>JARFIW010000791.1:6112500-15813711 GCA_036346225.1 Platerodrilus igneus
TTCTGCCATATTAGTTTGGGGAGGTTCGAGGAGGTTTAATTATTGGGAACATAATCAAAATTATTTTTATTTATGATGAGTTTAAGATTATTTGGTTATCATGTAAAAAGAGTTAACTTAATGTGTAAATAAAAAGGTATTAATATTTACGAATTGGGTTCTTAATTGCAAGGTACTTTTATGGTCAAAAGTTATATAAACAGTAGTTGTGTGTACAGAAGAGTAAGTTTGGAGTATTATGGAATTGTTGGTTTAATTGCAGAAGCCAGTTGTTTGATATTAAATCGATGGTGTGTTTTGGGGCCCATTTTTCTGCAATTGACGCCTAGTATTTTCCTTTATAATTAGTGTGGCTCATCCATTTTGCCCACGGCCCATACTTTGGCTAGTTCGGGAATCGCACCATATTCCAAGTCAGTTGACCAAAGGTTTTACTATTCTATCCCTAAATGATCACGATACTTACAGGAATATCTACCTTATTTGTTCTTGCCATGCATATTAGAAAAAAAGCGTAAGAATGCAGCATCTAACACATGTATTACTACATTTAGCTAGCTTCCACTGATTTGAAAAAGGCTTTTTGTTAAAGATAAATTGAATAAAGCACATAGTGGATGTTTTACGATATCAACACACCACATCAAAGCAAATGAAGGAATCTTTTCTTGCCCTACCACACGTTTTGATTTCAATTTGCTTAATGCTTCTTCTACCTCTTCAATAGTTACGTTTTCTTTATGAACTATATATCAAGGTGACTTTCATTAAAATAATTTTTTTAATTGTCAGGAGTTTATGTTGACTTCTTGCTTTTATTCCAAATATAGCTCCAGAAAACTGGTGCATTTAAATTTGTTATTCGAACGGCTTGCTAAAGCAGGTCTTACGGTTAAGTTGAGAAAGTGCGAGTTTCCTCGCGAAAGCATTAAATTTTTGGGACATATATCGACACCCGAGAGTATTTCCTTAGACTCGGGTCTAGTGACAGCAATACAAGAGTTGCCAAGACCGAAAAATATTCGGCAGTTACGATCAGTTCTGGGGATGTGTAACTATGACCACAAATTTGTGGATAATTATGCAGTTATGACGATTCTTTTATTGAAACGACTAAAAAGGGTACCAAGTGATTCTGGACAGATGAGGAACAGACATTATAATTTGAATAAGGGCCGCTATACTTGCGGCCACGTCTCCAATGCTCCACCCGGAGGTACTACATTGGGTTTAAACGCAAAAATAATCGTGCTTCTAATTAATTCCAACTTCATAGTTAATCCACCCTAAATAAAAAAACTAAATAAAAATCTAACAAACCTAAAAATTTAACAAACCTAACAAGCTCTAACAATCTAACAAACATAAAAATCTGACAAACTGAAACAAAAACTAAAAACAAAAACTAAAAACAGGGCTGTAAACAATGGCATGCCCAGCGCTGACTTCGGAGTGTACCCGATCAACAAGACACAAGCAAAAATGAGAGGGGGAGGGATCCGTAATACCGGACAGCAGACGCCGGCTCTGCCCAACAGCGCGACCTGAAGGGTCGTCTTAAAACTATCCAAATCTAGCTAACTAATGTAAATTTATCCCTAGCTTTCCCTATCATTCCCTAACTGATTTATATTATGATTACAATCTTCTCAATTCTGCTCTTCCTTCCCAAATATACACTGCAACCAAAATGGCGACAAAACGTCAAACAAAACAAATATGCCACAAAATACTACAAAACATGCTAATAAATATAAAGTGTAAATATAAAATATAAATAAATATAATTATATAAATATATAAATAAATGTCTAATAAGCGTTAAGCATATAGCAGTGCACAAAATAGCAAAAGCATCACCCTATTTATCAGGTGCACTCCCACAAGCATATGTCGGCTAGCGCCATTACACACAAAACGTGCTTGTTAAATTATTTCAAAAACTACCAATTAATGTAAATCAATGCTTGTGCGAGTACAGCCGCCACAATTTAAGTTACCTCGATGATAAAATTCTTCAGCATCCGAAGATCTGGTCGTCTGCTTACATCTAACTGTAACTTACTTCTAAGGGGAAGATGGGGTGCACTGCTAAAGTCCTGGTGGGTATGCACTAAATGTTCTTGGGGGATCACAATCACTATCACTATCACTTCACTTTCAAGTCCTAGGGGGATGCGCGGTTTCACTCTATTTTATTATCTTTGTTTATTTTATTGATTTAATTTAATGAGGGTTTCTGATTTATTTGTTATTGTTTATTTGTTATTATTTATTACCGATTTCCAGATTTCCGCACATAATTATGAAGATAGGCAGTGATTGTATTAATGGCGTGGGGGTTTCTCGTGCATATTGGACATTTGGGTATAATTATCATGTTATTTTATTATTATTATTATTATATATATATATATATATTTTTTAATATCAGGTTTTGGTTATATCTATGCTCGTATCCTTACTCACGCCAAGTCAATCTAAAATTTTCCAATCCTCCGACCAAACCCACCGAATTTTACACGCGGTTATCATTGTCTAATCTCGCGACCCTTCCCGCGAATTCTTTTAAGGCTGTCCAAAACGCCTTCTGGTTAACCATTTCCCCGACTTCCTCTAGGCTCTTTGGCCATGCTAGACCTAGGATAGCTAGTTTGCTATCAGCCAACCCTCGATTTCTCGCCTCAAGCGGGCAGTCGAAGAGCACGTGCTCTGCGCTTTCCGCGCCCTCTCCGCATTTGCAGCGGTCGCTGTTGGTTAGCCCGAACCTTTGTAAATACGCCTTCAGGGCGCCGTGCCCTGTTATCAACTGCACCATTTTGTGATCGAGCTTAACCTCGATCCTACCTCTAGCTTCTATGCTCGGTATGAATTTGTGGGTCAATCTGCCCGTGACAGCGTTGTTCCACCTCTCTTCCCATTGTCGAATTGATTTTTCGCGCAGCTTTCTTTTAATCAAAGACTTCGGTATCGACGAATGTGATATTCGAAAGTCTCCCGTCGCGGCCTCTTTAGCTAATTCATCAGCCCTATCATTTCCTGCGTTACCATTGTGCGACCTGACCCAACAGAACTTTAAACGTCTGAGGAACAGACAGCGTTTGATAGGTTAAAAGATGTGTATATTAGGTGTATGTTTTCTTAAACATCCGCTACTGAATTCGCGATATTATATTCAATGTGACAGTTTGGGGTACAGAATAGCGGTATGTCTTCTTCAAATAAATCCTCTAACCGGAGAAAAGAAGATTTTGGCATTTACTAGCCGAACCTTAAAAGGTAGCGAACTGAACTATACGGTTACTTAAAAGGAGGCTATAGCGGTGGTGAATGCTTTGAAACAGTAGCGTACTTTTGTATTGGGTCGCCCTTTAACAATTATAACAGTCAAAAAGGCATTGTCGTATTTGATGAGCTGTTCTCTGCTAAATTCCAGGTTGACTAGATGGACTATTCTGATTTCGGAATATTCCTTTGATGTTATTCATTGCCCAGGGAAGGAGAATGTGATCGCTGACTGTCTATCCCGTTATCCAGTAGGTCTGTCAGGAACGCGTGAAATTCTGAACGACAACAAAAAGTGACTATTTTCCAGATTTGTAACAGTAAAGTTTTTAAGAGTACTTGGACGAAGTTATCTAGGTGTAAGGAAGGACAACGGAAGATGGTTTTTGTAGTAGAATAATGGTGGGTTTGAGTGAGGACGATGGCCCAACTAAGTTTTTAGATTGGTATTTTTAGAGGACGGGGTGATTTTTCGTAAAGACACCGTCGATGAAGAGGCCCGGATTTGTGTGCCAAAAATGGCGATTACCGAATTGTTTAGGCTTGAACATGAGGATCGAGGTTATTTCGGGCAAAAAAATGCTAGTTCGCCTCAAAAAGAAATATATTTTGACCGGGAATGCGTAGAGACATTCGTCGCGCTACGGCTGGGTGTTTGTTGTGTCAAAAAGCAAAGAATGCACCTCACCTTCGCGGTGAAATGCACTGCGTGGTGCCAGAGAATCCGGGTAAGCTGGTGTACCTTGATTTTATTGGGCCACTACCTCGTTTGCAGGGTGGTACCACTCAATTAGCGGCCGTGATAGACGAGTTTTCAGAACTCGTGCGATTATATCCGCTACGTCGAGCCACCACTAGGGCTATATATAATTAACTCAAGAATAATTATTTTGAAAAATAGGGAAACCGGAGGTAATGCTAACCGACAATGGTACTCAGTTCGGAAAGTCGTGGAAGCAGCTTTTAGAGAGCGCAAACATAAAAGTTTTACATACCTCTTTGTATTATCCCCAGGGAAATAGTACCGAAAGGGCTAACAAGGAAGTCACATGGTTATTGAGGTCCTTGTGCCATCATTCGCATAGAAAATGGGCGCAGGTGATGAAACAAATGGAATGGTGGTTGAATGAGGCAGTGCAGTAGAGCACGGGTCTAACCCCGGTAAAAGTACATTTTGAAAGAAGGAGGGATGAACTGTTGTTAAGAAAGTTGGGTTTGCTGAAAGAGAGGTTGCAGCGTAGCCATCAACAAATCATTGTTTTGGCTCATAAGAAGTTACGAATCAAGGCGGAGAAACGTAAACTGAGAGATTCCAGAATAAACCATAGGGTAACAGAGTTTGGTGTAAAGGATCGTGTCCTTGTTAAAACTCATCCTCAACTGCCGGCCGAAAAAGCTTGTATTAAAAACTTCTTTTTGATTTATGAGGAGCCGTACGTAGTAACGCGAATTGCCGGTCCGAACTCTTATTGTATCAGCGATATCGGTGGAGTTGTCCTCGGGATACATAACGTTTTAATTTGCAGAGGTATGTTCATCCTTGGGAGGGTTCTCTGGAGTAGTTTTTACTAGCTTGCCTGCCATTTTGGTTTGGGGGTTAAGATTCTCTTTTTGGACACTAGTTTTTACTCTTCGCTCAAAAATCAAATCTTAAAGGGGGTAAATGTGATGTGCCCGCTGTAATAAGTAATACTTACCTTAATATTATTATAAAGTTCATATTGTTATTTTGCGGAATAAGATATTTTGTTTATTAAATGTTAAGTAAGTGAGATAACGTGGCGGTTAATGAATGTAAAGTGTAAGATCCGCATTGTTCAGTAGAACGTGCAAATCATTGGGAATTCCTGGAAACAGTGAACCTGTGGGTTGGGTAACTACCTGATCTCGACCTTCTGCAATGTGTAGACGGCAGGAGTAAGGCAGTAGAGGCTGGACAATCGTGCCGGGTGTCACGGTGGTTTAAAAGTTTTCAGCTTGACCACGTAATTATTAGGGTTTTTTATCTTGATTAACGCGAGAGCCGCGTTAATGTTGTGTGGTTCACACGGTCTATTGGTATGTGTGTTGTTGGACTGTTTTTTACTCTTCTGTGCTACTATCTCAGAGTGAGTTCTATTTTCACAAACGTTCATGATCTTATTCAATAACACTGTTCTACCCGCACACACTACTCTGTCACCATTTATGTGTATCGGTGATGGAATAGTGGTTGAATTATGAAACGAGGAATTTGACTTTAATAAGTTTAACAGAATTGATATTAGTGATTTTATTTTATTTAAGTTTACGACAAAAAACTGTCAACCTCTGTTGGCTTATTCGTCAAAATCGATCGTCAACAAAACGAATATATAGTGTCTATCTAAGAAGAAATGCAATAAGTTTATGTTTTCTGTAGTTGCAAATGTTTTGTCGGCGTTAATTGGCCACGAAGCAAGTTTTTTTTTTAGCTGGAAAATTTGGAATTTTGCCGAACCCTTGCTGTTCCAAGCAAGGTAGGGATCTTTAACGTGCGTGACAACACTCACACACGGGACCTCCATTTTACCTCTCATCCAATCGAGGGTGTATTTTTGTGAAAAATGCTCGCCTAACATTTTTCAAGCGGACCGTGTCGGGATCCGCATCGTCTACCGTTCATTTACATTTCCAATGCTCCACCCGAAGGTACTACATTGGCCAGGAGGCGAGTTTTTTGTTGCCTGGAAATTTAGAATTTTGCCGAACCCTTGCCGTTCCAAGCAAGGTAAGGATCTTTAACGTGCGTGACAACACTCACACACGGGACCTCCATTTAACCTCTCATCCGAACGAGGGCGTAATTTTTGTGAAAAATGCTCACCTGCCATTTTTCAAGCAGTCGGCCGTGTCGGGATTTGAACCCAGGACCTTGGGATCCGTAGTCTTACGCTTACTACATTGATCCACCGCATCGTCTACCGCACTCCGTCCAGCCTAATGCAAAATCATCTATCGTGAAGATAGGATTTTGTCAGTTGGACGAGATTGCGTGGTAACCCCTTCTCGAGCATCTTGTAGAGTAGACCATAATGTCGTTCCTTGTTGAAAGCTTTAGACACGTCCAGGAACACTGCGCAGTTGAAACCTTCCGCAATGTGCTCCACCACTCGCAGTATTTTGTGAACGGTGGAATGCTCCTTACCGAACCCAAACTGCTCATCCTGGATCACGCGGTGTTCCTGCATCGCTGCCTGAAGTCTTCTTAGAAAAACGACTTCCGCTATCTTTCCAACCACCGACAGCAAGCTAATTGACCGAAAGTTCGTATGAATGTCGCAGATTTGCCTGCTTTCCGGAGTAGTATCACGTCCGCCGCCTGTCACGTGGGTGGGAAGTGGCGGAGTCTCAATATGCCATTGATGACTCCGGTTAACACCCGGAAGGCGTTTTTTGGCAGCGCTTTCAGAGCCGGTTAGAGGTTTCGTCCGGAGTGGCCTTTTGTGAAGCTACTTGCAGAAGCTATTAGGAAATTAATTACTAGCTTCATATGATTACGAGTGGTAGTAAGTTCACGTTTTAACAGCGCTTACGAAATTCATCGAATACCTAGGCATAGGCGGGAAGAAACATATAGACTAGCCCTTAGGCAGCCGTCCAATTCCATCTTGGTAATACGAATTTAATAGAAGAAAGACAAAGATACAAAAATAAATCAGACGAAACAGGAAAGCCATAAAATAGGAATTTTTCACAAATGCAGGAAAGCTAAAAAACAATGGATTAATGAAAAGTGCAAAAAGGTACAAACTAAGATGGAAGTAGGAAAGACAGATGAAGAATACAAACTAATTGGAATCAATTTTAGGGATACAAAACCGTATAGCAAAAATATAAGGGACGCAGGAGGGAACGTCATTATAAAAAATGCAGAGAAAGTGGGTAGGTGGCAAGAATATATAGGAAATTTATAGAGGCACTAACTGCATTAGAACAGAAATCAGACATTGAATATGAGGACTTGGGATATCCTATACTTAGAGATGAGTTTGAATTGGCATTAAAGAGGCTGAAAAATGGTAAGGCGCCGGGTACAGATAAGGTGCAAGCAGAAACTCTTAAAGCCGCTGGACAAGCAGTAACAGAACGTCGCTTCCAACTAGTAAGCTATATGTATGAGACAGGCAAGATACCCAAAGATTTCAAACGTAACATTATAGCGACTATACCAAAAAAGGCGCGGATAGATGTGAAAATTTTCGAACAATAAGTTTGACACCGCACGTATAAAAAATATTAACTAGAATTGTACAAAGACGAATGGAAAAACGAGCTGAAGAAATACTAGAACAAGACCAATTTGGGTTTAGGCGAATCAGGGGCACACGGGAGGCTATTCTAGCACTGGAGGTGAAAATGGAGAAAACAATGAAAAAATGGGAAAGCGTGTATATAGGGTTTGTAGATCTGGAAAAAGCATTCGACAACGTAAAATGGAAAAAAATGTTTGAAATACTCAAAAAAATTGAAATGAGTTATAGGGATAGACGAATAGTACAAAGCTTATACAAAGAGCACACAGCAGTAATAGAATTAGAGCAGGAACGTAGAGAAGTATATATTAGGAAAGGGGTGAGACACGGATGTGTCCTATACCCATTAATTTTTAACTTGTACATTGAAGAGGCAATGAATACTGCCAAGTGCTGGAAGTCATTTGGAATTACTATGCAAGGACAAAAAAAAATTAATATGCTTAGATTTGCAGATGATATAACGGTATTAGCATCTAGCAAGAAAGAACTAGAAGCTGCTCTTAATGAAATGGAAACGGTTCTAACACAGAGATACGGCATGAAAATTAACAAAACTAAAACTAAAGTACTAGTATGCAAAAGAGGGGAAAATAGATCAAAAACAAGAATACAAATATGTAACACGCACCTACAAGAGGTTAAGGATTTCTGCTACCTAGGAAGCCAAATAACGTAAGATGGAAAAAGCACAAAAGATATAAAACAAAGATTAGCACAAGGTCGTGCTACATTTAACAAGGAAATGCAACTACTGTGTTCAAAGACCACAAACATAGAAACAAGGAAAAGACTGCTTAAAACATATGTGTGGAGCATAGCACTGTACGGTTGTAAAGCCTTGACAGTAGGCGAGGCGGACAAGAAAAAGGTAGAAGCCTTTGAAATGTGGTGCTACGGGCGTATGATGAAGATATCATGGACAAACAAAGTTAAGAACGAAGAGGTGCTAAAATGGTATGGGAAGAAAGAAATATCTGGAAAATCTGAAAAAATAGGAGAGATAGGATGATAGGCCACATACTACGGCACGATGGAATAGTGTGGAATATATTAGAAGCAAAGATAGGAAAAAAGAGAAGAAGAGGTAGACCTATGTTAAACTACTGCACATAGATAGTGAAAGATGTAGGCTGTAGGAATTTCAGAGAAATGTGTAGGCTAGCTCAGAATAGAAATCAATGGAGGTACGCTTCCAACCAGTTCCAAGATGGATAAATTAATGACGAAAAAGTAACTGTACTTAAACATGATGGTTATTATAAGCAACTACAAGTATTGGTTGGGCAATATTCTCGAATAATGTTAATTGTGTGAAGGATTTACTAGAAAACTATTAATTCGGCAAATGTCTAAGTGTTGGGGATCTTGGTAGCCGCAGGCTGCTTAACCCCCTTTACTAAATCTCGGTGAAATAGAGCATACAATTAGAAAACAATAGCAGGGGAACCGAGCTGTATACAGGCTGTGTGAGAATTTCAGTGAACTGAGTAGGCTAGCTCAGAATATAAATAAGTACAGGTACGTGTCCAACCAGTTTTTGAGACGGAAATCCTAATGACGAAAAAATAAGCGCAGATAAATCTTATGATTATTATAAACAACTACAAGTGTTGGTTGTGAAATATCTGCAACTATTGTTGACCGTACGAACAGATATTTTGGAAAAAATATTAAATCGGTAAATGTTCAAGTGCTGGGGGAACTTGGCGACCACAGGCTGCTTACCCCCCTTTTCACAACCACTGAATGTCGGAGAAATATGGTATATAATTGTAAAACGATAGAAGGGGATCGAACTGCATTTAACAAGAAAGAACAGCAGCTATGATGGAAGACAGCAAACATAGAAACAAGAAGAAAATTGTTGAAAGCATATGCGTGGAACACCGTTCAGTATGCCTATGGAATACGGGCAGTAGGAAAAGCAGACAGAAAAACGGTAGCAGCCTTTTGGAATGTTGTGCTTCAGATTCATGAGGATGATAGCATGGACAGACAAAATTAATAACAAATAGGTTATAGAAATAGTAGGGGAACAAGGGAATCTGTAGAAAAAGTTAGGAGAAATAGAAAGGCAGAATACGTTCTAGGGCATTTTTGGGGAATAGTATGGGATATATTACAAGCAGAGATAGGAAAAAGGAGGTAAATGTAGACCTATATCAGATAGGGATAGCTGCAGAAAGTCTCAAATTTCAGGAAATGTGTAGGTTAGTTCAGAATAGGAAACAATGATGGTACACGTCTAACCAGTTCCAGGACTAAAGACCTAATGATGATGAATACGTATTCGTGAGTGCTTGTGTAACTGTTAGATGACTATTTTAATGTATTTGCATTAGGTAAACATTTTAAGCTAAGTCTTAGGGGTGTTAGGTGCGGATTTACATTTAAGGTATTGTTTGATATTATTTGATATTTAACTTGCAATAAAGCTATCTATCCGTTTTCTAATTTGTCTAGTATCGTAAAACAAATCTACGTTTTTACTTCTGGGCGGGGGAGGGGGGGGCTGATCCAAATTTTGCAGAAAAAATGAAGTTGAATCAGTTGTTTAGATTTCAACTTCTGCAACAATCAAACCAAAGTTTTTGGAAACTATGGTCTACATTTTATTTGACACAACTGCAACTGTGCCATGAAGGAATAGTGTGGAATATACTAGAAGCAGAGAAAGAAAAAAAGAGAGGTCGAGGTAGACCTATATTAAACTACTGTACAAAGATAGTAAAATATGTAGGCTGTAGAAATTTCAGGAAAATATGTAGATTAGCTCAGAATAGAAATCAATGAAGGTACGCGTCCAACCAGTTCTAGCACAGAAACTTAAACATAAAAAAGTAATTGTATTTAAAGTGATGATAA
The DNA here is from genome assembly GCA_036346225.1 of Platerodrilus igneus. Lineage (NCBI taxonomy): Eukaryota > Metazoa > Arthropoda > Insecta > Coleoptera > Lycidae > Platerodrilus > Platerodrilus igneus. The sequence goes on from JARFIW010000791.1 coordinate 6,122,928, forward strand.
TCGTAAACAACTGCAGGTGTTGGGTTTGCAATATTCCCAATAAATGTTAATTGCGCGGAAGAAGTAATTGGAAAACTAATGATTTTGCAAGTGTCTTAGTAGGGGGATCTTGGTAGTCGTTGTTGCTTAACCTCCTTCATCGGTGAAATAGGATAAAATTGAAGACTGTAAATAAAGAAATGCATAAAGAAGCTAAAAACTGGAAACCAGTTCAAAAAGTTATAGGTTAATTTGTTGTATTCAAGTATGATAAGGAATTTTTTCTCGTGCAAATAAAGTCATTCAAGGACGAAATAGTTAAAATTACATCAATGGAAGGAGGAAAATAATCAATTAAACCCGACATTATGTAATACAACTAGATGTATGCTCTTGGTTGTATAAATCAACGAAAAGCAATATATAAAAGAGGTCCCCTTCAGATTCCTAAGCTTCAGATAATTTGGTTTTGATACAAAAACATTTTTATATTTATTAAAATCGGTGTTAAGTTACTAAGTTTATCATGTTTTCTAGAGTATGTTTCAAATTTAAACGCAGGAAACAATGGTATAAAATAACCCCACCTTACGGTACTGAGTAAGAGTCATTGAAGCGCACTGAAGCTGGTTAAGGAAGATAGTACCTCGGGAAGTCTGTACGGTTAGGAGTTTAATGTCCTTTCTAAACGATATCCATCTGAGGACTTAATACTAGTTCAAATTGCTTATACGAAAGTACAAGATGGCGCATGGGGTTGGGAGAGTAACTACTTTGAAAAATGACATTCTGCTGTTTCTTGACGAGAAATCCGAAAGAGAATATGTTATGCGAGCGTCGTAAATGTGTTCAACACAATATTAATGCCTTTGGTCAGGGTTTAAAAGCTGCGATATAGTTCCGTATTATTCCCAAGTATATGAGGCTTTAAAAGATGATAGAGGAAAGGCAGTGTGAATGCTATACTGCACATTGGGAATGCTGTTATGCGAAACCTTTATTTCATATCTCCGACATGATCATGGTAAGGTGGATATCAAATTCGTGAAAAATATTTCATTAGTTATAAATATTGCTAGGCGGTTTTAAGTAGCAATCCATATTTTTTTCCTTCACCTTTAAGATATGTGCGTTTTATTTATTTTAATGCATCTTACGTATACGAAAAATATAGTAAATTTACATTTTTACTTTGCGTCATAGAAATTCTGTGTAAGCAATCGGGTGATTATTTATCGAAATTGTTTTGAAATAACGTTTGTCTATTTTACTACCGGAGGGTAATAGGGAGTTACACGTTTATCAATTTATTGGGCATATTACTACTGGTTGTAAGTTTTGATTAAATTTTAAAGAATAATTTTACAAACTTGGGGTTTGAAAAATCAAAGACTCAACAAAATTTTTGAATGCGTAAAGGGCTTATAGTGTTATCGTTCGAGTGGGCGGCGTCTGTGTAGGCTTGGCTTGATTATTTGTTTAATAAATATAAGCAAAATAATTATAAGTTTCAATAATACATAAAAATTGAGCTTCGGAAGGCTTCATGGTTGCTTGTGGAACCAAAAATAAGCTTAAACACTTATGGAATGAATGTGTGTACAGTTTAACGGAGTGTAAAAGTCTTCGGTAATCTTCGGAGCTCTTCGATGGTTAGGAAATATGTACAGTTTGAAGAGCTCCAGACGTCTTCGGTGGTCTTCGGAACTTTTCGGAAGATTTCGTGGTTTAATTGTGGGTCAACGTTAAGTTACAAAAAATTATGATATGAAACTAAAAACTACTATTTGACAATATATACAAGTACATATGGTTTAAAAGTCTTCGGTTGTCTTCTAAACTCTTTGAACGGCTTCGTGGTCGAGTGAGTTGCCGTTGAACTCTACAGGGTTGTCGTTTCGGCGGTAGAGTTGACAGACGCGATTAAAATAACGACTTGTCGGTAAAATATAGAACGGAGTTTAACGTCCGTACGTAGTTTGTTAACTATTGATTGTTTAATTAAATGACGTGCCCTAGGTACGGAGGCGGACAGCGTCACCGTCGGAGGATAGGCAGGCTATAGAGAGCACTGCGAGCTGAAGTATAGCAGGCTGTGGAGAGCACTGCTTGTTGAAGGGTTTGCAGGCTATGGGGAGCACTGCAAGGTGAGATTCCTTATGCTATGGTGAGCACCAACGAATGTCTTTCGGAGAATTTGAAATTAGATTTATACACCTCCATTTCCTATGCTTCCTGTGTTGAAAAACGTTAATGATGTCTTTAACCAATGAAATTATGTTTTTCGAGTTTTGAATGTATAAGAATCTGCAAATTTAATTTGTTCAATAAACATACAGATTTCTGGGTAGCACAAAAATGAGTTGGATTTTCGCGATTCTTAGTTTGTTCTATGTTCAGCTCGTGTACTTTGATATAGTTAACTGCAATTCTGTTAGTCTGTTCTGTGCTCAGCTCGGGTGCGGTAATATAGTCAACATCCCCCACCCCGCTGAAGAGTGTAGCGGAGCTAGGTTGTTGCGATGAAGCGGCAGGGTCCTTGTTGTCAAAATATTTGTGCCTGTGGCAGCATTTGCGTTTAGGTTTGTGCGGCGGCGTCGGGCTTCTCCATGATCGCCTGCTGCTGGGTAGAGTGATTGTCGTCGAAAGGGTACCCGTTCTTGGAACATTTATTCACAGGTGTGCCTTTCTGGTTGTGCGCCTTGCACATGAACGACACGGGCTGTGTGGTTAGCTCGTGGTCTGCATGTTTTGGTGTCCAGTGATAATAGGCTGATGCTGGCTGTGATAGTTGGTTGTAATTCTTCCTGACGGCTGCAGGGCAAGAATTCGTCTGCGAACTGGATAATTGCAGTTGGCGTGGGTGGCTTGATGGCGGTGACGGGCGTCACCGTTGTGTGGCGGCGTTGGACCTTTCTATGGTCGTCTGCTGCTTGGTGGGGTAGTTGTGGTCGAAAGGATACCTTTTCTTAGAACATCCGTCCGCAGGTATGCTTTTCTGATTGTGCGCCTAGCACATAATTGGGCAGATCGACGAGGGCTGCGTGGTTAGCTCGTGGTCTGCATGTTAAGTTCCAGTGGGGCGTCCTACAGTTATGTGCTCCGAAATGTATGGACCCTTATTCGTAATACATAACCACTTTCTGGCGTTGAAGCCAAGATTCCCCATAGATTGATATCCTCAGCGAGGTTTGCTACTACCAAGAATGTTTTGTAGTCCGTCACTTGTCTAAGGGCGAATGGCGTGCGGAACTAGCCTTTGATTGCCATTTCTATCCCAGTTTGGTACTTTCCAAGACGGATGCGGACAGTGTTACAGTCGGAGGATACGCAGGCTATGGAGAGCACTGCGAGCTGAAGTATAGCAGGCTATGGAGAGCACTGCTCGTTGAAGGGTTTGCAGGCTATGGGGAGCACTGCAAGGTGATTCCTTAGGCTATGGTGGTTACTAACGAACGTCTTTCGGAGAATTTCAAACTATATTTATACACTTCCATCTCCTATTCTTCCTGTGTTGAAAAACGTTAATGATGTGTTTAACCAATGAAATTGTGGTTTTCGAGTTTTGAATGTAAAACAATCTCCAAATTTAATTTGTCCAATGAACGTACAGATTTTTCGGTAGCACAAAAAATGAGTTGGAATTTCTCGCGATTCTTGGTTTGTTCTGTGTTCAGCTCGTGTACTTTGATAAGGTCAACTGCAATTCTGTTAGTCTGCTGTGCTCAGCTCGGGTGCGGTGGTATAATCAACAGTAGGTATTACAGACCCTCATTTTTTTTGTCCCGGTACTTTTATCAAGGACACTCCAATTAAAATCCCATTCTGTTTTGATATATTTTTCTACCGTGTAATACAAATGTTCAATCTATAATTTTCTAAGAATTTCAAGCTTTAGCATATTTGTGACAAAGGACCATCGACACTGCTTCAATAAGCCACGATACCTTTACCCCAGTGTACCCTCGTCTCAAGAAGATTTGTGTTGTGGATTTTAAATTTTTAATTATATTTTACCCTAACTCAAGTTCCAACGTCCTAGGTGGTTTATTTATTTAAAAAAAAACATTATTTGCAAAGAAAGTGAAACGTGTATTTTAAGCAGATGTAAACGAACTGTCTATTACTCAATTGGTATTCTAAACAACAATATACATTAAGATGGTCCATTGTGAAAAGTAGCATGTGGTTTTGTAACAATAGCATTAGGAGATTTACAATTTCACATGTAACATATTAGCTTTAATTAAATTGTATTTGAAAAAAAATTTTAATGTAATATCCGCTCAGGAATTTGCATAAACTTCAAGGTTTCCTTATTCTCAATATAAATGTATATGTATATTGTGTAGTTTTAATAAAGCAAACACCCTTCATATGTAGCGATAAATTTGCAAAGGAGTATCAAAATTCAGAAATAAATTTACTGTACTTTAAACAAAGATATTTTGTTTTTAGCAGTCAATTTGCAAAATTCAATAGTGTTTTATTTGTCGTTAGTTGATTCTAGTTATCGTGAGCTTTAAACTCGTGCAAAAAAAAAGTCAAAAACAGTGAACAAATTTTGAGTTATTGAAGGTACAGTTTAAATTAAGCAAACGGATACTTTAAAGATTAAATGGTTAAAAATTAGGAGCATTTTTAGTTGAGCAATATTCAAGAAGGGAGATTTTTTCAAAGTTTGGAGTTATAAATTGTTCACTTTGGAACGAATCTCCAAAAATAACCGCAAAAGATTTTTGACTCTCTGACGCCATATTTTTTCTTAAGCAAGAAGATGAGAATAAATGGCCACGATAAATTTGGAAGGTTAAAACTTAATTCCTTTTATAAAATATTTTGTAGGTATATTTAATTTATGTTTTGCAGTATGATTATTATATCATATTTTAACGGATAACAACAGTATCTATAAGAACCACCACTCGCGGGATAAACCATTTAATTACTTTTACATTGGCTCCTTGCCTTTTTATTTTTAATTTGTAGGTAATAGTCCTTTCGCCTGCATCAGTTTCTATATTGAACCGGGAACTACAAAGTTTGTATAAGATTCTTTAGCCAGGAGCCCCGAGTTTACACTTTTAATGGAGTGCATGGTGAAACCGATAAGAGAATATTGTGAAAGAAGTTTAATATTATTGTTTTACTAAATATACGTACATATATCCATAGCTAGAGTGAAAATAAACGCACAATCAAAATATTTGTATAACTAACTATGTTTTTTTTTGGATAGTTATGTTCATAAATTCAACGGCAATATCATCCTTTTTTTTACTTTGTGCACATGCAGAATAGTTTCATCGAGTTTGAGTCATAGTAGCTCTTTAGTACGAGTGTATCCTTCTCAGTCAGAACAAGGATCGTGCTGAGGTACACGATGTCAGGCGGCTCCGTGGCGTAGTGGTATATGTATGACTACTACGCCCAAGGTCCCGGGTTCAAATCCTGACACGGTCCGCTTGAAAATGTTAGGCGAGCATTTTTCACAAAAATACACCCTCGTTCGAATGAGAGGTAAAATGGAGGTCCCGTGTTTGAGTGTTGTCACGCACGTTAAAGATCCCTACCTTGCTCGGCAAAATTTCAAATTTTTTAGGTAAAAAAAACTCGCTTCCTGGCCAATGTAGTACCTTCGGCTGGAGCATTGGAAAATCACATGTAAGGTACACGATGTCACACAAAGTTTTAAAATAATTTCTATAAATTAATCCCGAGCGGAATCAAATTTATATTAGGATGTAAACCAGTTGATTTAAAGGCAATCACAACTTCATGTCAGTTTATTTGCAAATTCTGTCGATTGAAGACATCGTCAGCTTCATGGCATAGTTGGTAAGCGTGTGACTACTATGCCCAAAGTCCAGGCTTCGAATCCTGACACGGTCCGCTTGAAAAATGTTAGAGGTGCATTTTTAACAAAAATACGTCCTCGTGTGTGAGTGTTGTTACGCACCTTAAAAGATCCCTACTTTGCTTGGAACAGCAAGGGTTCGACAAAATTCAAAATTTTCAGGTAAAAAAAACTCGCTTCTTGGCCAATGTAGTACATTCGGGTGGAACACTGGAAAATCAAATATAGTGATGGAAAACGTCTAACAGCAATTTTTGTTGAAATAATTTTTTAAGAATTCAATAATTTGTTATGGGAAAAATAAGGGGTAAGTAAATAAATTTTGTTTTGCCCTAAGGAACGGGGTCTTCGCAACAATATATGCGTGTGTCGGCTAACTACACTGGTGGGGGAGTTAATTGCTATAAAAAAATGATAAAAGATAGTAGAAAACTCGAAATAACGATAAGAAATCCTTAAAAATAATAAATAAAATGATTGAAATACGAAAAAGTTACGTTTTAATATTTCCGACGCTGAAAGGCTTTTTCTGTCAAAATTGAGGAGCCCCAAACAGTCTGTCACAGCAATCTCTTTGATATTGTTTCTACAAGGAAGACGGTTCTTCCGCATACATCCTCCTTGTTTTGGTATCCTAGACCTTCTCATGTAATACGTTATACTTTTCTCTAAAATATCTTAAAAACTCTGATTAAACTTTTGTTAAATTACATATAAATCCTCAAAATCAGGCCGTCTCCCACATACTATTTTATCGCTGGGGTAGCCGAATATTTCTTACATATCTATCTACGTTCCTAGTTTTTAAATAAATTCAAATAAAAATGCAACCTAAACTTAAGATCTATTAACAAAAAATAGTTTCATGCTACAATACATAAAATACTTTCCTTAAAAGAACCTGAATTGTTTACCCTCACTCTGGACAGGTATTGCTAAAAACATCCTCAAAAGACTATAAATCTAGTGCATCAGCAATGCTATTACGCCAAATTTGTTCTATTTCCATTATTCAGTTACATGGCTTTTATAAATCCCAATTATTCGAAATTTCTTTAATAACAACATAGAAAACAGTTAAATAGCAACTTTCGGTTCTCCTTTATTGTTCATTTTGAATTACTAAATTTTTATGCTTGAACTAATACTAAATTGTACCAACAAAACTTCAATTCTAAAATCAATATACACAACTCCGTCGCTAATTACTCCAACCAAATAAATATTTTCACTTTGGTTAGTTCCTTTTTACATTAACAACAACCACTAAACATTTTCAGTCAATAAATGCACTAATAAAAATTTTAAACATAAAAATTCATTCTACTCTCTGTTTTATTTCAGGTTATCATCATAACTCAAAATTCCAAGTTAATGACAAGATGAACTACTCAAGCGTCAACCTCCTTAGCCGCTCACAACGACAACAATTCAACCAACAGTTGCACTGAAAGTACCTTGCTGGTGCAGGCCTAAGTTTAAAAATTTACCGTTTGCCGCGTTTATTATTCTTAGAAGAATAACAAATCTTATTTATTTCTTGAAGCTGTGTATCGTTCTTCTTCAACTTCGTCCCCTATAACGACTTCCTGCACCGCAGAATACCGCTCTGTTACACGCTCGAATAATTATATTTTGATCTGTTTTTATTACCGACTTGCAAATAATTAATTCCAATTCTTTCCTGCCTGGTTCTTTTATCGCTATTCTCTGCCACTATTATTCTCGTTAATCAGGTATAATACAAATAATACAATGTATTTCCAATTTACGCTTAATGAGAAGGTTATTATTCTGTTACTCTGTATCTAATATGCATTGTGTTGTAAGTGTGGTATTTTTCCTTTTTGGTGGTCGAGATAAACGATTATTACGTTACAATGTATTTATAAGAACAAATATTATATTTTATTATCTGAATTATTTCTGTAGAAACGAAGTTTGAAATATCATAGTCAATTAAGAATAATTATTTACGAAATTTATTACAAAGGCACGTCCATATATTTTAGTTTGTCCACATCATTTTAAGAATTTTCCTTTCCTCTTTTATTTATTTCTAGCGTAACGCAACGCATTACAAATTTCCGATTCGTCTTACGGGTGAATAGGTCGATAGGCTGTCAAATTTTAAAATGTCCAGAAGGGTCGGTAATCTTGCAACAAATTAAGAGTGCACTGGCTAACTACAGTGATGCGGTAGTGAGTTTCTATATAAACAAATTAATAAATTGCACAACGTAATGGCGAAGTTAAGATTATCAGACTACGTTACCATAAACATTTGCCCTGGAACAGTTTTTCTATGGTACACTTTTAATTATTGCTCGCAAGCTCATCTTGTCTAGGGGTCGATCCTTTTGAAGATGAGCTTTCTTAATGGATCGTAATTAGGTTGGCTTCTTGGTGGAATAGCAAACACCTTCGTCTCACTGTGCCCTTTAATTCTATTTCACCCCGATAAGCATAACATTATTCCTGTAATCAAATACATACAACTTTCACATTACGTAAATTTACACAGCTACTTCCTAAAATAGACTCATCTTCAATCAATCATAGTATTAGCGTACCCAACAGCATATATTTCAATAGATCGCCAAATGTTCTTTTTAAATTTCAGTTCACTTTCAAAGCAAGATAAATTTTTACTACACAACTTGGACAGATTAATCCTAATTTCATTAATATCATCCTAACAAGCATAATTCATAAACGCCACCAACAGAAACAAAAAGATGTAAATAGTTAATAAAACTTACTCTAAATTCTAGTATATATAAAGATTTCCAACTTATGTTAGTTTGGAACCAATCTGTCCAAACTTCTACCTTGGTGTCGGCTTGTTGTCGATTTAGAGAACGAATATCGCCTTGTTTAATTCTCGCTGGCCAATCTCACGGTGCATGGGGTTTCTTCGACTACTCAATCAACGATTAACCTTACATATTTTCTGGTCACCGATTGGCGAGTAGCTAAATTCTTTTTTTCCATCGACTATTTAGTTTTCGTTCCTTTCCTTATTTGCTATGCATCGTTGAGTATGTCATTGTAGTATGGTCATTAATATCTACCTAACTTTAGATCACGTAAAAACGCCTGATTCTCAGTGGCTTTATGATATTATTACACGTAGTTATTGTTATCCCATGTCATTAACGGTCTGTAAGATGTTACATGGAAAACATTTTACATTGTATTGTATATTATTATCTCTGTAATATTAAATTTCCGAACACCACTTAGGTTATGGGCTGCATTTAAATAATTTAATTACATTGTAACAATATTGCTTTTATCTTACCTGGTTACTGTGTAACTGCAGCTGCATTTGTTCCCTGTAACTTTAAATACCATCACTTCTACCGAAAAGTGTAGAAGCTTTCCTATCTATAGGGTAATTATATGGAACATGGACATTGGCAATTTCAATGATATTTAATCATTAAATATCCTAAAATCTTTCCTAAAATAACATGATAGTGTTATAAAAATTTATTGTTGCAATTAATTTGTTTCCTCGAAGCTATCTATGGTAATTACGTTTTTATATTCGAATTCGTAATGCATAACATTAACATCTATTTTTTACGGTTTTTAAATGTCATTTACTAGAGTTACGTTAAACTACGTATTGTAAAAGAGATCATTATGGTTTTGCTCGAATTACTTTCTCCATGCCAGGCAAAATTACTCGTTTATGGTTTTGTGGTTTAATTTTATTGCCTGAATTTCTTTTATAGAACCTAAAATAATATTGAACAGACATGCTTAAATAACATTAATTATTTGCGAAATCTGCATATATAGGGTACATCCGCTTTTATTCAGTCCATTTAAAATTAATTTTTTTTCTTTCGCGAATACGTTACATCCGTCAGTTTTACCTACAACAAATAGTTTGGCATTTTTAAAATGTTTCATAGCAGGTGTGTTGAATCTACCTCTTAAACTATTATTTGTTTGGTTCATTGCTTCGAAAAATAATGCACAATACATGTTCTCTAGTTTTTAGGATTTAGGGTCCTGTATCCAAACGTGGGGCCCACGCCCCTCAGGGGGGCAACTTGATTGTTAAAGGGGGCAATTCGAAAATGGACTCGACACGAGTTTAATCTTTGCACTCCGGGCCATTTAAATGCAATGCTAGATTTCGGTGCCAAATTTAACGAAAATAGCAAATTCTTAAACAATTGCGGTAAATAATTATTAGATATAATTTCGCTTGACGAGACCAAAATATCAACTGGGTGTTTAGCGTCGTCAAGTAAACTTCCCTACGGCAGACGGCAGGCTCAGCGGGGAACCCCGGACATTTTAAAATCTTGCTACACAACGCAGTTGTTCGTACCTGAATGGCCCATCGCAACTTCTGTAGTGTTTCACAGCTCTCAGTTGGCGTTAATTTAAAATAAGTGTCCGTCAAAACTGTTGTAGAAACTCGTCGATTTAATAAATATATACATTGTATAGATTTAATTGGTAAATATTTTATTTTATGTTTATTTATTTTAATTTTAGAAGCATAATTTTCCAGAAAATTTTGTCAAATGGAAAAATAGATATTTATTATACAAGGGAAAAACTTCAGACACTGTGACAGGCAAAACAATGATTTAATATTGAAAAAATATTACAATATATTAAAATCAAAAAATCAATCGATGTCGAATTTAAAGTTTCAAACAAGTAGGCTGTTGTACTTATAGTACAGTTACAGTTAGACTTGCGTGGCTAAGGAAACCTCTAAAGTAACCAAATATCTGGCAATTTAATTGTGCGAGAGGTTTTAAAAATTGCTTACTTAAGTTGTTTATATCGGTTGTTTTAAACGCGATGAAGTTATGATACTATGTTATGTTACACCCGAATGTTGCGACTTTAAATTAAATATCTTCGTGTTCTTACTTATTTACACTTACCCGGTAAAAAAGCACTCATTTTTTCCCGAGGAACAAAGTAAATTTATAAAAAGTAACATTTTGTTACCTGTCAAGAAACATTAAATGGCAATTTTTTTCCGTCATAGAAAAAATATATTCTTTTGCTGTGGCAGTGTAGTAAATGTGTTATTTACATATAAATAAATATGCATTTTTAGTATACGTTTACTCTTTGTCACATTAAATTAATTTTAATACATACTTTAATTTTAGTTTTTAATTGATCTTATGCAAGCAAGAAAGAACTCGTCAATATTCGGAGGAATATTTAAAATTTGGGTTCATGCCCACTGACCACGATGAGCGGATTCCTTTTTATCTTTTATGCCAGTAATGCTTGACCAACGAATCAATGAAACGAGGTCGTCTTCAGGCGCATTTGAAGGTGAAACATAGTGCTCATATTAATTCAGATTTGAATTACTTTAAACCTTTAAAAATTTTTTTTGATGAGAACAACATTAAAGTCTCTATTTACGACTCATACTTCAATTAATAATCGTGTTCTTGAGGCTAGTTACCAAATTAATTTATTCATGGCTAAAACTGCAAAAAATCATACTATAGGAGAGAATTTAATAAAACCGTCAAGATCAGCATTTCGTATAACGGTGTTCTTGAAAAAGATTAAAGATATTGTAAAACAACTTGTTGAAAAGCTGAAAACAAGAAATTTCTCAGTGCAAATGAATAAATCAACTTTGAGAGACAGTGAGGCACTATTGATAACTTACGTAAGAAAATTGATAAAGGTCATTTTACTGAAGAAATGTTGTTCTGTAAAACATTAGAAAGCACCACGACCTCCAAAGGTATATATATATATATATATATATATATATATATATATATATTTATATACACATATATTATATATATAAATATTTTAGATAGTTAATTACACAAGGTAAGTTGATAAATACTATAGTATTACAGTGAATAAAATGAAATAATAACTCAGACTTTTATGCAAAGCCCAAATGATCATTTCAAATCGAGCAAGTAATTGAAAGATGGAAAATATAAGGTCTTGGACAGGATTTGAACCTGTATTCTGTCCAAGACCTTATATTTTCCATCTTTCAATTACTAGCTCGATTTGAAATGATCATTTGGGCTTTGCATAAAAGTCTGAGTTATTATTTCATCTTATTCACTGTAATACTATAGTATTTATCAACTTACCTTGTGTAATTAACTATCTAAAATATTTATATATTAATACTCAGCTTATAGCCCTAATTTTAAGCGTCGTTTCCTGTCTATAACTGACATAAGTCAAAAACTTGACAATGTCAGATATGATTGACAAAAGTGCCAAACGTAATTGAAAGTTAGGTTCATGTATCGTTGTGTACACGATTTATATTTGTAAATTTCCCAATTGTGTCATCGGTCTCGGTGGCGTAATTGGTAAACGCATGGTTCCGGCAAAACCAGGATTCAAGTTTAAATCCTGTCCAAGACCTTATATTTTCAATCTTTCAATTACTAGCTCGATTTGAAATGATCATTTGGGCTTTGCATAAAAGTCTGAGTTATTATTTCATCTTATTCACTGTAATGCTATAGTATTTATCAACTTACCTTGTGTAATTAACTATCTAAAATATTTATATATTAATACTCGGCTTATAGCCGTAATTTTGAGCGTCGTTTCCTGTCTATAACTGACATAAGTCAAAAACTTGACAATGTCAGATATGATTGACAAAAATGCCAAACGTAATTGAAAGTTAGATTCATGTATAGTTGTGTACACGATTTAAATTTGTAAATTTCCCAATTGTGTCATCGGTCTCGGTGGCGTAATTGGTAAACGCATGGTTTTGGCGAAACCAGGATACAAGTTCAAATCCAGTCCAAGACCTTATATTTTCCATAAGCTAATAAGCTAATAAGCTAAAAAGCGACTTAGATGTCAACGATATACCAATTAAAAATATTGCATCTTGTGTGGGCAAGAAAAATGGCTGCTTAAAATTGATGAAAGATGGGTATCCAGAAATGATTCTTATGCATTGTGTTATTCATAGGGAAAACTTGGTAGCTAAAAACATCTCGCCTGTTCTAAATGAAGTAATACATTTAGTAATAAAGTGTGCTATTGCTATTAAAGCTAATGCCAAATGTGAGCGTTTCTTCAAGCTATTTTGTGAAGAACAAAATGAAGACCATGTGAGACTTTTACTTCATACTGAAGTAAGATGGCTATCTAAAAAGAACTGCTTGAAAAGATGTATGGAACTGCTTGATACTCTTAGGAATTTTTCAAGCGACAAACCTGAAATGAAGTACCTGTTAACAATCGATGGTAAAGCATTTGTGATTTTTTAGCCGATATCTTAGAAAAACTAAATATATTAAATAAGCAACTTCAAGGAACAAATAACACTATTGTCGTTGCAAAAGCGAAGATATTTGGTTTCAATACCCATATAGAGGTATGTCAGAAACATATTAACAACAAAAACTTAGAACAGTTTCATTGGCTCCAAAAATGTGAAGTAACTGATACCGCTTTACTTGTTATTGTCAATCATCTGAATATTCTATCGGCTGATTTAAAAGAAAGATTTTCTGATTTAAAACAAATTGATTTTTCAACATGAATGATGCAGCCAATGTTAGTGGATTTGTCTGATATATCAAATATGCAGTATCAAGAAAAACTCGCAGAATTGCAAAATAATGCGTCAGTTAAAACTTTATTTAATATAACAGGAGCGATGGCATAGCTTTGTGAGGAAACAGAATCAAATACCCAAATTTAACCAAATGGTAACGGGCATTTTTTATAGTTGAACATTTTACGCTTTTTCCAATTAGTAAATACATTTCGGTAACTACTATTTCTATATTTTATATTTATTAGCTCCTTAGGCGAATGCGCCGTATTATTAATTATAGATTGCATCATTCTTGTCTGGCCGTCGTATAAATTTAGTTCCTTATGTGAATATACAAGTCTAGATAATAGGCAATAAGCGGTTGTAATATAGAACGAGTTGATATAAAGAGTTGGAGTTTGCTCTTCGATCCTAGGAATTAATTACGTAAAACCTGGTGTGTGCGGTTTGCTTTGAAAAGGGTCGGATTATTATAGTGATACGCGTAGCTTTACTAATTGTTCTTTTTGTTGCTTTTCTGTTGAAAAAAAAATGATAGAACTTGTTGACTCGACCGCACGTGCTTGTTTTACGGAACATTATTTTAGTGATACGCGTGTCTTCCTAATTGTTTTTAGTTGTTTTTAGTTGTTTTTCTTGTGAGATAAATGTTTTAAGGAACATTTGACGGACTTGCTTTAGTGATACACGTGTTTTACCCGTTATGATTCTTTTTAGTTGTTTTGTTTTTTGATATTTAAAAACTGTGTGTGCAATCTAGTTTCGCGGTCCTGTTCTTCTCAGAGTAGCGCATGCTTTGGATTATTTAAATACAGTGATACTGTAGTTTCTGAATTTTCTAACAACAAAGAATCTGAAAGGGATTATTACTTGCGCAAATTTCGTTATTTGCGAAATATGGCAGATTGCCGGCTTACAAAGGTATTGTTTGAAGTTTCTCACTGCTTGTTGGGATGTTTATGAACATAATATACATCTGGTCCCAGTTGGAATTGAACTAGTGCTGCGGAATATTTCGAAATTATTGTCTTAGGAAATAGAATTTATCAAGGCTACATAGTTCCGACGCGTGATAATGTCTGCTGCTAACACCAGTGAAATACGTAGGTGTGATTAGTGTAACGTGTGATAAGTTCCATCAACACCCTCCCAGTAAAGGGTGAAGTGCTTCGCTAGTGCAGGACCTCGTGAATCCCAGACTTCAAATGCGAGGAAGCGTTCCTGAAGAACTTTTTGTAAGTTGAACTATTGCCTACTGGTTATTACTTTAAATATCTATTCGTTGCTTTACCATATCTTTGTCGTTCTGATACCTTTTACAATAGACTTGCATGCTATTTTAAAACATAGAAAAAAAAAGAAAGAAAAATCAATACTGCTGAATTACTCACATCAATTGTGTCTTACCTATTTATCTTTTGTAAACATTTTGTCTGATTGATGTTTAATTGGTGTGTGAGGAAACGTTTCTGCTACTCCCCAATATTACCTCACTTTGTACTAAATATTTTTGTATTGCTTTTACCGTTGTTATATTATATAGTTTATCTAAACAGTTTTTATTTACATTCTACAAAGTACTGAATAACTTACACTTTGCATTGCTGCTATTCTTTTTCCTTATTTTAGGTTTGCAGGACTAATCTTTTTTTATTGGAGGTTTGCTATTCTAATTTCTTTTATTGCAGGTACTGTTACTAACTCCTTACCGCCGCGTACATTATATGTTGGTCTGCTTTCTACAACCCCCCCTACTCTCCGATTGAGCCCGGTCATTTCTTTGACTTTCTTAGTGTTACGTAGCATAACTTTGGCGCCCAACGTGGCTGCCACGAAAAAAAACGTAACAAAATGTTCAAGAAAACTGTTGCTACCGTTTCCATCTTTATTTTTAGCTGAATGTGAATTTAGTGCTGTAATTGATTTACTGGTAAAAAAAGAAATCGGCTGGATATAACACAACGTGGAGACTTGAGACTGAAGCTAACCAAATTGGAACCTAATATAAAATCTCTGTGCAGCAAGCATCAAGCGCAAGGATCTCACTAAATTAAAATAATATATTAATATAGAAAAATCTTTATTAAAATTATTTGGAATTAGAATTTCAATTTTCATTATATGTTTTGAATATTTACTTACTGTGTTTCGTTAACAATTTCCAAATTATTTTTTCCTAAAACCTACCATTTAAGTTTCTTAAGTGAACAATTCAATTTTTAATATTAAAAATTATGTATGTTACATAGGGAGGGGCATAAGAATTATAGAAAAGCTAAGGTGGGGTGTAGCACAAAAAAGGTTGGGAAACACTGATTTAGGGAATTCTTGATTGTATCGCTTAGAAATCTGCCTTGCACGCGGCAATACATGTTCAGCTAAATCAAGAAATCTGGCCGATTACACAGCATCTGACCATGTACTACTAAATCCATTCTTTGGCTTTTCGTTAAAGATGCCGACACCAGCTTTCAGTTGTAAAACAACTTCATTAAAATGGACACTAATTCTATGTAAAGAAGAGGTAAGAGTTTTAATCTTCTCGAATATTGAATAAATACCTTTATAGAAAAATCAAATTCTAAAAGATTTTTTTATAAACTTTTGCGCTGCTCCCTATATCACTTATAGAATTTTCTTGAATTTCATTTAAAAGGGTTATTGAATCCAAATAGTTTTCCTTTACTGTCTCTAATGATTTTATTCGGACGCACCACCTGGTTGGACAAAAATGCTTTAGTATTGTGATATTAGAAATGCCTTCATATCCTTTTTGATACTGCCCTTTTTCTATATATTTTCAAACCACAATAAGCGTTTCGAATAAACGTAACTAATTCTCACATATTAGATTATATATATATATATATATATATATATATATATATATAAATATATATATTACTCATATTTAGACCAGGGTAGATAATTGATGGATTACATCAAATAATTTTAATCACCGTGTATAAGGAAGTTTATTAGATAATACGCTTTATTAAAAACCCGTGGAGAAGAAAAATTCATTCGTTTTATTAAAAATAAGAGATTTAAATCATGTACAAGACGCTTTATATCAAAAGAAGCAGTATTAAAAGCTCTGCGTGTAATGTAATTATTCTAAACAAATGGAAATTACGTGCAAAATTTATCTTAATTAACTCTATTTCAAGTAACCAGTATTGAACAAAACGTACAGATAATATCTACAGAAACTTGTAAAAACCCAAGATTATAATACCAGAAAATAAAAGCTCTGAGAATTAATATTATTTTTAACACCTGCGTAGTTTAAATATCACATACGGCGTAAATTTTGTAGATAATTAATAGTTTCAAAGAATCTTGGAGAAACCGGGGATTAATATTCACGAGAATGTGCAATACGGGGTTATTAAACCCAGATAACAGTCCACATGGACTAAAATATAATCGATAATAAAGAATATCAATTTGCACCAATACGAACAGGTTAGAAAAGGAAACAGAAAATGCGTCAAGCAAAGACACATATAGTAAAAGGCGGGATTTAAGCAACGTCACGAGGGTCACAATTGGTTAAAAATAGGATGCAAATATCAGAGGTAGAAACAACAATTTCTGTACAAAATTAATTAGTTTTTCTCGGACATGCTTGCGTGCCGTGTGTTGAAATTTCTGAGATTTAAATGGGACGGGTGAAAATTCGTAAAAATCGACGCGCGAGCGACAGACTGGGAACATAGAATGA
The DNA here is from genome assembly GCA_036346225.1 of Platerodrilus igneus. Classification (NCBI taxonomy): domain Eukaryota; kingdom Metazoa; phylum Arthropoda; class Insecta; order Coleoptera; family Lycidae; genus Platerodrilus; species Platerodrilus igneus. The sequence continues at coordinate 6,140,064 of JARFIW010000791.1, forward strand.
GGAATTCTTTAGAATTACCCGTTTTGGGGAACAGACCGACAGACAGGCTTTTTGCTATATATACCGAGGTGAATATAAACAAGCTCTCTTAGACTTTTGGCTATTCGATGCGTTAAAAGCTCTTACATCCGCGACTTGATTGAAGATGTTAAACAGTGCATTTTAGTTTGATAAAATAAATTAAAATTTTGCTCGTATATTTTAGTGATTCAAAATAGTTGGTTATTTACGTGCTAACATGAATGTACTTCAGTGCACTTAGATACAAGGTAATAAAATTTAGTTTCACTGTACCAATTAGCAAAATTTACAACGACAAATGTATACACAAAAGTAGGCAGTTTTGGCGTATATTGGTGAAAGAAGTATGAAGTTATTTGCTATTTTCGGGGTGTTAATAATTAAATGGTTCAAATACGTGTCTGGATCCACGAAACAAGGGTCAGATATACATAAATGATTTCCGGAAAAGCCCAGAAACAACTTTAAATAAATGGTGATGGAGAAAATTTTAAAAGCGTTGAGAATTAGAAGCCGTAAATATAATCCTGTTGGAATGGTGTGATTAACTAAAGGGACGATGTACTTTGAAGCTACGAGGACAGTAACCTTCAGGTAAATTATACTATTTTGTTTGACATTTTGTGTGTGTTGAATAACTTTATAATTGATTTACTTTAAATGGACATTAGTGAAATTGTACTAAACATAAAATTTTAATTTTAAGATGAAATTTGCTTGTTGAAGTAGAAAGGGGTATTTAGTTTTAATGTTCGGTAATATGATGAAAATTTGGGTATGTCTTTGAGCTCAATTAGACGAACCTGGTTAATTAACGTAAAGGGTGGTAGATGCTCCTTTATACTCAGACTCCGGTCTGCTTATATTGTTATATTAATTAGTAGGCATCCAACAAGGACTTTAATTTTGGATGCACATTAAAATGATAATAAAATTAATCTTGAAATTCTTTTTAAAACTGAAATTTATGCTGAGTTTTAATTTTGAAATTTTAATGTATTCTGAATATTGATGTAAATAGAGTTAACGTTGATGTTTGTGGTAGGAATGTGTTTGTTTTTTTATGTATGAGGATGAAAGCTATCTAGAGGAGCAGCCGAGGCGAATTTAACGGAAGAAAATCAACAGATCAGGTAAGAATGAGGTTTCACAGCAATATATATATATATATATATATATACAGGGTGTCCCAACGTATCCGAAACGCTCGATTACTGCTTAATGGTAACGTTTAGCGAAAAACTTTCAAATAAATGTTATGTATATTGAAAATGGCTACAACATAAAATTAATTAGTGTTATACAGGGTGTTCAATAAAAAAGTTATATACCAAAGTTATGTTTTTTTAAATAAAATACCCAGTATTTTATTACAAATTCTGATTTCTCGTATCAAACTAAGGTAACTTTTATCAGAATTACCTATACCTAAATCTCATAGTTGTTGAGATATTCAACTTTTTTCAAAATCGCATAATTCATTAAAAATTTTTGTAACACCATGATTTAGATGATGCTGAACATTTAACTTTTGTAGGGGAATAGTATAAACCTGTAGTTAATGGAAACATAACACTAGTTATGAAAATAATATACAGGGTGTTCATTGCATCGTTCTCCGTTTATTAAACAATTAATGCCACTAAGTCGCTTATTTCAAATAGAACACCCTGTATATTTTCAAATAGTAAAATGTAGAATTAAATTCTCTATTCAACAATATAAGGTTACCCTATATTCATATTCAACCGTTTCCGAGTTATTAGCGAATAATTAAAAATGTTGGTAGATAATTCTAAAGTTGAGTATAATTTACTTTGATCACAGGCGGCGGCGCGTTGTCTACCAAATAATATTAACTATTCGACTTCGTTGCAACAGCAACCATGTTTAAGTTTTGTTTTTGTTGTTTATCAGTTTTGTATCTGTGTTGTTGTGAGGTGAACATTTGTAAAATGAAAACCTATAGTCTTAACGCAAGGATTGATATGATGTTGGTAGTTGGCGAAGCTGAAGAATATTGTCTATTAGCTACAAGAATTTACGCTCAAAAATTTCCTAATCGAATGCATCCTAATGGAGCTGTGTTTGAAAGATTATTGCAACGCTTTAGTAGTACTGGTAATGTTGAATGTGAAAAAACTCAAAAAAATCATTGTTATGGAATGTTGCTTTATCACTGAACAAAACAAAATTCAAAAAATTATCATCTTCTCCGATTTGATCCATTACCCATAATCCAAAATTTATTCTGCTTTGAAAATCCCCATTCTTAAGCTCTTGGTGAAGCTAAATTTTATATGGGTGAAATTTGTTGGCTTTTAGTATTTTTGAAACACTAGGTTTACTCAATCCGATTGTTTGACTTGTTTTACGCAAACTAGTATTACGATTTTCTACTACAAATTCCAATACCAATAATTGATTTCCTTCACTATTAGTAACATGCTTTACTTGTTGAGTTTTTTAATATTCAACATTACCAGTACTTCTAGAGCGTTGCAATAATCTTTCAAACGCAGCTGCATTAGGATGCATTCGATTAGGAAATTTTTGAGCGTAAATTCTTGTAGCTAATAGACAATTTTCTTCAGCTTTGCCAACTACCAACACCATATCAATCCTTTCGTTAAGACCGTAGGTTTTCATTTTACAAATGTTCACCTCACAACAACACAGATACAAAACTGATGAACAACAAAAACAAAACTTAAACATGGTTGCTGTTGCAACGAAGTCGAATAGTTAATATTATTTGGTAAGCAACGCGCCGCCGCCTGTGATCAAAGTAAATTATACCCAACTTTAGAATTATGTACCAACATTTTTAATTATTCGCTAATAACTCGGACACGGTTGAATATGAATATAGGGTAACCTTATATTGTTGAATAGAGAATTTAATTCTGCATTTTACTATTTGAAAATATATAGGGTGTACCATTTGAAATAAGCGACTTAATGGCATTAATTGTTTAATAAACGGAGAACAATGCAATGAACACCCTGTATATTATTTTCATAACTAGTGTTATGTTTCCATTAACTACAGGTTTATACTATTCCCCTACAAAAATTAAATGTTCAGCATCATCTAAATCATGGTGTTACAAAAATTTTTAATGAATTATGCGATTTTGAAAAAAGTTAAATATCTCAACAACTATGAGATTTAGGTATAGGTAATCCTGATAAAAGTTACCTTAGTTTGATACGAGAAATCAGAATTTGTAATAAAATACTGGGTATTTCATTTAAAAAAACATAACTTTGGTATATAACTTTTTTATTGAACACCCTGTATAACACTAATTAATTTTATGTTGTAGCCATTTTGAATATACATAACATTTATTTGAAAGTTTTTTCGCTAAACGTTACCATTAAGCAGTAATCGAGCGTTTCGTATGCGTTGGGACACCCTGTATATATATATATATATATATATATATATATTACTTTTAAATTAATGCGCATAACATTCTAACCATTTCCAATGGACACGCACCTTACCGAAGTTTTAAATTGCTAGAACACATGAAATGGCTTGCGTGTTCTAATGAGCTAAAGAGCCAAACTACAGGTCCAACCAAAGTAGTAGGGTCGTTAGTGAGTAACGAGACTAAGACAGGTCCCCGAAAGAGGGCAGCGGCTCTTTCGGTACTTAGACTGGCAGAAACCAAGGGGTCGGTATGGCAGTATAAGATACACTACCGCGAAGTGGAAGGCAACGGGAAACCACCAATTTATCTCCCAAGTAACAGCGTACTTAAATTGTTATAAACATGATGGCATTCTCTGGGGTAAAAGATTCCGAAGTTAAAATAGTCCTCTAATCGGACTACTTCGGAGAATGTGATCGGAAAATGTAGAAAAGAAGTCAAAAACATTCTGCGAGTCGGAGCGTTGAATATTAGTAGTACGAAGTAAGTAGGTAAGCTAGAGAACCTGAAAATTGAAATGAATAGGTTAGCACTAGACATAGTAGGAATCAGCGAAGTTCAATGGTCAGAGACGGGGATTTTTGGAGTGCAAACTTCAGGGATAGTCATGCGAAAAACGATAGGACACTGTGTAGAAAATTACTTACAGAATAACGAAAAGTACTGATGGTTAGATTAGAATCTAAACCGGCGTTCACAGTAATAATACAAGCATACATACCCACCTTTAGCTACAGTAACGAAGAGATAGAAGCAATCTACAACGATATCGAATACATACTAAGATACGTAAAAGGACACGAAACCCTAATAATTACAGAGGATTTTATTGCCGTGCTAGGTGAGGGTAGGGAAGGAGCGGTAGTAGGTTCAGGTATGAGAAACGACAGGGGAAATAGATTGATAGAATTTTGCGACAAGAACAATTTAATCATCACAAACACATTATTTCAACATCATGCTAGAAGACGATATACGTGGAAGATGCCAGGAGATATAGGAAGATATCAAATAGATTACATTCTTGTTAGACAACGGTTTAGAAATCAAGTGAAAGACTGTAGAAGTTACCCAGAAGCAGATATAGACGCTGACCACCACATCGTAAATGTGCACTTAAATTTAAAAATTTGAAGAAAAGAAATGGATAAAGGCTCTTTGGCTTTGAGAAACTAAAAGATAAAGATATTTAAGAAAGATTCGAAAAAAAGTCAAATAAATTGCTGAAAGATATCGGGAAAATATCTGATATTAAGGAAATAGAAACAGAATGGAATAACATTAAATCCAGCTTAGACATTTGAAATTACTATCCAGGGACAAAAGATTGATATGCTTAGATTTGCAGATGGGAAAGGAGCTATTGGAAAACTATTAATTTGGCAAATGTCTAGGTGTTGGGGGATCTTGGTAGCCACAGGCTGCTTAACCCCCTTGACCTACCACTGAATCTAGGTGAAATAAGGCTAGAAAGCAAAAGAAGGGGAACCGAGCTGTATATAGACCGTGTGGCAATTTCAGGGAACTGTGTTTGCTAGCTCAGAATATAGACAAGTGGAGGTACGTACCCAACCAGTTTTGAGGCGGAGAGCCTAATGACGAAAAAATAACCACATATAAATCTGATCATTATTATAAACAACTACAGGTGGTGGTTGTGAAATATCTGCAACTAATGTTGACTGTGCGAAAAATATATTGGAAAAAATATTAAATCGGCAAATGTTCAAGTGCTGGTTGAACTTGGCAGCCACAGCTTACCCCCCTTCACATCCTTACATGTGATTTTCCAATGCTTCATCCGAAAGTACTACATTAGCCAGGAAGCGCAGTTTGTTTTACCTAAAAAATTTTGAATTTTGCCAGACCCTTGCTGTTCCAAGCAAGGTAGGGATCTTTAACGTGCGTGACAACACTCACACACGGGACTTCCATTTTACCTCTCATCCGAACGAGGACGCATGTTTGTGAAAAATACTCGCCTATCATTTTTCAAGCGGACCTTGTCGGGATTCGAACTCGGGACCTTGGGCGTAGTAGTCACACGCGTACCAACTACGCCACAGAGCCGCACCCCTTTCACATTCGTGCATTTACACTTCTAATGCTCCACCAGAAGGTACTTCATTGGCCAGGAGGCGAGTTTTTTGTTGCCTGGAAATTTAGAATTTTGCCAAACCCTTGCCGTTCTAGGCAGGAAAGTAATTTTTAACGTGCGTGACAACACTCACACATGGGATCTCCATTTAACCTCTCATTCGAACGAGGACGTAATTTTTTTGAAAAATCTCTCCTGCCATTTTTCAAGCAGTCGGTCGTGTCGGAATTCGAACCCAGGACCTTGGGATCCGCAGTCTTACGCTTACTACATTGATCCACGGCGGCGCCCCTCCCCCTTCACATCTACTGAATGTCGGAGCAATAGTGTATATAATTGTAAAACAATAGAAGGGCCCCGAACTGCATCTAACAAAAAAGAACAGCGTCTATGATCAATGACAACAAATATAGAAATAAGAAAAAAATTGTTGAAAGCTCATGTGTGGAGCACAGCAAAGTATGCCGATGAAATACAGGCAGTAGAAAAAGCAGACACAAAAACGGCAGCAGGCTTTTGGAATGTTGTATTTCAGATGTATGAGGATGATAGCATGGACAGACAAAGTTAATAACAAATAGGTTACATAAATAGTAGGGGAACAAGGATATCTGTGGAAAAAAAATAGTAGAAATAGAAGGGCAGAATACGTTCTAAAGCATTTTTGGGGAATAGTATGGGATATATTACAAGCAGAGATAGGAAAACGGAGGTAGATATAGACCTAGATCAGATAGTGATAGATGCAGACTGTGCAAATTTTAGGGAAATGTGTAGGCTAGTTCAGAATATGAAACAATGAGGGTACGCGTCTAACCAGTTCCAGGACTGAAAACCTAATGATGATGAGCATTTAAGTTATGGGCTAGGTAGTGAAGAAATGACGCTATTGGTTCGTCTTCAGTAATTCTGGTTTGTAAACCACTTTAGTGGCTGCTTAAATTACTTGTTCCATTACAGTCTTGTCCCCGGTAAACACTAATGTCTAATTGTAGCCTGGTAAAGACATTTTTTATAATTAAAAATAAATTTGTAGAATTCGTAGATTCTGCTTTCAGAATTCTAAAAAAATATTCCGGAATTTGTAAATTTTCTTTTATACTGAGGTGATATATAAATAGTTGTTCGTGATCACATACGTTAGTTGTTGTTTGTTTATTATTAACTTTCCTAGTATGACTTTTGTAAATTTATTACCATAAATCAGTGATGTTTGCTTTATTAAAGTTATACAATATGATACAACTATACATTTATATTGAGAATAAAGGGACCTTGAAGGTTATGCAAATTCCTGGACGGATATTACAGTAAAAAATTCTTAAATACAATTTAATTGAAGCTAATTCTGTTACATGTGAAATTGTTAATCTCTTAATGCTATTGTTACAAAATCACAGACTATTTTTCATAATGTACCATCTTAATGTATATTGTAATTTAGAATGTCGATGAAGTAATAAACAGTTCTCTAATATCTGTATAAAGTACACGTTTCACTTTCAGCATCATCATCATTACGTCTTCAGTCCTGGAACAGGTTAGACGCGTGCCGCCATCGTTTTCTATTCTGAGCGAACATATACATTTCCATGTAATTCCTACAGCCCACATCTTTCACTATCTGTGTGCAGTACTCTAATCTAGGTCTACATATACCTCTCTTATTCGTATATCTGCTTGTAATATAGCCCGTACTATTCCCCAAAAATACTTAGAACGCGTCCTGCCATTCTATTTCTCCTATTTTTTTGTTTTCCACAGATATCTTTATTACCCTACTGTTTCTATAACCTCTTTGTTATTAACTTTGTCTGTCCATGTTACCATCATAATACATCTGAAGCATAACATTCCAAAAGGCTTCTTTTTTTCCTGTCTGCTTCTTCTATTGTCCCTATTACATAGATGTACAATGCCGTGCTCCGCACATTTGCTTTCAACAATTTTTCCTTGTTTTTATGTTTGTTGTTTTCGAACATAGGCCCTGCTTTTTCTTGTTAGATACAGCTCGATTCCTTTTCTATTGTAAATATATACTTTATTTCATCGATATTCAGTGGTGTGTGAAGAGGGTTAAGCAACCTGTAGCTACCAAGGTCCCGCAATACAGACCTATGCCGAATGAATGGTTTTCCAATAAATCCTTTCGTACAATTAACGTTAGTTGAAAATACTGCAAATTCAACACCTGTACTTGTTTATAATAATCATCAGGATTAAGTGCAATTACTTTTTCGTCATTAGATTTTTCGTTTTGGAATTGGTTGAACGCGTACCTCCACTGACTTCTATTCTGAGCTAGCCTACACATTTCCCTGAAATTCCCACAGCCTACATCTTTGACCATCTGTGTGCAATAGCCTAACCAAGGTGTACCTCTACCTCTCTTTCTTCCAATTTCTATTACTAAAATATTCCGCACGATTCCCTCATGCCTAAGTTGTGACCTACCATCCTATCTCTCCTATTTCTTACTGTTTCACACATATGTATTTCATCCCCTACCACTTCTAGAACTTCTTTGTTCTTAACTTTGTCTGCCCGTGATATCTTTATCATGCGTCTGTAGCATAACATTTCAAAGGCTTCTATCTTTTTTCTGTCCGCTTTTTCCACTGTCCAAGTTTCACAGTCGTACACAGCAATCTCTCTTCCTTGTTTCTATGTTTATTGTCTTTGAACACAGCAATTGCTTTTTCTTGTTAAATGTAGCACGACGTTGTGTTAATTTTTGTTTTATATTTTCTGCGCTTTTCCCAGTTTGCGTTATTTTGCTTCTTAGGTATCAGGAATACTTAAACTCTTGTAAGTCTTCGTTTCCTATTTGCATTCTAGTTTGTTTTTTTTTTTCCCCTACTTTGTATACTAGTACTTTAGTTTTATTTTTGTTAATATTAATACCGTATCTCTCTGTTAGAACGGTTTCCATTTTATTAAAAACTGCTGTTAACTCTTCCCTGCTGGATGCTAATACCGCCATATCATCTGCAAATCTAGCATTTCAATATTTTTTCCCTGCATAGTAATTCCAAAGGTCTTCCTACATTTGACAGTATTCGTTGCCTCTTGGATGTACAAGTTAAAAATTAACGGGAATAGGGTACAACCCTATCTCACACCTTTCCTAATGTTTACTTCTCTACGTTCCTGCTCTAATTCTATTACTGCTGTTTGCTCTTTGTATAAGCTATGTACTATTCGTCTATCCCTATAACTCATTCCAATTTTTTTCAGTATTTTAAACATTATTTTTTCCATTTTACATTGTCGAATGCTTTTTCCAAATGTACAAACCCTATATACAAGCTTTCCCATTTTTCTATTGTTTTTTCCATTAGCACTCCTAGAGCTAGAATAGCCTCCCGCGTGCCCCTGTTTCTCCTAAACCAAATTGGTCTTATTCTCTAATTCTATTACCGCTGTTTGCTCTTCGTATAAGCAGTGTACTATCCATCTATTGCTATAACTCATTCCAATCTTTTTGAATATTTCGAATATTTCCATTTTACATTGTCGAATGCTATTTCCAGATCTACCAACCCTATTTACACGTCTTCTCCTTCTTCTATTGTCTTCTCCACTATCACCCTCAGAACTAAAATAGCCTCCCCTGTTTTGCGTAAACCCAAATTGATCTTCTTTTAGTACTGCTTCGCCCCGTTTCTCCATCTGTCGTTATACAATTCTACGACGGGTGCTCGATATGTATCGGGAACGGACAACACCAGTATTGACATTTTTGACGAACACTATTTGTTGTGTTCTGATTAAGCTGAAAATTTCGTGTCGCCCAAAAAATAGAATTAACTTTTCAACATCTTCGTGCGATCACTTTTACGATTTCCAACGTGGATTATCTCCACAACAGTGCCTGAATCAACTTATTTTGACTTTTGGGGAAGAACTAAAACCACTAAATATCGTTGTTATAGTGAATTTAGTCGTGGTCGTAGTTAGTTAACGGATGAATTTAATGAAAGTCGTCCAAAATCGGGTGTTGTGCCAGTAAATATCGATGCTATGCACGAATAGATAATGCAAAATCGTCATGCAGCTTATCGTGAGATTCATGCATCCCTAGGCATTAGTATGACAGGTATACATTCGATATTAAATGAACCTTTAGCTGTGAAAAAGCTATGTGCGCGTTGGATCCCACGTAATTTGACAATCGCTCAAGAAAGAAATGCTCAAGAAATACGATTGCGGTGCATCAAACGCTGTGTACAACATCTACACAGGTGACGAATCATGGATAAAAAAATAAACCGACGACGCCAAATCATTCTCCATCATGACAATGCGAGCTCTCACACGTCGGCTCAAACAAGTGGCTATTTGAACATTCAAAACATCGAATTGATGGATCATCCATCGTATAGTCCTGATTTAGCATCTAATGATTTATTTTTGTTTCCACATGTGAAGAGCAAACAAACTGCGTGGACAACGATTCTCTATATACCCTTACTATCTAACCACTTTCTCTATATTTTCTATACTAACGCGAGTTATGTATCCCCCAATTACCTATATATATTGAAATATTGAATCTAATAGGAATTATTAGAAATTGTTAAGTAAAGTATAAGTCCATTGCAACATTGTAATACAAGGATAACCCAGAGAGGTTATCGACAGTTCATGAGAACGGAATGCAACTTTGCATCCGTGAGGGCAGTAATACTGCAGGTGGCAGGTCACAGGCGGTTAACATACCGCAATTATTTAGAATTAAGTTGTTACATTGTAATAAAGTGTACAATTAAGAGAAACGCAGACATGAGATCTGCAAGTTCCCACAGCCGTGTGAGGGGCAGGTTATTATAAAAAGCCCGGGAGCTCAATGCCCGGCAGTCAGTCTTCGAACTCCATACTTCGTTGTTCAAGCTACTCACCAGTACAATTAATTATTTTTATTAAAGTTATTATGAACCAGCTATTCTAAATTTCATTGTAATTTCTGTTTAAGTTATTAAATTTTTGTTAAGTGTTTGAAGTTGTTTTTTAAAAACACAGCTCCAAAGGCCCGAACCTTAACTCGCGCAACTTATATTTTTGTTATTCGGTTATATATCCATAAAATTCACTCTAATTAGTTTGTATGCTTCGTCCGTCTTTCCTATTTCCATCTTAGTTTGTACATCTTTGCCCTTTTCATCAATCCATTGCTCTTTATCTTTCCTCTATTTGCGAATAATTTTCCATTTTATGGAGTTGTATCTTTTTCCAGCTTCGTTGGGTTTGTATTTGTATTTTTGTCTTTCTTCTATTAAATTGAGGATATGCTTTGCTATACGTGGTTTCTTATTTTCTTTTTGTGTATGAATATTTCTGGCCGCCATGTCTAAGCTGGATTTAATGTTATTCTATTCTGAGTACTTCTTTAGAATCAGAAATTTTCCCTATAACTTTCAGCAATTTATTTAACTTTTTTTCAAATCGTTCGTGGATATCTTTATCTTTTAGTTTCTCAATGTCAAAGTACCTTTTTCCCTTTCTTTTTTTAAAATTTTAAATTTAAGAGCGGCCTTCAGAATTACGATGTTGTGGTCAGTGCCTACATTTGCTTCTAGGTAGCTTCTACAGTCTTTTACTTTGCTTCCTAAGCCGTTGTCTAATAAGAATGTAAGCTATTTGATATCTTTCTATATCCCCTGGCATCTTCCACGTGTATCGTCCTCTAGCATGATGTTGAAATAATGTTCTTGTGATGGTTAAATTGTTTTTATTGCAAAATTCTACTAGCCTATATCCCAAGCCCTTTCCCGTATCTAAACCAAATAAACTTACTTTAGCTCCTTCTCTACCCTCTACTACCACTGCGTTTAAAAATCTCCCGTAACTATTAAATTTGCATATCTTTTTATGTATCTTAGTATGTCTTTTATATGTATGTAGATCGCTCTACCTCTTCCTCACTGTAGCCAGAAGTGGGAATGTATACTTATATTATTCTTGTATTCACCGGTTTAGATTCTAATCTAATCATGAGTGCTCCTGCGTTCTTTTGTAAGTAGTTTTCTACACAGTGTCCTATCTTTTTTCGCAAAACTATACCCACACCCAAATTTCCTTCGTCTAATCCTGTATGAATTACCTTAATGTCTCCCCTCCAAAAACCTCCACTTCTCGCCACCGAACTTCGCTAATCCCTACTATGTCTAATGCTAACCTATCCATTTAAATTTTCAAGTACTCTAGCTTATCTACTTACTTCATACTTTTGACATTCCACATTCCGACTCGCAAATGTTCCCGGCACTTTTTCTAAGCTCTCCGATCGCATCCTTTGAAGTAGTCTCCTCCCGGAGTTCTGAATGGGGGAATATTTTAACTCCGGAATTTTTTACCTCTGCTATACAGAGTATCTTACCATTCTAGATTGTACTATGAATATTAACTAAAGTTAAATTAACTTTTTTACTATTATCTAGTAAGTAAATAGATCGTGAGCTTAGATAAGTACAAGACACTCATGCCTAAGTTTATAGGTTTATTAAAATAGATTCCTGATTTAAGTAATTCAACCAGTACAAGTTTTTCATCAAAGACAGTTAAATTCTTAAACAAAGGATTGAATATACAAGCTTTGGCACCGTACCTACCATCCCAATTTTGAACAAGCTTAACTTTAAAATGCTTACGCTTGTTCTCAATGGCTTTTCCAAAACTGAATTATTCATTAATTTAATAGATTCTTTTCAAATTTGTTCGTTGTTCGTTTCCGAAGTTATGTATTTAAATCAATATAGGACTTTAACCAGAGATTTTGTTTAAATTTATGTACCCTGTGAATGGCTTTTTGAGTCAAGTCCATGTGACAACACCTGCTTCAGGTTCCTATAATGAATTACATATTTATGTTTGTTTTGAATTCGACATAGCCATTAATTCAGTGTTTTGATTTCAATCAGTTTTTGGATCAATATCCTCGGGACAGAAGGGGATGTCTTTTTGTAGGTCAGGAACATGCTTGGGATACTCTAGATCATCATCCTCGGGAATGAAGGGGATGTTTTTATGTAGATCAGGGACATGCTTGGGATACTCCAAATCAACCTCCAAAATATAACCTTCTGGAGCATCATTTGGAATTGTTGTTACATCAATATTAGTGACCGTCCATTCAAAGTGACCATACGAGAGAGGTTGACACATGCCATACCTATACTGGTTGTTTATGTCGAAATATATTAGATACTTATCAAGTTTAGAAGGATCATAGGAGGGTAAATATTTATTGTTGCTTCAACATGACATCCCAAGTATAACCAGGAAAAGTGTAATAATATGCGGTGTCAAGTGCATATGTGGAATGTCAGCTTGAACGAAACTGTTCCAACACCTCTGTCAACAACAATACATTAGTTTCTAGTTATAGATCCGAATATTGACTGAAGTTTTGAATATTAAAAGTATTCCATACTATTCCATACTATTTGTTATACATTGCCTCAGCTTCTAATGTGTAATAAAATTGTTGCTGGTTAGGTATGCAAGTATTATCAAACTTTGTAACACTATCAATGAAATCATATGTATAAACCCCATTTCGGGTCAGTAGTTAAAACTGATCATCGTTTAAATGCCTGGAAATGTCTAGAATATCTGCTTCAAATTCAATAATTACTAAAAGAAAAGCAAATGAAAATGTAGATCTAAATAATGCAAGAAACCGAAAGTGGATGCATTTACTCTATCTAGTAGTTGTGCTATTCGGTAGTATCAGCAAAACATAATTTAATTACTTTGTGAACACTTTTTATATAATATGAAACTAATCCCGATTCTACAGGGTATCTGTTATTAGGGGAACTTTGTCATTAGTGCACCTACAATTAGGCCTAGGTTTAAATATGCAAATAAAGGAATACTTTAATATTATTGAAATATCACAAAAGCTAGACTCAACTACTATCTCGTAGGATATCATCTTTGGAACATAAACGGATGCCACAGGCTGAGTGTTACGACAACTCTGTAACTACAACGGGATAAGTCCAGAAAAAGTGCAGCAATATGGGGTGAATGCGAGAACAAGATGTGCAGGCACTTGGACAAACAACAGGTGGTGTTGGGTCTGGATAAACGAGTGTCCTCGTAGCAAGCAATCAACCCGCTTCGCCTTCGTAGTAAGTAACCGAAGTGGCGGACCGTTCTCAAACTATCAAGTCCACGCATTTGTATATATCGGTAATTTTTTTTTCTTACATATACAGCTCTATTACTTACCTGATCTAAGGTATACAGATGCATCCAAAGTAGTTGATGATTAATCAGTTTGAAGGAGATATGGATGTCAATTCATAAAACTGTGTAGATTAGACGTCTTCAAATCGGATAATATTAGCTTTTCAACGAAAATAAAAACAAATAATTACAATAAGAAGATGGTTAACTATTACAGATGGTGTTTTTTACTTATTTAATGTTAGTATACGTTCTTGAAACATACGACGCTTTCTAGACAAAAAGATTACTATTTAATTATACACAAAAAGATGCCCTAACTGGAACAGAAACATTGAACTTTGCCATATTTAAATAGCCCAAACCGTTCTCAAGTTGTAAACAGAAACTGTCTTTGTAAAATTTTGACATCTTTAACTGTTTTCATGTAAAAATATCATAAGGGCACTAGATAGAAATTATAAATTACTGCATCGGGTGCGTCATCCTTCTTTAAATATCTTTACAAAATTCACAAACTTGTAACCGTTTACAAGTTATATACTGAAAGCCAAAAGAGCGTTAGGTATTAATTTGACAAGCAATATAATAGCACAAACCGACACGTAGTACCGAATACTGCAGTAATTTTTTTACAGATTTCAAATATCCCCAGTAGATCCCAAAATTTTAACAAAAAACCATTTAGGCCAAAAATCGATTAAAAGTTAAAAATCTTGAAAACCAAAAGTCAAATTTTCAAAAAAATGAAGTAAATATTCCCCCTTAAAAAGTCCTGGTTCTGATTGACTAAACTCGATCAATATACAAATTTTTAAAACAATATCTCTAAAAACAAAAAGTTACAAATGGCCGCCTATACAACAACATACTATACAGAAAGCTTAAAACATACAACAATTATTAATATATACTTCTAAAGGTGAATAACTACAGACTCAGTTAAACTAAAAAGTCTCTTTTGATAAAGCCACAAGTATCATTATTCATTTCCCAAAATATAAAAGATTCTGATAAATATACATGTGAATATGCGCTACTTACCAAGACAACTTGTAATCACATAAAAATCACTATCTTCACAATATTTATTGATGATCAAAGAGTAAAAATGAAAACTTAATTGATGAGCACTTTATATTATTATTTAAGCGTATGTCATTACTACATGCACCAGTGATAAATAAAAGTTGTCCATCTATGCACAACAAATCCAATTAATATCATTATTGTACAATTCGAAGCGGAAATCTACCAATCAATATCATTTGTAAATACTCCCTGTATGTTTGTTGTGGTTTGTTTTGTATTTTTCTTAAATTTTCTAGGGTATTAAACCACTCACAGAGTTTTTAAAATTGTCTTTACGATTCGATCCATGACCTAGGATCATTGTCAAAATAATAATAATAATAAAAAAAAATATTCTGGCAACCATCCTCGATCAAGAATCGAAACGTAAATAAAAACAATTTTATAAACACTGGGTGGTTTAATACCTAGGAAAAATTAAGAAAAGTCAATGTCATTATTTTAGAATAATGATATTAATTGGGTAGGAAGTGGGGTTGGTTATGGATGTGCGGGGGTGGGGGTGGGGAATGGATAGGGTAGAGATTAGTGGATCGCAATGCGCCGGAATTTCTATGCAAAACGGTTAAGCAAAAGTCACATGCACCTTGAATATATGTGTATGGGTCACGCGGTGTGAATGACTTTTGTATTTGACAAAAATGGTCTTTCTGTACCAATGTTAAATTCACAAGAAAACCAGCTTTTTTGGTCTCTTTGTAACATAGCTCATCTACTTACAGTCCATAACCAATATTTATTATCTACTTTTTAGTGTCTCGGCGACGAGAAGGGTTTTGCGTCACCCTCTTGCATACGTCACTGGGTGTAGATATATCTTAGGTTTAACTGTATTTAGAAAGTATTGCAAGTATTCATGACAAAAAGTTGGGGTTGAAACGAAACTTCTACTCGTTTCCAACTTTTTCAAAATTTGCATTAGTAATTTGATTAGCGTAAAATTAAAAAGAAAATTATTTTATTCTAGGACAGTTTCTAAGTTGCTTTAATGGAAAACCTAACAAACGTACTTTTGCATTTCTAATCACTTGATGTAATTGGAAAGTAAAATGTAATTTGCAAGTATAATATTTTAAAACCTAACGAAGTAAAACCTTTGACAATTGCATGCCATCCTGTAATTACGCTAATTTACTCCGGACAGTAACAAGCAGCGTAACAAGGATATTTGGTAAAAGGCAAAACTTCGGTTTCTAAGCACTTTAACACTTGTCCAAAGCAAGTGAGTTTGCCTTTCTATTTAGAAAGCTTGGAGTTAACCCTCGGTCTAGGGAATAACCTACAGGGGTGATTTGCTATGCGGTTGCCCTCTGTTATACAATGGAACCGGTGGAATTAGCCAATTATTGTACCCTACGTGCTGTATGTTTTAATTACAATTTGATAACGGTCTTAGTCACTGTTCCGCGATAAAATTGCTTTGCAAAATTAGTACTAAAACGTTAATATAAGAATAAGTTGTATAGTTATTTTGTGTAGTCATAAAAAACTGCATTTATAATTAAATAATGAAAACTTGTAGTTCTTAGTTCATGAATTTAGACCTTTTAACATTTTTTTCAAAATAAAATGTATAAGGAGTAGTGGCGTTTTAAGCAATGGTACTACGGACAGGACTCGTACATAAAACAAGGTGTTCTTTTAGTGAATAGGGTTATTAAGTAATAAAATAAAATGTAGCCGTTCCAAAAAAGTGGTTACTGGTATACTTATGGTCGTAAGTTGTATTGAAAAGACGAGTTTGTGTTCTGCTAACTAAAATGTTTACATCTAGTGCATTTTAATATTTTACAAGAAATACACATAATATTCCTGGCGTTCATCAAGAAGGTAAACATCATCAGCAATAACAAGATTATTATTTTATTTGTCATCCCACTTACCAGAAAACTAAATTTAAATTAGTACCATTGTTGTTTATAACGGCAAGTATTACAAATATAAGACGAATGTCGCAAAATCGCAACTCATTTAAAACAATGTAAAAAGCAGGATTTTACACCCATAAGAAATATATGGAGATTGTTCTATACTATATGTGTGTGGAAGAGAGATTAAATATACATTAGCCTAATCTTCATCAACCATGTCAAAACGACAAACAGTTTCAACAATAATATTGTCATTCTACAAGAAAGTAGAATATAATTACAAAGGGTATGTAGTTTAATAGATTCACAGCAAACATAGCTGAAATTTAAACACGTTTATGAGATGAATATATACAAAACAATATTATTAATTTGATAAATGTTGAAAGCAATCATCACTAAGCTTACAAGATGGGCAGTATTATCCTATAGCAAACTACACGTAACGGCAACAGAACAAAAGTCGCAGAGGTGCCCGAAGCCCACACAAATGCGTCGTACAGCATGCAGAAAAATCCTCCATCCTCTAACACAAGCCCAAGCGTTTCCATTTGTCGGAGGAATAACCTTACCACAAACCAAGCGTTCCCATTGGCGAAGAACAACCTTAACACAAACCCAGGATTCGCATTGGGCGAGTAACAACCCCCACATAATATCAAAAGAAGGCAACATCATATATATATATATATATATATATATATATATATATATATATATATATATATGAAACAAAGACAAGTTATTTGCAGTCTGCAATAAGAAAATTGTATATAAAGTAAGATGTATCTGTAAACAAACTCTTATGAAAATAATAAGAGCTATTGACAAATACAAATCGGGCTGGTAGTTATATAGCCATTAACAAAACATTAGCTTTATTAATTCATAGAGGAGGAAACATCCACTGACCAGTGGTTTCGGCTCCTTAGCCTCATCAGAGTGGACTGTTCCCAAGAACCCTATGAAGTAATCGAAGCTATTATAATGATATAATTTCGAAACAATCACTGTACTATGGCAAAAGTAAATAAAACCGCCATCAGGTAATAAAACACCAACACTACTAAAGTGTGGAAGTACAGAATTGAACCGAAACTACATAATAAATTTTAAAAATGACTATAAAAGTACGTTGGGCCTTTGAGATTTGCGGAATGTTACAGCAAAATTTATTTGCTAACGTAACAAACCTTCTCGTGGCGACACCCGGGTTCATGCCCCATAGGCAATTCAAATAAACAAAGACAAGTTATTTGCTACAAACAGAAAATTGTATATAAAGTAAGATGTATCTGTAAACAAACTCTTATGAAAATAATAAGAGCTATTGACAAATACAAATCGGGCTGGTAGTTATATAGCCATTAACAAAACATTAGCTTTATTAATTCATAGAGGAGGAAACTTCCACTGACCAGTGCTTTCGGCAAGTTATTTGCTTGTCTTTGTTTATTTGAATTGCCTATGGGGCATGAACCCGGGTGTCGCCACGAGAAGGTTTGTTACGTTAGCAAAAATGCTGTAACATTCCGCAAATCTCAAAGGCCCAACGTACTTTTATAGTCATTTTAAAATTTATATGTAGTTTCGGTTCAATTCTGTACTTCCACACTTTAGTAGTGTTGGTGTTATCACCTGATGGCGGTTTTATTTACTTTTGCCATAGTACAGTGATTGTTTCGAAATTATATCATTATAATAGCTTCGATTACTTCATAGGGTTCTTGGGAACAGTCCACTCTGATGAGGCTAAGCCGAAACCACTGGTCAGTGGATGTTTCTCTCATGAATTAATAAAGCTAATGTTTTGTTAATGGCTATATAACTACCAGCCTGATTTGTATTTATCAATAGCTCTTATTATTTTCATAAAAGTTTGTTTACAGATACATCTTACTTTATATATATATATATTATATATATATATATATATAAATATATAAATATATATATATATATATATAAAATATATAAATATATATATATATATATATATATATATATTGCTGTGTTATTTTCGCCCCAGGGCTTGGACGTACATAAAATGCTGTGATACTTAACCAGCCCCTACTATGGGCACCATAAAATGCTGTGTTAACCCCTTTTTATTAATCAAGCACTTGTAAAATGTTAAGTTATAGATCTCTTTGCATCAATTAGCTAATTCAATTAAATTAAGCAATTCTACAGTACACAATATAATGATTAAATATTTACAACTTCTTTAAAATCTTCCCCTTTTTCAGAATATTTACATATGTCAGATTTAAGAAATTGAAGCCATCAAAACGAGCCTTTTGTTATATTTAGAGAACTTTTGAAACGTTTCAAGATGCCTATTGCCTTTCATAAATTTATCAAATAAACCCCGGTTTTGTTGCCTCTTACATTTTTGAATTAAACAGTTTACAGAAATAAATTATATCAAGTATATCTAACCTGGAGTGGTTCAGTAGTTTCTCAGCATCCCCAAGAGTGTTCGTATCCAGTCTGAATGTTTAGAGTCGACATCAAAATACTATCCAAATCATTATTCAAAATCCCATAAGTTAATCCAATAAAAGGTTTTCCATCTCCGTAATTAACAAAACAGTAATTACAGCATTTACCATGTCAGTGATTATCAAAATTAATTTAACAGGAGGTAATCTCCAAAGTCGTTTCCAGAGCAGTCAACAGCGCCCTGTTATATTTATTTTAGAAATTGTATAATTTTACTAAACCTGGTTTACTTACGTCTATAATATCTCGGCACAATTTTTACACTTTTATAAAAATGCTTTTTACTTTACATTTGTTTAACTGATTACGTGAATACTTTAGCACTTTTGAGTATCGTGACAGCCCAGTTTAAAATGTATACTAACTGGTTGCTCAATTGTTATCGTATTAATAAGCCTTGCCCCTTTGTTTGCTATTCGTTGTTTTTACGTGTTGACCGACACCATTTGTCTTATCTCTTGTGTACTCCGGAAATTTTACCAATTGTGTAGTTCAAATACTTAGAAAAACGCTCAAGTTGTCACGTATTCATTTACATAACATTACATTTAATTTAAAAATCCCAGGAATTTTCATTCATTAAATCAAGTATTATTGTTATTTGCTTATTCTAAATTAAACAGAAATAAATTTGGTGTTTGTTTATTTCCTAGTTAACTTGGATTTTTGAACAAATCTAATACTTATGTCACGTACGATTTATTAAATAATGCAGTTTTTGCCTGCGTATATGATGATATATTAACGCACTTGTTGAATATTTATCTAAGCAATTCATATAGGTTTTCTATTGATTTAATTTCGATGCATTTCGTTACATTTTTAAATCTTATCTTTGCTCGTAGCTACTCTTGGGTATGCGTTTAATCTCTTGTACTGTTATATACAGTGTGCGCTCAACTAACAATATGTATAGTGACCTATGTACTCTTATAATATCTGTAATTATGTGCTTTTGTTATTTGGAAGTTTCTTTTGTTTATTCTACGACCTCTATGACTTAACCTACTCCTAAATTAACCTTATAATTATAGCAATATATATATATATATATATATATATATACATATAAAAAATAAGATGTATCTGTAAACAAACTCTTATGAAAATAATAACAGCTTATTGACGAATACAATTCGGGCTAATAGTTGTGTAGTAGTAGTAGTAGTTGTTTAGTGGATGTTTCCTCCACTGTGAAGTAATAACGCTATTGTTTTGTTAATGGCCATACCACTATTAGCCCGACTTGAATTTGTCAATAAGCGCTTATTATTTTCATAAGAGTTTGTTTACAGATACATCTTATTTCATATATTGTTCTACACAATTTCTGATTGCGGACTGAAAATTACTTGTGTTTTATTATATATATATATATATATATATATATATATATTGGGTCGTTTTTTTACTCAAGGGAAGTTGATAGATACTAACGTATTGCAATTAATAATATGAAATAATAACTTAAACTTTTATGCAAAGCCCAAATGATTATTACAATTCGAGCTAGTAATTGAAAGAAGGAAAATTTAAGGTCTTGGATAGGATTTGAACCTGCATCTCTGCCTTGCCGGGACTGTGCGTTTACTAATTACGTTACCTAAAATATTTATATATTTAATACTTGCCTTATAGCCGTAATTTTGAGCGTTGCTTCCTGTTTATATCTGACATAAGTCAAAAAAAACTTGACAAAGTCCGATATGATTGACAAAAATGCTAAACGTACTTGAAAGTTATGTTTATGTATGGTTCTATACACGATCTAGATTTGTAAATTTCCCAATTATAGTCATCAGTCTCGGTGGCGTAATTGATAAACGCACAGTCCCGGCAAGACTGAGATGCAGGTTCAAGTCCTGTCCGAGACCTTATATTTTCTTTCTTTCAATTACTTGCTCAATTTGAAACGATCATTTAGAATTTGTATAAAAGTCTTAAATAATAATAAAAAGTCTATGTATATATATATATATATATATATATATATATATATATATATACACACACACACACATATATATATATATATATACATATATATACGATATGCCAAACTCCCGGTGTATATAACGCTCAGTTGCTTTGCTGACCGCCACCTCCCTGTGCCTCTAAAATATCTAAATTATATTAAAAATCAACACATTTAAATTTATGCCTCGGCTAGCGCAGTTATACCCTACACAGAGAGAACGACGATATGATAACGGAGAATATTTACCCACTTCCCTTTAACACTTCATATACCTGAATAAAACAAACGAAATTCACCATATTTTGTATAATAGGCTAAGAAAATGCACAATTTATAACTAACTCTACGTCCTTGTAATATCATTCGTAATAAAAACTTTTAAATCAAATGAAAATAAATATTCTTATTAAATTTGTTCACTATCAAAATTTTAAGCAATTAAAATCAGCAAACTAATTATGTTTTATATTGAAAGCTTCGTTGAACGTTCAAAAAACTATTCCATTTTTAACGTAATTTTTACGTATCAACTCCAGTTTTTACACAAAAAGTTACCTACATTACATGTAGTTTTACGCTTATAAATATTTGAAATAAGACATGCAACATTCAAGAAATTATAGAATAAAATTCTTACCTTTATCTTTCCGTTGACCCCTGCGGAAGCTTGTTGAACCAGATTGATAGCTAGCTCTAGTCGTTGACCGTTAGCTTGGCATTTAACCCAGTGATTCCCAGTTTTCCACTAACTTGTAGACGTCTTTTAGTGAATTCTCTAGATTTTATTTAATTTAACATCATCACTTGGATAATTAATTAGATCATTTTATAGACCTTTACTTAGATAGTTTCTTACAGCATTACTTAGAGACCCAAATTAATAAATGTTAAAGATTATGTTTACATTAATAAAATTTAGACTTACGTTTTTAATACTATCGGCAAATTTTCACTAACTCGTACTACACGCACTTCTACAATCTTTTTACTTGAATTCTTTACGATATTTAATTTTATATCACTTTTGACTTCACTTTATTTCAGATTCACGTCTAGACTGATACGGACGTACGTTGTTAATGAAATGAATGCTTTTTATCAGTTTTTGTTCCTTATATAGAACGAGCTCTTTCCCTTCTACTTCTTAACCTGTTGGGTTTATTCAAAGTTGCTTAATCTATGCATTTAACTTTACACGTAGACATAATTTTGTATTGGGATGTGTTAACAAGTGTTGTAATTTTATGCTTGGAACATCACGTAGCATAGTTTTCCATTTAATTCCGCACGTATACCAAAACTTATGGTTCCATATTTTGTTTACCTATGTCGGGCTTTACAAAAATGTAGCGATTTCTGCATTTCTAATGTCACGTACACGTTTTGAAATATGCTCGTTTTTCAAAAGTTTGTTTTATGCGTTTTATTGCCTTCTATTAATTACGCAATGTGTCGAGCTTTAAAGAGATTTATTTTACTTTTAAATATGCCTAATTTGTATTTATTAGGAGTTTATGAATGTTTTAAATGTTTCTAACATGAATTGGGTTACGTCCAGGATTATTTACTCTACTAAATGTGGTTTAGCTATTACAGAATGAGATTGCTTTTATATTATACACGGTGACTTGTATTTGCTTTCGCGCTTGACTATGTTTTTAAATGTTTAGAAATGTATTGAATAATTTCCAAAGTTATTTATTTTTATTTAAGTTATTACAGAATGAGCTTGCTTTATTAATTGTGGTTGGTTGTCGATTTTATACAAGATGATTGTGAGGATGAGAAAAGTGGCAGGATACTTAGGTCTGAGTTCTATAGGGTTCTAAAAGACCTGAATAGGAATAAGGCATTCGGAATTGGGGAATGGCATGGAAATAGGGCTAAGACAGAACATCTGGTAAATAAGATATATGAGACAGGTGAAGTACCCTAAGATTTCAATAAGAATGTGATTATTCACATACTAAGGAAAATAGTAGCTCAAGGATGAGAAAAACTTCGGACCATAATTTTAGTCAGTCATGAATCATGGATCTTTAACGTACGTGACATCAATCACACACGGGACCTACCTTTTACTTCTCATTCTGACGAGGTATAAAATGCTCACCTAACATGTCTCAAGTGGTCCGTGTTAGAAATTGAATCTTGGATCTTGGGATAAATAGTTGCACGTGAACCAACTATGCCACGAAATCGCCGGAACGTATCTAGCGTGGAATTCATTGTAAACGCGATAAAAAATTAAAAATAACAAAAATCGAACGACATCTTTGTTAGGAGTGTCGTGGGAGCATTACCCCATAAACCAAACTCAAAATGTAGGTGCTGCCCACAACCATTCCGTTCATACCAAGTGCTAAACTGCGGAATAGACTTGGGAGGTTAGAATTCATAACTGCACAAAATACTTATCAAATACCTAGAATTTCAGCCCATGCTAGAAACAAGGTACAATAGGATATTTCCTGCAAAAGTGGATCACACAAGAGAACAAGTAGACCGTTACCAAATGGAAAAAGCGCACCTACAAAATAAAAAACAAACAACCAAAGAACAGAAATGCAACTGAAAACAAACAAGTAAATACACTACAGTCAAAAAACATGATATGTAAACCAAACAAAAACTCCCAGAATTTCAAAAGATTTTAAGATAACATACTTGAATATGAAAATATCAATCTTATATATATATATATATATATATATATATTCGTGAGGTTAAGGCTCTAAAATCGTGCCCCACGCTTGGTCGCAATAATTTATTGTGAGGTTTACCTGAACAATCGAGCCCCAGCGTTGGGCCGTCTGTAATATCGTGAGGTTTTCCTGGAATTACGCCTCGGCTGCTCCTGTATCGAATCGTCTTCTTAATTAGATGCTTCCTATATTTTACATACACCTACCTGTTACCTCTAAAAAAACTTCCTCTCATTTTTACCATAGAAACCTAAATAGATATCCACACAATTATGCATTCAAAAATAACTCAATTAACCAAAATATCACCCTCTATTTATCTAAAATCCAAATTACATTTTTTTTTTCAAATTAAAAATACCATTGCTTTATCTACTAAATTTTATGACAATCATCTTGTATATTGTTAACCCCTTTTTAACACATAATTTTCTATTAAAGTAAGAGGGCATTTCTCATACCTTACGTTACCCTTCGTTCTAGCATGAGCTCACCTTAAAACTTTATAAATGTGCATATAAATTCTCTGCACGACCAATCTCAAAAACCCTCTATACTTTTTTACAACTTTTGGTTATCTGCAAATTAATGGATAAGGCTCAAATATCAATTTCGTTTTTAACCGTCCTTTAAATGTCTGTTCAAATAAAAATCAAAGCAAATAATTATAAAACACATTAAAACACCACAAACACTATGAAAATATTCACCATGAAATGTCTTATGCTATTTTCTACCTTGTAGTTGTCTTCGTACAGCAATGCACCAACTAGCCCCTTGTAGATGTTGCCGTCTGGTAGGTCCTCCGTCTATCCATTAATTCCATGGTCGAATCCCCATGTACCATACAAGCCTCTACTCCAAAAACTCTTCTTTTATAATATCCAATCTTCAAATTTCGTTCGTTTTGTTACAAATACATTCTACTATCCCAAACCTCGCTTTGATCTACATCCAAACAATATTCAAATTCTAGTACTTACATCTCAACTTTACTATTCACTAATACAACTTTTACATAAATTTAATTCGACTGCACTAATGCACTTGGAAGTAACCTTATTGTATCACCAATGGAATCAAAAAGCAAAGAGAAAAGAGCAAAGAGCAAAGAGACCGAGACCCCTCTATGTTCCTGATTATATAATCGAACCTGTCCCCCCCCATATTCAAAAAATAGCACGTATATCTATTTAACCGTCATCTTATTTTCCTCAAAAATCACCAACGACCGTCGATTTCTTATAATTTTCTTAGCATAACACAACTATACGCGGTAAAGCACTTAAACGTGTCACTTGTCGTTTCCAATTCTCCGGATTAGCATATACTCCACGCCTCTAACTTCAAACAAACAGCATTTTATCTTCCTTGTACATATCGCTCTATTGCACACATATGCTTCTACCACCTGAATTTCTAGCCATTCTTATTTAACTTTCACCAATCAACTCGCTTGACTTCAATTTCCCACTTTCTGAGCTGCGCGTGCCTTGTTTACAACTATCCTTGACATTATCGATTATTAATTTCCTTCCTCTGGATCTAGTTTATGTATGTATCTCTCTTATGCTTATAGGCTTTTATTCGATCTTCGTCTTTCCATAGCTCCTTCCAACTCTATATCTAAGATTAAAAATCGATATTTTAACTAACGTATACTGCTTTTACATCAATCCTGTGTGGTTTTGTTTTCGGCCTTGGCTGCTTTAATTTCAACGGTTGTTGGTTCTACTAAGCTATTAACTTTGTTTGCAGCAAACTTTACCAAGAAATCCAATTTAAACCCATTGTTATTTAAAATGTAGAAATCGTTATTTGTAACGTGCTTAACGCTTTTAAACCCGTTTTCTAGTAACTTCATTATGCTATAATTTAACCCCAAATTATTTTCTTTACTCTTTTACATAAATACTATAATACATCGTTCCTAACTAAATCTAATTAAGATAAATTATTCCTATTTTAATCACGCGTTAAACTGGATCGATATGCCCTTATTATCCACTAATTAAGCTTAGAAAATGATTGTTAAAAATCTTTTAACTCGATAAATTTATTTGACTGTACTTAATTACTCTTACCCTATAAGTTAACCTATGTATTTTATTGTCACTTTTAATTACACGATAATATATATATATATATATATATATATATATATATATATATATATTGTCGTGGAATTATAGGTTAAATAAGTCTAGATAATAAAATTAACAACTGTGTATATAGGCTTTAGAGTACATGTAAACTCAAGGATACGCATAATTAGTTGTGATAGTTTAAATCAAGCGCATGGGATAGGTAACGGAGCTTTTGAGTATAGAAAATCAATAATTTAAACGCCTATTTTCATTTAAATAAACGAAAACGTTCATTGAACAAATCCTAAGAAGTGGTAAAACTCGGAATTATTATTTTAAACGGTTAGTTTATTTCAAAGAAGCACCAGTTAGTTAAATGTCAAGTACAGAGAACGGAATTATACGTTGAGACAAAAGTTCTATGGAATTGGTTGTAACGGTCGGTCCGACAAGCTGCTAACATAACAAGTGCTTTATAGACTAAGTGAAATGAAAGATCTATAATGTAAAATAGACAGAAAACACGTATAAGAAAACTTTGGTTACCAAACATGTCTAAAATACACGGGAGAATTGAAGGCCAACAACAATATCAATTTTCTGTAGCTTGAGTGGCGTTCTAAAAGAGACAATAAATATAGGTGAGACAAAAATAGGTAGCTTAGAGGTGGAACGTTATAACGGGAGAAAGCAATATCATTGGTCTAAAGCTAGCAGTTTTGAGAAGCTCGCGTCCGTTGATGTTATTGAACGAATTTCGTTGTAACAGCACGGTGAACTCGGAATTTTTCAGACGTTACGATCAAAATTTGAAGAATTGGTTTTAAAAATAAGCTTTTCGATGAAAGAGGTTCCGTGAGGGGTCGACGAAAGCGTATAAATACACCGGGAAAAATTATTAAAGCTCTCTCTTGCTCTTAGATCTTATATCGCGTTTAGATCTCTAATGTAATTGCTAATACGTTTTTACGTTGTATTGATTATTGTTTATTCGTTGAAGTAGCATACAACATCCTATTTTATAGTTTATAAAGCTGTTAGTAACGTACCGGAATATATTAAAAGTGATTTGCACAAGTAGGTGCTATTGTTACATAAGGTGCAGTTATTACACGATTCAATCTAATGATAGGATGGTACTTGGGTAAGCGAATAAAAAAGCTTTACTAGTATGCGTGAAGTATAGTGGTATGGAGGGTTAAGTTTGGCCAAGACACTTATCCGGGTAGCATTATTAAAAGTGATTGCAGAGATTTAGATAGTGAGTGAGGATCAGTGTGATCTAGGCACAATCACGAAGTATGTGGACACTACGACGAGGGTTTTTGGTACACATCTTTACGATGGACGAATTTTACTCCAGGTAAAGAAAATTAATTTCTTGCCGTTTGCTTAACATTTGTGTTGATATTTTTGTGTTTGAGTGTTTTGACTTATTGGGGATGTATTTGATAACTATAAAGACTCATTTAAAAGGTTATATGTACAGGACAATTAATATTGATTATTTAAAAATGTTTATTGATGATATAAAAATGTTGTTGTAAGGAGTAAACGGGTCTTTAGCTTTATTTAAAATAAAAATGCGAGGTCTAAAAGCATTTAGAGTAACTGGGTTATACTGAGCTCAAAATAGACCAGATTAAAAATCAATTTAGGGTTACACGACGGGCCCATCTACTCGTCTAAAATAAAATTGTTGAAGTATATTAAAATCATAAAATTTTCAACGATTTAAAGATTGAGATGGTAACAGTTTTTTATCAAACTGTATGTACCATTGTGTAAATATTTCCTAATATTGGAAACTTGTTAATATGTGTGAATAAAAAGGTTGTATGTCTTGTTGCATTAATTGAGTGGTAATTTCATTTGACTGTGTTTGTAAGAAAGGAATGTACTTAGGATGGTAGGTATTCAAGAAGAAGCAGATTCCTGAGCTAGCCAGGGTGTGCAGAAGAAGGAGGCGTTCCAAAGGATTTTTTATTTTCACAAAAGTTTATAACGGCCTAACAGAGGCGATCCCGATTTTTTTGAGTTCCACAGCAATTTTATGGCGCCCAATCCGTAGAGCAAGAAACGATTATTTGAATTCCACTGCACTTTTATAGCGGCCCAACAGAGGCGATCCGATGAAATACATATGTACGTGAGAAGTGGGTCACGAGAGGTCATTGAAACCCAAATTCTACAAATAAATCCCACCAAAATGTAAAAGAATCCGAAAGAAACGGAAATTTCTATAAATTTATGGGTACGCCCTATATAATACAAACGTACTTTTATTCATTGATGTACAAGCGAAAAATGCAATTATGCGGTATGATATAAGTGTATTGTAAATAAATACAAATAACGTAAGTTGTATATGAAAAAATAATTAATTTTAGATACCCTAAAGACGCATTCAATGCGAACGCAAATCGATCATTTTAAGATAAATACAAAGTCATTGATTATCACTTAGTAATTATCAATACATTTTTAATAAAAATGCTTTTCATTTGCTGTAAATAGCACATATCAGTATTAGCTTTACGCATTTAGCATAAAAATAAATAATTTCGTGTATATAAAACCCCAATTCCAATCTTAACTTTTTAGTATTAAAACACATTCTTCCATAAAAGCAAATATTTCTATAAAATGCAACCCCTTTTGCATTAAAAGGCAATTAAAGTTTGAATTAATTACCCTGTGGATTATAGAAATTTATTTTAAATAAATAATTTTCCAGAATACTAGGAATATAAAAGGATGGGTAATCTGTATTTAGAATAGTGCAATCAGCGGTGAACATACCAGTTTTTACAACTCTATTACCCTTATTTTAACCAAGACGACCATGGTGCATTGTACGGTTGAACTAAAACAAGAATTTACCCTCACGTCAACTCCAGAAAGTAGCTTCAAACTATAGACATTTAATTTCTATTAGGTTACATTCTCGAAAGAATGTTATTTAAGTCGCATTCTCTATAGTCTAAAATAAAGTGTTAGTGCACCTAAGTTAATGGATCACGCAAGCAAACTTAATCGTCGACTACCCTTCGAATCGGAATAAAAATTTGCATATGTAAATTTTATTGAAATTTATATGCTGATTAACGTAGCCTTAACGAGATAGTAAAATGTTGTGATGTAACTAATAAAATTTAAATCATAGCTAGCGATTGCAACAAGTATATGGTTGTGATTTACGAGAATCCGATTCAGATACAAATATTTCTTTATTTGAAGGATAATACTTATTAAATTTAAATTAATAAAATTTCAAAAATGGTTTCCATTTCACTTCTGTTTACCTTCCATAGCTGCACAAACGATGAAATGCCTGCGGGACGTTGCCATGGAGACACAGGTGTGCGCACATCCATTATGTTTCAGAATTTATTTATCACCTTATTGATTTTCCCAACATTGTAAAAACTGGTAGTCTTGATACAGTGAGGATTAAACCCTTCCTTATTTTTTATTAAACAGCGCCGAATTCGCTGCTATATCTTCAACTTCAATACGAGTAGTGTGTTTTCACAAATTTGAAACCGCAGAAACCATGTAAGGTATAAGGGATATGCCGCATATCAACATCACAGGAGTCTAAGTGCTTACGACCATTAAACCGAAAACTAACCACGCGGGTTTATTACTTCCATAATGTACAACCTTCGTCTTAAAATAGTAGTAGTAATAAATAAGAAATTAAGAAATTCCCCTAGTGCTTCCAAGCACGCAGGCAGTTCGGTTACTTTTCGTTTTTCTTACTACTTTTCGAAGCAATTTAATT
This sequence comes from Platerodrilus igneus, assembly GCA_036346225.1. Taxonomy (NCBI): domain Eukaryota; kingdom Metazoa; phylum Arthropoda; class Insecta; order Coleoptera; family Lycidae; genus Platerodrilus; species Platerodrilus igneus. The sequence goes on from JARFIW010000791.1 coordinate 6,169,847, forward strand.
AGTACTGCTACTGCAGTTGCGTTAAGCAAAAGCCAAAAGCTCTCTTTCATCACAAGCCTGTCTCATATAACATTCAAGTGTTCTTATGCTTGTGTTCTTTTGGCGTGCACAAACAAAGTGATGCCGTACTCTATAAACAGAAACAGGACTCCCAAGAGATAGAGGGTCTGACCCACTCGCAAGATAATCGATAAACTTGTTTGACTCACCTTTATTCTCTCTCGTCTATCTATAAGCCAGTGCACAAGTTGTTTTAATTTCTTACCACTTTGTAAAGAATGAAAAGGTTTCTGCGGCTTTTAGCAAACTGTAATGTAAAAGTTCGCACAGCAATTTTCAAAGGATATTGCAAATCCATTCAGAATGTTCGGGGCACACTTGGCTAAATTGAATGTGTCAATGGGATTTTTTCTATGAAGAGATAAATTGGCGCACACAGAGCTTTTCTGCACGGAAAATTCATTTTATTCAGGTATGAAATGTTTGCGACGGGGAAACTTAATGAGATTTTTCCCGCATGCTGTTCCAACTTCCATTAGAGATTAGAATTGTAGATGTTTTTATGACAAGATGTTTCGTAATTGCATTTATGATTGTAAAAACATCTTAACCAAAACGAATGCAAACCGTGCGTACATTTCTTTTGATTCAAGAAAAATAAACGATAAATTACTACACACACAAATTTTTTAATTGTGATGATTTAGTTTAGCATTTCAGAATATAGTAATCGATAAAACAATTAAAGTAACCATAAGAAATAATAGCTATAGATATTTAACTCAAAAAGTTTCATCCCGTTCAATGGTCTAACAAGGTCTAACAAGGAAAATATATAAAATATTACACTAAGCCAAATATGACGGAGCATTTCTATAGTCTTCTTGTTGGAAAGCCAATTTTTTTATTAATCTAAAATATTTTACAAAGTCGCTGGCCGTAAAATAAAAGATAAAATTATTGACCGTAAAGATTGTTCAGTCGTAAAATCAGAGGAAAACAGGGATATACAAAATAAAAATAAAGAATATAGATTGATGTGAATAGATGTCATATAGCACCATTTCGTAAACATCCAACGCCGTACACCCCAATAAATTCACGAAGAAGCTCAATTATATAAATATTAATTTGTATAGGGATTTAACGTATTTGTAAAAACGCTCAGTGCATGGAGTATAAATACCTAGAGACCGTGATTAAAAGAGTTTCATTCTTATTACACAAACTTAATGACAAAGAAATAACGTTTTAAGATAAGTATAATGGTATTTCACTATATTCTACGCGAGTTACGTTTCGCGCCTTGGGAGCTGTCTATTTAAAAACTTCTTCCAATTCTTCGTAACAATATTTATTTACTCAAACAGACATTAATTATGGAATTTGAACAAACTGTTGTAAATTTAATTAAGTCGAAATAAAATAATTTATCGAACTCGTATTAGGGCGAGTAGCATAGGTAAACAACAACGTTAAAGCTGAAATACTCAGACTGACTTACTGGTCTTGGGGCTTCCGGCGTATTTATGTTGTCTCTGTCCCTCACAATTCTGTGGGAACTTGCAGAGCTCATGTCTGCTTATTCTTAATACTATTCGTAATACATTGTAACAATCTTACTTTCTAGGTAATTGCGGTATCTTAACCGTTTGTGACCTGCCACCTGCAAAATCAATATCGTCTGGAATACATTGTATTGCATCCGTTCTTATAAACTGTTTATAACCTTTTTATATCTATTCTTGGATTACATTGTTGCACTTGACTTAATAGGGTCTTAATGATTTCTAATAATCTCCTATTAGATTCTATTTTATAATACATATATAAATTGGAGGATACATAAGTCGCGTAAGAGATAGTTTTTCAAAGAGTTTCATTTACATTTGTGTTATAAAAGATTCTCATCTTAAAGGGAACCGCATGCTTAATATTTTAATTTAACAGCAAACATACGTTGATATTTAGATAAAAGGGTATTTATTTACAATATTAGTCGATATTCTAAAAAATAGTTACGGATGTATTTCAATTGAAAAGGGCGTATTCTGGGATAATCGAGTACTAAAATTAAACACGAAGAAAGATGAAGTAGCCGAACGCTAAGATAAATTTATGTATTCGTGAAAGCGATTAACCAAAACAATAAAAATTCTGGATGTTGATAAGATTAGGGAACGACATCAACTAATTAGTATAGCTCAAGGCCGTTACAAGGATAAATCTATAAATGATACATCACGCCTTTAAAAATACTAGAAGCTCACGTAAGAAGACAAACCCATTTCTAGGACCACTCCAAACAGAAAAAAACAACTAGACTTCTCGAGAAGGATCTAGATAATCACATCACACGGGATCGCTGTTATACAAGCCAATCGATACAAGTAGGGAAACAGTTGCTATTCAAACATCACCATGCAAATTTGATAAAACGTAGTATTTAGTAGTGCAAAGAGATATTTATTAATTAATAAAGTTATATAATAATATGCTTTGTTTTGCGTGCAAGTTTTTTTGTGTGAGAGTTATATATACAAGTCGATAATGTGATTCCAAGCATTGCAGCCTACGATAAGATCTTTACCAGTATAAAAAAAAGTAATCAGACCTAACTGATCAAATATGTTTCAATCCGATTTTAAAGGAGCAGATATTGAATTATTCGACTTTTCTTCACTAATACTGTATCTGATAAAATTTAATTATGAATGAAAATTACAAGAGTAAGATTTATGAGTTGCTCATACTAATTATAGAAGAGAGATTGTTTTGGACTCTGTTTTTAGTATAAGTGAATAATTATCCAGAAGTTATATTTTTTATGTTAGATTTAAGATTTTTGTTCGTAAGGTAATGTTGTGGCAGTTTTTGACTGTATTTTTAATATTTAAAGTTTATGTTGAGAGAATATTGTTTTTCTAGATGTTATGTGAAAGATATTGTTTGATAAAGAAAAACTGTTGTGGATGTAGTGATTAGCATTTCAAAGATTGGTTGTAAAAGCATATTTTTATCATTACAAATTTAATATCTGATTCTAGTGGCTAAATATTGAAGAGAGTTAGCCAAAAATTATTAGACAACAAGCAAATTTCATAACATTCATCTTTTATTGGCGCATACTTACAACCTCTCCATTCCGAGGCATCGTTTATTGACGACAAAAGTCAGGGTCATATCAATCTACAGCTCTTTTATCGACGCGTAACGTGAGCTACGTTTCGGTTTTTGGGAGCGGTATTTTTAATACCTTCTTCCAAAACTTCGTAACAATTTATTTAGTTTATACAGATATTAATATGGAATTTTGACAAACTGATTTAAATTTCTCTAAGTCGAAAAATAATTAGTAATTGAACTAGTATGAGTGAGTAGCCTAAGCAAACTGCAATGTTAAAGCTGAAATATTTGAGACTGATTGACTAATCTGGGGCTCTCGGGGTATTTATGTTGTCTCTGCCCCGCACATGTCTGTGGGAACTTGCAGAGCTTATGCCTGTTTATTTCTTAATTCTATTCATTGTACAATGTAACAATCTTACTTTCTAGGTGATCACGATTCTTAAGTGTCTATGACCTGCCACCTGCAGTATCTCTATCGTCTGAAATACAATGGTTTGCATCCGTTCTCACAACTGTTAATAACCTTTATATAATTATCCTTGAATTACATTGTTGCACTTGACTTAATAATTTCCTTAACAATTTCTAATAATTCCTAATAACTTCTATTTTGTTATACATACATAGATTGGGGGATACATAACTCGTGGGGTTCATTTAGAATCACCGCAGTTTACAGCTTGTCTATTGACACCCTACGTTAGGGCCTTATCAATCAAAAGCAATATATATATATATATATATATATATAAAGTAAAAAGGAATTATTGGCAAGTGACTCAAATTCAGCCACAAGGGCATCCTGCCGACGCGTTTCGCCCTAATTGGGGCTCATCAGGACAGGAGTAGCAAAGTTGCAAAATCCAACACAGACACCTTATGGGAAGTACAGCATCACCTAGCTCACAATTTGTGTCTTCGTGTCGTTTCACCTGACATCACAAGTTTTAACAACAGTCGACACGGGGGAGATACGGCTCAACTGCCTTTTTCCATAGCCAAAAGTTATATTTAAGAGAAAAGTAGGTTTAATGAGTCTTAAATTAAACAAAGTAAAAAGAAATTATTGGCAAGTGACTCAAATTCAGCCACAAGGGCATCCTGCCGACGCGTTTCGCCCTAATTGGGGCTCATCAGGACAGGAGTAGCAAAGTTGAAAAATCCAACACAGACACCTTATGGGAAGTGATGCTGTACTTCATTAAACCTACTTTTCTCTTAAATATAACTTTTGGCTATGGAAAAAGGCAGTTGAGCCGTATCTCCCCCGTGTCGACTGTTGTTAAAACTTGTGATGTCAGGTGAAACGACACGAAGACACAAATTGTGAGCTAGGTGATGCTGTACTTCCCATAAGGTGTCTGTGTTGGATTTTGCAACTTTGCTATTCCTGTCCTGATGAGCCCCAATTAGGGCGAAACGCGTCGGCAGGATGCCCTTGTGGCTGAATTTGAGTCACTTGCCAATAATTCCTTTTTACTTTGTTTGATTTGGGACTCATTAAACCTACTTTTCTCTTATATATATATATATATATATATATATATATATATATATTTATATATATATAAAATACTCATATTTAGACCAGGGTAGAAAATTAAATAATCACATCAAATAATTTTCATCACCGTGTATAATGAATATTATTAGATAATACGCGTTATTAAAACCGTGAAGCATAAAAATTTATTAGTTTCAGTAAAAATAAGAGATTTAAATCATGTACAAGACGCTTTATATCAAAAGAAACAGTATTAAAAAGCTCTGCGTGTAATTGAATTATTCCTAAAAAAGAAACAAATGGAAATTACGTGCAAAATTTATATTAATTAACCCTATTTTAAGTAACCGGTATTAAACAAAGTGTACACATAATAATTAACATTTAATTTGTATTCGCTAAAAATGAAAGGATAGAAGTCAATTTTAGTTGGAGTTAATTAAACCATTATTAATAATAAGCATAAAAGTCTGTGAAAATCCAAGATTATAATACCAGAAAATAAAGCTCTGAGAATTAATATTATGTTGAACACCTGCGTAGTTTAAATGTCATGTACGGCGAAAATTTTGTAGATAACAAATGGTTTCAAAGAATCTTGGAGAAACCGTGGCTTAATATTCACGAGAAGGTGCGATACGGGGTTATTTAACCCAGATAGTCCACATGGACTGAAATAATCGATAATAAGGAATATCAATTTGCACTAATAAGAACAGGTTAGATAGAGACAGATAATATGCACAAGACCGAGACACATATAGTAAAAGGCGTGATTTAAGCAACGTCACGAGGGTCACGATTGGTTGAAAGTAGGATGCAAATATCAGAGGTAGAAACAACGATTTCTGTATAAAATTTAATTAGGTATTCTCAGACGTTGCGTGCCGTGTGAAATTTTCTGAGATTTAACTGGGGCGAGAGCAAAATTGTAAAACCGACGCGCGGGCTACGGACTGGGAACAGAGCAAGCGAAATTCTTTAAAATTGTCCGTTTTGGAGACTCGACCGACAGACAGGCTAACCGCTATATATACCCAGGGGAATATGAACAAGCTCTCTTACATCCGCGACTTGATACAATACGTTAGACAGTGCATTTTAGTTTGATAGAATAATTTAAAGTTTGCTCGTATATTTTGGTGATTTAAAACAGTTTGTTATTTACGTGCTAACATGAATGTACTTGAGTGCATTTAGATACAAGGTAATAAAATTTAGTATCACTATATCAATTGGTAAAATTTACTATGACAAATAAATACACAAAAGTAGGCAGTTTTGGCGTATCTTGGTGAAAGAAGTATCAATTTCTTTGTTATTTTTCGGGGGTGTTAATAATTAAATTGTTCGTAAACATGTCTGGATCCACGAAACAAGGGTCAGATATACACAGATTAGTTCCGGAAAAGCCCTGAAACAACTTTAAATAAATGGTGATGGAGAAAATTTTTAAAGCGTTGAGAATCAGAAGCCGTAAATATAACCCAGTTGGAATGGTGTGATTAACAAAAGGGACGATGTACATTGAAGCTACGAGTGCAAGTAACCTTCAGGTAAATTATACTATTTTGTTTGAACTTTGATATTGTTGTGTGTGTTGAATAACTTTATAATTGATTTACTCAAAATGGACAGTAGTGAAATGGTACTAACAATAATATTTTAATTTTAAGGTGAAATTTGCTTGTTTAAGTAGAAAGGGGTATTTAGTATTGATGTTCTGGATTATGATAAAAATTTAGGGTATGTCTTTGAGCTCAATTAGACGAACCTGGTTAATTAACGTAAAGGGGTGGTAGATGCTCCCTTTGTACTCAGACTCAGGTCTGCATATATTGTTATAGTAATTAGTAGGCATCCTACAAAAACTTTAATTCTGGATGCACGTTAAAATAACAAATTTAATCGTGAAATTTTATTGATATTAAAATTTATGCTGAATTTTAATTTTGAAATTTTAATGTATTGTGAATATTGATGTAAATAGAGTTAACGTTGATGTTTGTGGTAGGAATGTGTTTTTTCTTATGTATGAGGATGAAAGTTATCTAGAGGAGCAGCCGAGGCGACTAACGGAAGAAAGTCAATGGACCAACACAGTTAAGGTAATGAATAGCTTTTTGTAGGTTTCACAGCATTCTTGACGCCCAATTAGCAGAGGCTCGATTTTTATACAGGGAGGTTTCACAGCATTCTTGACGCCCAATTCGTGAGGCTCGATTAGAAAAGGGAGTACCCGGATTTTGGTGGTTTCACAGCAAATTTGGCGACCCAAAAGTGAGGCTCGAGTTCCAAATAAAATTTTTGTGATTTTATTCCAGGAAACTGGCAATCTGAGAGAGAGAGTTTTTGTGTGGGTATAAATTTAGGAGTATTTTAGAGTGTGTGTGAGTGATTTGAACGTATGCAGAGAAAGGAGTGGTTAAGGAGTCAAGGAGTGGAAATTGGAAGTGACGATAGTGCATTGTGTGAGAAAATTTCGAAAATGGAAGAAGCTGGAGGCAGTAGAGATCAGTCGAGGACGGAATCAGGAGAAACAGGAAATGAGTTAATGATGAGAATGTTAGAGGAAATGCGATTAGCTAGGGAAGAATCGAATAGAGCGATGGAGGAGTCTAATAGAAAATTAGAACAGCTAAGCGATGAATCGAATAGAGCTAGGGAAGAATCAAATAGAGCGAGGGAGGAGTCCAACCAAAAATTAGAGCAGATAAGCGGGAAATTTGAACAAAATACTAAAGAATTTACAGAATTTAAAGATAGTCTTACCGTGAAACTGGGGGAAGTAGAAAATAGGGTGGAACAAAATGAGCGTGATATTACAGGTCTTCGACAGGAAATGGGACATTTAAGGTCCGAAGTACGCATTTTTTGTGAAGAAGAGATTAATATAGAAATGACTGAAGTGACAGACTCATGTAGGGATCAGTTAGGCAGGGTAGAACGCGAAGTTAGTAGTATCAAATACAACATGTCAAATTTAACGGGGGATGGTCCCAGATTTTATACAGGTGGAGTATCATTGGACCAACACATGAAGTTTTATGGCGATAACAGGGTAAATCCACAAATTTTTATTAATAGCGTAAGAAATCTAGTGGGAAATTTATTTGACGAACAGACTAAACTGAATACGATAAAGGCTTTATTAAAGGACAACGCGGAAGCATGGTACAATTTAGTAGGACAGGACATAGACACTTACACGGACTTTGAGGACAGATTTTTAAAGCACTACTGGAGTGACCACAGACAAGACCAGGTACGAGACGACTTAATCACAGGGAAATTTAAGGGAGAATTTTCAGGAAGTAGGGAGCAATAAGCTATACGCAAGTATAGCATAGCAAAGCAACTGAACCCACCACTGACGGACCGACAAATTATTAAGTATTTATCACGACACTTCGAGGTAGACATAAAACAGCACGTAGCACTACAGAACATAGTGGACAGAGAAATGTTTTTAGAATACCTGCAGAGGTACGACGACGTAAGTAGTGAACGACCTCGGGATAACAGGGAAAGACAGATCAACACAGTTAGGTTTGACAATAGACGGGACCACTACGCTAGACGGGGGAATAGTTACGGATACCAGCGACAGAATTGGGAACAGCGACGACCATATGTTAGGAGTAATAGTGTAGGAAGGGGACCTGCACCGAGACCGGGACCTACCAGAATGAATAGTTCACCAGACATGAGCGGGACTGCTAATACAGACACGGAACGAGTGGAAACGCCTAGGACATACGCTGAGGTGACGGCTAGACCAGGACCAAGTAGGGAAAACAGACCTGGACAGGATTTTTAGAACGCGACAGACCACTAGATTTCAGTGTAAATGTATATGAACATCCACGTGAATTTTTCAAAATTGAGGAGGAAGTAGAGCCAGAAACTGTAGAAAATTATGTTTGCCAATTATTAATATAGAAATTTTTGAGAATAATGTAGAAGTATTACTTGATACAGGGCAGAGGCGAGTTTAATATCGGAGGAATTCGTCAGCAAAATTAGGGATAAGGTTTGTGATAGAATTATGCCTATAAAGCGTAGCCATTTAGTAGCTCCAAATAAAAAAAGTTTGCTGTAGTAAATAGTGTTGTGGTGCTTAGGATAGATATAGGAGGTTTAAGCTGTGAACAGGAGTTTGTAATTGTACCTGGACTGAAGTTTCAGAGCATTTTAGGTGTTGACTGTATGATGAAGTTAGGGTTTTGATAGATATGGAACGGAAGGTAATAAGGATTAATGATAGGGTAGTGCCATGGAAGGGCAGTTATGAAGTCACAGAGGATGACACGGGGTTATTAAGTATTAATGTAGTAGAGGTAGAGGATGATGAAGGTAAACAGATCAACACAATAAGATGTCCAGAGGATAGGAGAGTAGAGGTTCAAGCTTTATTACAAAAACATGCAGAATTAGTGGGGTAGGAGCAAGCACAGCGTTAGGCTATGAGCACAGATTGAAGTGGATAATTCAGAACCGTTCAACGCAAAGGTTTATCCAATTCCAGCAGCATATCGGGAGCAGGTGAAGGCAGAATTAAATAAAATGTTGAAAGATGGCATAATAGAGGTATCAAACACTCATTTCATAAATCCGTTGGTGGTAGTTAAGAAAAGGATGATAGCATTCGTTTATGTTTAGATGCACGAAAATTAATCAACGGACCAAACTGCAATTCCATTGTCCACCATCCATGGACACACTTTTGACGAGATTAAGTGGCAAGTTTATTTTAGTAAATTAGATTTAAGGAATTCATTCTGGCGGATTCCATTACATAAGAATTCTAGAAGGTACATAGGATTTTCCGTAGAGGGAAAAATTGATAATTGTAAAGTAGTATCGTTTGGTTTGTCGGCAGAAAGGGAAACAATAATAAATGAGAAACAGACAAGTGTAGGGATTGAAGAAGAAGTAATATTTAAGAGTCAGGATAATAGGGATGATAAGTTTATTTTATGTGAGATAATAGGGAGGATAAGTGTAGATATAGAAGGGGGAGAAATAGGGATGAAGAGTATTAGGATGGTAAGAAGAAAGACTTGGAGGGTCAAGAAGAGAGTTAGATTTAAATAAATTGATGAACAAAGGATAGAAATAGGTGTATAATAGAGTAAAATTTAAATAGGATAGGGATAGAATAGGTGTAGATAGAAGAGTAGAAGTAAGTGTTTATAGAAAATAAAGCTAGGTATAGGATAAATATGGGAGATAATTAGGAATAGGTTAGGATGAGAATAAAGAGTAAAGGTAGGAAGAAAATAAGATAGGTTAAGTATAGATATTTCATATAAGATTAGTGGAGAGTTAGGAATAAAGTTAGAAATAGGATAGGTATATAGGATTAGGTAGGATGAAGTAAAGTATAGTGAAGATTAGTTAAAAGTTAGAAATAGGATAGGTATATAGGATGTATATAGGATAAGATGGATAAGTAGGATGAAGTTAGGGATAATTTCAGTTTATAGAATTAGGTGAGAGTTAGGAATAGGATAGGGATATAGGATAGGTGTAAATATTTTTTGAATTCGAGATAAAGTAGGTAAGTTAGATAGATAAAGATAGAGAGATAGGCAATTTTTTTGTAATTTTTTGTCTAAATGCTTTATATTTGCATTCAAATAAGTGGGATTATTTGTATTCAAATAGGGGGAAAATACTCATATTTAGACCAGGGTAGAAAATTAAATAATCACATCAAATAATTTTCATCACCGTGTATAATGAATATTATTAGATAATACGCGTTATTAAAACCGTGAAGCATAAAAATTTATTAGTTTCAGTAAAATAAGAGATTTAAATCATGTACAAGACGCTTTATATCAAAAGAAACAGTATTAAAAGCTCTGCGTGTAATTTAATTATTCCTAAAAAGAAACAAATGGAAATTACGTGCAAAATTTATATTAATTAACCCTATTTTAAGTAACCGGTATTAAACAAAGTGTACACATAATAGTTAACATTTAATTTGTATTCGCTAAAAATGAAAGGATAGAAGTCAATTTTAGTTGGAGTTAATTAAACCATTATTAATAATAAGCATAAAAGTCTGTGAAAATCCAAGATTATAATACCAGAAAATAAAGCTCTGAGAATTAATATTATGTTGAACACCTGCGTAGTTTAAATGTCATGTACGGCGAAAATTTTGTAGATAACAAATGGTTTCAAAGAATCTTGGAGAAACCGTGGCTTAATATTCACGAGAAGGTGCGATACGGGGTTATTTAACCCAGATAGTCCACATGGACTGAAATAATCGATAATAAGGAATATCAATTTGCACTAATAAGAACAGGTTAGATAGAGACAGATAATATGCACAAGACCGAGACACATATAGTAAAAGGCGTGATTTAAGCAACGTCACGAGTGTCACGATTGGTTGAAAGTAGGATGCAAATATCAGAGGTAGAAACAACGATTTCTGTATAAAATTTAATTAGGTATTCTCAGACGTTGCGTGCCGTGTGGAAATTTTCTGAGATTTAACTGGGACGAGAGCAAAATTCGTAAAAACCGACGCGCGGGCTACGGACTGGGAACAGAGCAAGCGAAATTCTTTAAAATTGTCCGTTTTGGAGACTCGACCGACAGACAGGCTAACCGCTATATATACCCAGGGGAATATGAACAAGCTCTCTTACATCCGCGACTTGATACAATACGTTAGACAGTGCATTTTAGTTTGATAGAATAATTTAAAGTTTGCTCGTATATTTTGGTGATTTAAAACAGTTTGTTATTTACGTGCTAACATGAATGTACTTGAGTGCATTTAGATACAAGGTAATAAAATTTAGTATCACTGTATCAATTGGTAAAATTTACTATGACAAATAAATACACAAAAGTAGGCAGTTTTGGCGTATCTTGGTGAAAGAAGTATGAATTTCTTTGTTATTTTTCGGGGGTGTTAATAATTAAATGGTTCGTAAACATGTCTGGATCCACGAAACAAGGGTCAGATATACACAAATTAGTTCCGGAAAAGCCCTGAAACAACTTTAAATAAATGGTGATGGAGAAAATTTTTAAAGCGTTGAGAATCAGAAGCCGTAAATATAACCCAGTTGGAATGGTGTGATTAACAAAAGGGACGATGTACATTGAAGCTACGAGTGCAAGTAACCTTCAGGTAAATTATACTATTTTGTTTGAACTTTGATATTGTTGTGTGTGTTGAATAACTTTATAATTGATTTACTCAAAATGGACAGTAGTGAAATGGTACTAACACTAATATTTTAATTTTAAGGTGAAATTTGCTTGTTTAAGTAGAAAGGGGTATTTAGTATTGATGTTCTGGATTATGATGAAAATTTAGGGTATGTCTTTGAGCTCAATTAGACGAACCTGGTTAATTAACGTAAAGGGGTGGTAGATGCTCCCTTTGTACTCAGACTCAGGTCTGCATATATTGTTATAGTAATTAGTAGGCATCCTACAAGGACTTTAATTCTGGATGCACGTTAAAATAACAAATTTAATCGTGAAATTTTATTGATATTAAAATTTATGCTGAATTTTAATTTTGAAATTTTAATGTATTGTGAATATTGATGTAAATAGAGTTAACGTTGATGTTTGTGGTAGGAATGTGTTTTTTCTTATGTATGAGGATGAAAGTTATCTAGAGGAGCAGCCGAGGCGACTAACGGAAGAAAGTCAATGGACCAACACAGTTAAGGTAATGAATAGCTTTTTGTAGGTTTCACAGCATTCTTGACGCCCAATTAGCAGAGGCTCAATTTTTATACAGAGAGGTTTCACAGCATTCTTGACGCCCAATTCGTGAGGCTCGATTAGAAAGGGGAGTATCCGGATTTTGGTGGTTTCACAGCAATATATACATATATAGCTGTAAACTGAAGGTTACCACGTTGGGCGCCAACAAAGCTGCTGTCAATCGTAGATGATGTTGAATGGGCCACAGGTTTAACATCGATAAAAATGTTGTGGTTTGTAGATGTCCGACGTTGGGCGTCAATAAACGTTGCTGTGGTCTGTTGATGATTCTAATAAAAATGTTGGGCTAATTACTTATGCTAACTCAATTTAAATCGGTCCACTAGAATCAGACATCAAACTTATAATGACAAAAAATATTCGTTAACAACAATCTTTCAACTAACAGTTATTACATTAACAACAATTTTTTCTAACAAACTTCTAAAAAACAATATCTTAGATCTAGGAAATACAATTTTCGTTCAGCACTTAAAGATAGTATCCAACACCACTACAACAGTTTTGCCCTACGAACAAAATCTTAAATCTAACATTAAAAATAAATATATAACTACTGGACTATCACTCACTTACAATAAAATTGACTCCAAAATCTCTTTTTCTAATTAGGATTTCAATTCACAAATTATTGCCTATTTATATCTTATCACGTGTAAACAATTCCTAAAATAAGTCGGATAATTTTAACAATCTCCCTTTAAAATTGGCTTTAAACGTATCTGATCAGTTATGACTTGAAAATTTTATATAATGGCAAAACCTACTAAGGTCAGCTACCCTCAAATTAAATTTTTCACTCACACAAAGATTTATGCACAAAATCGTACTTAACGTAATTAACTACCAGAAATGTACTTTTTAAAATTTTAGAACAAAGTGATTTTTATTTTACCGAGTAAATTATGCTGGCCGTCCTTTTCCATACCGTTGAAAATTTTCCATTAATTAAATATCTTAAACATCAAAATTGTATTACTCCAAATCCATATAACAAGATTTTTCAAATCGTTTAAAATTTACCATTAAATACCATTAAATCCATTCCATGCTTTCATTCATATTAAAACTTTATCTAGCAGTAATTCATTATTGTTTACTTATTTTCAATTTTTGAAACCATTGTAATACTACTTTCTTCAGAATGGCAATAAACGTCTAAAATCGTCAATTAAAATCGCCTGTTTGCTACAATACTTAATTACTAAATATCACTTCATATTACACTAGCATGGTGACATTAAAAATGTACTGGCCATTAACTGATTGCTTGATCCTTTTTTGATTGGTTATATAGGATCAAGCCCTGTGGTAAGTCACGCTTCTAGAGTAATCGCGAGTCTGGTTGTTATTTCTACGTTTTGATTCGTTGAAAATTATGAGCCCGTCCTCTACACAGAATGATGCCCTAAGGAAACGGTTAGGAAGCTTGTTGCGTATCAATCCGCTTCCAAAGATTTTATTTCCTTATGCGGGATATTAGAACTAAAAGCATTCGGGATAAGCAATAGAGCAAAGTAACTGACAAGTTGTTCCCAATACGAGAGACTTTAGCCAAATTTATTTTCAATTTCAAAAAATATTTTATTCCCCATAAATACCTTATTTCTTGCACTTTGCAGTAATTTCCATTTCTGACAGTATATTACATCCAATCCGGCGAAATACGGAATAAAAATATTTGCATTCGGAGATTTCAAAACTGACTACGCTTAGAATTTAGAGGTATAATGAGGGAATCAACCGGATGGCCCATTAGAAAGTCTGCCAAAGAAGTTGCAACGAGATTAGTGCAGATATATGGAAAAAAAAGGTTGCAATATTATTTTCGATAATTGGTTTTCCAATGTCGACTTATGCCAGACGTTGCTGGAGCAAAAATTGGCATATGTTGGCACATTATGAAGAAATAAACGAGAGATAGCAAATGGGTTCTTGCCCAGTTAGGCGTGCAAACCAAATACGGCTATGTTTGGGTTCCAAAAAAATATGACTATGGTCTGGTACTGTCCAAAGAAAATAAATCAATTCTCGTGCTTTTAGCTTTGCACTATCATGATAAAATTAATGGCAGCAATGTAAAGCAAACGCCCGAAATGGTAACTTTCTACAATCAAACCAAAGTGGGAGTGGATTTCTAAAATCAATTGTGTTTTATATAAGATACTAGTCGTAACTGCTGACGTTGGTACTTAGTCATCCTATACGATTTACTCAATATCATTGCAATAATTGCTTTCTGGGTATACTTTGCCAATCAGGGATATGATAAGGTGTACGACGTATGTATTTAGAGGATGTTGCTTAGCAATTTATAAAACCTCAAATCGAAAAACGAACCACGATACAGAACTTACCTAGACAACTAAGAACATTAGGCAGACTTCTGCTGGGAATTTCAGAATGAGAACTGCACGTGAACAACCTATAGGAAGAATGGGAAGATATGTATGTGGAAGGGCAAGAAATAAAACGACAAGACGTTATTGCACAAAATCTAACAAGTAGGTATGCCCGGAACACTGTAACAAAATCTATGTAAGTTATAAGGATCCATAGATTTACAGAAGTTTCTGTTATCTTTAGAATACAGTTTTTGATAAGTTCTTCCCAATATACTAGGGCATTATTCGTTGTGATGTATTATTTGATTTTATATAACTGTGCTAAAAGGAATGGCTAGTTCTTCCAAAATTATCTAAGATGCGGTTACGTGCTAAATTGACATTAACTACCTAAATTAGCTTAATCTACAATAGCGAATTACCGTAAGAGTAAGTAATGCACCAGTTAACTTCTGGTGGTGAGGATGAATTCTATAAAAGCTAATGAAAATCATTTTAGGTGTATGAAAATTGTAACACTCACTAAATACTCTTACACCTAGGTCTTCAAACTCCCGGTCTATTACAGCCCTGGAGCGCCAACACACCTGGATAATCCTCAATAGCGTGTGCCCGAAAGATGGGTGCTTCAAGAGACAGTTTAACAAGTCTAACTTAATATAGGTTGATAAAGTCTTATGTGCACGTTTTGTCGCCTTCAACTAATTAAAAGTAAATACAAATAATAAGAAAACTCCAAGTTTTGTTCACCTAACCTATACTAACAAATTTTAATATCACAGAAAGTAATCAAAAAAAATTAATAAAGTGCTCTTTCTAATAGACATGGTATGCGTGTATCTAAAAGAAACAAACATTTTAAATTTATCAATCATAAACATTGAACCAAATTAACTGGTACATATTAATTCTTTGTACAAGCCCTCTTAATAATACGTTTTATTTCTTCCTCTGATTACAGCAAATTATAATTATTAAATATACTACTTCATTAAATGTGTAGCAAGTGCAAAGTTAAAATTTAAATGACTTACAGATTTGTTAGATTGTACAAAGCTCAAACTGCCTGTTTGTGCAGAAAAGGAGTTGCAAATCATCTAATATTACAACTTAACGTTGAATAAAGACTTTCAATACAGGAGTACTTTCACCAGAAATATATTTTAAAATTCTGCGTTTGATTTCGCGTTAGGAAACTTGTTACTCTAATAATCCAATAGTTTTAAATACCGTCATTTTTACTATCAGCTTTATCTTATCCGCACGACGATGGTTGAGTAGCTCTGTTCTGATGTTTGGTGTCAAATAATTAAAGATATAAAACTCCTTCTCTTATGATTCATTAATGGGAATTACCCGATTTTCCTAGTTCCTACGAATTGTGCATCTAAAACTGTCTTTCTGTTTATGATTACGGTCATCTTGTTTACACACTTTTAAAAACGGTGTGTTTGTACACGTTGCAGCGCATCTTTTTATTACTGCAAATTTATGGGTTTATGTTTATTGGGGCAATCTACCAGTGTCCCAGCTTCTTTGAATTCACATGAGCTTTGAAGTTCTCCAATAGTTTATATGTAGCATTGTAATTGTTAATGGCGAGTTTTATTACTGATGGTAGTGTAGTATGTAAGTCTAAGTGCATGATTCAATTGTTTGTTTTTAAGCTCGTATGAATGTTTACGAATACGTTTTCTTAAGCTGGTTATTTTCCGAAATCTGTCTGTACTTTTATAAATTATAACGAAGAGTGTAATGTTCCGATCTTTATGACTGGTTGTGTTTAATATACATTAGGTGCTTTTCTGTTTGTTTCTTTGCCCAAATTTAATGTAATAATAAAATAGAATTGTTATTAATCCAATCTACTAAAGCTTCCATGAGTATTTCAGAGTGTTTTATTACTAAAAGCTCGTATAACTAATTGAAATTAATACATTGTTTTCTTTGATTATCTAACGCGCTAGAGCTACAATGCGTATGCGATACTTTCCGTTCTGAAGTAAACTGAAAGAATGTTATGATTTATTGGTAAGAACCCCAAGGAATACAGTAAAAAGTCTCAAATATTGGTTCACACTTGTAAATATTTCTAATTTTTAGTTGGATCACACATGTGATACACGCGGGTAGTATCACAGCAAACAACGCGACCGCTGAAGGGTTAATCTAAGAGCTACTAAGAGCTGCTGGTTTTGAAATGAAAACCTCATATGCGTGAACATAAATATAATTGAAAACAGTCGAATTATTTTGCTTTGATACTTTTAGATAAAAAAGTTTTACTCATTTTACTCCTTTATAAACTACTGAAATTAGTTCTAGAATATTTCTTCTGTAAAATACGTCGTTATTAAGCAAGCAATTTAGGTAAAAAGTTTAAAGCAATCTAGTTAGACTCTTACTCAAAAGTTTTGTTTCAAAACTTTTTGCTAATTAACTACGCCCTGAATGAAGCTCGTATTCCTAAGAAAAATAATAGCTCATATAATGTTCACACAAGCGTAAAAATAATACATCAGTATCCTTTTGAAGTCAAAGTCATTGAGAACGAACATTTCTTTAAATTAGGAGAGGTAAAGGCCAGACAGTTGTGGATTTATAAAGGTTGTACTTCTTTCAGCGTTACACGGTTAGGGCTGAGGCTGGCTAACAAAGCCAATCTTTCTGATCCGCGACGGTCTTTCTAGGGCTATATCCCTCCTCACGCCCAATTGACTCTGCACCCGCTAGCTCAACAAAGCGCCGCACTTCTAAATCCGTTCATCCGGAAGTTATGATGAACTCATTGAAATATCCGAACGGAACTTATGCCACACTTCATCATCCTTGTTAGTTTTCCGGCTGTGGTTAACTAACGCCTCGATGATCTTGTATATTTGAAAAATATGATGCGCTGGTGTAGAGTAATTGTTCTAAATGGTTAATCAATTACGATTCCTAAAATTTTCATGGTTTTGGGGCAAATGTGGCATAAAATGTGTAATGACTTGTTAAAAGAGGGCGTAGTAGGAATTTATCAAGCAACAGCATACATCTTTTAAAATTTTTCGACGTATTTATAATATGTATTTTATACTTTAGAGTAATCCAATTTACACCCATACATAGCACACAACTATCAATAGAGGGGTCTATTCTGCTCACGGTATGAAACATAGGGTGGCAAATACTAATATAGACCGTGAACATAAATGCTAAAGCTAATATTAAGACCCCCTGTGGTTGGCAAAATAAATGTACCATTACGTATCCTGGTTATTGTTCCAAAATGCATTATAGTATGACAGGATGTGCAACATTAATATTCATAACCTTTAAATATTCCTTTGTTCAACGTTTACTCCTCTAAAAAAACTAATATTATTATTCGGAAAGCTCAGTATGAACTACACCCCATGACATTGTTCTTCTTATGTTTGAAAATGTAAAATTTTTAAGAAACTGGTGATCAGTATGAAAGCATCGCTCAATTTTCATTGTCACAACTTTATGCAGTTCGACTGTTCTTTAAATAATTTTTTGAATCAGAAAATATTCGATAAAAAACTTGGGTATTGGTTTTACTAAGAAAATATTATATTTTTACATTATATGTCGAATAATTGAAATTCCTCGGAAAAAGTGCATAAAAAAGGTATTGTTGAAGAAAAACAAAACCAGCCGTAGATTAGCCGCTTCGCAAAAACCGTGCAATACTGCCATCATGTACTCACAAAGCATTAATCTAGCTTAGAAAACGTAAATGTGCGTTTCCAAATCGTGTAATATATTAGAGGCAAATTGAGAAATTATAAGGAGATCGACTTCGCAGTTATATTAAAAAATCTATTAAGTAATTTACTTCAAATAAACACAAAAAATGATTCTAGTGAGAGTATATTGTTACTGTTCACTTGACAGTTCATTTACATTTCCAATGCTCCACCTGTAGGTACTACATTGGCCAGGAGGCGAGTTTTTTGTTGCCTGGAAATTTAGAATTTTGCCGAACCCTTGCCGTTCCAGGCAAGGTAGGGATCTTTAACGTGCGTGACAACACTCACACACGGGACCTCCATTTAACCTCTCATCCGAACGAGGGCGTAATTTTTGTGAAAAATGCTCACCTGTCATTTTTCAAGCAGTCGGCCGTGTCGGGATATGAACCCGGGACCTTGGGATCCGTAGTCTTACGCTTACTACATTGATCCACGGCGACGCCTTGTTCACTTGACAGCGAAGTTCATTAAGAACGTTTTCAAATTAAAAAACATGTAGTTAGTAGTATCCAGCCCTAAGAAATATGGCAATAAGTCATTAGGATGACGATTACTTCATAAAAGCCATCCAAAGTGGTATTGCACTATATGTAAATTATTTTCATACTAAAACGCATCATTAAATATTAATCTTTTTATATTTATTTATTAAAGAACCGCCTTGATATAAATTACTTTCACATTTTAAATCACTATCAAATCAGAACCTATCTCTGTTAAGAGACATCGTATGTGTATTAGTTCATCATCATTAGGTATTCAGTCCTGAAACTGGTTAGACGCGTACCCTCATTGTTTCCTATTCTGAACTAACGTACGCATTTCTCTGAAATTTGCAGTCTGCATCTATCACTGTCTGTTTTACGTCTACATCTACCTCCTTATTCCTATCTCTGCTGGTAATATGTCCCATACTATTCCCCAAAGATGCCCTAGAACATATTCTGCCCGTCTATTTCTCCTATCTTTTTCCACAGATCTTTATTCCCCTACTATTTCTATAACCTATTTGTTATTAACTTTGTCTGTCCATGCTGTCATCCTCACATATCTAAAGCACAACAGTTCAAAAGTCTGCTACCGTTTTTCTGTCTGCTTTTCCAACTGCCCGTATTTCATAGGCATACTGTGCTGTGCTTAACACATGTGATTTCAACAATTTTCTTCTTTTTTCTATGTTTGTTGTCATTGATCAAAGGCGCTGTTCTTTCTTGTTAGGTGCAGTTTGTGTCCCCTTCTATAGTTTTACAATTATATACCCTATTTCTCTGACATTCAGTGGTTGTGAAGGGGTTAAGCAGCCTGTAGCTGCCAAGTTCCCCCAGCACTTGAACTATTGCCGATTGAATATTTTTTTCAAGATGTCTTTTCGCACAGTCAACAATAGTTGCAGATATTATACAACCAACACATGTAGTTGTTTATAATAATCATCAGATTTATCTGCGCTTAGTTTTTCGACATTAAGTTTTCCGTCTCAAAACTGGATAGACACGTACCTCCACTTATTTATATTCTGAGCTAGCTTACACAGTTCCCCAAAATTCCCACACAGCCTATATACAACTCGGTTCCCTTTCTATTGTTTTCTAATTATATGTCCTATTTCACCGAAGTTCAGCGGTATGTGCAGGGGGGTAAGGCGGCTCCGTGGTGTAGTGGTATGTGTGTGACTACTACGCCCAAGGTCCCGGCTTCAAATCCCGACACGGTCCGCTTGAAAAATGTTAGGCGAGCATTTTTCACAAAAATACACCCTCGTTCGGATGAGAGGTAAAATGGAGGTCCCGTGTGCGAGTGTTGTCACGCACGTTAAAGATCCCTACCTTGCTTGGAACAGCAAGGGTTCGGCAGACTTTAAAATTTTTCAGGTAAAAAAACTCACTTCCTGGCCAATGTAGTACCTTCGGGTGGAGCATTGGAAAATCACATGTAAGGTATGTGCAGAAGGTTAAGCAGACTGTAGCTGCCAAGGTCCCCCAACACTTAGACATTTGCCGAATTAATAATTTTCCAGTAAATCCTTTCACACAATTAACATTATTCGAGAGTATTGCCCAACCAATGCTTGTAGTTGCTTATAATAATCATCATGTTTAAGTATAGTTATTTTTTCGTCATTAGTTTATCCATCTTGGGAATGGTTGGATACGTACCTCCATTGATTTCTATTCTGAGCTAGCCTGAACATTTCTCTGAAATTCTTACAGCCTACATCTTTCACTATCTGTGTGCAGTAGTGTAACGTAGGCATACTTCTACTTCTCTTTTTTCCTATTTTTGTTTCTAATATTTCCACACTATTTCCTCATGCCGTAGTATGCGGCCTATCATCCTTTATCTCCTATTTTTTTACAGTTTTCCACATATTTCTTTCTTCCCCTACCATTTTTAGTACCTCTTTGTTCATAACTTTGTCTGTCCATGATACCTTCATCATTCGTCTACAGCACTACATTCCAAAGGCTTCTACCTTTTTCTTGTCCGTTTCTCCTACTGTCCAGGCTTCACAACCGTACAGTGCTATGCTCCACACAGGTTTTAAGCAATCCTTTCCTTGATTCTATGTTTGTTGTCTTTGAACACAGTAGTTGCTTTTTCTTGTTAAATGTAGCACGACCTTGTGCTAATCTTTGTTTTATATCTTTTGCACTTTTTCCATCTTGCGTTATTTGGCTTCGTAGGTCGCAAATATCCTCAACCTCTTGTAAGTTCTTGTTACCTATTTGTACTCTTGTTTTTGATTTATTTTCCTCTCCTTTGCATACTAGTGCCTTAGTTTAATTTTTGTTACTTTTCATACCGTATCTCTATGTTAGAACCGTTACCAACTCATTAAGAGCAGCTTCTAACTCTTCCTTGCTAAATGCTAATACCGCTACTTCATCTGCAAATCTAAGCATATCAATTTTTTGTCTTTGCATAGTAATTCCAAATGTCTTCCAACATTTGACAGTATTCATTGCCTCTTCAATGTAGAAGTTAAAAATTAATAAGGATAGGGCACATTCCTGTTTCTCCCCTTTCCTAATGTTTACGTCTCTACGTTTCTGCTCTAATTCTATTACTGCTGTTTGTTGTTTGTATAAGCTTTGTACTATTTGTCTCTCCCTAAAACTCATTTCAATCTTTTTGAGCATTTCGAACATTTTTCTCTATTTTTATTGTCGAATGCTTTTTCCAGATTTACAAACCCTATATACACGCTTTCCACTTTTTCTATTGTTTACTCTATTATCGTCATCAGAGCTAAAATAGCCTCCCGTGTTCACCTGTTTCGTTTAAACCCAAATTAATTTTCTCCTAGTATTCCTTCAGCTCGTTTTTCCATTAGTATTTGTACAATTTTAGTTAATATTTTTGACACGTGTGCTGTCAAACTTATTGTTCGAAAATTTTAACATCTATCCGCGCCTTTCTTTTTTGATGTAGTTACTATGATGTTGTTTGAAATCTTTGGGTATCTCGCCTGTCTCATACATATAACTTACAAGTTGGAAAAGACGTCTTGTTACTGCTTGTCCAGCGGCTTTTAGAGTTTCTGCTTGTACCTTATCTGAACTCGGCGCCCTACCACTTTTCATGCCCTTTAATGGTAATTCAAACTCATCTCTAAGTATAGAATATCCCAAGTCATCATTTTCGATGTCTGCTTCCTGTTCTAGTGCTGTTAGTTCCTCTCCTGCAAATCAATTCCCTATATATTCCTGTCATCTAACCACTTTCTCTACATTTTCTATAATGACGTTTCATCTCGCGTCCCTTATATTTTTGCTATACAGGTTTATGTCCCTAAAATTCATTCTAATTAGTTTGTATGCTTTGTCTGTCTTTCCCATTTCTAGCTTAGTTTGTATCTCTTTGCACTTTTTATTAATTTATTGTTCTTTAGATTTTTTGCGTTTGCGAATAATTTTCTATTTTATGGCTTTGTATCGCTGTTTTCCCGGTTTGGATGATCTATTTTTGTATTTTTTCTATTAAGTTCAGGATATCTTTTGTTATCCATGCTTTCTTATTTTCTTTTTGTGTATACACCAGAATATCTCTGGCCGCCATCTCTAAGCTGGATTTATTGTTATTCCATTCTGTTTCTACTTGCTTAATATCAGAAATTTTCCCGATATCTTTCAGCAATATATTTGACTTTTTTCAAATTTTTCGTGGATATCTTTATCTTTTAGTTTCTAAAAGTCAATTTGCCTTTTTCCATTCTTTTTTTTTCAAGTTTTTAATTTTAAGAGCGGCCTTCATTATTACGATGTTGTGCTCACTGTCTATATCAGCCTCTGGATAGCTTCTACAATCTTTTACTTGATTCCTAAATCGTTGTCTAATAAGAATGTAATCTATTTGATATTCTCTTATATTCCCTGGTATCGTCTTCTAGCATGATGTCGAAATAATGTGTTTGTGATGGTTAAGTTGTTTTTGTCGCAAAATTCTATCAGCCTATTTCCCCTGTCGTTTCTCGTGCCTAAACCAAATAAACCTACTACCGCTCCTTCCCCACCCTCACCTAAAATCCCCAGTAATTATTAAATTTTATGTCCTTTTATGTATCTTAATATGTCTTTGATATCTTTGTAGATTGCTTCTACCTATTCTTTACTGTGGCTGGAGGTGGGCATGTATACTTAAATTATTACTGTATTTACCGATTTAGATTCTAATCTAACTATAAGTACTCTATCGTTCTTTTGTAAATAGTTTTCTACGCAGTGCCCTATTTTTTTCGCATAACTATTCCCACACCAAAATTTCCTTTTTCTGATCCTGTATGAATTACCCTAAAGTCTACACTCCAAAAATCCCCCGTTTCTAGCCACCGAACTCCACTGATCCCTACTATGTCTAGTGCTAACATATCCATTTCAATTTTTAAGTTCTCTAGCTTACTTACTTGCTTCATACTTCTGATATTCCACGTTCCCACTCGCAGAATGTTCCCGATTCTTTTTCTAAGTTTTCCGATTTCATCCTCCGAAGTAATCGCCTCCCGGAGATCCGAATGGGGGACTATTTTATCGCCGGATTCTTTTACCTCAGAGGATGCCATCATTTTAAATACAATTTAAGTACGCTTTGTACTTGTGAGGTAATGTGGTGATTTCCCGTTGCCTTCCACATCGCGGTAGTGTGTCTTAGAAAGCCATACCCTATGGTCTCTGCTAATCTAAGTACCGCAAGAGCGGCTGCTCTCTTTCAGATACCTGTCTTAGTCTGGTTCCTGACTAAAGGCCCTACTAATTTGGTTGAACCTGTGGTTTGGCTTTTTAGATCACTGAAACGCAAAAGCTATTCCACATGTTCTAGTAATCTAGAATTTCGTCAGGGTGCAGGTCCATTCAGAATGGATGTATATTATTTACACATTTATAATCTTTTTTCTAAATTTTCTCACAAAACTGAAGAACTGTTTTATATGTGTTTTTAGTTGTTTGTAGAAAAATAAATATCTTATGTTTTACAGTGATTATTCATGTCGCCGATGTACGACATCAGCACCTGACAATTAAAATCAGCGAACAATAGTGACGTCGCCAATTGGCGTTTGGTGGGAGAGGACAAAATAAATAATTATAATTGTTCTATAAGATGCTTAAGACCTTTCAACAGTTAATAATTTTACACAATTATTCAAAATCTATTTAGTTTCTGGTGAGGGTATATAACTTTTAAGACGCAGGGAACGTGTTAAAAAGCTGAGAACAAACAGAGCTTAAGAAGGCGAACTGATGACAATGACATAGACACGGAGAGTGGTTCTGCTGAATTGTTTACTTAACTAGTAAAATCTTTCAGATCATTTGAAACTGATATTCTTACAAAACTAGAACTACCGATACCTCTAACAATATCTTGCCATATATTTTCAGTTTATGCTCCTGTATTTTTGCACTACTGCACTCACACTAGATTACCATAATTATATACAACCACGTTATAATACTAACATATTCTATCAAATGCCAATATTATAATAAAAACATCACACCACATTAGTCGTGTCTTCTTCTGATTAACCCAGAGCAAAGCACATGCTTCTTTTGCGTAATAAATTGTCAGGTTTTACAAACAGATATGATGAAGAATATTTAATGAAATATTTTTGCAAGTTGTAGATATAAATTCTTCCCCATAAAATGTAACCCGGTTAACAAAAAGATAAAGACCCAAATGGTTATACTCTAAAGCAAAATAAAGCAGTAAAAGGATGGAACTATGAGTTTCTGCTGCAAAGGTCTAGAAGTCTAGCATATTTCAATAGCAACTTCGCCCAATGCTGCTGCGCAGTGAAAGATGCGCAGTCTCGTTATTTAATTGTTGCACTTCATACTGTTAAACTACTAAGTTGTTTGTTAGCCAGTTGATTGTTGTGTCGTTTCAGATTCATACGCATATATCCAACTTTCATCACCACCAACGATGTCATATACCCAATTTCATGTGTCTGAGTAAAATTAGGAGAATCCAACCTGTACATACTTTTAAAAACCTTAATTAATCATAAAAAGATTTGATTAATTTCTTAATGTTGATTCTCAGTTGTGGGTCAATTTTCTATATGTTATACGATAATCCTCTATTATCAGTTGATGAACAGCATCAACGTTTCCAATGTTTTCCATATTGTTGATCGGATTACAAAATTTATTACAGAGGTTCTTACGATCAAACTTAATTTTTGGGTTTCACGAAGACACACTTGTTCTTGAAAGTGAAAATTATATTATTGTTATTAACTAGCCAACACCAGCCTGAACTATATAATGTTAATCAGTGGTGGATTAGATTGGACATTATTGTAAGAAGAGACTATGGGGACGTTGTTTTTTTGTTCGTTTATTGCCTGAAACTATACCTTGGCCAGATATCCTAGTTTGTACATCTTAAATTAGCATAAATAAATTTCTTGGTGGATGTGATTGTTTTTTCCTGTTCTTTTCTTCGACAATTTGTTTATAGCCTTCTATGGTATATTGCTTAGTCCTGACCAAACAGGTGTTATAGTGCTAGTGTGCTGTGTTCTGGGTGAGTTTGTGTTACGATGATTAAGCCCGGATGCGATAATGCGGTAATGTTCGCATATGTTTTGCCGCAGGTTAATTCAGGTGGGAGGTTTAGTAGACTGGACTTCCTTAAGAAAGGCATAGAGTACATTTGGGTAGTTCGAGACCAAGAAAGTAATGTTAGAGAGAGGAGGCGTAGCGTTTGTGGTTAATTGATGTTTTGAGGTGAGCTTGAAGATGAATTGTGTTTGGACAGGAGTATATAAAATTTACAAGAGCTTCAGGTTGGGATAGCGCAGTGCATTGGAAGATTGAGGAATGACTAAAGTTAAAGGATTGTAATTTTGCTTGAAAGTTTTCGTGGCCAGTCAGAAAGTGGATTGTTGTGCTAATAGATAGAGGGATATCTTGAGGAATGTTTGAGATAGACGGAAATATTTCAAAGTTGTATCTGCTTGAGTTGGATAAACTCCAGTGCTCCAGCCATGTGTGGATTGTAGAGTTATGTTTAGGGATTTGGTGTTTGTGAGGGATTGAGTGTGGTAGCTGTAAGTAAGGATTTTGTTGTGCAGTGAAATCGGGCGGTGGAGTTTGAGGTTGCGTGATTGTAGAACGGAGTATAGAAAGATGTTTAGGGATGTTTAGGAATGTTTAGTGCGTATAGTGAGGCTGTGGATGTGGTACGATGGGGTTTCGGGGCATATAAGAGAAATGGAAGGATGATGAAATTTAGTGAACGATGATCTGAGACGGTGGTTAAAGGAAACTAGGAGTTTACAGCTTATCTATTTATTGGGACTACGATGTGGTGTAGGATTATTCTACGGTTGGCATTGGATAATCTGACGGAACGGGTTAGGGACTGATAGAGATTATTAAGGATTATCTTTGTTTTCCTGCAGAGTTTGAAAAAGTGAGTATGGAATTTTAAATGGGTGGCGTTATGTAGGCGTAGGTAAAGTGTATAGTGCAAAAATGTTAGGGAGCTGTTTAGTACCCGGATTGTTGGGCTTCTACGTAGGTCGAAATGGTTCTTGAGAAGTAACATTTTGAATTTGGATGGTGAGATAGGTTATACTGTTAAAGAGGGACTATGATTTGAGTTTGTTTATGAGGGTGGAAGCAGTATATTTTCGCTATGAGGGGGAGCTACCATGGATGAGGAAAGCTGGTTTATTGGCATATACAAAGATGGATGTGTTGGGAATATTGATATCGAGTAGAAAGGGCGGAGAAAAGGCGAAAACTTTAAGTACATCCTCGGGTAAAGAGTTTGGTAGCAGCGTGGTAGTTGATTTTCAGAGTGACTGATCTGGAATACGGTAGATGAAAATTTGGCTTGTTTGAGTTGATTTAGCATGTTTGGCCACCAAAAAAGATTTAAGGAACGGTAGTCTACGAATACTCTGGTATGCATGCTAACTGAGACTACTTGACCGTAGACATAAGTAAGTAGATTGATTGCTCTGATCCGTCTCCTTTTCTGAAGCCATTCAGGCTTGGTGAAAAATGTGAATGTTGATCTATTTGGGATTCGAGGATGACAACGTGTTCTCGTATGATTGACCAAGGGTTCTGCCGGTGAAGATTATTTATTTGGTCTGGGCCTGAGACCTTATGCAGGTTTAATTTATTATCATGAAACCTAAAATATCTAAGTCTACATCAGTGTCTGGGCCTTTTACAGGGGGTGTGAGGCAGTGATAGATTAGGAGTTACTGAGGAAGTGATTTGACGTTATAGACAATGGAGGGGATGGTAGTGTCCAAAGGGATCAAAAGTGTGTCGTGTATGGTGGGAAGTTGTGTGCAAGGGGGATAGATTAGGATTTGCGGAGGTTTGGATTTCACTAAGCTATTGTATAACTTTCAGTGGTCCAGGTTAAATTATGATTGTTGAAATAAACAAAGGGAACAAATAAATTTGAGGATAATTGCCGAATCTTGCAATAAACAATATTTTAAATGTTAAACCTGAAAAAAGAACAATATTTGCATTCGGCAATGCAATTTAGCGTGCAATAATTAATTATAGAAATATTAAACTCCTTGCTTATTTCACGGAATTCACTTAAAGACGTATCTATATCATACGTACCACAATTGTTTAGCATTTAGATCGCCGCCTTTTGGTTATTTTTATAACACCAACTAAAGGGCTTCACTATTTGTCGTGATCTCAAATATAAAAAATTGTCTAAAATTGAAATTACAATTATTTAAACAAAGATAAAAACATCATCAGTGCGCAGTTAGTAAACAGATATCTATTTTCCTTTAATTTTGCACGCACTTGCCTTCACTTTTATCTGTCGAAAATAAAACAATATTGTTGTTAAAAAAATACCTACGATTTAAATACGTGTATCTTCACATATTATGAATTTTAAAGCTAACTTTAATAAAACTGTTTAATATTTTTTCACACTGTCATTTTTGTTTGACAACACAAATGTCAAAATTTAGAATCTTCAGATGTCGAGCACCGAAGTCTAAACTGCTGCCATATCCCGAAATTTTGGCAGGTTTACTTATTACCAGAAAACAAAACAATTTAATTTTGTTCTCAATAATTTTCTCCTCAATTTCTATCATATCTTCATTAATATAAACAAGCATTTTTTTCGAATATATTCAAACTAGTAAGACCTTTTTGTTAATAATACACTGCAAAATTTTTGTGATAATGTTTTCCTGGTTTAATTCGTGACCACTCACTCTACTTTTGTACAAAAGAGAAAGTTTAGTAAACAATCCTGAAAGTTATTTCCAGAGGCATTTAAATTGTAAAAACAAAAGTCGAACACAGTAAATTGAAAAGACTATAACAAAGTTATCTTTTGAAAATCCACGAAAGCAAAGTTTTCGTTTATGGATGACTTTATTTAATTCCGTGACATCGATTAGTTTAATCCAATTTCATGAAACCGAGCAAGGGTCCGTATAGTTTCGAACATCGAGGGCGAAATCTCCAGAGGATTTTGGAACGTAAAGTTCTAATGCAGACGGATTGCCGCTCAGGTGATTACTCAAAAACATGAGCAGAATTGTAATTAGTTGTACCTAACGATCGGTAACGGGTTTCGATTTATTACACAGGGACATTTTATACTGCAACTCTCATTCGTTACAGATTTTAAAAGTAACACGTATGTTTTAATTTACGAGTGTACTAAGGTTGTTTGAAACAACGATTCTAAACTTGTGGTAATAGCAAAAGGACATTACTAGAACGAAACGACCCTACAAAGGAATATATTCGTCTGCCAGGAAACGTAAAAGGAAATGATGGGTCCAGCCCCTAGAGAGTCGTTTTCTGCAATTGCCCTTTAGAGTTTACTTATATTACTTTTGCAAACGTGTATAAAGTAAATTCTGTTAATAAAAATACTCAAACACCAAGCATTCGTAGCTCTAAAGTATTTTAGTAATGTGCATTTTCCTAGTGCTGGACGCTTCCCTCGGGCAAAAATAAATTTCACACGTTAACTAAGTAAGGCAAAGCTAAATGCAAATTTATTGTAGCCGTGGGTAACCATAATTGAAGTCATTGTCGAAAAAGCTTCAAATTATGTCCGCTAACTTATTTAACTAAAATATTCCAACAAATTTAGTTTTAGGGATTTTGGGTATTTTTCAAAAGTATATATTGAATTAAAGTGAAAGAAATATTAGAAGACGGCTCCGTAGATCAGATAGGTTTCGCGTATGGCTGCTGATCTCAAGTTCCCGGGTTCGATTTCCGATACGGACTGCTTGAAGAATGTCAGGCGAGCATATTTTACAAAATGTAAGTCCCGTGTGTGAATGTTGTCACGTATATTAAAGACCTCTACATTGATTGTAGTAGCAAGGGTTTGGTAAAACTCAAAAATTGCCAGGAAAAAGAAACTCGTTTCCTCGCCGATGTAGTACCTTCGGGTGGAGCATTGAAAAATCAAATACAGGGACGAAATCTTAGAATAGAGAAAAACTTTATGGTTTTTCAATTCTACCAGTGTTTTCAAACTAAAGAAATCATTTTTTCAAAGTTATATCAAATTATTTAACATTAGACTAAGTAATTGCCACGTTGCTATTTTGCCTTTGGGTTTTTCCTTTCTCTTTTATTAAATTTTAACCTTCCTAATCACCAGCCTAATCATAAGAACCTGCAAATGAGAAATGCCTGATTTAAGGCGTTTGCTGTTACACCTTAATTGCCTTTTTTTGCCATCAGTCAGTTGACTGATTTGATAAAAACATCCAAGCTTACTATTCTGCCCCAGCTGCATCATGTCAACATTTCTAACTTGGCATACATCTTTCTTCTATTAAATTCAGAATATCCTTTGTTACCCAAGGCTTCTTATTTTCCTTTTGTTGATACCCCAGAACCCCTCTGCTCGTCATATCTAAGCTGTATGTATTGTTATTCCATTCTAGTTTCTACTTCTTTAGTATCAGGGATTTTCCCGAGGTCTTTCAGATTTGACTTATTCTCAATTATTTTAAGGATAGCTTTATCTTTTAGTTTCTCGAAGTCAAAGTGTCTTTTTCCATTCCGTTTTTTCAAATTTTTTAATTTAAGCACGGCTTTTATAATTGCTATGTTGTGGTCAGTATTTATATCTACTCTGGGTAGCTACCACAATCTTTTGCTTGATTTCTAAACCGTTATGGAAAAAACTGTAATTTATTTGATATCTCCTCACGTCTCCTGACACCTTCCATGTGCATCGTCTTCTAACCTTATGTTGAAATAATGTGTTTGTGATACTTAAATTGCTTTTGTCACAAAATTCTTCCAGCCAATTTACCTTGTCATTTCTCGTGCTTAAAAAAAATAAACCTTCTATCGCTCCTTCCCTACCCTCGCCTCCCATGCAGTAAAATCCCCCGTAATTATTAAATTTTCTTGTTTTTTTACGAATTTTAGTATGTCTTCGATATCTTTGTAGATCGCTTCTACATTCTCCTCACTGTAGATAGAGGGGGGGGGCATGTACTGATTTAGATTTTAATCTAACCATGAGTACGCTTTCCTTGTTTTGTGGGTAGTTTTCTAAACATTGTTTTATCTTGTTCCGCAGGACTATCCCCACACCTGAATTTTCTTTTTTTATTCCAGTGTACCATGCCATTTGGTCGAAGCCTATCAATGTTACAACGCATTTCGCACATTTTAAAATACTTGTGTTTACCTTACTCTAAAAACACATTTTATTATTTATTGGAATTAACTTTGAATCCGAATATATATTTACGTTTACACTTGTACTAAAAAATGAAACTAGATACAGAGATTACTATATTTATGCACAATTTTATTATTCATCTACGTTGTAGAGATAAGTACATTTACTGCAATTATCTGATTGGTGGATTCTTCTTTTAATATACAACTGGTGTGGATCTAAACCCATGTTAGAAATGTCATCTATCTATTTCTCTTTTCTTGACACTTCAATGATTTCTTCTTCTTTGTTTTGTGGTTATCAAAAATATATAAGTATATATATATATATATATATATATATATATATATATATATATTGCTGTGAAACCTCCACTATCCGGGTACTCCGCTTTTCGAATCGAGCCTCACAGATTGGGCGTCAAGAATGCTGTGAAACCTCTTGAATTACCTGGTCTGTTGATTTTCTTCTGTTAATCGCCTCGGCTGCTCCTCTAGATAGCTTTCATCCTCATACATAAAAAAAACAAACACATTCCTACCACAAACATCAACGTTAACTCTATTTACATCAATATTCAGAATACATTAAATTTTCAAATTAAATTTCAGCATAAAATTCAGTTTTAAAAAGAATTTCAAGATTAATTTTATTATCACTTTAACGTGCATCCAGAATTAAAGTCCTTGTTGGATGCCTACTAATTAATATAACAATATAAGCAGACCGGAATCTGAGTATAAAGGAGCATCTACCACCCTTTACGTTAATTAACCAGGCTCGTCTAATTGAGCTCAAAGACATACCCAAAGTTTCATCATATTCCCGAACATCAATACTAAATACCCTTTCTACTTAAACAAGCAAATTTCATCTTAAAATTAAAATTTTATGGTTAGTACAATTTCACTAATGTCCATTTAAAGTAAATCAATTATAAAGTTATTCAACACACACAAAATGTCAAACAAAATAGTATAATTTACCTGAAGGTTACTGTCCTCGAAGCTTCAATGTACATCGTCCCTTTAGTTAATCACACCATTCCAACAGGATTATATTTACGGCTTCTAATTCTCAACGCTTTTAAAATTTTCTCCATCACCATTTATTTAAAGTTGTTTCTGGGCTTTTCCGGAACTCATCTGTGTATATCTGACCCTTGTTTCGTGGATCCAGACACGTATTTGAACCATTTAATTATTAACACCCCCGAAAAATAGCAAATAACTTCATACTTCTTTCACCAATATACGCCAAAACTGTCTACTTTTGTGTATACATTTGTCGTTGTAAATTTTGCTAATTGGTACAGTGATGCTAAATTTTATTACCTTGTATCTAAGTGCACTGAAGTACATTCATGTTAGCACGTAAATAACAAACTATTTTGAATCACTAAAATATACGAGCAAACTTTAAATTATTTTATCAAACTAAAATGCACTGTTTAACATCTTCAATCAAGTCGCGGATGTCAGAGCTTTTAACGCATCGAATAGTCAAAAGTCTAAGAGACCGAAATTCATATTACCACCGGTATATATAGCAAAAAGCCTGTCTGTCGGTCTGTTCCCCAAAACAGACAATTCTTAAGAATTTCTCATTCTATGTTCCCAGTCCGTCGCTCGCGCGTCGGTTTTACGAATTTTCACTCGCCCCATTTAAATCTCAGAAATTCTCACACGGCACGCAAACATGTCCGAGAAAAACTAATTAATTTTGTACAGAAATTGTTGTTTCTACCTCTGATATTTGCATCCTATTTTCAACCAATTGTGACCCTCGTGACGTTGCTTAAATCACGCCTTTTACTCTATGTGTCTTTGCTTGACGCATTTTTCTTTCCTTTTCTAACCTGTTCGTATTGGTGCAAATTGATATTCTTTATTATCGATTATATTTTAGTCCATGTGGACTATCTGGGTTTAATAACCCCGTATCGCACATTCTCGTGAATATTAAGCCCCGGTTTCTCCAAGATTCTTTGAAACCATTTGTTATCTACACAATTTTCGCCGTACGTGATATTTAAACTACGCAGGTGTTCAAAATAATATTAATTCTCAGAGCTTTTAAATAAACCCTGTTTTGTATTTCGTGCTAAAGCATCTGACCGTTTCCAATATCCTTAGAATCGACATGTTTATCTAAACAAATTAAACTGAAATTGCCTTTTAAAATACGCAGGTGTGTTCAAACATCCTACTTCTAACTAACACTTCTAGGATTTGCATTTTATTGGGTTTTACAAGTTTCTGTAGATATTATCTGTACGTTTTGTTCAATACCGGTTACTTGAAATAGAGTTAATTAAGATAAATTTTGCACGTAATTTCCATTTGTTTAGGAATAATTACATTACACGCAGAGCTTTTTAATACTGCTTCTTTTGATATAAAGCGTCTTGTACATGATTTAAATCTCTTATGTTTAATGAAACTAATAAATTTTTATGCTTCACGGTTTTAATAACGCGTATTATCTAATAATATTCATTATACACGGTGATTAAAATTATTTGATGTGATTATTTAATTTTCTACCCTGGTCTAAATATGAGTAATATATATATATATAAACTTAACAAAAATAATCGCATGTATATAGTTGTAAAAAAGTTCCTTAGGGACAATCCTAGCATTATTGTAACGAAAGCTGATAAAGGTTCTGTCACTGTCATCTTAGATAAACAAGATTATTTAATTAAATCCAACGATTTGCTTGATGATAAAAAGATATATAAAAAACTCAATAGGGATCCGACGTTCACTATACAAAAGAAGGTTAACGATCACATTAAACTTCTGTTCAATCACTCTATGATCACACCAAATGATAAACAAGACCTAATAAAAAATAACTGCAGTCCTGGGAAATATTATGGTTTGCCCAAAATTCATAAAACTGATATACCTCTTAGACCAATTATTTCCTGTATTAATTCTCCTACTTACAATGTTGCTGCCTTTTTGTCGAATATTTTACAAAAATCCTTTCCGTTAGATAGGTGGAGCCTGAAGGATACTTTTTCATTTGTAGACGGTTACAGACACATGTTCAATTACCTCCCGACCATATTCTGATTTCTTTGGATGTCCGCTCTTTGTTTACTAATATTCCCATTGAGTTACTAGTGAGTATTATCACGGAGAAATGGAACCAAATTCAACCACATTGTAATCTGGATTTGAAATCGTTTTTATCAACTATTGACCTAGTTTTTAACAACACCTACTTTATCTTTAACTCGACATATTACATACAGACGTTTGGCACACCGATGGGCTCTCCACTGTCTCCCATCATTGCTCAAGTCGTCATGGATTCTTTACTAGAGTCTGTCATGAATTTACTTCCTTTTGACATTCCATTTCTTGTTAAATATGTGGACGACATCTTATGTTCCGTGCCTGAGCATTTGATAGAATATACAGTGTATATTTTCAACAGTTATAATTCTAATTTAGTTTTTACATATGAAAAAGAAGTTAACCGAAGCATCCCATTTCTAGACACATTAGTGATTAGATCGCCTACCAACACGTTGCTTTTTGACATCTACAAGAAACCCACTGACTCTGGGAGGTATATTAATTATCACTCCAACCATACGCTCGCTCATAAAATTAACACCATTATTGGTTTAAAACATCGTATTACCAGAATATACGAGCCAAATTTGCTTCATAAAAATTAAAAACTTTTGGAATTTAGTTTGGTGAATAATGCATATCCCAAACCTCTTATAAAACGATTACTGTATACAAAACACCTACCAATTTCAGCACTAGATAAATCAGAAAGGAAAAAATTCAGGAAACTACCTTACATTCAAAATCTAACACCTCAACTTGATTTTGAAGCAACCTGACTTGGTTATCGCATGCGCCTATAAAAAATCAATAGGTAGTTTGTTTACAAAAATAAAAGATAGCACAGATAAGTCTCTGTGTAGCAACGTTATTTACAAAATACAATGTAGTTGCAAAAGAACGTACGTTGGTCAGACAAAACAGTGGCTGAAGAACCGCATCATACAACACAAAAGTGATGCCAGAATTGGAAAATCTAATTGTGCTCTTGCGTCGCATTTGTACAATACTAAACATATAGCAAATTTTGAGAACACCACTATATTAGATATAGAATCTAATTATTATAAGAGACTTTTCTTGGAATCTTTCCATATTCAGCAACAATCGAATCCACTTAATAACAAAGTGGATATGAACAACTTAAACACGGTCTACTCTGCGCTTTACAAGTTTAATAACGGTCATTTTCGCAAACAGTGTTGAAATGTTTAATTATGTATTCTGTGTCGTGTGCTTTATTTATTAGTGTGTTCCATTTTTCCATTACTATTAAGATACAGGTTTTAGATTATGATTTACTATAATCACCAGGTGACTACATGATCGATTATTAAATAGGATTAGTTTAGTTATGCTTGTTGCGTCGTATGATTAGGTTTAAATGCATGTTGTAAATGTTAATTTATTTATTTATTTATTTATTTTATCCAATTGACTATGTTACATTTTAATTGTGTTGCCGTAATTACTTTTTAAAATTTTTAACCAAGTTGCATGTCATGAATAAGTGTTGTTTGTTAAGTTTAAATCAGGTTTAAGTCATAGTAATTTATGTAAGTACATAGCTATACTGTTTTAATGTAATTGTATAATCTTTATTAAATTTTTCAGTCTATGAAGAAGGCATAAAGTCAATGCCAAAACGTTGAATAAAAATTACAATTTGACGCTGTAGTTTTATCTGGTAGAACGAGTATATCCCAAAAATTCAATTAAATCAGTTGTTTACCTACTTTCGTTTGAGAAATAATACTAATTATATATATATATATATATATATATATATATATATATATTTCCAACACCCTGTATAGAGGAAACAACCATAGTTTACGTGCGAAATTTATTTCATTTAATGAATGTAAAGTAACAAGTATTACCATAATTTTAAAATTAGTGATTAAAATTTAGATAGGTTCGTAAAGAAAATAAATTGTAGAAGCCAATGCAAATTGTTAATTAATTTAATGGAGTTTAATTGAACGGGTAATTACGTCTAATACGCATAAAAGCATGAAAAATCGATAATACCAAGGTGAAACGCTTTGCTAACACATAAACAGCCGTTGAATATAAAATACCTTGAAACGCAACCTCCTAGAAATGTTGTGTTAAAACGTTTGTTAATTGAACACCTGCAGGTTTTGGAAATGTCAGGTTCCCCTTATTTGTGTAGATAAAAGACAGAATTCAAAGTATATCGGGTAAACGGTCGGACGATTCGCGTAAATGTTAACTAAAAATTTCCTTAGAGTGCAGAAGGGATAGACGATCAAGGAAATACGTCGGAATGAAACAGGCATAATAACAGTCCACTTCAAAACGCACGTATTCAGTCCACATGGGTTAGTTTGAAACGCGGACAGTAATATCGATTTCTACCACTCAAACAAGGTTAGAAGGAAACATAGAATATGCATAAGAGAGGAATAGCGTTAATACAGGCGGGGTTTCAAGACGTCATTGAATATCTTATTGGTCTATATTGTTAGTAGTATAACAGACAAACACGGGAATATTGAATGTTAATTTTTCGGAAAATATCATAACGACGCGCTAAATTTCGAAGATTTCGAAAACGGTTGAACCAAAATTTTAAGAAGAATAATTTTAAATGAAGGATTTTGCGTTAGGAAGATCTGGAGAGGTTACATTCGAAGTGTATAAATACCCGAAGAGAATTAGCATCGCTCTCTTTTAACTTCGTTCTCTTAGTACTTTTATCGCTTGAGACAACGAACAGAAATTTACCACGAGCTTGTAAGTATATAAAATTATTTTAAATTAAATAGTACAGTGTTGCCCTCATAATTTTAATACGCGGATTGTGTCGAGTCTAAATTTTATTGAGGTGCAACATTTATTTTAAACAAGCTCGTGAAGTGAAGTAACGTAAATTAAATTAAATTAAACTAAAGTACGCAGTTATGAAAGAAGTGTACTAAATTTGGATTTGGATTTGGATGCATCGTGAAGGCAGAGCATGCAGCACAACTTGGATGGTGTTTATCTACAAATAGCTAGAAGCGGCCAGCAGAGCAGAACCACGAAACCGAGAGCAAAAACAACTTAACGGCTTTGTCAATGGACTAGGGATCTTCAAGAAATTCCAGGTAACGCTTTAGAATTTGTTGTTTTTGATAAACTATGAAAATTCTTGTGATGTGTGAGAATGAACAATGAAGGTATTTTGCATTATTTTGCGTATTAAAAATAATACGCATAACTAACTTTTATTATGGTATTTAAATAGAAATCTAAAGGTGTATAAAGCTTATTAACGTTCCATCAGGAATTTAAATTTTTATTGTTAGGAAGTACATGGGTTTTTTTTTGTTTGCAGTAAGCGTATGCAAAGTAAAAAGCATACATTATTCATAATTAACTGGGTTAGCATGAGCTCACTATATTCCAGAGTGTACTAATTAAAATTAATTTATAAATAAAGAAAGAAAAATAAGGTATTATTCAAGGCCCATTTACTCCGGTTACATTCAATGTGTTTAATATTTCTAGTTAAAATACTGGACTTTACTAATAGAATTTATTGAGGTGTAACTTGAGCACTGAAATGTAGATAATATTGGATTTTTATTTGTAAATAGTGGTAAATAAATATTGTATGATTGTTGTATTATTTTGTGGTTTTATTGAGTGTGTGCGTGAACGATAAAGAGTATGATAGTGAATCTAGGTATCCAAGAGGAGACCCAACTGAGCTAGCCAGGGAAGCCGTTGAAGGATTAAGGTGATGAAGAGAGGAATCTGAGTAAGAAAGAAATTATCTTTCTTTGAAAAAATTTTCTATTGTGTGAAATTTATGACAATTTTTGAAAAATAAATAAAATCCTCGAATGTTTTTTTTTGTACTCTGTCGATTTTATAAAGGAAACACGGCAATAATACAGGGTGAGTTTTTAGTGTGGCAACGGTCAATAACTCCGTTATTATAAAACCTATGTAAACCAAATTTGGAGGCATGTTAGGCATGCCTAAAGTGCACATTTTAAAAATATTTGGAAGCATACAGGGTGTTTCATAATTCCAGGGCATATTAAACTTATATTTTTTAATGAAACATCCTATATATTATTACATTTTTGGAAAGCCCATAAAAAGGGCTTTAATTTGATATCAAATAGTATCTGTCTATTCCTTTTAGTTTTTGAGATATTCGACTGTTTTTAGAAAAAATGACCCTGATTAGATACATTGCCATTGCACTAATACACAACTTATGTTAATTTCCAAGATGCAGAAAATTTTACTATATATACCATAGTAAATTTGTAATTATCACTTTTTTGAAATTTCTTCATAGTATACAGGGTGTCAGATTTCGCAAAATGCAATTCTTAAAACTTTTTTTAAATGGTACCCTACAAATTTTTGTTGCCACAATGGGTAGTTCATTAAGTGTCCTTTCATTTTTGTTAAGCATTTCTTATACCTAAATCCATTACTTTCTGAGATATTTTTGATTTTCTTCAAATTTTAAGTATGTTTTTAATTTACATAACTAAAAATAACTTACTATTGGAGAATATTATAAAACAATTAATACATTTTAATTAACAATCAACTACACTTATCCAATAACAATTTTCACTAAAGATATAACAACCTACAATAATACGCTATCAACAGAATTCTGTCAGATCAACAATATGCATTTTATAGAAAATGTTCAAGCAGGAAATCAGGCAGGCTTTGAATAAAATAACAGTTACAATTAAAATGTCATTTAGGTTTATTAATTGTAGTATGTTGTCATTTAACACATTATCAGTCCTGTTTTAAATGTAATCTTTGAAGGAGTTTTCAAAATGAATTTTACAGTGGAAGAACAAATAGATATGATTTGGGTATTGGGAGAAAGTTTAAGAAATTGCCTACTTGCATCAAGAATATACCAACAGAGATACCCTGTTAAATGACAACACACTACAATTACTAAACCTAAATGACATTTTAATTGTAATTGTTATTTTTTCAAAGCCTGCCTGATTTCCTGTTTGAACATTTTCTATAAAATGCATATTGTTGATCTGGCAGAACTCTGTTGATAGCGTATTATTGTAGGTTGTTATATCTTTAGTGAAAATTGTTATTGGATAATTGTTGTTAATTATTAATCAAAATGTATTAATTGTTTTATAATATTCTAAAATAGTAAGTGATTTTTAGTTATGTAAATTAAAAATATTCTTAAAATTTGAAGAAAATCAA
The DNA here is from genome assembly GCA_036346225.1 of Platerodrilus igneus. Taxonomy (NCBI): domain Eukaryota; kingdom Metazoa; phylum Arthropoda; class Insecta; order Coleoptera; family Lycidae; genus Platerodrilus; species Platerodrilus igneus. The sequence goes on from JARFIW010000791.1 coordinate 6,208,878, forward strand.
AAATATCTCAGAAGGTAATTGATATAGGTATAGGGAATGCTTAACAAAAATGAAAGAACACTTAATGAACTATCCATTGTAGCAATAAAATTAGTAAGGTACCATTTAAAAAAAGTTTCAAAAATTGCGTTTTGCGAAACCTGACACACCCTGTATACTGTGAAGAAATTTCAAAAGTGATAATTACAAATACACTATGGTATATAGTAAAATTTGTGTATTACTGCAGTGGCAATGTATCTAATCAGAGTCTTTTTTCTAAAAACAGTTGAATATCTCAAAAACTAAAAGAAATAGATAGATACAATTTGATGTCAAATTAAAGCTCTTTTTATGGGCTTTCCAAAAATGTAATAATATATGTGTGGGTGTTCCATTAAAAAAAATATAAGTTTAATATGCCCTGGACTTATGAAACACAGTGTATGCTTTCAAATATTTTTAAAATGTGCACTTTAGGAATGCCTAATATGCCTCCAAATTTGGTTTACGTACCTTTTATAATAACGGAGTTATCGACCGTTGCCACACTAAAAACTCACCCTATATATATATATATATATATATATATATATATATATATATTATATATATATATATATATATATATATATATTGCTATGATACTGGCGGATTATCGAGCCCCTACGTTGGGCTGCATCATATTTATTTGCTATGCTATTGTCTAAATTGTCGTGCCCTTACTTTGGGCTGTTATTTTTATTACTATGAATTGGAATTCTTGATCCCCTTCGTTGTGCGCCTTATTAATTTTCTACGTACTCTAAATTATTGGACCACCATTGTAATATTCACTATTAATTGTAATTATCTCCTCCTCCAGCTGTCTTCTTAGTATCGCTATCAACTGAACTTTATCTTTGAACAACTTTATTTACCAATGGCAAAATTCAATACGTTACCGCCTTGCGGATTATCAATTTCCTATTCAACTTGTGGCTCCGCCTTTGTACTATTTAAACCTTATGACCTCGGCTAGCATTTATTTGGAATTATAAAATTCAGTAAATTTCGATATAATGAAACCAATATGTTATATACAGCTTTTGAAATTATTTGTAATACATTTTTAAATCAGTTAATCTTATAAATTTTATTTATTAACAACCATCTAGTATGCACTCAAAAACCCAAAGTCACCAAAAAAAAACTTATTATCATTACCAACAAAGTGTAGAATATTCTAAACCTGTTATAATTTTTGTTCATTCTATACGTATGCAACCTCTTTTGTTGACTTCTTCACAAGCATATAATATTTAGAAAATTCAATATTAAAAATAAAATAAAAATTTATGTAGAAAAACAAATGTCTTATAACTAAAAATCTGACCTGGTTTTATCTTTTCACATCGACGCTTCCAATAAAAATGATCTTCCCCAATTCTGGATTCCATTCAAATTATTGCCATTACACTATGGACCACCACCATTAAATTATACACCCCAATTTATCTCAATTCTTCAAACTTAGACTTTTATCATTCTTGCCCCAGACTTAAAATTGTAGTTTGTTTCATCCCTGTACTTCAAAATTGTATTATTCTTCTTTTCCCCTGGACATCTAAATTGTATTACTGTATTTTTTTCTTAACATCAGAATCATAGTCTATTTCCCTCAGACCTCGAAACCGTTTAAACGGTAATTATAATCTTCATATTCGCACTCATTTTTATTTCACTTTTATAATTATTACGTATTACTTTGTTTTAATGGCAACGCATTTCGGCTTTCGTTGAGTTCAAAACTATTTCTACTTTATATACAGGGTGTTGACTACTTACTATTTACAAACTATGTCTATTTCTTAATTATTTCCTTAAATAAGTGCAGTTTTCTGCTGCCTATTCTAATTACTCATTCCTGAACGACCTTTACTATAACGTGCACCCTTAAACAACCCCTTATCACAGCATAATTCCCCCAAATTAAAATATAGAATTTTATATCAATGTCCTTTTTGGTGCCCAACGTGAACTTAAACTCACATTGGTATGAAATTATTATATTTTTATTTCCATTTCAAAAATTAACTTTTGCTTTATTAAACCCTTATTTACATTTTATTTATCTCATACCTACGTCCTATTATACTATACTATTCATACCTATACCTATTCTTATATTCAAATCCTATTCTACTTTTCTATGTATACTTATTCATAAATTTTATTTTACATTTCCTTTTATCTATTCATCTGTCTTTGCATGGGTCAATTAAATTTATTTATTTCTGACTTCCTCCATTTCTATTCTTAAATCTGGGTCCTTTTAATTTATATTTCTTAATCATATTTTTATATCGGGGTACTTTTAATTCGTATTTCCTAATTCTATCCTTATTGTATATCCTATATCCTAAAAATCTTACCCTACTTTGAAAAAATTCGCACTTCCCTAAATTCAAAATTAAACTGGCTATATTTAGCTCTAACAAAATCCTATTTAAATGCACGTAGTGTTCCTCTACACTATTACTAAATATTAATATTTCATCCTTATAGTGGATACAAAATTCTTCATACGGTCCCAAAATATTCTTCATTACATTCTCTAATGCATCCGTACTTGAGGACAAACCAACCGGGACCACCCTAAATTGGTATAATTTTCCTTCTACCGAAAAACCCGTATACTTCCTTGATTCACGCGCTAATGGAATCAAACAAAATGAACTTTTTAAATATAATCTGCTATAAATTTTCCTATTACCTATTCTCTCTAATATTCTATCTATCTTTGGTGGACAATTATATTGCGGCTTCATTCGCTCATTAATTTCACTTGTATTCATACATAACTTAATACTATTATCACTTTTATTTACGACGACTACTAATAAATTCACAAAATTCGTACTGGAGCTCTCTATAATTCCTTCACGTAACATTTCCTCAATTTTTTCCTTCACTTTATTTCCATATACTACTGGAATAGGATATATTTTACTGTTAAACGGTTCCTTATTCATTATTTCTAACTTGTGCACATAACCCTTGGCAATTCTCGACTTCGACCCAATTAATTCTGAATGCTTATTCAATAATATATTCACCCTATTTCTTAAATCATATGGACACCTAATATCTTCATTTTCATTACCCCCATTATTTATCTCTTCACTAAACTGATTAATATTTACGCAGTCGTCTTCTATTTCAATATTCCCCTCTTCATACCATTTAATATATTTCCCATTACACTCAATCTCTTTGCATTCCGCATTTATCTTCAACCCCAACTTATCTATCATATTCATCTCAAATATAACATCTATCTTCAGTCCAGGTACTACCATAAATTCATTTTCCCATATTTTATCCCCCATTTCACATCTCAGAATTACCATTTCATTTATTACACTAAATCTCTTATTATTTGGTGCCACTAAATTACACCTTGCTATAGCTATCGCTTTATCCTCCAATTTCTCTCGTATAACAAACTCCTCCGCAACAAGTGATGCTTCTGCTCCAGTATCAATTAACACTTTAACTATTCTATCTTCCACCTTTAAATTAATTATTGGTAATAAGTTCCTTTCAAATCTTCCTAATTCATTATCCATTTCATATTTAATAAACTCGCGCTGGTGTTCATATCCGTTAATTCGTAGAATTTTCCTTGGTTCGTCCGTACTCAAAAATCCTGATTTCGCGTCGAAGGTCCTGCCTGACTCATTATTCTTGTATCTGTGAGATTCGTATCCCTTATTTCCATACTATTAATATTTCTAGCTTGTGTCCGTCGATCATCATCTTCCTGTCTATTTATTACTCTATTATTTCCCTCATGATTCGTTCTCTCCATTCGTTGCCTTGGTATCTGACCAGTATCCCTGTTTTGCCTAAAATAATTATTAAAATTGCCATAGTTCCCCCTATTAAAATTTCTTCCACGATCATAATTATAATTGTTCCTTCGATAATTATTCCGAGTCTCCGTATTCCTTATAAAATTCGTGCGTCGATCCCTAACATTATTTTTCATTTCATAATCAAATTCCAAATCATCATATCTCTGCAAATAATCAATAAATGTATCTCTATCTACTATATTCTGCGTCGTTACATATCGCTTTACTTCAGCGTTAAAATGACCTGCTAAATATCTTATAATAATTTTATCTTCTAAAGGAGGATCCAATTGCTTCGGTACAGTAAATTTCTCAATCGCATATGATTCTCGCGTTACCCCTTTCGCCGAATCGTATCTTCCCATAATTAAGTTACTTCGAATTCGATTTTGCTGATTGTCATTCCAGAATTGATGTAAAAATTTGCTTTCAAACTGTTCAAATGTTTCTATTTCACTCTCAACTAAATTGTATCATTTTTCAGCATTCCCTCTTAATATTGCCCTAATTAAATTTAATTTGAATAATTCATCTGTAGATCCCTGTGTCAACATTTTAAAATTTTTCAGAAATATCTTAGGATTTAATTTTCCGTCCCCGTAAAATTTCGTAAACTGTTCAATTGAAAGATTCGTTTGAATTAACCTATTTGATTCTCTATTAAAATTTATTGGATTACCTTTTAAATTATTTATTTCTTGATTTATTGTTCTGAATTCCGTTTCGCAATTTTCTTCAATTTTATTTAATTTAATATTTAAGTTCGTAATTTTATTGTTGGCCTCGCTTTCGTACTCTTCTCGTTTCGTTTTGACTAAAGAAATATGATCCCATAAACCGTCTATTTCCTCAGAAACTCTCCCAATTCTTTCATTCAACTGTGCTTTAATCTCAGCGATAGTCTGTTTTGTTTCCTTCAAATCATTAGTAAGAATCTTAATTTCACTCTCCAATTTCTCGCTGTATTCCTCCATTTTTGTTGTAACTGTATTTATGGCTTGTTCACTCTTATCCATTATATCATTTAATGCCATTAAGATATCTAACATTTTGGTTTCTTGTGAAGTTCGCCTTTCTTCCATGGAACTGGTTTCCTGAATTATCACGCTCTCCTTGGATTCTATCTCCACTCCTTGCTGTCTTAAAGCTTCCCGTGTTTCCCGTATTCTCTTGTTCATTATTATATTTTTACTTTAAACTTTTAAATACTAAATAAATCTACCTAACTTTTATTACTGTACAAATTTCTCTATTTTTCCTTTAATTGAAACTTTTCAAATCCCCTGTTTAGTTTAATTAATTTATCTGAAATCTCGCAATCGTATTTTAAAATTTATTTTAATTTAATTCGCGCCTCTTAATCTCAGGTTATTTTATTGTGGTTTAATTCATGCCCCAACTTGGGTAGCCATATTTATTTGCTATGATACTGGCGGATTATCGAGCCCCTACGTTGGGCTGCATCATATTTATTTGCTATGCTATTGTCTAAATTGTCGTGCCCTTACTTTGGGCTGTTATTTTTATTACTATGAACTGGAATTCTTGATCCCCTTCGTTGTGCGCCTTATTAATTTTCTACGTATTCTAAATTGGACCACCATTGTAATATTCACTATTAATTGTAATTATCTCCTCCTCCAGCTGTCTTCTTAGTATCGCTATCAACTGGACTTTATCTTTGAACAACTTTATCTACCAATGGCAAAATTCAATACGTTACCGCCTTGCGGATTATCAATTTCCTATTCAACTTGTGGCTCCGCCTTTGTACTATTTAAACCTTATGACCTCGGCTAGCTTTTATTTGGAATTATAAAATTCAGTAAATTTCGATATAATGAAACCAATATGTTATAATCAGCTTTTGAAATTATTTGTAATACATTTTTAAATCCGTTAATCTTATAAATTTCATTTATTAACAACCATCTAGTATGTACTCAAAAACCCAAAGTCACCAAAAAAAAACTTATTATCCTTACCAACAAAGTGTAGAATATTCTAAACCTGTTATCATTTTTGCTCATTCTATACGTATGCAACCTCTTTTGTTGACTTCTTCACAAGCATATAATATTCAGCAAATTCAATATTAAAAATAAAATAAAAATTTATGTAGAAAAACAAATGTCTTATAACTAAAAATCTGACTTGGTTTTATCTTTTTCACATCAACGCTTCCAATAAAAATGATCTTCCCCAATTCTGGATTCCATTCAAATTATTGCCATTACACTATGGACCACCACCATTAAATTATACACCCCAATTTATCTCAATTCTTCAAACTTAGACTTTTATCATTCTTGCCCCAGACTTAAAATTGTAGTTTGTTTCATCCCTGTACTTCAAAATTGTATTATTCTTCTTTTCCCCTGGACATCTAAATTGTATTACTGTTTTTTTTTCTTAACATCAGAATCATAGTCTATTTCCCTCAGACCTCGAAACCGTTTAAACGGTAATTATAATCTTCATATTCGCACTCATTTTTATTTCACTTTTATAATTATTACGTATTACTTTGTTCTAATGGCAACGCATTTCGGCCTTCGTTGAGTTCAAAACTATTTCTACTTTATATACAGGGTGTTGACTACTTACTATCTACAAACTATGTCTATTTCTTAATTATTTCCTTAAATAAGTGCAGTTTTCTGCTGCCTATTCTAATTACTCATTCCTGAACGACCTTTACTATAACGTGCACCCTTAAACAACCCCTTATCACAGCAATATATATAACGTTTGCACTTATAATCTAACGGTCTGTAAGGGCAGACGTTATGCACATTTGATTTGTCTTTAAATTGCCACCAGGTTAACTATGACATGTATTTTTTACCTACAACATAATGTTCTAATAAAAAAAAAATTATAGTCATCTTACCCGACATGTCAGATGAAAATTTGCCTATTTGGATCTGTCTTTTAAATAAAAGCTAATAAGATAAAAATTTATTAATTTTTATGTGATTCATCAAACATTGTGTTTTATGAATTGGTAACACAATTTTATTTTTGCAGAGTTTAAAATAGTTCACCTTCAAAAATATCTTCTCTCAAAATATCTACTTCAAAATACTGTGCTTTGAAAATATTAATACAAAATACTTCATCTTCAAAAATATCTACTTCCAAAATAATCTAAAATACTTTGCTTTGAAAATATTAATTCAAAATACGTTGCATCTGAAATACATTTTATTTTAAAATATCTACTCCAAAACTTTGCTTCAGAAATATTAATTCAAATATATATACTACAATGTCTTATTCCGAAATATTAATGCAAACTTATCTCCAAAATAATAAAACAAATATATCCTCTAAGTTTATAATCCAAAGATATCTACGATTGATTCTATATAAGATGCTACCTGCGATGTCTGTTTTGATTTTATCTTGAGCTCCAGATGTCTTTTACCTCCACAAAATAAGAATAACTGGAAACCGGAATATCTTTTGACGGAATCAAATAACTTTTAATTGCAACTATTTGGTGGACCAGATGTTCATCTATTTAGGAAGTTGAAAATTTCGTTCGACAGCGGCAGATGCTTTACCTGATGAACGCCGGTGGAACTCGAACAAACTATGGGATGTTTTCCTTTCTCAGGTGTGAGTTTTGCTGTGATTCTTTTTAGCGTCAACGATAGTAATCTTCTAATCTATCTTTTATAAATATCTAAATTAGCTAAGTGTGTATTCACAACAGTATTTTGTCTTATTAATAACTAAATTACCTATGTGAGTATTCATACACTATCTTGCCGTTTTGCTTATCATACATATAGTTAAAATATGATTATGAATATTTACTAATATTTCTTGCCTTTACTAACGTTTAATTTCTAATTCTCTTCTTCCATTCCCTGAGATCATTTATTTGAAAACTCCGCAGCCCTTAAAGGCCGATGCTAGTTCCGCCAAAATATATTTATTTTATACTTTGTAGTACACCTACCGTCTGTATCACCTCGGAAAAGGGGACAGTGCACCTGTATGAATTACCAAAAATTCCTCGTCTCTGACCACTGAACTTTGCTAATCCCTACTAAGTCTAATGGTAACCTGTCCATTTTAATTTTCAGATTCTTTAGCTTACCTGCTTGCTTCATGATTCTGACATTCCACGCACCGATTCGCAAAATGTTCCTTGCTTTCTTTTAAAATTGTTGATCACATTCTCAAAAGTAGTTTTCTCCCGGAGATCCAAATGGGAGACTATTTTAACTCCAAAACTTTTTACCCTAGAGATGCCATCAATCTAAAACATTTTTAGTATGCGTGCACTTTGGAGGTAATGTGGTTGTTTTCTATTGCCTTCCCAATTGCAGTGGTGTGTCTTAGCATGCCATACCGACCCCCACGGTTTCTGTCCCTCTAATTGCCGAAAGAGCTGCTGCCACTTTTCGGGGACCTATCTTGGTCTGGTTCCTAACTAAAGGCCCCGCTAATTTGGTTAAACCTATAATTTGGATCTTTAGCTCACTGAAACACGCAAGCTATTATATTCGTTCTAATATTTTACAACTTCTTCAGGATGCACGTCCGTTCAGAACGGACTTAATTGTATACCTTTCACATATTACCAGAAATAACGAGACACTTCATGATTCTTCGATTTTGTATGCTTTATACTAGTTTTTTAATGCAACCTAGTAGCAATCAATTACACCATTGTTCGTCCAATATCTTTATTTTGTTCAATTCTAGATTGTTTGGTATTATTGTTACCTTACAATGTTATCATTCTTACAATTCTTTTTAAACCTCATATGTCGAAATTAATGTTTGACGTGAGCAAGTTGTATTAATTGGCTGTGAGAAATTTTGTAATCCACCATACAGCCCCAATCTCGCATTGAGCGCCCACCACCTCAGCAGAACCAATTACGAGAATCGTTTCGGTAATGGTGGAGACTGCTGTAACAAATATGTATTCTGTAGTAATAACCCTAGTAGCTACTTCTATTTGTTACAGCCCTGTTGAATCTGACCCTTCTTATTCTGCATAAAAATATCAGAAGGAACGGTATCCTTATAGAGGCATACGTTATCATAATTGAATTAGCTTTGTATTTATCATAATAAAACATTTAATCGTAACGATTTCTCTAAATTTGTTCCAAGAATAAGTCGTCTTACATATGCGCTACTAGTGTTGCCTTATTAGTAAGCGGTCCACACACTCCTTCAAGAATTACTAAACCAACATAGCGCTTGCTCGGAGTGTCACGACGACAGCGGACGAAGAGCAGTAAGATGAAGAGGCTAGCGCTTTTATGCACCAGTTGGTCTCTCAGAATTGCGATTTAGATGAGGAGAAACTTCGCGGTCGTTTTTGAAAGAAAGCCCGAGATGTAGTTTCCCCGGGTTCCACCAGACGATCGAAACATTATATGTGGCGACAATGTGGCCGCCGGTTCTTGACGTCCGTTAACGGTGAGAATATCATTAGTAGGTAATCTTATATTAAAAGGATCTTTAGTTTTCCTAGTACTTTGATGAGATCATAACTAGAAAACTTTATCGTTATGGAATGGATTTGAAGTCGTTTGTAGAGCTTTTTGGTAGAACAGCGCGATAAGAAGATGTTGGCCATTTACTTTGGGACTTCTATTATACGAAGTCGTTGCTAAATAGATACAGCCCTTAGTTAGTGGATCAGAAACTTTTCTAGAGCAACAGCTTTGTTATACATGCAAAAACCACGTATTTAAAATTGCAGCTGCCGTAGAAATCAATTCCTGGAGAGTGTTTGATAATTTTGTATTAATTACAAAAGGGGCTTTGTTTCCATGCTTTTTAAATTTTTAAAAATGCCCTTAGAATTGTTAATGATGTTGAATTTCAAGAGGAGATCAAATTAACGATATTAGATTTTATTAAAGGGCAAATTCTGTATTTAAGTTTAAACATAAAAGATCGTAGAAGTAATGATATTCTAAAAATCTTATATCAGGGTTATTTTCTTAATTAGTGCTAAACCGATAGAAACAAAAAAAAACACTTGGCTCTTTCAAAAGTATTCTAAAGTTGTTCTGAAAAACACGTGAAGTATACATTTGTTTAAAAACAAAAGGTTGCAAAGTTCACTTTCCATTTAAAAATGTTAGTATGCCCGATATTTAATACAGTTGTATGTCATTTCTGTGCCATGACAAATTAAAAATTTTATTGATTTATATTATTTGCAGGTTATTTAGATTTTCTTATAATGAATACAACAAGCTAAGCTCGGTTGAAACATATGTAAACCAACCTAACAGATCTGTCAATTGGGTAATAAGAATTTTGTTTTAAATTAATACCAAACGTTAAGATCTCGTTAGGTAAAGAGAAATTTATGGATTTTCAGAAATCAATTTTATTTTTGAATATTATACCTGTAACTTTATTTTAAAACAAGGGAAATACATTAAATTACATTTTTGTTTCAAAACTCTAAGTCTATTTATTCTATGAGTAGTTAAATTTAATAGGACCACAATCGAGAAAATAAATTTTGAGTAAGGAACTTAGAACAATGCTGAAGCAGTATAAAGTTATAGAAATCAAGTACGTGAATTGTCTTTGATATCCAAAGTAAGACATTTTTGGTGTGGTAATATCAAGATGATTAGGCTATAAGTATCGTTGTACTCTTTTGTCGAAAGACACAAACTGTGTCTTTTAATTAAAATTTATGGTATGACATTTTCTTCCAGGGTCATCGTAATAGAAGCTGAAGTAGATACGTTTAAAAGGTTTAAGATGTGTTGTTTTATATAACTTGTAAGTTTTTTTAATAAGCATTATATCTTGTGAGTTTTTGCATCTTTTCATAGGATACTTTTGTTTCTTTTATTGTCTATATATATGCGGTGGCGCTCAATTCCCCTTTTTCATTCTTGTTTATACTTGAGTTTATTTTGTATCCACACCCATTCTCATGGCTCATCCTTGGGGTAATTCGCAGACTAAGCCGCAAAGATAGTAAAGATCGTAAGTCTAAGGGAAGTGATCACTATAAAGTCACTTCGCTGACATGACATGGACGTGCCCTACTCACCAAAAAATCCAAGAACACTTCACTGCATGTAAAAATAACTTCAGATATAGGTCAACTTTTAGACATAAAATTTAGTAAACATCATGGTTTGTTATTTATCTGTACTAAAACAGAGCTTACTTTAAAAAATGCTTCGTAGATTGTGGTTTTCCAGTGTTCTATATTAGGTTTAGAAACCTGTATTCAAAGAAGATGAACGTTCTGTGTGAGACGTCAGGTCCTTTAAAATATAAATTAAAGGAAGTTTTGAGACGCTTTTTCTTTCTATTAGTTAATGATTTTCAATATGAATATAAACACCTTCATGAAGTTCTTACAACAATAAACTTATCGTCATCGTACTGCTTACAAGATTAACACTTACTGTTGGGGTTAATTGAATAATTAAGGTAACCCGTAGGTTCTTTAATATTCTCAAATGGAACCAGTGAACTTTAAGGAAGAATTTCCTTAAAATGATCGAGCGCAAATATCTTCCGACTATGCTAGTGGCCTATTCCTCGGGTAGAGCTTATGAGGATTGGTCGTGGTTTTTTTTTACAAAACATTATTTGCTTACTATGGCTTAATCTATACCAAAACAGGGGTTTAGGGAGGGCGCCGCCAAGTTATTAAATTTTAAACACAGGGGTTTTCCCTAAGGGGAACTTGGAAGTTCTTAGAGAGGAATATCGTATTAACTGCTTACGCGGGGGCTGTAAAGAAAATTGAATTAAATTAACAAAGTGAGGACACAAGAGGCATACTCTTGCTACCTCATAAAAAAATAGCTGAAAAGATTAATTATGCACACAATTTTATAGACGCAAATATTAGGCATCAAATTCTGAAAGAGCAATTAGAGCTTCTTTGTTAAATAGGAGCTATAAACATCATTATTATTATTATTATTATTATAGTGCCTTTATTTGCATCGTAATTTACAACACAATGTTAAGAAGTACATGAGGCGAAGTCTAGCTAACGCTACTCAAACTTAACCTCAACTAATTACAATTTTTACAAATTTTAAATAATTATTTGCAATAAAGAAATTGTGGATAAGTAAACACAACAAGTGACTTGTATTTAGTCTACAACAATTACACTATGACTATTCAAGAAATAGTTAACTGTATGGTAAAGCTAGTGACCAACTTGTGTACGTTTAATTTGTTCTTATATATAAACACCTCATCATTATCTCGAAGGTATTTATACCTTTTGTTCATTGAACTGGTTACACTATTTCTGAACTCACTTGTTCAAAATAAAACAATTAATTAAGAGAATTAAATGTTGATTCTTTAATTAAAAGTTGTTTCGTCATAAAAAATTGTATGTACAAAATTTACGTTTAAGAAGGACTATGAATTTGACAGAAATATCAAGAACTTTAAGCGTTTCTTTTACTACAAAAATTAACCCAAATCAATACCAAAAATACCAGGTCTGCTATTTGGTTTACAAAAGTATATGAAAATATCTAAAATGTCTAATAATTCAATGTTCAAAAGCTGTAACTAAAATTATGCATAGATGAAACTTTAATCAGAACTCATTGAAGTTGCTTAATTTCATTATTAATAATAACTGTTATTACATTGCATTTATATTGGCAATAAAAATTTATCAAAGTTTTTTCTAGTTTGTTAAACAAAATAATATTTATAGGTCATCACAAGGTTATTTTCTGGTGTAGCCTTGTATCAAAGTTCGCCAAGTGCAGACGTGATGTAAGAATGATATAAATCTCTTACTTTGTTCCAACAGGTGTTGTTTGTGTAACAGCGCTACATCATGTTAGAACAGATGTTTATACATACGGTCCTTGGACAAACAAGTTGTTGTTGCATTCACGTGTTGTACTGCTAATAACTAGCTGCGCAATTCCTGCACTCGACCATATGAGCTTAAAGCGTATTTCCTATACGCAACAAGGGGACAAACCAAGATCCATTACAACAGTTATCGCAAATATGCAAAACTGCGATTTAGATCGTTACCAAAATAATTATGTTCGTGTATTTATCCACACAGTTACTTGTAAATCCATACTAACAATTTCAAAAAAGACCATTATTATTAATTATTGGACATTAGATTCAAACCAAAAAATTGCTATCTACATTGCAGAACATTTCCTTAAGATTTAAAACATACAGTTTCATTGCAGAACATTTCCTTAAATCCAACTATTATATTAAAGTTGAAGGACGTACGTGCTAGACCAATATTTTCTTATCGCTACATTGAACTATTTGAACTTTAAACTCGATAATCGTAAATGCAAAGACAGTATCCATATAATCTTGAAACACAACATTTAAACGGGCTAATTATTATAAAACCAGATAAAACAGAATCATACTAACAAAGGAATATACGAAGAGTGTCTAAAATAACTTTCAAAAGAGTTTTCAAAAAGAATATACGAAAGAGCGCTACAACAAAATTATTTAGTTTGTCTAGGAGATCATATCTAATTGTTTACCATTATTAAAAAGCACTAGGTCAAGTTTTTATATACTCGCTAGAACTCTCAGGTTCTCCATGGTACTTTCGTGCCAAGTGTTCTAGCTAAAATAACCGTTGACACATTGTGCACGAAATAGGAAAGCTGTTTGGCCTTGAAATATTTATACTAATAATTAACGCCTGATGTTAGCAACCAAACTAGCATCTCTGTATTGTGGTTAGACCACATGATCCCAATACGGATATTTATTTAATTGACGATGTTTACTGGTTTAATGGACTAGACAAAAAGATGTATTTAACTAATAATTTATTGCTGCTTTGCGGTAGTCAAAAAAACTGTTACAAAGTTCTATCACCTAATTAACTTTAATAAATACGATGACAATATTATTTTTATACTATCAAGGTAATATTAAATAATACGTTGGCAAATTAATTTTTTATATGAATACACTTGAAAAATATATTGACTGAAAAAAGTCCTTTTCATTAACAATGCTAAGCAAACTGATGAAAAGTATACCCTAAAATTGTAGGTTGTCATAGCTTTTGATAACATCTACAATTTTCTAAATGTCACCCTTCTTTAATAATTCGAGTATATTTTGTATATCGTTCGTTTTTCCATTCATATAGTCATTTAATTATGCTAAAATGCTCAACATACGTTAGCCTTAATAACGCCAATTGTAATGAAATCATTTAATCTTAACCCACCGCACAAATGCGTTGCAATAAATCTGAAAAATGGCACGGAACACATTATTCTTAAAAGCCCACACGACAGAGTTGGATTAAGGCTGTAAGGCACGTAATCCTAGGATTGCGTGTGATATCGTGGCTTGGTATTAACGCTTGCTACAAATGCACCCCAAGTGCCGCAATGACTTTTCTGGTTATCTAGATTTTGCTAGCTTTAATAAAACAAGGTTTATTAAGGAACATCCAGTTTTGATCAATAAATTGTATGCACCAGCACTTACTATATTCCTTATTGTTTTTATCTAAAGAGCAAAAGTTTAGTAACTGGCAGTGACTTGAAATTAAGTTTAATATCTGATAAGGTTCCACGTGCGACATACAATATAAAAGTCAATCTAGTGCTGGGTCTTTTAAACAGAAACTAAAAGGTAACAATGTAAAATCGCGTGTATTGCATTAAGTTACTTTTTAGAACACTCCGAAGCGATGATTTAAAGAAAGTTTTAAATTTCTAAATTTATTTGTATTAGGAGAGACAAGCGTTGTCCAAACTGAAACGCTATTTATTACGTTAAAATATTTATGGATTGAAGCATGAGACTCAATAGCGTTATTTTACTGTTCTTACCAAGTATATATGGAATTAGACTTACTGTGCCACCACAGAGTATGGTATGAATTCATGAAACTTACCCGTTGCAGGAAAACATCTTATGATCAACTAATATTTAATAGTAAACCCGATGATCTGTGAAGCCAATATTCTCAACAATTGAATATAACGGGATAACTATAATCCCATCCAAGACTTTAGGTAAAATAACCTTCCACAAATAAACTAATTATACATAATGATCTCTATTATAATATATTCCCATGTAATGTGTATGCAGTTAATCAAGTAATAGCCTGAATTATTAATATGATTTATTAACTCGTAATAACTAATTTAAAATAAAAACCCCCTTCGTTTCACTTTAAGCAATTGCTCGAAGCTTACAAATTTCTCATAATTGCTCAGTTTTTTCGATCTTATCTACATGACCGTTCCCAGTCGGTTAAGATAGGTGCCGATATTTCCAACCCTCTTCCATTGCTCTCTGGTGTACCCCAGGGTTCCATACTCGGTCCCTTATTGTACACTATTTACACTAGCTGTTTTTATAAAGCTCTGCAATACTCTAAGCACCACTTCTATGCTGACGATATGCAAATTTATTTGTCCTTCTTGCCCACCGACTGTGTAATGGCTTGTAACAATTTTAACAGCAATTTGTCAAATATTTCTTGAATAGCACAAGACCATGCATTATTCTTAAATCCGACTAAAACGGAATTACTTTTATTTGGTCCTAAGAAATATAGAACAGAATTTATTAATTTTAACCCACAATTCAAGATTAATAATGATAATCTTAAATTTGCTGATCATACAAGAAATTTAGGTGTAATTCTTGATAGCAATTTAAAATTTAGATTACACGTTAATAATTGTATCCAAAAAGCTTATTTATCACTAAAAAATTTGTATCAGAATCGTCATATTTTAACCATAAAAACAAAGATCATGCTTTGTGAATCATTAGTCCTATCTCATTTCCCCTTTTGTGATTCAGTATATGGACCTTTTTGGACTTAAAAACACAAGTAAAAATACAAAAAATTCAGAACTCCTGTCTGCGCTTGATTTTTGGTATCAGATAATTTCAAAGAATTTCACATAAGTTAAAGAAGATCAGTTGGCTAGACATAAAACAACGACGATTTTTACATGCTGCCGTATTTTTTCACAAAATATTAGTTAGTCGGGCCCCATTATATTTATATAGAAAAATTCAATTTAGGTCTGATATACACAATATCAACGTTCGTTTTAAAGGTACCCTTACGCCTCCTATTCATAAAACAGCATTATTCACTCATTGTTTCTCGTATCAAATTTGCTCCGTGTACAATAGTATTAATAATAACTACAAGCATTTAAGTCCTCTAAAATTCAAAAAAAAAGTTTTTTAAGTTTACTAGAATAAACTAAAACAAATAGCCATTACCATATGGGATGTACATACATACCGACCACATATACATACAGGTATATATGTAAATACTCTTTAATTTCTTTTTTGTTTTCTTTTACTTTTATCACTTACTTACAATTTAATTATAATTGTTTAGGGTTTAGGTGGTAGAACAGGACCTACTTTCTAGTAGCTACTGAACCCCACCCTGGGATTTATGTATTATCTTTGTAAAGAACTTTTTTTTATACAAGCCTTGTTTTGTTCATTAATTCAAGCAATGAACGAAAATTGTAGCTGTAGTTGCTTGTTATCGCTTTTTATTAATTAATTTATTAGGTCGTTAAACGTTTTATTGCTCTTTACAATTCCACTAATTATGCTGCCTATTCATATTACTTCTTGTCTGTTTATATTTATACATGATTTATGTTGTTCTTGTTACTCGTTAATGAACTAGAAAAATCTAGAGAATTGGAGTAACTCCGTTTTAAGAATACAAGATTTCTTTGCACCAATTGCTTTTAATGGAAAGAAATACTTAGAAATGGCCTTAGCGAGTTTTTAAATAATATTTTCAGGAGGAAAACTTTGATGTTTAATTTACGCAATGCGTTTTTGGATTGCATTTTAATTATTACTTTTCAGTGCAAGACCTTATGAATCTTACGTACCTATTTACGTACTTATCTTAAATGGTTGCAAAGTTTAATGTACCACTGAAATATTACACAGGATGTTCCTTTACACACAAATATTAGAAAATTGTGTTTTTTCTAGTTTTAGGGTGTTTAATGTATAGGATATTGTGCTCAATGACCTCTTATCCTATCAACATATATATTATATTTATATATATATATATATATATATATATATATATATATTATATATATTAATCTGACATTTGGGGTTAAAAGGGCATTATTTATTCATGTTGTAATTTATTTCGTAATTCAGCATGTATAAATAACTAAGCAACCTTGAAAAGCGCTTATATTGTCAATAGTTTTAAAATTAATAATTTTTCATAACGCATTTCAAGAAGCTAAAAATTTTATAATCCTTTAAATACTCATAAAGTATAACTGGTGTTATATTAGAAACAAGCCCGTGTAGAATAAAGCATTTAAATTTTATAGTTAAAAACAAACGTATTTAATAAGTGTAGGAACATTTTCTAAAATTTTAAATCGGTTAATTTACAAGCAAGGTTAACCGTTATGTTGTTTACGAGAAGTTTTAAACGTGTTGTTTGGAAGAAACTTTTTCTAGTATCATTAAATTCTAAACGAATGTAACCGTCGCAATTTTCATGGATTTTGTCAAGAAGGTTAGATTAAAACGTTGAACAAATGACAGAAATTGTAGGTAGTGTTGGATACCGTTGTCAATAAGGATAGATTTCTAGTCTCGTTAAAACGATATGGAACTTAAGTTGTAATGGGTTATTTGGTCGGTTACGAAAAAAGCTTGTCAACAGGGAAACAGGTAGAGATTATTAGATAGAATGGGTACAAATAGGATGGAGATAACACGTGTTAACATACGCATAGTTTGAACGTTAATTGGAGTGGGTAAGCAGTGATTCGGTTATAACGAAACTTGAAAACACGGTATAAAAGAGATAGTGGATTTAGCGTGTAGGTTAGAGCGAAATGAGGTTGGTTAACCTGTGTTTAAGACCATAGCGTTTGTTGATTGAGGTTCGTACAAGGTTGTTTTAAGGTACGGTATCAAAATACGAGGAAATTTTAGTAACGTGCGCCGTGTTTGTTAGTTTTCACGTGTTTTTCAAAGAAATGAGTGGCAGTTAAAAATAATTTCTTGAATTATCGTGTACATTAGGGAAGTGTTTGTGGAAAAGAGTGGCTGTTGAAGTTTTTCACAGAATTGTCGCATTTGAGGCTTAGAAAATCCACAAATGACTCATCAGAAAACAATGCATCCACAGCCGGTCGCTGTATGGTGTGCATTATGGTCTGGAGGAATAATTGGACCGTTTTTCTTCGAAAACGAAGAAGGAAATGCAGTAACTGTAAATGGCGAACGTTATCGTGCTACGATAACACAGTTTCTTGTGCCTCATTTGGAAGCTATTGATCTTGACAACATGTGGTTTCAGCAGGACGGTGCCACATGTCATTCCGCTCGTGAAACATTGACGATCTTGCACAACTTTGCTCCTGGTCGTGTCATTTCCCGAATTGGTGACCAGAATTGGCCTCCACGCTCTAGCTATTTAACGCTTTTAGACTGTGGGGTTATCTCAAGTTACGAGTTTATGCCAATAAGCCTGCAACCATCGATGCATTGAAAGCCGAAATTAGACGTTATATCAATGAAATACCGCCACATGTACTCAATAAAGTTATTGAAAATTTCGTCAAAAGAGTACGCATATGCCAGCAAAGCCGTGGCGGCCATTTACAAGATATTTTGTTGCATACATAATTCCCAAATGTATATTTTCTAAATCAATAAATATTTCAATACTTTGCTGCAGAAAACCATGTTTTATTGAACACTGAAATCTTGCGCTCTTATTAAAACACTCTTTATAAGTCAATACTTAGACGTTCAGGCAAAGAGCCGATGAAGAGCAAGAGAGCAAGAGATCCCATCACTATCTCCTCGTGCTTATATAGACGAATCTGCCCCACTATACTTGAAATTTCTCAAAATCTCTTAATACACGCAAACAAACCCTCTTGATAATTTTTCTCAAAATCTGTGTACGATTCTATGTCCTGTCCAACTAAATTGTACCAGGCCTCCGCATTATCTTTTAATAAAGCCTTCACAACGTCACAACGTCTGGCTTGGCTTGCTCATCATATAAATTACAAACTAGAGTCCTAACACTATATATAAATATCTGAGGGTTCACCTGAATATTCCCATAAAATTTCATCTGTTGTTCTTCAGATACGGTATTTGATAGAAATCTCGATCCATCCCCTGTTAAAGCTGCCATATTCTGTTTAATTGCGATTACTTCTCTCTCAAACCGTCTTAATTTCTTCTTCACAGAAAATCCTAACTTCGGTTTTAAATTGTTCTATTTCTTGCCTAATACCTGCTATATTCCTTTCGTTGCTTTCTACTCTTGTTTCAACCTCCCCATTTTTCCCATCAAGCTATTTTTAAAATCAGTAAATTCTTTGGTCGACTTCTATATGCTTTCCCCTGACTGCTCAAACTTTCTGCTTGATTCCTGACTCATTTGTTCAAATTTTTTATTCGGCTCTTCACTCATTCTTTCTAGCATTCTATTCGACTCTTCCCTACCTTGTCTCAATTCTTCTAACATTCTCATTATTAATTCGTTCCCTTGTTCTACCGACTCGACCTTCGACTGATTTACACTACCCTCTGCTTCATCCATTCCTTGTTTATTATTCCTTGGTTTATTAAGCAAAGTACTATGGATGCATCAAATCTCAACCCCTTGACTCTTTAACCACTACTTTCTCAACATACGTTCACAACCCTACGCTTACACACACAACTATTATTTATATTTACAAAAATCTACAACACAATTAACCCTAATCTCCAGATCGTCTCAAGTTCGGGTCGCCATTTTGTTATGAAACTTACCTGGGACAAAAGTTCCATGCTTATGTTGGTGTAAATACTTCCAGCCTTTTGCTATTAATAAAAAAAACTCAGCTTCATAAGAAAACGGCGACCGAACGGAGGAGCTCAAATTAGTTATATGAGGACCTGTCCAGTAAGCTTCACAACAAAATGGCACCCAATTTGAGGGGCGTGAATTGGTTATATAAGGAGCAACCCGGTAAACTTCGTAACAATATATGTATATGTATGTATATGTATATGTATATATATATATATATATATATTATGTATATATATATATATATATATATATGTATATGATTGATTATAATTATGTTAGGGTATTAGGTCTGCTGGGGTAAAAACTCTTTTTATGGCCTAAATTTTCGCATTTATTTAATGCTTTCTCAAAGGCAATAACTAAAAAGTAATACAACAATAATAAAGACACTGGTGTTAATAAGCGTTACTTACATTGAGGTTAATAAAAATTAGCTTCCATAAATAAAATTTAAACTAGGTTCCTTTATATAACGTTACAAAATTGAATTGAATAAAAAATTTTAAGTATAAATAAAATATTTATTCAATTCAATTTTGTAACTTTATATAAAGGAACCTAGTTTAAATTTATTATGGAAGCTAATTTTATTAACCTCAATGTAAGTAACGCTTATTAACACCAGTGTCTTTATTATGTTGTATTATTATGCATTAAAATGATTGTAAAGATACAAGATATAGTATATATATCATATTAAAAGGAGGTCGTTATTGCAAAAAAGATTGAAAGATACAAGATATATGTATATGTATATATATATATATATATGTATATGTACATATATATATATATATATATATATTATCGTGAGTTTTAGCTCGAATTTCGCGAGCTTTACTCTCTAAAACGTGCTTAGAATCATGTCCTACTGTTGGGCTGTCTTAATTCTGTGACGTTTTAGCTCTAATCTTGCCCTAGGCTGCTCCTAAAATTCCTTCTGCTACTCCTAATAATGCTTCTTACCTAATTTCCTAAATAATATTGTTGACACCTACCTGTTACATCCAATAACTTCTTCTCAATATCCTCATGCTGAAACCTAAATAGACATTCACACCAAACACACACTCAAAATAACTCAAGTGACCAAATATAACACACTCTATTTAAATTAGATACATAATACATTTTAAAACACCATTCCTTTAAGTACATCCATAAAGTTCAATAATTTTATAATAATAATCATGCAAATTGATAATCTTTTAAACACATATATTTTTATTTAAAGTAAGAGAGCGTTCCTCATACCTTACGTTACACTTGCGGTCTTAGCATGAGCTCATAATAAAACTCTACAACTGTGCATATCAATTTTCTGCACTACCAAATATCAAGAAGCCCTCTATACGTCTTTACAACACTTGGTTATCTGTAAATTTATTAATTATTTTCAAAGATCAATTTTCTTTTAAAGTCCCATAAATGTCTGTTCATATAATATCAAATAATGATAAAACACATCAAACCCAAATCCATATAAACACAAACACCATATAAATAAATATTCACCACTCAATGTTCTATTCTATCGCCTACCTGGTTTTTATCTTCTATGTGTGCTCCACCATCTAGCTCCTTGAGGATGCTGCCGTCTAGTAGCTACCCAGTCCATCAGCTAAGTCCCTGGTCCAATTACCATATCCACCATGCATACCGCTGCTTACAATTTCCACTCCAAAAATTCCAATCTTCAAACTTAACTTTTATTATTCAAACATCGATTTTTTGTATCATCCAAACACTTTCAAACTTTATAACTTTTATGCATTCCAATACCAACTTAACAAGCTTTGTACTTACGTATCACTTTAACGTTTTGCCACAAAGATGCTTTATTAGCTTCTATATAAAATTTTATTAACTTGCGCTAGTTTACATGAAAGTAACTAGTATCACTAATGCTGGATGAAATCAGAACGAAAAAGAAAGAGCAAAAGAGAGCGAGACCCCTCTCCGGCAGTGATTATATAAGTAAAAGACGCCCCCCCTCCTGTTTCAAATTGGAACGTAAACTTGTATACCCGATCCTAAAATTCTGGAAAATCTTTTCTAACCGCTTGTTGTTTCAGCGAAAAACCCCTAACAAACATCGGATTCGTGTAAATTTTTATAACGAACATAACAATACTTGGTAAATCGCTTCAAACTGTCACTCCGTTGTTCGAATTTAGCATTTACATTTTATTTGTCAACGCTTCCAACTTGAACAAACATCTCTCATCTTCCTTGCACCTACAGCTTTATCTCATACATACGCTTCCACCAGCTGGATCTCTGCCCTTCTTGTACAATATACACCAATCATCTTGCTTGCCTCCATTCTCCCACTTTTTAACAGACTCGTGTTTGCTTTTAAATATCCTTGAAATTATCGATTTTATTTAGGTCTCCCAACTATACTGCTTCCTGAATTATGTATACGCATCCCTGTTGCACTCAATAACTTTTATTCTGTCCTGCTTTTTCGTTGGCTCCTTGCTATACTACCTCCAAGATTGAATTCAATATTTTAACCACAAAACCGCGTCTACATTAATCCCAACGACTGCTTTTTTCCACTAACCCATTAAAATTTGTTTGTTGCCAAACTTACCGAGAAATATTATCTCCCCTCGTTATTTTGATTAAACATGTCGGATTTTACGTTTGAGACAGAAGCGTTGCTGTAACATCTGTTCCACGCATTTAGACTTTCATATAATCACTTTACAACCAATTTAAATACGTTAGAATGATTTTACCCCAGTTATTATTTATTCTGTTCTATGTTTATACATACAAATATTATGTTACATTATCCTTGTCTAATTACATTGATCCTACATTGCTATACACTACTTAAGTTAAAAAAAAATAATTTGTTAAAAATATTTTAACTCCCTAATTAAATCAATTTGTTTTCTCTTATTCAAAAGCTCAACCCATGAGTTCACTTGTGCCCTTATATAACCCAATGACCCCTTAATTACACGATATTATCCCCTTATTTAAATAGAAATAACAACCCAAATTTGTTGTTTTCTTTATATTCAAATACCCCAACATTAATTTTGTATTTACACCTATTACTATCCCTATTACTTCACCTATCACTATTCTTCTACTTATCTCTATTCTTGTTATTCTCTACCTATCAGTATCTATTTATCTATCATTATCCTTCGCTACCTATCACTATTATGTTTATCTATCACTATCTATTCACACCTAACTCTATCTATCATAAACCAATTATATCAATTTTTATCTATCACTATGTATCTACACCTATCTTTATTTATCTTGAACTATCTATCTACACCTATCTTTATTTATCTTTATTTATCACTATCTATCTACATCTAACTCTATATATCTTACACTGTCTATCTACACCTATCTTTATTTATCTTTATTTGTCACAATCTATCTACACCTAACTTTATTTATCTTACACCATCTATCTGCACCTATCTCTATTTTTTATTTAAATCTAACTCAATTCTTAATCCTTCATGTTATCCTCCTCACATATTTAGAGACTTGCACCCTTGTCTTTTCTCCGAATCCTATCACTATTATCTTCCTTACTTCGTATAAAATAAAATTATCTTCTTCCTCCTGATTCTTAAATTGTTCTTCATTTGCTACTACTGCCTCTGATGTGCACAAACCAAACGATACTACTTTACCATTATCACATTTTCCCTTTATGGAAAACCCTGTGTATTTTCTAGGATTACGACGCAAAGGAATTAACCAGAACGAATTTCTCAAATCAAGCTTGCTAGAAATACGTTTGCCACTTAACCTTTGCTAAAAGTGTGTACATGGACGATGGACAATGAAACTGTGGTTTAGTTCGTTGATTGGTTTTTCTCGCGTCCAAACATAAACGAACACTCCCATCTTTCTTCTTAACAACCACCAACGGATTCAAAAAATGTTTGTTTAAAACTTCTATTATGCCGTCTTCTAAAAATTTTACAAGTTCTTGGTTTACCTGATTTCTATATGCTGCGGGTATAGGATAGATTTTTGTATTGAATGGTTCCGAGTAATCAACCTCTAACATATGTTCGTACCCCAATGCTGTGCTCGCTTGTACTCCTACTAGCTCAGAATGTTTTCTTAATAAATTTTGTACTTCTTCAACTATCTCATCTAGACATTTAAAAGTATTTATTATTTTCTCCTCTTCGTCATCTACTTCTAACACATTTACATTCAACCCAGTGTCATCCTCAGTGACCTCATATCTACTCATCCAGGGCAACGCTATGTCCTTTATCATCACCAAATTCTTAACACAATTAATTATAATCCCCACCTTCCTCATACAATCCACTCCTATAATACTTTTGAGTTTTAGTCCAGGAACGATAATAAACTCCTGCTCACAGCTTAATAATCCAATTTCTACCCTTAACATGACCATACTATTGACTACCGTAAAGCTTTTCTTGTTAGGAGCTATTAGATGACTCCTTTTTATCGCTATAACTCTATTTCTAATTTCATCTTGGATCTGCTTGACAAATTCCTCCGATATCAAACTCGTCTCCGCTCCTGAATCGAGCAACGATCCTACACACCTATTTAAAATTTTACTTTCAACCACCGGCAAACAAATTTTCTCCTCTTCTTCTGGTTCCTTTGCTTCTTCGATGTCCATAAATTCGCGAGGATGTTCATACTTAAAAATCTTAATTTCTAGTGTTTTGTCCTTCTTTAAAAATCCTGCCAAGCTCTGGTCTCTTTACTAGGTCCTGATTGTCCTTCCACAACTTGTGCATACGTCCTACGGTTCGTGCTCTGTCCCTCAGATCTCTCACTATTATCTATATTTGTCGACGTCCTATTGATCTCGGGTAAACTATGTTGCCTTTGTACCCCAGGTCTTGGAATAGCTCCCTTCGTGCTGTTGTTGCTCCTGAAACAGTTTTCCCTGTACCCCAATTATTCCTAAAATTGCAATTTGCCCCCCTTTGAATATACGCATTATCTCTTTTACCCTCGAATCGAACTGCATTTATATTCCTGTCCCGCTCCCCTCAGGTCTTCTCCAACTTACATAATTATATCTTTGCACGTACTCCAAAAATGTTTCCCTTTCCACTATGTTCTGTAGAGCAACGTGTTGCTTAACCTCACTCTCAACGGCTCTCGACAAATATTTGATGATTTGACGATCCGTGAAAGATATTTTTAATTGCTTCGCGATGCTATATTTTTTAATCGCATATTGTTCCCGGGATTTTCGAAATTCTCCCTTATATTTCCCTGCAATTAGATCATCCCTAACCTGATCCTGCCTATGATCGCTGCAATAATGCTTGAGAAATTTTTCCTAAAAATCTAAATATGACTCAATATCTGACCCTACCAAATTATACCATGTTT
Source organism: Platerodrilus igneus (assembly GCA_036346225.1). Classification (NCBI taxonomy): domain Eukaryota; kingdom Metazoa; phylum Arthropoda; class Insecta; order Coleoptera; family Lycidae; genus Platerodrilus; species Platerodrilus igneus. The sequence continues at coordinate 6,234,030 of JARFIW010000791.1, forward strand.
CTGCATTATCTTATAACAGCCTTTACTACATTTAATTTAGTTTGTTCGTTATATACATTACATACTAATGTCCGGATATTATTTATGAAAATCTATGGGTTATCCTATTGTCTCCATAAAAATTCATTTGTTGTTCTATTGAAATATTACTCGCAAACCACCTTGGGCTCTCCCCCGCTAAAGCACTTATGTTTTGTTTAATTCCTGTCATCTCTCTTTCAACTACCTATCCGGTACCTACATGACTCACTCACTTCAGTTATTTTTCCATTTATCTCTCCTTCACAAAAAATTCTAACTTCCGTTTTTAGCTGTCTAATTTTACTTTGAATCCTACCTGTACTCCTTTCATTTCTTTCAACTCTCATTTCAATCTCCCCCATTTTCACTGTTAAACTATTTTTGAAATCAGAGAATTCTTTGGTTGACCTCTCTATCTTCTCACTCAACGTCTCCCTAACTTCGCTTAATGTTTCGTTCATTTGATCGAATTTTCGGTTTGATTTTTCCCTACCGAGTCGCATTTCCTCTAACATTCTCATTATCAGCTTATTTCCTTGATCTCCTGATTCTGTTCTCGATTGATCCGTACTACCTCCCGCTACTTCCATTTTTCCTGATTTTTCACATAACGCACTATCGTCACTACCAATTTCAACTCCTTCACTCCTAAGCCACTCCTTTCTCAACATCCGCTCCACATACACCCAAAGTTAAATTTAAAACTATCACTAAAATTATTTACACAATTCACTTTTTCCTCTCAAGTCGCCAGTTTCCTGAAATAAAAAAAAAATATTTTCTTTTTATCTGGAATCGAGGCCCTTACGTTCGGGTCGCCACAATAATGTGAGGTTAGCTCTAATCTTCTCAAGCTTTACTCTCTAAAACGTGCCTAAAATCATGCCCCACTGTTGGGCTGTCATAATTCTGTGATGTTTTAGCTCCAATCTTGCCCTCGGCTGCTCCTAAAATTTCTTCTGCTACTCTTAATAATACTTCTTACCTAATTTCCTAAATAATATTGTTGACACCAACTTGTTACATCCAATAACTTCTTCTCAATATCCTCATGGTGAAACCTAAATAAACATTCACACCAAACACACACTCAAAATAACTCAATTGACCAAAAATATATCACACTCTATTTAAATTGGATCCATAATACATTTTAAAACACCATTCCTTTAGGTACATCCATAAAGTTCAATCATTTTATAATAATAATCATGCAAATTGATAACCTTTTAAACACATATATTTTTATTTAAAGTAAGAGAGCGTTCCTCATACCTTACGTTACCCTTTCGGTCTTAGCATAAGCTCATAATAAAACTCTACAACTGTGCATATACATTTCCTGCACTACCAAATATCAATAACCCCTCTATACCTCTTTACAACACTTGGTTATCTGTAAATTCATTAATTATTTTTAAAGATCAATTTTCTTTTAAAGTCTCATAATGTCTGTTCATAAAATATCAAATAATAATAAAACACATCGAACTCAAATCCAAATAATCACAAACGCCATAAAAATATTCACTACTCAATGTTCTATTCCATCGTCTACCTGGTTTTTATCTTCTATGTGTGCTCCACCATCTAACTCCTTGAGGATTCTGCCGTCTAGTGGCTACCCAGTCCATCAGCTAATTTCCCGGTCCAATTACCATATCCACCATGCATACCGCTGCTTACAATTTTCACTCCAAAAATTCCAATTTCTAAACTTAACTTTTATTATTCAAACATCGATTTTTTGTATCATCCAAACACTTTCAAACTTTATAATTTTTATGCATTCCAATACCAACTTAACAAGCTTTGTACTTACGTATCACTTTAACGTTTTGCCACAGAAATGCTTTATTAGCTACTACATAAAATTTTATTAACTTGCACTAGTTCACATGAAAGTAACTATTATCACAAATGCTGGATGAAATCAGAACGGAAAAGAAAGAGCAAAAGAGAGCGCGACCCCTCTCTGGCAGTGATTATATAAGTAAAAGATGCCCCCCCCCCTGTTTTAAATTGGAACGTACACTTGTATACCCGATCCTAAAATTCTGAAAAATCTTTTCTAACCGCTTGTTGTTTCAGCGAAAAACCCCTAACAAACATCGGATTCTTGTAAATTTTTATAACGAACATAACAATACTTGGTAAATCGCTTCAAACTGTCACTCCGTTGTTCGAATTTAGCATTTACATTTTTATTTGTCAACGCTTCCAACTTGAACAAACATCTCTCATCTTCCTTGCACCTACAGCTTTATCTCATACATACGCTTCCACCAGCTGGATCTCTGCCCTTCTTGTACAATATACACCAATCATCTTGCTTGCCTCCATTCTCCCACTTTTTAACAGACTCGTGTTTGCTTTTAAATATCCTTGAAATTATCGATTTTATTTAGGTCTCCCAACTATACTGCTTCCTGAATTATGTATACGCATCCCTGTTGCACTCAATAACTTTTATTCTGTCCTGCTTTTTCGTTGGCTCCTTGCTATACTACCTCCAAGATTGAATTCAATATTTTAACCACAAAACCGCGTCTACATTAATCCCAACGACTGCTTTTTTCCACTAACCCATTAAAATTTGTTTGTTGCCAAGCTTACCGAGAAATATTATCTCCCCTCGTTATTTTGTTTAAACGTGTCGGATTTTACGTTTGAGACAGAAGCGTTGCTGTAACATCTGTTCCACGCATTTAGACTTTCATATAATCACTTTACAACCAATTTAAATACGTTAGAATGATTTTACCCCAGTTATTATTTATTCTGTTCTATGTTTATACATACAAATATTATGTTACATTATCCTTGTCTAATTACATTGATCCTACATTGCTATACACTACTTAAGTTAAAAAAAAATAATTTGTTAAAAATATTTTAACTCCCTAATTAAATCAATTTGTTTTCTCTTATTCAAAAGCTCAACCCATGCGTTCACTTGTGCCCTTATATAACCCAATGACCCCTTAATTACACGATATTATCCCCTTATTTAAATAGAAATAACAACCCAAATTTGTTGTTTTCTTTATATTCAAATACCCCAACATTAATTTTGTATTTACACCTATTACTATCCCTATTACTTCACCTATCACTATTCTTCTACTTATCTCTATTCTTGTTATTCTCTACCTATCAGTATCTATTTATCTATCATTATTCTTCGCTACCTATCACTATTATGTTTATCTATCACTATCTATTCACACCTAACTCTATCTATCATAAACCAATTATATCAATTTTTATCTATCACTATGTATCTACACCTATCTTTATTTATCTTGAACTATCTATCTACACCTATCTTTATTTATCTTTATTTATCACTATCTATCTACATCTAACTCTATATATCTTACACTGTCTATCTACACCTATCTTTATTTATCTTTATTTGTCACAATCTATCTACACCTAACTTTATTTATCTTACACCATCTATCTGCACCTATCTCTATTTTTTATTTAAATCTAACTCAATTCTTAATCCTTCATGTTATCCTCCTCACATATTTAGAGACTTGCACCCTTGTCTTTTCTCCGAATCCTATCACTATTATCTTCCTTACTTCGTATAAAATAAAATTATCTTCTTCCTCCTGATTCTTAAATTGTTCTTCATTTGCTACTACTGCCTCTGATGTGCACAAACCAAACGATACTACTTTACCATTATCACATTTTCCCTTTATGGAAAACCCTGTGTATTTTCTAGGATTACGACGCAAAGGAATTAACCAGAACGAATTTCTCAAATCAAGCTTGCTAGAAATACGTTTGCCACTTAACCTTTGCTAAAAGTGTGTACATGGACGATGGACAATGAAACTGTGGTTTAGTTCGTTGATTGGTTTTTCTCGCGTCCAAACATAAACGAACACTCCCATCTTTCTTCTTAACAACCACCAACGGATTCAAAAAATGTTTGTTTAAAACTTCTATTATGCCGTCTTCTAAAAATTTTTACAAGTTCTTGGTTTACCTGATTTCTATATGCTGCGGGTATAGGATAGATTTTTGTATTGAATGGTTCCGAGTAATCAACCTCTAACATATGTTCGTACCCCAATGCTGTGCTCGCTTGTACTCCTACTAGCTCAGAATGTTTTCTTAATAAATTTTGTACTTCTTCAACTATCTCATCTAGACATTTAAAAGTATTTATTATTTTCTCCTCTTCGTCATCTACTTCTAACACATTTACATTCAACCCAGTGTCATCCTCAGTGACCTCATATCTACTCATCCAGGGCAACTCTATGTCCCTTATCATCACCAAATTCTTATCACAATTAATTATTATCCCTATCTTCCTCATACATCATCATCATTTTGTTTTCGACCATACTTAAGGTCGGTTTGACGCAGCTCTAATTTTTTTTCTATTCTGTGCAATCTAAAAAGCTCTACATCCCCTTCACAACCTAAATTTCTAATATTTTGACTAATATAGTTTCGTCTAGGTCTTCCTATATCCTCCTATCTTTTTCTTATCCATCTGGCTCTACATAGATATTAGCAACCTGGTGGTTGTTAAAGAACTCTAACATATTTACATGATTACCATTTATAAGGAAAAGAAATATAACCTGGTTATCCGCTTCAAAAAGAAAAAGTGTTAAATTATATGTTATGGTAAGGCTTAAGCAACGAATCGCTGCCAGTGATTATATAAGTAAAAGTCGCACCCCTTGTTTTAAATTGGAACGTGCACTTGTATACCCGTTCCTAAAATTCTGGAAAATTTTTCTAACCGCTTGTTGTTTCAGCGAAAAACCCCTAACGAACATCGGATTCTTGTGAATTTTCATAACGAACATAACAATACTCGGTAAATCGCTTCAAATTATCACTCCGTTGTTCGAATTTAGCCTCTACATCTTTATTTGTCAACGCAACCAAGTTGAACAAACATCTCTCATCTTCTTTGTACTTATAGCTTTATCTCACGCATACGCTTCCACCAGCTAGATCGATGGCTTTCCTGTATAATGCACGCCAATCACCTTGCTTGGCTCCATTCTCCCACTTTTTAACAGACTCGTGTTTGCTTTTAAATACCCTTGAAATTATCGATTTTAGTTAGGTTTTCTAAAGATATTGCTTTCTGGATTATGTATACGCATCCCTGTTGCACTCAATAACTATTATTCTGCCTTGGTCTTTTGTTGGCTCCTTGCTATACTACCTTCAAGATTGAAATCAATATTTTAGCCACAAAACCGCGTATACATTAATCCCAACGGCTGCTCTTTTCTACTTACCCATTAAAGTTTGGTTGTTGCCAAGTTTACCGAGCACTATTATCTGCCCTCGTTTTGTTTAAACGTGTCGGATTTTATGTTTGAGAACAGAAATGTTGTTTCAACACCTGTTCCACGCTTTTAGACTTTCATATAATCACTTTACTACCAATTTAAATACGTTAGAATGATTTTACCCCAATTAATATTTATTCTGCTCTATGTTTATACAAATATTATGTTACATTATCCTTGGCTAATTACATTGATCCTACATTACTATACACTACTTAAGTTTAAAAAAATAATTTGTTAAAAATATTCCAACTCCCTAATTAAATAAATTTGTTTTCTCTTATTCAAAAGCTCTCAACCCATGAGTTCACTTGTGCTCTTATATAATCCAATGACCCCTTAATTACACGATAATATATATATATATATATATATATATATATATATATATATTGCGAAAACAATTTTCATAACAATGATTGTTTCTATCTACAATCAAATACATATCGGATTTTTATGCTACTACATGTTATTACATGTTAGTATCCCGACGTTCTTCTCCTATCAACCTCTACAATTATTTCAGTAAGTATTTGCGTGATATAAAGTTATTTAGTTATTTAGCATCTTTGGTTTTTCAATGTAATGCTCTTTTCCCTAAATAGATCTAAATACCTAATCCTATGTATGTGTAGCGGAGTGATTTATTTACGTTCACAGCAGTTATCTGGAATATAATATATGCCTTAGTAGAACCCTTGCATTGGATGTTGCCGTTGTATACAATCACTTCCCACAACTTAATTGGTGCGAAATTATTATCGTTTATCGTATAACTCTTGCCGGATGTTCCCAGATAGCGTAAGGTATGAGAAATAGTTAAAGCGTAAGTAGACCATTGACCTTTTCGATATTTTAAACAACACGTGTTTTAATTAGACCCGAATGAACTATATAGTGCAGATTAGTTCAAGCGATAGTCTGAATTAGCACTGAAAGTGGACGAAGGTTTATAATGCTATCTGCTTAAATCAGAAAGCAAAGACCGTAAGAACGTGTAATATACAAAGCAATTTACCATTCATAATCTGATTCGAAAGTATTTGGGGTTGGAAAAATCCGGAAACACTTCTTGTTCACGAATTTCTATTGTCTGATAGTTGACTGACGGCAAAGAAAGGCATCTCATGGAAAAACTGAGAAAAACAGCTCTGGCGATGCGCAATATAGAACGTATTTCCGATTTTAATAAATTGATAATTGCATTGGTGAAAGGTAAGATTTTGAATAATCTTCTAAATGGAGTTTCTATAAGTTTGAAAAGAATATTTTCACGTAGGTGTTCTATGGAATACCGAGTTGATATCTTCTTACAAGAAATTTGTTAGTATTCCGATTACTTGATTGTAACACAAAAGCAATTACTAAAATTTAGGGAACGGCTTACTAGTGCAAGTTGCTTCAAACAAAGGACGAACATGAGTGCTGTTATCTGAGCTGATCGAGTACAGGGTAAATTCTCAAGAGGCTTCTCGACACAGAACCGTGTTTCACCCTCTGAATCTGAATGCCTAAAGCCGTTCTTTATGTAACAGTAAAAATAAAGAAAACTTCCAAGCCCCTATGAAAACATCATTTATAATTTATACAATTTTAGCTTGTATCTCGGGTGATTTTAAACGCAAGCTCCATAGAGAGTTTTTCAAAATCCCTCAACCTGCGAACGATAATTGAAACGTCAACAGAAAATATTTGCATCAATTTCCTAGCGTATGTTTGGTATATACAAAGTTAGAAACAAGACATCAACTCTACAGAAGAGAACGTCGTCAGTACATAGCTCTGTGAAACTTAAAGCTTTACATATAAAACTCGTCTAACTAAACTTGACGCGTTTCTTTTATTTGCTCGCGCCTCACGTATACCGACTGAGGTAAATCCCTAGAGTCACGGCTAAAAAGTTCCAAACGTTAACTTTGTCCGCACACAAAAGAAACAGAACGGGTGACATAGAAGGGGAGGGTTGTAAAGTCTTTAGGGAACGAACGGGACAGAAAAACAACTTGGCAGATAATCATCAACGGGCCTGCAGGACTAAACTACAAGGTCCTGTTCATGTAAGAATTCCGCTTGCCTTTTCTTACAAGGATTTACGATCATATTGATCCGTGGCGGTGTCACACCTTACCCTTAGTACGAAGCCAATTTAAGGTGGGGTTTTATCTGCTAACAAATCCTTTTCTACCGACTACGATTCCAACTAAGCCTGTCTTTTAACAAAAGAGATCGGATTCCTTTAAAACACTACGGATTTTGTTCGTTAGACAGTTGTAGTTGTAATGCCATACTCTTGCTACTAGATTCCACTGTTTTGAACCTTTATTAATTATTATTAGTGTTGTGCGGTGCAAAACAGAAAAACTAAAACGCCGTATTCTTTCTTGCATACAATCGATAAGCAATAAGATGTGACTTTACTTAATGGCGAATTATGCATAAATTTACCTTCGACAGGTAGACATGAAATCTGCATTAATATTAGACAGACTCGAGTAAAAATAAAATTGAGATACAAGCTTTGCAAAGTTTGTTTGCCAGAACATGCTTATTTCCTACAGATGCCCATTTATGAAACTTGTGACCTGAAGGGTGTTTTTAATAAAATGACAAACTGGTGTCAATCATTTATTGCAATTTTTGAAACTAAAATGAAAAGCTATTGTTAGTCACATATGTTTAGTTTCATAAATACTAAAACACATATAGATATATAAAATTGAAGCTTTCCATGTTTTTGCCAGAAAAGCTTTGTAGGACGACATTTTGATCCCACATACCAAGATACTACCATCGCTATTTTTAAGTAATAATAAAAACTGACGAATAGATGATAATGATAGTTGAAATTAGTAAAGGAGTACAGTAGAGCATCGTTTATCCGCATTCATTGGGACGAAGGATTGTGCGGATAACAATTTTTGCGGATTATCGAAGATACTTTTATTTAATGTAGGAAAATACGTACTGTACAAAGTTTTTTTTATTTTTCATCAATACAAAATTCAGACTTAAAGAATACTGTAATACATATTCAATACAATACAGTATGTATATAACTCTACTATATCTAAACAGAAAGATAATCAGAAATTTTCTTTTGTACTAGAGGCGAGCGTCTCTCATCCTCTTTAAGAGAAGAAGTAGTGTAGTGCAACCTTCCGCCTGTTTTTCGTACCACAATAGTGCAGTTTCTAATGCAGCGAAGGCCTCTCCATGACTTGGTTTTTTTTCTTCTTCATCGTCTGAGTCTTCATTTTCCTCACTTCACTCTTTTTTTGCACCACAAAAGCAATTTAATCTTCATTTAAAACCTGGAAGTCTGGATGTTTCTCACTTTCCAACCAGGCTTCAGCATTTTCTCTATCACAATCGGAAAATCTAGAAATTTGTGGAAATCACTCATCTGTAGTCTCATTTAAGTCCTTCGCAGCAGTATCCAAATCACACTGGCGTCTTCTCTTCTCAGCAATTTATTCAAAGCGTTTCGAAGATTCTGAGGTTATAAGGAGTTTCAAGCATCCGCTATTATATAGCAGCAATTCTTTAAGTTAATTTTTTTTGAAAAAGGAATTACACTTTCCTAATCATCTGTAGCCATTCATAAACGTTGCAATATGTCTTTCTTATACATTCACTTTACTTTCTCTATCACCCATTGGTCCATTGGCTGGATGTGAGTGGTAACATTTGGGGGCAAATCTTTATCAACAGCATTTAAGAGTTCCAGATCCAGATGGGACGGCGCATTATCAAGTAAGAAGACCACCTTTTCAGTTTTTCTCTTCCATCCTAAATTTCTTTGTTTCTGGGAGAAAATCATTTCTATACCAGTCATAAAATAACTCTGTATCCATCCATGCATTGACTTGAGACTTGTAGCACACAGGAAGGGTCTTCACATCTTTAGAACATTGTGTTTTTTTTATTTCCCGATCATGAGTAGAGGCAGACGATGTGTACCTTACATGTGATTTTCCAATGCTCCACCCGAAGGTACTACATTGACCAAGAAGCGAGATTTTTTTATTTGGAAAATTTGGAGTTTTGCCGAACCCTTACTGTTCCAAGCAAGGTAGGGATCTTTAAGGTGCGTGACAACACTCACACACGTGACCTCCATTTTACCTCTTGTCCGAACAAGGGCGTATTTTTGTGAAAAATGCTCGTTTAACATTTTTCCAGCGGACCGTGTCGGGATTCGAACCCGGGACCATGGGCGTAGTAGTCACAGACATACTACTGCGCCACGGAGCCGCCTAGACGATGTGTACCACGCGTATTCACACAAACCATATCTGTCACTCGTTCCTTACTGACTTTGAAACCAGGAACAGTCATTTTTCGCTTTGATGCGAGTGACTTGCGAGGTAAAGACTTCCAGTTCAAACCTATCTCGTCAGCGTTGTAGACATCTTTGAGAAATTAATTTTTTTCCTTTAATTAATCCAAGAAACTGATTTTGAATTTTTCAGTAGCAGTTGATTCATTAGACAAGCGTTCTCCTTCAACATTCAACTCACGAATATTGTGGCGGAATTTAAAATTCTTTAACCAACCAGTAATAGCCTTGAAGTCAGGAGAACCACCCAGTTTCTCATTAAGTAACAACGCTTTCTCGCATAACAAAGGCCCAGGCAATGTCTAGACCTTATACTCCTACTAATGTAACTACACATTTGGCAATACTTTAGAAATGCCATCAAACATTAATGCCGTCCGCATTACACCTCAAATTCTACAGAAAACATAACTTACAGTTTCACTTTTGAGTCATCATTAAGTCCATAAGGCAAAAGATTATTTCACTCTTCGGCACATTGAGTTTCAAACTAATTTTCTGCAAAGCAAGCCGTTCTAAATTATTCAGTATTTGTAAGTTATGTCAAAAATCCGTGTTCAATTACCTGGACAATCATTTATAATTCCATAATCAACGGGCTGTTTACAACAAACCACATCTCTTTTTCTCTAGCTAACCCCGCATGGGCTTTGTGTTGATGAATTGTAAATAATTGATTTATTTAGCGTAAATGGCTGTATAGCTATGCCATTATTCTTACTTTTGCTGTTTCAGAGAAGTATGCTCTTAATATGTTCAACACGTATAAGATGCATGTTTTACGTAATTAATTTTCATAATTATTTATGGTTCCGGGTCGGGACCGTGTCATTTTATAAATTAAGATCGACGGTTTGCCCACTTTTGTAAGGGGCTTCATCAGGACAATAAATGTATTAAAAGTTAAGAATGATAATATTAAATAGACAAGTCACAGTGTAAAGAGAAGAGTTACTCCTGAACTAGCAGACTCACTAGCCCATTCGTAGCCAAAAGGTGTCTTGTGGCGAAATTACTGGTGAAATTAGCGAAAGTGGTGGTTTATATAGGGCGAGAACTTGATGGATGAGAGATCATGCATAGAGAGGTGTGTCGTAGTGGATCAGTGAACGTCACGGTTCCGCTGTTGTGAACATAGACTTGTTTTTCAAATAGGGGAAAGGTAGTAGCCATCGTCTTTGTTTAGATTATTAGAATTTTTATTGATTTCTATGGATTCTCTAATTTTTCTATTGTAGAAAAATGGAATTCTGGCGATCAGTTTCGTCTTGTCGAAGTTGATGGTATGGCCTGTTTCATGTTGGTGTTCGGCCACCGCTGAGCGATTGTACTGGCTTGTTCTTAAGCATCGCCTATGCTCGTTTAGTCTAGTCTGTACTGACCGTCCTGTTTTTCCTATGTATACTAGAACGCAACTGCAGGGTATACTATATACGTCTGGGGCTTTAAGACTATTTTCGGAATCTTTTGGGGTTGGTAATATTTGTGAAATTTTATTAGTGGGTTTGAGTTTACTTCCAATATGTATCTAACAGAGATAAAGGGAATATACTTGTGGTTTTAAGATAGTGATTTGAATAAAAATACTAATTTTACTGCAATGTCTTGTTTTTGAACACCATTATACGTGAAATTTAAATTATACAGCCTGCTTTAATAATAAGTTGTCCGTTTTAAATTCCTTTTTCCCTCGTATTTATTTGATTTGTATTTCCCGTAACGTCTAAACGTTACGAAGGTCAACACTGACAATAGATATTTACAAAAATATCAATCCATTGGAACTCTCGGCTAATGTGATGAAGCTAAATCTTTTACATTTAAAATCGTATTATTCTTTTGTTATATTTGAAAGCGAATTTGGATAAAATATTGTACCTAACAAGTTTTGGAACCCTATTTTTATTTAACTCACGTTAGTTGCAAAACTCGCTCACTGCGTTTGCTCGTTTTGGCAAATATTACATTCATCAAATAAAATTTGTCTTTTCATAACTAGTTACATATATCTATTATCCGTTACAAAATGTCAAACTTTAAATGCATTTTTGACGTTATGTAGCGTCATTAACACCTCACGAAACCCTAATTGTATTTGACTCACGTAATTTTCAAAACTCGCTCACTGCACTCGCTCGTTTTTGCAAATATTATATTCGTCAAATAAAATTAGTCTCTTCATAACTGGTTACGTAAATATCTATTATACAAATACACAAATACTACGTACCCACTCAAAAGGTACACCTAAAATTTAAAAATTCAGTTTGTTATTACCATACTTATTCTATGCATAGCCTGAAAAGCAAAAATAAGTTCTTATACACTAATAGCACTACTTAGAACTAGGTAAAATAGTACTTGTCAATTTGTTTATGCTCCATGCATGCGTTTGTGTATTGTTGGGGATTACAAAATGCACTTATCATCATCCACAGAGAGATTAATTTTGTTTATTTGCTGAGTGTACAACAAATGTTTTACGCTCGTAATATTTTTTATAATTGTCAGCCCATTACATCACTAGTGTTGTAATGAAATTTTACGTAACTGAAACTTAAACCTGTATTTAGGTAACCATAGATATTTACATAAATATCAATCAACCCATAGCAACGCTTAGGTAAAGCAATGAAGCTGAATTTTCTGCATTTGGAACCGCACAATCTTTTTATTATATTTTAAAGCAGAGTTAGATAAAATATTGTACACAACACGTTATGAAACCCTAATTTTATTTGACTGATGTAATTTACAAAACTCGCTCACTGCGTTCGCTCGTTTTGGCAATTATTACATTCGTCAAATAAAATTATTCTTTTCATAACTGGTTACGTAAATATCTATTATACAAATACACAAATACTACGTGTCCACTCAAAAGGTACACTTAAAATTTAAAAATTCAGTTTGTTATCACCATACTTATTCTATACTTAACTTGAAAAGCAAAAGTAAATTCTTATACACTAATAACACTACTTAAAACTATGTAAAATAGTACTTGTTTATGCCCTCATGCATACGTTTGTGTACTGTAGGGGATTACAAATTGCTTACCATCATCACCAGACAGACTAATTTTGTTTATTTGATGAGTGTGCAATAGGTGTTTCACGCTTTTCACTTTATTAATCACAATGTTCCTAAAGTCATCTATAGCTATATATCTACTAACTACACTATGGGATATCACCCTGGTGTTTCTGATTATATCCCTCTCGATAACGAGGCAATACGATTTCGCACGAGTACCGATGAATTCGCGCACTACATTACCGTTAGGCTCGTCTTTAAACTTGCCGATAACTTTTTTGTTGACCAAGGGGATACCGTACTTGTTGTACACAGGATAGTCACTGGTGTCGAAATAGTTTATATGCTCACGGATATCACTGTACAGATCTGCCGGTTGCACATTGTACACAAAACTGTTCGTGTCAGTGTAAAAGAGAGATAATCAGGAACCATACAGAAGCTTCATGATGTTATAATAGAAGTGGTACATACGACTCTTCGACAAGTCCAATACCACAAAGCCAGCTTATATTGGTTTGTGATATACAACTTTGATGAGATTCATCTGTATGATTGCCAAATTCTCTCCTAGCGTGGTACAGTTTTTGAAATTGGGTTGGGCGATTAGGTTACTTGCGCACAATTTTTTACCATCACGCTCTCACCGGGTGACGATCTTGATGTCTATGCGCTTGTCCACATTCTCCATCGTTTTTCCAAATATCGAATTGTTCATTAATTTGAAAAAGTTCTTCTCGAACGTGTTGCATGCTTTCGCGCAAAGATTTGTATTCAACCGGAAACTGGTCAAATTCCAACACGCGATGAACTGCTGCTAGTTTTAACCCATTGCGTAGACATAATTGAAGATTGTGATAGTGAATCGTGTAAATCTTTTTATATAACCCCGTTACGAAATGTCAAATTTTAAATGTGTTTTTAACGTTATGTAACTGAACACTTAAGCCTCTATTTAGGTAACCGTAGATATTACCATAAATATCAATCAATTCATAGCAACGCTAAGGTATAGCAATAAAGCAGAATTTTTTATATTTGATGGAACCGCACAATCTTTTTATTATATTTTAAAGCGCGTTACATATCTCCCATATCAATATGTATATAGATTTAAAAGCATTTAGTATGGCTTAGTAATAGTATTAATTGAAGGTTATAATATTAAAGGTTAATTTGAGTTTATATCAGACGTGGGAACGGAAGCAACTACTTTGTATTTCAGACGCAACCTGATACTGCAGGTGCAGATACAATGAACTGCAATAAAGCAGTCTTAATTAAAATATTACTTAGAACAACACATTGTATGTTATCAAGAAATAGCAGACCGTCTGATCTGCACTTTCCACAAGATGATGTGAGAGCAGGGATTACATAAATACCCTGACGATCCCCTATTATTCAGTCAGTCCCGAACTTCTCAGAAGTGACAAAAAGTGAGACTTACCCCAATTACAGTAAAATATCAAAAGATTTCATTTTAAGAAATATACTCTTGGTCCAGAACCATATTTTCATCCTAATAACGAGAGCGCGTAAATTCTGTCGTTCGAAAACGTACAATGAGATGGCGTTAAACACTTATATAAACGCGTTACCTGAGCGATTATCGAACAGGATAAGATTTCGAAATCCCCAACATCTAGAAGAAGCGATGAATTTAGTTATCGAAAAGGAAAACGTGATGTATTACAGAAACCGGATTTACAATCTTAATGCGAACAAAAATTACCTGCCAATTAGAATTATACAAACCGCGAGACAAATACCAACACAACACAAATTTGCATCATTTAACGAGAGTGAATAATCAAAACTTTAATAATACAAATGCTTACAATCAAATTCGACAATTTCCCAAACCAGCATTAAATTCGACTTTCACAAAACCATCATCCACACCAAAATTTAATCAGAACACAAATATTTGACGTAAATTCTAACAGAAATGCACCCATGACAAATAATAACCTCAACCCAAATAATTATTACAAACCAACCCCTATAGCAACTTCGTCTGGTAACACCAGACAGGACACTAAAATATCTCAAATCAGACCCGATTATACACAAAGACGAAACTTCACTTCCGAGGAACTACTTCACCAAGAAGTAGAAGTTTTTAACAATCAATACACAAATAATTATGCGAATCCGAGTAGAGACGATGAAGCAAATTACTCAGAGAACTACGATCGTAACAACACTTACGAAAATTACGAGGAAGACGATGAAGAAAATGTGTATTCAAATTTTCACTTAGACAGAACCGAATACGATCAGATGTAATAAATTTAGACAACATCAATTAACACATTTTACCCCATATAGAAATACCGCACACTGAAATTAAACTACTAATCGATACAGAATATTCAAAAACTTTAATTAGTCCCAATACCGTGCAGAAACTTTATTTAGATTTTGTAGAAAGGGAACCTTTTAGAATCAGAACAGCACACAAAACGACACTACACCAATTTATTGCAAACACACTCTTACCAAAAACTTTTAATGTAAAAATGAAACATATATTTTGTATCTTTGAATTTAACGATAAATACGAAGGATTAATAGGCATGGATCTTTAAGAAAACTAGGAGCGAATATTGATATAAAAAACTACTAAGAACAAAACACGGACAGATTCCAATTAAATTCTAAAACAGTAACATTCAAACCGATCCAAAAATACACCATCGAACTTAGAACAAAAAAACAAATAAACGTTTTAGTTTTAATCAAAAAGCGACATATGAATAATAAATCACATGTCATTTCAACAAGAAGTAGAAACACCCACTGCGTTAGTACACATAAAAGACAGCTACGCTACTACGACAATTTTGAATTCAAACGACTACCCCGTAGAAGTATCATTGACGACACCGATAGAAGTGGAAGAAGTGAATTTTAGTGAAATGGAAATCGACGAAGGCTCTGAAAGTAATTCCAACCCCACAGAACACGATAAAATGTTAAAGGAAAATTTGACTAACATTCGTTTCAATGACAATATTAACACAGAAAAGGAGAGAGCAATAAAGACTTGTTTCGAATACCGAGATATATTCCATTCTGAAAGAATACCTTTAACTTTCACCAAGACAGTCAAAACATAGGATTGAACTAACAGATGATAAACCGATTTTCGCCACAGCAAATAGACTACCTCAAGCAAGTCAAGAAGAAGCAGATAGACAGGTAGCAAACTTACTAAACCAAGACACTATTCAACACTCGAATTCACCATAGAGCAGCCCCGTACTAATTGTATAGAAGAAACTACATGCTTCAGGCAAACCCAAATACCGAATGGTTATCGATTATAAAAAACAACGAGAGAACAGTAGACGATAACTACCCATTACCAAATATCACCAAGATATTCGACAAATTAGGAAAATGTCAATATTTTTCGACATTAGAGCTTGCATCAGGATACTACCAAGTGGAAATGGAGGAGAAAGACACAACCAAAACAGCTATCAGCACACCTAGAGGACATTATGAATACAAACGCATGCCGTTTGGTTTAAAGAACGCATCCGCTACTTTTCAGAAGGTCATGGATAATATTTTGAGAGGAATTCATAATGAAAAATGCCTTGAATATCTGGACCACATAATTGTATACTCAACATAACTCGATGAACGCATCGAAAGATTAAAAGAAATTTTTGAGCGTTTAAGAAAAGCTCACTTTAAAGTACAACTAGATAAGAGCCATTTCTTGCAGAAAGAAGTAACATCTTTAGGACACATAATAACGCCTCAAGGTGTTATGCCAAACCCAGATAAAACAAATGCCGTACTATTAAACTATCCTTTACCAAAAACGAACAAAGAAATAAAAGGATTTCTAGGACTCAGTGAATATTACAGAAAATTAATTAAAGGTTACGCACAAATAACCAAACCATTAACCAACTGTTTAAAAAAAGATAATAAAATCGAGCACACATTGAAATTTATTAAAGCAGTTGAGAAAATTAAGTGTATTCTTACGAATCTTCCGTTGTTAGAGTACCCTGACTTTTCAAAACCGTGTTTATTTAACAACAGACGCATCCAATGTTGCTTTAGGCGCAGTATTGAGTCACGGCAAAGTGGTGGCGATAAACCAATCAGCTACGCATCACGAACACTGAATGAAACAGAACAAAAATACAGTACTATTGAAAAGGAACTATTAGCCATAATTTGGGCAAGAAAATATTTTAGGCCATATCTTTGTGGAAGAAAATTTTATATATACACAAGCCATAGACCATTAGTATGGTTATGTAAACCCAAAAAACCAAACTCGAAGTTACAGAGATGGAGGATTAGATTAGAGGAATACGACTACGAGATCATATACACAAAAGGAATGTATAACAATAATGCGGACGCATTAAGCAGAATACAACTCAACAGAGTGAGTTGCAGGCAATGTAGACGAAACCGAGATGAGAGAAGACCCAGAAGAAATAGAAACTATACATTCAACTCAAAATGACAAACTAAAAATTGCAATTAAAATTCTAAACGAAGCAATAGATACGAAAGCAAATCAATTTATTATTACCGAAGTTTTAACCAACCCGATCCAGTAAAATATACAAAAACAGATAATAGGAAAGTACATGAAATCCAAATAACGAAAGATGACAACGAAGAGCAAATAATTAAAATTTTAAAAGAATATACCCCGGTGAAAAAACGTTTTTACTTTTATTTCACATCGGAACATTTATACAAAAAATTTTCCGAATTATATATTTGATTGTTTAATAATTCAGGACCCGAGGTTATCAGATGCACACGAAAATTAATAACCTTAGACGACCCAGATGAAATAAACAACGTAATCCGCAACCAACACGAATGTAAAACAAAGCATCGTGGAATAAACGAAACCCTAAAACAACTTAAGAAGATATTATTTTAAAGACATGAAAGAATTAACCACAGATTTTATTAATCAATGTGAACTATGTGACGGAGCAAAATACGACAGATCACCACCAAAAGTACCCTTAATGTTAACTGAAACACCCGACAAACCTTTTTAAAAATTACGTGTATACACCTTGGTAATAGAAGCTCAGAGCTTTTATCAATCGTAGATGCATTTACAAAAGTAGGACAAGCGATACCCATTATTTCAAAAAAACAGTATTGATGTAACCCAAGGATTTTTACAGTACTTTACATTTTACGGTACACTCGAATCAATAACTTTAGATAATGGAAGTGAGTTTAGAAACGAAAACCATACAAAATACCCTAGAAGTTCATTAAATAAATATTCATTTTATTACAGAAAATTACCCGAAATCGAATAGATTAATTCAAAAATTACACTTAATGTTATTAGAACAAATCAGAGTTTTAAGCTTAACATATAAGAAAGAAAGAACATATCACTAACACAGACGACAAATTCAATCGATCAATACCAACAGACCAAACCATAAGACAAAAAAGAGGAATTATTAACGGATTAGGTAATATCATAAAAGCTATCACAGGTAATTTAGACAACCAAGACACTGAACGATACGATAATGCAATACAAGAATTGATTGACAGCCAGAATGACATAAAAGCTGTTGTTATAAACCAAATTTTCTTAATTCAATCAATCATAGTCAAATTTAGCGATACTCTACAAAAATTAGTAAAGAACGAAGACAGTATAATAAATAGAATACTAACTCTTGAAAGTAACATGCAAACCACAATGTTAGGAATGCGAGATTTAATAAAATTTAACACGATATTTAATCAAATGATATCAACCCCTACTGTAACTCAACAAATTTTAGTTACATTAGAAAATGCTGTAATATTTGCTAAATTAAATACTTTACATGCTAGTATTATCGAACCGCTTGATTTATTAAACCAATTATTAGGAATTAGATCACTTATAACACATAGTAAAATACCTTTTGAAGTAACAGAACCTAACATACTTGTATTTGAAAAAATACCCATAGTAAAAGGTTATGTAAAGAAACATGAAATTACGTTTCTAAGAGAAATTCCCATTGTAGAGGTTAACAATTACAATTATTATCATTTATTTGCTTTACCTATAAAAGTTAACAATCAATATCAAGTTATTATCCCTAAGACCAGATTCCTTTCCTAAACGAACTTATGTATGGATTCACAAATGAAAAATGCAAAGAAGTGGCACCCAGCCAATACCTACGTCTATCATTTACGACAACAGCTATTCAAACAGATAGCCCTTGTGAAGTACAACTGTTACAATTCTCTAATCCCTACGAGAATTATGTGCCAAAGCCAGTACAAATTACGAACGTGAAAATTCAGAAATTTACGGACAACAAATGAATTGAGGTATTTTCTCAAGACGTGATAGCGACCGCCATTTGCAATAAAATTAAAAAGCGAAATTATTCGAGTATGTCAAAACCCAGCAGTGACGAAGAAATTCGCAAATCTACCTGTACTACAGTTCAAGATTCCTCAAGCCGAAGACAACGAGATTATCGAAAAAACCAATGCAACTACAACATCTAGACCTTGACGATCTCAACCACGCAGTAAAATTAATGGAGCATTATAAAGAACATTTAAACGAGCTAAAAGTGCCAAAATTACATTATGACAATATTAGTGTTTGCACAATTTTTTGATCATTGTACTATTTTTACTAGCTGTATATTTATTGTATAAAATGTATATTAGATATAAGAACAATGTGTCACGGTATCACCGTAGCATAAACAAAAAGGATGCCGGACTAACGTAGTCGTAGATTGGGAGTGGGTGTAGGATTAAACCAGAACGAATATGCCGAATAGCTAAAATAGAAAACGGTTAGGTTATGTAGAAATGTAAACCAGGACCACATCTTAATCGGTCTGATATCAGTATTTATAATAATAAAAGTAAAATAGCCTGACTAGATAGTTTATTCATTGAGTGGGGTTTGTTAATAACAATTATTTATAGGTACCATACGTATGACAGTTTTCTTTACAATTTTTAAAGTACAGTTAATGCTAACTCAAAGAAATAGGTTACCATAATTATGTAACCCTATCACTAATAATTCGTAATTTACAATTTACTGCAAGAGCTTTATACACATGTAGAAACGTTTCCAGATAAGCACCAGCTTTACAATCTCTAATTGAAATTTAAAGTAATAATGTAGAAAAGAAATATTTATACTAAACTCTGTTTTATACAGTTTTTAAGATCTAACATATAGTATAATCTTAAAGTCATGGACGTATAGTGGAAGACTGGAACTATGTTAACACGAACAAACCCCAAAAGTATCAGTAACGGAGTTCGGGCTCCTAGCAGCACTATACAGTAGTGTATTTAACGATTTGAGTAGTACATGGTACATATAAACGTAATAAAAAGAGATATTTTAGAAGGATCTCACCAAAAGCGCTGTAAAACAGATGCAGCACCACCAATTCGAATTGCTCTGCGGACAGTCGAATTGTGACCCCTTATCCGCCGTTAGTACGGTAACAAATCCGCACAAACAGTAACCAGTACTCCAGTACAGCAGGAGAGTAGAAACCAAAAGGTAGACCTCAGGTAAGTAGGAAACAGTACCAGTATAAAGTGAATTATTCACTTTCTGTATAATACAACGGATATCCATCCATAAGCGAGCAATTAACCAAAAGGAAGAACTTCGAATAGGAATTGGTAATTGCTCGTTTAAATTTCAAACACAAGGCGAAATATAAATATTTTATTTGGGAATACATAAAAGTCATAACAGTATAAACTGAACGTAACAGATCCCCCAGCAAAATTAAAAAGTCGGTGTAGGAAACAAAACACCAAACGAACAATCTTCCAACACAACCAATCGAAGAACTTTATGTCAAAACACAAAAAAAAATTCACAACAATAACAACAAACATAAAAGAACGAAAAAGAACGATAACAAATTTTATCCGGATCGAAGGACCAACAACACTACTATAAACCTAGACCACTAGAAAGAATAAAACTAAGTACTAATTGAGATGATACCAAAGAAAGACAACGGGAAGAAAGAGAAGAGAAGAATAAGGAATGGAGCAGGTAATTAGCGAGGACAAAGCTGAAATGGCATCAACACTGTAACAGTCGTCAAAGGACGGATGTCTCTTCAGAAAAGAAACAGTACAATTTTCAACCTCAAGGAAGGATTTGATTTCCCGTACGCAGAAATCAAAAATGAAAGAAAAGTAGTGAGGAAGAAAACTAACAGCGTAGCCAAAATAAGATAATAGTGTCAAGCCTTAAGTATGCGACAAAAGAAAAGACAAAAGGAAAACTAGTAAAAAGACGAGGTGCTTCAAACTAAGGTAACAAAAAAAGTTGCCAAAAGCAAACAACCAAAGAAATGCCAATAGAACCCAAAAGTCGATTATGTCGTATTTCCAAAGGAAAGCAAATAAGTCTACAAAGCATATACCACAGGAAGCGGATAGAACGAGTAATCGAAGTCAGTACCATATCTAACATCAAAGAAAACCAGTCAAAGGAAAAAAAATTAATAAGACAGGAATAAGAGAGAAAACGTAGAAAGTCAAAAGGAAATAAGTCAATACAAGGACGACAGCAAGGAAGACCAGTCAAAGGAAAATCGAAATAGAAAGCAAAGAAGGAGAAAGGAACCATTAAAACAAAAAAATGAGTACAAACCAAAAAAAACAAGAACCCTAAGAATAACACCAACGGAAACAAATTCGAATTCCAGTGTCGTTTTGTGTGTGTAGGTATGTGTATGTGCGTATGGGTGTGTGTATAGAGTGGGTGTGTGTAGATGTTGTGTATGACCGCTGTAGTCGCCTCTTACGACAGGCAGGTCGTACCATGGGGCTATTCCATTCCCGGTCCCACACGGGGTGAAAAAGAAGAAGTAACACGAAAGAAAACCCCGCAAAACGGGGAAGTAAACCGAAATCGTAATATCCAAAAAACATGTCCGAAGGAGAGCAGAGTCGTCATAAAAATCGGGGGCACGAGGACTAGGTATTGGGCTTAAGGCGTTTACGCCGCCAAAAGAAAATGAAACCAGCTCGAGAACATTAAGGTTTCGCCGACCTATATCCCCAGGTTCGGGAGGAGCATAGAATAAAGTCTGCCTCTTTTGGGCAGTTTTCTGCCAAATAGGAACAGCAGGGGGCGTAAGAGTTGTAGCACTAGGTTTAGGAAGTGGCAAGGGTAGTTTAGAAAACTCAAAACGCGTCATAGAAGGACGTTTATTATTAGGATGGGTGGTAAGAAGGTCAACGACAGTAAAGGAAACCTCATGGGTTGTCAGCACATCAACGGTGGAAAAAGAAAAAGTATTGGCTGTGGAAGTATCCAGCTTAGGAAAAGGAGCAGAATCATGTAGAAGTTCGTCAGTATTAGATAACAGAACATCAGCTAGGATGTCACCAACCTTAGTTAAAAGAACAGAAGTAAGTAGCATTTTGTCAGCATGAGAAAAAGGAGTAAGAGTAGGTAACGAAACAGGATCAGGTAACGCTTTAACGACAACAGCAACAGGCATCACAGCTACGGGTTTACTAACTTTAACAGGACCTTCTCTGTCCGTAATAGGAATTATCTTCACTTCGGCTATGGCTGTGATTGCCGGCACAACAGAAATTTCTTGAGTAGAAGCATTTAAGAAAGCAGAAACAGGCAAAATTTTGACAAGAACGGGAAGAGGCATTAAATATACAGGTTCGTGAACTTCGACAGAACCTTCGCTGACTAAATTAGGAGTTATCGTCCATTTAGCTACAGCTGTAGGTACGACAGCAATTTCTTGACTAGAATCATTTAAGAAAGCAGGAACAGGTAAAATTTTGACAAAACCGGCAGGAGGCATTAAAGGTACAGGGCCAAGGACTTCCGGAGGACCCTCGCAGACTGAATTAGAAGTTATGGTCATTACAGCGACCTTTGTGCTTGCATACACGACAGAAAATTCTTTAGTAGAATCGTTTAGGAAAGCGGGAACAAACTCTTGAGAAGCTAGCTGCAAATCACTAATTCGAAGCATGGGTAGTAAGCGTGGTAGAGGCACGTTTTGGGGCGAGAGTGTATA
Organism: Platerodrilus igneus; assembly: GCA_036346225.1. Taxonomy (NCBI): domain Eukaryota; kingdom Metazoa; phylum Arthropoda; class Insecta; order Coleoptera; family Lycidae; genus Platerodrilus; species Platerodrilus igneus. Next base: position 6,256,856 of record JARFIW010000791.1, read on the forward strand.
AGTAGGGCGAGCAGAAGAAGGAGTAGAATAGGGGGCAGAACTAGAAACGAAGGAAATCTTGTTAGAAGCTATATTTGCAAAGAAGAGTAGGTTTTGATAGTAGGGGCGGGAGGACCTAAGTGAAGTATCGAAGTAAACGTAGAATGAGAAGTAGAAGAAGTTAGGCAACTAGAGATGAGGATAGAATTGGAAGTCTGATTCGCGGAACCATTAGTAGTAGGATGACATTTGGGACAATTGTGGCGAGTAACTCTCTTATGTCCGCAACCATAACAATGGAGTACTTTAGGACGAGTACAACGGGTCGAAACATGACCAGGTTTGTCGCAATTAAAGCATACGACCTGACGAGTAGGAGTAGAAGTAGGAGGAAGAACAGTAGAACGTACGGAAGAAGTATCGGATCTACTCGTAGGCGTCGGAGAAATCTTAACAACTAGGTCATGTAAAGCAAAAATATTTTTGTCAATAGTAGTAGCCTTATAAATACGCTCCTTGTGTTCAAAATGAAGAGTTAGTAAATTAGACAACGACTTCCAGTCAGAAAACCTCTGCTGAAAACCACGATACCAAAGTAAAGCATCAGCCTCGAACAAATCCACTGTAGACTCAAATAAATCACAGTCGGATACATGGTGAGTTCGTCGGAGTTTTTCGACTCGTTTCAAAAAATCACGTACGGTAAGAGTATTCGGGACACCAGAGAATTTCAAATTCCACTCCCACACTGGAAGACCTTGGTGGGCAGCCGAAAAGAAGTCATTTTGAATACAAACAAGAAAGAAATGGGTAGAAAGTAACTAAATAAAGACTAACCGTAAGCCAAAAGAAAATTATTACGAGTACAGGGCAGTCTAACACATATTCGACGGAAAACTTCGGGAACACCAATAGGAGCGAAACAACAAAATAGGAATTAGAATAGGGCTGTAGAATAAAGGAAAAATCGGAGAAAGAAAATATTAACTCTAGACGTGACAAGGAGAACAAAATGTACAGAAAAAGAAGGAAGAAAAAAGAAAAATCTTGGGCGCCAGTATTTTCCACTCGCTCTACTAAGAGAGCATCAAAACTATCAGCGAAAATACAAGTCTGATAATTTTACAAGGACACTAGTGGAGCGGAGTTTTAAGTAACCAGAATCGAGGGCCCCACGACTGGGCATGCCAAATTTATGTCACGGTACCACCGTAGCATAAACGAAAAGGATGCCGGACTAACGTAGTCGTAGATTGGGAGTGGGTGTAGGATTAAACCAGAACGAATATACCAAATAGCTAAAATAGAAAACGGTTAGGTTATGTAGAAATGTAAACCAGGACCACATCTTAATCGGTCTGATATCAGTATTTATAATAATAGAAGTAAAATAGCCTGACTAGATAGTTTATTTATGGAAGGTTGAGTGGGGTTTGTTAATAACAATTATTTATAGGTACCACACGTATGACAGTTTTCTTTACAATTTTTAAAGTACAGTTAATGCTTAACTCAAAGAAATAGGTTACCATAGTTATGTAATCCTATCACTAATAATTCGTAATTTACGATTTACTGCAAGAGCTTTATACACATGTAGAAACGTTTCCAGATACGCACCAGCTTTACAATCTCTAATTGAAATTTAAAGTAATAATGTAGAAAAGAAATATTTATACTAAACTCTGTTTTCTATAGTTTTTAAGATCTAACATATAGTATAATCTTAAATTCATGGACGTATAGCGGAAGACTGGAACTATGTTAACACGAACAAACCCCAAAAGTATCAGTAACGGAGTTCGGGCTCCTAGCAGCACTATACAGTAGTGTATTTAACGATTTGAGTAGTACATGGTACATATAAACGTAATAAAAAGAGATATTCTAGAAGGATCTCACCAAAAGCGCTGTAAAACAGATGCAGCACCACCAATTCGAATTGCTCAGCGGACAGTCGAATTGTGACCCCTCATCCGCCGTTAGTACGGTAACAAATCCGCACAAACAGTAACCAGTACTCCAGTACAGCAGGAGAGTAGAAACCAAAAGGTAGACCTCAGGTAAGTAGAAACAGTACCAGTATAAAGTGAATTATCCACTTTCTGTATAATACAACGGAAATCCATCCATAAGCGAGCAATTAACCAAAAGGAAGAAATTCGAATAGGAATTGGTAATTGCTTGCTTAAATTTCAAACACAAGGCGAAATATAAAGTAAAACCTAATAACGGTATCAAAATTATTTTCTTATGACATTTGTCGAATGTTCAGCACCGCTAACTAGATATAACAAATTTTAGTAATTATGCATTTACCGAGTAACATGGGTTGCCTAATTACAATGCCTTCTGAAGTTAGGATAAGCGAGAAAAGTAGCGGTAGTGTGATATTTTATTTAGGAATACATAAAAGTCATAACAGTATAAACTGAACGTAACAAATGAAACCACAAATGAAACTTTATGGACAATAAGTTTTAAAAATTAAGCACAACCCTTAATTTTCATCTAAGTCGGGAGGAGTTACTTATTCCCCATATCAATATGTATATAGATTTAAATGCATTTAGTATATCTTAGTAATAGTATGTTACAATGTATTAATTGAAGGTTATACTATTAAAGGTTACTTATAGTTCATATCAGACATGAGAACGGAAACAACTACTTTGTATTTTAAACCCAACCTGATACTGCAGGTGCAGATGCAATAAACTGCAATAAAACAGTTTTAATTAAAACATTACTTAGAACAACACATTGTATGTTATCAAGAAATAGCAGACGGTGACATCTGCACTTTCCCACTAGATGATGTGAGAGCAGAAATTACATAAATACCCTGAGGAGCCCCTGATGGTCAGTAAGTCTCGAACCTGATAACTTTAGCATTGTTGGTAGTTCAAGCTACTCATTGGTAATTATTAAAATATTAATTTTGATTATTTTGTGGCAACTATTTAAATCACGTTAATGAAGATAACGTACAAGTTGTTATAGAAGAAGCAAACCATTTTTGTAATTACTGTTTAAAATAAATTTGATAGACGTTTTTGGGAAATAAATGTTTTTAAAAAGAAGCTCCCAAAGGTTCAAAACCTATCTAGCGGGGTTAGATAAAATATTGTACTCAACACGTTAGGAAACCGTAATTTTATTTGACCCATATAATTTGCAAAACTCGCTCCCTGCGTGCGGTTTTTTTTGGCAAACGTTACATTTGTCAAATGAAATTAGTCTTTTCATAACTGGTTACGTACATATTTATTATAGAATTGTTGAAAGATGAATATTAGTAGATGGTTATTGGTTGAATCAGGCCCTCATTTCCTCCAGCATCCTCATTTCCTCACACATTTTACATGTAAATTCCCATAAGGAGGATTTGAGGAGGAGGGATCCCTCATTTCCTCACACATCTAGACCAAATAGTTTTATTCGACAAGCCATTTTTATCTTTCGAAATAAACCTATCTTGTTTGGTATCAATTAATATTAGATTTTTCTCAGCTACCCGAATCTCTAAGAATTTCTTAGATAGCATCACCCCCCAGGGAGCTACCCTCATTTTAAGATTCTTTTACCGCTAACATTCTAAATCAAATAGTTTTCTTCGACTAGCCATTGCATCTTTTGAGATAAACCTATCTTGTTTGATATCAATTAATATTAGAATTTTCTCAGTTACCCGAATTTCTAGGAATTTTTTAGATTGTACCATTCCCCAGGGAGCTACCATCATTTTAATATTTCTTACCTGTTGCGATTTCTGAGCGTTCTTATAACTTTTTTATACATGCGATACATTAAATTAGTCTAAAATTTTACGCAGAATTCGAATCTGCAAACAGATTTAATATCCGACCACGCCCTGCAAAGTTATACCCCTTTAAAGTCCTGATCTTCTAAATTATGCTCTTTGCTCTATAAGCAAACCTAACAAATAGTTTTCTTCGTCTAACCATTGCATCTTTCGAGATAAACCTATCTTGTTTGGTATCAATTAATATTAGATTTTCCTCAGCTATCTGAATCTCTAGGAATTTTTCAGATAGCATTATCCCCCAGGGAGCTACTCTGATTTTAAGATTTCTTACCTGTAGCGACATTTGAGCGTTCTTATAAATTTTTTTAGTCATGCAATACATTAAATTAGTCTAAAATTTTACGCAGAATTCGAATCTGCAAACAGAATTAAAATCGAACCACGCCCTGCAAAGTTACACTTTAAAACTCTCAAACCTCTAAATTTTGCTCTATAAGCAAACATCTCCAAAAATCAAAAACCGTGGAAATTTTAGAAATGAGTCCTTTATAAAGCCATAAGTGTTTAATATTTAAAACCATTTTTCAAACGGTGATGCACTGTTTTTAGAATATTCAAAACCATAACTTTTTTTAATTTAAAACAGTTATCAATTTTCAAGTTTAACATTTTTAATAACTATGCGGTCATAATTATATACTCAAATGCTAGAAAAATACAAGTCGTTAAGGAATCAATTTCTTAACGATTATGAGCAGTCTAAATTACATATGAAAGCTGTATATAATTTCTTTTCTTGGACTTTGTATTAATTATGTTTGTGTATTAGAAATTGATGAATAATTGCTGGATACAAATTTTAAATAAACACTTTAAACCTTTACTAAGGGAACAACAAACTTGTTGTATACAGAATACTTACTAATAAAGCAATTTAATTTTAAATAACTTCTACGCCATATTTTTCGAAAATGGCAGGCTTGAATATTTTCTTTGGAAACAATCGAAGATTGCAGAAGACACTTGAAGAGTGCACAAACGCGGTCACTAAACCACAATTAATAATCGCCTTTATAGGTTTAACATTTCTACCATTACCCAATGACTTTAATTTCTTATTGGAGGGAATCCTTATTCTCCCACGCACTGCTGCGTAGTTGCATGCCTACCCCTTTTGGGGATATATGCTCGTTATAGGCTGTAGGACCCTCGGTTTTACTTAACTACACTTTGTGAGACTCCTTTAATCTTTTTAATCGTGTCCTTCTCGCGTACAATACAGTAGGACTTAGCCTTACTACCAACAAATTATAATACTAGACCCACATCAAAGTTGTCTTTGAATTTCTCTACAATTTTTTGTTAACATGCGGTATATTGTGTTTATTATTTGCGGGGTTCACCACTTTAAACCTAAAAATAAAAACAAGATAGTTTAATACATCTATTAATAATTTTTGCTAATGTTGGCGATATAAATATGTAAAAACAAACTTTATCAAGAAACATGTTTTTAATAAAATACATACATGTATTGATAACATCTATAAACCGCTGTGGTAACCCGAGTCTGGCGAATCTGGGATAGCCAATTCTCTTAACATTTGCGCAAGCGATTGCCTTGCAGTTGCATCTTTTAAGTACTGGATGGGGTAACATTTAATAATTTCCAACACTGTCAAGTAATTTACATTGCTGCAATCATTAGACAGAGAAATACTGGCACGGCTCTCTTCTTCTAATAACGTTTGAATCATTTCTTCCTCCGTCGTATTTCCACATACTTTTTTTATATCACCAACAAATTTTTCGTAAAATTCTGGAAAGTTTCTACACCTTAACTTAGCCATTTTAAAACAGATTAATTCTCGTAAATTTAATAGCTTGATGCACTCGTACGCAGGTAGCACAATAACATTCCGATCTTTCGTAATCTCCATATTATATAAATTCTCTTTTTCAAAATTGTTCAACAGCCATATACTTCTATTAAAGGCTGTGCTCAGCTGCAATTTGAAACCTTTATCCAATTGTATGTCAACAACATCGTTTCCAGTAGTCAAACCATTTAATCTGACTTGTTCTGAGTCTTGAGCAAATTGGTGAATTTGAAATTCCACTTGAAAAGTACACAATTTCTTCCAATCGAAGTAAGAGAATGTTATCGTAGAATCAGCACACATGCCACTACAGCAAATAACTTTGGATGGCAGGTTGAAGACCACCATATAAATCAAAACCAACTTCTATTATATGGTGGTGATAATTTGGAGGAAATTCGCCTAACCTATAGGTTGTCTTACCAACTAGTTGGTTGATATTTAATTGTGGTACTCGCACATCACTTGTAACGTCAACACAAGAAAAATCCATCTTTAACTTATAATTTTAATCAAACTCGACTTTTTGCAAGCACCGTATATAATTCACCTTTAATGTATTTCTAAACAGTATCGCTCTGTCTTTTGAGATAAACCCATGGTGTAACCTATAAAATTAGTATAGAATTTTCCTGGGGATTTGAAATTAATTATCACGTCTTTTAAAATTAGTTCCAACAAAGACCTGTATATATTGTATTAATATTTAAAAACCTATCAGCAAAACACCTTTGCATTTTTTTTAGATTTAGCTCGATAATAAAGTTAAACTCCAAAAATATTTATTAGTAGCTAGAATTGTTAAAATTTTCAATTAGTGAATCCACATACAAGTGATTAAACCAAAAGGTATAATATATATATATTAATTTTGCACGGTGGGCTAGAAAGTGGTTCGATAATCTATTTTAAATGTAGTTTAACATAAGACGTATATTCTAAATAAATTTAGTGAAATGTATGATCATTAGCTTTGCATTGTTTTGTCGACGACGTCTGACTATTAATTTAATAAAAGCACTTTCCACAATTCTAGTTAATATACGGGAATACACATTCTATAATTTGATTTAAATTGGGTTAATGTAAAGACAAATTATACTTATACTTCCTCTGTGTGCGAAAATGTTTTACTGGATGTGATGCCATAAAAAAACACAGCCAAAGGCACATTGAGATGGTTTATTTCCAAGAGGAACCAAAAATTACAGACAATGAGTGGGAACAAATTAAGGATTTGGAAAACCAATCGACTGCAGCGCATAAAGAATGTATAAAAGCTGCAATTCAATTAGAGCGAGCAAAGTTGCTATTTGAAAAACCATACGCCATAACAAAATCTTCTTTCAAAATCATAATTGTAGGCCTTAACCCGTTCGACGATTACAAAATAATTTTTAGATTTGTGCACACCATTTTGCAGAGCGTACTTGATGTATCCCTCAACGTATTTAGGAAGTTTATATCAAATTTTCCACACATTATACGCACTATGGAAGTTGGCATGCGAAATCAGATATGCAAATTCGACAACTTGCGTTTTTATTTAAATAAGAATTGCTTATACGCGGGGTAGTCACTCTTTTAAGATGAATATATTTTGCTAAGTATCAACTAACATTAAATTTTTCTAGGGACCCCAAATCTGTAAATAGATTTTAAATTGGACCACCCCATACAAAGTTATGCCTTTTAAAGACCCAAATCACTAATTTTTGCTCATCTTTATTTAACTCCATCTTTAGAACCTTTTTTTGCTACGCAAGACATATACCTTAGCCAACCATCTCCCGAGAAATCTAAAACCGCTGTGTTCCGCGAACACCACGTGGAGATAACACGTATACTCTGTCAACCAGGATAGAAGCAGGAAGGATTTGGAAGAAGGAAAGGTGGGAGAAGAACTTAAAAATTATGGAATCTTAAAACTAATATATACAATAGATTTACAAAATCAAACAACTATCTTATATCTTTGTCTCCATGCGTAGATTGTTGCCCTCGTGTACGCCCAGACACATCCCAGCCCATGAGCACCCCTGCGCATGCACACCCCTGCCCATGCACACCCCTGCGCGTATGCACCCCTGCCGATGCGCGCTGCCCATGCGCACCCCTCTCTGCGCAACTGCTATTTTGAGGTAACGTCACAGCCTTTTATAAATAAAGAACAATGTTATATACTATTATAAAATGTTTATTCTGACATTATACATAACAAATTTAAAAATATTTAATACCAAGCATGGAGTCATTTAAACTTAATTTTAATACAAAGTTATACACAGAAGACAGTCCTTTCTTTATGTTTGTTTGGAGTGGTTTTAATTTTATCTAATTTTATTCGCAGCTTAAAATTTAAATCGACACCCAAGTCTTCTATCTCTTTTTCTAGCCAATAGTTTGATACATAGAGACCGACTAGGTTTTCGAACTGTAAAATATACCGAAGTTTGATTCCACCGGCAACCAGATCCATTCCTTCGTGTAATTCTTGCCGCTTGTGACAATCTTTTAATCGCAGCTTTTCCACTATATCCTGCATACGTATCTTGTTAGCTTGATCGACTTCTTCTTGTCGGTATTAGAGGAAATCCTTATTCTTCCACACACTGTTGCGAAGTTGCATGTCCACCATTTTTGGGAATATATGGTTGTTATAGGTTGTAAGACCCTCGGTTTTAAATGATCCGAAAGGTTCTTTACTAGGTAAATATACAATGTTTAGCGGAACCCCTTTGCGTGTGGTGTACGCCAAGGTTACGAAACCCGCATTCCTTAGTTCGTCTTTGTTATTTGCCATTTTGATAAATACGTTTTTAGAATAACCTTTTAAAAAGTTTATGGATTTAGTACCATCCTTTTCTGCAAGAACGCCTACATAACTAAAAGAGTCTTTCTTACTAACCGCAAATGCATACAGCTTGTACAACCCGGATGTATCTAAGTCAGTCCATCGGCACATAAAATAATCTTTTAATTCTTCGTCATTTTCTCTAATAAGGTGTTCTTTGTCTAACACATCTTTGTATTGTTTGCGTATTGTCGCAGTGTTTTCCATGTAATCCAATTTTCGCCTTTTTGCATCCATTTCCTCTAATTCCAGTTGTCTTTTCCTTCCACTTACAGTGTATGGCATTCATAATGGGGCAATTTCCTTTAGCGTAAACGAATAGAGTTTACTACCAATATTTGCGCGTTGTCGTACAACCTCTGGGCGAATGTTAGGTGTATTTATCATTCCGAATTCCGAAATGACTATTCCTTTTGGAATTGTAGAATATGGTGTTGCAGATTGTGTAAAATATGTGCTACCTGCTTTAATGTAGCACTTGTGTAAGATTTTTATTTTATCTTGGCTGTCTTCCTCCTCCACTATCTCTAAATAATTTACAAGTAAATAGTTAAAACTAAAAGCCGAAAGCACATACTTTATTATACTTTATCAATGTTTCCCTTTCTTTTGGTTTTTCGGACAACTTAATTTGCAAGCCCGTCAATTTCTTTGTATTGCCATTCCCCCAATACACGTACTGTAGTAGGTTATTATACACTAAACAGCAGCTATTTTGTAGCTTGTCCGATAGCTTACTCCACATTTTGGCAAGTGGTACCGAGTACATTGACGCCTTTAGGAAGTATAACTTACTATCTTCCAATAACGTTAAACAGTCTTTTAATGGATTATACACTCGTTCCGTACTGACATAGCTTCCAATTGCACAGTTGTATATTGTCGCTTCCAATCGCGTAATACCATGTTCCTTGGCCAAAGTAGACGCAAATGTTTCCCTTAAACGTACATCTGGGCAACGTAAAAAATGTAGTAAATGATTGCCAAGTTGTTTATTAACACCAGAACTTGTTATCTGACACACAAATTTGTTGTATATCTTAATTCTTGCATTGGTGGTTAGCCATGTTAAACAATCAATTCCCACAGTTTTATCGTTGTCAACTATAATATTACACTTTTCTTCGTATTCGCCCTTATAGCAAAAGTTGTGGTTTGTAGTTAAATAATTACACATCTCCATCTTGCTAAATATGCCCGCAAAATCTTGGGTTACATCCATGTCAAAAAGATAGAAATAATCTTTTTCGAGTTCGTCTAATATATCTGGTAGTTCCTCCAATAAAGTTTCCAACTTAACATCTGCTAGTTCCACTTTGTATGGAACACATATAGGATTTTGGAATTTTTTATTAATGCATTCGAGGTCTTCTTTTCCGATAATTTCTTTTACTCTCTGGCCCATCTTGTTAGTGCTTTCCAGAGAAAACGGAAGCTTAGTTTTAACACCATGCCTAGCGGAAACAAATCGGTGAAACTTTCTTCGTAGGTAGCTGTTAAATGCACCACAAATTTCTTTTTTTTAGGATAAACATCCTTTTGTTTGCAGGTGTTTGTTCGGCGTCATAAAAGTCGCAAATTTTAACCAACATTATATTGTCACAAAATGGTTCTGTAATTGGTGTGTGTAGTCCACCAGTCAGCATCTGTTCGCCTTCGACATAACAAATATTACCAATATCTGTCACCAGATTATTGTTGCACATATTTTCTGTCAACAGCCATAATCCAAATCGCTCATTTGTAGGTTTCACTTTATTTCCAAGAAGTTGAGAAACGTTAATCACCTTGGAGACGCTCATGTTTACCGTTCTAGCTACTGTGGAATACTAAATTGAATACGAAAAAATTGTTCTCTTATGTATCCTACAGAGTGGGGCGTATATTGCCGAAGATAGTCGAATATGTTGTTATCCGACCTAGGCCGACAGGGATGCGCATCGACATATGTCCAGATATATGTAGGATGTTAGGTTAAGGTGAAATAGCCCCTGATCTAGGTTGGATGTGGACTTGTCAGGAGTTAGGTTAGCTGGGGTTGTCTGGTGTTAGGTTAGGTTAGTTGGACTTGTGTGGACTTAGGTTAGATAAAAGGAAAAATTGATAGGTTAGGTCAGCGTCGCGACGCTGACCTAACCTATCAATTTTCCTTTATATATATATTAAGACCAATAGTAAACAATATTCAATCTCCAACATATCGATTATCAAAATTCCTATCGGAATCTTTATCTAAAATAATTGGAAATACTGAATACCATGTCAAAGACACATGGCAATTCCAAAACTTTATAAAAACACAATACGTACCAAAAAATTTTATATTAATATCTTTAGATGTCATATCTCTTTTTACGAATATCCCAATTAAATTAGCATTATCAGTCATAAAGAAAAATTGGGAAACGATAAAACCTCACACAACATTACCTTTAGATGAATCTATTAAAGCAACAAAATTATGTCTACAATCAACCTATTTTAATTTCAATAATACCTTTTATTCCCAAGTTTTTGGAACTGCCATGGGTTCACCCATTTCATCAACAATAGCCAACTTAGTCATGGAAGAATTAGAGAACACTATAATGACAAAATTAAGTTTTAAACCCCACTTTTATAAACGATATGTCGACGACTGTATCATGTGTCTACCAGAAAACCAAATTGCAAACACTTTACAATTATTTAATTCATTCCATAGTAAATTACAGTTCACTGTCGAAAAAGAAGTAAACCATAGTATTTCATTTTTAAATATAAAAATTATATATAATAAAACAGGAAAAATTTTTACAAATTGGTTTACAAAAAATATCTGGTCTGGTAGATATTTAAATTTTAATTCAACCGTTCCTATACAATATAAAACTAACGTCATCAATAATCTAGTAGACAATGCAATACAGTTGTCTTACTCAAAATTTAGACCCAACAATTTGAGAAAAGTAAAACAAGTATTACAACAAAATAATTACCCTAAAACTTTCTATGACCCTATTATAAAACAAAAAATCCATAAAATATATAATAACAACAAAGAAAATAAAAACAATGACAGTAATAATATTTATATAAGTTTAGAATACATACCAAAACTTTCTCATAAAATTCAACAATGTTTAAAAAGTTATGATATTAAAGTGGGACATAAACCAAATAACTATACAAATAAATTCTTTAATAAATTGAAACCAAAAATTCTTGATAAAAATAAAACACACACTATATATAAAATAAATTGTAAAGAATGCTTTAGCACCTACATAGGAAGCACAAAACAATACATAAACAAAAGAATTTATGAACATAAATACTCTATAAAAACCAATAACAGATGTACCGCTTTAGCCAACCACGCACTAAACAATCTACATAATTTTAATTTTGATAATATTAGCATTTTAGGTACCGAAAAACATGAAATAAAAAGAAACATATTAGAAATGATACAAATTCAAAGAGATCATAATACTGTAAATTCAAAGACTGATAATGATGGCTTTGTTAATATATACCATAACATAATTAATAATTAAATCAATAGTTTGCATCTTAGTAAAATATCAGAATAATTATCATAACAACAAAACAAATATGTTGTTCTTTTATCTACACTCACACAACTTTCACCTACACTTTGTTTCAAACAGTCCCACAGTTAACACGTATATTTAAGCAATTGACACAATATCCATTGATGTTTTATGTTTTAATATGTAAATTCTGCTATTCAAAATTTGAACAGGTATAAACTATAATGTTATTATTTTATACTGTATTTATACCAAATAACGTTTTATATATTGTAATTAATTTTATGTATTTTAGATATTTTGATAATGGTTGTAATAAACCGAAACGCGTCATACAAATTTACTTGAATATTATTGATGACCAATACCCAGAAAATCTACATATATATATATATATATATATATATATATATATATATATATATTATACCTTTTGGTTTAATCATTTGTATGTGGATTCACTAATTGAAAATTGTAACAATTCTAGCTACTAATAAATATTTTTGGAGTTTAACTCTATTATCGAGCTAAATCTAAATAAAAATGCAAATGTGTTTTGCTGATAGGTTTTTGAATATTAATACGATATATACAGGTCTTTGTTGGAACTAATTTTAAAAGACGTGATAATTAATTTCAATTCCCCAGGAAAATTCTATACTAATTTTATAGGGTACACCATGGGTTTATCTCAAAGGACAGAGCGATACTGTTTAGAAATAGATTAAAGGTGAATTATATACGGTGCTTGCAAAAGGTTAATCTGTAAATCAGTAAGGGGTCATTCGATTTGAAAAAAATTCCGAAGGATTTGAGAACCTGAAGAAAAACACAATAATAATTGAAATCTTACACGACGGTATATTAAAAATACTGCTAAGAGTAATTTTGTTTAATAATTCTAAAAATGGTGTTGGTGGTTAAATACATACAGGTAAAACCCACTATAAAACAATTATACGCGTCACTTTTCCAGTCAAGACTTGCATATAACGCCAACTAACATAATAAGGAGCCGCGCACGCTCGACCATCGGCATAAAAGGCGAGAGAGCCATGTTCCAGTGCATTAGTCGTCAAAGTATCGTCGAGTTTGATCAAAATTATAAGTTAAAGATGGATTTTTCTTGTGTTGACGTTACAAGTGATGTGCGAGTACCACAATTAAATATCAACCAACTAGTTGGTAAGACAACCTATAGGTTAGGCGAATTTCCTCCAAATTATCACCACCATATAATAGAAGTTGGTTTTGATTTATATGGTGGTCTTCAACCTGCCATCCAAATGATTTGCTGTAGTGGTATGTGTGCTGATTCTACGATAACATTCTTTTACTTCGATTGGAAGAAATTGTGTACTTTTCAAGTGGAATTTCAAATTCACCAATTTGCTCAAGACTCAAAACAAGTCAGATTAAATGGTTTGACTACTGGAAACGATGTTGTTGACATACAATTGGATCAAAATTTCAAATTGCAGCTGAGCACAGCCTTTAATAGAAGTATATGGCTGTTGAACAATTTTGAAAAAGAGAATTTATAAAATATGGAGATTACGAAAGATCGGAATGTTATTGTGCTACCTGCGTACGAGTGCATCAAGCTATTAAATTTGCGAGAATTAATCTGTTTTAAAATGGCTAAGTTAAGGTGTAGAAACGTTTCAGAATTTTACGAAAAATTTGTTGGTTATATAAAAAAAGTATGTGGAAATACGACGGAGGAAGAAAGGATTCAAACGTTATTAGAAGAAGAGAACCGTGCCAGTATTTCTCTGTCTAATGATTGCAGCAATGTAAATTACTTGACAGTGTTGGAAATTATTAAATGTTACCCCATCGAGTACTTAAAAGCTGCAACTGCAAGGCAATCGCTTGCGCAAATGTTAAGAGATTTGGCTATCCCAGATTCGCCAGACTCTGGTTACCACAGCGGTTTATAGATGTTATCAATACATGTATGTATTTTATTAAAAACATATTTCTTGATAAAGTTTGTTTTTACATATTTATATCGCCAACATTAGCAAAAATTATTAATAGACGTATTAAACTATCTTGTTTTTATTTTTAGGTTTAAAGTGGTGTATCCCGCAAATAATAAACACAATATACCGCATGATAACAAAAAATTGTAAAGAAATTCAAAGACAACTTTAATGTGGGTCTAGTATTATAATTTGTTGGTAGTAAGACTAAGTCCTACTGTATTGTACGCGAGAAGGACAGGATTAAAAAGATTAAAGGAGTCTCACAAAGTGTAGTTAAGTAAAACCGAGGGTCTTACAACCTATAACGAGCATATATCCCCAAAAGGGGTAGGCATGCAACTACGCAGCAGTGCGTGGGAGAATAAAGATTCTCTCCAATAAGAAATTAAAGTCATTGGGTAATGGTAGAAACGTTAAACTTATAAAGGCGATTATTAATTGTGGTTTAGTGACCGCGTTTGTGCACTCTTCGAGTGTCTTCGGCAATCTTCGATTATTTCCAAAGAAAATATTCAAGCCTGCCATTTTCGAAAAATATGGCGTAGAAGTTATTTAAAATTAAATTGCTTTATTAGTAAGTATTCTGCATACAACAAGTTCGGTGTTCCCTTAGTAAAGGTTTAAAGTGTTTATTTAAAATTTGTATCCAGCAATTATTCATCAATTTCTAGTACACAAACATAATTAATAGAAAGTCCAAGAAAAGAAATTATATACAGCTTTCATATGTAATTTAACCTGCTCATAATCGTTAAGAAATTGATTCTTTAACGACTTGTATTTTCCTAGCATTTGAGCATATAATTATGACGCGCATAGTTATTAAAAATGTTAAACCAGAAAATTGATAACTGTTTTAAATTAAAAAAAGTTAAGGTTTTGAATATTCTAAAAAACAGTGCATCACCGTTTGAAAAATGGTTTTAAATATTAAACACTTATGGCTTTATAAAGGAGTCATTTCTAAAATTTCCACGGTTTTTGATTTTTGGAGATGTTTGCTTATAGAGCAAAGAGCAAAATTTAGAGGTTTGAGAGCTTTAAAGTGTAACTTTGCAGGGCGTGGTTCGATTTTAAATCTGTTTGCAGATTCGAATTCCTAGAAATTCGGGTAGCTGAGAAAATTCTATTATTAATTGATACCAAACAAGATAGGTTTATCTCAAAAGATGCAATGGCTACTCGAAGAAAACTATTTGGTTCAGAATGTTAGCGGTAAAAAATCTTAAAATGAGGGTAGCTCCCTGGGGGGTGATGCTATCTAAAAAATTCCTAGAAATTCGGGTAGCTGAGAAAAATCTAATATTAATTGATACCAAACAAGATAAGTTTATCTCGAAAGATAAAAATGGCTTGTCGAAGAAAACTATTTGGTCTAGATGTGTGAGGAAATGAGGAATCCCTTCTCCTCGAATCCTCCTTATGGGAATTTACATGTAAAATGTGTGAGGAAATGAGGATGCTGGAGGAAATGAGGCCTGATTCAACCAATAACCATCTACTAATATTGTATAAACAACAAACAAATTTTTGTCAAAACTAAACTGAAATCACAACGCAAATTGATCAAAACGATTGATTCTTTTGAAGTTCAACAAATCTGACATTTCATATGCAAAGGTCTGACAATTACCATTTTTAAAAATATATATAAAAGGATTCATCGGATGTGTGTTTAGAAAAGCAGAATTTATCTAGCTGAATTAAATTCTGAAAAGTAGAGGTGTGAAAAACTAATAGCAATTGTAGTTATTTGGTACAACGATACTAGTAAGGCAAAAGGATGCTGTGGTTTGATAAAACGCTATTGCTACTTCAATGAAACTACTGGAAAGCAATAATGAATTAAATAATAGTAATTCTTTTTGAAGTAATGTTATTAAATTGTGCAGGATGTGTAATAAAAAATGTCCATAAGGAATAGCTTTCTAAACCGTTATGTTAATAACAAATCACGTGTATTATTAAAGCACACGTGTTTCTTTAATATACTTAAACTGAAAGTGTATTAAAATTGTATGGAAATACAGGATTTTCAAATTATTTCATGTGGATTTCTGCCATTCTCTATATGCATCCGGTTGGGGAATTGTGCGTGATAATCTTCTGAATAAATGCAGTTACAAAAGAATACCTTCAACCGTAAGTGATAAACAAAGGTTTACCTTTTTTAAGTTTGGGATGCTTTATTTAAAACAGTGTTACTTTGTAGATTAAAAATATATTAGAATAATATGCGCGAGTTTTATCTTAATATTCTAAAAGGGAATTTATTTATATCGGTTTACATCAGCTGATTATATTCTTGTTTGATGTAAATGCGACTAGAGATGGTAAGTTTTCAAAATGTATTTGAAACTTGCGCGTTTATTGGGCGTGGTATTCACATTGGTGTACCGTAATCAAGCAGCGGAGGGGGTTACAATTACTACCACAGTCAAAAATGGATTATAGTGTTCGTGTGATTTTATCGTATGAATGTGAAATTTGTAGATCCTAATGTCATTTATAATAGTGTAATAGTGTGAAAAAACCGAAAAATGTTTGAGATTCTTGTGGTTAAGTGTTGTTAATAGATCAAAGCAGGTTAGAATGCTGAGTTAGTGAATTTTAAATAGTGGTTCATTAAAAATTAGTGATTAGTATTAATTGTTTGCAATTTCGGAAAAAAACAAGAAAGTGGGCGTATCTCCTTTCAAGGGTAAGAATTTTTCGTAAATTTAAAATAAAGTTTGCTTTATACGCCTAAAAGTTTATAAAACACAAAAAATTTTAAAAAGTTTAACCTAAACAGTGCTGAAAAATTTTCTTGAACTTAGACCTCGATTGCTAGATATACGATGCTTGTCTAAGCTTTTGTAATTCAAAATTTGTCCCAAATTGTGAAAAATTGTAAGTTACATGGAGAAAATTAAAAGTGTAAAGAGAATTTCATTACCACCTATAAAAAAAATATTAAAAAGAAGTTTGTATTGAACTTTAAAATAATTAGTTTAATTATTACGAAGTCATTATAAAGAAATGGCATTACCGAGATACTATCAATCTTTTACTTGTTATTGCTAGCAAATGAGATGATGGACCAGAGGTAGCATACGCTAGTGTTAGCACTTAAAACCCTATTGTTTAATTTAGATTTATTAACTTTAAAGCAAAACTATTTTTGTTCAGAAAGAATTTTCGTTGTGTGAATACGATGTGAATTTATACGATATGCATTTATGTTATTCCATCTGTGTACAGCCGGTCCCGACCGGCTGCTAGTCTCTATTATTTATATCATCAGTAAAATGTAGGTGAGAAATAGAGATTCTCTGCTTCGGGTTTAGGGTTTTTTTCGTAAAAAAATTAGTGTTACTTTGCAGGATGGTAGTAGGGAAGTTGAATGGTTTAGTGATAAAGGAATCACCTCCACCCACCTTCATTATCCTTCTCTTTTATCCTTCTCCTTCGTCCTCCTACTCTTTCGTTCTCCTCCGTCCTCCTCATGCAAAGATGAAAGTAAAAGGGGAAGGAAAAACAAAATAGGGAAAACGTATCCAGTAAAACGAAATCCAAAAGACGCGTTATTATAAATTATTATCATTTCGGTTGTGCAGGGTGTCTCGGGGGGTCCTGTGTGAGGCGTGGCCGTGGATTCCTATGGTTGGGATGTACTTGTCCAACCCGCTTTGCTTTCGTCTGAGGCTTGGTGGTTTCCGTAGTGCGGAGAGTCGGGGTTGCTCTTGTTTTGGACTGTTCTTAGGATGAGTGTCTTGGTTGCGGCGGGACTTTCTTGGGGTTTGGCGTCTCGGTGTTTTTTAGGATCTTAGAGTATGAGATTAGGATTTGGTGGAAAGTTACGCCTTTGCGGGGTACGCCGGGGTTGTTGTCGGGTCTGGGGCCCTCGTCTTGGGGTGCCCCTTCACGTAGGATTTCGTGGGGTTCCTGCGGTTGTTGGGATACTTATTTGGGTGGCAATGCGTGGGACGGTGGCTTCGGTGCCCTGTGTCTCGGGGGCTTTCGCCTTTTGGGCTAGGTGGTTGGGCGGTGTACTCGCGCTTTGGTCACAGGAGTTCGAGGTGACGAGGAGAGTTAAATTAGACTAAGTGAAATACATTAGAGTGGGTGAGTTAATTAATTTTGAAAAGTAAATGGCGTAAAATCAAGAAATAATAATTATGTCTTATATCAAGTTAGCTATAAGTCTACCACAAGATTGCAACGGTAACCAGCACTGTGGCTTTTTATCGTCATTCTCATGACGTTCCCCTTTCTCGTTTTGCTATTGTTCTATAGCTTCGAACATTTTGACCACTCTAAACTTAAACTTACGGGAGCCATCTTTAATTATATTAAACTCATTGGGCGATAATAGTAGTCGAAGCAGAAATTGGATGCATCATTATTAGGTCTTCAGTCCTGGAACTGGTTAGACGCGTACCATCATTGTTTCCTATTCTGAACTAACCTACACATTTCCCTGAAATTTGCACAGTCTGCATCTATAACTATCTGATCTAGATCTACATCTACCTCTTTTTTCCTATCTCTGCTTGTAATATATCCCATACTATTCCCCAAAAATGCCTTAAAACGTATTCTGCCCTTCTATTTCTCTTATCTTTTTCTTCAGATATCCTAGTTCCCCTACTATTTCTATAACCTATTTGTTATTATCTTTGTCTGTCTATGCTATCGTCCTCATACATCTGAAGCACAGCATTTCAAAAGGCTGCTACCGTTTTTCTGTCTGCGTTTCAGACTGCCCGTATTTCATAGGCATACTGTGCTGTGCTCCACACATATGCTTTCAACAATTTTCTCCTTGTTTTATGTTTGTTGTCTTTTCTCGTAAGCGATGTTCTTTCTTGTTAGATGCAGTTGGGTCACCTTCTATTTATATTCTGAGCTAGCCTACATAGCCCTGAAATACAGCTCGTTCCCCTCCTATTGTTTTCTAATTTTATGCCTTATTTCACCGAGATTCAGTGAAGGGGGTTAAGCAACCTGTGGCTACCAAGATCCCCCAACACTTAGACATTTGCCGAAGTAATGGTTTTCCAGTAAATCCTTTCACACACTTAACAGTATTCGAGAATATTGCCTAATCAATTCTTGTAGTTACTTATAATACTCATCATGTTTAAGCACAGTTATTTTTTCGTCATTAGTTTATCCATCTTGGGATTGATTGGATGCGTACCTCCATTGATTTCTATTCTAGGCTAGCCTACACATCTCCCTGAAACCCCTACAGCCTACATCTTTTACTATCTGTATGCAGTAGTCTAACCTAGGTCTGCCTCTTATTCTCTTTTTTCCTAACTTTGCTTCTAATATATTCCGCACTATTCCCTCATGCCGTAATATGTGGCCTATCATCTTATATCTCCTCTTTTTTACCGTTTTCCACATATTTCTTTCTTCCCCTAACATTTTTAGTACCTCTTCGTTCTTAACTTTTTCTCTGCATGATATCTTCATCATACGTCTGTAGCGCCACATTTCAAAGGCTTCTACCTTTTTCTTGTCCGCTTCTCCTACTGTCCAGGTTTCACAGCCGTACAGTGCTGTGCTCCACACATATGTTTTAAGCAATCTTTTCCTTGTTTCTATGTTTGTGGTCTTTGAGCACAGTAGTTGCTTTTTCTTGTTAAATGTAGCACGACCTTGTGCTAATCTTTGTTTTATATCATTTGTGCTTTTCCCATCTTGCGTTATTTGGCTTCCTAGGTAGCAGAAATCCTTAACCTCTTGTAAGTTCGTGTTACATACTTGTATTCTTGTTTTGATTTATTTTCCCCACTTTTGCATACTAAAACTTTAGTTTTAGTTTTGTTAATTTTTATACCGTATCTCTCTGTTAGAACCGTTTCCATTTCATTAAGAGCAGCTTCTAACTCTTTTTTACTAGACGCTAATACCGCTATATCATCTGAAAATCTAAGCATATCAATTTTTTGTCCCTGCAGAGTAATTCCAAATGTCTTCCTGCATTTGACAGTATTCATTGCCTCTTTTATGTACAAGCTAAAAATCAATGGGGATAGGGCACATCCCTGTCCCACCCCTTTCCTAATGTTTACTTCTCTACGTTCCTGCTCTAATTCTATTACTGCTGTTTGCTCTTTGTATAAGCTATGTACTATTCGTCTATCCTTATAGCTCACTCCAGTCTTTTTGAGTATTTCAAACATTTTTTTCCATTTTACATTGTCGAATGCTTTTTCCAGATCTACAAACCCTATATACGCTTTCTCCTTTTTCTATTGTTTTCTCCATTATCACTCTCAGAGCTAAAATAGCCTCCCGTGTTCCCCTGTTTCGCCTAAACCCAAATTGCTCTTCTCCTAGTATTTTTTCCGCCCGTTTTTTCATTCGTCTTTGCACAATTCTAGTTAATATTTTTGACACGTGTGCTGTCAAACTTATTGTTCGATAATTTTCACATCTATCCGCACCTTTCTTTTTTGGTATAGTTACTATGATACTACGTTTGAAATTTTTGGGTATCTCGCCTGTCTCATAGATATAGCTTACAAGTTGGAAAAGACGTTCTGTTACTGCTTGTCCAGCGGCTTTTAGAGTTTCTGCTTGCACCTTATCTGTACCCGGCGTCTTACCATTTTTCAGACTCTTTAATGCTAATTCAAACTCCTCTCTAAGTACAGGATATCCCAAGTCATCATTTTCAATGTCTGATTCCTGTTCTAATGCAGTTAGTTTCTCTTCTGCATATAAATTCCCTATATATTCTTGCCATCTACCCACTTTCTCTACGTTTTCTATGATGACGTTTCCTTGTGCGTCCCTTATATTTTTACTATACGGTTTTATATTCCTAAAATTCATTCTAATCAATTTGTATGCTTCGTCTGTCTTTCCTATTTCCATCTTCGTTTGTATCTTTTTGCACTTTTCATCAATTCATTATTCTTTAGCTTTCCTGCATTTTCGAAGAATTTCCCATTTTATGGCTTTGTATCTCTGTTTTCCTATTACGTCTGATTTATTTTTGTATTTTCGTCTTTCTTCTATTAAATTCAGGATATCCTTTGTTATCCATGGTTTCTTATTTTCTTTTTGTGTATACTCCAGAATATTTCTGGCCGCCATGTCTAGGCTGGATTTAATGTTATTCCATTCTGTTTCTACTTCCTTAGTATCAGATATTTTCCCGATATCTTTGAGCAATTCATTTGACTTTTTTTCGAATCTTTCTTGAATATCTTTATCTTTTAGTTTCTCTAAGTCCAAGTGCTTTTTTCCGTTTCTTTTTTCACATTCTTAAATTTAAGTGCGGCCTTCATAACTACGATGTTGTGGTGAGTATCTATATCTGCTTCTGGGTAGCTTCTACTGTCTTTTAATTGATTCCTAAACCGTTGTCTAACAAGAATGTAATCTATTTGATATCTTCCTATATCTCCTGGCATCTTCCACGTATATCGTATTCTAGCATGATGTTGAATTAATGTGTTTGTGATGAGTAAATTGTTCTTGTCGCAAAATTCTACCAGCCTATTTTCCCTGTCGTTTCTCGTGCCTAAACCAAATAAACCTACTACCGCTCCTTCCCTACCCTCACCTACCACGGCATTAAAATCCCCCGTAATTAATAAATTTTCATGTCCTTTTACGTATCTTAATATGTCATCGATATCTTTGTAGATGGCTTCTACCTCTTCGTCACTATAGCTAGAGGTGGGCATGTATACTTGTATTATTACTGTGTTTACCGGTTTAGATTCTAATCTAACCATGAGTACTCTTTCATTCTTTTGTAAGTAATTTTCTACACAGTATCCTATCTTTTTCCGCATAACTATCCCCACACTCAAATTTCCTTCCTCTGCTCCTGTATGAATTACCCTGAAGTCTCCACTCTAAAAATCCTCCGCCTCTGGCCACCGAACTTCGCTGATCCCTACTATATCTAGTGATAACCTATTCATTTCGATTTTTAGGTTCTCTAGCTTACCTACTTGCTTCATACTTCTAACATTCCACGCTCCGACTCGCAGAATGTTTCCGACTCTTATTTTCAACGAACTTCGTTCGTTTATGAAATCTATTTGTCTGTGTGTCTGTGTCTCGAGGCCTTTTTAATGGTCGGACATCAATGTGTGATACATCAATCGATTCAGCTCGGTGTCCAGAGCTTAAGTTTTGATGTCAGTTAAAATCGGGCCACGGGGACGCCGAGCCCCCGAGAAAATCCACAGGGATAATTAAAATTTTAAATAAGTTTAAAATCAATATGCGACACATATTTGAACAATTTATGGCATTTCATGCCAATTATTCCAATATTATAGACATTGTTTAAACTTAAATTTTGATTACCGAAAATAATTAGATTCATATAAAAAAAAAAATTCTTATCTTATTGATGAGAACTAATATATAGCTTTTAAAATATTTATTCAATAAAATAAAATATATTAAAATGTCTCTTTTGTTGTTTATAAATTTTTGTATTTTATCTGAATACTTATAATTATTACAACATAATAATTTTAATTTCTTTAAATTGTTTTAAAGTAAGTCTACATTTGGAAGTTCGTTGCGACAATGCCTTGCATTTTCAACTTGTTAACTTTCCGATCGCATCCTCCGAAGTAGTCCCCTCCCGGATATCCGAATGGGGGACTATTTCAACTCCGGAATCTTTTACCCCAGAGAATGCCATCATGTTTGTTATAATTTAGGTACGCTGTGTACTTGGGAGATAATGTGGTGGTTTCCCGTTGCGTTCCACATCGCGGTAGTGTGTCTTGGACTGACATACCCCTATGGTCTCTGCCAATCTAAGTACCGAAAGAGCCGCTGCCCTCTTTCGGGGACCTGCCTTAGTCTAGTTCCTCACTAACGACCCTACTACTTTGGTTGGACCTGTAGTTTGGCTCTTTAGCTCATTAGAACGTGCAAGCCATTTCACCTGTTCTAGTAATTTAGAACTTCGGCAAGGTGCAGGTCAATTCGAAATTTAAATTGGATGCGTCTAAACCAAATGTAGTACCGTAAAGGTGGAAAGGATTCGGTTGCAAATGTAGCGACCTTCAGTTACATTATACTGGCACTTTGATAATCCACCATTTCTTATTACAATGTTGTTTTTAGCTTACTCTGTATATACCCACTCGTGTTTCATCTTGAGTATACATTTCTACATAGCTACGTCACATAGTTCTTAAAGAAAATGTTTAAACGGAATTTGAACTCGAGTCGCCTACATGCAAAAAGAAATCCCTTATCCACTAGATCACATGACAATCGATGTATGTACTTGTGCATCTCTTACTATTATTAAATGAACAGATTCCATTTTAATTTAAAAATTAGCTTAAAAGTGTATTTAAATATGAAAAAATTTTAGGATGATTAAGAAACATCCCACAAATTCCATTTTAATTTAAAGATTAACATAAAAGCACCTAACCCTAAATGTTGTATAAACTACCATGTATTTTTTCAACGAACTTCGTTCGTTTATGAAATCGATTTGTCGTCCGTCTGTCTGTCCGTCCGAGGCCTTTCTAATGGTCGGACATCAATGTGTGATACATCAATCGATTCAGCTCGGTGTCCTGAGCTTAAGTTTTGATGTCAGTTGAAATCGGGCCACGGGGACGCCGTGCCCCCGCGATATTCCGTCGGGAAAATTAAAATTTCAAATAGGTCCAAAATTAATGTGCGATACATATTTGGACTCCCCTAACATAGCTGAGTCGAAATATGGTACCCCCCACAAAATCTGACCACGGATACCCGACCCCCCCCCCGGGAATTAATTTTTATCAAAAATTTCAAATAGGTCCAAAATTAATGTGCGATACATATTTAGAATCCTATGAAAAAACTGAATCGAAATATGATGCCCCCTTATTTACACACACACACACACAACACATACATACATACATACATACATACACACACACATATACAGGGTGTTTTTTTTAAGTGGGAGGTCACCTGTATATGGAAGACCAATGGTAGAAGGAAGCTGAAAATTTGCACTAGGAGGTTATCGAATGTGCCCTACACGTCTAAAATAGTTTCGATACGTTAGCACTTTCGGTTATACCGGAATAGGTATTACTATCGTTATTTTAAATAGAACACCCTGTATATTTATGCATTTTCGAATTCCTTGTCGAACTTTATGTGAACTTTTATAACACAACCATACCTCTATCTAATGCCGTTTTCGAGATATTTTGATTTTTAGTAGATTTTTGACATTTGCACGCTGTCACATAAATTGGAATAACTAGAAATTGAACGAACTTACAAAATTGTTTTTGCAATCACATTCATAATACTTGATATTATTTCTACGTGCAAAGAAAATTTGATTGCAATGTACAGGGGCTAGAAAATTCATTTTATAATTTGACTAATAAAATGTCAAATATTCCGTTTTTAAATGGAACCTACCATATTTTGTTATATTAATCGATTCTATGGAAAAAATACTTTAGGTATGTAATTACAACAATCCATTTATTGTAAGCCGTTTTTGAGTTATTTGCATTAAAAGAAAATGCACTAGTTCAGTAACATAATAACATTTGCTACTATCAAGTAGCTTTTGTCCGATACATTAACAAAAGAATAATTGGTTATTTTACGAAACGTTAAATGTAGATAATTCTACGCAGATTGCAATTCCTGTACTGTAGTTATTTATGAGGGTTAATCGAAACTTTACAAATCAAGATTATCTCGAAATGATAATTATTTATGGCGAATGCAACAGAATTCTTCAAAGAACTTGCGATGTCTTTCATCAAAAATTTTCTGAAAAGCCAGCGCCGAATGTTAGGGCGTAGAATTATCTACATTTAACGTTTCGTAAAAATAACCAATTATTCTTTTGTTAATGTATCGGACAAAAGCTACTTGATAGTAGCAAATGTTATTATGTTACTGAACTAGTGCATTTTCTTTAATGCAAATAACTCAAAACGGCTTACAATAAATGGATTGTTGTAATTACATACCTAAGGTATTTTTCCATAGAATCGATTAATATAACAAAATATGGTAGGTTCCATTTAAAAACGGAATATTTGACATTTTATTAGTCAAATTATAAAATGGATTTTCTAGCACCCTGTACATTGCAATCAAATTTTCTTTGCACGTAGAAATAATATCAAGTATTATGAATGTGATTGCAAAAACAATTTTGTAAGTTCGTTCAATTTCTAGTTATTCCAATTTATGTGACAGCGTGCAAATGTCAAAATCTACTAAAAGTCAAAATATCTCGAAAACGGCATTAGATAGAGGTATGGTTGTGTTATAAAGTTCACATAAAATTCGACAAGGAATTCGAAAATGCATAAATATACAGGGTGTTCTATTTAAAATAACGATAGAATACTACTTCGGTATAACCGGAAGTGCTAACGTATCAAAACTATTTTAGACGTGTAGGCACATTGATAACCTCCTAATGCAAATTTTCAGCTTCTTTCTACCATTGGTCTTCCATATACAGGTGACCTTCCACTTAAAAAAAACACCCTGTATAGTTTTTAAAATATTTATTCAATAAAATAAAATATATTAAAGTGTCTCTTTTGTTGTTTATAAATTTTTGTATTTTATCTGAATACTTATAATTATTACAACATAATAATTTTAATTTCTTTAAATTGTTTTAAAGTAAGTCTACATTTGGAAGTTCGTTGCGACAATGCCTTGCATTTTCAACTTGTTATTAACGGTCACCATTAAGTCACATTATTCCAAAAAAATGCGTTCCAGATGTCTGCATCGGTCAACAGACACTTTTACACTGAACAGTTTGAGGTTTAACTTTTTTTAACAACCCAAACGTTTTCCACGTCCATTAAATTATGAACACTATTTTATGTCCATACGACATAGACACCAAATTTTGATTACGTTACAAGTGTCAGTTTTAATCCAACTTAACATAGTCTAACCCGAGTACTTATCAAACACCTGGAATCACACGAACCATTAAAGGACTTTTATTTTTTAACTACGCCATTTTTCGACTACCTAACCCCTTGTTTTAATGCAACACCCCCTAACAATAGAACGCAATAAAGAAATTAAAATTTATTAATAATATTTTTGCTGGTATTGACCGTTACAAATTAGTAAAGAAGACTTTTTTATATAGGTAAAAACCAACAACACTATACTTTGGCTACCTTGTTTCAAATACTTTTCCAGACACCATAGTCTTCTACACATAAAAAGCAAGACAATGCTGTTTTAAACCTTTGTGTAACACTAAATACATAACATAATTTAAAAACATTTAACCAGTCAAGCATGGGCCCACTAAAACTTAACTTTAGTACCAAGTTATGGAAAGATGTACTTTCTTTATGTTTGTTTGAGGTTATTTTTAATTTTATCTATTTATCCGTAGTTTAAAATTCAAATGGATGCTCAACTCTTCTATTTCCTCTTCTAGCCAATAATTGGATAAATGGGAATCGTCGAGATTTTCGAATTGCAAAATATTCCAAAGTTTGCTTCTATACGTAAAGTCTTTCATTCCAAAGCAACTAGATCCATTCCATTGTGTAATTCTTGCAACTTGATGCAATCTGTTAATCGTGGCTCTCCAATTATCTCCTTATTACATACCTTGTTGGCTTGGTCGATTTTCTCTTGCTAGTATTGGAAACAATCCCACACACTGTTGTATAATTGTATGTCCACCACTTGTGGAAATATATTACCCTTATAATCTGAAAAACCCTCGGTTTTAAATGATCCGAAAGGTTCTTTATTGGGCAAATATACAACATTTAGCGAAATCCTTCAACGTGTGGCGTACGCCAAAGCTACAAATCCCATCTTCCTTAGTTCGTCTGTTATCTACCATTTTGGTAAATACATTCTTAGACAAACCTTTTAAATGGTATACCAATTTAGTACCACTCCTTTCTGCAAGAACGTCAGATATTTTGTGGACCTTTAGGAGCATTTAAAAAAAACATTTATTTCCAAAAACACCTATCAAATTTGTTTTAATTATAGAAACTGACTTATTTTTCTTTACAACACACTTGAACGTTTATATTCCTTAAACATTAAGTAATTGAAATTGTCAAATACTATAAATTAGTATTTCAACAAATCAATAGTCAATAATTATAATGAGCAGCTTGAACTACCAACAATGTTAAAGTTGTGAAGTTCAAAAGCTGACTGACGATCAGGGGCTCCTTACAGAATTTATGAAACCTCGGACCTCACTTCATCTTATGGGAAAGTGCAGATCTTGCTGTCTGCAGTTTCTCTTTATTATAATGTATTTCATAAGGGGGATTGCGGGAGTCTGAATGTCCTAATGCTAATTCGAGAGGTGTAAAGTTAGTTGAAGATTGAATTGTATTGTTATAAGCAATTATGGCATATGACATTAAATTAGTGATGGGTTCTTTCTTATATGTTAGTCTCAAAAGTCTGATATGTTCTAACAAGGTTAAATGTAATTAAGTTTACAGGCTACTTAACTTGGGTTAGATATTAATACCTGTGTTAAGAATTACGGCACTATCATATACCTACATTCTTAGTTTGTCTGTTTCAACTAAATTATTTTTTACTTAATCTCACATCCATTTTTGATATTCTGTCAGTTTGACACGGCGGTTGCTACTATAGGGTTGACGTCAGAATTAAAATACATATTTTGTCAGTGTGACGCAATTTGTTCCTGAAATAAGAAAATTGTTATCTAAAAATATGAACGGGACTCATAAAGAATATGCCCGATCTTAGGCTTGGAGTAAATAGATATAGGGTAACAGAATCTGTAAGCTTCATATTGGAGAATTCCTGCTAACGTATATATTGAATAAACAAAATGTGTCCAAATGATAGAATATGTTCTATTGGTTATGTCATCCAACCAATAGCAACATCCGCTGAAGACCATAGAAAATGTAGTAAAAGACATAGTTGTATATTCATAAATCCATCGGCTTTTCTCCATGAACTAAATAATGGCATACATGTTTTTGCAGAATTGGCGCATATACAGGGTGTCCCAAATTGAGTAGGATAGCATGGGTATCTTTCTTATTATTAATGATAGAGATTTGCTTAAATGGGCAAAGTTGTGTCATTTGGATAGCTTATTTAAATTCCGCATAGATACATTCAAAATTCCAAACGGTTTAGAAATTATTTAAAAAAAACTGAAAACTGCCAATTTCTTCGAAGTCGAATATTTTTGTTATAATAAAAGATACGAAAAAATGTTTTTTATAAAAGTTACTTAGTTCAATTGTGTGCACTCAAAAGTGATATTAAAATTAAATTCAAGATGGCGGTTATCGAGATATTAGCAACAACTTTCATATTTTAAATGGACGCCATATTGGATTTTAGATGGTTAGATAGCATATTTTTTTCTCTTTTCAACGATGTATTACAACATATGTTTAAATAAAAAAATTTACTGAAAATAATAATTTAAATTTTTTATCAAGTAGGCATCAACACAAATCAGTTTTAAAACAAATTAAACGAAAAAAAACATTAGAATAACATTAAACACCAACCAATAAATCATAACAATTGTTCAAAATGTTGACCGTTATTATTTAAACACAATCGGCAACGTTTTAGAACACTTTTGTTACGCGTCGTAATGTATTCCCATTAAGACCGTTTATTGCCTGCATAACCGCTTCCCGTAGTTCATCTACATTATTGTACTGGAAATTACTTCCATATACATTATCTTTGAAAGTGCCCCATAAATAAGAATCCAAGGGTGTTAAGTCTGCTGATCTAGGCGGCCATTTTACAGGTGTGTGGGTCGTGATTACCCTGCCATCAAAACGGTTACTTAAGTAGGTGATAACATCTCTAGCGTTGTGTGGAGGTGCGCCATCTTGTTGATACCAAATTTGATTATTTTGTGCCAAAGGTAGGTCGTCTAATAAATCTTCTAAAGATGTTTGAAGCATTTGCAAATAACGTTGAGAGGTTAAGGCTCCATCGAATATTATAGGACCAAGTAAACGGTTTCAATATACCACAAAAACATTACATCCAAATCGAATTTGATTGCGGCGTGGAACTGTTATGCGTGGGTTTTCCTGTGCCCAATAGTGTTCATTATGACGATTAAATATTCCACAGTTAGAAAAATAAGACTCATCGGTCCACAAAACGCGATTGATAAAATCATCATTCTCCTAACTTGATTGATAAACCATCTGCAAAATGTTGATCTGCGGAGATAGTCGTTTGGTTGTAAGTTTTGAGCAATGTGAAATCTGTAAGAGTGATATTTATGCTTTTTTACAATTCTTGATGCTTGAGACTTGGATACGCTTATTTGGGTTTCTATTTCCCGTGTTGAAATGTTTGGATTAGCTTCCACACAGGCCAGTGTCAACACCTCATCTGCAATGTCTCCATTTATGTTTCAGTAGGTTTTTAAACATCCATACTGCTGCATATTTGTGTCCAATCTTTGAAAGATTTTAATGTTTGGCTGTCTTTTTTTGGGAAAGTTTGTTAAGTAGGTTTCGGCAGCAAGGCGACTGTTCTTATTACATTTTATGTATGTATAAAACATATGATATTGTTCGCTTGTTGAAAAATTTGCCATTTGAATATTTTATAGAAAAGTATATCACAACTTATAACTGGGAAAGAAAATACACAAATGCCAATTATTAGTACAACAGATACACTAATTCAACATGACAGTTTGTTATAATTTCATTTGTTTAAGATAAATCTGATGATGCCTACTTGATAAAAAAACTAAAATTATCATTTTAGTAAATTTTTTCATTTAAACATATGTTGTGATACATCGTTGAAAAGAGAAAAATATGCTATCTAACCATCTAAAATCCAATATGGCGTCCATTTAAAATATGAAAGTTGATGCTAATATCTCGATAACCGCCATCTTGAATTTAATTTTAATATCACTTTTAAGTGCACACAATTGAACGAAGTAACTTTTATAAGAAATATTTTTTCGTATCTTTTATTATAACAAAAATATTCGACTTCGAAGAAATTGGCAGTTTTCAGTTTTTTTTAAATAATTTCTAAACCGTTTGGAATTTTGAATGTATCTATGCGGAATTTAAATAAGCTATCCAAATGACACAACTTTGCCCATTTAAGCAAATCTCTATCATTAATAATAAGAAAGATACCCATGCTATCCTACTCAATTTGGGACACCCTGTATATATATATATATATATATATATATATCACAGTCGTTAAAAATTTACTATCTAGAGTCTAGACCTATCTATCCTTCTTAACCTATAATTTTCACGACAATATATATATATATATATATATTGTCGTGAAAATTTAGGTTAAGAAGAATAGATAAGTCTAGATAGTAAATTTTTAACGACTGTGTATATAGGAAATACGAACAATTTATTTACGCGCCAAATTAATCAGTTTAGATATTGAAAACGGACGGATACTAACATATTTTGTATTTCTAAATTGGAATGTTAAAATTTGCATAACGTGTTGAAGCTTTAGAGTGCATGAAAACTCAAGGATACGCATAATTAGTTTTAATATTTTAAATCAAGCGCATCGGATAATAAACTGAGCTTTTAGGTATAGAAAAACAATAATTTAAACGCATATGCCTATTTAACTAAACTGAACGTCGTTTATACAAATCCTAAGAAACTCTAAACCTCGGAATTATAGTTTCAAACGGACAGTGCT
Source organism: Platerodrilus igneus (assembly GCA_036346225.1). Taxonomy (NCBI): domain Eukaryota; kingdom Metazoa; phylum Arthropoda; class Insecta; order Coleoptera; family Lycidae; genus Platerodrilus; species Platerodrilus igneus. Next base: position 6,287,587 of record JARFIW010000791.1, read on the forward strand.
TCATAGAAACACCTGATAGTTAAAATGTCAAGTTTAAAGAACTTAAATGAACGTTGGCACAGAAATCTGTAGAATGTTTGTAGCAGTCGATGTATAAGCTACTAAAATAACTCATGCTTTGAAGGTAAAGTGAGACGTAACATCCGTCGTGTAAAACAGACAGAGATCACGTATAATAAAACGTTGGTTAAAATACTCGTCTAAAGTACGCGGTAGATTTGGGGGTCAACCACAATATCGATTTTCTGTTGCTTGAGTGGTAATTTAAAAGAGACAGTAAATATGGGTTAAATGAGGAAAGGTAGCTAGGGGTTGGACGTTAAAAACGGGGGAAAGCAATATAATTGGTCGAATGCGAGAAGTTTTAAGAAGCTCGCAACGGTTAAATGTTTTTGAACAAATTTCAATGTAAAAGCAGGGGTAGACTGGAAATATTCTGACGTAGAAGTTCGTTACGTACAAAATTTGTAAAATCTGTTTTGAAAAGTAAGCTTTTCGATGGAAATAGGGTCCGTGAGGGGTGTACAAAATCATATAAAAACACTAGGAGAGGTACTAAAGCTCTCTTACTTACTCTTACTTGCTCCTACTTTTTATTGATTCTCGTACGTCGCTTATTCGTGACTTATAATATGACATCCTAAATTGAAAGTGTGTAAAACGCTGTTAGTAACGTACATCGATAATGTATTAAAAGTGTCAGTTGCACTAGTGGGTGCTGGCTGATAGACGGTGCTGTTACTACACGCAATGATCTAATGAAAGGATGGTACTAGGGTAAGCGAGTCGAGAAGTTTGAAACAAGAATGCGTGAAGTGTAGTGATTACGGAAGGTTAAGCTTGATGGAGACAGTTATCGGAGTAGAAACATTGAAGGCGGTTGCAGAGATTTGGATAGGGAGTGAAAATGGGTTGGTACGATGTATAACAACGAAGTGTATAGACAATGACGAGGGTTTTGGAACACATCTTTAGAGGTAACAATGGAAGAAGTTTATTCCAGGTAAAGAAATTAATTACATGCTTTTGCTTGAACATGTGTGCTGGTATTTTGTGCTTGAGTGATTTGACTTATTAGGGGTGTATTTTATTACCATAAAAATTCATTTGAAGGGGTATATGTAAAGGACAATTGATATTTATTATTTAATTGATATTTATTATATAAAAATGTTAACAAATGACATAAAAATTTTGTTGTAAGGAAGAGTAAACGGGTCTTTAGGTTTATTTTAAACAAAAATGCGATGTTTAAAAGCATTTAAGGCAACTGGGTTATACTGAGCTCACCATAGACCAGAATAAAAATCAATTTAGGGTTGCACGACGAGCCCATCTACTCGTCTAAAATAAAATTGTTGAAATAAATAGAAATCATAAAATGTTAAAAGATTTAAGAATTGAGATGGTCAAATTTTATGAAACTGTATATACAAATGTGTAAATATTTTCTTGCTAATGGAAACTTTTTAATATGTGTAAATAAAAAGGTTGTATGTCTTGTTGCATTTTTAAGTGGCAATTTCATTTGACTGTATTTGTGAGAAAGAATGAATTTAGGATGGTAGGTATCCAAGAAGAATCAGATTTTAGAGCTAGCCGAGGTGTGCAGAAATAACGAGGCATTCCAGAGGTAGTTGGTTTTTTTTTTTGAAAAATTTTGATAACGGCCCAACGACGCTGGGACACAAAGGCGTTCCTGATATTTTTAGAAGAAATCCACTGCAAATATATATATATATATATATAAATATATATGTGTGTGTGTGTGTGTGTGTGTATGTGTTATATATATATATATATATATATATATATATATATATATATGTTCTGATGAGCCCCAATTAGGGCGAAACGCGTCGACAGGATGCCCTTGTGGCTAATATTGACTCACTTGCCATTAAATTTCATTCTTTGATATTATTTTAAGACTCATTAAATTTACTTAATCTTTATAATTATAATCTTTGGCTATGGAAAAAGGCAGTTGAACCGGATCTCCTCGGTGCCGAATGTTAATAAAACTTGCAGTCAGGTGAAACAGCACGAAGGCACAAATTTTGAGCTAGGTGATGCTGTACTTCCCATAATGTGTTCGTGTTGAATATTACATCTTTGCTACTCATGTCCAGATGACCCCCAATTAGGGTGAAACGCGTCGACAGGATGCGCTTGTGGCTAATATTGAGTCACTTGCCATTACATTTCATTCTTTGATATATATACAGGGTGAGTTTTTAGCGTGGCAACGGTCGATAACTCCGTTATTATAAAAGCTACGTAAACCAAATTTGGAAGCATATTAGGCATGCCTAAAGTGCACATTTTAAAAATATTTGAAAGCATACAGGGTGTTCATAATTCCAGGGCATATTAAACTTATATTTTTTAAATGAAACACCCTATATATTATTACATTTTTGAAAAGCCCATAGAAAGAGCTTTAATTTGATATCAAATTATATTTGTCTATTCATTTTAGTTTTTGATATATTTCACTGTTTTTAGAAAAAATGACGCCAATTACATACATTGCCACTGCACTAATACACAACTTATGTTAATTTTTAAGATGCAGAAAATTTTACTGCATACCATAGTATATTTGTAATTATCACTTTTTTGAAATTTATTCACAGTATACAGGGTGTGTCAGGTTTCGCAAAATGCAATTTTTAAAATTTTTTTTAAATGGCACCCTACCAATTTTATTGCTACAATGGATAGTCCATTAAGTGTTTTTTCATTTTTGTTAAGCATTCCCTATACCTAAATCCATTACTTCCTGAGATATTTTTGATTTTCTTCAAATTTTAGAATGTTTTTAATTTACATAACTAAAAATAACTTACTATTGGAGAATATTATAAAACAATTAATACATATTGATTAACAATTAACTACACTTATCCAATGACAATTTTCACTAAAGATATAACAAGCTACAATAATACGCTATCAACAGAATTCCGCCAGATCAACAACATGCATTTTATAGAAAATGTTCAAGCAGGAAATCAGGAAGGCTTTGAAAAAAATAACTATTACAATTAAAATGTCATTTAGGTTTATTAATTGTAGTGTGTTGTCATTTAACAGATATCTCTCTTGGTATATTCTTGATGCAAGTAGGAAATTTCTTAAACTTGCTCCCAATACCCAAATCATATTTATTTGTTCTTCCACTGTAAAATTCATTTTGAAAACTCCTTCAAAGATTACATTTAAAACAGAACTGATAATGTGTTAAATAGCAACACACTACAATTAATAAACCTAAATGACATTTCAATTGTAATTGTTATTTTTTTCAAAGCCTGCCTGATTTCCTGTTTGAACATTTTCTATAAAATGCATATTGTTGATCTAGCGGAATTCTGTTGATAGCGTATTATTGTAGGTTGTTATATTTTTAGTGAAAATTGATATTGGATAAGTGTAGTTAATTGTTAATCAATATGTATTAATTGTTTTACAATATTCTCCAATAGTAAGTTATTTTTAGTTATGTAAATTAAAAACATTCTTAAAATTTGAAGAAAATCAAAATATCTCAGAAAGTAATGGTTTAGGTATGAAATGCTTAACAAAAATGAAAGGACACTTAATGGACTATCCATTGCAGCAATAAAATTGGTAGAATGCCATTTAAAAAAAATTTTAAAAATTGCATTTTGCGAAACCTGACACACCCTGTATATTGTAAAGAAATTTCAAAAGTGTGATATTTACAAATATACTATGGTATATAGTAAAATTTTCAGCATCTTGAAAATTAACATAAGTTGTGTATTAGTGCAGTGGCAATGTATCAAATCAGGGTCATTTTTTCTAAAAACAGTTGAATATCTCAAAAACTAAAAGGAATAGACAGATACAATTCGGTATCAAATTAAAGCTCTTTTTATGGGCTTTCCAAAAATGTAATAATATATAGGGTATTCCATTTAAAAAAATATAAGTTTAATATGCCCTGGAATTATGAAACACTCTGTATGCTTCCAAATATTTTTAAAATGTGCACTTTAGGCATGCCTAATATGCCTCCAAATTTAGTTTACGTAGTTTTTATAATAACGGAGTTATCGACCGTTGCCACACTAAAAACTCACCCTGTATATACATATATTGGTAAAGATCCCGTATCCGCCAAGTAATACTACTTGCGGGTAATTAATTTATAGTTTTCCTGCACTGTCTAGCGTTCCTCCTTCCTACTTTCATACTTTAATGGAGGAAATCATTGCATCAAATTCCTATTCTGAAAAAATACATTGAATCTATTTTTACTTTGTATGAAAAAATATAATTATATGTAACTAACTCTTGCTGAGTTCCACTACTCAGCGTTTTTTTTTATTACACGGTATGAACATTAAAGTGTAACTGGGGTTTTCTTTGTATTGCAACTATTTAACATTCAATTTAATTTATTTAACTAAAATTTGTAAAAGTTTTTATACATTTGGACTAATTATGGTATGAAGCTTTTCTATTAGGCGGTTCCCGGTTATTTACTTTATAATTCTAACGCTTTCTTTAAATGATTTTATTTCGTTATGAAACTTGACTGAAATAAATATTTTATTTGCTCTTTTGTGGTTTAAATTATTTTATGAATCTGAGTTTCGTCCTAATACGTATTTTACAACTAATAATTTTCTGATTTCGTGGTTTCAGTTTTTTGCATGACTCCCTGCATTCATCACATATTAATTACGATGTATATTTGCGGGCACCTTTATTTCAACGTTTTTCATTGTCGCGACATGTATTTTCCTAAATATCTCATGCGTTAGCTTAATATTGTGTTAAATTGTACCAATTTATTTAAGATAGCTTATTTTTTATTGCTTTACTTATCCTAACTGCCATAATTAAAAGTATATTTTCTAAAACCAAAAGAATTGAAATATCATCCTTAATTAATGTTAGTTTCATAAAATCCATTGTATAGGGTGCATCAATAATAATTTTGTCCGTTTTAGATTAATTTTGCTCATTTTACATTTCGTTTTTATTTTACGTTGAGGTAAGCCGTTACATACTAAATATTCTGTACTCGTAGTAGTTTGTAGTCCGCAAATAATCGAGATACTCAATGTCAGACAAAGATAAGAATCCGCTCAAGAATAAAAAAGAGTTTCAGAATAATAGGAACAGCTTCAATTTAAAGTTTCTAAATAAATCAAAATTATTGAATGTACCTTCCTAAACTGGATCGTATACCAACGAAAATCCTGGTAATGAGTTTGTAATTTAAACAGTTGTAAAAGCTGATTTATGATAAAATAATTGCAAAAATTGGAATTTCTTAAAGATTCTAAACCAAAGTTTTACTTTATACAGGTAAAAGCTTTTAAGAAATAAAAAATTGAAAGAGATGAAAACCTTTGATGTTTTAAGTGTGGATGGTACGTATTAACCGCCGCCACAAAGACTGCTATGGCACACATTTAGACGTAATCACCTGGAATTATTAAACAAAAAATTTCTATGAAAGATATATCCCGAACCCTCATATACCTAAATTGATAACAATAACCTTGATTTATCAAAGTCAAACGTGAACATACTGATTAACGGTATTTTCGACGTCACTTCTCAGGATGCTTTTAGGTTTTACTTTTACACTTTAATTGTATTTTTTGCGGTGCGTATGAAAAATTCATCAGATTTTGTTCCCCAGATATGTAATTCAAAAATCTCCATTTGTATTAAAGAGAACCAGTGGTAAAATTTCATAAAACATGGATGTTTTCCCAAAGAATGAACGTGTTCTACAATTATTGTATTATTTTTTCTCTTTGACGCAAATTCCTTTTTGGTTTCGGTGCAGCAGCTGCTAGATAATACATGGGAGTTCTTACATTTATATAACTTCAATAAATATACATATATCCTATTATTCAGGTTCTCAACATAAGCAATAAATATTTTACAACACTTTTAATTGCAAAAACTATTAGACTCAGCACTTAGTTCGTCAGGGCGTACAAGATGCTCCATTAATTCCAAGACCGTGACTTATCTGACCAATCTTCCATCCCTTGTTAACTACACCCCGAGCTGACGCGCTTGATTGCTTTGTCAGGTTGTTTTATTGTCACGAGTTCATCAGAACACTTGGAAAACACACGCTCTTGGCAAAAAGACTCTACTAGCAATTTCAGCGACAATTTATAATAAGAGAAAACTTTCCCGCCGCATTGTGGTGGTATAAAGAGTAGTTGCTACACACCCCAAAACGTCATTAGGCTTCACAGATGACATAAAGAGTCTGGCATTCATAACGAGATTATGAGATGGGTAAACATTGTGTTAGGGTAGGAGCATCCCAATAAATGTCAAAGCGAACATGACGATAAATCAGAACTAAAACTGTCACTTAACGCCAATTAAGCTAATCCGGCATAGGATTAACACAATTATGGATGTCGGTAAGCGCAGCTGATGCCAGGTTTTAAAGTTGCAAGCTTTAAAATTGTTAAAACATCATTAATTAGTAGTTAAACGTTTTCTTGACTGCATTAATTTTCTATTTTGCTGTTAATTATAAAAGCTGTGCAGCGTAATAGAGGTTGCAGAATGTAATTTACATCTCATTCATTACCCACAAAGCTGCAAGCAATTACTGTAAAAGGAATTACAATCAACTTCACTGGAAATGTGTCAAATACAGTTTCCTATATAACTCTTACCATACCTATTATAAATTACAAACTATTTAATAAGGTCGATTTTCAGACCAACAATGAGATTTGTATGGCAACAGAGGAAATGAAACATTTCAAAAACATGAATCTCTGCTTTGTAAATGTTTTAGGGGATTGGATTATTATTTGATGATACTGTAGGTCACATGGAATGATCTTGAAATTTAAGTGAAATATTACTATATTTATTGCAACTCAAGTTATTTGCAGATATATCCTTATTTTTAATTTTTTTATATTCTCACTGCGTGTAAGCGGGTTTCTATAGCAGCAGACAAAAAATACTACTATAGTAAGCCTGCTTATCGTAAAAGGCGATTAAAAGGCGCAGCAAGGGGCAGCAGTCGGTGGGTCTCGGGCGATCCTCAATAATTTACAAGGTTGTTAGGAGTTGGCCGTGACAGATACAGCTTTTTGCTAAAATCTTTAAAAAATGCGTTGTAGAAGGGTATGAAAACCTACACAATATTTCCCAGGTATGGATGGCCTAAAACACGAACTATGTGTGATGGAGAGGTCACAAGTAAAATTCTTGTCCGGAGGTAAAATACTCCCTCATTCGAATCTATGAGAGGGGGTACTTAGGGCTCGTTATCGTAAGAATTTAAAACAACGGTTCGATTTAGTAATAAAGACTTGGGATGTAAGGTCATTATTTAGAGTAGATACGTTAATGAATTTATTAGTCGAAATGAGAAAAGGAAAGCTGGACATTTTAGGTATTAGTGAAGTGAGATGACCAGATAGTAATGACTTTTGGAAAGATAATTATAGAATAATTACAACTTCTTCAACTAATGGACAGGCAGAGGTAGGAATAGTGTTAGGTATAAGATTAGGACGTAAAGTTAAAGAGTACTTACAATTTAGTGATAAAATAATTATGGTTAGATTGAGTACGAAATCTACAGACACTGTTTTAGTACAGGTTTACACGCCAACAACTCAGTATGAGGATGAGGAAGAAGAAAAGGTATACGAGGATATAAATAGTATAGTGAGAAAAGTAAAAGGAGATTAGAATTTAATAGTTATGGGCAATTTTAATGCGTCAGAGGGAAAAATGGTAGGAAAATTTGGGTATGTACGACGAAATGATAGAGGAGAAAAATTAGTTGAGTTTTGCTAAGAACATAGATTAATAACTGTAAACACCTTATTCGAACAACATGTTACAAGAAGATATACCTGGAAAGCACCAAGTGATAGGGCTGGGTACCAAATAGATTATATTTTAGTTAAACAAAGATTTAGAAACTAAGTTAAAAACTGACGTAGTTATCCAGGGGCTGACATACATAGCGATCGTAACTTAGTTAAAAAGAAGTGTAATCTAACATTAAAAAAATTGAGAAAGGCTAAAAGAGAGGGATGGGATCTAGGTAAGCTTAACGATAGTGAGGTAAAAGAGGAATATAAACAAGTATGAGATAATAAAATCAAAGAGATTGCTATAGGAGGGAACGTAGAAAATAGATGAAATTAAATAAACGGGGCTGTACATGCTACAGCAACACAGACTATATGTAAGAAAAAGGTAGAAGCGAGAAACCCTGTGTAACAAAGGAGATACTAGATTTAATTGAGAATAGAAGAAAGCATAAACCTTTTAGAGAATAGGACAGTGAAAGTAAGCAAAAATATAATAGAGTTAGAAATAAGTGTAGAAAAGCTAGAAATAAATGTATGGAGGAGAATTCTAAGGGAATACAAGATGATTTGAGAGTAGGTATAACAGACAGGGCTTACAGAGCAGTTAAAAAGTTTTTCGAGGAAGGTAGGAATAAATATAATGGTATTAAAAATGAGAATAATGAGCTTCTAATAAATAAAGTACAGGTAGCAGATAGATGGAAAAGATATTTAGAAAATTTAATAAGGGAGTCGATATGGACGAGTTAGAGAACGACCAAGAAGAGGATGAAGAAATATGGTTCCCAATATTAAGAGAGGAATTTGATAGAGCTGTTAGGGATCTTAAACTAAATAAACGCCAGGGATAGACGATATACCCGCAGAATTAATAAAATATGCAAGTCAGAAAACTTTAGTAAAGGTAATATATGACACAGGTGAGGTCCCAATAGATTTCGAAACATATATTATTATCCCAATCTCAAAAAGTCAGGAGCTGATAGGTGTGAGAATTTTAGAACGGTTAGTTTAACTTCACACGTTTTCAAAATACTAACAATAATAATTAAAAATAGTGTAGAAGCTTAGACTGAGAATTATTTAGGCGAAGACCAATATGGTTTTCGTAAAGACAGAGGAACTAGAGAACCGATACTAATGATTAGGGTAATTATCAGAAAAAGGTTACAAAAAAATAAAAAGAATCATTTCGCGTTTGTAGATTTAGAAAAAGCGTTTGATAAGGTTAATTGAATTGTTATGTTCAAGGTTTTGCGAAAAATAGGAATCTCTCATAGGAATAGAAAAATTATTTACAGTCTATATAAAAACCAAAGTGTAGTAATTAGACTTGATGAAATAGAAAAGAAAGCTAAGATTAGAAATGGTGTTTGACAGGGCCGTATATTATCTTCCTTGATTTTTAATGTATATATTGAGAAATTTTAAACTTAGCTAGAGAAAGAAAAAGCTAGGTATTAGTGTACAGGGACAGAAAATAAACATGTTACGATATGCAGATGATATAGCCATTATAGCAGAGTCTAGAAAAAAGCTAGGAGAGTTTTTAAATATTTTAGATGAGATACTACAGATTAACTATAGTATGAAAATTAACTCAGGAAAGACAAAGATAATGATAAGTGAGTTACAGCTTAGTTCTAAACCAAAATTAAAAATAGGTAATACCGAGTTAGAGGAAGCAGATGAATTTTGCTATTTAGATAGTATAATTACAAAAGACGGACGTAGCAGAATGGATATAGTAGCTAGAATAGCTCAAACTAGAAAAATGTTTAAAAAAATTTTACTAATAGCTAATAGTATTAGTTTAGATAGTAGAAAAGTTAAAGTCGTACGTATGGAGCGTTCTATTATACGGTAGTGAGACTTGGACAATTAAAGAGGTAGATAAGAACAATATAGAAGCTTTTGAAACTTGGTGTTATAGGAAAATGTTAAAGATAAGTTGGACAGATAGTGTAACAAATGAGGAAGTTTATAGAAGGATAGGTGAAGAACCCTGTATGTGGAAACAATTAAAGGACAGGAGTTATGACATGAGGGACTCTTTAGTAAGGTCTTAAATTATAGACTACCAAATAGAAATAGAGTAGGAAGACATAGACAAAGCTATTAATAGAGATTTAGGATGTGAAGTGTATGTAGACCTTTTTAGACTAGCTCAGAATAGAAAAGAATTTAGAGCTGCGTCAAACCGCCCTTAAGTAAGTTCGAAAACAAAAAAAATAAATAAATAAAAACCAGTTAACTAAATGTCACCATGACGTAACTCACAATTAGTTAGCGATCTGTCATGTTGGCAGCGACTCACTGCTTAAGCCTTACCATAACATAAAATTCAATACTTTTCCTTTTTTGGAGGGGATACCCAGGTAATATTTCATTTCCTTATAAATGGGAATCACGTAAACATGTTGGAGTTTTTAACAACCATCAGGTTGCTAATATCTATGCAGAGGCAGGTAGACAAGAAAAAGATAGAAAAGTATAGGAAGACCTAGACCTAGCTATATTAGTCAAATTATTAAAAATTTAATTGTGAAGGGTATATAGAACTTTTTAGATTAGCACAGAATAGAAAAGAAGTTAGTGCTGCGTCAAACCGACCTTAAGTAAGGTCGAATACAAAATGATGATGACGTTTAAGCGACTATTAACACCGAATTGCTCTCTTGCTGTTATGTATTTTATATGATTTATAATAGACACTATAGTTTACAAGTGTCCCTTTTTTCCAATTTTTATAATAGAGTCCTTCAATTATTAACAGACAGTTGCCGCCAAATTAATTTGTCTAGTTTGTATCAACACCTACAATGTAGTGGGGGACATACTTATTTTTTAATTTTTTTTATCTAATTAGTTTTTGGCATGCTGTCTGAACCCAATTTGAACAATGTTGGCTTTTGAATTGGTGTTTGATTGTGTGTGTATGTTTTCTTTGTGTGTGTGCGCGCGCGCGTGCATGTATGGGCGCTCGCAAATGCACATGCGTGTGTGTGCGCTAGCGCTTGGACTGTGTGTGCGCGAGTAAGTGCGTGAACGTATGCATGTGTGCGTTTGTGTGTTTGTTTGATATCGCGCGTGTGGTTTGTACTCAAAGACTGAGTCGCCCGCATTGTTTGGTTGAATAAAAGAAAATGTAATTTTGAGTTGGACGCCACTGATCTAACAAGTATTAATTAATTTCAAAGGACAGATACAGAAAACCCTTTAGTGTGTTACGATACTCAATGCAGACAAGAAAGAAACTATTAAAGTAAGTTAAGAATGTCGCCCACATCAAATACCGCAACAAAACAGAAGGGCAGAATAGAAATCTAAAAGAATTGGTTTCCGGACTAGCTTAAAATGTCGTAGAGCGGAGTGGTTCATACAGAAAGAAAAATTGTAAACCTCGGCAAGTATTTTATTTGTAATCCATTAGTTAGATATAGTATAAAAAGGAATATTTACAACCCGTTAAGTAAACATTTATGTAAGGTAAACAAAAGCGTCACTATGCATATAACACAATATAAAACTAAACATTTAAGCAAATTTGATAACAAAATCTTAAAATCTAAATTAACATGTACATATATACTTACTTAAATTTCCAACCCTAAATATATTCAAGAAAAAAATAGACATGGTATATATATAGTAATTTTATCTGCTCTGTGGAGTGCACTTCTTAAAAGAAATAACTTAAACTTACAATTTGGTAAACATGCTGTTGATGTTAGCATTAATTTACAAAAAACTAAAAAACCACTTAATGCGAGTTTTGGTTTATACGAATTGTGAGTTGAAATAATTACATAATCACTTGTATACTGTGAAAATAAATTTGTAACGTGCAGTCTGCAATTTATAGTGCAACGCAAGTAAGAAAAGTTACAGCCAACCAAAGAAGTGTCTATCTTCCACAGCTAGCATCAAGAAAACAAAACAGAATAAATGTGCCTTAAAATCAGCAGTCTGCCTCTGGAATCATCGTAAAGGATTTGGAAGTTCGTGCTGCACTCGCCAACGGACTGTATACTGGATGGAACAATTTAACTAGACTGTAGCACTAACTGTAACAAAGCATTTTAGCACAGCGACTTACAACGTTTCCTTTCGGTAAAAAACGTTGTATAGAATAGATTTGCTTTTACAGCTGAGCCTGTAGTTATATGGAGGGACAACAATGTCTTGGCGTTTTAAAACCAATTTTCAGCAATAACATGTCAAGTATTCCATAACCCGTACCTGTAAAGGTATATTTTCTGGAGAGCAGCTGAAAAATATTCCGAGAATACGGCTTGTAAACAACAGCTAATTAACTAAAGCAAAAGGTCTCGATGTATTATAATAATTTCCACTAAATTTTGTTGTCTGCATGGAAAACGCCGACCGTTTAAAATAGTTAAGTAAGTTTGCAATCCCTCTTACGGTCCTATAAAGTAAAATGTATAACAGGTTGCCTAGTTGTGATAAAAACGACAGCGATTTGTTATATAGACCGAGAATGACTTGATATGGGGACGATTTTATTGCCCATAAAGTTGAGTGCGTTTAAACACTTGAATGATGGCGAATAGGATTTTCCAGTACCGTTTGAAGCTTTATATTTATATTTTTTCGATGCGTGTTTCAACGAATTTATAAGACGAAGTTGTTTAACGATAAGCACATGGTTTAGCACGTATTTTAACAAATTTATAGCACGAAGTTTCCAGCCTTCTAACGAACCTATTAAAGCAGTTGAACGATAATAATAATATTATAGAATAAATTCTCCGTATTTATCGTCGTAATAAACACTTAAGGAAATTTTTATAGGACGGTTTAAAAAAGAATTTATTTCAATTAAGCTTGTTAAATGACTGTTCGTATGATTTGAAATAGCATAAAAATTGTCGTTTAGATTAGAATCTTCAGGAGGCGCTTATTAAAAAAAAGTAAAACTAAGTAGTTAGGAATTAAAATTTATTATGACAAATGCAGAAACATGTTTTTAATTCTCATTCTTTACCAAAATTCTTGGATAAATATAGTGTCACAATATATAAGATAGGTTTTATCTCAATCATTTAGATGCATTTTCCAACGAAAAGACTTTTTAACATTTACAACTCTTAAATTAAAAGACAAAAAATTATCAACGTAATGACACGTCAATTTTATTTTAGAAAAAATAAAATTTAGTTATCATAATAACACACAAAAATTCCTATTCAATAATATCACAAAATAGTATCACAAGTTTTTGGTTTTAAAGTGCTCAAACAGAATTTTTAAATAGTTTACGCATTCACAGTTTTGTTACCTCAATTATGATCTTTCAGATCTGGCATACTACTTACATATTTACTTTCAGATGTCCATAAAATAAATAGCTAAATTTTAAATTATATAACAGGACTATTGATTGGATTTTTTACTATTATACAAGACAAATTCGTTGGAAATCATGACACAAACAAATATTTTTTAAAAAACTTCTTTAGTCCGGTCTCTGACACATGAGAAGGACAAACAAAAGAAAGCTCTAATAGTTACAAATTTTGAACACGATTTCGCTGAAGTTACTTTTCTTTTAACAGAATATGTTAATCTAATGAATTGAGCTAGTGATTACAATTTCTGTTTTACGAAAAATTATATAAACTGAAATGACGGTACTTTTACATCTAGTTCGGTTAACGGGTTTATAGACGCCTCAACCTTAAGGGAAGTTGTTTAATACAACACATTTCTCATAGACCTTTTAACGAATTCAGCAACACGATAAATCGCTCACCCTTAACAAATTTTGGATAATCACTCTGATAAAAATAATCTGCCGTATTGCAGGATTCCAACTAGGCAAAGCGATAAAGTTTATGACATCAATTTCTGTCTAACAAATCATACTGCTTCAGACCGACATTATTGAAAGGATAAACTGTATCATGGTTCCCCATTTTGTTTTTTGAGCTAAAAAAAGCAGGTTAAAACACCGTCTTCTTCTTAAACTAAAAATAACATCAACGACTCGACTACGAGCATTTCGGAGAACGGAATAGGAGTGACAAAACTGGCAATGCAATTGAAATAACCGGTTCGCCCTGGGATATTCTATCTGCACGGAACTATCTAAAAGAAAACAAATGTTTAACAAAACCAGGACGGTCCTCCAGCGGTGTTTATAAAATAACTGAGAACCCTTCAAATATTTGAGAATAACCAAGTGTTTACCTACAATATCTAATGTTATACGACTATTGTAAGAAATTATCCTAAAGTTTTGACAACAAGATTTTAAATTAGTGCAATACATCTGAATCATATAATTTGTCATTAGCAATAAGGTATAGAACTTAACCTTGCAATAGAATTAGAACGAAATAACCAATTGTTTATTGTTTCCATCTAGGACTAAAATTTGCTATGAATATGAAAGCTTATTTAGGATTGAAAGTAAATAATGCGGCAACTTTTCTATTTTTTTTTTTTATAAAAAAATGTTTACAACCTGGAAACCGGGGTCGTTAATGCACCCTCCCAGCTGTGTGTATGCGTATATGTGTGTGTGTGTGTATATGTGTGTGTATGCGTGTATATGTGTGTGGTGGTGCGCGTAGGCGTGTGCATGTGTGCGTGTGCTTTTTGGTGTTATGTTTGTGCCTTCTTCTCAATCAGTCTCGACCATCGGCAACACAAATTTATAGACAGAGCCGTCCGCGATTATAATACACGTATCCGTCCGTCGGCACCAGGAAACTGGGGGTTGCTTAAGAACCGTCCGTTCGTGTTTGTGTGTGTGTGTGTGTGTGTGTGTTGTATTTTACTTTAGGGTTGTTAATGTTTTATTTTGCGCACCCATTATTTTAGTGTGGTTATTGACAGTTTTATGTTTTGTAGACAGTCTGTTCTTCTTTATCCAATATTCTAATCTACTACATTATTAAAACTAATTTTACACTATCTTAATATAGGGGTATAATTAATTTAGAGACAATTTGGTGTGCTTCGATTTATGCGTAGTATTGGTTACTCTACGGGGTCACGGTCGTCAGGAGCAGAGTGCTCCTAGGATGTCCAGTGAGTGTTTGTGAGTATGACGTGTTCGTCTTTGTGGGGTCGTCGTCTTAGTACTTGTTTTTGAGGTAATGTTTGGGCATGGTCTTTGTAATTTTATTGGCACGTGTATTTAGGTGTTTAAATAGTGTTCGCTAAATAATATCTGTCGTATCGGTATGTTTAATATCGTGTTTCTTTTCTTGTGCGTGTTTGAAAAGCCTTCATAGTCGAAGAGCATGTGCTCTGGTGTTCCAACTTTTCCACACTCGCACAAGTATCTTTTGTCAAGTTTTTGCGGTATTTGTAATTTGGGTATGCCCTGAAGCCCGTTTAAAATGTCTTATGCTTTGGCTTGGTAGTATGTTTTTGGTCTTTAGTCTGTCCTATGTCCGGTATCCATTCGTGTGTTCGTCCTCTTGTCCTTCTATTGTTCCATCTAGTTTGCGATTCGGAAGGGACCGTTTCCTTTATTTTCGTTTTTGTGTTTATCGGAGTTTGTAGAATTTCTTCTACTTTCTCTAGTTGGTTTAAATGAACACTGAACATTGAAGCTCTTTTCCTTTTTATCAGATCGAGCTGAGTTATACCGATAATCACCGACAGAACATCAATGGCAGCTGTCCTATATGCACCAGTCCGTCGTATTATTTTTCCCCTTTGAGCTCTGTTAACTGTTTATCTTGGTTTTAGTATTGTCATTTGGTATGCCACTCGCAGCGTACGACACCAAAGTTGCTAGCACACTACCAAGGTAGGAATGCCGTTTTATTTCGTACACACACACACACCAACACACACACACACACACGCACACGCATATTGTTACGTTCCAATTTTGCTTTTAAAATTTTACTTATTAATTCATAAGCCCGTTTTACCGTAATTTTGTTAAATCGATTCCGTTTTAATTCTTAAATTCTTCAACAACATCCTGTATACAATAAGTACGCTTTCTACAAATTTTCATATTAAACTTATTTATTTCGAAACGTAAAGTTTATGCTATAATTAAATAGTTTATATCCTGTTTTAGGTATCTGTTAGTGTGTTAAACATTCTGATAACTTATAATTGCTTCTTATGTGTTTTCCATCTAAACCTCTGTCAAAATAGTGTATTGAACTATCCGCTAGAACCGTGTTTTCTAGTTATAATCGCGCTTCGATAAGCGAGGATTTGCAGTTCAAATTCGTGTCATTTGAACGAATGTTGAATTTGATTCTGCAGCTTGTGTGTCGAAATATTTTCTACATTATTCGTCACCGTATTTCAAAAGCAATGCACGTTTGCTTTTCTTGTTCGACAACTAGGAGGTGTCTAGCATGTATTGGTGAGTCTCCCTACGGGTTCCCATTCTAATCAGATTCTCTTTTTATTTTTCTGTAGCTGGAGGCCAAATAGGTACTTTCTTTGTGTAGGCCCACCTGTTCGTTGCCGTGGACCAGCTGCTTTTGTCTGTGGATCGCTGCTGTAGTTACGATGGCAGGGTGAATGGATCCTAAATACCGCGACGTTTTTGTGCTGACTCACCCCCGACGGATTACAAGCTAAGTATCCGGTCACCTACAGGTATGCAACTCGTTTTCTTGTGTGTATGTCAATAGTATATTCCGTATTAACGTTTGGTGCAGTTACGTGATAAGAAACATGACACTATAGGACTATTGTTTGTTCCTGCGAATCGATATTATCGCTCTACAGGTGTGAGGTACCATTGTTAAAAATGTTGGACAGACACCCGTTTATTCTTTTATGCTGATTGGTTTATTTTACAAACGTTACTATGTACAATTTAAAAGATGTCTGACAAAAGCTCTCACACGTTAATTCTTTCCTACTAATTAATTATTTTACAAAAAGTATTAGGTGAAATTTTAAAAACGCTTAAAAATAGCTCTCACATGTTTATTTACTACTGATTAATTTTATTTTGTGTGAAATACGAGATGCGCACTTCGTATCTAAATTTCTAAATTATTCGTACAATATAATTGTTTGCTGTGAAATAATAACACCTAATTTATTTTCTTTTTGCTTGTTTGTACAGAAACCTTTATCTATTTTTATGTATCAATAGATAATCGTGGGCGATGTGTTTTCTTTTTTTTGTTCTTTTGGTATTTAGGTAAATCCCCCACTCTCCGCGTTTGATAGTGCCTGGTATTTACTTTTCTTCCGGCTACGTGTAGGTACATAGCAATATATATATATATATATATATATATATGTATATATATATATATATATTTATATACTTTAAATGCACTTCATATGGGTTTGTATACATAGGAATACAGTATTGTATAACACATCCTTGTACCTCTCTGCATCTTATTTAATTTAACTCTTAAATTACAGAAATTTAAAAAAAATACGTTTTAAACTTGTACAATTTTTTCAAGCAACTATTTTGGCGTATTATAATACCGGTTTAAATATAGTTAACGCAATTGTGAGTGATCGTGAATATTGCTATATACATGTTATTCAATAATATAATCATCACATACTGTGTGTAATAATGACTTAAATATGCGAGGCTTTTCTTGCAGCTAAAAATTTTAAAACTGCCTTGTACATATCGTCGATTATGGTTTTGAAACATATATTAGAACAATAAACATTATTGAAAAATCTGAAAGAATACGACTTGCACTTCTACAATTTTTACAAGCTGTTACTTTGGCGTATTCTAATACCGAACGACTAAAACTATTTTTGAAGGACGGCATTATTATTTTGCGTAAAAGTGTAATAGCATTGCCAAGGGATTTCCATCTGCAAGCTGAAAGTTTGGTAAAACCAGTCTTAATTGCTTTTGAATATCAGCGTTATAAGATATGGGTCGTACCATATGGTAGAATCTGGACGACCATATGTAGAAGCGGTGGTGTTTGTTTTGCTGAATTCTTTGGAAGATGGTTCAAGTGTCGTAGAATTTTCAAGGGATGAGGACAGGACGTCGGAAGTGCACCTTTGGAAGGCATTAACCTCACCAATATATGTATATAAGATTTTCTTTCTGTGTTTTGATATTTTGTTTTTTTGTAAGTCTGCTCCATAGTTGGGCTTTATTTATTTAGGTAACGTTAGAATTTACAGGACAAAAACATTTAATTCTTTTGGGATAAAAAATTAATTTAAAACCATGCAATAGTTCTAGATTTAAAAAAAATGGTAAAAATATAATGTTTACATTTAGTTTCATTGTGTGAGAAATTTTGCATAATTGAGTTCTAATTAAAACGTATAGTTTAGGCCCATAAAATATTTGCAGAAGAAGGGTATGTTCTGATAGCTGTAGCAGGATGACCTGGATGAGATACAGAAGTGAAGCTAAACTTATCAGCAGAAGAAATTTGGCTCCTAGAGCTGAGAACAGAATTTGAAGTAGGATTCGGAGACCCATTAGTAGTAGGATGACAGTGAGGTCAGTTGCGGCGAGAAACTCCTTTATGTCCGCAACCACAGCAATGGAGTACTTGAGGACAAGTACAACGTGTCGAAAGATGACCAGGTTTGTCGCAATTAAAGCATATAACCTGTCGAGTAGGATCAGAACTAGGAAGAAGAACAGTGGAAAGTACAGAAGAAGTATCTGATCTACCCGTAGGCGTAGGAGAAACCTTAACAACTTGGTTATGTTAAGTAATAGTATTTTTCTCAACTGTAGCAGACTTATAAGTAAGATCCAGTTCAGCAATAACAGTATGTTGGTCTTGACTAAGTGATACAACATTATCGGTCAGAATTTTTTCCGGTTCTAACTTTAGACATTCGTCCTTTAACTCATGTAAAGAGTGAACGGTAGGTAAATGGGCTCAATAGAATGGAGAGAGTTACGAAGCACAATAGACATTTATCATCCTCCTTGAAAGATCCATACCACTGAAATAGGGCCGTCATACACGTGAAATAGTCAGCAATGCTTTCTGAGGACTCCTGCTGTCTATTACTGATAACATCAAACAATTTTATCCTCGTATCAGTCATTTTGAATACGAATAAAGAAAATAAATTGGTAGAAAGTAACTAAATAAAGATTAACCGTAACTCCATAAAAGCTCAAAAAGAGAAATTGCGAGTACATGACAATTTAAACCATATCCGACGAATAAACTTCAGGAACACCTATAGGAGTGAAGCAACAAAACAGAAACTAGGAATAGGAATATGGCGCCAGCGTTTTCGACATACTAGAATTATTAACAAAAACACAAGTCTAATAATTCAAAATTAGCTAACCAATGATATTTAGCGATCAAGAAAGAAAGCAAAATCAAAAATCAAGATCAAACTCACACAAAAAATAAAGAAAGTTAATCCCCATGTGAAGAACATCAAGGGGCCGAAAAAAAAAATAAATACCAGTTCGAACGTAAAGGGAAAAAAACTACGTAACACCAGGCCGAGAAATGCGGGTAATGACAGAAAAATTTGGCAGTAATAACAAAAATCGGGCTAGAAGTTAAGCAAAACAAAATCGGAGCCAAAGTTAAGCCAAACAAAATCGGAACCAACGTTAAACAAAACAAAATCAGAGCCAAAGTTAAACAAAACAAAAACGGAGCCAAAGTTAAACAAAATAAAATTGGAGCAACCGTTACACAAAACAAAATCGACCCCCACGTCAAGGCGTGAAAATTTATGCTACGTACATTGACCTAGCTGGACAGGCAATACAAGTATGACCGGGCTCAATCGGCGAGTAGGCGGGGTTGTACTAATACAACAGATAAAAAAGAAAATACCTGAAATAAAAACAAACATACTAATTTTATAATAAAAGCACCATTTAAAAAAAAAGAACTTCTAATTAGCAACTTTTGTCACAAAATAGATGGATATCTTACCTGCGAGAAAACATTAATTTTATTTTCCACAATATTCTGAAGGGATTTTTCAATACAAACCTTTTTCACAAAATCAATAAATACAATGTACATATATCAAAAAACAAAAAAAAAATAAAGTTTTTACAATGGCGAGCTGCAGTTTTTAGGTCACTACTAATCTGAATTAACAACCCAAAGAAAATTATTACTCTAAAAACCGCTGCTCCAAATCATTACCGTACACACGAAAATTAAATACATAAAATTATCACTACAATATCTTAATTAGCACAAATTTGCAACTTCAAAAACAACAGTTCTAAATTACCATCGCAAGCACAATTAAAAATATAAAATTGCCATAAGAAATAAAATCATTGAAGGATACAATATTAGTAACACATGTCCCCTCACCTAAAATGATTATTTGCGTACATATGAATTATTGCAAGGCATGTATGAGCCCAAATAGCAAAGTCTAAGTAAACAAGGTCGCAACACAAGCAGGGAATAAAACACTCACCCGTGTGCCTACGGTGTAGGATCTATCACACCCCTTAGAGCCGGAGCAAGACAGATGGACCTGAGACCACATAACGGGTGCAGCCTTCCATATCACAAGGAGCGGCAATTCAAGGGACTGTCGTGTCCACTGGAGAAAGCACACAGCGTGTGCACAAAAATTTTATGCAGAACGAGAACGACAATTATATGTGGATCGTATGCCGAAAAGAAAAAAAATAATAATTCGTTTAATAGCACCAATTAATATCCATCTCGGTGTTATCAAACATACCAAAAGGCGATTAAAAACTGGAAACACGCTTTATCAAGTACGTCCCATTATTTCAATGAATCTTTAGGTTGAAATAGTATCAGCATTAATTACGCTCTATAGGAATAGATAAAAAGCCAGCGGACATCTAAAACAAGATACCGACTATTCGATTATAGAAGAGCTTTTCGTTTCGAAGTAAATAAGTCTAAAATGAAAATTATTATGAAGCGTACTTCTTGTAGGAGGGTCTAATATACCGGGTGTTGTTTGAATATTGAAGCAGAATCTATGTAAATGATTAACGAAAGAAAAAGGATACGGATTTATTCCTTGTCGGGAAGTGAACGTAACAAAATCGACCTAACTATTCATGTCTACTATAAAACATACGACACACACCTAGTTCTTATA
The DNA here is from genome assembly GCA_036346225.1 of Platerodrilus igneus. Classification (NCBI taxonomy): domain Eukaryota; kingdom Metazoa; phylum Arthropoda; class Insecta; order Coleoptera; family Lycidae; genus Platerodrilus; species Platerodrilus igneus. Next base: position 6,308,517 of record JARFIW010000791.1, read on the forward strand.
AGCACATTAAGCAATATTTGGCGTTAGAACAAATTTTTGGTAAAATCCATTTTTCTAGTTCATACTTTATTCTAAACGCGCAAATAAACTTTTCTTGTATGATAAACGTCTAATCATTTAGTAGCGTTTCTAGAGAAAAACAATTCTTATTGCCCTGAATGGAGTTGTAAGTTTCTTTCAGGGTTTAGTAACTTACATCAACGAAGCTTTGATTAAATAAAATTTAATTCATAAATATTTTGACTTGCATAGTTGGCTTTTTGATTACCATTTCTAGTTACAGGATCTGAGAAGTTTTTCAGAAGACTACAAATAATGTAACCTCAACTATAGCTTTTTTTTTATTTTCAGGATGGCGTCAGTCGTTATTGGCTTTACCAAAAAAGTGGCTGTCTGGAACATACCTAGTGCACTCAGATTTGGCTTCGGTTGACGATTCTGTAAGTTAATCTATTTTTACCATTTACTATCTTTAAGGATGTCATTATGCTGATAAAATGTTCAGGAACATTTGAATAATTAAAAATAAAAGCGTCAATACCTTGTATCCAGTTACAACATATAATAATATACGGGTACATTCAGAAATAGTGGATTAGCTTTGTGAATAGCTGGTGAAGAGTGGAATGACAATTTTCTTTAAAATCTACATTTTTGGATATTTATTGTATGTTTGACAGCAGATTTTCTAATAGTTAATATTCAGTCAGCAATACATCAAACTGAATCTGCAAAGTTGCTTTTACTGTACTAAAGTTCAAGAGGTTTCTGAATACATTAAGTCTTCACTGAAACAACTGACAAACGTATGTATGAAACTATAATTTGCAGTTATATAAATCCCATGCCACTATTTAGAGCTATGGACACTTCCAATTAATAACGTTGACGGTCAACCGTCACTACTCTCAGATGAAGTTGGGTCGGTTACCAATTTTTAAAATTTCTAGCGTAGTATGTTTAATATCCAAATTCTGGAATAGTTAAATGTATAGACGAATTTAAACTTAATTTGTAATAATATTGGTTCTCATCATACAGGGTGCTTTATAATATTATAGAAGTTGCATTTGGCACATGGTTGTATATAAAATTAATCGTAAACTTTTAATGTATTGAAATATCTTAAATCAATGGATTGTTTATGTACAATTTAATCAAGAGTTTTCACGGTAATATTCAGGAGGGTCTTTTATGGCTATTCCAATTTATCGAACCATCTCTTGCAAAATAGACTTTGGACCAAAGAAGATATAAAGGAATAAGGAAGAAAGAAAGGGGTTTACTTGTGTCTACCTTATACTTCAAAGTACCGGTAAAACTGTCAACTTTACTGCCGAAAACATTACCAAGAGCGTTGTCACATCCCACTTGTACTTTACAATCAATTAGTGAACGATCATCATGCGACCGTTGACAGTCAACCGCACGGTACGAACTGGAGGTCACGTAAAAGTTTAAAAAAACACGCTTAATTTAAATTAAATTAAATTAAATACCTACTAACGGAATTTGATATGGATTAAAGTGACAAGTATCAGGATGATGAGCAATAAACTTTGCATTCAAAATTGTCATTGAATTTTTAAAGACGACGTTTTATATAAGTTTATATTCCGGTAACCATCAATGAGTTTTTTCTAAGGAGTTATTATAGAAAGTATATGATTTTGAATGCCAAGTTAAAATAGTAGATAACTTTCATAACTGCAATAAGTGTTGCTGTAATGAACTGTAAATGAACTCTGCTACTTCAACTAAACTTTGGGCCAATTGAATTTTCGAATACTTACATGTTCGATCATATTTTTGATAATTACTTTTTAAACATGATGTGCAAAGGGCTTTCCTTTTAAATAAAAAATTAAAGTTATAGCTTATTCTGATATATATGATTGCGCCTGATAAAGTCAATGCTATAGATGAACGAAACAACTCCCCTCACCTACCGTACTAACAACAAACTCGAAATTTAATTCACGAAAGGGCATGTGTTTGAGCTTGGGTTGATTATGGTAATTCAAAAAATTAAAAGGACGCAAGGCGCCACCGTATCTTTGAACATGCTCTAAAATAAATTAACCTTGGGGGTATACGCAGAAAGTCTCTGACAATAAACAGAAGGTATACTAAAAGCATTAAGAACGTACCAAAAATAGTAGAGTATTTTCGCCTAGTAAAAGCCAAAACATGACCCTTATGACAAAAATGCATGTGTGAGACAAAAACATGACCTTTATAAGAACTTTACATGTAATTCTCTCTATATAGACTATACTTGTGTGAACCAGCTTGTGTGTGCCACAAGTGCTAAGGCATTTTATAAAGGTGCTCTTTCAACATGTCATGCAAGAGTAAGCAATGTTACGCAATATTAGCACAAAGTGATCTTTAAAACCCTTGGTCCATTTTTTACCTATATGAGAGATAGCACATATATTTTTTAATTAGCTCAATTGCAAATCGTAATTCTCCCATAAGAAATACTCAGGCAAATCCTTTTGCATATTAATACAATCTTAATTAACCCTAAAGTATGCAAGGTCTGTTTTACCAAACTTTAGCATATCTACTAACATTGTACGGGTGTAATACATTTTGCGTGCTATATCTGTTAAAACTAAAATTTACAGGGAATTGGGTATTAGACATTCTTAGAGCTATTTTTGTGTAATATATAAAAGTAACGACGTGTGCGATAATACTGTTTATTTTGCGCATTTTCAATTTACAACATAGCGTGAAATACTTTAATCAATAAAAAGTATACATTGCTAAAAATTAATATGTAATATTTCTGCAGTGACTTGAAGACATAGTTACTTTCATACCATGAAACGGTATTGTTCATAGGAATCTGAAAATGGGAAAAAAATTTGGAATTGTGCTAAAAACTAAGATGTAGTATGTAACGTGCATTTTTATAGCTTAACATTTTACGCTTTTTCCCAATTAGTCAATACATTTCTGTAACTACTATTTCTATATTTTATATTTATTAACTCCTTAGGCGAATGCATTGTATTATAATGAGTGGATTGCATCGTTCTTGTCTTGCCGTTCGTATAGATTTTGTTCCTTATGTGGATATACAAGTCTAGATAATAGACGATAAGAGGTTGTAATAGCAACGAGTTGAATAAACAGATGAGTAGTTGTAGTTTGTTCTTGGCTCCTATATATTAGATACGTTAAAAATACTGCTTCTTCTTTGCTTTGACAATAGTGAGAATTAATGCGGTACGAATTTTCGAATTGTTCATGAACAAGCACGGCACGATTTTAGTTGTTTTTCTTGTGAAATAAAAGTTGTATATTAACTGTAGAAAGTGTAGTGCTAATTCTGATTGAAGTAGTATGGTTGATAGGCGAACGTGTTTGGTCGACGCACGTGTTTTACGGAACATTTTACGGACTTACTTTAGTGATACACGTGCTTTACTCATTGTGGTTTTTTCGATGCTTTGTCTTTTTGATATTTAAACTGTGTGTGCGATCTAGTTTCGCGGTCTTTTTTTAATCAGAGTAGTGCATACTTTGAATTATCCAAATACCGTTGATACTGTAGTTTCTGAATCTTCTAACCCCAAAGAATCTAAAACAGATCATTGTTTGCGCAAATTTCGTTATTTGCGAAATATAGCAGATTACCGGTTTACAAAGGTATTGGTTGAAGGTTCTCACTGCTTTTTGGATGTTTATGAAAATAATATACTTTGGGTCCCAGTTAAAATTAAACTAGTGCTACAAAATATTTCGAAATTATTGTCTCAGGAAATAGAATTAACAAGAAATTTATCAATGCTACATAGTTCCGTCGCGTGATAATGTCTGCTGCTAACACCAGTGAAATACGTAGGTGTGATTAGGGTAACGTGTGATAAGTTCCATCAACACCCTCCCAGTCAAGGGTGAAGTGCTGCGTTAATCCCGGACATGGTGAATCCCACACTTCAATTGCAAGGAAGCGTTGCTGAAGGACCTTTTGTAAGTTGAACTATTTCCTACTTATTCTTACTTTAAATATCTATCCGTTGTTTTGCCATATCTTTGTCGTTCTGATACCTTTTACCATAGACTTGCATGCTATTTGAAAAAAAAAGAAGAATCAACAATACTGGATGATTCATATCAATGGTGCTTACCTATTTATTTTTTTGTTAAAATTTTGTCTGATTTATGTTTAATTGGTGTGTGAGGAAACGTTTCCGCTACTCCCCAATATTACCTCACTTTGTACTAAAAATTTTTGTATTGCTTTTACCGTTGTTAGATTATATAGATTATCCAAACATTTTTTTTTACATTCTACAAAGTACTGAACAATCTATGCTCGATCAGCATGCTATGCTTTTTCTTTATTTCAGGTTTGCAGGACTAATTTTTTTTTATTGCAGGTTTGCTATTCTAATTTTTTTTTATTGCAGGTATTGTTACTAACTCCTTACAGTCGCGTACCTTATCTGTTGGTCTGCGTTCGACAACCCCCCCTAATCTCCGATTGAGCCCGGTCATTCCTTTGATTTTCTTCATGCTACGCACGGCTACGAGCCAACGTAGCATAAATTTGGCGCCCAACGTGAAGGTCACGATAAACCTAACAAGTATATGTAGACACTTTTTTACTAGACGTATTTTGTAGTAATGTGGTGTCCACTCAAGGTATTTACCAGTAATGTTGCCAAAATGGCAAACAACTTGTTACGTTCCAATTTGGTTTTAAAATTTCCCTGGTTAACTCAAATTCCTTTCGCGTTTAAAACGAAAATTGATTCGATAAATGAAATAGTCTATGCCTTGTATTAAGTATCCGGTAATCTGTTAAATCCTTCAACATAATTAATAATAAATACGATCTCTAATAAGTCCACAACTTAAATTTTGTTGCTTTGAAACGACAAGTTTATACTACAATTAAATAGTCTATATCTTGTTTTAGGTACCTGTAATCTTGGTATATATTACGACCGCGTATAATGGTTTTCTCTATTGTTCCAATGTAAAGATTTGTTGAAGGTCGCGCACTATCCGATAAAACCGTGTTTTCCAGTTTTAATCTTGCTTCGATAAGCGAGGATTTGCAGTTCAAATTCGTGTCATTTTAAACCAATGTTGAATTTGATGCTGCAGCTTGTGCGTCAAAATATTTTCTACATCATTCGTCACCGTATTTCAAAAGCAAAGCACGTTTGCTTTTTTTTGTTTGACAACTAGGAGGTGTCTTGCCTGTATTGGTGAGTTTCCCCGCGCGTACCCATTTTAATAAGATTCTCTTTTTAGCTTTTTTAGCTGGAGGCCAAATGGGTTCTTTCTTTGTGTAGGCCCAGCTGTTTTTCAGAAAAACGGGCCATGTTGCACTGCTGCATTATAAGATCAAAGGCAATTAATGCGGAGTGGTATAATACAAATTGTTAGCCGTAGGTTATAGCTTAAATAAGAAAAAATAATGTAAACCGAGAAATAATTTTTTGTTAAAACGACGCTAGCCCACAGTCAGAACAACGAACTTTTGAGTGTTGACCAGTAATGACATCGAAATAATGATTCATTGTCGTATTTATCGCCCAAAATTACTTCGTATTCTGGCATACCAAAACAAAATGTGTGCTTGACGCTTATTTCATGAAGCGCCCGCTTTTTTGAAAGATACCTCATTGAGGGTGGAAGAACTATTTTGAGAATGGGTTTCGTAAAATATAAAAGTGTATAGTTAATTAAGCGAAAAGTTTTGAGAAACCAAATTAATTTACACATCATGTGCTGTGCATTTTCTTGCAACTTTTAGTAGTGCATTTATTTTAAAACCATAAATCTCTTAATGCGCATATTGTTTTGCTAAAAATGATACTGTCATAGATCCTATAAAAAGATTTCTATTATTTATCATAAATTGGGTATCGCAATTAAAACGTATAATAATTAAAACACAATGTAAATGTAGGCGGAAGGTTTTATAAAGCAACAATGCAAGGGTGGGCGACCCTTTGTGAACTCACTGGTGTTTCTATTGGGCTTGAACAATGAGATGTAACCCCGATATGACTCAAGCCTCGAGTGTATTATATCTTACAGATTTACCGAGAGAATATAACATAAAATATGAATATTCATCATTAAGCTACACGTTGTGTATATCGTAACAAAGCACTGAATCGGTACTATTGTAAATAGCTGTAGGGTTTCAGGAACATACAGGGTATTTCTAAACAGTGTACAATATTTTAGAGTTTAATAATTCGTAAAATAATTAAGGTACATTTAAACAGATTTTCAATTTTTGGAGGATTTTTTAAATGAAAAGAGCGTTGTTCTACAACCACTTTCTATTCTTATCTGCACCAGACTTCCATTTAGTTTTTTTGTTCCACTGCTAAAACTTTTCTTGCGTCTGCTAAAGACCAGAAATGTTCCACAAAAATTCAGTGCAAATCTACATCTTTTAATCGCCCTTGTGTAATTTAGAATACTACACACAACCAATGCCGTGAACAACAGCGAAAATTTACTTAAAGTAGCGAAAATTTTTAAATAAATACATATAGGATATCCGGATTCAGTAGATTATAGAATGTACGCAGATACATGTTTTGTACGTATCTTTATTCTGCAGAACCTTTGACAAGTACGGATGTGAGTGTGAGTGTGAGTGTGAGTGCGAGTGCGAGGGCGAGTGCGAGTGCGAGTGCGAGTGCAAATGCGAGTGCGAGTGCGAGTGCGAGTGCAAATGCGAGTGGGAGTGCGTGTGAGTGTGAGTGTGAGTGCGAGTGTGAGTATGAGTATGAGTGTGAGTGTGAGTGTGAGCGTGAGCGTGAGCGTGAGCGTGAGCGTGAGCGTGAGCGTGAGCGTGAGCGTGAGCGTGAGCGTGAGCGTGAGCGTGAGCGTGAGCGTGAGCGTGAGCGTGAGCGTGAGCGTGAGCGTGAGCGTGAGCGTGAGCGTGAGCGTGAGCGTGAGCGTGAGCGTGAGCGGGAGCGTGAGCGGAGCGGAGCGGGAGCGGGAGCGCGAGCGCGAGCGCGAGTGCGAGTGCGAGTGCGAGTGTGGGTGAGCGGGAGCGTGAGCGTGAGCGTGAGCGTGAGCGTGAGCGTGAACGTGAGCGTGAGCGTCAGCATGAGCGTGAGCGTGAGCATGAGCGTGAGCGTGAGCGTGAGGGTGAGGGTGAGCGTGAGCGTGAGCGTGAGCGTGAGCGTGAGAGTGACAGTGAGCGTGAGCGTGGTGAGCGTGGGCGTGGGCGTAGTGAGGTGAGTGAGTGAGTGAGTGAGGTGAGTGTGAGGAGTGTGAGGTGAGTGTGAGGTGGAGCGTGAGCGTGAGCGTGAGCCTGAGTGTGAGCGTGAGCGTGAGTGTGAGCGTGAGCGTGAGCGTGAGCGTGAGCGTGAGCGTGAGCGTGAGCGTGAGCGTGAGGTGAGGGTGAGGGTGAGTGGAGTGTGGGTGTGGTGTGAGGTGAGTGGAGGTGAGTGGAGTGCGAGTGAGGTGAGTGCGAGTGCAGTGAGTGCGAGTGCGAGTGCGAGTGCGAGTGAGTGCGAGTGCGAGTGCGAGGAGTGCGAGTGCGAGTGCGAGTGCGAGTGCGAGTGCGAGTGCGAGTGCGAGTGAGTGCGAGTGCAGGAGTGCGAGTGCGAGTGCGAGTGCGAGTGCGAGTGCGAGTGTGAGTGTTAGTATGAGTGTTGAAAACAGAATAAATTTGTTTTTAGTTTTATTTTTACCCTTGTGACTATCAGCTAATAAGTTGCACCTTTATATTTCCTAAACCCTTACCTGATATCACAAGGTCGAGAATTTCTTATTAACAATAAAAACCCAAGGTAAAGTTGGATGGAAAACGGCTTGAGGAAAAGAAAAGCTCTTTAGACATAAACGGCTAGTAGAGTGTTAGCTCTGGGTAGATCATGAGCTTGGGTTATGAGTTGTCAAAAGACCAAAAATATGAATAATGAGCGCCACCGTATTTTTCAATACAGCAACCTACAAAAATTAACTGTGCTTGTATTTGGGGAATGCGGAAACCTTATATCAACACCACTAGCATAGCCATAATACTTGAATTTTACTCTTTTAAAACACTTACCAAAATCTCAAACACCAGATGCTATACAGATGTCTGGACTTGACCAGTGAACAAACAAATGCACAGCATGGACACCGTTTGTGTCCTCAAAAATATTTACCAAAAATAAAATAATAGAATTTAGGTTTCAAAAGTATACACCCAGGTTATTTGTAATCATTACCCACAATTTCTGATCAGGAATGATTTGTAAACTTTACTTGTATTTCAAACAATAAAAAAAGTCATGAAAAGAAATAGATTCTATTTGCTTAAATTTCTTGATTCATTTTGCTATAATATTTTCAATTCGTTTTACTATAATATTTTTAACTAATAATTTTTTACAGAACAGAAATATACTAATAAGGATTTGTATTCAATAACATAAAGATCTCTGAATGAATCTTTCTTAATAGTTTTTATGTAAGGATTTGAGTTCTCTTAATTATTCATATTACATGCTCTTCAATTCATAGTAGCACTACTTCGACTTTAACAATGAAATTTAAATTACCTAAGTGCAGATAAACTAGCATGTGTCAACCTAAAGTTACTTTTACTTAATAGTTATTAAAAGAATTCTTCATGTTGACTAAAAATCAAAGTACATGACCTCAAAATATTTAAACATATTTTTAAATTAACGTAACATGACATGTGAGGTCTAAATAGGACAGCTGAATATATGTTTTTATATCTGACATAATATGTCACTTACAACTTTATAGCTTACTTAACTTTATCTGTATGTGCAATCATTCTGACAAGCAATAAATTTGTTACTTAATTCTTTCTTTCCTTAAACGATTTTTACGTGACTTAAGTTCAATCTAATATTTTTTTATTGTAATTTAACTAATATTGAAAGTGATTAAATGCTAAAAACACTCATGTGTGGAGATACTGCTGTGAACAAACGAAATCGGACTATAACGCCAGCTGTCGGAAATTCCATAAACATCTGCTTTCTGCGACGCACAAATAGAAGCCACGTGAATACTTACGAAATTATTACTGGAATTGCGAGAACTCTTCTGAATAAAACCAGTATTTAACGAAACTAACTTCTGCTTGATTTTACATCATATAAAATTTAGTACTCCAAAACCAAAAGGAAATTGAATATGATATTGTCATATCATATAGTTACGTGATATTTTCGTGATATTGCACTAAGAGGAAAATATTAATAAAACTTATTTAAATAATTTATACCAACTGTATTAATGATGGTGAGCTTCCATCTCCTTAGGCCTGCAGGGATCAACTGAACTGCTCTAGGCGGAACATATAAAAGAATAACATTACGCTAAAGCCGCTAGAAAACAACCTCCAGACACCAAGATTCAATCAATTTCATTTCTTTTTCGGACTGTGTTACAAGCCACGTGTTTAGACACGACCATCTTGACTTTACTACGCCGCTTATCGCAGCTTGTCCTTTCAAACGTTGATTGCAAAGTGCTCGAATTGACAACTCGACGAAGCTTTGTTACGTAGATTTAAGACCTGGAACAAAAGAAACGTTGCTTGTTTGTACCGCGGCTAGTCAGAAGCATAATGGGTCGGGTTCTGAAAGCGAGATGGTACTAATATTTTGTTGAGCGCCAAGGCGGGCTCCGCGCAAAAAGGCAACTATAATATAAAACCAACCTTACCTGCCTAATTGGTTGATCCAGGATCCAGGACTAATATTACTGTAGATATTGTGTGAACTTCAGGTTTATGAGAACTACGATTAATATTTGCACACGTTATGTAAATATGTATATATTGTAAACATTCAAATTAACACTAATTGAAGGGAAACAACTGATTGCACCTGCAACTCCTAATAAGTCGCATAAAGTTAAAAACCAGTACTAGGGGTTGGTTTACGCAAAACAACACTTTATATATAGTGAAATGTATATAGTAAAATTACCACTATAGGCCCTTTCAACTGCTTTAACAGTGATAACGGAACAAAATGAAATTATTATTTTTATATATGAAAAATCTAGTAAGTTGCAAGGTAAGCAACTAAGTCCGTCGGAGTATTCTTTATTCTTCCCAGGCCACTTACGTAAAAAAGGATACGTTAATACATCCTGGTGTGGTGTTTTGCTCTCTGCAGGTAGCACTTGTCCCTCGCTGTAGATATGTAACTAAGCGATCAGTGTACAAATGAATAACAAGAAATGTAACATCTGGATCAAACTTGTATCTGCTGTACGTATACCAAAAATACAATAAGGCAATTCCAATAAAGGAAAACCAAAACGAGAACCATAACCACGAAAATATCAGAGAAGAGGATAAACAAATAAATAAACCAGTGGATATGAAAACAAAAAAAAACAAACCCTAAAAGCATAAAATTGATTAATGCTCAAGCAATTGTACCAGCAAACCTTCACCGCTAACCAGCGTAAGGGTTTAATAATTATTTTTATAGCGACGCTATCTTCAAACAGGTAGCAACTTCAAACAATTCCTAAAAACACAGATTATAGTAATTGCACGCGGCGCAATCTTACTTACAATGAATGTGCACCATCGACCTATAACATTCAAATACTTGAACCAAAGTTGCAGAAACTTCCAAATAAGCACAGCCCACGCTATATGCAACTCCAGAAAATTAACGTTTCGTTATACAGTATTGCCCGAAATAAACAGTACTGAAATTGTAATTGTTTTGTATATTTAAAAAATACATATTATTGACACTTTATTATATGTTCTAAATGTGCACCTCCTCGTTCGAGACAGACTTCATAACGATGTTCTAAGTTTCTGGTCATGTTATTGAATAAGGGTTGTCTCAGGGCTGCGAAGAAGACTCTAACGGCATCCTTTAATTCATCGATGGTTTGTGGTGCCCGTTTGAAAACAGCATTTCTAGCCATGCCCCAAATGTATGCGTCTGGAGATGTGAGGTCTGGAGAATGTGAAGGATAAGGGAAGTCAGTAAATCGTGATATGAATTTGCTTGGAAAATGTTCTTGAAGAAATTGACGAATTGCGGCAGCAGTATGGCAAGTTGCCCCGTCCTGCTGAAAAAATTGGTTTCGAAATGCCAAGTTACGTGCACGACAGAATTGACGTAGATCAGGATAAATCGTGTTAAAATTTGTCTGTACCTCTGTTGATTAAGTGTGACTTGCCTACCATTCTCTTCGATAAAGTACGGACCAATGATTCCGTGTCCGGAAACAGCACACCAGACACTCACTTTTTCACTATGTAAAGGAACCTCTTGAACCTCATCGGGTCTGGCAAAGCCCAGAAATCGATTTGTGCGACGATTCACATAGCCTGACAAGTGAAAATGTGCTTCGTCTGAAAACCAAACATTTTTCAAAAATTCAGGATTTTCATACTGTAACGCGAGAATTCTGGCGCAATATTCCACTCTACTGCGATAATCCCGAGGATGTAGTTGTTGATGTACCTGAATCACATACGAAAATGTACCCAGCTCCTTCAGGATTCTTTGAAAGGAAGTTCTTTTAAATCAAGTTGTAACGCTGTCCTTGCCTGGCTGACTTTCGGATTTTCTAAGATTTGCTCAAAACACGTTCATGGTTATTGTTGTTGTTAACTGTCCTGGGACGCCCTGAGTTTCCTTTTCGTTGGCACAATACACTACCTGTATTTCTAAACTTTTCAATAACCTTCAAAATTACAGCATTACTTGGAGAACGTTTATTAAACCTTTGTGTGAATTGATCAGACACGTATAGCAAACTTGCACCATTACGTCGGCCGATTCCGTATGAACGAAAATAATGCTCTACCAGAAACACTTTCTCCTCTGTACTTAACACCATTTTTAACAATTAGGCCCTACTAATTACTTGTTTGAGGTTTACTTGACAGGTCTATACTAGCTAACTTGAGTGTGACAGCGCACGCATAAAAACACCGCCAACTTAGTTTCAGTACTGTTTATTTCGGGCAATACTGTATTTATATCCTGCAACGCAGCTAGGGAAATATCTTTTAGCACACGCTAACCCTTGGATAACGAAAACGTTTAGGTCACTTCACAAAGCGCATTCAAGACGAACAACCTCTAATCAAGAATGTATTAATTCGTATTTCTATTTATCAACAATTATCACACACCTGTCGGACAGATAAAGTCGCGTTGTATTTAATATTAAATGCTTGGCCCTGAATCAATATTCTACAAATAAATTGTTACGTCTAATCTAATTACGATATATACAGTGAGAGTCATTGTAACGTAACAAAGTGACCGTTACAATTCCCCCCTTCGTAAATTTAACCATCTCCCAAAAAAAAAAAAATTATTGGAAACTCCAACTCAAAGAAGATGGAAGTATATCTAACTACCCTCAATCAAAGGATCCTAACTATGATCAATTTTTATGTCTTTAATATGCCAGTTGCCTAAATTATGTCCAGAATGAAAATCGGATAACTGATAGACATTCGGCGAAATTTTTTTTTTTACATGACACTTAATAAACTTTGGGTTAAGCTTATACGCAATGAAGTCCGAAGCTTTAGACAATGTAAAATTTCTTTCCACACAACTTGACCAACATCTAACTGTAATGGTCGATGCCTCAAATTGTACCGATGAGCACTTTTTCGTAGGCGGCTGCTAACCTCTTTTAACCATCGGAAATAAATCGCGAATAGATTTTAAATGATCTGTGATCGGAATCCGATCCTTAAAATCAAGCGGGTCTTCCTTGTTGATTTCTATCCCTCTAAACATGTCCCCCGACAAATAAACTTCCCGTCCAAAATTTAAATAAAAAGGGCTAAACCCGGTGACTTCGTGAACGGCATTACGAAGCGCAAACCCAAAAGCCGGAAGTTGAACGTCCCAACTTCTGTGTACTTCACCTACGTATGACCGGATCATCGTTTTCAAAACTCGGTTTACACGTTCTGTGGGGTTAGCTTGTGGATGGTACTTAGCATCAAAAACTATTTTTGTTTTATAAGATTTTGCCATCTTCCGAAATTTATCGCTAACGTATTGGCTACCATTATCACATAAAATTCTTTCGGGCGCACCATATATTAAAAAGACATCTTCTTCAATATGCTTTACAACCGCGGAACTGGTAGCAGTTTTAAGGGAATAACAAAACATATTTTGTGAAACAATCCGTTACAACCAGTATAAACCTATTCCTTTTCGACGATAACGGCAATGGACCAACCAAATCGGTTGAAATCACCTCCCGCGGGCGAGAAATAATACGTTTGTACATAACGCCATGAGGCGCTTTTTGTTGTACTTTTTGTGCCTGGCACATTTGACAACCCCTAACATATTTAGCAATTTCAGCATTCATTTTTGGCCAATAATATTTCATACAAATGCGTTTACGAGTTTTAAAATAACCCTTGTGACCAGCTGTAGGCGCATCGTGGTTTTCTAAAAACACTTCCTGCCTCAAAAATTTAGGAACAACCAATTTCCATTTATTACCGTCATCCAAGAGTATTCCTTCGTTATCCACCAACTTATAGATTTTATTATCTAGCACACGCCAATGTGGAAATTTATCAGGTGATCTTGAAATTTTCGCTTTTAAATCAACATACCAGTGTTCTAACGGTCCATCCTTGATGTCAATAAGAGCAACAGCTCTAGACAGAGCGTCCGGTACTTGATGAGAAACCCCTTTCCTATGAACAACATTAAAATCATAACCTTGAAGACGTAGCGACCATCGGGCTAAACGACCTGAAGAGTTCTGTAATTTATGTAGCCATAGAAGAGAAAAATGATCGGTAATAACCGTGAACGAAACTCCTTCGATATAAGACCTAAATTTTTCGATACCCCACACTACAGCCAAACACTCTAATTCTGTAGTAGAATAGCGGCGTTCTTGTGCCGTAAGGCTCCTACTAGCAAAAGCTACCACGTGCTCTCCGTCATCAAACTCTTGAGTTAGCACGCAACCTAGACCCACTTGCGACGCATCCGTTTGGATACAAAACTTTTTGGAAAAATCAGGACAAACTAATATCGGAGTGGAAATCAAACATTGCTTAATATCCAAGAATGCTTTTTCAGCCTCATCATCCCAAACAAAATGTTTCGATTTCCTTGTCAAGGGATTGAGCGGTGCCACACGGCAAGCAAAATTCTTGACAAACCTTCTATACCACGAAATTAGTCCTATAAAACGACGAACTTCTTTTACACTTCGAGGGGTAGGGTAATTTACCATTGATGTAATTTTTTCGGGATCAGCTCGTAAACCGTCTTGATCTACAACATAACCCAAGTATCGGAGACTATTTTTGACAAATTCACATTTTTCAGGGTTTATCGTAAGCCCTGCTGAATTAAGACGTTTAAAAATTTCTTTCAAAACCTTAATGTGCGTGTCGAAATCCGATGTTGCTATGAGAATATCGTCCAAATAAATCGACACCCAATTTTCTAAATCCGGCCCAAGAATTGTGTCAACTAATCGCTGAAAAGTAGCAGGCGCATTATGTAAACCGTAGGGCATTCTGGTGAATTGAAACAGACCTTTACCCGGTACAACAAAAGCAGTCTTCTCTTTACTAGTTTCTTCCAAAGGGATCTGATGGTACGCCGATTTTAAATCAATCGTTGATAAATATTTAGCATCTCTAAGACGATCTAAAATGCTTGAAATGTAAGGCAATGGGTACGCGTCTTTTTTTGTAACTTGATTAACTTTTCGAAAATCAATACAAAATCTAAACTCGTTGTTAGATTTTTTCACCATAACAATAGGCAAACTCCAGGCTGATTTAGATTTTTCAATGACGCCAAGCGCTAACATTTTATCTACCTCAGTATCAATCACTTTCTGTACATACGGGGATACGGGATAATATCGTTGTTTAATGGAAGGGTGATTTCCTGTATCGATCATGTGTTGCACACCTTTAGCACAACCTAAACCTTGACCTATCTCTTTAAATGCTAAAGTCACCAATTTCTCTAGCTCCTGCTTCTGTGCATTATTTAAAGAATCCCTGACGCAAATACCGCTCAAATAATTATGGGGTTTAAACTCCCATTTGTTGCCTTTAATTACTGGAAAAACAGCCATTTTAATTTTAATTTTAATTTAAACCAAGTCATACGACCAATTACAGTTTGACTTGCACCCGTGTCTATCAAACCTATACACGTAATATCGTATACCAAAACAGATGCAAAAGGGCGAGAGTCTCCCTCTCTATCTATAAATAAACCTTTTATTCGATCTTTCTGAAATTCAGTTCGAACAGTTTCAAGCCAAGATTTCCATGATTGATTTGCCGAGCTCGTATCTATGATCGCCGACCGGCTACTCGACGACCTGCGTATATACGTTTCCCGAACACACGCAACTAAATTTAGTAGTGCCATCTTTGCCACAACGAAAACAAAATTTCCTTGTTTTAGGAAGTTCACAATACTTAAACGCATGCCCCAATTGACGACAATTCCAACACTGTACGCCTGTCTCAAGAGGTGAGATACGTTTTTCCAAAATGGGTTTACTTTCTAGTTTAAACGGTGTGCCTAACAATTCGGGTTCTATTCGAGGTAAAGAAGTAATGGGTCTTTGACGTGTATCTGAAGCTAATTGTTTGTTCACCTCTAATCTTTTACATAGATTAAGCAATTCGTCCACCGTAGAAAAGTTTTGTAAGCCTAGACCGTGAATATAGTAAGGAGAGATATTCCGGCGAAGTATAGCTAATTTTTCTTCCTCTGATAAAGGTTTTGAAAGTCTAGCAAACAAATTTATCATGCACGCGAAAAAGTCTCCTACTCGTTCTAGCGATGCTTGTTTCCTATTATGTATTCCCGTCAGAAGTTCACGTTCATAATCAAACGGTAAATATTCATAACGCAACCGAGAAACAAAATCTTGCCAAGACGTAATGGAGGATCGAACTGACCTATACCATATACGAGCATTTCCTCTCAGTAAATCTATAATAGAATTATTTAAATCTATGACGCTAACATTGCGAGCCACCCTGTATTCTTCAACCCTTTCCAAAAATTCGTTAACACTACAGTGGTCGGGGTCTCCAGAAAAAGTAATTCCCCACTTACATACAGGTATACTTATTGACGATAAAACAGGGGTGTTTATATTTTCATTTAGAAATCGATTTTCCGGAACAATATTCAACTCATGGGCACTTACTGTTTGTTCTGGTATCGCGTCGGACTCATCTAACAACACATCTATTTTCCCTAAGCGCTCCATCAACGAATCAACCGCGCTCTGATATTTTTTATTAGCATCTACTAAGGGAAGTCGTACTAACCTTCCAAGCAAATGTTTAAGTTTACTTTCAGCATATAATATATTAACGGGTTTTCCACTCAAAACTAAAGACTGAACTTGAGATTCTAATTCTGTAGACTTACTCTCACAAATACCTAACTCTTCTTTTATATTCGGAGCATAATTTTGTATAGTTTTAACCTCACCAAAAGATTCCTTTGATAACTCCTCTTTTACTTTTTTCTTTAATTCGCGACATGTTTCAGTAGACGAGATTTTAATACCTCGTACCAACAATTCATATTCTAACTCGTCTTTGGATAATCGATAAGGGTCCATTTTTAAATTAATTTTATCACAAAGAAATATAACATACAAATTCAAACACTTTTAACCAAGCTTTTATACCTACTGATAAAAATTAAATTAAATTTTTAGCTGCAATTGATGTTCTCATAAACTCGTCCGTTACACAATAACTACACAAAACATTTTGTTAAATATTTTAAGCTTGAAGCTGATAAAAACTAGCGCCAAACCCAAAACGACGCGGCGCCAAAACCTGTTACGTAGATTTAAGACCTGGAACAAAAGAAACGTTGCTTGTTTGTACCGCGGCTAGTCAGAAGCATAATGGGTCGGGTTCTGAAAGCGAGATGGTACTAATATTTTGTTGAGCGCCAAGGCGGGCTCCGCGCAAAAAGGCAACTATAATATAAAACCAACCTTACCTGCCTAATTGGTTGATCCAGGATCCAGGACTAATATTACTGTAGATATTGTGTGAACTTCAGGTTTATGAGAACTACGATTAATATTTGCACACGTTATGTAAATATGTATATATTGTAAACATTCAAATTAACACTAATTGAAGGGAAACAGCTGATTGCACCTGCAACTCCTAATAAGTCGCCTAAAGTTAAAAACCAGTACTAGGGGTTGGTTTGCGCAAAACAACACTTTATATATAGTGAAATGTATATAGTAAAATTACCACTATAGGCCCTTTCAACTGCTTTAACAGTGATAACGGAACAAAATGAAATTATTATTTTTATATATGAAAAATCTAGAAAGTTGCAAAGTAAGCAACTAAGTCCGTCGGAGTATTCTTTATTCTTCCCAGGCCACTTACGTAAAAAAGGATACGTTAATACATCCTGGTGTGGTGTTTTGCTCTCTGCAGGTAGCACTTGTCCCTCGCTGTAGATATGTAACTAAGCGATCAGTGTACAAATGAATAACAAGAAATGTAACATCTGGATCAAACTTGTATCTGCTGTACGTATACCAAAAATACAATAAGGCAATTCCAATAAAGGAAAACCAAAACGAGAACCATAACCACGAAAATATCAGAGAAGAGGATAAACAAATAAATAAACCAGTGGATAAGAAAACAAAAAAAAAACCCTAAAAGCATAAAATTGATTAATGCTCAAGCAATTGTACCAGCAAACCTTCAACGCTAACCAGCGTAAGGGTTTAATAATTATTTTTATAGCGACGCTATCTTCAAACAGGTAGCAACTTCAAACAATTCCTAAAAATACAGATTATAGTAATTGCACGCGGCGCAATCTTACTTATAATGAATGTGCACCATCGACCTATAACATTCAAATACTTGAACCAAAGTTGCAGAAACTTCCAAATAAGCACAGCCCACGCTATATGCAACTCCAGAAAATTAACGTTTCGTTATATTTATATTCTGCAACGCAGCTAGGGAAATATCTTTTAGCACACGCTAACCCTTGGATAACGAAAACGTGTAGGTCACTTCACAAAGCGCATTCAAGACGAACAACCTCTAATCAAGAATGTATTAATTCGTATTTCTATTTATCAACAATTATCACACACCTGTCGGACAGATAAAGTCGCGTTGTATTTAATATTAAATGCTTGGCCCTGAATCAATATTCTACAAATAAATTGTTACGTCTAATCTAATTACGATATATACAGTGAGAGTCATTGTAACGTAACAAAGTGACCGTTACAGCTTAATAACGAATCTTAGACCTCAAAGGTAAAGGAGTCTATTGCTATTATAGATTTTAAGTTTTTATTTTAATTGAACGGAATTAACAAATTATATTTTTATTTTATTGCTGCTTTATTTTATATTAATAGATAAAGTGTAACTATGAAAAAAATACGTTACACAGCCTCTTTCCAATAGAAACAATTCGAGGTATGTATAAAATCGGAGAATTTTTTCTAATAAAACTTTAACGACTGAAGAATCAAAACTACTCATATTAACTGTATAAACGCCTAACTACTCAATACAAGACAGCACAATCTTTTAACTATAACTAAAGACAAGTTTAACCAAAAAAATAAGAATCATTCACTAAATGATATAGGGGGATATTAATGCATGGGAATGAGTGATCAGTAACTACGCGTACTACACGCCTATAAAGGGACAAATTCGAGAAGTCATAATCGGTATTTGCTCTTAATCAGTTAAGAATATTTAGGGGAATCTAACACTCACTAGATGCATGTTACCAAAAAGTTTTAAGTACAATAACCATATCAAAGTCTTAAATTTAACCAAAAGCAAAAAAAAATTAACTATAAATCAGAACTAGAATGAACAAAATTGATAGTGTGACAAAATCACAACTAAACAAGAATCTGTACTACAAATACTCTTCTTAACTTTATCTTACTTGTTATAAATATTTATGTACATATACTTCCAGATGCTTACAAAATTTGCACAAATTGATGAATTTAATAGGTACTAAAGAATGTTTATTACTAAGTCCATTTACGAAACAAATCGCTAATACTCGAGAAGCAGAAAAAGTATTAACAACACCTATCCATCAACAAAATACTTTCAATCCTTAAGTAAGCACCTCATAACATTTTCTGTATTACTACTATCATACAGACTCAACTATCTCACTAAAAATTCTATAACTTCAGTGATTCAACACTAAAGAACTCCAAAATCACTAATAAACCATAACTTGAGCCAACTGGGACACATCCACCAGCAACTCACCAAAAACTTCTCATGAACTATCTTAGCTCATCTAAACTCTCAACTAGAATAAGCACATCAAGCTTAGTCTCAAACCACTAAACCAAAATTTAAGCATTTCTCTAATGCTCACTATATCATCTCGCCTCAACTATATTACTAAATATTCTCTAAATTCTTAAACATATACTTCATCACTAAATACTTGCTTCATCACTAAATACATGCAACATATCTAAACACATGCTGCATTCTTAAACACCTAATTAAACACCTCATTAAACACATCACCTTCCAAAAACCATCAAACATCATCAAACATCATCAAACACATCCTTATCAAGATCAATAAACACATCATTAACGTCATCGAATACATCATTAAACTCATGAAATATCAAAATCAATAAACACATCAAGCACTCTTACTACTAAAATTAAAAATTACTTTAAGCAAATCAAAAACGTTGAGAGCGCAAGTAAAAACAGAATAAATTTGTTTTTAGTTTTATTTTTACCCTCGTGACTATCAGCTAATAAATTGTACCTTTATATTTCCTAAACCCTTACCTGATATCACAAGGTCGAGAATTTCTTATTAACAATGAAAGCCCAAGGTAAAGTTGGATGGAAAACGGCTTGACGAAAAGAAAAACTCTTTAGACATAAACGGCTAGTAGAGTGTTAGCTCTGGGTAGATCATGAGCTTGGGTCATGGGTTGTCAAAAGACCAAAAATATGAATAATGAGCGCCACCGAATATTCCAATACAGCAACCTACAAAAATTAACTGTGCTTATATTAGGGGAATGCGGAAACCTTATATCAACACCACTAACATAGCCATAAAACTTGAATTTCACTCTTTTAAAACACTTACCAAAATCTCAAACACCAGATGCCATACAGATTTCTCGACTTGACCTGTGAACAAACAATGCACAACATGGACACCGTTTGTGTCCTCCAAAATATTTACCAAAAATAAAATAATAGAATTTAGGTTTCAAAAGTATACACCCAGGGTATTTGTAATCATTACCCACAATTTCTGATCAGGAATGATTTGTAAACTTTACTTGTATTTCAAACAATAAAAAAAGTCATGAAAAAAAATAGATTCTATTTGCTTAAATTTCTTGATTCATTGTGCTATAATATTTTCAATTCGTTTTACTATAATATTTTCAACTAATAATTTTTTATAGAACAGAAATATACTAATAAGGATTTGTATTCAATAACATAAAGATCTCTGAATAAATCTTTCTTAATAGTTTTTATGTAAGGATTTGAGTTCTCTTAATTATTCATATTACATATTCTTCAAGTCATAGTAGCACTACTTCGACTTTAACAATAAAATTTAAATTACCTAAGTGCAGATAAACTAGCATGTGTCAACCTAAAGTTACTTTTACTTAATAGTTATCAAAAGAATTTCTCATGTTGACTAAAAATCAAAGTACATAACCTCAAAATATTTAAACATATTTTTAAATTAACGTAGCATGACATGTGAGGTCTAAATAGGACAGCTGAATATATCTGACATAATATGTCACTCAGAACTTTTTAGCTTACTTAACTTTATCTGTATGTGCAATCATTCTGACAAGCAATAAATTTGTTACTTAATTCTTTCTTTCCTTAAACGATTTTTACGTGACTAAAGTTCAATCTAATATTTTCTTATTGTAATTTAACTAATATTGAAAGTTATTAAATGCTAAAAACACTCACGTGTGGAGATACTGCTGTGAACAAAAGAAATCGGACTATAACGCCAGCTGTCGGAAATTCCATGAACATCTGTTTTCTGCGACGCACAAATTGAAGCCACGTGAATACTTACGAAATTATTACTGGAATTGCGAGAACTCTTCTGAATAAAACCAGTATATAACGAAACTAACTTCTGCTTGATTTTACATCATATAAAATTTAGTACTCCAAAACCAAAAAAAAATTGAATATGATATTCTCATATCATATGGTTACGTGATATTTTCGTGATATTGCACTAAGAGGAAAATATTAATAAAATTTATTTAAATAATTTATACCAACTGTATTAATGATGGTGAGCTTCCATCTCCTTAGGCCTACAGGGATCAACTAAACTGCTCTAGGCGGAACATATAAAAGAATAACATTACGCTAAAGCCGCTAGGAAACAAACTCCAGACACCAAGATTCAATCAATTTCATTTCTTTTTCCGACTGTGTTACAGGCCACGTGTTTAGACACGACCATCTTGTCTTTACTACGCCGTTTATCGCAGCTTGTCTCTTCATACGTTGATAGCAAAGTGCTCGAATTGACAACTCGACGAAGCTTAATAACAAATCTTAGACTTCAAAGGTAAAGGAGACTATATGCTATTATAGATTTTAAGTTTTTATTTTAATTGTACGGAATTTTACAAATTATATTTTTATTTTATTGCTGCTTTATTTTATATTAATAGACAAAGTGTAACTACGAAAAACAAATACGTTACAGTGTGAGTGTGAGTGCGAGTGTGAGTGTGAGTGTGAGTGTGAGTGTGAGTGTGAGTGTGAGTGTGAGTGTGAGTGTGAGTGTGAGTGTGAGTGTGAGTGAGGTGAGTGAGTGTGAGTGTGAGTGTGAGGTGAGTGTGAGTGTGAGTGTGAGTGTGAGTGTGAGTGGAGTGTGAGTGTGAGTGTGAGTGTGAGTGTGAGTGTGAGTGTGAGTGTGAGGGTGAGTGTGAGTGTGAGTGTGAGTGTGAGTGTGAGTGTGAGTGTGAGTGTGAGTGAGTGTGAGTGTGAGTGTGAGTGTGAGTGTGAGTGTGAGTGTGAGTGTGAGTGTGAGTGTGAGTGTGAGTGTGAGTGTGAGAGTGAGTGTGAGTGTGAGTGTGAGTGTGAGTGTGAGTGTTAGTGTGAGTGTGAGTGTGAGTGTGATGTGTGTGTGTGTGTGTGTGTGTGTGTGTAAAGCAAGTTCCCTTTAATTTTCGGGTAAATTAATGTATTTGGTAATTACAATTTATACAAGAAGACAATAATAAGTGCATTAATTTTTTTAAAATATTTAAATATGCTAGGTTGTTTGATTGGAACCGGCGGTAGTGCTTGTTGCAAGCATGAAAGTCAACATGGTCAAGGACGACATTGAGAAAAAGTCGCAGAAGCTAAAATTCAGAACACGTGGAAGAAAAACAAAAATGCTACGTACACAGCATTAGTAGAAAGTGGCGCGGAAGAGACACAGGGGTATTGGTACATAGTGACGCAAATCGGTCAGCACCCAAGAATTGCTTCTGAATTGTCTGCTTACAAACTCAAAAATTTAATACTTGAGATTCGCAAAGCCATGAAGAGATTTTATAAAAGTGCAGGTTGTATCCGCGGCCCCTGCGGTGGAAAAATGGCAGACAAAAAGTCACCACAGCACATGAAGCGGATCATAATCAATCAGTTGATGGATAGGTTATGCTTACTCATATCGTATGCATGTTTCTACATAACGAGTCAGAGTAGGTTGTATGCACTTTGAGCTCCCTATTTCAGTTTAATTCAAGCATTCTCAACAGAATAAACTGTTTTGACTAGTTTAAAAAATATCACTAATAAACTGCAAAGTAATAAATAAACCGACAAACGCGCGCGTTGGATTGTTTAACGCAAAATTAGTTGTTTTGGGCCTAAAACCAATATAATCCTACATCCGCAATGGCATTAAAAACTTCAGGCACTACAGGGGTTAAACCCCTAAAATCTTAATTCCGTCAAGCAACGGATAAAGGAGATGTTCAACGCTAAGAATGTACCGCATCTACTTAACCGGAACCTCAAATCAACACCATATTAACAGATGTTTCTTTCTAGCAAAGCTAGAATTGGTATTATCCGCAAGAAACTCACAAACTGACTTGGATTAACAAGCTCCCAGCAGCCAATTACCATAATTTTCGAGAATTTAACGTCTTTTTCCAGATCAGCAAGAGCTGATAGATAACCACCCTCAAATGAATTACGATCTAGAAAATCGTCTGCCATCTCTAATTCTTTAAAAAAACAGAGTGATGATGAAGACTTAGAAACGGAAGAACCATCAGCCCTCACTATAGGAAATTAGCCAAGAAAGAGATGTCATTGACTTTGCAGTTAAAGAGTCTAATAAATTCAAAAGAACCAGTGTTAATTATATACTACAAGAAATGGAGTATATCTCGCTACTGACAAATGATAAAGTGCAGAATTCCAAAGTTCTCGAAGAGAACTTAATACATTACAAGAGTTTCTAGACATGACATCAAAGCTTCTACACAAAAATTAACCTTTCAACCACAGCACACACACACCTACACTATCTTACACTTGTCGCAACTTTCACAACACACGTATTTTAAGACACACCCTTAACGAGACAAACCTCAGAAGCCATGACCTTAAAACCTATAAACACAGGCACCATTCCCAATGAAGTGCTATAGATCATAAAAATCAATTTTCGCCCATCGCTCCCAAACCTCAATATTTAAAGTATCCGCCCCACAAAATGATCAATTACCATCTAAACAAACGAACCAATGTCTACTCTGACAATTTAATCCTCAATGATTTTTCTAAGTTTCGATCCATCCTCACAACTAACTTCCACCTACTGATAGGCTATAAATCCTGTAGAGTAAGAGACCCTGTTGCCGTGTCCAGATGCTACAACTACCAGTGGCATCGACACTCAGCATAATCCTGCTGTTCCCCAACCCCTTGTATTCGATGTGTTGAACGACATTTAACCATACATTGCTCAAACTCTTCTACCTACGTCGCTTCCTGTATAAACTGCCATAAAATGAATAGGTCAGTTAACCATCCCGTAACAACCCCCGACAGTCGTGCATATAAACAAGCACTACACACCACCAAACTAAGGACTAACTATGGCCCCTAACCTTTTTATCCTCCAACGTCCCATCTATCCAAATCGACTTCTAACACGCCCGAACCGCAACCTTGGAAGACCGAATTTCAATACCCTAAAACAGGAACATTACCTTACATACAATAAAATTTGCAGTCTCCATGCTCCGACCAATTACATCTAGAAACCTCAACCCATTTTATATATTTTTGTTCTCCAACTACGCATGCGCAAGTAAACCTCAAAAACGCAATCCACTAGCATAAATTTTCTCGTTTCTAACCACTTAGAGGAACTAAGCCCATTCCTTAACGAAATCCTGCTCACCACTTCCTTACATAAACAACCCCGACCTACAGATACATTCTTCCACATAATTCGTCGTTACCTACCACCCCGATGTGACTATAGCCAATATCCAATAACGCAAACCGAGACGACAAAAGCAAAGACTCATAAGCTTCAACTTGAGAACATATCTATTTATCGTTCTTCTGATTTATTATTTATTTGTATTCTAGAAATGTTTCTTACTTATTTAGAATGTACGACTAGGAAGGGCGTAAAGTCCAAGGGTAGTCAACAATAAAGAACTATATAAATTCAATACCGTATGCAAAAGCAAGGCCGGTATATACCACTTAGACATAGATAACCATGTCGGCAGGTTAGCGACATCGGCGAGAACCAAAGGAACAAATGGAACATGTATAGGGCCAGGAAGGTTAATGGTAAAAGTGGAGCTAATGTCACGGTGGCGGTTGGCGGCAGGACGTAAAACCTGATCATAAACTGATAATGTGCTAATTCCTTAAAGAAAGCAAAATACATTCAGAGATATGACCGTAGTTGACGTACATTAAAAACCCGCGGCGGATGTAATTAGCGACTCCGTGGCGTTGTTGGTATGCGTGTGACTACTACGCCCAAAGTCCCGGATTCGAATCCCGACACGGTCCGCTTGAAAAATGTTAGGCGAGCATTTTTCACAAAAATACGCCCTCGTTCGGATGAGAGATAAAATGGAGGTCCCGTGTGTGTGTGTTGTTACGCACGTTAAAGATCTCTACCTTGCTTGGAACAGCAAGGGTTCGGCAAAATTCAAAATTTTTCAGGTAAAGAAAAGTCGCTTCCTGGCCAATGTAGTACCTTCGGGTGGTGCATTGGAGAATCACATGTAGGGGAGGATGCAATTGTAAAGTGTACCGGACGAAAAGATGCCCATCATTTGAAGGTAAAGAGTGACTATAAGTATTTAACTACAAGATTAATCGAATAGATAGTGCTTGCTGAGAACGAAACGGGACATGAGGAACGAATAACTTGTTCAATTAATCGCTAGCCGATATTTAACAACCTCATGTTGAAGAATCATTTAAGTAATAGATTTAGATTTAATTGAACGGCGCGAATGCCGATTCCTAATGAGGCAATCAACCAAAGGTGAAGAAAAGGACATTTATCAATGACATAGTGCTTTCGCTTTTTTAAAAAAGATCACCAATTTATTGAATGCCGTTAGAAAATGCAGTAATGCACTAATAAACGCACAAATTGACGAATTCGAGCAGACCGAGCTTGCTGTTATGCGCTAGACCATATGATAGGAGCAATAGTGCGAAGTTTAATGTGCACCACGACCTCAAATAGAATGGATATCGCACAATACAACAAGGTGCGGTATCACTTCAAATGTCGGTAATCGATTGCTACATTGATTGAATAAATTAACTACGTAGGTAGTCATTCCCTAGAAATGCACCAAGTACCAAGCATTACCATGATAAGAGCCACAAGCACATACTTATTCCTGATAAGTAAACACAGTAAAATAAATAGTTTTGTTTAACGTCACCTAGAAAAATAGAGGTTTTACCGAAAAATAAATAACATTATATACTATTGTCAAACATACTACATTTGACACCAGCTAGAAGGCGATTTACCCCAACTAACAGACCTGTTAACTTTGATATTTACTCACTATTTATATAACACTAAAATTCTGATATTCAAGAAATTAATATTAAAAATTTCTTTTAATGCAAGAACTGTAATGAATAACAAAATACACCTAGACTCAGGATTTTTTAAACTACATTAAACAATCGACGTTTCATATCAAAATTTAACAAATTAAATTACATTTCATTTCATAAAATATTTCCTCTAACTTAGCATAATTAGTGATACATTTAGCCAAACAAATCCAATAATTTTCACATATTTATAAATGGGCAACAAGTGTAAATCACTATATTATATTAAACAAAACTGTCCAATAATAACCACAGTTCAGAAACAATTTGTTCTAATCAAACCAATGCTCGATAAATATCAAAATGTGTTATTCATTTCAAGAATTGACATACTTCGCTTCTTACAAACTGCAAATTTTATATAGTTTGATGAATCCATATAAAGGCCCGGGCCGGGCCCGGGCCAGCCCGGCCCGGGACCGGCCCGATTTTAGGCTCGAATCCGGGCCCGGCCGCTGTCTACTTTATTCGAGCCGGGCCCGGACCG
Source organism: Platerodrilus igneus (assembly GCA_036346225.1). NCBI lineage: Eukaryota > Metazoa > Arthropoda > Insecta > Coleoptera > Lycidae > Platerodrilus > Platerodrilus igneus. The sequence goes on from JARFIW010000791.1 coordinate 6,335,228, forward strand.
GGCCTATCTTTTTTCGGGTCGGGCCGGGCCAAACGATTCGGGCCGGCCTGAATTTTTCGGGCCGAAAAACGCATCAGTAGATACCCACTGTCAATTCACTTCTATATTACATAGAGTAAGTAAACGTTTTTAATTATAATTTCAAGCAGTGTCTTCATGAACCCTTTAGTAATCAGTTTTTCATCTTGTTTAGTGTAAAGGAGACGTGATATTATAAATCACTTCTTATAACAAATTTTTTTTTTCTAGTTCTATTTAATGTCCCTCATGTTGTACCTTAGGCAAGTTAAAAATGCCCAGGAACGTCAAACTAGGCGATTTATTCATAATTCAAACGTTTGCACGATTTATATTATGTATATGTATGTTACGGTAAATGTACACTCTTGGGAAATGTACACTTTTACTGTAAAATGTGTACATTTCCCAAAATGTTAGATATATGTGAACTGAATATAATGTATATGTACATTTCTCGGCAAATGTGTACTCTTGCCTTCACGTTTTGGTAAATGTATACTCTTACCTTCATGTTTAAGAAAAGTTAGAATACAAATAAATTAAAAATGTTGTTGGAGTAAAAAAATATTTATTTAAATAAACATAATACAAAAGGCTTTAATAACAAAAATTATTGTAATTAAAAAATGTAAATGACACACAAAACATACTTTTCTTTGCATATTATATAATATGTCGTAGGTTATGATCCCAATATTCATAAATACAATTTTCGTCCTAGTTTTTCAGGACCATACGAGGGAAATCAAACAAATAATAATAATAAAATACTTTTGTTCGCAAATGGCGAATTCATGCCTAGAATAAGATTGTTTTAAAACTCTTTGTTTAGTTCCTATATAAATTTTTATCGTCATCTTTAGACAAAACAACGCAAATCAAATTTTTTGGATCCGTTTTACCACGATCAACGTCTGGAATGGAAACTCTAACATTATCACCAATCACAGCAGCAGGAAATTTTTCTTTCGAAAGATTACACATTTTGATAGCTTGATTTTCTAAATTTACCTTTGCTTTCAATTAAAATTTTCTTCTCGTTTAAAACAGAATTTAACTCAAAACTTCCATCTTTATTTTCAATTTGGTTGCATAATAAACCATCATCCAAAATTATGTCTAACGTTTTAGTGGAAAATTCATCGTTTTCTGCGACTTTGCTATCTGGTGAATTGGCTGTGTGTACTCCTTCTAGTAATTGCTCTAACTCTTCTTCTGTTTCCAGCTGTTCAACAGATTCCATAGGTAAATTTGATGTTTTCAAACCCAATTTCATTCTTGTTCCGAATAAAGCTTCATAGGGAGTTTGCTTTATACCCTCATGAAAAGCTCTATTTTTCATCAGTTGAACATATTTTAAACCTTCTGACCACTTGGTTGTTTGGTTAGTGATAAGCCAAGTTGTAGGCATATTTTTAACATCTTGATTCGCTCGCTTTATCGAGCCCTGGGGGAATGGCGAGGCTTCCCGTATATTATTTTCACACCATTCCACATATTTGCTAATTCTTGGATAATTTTATTTGCAAACTCCTTACCATTATCACATTGGAGAATGGACGGGGCACCCAAAAGAGTGAAAATGTCCATAAGTTGTTTTGCTACTTCTGACGCAGTTTTTGTTTTTATTGGGCGCAGTACAACAAATTTGGTTAAATGATCTTGATAATTTAAAATAAATTTAAATTCATTATCTGGTTGTGTCTGTAAATCTATAAGATCCACTTGACACCTAGAATTCATTTCACTCGTCAAAATTGGTTTTATCACAATTCCTTTTTTCTTGTTCTTTGCCTTTTTTTGACATGCTTCACATAAAGATAAATACAACATAACTGTTTCAGTAATAATGTTGTTGTATTTGTTATTAACTTTTTTCACTAATCTGTTTCGGCCACCATAACCAGTTGCCAAATGAGCATCGTGTATAATTCCATAAGTTTCTTCAATTGTTGCAAAATATTTTATGCTACCCCCTTCTTTTAATGGACTTATCAATTTTTCTTCCTTCCCTACAACTATTATATCGTATTTTTTCAACCGGCGGTAATCTACATCACTTTTATTCTTTTCTTTAAATTTTGCTGCCTTTACCAATAATATTTTTTCATACTGATGTTGGTTTAAATAAATATTATTTTTGTTTTTTTTGTGATACAATCTGTTCTATTTGGTTTTAAAATTTTTCTTTTTGTTCCATTGTTTTTCAAAAATTATTACTAAAAAAATATTTTTTTTGTAGAAAAATTAAAATTTTAAATCTATAATTATGATAATTTTAACTTACCTGAGTCTTATTTCTCTAAACACCTTAAATTATATCCAGAAATCTTCAGTACTATGGCATTAATTTGTAATGTAGTTATTGTAGGGTACATAAACATAATAACATTAACATTATAGATAGAGCACTTGCACGAAATGTGTAACGTGAAATAACAGCGCCTACTGAACTAGCCGAAACGGTAGTTCGCGTACCACTACAAGTGCGCATGCGCACCACATTACTAGCACTTGCGATTTCGAATTTTGTATGCTCACATTTACCAAAACGACATGGTCATTGTGAATTCAATGTACATTTCCCTTATTTAAAATTGTAAATGTTAGTTGAATGCACATTACCCAAACGAGGAGGCAAACGTGCACATTTACCGGAAAATGTGTACATTTGCCGCAATATCTACTTTTACCGTAACATGTATATACTTCAAATTTGAATCATGCGGCGAACGTCGATATTATCAATCGCGTGTATAGTTTATGTATACTGTCTAAAACACCAGAGAGTTATTGCAACGTTCATTTTGCCAATTTTTTAATAAGGTCTTCCCTTATTTGACATTTACACATGCGCAATTAACACACCTTTAATGTTTGTACTGTATTAAAATACAGGACATCTTTATTTAATTTAAATACAGGCAAGGAATGCTTTTATTTAAGGCGCCTTAATTATGACATATACCAAATGCCTAACGTACAAACTTACATTTAATTGTCTGCTTTCTGTATAGATATTGTGAAATTAAACAGCTTTTTGTAGTGTTGTTTTAGTAATTAAATTTAGAGATATAATGTCCAACTTTATAACACGAAAAAGATATAAAACGTCAACGCTCTAAATACGAGGATGCTGTTTTGTAATGGTTTTCCTAGAAGTAAGGTGTAAAAATCCTTTTGAAAACAGATATGGTGCAGACTTGGGAAGAAGTAAAAAAACAGTGTCTTGAAGTAAACTCGAAGAGTATTCCGTAAAAACACTTTGACAATATAAATGTTATCAAATCAGTGCGAAATGAAAGATTCAAATAATAAAAAAAGGTTCATCTGTGTGTGAATAGAATTTTTTTGATTTTTTCCAATATAGTTAAACATGTTTTATAGATCACCTAATCACAAAAGAGATTAATTCTTTATTCATTTTTAAAACATAACCTATAGATATACAATACTAAAAATATATGTCAAAATAAAGAGTAAAGGAAAAAAACACTTGCTCTGAAATAGTGTAGGAACTTGAACTATGTAGTACTAGCTCAGCCTGCATTTTTCAATAATTTTTTAAGAATACTGTCGGTGTTTTAAATATATCATTTCCATAGCAACGTGTGATGTAAAGCCACTATATAAACACATAAATTGTAGCTATAGCTTAATCAGTTAAGTGAAAAAATTTTGTAATAGAACCATGCCCGGTCGCACCTAGACACGGAATTATTTTAGCGACCTCGAGATTATATTGCTTCCGGCGCAAGCGATCTATGCGATAAACTTTCTCTCGGTACGCTAAAAACCAATTTCGTGGTCTTGATATACAAATAACTATTTAAACGCTACCGTGTAGTATATAATAATTAGCGTTAGATTCCTTACTGCCGCATGTATTTTAAAATAATAATTTCAATAAAACTTTCGAAAACAATACGTTAATTGTCTATTCGTAGACTATAGTTACAGAAGACACTTCTAGGGTACATGAAATTTTGAATTTCATACTTTGAATATTTTGATATTATCACCAGTAACGTAACTAGCTTTTTGTGGGGGGGGGGCTGAACAGCCATTAATCATTTTCTAAATACAACTTTATTTTTAGCATTTTCTGAACAACCTTCTTGGGGAGGGCTAGAATATTTGGGGGGGGGGGGTATTCTAAGTACCCTATTCCCCAGCTACGTGCATGATTATCACTTAATTTATTGTTGAATATTAGAATTTGGCTTCAGATATAGTTTTCTATTTATTGCGGCATAATGTATAATAACACCATTATCGAACTCATGAACTCATGATAAAGTAAATAACATTTTATTGGTATATAAAAGAATCTATGTACTGATTTATACCTTTTGGTAATCATTTTTTAAAAAACTTTTCAACCAAATTATGGATCAAAGTTCAATTCCAAAAGTTTCAGTTTCTTAAAGTAAAAAAAAAAATAAAAATCCGTCTGTAACAATTTCATAAACATTGAAAATTGCTAAACATTTTGTACTTTTGTTACATATTTCTAGAATTTTTCAAAGAATCAAAAAACACATGATATACTACGGTATGTTTCACAAGTATCTTGATCGTAACTCAATATCATTATACTCTTAAATCAAACAAAAGAGTGATAGTTACTTATTAAACACAACTGAAAATAATATCTTCTCATTTACTGAATGAAAGTCGGGCCGGCCCGAAATTTCGGGCCGGGCTGGCCCGGCCCGCCGGGCTTGGCCGTCAGTTTTCGTTTCGGGCCAGGCCTTGGGCCGGGCCGGTTACTTTTCTGCGTCGGGCCCGGCCCGAGTCCATCCCTAATAATTGTATTCCAACATCATAGCCGGTTACGCTAAAATAAAGGTAGATAACTAAACATAAAAATGGCGTTTCTTTATCCACTAATTGAGGAACTATTGTTACACTAAACCGCCTTGGTCCTCAACCGACCGACCCAAAAAGGAACATCACATCAGTGGCTAATTTATCAATATATAGCCAGTATCACGTCTCTTGCGGGACATGTTGCTCAAGAACCACTTTAAAACTGCTTTCTCTTCTTCCTACGTCAACTTACGAACTTAAACCTCCTATAAAAATTGTTCATGAAGAAAATTATCATACATAATGCATAAAAAGTACCTATCAAAGAAGTATATCTACTCAAGCTGGCCGTCGAAAATGCGGTAACCATTAAATATATAGTCATGGAGAACGCATCAACACACCGTTTTGAAAGACTAGATTTGAGGTATATGTGGTAACCTCAAAAATGGTTCCATTTATACATAACCTGAAGGTTTGATAATCACTACGCACGGGAATTGAGAGTACCCGTAAACGAGCTCGCTGAAAATATGCTGAATGTTTCTGCTTTGATAACCACAAGCCTTATAAATCAATTTAGTCTTACCCATAATATCCAAAATAGACTGAGCCAACATCTTAACTCTATATAAGTTCTTAAACAGAAGTAGCGTAAATCCTCCTTTACAGTTTTGTAAATGTTGGACACGAATAGATTGCGTAAGGGTGGTTAATAAAGAAGTGAAAATTGAGTAGTAGAGCAATTATGAGATACTTGAATGTGAGTTGCGCGTGGTAAAGAATAAGTAAACGTAAAACATTCCAGTTTCATTACCCAACATTCTTTCCAAACTATTCAAAGGTTGAGGGTTATATAATTAAGCTCTTGTAGCGTAACATGAAGACGTAATTATGAGGAAACAAGTGTGTTGCCTTAACAACCACAAGTCTACTACTATATACTTGAACTTTCCTGGCAGGTAGGGTAACGACCCAAGGAATTTTAGCTCTGCTGTTTCAAGTTACTCGGGTATTATGTAACTAGATCACAGTACAACTGACTAATTCATAAAATAATTACATAAGTGTGTATTGGAACTAAACAATTATAATTTATAACCGACTGTCAACCCAATCATAAATTTCAAAGCTTTGCAGGTTTACTACCCAATTTTTAGATATTTAATTAACACTTGAGGTAGCATTTGGTGAAAAAGGTCAGACATATTTTCATGAATTTTCAATAATTTTACTTAAAATAAGAGGAATATTATGGTTCCGTTTAGAGTTGCTCAGAAGCAAAATTCTCCAACTCTCTGAAAAAAAACATGAATCATTACTACTTAAAACATACTTTTCATAGACAATAATCTCGAAACCAAACTCATACATTTCTCCATCTCAAAGATGCTTTATAAGCAACACCCAGTTTCAGAAACCAAGTTTAATAGAATTCTATTAAAGATAAAACAATATTCCTCTTCCCACACATGCGTTTTAATAACATCCATTACATCCATAACATTCTTGTAATTTGGTTTTATACTATTCAAATAACAAGAAAAACTGGATATATTCCATCTCTAAAAGTTTTATATACGAAACGTTTGTTTGTGAACTACTTTGTGCAATAAGTTATTATTCATGGCTTACAAGGTTCACAAATAAGTATTTAGCAAAACTCGTGTTACAAATGACAGGTACAATACAGTAGTAATTGCGTGCTCAAACAGAAGGTGTAATCGGTTCCCCATAAATTTACAATCAATATTATTTGGCTTTACAAATTACCTGTGCAAAATTATTAAACTGGGTTTATCTTCTGTCCTAAATAAATAAGGTAAAGGCAATTAATGAACCATTGATTACGGCATTTGCCACGCTTGAATACACATGATATTGTTTTCCATGAGCAGGATCAGGGATCTAAATCATTTTCTACATACAAAGTAACTGGCGGAGATTGTTGTTTTCCTACATCATGAAGGGGCAAGACAAGTTAAAGATAAAAGGTAAACACCACTATTTCTACAGCACACTTTACAGTTCTGCCAGTGGCGGCTAGCGTTTCTACTTGCTAAAGACACCACCCTTCCTCGTTACGCGTCCTGATTGGTCAAAACAACAACGTATATTTACTTCAAGTATGGAAACATTTTATTTAATATTTTAATTCAACTGAGTACATAATAATAAAACTATTTCCAAAAGTCCAGGCCACTATCGGGGAATTTAAAACCGCATCCTTATCCGTAAATATCATAACTTAATTATACAAAAAAAAAAAGCTCTACGATTAGATATTAAACTAGTATCTTGTGATGACAATTGAAGAGTAGGTTTCGCGCCAATGTTTCAAGAAAAAGGAACAAAAATCTCCTTGTACGAAAGTTCATGTACACGAAAAAGTTATGTTACAAATGTCTTTAGGTATCACCTGGTTTTTTAAACCGTAGGAGACATTGCGGTACCAGGAAACGGAAATAAGTAGCCACCTAATCATTAAACAGCATCATCTGAGCGCGCTATAGTCCTTTCGCCGTCACAGCGAACGCACAAAATTAGCCGAAAAACATGAAGCTTAAATACTAGTGTTACTATAAAACTAATACGAATTTTCTTCGTTGCATATTGATGCCTAGAAGTTGTCAAAAATATCTTCTGGGTATTTTTTTTAATTCAAACAACTTAAAAACACTGGGTTACTAGCGAGATAAGAACAAAATGTGTTGCTGCAATAAAAGCCATACGTTAACAAATTAGCCAGTAATCGGCATTAATAATAAGTAAATTTCTTAATCCTACCCCATCAAAATCCAAAACTAACGGCAGCTAAGTTCTTTTCATTTAAAAAATACATCCTACCTTTAATCTTAGATACCAATGGTTCGGAACAACAAACCAATAAAACAAATTCTCAAAGATAGTTTCAGAGAGAAATATACATTGATTGTTTTGCTTTGGGGTAACGTTAAACAAGATAGTCTCTTAAAGATAAATTTGAAGAAAAAGATAGATAACTAACCGATTACGGTTTAGAAATATTAATTAGATAAGATGAAATTTCCAAAATAATTTCAAAGAAAAAGATAAATGACAAACCATTTATGGTTTAAAACGACAAACCATTTTTGATTTAACCTACTGATTAGATAAGATAAGATCTCAAAAAAGATTTCAAAGAGAAGATTAACAGATAACAATTATTTTGGTTCGAAAGCCTTACCACTAACAAGGCACACCGCCAGTATTTTATATATATATATATATATATATATATATATATATATATATAATCTTGTATTATTAATTCACCTTGTTTCTTTTCATGTATTTCAAACTATCCTTTTTCCTTTTATGTTAAGCCGAAACGTGTACCTTCCTTTTCTGCTGTGAAAAGAAGCTGATGATGAATTAAAAGCGTTGCTCTAATTACTTTGCTCTTTCAGTTTAATTAAAGCTACTAGAATTAAACATCAAACTTATAATGACATCATTCTTTAACAAGCAATCTTTCAAATAACAATTGTTACACCCACATGTGGCGTTTCATTTGCAAACAATATCCTCAAAAAATCTAAAAATAATTTCCAATATTTGCACAATATTTTATATCTAACAAAAAAAGTTTATAACCACTTGATAATAACTCGTTTTAACCAAAATATATTTTAAAAAATCTCATTCTAGTTAGGACTATGTGCAAACTTTTAGAAATTAAAGTGGATAATCTTAATATCCCTTTTATTACGAATTCAAATGTAGCTGATCAGTTATGTTTTATAAATCTTTTTATAATGACCAAACTTACCGAAGTTGGACCTCATTAACTTAAATTATGCACTTGCACACAAAAGCGTTACGCACCAAACTCTTATGTAATCTAACCTACTTAAATAAATAAAACAAAGAAAATCTCCTTTTATACATCTTAAAACGATTACATTCTTGTTTTATCGTTGAATTATGTTGATCGTCCTTTACTTCATATTTGATAAATTTGTATTTATATCCAAAATCGTTGAATGCAATTAAACTTCATACCTTCTTTTGAAAACCGTTTACTCATATCGTTCCATTCTTTTCAAATTAATTTACTATTAAATGTATTCAAAATTCATAAATCATATGCTTTTTTCGAATTAAAAATCTATGTTACTAAAATTCATTTAAAAACTAATTTACTTATCTACTTTAAAGGAATTATGTTTTCCAGGTCGTTTATTAAACGCTTAAAACACGTATTTAACACTAGTCATCCACCTGACTCACTAGCTACGGGATGACTTTCACTGAGTGTTAAATAATTGACGTCTTTAACAGGTAGTAAAACACTGACCTCGAACTGTCTTCTATAAGCGGTTATGTAGTATTAAAGCTTACTACGTCATTAATCTAGAAACATCTGGATATTTTGGGTTACTGTTTCTACGATTTCATTGATGTGGATGATGTAGTTTTACTTATAGTCATTTTATGGCTAGCGGCGGTCATTAATTAGTATATTTGACAATCCTAATTTGTTTTTCAGAAAATTAATAGCAGCCATTTGCTCTTTTTTATTATCGATAACGTAATTTACCACTTCAGCTAATTCTTTTAGCTCATATTATAATCCCTAATTGGATTGACCATTCACCTACAATGGAATGTCCTCGAGTTCAGCGTACCATGCTGTTGCCCTCAAGTTAAAATACATTTTCCGTTTCATTTAAATATTAAGAGGCAAACGCAAGCCTTTCGAAGTTTTTAATCTAGATATGAAATGAACTGAAACTTAAATACTATGCCCGTAGTTTTCCTACCAACTGAAATACTTTTATAACTCGTTTAAATAACGTCTTACCATGTTTCACTATCGAGTAATTTTCTAATATCAAATTTATGGATGATTAGCATTTCCAAACCCGAATTTTTTATAACGGAATATTTACAGGTACAATTAAGTTACTAATGCGAATTAAGCTTGTAAAATTACGGGTTAATGAATTCAAAGTAGAATATACTGAGTGCTCTCTAAATACCGAGTATTGTGTGTTCACTAAATGGTGCTCAATAATCTTTTGCATGAATGCGAAACCTGCACCCGTGCGTCGATTCGAAGTGGATCAACCCGCAGGTCAAATCAATAACAAATTAAATTATCGACAGCAATAGTGTAGCCCCAACTAAAGGCAATGGCGATACAAAGCCAAACAGAAGCGCCACCACCCACAGCCTAACAACTTTCTAAACTAAATAGCAAATTGGAAAGTAAATGAATTAAATAAAAAAATAGAAAAGACAAAAATAGAAATGGGATGTTTGGAGGTTCATAGCAACCAAGTAGAAGAGATAAAAGAAGGGTTTGCTTTGAGCAAGCGATAGTACAAAGGTGGATAGTAAAGCACTATTCAACTATCTAAATTGGAGTCAATAGCTCAGAGTGTGGGAGAACCACTCTCATGCGATGGACGTTTGTCTAGGGACTAAGATACATGCAATAGAAGAAAATAACGCTGAAACCGAGATAAAGAGATATGAAGAAGCGTTAGCGACAGAATAAGCCCGTACCAATACGTCGATACTTAAAAATAACTAGGCTCCAGATGAGACCTAGACAGATCATCTTCCCATCGAGTACATCTACAATAAAAACATCAGACAAAAGCTAAAATGGCCAACTTAAATATACCCTCACGGTAATTTTAAAAACAGTAGCTACCATAGATATACAGACATAATTAACCAATAAGCAGTTATAGAAAAATTTTTAATATACCAAAAAAATAAGGGATTAGCACTGAATATGACAAAAGCGAGGGCTTCTAACCAACACGTTCAGGAAGAAACAGAAAAATGTACCGTTCCTATGATATAGAAAATAGTGGATAGATTTTTGCGAAAAACGACGCATCGAATGCAGATTAGCCGTAATCTCAACTGTAGAAATTGCCTTTTTACTACAGAGGTATAGCTCGCGATTGTATTTGTAACCAAAGAGTAAATCATAAATCCGACATTAGCTAGTACAGATTCTAAAGATTTCTGGAGTTGCTCAAACGGAAGATATATCAACCACAGCAAAGGAACGCGGTGGACTGTGTAATAATAAAAATAATAAGGAAATATAAGATGAAAATTTAAGAGAAGTGGAAATTATTTAAGCATACTGACAAATAAATTCCTTAAAAATTTTGGACGAAGAAGCTATAAAATTTTGAGAAAAATGTGGTATCGGTAAAACTAGAAAATTTGAAATAATTCAAAGTATAAGGGTAAGATATATTTATACACGACAAGATAAAAAAGAAAGACTTTAAATTTTTAATATGCTATGGTTCTTGAAATTAACCATTAAAATTTTGTTATCTATAGGTTAATACAGAAACTACATGTTTTACTATATATAGGATTAATTTAGAAGCAAATTTTAAAGAGAAATTTTTAATTGTAGTCAATAAGGAACGATTTAATTTTACCTTCAGATTCTCGGAAAAACTAATTAGCGTCTAAAATCTCGGCGTTTATTTCACGTAATATTATTCCCGTTAACAGTGACGTGTTCTGTTTGTCCTTGTTTTACACATTTACTATTATTGTGGCGTCGCATAATCGATTTTATCGGATATTTTGTGGGTCTTCCGCGTTCCGACCGCTTCCTGGAATAATTGCAAATACCAACCTGAAACATTATGATACAAAAGAGTTTCCAAAAATCAGAAATTAAATTATGTTATTAATACCTGATAATTTCTTTTTATTATTAGTAAAAATTCTTTACGGAAAAGAAATATGTTCTAATATTTATAGAAATCAAGATAGAAACTTTAATAAAGTTAATAAAAACTACGAAATGGTGTAGATGAATACTGTTTAATTCAATGAATATACTGTCAAACAATTCACTTTCAGGTAATTTCGGATGAGGCACAAGCGTCAATGGTATATCACATTAAATTATAAATTACTATATTTAGAAAAGGTACTTAAAACAAATCACTTTAATATTAGTAGAGATGCATTATGGGAGCTAAACAAAACAATGATGACAATCAGCATCTTTAAAATTAGTATAAAAATGAATCAAAATATTTCCCTAATGTTTCAACCAAAATAATTTTAAAAAAATTATAGTATTTTTATTTTGTAAATTCGAAAAGAGCTTCCTTTAACGCAAACAAATCAAAAGCACTGGTTTACTAGCAAGATACAAGTAAAATTAGTTACAGCAATAAAACTATACGTTATTAAATTAGTCGGTAATACTGCACTTACGATGAATTTATGGCAAGGCACACCGGCATTTTTATATATAGATAAATAATGGGACCCCCAAGAAAATATAGTAATGTCGTTAGATCCTGAAAAGATATTTTTCTTGTACCCTCGAGGAGAGGTTCTATTAAGCGGAACTCGTTTGTGAAAATAACATGAATGGCTAGGTAGGAATGTGGATGAAAACCTTGCACCACCTGTGTTGATTAAGGGAAGAATAGTCCACCTACATTTAAATTTCTATTGCTCCACCCGAAGGTACTATATTGGCCAAGAAACGATTTTTTTATCACAAAATTTTGAATCTTGCTTAACTGCTATTTCAAGCAAGACTAGGACAACCACACACTGGACCTATACTTTTCCTCTCAATTGAACGAGGAGCGTATTTTTGTGAAAAATGCCTGCCTAACATTTATCAAGCGGCCCGCGTCGGGAATCAAACCTTGGGCTTAATAATTAAACGCAAACCAACTAAGTCAGGAAGCCGCCAAAGAGAGAAGCCCGCAGGTCGATCAAAAACAAATTGCGCTCATGACGACTTTAGTATAAAGCCCAGAGGAAAACAACGGTGATACAAATTCGAACGGGTTTTCCAATATTCACAGTCCAATGCTGTGACCTAACAGCTCTCTAAATTATGCACCAATTTAGAAAGAAAGGTACGTCAATAGAATAGATAAAAAGAGATAACAGAGAAACATGGGATATTTGGAGCTTCATACCAACCAGGTAGAAGAGAAAAGAAGAAGAACTTGCATTGAGTAAAACTATAGAAAGAAGATTGATAGTAAAGCACTGTTCAACCAGCTAAAATGTAGTCAGCAGCCCGAAGTGAAGTAGAACCACTCATATGTGATGGACCCTTGATTGTCTAGGGACAAAAACAAGTTAATTGGAGAAAAACTAAAGACTGAAACGAAGATAGAGGGATACGAAAAATTAGAATTTTAAGATGTCTCCTAGAGAACGGGTAGAGAGTAGAGAATGTTCTTGTTAAAACAGATCGGTCTTAGGGCCCACCTGCTTTGTTAACAACGAAATAAAGCGTCCTTTAATAACACATCGATATTTAAAAATAGCAAGGTTGCACATGGAGCCTCGGCAGATCATCTTCCTACAAAGTACATTTGCTGCTATAAGAAAGTAAGACAAAAATTAAAACGGCCAACCCAAATGTTCAGGAAGAAACGAAAAAACAAATTTTCAAACGTACCTATAGTACAGAAAAACAGTTGATAATGGAAATTACAAAAAATGATTGAGATATTTAAAAAAAAACACAGTAAATAGAAATGTTTCGTAGTCGCAACTACAGAAATCGACTTTTTACTACAGAGGCATAGTTCGCAAGCAATATGTTTGCTTGAGGAGCAAAGCTTCAAACCGACATCTGCTATTGCAAGCTCCAAAAATTTGTCGAGTTATTCAAACAAACGATATGTTAACCACGACAGAAGAATTCAGTTAGTTGTGCGATTATACGAAAAAAATTAAAGACCCAATGAAAATAATTAGTAGTTACAGGTAAATTTTGAAAAATGGAAACGAGAGGACAAGAAAATTTTGAGCTCAACGAAGTATCTAAGACATGAGTACATTTGAAATGAGTTAGAACTTAAGGGTAAGATATATTTATACACGAGAACGTAAACTCAATTTAGGTTGTGATAGAAAACACAAAATAGATTCAGATAAAGATACGCCCTATGGTACTGCTAATTACTAATTGTTTACAATAAAAGAACAATATTTTAGATTTTTAATATGCCATCGCCCTTGAAATTTGCCATCAGCATCTTGTAAATCATAAGTCAATAAGGACCATTACAAGAGTTATATAAAATAAGATAATATAAGGGGCTAGTTTTCTAGAGAACTTTTAGTTGTATCAGATAAGACATTGTAACGTGCATTTTTAGAGCTTAACATCTTAAGCTTTCTGTAACTACTATTTCTATATTTTATATTTATTAACTCGTTGGCGAATGCGTCGTATTATAATAAGTGGATCGCTGTTTGTATAAAGTAAATACTTTCGAATAGTTTTCATATTGTATGCAATTTAACTCGCGTGTATTAATTAAAGATAGATAAATTGAAGCTTGAGTCTCATTAATAAATAAATTCCAACTTATCGGAACCGATAAACAGCCTGTAATTAATTATTAGATACGATTGTTACATTCACGTTTTAGATGTTCCTTATGTTATTAGCGAGGTAGATAATAGTCGATAAGCGGTTATAATTGCGACGAGTTGTGGAGTTCTGTTTTGTGTTCCTATATGTGAAGTACGTGGAAAATACTGCTTTCTGTTTGCTTTGATAATAGTGAAAAATTAATGCGGGATTAATTTTTCGAATTGTACATGAAAAACACGGCACGATTTTAGTTGTACTTTTTAACTGTAGAATGTGTTTACTCGACCGCACGGATTTTAAGGTCATTGACAGACGGTTTTATTGCTTACGAGTAGCTTTACTAATTGTTTTTTGTCGCTTTTTTGTTGGAAATACAAGTGATAGAACTTGTTTTACTCGACCGCACGTGTTTTACGGAACATTGACTTAGTGATTACGCGTTGCTTTCCTGATTGTGTTTTTTTAGTTGATTTGTCTCTTTATATGTGAACGGTGTGTGCGATCTAGTTTCGTGGTCCCCTTTTTTTTGTCAGAGTAGGGTATACTTTGGATTATCCAAATTAAATACAGTTGATACTGTAGTTGCTGAATTTTCTAACACCAAAGAATCTAAAATAGATCGTTGCTTGCGCAAATTTCGTTATTAAAAGCATTAGCTTTTTCTTTGTTACCATATGTAGCAAATAAAACACCTCACATTACTGTTAGTATAATGCAAGAACTTATCAGATGACATGCATTACATCGTGCCTTGAAAGCACGTGGTTCTAAATTCTTATTACTATTTTTCTTTACAATTTGTGTTACAAAATATTTTGAAATTATTGTCTCAGGAAATAGAATTAACAAGAAATTTACCAAGGCTACATAGTTCCATCAGCATGATAATGTCTGCTGCTAGCACCAGTGATTAGTGATTAGTGTAAAGCGAAGAAATTCCATCAACACCCTCACAGTCAAGGGTGTAGTGCTTCGTTAGTGCAGGACATCGTTGAATCCCACACTTCAGTTGCAAGGAAGCGTTGCTGAAGGACTTTTGTAAGTTGAACTATTTCATACTTATTAGTACTTTAAATATCTATCCGTTGTTTTGCTATATTTGTCGTTCTGATACCTTTTACAATAGACTTGCATGCTATTTTAAAACATAGAAAAAAAAGAAAGAAAGAAAAATCAATACTACTGAATTACTCATACCAATTGTGTCTTATCTATTTATCTTTTGTCAACATTTTGTCTGATTTATGTTAAATTGGTGTGTGAGGAAACGTTTCTGCTACTCCCCAATATTACCTCACTTTGTACTGAATATTTTTGTATTGCTTTTACCGTTGTTATATTATATAGTTTATCTAAACAGTTTTTATTTTCATTTTACCAAGTACTGAATAACTTAGACTATGCATTGCTGCTATGCTTTTTCTTTATTTCAGGTTTGCAGGACTAATCTTTTTTATTACAGGTTTGCTATTCTAATTTCTTTTATTGCAGGTACTGTTACTAACTCCTTATCGCCGCATACATCATAGGTCAGTCTGCTTTCTACAACCCCCCCTACTCTCCGATTGAGCCCGGTCATTTCTTTGACTTTCTTTGTGTTACGTAGCATAAATTTGGCGCCCAACGTGGCTGCCACGAAAAAAACGTAACAACATGATTATTTATTCTTCCACACCTGATCACCCAAAGCAAAGAAAACACTTATTTTGCAAAGGCTGAAGAAATACAGGCAATAACACAGATATTTATTTACAAATTCTTACTCTTTCAAAATGAAGGTACAACTTCTTTTATCAAAAGAAAATCCAATATCAAACACTAGTTAAATAAAAGTTTATAGATAGATTTACAAATGCAATTTCAATACTGGAAGTTAATTAGACAAAAGCCTTTTTCAAGATAAAAGTGTTTTAAAAAATCGTCGATGGAAGTTAGGTTATGTTATTATTTCTGACAAATTTTAATATTTAAAGATTAAGCCATTGTATTTTGTTATTTCTAGATATAAACAAACTTACATTAAAGGTAATAAAAAAGTACTTAACTGTTCGTCAAAATATGGATAGACCACTCAGGCATTCAAATACTTTAATTATGAAATAAAAGTTTTTATAAATAAAAGAAAAACGCCAATTATTAAATACACTAGTGCTGAGTTTTTTTTATTTAGTACATACGATAATTGAGGTAATAAACAATTTACCTAGATAAGTAGAAAATTACAAATTAGTACTTATTTAGTGGGAAAACATGAAACACGTGTTGTTTAGAACCACAATTTCGTAAGCCGTATGTGGTGTAATGTTGAAGTATACTTTTTAAACCATATATACTTTTAAAAAGCCCTTTTCGGAAAAGTGTCTACTACTTAGACGATAGAAATTTTAATTAGATACATATTTAGTGCATTGTAGACTCTAGAACCACAAAATTGATCGCCATTACGTTCTTTTTAGTAATGTTAGTTACTCGCTTGCCTAAATAGAGTACGTGCTAGGTTATGTTTCAAATAAATTGATTTAGTATACTTTCTAGTTTAATTTTTTTGACAGGCTATGTATCAGGTACGATATATTTCAGTTGTTCGGCGTGGATGCAGTTAGCCGCTCTAGACCATACTCCTGTGACAAAGTTTGTTGCTTTTCTCTCAGCAAAAATGGACACACAAAATAGATAAAGATAAAGAAATTAGTTAAGGAAATTGACGAATTCACTTCATCACAAGTCTATAATGCACTCCCGCGTTAGTAGTTGAAGGTAACATTGTGACGTCGAGAACGTCTCAAGGCGGCCTTCTTGAACAGCTTATAAACCACTACCACTTGTACGTTACGCGTCTTCGTAGGTCGAAAAACGTAATGTGTTCGTTCCACGATCGTGGAAACAATTTTTATCACAAAACCGCGTTACAATCGCTATTACCTTTAGTAGGGGAATTGGCCGATCCGACCACAGCGCCACCGCCACCGCATTACCATCTAATCTAGGTGCTAAACGAAGTAGATAAGCGAAACTGCAAACCAAGCATAAATTTGCTTTACTCTACAAAACTTTATTTTTTAGGTATGTTGTCAATCAGCTTCCGGCATTTCCAAAATGTGAGTATTCCGGTAGGGCTACCCAAATGTATCAGTGTACTTTATCGGTGACGATGGAAGATATTACATTTTTTATGAATGTTTTTATAAAACTTACTTTAAAATTACGCAAGATAATTTTATTTTAAAGCATTATAGTATTTCATACCCAATAGTATTCGAAAACGAAAAGAAGACAGCAACAAGCTAAAAAAATGATTATAAAGTATCACTTTAAAAAAAGAAATGATCTTTTGGTCAGTGTGTGTACGGAAACGTCTTTAAATATTTTACTTGTGAAAAAGGACTGAGTGCATTATCATAAACAGAGTTCGGAGCGATATATAAAAATAAAATTCCCAGACTTTTCCACCGCACAACCTTTGTACTCCCACTTTTTAATTTTTATCTTAACATCAACCCTTATCGAGTTACAACCCCCAATTTTGTAACTTTTTACTTATAAACAGTTTCTAATCGTGTATGGTAATACCGATTTAATTTTTCTGAGAGTTCCAAACCTACCATTAATTTAATCTTAGGCCAACTTGATTTCAAAAATTGGTGTAAGCAAAGAAGCAGTACACATTCCTTTAAAACAATTTTATTTAATTATAAATATACAGTGTACACTTAACATCTATTTTCATGTAGGTAAAACCACCACTTCGCTATGCTCTCGGTTACTTAGTGTCGGCTACTTTTCCAAAGTCGTGGTGACGTCATAGCCTTTTTATAAATAAAGAGCAATGCAATACTATACTAAATTTTTTATTCTGACATTATACATGCCAAATTTAAAAATATTCAATTCCAAGCATGGAGCCATTTAAACTTACTTTTAATACAAAGTTATACACAGAAAACAGTCCTTTCTTTATGCTTGTTTGGAGTGGTTTTAATATTATCTAATTTTATTCGCAACTTAAATTTTAAATCGGTAACCAAGTCCTCTATCTTCTTTTCTAGCCAATAGTTTGATATGTAGAGACCGTCTAGGTTTTTGAATTGTAAAATGTACTGAAGTTTGTCTCTATATATAAAGTCTTTGATTCCACCGACAACCAGATCTATTCCTTCGTGTAATTCTTGCAGCTTGTGACAATCTCTTAATCGCGGCGCTCCTACTATATCCCGCATAAATATCCTGTTAGCTTGATCGACTTCTTCTTGTGGGATATTGGAGATAATCCTTATTCTCGCACTCAGTGTTGCATAGTTGCATGTCCATCACTTTTGGGAATATATTGTCGTTATAGATTGTAGGACCCTCGGATTTAAATGAACCGAAAGTTTATTTACTAAGCAAATATACAATGTTTAGCGGAACCCTTTTGCGTGTTGTGTACGCCAAGGTTACAAAATCCACATTCCTTAGTTCGTCTATGTTATCTGCCATTCCGATAAATACGTTTTTAGGATAACCTTTTAAAAAGTTTACGGATTTAGTACCATCCTTTTTCACAAGGACGCCTACATAACTAAAAGAGTCTTTCTTACTAACCGCAAATGCATACATCGGCACATAAAATAATCTTTTAATTCTTCCTCATTTCTAATAAGATGTTCTTTGTCTAACACATCTTTGTATTGTTCGTGTATTATTGCAGTGTGTTCCATGTAGTTCAACTTTCACCTTTTTGCATCCATTTCCTCTAACTCCAGCAGTCTTTTTTCCCCAATGTAGTACCTTCGGGAGGAGCAATGGAAAATCAAATGTAATGCCTTTTTCTTCCACTTACAGCGTATGGTGTGCATAATGGTGTGATTTTCTGTAGCGTAAACGGACAGAGTTTACTGCCAATATTTACGTGTTGTCGTACAACCTCTGAGCGAATGTTGGGCGTATTTATCAACCCCAATTCCGAAATGATTATTTCTTTAGAAATTGTAGAATATGTTGTTGCAGATTGTATAAAATATGTACTGTGCTTTAATGTAGCGCTTTTGTAAATTTTTTTATATTGTCTGTCTTCCTTCTCTACTATCTACAAACAATTTACTGATAAATAGTTAAAACTAAAAGCTGAAAGCACATACTTTATCAATTTTTTCCTTTCCTCAGATGTTTTGGACAACTTAATTTGCAAGCCGGTCAATTTCTTTGTATTGCTATTCCCCCAATACACGTACTGTAGAAGGTTATTATACACTAAATAGCACCTATTTTGTAGCTTGTCCGATAGCTTACTCCACAGAATACATTGGCATCTTTAGGAAGTATAACTTACTATCATCCAATAATGTTAAACAGTCTTTTAAGGGATTATACACCTGTTCCGCACTGACATGGTTTCCAATTGTACAGTTGTATATTGTCGCTTCCAATCGCGTAATACTATTTTCTTTGGTCAAAGTAGACGCGAATGTTTCCCTTAAACGTGCATCTGGACAACGTAAAAAATTTAGTATATAGTTTCCAAGTTGTATATTAACACCAGGACTTATCTGACACACAAATTTATTGTATATCTTAATTCTTGCATTGGTTGTTAACTATGTTAAATAATCGATTCCCACAATTTTATCGTTGTCAACTATAATATTGCAGTTTTTTTCGTATTCGGCCTTGTAGCAAAAGTTATGGTTTGTAGTTAAATAATTCCACATCTCCATCTTGCTAAAAAATGCCAGCAAAATCTTAAGTTACATCCATGTCAAAAAATAGTAATAATCTTTTTTGAGTTCGTCTAATATATCTAGTAGTTCTTCCAATATAGTTTCCAACTTAGCATCTGCTAGTTCCACTTTGTACGGAACACATATAGGATTTTGGAATTTTTTATTAATGCTTTCGAAGTCTTCTTTTCCAATATTTTTTTTTACTCCCTGGCCCCTCTTGTTAGTGCTTTCCAGGAAAACGGAAGCTTAGCTTTAACACCATGCTTAGCGAAAACAAATCGGTCGAACTTTCCTCGTAGACAGCTGTTAAGTGTACCACAAATTTCTTTTTTTTTAGGATAAACATCCTTTTGTTTGCATATGTTTGTTCGGCGTCAGAAAGGTCGCAAATTTTAACCAACATTATATTGTCACAAAATGGTTCTGTAATTGGTGTGTGTAGTCCACCAGTCAGCATCTGTTCGCCTTCGACATAACAAATATTACCAATATCTGTCCCAGATTGTTGTTGCACATATTTTCTGCCAGCAGCCACAATCCAAATCTCTCATTTATTGGTTTCACTTTATTCCCAAGAAATTGAGGAACGTTAATCACCTTGGAGGCGCTCATGTTTACCGTTCGAGCTACTACCGAATACTAAATTGAATACGAACAATTGCCCCTTATGTACCCTACAGTGTGGAAACGTATATTGCCGAAGATACCCGAATACACCCAACGAAATGTGCATCCGCCCTGAGGCGGCCATGTTACGCCGCCTAGGTGGTAGGGAGGGAAGGATGTTTAGTGCGTTTCTGGCTAGGTAGTCTATCCGACCTAGGTAGAATTAAAAACCGACTTAGGTCGGATTAAATCTGACCTATTTCGACCTATCTGACCTAGGTCGAACTAAAATCCTATCTATATCGGATTAAAATTCGATCTAGGTTGGATTAAATCCGACCTAGATCGGATAGACTACCTAGTCGGAAACGCACTAAACACCCAGCCCCCCAATGTACTCAGTACCACTTGTCAAAATGTGGAGTAAGCTATCGGACAATTTACAAAATAGCTGCTGTTTAGTGTATGATAACCTGTTATAGTACGTGTATTGGGGGAATAGCAATACAAAGAAAATGACTGGCTTGTAAATTAAGTTGTCCAAAAAACCAGAGGAAAAAAAGTTGATAAAGTTTGTGCTTTCAGCTTTTAGTTTTAACTATTTATCTGTAAATTATTTGGAGATAGGAGAGGAGGAAAACAGTCAAGATAAAATAAAAATTTTACACAAGTGTTACATTAAAGCAGGTAGTAAATATTTTACACAATCTGCAACACCATATTCTACAATTCTTAAAGAAATAATCATTTCGGAATTGAGGTTGATAAATCCGCCTAACATTCGCCCAGAGGCTGTACGACAATGCGTAAATTTTGGCAGTAAACTATATCCGTTTACGCTAAAGGAAATTGCCCCATTATGCACACCAAACGCTGTAAGTAGAGAAAAAAGAGAGCTGGAATTAGAGGAAATGGATGCACAAAGGCGAAAGTTGGACTACATGGAAAACACTGCGACAATACGCGAACAATACAAAGATGTATTAAACAAAGAACATCTTATTAGAGAAAATGAGAAAGAATTAAAAGATTATTTTATCTGCCGATGGACTGACTTAGATACATTCGGGTTCTACAAGCTGTATGCATTTCTGGTTAGTAAGAAAAATCTTTTAGTTATGTAGGCGTTCTTGCGGAAAAAGATGGCACTAAATTCGTATGCTTTTTAAAAGATTATTTTAAAAAGGTATTTATCAAAATGATAGATAACATAGACGAACTAAGTAATGCGGGTTTCGTAACCTTGGCGTACACCACACGTAAAGATTTTCCTCTAAACTTTGTATATTTACCTAGTAAGGAACCTTTCGGATCATTTAAAACCGAGGGTCCTACAACCTATAACGATCATATATTTCCAAAAGTGGTGGATATGCAACTAGGCAACACTGAGTGGGAGAATAGGGATTCTCTTCAATACCCACAAGTCGATCAAATTAACAAGATACGTATGCGGGATATTGTGGGAGTGCCGCGATTAAAAGATTGTCACAAGCTGCAAGAATTACACGAAGGAATGGATCTGGTTGTCGGTGGAATCAAAGACTTTATATATAGAGACAAACTTCCGTATATTTTATAATTCGAAAACCTAGACGGTCTCTATGTATCAAACTATTGGCTAGAAAAGGAGATAGAGGACTTGGATGTCGATTTAAATTTTAAGTTGCGAATAAAATTAGATAAAATTAAAACCACTCCAAACAAACTTACAGAAAGGACCGTTTGCAGTGTATAACTTTGTATTTAAATTAAGTGTGAATGGCTCCGTGCTTGGCATTAAAGATTTTTAAATTTTGTTATGTATAATGTCAGAATAAAAATTTTAGGATAGTATTATATTGCTCTTTATTTATAAAAGGTTATGACGTCAACACGACCTTGGAAAACTAGGTAACCGAGAGCATAGGCGAAGTGGTGATTATACCTATATGAAAATAGATGTTAAGTGCACACTATATATTTATAATTAAATAAAATTGTTTTAAAAGAATGTGTACTACTTTTTTGCTTACACCAATTTTTTAAATCGAGTTGGCCTATGGTTAAATCAATCGTGGTTCGGACTTCCAAGAAAAATTAAATCGGTATTACCATACACGATTAGAAACTGTTTATAAATAAAAAAGTTATATAATTGGGGATTGTAATTCGATAAGAGTTGATGTTAAGATAAAAATTAAAAAGGTGGGAATACAAAGGTCGTGCGGTGCTGAAAAGCACCGAGAGGTATTTCGAAAATTTTAGGGGTTGGGTTATTGATTTTTTTGGGGTAGGGATGGTGGGGGTAGAAGCGAAGCAAGCAACGAGCAAGGAGCGAGCAAAGAGAGAGCCAGGAGGAAATACCTTTAAAATAAGTCTTTATAGTGCGAATTTACATGTAAAACCTAGGTTAGATGGTGGCGCGCTGGCGGTGGCGCTGCGCTCAGATCGGCCAATTCCCCTACTATCTTTAAAACATTATCGGGGAGCATGTAGACTGTATTGACTATGCGTAATATCCTAAATAATATTTATGTAAAAACTGTGGAGAGATTTTTGCGCATAGCAAATTGAGTTAATTATAGTACGCTAAAGCTGCCATCATCGGGGATGTTATAAAACAGCCATTGTGAAGTTTGTTAGTTCTTGTCACATACCTATTTTTGTAATCGTGTTATTTCCACAAGCAACAAGGTTGATTTCCTAAAAGTTACCTTGGAGCAATCTAAAATGGGGTAGAAATATCGAATGTCCACTGTAAGTTGAACAGGCTTCAAACATAAATTAAATTTGTCAGATGTACGTAATGCCTATTATGACGAGGTGTATTCTGTGTTGGCGTATGATATTGGAGTTTAGAGCGTGGGTTTTAAAATGTCGAAGGTCTGTATACTTCAAAAAAGAGCTCTAAGAAGGATATATAACAGACTATCGCGCTTCGTGTAGGTCGCTTTTTAAAGCACAAAGAAGCCTAAGCGTTTATCATCTAAGTTATTGGTCTACATTCATAAAAACAAATATTCTTACCCACTAAATACCTATTCATTCTTATAGATACGAAAAAGTGTGAATTCTTCACAGAAAAGCACAAACTGAATTTATAAACGGTTCCTCACATATGCTGGAAAGCAGCTTTATATCTTCTATCATTTATTGTACAAATAAGGTCATTCAAACACCCTTTAAAAGCAAATTAAAAATTAGTTTAATGGATGTCCAATGTAGTGAAATTTTGTTGTTAGCTTCAGAAGAAGTACAAAGCTAGCAACTGATAAAGCTGGTTATTATTTTTTATTTTATGCAACTCGATTTTAATATTTTGACTTATGTTATCTTGCACCAAGAATGAATAAAGCTATCTATCTATCGATCCAACTTCCCAGAAATAAATTTTTCACTAAACCTTTCACTCCTATGACAGCATGACAAAAAAGCTATTCAAATAGAATTTTTAATTTTACCAAGATTGACATCCTGGATAAAAGTTTTTGTTCAGGAAGACTGAAAAGTTCGTGAATAATTATGCTGCATCAGAGAACTACATCGTGTTCGCGAAAGAACAACAGGAAAATGTCTAACTGACCGTAGGTCTTCTTTCAAATGAAATTCTACAATAACTCAATTTTACACCCTGTTACGCATTATCCCTGTACTACAGTTGCAATTTGGAAGTTTCAGTTCTACCCAAGATTACTTAGTACTTCATTATTGTGAATCGGTAACGAAAACGTGGTTTAACCTTTCAATTTGTAAGGATCCTCTTTATAATTGGAAATTCTATCACTTAAAAATAGTGGCTAAATTAACTGCGAGTTCGAGGTCAAAGTGCCGCAGGTATACAGGAACAACCCCACGGATCAATACTACATAGGGCATACAGCTTCAGGTTATGTGGAGCGTAACTGGATAATCGACTACAAGCTGCTCCATGCATGCATATATGTTGTATGCTTTGAAACTGACATTTAGCCAGACTGAAATGGTTGCTTTTTGTAGTACTGCAATCAAATGGAATTTAACAAAGCAATAAAAATAGGCATAATAACTTTGTTCCTGGGAGAATATAATACAGGGAAAATGCTTTCCTGATACGCCACAATCCCGCGGGATATCAGATATGTAGATAGCATTTTGGTGTTCTGCTGTAGTGTCATTCATTATAATAACCACCAGAGGCATCTGCATACTCTGGGGCTTGGAAGTGCCGGATTTATACGAAACGCTGTTAAATCCACGCAGTGACGCACGCTATATCACCCTCTAAGAATCTGTTATACATATACAAACCTAACTCTATAAAGAATTCTAATACGTGTTGGTCATCGAGCTTTATGTCCACAAATTAATACTCTACTTACTCCTATTAATATTGCCAATCTATAGATTAAAGCCCTTAGAAGGTACATTATTATATGGCTCAATAACCTATTTCAATCGTACTCTTTGAATATCCGGTGGCCTATCCTAAAGAGCCGTTCTTTGTGAGTGACTTTTAGTGAAGTGGAAGGCTTCACTTTATTACATCTGACACTAACTCTGTTCCCTACTGTATCGTGGAACTGTCGGATTCATCTTTTCTGATCAGACGTGTACGGAATCGGTTCGATCCTATTTGATCATCATATATAGGACTACTTATTGATTTATGTCCGCTAATACTGATTACTTTGAGTTTAAGGGTGACCGGCACGTTTGAAGTAGTTCTTATTCGAAGTAAAACTGAATTATGTAAATTACCAGCACTTAGCCTAATTATAAGGTGAGTTATATAAATATCGGGAAGGGATTTTTCGCTTCTTTTGAATTAGAAAGTATTTAACAACTACTAAAAGGTGCTTTAGGATTAAACACATTACAACGTTGTACAACCCCATATGCAGAAAACTTTTTGAGTAGACTGCAACCCTTTATTATTAGAAACTGACCGAAGTTTAAACAGCATTGGAAACTATAATTGATTTGCAAAATAATACAAGTTTAATCAGAATTCCAGAAAGTAAATATTTAAATATTCCTAAAAGTTCAGAAAGGTAAATCTTTTAAAAAATAGAAATTATGAATGAGGCAGAGATTTCTAGAGAAATCTAATAAGTCAGAATTTTACAAAGGGATAAAGATTCTGAAATAGTACAAAAAATAAATTTAAAAGTGAGCAGAAAGTTTAAAAGAAACATGCAGAAAATATCAAAAAAAAATTCGGCAAGGGAAAAGCAAGAATAATTAGTGTCAAACGATCAGAAATAAGCAAAGATTTTAAATAGAGGAAAAATTTATGGTTAAGCATAAATCATTCAGCAGTTGTTTGAACCTTATGTAGCACAAGCGCATTACGTAAATCAACATTAAAAAATTGATTATCTTCAGTTAGTTAAATGAACTTTTAGCATGAAGGCAGCCTGTAAAATTTATAGAAGCTTGCGTAGTGTACATTTAATAACGTGTACATATTCGATTACGATATAAAACTAGAATAAAGAATTAAAATAGTAAATCACTTAGTAGATTTTGCAAAAATCTTTATAAAGGCCTGGACTTTACACTTTTGCTTGAAATTTAGAAAAGCACAGATGGACCTAGGTAAATAACCGGCATAAGAAAGTTTACTTATACATATTCATATTCAAAAACAAACCATTGAATCATGGTGTTGGACCAACATCCCCTACAACACCAATAATCACAAAACAAACCATAAAAATTAATACGCTGTAAATACGCTGTAAATCGTGGAAACAATTAAGAGCTCACACGAATTCAAAAACCCACAACTATGGTAAATTTACTACCACCATTCATAAACTCATTACAACTAAAAAAATGTGATGCACACCTAAACAACTGACGTAACTTTCGATGTCCAACGTAAAAATGTGAGACAAGATGACCGGTCACATAAATATAAGTACATTTATCTCAAAACTTGAGCAGTTTGACGCACTCTCTGCTATTTAAAAATTACATTGAATGACCCTTGAATGTTGAAACTTATAAAAACCACGAATAATAAAGAAAGTGATCTATCGATCAATTCTTTTATATTTTTCAGTTATTTCACATCAAAGCAGAGCTTCGAATTTGACACGCAACCAGCACCGTGCGAATAAGGTTGTAAATCGAAAAGTAGAAAAAGTTTAATCCAAACCCATACAATAATCATGTAATTCTTTTATTTAACGGCTAGAGTTTCCAATACCAATGTATTCATTGTCAAGTGCACTAAAAAGTAGAAAGCATATGGAGCAAAGTTAAAGTGGTAAAGAAGTACTGGCCTAAAACAAACGACCTATATGTCACATAAATACAATAGAAACTAATTCAATTTTAGACATTATATAAATTCGGTGAAAGTTAAAAATCAATTAGAAGTGTGACTTGTATTTACGTGACATATGAGTAGTTTGTTTAAGGTCAGCTCTTCTATAGCATATGTTTTTTATTTTTTAGTGTACTTGAAAATGAATACATTAGTATTCAAAACTATAGTTGTTAAATAAAAGAATTACATGATTATTGTATGGGTTTGATTTAAACTTTTCTACTTTTCAATTTATTAGTTAAAACCCATTGTAAGTATGGACTACAAATACAATTTTAAAGTTGTAGATCGGGTATGGAACCGCGGAATTGTTAATAAACGAATTCCAATCGCGAGTCAGAACGCGGAGATTAATAGTATAGGTAATTGCGAAAGTAGTTTGGGTTGGAAGCTTTTTCTGCATTCTATTTTTGATTAAATCTCGCATTTCTTATTGTATTAACAATTATACAAATTTTCATTAACAAGTTCGACCACCTTTCAAATTGAAATGATTACTTGTTCAAGCATACTATAAAATCTCATTCGGTATTTAGTTAAACGTTAAATATTTGGAATCTATTCTATGTTAATTTGCTTTGGTTAGCAATGGTTAAAAATCCTCGCATTATGGGTTCTCTGAAATAAGTTCAAAACATCTACATCTCTTCAATAAGTACGTTTAATCAGTTAGCATGAAATACGGTTTTCATGTTCCGCTATCACACAGGCACGTTACCACCTTGTGGTTATCTTCACTTATATATACTAGCTGAGCGTCGAAAAAAATGCGATTCTATACAGCATCTTTTTAAGTATGAAAACTTTGTAAAGCCGCGGTATTACTTTAGATGCTTTCTTTTTAAAGACATTAATTTACTTCAGTTTTTATAAAGTTAAATTAGTCAAATTCTGTAACTACTGAAATTGTTTCCTAGAAGTATCCGGTCCGTCAACAATTGTAGGTGCGCAATTTTAGATCTGCTACAATGGTACCAAAAGCAGGTTGGGAATATACAACAAGGCATATACTCTTTGAAACATAAACGAACTTAGGGTACAAATACTCTGCTCCTTTTTTATGATTTCTATGAAATCTCGTTAATTTTTTATTTTATGGTTGATAATCACGCCAGAGCTATAGTTTTTTCTTACTTGCGGCAATGCTACAATAAATTATAAACTGCAGTGTAAAAATGTACTTTCACGTATTAGAGCACTAAGTGATTCCGTGATTGTTTTTCAAGCCACAATTAAAATAAACAGACGTTTGCTTTGAAGCGATTTTAGTTACTTTCACTTAAAAGATAGAACATGCTAACGTCTACAAATTGTTTACTAATTATAATCTAGATTGAGTTTAACACTTGGTTGCCTTCAGTTTAGAGTTACATCATTACCTTTTGGAAGTGCACTTCGGTAAGGAATAGGCAAACAGCTTTATATTATGTATACATTATGTCCAATGTTCTTCTTGTATTTATTTAGGACTGGAAACGTCATGTATTTATACTTGTACTTGTTATTTATATTTTAATAAGCGATCTGACTGGGAAATAATCTATAATTGATATTCGTTAAATTGTTATGCATATTTTGGGTTTATGTTGTGGTATACGAGTTCGCGTTTTCGTTTATA
This sequence comes from Platerodrilus igneus, assembly GCA_036346225.1. NCBI lineage: Eukaryota > Metazoa > Arthropoda > Insecta > Coleoptera > Lycidae > Platerodrilus > Platerodrilus igneus. The sequence goes on from JARFIW010000791.1 coordinate 6,363,664, forward strand.
TCGTATTTTAACATGACCTTACTTAAATGCCCGTATTGGTTTCTGTAAATATTCCTTTGATACAACGTTATTAACTAAAGCTTTGTAATAAATCTACTTACTGAGGTTTCCATTTTTTTTTGCTTGCTTCACTTTTCTTTCTTCTCTGCACAGAATACCGTAACAAAAAATTTGACGTACTCAACATGGAGCGACGATTTTCTAAGCTTTTCTCTTTTACTTGATATTTGATCAATTTCTGAAACTGTTCCTATTACTTAAAGTTTGTCCCAGATTTTTAGAAATCTTTATTTCTACTCAACGTTTGGTTCCAAATATTTCTACATATACACCGCTTCGTCCTGATAAAAATCTTTGTTGTTTGTCTTATTATTCCTTGCCCGATACTTAATGACCTTGTGTGGGTCTTTATACCGATTTGCCAGAATTGTGTTTTTGCTGGCAATTCGAGTTCTTGAAAACACTGGTCTACAATTCTATTAGTATTTTTAAAATCTATTTCAGCATTTTGGTGTTTGGATTTCAATTTTTGCTTGGGGTGTATTTTAATTTGTTCTGTGGTTCGCAGTGATTTCCTTTTTGTTGATGTGAGTTCTTGTTGGTTTGCGGATGGCATCTACTTGCTTTTTCTATTTTCTAGTTATTTTAATTCAGGATGGAACATCGGTGCATACATGTGAACCATTTGCGAAAAACCGAGCTCCAGTACGAATTAGATTCTGGTGGCTTTAATTCAAAGGCCTTTGTAGACGAACTACGCAGGTCAGTGCAGGCCGTTTATCGCCTGGAACACGAAAGAGCACTTCTTCCTATTTTTGTCAAATCCGATTTCGCTGAGCGTTGAAAGGAATTCGATTCTATACAACATCCTTTCACGTAAAGAGACTCTGAAAAGTTACGGTGTTACCTTAGATGCTTTCTTTTAAGAGGCATTGATTTATTTCAGGTTTTATAAAGTTAAACTTAGTCAAATTCTGTAATTAGTGAAACTGTTTCCTAGAAGTACTCGGTCCGGCAACAATTGTAAGTACGCAATTTTAGATCTGCTAGGATGGTACCAGAGGCAGGTTGGGAATATACGATAGGGTACATACTAAGCGAACAATCTCTTCTGAAGGCAAATACTGTTCTTTAAAACACAAGCAAACTTAGGGTATGCAAACTCTGTCCTTTTTTGATGGTTCCTATGAAACCTCGTTAATTTTTTATTTTATGGTTGATAACCACGTCAGAGTTAAAGTTTTTTTTTTACTTGCGGTTATGGCACAATAAATTACAGACTGCGGTTTAAAAATCTACTTTCACGTGTTAGTGTACTAACTGATTACGCGATTGTTTCTCAAGTCACAATTAAAATAAACAGAAGCTTGCGTTGAAGCGATTTTACTTACTTTAACTTCAAAGATAGGAAATACTAACGTCAACAAATTGTTTACTATTTATAATATAGATCGAGTTTAACACTTGGTTACCTTCAGTTTAGGGTTATATTATTACCTTTAGGAAGTGCACAAAAATCATCCGTAATAACTTTTATTAGTTCCTCTTCCGCTCCGTCAGATTTTCCAAATCCAACGTAGAGTAATCCTACACACAGGGTAATTTCAATAATTAGATACATCGCAGACTCCCTGTTTCCTCCAGTCACCTCAGATAGATGTTCAGTAAATCCCATCAACCGTTCATTCACCCTAGATGCCCTTATAGCCTATCATGTCGCCATTGTTCAATTACGCAACCTTAAATTCCACCGCCAGATCTATATGCACGACATATCCGTTACCTACGACAACTGCTACACCCAACCCCTTCCAGACACCAAATCTCTAATACATAACCCTACAATCTACACATGACAGGAGCACTCCGACAGACACCTTCAAAATACTTCCGTCCATCTCAAACATTCCTCAACATATTCCTATATCCACAAGGACAACAATCTACTTTCTGACCGGTCACGGAAGCTACCGAGCAAAATTACTTTCCGTTAACGTCAATTCTTCCCAATTCTACCCGTGTGCTTCGCTATCCGAGTCTGAAACTCTGTATATCTGATATACTCCTGTCCAAATACAATTTAGCTACAAGCTCGGTTTAAAACATCAATCAACCACGATCCCTATACCCATCCCAAAAATATTACCATTTTAATCATGTCCTACCGGAAGGAACTAAACACCTTCCTTAAGGAGATCCTGTCTATTAAACCTCCCACCTGTATTAACCTGCGGCAAGAACATACACGAAAGACACACCCCATTCTCGCACCCCCCGCATAATCATCAGAACTTAACACAAACTCGCCTAGTTCACAGTACACTAGAACCACACTTTTCAATCTCCACAAAGCAATAGACCATAGAAGGCGACAAATAGGGTCCGAATTCTCTAACTCTGCCATCGAAAGCGGGTCGCATTTAAAGTGGATAGCGTGCAAACAGCAAAAGTCCGATTGGCGGGTTTGACATGTAACACCCATATTGAATTCTGTAATGCTGAACGTTTTTGCTATTCGCAAACCGTTTGAAAGCTACTAGATCGCTACTATCACAACTGTCATTTACTACCTTATTACACGTATCGTTAATCTAATAACGTAGCAACATTGATAGTACCTCAACCATGCATTTTTATTTATTATTCATATCGAGTGATGGTCAAAGAAAACAAATACCTCAACTGCAGAAGCAATTGTTGTTAGAATTTGTGGAAGAAAGTGCTTCTGTAGCGATTCATAAATTTTCAAATCAGCACACAAGTATCTCCATTAATCAAAACTAGCAGGAGGTCCAAAAAATTTGATGCAGTGTCTGGGGCTAAGCAAGAGTTGAAAGAATGGAGAAAGGTGCGTTTGTTAAAAATACACATGTAAATTGTGCCTATAATTTTTTAATTTACTATTGCAGACATGGTGTGATATAAAATCACAAACAAAAAAAACGAATCGTTAATAATATTTCATTAAGGGCAACTGGAAGAAGATGTGGCTCCTATGATGATTTGACCCATTAGAAGACGGAGTTCTAGATATTATAGGTAGGATTTATAGTTGTATTAAATAAATATTGGTTCACAATTCGTATACTTTAGGAGGGTCCAGTTATGCTAGATGGAAACGTAGGTGTTCTGGAGCCCGGATTATTAATTTTAATGAACTCAGTGGTCAAGCAGCCCCAATCCTACTAAATGCAGATGTACAATCATCCAATATGGAAGATAAATTGCCATCGGAGGTAGAAATCACAACAATGGAAGTGACAACTCCCGTCAAACGTTCTTTTAAAACTAAACCTTTAAAAAGTGGCGGTGGTATATAGAAAAGAAATTCAAATTTGAAAACGTTTGTAGAAGCTGCAAATAATTTATTGGAAGCAACTATTCAAAAAAATCGGATTAAAGAAAGTTATTACAACGCTAAGTTAGAACTATTAAAGGTAGGGCTGCAAATCAAAGCTAGACTAGCAACAGCTTTGGAAGCTATTGCACAAACAAATTTTAATAAATTTTTAAAAACAAGTTAAATTTTTTATGTGTGCAATTATAATGTTATTCGATATTCAGGCAAAAACCTTCTCTTTAAGTCATGTTTAATAAATTTGGAAATGTTTCATGTGTTTTGTTAGGTACGGATGTAATTCATATTAATAAATACACACAACTGCATATATTACAGTTTTTTTATTTCTAAAGGTAATATAAATAGAACGTAACGTTGGCAACAACTGAAATAATTCCTTATAATTCTTTGTCGAAGGCGTTTACTTTCTAACAGGTCATTTTGATGCGCCTGCTCAACCCTTTCATTATAACAATTGGCATCATCATTGTCTTTATCTTCGTCTGTATAATCTTCGTCATCATACAAGGGCAGGTTATTTTCAATACAAATGGTGTATAGAACGGCGCATGCATTGACGATCTTCCCAGCAGTTTCTGGGCAATAAAGTAAAGTTCTATGCTCTAAGAAACACCGTTGCATGTTTAAAGAATAGTAGCGTTTGCGTTGAGGTACAGGTGTTCATTCTCGAATGGAGCTACAATTGAAACAAAAGTTTCGTCAACACTTCCCACAACACCCGGAAAATCATATTCATTATAAAATCTATAAATACATAAACAATTGTACATTGCATTAAAACTCTAGTCATGATATCTTTGTCTGGTATTTGCCAACTCATGGATAGTATTAGAAAAGTGGATGCGCCTATTTAATATTTGCGGCTGGTTTAATGCATTCAACAGAACATTAAGACTCCTCGACACTAAAGCTTGGCTCAAATCTACACTAAAGTTTTTGCCAACTTCTAACTGGTAACTACCAGCGGCAAAAACTTCAATGCTGTCAATAACTAGAATTTACATATTTACATATTTACATATTTACCTTTCGTTGGATGTCCAGTTCACTAATTTCTTTGTGATTGAAGTATAATAGGTGTTATTAACTCGTCTAAATTACTTACATCTGCTTTTCTTAACCTAAACAACTTTACAAATTTATAATCACTTAATTCAAAAGGGTTCTTTGGATTATAAATAGTTTTTTGTGGTAGTTCCAGGCATAGGACTCTTCGCCAATTAAGGTAAGTAATATGTCATTATGTTCAGTTTTCACGCTAATTCCAAATATAAAATTAATTTTGTGCAGAAACTAATTGTTAAAAAGTTATTTAGAGTCAAAGTTAAAATATTCTCGCTTTTCACAAAAAATTTTTGTTTCCTTAAAATTCATATTTAAATTGAAAATATCATCATCATTTTGTTTTCGACCTTACTTAAGGTCGGTTTGACGCAGCTCTAACTCCTTTTCTATTCTGTGCTAATCTAAAAAGCTCTACATACCCTTCACAACCTAAATTTCTAATAATTTGACTAATATAGTTTGGTCTAGGTGTTCCTATATCCTTCTATCTTTTTCTATCCAGCTGGCTCTACATAGATATTAGCAACCTGATGGTTGTTAAAAAACTCTAACATGTTTACATGATTACCATTTATAGGGAAATGAAATATAACTTGGTTATCCGCTTCAAAAAGGAAAAGTGTTAAATTATATGTTATGGTAAGGCTTAAGCAACGAATCGCTGCCAACATGCCAGACCGCTACCTAATTGTGAGTTATGTCATGGTGACGTTTATTAAATTATATGTTATGGTAAGGCTTAAGCAACGAAACGTTACCAACATGCCAGACCGCTACCTAATTGTGAGTTATGTCATGGTGACGTTTATTAAATTATCTGTTATGGTAGGGCTTAGAATGGAAAAACGAGCTGAAGAAATACTAGGAGAAGATCAATTTGGGTTTAGGCGAAACAGGGGAACACGGGAGGCTATTTTAGCTCTGAGAGTGATAATGGAGAAAACAATAGAAAAAGGGGAAAGCATGTATATAGGGTTTGTAGATCTGGAAAAAGCATTCGACAATGTAAATTGGAAAAAAATGTTTGAAATACTCAAAAGATTGGAATGAGTTATAGGGACAGACGAATAGTACATAGCTTATACAAAGAGCAATCAGCAGTAATAGAATTAGAGCAGGAACGTAGAGAAGTAAACATTAGGAAAGGGGTGAGACAAGGATGTGCCCTATCCCCATTGATTTTTAACTTGTACATAGAAGAGGCAATGAATACTGTCAAATGCAGAAAGACATTTGGAATTACTATGCAGGGACAAAAAATTGATATGCTTAGATTTGCAGATGATATAGCGGTGTTAGCGTCTAGCAAGGAAGAGTTAGAAGTGGCTCTTAATGAAATGGAAACGGTTCTAACAGAGAGATACGGTATGAAAATTAACAAAACTAAAACTAAAGTTCTAGTTTACAAAGGTGGGGAAAATAAATTAAAAACAAGAATACAAGTATTTAACACGAACTTACAAGAGGTTAAGGATTTCTGCTACCTAGGAAGCCAAATAACGCAAGATGGGAAAAGCACAAAAGATATAAAACAAAGATTAGCACAAGGTCGTGCTACATTTAACAAGAAAAAGCAACTATTGTGCTCAAAGACCACAAACATAGAAACAAGGAAAAGATTGCTTAAAACATATGTGTGGAGCACAGCACTGTACGGCTGTGAAGCCTGGACAGTAGGAGAAGCGGACAAGAAAAAGGTAGAAGACTTTGAAATGTGGTGTTACAGGCGTATGATGAAGATATCATGAACAGACAGAGTTAAGAACGAGGAGTTACTAAAAATGGTAGGGGAAGAAAGAAATATGTGGAAAACGGTAAAAAAATAGGAGAGATAGGATGATGGGCCACATACTACGGCATGAGGGAATAGTGCGGAATATTTTAGAAGCAGAGATAGGAAAAAAGAGAAGAAGAGGCAGACCTAGATTAGACTACTGCTCACAGATAGTAAAAGATGTAGGCTGTAGAGGTTTCAGGGAGATGTGTAGGCTAGCCCAGAATAGAAATCAATGGAGGTACGCATCCAACCAATCCCAAGATGGATAAACTAATGACGAAAAGATAACTGTGCGTAAACATGATGATTATTATAAGTAACTACAAGAATTGGTTGGGCAATATTCTCGAATAATGTTAAGTGTGTGAAAGGATTTACTGGAAAACCATTATTTCGGCAAATGTCTAAGTGTTGGGGGATCTTGGTAGCCACAGGTTGCTTAACCCCCTTCACTGAATCTCGGTAAAATAGGGTATAAAATTAGAAAACAATAGAAAGGGAACGAGCTGAATACACATACTCCTGAAAAGAAGAAAAGAAGAAAACCACCAAAACGCAAAATCAAAGAAGCTGCCTATATAACCCTACATAAAAATAACTGCGTTGCAAACGAATCCGTGACTTTCAGTAAACAATGGATTCCATTACTAAAAGAAATAACAAATGAAAATCAAATGCCCACAATATCTAGGTAGCATTGCAAGTTTTTCCTGGGTTTTCCTTGCAATATTAACATGAAATACAGCCTACGTACATGATTTCTATTTATACATAAAATAACTAATTACATAAAAATAAGCATATTAACAATTCTTGTAAAACAGCATTGGTATCTGACAAGTATAAATCCACAATATGGTTACCTCAAAACCATATACAATCTCCGTTGAACAGTATTGGTATCTGACAAGTGTAAACCCGCCATAGGGTCGCCTCAGATCCATATACAATCTTCATAGAACAACATTGGTATCTGACAAGTGTAAACCCGCCATAGGGTCGCCTCAGATCCATATACAATCTTCATAGAACAACATTGGTATCTGACAAGTGTAAACCCGCCATAGGGTCGCCTCAGATCCATATACAATCTTCATAGAACAACATTGGTATCTGACAAGTGTAAACAAATAAGTTACAGAAATAGTAGGGGAACAAGGATATCTGGGGAAAAAGAGAAATAGTAGGGCGGAATACGTTCTAAGGCATTTTTGGGGAATAGTATGTGATATATTACAAGCAGAGATAGAAAAAAAGAGGTAGATGTAGACCTAGATCAGACAGTTATAGATGCAATCTGTGCATATTTCAGGGAAATCTGTAGGTTAGTTCAGAATAGGGAACAATGATGGTACGCGTCTAACCAGTTATAGGACTGAAGACCTAATGATGATGATGATGGTAAGGCTTAAGCAACGAAACGTTACCAACATGCCAGACCGCTACCTAATTGTGAGTTATGTCATGGTGACGTTTATTAAATTATCTGTTATGGTAAGACTTAAGCAACGAAACGCTACCAACATGCCAGACCGCTACCTAATTGTGAGTTATGTCATGCTGACGTTTATTAAATTATCTGTTATGGTAAGGCTTAAGCAACGAAACGTTACCAACATGCCAGACCGCTACCTAATTGTGAGTTATGTCATGGTGACGTTTATTAAATTATATGTTATGGTAAGGCTTAAGCAACGAAACGCTACCAACATGCCAGACCGCTACCTAATTGTGAGTTATGTCATGATGACGTTTATTAAATTATCTGTTATGGTAAGGCTTAAGCAACGAAACGCTACCAACATGCCAGACCGCTACCTAATTGTGAGTTATGTCATGATGACGTTTATTAAATTATCTGTTATGGTAAGGCTTAAGCAACGAAACGTTACCAACATGCCAGACCGCTACCTAATTGTGAGTTATGTCATGGTGACGTTTATTAAATTATATTTTATGGTAAGGCTTAAGCAACGAAACGCTACCAACATGCCAGACCGCTACCTAATTGTGAGTTATGTCATGATGACGTTTATTAAATTATCTGTTATGGTAAGGCTTAAGCAACGAAACGCTACCAACATGCCAGACCGCTACCTAATTGTGAGTTATGTCATGATGACGTTTATTAAATTATCTGTTATGGTAAGGCTTAAGCAACGAAACGTTACCAACATGCCAGACCGCTACCTAATTGTGAGTTATGTCATGATGACGTTTATTAAATTATCTGTTATGGTAAGGCTTAAGCAACGAAACGCTACCAACATGCCAGACCGCTACCTAATTGTGAGTTATGTCATGATGACGTTTATTAAATTATCTGTTATGGTAAGGCTTAAGCAACGAAACGCTACCAACATGCCAGACCGCTAACTAATTGTGAGTTATGTCCTGGTGACGTTTAGTTAACTGATTTTTTTTTTTTGTTTTATTTTCGAACTTACTTAAAGTCGGTTTGACGCAGCTCTAAATTCTTTTCTATTCTGAGCTAGTCTAAAAAGGTCCACATACCCTTCACAACCTAAATCTCTAATAATTTGACTAATATAGCTTTGTCTAGGCCTTCCTACTCTATTTTTATTTGGTAGTCTTTAATCTAAGACTTTACTAAATAGTCCCTCATGTTTTAACTGGTGCCCTATCATTCTATCTCCCCTGACCTTCAATTGTTTCCACATACTCACATCACATACTCACCTATCCTTCTATAAACCTCCTCGTTTGTTACTCTATCTGTCCAACTAATGTTTAACATTCTCCTATAACACCAAGTTTCAAAAGCTTCTATCTTTTTCTTATCTACTTCTTTAATTGTCCAAATCTCACTACCGTATAGTAGAACGCTCCATACGTACGACTTTAAGAAACTTTTTCTATTATCTAAACTAATACTATTAGCTATTAGTAAGTTTTTCTTTTTTAAAAACATTTTTCTAGCTTGAGATCTTCTAGCTACTATATCTCTTCTGCTACGTCCATCCTTTGTAATTATACTACCTAAATAGCAAAATTCATCTACCTCCTCTAACTCGGTATTACCTATTTTTAATTTTGGTTCAGAACTAGGCTGTAACTCACTTGTCATTATCTTTGTCTTTACTGAGTTAATTCTCATACTATAGTTACTCCGTAGTATCTCATCTAAAATATTTAAAAACTCTCCTAGCTCTTTTCTAGACTCTGCTATAATGGTTATATCATCTGCAAAACGTAACATGTCGATTTTCTGTCCCTGTACACTAATACATATCTCTTTTCTCTCTCTGGCTAAGTTTAAAGCTTCCTCAATATAAACATTAAAAATCAAGGGAGACAGTATACAACCCTGTCTAACACCATTTCTAATCTTAGCTTCCTTTTCTATTTCATCCAATCTAATTACTACGCTTTGGTTTTTATACAGACTGTAAATAATTTTTCTATCCCTATGAGAGATTCCTATTTTTTGCAAAACCCTAAACATAACAATCCAATTAACCCTATCAAATGCTTTTTCTAAATCTACAAACGCGAAATGAGTCTTTTCATTTATTTGTAACCTTTTTTCAATAATTAGCCTAATCATTAGTATCGGTTCTCTAGTCCCTCTGTCATTACGAAAACCATATTGGTCTTCGCCTAAATAATTCTCAGTTAAAGCTTCTACTCTATTTTTAATTATTATTGTTAGTATTTTGGAAGCATGAGAAGTTAAAGTAACCGTTCTAAAATGCTCACACCTATCAGCTCCTGACTTTTTTGGGATTGGGATAATAATATTTTTTTCGAAATCTATTGGAACCTCACCTGTGTCACATATTACTTTTACTAGTTCATATAATCTGTCTAAAGTTTTCTGACTTGCATATTTTATTAATTCTGCGGGAATATCATCTATCCCTGGCGCTTTATTTAGTTTAAGATCCCTAACAGCTCTATCAAATTCCTCTCTTAATATTGAGAACCATATTTCTACATCCTCTTCTTGGTCATTCTCTAACTCATCCATATCGTCTCCCTTATATAAATCTTCTAAATATCTTTTCCATCTATCTGCTATCTCAACTTTATTTATTAGAAGCTCATTATTCTCGTCTCTAATACCATTATATTTTTCCTATCTTCCCAAAAACTTTTTAACTGCACCTGTAAGCCCTGTCTGTCTTACCTACTCTCAAATCATCTTGTATTCCTTACAATTCTCCTCCATCCATTTATTTCTAGCTTTTCTACACTCATGTACTATCGTATTTCTAACTGTATTATATTTTGCTTACTTTCACTATCCACTTCTCTGAAAGGTTTAAACTTTCTTCTATTCTCTATTAAATCTAATATCTCCTTTGTTACCCACGGTTTTCTCGCTTCTATTTTTTCTTACCTATAGTCTGTGTTGCTGTATCATGTACAGTCAGTTTTATTTCTTTCCATCTATTTTCTACGTTCCTCCTACAGCTATCTTTTGCTCTTAATATCTAATACTTGTTTATATTCCTCTTTACCCTACTATCATTAAGCTTACCTAGATCCTATCCCTCTCTTTTAACCTTTCTCAATTTTTTGAATTTTAGTTTACACTTCATTTTAACTAAGTTATGATCACTATCTATGTCAGTCCCTGGATAACTACGACAGTTTTAACTTGGTTTCTAAATCTTTGTTTAACTAAAATATAATCTATTTGGTATCTAGCCCTATCACCTGGCGCTTTCCAGGTATATCTTCTTCTAACATGTTGTTCGAATAGGGTGTTTACAGTTACTAATCTATGTTCCTGGCAAAACTCAACTAATCTTTCTCCTCTATCATTTCGTCTGCCATACCCAAATTTTCCTACCATTTTTCCCTCACTACCTTCTCCCACTGACGCATTAAAATCGCCCATAACTATTAAATTCTCATCTCCTTTTACTTTTCTCACTATACTATTTATATCCTCGTATACCTTTTCTACTTCCTCATCCTCGTACTGAGTTGTCGGCATGTAAACCTGTACTAAAACAGTGTCTGTGGGTTTTGTACTCAATTTAACCATAATTATTCTATCACTAAATTGTAAGTACTCTTTAACTTTATGCCCTAATCTCTTACCTAACACTATTCCTACGCCTGCCTGTCCATTAGTTAAAGAAGTTGTAATTATTCTATAATTATCTTTCAAAAAGTCATTACTATCTGGCCATCTCACCTCACTAATACCTAAAATGTCCAGCTTTTCCTTTCTCATTTCGACTAATAAATTCGTTAACTTATCTACTCTAAGTAATGACTTTACATTCCAAGTCCCTATCACTAAATCGAACTGTTGTTTTATATTCTTACGATGACGAGTTTCAAGTACCCCTCCCGGAGATCCGAATGAGGGGGTATTTTACCTCCGGACAAGAATTTTACTTGTGAGCTCTCCATCATATGTATTTCGTGTTTTAGGCCACGCACACCTGGAAAATATTGTGGTAGGCTCCCATATCTTTCCACAGCGCAGTTTTTAAAGATTTTAGCAAAAAGCCGTATCCGTCACGGCCAACCCCCAACAAGCTTGTAAATTATTGAGGATCGCCCGAGACCAACCGACTCTCTTCCAATATCTTTTAGCCAGCAAGGCTGCTGCCCCTTGCTGCGCCTTTTAATCTCCTTTTACGATAAGCGGGCTTACTATAGTAGTATTCTTTATCCCCTACTATAGGGATTGAAAATATGCAATATGCTAATTAATATGGATGATAAAATGTCTCTATTTTTATATTTGCATTTTTATATTTACATTTTCATATTTGATTTTCAATTCCATTCGCAAACTTGAAATTCTTTAAATTTATCATCTTATCATTTTTTCAATTATTTTATCATTTCATCATGGAAAAGTGGAATTTAAAGACAATATTCAGTTTAGATAATTTGGAAAAGAAAGAATTGTTAACTTCTACAGTTCATTAGTTTGCTCAAAGACAAGATGAACTGTCCACAGTGTGATTTGGACCTAAATACTGAAACTCTAGGAGGACCAGGGAAGATCGTCGAAATCGACGAATCAAAATTCGGAAAAAAACTCAATATAGGACACTATGTTAAAGGTACTACATATCAAATTTACATATATTAAAATATTACATATTGAATATTTAAGGTCAATGGATCTTCGAGGGTGTGGAGCGTAGAACGGTAAAAATGTTTATGGTTCCAGTGGACAAGAGGGACTCTGCCACACTTATTCCCATTATCAAACAATGGATGGCCCCTGGAACTACTATTATAAATAACTGTTGGAAAGCTTACGACATTCTGAGTGAGGAGCACTTTCACCATTTAAAAGTGAATCACCTTCTTAATTTCGTCGATCCGAAAACTGGAGCCCACACCAATACTGTCGAGTCAAATTGGAGACATACTAAAGATTTTATACCAGGATGCTGCCGAAAAAGGGAGTCGTATAGTGGATACTTGGCTCATTACATGTTTAGAAAATATTGCAAACATAAAATTATTGATATTATGGTAAATTTTGGGAAGTGGTGAAAAATATTGATTTCAATACTGATTAATTAATTAATCAATATTTGAAAATAAATAAAACTTTTGATTTGCATTGATTTAACATTATTAAAGTTATATCTTTGCATTAGATTAGATTAGGTTAGGTTAGGTTTCATAAAAGGAAATTAAACCGCGCGCAGCGCGGTCAGGAATGTTAGGAAAGGGAAATTGCTTAGATGAATTAAGTTGATAAATAAATTAAATGTCGAAAAACAAAATTTGGAAAAATTAGAACTTTGACTCTAAATAACTTTTTAATAATTAATTTCTGCAAAATATAATTATATATTTGGAATCATCGTGAAAAACTGAACAAAATGACATATTTATGACCTTAATTGGCGAGGGGGCCCTTTGCTTGGAATGTTCGGTCCTTTGCCTCTCTTCTGTATCTTCTACGTTTTGAATCGTGTTTAATATAAAAAAATCATGAGTATTGACCATATTGTACAAATTTCTAAATATCACCACAAAAGTTAAACTAACAGAATAACATTTTGTCGGTTAAGAGTGTTAACCTGCTAACTCCATTGTCTAGCCAAATTGTGATTTTGGCACCATTGTAAACGTTTTTTTAAAGCTATACAAGTCAGAAAAGCATTTATCTCCACAAATAATTAAATAATACAGTTTTGATGTGTCAATGTTTCCTTCTATCTCCAAGATCCAGAATTTTGCCGCGGAAAACTTTCTTCAGCTATTTATACCAAGTGTATAACCTAATTTACAACTTCGATTATATTGTCAATACTGTATTCTGGTCAATTCAAAGTCAAATTTTTATTGTCAAATACGAAAATTTAGAAATAAAATCATTTTTATTCCTTAACACACTTTTGTTAGTTCTTAAAATTAAAGTTATCTGCATTTTACTGAACATTTACTTTAAACATTGGCTATGATGTTTTTACTGATGCTCTCAGATGTCTCGTGGACAGCTAATGATTGATTTGGTCTTGAAACAAAATAGGCCTGCAGCAGTGGAGTATACTACAAGTTGGTCTAATAGGCCTAATACTAATACTACCATCGATTGTGAATATGAAACCTCTGTGTCAGGTGGTGACTGTAATGCAAGTACAATTTTTTGTGATACTGTTACGGAAAATCTTCCAGAAAATTACACATTTGTTGATAATGTAGAAATTGAATTTATTAACGAAAGTCACAAAATTGATGACGAGTCTTCAATACACGAAAATCTTAATTTTGTACAAGGAGTAGGACTACTCGAGCCAGACAAAAACGTATACTTATATAAAGAAAAACTTAAGAATAAAAAATGTTTTGAGGTTGATTCAGGATATACAGATCCAGAACCAATGTCCATTGGAGAACAACCAAATGAGAGAAGTAGTAGCCATAAATCGTTGGTGTTATACTCTGACAGTTCTTCTGACATCGACTATGATTTTCCTCAGAAAAGTAAAGTACGAAAAAGAAGTATTTTGTGAATAAAAGTGATTGGTTTACTGAAAACAACCTAAAACTTCGAGAACAGGGCAAACCATATTTGGGACGTATAAGGAAGAATAAAAAATGGACTTACAATAAACCAAAAGAACTACGAGAAATGAAAGGAAGATGTCATTGCAAAAGTAGATAAAAAAGGTCCAATGGAGTGTGCGACAATAACAGAAGAGGAGAAAAACAATTATTGAACAATTCTGGAAAAAGTTTGACTGGGGAGAAAAGAAAACGTACATAAATATTGTAGTTACCAGTCTTGCGACAAAACGTGCAAGGGACAGATAAGAAGTGGACAAGTTAAGGATATCCCAGTCTCTTATATACTACTTGAGAATTCAAGATGAAAATATAAGAGTCTATAAGACAATGTTCCTAAATACCTTATGCATAGGAAAATGGACTATTCTAAACTGGAACAATAGTCTAAAAGTAATGGAATTTCAAGTCAGTTGAGAATTACGAAGGAATGTGGGATAAGGCCATTTGAAGAAAATAGAAAACAAGTAAATGCTTTTTAGACGCACTGCCTATCATGGAATCTCACTATTGTCGGGCTACATCTTCAAAAAATATCTTTCACTAGAATGGTCAAGTAAACAAGCTCTTTACAATTTTTATGCAGAAGATTGGTGTAAATCACATAATGTAGAACCGTTATCTAGAACTGTTTTCACCGAAGGACCAAATTTACGAAATTTTGCCTTCTTCCGACCAAATAAAGATGAATGCGAATAATGTGCTAATTTTAAGGTGGGTACTATTGATGAAGAAGACTATCGGTTGCATATGGCTAGGAAAATAGAAGCAAGGAATGAAAAGGAAAAGAATAAAAATGAGAAAAGCCATGCTCTGACAGCAGACTTGCAAGCGGTTCTCATGGCTCCGAAGTCAAACGTTAGTACTATATACTCACTCACTTTGTTTTTGACTTTACGTAAGGTCGGTTTGACGCAGCTCTAACTTCTTTTCTATTCTGTACTAATCTAAAAAGTTCTACATACCCTTCACAACCTAAATTTCTAATAATTTGACTAATATAGCTTGGTCTAGGTTTTCCTATACTCTTCTGTCTTTTTCTTATCTACCTGGCTCTGCATAGACATTAGCAACCTGATGGTTGTTAAATAATTCTAACATGTTTACATGATTCCCATGTATAAGGAAATGAAATATTACCTAGTTATCTCCTCCAAAAAAGGAAAAGTGTTAAATTATATGTTATGGTTAGGCTTAAGCAGCGAATTGCTGCCAACACGCCACACCGCTAACTAATTGTGAGTTATGTCATGAAGACGTTAATTAAGTTATATGTTATGGTCAGGCTTAAGCAACAAATCGCTACCAACATGCCAGATCGCTAACTAATTGAGCTATGTCATGGTGACATTTAGTTACTGATCTTTTTTTTATTTGTTTTCGAACTTACTTAAGGTCGGTTTGATGCAGCTCTAAATTCTTTTCTATTCTGAGCTAGTCTAAAAAGGTCTACATACCTTTCACAACCTAAATCTCTAGTAGTTTGACTAATATACCTTCGTCTATGTTTTCCTACTCTATTTTTATTTGATATTCTATAATCTAAGACCTTGCTAAATAGTCCCTCATGTATCAACTGGTGCCTTATCATTCTATCTCTCCTGACCTTTAATTGTTTCCACATACAGTGTTCCTTACAAATTCTTCTATAAACTTCCTCATTTGTTACTCTATCAGTCCAACTAATTATTAACATTCTCCTATAACACCAAGTTTTAAAAGCTTCTAGCTTTTTCTTATCTACCTCTTTAATTGTCCAAGTCTCACTACCGTATAATAGAACTTTCCATACGTATTACCTTAAGAAAGTTTTTCTATTATCTAAACTAATACTATTAGCTATTAGTAAGTCTTTCTTTTTTAAAAACATTTTTTAGCTTGAGCTAATCTAGCTACTATATCCCTTCTGCTACGTCCGTCCTTTGTATCCTACCTAAATAGCAAAATTCATCTACCTCTTCTAAATCAGGATTACCTATTTTTAATTTTAGTTTAGAACTAGGCTGTAACTCACTTGTCATTATATTTGTCTTTCCCGAGTTAATTCTCATACTATAGCTACTCTGTAGTATCTCATCTAAAATATTTCAAAACTTTCCTAACTCTTTTATAGACTCTGCTATAATGGCTATATCATCTGCAAAACGTAACATGTCTATTCTCTGTCCCCGTACACTAATATCTATCTATTTTCTCTCTCTAACTAAGTTTAAAGCTTCCTCGCTATAAACATTAAAAATCAAGGGAGATAGTATACAGCGCTGTCTAACACCATTTATAATCTTAGCTTCCGTTTCTATTTCATCAAATCTAATTACTACGCTTTGATTTTTATATAGACCGTTAATAATTTTTCTATCCCTATGAGAGATTCCTATTTTTTGCAAAACCCTGAACATAACAATACCATTAACCCTATCAAATGCTTTTTCTGAATCTACAAACGTGAAATGGGTCTTAATTTTTTTGTAACCTTTTTTCGATAATTACCCTAATCATTAGTATAGGTTTTCTAGTCCCCCTGTCTTTACGAAAACCATATTGGTCTTCGCCCAAATAATTCTCAGTCAAAGCTTCTACTCTATTTTTAATTATTATTGTTAGTATTTTTGAAGCGTAGAAAGTTAAACTAAGCGTTCTAAAATTCTCACACCTATCAGCTCCTGACTTTTTGGGGATTGGAATAATAATATTGTTTTCGAAATCTATTGGGACCTCACCTGTGTCATATATTACTTTTACTAGTTCATATAATCTGTCTAAAGTTTCCTGACTTGCATATTTTATTAATTCTGCAGGTATATCGTCTATCCCCAGCGCTTTATTTAGTTTAAGATCCTTAACAGCTCTATCAAATTCCTCTCTTAATATTGAGAACCCAATCTCTACATCCTCTTCTTGGTCGTTCTCTAACTCATCCATATCGCCTCCCTTATATAAATTTTCTAAATATCTTTTCCATCTATCTGCTACCTCAACTTTATTTCTTACAAGCTCATTATTCTGTTCTTTAATACTATTATATTTTTTCCTATCTTCCCCGAAAAAATTTTTAACTGTCCTGTAAGCCCTGTCTGTCTTATTTACTCTCAAATCATCTTGTATTCTCTTACAATTCTCCTTCATCCATTTATTTTTAGCTTTTCTACACTCATGTACTATTTTATTTCTAACTCTATTATATTTTTGCTTACTTTCACTATCCAATTCTCTGAAAGATTTAAGCTTCCTTCTATTCTTTATTAAATCTAATATCTCCTTTGATACCCAGAGTTTTCTCGCTTCTATTTTTTTCTTACCTATAGTCTGTGTTGCTGTATCATGTACAACCCTTTTTATTTCTTTTCATCTATTTTCTACGTTCCCTCCTATAGCTTTGATCTTATTATCTAATACTTGTTTATATTCCTCTTTTACCTCACTATCGTTAAGCTTACCTAAATCCCATCCCTCTCTGTTAACCTTTTTCAATTTTTTGAATTTTAGATTACACTTCATTTTAACTGTTATAATCGCTATCTATGTCAGCCACTGAAAACTACGACAGTTTTTAACTTGGTTTCTAAATCTTTGTGTATCCAAAATATAGTCTATTTGGTATCTAGCCCTATCACCTGGCGCTTTCCAGGTATATCTTCTCCTAACATGTTGTTCGAATAGGGTGTTTACAGTTACTAATCTATGTTCCTGGCAAAACTCAACTAATCTTTCTCCTCTATCATTTTGTCTACCATACCCAAATTTTTCTACCATTTTTCCCTCACTACCCTCTCCTACTGACGTATTAAACTTGCCCATAACTATTAAATTCTCATCTCCCTTCACTTTTCTCGCTATACTATTTATATCCTCGTATACCTTCTCTCCTTCCTCATCCTCGCACTGAGTTTTTGTCATGTAAACTTGTACTAAAACAGTGTCTGTGGGTTTGGTATTCAATCTAACCATAATTATTCTATCACTAAATTGCAACTACTCTTTACTTCACGTCGTAATCTTTTACCTAACACTATTCCTACTACAAAACAAAATTGCAAGTACATAATTTATGTTTTTACGATTTAAATAGCCATAATGGCTTTTGTTTTTTTATGGAATGAAACAGAAGGTGGTATTAATGCTGAGAAGTTTGCATCTATTTGGGCCCACTTATTGATATACAAATATTAACCACCTATAAAATGTAATGAGGAATATATAGAAATAATAGTGTACACTGACGGATGCGTTCATTAAAACCGTAACAATATTATGGCGACCGCATTGCTCTATGTAGCAGTCACTCAAAATGTAACAATTGTTCAAAAATACCTTAAAGTTGGACATACTCAGATGGAAGCTGATAGTATGTACTCTGTTATAGAGCGGTTATTACGAAATAACCTCGGGGAGAAATCTTTTCTAAATTGAGATTTAGTGATGGTTGGTCTATTTTGCCTTTAAGGAAATCTGTTGTGAACCGAAAACAGTGGTCCGAGTTGAAACAGCTGCGTCAAAGTAGGCTTCCAATTACAGCTAGTGAATATAAATATTTGCAAGAGATCAAAAAGCTTTTACATTCAGATTATTGCAGTTATTATGATCACCTCTCCCACGATGTTTAATGTCATCTACAGTGTTTATATTCAGCTATAAACTTAATTTGTTGCAAGTATGTAACATACTGTTTTAGTACAGTCGGTTATGTAAAAATAACTTTCTATTATTTCTCAAATTGGTTTATTTTTTAGTTTAATTTTAGCGTCCCAATTATTATGATAACGGTTTTGTAGCACAAATATGTCTGCGATTTTAAACGGCTTCAAAAACTCCGTTCCCAAGTAGCCAGAGCAAGGTTCTTGGAAAATATAATCCAAAGATTTAATTAACATTCCTAAGGTACGAAGCTTTACTTGGAAGGCACTTAACGTGTCAGATTAGTAGTATCTACTAATAGACGTCAATCAAGTATCTAAGACCCTAGTTATGTATAAAGCAGCCCGAGTTGTCTGAATAATTTTCAATTAGTTTGGGTACTCAACTAAAATTATAGTTTCGGAGTTTTCTTGTGAGGGAGATTTTGGTTATCCTAAAGCAATTGTTAGTTTTAAGTAACTTTTAAGATTTCAGACAGGCTTAACCTTTTCGATTATGAGAGCTAAACTGGACTGGGTATTTTTCAAGGTATATAAGAAGTTCAGCGTGGGATGGAAAGGGCTTTTTTATTTCGATACTTTTGACAGACAGGGTTTATTTCTGTACTTCTGAAAGTAAAGTGATGTGTGTTTTTTATTTTATTCTGAGTAAGTACTTTCCCAGTTACTATAACAGAGTGTATGGTATTTTTTTAAATAATGAACTCAATGGTTGTGTTATAAGTTATGTATTCGTAATTGTTTAACTAAATTCTGCCGACGTTCTGTAAAAATACCGACGTTCAGATTAAAGCTTTGAGTTTGGGCTTAAGTTGAAAGCGTTGACATTTTATTCTCTGTGTACTTATTTAGGCAGACAGGGAGGGTTCAGCAGGTTACACCGCCTCATTGTTATTTCGACGGTAGTCTGGGGGCTCACGCACTAGCTTAGCAACGAAACCTACCTAATTACGCAATTTTCAGGTCGGGTATAGTAGTAAAGGACCCCCGTAGTGATAATCTTTGTTGTACTTGAACGAGTTCCGTTACAGTAATAGTTGACCGGTAAAAAGGTCGTTTCATGTTCCGTTAGTTAAAGACACCCTTGTTAACTGAGAGCGTGGGTTACAGTAGGTAACTTTATAAGAATACTGTATATATAATTAATTATTGTATTTGGGTGTTTGAGCCCGAAATTGTTTCTTATATCCGTAAAAAGTAGACTAGTCCTAAGGAATTTAGACATTAATTTTGTTTAGTCATATAGTGTTTAGCTAGCCGGGGACTATAAAGTTCCACAGTAGTGCAGTGTTAAAATTTTCTACGTGCGTATTTGTGACAACCTTTTCCCATTATCAAGAACAAAGTGCAACGAGTGATAATCCCTTGATAAGGTCCGTAAGCCTTCCCCCCTTTTACGGTGGCGCCCTATTGTATATAACGGCAAATATTGTATATATTTAGTTCTCATATGTCATTAGGTTAAGGTTTAATTAGTTGTACAGTTAATAAAACAATCTAAATTTATATCTTAGGGTATTGTAGCTTAATGAACCTCACCCTCTCACCGACTGTAGCAAACTTGCGAGGCAATGTTCCGAAACGTTTGGCTACTTTAGATTTAGGGGTCATGCCCTATTATTTTATTGTTAATTGGATACCCTCACGAGGCAGGAATGTATATATAGTTACAAGTATACTACTTTTTTATATTTAATAAATTAACCATTCATTTTTTAAAAAGACAGTTTTAAATTATGTTAACCGGATCATCGTTAATTAACAGGTGAATCGTTTGCATAAAGTGAAAATAAATTAATGACGTTTTAGTTTATAGACAGTTTTGTCTTAAATTTTTGTTGTTGTTCTGCTCAAGTGAAATTTCATATCTTTAATGTTTTATGTATTTGTATGTACAGTAACTATAATAATTATTCATTATTTGCACTCTTCATACAACACACTGTAATCTGTATAATGTCAATAATGATGTAGTTGTAAGTAAAATTAGGCCTATTATTCATCCTAAAACTGTTATGTGTAAAATCTGCTAACTCCACAACAATGACGTGTTTTTCAAAAATAAAACGTTCTTAATAAAATCTTAAAATGTTAAAAAATTCTGTGCATCTGTCTCTGTAAAGTTGAAAATAAATTTAAGTTTACAAATAGTTCTGAAAATTATTTTACATGGTGTATTTTATATAGGGTGTTTCAATAAGAGCGCAAGATTTTAATTGCGCGCCACGTTTGACAGTCATAATGTCACATGATTATGACGTGACAGATCGGAAGTTGACAGATGGGAGTTAGTAAACATGGAGCATTACACCGTAGAACAACGTATCCTGATTGTCAAAAATTATTATCAAAATGGTGAAAGTTTAATTGCCACTATTCGTAAAGTCCGACCAATATTCGGTCGAAATAATGTGCCTAATTCATCTACTGTAAAAAGAATAATCAAAAAATTCGAAAGTATTGGTTCGGTTAGTGATGTGAAACACACGATTCGAGCTCGTAGAGGTCGTTCAAAACAAAACATCACGGCAGTTCACGAGAGTGTGACAGAAAGGCCAGAGACGTCAATTCGTCATCGGGCCCAAGAATTGGACATTTCAACAGGCACTCTTCAGCGAATTTTGACAAAAGATTTACAGCTGGATGCCTACAAAATCTAACTGACTCAACAACTTCTGCCAAGAAACCATGTCCTGCGAAGAGAATTCACCAGTTGGATCCTTGAGCAACCTGCTGATTTTGCAAACAAAATTATTTTCAGTGATGAGGCCCATTTTCACCTCGATGACTTCGTTAATAGGCAAAACTGTCGCACTTGGGGCTTAGAAATTCCACGAATGACTCATCAGAAAGTAATGCATTCACAACGGGTCACTGTATGATGTGCATTATGCTCTGGAGGAATAATTGGACCGTTTTTCTTCGAAAACGAAGAAGAAAATGCAGTAACGGTGAATGGCGAACGATATCGTCCTATGATAACACAGTTTCTTGTGATTCATTTGGAAGCTATGAATCTTGACGACATGTGGTTTCAGCAGGACGGTGCCACATATCATACCGCCCGTGAAACATTGACGATCTTGTACAACTTTGCTCCTGGTCGTGTCATTTCCCGATTTGATGACTAGAATTGGCCTCCACGCTCTTGCGATTTAACGCCTTTAAACTTCTGAAGTCACACGTTTATGCCAATAAGTCTGCAACCATCGAAGCATTGAAAGCCGAAATTATATACTGTATCAATGAAATACCACCACATGTGCTCAATAAAGTTATTGAAAGTTTCGTCAAAAGAGTACGCATATGCCAGCGAAGCCGTGGCAGCCATTTACAAGATATTTTGTTTCATACATAATTCCCAAATGTATATTTTCTAAATCAATAAATATGGCAACGCTTTGCTACAGAAAACCATGTTTTATTGAAAACTGAAATCTTGCGCTCTTATTGAAACACCCTTTACTTTTCATTCAGTTATTTAACTCTCCTGTAAAATTTTGTAAAATGGAGTTAGTAGTGTATTTATGGCGTAATCACCGCCTCATTTGCTCCAGAATCCCTCATTTGCTCCCTCATCTGGACCAAATTTACATGTAAATTCGCACTATAAAGTCTTATTTTTTAAGAATCTCCACCTGCTCTCTCCCTGTGGAGATGAATCTCCTCCTTGTGGAATTTTTTACCCCAACCATTTTGATTACATCACACCCGCATTCTTTCCACCCGCGAGATAAATCTTTCTCCACATTTCCACCCACGAGATAAACCTATCTTGTTTGGTATCAATTAATATTAGAATTTTCTCAGCTACCTGAATTTCTAGGAATTTTTCAGATTGCATCATCCCCAAGGAGCTACCCTCATTTTAAGATTTCTTACTTGTAGCGACTTTTGAGCGTTCTTATAAATTTTTTATACATGCGATACATCTTGTTAGTCTAAAATTTTACACAGAATTCAAATCTGTAAACAGATTTGAAATCGGACCATGCCCTGCAAAGTTATACCCTTTAAAGTCCTGATCTTCTAAATTTTGCTCTTTGCTTTATAAGCAAACCTAACAAATAGTTTTCTTCGTCTGACCAATGCATCTTTTGAGATAAACCTATCTTGTTTGGTATCAATCAATATTAGAATTTTCTCAGCTACCCAAATCTCTAGGAATTTTTCAGATTGCACCATCCCCAAGGAGCTACCCTAATTTTAAGATTTCTTACCTGTAGCGACTTTTGAGCGTTCTTATAAATTTTCTTAGTCATGCGATACATCTTGTTAGTCTAAAATTTTACACAGAATTTGAATCTGCAAACAGATTTGAAATCGGACAACGCCCTGAAAGTTATACTTTAAGCCCTCAAACCTCTTTAAAAATTTTGCTCGTATATATTTAACTCCATTTTTAAAACCTTTTTCGCTACCCAAGACATATGCTTTAACCAAACAGTTAGAGGTAGTAACACAAAATTAAGAACACAAAATTTTAATAATTTATTTATCCAACTTACAGTTTAATAAACTTATAGAATGCAATTTTACAAAGTATAACATTATTTCCTGTGCGTAGCCGAAAGTTTAACCTGTAACAAAAGGAAATTAATGTGTTGTTTAAATAGACCTGTAATAAAAGAGATTAATGTAAAAAAGGAGACATGTTTTCGGTTAATAAGACATATTATCGTTAATCTAACAATATGTTTTACAGTCCAGCGACATCACGTGGAGGTAAACACATTCCAATGTAATGGGTTTTAAATAGGAAAGTACGCTAAATACAAATCAATTAACAGCAATTAAATATTGCTTACTGACCTACCTTAATTAGGTTGCTGTGCTATTAGGAATGATGTTTAAGACTTCGTACGTATTTTCCGGATTATATGTTGTATTCTTTTTATTAAGTAATCGAATAAATCGTTCCTTCTGCTTCCAAAGAAACTCGGACACTCCATTGTCGACGCTGGCGTTATTTATGCGATAGCTAGCCATGCAGTTGTTAAACGCTGTGCTAATCATTTCTACACCATCTTCGTTAGTAGCGGTAACTGATGCATTTTTATGTTTGTTGCTCCTTAAGTGTGCGGTATATGTATTCTTTTCCATTTCGAAATCGCATACTGTACACATAATTCGTGGTTGTTTCGTACAAGACCCTTTAACAGCTGGCGGAGCTGAACGTTTAAGGCTTAATGACATACCGTGCTGTTTTTCCTTGTGTCGCTGTAAGTTGTCCATTCCGTAAAAGCGAAACCGCAAGTCCCACAGTTTAAGTACTTTGCTGCGGACGGCTTAAAACCTGGGCGATGTTACACTACGACATTTGTTCTGGTGCCGTTTGAGAGCATTTTTCCAGGTATAGGAAGCACCGCAAGGGTTGCACTTATAAACGTTTGCAGGTACCATTTTAGTACAAAACAAAACCCGCACTATAGCACTTTGGTTAAACTTGTAATCTAACTAACTAAAAGCTTACTCGAGCATACCTGATTTATGTTCCTTATAGAATGCATACCGAAGGTTTCCGAAGACGACCGAACGATGTTGAGGATTCGGCGGGGAACTAAATGATGTCATATTCCTTGCTGCTCGTCCAATACATTTAGCGCCAATGCATGCACCTGTTCGCTTCGTCGATGGTGTGAATGCCGTTAGTAGAAACACCGGAAAACTCTTCCATGTTATACGGATCGCATGCATATTAAAAATCCAAAGGGTGGTAGCACACGCACACAAATTGTGTGCAAGTCGTGCTGTAGAAGATGCAATGCTACTATAACCAAAACACTTTAAACCATTACTAAGAAAATACCAACTTGTTGTCTACAGGATACTTACAACAATTTAATTTTAAATAACTTCTACGTCATATTTTAGGAAATGGGGGCTTGAATATTTTCCAAATGAATCACCAAGCGAAAGTATATGCTTAACGGTATTAGAATTACCCATTAATTTCCATTTTACAACCGTGGTTAATTATAGATTGAAATTTAATTTGTGCACGTTCGAGCTTCTCGTAAACCTAACATATTTTAGAGCAACAATGCGCTGTATAATACATGCATACCCCTTCGCCGCGCTACTGCTATTCTTGTAATTGCTAGAAAAGTCACTCTCCTTTTACTGTTAGAGCGATGCAAAGCACCATTTTTTATACTTTCTATAGCACATCGCACACTTTTTCGTCTGATAATTAAATTTTGCTTCTGTAGGCTTTTACACTTTCGCATAGCGGTCGGCCGCACGTATTGATTTCTAGAACCGGTAAGTACTCGATATCCTCCAAATAGAGAATTAGATGCTCGATGTCTGTCAACTTCCAATTCCCTCGTAAAAGGTAGAAAAACTCAGTCAATCATCCATTAAACTTCGACCCGCTCCTGTTCTGATAATTTACAAACATTTTTCAAACGACAATGGGCCGAGAATTTTTAAACCTCCGAGGGATCTTTAAGTCGTGATCAATTACACATCCGAGCTACGCGTAAACTAACATATTTTGCAGCAACTGTATAATACATGCATACCCCTTCTCTGCGCTACTGCTATTCTTGTAGTTGCTTGGAAAAGTCAGTCGCCCTTTTATTGTTAGGACCGATGCAAAGCACCATTCCATACTTTCTTTATAAGTGTAGCACATCGCGCACTTTTTTGCTGGATAATTAAATTTTGTTTATGTAGGCCTTTACACTTTCGCTTATTTAAACATCTAATACGATCAATTAACCACTTTAGATTATTCTAACGGAGACAACCATACATTCCGCCATATCGTTCTTTTTAATTCCAACGATCCTATGGGCTTCCACGCACTAACACCTGACGTATTTTTCCTACTATTTGTTAAACAAAAACTACCGGTATCGCCATTGTGGACGTAAGCAGATGTTTGTGGATGTGTACGAGAATATGTAACCATATACATTAATTAGTCTAAGCTATTTTATTTAGTCCACAAAACTACTATTTTCTAATCCACAATTAATAATCGCCTTTATAGGTTTAACATTTCTACCATTACCCAATGACTGGTGCTACGTACATGGAAACTTTAATTTCTTATTGAGAGAATTCTTATTCTCCGCGCACTGCTGCGTAGTTGCATGTCTACCCCTTTTGGAGGTATATGCTCGTTATAGGTTGTAAGACCCTCGGTTTTACTTAACTACAATTCGTGAGACCCCTTTAATCTTTTTAATCGTATCTTTCTCGCCTACAATACAGTAGGACTTAACATTACTACCAACAAATTCTAATACTGGACCCCCATTAAATACGTCTTTAAATTTCCTACAACTTTTTGTTGACAAGTGTTATATTGTATTTATTATACGCAGGGTAGTCACTTTTTTAAGATAAATATATTTTGCTAGGTATCAACTAATATTAAATTTTTCTAGGGACCCCAAATCTGTAAACAGATTTTAAATAGGACCACCCCATACAAAGTTATGCGTTTTAAAGACTAATTTTTGCTCATCTTTATTTAACACCATCTTGAGAACCCTTTTTTCGCTAACCAAGACATATGCTTTAACCAACCGTTTCCCTAGAAATCTAAAACCGCAGTGTCCCGCGAATACCACGTGGAGATAACACGTATCCTCTGTCAACCAGGATAGAAGCCGGAAGGATTTGGAAGGTGGGAGAAGAACTTAAAATTATGGAATCTTAAAACTAATATATACAAATCTAAACAACTATCTTATATCTTTACACCCCCCATGCGTAGATTGTTGTACTATTAGGAATGATGTACCTTTTGTCATCTTCCTCGATAAACTAATTTTATTAATAAGCTGCGTATGCAAATCGTATTCTTTACTCCGGATACATACGCAGACAAGTACTCCACACCAAATAAAGAATTGGATGCTTGGTGACTGTTAACATCCGCTTCCCTCGTGTACGCCCAGACACATCCCAGCCCATGAGCACCCCTGCGCATGCACACCCTTGCCCATGCGCGCCCATGCGCGTGCACACCCCTGCCCATGCGTGCTGCCCATGCGCACCCCTCTCTGTGCGACTGCTATTTCAGGGTAACGTCACAGCCTTTTATAAATTGACATTATACATAACAAATTTAAAAATATTTAATGCCAAGCATGGATCCATTTAAACTTAATTTTAATACAAAGTTATACACAGAAGACAGTCCTTTCTTTATGCTTGTTTGGAGTAGGCTTTAATTTTATCTAATTTTATTCGCAGCTTAAAATTTAAATCGATACCCAAGTCCTCTATCTCCTTTTCTAACCAATAGTTTGATACATAGAGACCGTCTAGGTTTTCGAATTGTAAAATGTACCGAAGATTGCCTCTATATTTAAAGTCTTTGATTCCGCCGACAACCAGATCCATTCCTTCGTGTAATTCTTCCAGCTTGTGACAATCTTTTAATCGCAGCTTTCCCACTATATCCTGCATACGTATCTTGTTAGCTTGATCGACTTCTTCTTGTCGGTATTGGAGGAAATCCTTTTTCTCCCACACACCGTTGTGTAGTTGCATATTCACCACTTTTGGGAATATATGGTTGTTATAGGTTGTAAGACCCTCGGTTTTAAATGATCCGAAAGGTTCTTTACTAGGCAAATATACAATGTTTAACGGACCCCCTTTGCGTGTGGTGTACGCAAAGATTACGAAACCCGCATTCCTTAGTTCGTCTTTGTTATCTGCTATTTTGATAAATACGTTTTTAGAATAACCTTTTAAAAAGTATACGGATTTAGTACCATCCTTTTCTGCAAGAACGCCTACATAACTAAAAGAGTCTTTCTTACTAACCGCAAATGCATACAACTTGTAGAAACCAGATGTATCTAAGTCAGTCCATCGGCACATAAAATAATCTTTTAATTCTTCCTCATTTTCTCTAATAAGATGTTCTTTGTCTAACACATCTTTGTATTGATCGCGTATTGTCGCAGTGTTTTCCATGTAGTCCAATTTCGCCTTTTGCATCCATTTCCTCTAATTCCAGTTGTCTTTTCCTTCCACTTACAGCGTATGGTATACATAATGGGGCAATTTCCTTTAGCGTAAACGGATAGAGTTTACTACCAATATTTACGCGTTGTCGTACAACCTCTGGACGAATGTTAGGCGTATCTATCGATCCCAAGTCCGAAATTACTATTTCTTTTGGAATTGTAGAATATGGTGTGGCAGATTGTGTAAAATATGTACTACCTGCTTTAATGTAGCACTTGTGTAAGATTTTATTTTATCTTGGACATCTTCCTCTACTATCTCCAAATAATTTACAGGTAAATAGTTAAAACTAAAAGCCGAAAGCACATACTTTATCAATTTTTCCTTTCCTCTGGTTTTTTGGACAACTTAATTTGCAAGCCCGTCAATTTCTTTGTATTGCCATTCCCCCAATACACGTACTGTAGCAGGTTATTATACACTAAACAGCAGCTATTTTGTAGCTTGTCCGATAGCTTACTCCACATTTTGGTGAGTGGTACCGAGTACATTGGTGCCTTTAGGAAGTATAACTTACTATCTTCCAATAAGGTTAAACAGTCTTTTAAGGGTTTATACACCCGTTCCGCACTGACATAGCTTCCAATTGCACAGTTGTATATTGTCGCTTCCAATCGCGTAATACCATCTTCTTTGGCCAAAGTAGACGCAAATGTTTCCCTTAAACGTACATCTGGACAACGTAAAAAATCTAGTATATGATTGCCAAGTTGTTTATTAACACCAGGACTTGTTATCTGCACACAAATTTGTTGTAAATCTTAATTCTTGCATTGGTTGTTAGCCATGTTAAACAATCAATCCCGCAGTTTTATCGTTGTCAACTATAATATTGCACTTTTTTCGTATTCGCCCTTATGGCAAAAGTTATGGTTTGTAGTTAAATAATTACACATCTCCATCTTGCTAAATATGCCTGCAAAATCTTGGGTTACATCCATGTCAAAAGATAGAAATAATCTTTTCGACTTCGTCTAATATATCTGGTAGTTCCTCCAATAAAGTTTCCAACTTAACATCTGCTAGTTCCACTTTGTATGGAACACATATAGGATTTTGGAATTTTTTATTAATGCATTCGATGTCTTCTTTTCCGATAATTTCTTTTACTCTCTGGCCTATCTTGTTACTGCTTTCCAGAGAAAACGGAAGCTTAGCTTTAACACCATGCCTAGCGAAAACAAATCGGTTGAACTTTCTTCGTAGATAGCTGTTAAATGCACCACAAATTTCTTTTTTTAGGATAAACATCCGCTTGTTTGCAGATGCTTGTTCGGTGTCAGCGCCCGGCGCTGGCCTAACCTATTAAATTTTCCTTTTATCTAACCTAGGTCCACACTTGTTTTTTAATGGAAAAACTCATTAAAAAGCAATTAGTGTTAATGGGTTTTAATGAGAAAACTCATTAAAAGCAATTAGGTCATGTGGTCATATGGTCATATGGTCATGTGGTCATGTGGTCATATGGTCATGTGGTCATATGGTCATATGGTCATGTGGTCATGTGGTCATGTGGTCATATGGTCATATGGCCATGTGGTCATGTGGTCATATGGTCATATGGTCATGTGGTCATGTGGTCATATGGTCATATGGTCATGTGGTTATGTGAGCAGGAGATTAAATTTGGTATATAAGGAACCTACATATATCCGGACATGTGTTGATGCGCAACCCTGCCGACCTAGGTCGGATAACAAAACAGTTCCTAAACCAGAGAATGTAAGCGATATGGTGGTGTCCGACATATTCGACTATTTTCGGTAATATACGCCCCACTCTGTAGGATACATAAGGAACAGATTTTCGTATTCAATTTAGTATTTGACGGTAGCTAGAACGGTAAACATGAGCGTCTCCAAGGTGATTAACGTTTCTCAACTTCTTGGGAATAAAGTGAAACCGACAAATGAGCGATTTGGATTATGGCTGTTGGCAGAAAATATGTGCAACAATAATCTGGTGACAGATATTGGTAATATTTGTTATGTCGAAGGCGAAAAGATGCTGACTGGCGGACTACACACACCAATTACAGAACCATTTTGTGACAATATAATGTTGGTTAAAATTTGGACCTTTCTGACACCGAACAAGCATCTGCAAACAAAGGATGTTTATCCTAAAAAGAAATTTGTGGTGCATTTAACAGCTATCTACGAAGAAAGTTCAACCGATTTGTTTCGCTAGGCATGGTGTTAAAGCTAAGCTTCCGTTTTCTCTGGAAAGCAGTAACAAGATAGGGCCAGAGAGTAAAAGAAATTATCGGAAAAGAAGACATCGAATGCATTAATAAAAATTCCAAAATCCTATATGTGTTCCATACAAAGTGGAACTAGCAGATGTTAAGTTGGAAACTTTATTGGAGGAACTACCAGATATATTAGACGAAGTCGAAAAGATTATTTCTATCTTTTTGACATGGATGTAACCCAAGATTTTGCAGGCATATTTAGCAAGATGGAGATGTGTAATTATTTAACTACAAACCATAACTTTTGCTATAAGGGCGAATACGAAGAAAAGTGCAATATTATAGTTGACAACGATAAAACTGCGGGGATTGATTGTTTAACATGGCTAACAACCAATGCAAGAATTAAGATTTACAACAAATTTGTGTGCCAGATAACAAGTCCTGGTGTTAATAAACAACTTGGCAATCATATACTAGATTTTTTACGTTGTCCAGATGTACGTTTAAGGGAAACATTTGCATCTACTTTGGCCAAAGAACATGGTATTACGCGATTGGAAGCGACAATATACAACTGTGCAATTGGAAGCTATGTCAGTGCGGAACGGGTGTATAAACCCTTAAAAGACTGTTTAACCTTATTGGAAGATAGTGTTATACTTCCTAAAGGCACCAATGTACTCGGTACCACTCACCAAAATGTGGAGTAAGCTATCGGACAAGCTACAAAATAGCTGCTGTTTAGTGTATAATAACCTGCTACAGTACGTGTATTGGGGAATGGCAATACAAAGAAATTGACGGGCTTGCAAATTAAGTTGTCCAAAAACCAGAGGAAAGGAAAATTGATAAAGTATGTGCTTTCGGCTTTAGTTTTAACTATTTACCTGTAAATTATTTGGAGATAGTAGAGGAAGATGTCCAAGATAAAATAAAATCTTACACAAGTGCTACATTAAAGCAGGTAGTACATATTTTACACAATCTGCCACACCATATTCTACAATTCCAAAAGAAATAGTAATTTCGGACTTGGGATCGATAGATACGCCTAACATTCGTCCAGAGGTTGTACGACAACGCGTAAATATTGGTAGTAAACTCTATCCGTTTACGCTAAAGGAAATTGCCCCATTATGTATACCATACGCTGTAAGTGGAAGGAAAAGACAACTGGAATTAGAGGAAATGGATGCAAAAGGCGAAAATTGGACTACATGGAAAACACTGCGACAATACGCGATCAATACAAAGATGTGTTAGACAAAGAACATCTTATTAGAGAAAATGAGGAAGAATTAAAAGATTATTTTATGTGCCGATGGACTGACTTAGATACATCTGGTTTCTACAAGTTGTATGCATTTGCGGTTAGTAAGAAAGACTCTTTTAGTTATGTAGGCGTTCTTGCAGAAAAGGATGGTACTAAATCCGTATACTTTTTAAAAGGTTATTCTAAAACGTATTTATCAAAATGGCAGATAACAAAGACGAACTAAGGAATGCGGGTTTCGTAATCTTTGCGTACACCACACGCAAAGGGGTCCGTTAAACATTGTATATTTGCCTAGTAAAGAACCTTTCGGATCATTTAAAACCGAGGGTCTTACAACCTATAACAACCATATATTCCCAAAAGTGGTGAATATGCAACTACACAACGGTGTGTGGAGAAAAGGATTTCCTCCAATACCGACAAGAAGAAGTCGATCAAGCTAACAAGATACGTATGCAGGATATAGTGGAAAGCTGCGATTAAAAGATTGTCACAAGCTGCAAGAATTACACGAAGGAATGGATCTGGTTGTCGGCGGAATCAAAGACTTTAAATATAGAGGCAAACTTCGGTACATTTTACAATTCGAAAACCTAGACGGTCTCTATGTATCAAACTATTGGTTAGAAAAGGAGATAGAGGACTTGGGTATCGATTTAAATTTTAAGCTGCGAATAAAATTAGATAAAATTAAAGCCACTCCAAACAAGCATAAAGAAAGGACTGTCTTCTGTGTATAACTTTGTATTAAAATTAAGTTTAAATGGATCCATGCTTGGCATTAAATATTTTTAAATTTGTTATGTATAATGTCAGAATAAACATTTTATAATAGTATATAACATTGTTCTTTATTTATAAAAGGCTGTGACGTTACCTGAAATAGCAGTCGCACAGAGAGGGGTGCGCATGGGCAGCACGCATGGGCAGGGGTGTACGCGCATGGGCGCGCATGGGCAGGGTGTGCATGCGCAGGGTGCTCATGGGCTGGGATGTGTCTGGGCGTACACGAGGGAAGCGGATGTTAACAGTCACCAAGCATCCAATTCTTTATTTGGTGTGGAGTACTTGTCTGCGTATGTATCCGGAGTAAAAGAATACGATTTGCATACGCAGCTTATTAATAAAATTAGTTTATCGAGGAAGATGACAAAGGTACATCATTCCTAATAGTACAACAATCTACGCATGGGGGTGTAAAGATATAAGATAGTTGTTTAGATTTGTATATATTAGTTTTAAGATTCCATAATTTTTAAGTTCTTCTCCCACCTTCCAAATCCTTCCGGCTTCTATCCTGGTTGACAGAGGATACGTGTTATCTCCACGTGGTATTCGCGGGACACTGCGGTTTTAGATTTCTAGGGAAACGGTTGGTTAAAGCATATGTCTTGGTTAGCGGAAAAAGGGTTCTCAAGATGGTGTTAAATAAAGATGAGCAAAATTAGTCTTTAAAACGCATAACTTTGTATGGGTGGTCCTATTTAAAATCTGTTTACAGATTTGGGGTCCCTAGAAAATTTAATATTAGTTGATACCTAGCAAAATATATTTATCTTAAAAGAGTGACTACCCCGCGTATAATAAATACAATATAACACTTGTCAACAAAAAAGTTGTAGGGAAATTTAAAGACGTATTTAATGGGGGGGGGTCCAGTATTAGAATTTGTTGGTAGTAATGTTAAGTCCTACTGTATTGTAGGCGAGAAAGATACGATTAAAAAGATTAAAGGGTCTCACGAATTGTAGTTAAGTAAAACCGAGGGTCTTACAACCTATAACGAGCATATACCTCAAAAGGGGTAGACATGCAACTACGCAGCAGTGCGCGGAGAATAAGAATTCTCTCCAATAAGAAATTAAAGTTTCCATGTACGTAGCACCAGTCATTGGGTAATGGTAGAAATGTTAAACCTATAAAGGCGATTATTAATTGTGGATTAGAAAATAGTAGTTTTGTGGACTAAATAAAATAGCTTAGACTAATTAATGTATATGGTTACATATTCTCGTACACATCCACAAACATCTGCTTACGTCCACAATGGCGATACCGGTAGTTTTTGTTTAACAAATAGTAGGAAAGATACGTCAGGTGTTAGTGCGTGAAGCCCATAGGATCGTTGGAATTAAAAAGAACGATATGGCGGAATGTATGGTTGTCTCCGTTAGAATAATCAAAGTGGTTAATTGATCGTATTAGATGTTTAAATAAGCGAAAGTGTAAAGGCCTACATAAACAAAAATTTAATTATCCGACAAAAAGTGCGCGATGTGCTACACTTATAAAGAAAGTAGGGAATGGTGCTTTGCATCGGTCCTAACAATAAAAAGGGCGACTGACTTTTCCAAGCAACTACAAGAATAGCAGTAGCGCAGAGAAGGGGTATGCATGTATTATACAGTTGCTGCAAAATATGTTAGTTTACGCATAGCTCGGATGTGTAATTGATCACGACTTAAAGATTCCTCGAGGTTTAAAATTCTCGGCCCATTGTCGTTTGAAAAATGTTTGTAAATTATCAGAACAGGAGCGGGTCGAAGTTTAATGGATGATTGACTGAGTTTTTCTACCTTTACGAGGTAATTGGAAGTTGACAGACATCGAGCATCTAATTCTCTATTTGGAGGATATCGAGTACTTACCGGTTCTAGAAATCAATACGTGCGGCCGACCGCTATGCGAAAGTGTAAAAGCCTACAGAAGCAAAATTTAATTATCAGACGAAAAAGTGTGCGATGTGCTATAGAAAGTATAAAAAATGGTGCTTTGCATCGCTCCTAACAGTAAAAAGGAGAGTGACTTTTTCTAGCAATTACAAGAATAGCAGTAGCGCGGCGAAGGGGTATGCATGTATTATACAGCGCATTGTTGCTCTAAAATATGTTAGTTTACGAGAAGCTCGAACGTGCACAAATTAAATTTCAATCTATAATTAACCACGGTCGTAAAAATAGGAAATTAATGGGTAATTTAATACCGTTAAGCATATACTTTCGCTTGGTGATTCATTTGGAAAATATTCAAGCCCCCATTTCCTAAAATATGACGTAGAAGTTATTTAAAATTAAATTGTTGTAAGTATCCTGTAGACAACAAGTTGGTATTTTCTTAGTAATGGTTTAAAGTGTTTTTGGTTATAGTAGCATTGCATCTTCTACAGCACGACTTGCACACAATTTGTGTGCGTGTGCTACCACCCTTTGGATTTTTAATATGCATGCGATCCGTATAACATGGAAGATGTTTTCCGGTGTTTCTACTAACGGCATTCACACCATCGACGAAGCGAAGCAGGTGCATGCATTAGCGCTAAATGTATTGGACGAGCAGCAAGGAATATGACATCATTTAGTTCCCCGCCGAATCCTCAACATCGTTCGGTCGTCTTCGGAAACCTTCGGTATGCATTCTATAAGGAACATAAATCAGGTATGCTCGAGTAAGCTTTTTAGTTAGCTAGATTACAAGTTTAACCAAAGTGCTATAGTGCGGTTTTGTTTTGTACTAAAATGGTACCTGCAAACGTTTATAAGTGCAACCCTTGCGGTGCTTCCTATACCTGGAAAAATGCTCTCAAACGGCACCAGAACAAATGTCGTAGTGTAACATCGCCCAGGGTTAAGCCGTCCGCAGCAAAGTACTTAAACTGTGGGACTTGCGGTTTCGCTTTTACGAGAATGGACAACTTACTGCGACACAAGGAAAACAGCACGGTATGTCATTAAGCCTTAAACGTTCAGCTCCGCCAGCTGTTAAAGGGTCTTGTACGAAACAACCACGAATTATGTGTACAGTATGCGATTTCGAAATGGAAAAGAATACATATACCGCACACTTAAGGAGCAACAAACATAAAAATGCATCAGTTACCGCTACTAACGAAGATGGTGTAGAAATGATTAGCACAGCGTTTAACAACTGCATGGCTAGCTATCGCATAAAGAATGCCAATGTCGACGATGGAGTGCCCGAGTTTCTTTGGAAGCAGAAGGAACGATTTATTCGATTACTTAATAAAAAAAGAATACAACATATAATCCGGAAAATACGTACGAAGTCTTAAACATCATTCCTAATAGCACAGCAACCTAATTAAGGTAGGTCAGTAAGCAATATTTAATTGCTGTTAATTGATTTGTATTTAGCGTACTTTCCTATTTAAAACCCATTACATTGGAATGTGTTTACCTCCACGTGATGTCGCTGGACGGTAAAACATATTGTTAGATTAACGATAATATGTCTTATTAACCGAAAACATGTCTCCTTTTTTTACATTAATCTCTTTTTATTACAGGTCTATTTAAACAACACATTAATTTCCTTTTGTTACAGGTTAAACTTTCGGCTACGCACAGGAAATAATGTTATACTTTGTAAAAATTGCATTCTATAAGTTTATTAAACTGTAAGTTGGATAAATAAATTATTAAAATTTTGTGTTCTTAATTTTGTGTTACTACCTCTAACTGTTTGGTTAAAGCATATGTCTTGGGTAGCGAAAAGGTTTTAAAAATGGAGTTAAATATATACGAGCAAAATTTTTAAAGAGGTTTGAGGGCTTAAAGTATAACTTTCAGGGCGTTGTCCGATTTCAAATCTGTTTGCAGATTCAAATTCTTGTAAAATTTTAGACTAACAAGATGTATCGCATGACTAAGAAAATTTATAAGAACGCTCAAAAGTCGCTACAGGTAAGAAATCTTAAAATTAGGGTAGCTCCTTGGGGATGGTGCAATCTGAAAATTCCTAGAGATTTGGGTAGCTGAGAAAATTCTAATATTGATTGATACCAAACAAGATAGGTTTATCTCAAAAGATGCATTGGTCAGACGAAGAAAACTATTTGTTAGGTTTGCTTATAAAGCAAAGAGCAAAATTTAGAAGATCAGGACTTTAAAGGGTATAACTTTGCAGGGCATGGTCCGATTTCAAATCTGTTTACAGATTTGAATTCTGTGTAAAATTTTAGACTAACAAGATGTATCGCATGTATAAAAAATTTATAAGAACGCTCAAAAGTCGCTACAAGTAAGAAATCTTAAAATGAGGGTAGCTCCTTGGGGATGATGCAATCTGAAAAATTCCTAGAGATTCAGGTAGCTGAGAAAATTCTAATATTAATTGATACCAAACAAGATAGGTTTATCTCGTGGGTGGAAATGTGGAGAAAGATTTATCTCGCGGGTGGAAAGAATGCGGGTGTGATGTAATCAAAATGGTTGGGGTAAAAATTCCACAAGGAGGAGATTCATCTCCACAGGGAGAGAGCAGGTGGAGATTCTTAAAAAATAAGACTTTATAGTGCGAATTTACATGTAAATTTGGTCCAGATGAGGGAGCAAATGAGGGATTCTGGAGCAAATGAGGCGGTGATTACGCCATAAATACACTACTGGAGTTAGCAGATTAACATTTTTAACCGACGATTTGAAACTTTCAAATCGTAAAACTGCTATGCGTTTTAAAAACGATTGATAGGAGGCAGACTATTTGAAAACAATTGACAGGTGAACAAAAACGATTCGCATAACGACGAGCAGTAGTTAGAAAATACTTTCGTGATTGAGCTGCTCCAATATTACCATCACAACCCTCAGCGCATAAAAACGCTTAGCGAAAATAAGTTAGAGAATTCGGGCCCAGATCGTGGAAGAAAAGGAATTTATTTATGCTATTTTAGAATGAACAAACTACGATAGACTTGGTCAAGTTTAAAACAATAAACGAACAAAAAAAAGTTAGTCGGAAAATTTACCTTGTGTAGGGTCGTGATCAACGGTAATTCTGTGGATTGCAGAATTTTGGACAAGGCATTCCATCGTGTTTTCCTAACTATCTACCTAATTCCCTGAACCGAAATCGCACGTAACAAACTTTTATTTTAAATTGTGTGTAACACTAGGAAATTAGCAAAATATAAATGTGGGACAATTTGGGAAGCAGAATACAACGAATAGAAGTGCATTGAAATGTTATTACGCATCCTAGACTTTATTAATTAGAAAAGGTTTCTTTACATGATTTAGTAAAACATTGTATGAGCCGCCAAACAAGAATGTTATGATCAAATGGTCTTCGGAATTCAGTTTCCTTCAGTACAGGTTTATTCAAGTATTCATTTGACCTTTAATGTAGGATTTAAGCTTTTGCAAAGTGTGGGTGGTTTATATTTTCGTTTTAGTCATTAAAATGTTTTATAAAAACATTCTTTAAAATTCATTATTCTAATGAGTTTAATCTGTACGTCAAAGAAAAGCGAACGATTTGAACATAACGCAAATTGAGATTTCCGTTTCCAATTTTCTTAATAGTTCTAAAATTGGGGAGCAAATAGGAGCCGCCAATATTCACGGTTCGTTAGGGCTTTATCCCCATCTCCCACGTCGAACACCTAGACTGATGCGAAGAACCGTATCCAATCGATTTCGCTGACATGTACCTAACGTTTACCCGATAAAAAATTCACATGTTTCAGTATCATGTTTCTATAAACTTGTAATAATTAATCGGGATTGAAAAAGATTAATTACTTTTGAGCAAAAGGAGCGATTGCTAAATTGAAGTAATTTCATAGCAATTTCATTAGCAAGCTCTTCAGCAAAAGGAAAAGTTAATGTGGTTATACGGTCAAATCCGTAATTAAAATGTCAATTTTAAAATTCCTTTTGCTTTCCATATTTTACTTTCTATCTACTCGTTACGTTATCTATCATACACGATCGAGGGTAGACACGTGCCCTTATTATAACCCTCGGAAAGGGGATTATGCCACAATACAAAACAGCGTTATTAATTAACCTTCACGCCGATGGTTATCGAATAGGCAAATGTTCAATTTGGAATTCAGTCGAGGTAGTAACCCTTGTGAGATTTTGAAATGTGATATGATGCACTGTATGATGCAAGTTTCAGGCGAAGCATAAAATGTTGATGGTGAATTTGTCATCAACACCGCAAACACCTGACAACGCCTTGCTGTATTCTCACGCGACCCCACCTAAAGGGCGCGCACCCT
This sequence comes from Platerodrilus igneus, assembly GCA_036346225.1. Lineage (NCBI taxonomy): Eukaryota > Metazoa > Arthropoda > Insecta > Coleoptera > Lycidae > Platerodrilus > Platerodrilus igneus. The sequence continues at coordinate 6,402,020 of JARFIW010000791.1, forward strand.
TATATAGCTTAAAGAACAACAACATTTGTAATACATCTCGGTTAGGTCGTCTTTACATTATTTACAAACGGCAGTTATCTGTCTATCTATACGTATAATACAGCCGCTCGTCATTATATTCTCATAAATTCTTTATCATACTGAAATGTACTTGCCATAAAAAGAAACGTTCATTATTGTCCTTGATGTAAGACAATTGCTGGACCAAAAACTATGTGAGATTAAAAAATTTCCAAGGGAAAATCTGCTTACGTTTCGTTTTTCTTCAGCAAAGTTGTAATTGTTTCAGCGAATTAAATTTGAAAATCGTAATTTGGTGTTTTAAAACTTTATTAAACTTACTCGTACATTTATGCAGTACGCAAGTACAATGAAAAATAATTGTCTTATCAGTTTGAACGCTTCTTCTTAAAGGAAGTCGGAGTTAACTATTCACACTCGCACAAGATAACAGTGTCCAAACTTCATTTAATTAGAAAAACAGAAATATTATCATTAAAGAAAATAATGCATCAACGATAGTGAGGTTAGGTTGTGAATGTACATATTGCTAATTAAATAAAATAGTGACACACCTATAGTAAAATTACGATTTATTGTCTTTTTTATAAAAGAAATCAAAATATTAAATTTTATTATTTACAAAAACGACACAAAATTAGGTCCAACCGTTTCCATAAGATTGTCGCTATTCCATTACCTAACATTTCAGTCTATTCTATGTAGTGAACTCACACACTCGCTGTTGTGCAGCTCATGAAAGGAAAAACCATTAACAATTATATAATATACTGACCAAATGTGAAATAATTTAAACAAGTAAGTATTTTGCATGATTTTCTTCTATAAAAAAGTGATCCATCTCATGATTGATCGCTGACCTTAACATAATCATTACAGTTACATGAAAATTATTTTGTCAAATAGTGACACAATAATGTTATGTCGTTGTTTGCTAAAGAAAGAAACATTGCTTACGTACACGTGTGAGTGTGTGGTATAGTGGCACAAATAAAAAGCGTCATTATTTTATAAAAGGTTTTGTATGTTGTGGTAATATAATATTCCGTAGACAGAATAACCAGCTGCTTATCTTAAGTTGTGTCATTAGTAGGGTAAATTGGCCGGTTCTGGGAGCACCTCCACATCCCTCCACTTACCTCCACAACCCTCCATATCCCTCCCACCTCCCACCACCCGCCTCCCACATCCCACCTCCACACACCTTCCACCGCACTCCTCCCACCTCCCACCGCACTCCTACCTCCACGCATCTCCCACCTTTCACCTCCTCCCACCCTCATATCCTTCCACAACACTCCCACCTCCCACCTCACATCTTTACTCCTCCCACTCCACATACCTCCCACCTCAGCCGCCCTCCACATCCCTTCACATCACTCCCACCTCCCAACTCCCACCTCAACACACCTACACATCTCTCCACATCCCACTTCACTTCCACACCTCCCACCTCCACACACCTCACCTCCTACCTCCACCACCCTCCACATCCCTCATCATCACTTCCACCTCCACACACCTCCACATTCCTCCACATTACTCCACCTCTACATTTCTCCACATCCCTCCACACATCTCCACATCCCTCCCACTTCCACATACCTCCACATCCCTCCACACACCTCCACATCCCTCTCACCTCCACATCACTCCACACACCTCCACATATCTCCACATCCCACCTCACACCTCCACATCTCTCCACATTACTCCACCTCCATATTACTCCATATCACTCCACATACCTCCACATTCCGCCACATAGACTTAAGTTGATAGCATGAAAAATTGATAAGTTAAGCCAGCGCCGATGATGCAACATAATTTATATACAACTTTATTAAAGCAATACATATATTTTAATACAAACATTTAATCTAACAATAAAATTCATTTCGAATAAAGAACAACATTCTGTCGAGCGCATGTTAAATTGTCATATTCGTGTAGTAGGCAATGACTTAAACCATCATTCTTCTTTTACAACTGTTTTACTCATTTTTGCTAAACACTGATGTTAAACTAATAGAGCGATCATTGTATAGTTGCACCTTAGGCATAACTGAAGCTTAGGTTTGTAGTATTTGCTTTTCATAGCTTCTGGTGCTGCCTCGTAAATTGATGATAATGCGAGACCGAGCTCCTTTTCGTTTGTGTCAGAAACAGTAGACAAATTCATAAAAAAACTGTATAAACGTTTTAAAATCAGATATAAGCTTATCCATTTTTCATTAACATATTGTTTATTAACCCACAGTTATTACCAGAGAATTTAGATAAGGGTGTCCCTTAAAAATGAATATTGAATGTGATGTCGACTTCAAAATAATACCTGAGGACAGAAACACTTTAGCACTATGCACAACCCAGAAGCGGAAAAATGAATCAAATAAAGAAAATATACAGAAGAATATAATAAACAAGTCAGAAAGGAAATCTGAAAAAATAAAAGTTCAAAAGGAACAATTAAAAAAAAGTTATCGGCAATGTCTTGAAAAAGAGGAAATCTGGTTTTGCGCGCCAGCTCCACCGATTTTATAGGTATTGAGCAATTACCGAATTGTACTGAAGACTTAGGAACACCGTACGAGTTTTTCAGATACTTTTTCGATAAAACTTTTATTGCATTAATTGTCACACAATAAAATTTATATTCATCCCAAACTGTTCCTAATTTTCCATTTGTTTTACAAGAAATATTTTGGAATATGCATTCTTATGTCTGTGATTCACTTGTCTATTGTCAGAAGTTTCTGGTCTTCACGCATAGGAGTGGATATAATTAAGGAAACAATGTCAGAAAAAACCTTTGAGAAAATACGAAGAACTCTGCATTTCGATGACAATAGTACTATGTTTCCACGTGAACATAAAGACCATGATCGCCTGCACAAAATAAGACCAATTTTGAACCATCTGTTGGATCGATTCAAAACAATGCCATATGAAAAGTTTTTGTCAGTGGATGAACAGATGTGTGCTACTAAAGCCAAAAATGGGGATACAAAATTTTTGTGCTTTCAGGAGTATCTGGGTACATATACAATTTTGAAATATATACCGGATTGGAAAATCACCTGGACAAAATTGATTTGGGAGCTTGTGCCAACACTGTAATAAGATTATTGCGTAACTTACCAACAAAATTAAACCATGCGGTATATTTTGATAATTTTTATACCACAATACCTCTTGTAGTTCAACTTGCAGAACAAGGTATTCTAAGTCTCGGTACTGTGAGAAGAAACAGAATACCGAATTGCCCTTTACCAACTGAAGCAGACATAAAACATGAAGTTTGTGGTATGTGTTAAGAGTTTGTGTCAGAAATGGATAGTGTGCCTCTTTCTTTAATTACATGAAAAAATAATTAAAGTGGAAAATTTTTATCAACATATGTAGGAATACTTCCTAAACAAAAGATTAAAAGATATGACAGAAAGAGAAAGAGAAGATAGAAGCTGATTGTCTTAACATCATAAAAGATTATAACAAACACATGTGAGGAGTCGATTTGGTTGATAGTTTTATAGGTCGTTATAGAATACGTATAAAATCGAAAAAGTGGTATTTCCGACTTTTCTACCATGTCTTCGATATTACCATGATAAATGACTGCATTTTATACAAAAAGTGCAATAAACAAAGGAACAATAAAAAAACAGAATTTTAACAGAATTTAGAATTGAAGTTGGACAAACATTGTGTATGGTGTGTGTTCATACTGAAACCGAAAGAGGACGAAAGTCAGACTTGGAAAGAAGATTAGATGACAGGCAACGCTAATGTACTACTTCAATTCCGCCCAAAGATATAAAAACAGATGGATGTTCTCACTGGCCACAATGGATGGAAAAGAGACTTCGTTGCAAGATTTCTACTTGTACTGTATTTACTTATGTCCAGTGCCAAAAATGTTTGGCAGCTTTGTGTTTCAACAAAAATAAAAATTGTTTTAAAAACTTTCATCAGTAATAATGTCTTAAAATAAATTTCAATACCAATTTTTGTTTATTTTAAAATATATTAAATCTTAAATGTAATTCATCCACCTGCTTTAGAAAAAATATTACTATCCTTCAGTGCGCAGTGTTGCATATATGCATAAAAAAAAAAATCAACAAAAAACAATATTTCGCTTACTGCACATTTTTTTAAATATTTTTACAGTAATTGGTGTACAAACTTCCATAACATATTTTTTTTCACAAAATATAAAAATTTTGCCCAGTAAAGGGTGCTCTTAATGTATCGATTATTCTAATTAAAACTGTTAGAAATGGAAACTCATTGTTAAATGCAAAACGGAGGATAAAGCTAAAACTAATGAAGGAGGCAAGAAAAAACATTTTTCGATCGAGTATAATGTTTAAATGCCTCAACTAAAAAATCCTAAAATTATAATCGTTTCATATAACACTAATGCTTTGAACCCGAAAAAACTTGGGGAATGTTTAGAGAATCAAAATCAATTTAGCCCACACTAGGCTTATTTGAATGTGACGTTTATAAAAATACGCAACGAAAAAATATAATATTTGCAGAATGTTCTGGGAATTTATTTGAGGAACTCATGGCTGCCAAAAAAGGTATTTATCAAACGGGAACGCTGTGCGATTTACGAGGACTTGCAAGTGACAAGGTTTAGAAAATGCTATTAATTTGATCATGGTATTGCTAACTGTTCTAATAAGCTCATCTTCACGTAGTGTGGAGTAGAACACAAAGTAAATAAATGTACAAAAGAGCACAAAAATGTTGTGATTGCATGATGAAGGTAGCAAAGTGTAAATTAAATTATGATATATATCATGAGGTTGATCGTAATGGACTTTCATTTTATATTTATATTATTTATACTTTTAGCAGAAAACTAAAAGTGTAGTTAATTATATTGCTAAATGGTTGCTTTTTCTAGCTTCAAGTTAAGCGAAGCTATTTTTATCCTTTTTTTATTTTTTATCCAGTATAATAGAATCGTTATTTTCAGCCAATCACTATAATAAGGATTATTCATGTTTTTTCTTTTTTTAAGTAATTTAGTATATGTTTAATTCTGAAACAACAGTCCTCAGCGAACTAGAAAATGAAGAGTACTTAAAATTGGAAATGCAAGTGGATGATATAGAAAGGTTTACATCAAAAGTAAAAAAATCATAAAAATAAGACATTGCAAACGTTGCATTTTAATATTAGGGGACAGGAAGGGTTTTTGGTCAACACGACCATCAAGAATTACTCCCATTTAAATTAGTGTAAAAGTGAAGAAATTTACTCTTATAGGAATACATTGTGATTTTTTCCATATGGATTATACGCGTGTGGAGGAGAAATAGACATACATTAACCTACCAGCTTGTCTGTCTCATAAACCTGAGAGCATTTTATTAACTTGCTGTTTTATCACATCAGTCCAGAGTAAGCAATGTTACGCAATGTTAGCACAAAGTGATCTTTATAACCCCTGGTCCATTTATTCTCACAAGCCAGAGGACATTTTATTAACTTGCTTTTTCTAACACGCTACTGACGTCGCAGAATTGTAATCCATTGGAAAATAAAAAAACAACTGGAAGGAGATTCGAACTAGTGAGAATTAGCAGGAAAAACTACGGTACATCCAATAACCTGCACAGCTATTTAGATCACATAAACGGTATATGTATTTGAATGTATAGGGTTACCTTGTAATGAGTAACACGTTATAAGCTAAGCAGTACAAGAAATTTCAAACGTTTTGGGACAATACTTGAAGATTGGGTTTAATTAACGCATCGTAGACAGCAACTAATAATTACCACATCTAAGTATGTGTAAATTCTGTATTAACTCTGACTGCATTTTCATGATTATTTACGTATGGATTAAAACAAATCTTATTACGTTTAATACTCATTAACCGTATCTAGAAATACACATACAATTTCTTTTGCAATATCGACACAACCTTATTTAACCCAAAAGTATTCAAGGCCTGTTTCATGATATTCTATCACATCTAGTAACATTGGATGGGTGTGATACATTTTGCATGCTTAACCTGTTAATAACCAAATGTGCACATAATTGGATATCAGAAATTTTTACAGCTATTCTCGTGTAATATATAAAAGTAAAAGCTTACGTGATAATACTGTTTATTTAGAAAATTTTAATTTGCAACATACAGGGTGAAGTATATTAATCAGTTAAATTATACATTGCAAAAATTAATATACGGGAGCATCCTTCAACATTCTAATGCCTAGTGCAATACTTGTCGATTTGGAAATTTTCCTGTATTGGACACATCCTAATTAGAGCTCATAATACATGTAAAGAATTCGTTGTTTACTGATAAATTTCAATTGCACATTAATGCAATTTTCTAGCATAAATTCTTACTATACTTCAATAACAACTTTTCGAGAGCGTCATTAATAGTTAATTACGCACATCTTTAAATAAAACAAACCAGAATTGATGCAAATTATTATAATTTTCAGATAACGTATAATTTCGTTAAACTCTTGTTACTATAAACGCGACTCATGCAGTGCAAATTTTTGTAAAAACAACATCAAATCTTGCATCGCTTTGAAACGCTTAACATAGCAAATCTATAACTTTGAAAGACGAATGCATTACATGCGTATACTTGCTAGAAATAATGAGAATGGGTTTTCAAAACGACTTGCACTAAATTATTTGTTTGTATGCATCACTGACCTTTCTCTTGATAATTATTAAATTGCAGTTTACCATGATGTCAATGAAACTCCATAACTTTTTGTTTGCGTACCATTACCAGGAAAAGCTAGTTTTATATTAGAATCCGGGTTTAATTATAAATGAAAGTAGTTTCATAAAATTAGAAAAAAAATCCTGAGTGAACGGTAAAAATTGTCCAATAACTTAGGTGAATGTTCTGAAGAGATTTTTATATAAGAAGAAAACAACAAAAAATCCAAAAGGTTTTACGTTGATTCTCAAATCACTTGATCTACCTGTTAACAGCAAATTTTTGGGTAAGTATAGTTTATTCCGAATGTCTAAGTTAACTTCTTGTCTGCTCATACAGGATAACGTTGTTCAAACCACCTTTAGTTGCAATAATAGAAATAATCTTGTGAAAGTAAATAATGTACTATAATTTTCCGTGTTTCAGTGTTAACATAAAATAGCCTAATCTACGGTTATGTGGTATTCGGGTTGTCTGGAGTCACCTTGTTAATACTTCGTAGTAACAGAGTTAACATTTATTTATAAGCCAAAATATCGATTTGAACTTGTACATTAACATTAAAAGCATCGCAAGCACATAGAAATATTAAACTGCAAATATATCTTTAACACTAGGACCGTAGGTACTATTTTTTCTAAGGTTGCGGAACGCGTTTCTATGTTGAAAAACGGGATGTTGCGGTTTAATGACAATCTGGTATTGTGCAGGTGATGCCCATGTTGTAATTAGCCCTAGCGCAAATTACACTGAATACAATACGGCAGTTTGTGGAAATCGGTTGTCTATAATCTTCGGTACTTAGCGGCTAGTGGACAAGCTTTGGCGTATGGAGGGCATCCTCGGTTGGTAGAAATTAGAGCGGTGTGATGACGGAATGATTCCAATCCTGGCGTGTCTGTTGGCGTTGCGTGATGGCATTGACTTTGATAGTTGAGTATGGATTCTCCTCGTAGTGTTGTGAGAGTTCACTCTATTTCATTTCATTAGATTTGGTGGCCACAATGGGATAAACTGAAGGAAAACCCTTAGTACCCGCAGAGTTTGATGACTTCCGTCTTGCACTACTTTTAAGTTGTCTGGAGAAAGTTTGGTGGCTTACTTAAAAATAGAACAAAATAAGTGATTTTATGGAGCGTTTAGAGCTACTATTACACAAAGGTTTTGTTTGTATTGTACATTCGGACGGTTCTGTTTTGTATTCGATGGGTGTTAGGCGGGTCCGTTATTGATTAAGGGGCATTTCATGCGTGCTTGTTATTTATTTGAATTCTGCGTAGTCATTGGTCAGTTAGAGTATGGTTGGTTGAATGCTTCTACAATTAGTAGCATTCCTGTCATACATTATGTATAAGTGGAAACGTAAACTGAATTGTGAAGTAAATTCAGAGACGCATTTGTTGTGGTGGAGGGAGGACGAAAAGTCTATGTCATGCATCGGCAACCTTTTTAGCTGTGGGTCAAACGAAGCAAAAGTGCGATTATTAATATGTTTTAGGTCAGTGTATTTTCATTTTAATGACCCCACTGTTGATGAATTAGTGATGGCAATTTAAGCAACGCTTCTCAATAATTAGTCACCTTGAGACGCATACAAGCGTCTAAATCTCTGCAAATTAAATAAACTTTATGCGAGAGAAGATCTACGCAGATTTAAAAGCAGAAACGCAGACATACAAAATACAAAACTCTTTTATTTTTCAAAAATAAAAATGTTGTAATAAGTGACACCAAAGACGCCGATATTATGAGAAGATGATTACCTTTTCTTTTTTTCTAAATCTTTTTACAGTATCTCTAATTTATTCATCCACAACGCTGTACTTTTAAAATCTGTCATCTCTCACTCTAAATTGTCAATTTCAAGGTATCTAAAATACTGCAAATCGCAAATATTGTAATTCGTTTCATCGAGCTTTATTATAAATGTAAACATTTTGCTACGCCTCTTAAAACTAAAAATATATTTTAAATTCACTTTTAATATTCAAATTGCTACTCTCGTATAGTACTTATATAGATTTCATCGGTATCTCCTTTCACAACAAAATAAAGAAACGAGATATTTTATTTTTGTCAGGTCTAGTAATATCATATTTTAAGGAAACTTTTTCATTTCTGTGCATTGTCAAAATTGTGTGGTTATTTTGTTGGGTGGGTCATACGTGAAGATCACTATAACGGTTTATTATGTCTTTTAAAAATAAAACTAACAAATCCTTGTTTATCGTCGAGTTTGACATCGTTGTCACCGTTTTCGAAAACAACATTTGTATATTATCAAAACTTTCTTAGAATTTATTAAACATTGCCTCGACATAACCATCGTATTTCAAATGTGAGAGCAAATCTTCATACTTCAATGCAGTTTATGTGGACAATTTCGCTATATTCCTCCTATATTCGTAACTGCAACTTTGAAATCAATTGCTAATCTTCTAGTTTATACTTTCTGTCGATGCTTTTATATTTATGTTTACAATTTATTTTTATATACTACAGTTTATTCGCCGAACTCAAATAGTTCACTTGAACTGTTAAATGGGTAACCTGATGACCCACGTGTCATATGTTGCTGTTGGGTTTGCGATCAATTATCTAGTAAAGCTGACAGAGACTATCTACAGTAGCACTAAAGATTTCTTTTGCCACTTAAGTCAACAAAGAAGTCTTAGCGCTACTGCAGGCAACTCATGTCAGTTTGACTAAATAATTGATTGTAATTACAACACTCAACGCGGAATGAATGGATGAATGCGCTTTAATTACTTCAGTCTTTATACAATAAAATAATCTTAATACGTCATCGTGCGATTACATTTTAGAGGTATGGCACATCAGTATGACGCAACAATTACCCACAATTTTGCTTTCTTATCTCTCTGAGCTGTAGGTTTAAAGTTATTGCGATCATAAAATTCTTCCATCCTTTACTTCTCTCTGCCGTTCGAGCTCCTGTAATAATTGGAGCCATTGTTGTGATGCAGTGCCAATTCTCCTTACCATTAGGCGGGATGTTTTCTTCGATTGTCTCACTCGATCTTTTCAAAATTTACACGTAAAAGAATCGTTAACGGTTTGTCCAAGTGGTACAAATTTATTGTGTACCACACCTTTGTAGTCAAAAACCTCAATGAGCATCACTTTTGTTTTGGATTTGAGAGGGCGTGTTGTTTTTGTCGAAGAGAGGACGTTGTGTCATTATGATGACTGTATCTTTGCTTCCGGAGTCGTAAACGTACATCCAGATCCCGTCAACGTTACGACTGTCTTAAGAAACGGCTCCTCTGAGCTTTTTTTAAATTTGATATCTGTCAACTGCCGAGTGTTCATTTGATCCGGGTTCAGCAGACGCGATACAAACTTTGCACTGCCATATTTCAGCTTCAGATCATCTGACAGCATTGCGTGAATGGATTATGAGAGATCCCTACTCCTTGTGCCAAATTGTCGACGGTAATTTTTTAATTTGATTCAATAAACTCTTTCACTTGTTCCATAATTCCTTCGTTTCTGGAAGTTGAAGTCTTCCAGCAATTCGTGTCTACCCAGAAATCTTAAAAACCACTCTTTAACGACTGTTTTCTTTAAAAAAATCGTTATCATAAACTGTTTGTAAGGTTAACAAAGTCTTTGAAACAAATTTCCGCAATCTGTTTATGAACTTGATATTCACCCTTTGCTTGAACTTTGACATCGTGCCAACTGATCACCATACACTCCTACCTTCAGCTGCACTGCTGCCAAACTGTCAGTAATAATATAAATTAGTTATACGAAATTCCGGTAACATTTTGACTTGGCCTTGTATACAAGACTATGCAATTTATTTCTCAATTATTTTATAAATAAAAATGCATAGTGTGCGTTATTACAAGAATTGTACTTTGACGTTATAAATAGTACCAATTTAAATAAATAAATCATCAAAGAATAGCCATAAATTACTGTTCGTGAAACTAATTTCAGGATATTAAAGCATATTCTATTATTTCTACTAAATCAGTTAGATAAAAACCAAAATTGTATTGCACTTCAATACATTAGTTAATTATGCATGGTTGTATAATTTCTTTGCTAAGCTCTTAATTTTATTGAATTCAGCCAATTTAAAATTCAGGCTTCATTATTTCCCGAATCGTTAGCTTAGTTCGTAGGGCATACAAATGGGGACCGAGTGCCCTAGGGTGAATGATTTCACAACCCAAATTTAAAGGGAAATAGGAAATTGATCATTAAATAAACAAGAACGACTATAAATAATAAATTCAGGTGGGCTGTTTTCCCCTCTTCTATACAGTTCTACAATCAATACATTGTCGAGTTTGCTTATAGTTTGTTTAGTATTTAAAATTAAACCTGGATTTTAGTAATTGTAGTGAGACATTTATTATTCAACAAAACTGATTTTCAATTTCCTACTTTATACTATCGTGCTTTTATACTTCCATTCTAACCTTTGTGTTATTCAATACCTTTTAATATCAATTATATTACAAAAACTTTTCTGGTACCAGGGCAGAACAGCCTTAGCTCAAGTAAGAGGTGGCTCACTGAGGCAATTGCCATTTTTTATCTCTAATATCCTCTTAAAAATCATTTTGTTAGGTTTGGTGGAAAGTAACGTGTGACACCATCGCCTTTGTATTTCCAAGGCACATAGCCATTCAAACATGAAAGTCAGGTTGGAGGTGTATAAACGAACAATGCTTTATGAATCGAAGACTACAACATTTGAAGTAATGAAGTTAGAAAATAGAAAATTTGAAATTAGGAATGGCCTGGTTATAACTAGATTTAATAGAGTTTAATGAAAATGGGTGACCGATACAAGAAAATATTTAAATTTTGTTCTTAAGGGGGATTTTGTGAATAAGCTATGTACACCTTAGAAGATTCAATGTTTCCTACTGATCTGATTAATCCAAATTAACACTACAGTTAAATATATTAATCTATTACAGTTTGGTGTCAGTGGTTGAGGGCGATGCCTAAATTCTGAGGTACAGAGTGCGAGGCTTGGTTTTGTTTACTGATAAATATTTATAAAATATACATATATACAGGATAAAAATAATTGAATCAGTGAGTGCAGAAACAACATCAGTCACAAATTTCAAATTTTTCAGGAGGGAGAAAAAACATAATAACTCCTCCAAATTCTAAAATATTTGAGAACTTTTTTTCCTTTGTCATAACATGCTTTTATGTTGCTGTTATAAAAAAATTACCTAATTTCCACATAAATGAGGCTCAGGAGAATTAAAACTATGTATTTGACTAATGCTGTTTCTGCACTCAACTGTTTTTACAGACAGTAGGAAACTTGGAAAAAGATAACCATTCGTTAAAAGTTTGTATTTGTTATTAATTTTGTTACGATTTTAGTTAATAATATTAATTTTAATTAATTTCACAAAAAATTTACAAATGTATATTTTTCCATATTACATGAGAAATGAAGTTACAGTATTGCAAAGTCATAAGACAGGAATATAACAAACTGAAACGCTCTTAAAATAGATCATTCTCGACGATAGTATCATTGTCATGTTCAGTGGTTGGCCAGGTAAATAGTTCATCATAAAAAACTTTGAAGTTTTCAGGAATATGAACAATCATTTTCTGGATGTCTTTCATTTTCTTTATGTTGATTGGAACTTTCCCTGATGGGTAGGCTGCAATACTTGAAGGAAAATCAATATCGACGTTACGGAAAGCAGGTCTCAGCAGCTGATTGCTGTGCTTTTGTAATCCTTCAATGAAAATGTATGCTGTGATTACCCCCTTTTCTTCAGAGTTATAGCAGAACTCTTTATATCGGGTGGGAGCAAACTTGAATTTTGCTTCTTTTGGCACACTCCTCCCGCGGCATTCTCTGGCTAGTGGGTTTTTTGTGTAATATTCCTTCCACCAACCATCAAAATCTTTTATGTCACTGGTGAGTAGCTTGGTGATGTGAAAGTTGTTACTGGACTGAGCACACAATTCTTCTTATTCATCAGGTGTGTATATCCGATCATGTTTACGTATCATCCTCTTCATAGTACCAAAATCTCGATCGTTTGGAAGATATGAATGCCCTCGAACCGGAAAGTAATGGAAAATTTGTTCAAAATGTTCTGTATCTGTAAGAGCAAGGCAGAATCTTATCATGGTGTGATTTCGATTCTGTTCGCAGGTACCATCAGAAAAAAGGTAGTTTTTTTTACACTTGATGGAATATTAGTGTCAATGTATTTCAGTAGCATGCTGCATATATCATTTGCTCCTTTATGGGCTACGTTTTCGTGGTACAGGAATATTTCAGATTTCCCAGTTTTTAGATTTTTTATTCCAAAACAGTTCACCCAAAGTTGTCTCAAGTAAAAAATATCCTGAACTGGGATCGCTGGAAGGGGGAGATTTTGTATGAAATCAAATGAAAGTGCAACGGTGTCTTCATGTTCCACACACAACTTTGTGACCTTTTGAAGTTTATTGTAAAATTTCTTGGCTCTCCTTTTGTGAACAGTAAGCTCTGCAGGAGCAGCCCTTTTAGCTGCATCACCAAGAGAGGAGCTCTTGATTTTTACATCACATTCTGTAATTTTAATATTTACCTACCGCATGAGGGTATCCAATTAACAATAAATAATAAATAACAGGACCTCTAACACCATCGTACCCTCACGTTTCGGGACGTTGCCTCGCAAGCTGCAGCAGTCGGTGAAGGGGGGGTTCATTAAACAAACACACTGAGACGAAAATTCGATTGTTTTATTGAACGAGCTACTAACTAAAACTTCAACTAATTACATATGCATAACAAAATATAAAGTAAATAACCTTATGTACAAAAGGGCGCCACCATGGGAATTAAACGGCCCATGGACCAATCGCGGTAATAGCTCTCGTCGCACTTTGTTCGTGGGCGATGAACCAAAATGGCAGAACAGAAAATAAGTCACTTATAGTCTCCGGCTAGCACAAACACAACTTAACTAAACTTAACTAACAAACATATTTTGAATAGATACAGTTCTAGGTGTACACACCCCAATAACAAAAATTTATTAATGCTACCCTAGTCTAATTAACTTGCATAGTGCGACGACCCTTTTTAACCACGGGGTCATCTACACCATGAAAAATACGACCTTCTCAAGGGTCAAATAGTACCGTAACTTGACTTCGGGCCTGAGCTTTGCATTCTCAGGTAGTCTCGTGGATTAGTGATTAACGACCTCTGACACCGTCGAAACACAATATAATAGAAGACCCTTCTAAAACGATGCGGTCTCCAAAGCAATAATAAAACGGATCAATTTACTTGAACTGGGCATTCACCCGGAATTGTATTTTATGGAAGTCGACAAATACTGTTTTTAAACAAATAACTGACTTATGCTGCATAACACAGCCTTGAGTTCATAGTAATATCACATATACTAATTACTTACTCAGAGAAATAAATAACTTAAAACATAACGGCCCGCACTTGACTGCAGAGAAATAAACACATCACTAGTAACCGTTAGCTTTAACCTCTAACGCGTCTGTAAATAAACAACCCCGATTCCCACCGGCTGGCCTCCTTATATACATTTTGGTTAATTGAAAATAACCCTTTCTTGACGCTCTTACTCGGCTTAGGATGCGCCGGTCGTAAATCTTTAATTTTAATTAAAACTGTCAATGCCTAAGATAACCACAACCGTAGCTCTCAGAATTGATTTTAGTTGAGTGCTCAGCTAACTGAAAAATTGCTTCAGACCACCCTGACATAAATAGGATCCTAAAGCATGATTGACATCTAATCATAGATATGGACTAATTTGACATGTTTAGTGCCCTTAAAGTAAGTGCCTTTAGAAAAATTGATTAACTCTTGGATTAGATCTTTCTGGGAACTTCGCTGAGAAGCTACTTGGGTGATCCTGCAGCCGCTACAATTCTAATAATTAGCATGCTAAAATTAAACTAGAAACTAACTATTTTTAGGAATACTAGAACTATTAGAGCTTATTAAAACAGTATGTTACAATTCTTCACATTTTATGCAGGTATCTACCTGCGGACGTCCAAACCTTAACGAAAAGTTGTCATGAAAATAATTAAGATAAAACTCATATTTTACATCCAAATCAGGGTAGTTTTCTATAAACAAGAAATGCATTTTTTTTACATCATGGCGGGCATCAAGATAACCGATATCTTTGGTGCCATAGTGTGTAGTCTTTGTTGGGAATGATGAAATATGTTCAAGTATTTTAGAACAAACTTTGGCAGAAATTGTGTTCTTCTTGGGATTTTTACCGCGTTTATCATGAGGTGGTTTCCCCTTAATCAGGAGATCAGTAAGCCTTCGAACTCTGCCCTCAGTAATGCCGTACAATGAAATAAACGCTTTTTTACATACGTTTTTCCTTTCTCCTCTGTATAGTAAGAAATATTTGAAACTAGCTGCTGTTTCTCTAGGCTGTTCAGAACGAGGCCTACGGTGCTTAATGGCGTGTTTTTCGATCAGTTGTTGTAAGAAAATATCTTGCTCATCTTTTGATTTGAACTGATTCAAATTAGCAACAAATTCAGATTTTTCATCATCGCTAAAGTTAGTAAAGCATTGTAATTTACACTTGCAAGCAGCACCTGTTGATCGAGATGGGATGAGATGCCCTTTCCAGTTGATGTGTTCAACCCCACGAACTTTAGATGTTCTAATCACGTTTCTTCAAAACTTCTCTCCATTCCTCCTCTTCTTCTTGGGAGCTGTTTCATTATCACTCTCACTGCTTGTGAGACTCACTGACATATTGCTAAAGACTGACAGTAGACATTGAAAACTAACTTAGAACACGTTGAAACACTTGACTGAACTGACTTCGATACAACCCTCACCTTAAGGTTAAGGTGTTAATCACACGGCGCATGCTCGGCAAGGTACCTGACAAGACTGGTCACGCGATCTAGCGGTGGGTGCAGAAACAACGTCAGTCACTGACTCATGTTATTTCTGCACTCAACACTCGAAACAAACTCCTGTATTTACGGAACTACTCAACAGACTAACGTAGTTTTTGCACCCAACACGCATCTTGCCTTTCTACGCTTATTTTCATTGAAAACGAGTTTTCGGATTTTTTTGACTGAAGTGGTTTCTGCACTCACCGATTCAATTATAGGATCAATTAATTTTTTTATTTATTTCTTAACCAGTTCTGATGTCTAACAGTTTAAGCATGCCTGACCCAGTTAAAACAATGTCGGTGCAGTTGCAATTTGATTTATTGTTTAAATGTGTGTGTTGTGTGTGTGCGTGCGTGTATGTATGTGTGTATGGTATGTGTGTGTGTGATCTCGCGAGTATGTGTGTATTCATGTGTGGGTGTGTGTGCTTTTTTTTCATTGTGTTGTGTTTGTACTTGCTGTTTTTAATCAGTCTCGACCATCGGCAGCCGGAAGTTAGAGAGCAAGCTTTCCACGTTAATAGTGCCCGACCCCGGCTTCGGCAGTCGGAAACCGGGGTTGTTGCTGCATAGTCCCTAAGTATTCGTGTGAGTGTGTGTATATATATATATATATATATATATATATATATATATATATAGATATATATATATATATTGCTATGATAAAAAGGTAGTTTAAGGGTAGATTAAGTCATAGGGGTCGCAGGATAGATAAACATAATTTTAACTTTAAGAAAACCAAATAATTCTAAGTATTTTAGGAATAAAACGACTATTTTAGAAAAAGTCAATTGCGAGCACACTGTATATATAGTATATTTGATTTAATGCATAAGAAAGAAGCTCATTTTGCAATAATCCTTTACCATTTAGCTAAAATAATAATATGTACGTCGTGTAATATGTTTTAAGTATAATTTACGGGTGAAGATAAGGTTTTAAACGCAATTAATTGCATCAATATAGATACAGTATCGGGAAAGATAGATAAACTGGCATTCTGGATATTTTATAATTTCGTCGAAAATATCAACGCATGTATAAGTAAACTCATTCTAATACGTCATTAGATACGTGTATAGAAATAGTACATTTGTTTAGAAAACCAACATATTTTAATAACAAATAAACACCAGACGGTTAATTGTACGATAAGTTTTGGACTTTTAAACGACAAATATATAATACGTGACAGAATGAAAGCAATATTTGAAAATTCTAAGAAGATGCTATGATATATTGAATGTCTACGTGTGGGATGGATGGTAGGAACAGCAATTAAAGCCAGGGAATTTGAGAATTATCAAGGTACTACAGAGATAGGCGGAGATTATCAATAAACACGCGACGCGCACCAATTGAAGCATTGATAGGAGGGTTAATAAATACAATAAGGAATGAATAAACATTTAATTCATCTATAACAAAACACGAATCACGTCAGCATGCAGTAGAAATTTAGGTGACAGTATTAATCAGTGAAAAGTTTATAATTTAGTATAAGTAAAATTTTGAAAATGCCAAATTTGTGTAACAAATAATAGCTGATCTTGACATAGACGTAAGTTAAACTATTAAATAAAATTTATTCTAATATTTTACAATTCAGGGCTCTATATCAATATCTGATACAGATCTATGTCAATCTCTGGATACTAATCTAAGTTGATATCTTGATACTGCTCTATGTCAATATCTTGATTAAATATCTAAAATTACCTCTAAAAGGAAAATATAAGAATACGTCTGAAAATACGACCAATTAAACAAAAGTAAGGATACTCAAGGAATCCTAGAGAAACTACAAGCAATGATTAATTTATAATTCTGGCCAATAAGTAAAATGAGTGTAACAAGGGATGCTGAACACAGATACTCTGAGGCAATTCCAGTGACAAGAAAAGAAACCGCAGGTTAGCGGTCTTAAATATTTTACTAGTTAAAGACTGTTTCAATTTTAATATTTGCTATATTTTGTATGTCTGTAAGATTCAACAAAAAGCTCATTTAAGAATTTGAAAACAGGGATAGCATCTTAAGGAGGTACTTAATAGTAATTAAAAAGATATTTTGCTGACTTTCAGGAAATCATAAATTAGATAAGTGTTAATGTTCTATTCAGAGGCTAAATTTTGAATTTATATAAAATTGTACATAATATTATCAATCATTATATTGTGTAAACTTTGGATTGCTTCACTTAAATTTATTTAAATTTATTTAAACAGTGGAAATAGAAAGGGTTAAACAATCTATATCGTCGTACAATAGGAATTTCATGGCAATTATAATGACATCCAATCGTGGGGCTTAATAGGGGCATATGACAGCAAACAAAACTGGTACGCCCAATCGTGAGGTATTTCATAGCAATAAAAATCGCGCACCATCGTAGACGCTTGTAAAGGGGATATCATATCAATATTAAAAATCGACGCCCAATCGTGCGGCTTGTAAGACACATATCACATCAATACTAATGACGCCCATCGTAGGGGCTAATACACATCAATAATCATGACACCCATCGTGGGGGCTTAAAACCAAAAAGACTATTTTATAGCAATCTATATATATATATATATATATATATATATATTATATAATATATTATATATATATATATATATATATATATATATTACTGTGACGGATTCGTCGTACTTGGATTAACGCCCAGTTGCCTGCTCTTCGCCTTCGCTCTGTGCTCCTAAATAATATAGAATAAATTTTAAATTTCACACAATTAGATTAGCTCAGTTTAACCCCACACAGAGTGCACGACGATACGGTAACAGACAAATTTTTACTTCCCTTTTTTCTTTATCACTTTATACCTTCATACCAAAAATTTGTATAATAAACCAAGAAATATGTACAATTTGCACTTCTACGACCTTCATAATATTATTTGCTATTTAAAAACCCTGAATCAAAGTAAAAATATATAAAGCCAGCAAAAATAACTCTGTAGTATATTGGAAGCCTTGTTGAACGTTCAATGATTTTCTTTCTTTAACGTAATTTCTACGTATCAATCAAAACTTTTGATGACCGTTTTCATAAATATCTAAGTAGCTGCAAGTTTTTAATGTTAAAAAAAAATAAGTCTTATGCTATTAATTACCTACGATCGCTAACCTGATAATTTTCTAGGTTGATTGCCTGGTTCGATTGTGTAGCTCTACCTACACCCCAATTCTTTAACCTACCGCCACGTGATGTTAACCAGTGACCTTGGGTTGCTTTAAGCTTAACGTCCTGAGAGTTTTCCCCTTTATTATATCTGTTACTTGTAGTATTGGATCTTTACGTTAGATTTCTTATTGAATTTGTTTCGTGAATTGTTTATTGAATCGCTTAGTAAATCACTCTGTACTTATCTAGTAGATTTCTTAGAGCCCTAAGTTGACGAATGTTAAAGATCATGTTTACCTTAATTAAAATTTGGGCTTACGTCTTATGTCGACCGCGAATTTCTATTACACTTGTATATTTGAACGTGCAGGTGTACTTTAAATTTTTAATTACATATTAACTTTCATTTATTAATTGTGGTTTTAATATCACATTTGAACTTTGCGTATTATTTTTGTTCAAACTAGTACAATTCGTGTTTCAGTTACCGAGAGACTGACCATTAACAACTTGGTGTAATATATAAAGGCAAGCCCTTCTACGTTCTGCTATTGGCTTGACCACGCATTATCTTTGTTGATGCATTGCATTTGTATCATGTAAGCCATCGGATTTTACACGGTGTTACCTATCCTATATTTTGTTGAAAGGCTCCTAAATCACGTAGGCTTCAAAGCTTTACATTATGGAGCTCCTTGGCTATGGTACTTTGTACCGTTCAATATCGTGTTTTTGTATTTTGTATAAAAAACTATTAGCTATTATTCTTAAACAGTCACGTACACCAAAACTTAAGGTTACATATTTTTGTTTTTCTCATATGCTAGATTTTATTCGGATTTGTCAAGTTTACTTTTAAAAGATCACGTAGGCAAATTTTATAATGGGATTTTTTAACAGATGACGTAAATTAGATTCGTTTATTGACTTTTTACATTCTGGAATATGTTTGTTTTGCAAGACCTGCTTACAGTAAACAGGCATGATTGTGTTCTTACATTAATGCGACAAGTTTAAAAAAATTCGTTTTATGTTTGTTTGACTTTAGATACGTCTTTGTATTAATTTAACGTTTCTGAATGTATTCTTGTTTCTAAAATGAATTAGATTGCGTCTAGAGTTATTTATTCTACTAAATGTGGTTAAATTATTAAAGGATGAGCTTCCTTTCATTGACTAAAGTTAGTTGCAGATTTTATACAGTATGTTTGATATTTGCTTTTTGCATAATTAACGAATTGTGTACCTAATATGATTCAAATGTTTAGCTTCCTTGATTTTGGTGTTGTTTACATGAAGTATACCACCTTCGTGATCCTATATACCACTAAATCACTCTATTATCATAGAAATATATATATATATATATATATATATATACATATATTGCTATGATAACGCCGCACGCCAATGTAATTAACGTTCAGTTTCCTGCTGCCCGCCACCGCTGTCTCTAAACAACCTAAAATTTAAATATGCCCCGACTAGCTCAGTCTAATGCACACAAAGTGTACAACGTTACGATAACAAAGAATTTACCCCCCTTTCAATCTAACTGTTTCCTACTTGAATGAGACAAATGAAATTGACCAAGATTAGTATAATGACAAAAAATATATATTCACTTTAAAGCTTGATAATATGATTCACTATTCGACAAAATAAACCCCTGAATCAAAGTAATAATAATATCAATTTGTTCATAGCTCCCTTTAGTTAGTTTAAAGCCAGCAAAAATGACACTGTATTCTATCGGAAACACCTTTGAACGTTCATGACTTTTCCCTTTTATGTAAATTTTCACGTATAAAAAGATTTTTGATGGCCCTTTACATAAACATTCTGGTATAATAATAAGAAAAAATGTAAACGTTCAATAAAAAAAAAATTGCCTAATGCTATTAGATAATGTTCTGACTTATAGTTTTCCTTGCCTGTCTTTTTGTTCTCTTTATTTTTGGATCTGCTACTTCGTGCTGTTGACCAGTACCCCTGGATTGCTTTTAGTTGAGTTCACTTGTTGATTTTATAGTACCACTTGGACAAACACCCATTCAATGCTTAGAACAATCCCCCGTTTTGTGTTCCGATGCGTAAATGCAAACCAATATTTTTATGCAATTTTACATCAATGTATATTTAAATTCGGATTTATTTGCAAATTTAGATTTATCTACCAATCCAGATCTTTACATAGAGTTTTCATAGATTTTTACCAGAGTTCTACCAGAGTTTTGCCAGAGTTTTACCAGAGTTTTACCAGAGTTTTACCAGAGTTTTACCAGAGTTTTACCAGATTTTATCTATAGTTTACCATAGCCCTAAACTATAAAAATTAAAATTATGTTTAATTAATAAGCTTTCACTTACGTTTTTCAGTTAACGGAAAACTACTCTCGTATATTTTCACTATTATTATAATTTCAAAAACTTTTTTATCACGATATCCACGAATATAATTATTTAATTTTTCTTTGTTTGT
This sequence comes from Platerodrilus igneus, assembly GCA_036346225.1. Classification (NCBI taxonomy): domain Eukaryota; kingdom Metazoa; phylum Arthropoda; class Insecta; order Coleoptera; family Lycidae; genus Platerodrilus; species Platerodrilus igneus. Next base: position 6,423,336 of record JARFIW010000791.1, read on the forward strand.
TTCTTTGTTGTGCTCAGGTTGAAAGGAGACTGATTGTTTATCAAATTTTTGTGGTATTTAAAACAACGCTTTCAGCCGACACCATTGGTTATCGGCGTCCTTCGGTCAAAGTTTAAGGCATGCTATAAGTTATTGTCTAATATTTGGGCTTTCTCCGGTATGAATTTGATAATAGCCCACCGAATTGATGCTGGCAGTCACGTAGTCATATAGTGGATTTCTATAGCCCGTCTTGTTTTGTTTTGTTGTTGGAAATTTTAATTTGACCTCTCACGTTATGGCTTTTATTTTTGTCAAGATAATCTTTGAAGTTTTGAATTTACTCCATGTTGAAAATTACGTATACGGAATTTCTATAATGACGTAAATTGAAATGCGTTTAGTTACATCTTGCGTTTCTGGAACGTGTTTGTTTTGAAAAGTGTGTTTACTGCGAGGATGCTTTGTTATTTCCTTGCGCTATTACGTGTTTATCTTAACCGAATTCGTATCATGATTTTCTAGCTTTCGATGTTTTTAATGCGTATTTATTTAGAATTTATAAATGCTTTTCTGGTTTAAAATGAACTTGATTGCGTACAGAGTTATTTATCTTACTAAATGTGGTTGTATTAATAAAGGATGAGCTTCCCTGCATTAGTTAAAGTTAACTGTGATCGTTATACAGTGTGCTAGATGTTTGCTTTTTGCATAATTTTCGAATTACATACTTTTCATAATAAAATTGTTTAGTTTTCTAGCTTTTAGTACTATTTATATGTAGTATTCTACCCTTCTGACCTTATATACACCTAAATAACCCTATTAGCATAGCAATATATATATATATATATATATATTGCTGTGATACTTCTCATATCTCTAGGTACTGGCCCTTTAAAAAAAAACATTCGAGCCCCACAGTTTGGGCGTCAAGAATGCTGTGATACCTTTTAAATCACCTGGTCCGTTGATTCCTTCTGTTAATCGCCTCGGCTGCTCTTCTAGATAACTTCCATTCTCAATCATAAAAATTAAACAACACATTCCTACCACAAACATCAACGTTAACTCTATTTACATCAATATTCAGAATACATTAAATTTTCAAATTAAATTTGAACATAAAATTCAGTTTTAAAAGAATTTCCGGATTAATTTTATTATCAGTTTACTGTGCATCCAAAATTAATGTCCTTGTTGGATGCCTACTAATTAATATAACAATATAAGCAGACCGGAGTCTGAGTATAAAGGAGCATCTACCACCCTTTACGTTAATTAACCAGGTTTGTCTAATTGAGCTCAAAGACCTACCCAAAATTTCATCCTATTCCCGAACATCAAAACAAAATACCCCTTTTACTTAAACAAGCAAATTTCATCTTAAAATTAAATTTTTATGGTTAGAAAAATTCCACTAATGTCCATTTAAAGTAAATCAATTATAAAGTCATTCAATACACACAAAAATGTCAAACAAAATAGTACAATTTACCTGAAGGTTATTGTCCTCGTAGCTTCAGTGTAATCGTCCCTTTTGTAAATCACACCATTCCAACCGGATTCTATTTACAGCTTCAAGTTGTCAACGCTTTAAAATGTTCTCCATCACCATTAATTTAAAGTTGTTTCTAGGCTTTTCCGGAACTCATCTGTGTATATCTGCCTCTGGTTCAGTGGATGCAGACACATTTACGAACCATTTAGTCATTAACACCCCGCAAAATAGCAAAGAAATTCATACTTCCTTTTACCAATATTACCAATATACGCCAAAACTGCCTACTTTTGGGTATACATTTGTCGTTGTAAATTTTACTAATTGGTACCGTGATAATAAACTTTTATTACCTTGTATCTAAGTGCACTGAAGTACATTCATGTTAGCACGTAAAATAACCAACTATTTTGAGTCACTAAAATATACTAGCACACTTTAAATTATTTAATCAAACTAAAATGCACTGTTTAATATCAAGTCGCGGATGCACGAGCTTTTAACGCATCGAATCGTCGAAAGTCTAAGAGTCTAAGAGAGAAACACATATTCCCGCCTGTATATATAGCGAATAGCCGACACGTCGCTTTGTTCCCTAAAACGGGTAATTCCAACGAATTCCTCATTCTACGTTCCCAGTCTGTAGCCTGCACGTCGATTTTTATGAATTTAGTACTCACCCCATTGAGATCTCAGAAAATTTCAACACGGCTCGCAAAGTTGTCCGAGAAAAACTAATTACTTTTATACAGAAATTGTTGTTCTACCTCTGATATATGCATCCTATTTTAACCAATCGCCACCCCTTGACGTTGCTTAAATCCCGCCCTTTTACAATATGTGTCTTTGCTTGACGCATTTTCTTTTCCTTTTCTAACCTGTGCGTATTGGTGCAAATTTATATTCTTTATTATCGATTATATTTTAGTCCACGCGGACTGTTATCTTGGTTTAATAACCCCGTATCGCACATTCTCGTGAATATTAAGCCCCGGTTTCTCCAAGATTCTTTGAAACATTAATTATTTGCCAAATTTACGCAGAATGAGCTTTTTAAAAATACGCAGGTGTTCTGTATTTCCTGCTAAAGCATCTGATCGTTTCCAATATCCTTAGAATCAACATGTTTATCCAAACAAATTAACTTGAAATTGCCTTTTAAAACACGCAGGGTGTTCAAACGTAACATTTTAAATAACCTTCCTACGATTTGACTATTATTGGGTTTTACAAGTTTTATGCTTATTATTAATAATGGTTCAATTAACTCCAATTAAAATTGATTTCCATCCTTTCATTTTAGCGAATACAAATTATTATCCGTACGTTTTGTTTAATACCAGTTATTTAAAATAGAGTTCATTAATATAAATTTTGCACGTAATTTCCATTTGTTTAGGAATAATTAAATTATCCACTGCGCTTTTCAATACTGCTTCTTTTGATGTAAAGCGTCTTATAGATAATTTAAATTTCTTATTTTACTGAAACGACCGAGTTTATTTATGCTTCAAGGTTTTAATAAAGCGTATTATTTAATGAAATTCCTTATACACGGTAATTAAAATTATTTGATTTGATTATTTAATTTTCTACCCTGGTCTAAATATGAGTATTTTCCCCTATTTGAATACAAATAATCCCACTTATTTGAATGCAAATATCAAATATTTAGACTGCCAAAAATCTTTACAAAATTTTGCCTATCTCTCTATCCTTATCTATCTAACTTACCTACTTTGTCTCCAATCCAAAAAATATTTACACCTATCCTATATCCCTATCCTATTCCTAACTCTCACCTACTTCTATAAACTGAAATTATCCCTAACTTCATCCTACTTATCCATCTAATCCTATATACATCCTATATACCTATCCTATTCCTAACTTTTAACTACTCTTCACTATACTTTACTTCCCCCTACCTAATCCTATATGCCTATCCTACTTCTAACTTTATTCCTAACTCTCCACTAATCTTCTATGAAATATCTACACTTAATCTATCTTATTTTCTTCCTACATTTACTCTTTATTCTCATCCTAAACCTATTCCTAATTATCTCCCATATTTATCCTATACCTAGCTCTATTTTCTATAAACACTTACTTCTACTTTTCTATATACACCTATTCTATCCCTTGTTCTATATCTATACTAAAGTTCACCTATCTCTATCCTTTGTTCATTAAGTTATTTAAATCTAACTCTCTTCTTGACCCTCCAAGTCTTCCTTCTTACCATCCTAATACTCTTCATCCCTATCTCCCCTTCTATATCTATACTTAACATCTCTATTATCTCACATACAATAAACTTATCATCCCTCTTATCCTGACTCTTAAATATTACTTCTTCTTCAGTCCCTACACTTGTCTGTTTCTCATTTATTCTTGTTTCCTTTCTGCCGACAAACCAAACGATACTACTTTACAATTATCGATTTTTCCTCTATGGAAAATCCTATGTACCTTCTAGAATTTTTGTGTAATGGAATCCGCCAGAATGAATTCCTTAAATCTACTTTATTAAAACAAACTTGCCACTTAACCTCGTCAAAAATAATTCTGCCTTCACCTGCTCCCGATATGCTGCTTCTACCCCACTAATTCTGCATTTTCTTGTACTAAAGCTTGAACCTCTACTCTCCTATCCTCTGGACATCTTATCGTGTTGATCTGTTTACCTTCATCATCCTCTACCTCTACTACATTAATACTAAACCCCGTGTCATCCTCTGTGACTTCATAACTGCCCTTCCATGGCACTACCCTATCCTTAATCCTTATTACCTTCCTTTCCATATCTATCAAAACCCCTAACTTCATCATACAGTCAACACCTAAAATGCTCTGAAACTTCAGTCCAGGTACAATTACAAACTCCTGTTCACAGCTAAAACCTCCTATATCTATCCTAAGCACCACAACACTATTTACTACAGCAAACTTCTTTTTATTTGGAGCTACCAAATGGCTACGCTTTATAGGCATAATTCTATCACAAACCTTATCCCTAATTTTGCTGACGAATTCCTCCGATATTAAACTCGCCTCTGCCCCTGTATCAAGTAATACTTCTACATTATTCTCAAAAATTTCTAAATTAATAATTGGCAAACATAATTTTTCCTCAGTTTCTGGCTCTACTTCCTCCTCAATTTTGAAAAATTCACGTGGATGTTCGTATACATTTACACAGAAATCTAGTGGTCTGTCGCGTTCTAAAAATCCTGTCTCATCCTGTTTTCCGTGCTTGGTCCTGGTTGTCCTTCTACAACCTGTGCGTACGTCCTCCTCGTGTTAATATCCGTGTCCCTATCTCTATTCGGCGTGCTGGTCACAGTCCTGTTTACTTCCGGTAAACTGTTCTGTCTCGTGTAACTAGGTCTTGGCGTCGGTCCCCTAGTCGCACTATTGCTCCTGTATTCCTGTCCTCGTCGTTCCCAATTCGGTCGAAAATTTCTGTTGTAGTCAGGCCGTCTCGGATAATTCGGTGTCCTGTTGTCAAACCTAACTGTGTTAACGTTTCGTTCTCGTATCTCTTTGTCCGTCCAACACATACATCGTCATATCTCTGTAAATACTCTAAAAATGTCTCCCGTTCTGTGATGTTTTGTAAGGCCACGTGTTGTCTAATTTCCAGTTCAAAATGTCGTGATAGGTACTTGATTATCTGTCTGTCCGTCAATGGTGGATTCAGTTGTTTGGCCACACTGTACTTGCGGATGGCATATTGCTCCCTAGATCCTGCAAACTCTCCCTTAAATTTTCCTGTAATTAAGTCGTCTCGTACCTGGTCTTGTCTGTGGTCACTCCAGTAGTGTTTTAAAATTTGTTTTCAAAGTCCTGATACGTGTCTATGTCCTGTCCTACTAAATTGTACCATGCTTCCGCGTTGTCCTTTAATAAAGCCTTTATCGTATTTAGTTTAGTCTGTTCGTCAAATAAATTTCCCACTAGATTTCTTACACTATTAATAAAAATTTGTGGATTTACCCTGTTATCGCCATAAAACTTCATGTGTTGGTCCAATGATACTCCACCTGTAGAAAATCTGGGACCATCCTCGTTAAATTTGACATGTTGTATTTGATACTACTAACTTCGCGTTCTACCCTGCCTAACTGATCCCTACATGAGTCCGTCACTTCAGTCATTTTATATTAATCTCTTCTTCACAAAAATGCGTACTTCGGACCTTAAATGTCCCATTTCCTGTCGAAGACCTGTAATATCACGCTCATTTTTTCAACCCTATTTTCAACTTCCCCATCTTTACGGTAAGACTATTTTAAATTCTGAAACTTCTTTATTCGTCTTATCTATTTTCTCACTTAGGGTTTCCTAACTCCTGTTAATGTCTCATTCATTCGGTCAAATTTCTTATTCGATTCTTCACTCATCTGCTCAAATTTTCGATTTGAGTCCTCTCTAACCCCACTTAACGTCTCATTCATTCTTTCAAGCATCCTCATTATCATCTCGTTTCCTTGATCCCTGATTCCGTCCTCGACTGATCTCTACTGCCTCCTGCTTCTTCCATTTTGAATTTTTCCACACAATGCACTATCGTCACTTCCAATTTCCACTCCTTGACTCCTTAACCACTCCTTTCTCTGCATACGTTCTAATCACTCACACACTCTAAAATACTTTTAAATTTATCCACAAACAGAAACTCTCTCTCTCAGATCGCCAGTTTCCTGGAATAAAATAACAAAAATTTTATTTGGAATTCGAGCCTCACTTTTGGGTCGCCAAGAATGCTGTGATACTTCTCATATCTCTAGGTACTGGCCCTTTAAAAAAAAACATTCGAGCCCCACAGTTTGGGCGTCAAGAATGCTGTGATACCTTTAAATCACCTGGTCCGTTGATTCCTTCTGTTAATCGCCTCGGCTGCTCTTCTAGATAACTTCCATTCTCAATCATAAAAATTAAACAACACATTCCTACCACAAACATCAACGTTAACTCTATTTACATCAATATTCAGAATACATTAAATTTTCAAATTAAATTTGAACATAAAATTCAGTTTTAAAAGAATTTCCGGATTAATTTTATTATCATTTTGCTGTGCATCCAAAATTAAAGTCCTTGTTGGATGCCTACTAATTAATATAACAATATAAGCAGACCGGAGTCTGAGTATAAAGGAGCATCTACCACCCTTTACGTTAATTAACCAGGTTTGTCTAATTGAGCTCAAAGACCTACCCAAAATTTCATCCTATTCCCGAACATCAAAACAAAATACCCCTTTTACTTAAACAAGCAAATTTCATCTTAAAATTAAATTTTATGGTTAGAAAAATTCCACTAATGTCCATTTAAAGTAAATCAATTATAAAGTCATTCAATACACACAAAAATGTCAAACAAAATAGTACAATTTACCTGAAGGTTATTGTCCTCGTAGCTTCAGTGTAATCGTCCCTTTGTAAATCACACCATTCCAACCGGATTCTATTTACAGCTTCAAGTTGTCAACGCTTTAAAATGTTCTCCATCACCATTAATTTAAAGTTGTTTCTAGGCTTTTCCGGAACTCATCTGTGTATATCTGCCTCTGGTTCAGTGGATGCAGACACATTTACGAACCATTTAGTCATTAACACCCCGCAAAATAGCAAAGAAATTCATACTTCCTTTTACCAATATTACCAATATACGCCAAAACTGCCTACTTTTGGGTATACATTTGTCGTTGTAAATTTTACTAATTGGTACCGTGATAATAAACTTTTATTACCTTGTATCTAAGTGCACTGAAGTACATTCATGTTAGCACGTAAAATAACCAACTATTTTGAGTCACTAAAATATACTAGCACACTTTAAATTATTTAATCAAACTAAAATGCACTGTTTAATATCAAGTCGCGGATGCACGAGCTTTTAACGCATCGAATCGTCGAAAGTCTAAGAGTCTAAGAGAGAAACACATATTCCCGCCTGTATATATAGCGAATAGCCGACACGTCGCTTTGTTCCCTAAAACGGGTAATTCCAACGAATTCCTCATTCTACGTTCCCAGTCTGTAGCCTGCACGTCGATTTTATGAATTTAGTACTCACCCCATTGAGATCTCAGAAAATTTCAACACGGCTCGCAAAGTTGTCCGAGAAAAACTAATTACTTTTATACAGAAATTGTTGTTCTACCTCTGATATATGCATCCTATTTTTAACCAATCGCCACCCCTTGACGTTGCTTAAATCCCGCCCTTTTACAATATGTGTCTTTGCTTGACGCATTTTCTTTTTCCTTTTCTAACCTGTTCGTATTGGTGCAAATTTATATTCTTTATTATCGATTATATTTTAGTCCACGCGGACTGTTATCTTGGTTTAATAACCCCGTATCGCACATTCTCGTGAATATTAAGCCCCGGTTTCTCCAAGATTCTTTGAAACATTAATTATTTGCCAAATTTACGCAGAATGAGCTTTTTAAAAATACGCAGGTGTTCTGTATTTCCTGCTAAAGCATCTGATCGTTTCCAATATCCTTAGAATCAACATGTTTATCCAAACAAATTAACTTGAAATTGCCTTTTAAAAACACGCAGGGTGTTCAAACGTAACATTTTAAATAACCTTCCTACGATTTGACTATTATTGGGTTTTACAAGTTTTATGCTTATTATTAATAATGGTTCAATTAACTCCAATTAAAATTGATTTCCATCCTTTCATTTTTAGCGAATACAAATTATTATCCGTACGTTTTGTTTAATACCAGTTATTTAAAATAGAGTTCATTAATATAAATTTTGCACGTAATTTCCATTTGTTTAGGAATAATTAAATTATCCACTGCGCTTTTCAATACTGCTTCTTTTGATGTAAAGCGTCTTATAGATAATTTAAATTTCTTATTTTACTGAAACGACCGAGTTTATTTATGCTTCAAGGTTTTAATAAAGCGTATTATTTAATGAAATTCCTTATACACGGTAATTAAAATTATTTGATTTGATTATTTAATTTTCTACCCTGGTCTAAATATGAGTAAATATATATATATATATATATATATATATATATATATATATATATTCGTAAAAGGTTGTTTAATTTTCCTGGGTATATAGTCCAAAATGATTAAAATAAATGATTAATTTGAAATAGTTTTATTTTAACTTGACGTTTCGGCACATACCTTGTGCCTTTTTAAAAGCTATAAAAGAATGGAAATAGCAAAAAATGTATAAATATATAGATGCAACTTACTTCAAGCATTAAACGCAAGTAATCGAAATCAAAGTGATTGACACTTAAAATTAAACATAAAAATCATACAATTCTGATATTATATAGCTAGAATTGGTAACGAGGAATCGTAGAAATGTAGTTTCAAAAATTACAGAAGTACGTTACAGCATAGACAGTAATTATAAAACAATTCAGAAAGATATTGAATTAATGTAGGTGATATTGATGTTTAAATTGACCTATGTTATACAATGCAGAGTACATCTTATGAATATTGTCTACATCTAGTCTTTTTATAATCGGATTTTGTTCTCAATTAATATGATAAGATTCTACAAACAGTCTAATCTTGTAACGCGGTTCATTGTCCAAACTGACAGTATTTTCAAAGAAAGGTTTGTGCTTGGTGGTATATACTTGGGAAGCTAAAGCTCATTTATTGGACTTCTTACCGAAGTCACTTTTGTGCTTGGTCAAACGATTTCTCAACCACTGACAAGTTCGTCCAATGTAACAGCTATGGCAGCTACATTTTATTTTGTAAATGATTTTACTATGGAGTGTTTTTAAGGTTTGATCCTTGAGTTAGTGAAGAGATTTTTGATGGAGGTATTATATTCATAAGTAATGGCTAGGATGGGTTGTTTAAGCAACCTTACTAGTAGAGGAGTCAAAGTTTGGATGAAAGGGAGCTTTTTGTAAATAAAATTATTACGTTTGTGGCTATTGTCACGTAACATGTTGTTATAAATTAGTTTATGTAACAAAGATTTGGAGTACCCATTGCTTATTAAAGTGTTAAAAAGTGATTTTTTTGTTTTTAGCGAGAAATTGTGAATCAGAGATCATTTCGCTATGAGAGCGTAGCGTTTTGACTGTGTTAATCTTATGTTTGAGAGAGTGGTTTGAAAAGAAATTTACATATCTGCCTGAATTTGCAGGTTTGGTAAAACAATCGAAAGTTAATGGATTGCCATGTTCCTTACTGACTAAAACGTCCAGAAAAGGTAATTTACTATTAACTTCAACTTCAATACTAAGGTGTTCATTGAAATTGTTAAATATAGAAATAGTGTCATCAATAAACTCAGGAGGAACGGAACAGATGATATTATCCACATATTTTACCAGGAAAAACATCTGAAAGGGTAGTAGGGGTATAACTGAATCGAGCAAGTTATCTATTACCATTTGAGCTATAATCGGAGATAGTGGGGAACCCATTGGGGTACCAAATATTTATAGGTACTATTTGTCTTGATAGACAAATTTTACAAATGCACGCGCATGCTCATATTTACTAATTTCTGTATTTTCGTCGTTCGATTTGTCTGCATCTAAATATCCTGCCTACTTGATGTTCCAGGCTGATTAACTATTTTTGCATATGTCCTTCTATTATCCTTGTTACTAACTATGCCAGCTCTTAGTACATTTCTCATATTTTCCCTTCGTTGGGTAACGGTTCCATTTTCAATAGTACGGGATTCATTATTCTCCCTTCCACCGTCTCTCCTAATGGCATTTCCTCTATTCCAATTATTTCTTTGCATATTCCCCCTTTAAAATGGCCTGCTTTGATTCCTCTCCTATCCATTATTCCTCTGGTATCTAAATGTATTCATGGGCTGTCTCCTTGGCCTGGTCCTACTTGGTTGACCCATATCATCATAACGTTGAAGATATTCTAAAAACACATCTCCATCAACAATACTTTGTAAAGCTATGTAAGGCTATGCATTACCTTACTTGCGTTTCGAGGTAACCTGCTAAATACTTTATAATCTGATTGTCCTCTAAATGAGGATCAAGCTGTTTGGCAACGCTAAATTTTTTGATCGCATACAACTCTCTTGTCATGCCTGAATGGCTAATATATTTGTACATTAATAAATTATCTCCAACTTTAAATTACTGGTTCTCTCCCCAGAAATGCTTCAAAAATTTAATCTCGAACTAAACTCACTTTCAATTAGTCCACTCCTAATTTCGCCACTATTTTAGAGTTAAGTTTATTATCCCCATAAAATTTAGAATGTTGTTGCAACGAACAACTGGTTGGACTCCACCTCATCGGTTCCCCTGCATGAATATTTTTAACTTAATCTTCTAAATTCTCAAACTTATTCCCTAAGTCTGTTTATGATTTCCCAAATCATTTCTAAATGTTTTAAAGCCCGCTTGATAGCTTCCCACTATTTCATTTACTCTTTGATCTAAAGTTTTAATTTTCCCATTAGGTTCTCTTTCACTTGCTTCCTGATTCGCCTTTATTTGAAGAATTTCGTCTCTAACATCATCTATATATCCTCTAAAATTTGTACCACTTTTTCTCTAATTTCAAATTTCATTTCTTAAATGGTTTTGTTAGTTGCCTCTAAACCCAAAGTTATTCTTTCAATAACCTCTTTAAATTTCCTTTTAATTTTTCTCGCTTTCTAATCTTAAACTTTCCTTCAATTTTGCTTTGTTTTCTCCAAATTCTACTCGTAACTCCTGAGTAGTTTTATCCAATTTTTCACTGATTTTTTTCATATTTTCTTTCTGTTCCTGCATACTTTTTTCATTTCTTTGGCTTATTGCTTTTTGTTCTGCGTACTTTTTTCATTCCTTTCACTCATTGCCTTTTGTTCCTGCATACCTTGAATTCGACTTAATAAAAGAGCCATCATTTTTGATTCCTTTGTCTCTTCTACACTCTTGATCTCTATTAACTTTAACTATGAAGCCCTTTTGCCAACAGTTCCGTATGTACTTTGAGTCTATATTAGCACTATATCCCCAACCTTTTACGCTTGAACCGGTTTATCCATATTCTGGTATGTGTTACAGTTTTTTTGGTAAATAATCAAAAACAGTCTATTGCGGGTTAACTTAGACGTATAGACTTATGATGTTCCTTTGAAATGTTTATTATTATATTTCATTTTAATAGTTTCTGTATTAGTAAATCCAACCAATGGGGTTAGATTATTTTTTTTAGGAAATATATTTTTAAGTTGGATGCATTTTTGATACAAGGAAAAATTATTGCTTTATCATATAATGTTCATACTCAAAGATTGTAAAATTTATTATGGCGTTTTTGAAAGGCTATAGATGTTAATTTCGTAATTTTGTACTCAAGGTATTACAGCCTTACGATTCATTTGTTTTGTTGACTAATGTATCATGTTGGCACCTATGATTTCATCGCCTGGACATTGAAGAAGGTTCGCATACAAATTGTGCTGGTTCAGGAAATAAAAGGTCCCTTTCTCTGGCTTTATTTAACTTTTCCGTAAGTTAATTTTAAATGTATATAAGGTAGAGAAAACAACACAACGTAATTTTAATTTGCAGTCTTAATTCGTCTATCCGCATTCTACTGAAGATATCTTGAATTATTTTGTGGATGGAAGAATTTTTTTATATAGAACACTTTGTATTTACTATGCAAATAATTAACATGAAACTAAAGTGGGTTAACTTACTTTGAAGATAAGGTTATCAAACTAATTGCAAATAGTCAATAATTTTCAGATAATATCGGTAATATTCCTTTTTTTTCTGATTTAAAGTGTATTATTGTTTAGGGTTATGATTCTATGTATTATTGCTACAGCCCACGATTCCCTGCCCTGTAGTGTAGAATTCTTGATATGTTTTTACGCATATTATTCTGTTAATTCTCATGTCAATGTTTAATGTTTTTGAAGGTAATTGTATTATTCCATTTAATATTGTAACCTACTACTATTAACGCATTTCACGAATTTAAAACAAGTAATAACAAAAATCTTTATTACTCACTGTACACAAGTCTAATTAACAATATATGCCTTATTTATAGATGTTTTCAGTCTAATTAACAATGAAGCACTATCATATTAATGTTCTTTACAAGCACTAATCTCTTCTTAAACTAAATTCTTAACCATAAGTTTTCTTAACAACACTAACACAACTATAATTTATTTATTACACTTTTGTCTATTTATGTAAGCTGGCAGTACAATATACACATTCACATAACACAAATTTATATTTACTTTTGGACTTTCAAAAGCGTAACTAATTAACTACACACGACATAATTTATATACGACATTTTGATATAGACTAACTTTGTACTTCATCAGCGATCTTATTTATACCCTGAATTAAATAGATGATTCATACTCTGGTATGTGCTCGAACATTCTCGATTCCTAGAGAATCCACTTGAGTTATGTAGTTTGTGTGTTTGACGGGTTGCCTAATAGTAGTTCGTAACACTGCCCCCTCTTTAAAACCGTTACGTCCTGTAACTGTAAAAACATTTTGACGCCAATTCGATGACTGATGACGGTATCGGCAGCTATCTCCTCTCTTCCACCACGTCGTTAGAAATAACAGCTAACGCTCTTTTCTTGGTCTTGGTAGGTAACCGGTTGATAGCAACAAACAAGGACCTGGACGTTGGTTCCCTGGAAAATTACTTCTAGCATATTTCGGACTATTCTCCAATCTAAGCGGTCCAGTCCACAGCTTAGCTTGGGCACCGCTAGTCTCGTTACTCCATTTACCATCATCTAAGCCTTAAGGTCCAGCAAAGCCTCCCATAGATGTCCATAACTAGGTCTTCTGCCATGAAGAATTTTTGGTGACCAGATAGTAAACATAACGATTTGTATACTGAAGAACCAAAGCTTTTCCTACAGTTGGTTGCTGTTGTACTAATTTATCCACACATTTAAGCTTTTTCTTGATAACAACAGCTTCTCCTTTTGACATTTCCAGATCTTGAGCTACGCAATGTGCAAGGGAATACCCTTCCGGTGCTCTAAACAGATCTTGCCGTTTTTCAACAACAACGCCAAATCTCGCGTTAGCGGAACCACCATACGCCGCCATGACTCTCTCAAAATCTACATTTGGCTCATGACTAATAAATTTTTAAACACCATTCTCATTACTCGAGTTTTCCTGGTTGTTGCCAGCATAGGATGTTAAACGCTCAAAGTGTACCATTTTCGGTTTACCACAGGTAGATTTTCTGATCCAGTATACTACATCATTAATTCTTTTTAACACATCGTACGGGCCTTCCCATTGCCTTTGTAATGTTGGCGGCAATCCATCCTTTCTTTGTGGATTGTACAACTACACTAAATCTCCAGGTTAGTAATCACCCTCTTGTGCTATCGTGTCATATTGTGATTTTATTCAATCGCTTGCTAACTGGATATTCTTTCGGACGTTTTCGTGAAAGCTATTTGATCTTTCACGAAGCTTACTAACGTAACCTTCACTTGCGATCTCTTCTCCAGATTTAAATCCAAACTAAAGATCACATGGTAGCCACAATGCACGTCCTAACATCACGCAAGCGGGAGAGTATGCTGTGCTGTCATGTACCGAAGATCGGTACGCCAGTTGGAACAAATGTAAATATTGATCCCAGTCTCGTTTATGTTCAGAGACCACTTTGGCTAGGTACTTTCCTAACGTCCTGTTTATTCTTTTAACCATTCTATCCGATTAAGGATGAAATGGAGTGGTTCTAGTCTTCCTGATTCCAAGATGCTTGCAAACGTTTTGAAACAACGCTGATTCAAAGTTCCGACCTTGATCGGAGTGTAATTCCAACGGAATTCCAAAGTGACAAAACAACTCCCTCACAAGTACATCTGCAACCGTCTCGGCTACTTGGTTAGGTATAGCACACGCCTTCGACCATTTGGTAAAATAATCCATTGCAGCCAAGATGCATTTATTTCCTATCTTTGATTCAGGAAACGGACCAGCCTTATCAATGGCCATCCTCTCAAAAGGATTCCCCACGTTATACTGTCTCATTGAGGCTTTTCGTTTTGTAACCGGGCTATTTTCAGATGCACACAACTTACATTTAAGGCACCACTCCTTCACATCTTCTTTGCAGTTCACACAATAGAATCTTTCTCTCACTCTTTCAAAGTTCTTTTCACGCCAAAGTGCCCTCCGGAGATACCATCGTGCAAGTGCTGCAACACTTCCGGCACTCTGCTTCTCGGCACTATCACTTGAAGTCGTCCCTCTGTGCCATCTTTACATTCCAGGCGTCGTTTCAAGATTCTATTTTCAATCACCCACTGTGCCCTGTATGCCTTCAGGCTCCTACTTTAATACTAATATCTTCCCAAACTGGTCGTTGTCCTTTACTTTTTCACTCGATAATACTTACCAATTTGTAGTCATTCTTTTGGTCTTCTCGTATTCTTTCGGGTTGTCAAGCATCATCGGTTACTGTCATTCTATGAATGACACGTATTTTCCTTTCCATCTTGGAGCAATGATTGCAGTCTACCGGACAAGGTCTCCTTGACAGAGCGTCTGCATTCCGATGGCTAGTTCTTACACAATGTTCTATGTCAAAGTCATATTCCTGCAGCCATTCCATCCACCATGCAACTTGCCCTTCGGGATTTCGAAACTGCACTAACTATTTTAGTGCAGCATGGTCTGTTCTTAAAAGGAATTTACGGCCGTATAAGTAAATATAAAAGTGCTCTACGGATTTGACAACGGCTAACAGCCTCCTTCTTGTTGCTCAATAGTTCCTTTATGGCCGCGACAAGATTTTGCTGAAATACCCAATAACTTTTTTTTGTCCGTCCTGCACTTGAGAAAGAACGCTTCCTATAGCTGTGTTACTGGTATCGGTATCCAACACAAATTTCTCCTCCATCCGTGGATACCTCAGAATTGGTGCCGTAACTAGTAGCCGTTTCAGTTGTTCAAATGCGCTGTGACAGGCATCATTCCAATTATATTTTTGTCCATTTTTGGTTAATTTCGTCAACAGGTTGGCAATGTTTGCAAGCCCAAGTATAAAACGTCGGTAATATGTGCACAATCCTAGAAAACTGCGTAGTTGGTGTATATCTTCTGGTGTAGGCCACTCTTATACCGTTCTTTTTTTGTCAGGATCAGCTCACATTTCGGTCTCCGAAATGACATATCCTAGGTATTTCACCTCTTTTCCCAATAGGTGACGTTTCTTGGGGCTCAAGGTAAGGAATGCCCCGCGTAATCTTTGGAATATCTTCTCTAGGATCTTAAGGTGTTCTTCAAAAGACCCGCCTAACACTGTCACGTCATCTGGGTACACCAGACATGTTTTCCAGGACAGTCCACGCAGAATCGACTCCATCAAACGTTCAAAAGAAGCAGGGATGTTGCATAATCCAAAGGGCATGACCTTGAACTGCCATAATCCAGTTCCAATTGTAAACGCAGTTTTCTCATTATCATTTGGCTCCAAGCCTACCTGCCAATATCCGCTTTTCAAGTCCAAGGTCGAAAACCATTTAGAACCGAATAGAGTATCCAAGGTGTCATCAATCCTGGGCAAAAGATAGCTGCCTTTCTTTGTCACATTGTTTAGCCGTCGGTACTCTACACAAAACCTTGTCAACCCATTTTTGTTCTTGACAAGCACTATTCGCACTGGAAGATAGTGCTCCAGTTTGCGAGTTTGGTCTGAAACTGAAACACTTCCCTTTGCTCATTATATACGACAAGCGCCGCGCCTGCTTGACCATTGTCCATACGCGAACCGTCCGTGTAAATCCTGATCCCTACTGCGTCCACATCACCTTCGACCTATTCGATACCTCTAATATCGGCTTGGTGCCCTAACTCTGACACGCCGATTTTCTTCTCAGTTTCCCTATTTGCAAGATTCATACTCTCTATAATTTCCTGTCCTTCCCTGTATTAACTAACCTCCTATCTCTGATCTCCGTAACAACATATTTAATAGGGAGAGTCCTACTGATCACCAGGATCGCTTCCGTGGTAGTGGTCCTGTACGCCCTCGACGCCTTGACCGCGGTTATGCGTTGCACGGTCGTCAGCTGTCAAGTTTCCCTTACTTTACAACCCTCCGCCCAAACGGCTGCTGCGTACAGCATCGCCGGCTCTATTGCCCCGGCGTAAACTGTCCTAATCCACTCGCCCGTGAAACCCCAATTTATTTTCGCCACCGCCATCATTTTATTTGATATTTCGCTGATCTTACTTTTTACGTACTGTACGCGCCCTTTCCAATTGAATTTATTGTCGATCTTGACACCGAAGTATGTGATAGCATCCTTAAACGGAATTTTCTCCCCTCCTAACTCTAGTCTAGGGGGTCGCTGTCCAGGTTTCGTCCCGAAAAAAAGCGCCTCTGATTTCAACGTGTTAAATTTTAACTTTGCCTGCTACTACAATTCGTGTAACTTATTAAGCGCCTCGTTCGGCTTTGTGCGCACATCCATTAGTAATCGCGATCTGACAATTAAAAGTGTATCATGTTCAATACCAACGATTAAACATCCCGTGGGCAACCTGACCCTAAAAATGCTCTCGTACAACAACTTCCAAAATGTGGAACCACAGCATGACCCCTGCGGGCATCCCCTTTCCACCTCGCGCGACAAAACTTTGCCCGAAATTTCAACCTGTGCCAATCGCCCCGAGAACCAACTTTTGACCAAAGACATCAAGTTTAAGACAGCCCCTACTTTCCAATTCGCAAACGATCAATGGCCACCAGGCAGCATCAAATGCTCTTCAAATGTCCAAAGCAACAATGACACAATACTCCTTTGCATCTCGCGCCTGCTTAATTTCTCCGACAACGAATCTTACAATTTAAAAGTTCATAAATACAACTCCGCAAGCGCGGTTTACTAGACACCACGGCAGTTGGTAGCGCTAATCTTTATACAGATTTTTGCGCGCCCATCTGTCAATGACGTCACTAATATACAAAATTAAATGCGCAATTTGCGGAAAAATATAAATTAAATTAGCGAACAGATTAGGCAAATAAAGTACTTACATAAGAAATCCGACGTCCTGCAGGGTTGAGTTAAAGTTGGCTTCTGTTGACGTCCATCAGGTCTACTGATGGCCCCTTTTAAAACAATTAACGGAGGGTACGCCTTCCAAATGGCTGGAGCCCCCTTTAAGATAGTTAAAGATGGTGACTGCTCCGGTTAGCTGTAAGCGGAGCATGGACATCCGGCTCGTTCTAGGGTCGTGGATTACTCCAAGGTCGTATCAAATTCCTAAATGTAGCGGAACGATAAGGAATCATGGTATAAGGGCGACAAACAGATAAGCAAGGCAAGGATTTACATAAATAACGATAAAGGCACGATACGATACCTAACATGACCACACTTCTTGAAGTCCCAGGCAAAACAGCCACGTTACAGAGAGCACCGGAAAAAAACCCCTTTTTGTCCTTTCACGCGTCGGCGCGAAATTATTCGTCCAACCCACTTTTGACGTAACGGAAATACACCCCAAGTATTTTGAATTTATGGCGCAAAACTTCCGCACATCAAAATTAAACTAAAAAATGTTTAGTGCCAAAATGGCACGTAACACGAACTCTAGTGCGTCGATAGTCGTCTTTCCCTCCATAAAACCGAACTGTCAGTTATAAACCCGCCGTAGTCTCGCACCAGGTTGTTACGCAATTCGGCGCAGCCACGTTGGGCGCCAAATTTATGATACGTTGGCTCGTAGCCGTGCGTAACACAAAGGAAATCAAAGAAATGACCGGGCTCAATCGGAGATTAGGGGGGGTTGTAGAAAGCAGACCAACATATAATATACGCGGCTGTAAGGAATTAGTAACAATACCTGCAATAAAAAAAATTAGTCCTGCAAACCTGAAATAAAGAAAAAAGCATAGCATGCTGATCGAGCATAGATTGTTCAGTACTTTGTAGGATGTAAAAAAAAACTGTTTGGATAATCTATATATTATAACAACGGTAAAAGCAATACAAAAAAATTTTAGTACAAAGTGTGGTAATATTGGGGAGTAGCAGAAACGTTTCCTCACACACCAATTAAACATAAATCAGACAAAATGTTAACAAAAGATAAATAGGTAAGACACAATAGATATGAGTAATTCAGTAGGATTGATTTCTTTTTTTTTTCCTTTTTTTTTTTCTTAATAGCAGGCAAGTCTATTGTAAAAGGTATCAGAACGACAAAGAGATGGTAAAGCAACGGATAGATATTTAAAGTAATGACAAGTAGGAAATAGTTCAACTTACAAAAGTCCTTCAGCAACGCTTCCTTGCAACGGAAGTGTGAGATTCACGATGTCCTGCACTAACGAAGCACTTCACCCTTGACTGTGAGGGTGTTGATGGATTTTCTTACACTTTACACTAATCACACCTATGTATTTCACTGGCGTTAGCAGCAGACATTATCATGCTGATGGAACTATGTAGCATTAATTTTGAAATATTTTGTAACACAAATCGTAAAAAAGAAAATGGTAATAAAAATTGAGAATCACGCTTGCAAGGCACGATGTAATGCATTAAACTAACAGTAACGCGAGGTGTTTTATTTGCTATATGGTAACAAAGAAAAATCTAATGCTTTTGAATAACGAAAATTTGCGCAAACAACGATCTATTATAGATTCGTTGGGGTTAGAAAATTCAGAAACTACAGTATCAACTGTCTTTACAAGTGAATGAGATACCTGTTTATAAGAAGCAACCTTTTTCTACTAAACCTGCTACAACTGTATCATCATTTGTTTTTGAAGCACTCAAGCTTAAAACTGTATTTGGATAATCCAAAGTATGCACTACTCTGATAACAAAAGGACCACGAAAACTAGATCGCACTCACAGTTCAAATATAAAAAGACAAATTAACTAAAAAAACGCAATTAGTAAAGCAACGCGTATCACGAAGTCAATGTTCCGTAAAACGCACGACAAGTTCTGTCACTTTTATTTCCAACAGAAAAGCAACAAAAAAACACAGTTAGCAAAGCAACGCGTATCACTAAAAACCGTCCGTCAATGACCTTACCACAACACTTGTGGTCAACCAAACACGTTACATATATAGCATACTTCCTTCAAAAAGGAATTAGAACTACACACTCCTACGGTTAATATACGACTTTTATTTCATGAGAAAGACAACTAAAATCGTGCCGCGCTTGTTCAGGAACAATTCGAAATTGATTCCGCATTAATTCTCACTCTTGCCAAAGCAAAAAGAAACAGTCTTTTCCACGTAATTAAGATATAGGAACCAAGAACGAACTACGACTGCTCATCTGTTTATTCAACTCGTTCTATTACAACTTCTTATCGTCTCTTATCTAGACTTGTATATTCACATAAGCAACAAAATTTATACGAACGGCAAGACAAGGACAATGCAATCTACTCATTATAATACGATGCACTCGCCTAAGGAGTTAATAAATATCAAATATAAAAATAGTAATTTGTAGAAATGTATTTATGAATTGAGGATAGCGTAAAATGTTAAATTAGAAAAATGCCCGTTACAAAGTACTCAACTCGAGTAGTCATAACGCGATCCAAAGCTTTCCCCAGCACCGATAGCAAGCTAATTGAACGATAACTGCCCGGGTCTGACGCATCCGCCTTTTTGGATTTAGGTATAAATTTCACGTTCTAGACTTTCCAGCAACGGGGAAATACGCCCCTTTCTAAACAAAGATTAAATAACCCGGCAAAGACACACGGGGCTAACAGACACGCCACCAGAGCTGCTTCTGAAATTATTCCGTCATGCACCGGTGCTTTCTTAAAGTTTATCCTCCTAAGAGCCCTTTCGATCTCCTAAACTAGGATTGCCTTATCGGCACCTGTTCCTTGCGCCTCTGTAGCTTTCCGACGTACTAAATCGTGCGACCCCTCATCCTCCTCAGGATTATCCGATCGGAAGAATTTCTGTAGCAGATATTCTGCCGTGGTTTTAAAACCTTTTGTGTATTCGGCATTTGTTTTTCTTATGTTACCGAGCGCGATTTTTTGTTGTTTGACCACTTAGTACAGTCGAGGGTTTCGATTCTTTCTCGCAACAGAATTTTAGAAGGGATTTTAATGAGTTTTTCTGTGGACCACCAACTAGATTTTCTGAGGTCAAAAATTTACGTAACAGACTAAATAAAATAGATTTGTAAAAGAATCTTTTACTAGTTCAAAGTTTGGTCATCGATGAGTTTGCTGTCATAGTGAATCTTGGGTCCCGTGGATTGTAACGCCCTGGATTCAAGCATAGCAAGCCCATATGTATAGATAAAGCTCATAATGTATTAACTAATAATTGATATAATTTTTCTAGATATCTTGTAGTCGCGTTTTTCTTTAAATTTGTGCTTTCAAATTACGCTCGTCTTTGCAAGCCTCTCAAAACTGATTGCTACAGTACGAAAACGTTTAACATTTTCAAGTTAAAACTTATCCTTGCCTTAACTTCAACTAAATCAAAGATTAAGAACGTTTCTCCAACATAGTTTCTTATATTTAAAAATGATTAGCTTGTATTAGAAATTTTAAAAAATACCCGTATTGATTGCTGTTATAAAACGGGACCAACAAATCTATATATTTCAAGGTAAAACAGTCTGTGTAGACGTAATAAAACGGCACTGTTTGATATTGTAGCGCTCCTGCGGTAAAACGACCAACTAACAAGAGGTCAATAGTAACGTTAGCGTGCTCAAACGAAATGAATAAATTCCGCTTTTATTTATTTATGTAGCGTTGTCATCATTACAGTCCTAACTTCCCGCAATGAAAATGAATCTTGAAACAACATTGGCTCATGTTATTAGGGTAACCCTTAAAAGTTTGCATGTTTCACAACCTACCCTAGCACTTCTTTCCAAGCGCTACATTTTATTGCGATCGATAGTTATATCTCTATGGGTATGTATATTTTTAGAGCTTTTGATGTCTGGCGCATGATTGTTCAGCACCTCTTTTAGTGTTAATACACGGTTATGGACTGCTTATGTTATTACTAAATCCAATTTAAGGTTATGATAATAGTGAAGGTATATATACCCTGTCGTATAACTAAAACTCAATAGATGGCGCTATTGAGTAACTTACAAATTAACTACTCCACTTTAAGATAAACAGCAAATGTTGCAGGTGCAAATCTGTACCCTTTTACAGATATAAAACTTTCGGGTACTCGAAGAATTAACTTCAGATACGTAGACAAACAGGATATAAATCCCAACTAACTTACGAGATAACCCTATGAGTGGAGGTCAAAGTACGACAAAAGCTAAATTCTAAAATTTTGTAGAAAGTGGAGCATTTTTTATGTTGCAGCGTGAACAACTTAGATCATTAGTCCAGAATGCATTTTGGTGAAATATTATGTGACGTTAAGTCTGTGTAACATAAATGTCGTAGAATGTTCGTATAGGTTTCTACGAATATATTGTGAACAGTGCCTTATTTTCTGGTACATTCTTACATTGCTGCAAAACCCCAAACAACTTTTGATGGATCCCCTGGGGTTCCTTGAAGCGCTAGGCATACCAATGTTATGTCGGCGTATTGTAAATGTCTTACAAGAGAAAAGAATATGGTGGCAGTTAGATATCTCTAGCAGTCGTAGCAAACAGAGTTTAGGTTTCCTTACAATAGATAGGAAGAAAAAACCGAGTAAAATTATTTTTTAAACGCGTTATTACGTTCTCTTCGCTTGCTGTGTTTATGCGAAAATTTTAGTCATTGGATGCTTATTTTAATATTTAATAGTTTGATCCCATACTGGAACCATCCAATGTTCCATTGTTCGATGATTCTTTACTTAATATGCTTTATAGTATCATCTAAACATTCAGAAAAAACTTTAATTACTTCATTGTTAGCTGCCAATCGTGCCACTTCATCTGCAGCATCATGTCCCATCATCACCATTAGGTTTTCAGTCTTGAAACTGATTGGACTCGAACTTCTATTATTTCCTATTTTGAGCTAACCTACACATTTCCCTGAAATTCCCACATACTTCTTTCTTTCCTTACCATTTCTAGTATTTCATTGTTCTTAACTTTGTCTGTCCATGATATCTTCATAATTCGTCTGTAGCACCACATTTCAAAGAACTCTATCTTTCCTCTCTGTTTCTCCTACTGTTCACGTTTCACAGCCGTACAGTGATGTGCCCCAGACATGCTTTCAGCAGTATTTTATTTGTTTGCATGTTTGTTGTTTTCGAACATAGTAGTTGCATTTTCTTGTTAAATGCAGCACGGTCGTGTACTAATCTTCGTTTTATATCTTTTGTACTTTTCCTATCTTGCGTTATTTTACTTCCTAGGTAGCAGAAATCCGTAACCTCTGGTAAATCCTAGTTTTCCATTTATATTCTGGTTTTTGCCTTATTTTCCTTTCCTTTACACGCTAGTAATTTAGTTTTATTTTTGTTAATTATCATACCACATTTCTCGGTTAGTGCCGTTTCATTTCATCAATAGCTGCTTCTAGCTTTCCCTTGCTAGATGCTAATGCAGCTATATCGTCTGAAAGTCTGAGCATATTAATTCTTTGTCCCTGCATATTAATTTCAAATGCCTTTCTGCATTTGGCAGTGTTCATTGCCTCTTTGATATACAAGTTAAAGATTAATGGAGATAGTTCACATCCCTGTTTCGCCCCTTTCCTAATATTTGCTTGTCTACGTGCCTACTCTAGATCTATTACCACTGTTTGCTCTTTATATAAGCTATGTGCTACTTCTCTATCTCAATAGCTCATTCCTATCTTTTTTAGTATTTCAAACATTCTTTCCATTTTATATTGCCGATTGATTTTTCCAAAGCAAACCCTATACAGTGTGTCCAAATTTCTAGTCTCTACATTGTGATTTTGGTTATAATAAGAAATAAAGATTGGGTTAATTGGAGAAAGATTTTGAGAAATAGATGTTAAGTTTTTATCCGTTTACAAAATTGGTATAAGTTTGCTACGTACGTTGACGTAGCTGGCAGTACAAAGCCAGGAATGCCCGGGCTCAGTTGACGAATAGGTGGGGTATTACACATACAAAAATAAAGGAAGGCCTGTAATAAAAATACACGCACTCATTCATCACTCGACAACAAAACCTATAATTAAAAAAAAACATGTTACTCAAGAACAGTAGACCCAAAAACAAATGAAAACAAAAATAATTAATAATCACAATATACATATGTCAGGAAGAACCAAAAATATTAATTCTTAAAATGGCGAGCTGTCGTTTTTAGGGAAGTAAATAATAAAATCGTAAAGTCCAATAATCAAATCCCAAAGAGAACAAAATCGACATAAGAATCTGGGGCGCGGGGGCTAAGTATTGGTCTTAAGACGTTTGCGCCTCAGGTTCGGAATGGACATAGGTTAATGTCTGCATCTTTTGGGCAGTTTTCTGCTAAACAGGAACAGTAGGGGGGGTAGTAGTCGTAGCACGAGGTTGAGAAAATGGTGGCAAAGACAGTTTAGAAAACTCAAAACGCGTCATAGAGGGAAGTTGTTTGTTTTTAGAATTGGTGGTAAAAAAAGCCAACAGTAGAAAACGAAAAAGTATTGGCTGTACGAAAATCAACCTTACGAAAAGGAACACAAGCAGAGCACACTACCGTTACGATAGATAAAAGGACAGAAGCAGATAAAATTTTATTGACGTTAGATGAAGAACTAGCAGTGTCGCAGCATTGGCTGTAGGAATATCCACCTTAGGAAGAGGATCAGAATCTGATAACACTTCAACCATATTACATAAAGGAACAGAATCAGGTAGAAGTTCATCACCGTTACAAGAACAAACAATATCAAGTAGAACTTCGCCAATGTTAGATAAAGGAGTCGTATGAAGTTTATCAACATGAAAGAAAGGAGCAGCATCAGACAGAATTCCATCAACTTTACAAGAACAAACAGCATCAGGAAGAACTTTATCCACAATAGATAAGGAAGCTGAATCAGGTTGACATTCGTCAACATTTGATAACAGAACCTCAGCTAGGATTTCACCAACCTTAGTTAAAAGAACAAAAGCAAGTAGCGTTTTTTCAGCATGAGAAAAATGAGTAAGAGTAGGTAACGTTTCATCAACGTCCGATAAAAGAGTAGAATCAAGTAAGACTTAATCACTGTTATACAACGGAGTAGGAACAGACAAAACTTCAACCACAATAGAAACTGATTCCTTGACAATAGTAGATAGAGAAACAGGATCAAGTAAATCTTTGACGACAACAGCAAGGGGTAATATAGCTACGGATTTACTAACTTCAACAGGACCTTCTCTATCTGTATTAGGAGTTATCGACACCTCAGCTACAACTGTGACTGCAGACACGGCAGAAATTTCTTGAGTAGAACCATATAAAAAAAGCAGGAACAAGTAAAATTTTCAGAACAGCAACAGGCATTAAAGATATAGGTTCCTGAACTTCAAAAGGACCTTCTCTGACTAAATTAAAAGTTATCGTCACTTCAGCGACATTTGTGCTTGCAGACACGACAGAAATTTCTTGAGTAGAACCATTTAAAAAAAGCAGAAACAAGTAAAATTTTCACAACAACAAAGGCATTAAAGATATAGGTTCCTGAACTTCAACAAGACCTTTTTTGACTAAATTAAAAGTTATAGTCACTTCAGCAACATTTGTGCTTGCAGACACGACAGAAATTTCTTGGGTAGAATCGTTTAAGAAAGCGGGAACATATTCTTGAGAAGCTAGCTGCAAGGCACTAATTCGAAGTATTGGTTGCAAGGGTAGTGGAGGCACAGTTTGGGGTGGAAGGGAAAACGTAGGATCCATTTGATCATCTTTTGATTCGCGAAGGACAGAAAAAATTTTATTTTTGTTAGTAGAGGTTCGGTAAGTAGGGGTGTGATAGCCGTAAAAATCAATATTATAGTTCAAAGGCTTATATGGCTAAAAAGGGTACGAGGCGATGGTAGTAAGGCGAGCAGGAGGAGGTTTAGAAAAGGATGCAGATCTAGAGACGGAAGAAATTTTGTTCGAAGCTGTATTTGCCGAGAAAGGTATGTTTTGATATTAGTGGCAGGATGACCTGGATGAGGTAGAGAAGAGAACGTAGAGTGAGAAGCAGAAGAAATTAGGCACCTGGAGGTGAGGACAGAGTTTGAAGTATGGTTCGAAGACCTATTATTAGCAGGATGGCAGTCTGGACAGTTGCGACAAGAAACTCCCTTATATCCGCGACCATAACAATGGTGTACTTGAGGACGAGTACAAGGTGTCGAAACATGACCGGGTTTTTCGCAATTAAAGCATATGACCTGACGGGTAGGAGCAGAAGTAGGAAAAAGAACAGTAGAACGTACGCAAGAAGTATCGGATCTACCCGTAGGCGTAAGAGAATCCATAACAGCGAGGTCATGTGAAGTAAAAGTATTTTCTTCATAGTAGCAGACTTATAAGCAAAATCCGGGGGTTCAAAATGTTGAATCGGTAAATTGGACAACGACTTCCAGTCAGAAAACCTATGCCGATTACCACGATACCAAAGTAACGCTTTAGCCTTGAACATATCCACTGCAGACTCAAATAACTGCTATTCTGACACATGTTGAGTTCGTCGGAGTTCTTCGACCTGTCCCAAAAAATCATGTACGGTAAGAGTGTTTGGGTTACCAGTAAATTTCAAATTCCACTCCCACACAGGAAGGCCTTGGTAGGAAGCCGAAAAAAGAGTAGCGACTGACTTAGGCACTGTAGCAGGGGTTGATTGCGGTTTAGCAGTAACAATATGTTGGTCGTGACTAGGTGATACGGAGTTATCGGTCAGAATCTTTGCCAGTTCTAACTTTAGTCATTCGCTCTGTAATTCTTGCAAAGAGTGGACGGTAGGCAAATGGGTTCTATAAAATGGATTAAGGTTACGAAGCAAAATGAACAATTGATCATCCTCATTAAAAAAAACCATACCACTCAAACAGGCCCGCCATGCATGCGAAATAGTTAGTAATGCTTTTGGATGACTTCTGCTGTCTCTTACAGATCAAATTAAACACCATCAACCTATGATCAGTCATTTTGAATAAGAATAGAAGAATGAATTGGGAGAAAATAACTAAATAAAGGCTAACCGTAACTCGATAGAAGTTCAAAAAAAATTATTGCGAATACAGGACAATCTTAAACATATCCGATACCAATAAGAGCGAAGCAATAAAGTAGAAATTAGAATAGGGCGCCAGCGTTTTCAACGGACTAGAATTATCGGCGAAAATACTGTTCCGATAATCTGAAATAAGCCAACCAACTGATATTTAGCGATTAAGAAAGAAAACAAAATTAAAGTTTAAGAAGATCGAACCCACACAAGAAATAAAAAAAGAAATAAATTTCAGTTCGAACGTAAGGGAAGAACACATAAGTAGTACCAGGCCGAAAAATGCGGGTAATGTCCGAAATCAGGCAGTAACAACAAACAAAAATTGGGCTGGAAATTAAGCAAAATAAAATCGGACACACGTTAACCAAACTAAAATCAAAGTCAAAACTAAACAAAACAGAATCGAAGCAAAAGTTACCCACAACAAAATCGGAGCCAAAAATTACCCAAAACAAAATCGGGGCCCCACGCCAGGGCGTCAAAATTTATGCTACGTACATTGACGTAGCTGGCAGCACAAAGCCAGGAATGCCCGGGCTCAGTTGGCGAGTAGGCGGGGTATTACACATACAAAAATAAAGGAAGGCCTGTAATAAAAATACACGCACTCATTTATCACTCAACAACAAAACATAAAAAAACCTCTAATTAAAAAATACATGTTACTCAAGAACAGTAGTACCAAAAACAAATGAAAACAAAAATAATTAATAATCACAATATACATATGCCAGGAGGAACCAAAATAATCAACTCTTAAAATAGCGAGCTGCCGTTTTTAAGTACCTACCCCTATATTAATTAACGAAAAAAAGGAAAAAGAAATTACAACTCTAAAAACAACAGCTCTAAATGGTCATCTTAAATATAAAATTAAATATGTAAAATCGTTACAATACATACAATATCAATAATAAATATTATCTCACATAAAGATAATCATTTTCAAACTACGAGGTGCGGTCATCCAATAAAAACTTGTAAATATTCTGTTTGGAATAATTTTACAGGTGTCCTATACAAAATAGTGAATAAACACACCCGTGTGTCCACGGTGTAGGTGTTTGATCGCACCCTCTCTAAAGACAGGGCGGAGCAGATGTGCTCGGGATCACGCCATGCACGTGTCCTCTTGTACCAACAGGAACGGCGGGTCGAATGGATCTCTCCAGTCCACCGGATGAAGCACACAGTGTGTGCACGAAATTTTGAAGATAACAAAAGGTAAATGTAACGACGAGTACTCAGGTCGTGTTCAGAAAAGAAGTAAATTGAAATTGAAAATTATCAGAAAGCGTATTTATTGTAGGAAGCTCTAATATACCAGGTGTTGTTGGAGGATTTGAGAAGAATCTAAGTAAATGAATAATGAATCAAAAAGGGTAGATTTTAATTTAGTCGTAAAATGAACGTAACAAGTTGTCTAGTTTTGGAAATATTCGAGGAAAACTAAAAACGAAAGATTTTGTTTTTTGATAATAAAACATCATGAGCCGACCATCAATAGACTTGCACATTATTAGAACATTTTTTTAAAATGAGTATTTTAACATGAAGAGGAGTTATCTCTTGTGCTCTTTCTTCTCACGTAATTGAGAGAAGACATTCAATGGATTACACTAATACCAAAATTATTTTTAGAGAAAAGCATTACCGTAAACGATTATTTTTAGAAATGGTTGCTATATTGTTAAAAACAAATCCTTTAAACAAGAAATCAAGTACTCAAAATTTAAGTAACATTTATCTTTATTTATTGTCCCTTGTTAGAAAAAAATAGCAGTCTATTTCGATATTCCAAAATTTAGCAGTGTATTCTCTTTATAGTTTTACATATTTAAATAGAAAATACTAACTTAGGTTAATTAAATTTAAAATATTTGATCACTTCACCCCTTAATTAATTTATAGCACTTTAGTCTATTCAACTTTTATACCTTTAATTATAGTACAATAGTTTAAACAACAGAAAAGGTATTATTATGTAAGCGTCTTTCACTTTGGATATGTTGGTTTTTCAATCTTTAATGACGTAATGTCCAACTTCTACAGTTGTATGTTTTTATAAACTCACATAAACGTAAGTAGTATTAAGTAGCGATAAACATTATTTATTTTCATACGCATTTATTAGATTCCTGAAGAAGGTAACAAATTTATCGAAAGCTCGAATGTTTAAAAAGTGTTTTATTAATTTGACAAGTTTGACTGCGGAATACGAAAAATCTACAAAATTCCGGGAATAACTGATAAAAATCATACGTAAAGTATGATTTTTGCATTCACTGCTGGAGAAAAAAGAACAAGGTGATAAATGCCGTAATTTTAGACGCTAATTGGTTTTTCTGAGAAACCTTGCATCATAATGTTCCACATTTTTCTAGTAACTTGTAGATATAGATAATTTAGTGTATATAAGGAAGCGTTTATTCATTCATGGGATCATTCGATTCAAGTCGGTCATTTAGTAGATTCATTAAAAATTTAGTCATTGGATTCTGAAATTTAAGTCGCAAGTTATTGCTATGCGAAGAAAGTATTTGAAGTATGCAGTAAGCATAATGTAATGTAATAGGTGCAGGGTTACAATAAATACAGAAGTGATGTTTTCAAAAAATGGAATGATTAATTGTGATGAAGAGGCAAAATTCTTCAAGAAAACGTCATTTAAAAAAATTTTGTTAAATAATCGAAAGAAGATTTAACCAAAGAAATGTACGTTGGTAATAGCTGTTTGAAAAGAGAATTTTAATTTTGTAAACTGATTTGGACATCAATTTAAAATAAAAAGTTTTGATTTACAAGGAGCATTTTTGTGGAATTCTGCAAGAATTATTTTTAGATTTACTTGTAACTGATATTAGAGTATTTGTATCTAGTTTAAGATAATTTCATCAATGTAAAGGATTTTTACCAGGAGTCTGTGTTCAGAGTTCGAAATACTTATCTTTTAATAGATTATCTGTCAAGGATTTTTTGGCCAAACAAACTTTACAAGCATGGCAATAAACATAGACAAGTAAACCATCCATAAAAGAAATTTTAATTTGTAAATTTAAAATAGGGTAAGCAACAATTCTTTTTTGTAATAAATACTTCTTCACAAAAATTTTAAATAGAATAGAAATAGGCTTGAGCATATTTCTATGCTTCAATGATACACGGCCTCTATATATAGCTACAATTAAACTAGCAACGCTCATATGATTCTTATCAACCATATGCTTAGATAAGAAACTTGAAAGTGTAATATAAGCATGTGAACTTGTAAATTAAATAAAGGACGAGCAACGTTGGTTGTCTAACTGAGCTGTCTCATATATTTAAATAAGTAGAAATTGAAGCGGTTTTTAAATTAGGCAGTAAATTTACAATTATTAAATGGTTCGTAACAAGCTTTCCGATGACCGCCTTGAACTCTTCTCCCTTTCTCTCTCTCTCTCTCTCTCTCTCCGTCTCTCTCTCTCTCTTTCTCGTTTGCCTACCCCCCTCCGCTTTCGCCGCATAAGTGTAGAATTGGACGCTACTTTTATTCACATAATCTTGAAGGAAGAGGAACTCCGTGGAATCTTTAACATGTATTCTGACATCTTGCCCTGTAGCTCCGATGTCCACTTCTTTTCAGGAGCATCTCTATTTGCTTTACATGTTATAGAAAGTCCTAGAGTTTGTCAATAAAAATAGGTGGTATGCAATTGCTTGTTGACGGACGTGTTGTACGTCATTCAGGGTCCGATAATTCTATGGTGAAAATGATGGTGGCGGCGTTGTGTCGCTTCTGGACACTGTTTGAGTATATTTAACAGTGCCGGGGGTGGGGGTACTGTCTAGTAGTTCTATTACTTTTGTTTGTTTCCTGTGTTCGGTCTTTTTCTTCTTCTTGAATTGCGTCTTTGTCTCCGTGCAAGTGTTTATTGGTAGTCTCGTCGTCTGTAATTGGTGAAATTATCGAATTCGATGGTGGTGCTGTCATCTACGAAAGTGACTGAAGCTCTTTTTTTCAAAAAATCGTTGTAGCAGTGTTAGTTTCGTTTTGAAAAGAAAAACGGTTAGACACATAAATGGACACCAAATGCGTGGCTCATGGTATATATCTCCGCAGCTGAAAGTTGGAGGTCACTCGAATGCCATTGTGAATCAGCGCTGTAGTGATTCAAAAATCTTTTCTCTGGGGATTTTGCTTTTGATCTTCTCCTTAGCAAGGTCGAACTGAGACAGTAAAGGAATGTGGTTGCGCTATTTTTTAGTTTTCGAGAAGCCGTTATTGCAATTTTGGGGCCATAAATTTCTTTCTAGAACTCCGCTCTCGTACTTTTTGCGCATCATTTTCTAAGATAATTAGCTTTTCCTACATAAATCTATACACATACGCGTATATTGTCAAGAAATGTCTTTGAAAATGATCGCCCTAATCAGATTACATAATTCTAGTGCTTGTTATATAAAGGAATTGCTCAAACAACAAAATGAAGGGAAACAAATACCATTCTCTTTCATATTAATAATGCTCATATGGATATCCAAAGAATGCATTCTATTTGATTGCTCTGGTATAACATCCAATCTAATAAATGAAAGAATAACATGACAAGTGCACACACTCATATGCCATTCAGGTAGATAAAATCGTAATGATTATTGTAGTGCCTACACGTGCCAGTTATGTTGGTAGGTCGATACAAAGGAAGTATAGCGTGCTTAACGTGCCCATCACAGACACGCACTTAACGCAGGGTTTTTCGATTTTCAAACTTAAATATAGGGTTGCACGAAGTGGCTATCTAGTTAAGATTTTCTTTGTAGCACAAATTTTCTTAAGTACCCAGAATAAAGGTTGAATGGCATGTTGCAATAATGAAGGCTCTATAATCCGAATTCTATATATTTAATTAAATACTCAACGTTTGTGGTCATAGATTATAGCTATTTTAAGGTTAACTATAAATACAAGTAAACAGTTGCGTTTCCACTACATTCGATGTAAACATATTTCTTTTCTAGACAGGGCCGTGCAGTAGATTTATCAATGATCAACTATATTAATCTGTTAGTTATATACTTTAACTTATACCTTAGCAAATTCATTAACCTTTTCACTGCACATTTATGTCACAAGAATACTTCCCATATGCACCAATTCTTGACGCTCTGTGTATTTATAGGTCTCAATCAGTGAACGTTACAAAACAGTGATAAAAATTGGACTGTAGTTAAAAAATAAACTTAGTTATTGTGGTTTTGTGCTCATTATGCATAGGCAAGCATATACAACAACAGTAACTTAAAAACTTACATTCTTAAACAAAAATTTAAAAAAAAAACAAAATATTATGTTACAAATACTAGGAACAAACGAACATTATTCATATAAAGGAAAATATTTCTTATGACAATTAATAATGTTTTACGGAATACACATGTATCGGGTGTCACGCCTTTCGTTACGTTTAGCGCAGACAACGCACTTCCGTTGAGCACTTCCATTTTTTTTGGTCGCTGGCACAAGAGTTAAAATGCCGTGCAGTTAGTCGCAATCGATTGTCCCCATCTACCAATCTTGTGCCGCGACGATTCTCAGCTGTAGGTTAGTAGAGAATATCACATTCGTCGATACCGAAGTCTTTGATTAAAAGAAAGCTGCGTGAAAAGTCAATCCGACAATGGGAAGAGAGGTGGAACAACGCTGCTACGGGCAGGTTGACCCACAAATTCATACCGAGCTTAGAAGCTAGAGGCAAGATCGAGGTAAGACTAGATCATAAAATGGTTCAGTTGATAACAGGGCACGGCGCCCTTAAAGCGTATTTACATAGGTTCGGGTTAACCAACAACGACCGCTGTGAATGCGGAAAGGGCGCGGAAAGCGCAGAGCACGTGCTCTTTGACTGCCCGCTTGAAGCGGCAAATCGAGGGCTGGCTGATACGAAATTAGCTATCGTAGGTCTAGCATGGCCAAAGAGCCTAGAGGAAGTCGGGGAAGTGGTTAACCAGAAGGCGTTCTGGACAGCCATTAGAGAGTTCGCAGGAAGGGTTGCGAGATTAGACGATGATAATCGTGTGTAAGTCGGAAGGGGATGGTGGGAGGATTGAAAAATTATAGATTTTGACCTGGCGTGATTTTGACATGATAAGAGCATTATAACCAAAACCTGCAAAAAAACAACAAAAAAAAACAAAAAAAAGAGAAAAAGGAAAAAAAAGAAAAAAAAACAATAATAAAAATAATTAAATAAGTATACCCAAAACTCTAATATGCACGACGAACACACCACTAAAACAATCACTGTCACACCTTCTACGCGCGGAAAATCGGAAATAAACGAAACAAATAAATAACAACAAACTAAATCAGGAAACCTCATTTATTTTAAATAAGTGTAATAAATAAAGAAATAATAAAATAGAGTGAAACCGCGCATCCCCCCAAGACTTAAAAGTGAAATGATAGTGATTGTGATCCCCCAGAACATTTAGTGCATATCCACCAGGATTTTAACAGTGCATATTCAACTCCCCCATAAAAGTAGAAAACCAATAGATGTAGGTAGACGACCAGATCTTTGGATGCTGGAGAAATTTATATTGGAGGTAAAAATAAAATTGTGGCGGCTGTACTCGCATGAGCATTGATTTGTGATTTTAAACAGATTTTGAATTAATCAACAAGCACGTTTTTGTGTAATGGCGCTAGTCGATATAATGCTCATGCGAGTGCACCTGATAATGTATTTGCTTTTGCTAATATATGCACTGTTACATGCTTTTGCTTATTCAGATTTATTTATATATTTATTATATGTTTATTTATATATGTATATTATATTATATTTTATTTAATTATTTATTTTTATTATTTTTTTTATTTATTTATTTATTTATTTTATTTATTTATTTATTTTTATTTATTTATATTATATTTATATTTATTTTTATACTTATATTTTTGCCTGCATTATAATGTTTTGTGGCTTGATTTAATTTGTTTGACGTTCTGTCACCAATTTTTGGTCGCAGTATATATATAGAAAAGAAGATTGTACATATAATATGTCAGTTAGGGAATGATAGGGAACGTTAGGGACAAATTTAGGATATAATACTTAGATCAGGAAGGACGACTTTGTAAATTTATAAAGCGGGCAAAATAGCTGAATTCAATATTAATACATTTGGCAAATGCTTAGAAATTTGAATCCATTTTAAATTAGCTAGCTAGATTAGGATAGTTTTAAGTCGACCCTTCAGGTCGCACTGGTAGGCAGAGCCGGCGTCTGCTATCCGGTATTGCGGATCCCTCCACCTCTTATTTTTGCTCGTCTTGTTGATCGGGCACACTCCAAAGTCAACGCTAGGGATATCATTATTTAAACCCCGTTTTTCGTTTTTGTTTCATATGTTAGATTTTTATTTAGATTTTATTTAGGGTGGATTAATTAGTTAGAATTAATAAGAAGCACGTTTATTTTTCGCGTTTAAACCCAATGTAGTACATCCGGGTGGAGCATTGGGGACGTGGCCGCAAGTATAGCGGCCCTAATTCAAATTATAATGTAGGTTAGTAGATGTTTGACAGGCTAATCAACCCCACATTTCCACCAGCTTTTACATTTCCACACCCATTATGAACCAAATAGCTTTCTTCAACTAGCCATTTCATCTCTCGCGATAAATATATCTTGTTTGGTATTAATTAATATTAAATTTTTCTCAGCTACCTGAATTTTTAGGAATTTTTCGGATAGCATCATCGCCCAGGGAGTTACTCTCATTTTAAGATTATTTTACCAGCAACGATTTCTGACCGTCTTTACTAATTTTTTAGCCCTGTGATACATCAAATTAATCTAGAATTTTACGCAAAATCCGAATCTGTAAACAGATTTAAAATCCAACCACACCTTACCGTTTTACACACATACCCTCTAGCGAACATATAAAAGATTATTTTTTGTTTCTTCGAGATAAATATATCTTGTTTGGTGTCAATTAATATTAGATTTATCTCAGCTACCTGAATTTCTAGGAATTTTTTAGTTTACATCATCCCCCAGGGGGTTACCATCATTTTAAAATTTTTTTACTAGCAGTGATTTCCTAACCGTCCTTATAAAATTTTCAGCCATGCGATGCATCAAATTAGTGTAGAATTTTACGCAGAATCCGAATCTGTAAACATTTAAAATCCGACCATCCCTTACCGTTTTAAACACACATACCCTCTAACGAGCATATAAAAGATTATTTTTGTTTCTTTTAAGATAAATATATATTGTTTGGTATCAACTAATATTAGATTTTTCTCAGCTACCTGAATTTCTAGGAATTTTTTAGACTGCATGATCTGCCAGGGAGCTACCCCAATTTTAAGATTTTTTTACCAGCAGCTATTTCTAAACACCTCTCTTTTACAACATCTAGAATCCTTTAACCGAACACTTAGAGGTATTAACACAAAGAAATTAAGCACACAAAAACTTAATAATTTATTTTATCCAATTTACAGTTTAATAAACTAATAGAATACAATTTTTATATTATTTTATTTTCTTCGTGTAGCTGAATCCAAGCAGCTAAAAGTAACCTGTAAGAGATTGTGTTGTTTAAAAAGAGAGGAAACGTGTTTTCGGTCAATAGGTCATATCGTCGTTAATCTAACAATATGTTTTACCGTCCAGCGACACCGTGTGGAGGTAAACACATGTTGCCGGGGGCGAGCGGATTATTAAGGATGGAAATGGTGGGTATGTCTTATAACTAACTTACATGTTATTATATACATACACCATAAAATATATACATATATAAGTAACTATCCTATGTCTATATGCTCCCATGCGTAGGTTGACATGCTTCCGGGGATGACGTATCGCTTATCATCTGCGCCTGAAAGACTAATTTTATTAATCAATTGTGCATAAAGCTGGTGTGTAATAATTACAACTGGTGCGCGAGTTATGTATCCCCAATTATCTATATATATATATATATATATATATATATATATATATATGTATTGAATATATTGAATCTAATAGGAATTATTAGAAATTGTTAAATAAAGTGTAAGTTCATTGCAACATTGTAATACAAGGATAACCCAGAGAGGTTATCGACAGTTCATGAGAACGGAATGCAACTTTGCATCCGAGAGGGCAGTGATACTGCAGGTGGCAGGTCACAGGCGGTCAACATACCGCAATTACTTAGAATAAGCTTGTTACATTGTAATAAAGTGTACAATTAAAGAAACACAGACATGAGATCTGCAAGTTCCCACAGCCGTGTGAGGGGCAGGTTATTATAAAAAGCCCGGGAGCTCAAAGCCCGGCAGTCAGTCTGAGTATTACAGCTTTTGCATTGTTGTCTACCTAGGCTACTCACCTTAGTGCATTTATTATATTTTTTGGTTGAAGTTATTATGTTACTAGTTATTCAAAATTTCATTGTAATTTCTGTTTCAATTTAAAATAAATTTGTTAAGTCTTCGGAATTGATTTTAAAAACACCGCTCCAAAAGCTCAAACCTTAACTCGCGTTGTTAGTCAACCAACATTTTGCAGATTACGAAGACAACAAGATATTGGTTGTTTACCGAACGCCACGTGGAGGTAACACGTACACTCTGTCCACTAGGATAAAAGCAGGAAGGATTTGGAAGAAGGAAAGGTGCGAGAAGAACTTAAAAACTATATAATCTTAACACTAATATATACAACAGATTTACAAAATCTATACAAATATAAACAACTATCTTAGACGTATATCTTTATGCCTCCGTACATAGGTTAATATACATCGAGGGATGACGTAACACTTGTCATCTTCGCTCGATAAACTAATTTTATTAATAAGCTGTGTGCCCAAATCGTATTTTTTTACTCCGGATACATACGCCGGCAAGTACTTTATTTAAGTGGTAACTCAAATAAAGAATTAGATGCTTGGCGACTGTTAATTTCCGCTTCTTCCGTGTACGCCCAAACACATCCTGCCCATGCGCACCCCTGCACATGCGTAGCCCTACCCATGCGCACCCCTCTCTGTGTGACTGCTATTCCGTGGTGACGTCATAGCTTTTTGTAAATAAAGAGCAATGTAATACTATTCTAAAATTTTTATTCTGACATTATACATAACAAAATTTTAAAATATTTTATACCAAGCATGGAGCCATTTAAATTTAATTTTAATACAAAGTTATACACAGAAGACAGTCCTTTCTTTACGTTTGTTTGGAGTGGTTTTAATTTTATCTAATTTTATTCGCAGCTTAAAATTTAAATCGACACCCAAGTACTCTATCTCCTTTTTTAACCAATGGTTTGATACATAACACCATCTAGGTTTTCGAATTGTAAAATGTACCGAAGTTTGTTTCTATATACAAAGTCTTTGATTCCACCGACAAGCAAATCGATTCTTTGTATAATTCTTGCAGCCTGCAACAATCTTTTAATGGCGGCTCTCCCGCTATATCCTGCTTACGTATCTTGTTAACTTGATCGACTTTTTCTTGTAGGTATTGGAGGGAATCCTTATTCTCCCACTCACTGCTGCGTAGTTGCATGTCCATCACTTTTGGGAATATATGGTCGTTATAGGTTTTAAGACCCTCGGTTTTAAGTGATCCAAAATGTTCTTTGCTAGGCAAATATACAATCTTTAGCGGAACCCCTTTACGTGCGGTATACGCCAAAATATTCTGGTATCTTCGGCAATATACTTCCCCACTCTGTAGGGTACATATGGGCAATTTTTCGTATTCAACTTAGTAATCGGCAGTAGCTGGAAGGTAAACATGAGCCTCTCCAAGGTGATAAACGTTCCTCAACTTCTTGGGAATAAAGTGAAACCAACAAATGAGCGATTTGGATTGTGGTTGCTGGCAGAAAATATGTACAACAATAATCTAGTGACAGATATTGGTAATATTTGTTGTGTCGAAGGCAAACAGATGCTGACTGGTGAACTACACACACCAATTACAGAACCATTTTATGGCAATATAATGTTGGTTAAAATTTGCGACCTTTCTGACACCGAGCAAACATTTGCAAACGAAAGGATGTTTATCCTAAAAAAAGAAATTTGTGGTGCATTTAACAGCTATGTACGAAGAAAGTTCGACCGATTTGTTTCCGCTAAGCATGGTGTTAAAGCTAAGCTTCCGTTTTCTCTGGAAAGCACTAACAAGATGGGTCAGGGAGTAAAAGAAATTATCGGAAAAGATGACCTCGAAAGCATTTATAAAAAATTCCAAAATCCTATATGTGTTCCGTACAAAGTGGAACTAGTAGATGTTAAGTTGGAAACTTTATTGGAGGAACTACCAGATATATTAAAAGGACTCAAAAAAGATTATTACTATCTTTTTGACATGGATGTAGCTCAAGATTTTGCTGGTATATTTATATGAAAGACACTATCTCTTTTACGATGAGGAATCACCTCCTGAAATGTTTTACACTTTTTTGTTACACTCGGTATAGAGACAAGCTTCGGTACATTTTACAACTCGAAAGCCTAAACGGTCTCTATGTATCAAACTATTGGTTAGAAAAGAAGATATAGGACTTGGGTGTCGATTTAAATTTTAAGCTGCGAATAAAATTAGATAAAATTAAAACCACTCTAAACAAACATGAAGAAAGGACTGTATTTTGTATATAACTTTGTATTAAAATTAAGTTTACAAAAGGCTATGACATCACCACGAAATAGCAGTCACACAGAGAAGAGTGCGCATGGGTAGGGCTGCACATGGGCAGGGGTGCGCATGGGCAGTTATGTGTTTCGTCGTACTCGAGGGAAGCGGAAGTTAACAGTCACCAAGCATCTAATTCTATATTTGGGTGGTATCGAGTACTTGCCGGCGTATGTATCCGGAGTAAAAAACACTATTTATACACACAGCTTATTAATAAAATTAGTTTATTCAGCGAAGATGACAAGCGTTACGTCATCCCTCAATGTATATTAACCAATGCATGGAGGCATAACAATATAGGTCTAATATGGTGGTTTATATATGTATAGATTTTGTAAATCTATTATATTTATTAGTTTTAAGATTCTATAACTTTTAACTTTTTCTCCCACGTTTCCTTCTTCCAAATCCTTCCTGCTTCTATCCTGGTGGACTGAGTGTTCGTGATACCTCCACGTGGCGTTCGCTGGACAACCAATATCTTGTTGTCTTCGTAATTTGCAAAATGTTGGTTGACTAACAACGCGTACCAGTTGTAATTATTACACACCAGCTTTTTACACAGTTGATTAATAAAATTAGTTTTTCGGGCGAAGATGATAAGCGTTACGTCATCCCCGGAAGCATGTCAACCTACGCATGGGGACATAAAGATATAGGATAGTTACTTATATATGTATATATTTTATTGTGTATGTAAGTTGGTTATAAGGCATACCCACCATCTCCATGCTTAATAATCCCCTCGATCCCGGCGATATGCGTTTACCTCCAGACGGTGTCGCTGGACGATAGAACATATTGTTAGATTAACGACAATATGTCTTATTAACCGAAAACACGTTTTCTCTCTTTTTAAACAACACAATCTCTTTTATCTTACAGGTTACTTTTAGCTGCTTGGATTCGGCTACACAAAGAAAATAAAATAATGTAAAAATTGTATTCTATTAGTTTATTAAACTGTAAATCCGATAAAAAAAATTATTAAACTTTTGTGTGCTTAATTTCTTTGTGTTAATACCTTACATGTGATTTTCCAATGCTCCACCCGAAGGTACTATATTGGCCAGGAAGCGAGTTTCTTTTACCTGGAAAATTTGGAATTTTGTCGAAACCTTGCTATTCCAAGCAAGGTAGGGATCTTTAACGTGCGTGACAACACTCACACACGGTACCTCTATTTTACCTCTCATCCAAACGAGGGTGTATTTTTGTAAAAAATGCTCGCCTAACATTTTTCAAGCGGACCGTGTCGGGATTCGAACCCGGGACCTTGGGCGTTTTGTGTTAATACCTCTAAGTGTTTGGTTAAAGAATTCTAGATGTTATAAAGAAGAGGTGTTTAGAAATCGCTGCTGGTAAAAAAAAATTAAATTGAGGTACCTCCCTACGGGATGATGCAATCTAAAAAAATCCTAGAAATTCAGGTAGCTGAGCAAAATCTAATATCACTTGATACCAAACGAGATATATTTATCTTAAAAGAAACAAAAATAATTTTTATATGCTCACTAGAGGGTATGTGTTTAAAACGGTAAGGAGTAGTCTGATTTTAAATCTGTTTACAGATTCAAATTCTGCGTAAAACTCTATACTAATTTGATGTATCGCATGGCTGAAAATTTTAGAAGGACAGTTAGAAATTGCTGCTGGTAGAAAATCCTGAAATAGGGGTAACTTCCTAGGGGATGATGTATTCTAAAAAATTCCTAGAAATTCAGGTAGCTGAGAAAAATCTAATATTAACTGATACCAAATAATGTATATTTATCTCGAAAGAAACAAGAAATATTCTTTTATATGTTCGTTAGAGGGTATGTGTGTAAAACGATAAAGGCTGGTTGGATTTTAAATCTGTTTAAAAATTCGACTAAATTGATGTATCATATGATTAAAGAATTAATAAAGACGGTCAGAAATCGCTGCTGGTAAAAAATCTTAAAATGAAGGTAACTCCTTGGGGGATGATGCTATCTGAATAATTCCTAGAAATTCAGGTAGCTGAGAAAAATCTAATATTAATTAATACCAAACAAGAGATATTTATCGCGAAAGATGAAATGGCTAGTCGAAGAAAACTATTTGGTCCAGAATGTGTGTGGAAATGTGGATACTAGTGGAAACGTGGGGCTGATTAGCCTGTCAAACATCTACTTAGGTTGATGATATATTTCTAGAATTTCCTTGATCAACTGTTTTTGAATAATGTATATAATGTATATAATGTATATTTATCTCGAAAGAAACAAGAAATATTCTTTTATATGTTCGTTAGAGGGTATGTGTGTAAAACGATAAAGGGTGGTTGGATTTTAAATCTGTTTAAAAATTCGACTAATTTGATGTATCATATGATTAAAGAATTAATAAAGACGGTCAGATATCGCTGCTGGTAAAAAATCTTAAAATGAGGGTAACTCCTTGGGGGATGATGCTATCTGAATAATTCCTAGAAATTCAGGTAGCTGAGAAAAATCTAATATTAATTAATACCAAACAAGATATATTTATCGCGAAAGATGAAATGGCTAGTCGAAGAAAACTATTTGGTCCAGAATGTGTGTGGAAATGTGGATACTAGTGGAAACGTGGGGCTGATTAGCGTGTCGAACATCTACTTAGGTTGATGATATATTTCTAGAATTTCCTTGATCAACTGTTTTTGAATAATGTATATAATGTATATTTATCTCGAAAGAAACAAGAAATATTCTTTTATATGTTCGTTAGAGGGTATGTGTGTAAAACGATAAAGGGTGGTTGGATTTTAAATCTGTTTAAAAATTCGACTAATTTGATGTATCATATGATTAAAGAATTAATAAAGACGGTCAGATATCGCTGCTGGTAAAAAATCTTAAAATGAGGGTAACTCCTTGGGGGATGATGCTATCTGAATAATTCCTAGATATTCAGGTGGCTGAAAAAAATCAAATATTAATTAATACCAAACAAGATATATTTATCGTGAAAGATGAAATGGCTAGTCGAAGAAAGCTATTTGCTCCAGAATGTGTGTGGAAATGTGGATACTAGTGGAAACGTGGGGCTGATTAGCCTGTCAAACATCTACTTTGGTTGATGATATATTTCTAGAATTTCCTTGATCAGCTGTTTTTGAAATTCCGACAAAGAGAAGATTTTACCAATCTGGGTTTTGTACATGGCATAAGCATTTCTCATCGATAAATCCACCAAATGAATGAACGCCTTCTTGTACCATTTGACAGATTTCCTCACGCATTCCACTGTGCAGAGAATCATATCGCGCTGGTCAATGGCACCCATGTGTTCGTTGTAATCCAACACACACTACGCTTTTCTTATTGCTTAGCAAGTTTTTGCTTCTTGTTTACCGGTATCCACGACTTCATTGTTATGAAGAGTTGATAACATATAAACTTCGCGCCGGTTCTGCCACTTTATCCATAGATTTGTACTGCAGCTCTCCTTTTACTAGTTTGTTAGATAGTTTTCGCACGTTCTTGCGAGTTCGTTTTACAATTCCACAAGCATTCGTATTTTTTTCATGCAAGTATGTGAAAAGGGTCAAACTCATATACCAACCATCTAGGTACAGTGTATGGCCCTTCCCAAGATATCGATCAAATAAAGTAAGAACGTCCCACCCAGATACTCCAAAAATTTTATTATCAAAGTCTGCTTCCGAATTTAGTTTGTTGCAGCACCGACGTACACAATAAAGTTTAGATCATACCCAGTTTCACAATCGCAGAGCATAGAAGATTTAATGCCAAATCTGTGCCGCTTTGACGGAATATATCGTTTGAAAAACAGTCTTATCAATACATATATATCTTTGAAAGGGTAGAGAGACTGCGCAAATGCCTTTTGCAGGTGATCCACAATTTGTCTAATTTTTTGCAGTTTGTCGCCATCTGCTGTCTGAGTATTTTCGGAGAAACATAACATTCGTACTAGCAATAGGTATCTCTCTCGTGACATTATTTGATAAAAGAAAGGAGTAGACATTAGTGAATCGTTGTTCCAATAACTATTAGTATCATGTTTTTTTACCTGTGCCATTAACATGTTTACTGCCTGAAAGCAGTATATTTCATCGGTTGTCGTCTCTTTTCAGTGTTTCAGTCTTGAGTTATCTGACGCACTTTCTGAAATGTAATCATAATACAAATTGCAGTGCTCTGCAATGAACTCAATTATTTCACTATCAAAAAACGCTTGAAAGCAGTCAATAGGCGAAGATGCAGCATCTAAAATGGGAACCTTGCAACCGGAATCATTATTATTAAACTCATGGATTTTTGGATCCAAGTCTGAGTTTGAACACATTAAAACATTTGTATTTACCTTTTTTGGACACTTAGCAGGTTCTACAATAAACTCAATATCCGAATTGGACCCTCAAGGCATTAAATTTAGCCAAAGACTTTGCATATTGTCGATTGCTATCAGTAGATAGCAGCGAGCGTGGCTATACATCTCTTATCCCACCCACAATCATCTTCAGACAGCGGAAAATAATCACCAAACTGCTTGAAGAGAACTTTAGATTAGTTCAAGAAGGAAATCAATAAGTTTCTCGTGGATTGAGAGTGTTCCTTCAGACTATCTCGTCCTGTCCACCTGAACGGTATAAAATGAAATAAATTTTTATAACAACAATCCGGTTGAAGGGACGCGCCATAGCACAGCTTGGATTCACTTCATTTCTGAATCTATCAGGATCACCTTTTAAAGCACGTGACGCCAACAAGCACACCAGGATTTGCAACATTCAATTCTTCAACATGGAAACACATTCAGCAACTTCACAAACTAAAGTGTTTTCAGTCTTGAGAGATATTTGCAATAAATACGCACACAAACACTTTTGTAAAAATTTTCTTTTTTACGGCATGCCTTTATTGTACAAATAGTTCGTATTTTTAAACTTATAAATAAATGTGGTCTTTGTTGCTACAAAACATTTACAAGGTGATTGCATACAATCCATAATACCACAACAGCATTAAGTAAACAAAATTGTGTTTCTCATTACCTCTAAATATTTGCCTACTACCAGCAGACCAATATATCGTAAGTAAATGAAGCAATCGTGCCTGTTGGCACTTAACGATGTTCGTTCACGTAGGATTTTGAGGGGTCTTAAGTAACTGCAAGGCCCTTATCTCATCACAACTTCATCTGCAATCAGCGGCAGCCAAAAAAAATGTGTGGTAAAGACAATGTGAAATTTCTGTAGTGCGATCAAGTAAGCATTAGTTGAAAGAACCTAACAAGGTGAGGGTAAAATATATTACTCAGAATGTGCGCTAAAACCTAAAGAATATTGGTTACACACCCGTGATGAAAATATTAACATTTCTGTTAAAGGTACATCACCCTCGGATTACCTTCCACTCATAAAAGAAAAGAAAACACGCTTTTATTATACCAATTTTGTAGCTGCCAGATTGGGCTGCTAATATTTATCATAGAAGAAACATCG
The DNA here is from genome assembly GCA_036346225.1 of Platerodrilus igneus. Lineage (NCBI taxonomy): Eukaryota > Metazoa > Arthropoda > Insecta > Coleoptera > Lycidae > Platerodrilus > Platerodrilus igneus. The sequence goes on from JARFIW010000791.1 coordinate 6,467,183, forward strand.
CGAAATAACGCTATAAATATAGTGAACTCGTTCAGCCAACATATTTGTAAAATCTTTTCTGAAGAATAATCACAGAAAGTTTCACATAGAATAGAAATAAGTTTGAGCATATTTCTATCTCTCAAAAATAACAACCGTTATAAATAGCTACAATTAATATAGCAACGTTCAGGAGATTCTTATCACCCATATGCTTAGATAATAAACTAGAAAGTGTAATATAATCATGTGGACTTGTGAATTAAATAATGAATTAGCAACATTGATTGCCTAACTAAGCTTACTTGAAATGGAAGAAGTGTAGTGCACTTGTGTATTCAGTACATTCAATAAATTTAAAATTACGAAATGATACGTTTTTTCGCCTGTGCCATTAACATATTTACTTCCTGAAAGCAGTATATTTCATCGGTTGTCGTCTTTTTTCAATGTTTCAGTCTTGAGTTATCTGACGCAGTTTCTGAAATGTAATCATAATACAAATTGCACTGCTCTGCAATGAACTCGATTATTTCACTATCAAAAAACACTTGAAAGCAGTCAATAGGCGAAGATACGGCATCCAAAATGGGCGCCTTGCAACCGGAATCATTATTATCAAACTCATGGATTTTTGGACCCAAGTCTGTGTGTGAACAAATTAAATCATTTGTTTTTAGCTTTTTTGGACATTTAGCAGGTTCTACAATAAACTCAATATCCGATTCGGACCCCCAAGGCATTAAATTCAGCCAAAAACTCTGCATATTGTCGACTGCTATCGGTAGAGAGCGGCAAACTTGGCTGTACATCTCTGATCCCACTCACAATCATCTTCAGACAGCAGAAGATTGTTGTATTCACAGTCGCTATGTTCCTAAATATCAGCCATTTTTGTATCACTTAATCCTATAAAACACCTTCTCGCCATAATGTTTTCTGGTTTCGATACAGTCACGTCCATAAAATGTTTCTCCCATCCAGGAGAGGTTCAAGTCCTCTGACGCACATTGTTGGGTACAACGGCGTACACGGCGTGAAAAATTTAATCTTTGCATGTTATCAGACCACAAAGATAAGTCAATGACTGGACTTTCATGGTTTTCACGTACGCTTGCATTGAAACATTAATATGCAGGGTTTTAAAAGTTTCTTGAGCCTAACTAATACAATAAACGTTAAAGCTTTTAAAAAAAAGCGTAACAATTTGTATAGCAATCACAATAGATTACCTCTTTGAAGTAAGCTAAAAATAAGATGTTTCCTCCCAATTATTACACTATTACTAACATAAAAAAATGAGAGGTCGTTTTAAATATGTTCCACTTAAAGTTTCGCGATAGCTAGTAAAGTTTTTAAAACTGATCTGGACAATAGTAGGAAAACGTAGCATCACTCGAATACTCGATTGAACAGTAGAATTCACATTATAAATAAAATCATAACGTGAAAGATTACGTAGATTTGGAAAGAAGGAAAGACTCTGAGTGACTGCACAGAGTTTACTGACGGGAGGGCTTGAATACCTTCCTCACCCTAACATCTAGATAACGGCCCTTTCTTTCTGCCTCTATAATATTTCAACCATATTTCAACTAGACGTTCGTCTTCGATTAATTGCCTATATATAAGGTCCACAAGTCCATAGTGACGTTTGCCAAAACATGGCTACATGACGTTCATTTAGGTAGTTATGATCTCCTCAACTTACTTGAGTGCATATTTATAAAAATCAGTTTCTCGTAGAATTTAAGCCATTCAAGGGACGAAAAAGTGATAATTTTGCAGGAATTACGATTTTATGGCTTCCTTGCTGCTTTATAACTTCTTTGCTATTAGCCATGGTAACAAAGTTAAATATTAATTTTTGTAGGAAATTTTATCCTCTACAAGAATGGATATATAGAGAAAATTTAAAAATGGTGCATCGTTTAGGAGTTATAAGCGAGAAACTGGAAAAAGTCTCACTTTCAGTGGGATTTTTTAAGATGGCAGAAAGCGCAGAAGTACGGAAATGTCGAATATATAGGCTTTTCACTCTCTAACCATACCGAACGACATATAGAACAATCAGAACTACGTAATGTAATGAAGAATTGGATCTCTTTTTACCCCTCTAGCGACTTGACTATTAAGTTTGATGGAGATATCTCTGAATAGGAAACAGTAGAAACTGCGTCAAACCACCTTAACGTTTTATGTCTGTGTGTGCGTGTGTGTGTGTGTGTGTGTGTGTTGTGTGTGTGTGTGTGTGTGTCTGTATGTGTATGTGCGTGCGTGCGTGCGTGTTCGCGCGCACGTAAGGCAGCTAGTAAGAAAACGAGACGGAGCAGGGGAGCGAAATAGTAATATTGGATCAGTTACTGCTCTTTTAATTTAAACATGTTTAACTGAGAGTACTTACTAAACGATGTTAAAATAGGATTTTAAATTTACGTATAGCCCTTTCTCTAGTTACGTGCATAAATCGTGTAAGGTAATTTTTTAGCTGTGATGGATGCATATACTCCATTTTCACCCTAACCACCCACAAAAATTGAATTGTGACTACTTTATGGATGGCTTAATCAAGTATAATTACTCTACTTTTTTCAGTCATGATTAAAATTATTTTGTACATTGGGGTTGTTTAAAACCAAATTTTGACAAATTTTAGTAATTATTTAAAGAAAACCAATTAGCCCAATTAACTTAGATAGACACTTCACATCTCACACCGCAATAAAAGGTTTCTTGTGCTTTGCTCAACGTTATTCTTAAGTAAGATGAAATTAAAATCATTGCACTTCACTTAGTAGAAAGCTTCATAATTACTTTGTGTGTTCTTATATAAATTACTAAACTTACGTCACAAGAACAATTTTTATAGGTTATCTTCATTAATTGCAGGTGTAATAAATTATATTCAAAACATGGTATTCAGCCACTCTATCCTAAGTACTACACGTGAATCACTTCTAATGATATAGAAATCCACCCACGACATGTATAATTATGTGTTACTAAATATACTAGTAAATGAAAAAGAAATGTTATCTTTCGAAAATGTTGTACAAATACGCCCACACAACGCTCAACGTCATAAGCAAACATACTAATTGGGTGTGGTGTTGTAAGAATGATTCACGGGATGTTAATTGGGAACTTATCCCTTCACACCCCGTTTTTACATGACTGCATCCCCTATTTCGTTCCCCGAATATGAATATATGAATGATTTCCAAACTGAATTACGTAGATCGGCAAGGGCGTGATCGTTATAGCATTCACATGAGATTATTACGGCTGAGGTGCTAAGCATATAGAATTTTATTTTACGTGCCGCTGTAAAATCAATATCTTACAATATTTTCAGGTGAGGTGGAGCGCCCTGAATTTAATGGTGACGTATATCATGAGCATAAATAAAAATTTATTCATGAAACTATAAATTAGAATTAATGTCTACTGTTTGGGTAAGCAGAGGAGGGGAGCATATATAGCCGTATTTCACAGATCAAGCAGAAAATCTTTCCTATAAAGGTGTGTTTTTCACGCCCTTCGACTCGCTGTTACGAAAACCTATAGAATGAGCTTTTTGTACTTTTATCTATTGTCGCATAGGACGATCCGAAACTGTAGGTTTTTGTCTAGAGAAGGATTGATAGCGGAGTAGTCATTATTCGTTCAAACAATCTTCGAGAAGGTTGAATCTGTGACGGAACCCGCAATAAGCAGTAATTGTTAGTTTGAAGTCTGGTCCATTCGGCTGGAAGGTAATAAACGTTTATTTACATTCATCAAACAATAATCATGATTACTATATATGTCATTAGTTAAAAAATTTGACATTTTAAACGCCATCTAATGATTGATGTGTAATAATATTTCAGGTCGGAAAGTGGCCACTCTCCGACCACAAAGTAGGTCGGAAAGTGGTTACTTTCCGACCTCTTTTCCTAATATAGGGTTGTCGGGTAACTTTTCCACGACGTACTTGCAAAAACATTTTTGGTTTACAGCATGTTTACATTTACATTTACATTCCATTTCAGAATCGTTAGTTTGAAACATTTTTGATACAAACTCAAACTGCAGACGCAATTACCTACTTGATAAAAACATAAAATACGCTTTTGAAAATTAATTATTCGAATTTCGTATTGGTTTTTCGTTACTTAACAGGGATGATTGTAAATAAAGTAGTATACAAACCTCGGTGTTCGTTGCTTCACACTACCTCGGCTTATTGATGACCGCGGCGCTGCGCGGCTTGGTCATCAAACTTCGCCTCGGTTATGAAGCACCTTCCACTTCGGTATGTAATCTACTATTTCCCAGATGTACACACAACACTGAGTCGACGGTGACAATTTAGTATTCGACATGAATTTTTAAATCACCATCTCAACAGCAATTGTTCCAATCAAATACACTTTGAGAATTTGGGAAGTTGTGCTGTTGCAGTAACTCACTGCGAATACGGAGATCGTTTTAGATGTAAGGAGACAGGAGAAACTCCCAGAAGAGAATAACAGCACATACAGAGAGAAACTAACCTAGTGGAAAGTTTACAAACACCACTAACGTTGCAAAACGTCAGTTGAGTGATTACAATTGTTTACAAGGCTAACCTGACCAAAGATGGGTTTCAATTGAACAAGCCTCGTATATATATATATATATATATATATATATATATATATATATATATATATATATATATATATATATATATATATATATATATATATATATATATATGTGCAATTATTTTACGTAAATAATTTATATCAAGTAATGTGAATCGTGCCCTCATTAGAATCAAACTGATTCGTTTATCAAATCCTGTGATATTTAAAGAAAACGCCTATCTGTTTGTAATTGGTGGGTCAAGCGCATCGTTCGTTGATTACTACCTTGTACTTTGCTTTTCACATGCAGGCTTGGGTATTCCTATGAAACTTCCTTGTATAACGAAGTCGAGACGCTTTTCATTGCACGTAGGATTTTAGGTTATTTGTATAAATTAGTTGGAATTTAACATCTTTTATGGTCTTTTAAATCACGTACGCCTTGTTTGTACAGAAAATTTGTTCAACTTTGCTTTATCCACGAGCTGTTATTATTTCCCAATTTTCAAGGTGTTGGACTTTCATACTTTTTGGTCACGTAGCATTGTATTTATTGATGTACGAAGTTATATGCGTTTATGCGTTTTACACATTGACAAACCTGCTCGTTTAAATGGAATTCCTTGTATGATAATGATGCGCTACTCACGCGTATTGATTTATAGCTTTTGTCCATGTGGTTTTATGACTTGCAAGGTTGTTTATTTAGTTGAATCTTTACGAATACTCTTTCTTTCTTTGAATAGAATTATAATTATCGTTTATATACAGGGCGTTGGTATTTGCCTTTTTGCCTAATCGTCGAATTTCGCATTTTTCCTTGGTAAAAAGTCAAGTTTTCTAAACTCTCATGATGTTTATATAAAGTGTACTATCTTAGTGACCCTATATACCCCTAAATGACCCTATTATCATACATATATATATATATATATATATATATATTAGGTAAATAATTACACAAGGTAAGATAAATACTATCGTATTACGGTGAATAAGATGAAATAGTAACTTAGACTTTTATACAAAGCCCAAATGATCATTTCAAATCGAGCTAGTAATTGAAAGATGGAAAATATAAGGTCTTGGGCGAGATAGCAGATATTAGATATGTTGTAAATCGCATTTTGATTAAAAATTTGAGCATGGAAGGGCTGTGCACAAGATATGTGCCCCGATTACATGCAATGAAAAAATACATTGTCGTGAGGTTGTTTTGATTGAGTATTTGGCGAAGTTTCACAGCAATAAAGCTAAGATATTGCGCAAATTCATAACTAAAAATTCATCACTTACATTCGAAATAAAGGGACGGTTTAAATAATGAACTGAAAGGGTGAATCGGTTTTAAAAAAGCGAAAGTAATTCCATCTGCAGGCAAGGTTAGCGCGTCAATTTTTTCGGATTAACGTAGAATAATTTTTATTGATTGTTTTTCAAAAGAAAAAGCCATCAAGGGCAAGTCTTGTGCGAAATTATTGCAGCGTTCGAATGACGAAATCAAGAAAAAACGGCACTTTTGGCTAAAAATGAAAATTTTGTATGGTCAAAACAATGCTCTAGGTCACACATCTATTATTGCGTTAGCCAAAATTAACGAGTTAAAGTTGGAATTGCTTTATCATGCACGCCATTCGCCATATTTAGCCCTCTCGAATAATTTTCTGTATTCAAACTATTAAAAGTGGTTCGATGGTAAAACATTTGCCAACAAGGAAGAGGTGTAGCCCGTCGTAAATGGTTATTTTGAAGAGATCGACCATTTTCACTATAAACAGAGTACCGAAGTTATTACGCATCGCTAGGAAAAAAGCTTATAGAGCTAAAATGGGAATATGTAAAGAAATGAAAAACTGAATGTTAAGGCTCCGTGGCTACTTTAGTCATGATCTGTTGTGGTGTAAAGTATATTCAAGGCTGCATGCACTTCGTTACACGCCCATCAACGCGGTTGCCTTTTAGCCATCGTTCCAGTTGCTAGCTTTCGAGGCAATCTCGAATTGCTTGAAATATGTCTGTTAAGGTGACTATCTATCAAATGTGGTTGGTTTTACTCTGAACCTTGACATCAATTAGCATTTCCCGACATTCTTAAATTCTGGGGTGTGCTGTTGTCACCGGCACTAATGGCTTTGATGCTTGAACTGTTAAGGAATTAGTCTGTTATACCATCCTCAGAACCTCTTCTTCCGTTTTACGCAGTCTTTAACGACTTTGCTTTTCGTACCTGCAAGTTTTCAATAAATCTTCTTAAGACTTTGCTTCAAGTTTCTGTAAGCCGCCAAAAAATTGGCTTCCACCTATTCCATTTTTGTAGTTTTTTATATAAATTTCTTTTTTAATTGGCTGTAGCCGCTTTTGCATTCTGGTGTAACTGCGATGTAAAATTCTCCTGTAGATTTACGGCGGTCTGGTTCACATTGTGCGCCAGGTTTGGGGCGATTCGTCCTTGTTTCTACGCCTTTTCATTTAATTTCGTGGAATTTTCTTCTAACTTCGCTGCCACGCTCTAAGAGTTTTGGTCTTGTTTCCCTGCGTGTTCTTGTAATTTTTCATCCAAGCTCGAAGAGATTTCCTGTAACTTTTCTGTAAACTTCTCGAAAATTTTATTTAATTTTTCCATGAATTCCGCAGTTACCAGCCAATCTCTCTACAATGCTTAACTTGGAAGTTTTTCAAAAAAGAAAGAATTATGCTATCCATTTCCTGTTGTTGGCCACGAGTTAGAGACATGCGAATGGAAATCTTTCAAAAATTTCTTTGTACTACAATCCCAATACTTGACACCAATGTAATTAAAACTCTATTGGGTTAACAACAGTTCTTTATTATCAAAGTGATTATACAAATCTTCTCAATAATATTTGTTTTTTATTTTTTATAAAAGTATTTCCCAAATGCATGCCAAAATTAAATATTTTATTTTTTCAGAATGTAACACTTCCAAAATTACCGGTACCGCCATTGGAACAAACACTATCAAAATACGAAACAACGCTACAACCGCTTCTAGATGACGCTGGAAAGGTGAGGTTAAGGAAAATACTTGAGAAGTTTGGTGCACCAGGAGAATTGGGTTCCAAACTGCAACTTTATTTGTTAGATAGGCAAGAAAAATTGGATAATTGGGTTAGTACAATACAGTTTTTTTTTCAACACACCAGTTTAATCCTAATTTAAATATATTTCACTTGATTTCAATCATAATTTTCTATAGCAACGGCAAGTTAGTGCTAAACCTGCATGCAGAGGGTACATATTGTTATAAAATATTGATATAATTGCATGAACGTTAGGTAATTTTACCGGTAGAAGAAATACAGAGCAAGTATTGTTATCAGTGCTTTCCGTTTTTTCAGGCTTACATTAATCCGTTATGTTATATTTATCCACAACATACATAAATACTTTAACATGTACCTTCTTCTAAATACGCTATGTAAACACTTTTCGAGGGCCAAAGACGAGAGTTGCTATGTTGCTACGTGGCTACGTTGCTACGAAAAATAAACGTCATAGCAAGTTTTTCTCTTTTATGCAAGCATTTGATTTTAGCAGCCTGTTTGTTGACTGAGAAAGAGTCTGCCCTCCCTCCCAACTTTGAAATGATTAAAGCTTTTCCGGTGAAATTTGGGATGTTTATATAAGATCATAATTACAATTTTTTTGACAGCAATATAGCAGTCGAAAGTTTCAAATTAACACATAGGCGCCATTTTGAAGCTTCTTTTCTTATGGAAAGAGGGTTAAACAATACTTCAATTAAGAGGTATTTCTGTTCTTGATTCAACTTTGTTAAAGATAAAATGAGCGTTACGTTATACATTTAGGTTTTTTTTAAAGGGGCGGGGAGCAGTAATAATTTCAAGGGTGCATCAACTAACTACAGTGGTGCGGGAGTGGGTCTCTATGGAAGAAATAATAAAAATAGAAAAAACTAAAGCATTTGGAATGATCAAAATACAAGCAAACTACGCTACTATTCACTTACACTAAAAGCCTTCTTCTACAATCATAATTAAGGGGCATCAAGCCGTCTTGTCTCAGCAATCCCTTCGATTTATTTCCTAAATGAAAGACGATTATTCCGCATAAGGCTCCTTTGCTTCTTGTTTCCTAAATGTATCACACTGTGCTATATGTTTCTCTATAATATTTTAAAACACTTATTACAGCTTATGTTATAATTTTAAAAAAATACAAAATCAAGGTCTCTATCAAATATAACTTTATCACTGGAGTAACTGAAAATTTTTTCATAATCAGCTTATTTTATCTAGTTCCTAAATAAATGCAAATATAATTCAACCTTTGCCTAATCTATATGGACCTTAAATAATTGAAATAGAATTAAAATTATACGTTCCTTAAAAAACTTAATTTCTTACCGTAAATCTAGCTATGTATTACTTAAAAAAACCAAAAGACAAGTATTAAATCACTTTCACCGATAATAGCCTTGCTATAATATTTTTCGTTTCCCATATTAAATTACATGACATTCTAAATCCCATTTCTGAAAATGCATTCAATAACAAACATAGAAAGCAATTTCATACCAAATTTTTTATTATCATTTTATTGTCCATTCAAAATACTAAAGTTCATTGCTTTGACAAATATTAAATTTCATCAATAAAAATTACATTTAAATTTACATGTAAATAATTATAGAATATAAGTATATAAGCTCATATTTACTCACTGTATAAATTCCAATTCTTTAAAACTTTCAGGATGTCGAGAGATCTCCGGCATTTTAATTTCTTCTTTTCCAGCTAACCAAGCTTCATTGAGTCAACACGGTCCACTTATTTAAGTTATCCTCGCAGGTAGTTCTTTTATTACGGCATACGATTTTTCGCTATTCATCGAATGGATAAACATTCCTTGCCAAATCTGCAAGCAAGCTTATACAGAAGTTCGCGCGTTTAAATTTGTCCATTCGTAGAAGTACAAGTGGCATATTGAAGCTAGTTTCGTTGCCCCCCCATTACTTGTTCATATTACTACAGTTTTGCATTTCGAATGAACTTTCTAAACTTGTCTTTACGAACTTAACATTCAACTGTGTTGTATAGTTGTTAATCACATATCTTTCTATAAAATGCTATTAATTGCGGTCAGCATCCGTAAACATAATGTAGAAAGTTTAATCTATGGTTAATAAATAGGTTATTGTCACGTTAATTACATAACAGTTTCATACTTATGCAATGACATTGAACGTCTAGCCGTGTCTCTAATATAATTTTCCGTTTTAACGGTTTACACATTTATTTCATTAATAGGGTTCCGCGGTTTTGCTCATTGCATGACGCCCACATTCAATACATTCTTAACACTTCTTTTTTGTATATTTGTTACATTGCATGGTTTACGAAATTTTTTATTGCAGCACTTTTTTTTTTGATGTTTCTCTTATTCAATGAGTAATGCCTTATTTTAGTATTGTATTAAATTGTACCAGTTATTTTAAGAAAATTCATTTTAGTGCTTTAATTATACTAACTGCCTTAATTGAAATTATATTTTTTAAAAACAAAATAATTGAAATATCAGATTCGATTAATGTTAATTATTCGTAAAATCAACTTTACCGGAGGCGACTATATTTAATCTGTACCTCCAATTTTACTAATTTTTGCTTTTCCATCTAATTTATCTCTAGCATAACGCAACGCGTTACAACTTGTCAATTTGAACACATTCGACTTAATTGTTTTCACATGACAACTAATAATTTTCACAATTAAAACATTTAATAATAGAAAATTTAAAACTGTAACACATGATACTAACTTCGTATTTTAACAGATGCTCGAAAGGTTCACAGAGCACGTCTTGGCAAATAAACATCTTGTTCGAGAATTATTCTCTCACATTATGGAGCATTCTTGAGGTTACTTGGGCACAGACATCAATAATACGTTGCCGAAGTTGGTGCAGGTACGTAGGATCCGTTGGATAAATTCTAGATTTTAAGTCACAACGCAGAAAATAATCTAATGATGAGAAATATGGTGATCGCGCGATTCACTTCGGGCGTGTTTGGTAATCACTCCACCAAGCCGAATAAGCAATATTTAAATAATTTCTAACCATTGTAAAATAATGCGGCGGTGCAACGTATGGAATTCATGTAGATTTTAGACTCAAGTATCATAAACTAGAGGAATAATTGCGTCTAATAGTAATTCGAAGTTCTTAAATTTTTTTCATAAGGGTCTTATGCTGTGGTTGCTCTGAGGGTCTGCCCAAATACTTAATTTTTGGAAGAACTAGATATGTACTTCACAAAATACATGAATATTTACGTCACCCCAGTATCTGCAGTTTTGAATGTTGAGATTTCCGTTCAGATAGAAGGTGAATTCGTCGCTAAAATAAATATGCTGAACAATGCTTCTGTAATAATTCTGTCATAATTTCGCAAATTGAGTTTACCTTTCAGGATTGTCTTCAACGAACTTATGAAACAATTTTATTCGATACGGATGAAATTTTTCCTTAATAATTCTCTTTAACGATGAACAGAAAACATTACATGTTTTGATGCTCTTTCAATGGATTGAATGGGATTAACAACCGTTTCAGCTACGACTTGTACCAGTGCGTCTTCTACAACGCTGGTTTTCCAGGTCTTAGTACGTCTTTCGCTGTCCCTACAGCGTAATAATTTCGATTATCCAATTAATCCCACCAAAGACGATAACATGTTACGCGAGTTTAAAGTAATTAATTTTCAACCAAACTTACGAAGTAAGTTAGGTTAATAGGATCGCTACGTCGCCGTCGTCGCCGCCGTCGTCCGTTGCACGTTTTTTTCGTTTTACAAACATTTGATATATGGATCTTATTCAGTTTTTTACGCTGATTAAGAATATGCTATCCATTTTTCGATATCTCATTTAGTTTTCGAGTTATTCGACTTTAAAGTCGAAATTTTGACTATGATAAACTTCACTCCAGCAAAAAATAAATAAAGTTTTAGGTTAATATCGACCTCTTGAGCATATTTTCTCAAAGCTCTCATAGCTCCATACCTCCTGAACATATTTTCTCAAAGCACCAATGCTCTAAGTCGAAAGGTTTTCGAGTTATTCGACATCTTGTTTTCATTAATGTATATGTAATATTTATATTTTTGATAACAACATATCTGTAAGTTTGGTTAGAAGTTCTGCACATGAGAACTTCGATTTTTTTAATTTGTAATTGCCTGAAAGTGAGCGGAAATCCAGCAACAAAACAAAGGTTCACCAGCCACCTGCAGTGATGCGGGACAAGGCTTACTATAGCAAAACATAGCAGAAAATTGAGTAATGCTCTAAATTTTACTTACATGCGATTGCAAGCTACATTATTACTAGGTTTTCAATCCCTAAAGTTTAAAGGACGCCAACTACGTCAGGGTTAATAGGATTTGGTCTGGTCGACATGTAAACCAGGGGATTGTTAATTATGGGGGTATTCTGTTGGTGAAAATTATTTCCATATAAAAGAACACCTGTCAGTTTGAACAAGTAAAACCACTCTCAACTCACCTTGCTTAAATCTATTACAAAATAACATTATTTGAGTATTTCTTTCAATAAATAGACATAAAACATTTCGAAATGTACTTACGTTAATAATGGGTTAATGACCTTAAGATATTCCTATAACAAGATACATACAATAAACAAAAATAGCAAAATTCATTCTCAGCTTATTCTTAATTCATCCAAAACTTTTGGGTTAAAAATATCTTAATTAATAGTTATTAAATTCACAATGTCCAAACCTTATATTCTTTAAAGTGTAACACCACATCTTAGACTATACTCCATTAATGATATACACAAATACAGTTCAAATTACACATATAATTCTACAGCAGCTTTACCTTACACTCAGTCCTCATAAATTGAAGCAAGAAATAGCATGTCATCCTTCGGGACCTTGAATTCCAAAACTATTTTGCTGGGAACAAGCCGTCCCATTCTCCTCGGGTTTACAGGTTATGATAAAAATCCGTGATCAATCACGACGACTTTCATTCATTATTTCATAACTAACCGGGTGTTTACGACAAACAAACCTTTACTTTCTGTCTAATCTCACATGTGTTCATGTTGATGACTTCTAAGAAATTGAAATTTTTGTACAAAATGGCTGTATAACGATGTCATTATCCCCACTTTTCTGCATCAGAGAGGTATGCTCTTAATATATACGTATCATGTGTAAAATGCCTAAATCGTGATTTCGTTTGCTAAACCCGTGTAACTGTGATATAAATAAATATATAATGTCCTTTATAGGTATGTGTGGTATATAATCTAATCTTTGTGGGTTTTATGAACTCATAGTTTTCCTTTGTTTTTTTGGAAAAACTCCATTTTTATTGCGTGTTGCATACACTGTAACTAATATCTATAGTTATGTAGGTGTATTATTAAATGGAATATTTTGAATGTACAAAAACTTTCTTAATATGTATTGAAATGTGTATTAAGATTTGTTTTCCTCTTTGGTGGCTTTTAAAGAAGTAAAATGTTGCATTTGTGATTTCTAAATCTATCATTTTTATAGAACTCGTATTTATTGCAATAGCTTATTAAACACGGTTATACTGAAATCAAAATTATTCAGGGTGCTATAATAATAAGTTGTGCATTTTAAATTAATTTTTTCCTCTTTTCGATCTGATTTTTATTTCCCATAATGACCAAACGTTACAAGGTATGACAATGCTAATATTATAGAATACTGAATAATTTGACAACTGTTAGTTAAGTATGTAGAGCGATAGTGATAATTACTTGTCAAAATTGTAGTTGTACAAAACGAACGACTGGAGACTGAATTGGTTGCCATGTGAAAGTTACAAAAACGATTGTGATCAAACTCACACACTTTAAATTGAGATATCGTTCAACCCTCTTTTCTACAAGAACATAATTCAAAATGGCGCCCAAGTGTCAATTCAAAACGTTCAACTGTCATATTCCTGTTTTAAAATAAGGGGGAAAGGACGGTAAACTTGAGGTCCTCACTGTATAATGCTCTGTACACAGCAGGATCAGGAAATTTTAAACATGTCCAAAATTTTCATCCCATAAGGGATAGATAGCAAGTGATATGAAGCAGAGACATGCATACGTATTTTGCTTTAAAAAATTAGAAATATTTTTTATATGGTATAGAACCAATACTGCAATTTATACTTATAATAATTGGTCATTGTCTATATCCAATTTTAAGTAAAACGTATTTTGGTCATTGTTCTTATAGTTATAAGTTTGTGTATCTTTCGTGTCTCACGTTGAATACCAATACCCCTTCTATATTTATGTTATTATTAAACTTTCTCTTGGTAATTTATTTACTAATGGTTTGACAAATTGATATATTTTCTATCGACTAGCTTCGTTGAATAATGATAACTCCTTCAAGAGGAGGTTCAAGTTTTCATTACGTCTTCAGTCCTGGAACTAGCTAAAAGAGTACCTCGATTGTTTCCTATTTTGAGCTAACATACATATTTCCATAAAATTCAAACAGTTTGCATCTTTCATTATTTGCGTGCAATAGTCTGATTTAGGTCTACATTTACCTCTCTTTTTCCTACATCTGCTTGTAATGTAGCTCGCACTATTCCCCAAAAATGTCTTAGAACGTATCCTGTCCTTCCATTTCTTCTATTTTTTTCTTGTTTTTCACTAATATCATTATTCTTTTACTATTTCTATAACCCCTTTGTTATTAACTTTATCTGTCCATGCAGTCATCATCATCATTTCATAGGCGTACAATTCTGTGCTCCTCATATACGCTTCCAACACATTTGTCCTTGTTTCTATGTTTGTTGTCTTCGAACCAAGCCGCTGGTCGTTCTTGTTAGATACAGTTGAACTGTTATTCTCCCCTATATGGACGGTTACCCTGGGTTGAATTGCACTGGCCTCTTTCTGTGACTGAAGGTCACTAAAAAGAGGTTTCTTTAGGACTAACTCAGGGTCCATTCCTGCAGAGGCATGAAATATGCAAGACTGGGTCTAAAATTTACTAAGCAAATATACCGCTAACCTGATCGACCTAAAACTAATATGGTGCCACTGCATTTGATCCAAATATTTGATATTTAAGAGAAAACGTAGAAGACCCTCAAATATTTCCTTTAACACGAAAACCTCAGATTTCAATAAATAGAACACTGCTGTTATTACCACGGGACCTAGAATTAATGTATGATTATAATTATCGAAAATAAATATCGGAGCACTTTTTGTGTCCCCAAACAATCCATTTTTTCGGTATGAAATAAGGTATAGTAGGTTTGAACAATCAAGGTACCAGAAAGTACTTTTTGACGGAACCGAAGAAATTGCGCATTTTACAGTAAGCAACTGCTATTATTCCTCAACCTCTTGCAAAATTTCAAGTTGGCACTCCATTTTTTTCGGAATGAAACAAGATATAATAGGTCTGAACAATCAAGGTACGAAAAAGTACCCTTAAACGGGGCCGAAGAGATTTCGCGTTTTATAGTCAGTAATTGCTATTATTCCTCAACCCCTTGCAAAATTTCAATTAGGCACTCCATTTTTTCGGTTTGAAATAAGGTATAGTAGGTCTGAATAATCAAGGTATCAAAAAGTACCCTTGCACGGGGCCGAAAAGATTACGCGTTTTACAGTAAGCACCTGCTATTATTTCTCAACCCCTTGCAAAATTTCAAATTGGCACTTTATTTTTTCGGTATGAAATAAGGTATAATAGGTCTGAATAATCAAGGCACCAAAAAATACCCTTGGACGGGGCCGAAGAGATTGCACATTGTACAGTAAGTAACTGCTATTATTTCTCAACCCCTTGCAAAATTTCAAGTTGGCACTCCATTTTTTCGGTATGAAATAAGGTATAGTAGGTCTGAATAATCGAGGTACCGAAAATACCTTTGGATGGGGCCGAAGAGATGGCACGTTGTACAGTAAGTAACTGCTATTGTTCCTCAACCCCTTGCAAAATTTCAAGTTGACACTCCATTTTTTTCGGTATGAACAATCAAGGTACCAAAAAGTACCCCTGGCCGGGGCCAAAGGCATTGTGCGTTTTACGGTAACTGCTATTATTTCTCAACCCCTTGCAAAATTTCAAGTTGGCACTCCATTTTTTCGGAACGATACAACATATAATAGGTCTGAACAATCAAGGTACCAAAAAGTATCCTTAAATGGGAACGAAGAGATTGCGCGTTTTACAGTCAGTAACTGCTATTATTCCTCAACCCCTTGCAAAATTTCAAGTTGGCACTCCATTTTTTCGGTATGAAATAAAGTGTAGTAGGTCTGAACAGTCAAGGTACCAAAAAGTACCCTTGGGCGGGGCCGAAGGGATTGCGCGTTTTACAGTAATTGCTATTATTTCTCAACCCCTTGCAAAAATTTCACGTTGGCACTCCATTTTTTCGGTATGAAATAAGGTATAGTAGGACTAAATAATCAAAGTACCAAAAATACCTTTGGACGGGGCAGAAGAGATTGCACATTGTACAGTAAGTAACTGCTATTATTTCTCAACCCCTTGCAAAATTTCAAGTTGGCGCTCCATTTTTTCGGTATGAAATAAAGTGTAGTAGGTCTGAACAGTCAGGGTACCAAAAAGTACCCTTGGGCGGGGCCGAAGGGATTGCGCGTTTTACAGTAATTGCTATTATTTCTCAACCCCTTGCAAAATTTCAAGTTGGCACTCCATTTTTCGGTATGAAATAACGTATAGTAGGACTAAATAATCAAAGTACCAAAAATACCTTTGGACGGGGCAGAAGAGATTGCACATTGTACAGTAAGTAACTGCTATTATTTCTCAACCCTTGCAAAATTTCAAGTTGGCGCTCCATTTTTCGGTATGAAATAAAGTGTAGTAGGTCTGAACAGTCAAGGTACCAAAAAGTACCCTTGGGCGGGGCCGAAGGGATTGCGCGTTTTACAGTAATTGCTATTATTTCTCAACCCCTTGCAAAAATTTCACGTTGGCACTCCATTTTTTCGGTATGAAATAAGGTATAGTAGGACTAAATAATCAAAGTACCAAAAATACCTTTGGACGGGGCAGAAGAGATTGCACATTGTACAGTAAGTAACTGCTATTATTTCTCAACCCCTTGCAAAATTTCAAGTTGGCGCTCCATTTTTTTCGGTATGAAATAAAGTGTAGTAGGTCTGAACAGTCAAGGTACCAAAAAGTACCCTTGGGCGGGGCCGAAGGGATTGCGCGTTTTACAGTAATTGCTATTATTTCTCAACCCCTTGCAAAAATTTCAAGTTGGCACTCCATTTTTTCGGTATGAAATAAGGTATAGTAGGACTAAATAATCAAAGTACCAAAAATACCTTTGGACGGGGCAGAAGAGATTGCACATTGTACAGTAAGTAACTGCTATTATTTCTCAACCCTTTGCAAAATTTCAAGTTGGCGCTCCATTTTTTTCGGTATGAAATAAAGTGTAGTAGGTCTGAACAGTCAAGGTACCAAAAAGTACCCTTGGGCGGGGCCGAAGGGATTGAGCGTTTTACAGTAATTGCTATTATTTCTCAACCCCTTGCAAAAATTTCACGTTGGCACTCCATTTTTTTCGGAACAATACAAGATATAATAGGTCTGAACAATCGAGGTACCAAAAAGTATCCTTAAACGGGGCCGAAGAGATTGTGCGTTTTACAGTCAGTAACTGCTATTATTCCTCAACCCCTTGCAAAATTTCAAGTTGGCACTCCATTTTTTCGGTATGAAATAAGGTGTAGTAGGTCTGAACAGTCAAGGTACCAAAAAGTACCCTTAGACGGGCCCGAAGAGATTGCGCGTTTTACAGTCAATAATTGCTATTATTCCTCAACCTCTTGCAAAATTTCAAGTTGGCACTCTATTTTTTTCGATATGAAATAAGGTATAGTAAGACTGAATAATCAAGGTACCAAAAATACCTTTGGACGGGGCCGAAGAGATTGCACGTTGTACAGTAAGTAACTGCTATTATTTCTCAACCCCTTGCAAAATTTCAAGTTGGCGCTCCATTTTTTTCGGTACGAAATAAGGTGTAGTAGGTCTGAACAGTCAAGGTACCAAAAAGTACCCTTGGACGGGCCCGAAGAGATTGCGCGTTTTACAGTCAGTAATTGCTATTATTCCTCGACCTCTTGCAAAATTTCAAGTTGGCACTCTATTTTTTTCGGTATGAAATGAGGTATAGTATATCTGAACAATCAAAGTACCAAAGGGTTTCCTTGGACGGAGCCGTAGAGATTGCGCATTTTACAGGAAGTAACTGCTGGTATTCTTCAATTCCTTGCAAAATTTCAAAGTTGACATCTCATTTTTTTCGATATAAAATAAGGTATAGTAGGTCTGAACAATCTAGGTACCAAAAAGTACCCTTGGACGGGGTCGAAGGGATTGTGCGTTTTACAGTAAGTAACTGCTATTATTCTCAACCCCTTGGAAAATTTCAAGATGGCATTTTTTTTTTTTCGGTATGAATTAGGAAGCCAAATATCGCAAGATGGGAAGAGCACAAAAAATATAAAACGAAGATAAGCACAAGGTCGTGCTACATTTAACAACAAGACAACAAACATAGAAACAAGGAAACGATTGCTTAAAGCATATGTGTGAAGCACAGCACTGTACGGCTATGAAGCCTAAACACTAAGAGAAGCGGACAAGAGAAAAGTAGAAGCCTTTGAAATATGGTGGTACAAACGCATTATGAAAATATCACGAACAGAAAAAGTTAAGAACCAAGAGGTACTAGGTAGGGGAAGAAAAAAATATGTTGGAAACAGTAAAAAACGGGAGAGATAGGATGATAGGCCACATACGAAGGCATGAGGGAGTAGTGCGAAATATATTAGAAGCAGAGATAGGAGAAAAAAGAAATAGAAGTAGACCTAGATTAGACTAGTGCACACAGATAGTGAAAGATGTAGGATGTGGGAATTTCAGGGAAATGTGTAGGCTAGCTCAGAATAGAAATCAATGGAGGTACGGATCCAACCAGTCCTAAGATGGAAAAACTAATGATGAAAAAAAAATAATTGTGCTTAAACATGATGATCATTATAAAAGGACTACAGGTATTGGTTTTGCAATATTCTCCACCAATGTTAATTGTGCGAAAGGATTTACTG
The DNA here is from genome assembly GCA_036346225.1 of Platerodrilus igneus. Classification (NCBI taxonomy): domain Eukaryota; kingdom Metazoa; phylum Arthropoda; class Insecta; order Coleoptera; family Lycidae; genus Platerodrilus; species Platerodrilus igneus. Next base: position 6,485,949 of record JARFIW010000791.1, read on the forward strand.
GAAAACTATTAATTTGGTAAATGTCTAAGTGTTGGGGGATCCTTAGGAGCCACAGACTGTTTAACTCCTTTCACATACCCTACATGTGATTTTCCAATGCACCACCCTAAGGTACTACAATGGCCATAAAGCGAGTTTTTTTAAACTGGAAGATTTTGAATTTTGTAGTACTCTTGTTGTTCCAAGCTAGATAGGGATCTTAAACGTGCCTGACAACACACACACACACGACCTCCATTTTACCTCTCATTCGAACGATGGCGTATTTTAGTGAAAAATGCTCTCCTAACACTTTTCAAGTGGACCGTGTCAGGATTTGAACCCGGGACCTTGGGCGTAGTAGTCGCACGCATACAAACTACGCCACGGAGCTTACATGTGATTTTCCAATGCTCCACCTGAAGGTTCTACATTGGCCACGAAGCGAGTTTTTTTACCTGGAAATTTTCAATTTTGCCGAACCCTTGCTGTTGCAAGCAAAATAGGGATCTTTAACGTGCGTGACAACACCCGCACACAGGACCTCCATTTTACGTCTCATCCGAACGAGGGGGTATTTTCGTGAAAAATGTTTGCCTAACATTTTTCAAGTGGACTGTGTCAAGATTTGAACCCGAGACTTTGGGCATTGTATTCACATGCATATCAACTACACCACGAAGCATTTCCCCCTTCACATTCCACTGAATCTCGGTGAAATAGGGCATATAAGGGGAACCGAGCAGTATATAGACTATTGTGGTAATATAGGGGAACTGTGTAGGCTAGCTCAGAACATAAATAAGTGGAGGTAGGTGTCCAACCAGTCAAGATGGAAACCTAATGACGAAAAAATAAGTGCCTTTAAATCTGATGATTACTATAAACAACTACAGGTGTCGGTTGTGAAATATTTTCAACTAATGTTGATTGTGCGAAAGGATATATTGGAAAAACTATTAATTCGACAAATGTTCAAGTGCTGGGGGAACTTGGCAGCTGCAGGTTGCTTACTTCCCTTCACATACCCTACATTTGATTTTCCAATGCTCCATCCGAAGGTACTACATTGGCCAGGAAGCGAGTTTTTTCTTACATGAAAAATTTTGAATTTTGCCGAACTTTTGCTGTTCCAAGTAAGGTAGAGATCCTTAACGTGCATGACAACACGTACACACGTGACCTCCATTTTACCTCTAGTCCGAACCAGGGCGTATTTTTGTGAAAAATGCTCGCCTAGCATTTTTCAAACGGACCGTGTTGGGATTCCAACCTGGGACTACGCCAAGGAGGCGCATAACCCCCTTCACATACCTTACATGTGAGTTTACAATGCTCCACCCGAAGGTACTACATTGGCTAAGAAGTGAGTTTTTTTTACCTGAAAAATTTTGAATTTTGTCGAACCCTTGCTGTTCCGAGCAAGGTAGCTGCCTCCCCTTCACATACCACTGAATATAAGAGAAATAGGGTATATAATTGTAAAACAATAGAAGGGAACCGTACTGCATCTATCAAGAAAGAACAGCGGCTACGTTCAAAGACAACAAATATAGAAACAAGAAAAAACTTGTTCAAAGCATATGTGTGAAGCACAGCACAGTACGTCTATAAAATAGGGGCAGTAAAAAGCAGACAGAAAGAAATAGATGGTTTCTGGAATGTTGTGTTCAGATGTATGGGGACGATTGCATGGACAGATAACGTTAATAACAAATAGGTTATAGAAATAGTAGAGGAATAAAGATATCTATGGAAAGAAATAGGAGAAATAAAAAGGCAAAATACGTTCTAAGGCATTTTTGGGGAATACTACGGGATTTATTACAAGCTGAGATAGGAAAAGGGAGGTAGTGGTAAACCGAAATCAGACTTTCGCACGCAAATAGTGATAAATGCCTGTGTAAATTTTAGGGAAATGTGTAGGTTAATTCAGACTAAGAAGCAATGAGGGTACGCGTCTAACCAGTTCCAGGACTGTAGACCTGATGATGATGATGGAGCTTTTTGTACTTGTTGTACATGAAAAGCGTTAAAACCTTTTAGTGCTCTTCAAACATTGTATGTAGAATTTGAAATTGGATTGCGTGCGCCTTGTACTTATCTCTGGATTATCGTTTACGATATTCAGAATATCTTCTTCAAATTCCAAACCAAGCCCACGCTGTCTTTCAGAAACGATGCTTGCCCTTACAAATATCCCAGTTTCACCAACACGTGTAAAAACAGTTTAAAAAACTTGCCTGTTGGGAATTCTATGATTCGGAAAACGACGTAGATACTCCTCTACTGCATGAATGTACTACCTTTTCAGAAAAAAAACATAGACACCATATCTGCATATTGTTAATTTATTGTTAATGATCAATTAGACAGGTGAAAGTACAGACTGAATAATTAACTCAACAAATAAATCAAACTTACTCCTATTAATCGAGATAGTTAAGTTATGGTAGGGCCAATTACTGAATTCCTGTAACACTCTATTGCAGCGCGACAAATACTATGTATGATCCATCTAACTACGTACGCGTGAACGTATGGGTTCCGCTACTTTCCTCACCAGATATCACTGGAGTTTGTTGTTAACCTACAACATTAAAATGGAAAACACAGATATTTCAGGTAATAGGAGAGGGAGAGTGATTACTGACAAAAAAGCTCGCTACATTATAACTTACTGATTATCACTCGTCCTTCAGATACAGTATCCCATTGTCACCGTTCGTTTTCCAACTCCCGTCAGTTTTTTATCACTTATTAAACGTAACGCGTTCTCATTAAGCGAACCAATGACGTATACTTATTTGGAACCGTGAGAAACATTTACGCACGCAAACTATATCTTAATTATTATAATAAATTTCACGAACAATGCTAGCAACTCAAAACCAAATTCATAATGCGTCATAACCTACTTAATTCTACAAAAAAAGGTCTCCTAGGATAATTATTAAAATAAATTCGTAATTTATGCAAATGAGACGTAACAGAATGTGATCTTCGCGCATCCAATGTGAATGTACGTCACTCCAATACCGTAGACTTACTTTGTCATACAGTCTAAAAGTTGCTTTGTCGTAAAAATGTATTTTGTTGACAAAATTCCCATTAGTTGCAACGTTTTTTCATCATTTTCTCAATAGGCTCTAATCTACAATCAAAATAATTTTTACTCAATTTTTACGGTAAGTAAATTTTGCATGATTTACATGGATTTTTATGTAATACATTTAAGATTTAGAAATAACTTACACCATATGCTTGTGCAGCTCTGCGTGACGATGTAATGCGGTGTCTCAATGAAGTTCTGCATAATTTCCAAAGTTTTGTTATCATTCGTAACGGACTTTGGTCGACCTGTTTGATTTCCATCTTTTATGCTTTCCTCAACGCGTTTTACAATTTTTTGTATCGTAGCCATAGAAATAAGGGGTCGATTGGTGAAAGTACTATTAAACATGTCTGCTACTTCACAATGAGATCTTATTTTATCGCTATAACCATTTTATCATGAAAAGAGTAATTCGTTCTTTTTCATTAAGAACCATCTTAGAGAACCAAGTTACTTTACACAACTTTTAAAAGCAATTTAAACCACTGACAGTTTCAGTTAACCACTTCATAAATTTTTATAAAAATACCAAATTCACAGCCTACTACAATTAACTACTTTAAATTGTGTATTCACTGAAAGATTTCTTTACTAAAGACATCGCTAAATACTTTAAATCTTAAATGCGACATGTGGTTGATCTCGTATTGAAAGGTAGATTCCAAAATTATAACAATATACAGGATATTGCATTCAAAATATTAAAGTGACCCGTTTTCGGAAAAACGATTAATTTGACAACAGATTAAATAACAAAACGGACATAATCATATCTCCCCCATTTCAAATTTTATACATTTCTGACAACCCGTTTTCGAAAAAGTTAGGCGTTCCAGATTTTTCTTCCACTCTGTATGTTATATAGCATTTTGCTATACTATGCAGTACTTGTTCAAAAACATATATAGGCCAAACATCGCAACCCTACAAAATCAAGTAAACGAACATAAAAGTGAAACTAGACTTCGCGACCTGAAGGATGTGCTCTAGCAAAGTACGTCAGCAAGCAAACCACAATTTCAGATTTCATGATTTTAAATCATCTACTTTTATACAAATTGCGAAACGCCATGTAGTTAATTAAGCATCGCCAAAATTATTTAATTTTAGCGTGGAAAAGAAATTAAATCTTTATAAATTTAAACGGATTTTAAACATATCAAAAGTGCTTTCATATTTTTAACAAAATTTTATAGAATATATCCACACATATTCAGCGCTTAAGGGTTAACTGTAAAGTGGCAATCACTATTTGAAGTATTACCATTTAACCCATATCCCTTCAAGTAACATTTAAAGAAGTTTTAATATTCTTTTTCAATTAGCGAATAAGCCCTAAATATATATTAATGTTACGTGTGCACAGAGGTATGCGAAATACCCTATTTTTGAACCCTACACAATCCAATTATAATTTTTAATCCCTTGAGGGGCTTGAAAATGCGCTGTTTGCTCTTCGGATCTGGGGACCCTTGTGCTTTAGTTGTTTAACAAGGAAACTGTTTGGTTTACAAAAAAATTTCGTTAGGTATGAAAACTCCAATTTAAAGTTTTCCTTTGTTGTTCTAAAGACTACGATTAAATTAATATTATTGCTCTTAATTTTTAAACAGTAACTTCAAACTATTCTCTGAAATGTTCAAACGACTGAACTGGTCCTACATATACAAATAGCATCTGTTAGAACGACTGCTCTGTAAATGTTACGCTTACTTTCCGAATCGATGATCAAACAATTTTCATAGTTAACAAGATAAGCAAAGGCAGGGGAGAAACTCCTTGTTTATGCTTGAGTTCTCGAAATGCTTGGATGAGTTGCATTTGCTAATTGGAACTTTGCAAATAACATACACAAATAAACATGGTAATCATTTCTATTCAAAGGTTTGCAGTTCTGTTTCTTATCGGTTGGTTAGTTTATCACTTCTAATTTAATAAATCTTTCTCCAGGTAAGTTGCTTTAGATTATTAATTAAACTCAAACTTTGCAAATTACAGAAAGAGCTTTATTGTCAATGAATGTTTTTACATTGGTGAACTAAGCACTACAAAACAAGCCTAAAAGACAAATCGAAATAACAAAGTAAATCAAAAATTCTAACTGTGGTAGGTCTGATATTATATTTCGCTTGTATACTAATAGCGCATAGCATAAAACAATTATAAACATCTGAAATATTAAAAAGCTAAAAATGTAAAAAAAATTATTAGGAAGTGCTGCTACAGTTTTAATAATAAATACTTAAAAAAATTTGATTCTAATGTTGCGCGCTAGTTGTAACCAGTATTTTACTATACAAAATAAAGTTTTATACTTATAAGATGGAAAGGCTAAAACTGTATGCCGACGATTAACTTGGCTATTTCCCCTAGGGAAAGTGGGAGGGGGGGAGGAAGGAGTCAGGACTGAATTTACCTAATTAAATAGAAAACTATGTAACCTTAAGGACGCTACTGTATCTAACAGGTTTTAATTAATTTATCAAGGGTAGGTACAAAAAGCCCTTTTGTGCTTAACAATTCTAAATTCTTCTATTTAAATTCTCAGATAAACATAAATCATTAGAGGTATTATCTCGATCAATCAGACGTCTTCCTAAAGAAATATTTTTAACATATGTGCACAACAAAATACTAGCTTGATTATACGTCTATTTCGCATCGAAAAATAAACAATTTAATCAAGCAACTTTATAACTTTCATTTTCAACAACTAACTTATATCACAGATTTTTATTTTTAACCAATTTATTACAAAAATCAAACGAGTTATTATTAAAGTCATCTTCTGTCATAAAATATCTGAAGTTATGAAAAATTAATAACTTTAAATGCTAATTCAATCTTTAACGAAGCAGACCTCTTGGACTGAAATGATGAGGTTCTCATGACTGTTGGTTTGACCTTCCATGTTTGATACAACCCGTTTTGTTGTATAAATTCGGTTAAGAATTCAGCAAAATGACTCGTAGATCACAAACCGCTACTCCTAATAAAGCTGCTTTTGTACCGGATTTAAATAGGTTTCAGGCCTCATCTGCTGTCCACCGTCAGGTGATAAAACAAAGGCGGTATTACTGCCCCGAGGATTTTTGCGTATCAACGACTTCCAATCTGATTTACTCGAAGTATACAAAGGAAGTCATTAAATTAATAAAAATATTCCTAAACAATTCGACCTACTTACAATTTTTTGCTAATCAAAGCAGATTGTTATTACAACCCCGATATCGGACGAAATGTAATGTTTTTTTCTTTCGATAGCGTAGCGGACCACCGATAATAAAGCGACATTAATGTACGTAAATTTAACAAAGTCACAGATAAAAAAAATGTCACTTACCAAGCTGACGCAACATAGGTGCCATTGATTCGATCTTCTGGAATGTTGTGGGAAATAGGAAAGAAAGGACAGGAATATTTACACTAATAAATAATTTCACAGCGAAACGCATAGACTTGTGATAACTGAAAGTAATAATGTCGAACACAAGCACGACTTGACTCCACGTAAACCCAAAAGCGACTCTCGCTCTACATATGCGCACAGATAATTGTTTATCGTATCAGCTGGAGAACGACGATTAAGTATTGAATACAGGATCGCGACTTAAACGTAATTGAAATATGATTTTTAATATTTCTCTCGCAAACACAGATGCTTAGTGTCGACGCGCTGTGTTTATGAAACAACTTGGATACCTTGACATAATTGTGAACAAAAACTTATTCATATTCAATTTATAATGATAAAAATGCTATTTAAAACAAGCACCTTGGCGTTCATAGCAAAGTTTTAGACACCTAAAGTATTTTAATTTTATTATTGCAACATAATGTGGAATTTAGCCTTGTTTTAGAATTAAAATAGAAAGCAACAAATCGTTAAACGTTCTTCACATGGATCTAAAAATTTATTATAAATGGAAAATAATTGTAAACAAATTTTTTTATTTTTTTTCTTTAAACAGAATTGTTACACTCTACAAGGAATAACAGTTACACGGTAAAAAAAATTGTTAGAGTCAAGTTCTGTAAAGTTCATGATCAACTTCTTAGGTAAATTGATTCTAAATCAATTGTAATACGTTTTGAAAACATTCCGATAAAAATTCGTCAACTGAATAAAATGGTCGTTGAGTTAGAAATAATTTCAGTGGTTGTTGCGGGTGAAAAAATCGTTAGACTGTTAAATTTTAAAATGCCTGAAAGGGGTTGGAATTCCATAACAAATCAAGGGTGTACCGGTTAACTACAGTGATGCAGGAGTGGGTCCCTATAGAAACAAATTGATAAATTGCAAAATGTAATTGGAAAGTAAAAATATCAAGCTGCGTTACTATAAACAATTACCCTGAATGGCTTTTTGGTACTGTTTTAATTAGTCGCACAAACTCGTGAAGTCTAGGATTTTATCTCCTGGAAGACGAGTTTTCCTAATGGATTCTAATTATTTCGGCCTCCTGGTGAAATGGAGTTCCTTTTACAATTAATATATTCTGTACAAAGAAAACCAACACTTTCTTCTCACTGAATCACCTAATATTATTCTTGTAAACAGGTCATCATTAGTTTTCACTCCTGTATCTGGTTAGACGGATACCTTCATTGTTTCCTATTCTGAAGCTAACATACACATTGTCCTGAAATTCCCATAGCCTACATCTTTCACTATATGCGTGAAATGGTCTGATCTAAGTGTACCTCAACTTCTCTTTTCTCATTTCTACTTGACATATATCCCTCAATATTTCCCAAATGCCTTAGAGCCGTTTCCTGTGTTTTTATTTCTCCTATTTTTGTTTTCCGCGGATATCCTTCTTTCCCTACTGCTTACAAACCTTTTTGTTATTAAGTTTATCTGTTCCTGCTATCATAATGATATATCCGAAGCAACACATTCCAAAAGGTTTCTAACTTTTTCCTGTCTGCTTCTCCTATTGTCCCTATTACATAGCCGCACAGTCCTGTGCTCCACATATAAGGTTGCGACAATTTTTTTCTAGTTTCTATGTTTGTCGTCTTCAAACATAGCAGTTGGTCTGTCTTGTTACTTACAGCTCGGTTTGTCTTCTATTGTTTTCTAAATATATACCTTATTTCACCGATATTTAGTGGTATGTGAAAAAGGTTAAGCAACCTGCAACTACCAAGATTCCCCAACACTTGGACATTTTCCGAATTAATGGTTTTCCAAAAAATCCTTTCACACAATCAACGTTATTTGCAAATATAGTAAAATCAACACCTGTAGTTGTTAATAATAATTATCAGATTTAAGTAAACAAAAGTTTGCTTCATGGCCAGTGTAGTACCTTCGGGTGGAGCATTAAAAAATCACATGTAGGGTATGTGAAGCGGGTTAAACAGTCTGTGGCTGCCAAGGATCACCCAACACTTAGACATTTACCGAATTAATAGTTTTCCAGTAAATCCTTCCGCACAATTAACATTAGTTGAGAATCTTGCAAGGCCAATACCTGTAGTTGTTTATAATAATCATCATGTTTAAGCTCAGTTATTTTTTTTTCATCAATAGTTTTTCCATCTTAGGACTGATTGAACGCGTACCTCCATTGATTTGTACTCTGAGCTAGTCTACACATTTTCCTGAAACTCATACAGCCTATTTCTTTGACTATCTGCGTGCAATAGTCTAATCTAGGTCTACCTCTACCTCTCTTTCTAGTATGTTTGCTTCTAATATATTACGCACTATTCCCTCATGCCTTAGTATATAACCTATCATCCTATCTCTTCCATTTTTTTACTGTTTTCCACATATTTCTTTCTTCCCCTACCGTTTCTGGAACCTCTTTGTTCTAACTTTGTCTGTGCATGATATCTTCATAATATGTCTGTAGCACCACATTTCAAAGACTTCTATCTTTTTTCTGTCCGCTTCTCCTACTGTCCAAGTTTTACAGCTGTATAGTGCTGTGCTCCACACATATACTTTCAGCAATTTTTTCCTTGTTTCTATGTTTGTTGTCATTGAACATAGTAGTTACTTTTTTGTTAAATTCACCACGGTCTTATGCTAATCCTTGTTTTATATCTTTTGCGCTTTTCCCATCTTGCGTTATTCGGTTCCTAGGTAGCAGAAATACTTAACCTCTTTTAAGTTTTCGTTTCCTATTTTTATTATAGTTTTGATTTATTGTCTCCTCCCTTACATACTAGTAGTTTAGTTTTACTTTCGTTAATTTTCATACCATATCTCTCTGTTAGAAAAGCTGCTTCTAGCTCTTCCTTGCTAGAGATGCTAATACCGCTATATCTTCTGCAAAGTTAAGCATATCAATCTTTTGTCCCTGCATAATAATTCCAAATGTTATTACAATTTAAATGGTGATAGTTTTTACAATTTAAAAGTCGGTAATACAGTTAAAAGAAGTCGATAATTACAGTTACAAAAGTTCATAAACACATCGCGCAAGCGCAATGAATAAAGCGAGCAACGCCCCTGGCGGATAGCAACGGCAACCATATTACAGATTCCGCGTTGCCAACTTCCAATGACGTCACCAAGGCACAAAATTATATTGCGCCATAATCGGAAAATTTACGTACACATAAGATAATAGATATTACAGAATTTACTCACTTGATAGGTCCAGATTTCCACGAAGTACGCCTGTCGTCCTTCCGGATAGATAAAGATGGTATGCCCGACGCTCTTCCACAGCGTTTGGACCAGCTCCAGCAATCCTGAGCTCGTTCTCCCAGGGTCGTGTAGTACGGTACGTCTACGGCTCTAATTATCACCTACCTATGCAGGGATCGGATAAGAAAAATAAGGTATAAGGGCGACAACAAAGATAATTAGGCAGGATATCTACATAGGTAAAGATAAGCACGATACGATACCTCAAAGCGTCCACTCCACTCGAAGGCACGGGCTAAAAAGCCACGTTAAAGCGTCTAACGGAAAACTCTCACCACTTTTCCCAACTCTTTGTCTTTATCACGTCGGCGCAAAGTATTCGTCCACCCCTCTAGTGTCGCGCGACGTAACGTAAGTACACGCCTAGTCTATTAAAATTCCGCGCACCGCGTCTTTCGAAATAATGGCGCGAAACCTCCGTACATCAAACTTAACCTAAACAATGTTTAAGTGCCAATTTAATTGGCACGTAACAATCGCGACAAAGCCACAAAAGAAAAAACTTAAAAAAAGAAAAAGTCTGTTAGCACAGTAACAGCTTAAAATCTAAGACCTACTTACCTTATATAAAACCTAACTTAAAACCTACAAAATGTTTATATAAGGCGCCACCTGGTTTTTTAACCGATAACCCGTCTACCGAAGTACCAGGAAACGGAATAGGTAGCCCCACTGTTTTTGACTACATTAATTGTCGACAGCACAAATTTGTCGGGGAGCATGAAACACTACTTAAACTAAAACAGATGCGACAAGTCGCCTAAACCTATCTAACTAAAGCTAACATTAAAGTTCTTGTGTGCAAACATACATGAGTGTTGCATCAAAACTATTCTTCTTTTGGCAAGAAGTGCCCAAATTTAAAAATGTTCATAGAGTGAGTCACTTTGCACTCTAGCAAATTTTGTTACTGGTACTTTAGCTTACTAACGATGCACATTTAAAACTTGTCCATAAGATAGTTGTCAATCAACAAATTTACCAAAAGTACCACCCTACTAAATCCTTATGTGCTAACCTGACAAATTACATTTCTATATCGGGTTAGATTTTTTACTCAAATTTCAAAAAAAATAATTCCCACGTCTGGTCATAGATACCACACGTTAGGACGATAAAAAGATAAGACAAGATCTCAAATTGTTGTTAAAGATAGTAGATAAGATAATGATATTAAGCTTAAATTGTTATCCTCAAAGGTAATAGATAAGATAACGGTATTAAGCTTTAGTTATATTTGAGATACTAGATAAGATAACGCGATATTAAGCTAAAGTGATTATTAGAGATAGTAGGTAAGGTAACATGAATTTAAACAAAAGTTATTACTAAAGATAACCGGTAAGATAACGCGAAATAACTCGAAGTTATTACTAACAGTAGTCGGTAAGATAACGAGAAATTAAACCAAAATTATTACTAACGGTAGACGGTAAGATAACGATACTAAACTAAAGTTATTATTAAAGGTAATCGGTAAGATAACGATATTAAAACTAAGGGTATTATCAAAGATAATAAAGAAAACAAAGGTATTGGCCTAGTTATTACCCAAGACAATGAATAAGGTAACAGTTAGAGTGGCTCCGTGGAGTCGTTATATAAGTAAGATAATACATATAAATTAAAAAAAAAACTAGGCTCTAACGAGTGCATCGACCACGATAAGAAAATCAGACAAAGGTTGACACAACAACTTACAAGTATCATAACAGATACATTCACACAAAACAAACTGTTTTAAGGTAGTTTTTCAAAACGGTAGCACCCTAAACACACAAAAATGCCTAATTATAAACAGTTAAATACAAACATACTGTTCCAATATGCTAACAACAACCGAGAATTTAATAAGGTAATAATAAAAAGCAATAGCATCTCACCACAAGGTTCAATAAAAAACAATGAAAAAAAATGTTTATAAGTTATGTTGATTTAGTAGAAAAAGAAAGAAATAATGATGTAGTATAATGTGGGCGACTGCAATAATTCAGAGGAAAAACACATGGAATAGGCAATCCTGGTTTTTTGCAACTGCGAATATGAACTATTTCTTACAATGGCATAGGTCATGACTCCTATGTTGGCCCAAAGAAAAAAATCATCCACTCAACATCAGCTAAAACCAATCATAAAAATTCAATGAGTTATTACACCCAAAGTTACGACAATTACCACACAGAATTAAACCATGTAAGAAAAATACTAAAAACCGAATAATATGCAGTAGGAAAAGTTCGAGGGTTGATTAAATGAAACAACAAAGTTATATTGAGGGGTGTAGAGAATGAAGTGATATATAAGTAACGGTATGGTCAAGGAAAAGTCAACCAAAAGAAAAAGATAGCTAATTTAAGGGAAGTAAAGTTAAACGTGTAGGGGGTATACACAGTACAAAAAAGAAAATAAGCAATTTAAGTTACTAATTGATGGTGAGAACCAAAAAATATTAGGTAAATAGTGAGGGTTTAATCATATTAAGATACGAGGTATCAGGGATTAAATTTGGAAAGTTAAGAGAAACAACATCACGAGATAAGGCACCAGGTACGATATTTAATTTGCCAGGCCTATGCCTAACGTCAAAAGTGAATTGAGATATACGCAAGTTCCATCTTGCCAAACGACCTGCGGGCTGTTTTAAGTTATTAAGCCAAGTGAAAGCTAAAAACATTAGGTACATTGTCAAGGAAGTAAACGTGAAAAGCTCTTAGATATACGTAGGGTTAAACGATTTTAAAAACAATTTTAAGGCATTTAATGAAGTTTAAATCGATATGTGAAGAGATAAGAGTAATTAAAACTCGATTCACTAATAAAATTGTTGAAAAACAAAAAGATATTTTATAATGCATATATTTACTGGGATGGGAAGCTCTCATTTGAGTTCTACCCAAACCAATAAGGAAAAATGTCAACATTATTATTAAAAAAATGATTTACAAATTCTAAACGACAAACTTACCAACCGAATCCTCGTCTAGACTTAAGTAACGCTGGGCGACCAACCCTTGGGTCTCGTCTAGACTTACATAACGCTGAGCGACCAAATTCGACAGTAAATTTCGCTTACAGATGTTAAGGTGCGTTGAGATATCAATAACTAAAAAAAATATGCAATCAGACAAAATCATACTCGCTACATGAAAGAAAAATTCCACGATACCTATACAAAAGGTATTCCAAATTATTGGAATGTTCTTTCAATATTGCACAAGTTATCAACAATTATCGTAAATGAGTTTAAATAATAAACGTTAACGGAAATTTCTTTATTTTAGTATTCAAAGGAGCAGATATAAAGAGATGCAGTTTATTACAACATTTAGGAAGGTAAAAATATGATTAGGTAATTTCGTTACTATATATAAAGCAAGAGCCTCAATAAAACGCAATTATAGGTTATACTGTTTAAAACATACAAGGTAATTTAAGCACGGTTTTTTTTTAAAAAACAGGAAGGGTTATGTTTTTAAAATTTAATAGAAATAAATAATTTCCATAATAAACAGTGTTTAAAGACATAAGATAAGGTAAATGCTTATTTACTTATACTTACTTGCATAGAAGTAGGGTTAGATAATTTATGTTTCCTGAAAGTTCACATATGAATCCAAAAATAACCCAATCACACAACATAATTGAAGTTAACAAACAGATCGCACATTCTAAATTTGGAAAACACTATACAAAAACACATTTTATAAACAACAGTTGTATTTAATTTCAAAATGGCGGTATTCACCTTTAATTGGCAAGGCAACTGATTTTTGACATCTAAAAGAATGCGTGTTCCTAAACACGTATAAGTTTCAAGGTTACAGATATTAATTAATTCATTTTTAGTGAAAAAGCTTTTTTTAAATAACATTGATAATACATTGAATGTTTATAAAAAACACAAAGGAAAATTCACAGGTTCCTAACCTCGCACGTTAATAAGGGCGCCATTTTATTACCATTTAGATGGTGATAGTTCTTACAATTTAAAAGTCGGTAATACAGTTAAAAGAAGTCGATAATTACAGTTACAAAAGTTCATAAACACATCGCGCAAGCGCAATGAATAAAGCGAGCAACGCCCCTGGCGGATAGCAACGGCAACCATATTACAGATTCCGCGTTGCCAACTTCCAATGACGTCACCAAGGCACAAAATTATATTGCGCCATAATCGGAAAATTTACGTACACATAAGATAATAGATATTACAGAATTTACTCACATGATAGGTCCAAATTTCCACGAAGTACGCCTGTCGTCCTTCCGGATAGATAAAGATGGTATGCCCGACGCTCTTCCACGGCGTTCGGACCAGCTCCAGCAATCCTGAGCTCGTTCTCTCAGGGTCGTGTAGTACGGTACGCCTACGGCTCTAATTATCACCTACCTATGCAGGGATCGGATAAGAAAAATAAGGTATAAGAGGCGACAACAAAGAAAATTAGGCAGGATATCTACATAGGTAAAGATAAGCACGATACAATACCTCAAAGCGTCCACTCCACTCGAAGGCACGGGCTAAAAAGCCACGTTAAAGCGTCTAACGGAAAACTCTCACCACTTTTCCCCACTCTTTGTCTTTATCACGTCGGCGCGAAGTATTCGTCCACCCCCTCTAGTGTCGCGCGATCTGCGCAAACTCACTATGACGTAACGGAAGTACACGCCTAGTCTATTAAAATTCCGCACACCGCGTCTTTTGAAATTATGGCGCAAAACCTCCGTACATCAAACTTAACCTAAACAATGTTTAAGTGCCAATTTAATTGGCACGTAACAATGTCTTACTGCTTTTAACAGTATTTATTGGCTCTTCGATGTACAAGTTAAAAATTAACGGAGATAGGACTCATCCCTGTCTCACTTCCTTTCTAATATTTATTTCTTTACTTTCCTGCGCTAATTCTATTACAGCTGTTTGCTCTTTGTATAAGCCATGTATAATCCGTCTATCCCTATAACTCCTTCCGATCTTATTGCCAATTTCCAACATTTTTTTCCATTTTACATTGTCCAATGCTTTTCCAATTCTACAAACCCTGTACACACGCTTTCTCTTTTTCTAGTTTTTTCTCCAATATCACCCTTAAAGCTAAAATATCCTCCCGTGTTCCCTTACTTCGCCTAAACCCAAATTGATTTTCTCCTAGTATTTTTTTAGTCCATTTTTTCATTTGTCATTGTACAATTCTAGTTAATAATTGTGAAACTTACTGTTCAAAAATTTTCACATACCATCCGCACCTTTTTTTTTGGTATAGTAGGTATGATGTTATGTTTGAAATCTTTAGTTATCTCATAAATCTCATACATATGACTTACAAGTTGAAAGAGATGTTCTGTTACTGCTTTCCAAGCGACTTTTGGAGTTTCTGCTTACATTTTATCTGTACTAGGTGCCTTATTATCTTTCGGACTCTTTAATGCTAATTCAAACTCATCTTCTTCAATGTTCTATTCCTGCTCTAGTGCTTTTAGTTCCTGTCTTGCTTTGACTTCCATATATATTCTTACCATCTAACCACTTTCTCTATATTTTCTATAATAATGTTTCCTCTCGCAAGTCTTATATTTTTGTTCTATGGTTTTATATCCCCAAAGTTCAATCTAATTAGTTTGTATGCTTCGTCTGTCTTTTCTATTTCCGTCTTAGTTTGTCCCGGTTGGACTTTTCATCATTTCATTATTCTTTAGCTCTCTTGCATTTGCGAATAATTTCTTATTTTATGGCTCTGTATTAATGTTTTCTAGTTTCGTCTGGTCTGCTTTTATATGTTCGTCTTTCTTCTATTGAATTCAGAATATCGTTTGTTATCCATAGTTTCTTGTTCTCTGCACGCACGCGTTCTATCATTCAAGCAATCTCCTAATCACAGACTTCTTTCAAGTTTTATTTCACAATAAGGGAAATAATGCAATCATTCTGCACGAAAACTATAAAAAATTTATTAATCTAACTTTTTTATTTTCAGGCATACAAATATTGGTTGAACGACATGTATCTTGCAAATCTCTAGCTGCCGTGTCTAAGCTGAATTTAATGATATTCCATTCGAATTTTACTTACCCAGTAGCAGAAACTTTTCGGATGTTTTTCAGCTATTCCTTTGACTTTTTCTCAAATCTTTTGTGGATACTTTTATCGTTTAGTTTCCTAAAGTCAACGCGCCTTTTTCCGTTCCTTTTTTTTTAATTTTTAAATCTAAGTGCGGCTTTCATAATTACTATGTTGTGGTCAGTGTCTATATTCGCTTCTTGTTATCTTCTACTGTCTATTACTTGATTCCTAAACCGTTGTCGAACAAGGAAGTAATCCATTTGATATCTACGTATGTCTCCTGGCATCTTCCATGTGTATCTTCTTTTAACATGATGTTGAAATAATATGTTAGTAGTGCATTATTACAGATCCTGTGACCTCATTTCCACCAGCATCCTCATTTCCACACTCATCCGGACCAAATTTACATGTAAAAACCCACTATAAAGTCTTATTTTAAGGGATTTCCACCTTGCTCCGCCTTGCTCTCCGCTTTGCTCGGACAACCCCACATCAACCATTTTGATTACGTCACACCCGCATTCTTTCCACCCGCGAGATAAATCTTTCTCCACATTTCCACCCACGAGATAAATCTATATTGTTTGGTATCAATTGATATTAGAATTTTCTCAGCTACCCAAATCTCTAGGATTTTTTTAGATTGCATCATTCCCCAGAGAGCTACCCCAATTTCAGGATTTTTTTGCCGCTAACATTCTGAACCAAATAGTTTTCTTCGACTAGTCATTGCATCTTTCGAGATAAACCTATATTGTTTGGTATCAATTAATATTAGAATATTCTCAGCTACCCGAATCTCTAGAAATTTTTTAGATAGCACCATCCCCCAGAGAGCTACCCCAATTTTAAGAATTTTTACCAGCAGCAATTTTTGACCATCCGCATAAATTTTTTTATACATGCGGCACATCAAATTAGTCTAGAGTTTTACGCAAAATTCGAATTTGTAAACAGATTTAAAATAGAACCACGCCTTACAAAATTACACACATATCTTCTAGCGAGCATACCGCGACCGTACCACTACTCGCTTTTAATGTCATACCATACTTTCTATCTTGTTTAGCTCATCTTTCAAGATAAATGTACCTTGTTTGGTATCAATTAATATTAGAATTTTCTCAGTTACCCGAATCTCTAGAAATTTTTTAGATAGCACCAACCCCCAGAGAGCTACCCCAATTTTAAGAATTTTTACCAGCAGCGATTTTTGACCATCCACATAAATTTTTTTATACATGCGGCTCATCAAATTAGTCTAGAATTTTATGCAGAATTCGAATCTGTAAACAGATTTTAAATAGGACCACTCCTTACCATTTTACACACACACCCTCTAAATTATAAATTTCCTTCAGCTCATACCTAAATGAAAATCTAAAAACCATTCTTAAAACTTTTTATTACAGACAATTTTTTACTAATACAGTTTAAATTTTGTAAACCATCTTTTCTAAATACATATTGACAATTTTTATTCTTAACCTAGAACTCCTGGAGGGGCGTAACTTCCTCCACGTAATTAATTAAATAAGCGGGTGGATTAAACAATTTAGTGTATAAAGAAATTATCAGGATACAATATTGCGGGACTAAATTGGAAAGCGATAAGGCGGTTGTATTGTACAAGTTACAGTATAAATGTTTAATGTTAATTGTTTGCATAAATTCATAAAAACAAAGTCAAAAACTCACCAGAACTTCTTGGCTTTCGGTGCTATAGGATATTTTGGCAAGCACAATCCACGAACACACAGTTGCGGTTTATATTATGTTTTTAAGCGGTAAAACAAAAGTTTAGGCACTTCTTAAGTACTCTGCGGTCACACACGATCCACGTTTTCTATATTAATGCACTCTTGCGAACCAGGTGTTCGTTACAAGATAAATGTAGTTCTGTTTATCGCGCACTATCAGTATTTATTTCAAATGCACAACGATACTTTTGGCGCGAGCTAAGGCACTTATAAATTATCTATAAGTCGCCGAACCATACTCCCCGCCTTGAAAGTAGGAAACTTTCAAAGGAATGGAAAAGGAATGGAACCCCGCTTTGAAAGTAGGAAACCTTCAAAGGAATGGAACACAAAAAAAAAACTAATGAATTAAAAAATAAAATAAAAAAAACTCAGTGCTTGCTCAATACACAAGTAGTACAAGAGTCTATGTAAGCGGTAAAGCATAATGCTATTAAACTAAACCTTTATAAGCGGATGAATAAATGCGGTTGAAGAAATGCGGGTAAGTATAATAGTATTTAATTATTGGGTGGGCAACGGGCAAAGTTTCACAATTGCTCGTTTAAAGGAACTGTTTTTTGTTTTGACAGTGGCAACTCTAACAACGCCATCTCGGCCGGGATGAACTTCCTGGATCACACCTAAGGGCCATCGCAGCGGAGGAGTATCGTCTTGATTAATAAGAACTATAGTCCCTACCTTGATGGGATTACTAGAAGTGCAACACTTTTGACGACTTTGTAGTGTATGCAAGTAGTCTGTCTTCCATTTTTTCCAATAAGATCTTACTAATATATCTAATAATTTTTTGCGATTGACCAAGTTAATATTTTCACTTGGTAAATCAAAGGCGGGTAAAGATTGTAAAGGCGTAGACATTAAAAAATGAGCAGGTGTGAGAACCTCAGGGTGAGGGTCTGATGATAATAAACAAAGAGGTCTGGAATTTAACAGACATTCTATTTGAGTAAGGACAGTCAGTAACTCTTCATATGATAATAGTTGACTTCCAATTACTCGAAATAGATGCGTCTTGCAACTCTTTATATTTGACTCCCACATACCTCCAAAATGAGGGGCTCGTGGAGGAATCATTTTCCACTCAATACGGTGAATTGCAAGTTCATTTTTTAAAGCGGTTTGATAATTTGCGGATACCAAAAACGTATATAATTCCTCTAATTGTGTCTTGGCACCAATAAAATTTGTCCCGTTGTCCGAATATAAACAAGCAACAGCACCGCGGCGTGATTTAAATCTTTTCAAGGCGGCCAGAAAACAATCAGAAGACAAGTCGGAGACTAATTCTATGTGTATCGCCTTAGTGGTCAGACACACAAAAAGACAAATGTAGGCCTTCTGTGATCGAAAACCTCGCCGTCGCGTTAGCGTAATTTTAATTGGACCTGCATAATCGACGCCAGTATGTACAAATGCCTTTGTTTCTTGTACTCGACATAAAGGCAGATCAGCCATTTTTGGTACGGGATGAACAGGCGATAAACAAAAACAGGAGTTACATTGGTATACTCGTTTTCTAACAATACTTCTAGCGGAAAGTATCCAAAAACGTTGTCGTAAAATGGACATCAACAAATTTGGACACGTATGACAATTTACTTTATGATAATAATCGATAATGAGATTAACGATATGATCATTTTTTGGCAATAAAGCGGGATGCTTAGTTTCAAAAGGGAGATCGGAATTAGATAATCGTCCTTGTATTCGTAAAATCTTGTCTTCGTCCAAAAACGGGCAAAGATTCTTAAACTTTTTGGATCATAATTTAGAGTTACTTAGCTTGCTAATTTCATCACAAAATGCTCAAGTTGAATTGACTGAATAACATATTTTCAGCAATAATTAGGTCTGATGCTTTCATTTCGTTACAAAGCGGAAGTTTTTTAATAAAGCGGAGTACATACACTACTACCCTAAGTAGTTTGACCCATGAGGAACAGCGTTGAGCCAAAATATATAATACTGGTTGTTCACATTGAACAAAGGCGATCAAAGTATTTGATTTACGTTCAGGCAAATTATCAGTGTTATTAGAACTAAATGGCTTAATAGGCCATTCTGATATAGGAAAATGCAACCACTGTGGGCCATGCCACCATAGTTTGTTAACTATTAATTGAGAGGGCAACATGCTTCGCGACAAACTGTCGCTAGGATTTTCTTTTCCAGAAATATGATAAAAATGACGAGGATGTAAATTTTCATGACATTGTGCTATGCGGTTACTTACAAATATTGACCATTTATGCGGTGAAGAATGGATCCACGATAATGCTATAGTGGAGTCCGAAAATGCGTAGATACCTGTAATAGGTATTTGATCAATATAAGTATCATAAACTCTTTTAATAAGATTAGACATTAAAACAATTGCGCACAATTCTAGCCGGCATAAAGTAATTATTTTAACCGGTGATACCTTTGATTTTGAACAAAGCAATCGAACTTTAATATTTCCGATAGAATCTGTAGTATGCATGTAAATAACACAACCATAGGCGTTTAAACTAGCGTCAGAGAATGCTACGAGATTCACAACAGAATTTTTTAGAACCCCAACATGGCGTGGAATACTTAATTGTGAAAGTAAATGAAGTTCCTGGCGTAATAAATTATAGCGTTGGACAATCACGTCTGGAGGGATATCATCCCAATCAATTTTAATGTTCCACAATTCTTTAATAAGCAATTTCGCATATAAAATTGTAGGCGAAATTAAACCAAGTACATCAAATAAGCGGGCGATAAAAGACAAAATTGTACGTTTCGTACATTTACCCTCAGTATCAGAAATGGTGATCTTAAATAAATCGAGTGACGGCAACCATGAAAGTCCCAGAATTTTTAAGTTACCATCGTCAGAAAAACTTACGGAGGCGCGGTGGGAGTCTGGAAGGCTAGCCAATAACTCGGGTGAATTTGAAACCCATTTAATTAAATCAAAACCTCCGGACTTAAATAAAGTAATAAGTTCCTGAGCCAGTTTAATAGCGGTTTCATAATCAAGTGCAGAGCAAACCAGAGCGTCCATGTACAGTTTAGACGTAGCTATTTGTGCTGCATTTGGGAAACGTTTAGCTTCAGCAGAAGCTAATTGGTGAATGGTGCGCATAGCTATGTATGGGCTAGATTTTAACCCGAAAGGGAGACGATTAAATTGAAAAGTTCGTATTTTTTCTTCGCTTGTGAAACGGAATAAAAATTTTAAATATTTGCGGTGAAAATTTGGTACAATTATCTGCAAGTACATCTGACCTATTAAAGCTATTGGGAATAAGCGAAAATTCAACAGAAGCAAAAACAAATCCGCCTGCAAATTAGGCCCACTATAAAGGATGTCATTTAACGAATAGCCAGTATGAGTTTGACTACTGGCGTCAAGAACTACACGTACTTTTGTGGTAAACTTGTCCGGGCGCATAACAGGATGATGTGGTATATAATAACCATCGTGTGTATCATTAGAAGTTTGTACTTCTGATACATAGCCCTTAGTTAGATATTCACTAATTATCTGATTATAATTTTTAAACAAGACTGGTTCTTGTTTGAGCTTACGTTCTAAGGATAAAAAGCGATGATATGCGATAGTGCAGGAACTGCCTAAAGCGGAGGGATCTTTACAAAATGGAAGGGCAACAGAGTAGCGGCCCGTCGGGTCTCTTTCGACCGGTGAAGTGTATAGATTTTCACATAGAGTTTCCTCGGGACTAAGGAAACGTTTAACGTAAACTTCCTCTAATTCCCAAAATTTATGCAAAGAAGCTTCAATATTATTTAAAGTTAATGCGGTAAAAGAAGCGTAAGAATGGTCGGCATTGACACTGCGAGAGGGAATATCTCCCATGAAAACATAACCAAATACGGTTTGTATAGCGGGCGGTGTAGCGGGACCACAATCAATGCGGTTACCTAAGTAGATATATGGAAATAATTGTGCCCCAATTACTAGCTCTATGCCTCCAGGAATATTCCATGAAAGGTCTGCAAGCGGAACATTGTTAAGAAATTGCATATTACAGTTACCAATAAAATATGCTGGTAATTTATCTGTAATAGTGTCAACTACTAGTACTTGTATATAATATTTGTGATTATACACACGTGATTCAATATTAAGATAAGCGTAGCCTCGTATTGGTCTTTGAGTTGAACCAATACCTTTTATGAATGAATTGTTAAGGGTTCTATAGACAAGTTGAGTAATTTACAACCCTCTACAGTTATTAAATTGTTTTGTGAACCGTTATCCAGCAAACAACGAATAATTTTGCGTTTGCCGTCAGAACCAGTTGCATAGATTTGTGCGGTAGCTAATAATATTATAGGATTAGACCTTGATTCAGAATTAAATGCTACAGTAATAGCAGGTTCTACCTGAGAACTTGTACCGGGTGAGATAGCGGAATTTGAAATATTATTATTATTCTTGGCAAGAGAACTTACGGGCGTTCCTTGTGATAAATCACGAGTATTAGAATGGACATTTTGTCCGATTTCTTCTTAAAACAAAGTAAACTATGATGCCTATTTTGACAATAATTACAAAATGCCTTGAATTACACGAAGAAAGCGTGTGAGTTACGCTTAAACAATTAACGCATCCATTTTTGATTTAATAATTTCAAATCGGTCTTGCGGTGAATTCATATTTTTAAACTGCGGACATTGGTATATTTTAAAATGATTATCTTTTTACACAATATGCACAAAGGCGAACTGAAACAAATGCTTTAGTCTTAAATGCGGGCGGTTGCGGTTTATGATTATAGTTATATGACTTCGTATTATCATTTGTACGTTCTAAAATTTTAACTTGATCTTGAATAAAACTTATCAGCGTTTTATAAGAGGATTTCCGTATTTCGAACGGACAATTCAAACGCTTGTGCGGTTTCTGCATCTAGTTTCTTTAAACCCCAATGCAAAATATAAAATCTTGCAGGTCGGTAATTCCCACCTGTAACAGCGCTGCAATAGACGCAGAATATTTTTCAATAAATGTATTTAAATTGTTAGCGGATCGTGGACAATTTTTTAATTCGAAAATATTATTTAAATAGTGTGCACCTAGCGTACGTTTATCCTGGTACTTTTTTACCAAGCTATCCCACAATATACTGTAAGTTTCAGCACAGGGAACTATACCTGCAGTTATCTGCAGGGCGGAATCTTTTAATTTACCCATAAGGTATTGTACCCTCTGACCATCAGTAAGTTGAGGGTTTAGGTGAATATTAGTCTTAAAAAACTGGTAAAATACATCCCATTTTAAGATTTCACCGTTAAAATACGAGATTTCTATAGGCGGTAAGGGAATCGAAATTTTAGGGGTAGCACTAGTAGCTCCTTGATGCGGTGGTTTAAATTGAATTATATTATTACGCGCGCGTTTAATTCTACTATACATTTCCTCAAATGCATTTAAACTTTGATAATCAGGTTGAAATTCCGGTTTCAATAATAATTGGTATTCATTTATCTTATCCGCAATAGATTCAAACCTTGACCTTAATTCATCTATCGTTTCGCTATCTGCCATAAAATTTTCATTTGCTCGTGACTCAAATAAAGAAATATTTTTTGAACAATCATATAATGCTGTAAGCCGCTGAAATATACTCTCCTTCTTCTTGTGTAAAATTTTTATTTTATCTTCCATTTTTAATAATATAGGAAAAGAGAGTTCAAAATTTAACTGCAAGCACTAGTAAACTAATTTTTCTTTTTTGCTGGGATATGCGAGCTCTAAGGACCAATCTAATGGAGGGGCGTAACTTCCTCCACGTGATTAATTAAATAAGCGGGTGGATTAAACAATTTAGTGTATAAAGAAATTATCAGGATACAATATTGCGGGACTAAATTGGAAAGCGATAAGGCGGTTGTATTGTACAAGTTACAGTATAAATGTTTAATGTTAATTGTTTGCATAAATTCATATAAACAAAGTCAAAAACTCACCAGAACTTCTTGGCTTTCGGTGCTATAGGATATTTTGGCACGCACAATCCACGAACACACAGTTGCGGTTTATATTATGTTTTTAAGCGGTAAAACAAAAGTTTAGGCACTTCTTAAGTACTCTGCGGTCACACACGATCCACGTTTTCTATATTAATGCACTCTTGCGAACCAGGTGTTCGTTACAAGATAAATGTAGTTCTGTTTATCGCGCACTATCAGTATTTATTTCGAATGCACAACGATACTTTTGGCGCGAACTAAGGTACTTATAAATTATCTATAAGTCGCCGAACCAACTCCTCATATCGGCTTATACGTATTAATATTTATTTCTAAATAGAGCACTTTTTCCAAAGACCAACCGGACCCACATGTTTCAAATTCCTCTGATTTTGTTCGCATGGTTTCGCTTAAGACCTCGTACATATTTTCCAGATTACTAGAAGACGTTATAACCATATTTTTTGTGTTAAAGGATTTCACATCGGTAGTCTCTTTTCACATTTTGGTGTAAACGCCGTAGAGTTCGCAATAAACTTTTATTGCTGTATGTTGTGTTCTTTTTTCACTAAGTAATCGAATAAACTGCTTTTTCTGCCTCCAAAGAAACTCGGACACTTCATCGTCGACACTGGCGTTCTTTATGCGATAGCTAGCCATACGGTTGTTAAACGCTGTGCTAAGCATTTCTATACTATCTTAGCCAGTAGCGATTTTTCCAGGTATAGGAAGTACCGAAAGAGTTGCATTTAAAAACGTTTGCAGGTACCATTTTAGTACAAAACAAAATCCGCACTATAGGACTTTGGTGAAACTTATATAAAACTTATATAAAAGGAATAATTGATAGGTTAGGTCAGCGCGGCGGCGCTGACCTAACCTACCAATTTTTCCTTTTATCTAACCTAAGTCCACAAAAGTCCAACTAACCTAACCTAACTCCGGAGAACACTAGCTAACCTAACTCCTGACAAGTCCAAATCCAACCTAGGTCGGAGGCAATTTCACCCTATGAGGCAATTTCACCCCATGGGGTAATTTCACCCTAACCTAGCATCCTACATATATTCGACATATATCCGGACATATGTCGATGCGCACCCCTGCCCAGTTCGACCTAGGTCGGATTAAATGCGACCTAGGTCGGATAACAAAACTGTTCCTAAACAAGAGAATGTAAGCGATATGGCGGTGTCCAACATATTCGGGTATTTTCGGCAATCTTCGCCCCCACTCTGTAGGGTACATAAGGGCAATTTTCGTATTCAATTTAGTATTCGACAGTAGCTAGAACGGTAAACATGAGCGTCTCCAAGTTGATTAACGTTTCTCAACTTCTTGGGAATAAAGTGAAACCAACAAATGAGCGATTTGGATTGTAGCTATTGGTAGAAAATATGTGCAACAATAATCTGGTGACAGATATTGGTAATATTTGTTATGTCGAATGCGAACAGATGCTGACTGGCTGACTACACACACCAATTACAGAACCATTTTGTGACAATACAATGTTGGTTAAAATTTGCGGGCTTTCTGACGCCGAACAAACATCTGCAAACAAAAAGATGTTTATCCTAAAAAGAAATTCGCGGTGCATTTAACAGCTATCTACGAAGACAGTTCGACCGATTTGTTTCCGCTAGGCATGGTGTTAAAGCTAAGCTTCCGTTTTCTCTGGAAAGCACTAACAAGATGGGCCAGAAAGTAAAAGAAATTATCGGGAAAAAAAAACCTCGAATGCATTAATAAAAAATTCCAAAATCCTATATGTGTTCCATACGAAGTGGAACTAGCAGATGTTAGGTTGGAAACTTTATTGGAGGAACTACCAGATATATTTGACCAACTCGAAAAAGATTATTACTATCTTTTTGAGATGGATGTAACCCAAGATTTTGCTGGCATATTTAGCGAGATAGAGAGGTGTAATTATTTAACTACAAACCATAACTTTTGCTACAAGAGCGAATACGAAGAAAAGTGCAATTATAATTGACAACGCTAAAACTGTGGGAATCGATTGTTTAACATGGCTAACAACCAATGCAAGAATTAAGATATACAACAAATTTGTGTGTCAGATAACAAGTCCTGGTGTTAATTAATAACTTGGAAAACATATACTAGATTTTTTACGTTGTCCAGATGTACGTTTAAGGGAAACATTTGCGTCTACTTTGGCCAAAGAACATGGTATTACGCGATTGGAAGCGACAATATACAACTGTACAATTGAAAGTTATGTCAATGCGGAACGGGTGTATAATCCCTTAAAAGACTGTTTAACCTTATTGGAAAATAGTAAGTTATACTTCCTAAAGGCGCAAATGAACTCGGTACCACTTGCCAAAATGTGAAGTAAGCTATCGGACAAGCTACAAAATAGCTGCTGTTTAGTGTATTATAACCTACTACAGTACGTGTATTGGGGGAATGGCTATACAAAAAAATTAACGGGGTTGCAAATTAAGTTGTCCGAAAAACCAGAGGAAAAGGAAAAATTGATTAAGTATGTGCTTTCAGTTTTTAGTTTTAACTATTTACCTGTAAATTATTTGGAGATAGTAGAGGGGGAAGTAGAGGGGCCAAGATAAAATAAAAATCTTACACAAGTGCTACATTAAAGCACGTAGTACATATTTTACACAATCTGCAACACCATCTTCTACAATTCCAAAAGAAATAGTCATTTCGGAATTGGGGTTGATAAATACGCCTAACATTCGTCCAGAGGTTGTACGACAACACGTAAATATTGATAGTAAACTCTATCCGTTTACGCTAAAGGAAATTGCCCCATTATGCACGCTATACGCTCTAAGTGGAAGAAAAAGACAACTGCAATTAGAGGAAATGGATGCAAAAAAAGCGGAAGTTGGACTACATGGAAAATACTGCGACAATACGCGAACAAAACAAAGATGTGTTAGACAAAGAACAACTTATTAGAGAAAATGAGGAAGAATTAAAAGATTATTTTATGTGCCGATGGACTGACTTAAATACATCCGGGTTCTACAAGCTATATGCATTTGCGGTTAGTAAGAAAAGCACTTTTAGTTATGTAGGCGTTCTTGCGGAAAAGGATGGTACTAAATCCGTATACTTTTTAAAAGGTAATTCTAAAAACGTATTTATCAAAATGGCGGATAACAAAGACGAACTAAGGAATGCGAGTTTCGTAACCTTGGCGTACACGATACGCAAAGGGGTTCTGCTAAACATTGTATATTTGCTAGTAAAGAACCTTTCGGATCATTTAAAACCGGGAGCCCTACAACCTATAACGACCATATATTCCCAAAACTGGTGGACATGCAACTACGTAATAGTGAGTGGGAAAATAAGGACCCTCCCCCCCTCCAATACCGACAAGAAGAAGTCGATCAAGCTAACAAGGTACGTATGCAGGATATAGTGGGAAAGCTGCGAGTAAAAGATTGTCATAAGCTGTAAGAATTACACGAAGGTATGGATCTGGTTGTCGGTGGAATCAAATACTTTATATATAGAGACAAACTTTGGTACATTTTGCAATTCGAAAACCTAGACGGTCTCTATGTATCAAACTATTGGCTAGAAAAAGAGATAAAGGATTTAGGTGTCGATTTAAATTTTAAGCTGCGAATAAAATTAGATAAAATTAAAAACCACTCCAAACAAACATAAAGAAAGGACTCTTTTTTGTGTATAACTTTGTATTAAAATTAAGTTTAAATGGCTCCATGCTTGGCATTAAATTTTTTTTAATTTTGTTATGTATAATGTTAGAATAAAAATCTTAGAATAGTATTACATTGCTCTTTATTTATAAAAGGCTATGACATCACCACCAGGGATGTGTCTAGGGCGTACACGATGGAAGCGGAAGTTAATAGTCCCCAAGCATCTAACTCTTTATTTGGATGGTATCGAGTACTTGCCGGTGTATGTATCCGGAGTAAAAATACACGATTTGTACACGTAGATAATTAAATAAAATTAGTTTATCTAGGGAAGATGACAAGCGTAACGTCATCCCTGGAAGCATATCAACCCATGCATGGGGGCATAAAGATAGAAATCTAAGATAGTTGTTTGATTTTGTAAATCTATTATATATATTAGTTTTTAAATTCCATAATTTTTAAGTTCTTTGCCCACTTTCCAAATCCTTCCTGCTTCTATCCTGGTGAACAGAGTATACGTGTTATCTCCACGTGGTGTTCGCGGGACACAGCGGTTTTAGATTTCTAGGGAAGTGGTTGGTTAAAGCATATATCTTGGGTAGCAAAAATAGGGTTTTAAAGATGGAGTTAAATAAAGATGGGTAAAAATTAGAGGTTTGGGTCTTTAAAAAGCGTGACTTTATAAAGGGTGGTTCTATTCAAATCTATTTGCAGATTTGAGCTTCCTAGAAAAATCAATTATTAGTTAATACCAAAAAAAGATATATTTATCTTAAAAGAGTGACTACCCCGCGGATAATAAATACAATATACCGCTCGTCAACAAAAAAAGTTGTAGGGAAATTCAAAGACGAGTTTAATGAGGATCTAGTATTAAAATTCGTAGGTATATAAGCCAAGTCCTATTGTATTATAAGCAAGAAAAACACGATTAAAAAGATTAAAGGGGTCTCACAAAGTGTAGTTAAGTAAAACCGAGGGTCATACAACCTATAACGAGCATATATTCCCAAAAGGGGTGGACATGCAACTACGCAACAGTGCGTGGGAAAATAAGGATTATCTCCAATAAGAAATAGTTTCCATGTACGTAGCACCAGTCATTGGGAAATGGTAGAAATGTTATACCTATAAAAGCGATTATTAATTGTGGTTTAGAAAAAAAATAGGGCGTTGCCGTGGATCAATGTAGTAAGCGTAAGACTACGGATCCCAAGATCCTGGGTTCAAATCCCAGCACGGCCGACTGCTTGAAAAATGGCAGGTGATCATTTTTCACAAAAATTACGCCCTCGTTCGGATGAGAGGTTAAATGGAGTTTCGGTGTGGGTGTTGTCACGCACGTTAAAGATCCCTACCTTGCCTGGAACGGCAAGGGTTCGGCAAAATTCTAAATTTCCAGGCAGCAAAAAACTCGCCTCCTGGCCAATGTAGTACCTTCTGGTGGAGCATTGGAAATATAAATGCACGGTTTAGAAAAATAGTAGTTTTCGTGGACTAAATAAAATAGCTGAAACTGATTAATGTATATGGTTACATATTCTCGTACACATCTACAAGCATCTGCTTACGTCCGTATACGGACATGGCAATGCCCGTAGTTTTTGTTTAACAAATAGTAGGAAAGATACGTTAGGTGTTAGTGTGTGGAAGCTCATTGGATCGTTGGATTCAAAAAGAACGGTGCGGCGGAATGTATGGTAGTTTCCGTTAGAATAATCGAAAGTGGTTAATCGATTGTATTAGATGTTTAAATATGCGAAAGTGTAAAAGCGTTCACAAGCAAAATTGAATTATCAGACAAAAAAAGTGTGCGATGTGCTATACTTTTAAAGAAAGTATAGAATGGTGCTTTGCAGCGGTCCTAGCAGTAAAAAAGGCGACTGACTTTATCAAGCAGCTACAAGAATAGCAGTAGCGCAGAGAAGGGTTATGCATGTATTATACAGCGGACTGTTACTATAAAATATGTTAGTTTATGGATATCTCAAACGTGTAATTGATCACGACTTATAGATTCCTTGGAGATTTAAAAATTCTGAGACCATTGTCGTTTGAAAAATGTTTGGAAATTATCAGAACGGAAGCGGATCGAAGTATAAGTCAGATGGATGATTGAACGAGTTTTTTATACCTTTTACGAGGGAATTGGAAGTTGACAAACATCGAGCATCTAATTCTTTATTTGGGCGATATCGAGTATTTACCGGTTCTAGAAATCATTACGTGCTACCGACCGCTATGTGGAAGATTTGGTTCTTGGAAATGAGCAACCTACGAAAGCCGAGAACACTCGGTATTAATGCTAATTGGTTTTGTGACCGCGCTTGTGCACTCTTTGAGTGTCTTCGGCAATCCTCGATTGTTTCCAAAGAAAATATTCAAACCTACCGTTTCCGAAAATATGACGTAGAAGTTATTTAAAATTAAATTGCTTTATTAGTAAGTATTCTGCAGACAACAAGTTTAGTATTCCCTTAGTAAAGGTTTAAAGTGTTTTATTAAGTTTTTGTTTATAGTACCACTGCATCTTCTACCACACGACTTGCAACCAATTTGCGTGCGTGTGCTACCACCCTTTTGGATGTTTAATATGCACGCGATGCGATTATTGATCCGTATAATATGGAAGACGTTTTTCTGGTGTTTCTACTAACTGCATTCGCACCATGGACGATGCGAACCGGGTGCATGCATTGGTGCTAAATGTACTGGACGAGCAGCAAGGATTGGCAAAAGATGACGTCATTTAGTTCCCCGCTGAATCCTCAACTTCGTTCGGCTGTCTTCGGAAACCTTTCGGTTTGCATTCTATAGGGAGCAGAAAACAGCTACGCAAGAGTAAACTTTTTAGTTTATAAGCTAGTTCGCTTACAAGTTTCACCAAAGTCCTATAGTGCGGATTTTGTTTTGTACTAAGATGGTACCTGCATGCGTTTTTAAATGCAACTCTTGCGGTGCTTCCTATACCTGGAAAAACCGCTACTGGCGAAGATAGTGTAGAAATGGTTAGCACAGCGTTTAACAACCGTATGGCTAGCTATCGCATAGAGAACGTCAGTGTCGACGATGGAGTGTCCAAGTTTCTTTGGAGGCAGAAAAAGCGGTTTATTCGATTACTTAATGAAAAAAGAACACAACATACAGCAATAAAAGTCTATTGCGAACTTTACGGCGTTTACACCAAAATGTGAGAAGAGACTACCGATGTGAAATCCTTTAACACAAAAAATATGGTTATAACGTCTTCTAGTAATCTGGAAAATATGTACGAGGTCTTAAGCGAAACCATGCGAACAAAATCAGAGGAATTTGAAACTTGTGGGTCCGGTTGGTCTTTGGAAAAGGTGCTTTATTTAGAAATAAATATTAATACCTATAAGCCGATATGAGGAGTTCTAGGTTAAAAATAAAAATTGTCAATATGTATTTAGAAATGTAGTTTACAAAATTTAAACTGTATTAGTAAAAAATTGTTTGTAATAAAAAATTTAAGAATGGTTTTTAGATTTTCTTTTAGGTATGAGCTGTAGAAAATTTATAATTTAAAGGGTGTATGTGTAAAATGGTAAGGGGTGGTTTTATTTTAAATCTGTTTACAGATTCGGATTCTGCATAAAATTTTAGACTAATTTGATGTGCCGCATGTATAAAAAAATTTATGCGGATGGTCAAAAATCGCTGCTGGTAAAAATTCTTAAAATTGGGGTCGCTCTCTGGGGGATGGTGCTATCAACAATAATCCTAGAGATTCTGGTAGCTGAGAAAATTCTAATATTGATTGATACCAAACAATATAGATTTATCTCGTGGGTGGAAATGTGGAGAAAGATTTATCTCGCGGGTGGAAAGAATGCGGGTGTGACGTAATCAAAATGGTTGATGTGGGGGTGTCCGAGCAAGGCGGAGAGCAAGGCGGAGCAAGGTGGAAATCCCTTAAAATAAGACTTTATAGTGGGTTTTTACATGTAAATTTGATCCAGATGAGTGTGGAAATGAGGATGCTGGTGGAAATGAGATCACAGGATCTGTAATAATGCACTACTTATGCTTGTGAGGGTTAAGTGGTTTTTGTCGCTAAATTCTATCAGCCTATTTCTCTTTTTGTTTCACGTGCCTAAACCAAATATACCTACTACCGCTCCTTCCCTACCCTTATCTACTACTGCATTAGAATATTCTGTACTTGTTAAATTTGCGTGTCCTTTTACGGATCTTAGTATTCCCTCGATATCTTTGTAGATTGCTTCTTCTATCTCTTCCTCACTGTAAAATCCCGTTTTTTGTTGCTGTTTATATATAATCTACAATAGGTGCTTTCTTGTTCTTCTATATTTTACCTTAATATTATAATGGAATAGCTTCTTTATTAATGTGAACTAACGAAGCTTTTCGGGGTATTTTCGTATTAAAACTCATTTAACTAACTGAAATTAACAAATTTATTTCTATCAATGATTGCTTAACTAACGTAGTAGTGCTACAAATTGTAAACGACACAACCGTGGTTATTTACTTATTACGAGCTATAAGATTTTGTTAAGATGTAATTGTAATTAGTAAATAGGTGGAGTAAAAAATTTAAAAAGTCTTATAAGATATTTGTACCATTCGATAAATTGGCGATTAATAAAAACATCTAGCCCTGTAGTACCATATATTATGCCTATACATTCTTCGTTGCAATACCTTCTTTCTCTTATTAAGCATATAATTTCCTACGTTATTCGTTTTTCCAGCTACAAACTTTTTAGTTCTTAATATGTGCTTTTTTATTACTATTTCCTTAAGAAAATGCCAGTTTTTATTCTATATTTTTGCTAACTTGCACCGTTTTACTAAGTACCTTATCATTATATTGCTCCCTAATTTTTTATATCATTTAATTTATCTATTTCTAATTTAGACAACCTTTTATTTATTTTTTATTTTCTTTATCTTCAAATCACGCTTTGCTACTGTTAAGTTGTGGTCACTAAACACCTTGCATTCTACACAACTTTTTACAAGATTTTTGAATTTTTCCTTAACCAATACATAAAGTATCTGATATTTACTTATATCACCTGGCATTTTTCACGTGTATACACTAAGCTTTTTATTTCCAAATATGTTTGATTTCGCATTACATTGTATGTCACCAGCAGATAGTTATATGTGTACACAAGGAAATGCCTTTTCAAACATACATATTTAACCCAAACTTTATATAACGTTCTAGATCAATATCGTTGCATCTACTACTTGAATTGCTTTTTCAGAAGATGATTGTAGCTTTATATGTTCAATCACGTGCAAATACTTGCTTACGTCCAAAGTAGTTCGCAACGAGAGAGCTTAGAAATTTATAGTGTTAAGATTTTAATGAAAAATTGAAAAGTGGTCTTCAATATTGATGGCTGGAAAAGCTTTGTATGCGGGTGATAACCAATCATCGGGAACAGCATGCACGCACGCGTTCTATCATTTAAGCAATCTCCCAATCACAGACTGCTTTCTAGTTTTATTACACAATAGGGGAAATAATGCAATCATTCTGCACGAAAACTATAAAATTTTTATTAATGTAGTTATTTTATTTTCAGGCGTACAAATATTGGTTGAACGACATGTACCTTACAAATCGAGCTGCTCTGCCAGTAAATTCAAATCCAGGGATGGTGCTTCCACCTCGAAAGTTTACAACTGTCTTAGACGTTGCAAGATTTACAGCACGCTTATTAGACGCCGCATTAACTCATAAAACAATTTTGAACCGCCGCGCCCTTCCAATCGAACGAGCTACCTCAAGAGAGCCCGGACAACCTTTATGTATGTCACAGTATTATAGATTATTAGGTGTTTGTAGAATTCCTGGTAAAAATAGAGATAGTCAGTATTTACCCCCAGAACAACCCCTAGGTGAACAACTTTCCGAACATGTAATTGTCATATGCCGTAATCAATTTTACTGCGTACCTGTTCAAGCTAGCGATCGTGGACGACTGAACGAAGACGAATTATGTGCACAACTCCTTCACATTTTAAACGACGCTCCTTGTTTGGCTTGCCCACCTCCTGTAGGTTTATTAACAGGATATAGAAGACCTCAGTGGTCGGAAGCCAGAGAATGTCTTACAAAACACGACAGAAATTGCAGAAATTTAGAACTAGTCGAGAAATCTATGTTAATTATTTGTTTAGATGAACCTTTGCCAAACAGTTTTAATCTCAGGTCAGTCAGAGGTGGTAAGGGTCATACGGCAGGAGGAAGAGATGAAACAAATTTAGCTGTACAAATGCTACACGGAGGGGGATGTGCTTATAATTCTGCAAATAGGTGGTATGACAAGACTATTCAGGTTATTGTATCAGGCGATGGTGCTTGCGGATTATGCTATGAACACTCAGCAGCAGAAGGAGTTGCTGTAATACAGCTTATAGAGCAGTTACTAAAACATGCCGATACTCTTCCTAACAACTCCGAAGTACCAGGCTCATATAACAATCATCTCCCACTTCCTGAACGTCTCGAATGGGTACTAGAAACTGACGATCATAAACGAATAGAAGAGGCAGCGGTTCAGTTAGATAACTTAATTAAAGATCTAGATTATCAGGTTTATCGATATTGTAATTATGGTAAGACATTTATAAAAGCCTGTCATATAAGCCCCGACGTTTACATTCAGCTAGCTCTACAACTGACTTACTATAAGTTAAATGGTAAATTAACAGCCACATACGAAAGTGCATCCACTAGACGCTTTAATTTAGGTAGAGTTGATTGTATACGATCAGCAACACCGGAAGCGTTAGCGTGGGTATCCGCTATGACACAACCCAAAGAAGCTGATGAGATGTGTGGCAAAAAGGTAACTTTCCAACTCGTCAGTGACGAAAGGAAATACCAGTTATGGCAAGAAGCCGTCAAAGCGCAGACTCAAGAAATGCTAGATAATATTCTTGGACAAGGTATTGACATTCACCTTTTGGGTTTGCGCGAGGCAGCTAAACAAACTTCTCCAACCGCTGCCTCTTCCCTACCAGAAATATTTACGGACCCTACTTATCGTCTAGCTAATAAATTTTTGCTCAGTACCAGCCAGGTTTCAACAGAGACAGATAGTTTTATGGGATATGGTCCAGTCGAACCGGATGGATACGGTGCTTCATATAATATAAAAGCGGATACGGTAGTATTTTGCCTCTCTGCTTTTTGGTCCTCGCAAACAACGAGTACTTCAAGATTTTCTCAAGCGCTAGAAGAGAGTCTTAATAGCATGCAAGCATTTTTAAAATCGAAACAAAATTCGAACTGATTTTTTATCATACAGTATTGTATAATATATTACGTCCACTGTAACCAAGCGCTTGAAATCGATAGCTTTTGCATACTCAATGGCTAAAGCATAGAAAAAATGTGGGCGTAGTAAAAAAGATATATATTTTTCCTATATTATTGTATAAAATATTTCATATATTGAAATTTTATCAGCTGTATACACAATAATATGTTGTATATTTAAATTTTAACGATGGCCTTCTATTGGCATATCACTACATCTGTCAATCTAGGTGATAAAAATAATACATATCAAAGATTCTAGAATATTTAAAAATATAAATAAGTGGCTTGTTGGTGTTCAGAAGTTTAGTAAGGATATATTGGTACAACATGTAGAATTGATCTAAATGTCATGTGATATACAAGTATTGCCTGTCAGTTTACTACTCTACTTTATTAAATATTTGTCTTACACCACTAAACTTTTGGTAGCAAACGTTTATGAAAAGTAATTGAGAATAAATTTATGTAGCATGCACTTGAAACAATAGGCGAATTTCATATTCTGACATCCTCCGCAATAGCCCAATTAAAAGGCGCATTGCTTCGACAAAGCAATGCAAATTCTTTAGGTTTAAGTCTTTTCTTGACATATTTTTATACTATTTCTTATTACTAGTTCGATTTGATACTTTATTTCAGTTTTAAGAGTATATAAGGTCACAGCGAAGGTATACTTCATGTCAACATCATAAAAATCGAGAAAACTAAACATTGAAATCATAAAAAGTACATAATTCGTTTATTATGCAAAAAGCAAATACAAAGTACCTTGTATAAAATCAATAGCAAGCCACAGTTAATAAAAAAAAGCTTATTCTGTAATAACTTAACAACATTCATTAAAATAAATCATTTTGGAAGCAATTTAATACATTTTAAAATACTTAAATAAAATCAAAATAAATACAACTTAGGTATATTTAAAGTAAAACAAACGGGATATGAAATTTTTTTCAAACTCGACGCTTTTGAGTAAGTAATAGAAGTCAGTAAAACGCATATAATTTGTACTGGTTTGTAATAAACAGATCCTTGAGAAACAAACATATTTAATGACGTAATAAGGAATAGATATTGAAGCAAAGGCATACGTGACATGAAAAATGTATAAATTGCCACATTTTAATAAAACCCAAGACAAGTAAACAAACTATGAAATTGTTCTTGTATACGTGCAGAATCGAAAGTAATATTTAATAAGTCCCTTTACAAAAATAAGACTACGTGACGTTTCAAGCATACATAATAACACTAGTTAACGAATTCCAATACAAAGTTTTGGTCTACGTGCAAATTAGAGCGTCTGAATAAACATATTATACCTAGTAAAACCCAACAGGTTAAGATAAAGAGGAGGGACAAGCTTGTCCATACAACGAACCTAAACTGATAAGATTCAATCATTCTATAAAACGACGCGCGATTGTAACAGTCGAACCTAACCTATTACGTAAAACTAAAATTGAGTGAAGTTAGAAGTGGCATAAAATAAAAATAATTAAAATTAAAGAATTCAAGTGAAGTACACTAGAAGTGCGCGTTGAAATACGTAAGAATAAAACTATGCCGTTAATATTTAATATTTATTAACTTAGTACACTAAGAAATGACACTAAGGAATTAACTAAAGAATTAACTAAGGAATTATCCAAGTAACTGAAATAATCAACAAATCAAACTGAGCAATCAACTAAATTACAACGCTAAAACGATAAATTACTAGAACAAAACTAAATATATTGGAAAACAAGTTCACAGCATTGGGGGTACATGCCAAGCGGAGGGTCAACGACTTGAAACCACTAAACTACCAATCAAATTGGATCAGAAAGCTTCCGTAGGAATCAATAGAAGGAATACCAGGTTAGAATTTATTTTACAATTTATAGTAAAAGTCATATTTTGAATACTTGAAACTTACATATTTTGTGTAAAGGGTCAACAAAAGTTTAGTTGTTACATGAAAGCACGTTTAAAAAAGAGAATAGTTCTTTGAACGTTCAACGAAACATTCAAGGTAAAGATATAAGAATTTTGCCGGCTTTAATTGCTTAAAAAGGGTTATAATTTTGGTAGTGAACAAATTTAATAGGAATATTTATTTTAATTTTGATTCAAAAGTTTTGCAAATAGCAAGTGATACTACAGACGACGTACAGTTGTAAATTGTACAATCTTTTAGCTTATTATATATATATATATATATATATATATATATATACATATTTACATATTTCTCTTTATGGAACAAACAAATTCTTTCATTTATGGCTATGCAAATATTAGCTTGCTTTGTATAATTAAAAACTCTTTTTCGATTCTTCGTAAAGTGGGTTTTTATTTATATATCGTATATACTGTTATATATATATATATATATATATATATATATATATATATAATAATTCAATTTATTGGGGATTGCAGCAATTTAAAGTTATATTGGCCAAACGTCAAGGACGCTCCATCAACGAATTACTTCACATAAAAGTGATGCCAGAAGAAATGTTAATTCTTCAGCACTTTCAACGCATGTTATAGAAACAGGCCACAAAATGAACTATACTGATGCAGTAATTTTAGATGTAGAAAAAGACACTACAAAAGGAAATTCATAAAAATGGTTAGAATTGCACAAGAACCAGAAGCACTAAATTTAAAGAAAGATATAGATAATCTTAACTGCATATACGCGTATCTACTGGAAATAGACACCAAAATAAGAGCAAGAACTGTACCGCAGACATAATTACTAAATCTCATTAGTGCTTATATTCTTAGCCTTGTTTTTTTGTTTATGTGTGTATGTGTGTGTGTTTGTTTATTGGTGTTTGTGTGTCTGTTGGTTGTGTGTTTACGTTTATACTTACGTGTATTCTTGCACATGTTATTTCTTTTTGGTTTTATTAATTTTTTGTAAGTGAATTGTTTGCATGTGCACATGCACACACATATATGTATCTCTATATATTTAAATACGTTTATATGATACTACCTGTACAAATTTCTCATACAGACGTTCATACTCTTGCGTTTTAGTTTATGCTTGTTAGTTAATTAATTATTTTAATACTTGTTTAATGTTTAAAATTTATCCAAGGAATTATTATTTTTGTATCGTTAATTTTAATCTTGTAGTACCCATTGACATTGACACTTTAACCTTCAAAATTCTAAAACATATTTTTGTAATTTAAAATTAATATTTTAAATTTAAGTCAAACCTCACATTCGTAAGTATTTAACTTTTAAAATTTATTTATTTGTTTACCATTGTATTTATTTAGTTACTCCTGAAGAAGAGAAAAATAAAATCTCGAAAGCTTGAGTTAAAGAAAAAAGATATATATATATATATATATATATATATATATATATATATATATATGAGATGTATCTGTAAATCCACGCAGTGTCTTTACCTATACAAGTCAAACTGGTATTTGAATAGCCATTACAAAACAATTACGTTACCGTTTTATAAGGAGAAAGAGCATCCATTGACCAGGTTTCGACCTTCATTGCATCTCGTCAGAAAGGAGTCGTTATTAACCTACCAAAACGTTAAGCAACCTCAGTGTACATATACGAAGAATCCCTGTACATTGGCGAAAGGGTAAATAGACCCCCATCAGTTAGCTAAATCCCGCACCAAAGCTGAAACTGTACAGAAGTTAATTCGTAACTATCCTGTGTTTTATAAATGGCCATACATGTACGTTCTGCATTTAAAATTTAAGAAATGTACTTGAATATTTAATTCAATTAAGGCACATAAAATATATAAAAAACAACAAATTTTCTCTGAAATCTACGGTTTATATTAAAATAATTACATTAGATGTATCTGTAAATCCACATAGTGTATTTACCTATACAAATCAAACTGATATTTGTATAGCCTTTACAAGACAAATACTTGGTCGTTTTGTAAGGTGAAAAATATTCATTAACCAGGTTTCGACCTTCTTTAGGTCTTGTCAGAATAGAGTAGTTTTAACCCTAACAAAAGATCAAGCAACCTTAGTGTATTTGCACGAAAGAACTCCTGTACATTAGCGAAAGCATATGTAGACCGCCTTCAGTTGGCTAAAACTAGCAATAAGGCTACAACTGTACCGAAATTAATTCGTAACTATACTGTGTTTTATAAATGGCTATACATGTACATTCTGCATTTAAAATTTGAAAAATGTACATGCATATGGAATTAATGAGATCTTACAGCTACAAAATATTATCCTAAACTTCTTCAATACACAATGCATATTTCCAATAAAACTTATAAACTTATAAATTAATCTGACCTTGATTGCAGTGGTCTTGAATTATATCCTGATATACAGTTTCCCAATATAGACGTATTTCTCAAGAATTGAAGTACAAACAAAGTTGCACAAATCAACAGCCACTATAAATCCAATACCTTAATCGACACTACTTTTATTTCAGCAGCTCCAAATCAATTATGTTGAAACAATTACTTTCAGTATATGCATTAAGAAGAAGTAACCTTGTAGTATTATTATTTTATATTTTATATTCGGAGTGATTAAAACCATTTCGGGTGATACTTATAATAGCTACAAAGGTTTCTTAAAATTACTTCGTGTGGGATTGCTTAAATAAGCTTATTGAGGTGCTCAGAAAGCTCAAAATTACTTCGGGTGGTATTTAGAAACCCCAAAATAATCCTTTTATAAAAAAACAATTCGAACAAGCAAATTCTACTTACGGTTTTAATCAGCTAAGTCAAATTACGCTTATTTTCACTTTTCAATATTTAATAATTTTTAGTTGTTACCTTTCACACTTTACTGGTTTACTGGAAAATCGATAGTTATCCATTCTTAGTACTTATACTGTTATTTAAAATATTAGTTCCGTAATGGAACATTGCTCCAAAAATTTTTCATGCCATACTTCGTATTTAACTTAAACAAATGCACGCATTACCCGCCCAATGAGCATTGAGCACATTTAGAAAACAACATTCAATTTGTTGAATGTTTTGAATATCGCCAGTTCGACGTCATTCTCATTGGTAAATTCCAATGATGTATATACTCAATTAATTCTGTAATAACCAAGTGTAAATAACAGCTTTGTTTTGAAAACGTCTTTATCACCTGTAAGTGTTGGTTTGTACAATGTAAATTTACCATGCTACACAACCGATAGAATGTAGTACGTCTATAATAAGAATTTGAAATTCCAAATTTAACACTTGCGCGTTTTTTCTATCTAATTATCATTTACACGGTTTTTCAAAGTAAATTAAATTTTTCAGCTTAAATTAATACGTTTATTAAATTAATAACTTTCGATGCTAATGAATAACATGTTGTATAAAGAGTCACTCAATTTTTCCCACATTAAACGCGCTTTCAACAAGTGCTTCGTTCCTTCATACTTGATGATAGTTTTCATACCGAATGAATAAATTGATGTGTAAAATGTTACTCAATTTTGCCTGTATAAAGCGCTTTCAATAAAGCTTTCGCTCCTTATACTCGGTAGTTTCTTTGCTGAATGAATAAATTTATACATAAAATTTTACTTAATTTCGCTTTTATGCACCACATCACCACATCAAACGTTTTTAATAAAAGTTAGTTTTTAGTTAATCGCTCAGAGTTGTGATATTCAACCTTTATAGACTAAGATTACATGTTTTCTCCGCAATATATATATATATATATATATATATATATATATATATATATATATATATATGACACGTACTTTCTACGAAGTATTGAGATATTCCCGTCAACATATGACGTTGCTTAGAAATGGCATCTTTCACTGATATAATAAACATAAAGTTGTGACTTTTCTACTGACAATTAAGTGGTATCTTATTAAATTCTACATGTTGTACCACATACTCAATTTTAATATTGGCTCGATGTTAGTGACTTTTAGTTTGGTTATATTTTTGTATAACATTTTTATAGCGTGTACTAGCAATATTATATATATTTAGTAGTTTCACATAATAGTATTAAAATAAGTGTTCCTCTAGTTGATATTATCGTTAAAAGAAATGTTTATGTCTACCTTTTAGCATTCTTTTTAGGACATTATGATATTGTAATTACGAATTTTATTCTTGTTTGCTGTTGAAGCTTTAAAGAACGTTATATACTGTACAATTATGTGTATAAATGTAGCCCTCGTCGTATTGTATTCACGTACATTTGTGTTTTTGTCGTTATACTCTATTCTGTTTCACATAATTGTAGGTAGTTATGCTGTGATATCTTTGTTATTTATTCAATGTTCTTTAGTTTTAGCAAAATTGTTTAAATCGCATGTTTTTATAATTGATGTTATATATTTATATCGTTTTATTTAAACCTTTGGTTTATATCAATTGTTAATAGTTGTTACTGTTGTAGATTTCTATGTCTATGTCTATTGACAAAACGCATATATCAATTGTTATATAAGCAACGATTCTGACTTTTAAAAGAGAAATATTAAATATTTACCAATAAATGAATTAGTTACAACTGATTTTGATTTCTTAGGTAGAAAGTTTATTTAATGTTATCGTACATGGATTAAAACCAAGTACTTATAGTTGAAACCATGAAAGAATGCATTCACTTCATACGTTGCTGAATTAAAACGACACACTTTCAAATCCTATGCATTAATTATACTTATTCATCCTTTAAAAGCATGTCGTTTTTTATTTCAGAACCTATGACGTGAATGCATTCTCTCATGATTTCGACTATACAAACTGTTATAATTAATTATATTTGTTCCGACTTTGAGTCGTCGTATTAAATACTAATGAAGTAAACGTTTCACCCTTTATGTAATGAGAATCACCAGGACAGAGGCAGATCACTCATTCCACGTTCAAATTTATTAAAACCTTCAGTATTTGGATCCATATAGTACGGTAGAGGTATCGGATCTGGTTCACTTTTTATCGTCTGGCTTTGTTTTGTGATTGAAATGCATCAAAGGAACTTTAAGGAAAGTTTTCAACCCGGACATATTTATTTAAAAGTAGACGCCTAGACCGCAACGGCGTTTGAAGCTA
The DNA here is from genome assembly GCA_036346225.1 of Platerodrilus igneus. Taxonomy (NCBI): domain Eukaryota; kingdom Metazoa; phylum Arthropoda; class Insecta; order Coleoptera; family Lycidae; genus Platerodrilus; species Platerodrilus igneus. Next base: position 6,527,571 of record JARFIW010000791.1, read on the forward strand.
TGACGTCATTACACTCTTTTTACTAACACAAATAATATGTGCTATACCTTCTTCAGTTTGCTAAATACGATATAGCTACCTATTATAAAACATTTATCTTATCAGTGAGAATGCCTCTGTTTACTCTCGAACTCAGTGCTGATATACATTCGTTCGCGCGCATGTTCTGACGTGTCGGGAGTTCACACCGACATTCAATAGTGCAGAGTTCATATTAATGCACATTTCTTAAGCTGCTGAGCAGGTAGCGTTAGTTTGCTGGACCAAAAGAAGCTGCAGCGACGTCATTAGGTATGCTAAAGAGAGAGAAAGCATTTAGTCGTTTATAGGATGATCTGAAAGTATGTACGGTAGGAGAGAAGAAGTTTCTACATTAAGAGATATACTAATTGAATACGTAGAAATTCAAAGGAACCCGATTTTGACCTTACATGTAATGACACTATGACGCTTGCAAGTTTGAAACGAAAGCTTAAAACTTATTTCGGATCTCAAATCGGATTTCAAAAGAGGTACAAAGAAAATGAATCTCCGATTGTGTTGTCCTATAACACGGCGGAACCTATGTTGAAAGAGCTGTTCACTCATGAGGAATTTCAACATTAGACCTGCTGTGCGATTCTTGAAACCGTTCGAATTTAATTCATATACGAATACTTCGAACACCGTATTTTTGTATACGTATTTTAAAGTGAATTCTTGAATTGTATTCGATTTTGTTGCTTCGAACTTTTCGAATGCTTAGAACATTGGCAGTGCTGCATTCCTCCCACTGTGACCAAATATAATCAACAAATCTTATACATTTTATGTCAAATAGAAAGAGCAACGGTAGAGTTTCGCGTCTCGGGACACAATTATTTTTGGCTGTTTCAAAGTTAACTTTGACGTTTCAGTTTAAACTCATAATTAAATTATCCGTTAAAACTGAACTATCTATAATAGTATCTTCTAACTTGAACGGTAACGGAATCTAACTGCTAAAACGCCTCTTCCACTTATATTTTATAGAGCTATACATAAAATAAGACATATATTTTTCGCATAAATATTATAATTATAAAACATTACCGCGCCGCGCCATATAGGTTTTGAATTTCATTTTTATTTGTTTTAACTTTGCATAGAATTATTAGAATTGGAATTAGATAATAAGTTTTGTTAATAAGTATTATGGAAGAGGAAATTATTTGTAAAGAGTGCAAAGGATAACATTTATACGTCAAACATGATCTTGAAACAGCCAAAAATAATTGTCCCGAGACGCGTGTAGGTGAAGAAGTATTACTATTTTTATTTAACATTTCACAGTTCACAATAATTTAAACACGAATCGTAACAACTAAACTAGTTTCTATGTTTTAAAATGTAAAAACTTCATCCAATGAAGTGAAGGTCCCCACGATTGATATTGCATTTCCTCTCTGAATTGTTATTCCTATTCTTTGGGTGAGTTATAGACGAGAGCAGATTTGTCCACTATGCAATGCTAGCAATCTTCCTAATTGATTAACAAATTGAATAGCTTCTTCACACCACGGTCCTAAAGTTTCCACCGCGAAAGGAAGAAAAACAAAATTCTTATTGATAACATTGGCATATATTCTTCTTTTTAATGCTGCAACCGTTTTGCCTGCGTATCCTGCTTGATTTGATGATTGTGAAATATGAGATGGCGCAAGAGTATCCGAGCATGTAGCATCCAAAACAAGGCATTGGCCTTTTTCCCACGGGATCAAGGTCATCCCATCAACTCTTTTCTCATCATCTCTGCTTAGGCCTATTGGCTCTAAACGAGAAGGAATTTTGGCCGAAACGAGTGGCTTGGATAGAATGGAGTTTATTTCTAGGTGCATTAAATAGCGACCTAAGCCTTTTCTACAACTCAGTCCATGAAGACCATTAGATAATACTTCCGATCCTCAAATTGGTTTAAACTTAAGAATAGTTTGTCAAAATTCCACATTAATTTCTGTTTTGGAAACGTTTATTAAAAACGCAGCTCTCAAGGCCCGAACCTTAACTAGCGTATATATTTTGAAGATTCGTTTATTATCAGGACACTATGTTATCTGCTTTCATTATCGCTTGTTTAATGTGAATTGTATGATTTTGTAGGTCTTTACTGCATTTAACGCGTATTAATTTATAATTTATGAATATTTTTGGTTTAGGACAAGTTTGATTGCGGGTAGAGTTATTTCTTTTGCTGCATATGTGTTTATTGTTGAATGATATGCTTTTCGGCATTAATTAAATTCAATTGCGATCCTTATATGGGGTGTTAAATGTTTGCTCTTTGCATAATATACAATTTACGTATTTTTCATGCTATATAAATGCGGTTTCCTAACTCCTAGTACTATTTACATGTATTGAGTAACCGTTATGACTCAATATACCTCTAAATAACCCCCTAATCATAGCAATATATATATATATATATCATCGGCGGCTGGTCGTATGAGGCAAGTGAACCGCCGCCTCACCTTTAATTTTATATATCTTCTTTTCAATCATAAAGAAAAATTTTATTACAACTTGTACAAACGTCTTCTAAACAATTTTTGGTCAAATATATCATAATTCGACTAATAATCAATATTATATAATGAACGTTTGTAATACAAAATTCATTTCTTAATTCGTGCACGATTTCTGCCAATACAAATTCATCTGAGGCGTTATAAAGTGCGCCACACTTATTTGACCATCTCCATGCATCCAAAGCTACATTATACGCGAGCGCGATGCGACCTAGCGGTTATCTCTCTACATCAACCAACACTTTATACTCGGGTACTGAGGCTCTCTCATCGTTGCCTCTCGGATCTTTGTAATCATAATAACGGCAGCAGCAGCTGCGGGATGGCTGGATAGGATACTTAAAGGAAGTTAGTCAGTCAATGATCGGTAGGGATGATGAATGTCGGACTTTGTAATAGTTGTTAAACTGCACAAAAAGTCGAAAATCAAACATATGTGAATGTTAAATATATAATTTTCTATTATTATAAGAGCTTAAACTTAGGTACTAATGCAACCATTAACCCCGTAGTGGTTCCATAGTTTTTAACAGCTGACATTGACAAGTTGGAATTATTTGTTGGTTTCATTTTAAATTATTGTATTGTTTGAAAGCTGTGTTTTGTAAAAAACCTAGTTGGTTTAATTCTTCAATAGTGAATTGACAAATCAGGTTAACATTTGTACGTTTGGTGCTTTATGCCTCAAATAGAATACATTAACACAGAGTTTAAGTGTTTACTGTTTAGTGTTCTTGTTCCTTATTTAGTACTTTATTTCTCGTGAATAGTGGTTAACCTTAATCTATATAAACAAAAACTGATTGTTATAATATAATTCAAATTGTGTAATATCGTTATATTGTTCCAATTTGGATTGATTTCAAATTTCGGCACAGGGTCATGTATCCCTTACATGATATTCTATTATCTTTATTTGAAACTCCTTTTTCAGTGCGCGGTGAGTTAGAAAAACGGCAAATTTTATTTATGCGCCCGACTCCTCCACTAAATATAGTTAGTACTGATAATCGACAAGGTCGAAGTTTTAATAGAACTTTTCAGTTATCGTGGTAAGAAACCTACAAATGGATTTGCGGAAGTACATATAAACAGAGTCTATATTGTTGGCCGTGCGTTTTGTTATCAAATGTCAATAGCAGCTGGACTTGCAGTAAAGGTTTTTGCGATTTAAAAAACATTTCGCGTGGTGCAAAAATGCATGAATGTTCCAAAGATCATATAAAAAATTTTGTTGGTTTCAAACGACTTCAACAAAATCGAACAACTATACTAGATGCACTTCAGGAACATGATGGTTTTAATAAAATTATATATAACGAAAATGTCCGAAAAAATAGGTTGTTGCTATCTTATTTAATTGATACTACCATACTTTTGAGTAAACAAGAATTGGCTTTTCGGGGTCATGATGAATCTTCACAATCGCTAAATCGTGGAAATTTTAAAGAAGTTTTTGAATGTTTGATTAAGCGAAACGCAGAAGTATCAGAGCACCTATCAAAAATGAGCCAAATCTTCACCGGCCAGTCAAAAGCAATTCAAAATGAATTAATATCATGCATTGAAGATTTTCTAAAAGAAAACATTTCCCAAAAAATAGCAGCTAGTCCTTTCTTTGCTTTAATATCTGATGATACTACTGACATTGCAGACAAATCTCAGTGCGCAATAACTATTCGATTTGTTACTGGAAATTGTAAATTAAAAGAAAGGTTTATGGGATTTTTTGATGTAAGTAGTGATCGAACCGCCAGTGCTCTCTTCGAAGTAGTTCAGGGTGTTTTAAACCTATTTAGTTAAAGAAAAGTGAGTTGCCCAATCTTACGACGGTGCCAGTGTTATGGCTAGCGAGCTAAATGGACTCCAGGCAAAAGTTAAGTCAATTGCACCTTATGCTCTTTTTACCCATTGCTGTGCTCACCGGTTAAACCTCGTTTTACAACAAGGTACACAAAATATTCCGCAGAGTAGAATCTTTTTCTCTACTTTATCAGGTATACCAAGTTTTTTTCCATCATTCACCTAAAAGATCAGTAATATTAGATCATATTGTTGGTAAACGTGTGCCACGAGCAGCGGGAACCAGGTGGTATTCAAGATTAAAAATTTTGAACATTGTCGCAAGCGAATGGGACAACTTCATAAAAGTTTTCGAAGCAATAGTAAATGATCCGACCTCGGGAGCCGAATCCATTCGTGCAGCTAAGGGATTCCTTAAGCACTTTAGTGAATTTGAATTTACTATTTTAACTTTTATTTACCGTGAAATTTTTAATATTACTGATCTCCTTTTTAACATTTTACAGACTAAAGTTTTAAAAGTAATATATTGTTCGCAACAAATAAATACAGCTTGCGTCCGAATTAGCGAATTAAGGAACGAAGGCAAATTTTGGAATGTTTTCGGCGTGCCAGAAATTTAACAGAGTTACCTAATCGGCGCGGAACAACATCTGAGCAAGAGATATTTTAAAAATACAACATTCTGTATTACGAAATTTTAGACTGCATTAGTCTGCAACTTAATACACGGTTTTCGGATCTTAGTAGCTTAGAATTTCTCACTTTCTTTGATCACTCTAAGTATGAATTCTATACTACCAAATTTCCTAAAAAATCTCTGCAATCTCTATTTGAGACTTATCCAAATATTTTTGATAGGGATAGACTTATTAATGAACTTTGTGTTTTTATAGAGACGAGCAGTTTAAAATTCAGATTTATATACAACCCTTAAAATACTTTCTTGTGACTTTGCTGATATATTTTGCCAGATTCAAACAGTTCTACAATTAATTTTAACGATTCCTGCTACAAGTGTATCAGTTGAAAGAAATTTCTCGTGTCTAAAACGCAATAAAGGCATACTTAAGAAATACGATGAGTCAAGAGCGGCTTGGTGGATTAAGTTTAATGTCTATAGAAAAGGAACTATTATGCGAATTAAGTAAAAATCTAGATTTTTATGAAAATGTAATCGATAAATTTGCAAAACTGAAAGACCGTAGAATACATTTGACTTATCAAACTTAATTTGCTTGTAGTTAATAGTATAGCTATGCAAACTAAGGCTATTAGAACCACTTTTGTAAGCTTTTCGTTTCAATAATTACTCTTGATTCCCAATGAATTCAAGGAATAATAAGAAAAAGCACCTCTTAGATAACCTAGAGATTCATTTATATTAAATGTAGAGTTTCTAAATAGACTCATTTTGAGCCTCACCTCTTGTTCAGGTCACGAGCCGCCACTGATATATATATATATATATATATATATATATATATATATATATATATATAAAGTGAAAATAATTACGACCTAAATATTTGTAATTTAAAATTGATTTGTGGGTTTGAGGTCTCTGGATTAAGTTGAAAACTCTTTTTTATGGCCTAAATTTTCGAATTTATTTAAATTCTTGATCACAGGCTATCTAAAAATTTTTTAAACGCTAGATTATAAATGTGGTACATAGATTAAAAACTTACAAACTTGAGATTAATTGAAAACTAGCATAACAAACATTATAAAAATCTTGGAAAAACTTGTAAAACTAAAAAAATTAAACGTTTTTAAATATAAATTGTAAACATTAAACTTGTATATACATCAATTTGATGTCATACATTTTGATGTAAAAAAATTTTTTGTTTCATAGGATATAAGGTAACTAATTTGTTTGATGATAGAGTTTTTTGGCATCTGCTTCACTTATGAGATTTTTATTTTTTAATGTTCTTATTATACATAAAGATTTATTTTGAATTGAACATGTGGGATCTTTCTTTAATTCTTTATATGTCATTCCATCACTTAATAGGTCTGTTAATTTGGACATTAACACTGTTGTATATATATATATATATATATATATATATATATATATATATAACGAGTGCACGGATACCTAAAACAGGGAATTGATTATTTAATTTGTAGCATAAACTTTACGTTTAAGGGAAATAGATTTGAAATTGAAAATCACTAGAAAGCGGGCTTATTATAGGAATGTCTAATATACTGGTTGGTGTTGCAGGATCTGAGCAGGATCTGAATAAATGAATGATGAAGTAAAAGGATGTAGGTTTTTAATTCATCAACAGTAAATGAACGTAACAAATCCCCAGCAAGATAAGAAGGTCGGGGTAGGAAGCAAGAGTACGGGAGTGGGCAGTGTCAAAAAAACCCAAAAAAAAATCGCTTGAGAAACAAAAACTAAAAAAGAATTCGTTTATGAAAACAAAAAGAAACACCCCAACATAAGAAACAACTCTCATCGGGCTCGAAGAACCAATAGTGGTAACGATCGGAGTACAATAGAAAGCGACCCAAGACACTCACTGGAGTGAACGGAATACTAGAACAACAGAAGGAAGAAGAAAGAAGGGAAGACGGGTAATAAGCCATCAACGAGGACTAAGATGAAACGGTATCGACACTGCAAAATCGTAAAGGGACGGATGTTGCTCAAAAGAAACAGCAAAGCTATCAATCTTCAGAACAGGATTACTTTCCCGCGAAAAAACCACAAGAAAAGGAAAAAAAGAACGCGAGAATATAACCGAGCAGTAACAACCAACACAGGACCCAAGCGTCCAGCCTCAAGTATGCAAAGGAGCAACAAGGGAGAACAAGAAGAAGAAAGGAAAAGCGCTGGTAAAAGAAACGTACTACAAACCGTGGTAACCAAGAGTCGCAACAACCGAAGATCCAAAGAAAAGAAATGCTAACTAGTCTTAAAGTCGACTAAGTCGTGGTTTCCGAAGAAAAGAAAGGCCGACTAGAAAGCACCTACCACACGAACGGATGAACGAAACACAATCGATATAGAAACCGACAGCAAAAAAGACAAGCAAAGGGAGAGAGAAAGGAAAGTGGATTCAAAGTAACAGGGAAGTAAACTAAAGCAAACAATATCTATATTATAGCAGCCTCAAAACTACAGGGAGAAGACAAACCCCGTTTCGCAAAACAAAACAAAAAAAAACGATACAAAAAAATCAAACCAAATCCCAGTGTAGTTATGTATGAGTATGTGTGTGCGTGTGCGCGCATGTGTGTGTATGTGTGTGGGTGTTGATGTATGAGTATGCGAGGGTGTGTGTGTGCGTGTGTGTGTGTGTACAAAGTGTGTGTGTATAACGTGTGTGTGTGTGTGTGTTGGACCGCCTTCGTCGCCTCTTACGACAGACAGGTCGTACCATGGGGCAATTCTATTCCCGGACCCACACGGGGTAAAAAAAGGAAAGAAACCTCAGCAAACAGTAAATATAGAAGTAAATAAAAAAACGTAAAGTCCAAAAATTAAGTCCTAAGAAGAGCAAAGTCGGCGCGAGGACTAGGTATTGCACTTAAGACGTTTGCGCTGCCAGAAGAAAGACAGACACTCTCCTTCTCAGTAACTCATATAGCTTACGTCCTCCTCGCCGTCGGGATGGGATTGGCTAAGGATGGCACCCAAACTGAAGTGAGAGGCATCAGTTTAAATGGCGAAGGGTAAGGTAAAGTCAAGACAGGAAAGAATATGAGCAGAAACTAAGTGTTGTTTAAGAGAATAGTAGGCAGGTTGACAATCGGGAGTCCACGAGAAAGGGTTGTTTTTATGGGTCAGCTTAGAAAGCGGAGCTGTGAGGGTGGCAAAATTCGGGATGAAACGACGATACCAACTGGCTATGCCAATTAGTTGACGTAGTGCGGTAACGGATGATGGAGGAGCAATCTTAAGGATCGCAGAAACTTTGTCAAGATTAACAAGAAGACCATCCCTTTTAACGATATAACCAAGATAGCGGAGTTCGGGAAGACAGAAATGACACTTGTCTTGACGATGTGCCAGGTCAGCCTGTAAAAGACGAGAAAGAACTAAGCCAAGAATTCAGAGATATTCTTCGAATGAAGGAGTAGCAATGATAATATCATCGAGGTAGGCGAAGCAGAACGGTTCCAGGTCAGACCCGATGACCTAATCGATAAGACGTTGCAAGGTGGCAAGAGAATTATGGAGGCCGAAGGGAATACGACAGAATTGAAACAAATTTCGATGCGGGAATTGAAGGCAGTGATGGGTTTGGATTCAGGGGACAGAGAGATATACCAATAGGCGGAACGGATATCTAACCAGAATAGATAACGAGCATCACGGAGCCGATCAAGGATGGTAGAAATGTACGGAAGAGGATATGCGTCTTTTTAGGTGACTTGGTTGACATTCCGAAAATCAATGCAGAACCGATAGGAATCGTCTCTCTTCTTAATTAGGACAATGGAGCAAGACCCTGGACTAGTAGAAGGTTCGACTTCCCCTAAGCGGAGCATATCATCGAGTTCAGCATGGGCAACCTCAAGGAGTGGAGGGGAAAGAGGATAATAACGTTGCTTGATGGGGTCGGCTGACGTGCGGATGTGGTGTTGTACTAAAGAAGTACAGCCGAGAGCAGAAAGTTGTTTAGAAAAGGAAGTAGAAACTAGGTAGTTTAAACAAAACTGTTAGTCGGAGGCGAGTTCGGAAACGATATGGGTAGGACTAGGAGCGATTATGGCCAGAAAGGAAGAGAAAGCAAAAGTCCATTAGCCATCTCGGAAATTTGGGATACGCTGGACCGATTTCCGAAAATTGATCCCGGGCACAAGTAGGTTGCAAATTTCAGGAATGACGAGGACATCTAGAGTAGTGACGGAATTTTGGAGAATGATTGGAAGGAAAACGGAACCCAAAATGGCACATGTCGGATTATCGGCAAGGGTACAGGAAGAAGACGAGACCGTAAGGAAAGGTAGGTTTAGAGAACGCAAGCGATGCCAACTGGGTCCGCCCAGAATGGTACGGATAGCGCCGGAGTCTAGGAGTCAAGTGAAGGAAATTTCAGAAATCTGAAAAGACAAATAAGGGCGCTCTTCGCCCCGAACACTAGTTTACATATAGTTTAACGAAAAACGGGTTTGATTGTCCTGACCAGTAAAACGAGAATCCGAGGTCAGGAAAAGAGCAGAGCCTTCGCCTCGGGCCGAGGACCCTATCGACGATTTAAAAGGCCTCCACATCGATTAGGACAATTTCGGCGAGTAACTTCCTTCCGACCGCAACCATAACAGTGCAGTATTTGCGGCCTAGTACAATGGGGAGAATTGTGTCCTGTTTGATCACAATTGAAACACGTTATCGAGTTAGCAAAAGTAGCTGACGAAGTAGGAGTAGCACGGGAAGAACGTTGAGTCGATTGACTGGTGTAGAACGACTAGAAATAGGATTAGACCCGCGGGACGGAACCGAAAAGACTGCCGTAGCATCTGATTTATAAGCAAGGTTTAGTTCCAACAAATGAAAAGTAGTGCTGGAAGGTGGTGGTCGAATAGTGTCTACAGAATACTTGCTAAACTCTAGTCTTTTCCCTAAGATAGTAGTTGGTAAATAGAAGTAAGGTCGATTAGTGCTAAGGCAGACTGATAGTACGGGGCTAGGTTGCGTCTCATAATCTCCAATTGTTGGATTTTTGATAAGGGGGTGGATAGGCGTAAGAATAAGCTTTGCATTGTTGCCACGTACAGAACAATGGTTTTGGTAGGACCCATAGTTCGAGAATTTATTTCGTCTAATAGGCGTTTATTATAATCCACTGGTAGGAATTCAGCTTTTAATAAAGTAACAACGTCTTCCCAACATTTGAGGGAGCGCTGATGTGCGCGGAAGAGAAGTAAAGCCTTTCCGGTAAGTAATTCCAGAGTAAAAAGAAAAAGTTGCTGAGCAAAAATATTACTCAAAACACTGATTTCCTTAATACGAATCAAGAATTCCGGTATAGAACTTTCACCTGAAAAAGAGACAGTCAATTTAGCGAGCGGATATTCTTTAGTAGGGGTCATAATATTGGCAGTAGTAGAAGTATCCAATTCCTCCTCGGAATCTGAAGAAAGATAAGGAACTTCTCTTGTAACGGTGGTAATTACATTAAGAGTTTGTGGGCTGGAGGTAACACGCTTGAATTTTCTAATAGTCGCCTCAACATCAGAACGAATGGTCTGTAAGGCGAATAATAATTTATTTTTCGTAAGGGCTTCCTCTTCAGCGCTAGGCCACATCAATTCACAACGTCGCTGAATGTGTACCCATAAGGGGCGCAAACGGGAAAACTTATTATCAGGAACATCCTCAGTAAAATCGTCAGAAGACGGTCTAAGTTCAGTAAGCGCGCGTTTAATAGCCTCATAAAAGCTAGGAGTAAAAGACTGACTTTTTTCCACTTTAATCGCGTTGCGGACGGCTTTACGCAACCCCTCTACTTTAATGTCAGATTCAAATCCTCGAGAAGAAAACGCATATTGGAGTTCGTGTTTTAACAGCCTTTTCACATCCAACCCTACGTAACCATTGTGACAAAAGAAATACACACTGTATATCAGAGTAATACAAAATCACCAACCTCCACCGAATAAACTATAAAATATCAAAACTGAATCGCAACAAAACGATTTTATTCAATACGAAAGTGATAAAGGGATTGAATTTTAAAAGGAGTACGAAACGTATAAGAATAGAATCATTAAATCCGAAATAGGGCGCCAGAGTTTTCAAAAGGTCTAGAATTATTAGCGAAAACACAAAGGAAATAATCTGAAATTAACCAACCAATGATAATGAGCAATTAAGAAGGAGAACAGAACTAAAATTTAAGAAGATCGAACCCACACAAGACAGTAAATGAACGTAACAAAGTGATAATAATTTGGCCATCTAATTGCAATAAGAAATGTGGCTAATATAATTGTATTTCAATACAAGTGGGTACTAGCTACCTGATTTCGCTGTAAGTGTATTTGATCATTAATTACCGCTGTACCGTTAATTTCCATAACTTTGTAATTTACTAGATCTAAAGTTAAAACATCGTCGCTGTTACCAACTTCTATTTTTCTAATAATCATAGATTAGTAAAACTACTTAAGTATTCACGCTATCTTAACCAAAAATTGTCAAATAAAAAAACAGTGCATTGCGCAAATAAGGTGCGCTTGGAGTGCGCTTTTCTTGGCATTTATGAACATCTTTTTATAAATAACTGGTGCGTAAAAAGTTGTTTATGAACGCTTTAACAGTGCACGTTATAACACTCGCCCAATTGGGTATTACTCATGAACGCGCTTCAGCAGTGCAAAGCTGAATCAATCATAAACGCCAATTATTATTTTCTTTAATCTATAGAGAGTGGTAACATTTTGTATTTCGTTTTTAACAAGTACATGTAAACGACCCGTTCGATAATCAATTCTACTAACAGAGAATGTGACATTAAAATAAATAGGACTTATGAACATGTAACTAGGTCGACGTAATAGTAAAAGTTTATTGAAATATGCTTTTCGAATAGACAATTTATGTGATTATTGTGTTTCACGTATGTGGTCTTATTCTCAAAAACTAACCAGTGCGTGACCTTTGTAGTACCAAAAACAAAGTTACAATTACATTAAACGGTCACATACTAGAGAACATGAGTGGCATGTGATTTATAAAACTACTCTCCATTCTATAAAAGTCCATTAATATGTTCTCACATACTAACGAACGCTCATATGCGTGCTCCTTGTGTACTAATTCTGTATCCTGTAAAAGTAAGTTAATGATTCATATGCGATCACATACTAATGAGCGTCCATTTATGTGCAAATTATGTAATTATGCTGCAACTCGCAAAGGTGATTTGAAAACTTATATTCGGTCTTATACTAATGATCGTCCGTTTGCGTGCAATTTATGTCACTATGCTGCAACTTGTAAAGGTTATTTGAAAACTCATATGTTGACTCATACTAATGATCGTCCATTTGCATGTAATTTGTGTAATTATGCTGCATCTCGTAAAGGCCGTTTGAATATTCATATGCGGTTCCATACTAATGATCGTCCATTTGCATGTTATTTATGTAATTATGCTGCAGCTTGTAAATATCGTTTGAATGCTCATATGCAAACCCATACTAATGTTCGTCCATATGTATGCAATTTATGTAATTATGATACATGTCATAAAGGTAGTTTGAAAATTCATATGCGATCCCATACTAATGATCGTCCATTTGCATGCAATTTATGTGATTATGATACATGTAGTAAAGGTAGTTTGACAATTCATATGCGATCCCATGCTAATGATCGTCCATTTGCATGCAATTTATGTTATTACGATACATGTCGTAAAGGTAGTTTGAAAATTCATATGCGATCCCATACTAATGATCGTCCATTTGCATGTTATTTATGTAATTATGCTGCAGCTTGTAAATATCGTTTGAATGCTCATATGCAAACCCATACTAATGTTCGTCCATATGTATGCAATTTATGTAATTATGATACATGTCATAAAGGTAGTTTGAAAATTCATATGCGATCCCATACTAATGATCGTCCATTTGCATGCAATTTATGTGATTATGATACATGTAGTAAAGGTAGTTTGACAATTCATATGCGATCCCATGCTAATGATCGTCCATTTGCATGCAATTTATGTGATTATGATACATGTCGTAAAGGTAGTTTGAAAATTCATATGCGATCCCATACTAATGAACGTCCATTTCCATGTTATTTATGTAATTATGCTGCAGCTCGCAAAGATCGTTTGAATACTCATATGCGAACCCATACTAATGTTCGTCCATTTGTTTGCAATTTATGTAATTATGATACATGTCATAAAGGTAGTTTGAAGATTCATATGCGATCCCATACTAATGATCGTCCATTTGCATGCAATTTATGTAATTATTTTGCAGCTTGTAAAGGTCGTTTGAATGCTCATATGCGAACCCATACTAATGATCGTCCATTTGTTTGCAATTTATGTAATTATGATACATGTCATAAAGGTAGTTTGAAGATTCATATGCGATCCCATACTAATGATCGTCCATTTGCATGCAATTTATGTAATTATTTTGCAGCTTGTAAAGGTCGTTTGAATGCTCATATGCGAACCCATACTAATGATCGTCCATTTGTATGCAATTTATGTGATTATGATACATGTCGTAAAGGTAGTTTGAAAATTCATATGCAATCCCTTACTAATGATCGTCCATTTGCATGCAGTTTATGTGATTATACTGCAGCTTGTGAAAGTCGTTTGAATACTCATATGCGAACCCATACTAAAGATCGTCCATTTGCATGCAATTTATGTGATTATACCACATCTCACAAAGGCAACTTAAAGATCCATATTAATTCTCATACTAAAAATTTTAAAAAATAGATCGGGAAAGTCTATTCCTGAATATATTATTTAGCTTGTGCCAATACCTAAAAATATGTGTTTCACTGTGCGAAAATGGAAAAGTTAAATAAATAACTAGACACTGCAAAATGTAATCCAAAGCAACACAATTGTTATAATTAAGAAAATCATTTTGGAAATTTTAGCTATAAGTGTATTAAGTACTTTGAAATAACTTCCAAAAAGCCATCAAGTTTTGCTACGTATACAAATTTCGAATTAAACAAAATATAGGATTATTGCTATAAGTTATGTTGTGTAGTAGAAAATCTCAGAGCAACAGTGAATGATCATTTTTATTATAAACGGTCAACATTAGAAACAGTTGAAGTCAACTCATTCTCTATTTTGGAAATCAAACTCCTAGAAAAATATCTAGAATATATTTTTAAGTCACTAAAAAATGTGAATAATTAAGTGAAGCATTATTGAATGATTATATCAATGCGTAAATTTCATAAATTTTCGCAAAATTCATTTAGTACTTAGTCTTTGAACAATGTTAGATGTCTCTTGTTTAAACGATTTTAAAAATTTAATACAGACAAGATTATGTTACACTGCCAATGCTTGTTTTGATTTCTAGAACAACATAGCGTCATTGGGTTAAAGACTTTCCTGAAGTGCTTGTGATGGTTGTAGGAGAAGGATATGAAGATTACAATAAGACATAGCTGCCTTTTACAGGAAGCCGTAGAAGTACATTTATACAACACTGCTTTATTGCATGTCTTTAATATGTACAAATTGTAATCACCATCTGTCAAATATATCATTTTAAAAGTAATGTGATAACAACCTAAACAAACAACTATCCTTGAATTATAACTTAATTAAATACATTACAACACCTTCCCCTATTCTGAAAATAAATAACAATCAGTTAACAAAACTCGTCCGCATACCGTTTTGGTTTATTACGTTTGCGCTTAGACCAAACCGGTGAACTTTCATTATTTTAAGAATCTGGTAGAGATGTATACTTTGGATCTGAATCGTCTACATCTAGATTAGCTTCTGCAACAACAGAACCCGGATGCGTTCCCGTCATAACGTCAACCGCACTAGGTTCCTCACTTACTTCACGTTCTAGGTTTATATCCTTGGTCACTGTATTGCACGCCTCCCCTACTCCATCACCAACGTGTCCATTATCAATAATTTGGTTTAAATGTCCACGCCACTGTTTATTTAGTTCCGGTACAAAAACTAAGTAGGTACGAGGGCCTAATTTTTTAACAATTATAGCTTTAATCCAAGAGGGTTTAATAACGCATCGGTAATCCCTAACCGCTACAATATCATTAAGGTTAAATACTCTTTCTTTCCCTTTATGAAAATATTTTCTTTGATCCGCCTGTTTACGTTCAACCGTATGTCTTAAGGTTTTGTTTTCCTTGTCTGCAAAACTATACCTTTGGGGAAAGAGTAAATTTAACCGATTTTGCAGTAATCGTCCAAACATTAACATGGCTGGTGCGCGTTCGGTAGTACAGTGAGCATAAAAATCTATATAATATTACATCAGTGTCTGTAATATTTCTGCGGTGATGGCAAGCTTTCAAAATCGCGTATTTAACAGTTTTTACCGAATTTTCGGCTGCTCCATTGGACGCTGGGTGGTAAAGAGGTACCGTTTTAAAACAAATGCCATTTTGTTTGAAAAAAGTAACCATTTCCTGGGAAACAAAGTGTGTTGCGTTATCTGTTACTACTATTTTGGGTAACCCAAACCGAGCAAAAATTTCACGTAAAACTTTTATAATAGTTTTACTATGTAAACTGTTTATAACCAAGGCCTCGAGCCATTTGCTATAGAAATCTACTAATATCAGTATGTGTTTCCCATACAACGGCCCCAAGATATCCATGTGAACTCGCTCCCAAGGATGATCCGGATATTGCCAATTAATTAATGGTGCCTTTGCGGGACTGCGACGAAATTTTAAACAGGCCTCGCAAGACTTAACTTTAGCTTCTATGTCAACACTCATTTGTGGCCACCACACAAATGATCGAGCTAAACTTTTTATTTTTACCACTCCCATGTGAGAAGTGTGTAATTCATTTAAAATATTTTCTTTCAAAGAATCTGGAATAACTACTCTATAACCGAATAGTACACATCCTCTCTCCATAACCAGATGATCTTTATGTAGAAAATAAGGTTTAAATTGTAGATTGACTTTTTGGCCAACCTTTTTTAATAAAAGCACTAACCTGCTTTAAAACAGGGTCTAATGCGGTTTCGTTTTTTATTTTTGTACAGTCGATGGGCATATAAGTATTTTCCTCTACATACTTAATATCCGTATTTTTGAAATCGTTTTGAAAAACGCTATTTAATGGCAAACGTGAAAAATAGTCGGCATTTTTTTTATTTGAGGCCACGTATTTTATATCATAATTATAAGAAGATAATAATAATGCCCATCGTTGAAGTCGGTTAGCTGCCATAATCGGTAAATTCTTTTTTGAACCGAAAATAGCCACTAGCGGTTTATGATCCGTAATCAAACAAAATTTACGGCCATATAAATATTGACTGAATATTTGAATTCCGAAAACGATAGCCAACCCCTTCGTTCGATTTGAGAGTAAGCTTTTTGGCTTTCATTTAAGGTTTTAGAAGCATAAGCAATAGGCCTCTCTTCCCCATTTGGTATAATGTGAGATATAACTGAGATATAACTTAATGGGTAGTTGATTATTATAATGTACTAATGTGCCTGCCGCACTTAAAATATTTTTAACCTGTTGATATTCGTGTTCGCAATCCTCATTCCATAAAAATTTTGCATCCTTTTTTAATAAACTATAAAGAGATTGCAATAAAATGGAGCTACTAGGTATAAACCTATTGTAATAATTAATAAGTCCAAGAATGGATTTTAATTGCGTATAGTTAGTTGGATTCGGAGCGTTAAATATTGCATTCACCTTTTCTTTGGTAGTATGAAGCCCCTCACCATCTATTTGATATCCTAAATAAACAATTGAGGACTTAAAGAAACTACATTTTTCTTTCTTTATGGTTAAACCACACTCGTTTAATACATTTAAAACTTTAATTGCTTTTTGTACGTTATCGTTAAAATCTAAACCACCAATAATGATGTCGTCTAAAAAAAGCCGCCGTGTTACTTAAACCTTCTAACTCACTTTCTATTATTTTTTGAAATTTAGATGGCGCACAAGCTACACCGAAAGGTAAGCGAGTATACGAATATAACCCTCGGTGTGTGCTAATCGTAGTGTAAAGCTGAGAATTTGCATCCAAAGGAATCTGCTGATAAACGTTCGAAAGATCTATCTTTGAAAATATTTTACAACCTTGTAATTTTGTAAAAAGCTCATTCACTCTCGGAAGTGGATGTTGGTTGATTTCAAGTACTGAATTAAGCGTTAATTTGTAGTCACCACATATTCTTAGAGTTCCATCCTTTTTTACTATAGGCACAATTGGCGTGCCCCATGGACTATAAGAAATAGATTTCAAAATCTCTTCGCTTTCTAATCGACTAATTTCAGCATCCATCTTTTCTTTTAGTGCAAAGGGTAAGGGTCGCGCCTTGAAAAATTTTTGTTGAGCCCCTTCTTTTAATTTTAAAGGTCATGTTTAAAAAGACCTAACTTTTCATTAAACACCTTTTTTAAATTTTGCAACTAATCTTCCTACTATTACGTTTGAATCTTTGTGAACTTTGATCTTCTCGACTTTGTTAATACATAAATTAAAATCGTAGTAAAAGTCACGTCCTAATAAAGCAGGACCGTTGCCCTGAATAACATACAACTTAATAACCTTTGTTAAATTTCTGAATGTTACCTCAGCGCTAACATATCCAAGAGGAACTATTTTGTTTCCATCATAGTTGTATAAAACCTTGCTACATTTTTTTAATTTCAGATGTGGAAAATGTTCGTTTTTAAATGTATCCGAAATTACACTACACCCGGCTCCAGTGTCCAGCTCAAACTTAAATATTTTGTTATTTATTAACACATCCAAAACTATGGGTTGTTTTCTACTGTTACTTGCACTAGTATACAGCGTATCTGAATCTAAAATCTGTTCTTTCTTATCTGCAATGTCGAGTGCAAATAAGGTGTTTAAATTAGGAAATACTTCAATAGTATCTTCCTGCTCAAGTGTAAATAAAGTATCTAGATCTAAAAACTCACCAGATGTTTCCTCTAGATAATGATGCTGATTACCTTGCTTTTTTCTACATACCGTAGCCAAATGACCTTCCTTATGACAACAATAACATACGCTAGTTTTGAATTTACATGCCTTCCCATGGTGACCCATTTTTCCACACACATAACATTTTCCATTGATTGCTTTAATTCCTTTCTCCGGGACAGGGGCTCGGCTATTTCCTGCTTGTTGCCTGTTTAAATTTGAAACACCCCCACTATAATTTCCGTAACCACCGGCGCGAAAGTTTGCGGAACTCGAATGAACCTTTCCCGTTTTTCGATATGGTTGTAATTGAAATATGTTGGTAGGTTCACTTTTTATTATTGGTTTGGGTACCGTATAATTTGCGCAAACTGCTTCCTTGTTGTGTGCAATTTGAATAGCATCTTCAAATTTTAGCTACGTGGCATCTTCTTCAAATAATCTGTCCATCACTACACCAGGTTGCATACTCATGATAAATCTGTCTCGCATTAATTCCGATAGCCCAGTGTTTTTAAAACCACATTTGCTAGCTAAATAACGCACTCTTGCAGCCCAATCTTCAATGCTCTCTTCTTTGTGTTTAAAAGCGTTAAAAAATTTAAGCCGTTCTGAAAAATACGACTTTTTTTGACTAAAATGTCCGTTAAAAATTTCCACCAATTCTTCGTAGGTTTTATCTGTAGGATTATCGGGAACGGATAAATTAAAGATTAACTGAAAAATTGCCCGTTTAACTTCTAGTGTTGTCACTTTATTAGCCACAAAATACTGACATAATTTTGTTATAAAAATTATTCAGTCACCATTTAATGTAAACTCGGGAACTGAACCAACGTAACTGTCATTTTTACGTGGGTTTAATGGTTGTCGGAATTTGTTAAATGCTAGATTTTTCACAACCTAAATAACACCCGTTACCACACCACCTCTAAATTAATCTCTCGTCGCCATTGTAGTATTCGACAGGTCTCAGTTCCCAATTAAACGCGAGTTCGTTCTATACTGCTTTATTGCATGTCTTTAATATGTACAAATTGTAATCACCATCTGTCAAATATATCATTTTAAAAGTAATGTGATAACAACCTAAACAAACAACTATCCTTGAATTATAACTTAATTAAATACATTACAATCTAACATTACAATGTCCCCTTCGTTAGTTACTAAACAGTCGTCACTATTAATAAATACAACATCACTCATATCTGGTTGTTCTCCATCTTGGACAATATGACTAGTAAGGGGTGAATGTTGCACATTTAAGGATTGCTCCCTTTCCCATACTTCAAGATTTAGCTTACTTACTTGAAGCTCGTCTTCTCTCCTTCAGGGATTCAAGCATGAGAGTATTTTCACCACGGTATACAAGTATTTTTTTGTGAATTTTATATACATAAAATTGATACATAAACTTCGTTACTACGATCTATAATTTTATTACTCTAATAACTAACATTTGCATACGACTTTGATTACTAGTACTAAATCAAAACATACCTCAGGGGTTAGTGACTTTATCCTCTTGCGTGACCAATTGTTGGTTACCTATTCCATCATTTACATTATCATTACAAGTGTCCACTAAACTCTCGCCAGGTTCAATAGACTTTTGAACAACAGCTGCCGTAGACACTCCAAACAAATCCTAATTTTATTAACGACTTTTATTAAACAGGTCCCTGAAGTCATACTTATTCATATAAATTGTGGATATCATAATAATAAAACATGTTTGAACTTCTTTTAATTAACACAAACAATTACAAAAAAGTAAATTAAAAATAATTTACAAAGTAAATTCAGAAATATATCGATTATCTGTACATCATCATCATCATTAGGTCTTCAGTCCTGGAACTGGTTAGACGCGTACCCTCATTGTTTCCTATTTGCTTATGTTTGCGACCCATTAGAAGAAGGTGGAACTCTGCAGGGTATATTATCTAAAAATAAGAAATTGTTGTATTTGTATACATCTCATACGGATAAAAAAGGATTAATTTACAACTATTTAACTAGTGTGATGCAAAAATAAACGATTGCCGTAGTGGAAGGAGCATAAAGATCTGATATACCCAGAAGATTTTTACGTAATCGAATTAATAATAAAATTATGGTAAGTTAAAGACGCCATAAATTGTAGGTTGTATATTTTAAAATTAACTAATAAAAGGTAAATTTTACATTTTTAAATCGTCTTTTTTGTCATTAATCCAATTCGGTTGAAATTTTCTGGGACAATAAAAATTTGTGGTGTATGTAAGATATAAGAATTAGGAAAAAGTAGCACTAATCATTAAAATTATAAGTATTACTTGAGGTTGAAGGTACAGATATATCCACATAAGAGCAGGGAATAACTTCCTTTGGAAAAATTATTTTGGAACCTTTTTTATTATTAATTGTAATATCTGAAACACAACATAATAAGTTAGATGTAAAAAGAGAGAACATGTTAGTTGTTACCAGATAGAATTACTTTTTTTTTTGTAGTTCATGTTCAAATTGATCCGGTAGTACTTTTTTTTATCAAAAATGGTAGGAACTGCTTTATGTAATAGTCTTTTGCGAATTTGCGAACTTTAGAGGTTTTCGAGAAATATTTTTCTAAAAAATGTTTCTCAAATAGTTTATAATTTTTATGCAGCTTGTCTGAATCCATCGCCAGAAAATCTTTTCGATTAGATGCTGCTAACCATTCCTCACATCTGTGGAAGTAGAAATATTGTAATAAAGAACTAAAAGTGCAGCCTATCCAGGACAATATGTGCTATAGGCACAGATTATCTTATATTAATGGTAAATCTGTGTAAGAACTCACCTTGCTCGATCAATTATTAGGAATCAAAACATAGAGATATTGTTTGAAGATTTTGTGGAATACCCTCTGAAAGCACAAAATGTGCCACCTTTTTCATTTTTCCGTCCACATTGATTGTTGAACGCTAAATAAACAATACTTACAACAATACGAATCTTCCAAATAAAAAGTTAGGTTAACGACTAGAACATTTTAGGTTGATTAGAAAACCACTTACTTGGAGTATGTGCAAAGAAAAACAAGCGGGAAACGCTAGCCTTCGCATCTGTAAGATGTGGATAATCTGTGACATAACCAAATCAATACAGAAGTAGAAGCTTATTGAACTGTGCAATTTGTATGGACATACATTTCCAAAACTGTCTATTTGTGTGATTTTTGTATCGCAAAAAACAAATTTGCATACACATAACACGAACACATACTAAAGAAAGTCTGGGACATGCAATTTATGTATTTGTTTTGGCTCCTGTAAAAGAGCTTTGATTTGTTCTTACACACTGACAAACGACCATCTGCGTGTTTTTTGTGTTATTATTCGGCATCTTGTAAAAGTACTTTAAAAGTTCAGATATTCTCACATACTAATATATAACTAAATACATGCTTATTCCACATCTCATGAAAGCAAGCTGAATATCCATGTTCTAATAAAGTTTCATAATCATGCAATTTGCGTGACTATTCCGTATCTTGTAAAAGTGCCTTGAAAGTTTATGTTCTCGCATATTAAGGAACGCTCATTCGCATACGTACTATGTGCTTAATCTGCACTTTTTAAAAATAATTTGAAAACTCATATGCGGTCCTATACTAATGAACGCCCATTCGCATGCAATTTTATGTAAGTGCTCGATTACTGTTAGAATAAACTGAGAAGCAATATATATTCGTATTTTCATCATCATCATTAGGTCTTCATTCCTGAAACTGGTTAAACGCCTACCCTCATTGTTTCGTATTCTGAGCTAACCTACTCAATTCAATAGTGAACTGGCCAACGTCTTACAATATTTTATTTTATTGTTTAAAATGTAGTCAGGCTTGAGCGGTTGATCACATTTGAATGCAGATACTGCGCTTTTATTGGTAGAGGTTTTTCAAAACCTCATGGGCTGTTGCGCAGAACACTAATTTACGTTATTTACGTTTAAGTGCATCCTAAAAACATTCGCAACTCAGCTGTCGATTTTTATTATTGTTATTGTTATTATTGTTATTTATTTGCATATTAAGATGTGTGGTTCATCATTATTGTTTTTGATTATTATTTATGAGATTTCAGCCTTGATTCAATTTTAACCAGTTTTATCAAAACTACTGCAACTCAGTCTAGTTTTTTATTTGTAGGTATAATTAAGGTTTCAATTCAATTAGAAGAATAATGTTTGGTTTTACAGATTATTTTGTTATTTCTGAGCTTTTAATTTTACAATGAGTAACCGCAAGAAAACAGTTTACAGTCAAGGAAAAGAAATTATTTATAGTGTGTATAAGTTTATGAGAAAAGAAAAGAATAGAGCGTCATTCCAAAGCATAATTTACAAGTACGAGCAGCAACAGCAACTGGACCCATATAACACACAACATTCCATAGACGTGCATTCTGGTTCCATTTAATGTACAAACGTCCATGTACTTTTGATGGACATACATAAAATGTCTTCCAGTTGAAGTGGTATGGACTTCCTTTAACAAACGTCCATTTGACGTCCAGCTTTAAGCACAAAAGTTTCAACATGTTTTCTGAACCTCCGGAAATTACTTCTATAAATCGTTTGATCAATGCGTATGATCATAAACATTTATAGTAAGTCCATTTTAGTTCCACTAAACCAATGAACATTCTTGGAGTTTAATGGACGTTCATAAAACATTTTAAGGTTAAAGTACTATGGACGTTCTTTAGCAAGTATCTACCGAACGTCCATTAAAAGCATACATACGACCATAGGTTTCTGCACGTTTTACGAACGTCCATAGAAGGTTCATTTTATCCAAATTCAACATAACATAACCTCTTTGTTGCATGTTACTGACGATGATGTACGATTGTACAGCCGCGTAATTTACACAGGTTGGCCGATTCTTGATGATCTGTGCAAATATCACGAGGAAGCTATTTGTAAAGAAATTTATTACGTGTTATATCTTTATAATTACTATAATACTATTATATTCCACGTAAGTAATCCTATATTAGTCTTGGTTTCTATGAAAAAACGAAATTCTGGTAATATAAACTCATGCAAGCAATGTAACCTAACCTACAAATTTAATACAATACTTCATGAGTTTGTGCATTGTGCTGTCACTAATAAAAAATTTAATAAAGTAATATAAGATATTGAAGACAGTCGCAACGAATTCATTTCATTCTACAATTAAAATTTAGAATTCAGAGATTTTTCAACTCTGCGGGTATTTTCTAAAACGTATGTAATAATTTTAATGCTAATCCAAATCTTTTTAGTGTGAGGTTTCATTGTATTTATAATCGACCATATTTGCATAATGTAAGCAGAATATAAAGATTGAAAGGAATAACCATCAGTTTATAGGTTTGTTATTTTTGCCTGAAGAGTTTGCTATGGGGAGACCAAAGTAATTAAAACAAAATTATTTGGCATAGGTGACTGTGGTTTCTGTTTTAGTTCTATAAATTCCTACAACAATTACTACATAATAACAGATTTTTTTTTATATTAATTGCACGTGGAAAGTTTCAACGTTGTCAATAAAAATGCCTAAAATGAAATTGCCTCGCACTCTTTATAGACATGCAAATTTTAGAGCAGATTTATTATTTGATATGACTACTTCTACATCTCGGTCTTTGAATAAAATAAAATCTGATAGTGATCAAAGTAATTTTCCATTAATAAACCAAACAAATAATATTGTCGAGCATGAACTTGAAGCTTGTAGTATAAACAATTCTGTAAACAATCCGATCAGTGATGGTGAACACTGCTCGATGATAGTTAGTGATGTGGATTCAGATTCTGATTTGGATGCTAATTGTCAACCAAATTTTGAATCTTCTGCAAACTTGGCAAATGGTGAGCCAGATAGTCCAGTTAATAATTTTCATATGGAATTGGCTGTTTGGGCCGTTAAAAAACAAATCAAACATAATGCTTTAAATGGTTTATTAAGCCTACTAAATACCACTTTCAAACTAAATTTACCAGTGGACTCACGGACATTATTAAAGACCCCCAGAGCTGTAACATTAACATTTATAGAACCTGGGCATTATTATCACTTTGGATTGGATATAGCGTTAAATAACTTACTTCAAAAGTATAAAGGTATTAATGACTTGACGTCCATTGACGTCTTTATTAACATCGATGGCTTACCTATTACGAAAAGTACTGGAAGTCAACTATATCCCATTCTTTGTAGTTTACAAGACAAACTAAGTGCAGTCGAAGTGATTGGTTTATATCATGGTTTAGAAAAACCTAAAGATGCAAACAGCTATTTAAAGCAATTCATTAATGAGGCAGTTTTTTTAACTGAAAATGGATTCGAGTATAATGGCCGATTGCTTCCTTTCAAAATAATGGCTTTTATATGTGACACCCCCGCCAAGTCGTTCATTAGTTATACAAAAGGCCATACGGGTTATTGCTCTTGTTCTAAATGTTGTATTAAGGGAGATTTCATTGAAAACCGAACTTGTTTTCCTGCCACCGATAACTTAAAATATCGCACTCCTTGTGAATTTAAATTAAAAGTTGATAAAGAGCATCACACCGGAACATCTTTGATTGAGTCTCTACCAGGTTTTGATATGATTACTGACATTCCACTTGACTACATGCACTTGATTTGCTTAGGCGTGATGCGGAAATTGCTCTTATTTTGGATTTTTGGGAAACCACCTACAAAATTATGCTATAGAAAAATTATAAATTTATCAACATTGTTAATCGAGCAAGGGAAGAATATTCCATGCGAATTTGCTAGAAAGCCTCGTTCAGTGATTGAACTGAAAAGGTGGAAAGCAACAGAGTTGGCGCAATTTTTATTTTACACAGGTCCAGTAATATTGATGTCAATTTTAACACCCGATATGTTCTTAAATTTTTTATGTTTTCACGTTGCTTCAACTATTTTGTCTAGTACAAAATATTTGAATGAATTCGGACAATACGCACACTAATTATATAAATATTTTATTCAAAGTTTTATAACATTGTATGGCATACAACATGTTTCACATAATGTGCATAATTTGCTTCATATTTGTGATGATACCAAAAAGTTTGGTGTTTTACAAAAATTTTCTTCCTTTCCGTTTGAGAATTATTTACAAACTTTTAAATCACTACTTCGAAAAGGCGATAAACCATTATCACAAATTATAAATAGAATAGTGGAAAAACAAACTTGTGGTACTATTATTCAAAGCCACGTATCGAACTTTATCAAAGCTCAACCAAGTGGTGAGCATAGCAGTGGACCAGTGATAGATGATAGGTTCTTTGTGCAATATAAAGTGGTAGCATTTGAAGAATTTACTTTAAAAGTTTTGGAAGGTGATGACTGTTGTTGTTTAGTTGACAACAGTGTTATTTGGATTAAGAATTTTGTATCAAATAACAAAGGTTTATTTTTAATTGGTTGTAAATTTCAATTGCTTGGAAATTTATATGTTAAGCCATGCAATTCGTCGGATTTAGGAGTATTTAAAGTAAGTCGTCCTGGCCCATTAGACATGGAGTGTGAATCAAATAGCTTATAAATTTGTTAAATTGTCGCTTAAAGATAAATTTGTTATTATTCCTTTGCTACATACTAACAAACATTAACCAATCCTTAATATCCAATATTGTTTACGTAATAAATTATCAAATGCAAGGTCTAAAACTAGTCTGTGTTTTTTCATTCTTTAACATAATTAAGAAAAGCTATTAGTTTATATAGAGCAAAATTTATGGAATGGATGCAAACGTGGTGACCCGGTCAGTTGTGAAATTTTCTGAAGAAAATGGAAGTGTGGAAGCTATTCCCACATCTTGGATATCTGGAAATAAATGTTTTTGGCCACCAAATACTACAAAAGCTAAGTTACAGCAGTTATTGGAACAGGCCGTACCTTATGATCCCGAAACTTGGGTGGAGTATAAAATAGACGGTTTTAGAAATAATGTTTATGGTAGCTACATTATTTTTATTTTGGTATTACTGCAAACAAAAAGATTGTTTTTGTAGATGACTACAGTGTAGCCAAGAGGAAAGCCAGAAAAGCTGAGGTATCTTCTGACTTAGATTCACAATCTGATTCACAATCATTCTCCTACTCTCGCTCCAATAGAAAAATATTTAAGAAAAGTGTTAGTTTCAGTTCTGTAGAAGAAGAGGAAGAAACAGTCTTGCCCGACCCACCTAAATTAAGCAAAGGTATATTTTATACTGATATAATCAGCGGTATACTAGTCACATTTTACTTTTCTATTTTATTGCAGATACAAGTAGTAAGAATTTGCCAGTAACAATAAGTAAAATTAAAACAATTTCGATATCACAAGATGTTCAATTAAAGTCGGGTACCAATTCCATTCGTGGATTATCAAGCAGAAATGATATCAGTAATAATATAAATGATTTGACTGTCAATGAAACTTTCATACCAAAATCTGGCATGTTAGGTAGTTGTTCAAAAAACCTCTAAAAGAATATAAAATGTTTTTTTACAGATAATCACAGGGCATCCAATGATATTTATATATCAAATAAACATATGTCTCAAGCAGGTGTTGTAGATGATAATGAAACAATAAGTAAGAAGTTACATAATATATATAATATAATATAATTTAATGAGAATTTTTAGAACTGCTGAAGTTAATAATTAAAAAACAGAATATACTCCAAGGCATGATGTCCGAGTTAATGGGAGATCTAGCGGAAATCAAGCAAAAGCAAGTTGGCCAGGTTAGTGAATTAGAAGTTGAATCCATTTATACAAAGTATGTGTTACCAATAAAATCTATGCAAGAGTTAGAACAGTTTGAAAATGGATTAGATGATAAAAATGAGTTTAATAAAGTGGTATAGTATTTATATGTTACATTGTTTTTTTTAATGGTTTTTGTGTATAGGTTCAAGAAATATCTAGTTTAGGTGGAAAATCTATCTATGAATTTATATATCGCTCCACTTAAAAATTAATCACCAATAAATTTGCATCTGAATACAGCTGGTTAAGACGGAAGGGAAAGAAGATATTCAAAAATCTCACTCTAAGTGAAATGTTAATAAGTAAGGAAAAATGCACGTGTATTACCTAATTTATTAAAACGTAATTATTTTCAGAATCTGCAATGACCCATCATAAATGCACAATACGGGATGTTGAACTAGCCATACAAAAATGGCTAAAACGGTGTACTGAACGAGCTAAAAATCGAGTATGAAAACGCTACTTATACTTAGTTATAGAATGCAGATATAAAGTTATTGGAAACGAAGGCAACAAAATCGTACACAAATCAATTTTGATTTTAATACTTCATTTATGCTTTACCTTAAATCCTCTCGACGTTACGTACAATTTTTGTTTTTAAAACACAATATACTAAACAAACCAAAACTAGATTAAGTTTAAAGTATACTATTTTACTTTTGTGCATGTTTTTTTTTGCAGGATTTGCAAAAACCTGTTTATTTTGTATTTAAAAATATTTTTATTGTTAACTACCCTTTAAAAATAAAGAGATATTTTTCGATTTTAAAGTATATTTGATGGTCCTAGGATTGTTTGTATAAAATAGTGTAAATGGCTCAAAGTGCAAGATATTTTTGATTTTAATCGCTGTGTTGAGTTTTCTACTTTTTATAAGTAATATTTTAACATGACTGTTGTCTAAACTTCAACATATTTTTACTTGTAACAAAGAAGACTGATGCATTTTTGATGCTCATATAACTATACTAATAAGTGGACCGGGATACAAATAAATCATTAAAACACTTCGTTCTTTAGTTTTATAAAAATGCATACTTCTATATAATTTTATTGTTTTTGATTATATAACTAAAGTACAATTTTTTAAACTTAAGGAACGGTACAGTTGTGGTATTCCATTTCAAGCACTTGAAGATGAGAGGGAATTTTGTAATAGTGAAGTATATTGGTAAAACTTGCTATCTCGCTCTCCTGAGTAGTTATATATAAGCTTCTAAAATATGTCACTTTGTTTGCAAGTCATGTGGAACAAATGTACTTACATGGAGGAGACGTTAGTTTCAGGAAATTCCTGGTCATTGAACTTGAAAAATAGTTGTTGCAGATAATTTTTTTAGTAATAAAACATTTTGACGATGAACCTAGCCTCAACATTATTTTTGCAAATACGCTAGAAATGTTTATATATAAAAAAAATTGTGAAAATTTTTTAGTAATAAAATATTTAGCGTATTTGCGAAAATAGTCGAAATGTTTTACTACTAAAAAATTATATGCAACAATTATTTTTCAAGTTTGATAACCAGGAATTTAAGTCTCGTCTTACATAGGATGTCCAGCTGCGGACTTCCATTGAATGTCTCAACAATGGACGTACATAGTATATTTCAGCAATGGACATACATAGGATGTCTTAGCAATGGACACACTATGGATGTCCGGAAATTATTCTTCTATGGACGTCCAAGGAAGGATAGATTTTGCATGTCCAATGTTGTGCCAAAGTAACGTTATATGGATGTCCATAGTTTGTTTGGTGTATCTTAAATGGATGTCCAGTGGATATTACTATGTCGGTGAACTTATATTTATTGGATGTCCATAAAACATTTTTGTGTTATATGGAGAGTTGGACTAGACACAGTCGAGCGAATTATTTCAAAAGCGAAGATCAAACCGAAGGATGGCAAATTTGTAAGAGAAGTCCTAAATCTAATGTGGGCCAATTTGAGAACTGTGGTAATAGTTTTATGATTTTTTAGATTAAATTTCTATGAAATATGCATTCTTAAAAAATAATAAGAGGACAGTATTTTGGCTGCCAAGAGTTTTAAAAAATTTAGCCTGTCTATTTTTATCGTAAAGAACAATAAACAATTTACCAAAAAAGTTTCAGGTTCCGCATATAAACACTGTAGTTTTATAGTTTATATTATGTTCATAAATTACTGGTTACGCAATCCACATAGCAGAGCAGTTGAGTTAATTCAGAATACGCATCCGGAAATTCAATGTTTTTAGATTTTACTTATATTGTATAGTTCTTTCTTTTTATACGATACCTCTCACTTCCTTCATTGCGCATCTCAGAGCCCATGAAATTTTGAAAGACATATAATCAGGTGAAGCTCAATTAACCAACAAAGAAAACAGCTGAGTGTCCTAGTTACTCGCTATCTGCATTCACGAACTAAGATAAACTGTTAAATATATTAATACTTTTATAAGGTTTCAATTACGAATGTACAAACAAGGACTTAATCAATCAAACATTACCTAACCTAAGTCGAGGGAATTAGTAGAAGATTAATGAAATATGCTTTTTTGGATAGACAATTTATGTGGTTATTGTGCTTCACGTATGTAATCTCATCCTCGAAGACTACCCAGTGAAGGACTTTTGTTCCACAAAAAACAAAATTACAATTCCATTAAACGGTTACACGTTAAAGAATATCTGTGATATGTAATTTATGTACTTTCCATTCTACAAAAACGCATTAATATGTCTTTGCATACTAAGAAACGCTCAGTTGTATGTTGTTTAGGTGCTTATTCTACATTTTGTAAAAGTAGGTTGGTAATTCATATACGATCACATACTAAGGAACGTCCCCTTGTATGCTGTTCATGTAATTAAGCTGCATCATTAAAAAGTGGTTTGATAATTCATATGCGGACCCATACCAATGATCTTCTTTTTCAATGCAGTATATGTAATTATGCTGCATCTCGTAAAGATAAAATAGAAAATCCTACGCGATTGCATACTAATGATCGTTCATTTGCATGCAGTTTATGTAATTATGCTACATTTTTTAATTGTTGTATGAAAATTCATATACGGACCCGTACTAATGATCGTTCCATGCACTTTATATGATTATGCTGCTTCTTGTAAACTAGCTTGATAACTCATATGCGGACCCATACTAATAATCGTCCATCCGCATGCACTTTATATGATTATGCTGCTTGTTGTAGACGTAATTTGAAAATTCATATACTCATGATCGTCCATTTGCATGCAATTTATGTAATTATGCTGCTTGTGTTAAAGATAATCTGAAAAATCATATACGAACCCATGCAAATGTTAGTCCATCTGCATGCAATTCAAGTAATTATGCTACGTATCGTAATGTTAGTGTTACAAACTACTAGGCAACCCGTCAATCACGCAAGTTGCATAACCGAAGTATATTCTACAGAAGTCTCGAACATTCGAGCAAATACTAGACACTAGCTTACGCATCACTAGTCTCGTTACTCCATTTTCCATCATCTGAGCCTTAAATTTAGCATAGTCTCACATAGATGCCCATAACTAGGTCTCTGCAAAGACGAATTTTTGGTGACCAGATAGTAAACATAACGATTTCCACCTTGAAAAACCTAAACTCTTCCTACAATTGGCTACTATTGTAGTACTTTATCCACACATCTAAACTTTTTCTTGAAAACAACAGCTATTCCCCTTGACATTTGCAGATCTTGAGCTACTCAATGTGCTAGGGAATACTCTACTGGTGCTCTAAACAGATCTTGCTGCTTTTCAATGACAAATCTCGCCTTAGCGGAACCACTATACGTCGCCATAAAAAAAATTTACATTTGCCTCACGATTAATAACTCTCCGAACAGCATTTTCATTCCTCGAGTCTTCCTGGTGGTTGCCAGCATAAGATGTTAAACGGTAAAAGTGTACCACTTTCGGTTTACCATGGGAATATCTTCTGATCCGGTACACTACTTCCTTCATTCTTTTTAACACTTCGTACGGGCCTCCCCATTGTCTTTGTAATTTTGGCAACAATCCGCGCTTTCTTTTTGGATTGTACAACCACACTAAATCTCCAGATTGGTAACCACCTTCTTGCGCTCTCGTGTCATATTGTGATACGTCGCCATGAAACCACTTTCGGTTTACCACAAGATCTTCTGATGTGGTTCACTACATCAATAACTCTTTTTAACACTTCGTACGGGTATTCCCATTGTCTTTGTAATTTTGGCGACAATCCACGCTTTCTTTGTGTATTGGTCAACCATACGTAATCTCCAGGTTAATAAACACTTTGTGCTCTCGTGTCATATTGTGATTTCATTCGATCGCTTTCCGCCTGGATATTCTTGCGGACGTTCTCGTGAATACTATTTGATTTTTCACGAAGCTTACTAACGTAATCTTCACCTGCGAATTCTTCTCCAGGTTTAAATCCAAACTGAAGATTACACGGTAGCCGCAATTCACGTCCTAACATCACGCAAGCGGGAGCGTATCCTGTGCTGTCATGTACCGAAGATTGGTACGCCAGTAGGAATAAATGTAAATATTGGTCCAGTCTCGTTAATGTTCAGAGACAACTTTAGCTATGTATTTTTCTAATGTCCTCTTCATTCTTTCAACCATTCCATCCGACTGAGGATGAAGTGGCGTGGTTCAAGTCTTCCTGATTCCAAGATGCTTGCAAACGTTTTGAAACAACGCTGATTCGAAGTTCCGACCTTGATCGGAATGTAATTCCAACAGAAATCCAAAGCGACAGAACAACTCCCCCACTAGTACATCTGCAACCATCTCGGCTTCTTGCTTGAGCATAGCATACGCCTCCGGTCATTTGGAAAAATAATCCATTGCAACCAAGATGTATTTATTTCCTTTCTCTAATTCAGGAAACGGACCCACGATATCAATGGCTACCCTCTCAAGAAAATTCCCCACATTATACTATCTAATTGAGGGTTTCTGTTTTGTGACCGGACTATTTCCAGATGCACACAGTTCACATTTCCGCACCACTTATTCACATATTCTTTGCAGTACACCCAATAGCATCTTTTACTCCATCGAGAGTTCTTTTCATGCCAAAGTGCCCTCCGGAAATACCATCGTGCAAGTGCTGCAACACTTCCGGCACTTTGCTTCTCGGCACTATCACTTGAAGTCATCTCTCAGTACCATCTTCACACTTCAGGCGTCGTTTCAAGATTCTATCTTTAATCACCCAGGAGTCCCACTGTGCCCGGTATGCCTTCAGGCTCCTACTTGAAACATATTTCTTCCCAAGCTGGTCGTTGTGCTCTACTTTTCCACTAAATAATGCGTGCCACCTCGGCGTTATTCTCCTGGTCTTCTTGTATTGCATTTTGCCAAGTATCATCAGTTACCGTCATTCTATGGATGACACTTATTTTTTTTTCATCTTGGAGCAATGTTTTCAGTCTTTCGGACAAGGTTTTCTTGACAGAGCGTCTGCATCCCTATGACTAGTTCCTACACGATGTTTTATGTCAAAGTTATATCCCTGCTGCTCAACCGGTAGTATTTTTGGTTGAGT
Organism: Platerodrilus igneus; assembly: GCA_036346225.1. Classification (NCBI taxonomy): domain Eukaryota; kingdom Metazoa; phylum Arthropoda; class Insecta; order Coleoptera; family Lycidae; genus Platerodrilus; species Platerodrilus igneus. Next base: position 6,559,956 of record JARFIW010000791.1, read on the forward strand.
ACAGCGTCTCTGTATATGGCCAACTTTACCGCAGCTCCAGCATCGCAAACCCCCACACCTCGGTCGTTGTCTTTCCAGCCTTTCCGCCACACGGTTGGATATTTCTTTTATGCTGTTCTGCGATTGGCTAGATTTTTCTAAGGCAGGCCAAACTTTGTGATTCACACTGTGTGATGTCTGCTTAGCTACTTCGTCTTAGCGCTTGCTGTATTTTGCCGTCTTTAACGCCATCCACAAATGTTTGAGCAACCAATTGTTCGGGGAAGCGATCTGGTGCCGTTGGGTATGCTAATCTGACTAATCTGGCAATGTCAGCTTCGAATTTTTGCAGACTTGCATTTATCTTTTGCGAGCGGTTCTTAACTGATACATGGTAAACCTGTTGAAGGTGAGCGTCTCCATATCTCATCTCAAGCTTCGATGTTAAGAGGCCGTAATCATTCTGTTAGTGATCGGGAAACGTTTGCAAGATTTTAAGAGCTTCCCCTCGTAGTACCACTATTAAGGAAATAGCCTTCTCTTTGTTGCACCAACCTCTTGACTATTGCAGCAGCTTCAAATTCTTTCAAATATGTGGACCAAAGTGTTTTGCTATCGAATGTAGGTGGTTTCACTTTAAATTTTGACGCTATTGACTCGCTTCCTTCCATACTACTTATTTCTGAAATGTTCCAATTTACAACTTGGTTTGCTAATCCAAGTGGCAGCGTTGTTAATGAAATCATTTGTTCTTGCACCCTCATCACATCTTCTTCCATTTATAACAATTTACTGTCCAACTTTTGCTCAACTGTTTTTACCTGTATAGTGACATCCTCATTTCATTAATTTTTGTTCTAACGTGGCCGTCTTTTTATTCTTCTTTTCTTCCATTTTCGCAGCATTTTCATTTAACTTTCCTTCCATTTTCGCAACATTTTTACTTAACTTTTCTTCTATTTTCTCAGCATTTTCACTTAGCTATTCGTTAAGGGCGGATTACAGTTCAACTGACCTCACTACGTTTTCACTAAGTGTCACTTCTAGTTTAACTGACCTCTTTTCCATTTTCTCAGCATATTCACTTCATCTTTCCATTTTCTCACCATTATCACTAAACTTTTTTCCATTCCGCATTTAAAATGCTAAAAAAATTCATCAAAGTTTCTGCGTCCATTTTACTTCGATTTCTTGTAACTGGCATATACAAAGTACTCACGTGTCTTTAGACTTGTGTTTTTTCTTATAATGTAAATTCTGATGATACGGATGATATTTGCCTGGATTGTTTAGAGTCTTTTAGCAGTAGCAACACTGGAGAGAAGTTGGTTTAATGCCCGGAATGCTAAAAGGGAGTCTCATGAAGATTACACCAAAGGTGACCTCTACTATGTTTGCCACAACTGTTATTCTTATTTTTGAAATACTTTAATTTATGATTGGTTTTTTATTACGTAAATATTACATGTGATTAGTGATTTATTGTCAATTATTATGGTGCGGTACTTTTATCTCTGTTATGTTACAGTTATCCCGGTCCTCCAAAACAAAAGTAACAGCAAGCATGCTTGAAAAGTAGTTGTACGAGATCTAAACCACTTCAAACATAAATTTCAAAAATAGCTCATCTTGAAGGGTAAGAAACGCCCAGTGGCGTAGTATTAAGTGTTCCATTTGTAATACTTAGCTGACACGACAGCAATATGTAAGATATGTTGCTTTTGTCCCCGGTCTTCCCTACTCATGTTGTCCTTTTTTTTAGTATATTTTGATTTTAGGTATTTATATTTGTCTTTACATTGAGTAGCAGTAAAATTGATTTTAGGATTGGGCATCTCATTGGAACTTCCTGTCAAACTTTACCATTCCTAATTTGGGTAGATTGAAACTACATTTGATGGTTTTTTACATTTGGTATCAGGGCGACCATGTCTCTTTTCGTCCAAGATCTTGTCGAGTGAGAAGGAGTAGAATTACTACCATCTGAGAACTGCGGTAAGAATGTGTTTTTAATCTCTTCTGTTAAGGAAGTTGCTACGTGCATCGACGTAGCCTAAAGAAAAACACCCAAAGAAAGAAGATGGTTGGACTCAACCGGTGAGTAGGCGGGGTCTTACACATGCAAAACAAAGAGAGGCTTGAAATAAAAACATACTCACTCAAGCACAATTAAACATATACACACAAAAAACCTCTAACTGAAAAAAAATTATGTACAAAAGCACAATAGTACCAACGAATAAACAATCCATAAGTACACTTTATACATATTCACAAAATCATACAAAAAAGATTATTTTTTAATATGGCGAGCTGCTGTTTTTAGGTACCTATCCCTTACATTATTTAGCAACAATGCAACAAAAAAACCCAATCGCAACACTAAAAACCACAGCTCTTAATGGTAGTAAATATAAAAATTACATATGCCACATTGGCAGTACAATATCTTAACTAATAAGAAAATTTATAACTGAGAAATAAAAGAACCAAGGTAAACTAACAGTTATAAATCATCATCGCGAGCATGCAATTGCCGACATATAAGTGAAGAAAAGGATCCCCATACGTGAAATATTACTACTTTCGACTATCTCACATCACAGGAATCAGTTTAAGGCCACCAAGTGTGGCTACCAAATGGTGTCAATTAATACATACACACTTAACCTCGAGTTGCTGCCGTCGTACCGGCTCCTACTGTCTATACTGACGGATCGAGGCCGAGGGCGCGTGATTCCGCCTCGGGGCTGTCCTCTCATCACAACAAGGGGCAGCAATCTATCGTGGCTTTATGGTCACCGGAAGAAGCTAGAATAGTTATAGGCGAATTAATTTATTGTGGCCGAAAAGTATATTTTCGCAAAACCGTCAGTACTTACCACGCTGTATTGCGTATACGAACTTTCCAGAAAGAAACCGAAACCAACAAAAATATGACAAATGCTTGCGTCTTGTATATCGAAAAGAAAGTGAATATTAATTTTGTTTCTCCAAATAACCAGAGCACCAAGTAATATTGGTGTTATCAAACGTGATTAGCAAACTTGAATCACGTTTTTATCGGATAGCTCAAATACCCATTTTCAACGAGTTTCCGATTGAAACAATAGAGAAAGTACTTACACGCTATCGCAAGGTATAACGAGCGCACGGATACCTAAAACAGAGTATTGATTATTTCATTTGAAGCATAAACTTTACGTTTTAAGGCAACTAGATTTAAATTGAAAATCACCTGAAAGCGGGCTTATTATAGGAATGTCTAATATACTGAGTGGTGTTGCAGGATCTGAGCAGGATCTAAATAAATGAATAATGAAGTAAGAGGATGTAGGTTTTTAATTCATCGATAGTAAATGAACGTAACAAATCCCTCCAGCAAGATTAAAAGCTCGGGGTAGGAAGCAAGAGTACGGGAGTGGGCAGTACCAAAAAAAAAACAAACAAAAAAACCGCTTGAAAAACAAAAACTAAAAAAAATTCGTTTATGAAAACAAAAAAAAAACCGAAAAAAAGAAACACCCCAAAATAAAAAACAACTCTCATCAGGCTCGAAGAACCAATAGTGGCAACGATCGGACTACAATAGAAAGCGACCCAAGACACCCTCTGGAGTGAACGGAATACTAGAACAACAGAAGAAAGAAAAAGGAAGGGAAGACGGGTAATAAGCCATCAACGAGGACTAAGATGAAACGATATCGACACTGCGGAGTCGTCAAAGGACCGATGTTTTTCAGTAGAAACAGCAAAGTTATCAATCTCCAGAACAGGATTAGTTTCCCGCGAAGAAACCAAAAAGAAGAAAAAAAGGAAAGCGAGAATGAAACCGAGCAGTAACAACCAACACAGGAAAAAAAGAGAGGAAAGGCGCTGGTAAAAGAAACGATGCACTACAAATCGTAATAACCAAGAGTCGCAACGACCGAAGATTCAAAGGCAAGAAATGCTAACTAGTTCTAAAGTCGACTAAGTCGTGGTTTCCGAAGAAAAGAAAAACAGACTAGAAAGCACTTAGCACAGGAGCGGATGGACGAAACACAGTCGGTATAGGGACCGCCAGCAAAAACGACCATATTATAGAAGCATCAAAACTGCAGGAAGAAGACAAAGCCCGTTTCCCAAAACAAAACGAAAAAAACAGTACAAAAAGAAAATCAAACCGAATCCCAGTGTAGTTATGTATGAGTATGTGTGTGGGTGTTGATGTATGAGTATGTGAGTGAGTGAGTGAGTAAGTGTGTGTGTGTGTGTGTGTGTGTGTGTGTGTGTGTACGATGTGTGTGTGTGCGTGTGTGTGTATGTGTTGGAACACTTTAGTCGCCTCTTACGGCAGACAAATCGTACCATGGGGCAATTCTATTCCAGGAACCACACAGGGTAAAATAAAAAAGAAAGAAAACCCAGCATACGGGGAAGTAAATAAATAATCGTAAATCCCAAAAATCAAGTCCTAATGAGAGCAAAGTCGGCGCGAGAACTAGGTATTGCACTTAAGACGTTTGCGCCGCCAGAAGGAAAACAGACACTTTCCTTCGCAGTAACTGAGTAGTTGCACTCAGGCTTGGTGAGTGCACGACTGATATAGCTTACAACTTTCTCGCCGTTGGGATGGGATTGGCTAAGGATGGCACCCACACCGAAGTGAGAGGCGTCAGTTTGAATGGTGAAGGTAAAGTCAGGACAGGAAAGAATAGGGGCAGAAACCAGGTGTTGTTTAAGAGAATGGTAGGCAGATTGACAATCAGGAGTCCACGAGAAAGGGGTGTTTTTACGGGTCCGGTTAGAAAGCGGAGCTGTGAGGGTGGCAAAATTCGGGCTGAAACGACAGTACAAACTGGCCATGCCAATCAGTTGACGGACTGCGGTAACGGAGGATGGAGGAGGTATCTTATGGATCGCATAAACTTTATCGAGATCAACAAGGAAATCATATCGATTAACGATATAACCAAGATAGCAGAGTTCGGGAAAACAGAAATGACACTTGTTTTGACGGTGTGTCAGGCCAGTCTGTAAAAGACGAGAAAGAACTAAATTAAGAATTCCGAGGTGTTCTTCGAAAGAAGGAGTGGTAATGATGATATCATCGAGGTAGGCGAAGCAGAACGGTTCCAGGTCAGAACCGATGATCTGATCGATAAGACGTTGGAAGGTGGCAGGAGAATTATGGAGGCCAAAGGGCATGCAACAGAATTGAAACAAACCTCGGTGCGGGACTGGGAAGGCAGTGATGGGTTTGGATTCAGGGGACAGAGAGATCTGCCAATAGACGGAACGGATATCTAACGAGGAGAAATAACAAACGTCACGGAGCCGGTCAAGGATGGTAGAAATGTACGGAAAAGCATATGCGTCTTTTTGGGTGACTTGGTTGGCCTTCCGGATATCAATGCAGAACCGATAGGACTCGTCTCTCTTCTTAACTAGGATAATGGGGCTATATCATGGACTAGAAGGTTCGACATCTTCTAAGCGGAGCATATCATCGAGTTCGGGAGGGGCAACTTCAAGGAGTGGAAGGGAAAGAGGATAATAACGTTGCTTGATGAGCTCGGCTGACACGCGGATGTGATGTTGTACTAAAGACGTACAGCCGAGACCAGGAGGTTGTTTGGAAAAGGAGGTAGAAAGCAGGTAGTTTAGACGAAGCAGTAGGTCGGAGACAAGTTGGGAAACGATATGCATAAGACTAGGAGCGATTGTGGCCAGAGAGGGAGGGAAAGAAAAAGTCCATCTCGGAAATTAGGGACACGCTGGACCGATTTCCAAAAATTGATCCCGCGCACAAGTGGGTAGCAAATTTCAGGAATGACGAGGACATCTAGAGTAGTGACGGAATTTTTGAGAATGATTGGAAGGGAAACGGAACTCAAAATGGCACATGTCGATTATCAGCGAGGGTACAGGAAGAAGACGAGACGGTAAGGAGAGGTAGGTTTAGATGCCAACCGGGTCCGCCCAGAATGGTACGGGTAGCGCCGGAGTCTAGGAGGCAAGTGAAGGGAATCTCAAAAATCTAAACAAACAAATAAGGGCGCTCGTCGCCCCGAACACTAGTACACATATAGTTTAACAAAGAACGGTTTGATTGTCCCGACTACTAAAACGAGAATCTGAAGTCAGGAAAAAAGCAAGGCTGTCGCCTCGGGCCGAGAACCCTATCGACGATTTAAAGAGCCTCCACATCGATTAGGACGGTTTCGGCGAGTAACTCCCTTCTGACCGCAACCATAACAGTGCAGTACTTGCGGCCCAGTACAGTGGGGAGAAATGTGTCCCATTTGATCACAATTGAAACACGTTATCAGGTTAGCAAAAGTAGCTGACAAAGTAGGAGTAGCAAGGGAAGAAAGGTTGGGTCGATTGACTGGTGTAGAACGACCAGAGACAGGATTAGACCCGCGGGACGAGACCGAAGAGACTGTCGTAGCATCTGATTTATAAGCAAGGTCTGGTTCCAACAAATGAGAAGTAGTGCTGGAAGATGGTGGTCGAATAGTGTCTACACAATACTTGCTAAATTCTTTTCACTAAGAATAATAGTTGGGAAATAGAAGTAAGGTCGATTAGTGCTAAGGCAGACTGACAGTACGGGGCTAGGTTGCGTCTCATAATCTCCGATTGTTGGATTTCCGATAAGGGGGTGGATAGCCGCAAGAATAGCATTTTTGCCACGTACAGAACAATGGTTTCGGTAGGATTTATAGTTCGAGAACGTCTTTTCAACATTTGAGGGAGCACCGATGTGCGCGGAAGAGAAGTAAAGCCTTTCCGGTAAGTAATTCCAGAGTAAAAAGAAAAAGTTGCTGAACAAAAATATTACGCGAAACACTGAGTTCCTTAATACGAATCAAGAATTCCGGTAGAGAAGCTTTACCTGAAAAAGAGACATTCAGTTTAATGAGCGGGTATCCTTTAGTATAGGTCATAGTATTGGCAGTAGTAGAAGTATCCAATTCCTCCTCGGAATCTGAAGAAAGATAAGGAACTTTTCTTGTAACGGTGGCAGTTACATTAAGAGTTTGTGGGCTGGAGGAAAGCTGTTGCGTAAAATCAGCAAAAGTAACACGCTTGAATTTTCCAACAATCATCTCAACATCAGAACGAATAGCCTGTAAGGCGAATAACAATTTATTTTACGTAAGGGCTTCCTCTTCAGAGCTAGCCAACATCAATTCACAACGTCGCTGAATGTGTGCCCATAAGGAGCGTAAACGAGCAAACTTATTATCAGTAACATCCCCAGTATAGTCCTCAGAAGACGGTCCAAGTTCAATAAGCGCGCGTTTAATAGCCTCATGATCCTCTGTAAACGTAATTGTATAAGGGCTAGGAGTAAAAGATTAATTTCCACTTGAATCGCGTTGCGGGCGACTTTACGCAACCTCTCTACTTTAATGTTAGATTCAAATCCTCGAGAAGATAACGCATATTGGAATTCGGGTTTTAACAGCCTATTCACATCCAACCCTGCATAAACATTGTGACTAAAGAAATACACACTGTATATCAGAGTAATGCAAAATCACCAAACTCCACCGAATAAACTATAAAATATCAGAAGTGAATCGCAACAAAACGATTTTATTCAATACGAAAGTGATAAAAGGATTGAATTTCAAAAGGAGTACGAAACGTTTAGGAATAGAATCAATAAAATCAGAAATAAGGCGCCAGAGTTTTCAAAAGGTCTAGAATTATTAGCAAAACACAAGTCCAATAATCTGAAATTAACCAACCAATGATAATGAGCGATTAAGAAGGAAAACAAAACTAAAATTTAAGTAGATCGAACCCACACAAGACAGTAAATGAACGTAACAAAGTGATAATAATTTGGCCATCTAATTGCAGTAAGAAATGTGGTTAATATAATTGTATTTCAATACAAGTGGGTACTAGCTACCTGATTTCGCTGTAAGTGCATTTGATCATTAATTACCGCTGTACCATTAATTTCCATAACTTTGTAATTTACTAGATCTAAAGTTAAAACATCGTCGCTGTTACCATTTTCTGTTTTTCTAATAATCATAGATTAGTAAAACTACTTAAGTAGTCACGCTATCATAACCAAAAATTGTCAAATAAAAAACAGTGCATTGCGCATGTCGTGCGAAATTTATCCGATCTTCAAATTGGGTTAAATAAGGAGTGCTTGGAGTGCGCCTTTCGTGACATTTATGAACATATTTTTATAAATAACTGGTACGTAAAATGTTGTTTATGAACGCTTTAACAGTGCCCGTTATAACACTCGCCCAATTGGGTGTTACTCATGAGCGCGCCTCAGCAGTGCAAAGCTGAATCAATCACAAACGCCAATTATTATTTTCTTTAATCTGTAGAGGATAGCAACATTTTGTATTTCGTTTTTAACAAGTACATGTAAACGACCCGATCGATAATCAATTTTGGACCGGAAATTATTTTGTAGAATCTATTGTATTACTTTCGAAAGATGTGAAATTAAACTAAATAGGACTTATGAACATTGAACTAGAACTACTTAATAGTAAAAGATTATTGAAATATGCTTGTCGAATAAACAGTTTATGTGATTATTGTGTTTTACGTATGTGATCTTATTCTCAAAAACTACCCAGTAGGTACGTGACTTTTGTAGCACCAAAAAGCAAAGTTACAATTACATCAAACGGTCACATACTAAAGAACATAAGTGGCATATAATTTATATAACTACTCTCCATTCTATGAAAGTCCATTAATATGTTCTCACATACTAATGAACGCTCATTTGCGTGCTCTTTGTGTACTTATTCTGTGTCCTATAAAAGTAAGTTTATGATTCATATGCGATCCCATACTAATGAGCGTCCATTTAGATGCAATTCATGCAATTATGCTGCAACTCGCAAAGGTGATTTGAAAACTCATATGCGGTCTCATACTAATCATCGTCCGTTTGCATGCAATTTATGTCATTATGCTGCAACTTTTAAAGGTTATTTGAAAACGCATATGTTGACCCACACTAATGATCGTCCATTTGCATGCAATTTGTGTAATTATGCTGCATCTTGTAAAAGTCATTTGGAAAATCATGTGCGATCTCATACTAATGATCGTCCATTTGCCTGCAATTTGTGTAATTATGCCGCATCTCGTAGAGGTACTTTGAAAATTCACAAGCGGTCCCATACTAATGATCGTCTATTTACATGCAATTTATGTAATTATGCTGCAGCTTCTAAAGGTAGTTTGAATGCTCATATGCGAACCCATACTAATGTTCGTGCATTTGTATGTAATTTATGTAATTATGATACATATCGTAAAGGTAGTTTGGAAATTCATATGTGGTCCCATACCAATGATCGTCCATTTGCATGCAATTTATGTAATTATGCTGCAGCTTGTAAAGGTCGTTTAAATGCTCATATGCGAACCCATACTAATGTTCGTCCATTTGTATGCAATTTATGTAATTATGATACATCTCGTAAAGGTAGTTTGAAAACTCATATGCAAACCCATACTAATGATCGCCCATTTGCATGCTTTTTGTGTGATTATACCACATCTCAAAAAGGCAACTTAAAAATCCATATTAATTCACATACTAAAAATTTTTAAAAATAGGTCTGGAAAGTCTATTTCTGAATATATGATTTAGCTTGTGTCAATATCTAAAAATATGTGTTTCTATGTGCGAAAATGGAAAAGTTAAATGAATAACTAGACACTGCAAAATGTAATCCAAAGCAACAAACACAATTGTCATAATTAAGAAAATCATTTTGGAAATTTTAGCTATAAGTGTATAAAGTACTTTGAAATAACTTCCAAAAAGCCATACAAGTTTTGCCTACGTATACAAATTTCGAATTAAACAAAATATAAGATTATTGTTATAAGTTATGTTGTGTAATACAAAATCTCAGAGTAACAGTGAATGATCATTTTTATTATAAACGGTCAACATTAGAAACAGTTGAAGTCAACTCATTCTCTATTTTGGAAATCAAACTCCTAGAAAAAATATCTGGAATATATTTGTAAGTCACTAAAAAATGTTAATAGTTAAGTGAAGCATTATTGAATGATTATATCAATGCATAAATTTCATTAATTTTCGCAAAATTCTATTGGTACCTAGTCTTTGAACAATATTAGATGCCTCTTGTTTAAACGATTTTAAAAATTTAATACAGACGCAAGATTATGTTACACTGTCAATGCTTGTTTTGATTTCTAGAACAACATAGCGTCATTGGGTTAAAGACGTTCTTGAAGTGCTTGTGATGGTTGTAGGAGAAGGATATGGAGATTGCAATAAGACGTTGCTGCCTTTTACAGAAAGCCGTAGAAGTACATTTATACAATACTATTCAAATTTTAGACTTCAACACGTAAAACTAATTCACGCCGTCCTGATGTTTTTGGGTTTTGACATTAGCTGTGTTCTTTTTACCAGTAATCTCACTTCACGTACAATATAAATTGACGCGTTCATTTTAGATATCTCACACTGAGAATATTTAAAAAAATCATTTCCCCTCTTTCTCTTAAAGCACAACCTCATAATTACTTTCAAATGAAATCTCAGTTCAGTTTAGTAAAAGTGGGAGGAATTCGTGTTCCTTCCGTAGGACGAATTGATGGATAAATTAAGGTATGAACAAAAGTAGGGTTTTGATGTGATATGTCGTTCTTTTTACTTCAGTAACAACCAGATAAATCTCAATTCAGCCAATTTCAAAATTAGTTGAGATTACTGGTAAAAAGAACATGGCTATTACAACTTGAATAAAATTTTAACACTACAGAATAATTTCAATTATTAATCAAAATGCATGTCTTGGACTTAGAAACTCGTTGAAAGTCAGGTAGGTCGTACCCTGATTGCAAAGTTACGATTCGATTTCGTTGTGCCTGATTGATAATAGTTAAGTATTTGATGTGGACATGCACTTGCCGTTCCGTTAATATATACGTTATTTTAATTATCGATATTTTTAAAGCAATGCACTTTTAAAGTTATTATAGTTTCTTGTTTTATTTTCGAATGCATTCTAATTTGTAGATTTTTGTAAGGATTTATTTACCATTAGTACTTAAACGCGGTAAAGAGTAACTTTAACGCACTAGTAAGGTAAAGTCGGGTTTACTGTAGGTAACGTAAACTAACGACTATAAAATGAAACTAAGCAACGTATTTATTGTAAACATATTTTCTGCATTACAGCTGGTATTATGATGTGACTTTTCTGATAGCAATGTTGCAACAGCCGTATTTGCTGTCATTTTGATATCAGACGAAATACATTCATCGGCATCAGGAACACCCATTTTCGCAGTAGCGACATATTCGTGACAGAACTCTAACAAATTACTGTAGTCTACTACTTTGATTTGCGTAATCTAGTTTTTCATTTTCTAATATAATGTTACTATCGTTGATTGATGCTAGAGATAACTAATAAATAGTAGATAAAAAATTGTGCAATGTTTGTAACGTAACTATAGGCGATTTTTCACGACATAAATTAACATACACAATTATGTGTGTATGTGTTATACTTGCGTTTTGGTGATAAAATTTACTGAAGGGGAAATTGTACGGCACCATTCTATCAGATAAACGAACATACCCTGATCTCTACCAGGTTATGCTTGTGTCTGTTAAACACTTGACTTTTACCGAGTAATTATTCAAAGCCAGGTTAGAAAATTATAATACGTTTTCGCGGTGCCACACAAGTAAATATTTTTTAAATAGTGGGGATACTTCAACATACCATACTCGAACAATTCAAGTATGTCGCGAAAAATCGCCTTATATTACGATACACAATGGTTTACCAATTATTATCGTAATATGAACATTACAATACATATCGTAAATAACTATTAATTTGTGTATTCTTTGTTATTGTACCACTACATGGTGGATTACATTTATTTATTATTACCTAAGGTTTTGTATTACTTTATTACAATAAATATAGGTATAACTTTACTTTACTAGAATAATATCTACTTTTTAAAATAATTGCATTTATTTTTGAAATCTTAAACTTAATAACTATTGCAAATACTAGAACATTTCTTAAAATGGCTGCTACATATATAATGGTTTATAAATTGTTAGAGTTTAAATTAATCTTGAAGAACATACATCGATAAACTAATATCCACATAATTACGGAAGGAATGCATTTGAAATTAAATCAGATTAAATACCGTCAAACGGGGTGAAGTCAATCAGCAGGGGTGAAGTCGATCAAACCAGTATTTTCATATGTATTTAAGCATTATGGCAACACTGCATTACAAATTAGCTGATTTTTTTTACATTCGAGTGGCGAACAGATGAACATCTATTATACCGGTGCTGTTGGTTAATCGTATAAAGTAAGTTTTCCAAAAATAATTAAATAGTAAAAGAGCAAAATTTTTCAATCTCTAAAATATGTAAATTCAAATAGTTGCACAGCCAAATCAGTGAAAACTAGCCCCGTCCGAGCCCCTCTAGGTGATAAGGAATATATTCAAGTAAAGGTATTCACAATCAGACATGCTAAATTATTTTTGTGTGGTTTCAATTGCAATTTTTGTGTGTAGATTCAAAACAACGGGGTGAAATGGATCACTTAGTTTTCGCTGTATTTTGTTAGGTTTTGAGGTTATTTTTAAAGCAATTTGTTTTTGTATGATTTTCTTATATCGAATCGTATTTTATTATTTTCTTTTTTTATAGATGCCACGAAAATACATAAAGAAGCTGGGTGTTTATGGCAAAAAAACTACGATCCCGTGTATTTAGAGAGAGCGCTGGATGCAGTGCGCAAAAATAGACTGAGCATGCGAAAAGCGTCAGAAAGGTTTGCAGTGCCATATACGACACTTAACAATCACTATCATGCGGCAGCTCTTTTGACATATGGTAGTCAACCTGCTCTTGGCGAGCATTCTGAAACTTTGTTAGTGAATGCTTTGCAAACCTGTGCTGAGTGGGGTTTCCCATTAAAGCGAATCACGCTGCAACATTTAAATAGTCGCGACATCACTGAAAAGCAATTTAAAAATAATATGCCAGGAGAAGGGTGGTTTAATGGTTTGATGAAGAGGCATCTTCAGCTTACAGTCAAGCTTGCGGAGAATACAAAGCGAGTGAGAGCCGCTGTAACATACGAGATTGTTGAGGAATATTTCCGAAATGTGGCGAATATAATCAGAGATATCCCACCACAAAACGTTGTAAACTATGACGAAACAAACTTCGTTGACAATCCCGGAGCGGTTAAAGTGGTAATGAAGAAAGGAAGCAAACACGCCTACAGGACACTTGACACCACGAAAAGCAGCACAACAGTTATGTTTGCTATAGCTGCTGATGGAACTCGTTTCCCTACTTATACAGTGTACAAAGCCAAACATATTTATGAAGGTTGGAAGGAGGGCGGATTATCAGGAGCAATTTACAACAGGTTTCCAAAGGGATGGTTTGATTCTGAATTGTTTAACGATTGGTTCAGGACCGTACCATTTCCATTTTTCCGAAAATTAGAAGGAACCAAGTTGATTATTGGAGATAACTTGCAAAGTCATATTACTGTCAGTGTCATTCAAGAATGCGAAAATAACAACATTAAGTTTGTCTTACTGCTTCCCAATTCATTCCACATGCTCCAGCCACTGGAGGTGGCATATTTTCGTCCTCTTAAAGCATAATGGAAAAGTGCACTGGAGGAATGAAGACTAAAGAACAGGAGGGTTTTACCAAAAACTATATTTCCTAGGATGTTGAAAACCACGGTTGAAAGACTTGGGGATCGCGAAATGAACAATATTTTAGCTAGATTTAGAGCCTGCGGCCTAGTACCCTTTAATGCCGATGCTGTTCTGGAAAAATAAAAAGAAAATAGCCTACTACACCGGAGGAAGGAAACGCGGCAGAAACTTCTATGACTGCAGTGCTTGTAGATTATCTACACGAGCTCAAGACTGGGCCTAACGATGCTCCAAAGCGAGGAAGAAGACTAAACGTAGCCGCTGGCAAAAGCATAGGCACAGAAGATTTGGAAAAAGAGAACCAGAGCAACTGCAAGCAACCCAAAACACGTAAGAGACAACTAAGCGACAGCAAAGAGGAAGATGACTTACAGACATTGGAGGCGGAGAAACAGCATATCAACACAAATGATTATGAAATTGGAGAAAGTTCTGCTGAGCCAGCCAACATTATTCTTGATTCATCCAGGAACTGGGATGGAGGACAATTGTCCAAATAATAAACGTTTATATTTCTTTAATTTGTTTTATTGCAAAATTCTGCAATATAGGTGGTACCTTGGTACCTACATATAATTTTTTTAATTTTTTACTGATCGACTTCATCCCAAACAATCCTAAAGTGGGAAATGTGCATTTTGAAACGGGTGATCGACTTCACCCCGAACCCTGGCTGAAGTCGATCACCTTTTAATGCAAGATAAAAAAAAAGTTGCATCCATGACCTATGACTCCAGTCACCAATCGACGACCTAAGTATCAAGGAAGTTATATTTTTAATTGCATTAAAATATAATTATTTGTTATTCAGTTATCTCAAAAAAACGTATTTTTTTGATTGACTTCACCCCGTTTGACGGTAATTGTGCACTCAACCTCTTGTACTTAGTTCCTCTAACAAGCTCATGTAAACGAAACAATCAATAACTATTTTTCTTAATCTTCTTTGGGAAGTAAACCTTTCATAGTTTTTAAAATCATCTTTATTTACGTTCCAATCCATGACCTAGGATCGTTGGTCGTGGATCGAAACGTAAATAAAGATGATTTTAAAAACTATGAGTAGTTTACTTCCTAAAGAAGATTAAGAAAAATGCTAAACAAACCACAACAAACATACGGGGAGTATTTAATCAATAACTAATTTTGAATCAGAAAGTGTACTGTAGAATTTGTTGTATTACCAACAGAAAATATGTGGCATTACAAAATAAGCCTTAATCAACTCATAACCAAATCAGTACAGAAGTAGAAAATTATTGAACTGTGCCATTTGTATAGACATGCATTTCCAAAACTGTCCATTTGTGTGATTTTTGTATCACAAAAAACAAATTTGTATGCAGATAACACAAACACATACCTACTAAAGAAAGTCTGTGGCATGCAATTTGTGTATTTGTTTTGCCTCCTGTAAAAGAGCTTTGATTCATCCTTACACACCGGCGAACGATCATCTGCGTGATTTTTGTGTTATTATTCGGCATCTTGTAAAACTACCTTAAAAATTCAGATATTCTCACATACTAACATATGACCATGTATTTACATGCTTATTCCACATCTCATGAAAGCAAACTGAATATCCATATACTAATAAAGGTTCATACTCATGTAATTTGTGTGATTATTCCGTATCTTGTAAAAGTGCCTTGAAAGTTTATGTTCCCGCATATTAAGGAACGCTCATTCACATACGTATTATGTGCTTAATCTGCACTTCTTAAAAATAATTTGAAAACTCATATGCGGTCCTATACTAACGGACGGCCATTCGCATGCAATTTTATGTAAGTGCACGATTACTGTTAGAATAAATTGAGAAGCAATATATATTCGTATATTCATCACCATCATTAGGTCTTCATTCCTGAAACTGGTTAAACGCCTACCCTCATTGTTTCTTATTCTGAGCTAACCTACTCAATTCAATAGTGAACTAGCAAACGTCTTACAATATTTTATTTTATTATTTAAAATGTAGTCAGGCTCGAGCGGTTGATTACATTTGAATGCAGATACTGCGCTCTTATTGGTAATCAGGTGAAGCTCAATTAACCAACAAAGAAAACAGCTGAGTGTCCTAGTTGCTCGATATCTGCATTCACGGACTAAGATAAACTTTTAAATATATTAATACTTTTATAAGATTTCAATTACGTATGTACAAACAACGACTTAACCATGCAAACATTACCTAACCTAAGTCGAGGGAATTAGTAGAAGATTATTGAAATATGCTTTTTGGATAGACAATTTATGTGGTTATATACCCAGTGAATGACTTTTGTTCCACAAAAAACAAAATTACAATTCCATTAAACGGTTACACGTAAAAGAACATCTGTGATATGTAATGTATGAAATTTTCATTCTACAAAAGCGCATTAATATGTCTTCACATACTAAAAAACGCTCGGTTGTATGCTGTTTAGGTGCTTATTCTACTTTTTGTAAAAGTAGGTTGGTAATTCATATACGATCACATACTAAAGCACGTCCATTTGTATGCTGTTCATGTAATTATGCTGCGTCATTAAAAGGTGGTTTGATAATTCATAGTATGCGGACCCATACCAATGATCGTCTTTTTCAATGCAGTTTATGTAATTATGCTGCATCTCGTAAAGATAAAATAAAAAATCATACGCGGTTGCATACTAATGATCGTTCGTTTGCATGCAATTTATGTAATTATGCTACATCTTTTAGTGGTTGTTTGAAAATTCATATGCGGACCCGTACTAATGATCGTTCCATGCACTTTATATGATTATGCTGCTTGTTGTAGACTTAATTTGAAAATTCATATACTAATGATCGTCCATTTTGCATGCAATTCATGTAATTATGCTACGTATCGTAAAGATAGTGTTACGAACTACTAGGCAACCCTCAAATCACGCAAGTTGCATAACCGAAGTATATTCTACAGAAGTCTCAAACATTTGAGCAAATACTAGACACTAACTTGCGCATCGCTAGTCTCGTGACTCCATTTTCCATTATCTGAGCTTTTAAATTTAGCAAAGTCTCCCCTTGACATTTGCAGATCTTGAGCTACGCAATGTGCAAGGGAATACTCTTCTGGTGCTCTAAACAGATCTTGCTGTTTTTCAATAACAAATCTCGCCTTAGCTAAACCACCTTACACCGCTATGAAACTCTCAAAATCTCCATTTGGCTCACGATTAATAACTCTCCGAACAGCACTTTCATTCCTCGAGTCTTCCTGGTTGTTGCCAGCATAAAATGTTAAACGGTCAAAGTGTACCACTTTCGGTTTACCACTTCCTTCATTCTTTTTAACACTTTGTACGGGCCTCCTCATTGTCTTTGTAATTTTGGCGACAATCCACGCTTTTTTTGTGGATTGTTTAACCACACTAAATCTCCAGGTTAATAAACACTTTCTTGTGCTCTCGTATCATATTGTGATTTCATTCGATCGCTTTCCGCCTGGATATTCTTTCGGACGTTCTCGTGAATGCTATTTTATCTTTCACGAAGCTTACTAACGTAATCTTCATCTGCGAGCTCTTCTCCAGGTTTAAATCCAAACTGAAGATCACATGGTAACCTCAATTCACGTTCTAACATCACGCAAGCGGGAGCATATCCTGTACTGTCATGAATCGAAGATCGGTACGCTAGTAGGAATGTAAATATTGGTCTGGTCTTGTTGATGTTCAGAGATAACTTTGGATAGGTACTTTCCTAACGTCCTGTTCATTCTTTCAACAATTCCATCCGATTGAGGATGAAGTAATGAATGTAATTCCAACGGAACTCCAAAGCGACAGAACAATTCTCTCACTAGTACATCTGCAACCGTCTCGGCTTCTTGCTTAGGTATAACATACGTCTCCGGGCATTTGGAAAAATAATCCATTGCAACCAAAATGTATTTATTACTTTCTCTGATTCAGGAAACGGACCAACGATATCAATGGCTACCCTCTCAAAAAAATTCTCCACGTTATACTGTCTTATTGGGGTTTTCTGTTTTGTGACTGGACCATTTCCAGATGCACACAGCTCACATTTCCGACACCACTCATTCACATCTTCTTTGCAGTTCAACCAATAGAATCTTTGTCTTACTCTATCGAGAGTTCTTTTCGTGCCCTCCGGAAATACCATCGTGTAAGTGCTGCAACACTTTCGGCACTTTGTTTCTCGGCACTATCACTTGAAGTCGTCTCTCAGTGCCATCTTCACACTTCAGGCGTCGTTTCAAAATTCTATTTTCAATCACCCAGAAGTCCCATTGTGCCCGGTATGTCTTCAGGCTCCTACTTGAAATACGAATTTTTTTCTAAGCTGCTCGTTGTGCTCTACTTTTCCACTCAAGAATACGTGCCACTTCGGCGTTATTCTCCTGGTCTTCTTGTATTCTTTCAGGTTGCCAAGTATCATCAGTTACCGTCATTCTATGGATGACACTTATTTTCCCTTCCATCTTGGAGCAATGTTTGCATTCTTCCGGACAAGGTTTTCTTGACAGAGCATCTGCATTCCTACGACTAGCTCCAACACGATGTTTTGTGTCAAAGTTATATTCCTGCTGCTCAACCGGTTGTATTTTTGGTTGAGTACAGCGTCTCTGTATATGGCCAACTTCACGGCATCTCCAGCATCGCAAACCTCCACACCTCGGTCGTTGTCTATTCAGCCTTTCCGTCACACGGTTGATTATTTCTTCTATGCTGTTCTGCGGTTGGCCAGGTTCTTCTAAGACAGGCCAAACTTTGTGATTCACACTGTGTGATGTCTGCTTAGCTACTTTGTCTTAGCGCTTGCTGTATTTCTCCGTCTTTAACGCCATCCACAAATGTTTGAGCAGCCAATTGTTTGAGAAAGTGACCTGGTGCCGTTGGGTATGCCAATCTAACTAATCTGGCAATGTCAGCTTCGAATTCTTGCAGGCTTTCATTTGTTTTTTGCGAGCGGTTCTCAACTTGTGCATGGTAAACCTGTTGAAGGTGATCGTCTCCACAGCTCATCTCAAGCTTTGATATTAAGAGGCCGTAATCATTCTGTTGGTGATTGGGAATCGTTTGCAAGATGTTAAGAGCTTTCTCTCGTAGGGCCAACTATTAAGGAGATAGCCTTCTCTTTGTTGCACCAACCTCTTGACTATTGCAGCAGCTTCAAATTCTTTTAAATATGTGTGTTAAAGTATTTTAACATCGAATGAGGGTGGTTCACTCTAAATTTTGACGGTATTGACTCGCGTCCTTCCATTCTTCTTATTTCTGGGATGTTCTGATTTACAACTTGGTTTGCTCATCCAAGTGGCTGCGTTGTTAATGAAATCATTTGTTCTTGCACCTTCACCACATCTTCTTCCATTTTTACCAATTTACGATCCAACTTTTGCTCAACTGTTTATACCTGTTCAGTGACATCTTCATTCCATTAATTTTTGTTCTAACGTGGCTGTCTTTTCAATCGACTTTTTTTCCATTTTTGCAGTATTTCCATTTAACTTTTCTTTCATTTTCTCAGCATTTTCACTTAGCTATTCTTTAAGGGCGGATTACAGTTCAACTGACCTTATTACTTTTTTACTAAGTGTCACTTCTAGTTTAACTGACCTCTTTTCCATTTTCTCAGCATATTCACTTCATCTTTCCATTTTCTCACCATTATCACTAAACTTTTTTCCATACCGCATTTAAAATGCTAAAGAAAATTCATTAAAGTTTCTGCGTCCATTTTACATTAGCTTCTTGTAACTGGCATATACAAACTACTCAAATGTCTTTAGACTTGTGTTTTTCTTTTAATGTAAATTCTGATGAAACGGATGATATTTGCCTGGTTTGTCTAGAGCATTTTAGCAGTAGCAACGCTGGAGAGAAGTGGGTTCAGTGCCCGGAAAGCAAAAAGTGGTCTCATGAAGATTACACCAAAGGTGACCTCTACTATGTATGCCACAACTGTTATACCGAGTAACAGAAATGTTATTTCCTTTTTCTTTAAATACGTTTATTTGTGTTTGGTTTTTATTACGTAAATATTACATTTTGATAAGAATTTAGTGATTTATTGTCAATTATTATGGTGCGGTATTTTTATCCCCATGTTATGTTACATTTATGCCGGTCCTCCAACACAAAAGTAACAGCTAGCATGCTTGAAAAGAAGTTGTACGAGATCTAAACCACTTCAAATATAAAATTTAAAAATAGCTCATCTTGAAGGGTAAGAAAGAAGCTTCCCATTGGCGTAGTATTAAGTGTTCCATTTGTAATACTTAGCTGACACGAGAGTAGGATGTAAGAAATGTTACTTTTGTCCCCGGTTTTCCCTACTCTGTTACATTCCAAATTTGGACATGTACACTTTTAAAATTGTGAATAAATTCCCGCCATTATTTTTAAAATAGACATGTGCATTTCCTCCATCCCGGACAGTTGCGTCGCCGCAAAAGAATGCGCAGGGGCGGAGTGGGTAAGTGCGCGGTTTGGACAGGACATGAGATTATTAGTCAACAAAACGTCGAACGGTAACGTTTGCCGGTGTCTGTCCTTTGTCTTTTCTCTTTCAGAAAATGTAGTTTTTTCCTTATCGTTCCTTACCTGGTTTTTCCTTCGTCTTACCTACGAACAAAGAAAAGGGAAAACGCTAAATCTGGTTTCAACGAGGGCGTAACATAACCCACACCCAAACGAGATACATGGAAATCAACATGGCCCCTGCGCAAGGATGACCGCGAAATTGTGAAGAGTTCCACATTTTTAGGTGAGTGCTTTTTATCTTTTTTAGGGTGCATCTTGTATCACTGTAAACATATTTGGCATGTGATACAATTTTACACGAAATTATGTCGTAATATGTTTGTTGTGCATTAATGTAAACGTGGGTAATACTAGTGTTGCCAACTGTGGAAATGGCTCTGAACACCCGCGCCGGGACTATAACAACTCACGTTGTTTTTTTTAGTATATTTTGGTTTTAAGTATTTATATTTATATTTATTTCGCTGTTTGTACCGTTATTTTTAGTTGGATTTTTTAATTTTCAGTTCTGATTGCAACGGGTTATTTATAGAATCGTAATTGCTGTTATGTGTGCTACGTTACATGGTGCGGTAATTAATATGTGGGATTTATACTCGATAATGTTGGGTTAATTGCTGTAGTCTTGAATTCGTTTGTTTGAAAGATTCTGATGTGGATAAATATTTTCTCGCAGTATTTACTTTACTTTGTATGTTTTGCATCAGTTTGGCTTTATCTTCGTTCTGTTCTGCAGTTTTTATCAGTTCTATTGTAATTATATCTTATCCGTGGGTGTTAATTCAATTGCATGAACGTGTAACTCGTCTGTCTCGTCGCCTCGAGTTTTAAATATTAGGTTTGCAGATTTTCAATTAATTACTTTGTTACACTATTGCTTTTGTAATTTAATCACAAGTTATGTGTACTTGAAGATATAGCTTCGTCTCTTGATAATTTAATTGCATAAATGCATTTGTATAATATGCGATTATACTTATTGAAGTTATTAATACTTTTCTGAAAGGTGTCGTTTTCGATGGGGGTAGGAATTAAAAAATCGCTTCTTCACTTCGTTAACTACTTGCATAAATGTTGCGTCTGATGAATAATTTTAGATATCTCCGTATAAAGAATATTCAGTTATGATGCACGTCTTTGTAATTATAGCTTTTCAGAATGTAGGTTTATTTATAGATTTGCGATGATGAATAGTTTCGTTCATTGTTGGTCGTAATTTTATGTGCTTTATTTTACTTCGTGATGGATTAATTATTTATACATCGTATTGCAAAATGCGTTTTTTTTAATTTATAAAAATGTTCTGAAAGTTAATTCTTTAAATAGTCGTTTCTCTAATGAAGTTTTTAAGTCTGGGATAGATCGTTTCTGTTGCGTTTGTTTTTAAAAGAATTGCGTTTAGCTTTTGGTATTAAATGATGGAGTTCTCTTTTTACATTTGCTGGATTAAACCGTTGCGTTTCCGTATTAGCTTAATAATTGTACGCCAGTTAATTTTTGTATTAATAATTTTTCGTACTTTTTGGTATTAATTTAATGAATATGCGCCAGTTATTTTTGGTTTGTTTTCGGTTTGTTTTAATAATTGTAATA
This sequence comes from Platerodrilus igneus, assembly GCA_036346225.1. NCBI lineage: Eukaryota > Metazoa > Arthropoda > Insecta > Coleoptera > Lycidae > Platerodrilus > Platerodrilus igneus. Next base: position 6,581,819 of record JARFIW010000791.1, read on the forward strand.
AAAAAGTCTCTTAAAAATCAAGTCTCTTTTGCTTTAAAAATCTCTTTAAAATTCAAGTCTCATAAAATAGTTCTCGTTTGCTTTAAAGTAAACTTTCTCAAAATAAATTCTCGTTAGAAAATAATTTCTCTTCGTAAACTATTTTCCAAAAAATATTGGCATACAATATAATTCTGTACATATAAAAAAATGTTCTCTTATACTAGCATAAATCAATTATAGTTTGTAAAATCAATTTGGTTTAAGGAAAATAAGCTTACATTAATTTCCTCGATGATTCCATGGACTCGTCAATGCTTGTACTTGTCCACGTTGGTTTGGTTTGTTGGAGTCGATCGATTTGTGTATCTTGTCCAACTTCTGCTTGGGTTCTGCCAAAATTGCGAATTGAAATTCTTGGTCACCAGTCCCGATTTTTTGATTATTAGTGCCCTTTTGATATCCGTACGACTACGTCATTTAAGGTTCGGGCCTTGGGAGCTGCGTTTATAAAAAACGTTTCCAAAACTTAACAAATTTATTTTTAATTAATACAGAAATTAATGTGGAATTTTGACAAATTGGTCTTTACTGTAAACCAAAATAAATTAATTAATTGTACTAATGGTGTGAGTCGCCTAAGCAAACTGCAATGCTAAAGCTGAATACTTTGACTGACTTCCGAGTCCTTGAGCCTCCGGGTTTTTTATAATACCCTACCCCCTCACATGGCTGTGGGAACTTGCAGATCTCATGTCTGCTTTACTCTTAATTCTACACTTTGTTACAGTGTTTCAATCTTATTTCTAGGTAATTGCGATATCTTAACCGTCTGTGACTTGCCACCTGCAGTATCACTGTCGTCTCGGATACAAAGTTGCATATCCGTTCTCATGAACTGTTAATAACCTGTCTGGTTTATCCTTGTATTACATTGTTGCAATTGACTTATGATTTATTTAACAATTTCTAATAATTCCTATTAGATTCTATTATTTAATATATAGGCAAATTGGGAGATACATAACTCGCGTTACAGAGTATTTGGAGAGAACTCCCTTGACATGGAATAATTTATAATTGAATTTAAAACTTTTTAATTTATTAGAGCTTTTAAAAAAGGGAAAGTGATGGCACTATAGAATTTAGATAGTGGTTACTTTTTATATTTTTGGCTTATGTGGTTTGAATTTTACATCAACAAAATGGCAAAATGAGATTTTCGTAAACTTATTTATTCATTACGTTTAACGCTATATAATTATTCGTATCAAACAACAGGCCTATATATGCACAACAATACGATAATATTAAAATCTGAAAAACATTAGCGCAATACGTGAAATTTGCACCAACCGCTCAATTTTAGCAGCATTTGGAAGCATTAGGCGCTACAAAATACATTTTAAAAGTAGCTCGATGGCCAGGTTCTGTGCATTATTCTACAGTATTTACTCACAGTGTACTAAAACTTGAATTTGAAAATAACGACCACCCAAACTGTTTACTTCTAGGTACATTAAAAACAACAAATTGAATGAGATTATTTATATTACATTTTAGGTGACTCTGGATATCCCCGCACGAGTTATTTGTTAACACCTTTGTTAAATTCCACTTCGCAACCCCATAAGTTGTACAATGAAAGCCATATCAGGACTCGGAATTGCATCGAGAGATGCTTTGGTGTTTGGAAACGGCGGTTTCCTATTTTAGCTTATGGGTGCCGCCTAAAAGTTGAGACTGTATTAGGTGCCATTATAGCAGCAGGCATATTACATAACATTGCTATTGATATGGGAGACAATGAAGCACCGCCCATTCCTGAAGAACTAGACCAACATGTTCTACAACAGTTAATTGACCATGGACAAATTCCAGACGTAACGCCACATAATATGCTTGAAAACAATGTAGGGAAAATAACTCGAAATGAAATAATCAGACAATACTTTTCGCAATTGTAAGATATCTTTATTTATGTACATAAACATTAATAATGTAACTTAATCAACTTTTGTATTTTATTATAATTATATTTAAAAGTAAAATTGGAATTTTATTTCATACCGTTAATATTTGTGACACACTTGGTAACACAAACCCAGTAAATGGGAAACAAATGTTATTTTCTAATACATTGCAACTGAGCCTTTTTAATTTCCATATCAAACTCAAATAATTACTTTTCACGTTCTCTTTTTAATTGTCTATCTTCTAATTCTAATTGAATTATTTGCACCTGATACTGTTCGAATTGCTGGCAAATCCTTAATTGCGTTTCTGCTAACTGTTTTTTTATTTCGCACAATTCCTCATATTTGCGCGACACACTAACTGTGGCGTTCATAGCAGGTCTTCTACGGCCAGACCAAGCAGCTGAGGGTATGGAGTGTGTCGAGGTTTTGTTTGTATTTGTAGGACTTTGTATGTTCTTGATACTTTTCTTTACTTAACACTAAAAATTTAAATTGAACAAGTTAAACATATAAAACCATCTTATTCTTACAGAATTATTGGGATTTAGTAATTTATTATCAATAGGTTTTTGCAAATCCTTTGGTGCGTGTTTTGTCCATTGCATCTGCCTAAAATATGCAATTAATTACTTTTACAATAATTAAAGTAGGTTGTGCCATTTTAACGTTTAGTCTCTATTAAACGTTTACGGTTTGTTATTATTTGCGATTAAACGTTTCAACAAAATCGTTTAGAAAGCACAGTCCTAAATTGAACATGCAGATCAATTGTTAACATACAGCATCACTGTAAGAATGTTCCTCTTGAATTTGCCCAAATACATGACTCCTCGTCCAATTTTCTGCATTATCATCGTCACTTTGATTACTCTGTGAAAATATGTATTGAATAAATTTACCATTTTAATACAAACTTACATTAGCTTCAACAATATTGTTTAACGGGTAATTATCTGCTTTATATGCAATTCCGTCTGAGTTAATTGGGGAATTTTTCGTTTGAAAATATGCATCTCCGCCAAATAGTGAGTTTAAACCAAAAACGGTTTTTTCATTTACGATGGACATCGTTAGATCAAAAAGAGGATCTGCATGTGTAGTTGAACTTGGACCTCCTCCAGTTCCACATAAATATTTTTTTGAGACAGCTGCCTTTTTATGGCAAAGGCGGTTCTGATTTTCATAAGAGCCTACAGATCGTTTGTTCACTGAACTAGCATTATATTGACTCGTAATAATAACCCAGGCATCTTCTTTTTGTCGCCAGATGACTACGTCTGTTTTCTTGTTTTCAACCACGTGCTTATAGTTTGCTATTATGTTTAATAATAGCAACTTTTCCTGTGGTCTAAAATTCGGAGCGCGGACTCGTTTTCTAGCTTCACTCATGATTTTGTGATTTTATAACACAAATTAAAATAATCAAACTTTTAACATCAAACAAATTCAGAAGGATCAAGATCGCAACCACATAGTGAAATTGAAAATGTCCCTAAAAATATCCGGTGATGCCAAATTCATCTGTTGGTTAGTTAACCGGGAGGTAACGAATGACGGTGCAATGCCGTTCTAAATAAACCGACAGTTAACGTTAATCGATGGTTAGTTAACCTTCGAACTAACAGACGCCGGTGCAAACGGTCCTTAGTATTCGTGCTATCTTAACCGAAAAATTGTCAAATAAAAGTAAACAGTGTATTGCGCATTTCGTGCGAAATTTATCCGAGCTTCAAATCAGGTTAAATAAGGTGCGCTTGGTGACATTTATGAACATTTTTTTATAAATAACTGGTGCGTAAATTGTTTATGAACGCTTTAATAGTGCCCGTTATAAGATTCTCCCAATTGGGTGTTACTCATGAACGCGCCTCAGCAGTGCAAAGCTGAATCAATCAAGAAACGCCAATTATTATTTTCTTTAATCTGTAGAGTGTAGTAACATTTTGTATTTCGTTTTTAACAATTACATGTAAACGACCTATCGATAATCAATTTTGGATCGGAAATTATTTTGTAGAATCTATTGTATTACTTTCAGAGAATGTGAAATTAAACTAAATAGGACTTACGAACATTTAACTAGAACGACGTAATAGTAAAAGATTATTGAAATATGCTTTCGAATAGACAATTTATGTTATTATTGTGTTTCGCGTATGTGATCTTGTTCTCAAAAACTACCCAGTAGGTACGTGACTTTTGTAGAACCAAAAACAAAGTTACAATTACATTAAACGGTCACATACTAAAGAACATAATTGGCATGTAATTTATATAACTACTCTCCATTCTATAAAAGTCCATTCATATGTTCTCACATACTACCGAACGCTCATTTGCGTGCTCCTTGTGTACTTATTCTGTGTCCTGTAAAAGTAAGTTAATGATTCATATGCGATCCCATACTAATGAGCGTCCATTTAGATGCAATTCGTGTAATTATGCTGCAATTCGCAAAGGTGATTTGAAAACTTATATACAGTCTCATACTAATGATCGGCTGTTTGCATGCAATTTATGTCATTATGCTGCAACTTTGAAAGGTTATTTGAAAACGCATATGTTGACCCACACTAATGATCGTCCATTTGAATGCAATGTGTGTAATTATGCTGCATCTTATAAAAGTAATTTGGAAATTCACAAGCGGTCCCATACTAATGATCGTCCATTTGCATGCAATTTATGTAATTATGCTGCAGCTTCTAAAGATCGTTTGAATTCTCATATGCGAACCCATACTAATGATCGCCCATTTGTATGCAATTTATGCAATTACACTGCATCTTTTAAAACTCATTTGAATATTCATATGCGGTCTCATACTAATAAGCGTTCATTTGCATGCAATTTATGTAATTATATTGCATCTCGTAGAGATTCTTTGAAAATTCACAAGCGGTCCCATACTAATGATCGTCCATTTGCATGCAATTTGTGTAATTATGCTGCAATTTTTAAAGTTAATTTGAAAATTCATATGCTGTCCCATACCAATGATCGTCCATTTGCATGCAATTTATGTAATTATGATACATCTCGTAAATATAGTTTGAAAATTCATATGCGAACCCATACTAATGATCGCCCATTTGTATGCATTTTATGTAATTATGGTTCAACTTCTACAAGTGATTTAAAATCTCATGTGCGGTTCCATACTAATGATCGCCCATTTACATGCAATTTATGTAATTATGCTGCAGCTTGTAAAGGTAGTTTGAATGCTCATATGCGAACCCATACTAATGTTCGTGCATTTGTATGTAATTTATGTAATTATGATACATGTCGTAAAGGTAGTTTGGAAATTCATATGTGGTCCCATACTAATGATCGTCCATTTGCATGCAATTTATGTAATTATGCTGCAGCTTGTAAAGGTCGTTTAATTGCTCACATGCGAACCCATACTAATGATCGCCCATTTGTATGCAATTACACTGCATCTTTTAAAACTCATTTGAATATTCATATGCGGTCTCATACTAATAAGCGTTCATTTGCATGCAATTTATGTAATTATGTTGCATCTCGTAGAGATTCTTTGAAAATTCACAAGCGGTCCCATACTAATGATCGTCCATTTGCATGCAATTTGTGTAATTATGCTGCAATTTTTAAAGTTAATTTGAAAATTCATATGCTGTCCCATACCAATGATCGTCCATTTGCATGCAATTTATGTAATTATGATACATCTCGTAAATATAGTTTGAAAATTCATATGCGAACCCATACTAATGATCGCCCATTTGTATGCATTTTATGTAATTATGGTTCAACTTCTAAAAGTGATTTAAAATCTCATGTGCGGTTCCATACTAATGATCGCCCATTTACATGCAATTTATGTAATTATGCTGCATCTTCTAAATGTGGTTTGAAATCTCATATGCGGTTCCATACTAATAATCGCCCATTTGCATGCAATTTGTGTGATTATACAACATCTCAAAAAGGCAACTTAAAGATCCTTATTAATTCACATACTAAAAATTTTAAAAAATAGGTCTGGAAAGTATATTCCTGAATATATGATTTAGCTTGTGACAATACCTAAAAATATGTGTTTCACTGTGCGAAAATGGAAACGTCAAATGAATAACTAGACACTGCAAAATGTAATCCAAAGCAACATAATTGTCATACTTAAGAAAATCATTTTGGAAATTTTAGCTATAAGTGTATAAAGTACTTTAAAATAACTTCCAAAAAGTCATACAAGTTTTGTCTACGTATACAAATTTCGAATTAAACAAAATGTATGATTATTGTGTTAAGTTAGGTTGTGTAATAGAAAATCTCAGAGCAACAGTGAATGATGGTTTTTATTATAAACGGTCAACATTAGAAATACAGTATTGCCCGAAATAAACAGTACTGAAACTAAGTTGGCGGTGTTTTTATGCGTGCGCTGTCACACTCAAGTTAGCTAGTATAGACCTGTCAAGTAAACCTCAAACAAGTAATTAGTAGGGCCTAATTGTTAAAAATGGTGTTAAGTACAGAGGAGAAAGTGTTTCTGGTAGAGCATTATTTTCGTTCATACGGAATCGGCCGACATAATGGTGCAAGTTTGCTATACGTGTCTGATCAATTCACACAAAGGTTTAATAAACGTTCTCCAAGTAATGCTGTAATTTTGAAGGTTATTGAAAAGTTTAGAAATACAGGTAGTGTATTGTGCCAACGAAAAGGAAACTCGGGGCGTTCCAGGACAGTTAACAAAGAATCCTGAAGGAGCTGGGTACATTTTCGTATGTGATTCAGGTACATCAACAACTACATCCTCGGGATTATCGCAGTAGAGTGGAATATTGCGCCAGAATTCTCGCGTTACAGTATGAAAATCCTGAATTTTTGAAAAATGTTTGGTTTTCAGACGAAGCACATTTTCACTTGTCAGGCTATGTGAATCGTCGCACAAATCGATTTCTGGGCTTTGCCAGACCCGATGAGGTTCAAGAGGTTCCTTTACATAGTGAAAAAGTGAGTGTCTGGTGTGCTGTTTCCGGACACGGAATTATTGGTCCGTACTTTATCGAAGAGAATGGTAGGCAAGTCACACTTAATCAACAGACAAATTTTAACACGATTTATCCCTGATCTACGTCAATTCTGTCGTGCACGTAACTTGGCATTTCGAAACCAATTTTTTCAGCAGGACGGGGCAACTTGCCATACTGCTGCCGCAATTCGTCAATTTCGTCAAGAACATTTTCCAAGCAAATTCATATCACGATTTACTGACTTCCCTTATCCTTCACATTCTCCAGACCTCACACCTCCAGACGCATACATTTGGGGCATGGCTAAAAATGCCGTTTTCAAACGGGCACCACAAACCATCGATGAATTAAAGGATGCCGTTAGAGTCTTCTTCGCAGCCCTGAGACAACCCTTATTCAATAACATGACCAGAAACTTAGAACATCGTTATGAAGTCTGTCTCGAACGAGGAGGTGCACATTTAGAACATATAATAAAGTGTCAATAATATGTATTTTTTAAATATACAAAACAATTACAATTTCAGTACTGTTTATTTCGGGCAATACTGTAGTTCAAATCAACTCATTCTCTATTTTGGAAATCAAACTCCTAGAAAAAATATCTGGAATATATTTTTAAGTCACTAAAAAATGTTAATAGTTAAGTGAAGCATTATTGAATGATTATATCAATGCGTAAATTTCATCAATTTTCGCAAAATTCTATTGGTACTTAGTCTTTGAACAATATTAGATGTCTTTTGTTTAAACGATTTTAAAAATTTAATACAGACTCAAGATTATGTTACACTGCCAATGCTTGTTTTGATTCCTAGAACATAGCGCCATTGGGTTAAAGACGTTCTTGAAGTGCTTGTCATGGTTGTAGGAGAAGGATATGAAGACTACAATAAGACATTGCTGCCTTTTACAGAAAGTTAAAGAAAGTTTATGTAAGTGCACAATTACTGTTAGAATAAATTGAGAAGCAATATATATTCGTATATTCATCATCATCATTAGGTCTTCAGTCCTGAAACTGGTTAAACGCCTACCCTCATTGTTTCTTATTCTGAGCTAACCTACTCAATTCAATAATGAAACGGGCAAGTGTCTTACAATATCTTATTTTATTATATAAAATATAGTCAGGCTTGAGCCATTGTTCACATTTGAATGCAGATACTGCGTTCTTATTTGTAATCAGATGAAGCTCAATTAACCAACAAAGAAAACAGTGAGTGTCCTAGTTGCCCTCTATCTGCATTCACAGACTAAGATAAACTTTTAACTATAGAGGTTCTCCTTTCGAATGATTGGAGCTTTTGGGTTTGAAACCCTGGGACAAATCGGAGCTCGCACGAAAAGAACGCCGAAAAAGACAGAGACAAGTGATGACAAAATTAGACATAATTTCCTAACCTATAATTTGAAAACAACACGACATTATCGCCTTGTAAATTTACATAAATATAAGTACACGATCTTATTGTTAATCCAAAATAATTAATTTAAGATTTGTTTTGTATTCTTGTTGTACCTATTATTCACCTGTGGCTTCTGAAACGAGCCTGTTAATTCCACAGGTATAACGTGATATAAAGTGTGTGGTACTTAAATTGAAATGGGTTGGTTCCAGGAATTAGTTCACTCCATGCTTTTTGACGATGGCGGATCGTCAACAAGTAGTAGCGACTCTTCTTTTTTCGAAAACGAATATGTAAAGAACACAGTACATAGTTATGACGGCTCCCAGTTCAAGTTGCACTTCAGAATGTCCCGGACTACAGTATATCATGCAATAAGTAACGTAACAGTTAAGTACAAATTACATAATATTGATTAATAGTAACATTTTGGGACTATTACAAAATTCTAATTTTATTCCAACCCACAGGGATGGGCGAGAGAAAATATCTGCTGAAACAGTATTTCTCTTAGTGGTGTGGTATTTAAGTAACATGGAAACATTTTAGAGAAGTATCGGATCGTTTTAATGTTACTCTCAGTTCAGCACATAGATGCTTAAAAAATGTGCTTGCTCTACAAATTATAACGTGGCCTGCTGAACAAGAAGTGCAGCATGTAACTGGGGGATTCCACAAGATCCGAGAAATTCAAGTTGCAATAGGCAGCCACATTGAAATTCCGAAACTTGCCCAAGATCAAATTGCATATGTGAACCGAAAAGGTTACCATAGTTTACCTCTGCAGGGTATTGTAGATTACAGTAAACGATTCATTGATGTTTTCTGTGGAGAGCCGGGATTAATGCATGATACTAGATTGCTAAGGAAGTCTGGCATATTTGCACCAATTTTCTCATCGGTGACACAGATTTTCCCAATACACAATGGCTGCTAACGCCCTTCAATGATAATGTGCATTTAAACCACCAGCATGAACAATTCAACTATAGGGTTTCTGCAACATGGGCAGTTGTTGAACATGCTTTTGGTTTGTTAAAGGGACGACTGTTTACCATCCGAATAACAGCTTAGACTGTCTTATTTCGTTAAATCCGAATCGCCGATAACCGCAGTGGCGGTTGAAACCTTATCAAAATTAATGGAGTGGGAACAAGCGCTAGTGGATTGCTACAAAAAATGTCCTCCATCATTTCAAAAAAATTGAATCTGGAAGGGCCATACCTTGTCCTAGTTTTATTATCATTTGCTTTTCTATAACTTTTTACTAGTCTTTTCCATTTGTTCTGAACCAAACTGGCATCTACCGTAAATTTCATACTGACCAAATCATTTGTAAGAAGTTCATACACATCTTTTCTTTTTTTGGGGTGATTTACGTCCTCCTATTTTTTTCTCATTGCATTTATCAGCTGCATTACAGCATCGTAATGCCAGGAAGGTTAGATTCTTATATTATCTTTATCAGAATTGTCAGGTGGTTCAGTTCTGTTAGCTACTCATCGGTAAAATTAGAATTATCTTGATCTCTATTATGTTTAGACCCTGAAGCTTTAAACATTTCTTCATCCTTTGTGGTAAATTCCCACAAGCACTAGCAAAGATTGAGCAAACCTTTCATCTTAAAACAAGTTCAAAAGTATTTAATTTATGAAATTTGTCAATGGTAGATATAAAAATTGCGTTTTGGGAATCGGTAAGAGAAATTTTATTAGATATACTAGCAGACGCACAAGAATTTTTAATTTAAGGGAACCGGTTACATATATTTTATTATCGTCAGCTAAATTTATAGAGGTTTTTTCCGGAATAACTTGTAATTTAATGTTTTTTTCTTAATCTGCTTTGGGAATTAAACCACTCATAATTATTTTGACAACGATCCTAGGTCATGGATTGAAACGTAAATAAAGATGATTTTAAAAACTATGAGTGGTTTAATTCCCAAAATAATTATTTTGACAACGATCCTAGGTCATGGATCGAAATGTAAATAAAGATGATTTTAAAAACTATGAGTGGTTTGATTCCCAAAGAAGATTAAGAAAAATGCTAAACAAACCACAACAAACATACAGGGAGTATCTAATGTTTTGTTCAGATAATTGCTGAAAGCCTTTATTATTTATAAGAGAACATGACAAACACGTGTACAATAAAGCAATTACATTTAGGGTACCAATAGAGGTAGGTAAGTGAGGGCGGATGTCGAAAGGTTTTTTAAAAAGTTGTAAAGCATTATAATTTGAATAAAGGCCGCTATACTTGCGGCCACGTCCCCAATGATCCACCCGAAGGTACTATATTTGGAGACGAGCAAAAATGAGAGGTGGAGGGATCCGTAATACTGGATAGCAGACGCCAGCTCTGCTTACCAGTGCGACCTGAAGGATCGACTTAAAACTATCCAAATCTAGCTAGCTAATTTAAAATGGATTCAAATTTCTAAGCATTTGCCAAAAGTATTAATAGTGAATCCAGCTATTTTGCCTGCTTTATAAATTTACAAATTCGTCCTCCCTGATCTAAGTATTTTATCCTAAATTTGTCCCTAACGTTCCCTATCATTCTCTAACTGACATATTATATATACAATCTTCTTTTCTATATATACTGCGACCAAAAATTGGCGACAGAACGTCAAACGAAATAAATCAAGCCACAAAACAATACAATGCAGGCAAAAATATAAGTGTAAAAATAAATATAAATATAATATAAATATATAAATAAACATATAATAAATATATAAATAAATATCTGAATAAGCAAAAGCATGTAACAGTGCATATATTAGCAAAAGCAAATACATTATCAGGTGCACTCGCATGAGCATTATATCGACTAGCGCCATTACACAAAAACGTACTTGTTAGATTATTTTAAAATCTGTTTAAAATCACAAATCAATGCTCATGCGAGAACAGCAGCCACAATTTTATTCTTACCTCCAATATAAATTTCTCCACCATCCGAAGATCTAGTCGTCTATCTACATCTATTGGTTTTCTACTTTTATGGGGAGTTGAATATGCACTGTTAAAGTCCTGGTGGATATGCACTAAACGTTCTGGGGGGGATCACAATCACTATCACTTCACTTTTAAGCCCTGGGGGATGCGCGGTTTCACTCTATTTATTATTTCCTTATTTATTACACTTATTTAAATTAATGAGGTTTCCTGGTTTAGTTTGTTGTTATTTACGTGTTTCGTTAATTCCCGATTTTCCGCGCGTAGAAGGTGGGACAGTGATTGTTTTAGTGGTGTGTTCGTCGTGCATATTAGAGTTTTGGGTATACTTATTTAATTATTATTGTTATTGGTTTTCTTTCTTTTTTTTCCTTTTTCTTTTTTTTTGCAGGTTTTGGTTATAATACTCTTATCATGTCAAAATTATGCCAGATCAAAATCTATAATTTTCAATCCTCCCACCATCCCCTCCCGACTTACACACGATTATCACCGTCTAATCTCGCAACCCTTCTTGCGAACTCTCTAAAGGCTGTCCACAACGCCTTCTGGTTAGCCACTTCCTCATCACCTTCGACAAACTCGATTCCTCTAATATCAGCCGGCTGCCCCCAACTCAGTTACAACGATCTTTCTTGCAATTTTCCTATTACCAAGATTAAGATCTTCGATAATTTCGCGCCCTTTTCCTATATTTATTAATGGCCTATCTCTAATCTCCCTAACGACATATTCGATAGGGAGAGTCTTACTGATCACCAGGACCGCCGCTGTGGAGGTAGTCCTGTACGCCCTCGCCGCTTTTACCGCGGTTATGCTTTGTACGCACCTCAATTGACGCATCTCCCTGACTTTACAACCTTCTGCCCATACAGAAGCTGCGTACAGCATCGCCGGCTTAATTGCTCCGGCATAAACCGGCCTCAGGGATTCGCCCCTGAAACCCGCCGCCATCATTTTATTTGATATTTTGCCGCCCTTACTTTTTACGTATTGTACGTGCGCTTTTCAATTTAATTTATCGTCGATCATGACGCCGAGGTAGGTAATACAATCTTTAAACGGGATTTTCTCCCCTCCCAGCTCTAACCTAGGAGGTCTCTGTCCTAGTTTCGTGCCGAAATAAAGAGCCTCTGACTTCGCCGTGTTAAATTTTAATTTTACCGCCTGCGACCATTCGTGTAATTTATTAAGCGCCTCGTTCGGTTTTGTGCGCATATTCATTAACAATCTCGATCTTACAATTAAAAGCGTGTCATCCGCAAACCCAACGATTGAGCATCCTGCGGGCAACTTAACCCTAAAGATGCTCTCATACAACAACTTTCAAAATGTGGGACCAGAACATGACCCCTGCGGGCATCCCCTTTCCACCTCACGCGATAGAACTTCACCCGGAATTTCAACCTGTGCCAATCGCCCCCAGAAATAACTCTTGAACAAAGACATCAAGTTTCGCGGACAACTCCTACGATCTAACCCGCAAACGATTAATGGCCACCAGGCAGCATCAAATGCTCCTGAAATGTCCAAAGCAACAACGACACAGTACTCTTTAGCATCTCTCGAATGTTTAATTTCCCCGACAACGAACTCTAACGCGTCGATAGTCCACTTGCCCTCCACGAAACCAAACTGTTGGTTATTAAAACCGCCGCTGTCTCGCACTAGGTGCTCATCACGCGTAGTCATAACGCGATCTAAAACTTTCCCCAGCACCGATAGTAAGCTAATTGGATGATAGCTGCCCGGATCTGACGCATCCGCCTTTTTAGGTTTGGGTATAATTTTCACGTTCTGGATTTTCCAGCAACGCGGAAAAACGCCCCTTTCTAAACAAAGATTAAACAACCCGACAAAGACACACGGGGCTAACAGGAACGCCTTCAGAGCTGCGTCTGAAGTGATTCCATCATGCCCCGGTGCATTCTTAGGGTTCATTCTCCTAAGAGTCCTGACCACCTCGTGAACTAGGATTGCCTTATCGGCATCTGTTCCTTGCGCCTCTGCAGCTTCCCGACGTACTAAATCGTGCGATCCTTCATCTCCCTTGGGATTATCCGATAGGAAAAATTTTTCTAGTAAATATTCCGCTGTGGTTTTAAAACCTTCCGTGTATTCGCCATTTGTTTTCTTTATATTACTGAGCGCGATTTTTTGTTGTTTTGCTTTAATTACCTGGTATGCGGTTCTCCAGGGTTCTTTCTCTGAGTTTCGCGTGCAAAATTCTTTAAATTTATTCGTTCACGTTTCTTCTATTAATATTTTATATTCGCGGTAACTTTGATTATATTCTATTCTCCGTTGTTTTCTTATATCTCCCGAGGCGCGTTGATAGCGGCACCTTAGGTTACGCGTTTCTGCCCGCTTGGTGGTTAGTTCCTGGGTCTACCAGGGTACGCTGTCTTTAAATATTCTCTTTTGCGGCATGGAATACGACGACGCGTCTACCACTGCTTTGTTTAATTTTTTCTACTTTGTCTGCCTCTCGGCAGTTAAATAGCTCATTTTAGAGCACAGAGATACTTTCGCCAAATTTTTATTTAAATCGCCAATTTGCTTTTTTATTAGAGAACCGCGGAAAAATAGTTAGCTGCTCGTTTGCGCTTGTTTTGGTTTTAACGTCCCATGTTATTAATTTATGGTCAGGGAGTGTTTCCTCGTCCGATCTTAATTTCCAATTACAAATCGTTTCTAACATTTCGTGCGAGACTGCAGTAATATCTATAAAACTGCCGCCTCTATGCCCCTTAAACGTAGGTCAATCATTAGTGTTTATCACACTAAGGTCCCATTCCGTAAAAAGATCAGCAACCTGCGAGCCTCTATGGTCTTAGATAGAGCTGACCCATAATGGCGATTTAGCATTAAAGTCTCCCGCGATAATTAGATTTTTATTTCTACTGATTTTACGAAAGATTTTTTCAATTTGATTTATTAAGTCCTCTGTTTGAGGATTCTCCCGCCGGGAATCGACCGGCGGAAGGTAAGTGCTTATCGCGTAAAACGTATGCAATCCCGTTTTTATTTCTGCGGTGGTTATGAACTCATTCGACAGATTGTTTAGGATTATTTCGGCGCACGTCCCATTATTTATTATTATTCCGCTACGCGGTCGCTCGCTATCCGTATTTAAAACGGTAATCTCCTTCCAAAAAACCTGTTATTTTGTGGCTGCACAGGTGAAGTTCCTGTATGAGCCCGATGTCGATTTTATTTTCGTTCATTATTTTAACGAAATTATTTGTAGCCGCTTTGCCTCTACCTAAATTAATTTGCGCACATTTAATTAACGACCTCCTCTAAACAATATCTAATGGCCTAAGATCCATAGTCGATGTTCCTGGTGATGACTGCCTTCAAACGCTGCATCGTGGGGCACTGGCTGGACTTGGCGTCGTCACGAGTATCGACCCTGACACTACCAACCCTGTCGTTCGACCTCGCACACACCACACAACAAGAAACTGCCCACCTACAGTTCTTGAACTCATGCCTAATCTCGACGAAGTTACCTCAAAACTGCATGCGCTCCTTGCACTCCGCTGACCTGTGGCCAAACTCGTAGCAACGGAAACACTAGATCATTGAGAAATGATCCCGAGTCCAGACCCTACGCCAACCTAGACTGACCGAATCCGACAAGAAATACCTTATAGCCTCCGGCGACACCTCGAACACAACGCTGGCCAACAGATCCCTGGGTTCTCTGCCGCCAAACTTAAACTTCTCCCTAACCTCGTCCTCGAACCTAAGCCCCCTGAAGCGGGGGTTCTGAGCAAGCAACCTCTGCTGGAGCTCTTCTTTCTTCATCTCCCTTTCTACCCCAGGGAGCACGATGCGCGGACTCCTCTTCTGGCGTCGCCGTGGATCAATGTAGTAAGCGTAAGACTACGGATCCCAAGGTCCTGGGTTCAAATCCCGACACGGTCGACTGCTTGAAAAATGGCAGGTGAGCATTTTTCACTAAAATTACGCCCTCGTTCGGATGAGAGGTTAAATGGAGGTCCCGTGTGTGAGTGTTGTCACGCACGTTAAAGATCCCTACCTTGCCTGGAACGGCAAGGGTTCGGCAAAATTCTAAATTTCCAGGCAACAAAAAACTCGCCTCCTGGCCAATGTAGTACCTACTGGTGGAGCATTGGAAAAGTAAATAAACGGACTCCTCTTCTCGATGGTCCTTGCGGTCAGACCCTGACAAGCCCCACCTACTGTCGACTGCAACCTACCAGCGTCCTCTCGACCTGCACACTTGACGACAACGGCACCCCTACGCGTCCGACGTGCTCCGACAACAACAAAACCATCCTTGGCAGGATCAACCCTCTTCTTTAACGTCACCATGAAGTCTTCTTTGACCCCTGGATTGGCGCCGACACGGACCGCGACCGTCAACGCTGCCTTCTTGACCACTGCTCCGGCGTACAAAACCACCCCTGGAACTAAAGAACCTGCTGTTGCCCCCCCGCCCTATAACGACCTGCTCCGTCCTTGCCGCAGCAACTGCAACCTCCGCAACAGCCTCCTTCACCTCGCCTCGCACCATCCTCAGACCCTTAACCATCCCAAAAGCTGGTTTAAAACGTCTCGGAGCTCGTCCGCGGCGTTGCGAACCACCCTCCTGTCATCAACGGTGAACATCGCCGAAGTTGCAGGGACCCCCTTCTGGATGAGGCCGCGCGCCTTCCTCGCCCTGAACATAAGGAGGTCCAGCTCGTTTAGATCGCTAACCGCAGCGCTTACGTTGCTGCTAGTCAATCCGCGACGCTGGCCTCTCGATGTTGAGGGAGACTTGAACCCGGCCCCACCCACAAGGGGCGCCGGCCCCTTCGTCCCCACCACCGCAGACCCGGGCTCCACCTGCGACACGACTAGCTCCCCGTCGGACTGCGACACCAGCTTCTCAAAGACTACCGCGAGCTGTTTCACTGCGACCTTCGCAACCGACCCTGCTTCCGACTGCTCATCCCTGACCGACTCCAAACAATCACCCCTCTTGTTCCTCGGCAGCGGCTCCTCATCTCGGTGGACAACCATGCTGAAAAATTAAACAAACAAACAACAACCAGAAACAAAAAAACCCAGATCAAAAACGCCCTGACCGTTTCGAAGCTAAATACTCAAAGTTAAGACGATCAGCTATACAACAAAATAACAGTAAGTACAAAACAAAGCGCTGCTTTATTAAAATACCTAGATTTAAAATGAACCGTAAACTCCCCGGTATTTATTTATTTAAATTTATTTATTTATCCAAATTTTCAAACCAGCAAATGAAGTTACAAAATTATCAAAAATAAAACAAACACTAAAGTCAAAATAACAACGAAGACAAAATAGAATCACAAACCCAATAAATATACCTCGATTAAAAATGTACCCTAAACAAAACGGTAAATATTTATTTAAAATTCAAACCAGCTAGTTACCTCAAAAACAAATCTATAAAATACCGGATTTTAAATTTAAATGTAAAAACAAACTAATTGAAACACGCGGTACCAGAAGCACTTACCGCATGTTTACTCGGTGTTTACTCGATCTTGAAATGTTACATCACTAATAAAACCCAAAGACCGACTTTAAGGAAGTTTAAAGTACACGTGTACTTAAAAAATGGAATATTTATTATCAAATTATTTTAAAATTTACGGTAATTAGTTATTTGTTTGATTCAAAAGGGCCTAGATTTTGGTTTTTAAATTGTTATTTTATTACAGGCACGTTATATAATTTTCCCGAATTTATTTGCTTGTTTTACGCGTTTTTTAATCTGATTTACTAGATTTTCCAATAAATTTATTAAATACGTCTATTTAGTATTTAACGGATTGAATTATTATTTTTGTTTTATTTAATGCCCTGTATATTAAAATTAACGACACACAATAATAAAAAATAAAATACAATAAAAAGCAAAGCTTAAACTATAATAAAACAATAATAAATAGCAAAAAACTTACTTGTTTACTGCAGAAGCGGGAGCACTGAAAAACACGTCCGCTCGCAAGCGGTTTCTAGAAAGTCAAGTTGTAAGGCATTGTAATTTAAATAAGGGCCGCTATACTTGCGGCCACGTCCTTAATGCTCCACCCGAAGGTACTACATTGAGTGTAAACGCGAAAAATAAGCATGCTTCTAATTTATTCTAACATCATAATTAATCCACCCTAAATAAAAATCTAACAGACTGAAACAAAAACTAAAATGGTATCACTAGCGTTGACTTTGGAGTGTGCCCGATCAACAAGACGAGCAAAAATGAGAGGAAAAGCGATCCGTAATACCGGATAGCAGACGCCAGCTCTGCTTACCAGTGCGACCTGAAGGGTCGACTTAAAACTATCCAAATCTAGCTAGCTAATTTTAAATGGATTCAAATTTCTAAGCATTTGCCAAATGTATTAATAGTGAATCCAGCTATTTTGCCTGCTTTATAAATTTACAAATTCGTCCTCCCTGATCTAAGTATTTTATCCTAAATTTGTCCCTAAGGTTCCCTATTATTCCCTAACTGATATATTATATATACAATCTTCTTTCCTATATATACTGCGACCAAAAATTGGCGACAGAACGTCAAACGAATTAAATCAAGCCACAAAACAATACCATGCAGGCAAAAATATAAGTGTAAAAATAAATATAAATATAATATAAATATATAAATAAATATCTGAATAAGCAAAAGCATGTAACAGTGCATATATTAGCAAAAGCAAATACATTATCAGGTGCACTCGCATGAGCATTATATCGACTAGCGTCATTACACAAAAACGTGCTTGTTAGATTATTTCATAATGTGTTTAAAATCACAAATCAATGCTGATGCGAGTACAGCCGCCACAATTTTATTCTTACCTTGAATATAAATTTCTCTAGCATCCGTAGATCTGGTGGTCTACCTACGTCTATTGATTTTTTACTTTTATGGGGAAGTTAAATATGCACTGTTAAAGTCCTGGTGGATATGCACAAGACGTTCTGGGGGGATCACAATCACTATCACTTTACTTTTAAGTCCTGGGGTGATGCGCGGTTTCACTCTATTTTATTATTTCTTTATTTATTGCACTTATTTAAAATAATATTAATAATAATAATAAAAGTTGTAAGGCAGCAGAATTTTTATGATAAAAGAAATTAACTGTTTTCAACTAATTTGACCATTCGGCGGGGGTGGAACGACATACTTCAGATAAGGGAGGTAAGTTCTTCTGTGAGTTTAAGGTAGCGGTATTATTATTATTAGATACATTAGATAAAGGTTTAATATTGGAAGTAATTTTATGCTTTAAATCTATTGACGTCTGGGTGCGTAGAACTGTTGGTGTTGAAGACGATTTTGATTCTTTGAGATTTTCACGTTCCGAGTAGGAATATCTCTGCGGAAGTTTTTCGATAAGTTAGAGTTACAATTTGTACATCTAGATTTATAGGTATTGCTACGACCACAGCCATAACGAAAGAGATTTTTTTGGTATGTACACACATTATAGGTATGTCCACTTTTCTTACAATTCCAACAGGTAAGTAAATTAGTTGATGGGGAAACAGTAAGATTAATGCTAGGTTGTTTATGAGAGGGTTCGGACTGATATGCTAGGTCTGGTTCTAATAAGCCAGATTGTTTTTCTGAAGGAAGACAGTATTTATCTACATGTAATTTCACTTTTTGAAGCGAGCGACATAAATCTTTAAACTGAGGTAAAGAAAAGATATGTTGTAAAGCTAAATGTTCGGGAAAATATAGGTTTAAATTTCTAAGAAGTTGATCTATAATTTCAATTTCCGGTGGTTTTTATCTAATCTGCTATATAAAGCTTCCATTAAGGTAATAAAACAGATTACGTTTTCGTTAGATCCCTGGGTACGATTTTTTATTTCATTCCAGAGATCAGTTATATAGCCATGAGGTAATAAATCGCGTTTTAAGCACGTAACTAGTTCTTCCCAGGTACAAATCTGGTTTCGTATATTTCTATACCAAATTAAGGCAGAACCGGAAAATAATTTGCCTGCTGATACAAATAAATCTTCATCTGTCAATTACGAGAAATTTTGAAATCATTTACTCTATCTAGGAACGACATTTGGGAGTCAAATCCCTGAAAAGATATACCCCATTTGTATACTGGTATCGATTTCGTAGACGCTATAGAAGGTTGGGAAATTGTTAAATTGAAAAGAACAGTAGGTAAATTTACATCTAAATCTAAGTCAAGTTTTTCGAGGACGATTCCTTCAAGTAAGAGAACGTTAGATAGGAAAGTTTGCTTAGTTTCATTAGCTTGTTCATCTTTAAGTAACGCTAATAAATTTATACGCTCTTTTAAATGCGTTTTACGCGATATAATACGGTTAAGCTTTATATCAGTGGGTCCTGGATCGATTTTAGGAAGTATATTGTTAATTTTGTCTAAAGATTGTTTAATCTCAAAGGAATTCTGTGGTAGATTAGACACTAATGCACGAGAAATTTGTTGACTGTTAGCTTCTTGAGGTAATATGGCTTTTAACTGCAATCGCCTATCGTTTTGGTTTGTTGCCGGTTGAACACTACGCGATTCCAGCTCAAGGATTGTTTCAAAAGATTTAAGGTGTATTGTATTCATTGTACTATTGTGTTTTAGAAAGTAGGTATACCAAGATAAATTTTCAGGGGATTTACGATAGTTGTGTTTAAGGGACAAAATTTTCTCTAAGAAAGAATCCGTAAACTATAGTTAATTATATATATATATATATATATATATATATACATTTCGTTTGTGTCGCACATACCATAGTTCATGTCCTTTTACACTTTTCTGATTCACATACAATTCTAGTATTTGTCCTAAATATGTACAGTTCACCAATCACATTTGAAGTTGTTATAACTAATAATTTTGAGCTTACAAATATTGTCCAAAAGTTGATTCTATTTAAAATGAAACCAAAATAAATCACACTTGAACCTGGATGCGTGGTTGATAGTAAACATCCATAGACGCATCCGGTTTTTTGGACGGCAAATGTACTTTCAATGGCCTTTAAAATTCAAACTCGGCATAAACCCTTGAGCACTGTACATCTTACTACGTCATTTAGTCATTTTAATATTACCTTTTGGCACTTAATTTCAACTACCATTTTGAATGGTATTTTAGTATACGTAAAATACGGCAAACATACATTTTTAAGTTTATGTGATCAAATATGTGGATTATTTTGCTTGGCATATACTACCTTGTACTAAACAACCCTTAGAACTCTTGGTATCTCCCTTATACATTACAATATATATATATATATATATATATATATATATATATATATATATATATATATATTCTTATGCTGTTTATTACTCCACCCCTCCGCCCTAATATTTATTTTTTTTTATATAATTTAATTTAATTTTTATTTATTTATAAATTCTGATACACGACTTTTGTCGTCGCCCCTAATTTTAGTATTCAATGAATGATTCCTAAATGATGTGTTTTAGCAAAGTTTGGTTGGTTATCTATTTAAAACTGTTTACTATATTTTATGCCTCGACTATATGAAACCTTTATCTCAGGGTGTTCACCTATTCACCGTGGGTTCAATCGTGAGTAGATGTGCACTGCCCAACCAAACTGCACACTCGTTTGTTTTACCACTTTTATATGGAATTATTTACTGTATATGCCAAATTTTACTGATCAATGTTGCTTGGTGCCAAATTAATTTATGTATACAATTTCTGACTTGGGTTTGACGTTTTAAGATATTACACGGTACTCACCTGAATTATACAGCGCTGATGCCTTCTTTAAATGTTGCTGGCTCAAGTTCTTATTCGCCGTACGCGCCTTTACAAGGATTCACAATCACTGATGAACTTGCGTATCGCCTCCAGGTGTCTTGATATAATTTTGATGACCCCAAATCTGAAATAATTTACCCTAATTTTAGAATTTTGAATAAACCGTAGTATTTACTTCACCTGCGTTAATCCTTCCGTGTTCCCTTGATTTCTGCGTTGATTCTTCCCCTGTTCTTTGCTGCTCTCCTGTTTTCTCTCTGCGTGCTCCAATTAATCCTTTCGTCTTTCCGTAGTCAATCCCAAACCTATCCTGCCGTCCTGTTCCAATTCAATCTATGCCATGCTATATCTTCAATGTCCACTCTATGTCCTACTGCCGTTAATCTTTATCCAAATCACTCCAAAATTCTTAATATCGTCGTTGCTTCGCCGTCGCTTTGTATAACCACTCGAATCTCCTACTGCCTTTTAACCAAAATCGTTCCAATTCCAATACCAATCTCGTTCAAATCTAACTAAATATCCGTTGCTTTCCCGTCGCACTATAAACACTCTTAATATTCTCCAATTATCGTCGCTTTTATAACACCGATGCTTCTTATACCTTCACTTTACTAAATCCTACTATGTAAACTCAAAAACATTTATTTTATCCAAATATTTATACAACTTTAACGCAGGTTTGCAAAACACGTCTTTTACTAAAAAAATCGAAATAGAATCCTTATTTACTTCGCTAGGCAATAAGCACAACAAAACTAGCTTACTTAATCACATTTTAAAAGCATAAAACTATCCAATAACAACTTTTCTTTTCGCTAGTGTCACAAATACCTTAACTATAGTCTTTACATACAATCCTAATTTCTACCATTGGTCCTAAACACTTCACAATTCTCCAATTATATCTTTGATATTACTATTCACTTATAATTTTGAATTTACAATTCGTCCAAAAGTTGATTCTACTTAAATGAAAAGCCAAAATAATTCACACAAGACCTGGACGCTTGGTTGATTGTAGATATCCGTAGACGCGTCCGGTTTTCCGACGGCAAATGTACTTTCAATGGCTTATAAAATTTCAACTTAGTATAAAACCTTGAGTACCGTGCATTGTATCAACGTCATTAAGTCATTTTGTTTACCTTTTGGCACATACGTTTCAAACTAAAATGGTAAATACTTTAGCATATGTAAAGTACGGCAAAATATAGTTTTTGAATTACTGGATCTTATATATGAATTATGTCGTTTGGCATACACCCTTTTTAACACAAATCTACTCTTAGAAGCCTTGTACTCCCCCCCCTTTACATTACATTATATATATATATTATAAGAAAACGGTTTAAATCATGGCAAACTAAGATAATATAATAGTTAAGTAAAGCAAACTTTTAATAATCTAAAGGAATTTCTGGTTCAAAATAATTATTTAACCAGATTTGATGTGATTTTGAGGAACTTTTTAATCATAATGAACGGTAAATAAAGCACTTTATCTATTACTAAGAATACTTACAGAAGGAATTATTTAAATCCAAAGGAACAAATTTTAATTCACTCACAAGTGAGGTTAAGGTAATTGTTAAACACATCAAAGGTATATATTTTAATTTAATCCCAAATTAGGTTAAGTAATTATTTAACAGAATTGAAATATAAATGCACTATTTTTGTAAAGGAAAAATGCCAATTAACTAAGTTTCAAATAACTTAATTAAAAAGTAAATAAACACTTCAAAAATGGCAGTCTTAATAATTTAGATTGACATTACAAGCTCCCTCAAATGTCGCCACGCCATAAGATAAAAAGTTACTGGATTCGATGTTGTCAAATTGCATTTTTTCCTAAAAACCACCAAAAATTAAAAAAAATTTTTTTATTACATTACTTGAGTGAAAAACCTTTTCCTGGAAAACAGTTTTCAAAGCTACTTTTTACAAGTTAAATTAGAGGTTAATTGTTGACGAAGTTAATATCAACAACACGTGTACTAGGGCGCCATTGCTACGCTCCCGCGTTTCATATTATTGCGCAATGGTTTAATGTAACGTATAATTACGCGGAAAATTACGCGCCATTTGTATCAAATACCAAACACGTTTAAAAGTGATACAATGGTTAATTTTTAGCACAATATAAATAAAACGGGTACTCACGTATATTTATTTTACATCTCAGGGCCCTCGTTGTTTTTGGTGTGGGTAAGCTACGCCATTGTCGACACAGATTCCAATCTGTCCATCCTCTTTTCCCCTCGTAGCGGAATGATAGGAACAACCAGGTATCAGGAACGATAAGGCAAGATAAGGTAGGAGGGAACCTACATCCTAAAAAAAGAAAAGACACCAATACAACCCCGGTAGATGTTCTTGGTTCAAAGTCTCGTAGCTTAATGACGTCTTATCACACCGCGCGCACTTGCGACATTCACTCCGCGCAGGCGCGACTCGGGGACGACGGAAATTGAACAGTTTATTTAAAAATATTCGCGGGAAATTATTTACATATTTAACAATGTACATTGCCAAATTTTGGCATGTAACATGGGATATGTGTTTCCATTTTCAATTGAGATTACGCTGTACCAGCACAGATTATTATTAATTACGGTGGCTAAATTCACTTAGTTATATTATACTAAATTATGCGGTCATATTTATGAGTGTGTATACTTGCATAGTTCTTTTGTTTCCAAAATACTTTCCGATTTGTTTATTGCTAGATATATTCAGTGTCAAAGAAGGAGTGGAAAATGCAGATGCTTGTTTTTACAAGTTAATTTTGTTTTACTATTCAAATTCCTAGAAATTATTTATTAGAGTTATATTTTATGTGTTTTGTGTTGGATTATTCTTACAGATATAAACGTTCGGAAAAAAGATGAATTGGTTGGCGTGTGCGGCCGTCTGGTTTTTTAGACCCCCAGTCT
Source organism: Platerodrilus igneus (assembly GCA_036346225.1). NCBI lineage: Eukaryota > Metazoa > Arthropoda > Insecta > Coleoptera > Lycidae > Platerodrilus > Platerodrilus igneus. The sequence goes on from JARFIW010000791.1 coordinate 6,605,908, forward strand.
TCGACTGTATTTAGCGCGGCATTCGTTTTCTTGCTCTTTCTTCCACCCTTCCTTTGTTACACCGTAATGCGCGGAATCTCTTCGTTCTGATTTCGGTCTTTTCTTACTCATCCTCTCGTATTGCGGGTAACAATGCACCAACTGTTAATTTGGCTCATTATTATTCTATCATGCGCTCTATAGTAAAATAAGTCATTTAATGGTTTAGCTTCATTATTTTGTAAACAAGTAACTTGAAGTTGTTAAGAGTCTGTGTATTTTTAAGAGCACGTGGAGATTGAGATTTTTCGCGAGATCAAACTATGGATATCCAAGTATGCCTCGTAAGCTATGCTTAAAAAATTTTTCTTCGTTAAACAGTTATAATACTTGATTACTTGTGTGGAATGTCAAATAAATGAGGTTAAATAAATATTTTAAGTTTTTCTCACATCTACTTGTTATGGTGGAAAGGACTCTCAGTATAAACTATCCTCTATCTTACTTTCTCCAGGAATACAATATAGATACTTTTAATATTGCTAGAATATTGTCGTTTAAAAATATGACACGGAAAAGTTGATTTCATTAAAAGTGATTAAAATTTGTATGACTTTTCAAACTGTCATTAGTAAAACGTTGATAACAACACTTCTATCGATCATTCTGTAACATAAAATTTTGATAGCATGACTGTGTATAATTCAGATTTGGGTTTAAGTGAAGACGTCGGCAGTTTAGACATTGAAATTTTAAGTAAACCTTCACAATCAACGACGGTGCTATTTTATGAGAGTAACATGCTTCAAACGTCTGAACCATGCGTGTTCAGTTCCACCGCAATACATGAATTAGAGCTACCGAATAGTTCCGATGATTTTTGGCAGTAAGTATTTTAATTTAAGCCAGAATTGTGATCAATTTGTAAGATAAAGAAAATGATTCAAGCTTGCTGTAGTCAATAATGTTCTTCAACTAGATCTTTACTTGAGATTGTTACAGGCAGAAAAGCTACTAAGTATATTGTTTTCATTAAAATTATAAAATGGGGTCACCGGCACTAGCTAGCAGAAGGTCGTGGATCGTTTAGAGGGTTAAAATTTTGCAAAAGGGGCTAAATTAATATAAAAGATACAACAATTGTGGCTTAAAAACAATTACCAAAGGCGCCAGACAAGTCGAGAATGTCCAATGTTCGTGCAAAACCTTTAGAGACTTGTCATCCCAAGGAGGACAATTCTTACCTTTTTGACTACTTATGCAAATTTCATGATCAAAAATTAAAAAATATTGACTTAATTAACGGCAAACAAAAACTATTTAATCAACAGAGCAATAAACGTGAACCTCTTACATTAGGAAATTCATTGATTTTAATTTAGAAATTTGATTGAATGGTTGATATGGAATTACGATAATTTTATGTACAGAAGCAATTCCCAAACACTTTATATACAAGAAAACTTATCTTATAAATTTCACACTAAATTAATCTTACGGTTTATGGCCAAAACGTCCTAACAAAGTATGTTAACTAAAAATTCGTCATGCTAACTTAAATATAAAAACTTTCTTACAAAAAATCATCAATCGTTTGATTGCTTGTATTCCAATCCAGAACAGTTCTTAAATTGGGGGAGAATCTCGTTTGTTGCTCTTGTTCTTCGCAACTACCCAATAAGTCATTGGCACACGTAGTCGACAGGATCTTGTTGATAGCTTAACTTGTGCTCATACGCTCACAAGCTTTTCGTTATATACTTTAAAATCACTTATAAATCCACGAACACACGGGCATCAACCCTTGCGACTGGATAAGTTAATTACTCTTTTCCATTTTTACTAATATGATACTAAGTTTAATATCACATCTGCTACGCCAAAGAACTCTACCAGCGAACTTCTCTGGCTACGTTTCTTTCTACGTTTTTAAAACGGACCACCCCATTGGAATCTCTCTTTTTGCCTAAAACCTTAAATTATATATCAACCCTACTCTTAACCATTAGCGACATCATATTTCTGTTATTCAATGACTATTAACAGAACATCCCAAAAACAAGATTTCAGAAACCAAATCCAGCCCTCTTCAAGATGAGTGCCACGGATAGCAATTATTTTTCTAACGGTCTAAATATGTTGCACATTCTTGGAATTTTAAATACTGAAATTGTTGACCATATCTATTGGCGACAGTTGTCTGCCATTGACAAAAACCGGATAACCTAACCCGAGTCGAAATGGATTTCAATACAATGGTTGTCTCCAGACTACATAAAATTACTTGCAATCTTTGAACAAATGGTATTAAAAAATAGTTAGACTATTTGTAGTGTTTCGTTTTCTATAAACCCCTGTCACTCACTAAAATATTAAGAAAATAAAGTTTTATAAAATAAAAATGTCTTTTCTTTGTTTAAGTTAAAAGGTAACATTCTATTTAAATTTATCAGACCTTTCAATTATTATGACAGCCGCTGGAATTTCTAATATTTAAGCGTAAAGCTATTTCTAAACCCGAAGTCTTTATTATAAGAGATGCTTACTAAAATATAACGATAATTTAACATCAAATTTTGCCTATAAGTAATACAAGTTAATGAAATTTAATTAATTAATCAATCTATAATACGTTAATATTTCCAAATAATGGTACAAGGTACATAATTAATACTTGCTTGCTTAGGGTCATTTTGTAAATAAAACGCTTCTCTTATACATTAAATGATTCCATCAAACATAAAAATTCTTTTAATTACTAATTCAACATTACTGAATTTATTGTCAGGGCTGGTTCTAGTATGTTTTGCGCTACAAACAATGAGGTTCTGTGTCGCGACCACATGCAGGTAGTATTTATTAGATTTAAAATACTGAAGAATAGTTATATACTTTTAAATGACTAGTTGCTTAATCTGAAATGATAAATATAAATAATTTCTTTAATAATATAGTTCCAGTTTTTCTACTACATAAATGTCTTAGGCAACACAACTCTCTAATATATATAAATATCAACTCCACCATATAAGTTGTCGCTCAAAATGTTCATATATTTGTTGAATTCAAGAAGAGGTTTAAATATTGTCTATTTTATTTAGGTGTAGTTCTGACGCGTCGGCGTTACGTTAAATAGAAACCAGATGCAAAAAGAAGAAAATTAATCTGAAATCGATAAATGAATATTGATATACCACGCATATTTTGATTTTCTAAATAGTTCTGTTCTTTAAGTATGACATTTCAATCAAATTTTCTTTATTAATGATAATGAACTTAAAAAACCGCAAAAGCCTTGTTTTTTTGTAAAAACATATTTAAATGAAAATTTTTTTAAACTACAAAAGATAAACAAAATATTTATGACAGTAAATTGTCAAAGCGGTGTTGCGGTAATCCGTGTGTACAAGTGAAAAATAAAATACAGTAAGCAAAGTAACAGTAGCCCGCACTGAGTACCGCAACACAACAAAGGAAGAATCGAAAGAATTTGTACTGTGCTAGCAAAAAGCATCGTAGAGTGGAATGGGTCACACAAACAAATATTGGAAACCTTCAGGAATAAACGTTATTTACAAGCCTCTAGCTAAAACTATAATATAAAAAGAATATTTATAAAACTTGTTGCGCTAGCTGTTTGATATGGGGCGATTCTGCATTAATTTTCACCTACCGTAGTTAAGCACCTCCTTTTTATGTTATTCTTAAATAATACAAACTTAAAAAGTTCAATAAATACGTATTAAATTGTCTTTCATAAAAATTTCCCTTAGTACATGGAATATATCCTAAAACAGTATAAATTCTTTGAAATAATGCTACCGTTAAACAGCTCGAACTCGCATTAGCAATTTCTAACAGCAGCTTGTTATTTCCAATAGTTAATCGTTGAAAGTGGCAAACGTTTTGCTTCTAATAGGTTTTTATTAAAATTTCTCACAAATATAAAATGCTCTAATTGGGTTGTTCTCTGCTCGTTTTTTGTAAAATTCTATGTTATTTGCAGGTGTTCGAGATCGCTCAAGTTTTATCGGTACTAAAATCATTCCTTTTAATAAAGTCATTCGTGTTATTGTTGCAGCGTGAATCGATAATAATACAAACCCATATTTTCTAAAAGTTATGCAACTGATTTTTCTTGGCCGTGTGGCCTTCCCAAGCTAACAGCGAAATTTAATGGAATTAATTTTAGTATTTTGCCTTTTTTATTGCTTGCATTCTAGGAATGTTTTGTCGTTGTCGGAGTATATTTTTTGCTTGCTTTCGCAGAACATTTTACATCAATATCAGTGGGAATGGTTTTTCGTTACGTACTCCCATCGTTCTCAAAATTGTATAAATACGAGTTCAACTTTTGAAAAGCCCCTCTTACTTATTCCACTCTTCTGTGTACGATTCTAATGCTATACAATGTACTTTAAGCGTTTTAAAGTCGCGCTTTTAAAATGCGTTTTGTGCTAGTAAAGTTAAGTTGATGATTACAGAACCAAGCCATAGACAAATGTAGCCGCATTTTCTCATCCTTAGATGGTACAGTAAATTTCTCTGATTGCTCGTCCCGCAGCAAGACTGCACCCAGACCAACTTCAGAAGCATGTGTCTGAATACTAAAGCTTTCCGAAAGTTCTCGGAGACCGACGAATTCCGACAAGCTTCTAACTACGAGAAAAAAATAGTGATATTATTAGGAATGTAGTCGCGTTTCCGTGTTTAACATGACCCAGTAAATGCTCTTACGTTCCATTTCATTTGAGAATTTACTGCCTCCTTACTCTAAAAATCATTTCAGTGTCTACTCATTTGAATTTACGAATGGCTATACTTCTATTGGTTCAAGTCTGCGTATTAGGCCGCCAGCTCCGCTCAGCATTTATTAAATTTACGAGTTTGCTTGTCTATATTCTTTGTGGTATCCTTATCTAGATATGTAGTCTTTACTAATTAGGAAATTCCTGCTAGTTTAATGATAATTAAATGAACCAGTTGTGTTATCTTCACAAGATAAATACATACTCAGATTTATTTTTAATCTCTATGGGATTGCCTTCGTTACTACTCCTGAAAACAACTTTATAAATAAATTGGCTGAACGCGGTCACTAGATATTTAAAGCTTGTTCACGTTGGTTCTTCTCTACTAAATCGGGCAATTGCAAATTCTTATTATAAAGAACCTACTTTCTCTCTTTACGCAACACGTAAGTAGTTGAAGGGTCAGATTTCTTTAATGGAACTGCAAATATTTTCAGCCCGGATTTGTATTCAATATTCTTCCAATATAGAGCTCAGATTTGCTTAGTTTGTACTACAGAACTTTTGTTACCGGTACAGTATATTTTATCTGGCTACTTATACCCTCCACAACCTGCGGAAAAGGATGCTAGATGACAATGGCCGACAGCTGTTTGCTTATTCCTGGATGGTGTGTAGTTGGCCTATATTCTAGCAATGTTAACTGCAACACTTTAGCCTAAGGTTTACCTAATAATTTGTGATTTTATCTTTAAATGTACTATTATAAATATGAACTTTCTTGTGTACTTATATGTTTTAGTAGCTCTAGTTCGAACGCATTCGGTCTGCATCAATATAATAAGTAAGTATTTAAATTATGTAGGTTTCTACCGCTGTGTACAGATGATTAGTATTAATTACGCGTTGTACCGGCACAGATTATTATTAACTACGGTAGCTAAATTCACTTAGTTATATTATCCTAAATTATGCGGCCATATTTATGAGTGTGTATACTTGCATAGTTCTTTTGTTTCCAAAATACCTTCCGATTTGTTTATTGCTGATCTATTCAGTGTCTAAGGAGTAGAAGATACAGATATTTGCTTATACAAGTTAATTTTTTTTTGCTATTCAAATTTCTAGAAATTATTTGTGTTTAATTATTCTTGCAGATATAGACGTTCGAAAAAAAGGTGAATTGGTTGGTGTTTACAGTCGTCTAGTTTTTTAGACCCCTCAGTCTCCAACTGTATTTAGCTTGGCATTCGTTTTCTTGCTCCACCCCTCCTCTCCCTTTGTTACACCGCAATACGCGGGAGCATTTCGTTCTGATTATGTTCTTTTCTTACTCGTCCTCACGTTTTGCGGGTAACAATGCGCCAACTGTTAATTTGACTGATTATTATTCTACCATGCGTTCTATAGCAAAATAAGTTATTTGGTGGTTTAGCTTCATTATTTTGTAAATAAATAACTTATACTTGTTAGAGTCTACGTATTTTTAAGAGCACGTGGAGATTGAGGTTTTTCACGAGATCGAACTATGGATATCCAAGTACGCCTTGTAAGTTTCTCTTAAAAATTTTTCTTGGCAAAATAGTTATAATATTTGATTACTTGTGTGGAACATCAAATAAATGAGGTTCAATACATATTTAAACTTTTTCTCACATATACTTCTTATGGTGAAAATGACTCTCAGTATAAACTGTCCTGTCTTTTACTTTCTCCAGGAATACAATATACATACCTTTAATATTGCTAAAATATTGTCGTTTAAAAATGTTGCACGGAAACATTGATTTCATTAAAAGTGATTAAAATTTTTATGACTTTTCAAACTGTCATTAGTAAGACGTTGATAACAACGCTTCTATCAATCATTCCGTAACATAAAATTTTGATAGCATGACTGTGTATAATTCAGATTTGGGTTTAAGTGAAGACGTCAGCAGTATAGATATTAAAATTTTAAGTAAACCCTCACAATCAACAACGGTGCTCTTTTATGAGAGTAACATGCTCCAAACGTCTGAACCATGTGTGTTCAGTTCCACCGCAATACATGAATTAGAGCTACCAAATAGTTCCGATGATTTTTGGCAGTAAGTCTTTTAATTTTAGTCAAAATTGTGATCAATTTGTAATCAACAATTTTGAAGTGCGTCTTTCTTAGATAAAGAAAATGATTCAAGCCTGCTGTAGTCAATAACGTTCTTCAACTATATCTTTACTTGAGATTGTTACAGGCAGAAAAGCTACTAAGTATATTGTTTTCATTAAAATTATAAAATTGGGGGCGGCCTGTAAAACAAAAATTAAAGGGGGTCACCGGCACTAGCTAGCGGAAGGTCGTGGATCGTTTAGAGGGTTAAAATTTCGCAGAAGGGGCTAAATTAATATATAAAATACAACAAACAAAATTTTGCACTTACCTTTCATAAATATTGTGGCTTAAAACAATTACCAAGGACGCCAGACAAGTCGAGAATGGCCAATGTTCATGGAAAACTTTGAGAGACTTGTCATCCCAAGGAAAACAATTCTTACCTTTTTGACTACTTATGCAAATTTCATGTTCAAAAATAAAAAAATATTGACTTAATCAATGGCAAACAACAACTATTTACTCAACAGAGCAATAAACGTGAACCTCTTACATTAGGAAATTCATTGATTTTAATTTAGAAATTTGATTGAATGGTTGATATGGAATTACGATAATTTTATGTACAGAAGCAATTCCCAAACACTTTATATACAAGAAAACTTATCTTATAAACTTCACACTAAATTAATCCTACCGTTTATGGCCAAAACGTCCTAACAAAGTATGTTAATTAAAAATTCGTCATGCTAGCTTAAATATAAAAAATTACTTACTAAAAATCATCAATCGTTTGATTGGTTGTATTCCAATCCAGATCTCTTAAAGTGGGGGAGAATCTCGTTTGTTGCTCTTGTTCTTCGCAACTACTCAATATGTCATTGGCATACGTACCCGGCAGGATCTTGTTGATAGCTTAACTTGTGCTCACACGCACACAAGCTTTTTATTATATACTTTAATATCACTTATAAATCCGCGAACACACGGGCATCAACCTTTGCGACTGGATAAGTTAATTACTCCTTTCCATTTTTACTAATATGATACTAAGTTTGATATCACATCTGCTACGCCAAAGAACGTTACCAGCGAACTTCTCTGGCTACGTTTCTTTCTACGTTTTCAAAATGGACAACCCCATTGGAAGCTCCCTTTTTTTGCCTAAAACCTTAAATTATATATCAACCCTACTCTTAACCATTAGCGACATCATATTTCTGTTATTCGATGACTATTAACAGAACATCCCAAAAACAAAATTTCAGAAACCAAATCCAGCCTTTTTCAAGATGAGTGCCACGGATAGCAATTATTTTTCTAACGGTATAAATATGTTTTACATTCTTGGAATTTTAAATACTGAAATTGTAGGCCATATCTATTGGCAACAGTTGTCTACCATTGACAAAAGGTCGGATAACCTAACCCGAGCCGAAATGAATTTTAATACAATGGTTGTCTCCAGACTACTGAAAATTACTTGCAATCTTTGAACAAATGGTATTAAAAAATAGTTAGACTATTTGTAGTGTTTCGTTTTCTATAAACCCCTGTCACCCACTAAAATATTAAGAAAATAAAGTTTTATAAAATAAAAATGTCTTTTCTTTGTTTAAGTTAAAAGGTAAGATTCTATTTAAATTTATCAGACTTGTCAATCTATAAACGACATAAGTTTTTAAAGGGTATTGTATTGGGTTTGCAAGGTAGGACCTTTCAATTATTATGACAGCCGTTGGAATTTCTAATATTCAAGCATAAATCTGAAATCGATAAATAAATAATGATATACCATGTATATTTTGATTTTCTAAATAGTTCTGTTCTTTAAGTATGACATTTCAATCAAATTTTAGCTTTATTAATGATAATGAACTTAAAAAACCGCAAAAGCCTTGTTTTATTTTTGTAAAAACATATTTAAATGAAAATTTTTTTAAACTACAAAAGATAAACAAAATATTTATGACAGTAAATTGTCAAAGCGGTGTTGCGGTAATCCGTGTGTACAAGTGAAAAATAAAATACAGTAAGCAAAGTAACAGTAGCCCGCACTGAGTACCGCAACACAACAAAGGAAGAATCGAAAGAATTTGTACTGTGCTAGCAAAAAGCATTGTAGAGTGGAATGGGTCACACAAACAAATATTGGAAACCTTCAGGAATAAACTTTATTTACAAGCCTCTAGCTAAAACTATAATATAAAAAGAATATTTATAAAACTTGTTGCGCTAGCTGTTTGATATGGGGCGATTCTGCATTAATTTTCACCTACCGTAGTTAAGCACCTCCTTTTTATGTTATTCTTAAATAATACAAACTTAAAAAGTTCAATAAATACGTGTTAAATCATCTTGCCTAAAAATTTCCCTTAGTACATGGAATATATCGTAAAACAGTATAAATTCTTTGAAATAATGCTACCGTTAAACAGCTCGAACTCGCATTAGCAATTTCTAACAGCAGCTTGTTATTTCCAATAGTTATTCGTTAAAAGTGGCAAACGTTTTGCTTCTTATAGGTTTTTATTAAAATTTCTCACAAATATAAAATGCTCTAATTGGGTTGTTCTCTGATCGTTTTCTGTAAAATTTAATGTTATTTGCAGGCGTCCAAAATCGCTCAAGTTGTATCGGTAATAAAATCGTTCCTTCTAATAATGTCATTTGTGTTACCGTTGCAGCGTGGATCGATAATAATACAAACCACAATTTTTTTCTATAAGTTGGACAACTGATTTTTATTGGCCGTATGGCTGGTGGTAGACTCGCTTAAATGTTTTAAAATATATTTAGCTTTGTCATTCAAACAGCAAAATTTAATGGAATTAATTATCGTATTTTGCCTTCTTAATTGCTTGCATTCTAGGAATATTTTGCCGTTGTAGGAGTATATTTTTTGCTTGCTTTCGCAGAATATTTTACACCTATATTAGTGGGGATGGTTCTCCGTTACGTACCCCCATCGTTCTCAAAGTTGTATAAACATAAGTTCAACTTTGGAAAGCCCTCTCTGACTTATAGGACTCTTCTGTATACGATTCTAACGCTATACAACGTACTTTGAACGTTGTAAAATCGTACTTTTAAAATGCGTTTTGTACTGGCAAAGGTAAGTTGATGGTTGCAGCACTCAGCCGTAGACAAATGCAGCCGCATTTTCCCATCTTAAAATGGTACCAGAAAAAAGCTGATAGCTCAAAGTGCAGTAAATTTCTGTGTTTGCTTTATGTGTGTTACTGTTTTGGAAAATAACCAGTTCTTTTTTTGGTTGATCCCGCAATAAATTGCAGACTATATGTTAAAAAGTTTCACGCTCACTACACGACCCGTTATGTACATTTTCTTAAAGTTTGTGTTATAGCACTTTCTACTGCTTACTTTTCTGTGTATATAATGTTAACATCAACAACTTGCTATTTAAAATTTAATGTTAATTTTTTAAATGTTGCGAGGTGCGCTTCCTAAATCAGATGTTGCTGTATTATTTCTTTATTTCTTGTATATATTTAGACTGGTAGGTGTTCTTGTATATAGATAATAAGATTTTGTTCTCGATATTTTAAAATGTTTAGGTGTATACTGTATTACATATAAATTGATGCGTTGTGAACATCACGTTATACCGAACGTTTACGTAATGTGTTTTTGACGTTTGTAAATATTCTTTTGGGACTGTATGTTTTACTTACACGTAGTAATATAGTCTTTTTTACTGAAGCTTTCAATTTTTTTTTCTAAATTACCCACCCCACTCTACGACGTTTTTGAGCTAACCCAAACTCTAATTTTTTTGGAGTTTGATTCTACCATTCTGTCCCTATTTTTGTTGAGGTATTCGGTGTAGACGTTTTTTGCTACTTACTTTGCTGCTTTCTTTCTTGTCTGCACGACCGTGACAAAATTCATTTAGAACCATAATACAAAAATAATATTTACAACCCCTGTAATTGTAAAAACATGTATATAGAACAAAGTATCTCACAGGATTTACGCAGTACCATAAATCAAAGCAAAAATAATGAATACCTTCTTGAGTTACATTGCACTAATATTCACCCTCAATAATTATATTTACAGACAGCAATAACCACAGCAAAAAAAAATAAATTTTAGTGAGTTGCTTTCATTACCTTCAATTTCACTACTTACATAAATTACAGCTTGTAACAATTTTTTTAAAAGAACAAGTTGCTGGTTGAAACAAATTCGAAATCCAGCGGAAGATCAAAAGGAAAAAATTTTAATAATCCATCTAGACCATTTATTCACAGCATTAGGTCGATTCTCAATTTCTAATAAGTCCTTGGTACCATATGGACAACAACAAACTTGTTATTGTCTAATTTGATTCAACCACAAGGTTAAGGTCAGTATTTCGTATCCACAATCTTGCATAATACAATCCAGCTGTCATAAAACCTGGTTTATAAAGCCAGAAATAACAATTTAACCTTTCAAAATACTTTATGGTTCAAGAAATACCGCATAGTTTCCAACCTGTTTCATACACTGTTAAATGGCAAAATTTGCAATGTACATTTTTAGATTTAGATTTAATTTGTAAATAAGTTCCCGCGTATATTTTTAAATGAAAATTTCGACTTCCATTGTCCCTGACAGTCGCGTCTGCGCAAAAAGATGCGGAGTGCGCGCGTGGTGCTAAAAGACGCCATTAAGTTACGAGCTTTCGACAAAGCAATAACTATCTTCGGTAGTGGTGTGTCTTTTCTTTTCAGAAATATGTAGGTTCCTGTATCTTGCCTTGTTGTTTCTTTACCTGGTGTTCCTATCAAATCTCTACGAGCGAAAAAGTGTTTTAAGACGGATGGAAATTGAATTCAACATGGCCTGACGCAACCCAACCTCACAAAACCGAGAGACCCTGAGACGAATTTACGAGATGCCGCCATGTAAGTAGTTGGTTTTATTTAAATCGGGCTTGCAAATTGACCTAAAAAGCGGTTGCTTCACTCGAAAACGTGGTCGGTACAAGTTACAATATGGCGCGGAAATTTGCCGCGTAAGGCTATACCAGTTGCGCAATAGTATAACAATTGCCCGCAATAGTATAGCAAGTGACAGGGATATAACAATGGCGCTCCACGTTGGGGCAATTTAAATAAAAACAACTACTTACATGGCGGCATCTGGTGAGTTCGTTTCAAGGTCCCTTGGCTTTGTGAGGTTGGGTTGCGTGAAGCCATGTTGAATTCAACTTTCATCCGTCTTAAAACACTTTTCCACTCGTAGAGGTTTGATAGGAACACTAGGTAAAGGAACAACAAGGCAAGATACAGGAATCTACATATTTCTGAAAAAAAAAGACGCACCACTACCGAAGATAGTTGTTGCTTTGTCGAGGGCTCGTAACTTATTGGCGTCTTTTAGCACCACGCGCGCACTCCGCATCCTTTTGCGCAGACGCGACTGTCAGGGACAACGGAAGTCGACATTTTCATTTAAAAATATACGCGGGAATTTATTTACAAATTAAATCTAAATCTAAAAATGTACATTGCCAATTTTGGCATGTAGCAACACACTGCGTGTGAGCATTGAAAGTTGTATTCTGATAAGACTTCCCCCGCTTAAACTGTCCTGGGGAGTAATTTTCTTAATCCGCTCACCTCTACTACATCTTCGAGGCAAGCGGACTGGAAAGTCATTGTTGTGCAAACCCAGTGTAGGGTTAACCGCCCCAATAGTGAGGCAACCAGATTGCAAATGTTGAAGAAGATCCATCACGTACCGCATTAGCTTAGGGCCGACGCCTTGTGATCATACCGCCTGGACCTGTGCCGGACCAACTTGAAGGCATTGTTACAACAGCAACAATCATATGTAAATGTTGATTATAAATGAATCCCACCTGAAGTTTATAGTATATAGTGTGAATAATTTACAATATGTTAATGAGAAACATCTTTTCACGATAAATTACTTTTTTGGTAGACATTCTATCCGCGTCTGTTATATATATAGAAATGGTGAAGTAGTTAAAGAGAGTACGAGTGAATGGTGTATCAAAAATCAGCTTTATAGAACTATGGATGAACCTGCATATATTAATTTAGCTTGAGTATTGTCACGACTAACACGACAATTTGGGATAACCAGAAAAACCATGGGATAGATGCTATCTACTAAGTTATTGTCATTACTATAATACTTATTAAAGTTAATATTTATTACAAAAATGTGCTATAATTGTGATAATAATAATGTATAGAGTAGTACGTACAGCAAAGTAAATGTTAATATCTTTTAATAAAAAAGTATACAGGAGCTATAATTTTCAGTTTCCGATTCTTCAGACGATGAAGACGAATCATCCTTCTCTAATTCTATAATCAAGCGCTCCACTCCAACTTTTCTTACATTGTCGAGTTGCCACGTTTTAATCTTTAAATCTTGAGCATGGCGAATAGAATTTTTCCAATTGTCTGGTGTTACGTTTGCAACAGCTTCTTGAAACACGGGTCGAAGCTTTGCCATTTTAAACGTTATTTTTTTTGCAACTTTACCTTTTATTTGTGCGCATATTCATTTTATCGGGTTTAATTCGCAATATGGCGGCAAGCGTAAGACTGTACGGTTAGAGTTTTTGCCATTTTACCAACAACAAATGTTGGAATTACAGCTACCCCCTCACAAGATCAAGAAGTTCGTCTTTGACCATATCTTTTTTGTAGTCGATAGATTTCTCGGTTGACCATTCTTGAATATATGCTGTCTTTGTTTCACTATTTGATATCTTTTCGAGTTTTCTACTATGATAAGGTACATTGTCTAACACTATAACAGCATTTTCATCAATGCTATTACGAATTTCTTCGAACCATTGTTCAAAAACAAAAGCGTTATCTCGTCATGGTAATCGCCTGCTTTTTTTCGACTCGAAAACTTTTAAACCACCACTGACAAAACTTCCTACGAGCCAATATGGAGAACTACCAGACGTTTTCCTTTCCTGACGGATCTTTTAACCTTGTTGTTAATCCATTAACAAAAACCTGTCTCAGATGCAGAATGGTGGTATTTATCCAAACTTTGCTTACGGTATGGTCAGCAGTAATTCACGTCACGTTCAACCAATAGATTTTTTTCTTTCATCTCTGTATTTCCTTATTTGTCGTATATAACGTCGTCTCCGTGCAAGTATTTCACTTTTCTCTTTAAGGACACTTTACCTTGACCTCTTTGTGTATCTATAATTCAGCACGTATTTTAATCACATCTATTCTCCTAACTTATATACTTACTTAAAACCAATTTCATTCAAGAGGGTTCTCAGAGTGTTTCGTTTTAATTGAGAGATCTTGTTAACTTCAGAGAAGGCGGATAAAATTTTGTTTGGTGTAGGTGGATCATTGTTTTTAAAAAAGAAATGGACCATACGTCTAAGATGACTTAGTTTCATCATCAATGTTGTCCAAGATTGCTCGTTGTCGATGGTAGAGTTTTGGGAAACGTAATACATAAGTTTGCTTGTATTCACGTAGAGTGTTGTTGATGTGAAATTAAACCCTCATAAAAGATTTATTCAACAAGAACACAGCTTACAAATTATGTTTGACAATCAATTGCTATAACTAAAGTAACAATTCATAAAGGCACAACTAGATCATCAGTGATCCAAAACTAATCACGTCATTCTCCCCAACCTTAAAGACAATAGTAATCATTTAAACGAAGCGGGCGCCTACGAACTCTGGTAGACCGCTCAGTTGGGGACGATCCCTCACTAGAACCGGGAACAACCGAGGGTGGGATGTACCTATCGATAGGACTCGCGCGAGGATTTTCTATCACGCGTTCTGTGTTGATCTCAGAAATCTCACCACTTTCAGTCGGTGGATGTTCACTACTAGCGTCACCCGCTAGCGCTAGATGGCGGTTCGAAACAGTAGTTTTTTTACCATCCGGTAATAGCACACAAGAGTAGTTGGGATTCGCGTTTAGTAATTGAATCTTTTCAACCAACGGTTCATGCTTACTGAATCGAATATGTTTCCGCATAAGAACGGTGGATTAATTAGCCAGATCGGCAACGACTGTTCATTACCCGAACTTCTACGATGAAGAAACATTCTTTCATGAGGGGTGACGTTTGTTGCAGTGCAAAGTAAGGATCGGATAGAGCGCAGAGTCTCAGAAAGACAAACCTTCCATTGAGAACTTTTAAGTTTCCGCTCATGCAAGACGAGCTCATTTGTGTTCCAAATCGTACCATTCTCTTTCTCTATCTGTCTATTGCCTTGAGGGTTATAGCCAGTAGTTCAACTAGTCGCAATGCCATTTGTATTTAGATATTGCTTCAATTCTTGGAACATGAATGAAGATCCTCGATCAGAGTGGATATAGCTCGGAACCCAAAGATTGAAAATAAGCTAGAAAGGCCCTTTATGACAGAGTCCGCAGAACCATTTGGCGATGAAAATGCAAACGGGAACCGGCTCTACTCATCTATAATAGTTAGCAGATATTTATTGGAAGACTCGGAAAGAATGGGGCTCTTGATGTCTAATGAGAGTCTTTCAAACGGGGCGGTTGCTTTAACGAGAAGGCCGCTATTTCTATAAATCCTGATCCTAACTTCAGCACAAGTAGAACAAGACATAGTAATTTTCCGGATGTCTGCGATAGAGTAAGGCAAGTTTTTAGAGCGTATCCAGTAAGCCATACGAGTAATTCCGGGGTAACAAAGATTTGTGTAATTCAAAAATAGATAGATAGATAGATAAATTAATTTATTGTTGTGGACTATACCTAGGCCAGAGCCGATACTAGCCGTACATTACAAGTATTTACATCTATCTAAGAACTTACAATAAATAATTCAAAGACAACTGGGGTTCTTGAAGTTTTGGTGAGGGGGACTTCAGCCCCTACCTTAGTCGTCGACTGTGCACGTGGAGTGGTACTGATTGTGTGCATAGTGCGAGTGTGTGATGTGGTAGTGAACTGCAAGAGTGTATATTGTGTTAGTGCCGCTAGTTGTGGGTGGTCTGTTTGGTTATAAGGATTTAATTTAGGACATAGTTGAATTCTTGAGGGTAGTTAGTGACTAGGAAGTTTATGTTAGGAAGTGGGGAGAACGGGTCAAAGTTTGTAGATTACTTGAGGTTGATTTGTAGTAGAGAGGTTAGGGTACAGGAGTATATCAGATGTTGTAGGGTTTTTAGAGAGTGATTGTTGCAAGGACAGTGAGGGGAAGGAGTTAAATGGAATTGATGAAGTTTATTACGGAAGTTACCATGGCCGGACAGAAATTGCATTGTAGGGGGTTAGAGAAAAAAATATGTGGAGGGATGTTTGTGATATCAGGGAAGATATCAAATGTATATCTGCCGATGGTGGAGTGGGACCAGGAATGGAGTAGGAAGTTATGAATTCGGGATTATATGTCAGTTTTAGGAAGAGTACGGTATTCGTCATAGTGAAATGTTCTATTGTGTAGGATGATTGGTAGGTTATATTTGAGGATTCGGATTTGGAGTGAGGAGTTTAGTTGGATTTCGATCGAAGGGATTTAAAGCAGGGTATACAAGGACGCTATGGAGGTGGTTCTGTACGCTCTTGAGGCGTAGAGTAGGAAAGCTCTTATGATCGTATTGAGCGTACGTCTAGAGGAGGGGGTAAGCGGACGCTTACAAAGAGCTTAATCTCCGGCGAGGCCGCACATAATTTTGAAAGACGCTCGTCTGTTGAAACGGCATCAGCAGTATGGTTTAATTTCCCAGGCCGGTATATAATTTCGTATTTGTAACATACAAGTTCAAAACACCATCTCAAAATTTTGTCGTTCTTGATCTTTCCCCCATGTGCCGAGTGAAACATGAAGGAAACAGATTTTAGATTTTGGATCCGTAATCAGCGGATTTAACAATGGCATAGGCCTTTTTCTCTACTGCTGAATGTCTTTTTTCACTGTCAGGAAGCGTTCTTGAAAAGACGACTATAGGTCTGCCGTTCTGAGACAAGGTGGCAGCTGTTACAAAATCAGAAGCGTCAGTTTTGACAACAAACGGAATTGTCTCATCTATGGTGGTTACAAATGCTTTAGCTATATATTTTTTATATTGTCAAAGCAGGCAGCAGCTTCAGAAACTGGAAATGATTTACATTCAATAAGGGGCCTTATTACCTCTGAGAACTTAGGAATTCACTTGGGATAGTGTGAAAACATTCCCACGATGCGGCCGAGAAACATCTAGTTGACGGGTAATTCGAGCTTGGTTAAATGCCGCAGCCGATTAGGGTTTGGTTTTATAGTTTTATTTGAAATGGTATAACCCAATAAATTGATAATAGTGCGAGAATATCGGGACTTATCTCATTTATTGTTAAATTGTACTTCTTGGCAATACCTGAAAACCTCCTAAGATTTACGTCATGTTCTTCTTGATCACTATCACATATAGTTACATCATCCAAATATGAATACACATCTCGTAAGTTTTCTAGTAAGATGATTTTGTTTATGACTCTCCGGAAAGTGGCAACTCCATTGGCTAAGCCGAAAGGAATTTTCAAGAATTGGTATAATACTTCATTTGCTTCGAACGCGATGTAGATTTTATTTTCATTTAGAATCGGGATTTGATGGTAAGCGCTTTTTAAGTCAACCGTAGTCAAAACTAAATGTTTGAAGATTTTTGATATGAAATGTTCAATGTTAGGTAAGAGGTACGCATCTAATTCGGTAAATCGATTGATTCTTTGAGCGTAGTTAATGACCTATCGCTTCTTGTGATTGCTACTTTTAGTGACTAGTGTTTGAGCCAACCAGGGTGAGTTGCTTTCCACTATAACGCCACCAACGAGAAGTTCGTTTACTTAAGATTTAATAAATTCTTGATTTTCCCTCGAATATCTACGAGATTTGACGGCTATCGGATGATAGTCTGAACTAAGAAGTGTAAAAAGATTAGCTGGAAGGACTCTCGCTTAAGCTAGACTGCAGATTTTAAGCGGATCATAAAGCCCACCAAAAGCTACTTCAAGAGTTTTATGTTTACGTAGAATATCATAGCCAATTATAACATCAGCACAAAGATCTATCGGCGTCCGTGTGTATGTACCCTTGTAGTTCTACCAAACTGCACAACTTCCTTCGACTTGCTTAACTACCGCTAGTAACGCATATTAATAATTTCTTTAGGGGGCATCATCTTAATTCGACATCAGTTAGATAGGGCCAGGTCACTAAAACTCGATGTGCTCTCAGTGTCAATAAGCGCTTGTTACATGCCAAACCGGTCATGTATCATGTTTTAGGTTTAGATACACTTTTTAGGTTAATTGAAATGATGCACTAACTTCCGCCGTTGGTGACGGTCGAGTTTGCGCAGAGGGAATGCGGATGTGCGCGAGTCGAGGAAACGATATTAAGCAATAAGACATAGACTAAGCAACAAGTATCTAAATGCAGTGTAGTTTATAAAGAAAAACAGGTATGTAGTTTCTTTTGTCTCTCATTATCGTTCCTCTACCTATTTCCTTTCAAACTTCTACGAGATGCAATAGAAGTTCAGTGACGGATAATAATTTGATGTTCAACGCCGCGCAATCACAACCCTAACCACGTGCTGGTCCTGAGATGAAGTTACGATAGATACACATCACGTAAGTATTTTGAATTTTACCTGGAATGTGCATATAAATTGACTTAGACGGCGATTGCATCATCTGGTAAAAACGTGGTTTGTATATGTTATAACAATGGCGTTAGAGCCACGCCTAAAGTGTAATAATAGCGCGTAAATTGCAACGCGGTAAATATAACACGCTTTCATTGGAAAATTATTTACTTTAATATCGATGATGGCTTTGTTTAGCCTAGAAATTGAAGCAGCAGCTAGATTATTACTGCTAACGGCCGCAGTAGCGTTTGATCGCTTCTACTGTTGCAGACTCTAGAAAAATGTCCACGTTTAAAACAATTATTATACGTAGCACTCAAAGCAGGACACTTCGGCCTAGTGTGCTTAGACCCTCCATGAAAGTAGCATCCCCGCCCAAACGATTTAGTACCAGCGGCTACGACATTTTTCTTGCACAAATTGTTACTACTACCATCTGACTTCGTTTCATTTAAGTCAGTGCCTAAAGAGTTCACAAAAGCGTTTGGAGCACCCACGTAGTTGAAAGACTGGAGAAGAGCGCTCTCTAAAGAACGAGCTTGATTGAAAGCCTTTTCAAGGTCCAAAGTACTATTTTTTAAAAGCCGTTGTCTGACTTTGGGAAACGACAACCCAGCAATGAAAGCATCTCTTATGCAGTCATTTCTATTTTCTAGTTCCGAAACAGCCTTGAAATCACACTCTTTTGCTAGTTGTTTGAGTACCTGAAAATTACTAAATATTTAACAACATTAAGCTTATTTACGTTCATTTCTAAAATACTATTCCATGACTATTCCATTCATATCAATCTGGGCTTTCCATTGCAATTTTTGAAAACATTTTTTAAAAATACGGCCCAAATCGGCAGTAACCCACATTTTTTTGTAAGTGGAAATTAAAAGTATGGTCATAAGCTATATTAAAAATAAAATTTTAACTACAGTACGCCAAAATGATCGTGTCCAAATTTGACTTTATACACATAAAATAAAATAATTTATTACAATGTTCAATAGTCAATGCAATTTGCGATCCCTAGTATATAAATCCCTAAATTACGATTGGTAATCTGTGCACACTAGAATATCTAAGTTGGTGTTGGTTCTATGACAATTTTGTATTTGAAAATTAGCGATGACAAATAACCCTACTTTTTTCTTAAGTTCTGGTAAAAAATAACAGAAATTTTTGTAATACTTTTTAGAAAAATGTTTAAAAATACATTCCAAAGTGGATTTCTTTCGATTCTTTATAGCATTGGGAGTAAACCTTTACAAATATGGGATAAGAAAGTTAAAAATGGACATATTAAGAGAATTACAGATGAAGACATTCAGTCCTTAGTTTTGGAACTAGTCGGATCTAATGTTTCTACAACATACATTACCTGCCCAGCTGATCAAAGAAAAACTCTCGGGATTAAATTACCATTTCTAGTAATGATTGTAAAGAACTTAAAGAAATATTTTACATTTGAAGTTCAGGTATGTTTAGGACTAGATAATGTTGACATTTATAACTCGTTCATAGATTTTAGATGATAAAAACGTACGCAGGAGGTTTCGTGCTAGCAATTACCAATCCACAACCCGAGTAAAACCATTTATATGTACAATGCCTATGAGGTTAGATGAAGGTTGGAATCAAATACAGTTTAATGTTGCCGATTTTACAAGACGAGCATATGGAACAAACTACGTAGAAACTCTCAGAGTACAAGTTCATGCAAATTGTCGAATTCGTAGGATATATTTTTCAGATAGGTTGTATTCTGAGGATGAACTACCAGCAGAATTTAAACTATTTCTTCCGATACAAAATAAAACAAAAACTGTGGCTGCTACGTAACATAAAATTGTTGAGTAATTTAAGTAAGAGTCGAAGTACTCCAATTTTGGAAAGCACATTTTGTAGGAGTAATTGCACGGTTATAAGAAAGATGCAATATACTTATCTTTCTAATAAATTTTGTACCACCAGGTGTGTTATTCAGATTTTGTTTTATAAATGTAAATATGTATTAGCAAATATGACTAATTATTCTAAATTAAATTTGATAATTAAGATTTAAGCAGGTTTTCTTAGTTTGCGATTTAGGACTATTCTGCTTAAACATTTAGCAACTACTAGGTTTTTACATTCTATCGACTTGCTTAACCCTGCATTAGTGTTGTCGAAATAAGTTACGAGATCAATGATGTTAGGTATATGAATACCCTAACAAAATAGCTTTTATTTTCTTGAATTTTGAACTTATTTTCTACCCATATGTGATCTGAATAAAACAAAACGAACAATTCAAAAGTTTTTGTTCAATATGTTAACATCAGTTTATTGGCGTACCTTTTGTATTTCCATGCAAAACACTTGCTAACAAATTTGAATCTATAATATTCTTAAAACCAGCACTGACCAAAAACTAAGAATTATTTTTAGAAAAAGATCGTATAAACACAACCAAACAGATTTAATGCATTATTGTAAAACAAAGAGTGGCAGTTTTAAGGTTGCTCAATTTTTACAGGACAACCTGTTCCAAGCAAAGTGGAATATTGCATTGCGTACAAACGTAACATATTTTTCTGTACTTATTTCTAGGGCTTACAGAAAACCTGTGGCATCGCTTGGAACCAGCTTTATAATTTTTGGTCGTTTGACTCTCCAGTAGTTCTTGGTGTAAACAAGGATTTTGTGTTCTCTGATTTTGAATTTTGGATATTATCTGAAGACAAGTTCTTATGAAACATCTGCCACCTGAAACTAAAAGATTTTGTATTTGCTTGATACAGTTTGAGCATTCACACCAGCTATATTCAAGAATGAAAAAAGGTCAAAGACCGACAGTGGCTATTCTTGCCATGCTGTAATTAGCAGATCACTGCTCCAACATTTCTAAATTTCCTTTAGTTGAATTGTAGAGATCTATAATTTTAGGCAGTTTTTGCTGCAGATTCTTGAACTATAGTAGCATAGAGAAAAGTGTGGCATCTTTTGATTGTTTTGGAAGGTAGGACACGGCCATAATATTCTTCTGGAAGGCAAATGTTGAACTGCATAGTTCTTTGTTTCGAATATTTAAGAAAATTGCTGATATTTGCTTTTTGTGTTGTCTCATCGTTCCTAGCGATGTAAGTTCATGTATTTTAAGCAAATTAATCATAAGTGGTTAACTATAGAACCATCTATCAAAAGGAATATTCCGTTTTGTTCCAGATACTGCTTTAATCAAGCGTCCAACTATATTCTGTGGATTGTTAATTTCGTGGTAAGACCATTCTGACTGCATACATAGATGTCCATATTGAGACAGTAATAGGTTTTTTGCATCACTGTACTTTGCTAGTTTATTAGCATATGGCAAAATTATGCAACTTGATAGTAAATTTTTAAGTTGTTTTGAACAGTAACTATATAATTTCAGAAACTGAAATTATGGTTTATTCTGGTGATTTTCATTCTAAATTCTTCTAAATACAATTCTAATTGGTGATATGACAAATGTCACAAATATTTCACAAAAACATTTTAAATCTTTCAACTTTTTAACACAAATTTCATGATAATTAGTAACAAATACCATTTTCCTGATTGGGCCATGTATCAAATCTTATTGATTTATATGAATTATGGGCCTCCTCCTCCTTGGTAACCTGAATAGTGGCCTACACAAGGTTGACTCTCCTTTAGGTCTACCTTTACTGCGGGCCTCGTCAGCAAAGCAGTAGTTATTCTTACAGTAGCAATACTTGGCCATCTTTACCTATGAAGCCAGTGGCGTTCTCCATTGCCAATAGTTTCTAATACTATCAGGGTCTATGATGTA
Source organism: Platerodrilus igneus (assembly GCA_036346225.1). Taxonomy (NCBI): domain Eukaryota; kingdom Metazoa; phylum Arthropoda; class Insecta; order Coleoptera; family Lycidae; genus Platerodrilus; species Platerodrilus igneus. Next base: position 6,628,186 of record JARFIW010000791.1, read on the forward strand.
AAGCACATTATTTTCTTTGAGCAGTTGTACTTGTTTAATGGCATTTGCTACATAGAGTACTTGTAGATACTCCAAGGCTCATCTCTTCCAGAACCTGGGGTATCCATTTGGGATATAAGCCAATTAGCTTTTAGCACTTCAGAATCACTGAATGATTCCACCTCAAACTACCAATCACAAATTATTTGGGTTGTAGCCGCATCTTCACAGTTTGAAGTTGTAGCTTTTTGGTCGGGAATTGATCATTTTCTTGATTTCCACCAACAGACATTTTAGCAATGGATCAATTATGGTGCGGGATGGTAAAGAAGCGTAAAAGGCTGTTTTTACCGATCTAACCAATCGCTCTCAGTTACCTCCCACATGACATGCTCCACTTATAACGGAAACAAATTCTGCTCATGTTTACTCGCTGTAAGTTGTCTAATTTCATAATCGGAATTTTGTATATTACTTATATGCAAGTGTTTTGGTTACCTTTCAACATGTAATTGATTTATTTACTTTAATTTTGTTCACTTATGCACATTAAATTCCGGTATAATCATAAACAAGCTTATTTCTTTTGTATTAATAATTTAACGCTTAGACCTTGGTTGATGTTTGTGTTAGCGCTCATTGAAATCGTTTTTCGTTATCGTATTATTGCTGTTTTATTCTTGTGTTGCTTGCTCTACTTTCACGTCATGATATGTAAGAATAAGATGGACTTTGATCATAATTGACGCCGTATGGAAGAAATGTCTCGCATTAGTTTAACTAAGGCAATGACCTAGTTCTCCCGTTTGTGTTAAGCCATCCTCAATGTGCAACCTAAGTTTTATGTACAAGCTACATGTCTAGGTAAATATGATACACAGAAAGTAGACTGGAATACTTTCTGTTAAATTTAGCTGCGTTTTGCTATGCAGAAATTTGAATTCGTGTATCCATAATGGTATTCAATGTGAGCCTTTGGTTTAATTACACCACGCGTAGAAGTATGAAAGACCCTAATTTTTTTGTTCTTGGATCTACGAAACGTATGTTCTGGCTATTATTCGAAGGACAGGATTTACTCGCTGTTGTTATTAGGATGGAAAAACTGGTTCATGACTTAGGGTATATTTCTTAATGTGAAATCTTTTGATTTGCTGCTGTAATTTGGATGTCTGAGTTTTTGTTCCTGTATTGAAATTATTTTTAACGTTTTCTAATTCACGAATTATTGAACTTCTACAGACTACATCTTGCTGTAATTATGGAACATAACATTTTTTGTTACCAAAATTAATACTTTGAACATTTGAAAATTTCTAACATATGTGTAGTTTTTATTGCCAAAAAATTATCATCTTGTTTGGAGATTGCTTTAAAAATTTTATTATTATAGGTACGCCTTAGTTTTGTGTCAGCTTCAAAAATAAATTAAATATACTGAACAATTGTAGTTTATAAATTATTTACGAACATACATATTATATGAAACAGTTGTTGCCTTCGACAGATCTGTAGGAGAACCTTAATAAGAAAAAGTTATAAATTTTGCTTTTCAGTGATCACTGATTAGTATTGCTAGAACGAACTTTAAATAACAAAGATTTGACAGAAACCTTAGATTGCTGAACTTAAAGTCTCATATATTATTGTAAATATCTTAAACTGAATTTTTTGACAATACATGAAATCTAAGTTACCGCCAGTCTTTTTTTTTTAAGGTTTATTGTTGTACGACCATTCTGAACGGACCTGCACCTTGACGACGTTCTAAAATACTAGAACGGGTAGAATGGCTTGCGCGTTTCAATGAGCTAAAGAGCCGAACTATAGGTTTAAACAAATTAGTGGTGTCTTTAGTGAGGAACCGGACTGACAGGTCCCCGGAAAAAGGCGGCAGCTTTTTCGGTACTTTTAGAGTACAGAGACCATAGGGATATCCTATTCTTAGTATTCTTAGAGATGAGTTTGAATTAGCATTAAAAAGTCTGAAAAATGGTAAGGCGCCAGGTATAGATTTGGTGCAAGGAGAAACTCTAGAAGCCGCTGGAGAAGCAGTAACAGAAAGTCTTTTCCGACTTGTAAGCTATATGTATGAGACAGGCGAGATACCCAAAGATTTCAAACATAACATCATAGTAATTATACCAAAAAAAGAGGTGCGGATAGATATGAAAATTTTAAAACAATAAGTTTGACAGCACACGTTTCAAAAATATTAACTAGAATTGTACAAAGACGAATGGACAAACGAGCTGAAGAAATACTGGGAGAAGATCAATTTGGGTTTAGGCACAACAGGGGAACACGGGAGGCTATTTTAGCTCCGAGGGTGATAATGGTAAAACAATAGAAAAGGCGGAATGCGTATATATAGGGTTTGTGGATCTGGAAAAAGCATTTGACAAAGTAAAATGGAAAAAAATGTTCGAAATACTCAAAAATGTTGGAATAAGTTTTAAGGAGAGACAGATAGTACATGGCTTATGAAAAGAGCAAACGGCAGTAATAGAATTAGAGCAAGAAAGTAGAGAAGTAAACATTAGGAAAGGGGTGACACAGGGATGTGCCTTATCCCCATTAATGTTTAACTTGTACATAGAAGAGGCAATGAGTAGCGTCAAATGCAGGAAGACATTTGGAAGTAATATACAGGGACAAAAGATTGATATGCTTAGATTTGCAGATGATATAGCAGTATTATCATCTAGCAAAGAAGAGTTAGAAGCTGCTCTTAATGAAATGGAAACGGTTCTAACGGAGAGATATAGTATGAAAATTAACAAAAATAAAACTAAAGTTCTAGTATGTAAAAGTGGGAAAATAAATCAAAAACAAAAATACAAATAGGTAACGAGAACTTACAAGAGGTTAAGGATTTCTGCTACCTAGGAAGTGAAATAACGCAAGATGGGAAAAGCACAAAAGATATAAAACAAACATTAGTGCAAGGTCGTGCTACATTTAACAAGAAAAAACAACTACTGTGTTTAAAGACCACAAACATAGAAACAAGGAAAAGATTGCTTAAACCATATGTGTGGAGCACAACACTATGGCTGTGAAGCCTGGACAGTAGGAGAAACAGATAAGAAAAAGGTATAAGCCTTTGAAGTGTGGTGCTACAGACGTATGATGAAGATATCATTGACAGACAAAGTTAAGAACAAAAAGGTACTAGAAATGGTAGGGGAAGAAAGAAGTATGTGGAAAACTGTAAAATAGGAGATATAGGATGATAGGCCACTACTAAGACATGAGGGAATAGTGCGGAATATATTAGAAGCAGAGACTGGAAAAAAGAGAAGTAGAGGTAGATCTAGGTTAGACTACTGCATACAGATAGTGAAAGATGTAGGCTGTGAGAATTTTGGGGAAATGTGTAGGCTAGCTCAGAATAGAAATCAATGGTCCAACTAGTCGCAAGATGGAAAAATTAATAACAAAAGTAATAACTGTACTTAAACACGGTGATTACTATAAACAACTACAGATATTGGTTTTGCGATACTCTCAACTAATCTTAATTGTGCGAAAGGATTTACTGAAGAACTATTAATACGGCAAATGTCTAAGTGTTGGGGGATCCTTGGCAGCCCCCTTCGTATACCTTACATGTGATTTTCCAGTGCTCCACCCGAAGGTACTACATTGGCTAGGAAGGGAGTTTTTTTACCTGAAAAATTTAGAATTTTGCCGAACCCTTGCTGTCCCAAGCAATGTAGGGATCTTTAACGTGCATGACAACACTCACATACGGGACCTCCATTTTACCTCTCATCCGAACGAGGGTGTATTTTTGTGAAAAATGCTTGCCTAATTATTTTCAAGCGGACCGTGTCAGGATTCGAACCCGGGACCCTGAGCGTAGTAGTCACACACATACCACTATGCCACGGAGCCCCCTTCATATACCACTGAATCTCGGTGAAATAGAGCATATAATTAGAAAACAATAGAAGGGAATCGAGCAGTATATAGGCTGTTGGGAGAATTGTAGGGAACTAGGTAACCTAGCTCAGGACATAAATAAGATGAGGTACAAGTCCATTCAGTTTCAAGACGAAAAACCCAATGCGAAAAAATAAGTGCTCTTAAATCTGATGATTATTATAAACGACTACAGGTGTTGATTGTAAAAATAATGTTGATTGTGTGAAAGGATAAATTGGAAGAACTATTCGACAACGATTCAAGTGCTGGGGGAACTGCCGCCAATGGCTGCTTACCCCCCTTCACATACCATCGAGTATCAGGAAAATAGAGTGTATAACTATAAAATAATAGAAGGTGACCGAACTGCATCAAACAAGAAAGAACAGCAGCTATGTTCAAAGACAACGAACATAGATACAAGAAGAAAACTGTTCAAAGCATAGTGTGGAGCACAGCACAGTACATCTATGAAATAGCGGCAGTAGGAAAAGCAGACAGAAAGAGATAGAAGCCTTCTGGAATGTTGTGCTTCAGATGTATGAGCATGGTGGCATGGACAGACAAAGTTAATAACGAATTGGTTTTAGAAATAGTAGAGGAATAAAGATATCTGTGGAAAACGAAAAAAAATAGGAGAAATAGGACAGGATACGTTCTAAGGCATTTCTGGGGAGTAATACGGGATATATTACAAGCAGAGATAGGAAAAGATAGGTAGGGGTAGACCGAGATCAGACTTTCGCGCACAGATAGGGATAGATGCAGACAACGAATTTCAGCGAAATGTGTAGGTTGGTTCAGACTAGGAAACAATGAGGGTACGCGTCCAACCAGTTCTAGGACTGAAGACTTGATGATGTTATAAGAAAGATTTTGAGAAACCTTATAAGTATGAAAGTGTAGTAGATGATCACATTATTTGTTTTTAAGTTTAATGTTATCAGACTTTGTTACGTTCCATTTTTGCTTTTAAAATTTACTTGACTAAGATGTGCCATTAATTATTATCTCTATATTCCAAATAAAATCATTGCCTTAGTTCATATCCTGTTCTGGCGAGCCTAGTGTTTGAACATTAATCTTTCGTTTCCTAATTGTAGTTAGGTGCATTTAAATCATTTATTCTAAGCGGTCCCTATTCTTACTGAATTATATTATCAATTTGATACGAGTTTCGTGGGTACTTTTGTTGAACATTTGTTGCACAGATAGGCTATCAACACTCGTTGCATTGAATTTTATTTATGAATTATTCATTCTGTTTTCTAATACCAATGCTTTTCGTTGGAGCACTGATTCTGCCCTTTGTACAATTACCATGGGAATTGTACAAGAAATTATACAAGCTGGTACATGCACCCTCCCTTCAAATTACTTTCTCTTGTGTGTTTCGGGTAGGTATTCGTTAACGGTTGGAGGTAGTACTAATTTAAAATATGCTTTTAGCTCGTTTTAGGATACTACATTCTCGCTCCTCGATGCTACGTGAGATGACTCACTTCTCGTACACCGGGTTTGCAACTAAGACTGCTGACTAAGAAACAAGTTTGGCGACGCCGACTTCTCCGGTTCCGTTTAGCTAAAATGTATGGTTGCTGTGTATTGCTACTGGCCATTTAATCTTCGTGAAGGAAACCGTGAGTTTTTGAAAATCTCACACCTTACTAATCCTGTGACTTCCTAAACTTTCTACGGCTGTCACGTTGTATATTGTTACTAACCAACATTACTAATACTGATTAGTGTTAAGAACACTCCAGCGGTGTTGATACGTTTTATCATCTAGACTTCAGCCTGATATAATTTAACTACGCAGGTTTTAAATACCTAAAATGTATGTGGTACGATACTGGCCCGAGAATGTATGTTTCTTGTCATGCGACTTATACTACCTAAAAGTGTAGGATATTTAATTATTAGTACTAATTTACAATCATTCATCTAGGATCTCATTTATTATTAAATGATATGTGTTTTATGTGTGTTAAGTATATGGTTATGTGGTTGTGTGCTGCATACGAACACTATTTAGTTTAATCTTTGTCCCATATGTAACCATATTTTGAAATTATAATATAGAAAAGCAATTACTTATACCAAAAGGGTGTTTTCTTTATTATTTATATCGATATATATGTATTCTTATTTTTCTTTGACAGACTAATGTACTGTCTTTCTTTGTACTAATCAATTAATTTTTATTTCAGAGAGACGACTCTGTTTTTTTTTCTTCTTGGGTTTTGTTTTCGATTACTTTCCCATGCCCAATCTCCGATTGACGTTAATCTAGAATCTCTTCCTTTGGCTATGTAATTTTGTGCGAGTCTTTACTTTAATTGGGTTTTTTTTTATTCTTCCTGACCCGCGCGGTTTACCGTAACAACTTCCTTTAATTTTGGTTGAATTTTTGTATCGAGATAGAGAACCACAAATTGTTACCTTATTTTTGATTAATAAATTATTTTCTTCTACAGTTTTGAAGTAAAAATGGACCACCAACTCTGTTCCTTTTCTTTGTGGTTAAGGTTGATGAAACATACGGGTATCTGCATTTTCCTGGGACTTTTAGATTTAGAGTAGAATTTATTTAAGAAGAGCCTGTACGTCATTTGTCATATGCGCAAACCTTGAAAGTCAGTGGCGTAGCGGATTTAATAAGTTTTATCAAACACCCATAGAATAAATATTCTAACATCAAGTTTTATTTTGTTGGTGATTTAAATTTACATGGCGAATACGCGAATAAGCACGGCATATAACACAAAGAAATAGAAAGAAGACTACAAAAGCATAAGAAATAAATATGAATATCAAAGTCACAAATATCAATTGGCATTTAACAGCAAATTATCTATACCACTGAAATGCCGAACGAACATGCATATTTATAAACAATGGACTAATCTGACACCGTTTTAGCCATGTGCATGATGACAAACAGGCTCTTCTTAAATAAATTCTACTATACTAGTATAAACACTCTAGCCTCCACAAATTTTGCTTTTTGCTATACCAAAACAAAATCGGTCTAGGTCCCATTCTCATGCAAAAATACTAGACTAACCTCCTAAGTTAGCCATTTTGACTTATATGAAGTTTTTCTTCTATTGTCATCTATCTCTATCCTGAGCTATTTTTATTTCTAGAAAACCCTGGTGTACTTCAGTGACATTAAGTATTAGAGTATCCCCTCTGTAAAGGGCTTACCTAAATTTTGTTCCATCTTAACCTTAATACAGTTTTGGATCAGTTGTAAGTTACACAGGCGTCCAACGTGGTGCACCGATAGGTTGCTCATTTTTACAAGTGCTATTATCCGAATATCCCTCGGTTTTCCTCATTCTAGAAGCAACACAAAATGCAGCTATAAATGAACTATAATTCATTCAATGTAAGACCAGTAGGTGTATGACTCTGATTGTCAAGCAAGTAAAGAGTGCAATCCAACACTTCCCATTCTTTGTTCTATGGCCACCACAATTGAATTGAATTGAATTGAAAATTCTTTATTGATTGAAATTACAAAATCTCACCTTAAGCAACTTTTGTTGCTTGTCAAGGCGAACCAAATAAGTATAGCAATATTTGAATAAATATAACTACTAAATACAACATTTCTTACTACATATATATGTTGCCTTATTGGCATCACATTTGAACATTAAAACATAAAAATCTGTCGGCAACTTCATATATACATTTAATATTACATTTTAAGCTTGACCCGACCCTCATAATTTAATAAATACAAATTCCCGTATTTGAAAAATCTAAAACTGGACAGTTGCAAACCTTTACAAACACATTCAAACGCAGGTGGCCATCTGTAATTAACTCATGTTAAATGTTTTACAAATTACCGTTGGTTATAAAACCCAATCTACTTTAACGCATCAAACATATCTGAAATTAAGATCAAGAGCACTTTTAACATTTGATTTTAATTGCTTCATATTTACAAAACTTGCACATTCTTTAGGTAATTGATTAAAAATAGTTGGAATTAAATAGTTTAGACAGCATTGTCCATATCTATTAGAAATTTTTGGAACAACATAACTATTTAATCTTACGTTATTTACATTCGGTTTTAACTGCAAGTGAGTTTTTTTAAAATAATGTTCCAATATTGAATTATAATACAATATTCCTTTTTCTACGACTGTTTTGGAACGAGCCTATTTTAGGTGTGTTTTTGATAGAGAATTCTACTACATTCTATACAGGTTTTTATTCCCGCACTCGTTGCTAGGCAAGTTGCTAAGCAACCAGTGCGGGAATGTTCAATTTGCACGGTTGCGCTTATATTTCTATTAATCAAGTAGCCCTGCACTTGCATCTTATTTCCAATGACGGCCGAGTTTTCAAAGGTGGGCTATGAAACAAATAATAAACCAACAAATGTCAAATAAATAATTTCATACTGTGAAAGCGTTTAAAATCTTAAAGTATTTGCAAAGTCTTTAAAAGATGGCTAGTGATAGTGAAAGCGAACTAGAACCGACGCCTCCAAATATTGTGGAAGCTGCAAATGTAACTACATTAAATTTATTACCGGAAATTTCCAAAAAAAAATATGAGACTGCTTATAAATCGTTTATGGATTGGCGAAGAGATCAAAAGACAACATCTTATTCTGAAAATGTTTTAATTGCGTATTTTAATGAATTATCTAATAAGTATAAATCTCCGACATTGTGGACGCATTATTCTATGTTGAGAACAAGTCTCACCATCCATCATAATGTAGATATATCAAAGTATGGAAAATTAAGAGCGTTTCTCAAACGGAAGTCAAGTGGTTATAAATCGAAAAATCAAAATTTTACAACAGGAAATAAATAAATTTATTACTGAGGCTCGGATCAACAGTTTCTTCTGACAAAAGTATGTAGTATTAACTTAGGAGAATAATGCGTGTTTATAGCTATTTTTATATTGTTACAGACTGCATTAATTATGGAATTATGGGTGCTTGCCGCAGACAGGAATTACATCAGATGAAGATTACTCATTTCACGGAATTGGGTTCTGCGATATTAGTTACAGTTCCCGATACGAAAACAAAATTATACGCAGCTTTACGATAACGAGTAATTTTATGAAATCACAAAAATACTGGAATCTACGTCCATCAAATGTTTGCGATCCCAGTTTTTTTCTTAAATTATCAGAAAGGAAAATGCACCACACAGAAAGTGGGTATCAATAAATTTGGTGCTATGGGAAAGCAAATTGCAACGTATTTAAAACTACCCAATCCGGAATTATATACTGGTCATTGCTTCCGGAGATCTTCCGCCACTATTCTTGTAGATGCTGGAGAAGATATAACATCTTTAAAAGGTACGGTGGCTGGAAATCAACATCAGTCGCCGAAAACTATATAGCCGATTCTTTAACAAATAAGTTGAATGTAGGCAACATAATACAAAATTCAATTGACAGCACATCAAATGTTCCATCAACGTCCAAAGACAAGAATTTCCAACGTCAAGAAAATTTAGTTTTGGGAAAACACCTTCTACAATGACGTTTAATAATTGCAATGTAACCTTTAATATTGTTAATAATAATGAATCTAAAACTAAACTTAAATCAATTTATTTACTTTTATTATGATAAATTTGTACTTTTCTTTGAATTTATGTATATTCACAAACGATAATAAACTTATGATATTAATAAAATGTATACTCCTATACTTACCATGTATTTTATAATATTAACAAAAGAGGTATCACATTTAAAAAGTACGTACTACAGTCGTAGAAAAAGTATAGTGTACAACACGCATGGAATGCCCATTTCTCACTCATATGATTTGCAGCACTCGCTTTCAGCTTGTGCTGCAATTTATCATACTCGTGAGAAATGGGCATCATTCCATGCTCGTTGTACAATATACTATTAACGCTTAGCACATTATTCCTCTGAAGCAATTCATTGAAACTGGTATGTACATGTTGGTTAGTTACTATTTTCAATAATCTTTTCTGTTTTACTTCAATCCGCTGTAAATGTGATGCACTGGCATGACCCCACGCCTCAAGGCCATATCTCATCACTGATTCTGCCAACGTACAGTATATCACTTTTTTTTATAGATTCGGGAATCATATTTCTTACATAATAAAGTTTACTCAACACTACTTTCAACTTGTTGCAAACTACCTTTATTTGATGGCCCCATCTGAAGTGATTGTCAACAGTAATACCAAGATATTTATATGTATTACAGCAGGTGAGAACTTTGCACATGTTAGAACAGACAACAGAATCTATGCTTTGCATTTGAATGCACCGACAAGAATGTAGCTTTATAGTTGTGTTATCCCTTACAACATAGGGGGTTGTTATATACATTAATTTAGTTTTATCCTTGTTCAGAATCAAATGATTATCGTGGGACCACTTAGCTAGAGTATTGGTGTCCATTTGCAAGTTATTTTCAGCAATTTTTAGGTTTCTATGAACCGATTCTAATAAAATGTCATCAGCAAACATGTAAATCTTACTTGCATGTATGTAAGTCGGCAGGTCGTTAACGTATAACACAAATAAAAGTGGTCCTAAAATGAACCCCTGTGGGACACCAACATTTAGTGGCTGATTTTTACTGAACGTGTTGCCTATTTTAACTACAAAGTACCTAACCTGTAAGTAATTTCTTATGAGGTCTAAAAACTTTCCTCCAAAGCCCATCCCATTAGTTTATTTATCAGGATTTCATGTGATATCGCCTCGAATGCTTTGGAGTAATCCACAAAGAGACAAAGCACATTCATGTTTTTATGTAGCTTTCCATACACAAAATTTGCAAAATCGACAAATAATTTCCCTGTAGCTAGCCCTTTTATAAAGCCGTATTGTGAACAGCTAATAGTATTATTATCTTTTAAAAATATATTCATTTTTCAGCAATGTGTTTTTCAAAATTTTTTTCAATCACCGGCATCAATGAGATTGGCCGGTAATTACAAATATCCGAAATGCTACCTTTTTTGTGCACGGGTCTAACGATAGCAGTTTTCCAATGACTCGGTACTTTCGAAGTTTTGATTATTGAATTTATTATACGCACAATAAATTCATACATTTTTTCCTTGAGAAATACTAAATCTCTTAATCTTATATTATCAAATCCAGGGGATGTTTGTGTTTTAAGTTTACTCAGTTCTGATTCAACAAATTTAAAGTCCACTAACTGCATATAGAAACTGCAGTTAAGTACTTCTCGTGTAACTGGTTTTTGCAAAAAGATTTTATTACATTTATGTAGTACCCTCTGTAGGCTATCATAAAAAAAATCTGCAAAGTTATTGGCAATTAAAGTATCCGCTATATCAGGCATTCCCTTTTTAATAGTTGTATCTACACTGGCTCTTTTTACGATTAAGAACCTCATTCAAATCATTCCACATTTTTTTTATATTATTTTTTGCATTGTTAAATTTTAAATAATAGTACTCACTCTTAACCTTACGAATTCTAAAATTTACATAATTGTGCATACTGTTTCCTTTCAAATTCCAGTTTTGTAATTTTCCATTTTTTAAATAATTTATCTCGGCGTTCTATAAGATTTAATAATGCCTCAGACATCCATTCTTTTCTGTATTTTACAGAATTACTGCAATTTGTACCTTGTTTTCGATATTTTACATCTCGGCAATTATTGTACATGCTATCAAAAAAGTTGTACAATGCTCCATAGAGTTCTTCGGGACATTGGCAATCTTCCCTGAGTTGAAAATCCTTATTACTTAAGATATATCTTATTTTATTCTCATCAAATCTGTAAAAAACCAAATTTTTTATTACTGAAGTTATATTATAGAAAACTTTAGTTGTTATTAAATAATTATCAGAAATTTTTGATTGTATTACTCCTGCAAAAACATTTATATTGTCTCCCTTTATAAAGATTTGATCAATACATGATGACACAAGATTTCCAGCATAAATTGCTTCGCGCGTATTACCTAGAATAGCTTTATAAAAACCATCTGCAATCATCATCACTTCAAATTCATTCCCGATGCGTGTAGTATTGTTAAAATTTATATTAAAATCCCCACCCAAGATAACATTTTTATATTTATTACTATTTAAAAGCTGATTATTAAATTCTTCAATAAAATCTTTAACATTCGTATTTGGTGGTCTATACACGAATATAATTTTTGACGTATAATTATTACTAACTGAAATAGTTTCTTCTAAATTTTCATAATAATTAGTGTTATTAATAATTTCCTGGAAAGTAATATTCTTTTTAACATAAAGTATAATACCACCTCCTTTAGTATTCATACGTAGTTTAGCATATGAATTATATCCTTCAATTACAAAGTTACAAAGTTCGTCCTCTTTTATCGAAACTTCAATTAATGCAATCAAATCGAAACAGGTATTCGATAAGTACGTTAGAAACTCGTCGAAGTGACTCTTAATACCATTAATATTCAAACATATCACTGATAACTCAAAGCAATTGAAGTGGCTATCACCAAGGTTATTGGTAAAATTAACAAGTTCATTATTCCATTGAGATATGCTTGCAAAGGTTTGATATTGTACAATGCTATTTTCAAACTTAATGTTAGTTATCATTATGTTATCACAAAAATATCATTCTTTAAATAAACAAAACTTAAATCTACATATAAATTATAACCTTGCACATAATCAAACCAATTTGTTAATATAATTTATATTCATTATTCTTATGGGTTGCTGCATATCGCTATCCTTTTTAGCTAATACCTTACCGTATCTAAACCACACAAATTTCCATCCCACTTTGCTTGAAATAATAAATTTTTATTGTATTACGACAAGTTTTCGTACATGATTAGTTTTCGGTCGCTGTTATTCCCCAGGATATTATTATTTGTAATAACTGTTTTACGTTTCGTTAAAATTCTATCACGAATTGCTTCAGACGAACAACGAACAATTACCGATGGAATTACGTTAGGACGCCTCTTCGGTAATCTATGAACCACTTGAATATCGGACTCGTGAATGTCCTTATCCAAATAGTGCACCAACTTACAGACAGCAGCTCTTAAAGTCTCGTCGTTCTCAGCATTTATCTTTTCTAAACCATGAATTTCAAAATTTACACTTCTACTTCGTTGTTCCATAACATTTAACCTGGATTCTAGTTCAATTATTTTTATATCTTTCTTTCTATTATCCTCTAGTAAGTGTTCAATTTTTTTATTTAATGCAACATTAGCTTGCTTAAGAGCTGTCATTTCCTCTTTCATGCCATCATATAAACTAGATAAACCTTTTACATCTTGCACTAGTTCGGATAGTACATTTTTGTATTGATCCAAACTTTTTGTAATATTGTTAAGCGCTTTAGCAAAATGTAGAGGTTCTTCCTTCTTACTTGCATGGGTACTACGTTTATCATCAGATCGGCACTCTTGACACCTCCATTCCTTTCTCTTAGTGGATGAAAGCGATCTGTAAGTGGATTCAGCCACAGTTGAACATCCAAAATGATATGAACCATTACACTCAGAGCAAGTAATATAATTTCCATCCCTAGGAAGTTTTTCCGTGCATTTTTTGCAACTCATGACTAATGATTATTACGGGTTACACTACACAAGGGTCACGTAATCTATCATGGATAAATTATCAACCAAAAATAGGTTATTTTAGCACTTGTAAAATATATAATTGATCACGTTATATCCGGAGCAAACTAAACACGTCCGTCCCGTACGAAAGTCGGGCCGCGAATCTCGTACAGTTAATTCCAGTGTATGTAAATGGTGTCAGATGTGCATTCGGCAATGGAGCCATTTCTGGTGTATTAGATATGGCACTTAATAGCTTACACTGAACAATTTCTGTGTATTTTCAAAAATTGCTGGAGCCACGGGATTTAAATAGGTTGACGAATTTCATTTATCACAGTTCCGTTGAACACTGATATTTTTCATGGTACCTACTAATGATTAACTCTTTCATAATGATCATTTGGTAGGAATCTGGGAGCAGTTGCTTCTATGTTAACTGGAAGTTAATCATTGTGCATTTGGTGACAATTTTAAAGTAGCAGTTGTATGGCCACAAATTCTCAGAATTCCATCAGCTAATATTGGTGATAATTGATATATGTCACTTTTGTGGTTTACTTCTGAAGGCAACTTGTTATCTTTATTGACCGTCTGTAAGCCTTCAATTTCATTTGGGTATCTATCAGATTGAATAAACTTAAATAGTAATTCCCAGCTGCATCAACTTCATTAACGGGCAATATTTTGGATACGTTCACTTTATCGTTGACAGATCTTATTCGTAACTGTAGTATGCGCATACAGCAGGGAAAGTTTGCTACTGCCCCAACTAGGCAATGCCACTTTGAAAAATATCTAAAATTCACAGAATGTCAAAATTTTTTTGAGCAGCAACTATATGTATCTTCTACTGTTCGAACACTCACAGTGGCCATCCGTTCTCATCTTTCAGTAAGAATGCAGGTCCATTGAACCAGCGCTCATCTAAATTCAATCACAGATGGCTCTTTTTTGTTGCATCGTCGGCTACATTTTGCTTTGCTGGAACATAGTGCCAGTTTCCTACTATGTTTGTTTCTTGTATTTCAGCAACACATAGTCTTACAAATTGTCCTCTAAGTTTTCTAGTATCTGATCGAATTCATAGTAGAACCATCTGCTAAGAATTATTTAAAACTCGCAAAAGTAAGCAATGCACACGTCTTCTCTTCTATGTGCTTGATGATTAAAAAGCAAGACAGCAGCTTGAGTTGCATCGACCCAAAAACATATAGTGTGTTTAACGAACAGATTCAGTAAGCGCTCCTCCCATAAATAAGCACCAAGTTTAAATAGAAATTTTGTATTGGTTGGCCAGATTTACACAACTCCTCAATAAATTTTTGTATTGCTAATCTACACTTGTCAATTACTTTTTCAAACGTACTTGTAGTTACCGCAATATATAAATTTGTTTGCTGTAGATTAAGCTTGTGCCTCAGTTTGTACTGCACAACTAAATCCCATCCTACTATTTTAATTACTGAATCTGTTTGTTAAACGCACTATAGTTACCTAGGAGTTGTTAGTAAAAAAATGTCTATATGATTAATCTTCTTTCTGTATTAATTCAATATACAAAACGTCCTTCAGTGCATTAATTGCTTAACACAAGAAGTTGTCCATCGAATGCCAGATGTTAATTCAAAGATTTCAGTTTGGAAACAGCCGAGTTTTGGTTGAACATTGCTATGTTACTCCCAGCATTCACTTCGAGGAATTAAATTAGTGTTATTTTAAATTGAAAAACATTTTAAGTGTGCGACAGTGATATTTATTGCAAACATTGGCCTAATAGTGACACGTGTGCAGCATTTCTTTCATCTATTTGGAGGTTGGCAGCAGCTGTAGCACTACTAACAGAATACAGCAATCATCAAGCAATTTACATATTGGAGCATCCAAGAAAAATATAAAAGGATAGCATCAAGGAATTGACACATATTGGTGAGTGATTTCCAATTTTAACACTATTCATTTGACTTTTGTTTTTCGTATTCTATAATTCCCATCTGTGTTAGTTATAGTAGAATTTCATTATAACGACAGAGGAGTTTAAATCTTTAAACATAAGACGCAGTTGTCTTAAAGCAAAATGGACTAATTTTAATAAATTTATTGTCAAAATTCAAAAGAAGTTAGATACTTCTAATACACTAGTGTTAGGTTCAAATACGTTAATCGACTTAAAAATATGTGTTGCTAAATTTGAAAATGTTTTCAGTGAGTATGAATCTGTGTAATCTAACATTGAGTTATTGGACTTCAACTTCGATGTTCAACTTATTGAACGGGAATTGTTTGAAGATGCCTATATACTATATACTAGTATTTCCAAAGCAAAGAATATAATTGAATCTTCGAGCAATACCATGGGGTCTATGGCGAACAGATATCTGTGGCCGGTTCGACTGCTGAACCCGGCAGGTACAACGGCACATCGATACTATAAAGCTTCCACAAATATATTTACCAGCTGTTACGTACAGTTTCTGGCCCTCAGAATAAACAGGTATTTCACAGAAAATTCTGTGAAGTACTTCCGCTAAAATCCCTTTTTGGTAAAATATCGAAAACCTTGACTGTACTAACAAAAATGTTGGTTGCTGATTAACTCAGTGGGCGGGTGGTGTACTAGACGAGGGTTCAAGAATGCTATTTGCTATAAAATGTGTTCTTAGTCAGAAAATACCTTGGATACCGCCTAATCTCACAGGATTCATAGCGAAAAGCCCTAGAATGAACAACTATATGCCATAATCGGAGATCATGAGAGTGATTTCGGTTTAAAATATACTTGATAATTCATTAAAAACCAAAATTATTTTAAATCTGAAACAAACTTAACACACGTGAACCTATTAAGACTGCTAACTGCAAAGAAGATTCCCAAAAGCGAATATTACACCTGAAATACTCAGTCAGGCTTCTAGATCACAAAACAATTTATTACGGCACAACTGTAACTATGCCATTTACAATAACCAGGTATACAGTCTTTACACAAACTTTATACAACATTTCTAAACCTATACCACACACTTATTGAAATACACAGTACAATCTTAAACAAGTATTAAAAAGCAAATATCGTAAATCTACTAAATAAAAACATAATCTAAACACAGGCGTACTTGTAAGTACATTCATCAGTTGAGACAATAAATTATGAATGTTTATATACAAACCTTCACTCTGGTATTGTTTCAGAAAGCTTATACATAAGTTTTACTTTCTGAACGGGAGATTGAATATTGCGCCATTAAAGATTGCCCTCTACTTCAAATTGACTTTGTCCATTTCAACATGGTTACTTCCAACTCAAGGGTTGAGTATCGAAGGACCCAATGTGCCCCTAACATGAAATTGACCCACTTGGCAAGGAATTAACCGAACATACTTAGGTTACTCTGCTTTGTTTGATAACCTTTGGCAAAGTGACTTGTTAAGGGTTTGAATGGTATCAACGAAGTGCCTTATGAAAACTAAATGTCTCGTTTCTAAATCATTCGAGAACTTCTTGGCAAGCTCGGGGCAGATGAATTAAATGGATATGCCTTGTGTCATATTGTCCTATCTAACATATATTTAAATTTACGTATTGTCGGCCTAAAATCAGAAATCGGATTTTACATTGATTTGAATTAGCACAAAACTGTATATGAAAAATGAAAAATTTTTGGCATTAGAAGATGATACAAACAAATGTTCCTTTTCAATGAAGGATACTCAATGAGAGTCTACGTTTACAAAAACTATAACCTAACTCCAGAACGATGTTTCGTTGTCACAATTTCTTTTAAAACATCACCGCTTGAGCTAGGCAATTCAAACAATTTCCTGATCAAATGTCTATTTGCCCTCGAGCGTTGATTTGCTTGCAATCCTCAATTAAAATTACAATACATTCAATTTATGTTCCAATACGAGGCCATAGGTCACTCTAAAAATGTTAGTGATGGTAGCTTGATGCATCCCACTTATTTTCTCCCTCATCATGGGGTGCTAAATGGAAAAAGTGCAGGAACCCGCCTTAGAGTTGTCTTCAACCGATCCTCTTCATCCGATTCAGAGGTATCTCTCAATGGCAAACGGCAGGCTCTCCCAGGGTCCAAGATGAAATTATTTCTTGCTTCTTCTGCATCCTTGTGGTGGAAGCAGATATTGCAAAATGTACAGACAAGTGCTTGTTACGCCTAATCAGTGCCAACTTTAGCAAATTGTTTGGAGCATGGATTCCTTGGAATCTTTTTCCATTCATCACTTAAATATGGCGAACTACGGTATAACTTCAGCTTCCCATTTAGCGATTTGTTGCTTAAAATTTGTGAGCACAACCATATAGACCAATTTCTACAGGCTTCTTAAATTATTTTAAACAACTTTTACGTGGATGGTTTACTTGCTAGCAGTTCATGTCCACTAAAATTTACACAAAATGTTATGGACACTAAAGAAATACTTTTATCTGCTGGATTTTCGTTAAATGAATGGACCTCTAATTGTCCGTCAATATTGGCAGCAATGGGCTTAGGTAGCGATAGAATAAAACTCCATTTTGGAAAACACAAAAGTATTTCTGCAGTTGGTCTTTTTGTAATTATAAAATCGATACTTTGCAATTCTTCATCTAAACCCCATTAGACGATAAATCTATAACAAAACGGTATATACATTCAGATGTGACGTCAGTGTTTGATCCTTTGGAGTTCCTCAATCTTTGAATTGTTGTAACCAAAATATTATTACAATTGTGGCTAGAATAATTATCTTGGGATGAGTCAGTCTCTTCGTACATCTTTACCAAGTGGATGAATTCCGGCAACAATTGTCAATTATGAATGAAATTTCAATTCTTCGTTACGTTTGTGTACCCAGTGCAAATAAACTTGAAATTCACAGGTTTGCTAACGCATCCCAAAGCACTTATGGTGTATGTATAGATGTGCATAATGCGTCTAACGAAATCTAATTACATTTTCTATGTACAAAGAGCAGGGGTGGCTCCATTAAAACTCAAACTATAACTCGATTAGATTTATGTTGGTACCCTTGTTACTCTAAAAGATCTGTTTAATCCACTTTGGTGTTGTGGGCCAGACTGCCTTCAAATGTCAGAAACCAATTGGCCATCTTCATCAATTGAAATTTTAAATGTTCACCCTGAGTTAATAAAAGCTATACAGGAAAGCGTACTATTGGCAGCCATTTATGAAATTTCTATTTTAATGGAAAACTATTCAACTTTGACTAAACTAAAATGAGTTGCAATTATAGATGACTCATCAAGTCAAGAATTACAAGCAGCACTAAATACTGTGGTGTATCCAACCCAGCAAGAGCCATTATTTAAATGAAGTTAAAGCTATTCCCAAAAATAGCAAAATTCCAAAGTCAAATCCTTGTTTAGATGAAGAAGGATTATTAAGAGTTGGGAGAGGACTTCAGTACTCAGAGTTTCCTCTCAACAAAAAGCATCCTTTAATTTTACCAAAACAGTATCAGTTAACAAAACTTATTTTCCTCGAAGAGCATAAGATTTTAAGCCATACCATGCCCCCATTATTGTTATCTTCATCTCGTGAAGATTTTTTGCCTGTTCAAGCTAAAGACTTGTCTCGTAGAAGTGTACAAGGATGCATTGTTTGCTGTCGTGCAAATCCAAAACCATTGAATCTTTTAATGGTACCTTTATCTAAACAACGAATAAATCCTGCTCCTTTTTCAATAGTAGGAGTTTACGCTGCACCTTTTTTCTCTATAAGTATAGATTAGGTCATGGGCACAAACTTTTAAAATGTAACATTGCGGTATTTATGTGCTTTGTAATTAAAACTGTCCATATTTAATTGGTCACAAGCCTTTCTTCACAAACGTTCTTGGCAGCATTGCAGCGGTTTTCCGCCTGCTGGGGCAAACCGTTCAATTTTTATATTTCGATAATGGTTGATGCTCACTGCTCACTTTTAATCGTTCGAATGAGAAGTAAAATGCAAGATTTTACTCCACCATACAATGCACAATCTACAAAGCGACTCGTAGCTGCAGCAAATTGCTACATATCATTTATTAATAATTTTGCTAATATAGCTGTACCTTTAAGCAAGTTTACTAGAGAAAATGTACAATGATGGAGTCATTAAATAACTTATACTGGGATAACCACCATCTCCTAATAAAAGACAATTTTGAAAATTATTAGTTTCAAAATTGTTTTATGTTACTTTGACTAAAAATATTGCTGTCATGGCTTGAACCTGGCCAACGAGCAACAATATCAATAAACTTGTCATTTGCGTCACACACAGCTTGTACGTTGCTAGAAAAATAGTTTTTCCGATTCCTAAATATTTCTGCATCATTGCCTCCTGGTGACTGAATTCTAATGTGAGTGCAATGGATAGCACCAATTACATTAGTAAAGTGGGCAATATGAAAAATGCTTCCTTATTTCGGTCTTGCTCATTCTGTGTAGCCGGAAGTTTTACAAATTGCCTATAAAGTCTTGTTATAGCAATTGACATTATTTTTACAATTCTACCAGCTCTTGTTCAATGTATGCTTATAAAATCCGCTACCATGTCCAAATGAGCTCCTGTTGCATAATACCATAAAGTTGTTAGTAACTGATTTATAGGAGAAACTGAATAATTAACATCTAGTAAAAATTCCAGCCGATTTTTGATAAGAAGCAAAATGAACGTAACAGATTCTTTTGTCAATCTGAATTTTTTAAAAATGTATGATCATCCATACTATGAAAATGGTCAGCTCTTGTATAAATATTTTTTTGTATTCCAAATTCCACCAACTCCATCACATCAATATCATCAAGTATATCATTTTCCATTATAACAAAATTCATTGTATCTCTGAAGTAAACTTTAAATTAAGCAAAGTACACAAATACACCGAGATAATATTAATTTTGAGGTTAAGTGAAACTTAAACTACCACTTATATTTAAGTACAACTTAGAATGTATGTGTCACATTAACCTTTTAAGTAGTACTTAACTTTTAAGCTAAACCGGTGAAGTTGGGCTTAAGTGTAATATATATATATATATATATATATATATATATATATATATATATATTGTGGTGTGCTGCAACTACCATTGACCAAAAACTAGGAATTATTTTTAGAAAATGATCGCATAAACACAATCAAAAAAAGATTTAATGCATTATTATAGAACAAGAAGTGACAGTTTTAAGGTTGCACAATTTTTACCGGACAACCTGTTCCACGAATATTGCATTTCGTACAAACGAAACATATTTTTCTGTACTTATTTCTAGGGCATACAGAAAACCTGGTACTCATCTTGCATCGCTTGGAACCAGCTTAATAATTTTTGGTCCTTTGACTCTCCTGTAGTTCTTGGCATAAACGAGAGTTTTGCGTTCTCTGATTTTAAAATTTGGTTATTATCCGAGGACTAAGTTCTTAGGAAACATCTGCCACCTCATACTAAAAGTTTTTGTATTTGCTTTAAATATAGTTTGAGCATTCACACCAGCTGTATTCAAAAATGAAAACAGTCAAAGGCCAACAGTGGCTATTCTTGATGCGCTGTAATTAGCAGATCACTGCTCCAACGTTTCTAAATTACTTTTAGTTGAGTTGTAGATATCTATAATATTAGGCAGTTTCTTTTCTGCAGGTTCTAGAACTATAGTAGCATAGGGAAAGGTATGGCATCTTTTGATTGTTTTTGAATGTAGACCAGGGCCTGGAAGGCAAATGTTGAACTGCATAGTTCTCTGTTTTGAATATTTAAGAAAATTGCTGATATTTGTCTTTTGTGTTGTCTCATCGTTCTAACTGATGTAAGTTCATGCATTTTAAGCAAATTAATCACAAGTGGTTAACTATTGAACCATCTTATCAAAAGTAATATTCCGTTTTGTTCCAGATACTGGTTTAATCAAGCGTCCAACTATATTCTGTGGATTATTACTTTCGTGGTAAGACCCTTCTGGCTGAATACCAATATAGATGTCCATATTGAGACAGTAATAGGTTTTTGCATCGACCTTACTAAGCTAGTTTATCAGCATATAGAAAAATTATGCAACTCGTAGCAATTTTGTAAGCTGTTTTCAACAGTAACTATATAATTTAAGAAACTGAAATTATGGTTTATTCTGGTGATTTTCCTTCTAAATACAATTCTAATTGGTGATATGACAAATGTCACAAATATTTCACAAAAACATGTTAATCTTTCAACTTCTAAACACAAACTTTATGATAATTATTAACAAATACCTTTTTCTTGATTGGGCTATGTATCAAATCTTATTGATTTATATGAATTATTTGCATCCTCCTCCTTGGTAACTTGAATAGTTACCTACAAAAGGTTAACTCTCCTTTAGGTCTACCTTTACTGCAGGTCTCGTCAACACACCAGCTGTTCTTACAGTAACACTACTTAGCCATCTTTACATATGAAGCCAGAGGCGTTCCCCATTGCCAATAGTTTCTAATACTTTCAGGGTTCATGATGTAAACCACATTATTTTCTTTGAGCTGTTGTACTTGTTAATGGCATTTGCTACATTGAGTAAGTACTTGTACTTACTCCAATACTCATCCCTTCCAGAACTTTTAGGCATACAACTGGGATACAAGCCAATTAGCTCTTAGCACTACAGAATCTTTACTGAATGATTCGATAGGTTTGAGGCCACTCAAACATTATTTGTGTTGTAGCCGCATCTTCACAGTTAAGTTGTAAGTAAGTTAATGGGCCAGGAATTGATAATTTTCTTGATTTCCATCAACAGACATTTTAGCAATGGATCAGTTATGGTGCGGGATGGTAAAGAAGCACAAGAGGCTGTTTTTACTGATCTGACCAATCACTCTCAGTTACCTCTTACATGACAGGCTCCCGGAGGGTTAAAATGCTACTTCAATGTAAGTTTAATTATTGTCTTAACTACCTGTCACATGTTACATTATTCCATATCTTCTTGTAAAACATGCTCCACTTATAACAGAAACAAATTCCGTTCATGTTTACTCGCTCTAAGTTGTCCAATTTCGTAATCGAAATTTTGTATATTACTAATATGAAAGTGTTTTGGTTACATTTCAACATATAATATGTCTACTTATTTTAATTAAGTTCACGTATGCACATTAAATTCCGGTATAATCATAAACAAGCTTATTTCTTTTGTATTAATAATTTAACCCATAGACCTTGGTTGATGTTTGTGTTAGCGCTCATTAAAATTGTATTTCGTTATCATATTATTGCCGTAACTTGTTGCACATTAAAGTTGATAGTTTGAGTTGCACGCATTTGTTTGTTATTTGTGTGTTGCTTGCTCCACTTTCACGCCATATGTAAGAACAATTTGTACTTTGATAATAATCGGCGTGTTGCATGGAAGAAACGTCTCGCATTAGTTTAACTAAGGCAATGACCTAGTCCTCTCGTTTGTGTTAAGCCATCCTCAATGTGCAACCTAAGTTTTATGTACAAGCTATATGTCAAGGTAAATATGATACACAGAAAGTAGACTGGAATACTTTCTGTTAAACTTACCAGCGTTTTACTATGCAGAAAATTTTGAATTCATATATTCGTAATGGTTTTTAGCGTGAGCTTTTGATTTAATTACACCACACGTAGAAGTATGAAATATCCTTATATTTGTTGTTCTTGGATCTACAAAACATATGTTCTGGCTATTATTTGAAGGACAGGATTTATTCGTTGTTATTAGGATGAAAAAATTGGTTCATGACAGGGTATATTTCTTAACGTGAAATCTTTTGATATACTGCTGTGATTTGGATGTCTCCGTTTTTGTTCCTGTATTGGAATTATTTTCAATGTTTGCTAATTCACGAATTCTTGAACTTCTACAGACTACATCTTACTGTAATTATGGAACATAACATTTTTTGTTACCAAAATTAATACTTTGAACATATGAAAATTTCTATCATATGTGTAGTTTTTATTGCCAAATCAATTGTCATCTTGTTTGGAGAATGCTTTAAAATTTTATTATTATAGATACGACTTAGTTTTGTTTCAGCCTCAAAAATAAATTAAATATACTGAACAATTGTAGATTATTTACGAACATAGGTATTTTATGAAACACTTGTCACCTTTGACAGATCTGTAGGAGAGCTTAAATAAGAAAAAGTTATAAATGTTGTTTTTGAATGATTACTAATCAGCATTGCTAGAATGAACTTTAAATAACAAATATTTGACAGAAACCTTACATTGCTGAACTTAGTCTTGTATATTATTGTAAATATCTTAAACTGAATTTTTTGACAATACATGAAATTTAAGTTACCACCAGAGTCTTTTTTATGGTTTATTGTTATAAGAAAGATTTTGAGAAACCTTATAAGTATGAAAATGTAGTAGATGATCACATTATTCGTTTTTAAGTTTAATGTTATCAAATTTCTTTTAATTTTGGTTAAAAACTGAATTTTTATATTGAGATGGAGAACCACAAATTGTGGCCTTATTTTTGATTAATAAATTATTTTTATACAGTTTTCATGTAAAAACGGACCACCAACTCTGTTCCTTTTCTTTGTGGTTAAGGTTGACGAAATATACGTGTATCTGCATTTTCCGGGGACTTTTAATTTAGTAGTATAAACGCTGTAGTGTCCATAAATTTTGCTTTTTGCTATACCAAAACAAAATCGGTCTAGGTCCCATTCTCATGCAAGAACGCTGGACTAACCTTCAGGGTTGGCCATTTTGACTTATAGGGAGTTTTTCTTCTTTCTATTAGTCTTAGTCATCTATCTCTACCCTGAGCTTTTTGTATTTCCAGAAAACCCCGGTGTACTTCAGGGACAGTAAGTATTAGAGTATCCCTTCTGGCAAGGGATTACCTAAATTTTGTTCCATCGTAATCCTAATAAATTTTTGGGCCAGTTGTAAGCAACATTGGCGTTCAACGTCGTGCGTCGATAGGTTACACATGTTCACAATTGCTATTATCCGAATACACTTCCCTCGGTTTTCCTCGTTCTAGAAGCAACACATCAAAATGCAGTTATAAATGAATTATAATTCATTCAATGTAAGACCAGTGAGTGTATGGTTCTGATTGTCAAGCAAGTAAAGAGTGCAATTTAACGCTTCCCCTTCTTTGTCGTATGGCCACCACAATCAGTTCCATGCATTTTATTCCAGTGTATGTAAATGGTGTCAGATGTGCATTTGGCAATGGAGCCATTTCCGGTGGATTAGATATGGCATTTAATAGCTTACACTGAACAATTTCTGTGTATTCTTTTCAAAAATTGCTGGAGCCACGGGATGTAAATAGGTTGACGAATTTCATTTATCACAGTTTCGTTGAACACTGATATTTTTCATGGTACCTACTAATGATTAACTCTTTCATAATGATCATTTGGTAGGAATCTGGAAGCAGTTGCTTCTATGTTAACTGGAAGTTAATCATTGAATTGTGCATTTGGTGACAATTTTAAAGTAGCAGTTGTATGGCCACAAATTCTCAGAATTCCATCAGCTAATATTGGTGATAATTGATATATGTCATTTTTGTGGTTTACTTCTGAAGGCAACTTGTTATCTTTATTGACCGTCTGTAAGCCTTCAATTTCATTTGGGTATCTATCAGATTGAATAAACTTAATAGTAATTCCCAGCTGCATCAACTTCGGTAACAGGATATATTTCAGATCTGTTCACTTTGACGTTAACAGATCTTATTCGTGACTATAGTATGTGCATATAGCAGCGAAAGTTTGCTACTGCTAACTAGGCAATATCACTTTGAAAAATATCTAATATTCACTGGGGATGTCAACATTTTTTTCAGCAGCATCTATGTGTATCTCATCTACTGTTTGAACACACTGGTACTTTAGTTCTCATCTTTCAGTAAGAATACAAGTCCGTTGAACCAACGTTCATCTAAATTCAATCTCAGAAAGATCCATTTTGTTGCATCGTCGACTACATTGTGCCTTGATGGAACATAGTTCCAGTTTCTTACTATGTTTGTTTCTTGTATTCCATCAATACAGAATCTTACAAACTGTCCTTTAAGTTTTCTAGTACCTGATCGAATTGATAATAGAACCAACTTTTAAGAATTATTTAGAACTCATAAGAGTAAGTAACGCACACACCTTCTCTTCTATGTGCTTGATTATCAAAAAGCAAGACAGCGGGTTGAGTTGCAATGACACAAAAACATAAGTACGTGGCTGCCCTTTTGGCGTTATGCTTATGACAATAGTATACATACAGAGACAAAGTATGCACCATACGAATTAGTTTTTGGAAAATTAGGCAAACTTCCCTCGAATCTTTCTCAACAAATAGATCCAATATACAACTTTGAATCTTATCCATTAGAATTAAAATACAGAATTCAAGTAGCATGTAGTGATGCTAGAAATAACCTAATAGTTTCAAAAGCTACCAGAAAACAAAATCATGATGTTATGCAAAAATATATGTTATAAAGTAGGTGATAAGGTACTAATAATTAGGGCTGGGTTGGCGTATCGATATATCGATACGTATCGATACGACCCCCGTATCGACCCCCCCGATACAGCAAAAATTAAATATCGATATATCGATACTCGATATGTATCGATACGTATCGATATTCGATACGCAAAATCTGGTATCGCCCACCCTCTATATATATATATATATATAACAATCTTAAGTGAAAGATCGAATTGTCAGTAAATACATTATTTTAAAACGATCTTGTGATTTTATTCCCAAAGAAACAGTAAAAAAATTTATAGATGCGTATCGATTCGTGCCGATAGGTATCGCTACGTCTCGATATGTATACTTAATCTACACATCTAAATGTTCTGATACGAATCGCTATATATATCTATACGTACCGCTACGTATCGAAATGCTTTGATACGAATCGATATGCATCGATACGAATCGATACGTATCGATACGCACCGATTCGCATCGATACGTATCGATACGTATCGATACGAATCGATACGTATCGATACGTATCGATATGTATCGATACACACCGATACGCATCGATACATATCGATATATCGATATAGAATATGTATCGATATTCGATATGCAAAATCCCGTATCGCCCACCCCTACTAATAATAACTAATGCAGGAAGTAAAATGGATCCAATAATCAAAGGACCATATGTAACAATTGAGGAAAAATCTCCAAATGTTATTGTTAAGATAGAAAATAAGCTTATACAGAAGTACATAAAAATCGAATTAAATTGTTTCATAGCTAGAACTAATTTTAGGTAAAAGAAATTAATTGTATGTGCACAAAAATTTTGTTTTTTTCGGGAAGGAGGTGTAGTGTAATTAGGACAGTGTTAATTATAGAAACCAGAACATATTGCAATGCTTAGTAATACATGTCAACTAGGAGAACATTATGAAACTGCATAGATAACAACCTCAATTAGATATGCATAATTAAGTAGACTAGCACGTAAGGAATGCGACCAAATTTCTATATATATGAATCGAGTTTCAAAAAAGAAGAGAATAAACATGAGTTCCGAATGGAACTGTTGTTTCATTTTAGGTAGCAAGTCTGTCTCCAATATCCTGCCTGGAGAAGACATTACAATACTCACTTCACAGCAAAATCTTATTGCTATATATGGTTGCTTATGATACACATTGATACTAACCTATTACATTTCAACTAATATTTATTTCTACCACTAGCTATAAAAGTTTTTACTCTCGTCTATTGCCCTACGTTTGATTAAAATTAAGGAAATGTTGCAATATTTCCATTTAAAACTATCTATGTTTACATATTTTTTATAAACAGATATAAAAATTATAATAAATGCACATATGAGTAAAACATACTTCAAGATTGTTTCACAAACTGGAAGAAAAAGATAGAATAAGGTTATATAAAATTTAATTTCATCAGGAAGATCTCTGATTGTAACATCCAGCCAAAATAATGGAATTACATGTTTATTGAATGGAGTTATTTTTGAATTGTATTTGATTTCAGGCATCATCAAATTCATTTGAATTCGTAAGTGAGCTTCAGTAGGAACACCCAATGCTGAATGTATAGCAAATCTAATTCCATGTTTACTTTTATCTGGAAACAGTCCATTCATTGTCTTTACGAATGAAAGCTCTGTGTTAAGGAAATGTGGCTGTGATACAACTAAAGGTATGCCATAGTAGCATGGACTCATATCTCCAAAGCCCTTTGGTAGGCAGTCGCTTAGCTGTGGTTTTTGACAATAACAATAATTATCTAAGCTACTATTGAGGTCTAAAAATCCTGGATGTTCTTTAAAAATGTTAACTTGAAAACCATCCTTGCGCAGTTCACTTCCCAAATAAGTAAGTGGAATTGGAAGGCAAAGTGATTTTTGGAATATGTGTATAGTTGTACTTGTATTCATGTTTGGTGGTAAAAGTATTCCTAGCAAAACATCTTTAATGGAACCACATTGAAAATTTTCTAAATCTCTTAGTTTTTCCCTTTCATCAACATAACCCCAATTTGGTAAACTATAAGATCCAGCCCAATTGTCTACAGAATAGGTCAAAGTACTCTTCTCTTTTTGTACTAGAATATTAGAATCATCTACCTTAACATTAGTGTTTCTATATATGGTTATAAATTCGATCGAGTTATCAAGCGCCATCATCTATAACAAATTCTTGTAAAAAATTACATAATGATTTTACAGTAGACTTACCAATAAATGTTGCTTTGGTCTAAGACAGCTTCACTATCGTAAATAAGTTTTCATATTAATAGCAAATTTTTAGTTCCAGATGCGAAACAATAAACAATCCATTATTTTTTACTAATTCCATTGCAAAGTTGTAATAACAAATTAGTTATTTCAGGTGTTTGAAATCTTATGTGATTGTCGTTAGAACCTCAAGGTAATCGTTTAAAATAGCACTTTGACATAGAGATTGTAAATAAATTTGTTATTATTTTCAAATATTTCAAGGTTGTCCAAATTGATTCATAAGTATGACTTGTGACCCGCCCTAGTCTTGTTAAGCTGTGGCGTGTTCTTAGGCATGTTCAACTATACTCAGCAAAAACGAAACTAAGAGAAAAATTTAACAAGTCAGAACACTAAACCTAGGTGGATGATGTAACTATTATCAGTCACCGTTATGTTCGCAAAGGCCTAAACACAGTTGTAGGTGTATCCGTATTAATTATGACTTTTGGAACTGATTTTTGGAATAATAGAGTTCACGTGTCAAACCAGTTTTTTTAATTTAGGGTCAACTTTTGTGACCAGTATTGTACGGCTAAACATCTTTATATTAATTAATGCTACAAGAATAATAAAGATAACCCATCTAAGTATATCTATTATTAACAAAATTTGTTTTTACAAAGTCAAATAAAATTTAATTTTCAAATTAATCATTATTTAAATTTTTAATTAAACTTAACATTTCTGAAAAATATAGGGGGTGTCGGAGGGATCAGATCTGCTACCTTCGATTCACAAAAGAGGTCATATATTCATGTAATTTCATAAGAATCCAAATTGTGTGTTGATCAGTTAATCATACTTCAAGTAACTATATTTCTAAAAATGTATTTAACGCATGTGAGATAATATATCTTGTAAATGAATTTTTAATTTATTAGTCTTAATTAAAGGAAGTTCATGCATAAAACAAAGAATTTTAACGATAGTCATTTAGTTTGATAATCAAAAGAAAATGTTTTTGGAACGAATCGCCCCTCTGTTTATTTCTTATGACGTATGGTAAGCCTTTCAATAATGTGAGGGTCCATGTTCAGATTGCAACTGAAAAAGTGCCTCCAATAGCATACTTGATTTCAACAACCACATCGAGCATTTGTCCTTGCACGTGTCAAACAGGTTCAATAAACTGCACCACTAAATGGTGGTATCTTGATTAAAGCGTGATGACCAGTTTTATTAATCAATCTATGGCTTCATTATTTCCCAATTTTTGTCGTGCCTAAAGGTGACTTCCTCTATAGTAATTATTGATATTTCATAATGTTGCGTAATTTTACATATATTTATTTTCTAAATTTAGTTGCGCTGAAAGATAATAAAATTAATTATACCTTTCAGGTAAGGATTATACTAACCATTGATTAATGTTCTTGGCTTAATTACATGCGCCATGAGCACAGCTATTGTAAGAATTGCCACCAAGGAACTAAGGAAAAGCATCTTAATTCTTTGGTGGTTAAAACTCAACTAACTTGTTTTCTGTTACAGCTGGCGCTGTCTAACCGAACAAACAACACGAGGCGTACCTGAAGAGCAGTGGATACACAGCTATCTTGTGACTTTACTTGAACTTGGAATAAATGAATTTATATTTCGGGTTTTTAGAAATGTTTAATTTTTATTTACGAAGAGCAAGAAACTTTAGTCGTTAAATAATTTTATGGGACTGAATATTCTGTTGAGATGAATTTAAAAAAAAAAAATAATCTATACACTATAATATTGATTTGTAGTGAGATTAGAAAACTAGCATGCTTCAAAGCATATGTCTTCTTTGGTATGGTTCTGTGCAGATAGAGTTTTTCGGAATGAATCATTGTTATGAGCTGTCTTGATAATGTTGTCACTCTAATTCCATCCTCCGAGAAGCTTGTAATGGGGTCATTGATGGTAATGGTTTGGTGCAAATTTGTCTTTTATAAAAGTAGAAAACCACTCGTTTAAAATTTAACTAATTTATTTTTATTTTATAAACTGTAAATGGTGTGCCAGATCCAGATCTGACAAATCTTGGTTGAGATACAGAATTCGTGTATGTGTAAACTATTTACAAATCCTGTTTGAGTAATTTAACCCATTAATGCTGTTAAGGCACAAGAAAGAGTTTATAATTTCTTATGTTAGAGTGCGACGGTCTGCGTGCCAACTATATTCTGACCCTACTTTTAAAACACAAGTTAGTAGCGAGCAGACTTTTGTAAAAAATGTATCACCGCGACTGACTAGATATGTAAGGTGCTGTCATTAATTTCACATTTAATATATTCAATAAAGTAATCATGAGTTACTATATCTCAGTATATTATAATTCTCATGTTATACGCTATCTTTTGGCAACATAAGCATAAAGCAGGGAAACTATTCGTCGGCTCACGTGCAGGTGTTATTGTTTATTCAACCTGAACCCTTCAATTTTAACTTGGCTTTGAGTGAGTCTGTTTCATTACTTCACATTACATTACATTAAATTTAATATACATTTAACATCGTGGCACAAAATTTGGTGTCAGTTCAGGTACACATTAAAAGATACAAGAACAAACGCACATATTTGAAATGGTGTTTAACAATCTTTGAACAATATTTAACTGAAGAAATATTTCATCAAACTATGCGAAAAGCTAGACGACAATCTGATATTTGTAGTAAATTAATTGATGAACTCGAATGTTATTTAAAGGAAATTTATTATAATAATTTTGATTTAGAATTCCATGATTTATTTAATGAGCAATCAGAAACTGATTATCTGTTTTCTATGTTACAATGCAAACTTAAATTGTTTGCTATCGGTGAGTTGGAACAAAAACCAATTCTGCCTCAACCCGAAATTAATTCTAATACATTCTTTAATCGCACTGCAATTGCAAGGTTGCCATCGTTGAACCTTCCTTATTTATCTGGGAAATTTGAAGACTATTTTTCATTTGTGCAGGTATTTAAATCCTTAATAGGTTCAGATCCTGCAACAAGTCCTGTAGATAAATTACAGTACTTGATCGGAGAGTGTGTGTTAGTGTTTGTATTAGACACAGCAGCATCAGTTAGCGTAATTTTTAAACAAAGTATATCGGAAAAGCAGAAAATTGAAGTGTCAAAAAAATTGAAATACAAGGAATTTTGGGATCCAGAAATTCGTTAGAATCAGTGAAGCGTGTACTGCAGGCGAGTGAAACAAATGAAGTTTATTACGAATTTTTGGTAATGAATAAGTGTGGAAAGGATATGAATGGTATAATAGAATCAGATTTTTTTAAAACAATGTGGAGCAAATATCGATTTCGAAATTTTTTTTTATCATTTTGGGTAAACAATACTAAAATAATGTTACCAATAGAATCTAATGTTAGTGTTAATACGGACATACCGGCACGATGCAAAATAATCAAATATTTTAAGGTTAATACGCGAGACGACTGCATAATATTACCGGATCAGCTATGCAAAAGCATCTTCATCGCAGGAACTTTGGTTAGACCTAAGAATAACGTGGTATCCGTTCGAATTTTAAATATAAAAGGCGAGGAAATTAATCTTAAAAACTTTGAACCAAAAATAAAAAATTAATCAATTACGAGTAATGTAATTTTAAGAAAAACGAAACGTCACATTCCGTACAGTGAGTAGACAAAGTTTTAAGCTTACTCAAAACAGAAGAATTAAATCGTAAAGAAAAGTGTGCTTTACAAAGCAAAATATTGCGATGTATTTTAATTAGAAGAGGATCAATAACGGTAACTTCTATTTACAAATAAAGATTACGTATGAAGGCATCGGTAACACCATCTTATGTATAACCCTATCGTATACCACTATCACAGAAAGCGGAGATACACAAGCAAATAGACAAAATGTTAGAGGATGGAATTATTGAAGAGGCGAAATCAGAATGTTCAGCACCATTACTGATCGTTCCCAAAAAGGCAGATTGAAACGGAGAGAAGAAATGGTGAGTAGTAGTAGACTAGAGGCTACTAAATAAAAAGATTCAAGACGAAAAATTTCCATTAACATGCATTACAGAGATTTTAGATTCATTATCGGTAGCAATATACTTCTCACATCTTGATCTTTTTCAAGGATATTTTCAGATCGTACTAAAAAAATCCAGTAGGCCGTACACAACTTTTACAACAGATCGAGGACAGTATCAAATGAAAAGGCTACCAATGGGATTAAAGATAAGTCCCAGTGCTTTTTCGCATTCAATGACTATTGCAATGTCGGGACTAAACCATGAAAAATATTTTATTTATCAAGACGATCTCATAGTGTTTGGAAATAATTTAGTTAAAGATAATAAAAATCTTACAAAAGTACTTCAACGATTAAGAGATGTAAACTTGAAATTAAATCCTAAGAAATGCGAATTTTTGAGAAAAGAAATTCTTTATTTGGGTCACCAGATCCAGAAAAAATTGAAGCGGTACAAAAATTTCCAATACCAACACAATTTATTATAGGAGATTTATAAAAAATTGTCGCACCTTTAAATAACTTAACAAGGAAAGATGTTAACTTTTCATGGGACGAAAACTGTAACAACGCGTTCAAAACGTTAAAAACAGTGTTAGTTAACCCTCCAGTGTTACAATAATCAAATTTTTCAAAGGATAATACTTTTATTCTGAAAACAGATGCATGTGGGTATGCCATTGGCGCAGTACCTTCAAATATGAACGACAAGCCAGTTGCTTACGCAAGCAGATCTTTAAACAAATCAGAAAATAACTATGCAACTATTGAAAAGGAATTACTAGCAATTATTTGGATGGTAAAACATTTTAGATCTTATTTATTCGGAAAAAAATTTACAATTTTCACAGATCATAAACCATTAATTTATTCATTTGGGATGAGCAATCCATCAAGTAGGTTCACAAAATTCAGATTTTACCGTGCAGTATATAAAAGGCAAAGCAAACGTCGCAGCTGACGCGTTATCAAGAATCAGTAGCGTAGAGTTAAACAACTTAAGTAATAATGTAAGCGAAACACTTAGTGTAATAACAAGAGCTAAAAGACAAAAAAGTAGAGAAATACGTGATACAATTCTATACAAGAGGTTTGATCACCCTGGAGTCGTAGAGTTATTAAAGCGACCAAAACAACCTTTTGAAATACGGGTTATACTGAATTGCAAATTCATAAAGATTACAGAATTCGAAGATCAGAAAGGAGACATAATTGCAATAAGGAATAGTAAGATAATATTAATTAAAGAGGCCACTCGAGCAGCATTAGCAGTACGCTTAATGTTGAGACACCTAAAGCACATGTGTAAAAAATATGATATTGAGGAATTATTTTTTATAAAAATGAACGGGACGTTTCATTTTTAAAAGAGATTTTAAGAAATTCTCGAGAGTTAAGGAGACTAAATATAAAAATATCAATAATAAAAAAATGTAAAAAATATAGTAGACATAGAAGAAAGGCAAATAATATTAAATGACTTTTACATGTAACCGACAGGAGGACATGCAGGAATTGCGAGAATGCACAATAATATTAGACAACGATACATATGGAAAGGTTTACGAAAAGACATAGAAAACTTTATTAAAAAATGTGATGATTGTCAAAGATATAAATATTCGAGACCGAAAAGACAACCAATGACAAAAACAACAATCGCTACGCTACGTCGGCATTCGCAAAAATTTTTTGGACCTCGTTGGTCCACTTAAACCAGACAAAGAAAATAAACGATATATTTTAAGTTTGTCGAAGGATACCCTTTAGAAAACAAAGAATCCGAAACTGTAGCTAAGGCCTTTGTAGAAAATTTCATTTTACGCTTTGGAATACCAAATGAAATTGTAAGTGACAAAGGTACAGAGTTTTTAGCTTCTACGTTAAACGAAACGTGCAAAATTTGAGAATCTAACAAATTAAATTCTACTGCATATCACCACTAAACTTTCGGCACGTTAGAAAATTCACATAAATGTTTGGGGGTATATTTACACATTCAAATAGTAAAACATCCAGGTACGTGAAGTACGTGGGTGCCCTTTTGGTGTTATGCTTATAACAATAGTATGCATACAGAGACAAAGTATGCAATATACAACTTTGAATCTTATCCATTAGAATTAAAATACAGAATTCAAGAAGCATGTAGTGATGCTCGAAATAACCTAATAGTCTCAAAAGCTACCAGAAAACAAAATTATGATGTTACGAGAAAATATATGTTATAATGTAGGTGATAAGGTACTAATAAGAAATAATGCAGGAAGTAAAATGGATCCAATATTCAATGGACCATATGTAACAATTGAGGAAAAATCTCTAAATGTTATTGTTAAGATAGAAAATAAGCTTATACAGAAGTACATACAGATCGAATTAAATTGTATCATAGCTAGAACTAATTTTAGGTAAAAGAAATTAATTGTATGTGAACAAAAAATTTTTTTTCGGGAAGGAGATGTAGTGTAATTAGGACATAGTGTTAATTATAGAAACTAGAACAAATTGCAATGCTTGGTAATACATGTCAACCAGGAGAACATTATGAAACTGCATAGATAACAACCTCAATTAGATATGCATAATTAAGTAGACTAGCACGTAAGGAATGCGACCAAATTTCTATATATATGAACTGAGCTTCAAACAAGAAGAGAATAAACATGAGTTTCGAATGGAACTGTTGTTTCATATTAGGTAGCAAGTCTGTTTCCAATATCCTGCCTGGAGAAGACATTACAATACTCCCTTCACAGCAAAATCTTATTGCTATATATGGTTGCTTATGATACACATTGATACTAACCTATTACATTTCAACTAATATTTATTTCTACCACTAGCTATAAAAGTTTTTACTTTCGTCTATTGCCCTACGTTTGATTAAAATTAAGGAAATGTTGCGATATTTCCATTTAAAACTATCTATGTTTACATATTTTTTATAAACAGATATAAAAATCATAATAAATGCACATATTAGTAAAACATACTTCAAGATTGTTTCACAAACTGGAAGAAAATGATAGAATAAGCTTATATAAAATTTAATTTCATCAGGAAGATCTCTGATTGTAACATCCAGCCAAAATAATGGAATTACATGTTTATTGAATGGAGTTATTTTTGAATTGTATTTGATTTCAGGCATCATCAAGTTCATTTGAATTCGTAAGTGAGCTTCAATAGGAACACCCAATCCTGAATGTATAGCAAATCTAATTCCATGTTTACTTTTATCTGGAAACAGTCCATTCATTGTCTTTACGAATGAAAGCTCTGTGTTAAGGAAATGTGGCTGTGATACAACTAAAGGTAAGCCATAGTAACGTGGACTCATATCTCTAAAGCCCTTTGGTAGGCAGTCGCTTAGCTGTAGCTTTTGACAATAACAAGAATTATCTAAACTACTGTCATTGAGCTCTAAAAATCCTGGATGTTCTTTAAAAATGTTAACTTGAAAACCATCCTTGTTGAGTTCACTTCCCAAATAGGTAAGTGGAATTGGAAGGCAAAGTGATTTTTGGAATATGTGTATAGTTTGACTTGTATTCATGTTTGGTGGGAAAAGTATTCCTAGCAAAACACCTTTAATGAAACCACATTGAAAATTTTCTAAATCTCTTAGTTTTTCCCTTTCATCAACATAACCCCAATGTGGTAAACTATAAGATCCAGCCTAATTGTCTACAAAATAGGTCAAAGTACTCTTCTCCTTTTGTACTAGAATATTAGAATCATCTTCCTTAACATTAGTGTTACTATTTATGGTGCTAAATTCAATCGAGTTATCAAGCGCCATCATCTATAACAAATTCTTGTAAAATAACCTAATGATTTTACAGTAGACTTACTCTATCCAAAATGCCCACCTTTGTGAAGTCTATCCAATTAGGCATAATATTATGAAACAAGTTTACTAAAGCATCTTCGTATCCAAATAAAAAAATTTCAACTGACAAACTTAAAAAGGATTCTGCTCTTAAATATAAGGCAAGGGCCAAAAAACAATGTTGTTTGTAGGTGCTGAAGAGTCTGCAAGGAGTGCGCTTATTCCCTAAACAATTTGTATTATTGCCATAAAAATGTAGTAAAAGAGGCCTATTTATATAAATCAAAGTTTATGTTAAATAAAGTATATATATATATATATATATATATATATATATATATATATATATATATATATATATATATATATATATATAATGTGTTTCAATAATGACCTTGCAATGAGTATAATTAATATTCTTCAATTATGGGTTTAAGGTCAGCTGGTAGGATTTAAAAGTAAACTCTTTTTAAATGCCTAAATTTTCGGATCTTTATTGAATCCTTGATCACAGGCTTTTCTAAAATATTGTTAACTAGGCTAAAGTTTACATACAATAAATATAACTTACAAATTGAGAAAATAAAATTGACATCTAATGAATGGATTTTGTATATAAAAATTTTAGATTTCATTGCTTTTTGAAGTTGTAAAATTGTATAATTTGTAAAAGTATTAAAATGTTAAAAAAATTTTGTTTCTAAATTGATGGATTGTATGATTTTGTATGTGTGCCTGCGAATTTCTGTTTGTAGGAGTGTTTGTGCACATGTTTGCTTGTGTTGTGTGTATGCGTGTGTGTGTGAGTGCATGTGTATGCGTTCGTGTGTGTGTGTGCATGCGTGCATATGTGAGAGCGAGCGTGAGTGTGTGTGTGTGTGTTAAGAGAGAGAGAGAGAAAGAGAAAGAAGAGAGAGAATGAATGTACATATACATTTTAGTGTTACTTGAGTTATGTGTTTATGTACTAACAATTCCTGCATTAACTATTTATTAACTATTGCTCTAAAATTAAGAATAACTCAAAAACGGCTTACAATAAATGGATTGTTGTAATTACATACCTAAGGTATTTTTTTCCATAGAATCGATTAATGTAACAAAATATGGTAGGTTCCATTAAAAAAAACGGAATATTTGACATATTATTAGTCAAATTATAAAATGAATTTTCTAGCACTCTGTACATTGCAATCAGAGTTTCTTTGCATGTAGAAATAATATCAAATATTATTAATGTGATTGCAAAAAAACAATTTTGTAAGTTCGTTCACTTTCTACTTATTCCAATTTATGTAACTGCGTGCAAATGTCAAAAATCTACTAAAAGTCAAAATATCTCGAAAACGGCATTAGATAGAGGCATGGTTGTTTTATAAAAGTTCACATAAAATTCGACAAGGAATTCGAAAATGCATAAATATATAGGGTGTTCTATTTAAAATAACGATAGTAATACCGACTTCCGGTATAACCGGAAGTGCTAACGTATCGAAACTATTTTAGACGTGTAGGACACATTCGATAACCTCCTAGTGCAAATTTTTAGCTTCCTTCTACCATTGGTCTTGCATATACAGGTGACCTCCCACTTAAAAAAAACACCCTGTATAATACACATATAATACCTTTCATTTTAAGAAACAATCAGTTGTATCGCACAAATACAATTAAAGCCACAATCAAGATAAATGTGCGTATGTATGATCTTGAATTAATTGTCTCAATGAGTTTTCTATTTTATATTTAATTAATAAGGTTATCGTACGCTAATTCGTGGTCAAGGATTTGAATATGCTGGTACATATACGTCTTCCAAGTTGTTTTTTACTGATTCTGAAGGTTGTTGTAGTTTGTTGCTGAACCGGCTTCTAAAGATTAAATTAGCTTCAAAATTTGTTTTTGTTTAATTTAACATACAATATTTTGAACTTAACAGGAGATATATATATATATATATATATATATATATATATATATATATATTGCTGTGAAACCTTTTTAATTCGATTCGAATCGAGCCTCACGAATTGGGCATCAAGAATGCTGTGAATCCTACAAAAAGCTATTCATTAACTCAACTGTTCCGTTGACTTTCTTCTGTTCATCGCCTCGGCTGCTCCCCTAGATAAACCTTCATCCTCATTCATAAAAAAAAACAAACACATTCCTACCACAAACATCAACGTCAACTCTATTTACATCAATATTCACAATACATTAAAATTTCAAAATTAATATTCAGCATAAATTTTAATATCAGAAAATTTCAAAATTAAATTTATTATCATTTTAATGTGCATCCAGAATTAAAGTCCTTGTAGGATGCCTACTAATTACTATAACAATATATGCAGACCGGAGTCTGAGTACAAAGGGAGCATCTACCACCCCTTTACGTTAATTAACCAGGTTCGTCTAATTGAGCTCAAAGACATACCCATATTTTCATCATAATCCAGAACATCAATACTAAATACCCTTTCTACTTAAACAAGCAAATTTCACCTTAAAATTAAAATATTATTGTTAGTACAATTTCACTACTGTCCATTTTAAATAAACAAATTATAAAGTTATTCAACACACACCAAAATATCAAAGTTCGAACAAAATAGTATAATTTACCTGAAGGTTACTGCACTCGTAGCTTCAATGTACATCGTCCTTTGTTAATTACACCATTCCAACTGGGTTATATTTACGGCTTCTGATTCTCAACGCTTTTAAAATTTTCTCCATCACCATTTATTTAAAGTTGTTTCAGGGCTTTTCCGGAACTCATCTGTGTATATCTGAACCTTGTTTTGTGGATCCAGACACGTTTATGCACCATTTAATTATTAATACCCCCGAAAAATAGCAAAGAAATTCATACTTCTTTCACCAATATACGCCAAAACTGCCTACTTTTGTGTATTCATTTGTCGTTGTAAATTTTACTAATTGGTACAGTGATACTAACTTTATTACCTTGTATCTTCTTTTCTAAGTGCACTAAAGTACATTTATTGTAGCACGTAAAGAACAAGCTGTTTTACATCACAAAAATATTCGAGCAAACTGTTTAAAATTATTTAATCAAAACCGGAAAACTAAAAAGCACTGTTTAACGCGTTGAATCAAGTCGAAGATCTAAGAGAGCTTGTTCATATTAACCTCCGTATATATAGCGGTTAGCCTGTCTGTCGGTCTGTTCCCCAAAACGGACAATTCTAAAGAATTTCGCATGCTAGGTTCCCATTACGCAGCCCGGCATGCGATTTTTACGAAATTTGCACTTGCCTCAGTTAAATCTCAGAAATTTCGACACGGCTCGCAACGTCTGGAAATAACCAATTAATTTTTATACAGAAATGTTATTTTTACCTCTCAATTTTGCCTTTTATTTTCAACCAATCGCAACCCTATGACGTTGCTCTACTCACGCCTTTTACTATATGTGCCTCGGTCTTGCGCATATTATCTGTCTCTATCTACCCTGTTCTTATTAGTGCAAATTGATATTCCTTATTATCGATTATTTCAGTCCATGTGGACTATCTGGGTTAAATAACCCCGTATCGCGCCTTCCCGAGAATATTAAGCCACGGTTTCTCCAAGATTCTTTGTAACCATTAATTATCTGCAACATTCACGCAGAATGAGCTTTTTTAAAAATACGCAGGTGTTCTGTATTTCGTGCTAAAGCATCCGACCGTTTCCAATATCCGTAGAATCGACATGTTTATCTAAACAAATTAAAGTGAAATTGCCTTTTAAAAATACGCAGGTGTGTTCAAACGTAACATTTTAAATAACCCTTCTACGATTTGACTATTAGTGGGTTTTTACAAGTTTTTATAGATATTATATGTTACTAATGGTTCAAATTAACTCCAATTAAAATAATACCCTTTAATTTTTAGTGACTCCTAATCAAATATTCAATTATTATCAGTACATTTTGTTTAATACCGGTTACTTAAAATAGGGTTAATTAATATAAATTTTGCACGTAATTTTCTATTTGTTTCTTTACTAGTAGAGCTTTTTAATACTGCTTCCTTTTTTTTTATAGCAAGCGTCTTGTACATAATTTAACTCCCTTATTTTTAATGAAACGAATGAATTTTTATGCTTCACGGTTTTTTTAATAGCGCGTACCTTTTCCCAAAGCTTCTACACGGTGATTAAAATTATTTGATGTGATTATTTAATTTTCTACCCTGGTCTAAATATGAGTAATATATAATAATATAAAAATTTTCTTTTCTTGGGAAATATGTCATTTATTAACATTTTTTCTTCTCACTTAAATAATATACAATACTAACATAACGCGTTTGGTTATCATAAACCTTGGTCACATGTAATTAAAATACCTGTAAATTTCTAAAATATCTTAAACTATTAAAATGTATTATAACTAAAACTTATTTGGAAACATTATTTTTAAATCTATTTGCATGGTGCAAAATCTAATAACTAATAGCTAGACTAATCCATTTTATTAAATGTATCCTGGGCAGTTAAAAACAAGTTATCAAATAACATAAGCCCAAATGATCATTTCAAATCGAACTAGTAATTGAAAGATGGAAAATTTAAGGTCTTGGACAGGACTTGAACCTGTATCTTGGAACCATTTGTTTATTAAGTACGCAACCGAGACCGATGACGATAATTGGGATATCTACAAATTTAAATCGTGTACACAACTATACATAAACCTAACTTTTAATTACGTTTGGCATTTTTGTCAATCATATCCCACTGTTGCTAAAACCTGCGATGTCAGGTGAAACGGTACGAAGATACAAATTGTGAGCTAGGTGATGCTGTACTTCCCATAATGTGTCTGCATTAAATATTACAACTTTGCTACTCCAGTCCTGATGAGCCCCAATTAGGGCGAAACGCGTCGACAGGATTATCCCGTGGTTGAATTTGAGTCACTTGCCATTATTTCATTTTTACTTTGTATTAATTTAAGGCTCAGTAAACTTACTTATCTTTTAAATTATATCTTTTGGCTATGGAATAAAGGCAGTTGAACCGGATCTCCTCTGTGCCGACTGTTGCTAAAACCTACGACGTCAGGTGAAACAACACGAAGACACAAATTGTGAGCTAGGTGATGCTGTGCTTCCCACAATGTGTCTGTATTAAATATTACAACTTTGCTACTTCTGCCATGATGAGCCCCAATTAAGGCGAAACGCGTCGACAGGATGCTCTCGTGGCTGAATTTGTGTCACTTGCCGTTATTTCGTTTTTACTTTGCATATATATATATATATATATATATATATATATATATATATATATATATATATATATATTTTGCTGTAGATCCCTTAAGAATCGTGCCCCACTGTTGGCCTGTCATAAAAATTGCAGTGCATCCTCTCTGTTTATAGTGCCATTTACCTTTGGAAGTGCTCCTCTTATAAATTTCTACTTACCCTAGCTGAACTCAAAACCAAACTCTTCGAATCTTTACCTAAATAAAATAATTTATGCTTCCCCAAGCTAATCTTCCACGGCTAGTCATTCTCTCAACACTTTTATATTAAAAAAATAGAGAATTCAAAATAAAATGTTTCGACAAAAACACACCTTTTTATTCATATGACATAAATGATGCTTCACACAATGTCAATATTTACAATTTATTTACAGTAAAACATTTCACACTTTAGTTCAATCTAAAAGTCTCATGACTTTTATGTTCCTCTATACTTCAACATTTTATTTAGAAGTAGATGGACCCATCCTGAAACCCTAAATTTGCTTTTTTCAGGTCTATGATGAGCTCAGTATAAACCCGTTCTATTCTGTATGCATAAAACATTGCATTGTCAAACTACACTAGAGACCCGTTTACTCCTTACATCAAATAAAAATATTATTCATGTATTTACACCCTTAGATTTAAAATAGAAAAGTGTCTTTCCATATGTTAATCAAATTAATTTTCAGTTCATAAATTTTTCACCAAGTAACTCAATCACTCATAGTTTTATAATTTAATACCAGCACAACAGTTCAATAAAAAAAATCGTTACCTGGAGTGTTCATCCAATTTCCCAACGATTTGTGGATGTTTTCCATACAGCTACCCATCCAGAATCCAAACTCTACTTGGCGTCCAACGAGCACTTTCGTTCAAGATGTAATTCAATTGTTTACCTCAGTAACATCCAGCATGACTCATTATAATTATTTATAAAAACACTTAGCCCGCTTACTTTAATTGCACCTACTAGTGCTTTTATAACACCTAAAAATATTTTCGACGCACTGCACTATCACCCGGTTTTTAAGCTAGGATGTCTTCTCCAAGATACTCGATGTAAGCGAAGCAACCCTTATATAATCTCAAAACCCCTCTTTTGTCACGTATTTTTACTATGCCTTCTCTGAACTATAGTAACTGTCACACATATCTACAAAATTCGCTTGTACAAAACAAATAGCGAACTTTCAAAACTAAGAATTTATCTACTCCAACGACACTTTACTTCGAAAAACGAATTAAACTAGCCAACCGTACGTATTTTCTGTAAAAACTGTCCCTCTACTATTCCCTCTAACAAATCCAAAGCACGCCTTTTATGTCCGCGTCTATATTCTTATTGCACTCACGCTCCAATAACCACCTTTTCTTTGTCTTGTTTTCCTACTTACATTGTGGACGTTATTTCCACCCTATGCTATCTTTATCTACCGCATATCTTTCTTCCTTCTTATAGTCCCACTATTGCTCTGTCGTCTACGGTTAATGTTTCCTTCTTACACGCGCGCCTTGATAAATTATTAACGTTCACAAACATGTTGCATCTCCGTCCCGCCTATTTATTTTTAAACTACACTTTTCTGTCAGGCGCTTGAAACTGTTTGTCATTTAGCCACCTGCTATATTTTCCATCTTCCTCTGTTATTTAATAACGATTCTGTGTCCCTTAATTTTATTGATTTGTTTGCAGACTGGTCGTCTGTTTGTTAACCTTGTATCTTTCCGTTGGACAATACCTTGAAATGTTTTTGTACGTATTCTAGTCTTCACAAGAATTGCTTATCTCCCCTAATCTTTTATTCTCTGAACTCCTGGGCTTACTTCAGTTTATTTTGCCGTCTCAAACATTGTAGCATTCTACGAATTTAATAATTGTACGTTACTAAATTATTGATTTTTACCCTGCAGAGCTTTAATACTGCAAATTATTGTACGCAATTTTCAATCTTGCATTAAATTAACGTATACAAATTTTTGATTTTAACCTTCATTAAAATATGCCCTTTTATCCCAATCTAATTAATTTTAAGCGTAATAAATAAATCATTGATAGGAACCTACATATTACACTGTCCGTTTTTATTCCAATTTAATTAATTCGAAGAGTAATAAATAAATTCTTGTTTTCTATATACACGGTGCTTACATAAATACATGCTTGACCTATTTACACATGGTTAGACTTATCACAGTAATATATATTGCTGCGTGGTTAATGAGTTGGGTTCCAAAATTCGTGCCCCACACTCTTGTCGTCATAAATGCTGGGAGGTTTTATTGGTTAGTTGACTCGAGCCCCTTAATTCGTTGACTCTAATGTTGGGTCAACATAAATGCTGTGAGGTTTTGCTCCAGAATCGCCCTCGGCTGCTCGACACTTATCTCCTACTAGCTAAAATTGCTTAAAATTTACACAGACACCTACCTGTTAAATTTAAAAACTCTCGCTCAATATCACCATGCTGAAACCAAAATAGAAATTTACACCCTATAATCACACACTTAAAAATAACTTAATTCACAAAATATATCACACTCTATTAACGTGAGATCAATGTTACATTTTCAAAAATGTCATTTCTTCATATACACTCGTATTGTTAACAATTTCATAAAAATAAAAATAATTCAGATCGATAACCCTTTTAAACACATATTTTTAATTAAAGTAAGAGGGCATTCCTCATACATTACGTTAACCCTTTTGTCTTATCATGAGCACTACCAAATATCAAATAAGCCCTCTATACCTCTTTACAACATCGCGTGGTTATCTGTAAATCAATTAATTATTCTTGATTTTCAAAATTAAGTTTCAATTTCATTTTAAAGTCTCTTAAATTTTAGTTCATAAAATGTATAGCATTAGAAAACACACCAAAACACAAATCAAAATAATCACAAAAACCATGGAAAATATTCACCACTCAATGTTCTATATAATGGCCTACCTGGTAGCTATCTTCTGAATGTTGTCCACCAACCAGCGCCTTGGAGATATTGCCGTCCAGTATGTCCCCAGTCCATCAAATAACTCCCCGGTCAAATCACCATGTCTGCCGCTACTCCAAACTATCTTTCCAAAAATAATATATTAACAAAAACATCCAATCTTCAAATTTTCCTCCTCTTATTCCAAATTAAATTTAATACCCAAAAATTGCTGCTTCCATCATCCAAATAATTTTAATTTTTACTAATTTCGTGCATTCCAACAACACAATAACAATTTGTTTGTACTTAAATACAAGATTAACTTTCACTTAAATAGCTTTAAAGTAGCTTTTTATCAAACTGTACTAATTCACTTGAAAGTAACTAGATGTGACGCGAATGACTGATGAAATTAAAAAAGAGAGAGAGGCCCTTCTTTGAAAATGGTTAAATAATCTCGAATTCACACCCCCCCCCTCCCGTTTCTAAATCGCACGTACAACTCGTACCCATTTCAACAAT
This sequence comes from Platerodrilus igneus, assembly GCA_036346225.1. Lineage (NCBI taxonomy): Eukaryota > Metazoa > Arthropoda > Insecta > Coleoptera > Lycidae > Platerodrilus > Platerodrilus igneus. Next base: position 6,673,033 of record JARFIW010000791.1, read on the forward strand.
TCTTAAAATTATTTGTTAACCGCCTCGTATTCTAGGGAAAAAGCTCTATCAGATTTTGGTTTCGCGTGTATTTCAATAACAAAAACACACAAATACTCGGTAAAACGTTTCTAACTGTCAACTGCCACTTCGATTCCATGAAAATTAGCCTCCACTGTTCAGTTCATTTCCACTACTTACACGTCTCCTGATTTAAACAAAACCTCATTTATCTCGCTTGTACCTATAATTTTATTTCACGTATATGCCTCCAACGGCTGAATATTTACCCTACTTTATCTAAACCTGTCGCACGTATATCTATATCCTTCAATCACCTTGCTTGGCTCCTTTCTACCGCTTTTAACCGACGCGTGCCTGCTTCTAAAATTTATTGAAATTATTGATTTTCTTTTCCCGCTACAATATATTTGTTCGAGTCTTCTTACAATACTGGCTCCGTGATTAACTCTATGTATCTCGCTTGTATGCATACGTCTTTTGTTCCATCTTTGTTTTTTCGTGACAGTTGTCTCTAGCTTCCTCCTATACTAGCTCCAGAATTAAACAAACATACTGCGTCTTTGTCAGATTTATGCGATTTTGCTTTGTTCCTGTTACAAATTGACTACGTAAATTCCAACGGTCGTCTGTTTTCCTGTAAGCTATTAAAGTTTGTTTGTGTCAATGTTATCTAGAAATATATTTCCCCTTGTTATTTTGCTCTGCTTTTAACGTTTGGGTTTTACCTTGGAAAAATAAGACTGTTATTTTAACACATATTCAACGCTTTTACAATGCCTTATAATATTAAATATGCTATACTTTTACCACATTATTATTAATTCTTATGCCCTATATTTAAATAAATACTATATTATATCATTCCTAGCTTACTATGACTAAACTAAATTAACCATACATTATTATATATTACCTAAGCTTCTAAAATAATTGTTTAAAATATTCTAATTTATCAAATGACTAATTTGATTTTCTGGCTTAACCTTATGCCCTTATGTATTCCCAATGAACCCTTAATTACACGATAATATATATATATATATATATATATATATATTTTAGGTAGTTAATTACACAAGGTAAGTTGGTAAATACTATCGTATTATAGTGAATAAGATGAAATAATAACTTAGACTTTTATGCAAAGCCCAAATGAGCATTTCAAATCGAGCTAGTAATTGAAAGATATATATATATATATATATATATATATATATATATATATATATTGCTGTGATACCTACAAAAAGCCTCACCAGAGTAAAAAAAAGATATTCGTGCCTCTCGAATTTGGCACCAAGATTTGCTGTGATTCTCGCCCTTTTGAATCTCTTCTGATAATCGCCTCTTTACTCTTTCTGCCTCGGCTGCTCACCTAGTTAAAAACTTTCATCCTCATTCATAAAAAAAAACAAACACATTCCTACCACAAACATCAACGTTAACTCTATTTACATCAATATTCATAATACATTAAAATTTCAAAATTAAATTGCAGCATAAATTTCAGTATCATAAAATTTCAAGTTTAAATTTGTCATCATTTTGAATTTGCATCCAGAATTAAAGTCCTGGTAGGATGCATACTAATTAAGTTACAATATGTGCAGACCTAAGTCTGAATAAAAGGGAGCATCTCCCACCCCTTTACGTTAATTAAACAGGTTAGTCTAATTGAGCTCAAAGACAGACCCAAATTTTCATCATAACCAAGAACATAAACAGCTAAATACTCCTTTCTACTTAAACAAGAAAATTTCACCTTAAAATTAAAAATTTGTTTGTACAAATTCACTACTGTCCATTTTTTATCAAACAAATTATAAAGTTATTCAACACACACCAAAACATCAAAAATCAAACAACAAAGCATAAGTTACCTGAAGGTTAATGCACTCGTGGCTCCAATGTACATCGCCCTTTGTTAATCACACTATTCCAACTGGGTTATGTTTACGGCTTCTGATTCTGAACGCTTTTAAAATTTTCTACACCACCATTTATCTAAAGTTGTTTCAGGGCTTCTCAGGAACTCATCTAAGTATATGTAAATCTTGTTTTGTGGATCCAATCACGATTACGAATAACATTTGATTATTAACACCCCCGAAAAATAGCAAAGAACTTCATAATTCTTTTACGCTATACCCAAAACTGCCTACTTTTGTTTATTCATTTATCGTTACTAATTTCGATAATTGGTACAGTAATACTAGCAAATATAACTAGACTTTATTACCTTGTATCTTCTCTAAATGCACTTAATAACTTTCATCGTAGCACGTATTCTGCTTGAAGTATGGTATAACAGCAAAAAAATAAAGAGCAAACTGTTTTAAAGTATTGACTAAAAATCGAAAATCTAAGAGAGCGAAACTCCTATAAACACGGGTTTATATAATAGCTCGCCTGCACGTCGGTTTTGTCCCGCGACGGCCAGTTTTCAGAATTTTGCATTCTCTGTTCCCTTCTCGACAGTCCGGCACGCGATTCTACTACGATTCTACTACTCGTGCCAGTTAAATCTAAGAAGTTTTCACACGGCTCGCAAACACGTCCGAGAACAACTAATTAATTTTGTATAGAAATTGTTGTGTTTTCACCTCTCATATCTGCAACTTATTTCACCCAATCGCAAACCCAGTGACGTTGCGCAAATCACGCCTTTTATTATCCGTGTCTCTGTCTTGCGCATTGTATCCGTCTTTTTCTAACCTGTCCTTAGTGGTGCAAATCGATATTCTTTACTATCGGTTATTTCAGTCCACGTGGATTCATATGTTAATATAAGCTACGGTTTATCCGACCGTTTACAATATACGCAGAATTTTCATGTTTATCAGCTTGAATTTATTAGAATTTGACATTTAAAAATACGCAGGTGTTCAATCGTAACATTTTAAATAACACTTCTACGATTTGAATATTCCACGTATTCTAACTTTCTAGATATATTTGTATGCTAGCAACGCGTCTCATATTTGGTATTATTGGGTTTTTTAAAAGCTTTTATGCCTATTATACCTTAATAATCGCTCAATTAACTCCAATTAAAATAATAATGAATGGCATTGACTTCTACCCTTTAATTTTTAGTGAATCCTAATTAAATATTAATTATTACTTGTACATTTTGTTTAATACTCGTTAATTAAAACTTGAATTAATTAATATAAATTTTGCACGTAATTTCTATTTGTTTCTTTACTTGGAATAATTAAATTACATACAAGTTGAGCATTTTAATTCTGCTTCTTTTTATAGAAAGCGTCTAGTGAATAATTTAAATCTTATTTTTAATGAAACGAATAAATTTTTATGCTCCACGGTTTTGATAACGCGTATTATCTAATAAAATTCTATACAAACTTTACATTCTAATTGAATGATTTAAATCTTCACACTAGGCATTTTAATTACGCGTACTTTTTCCCAAAGCTTCCTTATACAGGGTGATTAAAATTATTTGATGTATGTAATTAATTTTCTACCCTGGTCTAAATATGAGTAATATATATATCGTATTATGTACGGAAGAATCAGATAAAAGTATAATTATATCAAATAGTTAAAGAATAAATGATTGCACAAATAAAAGTGGTGTCGGCCTTTCAAATATTTAGAAATAGCGGCAAATCTTTCCTGATAGTACCGCAACCTGACTTACATGCATATAATTAACCACGCTGAAAAATACTATACTAACGTTTGTAGTTCTGTAAAATTAAATAAAGAAAAGATTTTGTTTATTTATGCCACGGCTTTTGAAACTCACTCAGGGACTATTAGATCTAAATATTTCTACTCTGTAAGAAAACATGGGTTCTTGCCATCTTACAGGTACATTAAACACTTTCACATAAAGCGTCGTCTAGTTAAAACCACTTAACCTCTCGCAGTGCAGATGTGGCGTTCTTATCTTTAAAAATTGATAAATATTATCACAAATGTATAATTTAGATAAACGTTTGAGATTCAAATTACTAACAAATATCTTTAAATGATGATATATATATATATATATATATATATATATATATATATATAAAGGGTAAATTTCAAATACCTGTAATTCCTCCGAAGGTGCTTGAGTTGTACATGGACCTCGTTACAGGATAAACAAAATCGTCTTGCGAACGCCAGCAGTTAATACTTGTTGAAAGTAGGTTTTAGTTTTATGTTCTTATTACATTCACTCTATTTTAGGTTCTACAATCAATAAAATAATAATTCAGCAACAGTATACTTAGATACGGCTCTGTTAATATGTATTCTTTTAATACTCCACCGCATATGATAAAACATCGTCCTGTTAAACTGCAAAACCACTGCAAATTATTCGAAGCTCACTGGTGCTACTCTTCACCAATACTAACGATGACCCTCTGTTCATTTGGAATCACTCTTCTATACTGCACTTGGTTGTATAAAACCTTATTAATTATTATACGATACACTTATCTTCCTCCACAAACATTAAATTCTTTGTAATATAGCTCTTCGTCCACAAACATTAAATTCTTTGTAATATTGATCCAGTTACCCGACGATTAAATAAAAAAGGATAAATTTCAAGTAGGTATATTATTTTACTATTACATATTTTATAACAAGCTCCATAAGCCAAACATCTATTCATTACAAAAATTCAAAATCAACTAACTTATTATATAAACACTTATCACCTAGGAAATAGTCTCTAAAATTATATCTTGCCTACTATATACAAATGTCTACAAAGTACATTCATTGATTCCTTATTATTTATGCCTAATTACTATTTTGGAACAGATACTTGTGTCACTTATACAAATTATCATTGGTTGACATTCCACAGATCTTACAATCACTTTATGATAACTAAACATGCTAAAATTTTTTTTTACAGGTATTATGGTACATTAATTAATTAATGAAATAGAGTATCCATCAAACAGTTACAAACATGATATTTTTAACAAACCGAAACACATTCAGTTGGAATTACATTAGAGATAAACGTTTTATTGAAGAACAGTTAACCAAAATGCTTCTTTTAAATCTCAAACGCTTTACCACGAGTAAATAACATTTTAACCTAGTTTAACAAGTAATTATTTATCAATCCTTAGTTTATTGTAGTGTTTTAAATTTAGAAAACATTGATGTGAGTGGTAAATTAATGTGTATACCCTCAGTACTAACAACTATCTTTTAAACCATTTTATAATATTATAATATATTATGACAGGGAATTATAGGTTAAATAGGTGTAGACAGTAAAATTTAATCAACTGTGTATATAGGAAATAGGAGCAAATTATTTACGCACCAAACTAATCAGTTTATGTAGTAAAAACGGACGGTTATTAAGATATTTTTCTATTTTTAAATTGGAATGTTAAAATTGCATAAGAGAAGAAGCTTTTGAGTACATAAAAACTCAAGGATACGCATAAATAATTATAATAAGATTAAATCAAACGCATGGACGCAGAAATAGAGCTTGCAAGTATAGAAAATTAATAATTTTAAACGCAAACATTTTCATTTACGTAAAAGTAAAAGTTCGTTTACAAATACTAAGAAGGAGAGAAACTAGAAATTGTTGTTTTGAACGGTCGGTGGTTTCAAAGAACACCTGTTCATTAAATGTCAGGTTCATAGAATCTTAAACGAACGTTAGCACAAAATTCTATAGAAGTTTGTTTGCAACGGTCGATTTGTATAAGCTGCTACAATAACAAGTGCCTTGAAGACTAAGTGGAATAAACGATCGATAATGTAAGACAGACAGAGAAGCGTATAAAAAAAGCGTTGGGTACAAGTCACGTTCGAAATACACGGTAAAGGCCAACTACAATATCGATTTTCTGTAACTTAAGAGGGGTTCTAAAGTAGACAACAAATATGCGTGGAACGAGATAGATAGCTGAGAGGTGGCGCGTCATAATGGGGGAAAATTATATCATTGGTCGATGGCTAGCAGTTTTTGAAAAGCCCGCGTTCGTAGAGGGTATCGAACAAAATTCTATGTAACAGCACGATGAACGGGAGATTTTTCAGAAGTTAGAGTTCGTTACGTTCGAAATTTTAAGAATCAGTTTAGAAAATAAGTTTTTCTATGGAACTAGGTTCCATAGGGGGTTTTGAAAATCATATAAATACACAGAGAAAAATAGTAAAGCCCTTTTTTCTTTTAGATCTGAGATCGTGCTTAGATCTGCAACGTAATAATAATAAATGCTCTTAGGGGCATTAATTAGTGTGTATTTAGTAAAGTTGATACAACAGCCGGTTTGAAATTATGTAAAGCTGTAGTAGCGTACCGCAAAAGTTGTAAAAGTGATATTGCACGAGTTGGTGCTGTTGTTTAGATAAAAGGTGCCGTTACTACAACAACTCTATTAAATGAAGGGATGGTATTAGGGTAAGCGAAGCCTAAAGCGTAACTTGTATGCATGAAGTATATTTGGTACGGAAATTTTTCGTTTGAGACAAAGCTAATATCTGAATAGAAGAATAGTGGTGGTGACCGAAATTTGGATGGTGGGGATCAGTTGGATCCAGGCATAATAGAAGTATATGGTCACAACGACGAGGGTTTCTGGCAATCATCTTCAGCGGTGACGAAGAACGAAGGCGACTCCAGGTAAAGAAACTTAATTTCCATTTTTTTTTGTATAAACATTTGTGTTGATATTTTTGTGTTTGAGTGTTTTGACTCATTGGGGGTGGATTTATTTCTATAAAAACTTGTTTGAAGGGGTATATGTGCTGGACAATTAATTTTTGATTATTAAAAAAAAAGGATTTATTGATGATATATAAAGGTGTATTCATGCTATAAAATTTTGTTGTAAGGAGTAAACGGGTCTTTAAATTTGTTTTTAATAAAAATGTGAAAGCATTTAGAGGAACTGAGTTATAATGAGCTCAAAATAGACCAGAATAAAGTCAAACTAGGGTTGCATGTGGGGCCCATTTACTCGTATTATATAGAATTTGTTAAAATTTATTAAAACCAAGGACTTTAAAGTATTTAATGATTGAGCTGGTAACAGTTGTAACAAACTGTCTGTACCAAGGTGTAAATATTTTATTAATAATGGAAACTTGTTAATATGTGTAAATAAAAAGGTTGTATGGTTGTTGTATTATTTGATTGGTAATTTCATTTGACTGTGTGTGTGTGTGAGATAGGTATGTACTTAAAATGGTAGGTATTAAAGAAGAAGCCGATTACTGAGCTAGCCAGGGTGAGCAGAATAGAAGAAGGCGTTACAAAAAGGTAGTGTAAGAATTTCATTTAATTTTAGAATTTATTTTTTGAAAATTTTATGTTGGTTCAAGTGTGGGCAAGATTTTAAAAGGGTTCCACGGCAATATATATATATATATATATATATATATATATATATATATATAGAGCGATAATTTTGAGCGTTGCTTCCTGTCTATATCCGATATAAGCAAAAAACTTGCCAATCTCAGATATGATTGACAAAAAAGTTAGGTTAATATATAGTTGCAACACGATTTAGATTTGTAAATTTTCCAATTATAGTCATGGTCTAGGTGGCGTAATTGGTAAACACATACTTCCGGAAAAACAGGAATATGATCAACTAAATTAATAAAAAGATTGACGCAATCAGAAATAAAAATGTGCAAAAAGTCGCGTAAAATTAAAAAAAACATTCCAGATAAAACAAAAATAAAAGCCTTGTGTTTTTCAGACAATTTATGATGTAATCCGTTCCCAAGTAAACTATTTTCAAGAAACTGACTGTGAATGAAGAATGTTTTGTACATTTGAAGAAGAAAAGTAGTGCTCCACCCTAAGCAGGTGCCTGCACAAAAGTGAATCAGCATGTCTTAAAGAAGATCTAGTTTGAACTTTTTATACTTCTTTGGTAAAAAAGTTGCAGCAAACTACTGTTCCTGCCAAAAAGGGATGGTGTTTTTTGACCTTTCTAATGTAAATTATTAACAGCAGCACTAACAATTAGTAACCAAATTTTCGCTAGTGATATGAATAAAATGCGAAGTTATCAAACCCCTTTTGGCGTGATAACCTAATTTGTAGTGCATCAAGTGGCACTACTCAAACACAAACCATTGGTTAGAAGATTAGTGTATGTGCCCTGAGATGATTTCTGCTTTTATGCAAGAAGTATTTGAATGAGAAAAGCTCGCTTCCAAAGCACTCTATATTTGTATTAATAACTGTGTCGATTACCCTGGATTTATAAACTATAGTTGAACGAAAAATTAAAACTATTTGTTTGGTCAGTAAGTTTGCAGAAATTGGATACACTAATTGAAAGAAAAAATTAAGTAATAATTGGTATGCGGTAGATAGTATTTATTAATTACCATCTGGTTTGGTTACGATATTACAACAGGTTTATAATCATCGGCATTAAAAACGATCTTGAAGTGTATATTTATATCGGTTTTTTATATAGAAAATCGTATATTGGAATTTCTAGGTTACGTTGACAAAGTTTCCAATTATTCTTGTTATAAAGTAGGCAATTATAGTGCTTCTACCTAATAAGACTAAACCAAAACAGACCACGATTGCTCTTTATATATTTCTTGCCTATAATGGTGCAGTTTTCTGTTTATCGAGACCAGTTGTACATTTTGTAAATTATACGATAAGGTACACAACCAGCAGGCGTTTCATGTCAAATATTCAAATAATCTATACCGTTAAAAGAGTTTTGAAATGTAATGCTAAGCCTGAGGACTTGAGAACAAACCTATTTGGGAAATTACTATATTAAAAAAGATAATGTCGTACTAATCAATGAATTTTTGGACTTTTGACTACTTTTCAGACGCTTTCAGATAAAACTTTAGGTCTTATTTTATGTCAGGAACATGCATGCGTGTCTCTAGATATTTTCGGCATTTCTAGTACCTTTGATAATATAAATACGCTTAGAGACGTTGCGAACTGTTTAAATAATATTGGTTGTAAAGCAAACTGTTGAACTACAGGTTTAGCAGTTTCACCGAATCGCTAAAGCCGTTACTGCCATATTTAAAAATAAGAAATAAGTCAATCTGTTTTATGGCGCCCAAAGCACAATCCTTTGAGGAGATCAAGAAATTAACTTCGCCTCGATTTTGATATTATGAAATTTTGATGACTGAAGCTTCACCTGTTTTGGCTGTTGTGTTGTCACGGAAGAAAAATTGTTAAATTTAAGTATTGGCGAGCCCTCGGGCTGCTGATAAACGTAAGAGCTCTAGCTGCTGAGTCGGGATGAGACTGTCACGACGGGGTACTAGTGTAGCCCTTTAACCTTTAAGCTAGCTTCTTAAAAGTTAAAGGTACCCCACTTATATGTATGGTAAAATACCTGGTGAGGTTCAACGGATCCCTTAAAAACTGAGATAGGCCTTGCACTTGGGTAGGCTACAAGTACGGCTTCGAAAGTAACGGAATCGCTAAATATACCTTTGCACTAACTTAATTTTTACCTAACGCGAGAGCATTAGAGTAGTCGTGGGATGACGTAATCAAAACAAGGATAGGATAGAAGGACGCCACTGTATGTAAGAATACTTGCTAGAAAAAAATATGCAGAAATCTTTAGGTTGTGATGAGCATCTACAGCAATAACTGTCTTGGTTGAATCTTAAACATAGAAATGCATATAAGAAAAATCAATTATTGAGGTCACTGTTTGTGCTCTATAAAATACACAGAATAATATAAGATTTACAGTTCACTTCGGAACTACTCATATAAACTTATTCTCTTTTGAGGAACTCTTACAGGACCTTATACTTGAGATTTTTTTAGAAACTTTGGATTTGAATAAATTTAGTTTGTACTTCTGTGTCATTTTCTAATTCTTTAAGTACACCATTTATACTAAACCTTTAGTAATAAAAAAATATGATCCAGTTTAAATTTATAATTTAGTCTTAATGTTTCTTCTTATAATTTACATATGTACAGTTACAAGAAGCTAAAAGTCCATAATTAAATTTTGACTGCTTCAAAAGTATCAGACATCATTTATAATTAATTTAGTTTAATGAATTTTTTAATTCACAGATCTGGCAATAAGAGTACGTGATATATGACGTAATGGTGCACATTGTTTGTTTCAACAATTATACAAAACGTTATTGCAAACTAAATGTTACTCTAATCACTACAACCTTGAACTTTCTACCTTGCACCAACTTTAAATTTGTTTCAATATAATTTTAATAGTATAACTCCAAAGCGAGAGGTTATTTAAACGCCCAATAATTTATATATATATATATATATATAAATATATTGCTGTGATAAGAGGTTGTTTAGGGGTGTATTGTATAGCAAGGGTCGTGTAGTAAACTATAAATTGCAATAGGAAGCAGAAAACTGCATTTATTTAGCAGAAAAATAGCTAATTTGGATATTATGTAAATAGCAAACATTTTACACCCTGTATATAGATCACAGTTAGCTTTAAACAATGCGAATAAGCATATCTTACAACAATAGTACTCGTATTTAGCAGGAAAATAGGTAATTCACACAGTAGGTAAATAACAAGTATTCAACACTCGGTATATAGACCTTCATTAGCTTTAAACAATGCAAGTGAGAATATCTTTCAGTAAAAGTACGCGTATTCAAAAGAAATGATAGCGCATGTAATCAAACACGCTTTGAGAAGTGTTCTAATTAGTTATAATATAATACGAAGATAAGAGATAAAACCTAACAAAGCTTTATGTAATTACGCAGAAACAATAAACATTTTGATAAGAAAACGCAGTTTCAAAAATACATAAACGAAAGTAGAATTGAAATTACATCATTTATTTGTTCAATTACCCAAAAAGGCGATATCTAAACAAAACAACGTATGGTCAAGATAGGGAATAATAAGGTATCAAGCAAACACCATTACATGGAAAACCGAATATATTACATCAGAAAGCACTTCAAGATGCATGTAATACAAAGACCTTATTAGTTAAGATATCTACAAGACTTGTTGAAAACCCAGCCCACTTGTAAGTGGAAACAACCTATATTTAACATCCAGCAATGATAAGACGGGTCAGTTTAAACTCAAGCAGGACAAGGCTGCGTCACTGCTAATCAGAAGGTCACGCGTGATTATAATAAAATATCAAGTACTTTATAGTGACAATAAAGTGCAACAATTATGAAAGCTTCTTTTGCCGTTTAACGTAAGTAGAATTTGGGGTAATTTATTTAAATTAAATATTAATAATAATAGGGCTTCGAATGGATGGTATAACATTTCGAATCTTAGTGAAAATAATTCTAATTGATGGATATTTCGAATGCATGGATAACTCAAATGCGTGGATATTTCGAATTGATGGTATAATATTTCAGATGGATGGTATAACATATCGAATGTTGATGATAAGAAGTCTATGGATGGTACATTTTTATAATTCAAATTCGAGTGGATAGATATTATAATTCAATTGTGTTGATGATAATTCGAATGCGGGGATATTTTAATTGGATTAATATAATATTTCAAATCAGCGTCGACGATTTTGGTACAATTCTGGTACAATTTTGAGTTGCGAGAATCAATGCAAATAAAATAAAGAAGCACGAAGTAATTTATGGAAAACGAGGGGTTCAACTAAACAGAACAGTGATAGACGAATGAAGACAACAAAGGGTTGTTGATCCACAAGCCGAACAATCTGTAACAGGTCAGATCTAATTAGTTTTAAGATATTTCTTCTATTTAAATTTCAATACTGAATTTATTCAATTTATATAAAAGTTTGACAAAGTCAGCAACAAACATTGCTTACGTTAAAAGTACGTAATATATTATAAAGGGGTCCAGAACGTTCCAGGTCTTTTTGGTAAAAAGAACTAGTTTTTGGTGATTTCAGATTGATTTCAGAGTATATAAACTTTGGGATAAATGATACATATGATATTGATTGATTGAGGAGTGTATTTTAATATTTTTCAAAACTAGTAAATAATATTTCTTTTCATTATATGAAATTAATTGATTTCGTTTTATAAATTCAAACAAATGGGTAATCAAAAAGGGGCGGAGAAGAGAAAAATTGATCATCGTAACGTTGTGCACTCTGTGTAGATTAAAGAAGACTAGCCGTGGCATAATAATAAAATTAGTGAGATTTAAGTTTGGTTTGAGAACACAGCGGTGCAGTTATAGAAAACTGTCATAACACCGAGTACGGCGTTATCATATATATATATATATATATATATATATATATATATATATTACTCATATTTAGACCAGGGTAGAAAATTAAATAATCACATCAAATAATTTTAATCACCGTGTAGAAGCTTTGGGAAAAAGTACGCTTTATTAAAACCATGAAGCATAAATAAATTCGGTCGTTTCAGTAAAAATCAGAGATTTAAATCATGTACAAGACGCTTTATATCAAAAGAAACAGTATTAAAAAGCTCTGCGTGTAATTTAATTATTCCTAAGAAAGAAACAAATGGAAATTACGTGCAAGATTTATATTAATTAACCCTATTTTAAGTAACCGGTATTAAACAAAGTGTACACATAATAATTAACATTTAATTTGTATTCGCTAAAATGAAATGATAGAAGTCAATTTTAGTTGGAGTTAATTAAACCATTATTAATAATAAGCATAAAAGTCTGTGAAAATCCAAGATTATAATACCAGAAAATAAAGCTCTGAGAATTAATATTATGTTTGAACACCTGCGTAGTTTAAATGTCATGTACGGCGAAAATTTTGTAGATAACAAATGGTTTCAAAGAATCTTGGAGAAACCGTGGCTTAATATTCACGAGAAGGTGCGATACGGGGTTATTTAACCCAGATAGTCCACATGGACTGAAATAATCGATAATAAGGAATATCAATTTGCATCAATAAGAACAGGTTAGATAGAGACAGATAATATGCACAAGACCGAGACACATATAGTAAAAGGGGCGATTTAAGCAACGTCACGAGGGTCACGATTGGTTGAAAGTAGGATGCAAATATCAGAGGTAGAAACAACGATTTCTGTATAAAATTTAATTAGTTTTTCTCGGACATGTTTGCGTGCCGTGTGAGAATTTCTGAGATTTAAATGGGGCGAGTACAAAATTCGTAAAAACCGACGCACGAGCGACGGAATGGGAACATAGCATGAGAAATTCTTAAGAATTGTCTGTTTTGAGGACAAAAGCGACGTGCCGGCTATTCGCTATATATACCGGTGGTAATATGAATTTCGGCCTCTTAGACTTTTGACTATTCGATGCGTTAAAAGCTCTTACATCCGCGACTTGATTGAAGATGTTAAACAGTGCATTTTAGTTTGATAAAATAATTTAAAGTTTGCTCGTATTTTAGTGATTCAAAATAGTTTGTTATTTACGTGCTAACATGAATGTACTTCAGTGCACTTAGATACAAGGTAATAAAATTTAGTATCACTGTACCAATTAGCAAAATTTACAACGACAAATGTATACACAAAAGTAGGCAGTTTTGGCGTATATTGGTGAAAGACGCATGAATTTCTTTGCTATTTTTCGGGGGTGTTAATAATTAAATGGTTCAAATACGTGTCTGGATCCACGATATAAGGGTCAGATATACACAGATGAGTTCCGGAAAAGCCCAGAAACAACTTTAAATAAATGGTGATGGAGAAAATTTTAAAAGCGTTGAGAATTAGAAGCCGTAAATATAATCCTGTTGGAATGGTGTGATTAACTAAAGGGACGATGTACATTGAAGCTACGAGGACAGTAACCTTCAGGTAAATTATACTATTTTGTTTGACATTTTGGTGTGTGTTGAATAACTTTATAATTGATTTACTTTAAATGGACATTAGTGAAATTGTACTAACAAAAAAATTTAAATTTTAAGGTGAAATTTGCTTGTTTAAGTAGAAAGGGGTATTTAGTATTGATGTTCTGAATTATGATGAAAATTTGGGTATGTCTTTGAGCTCAATTAGACGAACCTGGTTAATTAACGTAAAGGGGTGGTAGATGCTCCCTTTTTACTCTGCATATATTGTTATATTAATTAGTAGGCATCCTACAAGGACTTTAATTCTGGATGCACATTAAAATGATAAGAAAATTAATCTTGAAATTCTTTTTAAAACTGAAATTTATGCTGAGTTTTAATTTGGAAATTTTAATGTATTGTGAATATTGATGTAAATAGAGTTAACATTGATGTTTGTAGTAGGAATGTGTTTATTTTTTTTATGATTGAGGATGTAAGTTATCTAGAGGAGCAGCCGAGGCGATTTTAACAGAAGAAAATCAACAGACCAGGTAATTCAAGAGGTTTCACAGCAATATATATATATATATATATATATATATATATATAACAATTAATAATAACAGGTTATTTGGTCTTCTAGTAATAAAACTCTTATTTGTTTTTTACCGATCTTTCGATTTATTTAAAATCTTCTTCAGGGTGCTGTAAAGTAACTGTGACTGTCATTAACATAAGAATTATAAAATATTACTTACAAAAACTGGAGTTAAAATACTGTCATGGCTTTGATAATTATCATTAAAACTTAAAATAAATAAATTAAATAAAACATTTGATAAAAGTACAAGAAACAACTATTCACGTCTATCACAATACACGTTACAAATTAAAATAAAATTTGGCTTTTAAAATATAAGTTCCATTGAGAACTAAAACAAGACGATTATTAAAATAATTAGTACGATAACATTCTTGAAGTGCATGGTTGATTATCTGTATTTATCTAATGTTGTTTGATTTCCTATACTTGAGTAAATACATATACACAGCGTTCAAATTGTTTGTATCTGTTTTGAAGTTTAAAGCTTTTTCATTGTTTACTATATGAGCCATTTCCAGAAAAAGTCTACTCTTGTATGAATTTTCTTTATCCAACACTTTTACATTATTAAAATCCGGATAATGGTTAGTATTATTTGTGTGACACGCTAATGCGCATGAATTCTTTTATTTTGCAATCGCTCTTATGCTGCACAATTCTTGATCGCAGCCATTGTGATGACTGTCCTATGTAAATTTTGTCACATCCTTGGCAAGGAATGGAATACACAATATTGTAACGAAGTAGCATAGAATTTTATCTTTTGTGTTTGAAAAAGTTGGCCAACCGTGACTGAATTATATTTTGAAATAACCATGCCATCGTTTTTAAAATGTTTACTAATTTTGGGGTTAAACCCTTTATCATCCGTAACTTTTATACGCAACACTATTTGTTGATTGCTGGTTTTTGACATTTTTATTGCTGCTCGAACTAAAATCAATTTATTTACGAGAGATTTCGGATAACCATTGTTTACCATGGTGTTTGATAGAAGTGTCAAATTTTTCTATGAAATAAAGGATCTGAAATTTTGTAATTCTGTTTTTAAACATAACAGCGTGTTTATTTTGTAATTTATACTGTGATCCGAATAACAGTTTATGTACCTACCTGAACTGGTAGGTTTCTGGAACCAGTCCAGTAGGAGCTTGTTGTTGGAGCTTCTTATTATTTTAGTATCCAAAAATGGAATACTGCTGTTATGTTCTATTTCCAATGTAAATTGGATACGTTTGTTATATTTGTTAAAGCTGTTTAAAACATCATCAACTTCATTTTTAGGTACGGCACAAATTACATCGTCAACAAATTTTTTAATAAAAGCTGGGGGAGTCGATAAAGTAGGAATGACATTGTCAAACAGAAAATCCATTACCATGGTAGCAATAATAGGACTTAAAGGGGAACCCATAGGAGTACCAAAAATTTGTGCATAAAATTTATTGTTGAATGAAAAATAAAAGTTGTGAAAAATGAAATTTAAAGTTTCTGTTAGTAATTCCAAAGAAAAGTTGCAATTTGGTTGAATAATATCCCATTTTTGGTTAATTATTTCTATTACTAAGTTGATGGGAATATTGGTAAATAGAGAAATTACATCCAGAGATATTAAAACAAAATCATCAGGTACAAAATAATCCTTCATTTCCTCTGCAAATGTAAAAGAGTCTTTGGTGTTGTAATTGTTAGTATTACTAAAAGATTTGGTTAAGATATCTGCAATAAATTTAGATAATTTGTATGTGGGAGAATTATTTGATGCAACAATGGGTCTTAAGGGGATTCCATTCTTATGAATTTTTGGTAATCCATAAAGTTTTGGTGCCACCGAATTTATTATACACAATCGTTTTTTGTCATCTTCGTTAATACCTATGGGTTCCCCTTAAGTCCTATTATTGCTACCATGGAAATAGATTTTCTGTTTGACAATGTCATTCCTACTTTATCGACTCCCCCAGCTTTTATTAAAAAATTTGTTGACGATGTAATTTGTGCCGTACCTAAAAATGAAGTTAATGTTGTTTTAAACAGCTTTAACAAATATAACAAACGTATCCAATTTACATTGGAAATAGAACATAACAGCAGTATTCCATTTTTGGATACTAAAATAATAAGAAGCTCCAACAACAAGCTCCTACTGGACTGGTTCCAGAAACCTACCAGTTCAGGTAGGTACATAAACTGTTATTCGGATCACAGTATAAATTACAAAATAAACACGCTGTTATGTTTAAAAAACAGAATTACAAGAATTTCAGATCCTTTATTTCATAGAAAAAATTTGACACTTCTATCAAACACCATGGTAAACAATGGTTATCCGAAATCTCTCGTAAATAAATTGATTTTAGTTCGAGCAGCAATAAAAATGTCAAAAACCAGCAATCAACAAATAGTGTTGCGTATAAAAGTTACCGATGATAAAGGGTTTAACCCCAAAATTAGTAAACATTTTAAAAACGATGGCATGGTTATTTCAAAATATAATTCAGTCACGGTTGGCCAACTTTTTTCAAACACAAAAGATAAAATTCCTATGCTACTTCGTTACAATATTGTGTATTCCATTCCTTGCCAAGGATGTGACAAAATTTACATAGGACAGTCATCACAATGGCTGCGATCAAGAATTGTGCAGCATAAAAGCGATTGCAAAATAAAAAAGAATTCATGCGCATTAGCGTGTCACACAAATAATACTAACCATTATCCGGATTTTAATAATGTAAAAGTGTTGGATAAAGAAAATTCATACAAGAGTAGACTTTTTCTGAAATGGCTCATAGTAAACAATGAAAAGCTTTTAAACTTCAAAACAGATACAAACAATTTGAACGCTGTGTATATGTATTTACTCAAGTATAGGAAATCAAACAACATTAGATAAATACAGATAATCAACCATGCACTTCAAGAATGTTATCGTACTAATTATTTTAATAATCGTCATGTTTTAGTTCTCAATGGAATTTATATTTTAAAAGCCAAATTTTATTTTAATTTGTAACGTGTATTGTGATAGACGTGAATAGTTGTTTCTTGTACTTTTATCAAATGTTTTATTTAATTTATTTATTTTAAGTTTTAATGATAATTATCAAAGCCATGACAGTATTTTAACTCCAGTTTTTGTAAGTAATATTTTATAATTCTTATGTTAATGACAGTCACAGTTACTTTACAGCACCCTGAAGAAGATTTTAAATAAATCGAAAGCTCGGTAAAAAACAAATAAGAGTTTTATTACTAGAAGACCAAATAACCTGTTATTATTAATTGTTATACACTGCTGGTCGTCACTTTTAACTAATTGTTATATATATATATATATATTGTTATATTTTGGTATATATTGAGTTATAGAGAACCCTTTTATAATCAATTACCACCTATTTTGTATTGTTTATTCATGATTACAGGATTGATCATCTGTTATATATACTGTGATCCTACCTTTTTAGTGATAGGCGTAATATATCTATCGGTCACTCCTTGTCTTATTTTAGAGCCTTGTTGAGTTATGCCACACAATTTACATTTAAATATTTTACACGTCTGCTGCACTTAAATATTCTACAGGGCCGTCAAACACGTGGCGTAATCTACCTAGGGTGGTTCCGTCCTAAGCAAACACCTCTCAACTAGACACCCAAACAAATATCCAAGGATTTTCAAAATAATTTTAAATGCCAAAAGTATACCCAAACACTAGTTCCACTTTTATAAATTTGATTAAAGCACTGCGTAGATATTAAATACTAATACCTGGAATCCAGATACAAGCGCCGCCTTCCAGCCGTCCTGAAGCCAAGTGACCAACTGCAGGCACCTCCTGTAAATAATAAGTAACTCGAGCAACTGGTAATCTCCAGACTATAAAACCACTAATATTTCTACAAATTTTATGTTATACAAATACTCAGATAACTCCAATTCCACTATGCTTTCGTCTTCAAACAATAACGGTACAGACCAGCACCTCTTTTAATTAACTTTTATTCGCCGTAAAACTGCTACTATTTGCTATCTCCAGGTACAACTTGACTTTCAAAACTTTCTCGTAACTTTTAAATGTAATAAAACTCATAACAGTACAAAAACACGTCTATTTTTCAGTAATATCAATTTGAAGTCCCTTATAAAATAAAAACCGTCTTCTTTTGTTTTCGTTGCCATGACAACTATCTCTACGCACACTATGTAATTTATAATTATTAATAATTGATTAATAATACAGTTGTTTTCTCTAGATACATTCATTTTCTAGATGGTTTGTAATCCAGTGATTTATGTATATTGAACTTTTTACAATATTGAAAATAGCTAACAAACTTTGATGGTTCAGCTTTTAAATTGTACGCAACAGACATTTATGTCTTATTCGGTAAACGTCCTGTCATTACATAACCAATCTTTAATTGTTAAAACATATTCAAACTGAAATTGATTTACCAATTTTACGGGAGTATCACTTAACTCCTTAAAATTTTAAAAGCGTGCAGTATACCAAGCAATTTTGATATTTGTTTTACATTCAAATGGTTCTGAAAACGCTAACTCCAAATTAAATTTTATATACGTGCAACCATAACAATTAAAATACGTATACAATGCAAACTTATAACTAGCTTAGCCTGGTCTATGGCCGGTATATGTTGTTGAATGCAATGCAGTTTCAAAAGCTTTATAAATTTATAAACGTGGAATAGTTGTTGTTAATTTATAAACCAAAAATACCTGAAAGAAAATACTCAAACAAAACCAAATATACCCCCATTCTAGCAAAGTCGTTTCGAAGCCCTATTTAAACATTTTATAAGCCCACCCCCTTCTTGACAGTATAATATATATATATATATATATATATATTGCTGTGATTCCTCTCATATCTCTAGGTACTGGCCCTTTAAAAAAAAAACATTCGAGCCCCACAGTTTGGGCGTCAAGAATGCTGTGAAACCTTTTAAATCACCTGGTCCGTTGATTCCTTCTGTTAATCGCCTCGGCTGCTCTTCTAGATAACTTCCATTCTCAATCATAAAAATTAAACAACACATTCCTACCACAAACATCAACGTTAACTCTATTTACATCAATATTCAGAATACATTAAATTTTCAAATTAAATTTGAACATAAAATTCAGTTTTAAAAGAATTTCCGGATTAATTTTATTATCATTTTACTGTGCATCCAAAATTAAAGTCCTTGTTGGATGCCTACTAATTAATATAACAAGATAAGCAGACCGGAGTCTGAGTATAAAGGGAGCATCTACCACCCCTTTACGTTAATTAACCAGGTTTGTCTAATTGAGCTCAAAGACCTACCCAAAGTTTCATCCTATTCCCGAACATCAAAACAAAATACCCTTTTACTTAAACAAGCAAATTTCATCTTAAAATTAAATTTTATGGTTAGAAAAATTCCACTAATGTCCATTTAAAGTAAATCAATTATAAAGTCATTCAATACACACAAAAAATGTCAAACAAAATAGTACAATTTACCTGAAGGTTATTGTCCTCGTAGCTTCAGTGTAATCGTCCCTTTGTAAATCACACCATTCCAACCGGATTCTATTTACAGCTTCAAGTTGTCAACGCTTTAAAAATGTTCTCCATCACCATTAATTTAAAGTTGTTTCTAGGCTTTTCCGGAACTCATCTGTGTATATCTGCCTCTGGTTCAGTGGATGCAGACACATTTACGAACCATTTAGTCATTAACACCCCCGCAAAATAGCAAAGAAATTCATACTTCCTTTTACCAATATTACCAATATACGCCAAAACTGCCTACTTTTGGGTATACATTTGTCGTTGTAAATTTTACTAATTGGTACCGTGATAATAAACTTTTATTACCTTGTATCTAAGTGCACTGAAGTACATTCATGTTAGCACGTAAAATAACCAACTATTTTGAGTCACTAAAATATACTAGCACACTTTAAATTATTTAATCAAACTAAAATGCACTGTTTAATATCAAGTCGCGGATGCACGAGCTTTTAACGCATCGAATCGTCGAAAGTCTAAGAGTCTAAGAGAGAGAAACACATATTCCCGCCTGTATATATAGCGAATAGCCGACACGTCGCTTTGTTCCCTAAAACGGGTAATTCCAACGAATTCCTCATTCTACGTTCCCAGTCTGTAGCCTGCACGTCGATTTTATGAATTTAGTACTCACCCCATTGAGATCTCAGAAAATTTCAACACGGCCCGCAAAGTTGTCCGAGAAAAACTAATTACTTTTATACAGAAATTGTTGTTCTACCTCTGATATATGCATCCTATTTTTAACCAATCGCAACCCCTTGACGTTGCTTAAATCCCGCCCTTTTACAATATGTGTCTTTGCTTGACGCATTTTCTCTTCCTTTCTAACCTGTTCGTATTGGTGCAAATTTATATTCTTTATTATCGATTATATTTTAGTCCACGCGGACTGTTATCTGGGTTTAATAAACCCGTATCGCACATTCTCGTGAATACTAAGTCCCGGTTTCTCCAAGATTCTTTGAAACATTAATTATTTGCCAAATTTACGCAGAATGAGCTTTTTAAAAATACGCAGGTGTTCTGTATTTCCTGCTAAAGCATCTGATCGTTTCCAATATCCTTAGAATCAACATGTTTATCCAAACAAATTAACTTGAAATTGCCTTTTAAAACACGCAGGGTGTTCAAACGTAACATTTTAAATAACCTTCCTACGATTTGACTATTATTGGGTTTTCACAAGTTCTAAGGATTATTTTTAACTTTAATTTCAGGTTTGGGGTTTTTTTAAATAAAATCTTGACATAAAATTATTTTTATTTTTTAATAAAATTAAATTTTAATTTATTTTTCCAACCCTTTTTGGGTTTGTTAATAAATTTTCTTTTCCCTAATTTTTCTATTTTTCCCTTTTAAATTTCTATTTTATTAAATTTAAATTTTCAATTTATTTCGCAAATTTTTAATTTCTTTAAAAATTAATTTCTTTTGTTTATTAATTTATTTTCCTTAATGAATTTTTAAAAAAATTTTTATTTAAAAATTATATTTTATTATTTTATTTTAATTCAACTTTGGTTCCCTTTAACTATTTAAATTATACCCCTTTTGGGGCTAAATTTTTATTTGAAAACTTTAAAATTATTAATTTTTAATTTATATAAAATTTGAAACCCTTATCATTACAACTTTTTGAATTTTATTTGAAAACTTTTTTCAAAATTAGTTACCCCTTTGTTATAAATTCATTAATTTCCCTCCTAACTATTTAAAAACCCCCCAAAAACTATAAAATTTTAAACGATTTTAATAATAACCCTTATCATTTCCCTTTTTAAATTATTTGAAAACCTTTTTTGTTACTTTTAAATTTATTTATTAACAAATTCATTTTCAAAAAAAATAAAAAACCATTTCTTTATAACAAAAATCTTAAACCTGTTTATTTCTCCATCGAGCTTTTTTGTTTAAAAATTATTTTAAAATTCATTAAAAAAAATTATGCAAATTTTAAACTAAAAACTAACTTTTATTTTTATCACCCCATTTTAAAATTTCTTCCCAATTCTATTACATTTAAAATTTTTTAAATTAAATTATTATTTTCCCCCAAATTTCAAAATTTATTTTTTATTTTCCAAATTAAAATTTTTTTTTCCCCGACATAAAATTGTATTTTTTCCTGACTTCAAAATTGGTTTGTTTTTCCCGGACTTTCAGAATTTTCATTTGTTTTTCCCTGAAATTAAATGATCTATTTCCTCAGATTCGAAGCCCTATTATTTTATTTTTAGTTTAAAATAAATTCATTAAAACGTACTTACGTTTAATCGGCAATTATAATCTTCATCTTGGGAACACCAAAACTTCCCTTTTTATTAAAACAACTTCGTTACATCTTGCAATTTTCTTGAATTACCATCATATTTAGAACTGTCCTTATTTCAAAACAAATAATTCATTTAAACAGTTTCATTAATTACGATTCCCCATAATCATAACCTGCTTGCAGCTGTCTTTCGTTATCAAATGGGTTTTGATAGATCTAATTGCTTTTCCATAAACAACTGATGCAAGACTTTTAAATTCATATTTACATTGTTCACCAATTTTAATCATTTTCTTATCAAAGATGGTTAGCATTTGTACGATTTATTTAGCTACCTGACTCTATTTCCCCCATTAATCTAATCGTTTGGTACTCTTTTGAATGCGTGTCTAATTACACTTTATCGTTTAATAAATATCCCCCACAAAAATATCATTACTTGTACCTAAATTAACTAAAACTTTTCTACAGGGTATTAATATTTTTTTTACCAATGAATGTCCATTTCTATAACTATGGTCTTCCTATGTTTATCCCTCGCTTAAAACTATTTCTATTTAATACATTTACCTTACTAAAATTTCCTTTCAACCACTAAATAATAGTTTTCGGCCTTTAATTTCCCATTTAAACGACTCTTACCAAAAGTACACCCCAAACAACCCCTTTAAATATATATATATATATATATATATATATATATATATATATATATATATTTTCATATTTAGACCAGGGTAGAAAAAATATTACAAAATAATTTTAATCACCTTATAAGGAAGTTTATTAGAAATACCTTTATTAAAACCCGTGGAAAAAAATTATTCGTTTTATTAAAATAAAGATTAAAATTTTTACAAGACGTTTAAAAAAATACGCAGTTTTAAAATGCTCAAGGAATGTAATTATTTAAACAAAGAAAATTACGGCAAAATTTATCGTAATTAACTTATTTAAGTAACCGGAGCAAAGTGTACCTATAATAATTAATATTTAAGTTGTATTCGCTAAAAAATGAAAAGGAAAAATAATTTTAATTATTAATGAAACCGTTAATAAATATAAACCTATAAAACTTTAAAAAAATTAAAATAACAAAAACTCTAAATTAAATTATTTTAAATCATTTAAAATAATTCGGGTAAATTTTGCAATAATTAATTTTAAAGAATTTGGGAAAACTCGTAATAGTTACGAGAATTGCTAAAGCTGGGTTTTCAATCCATGTATAAAATAATGAAATAAAAAACGTTGACCAATAAGAAAGGTAAGAAGGAAAAGAAAAGCTAAGCAAAGAAATTTGTAAAAATTTAAGAATAGGGGCAAATTGGTTAAAAAAATAAATTGATAGAAAAAATTCTGTAAAAATAATTAGTTTTTTGGACACTTGGGCCGGGGAAATTTTTAGATTTTGGGGCGAGGAAAATTTAAAAATATTAAACAGATGGGAAATAGTAGGAACTTTGAATTCCCGTTTTGGGGAAGCCACAACGGCTTTTTGATTAACCGGTGAATTAAAAGTTTAATTTTCATTATTTAAAAGTCTAATAATTATTAAATTTAAACCTCATTTTATTTGATTTAAAGGTAGAATTTTATATTCAAAATATTTTATTTACGTGTAACAGAATGTATTATACTTAATAAAGGTAAAAAATTTTTTCACTGTCCAAAAAAATTTAAAACGAAGTTACACAAAAGACAGTTTTGGGAAGGGCAGAAGATAATTTCTTTCATTTTTTTGGGGGTTAAAATTAAAGGTTAAATATTCATTAAAAAGGGTGATAAACAAGATGATTAAAAAAAATTTAATGGATCAGGAAAAATTTTAAAATGGAATAGAAGCCTAAAATAATCCTTTAATGGTGTGAAATAAAAAACGAATTTAAAGAGGAATAATTATAAAAATTATTTTGTTTAATTTTTGGGATTAATGATTTAAATTGTTTATTTAAATGGTTTAGGAAATTGAACCCGTTTAATTTTAAGAGAAATTTGCTTGTTTGTAAAAAGGGTATTTTGTTTTGAGTTCAGGTTGATTAAAATTTGGGAGTTTTGAGAAAAAATGGTTAAAAGAAATGGTAAGCTTTTAACCAACTCGGTCCAATTGTTAATTAATTAAGGCAAACAAGGACAATTTTGGTAATAAAAGTAATAAAATTTCTTGAAATTTTTTGAAATTTTCTGATTTAATTTTGAAATTTTAATTATTTAATTTGATGTTTAATTAAATGGCAAATAGGTTTGGACCAGAAACGGGAATAAACCTGGTTGGAAAGGCCCAGCGCTTTGAATATCGATGGAAAAATTTTAAAAGCTGAGAATCGAAGCCGTAAAAAACCTGTTGAATTGGGGATTAATAAAGAAACATCTTTAAGTGAAATAATTATTTATATATTTTGTTTAATTTTGGTTATTAATGCTTTATAATTGATTTACTTTAAATGGACTTTAGTAAAGTTTAAATAAAGTTTAATTTTAAATGAAATTTCGAAGTAAAAAAGGGATTTTGTTTGAGTTAAATTGAAAAATTTTATTCTTTGGCTAATTGGAATGGTTAATTAATAAAGGGGTGGTAATCTCCTTTATCTAACCGGTCGTTAAGATATTTTAAAAGGCTAACAAACTTTAATTTTGGATGAAGAAAAATTAAAAAACTTGAAATTCAAAACTGAAATTTATCTGGTTTTAATTTTGAAATTTTAAGACGAATATTGAGTTAAAATTAAATGGTTAAATACTTTGGTTGAAAAAGGGTAATAAAACAATATTGGAAACCCAAAAGACTTTGAATGGTCTAAAAAATTTTAAAAAAGGAAAATCGGGTAAAATAATTTTGAATGGTTGATTAATGAAAGTCTTTGAAGCTCAAAGAACCTTGGTAAATTAACTAGTTTGAATTTTTTTATTGAATGCTTTATAATTGTTTTTAAAATTTTAGTAAAGTTCAACCAAAACTTTAATTTTGATGAAATTTTTGTTTAAAAAAAGGGATTTTTTTTATGTTAGGAATTATTAAAATTTTATGTTTTGATAATTGAGAATGGTTAATTAAGTGGGGTGGAGTGTTTTTTAGATGGTTGAAGTTATTTAAAGAGGCATCCAACAAGGACTTTAATTTTGGTCACATTGAAAAAAATTTTTGAAATTTTTTAAAAGAATTTACTGAGTTTTAAGAAATTTTAATGTTTCTGAATTTTTAAAAGAGTTAACTTGGTTTTTGGAGGAAGTTTTGAATTGAGGTTAAAGTTTCAAAATGAATTCAGGAAAGCAACGGAAGGTTTCGGTTTAAATTTTAGAAATTGGGGTGTATTTTTTGAAACCGTATGCAGAAGAGGGTAAGATTCGGGAAATGGGGGCGAATGTTTTTTGAGGGATCCGAAATAGAGGGAACAAGATTCGGCGACCCAAAATAGGTCAGAAAAAAATTTTGATTTTTTAGGAAATGGCGTTAGAGAGATTTCTTTGGAAAATTTGAGATTTGGGTGGTTGATGATTAGAACGAGAGAAAAAGATTTAAGGATAAGGAGTGGAAATTGGAAGTGACGATAGTGCATTGTGTGAGAAAATTTCGAAAATGGAAGAAGCGGGAGGCAGTAGAGATCAGTCGAGGACGGAATCAGGGATCAAGGAAACGAAATGATAATGAGGATGCTTGAAAGAATGAATGAGACGTTAAGCGGGGTTAGAGAGGACTCAAATCGAAAATTTGAGCAAATGAGTGATGAATCGAATAGAGCGAGAGAGGACTCAAATCGAAAATTTGACCGAATGAATGAGACATTAACAGGAGTTAGGAAACCCTAAGTGAGAAAATAGATAAGACGAATAAAGAAGTTTCAGAATTTAAAAATAGTCTTACCGTAAAGATGGGGAAGTTGAAAATAGGGTTGAAAAAATGAGCGTGATATTACAGGTCTTCGACAGGAAATGGGACATTTAAGGTCCGAAGTACGCATTTTTGTGAAGAGGAGATTAATGTAAAATGACTGAAGTGACGGACTCATGTAGGGATCAGTTAGGCAGGGTAGAACGTGAAGTTAGTAGTATTAAATACAACATGTCAAATTTAACGGGGATGGTCCCAGATTTGCTACAGGTGGAGTATCATTGGACCAACACATGAAGTTTTATGGCGATAACAGGGTAAATCCACAAATTTTTATTAATAGTGTAAGAAATCTAGTGGGAAATTTATTTGACGAACAGACTAAACTAAATACGATAAAGGCTTTATTAAAGGACAACGCGGAAGCATGGTACAATTTAGTAGGACAGGACATAGACACGTATCAGGACTTTGAAGACAAATTTTACAACATTACTGGAGTGATCACAAACAGGATCAGATTAGGGACGACTTGATTACAGGAAAATTTAAGGGAGAGTTTGCAGGTTCTAGGAGCAATATGCCATCCGCAAGTACAGTGTGGCCAAACAACTGAATCCACCATTGACGGACAGACAGATTATTAAGTACCTATCACGACATTTTGAACTGGAAATTAGACAACACGTGGCCTTACAAAACATCACAGAACGGGAGACATTTTAGAGTATTTGCAGAGATATGACGATGTATGTGTAGGACGGACAAGAGAGATACGAGAACGAAACGTTAACACAGTTAGGTTTGACAACAGGACACCGAATTATCCGAGACGGCCTGACTACAACAGAAATTTTCGACCGAATTGGGAACGACGAGGACAGGAATACAGAAGTAATAGTGCGACTAGGGGACCGACGCCAAGACCTAGTTACACGCGACAGAACAGTTTACCGGAAGTAAACAGGACTGTGACCAGCACGCCGAATAGAGACAGGGACACGGATATTAACACGAGGAGGACGTACGCACAGGTTGTAGAAGGACAACCAGGACCAAGCACGGAAAACAGGATGAGACAGGATTTTTAGAACGTGACAGACCACTAGATTTCTGTGTAAATGTATACGAACATCCACGTGAATTTTTCAAAATTGAGGAGGAAGTAGAGCCAGAAACTGTAGAAAATTATGTTTGCCAATTATTAATTTAGAAATTTTGAAAATAATGTAGAAGTATTACTTGATACAGGGCAGAGGCGAGTTTAATATCGGAGGAATTTGACAGCAAAATTAGGGATAAGGTTTGTGATAGAATTATGCCTATAAAACGTAGCCATTTAGTAGCTCCAAATAAAAAGAAGTTTGCTGTAGTAAATAGTGTTGTGGTGCTTAGGATAGATATAGGAGGTTTAAGCTGTGAACAGGAGTTTGTAATTGTACCTGGACTGAAGTTTCAGAGCATTTTAGGTGTTGACTGTATGATGAAGTTAGGGTTTTGATAGATATGGAAAGGAAGGTAATAAGGATTAAGGATAGGGTAGTGCCATGGAAGGGCAGTTATGAAGTCACAGAGGATGACACGGGGTTTAGTATTAATGTAGTAGAGGTAGAGGATGATGAAGTAAAACAGATCAACACAATAAGATGTCCAGAGGATAGGAAAGTAGAGGTTCAAGCTTTAATACAAAACATGCAGAAGTAGTGGGGTAGAAGCAGCATATCAGGAGCAGGTGAAGACGAAATTAAGTAAAGATGGCAAGTTTGTTTTTAATCAAGTAGATTTAAAGGATTCATTCTGGCGGATTCCATTACACAAGCAGTCTAGAAGGTACATAGGATTTTCCATAGAGGGAAAAATCGATAATTGTAAAGTAGTATCGTTTGGTTTGTCGGCAGAAAGGGAAACAATAATAAATGAGAAACAGACAAGTGTAGGGACTGAAGAAGAAGTAATATTTAAGAGTCAGGATAATAGGGATGATAAGTTTATTGTATGTGAGATAATAGGGATGATAAGTATAGATATAGAAGGGGGAGAGATAGGGATGAAGAGTATTAGGATGGTGAGAAGAAAGACGTGGAGGGTCAAGAAGAGAGTTAGATTTAAATAGGATAGGGATAGAATAGGTGTAGATAGAAGAGTAGAAGTAAGGGTTTATAGAAAATAAAGCTAGGTATAGGATAAATATGGGAGATAAGTAGAAATAGGTTTAGGATGAGAATAACGAGTAAATGTAGGAAGAAAAGAAGATAGGTTAAGTATAGATATTTCATATAAGATTAGTGGAGAGTTAGGAATAGAGTAAGAGTAGGATAGGTATATAGGATTAGGTAGGGGGAAGTGAAGTATAGTGAAGATTAGTTAAAAGTTAGGAATAGGATAGGTAGATAGGATGTATATAGGATTAGATGGATGAGTAGGATGAAGTTAGGGATAATTTCAGTTTATAGAATGAGGTGAGAGTTAGGAATAGGATAGGGATATAGGATAGGTGTAAATAGTTTTCGATTGGAGACAAAGCAGGTAAGTTAGATAGATAAGGGTAGAGAGAGATAGGCAGTTTTTTTGTAATTTTTTTGTCTAAATGTTTTATATTTGAATTCAAATAAGTGGGATTATTTGTATTCAAATAGGGGGAAAATACTCATATTTAGACCAGGGTAGAAAATTAATGGATTACATCAAATAATTTTAATCACCGTGTATAAGGAAGTTTATTAGATAATACGCTTTATTAAAAACCCGTGGAGAATAAAAATTCATTCGTTTTATTAAAAATAAGAGATTAAAATTTTTTTACAAGACGCTTTATATAAAAATACGCAGTTTTAAAATGCTCAACGTGTAATGTAATTATTCCTAAACAAAGAGAAATTACGTGCAAAATTTATCGTAATTAACTCTATTTAAGTAACCGGTAGTAAAACAAAGTGTACCTATAATAATTAATATTTAAGTTGTATTCGCTAAAAATGAAAAGGATAGAAATCAATTTTAATTGGAGTTAATGAAACCGTTAATAACATATAATACCTATAGAAACTTGTAAAAACCCAAGATTAAAATACCACGGAATAAAGCTCTGAGAATTAATATTATTTTGAACACCTGCGTAGTTTAAATATCACATTCGGCGTAAATTTTGCAGATAATTAATGTTTCAAAGATCTTGGGAAAACGTCGCATAATAGTTACGAGAATTGCTAAAGCTGGGTATTTCACACTCCATGTGGACTAAAATAATCGATAATAAAGAATATCAAGTTGCACCAATAAGAACACGGTAGAGAAGGAAAGAGAAAATGCGTCAAGAAAATACACATATTGTAAAAGGCGGGATTCAAGCAACGTCACGGGGTCACAATTGGTTAAAAATAGGATGCAAATATCAGAGGTAGAACAACAATTACTGTACAAAATCAATTAGTTTTTCTCGGACATGCTTGCGTGCCGTGTGGAAATTTTCTGAGATTTGAATGGGGCGAGTGAAAATTCGTAAAAATCGACGTGCGAGCAACAGACTGGGAACATAGAATGAGGAATTCTTTAGAATTACCCGTTTTGGGGAACCGACCGACAGACAGGCTTTTGCTATATATACCGAGATGAATATAAACAAGCCCTCTTAGACTTTTGACGATTCGATGCGTTAAAAGCTCGTACATACGCGACTTGATTGAAGATGTTAAACCGTGCATTTTAGTTTGATTTAAAGTTTGCTAGTATATTTTAGTGATTCAAAATAGCTTGTTATTTACGTGCTAACATGAATGTACTTCAGTGCACTTAGATACAAGGTAATAAAATTTAGTTTCACTGTACCAATTAGCAAAATTTACAACGACGAATGTATACACAAAAGTAGGCAGTTTTGGCGTATATTGGTGACAGAAGCATGAATTTCTTTGCTATTTTTTGGGGTGTTAATAATTAAATGGTTCAAATACGTGTCTGGATCCATGAAACAAGGGTCAGATAAACACAGATGAGTTCTGGAAAGGCCCAGAAACGACTTTGAATGGATGGTGATGGAGAAAATTTTAAAAGCGTAGAGAATCAGAAGCCGTAAATATAATCCTGTTGAATGGTGTGATTAACTAAAGAAACGATACTTTGAAGCTACGAGGACAGTAACCTTCAGGTAAATTATACGATTTTGTTTGACATTTTGTGTGTATTGAATGACTTTATAATTGATTTACTTTAAATGGACATTAGTGAAATTGTTCTAACCATAAACGTTTAATTTTAAGATGAAATTTGCTTGTTTAAGTAAAAGGGGTATTTTGTTTTGATGTTCAGGAATATGATGAAAATTTGGGTATGTCTTTGAGCTCAATTAGACGAACCTGGTTAATTAACGTAAAGGGTGGTAGATGCTCCTTTATACTCAGACTCCGGTCTGCTTATATTGTTATATTAATTAGTAGGCATCCAACAAGGACTTTAATTTTGGATGCACAGTAAAATGATAATAAAATTAATCTTGAAATTCTTTTTAAAACTGAAATTTATGCTGAGTTTTAATTTTGAAATTTTAATGTATTCTGAATATTGATGTAAATAGAGTTAACGTTGATGTTTTGGTAGGAATGTGTTTGTTTCTTTTATGATTGAAGATGTAAGTTATCTAGAGGAGCAGCCGAGGCGATTAACAGAAGAAAGACGACGGACCAGGTAATTCAAAAGGTTTCACAGCATTCTTGACGCCCAAACTGTGGGGCTCGAATATTTTTTTTTTAAAAGGGCCAGTACCTGCAGATATGAGAGGAATCACAGCAATATATATATATATATATATATATATATATATATATATATATATATATACTCCCATGTATTTAACGTCCAGTTGCCTGCAGTTAGCCACCGCTCCGTGTCTCTAAATGACCTAGGATAAATTTTAGATTTAAATAATTCGTTTTATAATGCCTCGACTAGCTCAGTTCAACCCTACACAGAGTATACGACGATACGATAACAGAGAAATTTTACTCCTCTTTTCTCTAACACTTCCTATTTGAATGAGATAAACGAAATTAACCAAAATTTATATAATAACCAAACTCTGAACAATTTGTAAATTCTCCCTGTATGTTTGTTGTGGTTTGTTTTGTATTCTTCGTAATTTTCTTGGGTATTAAACCACTCAGTTTTAAAATTGTCTTTACTTACATTTGGATCCATGACCTAGGATCGTTGTCAAAATAATGAATTTTTAAAGTTTGACATTTGTGACACAAATTAAAGGCGATTTGTCCCCAAATTATAACTCCTTTTAATCAGTCTAAAGTCAGCAAAAATAACACTGTAAATTTCTTGAAGAACGTTGAACGTTCGAGAACCTTCTTTCTCTTTTACGTAATTTTCTACGTATCAAAAATTTTTTTGATAAACCTCTACATAAATATCTCAATTTCTACAAAATTAAAATGTTCGAAAAGAAATTAATGTTTTAAGCTATTAATGAAATTTATCTCTGACTTGTTGTTTGTCCTTGTTGAATTCCTTGTGAGTACACGTCCCTGCATACACCCCAACTCTTAGAATTGCCCCTGCGTGTTGTTTGACCAGTATCCTTGGATAGTTTTCAGTTAGATTTTCCTTTTGATTTGGTAGTTTGTTACGTTTATTTTCGACAATAGATTTAAATACGTCTTTCTTGTGGTAATTCGTTTTTATTCACCTAGCTTCTGTTTCTATTCAAAACCTCATGCTGTATTTTTACCTCGTTACATAGTACCCGCAATCATAAAATTTATTTCAAATCTATTCATTCTAAAACGAAAATTTATTCGATAAATTAAATAGTCGATACCTTGTTTTAGGTATCCGTTAATTTGTTAAATATTCCGAGAACGTATAATTGCTTTCTCTTGTGTTTCCCATTTAAAGACTTGTCGAAATAATAGATCTTAATACTATTTAATAGTGTGTTTTACAGTTTGCTAATTGCGCTTTGATAACGTGAGGATGGCAGTTCGAACTCTTGTTATTTGAACCCATTTTAATTTGATTCTGCAACTTGTGCGTTTTCTACATTACTCGTTCCAGTACTTCAAAAACGATGCACGTTTTTTTGAGTCGATTAGTAGGCGGTATCTTGCGTTTATTGCTCTTAGCTGGAGGCCAAATAGGTTCTTTCTTTATGTGGGCTCGTTGACATAGACCACCTGATTTTGTCTGTAGACCGCTGCTACAGTTACGGTGGCAGGGTGAATGGATCCTGACTACCATGGCGTTGCTGTGCTGACTCACCCTGACGGTTTGCAAGATAAGCATCCCGACGCATAGAGGTATGTAACGCTTTTTCTTTTATGCACATCGAGAATTATTATTTATTAGTGGTTAATGTCCATTTCGAATGGGCCTGCACCTTGACAAAGTTCTAAATTAATAGAACAGGTAAAATGGCTTGCGTGTTCTAATGAGCTAAAGAGCCAAACTACAGGTCCAACCAAAGTAGTAGGGTCGTTAGTGAGGAACCAGACTAAGACAGGTCCCCGAAAGAGGGCAGCGGCTCTTTCGGCACTTAGATTGGCAGAGACCATAGGGGTCGGTATGGCAGTCTAAGACACACTACCGCGATGTGGAAGGCAACGGGAAACCACCACATTATCTCCCAAGTACACAGCGTACTTAAATTGTAATAAACATGATGGCATTCTCTGGGGTAAAACATTCCGGAGTTAAAATAGTCCCCCATTCGGATCTCCGGGAGGGGACTACTTCGGAGGATGCGATCAGAAAGAGAGTCGGAAACATTCTGCGAGTCGGAGCGTGGAATGTTAGAAGTATGAAGCAAGTAGGTAAGCTAGAGAACCTAAAAATCGAAATGAATAGGTTATCACTAGACATAGTGGAGACATAGAAGGAGCGGTAGTGGGTTTATTTGGTTTAGGCACGAGAAACGACAGGGGAAATAGGCTGGTAGAATTTTGTGACAAGAACAATTTAATTATCACAAACACATTATTTCAACATCATGCTAGAAGACGATATACGTGGAAGATGCCAGGAGATATAGGAAGATATCAAATAGATTACATTCTTGTTAGACAACGGTTTAGGAACCAAGTAAAAGACTGTAGAAGCTACCCAGAAGCAGATATAGATACTGACCACAACATCGTAATTATGAAGGCCGCACTTAAATTTAAGAATATGAAAAAAAGGAGCGGAAAAAGGCACTTGGACTTAGAGAAACTAAAAGATAAAGATATTCAAGAAAGATTCGAAAAAAGTTAAATGAATTGCTCAAAGATATCGGGAAAATATCTGATACTAAGGAAGTAGAAACAGAATGGAATAACATTAAATCTAGCCTAGACATGTCGGCCAGAGATATTCTGGGCTATACACAAAAAGAAAATAAGAAACCATGGATAACAAAGGATATCCTGAATTTAATAGAAGAAAGACGAAAATACAAAAATAAATTAGACGAAACAGGAAAA
Organism: Platerodrilus igneus; assembly: GCA_036346225.1. Classification (NCBI taxonomy): domain Eukaryota; kingdom Metazoa; phylum Arthropoda; class Insecta; order Coleoptera; family Lycidae; genus Platerodrilus; species Platerodrilus igneus. The sequence continues at coordinate 6,706,537 of JARFIW010000791.1, forward strand.
CAGAGATACAAAGCCATAAAATGGGAAATTATTCGAAAATGCAGAAAAGCTAAAGAACAGTGGTTTGATGAAAAGTGCAAAGAGGTACAAACGAAGATGGAAATAGGAAAGACAGACGAAGCATACAAATTAATTAGAATGAATTTTAGGGATATAAAACCGTACAGCAAAAATATAAGGGACGCACAAAGAAACGTCATTATAGATAACGTAGAGAAAGTGGGTAGATGGAAAGAATATATAGGGAATTTATATGCAGGAGAGGAACTAACTGCATTAGAGCAGGAATCAGACATTGAAAATGAGGACTTGGGATATCCTATACTTAGAGATGAGTTTGAATTAGCATTAAAGAGTCTGAAAAATGGTAAGGCGCCGGGTACAGATAAGGTGCAAGCAGAAACTCTAAAAGCCGCTGGACAAGCAGTAACAGAACGTCTCTTCCAACTTGTAAGCTATATGTATGAGACAGGCGAGATACCCAAAGATTTCAAACGTAGCACCATAGTAACTATATCAAAAAGGAAAGGCGCGGATAGATGTGAAAATTTTCGAACAATAAGTTTGACAGCACACGTGTCAAAAATATTAACTAGAATTGTGCAAAGACGAATGGAAAAACGGGTGGAAGAAATACTAGGAGAAGACCAATTTGGGTTTAGGCGGAACAGGGGAACACGGGAGGCTATTTTAGCTCTGAGAGTAATAATGGAGAAAACAATAGAAAAAGGGGAAAGCTTGTATATAGGGTTTGTAGATTTGAAAAAAGCCTTCGACAATGTAAAATGGAAAAAAATGTTTGAAATACTCAAAAAGATTGGAATGAGTTATAGGGATAGACGAATAGTCCATAGCTTATACAAACAGCAAACAGCAGTAATAGAATTAGAGCAGGAACGTAGAGAAGTAAACATTAGGAAAGGGGTGAGACAGGGATGTGCCCTATCCCCATTGATTTGTAACTTGTACATAGAAGAGGCAATGAATACTGTCAAATGCAGGAAGACATCTGAAATTAATATGCAAGGACAAAAAATTGATATGCTTAGATTTGCAGATAATATAGCGGTATTAGCGTCTAGCAAAGAAGAGTTAGAATCTGCTCTTAACGAAATGGAAACGGTTCTAACAGAGAGATACGGTATGAAAATTAACAAAACTAAAACTAAAGTTCTAGTATGCAAAGGTGGGGAAAATATATCAAAAACAAGAATACAAGTATGTAACACGAACTTACAAGAGGTTAAGGATTTCTGCTACCTAGGAAGCCAAATAACGCAAGATGGGAATAGCACAAAAGATATAAAACAAAGATTAGCACAAGGTCGTGCTACATTTAACAAGAAAAAGCAACTACTGTGCTCAAAGACCACAAACATAGAAACAAGGAAAAGATTGCTTAAAACATATGTATGGAACACAGCACTGTACGGATGTGAAGCCTGGACAGTAGGAGAAGCGGACAAGAAAAAGGTAGAAGCCTTTGAAATGTGGTGCTACAGACGTATGATGAAGATATCATGGACAGACAAAGTTAAGAACGAAGAGGTGCTAAAAATGGTAGGGGAAGAAAGAAATATGTGGAAAACGGTAAAAAAGAGAAGAGATAGGATGATAGGCCACATACTACGGCATGAGGGAATAGTGCGGAATATATTAGAAGCAGAGATCGGAAAAAAGAGAAGAAGAGGCAGACCTAGGTTAGACTACTGCACACAGATAGTAAAAGATGTAGGCTGTAGGGGTTTCAGGGAGATGTGTAGGCTAGCCCAGAATAGAAATCAATGGAGGTACGTATCCAACCAATCCCAAGATGGATAAACTAATGACGAAAAACATAACTGTGCTTAAACATGATGATTATTATAAGTAACTACAAGAATTGGTTGGGCAATATTCTCGAATAATGTTAAGTGTGAAAGGATTTACTGGAAAACCATTATTTCGGCAAACGTCTAAGTGTTGGGGGATCTTGGTAGCCACAGGTTGCTTAACCCCCTTCACTGAATCTCGGTGAAATAGGGCATAAAATTAGAAAACAATAGAAGGGGAACGAGCTGAATACACATGCTGTGTGAGAATTTCAGGTAACTATGTAGGCTAGCTCAGAATATAAATAAGGGCAGGTACGTGTCCAACCAGGAAAACCATTAATTCGGCAAACGTCTAAGTGTTGGGGGATCTTGGTAGCCACAGGTTGCTTACCCCCTTCACTGAATCTTGGTGAAATAGGGCATACAATTAGAAAACAATAGAAGGGGAACGAGCTGTATACACATGCTGTGTGAGAATTTCTGGGAACTATGTAGGCTAGCTCAGAATATAAATAAGTGCAGGACGGGTCCAACCAGTTTTGAGACGGAAAACCTAATGACGAAAAAATAAGCGCAGATAAATCTGATGATTAGTATAAACAACTAGTTGTTGGTTGCGAAATATCTGCAACTAATGTTGACTGTGCGAAAAGATATATTGGAAAATATATTAAATCGGTAAATGGTTAAGGGTTGGGGGAACTTGGCAGCCACAGGCTGCTTACCTCCCTTCACTGCCACTGAAAGTACGAAAAATATAGTATATAACTGTAAAACAATAGAAGGTGACCGAACTGTATCTAATAAGAAAGAACAGCACCTATGAGGAAAGACAACAAACATAGAACAAGAAGAAAATTGTTGAAAGCATATGTGTGGAGCACAGCACAGTATGCCTACGAAATACGGGCAGTGTGAAACGCAGACAGAAAAACGGTAGCAGCCTTTTGAAATACTGTGCTTCAGATGTATGAGGACGATAGCATGGACAAACAAAGATAATAACAAATAGGTTATAGAAATAGTAGGGGAACAAGGATATCTGGGGAAAAAGAGAAATAGAAGGGCGGAATACGTTCTAAAGCATTTTGGAGAATAGTATGGGATATATTACAAGCAGAGATAGGAAAAAAGAGGTAGATGTAGACCTAGATCAGATAGTGATAGATGCAGACTTTGGAAATTTCAGGGAAATCTGTAGGTTAGTTTAGAATAGGAAACAATGATGGTACGCGTCTAACCAGTTTCAGGACTGAAGACCTAATGATGAGTGGTTAATGTTGTGAAACCAGTTCACCATACATGTTAAAAAGCTAGCTTCTCTAGTGCTTCTGGTTATATTTCTTTAATTCTTACTACACATTGGTCTACATTTAATACTTTAATAAACGAAATTAACCAAAATTTATATAATAGACGCTTATATAAATTCTCAGATAGATTCTCAGATCGATTCTCTGATAGATGCTTAGAATCCTAAGTTATATAAATCTTAATATTATGTTTAATTAAAATTCTGAACTTACGTTTTAAAGTCAACGGCGAACTGCTATTGTATATTTGCACATGAATTTTCAATCACCCACATTCACTTGAGTATTGTTCTATAATTTGCTATTTTCAAGTTCGCGTGTTATTTTACTTCAGAGCAGTATATAGCGTGCCTTTTTTGTTGCAAGACTGACCCTTTATCAGCTTGTGCGGTATTTAAAACAACGTCCTCCAGCTGTCACCATTGGTTTACTTATCTTATCTGTTATTGCATAGGCGTAACTCTAAGTTATTGTCCATTCCTTGGACTTTCATGGTATTACCTATACTATAACTTGTCGAAATGCTCTTGCCGGTCACGTCTACATGTAGTGCTGTATGTGGATTTTGTTTGATCATGGCACATTGAACCTTATCAAGTCACGACCTCTTATTTGTATACGAATTTATTAAAATTTTCCGATTAATTCTGCACGTAGTCAAGCGTATACTTCCTTATTTTGTTTTGGGTTTTGTTTTAAATTTTATATAACAGATCGCGTAATCAATTTTATAATGACGTAAATTGAATGCGTTTGTATACTTGTTTACCACACGAATGATTATTAAAGCGTCGAGTTTAAAAAAAATTGTGTCACGTTTGTTTGACTTTTGATGTTCCTGATGCATGTTTATTTAAAGTTTATGAATGCATTGCTATAAAAATGAATTAGATTGCGTACAAAGTTATTTATTTTACTAAATGTAATTGAATTCTTGATGAATGAGCTTCTTTTCATTGATTAAAGTTGGTTGTGAATATTATACAGTGTGTTTGACATTTTCTTTTTGTGTAATTGGCGAATTGCTTACTCTTTATGATAAAAATGTTTAACTTTTTAGATTTTGGTGTCGTTTACTTGGAGTGTTCAACCCTTGTTTTAACAATAATAATAATAATAATAATAATAAACGTTTATTTCCAACAGGAATACACCCAATTACAGGAAATACTTCAGAAATTATTTAACACACATTCACAAGGTACAGTAATTGTGTATAAAAATAAACCTAATAGAAAACTGAAAAAAAGAAAAAATGTATAACAAAAATTGATATATCAAAAATTAATTAATACGTTTTATAAGGTCTTCTAATCTGTCGTTAAAAATATTCGAATCATTGAAGTATCTGTTATAAGTTAGACATACTACAGTGGCTGGAGAGTGCAACAATAAATTTGTTCTACTCGTTTGAAGATAAAAAGTATTGCTAAAATGCCCATGTTGACGAAGCACTACCAATGAAATCTAGTAGAAAAAGGCAATCTATTTCATTGTTTAATAATTTATATAAGAATCTTATATTTATACTTTTTCGTCTACATTGGAATGACCGACAATTAAATGTCATGGTCAGACCCAATAGGTGGATAGATTCCGTCACAGATGAAAGATACATATTTTAAAAATTTCCTTTGAACTGTTTCTAAGCTATCGTTATGAACTTTATAAATTGGTTACTATATCAGGGACCCATACTCAAGTTCAGATCTAACAAGAGTGTTAAATAGTAATAGTATTGTATTGACAGAGAAGTTGTTGCAGTTTCTATATATTAGACCATAAGATTTATATGCACTTGAAATACATTTATTACTATGTTCAACGAAGTGGAATTTTTCATCAAATAGGATACCTAAATCTTCAAAGCTAGATAATCTTTGAACAAGCGTTTCTTGTATGAAATACGAGAAGTTTATCATGTCATGCTATGAACTATACGAAACTATACAGCATTTTTGTATATTTAGATGCAACCGATTACTTAGCACCAAGTGCTCAAACATTCAATATCATTTTGTATAAGTATGCAGTCATCCATAGAAGTAATAGTTTTGAAAATTTTTAAGTCGTCTGCTAACAGTAGCTTTTCAGCTTTGATAGAATCCACAATATCATTAATAAATACCAGAAAAAACAAAGGGCTAAGATTTGCCCCTTGCGGGACACCCGATGTTGGAGTAAATGTTTGAGAGTGATAGTTTGAATAAGCTACGTGCAATTATCTATTTAAAAGGTAAGACTAAGTAAGTTCCAAAAATGCTTGTGAGAATCCAATAGCATTTAGTTTACCCAAAAGATTTTAATGATCGATTTGGTCAAAGGCTTTCTAGAAATTAGTGTAGATCACATCAACTTGTTTGTTGCTTTCGAGTGATTCAAGAACAAATTGGCTGAATGTTGATTTCCTTTCCATAAAGCCGTGTTTTAGTTTACCCCACCCCGATTTCCCTATTACAGTTTGACTAGCTCCAGTATCAACCAATCCTACCATTTTAATATCGTATACACCCACAGATACGAATGGGCCTCTCGACGACCTGAATACTCGTTTCCCGAGCACCTATACTACATGCATATTTCGTTACACCTTCTTGGCCGCACTCAAAACAAAACGTCCTCTCCCTAGGGCAAGAACAACATTTAAAGAAATGCCCTACCCTGCGACAGTTCCAACACTGTAAGTCCAGGTTAATAGGTTTCTTTACAACAGCCATTGAAACCTGTCTAGTTTTATTTTTGCATGGTGATATATCTGATAACTCGGGCTCTAAGGGAGAAATTACATTAACCGTCGTTTGACGAAACTCAGTAGCTGGCTGTTTTCTTGCACAAAGATGTAATTCCTCTTCCGTCGAAAAATCGTGTAAACCTAACACATGAATATAATAAGGCAAAATATTTCTACGCAGAATTGCTAGTTCTTCATCTTCAGGTAACGCCACAGAAAGTCTAGAAAAAAGATTGATCGTACAAGCAAAATAGTCCCCCTCCTTTTCTTGTTGTAATTGTTTCCGACTTATAATAACTCGCGTTGATAATCAAAGGGCAAATATTCCTTGCGTAAACCGTTGACAAAATGCGCCCATGAAGTAATCGAAGAACGAACCGACCTGTACCATATAAGCGCCTTGCCTTGAAGTAGATCTATAATGGAATTATTCAATTCAACCTAGGTAATATTTTGAGCAATACAATATTCTTCAATTCTTTCAAGGAAAGCATTAACACTAATATCTTTAGAATCCCCAGAAAATTTTATCCCCCACTTAACTACAGGTATCCCATTTGATACAACAACCGGATTCATTGTAACTACTACTGCCTCATTTCCCACACCTACCAGTACTGAAGAAGTGTCAGCGTTTTTCGTTCACATCTCGATGTCGGATTCATCTAGGATTTTGTCAAGTGTTCCTAAACGTTCCAATAACGCATCTACTGCACTAAAAAATTCCTTGTCCCCTTATTCTAGCCGTAATCTTGTTGACCAACCTAGTAAATCTTTTAATTTTGTCTCAAGTTTTAAAACTACAAATGTTCCTCCTGACTGTAAGATTTTAAATTCTAATTCCAGTTCTGAAGTTTTTTTTTCACAAATTATGAGCTCGTCCTTAATCTCTGGACTAAAATTCTTTGCCGTTTTCAATTAGCCAGATGGCTCTTTGGACAATTCCTCTTTAAATTTTTTCCTAAGTTCCCTAACCGTCTCGGCAGTGGAAAGTTTACAGCCTCGTACTAAAATTTCGTATTCTAACTCGTCTTTAGTTAATCTGTAAGGATCCATTTTAAATTTATCTTTCCTATTCCCTCACAACTCTTTAAATACTATCTTGATACCATGAAATAATTATGTGATATTATTTAATTTGGGTAAAGACCAACTAACAATCCCATAATAACCCTAATATATTTGACAATCGGAGATAGAACTTTGAAATCTGAATTTACTTTACCGAAAATAGGCCCGACGTAGGACGTCAAATTCCTGTCACACCCTAAATGCGAGGAGTAAAGTATAAGTCCCCGCTAAAGGAGTAAATTGTAGCATCGTTGTGCTCGAACCGATGGAAGTGGCTCGAACTCGGAGATATAAATTTGCTGCTTTCTGTTTCGTGGCTAATCAATGAGCACATAAGGGTCGTAGGAGTGTTACATAAGAGGTAAGTAGTTATGGGCGCCAGGGCTAGGTTGCGCCCCAGGAAACAACTCAAGCAAAAAAAGCAACCACATCCAACCCGATTGGAAGACGATGTGATCCATGTTAGAATTCCCCGCAGTAATTATCTTAACAGCCCCTGATTTCCAATTAATAAAAGCTTTGTTTCGTACACACTTGCACAACTTCTTTAATATTTGTAAATAAAGTAACCAGACAGATTCTAAGCAATATAAGAAAATGCGAACCAGTGGCAATGTAATCATGACACTGGGTAATTCAAGATAAAAGCCCTTAGGCACGAATTAAAAATTTAAACTTGGGTGCTATGAATATAAGTTCCAAGATATTTATATCCCACAGTGTGCGCAAATTGTGTTCACAATTAGACTTAAAATAGCAATTTTTCTTTTATAAACTTTACACTTATATCGATAATTAATTGTCAAATATAAATCCCTTCACCCCCAAATAATTATTCTCAACTATACAAAATTTAAGGGTAACCAATATTTTATTCTACTCTGCACCACAACTAAATTATCTTCTAAGGCTACTTACGATCACCTTTCGGACCTGAACTTGTACCGATGAATCGAATCCCGGAACAGCCGATCCAATATCCAACGTTAGGAGCACCAACTAGGGATTAAGTCTCTACATCAACCCCACTACCAATTCCAGCACCAAACCCAGAAAGAAATTCACAACACTCACGAATGCGCTAACAGCTAAGAATTAGGACAACCTAAGAACCCTGCAATAATACGATTAATCACCTGTTAATTATAATCCTTCTTTACCTTGGCTAAGAAGGGTTCTTATACAATAACAATAAAATCTTGCTCTGTCGAAATATAGAAGGAGTGCTTATAAAAGATGGACGTTCACGTCAATCTATCTTTTCGATAAGCCATCCGAACAGATGTGAAATTTTGCTTTGTACCAACGACTAGAAATATCATACGTTCAGTAAATTTAGGTGTGCTTGGCATTTATTCCCTAACAAATCCTTCCAACGTAAGTTCGGGTATAATTTCAACTTTGAAACCCTTTTAATTTAGTAAGCTACCAAGCTTGATTTCGTGCGACCTAACGTTCTTCTGCTCGCATTACAATTTTTATGTCCGCGCAGCTAGCGATCACGTTAACAAACAAGTATTGCTATCCTGACTCCTTATACACCATATCGATGCGATACTCCGCCTTCAAACATTGAGATATAGTTTAAACAAGCATTAAATTCCCTTGAAATAACTTGCTTCCTTTTGACAATACAAGTGCGTTCCTCAGCGGTACATCAATCAAATAAAATAAATTACTTTATTACTAGACATTTATAGCTTTATACGTAATTATATACAGAAACTGTATTAATTTTGTAACGGTCATAGAATGACTGTTAGAACGAGAGTAGAAAGGAATTAAAGAAATAGAGCAGGAACTAGACAGGAAATTGGTCAATTAATAACCGAAGTTAGGATTTTCTGTGAGGAGGAAGTTAACGGTAAAATGACTGAAGTGAGCGATTCATGTAGGGATCAATTAGGAAGGTTTGAGAGAGAGAGAGGTAAGCGGGATAAAACAGAATATGACAGCTTGTTACGTGCCAATTGGCACTTAAACATTGTTTAGGTTAAGTTTGATGTGCGGAGGTTTCGCGCCATAATTTCGAAAGACGCGGTGCGCGGAATTTTAAAAGACTAGGCGTGTACTTCCGTTACGTCCCAGTGCATTTACGCAGTTCGCGCGACGCTAGAGAGTTGGACGAATAACTTCGCGCCGACGTGTAAAAGACAAAAGAGTGGGGACGAGTTTCCGTGACGCTCTTAAACGTGGCTGTTTTGCCACAATCTTCAAGGAGTGTGGACGTTTGAGGTATCGTATCGTGCTTATCCTATCTATGTAGATTTCCTTTGCCTAATTGTCTTTGTTTGTTGCCTTTACCTGGTTTTCCTTATCCGATCCCTACATATGTAGATAAAATCTGCCGCCACCTAGGCGAACCGTACTGCACGACCCGAGAATGAGCCGGAGACAGCACCGGAGCAAGTACCATCTTTAATCACCCCGGAGCGGAGCCCTGATTGCTGGTCCGAACGCGTTGGAAGAGCGTCGGGCGTATCACCTTTATCTACCCCAACAGGGCCTCCGTAGCCTGATGGACTTGGAATACAAGCCAACTTTAACCCAGAGGCATATTCGTGTGAGTAGTTGCATTAGAATATATTGCCTGAACTTTATATATTTTTCCGATTATTATGCAATATAAATTGTGCATTGGTGACGTCATTGGTGGATGTGCGCGCCCAAAATCTGTATAAGATTAGCGCTACCAACCACCGATGGTGTCTAGTAAACCCCACTTCCGGTGTTGTATTTATCGAACTTTTAAATGTAATTACCGTTTTAAATGTAAGAACTAGACAGGAACTAGACAGGAAATTGGTCAATTAATAACCGAAGTTAGGATTTTCTGTGAGGAGGAAGTTAACGGTAAAATGACTGAAGTGAGCGATTCATGTAGGGATCAATTAGGAAGGTTTGAGAGAGAGAGAGAGGTAAGCTGGATAAAACAGAATATGACAGCTTTAACGCGGAATGGACTAAGATTTTTTACAAATAATGCATTTCTAGATCAACAGATGAAATTTTATGGAGACAATCCTGTGAACCTGCAAATATTCATTAATAATATTAGCACTTTAGTTTGTAATTTATATAATGAGCAGGCCAAGCTAAACATTGTAAAGGCGTTATTAAAGGATAGTGCAGAGGCCTGAAACAATTTAGTAGGTCAGGATATGGAACCATACAGATACTTTGAGGGAAAATTCTTAAAACATTATAGGGGTGATCATAAACAAGACTAAGTGAGGGACGACTTGATCACTGGAAAATATAATGGGGAATTTACAGGATCTAGGGAGCAGTATGCTATTAGAAAATATGGTGTAGTGAAGCAGTTAAGTCCGCCTTCAACAGACCGACAAATAATTAAGTATCTAACTAGGCGTATCGAAGTAGAGGTCAGACAACACGTGGCGTTGCAGAATATAGTTGAAAGAGAGACATTTTTGGAATATCTCCAGAGGTATGATGTTGTGAGTACGGGAAGGCTTAGAGAAAATAGACTCCGAAACGTGAATCAGGTTAGACTTGAGAATAGGGGGTAGAATTTTAATAATAGACGAGGGATGAATTTTAACTGAAGTTTTAGGAACAACTCGGAGCAAAGGGGTAACCTTTATAGAAGTAATAGCGGTACAAGAGGTACAAGTCAAAGACCGGGAGTTCAACGGCAAAATAGCTCACCGGGGATGACAAGAGCACAATCAGGTGCAAGTGTTTGTGACAGTGGAATAAGAGATAGGCCGGACGTTACGAGGAGAACGTATGCAGATGTAGTAGAGGGACAACTAGGACCAAGTAGTGAAACTAGCGTAAGGCCGGATTTTAACTCTGGAGTCTATTACTCAGGAGGATGCCATTACTTTGAAAGCAATTTAGGTACGCTGTGTACTTAGGAAGCGGTTTCGTGGCGTAGTGGGTATGCGTATGGCTACTACGCGCAAGGTCCCGGGTTCGAATCTCAATACGGTCCGCTTGAAGAATATTAGGCGAGCATTTTTCACAAAAATACGCCCCTGTTCGGATAAAAGGTAAAATGGAGGTCCGTGTGAGTTGTCACGCACGTTAAAGATCCCTACCTAGCTTGGAACAGCAAGAGTACGGCAAAATTTAAAATCCTCCAGTTTAAGAAAAATTGTTTCTCGACCAATGTAGTACTTGGGAGGTAATGTGATGGTTCCCGTTGCCTTCCACATCACAGTAGCATGTCTTAGAATGCATACAGATCCCTATGGTCTCTGCCATTCTAAGTACCGAAAACGTTGCTGCCCTCTTTCGGAGACTTGTCTTAGTTTGATTTTGTACTAAAGACCCCACTAATTTGGTAAAACCTATAGTTCGGCTCTAGTTCACTGAAGCACGCAAGCCATTCTACCCGCTCTAGTATTTTAGAACTTCTTCAAAGTGCAGGTCCATTAGAACGGATCATGTAAAGTAACGGAAAAAAACACAAAACACAGAGGTTAAATTTATATATGATCAAAATTACTAATAAGTTCACATTTAGTTATTGTGGAATATTCTTCTATTAACACAAATGAGAACTTACAATACTGGAGTCAGAGTGTCAATAGAGACCCATTCTTACATTGTGTACCTTAAGGTTATTACTAGCGTTAAAAAATTATATTGTTTACACTCAAATGTTTTTATTAACCGACCAGATGTCGTATGCACCTTAATGTCCATCTAACAAGAATTTAATTAATTAGAATGGTTTTGCGTTTTGCATAATATTACAATCAAGAGTAATTACTAACGGTTTAAAACGTTTATGTAAAACAACAACAATATTAGCACATCAACGTCAATGTAATTTCATATAGTGAGCGAGTTTGTATTACTGGAAAATATCGAACTTTGCATCAATGTTGAAAATGTGTGCAGTAAGTATTCTTGGAACAGTTTTTAACCAGCTAAACTGTATAATATCAATTTTACTTGCATATTTTGTACCTGCAGATTTAAATGTAGAAATATAATCATAGGATAATGATAATAATAAATAATTTTCATAAGGATTTCTTATTACTTTAAAAGGTGTTGGCATTAAGATTATAAAAATAACTGTACAAACGTTTTCCCTACGTCATACTTAAAGTTGTTATAATTAGCCGTACTAGCAATCTTTATCGCACCATTATTTTACCAGTAACCAAATTAACTTCTAAGAGGTCGACTATATTTGATTCCTTAACATAAAACCACCTGTCTGGGACAGTCCGCGGTAGCTTGTCTTAAAGATTCCCCTATCTGTCTCGAACCCATAAACAGGTGCAATTGTCCGTTTCTTAGCATAAATACCCTAGACGAGGCGGTAACAGGTTCGTCGTTTGCAAAATATGAGTAACGATTTTTGACTTTGGAAATGAGCTTTCTAGTACTGCAACAACAATAAAACCATGTTGTCCTCGAAGAATCGGCTCTGTGTGGATTTTTCAATTACTAAATTTATTAATGATAAACAGTAAACTTATAAATTTATAATAGATTACATACCGAGGTGGAAGGTACTTCATTACCGAGGCGAAGTTTGATGACCAAGGCGCGTAGCGCCGCGGTCATCAATAAGCCCAGGTAATGTGAAGCAATGAACACCGAGGTTTGTATACTACTTTATTTACAATCATCCCTGTTAAGTAACGAAAAACCAATACGAAATTGGAATAATTAATTTTCAAAAGCATATTTAATGGTTTTATCAAGTAGGCAAAAATTAAAGATTCTTATGTCAAACAGCAAACGTCACAGTAGCGTCTGCGGTTTGTGTTTGTATCAAAAATGTCTCAAACTAGTGATTCCGAAATGGAATGTACTCCTCCTGAATTGAAGAAAGCTGCGGAACAAGTAACAGAGAATTTGCTGCCAGAAAAACAGGATAAGGGATGAAATGGCTTATAAACTGTACAAGTCCTGGTGTCAGGAAAAGGGAGCTCACAATATCTGCTTGGAACGTGTTGTTCTAGCTTATTTTAGTCACCAAAAAGACATCAACCCTATGGTCGACCTATTCAATGCTACGAAATACATTAAACGTTAAAGACAGTACTGATATTTCAAAATTTTCGAGATTATTAGCATTCTTAAGAAAACCAAACATTGGTTACTGCCCTAAGAAATTAAATGTCTTCAATAAGGAAGACATCGATAAATTTTGGATTGCGCCCCTTTGGATTTTCTTCCACAAAAGTTAAGGATATCATTAACTGCACCAATAGTACTGCTTAAACATTTTAGACTGATCTAGTTATAGCGATTTCTGGTATTTTGAAGAGTGAACAATTATTTAAAATGAAAATAAATGATATAGAAATGACTGAAGAACAAATCACTACTTTAATTCCAAACACAAAAAACGTACCGTCCTCGAAGTTTTGTAATAACGGATTTAAAATGGATTGCCATAGTAAAAGAATATACCAATTTATGTAAACATGCAGTAAACCAAAATTTTTTTATGCAAGTACGTCGTGGATAAGTTACCCGACAACCCTATGGACATAATTCAATCGCGATTCGCAATTCCCTAAAAAAATAGCAATGTTTTAAAGTTAAAAGACGTTGACAAGTATACCGGACATTGCTTTAGACGGACAGCAGCTACTCTACTTGCTAATACTGAAGGCGACATTTTTCAGTTAAAGAAAGAAGTTGGGTCGTTGGAAATCTAGTTCTGTAGCTGAAGGTTACGTGGTTAATTCTCTGGAGGGTCAACTAAAAATTGCACAAATGTTGTCCGTAACCACTAAATCCGACGTACATGAATCATTGGCTCAATCGACTTTTCCTAAGGCGTCAACTTCAAATAAAGAGTTCAATATATGTCCAAAGCGACCAGAGCCACAACATGGTTTAAACGTAATCAATAATTAAGAAAATTCCAACGTAACAATAAATTTCTATCGCTCCAATTCTTGATTACTATTTTTTTATACTTAATTTCAGCTATTTGTAATTTGTGTTAATAAATATAAATAACCATGTATGTATTAAATTAATTTCTGAAAATAATTCAAAATAGAATAATCCCTTTTGGGTAACAAAAAGCTGCTGAAGTGAAACAATTTAAATCAATTAGATTAGAAAAAGAGGTCGGAAAGTAGCCACTTTCCGACCTGAAATATTATTACACTTCAATCATTAGGTGGCGTTCGAAATGTCAAACTTTCGAATCCTTGACATATATAGTAATCATGATTGTTGTTTGATGATTGTAAATAAACAAACTTTTTGCATAACTGAAAATCTTTATTGAAGAAAATAGACAAAAGAACACGCTAAAAATACATGTTACTCAGATTCAAAATTCTTACTAATACTGGTGTCACATTTGAAAAAGGTTATACACGCCAACGCCTCTTTTTTATAACTACAACTATTAGTACTGCAAAGCGACTTGCATTTGCATAACCTGATTAAATCAAAAGGTAGTACACAGTCTTTTATCATTTGTTTTAGGTAGAGATGCAAATTTCTGAATTCATTGCTAAAGCGTTCAAAATTTAGTGGTTGAAAAATTGATTTCTTTGCATTTTTCCATATATAAAATTGAGCTGAAGTTCTCTGAATATGCAAATGTAAAGCGTCAAATGTGCAAAATACTTTGGCCAAATTAATCACAATCCCAGTGACTGTGTAATTGTTTTATGCTGCAACTCATCTGCTGTTGATGTTAATTTGTATGTGATGTAGGTGCAAGCTTTCTCTAGTTCATTCACTCTCTTTGGTGTTAAAATGTCACCATTACCAAGACATGATAATGCTGACTGTACCAATGGTGAATGTGGTAGATCGAGAGCCCGTATTTTAAAAACCAAGCGGTTTATAGTGTGAAATCTTGTTAAAGCATGCATTCCGCAATTTTTTGCTAACATTATTACCTAGCGGTTCTGCAGATAAGTGACCACCTAGGAGCCCAACACGTTTTGTGGAACACACATATTAAGCCACATTGCTTTACAGTTTAAGGATAGTCCATTTCAGAAATGAATTCCTAGTATAAAAATACAGTAAAATTTGTTTGTGAAACGACAATAAATTAGTTAGGTTCTATCAAAATAAAATCTATGACTGAATAATCTACTATCGGTGTAATATGCGGTAACAAAACTACGATATCTAATTAGGAGAGAAAAGTGGACTGTATAAAATTCAGTGATACTTGAACAAACAACATATAATTAATGTTTTTAGTTAGATCAAGCGTTTACTAAAAGCACTCACCTGTTGGTTTATGAAGCCGTGGTAACGAAACAAACGATGTAACATCTACTTTGCCTTTTGCGGGTGAAGCGAAGCACATTTATTTCAATAGCGGTTTTGACGAAAAGCGGTTCGTCAAATTAATTTGTCCTACGTAGAACATGCAAAACAGTGCGGACTGTTTGAACGACAAATCGATTCTCTGGCTTTGTGGATTTTGCAGTCACTACACTGTTCTTGCACATGCGGATTAACAACGTTTATCACTCGCGGCACATGCTGGCGCGTGCTTCAAGTAAAACCATGGGAATTTTACTCTAATAAATTTAAATATACCGCGGCGAATGTAAATAGTCAACAAACTCGACAGAAATCAAAATTTAGCTATAAATTATTTACAATATAAACGGAACAATCGGATTCTAAATGATTTGATTTCAAGCAAGTAACTTCGCTTTTTTCAGAATTTCAACATTTGTAGCATTTAGTTGGATTATAAAAGCAGCCAGCAATATACATTTCATTAAGTAATGGGACATCAGCATACAAATGACAATTTTTACAAAGAAATGTTACAAGTTTTTGTTTGTTTTCAACAGTACCAAAACAAATTGTTGCTGTTCTTCGGAATTTTCGTGTCCAGACCTAGTAGAACTACGTTTTCTCCAGTTGTAGCCTTAGAACGCAATTGAGTATCTAAAACTTTAATAGTTATATCATCATATCTGTCAAATACTACATGAATTTGCACAACTGACTGATGTGAAAAAATCGAGTAACTTTATTAAAAAATGTTTATCTAATTTCACCAAAAGTACTAAATTTGTTTAAATTTAACGTGTGAACCAATGACATGTCATTAATAAGATATATGACTGGATTATTTATATTTAATATACTGTTTAAGTTGGTTTCACTCTTATAACTATGCAGTCTTTCAATTTCCTTCATCAAAGAAAGTTTTACAGACTTCCGATAAAAGTCTTCTCTGGTAAATAGATATTTAGGGTAATTTAGTAATTCAAATGTTGACAAACTGCATAAATTAAATCCTCTCTGAGTAGGTAATAAAACATTTGGTAAACGTGAGTAACTTTCTTTGATCCATCTAATTTTGTTCCAGGACGCATCTGCCTCTTTCAATTAAACGTTCTTTTTCAAAAATTCTGTACTAAAACTTCTCCATTTTTGTCTAAGTTTAGAATATAGTGAGAAATGTTATAATCAGCCATGGTTCAAGTATATATATTGCTATGATAATAGGGTTATTTAAGGGTATATAAAGTCACAAGGGAGGCATACTTTATGTGAACACCATAAATATCAAGAAAACCAAACATATAAATCATAAAATGTACATAATTAGTTTATTATGCGAAAGCAAATACAAATCACCCTGTATAAAATTAAGAACCAGCTACAGTTAATAAAAGGAAGCTTATTCTGTAATAACTTAACCACATTTGGTAAAATACATTATTGCGGGCGCAACCCAATCCATTTTAAAACATTTAAAACATTCATAAACTCAAAATAAATACAACTTAGGCATATTTAAAGTAACATAAACGTGAAATGAAATCTTCTTTAAACTCACGCATTTGCGTAAGAAATAGAAGTCAATAAAACGCTACAATTTGTACCAGTTTGTAATGAACAAACTTTTGAAAACAAACGTTTCATAACGCAATAAGGAATAGATATTGAGGCGAAAGCGTACGTGACATTTGAAATGTAGAAATTGCCACATTTAACAAAACCCAATTTAAGTATAATAATATAAAACAGACCTGAGGATAAAAGAAGGGGCATTTCATAAACGACGGGCGGATGGTAAAAGTCGAGTCAATTTTATTACGTAAAACTGAAATTGGGTGAAAGTAGAAGTAGTATAAATAAAATAATTGAAATTAAAAAATTTCAAGTAAAGCAAACAGTATACGTGCGCGTTGAAATACGTAAAACTCTGCCGTTGGTACAAAACGTAAGTCTAGATTTAATTAAAATAAGTAAAATCTTTACAATTTATTAATTTAGAACTCTAAGGAATAAGCCAGAGAGCATCTAAGTAATCATCTAGGTAAACATTTAAGAAATATCTAAGAAATCTCAAAGTAATATTTAAGAAATATCTAAGAAATCAACTAAATTAAACTGAACTAAGATTAAATTACAACGTTACGACATTAAATTACCGGAAAACTGTTCGAAATACTTGGTTACAAAAGCTACGGGTCAACGACTTAAAATCACTAAACTAGCAACCGATTTGGATCAGGAAGCTTCAATAACAAGCTGCAGAAGAAATAAAAGTTCAGAATTAAATTTTTTTAATTATTTTAATTCATAGTATGTTATATGCATTATCTTAAATATTTGGTGAGCTTAAAAATTGTTTGTAATTTGAATATCTCGTGTAAAAGGTCGGAAAGAATTTATTTGGTATGTGAAAATACGTTTAAAAAGGGGAATAATTCTTTGAACGTTCAGCGAAACATTCATAGTAACATACAATTTTTTTTGCTGGCTTTAATTGCTATAAAAAAATTTAAAAAGGGGTATAGCTTTGGTAATGAACAAATTTGGTAGTAGTATTTATTTTAATTTGGATTCAAAAGCTCAGTAAATAGTAAATGATATTTAAAAAGACGTAGAGTTGTAAATTGTACATTTTCTTAGCTCATTATATAAATGTTGGCGAATTTCGGTTGTCTTATTTGGGTATATGGAGTGTTAGAGGGGAAAGGGTAAAAATTCTCTGTTATAATATCATCGTTCACTCTGTGCGGGGCATCACTGAGCTAGACTGAGGCATAAATTTCACTGTGTGAATTTGCAAATTATTTTAGAGGCACAGAGAGGTGGCGATTAGCAGGCAATTGATCGCTATACACAAGTTAAATTGATAAATAGTAACGCACTATAGTTAATAGATGAAATAATAACTTAGACTTCTGTGCAAAGTCCAAACGATCATTTCAAATCGAATCTGTATATTAAACTTCGAGGCCCTTGTGTTTTCCAAATTTCCTTTGAAACCACATTGGTCGCGAAAGCTTAAGATACAGATTCTAATCCTGTCTGAGACCTTCAATTACTAGTCCGATTGAAATTATCAATTTTACGTTAACAATTTGAAATTGACTGATGAGAATTTCTTGAATTTTCATAAAAATTTGCATCATTTGTTGAAACTGTTCTGGATTCATTTTTATTCTTTTTCTATTTTAATTCTCGTTGCTAATTTATCGTAATTGATAATTGATTAATTAGAATAGATAGGATATTACTTGAATAATAATACAAAAACTATATCCTATTCATTCATTGTAATATTTGTTTTTAACTTAGTTATTACTATGGTGACTGGAACAATCTTATTTCTGATCATTTCATGGATCACTACATTTCGATTGCAGAATTTTTGCATAGATGCGTTTTAGGTAAGTAGAATTTCCTGTTATATAAAATTCATTAATAACACCACGATAATTTTCCTTTTCACAAAAGATTAAATTGCTCTTTGGTGCTATTTTTTGGTTTTCTTTTGTTTGAAGTGGAAAATGTAGGCTATTCGCTAGGTTCCTTCTCTTTGGACTCCTTTACAATACGTTTATATGTGCTTTCAGATATTTTTGTAGCAGCAATTACCCTCGTCCTAAAGCTTGGTAAAGGAAGTGGTGTTTCATTCTCTGCTTCCTACTTCATGAATTGAATAACATTAAAAATCATTGTCCAAGTAGCATTTGCGCTTAGAACTATAGGTCGTCTTCAGAAGAGTCTCCATTCTTGCACTGCAATAACAATTTATATTTGCATGAGTGCATAATCTAACCTAACAATTTTACCTTCTTAATGGGGAATGCTATTGACGTATAATACAAAATAACACTATACAACAACAAAACGACGTAATTTAGGTTTAAAAATACTGTTTAATTAGCAAGAACTGAAATAATATACGAAGGATAAAAACAGCTGACGTACCTTGCAAAATGTCAACAAACAGAAAACAAAACATCCTTGAGACTTGGGCTGTGTTCAACATCGCAAATCTAATCAGACGCAAGGTAAGTTTGGATTCGTTGATTAAACAAAATTCCGCCCTACTCATGTTAATTATTTAAAGAAGAAACCGAAGTATTTTAAAGTGGGAAAATGAACGTAACTTTATTTTTGATGCGGTTTTGAAATGGCTGTATTTATACATTTGAAGAGTGGATATAAATTTGTATTAATTTAATGGAAGATACTTGCAGCGAAATGTTATGCCAAATAGATCGACTTCTTGTAACTCTTCAAATAGAATTCTTCTCATCATCATTGGGTCTTCAGTCCTGAAACTGGTTAGACGCGTACCATCATTGTTTCCTATTCTGAACTAACCTACAGATTTCCCCGAAATTTGCACAGTCTGCATCTATCACTATCTGATCTAGGTCTACATCTAGCTTCTTTTCCTAACTCTGCTTGTAATATATCCCATACTATTCCCCAAAAAACCTTAGAACGTATTCTGCCCTTCTATTTCTCATATTTTTTTCCCAAAGATATCCTTGTTCCCTTACTGTTTCTATAACCTATTTGTTATTACCTTTGTCTGTCCATCCTCATACATCCGAAGCACGGCATTTCAAAGGCTGCTACTGTTTTTCTGTTTGCTTTTCAGACTGCTCGTATTTCGTAGGCATACTGTCTGTGCTGTGCTACACACATACGCTTTCAACAACTTTTTGTTCTATGTTTGTTGTCTTTCATCATAGGCGCCGTTCTTTTATGCTAGATGCAGTTCGGTCCCCTTCTATTGTTTTACAATTATATACCCTAGTTCTCCAACATTCAGTGGTTGCGAAGGGGGGTAAGGAGTCTGTGGCTGCCAAGTTCCACCAGCACTTGAACATTTACTGATTTAATATTTTTTCCAATATATTTTTTCGCACAGTCAACATTAGTTGCAGGTATTTTACAACAAACAACTAGTTGTTTATAATAATCATCAGATTTATCTGCGCTTATTTTTTCGTCATTGGGTTTCCCGTCTCAAAACTGGTTGGATATGTACCTGCAATTATTTATTTTCTAAACTAACCTACATAGTTCCCTGAATTCTTACACAGCAATACAGCTCGTTTCCCCTTATATTGTTTTCTAATATTATGCCCTATTTCACTGAGATTTATTGAAGGAGGTTAAGCAACCTGTGGCTGCCAAGATCCCCCAACACTTAGACATTTGCCGAAATAATAGTTTTCCAGTAAATGCTTTCACGCAATTACCATAATTCGAGAATATTGCCCATCCAATGCTTGTAGTTGCTCATAATAAATGTCATGTGTCTTCTATTGTTTTTTAATATTATGCCCTATTTCATTGACATTTATTGAAGGGGGTTAAGCAACCTGTGGCTGCCAAGATCCCCCAACACTTAGACATTTGCCGAAATAATAGTTTTCCAGTAAATGCTTTCACGCAATTACCATAATTCGAGAATATTGCCCATCCAATGCTTGTAGTTGCTCATAATAAATATCATGTGTCTTCTATTGTTTTTTAATATTATGCCCTATTTCATTGACATTTATTGAAGGGGGTTAAGCAACCTGTGGCTGCCAAGATCCCCCAACACCTAGACATTTGCCGAATAATAGCTTTCCAGTAAATGCTTTCACGCAATTACCATTATTCGAGAATATTGCCCATCCGATGCTTGTACTTGCTTATAATAAATATCATGTTTAAGCGCAGTTACTTTCTTTGTCATCAATTTATCCATCTTGGGACTGGTTGGATGCGTACCTCCATTGATTTCTCTTCTGAGCTAGCCTACACAGTTCCCTGAAACTCCTACAGCCTACATCTTTCACTATCTGTGTGCAGTAGTCTAACCTAGGTCTACCTCTTCTTCTCTTTTTTCCAATCTCTGCTTCTAGTATATTTCGCACTATTCCCTCATGCCGTAGTATGTGGCCTATCATCCTATCTCTCCTATTTTTTACCGTTTTCCACATATTTCTTTCTTCCTCTACCATTTTTAGTACCTCTTCGTTCTTAACTTTGTCTGTCCATGATATCTTCATCATACGTCTGTAGCACCACATTTCAAAGGATTCTACCTTTTTCTTGTCCGCTTCTCCCACTGTCCAGGCTTCACAACCATACAGTGCTGTGCTCCACACATATGTTTTGAGCAATCTTTTCCTTGTTTCTATGTTTGTGGTTTTTGAGCACAGTAGTTGCTTTTTCTTGTTAAATGTAGCACGACCTTGTGCTAATCTTTGTTTTATATCTTTTGTGCTCTTCCTATCTTGCGTTATTTGGCTTCCTAGGTAGCAGCAATCCTTAACCTCTTGTAAGTTTGAGTTACATATCTGTATTCTTGTTTTTGATTTATTTTTCCCTCCTTTGCATACTAGTACTTTAGTTTTACTTTTGTTAACTTTCATACCGTATCTCTCTGTTAGAACCGTTTCCATTTCATTGAGAGCAGCTTCTAACTCTTCCTTGCTAGATGCTAATACCGCTATCTAAGCATATCAATTTTTTGTCCCTGCATAGTAATTCCAAATGTCTTCCTGCATTTGAAAGTATTCATTGCCTCTTTAATGTACAAGTTAAAGATTAATGGGGATAGGGAACATCCCTGTCTCACCCCTTTCCTGATGTTTACTTCTCTACGTTCCTGCTCTAATTCTATTACTCCTGTTTGCTCTTTGTATAAGCTATGTACTATCCGTCTATCCCTATAACTCATTCCAATCTTTCTGAGTATTTCGAACATTTTTTTCCATTTTACATTGTCGAATGCTTTTTCCAGATCTACTAACCTTATATACACGCTTTCCCCTTTTTCTATTGTTTTCGCCATTATCACCCTCAGAGCTAAGATAGCCTCCCGTGTTCCCCTGTTTCGCCTAAACCCAAATTGGTCTTCTCCTAGTATTTCTTCAGCACGTTTTTCCATTCGTCTTTGTACAATTCTAGTTAATATTTTTGATACGTGTGCTGTCAAGCTTATTGTACGAAAATTTTCACATCTATCTGCACCTTTCTTTTTTGGTACAGTTACTATGATGTTACGTTTGAAATCTTTGGGTATCTTGCCTGTTTCATACATATAGCTTACAAGTTGGAAGAGACGTTCTGTTACTGCTTGACCAGCGGCTTTTAGAGTCTCCGCTTTCACCTTACCTGTACTCGGCACCTTACCATTTTTCAGACCCTTTAATGCTAATTCAAATTCATCTCTAAGTATAGGACATCCCAAGTCATCATTTTCAATGTCTGATTTCATTTCTAATGCAGTTAGTTCTTCTCCTGCATATAAATTCCTATATATTCTTGCCATCTACGCACTTTCCCTACATTCTCTATAATGACATTTCCTCCCGCGTCCCTTATATTTTTGCTATACGGTTCTATATCCCTAAAATTGATTCTAATTAGTTTGTATGCTTCATCTGTCTTTCTTACTTCCATCTTAGTTTGTACCTCTTTGCACTTTTCATCAATCCATTGTTCTTTAGCTTTCCTGCATTTTCGAATAATTTCCCATTTTATGGCTTTGTATCTCTGTTTTCCTGTTTCGTCTGATTTATTTTTGTATTTTCGTCTTTCTTCTATTAAATTCAGGATATCCTTTGTTATTCAGGGTTTCTTATTTTCTTTTTGTGTATACCCCAGAATATCTCTGGCCGCCATGTCGAGGCTGGATTTAATGTTAATCCATTCTGTTTCTACTTCCTTAGTGTCAGATATTTTCCCGATATCTTTGAGCACTTCATTTGACCTTCTTTCGAATCTTTCTTGAATATCTTTCTCTTTTAGTTTCTGTACGTCCAAGTGCCTTTTTCCGTTTCTTTTTTTCAAATTTTTAAATTTAAGTGCGGCCTTCATAATTACGATGTTGTGGTCAGTGTCTATATCTGCTTCTGGGTAGCTTCTACAGTCTTTTACTTGATTCCTAAACCGTTGTCTAACAAGAATGTAATCTATTTGATATCTTCCTGAATCTCCTAGCATCTTCCACGTATATCGTTTTCTAGCATGATGTTGAAATAATGTGTTTGTAATGATTAAATTGTTCTTGTCCCAAAATTCTACCAGCCTATTTCCTCTGTCGTTTCTAGTGCCTAAACCAAATAAACCTACTATCGCTCCTTCCCTACCCTCATCTACCACTGCATTAAAATCCCCCGTAATTATTAAATTTTCATGTCCTTTTACGTGTCTTAATATGTCTTCAATATCTTTGTAGATCGCTTCTACCTCTTCGTCACTGTAGCTAGAGGTGGGCATGTATACTTGTATTAATACTGTGTTTACCGGTTTAGATTCTAATCTAACCATGAGTACTCTTTCATTCTTTTGTAAGTAATTTTCTACACAGTATCCTATCTTTTTCCGCATAACTATCCCCACACCCAAATTTCCTCCTCTGCTCCTGTATGAATTACCCTAAAGTCTCCACTCCAAAAATCCCCCGCCTCTGGCCACCGAACTTCGCTGATTCCTACTATGTCTAATGATAACCTATTCATTTCGATTTTTAGGTTCTCTAGCTTACTCACTTGCTTCATAGTTCTAACATTCCACGCTCCGACTCGCAAAATGTTCCCGACTCTTATTCTTAACTTTCCGATCGCATCCTCCGAAGTAGTCCCCTCCCGGAGATCCGAATGGGGGACTATTTTAACTCCGGAATCTTTTACCCCAGAGAATGCCATCATTTTATTATAATTTAGGTACGCTGTGTACTTGGGAGGTAATGTGGTGGTTTCCCGTTGCCTTCCACATCGCGGTAGTGTGTCTTAGACTGCCATACCGACCCCTATGGTCTCTGCCAATCTAAGTACCGAAAGAGCCGCTGCCCTCTTTCGGGGACCTATCTTCGTCTGGTTCCTCACTAACGACCCTACTACTTTGGTTGGACCTGTAGTTTGGCTCTTTAGCTCATTAGAACACGCAAGCCATTTCACCTGTTCTAGTAATCTAGAACTTCGGCAAGGTGCAGGTCCATTCGAAATGGAGAATTCTTCTATAGAAAACTAAAAGTTATTATTGTTTATGGCATTAACACTTATAAAATTAACCAATATACGGTAATTTTTAAAGAGATTAAGTCCTATAATATTTTGACGGATAGTTACGACTACAGTAATATAGACTTGTCAGTTGTTTTCTGGTAGTGGAAATTAAAAATATAATACTACAATTGTAGGGGATATAACTGATTTAATGCTTAACACACCAAATGCTAATAAACATTATTAAAATTGAAATTAAAACTTTAAATTTGCATACACGTTAAACTTTGTGCATAATTATTAGCCAACCAAGAAATGTCTGCTCCGTTTAACTTATTTTCTCCATATCTATGGTCAAGTAAATAATGTATTTTTTAGTTAATTAATTGCACGATTATAGAACAACAAGTAGATTAGAAACTTTTACGTATTAATTATAGGCAATAATGACAAACAAATTAGAAATATTAAACTTGTTTTCCCGCGTTGCAATGTCAAATGATAATGATATTAATATTTATTGTCAACTGATACATTCTCTAATAATTGACAAACAAAAGATGAAAATATTCAGGGTGGCTCCATAAAAACAAATCAATATCATTAATATGATCTGAGACAACATTTTAAACAAAGCATTGAATCCGTCAATTGGATACGCGTAAAATGACGTTACGTTATTGATTTTGAATTAACTAGAAGGGGCGAAAAATCTGTAACAATTTTAAACGTGCACCGATAACTTTCGGTGATGCAGGAGTGAGTTCCTATGACAAAATGATAAAGAAATAGTGAAAATCTAAACTCTACAACGGTTTGAAATATAAACTGCTTTGCAAATATTACTTTTCTCAAAAGATTTTACCAACTGTTAAAATTAAGGGGCGCCAATCCGTCATATCCTAGTAATACCGTTGATATATTTGCTACCCGGAAGACAGTTACCCTGGATAGCTCTACTTGCTTTCAATTCAAAACTCTTTTGATCTCAATTGTTATCTTTCGTAACCACACTTTATTAACACTTCTTTAACATTTTATCGAACTGAAATAATTGCCTGTACTATAACTAACAGCAAATAAAATTCCACCCAAATTTAGACTATATTAACAGCAAATTTCCAAAACATGCATAGCACCATAACCGTTTCGTTCTAACCCATATGTGCTTCCTCACCTATTATTAATTTCAAAGCTGCCGTACCTCCTAAATTTTCTAAAAATTTACTTATTACTAATACTTATTCTGAAAATTTCGCTCATGTAGCTAATTTCAAGCACGTTGATCCGCTCTCTGCTCGATCTAGACCTATCGATTTATTACTTGTCGAGGATATTTTTCCTAAAATCGTATTAAATGGCCGTATCCAAGATTCAAGTGATAAACCTATTGCTCTTAGCACTATTTTTGAATATGTTTTAATGGAGAGCATACCGACTTCACCCGCATCTAAAGTCGCTAGTTTGTTTTGTATGACCGAGCCTACTTCCACTCTGGAAGATATTGTTGCGAATTATAAGAAGTTGAAGAGGTTTCTGGCGCTAAACCTATCATATCTGAGGAATTCTTAGTTGAAAAATATTAGGTTGATGCTCTCTGCCGCAATGAGCAAGGACAGTATGTCGTCCTTCTGCCCTTCAAAAATTCAAAATCTTCCTCTCCCCGTAGTTGTGATTTCTCTCTACAGTGCTTTGTTTCTTTAGGAAATCGTCTACCTAAGCGGCCTTTGATTTATGAACGGTACGTTTCGTTCGTATGCAATTATTTCAAATCCAAATACTTGCAAGCTGGGTAAATTTCTTACTTTTCTTATTATATTCCCCATCATTGTTTGGGAAACCAGAAAATGTAAATCCCAAACTACTTGCAGTTTATAACGCATCCGCTAAAGTTCTATCTCGATCGTCCTTAATTGATCATTTGTTTGTCGGGCCCAAGTTTCAACGAAATATTACCACAATTTTGTTACAATTTCGTCTTTATTCCTGCGTTATTACTGTAGATATTCGTCAGACGTATAGACAAATCATTGTTAATCCTAATCAGCGTGATTATCAACAAAATGTTTAGCGTTTTCTCATGCTGAGCCTATTCAGAACTTCAAGTTGTAAACCGTTACCTATAGAGTACATTGCGCCCATCTTCTTGCGATACACACTTTCGTGCAGATGGCCGAGGACGAAAGAAATTCCTTTCCCTTGGCCTCTTTTGCTTTTCGCAACCATACCTATATCGATGATGTCGCGTCAAATGGAGACTTATTTGGATTAAACCTTGGCTTTACAGAATCAACTAAGCGCTTTTTTTAGAATCTGGTGGTTTTGAACTGCACAAGTGATCTAGTAATTGTACGGAATTACTTAAGGAGATTCCCGCTTTGCAACAATTCGCAGTACCTCGCTCCTTTGCGGATCCGGCAATCAGCCTTTAAAAGTTCCAGGTATTCACAATGGAAACCCATCTCAGATACCTGTTGTTTCCTAGTTTAGCCACAGTGTGCCGCCTGTATCAAACACAACTTACTTTCCAACTTATCCCGTATTTTCACCCTATGAGAATTTCATCCTCTTTAAATTTTTTGATAAATCATTTAAATCGGCGTTTGAGGTCTTTGAAATTAGACTGGAATGATACCCGTCCCCACGACTTACTCAGTTTAGATATCTGCATGGATTACCACTTTTTTCGACTTTCATTTACCACGCTTGCTACTTCCGCCACAATTTTCTACGTGTGAAGTTCATTGTTTTGCGGACGCTTCCAAACGCGGTTATTGTGCTGTCGCTTATTTCGTTTTCTTACCTCTTGCCCCGTTGAGATTTGCTTCTCACGCTTCTTGGTATCATATTCCTTCCACTGATAATCCTACTGATGTCGGATCAGGTGGTTTGCTACCTTTCGACTTGTGTCATTGTTCTTTATGATGAGCGGGCATTGCCTGCTTTTCACTTCTCTTTCAACACTTACAGGCCACTCATCCCGCCTTTTAATTATTCGGAAGTTCTGATCGAGGAACGTTCTATTGTTTTGACCACTGTCACGTCCTTTTCTTGGATTGAAACGAATTTGGAAAGCCATCATGTTTTCAGTTTATCATTTGAATTGTCGTTTGGACTTTCCGCTTTGTCCATAGCATACAAAATCCTTTGGCAAAATACACTGGACTTTTGTCCTGTTTCGAGTTCCGTAGCGCTTTGAACCCCCTGATTAAATATACTCAACAGACTCACTTTTCTATTGAGTTGTACGTCATCCAGTCCGGATCAGTTCTAAACAGACTATGAAATTTGTCACTCTTTATTAAAGAAGGAATCTTACAAGTTGGTGATAGACTATCTCACGCACACGTATTCTCCGACAGGAAATGTCTCGCTCCTTTACCTAGTAAAAGTCGGTTTACGAATTTGTATATCAACTTTGTTCATCTGAGATACATTCACGTTGATGTTCAAATGGTTGATTTTATAATTCGTTAACGTTTTTTAAATCGTTTCAAGGAGAAAATCCATTTGTCGAGTTTTTGGTGAGTGTGTCATATGGACCACTTTTCTCCATGCCGAGTCACTTAAGCCAAGCCCTTTTTAAGTTCGGGCTTTTTTTCTACTACCATGTCGCGAGTACGGGGGGGGCTAAAGTGTTTAAAGCATATTTATCTTTGCTGCTATACGCCGATTTATTACCAGGCGTTGCCGGTGTGATAATCTTTGAAGTGATTACCGCGAAATCTTGCCATTTTATATCGCCTTTTGCGTCTCATGTTCGTGGTTTGTGGGAAGCGGTGTGAAGTCGGTTAAACCCTTGCTACTTCGTACCATAGATGAGCAAGTTCTGACCTACGAAGAATTAGCCACTGCTTTTGTTCAAAGTGAGGCCATCTTAAACTCGCATTCTTTCATCCCCGTCAGCAGTAACCCCCAACGATTTAAGTTCCCTGACACCAGGTCACTTTCTGATTGTGGCTCCTTTAGTCGCTATTCCAGAACCTGCACTTTCTTACCTTCTGCTGAACTGCCAGTCTCGTTGGCAATTGCTCCAACGAAATCATAATGATTTCTGATCTCGGTGATCTAAGGAGTATTTGCATATGCTCCAACAACGGTCCAAGTGGCAAAAACGTCTCCCCATGCTCAGGTAAATACCTAAGTGCTAGTTAAAGCCGATATGGTTTCATTCCTTCAATGGTCCCAGGAACGTGTTTTTGCAATACATCCAGGTACTGGTGAGGTCGTTTGGGTTGTCACTCTTAAAACCGCACAAGGCGAGCTGAAGCGCCCTGTCGTTACTGTCGTTCACATTGGTTGTAGATTATCTTTTATTTTCTTTGTATAATTTTTTGTTTTTGGTTTTGTTCGCGTAAGTATCTTATAGGTTTTCTTATAATAAATAATTTTTTCCAATCCGTTCCACCCTTTGTAGTCTTTCTTTTAAAAATTCCTTGCAATTTGGCAGGCGGTATGTTTCGTTTATAATTATAGTTAAAATTAATTATAATTACCGCATAAGATGTAGCATGCAGGTCAATTCCCCTCCGATGTGTATATAGTATAAGCTATTGTTTCACGACGATTAGCGTTCAAGTACTTTGTGTTGTGGTGTGCCGCGACGGTTGTTGTAATAAAGCTGGTGTGATCGTAGCCATGGTGCTATAAAAATATTAACGCCTGAATTTCGCAAAAGTTTCTCACCCTACCACCGCCCCTTGGGATTGTAGTGTTACTGGTAAGTACTTGAAGGTTCCGTTTATATAACCTTTGCTCATATTTACACGTCCACTATTCCCCACCATCTGTGGTTATAGAGGTTAAAGCAAGACACTCACTTTGGTCAAAGTAATCCTTTTCCATTGACCGACGAACACTGGTCGACCATTAACCTCCAACCGCGAAATTTTCTACAGCAGATCACGAAAACATTTAAAAAATACGCTTAATTTAAACCTAAGCTAAGAATGAGTGTCCTTACAAATGTTGAATACACAAAGAATTTGATACGCGTCAAACTGATACGTAACAATTGCTATCAAACAAAAAAAAATAATAAAACGGAAAGCTACAAATTTAGGCTAAGATACATTAATGGTAACTATCTACACATAAACTTAAAAACTCAAAAGTATATGGGTACTGCCTCGTATTTAAACTGTTACATCTTTTGAGCTACCAGGAAATGGAAAAAAACCGAGTTTTAAGATAGTAGAGCTACTATGGTCGGTAAAACTTAGACTCTTATTCTTAGGCTCGTGGGTTGGAGCCCCACGTCGGAGGTCGATTCTTACCCTTTAAATATTAAGAGACTAAATATAGTATTTACAAAATATATCTAAAAGCAAAGAACTGTCGGTATTTAAATTTACTACTACGCCCAAGGTCCTGGGTTCGAATCCCGACACGGTCCACTTGAAAAATGTTAGGCCAGCATTTTTCACAAAAATACACTCTCGTTCGGATGAGAGGTAAAATGGAGGTCCCGTGTGGAGTGTTGTCCCTACCTTGCTTGGAACAGCAAGGGTTCGGCAAAATTCCAAATTTTTCAGGTAAAAAAACTCGCTTTCTGGCCAATGTAGTACCTTCGGGTGGATCATTGGAAAATTACATGTAAGGTAAAGTATTTAAATTCAATTAACGTCTACGTACAATAACTGCGACGTCTTTACGGTAACCTCACGGAATGAGTGGTCCATGTTTAGCCGATTCCGTCACAGAAAATACCCGGGCACAAAATACTTAGACACGGTAAGTTAAAGGTGAAATGGGCTTGCTTCTGTGCACGTTTACACGTTCAGGCACCGGTGTAGTATCCAGTTCACTTTCGGAAACCTCCTTGGAATTTTATTACACTCTCGCCTATACCAAAATAGTCTTTTCTTATTGGCCGAAGAACATCAAACGACCGTTAATAGCCAACCGCACAATTTCCATTAGAAAATCACGTAAATATCCAGATAGAAGTGCACTTAATTCAAACCTAAACTAATAATGAACATGCATATAAATTTCAATGCTAACATGTAACAATCGCGACCAAACTACATTACACATTTAGGATAAGTTCTTTAATTGTAATATTCTACATATGAATTTTAAAATTAAAAAGTATATAGGCATTACCTCGTTCTTAAAATGTTACATCTTTTAAACTACCAGGAAATGGAAATACGTAGCCTCAAGATTGTTGAGCTACTACGGTCGGTAGAACACGAGACTCTTGATTTCAGGTGACTTCGAGCCCCACGTCACGCTTCAAATGTTACCTTTTAAAAATTAACATAAATATTATATTTACAAAAGATATCTAAAGGCAAAGGATTGTCGGAATGTAAATTTAATTAACGTCTGTTTACAATAACTCCCTAATCTTTACAGCAATCTTAGGGTGGGTGTAGTCTATTTTCCCTCAGGAGGGTCCCAGGCACATGATAATAAAACACGATAAAGTAAAGACAAAAATAGGCGCCTTTACACGTTTAGGAACCGGTATAATGCGTCGAGCTCACTCTAGAGAGCTTCTCGTGGATGACATTGCACTCCCACGCATGCCAAAAGTCCATTCTCATTGGCCGACGAACATCAAGCGACCGTTAACAGCCAATCGCACAATTTCGTACGGGATAACATGAATATTTAGAAAAGAAGACCCTTAGTTTAAACTTAAACTAATAATGAATGTGCATACAAAAGTTAAATGCTAATAGAATTTAGTACTTGTCAAACTGAGACGTAATAACCGCTGCCTAACTAAAAAATAATAATAAAAGAGAAAATCTGCAAATCTAAACTAAAGCTTATAAAAGGTAGTTATCTACATATGGACTTAGTAGCAAAACGTATTTAGCACTACCTTGTTTTTCAACTGTTACACCTATCAAACTACCAGAAAATGGAAACGTAATCTCATTATTATCTAGCTACTACGGTCGATGGAGCATGGAACTCTTAATTCTGGGTTTGAGTCTTACATTGGGCGCCAGTTGTTACCTTTTAAAATTTGAGATACCATAATTGTAATTTATAAAAGATATCTAAAGTCGGTGTTTGAATTAGTTAATGTCTACTTACATAATTCCGAAGTGTAGTGGTTTATAGTTAGCCGATTCTCCCGCAGAATATATTCCGAGAAACGGTACATTACGGGTCGTTAACCAAGAATGTCGTTACAGGAATGCGGTGTTAAAAGTGGAGGATTCTGTATCTAACCCAAAAAATTTTCTTTTGAAGTTTGATAATGTTTAGTACGCACCGGTATTATGCTGTAACACTATAGTTTTGGGCAAGCCCGGAATCCGCGCAATGCTATGTGGGTTGCCGGAGTTAAGGCGAAACAATCTTTGCCGTAGTATTTATGATTCAGCGCAGCCGTTGGCTGAATGCTCAAACGCGCCGGTTAAACAGGAAAACGATTATTCTGATCGTGACATGTAGTCCGGAAAGACGTTTTTTTTAGAAGAAAAGCAAGGACTTTTCAAGCCATAATGGGTGATGAAAAGTATCACTTGTGGCAGTTACGTAGTGCTTGGGTTAGGGGCCAGAACTCCCGGCTATGCTAGCCAAGAAGAAAGAGGTGAATTTGAGATTTATAAAGCGCAAGCAAGTTTTAGATGGTAAGGTTTGTGGATTTCTAATGTGTACAAAGAAATTGATTCAAATTAAAATCTAGTCAAGAGATGATTGTTAACCTTTGGCGAGGAATTCTTGTTTTTCCGCATTAAAGATGGCGAATTCACGAGGCTACGACCATAAAAGGTGTTTGGTATTTTTTTGTTACACTAAATGTCGTCTAGTTGGGGTGAGTACTTATCCTTTTTTCGAACAACAAGCATCAAGTCGTACTGGAAGTACCTTATGTTAGAAAATGTACCTTACTATGCTGAAAAATAATTAGTTCAATAATATAATATTAAGGAAATTTTTTGAAAAGCGAATTGAAGGTTTTCTTATTAAAACAAGTTATATTTTATTTAGTACAGGTAAGATGATCTGGCAAAACTTTTTGTAGCCATCTTTTAGTATTAAATAGTTGTTGAGGAGGACCAATCGATCTAACTTCTGTAAAGATAAATATTTAGCTTTCCATGTTTGTTAAAACGAAATTGCACTATGTTCTTAAATAAGTTTTATAATGAAATAATTCTTGATATAGAGAAAATTTGCTAAAACCTTAAAAAGAATCAAGCTTAAGCTAAAAACAATTTTGTGAGCCGAATCAAGGATCTCTGATTACAGCATACGTTCAATGTAATAAGATATTGAGTAATATTTTATGATAGACCTAGCCTATTAGTAACTGTAAGTTTTTGCTCACTTAATATTTTTATCAGAATTCAATTTACACTGTATTACATTTTTCTTAATTTTTTTGTACATAAAACGTAAGAAACAAATTTCATTAGATACTAGTTAAATTTCGTAAAAGCTTTATTTCCAAAAGTTTAATATAAGAAATAAGAGGACTAAGCTTTTTTTGTTGGGATAATAAAATAAAAAGAAAAGAAATTATTTACTGCAAATCTAAATTCAGGCATATATAATTCCCTTAAGGTTTATCTGCGTCTATCCTTAGGACGAAATTTTTTTGGGTTAGATTTATTGACGTAGTGGCGCTCTAGTTTGTTCAAAGACAAGTTCAATCTTAAAACAAAAACCCCGACCATCTCATGCCTCCGCAGGAATAGACCCCGAGTTTAGACCGAGAGCTTTCTATTTTTTTTGCAGCCCCGTTTGACCCCGTTACATCCTCGGTAAAGGCCATCTTCAGAAAAGAGGATTAGCTAAAAAAAGAAATAAGTAACACTGTCGCCACCAACGTGGAACCCCGATTGGTAACGCTGTCGCCATCAACGTGTGAGGCCCGAGAGAATTTTAACTTGTCTTTGTTAGTTTGATTTTAGCGAGGTAAGTTTGGTTAAGCCTGAAGTTGTCAAAATGTTTAGTACCACTGAATTTTCAAGCTAGAATATTTTGTCGATATTATTTAATTTGTTTGCAGTCATAGGTGAACTTTTGTTTTGTAAAGATTGATTATAATTTTTCTTAAGTATTAAATTTAAAAAATGGCAGACACTTATCAGATTGTATACCTGCACAAAGAGGAACTGTAATATGAATTAAATATTCGTGGTATCAAAAGTACTATGCCTGTTTCTGAGAAGAGAAAAATTTTAGGTTGGCAAAAGAAGGTTTAGTTGATCTTTCAGAATATAAAGTGAAATTTTCTGTGCAATGCGCAGAAATTAATGCTATCATAGAGTCAATAAAAATATTTTGCCTAAATTCGGAAGAAATTCTTCAGATTCTGTTTTTAAAAGAGTTCAGTTGAGATTGACTAATTTGTCTGGTCCTGTTAAAAGAATGTGAATTTCCTTAGAAGATTCAGAAGAGGCCATCACATATAAAAATGAAACAATAGCTACTGCCAGTATTTTATAGGCCGATCTATGTGATAGAGTGAATAAAATTTCAAAATCTACCTCCCATAACGAAACAATTAATGCGTCTTCTTCAACAATTGGCGTGCCTATACACACAGTAACGTATCTTTCACTGCCAATGCCTCTTGGTTGCTGGTCTGTAAAATTTAATGGAGATCCCAAGGATGTATATACATTTTTAGATACGGTGGGTGAATTGGCTTGTGCAGCTGGTATTGTAAATTTATAAAAAAATTTTCTGCATTAGTTTCACCTATAAATGATTTAGTTAAAAAGAAAAAAAAGGATAAAATTATTAATTGGAGTCCACGGGCAGCATCCTCATTCGTTCAAATTAAGCAAGCTTTAGTTTCTACACTTTTATTGTCACAGCCTGATTATTCTGTTTCGTTTATCGTTGAGTATGACGCTAGCCAAACTGGTCTAGGTGCAGTTCTTATTCAAAAAATCGGTGATGAAGAGCGTGTAATTTCATAGGCAAGCTAATCTCTTAGTCGTGCGGAACGTAACTACCTGGTTACAGAGAAGGAGTGTCTGGCAGTAAGTTTTCCCATAGAGAAACTTCGTCCTTGGGTAGAAGGTACCCGCTTCACTGTCGTGACATCATTTTTCTCTATTGTGGTTAAACAATATCCAAAACCCAACTGGAAAATTTGCTAGGTGGGCTGTTCGCTTAGGACAACATACTTTTGATTTTGTAGAACATGATGCTGTTAATTTAGTTCAAGTTAATCTAGATAATTTAGATCTCTGGTATGTCTCGTTGCGCGAAAAATTTTTGTTGAAGCCTGAAGACTACCCACAGTGGAAAATTGAAAATAGTTTTGTATTTAAATTTTTACCTTCTAATTTGCCTCTTTCATCGAATATTGTGGAATGGTAGTATCTAGTTCCTAAGTCACAACGAGAAGAATTCATTCGTTCATGCTATGATCCGGCTATAGCAGGCCACTTCGGTTTTTCAAAAACTATGGCACGAATACAAGAACATTTTCATTGGTCCAAAATGAACATTGATGTGTTAGGGTTTTGTCGCAAGTATTTAACGTGTGGTACGCAGAAATATTCTAATTTGAGTCCTCTGGGTATGATGGGAAAAGAGAAAAAAGTGAAATTTCCGTTTCAGACTATTGCTCCGGATCTCAAGGGTCCAATTCTTCGTTCCAAGGCAGGACATGAATGGTTATTGGTTGTTGGAGATTGGTTTTTGAAATTCACCATATTGCAATCCTTACAAAATGCCAAAGTGCATCTCAAAGTACGTTTCTTAGAGGAAAAAGTTTTTCTTGAATATGGAGTCCCGCAATTCATTATTTGTGACGATGGTCCGCAATTATCTGGTAGAATTTTCAAGTCTTTGTGTGACAAATATGAAATTTAGAAGACTTGGTACACTGCTGTATATTCTCTCCAGCGTAATTTTGTAGAAAGGTTTATTAGAACTGTTGGTACGGCTATCCGTTCGTATGTTAATGAGCATGACTCGTGGGATCTTGAGTTACCACAGATCCAATATGCGATAAATTCTGCTAAGCATGAGTCTACGAGTTATTCCCCAAATTTTTAAATTTTTGGACGACATGTTTCAGTAAGTGGTAAATTTTTTGGAGATGGTCTTACTTTTGAGGAAGATATTGAAGTCGTAACTGATAGTCGTCCTTCGTATGTTTCGGACGGTCAAGGTCTACTAAAGATATTTAAAGATGTTCGTACAAAATTACGTTTAGCGTATGAACGTTCGTGTAAACGATATAATTTGAGAAGGCGTGATATCTCCTTTAAAGTTGATGATAGAGTGTGGAGAGTGAACAAAGTACTCTCTAGCGCAGGTGATAAGTTTACGGCTAAACTTGCTCCAAAGTTTGCATTGAGTATCGTCATAAAGAAGTGTTCAAATGTGGTATACGATTTAAGTAATGTAGATGGATCAAGAGCGGGTAGATGGCATATTAAAGATTTGAAGCCCTTTTCTACTTTGGATCCTAGCGACGCTTCTGATGATTAAGTAAAACTCCTGATGTTTTAGTTAGAAATAATAATAAACACTTTTGCCTTTCTATTGTATGTTCTAGTTAGAGAATTTTCTTTTTAGGTCTTATAGAATATTTTTGGTGATTTAAAGTTTTTACATTTAATTGCGGTATTGAATAGATATTTGCATGTATTGGTTTTATATCTTTAGAAGACAGTTCGTAGGGAACGACTTTTAGATCGTTTTTTTTGTTTTCTGGTGGTTCGATCTTGACTTCTTTTGCTGTAATTTTACTTTGCTAGTCGTGAAGATGTTGAGTTGATTAGGGAAGTATTTTTTGTAGAGGAGTGCATTTGAGTTCACGCATATTTTGGAGCTTGCGTTTTATGAATATCTGTATATTTTTTTGTTCTTTTGATAACTAGCATATCTTCGCTAAATAAACTGCTTTACAGTAGTTTACTTTTATAATTATCAGTTTTAATTTTTTTAGTTCAGCGTTTGTTAGCGAATTGATGGTATGTACGAAATAGATAAGGAATGCTTATTCGTGGGTATACTTTTTGTTTTTTTGGTAACTCTGGTGAGCTTCTTTATTAACTGCTTACCAGGAGGTAATTTTTGGATATGGTGAATAGAAACCAATGTCTTTGCTTTATTTGAACGTCACATTTGGATTTTACTTTATCCTATTTGGATATAAAACTATATCATAATATAGTGAGTGGGTGGTTTACAGTGATGTTTTGCCTGCACTACTGTCAAGCAGATTTTTTTGGGAGCGGAATGCTTCATTATAGTGTTGATGTTCTGTGGTGGTGTCTAAGAGAAACTAGATAATCACCTAGTTGGGTGATTTAAACTTAATTAGGCAGAGTTCTGTTTTGAGTAGTAATTGTGACCTCGATGTCTAATTATTCTTCAGCATTTGGAGAATCCTTTATTTGGTAAAGCTTACGAATGCATTTGTAATAATGTAAATAGAGTTCGTTGTAAAGTTGGTGTTAGTAGGATTGTAAAAATATTGCGAATTTCTTTTGATATTAGTATCATTACTTATTGATATGAGTTTGGGCATTTTTCTTATTTTTTTTGGTATATGTATGAGTATTTCGACTTGCATGTGAATTTTATTTTTCCCCTTTGTAATTTTTGAGTATTGGACTTACTTAATTGACATTTTCCGATTGTGTATTCCCAATTATGACTCCTAACGGATGTGTGGTACGCGTAGTTACCGTAGCATTCAATTGGTAATTTTTTGTGTATACTAACTATCGTCTAATATACTCTTCCTAATTTAAATCCTTACTTTTTAAATGTTTTTAAAGTGAATTCATGCTTCGAGTTAATCTTTATTCTTTTGTTTAAAAAAACCTATTTGTTTAAATAAAAAAAATTGTCGGTTTTGGTTATTTAGATGTTGTTAACCTCTCATTTTTTCTTTCGGAAAGAGGCAGTGTAACACTTTATTGTAGGCGATCCCGGAATCCGCTCTATGTCATGTGGGTTGCCGGAGTTAATGCGAAACAATCTTTGCCGTAGTATTTATGATTCAGCGCAGCCGTTGGCTGTATGCTCAAGCGCACCGGTTAGACAGGGAAACAATTATTCTTGTCGTGGCATGTAGTCCGGAAAGACGTTTTTTTAGAAGACAAACAAGGACTTTTCAAGCCATCATGGGTGATGAAAAGTATTACTCATGGCAGTTATATATTGCTTAGATTAGGGGCCAAAACTCCTCGCTATTCTAGTCAAGAAGAAAGAGGTGAATTTGATATTTATAAAGCGCAAGCAAGTTTTAGATAGTAAGGTGGAATTCTAATGTGTACAAGGAAATTGATTCAAATTAAAATCTAGTCAGGAGATGAATGTTAACCTTTGGCGAGGAATTCACCAGGCTACAACTATAAAAGGTGTTTGGTAATTTTTTGTTACACTAAATGTCGTCGAGCTGGGTGAGTATTATTCCTTTTTTCGAACAACAAGCATCAAGTCGTACTGGAAGTACTTTATGTTACAAAATGTACCTTACTATACTGAAAAATAATTAGTTAAATAATATAGTATTAAGCAAATTTTTTGAGAAGCGAATTGAAAGTTTTCTTATTAAAACAAGTAATATTTTATTTAGTACAGACTAGATGATCTGGAAAAACTTTTTGTAGCGATCTTCTAGTATTGAATAGTTGCTGAGGACGACCTTTCAATCTAACATCTGTAAAGATAAATATCTAGCTTCCATGTTTGTTAAAACAAAATTGCACTTAAGTTCTTAAATAAGTTTTATAATGAAATAATCCTTGATATAGAGAAAATTTGCTAAAACCTTAGAAAGAATCAAGTTTAAACTAAAAACAATTTTGTGAGCCGACTCAAAAATCTCTAATTACAGTATACGTTCAAATGTATAAGATATTGAGTAATATTTTATGATAGGCCTAGCCTATTAGTAACTATAAGTTTTTGCCCACTCGATATTTTTATCAGCATTCAATTTCATGCTATAGTATTTACACTGAATTACATTTTTCTTAATTTTTTTGTACATAAAACGGAAGAAACAAATTTTATTAGATACTAGTCAAATTTCGTTATAGTTTTATTTCCAAAAGTTTAATATAAGAAATAAGAGGACTATCCTTCTTTGTTGGGATAATAAAATAAAAACAAAAGAAATTGTGTTACTGCAAATCTAAATTCAGGCATATGTAATTCCCTTAAGGTTTTTTGGGTTAGATTTTGATGCAATGGCGCCCTAGTTTGTTCAAAGACAGGTTCAATCTCAAAACAAAATCTCCGACCATCTCATGCCTCGTCAGGAATAGACCCCGAGTTTAGACCGAGGGCTTTCTATTTTCTTTGCCGCCCCGTTTGGCCCAATTACATCATCGATAAAGGCCATCCTCAGAAAAGCGGATTAGCTGAGAAAAGAAATAAATAACAATGCAATATTTTACCAAAAGGTGAATATAGCCCGAACTAAGCAACTTTTTGGAAAACAGCAAATTACGCTTTATTAAGCAAAAATATCGCAATAAGATTACAGTGCCAAATTCGAGGACTCCTAACTCAAAAAATTTCTTTCAAAGTTAGAAGATTTTTAGTATACTCCCGTATCATGTAGAGTTTTACCGAAAAGTTAATATAGTCCGAAAAAAACAACTTTTTGGAAAACGGTACCTTACGGCTTATTAACCAAGGATGGCTTACCGGACTGCAGTAGTAAAAGTCGAAAACCCTGCACTTCACTTAAAAACTGATAATTTTTCAACAATCACGGGGTGAGTAATTTGGTTCTTATTTAGTGTTGAAATCTGTTCTGATGTTAAGCAAAACTAAATCAATACTTCTCTCTACTAACT
The DNA here is from genome assembly GCA_036346225.1 of Platerodrilus igneus. NCBI lineage: Eukaryota > Metazoa > Arthropoda > Insecta > Coleoptera > Lycidae > Platerodrilus > Platerodrilus igneus. The sequence goes on from JARFIW010000791.1 coordinate 6,745,441, forward strand.
TTCAGTTTTTACGACACTAAAGAATTTATGTTTGACTAAAATAACAATCTGCCCCCATGTAGAGTGCAAGTAGTTACCCTTAAGTTTTTATGTTTTTATAACACTATGGTTTTATTAGCTAGTAGTCTTATACTTGATTTCAGAACGTTCAGAAGTGCTTTTAATGATTGTGTCTAAATACAACAATTTATGCCAAACTGACTTATTATTATTTTTTTTATAAATCCTACTCCCATATCCAATAGGTTATGGGCCCAGTTTACAAACATATTTAATTGGGGCTAGTGAATAGTTTAATTCAGTGAAAAAGTTGAGTATTATATACTAAAGACGATGGATAATACTAAGAAAATAAAAAGAAATATTAAACCTTTTAATGGTGAGCAATATAGTATATGGAAATTCCGCTTGCGCGCGTTAATTGAGGAAGAAGGTGCTTTGTGAGTACTTAATCAGGAACCACCGGAAATAATTACCGATAAGTGGCAAAAATGGGAAAGGACCGCAAAAGGTTGCATCATTTAGCATTTAAACGACACAATGATCGGCGTTGTTACTGAAGAAAATAGTGCCCGTGATATTATCTTAAAGTTGGATGCGATTTACCAAAGGAAGAGCTTAACTACTCAATTAGATATTCAGAAGAGACTGCTTAGTTTTAAACTACAACTGAATGTACCGTTAATGGCCCATTTTATTAAATACGATGAAAGGATGATTGAATTAACTGCAGCTGGAGCGGGCATTAATGAAATGGGAAAAGTTGCTCATTTGCTTCTAGCTTTGCCCTCATCATACGACAGTGTTGTCACAGCAATCCAAACTTTATCTGAAGACAATTTAAGCCTTGCTTTCGTAAAACCAGATATTAGACCATGAAATTAAAATAAGAAGCCAAACCGCCGACCTAAGCTCGAAAGCTTTGCACGCTACTGCTATTAATTCAAGATATAATAACAATAAAAACAAAAAGGGCTGGAATAACTTCCGTGGAAGAAATCAGTATAATCAGTATAAAGCTAGAAATAATCAATCCAAAAATTTTGTGAGCAAATACAAAATTAATAAGCACCGGCAAAAGTGCGAACAATGTGGACGATCAAACCACATAAAACGTGATTGTTACTACACCAAACAACAGATTAATCAGGATAATAATACCTATCGTCGAACTCTGCAAACAGTTCAAACTGTTGATGCTAATGAACAAGAAAGAAGCTACGCTTTTATGGTACGTTCCAGAAACAGTGGTAGAGACATTAATAATTCCGAAAACGAAGTAACATTTATCTTGGATTCAGGTGCAACAGACCATTTAGTAAATGGGATTCACTTTATCAGCACTTATAAAAAACTAGTAAATCCAATAAACGTTTCTGTGGCAAAAAACGATACAAATATAATGGCAACAGCGAGAGGAACTATAAAGGTTACTAGCAAAATTGGGCTAAATGGTACTTTAGAAAACGTTCTGTATGTAGTTGATGTTCCATTCAACTTATTATCGGTCCGCCGGATGCAAAGTTCAGATCTAACGGTTATTTTTAATGAGGATGGTGGAGTTTCTGTAACCGATGGTGGTAAGGTAATAATAAAAGGTAAGTCCTTAAACGATTTATTTGGAATAACCTTTATAGTTAACAAAACAATTAATAAAATTCCTAATAAACAAATAAGTGTAGCTAATAAGTGTAAACAAAATAATTATAAAATTTGGCACGAACGTTTAGGTCATATTGGTAAGGAAAAATTTTTACAAATTAAAACCAGAGATTTGGCATCCGATAGTACTTGCTTGCACACAATTAACCCCACAAATGAGTTATGCGAACCATGAATTAATGGTAAACAGGCGAGAAAACCTTTTGCTTAATTACAAATTAAAACACACATTCGAAGACCTTTATTTAATGTTCATAGTAACGTATGTGGTCCAATTACCCCACCAACGCTAGATGATAAAAATTATTTTATTACCTTTATCGATGACTACACTTATTATACAGTCACTTATTTATTAACGCATAAATCTGAGGTCTTTACAGTTTTTAACGATTATGTCACCAAAAGTGAAGCACATTTTAATTATAACATTGTTAATTTATATTGTGACAATGGTCGTGAATATCTCTCTAATGAACAAAAGTAGTTCTGTATTAAAAAGGGGTATTACATACCATCTAACGGTACCATACACTCCGCAACAAAATTCTATAGAGGGACGTATGAACAGGTCATTAACAGAAAAAGGTCGTGCAATGATAAATGGTGCGAATTTACAAAAATGTTTTTGGGGTGAAGCAATTTTAACTGCAACATATTTAATAACTTTAACACCCACTAAGGCCATTCCACAAAATAAGACACCATATGAACTGTGGCATAATAAAAAACCCAGATTAGACTATTTAAAGGTGCTTGGTTCGACCGCATTTGTACACAATAAAACGAGAATGGGCAAGTTTGATGAAAAATCGTTCAAAAGCATATTAGTAGAGTGCGAACCAAATGGCTATAAAATTATGGATACTGAAAAGTGTAAATTCTTTAAAGCACGTGATGTCATTTTTGATGAAGTAAATTTTAATGCATCAAGACCAATTTTAAAGCTTGATAGTAAAGTTGCAATCGAAAACCATAATTATGATATTGAAATGCCTAAAATAACAAAATCCGTAAGTCCTGAAAAGGACTATTTAAAAACGGATAACACTAAATCTGTTATTAACACAGGTACTGAATACGGTCCGTCGACCTCGAAAGTAGTAGAAAATAGTCACACCCTATCTGAAACTACTGAGGCCAGACGAAGTGGGAGAATTAAAAATCGACTCCCCTGTCTCATATAAAGACAATGATATTGAAAATACACAAAAGTATTTCATATGTGCACAATCACTAAATTATAACATCTCCTCGAGTTATGAGAAAATAAATACAAGCAATGATAAAATCAAGTGGATGCAAGCAATTAACGAAGAAATTAAGTCACTTTTGCAAAAAAGAAACGTGGACTCTTGTTCCTAAACCACCAGGTAAAAGTATTATAGATTGCAAATGGGTATTTACCATAAAGAATGACACGTTTGAAAACCCAACGCAATATAAGGCACGGTTAGTAGCAAGAGGGTTTAGCCAACAATTTTGTTGGATTATGATGAAACCTTTACGCCGGTAGCTCGTATTTCTACATTCAGATTTCTTGTAGCTTTTGTAAATCGATTAAATTTGTTAATTCACCAAATGTATGTAAAAACCGCATTCCTTAACGGTATTCTAAAGGAAGAAATCTATATGCGAGTACCGGATGGAGTTAAAGTCGAAAACGACAATTTGGTTTGTAAACTAAACAAATCGTTATACAGCTTGAAACAATCAGCTAGATGTTGGTTTGAACATTACGACAAAGTTTTAAGACAGTATAATTTTACGAATTCATCTGTTGATCATTGTTTATATTTTCTTAACAAAGGTCATATAAGTGAAAATATTTCTATTGTATTATATGTAGATGATTACTTGATTGTTACAGGAGACATCACAACAATGATAAATTTTAAGGCTTATTTAATGAACATTTTTTTCATGGTTGATTTAAATGAAATAAAACTATTCCTTGGAATAAAAGTCGAACGAAACGGAAACGAAATTTTATTAGGTCAGAGTACCTATTTGAAATCAATATTAAAAAAATTTAACATGAGCGACTGTAAAGCTGTGAGTACCCTTCTTCCCTCGCACGTAGCCAGACTTTTGTTTCGGAGGGGGCTTGTTGAAATTCCATGAAATAAAACAGTTTTTGTGAAACTATATTTCGGTAATTTTTTTTATAAAAGCAGTCTTTTTGATTTTTTGTTGCCATAATGTTGATGGCTTTATCAGGGTCAACATCTATATCCCAGTGAACGGATACCATGGCAAGTGCACTAAGACGGTCCTCATTCTCAAACTGCGAGAAAACGATTTTACTCTTTTCATCGTAGAAAAAGATCTTTCTACACTTGCAGTACTCACTGTCAATATAGTCAAAATGCTGATGAGGTAGTTTATTGTACGAAAAGATGTTGCATTACAATTTTCCAATACACATAAAACCTCAAAGTTTGTGTCGATAGTAGCAGCTCCTTCACACCATAGTAAATATTCTGCTTTTACTACAGAAAGTGATACTTTGTCGTCAAAATAAAGAGCTAAACTCTCCAATTTAATGGCGTTGTCAAGTGAAACATAAGCTGGAAGAAGCACTTGAAAAAGTCTGTAGTATGCCTTCGTTTGAAATGAATCACTCTGATAAATTTTGAATAAGGTGGTCAATGCAAGGAATGAACACAGTCACTTTGTAAAATTCTTCAACATTAGTAACCTGAGGGTTCGCACTTGCACTCTGCCTTGATGCCAGTCTGAGAACCTTAAGCACGGTTTGAATAATCTCTTGTGCAAGATGTGATGCAGAAATAAATATCTGCTTGAAAACAATATCTGCATCTTCGCGTTGCTTTACAAGACTAGCTATAACAATTTTTGCGAGGTCAAGAGCTGCTGCTAAATCTAAAGATTGAAGAAACATAGAAAATAGGATGGTCAAGCTAAATATATTGTCACATACAAGTAGGCTAATTAAGAAGTCACTTTTCTCAACAGCCGCCAATACAGTTGAGACAGTAGAAGATATTTTTCACGGTTTTTTAGTAATTTCTTCAAATGGGTACGAACAGCTCAAAAAATGTAATGACACTGTCATGTCTTTCAATGAATCTGGTTTCATATCAACGGAGGTCTTTTTTTCTGCTGTCTGGAGCATATACTGAAATAGCATTAGGATGATATCTAAAAAAGTTAGCTTCTTCATTGATAGCACCAAAACAGTTTCTAACCGAGGAAACTGTTATGGTATTTGACAGAGCAAGATTTAATCGGTGGTTAGCATAATGAACATATCTTGCATTTGGATATATATGTCTAATTCTAGATTGAACAGCAGAGATGTGTCCCGCGATATTGGCTGCACCATCATGACCTTGTCTAACGCATTTAGTCCTGTCAAGTCCAAGTTCTTCGTATCTCTGTAAAATGACTCGACTCAAGTTTTCTGCAGATTGATCGTAAATGGGAATAAATCCCAAAAAAACTTCACGAATTACTTGGATTTGCGAACTACCTTCACATGTTACTTGGTCTACGTAACGAACACAGATGGATAGTTATTCTCTGCTCCATTGTTTCGTCGGCAAACAGACTAAAACAACTAGCTTTATTTATTTTAAAAACAATTTCTTCAATAAATAAATTCGAACATATTTGAATAATCTCATTCTGTATTTCAGGGCTGACATACGTAGCGTTTCTACGGTTGTTGATATATGGTTCCTTAAATCTTCATCACCAGAATTTGCCCTAAATCGCAGAAGTGCTCAAAATTTTCCATCCCTTCTCTCGGGTTTATCCCGTAAAAGAGGTCCACTGTGGTAATCACCCCTGAAAGGTAATTCTTGTTGTGCACAAAATAAAATTGTTTCAATAATGGGTTTGATGACTGCTCTATTTTGTGTTTTTTTTCTGGCCCGTTGAGAGTTTATTTCTGACATAATGTCCTGACATTTTCCAGAATAAACTTTTAAAAAATTGTCTACCAGAACGACACATTTTTTGTGGTAGCTTTTTTAGAATGATTAACGAATGTTTCTTTAGCCTTTTTTCAATCCCTGAATCCACTTGTTACTAGTTTTCCTGGAATTGCATGATCCCCTTTTCCTACGCCTTCTTGATAAAACAAATAGCAAGGCTTGCAATATACGCAATCTTTTTTTTAGACTACGCAAGTTTCGTGATCTGTTATCCATTTTTCTTGAAATCTTCTTTTTTGGTTTGTTCCTTTAATCATAGGAAAGGTATAAGATTTTCTAGGGAGCAATATAGAAGTAAGGATGTTTTGTTTAAAGTTATCATCTAAAACATCTCTCTTGGTGTCCCAAATATCAAACAGATCTGCTTGCCATAACTGAAGTGCTGTAGAGGTACTCGTAGAAATATTTAACGTATCATTATCACTGTTGCTAGGCGCGACAACATTGCTTGGAGTTGGTAAATATTTATATGAAATTAGTTGCTAAGTAGGGATTATAATTTATAGGTACTTGCCGTCATGATTACCCTTAACATCATCTTGTCTCGTTTTAAAAAAAAAAAGAAACGATGATTGATGTTTCATTGTTGTACTAATTTAAACAAAGACTAAATTTTACGTGTAGTTCAATCAATTTAATGACGATTGACCAACACTAATACGATGTCGACGACAACGGAACGACACAACGCAACCAACGTACAAAAACGTGGTTTAGTTATTCATAAATGTTTATAAAATAATAAGTATGCGAATACTGATTACGAAAACAATGTGTAACAGTGGTAAGGGTTCGATCAGGTATAGTATAGACAAAAGAATTCCATGTAATCTAGCATGACTGAACTGACTGAACGGAATAAAATTACTGTTTATTGCCGTGGCCGTGTATGTGTGAATGCTATTCAGGTAGGTGGTAGAGAAAGGGTACAAATGACAGGTATGTGCGCAGATGCATTTCATTCATTCCAGCCACGATCAGAGAGCAGACAGTAAGCGTTTACAAAGAAGACAGAACTTCCAAAATCCACAAATCCCATCGCAACTTTAATTCGACCATTCGTTTAAATGTCTACAAGCCTCTGGTGCCTTCAAGGGTCAAGAACATAATCTCATCATAGACGCCGTTCATCACATCGCAAACGACCGTTAGGAATCAACAGCTGCGGAAAATTCGATCGTATTCACTGCACTTTTTAGTGCAAAAGAATCGCTACTTGCAGCATTTCTGTGTAGACTCTAAATTGTTGTAGCAATGCATACATTTGTGATTCTATACAGAGGTGTTTGAACGAATTTGTATTGTAGGGCTCCACAGGGGCGTGATATCTGCGTGACCGCATTTAGGCGGGAACCCATTTATACACGTGCTGTGGGTTTTTTTTTAGCAAATCTTTAGCCAAGTGCTGTGGATTTGCTGAAAAGCTTTCGTGTTTTACAATACTTTGTCTTAAATAGAATATTTGCTTCAGCTTTCGATATAAACGCGTGATTGTTGTAGGAATACAAGCTTTCACGACTTTATACGTAAGTGTTGAGCGGATTGTTTTATTAAAGCTCGAGTCAGGCGTGGTAACTACGTAACAGCATTTAGGCGGGGATGTATTTGCACGCGTGCGAGAAGTTTCAGTGAATCTTCGGCCAAGCGCTGTGGATTTACTGAAAAGCTTTCGAGTTTATTAAGATATTCTTATTAATTCTTTTGCATTAGTCACGCTAAAAATGTAAAATTTTTTAAACTCAAATTTTAAAATACCAATTAGATTAAGAATAGAGATTTGTAATTGTAGCTCAATAAAGAATATGTCAATGTAATGCATTGTAAGTTGCAGTTTGTGCTGGATTCGACTGCCGAGCGACGAGCAACCATGCATAATATTTCTCAGAGTTAAGTTTTTAAACCAAAAACACTATCGTATACTAAATATTACAACAACCCTCCTATTGTAGCTCTTCCTATTTAGTTAGGCAAAACCCATCGTACAGGAAGTAGTTACGAAATTTTAATTAGAGGTAGGTAATTTGCTATCACAAATCACAATCGTAAATTTTACGACATAATATTACTAATTATTGTATTAAGATATATAATGTTTTGTTACTACTTGCTATATGATCTGCTGCAGGCTACAGTTGTAATTGCTTTGTAATTTGTACAATCTTCAAATGAAAGTTAGCTATTTCAGATAAAAATGGATGATAAGTCACAGGAGAAACAAACTGAATTAAGTGCATAAAGCAATATAGAGCATGCAGAGCATATTTATCAAGTTATGAACTAGTGACAGAATTTTTTATTTTCACAAAAGCAAAACTTTTGATAATAATAATCGTTTTTATAAAGTCCTAAAACCACGTTAGTATTCTAGATTTAAGGGTGTTTGTTGCAGGGGCCAGCGACATGGGTCCTAGATTTTCGGGAGGGGCTTCAGCCCCTCAAGCTAAATAAAACAATTTATGCCAAACTGATTTAGTATTATTTTTATATAAATCCTACTCCCATATCCAATATTTAGTTTCCAGGGTATTTTTCTATTTGCTAATTTACCTTAAAACACAAACACAATAAATAATTTAAGCAATGTATTTTTGATACGTTTTTTACGGCATCTCTAACTAATAGCTGTAATAGCATTATAGTTGAGTAGATTGGTCAACATCCTCCTGCCGGATAACAACCTAGCACAATCAACATCATCAATTACGTAGAGGCAATTCTCAACCATTTATAGTCAAACAGTAAAAAGCTGAAACTAAATTAGAATCATTCAAGTAGCCGGTTAATAATAAAGCAATTAAATATATGAAACCCCTTGGTTCTATAGCTAAACGAATTATCTTGCTTTTAACCAATTATTATTAGAGAAGACGCAAATTTTGAACTTGGTTGCAATACGTTAATAAAATGTTGATCTTTTAGGAGTACTAACCATAGTTTTAAATAAATTTAGGGCACACGAAAACAGCGCCCCGTAAGCATGTGTAGTCTTCAGGGACGCAAGAGACAAATAACCTGTCATGGTACATATTTTACCTTCATAAATCTAATGTAATCCTAAAACATTAATGCATTTAATAAAAAAATTGTGAATCTATATAATTTTAAAACTTTTTAAAGTTTTTTTTATTCCAAGCAAGAAATAACTTCTTTAACTCACCTGCGCACCGCGTCGGTATCTTTTCATGTCAATTTATGTTGATTCTCCCGATTCTTGTGCAAATGCTATCCAAAAAAGCCACTGTATATTAAATTAGAATTGGTACGTTGTTCGCACCTACGTACTGCAACATATACTTCTAAATTTCTGTCAGTGAAATTCTGAAGTTGCGTTTGTTGTAAATTACTGATAATATAAATTTAAATAAAATGATAAGTGTATTCCTAATTTTACTATGATTTTTTTCACTTTAGATACCTATTCTGTCACTATAAAAAGTAAATTTTAATCAACCTAACAGTCTTCTTTATGGAATAGTTTTTATTTTTATTGCTTTTTAAGTTATTATATTATAATTTCTTATAGAAAAAGTTAAAACATTTAATTAGCTGAAATGGTTTTAAAAAAATTGCATACTCTTGGCGAAGTTATTAATTACTGGATTTTGTTTAATTTCTGAATTTCTCAAAAAAACTTTATGGTACAAAAGTTCGACAACAAAAAAGTTAAGCAACAAGAAGTAGAAAAAGTAGTTAGTTGAAACAGGTTTTTGCACATTCAAGACCGAACAGTTGAAAATATATAAATGCATCAATTAATTACAAAACTTTGTCGCCAATGGCGATGTTGAAGCGGTGTTGGTATCCGCATTAACGCCGACGTTACAAAATACAGCGTCCAATGTTAAAACTTATCTAGATTATTTGAGCAGCTTAAGAATTTCGTAAATATTGTAACTGTAAAGAAATTTTAAATAGGGTAGACGAACAGACGTGTTGGCCAGAAAGAATGAACGAAATCAATAACGGAATGTTCGATATAATTAAGATAGCAAAGAAGGGAAAGAATGAAAATGAGTGCCACGCAGTGGCGTGCCGTGAGATTTTTTAGTGGGCAAGCGCTTCATGTTGGCACTTATACTACTTAATTCTATCTTTTTTTGAATCTTAGATTTTTAATACTCCTCTTTTTTTAACATAAGTAAATTTCATTTTACGCATTTTGACGTAAACCCAGTGTGGGTGTGTGTGTGTGCGCGCGTGTGTGTTACGCGCGCGTGTGTGACAAGCGTGCGTGTGTGGTGCGTGTGTGACTATGTGTAACTTAAGAAGCTTAAGCTTTGTGTTTAGAAGCAAAAAGTAGATATAGGAAAGCATGTTTTAAAGGCATATTACAGCATATTGCTTTATTTCTTTGGATTTGAAATAATTAGTTTTGCTGATTTATGTATTGTTAATGTTTGTATTATTTTGAATTTTCAAATTACCTAAAAAGTTATTCAAAACCTTTGATGCCAATAAACTTCCATTTAGAATTGAACCAGCCTTTTTGAAAAATATGCTAAAATATAACCAATAAATTATTCTGAGAATTTTGCATTAAAAACCAGCTGTTAAAATGTGAGGAAGACCACGTTGCTTACTTTTTTCCAATTTTAAGAATTGCACTCACATTAATAAAGAAAATTCTTTAAAACCTATTTATTATTTGAAGTAAAACTAAATCATCTTATTTTATAAATATTTAAGAAGGCATTTTTGGTTAAAAAAATAATAAACCTAAAGATGTAAAAATTCAAATTAATGTCTGTATTTTTCAATTTACTTATCAGCTAGTAGAAAAATTACTTATATCATCAGTCATTTGTGATGCATAATGCACAATACTTATAAAAAAGTTTAACTACCTGATATTTCTGCACAATTCGTATATATAAACAATTTATGTAGTTAACTTCACTTATGCTCTAAGCACTAAAAAAAAACTAAGTATTAATAACTATAAACAATAAGACACACAAATATACACACACTTAAACATTATATATCGTGTTGACGACACACTTTTTTCTTTGGCTCTTATTCAATATTTTATTTATAATGCAATTCTATTCTTCTATTAACCTGTGCAAACCTGTCTATTACATCATCATAAAATCTTGGATTGTGTAGCAAGTTACTAATACATTCTTTTCTATAGACAACACAGCTAAATGGGATAGCCTTTCTTCACCAGTTGAATTTCTGATAAAGGTTTTAATGCGCTTTAATGTAGAAAAACTGCGTTCAACCGAAGCACTTGTTGCCGGAATTGCTAAAACAAGTTGACACAATTTAAAGACTTCACTATAGGACTCTACCAAATCAATTTTTTTAAGAAAACGTAGCATATTTAACGGTGGTTTTTGATCATTGACTTCTGGAGTATGGTATAAAACACTTAGCTGAGAATTTAATGCCAAATGTCAAAAAAAAATTGCATAATTAATTTTTAAACTATTAAAGGCTTCTTCAGGAAAACGCGCCTTATTATAGTTGTTATAATTACATAATTTGACGAATTTTAATTCACTGAAGTTCGAAATCTGCTTCTGACTTGTTGGGAAATATTACCAAAAATTTCTAAATATAATCTACGATAGGAGGTTACCATATCATCTATATTGTCAATTTTAATACGTTTACTTTGTGATTCTAAACTCAAATTTTGTGTTTTGTCCCAAACTTCTTGAAAGTTTTCTCTTTTTTGATTTAATTGTTTTTCAAAATTATTGATGTTTTGAACGCAGAAACTAATATCATTCGATTCAGTTTGCAAAATATCAAACAAAAGGTCTGTATAAGGAAAAATTTCTGAAAACACATTGAGCACAAAATTAAAATTAAAATCCGTTTCCATCAGCTGTAAGTAGCCTCTAGAAGAATTTACCGTTTAAGGATCCCACATTTCTTTATGCGCTAAAATATTTTTAAACATTTCTATTAGAACTTTACGATAATGCGACACCGTCTGTACTAGTCGTGCGCTGTAATTCCAGCGTGTGGGAGCAACTTTAAGAAATCTTTTTTGAACATGTGTATTTAAAGCGTGAGTTCTGTTAGTAGATTTTTAAAAAAATGCAACCATTCCATTTAACGTCGAAAAAACACTTTACAATCTTTTATAAGTCCAACACTTTGTAATAATACTAAATTTAATCTATGTGCCAAACAATGAACAAACATGGCATTTTGAAACTTTTGTCTTACTTTTGCTTGAAGACCGCCCAAGTATCCTGCCATTACAGCAGCTTCATCGTCACATACTTTTGTAACATGTCAATTCACTGTTTCCTTGCCATGTTACATTGTGGTCCCATTTCCTTCAATATAAAAGCATTATTCGTCTTAATTTTATATTAATATCGTTTACAATCACAAGTCAGTTTTGATTTGTGTGACATTTTCCTTTAGTATTATTAAATAATACACTATATACATCGATCTTTAGTCTTAATTTAATATTATTTCTTTTGTATAAATAATATAAATAATTAAGATCAGATGTAATTTTCCAATTGCTTAACCTTTGAATAATGTTTATAAATACACAACTGGTGTATATAGGAATCTGTCATTTAGGATAGTTTTCTTGCTTTATCCCTCTCTGAAAAAGTGTGGTTATCTTCAAAACCAGAATAAATTCTCGTGCTTTTGAAATTTGACTTCCTTTGGTGCACATGCCGTTTCCTGATAAAGATGTGCTTTCTAAAGACATGATGTGGTACCTGGTATGTAAAAGGTGTCTTTTCTTTTATTCTTCCTAACATACATAAATATCGTTTTAGAACACGAGCAAAATGCTTATGAAGAAAGCCTACCCGAATAACCCGTTCAAAATATTAATGAATGGTAAGCTGATTATAGATAAATTTTTAGACTGTTCCTTGTGGCGTATTGCAATATTTCATTTTTGTAACACGTTTATTTTCTAGGGTCCTCTGATGGCATATCCTCCCGCAGCATATCCTCGCGTAGCATATCCTTGGATGACATATCCTCCGGTAGCATATTCCTTTGGCGAAGTATCTAATTATCTATGCTAGGCTATCTAAGCCTATGCATTAATTTCACTACCTACAAATATTATCTTTTATCGTACAAGAATGTTATGCTGACGTTTTATGTACCTTGTAAAATAAATTAAATGTCTGTTAATAAAACATATGGCTTTGGAACAAACAAGGTTTGGCTCTTACAAATTTGAAGTTTGAGGTAAACAACCAAAATAATTAACGATGGTGTTTGTCTCAACAAACCGTAAGAAGATTCTATAGTTCTGAACAAGCCGTAAGCTCAAAGCTAAGTATACGTTTTTTTCATATATCTTGAATACAGGTACGAGTTTATCTTATTTATTTTTGTGACGGAACAATGTGCATGTGTTATATTTTAAATCTCAAATATCTAGAAAAATAATGCATGTAAGATATAGTCACACTTTTACTTACCTATATGTTAACTAATTTAATATTATCTTTGCTTTCCTATATAACCTTATGAGTTGTAAACAGAAAAGCTTCATGAAACCTTTTTTGTGCATATTGAGGTTATGTTCAATTTAAATGTTTAACTAAAATTCTCTTAACTAATGTGAAATATAACAAAGCGTATTTATGATTTCCTCTTACTTAGAACGTTTAACTAAAAATTGTGTACAATAATAAATTTAGATTTTCTAATATCTTATCTGGTAGAGTTTGAGACAAATTTTAAAATTATGAGAGTGCAGATATATAAACTACACTTAGTGATTTTATCGTATGAAAATTTGGTTGTAAGAAAAAACGGTATATATTTAATTTTTTTGTTAATGTTATTAACTAAACGTCAATATATAAGTTGTATTAAGGTATTTTCTTTAGTCATGTTCTAAATTGCATCCCTATAACTTGTCTGGGTAAAATTTATTTTGTTCTCTAAACCCCTGAGATATAGTCTTTTGCAATCTACCGCAGCCACAAACGGTCGACGCTAGTCCCGCCAGAGTTTTATTTAGACTTTGTTGTACACCTATTCCTACCTGCAAAAGGAAGGGTGCATTTTTATAAACATGGGATCTGCTGTTCTGTCGGCGGTTATATCCAAAAATTTTAAAAACCGCTCTTGAACATCTTCGCCCAATTTTACGTAACGTATTACCACAACTAGCTGGCTAAAATTAGTTATGTTGGTTGTTTCGTCTAAGACAATTGATACAAAAGATGCATCCTTTGCTTCTAGTTTATTGCTATCCAGTACAATATCAGATACGCATTTTATTAAATCATTTTGGATGCGGTTAGATGTACCACGAAAAACAGTTGAATCCCTTAAATGGGTTTTTAAGGTTTCGTCATACTTAGCAAGGAACTCCATCAAGTCGATATGGTTTCCACGATTATTGAATTCTTTATCTTCTTGGTGATCCCTAAAACTTGGTTCATGATTTTCAAAAAAACACTTAACGTCAATTAACCGCTTCAAGATGTTCCTATTTTTACTCACTAGGTCATTATGTTGCTTGTGACTAAGTTTTAACTGATTGCCCAAACTATATTCAATACGAGACTTACTAAATATCTTTTCTTTAAGTAACGAAGTTAAATGTCCTTTGCTATTAGTGTGTCTTTTAACATTTTTATAGAAGTTGTTTAAGTCCGAAAAGCCGTTTAATTTCCAAGAGGTGTTTTCAAAAATATTAAAGAGCAAACAAGGCCAGCAAAATAATTTTTTCAGTATGTCACATTCCGTTAACCATTTATATTTATCATAAAAGTCCATTTTAAAGTGTTTAATAAATTGTTTAACGGAGTATTCAACTTTAGTTTCTTAATTGATAGGCGGAGTAGGTCTACCTGAAAAAATTATGTAATATTTTTCTTGAAAGCTGTACTGAAAAATCATTTTTCTAAAATTTTGCACACCACGCAACAGCTATTATTACACTCGTTTGCTATTAATTGTCTATTTCCTAGCACTGAGGAACAAGACGGTTCATTGGTTTGCTCCATTGTAACACTAGTTATTCTTAAATGACACTGATAACAAATACAAGCACTACCTAATTATGAGGTACTACCAATTATTTTGTAATTCCAATTTAAAATAATCTAAAATATGGATGAAATGCAGTGATTTTAAAAATAATTATTACTACACATAAGATTGACTAATACTGTACTTATGAAGCCGTGCTATTATTAAAATAATGCGAATTCCAAATATGTGTACGGTTTACCATCACATAACAATGAGCGGTTTACTATTAACACAGCACGAGTACGTATACAATATTGCAAGAAGCTCAGTGAACAGCGCTTCCAGTTCGGCTAATATCATCAGCATTGGACAATACACGATAGTGACGAGGATGAACCGGAATTGAGATCGTTTGAACTTTGGAAGCGTTAGAAAATGCCGCAAGTTCATTTATTTGTGTGCAGGCAGACGAGGATGGGCGATTGTCTACGAACGGTCGTATACAGATTGTGAATGCGTCATGATTCATGAATTTAGAAATTTCTTTTTCGCTTTCCTGTTGTTAGTGTTTTGCGCTTGGCTTGAGGAAGTTAGTTCTGAATACTGAAAGATGCCAGGAGCAAAGAGAATTCTATTGAATATTGAATACACTGTTAATACCCGGAAATTTATTTCTACCTATAACAACAAGGGAAGCGGTGCTTCCATCGCTTCCATTGACGGCACGCCGCTGGTGCCACACTAACAAAATCGGAAGTTGGGAAGTGCCCTAAAGAACAAAGCAGAAGAACACAATCCAAGTATTAGCATAAACACAACATATACATACGGACAGAACTCTAGTCTGGCCAATACAATAAAATACAACACTCAACTAATGATACAGAACGAAAAACAGAATAATCATGGGGTTTATTGCAGTATGTCCATACATACCTAAACCCCGTAATACATACCAATGAAAAAGTATAAAATATAAATGTAAATATAAATATGACAAGCATGTTACCTACTTACTACGTTGGCCATTCTGAGCTTGTCGCAATACAATCTACTAAGCTTAAGACACAAAATAAATATTTAAAATAGTACATTCAGTCGCAATCAAAAACGAGCATCAATAACTAATCAAACACCACAGCTGATGAATAATTATCAAGATTGTATTCAATTTCGAAACCAATTCACTTAGTTATCCATCAATATAGAGAGAATATCACAGAAATATCTACACTAAATCTTTATTCTAACAATAACAGCATTAAATAAACAAAAATTGTTAAACCATCTTAATCTTTATATAATAAAAACAAATCCACGTATCCTACATGTTAGCTGTAATGATATTCCCTCACATAAGCTGCCAAGGCTATTTGGTAACTGCAATGTAATATTGATATATAGTTTTTAAGACCTCAAATTACTCTAGGTAATATAATCTCTTTAAAAAGAAAAAAATTTGGGCATTGGAGGGTTAATCCTTAAGATGCCGGAAACCTTTCCTACAAAAATTTTCTAGCTTTGACCCCTCAATTTTCAATCATGATAATCGTTTCAAGATCTGTAACATGCAAATAACGTCTGCAAATCAATGATCTTTGAAACAACCACCACTAACTACAGTGCTAAATACATCACACTCACATTTAATAAACTACTTATCAAGATACTTAAATAATCTTGTAAATTAGTTCTAGTAATACAAATAAGATTTGAGATTTTTTGAAAAACCGTAAAGACAAAGTGAACAAGTTGCGAAAATCAGGAATTTTTTGTTTGGTTAGACTAAATCGAAATGTAACAGCTAGATCTGTATAGCAGGGTGCTTATTTCAAACATGATAAATATAAGATACACAAGTCGATACACATTTCTGGAAACCTTCATCCTCTATACTGGTAAATCCTAAACTGTTATAAGCGATGTCAATGTGCTCTTTGACTGCACATAAATAATAAAAATAGTTAAACATAAAGGATTAGTTTTAAATACTGATAAAGGTGTTAAAACAAAATTTCGTTTTTCTTTCATTGGACAGGCAATCAATAATAAAAACATAAGTTCTAAATGTTAGACATTGGGCCGTTAAATGTTGTGCAGCGGAGATCACCCGTCTACATCGTAAGGAGAATATCCCCAGGTGTTCAAAGCAGAATCAATTACTTGTTTTGTAACGCGTTCGCGTTACCTTACACATATATTAGATAAGATATGTCCAAAGGATAATATTTAGGATTACATAGAGAGTTCGGTTTAAATAGTGAACCAGTGTAGGTAAAATAATAACGATAGGTGTTAATGATAATAGAGATAGATAATAAGTATAATAGGTGTGAATAATATTTGATCGTGATATATCGTAGTTGATATGGAATAAAAATGGGTGTACGTACAAATTAATAAAATAAGTTTAGTGTATTTGAATAGAAAGAAAACTCAAAAATTTTGGTTATACCTTCTATTAAAATAGGGGGATTATTCTGTGTTATTTCTAGATTAGGATTGATTGTATAAGTCATTTGACAATGTAGGATGAGCCGCCGCGTGTAGATACAACTTGGGGAACATTGAAATCATTTTTTTTTAACATTCTAGGGTAAGAATTAACAAAGTTAGAGTAAGGTTTTACTTCATTTTACTTTACCAATATTCGCAAGGAATTTTCAAAATATTTATAGATTAAGTAGTAGAACTAATTAATTTTACACATTTAATAAAAGCGAAAACATCCTTAATGTATAGTGTAAATTATATCAGATTTGATGGGCATTTAGTTAAAAAGTTTTACAAGTTTAGGTTAGCGTAATTTTAAGAAAATTGCAACACTAATTGCATTATTTAAGCATGTGTATATTTCCTAATGTATAGTGTAGCCGTGGTATAACGTTTCAAAGTTAAGAAATGAAGAAAGGAGAGGATTTCTAGGTATTAATTAGAGCAAATGTGAGAATAAACAAGCTTTAACAGTTTACAGTTTGAAATTGGTTGGAGCAATATACAACAAAGACGGAGAGTTTGTAGCATAGCAATCGAGGGAGATGAAATTAACGGATGATAAAAGTTTGTTATCTATGAAGGAACAAGGAAAGATTGTTAGAATATGTATTGATAGGAATAGGATGGATATAGGTTGTATATTAGGTGAGAGTGGTGGTGTATTTCAAGGACTATTGTAGCATGCATTTGAAAGACAGAGAACGAGGATTGTATTTTATGGAGGGAAGTGAGACAAACAATGATTAAAATTGAGTGAGGGTTTGGTAGGCATAAATAAACTTGCCAATAACATGAGAGAAGGAAAATTTCGTACGTAGGAGAAAGCGAGATGAGGTAATATGCATGTTATAATGGGCGTGATTTAACCAAAAAATAGAAGACGGTTGAGATTTAGTTCAACGAATGACTATGTCTGTTGAGTAGATAAAGCGGTTTTCGTGGTAAAACAATGTTTGCGAGGGGCAAAATTTCTTAGATTTGAAAGACGGTTGCTATTTCACGGACAACAGTACGAAAAGGCACGGAAGGCACTATTTGCTATATAAACGCAAGAATGGGATAATGGGCTCTCTTTTCTTGCTTCTTTGTTTCGATTTGGTTAGTCATCTACGTGACTGGTAGTAAATGAAGTTATTATTTGTAATTAACAAGTGTTAATATTGAAAGTTCTTACAATTTACGCAAGTTGGTGTAATGTAGTATCGGCAGGCTGAAAGTATTTTAAAGTACGTTTAGAGAAAATAAAATTAAGTCGTTGCGAAGCAGGTAAGTACTGGCTGTTTACTTTACTTGGGTTATTGGTGCTAGTAAGGCAAAAAGGAAAGAATAGAAAGTGTGTATGTATCTAGTCGATGGTTTACCGATGGTAATTGGTACAGTTGGGGAATTTGAAGAACTTAGAGGTGTTGCTGATGATTGGGACTGAGAGAGATTTGGGCCCGAGATGGTATGAATCAACTTGGAGGGGATTCTTGAACGAGCAGTCGGTGATGAGGGTTATGTTCAGCAATGGCTTCATGGCAGATACATGTGTGGTGCTATTTTCAGCTAACTGATTTTTTTAAAACATTGTCTTTTGTGGTTACTTGTGTGTTATGACATTTTTGTGCATTTTTGGTACATTTATCTTGATTTTATTGGACAAAGAAATTTATTATATTTTATTATTTATTATATTTATTACATTATTTGAAAATATGTCAATGTAAAATTTTTTATGTATAATACAAGGGTATGAAATCGGTTTTTGTAAGAATTAAAAGAGACTTTGATAATTGCAGTGCGTAAATTTGCACAAATATATAATAAGGTTTTTACTATGAGCTCGTATTTAAACCAGAGGTTAAAGTAAAGTGTGGGTTTAAACCCAGTTAGTTTCTATAGTTTATTTTGTCAGACGAGTAAGGTGGTAATTAGGAATATTTTATAAAAATGAATTATTAATTAATGTGGACATATGTAAATACGGAGTCTATGCAATAATAATTGGAATAATTTGCTGTGCAATTTTCTATGAATAAATTTTGATGGATTCTGTTTTATTGTAGTCGAGTTTCTTTTATAGAAAATAGGGTAGGATTTTACAGGTAACCGTAGAGCAGCCGTGGCGACTTCACTAATAAAGCTGAGTTTTTTTTATTATAGCAAAAGGGCTGAGAGTATTTTGGCGTCCAAAAAGAAGAGCATCATCAGGGAGTGAAGTAGAACATTTTAGATCAACGTAACTCGATTTGTTGTCAGGTAACTCTGAGGCAATATATACATATATATATATATATATATATATATATATATTCACTGGGCCGTCATAAAAATTTTCGAAAAAAAATTAAAATTTTAAAAATTCCTTACCCTTATTTCTCCTCCAAATTCCTTCAGCTTCCCTGGCTAGCTCAACTGTGCCTCTTCTTGAATACCTAAATTTATAGACATATCTCTTTCACACTCGCACACCATTCAATAAAACTACCAAATAATACCACAACCATACAACCTTTTATTTACACCTATTAACAGATAAATTATATTTACATGTGTTAAAAACAGTTAGATACAATAATTATAAAACTCCAATTATGGTATGTTTTAAAGTCTTTGATCTTTCTAATAAATTTTAAACAACTTCAATGAGATCTGAATAGATGGGCCCCACATGTTACTCTAAATTGATTTCACACTGGAGTATGGTGAACTCATAATAACCCAGTTTAGTTTGTATATGCCTTTTAAACCTTGCATAAATTTAAAACCAAAAATTACAGACCCGTTTACACTTTACAATTCAAATTTTATCCTGACTAAAATTTTGGATGTTTTAAATACACCCTTTTTCAATATTTAAACATCAATAAATAGTCCAGTACATGCATCTTTTACAATAAATTTCTGCAACACAGCACAAAATTTTACAAATGTTTATACAACAACAGAAATTTCAAATAAATATCTGGAGAATTCTTTAGTCTTCATTCCCTTTAGAGATGGTTACCATAAAAACCCCTTGGCGTTGTTACCATTGACTATACTGCTTGTCGAAGCGACAGGCCTCTACCATCCATATCATGCACACAAAATAGATTACCAGTTCTGGTTACCCCCATATATCATGTTTCCATTTATTGCTTTTTGCTTAGTAGTAGCCAGACCTTTATTAATTTAATATGCACTACTCGTACTTCACGTCAATAATTAGAGGTCTACTACTACTGTGTTATACTAGCAACCAATATATTTACGGTAATATTACATAAAATACTCACAAAAGCTTTATTATTGTATTCTGAATCGGTATTCAGCACTTTTATCGACGTAAAGGAAAGAGAACTTGAATATTCAAGTTCTGGTATTTATATGCTTCCAAAACCCCCTGGTGGACGCGCTTCCAGCGAATAGCCTATTTTCAAACACTGTTTCTACAAATTTTTAGCATAACCATCGGTTAATTCTAAAAAATTTTCCCGCCGTGCTTGTTGTATACTTCGAATTCGCTTACAACCGTCGCGTGTGCATTCGTTTCTAACACTGTTGACTTTCGACCAATAACAGAGTTTTCTGTCGTCACCAAACTCCTCCTAAACGCTATGCATCTCAGTCTTATGCATGTTTGTTGTCTCGTTCAAAATCCCACTTAAGTTACAGAAAATCGATATTGAAGACATCCTATCTCAACTCCACGTGTATATAGTACGTGCTTTCAATTCCTTGCTTGCTTTATATCTATCCCTATCTGTTGTATATGACCGATTGTGCATTACCCTCACTCCTTAAGATGTTCGTTACTCTAGTTGTTTATACCAACTGACGGTTGAAAATATCTTCTATGGAATCCTATCTTAACACACGGTCGACTTCGTCGAACGTAACCTTTTAAAACGCAGGAGTTTCTGGTAATTATCGAACGTTTGAACATAACAACTTCTTGGACTTTCTGCTTCTTGGTATCTGTATAAAACGAATACATTTGCCTTGGGATGATTGATTTTCTTGCACAGCACGTTCCCTTATGCTTATATGTGTTGAATTCAAATAACTTATGGTTAATTATGCGTATCGTTGAACTTCTATTTGCTTTAAAACTATTTTTTCTTTATGTAATCCTAACATTCCAATTATTAAATATAAAAATAAGTTAATACTCGTCCGTTTTCCCTAAATGAATTAAATTAATTTTGCGCGTAAATAATTTGTTTTTTTCTATATACAGGGTTGTTAAAATTTTATTGTATCTACTGGTTTAACCCTTTGAATCCACGACAATATATATATATATATATATATATATATATATATATACAGTTTAAAGAGGTCCAGAAGTCTTCCGTAGTCTTCGGACTTCTTCGGAGGGCTTCGTGATTTACTTGTAAGACCAAGTAAGAACTTAAATAACTCTAGATTGAACATATATACAATTCGACGGTCTTCTATATTCTTCGGAAAGCTTCCTGGTTGCTCGTGAAACCGAGTAAGAATGTAAAGAATTATGATATAAACATAAGAACTATAAATGGAACATATATAGAGTGTTAAGACGTTTAGAAGCCTTCGGTAGTCTTCGCAACTCTTCGAAAAGTTTCGTGATTTACTTGTGAGGAAAAGTAAAAATTTGTATAACGATAAATGGAAAATATATACGATTTTAAAAGATCCAGATGTCTTCTGCGGTCTTCGGAGCTTTTCGAACGACTTCGTGATCTACTTGTGGGTCAAAGTAAGAATGTAAAGAATTATGGTATGGACATATGTACCATAAATTGAACATATATACAGTGTTAGGAGGTTCAGTAGTCTTCGGCGGTCTTCGGAACTCTTTGCAAGATTTCGTGACTTACTTGTGAGGCCAAGTAGGAACTTAAATAGCTCTAGATTGAACATATATACGGTTTGGAGAGGTTCAGAAGTTTTCGGCTTTTTGGTTTACTTGTTGGACAAAGTAAGACTGTAAAGAATTATAGTATGGACATATGTATAGCTTGGAGTAGTTCGGAAGTCTTCGGTGATCTTTAGAACTCTTTGGAAGGCGTCGTGGTACTGATGCCCTAAGTTTCGTCGAGTGCGTTGCCGCTGAACTCTACGGGGCTACCTACTATCCCGGAGGTAGAGCTGGCAGACACACTAGGCGTTACCATAATAAACGAGCTCTCGTGACGTTGTTGTCGTGGGGACGGCTTGGATAAATTCTCGTCGCAGCTCTTGTAACGGCGGCAGGGGTGACAGGCGCTTCGGGTGCGGTAATGTGGCTCGAAAGGCACGTCGGAGAGCGTTCCGCGTCTGCTTCCTGCTGGCCTGGTGGGTGGAATGGAGCTTCCTGCCCATGCGTGATTTACAAATGATTTACAGCAGCGAGTTATGGCGGCATGCCCTAAGTACGAAGCCGGGCAGCGTTGCTGGTAAAGAATAAGCAGGCTATGCGAAACACTCCTTGCTAAAGTGTTAACAGGCTATGGTGAGCACTGCTACAGGATTCCTTAGACTGTGGTGAGCAATAGCGAATGTCGTTTGTTGAAAATGCAAGTGAATTTATATGTTTTCTTCCTCTATGCAGGATATGTTGCAAAAATGTTAATGGGGTGGGCATCCGATAGGATCGTGGGGTTTAGTTTTTGTATGTAAAAGATGTACTCGTACTGTTGACCAACGGGTTTGCTAGTTTTAGAGTAGCACAAAAAATTAGTTGGGGATTTTAGTTTCCTACGCGTTTGTTCTGTGTTTAGCATGTGTACTTTGATATAGGGTAAAATGATGCTATCAAACGCGCACTTGCGGCACTGGGATCGTCCTCTGACGAATTTATTGGGAATATCACTGATAATAAGTTTGTACTGTTACGATCATTTTGGGTACATACTCGCCGACGTTGTAAATTGATATTTGATGGCGTCTAAATCTGATGAGGAAGCTCTTATAAAACATAAATTACTATTTGCTCTACGAAACCATTCGCTTAGATGTCGAGACGACCGTTAAAAAGTTAAAGCGTGTTACCTTTTCTGATTTTTCTCAGAAGCCTGTTCTAGCTCACAAACTTTTCATCAATCCGCTATCGCTACTGAGGAAGTCCCTTTTTTCGGATTCTGAACCAGAAATGGATAGTTCTGTTGTCACCAATTCTATGGCTTCTACTAAATGGTACCCGATTACCAAATTAAATATCTCATTCTCTGCTGAAGGATCTGTACCTGAATTTTTAATATGTATAAATAAACTCTGCATTTTTCATATTTTTACGCATCAACTTTTTCCATTTTCTTCTGAACTAGTTACGGTTTTGTATTCAGCACGGCACCTTTAAGTTTTTTTTATTTCTTTATACGTTATCGTGATTCGTGCGGGTACTTACTTTACTTTTCTTTCAGTTTCTGCCTGACCCTTGCATTTTACCGTAGTAACACCCAGGAACACCATACAAAAGTATCAGAATAAAGAACAGTATATACAAAAAAGGTTAAAACGCCCGCATGGAAGAAACAGTTATATAAAGAATGTTTTTTCCTTTAAGGGCGCTGTAACTTTTGTGTTTTGCTTTTTATTCTAATTCTCGTTATATTGTATTCCCGGGTGTATGTGAATGAAAATGGACATGCTGAGTATTTAAAAATGCCCCCTTGGTAACTACAATACTGTTCGTCACAGATGAAAGCATTTAAAAAAATAATAAAAGGACAATATTTTGGCTGCCAAGAATATTTTCAAAAATTCAACCTGTCCATTCTCATTTATAGACGCACAGTAGCAAGTTACGTATTGTATAAGTCACATGAAAGTGAGATTAATTTACATAAACATCCATGGGAGCGAATTGCATCCCTTCAAGATTGGAAAGGTATATATTTATTTTAGGTTAAGTTTGTCAATCTGTAGACACATTAATCTGTAGACATAGTACTAAAAGTTACCCTTAAACTTAACACATGTGGATGTATAGAATAAACATACGTGGTAGCGGACTGCGTCCCTTCAAAATTAGAAGCGTATTTATTAACTTTAGGTTAAACTTGTCATATTGATCAAATTTACCCTTAAACTTTATCGTAGGGAACCTACCATAGTGGGTGGCAGTTGCACCCCTTAACAGTCTGATTTATTTCACTTAATATTTATTTTATGTCTGGCACAAATCCTCCGGAAGACGGATAAACGATGTAAACACAGATGCAAACGCATGAGAATCAAGGCTGTCCACACGACCAATGCAAAGGGTCGTGGAAAGAAACATATAAATACCAGGGACAAACGTTCCGAGGACCACTTTATTTAAACTTCAATTTAGAGTTTAGTTTATAGTTTAAATTAAATGTATGTACGCATCGTGCGTAAATGTTCATAGTACCAAGTTATTGAAATAAATGATTTTAAAAATCTTCTGTTGTTGATAACGAACAAAATTAGCACGATACAAAAAGTATTAGAATAATGCACAAAAAATGTTTGAGCGCCCGTTCACAACACATTCTAAATTACATTATACGTATATATCTATTGAAGAATAAAATTGTGAAGTCCTTTTGCTTTTACGATTGTTTCTTTTTTCCAATATCAACAGTATACATTTAAATTAAAAAAAGCTTTTTGTTTATTTTAATTGATAATGAACTGTTTGAGAGCTTCAGCTTTTTTGTGTACATCAACCCATTCACCAAAGGACTTCAAATTATGAAGTCGTTGCGGGTAGCTTTTGACCTGCCGTGAGGAAACTCCTCTGAAGTATTGTCTCGATGTTAAGTTGAAAGAACTTTGATCGAACAATATAACCCTTAGACACAATTACTTAACGTAAGTGCTTTGCTCACTATTCAACAATCCTGGATGAATAGTGTTTGAAAAACTTGTTGTCGTTTTAAACAAGTTATTATGCTACATAATTATTTCTTGAACATAAAAATAAATAAGAACGGTCAAACTGTTAGAGAATGTGAAGGTCTCTATACATTGGTCAGCTATAAACTAATGACGAGGTACGAATAAATTACAGGGTGATCAAAAGGTAATTGTTTATTGCATCGGTAACAGTTGACCCCGACCTCTGATTGTGGTAGTGGCTGTGCTAAATAATTAGTGTCTTGGAAAATGAAAAGTTTGTTTAATTTATCAGGTTACTAATTTTTTATTTAAAGAAGTTAAATTTTGGCAATCGTTTAGAGTATTTGTGCTACCATGCCTGAGTATATATTTCTAGTATATATATTTTTCCCGAACACAGGCGCAAAAGCTATAGGTTCTGAAATGTACAAACTATTGTATTTACAATCACTGTTCTTTAGAGTTCACCTAAACAAAATCATAAAGTGCTTTTCAGATAATAAATTTAATAAAATATTAAAATGGTAAATATCAAATATTTAATCGAAAAGCATAATTCCTTTCGCCACAATTTTTTCAAAATTTTTTTTACTTTAAATACCCATTTCAACCGCTAACTGGTCATCATCAACAGAAAACACTACTTACAATTATTAAACTAACATTTAAACCAAAATTAAAGTTGATTTCTATGGATATTCTCCTCGCCGATAAGACTGAAGTGAAACTTTTCCTTTAAATGTTTGTTCAACAATTGTAAGAGCTATTTTCAACTGATAATGGCCACTTAGTGATCAAAATACATACTTAAAAGTTAAAAAGCATTATGGCAAAGGGAGTTATACGTCTTGATTAAAATGGTAGTTTAATTTTGTGACAATTTGCAAAGAATTAAGAAAGGGTTTTGCTGTATTAGCAGCTTGTGAAATGGTGATTTTTCCTTTCACAAAAAGATCTTGAAATCATATACATACACACACACACACACACACACATATATATATATATATATATATTGCCGTGGAATCGGGGATTAAACTTTTATGCTTCACCAGAGTCAACATATAATTTTCCAAAATTTAAAATTCTCTAAATAAAAAATTCCTTACTCTTTTATTTCTGCTTCAAAACTCCTGCAGCTTTCCTGGCTAGCTCAGCTGTGTCTCTTCTCGGATACCTAAATTTACAACCATTCCTCCTTCACACTCGCACACCATTCAATAAAATTACCAAATAATACAACAATCATACAACCCTTTATTTACAGCTATTAACAGGTAAATTATATTCACATGTATAAAAAATAGTTTGATACACTCATTACAAAACTCAAAATATGGTATGTTTTTAAAGTCCTTGATTTTTCTAATTATTTTCAAACAAATTCAATGAGATATGAGTAGATGGGCCCCGCATATTACCCTAAAGTAACTGCACACTGGAGTATGGTGAGCTCCTAATAACCCAGTTTAATTTCTATATGCTTTTTAAACCTTGCATAAATTAAAACAAAATTTATAGACCCGTTTACCCTTTACAATCCAATTTATATCCTGAATAAAATTTTTGTATGTTTTAAATGCACCCCTTTTTAATATCTAACTTCAATAAATTGTCCAGTACATGTATTTTTTCTAATACGTTTCTACAACCCTAAATAAACCCCAACAAGTCAATCACACAGCACCAAAATTTCACAAATGTTTTTCAAACAACAGAAATTTTAAATAAATTACCTGAAAAATTCTTCAGGCTTTCATTCCTTCGAAGATGATCGCTAGAACACCTCGGCTTCGTTACCATACGCTGTGATACTCAGCGGATCCACAGATGATAACACCATTTGCGAGCCAAGCGTCTCGTCTCACAGTACCATTTCTTATATAAGCATACAATCTTGGTTATTTGTGATGCTTTCTCTACTCCCAACTATCATGCTTACATTTATTGATTTTCGTGCTTTGTATAGTAGTAGCCGGACCTCTATTAATTTAATATACACTACACGTACATCGCGTCAATAATAAGATGCCCGCTACTACTGAGTTACACTTGTAACTACTATTTTTACTGTATTATCAACACATACAATACTCACAATAAAAGCTCTACTATTATGGTGGTCAACATTCAATACTTTATCGAAGTAAAGTAATCTAGAAGTGAAGAGAAGACAAGAGAGCCTTAATAATTTAGATTGAGTATTTATATCGTTTCAAAACCCGACCCGGGACACACTTCAAGTGAAAAACTTCTTTTCAAATCTAAATTCTAAAAATTTAGAATACAATATATATATATATATATATATATATATATATATATATATATTTAAAACGACCTTTTCTTTACAATTTTGTTATTCTTTAATCATGGGTTTGATGTCTGCTGTAGGTAGAATAAGCTCTTTATTAACTGCATAAATTTTCGGATAGTTTATTTTATCCTTCTTCAAAAGCTTCTAAAACAAATAAGACAAAGCGGATATAAATTAAACAACAATACAAAGTTGCAACATCAGG
The DNA here is from genome assembly GCA_036346225.1 of Platerodrilus igneus. Lineage (NCBI taxonomy): Eukaryota > Metazoa > Arthropoda > Insecta > Coleoptera > Lycidae > Platerodrilus > Platerodrilus igneus. The sequence goes on from JARFIW010000791.1 coordinate 6,772,817, forward strand.
ATATTATCTAATTGACATCTTAAATACATTATATATATTTATAAATATGAATATACATATATATATATATATATATATATATATATATATTATAGTGGTTTTAAAAGATTAAAAATAAATATTAAAGAAACAATTTCAAAACACCCTGTATAAAGGAACAACCAGAAATTACGTGCGAAAGTTATATCAGTGAATTCATTTTTAAGTAACGGGTATTAATTAAATTGTACAAATAACGATAAATATTTAGTAGGTTTGAAAAAAATTAAATGGTAGAAGCCAATGCCCTTAATTTATTAATTTAATTGAATTTAAATGAAGGATTATTGATGTATAATATGTATAAAAGCGTGTAAAAACCCAATAATAGCAAGGTGAGACGCGTTGCTAACAAACAAATATATCAGTGGAGTTGAAATACGTGGAAAATCCAACTCGTAGAAGTGTTATTTAAAACGTCAGTTAATTAAACACCTGCAAAATTTTAAATGTCAAGTTCCATTTAATTTGTAGATAACAAACAAATTATTCTAAGGACTGTACAAACGATCGGATGTTTTAGCATGAAATACTAATCAGGGGTTATTTAAATCACGTAAGAAGTCCACGTAGGTTTAAAAAGCATATGGTCTGGAATATCGATTTTGTACCACTCAAAACAGGTTAGAAAGAGACGTAGAAAACGCATAAGCACGGGACAACGGTTGTATAAGCGGGATTTGTGAAGCGTCAGTAGGTCTACGATATGGTTAGTCTGACTTGAAACAAACACGAGGATAGTGTAGCGTAGTTTTCTGAAAATATTATAACGACGTGCTGAATTTTGCGCGATTAAATATTGGTGGAGTGCAAAATTTTAAGAATGTGTTGTTGTAGATGGGGATTTCGCGTTAGGTGGGTATGAAGAGGTTACATTCGAAGCGAATAAATGTTTTTGGACAACGTGGTGAAGGCCCTTAAGATTTCGATCGCTCCAAACGACGTATCAAAGTATCACGAGTTGTGAGTATTATAAAATCATTTAAATTGTATTGCATGGTGGTAGCCTCTTAATTAGTACGCGGTTAGTGTGCCGACATTACATTTTTTAATTGAGGTATCACCTATAAATTTTAACCAACTCGTGTCGGGACATTAAGTAACGTGGTTTGAAGCAACTAATTGAGAAAGACGTATTTTTAAATGGAATTTGGAATTTGGTTACACCGTGGAGGCGGCGTTGGCGGATCGGCCTAGATGGAGTTCGTCTAGTAACAGCGAGAAACGGCCTGCAGACCAGATAGAAAAAATACATACCATCATCTACAGAGCGGGGATCGTCTAGAAATTTCCAGGTAACCATTTGAAATTGTAATTGTTATAAACTGTGAATATTGGGTGACGTATGAGAGTGTTTTTCAAGGTAGTGTGGATTATTTACGTATTGAACATAATACGTGTAAATAACTTTATTATGGTATTTAACTAGAAATTTTTGTGAAGAGTACATGGCTTTGTTTTTTAATGCAAAGTAGAAGGGCACACATTATGCCTAATTAGCTGGGTTATCATGAGCTCACCATACCCCATAGTTTACTTAGATTAAAATAATAAATAAATAAATTATAAGAAGGAATTTTAGAGAAGGTATTATTCAAGGCCCATTTACTCCGGGTACATTTTATGTGTTTGATGATTTTAAAATAAAATACAGGACATTACAAAATAAGATTTACTAAAGTGTAATGTGATCCATGAAATATGGAAAATATTGAATTTCATTTGTAAATAGTAATAAATAAAAGATTGTATGTTGGTTGTATTTTGTGGTTTTATTGCGAGTGTGTGTGTACGATTGAGAATATGCGAGTGAATCTAGATACCCAAGAGGAGGTCCAAATGAGCTAGCCGGAAGCAGTTGAAGAAGGCCATTTAACCGAGGAAGAGAGGAAAACGGGTAAGAAATATATTTTTTTGACTTCTTTAAATTTTTTTTGGAAATTTTTCTATTTTCGAATTTGAGAATTTAATAAAATTTTCGAATATATTTTTGTTGGTGAGGATTTTACCTGAGTGCCACGGCAATATATATATATATATATATATATATATATATATATATTGCTGTGTTTCCCTGTATTATTGTCGAGCCTCACGAATTGGGCGTCAAATTTGCTGTGAAACCACCAAACTCCGGGTACTCCGCTTTAAGAATCGAGCCCCTACGAATTGGATGCCAAAGAATGCTGTGAAACCTACAAAGTTATTAAATTACCTGGTTCGTTGACTTTCTTCTGTTAATCGCCTCGGCTGCTCCCCTAGATAACTTTCATCCTCATTCATAAAAAAAAACAAACACATTCCTACCACAAACACGAACGTTAACTCTATTTACATCAATATTCACAATACATTAAAATTTCAAAATTAAATTTTGGCATAAATTTCAGTATCAGAAATTTTCAAGATTACATTTATTATCATTTAAATGTGCATCCTGAATTAAAGTCCTTGTAGGATGCCTACTAATTACTATAACAATATATGCAGAGTAAAAAGGGAGCATCTACCACCCCTTTACGTTAATTAACCAGGTTCGTCTAATTGAGCTCAAAGACATACCCAAATTTTCATCATAATCCCGAACATCAATACTAAATACCCCTTTCTACTTAAACAAGCAAATTTCACCTTAAAATTAAAATATTATTGTTAGTACCATTTCACTACTGTCCATTTTGAGTAAATCAATTATAAAGTTATTCAACACACACAACAATATCAAAGTTCAAACAAAATAGTATAATTTACCTGAAGGTTACTTGCACTCGTAGCTTCAATGTACATCGTCCCTTTTGTTAATCACACCATTCCAACTGGATTATATTTACAGCTTCTGATTCTCAACGCTTTAAAAATTTTCTCCATCACCATTTATTTAAAGTTGTTTCAGGGCTTTTCCGGAACTAATCTGTGTATATCTGAACCTTGTTTTGTGGATCCAGACCCGTTTATGCACCATTTAAGTATTAATACCCCCGAAAAATACCAAAGAACTTCATACTTCTTTCACCAATATACCCCAAAACTGCCTACTTGTATCTAAGTGCACTAAAGTATATTCATGTTAGCACGTAAAGAACAAACTATTTTGAATCACCAAAATATACGAGCAAACTTTAAATTATTTTATCAAACTAAAATGCACTGTTTAACATCTTGAATCAAGTCGCGGATGTAAGAGAGCTTGTTTATATTCACCTGGGTATATATAGAAGTTAGCCTGTCTGTCGGTCGAGTCCTCAAAACGGCCAGTTTCTAGAATTTCGCATGCTCTGTTCCCATTCCGTAGCCCGCGCGTCGGTTTTTACGAATTTTGTACTCGCCAGTTGAAAATCTCAGAAATTCTCACACGGCACGCAAACATGTCCGAGAATACCTAATTAAATTTTATCCAGAAATGTTATTTCTACCTCTCAATTTTGCCTTTTACTTTCAACCAATCGCAACCCCATGACGTTGCTCTACTCACGCCTTTTACTATATGTGTCTCGGTCTTGCGCATATTATCTGTCTCTATCTACCCTGTTCTTATTAGTGCAAATTGATATTCCTTATTATCGATTATTTCAGTCCATGTGGACTATCTGGGTTAAATAACCCCGTATCGCACCTTCTCGTGAATATTAAGCCACGGTTTCTCCAAGATTCTTTGTAACTATTTGTTATCTACAAAATTTTCGCCGAATGAGCTTTTAAACTACGCAGGTGTTCAAACATACTATTAATTCTCAGAGCCTTATTCCGTGGTATTTTAATCTTGGATTTTCACAGGCTTTTATGCTTATTATTAATAATGGTTTAATTAACTCCAATTAAAATTGACTTCTATCCTTTCATTTTTAGCGAATACAAATTAAATATTAATTATTATGTGTACACTTTGTTTAATACCGGTTACTTAAAATAAGGTTAATTAATATAAATTTTGCACGTAATTTCCATTTGTTTCTTTCCTCGGAATAAATACATTACACGTAGAGCTTGTTAATACTGTTTCTTTTGATATAAAGCGTCTTATCTAATAAAATTCCTTATACACGGTGATTAAAATTATTTTATGTAATTCATTAATTTTCTACCCTGGTCTAAATATGAGTAATATATATATATATATATATATATATATATATATATTGCTGTGTTATCTTCCTGAAAAATAAAATACCTTTGTTATTCTATTAATATTTAGCCCCACGATTTGGGCGTCCTACAATGCTGTGATATTTTTACCCCACGGCTTGGGTGTACATAAAATGCTGTGATACTTCACCAGCCCCTACGATGAGCGTCCTAAAATGTTGTGTTATTTTCTTTATATTAATCAAGCACTTGTAAAAATGTTAATTTATAAATCTCTTTGCCTCAACTAGCTGATTCAATTAAATAAAGCAATTCTACAACACACAGTACAATAATTAAATATTTACAACCTTTTTTAAAATACTTTCTCGTTTTAAAATTATTTACATCTGGCAGATTTTGAGAAAATAAAGCCAGCAAAACGAGATTTTTATTGTATTTAGAGTTTTGAAACGTTTCAAGATGCCTATTGCCTTTCATAGATTTATCAAAAAAACCCCGGTTTTGTCGACTCTTACATTTTTGAATAATTATTGAATTAAAACAGTTTACAGAAATATATCATATCAAAATATCTAACCTGGAGTGGTTCAATGGCTTCTCTGCATCCCCATGAGTTTTCGTGTCTAGTGTAAATGCTTTGAGTCGAATTTGAAAGTTGACATCCAACCAAAATACTATTCAAATCGTTATTAATAAGTTTATTCCAATAAAATGTAACGTATACTTCAGGCACTCGCTAATAAGTATACGAATTAAATTAAGGTTTGGTGTATTTGTTAGTTCGCTCCGATCAATTTAGGAGTCCCAAAGGAAATCATCCCTGAACGGTCAGCGTAGAATATGGTACAATTTCCGAACTAGTAACAGTAGTGGGCCGTGGGTAGTTGATGGTTACCGCTGAAAATAAGAAGGGTGCCAATTGCAGTAAAAGGCCACTAAACACCATACCTTAAGAGAGAACAACTTAGTCTCTGCAATCAAACTTAATTCTCCCTGATACTATAAATGTTCAAGTAGATCCGACTCAATCAAAACACAATTATATACCCAATTATTATACCTATATTCACGAATCGATATATATGCTCACAAAAAAAAAATTACACTCCCAATCCACTTCGCTTGAGCCCAAAATCACATTTAATTAACACTAAAAATATATTTACTGAGAGCAGAGAAATTATTCAGGGAGTACTTGTACCACACTATAAATATATTAATCAAGATTAATGCAGATATTATTATTCAGGGGTAGTGCACTTTCCCTTGTATGTTAGGCAATATGTCAATCCGGTTTGCAACCCCGGTATCAGGTTATAATATTGTTATACAAAAAAAGACAGTGGTCCAAGCATCTGCTGAAAGCTAGACCTTACTGTATACAAGTAGATATGTAATTTAATATTGTAAGTGCCTATCGTATAAGATATAAATTCCCTAAACCCTGTTTTACTCAATTAATCATTAAAGTATGTATAATTTGGTACTGTAGTACATTCCCCTAAAAACAAATTAATTAAACATGCACAATATGCACAAAAAAACATTAAATAGACAAACAACCATATGAGTCTTAATCAATAAAAACCTGTGATAACAGTGCCAGATGTCCAAGTCTGCTGGGTTGCGTCCTCAACGACCAAACCAGTTTGCTGTAAGATGAGTCTGATCTTGTATCACCAGATACAACGTTGGACAGAAAGCTCCATATGATTCCCAGCAGAAATAAAGAATCTCCCACACATAAAGAATATTCCGTACCGAAAGAATACTCCGTACCAAAGAACCCTGTACACACAAATTAAAATTTGAAAGTTATTGCTGCAATTATTTACACTTTTCTAAGTGGTTCCACTTTATACTAATCAACACAATTATTTGTAACCACGACAAGCCACACGACCAATAATCAATAATGCTAAAAAGTTTTATATTTTAGATTTCAATCCTTACTGGTAACTAAGTACTCGCCAAGTGCTAAATCTCCTCCACAAAATAAATTTCATAAGCCAGGAAATTTCTCTAATACTCTTTATAAAATTCTCCTGGATGAGAAAAGGGTGCCCCAAACTAATTTGTATAATTAACTTTATTTTCAGGACCACTCCATGAAAATTACAATAGGGCGTGCCTCTTCTGGGACTTGCACAAAGTATGCTGCACCAAACAAGATCGATGTAATGTGTATAATACATTTTATATCTTGTTGATAAGAACAATCGGTATCACAATAACAATATATGGTTGAGCCTAACAAATAAATTCCTAGTTGAAGGTCGGCACTAACAATGTTCAATATTCAGATAATCAATACAGTCAAGGTGTATTTGATTATCGTTGTCTGAATCATTGTTGTTTAATAACATTGACTTAGTCCACTTGAATAAAATAAAGCAATAATTAATTGAAACCAAGCTTGTTAAGAACGATTTGATATTCCACAAAACAACTAAACTAAATAACGACATGGTAGTGTCTTGCAACCCGTCGCCAAATTATAACATTTAACCTTACGCAACATGAACGAATTACGTTTCTGAAATCAAATTGTAACGAGGCATAAATGACACGTTACAACACCCCTTCCAAAAAAAAGAAAATCTTCTAAAGAAAAATTTAAAAACAAAGTCACTCAGAATTGGGGGACCGACTTTGATATCTTGAATATGCCAACACCCTAAGTTTCGACATGTGTCATAATCCTTTAAGTTATACACATTTAAAGATATTTTCCGTACAACTATACACTTAATAAATTTTGGCGTTAACTTCGCTGCTATATAGTCAGCTTTCTTTGAAAGGGAATAATTTTTCCTCCACACAGTCTGTCCTACCATAAAAACCAATGGGCGCCGCCGCAAATTATATCTATGTGTCTTACTTTCCTGTGCTTTTTCAGAACGTAGTTTTACTTTTTCAAATAATTCTTTTATTGCTCTCAAATGTTCAGCCCTACGCGTTCGAGATTCACAATCAATGGGTGTTTCGGTATCCTGATAATTGAATTCCCTACCAAAATTCAAAAACGCTGGACTATACCCAGTCACTTCACTTACACTAGTGCGTAATGCATAACTAAACTCTGGTATCCATTGAACCCATGTTCGATGGTTATCTTTTGCATACGAGCGTATCATTGTTTTAATAACACGGTTTGTCCGTTCACAAGGATTAGCTTGAGGATGGTAGTTTGCCGTATACATAATTTTAGAATCGTAGCTTTTTGCTACCTTTATAAAACTAGCGCTAATATTCTGTCGCCCGTTATCACAAATAATGCGATCTGAAGCACCAAACACAAGAATGATATCATTTTCTAAATGTTTTACTATTACTGTACTCGTGGCTGACTTCAAAGGAAACAACAGTGTATACTTAGTGAAAATGTCCGTTACTACTAAAACAAATTGATTTCGTTTGCTGGATAAAGGCAACGGTCCAATAAGATCAGTAGAAATAACTTCCCACGGTAAAGAGATAGTTCTTTTAAACATCACCCCATGAGGCGATTTTTGCTGTGGTTTCTGCGCTTGACAAACATCACAAGATCTAACATATTTCGCAAGATCGGAATTCATCCCTTGCCAATAATTATAATGACCAATACGTTTCCTAGTTTTATAATAACCCATATGCCCTGCTGTAGGCGCATCATGATTTTCAATAAAAATTGCCTTTTTAAGAAGATTAGGTACAACTAATTTCCTTTCTTCGCCCTCGTTATAAATAAGTTTATTACTAGATATACGTTTATATATAACATTACCCACAACTCGAAATTGTGAATACTTCCCAGGATTATCCCTAATTTTGTTTCTTAGTTAAAGATAATAATTATCAATATCTTCCTCTTTAATATCAATGAGACATATCGCCCTAGATAAGGCATCCGGAACTTGATGAGCTGTTCTTTTCCGGTGCACAATTGTAAAATCATATCCCTGTAATCTAAGGACCATCTAGCTAGCCTACCTGACGGATTTTGTAAGCGATTTAACCATAAAGAATGTAATGGTCTGTAATTACAGTAAATTTTGCTCCCTCAATATAAGGACGGAATTTCTCAATACTCCATACAACTGCTAAACACTCAAGTTCAGTTGTAGAGTGCTTTCTTTCCTGATGAGTTAGACTGTGACTTGCATAAGCTATAACATGTTCCCCATCTGGAAAATTTTGACTTAACACACAACCTAATCCTACCTGCGACGCATCAGTTTTGTAATACAAATTCTTTAGAAAAATCAGAACAGGACAAGATTGGTGGACTAACAAGACACTGTTTAATATACAAAAACGCGCGATTACACTCATCATCCCATATAAATTTTATTTTTTTCCTTGTCAAGCGATTAAGCGGTGCCACACGACTAGCAAAATTCTCGACAAACCTCCGATACCAAGATATGAGACCTATAAATCTTCTAACATAATGTAACCTAAATATTTCAATCGTTTCTTCAAAAATTCACATTTAACTAAATTCACTGTAAGACCAGCAGCCAAGAGACGATTAAAAACTGTTTTAAGAACTTGGATATGGGTGTCAAAATCTGATGTAGCAATAATGACATCATCAAAGATACACCGACACATAATCTTGCAACTCGGGACCAAATATACTGTCAACTAAACGTTGAAATGTTGCAGGGGCATTACTCATACCATAAGGGAGTCGTAAAAAATGAAATAACCCTTTACCCGGTACAGTAAATGCAGTTTTTTCCTTACTTGACTCATCTAATTCGACCTGCCAATAAGCGGATTGTAAATCTATAGACGATAAGAACTTTGCATCTCTTAGACGATCTAATATATTAGAAATATACGGCAAAGGATATGCGTTGCGTTTAGTAACATTATTAATTTTTCTAAAATCGATACAAAATCGATAGTCTCCAGATTGTTTCTTTACCATAACGACTGGTGAACTCCACGGCGAGTTTGACTTTTCAATTATTCCTAACTCAAGCATTTTATCAACTTCAGCATCTATAATTTTTTTAATATAGGGTGAAACCGGATAATACCGCTGTTTAATTGGTTGACTACTACCTGTATTAATTGTATGCTTAACGCCTTTCGCACAGCCTAAGCTCTTAGACATTTGTTTAATAACAGAATTCACAGCCCCTTTTAAAATATTAAGTTGATCTGCAGCTAAACTATCTTTTGTACAAATAGACATTACTTCTGCCATTTCATTAAATTCCCACGTCATATCTTTAAATGAAAGAACAATATCCATTAGAAGCCAAAAATCCATATCTAATACTATTTCGTCCACGACATCTGGTATCACTAAAAGTTCTATTAAAATAATCCTTGTATTCAATTTAATCGGTAAATTTACTACCGCTAATATATTACACGTACGTCCATCTGCAACTTTAGCTAGTGAATTTTGAGGTTGCAGACAAATGTTAAGTTTTTCTAATTTACGAAGACCTCTACCTCCTACAATACTTTGAGTAGCACCACTATCTAATAAGCAAATAAATTGAATGTCATAAATACTAACTTGTAAATATGGTCGAGGATCATTCCCTTTCCATAAAAATTTATTACTGATCCGCTTTTGTTTAAACTCAGTTCGCACAACATTTAACCAAGAGGACCATGAATTATCCGCCTTAAAACTTAAAACGCCGACCGGCTACACGACGACTTCTTACCCCGTTTCCCGAACATTGAGAACAATTATATTTTGTAACATCCGCGGCACCGCAGCTAAAACAAAATTTTCTAATTCGGGTTTGAGGACACGATTTAAAAGGATGACCCAGTTCATGACAATTCCAACATTGAGTAGGTTTGGTTTTTACCCTTGGAAAACTTTTAGAAGTATTCTCCTGATCCTTAGTTAAAACTTTGACCTCCAAACTCTCTAAAGGGCAAGCTAAATCAGGTTCTAATTTATTCACTACATTTCTTGAAGTAGGACGACTACTGATTGCTAACTCTTTATTAGTCTCTAATTCTTTACAGGAGTTCAATAAATTATCAACAGAGTTAATTTGTGTTAGACCGAGACCGTGTATGTAGTAAGGAGATGTATTTCTTCTCAGAATAGCTAGTTTTTCTGTCTCTGATAAAGGTATAGAAAGACAAGCAAATAAATTAATCATGCAAGCAAAAAAATCTCCTACCCGCTCATTGGTACCTTGAATCCTCGACCTCATTTCCGTTAATAATTCATGATTGTAATCGAATGGTAAATATTCGGATTTTAATTTGGTTACAAAATCAGTCTAAGAGGTAATTTGTGATTTAATAGATCGATACCATATCAAAGCCCTACCATCAAGTAAATCGATTATTGATTGAGTTAATGTTGCATCCGAAACCCTACGAGCAAGTTTGTATTCTTCAACCCGTTAGATAAAGGCATTTACACTAAGGCCCTGAGGACTGCCGTTAAACGAAATTCCCCATTTGCAAGGCGGTACACTTCTAAAATTTATTGCGGGTATTTGGGAAGCACTAAGATCTTGATTGACTACTTATCGGCCAGTTGCTTGCGCCATTTCAGCACAATTAGATACAACCCCTGACAAAGGTTCCCTAGTAGGTGTTCGTAAATTGTCTACCCACAAATCAATCTTATTCAATCTATCAAGCTGTGCCCCAATTGAACTTTCTAAATCAGTTTCCTCTTCTGCCAACTGTAAACGAGATAAACGTCCTAATAGATGTTTTAATTTTGTAACAATTCTCTTAGGATTTGTACCAGAAAATTTATTAACTTCTTCCTCTAAATCTGTAAGTTTTCCTTTACAACTTTCAATTTCTAACTTAATATCGGGATCAAAAAATTTTGCAGTCACCAACCTTCCGAAAGGTTCTTCGTCAAAAATTAATTTTATTTGAGAACGTAACTCAGCACTAGTAGTGGCTAGCGAAACTTTAATTCCCCGAGCTTGAAATTCATAAAGCAATTCATCTTTTAACAACCTGTATGGATCCATTTTTAAATAATTACGCAATAACAATATATCAAATATAATTTTATACTAAAAATTAATGAACTAAACCGTAGTAAATTTTAATCAAGGTCCTGTTCGATATATTCAACCATAAGTATATATGGCAAAATCGAGCGTCAAAAATTTTGTGTAAACCACATCAAAAATTTTGTAACGTCATCGATACCTCGTTGGGCGCCAAAAATTTTGTAACGTATACTTCAGGCACTCGCTAATAAGTATACGAAATAAAATTAAGGTTTGGTATATTCGTTAGTTCGCTCCGATCCATTTAGGAGTCCTAAAGGAAATCATCCCTGAACGGTCAGCGTAGAATATGGTACAATTTCCGAACTGGCAACAGTAGTGTGCCGTGGGTAGTTGATTGTTACCGCTGAAAATAAGAGAGGCGTCAATTGCAGTAAAAGGCCACTAAACACCATACCTTAAGATAGATACTGATACTATACTATAAATGTTCAAGTAGATCCGACTCATCAAAACACAATTATATACCCAATTATTATACCTATATTCATGAATCAATATATATATGCTCACAAAAAAAGTTTACACTCCCAATCCACTTGGCTCGAGCCCAAAATCACATTTAATTAACACTAAAAATATATTTACTGAGAGCAGAGAAATTATTCAGCGAGAACTTGTACCACACTATGAATATATTAATCAAGATTAATGCAGATATTATTATTCAGGGGTAGTGCACTTTCCCTTGTATGTTAGGCAATATGTCAATCCGGTTTGCAACCCCGGTATCAGGTTATAATATTGTTATACAAAAAAAGAGAGTGGTCCAGGCATCTGCTGAAAGCTAGACCTTACTGCATACAAGTAGATATGTAATTTAATATTGTAAGTGACTATCATATAAGATATAAATTCGCTAAACCCTGTTTTACTCAATTAATCTTTAAAGTATGTATAATTTGGCACTGTAGTACATTCCCATAAAAACAAATTAATTAAACATGCACAATATGCACAAAAAAAACATTAAATAGACAAACAACCATATGGGTCTTAATCAATAAAAACCTGTGATAACAGTGCCAGATGTCCAAGTCTGCTGGGTTGCGTCCTCAACGACCAAACCAGTTTGCTGCAAGATGAGTCTGATCTTGTATCACCAGATACAACGTTGGACAGAAAGCTCCATATGATTCCCAGCAGGATAAAGAAACATTTCTGCTTTATTTATTTAAACGGGTTAGATTAATTAGTAATCTGGCGTGTAAAAATTTTTTTGTGCAAGAAATTCAAAATTTGATCAAAGGAGGGTCAAATTTCTGTAAGTTTGGCCATTATAAAGAAATTTATTGAACATAACTACTCAGTTACGCTTGATTTCGATTTAAGAGGGAATACAAAAGTTATGCATCTTAATTTCTAAAAAATTTTTGTACATAGTGTGATTTACATAAGGGAATATTTGAAAAGTAGTAATTGAAAAGAGAGATTTTCTGGACTTGATAATGTCAGATATAATTGACAAAAGTGCCAAACGTAATTGAAAGTTAAATTCATATATGGTTTTGTACATGATTTGATTTGTACAATTTTCCAGGTGTCGCTACCCGTCTCGGTAATGTAATTGGAAAATGCATGGGTCGCGAAAGCCTAAGATACAGGTTCGAATCCTGTCCGGCACCTCATATTTTCCATCTTTCAATTACTAGTTCAATTTGAAATGATCGTTTGGTTTTGCATTTAAAATCTAAATTATTTCATCTTATTAACTATATATATATATATATATATATATATATATATATATATATATATATACATATGTGTCTGTGTGTGTGTATGTGTGTGTGTGTGTGTGTGTGTGTGTGTGTGTGTGCGATAATGAGGTCACAAGAGTTTCATTAAGCATCAAATTCTGTCGGAAAACCTATCTTATGAATAGGTTTAAATCCGTGACAATAAAAGCATTCATTTCATTCGTTATAAATATTTACTCGTACAAAATACCTTGTAAAACAAGTTTTATTGCGCGTATGCAGACTGAAAATCATCCACTTCAAATAACGCGATGTCTATCATTTAATAAACGTAATACGCTAATTTACATTTATCCACCATATAAATACTAAATAAATTTCAATATTAGGATATATGATTTAAAACAAATTCTATAATGCATTCATTATCGTTAAAATAACATTTTTATGAGTTTTTAATGATAAGTATCCTTATTTTCAAGAAATCTATTTGGAACGATTCTGGAATAAATTATATTTACATGAGTTAATACAAACTAAACAAATTCATTCCTTTGAGAAGTGTTCTGAAAGCTATGAATCATTAAAAGCATAACTAATTATTCGAAGAACGCGCATCTACTGGAAACTATAAAACATTTAAAACAACGAGTTTAATGGCTGTAATTATATTACAGAAAATCGTTTTATTCACAAATAAAGGACGGAAGCCTTATTACTATCAGCTCATAAGAGATAGCAAAGCACGAAATCAAGGTGGATTGTTATATAATGCGTGACTAATAATTTAGAAACATAGTTTAAAAGGAAATCAAATAATGACGTATTAAGATTTTTGTTATATAAAGAGGAATTTATACGAAGAGCGGGCCATTAATTCCTTCAACATCTAATATGTAAATTCATTCAATATTGGTACTCCATTCTGTCGGCGTTCCGCATTAAAAATAAATGTACTTTCAAACACGTATACGTCGACGAATGGAAAATTAATTAAGATGGAGTTCTAAAAATTTGGAACCAAGAACTTTTAAATCGAGACAATGTTTTTATTTATAAGACAGGTAATAAAAAAAAAGCAATTTAAAGATACAAACTGCAAGTATAGCTTGTTTTGTAACCTAGAAGTATATTTAAGTATTATTAAGCAGATTAAGCTAGAATAAATTTTTATTTTGAATATTTGTCAATGGATAGAGTAATTTTGAGGTCAGAGCCAAAGAGTTTTGACTTTTTCAAAATTTTCTGGCCAGGGTCTTTGATCAACTACACTGAGAAACGGGTTGATACAAGTATATGTAAATTATCAAGAGAATTTTAAAGCAAATTATGCGACTTGCACATAAAATATTTTGGGGTTCTCTAATTATTAACAAGAATTATGTGAAGATTGCTTTAATACGTGAGTAGTGATAAAATAATTTTTCTTTCTAAACTTAAGTTGTAAATTGCATCTGTAAGCGTTATTTATGCCTGTACATGTAGGTAGATTATTCAGATAATATATGTAACAAAAAGATTTTTTTTAATACAAGACTGTTTATGAATGTTTGTTTTGAGATTTCTTTGTTTCATTTCGTTTTCCGTAAAATCCACAGCATATTTATCACTGAGCTAGCCAAAGGGGAAAAAGGGCACACTTCCATATTTTCTATTAAGCAGGCATTCATTACAGCCTTATATTGGTCCGGGCGGCTGATCCCAAATATTTGCATCATTTTTTCCAACTTCCAATGCTTGGGCAACCGATTCACAGCATCGTTTTGTGGCGTCCCAACGAAAAAGCTTCGATTAAGTCGTTAGAGTTCTTTGTTTCATTGGATTTTGTAGCAATTTTCCTTGTATAATATATCAGATTGGTTTCCTGTATGACTAAGATAATGAAAGAAATTTGTGAGGGTTTGAGAGCTGAAGGAGTAGAAATTGATTCTCAGGGAAATTTTTATTTGGAAGAACCGAGAAAAAACAATCGAAAAATCAAAAATGTAACAGAGTGTAGGAGACACATCTAAATAAAAAATGATGGCTCTTTTATTAAGTCTAAATCAAAGTATGCAGAACCAAAAGGAAAATATGCAGGAAATGAGCGAAAAAAACCTGAAAGAAATTAAAGAAAATATGAAAAAAACGAGTGAAAAGAATGAGAAAGGCATGAAGAAAATGAGAGAAAATATGCGGAAAACGAGCGAAAGGAATGAAAAAAGTTTTAAAGAAATGAGTGAAAACATGAAAGCAGTAAAAGAAGTTTTATAGAAATGAATGAAAAACATGAAAGGAATGAAAAAGTACGAAACAAATGTACGAGAAAAATGAAAATGTATGAAGGAAATGAGTGACAAATTTAATAGAATCTAGTAAAATTGGGGTAAGTTTAAGATTAGAAAGTGACAAAAATAAAAGGAAATTTAAACGATGAATGAAAACTAACTTCAGGTTTAAAAAGAACTAACAAAACAATGAAGGAAATAAAATCGGAAATTAGAAGAGAAGTGGTACAGGTTGTAGAGGATATAGATGACATGAAAGAGGAAATTGTTTGAATAAAGGCGAATCAGGACGCACGTGAGAAAGAGACGCACAAAAAACTAAAAATTTAAATCAAATAGTAACAGAAATAGAGGAAAGTTGTCAAGTCGGGTTTACAACATTTATAAAAGATTTGGGAAATCTAAAAACAGATTTGTGTACTAAGTTTGAAGATCTAGAAGGCAAGGTTAAGAATATTCGTGTTTGGAAACCTATGAGATGGAGTCCAGCTAGTGTACCGTTGGAAGAACACTCGAAATTTTATGGTATAGTAAGCTTAACCATAAGATATTTTTAAAACAACGTAAACAAACTAAGTTAAATATCATGAGATCCATGTTAATAGGTAGTGCGGAAATTCGGTTTGGACTGATCGAAAGTCAGTTAATCTCTTTCAAAGACTTTGAAATTAAATTTTTACAACACTTCTGGGGGCATTACCAACAATTTAAGATCAGAGATAATTTACTAATGGGCAAGTACAGTAATGATTCTGGCATGACAAGGGAGTTGTATGCTACAAAGAAATTTAGCTTAGTAAAAAACTTGATCTTCCTTTAGAGGACAAGCAGATTATCAAATATTTAACGGGGCACTTCAAAACAGAGGTAAGGCAATGTATTGCCTTACAAGGTATTGTAGATAGAAATATATTCTTGCAGTATCTTTAACGATATGATAAGATCGGTCAATCACGGAGGATGGTGACTAAACTAAACAGCCAGTCTATAATTTAGATTCCAACGAAGCAATGGACAGGAAAGGTACCAGGCGAAAACATTAGATAGGGCAAATACACATTGAAGCAAAACTGCGGTCAAAATAATGCCATCAGGAGTGACGGGGGCGGGAGAACAACGAATCTCATACCATTGAGATTAGAACCGTAACCCAAGGAAGAGAAACTCACAGAATGATGGCAATTACAATAATAGGGCATGTGCAGAGGTAGTGAACAAACGTGGACCTTTAACAGCGGGGTCGAATTTTCACTGAAAGGTAAACCGAGCGCACCCATACAAATTAACCAGTACGAACATCAACAAAAATTGATTCAGAAAAGAATGAAAATGTAAACAAAAATTTATTATTTATGTTGAATACAAATTTAGAAGATAAAATTGTAAAAGTACTTGTAGATACCGGAGCCTAAACATTGCTACTTTGGAAGTATTTTATTAAAAACAACGTACAAAAATTAAATAATTGATACCCATAAAGAAACGTAACCTAGTAGCACCAAACGACAGAAAGTTTGCTAATATAAATAGTATGACAATCCTAAGATGTGAATTAAGCAAAATAAACTTTCAACAAGAATTCATGTTTGTACCTGAATTAAGGATGGAGGCGATTTTTGGAATGGATCTGATAGATAGGTTAAAGTTGGTAATAGATGCGAAGAAGAAGATGATTATATTTGGTGAAGAATATTTTATATGGGATGATGAGGTAGATATTAAAGTAGTCGAGAAAGACTGTATTTGTTTGAATTTATGTGAAGTATATGATAAAGAAGATAAAGAAGTAAGTGAAGTTAAGGAAAGAGTTGATGAAGTAGAAGAAGAAGTAGAGGAAGTATAGGAAAAACTAGGTGAAGGAAAGTTAAAATGTATTAGGGATCCAGGTAAGGTACATGAGACACTAGAGTCAGCGTCGTTTAAATATTTTAAAAATGGTGAGTTGAAAAATGAAGAGTTGAATATTTCTACAAGTTACTAAGTTAAAACGGAAAGGTTCAAGAAGATAATATTAAAGATGAATTGAGTGAAGGTGATAAAGAAGTAAATGGGGGTATCAGTAATAAAGATTTAGATAAGTTTTACAAAAATTTAATTGAGGGTGTTCCGTTTATAATTGTATATAATTAACCATTTGCCTTATTTTAAACATTTAGAATTTGTTAATTATTTATCTCCGCCCGGTATATTCCAATGTCATTATATGTACCGTGAAATTACTTCGAACACCGCGCCTGTGTATTATAAGTGCCGCGAATACCGATAAACTATGCTGTCTTCGCATGTGCAAGAAGTACCTTATCACCTACCAGGAAGAGGACATTACCTATTCTACTACCGCTTTCCGTCCTAGACGGACGCAATAAATAAATATGCTACGCTTCACTATATTTACAAGGTAAGTGCTTTGAAGTAATCGTTGCTTATTATCAACATTTGCGTATACAATGTCCACTTTCCTTACCACTGTTAGTTATCGAAATACCGCAGCACCAATATTTTACATTGATTACTCCTTACCGGATGTGAATATTAAAGTACAAATTCCAAATGATAATAAATTCATTTAGTATCATACCGCCCAGCCTGCAAGTGAGTATATATAATTACATTTACGGTGGGTTACCGCTTTTCAAAGCATTGTAAGTGCCTTTGTATTTATCTTTATTCTATTACCTTGTAGCCTTTTTACTTTCGATTTAGTTTAACGAGAATTTCCGATAATTAAAAATGAGCCCACGGCAAATTAAGATGGAAGGTGGCTCTAAGTTGAGGAAATCTCAAAGGCAAAGCGGCTAGTCGAACTTATATGCTCTGGGTAGAGAATGAGCTGTGGGTCGGGGTGTAATTGCAACCACTAGTAATAAGAATAAGGCGCCACCGTATTTTTTTATACTGAGAAGACCTAATACAAGTCCCTTGTACAAGGCTAATGCGGAAACCTTTCTCCTATAACCGCTATATAATTTTTAAAGACCTCTTAATCTTTAAAATGTCTTACCTTATGGCTCGACCTTGACCTTAGCAATCCTGCACTGCACCTGTGAACAAATTAAACAAAGAAAAGCACTGTTTGTGCATTCAAACTCAAAAATAATTAAATACAATCAGAATCGATTTTCATTCCTCTTAAATAAAAGATAGTCTTCAGTCCGAAAATAAGAATCTATTCAATTGGTATTCAATAAAGTAATTTTTATTTTACAAAAAATATGTCTTCCTTTATAAATTAATTTAAATTAGGAAGAGTTAATTACAATGGTACTGAATATATCCGTACCAATTACTATGTAATGAGGTTTATGTAACAAATTGACAAAGCATAAAATTGCTTATTTATAGAAAGAGTTAATTATGGTAAATTTACCTTAATTTCACAGTAAATAATTACAGATAACTTGTTCATAAAGTATCAAATGTAGAGATTTAATTTCTAAAAATTAAAGTTGTAAGAATTTACTTTATTTAATTAGTAGTGACATCTTCTGATGTTTCATTGAGTTAATAAAAAAATTATGTAGAAACAAATTACAGATTCATATCGTATGACAACGAAAAATATAATTGAGGTCTGTCCTTG
The DNA here is from genome assembly GCA_036346225.1 of Platerodrilus igneus. Classification (NCBI taxonomy): domain Eukaryota; kingdom Metazoa; phylum Arthropoda; class Insecta; order Coleoptera; family Lycidae; genus Platerodrilus; species Platerodrilus igneus. The sequence goes on from JARFIW010000791.1 coordinate 6,791,502, forward strand.
ACCTGTTCAAAGTTAACACAAGTCGGTTAAAATAAAATTTATCTCGTTACTACGTCGACAGTTCAAACAACATACGAATATTATTTTGTACATACCAGAACTCCATATTGCACCAAAATACTTGCTTGAAAGCTGACATATGTATTGACAACGGAAAATTCCATTCCAAACAAACAGCTGCGCTGTATACTGAAAAACACGTCACTTGGTTTCCATTATCTGCGTTTCAATTTACAGATGTTCCATGAGTAATTCTCACCACGAGAAAACTAATGTTGTTTGTAATTAACTTGAATAAATTTATCTATGTGATTCCATATTATACAAGGATAGAATTGTTTTCATTTAATTTCGCATGAATACCATTCAGAAAAGTGCTTATTTATAATTTACGTTGCAATATATTTTAAAATAAATTTAATTATTCCCAAAGTTACACTGAAAATTTCAATTAATATTATTATAGAAACAAATTCACTTACTGTTCCTAATGGTCTTTTAACAAAAACTTCATCGTTCTTCACGACTGGTTTCAACAAACAAATGGACCATCCAAAACAATTTATGAAGATAGCTTCCACGAGCAATCTTCCACCGTGAATGCTTCCAACAACAAAAATCAATCACGGTCATCGCTCCTAAGAACAATTATCGACCTGCTTGAACCCCAGCTGTGTTAGAAGTACCAGCCGAGCTTGTTGCTACCAGTAACAATTTACCTTGCAGTTATTGAGTAGAGGGGCTTTAAGAAGGATACTACACAAAAGCTTTTATATTGTCACCGTAGAATTTAACTTTTAACATGAACTAAATACTAGTTCTTTATTGGACAATAGATGTTATTAAATTAAGTGGATTGGATAACATTATAATGTATTATATTATTTAATATTTAATAAAAGGATTGATTATACAGATATATATATTAGGTAGAAAATAAAATTGCTACACTGCCTCTTTCTAAGAGAAAAATTCTGGAATAAATACGAAGAATTTTTTTTGAATTTATTGTTACATATTCACAACTTATTATTATTAATTTTACAAAATAAAACAAAATTACCGCTTAAGATACAACATATTTGAAAATGAGTGACGAGTAACTACGCGTACTATACGCCACAAGGGGACAAATTCGGAAGTCTTAATCGGTAGGGTGTCATTATCGTTTAATCATATTCGGGGTTATTATATCACTCATTTATACTCGAAACTTAAACAACAAAATATATAATACTGCCGTATTATAATTCCTTAATGAAAATATCAAATTATCATGACAAATATATTTTTACTATATTAACCGTAATTTACATATTTACAAAAGAAGAAAAGGACTATCACTACTTTTGAGATCCACTCCAAACATAACTTCAAAACAGCAAACATGTCTTGAAATCACTAACGTTCAGCAATCTACCGCATGTATATGCAACCAAAATGTAGAAATATCTCTTTCCCAGAAGAGACAAGTAAAACGTCACCACGTCTTACTCCTCAAAAATCTCACTCACGCATGAATGAACAAAATAGAACATTGCTATCTCACGCAATATCCATAATCAAACATAGAACATTGTCATCTTACACAATATTCATACTAAACATAACTATCATAGTTACTAACAATATTGACCTCCAACCAATATTTAATATGGACTCAAACTACTTGATTCCCGTTCTAATTATCAAACACCTTAATTTTAAATCCGAAGAAAAATAATGACCAACTATATACAACTTTATTTATCAAACACTTTAATCATAAAAATACCTAAACATTCCTTTATAACCTTGAACTAAAGAATCATACGACAAATGAAATCATTTGACAAACGGAAACATGTAACTTTTTATCTTGACTCAAATGAATAACTTGCAACTAACAATATCAGCACAGTCTAATATCAATCTTACTGCACTACAAAAATTCTTTTTATACTTCCTATCCAACATCTAAAATTTTTAGACTACCAAACAGTATTCCAATACAATATTTAAATCCTTAACTAAAAGATAAGACAGAAATAATTCCTACTATCAACCATTAAATATATCAACAACACTAATTAATGTTCAGAAACGTTCTCTTTTTCAATATCACCACTGAACTCTGAATAAGGTTTTAAGTCCTTAACATGCCATCTGCCTGCCCTTGAACCATTTTCATTAATCAATTCATAAATTAAATTCGAAACCTTCCCTTTAACAATGCTCAAAACATATTTTGGCGCAAGCTTAGCTGTAAACTTATCACTTGCTTTCGAAAGAACTTTATTTGACCTCCAAACCTTGTCATCTACTTCGAAAGAAATGTTACGTCTCCTTAAATTATACGAATTACTAGACTGCATGTAAGCTAAATGTAACCTTTTCTGTACGTCTATAAAAATATCAAATAGTCCTTGATGATCTGACACATACGAAGGTCTATCACTAGAAATAAAATCAATATCAACTGAGGGTTCCACATCAAGACCATAAAATTTTCCAGACACAGGAACATGTCTACCAAAAACTAAGAAATTTGGCGAATAACCAGTGGCATGATGTTTTGCAGAATTAATCGCATACTGAATTTGGGGTAACTCTATGTCCCAAGTATCATGTTCTTTAATATACGAACGTATAGCTGTTCCGACTGTTCTATTTATCCTCTCTACAAAATTACATTGGGGAGAGTAAACTGCATTAAACCAAATTTTTTGAATGTCATATTTTTTACATACTGCCTTGAAATTTCTACCACTAAATTGTGAGCCATTATCACAAATAATAAATTTTGGAACACCATAAACTAGAAAAACTTTTTCCTCTAACACACGTTCTATTAAATGCGCTTTTGCACTGCGTAACGGAAACAATAACGTGAATTTCGAGAACCAATCACCAATAACTAATAACCATTTGTGTCCAACCTTGGACCGTGGAAATGGGCCCATGAGGTCTATAGCGATAATCTGAAAGGGGAACTTCACTTCTTTTTCCTTTCCCATTAAACCAAGGGTCCTCTATTCGATGCCTTCTGTGCACCACACGTTAAACAATCTTTACAAAATTTCAACACATCAATACGCATTTTTGGCCAATAAAATTCTCTTGTATGCGTGCCAATGTTTTAAAAACCAAAATGTCCGGCCACTGAAGGGTCATGATTTATCCGAATAACCTCTTCCTTCTGTGATCTAGGGACTAAATATTTCCATTCCTTACATTCGACGAGAGTGGTAAATTTGATGAAAGAAATTTAAATACATAATTATCTTCTACCTTCCATTGTGGGTAATCATCAGGTGAAGCTAAAATTTTTCTCGAAGAGACACATACCAGGGATCCACATTATCTAACTTGATCTCAACTAAATTATCAACATGATTTCAAACATTAAACCAATGAACTTCAAACTTTAAGAACACCTTCTCTTTTAAATTCGCAGACAATGACAATTTTAAACATAATAAATATATAATTTAGATTACTCTCAACCTTCCATCTAGGATAACAATAAATCAATGTTCTAGTACACTCTTACACTACTCATAATCAAACTGTCAAGATAGACAAAAGTACTTCACAACGCATAAACTTGCTAGGGTGACAAACTCCTCTGTGAGTCTCACCTAGACTTATAAACAAAAAAATTATAACCTCATCACCAATCTCAAAAATAGTGATGCCAAAATTGCTAGAGTGACAACTTACCTCGAGTCTCGTTTAGACTAATGTAATGCTGAGCGACCGACTTTTCCTAAGTCTCGTCTAGACTGACATACTGCTAATCCGACCAACCACGACGACAAGTTTCACTTAGACTTACAACCAATTAACATACTGCGTTGCAATGCGGATATAAATAAATCAAAAATTGCTATCAAAATATATCAAAACAAAACGTGCCTATGCACAAGAGCAATCTTGAAACGGTTTACCGACAGTAAAAACCAGTGTACCAAATTATAAACATCTATCATCTCTACTATAAAAAAATTTATCAAACAACTATTGTAGCTAATACACATGGAAGAAAAACCTAAATACAAATCACTATTATCAACTACACTGTGAATTATTATTCACTGAAATACTACAAGCTGCGACTAAAAGAGCAATAATATTCCTATCGAACAATTTTTCCATATAAGAAAGCTTCTTCTAATTTCTTACACAACTTTATTAATGTTGATATACTATCAATTTCCGTTAGAGCTAATTGACAAATAAAATCAGGCAATGTTGTTTCTTTGGCTAATAATCGGCCTAACATTTTCCTTTTATCCTGCATCGGTCTGCTGCTAACAACTCCACGAATTCTCAATTCATAATCCAACTCATCTTTATGCAAATAAACTACTTGATACGTCTCAGCCATCATGGGATAGACTAACTAACTAATTACAAATTAAACTCAATTGAACAACAACATCAATAGACTAAACCAATCTGAGGGTAAATGAATTACAAACCACAAGTGTAAACAACCAAAGTCAATCGAAGCCTATACTTTATGTGCTTATACAATTGGTACAGCAATCGAGGCCTACACGCTGGGCGCTATTTGTAGCTTTTTTACTTTCGATTTAGTTTAACGAGAATTTCCGATAATTAAAAATGAGCCCACGGCAAATTAAGATGGAAGGTGGCTCTAAGTTGAGGAAATCTCAAAGGCAAAGCGGCTAGTCGAACTTATATGCTCTGGGTAGAGAATGAGCTGTGGGTCGGGGTGTAATTGCAACCACTAGTAATAAGAATAAGGCGCCACCGTATTTTTTTATACTGAGAAGACCTAATACAAGTCCCTTGTACAAGGCTAATGCGGAAACCTTTCTCCTATAACCGCTATATAATTTTTAAAGACCTCTTAATCTTTAAAATGTCTTACCTTATGGCTCGACCTTGACCTTAGCAATCCTGCACTGCACCTGTGAACAAATTAAACAAAGAAAAGCACTGTTTGTGCATTCAAACTCAAAAATAATTAAATACAATCAGAATCGATTTTCATTCCTCTTAAATAAAAGATAGTCTTCAGTCCGAAAATAAGAATCTATTCAATTGGTATTCAATAAAGTAATTTTTTTTTTACAAAAAATATGTCTTCCTTTATAAGTTAATTTAAATTAGGAAGAGTTAATTACAATGGTACTGAATATATCCGTACCAATTACTATGTAATGAGGTTTATGTAACAAATTGACAAAGCATAAAATTGCTTATTTATAGAAAGAGTTAATTATGGTAAATTTACCTTAATTTCACAGTAAATAATTACAGATAACTTGTTCATAAAGTATCAAATGTAGAGATTTAATTTCTAAAAATTAAAGTTGTAAGAATTTACTTTATTTAATTAGTAGTGACATCTTCTGATGTTTCATTGAGTTAATAAAAAAATTATGTAGAAACAAATTACAGATTCATATCGTATGACAACGAAAAATATAATTGAGGTCTGTCCTTGACCTGTTCAAAGTTAACACAAGTCGGTTAAAATAAAATTTATCTCGTTACTACGTCGACAGTTCAAACAACATACGAATATTATTTTTGTACATACCAGAACTCCATATTGCACCAAAATACTTGCTTGAAAGCTGACATATGTATTGACAACGGAAAATTCCATTCCAAACAAACAGCTGCGCTGTATACTGAAAACACGTCACTTGGCTTCCATTATCTGCGTTTCAATTTACAGATGTTCCATGAGTAATTCTCACCACGAGAAAACTAATGTTGTTTGTAATTAACTTGAATAAATTTATCTATGTGATTCCATATTATACAAGGATAGAATTGTTTTCATTTAATTTCGCATGAATACCATTCAGAAAAGTGCTTATTTATAATTTACGTTGCAATATATTTTAAAAATAAATTTAATTATTCCCAAAGTTACACTGAAAATTTCAATTAATATTATTATAGAAACAAATTCACTTACTGTTCCTAATGGTCTTTTAACAAAAACTTCATCGTTCTTCACGACTGGTTTCAACAAACAAATGGACCATCCAAAACAATTTATGAAGATAGCTTCCACGAGCAATCTTCCACCGTGAATGCTTCCAACAACAAAAATCAATCACGGACATCGCTCCTAAGAACAATTATCGACCTGCTTGAACCCCAGCTGTGTTAGAAGTACCAGCCGAGCTTGTTGCTACCCAGTAACAATTTACCTTGCAGTTATTGAATAGAGGGGGCTTTAAGAAGGATACTACACAAAAGCTTTTATATTGTCACCGTAGAATTTAACTTTTAACATGAACTAAATACTAGTTCTTTATTGGACAATAGATGTTATTAAATTAAGTGGATTGGATAACATTATAATGTATTATATTATTTAATATTTAATAAAAGGATTGATTATACAGATATATATATTAGGTAGAAAATAAAATTGCTACAACCTGATGGTAGATCGTTTTTTTTACACTTTCATTCAGTGTAGTAAGGTACCAAATTTCGAAGGAATTGCAAACTTTATTTTTGGAATTTTACTGCATTAGTGATTAACTTTTCGTATCTTTCGAATTGGGAATTATCGGTTTAACTATTTTCTCTTAATCAGGTGTAGAATATGGCGCATGTTATTAATCATTGAAAGTTTACTAACTTCATTTATTTGGTTTGAGTTGTTTACTAGTGTAAAATATGGCGGTGAAAATTTTGAATAGTCCTGTGGTAGAAAGAAGTGGCGAACAAATACGTAAATCTATTGCAAAGTAGATAACACAAAATGCTCGTAAACAACTCAAACGATACAAATTATGCTAATTAAAACTGTCAATGCTTTGATGAGCGGTATGATTAATTATATGAGTTTGTTGTTTATTCAAATCCGGCGAGAAGTGAACCAATGTAAAATATTGCCGTGTAAATTTCGAATAGCTCTGTGGTAGAGAGAAGTGGATATGTATATAAAATAATAATTGTTAATTAACAAACAACATATAAACAATGGTTTGAATCAGATCAAGCGTTTACTAAAAGCACTCACCTGTTGTTTACGATGCCGTGCCAACGAAAAAACGATGTAAACACAACGATAGAAGCGGTCCGTCATACGGGAAACAAAAAACTACTCTTTCTTTGGCGGGTGTAGCGAAGCATATTTATGCAGATAGCGGTGTTCTGAAGAAAAGCGGTACGTCTAATTAGGAGTTCTACGTAGAACATTAAGCAGTGATGCGGTCTGTTCGAACGACAAATCGAAACTCTTGCTTCGTGGGTTTTCTAGATATTACATTGTGTTCTTGCACATGCGGAATAACGTTTATCACTCACGGCACTTGTTGGCGCGTGCTTGAAGTAAACCATGGAAATTGTACTCTAACAAATTTAAATATACCGAGGCGAACGTAAATAATCAACAAACTCGACAGAAAATAAAATTTATCTTTTATTATTTACAATATAAACGGAACAATTAGCGTTTCTGGTTTAGTACCAAAATCTTGTACGAGGCTTACATATTTATTAACAACGTATTTGCCTTTAATTTAAACACCGAAGTATCGGTTTTATTTCGTCTGTCCTTTGAATTTGCTTAATTTAATTATGGCAGAGAAATTAAAACGTAGTTATTTCTTACGTGATATTTTGATTAAATCTCTCCATGAAATATATGAAATCGCTCAGAAATCTGCAGTTGAACCAACTTTTAGATTTGTTTCGCGCGCAAAATCGATCTCTTGAAACAGTACGAGAAAGTTTCTTCGCCCAGCATAATTTTATTGTCGGTATAATTGCTTCTGCAGATGTCGCCGATGACGCTATTCGAAAACGCTTCGATAACAATTTTTTTCTAATGAAAGCGCTTTATTTCAAGTTGTTTCCTAGTCAATATTCTTCATCTCAGGCTATTGTGTCCGCTCAGCTAGATACTTTTAAATCGAAAGTGTCTCCTCCGTCGCTGACCCTCCCTACGTTTGATGGTAAAGGTCATTTTTTGAAAGCTTTATTGACTGCTTTGATAGTTTAATTCATCTTAATAACGATCTGTCAAACGTGGACAAATATTTCTATTTTTAAACCAGTACCGACAGGTCCCGCACTATTAACCATTAAGAACTTTGACTTTACAGAGACCAATTATCTTCTTGCCTACAATAAACTTCGCGCAAAATATCGTAATATTCGCCACATTGCTTTCGCTTTATTGGACAATATTGATAAATTTCTTAAATTGAATTCTTATAACTCCACCGGTTTGCAAAAATTAGTTGATACCTTTGCCGATAATTTGCAAATACTTAAGAAATTTGATTTGCCCATAGACCAATGGGATTTTATTCTTGTGCACACTGCCCGTAGTTTTGAATTGCATCAAGATCCTACCACTATCCCATCCTATAAGGAGTTAATTGCTTATCTGGAAAAACTTGTAAATGTTTATCGAATCATAAAACCGATTTACACACAGTTATTTATTCCAGCAACCAATCTAGGTCTCGCTCCGCCGTTTCCTTGTTAGTACAGATAAAGCCTAATGTTAATAAATGTCCGCTTTGTAAACAAGATCACAATCTTTATCGTTGTAATGATTTTGTCAAACTTTCTTCGCAAGATCGCTACAATTTTGCAAAAAACAACAACTTTGCATTAATTCATTAGCAATTTTCACATTTTAAAATGCAAGTCTACTTTTTCTTGCCGCCAATGCAATCAACATTCTTTATTACACTTCGATCGTGTTTCATCTAAACCCGCTTTCGCTGCTAGTAACCTGGGGCGTTTTAGCCCAGACACCGCTGCCTCTAAGGTTTCACCTTGTATGGTTCCGCTATTCAAGACCGCTACAAGCCTTCTACTCTATTGCCTCCGAGGAATCATCAACTTCGTTTAGCTGTAGTATCGCTCTAACTCCGCTTGTCGTTTTATTTAATTCTTTATCTAAAACTTTTGTTGTTTTACTTTTCACCGTTCAAGTCGAAGTTGCTGATTGGTTTGGTTCTTTACAAAATTTTGCGGTTAACTCGATTCGGGTAGCATGACTTCCTTTATTTCGCAAAATAGTGTGAAACACTTAGGTTTTCGTCCTACTCCACATTCCCTTGCACTTAGTGGTTTATGATCCATGCGCTCTGCAGCTCTGCATGGCGCTGTCGCCGTCTTGCTCAAACCAATGGGCGTTTCTTCATCGATTGTTAATTTCTAAGATGTAGTGCTTCCCAAAATTTGTAAAAAGTTTACCTACTTCTAATAGTTCTTTAGAACATTTCAGTTATTTGGCTAACCTCAAGCTAGCTGATCCACCCTTTGCTCAATCTGGGCGCATTGATTTATTACTTGGTGCAGATATTTTCTCCCAAGTGTTGTTAGTCGGTCACATCCAGGGTGCTAGGCATCAACCTGTTGCTATTAATACTATTTTTGGATATGTTTTAATGGGAAGCATACCTTTTTCGCCCGCTTCTGAAGTAACTAGCTTGTTTTGTATGACAGATTCTACTTCCCCATTGGAAGCTATTGTCGCTAATTATGGAAAGTTGAAGCTGTCCCCGCTGCTCAACCTTACAGGCCTGAAGAAATTCTAGTTGAAAAACATTTTGGTGATACGTTTCGCCGCAATGAACAAGGTCGATAAGTCGTCTCACTGTCGTTTAGAGATCAAGAATCATTTTTTCCAGGTAGTCGCGATCTTGCCTTACAAAGATTTGTTTCTTTAGAAAATTGTCTGCTTAAGCAACCTCGTGTTTACAAACGGTACGTTTCGTTTATCCGTGAGTATCTGGATTCCCAACATATGCAATCTGTTATTAGTAGGTTTCATTTGGACTTTTCTTAGTACATGCCGCATCATTGCTTTGTGAAACCAGAAAGCATAAGTACGAAGTTACGAGTTGTTTTCAATGCTTCCGCTAAAACTCTGCCTTGATCGTCCTTAAACGATCACCTGTTTGTTGGGCCAAAGCTACAGCAAGATATTATTGCAATTTTGTTGCAATTTCGTCTACATCCTTATGTTGCTACTGCCGATATTTGTCAGATATACAAACAAATTCTTGTTAATTCGGCACAGTGTGATTATCGACGAATTGTTTTGGCGCTTCTCCCCTGAGGAACCCATCCAGGACTTTAAATTAAATACAGTTACTTATGAAATCAATTGTGCTTCTTTTCTTGCCATACGTACGCCTCTGCAGTTGGCCGTAGACAAAGGAAATTCTTATCCGTTAGCCGGTTTCGCTTTTTGCCACCATACTTACATCGATGATGTCGTTACTGGTGGAGATTCTATTGAATAAACCCTCGCTCTACGAAATCAACTAATTGCTCTTTTAAAACTTGGGAGCTTCGAACTTCATAAATGGTCGAGTAACCATCCCGAATTACTAAAAGATCATTCCGCTACGCAGCAGTCCGCGTAATTCCGCTCCTTTGAGAATCCTGACACTTAACCCCTGAAAGTTCTAGGTCTTCAATGGAACCGCACCTCTAGTTCAGCCACTAAGTACCTCTTGTATCAAGCGCAACCTATTTTCCAACTGAGCCCGTATTTTCGACCCTATGGGATTCTTATCCCATCCTTACTTTTCTTGTAAAACACTCAATTGAACGTTTATGGTTGTTAAAATTAGAATGGGATGCTGCCTCCTACGGACTTCAACCGTTTGTAGGAGAGATACTTGCGTGAGTTACCGTTTTTTTCGGATTTTGCTTGCTATGCCCGCCACAGTTTACTACGTGCAAAGTTCACTGCTTTGCTGACGCATTCAAACGAGACTACTGTGCTGTGGTTTATTTTCGCTTTGTTATCCCTTCCGCATAAGTCACAATTAGTTAGAGGTCTGGCATGTTGGCAGCGATTCGTTGCTTAAGCCTTACCATAATATATAATTTAACACTTCTTCTTTTTTGGAGGGGATAACCAGCTAATATTTCATTTTCTTATAAATGGGAATCATGTAAACATGTTGGAGTTCTTTAACAACCATCAGGTTGCTAATATCTATATAGAGCGAAGTAGATAAGAAAAAGATAGAAAAGTATAAGAAGACCTAGACCAAGCTATATTAGTTAAATTATTAGAAATTTAGGTTATGAAGGGCATGTAGAACTTTTTAGATTTGCACAGAATAGAAATGAAGTTAGAGCTGCGTCAAACCGACCTTAAGTAAGGTCGAAAACAAAATGATCAATGATGAACCCTTCCGCCGTTGAGGTTTGCTTAGTGTGCGCCAAATCCAAGGTCGCTCCTCTTCGTACAATTTCTTTGCCGCGGCTCGAATTGTTGGCCGCCACATTGGCATACAAATTATTTATCTTTGTCCTTAAAACCTTTGATTCTAACTTTACGTTTCATAAAATTTACTCTTGGTTTGACTCCATGGTAGTACTTTCGTGGATTCGTTCCCCGCCGCAGCGTTGCAAGACTTTCATCGCCAATCGTGTTGCTTATATTCATTACAACGCGTCTTTTCGGATTCACATCCCTCTATCAAGAACCCTTCCGATGTCGGGTCACGTGGTTTACTCCCTACCGACTTGTGCTAATGTTCTTTATGGTGAGCGGCTTCACCAACCTTGTACCAGCTCTTCGAAAATTACAGTACACATATTCCTCCTTCAGATTCTCCTGTAGCTCTCACTGAACAACGCTCTGTTGTTTTACTCGCTCTCGTAACCTCCTGTTGGATTCAATCAATTCTAGAAAATCATTCTTCCATTCCTTTTATTACGCGCATTGTTGCTTGGATTCTCCGTTTTCGTCATAATCTACGTCACCCACTCGATAGGTATTCCGAACCTTTACAGCTTAACAATCAACAAAACAAAATTATTTAAGTATGAAAATTATGGAAATTTTAGACAAAACGTTCAATTCCAATAGAAAAATTTGTATAGTAGGTTAGCAAAGAACAAAAAAATCACGTTATACAGGGCAGTATATATGGAGCCCCCCCTCTTCCGTCGGTTGTGGTTGTCGGTAAATTTTCTGTTTTAGTCGGTATTTTGTCGGAAAATTTCTGCTTTAGTCGGCATTTTTTGAACATTTATTTTCGTGATTGCTTACTAATACTTGGGTATTCACATAAAAATATAATGCCAACCTATGCGCTATTAGTTATGTCGCCAAATCGGCCCCCAACGTTATCAACTTCCTGCCCTGATTTGTAGTGACATCTTTGTCACCAAGTCTGAGTGGATATGCTGCTCTAGAATTCTTGCCATTCTCACTTCACGTTAAGTGTATTTTTTCTTTCTCCAATAGTATGGCAAAATTCTAAATAATTAAGAAGTCAGTTATCCAAGGAATACAACATTTGCCGATTTTAAATCCGGGTCTGAACTTCAAGGTCTTTTAGTAAAGTCGTTATAAAGCTATTTCAACTTACTATAAATAGTGAAAAATACATTTTGATATTTAAGAAGGAATGAATGCTATTATCACCTAGTTAACATTGAATTATACGTAGTTCAGTCTAAGTTTTTATAGCTTGATCAAGTTTTTTGGTAACAAATGGCATACTTGCTAATTATACCATGCTTTAAACCAGTAACTCAACAATTAAAAACTATATAATTATTAAATAGCACTGAGGAGAGCTTTGTGCGTAACCTTACTGAGTTCAACAAGTTCTTATGTGCAGAGAAAGAAAAAAAAGCTGTAGACATAGTTCTAGATGATATAGCAATTATAGTTTAAAATTTTTATGACTATTGGTATGTATAGTATTAGTATAGCAAACAGAGAATTAGAAAATTTTCCATAGTGGAGTCAAATTAGACGAAAAACAAGCATTATCTCGGAACTGGTTCAATCAACTCGGATTTTAATGATTTCTGGCTTAAAATTTCACAAATTAAATATACTAAAACCCCTATAGGTTAAAAATTGCCGCTTTTTACAGGAAATATGAAAAAATGTGAAAAAATTGAAATTGAAGGATGAATGATTTTTTGAATGTGCTTTCTTGTATTCTGTTGTTTGTAACTGTAAATAATTATTTACCATATGTTTAGCAATAATGAAATATAATTTTATTCATAATATACAAAGATTTTCAAATATCTTATACATCTTCCAACTCGTCTCCTTCAAAAGTTATGGGCGCGTAATTGGTACTGGTTTGCCCACTTCAATCCATAACTGAACTTTTAGATGTTCTGTTGCTGCATCTATTGTGCACGGCAAATTTGTTAATTGTACACGACTGTTGTTTGCATGGCTGCTTTAAAACATTAATATCTGTACTGATTTAAATTAGATATAGATTTTGGAGCGCCATATAAAGCGAGAATACATATTACTCCAACTTTAACAATGTTTTCTACACTTTTATTTTTTGTTTGAAAACTTCAGTAGTCTTTTGTAAAGATTTTCGTGATTCAAACACTGTTGCAAATTTGCTTTTTCTTTTATTGAAAAATGCCGACGTCGTATCACAACCTGTAAAAGCGTGCAGAAAAAGCACATGTTCCTTGTAGTTTGGTAATTCATTCAAACTGGCTGATGAATATATTTTTTGTGGTGTTTTTCCTCTAGAAGGTTTCAAAAAATATATTTCCTTTGCATCTGTTGTTATAGCTATTAATAGGACAAGAATATCAATGTCTTCAACCACTATGACAACATTGGAAAAAGATGAATCAATTGCTGTGGTCACAATTAGTCGGTCGGCATCGCCGTCTGCTTGTTTTGAACAAATGCTATTTTCTGTTAAATATTGTCTTAATTTAGGTATAAATCTAGCTTTATTATTGGTATTTGAAAGAAACTTTTCTTGCGCCACTTTCACCTGCATGTTTTCTTCGAAATCATAATCAAGTGATGAATTTTTTACCGATCGGCGATTTCGTTCTGCTGCTTTAGTGGTGTCTGTTTCATATCCATCAAATACAATTGTCACGTTTTTACCGAAATACCTTTTTACGTGCCGAAATCGGCCGTAAACATTCCGAATTTTAGTTTTAATTTGTAAGGATTTCTAGATATTACATTGTGTTCTTGCACATGCGGAATAACGTTTATCACTCACGGCACTTGTTGGCGCGTGCTTGAAGTAAACCATGGAAATTGTACTCTAACAAATTTAAATATACCGAGGCGAACGTAAATAATCAACAAACTCGACAGAAAATAAAATTTATCTTTTATTATTTACAATATAAACGGAACAATTAGCGTTTCTGGTTTAGTACCAAAATCTTGTACGAGGCTTACATATTTATTAACAACGTATTTGCCTTTAATTTAAACACCGAAGTATCGGTTTTATTTCGTCTGTCCTTTGAATTTGCTTAATTTAATTATGGCAGAGAAATTAAAACGTAGTTATTTCTTACGTGATATTTTGATTAAATCTCTCCATGAAATATATGAAATCGCTCAGAAATCTGCAGTTGAACCAACTTTTAGATTTGTTTCGCGCGCAAAATCGATCTCTTGAAACAGTACGAGAAAGTTTCTTCGCCCAGCATAATTTTATTGTCGGTATAATTGCTTCTGCAGATGTCGCCGATGACGCTATTCGAAAACGCTTCGATAACAATTTTTTTCTAATGAAAGCGCTTTATTTCAAGTTGTTTCCTAGTCAATATTCTTCATCTCAGGCTATTGTGTCCGCTCAGCTAGATACTTTTAAATCGAAAGTGTCTCCTCCGTCGCTGACCCTCCCTACGTTTGATGGTAAAGGTCATTTTTTGAAAGCTTTATTGACTGCTTTGATAGTTTAATTCATCTTAATAACGATCTGTCAAACGTGGACAAATTTTTCTATTTTTAATCCAGTACCGACAGGTCCCGCACTATTAACCATTAAGAACTTTGACTTTACAGAGACCAATTATCTTCTTGCCTACAATAAACTTCGCGCAAAATATCGTAATATTCGCCACATTGCTTTCGCTTTATTGGACAATATTGATAAATTTCTTAAATTGAATTCTTATAACTCCACCGGTTTGCAAAAATTAGTTGATACCTTTGCCGATAATTTGCAAATACTTAAGAAATTTGATTTGCCCATAGACCAATGGGATTTTATTCTTGTGCACACTGCCCGTAGTTTTGAATTGCATCAAGATCCTACCACTATCCCATCCTATAAGGAGTTAATTGCTTATCTGGAAAAACTTGTAAATGTTTATCGAATCATAAAACCGATTTACACACAGTTATTTATTCCAGCAACCAATCTAGGTCTCGCTCCGCCGTTTCCTTGTTAGTACAGATAAAGCCTAATGTTAATAAATGTCCGCTTTGTAAACAAGATCACAATCTTTATCGTTGTAATGATTTCGTCAAACTTTCTTCGCAAGATCGCTACAATTTTGCAAAAAACAACAACTTTGCATTAATTCATTAGCAATTTTCACATTTTAAAATGCAAGTCTACTTTTCTTGCCGCCAATGCAATCAACATTCTTTATTACACTTCGATCGTGTTTCATCTAAACCCGCTTTCGCTGCTAGTAACCTGGGGCGTTTTAGCCCAGACACCGCTGCCTCTAAGGTTTCACCTTGTATGGTTCCGCTATTCAAGACCGCTACAAGCCTTCTACTCTATTGCCTCCGAGGAATCATCAACTTCGTTTAGCTGTAGTATCGCTCTAACTCCGCTTGTCGTTTTATTTAATTCTTTATCTAAAACTTTTGTTGTTTTACTTTTCACCGTTCAAGTCGAAGTTGCTGATTGGTTTGGTTCTTTACAAAAATTTTGCGGTTAACTCGATTCGGGTAGCATGACTTCCTTTATTTCGCAAAATAGTGTGAAACACTTAGGTTTTCGTCCTACTCCACATTCCCTTGCACTTAGTGGTTTATGATCCATGCGCTCTGCAGCTCTGCATGGCGCTGTCGCCGTCTTGCTCAAACCAATGGGCGTTTCTTCACCGATTGTTAATTTCTAAGATGTAGTGCTTCCCAAAATTTGTAAAAAGTTTACCTACTTCTAATAGTTCTTTAGAACATTTCAGTTATTTGGCTAACCTCAAGCTAGCTGATCCACCCTTTGCTCAATCTGGGCGCATTGATTTATTACTTGGTGCAGATATTTTCTCCCAAGTGTTGTTAGTCGGTCACATCCAGGGTGCTAGGCATCAACCTGTTGCTATTAATACTATTTTTGGATATGTTTTAATGGGAAGCATACCTTTTCGCCCGCTTCTGAAGTAACTAGCTTGTTTTGTATGACAGATTCTACTTCCCCATTGGAAGCTATTGTCGCTAATTATGGAAAGTTGAAGCTGTCCCCGCTGCTCAACCTTACAGGCCTGAAGAAATTCTAGTTGAAAAACATTTTGGTGATACGTTTCGCCGCAATGAACAAGGTCGATAAGTCGTCTCACTGTCGTTTAGAGATCAAGAATCATTTTTCCAGGTAGTCGCGATCTTGCCTTACAAAGATTTGTTTCTTTAGAAAATTGTCTGCTTAAGCAACCTCGTGTTTACAAACGGTACGTTTCGTTTATCCGTGAGTATCTGGATTCCCAACATATGCAATCTGTTATTAGTAGGTTTCATTTGGACTTTTCTTAGTACATGCCGCATCATTGCTTTGTGAAACCAGAAAGCATAAGTACGAAGTTACGAGTTGTTTTCAATGCTTCCGCTAAAACTCTGCCTTGATCGTCCTTAAACGATCACCTGTTTGTTGGGCCAAAGCTACAGCAAGATATTATTGCAATTTTGTTGCAATTTCGTCTACATCCTTATGTTGCTACTGCCGATATTTGTCAGATATACAAACAAATTCTTGTTAATTCGGCACAGTGTGATTATCGACGAATTGTTTTGGCGCTTCTCCCCTGAGGAACCCATCCAGGACTTTAAATTAAATACAGTTACTTATGAAATCAATTGTGCTTCTTTTCTTGCCATACGTACGCCTCTGCAGTTGGCCGTAGACAGAAATTCTTATCCGTTAGCCGGTTTCGCTTTTGCCACCATACTTACATCGATGATGTCGTTACTGGTGGAGATTCTATTGAATAAACCCTCGCTCTACGAAATCAACTAATTGCTCTTTTAAAACTTGGGAGCTTCGAACTTCATAAATGGTCGAGTAACCATCCCGAATTACTAAAGATCATTCCGCTACGCAGCAGTCCGCGTAATTCCGCTCCTTTGAGAATCCTGACACTTAACCCCTGAAAGTTCTAGGTCTTCAATGGAACCGCACCTCTAGTTCAGCCACTAAGTACCTCTTGTATCAAGCGCAACCTATTTTCCAACTGAGCCCGTATTTTC
The DNA here is from genome assembly GCA_036346225.1 of Platerodrilus igneus. Lineage (NCBI taxonomy): Eukaryota > Metazoa > Arthropoda > Insecta > Coleoptera > Lycidae > Platerodrilus > Platerodrilus igneus. The sequence continues at coordinate 6,808,702 of JARFIW010000791.1, forward strand.
GACCCTATGGGATTCTTATCCCATCCTTACTTTTCTTGTAAAACACTCAATTGAACGTTTATGGTTGTTAAAATTAGAATGGGATGCTGCCTCTCCTACGGACTTCAACCGTTTGTAGGAGAGATACTTGCGTGAGTTACCGTTTTTTTTCGGATTTTGCTTGCTATGCCCGCCACAGTTTACTACGTGCAAAGTTCACTGCTTTGCTGACGCATTCAAACGAGACTACTGTGCTGTGGTTTATTTTCGCTTTGTTATCCCTTCCGCATAAGTCACAATTAGTTAGAGGTCTGGCATGTTGGCAGCGATTCGTTGCTTAAGCCTTACCATAATATATAATTTAACACTTCTTCTTTTTTGGAGGGGATAACCAGCTAATATTTCATTTTCTTATAAATGGGAATCATGTAAACATGTTGGAGTTCTTTAACAACCATCAGGTTGCTAATATCTATATAGAGCGAAGTAGATAAGAAAAAGATAGAAAAGTATAAGAAGACCTAGACCAAGCTATATTAGTTAAATTATTAGAACGCAGCTCTAACTTCATTTCTATTCTGTGCAAATCTAAAAAGTTCTACATGCCCTTCATAACCTAAATTTCTAATAATTTAACTAATATAGCTTGGTCTAGGTCTTCTTATACTTTTCTATCTTTTTCTTATCTACTTCGCTCTATATAGATATTAGCAACCTGATGGTTGTTAAAGAACTCCAACATGTTTACATGATTCCCATTTATAAGAAAATGAAATATTAGCTGGTTATCCCCTCCAAAAAAGAAGAAGTGTTAAATTATATATTATGGTAAGGCTTAAGCAACGAATCGCTGCCAACATGCCAGACCTCTAACTAATTGTGACTTATGCGGAAGGGATAACAAAGCGAAAATAAACCACAGCACAGTAGTCTCGTTTGAATGCGTCAGCAAAGCAGTGAACTTTGCACGTAGTAAACTGTGGCGGGCATAGCAAGCAAAATCCGAAAAAAACGGTAACTCACGCAAGTATCTCTCCTACAAACGGTTGAAGTCCGTAGGAGAGGCAGCATCCCATTCTAATTTTAACAACCATAAACGTTCAATTGAGTGTTTTACAAGAAAAGTAAGGATGGGATAAGAATCCCATAGGGTCGAAAATACGGGCTCAGTTGGAAAATAGGTTGCGCTTGATACAAGAGGTACTTAGTGGCTGAACTAGAGGTGCGGTTCCATTGAAGACCTAGAACTTTCAGGGGTTAAGTGTCAGGATTCTCAAAGGAGCGGAATTACGCGGACTGCTGCGTAGCGGAATGATCTTTTAGTAATTCGGGATGGTTACTCGACCATTTATGAAGTTCGAAGCTCCCAAGTTTTAAAAGAGCAATTAGTTGATTTCGTAGAGCGAGGGTTTATTCAATAGAATCTCCACCAGTAACGACATCATCGATGTAAGTATGGTGGCAAAAAGCGAAACCGGCTAACGGATAAGAATTTCCTTTGTCTACGGCCAACTGCAGAGGCGTACGTATGGCAAGAAAAGAAGCACAATTGATTTCATAAGTAACTGTATTTAATTTAAAGTCCTGGATGGGTTCCTCAGGGGAGAAGCGCCAAAACAATTCGTCGATAATCACACTGTGCCGAATTAACAAGAATTTGTTTGTATATCTGACAAATATCGGCAGTAGCAACATAAGGATGTAGACGAAATTGCAACAAAATTGCAATAATATCTTGCTGTAGCTTTGGCCCAACAAACAGGTGATCGTTTAAGGACGATCAAGGCAGAGTTTTAGCGGAAGCATTGAAAACAACTCGTAACTTCGTACTTATGCTTTCTGGTTTCACAAAGCAATGATGCGGCATGTACTAAGAAAAGTCCAAATGAAACCTACTAATAACAGATTGCATATGTTGGGAATCCAGATACTCACGGATAAACGAAACGTACCGTTTGTAAACACGAGGTTGCTTAAGCAGACAATTTTCTAAAGAAACAAATCTTTGTAAGGCAAGATCGCGACTACCTGGAAAAAATGATTCTTGATCTCTAAACGACAGTGAGACGACTTATCGACCTTGTTCATTGCGGCGAAACGTATCACCAAAATGTTTTTCAACTAGAATTTCTTCAGGCCTGTAAGGTTGAGCAGCGGGGACAGCTTCAACTTTCCATAATTAGCGACAATAGCTTCCAATGGGGAAGTAGAATCTGTCATACAAAACAAGCTAGTTACTTCAGAAGCGGGCGAAAAAGGTATGCTTCCCATTAAAACATATCCAAAAATAGTATTAATAGCAACAGGTTGATGCCTAGCACCCTGGATGTGACCGACTAACAACACTTGGGAGAAAATATCTGCACCAAGTAATAAATCAATGCGCCCAGATTGAGCAAAGGGTGGATCAGCTAGCTTGAGGTTAGCCAAATAACTGAAATGTTCTAAAGAACTATTAGAAGTAGGTAAACTTTTTACAAATTTTGGGAAGCACTACATCTTAGAAATTAACAATCGGTGAAGAAACGCCCATTGGTTTGAGCAAGACGGCGACAGCGCCATGCAGAGCTGCAGAGCGCATGGATCATAAACCACTAAGTGCAAGGGAATGTGGAGTAGGACGAAAACCTAAGTGTTTCACACTATTTTGCGAAATAAAGGAAGTCATGCTACCCGAATCGAGTTAACCGCAAAATTTTGTAAAGAACCAAACCAATCAGCAACTTCGACTTGAACGGTGAAAAGTAAAACAACAAAAGTTTTAGATAAAGAATTAAATAAAACGACAAGCGGAGTTAGAGCGATACTACAGCTAAACGAAGTTGATGATTCCTCGGAGGCAATAGAGTAGAAGGCTTGTAGCGGTCTTGAATAGCGGAACCATACAAGGTGAAACCTTAGAGGCAGCGGTGTCTGGGCTAAAACGCCCCAGGTTACTAGCAGCGAAAGCGGGTTTAGATGAAACACGATCGAAGTGTAATAAAGAATGTTGATTGCATTGGCGGCAAGAAAAAGTAGACTTGCATTTTAAAATGTGAAAATTGCTAATGAATTAATGCAAAGTTGTTGTTTTTTGCAAAATTGTAGCGATCTTGCGAAGAAAGTTTGACGAAATCATTACAACGATAAAGATTGTGATCTTGTTTACAAAGCGGACATTTATTAACATTAGGCTTTATCTGTACTAACAAGGAAACGGCGGAGCGAGACCTAGATTGGTTGCTGGAATAAATAACTGTGTGTAAATCGGTTTTATGATTCGATAAACATTTACAAGTTTTTCCAGATAAGCAATTAACTCCTTATAGGATGGGATAGTGGTAGGATCTTGATGCAATTCAAAACTACGGGCAGTGTGCACAAGAATAAAATCCCATTGGTCTATGGGCAAATCAAATTTCTTAAGTATTTGCAAATTATCGGCAAAGGTATCAACTAATTTTGCAAACCGGTGGAGTTATAAGAATTCAATTTAAGAAATTTATCAATATTGTCCAATAAAGCGAAAGCAATGTGGCGAATATTACGATATTTTGCGCGAAGTTTATTGTAGGCAAGAAGATAATTGGTCTCTGTAAAGTCAAAGTTCTTAATGGTTAATAGTGCGGGACCTGTCGGTACTGGATTAAAATAGAAAATTTGTCCACGTTTGACAGATCGTTATTAAGATGAATTAAACTATCAAAGCAGTCAATAAAGCTTTCAAAAAATGACCTTTACCATCAAACGTAGGGAGGGTCAGCGACGGAGGAGACACTTTCGATTTAAAAGTATCTAGCTGAGCGGACACAATAGCCTGAGATGAAGAATATTGACTAGGAAACAACTTGAAATAAAGCGCTTTCATTAGAAAAATTGTTATCGAAGCGTTTTCGAATAGCGTCATCGGCGACATCTGCAGAAGCAATTATACCGACAATAAAATTATGCTGGGCGAAGAAACTTTCTCGTACTGTTTCAAGAGATCGATTTTGCGCGCGAAACAAATCTAAAAGTTGGTTCAACTGCAGATTTCTGAGCGATTTCATATATTTCATGGAGAGATTTAATCAAAATATCACGTAAGAAATAACTACGTTTTAATTTCTCTGCCATAATTAAATTAAGCAAATTCAAAGGACAGACGAAATAAAACCGATACTTCGGTGTTTAAATTAAAGGCAAATACGTTGTTAATAAATATGTAAGCCTCGTACAAGATTTTGGTACTAAACCAGAAACGCTAATTGTTCCGTTTATATTGTAAATAATAAAAGATAAATTTTATTTTCTGTCGAGTTTGTTGATTATTTACGTTCGCCTCGGTATATTTAAATTTGTTAGAGTACAATTTCCATGGTTTACTTCAAGCACGCGCCAACAAGTGCCGTGAGTGATAAACGTTATTCCGCATGTGCAAGAACACAATGTAATATCTAGAAATCCTTACAAATTAAAACTAAAATTGAATGTTTACGGCCGATTTCGGCACGTAAAAGGTATTTCGGTAAAACGTGACAATTGTATTTGATGGATATGAAACAGACACCACTAAAGCAGCAGAACGAAATCGCCGATCGGTAAAAAATTCATCACTTGATTATGATTTCGAAGAAAACATGCAGGTGAAAGTGGCGCAAGAAAAGTTTCTTTCAAATACCAATAATAAAGCTAGATTTATACCTAAATTAAGACAATATTTAACAGAAAATAGCATTTGTTCAAAACAAGCAGACGGCGATGCCGACCGACTAATTGTGACCACAGCAATTGATTCATCTTTTTCCAATGTTGTCATAGTGGTTGAAGACATTGATATTCTTGTCCTATTAATAGCTATAACAACAGATGCAAAGGAAATATATTTTTGAAACCTTCTAGAGGAAAAACACCACAAAAAATATATTCATCAGCCAGTTTGAATGAATTACCAAACTACAAGGAACATGTGCTTTTTCTGCACGCTTTTACAGGTTGTGATACGACGTCGGCATTTTTCAATAAAAGAAAAAGCAAATTTGCAACAGTGTTTGAATCACGAAAATCTTTACAAAAGACTACTGAAGTTTTCGAACAAAAAATAAAAGTGTAGAAAACATTGTTAAAGTTGGAGTAATATGTATTCTCGCTTTATATGGCGCTCCAAAATCTATATCTAATTTAAATCAGTACAGATATTAATGTTTTAAAGCAGCCATGCAAACAACAGTCGTGTACAATTAACAAATTTGCCGTGCACAATAGATGCAGCAACAGAACATCTAAAAGTTCAGTTATGGATTGGAAGTGGGCAAACCAGTACCAATTACGCGCCCATAACTTTTGAAGGAGACGAGTTGGAAGATGTAGAAGATATTTGAAAATCTTTGTATATTATGAATAAAATTATATTTCATTATTGCTAAACATATGGTAAATAATTATTTACAGTTACAAACAACAGAATACAAGAAAGCACATTCAAAAAATCATTCATCCTTCAATTTCAATTTTTTCACATTTTTTCATATTTCCTGTAAAAAGCGGCAATTTTTAACCTATAGGGGTTTTAGTATATTTAATTTGTGAAATTTTAAGCCAGAAATCATTAAAATCCGAGTTGATTGAACCAGTTCCGAGATAATGCTTGTTTTTCGTCTAATTTGACTCCACTATGGAAAATTTTCTAATTCTCTGTTTGCTATACTAATACTATACATACCAATAGTCATAAAAATTTTAAACTATAATTGCTATATCATCTAGAACTATGTCTACAGCTTTTTTTTCTTTCTCTGCACATAAGAACTTGTTGAACTCAGTAAGGTTACGCACAAAGCTCTCCTCAGTGCTATTTAATAATTATATAGTTTTTAATTGTTGAGTTACTGGTTTAAAGCATGGTATAATTAGCAAGTATGCCATTTGTTACCAAAAAACTTGATCAAGCTATAAAAACTTAGACTGAACTACGTATAATTCAATGTTAACTAGGTGATAATAGCATTCATTCCTTCTTAAATATCAAAATGTATTTTTCACTATTTATAGTAAGTTGAAATAGCTTTATAACGACTTTACTAAAAGACCTTGAAGTTCAGACCCGGATTTAAAATCGGCAAATGTTGTATTCCTTGGATAACTGACTTTAATTATTTAGAATTTTGCCATACTATTGGAGAAAGAAAAATACACTTAACGTGAAGTGAGAATGGCAAGAATTCTAGAGCAGCATATCCACTCAGACTTGGTGACAAAGATGTCACTACAAATCAGGGCAGGAAGTTGATAACGTTGGGGCCGATTTGGCGACATAACTAATAGCGCATAGGTTGGCATTATATTTTATGTGAATACCCAAGTATTAGTAAGCAATCACGAAAATAAATGTTCAAAAAATGCCGACTAAAGCAGAAATTTTCCGACAAAATACCGACTAAAACAGAAAATTTACCGACAACCACAACCGACGGAAGAGGGGGGGCTCCATATATACTGCCCTGTATAACGTGATTTTTGTTCTTTGCTAACCTACTATACAAATTTTTCTATTGAATTGAACGTTTTGTCTAAAATTTCCATAATTTTCATACTTAAATAATTTTGTTTTGTTGATTGTTAAGCTGTAAAGGTTCGGAATACCTATCGAGTGGGTGACGTAGATTATGACGAAAACGGAGAATCCAAGCAACAATGCGCGTAATAAAAGGAATGGAAGAATGATTTTCTAGAATTGATTGAATCCAACAGGAGGTTACGAGAGCGAGTAAAACAACAGAGCGTTGTTCAGTGAGAGCTACAGGAGAATCTGAAGGAGGAATATGTGTACTGTAATTTTCGAAGAGCTGGTACAAGGTTGGTGAAGCCGCTCACCATAAAGAACATTAGCACAAGTCGGTAGGGAGTAAACCACGTGACCCGACATCGGAAGGATTCTTGATAGAGGGGATGTGAATCCGAAAAAAGACGCGTTGTAATGAATATAAGCAACACGATTGGCGATGAAAGTCTTGCAACGCTGCGGCGGGGAACGAATCCACGAAAGTACTACCATGGAGTCAAACCAAGAGTAAATTTTATGAAACGTAAAGTTAGAATCAAAGGTTTTAAGGACAAAGATAAATAATTTGTATGCCAATGTGGCGGCCAACAATTCGAGCCGCGGCAAAGAAATTGTACGAAGAGGAGCGACCTTGGATTTGGCGCACACTAAGCAAACCTCAACGGCGGAAGGGTTCATCATTGATCATTTTGTTTTCGACCTTACTTAAGGTCGGTTTGACGCAGCTCTAACTTCATTTCTATTCTGTGCAAATCTAAAAAGTTCTACATGCCCTTCATAACCTAAATTTCTAATAATTTAACTAATATAGCTTGGTCTAGGTCTTCTTATACTTTTCTATCTTTTTCTTATCTACTTCGCTCTATATAGATATTAGCAACCTGATGGTTGTTAAAGAACTCCAACATGTTTACATGATTCCCATTTATAAGAAAATGAAATATTAGCTGGTTATCCCCTCCAAAAAAGAAGAAGTGTTAAATTTTTCTATTTTTAATCCAGTACCGACAGGTCCCGCACTATTAACCATTAAGAACTTTGACTTTACAGAGACCAATTATCTTCTTGCCTACAATAAACTTCGCGCAAAATATCGTAATATTCGCCACATTGCTTTCGCTTTATTGGACAATATTGATAAATTTCTTAAATTGAATTCTTATAACTCCACCGGTTTGCAAAAATTAGTTGATACCTTTGCCGATAATTTGCAAATACTTAAGAAATTTGATTTGCCCATAGACCAATGGGATTTTATTCTTGTGCACACTGCCCGTAGTTTTGAATTGCATCAAGATCCTACCACTATCCCATCCTATAAGGAGTTAATTGCTTATCTGGAAAAACTTGTAAATGTTTATCGAATCATAAAACCGATTTACACACAGTTATTTATTCCAGCAACCAATCTAGGTCTCGCTCCGCCGTTTCCTTGTTAGTACAGATAAAGCCTAATGTTAATAAATGTCCGCTTTGTAAACAAGATCACAATCTTTATCGTTGTAATGATTTTGTCAAACTTTCTTCGCAAGATCGCTACAATTTTGCAAAAAACAACAACTTTGCATTAATTCATTAGCAATTTTCACATTTTAAAATGCAAGTCTACTTTTTCTTGCCGCCAATGCAATCAACATTCTTTATTACACTTCGATCGTGTTTCATCTAAACCCGCTTTCGCTGCTAGTAACCTGGGGCGTTTTAGCCCAGACACCGCTGCCTCTAAGGTTTCACCTTGTATGGTTCCGCTATTCAAGACCGCTACAAGCCTTCTACTCTATTGCCTCCGAGGAATCATCAACTTCGTTTAGCTGTAGTATCGCTCTAACTCCGCTTGTCGTTTTATTTAATTCTTTATCTAAAACTTTTGTTGTTTTACTTTTCACCGTTCAAGTCGAAGTTGCTGATTGGTTTGGTTCTTTACAAAAATTTTGCGGTTAACTCGATTCGGGTAGCATGACTTCCTTTATTTCGCAAAATAGTGTGAAACACTTAGGTTTTCGTCCTACTCCACATTCCCTTGCACTTAGTGGTTTATGATCCATGCGCTCTGCAGCTCTGCATGGCGCTGTCGCCGTCTTGCTCAAACCAATGGGCGTTTCTTCATCGATTGTTAATTTCTAAGATGTAGTGCTTCCCAAAATTTGTAAAAAGTTTACCTACTTCTAATAGTTCTTTAGAACATTTCAGTTATTTGGCTAACCTCAAGCTAGCTGATCCACCCTTTGCTCAATCTGGGCGCATTGATTTATTACTTGGTGCAGATATTTTCTCCCAAGTGTTGTTAGTCGGTCACATCCAGGGTGCTAGGCATCAACCTGTTGCTATTAATACTATTTTTGGATATGTTTTAATGGGAAGCATACCTTTTCGCCCGCTTCTGAAGTAACTAGCTTGTTTTGTATGACAGATTCTACTTCCCATTGGAAGCTATTGTCGCTAATTATGGAAAGTTGAAGCTGTCCCCGCTGCTCAACCTTACAGGCCTGAAGAAATTCTAGTTGAAAACATTTTGGTGATACGTTTCGCCGCAATGAACAAGGTCGATAAGTCGTCTCACTGTCGTTTAGAGATCAAGAATCATTTTTCCAGGTAGTCGCGATCTTGCCTTACAAAGATTTGTTTCTTTAGAAAATTGTCTGCTTAAGCAACCTCGTGTTTACAAACGGTACGTTTCGTTTATCCGTGAGTATCTGGATTCCCAACATATGCAATCTGTTATTAGTAGGTTTCATTTGGACTTTTCTTAGTACATGCCGCATCATTGCTTTGTGAAACCAGAAAGCATAAGTACGAAGTTACGAGTTGTTTTCAATGCTTCCGCTAAAACTCTGCCTTGATCGTCCTTAAACGATCACCTGTTTGTTGGGCCAAAGCTACAGCAAGATATTATCGCAATTTTGTTGCAATTTCTTCTACATTTCTTTAAAACTTGGTAGGTTCGAACTTCATAAATGGTCGAGTAACCATTCCGAATTATTAAAAGATCATTCCACTACGCAGCATTTCGCGTAATCCCGCTCCTTTGAGGATCCTGACACTTAACCTCTAACAGTTCTAGGTCTTCAATTGAACCCCATCTCTAGTTCAGCCACTAAGTACCTCCTGTATCAAGCGCAACCTATTTCCAACTTAGCCAGTATTTCTGACCTTATGGGATTTTTACCCCATCCTTACTTTCCTTGTAAAACACTCAATTCAACGTTTATGGTTGTTAAAATTAGAATGGGATGCTGCCTCTCCTACAGACTTCAACCGTTTGTGGGAGAGATACTTGGGTGAGTTACCGCTTCTTTCGGATTTCGTTTGCTATGCCCGCCACAGTTTACTACGTGCAAAGTTCACTGCTTTGCTGACGCATTCAAACGAGACTACTGTGCTGTGGTTTATTTTCGCTTTGTTATCCCTTCCGCATAACTCACAATTAGTTAGCGGTCTGGCATGTTGGCAGCGATTCGTTGCTTAAGCCTTACCATAATATATAATTTAACACTTCTTCTTTTTTGGAGGGGATAACTAGCTAATATTTCATTTTCTTATAAATGGGAATCATGTAAACATGTTGGAGTTCTTTAACAACCATCAGGTTGCTAATATCTATATAGAGCCAGGTAGATAAGAACAAGATAGAAAAGTATAGGAAGACCTAGACCAAGTTATATTAGTCAAATTATTAGAAATTCACGTTATGAAGGGCATGTAGAACTTTTTAGATTTGCACAGAATAGAAAAGAAGTTAGAGCTGCGTCAAACCGAACTTAAGTAAGTCGAAAACAAAATGATCAATAATGACCACTTCCGCCGTTGAGGTTCGCTTAGTGTGCGCCAAATCTACGGTCGCTCCCTTTCGAACAATTTCTTTGCCCCGGCTCGAATTGTTGGCCGCCGCATTGGCATCCAAATTATTAATCTTTGTCCTTAAAACCATTGATTCTAACTATACGTTTCATAAAATTTACTCTTGGTTTGACTCCATGGTAGTACTTTCGTGGATTCGTTCCCCGTCGCAGTGTTGGAAGATTTTCGTCGCCAATCGTGTTGCTTATATTCAGGAAAACGCGTGTTGCGTTTTTCGGAATCACATCTCCTCCATCAAGAATTCTGCCGATGTCGGGTCACGTGGTTTACTCCCTACCGACTTATGCCAATGTTCTTTATGGTGGGCGCCTTCACCAACCTTGTACCAGTCTTTCGAAAATTACAGTACACATATTCCTCTTTCAGATGCTCCTGAAGCTCTCACTGAACAACGCTCTGTTGTTTTACCCGCTGTCGTAACCTCCTGTTGGATTCAATCAATTCTAGAAAATCATTCTTCCATTCCTTTTATTACGCGCATTGTTGCTTGGATTCTCCGTTTTGTCATAATCTACGTCACCCACTCGATAGGTATTCCGAACCCTTACAGCTTAACAATCAACAAAACAAAATTATTTAAGTATGAAAATTATAGAAATTTTAGACAAAACGTTCAATTCCAATAGAAAAAATTTGTATAGTAGGTTAGCAAAGAACAAAAAATCATGTTATACAGGGCAGTATATATGGACCCCCCCCCCTCTTCCGTCGGTTGTGGTTGTCGGTAAATTTTCTGTTATAGTCGGTATTTTGTCGAAAAATTTCTGCTTTAGTCGGCATTTTTTAAACATTTGTTTTCGTGATTGCTTACTAATACTTGGGTATTAACATAAAAATATAATGCCAACCTATGCGCTATTAGTTATGTCGCCAAATCGGCCCCCAATGTTATCAACTTACTGCCCTGATTTGTAGTGACATCTTTGTCACCAAGTCTGAGTGGATATGCTGCTCTAGAATTCTTGCCATTCTCACTTCACGTTAAGTGTATTTTTCCTTTCTCCAATAGTATGGCAAAATTCTAAATAATTAAGAAGTCAGTTATCCAAGGAATACAACATTTGCCGATTTTAAATCCGGGTCTGAACTTCAAGGTCTTTTAATAAAGTCGTTATAAAGCTATTTCAACTTACTATAAATAGTGAAAAATACATTTTGATATTTAAGAAGGAATTAATGCCATTATCACCTATTTAACATTGAATTATACGTAGTTCAGTCTAAGTTTTTATAGCTTGATCAAGTTTTTTGGTAACAAATGGCATACTTGCTAATTATACCATGCTTTAAACCAGTGACTCAACAATTAAAAACTATATAATTATTAAATAGCACTGAGAGCACAGTGTGATTATCGACGAATTGTTTGGCGCTTCTCCCCTGAGGAACCCATTCAGAACTTTAAATTAAATACAGTTACTTATGAAATCAATTGTGCTTCTTTTCTTGCCATACGTACGCCTCTGCAGTTGGCCGTAGACAAAGGAAATTCTTATCCGTTAGCCGGTTTCGCTTTTTGCCACCATACTTACATCGATGATGTCGTTACTGGTGGAGATTCTATTGAATAAACCCTCGCTCTACGAAATCAACTAATTGCTCTTGGGAGCTTCGAACTTCATAAATGGTCGAGTAACCATCCCGAATTCTTTAAAGATCATTCCGCTACGCAGCAGTCCGCGTAATCCCGCTCCTTTGAGGATTCTGACACTTAACCCCTAAAAGTTCAAGGTCTTCAATGGAACCGCACCTCTAGTTCAGCCACTAAGTACCTCTTGTATCAAGCGCAACCTATTTTCCAACTGAGCCCGTATTTTCGACCCTATGGGATTTTTATCCCATCCTTACTTTTCTTGTAAAACACTCAATTGAACGTTTATGGTCGTTAAAATTAGAATGGGATGCTGCCTCTCCTACGGACTTCAACCGTTTGTACGAGAGATACTTGCGTGAGTTACCGTTTTTTTCGGATTTTGCTTGCTATGCCCGCCACAGTTTACTACGTGCAGAGTTCACTGCTTTGCTGACGCATACGAACGTGACTACTGTGCTGTGGTTTGTATTCGCTTTGTTACCCCTTCCGCGTAACTCACAATGAGTTAACGGTCTGGCATATTGGCAGCGATTTGTTGCTTAAGCCTTACCATAACATATAATTTAACACTTTTTCTTTTTTGGAGGGGATAACCAGCTAATATTTCATTTTCTTATAAATGGGAATCATGTAAACATGTTGGAGTTCTTTGACAACCATCAGGTTGCTAATATCTATATAGAGCGAAGTAGATAAGAAAAAGATAGAAAAGTATAAGAAGACCTAGACCAAGCTATATTAGTTAAATTATTAGAAATTTAGGTTATGAAGGGCATGTAGAACTTAGATTTGCACAGAATAGAAATGAAGTTAGAGCTGCGTCAAACCGACCTTAAGTAAGGTCGAAAACAAAATGATCAATGATGAACCCTTCCGCCGTTGAGGTTTGCTTAGTGTGCGCCAAATCCAAGGTCGCTCCTCTTCGTACAATTTCTTTGCCGCGGCTCGAATTGTTGGCCGCCACATTGGCATACAAATTATTTATCTTTGTCCTTAAAACCTTTGATTCTAACTTTACGTTTCATAAAATTTACTCTTGGTTTGACTCCATGGTAGTACTTTCGTGGATTCGTTCCCCGCCGCAGCGTTGCAAGACTTTCATCGCCAATCGTGTTGCTTATATTCATTACAACGCGTCTTTTTTCGGATTCACATCCCCTCTATCAAGAATCCTTCCGATGTCGGGTCACGTGGTTTACTCCCTACCGACTTGTGCTAATGTTCTTTATGGTGAGCGGCTTCACCAACCTTGTACCAGCTCTTCGAAAATTACAGTACACATATTCCTCCTTCAGATTCTCCTGTAGCTCTCACTGAACAACGCTCTGTTGTTTTACTCGCTCTCGTAACCTCCTGTTGGATTCAATCAATTCTAGAAAATCATTCTTCCATTCCTTTTATTACGCGCATTGTTGCTTGGATTCTCCGTTTTCGTCATAATCTACGTCACCCACTCGATAGGTATTCCGAACCTTTACAGCTTAACAATCAACAAAACAAAATTATTTAAGTATGAAAATTATGGAAATTTTAGACAAAACGTTCAATTCCAATAGAAAAAATTTGTATAGTAGGTTAGCAAAGAACAAAAAAATCACGTTATACAGGGCAGTATATATGGAGCCCCCCCTCTTCCGTCGGTTGTGGTTGTCGGTAAATTTTCTGTTTTAGTCGGTATTTTGTCGGAAAATTTCTGCTTTAGTCGGCATTTTTTGAACATTTATTTTCGTGATTGCTTACTAATACTTGGGTATTCACATAAAATATAATGCCAACCTATGCGCTATTAGTTATGTCGCCAAATCGGCCCCCAACGTTATCAACTTCCTGCCCTGATTTGTAGTGACATCTTTGTCACCAAGTCTGAGTGGATATGCTGCTCTAGAATTCTTGCCATTCTCACTTCACGTTAAGTGTATTTTTTCTTTCTCCAATAGTATGGCAAAATTCTAAATAATTAAGAAGTCAGTTATCCAAGGAATACAACATTTGCCGATTTTAAATCCGGGTCTGAACTTCAAGGTCTTTTAATAAAGTCGTTATAAAGCTATTTCAACTTACTATAAATAGTGAAAAATACATTTTGATATTTAAGAAGGAATGAATGCTATTATCACCTAGTTAACATTGAATTATACGTAGTTCAGTCTAAGTTTTTATAGCTTGATCAAGTTTTTTGGTAACAAATGGCATACTTGCTAATTATACCATGCTTTAAACCAGTAACTCAACAATTAAAAACTATATAATTATTAAATAGCACTGAGGAGAGCTTTGTGCGTAACCTTACTGAGTTCAACAAGTTCTTATGTGCAGAGAAAGAAAAAAAAAAGCTGTAGACATAGTTCTAGATGATATAGCAATTATAGTTTAAAATTTTTATGACTATTGGTATGTATAGTATTAGTATAGCAAACAGAGAATTAGAAAATTTTCCATAGTGGAGTCAAATTAGACGAAAAACAAGCATTATCTCGGAACTGGTTCAATCAACTCGGATTTTAATGATTTCTGGCTTAAAATTTCACAAATTAAATATACTAAAACCCCTATAGGTTAAAAATTGCCGCTTTTTACAGGAAATATGAAAAAATGTGAAAAAATTGAAATTGAAGGATGAATGATTTTTTTGAATGTGCTTTCTTGTATTCTGTTGTTTGTAACTGTAAATAATTATTTACCATATGTTTAGCAATAATGAAATATAATTTTATTCATAATATACAAAGATTTTCAAATATCTTCTACATCTTCCAACTCGTCTCCTTCAAAAGTTATGGGCGCGTAATTGGTACTGGTTTGCCCACTTCCAATCCATAACTGAACTTTTAGATGTTCTGTTGCTGCATCTATTGTGCACGGCAAATTTGTTAATTGTACAGGACTGTTGTTTGCATGGCTGCTTTAAAACATTAATATCTGTACTGATTTAAATTAGATATAGATTTTGGAGCGCCATATAAAGCGAGAATACATATTACTCCAACTTTAACAATGTTTTCTACACTTTTATTTTTTGTTTGAAAACTTCAGTAGTCTTTTGTAAAGATTTTCGTGATTCAAACACTGTTGCAAATTTGCTTTTTCTTTTATTGAAAAATGCCGACGTCGTATCACAACCTGTAAAAGCGTGCAGAAAAAGCACATGTTCCTTGTAGTTTGGTAATTCATTCAAACTGGCTGATGAATATATTTTTGTGGTGTTTTTCCTCTAGAAGGTTTCAAAAAATATATTTCCTTTGCATCTGTTGTTATAGCTATTAATAGGACAAGAATATCAATGTCTTCAACCACTATGACAACATTGGAAAAAGATGAATCAATTGCTGTGGTCACAATTAGTCGGTCGGCATCGCCGTCTGCTTGTTTTGAACAAATGCTATTTTCTGTTAAATATTGTCTTAATTTAGGTATAAATCTAGCTTTATTATTGGTATTTGAAAGAAACTTTTCTTGCGCCACTTTCACCTGCATGTCTTCTTCGAAATCATAATCAAGTGATGAATTTTTTACCGATCGGCGATTTCGTTCTGCTGCTTTAGTGGTGTCTGTTTCATATCCATCAAATACAATTGTCACGTTTTTACCGAAATACCTTTTTACGTGCCGAAATCGGCCGTAAACATTCCGAATTTTAGTTTTAATTTGTAAGGATTTCGCGCCAATAAATTTGAAAAGACGTGTGTGTATTTCAGTCACTTCAGACAGTGCGTTTGCGCGAGATTGCGCCGACGCGGAGTGCCAAGAAAGGTGGTGGTGATTTCCGGGAGACGAGTCGTGACGGGGGCTCGAGACGCGAACGAATGTAGTTACCTTTGTGTCTTATCGTGTCTTTTTTGGTTATGTAGGTTCCTTGCCTTATCTCTGATTATCGTTCCTTATATCCAGTTTCCTGTCGCACCTCTACAAATAGAAAGAAGATAAATTTGAATTTGGTTTCGACCAGGGCCAGCGAATTACCCACGCCCGAAAAGGATCAACGGAGCCCGCCATCTCGGGTGCTGTGAGAATCCCTACAGTTTACGTGAGTAACCTTTTGGTTTGCCTTAAAATTAGTATAACTTTTTTATTATGTTGTAATAATTTGAATATTGCATGACGTAATCCCTTGATTGCGCATCATTTTTCAATTATTTAACATTGCTACCAACTGACTGTAGTGGCTCGCGTACCGCGCGATGGTGTTATAATAACCCATTAATATACCTCACGTAACTATCTAATATTGAGTTGAATTTTTAGTTAATTTATTATTTAACACGATGTAAAAGCATCCCGCCATCAATGACATAAGCAAAATTGTTGATATCGTTGACATTTCTTGAAGATTCTTTGAAGATACTGTAGAAGGTAGATTTCTGGGTTTTTCGCATTCTTGCGTCGTCGTATAATGATAACGAGTAAAGAGCTAATTCATACTTCATATACTCTTGCAAATCGGCATCAGATTTCTTCAATACACTAATACGTTGAAACAATAAAAGAGGATCAATTGGAAATTTTTTGTTGTTTATTTTAATTTTACATGTTTACAGCAAGTAAAGGCACGATTTTTTGTGAAGTTTTCAATTTTAAATCTCTAAAGTTTTGTCCGTCTATTTTTTTACGGACTCAATGTCTTGATTAAAGGCATTGTAGCAATTGATCTTTTTGTGACCAATAATACCTGTTGCAATATTCATAATTACGTTCACGTCAAAGAATGGGTCGTAAGACTGAAGCCATTCCTCCAATTTTTGAACATCACCATTATTCCTTGTGATTCTCGCATCTGTAGAATCAGCATGTAGGTGGCTTTTTTTAAAGGATACATTGCAGAAAGTTTTAATTCTTTCAATAGTATCATTTGTGCAAGCAACCCTATTAATCCAGATAGACGACACTGTCTGTGACTCCACGTATAAAAGGTCCGCCTTCGACACTCATTGAACGTGTGTCATTACGAGACCCTACCAAAATATCTGCTCATTCTCTAACTATTTCTACATTGAAATCCGCTCCAGAAATCTTTTCAACGTTTTATTATTATATGCTTGAGGTCTTTTTAGAGTTTCAGAATTGGCATTGAACCTAATATCATACATTGACTGCGGCAATTTTTAACCTATAGGGGTTTTAGTATATTTAATTTGTAAAATTTTAAGTCGTCAATCATTAAAATCCGAGTTGGTTCCAGTTCCAAGATAAAAACTTGATTTGACTCAACTACAAGTCTTTAAAAATTTCAACGTACCTCACATTAATTTTTTTACAGATTAATTAAAAAGAACACAGTGAAAAATTTATAGTTCATAAATACATTCATCAGCAGGAATATATAAGTAGTACAATCTAGGACGTCATAATTCTTTTATTAATATTCATATATTTATAACAAAACAAACGTATACAATAGAAAGTCGTTTTGTTCCCTTCGATCAACCATGTCATGCATTTTATCGAACGCGCGGTTCTGGTACTGGAACTAGTGCAATAATCCGCCAGATACGTACCCCATTCCTACCCAAGTTTACTAATTAATAAATGTTATCATCCCCCTTCCGATTCTTTCGTAATTTGAACGTCAAGTTCTTTGTAAAATGAATGATTCGCGTAACTACAGAGATAGATAATGGCACTAGGCTGAAATGAATTTTTAACTGAGATGTGTACTAATTGACCCACAATCTATTAGTATCTTCATCTAAACTTTAACCGATATTAATTTTTGTCAAAAGAGATGCGCCCGTCTGATAATCTGCAAAAACAGTGAAACCGATCACGGGATTTTTGTTTTGCAAAATAACCAACAATTTATATTGATTTTCGTTCTCTATGCTCGTATTATTTATTATTCATTAATAATTTGCTAAGTTATTTCAAGAAAGAGGTATGCGAAACGGTTTCTACGGAGCATGGTGTGATGACAATAAACAATTTGTCACTCATGATTCTTGTTCGGCATTTTTTAGATTCTATATTCGTACCTATACAAGTAACTACACTTAACAACAAAATAAAAATTTCTTCTTATTTCCTATATGCGATGGGCGCTTCTTATAAGATTTTCCCACTGATTACAAATTTCTTGCTTGGCAGAATTTTTTCATTACCCTCTATTCAAAAGTTATTCACATTTCGATAGTGGAACGACTTATTATGAATTGTTTACATTTGATATAATACAAATTGTGCACACTATTCCATATCGAATCTTAACATTAGTTTTTGCATGCGATTTTCGTTTTTAGGGAACCTCTGGTACCCCTGATTAGGTTTCATCTGCGAGTATCATGGAGCTCAACTTCCTTTGGTTTTTACAAAACATCATGGTGAAACTTTTCACCATATTCGTCACTAAGGAACCCTAAAATTGTCGGAAGACGGTCAAAATACGAGTAAAGAAGGTGAATATTCAACGATGTGTTGCAACCAATATCCCTGTATGTGGAAATGAAAATATTTACAATCTGTTCATCATTTTTTGTCTTTATATTTCCCAATAAATTTGATCACATCTCTTTAAATGATACGCATGCAGCAGCTTCAGTCCTGGTCGCTTTTGAATGAATACACTGTCCTTTATGATGTTAAAGCTTTGACAAGGCGTTTCATCAGCTTCTGTTTTACGTGCGGGAGTGTTAAAAAACCTTCTTTGTATCAACGAGAGGAGGATTTGTAACATTTTTTTCTCCAGCAACAAGGTATTCTCGCATTTTCCAGTCTTATACAAGATAGTATTTATCCCTGGCTTTGCTGTCTCTATCGCAGGAAACAACACTACTTGGTGTAACCCAATTATATTCCTAGCAAAACTGCTACGACTTTTAAACCGCCACATATGCTTCATGCTTTGTATACCTACATTCTTCAAGTAAGGATTTCATATTGTCATAGTTTTTCTTCATTTGTACGGGGTGAGTTATAAGAACAAAAAGGAACGATTTTAATTGTGGGGGAAAACTCCCTTTATTCTTAGAGTAGGTGAATTATTAAATAGTCTCCACTCCTAGGTTTGTAATTACATCCTAACGCATCCATTAGTCCAGGAACATCTAACAATACACCAACTGATCACGTGATATAAAAACGTGAAGAAAATCTTATCCATGTCTCCGATATATGGCAATATGGGTACCCCTCTGTAATAGAATCCAACCCTGCAACCCGCATACTTACAATTCGGCTTAAGCTTTTCACAAATTTAAGTTCCATGCATAAGTCATTAATCTTGTCTTGTGAAAGTAAATGTGAAGTACCTATACCAAATGGTTAAGAATCAGAATCCACGTTATCTTCCATAGGTTTAACAATATTATCTTTTGCAGCATTCAAAACATGGTTAAGTGTGTATGATTCTGGAGGTTTGAAAACAGGTAAATTTTGGCTGTGAAAAACTGGTCTAAGAGCTGATTGTAAGTTGGGTACCGTTTAGTATGAATAGACTTCAGTGAAATTCCAGATAGATTCCTCGAGCAAAAATAGCAAACTGTAACAGGATCTTTACGTTCTCTCCATACCGTAGGAACTGCAAAAAACGTTGATTTACGGGTATCGTTGGACCATCCTCTAAAATTTACAGCATACGTTGCGCAAATGGTATGTGATGCCCAAGTTTTAATAAAGCGCATAAGCTTTTATGAATAACGTCGATATTATCTTTTCGTGAGATTTAATCGTAAACTCGCCACATATGTATCAAACGTACCGCTGATTTATACGCTTTTGCGATGTTCTATAAAGTCTAACAAAAAATGTTATTTTTTACTTATATTTTATATCTATGTATAGACGCATTTGAGATATCAACCGCAGTACATCCTGCCCGTGGTCCTTATATCTCTTAAGCCGACCTTTTAGTAATTTCTAGAACCTTCTCCAGTCATTATGGCATTACTTGCATTGTAATGATGGGTCATGGCCGAATTACCTTCGTTACAATAAGTTTTGCAATATAAGTGGTCTTTAACAAATATCTTTTTGTTGAAGGACGGTACAAAAATTTTGCGTACAAATTCGGTTTCAGTTACCAAAAATACAAGATAGACGAACCTCAGACATCTGGAAAGAAAAATCGGTTTGGTATGTGTTATTGACCAATGTTTATATAGAATTCTTAATCTATCGAAAGCTGCAACATGAGTTTAGTAGGTCAATAACTATATACAATTATTGCAACACTAAAGTATTAAGCGATGATTTTACTATATTTGTTATCAATTCAACTGCGTACAATGTACTGCGTTAATGCATTATTAATTTATTTACACAAGCTCTAATTGACTTTCACACAACAATTTACATAGAAACAAAAAGTATTTATTTTAATTTGGTCGTCTATCTGCATCTAGTTATTTCTGACTGCTAAGAGGAGATGGGAATGCACTGATATAGTCCTGGTGGGTATGTACTAAATTTTCACAGAATCACAATCACTATTACTTTTAAGTCCTGTGGGGAAGCGCGATTCCACTCTATTTTAGTTTCTTAATTTAATTGATTTGTTTGGTTGGTTTAGATTAATTAAGAATTCTGATTTGGTTTTGTTATGTATTACCCCGTTTTAAAGTTTTGATTTAACACCCGATGTTTTGTTGTTCCGCTTGTTCTAGGTAAGACAGTCATTGATTTATTGTGAAATTGATCGTGCATATTTGGATATGTAAGCGTGTGATTATTTGTTTACTTTTGGCTTTTGACTTTATGTAAATTAAATTATATGGTGTCGCAAAGTAAATTTATACTAAACTACCTCCTACTCCAAATTTTAGACCCCCCTCCTCCGGTTTACATCCGGTTATCAACATTCAATCTTGCAACTCTTCCTGCAAATTCCTTCAAGGCTACCCAGAACGCCTACTGCTTAGTTACTCCTTGGATTTTTTCAAGCTTGAGACATTCTATCCGCTTGATAACTAGTTTCCTATTCGTCAATCTTTTGTTAGTCTTCTCGATCGGGCAGTCAAACAGTACGTGTTCGGCGCTTTCTACTTCATCAACACACTCGCAGCGATGGTTCTCGAACAATCCAAATCTTTAGAACCCCGTGTCCTGTTACTAGTTGCACCATTTTATGATCGAACTTCACCTCCAGCTTACCTCTAGCTTTTATAATCGGTATAAATTTGTGTGTGAACTTGCCCGTGGCAGCGATGTTTAACCTCTCTTTTCACTGTCGAATTGACCTTTCTTGCAACTTTTCCTTACTCAGCGACCTCGGTACCGATAATTAAGATGTAAGAAACTCCTCTGTTACGGCATCTTTGGCCAGCTCATCTGCTCTGTCGTTTTCTTGATTACCGTCATGCGACCTAATTCAATAGAATTTTAAATCCCGAAACCCAAGTGCGGTATGCGTTGTCCTCCAGACGTCCCCTTGAAGATTTGTCGAGGTGTTCATATCTGTCAGCTAATGCTAGACTAATGATAGACTACACACTTGTACCTGAGTGGTTGATGACATACTCTATAGCTTCCCTTATAGCTACCAACTCGCATTGAATGATTGTGCTCCAATACGCAAGCTTACTTGGAATTGGTAAATCTCCCTCTCCTTTTTATATACAATAAATGCAGCGCCTGTCTGATTTACGTCCAATCGCGAGCCATATTATGACCCGCGACGTGTTGTCATCGTCTTAGACAAACCCGATCACTTTGGTATCAGCCGAATGCCCTAACTTAGAAATAACAAATGTCTTCGTAACCTCCCTAGATTTATGGCAAAAACTTTCTGCAACTTCCCGCCCTTTCCCTATATTTACAAATCTTCGATCTCTAACGTTCTAAACGACGAATTCGATTGAAGGAATCCTACAAATCATCAAAACCGTGTCTGTGTATGTGATTCTATACGCCCTCGCCACATGGACCGCTGGTTAGCGCTGAACGCTCATCAATTGACAAACTTCCTTAACCTTGCAACCCTCCACCTAAACAAACGCCGCATACAACGTCGCCAGTTTGATTGCTACCACCTAAACCGTCCTTAAGGGTTCACCGTTAATACCCAGTTTATCTTTGCTGTCGCAGTTATTTTATTCGATATTTAGCTAACCATACTTTTGACAAACTCACATGCACCTACCAATTCAATCTGTTATCTAACTTGACGCCGATGTATGTTATGGTTTACTTGAACGAGATCTTTTCTCCTCCTAGCTTTAGACTATGTTTCGCTCCGAAATAAAGCGCTTTCGCCTTCGGCGTGTTCAATTTCAATTTTATTTTCCGTGATCATTTGTACAACCTGCTCAACCCCTCGTTCGGTTTTGTTCGCATCTCCTTTAACAATCTCGACCTGATAATCAAAGGCGTATCATCGGTAAATCCAATAATAGTGCACCATTTGGCAATTCTATCCTAAAGATGCTTTCATATAACAACTTTTAGAATGTGGAACTTGAGCATCACCCTTTCGGCTATCGCTATCCATTACTCGCGATACAGTTTTCACTGGAATTTCAAGCTGTACCAGGCATTATAAAATGCTCCTGAAATGTCCAAAGGTACGACGATGTGACTGCTCCTTAGCTTTTCTCGCCTGCACGATTTCTTCAACAACGGATTCTAACGGGTTGAATGTAGACTTACTCTGCAAATCTAAATTGTTGCTTAACAAAGCCGCCGCTGTCTTGCAGCGCTTGGTCAATTCGCGTGGTCATCTTTCGATCCAAAGTTTTTCCCAGTACCGGTAGCAAGATAATTTGACGTTAGCTGACCAGGGCTGTTGCATCCGCTTTTTTAGGTTTCGAGATAAACTTCACGTTCAGGACTTTCCAACAACGTGGAAATACCTTCTTCTTCAAACAGAGATCAAACGCCCCGGTAAAGACACGCGGGGCCAATCGGCACGACTTCAGAACTGCGTCTGAGGGGGATTAAATCGTGTGCGAGTGCCTCTTTACGGTTAATCCTTCTAAGAATCCTTTCGGCTTCGTAATGGAGAATTATCTTATCATCATCTATCTCGTGTGCCTTTGTAGCTCCTCGACGTATTATCTCGTGCAACCCATCATTCCCCTTTGGCCTCACCGATGGGAAAAATTTTTACAACAAATATTCCACCGTCGTATTAAATATAACCTTATTCTTTTTTGACGTTACTGAGTGCAATCTTTTGTTGTTTTGCTACTTATTACACGATACGCCGTCCCCAAGATTCTTTTTCAGAGTTACGCTTGCACAATTCTTTAAATTTATTCGTTCGCGGTTCTTTTATCAACATTTTATATTCTCGATTACATCGATTATAATTCGTACTCGAGCGCGGATATAGTTTCGCTGAATTTTTGCTTAAACCACTCTCAATTTGCTTTTTTATTACAGAACCGCGGGAAGATAGCTATTTTCTCGTTTACGCATGCCTTGACTTCAACTTCCCATGTTGTTAGCTTCTGATTGCAGAGAGTGACTTCGCCCGACCCTAATTCTCAATTACAAACAATCTGCAACATCTCCTGCGATACTGTAGTGGCATCGATGAAATGCCTGCCTCTATGCCCCTCGATCGTCGGTGAATCATTGTTGTTTAATAGGTCCAAATCCCATTCTGTTAATAGATCAGCGATTTCCAACTCCCTGACGTCCTCTATCGGACTACTCCATGATAAAGGCTTGGCGTATAATTATAAAAAAGTGCTATTCGCCCCTCTACCTTTCCATAAATTTAAATGCGTTCATTTAATAACCTCACTTCTTTCTATTTTTGTATGGGTTTTAGAATCCATTGTCGATATTGCGTGTAATTGCGTTCTTCAATCGTAGCATCGTTGGGCATCTGCTGCACTTGGCGTCGGGGCGCATATTGACCTTTGCGCCACCGCTCGTTTTGTGGTTTGCCCTTCTGCAAAACACAGCAGGGGATTGCGATCCGGCAGTTCTTTAATTTGTGTCCGACTTCTACGCAGTTACCGCACTACTGCATCTCCTGCTTACACTCCATATACTTGTGGCCGTACTCGTAACACCGATAGCATTGCGTCATCGAGAAGTGATTTCGGGCCTATACTCTTCGCGACCTGAGGTTGATAGCATTAGTTAGTATCCGCCTTTGAAGTGTGGGGTCACCTCGATGACTACGTTGGCGAAGGGATATCAAGGGTCCCCTCCGCCAAACCTAAACTTCTCCTTCAAGTGGACTTCCAGTTTCAAATCGTCCAAGCAAGGATTCTGGCTGGTAACCAGTCGTAGTAGCTCATCTGGATTGACTCGCGTTTCGACTTCTAGAAGAACGAACCGTGGTTGCATCTTCTCGATCGCGTTTGCCGTCAGCTCCTTGCAGTCGCTCCTGACCGTTGATTGTAACTTTTTTCGTCTAGTACACTCCACCACGAAACTTCTTATGCGAGTCTATTTCGCGCCAACATCAACAAACCCATCGTGAGCGGGATCGGCCTTTTCATTAAGGATGTTCATTGCCTCCTTCTTCTGGCCCGATTTGGCGTCAACACGGGTCGCGAACTTCCACGTAGCCACCGATAACTTGAACTTTTACGTAAAGCCCAAATAATGATTTCGAATCGTGCTAGTAATTGAGAGATGGAAAATATAGGATTCTGGAGAGTATTCGATCTTGCATCTTAGGCTTTCGCAGTTCATCCGTTTTCCAACTACGCTACCGAGACTGGTGACGGCAATTTGAAAATTATACAAATTTAAATCATGTACACAACCATACATAAACCTAAATTTCAATTACGTTTGGAATTTTTATTAACCATACCTTACTGTGTCAAGTTTTTTTGAGTTATGTCGGATATAGACAGAAAGCGACGCCCAAAATTACGGTTGATGCCAACTATTAAATATAAATTTTGGAAAATTATTGCACAAGACAAGTTTATTAATACTAAAGTATTAGTTAATAAAATGATATAATAACTAGGAGTTTTATGTAAAGCCTGTCTGGGACCTTATATTTTCCATCTTTTAGTTGCAAGCTCGATGTGAAATCATCATTCGAGGGCTACATAAAAGTCCAAGTTATTATGAATGATGAAGATTCGGCTCGAGTGCTTTTTCCACAGCTTATGGTTTATTTTGCGTCACCTGTTAATAACTTTTTGTTTTGTATGGGTTTAAGATTTATTTAATTTATTTCTTTTTTGTGTTTTTAATTTCCGGCTATGGAAAAAGGCAGTTATGCCGAATTTACTCCGTGCCGACTGTGATGTTATGTTGAACAACACGAGGGTTCAAACTATGAGCTAGATGATGCTGTACTTTCCATAATGTGTCTGTGTTTAATATTACAATTCTTACTATTTATGATCCTAAAAGCCCAATAATGATTAAATACGTTCGCAGAATATCATGTGACTTATTTTAAGTCACTTGTCCATAGGTTTTCTTATATATGTTGCTACGATATCGCCACCCGCCTGGTGTATGTAACGCTCAGTTGCCTGCTGACCCCCACCTTTCTGTGCCTCTTTAATAATCTAAAATAATTTTAAATCAATACAATTAAATATATGCCTCGGCTAGCTCAGTTATACCCTGTACAGAGTGAACGACAATATGATAACAAAGAGCATTTACCAACTCCTCTCTAACACTTCATATACCCGAATAAAACAAACGAAATTTACCAAATTTTGTGTAATAGGCTAGAAAATGTACAATCTATAATTCTACGTTCTTTGTTATATCATTAGCTATTAAAAGAACTTTTAAATTAAATGAAATTAAATATTCTTATTAAATTTGTTCTTTATCAAAATTTTAAGCCATTAAAGCCAGCAAAACTAATTGTATTTTATATTGAAAGCTTCGATGAACGTTCAAAAAAAACTATTCCCCTTTTAACGTAATTTTTACGTACCAACCAAAATTTTTGTTGACCTTTTACACAAAAATTACTTATATTACATGTGAGTTTTATGTTTATGAAATATTTGAAATAAGACATGCTACATTCAAGAAATTATAAATTTAAATTCTGACTTTGTATCTTTCTGTTGATTCCTACGGAAGCTTTGTGATCCAGATCAATTGCTAGTTCCAGTCGCTGACCCTTGGATTATTACTAAAAGAATTTCTTAGATCCTTACTTAGAGTCCTAACTTAATAAATAGTAAAGATTAGGTTTACATTAATTAAATTTAAACTCACATTCTTAATACTAACACCAAATTTTCACTAACACGTACTTCACGAGCACTTCTACTATTTTTCACTTGAATCTTTTTATGTTATTTTATTTTGTGTCACTTTACTTAATTTCAGATTTACGAAATAAATTCGTCTAGACTGGTACAGCCGTGCGTCGTTCTGGAATGAATGCATCTTATCAGTTTAAGTTCTTTATATAGACCAAGTTTGTTCCCTCCTAACTCTTAACCTGTTGGGTTTTATTCAAAGTTGCTTACTCTGTGCATTTAACTATGCACGTAGACATAATTTTGTATTGGGATTTATTAACAAGTGTGTAATTTATGCTTGAAATGTCACGTAGACATGATTTTGTAAAGAGACTTATTAAATATTAACCTTTGATTCTGCACGTATACTAAAACTATAATTTCATATTTTGTTTACTTATATTGAGTTCTCTTTATATGTGGTGATTTCTACATACTATTGTCAGATACGCGTCTTGCACCAATATCTATATCTTATTGCGTTATTAAATATGCTTGTTTTTCAAAAATTTGTTTAATGAGTTTTATTGCCTTTATTCCTTACGCAATGCGTGGAGCTTGAAAGAGATTTTTTCACGTTTAAATATGCCTAATTTGTATTTATAGTTTATGAGTGTTTTAAATGTTACTAAAATGAATTGGGTTGCGCCCACAGTTATTTATTTTATTAAATGTGGTTCAGTTATTACAGAATGAGCTACTTTTTATTTTATACAAGCTGATTTGTGTTTGTTTTAGCGCTTGAGAATGTTTTAAATGTTTACAAATGTATTGAATGACTTCCAAAATTATTTATTTTGGTTACTGTTTCTAGTTATTGCAGAATGAACTTCCTTTTAATAATTGTGGCTAGTAGTTGATTTTATACAAGGTGATTGGAATTTACTTATTGCATAATGGACGAATTATTAACTTTTTATGATTTAAATGTTTTGTTTTCTTAATTTTTATGTTGTTCACATGAAGTATAGCCCTCCTGTGATCTTATATACCCCTAAATAACTCCATTATCATAGCAATATATATATATATATATATATATATATATTATAGTGGTTTTAAAGGGTTAAAAATAAAAATAAACGATGCAATTTCAAAACACCCCGTATAAAGGAACAACCAGAATTTACGGGCGAAATTTATTCCAGTTAGTTCATTTTTAAGTATCAGGTATTAACGAAATTTTACAAATAATGAATGAAATTTAAGTAGGTTTGCAAAGAAATAAATGGTAGAAGCCAATGCCATTAACTCATTAATTTAATTGAACTTAATTGAACGATTATTGACGTATAATATGCATAAAAGCGGGTAAAAACCCAATAATGCCAAGGTGAAAAGCGTTGCTAACAAACAAATATATCGGTGGGGTAGAAATACGCCGAACTCCAACTCGTGGAAGTGTTGTGGTAAAACGTCAGTTAATTAAACACCTGCGTATTTTCTAAATGTCAAGTTCTACTTAATTTTTATAGATAGCAAACGGTTACAGAGAATATTGGGTAAACCGTCGCATGCGTTCGTAGTAAATACTAACGAGGGGTGATTTAAATCACGTAAGAAGTCCACGTGGGTTTAAATAGCACATGGTCTGGAATATCGATTTTCTACCACTCAAACCAGGTTAGAAAGAGACGTAGAAAACGCATAAGCAAGAGACAACGATAGTATAAGAGGGACTTGTAGGACGTCAGAGAATATACGATTGGTCGATATAGTTAGTTGAACGCGAGACAAATACAAGTATAGAGTATATTAATTTTCAGAAAATAGCATAACGACGTGCTGAAATTCGCGGGATTAAATATTGGTTGAGTGCAAAATTGTAAGAAGTATTATTTTAAATGAAGGATTTCGCGTTAAAAGGGTATGGAGAGGTTACATTCGAAGGATATAAATACTCTGAAGAAGTAGCACGGCTCTCTTCTCTTTTAACTTTGTGTCCTTAATATTTCGATCGCTTAAAAACGACGTATGAAAGTATCACGAGTTGTAAGTATTATAAAATCATTTAAATTATATTGCATGGTGGTAGCCTCTTAATTAGTACGCGGTTAGTGTGCCGAGATTACATTTTTTAATTGAGGTATCACCTATAACTTTTAACCAACTCGTGTCGGGACGTTAAGTAACGTAGATCACAGTAAATAATTGTGAAAGACGTATGTTTAAATGGAATTTGGAATTTGGTTACACCGTGAAGGCGGCGTTAGCAGTTCAACTTAGATGGGGTTCGTCTAGTAACAGCGAGAAACAGGCTGCAGACTAGATAGAAGAAATACATGGCATCGTCCACAGAGCGGAGATCGTCTAGAAATTTTTAGATAACGATTTGAAATTGTGATTCTTATAAACTGTGAATATTGGGTGACGCATGAGAGTGTTTTTGAAGGTATTGTGGATTATTTGCGTATTGAACATAATACGTGTAAATAACTTTATTATGATATTTAACTAGAAATTTGAAGGTGTATATAAAGCTTTTTAACGTTCCATCAAAACGTGAAATTTTTGTGAAGAGTACATGGCTTTGTTTTTTTAATTTGTTGTAAGAGTATGCAAAGTAGAAGGGCATACATTATGCATAATTAACTAGGTTATCATGTGCTCACCATACTCCAGAGTTTACTTATATTAAAAAAAATTATAAAGAAGAAATTTTAAAGAAGGTATTATTCAAGGCCCATTTACTCCGGGTACATTTTATATGTTTGATGATTTAAAATATAATACAGGACATTACAAAATAGGGTTTACTGAAGTGTAATGTGATCAATGTAATGTGGACAATATTAAATTTCATTTGTAAATAGTAATAAATAAAAGATTTATGTTGGTTGTATTTTGTGGTTTTATTGCGAGTGTGTGTGTACGATTGAGAATATGAGAGTGAATCTAGATATCCAAGAAGAGGTCCAAATGAGTTAGCCGGAAGCAGGGGCAGAAAATTGGCAATTCAACCGAGGAAGAGAGGAAAACGGGTAAAAAATATTTTTTTGAATTATTTAATTTTTGAAAATTTTTCTATTTTCAAATTTGAAAATTTAATAAAATTTTCGAATATATTTTTGTTGGTGAGGATTTTACTCGAGTTCCACGGCAATTTATGACGGCCCAGCGTTGGGGCTCAAATGTTTTTTGAGAGAGTACTAAATTAGAGCGGAGTTACACGGCAATATATATATATATATATATATATATATATATATATATATATTGCTATGCTACTCCTGGAATTATCGTGCCCCTGCGTGGGCTGTTATATTAATTATTGCTATGTCCCTCTAAATTATTCGCGCTTCATCATTTGGGCGACCATATTAATATTACTATGTATAAACAAGATTGTAATTATCTCCGACGTTGTGCTGTCTTATTAATATTGCTATCAATTCCCTCCAGAAACTTAACTGGATTTTATCTTGAACCAACCTTGTCTACCAATAACCTAATTTGATACGTTACCGCCTTCCTCGTTATCAATTTCCTATTCAACTTGTAGCTCCTTCTGAACTATTTAAATTATCAAATTTTATCTTATGACCTCGACTAGCATTTATTTGGAAGTATAAAATTCAGGTAATTCGATTTTGTATAATGAAACCAATATTATGTACAGCTTTTGTAAATTATTTGAAATACACTTTTCAATTAGTTAATGTTGTAAATTTCATTTATTAAACATCATATACTATTTACTCAAAACCCAAAGTCACCAAAAAACCTATTATCTTTACAAACGAAGTGTAGAACGTTCTAAACCTGTTATCATATCACGCACTTTATACGTATTCAAATCCTTTGTTAACTTTTTCACATTCATTTATATGAAGCAAATTCAATATTCAAAATAAAAATATATAGAAAAATAAAATGTCTTATAACTAAAAATCTGACCTGGTATTTTTTTCTTCACATCGACGCATCCATTTGAATAAAAATTATCTTCTTCCAATTCAGGATTAACACATGCCCATTCAAAATATTGTCTATCCACACGCTTGAACCATTACATTTAAATTATCGCAATTACCCTCTGGACTGCCATTAATTTGTACTTATGCACCCCAATTTATTGTCGTTTTATTTCAGACTTATTACTTTTTATTCTCGTCAATTTCCCCAAATTTAGAATTGTATTATCATCATTTATTTTCCCTCTTGCATTTATTCTCCACGTACTCGAATATTGTAGTTTATTTTCTCCCCTTACTCAAAGTCTGTTTCCCCGGACTTAGAAATTGTATTATTTTTCCCCAGACTTAGAAATCGTAGTCTGTTTCCGCCGGACTTAGAAGCCCTATTATTTTATGTTTTAGTTTAAAATAAATTCACCAAAATGTACTTACGTTTAATCGGCAATTATAGTTTTCATCTTGGCACTTATTTCATCTTTCACTTTTAAAATTATTATTATTACGTATCACTTTATTTCATAGTGGCGCACCTCGGCCTTTGTTGAGTTGTAAACCGACTTCGTTATCACTGTACCTGCTAATATATTATTCAGTTCCCACTCCGTAAGTGGGTATGTCTACAAACTCGTCGCTCATTTTTAACCAATCAAATAATTACATTCAAAGTAGTTTCTGATGTAATTTTCTATGCTTCCCAATAATTGCAACCTGCTTGCAGCTGTCTTCGACTGCTTGAAAAATGGCACGTAAGCATTTTTCACAAAAATTAAGCCCTCATTCGGATGAGAGGTTAAATGGAGGTCCCGTGTGTGAGTGTTGTCACGCACGTTAAAAATCCCTACCTTGCCTGGAACGGCAAGGGTTCGGCAAAATTCTAAATTTCCAGGCAACAAAAAACTCGCCTCCTGGCCAACGTAGTACCTACAGGTGGAGCATTGGAAATGTAAATGAACTATCTTCGTTATCAACATGCGGTGTTTTGATAAATCGAATTGCTTTTCCATAAACAACTGATGCAATTCGACTTTTAATTTTCATATCTGTCTGTTGTTCACGCAATTTTTAATCTGCTTTCTTATCAAAAATGGTTAACTATTTTGTACGCATTTACCTATGCTACCTGAAGCTCTATTTCTATCTCCGTATTAATCTGATTATTTGGAACTCTTTTGAATGCGTGTCTGATTGCACTTTATTATGTTTACATATAAAAATACGCGTGCTTCCACTGAAAAATATCATTGCTTGCCTTACCTAAATTAACTGAAACTTTATCTACAGGGTATTAAATATTTACTATTTACCTAATGAATGTCTTCCTTGTTTCTACGCTAACTATGCATCTTCCTATGTTTATTTACGTCGCTTAAAACTATTTATACTTTATATACAGGGTGTTGACTGCTTACTATTTACAAACTATCTCCATTTCTTAATTCTTTACTAAATAAATGCAGTTTTCTGCTGCCTATGGTAATTTCTCATTTCTAAATGACCTTTACTATAAAGTACACCCTTAAACAACCCCTTATCACAGCAATATATATATATATAAATATATATATATATATATATATATATATATATATACATATACATATTTATTAAGAATTGTAATTTTAACTAAAACATCAAGCTCTGAGGATTTTTAGTAACGCCCTGATACGTGCTTTAATAGTTGTTGTAGGATATACTGTAATTGCGTGTATTGGATTCCTGTTTGCCAGCTTATCCCTTCTGATATATGTCTATCATCCAATAGACTTTATTATCAAATCGGTATAAATTTATAGAACAACAGCAGATAGCACTCATTAGTTTGTTTTAGGTGACTACTTTTTCGCCAAATTCTGTATTGTACAAGAACTGGAAAACGCCTCCTACAGAAATATTTCTTAAAGTTTATATGTTTAACGTAACGAATGCAGAAGCATTTCTTTCGGGAGAGGAAAAGTTGCGGTTTCAAGAAGTTGGTCCGTATTCTTACAGGTATAATCAATATTCTACATTCGTACTTTAATGCAATTACCAATGTCATTTCTTTACATACAGCTTGACGAGTTGTATTAGTTATATTAAGCTTTATTTTTTAGACAAATACTATACCATATTAACACCACTTTCCACAATAATGGAACATTAAGTTTTATACCAAAAAGAAGATTAGAATTTTCGCCTGAACATTCTGTTGGAAATGTTTCTACAGATAAGTTTTTATTGCCAAACATTGTATTATTGGTAAGGGTTTTTCAATTTTTGCCAAAAACTATAATGGTTGATATTTATTTATGTACTATGCGTGCCTATCGTGCGCAGAGGCTGAATGAGGTGCACAATACCCAGTGGCAATACATGCACGACACACTAATCATATTACGCTATGTATTGTTGAGTTACTACTTTTAATTTGTGCTGATAGAGGAAATCACTTTAAGAAGAACCCACTGTCATCATGCGTACAAAGCAAACATCGGTTTGGGAAAGTTTATTATATGTAATTAGGGATTGCGGTAGTCGGATTCAGTGGCGTGGAATTTTGTAATAGCAACCAATCAGAAATTACCTCGCGTCCGTCTAAACTTCTGTTGTTGAACACAGCCCAAGTGTCAATGGTGTTTTGTTTTCTGTTGATTTGGCATTTCATAATTTATATCAGCTCAGTTTTCTTTAGAACTAAATTACGTCATTTTATTATTGTATAGTGTTATTTTGTATTGTACTTCAAGAGAATTCACTATTATGAAGTAAAATTATTATGTGCGATGGGTGTTTCTTATAAGATTTTCCCACTGCTTACAAATCTCCTGCTTGGCAGAATTTTTCTATCATCCTCTATTCAAAAGTTATTCACATTTCTATAGTGGAACGATTTATTATGAAATTTTTACGTTTGCTATAATACAAATTGTGCACACCATCCCATATCGAATCTCAACATTTTTTTGCATGCGATTTTCGTTTGTAGGGTACCTCTGAAGCATCCCTGATTAGGTTTCAACAATAATCTGCTAGCATCTAGGGGCACCACTTCCTTTGGTATTGATTTTTACAATACATCTTGGTGAAAGTTTTTACCATATTCGTCACTAACAAATCCTAGATTTGTCTGAAGAAGGTCAAAATACGAGTGGAGAAAGTGAATCTTTAAAGACATGTTGCAACCAATGTATGTAGAAATTAAAAGATTTACAATCTGTTAATCATTTTTTGCCATTGAAAATTTGATAACATCTCTTTAGATGATACATATGCAGCAGCTTCAGTCCTGGTCACTTTTGAACGAATACACTGTCCTTTATAATGTGACGAATTTGCGAAAATTCCTTCTTCTATGTCTTTTTTACTTAATTTGGGAAACTTCTTTCTCGGATACTGAAATCCTTCGTCATCTTTAATTTAAAGTTTTGGAAAAGTTTTTCATCGGTTTGTGTTTTATGTGCGGGGGGTGTTAGACAACCTCCTTTGTATCAACGAGAGGAGACTTCGTAGCATTTTTTTCTCCAGCAACAAGGTCTTCTCACATTTTCCAGTCTTATACAAGAGTAAACAGTATCACTAGGTGTAACCCAATTATATTCCTAGCAAAACTGCTATGACTTTTAAATTGCCACATATGCTCCATACTTGCATTTTCTAAGTAAAGATTTCATATTGCCATAGTTTTCCTTCATTTGTACGGTGTAAGTAATAGGAACAGGGAGGAATGATTTCAATTGTGAAGAAACTCACTTTATTCTTAGAGTAGGCTGTTACGTTTATTTTCGACGATGGATTCAGATGCTTCCTTTTTGTGGTAATTTGTTTTTCATTCACCTAGCTTCTGTTTCTATTCAAAACCACTGTATTTTTACCTCGTTACAATAGTACGCGCAATCATAACAGTTCTAGTCAAATCTATTCATGCTAAAAACGAAAATTGGTTCGATAGTTAAATGGTTTATATCCGGTATATTTTATTTTTTTACCATGAATACGCTTTCTAATAATTCTGCAACTCACACCCATTGTACCTTAAAAACGAAACTTTATGCTATAATTAATTAGTCGACCTTGTTGGAGGTATCATTTGATTTGTTAAACATTCCGACAACATATAATTACTTTCTCTGTTGTTTCATTCTAAACCTTCGTTTAAATAGTGTATTGAACTATTCTGATAAAACCCTATTTTCCAGTTTCAATCGTTCGATAACGCGAATGTTTGCATTTCAAATTTGTGTTATTTGAACTCATTTTAACATTTGGTTCTGTAGCTTGTGCGTCGATGCACTTGTTAAATTTTACTCCGTTCTATCACTTTAAAATTAATGCACGTTTATTGTTGTCCTGTCAATTAAAGATGTCTTGCGTGTATTTGCTTCTTTTTGCTGGAGGCCAAAGGCGTTCTTTCTAGGTGTAGTCCACCGGTTCGCTGCCGTGTACCAGTACTGTAATTACGATGGTAGCTACGTTGTTATGCTGATTTCTTCCTCCCAACAGTTGGCAAGTTAAGAATCCTGACCCAGAAAGGTATGCGCCTTGTATTCTATTATACCTGTCAAGGATTTTTATTTATAAACGGTGGATGGTGTAAAACTAGTCCACCATACTTGTTGAACAGCTGATTGCGTTGGTGCTTTTGGGTATACGTCGTTAATTCTTGCTACAACGTGGGCTGTATTTAATGCTTAAGTTTAACACCTGTACAGTATTTAAAAAACCTAAATTTGCCTTTAATGCTTCAAAGTTTAACATATTTGATAGGGAGTAAATTTACATTTAAAAACTAAATTTGCCTTTAATACCTAAATTTAATATACTTGCGATTGGAAAATTTTAAGCATTCATTTTCCTTTTTTTTTAATGAGTTTATTACATGTTAGCCGCGAAATGCGCACTTTGTAGATCCACTCTCCAATTTGTCCGTATAATAAAATTGTTGGCGTTGAAATGATAACGCTTATTTTATTACGTTCTCTTGTTTGTACCGAATTATATATTTAATTTAATTAATTATTTTTTAATTTTGTTAATAGATAATCGTGGACGATTTTTTTTGTTTGTTTTTTTTTGTATGTAAGCGAATCTCCCACTCTCCGCGGTTGGTGGTTAACCTGGTGTTTACTTTTCCTCCGGCTACGTCCAGGTACGTAGCATAATTACTGACGCCCTGGCGTGGGGCCGCAAATTTGCTTTAGTTAATTATTTTGTGCCCCTTTGTTTCTTTCCTAATCGCTTGATATTATCGGTTGGTTAATTTTAGATTATTGAACTTGTGTTTTAACCAATAATCCTAGTCCGTTGAAAACGATGGCGCCCAAGATTTTTCTATTTTCTTCCTTCCCTCTCTGTATCTTTTGTTCTCCCCATCAAGTCAAGAGCTAATTTTTTTCTCAGATTTTTCTTTTATTCTACAGCCCTATTCTAATTTCTATTTTGTTGTTTCCCTTCCATTGGTGTCCCTGAAGTTTATCAGTCGGATCTGTTTTAGATTGTCCTGTATTCGCAAGAATTTTTTTTATGAGCTTCTACCGAGTTGCGGCTAGTCCTTATTTAGTTACATTCTCTCAACTTCTTTTTTTATTATTACTAAAAATGACTTCTTTTTCGGCTTCCTACCAAGGTTTTCCTGTGTGGGAGTGGAACTTGAAATTTTCTGGTGTTCTGAATACTCTTATCGTACATGATTTTTTGAGACGGGTCGAAAAACTCTGACGAACTCGCCATGTGTCGTAATTGCAGTTATTTGAGTCTGTAGTGGATTTGTTTGAGTCGAAAGCGTTACTTTGGTCTCGTGGTTACCGGCATAGGTTTCCTGACTGGAAGTCGTTGTCTAATTTACTGATTCAACATTTTAAACCTCCCGAT
Source organism: Platerodrilus igneus (assembly GCA_036346225.1). NCBI lineage: Eukaryota > Metazoa > Arthropoda > Insecta > Coleoptera > Lycidae > Platerodrilus > Platerodrilus igneus. The sequence goes on from JARFIW010000791.1 coordinate 6,844,540, forward strand.
TTTACTTATAAGTTTGCTACTACTGAGGAAAATACTTTTGCTTCACAACACCAAATTGTTAAGATGTTTCCGACGCCTACGAGAGATCCAATACTTCTTCCATATGTTCTACTGTTCTCCTTCTCAATTCTGCTTCTACTCGTCAGGTTATCTGCTTTAATTGCGACAAACCTGATCATGTTTTGACACGTTGTACTCGCCCACAAGTATTCCATTGCCATGGTTGCAGCTATAAAAGGGTTTGTCGCCGCAACTGTCCGAACTGTCATCCTACTACAAATAGCACTTCAAATAAAATTTCACCTTTTGCTTTCAGCTCTAGGAGCCAAACTTCTCCTGCTTCTCGCTCTACGTTCTCTTCTGTCCCTCATCTAGGTCATCCGGCTCCTACTATCAAAGCATACCCTTCTTCGGCAAATATAACTTCGAACAAAATTTTTCCGTGTCTAGTTTTACCTCCTATTCTACTCCTCCTTCTGCTTGCCCTACTTATTCAGTCTCACCCCAAACTGTGCATCCGCCACCATTAAAACCCGTATTTCGAATTCGTGACTTGCAGATAGCTTCTCAAGAGTTTGTTCCCGTTTTTTTAAACAATTCTACCCAAGAAATTTCTGTCGTGTCTGTAGACACAAATGTCGCTGAGGTGACTATAATTTCTAATTTAGTCAGCGAAGGTCCTGTTGAAATTCATAAACCTGTATCTTTAGTGTCTGTTGCTGGTGCTGTCAAAATTTTACATGTTCCTGCTTTCCTAAATTGTTCTACTTAAGAAATTTCTGTCGTGTCTACAATAACAGCTGTAGCTGAAGTGACGATAACTACCAATTCAGTCTGCGAAGGTCCAGTTGAAATTAGGGAACCCGTAGCCGTGATGCCTGCTGCTGTCCTTGTCCAAGTTTTACCTGATCCTGTTTCGTTACCTGTTCTTACTCATTTTTCTCATGCTGACAAGATGCTACTTGTTTCTGTTCTTTTAACTAAAGTTGATGAAATTCTATCTGGTGCTGCTCCTTTCTTTCATGTCGATAAATTTCCTTCGACTCCTTTATCCAACATTGGGGAAGTTTTACTTGATACTGTTTGTTCTTGTAACGTTGATGAACTTCTATCCAATTCTGTCCCTTTATGTAATGTTACCGAAGTGTTATTGGATTCTGTTCCCTTTCTTAAGGTTGATTTTCCTACAGACAATGCTGTTTTCTGTCTTAACTGTGATACTTCCAGTCTTTTATCTAACGTCGATGAAATTTTATCTACTTCTGTCTCTTGAGTTAACGAAACTGAAGTGTGCTCCGCTTGTGTTTCTTTTCGTATGGTTGATTTTCTTACAATCAATACTTTTTCTTTTTCTACCGTGGTTATTCTAAAAACCCATGATGTTTTCTTTTCTACAGTTGACTTTCTTACCTCCTATCCTAACAACAAACAATTTTTTTCCTTTCGAGTTTCCTAAACTGCCCTCGCCATCTCCTAAACCGCGTGCTACAACTGCTACACCCCCTGCTGTCCCTGGTTCGCGAAAAACTGCCCCTAAGAGGCAGAAAGTTGTATATACTGATTCAGAACCTGAAGGTCGACGAAATCCTGATGTTCGTGATCTCCTTTTATTTTCTTTCTGGCGGCATAAACGCCTTAAGCCCAATATCTAGTCCTTGCGTCCCAGATTATGACGACTTTGCTCTCCTTCGGACATGATTTTTAAACAATACGATTTCGTTTTGTTCCCTGTTTAACGGAGCTTTCTTTCGTTTTCTTGCTTTTTCTTGAACCCGTGTGGGTCCGGGAATAGAATAACCCCATGGAACAACCTGCCCGTCGTAAGAGGCGACTACAGCGGTCCAACACATACACACACGCACACTTTATACACGCACAACACATACACGCACATAGACACACACACACACACGCACTCACCTACTCATACCTCAACACACATACACACATGCACACACACGCATGCACACGCACACATATACGCCTACATAACTACACTGGGATTTTGTTTTACTTTTTTTGTACGATTTTAGTTCTTTTTTGGGTTTTGTACTTGGTGTTGGTGTTGGTGTTATCCTTTTTAGTTTTTCTTTTTTTTCTAGTTCCTTTCGTTTTACTCTTCTTTCCCTAATCTTTTGCTGGTCCTCTTTTCTGTCGGTCCCGATACTAATTGTGCTTTCTAGTCCGTCGTTCGTTCTTCAGAAACCACGACTTAGTCAACTGTTAGCCTTTCTTTTCTTCAGTTCTTCGGTTTTGACTACCATAGTGTGCAGTACACTGCTTCCGTTTAGCAGCGTTGCTTCTCTCTTCCTTTCGTTCTCTCTTGTTGTCTCTTTGTTTTCTTGAGTCTTGACCTTTGGGTCCTGGGTTGGTCGGCACTGTTGGTTTTTTTCCTCGTTTCGTTTCTTCTTTTGAGGTTGATAACCTTTTCTGTTTCTTTCTTGCGAAACATCCGTCCGTTGACTACTCCGCAGTGCTGAGACCGCTCCATCTTTGCTCCATCAAGCAACGGCTTGCTTCCATTTCTTCCTTCCTTTTTTTCCTGTCCTATTATTGGACCTTCGAGCTGGACGAGAGTTCTCCTTTTTTTATTTTGGGGTGTTCCATTTTCTTTTTTTGGTTTTTTGTTTCCGTAAACAAATTTTTTTTTAATTTCTTTTTCTCTTTAAAGTTTTTTCTCGTTGTTTTTTTGGCCCTGCCCATTCCCATTACTTTTGTTTTCCTATCCCGACCGTTTAAATTTGCTGGGGGAGATTTGTTACGTTTATTTCCGACGATGGATTCGGATGCTTCCTTTTTGTGGTAATACGTTTTTCATTCACCTAGCTTCTGTTTCTATTCAAAACCACTGTATTTTTACCTCGTTACAATAGTACGCGCAATCATAACAGTTCTAGTCAAATCTATTCATGCTAAAAACGAAAATTTGTTCGATGGTTAAATGGTATATATCCGATATATTTTATTTTTCTATCATGAATACGCTTTCTAATAATTCTGCAACTCAAACCCATTGTGCCTTATAAACGAAACTTTATGCTATAATTAATTAGTCGACCTTGTTGGAGGTATCATTTGATTTGTTAAACATTCCGACAACATATAATTACTTTCTCTGTTGTTTCATTCTAAACCTTCGTTTAAATAGTGTATTGAACTATTCTGATAAAACCGTATTTTCCAGTTTCAATCGTTCGATAACGCGAATGTTTGCATTTCAAATTCGTGTTATTTGAACTCATTTTAACATTTGGTTCTGTAGCTTGTGCGCCGATGCACTTGTTAAATTTTACTCGTTCTGTCACTTTAAAATTAGTGCACGTTTATTGTTGTCCTGTCAATTAAAGATGTCTTGCGTGTATTTGCTTCTTTTTGCTGGAGGCGAAAGGCGTTCTTTCTAGGGGTAGCCCACCGGTTCGCTGCCGTGTACCAGTACTGTAATTACGATGGTAGCCAGGTTGTTATGCTGATTTCTTCCTCCCAACAGTTGGAAAGTTAAGAATCCTGACGCAAAGAGGTATGTGCCTTGTATTCTATTATACCTGTCAAGGATTTTTATTTATCAACGGTGGATGGTGTAAAACCAGTCCACCATACTTGTTGAACAGCTGATTGCGTTGGTGCTTTTGGGTATACGTCGTTAATTCTTGCTACAACGAGGGCTGTATTTAATGCATAAGTTTAACACCTGTACTACATTTAAAAAACCTAAATTTACTTCAAAGTTTAACATATTTGCTAGGGAGTAAATTTACATTTAAAAACTAAATTTGCTTTTAATACCTAAATTTAATATACTTGCGATTGGAAAATTTTAAGCATTTATTTTCCTTTTTCTTACTGAGTTTATTACATGTTAGCCGCGAAATGCGCACTTCGTGGATCCACTATTCAATTTGTCCGTATAATAAAATTGTTGACGTTGAAATGATAACGCTTATTTTATTACCTTCTCTTGTTTGTGCCGAATTATGTATTTAATTTAATTAATTATTTTTTTATTTTGTTAATAGATAATCGTGGGCAATGTACTTTATTTTTTTTGTTTGTTTTTTGTTTGGTATGTAAGCGAATAACCCCACTCTCTGCGGTTGATAGTTAGCTTGGTGTTTACGTTTTTTGCGGCTACGTCCAGGTATGTAGCAAGGTGAATTAATAAATAATTTCCACTCTTAGTTTTGTAATTACATCCTAACGCATCCATTGGTCCAGGAACATCTACACAATACAGCAACTGATCATAAGATGTAAAAGCGTAAAAGAAACCTTATTCATGTCTCCGATATGTGGAAGTATGCGTACTTCTCTGTAATAGAATCCAATCCTGCAACCCGCATCCTTACAGTTCGACTGCACTTTTCACAAATTTAGGTTCCATGCATAAGTCTTTAATCTGATCTTGTGAAAGCAAATGTCAAGTACCTATACCAAATAAATGATAAAGAATAACAATCCACGTTTTCTTCTATATGTTCAACAATATTTTCTTTAGCAGTATTCATAACATCGTTAAGTGTGTATGGTTCTAGACGTTTGGGGACAGGTAAATTTTGGCTATAAAAAACTAGTCTGAAAGCTGATTGTAAGTTGGGTACTGTATAGTATAAGTCGACTTCAGTGAAATTCCAGATAGATTCCTCAAGCAAAAATAGCAAATGGGATCTTTACGTTTTCTCTATACCGTAGACACTGCAAAAGACATTGATTTACGGGCATCGTCGAACCACCCTCTAAAATTCACAGCATACGTTGCGCAAATGGTATACGATGCTCAAGTTTTATCATAATCTTCTAGTTTGCATCCAAAATAAAGTGCATAAGCTTTTATGAATAACATAGTTATTATCTTTTCGTGAGATTTAATCGTAAACTCGCCACATACGTAACCAAACGTACCATCTGATTTACACACATTTGCGATGTTCTATAAAATCTATTAAAAATTTTTTTTTTACTTATATTTTATATCTATTTATAGATGCGTTTGAGATATCAACTGCAGTACATCTTGCCCGTAGCTCTTATATCTCTTAAGCCGACTTTTCCAGTGATTTCTAGAACCTTCTCTAGTCATTATGACACTACTTGCATTGTAATGATGGGTCATAGCCGAATTACTTTCTTTACAATAAGTTTTACAATATAAGTGGTCTTTAACAAATATCTTTTTATCGGAGGACGATACAAAAATTCTGCGTACAGATTTGGTTGCAGTTACCAAAGGTACAAGATAGACGAACATCAGACATCTGGAAAGAAAAATCGGGTTGGTATGTGTTATTGACCAATGTTTACATAAAATTTTTAATCTACCGAAAGCTGCAACATGAATTTACTAGATCAATAACTATATACAATTATTGCAACACTAAAGTGTTAAGTGACCAGTTTACTATATTTGCTACCAATTCAAATGCGTACAATGTACTGCGTTAATGCATTAATAATTTATTTACACAAGCGCTACTTGACTTTTACACAATTTACATAGAAACGAGGAGTATTTATTTTAATCTGGTCATCTATCTACATCTAATTATTTCTGACTACTAAAAAGAGATGGAAATGCACTGTTAAAGTGCTGGTGGGTATGCACTGAATCAGAATCACTATCACTTTTAAGTCCTGTGGGTATGCGCGATTTTACTCTATTTTAGTTTCTTAATTTATTTGATTTATTTGGTTGGTTTAGATTGATTAAGATTTCTGATTTGGTTTTGTTATGTATTAGCCCGCTTTAAAGTTTTGATTTAATTCCCGGTGTTTTGTTTCGCTTGTTTTAGCTTTTTGTGCATATTTAGATGTGTAGGCATGTGGTTTTTTGTATATTCCTGTCTTTTGATTTTCTGTAAATTAAATTATATGGTGTCGCAAAATAAATTAATACTAAACTATCTTTTACTCCAAATTTTAGGCCCCCATCCCCCAGTTTACGTCCGGTTCTCGACATCCAGTTTTGCAACCCTTCCCGTAAATTCCTTCAAGGCTACCCAGAACGCCTACTGGTTAGCTACTCCTTGAATTTTTTCAAGCTCTTGGGACATTCTATCCCCTTGACAAATAGTTTCCTGTCCGCCAACCCTTTGTTAGTCGTCTCGATCGGGCAGTCAAACAAGACAATCCAAATCTTTGCAGGTAGGTTTTTAGAACTCCGTGCCCTGTTACTAGCTGCACCATCTCATGATGGAACTTTACCTCCATCTTACCTCTAGCGTTTATGAGCGGTATAAATTTGTGTGTGAACCTGCCCGTTGCAGCGTTGTTTAACCCCTTTTTCCACTGTCGGTTTGATCTTCCTCGCAGCTTTTCCTCACTCAGCGACCTTGGTGTCGTCTCTACTCTCATCAATACTAAAGTTAATAAAAGTTGCATTATCTGTAAAAGTTTTTGTGTATAATTTTAACTGCCACATCTACTTTGACAACCTACCTATTTTTTTGACCTACTGCTTATATCAATTTGTCAAAGTTTTAAATTCTTGGTCAAATTATATTCCTAAAGCCATTAAAAACTTTAATTTGATAATCAAATTTTACTTTTTATGAATTGCGCAAATTCCAAATTGTTTGAAGAAGATCCGTTATGCAGGGGTGCAATATGATTGAAGAATATCAACGAAGGTATAGCTTTAAATTTGTATGCCTTCAAGAAACGTAATCTTCTGGAAGTGGTTGTTGGTCGAATTTTTTAGTGGTCTGCTCTTCATTTGCGTGGTACTACTGAAATATTACAGTACATATCAGTACATATCAAAAACGGCTTTCCCACCATCATCTGAATCGGCAATCTCAGATCAAGAAATTAGTTAATAACAGAATCTACACATTTTTGATTTTTGAGCAATGCTCAATGCAAGGGTAGATGTTTTCAGATTTTTAAAGGTTGCTCGTAAGGTTCATAGTAAAATTTTACGATTCGGGGCGATACTTTATATGTCTAGAAGGTGTTAGAAAACGAGATTCTAATTTTAAGCTTGAGTAAAGTGTCCATCCCAAGGTAAAAATTTTCCTAGAAATAAAATTTGTAGAAAAATTATAGTAAACATACCCCTTATGGTGCCGAAAATCTTTCTATGATTTTTAAGGTAAACTTCCTATATATCGTGGTTTGAACTAACATACGTGCTCGATTTTTAATTAGCATTTTTAAAAGAAAAGGATTTTGAAACAATCACCTTACTTAAAATTTAGTGGTAATTTTTTTATTTTGTAGGCATTCGCAGCATATTTATCCGAATCTTCTATGTTTACAAATTACGCATTTTCATCGCTTACTTCGTATTTAGAAACGCAACCCTTTGTTAGCTTGTCGGCTGAAGACTTTCTGATGGGATACGATGATCCGTTGCTTGAAGTGGTGTACAACATGCTACCTGGCTGGATAGATTTTTCTCGAATAGGACTTTTTGATAGAGTAAGCATTACAGTAATTTCTTTACTTTTGATGGGTTGTAGTAATCTGTTCTAGATTATGGCGCTTGATAATTCTTCAGATTTGGTGACCATAAATATTATGCACAATATAAAAGGAGTAAATTCTACGGTTCTACGAATGAATAAAGAAATAATGACCTATGCTATAGAACAATGGGCCGGATCTCATGGTTTATCACAGTGGGGTTATAACGATGAAAAAGAAAACGAAAGCTCCTTTAAAAATTCCCAGTGCAATGTTATCACAGGGTCATTTTTGGGAACCATTTTTCCTATAGATCTGGAAGCAAATCAAACCATACGGCTGTATCAAAAATCATTTTGTCGTCCATTTCCACTTGCTTACATTGGAAGCGAATACAACAAAGATGAATTCAAAGTAAACATATATAAAATGCATCCAAAAGCTTTATTTCGAAAGGAAAATAACCCTGATAATGCTTGCTACTGCCAAAAGCAAAATTCCGATGACTGCCCACCCGATGGTTTTGGAGATTTAAGTCCATGTTATTATGGAGTTCCTGTTGTTATATCACAGCCCCATTTTCTCAATGCAGATCTTTCAGTTTTAAAGAAAATCGATGGAATGCTCCCAAAAGATGAAAAGCACGAAACCAAACTTGCGATACATGCAAAACTCGGAATTCCTACAGAAATTCATATACGAAATCAAATTAATTTAGCGATGCCTGAGATAAAATTCAATTCAAAAGTAATGCCGTTCCATAAACTTACAATTCCTTTAATCTGGATTGATGGTGCCATGGATGATATTCCTGATTTTGTAAAGTTTTATATAAGATTGTTGGATAACATTCTCCCACTTTGCGAAGAAATCCTGATGTATATTTTCGGCGGCATCGCTGTTTTACTAGTATGTGTATTTATAAGACTTGTTCTGCGTTCGTACATAATATACACGGGTAGTGACCACCTTAAACATATATATGCAAATACAACAAAAGAAGCACCAGAACGAGGATATCTTCTGCGGCGGTTGTCACATAGACAGGCAAATTAATGATCTTAGTAAATAAATATATTAGAATTAAAGCGTTTTATTAATACAATGTAAACGAGTGTTTATACAAACTTCCTGGTAATTGGGTATTGATTGGTTCAGGATATTACAACAGTAATGCCTATCCACTTCCTAAATAGGAAGCTAAAATAAACCAATAATAAAGAGTGACAAAGCTTCAGTTTGCCCTTCCTTACAGAGTTATTGACTAACAAAGTATCTAACATGTATTCTACAAGTACAAGTTTTTTTGATAATAAATACTTTAAATGTTCAAATAAGCCAGCTTTCACTTCAATGCATTTTCTAGCACGGTTTTACAGTAAAGCACTCACTCTCTCCAATATTTCGTCGTTTATTAAACCTGCGGCAGCACCAATACGGTCAATCACATTTGCTTATTCAACGACTGGTTGTAGATAAGTTTCTTTCTTGAGATATCAGTAGAGTATTTGAGCCGGTTCTGGTGCCTCATTTCCTCCAGAATCCCTCATTTCCTCATTCATTTCCTCCTGCCTCCCTAGCTCACTTTTCGAGATAAATCTATCTTGTTTGGTGTTGATTAGCAGTAGATTTTTTTCAGCTACCTGAATTTGTAGGAATTTTTTAGATAGCATCATCTCCCATGGAGCTACCCCAATTTTAAGATGTTTTACGTGCAATGATTTCTGGCCGTTCTTATAAATTTTTTAGCCATGCGACACATCAAATCCGATGACGCGAAAGGAAAATTAATCGATTCTAGCCTTGCCAATTCTTGAACAGTACGCAAGGCCAAAAAAGGCGACGACGAATCTCCATAAGTCACAGTATTTAATTTAAGGTTCATAATAGGATCTGACAGAGAAAATCTTCAGACGATACGTTGATAATCACGATGAGTATCTAAAGTTTTACGTAGAATCCGAATCTGCAAACAGATTTAAAATCCGACCACCCCTAACCATTTTACTCACATACCCTCTATTATTTCTTTTAAGATAAATCTATCTTGTTTGGTGTCAATTAATATTATATTTTTCTCAGCTATCCGAATTTCTAGGAATTTTTCAGACAGAATCATCTCCTAAGGCGCTACCCCAATTTTAAGATTTTTTATACCAGCACCCATTTCTAATCACCTCTCCTATATAACATCTAGTATCCTTTAACCAAACACTTAGAGGTATTTACACAAAGAAATTAAGCACCCAAAAGTTAAATAATTTATTTTATCCGATTTACAGTTTAATAAACTAATAGAATACAACTTTTACATTGCAAAGTATAACATTATTTTATTTTCTTCGTGTAGTCGAATCCAAGCAGTTGAAAGTAACCTGCATCAAGAAAGAGATTAATGTGTTGTTTAAAAAGAGAGGAAACGTGTTTTCGGTCAATAAAACTTATTGTCGTTAATCTAACAATATGTTTTACCGTGCAGCGACACCGCGTGGAAGTAAACACATGTCGCCGGGATCGAGGGGATTATTAAGGATGAGGATGGTTGTTATGTCGTATAACCAACTTACATGCTATTATATACATATACAATAAAATATATACATATATAAGTAACTATCCTATACCTTTATGCCCCCATGCGTAGGTTGATATGCTTCCAGGGATGACGTAACGCTTGTCATCTTCGCCCGACAAACTAATTTTATTGATTAACTGTGTATAAAGCTGGTGTGTAATCATTACAACTGGTACGCGAGTTATGTATCCCCCAATTACATATATATATATATATATATATATATATATATATATATATATTGATGTATTGAATCTAATATGAATTATTAGAAATTATTAAGTAAAAGTATAAGTTCAATGCAACATTGTAACACAAGGATAACCCAGAGAGGTTATCGACAGTTCATGTGAACGGACATGCAACTTTGCATCCGTGAGGGCAGTGATACTGCAGGTGGCAGGTCACAGGCGGTCAACATACCGCAGTTACTTAGAATTTAGTTGTTACATTGTAATAAAGTGTACAATTAAAGAGAAACGCAGACATGAGATCTGCAAGTTCTCACAGCCGTGTGAGGGGCAGGTTATTATAAAAGGCCCGGGAGCTCAATGCCCGGCAGTCAGTCTTCAAACTCCATACTTCGTTGTTTGAGCTACTCAACCGAGTCAGTCTTCGAACTCCATACTTCGTTGTTCAAGCTACTCACTAGTACAATAATTATTTTTTAGTATTATGTACAAGTTATCCAAATTTTAACTAATAAAAATTTGTTAAAGTCAAAGTGTTTTAAAAACCAGCTCCAAAGGCCCGAACTTTAACTGGCGCAGTCGTAACGGATGTCAAAGGGCACTGAAAATCCAAAAATCGGAAGATTGGTGACCAAGAATTTTATTCGAAATTTTGGCAGAACCCAAACCAAGTTGGAGGAAGAACAAGCATAGTCTAAATCCAGCAACAAACCAAGTTGGACAAGGAACAAAAATCGTCTAAGGCCAACAAACAAACCAAGGTGGACAAGATACAGAATCGATCGAACCCACCAAAGAAACAGATGAAATTAATGTAAGTTCATTTCCATAATTTTATTTCAAACCAAAACTATCATTGATATATGCTAGTATTATAACTATTGATTACTATTGTTTTATGTATTTTATTATTATGAATATTTTTTTGAAAATAGTTCAAAGTGAATTATTTTCAAAACGAGACTGTATAACATTTTATGAGACGAATGTTAAAGAGATAAAATTTTTCTTTAAAAAGCAAATGAAACTTGAAGTTTAAAAGAAATTTTCTTTTAAAATAAATAAGAATTGAATTTAAAAAGAAATCCTTACCATAATTAATAGAACGAACTCAAAAATAATCCAAAAAATAACGGGCGCACATTCACTAAACACCAAAAATAAGAAACATCAACCACCGCGATTCAACGCACGCTATAAACCGGTAAACTAACGCAAACTTAATTTCAAAACTAATCCAGAACGATAATAAAACCATTGACCTTATAAAATCACAGCAAAACACTCTGCTACAGTAACCTAAAACCACCTAAGATAAATACGCGAAGAAAGCATTCTTTATTATACAATTAAAACTCAGAGAAAATCGCTTTCAGAATCCTTGCACAGTACTAAAGAAATAGCTTTCAGGAACTTTCAGTACTAAAGCAATTCGCATCATAAGTAATTAAATACATCACGGAATTATAGAAGCGCATGAAAATTACACCACAACACTCTATAAATAATTTGCAGTACAAACACGGTATAAACTCTAAACGTTTTTCAACTAATTAATCAGCATTATAAAGTGCAGTAAAACGGTCATCATAAGAAGCTTTAATTAAAACGCTGAAAACCTACATTACGGAGAGATTCAATTACCAACAAGCATTATAATACCAAGAGATCTAAAGATAAATAGACGTAACACTTTATACAAAGTACGGAAAGTAATTCCTATAATTTCTATTAACACCTGTAAGTGCAATTAACTCAACGTACGTGACAAAGTAACGGAGATTACATCCTTTAGTATTCAATTTCAACAGTAAAGTACAAAAGTAAGTAACCTCAGGTCATAACTACGCAACTCAGTAAAACCCACGGAAGAGTATTAATTACGAGTTAACCGAACTGAACTAAAACAACGCTAAACGAGAATAAATCCATCCATTTAAGATTCCTTAAGAAACAGGAACTCAAGACGAACTAAAAGCTGCATAAAAACAATTAATCCAAGACTACGGTAAATAAACTCAACATTATTGAGTACAGATCTCACAAGTACATCACCGCATTGTGTAATTAAATATAAATAAACAACGACTACGATTTTAAAATAACTCGACGCAATATAAACTTAAAATTAATAAATCTAATACTACAAGTACGAAATTAATCTCAAATTTTACCAAATTTTTATCCACCCAATCCAAACTGAAAATTAACAAATTCAAATCAAAATAACGCCGAAAATAACAAAATAAACCTCAACCTTTACCAAAATTTTATTTACCTAATCTAATTGAAAAATTAACAAACCAAAACCGAAGTTAACGTTTCAAATAGCTAAATCAACATCAATTTTTACAAAACTCTAAGTTATCCAATTTAAAAAAGAAAATTTAAAAAACCAAAGCAAAAAATAACGTCATAAAAAGGAAAATCATCCCCAATTTTTACAAAATTCGAAATTACTTAATCCAAAAGAAAAATTAATACATCCAAAGCATAATTAACGTTACAAATAGAAAATTAACCCCAATTTTTACAAAATTTGAAATTTCACAACCCAAACGGAAAATTAATAAATCCGAAGTAAAAGTAACAATACAAATAGCGAAATAAAGCTTAATTCAAAAAAAAAAAAATTTTTTAAATTTTCCAAAAATCGAAAACAACCCTTAACCAACATGAGTAACACAGACTTACGTCTCTATTTAGAGACAATACAGACGTTTGATGGCACGCAGGCCCATCTCTCGAATTTCATTGGAGCATGTGAAATGTTCCTAAAACCTTTACAAACCCGGAGATGACGCAAGAAATTCATTGCTTATACGCTTAGTAATAAGTAAACTAGCCGGAAGGGCACTAACATTAATCGCCAGTAGGGACGACTTATCGGAATGGGACCAGTTTAAACAGCTACTAATTGCATATTTTGGAGACCAACGTAATATAAAATGCCTGGTACGAGACCTAATAAACCTTAGAATGGAACACAATCAATCCCCTTACCAATTCGGAATAAAATGCCAAGACGTGAGAAGTTTAATTTTAACAAAATTAAAAATCGAAGAACCCGATCAAAACGTTAGACATTTAAAAACAAAAATGTATGACGAAATGGCACTAGACACATATATAAACGCTTTACCAGAACGACTATCGGTTAAAATCAGATTCCAACGACCCCAAAATCTAGAAGAAGCTATGAGCCTAGTAATAGAAGAAGAAAATGTAATGTATTACCGCAACAGACTATACAACCCCAACGCGAATAAAAGTTATTCACCAACAAAAACTATACAAGCTACAAGACAAACAATCCCTCAACAAAAATTCACACCCTTTAACCCACAAACAAATCAACCGCGAAGTAACAACCCAAGTTTTAACAATACCAATTTTAATAATCAATATAAACATTTTTCAAGACCAGCATTCAATGCAAACCCTAATAGAAATACACCAATGACTAATACTCATAACAACCCTAACAATTATTACAAACCAACACCAATGGACACCTCATCTGGTAACACCAGACAAAACACAAAAATAACACATATCCGACCAAACCCTCATCAGAAACGTAATTTTACATCGGAAGAATTATTTCATCAAGAAATAGAAAAATTTGACACTGACCAGAATAATGACATTGAGACACCTACGAACAATGAATCAAACCATGCAGAAACTTATGAACGTGACGAACAATACGAAACTTACGAGGAGTACGACGAAGAAAACTCAAACTCAAATTTTCAAATGGACCAATTCATAACCGACCAAACTTAATAAACTTAAATAATATAAATCACTTAGTATTACCATACATAGAAATACCCCACGCTAAATTCAAACTATTAATCGACACTGGATCCTCTAAAACATTAATTAGCCCCAGAACCGTACAAAAACATTATTTAGATTATGTAGAAAGAGAACCATTTAAAATCAAAACAGCCCATCAAACAACACTACACCAATTCGTAGCAAATATACCCTTACCAAGAACATTTAATGTTAAAATGAAACATAAATTTTGTGTATTCGAATTTAACGATAAATATGACGGATTAATCGGAATGGACCTTCTAAGAAAATTAGGAGCCAACATTGACATTAAAAATCGCTTATTAAGGACAAAATACGGAAAAATCCCAATTAAATTTCAAAACACACAAGTTGAACAAAAATACACTATAGAACCCCGAACGGAAAGAAAAATAAAAATCCCAGTAAAATCTAACAAAAATTTAGGAAAAATAAATCATATGACATTTCAACAAGGAGTAGAAACCCCAACTGCCTTAGTACAAAAAAAAGATAACTTTGCAACCACAACAATATTAAATTCAAACGACTATCCCGTAGAATTATCATTGACAGACCCAATTAACGTAGAAGAACTAAATTTTAACGAAATGGAAATAGACGAAAATTTAGAAAATAATTACAACCCAATAGAACATGACGAAATGTTAAGAGAAAATTTAACTAACATCCGCTTCAATACCGACATCAATCAAGAAGAAGAAAGAGCAATTAAGAACTTATGTTTTGAATACCGAGACATATTCCATTGTGAAGGAATACCATTAACATTCACCAACACAGTAAAACATAATATCGAGTTAACAGACAATAAACCAATTTTACAAAAGCATACAGACTACCTCATGCAAGCCAAGAAGAAGCTGACAGACAAGTAGCAGACTTATTAGACCAAGACATAATCCAGCACTCCAATTCACCATGGAGCAGCCCGTGTTAATAGTACCTAAGAAATTAGACGCAACCGGAAAGAGAAAGTACAGAATGGTAATAGATTATAAAAGTTAAATGAAAAACGGTAGATGACAAATATCCACTACCAAATATAACCGAAATTTTAGACAAATTAGGCAAATGTCAATATTTTACAACATTAGACCTAGCATCAGGATACCATCAGGTAGAGATGGAAGAAAAGACATATCAAAAACAGCCTTCAGCACACCTAGAGGACATTACGAATACAAACGAATGCCATTTGGACTAAAGAACGCACCCGCTACTTTCAGAGAGTCATGGACAATATACTACGAGGAATACACAATGAGAAATGCCTTGTATACCTTGACGACATCATAGTTTATTCCACATCATTGGTAGAACACATAGAAAGATTGAAAGAAGTATTCGAAAGACTTAGACAAGCACATTTTAAAGTACAATTAGACAAAAGCGAATTTTACAAAAGAAGTATCATTTTAGGACATGTAATAACACCCCAAGGAGTAATGCCAAACCCAGACAAAACAAATGCAGTTCTAAATTACCCATTACCAAAAACAACCAAAGAAATTAAAGGATTTCTAGGACTTAGTGGTTACTACCGCAAATTCATTAAAGGTTACGCTCAGATAACCAAACCCTGACAAATTGTTTAAAAAGGAAACAAAATTGAACACACCCAGAATTTATTAAAGCTGTAGACAAAATTAAAAACATATTAACAAATCACCCTGTATTAGAATACCCAGACTTTACAAAACCATTTATACTGACGACAGACGCATCAAATGTAGCATTAGGCGCAGTATTGAGCCAAGGAAAAGTAGGTAGCGATAAACCTATCAGCTACGCATACAGAACCCTAAATGAAACCGAACAAAATATAGCACTATAGAAAAGAATTATTAGCCATAATTTGGGCAACAAAATATTTTAGACCTTACCTATACGGAAGAAAATTTTACATATATACCGACCATAGACCACTAGTATGGTTATGCAAACTAAAAGAACCAAATTCAAAATTACAAAGATGGAGAATCAGACTCGAAGAGTATGATTACGAAATTATATATAAAAAGGGAATTTATAACAACAACGCAGACGCTTTAAGCCGAATCCAACTCAATGCATTAGAAACGGAATCCATTATAGGAAACGTAGACGAAGAAGAAATAAGGGAAGATACAGACGAGAGCGACACAATACATTCGACACAAAACGAAGAACCAAAAAACGCGATTAAAATTTTAAACGAAGCAATCGATATGAAACCCAACCAATTTATAATAACCGAAGTTTTAAATAACCCCAATCCAGTAAAATATACAAAAGTAGATAACAAAAAGATACCAAATTCAAATAACTAAAGATGACAATGAGGAACAAATAATTAAAATTTTAAAAGAATACACCCCCGAGAAAAAACGATTTTATTTTTATTTCAACACCGAACATTTATACCAAAGATTTTCAGAAATATACATTAAATTATTCAATAACTCTGGACCTGAACTCATCAGATGTACTAGAAAACTAATAACACTAGACGACCCTGACGAAATAAACGATGTAATTAGAAATCAACACGAAGGAAAAACCAACCATCGTGGAATTAACGAAACAATAAAACAACTTGTAAGACGTTATTATTTTAAAGACATGAAGGACTTGACCACAGATTTTATTAACCAATGCGAACTATGTGACAGAGCGAAATACGATAGAAAAACCCCAAAGATACCCTTAATGTTAACCAAAACACCCGACAAACCATTTCAAAAACTACATGCCGATACTCTAGTAGTAGAAGCGCAAAACTATCTAACAATTATAGACGCATTCACAAAAATAGGCCAAGCCATACCAATCACATCCAAAAATAGCATTGACGTGACCCAAGGATTTTACAATATTTCACATTTTACGGAACACCGAATCAATAACTTTAGACAATGGTAGCGAATTTAAAAACGAGACAATACAAAACACTTTAGAACTCCACAAAATAAAAATTCATTTCATAACGGAAAACCACCCTGAATCAAACGGACTAATTGAACGATTACATTTAACCCGGTTAGAACAAATTCGATTATTAAGAATAAATTATAAAAAGGAACATATAACCAATTTAATGTCATACGCACTAATCGCCTATAATAACACAATTCACTCATCAACAAATTTTACACCCTTAGAATTAACATTAGGACATTCAGATTCACGAAATCCCTATGACATACACTACAATAAAGAAGTATATCAACAATATGCGAAAGACCACAAACAAAAATTAAAAATAACTTACTACAAGGTAAAAGATAAATTAGAAAACGATAAAGAACGTATCACCACAACCCGAAACAAAAATACCGACTCAAATAAATTTTCAATAGGACAAACCGTGTATGAGAAAAACTTTCAAAGCAAGCGACATAAAACAGCACCCAGAAATTTAGGACCATTTAAAATTAAGAAAATATCAGATAAAAATATAGCAGTAGTAGACAACGGTAAAATAACAAAGTATATTCATTTGAAAAACCTAAGACACCCTGTAATTTCAGATGGACAATCATCACCCTTACCGTCAACCTCCACCCAGGTAGAACGGACAACCCAATAACAATAAATAAAGAACAACCCCGGTATACTACCAATAAACTAGGCAGTGTACAAAATACAACATTTACTCAAATAATATCCACCCTTACTTTAATGCAACAAATTTTAGCAACATTAAGAATAACGAAATAATATTTTTGATAGAAATCTAGATAGTAGAAAGTAACAATTATCAATATTATCATTTATTTGCTTTTCCAACGAAAGTTACTAGCACATACCAAGTAATCATACCCAAAACCAAATTCCTATCCCTAAATGAACTGAGATATGGTTATACAAACGAAAAATGTACTGAAGTAACACCAAACCAATATTTATGTCAATCGATGACGACAACAACCATTCAAGAAGACAGCCCTTGTGAAGTACAACTATTAAAATTCTCAAATCATTACGAAAACTGTGAAACTAAACAAGTGCAAATAACTAATATGAAAATTCAAAAAGTTACAGATAACAAATGGATAGCCATTTTCCCAACAGAAGTAATAGCAACCATCCACTGCAACCAAGATGAAAATAACCAAGCATTAATCGGAAGCAAACTAATTACCCTCAAAGAAGATTGTTATGTGAAATTGAAAGATGAAGTTATCAGAGTTTATCAAGATCCCATAACAACAAAGAAACTTGCAAACCTACCGGAACTACAGTTCAAGATACAAGAAGAAGACAAAGAAATAATCAAGAAACCTATGAAGCTAGAGCATCTAGACTTAGACGATCTCAACCACGCCGTGAAATTAGTGGAAAGTTATAAAGAACAATTAAGTGAAATCAAAACGCCAAAGTTACATTATAATAATATAAGTGTTTGGACAATTGTATTAATCATTTTAATAATTTTTGTAATCATGTATGTATTATACAAAATGTACCTTAGATATAAGAATGAAGGAAACAGTTCTAGATTTAAGGAAACAAAGAGAAAAAAGGAAACAATAAGTATACCCTTAGAAACAATGAATTCTAAATAATGTATTTTATGTATTTAAAAATTAAGAAAAACCTTAATTTTTCATTTACGGTGGGAGGAGTTATGTATCCCCCAATTACATATATATATATTGATGTATTGAATCTAATATGAATTATTAGAAATTATTAAGTAAAAGTATAAGTTCAATGCAACATTGTAACACAAGGATAACCCAGAGAGGTTATCGACAGTTCATGAGAACGGAATGCAGCTTTGCATCCGTGAGGGCAGTGATACTGCAGGTGGCAGGTCACAGGCGGTCAACATACCGCTGTTACTTAGAATTAAGTTGTTACATTGTAATAAAGTGTACAATAAAGAGAAACGCAGACATGAGATCTGCAAGTTCTCACAGCCGTGTGAGGGGCAGGTTATTATAAAAGGCCCGGGAGCTCAATGCCCGGCAGTCAGTCTTCAAACTCCATACTTCGTTGTTTGAGCTACTCAACCGAGTCAGTCTTCGAACTCCATACTTCGTTGTTCAAGCTACTTACTAGTACAATAATTATTTTAGTATTATGTACAAGTTATCCAAATTTTAACTAATAAAAATTTGTTAAAGTCAAAGTGTTTTTAAAAAACCAGCTACAAAGGCCCGAACTTTAACTCGCGTTGTTAGTCAACCAACATTTTGCAAATTACAAAGACAACAACATATTGATTGTCTAGCGAACACACGTGGAGGTAACACGTACACTCTGTGCACCAGGATAGAAGCAGGAAGGATTTGGAAGGAGGGAGCGTGGGAGAAGAACTTAAAAATTATAGAATCTTAAAACTAATATATACAATAGACTTACAAAATCTATACAAATATAAACAACTATCTTAAACCTATATCTTTATGTGCCCATGTGTAGGTTGATAGCTTCCGGGGATGACGTAACGCTTGTCATCTTCGTTCGATAAACTAATTTTATTAATAAGCTGCGTGTACAAATCGTGTTTTTTACTCCGGATACATACACCGGCAAGTACTCAATACCACCCAAATAAGAATTAAATACTTTGTGACTGTTAACTTCCGTTTCCCTCGTAAAAGTTATCAAAGTTATCAATTACACATTCGAGATACCCGTAAACCAACATATTTTATAGTAACAGTGCGCCGTATAATACATGCATACCCTTTCTCTGCGCTACTGCTATTCTCGTAGTTGGTTGAAAAAGTCAGTCGTCTCTTTTACTGCTAGGACCGATGCAAAGCATCATTTTATACTTTCTTTATAAGTATAGCGCATCGCACACTTTTTTTATCTGATAATTAAATTTTGCTCATGTATGCTTTTACACTATCGCATATTTAAACATCTAATACGATCGATAAACGATCTTTGATTATTCTAACGGGAACCGCCATACATTCCGCCGCTGCGTTCTTTTTGAATCCAACGAACCGATTGGCCACCGTACACTAACACCTAACGTATCTTTCCCACTATTCGTTAAACAAAAAATACCGACATCGTCATGTCCGTATGTGGACGTAAGCAGTTGTTTATGGATGTGTACGGGAATATGTAACCATATACATTAATCAGTCTAAGCTATTTTATTTAGTCCAAGAAAACTACTATTCTTCTAAACCACAATTAATAATCACCTTTATAAATTTAACATTTTTACCATTTTCCAATGGCTGGTGCTACCTACATGGAAACTTTATTTTCTTTAATTTCTTATTGGAGAGAATCTTCATTCTCCCACTCACTGTTGCGTAGTTGCATGCCCACCACATTTGGCAATATATGATCGTTATAGGTTGTAGGACCCTCGGTTTTAAATGATCCGAGAGGTTCTTTACTAGGCAAATATACAATGTTTAGCGGAACCCCTTTGCGTGTGGTATATGCCAAGGTTACGAAACCCAACATTCCTTAGTTCGTCTATGTTATCTGCCATTTTGATAAATACGTTTTTAGAATAATCTTTAAAAAGTATACGGATTTAGTACCATCCTTTTCCGCAAGGACTTCTACCTAACTAAAAGAGTTCTTCTTACTAACCACAAATGCATACAGCTTGTAGAACCCGGATGTATCTAAGACAGTCCATCGACACATAAAATAATCTTTCAATTCTTCCTCATTTTCTCTTATAAGATGTTCTTTGTCTAACACGTCTTCGTATTGTTCGCAGTGTTTTTTATGTAGTCCAACTTTCACCTTTTTGCATCCATTTTCTCTAATTCCAGCTATCTTTTTCTCTCACTTACAGCGTATGCCGTGTATAATGAAGCAATTTCCTTTAGCGTAAACGGATAGAGTTTACTACCAATATTTACCCATTGTACAATCTCTGGGCGAATGTTAGGCGTATTTATCAACCCCAATTCCGAAATGATTATTTCTTTGGAATTGTAGAATATGGTATTGCAGATTGTGTAAAATATGTACTACCTACTTTAATGTAGCGCTTGTGTAAGATTTTATTTTACTTTGGCTGTTTTCCTCCTCTACTATCTTCTATAGTTTATAGGTAAATAGTTAAAACTAAAAGCTGAAAACACATACTTTATCAATTTTTCCCTTTCCTCTGGTTTTTCGGACAAGGCGGCTTCGTGGCGTAGTGGTATGTGTGTGACTACTACGCCCTAGGTCCCGGGTTCGATTCCCGACACGGTCCGCTTGAAAAATATTAGGCAAGCATTTTTCACAAAAATACACCCTCGTTCGGGTGAGAGGTGAAATGGAGGTCCCGCGTGTGAGGGTTGTCACGCACGTTAAAGATCTTTACCTTGCTTGGAACAGCAAGGGTTCGGCAAAATTCCAAATTTTTCAGGTAAAAAAAAACTCGATTCCGGGCCAATGTAGTACCTTCGGGTGGAGCATTGGAAAATCACATGTAAGGTTTTTCGGACAAATTAATTTGCAAGCCAGTCAATTTCTTTGTATTGCTATTCCCCCAATACACGTACTGTAGTAGGTTAGTATACACTAAACAGTAGCTATTGTGCAGCTTGTTCGATAGATTACTCCACATTTTGGCAAGTGACACCGAGTACATTGGCGTCTTTGGGAAGTATAACTTACTATCTTCCAATAAGGTTAAAAGTCTTTTAGGAGATTATACACCTGTTCTGCACTGACATGGTTTCCAATTGTACAGTTGTATATTGTCGCTTCCAAACGCGTAGTACAATGTTCTTTGGTCAAAGTAGACGCCAATGTTTCCCTTAAACATGCATTTGGACAATGTAAAATATCTAGTATATAGTTTTCAAGTTGTTTATTAGCACCAGGACTTGTTAACTGACACACAAATTTGTTGTATATCTTAATTCTTGCATTGGTTGTTAGCCATGTTAAACAATCGATTCCCACAGTTTTATCGTTGTCAACCATAATATTGCAGTTCTCTTCGTATTCGCACTTGTAGCAAAAGTTATGGTTTGTAGTTAAATAATTACACATCTCCATCTTGCTAAATATGCCAGCAAAATCTTGGTGTTCTTCTAGTAAAGTTTCCAACTTAACATCTTCTAGTTCCACTTTGTACGGAACACATATAGGATTTTGTAATTTTTTTATTTATGCTTTCGAGACCTTCTTTCCCAATAATTTCTTTTACTCCCCAACCCATTTTGTTAGTGCTTTCCAGAGAAAACGGAGGCTTAGCTTTAACACCATGCCTAGCGGAAACAAATCGATCGAACTTTTCTCGTAGATAGCTGTTACTATTCTCAAATTTTTATTCTGATATTATACATAACAAAATTTAAAAATATTTAATGCCAAGCATGGAGCCATTTTAAACTTAATTTTAATACAAAGTTATTCACAGAAAACGGTCCTTTCTTTATGTTTGTTGGGAGTGGTTTTAATTTTATCTAATTTTATTCGCAGCTTAAAATTTAAATCGACAACTAAATCCTCTATCTCCTTTTCTAGCCAATAGTTTGATACATAGAGACCGGCTAGGTTTTCGAATTGCAAAATGTACCGAAGTTTGTCTCTATATGTAAAGTCGTTGATTCCACCAACAACCAGAGCCATTCCTTCGTGTAATTCTTGCAGCTTGTGACAAACTTTTAATCTAGGCATTCCCACTATATCCTGCACACGTATCTTGTTAGCTTGATCGACTTCTTCTTGTCGGTATTGGAGGGAATTTTTATTCTCCCACTCACTGTTGCGTAGTTGCATGTTCACCACTTTTGGGAATATATGGTCGTTATAGGATGTAGGATCCTCGGTTTTAAATGATCTGAAAGGTTCTTTACTAGGCAAATATACAATGTTTAGCGGAACTCCTTTGCGTGTGGTGTACGCCACGGTTACGAAACCCGCATTCCTTAGTTCGTTTTTGTTATCGGTCATTTTGATAAATACGGTTTTAGAATAACCTTTTAAAAGGTATACGGATTTAGTACCATCCTTTTCCGCAAGGACGCTTACATAACTAAAAGAGTATTTCATTCTAACCATAAATGCATACAGCTTGTAGAACCCGGATGTATCTAAGTCAGTCCATCGGCACATAAAATATTCTTTTAAGTCTTCTTCATTTTCTGCAATAAGATGTTCCTTGTCTAGCACATCTTTATGTTGTTCGCGTATTGTCGCAGTGTTTTCCATTAGTTCCTTTAAGGTCTGTCCAGAACGCCTTCTGGTTAGCCACTTCCCCGACTTCCTCTAGGCTCTTTAGCCTGTAACGGTTTAAATTTTTTTTGTTACCAATACTGTTGGTTAGGCAATGGATTCTACTTATTCTGATAGATAGACAACCATACATACATACAGACCTTGTAGGAACGTGTTTGGTTGAAAACAACATTTTAGAAACCTACTGTCCTTGGGAGGGTGTTATCTACTTGGTTAGATACGCGAACTTTGTCTTCCCTTTTTGGATTTAAGCACTGCACAAAATTGGGTCTTCAGCTTGTGAAGTTGAGCTTGGCTTGAAAAAGCATCAAGTACTTTGGTGCTCACAAGTAGGATGTTCACGTTGTTATAATGTGCGAATTAGCTAAAGATGCCGCGACGGGCGACTTTCGGATATCACATTCGTCGATACTGAGGTCTGTAATTAAAAGAAAGCTGCGCGAAAAGTCAATCCGACAATGCGAAGAGAGGTGGAACAACGCTGCCACGGGCAGGTTGACGCACAAATTCATACCGAGCATAGAAGCTAGAGGTAAGATCGAGGTGAAGCTCGATCATAAAATGGTGCAACTGATAACAGGGCACGGTGCCATGAAAGCCTATTTACAAAGATTCGGTTTAACCGATAATGACCGCTGCGAATACGGTGAGGGCGCAGAGACCGCAGAGTATGTGCTCTTCGACTGTCCACTCGAGGTGGCAAATCGAGGGTTATCTGATATGAAATTGGCAGTAGTAAGGCTCGCATGGCCAATGAGCCTAAAGGAAGTTGGGGAAGTGGCTAGCCATAAGGCGTTCTGGACAGCCTTCAAAGAATTTGCGGGAAGGATAGCGAGATTGGACGGTGATAACGGCGCGTAAATCAGAGGGGATGGGGAAGGATTGAATATTTTGGATTTTGACTTGGCATAAGAAATGGTCATGAGCATGTATGACCAAAACCTATATAAAAAAAATAAATAAAACTAAAAAAATTTAAAAAATAAAAACAAAATTTAAAAAAAAAGAAAAAAAATGATAATAATAATTAACCAAAAGTCTTAATATGCACATCAAATCCCCACACCGCTAAAACAATCACTGTCTCACCTTAAACGCGCGGAATATCAGGAATAAATCAAAACATAAATAAATAAAACAAACTAAATCAAAAACCGTCATTCATTTAAATCAGTCTAATAAATAAAGAAAATAAAATAAAGTGAAACCGCGCATCCCCCCAGGACTTAAAAGTGATAGTGATTGTGATCCCCCAGAACGTTTAGTGCATCCCCGCCAGAACTTTAACAGTGCATATCCATTTCCCCCTAGCAATAAGGAATTAATAGACGTAAGAAGACGACCAGATCTTCGGATGCTGGAGAAATTTATATACGGGGTAAGAGTAAAATTGTGGCGGCTGTACTCGCATAAGCATTGATTTGTAGAGATAAGCAGATTTTGAAATATTTTAACATGCACGTTTTATGTGTAATGGCGCTAGTCGATATAATGCTCATGCGATTGTACCTGATAATTTATTTGGGTGGTGCTTTTGCTAATCTATGCACTCTTACATGCTTACGCTTTTAGATGATGATATATGTGATATGTGATGATATATATATATATATATATATATATATATATATATATATATATATAAAGAAAACTCTTTTATAATGCCTGTATATTGGACAAACATGTCAATCCTTAAATCAGCGTATAATTCAACACAGAAGTGACATAAAAGTTAAACCAAATTCATGTGCTTTATCGAGTCATTCAGCTAATTTAGATCATAGAATAGATTTCAAAAATCCAAAAATTTTAGAATTAGAGAAAGATAAACAAAAAAGACTATTTCTTGAAATGTATCACATTTTTAATACAAAAGATAGTATAAATAAAAAAACTGATATTAGTGGTTTGAGCTCGATTTACACATATTTACTTAATTTTAAAACATAGCTACATACCTAATGTAATATTTGTTAATATGTTCAACGTTATAAATACATACACACATTCAAACCACACAACCTAACGCATGGGCATACACACACACACACACACATACAAACAAACAACTATCACATACAACATAACATATACATTAAATAAAGGTATCAGGTATCCTCTTAAAAAAGAGAATTTGAAATATTTCAAAATCTGACATAATTTTTATTTTACATTTCTTCTTACACAAATTATATATCCTTCCTACATTTGAAAGTGAAAAACTAAAAATAGTTATGTTTAATAATTAATTTCGATGTTAATTTTTTAAAACAACTCATCTTGAAAGTTGCAATTAATATTTGTATAATTTAGCCTAGTTGTTTATAACATTTTTAGAAGCCTGTGAACAAGGATTAAATAAATCCGAAAATTTAGGCATTATAAAAGAGTTTTCTTTTTACCAGCTGACCTCAAACCCATTAAAAACATTTAATATTACTAGAAGGTCATTATCTTTAAAATATATTATATATATATATATATACAGTGTGTCCAAATTTCGAGTCTACATTGTGATTTCAGTTATTATAAGAAATAGAGATTGGGTTAAATGGGGAAAGATTTGAAGGAATCCAGGCCAGTTTTGTATCCGTTTACAAAATTGCTGTAAGTTGTCTGGTTTTAGAAATATTCGAAGAAAACTAAAAATGGCGGATTTTGTTTTTTAATATAAAACATGAATCATAAGTCGCACCATCACAAGACTTGCACATTATTAAGACACTTTTCTAAAAGGAGTATTTTAGCATGAACACAATCATTCGACTGTCTTTTGTTTTCGAAGAAACGCCCACAACTTTTGTTTTTCTTATGGCCGCCATTTTGAATATTAAGTGAATATTATGCGCCTTAATATTAACTTTTAAATGATATGCCACATGTCTATAAAAAATGCAAAAACTATCCTAAATTTTAAAAATAACTAAATTTGTATGTTCTTGAACGTTTGGTGATCCCAACAGGGCAAAAATTTGATTTCTACTTTCCAAACAGTAGTAGTAGTAGTAGTACCACATACATTTTGTTAAGTAGAACTTGTAAGGTATTGGATATAAATCTTAAAATTAATTTAAACATAAAACTGCCTATCTTATCTAATTTAGGGAACAAAATTAAATGTGACCGAAACAGCAAACTATCATCTAAATTCCTTCTCGTAGATGCTGAAAATGCTGTCCGTTTGCATCACGACTGCAAAACATTGCGGGGTACGTGTTTTAAACTAAGTAATAAACATCGTTTTATTGTACAGATTACAATGGAATCCATCAGAGTATTCGCCTGCGATGTGTGCCAGAAAAACTTCTCGATCCAGAGCAACCTTAACCGACACAAACAGGAGGTCCATAATATCGTTAGATCATCACGTCAGGTTACAGCCCCAGCTCTACCGATTGCATTACCAGCGCCAACATCATTTGTGTGCGACATTTGCGGTTTGGGGTTCGGGCGTCAAACTAATTTAAACCGGAATCAGCATGCCCTCCACGGAGATACTATATCTTCTACATCGATGTCAGCCAAACGTGGAGCATCACCACCACGCGCTGCACCCGCCCCAAAACTCCAGCAGCAGGACCAACGATATTGTGACGATTGGAATATGGACGTTCCTTCACGTCAGTTCCCTGGACATTTACGCACTGCCGCGCATAAGGCCGAATCCGGAAGCTCTAAACAAGAAGCAATACAACTGTTATCGTCTGCCTTCCGGTCCCGGATCGCAACCTACCGCATCAATAATCTGTCGGGTTGTAGAGACATTGGAGACTTTTTACTTGAACAAAAGCAGCATTTTGTAAAGTTGATCCGGGATACCTTACAGGCCCACACGACCCTTAAAATTAATGTGGAAGTGTTTGGCATGTACACAAAGATGTACCTAGGTGATTCCAAAGCAACAAAATCTTTCAGCACCAGGAATCAAATTATAACCCGATCGAGCGACTTGAACAAAGTGTATACGGCGTTTTCTCGGGAGATGCTCCATAAATCCCAAGAATTTAAACATCACCAGTCCGGTTGGGCCTTACAACGTGTCCTGCATTTAGAACTAAACATCAACAAATACCAGCCACTTTGGGGATCCTTCTACATTACCCTTCCACGCTGGATACAATTTAGAAAAGCGGTGGTGAATGTGAAAAACCGAGACGCAGCCTGTTTTGCCTACTCCATTGTAGCAGCGCTGTATCCTGCCGAGCATAATCCCCAACGTCTTAGCAAGTACCCTCATTACGCGACTTGCTTAAATATGGGCGGTATAGAGTTCCCTATGACCTTTGACAAAATTGCCAAGTTCGAGGCTTTGAACGATCTGAGTTTCAACGTATTCGGAGTGGAAGGAAGGTCTATTGTTGGTCCTCTACATTTTACTAAATGCAGGAGAGCCCGGCACGTTAACTTGCTCTATATCCAGGATGAAGAAAAAAATGTCACTTCTGTTGGATCAAGGATTTGGGACGTCTGGTCGGTAAGCAGTTATCAAAAGATTGTTTACATAAATGGATTTGCGATGGATGTTTAATCTTTTTTCCAACTGAGACTGCCTTGACCAGGCATACTGAGCGGGACTGTAGCCATGTCGTAACCAAAATGCCCACCGTCTTCAACAACGTTTTGGAATTTTCGAGCATCCAAAAACAAATGCAGGTCCCATTCGTTATTTATGCTGACTTTGAGTTGCTTCTACAGCCGTACAATTTTGCAACGCCTGACCTCTCCACGTCATTTACAACACCGCTCCAACTGCATACCCCTTATAGCTGGGCATATTACATCAAATGCAACTACGACGACTCCTTCAATAAATTTCAGATCTACCGGGGCCCAGACGCAGCACGTGAATTTGTCACCAAACTTAGAGAGGAAGCTAGAGTCTGGGTAAGATACTGACGACGAATGTGCCCATGATTCCTTTGGATCCCCAGAATGAACTTTTGTTCCACATGACCGAAAACTGTGGGATATGCAAGAAACCGCTTGGAACAAACCGTGTGAGGGATCACACCCACATGAATGGGACGTACCGCTTCCCTGTACACTCCAAGTGTAACATCCTCTTTCGGGTTCCGCAGTTTATTCCAGTGGCTTTTCACAACCTTAGTGGATAAGATGCTCATTTCATTATAAAAGAGCTGGGGTATGATAACGAGAAGATTAGCGTTATACCGAACAATAAAGAGCGGTTCATCTCATTTTCGAAAACTATGCGGTTAAACGATACAGAAATGGTTTTGGACGATGAAGAAAAACCCGCTGATAAGTCCTGTGTCCAACTTCGGTTTATCGACTTTCTCCGATTTATAGCATCCGGGTTGGATGCACTGGTGAAGAATTTAGCCCAGCACCAGTTTGTAGAGGTCGGACGTCACTTCTCCGAGGACTTCAAGTTCCAACTGGTTACCAAGAAAGGCGTGTTTCCATACACTTACATACAAAGTATGGAAGTATTGGGGGAAACAGCTTTACGACCACAGGACGCCTTCTACAATGACTTCGCCACTACATCCATTACCACCGACGAATACGAGAGGGCTCAGAAGGTATGGCGCAACTTTAGTCTCAACACGCTTGAGGAATATAGCGATCTCTATTTGAAGACAGATGTACTGTTGTTGGCAGACGTCTTCGAGAACTTTCGCCGGGTGTGCATGACGACTTATGACCTTGATCCGTGCCAGTATGTGACAGCGCCTTTATTAACCTGGGACACCATGTTAAAATACACCGGCGTGAAACTGGAGCTCCTCACGGATATTGACAAGTACCATTTTATAAAGTCTGGTATCAGAGGGGGTATGACCCAGTGTAGTGGACGCTACGCTACTGCCAATAACAAGTACATGGAAGAATACAATCCTGCGGCTCCGTCTAAGTATTTGGTCTACTACGATGCCAATAACTTGTATATCTGGGCCATGAGCCAGGCTATCCCTCTTGGAGGATTTCGATGGCTGTCCACTACCGATGCAGCCGGTCTCCAGGCCACTATCTTAAATATCCCCAAGAACTCTGCGAAAGGATTCATTCTGGAGATCGACTTAGAGTACCCTCCGCATTTACACAAACTCCACAACGACCTGCCATTCTGCCCGGGAATGAAGACGCCGCCTAATATTTCATCTATGACTCCAAAGCTCCTCGCCACCTTAGAAGATAAACGCCGCTACATTATCCACTACAGGAATCTACAGCAGTGTGTGCGGAACGGATTAGTGTTGACCTCCATCCACCGGGTTTTCGAGTTCGACCAGTCTCCATGGTTGAAACCTTATATCGAATTGAATGCAGACCTTCGCATTCGTGCTACCAACGCTTTTGAGAAGGACTTTTTCAAACTCATGAACAATGCCATTTTTGGTAAAACCATGGAAAACATAGACAAGCGCGTCGACGTTAAGCTCGTGACTAGGTGGGACTGTGACCGGAAGACCTTGTGCGCGAGTACCCTGATTGCCCGCCGGAACTTTAATTGTAATCTGGTACTAGGCGAAAATTTAGCACTCATACAGATGGACCACGTTAGGGTCACCTATAACAAACCTATATATGCAGGCTTTTCGATTTTAGATCTATCAAAAATTTTGATTTACGACTTTCACTATGAGAAACTGATGCCTCTGTATGGGTCTAAGCTTTCGCTTTTATATACATATACCGATTCGCTCGTGTATAGTATCGAAACAGAAGATTTGTACAGTGATATCAATGCCTGCCTGGACCTATTCAACACCAGTGACTACCATCCAGACAATAAATATAAGATCCCACTTGTAAACAAGAAAGTGCCCGGAAAGTTCAAGGACGAGTTTGGTGGTGAGTTAGTTTTAGAGTTTGTGGGTACTCGCTCCAAGAGTTACTGTATAGTTAGCGAAAGGGATGTAATAAAAAAGATTAAAAGGGTTAAGCCTAGTGTTGTGCAGGGTATAAGTGTTGATAGTTTTAAAGACGTAGCACATAACAGTAACTTCCGAGCCCTCGTGCATTCGATGCGGTCTATTAAGAGCAAAAACATGATTTATTTACGCTGTTACTTAGCAAGGTTAGTTTATCAGGCACAGATGACAAGCGTTTCGTCATTCCTAACACGACTTTAACATATGCATGGGGGCATAGGGAAATAGATGATAGATTTTATTTTACCTAGTTTACAAGTTGTATATATTGCTTAGATTTAAGTTGTATACATTACATGACTGTTTTAGGGTCACAATGTATATACATGTTTAGCCTAAAAACGTGTACAATGATAATATTATTGTAAATGTAGATATATACAAAGAATTTATTACTACTGTGTATCGATTCCCTAATAAATTTTTATTTCCATATATATTGCAGCTTATTTTTGTTTCTGTGCTCAATCACGGATCCCAGAGAACTGAAACAATTACCCTTTACAATTCTGATTCCCCATACCAATGTTATGTAATTTTGAGTTGATTTCTAATAACCCCAGGACATATGTTAACTCGAGTAGAAATTTTTAAAAAAATTTTCTAGTCCTCCGCAAAATGCCAAATGGGGTACCCGCAAAGCTAATAAACGTAATGGAGAATTTATATGAATCATGAGGATCGTTAAAAAAATTTTCTGGACCGCAAAATGCCGAATGGGGCACCCGCAAGACTAATAAACTTAATGAAGAATTCAAATGAGACAAATTGTCATAAGCCCCTCCCCCCCAACAACCGCCAACTAATAGGCAGGGTGGGGGAATCGATCGAGTGAGGATCGAAGTGTGCCAGAAGGAGCAGGGTGGGGGATTGATAAGTGAGGATCCAAGTGTGCTAGAAGGAAAGGCTAATAAATGTAATGAAAAATTTAAATGAGTCATGAGGATCGTCATAAGACTCACCTTCCCCTTCGACAACTAACAACTAGTAGGCAGGAAGGACGGAGTAGGAGGGGGAGGGCGGCGGCGGCGATTCAGTGAGAAACGAAGTGTACCAGAAGCGTCACGAGGATCGTCAGAATATACAAGGCACGAGCCCCTCAACAACCGCCAACTAAGAGGCAGGGTGGGGGATCGATCGAGTGAGGATTGAAGTGTGCTAGAAGGAACAGGGTGGGGGAATCGATCAAGTGAGGATCGAAGTATGCTAGAAGAAAAGGCTAATAAACGTAATGAAGAATTCAAATGAGTCATGAGGATCGTCATAAGACCCTCGCCTCCCCCTCAACAACTACAGCTAGTAGGCAGACGTGGAGGGGGCAGAAGGGGGTGGCGGCGGCGATTTAGTGAGAAACGAAGTGTGCCAGAAGTGTCATGGGGATTTCATAAGACCCCCCCCCCCAACCACCGACAACTAGTTCGCATGGAGGAAGGGGTAGTATGGCGGGGGGGAGCCCCAGGCGGCGATCCAGTGAGAAACAAAATGCGCCAGAAGCGTCACGAGGATCGTCAGAATATACAATGCACGCCCCCCTCAACAACCGCCAACTAGTAAGCAGGGTGGGGGTTCGATCGGTGAGGATCAAAGTGGCCCAGAACACAGGAATCTCCTCTACTATTATCAAACGGTTTCGTCCTCAAATTTACAGTAAGTGAATTAGAGTGAAATAAAGCATCAACGGTTTTCAACCTGATAGACCAATCAGGTGGGGTAATACGACAATATTTTATTTAAAGAAAATAGGCTTGGTGATGAAGATGTGTTATTAGAAGTATAATCATTGTTCTTTCGCAATAATAAGGGTAACGGTATAGCAGGTTTAATCCTAATTGTGACGATAACGGTAGTTTTGGGGTCTTGAATGTTTTTGAAGTAAAGGGGCGCTTGCACAGTGAACACAGCGTTCCTTCGGTAGTTTTATGAAACATTACAACAAGAGCAATCATTTTTATAAACATTCGGGTTCCCACAGTCATAGCAAAAAATGTTTCTACGTTCTGTGCAGTTAGTATAATTGTGGTAACCTTTCCGATAATTTCAGCAATAGAGGGAGTTAGTTTCTTCAACAATCGATGTAGGTGATGAGAAATGATGGCTAGTGCTGGAGGGATTTATTGAGGTGAGGTACAATCGGTGGCGAATATTTTGATGGGGTTTTTGTTGAGGGACGATATTTTCTAAACGGAATTTCACCTCTTGTAGGGAACAGCAAAGGTTTTTAAGTTGGGTAATTGATTCAATTTTTTTAAAGAGCGAGATGTTCAGAATAATAAACGTTTAGATTTCGAATAAGCTAATTTAATATTTCTGGCTCGTCACATTTTTATATAATTTATTAAATAACGTTTGCACATGAATAATATACAATAATACGTTTTCATCGGTAGACTAGAAACGGGTACGAATTTGAGATGAAATTTCTTAGTCGTTAAAATTTAGAAAAATCCCGTTACAAGAGGTTAACTAATTTATGTCAAAAGTGAATTTGGTGTTTGAAGTTCCGAAACTAAGCTAAAGCACTGCCAGAAAAAGGATCACCGCACTCTCAAGTAATTGTTGATGCGTGCAATTTCGAGAAACTTTTATATTGTCTATCCGTTCGAGAAAAGAAATTAAAGAGATTTTTGAATTACATCCTGAATAAGTAAGGTTCCACTTGTAAATCGGTACAGATTTGAAGATGTCTATTTTTTCAGTAATTATCGATAAATTATTTAACATAGAGGTAATATCAGAAAATTCTAAGATAACATCTAATCTTTTCAACACAAGACCTTCTATGAGGAATAAATTAAACACGAGTTCATTTTTAATTTTATCAAATTTATCAGCGCTAGAAGTTGCAAATAGATCAAGACGATTTATTACATGTATTAACCTATATTTAACAGGAACTAATTCTAATTTTGGGAATTGGATCGATAGCAATAGCAATAGTTTTTATATCATCGATAGTATAATTTATTTCATGGAATTTTTTTTCGGGATCCATAATGTGTAGGTTAAACTCGAAAGAAGTGCATGGATTATGCAAAATCGCAGCCCGAAACCCGAAATTGCAGCCGTTATTCATTTTGCGTGCAAGCTGGAATTACATTACGCCGTTCAAATTCCCAACTAAGCTCCGTTGATTTTAACTGTAGATGATTCATAATTATAATATTTTAAAAGATAAATATGGTAACATTTTGGTAAATTTTCTTAGTTAAAACGAGTAATTGGAAATTTGGTATTATTACAAGGCGAAAACCAACTAAATATGTGTTTAAATATGTTAATATAATAGGTAACACACGATAATTGATATGAATAAGTAAGAAAAATTAACGGTTTTCACATGTAAGCACATAAGCTTTCTTCAATTAAGCGAATTTTACATGTTAAACGTGTGCAGTTGATATGTACATTCTTTACGTAGATAGAAGATAAATTTAAAGATGCTTTTGTATAAAATAAGTGACGCAGAATTATTTAAATAGGCGTTTGTATTTGAGTTTCCGAATATTCCAAATTAAGGTACCCAAAACACAAAACATTCTTGAAATAGCAAATCCAATGCCGAACCGGCGAACGTAAATTCCTTTTAAGAAAGCAACGAGAATTTTCAATTAACTCATGGAAATTTTGAGGTGATTCTAACCTCAAAATTTCCATGAGTTAATTGAAAATTCTCGTTGCTTTCTTAAAAGCTTTCTTAAAGGTTTTTTATTGGTATAAACACAAACAATTGGTTAATTACGGCATTTTAAGAGAAAATACAATAAAAAATGGATTTAATTTACCTTATAGAAAATAATCATTTTAAAATCCAAATAATGTCAGGTAACACCAAAAACACCAAAAACTTAATGTATCACAACCGGCACTTTTTTTTTGCAAACTTAACCACTCAAACCATTAAAACATTAAATTACATAAGAGTTTCAGGCTGCAAAATAATTATTAAAGAACAAAAACATGCATTTCAAAACAATATGTCCTCCTTATAATAGTTAGTTATGGCAGTGGCAAGCAATGGCTGTGTCTAGAATTCCGGCAAAGTAGAACTAGTATTTTTTATAGTTTAGCTTTTATACGAATTTAGGGTATGTTATATGAAAAAGTACGATAAGAGATCCAATGTTTTAAATTACCGTTACATTGGTTAAATTTATTAGTTTGGATAATATGTACAAACGAAATGTTTTTGTTAGATAGTTATGTTATAAATTGAAACAACAAATTCTAATTACTAATTCCAATTAAATATTTTTTTACAACAAACAGGCGCTAGATTGGACGCAAAATTATACCGTACAACCGCCTTCCGATAAAATACCAGGTCAATAAATATATTTTAAAACACTTACTACGTTATTTTTATTGGGCACAGCCGTCGTCCTCAGGGCGTTGAGCTCGGTTTACCATATCGTGGACGCTTCTACAGGTGTTCCTACTGGTGACGCTTCGCTGGACGATACGATAGGGATGAGTCAAAGGGTGGGAACGAGAACGAAGCACTCACGACAGCACTACACGGCAGGCGGTATGTTTGTTTTTTCTACGGGAATTCGGTACGGTAATCGTTTGAGCTATGCTGCATCCACATAAAAGGTCTATTCCATCCAACATAGGTTGACGCACTTCCGCTTACGTTGAGAGAACTGAAATGATTCCCACATACAAGCCGTTGTCAGCATGCTTGCGACCGCAAAAATAAGTCAATGACGTCAACAAACGCGCAAACACCAATAAAGCGTGGTTTTCACGGTGGCTACGAAATTGTGATAATCAGCGGGGATTTTTCCACGTCGAATTCTAAAAAAGTCCTTAAGTCTAAATTAATGGTTTAATACCTGAAAGCTTTAAAATAAAGCGTAAGAAAGTGATAGCATACGCCCTGTGAAGGTAAATATCTGTTTTGTGAAGTACAAAGTAAGTAATTTAAATAACATTATTGCAGTAGTTTTGAGTTTACTCACTTTTAAACGATATTGTTCTTTCTTAAATTCCAAACTCTGTATGTTGCTCTGTAAACCTGAGTAGTTTTGAAAATAACATTTTAAGGTTAGATTGCAACAGTAACATGTTACCATTGACACCTACTTATATAGAAATTCCAAAACGAATTTTTATCAAATTAGGTTCTAATATCTGGCATAATGGTAAATCCCAGAGTAAAGAAAACCAGAAGAGGCGGGATAGTTCAAGAATTATACGAAGAAGTTGCGATCAAAGTGATTAGCAAAAACTGTTCAATAAGAGATATTGCTAGGCAGTACGATACATGCTATGTTAGCCTATCTTGTTGTGTTAGTGCAAAAAAGAATAATGAGAATCCCAAGTCGGGTACCGTCCTTATAATGTGTATAAAAAGTGAGCAAGAATGACAATTGTGTGACTGTTGCGAAACATTTGCCAAACTGTATTTTGTTCTTTCCACTAATGCTTTGCGCAAACTAGCCTATCAGTTTGGGAACCAAAACCATTATAAGTTCTCTCAAGGCTAGGATATACGTCAAATGACCAGTGAAGACTAACTGCTTTTTTAAATCGAAATCTGACTTTATCGATACTTACACCTGAATTTACAAGTCTTGCTAGAGCCGTGAATTTTAATCCAGTCAATGTAGGTAAATTTTCTGATAATTTGGTGGACGTTCTAGAAAGACATTATAATTTGAATTAGGGCCGCTATACTTGCGGCCACGTCCCCAATGCTCCACCCGGAGGTACTACATTGGGTTTAAACGCGAAAAATAGTCGTGCTCCTAATTTATTCTTACTTCATAGTTGATTCACCCTAAATAAAAACTAAATAAAAATCTAACAAACCTAAAAATCTAACAAACCTAACAAACTCTAACAATCTAACAAACCTAAAATCTGACAAAAACTGGAACAAAAACAAAACAAAAACTAAAAACAGGGTTGTAAATAATGGTATCCCTAGCGCTGACTTTCGAGTGTACCCGATCAACAAGCAAAAATGAGAGGGGGAGGGATCCGTAATACCGGATAGCAGACGCCGGTTCTGCTTACCAGTGCGACCTGTAGGGTCGTCTTAAAACTATCCAAATCTAGCTAACTAATTTAAATCTATCCCTATCTTTCACTATCGTTCCCTAACTGATTTACATTATGATTACAATCTTCGCAATTCTGCTCGTCCTTCCCAAATATATACTGCAACCAAAATGGCGACAGAACGTCAAACAAAACAAATAAGTCACATAATACATGCTATATATAAATAAATATAAAGTGTAAATATAAAATATAAATAAATGTAATTATATAAATATATAAATAAATGTTTAATAAGCGTTAAGCATATAGCAGTGCACAAAATAGCGAAAGCATCACCCTATTTATCAGGTGCACTCGCACAAGCATTATGTCGGCTAGCGCCTTTACACACCAAACGTGCTTCTTAAATTATTTCAAAAACTACTAATTAATGTAAATCAATGCTTGTGCGAGTACAGCCGCCACAATTTAAGTCTTACCTCGATAATAAAATTCTCCAGCATCCGAAGATCTGGTCGTCTGTAACTTACTTCTAAAGGTGGGACGGGGTGCACTGCTAAAGTCCTGGTGGGTATGCACTAAATGTTCTTGGGGATCACAATCACTATCACTATCACTTCACTTTCAAGTCCTGGGGGATGCGCGGTTGCGCTCTGTTTTATTATCCTTGTTTACTTTATTGATTTAATTTAATGAGGGTTTATGATTTATTTGTTATTGTTTATTTGGTATTATTTATTCCCGATTTTCCGCACATAATTAGGAAGATAGGCAGTGATTGTATTAATGGAGTGGGGTTTCTCGTGCATATTGGACATTTTGGTATAATTATCTTTTTTTTTTTTTTTTTTTATTTATTTAATATCAGGCTTTGGTTATGCTCGTATCCTTACTCACGCCAAATCAATCTAAAATTTTTCAATCCTCCCACCAACCCCACCGAATTTTTACACGCGGTCGTCATTGATTGTCTAATCTCGCGACCCTTCCCGCGAATTCTTTTAAGGCTGTCCAGAACGCCTTCTGGTTAACCACTTCCCCGACTTCCTCTAGGCTCTTTGGCCATGCCAGACCTAGGATAGCTAGTTTGCTATCAGCCAACCCTCGATTTCCCGCCTCAAGCGGGCAGTCGAAGAGCACGTGCTCTGCGCTTTCCGCGCCCTCACCGCATTCGCAGCGGTCGCTGTTGGTTAGACCGAACCTTTGTAAATACGCCTTCAGGGCGCCGTGCCCTGTTATCAACTGCACCATTTTGTGATCGAGCTTAACCTCGATCTTACCTCTGGCTTCTATGCTCGGTATGAATTTGTGGGTCAACCTGCCCGTGGCAGCGTTGTTCCACCTCTCTTCCCATTGTCGAATTGATTTTCGCGCAGCTTTCTTTTGATTAAAGACCTCGGTATCGACGAATGTGATATTCGAAAGTCGCCCGTCGCGGCCTCTTTAGCTAATTCGTCAGCCCTATCGTTTCCTACGTTACCATTGTGCGACCTGACCCAACAGAACTTTAAACGTCGAAACTCTAGCGCCGTACGCGCTATCCTCCAGACGTCCGCTTGGAGATCTGTCGAGGTGTTCATGTTTGTTAAAGCCGTTAGCGCCGATTTACTATCACTGATTATATAATACTCGTCTCTGCCCGTATGGTTTATTACGTAATCGATAGCCTCTCGTATGGCTACCAATTCGCACTGGAAGATAGTGCACCAGTTCGCGAGTTTGGTTTGAAACCGAAACACCTCCCTTTCCTGCTTATACACGACAAACGCCGCGCCTGCTTGCCCATCGTCCATACGTGAACCGTCCGTATAAATTCTGATACCCATCGCGTCCTCATCACCTTCGACAAACTCGATCCCTCTAATATCAGCTGGGTGCCCTAACTCAGATACAACAATCTTTCTTGCAATTTCCTATTACCAAGATTAAGATCTTCGATAATTTCGCGCCCTTTTCCTATATTTATTAATCGTCTATCTCTAATCTCCTAACGACATATTCGATAGGGAGAATCCTACTGATCACCAGGACAGCCTCCGTGGAGGTGGTCCTGTACGCCCTCGCCGCTTTTACCGCGGTTATGCGTTGTACGCTCGTCAATTGACGCATCTCCCGGACTTTACAACCTTCTGCCCATACAGAAGCTGCGTACAGTATTGCCGGCTCAATTGCTCCGGCATAAACCGTCCTCAGCGATTCGCCCCTGAAACCCCACTTTATTTTAGCCGCCGCCATCATTTTGTTTGATATTTCGCCGCCCTTACTTTTTACGTATTGTACGTGCGCTTTCCAATTTAATTTATTGTCGATCTTGACGCCGAGGTAGGTAATACAATCTTTAAACGGGATTTTCTCCCCTCCTAGCTCTAACCTAGGAGGTCTCTGTCCTGGTTTCGTGCCGAAATAAAGCGCCTCTGACTTCGCCGTGTTAAATTTTAATTTTACCGCCTGCGACCATTCGTGTAATTTATTAAGCGCCTCGTTCGGTTTTGTGCGCATATCCATTAGCAATCTCGATCTTACAATTAAAAGCGTGTCATTTGCAAACCCAACGATTGAGCATCCTGCGGGCAACTTGACCCTAAAGATGCTCTCATACAACAACTTCAAAATGTGGGACCAGAACATGACCCTTGCGGGCATCCCTTTCCACCTCACGCGACAGAACTTCACCCGGAATTTCAACCTGTGCTAATCGCCCCGAGAAATAGCTCTTGACCAAAGACATCAAGTTTCGCGGACAACCCCTACGATCTAACTCGCAAACGATTAATGGCCACCAGGCAGCATCAAATGCTCCTGAAATGTCCAAAGCAACAACGACACAGTACTCTTTGGCATCTCTTGCCTGCTTAATTTCCCCGACAACGAACTCTAACGCGTCGATAGTCGACTTGCCCTCCACGAAACCAAACTGTCGGTTATTAAAACCACCGCTGTCTCGCACTAGGTGTTCAACACGCGTAGTCATAGCGCGATCTAAAACTTTCCCCAGCACCGGTAGCAAGCTAATTGGACGATAGCTGCCCGGATCTGACGCATCCGCCTTTTTAGGTTTGGGTATAAATTTCACATTCTGGATTTTCCAGCAACGCGGAAAAACGCCCTTTCTAAACAAAGATTAAACAACCCAACAAAGACACACGGGGCTAACAGGCACGCCTGCAGAGCTGCGTCTGAAGTGATTCCGTCATGCCCCGGTGCCTTCTTAGGGTTCATCCTCCTAAGAGCCCTGACGACCTCGTGAACTAGGATTGCCTTATCGGCACCTGTTCCCTGCGCCTTTGCAGCTTCCCGACGTATTAAATCGTGCGACCCTTCATCCCCCTCGGGATTATCCGATGGGAAAAATTTCTCTAATAAATATTCCGCTGTGGTTTTAAAACCTTCCGGGTATTCGCCATTTGTTTTCTTTATATTACTGAGCGCGATTTTTTGTTGTTTTCCTCTAATTACGCGGTATGCGGTTCCCCAGGGTTCTTTCTCTGAGTTTTGCGTGCAGAATTCTTTAAATTTATTCGTTCGCGTTTCTTCTATTAATATTTTATATTCGCGGTAACTTTGATTATATTCTATTCTCCGTTGTTCTCTTATATCTCCCGAGGCGCGTTGATAGCGGCGCCTTAAGTTACGCGTTTCTGCCCGCTTGGTGGTTAGTTCCCGGGTCCACCAGGGTACGCTGTCTTTAAATGTTTTCTTTTGCGGCATGGAATACGACGACGCGTCTACTACCGCGTCGTTCAATTTTTTCGCGAGTGTTTCTACTTCGTCTGCCCCTCGGCAGTTAAATAGCTCATTTTCGAGCGCAGGGATACTTTCGCCAAATTTTTCTTTAAACCGCTCCCAATTTGCTTTTTTATTACAGAACCGCGGAAATATAGTTAGCTGCTCGTTTGCGCTTGTTTTGGTTTCAACGTCCCATGTTATTAATTTATGGTCAGAGAGCGTTTCCTCGTCCGACCTTAGTTTCCAATTACAAATCGTTTCTAACATTTCGTGCGAGACTGCAGTAATATCTATAAAACTGCTGCCTCTATGCGTCTCAAACGTAGGTGAATCATTAGTGTTTATCACACTAAGGTCCCATCCCGTAAAAAGATCAGCAACCTGCGAGCCTCTATCGTCTTCGATAGGGCTGCCCCATAATGGCGACTTAGCATTAAAATCTCCCCCGATGATTAAATTTTTATTCCTACCGATTTTGCGCAAAATGTTTTCAACTTGGTTTACTAAGTCCTCGGTTTGAGGATTTTCCCGCCGGGAATCAACCGGTGGAAGATACGCGCTGATCACGTAAAATGTATTTAGCCCTGATTTAATTTCGACCGTTGTTAAAAATTCGTTGGATAAATTATTTAGTATTATTCCGGCGCACGTCCCATTATTTATTATTATACCGCTACGCGGTCGTTCGCTGTTTGCGTTTAAAACGGTGACCCCCTTCCCAAAACCTGTTATTTTATGGCTATACAGGTGCGGTTCCTGTACAAGCCCGATGTCGATATTATTTTCGTTAAATAACTTTACGAAGTTATTTGTAGCCCCTTTTCCTTTTCCGAGATTTAATTGCGCGAATTTAATCTTCTTGCTTCTTTAAATCGTTCTTTTCTTCACGGTCCATAATCGATGTTGCGTGTGATTGCGTTCTTCAATCTCAGCATCGTGGGGCATCTACTCGACTTGGCGTCGTGGCGCGTATCGACCTTCGCGCCACCGCCAGTTCTGTCGTTTGCCCTAGCGCAAACCACACAGCAGGGACTGCCCTCCGGCAATTCTTGAACTCGTGACCGACTTCGGCACAGTTACCGCACCACTGTACCTTCTCCCTGCACTCCATCGATCTATGGCCGTACTCGTAGCACCTGTAGCACTGGGTCATCGAGAAGTGGTCCCGGGCCCAGACTCTTCGCCACCTGAGGTTTATAGCGTCAGCTAATATACGTCTCCGAAGTGTGGGGTCACTTCGAAGACTACGTTGACGAAGGGATCCCTAGGGCCCTTTCCGCCAAACCTAAATTTCTCCCTCAGGTGGTCTTCAATCTTCAAATCGCCGAAGCGGGGATTCTGGCACGCGATCAACCGCACCAGCTCTTCCGCCTTCATCCCCGCTTCGACCCCAGAAGAACGACCCGTGGGCGCTTCTTCTCGATGGTCTTCGCCACGAGCTCTTTGCAGTCACCGACAACCTTCGACTGCAGTTTCTTCGCATCTTCTCGGTTTGCACACTCGACAACTACACCGCCCTTGCGAGTTCTACGAGCTCCGACCACAACAAAACCATCACGAGCGGGATCGACCTTCTTCTTTAGGGTCGACATGACGTCATCCTTCTCCCTGGCCTGGCGTCGACCCTAACTGCAAAGGTGGGCGTCGCACCTGCAGCAGCTGCAGCATACGACGCCTTCCGCGGCATCGGCACCTCCTGGCTCCTGGAACACTGCTGCCCTGAAACACAAGGAACCACCGCTGGACTTCCCCCGACAACATTAGCTCTCCCAGAATCACTAGCCACAAGCCGCAGCGCCCTAACCATACCTATAAGTTGATTCGCCGCGTCGAGGAAATCATCCAGGGCGTAGCGAATCTTCTTTCTGTCCTCCACGACGATAGTGGCGGAGGTCGTCGGCACCTCCCGGAGATGGCCCAGTGCGCCTTCCTCACCCTCAATCTCAGGAGGTCCAGCTCATCGAGGTCGCTAGCTGCAACGCTAACGTCGCTGCTAGTCGACATCTTTCGTTGGGCTCCCGAAGTTGAGGGCGATTCAGGCGCCGCAGCCACCCCAGGGGGCCCCGACTCCCCCGACACGACCGCCGCAGACACAGGCTCCTTTACCTCCTGTACCTCCTCCTGAATCCCTAACCTAACGTCTTTTAAAATTACCTTTAGCTGTTTCCCCCAACAGCGCCCTCAGCCTCCGACCTATTAGACTCCGACCTATCTCCCCTCTTCTTCCTGGGCAACGGGTCCTCGTCGCGGTGGACCACCATGCTGACAAAACAAACGACAAAAAATGACACCTAAAACGCAGCTCAAAAACCACTTGACGCTAGAAGAACGCAAAACGTTGGTCCAATAAAAATGTTTTGTTTAAAGGTAAACCGTAAGCAACCTTGTATTTATTTAAACTTCGAACCGCCCAATTAAATATCAAATTTTAACAAAAATACAACAAGCACCAAGCGTCAAAATAACAACTAGAATCAAATAAATTCCCTAGCGCAATTCGATTCAAAATGTACCGCGAAGAACACTATTTATTTATTTTAAATTTCTAAAACCGCCAAATCAATTTAAATAAACTAATTACTTCAAAATATTAAAATATATAATTTACAAACAACAACACTTTATTTTTAAACGTGTAATTAAGAAAATAAGGTCGAGCGCAATCGGAATGAGGTAACCGGAAATGACCTTTCACTTTATCGCTTGGTAACTAGCACAACCCGTAACTGTTACACCGCTTAATTACACCAAAATCGATTTTAAAAGAACTTATACGTACGCGTGTAGTTAAATTATGGAAAATTTATATTAAAATTGTTTTAAAATTTACAGTTTTTGAGATATTTATTTGATTTAAAAGGCTTAGATTTTTGTTTTTGGTTATTATTTTATTATACGCGCACTATAAAAATTTCACACACTTTTGGTTGTTTTACCCGGTTTTTACTCGATTTACGCGGTTTTTATTTAAAATTTATTATTAAAATGCCTTTTAAGTTATTCCGAAATTATTTTGAGTATTAGTTTAGTAGATTTTTGTTTTATTGGCCCGTAATTTATTTATTTTATTTTAAAACGCGGATTCAGTTTAAATTACAAAGAAAACGCGATTTATTTAGTTTTTATTTAGTTTAAATTCTGTTTTAAAATTTTTATTTTACTACCCTGTATTTAAATTTTGATGGCACACAATTATAAAAATAAAACACAATAAAAAGCAAAGCTTCAAATAAAATAATTCAACAATAAATAATAAAACCCTAGATAAACACTTACTGTTATTGCTGAAGCGGGAGCTCGGCAGAAACACGTCCGCTCGCTTCAAGCGGCAACTAGAAAGTTCTAGAAAGACACCATTTTATTCCTGAAAATATATATAATATCGACGTAGCTGTATATACCAAAGTCAAAAACCAACTAAGGTTCTTGCCATGGATGGTGCTAAACAAGTCGGCTCAATAGTTTCTCAAGAAAAATGCACATTAGTAAAATTGTGTTTGGTTGAGAGTGCGCTAGGTAGCAGCGAACCATCGACGTTAGTTTTCCTCTTTTAAGATACTATGATTGCTTTGTTACAGATGGTTTCTCAGGATATATAGGCACTGGTAACAAAATAGGTTGTATGCAGGAAAACATTTTGCTAAACGCGCGAAATCAAGTGAGAGAACAGGGTTGCATTTATTTTAGACAATCAAGGTTCCCACTTGTTTAAATCTGTGTTACGTGCAGTTCCTGCATTCGAGTATTTTCGTTCTTATAAAATTAAACTTTACATTTCTTACTGTACTCACGGTCATTTGAGTATTTAATAACAATTTCGACCGCCTTCTCAAATTTAAACGAATGCTTATCCATCACCCTTTAGAATTTTATTAGAATATGTAGTCATAATTTAAAGTACTTCAATCTATACTATGCCGATATAGCTTTGTAAGGTGTAGTATTTTGTTATCAGAATATGTGCCTTGAAAATTTTACAATGGGTTTATGCACGTGCTTTATGCAAGATTATTTCTGGCTCGCTTATCGTTATATCCAATATAAATTATTAATTGATATGTTACATTTCGATAATTTTATGCTGGGAGTTAGACAACTAAGTCCACACTTCCTTTAAAATTCTACGAGTTTGATGTACATTTATGTTGTTTCGAGCGCTGCAACCGGTTCTGCTGAGTGGGCGTTAACTGGATTTTCATTATCAAAGGTAGTTTCGCATGTTAGAATAGAATAATAAGTTGGGTTATACAAGGTTATAGTGGGATTTTTCCAAGGTGTGTTCGATTCAAGCAGTTTTTCTGGGTGCCTTATCGACAGATAGATGGATTTGAAGAAAAATAACATTCATGTTGTTTATTTAACCTGCAAATGAATGTTTTCAAGGGACATACGATTTGAATGGTCGGTTATTATATAATACAGACTTTCCTGGCGTGTATAGAATGGTAGAGATTTCCGTTTATGGATATAAAAGGGCTGGTGTTTTTTAAGTCTTTGTACGTGATACAGCGTTTAATTATGCGAGTTATCAGGAAATTTAAATTATTTCCAGCTTTTAATAT
Organism: Platerodrilus igneus; assembly: GCA_036346225.1. Lineage (NCBI taxonomy): Eukaryota > Metazoa > Arthropoda > Insecta > Coleoptera > Lycidae > Platerodrilus > Platerodrilus igneus. Next base: position 6,888,884 of record JARFIW010000791.1, read on the forward strand.
GACGCTATTTATTGATGCAGTATAAAATTACATGCGAAGGCAAAAGGAAAGTAGCAAGTATAATAAATCAATATTACAACTGTTCGTGTACATATCATCGCCCCTACATGTGATTTTCCAATGCTGCACCCGAGGGTACTACATTGGCCAGGAAGCGAGTTTTTTTACCTGAAAAATTTTGAATGTTGCCCAACCCTTGCTGTTCCAAGCAAGGTAGGATCTTTAACGTGCGTGACAACACTCACACACGGGACTTCCATTTTATCTCTCATCTGAACGAGGGCGTATTCTTGTGAAAAATGCTCGCCTAACATTTTTCAAGCGGACCGTGTCGGGATTTGAACTCCGGACTTTGGGCGTAGTAGTCACACGCATACCAACTATGCCACGGAGTCGCCACACATCATCGACCATGGTTTCGAATCAGATGATAGAAGCTGAACGACCCCATGGAAGAAGCGGCGCTATTTGTTTCGCTTAATGTCTTCTGGCGATGGGTCACGTGCCGTAGAATTTTCAAGCTGCCGACATTATGAAGTACGAAGCCCCGGAAGGTAAATTCGGTGGATCGTATCTCATAAACCCCCATTGTGTATGTATATTAGATTTTTCTTCTGCGTATTGATATCTTGGTTTTTCTAAGCCAGCTCGCATGGTGGGCTTTATTTATGTCTTGTTTTTAATTTACAGGACAAAACTACTTAATTTGTTTGGTATAAACATTTAATTTATAAACATCCATTAGTGGGAGCCATATATTTCAGTAAATAAACAACAACAAATAGATTATTTACATTTAGTCATTGCACGGTAAAGTTTACAAAGTTAGGTTTCTATTAATTATTAAATTTAGTTTCAAGATATACAAATGTAGTTATGTGGTTTTATCAAGTCAAAACTGAGATAAAGAAAATTTAGGTAGAAACAATCTGGTAAATCTTAATTGCTTTGGGATAATGTTGCAAATATGCTAATGGAAACAGCTTTTATAGTTTGAGAATTAATAATAAAATAAGATTAGCATTGACTGTCCATAGGATTTCCTATAAAAATTAGTGCGAATTAAGCAAGGGATGTATTAATTACTTTTGCGTCGATTTTTGAACTATGTAAATATATGTTAAGTAAAAAAAAAAAAAAAAAAGTAAATATTGTTTTTCCGCGGGTTGGTTTTTACTTCTTTTGTAACTTGTTTCAATTTTCATTAATTAGAGGTATGTAAATAAACTTTTGTTCTTGAGGTTTACTTTTCTTTTTGTGGCACCCCCGCACCTCTAGGATTTTTTAGGTAGCACGGCATTCTTTGAATTCTTTTTCTGTCGCGGTACTGGGTGCGGGCTATTCTCGTTACTTACGCTGTTTTCTTTCTTTTCCGCACGGGATACCGGTGAATTTTTGCAAAAAAAAATTCATAACATTACAATCCTTTCCTCCACATACATCGCACAAACTACAGTCCTTAGAGCGTGAAGTATTTGATCCATTTAAAAGATTTTATTACAATGAATGTGATGAAAATGAATCTTGACAGACGCAAGACGGTTTAACTATATCCCTGCAATTATAAAAGCAACTTTGCCTTTGATTATAATACCCAAAACTATAGCTGTTGGGTTTAAGTGCTCTGGTATATAGCCTTTTTATATAACAGAAGATGCATTTTTACCAAGTAATGTAACTGATAGACCGACAGAAACCATTACCAACCAACATCAAACGAATCCCGTTCGCCTCTATCGGTAACCGTTCCCTCCACAATGAATATATACAGAGCAAGCACTCCTCAGCCTTTCACATCGAAACTCATGCAGCCAGCAACTCCTTCTGCTAAAATCACATTTACTCCGGAAGAGATTCGGAATTTTTTTAAAACCGACTTCTCCAAACCAACAACTTCTTTAAGACGAAAAAGGTAGAACGGCCGTACTTACAGATACCGCAGAAAGAAATCTGCTGCAGGTCCAATATGATAAGAAAAGGGTTTCTGTAGCAAAAACAATTATTGTAAATACTAAGAAACCTAAGAGAGCTAAGAGACTTAAAAAATGTTTTAGAAGCGAAAGAATTTTCTTCAGAAGAAGAAGAAGACTATGTGTTTAGTAAATCGTTGTCCTTAGACTTGCGCTTACAATGACCATTTGTATATTTGTAATAATCGTAATCCTCATTAAACTTTTTGTAACTATTAAGAATTTATAATCAGGAAGTTAATAGAAACTTTTAGTGATATTCTTATGTTTGTTATATTTAATATTTTTCAGTAATGTTTAATAAGATGTTTATGTTTAGTCTTTCTGACTTTTTGTAAAACAAAATTAAATGTTCAGCTTACAAATATCTGAATATGTGTTATATTTTTAGAAAATCACCAGTGATTGTTTATAGTGTATTCAAAATGCTTAATTCAGTGCAGGTGACATAAATGTATGGAAATAATAAAATAAATATACATACAAATGGCCGAATTCCTACTTAACATTGGCGGACCATCTAAGAAGGTACTACACCCAATACAAATTGAGGATGTTGGCCTACCGAAACTAATACGCTTACATTCCAGTATAGTGTGAGCATGCGCTTTAATTTACCTGTTTACAATCATCTCGCTATAAATATAATGAGTCTCGTCCCATTTTCCTCTTCCGCGATTGCGAAAACATTTGTCTGCATGTTTTAAACTGAGTAATAAAGATCGTTTTATTGTGCAGATTACATTGGAATCCTGGGGCGATGTTATATTAGTTGCCTGTGAGCATGCGCTCTAATTTACCTGTTCACGATCATCTGACTATAAATATAAGGGGTCTCATCCAATTTTCCTCAGTCGTGTTTCTTTTACGACTACATAACATCGTGGTTTACGCATTTTAAACTGAGTAATAAACATCGTTTTATTGTGCAGATCACATTGGAATCCTGGGACAATGTTATATTGGATGCCTGTGAGCATGCGCTCTAATTTGATTGTTTACGATTATCTGGGTATAAAGGGTCTTGTTATCGTTCAAAGGGGGCGGCGTCTGTAAGCAAGTAGGCTTGGCTTATTTAATTGTTTAATAACATAAGCAAAATCAGTATAAGTTGCCAAATAACATACAAATAAGTTGAAATTGAGTAAGTTAATTCAATTAGGCTGGCTTCGGATGGCTTTGTGGTTGCTGTGGAGCCAGAAATAAACTTGCACACTGATAAAATGTCTGTATGCACCATTTAACGGGGTGTGGAGATCTTCGGAAGTCTTCGGATTTGATCGGGAAGCTTCAGAAGTTGCTTAAGAGGCCCAATGTGAACTTGAACCAGCACGATTAGGACATATGTAGGTCGGCGAGGTCCAGACATCTTCGATGGTCTTCGGATCTCGTCGGTGGTCTTCGTGTTTTTAGTGGTGGGTCAAAGTTACGTTAAAAGAAATTATGAAATGAAATTATATGCACTTAAAACACCATTATTTACAATATATACAAAGAAAAGAGGCTCAGAAGGCTTCGGTTGTCTTCGGGAAGCTTCGGACACCTTCGGACTTGACGAGTGAAGCCCAAAATTAACTTTTACAATGGCGAATAGCGATTGACTATAGGTGTGGAGAGTCCAGACGTCTTTAGTGATCTTCGGTATACTTCGGCAGACGTCGTGGATGGTGGGGCTTTAGGCCTAGGAGAGCTCGGTCCCGTCGAACTCTATTTGGGTTATGTCCCGCAGGTAGACCTGACAAATACAACCATCGTCATTGCAGAAACTTATCTCTTGGTCGGTGTAGGAAGTGCATTGAGTGACGGCCTTCGGCGACGGCGGTAGTGGAGATAGAAGCTTCGGGTGCAATCGTATGGAACGGATTGCGTGTCGAAAAGCGTTCTGTTCTTGCTTGCGGGCCACTTGATGTGTATATCGAGGTTTACGACCAATACGTAGTGTTTCGTTGATTTTTATTAGTAAGTTATTATAACGGCCTCCAGGTACGGCGGCGGCTAGGGTAGCGTTTGGATAGGACGCAGGCTATGAGGAACACTGCGTAGGATTTTAGCAAGCTATAATGAGCACTGCTTCGGTAAGGTCTGCAGACTATGAGGAGTACTGCAGGGAAGAGAAAATCTCAGGCTATGAGGAGTACTAGGATGTCTTCTGCATAATTCAAATTTATATTTATATAATTCTGGTCGCTATCCTTCCTGTGTTGAAAAACGTTTATCAGAGCTTTAACCAATGAATTTGAGTTGTCGATTTTTGATTTCGAAACAAGATTATTCAAATTTGTTAACACAAATTTTACTTGGATTTTTGGATGTTGTTCTGTATTCAGCACGCGTACTCTGATATAGTCAAACTTTTACATTCGCAGCTCGTTCAGTATATTGCATGGGATCCTAGCATTAACAGTCTCATTCCATTTTCCTTAGTTGTATTTCTTCTTTTGCTAAACCTCATGGTTTACGTGTTTTAAACTGAGTAACAAACATCGTTTTATTATACAAATTACATTGGAATCCTGGGACGATGTTATATTGGATGCCTGTGAGCATGCGCTGTAATTTACCTGTTTAGGATTGTCTGGTTACAAATATAAGGGGTCTCATCCCATTTTCGTCAGTAGTGTTTCTTTTACGACTGCAAAACATTGCGGCTTACGTGTTTTAAACTGAGTAATAAAAATCGTTTCATTGTGCAGATTACAATGGAATCCATCAGAGTATCCGCCTGCGATGTGTGCCAGAAAAACTTCTCGATCCAGAGCAACCTTAACCGACACAAAAACGAGGTTCATAATATCGTTAGACCACCACGTCAGGTTACAGCCCCAGCTCCACCGATTGGATTACCAGCGCCAACATCATTTGTGTGCGACATTTGCGGTTTGGGGTTCGGGCGTCGAATTAATTTAACCCGGCATCAGCATGCCCTCCACGGAGATACTATATCTTCTACATCGATGTCAACCAAACGTGGAGCATCACTACCACGTGCTGCACTCGCCCCAAAACGCCAGCGGCAGGACCTACGATATTGTGACGATGCAATATGGACGTTCCTTCACGTCAGTTCCCTGGACATTTACGCAGTGCCGCGCATAAGGCCGAATCCGGAAGCTCTAAACAAGAAGCGATACAACTGTTATTGTCTGCCTTCCGGTCCCGGATCACAACCTACTGCATCAATAATCTGTCGGGTTGTAGAGACATTGAAGACTTTTTACTTGAACAAAAGCAGCATTTTGTAAAGTTGATCAGGGACACCTTACAGGCCCACACGACCCTTTACATTAATGTGGAAGTGTTTGGCATGTACACAAAGATGCACCTGGGTGATACCGAAGCAGCAAAATCTTTCAACACTAGGAATCAAATTATAACCCGATCGAGCGACTTGAACAAAGTGTATACGGCGTTTTCTCGGGAGATGCTCGATAAATCCCAAGAATTTGAACATCACCAGTCCGGTTGGGCCTTACAACGTGTCCTGCATTTAGAAATAAACATCAACAAATACCAGCCACTTTGGAGATCCTCCTACATTACTCTTCCACGCTGGATACAATTTAAAAAAGCGGTGGTGAATGTGAAAAACCGAGACGCAGCCTGTTTTGCCTACTCCATTGTAGCAGCGCTGTATCTTGCCGAGCATAACCCCCAACGTCTTAGCAAGTGCCCTCATTACTCGACTTGCTTAAATATGGGCGGTATAGAGTTCCCCGGCGTCGCCGTGGATCAATGTAGTAAGCGTAAGGATCCCAAGGATCTACGGATCCCAAGGTCCTGGGTTCAAATCCCGACACGGCCGACTTCCTGAAAAAAGACAGGTGAGCATTTTTCACAAAAATTACGCACTCGTTCGGATGAGAGGTTAAAGGAGGTCTTGTGTGTGAGTGTTGTCACGCACGTTAAAGATCTCTACCTTGCCTGGAACGGCAAGGGTTCAGCAAAATTCTAAATTTCCAGGCAACAAAAAACTCGCCTCCTGGCCAATGTAGTACCTTCTGGTGGAGCATGGGAAATATAAATGCACGGTATAGAGTTCCCTATGGCCTTTGACAAGATTGCCAAGTTCGAGGTTTTGAACGATCTGAGTATCAACGTATTCGGAGTGTTTGGAAGGTCTATTGTTGGTCCTCTACATTTTACTAAACGCAGGAGAGCCCGGCACGTTAACTTGCTCTACATCCAGGAAGAAGAAAAAGGTCGCTTCTGTTGGATCAAGGATTTGGGATGTCTGGTCGGTAAGCAGTTATCAAAAGATTGCTTACATAAATGGATTTGCGATGGATGTTTAATCTTTTTTCCGACTGAGACTGCCTTGACCAGGCATACTGAGCGGAACTGTAACCATGTGGTAATCAAAATGCCCACAACGTTTTGGAATTTTCGAGCATCCAAAAACAAATGCAGGTCCCATTCGTTATTTATGCTGACTTTAAGTCGCTTCCACAGCCGTACAGTTTTGCAACGCCTGACCCCTCCACGTCATTTACAACATCGCTCCAACTGCATACCCCTTATAGCTGGACATACTACATCGAATGCAACGACTACGACTCCCTCAATAAATTTCAGATCTACCGGGGCCCAGATGCAGCACGTGAATTTGTCACCAAACTTAGAGAGGAAGCTAGACGTCTGGGTAAGATATTGACGACAAATGTGCCCATGATTCCTTTAGATCTCCAGAATGAACTTTTGTTCCACATGACCGAAGACTGTGGGATATGCAAGAAACCGCTTGGAACAGACCGTGTGCGGGATCACAACCACATGAATGGGGCGTACCGTTCCCTGTACACTCCAAGTGTAACATCCACTATCGGGTTCCGCAGTTTATTCCAGTGGTGTTTCACAACCTTAGTAGATACGATGCTCATTTCATCATAAAAGAGCTGGGGTATGATAACAAGAAGATTAGCGTTATACCGAACAATAAAGAGCGGTTCATCTCATTTTCGAAAACTGTGCGGCTATACGATACAGAAGTGGTTTTGGACGATGAAGAAAGAACCGCTGATAAGTCCTGTGTCCAACTTCGGTTTATCGACTCTCTCCGATTTATGGCATCCGGGTGGATGCACTGGTAAAGAATTTAGCCCAGGACCAGTTTGTAGAGGTCAGACGTCACTTCCCCGAGGACTCCAAGTTCCAACTGGTTACCAAGAAAGGCGTGTTTCCATACACTTACATACAAAGTATGGAAGTATTGGAGGAAACAGCCCTACCACCACAGGACGCCTTCTACAATGACCTCGCCTCTACATCCATTACCACCGACGAATACAAGAGGGCTCAGAAGGTATGGCGCGACTTTGGTCTCAACACGCTCGAGGAATATAGCGACCTCTATTTGAAGACAGATGTACTGTTATTGGCAGACGTCTTCGAGAACCTTCGCCGTGCCAGTATGTGACAGCGCCTTCATTAACCTGGGACGCGATGTTAAAATACACCGGCGTGAAACTGGAGCTCCTCACGGATATTGACATGTACCATTTTATAAAGCATGGGATCAGAGGGGGTCTGACCCAGTGTAGTGGACGCTACGCTGCTGCCAATAACAAGTACATGGAAGAGTACGATCCTGCGACTCCGTCTAAGTATTTGGCCTACTACGATGCCAATAACTTGTATGGCTGGGCCATGAGCCAAGCTATCCCTTTTGGAGGATTTCAACGGCTGCCCCTACCGATGCAGCCGGTCTCCAGGCCACTATCTTAAATATCATCAAGAACTCTGCGAAACGACTCATTCTGGAGGTCGACTTAGAGTACTCTTCACATTTACACGATCTCCACAACGACCTGCCATTCTGCCCGGGAATGAAGACGCCTCCTTATATCTCAGCTAAGACTCCATAGCTCCTCGCCACCTTAGAAGACAAACGCCGCTACATTATCCACTACAGAAATCCAGTGTGTGCGGAACGGATTAGTGTTGACCTCCGTCCAACGGGTTCTCGAGTTTGACCAGTCTCCATGGTTGAAATCTTATTTCGAATTGCACACAGACCTTCGCATTCGTGCTACCAACGCTTTTGAGAAGGACTTTTTCAAACTCATGAACAATGCCATTTTTGGTAAAACCATGGAAAACATAGACAAGCGCGTCGACGTTAAGCTCGTGACTCGGTGGGAGTGTGACCGGAAAATCTTGTGCGCGACTACCCTGATTGCCCGCCGGAACTTTAATTGTAATCTGATACTAGGCGAAAATTTAGCACTCATACAGATGGACCACGTTAGGGTCACCTATAACAAACCTATATATGTAGGCTTTGCAATTTTAGATCTATCAAAAACCTTGATTTACGACTTTCACTATGAGAAACTGATGCCTCTGTATGGGTCTAAGCTTTCGCTTTTGTATTCAGATACCGATTCGCTCGTGTATAGTATCGAAACAGAAGATTTGTACAGTGATATCAATGCCCGCCTGGACCTATTCGACACCAGTGACTACCATCCAGACAATAAATATAAGATGCCACTTGTAAACAAGAAAGTGCCCGGAAAGTTCAAGGACGAGTTTGGTGGTGAGTTAGTTTTAGAGTTTGTGGGTACTCGCGCCAAGAGTTACTGTATAGTTAGCGAAAGGGATGTAATAAAAAAGATTAAAGGGGTTAAGCGTAGTGTTGTGCAGGGTATAAGTGTTGATAGTTTTAAGGACGTAGCACATAACAGGAACTTCCGAGTCCTCGTGCATTCGATGCGGTGTATTAGGAGTAAAAAACATGATTTGTTTACGCTGTTACTTAGCAAGGTTAGTTTATCAGGCGCAGATGACAAGCGTTTCGTCATCCCTAACACGACCTAAGCGTATGCATGGGGGCATAGAGAAATAGATGATAGATTTTATTTTATCTAGTTTATAAGTTGTATATATTGTTTAGATTTAAGTTGTATACATTACATGACTGTTTTAGGGTCACAATGTATATACATGTTTAGCCTAAAAACGTGTACAATGATAATATTATTGTAAATATAGATATATACAAAGAATTTATTACTACTGTGTATCGATTGTCTAATTAATTTTTATTTTCATATATATTACAGCTTATTTTTGTTTCTGTGCTCAATCACCGATCCCAGAGAACTGAAACAATTACCCTTTACAATTCTGATTCCTCATACCAATGATATGTAATTTTGAGTTGATTTTGAATAACCCCAGGGCATATGTTTACTCGAGTTGAAATTTTTTAAAAAATTTTCTAGTCCACAAAATGCCGAATGGGGTACCCGCAAGGCTAATAAACGTAATGAAGAATTCATATGAGGATCGTTAAAGATTTTTTCTGGACCTCAAAGTGCCGAATGGGGCACCCGCAAGACTAATAAACTTAATGAAGAATTCAAATGAGTCATTAAGAATTGTCATAAGGCACGCCCCCACAACCGCCAACTAGTAGGCAGGGTGAGGGAATCGATCGAGTGAGGATCGAAGTGTGCCAGAAGGAGCAGGGTGGGGGGATCGATCAAGTGAGGATCGACAGTTTCTAACAGCCTTCTCTTTATATTTTACAAGTATCGAACCTCGCATGTATTCATATTCATCGAGGTCAAGTGAGAATAAAAGGTCCTTTCCGGGACTATGAGTGATGACGAAAGCAAACCCGCTTTTAAAACATCGCTCCATACAAACGTTGAAGCCTATAGAAATATGCCGTCTGACTCTTTTAATTTCACACACCACTGTTACAAAATTCGTTTAGAAAATTAATCATTAGCGTTTTTACTATCAGGATAATCTTCATTTAAATCAATATATCTAGGATTATTTTCACTAGTCTTGAAATTAACTTAGAATTCATGCAAAGCAGAATATATTAGAGAAAGTATGTCTTTCTCTTTTTTTCTTTACTAATTTGTAGTGGTTCCGTTGAAATTGTATTTACTATAAAAGGTTCAGCAGAGAATTTGCGTCGTTTTCTAAAATGTATGATCTTAAATGGGCTATCATCGTCAAGATTTGTCTTTGTAAAATATTTCAACCCCAAAATCTTTTTTGTATTGAAGCCACTGTATCGGTTGCCAGAAGAATTTGTTTCCAATACTATCATTTTTTAATAACAAATGATTTCTTTTTTAGATGCGAAAAATTGTAAAAGTCCCGTCAAGACATTACTATAACATTGAATAAATCTTTACTTTGCAACTTCTATAATTGAATACAGTCGTTGAGAAGATTGATTCTCATATAAATTTTTCTCTTAGCCTTTTCAATAGTAGCATGGTCGGAGTCACATTCCATGTGAATATGACATAAACATCCTGGCTACAATGTTACTTTTATTTTGATCATCACAAGGCCAGAGTAAAATGCCACTTCTTTAACTGCTGGGGTCAAATTTGTTAGAAGGCCATACATGTATTATGCTCTATTATTTACTCCTCGGGCAGTACTTGTTTTGTCTCACATACAGCACAGCGTAGTTACAAAACCATATGTCGGTAAATTAAAAGATTAAAAGTGTCTTCTACAAAAAGATGCGGATATGTTTTGTAATGGCGTAGCTAAATATTGGTGCAGATCGAACGTATAAACTTGTAAATCTAAAGACCTCATTTCGGTATGAAATTGACATTGTAATCTACTGACTAAGACACCTCGAAAAATTTGTTCAGAGGGAAATATCAAATCGGACTGATGTTCGTAAAACTTTACAGTTTTTATTTTATCACTTTCAAAAGATGATTTATCTGCTTTACAACTAAGTTTCAATTTCTTTAGAATTACTGCTTGATGACTTCCCAAATTCTCTTTGCGCACTGCTTCTAACAAATTCCGTAGTAATTCATGTGTGTCATACTGCCGGCCTCCAGCAAATTGTAGCATACTTTGTTTGAGTTTTGAAAATAGCATGCTAGGATTGTATGCTTCTGGTCTATCACTATGTAATTCTTTTAGCGTTTGTACAAAAATATTTGTTAGGGGTCGCTGTTCTTCTGAAGTTTCTTCAAATGAATCTGACATTAACGAATCTTTATTGTATGGATCTAACCTGTCACGATGTTGCTTGAAATATTGGTTAGATTCTAATGTTTCAGGAAGCAATTTTAATAAATATGGTGCCCAAGACATTGCATAACTGAATTGAAAAAGCAAGTATTGCCTAAATTAGTTAAACCACGTAACATTGAACAGTTCAATTTCTTTATACTTTCTGGCATGGTATAAGTTACATTATTCATCTTTGAAGGTTGATCAACAGTTTTGTAATATGGAAGATAGCAAACGTTTTCTTCGTCAAAGTTTAAATTACTTTCAATGACTGGATTATTGGATGTTAAGATAAAATGATTTTTTAAAATAGAAGCCGTATGTATGTGATTTGAATGACTTTGGGAATATATAATTTTATTATTTTTAAATGGAGATATGAAAAACTCCTCTAACTGTTGTAAAGAGGGAAGCGTTTCCAAGATTGAAGCAGCATTGCCCCTTTGCATTGCAATGCTTATCCTTTGAAAAAGAAACATTGTAGCTCGGTTGTCATTCGAAAACCTGTGTCTTTCAGAAATTCAATTGCTTGCAATCCGAATACACCAAGTGTTTCAAATGCGACTGGGTAATAAATGTAATTGTCTGATAAATTTTTATATTTTCGGGTCTTTAAAGATTCTGCAGCAACAGCTGCTGCGCTTGGTGTTAAAACGCCTGAATTTATATGCAATTTAGGAGGAGTATCGGCACACATATAATCCCATATGACTGGTTTGCCGAATTTCCACGGAATTATATTAATTCAATCGGGTCTCTTCCCGTTCTCGCAAAAAATACTATTAGGTTCTAAGATAGCTGGAATGCCTGCGGTAACTAAAGCACGTTTGATAATGTCGTTTACCATTTTATGTCTAGGTTGACGCTCTGCGCTGAAACGGCAACTTAATCCATGAATTCCTTTTTTGTTAACTGGCGAACCGCATATACATGTGTATGCGATGCATAATTGAGCTCCTAATCGTAAAATCGTAATTCAACGGCTACTTTGAACGCCTCATTGTCTAATAGAGAACCTAACGAAGCTTCTGGCAAAACCGATAACCAAGCTCCACTGTGTTTCGTAGTTATTGCTTAAATGCGAGCCTTATCAATTAATGTTGGAGCTGATTCCAGCAAGTTATTGGAAACAATGTCGAGCATTGGTTTATCCCATTCATTCTGGGAGGATTTGTTGTGTTTAATTGATGACTGTTGCACAGTTAACATCAGCAGATTTTCGCCTTCAAAATAAGTGACGTCAAAGCTGAATAGTTGTCCTGGCGAAATTTCGCTCAATAGGGACACAGATACGTTCAAAGATGATAGAAAAGCGGGTAAGGATAAAAAATTTGCCAAACGTATTCCTAATCCCCTTCTATTCATTGGAAGAGTTGCCCGAGACCATTGAATTTCCTCCAACTTAATGATAGTAATTGCATCGATTGTGACCCGTATTCTACCATCGAAAATTTGTAGAAACTCGGGATTTTGCCATGTTGGGCAGCATCTGAGGAGAAACATAAGCTTGGGTATAGCCAAACAATTTTTTAACAAACAATAACTTATATGTGATGGTAAATGTATAGTTTGTAAACGGGTGGACATTAATTTTAAAGAAACGATTTTTCCATTTAGGCAATAGTCCCATTGACTCTGATCATAGAGGGGCTCCCAATAAAATCTATTTATTCTTTTTTGTTATTGAAATTCCGGGTGCCAAGGATTGGAAATGTTTAATTAATCTTTCGTCACGATGGTTTAAAAATAACTCACATTTTTCGAAATTAAGTTCTAAACCTAAATCTCTTGACGTTGATATTATGCTTTCAAGAGCATTGCTAACTGATGTTATATCTCCACCAACAGAGCTATCATCTAGGTATCAACTATTAAAATCTGTATCAAAGGATTTAGTTAGTTCGTGAATAGCCATACAGAATAAAGGAGGACCTAGAGGATCTCCTCGCTGTACGCCTCGTTTAGAGTGTATAACTTTATTGCCAAAACTCAAGAAACTGTACTGTTGTAGGTAGCATTGGCAAATTAAAGGGTATATAGAAGGTGTGTATTTCTGAAAGTAATCTAAAAGAATTGAACGATTGATTGTGTTAAATGCGTTTTTAAAATCTATTTTTAGGAGGACTTTATTGGTGGAGGATGGTATAGAATTTAGGTATAAACGGGCAGTGTGTGCAACCACCAGGTGTTCCGAAACCAGATTGAGTGGGTCTATACAAATTTCCTAAACTGTCTTTGATCTTTGCACATGCTATTTTGGCAACTAAACGACGAAAAACGTTTCCTACTGCGATTGGTCTAGTGCCCCTGCTTTTTTAATTTAATGCACATAGTGATGCACCATAAAGAATTGGTCAGATTTTGTCATTAACCTTACCAGACAACATAAGATTGCATAAAGAGGTTAACGAAGATAAAAGAGGTTGAGTGCTAGTACCCGTAGTAAAGTTAAGAAAGTCTTGAAGATGTGAAGGTCAAAGAGAGTCTAGACCACCTGCAGATCCTGTGCGAAAGGATTTGACTGCAATTAGAACATCTGTTTCCGTTACCATTAGTGTATTTTCATAATTATAAATTTTATGTTGTAAATTACTAGCAGATGGGTGCTTTTTCTTCAAGTTCTCGAAAGTGTCGTCATCAAAAGGAGCTAGGCTATCATTCTAACTTAAAATTTTAATCGCACCTTGAAGATCCCCATCGTAAATTTTGTTGACAATTCTTTTGGACATATTGTAAGAGGTTTCCTTGTTACTAAATTTCGAATGTTTAGAATGTATAGAATCAAGTATTTTTGGTTGTCTTAAATTAAACAAAATCCCTATAGTAGGGGATAAAGAATACTACTATAGTAAGCCTGCTTATCGTAAAAGGCGATTAAAAGGCGCAGCAAGGGGCAGCAGCCTTGCTGGCTAAAAGATATTGGAGGAGGGTCGGTTGGTCTCGGGCGAGCCTCAATAATTTACAAGCTTGTTGGGGGTTGGCCGTGACGGATACGACTTTTTGCTAAAATCTTTAAAAACTGCGTTGTGGAAAGATATGGGAGCCTACCACAAAATTTTCCCAGGTGTGCGTGGCCTAAAACACGAAATACATATGATGGAGAGCTCACAAGTAAAATTCTTGTCCGGAGGTAAAATACTCCCTCATTCGGATCTCCGGGAGGGGGTACTTGGGGCTCGTCATCGTAAGAATATAAAACAACAATTCGATTTAGTGATAGGGACTTGGAATGTAAGGTCATTACTTAGAGTAGATAAGTTAACGAATTTATTAGTTGAAATGAGAAAGGAAAAGCTGGACATTTTAGGTATTAGTGAGGTGAGATGGCCAGATAGTAATGACTTTTGGAAAGATAATTATAGAATAATTACAACTTCTTCAACTAATGGACAAGCAGGCGTAGGAATAGTGTTAGGTAAAAGATTAGGGCATAAAGTTAAAGAGTACTTACAATTTAGTGATAGAATAATTATGGTTAGATTGAGTACAAAACCCACAGACACTGTTTTAATACAGGTTTACATGCCAACAACTCAGTACGAGGATGAGGAAGTAGAAAAGGTATACGAGGATATAAATAGTATAGTGAGAAAAGTAAAAGGAGATGAGAATTATTATGGGCGATTTTAATGCGTCAGTGGGAGAAGGTAGTGAGGGAAAAATGGTAGGAAAATTTGGGTATGGCAGACGAAATGATAGAGGAGAAAGATTAGTTGAGTTTTGCCAGGAACATAGATTAGTAACTGTAAACACCCTATTCGAACAACACGTTAGGAGAAGATATACCTGGAAAGCGCCAGGTGATAGGGCTAGATACCAAATAGATTATATTTTAGTTAAGCAAAGATTTAGAAACCAAGTTAAAAACTGTCGTAGTTATCCAGGGGCTGACATAGATAGCGATCCTAACTTAGTTAAAATGAAGTGTAAACTAAAATTCCAAAAATTGAGAAAGGTTAAAAGAGAGAGATGGGATCTAGGTAAGCTTAATGATAGTAGGGTAAAAAAGAAATATAAACAAGTATTAGATAATAAGAGCAAAGAGATAGCTGTAGGAGGGAACGTAGAAAATAGATGGAAAGAAATAAACTGACTGTACATGATACAGCAACACAGACTATAGGTAAGAAAAAAATAGAAGCGAGAACCCTGGGTAACAAAGGAGATATTAGATTTAATAGAGAATAGAAGAAAGCTTAAACCTTTCAGAGAAGTGGATAGTGAAAGTAAGCAAAAATATAATACAGTTAGAAATAAAATAGTACATGAGTGTAGAAAAGCTAGAAATAAATGGATGGAGGAGAATTGTAAGGGAATACAAGATGATTTGAGAGTAGGTAAGACAGACAGGGCTTACAGGGCAGTTAAAAAGTTTTTTGGGGAAGATAGGAAAAAATATAATGGCATTAGAGACGAGAATAATGAGCTTCTAGTAAATAAAGTTGAGGTAGCAGATAGATGGAAAAGATATTTAGAAGATTTATATAAAGGAGACAATATGGATGAGTTAGAGAACGACCAAGAAGAGGATGTAGACATAGGGTTCTCAATATTAAGAGAGAAATTTGATAGAGCTGTTCGGAATCTTAAACTAAATAAAGCGCCAGGGATAGACGATATTCCCGCAGAATTAATAAAATATGCAAGTCAGAAAACTTTAGATAGATTATATGAACTAGTAAAGGTAATATATGACACAGGTGAGGTTCCAATAGATTTCGAAAAAAATATTATTGTCCCAATCCCAAAAAAGTCAGGAGCTGATAGGTGTGAGAATTTTAGAACGGTTAGTTTAACTTCTCATGCTTCCAAAATACCAACAATAATAATTAAAAATAGAGTAGAAGCTTTGACTGAGAATTATTTAGGCGAAGACCAATATGGTTTTCGTAAAGACAGAGGGACTAGAGAACCGATACTAATGATTAGGGTAATTATCGAAAAAGGTTACAAAAATAAAAAGACTCATTTCGCGTTTGTAGATTTAGAAAAGCATTTGATAGGGTTAATTGGATTGTTATGTTCAGGGTTTTGCAAAAAATAGGAATCTCTCAAAGGGATAGAAAAATTATTTACAGTCTATATAAAAAACAAAACGTAGTAATTAGATTTGATGAAATAGAAAAGGAAGCTAAGATTAGAAATGGTGTTAGACAGGGTTGTATACTGTCTCCCTTGATTTTTAATGTTTATATTGAGGAAGCTTTAAACTTAGCTAGAGAGAGAAAAGAGATAGGTATTAGTGTACAGGGACAGAAAATAGACATGTTACGTTTTGCAGATGATATAGCCATTATAGCAGAGTCTAGAAAAGAGTTAGGAGAGTTTTTTAATATTTTAGATGAGATACTACGGAGTAACTATAGTATGAGAATTAACTCAGTAAAGACAAAGATAATGACAAGTGAGTTACAGACTAGTTCTAAACCAAAATTAAAAATAGGTAATACCGAGTTAGGGGAGGTAGATGAATTCTGCTATTTAGGTAGTATAATTACAAAGGATGGACGTAGCAGAAGGGATATAGTAGCTAGAATAGCTCAAGCTAGAAAAATGTTTTTAAAAAAGAAAAGCTTACTAATAGCTAATAGTATTAGTTTAGATAATAGAAAAAGTTTCTTAAAGTCGTACGTATGGAGCATTCTACTATACGGTAGTGAGACTTGGACAATTAAAGAAGTAGATAAGAAAAAGATAGAAGCTTTTGAAACTTGGTGTTATAGGAGAATGTTAAAGATTAGTTGGACAGATAGAATAACAAACGAGGAAGTTTATAGAAGGATAGGTGAGGAACCCTGTATGTGGAAACAATTGAAGGTCAGGAGAGATAGAATGATAGGGCACCAGTTAAGACATGAGGGACTATTTAGTAAAGTCTTAGATTATAAACTACCAAATAAAAATAGAGTAGGAAGGCCTAGACAAAGCTATATTAGTCAAATTATTAGAGATTTAGGTTGTGAAGGGTATGCAGACCTTTTTAGACTAGCTAGAATAGAAAAGAATTTAGGGCTGCGTCAAACCGACTTTAAGTTCGAAAACAAAACAAAAAAAAAAAAATCAGTTAACTAAATGTCACCATGACATAACTCACAATTAGTTAGCGGTCTGGCATGTTGGTAGCGTTTCGTTGCTTAAGCCTTACCATAACATATAATTTAACACTTTTCCTTTTTTGAAGCGGATAACCAGGTTATATTTCATTTCCTTATAAATGGTAATCATGTAAACATGTTAGAGTTCTTTAACAACCATCAAGTTGCTAATATCTATGTAGAGCCAGGTGGATAGGAAAAAGATAGAAGGATATAGGAAGACCTAGACCAAACTATATTAGTCAAATTATTAGAAATTTAGGTTGTGAAGGGTATGTAGAGCTTTTTAGATTAGCACAGAATAGAAAAGAAGTTAGAGCTGCGTCAAACCGACCTTAAGTAAGGTCGAAAACAAAATGATGATGATGAAATTAAACAAAATTTGTGAAGAAATTAATTTATTATTTTTGTCCAATTTAAATTTAGAATTTCTTTTAGAGACAGACAGAATTTTATATGCAAATAGAAAAAGATTATTCCAAGAAGTAACCGAATTCGAATTTATAACATCTTTTATATGTGCATTAAGGTGTACGGCTACTTGGACTCGGACACTTTTGGGAACCCTCTTTACCACAACCATTGATTGTTTCAGATTTGCTAAACTTTTGTTAAATTAAAAGCATTCGGAATATGAATCTGTCGAATCTGTAGGAATAGGTATATCAGATTGACTTTTATGTGTTTGTGACTTACTGTCTGAGCTATAAATTTTTCTGGTGTGAATATTCAATCTATTTTGGTTTAATAAATTTTCAATTGTCATTTGCAAATTATAAACAATAATATCTACAAGAGTTACGCTTAAAGGTCAAGTCTAAATTCAAAATAATTGGCTTAGTTCATTTATATTGGTTAATTAAGTAACCTGAGTAAGAAATATCATTTGCATAAGCTCTATCAGATATCAGATCTGAGTACTTAACAGATAGTCATCATGATTTGCTTAGTTCAAACAAAAAACATGTGTAATCTATACGTTTACCGCTTTTTTTGGGGCATAAATTAATTAATTAATTATAACATACGTACACGCAAACAATCATGAGCATAATTAACTCCATTAAATATTTAATGGGGCATACAGTTTAACTATGCAAATACATTTTCTTAAGAGAGTTGATTCTACAATATACGATACTGCCGTCAAAAGGAAATTTTACCAAGGGTTTGTAAACTAATTCTTTCAAAAACTTATAAACACACTATATGAAATTCTGATACATTAAATACTTAATTTTGTTCATAAATTCATTGAATAGTTTAACTAAATGACATATAGAACATACAACAATACTGTTTTGAAACAAGTTCATTCATACACAAGCGTTTAGCGGCCGTAACAAAACCTTCCCTCATTTTATCAATTAATAACCAAACGTGTGCTTAAAATTGCATATCTACGTAAAACATCATTAAAAGCTAGCAGCTGTTACATAATTAACCAATTATTTTATCCAGTCCCTGGGTTAGTATTGCAAATGAAAATTGTTAAAATGAATTAAAATAAGCCGCCTAGAAACCACTGACAAAGAAATCACTTAGAGAACTATACTAGAATCCATGCTATTCACTACACAAAGGGCAATTCTGAGATTGCACGACCACTGAAAAAGTTTAAACATCTTATCGAAGTGCTAGATTGTGATTAAAACGACACATAATTATATTGAAGGCATTTTAGCGCCTGGAGATAATATAATCCACATAGGTTGAAAACTTTTTAGTTTATCAAGTTCTAATAATGGGAACTTAGAAAGTGTAAAGTAAGCAAATATATGGAATTAAGCCAATAATACGGCGAAATAAATAGCGTGGCATTTATATGTGCCACAACACTACGACTGTGTTCGCATATTTTATATATATTGCTGTGAATTAGCCCCTAGTTGGTCGACATATAAATTGTTGTAAAATGCCCCACGTTGGTATGTCCTATAAATTTGCTGCTAACGATTGGTCGTCATATAAATTTCTGTGAAATAACCCCTACGTTGGGTGTCGTTTTAAATTGCTGTGAATTCACCCCTACGTTTGGGCGTTAGATAAATTGCTCTGAAATAGCCGCTACGATTCGAATTGCTGTGAATTGCCCATTTACGTTGGGTGTCGTATAAATTGCTGTGAAATAGCCCACGATTTGATGTCGTTTTAATTTGTTTGTAATCTCTGCTCAGGATTATTTCGTTATACAACCTTGCTATGTCACAGCCTCTAACGTTGCAGTCGCCTTTTAAAACTTTACTGTTGTGTTTGTAATCGGCCTCTTACCTCTGCGTTTCTAAATCCTATAATTCTTTGAATTTGTATGCCTCGGCTAGCTCAATCTATTAAACACAGAGTGACCTACGTTACGACAATAAAAATTGTTTAACCGCGTTTCTTTCTATTATCTATCTGTTAAAATAATGTAAATGAAAATGAAAATGAAGCAATCGAAAAATATACAATATAATAATCGATAATATGTACACGTTTATGTCAATAACTTATTAATTTGTTTAATATTCAAAAATTAGCCCCTGAATAAAGTATTGATATTTATCTGATTCCACCAAATTTTATGTTCCCTGGAAGCCAGCAAAAATACCACTGTAATTACTTTTAAGTAACTTTTGAACGTTCAAAACGATCCTTTCTGATAATTTCTTCACAAATTTTGTTTAATTTAAGACAACCAAAAATACTTGATTCTATACATTCTAAACATTCGAAATTTAGTAACAAGGAAACCTCTTACAATATGTCCAAAAGAATTGTCAACAAAATTTGCGATGGGGATTTTCAAGGTGCGATTAAAATTTTAAGTTAGAATGATAGCCTAGCTCCTTTTGATGACGACACTTTCGAGAACCTGAAGAAAAAGCACCCATCTGCTAGTAATTTACAACATAAAATTTATAATTACGAAAATACACTAATGGTAACGGAAACAGATGTTCTAATTGCAGTCAAATCCTTTCGCACAGGATCTGCAGGTGGTCTAGACTCTCTTTGACCTTCACATCTTCAAGACCTTCTTAACTTTACTACGGGTAATAGCACTCAACCTCTTTTATCTTCGTTAACCTCTTTATGCAACCTTATGTTGTCTGGTAAGGTTAATGACAAAATTTGACCAATTCTTTATGGTGCATCACTATGTGCATTAAATAAAAATAAGGAGGGGCACTAGACCAATCGCAGTAGGAAACGTTTTTTGTCGTTTAGTTGCCAAAATAGCATGTGCAAAGATCAAAGACAGTTTAGGAAATTTGTATAGACCCACTCAATTTGGTTTCGGAACACCTGGTGGTTGTAAAATAGTTGCACACACTGCCCGTTTATACCTAAATTCTATACCATCCTCCACCAATAAAGTCCTCTTAAAAATAGATTTTAAAAACGCATTTAACACAATCAATCGTTCAATTCTTTTAGATTACGTTCAGAAATACACACCTCCTATATACCCTTTAATTTGCCAATGCTACCTACAACAGTACAGTTTCTTGAGTTTTGGCAATAAAGTTATACACTCTGAACGAGGTGTACAGCGAGGAGATCCTCTAGGTCTTCCTTTATTCTGTATGGCTATTCACGAACTAACTAAATCCTTTGATACAGATTTTAATAGTTGATACCTAGATAAGAGCTCTGTTGGTGGAGATATAACATCAGTTAGCAATGCTCTCGAAAGCATAATATCAACGTCAAGAGATTTAGGTTTAGAACTTAATTTCGAAAAATGTGAGATACTTTTAAACCATCGTGACGAAAGATTAATTAAACATTTCCAATTCTTGGCACCCGGAATTTCAATAACAAAAAAGAATAAATAGATTTTATTGGGAGCCCCTCTATGATCAGAGTCAATGGGACTATAGCCTAAACGGAAAAATCGTTTCTTTAAAATTAATGTCCACCCGTTTACAAACTATACATTTACCATCACATATAAGTTATTGTTTGTTAAAAAATTGTTTGGCTATACCCAAGCTGATGTTCCTCCTCAGATGCTGCCCAACATGGCAAAATCCCGAGTTTCTACAAATTTTCGATGGTAGAATACTGGTCACAATCGATGCAATTACTATCATTAAGTTGGAGGAAATTCAATGGTCTCGGGCAACTCTTCCAATAAATAGAAGGGGATTAGGAATACGTTTGGCAAATTCTTTATCCTTACCCGCTTTTCTATCATCTTTGAACGTATTTGTGTCCCTATTGAGCGAAATTTTGCCAGGACAACTATTCAGCTTTGACGTCACTTATTTTGAAGGCGAAAATCTGCTGATGTCATCTGTGCAGCAATCATCAATTAAACACAACAAATCCTCCCAGAATAAATGGGATAAACCAATGCTCGACATTGTTTCCAATAACTTGCTGGAATCAGCTCCAACATTAATTGATAAGGCTCGCATTCAAGCAATAACTACGAAACACAGTGGAGCTTGGTTATCGGTTTTGCCAGTAGCTTCGTTAGGTCCTCTATTAGACAATGAGGCGTTCAAAATAGCCGTTGAATTACGATTTTACGATTAGGAGCTCAATTATGCATCGCATACACATGTATATGCGGTTCGCCAGTTAACAAAAAAGTAATTCATGGATTAAGTTGCCGTTTCAGCGCAGGACGTCAACCTAGACATAAAATGGTAAACGACATTATCAAACGTGCTTTAGTTACCGCAGGCATTCCAGCTATCTTAGAACCTAATAGTATTTTTCGCGAGGACGGGAAGAGACCCGATGGAATTAATATGATTCCGTGGAAATTCGGCATATGGGATTTTATGTGTACTGATACTCCTCCCAAATTGCATATAAATTCAGGCGTTTTAACACCAGGCGCAGCAGCTGTTGCTGCAGAATCTTTAAAGACCCGAAAATATAAAAATTTATCAGACAATTACATTTTTTACCCAGTCGCAGTCGAAACACTTGGTGTATTCGGATTGCAAGCAATTGAATTTCTGAAAGACACAGGTTTTCGAATGACAACCGAGCTACAATGTTTCTTTTTCAAAGGATAAGCATTGCAATGCAAAGGGGCAATGCTGTTTCAATCTTGGAAACGCTTCCCTCTTTACAACAATTAGAGGAGTTTTTCATATCTCCATTTAAAAATAATAAAATTATATATTCCCAAAGTCATTCAAATCACATACATACGGCTTCTATTTTAAAAAAATCATTTTATCTTAACATCCAATAATCCAGTCATTGAAAATAATTTAAACTTTGACGAAGAAAACGTTTGCTATCTTCCATATTACAAAACTGTTGATCAACCTTCAAAGATGAATAATGTAACTTATACCATGTCAGAAAGTATAAAGAAATTGAACTGTTCAATGTTACGTGGTTTAACTAATTTAGGCAATACTTGCTTTTTCAATTCAGTTATGCAATGTCTTGGGCAAACACCATATTTATTAAAATTGCTTCCTGTAACATTAGAATCTAACCAATATTTCAAGCAACATCGTGACAGGTTAGATCCATACAATAAAGATTCATTAATGTCAGATTCATTTGAAGAAACTTCAGAAGAACAGCGACCCCTAACAAATATTTTTGTACAAACGCTAAAAGAATTACATAGTGATAGACCAAAAGCATACAATCCTAGCATGCTATTTTCAAAACTCAAACAAAGTATGCCACAATTTGCTGGAGGCCGGCAGTATGAGACAAATGAATTACTTCGGAATTTGTTAGAAGCAGTGCGCAAAGAGAATTTGGGAAGTCATCAAGCAGTAATTCTAGAGAAATTGAAACTTAGTTGTAAAGCAGATAAATCATCTTTTGAAAGTGATAAAAGAAAAACTGTAAAGTTTTACGAACATCAGTCCGATTTGATATTTCCCTCTGAACAAATTTTTCGAGGTGTCTTAGTCAGTAGATTACAATGTCAATTTCATACCGAAATGAGGTCTTTCATGATTTGAGATTACCAATAACGAAAAAACAAATTTCTAAAAAAACAGAAGAATTGGAAGAAAATAAATCATCAAAACATCTTATGAAGATGGAAAAACACAAGACTAAAGAAAAATAGAAAACAACAAATGGACTACAAACAGGTAGTAGATAGTGTAATATTTAACATTGGCCGAGCTAAAGAAATTAAGAAGGGCAATTCAAAATATGAATCGCATGTTGATCTAGAAGACAACTTTTACTGAACGATGATACATCTTGTCTTTTTAATGGCGATAAGGACATGGATGTTTTAAAGAGATTTTGATATTCAGCAAGTACAGAAAATGAATGAAGACTATGATATAAATGAGACTGATGGAAGCACCAGTATTCTAAGATACCAATGTGAAGAAGGCGAAGACTCTTTGCAATCTTGTTTAAATGAATTCACGGCAAGTGAGTTACTTACCGGAAATAACCAAGTAAGCTGCGATGTGTGCACAAAGACATATAGCAGATCTAATAATGAAACTATTTATACAAATGTCATTATGCAAATTCTAGTTTCCAATCCATCTACAGTTTTAATTTTACATTTAAAGAGATTTAAGGTCTTAAGACTTCACTCAGCCAAAGTGAATAACTATGTTGCCTTTTCAATGTTACTAGATTTAGCGCCATTTTGCTCAAAACAACGTCAAAACATTGCTAAGTTTAATTCTAATCAATCTAATGTGTTGTATTCGCTATATGGTGTTGTCCAACATAGAGGCTCAATTCACAGTGGTCATTATGACGTATACGTAAAAATAAGATATCCTTTAGAAAACAACAGTGACAATTGCCAATTTCTACATACAAATAAAAAACATATTTCGTTCTTGCAGTGTAAAACTAACGAAGCCAACATTGAAATTCCTTTGGAAAAGTGGTATCATGTTAGTGACTCAAAAAAAGGCTCTTGAGACACAGGCATACTTGTTATTTTATGAACGGATTTAGTAATTTGTAAATAAAATTTGTAATATTCGATTTCAATAAATCTTTAGTCTAGAAAAAAAAACTGAAAATCATTTAATTTGGAAAATAGAAATACCTTATTGTGTAATGCTCTTATTATTTTAGATTGTCTCAAAAATACTGAAAGTCAAAAAGTTCTATCGAGAAATAAAATGAAATTATTAATAAATCTTTTTAATCGATCTGGTGAAAAGAGAGGTTTATTAAATTTGGGTATCAAGAAGATTTTAAGGCAGAATGCACTACGAATAAGTAACTATGTTTTATGTACATTTGTATACAAGTTCTTCCAATGCTGTACTGTTTCTAGGTTTATTAATAAGTTACTATGAGTATTATGAGTAGAAAAGAAATACGGATAAAGCCATAGAACTGAATGCAGTAAATGTGCACCAGAAAGATTAATGAAAGCATTAAACCCTTGTAGATTGAAGTGTTGAAAGATTACTGCAGAACAGTGCCTAAGATATTTTAATGATTATTGGAAATTGGGAAATAAAGATAGGAGGGCAATGCACATATCTATTTTAATCACTATACTGTCTAAGAACACGCCAAAAACTAACCGTCAATCAACGGATAGGAATTGCTATTGCAAATATAAGGAATTTATCGACAACAAAAATAAATTTATTTGCAAAGAATGTTTTGTTAACACATTTGGTAAAACAAAAGGGTTTATACAAGTAGTAATTTGTAAAAAGAAAGACTCTTCTAGTGGAATTATACTTCTGGATAAAAGGATGCCAACCGCAAAAAATAAGCGAAGAATAGACCACATTACAATTAACTACTAAAAATCACATATTATCATTTCCTAGATACGAATCCAATTTTACTAGGAAATCGGCAAATAAGAACCATTTTCCGTCAGAGTTTTCGATTGCAAAAATGTATTGTTTGTATTAAGAAACGTGTCCAAAGTTGGTTTCACTAAAATATATGCAGAGCGTTTTTATGACTTGAAATTGAGATTTAAAAAATCCTCAACGATACATGTCTCAGATGCTATCTACTGAACACTAAAATTAAATTGGTCGATGATGAAGGAATACTAATGCTTGACACAAACTATCTAAACATCAGGCAATAGCGCAAAAACTTTCTGATATAAAGAAAAAGGATAAAGACGTTGTAAAGTCTCACCCAGATTTACAAGTTTATACGTTCGATTAGCACCAATATTTAGCTACGCCATTACAAAACATATCCGCATCTTTTTGTAGAAGACACTTTTAATCTTTTAATTTACCGACATGTGGTTTTGTAACTACGCTGTGCTATATGTGGGACAAAACAAGTACTGCCCGAGGAGTAAATAATAGAGAATAATAAATATATGGCCTTCTAACAAATTTGACCCCAGCAGTTAAAGAAGTGGCATTTTACTCTGACCTTGTCATGATCAAAATAGAAACAACATTGTAGCCAGGATGTTTATGTCATATTCACATGGAATGTGACTCCGACCATGCTACTATTGAAAAGGCTAAGAGAAAAACTTATATGAGAATCAATCTTCTCAACGACTGTATTCAATTATAGAAGTTGCAAAGTAAAGATTTATTCAATGTTATAGTAATGCCTTGATGGGACTTTTACAATTTTTCGCATCTAAAAAAGGAATAATTTGTTATTAAAAAATGATAGTATTGAAAACAAATTCTTCTGGCAACCGATACAGTGGCTTCAATACAAAAAAGATTTTGGGGTTGAAATATTTTACAAAGACAAATCTTGACGATGATAGCCCATTTAAAATCATACATTTTAGAAAACGACGCAAATTCTCTGCTGAACCTTTTATAGTAAATACAATTTCAACGGAACCACTACAAATTAGTAAAGAAAAAAAGAGAAAGACATATTTTCTCTAATATATTCTGCTTTGCATGAATTCTAAGTGAATTCTAGTGAAAATAATCCTAGAGATATTGATTTAGATGAAGATGATCCTGATAGTAAAAACGCTAATGATTAATTTTCTAAACGAATTTTGTAACAGTGGTGTGTGAAATTAAAAGAGTCAGGCGGCATATTTCTATAGGCTTCAACGTTTGTATGGAGCGATGTTTTAAAAGCGGGTTTGCTTTCGTCATCACTCATAGTCCCGGAAAGGACCTTTTATTCTCACTTGACCTCGATGAATGTGAATACATGCGAGGTTCGATACTTGTAAAATATAAAGAGAAGTCTGTTAGAAACTGTCGTTTTCAGAGACATGTCTGATACTCACGCAGATCGATCCGCTTCCGAAACATTGCATAGCAACAATGCTTAAAATTGTTGAAAAGAATACGACTAACTCTTCTAACTGACAAATATATTTTTACTGTGACGGGAAAAAAATTTAACATTTAATGTTTCTTGACAGGTAACAAAATGTCACTTTTTATACATTTACTTTTTCCCCGCGAAATAAATGAGTAATTTTTCCCGGGTATGGTCAAATAAGTAAGAACACGAAGATATTTAATTTATAACCGGTTCCACATTGCAACATTCGGGTGTAACATATCATAGTATCATTACTTCGTCGCGTTCAAAACAACCGATATAAAGAACTTACTTCTTCAAGCGCTAAACGAAAAGTGACACGAAATGACAGACAAACGACTAGGATTGTAGAAACTTAGACATCAAAAGTGAAGGAGCGCATAATCCATTATATACTTTATAAATTATTTTTAGTGATTAGACAATGATAAATTATATTTTTATCTTATTGAAACATGAGATTAGATTAATAAGGAAAGTGTAACTGAGTAAAAAAATACGTTACAAGTGTACTATACACGGGTAAAAATGTAAGATTTTAACTCTCGGTGTTTTGTCTCTCTCCGTTTTGCGTCGGGAGACAAACACACCTCGAGCTAAAATCTACTACTTTTTTCCCTTGTATAATAAATAACTATTGTTTATTAGGTAGATACCTAGAACAAACTAAATTTATGATACTAAAACCTATTTTCCTCTAAACCATTTTAGTTTAAAATAGTAGCGATAATAAATTAACAATGCTACTCTAACTATTTTTGTTCTTTTAAATTATTATTTCTATATAAGAAAATGTACATGAGTTTATATCTCTATGGTGATTAACCCAATGAGTTAATTTTTACCTATTAAAAAAAATTATAATAATTTGTACCTGTTAGAGGAAAAGAAAACCCAATTTCTTTACCCAGAAAAAATGAAAGTTGATTTGTTACAAAGCTCTAATTTTTAATATTAGTGCCACAGGAAATGGTTGAATGTAACATATCAATATATCACCACCTTGCTTGGGTATATTGGATGCCTTTCATACGATCACAACACTATATTGCACCTTTTGACGGCATCAAATTTCGCTTAATATTAGGATGGGCGGGGGTTTGAATCCAGTACGTGATAGCCTTTTCCCATATTAAATTTAATATTACATGTAAAGTTTTATTAATATAATTTTCCACTGTATTTCGCACAAGCATGCATTTATCAGGGAAAGAAGTGTGATGTGCTTAGGCTGATTGCCTAATCGATAGGGTAACAACAGAATCGTTGGAAGAATGCATTTGAAACAAAGGACGTGACCTCACACCATCTTTCGAACAGTATCGAACACGGATGCGTGTTAGTTTGTGTGAAGTTATCCCTTTGTATCCTTGCACCTTTTCTCAATTACCCAAAACAACTTCTCGTGTTCCGCAAAAATGTAGGTTTACTCACTTCGCCGCTAGAATTTGTGGAAACATAGATAAAACAACGCCCACGCGACCCTGATTTCCTGAATACTATCGAAGGCTGCCTTTCGCTCCAACGAATAAATAAGCAAGTAGCTCCTGACATATTTTTTTGTTACCTTTACCCGTGACGTTAACAATTGTAACCAAATTTGAGGGCGTAATAAATTATGACCAGAGTTATGCAGTGACTGACGTTGCGGATAAAATGTAATAACTGTAAATCAAACAGCTGTCAATGAGCACATGCTTTCAAAAAGTCAAATACTAGTTTACAACAACACATGTACAAAATGAATCGTGTTCAGTCATGCAATACTATATTACGTTTTCCTGTAAATACATTGTGCAAAGACTTTATTCTTAACTTTAAGTGTATTGTGTGCGGTCCGGCAACAGTGCAGTGCGAATCTAAAGTCAAAGTTATCTATTAACATTGACATTCAGTATCGGAACGTGTGAACTGTGGACGCGAAGCGACGTGTTCTCCAATCAACAAATGGCAAGTGCATTTACATCATGTTAAAACAAGGTATTTATCCTCTAGTATCTCTTGCATTTATATTATTACAATTGTGATTAATCAAGCTTCTTCATGCATAACAAGGTGTTTCTCAAAACCATAAAATATCGAGGTGGTCCGTTATTTAACTAATTCAGATTGCTTTATATAAAAATAACCACTAGCTATCATTTGATCCCAAGTCTAACCATTTGGTTCTTTGAGCCGGATCTGAATTAGTCCTATGATAAACACATCCTTCTTTTATTTTAAAAAATTTTCAAAATTTCCCGTATCAACAAAACAAACGTGTATTGTTTATGGGTCAAGTTTTGTGCCGGAATTATCTTACCAATATCACGTCAAGCATAAATTTCAATGTTTCGTAGAAATTAATAATATCAAAACGTATTTCTATTTAACAATTACAAACAACGAACGAGCTTGCATTGTAATTAAATCTTTTGCGTTTCTGTAGGATACAAATACATATCGACGCCAAAAGCTTTCTGCTACCCTAACGCAGGTTTCTTCGTTACCATAGCAACATATTAAAACATAGATAAAGGTGACAATTTTATCGTTCTGTTGAACACATATGTTAAGGCCTCAAGTTGTTTTTAAGCTTGACAAACTTATACAAATTTTTTTTCCATAGCGTGCTTTTTTTGAGCTATTTTTACGAGTGTTTATATTAATAAATTTTCTATTAACAAACATTCGACGTTTTATAGTTTTCTATTCAATACGCTTAAAATGCCTCCGAAAAGGTCTGACGTTACTGAATTGAATCTTTATAGAGATCGTATTAACGAAATTTCTGTTTTGGGTAACTCTTTAAACACTCATTCAGAATACATAACCATGTTTAAAATTCAATGTAAAACGTTATCACAAGCATATGAAAATTTTAATGCGATATTGATCTCAGTTCTTTCGAATTCTTTTGAAGTGGAAGAACAATTATATCAAAATATTAAGAAAGAGGTAGATACATCTTACTTTAATTGCTTGTTTATATTAGACACGCTACAACCACCTGTACTTGAAGAACAAAAACCGAACATTGTCGCTACCCCTAACATCAATGCTAAACTTCAACCTTTAAATTTTGAAACTTTCAACGGTGATTTCTGTTCCTGGCAACCTTACATAGATCTTTTTGATTGCTTGGTGCATAATAATTCTTTTTTGTTAGATATTGAAAGATTCAATTATTTGTTAACCTCAGTTCAAAATGAGCTGTTACAATTACTGAAAACCATACCATTATGTTCTCAAAATTTTAAAATAGCGTACGAAATCCTCAAGGATAGGTACAGCAACCCCAGATTATTAGTAACGCTCCATTGGAGGGCTATTAAATCGTCTCCGTCTTTAAAATCTGAAAATCCCAAGCTACTTAGGTCAGTTGTGGATTCTTTTTCTGAAAACTTAGCCGTTCTTAAAATTTTAGGATATCCTATTGACGAGTGGAATTCTGTTTTGGTCGCTTTATTGCTTGAAAAGCTTGATCCTAGCACTCGCAAAAGGTTCGAGTTACAATCCAACCCTAAGAAAACACCAGAATTCGATATTTTAAAGAAATTTTTATTACAACAATGAACTACGTAAGAGAACGTTTCCTCAGCGTCCAGTGCTGCATACATAAATACAATACAGACTACTACAGCTAAGTACACACCTGCAAGGGTTTCCTATAAACCAAATGTTAGTTCTCATTTAGTGTCGTTTGATAAATCTTTTATTTCTAATGATGCGCACACTTCTGAACAAGGTGATCCGATTGCGCAATCTTGTCCAGTCTGCAAGGGTAATCACTCTATTTATTGCTGATCGTCTCTTTTAGTCAAGGCGTCGACCGACCGCCTGAATACTATAAAGGGTTTAAAACTTTGTGTAAATTGCTTACGTCCTCATGCGTTCAAGCAATGTAAATCGAAATCTACTTGTCGTACTTGTGGAAAGTTTCACCAACGCTTACTTCATTTTGAAGTTCAAGCGTAGCCCCCTGAACGTACTAAATCACAACCCTCCTCATCTGTTCCAACTCAGGCTCTATCGTCAACAGCAGATATTCATGGAAGAGTTACTGTTTTATTTTCTACTGCTCTCGTAGAAGTTCAAGACGGAGCTGGTCGGTTTAAGGCAATCAGAGTTCTTTTTGATCCTGGTTCGCAAGCTAGTTTAATACGTCACGAATGTGCAAGAAAGTTAATGTTACCAATACGTTGTTCCCAACTGCAGCTGCCAATCGGAGTGCTACTAGTTGTACTATTCGTTCCATACTTGGCAATGAACAATCTTTAGAAATCACAACCTTTATTTTATCAACGATTTCCTGGAATTTATCTAGCACTGAAGTTGCAAACAATTTTGCACATTTTAAAGATCAACACTTTGTCGATCCAACATGGAATAAACCCGGTCAAATTGACATGCTCCTAGGAGCTGACGTATACCTCTTTATTGTTAATGGTGGCATTATTCAAGGTAAATTTTTATAACCAGCTGCTATTAAAACTATTTTCGGTTGGACAATTCTGGGCCCAGTCCAAAGTCTGCCGTCTGATACTGTCCGGGCGTTTTTAGTTGCTTTAGAGAATCCGATCTATCAAACCCTTAGACGATTTTGGGAGATTGAGGAAATTCCTACCAAGCAACTTATTTCTCCGGAAAAGAAGAGAGCATATAAAATATTTGAAACTACATATGCACGTACTGAATCCGGACGTTTCGCCGTGGATTTACCCTTTAATGATATAATTCTTATTTTTGAAAATTCCTATGATATTGCACTACGGCGACTATTTTCATTAAAACGTAGATTATCGGCCAACCCTGACTTACGTGTTCAATATAATAATTTCATGCAACAGTATCTAGATTTAGGTCATATGAATCGCATTCGTTTCTCGCTTGCCAGAAGTGATTGTTATTTTATACCTCATCATGCCGTGGTCAAATCGGAAGGTAATCGATCAAAGATTCGTGTGGTTTTTGACGCCTCTGCAAAGGCCAAAAATGAAATTTCTTTAAATGATACTCAATTAGCGGGACCTAGTCTCTAAAGTGATATATCACCAATATTATTAAAATTTAGGGCTCATTTCTATGTTTTTGTTTTTGACATCCGACAAATGTATAGGCAGATCTTAATCGTTAACCAATATAAAAGATATCAATTGAATATCAGTTGAATATTTTCGATTTGTAAATTTAATTTCTGACGAAGTAACTGTCTTTCTAGCTGCAGCTAAAACTAAAGTTGCACCAATAAAACGTATCTCAATTCCACGTCTAGAATTGTGCTGCCACTTTGTTGTCTGATCTACATGTTTTAGTGTTAGACGCCTGTAAAGAACTTCTCACAATTTCTGAAGTATTTGCTTGGAGCGATTCTATAGTAGCTCTCAACTAGATCCGCGCACCTCTTTTTCTATGGAAAACCTTTGTTGCTAATCGTGTTAGCCATATTCAGCAAATCATCTCACCCAGCAGATGGTTTCACATAAAATCTTCTTACAATCCTACGGACCCAGCTTCTTGAGATCTCTTGCCAAAGGCGGTTCTAGCATGTTCCCTTTGGTGGACGAGGCCACGGTGGCTTCTTTCTGCGCAGGAATTTTTTCCCCATCCAATTACTGTTTCAACTTCAACCCCGGGGATTACTACCGAACAAAGGGTATTGGCGTTTGTTGCTCAAACTATTGAAGTCGAGTTTAACATAGTTGACAATTTACTAGAAGGTTTTTCGTCATTACGAAAAATTCAAGGTATTTTGACCTACGTTTACCGGTTTTTACCACCTAAAGTACAGCGTCCTACGGGGTTCCTTACTGCTGATGAATTATTTAATTCCCTTACGATCATTCTTCGACGTGTTCAAGCTACAGTCTTTGTCAACGAAATTTCCTGGATCAAAGTTATCAAAACATTTACGTCGACTAACCCCCTGTCTTGACACTCAAGGCATTTTACGTGTAGGTGGTCGTTTGGTATATTCTAAGTTACCTTACACAGCAAAATATCCGGCATTATTGACTCGTCGTCACCGATTGACAGAGCTCGGAATTTTGTCCATTCATCATAAATATTGTCATCAAACAATCAATTCGATTTTATCTTTCTTCGTGTATTAAAAGTTTCCGCACCAAGCCGGTTCCGGTGACACCCTTTATGGGTGACTTGCCCTCAGCTCGTGTCACCCAAGTTAAGCCATTTAGCTGCGTGGGTGTAGATTTAGCAGGACCCATTTCAACTAAAGTTTCTAACTTGAGAAAGGTAAAAATTCTTAAGTCCTACATATGCATATTTGTTTGTTTTGCCATCAAGGCTGCACACATTGAGCTTGTTTCCGATTTGTCTTCTGCCGCATTTCTTGCTGCCTTGCGACGTTTTGTGGCTTTCGAGGGCGTTGCTCTAATATTATTATAACCCCGTAAACGAGGTACGCGAGCCACTGATGACAGTTGGTAGCGATATTACATAATGTAAAAATTGACGCGCAAATTATCTATGACGTCACACAATATGCAAATTAAGGCAACATAATTACACCAATTTTAAAGGAAATAAATTTTAAAGAAAACCCCAAAAGGGGCACTCACGTGAACATGTAGAGCTTCCTTCAGAATTACTCTATGATGGCGGCGGTTTCCTTCAGGATTACTCCATGATGGTCGCCGACTGCTTTGACTAATCTTTCTCGGGTGTGGGAATTCTTGAGCCAAGTTGAATCCAAATTTAATATCTTCTTTCTATGTAGAGGGAACGACGGGAAACTGGTTTATAAGGAACGATAATTAACGATAAGGGAAAAAGGGACCTACATAACAAAAAGATACGATAAGATACCAGATCAACTACACCTGTTGTGACGGAAATACGCACACGTCCTTTTAAATTTATGGCGCGAAATTCTCACATATTAAAACTTAATAAGAATGTTTACGGCCGATTTCGGCACGTAACAATATATTCAGCGATTGCGGTACGTATTTTGTAGGAGCTAACAATCAAATGCTTGCTTATATGCAAGATGATACTAAACAAGAAGGTATCACTTGGTAGAGCATAATTCCAAGTAGAAGTAGGGATAGAAGAAATTTTAGTAGAGAAAGAAGCTTTGATAGAAATATGATGGGAAATGGAAATAGCTTGAAAGTACAGGACTGAAATCGAAAAGATTCTACATATTATGACTGACTTCCACAACATTTGCGTAAAATTAATTATAAAAATTCTATTAGTTCTCAATTTCGGGGATCTGAAATAGTTTGTTTTAAACGCAAAACAAAAAAGCATTTGGCTAAACACTGTACTACAAAAACTTGTTTTAAATGTTGAAAAATTGGGTACATAAAATTAACATGTCCTATATTCAATTCGGAAAACTTCCGAAGAAACCAATTTTAGGCCGGAGTCAGGTTTCGTCTTTTATGTCACCGGTCAATAATAATTCAAAATATACAGAAGACGAAATTGACATTTACAAATCAAAATATAAATCAATTTTTAACTATATTCTAACACAATTAAAAACAGATGAATGGCCATATGTAACCGTGTTATTGTTCGGGTGGGCGGCGTCTGAAATCATGTTTTAGTATGTGGCCTATTGTCCTATCTCTCTATTTTTTTACTATTTTTCACATATTTCTTTCTTCCCCCTACCATTTCTAAAACCTCTTTGTTCTTAATTTTATCGGTATATCTTCATCGTAAGTCTGTAGCACTACATTTTAAAGACTTCTATCCTATTCCTGTCCGTTTTTCCTACTGTTCACGTTTCGTAGCCGTACAGTGCTGTGCTCCACATATATGCTTTCAGCAATCTTTTTCTTATTTGTATGTTTTGCTACGTACATTTGCGTAGCCTAAGAGCCAAAGAAGAAGAAAAAGAAATTGACCGGGCTCATTCGGTGAGTGGGCGGGGTATTATACCTACCAGAAGTAAATAGGAAGGCCTGAAATAAAAATACACGCACGCATTCACTCTCATAACAAAACATACAAAAAAACCTATAATTAAACAAAATATGTACAAAACATAATATTCCCCAATTAAAAAAAAAATTTCAATAACCCCAAAATACATATATCAAGAAAACCCCACAAAAAATTACCCCTTAAAATGGTGAGCTGTAGTTTTTAAGTTCTTCCCCATCTGACTTACCCAGAGAAAAATTACCAAAGTACAACGCTAAAAACCACAGCTCTAAATCATCAATGTAAATACCTAATTCATTTCATAAACTTGCCGCAATAAATACAATATTATTAACAAAAAACATCATCTCGCATAAAAGTAAGCATTTTAAATCAGTTATTCATTAAGCATTTTAACCCAGTTTTACAGTAATAAGTAGTATATCCTTTTGTTTTATAGTTAGTTAAAAAAGATAGTACTACATTCAGAACATGGCAAAGAACTCCAAAATAGTTTCAAAATTTTTGTATAGACGAAGTAATTTTGTGCATGCATGAGTTTAAACAGGGAAGTCCAAATATATAGAAGCTCAACGTAAGCAGGGACGAAACACTCACCAGCGGGTTCAAGGTGTTGAGTCTCTCGTTTGCTCCTAGGACCGGAGCGGGCCAGCTGGACCTGAGCCCACGCCACTGGTGCAGCCTTCTATACCCCCAGGAGCGGCAATTCAAGGACTATCGTGTCCCCCGCAGGAAGCTAGAATAATTACGAAAAATATTAATTTATTTATGCCGACAAGTTCAGGTTTATAAAACCATCAATACCTACCACGCTGTAAGGTGTGCGCGAAATTTTTATGAAGAAAACGGAACGAAGAATCTAACAATTCCGACGAGTGTTTTTTAACATTTTCGAAAAGAAAGTGCATATAACTTCATTTATTTAAACAACCAGAGCTCTAAGTCATATTGTTATCAAACGCGATTAAGAAACTGGAAAACATGGTTTTATCAAACAGTAGGCGTCCTTAGTTCGGCGAGTCTGTAAACTGGAACAATAAAGAAAACAATTATACGTTATCGGAATGTTTAACAAATTAAAGAATACCTAAAACAAGGTATTGACTTATTTAAAGTTTATCATAAACTTGTCGTTTCCAAGCAAATAGATTTGCTTTAAAAATTATTGTAAAGCGGACTTATTCTAAACAGGTAAAATATATAGAATGTTGTTGAAGAATTTAGGAATAGAAACGGAATTTAATCGAACGGGTAATGAATTAACAACGGAAAAAGAGGCATTTAATTTATCCCGAAAATAAACGTAATAGTTTGTTATCTTTGAACACAGTAATTGCTTTTTTTTGTTAAATGCTGCACTGCCTAGTGCTATTCTTTGTTTTATATCCTTTCCACTTTTCCCATTTTGTTTTATTTGGGTTCATAGGCAGCAGAAATCTTTAACCTCTTGTAAGTTTTCGTTTTCTATTTGTATTATTGTTTGTATTAATATTTTACTGTTCGGAAATGCACAATTCCTGAAGGGCAGAAGTATCACTAACACGTCACTTTATTATTTCCTTCACAATGAAACTTTTTTACATTCTTAGTTTAATAAAATTAAAGGAATAACAGATGCACGGGCAATATTTTATTGTGCAAAATTCTAATGTACCGGTTGTTGAGGCTGTACAAACGTTACACAGTTTATGACTTAAAATAAGGCACAGAGGTACCCCATCATCATTAGGTCTTCAGTTCTAGAACTGGTTAGACGAGTATTATCATTGTTTCCTATTCTGAACTAACCTACACATTTCCCTGAAATTTGCACAGACTGCATCTATCACTATCTGATCTAGGTCAACATCTACCTCCTTTTTCCTATCTCTGCTTGTAATATATCTCACAAGATTCCCCAAAAATGCCTTAGAACGTATTCTGCCCTTCTATGTCTCCTATTTTTCCACAGATATTCTTCTTCCATTACTATTTCTATAACCTATTTGTTATTAACTTTGTCTGTCCATGCTATCATCCTCATACATCCGACGCACATCATTCCAAAAAGCTGCTACCGTTTTTCTGACTGCTTTTCCTACTGCCCGTATTTCATAGGCATACTGTGCTGTGCTCCACACATATGTTGTATACAATTTTTTTCTTATTTCTATGTCTGATGTCTTTCATCTAGGCGCTGTTCTTTCTTGTTAGATGCAGTTCGGTCTCCTTTTATTGTTTTACAATTATATACCCTATTTCTCCGACATTCAGTGGTTGTGAAGGGGGGTAAGCAGCCTGTGGCTGCCAAGTTCCTCCAGCACTTCAACATTTACCAATTTATTATTTTTTCCAATATATCTTTTCGCACAGTCATCATTAGTTGATATTTCATAACCAACACCTGTAGTTGTTTATAATAATCATCAGATTTATCTGCACTTATTTCTATTATGAGCTAGCCTACACAGTTCCCTGAAGTTCTCATACGGTCTGTATACAGCTCGGTTCCCCTTTTATTGTTTTCTAATTTTATGCCCTATTTCAGTGACGGGGTGAAGCAGCCTGTGGCTGCCAAGATCCTCCAACACTTAGACATTTACCGAATGAATAGTTTTTCAGTAAATCCTTTCACACAATTAAGCTTATTCGAGAATATTGCCCAACCAATACCTGTAGTTGCTTATAATAATCATAATGTTTAAGTACAGTGACTTTTTGTCATTAATTTATCCATCTTGTGACTGGTTGGTGCGTACCCCCATTGATTTCTATTCTGTGCTAGTCTACACATTTCCCTGAAATTCCTACAGCCTACATCTTTCACGATCTGTGTGCAGTAGTCTAACCTCTACCTCTCTTTTTTCCTATTTCTGCTGCTAATATATTTCGCACTATTCCCTCAAGCCGTAGTATGTGGCCTACATCCTATCTCTTCTGTTTTTTACCGTTTTCCACATATTTCTTTCTTACCCTACCATTTTTAGTACATTTTTGTTCTTAACTTTGTCTGTCCATGATATCTTCATCATACGTCTGCAGCACCACATTTCACTTCAAAGCTTCACAGCCGAACAGTGCTGTGCTCCACACATAGGTTTTAAGCAATCTTTTTCTTGTTTCTATGTTTGTTGACTTTGAACACAGTAGTTGCTCTTTTCTTGTTAAATGCAGGACGATTTTGTGCTCGTCTTTGTTTTATATCTTTTGCGGTTTTCCCATCTTGCGTTATTTGGCTTCCTAGGTAGCAGAAATCCTTAACCTCTTGTAAGTTCGTGTACCATATTTTTATTCTTGTATTTGATTTATTTTCCCCTCCTGTGCATACTAGTACTTTAGTTTTAGTTTTGTTAATTTTCATTAAGAGCAGCTTCTAACTCTTCCTTGCTAGATGCTAATACCGCTATATCATCTGGAACTTTAAGCATATCAATTTTTTGTCCCTGCATAGTAATTCCAAATGTCTTCCTACATTTGACAGCATTCATTGCCTCTTCAATGTACAAGTTAAAAATTAATGGGGATAGGGCACATCCGTGTGTCACCCCTTACCTAATGTTTGCTTCTCTACTTTCCTGCTCTAATTCTATTACCGCTGTCTGCTCTTTGTATAAGCTATGTACTATTCGTCTATCCCTAAAACTCATTCCAATTTTTTTGAGCATTTTGAACATTTTTTTCTATTTTACATTGTCGAAAGTACACGCTTTCCTCTTTTTCTATTGTTTTCTCCATTATCACCCTCAGAGCTAAAAGAGCCTTCCTTGTTCCCCTGTTTCGCCTAAACCCAAATTGGTCTTCTCCTAGTATTTCTTCAGCTCATTTTTCTATTCGTCTTTGTACAATTCCAGTTAATATTTTTGATACGTGTGTCGTCAAACTTATTGTTCTAAAATTTTCACATCTATCCGCGTCTTTTTTTAAAAATATTTGGATATTTTGCCTGTCTCATACAAATAGCTTACAATTTGGAGGAGACGTTATGTTACTGCTTGTCCAGCGGCTTTTATAGTTTCTGCTTGCACCTTATCTGTACCCGGCGCTTTACCATTTTTCAGACCTTTTAATGCTAATGCAAACTCATCTTTAAGTATACGATATCCCAAGAGTAGACCATTTAGTGACGAATCAACTCCTCATTTCCTCCCAAATCCCTCATTTCCTCCCAAATTTACATGTAAATTCCCATAAGGAGGAAATGAGGAGGAGTGACTCTCTCCTTGCTCTCCTCCTTGCTCGGACACCCCCAACCATTTTGATTACGTCACACCCGCATTCTTTCCACCCGCGAGATAAATCTTTCCCCACATTTCCACCCACGAGATAAAACTATCTTGTTTGGTATCAATTAATATTAGATTTTTCTCAGCTACCCGAATCTCTAAGAATTTTTTAGATTGCATCACCCCCAAGGGAGCTACCCTCATTTTAAGATTTTTTTACTGCTAACATTCTGAACCAAAATAGTTTTCTGCGTCTAACCAATGCATCTTTCGAGATAAACATATCTTGTTTGGTATCAATTAATATTACAATTTTCTCAGCTACCCGAATCTCTAAGAATTTTTCAGATTGCATCACCCCCAAGGGAGCTACCCTCATTTTAAGATTTCTTACGTGTTGCGACTTTTGACCCTCCTTAAACATTTTTTTTAGTCATGCGATACATTAAATTAGTCTAAAAATTTTACGCACAATTCGAATCTGTAAACATATTTGAAATCGGACCATCCCTTACAAAGTTACACACATACCTTCTAGCGAGCATACCGCGACCGTACCACTACTCGCTTTTAATGTTACACCATACTTTCTATCTTGTTTAGCTCATCTTTCGAGATAAATGTACTTTGTTTGGTATCAATTAATATTAGATTTTTCTCAGCTACCCGAATCTCTAAGAATTTTTTAGATTGCATCACCCCCAAGGGAGCTACCCTCATTTTAAGATTTCTTGCCTGTTGCGACTTTTGATCCTCCTTAAACATTTTTTTAGTCATGCGATACATTACATTAGTCTAGAATTTTACGCACAATTCGAATCTGTAAACAGATTTGAAATCGAACCATCCCTTACAAAGTTACACACATACCTTCTAGCGAGCATACCGCGACCGTACCACTACTCGCTTTTAATGTTACACCATACTTTCTATCTTGTTTAGCTCATCTTTCGAAATAAATGTACTTTGTTTGGTATCAATTAATATTAGATTTTAGAATTTTTTAGATTGCATCACCCCCAAGGGAGCTACCCTCATTTTAAGATTTCTTACCTGTAGCGACTTTTGAGCGTTCTTATAAATTTTTTTAGTCATGCAATACATTAAATTAGCTTAGAATTTTACGCAGAATTCGAATCTGTAAACAGATTTGAAATCAGACCACGCCCTGCAAATTTACACATATACTCTCTGCGAGATAAATCTTTCTCCACATTTCCACCCACGAGATAAACCTACCTTGTTTGGTATCAATCAATATTATAATTTTCTCAGCTACCCAAATCTCTTTAAATTTTTTAGATAGCTCCATCCCCAGAGAGCTACCCCCATTTTAAGATTTCTTACCTGTTGCGACTTTTGAGCGTTCTTATAAATTTTTTATACATGCAATACATCTTGTTAGTCTAGAATTTTATATAGAATTCGAATCTGTAAAAGAAAATCTAAAACCCATTCTTAAAACTTTTTATTACAGACAATTTTTACTAATACAGTTTAAATTTTGTAAACCACATTTCTAAATACATATTCACAATTTTTTATTCTTAACCTAGAACTACTCATATCGGCTTATACTTATTAATACTTATTTCTAAATAGAGCACCTTTTCCAACCGGACCCGCATGTTTCAAATTCCTCTGATTTTGTTCTTATGGTTTCGCTTAAGACCTCGTACATATTTTCCAGATTACTAGAAGACGTTATATCCACATTTTTTGTATTAAAGGATTTCACATCGGTAGTCTCTTCCCCCATTTTGGTGTAAACACCGTAGAGTTCGCAATAGACTTTTACTGCTGTATGTTGTATTCTTTTTTCATTAATTAATCGAATAAATCGCTCTTTCTGCTTCCAAAGAAACTCGGGCACTCCATCGTCGACACTGGCATTCTTTATGCGATAGCTAGCCATACGGTTGTTAAACGCTGTGCTAACCATTTCTACACATCATTTTCCATTTCGAAATCGCATACTTTACACATAATTCGTGGTTGTTTCGTACAAGGCCCTTTAACAGCTGGCGGAGCTGAACGTTTACGGTTTAATGACATACCGTGCTGTTTTTCCTTGTGTCGCTGTAAGTTGCCCATTCTCGTAAAAGCGATACCGCAAGACCCACAGTTTAAGTACTTTGCTGCGGACGGATGTATAAGCTTAACCGTAGACGATGTTACACCACGACATTTGTTCTGGTGCCGTTTGAGAGCATTTTTCCAGGTATAGGAAGCACCGCAAGAGTTGCACTTAAAAACGTTTGCAGATACCATTTTAGTACAAAACAAAATCCGCACTATAGCACTTTGGTTAAACTTGTAAGCGAACTAACTTATAACTAAAGAGTTTACTCTTGCGCACCTGCTTTATGTACCCTATAGAATGCAAACCGAAGGTTTCCGAAGGCACCCAAACGAAGTTGAAGATTCAGCGGGGAACTAAATGACGTCATAATCCTTGCTGCTCGTCCAATACATTTAGCGCCAATGCATGCACCTGGTTCGCATCGTCGATGGTGCGAATACCGTTAGTAGAAACATCGGAAACGTCTTCCATGTTATACGGATCGCGTGCATATTAAAAATCCAAAAGGGTGATAGCACACGCACACAGATTGTGTGCAAGTCGTGCTGTAGAAGATGCAGTGCTACTATAACCAAAAACTTAATAAAAACACTTTAAACCATTACTAAGGAAATACCAACTTGTTGTCTACAGGATACTTACTAATAAAGCAATTTAATTTTAAATCACTTCTACGTCATATTTTCGGGAATGGCAGGTTGAATATTTTCTTTGGAAACAATCGAAAATTGCCAAAGACACTCGAAGAGTGCACGAGCGCGGCCACTAAACCAATTAGCATTAATACCAAGTATTCCGTACTTTCGTAGGTTGCTCATTTCCTAGAACCAAATCTTCCACATAGCGGTCGGTAGCACGTAATGATTTCTAGAACCGGCAAGTACTCGATATCGCCCAAATAGAGAATTTGATGCTCGATGTCTGTCAACTTGCGATTCCCTCGTAAAAGGTAGAAAAAACTCGGTGAATCATCCATTATACTTCGACTCACCCCCGTTCTGATAATTTACAAACATTTTTCAAACGACAATGGGCTGAGAATTTTTAAACCTCCAAGGGATCTTTAAGCCGTGATCAATTACACATCCGAGCTACGCGTAAACTAACATATTTTGTAGCAACTGTGCACTGTATAATACATGCATACCCCTTCTCTGCGCTACTGCTATTCTTGTAGTTGCTTGAAAAAGTCAGTCACCCTTTTTACTGCTAGGGTCGCTAAAAAGCACCATTTTATACTTTCTTTATAAGTGTAGCACATCGCGCACTTTTTGTCGGATAATTAAATTTTGTTTATGTAGGCCTTTACACTTTCGCTTATTTAAACATCTAATACAATCGATTAACCACTTTCGATTATTCTAACGGATGCCACCATACATCTCGCCGCACCGTTCCTTTTGAATCCAACGATCCTATGGGCATCCACACACTAACACCTAACGTATCTTTCCTACTAGTTGTTAAACAAAAACTACAGGCATCGCCATTGTGGACGTAAACAGATGTTTGTAGATGTGTACGAGAATATGTCATATACATTAATCAGTCTAAGCTATTTTAGTTAGTCCGCGAAAACTGCTATTCTTCTAAACCACAATTAATAATCGCCTTTATAGGTTTAACATTTCTACCATTACCCAATGACTGGTGCTACGTACATGGAAACTTTAATTTCTTATTGGAGAGAATCCTTATTCTCCCACGCACTGTTGCGTAGCTGCATACCCACCCCTTTTGGGAATATATGCTCGTTATAGGTTGTAGCACCCGCGGTTTTACATAACTACACTTGGTGAGACCCCTTTAATCTTTTTAATCGCGTCTTTCTCGCCTGCAGTACAGTAGGACTTAGCCCTACTAACAACAAATTCTAATACTGGACCCACATAAAATTCGTCTTTAAATTTCTCTACAATTTTTTGTTAACATGCGGTATATTGTGTTTATTATTTGCGGGGTAGTCACTCTGTTAAGATAACTATATTTTGTTGTTTGGTATCAACTAATATTAAATTTTTCTAGGGACCCCAAATCTGTAAATAGATTTTAAATAGGACCGCCCCATACAAAGTTATGCCTTTTAAAGACTAATTTTTACCCATCTTTATTTAACTCCATCTTTAAAACTCTTTTTTCGCTACCCAAGACATATGCTTTGACCAACCGTTTCCCTAGAAATCTAAAACCGCCGTGTCCCGCGAATACCACGTGGAGATAACACGTATACTCTGTCAACCAGGATAGATGCCGGAAGGATTTGGAAGGTGGGAGAAGAACTTAAAAATTATGGAATCTTAAAACTAATATATACAATAGATTTACAAAATCTATACAACTATCTTAGATTTATATCTTTATGCTCCCATGCGTAGATTGTTGTACTATTAGGAATGATATACCTTTTGTCATCTTCGCTCGATAAACTAATTTTATTAATTATCTGCGTGTACAAATCGTGTTTTTACTCCGGATACATACATCGGCAAGTACTCCACACCAAATAAAGAATTAGATGCTTGGTGACTGTTAACATCCGCTTCCCTCGTGTACGCCCAGACACATCCCAGCCCATGAGCACCCCTGCGCATGCACACCCCTGCCCATGCGCACCCCTGCGCGTGCGCCCCCTTGCCCATGCGCACCCCTCTCTGTGCGACTGCTATTTCGGGGTAACGTCACAGCCTTTTATAAATAAAGAGCAATGTAATACTATTCTAAAATTTTTATTCCGACATTATACATAACAAAATTTAAAAAATGTAATGCCAAGCATGGAGTCATTTAAACTTAATTTTAATACAAAGTTATACACAGAAGACAGTCCTTTCTTTATGTTTGTTTAGAGTGGCTTTAATTTTATCTAATTTTATTCGCAGCTTAAAATTTAAATCGATACCCAAGTCCTCTGTCTCCTTTTCTAGCCAATAGTTTGATACATAAAGACCGTCTAGGTTTTCGAATTGTAAAATGTACCGAAGTTTGCCTCTATATTTAAAGTCTTTGATTCCATCGACAACCAGATCCATTCATTCGTGTAA
This sequence comes from Platerodrilus igneus, assembly GCA_036346225.1. Taxonomy (NCBI): domain Eukaryota; kingdom Metazoa; phylum Arthropoda; class Insecta; order Coleoptera; family Lycidae; genus Platerodrilus; species Platerodrilus igneus. The sequence goes on from JARFIW010000791.1 coordinate 6,932,393, forward strand.
TTCTTGCAGCTTGTGACAATCTTTTAATCGCAGCTTTCCCACTATATCCTGCATACGTATCTTGCTAGCTTGATCGACTTCTTCTTGTCGGTATTGGAGGAAATCCTTTTTCTCCCACACACTGTTGCGTAGTTGCATGTCCACCACTTTTGGGAATATATGGTTGTTAAAGGTTGCAAGACCCTCGGTTTTAAATGATCCGAAAGGTTCTTTACTAGGCAAATATACAATGTTTAGCGCAACCTCTTTGCGTGTCGTGTACGCAAAGATTACGAAACCCGCATTCCTTAGTTCGTCTTTGTTATCTGCCATTTCGATAAATACGTTTTTAGAATAACCTTTTAAAAAATATACGGATTTAGTACCATCCTTTTCCGCAAGGACCTACATAACTAAAAGAGACTTTTTTACTAACCACAAATGCATACAACTTGTAGAAGCCAGATGTATCTAAGTCAGTCCATCGGTACATAAAATAATCTTTTAATTCTTCCTCATTTTCTCTAATAAGATGTTCCTTGTCTAACACATCTTTGTATTGATCGCGTATTGTCGCAGTGTTTTCCATGTAGTCCAATTTCCACCTTTTTGCATCCATTTCCTCTAATTCCAGTTGTCTTTTCCTTCCACTTACAGCGTATGGTATACATAATGGGGCAATTTCCTTTAGCGTAAACGGATAGAGTTTGCAACCAATATTTACGCGTTGTCGTACAACCTCTGGACGAATGTTAGGCGTATCTATCAATCCCAATTCCGAAATTACTATTTTTTTTGGAATTGTAGAATATGGTGTTGCAGATTGTGTAAAATATGTACTACCTGCTTTAATGTAGCACTTGTGTAAGATTTTTATTTTATCTTGGCTATCTTCCTCTACTATCTCCAAATAATTTACAGGTAAATAGTTACAACTAAAAGCCGAAAGCACATACTTTATCAATTTTTCCCTTTCTTTTGGTTTTTCGGACAACTTAATTTGCAAGCCCGTCAATTTCTTTGTATTGCCATTCCCCCAATACACGTACTGTAGCAGGTTATTATACACTAAACAGCAGCTATTTTGTAGCTTGTTCGATAGCTTACTCCACATTTTGGCAAGTGGTACCGAGTACATTGGCGCCTTTAGGAAGCATAACTTACTATCTTCCAATAAGGTTAAACAGTCTTTTAAAGGTTTATACACCCGTTCCGCACTGACATAGCTTCCAATTGCACAGTTGTGTATTGTCGCTTCCAATCGCGTAATACCATGTTCTTTGGCCAAAGTAGACGCAAATGTTTCCCTTAAACGTACATCTGGACAACGTAAAAAATCTAGTATATGATTGCCAAGTTGTTTATTAACACCAGGACGTGTTATCTGACACACAAATTTGTTGTATATCTTAATTCTTGCATTGGTTGTTAGCCATGTTAAACAATCAATCCCCGCAGTTTTATCGTTGTCAACTATAATATTACACTTTTCTTCGTCAGGAGTTAGGTTAGCTAGTGTTGTCCGAAGTTAGGTTAGGTTAGTTGGACTTGTGTGGATCTAGGTTAGATAAAAGGAAAAAAGCTAACCTAACTCCTGAGAAGTCCACATCCAACCTAGGTCGGAGGCAATTTCACCGTATGGGTTAATTTCACCCTAACATAACATCCTCCATATATATCTGGACATATGTCGATGCGCATCCCTGCCGACCTAGGTCGGATAACAAAACAGTTCCTAAAGCAGAGAATGTAAGCGATATGGCGGTGTCCGACATATTCGACTATTTTCAGTAATATACGCCTCCACTCTGTAGGATACATAAGGAAACAATTTTTCGTATTCAGTTTAGTATTCGACGGTAGCTAAAACGGTAAACATGAGCGTCTCCAAGGTGATTAACGTTTCCGAACTTCTTGGGAATAAAGTGAAACCGACAAATGAGCGATTTGGATTATAGCTGTTGGCAGAAAATATGTGCAACAATAATCTGGTGACAGATATTGGTAATATTTGTTATGTCGAAGGCGAACAGATGCTGATTGGCGGACTACACACACCAATTACAGAACCATTTTGTGACAATATAATGTTGGTTAAAATTTGCGACCTTTCTAACACCGAACAAGCATCTGCAAACAAAAGGATGTTTATCCTAAAAAAAGAAATTTGTGGTGCATTTAACAGCTGTCTACAAAGAAAGTTCGACCGATTTGTTTCCGCTAGGCATGGTGTTAAAGCTAAGCTTCCGTTTTCTCTGGAAAGCACTAACAAGATGGGCCAGAGAGTAAAAGAAATTATCGGAAAAGAAGACCTCGAATGCATTAATAAAAAATTCCAAAATCCTATATGTGTTCCATACAAAGTGGAACTAGCAGATGTTAAGTTGGAAACTTTATTGGAGGAACTACCAGATATATTAGACGAACTCGAAAAAGATTATTTCTATCTTTTTGACATGGATGTAACCCAAGATTTTGCGGGTATATTTAGCAAGATGGAGATGTGTAATTATTTAACTACAAACCATAACTTTTGCTATAAGGGCGAATACGAAGAAAAGTGTAATATTATAGTTGACAACGATAAAACTGCGGGGATTGATTGTTTAACGTGGCTAACAACCAATGCAAGAATTAAGATATACAACAAATTTGTGTGTCAGATAACACGTCCTGGTGTTAATAAACAACTTGGCAATCATATACTAGATTTTTTACGTTGTCCAGATGTACGTTTAAGGGAAACATTTGCGTCTACTTTGGCCAAAGAACATGGTATTACGCGATTGGAAGCGACAATACACAACTGTGCAATTGGAAGCTATGTCAGTGCGGAACGGGTGTATAAACCTTTAAAAGACTGTTTAACCTTATTGGAAGATAGTAAGTTATGCTTCCTAAAGGCGCCAATGTACTCGGTACCACTTGCCAAAATGTGGAGTAAGCTATCGGACAAGCTACAAAATAGCTGCTGTTTAGTGTATAATAACCTGCTACAGTACGTGTATTGGGGGAATGGCAATACAAAGAAATTGACGGGCTTGCAAATTAAGTTGTCCGAAAAACCAAAAGAAAGGGAAAAATTGATAAAGTATGTGCTTTCGGCTTTTAGTTGTAACTATTTACCTGTAAATTATTTGGAGATAGTAGAGGAACATAGCCAAGATAAAATAAAAATCTTACACAAGTGCTACATTAAAGCAGGTAGTACATATTTTACACAATCTGCAACACCATATTCTACAATTCCAAAAGAAATAGTCATTTCGGAATTGGGATTGATAGATACGCCTAACATTCGTCCAGAGGTTGTACGACAACGCGTAAATATTGGTTGCAAACTCTATCCGTTTACGCTAAAGGAAATTGCCCCATTATGTATACCATACGCTGTAAGTGGAAGGAAAAGACAACTGGAATTAGAGGAAATGGATGCAAAAAGGTGGAAATTGGACTACATGGAAAACACTGCGACAATACGCGATCAATACAAAGATGTGTTAGACAAGGAACATCTTATTAGAGAAAATGAGGAAGAATTAAAAGATTATTTTATGTACCGATGGACTGACTTAGATACATCTGGTTTCTACAAGTTGTATGCATTTGTGGTTAGTAAAAAAGTCTCTTTTAGTTATGTAGGCGTCCTTGCGGAAAAGGATGGTACTAGATCCGTATATTTTTTAAAAGGTTATTCTAAAAACGTATTTATCGAAATGGCAGATAACAAAGATGAACTAAGGAATGCGGGCTTCGTAATCTTTGCGTACACGACACGCAAAGAGGTTGCGCTAAACATTGTATATTTGCCTAGTAAAGAACCTTTCGGATCATTTAAAACCGAGGGTCTTGCAACCTATAACAACCATATATTCCCAAAAGTGGTAGACATGCAACTACGCAACAGTGTGTGGGAGAAAAAGGATTTCCTCCAATACCGACAAGAAGAAGTCGATCAAGCTAGCAAGATACGTATGCAGGATATAGTGGGAAAGCTGCGATTAAAAGATTGTCACAAGCTGCAAGAATTACACGAATGAATGGATCTGGTTGTCGATGGAATCAAAGACTTTAAATATAGAGGCAAACTTCGGTACATTTTACAATTCGAAAACCTAGACGGTCTTTATGTATCAAACTATTGGCTAGAAAAGGAGACAGAGGACTTGGGTATCGATTTAAATTTTAAGCTGCGAATAAAATTAGATAAAATTAAAGCCACTCTAAACAAACATAAAGAAAGGACTGTCTTCTGTGTATAACTTTGTATTAAAATTAAGTTTAAATGACTCCATGCTTGGCATTACATTTTTTAAATTTTGTTATGTATAATGTCGGAATAAAAATTTTAGAATAGTATTACATTGCTCTTTATTTATAAAAGGCTGTTACGTTACCCCGAAATAGCAGTCGCACAGAGAGGGGTGCGCATGGGCAGGGGGGCGCACGCGCAGGGGTGCGCATGGGCAGGTGTGCATGCGCAGGGTGCTCATGGGCTGGGATGTGTCTGGGCGTACACGAGGGAAGCGGATGTTAACAGTCACCAAGCATCTAATTCTTTATTTGGTGTGGAGTACTTGCCGATGTATGTATCCGGAGTAAAAACACGATTTGTACACGCAGATAATTAATAAAATTAGTTTATCGAGCGAAGATGACAAAAGGCACATCATTCCTAATAGTACAACAATCTACGCATGGGAGCATAAAGATATAAATCTAAGATAGTTGTATAGATTTTGTAAATCTATTGTGTATATTAGTTTTAAGATTCCATAATTTTTAAGCTCCTCGCCCACCTTCCAAATCCTTCCTGCATCTATCCTGGTTGACAGAGTATACGTGTTATCTCCACGTGGTATTCGCGGGACACGGCGGTTTTAGATTTCTAGGGAAACAGTTGGTCAAAGCATATGTCTTGGGTAGCGAAAAAGGGTTTTAAAAATGGAGTTAAATAAAGATGGGTACAAAATTAGTCTTTAAAAGGTATAACTTTGTATGGGGCGGTCCTATTTAAAATCTATTTACAGATTTGGGGTCCCTAGAAAAATTTAATATTAGTTGATAACAAACAACAAAATATAGTTATCTTAACAGAGTGACTACCCCGCAAATAATAAACACAATATACCGCATGTTAACAAAAAATTGTAGAGAAATTTAAAGACGAATTTAATGTGGGTCCAGTATTAGAATTTGTTGCTAGTAGGGCTAAGTCCTACTGTACTGCAGGCGAGAAAGACGCGATTAAAAAGATTAAAGGGGTCTCACCAAGTGTAGTTATGTAAAACCGCGGGTGCTACAACCTATAACGAGCATATATTCCCAAAAGGGGTGGGTATGCAGCTACGCAACAGTGCGTGGGAGAATAAGGATTCTCTCCAATAAGAAATTAAAGTTTCCATGTACGTAGCACCAGTCATTGGGTAATGGTAGAAATGTTAAACCTATAAAGGCGATTATTAATTGTGGTTTAGAAGAATAGCAGTTTTCGCGGACTAACTAAAATAGCTTAGACTGATTAATGTATATGACATATTCTCGTACACATCTACAAACATCTGTTTACGTCCACAATGGCGATGCCTGTAGTTTTTGTTTAACAACTAGTAGGAAAGATACGTTAGGTGTTAGTGTGTGGATGCCCATAGGATCGTTGGATTCAAAAGGAACGGTGCGGCGAGATGTATGGTGGCATCCGTTAGAATAATCGAAAGTGGTTAATCAATTGTATTAGATGTTTAAATAAGCGAAAGTGTAAAGGCCTACATAAACAAAATTTAATTATCCGACAAAAAGTGCGCGATGTGCTACACTTATAAAGAAAGTATGAAATGGTGCTTTTTAGCGACCCTAGCAGTAAAAAGGGTGACTGACTTTTTCAAGCAACTACAAGAATAGCAGTAGCGCAGAGAAGGGGTATGCATGTATTATACAGTGCACAGTTGCTACAAAATATGTTAGTTTACGCGTAGCTCGGATGTGTAATTGATCACGGCTTAAAGATCCCTTGGAGGTTTAAAAATTCTCAGCCCATTGTCGTTTGAAAAATGTTTGTAAATTATAAGAACGGGGGTGAGTCAAAGTATAATGGATGATTGACCGAGTTTTTTCTACCTTTTACGAGGGAATCGGAAGTTGACAGACATCGAGCATCTAATTCTCTATTTGGGCGATATCGAGTACTTTCCGGTTCTAGAAATCATTACGTGCTACCGACCGCTATGTAGAAGATTTGGTTCTAGGAAATGAGCAACCTACGAAAGTACGGAATACTTGGTATTAATGCTAATTGGTTTAGTGGCCGCGCTCGTGCACTCTTCGAGTGTCTTTGGCAATCTTCGATTGTTTCCAAAGAAAATATTCAACCTGCCATTCCCGAAAATATGACGTAGAAGTGATTTAAAATTAAATTGCTTTATTAGTAAGTATCCTGTAGACAACAAGTTGGTATTTCCTTAGTAATGGTTTAAAGTGTTTTTATTAAGTTTTTGGTTATAGTAGCACTGCATCTTCTACAGCACGACTTGCACACAATCTGTGTGCGTGTGCTATCACCCTTTTGGATTTTTAATATGCACGCGATCCGTATAACATGGATGACGTTTCCGATGTTTCTACTAACGGTATTCGCACCATCGACGATGCGAACCAGGTGCATGCATTGGCGCTAAATGTATTGGACGAGCAGCAAGGATTATGACGTCATTTAGTTCCCCGCGGAATCTTCAACTTCGTTCGGGTGCCTTCGGAAACCTTCGGTTTGCATTCTATAGGGTACATAAAGCAGGTGCGCAAGAGTAAACTCTTTAGTTATAAGTTAGTTCGCTTACAAGTTTAACCAAAGTGCTATAGTGCGGATTTTGTTTTGTACTAAAATGGTATCTGCAAACGTTTTTAAGTGCAACTCTTGCGGTGCTTCCTATACCTGGAAAAATGCTCTCAAACGGCACCAGAACAAATGTCGTGGTGTAACATCGTCTACGGTTAAGCTTATACATCCGTCCGCAGCAAAGTACTTAAACTGTGGGTCTTGCGGTATCGCTTTTACGAGAATGGGCAACTTACAGCGACACAAGGAAAAACAGCACGGTATGTCATTAAGCCGTAAACGTTCAGCTCCGCCAGCTGTTAAAGGGCCTTGTACGAAACAACCACGAATTATGTGTAAAGTATGCGATTTCGAAATGGAAAAGACTACCTATGCCGCACACTTGAGAAGCAACAGACATAAAAATGCATCAGTTACCGCTACTAGCGACGATTGTGTAGAAATGGTTAGCACATCGTTTAACAACCGTATGGCTAGCTATCGCATAAAGAATGCCAGTGTCGACGATGGAGTGCCCGAGTTTCTTTGGAAGCAGAAAGAGCGATTTATTCGATTAATTAATGAAAAAAGAATACAACATACAGCAGTAAAAGTCTATTGCGAACTCTACGGTGTTTACACCAAAATGGGGGAAAAGACTACCGATGTGAAATCCTTTAACACAAAAAATGTGGATATAACGTCTTCTAGTAATCTGGAAAATATGTACGAGGTCTTAAGCGAAACCATAAGAACAAAATCAGAGGAATTTGAAACATGCGGGTCCGGTTGGAAAAGGTGCTCTATTTAGAAATAAATATTAATAAGTATAAGCCGATATGAGTAGTTCTAGGTTAAGAATAAAAAATTGTGAATATGTATTTAGAAATGTGGTTTACAAAATTTAAACTGTATTAGTAAAAATTGTCTGTAATAAAAAGTTTTAAGAATGGGTTTTAGATTTTCTTTTAGGTATAAGCTGCAGGAAAGTTATAATTTAGGGGGTGTGTGTAAAATGATAAGGGGTGGTCCGATTTTAAATTTGTTTACAGATTCGGATTCTACATAGAATTCTAGACTAACAAGATGTATTGCATGTATAAAAAATTTATAAGAACGCTCAAAAGTCGCAACAGGTAAGAAATCTTAGAATGGGGGTAGCTCTCTGGGGGATGGAGCTATCTAAAAAATTTAAAGAGATTTGGGTAGCTGAGAAAATTATAATATTGATTGATACCAAACAAGGTAGGTTTATCTCGTGGGTGGAAATGTGGAGAAAGATTTATCTCGCAGAGAGTATATGTGTAACTTTGCAGGGCGTGGTCCGAATTCAAATCTGTTTACAGATTCGAATTCTGCGTAAAATTCTAAGCTAATTTAATGTATTGCATGACTAAAAAATTTATAAGAACGCTCAAAAGTCGCTACAGGTAAGAAATATTAAAATGAGGGTAGCTCCCTTGGGGGTGATGCAATCTAAAAAATTCTTAGAGATTCGGGTAGCTGAGAAAAATCTAATATTAATTGATATCAAACAAAGTACATTTATCTCGAAATATGAGCTAAACAAGATAGAAAGTATGGTGTAACATTAAAAGCGAGTAGTGGTACGGTCGCGGTATGCTCGCTAGAAGGTATGTGTGTAACTTTGTAAGGGATGGTCTGATTTCAAATCTGTTTACAGATTCGAATTGTGCGTAAAATTCTAGACTAATTTAATGTATCGCATGACTAAAAAAAATGTTTAAGGAGGGTCAAAAGTCGCAACAGGTAAGAAATATTAAAATGAGGGTAGCTCCCTTGGGGGTGATGCAATCTAAAAAATTCTTAGAGATTCGGGTAGCTGAGAAAAATCTAATATTAATTGATACCAAACAAGATAGGTTTATCTCGTGGGTGGAAATGTGGAGAAAGATTTATCTCGCGGGTGGAAAGAATGCGGGTGTGACGTAATCAAAATGGTTGGGGGTGTCCGAGCAAGGAGGAGAGCAAGGAGAGAGTCACTCCTCCTCATTTCCTCCTTATGGGAATTTACATGTAAATTTGGGAGGAAATGAGGGATTTGGGAGGAAATGAGGAGTTGATTCGTCACTAAATGGTCTACTCCCAAGTCATCTATTTCAATGTATGATTTCTGTTCTAATGCAGTTGGTTCCTCTCCTGCATATAAATTTCTTATATATTTTTGCTATCTACCCACTTTCTCTACATTTTCTATAATGACGTTTCCTCCCGCGTCGATTATATTTTTGCTATACGGTTTTATATCCCTAAAATTCATTCTAATTAGTTTGTATGCTTCATCTTTCGTACTTCCAACTTAGTTTGTACCTCTTTGCACTTTTCATTAATCCATCGTTCTTTAACTTTCCTGCATTTGCGAATAATTTCCCATTCTGTGACTCTGTAGCTCTGTTTTCCTGTTTCGTCTGATTTATTGTTGTATCTTCGTCTTTCTTCTATTAAATCCAGGATATCCTTTGTTATCCATGGTTTGTTATTTTCTTTTTGTGTATACCCCAGAATATCTCTGGCCACTATGTCCAGGGTGGTTTTAATGTTATTTCATTCTGTATCTACTTCCTTAGTATCAGATATTTTCCCGATATCTTTCAGCAATTTATCAGACTTTTTTTCGAAACTTTTAGTTTCTTAAAGTCAGTTTAGGTGCAAGTGCCTTTTTCCGTTTCTTTTTTTCAAATTTTTAAATTTAAGTGCGGTCTTTATAATTACGATGTTGTGGCAGTGTCTATATCTGCTTCTGGGTAGCATCTACAGTCCTTTACTTGATTCCTAAACCGTTGTATCACAAGAATGTAATCTATTTGATATCTTCCTATATCTACTGGCATCTTCCACGTATATCGTCTTCTAGCATGGTGTTGAAATAATGTGTTTGTGATGATTAAATTGTTCTTGTCGCAAAATTCTACCTATGATACCTATAATGCATTAAATATTTACGTAGAAAATAGATTTTCTATGAAAAGTCCGCTCTTGAGCATTCTGCCTTTAAGTAGACAGACAAAAGTTTGTAATAAAAATAAACAATAAATAAATAAACAGAACAAAAACGTTAGAGGCTTGACCGATACGATAACCGGCTTGTTATTATATTTATTAATAGATATCTTAATAGCAAATAATTAATAAGTGTAGTAATGAAGGACATGCGTATGATAGAGGGCCGTCATCCATAAACTTTTATTGGAGGGGACATAAAACATGTACGTTTTGCTCTGGTGACGAAGAGAGCTCCCCACTAACAGCATCCAGGCATCTACAATAAAACCCTTAGTTTTAAGAAAATATTTCAGTAGGTGTTGTATCAGAATAGCCGATAGTGATTAATAATTTATTTTGGGGACACTTGTTTAATAGTGATCTTCATGGTGGTGCTGTGTTCTTACAATTAAGACCATCATTGATATTAACATGGAGCTACGTTATCCAGTAGGATCACGTAAGTGTGCCTATGTTTTTAAAATAAAACATTAACAATATCAAGAAAACATTAAGTAACCTTCGAAGGAGTGTGCACGTTTATTTTATGCAAAACAAATTGGCCTTAATAAGTACAAATTATTCCAACCTAAAATGGCGTTCATCTCAGGGCTTTCTTCAATGTAGTCGAGTTATTTTTGCACGCACTGCAAGTTATGTTTATCATTATTTATGTATAAGGAAATGAAAATGAATGAATATATATCTGGTACGCTTATCTAACTGTTGCAATTATCTATACAATAAATATTTACTTTTTTATCTTACTGTTACACAATTTTGTGTGATTGTACTCAATTTCAAAGTACTATAATTAAAATCTTGATTCTACCCGAAGTAATGTTTGTTTCTAAGTGAACCAAATCGGAAGGAACTTTAATTGTCTTGAATATTACATGAGTTACCTGCGTCAAATGAACGTGAATTAAATATATAATGAATTTTTACCAAAGCGATCGCGTAATAATTTCAGTACATATATAAGTCAAAACACCTCTGCACCTTCAAAAACTTTATACAATAAACCGTTCTCACGTACTCAATTTTAAAAGCAAATATGTGAATTTTATGACTATCTATAATTTTTCTGCAATAATCTTCAACGTCTCATTCACAAGAGAATTATCAACTCAAGAAGTTTAGCTTTCGCAATCAATTAAGCCTGCGTTTATATTGTTTGTCAATTATGTTCTAACTGTTGCTATTTAATTTAATAGGATATCAGCATAAACATGCTAAATTAATGTAATAAAAGTGCTGCTATTAAAATAGTGGTTTATTAAAAAGATGGAATATTTAGCAAAAGTGAAACATTCTATAGTTCAAGCAATCTAAAATCCGATTTACGTCATTGTATACCATTAAGTGATATTCCAATATAAACAAGTATATCGTTACTTTTCTATTTTGAACAAATTTCACGCCTCGAGTTGGTTAAAAACTTAACCTTGCCGATTCTTCCAACAAATTAATGCTCGGTTAAAATAGGGATGTTCAAATCGATGTTTCATTTTTTAATGTACGCTAATTGAACAATACACAAAATACGTACCCATTATTAGCGATATTAGATCAACAAATTAATTCAAATCAATAAAGGAAAATTGGCAAAATATGAAACTTCGAAAAAAAATAATCGATTTATTATGTGTTTACTACGATCCCATGAAAATAGGTTATGCTGTTTTGCTTTGTCTGCAGAGCCAGATTGGGGAAATTTTTCTTACCGAGTTCCTGTTTGCATCGCCCCACTAGATGAAGGGTAATAGGAAACCCCCGAATCCACTTGAAACATGAAATAATATAAGTTTATAAATTTTGGTCGCATATCGCATATAAAAATATATAAAAATCAAGAAATAAGCAAACAACATCCAATATTGATTATTTTTATTTTAGGAGAACTTCGAAAAATCAAAAATCAAAATAAAATATCTTTTAAACTAGACCTATCTTTACAAATTTCTCAAATAATACTGTCATTTTTAATATTTACTAATACATCTTTTTCTATTGACATTAGTAAAAAAATTTCCAAATATTCTTGTGTTAAGCAACTTCTTAAACGATTCAAAATATATTTTAAATTTGAAAAAGCCCTTTCACACGGAACTTGACAACATGATAAAGTCAATACAAATTTATAAACAATAGATTAATTTTTGTATGCTAACGTATGAAGCCTATATTAAATTAAAACGTTAAAAGCACATAAAACACAGTTTGGGCAGCTTTCAGTGATTTTATATTTTATTTTATCGTGCTCTTCTTCCTCATCACCTCCTTCATTATTTAAAGTTTCTTGTTGGATATCAATGTAAACAATATGTTTTATGGAATTCCATTTTGCTGCAAAATCTTTAAACTCCGCTTGTATAATTTCGTTTGATATATCTGGGTAAAATTTATTTAAACATGTTATAAATTCAAAGGTCTGCTCTGGAAGCTCATTATTAACGCTAAATTTATTTGAATCAAGGCAAGACATCTCTATATATAAAGATTTATGTTTCACAAATCTATTTTTGACACTTGATACCGTTTTGTCATAAGTTTTATTATATACAGTGACACGAAATTTGTCCTTTGGGTTACTTATTACGTGACTACTAATTTTTTCGCCCGGTACTTTTTCATTTCTTTAACTCTTACTGGAGTAAATTCATCCTGTATGAATAGTTCTTCATCTCTACTTTCAAGTTCTTCACTTGCCCATTTAATAAATTTATTCGTTGCATCAATGATGAAATCAAAATCGTTTGATTCTTTTTTTAAAGTATTTAACGTCTTTTTGACCATTTTATATGCTGTAATACAATTTAAACTACTTGTTTGTAAATAAAGAGACAATGGTGAAGTAGAAAAAAATATACGTAAATATATATGGGCGGTTACTATAAATTCGTAGGATATCATTTTTTCCAATAGACATTTTGTGCGGTATCTAACATCGATATTAAATTTGTTTGATTTTGATATTTCGATTAATGTTTTAGTCCAGTCAATTTATCTTAATTCATTGCAAAAGATCCGGTATTTATTATTCTTGGATATATTGTAGAGACAAGTACCACTAGTAAAAATTCAAGTTTGCATAATCTGAGACCCTGTGGCAACAGTTTTTTGTCTACATCTCCTTTCCTATGCACCTGAAAGGAAAAATGATTATTACTAATTGTGTAGAGGAGAAAATTTACTAACATTTCATATTTATAGATTTTTCTCTAGGGGCTATAGTTTTTCTAATTACAGAGCATCGAAAATACGATAATTTGGAAGAAATACAAGAAATACACGTTTACAATAAAAATTTATGCGTTTATTGGATATTCATAAATATATATTATTAACAAAACATAATAATCTTTAAACACAATATGCTTGAAAGTAAAAACAACATATAAAAGTAAATTGAGTCGTATTATACGTGCGTTATTGGTTTTTGTAGAATAGAAGCTATGAAGTAATAATAAATAAAGCTTATTAACAAAACATAGTGGTAGAGGATGGTAAGCATTCGAAAACAGCGCCGCCGCCGCCGCCGCCGCCGCCACCGCTAATCGCTTTTTAATGGGTTTTCTCATTAAAAACCCATTAACACTAACCGCTTTTTAATGGGTTTTCTCATTAAAAACCCATTAGCACTAATCGCTTTATAATGTGAATACATTATCACTAATCGCTTTTTAATGCGAAAACTCATTAACGATGTTATCATTTTTCCTAACGTCACATATTTCCTCCTTGCCCCCTCCTTGCTCCCCTCAGATAAATGTACCTTGTTTGGTATTAACTAATTTTAGATTTGTCTCAGCTACCGGAATTTCTAAGAATTATACAGATAGCATCATCCCCCAGGGAGCTACCCTCACTTTAAGATTTTTCACCGGTAGCGTTTTTTGGCCGTCTGCATAAATTTTTTAACCATGCGACGCATCAAATTAGTCTGGAATTTTACGCAGAATCAGAATCTGCAAACAGATTTGAAATAAGACCGCTCCTTACAAAGTTACACATATGCCCTCTGCGAGATAAATCTTTCTCCACATTTCCACCCACGAGATAAATGTGCCTTGTTTGGTACTAATTAATATTAGATTTTTCTCAGCTACCTGAATTTCTAGGGATTTTCAGATAGCATCATCCCCCAGGGAGCTACTCTCATTTTAAGATTTTCTACCAGCAGGAATTTCTGTCCGTCCTTATAACTTTTTTAGCCATACGACACATCAAATTCGTCTAAAATTTTACGCAGAATCCAAATATACAAACAGATTTGAAATAGAACCACACCTTACAAATTTACACTTTAAAGCTCCCAAACCTTTAAATTTTTGCATTTATATCTAACGTAGATAAGAGTTGTCTTCGACTATCCATGTTAATCTTATCTATAAGTTTCCAGGCAATCTAAAACCATGGGAATTTTAGAAATGAACCCTTTATAAGCCATAAGTGCTTAATATTTAAAATCATTTTCAAACAGTACTGTACTGTTTTTAGAATATTCAAAACCATGACTTTTAAAATTTTAAACACGTCATAACATAATTATATAGTTAACGCAGTACTAATCAGGTACCTGAAAAATACAATTCGTGTCCGAACTAATTTCTTGACGATTATGGATTACCCAAATTACATGTGAGAGCGCTGTATAATTTCTCTTTAAAAGTGTATATCTTCTCTAAACAAATACGTTAATTACAGAAGAAAAGTACGCTGTATGCAAGCCAATTAATAGCTAAGAACACAAAGAAATTAAGCACACAAAAAGTTTAATAATTTATTTTATCGAAGATTGCAGAAGACACTCGAAGAGTGCACACGCGCGGTCACTAAACCAATTAGCATTAATATCAAGTATTCCGTACTTTCGTAGGTTGCTGATTTCCTAGAACCAAATCTTGCGCAATGTACAATGTCCTTAAAACTATCTACATTAATATTCTTAACTACACTTTGTGAGACCCCTTTAATCTCTTTAATCGTGCCTTTCACGCTTACAATACAGTAAGACTTAGCCTTACCACCAACAAATTTTAATACTAGACCCACATTAAATTTGTCTTTGAATTTCTCTGGAACTTTTTTTGTTGACATGCGTATATTGTGTTTATTATCTGCGGGGTACACCACTTTAAACTTAAAAATAAAAACAAGATAGTTTAATACGTCTATTAATAATTTTTGCTAATGTTGGCGATACAAATATGTAAATAAAACTTTATTAAGAAATATATACATGTATTGATAACATCTATAAACTGCTGTGGTAACCAGATAGCCAAGATAGCCAAATCTCTAAACATTTGCGCAAGCGATTGCCTAGCAGTCGCATCTTCTAAGTATTGGTTGGGGTAACATTTAATAATTTCCAACACTGTCAAGTAATTTAAATTGCCGCAATCATTAGACAGAGAAATACTAGCACGGCTCTCTTCCTTTAATAACGTTTGAACCCTTTCTTCTTCCGTCGTATTTCCACATACATTTTTTATATCACCTACAAATTTTTCGTAAAATTCTGGAAAGTTTCTACACTTCAACTCAGCCATTTTAAAACAGATTAATTCTCGCAAACTTAGTAGCACAATAACATTCCGATTTTTCGTAATTTCTATATTATATAAATTCTCTTTTTCAAAATTGTTCAACAGTCATATACTTCTATTAAAGGCTGTGCTCAGCTGCAATTTGAAATCTTGATTTAATTGTATGTCAACAACGTCGTTTCCAGTAGTCAAACCATTTAAACTGACTTGTTTTGAGTCTTGAGCAAATTGGTGAATTTGAAAATCCACTTGAAAAGTACACAATTTCTTCCAATCAAAGTATGAGAATGTTATCGTAGAATCTGCACACATTCCACTACAGCAAATAACTTGGATGACAGGTTCAAGACCACCATATAAATCAAAACCAACTTCTATTATATGGTGGTGAGAATTTGAAGAAAATTCGCCTAACCTATAGGTTGTCCTACCAACTAGTTGGTTAATATTTAATTGTGGTACTCCCACATCACTTGTAACGTTAACACAAGAAAAATCCATCTTTAACTTGTAATTTTAATCAAACTCGACGATACTTTGACGACTAATGCACTGAAACATAGTTCCCTCGCTTTTTATGCCTATGGTCGAGCATGCGCAGCTCCTTATTATGTTAATTGGCGTTTTATGCAAGTGTTAACTGGAAAAGTGACGTTTATAATTGTTTTATAGTGGGTTTTACTTGTATGTATTTAACCACCAACACCATTTTTAGAATTATTATAGAAAATTACTCTTAGCAGTATTTTTAATATAACTTCGTCGTGTAAGATATCAATTATTATTGTGCTTTTTCACAGGTTCTCAAATCCTTCGGATTTTTTTTTTAAATCGAACGACCCCTTACTTATTTACAGATCAACCTTTACCAAACCATATGGGATTCATCTTCAATCCATTTATAAACAGTATCGCTCTGTCTTTTGAGATAAACCCATCGTGTAACCTTTTAAATTAGCATAGAATTTTATTGGGGAATCGAAATTAATTATCACGTCTTTTAAAATTAGCTCCAACAAAGACCCGCATAGTGTTTTTAATATTCAAAAACCTAACAGCAAAACACCTCTGCATTTTTATTTAGATTTAGCTCGATAATAGAGTAAAACTCAAAAAATATTTATTAGTATCTAAAATTGTTAAAATTTTTAATTAGTGCATCCACATTCAAATAATTAAACCAAAAGGTATAATATATATTAATTCTGCACGGCGGCCTAGAAAGTGGTTCGATAACCTATTTTAAATGTAGTTCAAAATAAGACGTATTTTCTTAATAAATTTAGTGAAATGTATGATCATCAGCCTTGCATTGTTTTGTCAATGACGTCTGACTATTAATTGAATAAAAGTACCTTTCACAATTCTAGTTAATATACGGAAATACGCATTTTATAATTTGATTTAAATTGGGTTAATGTAAGGACAAATTATACTTATACTTTCTCTATGTACATAAATACGGGGGAAATGATACCAAAAGTTCATTTTAAGTTTATTTTTGTAAAACGTTGAGTCCTTCAAAGTGTAAGTAATAGTGTTACAGAATTTTCCGTCTTTGAAAATTTCGGGTGAGAACTATCGACAAAGAAGAGCAAGTCTTAGTTTGAATTTTGCAAACGTAGAAGAAATTAATATTTACATGTATAATTCAAAAACTGTTAATCATTAATTTTTTCTAGAATAAACATCTTAAGTATTACATGCAGTGTGTGTAAAAGCGTTTTTACTGGATGTGACACCATAAAAAAACACAACAAGAGACACATCGAGATGGTTTATTTCCAGCATAAACTAATAATTACAGACAATGAGTGGGAACAAATTAAGAATTTGGAAAACCAATCGACCGCAGCGCATAAAGAATGTATAAACGCCGCAATTCAGTTAGAGCGTACCAAGTTGCTATTTGAAAAACTATGCGCCATAACAAAATCTTCTTCCAAAATCATAATTGTAGGCCTGAACCCGTTCGACGATTACAAAATAATTTTCAGATTTGTTGACACCATTTCGCAGACCGTACTTTATGTATCCTTCAACGTATTTAAGAAGTTTATATCAAATCTTCCATACATTATACGCACTATGGAAGTTGGCATGCGAAATCAGATATGCAAATTCGACAACTTGCGTTTTTATTTAAATAAGAATTGTTTAGTGAAGATGGTCACATTTGATGAAAATTATATGTTATTTACCAAAGGAACTTTAGAGCACTCTTTAGGGGTATCTCAGATCGTTCTCAACCATGCTAATACTTTAAAAGTACTAACGGAAAACGGTACTCCTAATATAGATCTGTTTCTGTTAGATGTCGCAATGGAAAGATATAATAGGAATGATGTCTTACAGAATCTCGCACATAATGTAATTATAAGCAAATACAGTAATAGTGATATTGGGGTCATATTATACGAATTTATAAGAACCTACCCAAGATTGTTTGAAAACAGTATTTGTAGACAAGTTGAGTAAATGGAAGAGTACAACAGGTTTCCATTCCACGAATTTATGAGCGATGTTTAAATTTTAAGCCATAGATTTTAAAGAAAATTCTGTAACACTATTAATTACACTTTGTTCTCTTATACGTTTCTAAATTGTCGTACTTCAACTACAGATATTCAAAATGGACATATCTCGGGCGTATGTTGGATATAGTTTGGATGTATGTCGTACGGATGGAAAAGGAGAGAGAAGAACAAAGTAGGGTGGAGGGTTTAGGCTAGTTTACGTTGTATAGAGTTAGGTTAGTCAGTGTTGTCTGAAGTTAGATCAGGTTAGTTGGACCTGTCAGGAGTTAGGTTAGCTGGTGTTGTCTGAAGTTAGGTTAGGTTAGTTGGACCTGTAAGGAGTTAGGTTAGCTGGTGTTGTCTGGAGTTAGGTTAGCATAGTTAGACTTGCGTGGACTTAGGTTAGATAAAAGGAAAAATTGATAGGTTAGGTCAGGAATTTAAATGGCGCCAAACAGGACCATCAAGGATCGTACGGGTGGTTTCCGAGTCTAACAGACCAGTAAAGGAAATCCCAAAGATATAAACAGACAGATATGAGCGCTGGTCACCGTGAACACTAGTACACAAGAAGTTTAACACAAAACGAGATTGGTCCTCTAGACTAGAAAAAGGGAGATCCGAGAACAGAGAAAGAATAGGGTCCTCGCCTCGGCCTAAGAACCCTATCGACGGTTTAACGACGCTTTACATGTTGGACAGCTAGGTCGAGTAACCCCCTTCCGACCACAACCATAACAATGTCAAACTTGCGGACTAAAACAAAGGGGAGAAATATGTCCCAGTTTTGTTACAGTTGAAGCAGGTGACCTGACGAGTAGACGTAGGGACAGGAACAGACGATACAGTAGCAGAAACATTATGTCGAATAGGAGGTGTAGGACGGGCCTTGACATGTCGGTCATGATGGCTGAATGGATTTGTAGAAAGCGAAACGGGTTCAAAAGCAAAATCCGGTTCTACGTATGAGTTTTTGTCTTCACTAGGAGGTACATAGTTCTCAACTCGAAATTTCTTGCGTTCTAATTGCAAACATTGGGTTTCTATTTCTTGTGATGACCGAACAGTAGGCAACTGAGTGAGATGGAAGGGAGATAAATTTCGGGAAACAACATCCAATTGTATATCCTCCGGCACACTCCCATGACGACGTAACATGGCAGTCATACAAGTTAGGTACTCTATTATACCTTTTGTGGACTCCTGTGTTCGTTTTAAAATATTTGACGTTTAAAGTGCGGGAGTTCAAAATGTTAAACCAGTAAATTGGACAACGACCGCTAGTCAGAAAACCCATAACGGTTACCACGAGACCAAAGTAATGATTTGGACTCGAAAAAATTCGCTGCAGACTCTAATAACTGCAATTCTGACACCTGTCGAGCTCGCCGGAGTTTTTCGACCCGTTCTAAAAAATTATGTACGGTAAAAGTGTTTGAGTCACCAGAAAAGTTCAAATTCCACTTCGACAGTGGGTGGTCTTGGTGGGAAGCCAAAAAGGAAGTAGCGACTAACTTTGGCACTGTAGCAGAGGTTGATTCCGGTTCAGGTTCAGATTCCGATACGGAAGTAAGTAAAGGAGGTTCATCGGAACCGACACTAGCAACGTGTGCCGGGCTAAAGGTAGCTATCGGGGTTTCCGATAAAGTAATAGTGTGACGAAATTTTTTTATTTTAGTTTCAAAAGAACCGCGGAGATTAGCTAAAGTAAGAAGTAATTGATTATGAGCTTGACGTTTCTCCTGCTTTGGAGACATCCTAGAACGGCGTCGTTCTGTATGCAACCATAAGGAGCTAATGCGTTTAAACGCAGGTAAAGACTTGTCCCCACTAACTGTAACAAGAGCTCTTGGAGCGCAGCTGTAACGGCTACCAGTTCAAAAGCGAAATGAGATTCAACGGGAATAGAAAGAAGTCCTTTTTTATGTTCCATGCGATACGTACTCTGTACGGACCTGCGTAACTCGTTTAGATTATCTTCGAGATTAAAGCCGCGAGATTCTAATTTATATTGGAGCTCGGTTTTCCACAAATGCGCAAATATGCCATGACACACAAAGAAAAAGAAGAAACCAATTAGTAAATATCAATCAGATCCCCACGTCCCCACAACAACAAAAAAAATTTTTATGACCTGCAGCACAGTCTAGAAACCCACAACGTATAAAGGACGGGATGTAAGATAAAAACCCTATTCTAGAAATGATTGGGAGAAAAAGAGGGGTGTAGAAAGAAATTTGGGCGCCAGCGTTTTTCACAGACTACAGTTATCGACGAAAATTAAAACTCCGATAAACTGAAATGAGCCAACCGATGATATTGAGCGAAAACAAAACGTACATTGACCTTAAAAAACAAACCTAACCTACATCCAACTGGCCAGGCAGTAAACAGGGCCTCTTAAAAACATTAATCCGTAAATAATACTACCATTCTTTCAGTTTCCGAGATTGATTTATACGACATTTTAAATTCCATTTATTTGGAAATGCTCTTAACAATAATACGTAAAAAACACCGCAATACCAACTTCTGCTTTCACCATTCCAATCTCCATTAAAAATAGTAAGTCTTCACAAAAAGTTATCTAGCAAATACATCCTACAAATAAAGCTTGCGTTTAAATTAATACGCACTTCCTGCTAAACCTTTCACAAACGCTCGGTCTGAAATATTAGGCTTAGAAGCAAATAAAATTATTTTTTCTTGGTACAAACCAATTATAATTAATATTTACAATTTCACATGTACATATTTATCATATGTAAATAGAAAAGAGCAAGAAAAGCTCAAACAGTAGTTACAGATAAATTCCGTTCCTTGGTTGTTTAAATTAATTAATCACACCAATAAACACCAATGATTAACCTGTTTACTAACAGGCTTTTGCTCTTTCTTTGTTTAAGTTTGATTAGTATGAACAAGTGAAATTGTAAATATTAATTATAATTGGTTCGTACAGCGACGAAAATAATTTTAACGACGCGTTAGGTTACTACATTTCATCTATTTAAATTCCAGCGCGTACTGGAAGAGTAAAATCTCTTCATCTCCCTTGTATTTACTTTTTTACCAATGCTTAATGGACGCGAATATCAATTCCACGATATTACGTAGGTAAACCTCCTGGCCTACCTATCAAGTTCAAAACAATTGCAATCAGCCAACTCGTCAAGATGTCCGCCTACACTTTCTTTGTTACTCAGCCATTGTTTCTTTCGCAATTTTTCAGCTAACTCTAAACTCCTTTTTCTTTCTTTTTTTTTAAGAAATTCCGAAATCACACTTTTTACGTCTAAGCTGTCTTATGGTCAAGTTCAATGTCTTTCAGTCTAACTCATTACCGTTATGACGTTTTATGATTTTATGGTCGTTGCGGTTTCTTAAACTTGTGTAAATGTTAAGGACTAAATGGAATATACCGGTTATTTCCTGATCTTTATTGTTGGTTGTTTTTAATATACATTAGGTACTTTTGGATTTATTTATTTGTCCTAATTTGATACCATATTGAAATAGCCATGCTACTATAAAGGTAAATTATTCAAACATCTATAAAATTTTCGGGGTATTTTGCATTCGAGCTAATTTAACTAACTTAAAATTAATAAATACTTTTGTATTTCAGAACGTTTGCTTAATTAGCGTATTAGCGTTACGGATTTTCAAAGAACTATTTATACTAGTTTTACTTTGTTTTTCCGCATAAAGAGGAAATGGCAATTGCGGCACAAATTATGTGGGAACTGTAATGAAATTCTTGCAGCTGGCGAAGTATTCGATGAATTGGCATGTTGTAGATTAGCGGGGAGCTTTTAACAAAACTTGCATTAAATTAGTAAAGTCACGTTTGAAAATATTAACTGGCGCTTGGATATTATTTTACGTGATAGGAATAGCAATTTTTAATACCTGGCCAATTTGTTGGTTTAACGGTAACTGCGCAGAAGTTAAACCCGTATTCGTTATACTGGAGACTAATCTCACATATATAACAATTGGAAATTTTTTAAAAAACTGACTGCAGAATTATTTGCATACATTGCAACAGAAACAGAGTTAGCACCTGTCTACGTTATCAAAAAGAATGGGGATATTGTTATAAATACATATGTTATATAAATAAGAGTCACATCTGGTGTCTTGTTTGTCAAAACTGCTACTAGTTTAATCAAACAGCCTCCTGTTATAAACTTAGCATTCTCTTTTAGTTCTTATATTTCTGTAAGCTATTCTTGGATTACAGTGTATTTATTCGCTCTTTTTATGTCATTAATACAGAAAATTCCTAGTCTTATCTTAGTGGGCGGTATGTTAGTACTACTTTATAGTTCACTATGTAATATAAATATATTAGAAGTTATACGGATATTTAAGTACGGTCCTTTATATCAAATATTTAAATTTATATTATACAATACAAACAAAATAAACATTAACCTATTCTGTTCGTTAGTGTTCCAGTATTTTCTAATGTCGCTTTACATTTATGACATGAGGTTGCAAGTAATAGAAGTTGTAATGGCGTAATGTCTTGTAATCAGTATAGACATTTGTTTTACAATGCTTGGCCTTGTTCAACCTGCTATTTTTGTAGCAATCTGGCATAAGACATTTCCGGTCCTTATCGTGCATTAAGGTATGTCCATACTTTATCAAGCGATCTAAATTCCAGAGCCCAATAAAAGATAATTGGTAATCGACAAATTAATTTATCAGCATGGTGGAAAATATCGTAAATATGTCACGTAGACCTGTCGCAATATGCTGTACCGAACACCTGCTAATTGTTTACACATAATAGAAGAATGTCTGCTAGGTACTAGAAGAACGGTAGGAATTTATGCTGGGAATAGAACAAGAATTCGGTGCCAAATCAGGACCTTTGAAGGAAGTAGAAGACAAAACGTTTCAATCGGTTCAAGAATCGATTACATAAGAACAAAAAATACAAATATCTTAGGTACTGAAGTGTATAAATAGAACCTTGCGATGTATACAAAAAAACAATTAAGAGAAGACTGACATAAAAAAAAATTGTGTAGATAATGTAACAAATACGACAGATGGAGTAAAAGGTGTAGGTATAACGGATATAACAATATCTTCTCTATGTTTACTAGAAGAAACAATTAAAATTTAAAGTCTAATTCCTTATCCGTCAATTTGACCGATAAGGCGGCAAAAATTCATGACGGTTCAGAGTGTATATATCAAACAAACACATTTCAAGCCTATTTACAAATCTTTAACAAATTTGGATCCTCCATAAAACGTAGTTATGAAAAGATAAACTTCGTAAAAGGTTGATACTTTAACCTACATAAATTGTGTTGTTATATAAATACTTCCTGCAGTAAAAAAAGAAACATATTTATCAATCCGATATTGCTCTGTCCTCGATAGCAATCGAAGCAATAACCATTCTTGTGAATGTGAAGGTAAATAATATAAAGCCGTTGAGTTCAACGACATTCTGATTATTTACTTGTCGGTTTAATAATTATCTAACTACTTATAAATTGCATCATAAGCTACTTTATCCTATAGCTTTTCGCAATAATAAATTGTTATAAGAAATATTGAATCGATGATTATATATATATATATATATATATATATATATATACAGGGTGTAGAGTTGGTTCACGCACTATAGGGATTACCATGTTAAATTCTTAATGTTCAAATATTGGCTCACCAAATCATTTTAGAGAAAAAGTGGTAAACATGTTTCTTGTAGAGAAAAAAATACTGTATACAACCATCTCATTACTTATTTTCTTACTCTTCATACAGGGGTTAAAATTAAGGAAATTAAAACTACTACTTTAACAAAAATAGGTTGTACCTTGGAATTGTTGAAACAACAATGGTAGTGCTACAGATTTAGACGTATTTTAAGTAGTTTTGCGTCACAAACCACATAAGCTAAGCGTTTAGACAATGTTTACTGATTGTGAAAACGTAATTCCTTTTCTCAAAAATTTAAAAGTAAGAAAATGCCAAACTATGCTATCTTAACAAAACCCAGCGGTGATGATTTGAAAACTATTGAAACGAATTCGTCATTATTCAGACATGTTAAATAAATCTCATTTTCCTTACATAATGAGAATTTCTAAAATAATGAGAGTAATAATCTGCAATAGAACAAAAATTAAATTTTATTCTACGAATTAACACAAAAAGCAATTATTATGATAAATGTTCAAATAAGTCTCCATTCACTGTTAAACAATAACCCAGTCTATCATAAAATCCTCGCCTGACATTTGCCAACTGATATGGTAAAATTCTTGCACAGAGATCTTGAATACAGTTTTGCAATTGTTCTAAATTTTTAAAACTGCCTGTAAATCTTAGATTTCAAATTTCCCCATAGAAAGAAATCATTATGAGAAAGGTCAGGGCTCTGAGTAGACCAACCAACTTCATATCCTCTGCCAATAACTTTGCCATTAAAGCATTGATTTAAATATTCGTGGACGTCACGACTGTTAGGTGCAGGACAACCATACATCTGAAACCAAATTTCTTCGGACAATAGTTCTAAAAAATTTTCAGACGTTAAATTTCCGCCAAGGAAAAACGGTCCAATAATATGATGCCCCAAAATACCGGCCCAAACATTTAGTTTTTGTGGATATTGGGTTCTCATTTCTAAATAATTATGAGGATTTTGTGTAGCTCAAATCCTACAATTTGCGTGTTTGGCTCATTGTGAAGCGTGAACGTGCACTCATCTGTAAAACAGATATTTCTTAAGAAACTTCTATTTTCGTTTGCTTTTTCGATAATGGTGTATCAAAACTCAGCCCTTTTCTCCATATCATTTGAACACGATTCTTGATGGCACTGATATTTGTAGAATCGGTAATTGTGCTACTTCAAAATTTTGTGTGCTGTAGTGTAGTGTATCCCAACATTTTCAGCTAGTTGGCGCACACTTACATAAGGATTTTCTATTTCTGAAAGTAATACGTCAACAACGTTCACATTATCTTGATGTCTTACATTCTGTTGTACGTTTTCACTACATTTATACTTATTATTTAAAGTACCAGTAGCTTCAAATTTGCGGATCATTCTACCAACAGTAGTGTAACTTGGAATTGGTCGACCCGGATATTCAATAGCAAACATATCACTTACTGCTTGTGTATTACTACCAGAATAGTACCATTGTACCATTAAGATCTTTTCATTCAAGGAATACATAATACATAAAATACGTCTAAATTTGTCGGTAAAACACTAAAATTACAGCTAACTAACAATTGTTCTTTGTTTCAACAATTCCAAGACAGAACCTATTTTTGTTAAAATATTAGTTTTAATTTCCTTAATTTTAACCCCTGTATGAAGAGTAAGAAAATAAGTAACAATATGGTTGTATATAGTATTTTCTTCTCTGTAAGAAACATGTTTACACTTTTTCTCTAAAATAATTTGGTGAGCCAATATTTGAACATTTGTCGAATTAATAGTTTTTCCAATATATCCTTTCGCACAATCAACACTAGTTGAAAATATTTCACAACCAACACCTGTAGTTGTTTATAATAATCCTCAAATTTAAGTGCACTTATTTTTTCGTCATTAGGTCTTCCGTCTTGGAACTGGTTGGACGCGTAACTCCACTGATTTATGTTCTGAGATAGCATCCACAGTTCCCTGAAATTCCCATAACAGCCTATATACAGCTCGATTCCTCTCTATTGTTTTCTAATTATATGCCCCATTTCACCGATATTTAGTAGTACGTGAAGGGGGTTAAGCAGCTTGTGGCTGCCAAGGATCCCCCAACACTTAGACATTTGCCGTATTAATAGTTCTCCAGTAAACCCTTTCGCAAAATTAACATTAGTTGAGAATATTGCAAGACCAATACCTGTAGTTGTCTATAATAAACACCATGTTTAAGTACTTTTTTTTTCATTCTAACTTTTTCCATTTTGGGACTGATTGGATGCGTACCTCAATTGATTTCTATTCTGAGCGAGCCTACACGTTTCTCTGAAATTCTCACATCCTACATCTTTCACTACCTGTGTGCAATATTCTAACCTAAGTCGGCCTCTACTTCTCATTTTTTTTATGTCTGCTTCTAATATACTCCGCACTATCTCTCATGTCTTAGTATGTGGCTTATCATCCTATCTCTTCTATTTTTTACTGTTTTTCACATATTTCTTTCTTCCCCTACCATTTCGAGTACCTCTTGGTTCTTAACTTTGTTTGTCCATGATATCTTCATCATACGTCTGTAGCACCCGATTTCAATGGCTTCTACCTTTTTCTTTAGTGCGCTTCTCCTACTGTCCATGCATCACAGCCGTACAGTGCCATGTTCCACACATATGTTTTAAGCAATCTTTTCCTTGTTTCTATGATTGTTGTCTTTGAACACAGTAGTTGCTATTTTTGTTAAATGTAGCACGACTTTGTGCTAATCCTTCTTTTATATCTTTTGTGCTATTTTCATTTTGCTTTATTTGGCTTCCTAGGTAGCAGAAATCCTTAACCTCTTGTAAGTTCTCGTTACCTATTTGTATTCTTGTTTTAGATTTATGTTCCCCTCTTTTTGCATACCAGAACTTTAGTTTTATTTTTGTAGCTTTTCATACCGCATCTCTCTGTTAGAACTGTTTCTTCATTAAGAGCAGCTTCTAACTCTTCTTTGCTAGATGCTAACACTGCTATTTCATCTGCAAGTCTAAGCATATCAATCTTTTGTTCCTGCATAGTAGTTCCAAATGTCTTCCTGCATTTGACACTATTCATTGCCTCTTCAATATACAAGGCACATCCCTGTCTCACCCTTCCCCTAATATTTATTTCTCTAGTTTCCTGCTCAAATTGTATAACCTCTGTATGCTCTTTGTAAAAGCTATGTACTATCCGTCTATCACTAAAACTCATTCCAATCTTTTTGAGTACTTCGAACATTTTTTTCCATTTTCCATTGTCGAATGCTTTTTCCAGGTCTACAAAACACGCTTTCTCCCTTATCTATTGTTTTCTCCATTATCACACTAAGAGCTAAAATAGCCTCCCGTGTTCTCCTGTTTCGTCTAAGCCCAAATTGATCTTCTTCTAGTATTTCTTCAGCTTGTTATTCCATTCGTCTTTGTATAATTCTAGTTAATATTGTTGAAACGTGCGCTGTCAAACTTATTGTTCGAAAATTTTTACGTCTATCAGCGCCTCTTTTTTTGCTATAGTGATTATGACGTTACGTTTGAAATTTTTGGATATCTCGCCTGCCTCATACATATAGCTTACAAGTTGGAAGAGACTTTCTGTTACTGCTTGTTTAGCAGCTGTTAGAGTTTCTGTTTGCACATGATCTATACTCGGTGCCTTACCATTTTTCAAACCCTTTAATGCTAACTCAAACGTATCTTGAAGTATAGGATATCCCAAGTCATCATTTTCAATGTTCTAATCATGTTAGTGCCTCTCCTGCATATAAATTACCTATACATTCATGCCATCTAACCACTTTCTCTACACTTTCTATAATGACGTTTCTTTCAGCGACCGTTATACTTTTGCTATATGGTTTTATCTCCCTAAAATTCTTTGTAATTAGTTGGTAGACTTAGTCTGTCTTTTCTATTTCCATCTTAGTTTATACCTTTTTGCACCTTTCGTCAATCCGTTGCTCCTTAGCTTTCCTGCATTTGTGAATAATTTCCCATTTTATGGTTTTGTATCTTTGTTTTCCTGTTTTGTCCGATCTATTTTTGTATTTTCGTTTTTCTTCTATTAAATTTAGGATATCCATTGTTATCCATGGTTTCTTATTTTATTTTTGTGTATACCCCAGAATATCTCTGGCCGCCATGTCTAAGCTGAATTTAATATTATTCCATTCTGTTTCTACTTACTTAGTATCAGAAATATTTTCGATATCTTTTAGCAATTCATTAGATCTTCTTTTAAATCTTTCGTGGATATCTTTATCTTTTAGTGTACCAAAGTGAAAGTGCCTTTTTCCATTTATTTTTTTCAAATTTTTGAATTTAAGAGCAGCCTTCTTAATTACGATGTTGTGGTCAGTGTTTATATCTGCTTATGGGAAGCTTCAACAGTCTCTTACTTGATTCCTAAGCCGTTGTCTAACAAGAATGTAATCTATTTCTTATTTTCTTATATCTCCTTGCATCTTCCTCGTGTATCGTCTTCTAGCATGATGTTGAAATAATGTGTTTGTGATCATTAAATTGTTCTTGTCGCACAATTTTACCAACCTATTTCCCCTATCATTTCTTGTGCCTAAACCAAATAAACCTACTACGGCTCCTTCCCTACCCTCACCTACGACTGCATTAAAATTCCTCGTATTTATAAATTTTTATGTACTTTTACGTATGTCTTCGCTATCTTTGTAAATCGCTTCTACCTCTTCCTCACTGTAGCTAGAGGTAAACATGTATACTTGTATTATTACTGTATTTACCGGTTTTAACTCTAATCTAACCATGAGTACTCTTTCGTTCTTTTGTAAGTAGTTTTCTACATGTTGTCCTATTTTTTTTTCATATAACTATCCCCACATCCGAATTTCCATCCGCTGATCCTGTATGAATTACCTCCTGCCAGCGAACTTCACTAACCCCTACTATGTCTAGTGCTAACCTATCCGTTTCAATTTTCAGGTTCTCTTGCTTCGTACTTTTGACCTTCCACGCTCAGACTCGTGGAATGTTCACAACTCTTTTTTTATACTTTTGGACCACATCCTCCGAAATAGTCTCTTCCCGGAGATCCGAATGGGGGAGTATTTTGACTCCGGAATTTTTTACCACAGAGGATGTCATCAACTAAAATACAATATAAGTACGCTGTGTACTTGAGGGGTAATGTGGTTGTTTCAGTTGTCTTCCACATCGCGGTAGTGTGTCTTAGAATGCCATACCGACCCCTTTGGTCTCTGCCACTCTATGTACCGAAAAAGCTGCTGCCCTCTTTCGGGGACATGTCTTAGTCTGGTTCCTACTAAGGACTCCAATAATTTGGTTAAACCTGTAGTTCGGCTCTTTAGTTCATTGAAACACGCAAGCCATTCTCCCCGTTCTAGTATTTTAGAACTTCTTTAAGGTGCAGATGCGTTCAGAATGGGGAAATACTTATAGTTAAATATTTATTAGCAGAGTTAAACTCATTTTGCTTACTATAAATTATAAAACTTTTGATTTATTACCGTTTAAGATTATTATGTTTTCTATTTATTAATGACTTGCTTTTCTTTCTTTCTCTCCTTTCCTCCTATCTTGATCATCGAGTGCGCTCTTACCTTTCTCCTTTATCTCACGGCGTATCCTTGACGGCGAATGACCCTTATTTCTTGCGCGTTTTGTTTACGCCACTCTACCGCCAGTAGTTAGCCGTAGGCTGGTCAATTTCTTTTCCATCGGCCACAACTCTGTTTCTCAATCCCTTTCTACTTTCATTTCATTTCTATAATTTGTCTCATTCACCGCAATTTTGGAATATTCTCCCAGAGGTTGTTCAGTGACAGTATAACTTGTAGCAACAATAGGACGTTATGAATTATACGAGGCTTGTTCAATTGAAACCCATCTTTGGTTCAGGAAAAATTTATTGACAACTAAATTTACAAATACTTACCACTACGATTAAGGCACATATCCCATTGTTTCGTCAACCTATGTATACTCTGTCTAAAGAAATCTTGTGGCTGCTGCTCGAAGAACTCTTTTATGGCGTTTTATACTTCTTCGTCCGACTGAAAACGGTTACCTTTTAACGCTTTTTTCAGTGGTCCAAAGATGTGAAAATCGTAAGGCGATAAATCGGGACTATATGGTGGATGTTCTAATATGCTCCATTTCTGTCGCTGTAGATTTTCTTTCACTACGTTAGCAACATGAGGTCGAGCATTGACGTGAAGCAAAATGATACCACGTAAAAGCATCCCTGTACGTTTTCGTCTTATTGCTTGATGGAGCTTGTTCAAAGTTTTATTATACAGGTTTGCGTTGATATACACCCGAGGTTCTATAAATTCTATCAACAAGGGTCCTTCATGGTCGAAAAAAGTCAACATGATCTTACCGGCAGAAGATTGAACTTTAAACTTCTTTGGTGGCGGATAATTTGCGTATTTCCATTGCATCGATGACACCTTACTGGATGGTTCAGAATAATGACACCAAGATTCGTTGCCAGCAATTATTGACGAGAGGAAATCGTTACCATTTTGTATGTATTCCGTGAGGTGTTGCAAAGATAAGCCCATTCGCAAGTTTTTTTGGTTGTCTGACAAAAGGCGAGGAACCCATTACGCACAAACTTTGCTGTAGCCTAGTTTGTGTACGATGCTATGAACAGATCCGATACTCACATCAACATTTTCTGAAATTATTCTGATTGAGACTCGACTATTTTCTCTAATCAGACCTTCCACACATGACATATTCCTGTCTGTTGACGCAGTACACATTGCACCTGGTCGCGGCTTATCATTCGTCGCTTCGCGTCCATTCTTAAATTTTCGACACCATTCCTTGACAGTTGCATACGCAGAACATGCGTTTTAATACACTGCTTGCATTCGTGTATGAATTTCCAATGTTTGCAAACCTTCAGCACACAGAAATTGAATGACCGCACGCTGATCACATTTGGTCGGATTGTTAACAACAAACGTCACTTCAAAGTCACAATACTTAAAATCGCTGTCAAATATATACGAGAGAAACTGACCAGTGGGAAGTTTACAAACACCACTAACGTTGCAAAACGTCAGTTGAGCGATTACAATTGTTTCCAAGGCTCACCTGACCAAAGATGGGTTTCAATTGAACAAGCCTCGTAAATTTTATGAATTTTAGGAAATCCGCAGTGTTGTGTAATTATATTGCTATAGTTTTAAGTAATAACATTTTTTTGAAATCGATCAAGAATGTTTACTTTGTCAACTCAAAATCAATTGTCAAAGTACACTATTCCAGTATACGTCAAAAACGGCACAGGAAAATATTTTCCCGTACAGTTTTTATCCTCATTTTAAGTTATATTTACAGTTTCTGTTGCAATTTATACAACCATGAAAAACTGGCTCAACTTTTCTGGAAAACATGGAGGCGCTACTGCTGTCTATTTTTAGTAATTCTTCTGCACGCTAGCCGGCGTATATTTCTTTAAATCTTTTATTTGCTGATGCACTAACAGTTCTTAGATTTTCAAAAATATTGAATGCGATTTCAGAAAAAATAGTATGTGCAACTGGCGGACTCTCAATGCTTGTTGACCTTGGCTATCGCGGTTAACAATTTGTATTGTCGTCCGGGAAAGTATTGCCTTTACTAGTAAGTACACAATTTACTATTTTGTTCCACTAATTGCATACTAACCTGGAAATTCGTTTCTGTGAAAAATGAATACCTCTATACAAATGTTTTATTTTTAAATTTCCATCCGAGGAGTACAAGAAATCAAAACGCTAATAAGTTTATAGATAAGACTAGAAAAATATGGTTCAAAATTACAATGAATAAGAGCAAAATATGCTTCTTTTACAATAAGTCAAAGAGCAACGTAGTGTATTTTTTTATATATTTATATTGAGTAATCTTCCAAATTTGAACTAAATGTTTTGTTTTCAAATATAAACACAGGACGATTAAACCTTTTCAAGGTCAAAATACTAACCTACATAGATATAGACGAACTGTTATGTAAGTATTTCTGGTGGTACAGAATTGATACACAGTGTATTTGGAACGAAATGGAGATTGCATCAATATGTCAGATTTTAATAGTATAGATATGGTGAAAGCGTTTGATGCTGGAGTTTGGACTACGTTGACTTATGACTAAAGGAAGCAAGAAAGATCAATAAGACGGGCGGACAATTTACAATTTGGTAAAAAACAAATGGTAGTTGCAGAATCAGTTAACAGCGTGTTAAAATTAAGTATTGGGATGTAACTTACCACTAATCTTATATACCTTGTATATAAGCTACCAATAAATAAATTAATAGTTGTAGA
Organism: Platerodrilus igneus; assembly: GCA_036346225.1. Classification (NCBI taxonomy): domain Eukaryota; kingdom Metazoa; phylum Arthropoda; class Insecta; order Coleoptera; family Lycidae; genus Platerodrilus; species Platerodrilus igneus. The sequence goes on from JARFIW010000791.1 coordinate 6,964,284, forward strand.
AGAAATAGCTGTCCTAACTAACTTGAAAAAGAACATTCAAAAATAAAATACGTACATACCAAGATAGTGCCTGTAGAAACATATAAGAAATTAGAAATGTCGCTATATTATAATAAGATTTAGGACATAAATAAGCAACACCAAAGCGAAGGTAATAAAAATTAGAAAACAATGACGACCACGTAAAAAAACATTTAAATAAAAGAAAGAAAGAGATTTAGGAACACCTCACCTTTGTGCTGCGATCGCCAACTTGGATGGCCCTAAGATGTATAAAGCAGCAAAGTATCGATTGAAAGGATTCACTTAGCCGTTGCTGTAAACAGAGTATCTTTATTATTCCTAAACAACCTCTTTATGCTGTTTGATTTATGGGTCTTGTGAGTTAGTGCTTGTAAACCGTTTTTAGTCTTTAAATAACTTTGCGGTTAAAAGATCTTTATTTTTGATGTATTTAATCTTAGTTATATTACACTTAAAAAGAAGTAAAATGCAAAATAGCGTAAACAAGTTAATCCTTTGAGTCATCAAGGCGATATTTTAATCTAAGTGTAAGAAAAACACTATCTGAAACTTGTTTGCAGTATTGTGCTATACGCCTACGAAACGTAGCATAAGGCAGAGTTGAAGTTAGGTTAGAAACTTGTAAGTTGTAATGCTTGCTGTACAAGATAGCTAATTAAGGTTTGTAACGCAAAAAATTAAAAATTTATTCAGTAAAGTAGAAACATTACCAATGTAATTAACCCTAGAATACTGGATTACTTTAAATATACGTCATTACTGGACTATCGTATTATTTACTACTTCAAGTAAATTGGGTAAAATGAAACAAAAATTTGTTCAAAAATAAATTATCAAAATAATGAAATATTCTATACACATTTGTTTATTATTTGACTTAAAAAGAACATAGTTTTTTACATTCAGTAGAACACTTAGCAAATACTGCCGCGATGTTCTCCACAAATAGCCTCCCTGCATTGTTGGCAATATGTAGTGGTCATTCGGCGTTTTTGACTTGGGCAGTAAAAACAAATCTTTTTTTTCTTTCGTTGGGGAATAGTACTATCTTTTTCTAGAGTTATATTTAAAATTTTACATGTATCCAAACGAAGTTCACGGCGCAAAGTTTTTATATTTAAACGTTTCTTCATCCATGGCCTTTCTAATAGGTTACTCAGTTCGATCATATATTGATACCGAGAGAGGGGTTTCCTTTGGGCTTTTAAATTGTTGTAGGTATATAAAACATAAGAATTGATGCTAGCCATACTCATCATTCCAAAGAAAATACATAGTGGCCACCTTCGCGTTTTTCTGCTACAACTCATAGTCGAACACATTTGGTCGAAAGTATCTACTCCACTCTTTGTTTCGTTGTAATTCAAAATGATTGATGGTTTACCATTCTCTCTTGAAACTTCTGCTCCTTCGTGCATTGTCCAAAGTAGTAAAACGATTTTGTTTTTTTTAGGCATATAGGAAACCAGAGTTTTCTTTTTATCGAAACAAAAAAGTGACGAATTTGGATTTCTATTCTTTACCTCTAACATTTCTCTGGGAATCTCTTTTTTATTTTTATGCAATGTTCCAATTAGAGTTAACTTGTATGGATCTTTTAGTAACTCATCTGCAAGTCCTATGGAGGTAAACCAGTTATCTTTGGTGAGGTTTCTGTTAGTGCCATATACCGATTTTGATAGTTCGGTTACATAATACGTTCCTAGGGGTAGGCCATTATTTGGTGTTTTCTTTCCCAAATATGGACTGGCATCTATCATATACTTTGATGAAGAATCACACATCATTACAGTCTTTATGCCGTACTTATTAGGCTTGTTTGGCATGTACATACGAAATGGACATCGCCCGCGAAATCCTAATAGTTGTTCATCTATAGTTAGATAAGATGATGGTGTATAGGAGGTCCTTCATGTCTCAATAAAAATATCCCATATTTCACGTATATGTGCAAAAGGATCATTTATCTTTCTCTCTTCCCGTGTTTTTTTTTCGTCAAATCTAAGACAATTTATCAAAAAATTAAAACGCTCACAACTCATACACGCTTTATAGAAAGTTCCAGAGATATTGCTGTCAAACATTTGCCTTGAAAATAAATGATTGTCTTTTTTAGCAGCTGCAAGTATTAGTACTGCAAACAAAGCCATAAGTTCATCGTTGGCGAGTGATGAAACATTAGCATGCCCTGTTGTGTATTTTTCAGCTTGTTTGGTTATTTCATCATTTGTATATTGAAGAATAGTTTCTATAATGTACTCAGAAAAAAAATGAAGAAAGTATTCATCAATTACATTATACTTTGTAGCTTCACCCTTGGTGCCAGCCATAAAATGAATAATATTTCGAGCACCCGTTCTTTTGGACATTTTAGGTATTACGGTTGACCACTTATAACCGTTTTTTCCTTTCAATCGTAATTTATTCAGACGGATAATATAGTTAGTATTTCGTGAAATAGCAGGTAAATGAATACTATTATTACTATATGATGCACTGTTATCAGTATGCTCAGGGATTTGTGAATCTTCACTACCACCTACTTCATGTAAATCTTCTGTATTTTGTGTTATTTCCGAATTATATTCACCATCGCTATTTTCACTGGAATCAGGCACTTCGACTTCAACGTTGTCTTCTTCCCAGTCACTACCGCTATCCTCGAAAGGTTCAGGATCACTTTCTTCTCCATTCATAATCCTTTGAACAATAGCTTCCAATTCTTCATCAGACAGTTGTTTTTTAGATGCCATGTTTCTAAGGAATATTTATTTTATACTAAAGTTATCAAAATGTGCAATACCATACTTACAGCAAGTCAAAACAGTACTCAAATATAACAATTCATAAAAAAACACAAAATCATTAATTATAACGGAAATACGGGACTTTCGTAATTCTTACGACGGCTGTGCAGAATATATAAGATCGGGAACAAATTTTTCACACCTGAACTCACTAATGCTTACTATGACACTGAAGAGGAAGGTACTGAACGTATCAAACATGAATGTATATCGGAAATATCCGAAAGGCACCGAAATAAATTGACAGTCGTAAATTTTACGAATGTCCAGTATTATAGGGTTCAAAGAAGCGCGATATAATAACATGCACTATTTTGAGACGTGTAGATAGTTAAGATAACGACACTGTGCAAAGCAGAAGACCAGATGGGCAGAGAAATGCAGAGGCTCAAGTTAAGTATATAGATTAGATTAAAAAAGATGTAGGTGTAGATAGTAACATGATACTCTAGGTGATGAGCTAATGGATAACACCAAGAAACCAACCTCTAGCTTGAGATTACAAAAAGAGGAAAGATATAGCGATACATCTAATCAAAACAACAAGATAACCAAAAACTGAATTACTTTTAAGCGCCGCAAAACCCAGGACAATATATGCCAATAAAGTCTATTGAAGGTAATCTTTTCTGAATTTGGCATGCGCTCAACATTTAGTGTTTATCAGGTAATTCAGAATTGGTACACATTTTATACACTAGGTATTGGTTCGTCTAAAACTCTACCAAACAAAGATGTCTCCAACTACTTGAATATCTTTACCACAAGACCATTGTCATGTAAAAAGGTGACGTATAACATGCTGATGCATGCTGCCGCAAGCACGCTACGAAAAAAATGAAATCGTTGAGCTTTATACAACCGCTACAGCTTACATGCTTGTCAGCATAAAAACTCACCCACTGCGTTTGGTTAAAACCCGTAGTCAAACCTTCAAAATTTCCATTCCACTAAGAAACAAAAAACACGAAACTCAAAACTTTTTCCAGGTATTTAATTTCTCGAGAATAATGTGTAATGTATTTACAAAACTGTATACTTATTCTACCGTAATATTTTTATCATAGAACAAATATTGGAAAACATTTTCCAAATATCACATATCGTTTTCGAAACCAATTACCATTAGTCTTTACATAGTCATTATAAAAAGCTATGAATATTTTACACAAATATAATATCAAGGATAAATATTTGGAATTTAACCCTATTTTAAAACACATCTCATTAGGATATCAACAATTTTCAAAATACGGCATATATACATATATATGCGATAAGGAGCTCACGCGAGGTCATTCTACTCCAAATTATGTGAATACTCCACCCAAAACGTAAGAAAGTAAAATTTTCCAATATTTAAATTTTACCCTATATAAACGCATAAGCGTATTCCCTTAACAAGATAAAAAGATTCCCATTTAAAATAACATTTTTTAAGGACACACCATTTAAGAACAAAGCCCAATTTTAAATTCCCTGATTATATTAATTCATTTCAGTCGTGTGTAAATAATTACTCTTGAAGATACTATAAAGCTATCTTTTACTTTAAATAGAGCATAAGACCGAGGCCCAATTTTTGAATACGAGAAATAAAAGCATTTATTTTCATCCGTGTGTAAATAACTATTCCATTCGCCTAAAAAATACCTTTTGATAACAAGTTTTCATTGTATTTACCGTAGAACGTGTTTAAAAAATATCAATTAACGAATTTATAAAGAAAAACATATTTTCCGTTTGTCAATATTCTTTAAAACACGTAAAACAAGTCTTAGTGCATTTATGAAAAGACCAATAATCCAGAAAGTTCGAGCATTTACGTTATTTATAAAAGAATACGTCATTTTCTAGAAATGTTATAAAAGCTGTTAAATGAGCTAAATATTTTCTATCAATGAATAAACGCCCCAATTTGAGAAACCGCTACTATCAGAAAAGCTATAAAAATAAATAACAACGACTTTAATAGCTATAAGAGAGAGATAACAGCCACTCGGTTTCAATGAATCAATATAGAACAGAAGACACTATACGACAGCTATAAATTATACCACCGCAATTACTTAAAAGTAAAGCGTGAAATTGCAGTGGAGTATGGCATCACTCGCATGAGTCATATTTCCGAAATATAATCAAAGATGACGTATTAATTAAGTTTGTTTTAGTATATAAAGAAGAAGTAATCGAAGAACATGCGGTTATTCTTTAATTCATTATACGACATACAACAGATACGTTTTGAGTAATTTATAATCTATTCTGTCGGCGTGCCACAAGTAACATAAAAGTTATGAATCATAATTATTTGATAAAGTATAACAAAGGTCTATCATATTAATATAAACAATTTTGGTAAAAGATCAACTGCTGATTTTAATCGATTAAAAATAAAAGCATTATGCAAACTGATATTTCTAAGTCAAGATTGATTATGAAAGGAAATTTGAAATGGACTCCAGAAATATTCAATGTCCTTAATTACAATTGAAATGATAGCTTTATAGGTGCTATTTGGCCATACCAACTACAAGTATAATTTTGTTTTTTTAACGTAATAAGATATTTGAGTATCATACAGAAAAATTGAGCTAGAATAAGATTGATGATGATTTCATTGGAAGGGTGGTAAAACCACGCGCACTTAGGCCTTCTTATAACTGGTCCTCAATCACTCAGCCATCCGAGCTTACAGACGAATCTGAGGATATCGGTCCAGGGCGTGTTATCGATTCTGGCGGTGTCTGGCCAGAAGTCACCTAACATGGATTCTCGGAGGTTGGCGAGTACAGGGCAGGTGCACAGGATGTGCTCTGCCGCCTCCTCATCCCGTTGACAACTGCAACTCTGCATGTGCTTTTTTACCTTGCAGTGCCCAGTCAAAACACATACTAAAAGTCGTAGTTTTTGCCTCGGCAAACCTATGCAAAGTTTCCAATTTTTTCTCGTAGGAAAATTAATGAACATTTTTGCCTGTCGGCAATATGTTTTCTTTGCCCACTTTTCGCAATGGCGATGGTAGGTTCTCTGTCTTATCATGGTAAATAGCACAGATGACGAAGGAAAGACCGATGGCTCAGGTCCGACAAACCTCTGAGTCGATCCCTGTCTCGCCAAAGCGTCAGCCTGCTCAATACCGTATTTACCTAAATGACCCTTGATTCAGGCCAGCTCGAGGATATTAGAGTAAGAAGCCCGTTCAAGAGTGAGGTGGCACTGAAGTACCACCTCTGAAAGAATCTTCTGCCTATTTAGGGCCATTAAAGCTGCCTTGCTATCTGTGGATATGCGCATAGTTTTATTTTGAATATTTCGTTCCAAAATAAAACTGGCACCTTGCATGATCGCAGAGACTTTTGCTTGGAAAACAGTTGCCTGCGTTCCCAAGTTATGCTTTCGTGAAGGTCTAGGTCATCTGAAAAGATGCCTGCCCCCGTACCTTCCTTTGTTTTTGATCCATCTGTGAATATGAATGTATCTGCTGGAATCACGTCTTCAGGGTCCACACAGACCTTGTACTGCTTCCTAAATATTAGTTTGGGTGTAATTGAGCCGACTATAGCATCCAAGAGTGGCACTGTTAGCAACGCCGCCTTTAAGATACCCTGGTGTCTCCCACTGTCTCTTTTATTGTTCCACAATCCCTTAACTTTTAGTTTTAGTGCCGCTTTTAGAGCCACCTCTTTCACATGCAGGTCTAGCAGAGGGAGGCTCAAGATGGCTTCCATGGCCGTAGTTGGTGTGGGTTTCATTGCGCCCGTGATACTAAGACAAGCTAGTCCTTGTATGTGTGTAAGCTCTTTAGCTGCGTTAACTTGTCTGGTTCAAGCCCACCAAACAACAGCTCCATAGCATAGCATAGGTCGTACTACTGCAGTGTATAACCATAGGACATCCTTTGGTGAAAGACCGCAAAGTTTACCTATGACACGCCTGCATTGCCAGAACACTGCTCTAGCTTTCGTAACTTTTGCTTGTAAGTGTTTAACGCATTTCAGTTTTGTATCAAGTATATTATCCAAATACTTGACTTCCTCTGAGAGGGTTAAGGATGTTTGAAAAAGTGATGGTAATCTGGTTACCGTTCAATTTTTTTTATTTGGATTTATGGTCAAGGAGTTTTCCACGCACCATTGTTCAATAAGCTTTAATGCTGTTTGAATTAGGTTGCACAGCACTTGCTCATATTTGCCAACTACTACAGTAGCCAGGTCATCAGCATACCCCACCGTGTAGAAGCCGCCCCCATTAAGACGATGTAGCAGGTTGTTAACTACTAGATTGCATAGTAGTGGTGACAATACGCCACCCTAAGGACACCCTTAGTTACCGCCCTGCATAAGCAAGTAGTTCCCACACTGACACGTACTTCACGACAGCGTAGGTACTGTTGGATTAACTGCCTGAGTTTTAAAGGTGGTTTCACTAAACGCGCCTTCAATATCTATAAATAAGCCTAAAGCTGACATATTATTCTTAAGGGATTTCTTGACCCGCCCTACCACAGCGTGTAGGGCAAACTCTGTAGACCTCCATGGTATATAAGCATGTTGGTTTGGGTAAAGAGAATGGTACTGCCCAATCCCTGCCCTGATATCAATGTCGCACAATCTTTCCAGCGCCTTTAGCAAAAAAGACGTTAGACTGATTGAGCGATAGGATTTGGTCAAGGACTAGTCTTTCCGTCCCGGTTTAGGAATAAAGACCACCCTGACCTTCGTATCTAGGAGTAATTTTGCTGTCTCTTCCTCGTTGTTGGTAAACGAGCCTTCCGCACGTTTGAGACAACATGGTTGCTGGCGCGGATGTTTAGACAGGATTCTATTTATTCAAGACGCTTCTTTGGCAGACTCAAGTGAGTTACAGGTCTTCCATGAGTCTCTTTTTCGTTTTCTTATTGAAGCTTTGTACAGTCTTTGGTGGTTTTTATAATTCTCCCAGTTGACCATACTTTTTCTGTTTTTTGCGTTATTGAACAGTCGGTTCACGGTTTTCTTCAGCTTCTGAAACTCGCTACACAACCATGGGGTGTTGGAACGAGTAGAAACTGTTTGAACAGGGTATGCCTGCTCAAAGAACTCTACAATGGAGGTTTGAAGGAACTCAATGCCTCCTTGTAACTCCTTTACGGTTGTTAGATTGATCGTGTGTTGCGGTGTGTAAAGCCGTCCTTCCAGGCAGTTCACATAAACCGTTCTATCTGTCGCTCTAGGGTTCCTGTACCTTTTACAAACAACATTTGTTGTTGCCCTTATCATAAAGCTAAGCATTCTATGATTTGAAATGGTTGCTGTAAACAGCACCTGCCAGTTCGATATGTGGTTAGAAATACTAATAGAAGCCAAGGTGAGGTCTATAACCGTCTGACTACGGGATGTAACAAACGTCAGCTCACACCCTCGGCTTATGATTTCTAAATTCCTACTTGTATTGTATTCAAGAAATGCTCTTCCTCTTGGGTTGATATTTGCGCTGCCCCAGATCGCATGGTGTGCGTTAGAATCACATCTAATAATGAGATGTTTTCTGTTCCTTTCGCATTAGTCAAAGACCTCCATGAGCTCACGAGGGGGGGGGTCATTTTCTATTACGAAGTAAGGTGAAACCAAGATTAAATCAGTTTTTGCTCCGATATTACTTCCAAGCTGGATGGTCCTGACGTCACGGCCACTCAGTTGAGGCAATAAGAGAACGTTAATATGCCTAGGTATGTAAATACATGCTCTAAGCTTAGATTGGCTATTACCTGTGAAGATAGTTCTATGAAGGCTGCTCAAACCAGAGACTCTTGAGTTTACCACCCAAGGTTCCTGGATGAGGGCAATGTCCTGCTTTGTGCTCAGGTGTCTGTATAAGGTACCTGCAGCCGCCCGGCAGTGTTGCAAGATTAATTGTATGATGTTTAGTCCCGCCATTTGTACCAGTACTCACTTACCCTTAAGCGTACCTGGTTGAACTACCCAGCGACGCTTTCTTACACTAAGAAGGTGTCAGAGTCCATCGTCTCCATCTGATTGCCTGACGCTGTCGATGGTTGAGTTTCTACCTCCGTCTCCAGCGGTTGCTGTAAATGGGAAGTGGCTGTTACTGCTCTATTATTGCAGTTTGTTGCTGCTGTTGCATGGTTGCAGGTTGCTGGGCCGTCTCTGCAACAGCTTGAGTTTTTTGAATTTTGATATTCAGTGACGTAATCCTGTAGTGCAGCTTTCCTTCTCTACTGGCTATAGCGTCCCTAACATCCTCCCCAACGCCAAACATGACCAGCCTCTCTTGAGGATGGTCTCTCGTAGCGGTGTGGAAACGCACCACTTAGATATGTCTGTCCAAGGGTTTTGCGCCCGCAGACGTCTTTGAGCAACATCCATGTTTTTCGGAGGTCCCGGAATCTACAGTGCCGCCTTCAGAAGTCTGGGTAGCAATCCCACTTGGACGGCCACTACGCGTGCAGTCTCCCACGGCTGAGGGAGGTTGCCAACCGTCTTTGTTATCCATTTTAGGGAGTGGTCATTCTCACACCAGATCCGAAAGATTTCGTCCGAGTACGCCGACCTCCTGAAGGTTAGTGAAGTAGTGCCGTCGGGAAGGAAAAACAAATACTCGTCCAATGCCTTCTCAATAGCTGCTTGTTCTAGTTCAGCTTGAGGCTTGGTTGTTTTTCCCCAAGGGTTGCACCTGTCTATCACAGCTACACGGAGGTGCTTGAAAGCTGCCTCCCCATAGCTGCTAACGGCAGAGCGAGCGGTGCCGCTCTTACACTTTCATTTCGGGGGTTTTGCTTGAGCTGGAGTGTCGTCATATCACACCCTTTTCTTGCTCCTACCCGATTTGGCATCTGACGGCCATGGGGAAGAGGTGGACGATTTGAGGGTGAAGGGTGCCTGACGGTCAGGATGCTGCTCCTTGGATTGGTTATCCGACGGGCCAGCCTTTTCCGTGGCAGCGATCCGTACTACCAGACGTGCCTTCCTACTTCTCTTCTGTTCAGTCCCACTTATCCTCTTGCTCTGTGGACACTGTTATTGCCAGTCATCTGGCTGGTGTTGCTGCCTGCTGTGTTGAGGCTGCTGCTGTTGTAGTTGCTGCTGTTGTTGCGGCTCTAGTGGAGCCTGCAACATAGATTGAGGGGTGTCCAAGGACGCACCCTGTGGGTTAGCTACATTTACATATTTATCCATGTTAAATAGTAAGAAATTTGTCTTCCCGGCTCCCCACCCACCACGCAGTCCAACTGGAATGCCAAAATCGACAACAGGACTACCAGGAAGATATAGCCCCCAAGGGTAGGTTACGTACGAGCCTAAATACCGCTTTGTAGTAACACACATGTAGAATGTGCCACTCACCCGCAGTACCGACTGCACGACCCCCACCCTCAAGAGCTCGCCCAGTCAGCGGTCTGACCCGACGACATAGACGATTGATCGCGATGGGTTAGTCCCGACCTCCCGTCTAGGTAAAATCCAGGCCAAAGCGGTGTGTTGCCAAACTCTAGGGAATTAATCCCGCCCCAGGTGTGGCTCAACTACCAGGACCCCTTCATCTAACCGACACGGGCCACATCGCACGACACAAACACATGTCTAAGTGTTGGGGGATCTTGGCAGCCACAGTCTACTTAACCCGCTTCAATGAATCTCGGTGAAATAGGGCATAAAATTGGGAAACAATAGAAGGGGAACCGAGCTGTGTACAGGCTGTGTGAGAATTTTAGGGAACTGTGTAGGCTAGCTCAAAATATAATTAAGTGCAAGTACGTGTCCAACTAGTTTTGAGACGGAAAACCTAATGATGAATAAATAAGCGCAGATAAATCTGATGATTATTATAAACAACTACAGGTGTTGGTTGTGAAATGTCTGCAACTAATGTTGACTGTGCGAAAAGATATATTGAAAACAATATTTAAATCGGTAAACGTTCAATTTCTGGAGGGAATTTGGCAGCCACAGGCTGCTTACCACCCTCGACAACAATAGAAGGGGACCGAACTGCATCTAACAAGAAAGAACAGCGCCTATGATGAAAGACAACAAACATAGAAACAAGAAGAAAATTGCTGAAAGCACAGCACAGTATGCCTATGAAATACGACCAGTAGGAAAAGCAGACAGAAAAATGGTAGCAGCCTTTTGGGATGATGTGCTTCAGATGTATGAGGATGATAGCACGAGCAGACAAAGTTAATAACAAATAGGTTATAGAAATAGTATGGGAACAAGGATATCTATGGAAAAAAATAGGAGAAATAGAAGAGCTGAATACGTTCTAAGGCATTTTTGGTTAATAGTATGGGATATATTACAAGCAGAGATAGGAAAAACGAGGTAGATGCACACCTAGATCAGATGGTGATAGATGCAGATTGTGCAGATTTCAGAGAAATGTGTAGGTTAATTCAGAGTAGGAAACAATGATGGTACGCGTCTATCCAGTTTCAGAACTGAAGACTGACGACTGTTGCAATATTTCTCAATCGCTTATTTTAATCTTTTACGATTGCCACATGAAAACCGTCAAGAATAAATAGCATTCGCACCATAGCAAAAATGCAATTTAACGTAGGATTTCAAGGATTGGGCTCCAGGCAGTTTTACTACTTTATAGCGAACCGACTTACGAATACCAAGTTGCTTCCGGGTAACAATAGGTCTACCAGAATGGGTACCGAACTCCAGCTGTTACTCTTCGGCCAAGATAAATCTAGCGCGCACCCTAGGATCATGCACTACCTGCTGTAGCATTCTTAACGAATCGCACCACAATAGAAATTCTTATCTTAACCATACAAACATTTGCATATTTATGCCATCGGCGTAGGTTATTATGAAATATAATGCAAATAAAAGAGACTATACGTAACTAAATTATACTCAGATACGACGCTGAACCAGTTACGTATCTAGCTTTTGAAGGTTTGTGGGACAGGTCATTAAAAAGGCGGCACGATAGTTTTCAGGTATCTATTTTAAAAATATTAATTTTATTTTTATGAGCATACAAAGGTTCAAACTATTATACCTCTCCTTAATTAAGAAAATATCTTATTGAATGTAAAAAAAACCTATAAAATATAATATTGCAAAAACATTTAAGTAATTATAAAAGTATTCGCCTGGTTTTAACGTACTTAAACTTATCCAAAATAACAGTAAAATCTACTTTTTTGCATAATCATATGTATTAATTTGTTTAAGACGACTAAAGTTTCTTTCAGCATTTGCACTGTTTGTCCCAACAGTTAAAAATATTCTATACAATTTGGAAATGTTGGGAAAGGTAGACTCTAATTTATTCGATATAAGAAATGATAAAAGTTCTTCACTGACAATTTTATCATCTTTTGATACATATTTAAAAAATGAACAAAATGATTTATATTCCTCAATTGTGTTAATAGCATTTAAATCTTTTTCGTAAAATTTCAATAGAATTGAAATACAATCAACGTTATCATCCTCTCTCCGTTTAAAATTTTCTCAGTAGTTAAACAAGAGACTTTTTGACAAATTTTTAGAAAATCTTCAAATCTGCAGAGTCTGTATGAATGTATCTAATGTTTTAAAAAAACATTAACTTTAAATTTTTGATGTGGGCTATTATCTACATGATCAGAAGCTAACTCATCATGAAGTCTTTTAATTTTCTAGATCTAACAGTTTGAAATCAGTGGCAGTATTACATTTTGAAGCTGTCTCTTTTGCTAACATTTCATATTTGAGAACGAGCCGTTGTTTCTCATATCTTTTAAGTCTTTTGTAGTTGCATGTATGAGATTTGCGCTATTGCTTAATTGATTTCAGTTTTTTGTAAATAATTCGATAGTATGTAAATTTTTGATAAAGTATCTTTCCAGAAACAGCAATAATTTAAACTCGAAAGTTTCTATATAGCTTATAGGTCCATTTGCCTTAGCAATTTGTTTAACATTCAAGTTGACTATCTCGCCTTCAACTATTTTTAAAATTGTCTCGTGAATAGCAGATATGTTTAAGAAAATTGAATCAACTGATCTCTTATGACTGGCCCAACGAGTGGTAGATAATTTTTTTAGTGATATATTTGTGGATTGAATGCACTCAGCTTAGTCTGCTTATGCTCAGTCTGTATTTTTTCAAATAGTTTTAACCGTGGAAAACTTTCTGAAATGTAAAGGTAGATTTGCTCCATAGTACCAAAAAATAGTTTGGTTTCATTGCAGTAGATGTATGACAGGCTAATATGGACAGTTTTGCTTATTGATCCAGGGTGCGGTTTCCGGAAGGTGTTTGGGTTATCTGTTAATTGGATCTCAATCCTAATTTCCCGGGCAATCTAACCCTGTTAGAATTTTTAAAATCGAACTACCCTTTATAAAGTTACACCCTGTTAAAGTCCCATACCCCAAGTTTTTGCTCATTGCATTCATATCTAACCGAGATAAAAGTTTTCTTCGACTAACCATTTTAGCCTGATCTATAATTTTCTGAACAATCTAATCCTGTTTGAATTGTTTAAATCAAACCACCCCTTACAAAGTTACACTTTTAAAGGTTCCAAGCCTCTATATTTTTGCTCATCTATATTTAACTCCATTTTTAAAACCTTTTTCCGCAACCCAAGACATATGCTTTAACCAAACACCTGGGGGCATTAACACAAAGAAATTAAGCACACAAAAGTTTAATAATTTATTTTATCCGATTTACAATTTAATAAACTAATAGAATACAATTATACATTACAAAGTATAACATTATTTTATTTTCTTTGTGTAACCGAATCTAAGCAGGTTAAATTAACTTCTAACAAAAAAGACAATAATGTGTTGTTTAAAAAAAGAGGAAACGTGTTTTCGGTCAATAAAACATATCGTCGTTAATTTAACAATATGTTTTACCGTCCAGCGACACCGCATGGAGGTACACACATGTCGCCGGGAGCGAAGGGATTATTAAGGATGGGGTGGTGGGTGTGTCTTATAACTAACTTACATGCTACTATATACATACACAATAAAATATATACATATATAAGTAACTATCCTATATCTTTATGCCCCCATGCGTAGGTTGATATGCTTCCGGGGATGACGTAACGCTTGTCATCATCGCCCGATAAACTAATTTTATTAATCAACTGTGTATACAAATCGTGTTTGTTACTCCGGATTGATACCATCGTATTCATGAGGGCCTCCCCATTATTAATAACTACATCCTTAAAACTATCTACACTAATCCCAGTCACCATACTACGGCTAACACCCTCAATTTTCTTGACAATATTCTTTTCTCCTACAATACAGTAGGACTTAGCCCTACTACCAACAAATTCTAATATTAGATCCCCATTAAATTTGTATTTGAATTTCCCTACAACTTTTTTGTTGACAAGCGGTATATTGTATTAATTATCTGCGGGGTAGTCATTCTTTTAAGATAAATATATCTTGTTTGATATCAACTAATATTAGATTTTTCTAGGGAACCCAAATCCGTAAATAGATTTTAAATAGGACCACCCCTTACAAAGTTGCGCCTTTTAAAGACCCAAACCTCTAATTTGTGCCCATCTATATTAAATATAAAAATATTAAAACCTTTTTTTTCGTTACCCAAGATATATGCTTTAACCACCCATTTCCGAGAAATCTAAACCCGATGTGTCCAGCGAACACCACGTGGAGATAACACGTATACTCTGTCGACCAGGATAAAAGCAAGAAATATTTCGAAGAAGGTAAGGTGGGAAAAGAACTCAAAAATTGTAGAATCCTAATACTAACATATACAATAAATTTAAAAAATCTATACAAATATAAACAACTATCTTAGACCTATATCTTTATGTCCCCATGTGTAAATTGATATGCTTCCGGGAATGACATAACGCTTGTCATCTTCGCTCGATAAACTAATTTTATTAATAAGCTGCGTGTACAAATCGTGTTTTTTTACTCCGGATACATACACCGGCAAGTACTCGATACGACCCAAATAGAATTAGATACTTGGTGACTGTTGACTTCCGCTTCCCTCGTAAAAGATAGAAAAAAATTGGTCAATCATCCGTTTAATTTATACTTCGACCAGCTCCCATTCTGGTAGTTTCCAAACATTTTTCAAACGACAATGGTCTCGGAATTTTTAAACCTCCGAGGAGCTATAAGTCGTGATCAATTACACGTTCGAGCTACCCGTAAACTAACATATTTTATAGTAGCAGGGCGCTGTATAATACATGCATTCCTCTTCTCTGCGCTACTGCTATTCTCCTAGTTGGTTGAAAAAGTCAGTCGTCTTTTTTATTGCTACAACCACTGCAAAGCACCATTCTATACTTTTTTTATAAATATAGCACATCGCACACTTTTTTTATCTGATAATTAAAGTTTGCTCATGTAAGCTTTTACACTTTCGCATATTACACATCTAATACGATTGATTAACCACTTTCGATTATTCTAACGGAAACCGTCATACATTCCGCCGCACCGTTCTATTTAAATCCAGCGATCCGATTGGCTTCCACACACAAACACCTAACGTATCTTTCCTACAATTTGTTAAACAAAAACTACCGGAATCGCCATGTTTGTATGTGGACGTAAGCAGATGTTTGCGGATGTGTACGGGAATATGTAACCATATACATTAATCAGTTTAAGCTATTTTATTTAGTCCAAGAAAACTACTATTTTTCTAAACGACAATTAATAATCACTTTTATAGGTTTAACATTTTTACCATAGGATAAAGTAAATTATTAAACTTTTATGTGCTTAATTTCTTTGTGTTAATACCTCTAAGTGTATGGTTGAAGCATATGTCTTGGGTTGCGGAAAAAGATTTTAAAAATGGAGTTAAATATAGATGAGCAAAAATATAGAGGCTTGGAACCTTTAAAAGTGTAACTTTGTAAGGGGTGGTTTGATTTAAACAATTCAAACAGGATTAGATTGTTCAGAAAACTATAGATCAGGCTAAAATAGTTAGTCAAAGAAAACTTTTTTCTGAGTTGGATATGAATGCAATGAGCAAAAACTCGAGGTATGGGGCTTTAACAGGGTGTAACTCTGTAGGGGGTAGTCCGATTTTAAAAATTCTAACAGGGTTAGATTGCCCGGGAAATTAGGATTGAGAACCAATTAACAGATCAACCAAACACACTCCGGGAACCGCGCCCTGGATCAATGAGCAAAAACTGTCCTGATTAGCCTGTCATACATCTACTCATTGCATGTAGTAATAGAATCTACAAAAACTAAATTTAAATTATGAGCACAATAGTGCATATATATTGCTTCTGGTACAAGTTGCTTTATTCTTTTTTGAAGCCGGCTAATATGTCCAGACAAAACGTTGGCCCCCTCATACGTTTGCCCTCAACAAAGAGTTATGTCTATGTTTATTGAATTTAATTCTTTTAGTACAATTAAAATATGATTCTGCAGATACACTAGAAAGTTCAAAGAATTTTAAAAATCCTTCTTCCGGAAATTCATTTTTCCAACAAATCGAAGTGAGAGAAACAATTGTCCTTTTTTTGATATATCATGAGTAGAATCCAAAATTAAAGTAAAATATTTTGAAAAATTTATGTCATATATAATTTTTGCGGAAACTTCTTCGGCCATCAGTTTAAGAATTGTCTTTTGAATAATGTGGCTTGAGTATTTAGCATTTTGTTTTGCATTTGTAAAACGCTCAGCTATAACTACGTCGTATTTTTTAAACAAATCTAGAAGTTCTAAAAAATTTCCTTTATTGCTACTTGCATTGCCTTCACGGTGCCCTCTAAAGGGTGAGTTTTGTTTTGATAAATATAATATTATGTCAAATATTTTGTTTAAAGTTTCCTTGTTTTTCTCTACCTGGGTTTTTCTGCTAGATGTTCTTTAATTATAGTACTATTTTTTACAACGCGCAATTTAGTTAAAATAGACTTACTATGATGACGTTGATGAGCTGCACTATTTTCGTGCAATTGAATTTTCTCTGTTGCTTTTTTATAATTTGAAAACCCTTGACTAGGATCTGCCCAAACAGATTTCTTTTCTATATCAAACAAAAAACAAGAAAAACAAAACATTTTGTTGGCACGGATACACGAAGAACCAGTATTTTGTGTATCTCTTGAATACCATGAAACATTAAATTTTCTTTCATTGGCAGCTGGGAACTTGTTAAAATTGTCTCTTAATCCCGGTTGGCAAGGTCCTTCTACAATCAATTTACGAATAATCTCGGACGTTAGGTGAATGTTTTTGAAAAGGATTAGATCAGACGAATAGAAATCATCATCGTACATCGTTTCATATCTTATATCTATGGCATTATCTGAAAAATCAAATTATACTTTATTTATTGCAGTATTGTACGCTTTTGTTTATTGCAAGGAAAAAATTGCTCTACAACTAATAAATGTGTGGATAGATACATGCTAAATTGATTTTATTAATCAACAATAATAACTTACCAACTTTTTAAATGCTTCTGACATTTCTTCATTGTCGTCTTCCTCTTCTGGCTTGTAAACTTCCATTTCAATTTTGTTATCTAGAGCCGCGCGATTTTCTAACTCGGAATTTTTTGATGTTGAGGGAACATTGGATATTGTTGTCTCCGTCTCTGAGTCTGAGATATTTATATCAGAAAGCGAAGGCGACTGAAAATACTTTTTCAGATTGATATGACTTGTCGACATAAGTTTTCTCATTTATTCCTCGCGCTTCTTTTTGTATTCCCAGCCATATTTCTTCTTTTTGTCCATTGTATTGTATTTAGAATTCTAAAACTAAAAAACGTAATTTAAAAAACAGGGCTTAACACATTCACATAAAACTAATAACATAACATAGAAAAAGTGTACCATAATAATATTGCTTTACTTACCCAATCAAAACCGGATCACTGGATATTTCAGATATATCAAATAAGTTTCCGTTCGCTGAAAACTACCCGTTTTAGCTAATTACGACTGTTCGAAAAACGAAAGACTGTCAGTGGTACTACAGTATTGCCCGAAATAAACAGTACTGAAATTGTAATTGTTTTGTATATTTAAAAAATACATATTATTGACACTTTATTATATGTTCTAAATGTGCACCTCCTCGTTCGAGACAGACTTCATAACGATGTTCTAAGTTTCTGGTCATGTTATTGAATAAGGGTTGTCTCAGGGCTGCGAAGAAGACTCTAACGGCATCCTTTAATTCATCGATGGTTTGTGGTGCCCGTTTGAAAACGGCATTTTTAGCCATGCCCCAAATGTATGCGTCTGGAGGCGTGAGGTCTGGAGAATGTGAAGGATAAGGGAAGTCAGTAAATCGTGATATGAATTTGCTTGGAAAATGTTCTTGAAGAAATTGACGAATTGCGGCAGCAGTATGGCAAGTTGCCCCGTCCTGCTGAAAAAATTGGTTTCGAAATGCCAAGTTACGTGCACGACAGAATTGACGTAGATCAGGGATAAATCGTGTTAAAATTTGTCTGTACCTCTGTTGATTAAGTGTGACTTGCCTACCATTCTCTTCGATAAAGTACGGACCAATGATTCCGTGTCCGGAAACAGCACACCAGACACTCACTTTTTCACTATGTAAAGGAACCTCTTGAACCTCATCGGGTCTGGCAAAGCCCAGAAATCGATTTGTGCGACGATTCACATAGCCTGACAAGTGAAAATGTGCTTCGTCTGAAAACCAAACATTTTTCAAAAATTCAGGATTTTCATACTGTAACGCGAGAATTCTGGCGCAATATTCCACTCTACTGCGATAATCCCGAGGATGTAATTGTTGATGTACCTGAATCACATACGAAAATGTACCCAGCTCCTTCAGGATTCTTTGAAAGGAAGTTCTTTTAAATCAAGTTGTAACGCTGTCCTTGCCTGGCTGACTTTCGGATTTTCTAAGATTTGCTCAAAAACACGTTCATGGTTATTGTTGTTGTTAACTGTCCTGGGACGCCCTGAGTTTCCTTTTCGTTGGCACAATACACTACCTGTATTTCTAAACTTTTCAATAACCTTCAAAATTACAGCATTACTTGGAGAACGTTTATTAAACCTTTGTGTGAATTGATCAGACACGTATAGCAAACTTGCACCATTACGTCGGCCGATTCCGTATGAACGAAAATAATGCTCTACCAGAAACACTTTCTCCTCTGTACTTAACACCATTTTTAACAATTAGGCCCTACTAATTACTTGTTTGAGGTTTACTTGACAGGTCTATACTAGCTAACTTGAGTGTGACAGCGCACGCATAAAAACACCGCCAACTTAGTTTCAGTACTGTTTATTTCGGGCAATACTGTATTTTTATTGGGTTTAAGCAATTTACAAGGCGAAATGTGCAATACAAATTAATGAAATAAACATGAATTATTTGATATACTACGCGAATTAAAATAATGATCAATAATCAACGGAAAGGTTGAAATTGTTCGTATAACATGAACGGTTAAATACATCCGGTGCCGGACATGTCGATTCAAAATTCTTAACGATACTGTATATTTTAATATACTTAAAAAATGCATTGCAAGCAAAAGACCAGTCAGCAGTCAGCATTGTAAACAACACACTTGTTATTCAACAAGTCAGCCTAACCGCGAACGGATCCTTTCTTATCTTCGATCATAAAATATTAGAAAGGTATAAGATGCTTACCCGGCTACACAGCTTCACATTTGTTACCTAGAATTTCTAGAAGGGTTCCCTAGAACAAGTGCCTTATCAAAGGTGACCAAACGTCCCGCTTTTGGCGGGACAGTCCCGATTTTTCACAATTTGTCCCGCGACGTTTTTCAAAATTGCGACTTTCAGAATTAAGTGTGGACATCAGAAAAATCAAAATTAAGTGTTGAAACTTTGAAAGCCATTTTATGTGTCAAATATAATTTGACAAATTCTTGTGAAGATTTTTACAATATTTTAAAAAATGACAACAATCTACTGAAACAAATTCACTCAAATAAAAAATATG
This sequence comes from Platerodrilus igneus, assembly GCA_036346225.1. Classification (NCBI taxonomy): domain Eukaryota; kingdom Metazoa; phylum Arthropoda; class Insecta; order Coleoptera; family Lycidae; genus Platerodrilus; species Platerodrilus igneus. Next base: position 6,984,096 of record JARFIW010000791.1, read on the forward strand.
TCAAGGAATAAAATATTATACATTTTTTTATATTTATAAATTGTACTTATGTAAAAAATAAAAAAATATTACGATATTATTTTTATTCTGTATAAAATTTTTTGTTGATACACACACACACACACACACACACACACACACACACACACACACACCCGCCCCTCCTTCAGAGTTGTCCCGCTTTGCCTATCTAAAAATCTGGTCACCTTAGTCTTATTGAATGAATTTCTATGGCTATATAGGAACTATGACTAGCTCTTGAGTCTTTAGTAATATTTGTATGTAACTATCGCGATAGAAAACTTTTCGAGGTAAAATAATGCCCCCCTCCTAGATACGCCATTAACTGTACATCTCTGGTCGATATAATTAACTATAAGATTATACATTTTCAGCAATACTGTGCTTAAAAATTAGTTACAGCGATCTTATGTAATCACATACTAACTTGTATCCTATTTTACATTGCAGGGTCCTTTTTACTGGCATTCTTTGGAGCCATATTTACTAGTTTATCTAGTTTAATTTACGTTTATCAACCCTCACAAATAATAACTTCCCTGGTAGGTATCTTTAAGTGTAGATATACAATCACATAATGTATTGTTTCAGATGCTGAAATTTGCTCCAGGTTCAACAGTTTTCCAGTACTGGGAAACGCCTCCGTTTGAGGTATTTGTTAAAATTTATGTATTCAATGTAACAAACCCCGAACAATTTCTAAATGGAGAACAAAAGATTCGACTTCAAGAATATGGACCTTACACCTATAGGTAATAATTTTTTTAACATTTTCTATAGTAAATTAAATACACGATCAAATAATAAGATCAAAAAGAATAAAACTATACAGTGTGTCCTCTGATAGACCTGACTATACTTCTAAACTTCTTTATTTTGCATTTTAGGAAGAAAAGTAATTCCTCATACAAAGTTTTGCTTTATCTAGCAGGTCCGCAGCCACTACCAGAATTTCAAAATAATATACAGGGTGGTTACAACTTATACAATTTATTACACAATTTTTACAATACGCAAAACAAAGAAAGCTTATTTTATTGTTCCTTACTTTTTCAACGGAACTGTAAATCGGAATACATACATAGAAATGTTGGAAAACTTTTCCTCCTTTCTCTGCATGAAGTGAACTTGTACAAGACACAAGGGTTTTATTTTCAACAGGACGGTTGTCCTGCTCATAGAACAATTCGAGTTGGGGTGTGATTAAATAGACATTTTTCTAATAAATGGATTGGACTGTTATCGTTTGAGTGGGCGGTGTCTGAAAGTATGTAGGCTTGGCACCATTATTTGTTTAATATGTATAAGCAAAATAATTATGAAGTTCATAAATATATACAAATGAAAGTTAAATAGTTAAAAATGAATGATTTGTACAGTTTGAAGCAGTTCGGAAGTCTTCGGTAATCTTCGGAACTCTTCGGAAAACTTTGTTGTTGCTTGTGAAACCGAGTAAAACTTAAACACTTATTGAATGAATATATATATATATATATATATATATATATATATATATGTATATATATATATAATTATATATATTGTTGTGGAGTTTTAGATTTAGGTATCATGCCCCACGAATTGGGCGCTATAAAATTGCTGTAGAGTTTAGGCTTGAACAATCGAGCCCCAGCGTTGGGCCGTCATAAAATTACTTGGAATCAGTCCCTAGAATCGAACCCTACTGATTGGGCTGTCATAAAATGTTCTGGTTAAGCTCTAAAATCGTGCCCCAGAAATTGGGCCGTCATAAATTTTCATGAAAAAAAAATTTTCAATATCTCTGGAAAAGCTCCCGTAAATCAGCACACCACGGCTAGCTCTGCTTCCAGCTTCTTCAGAGATACTTACCCATCCTATGTTTACTCTTTATCACTTAGACTACCAATAAAAATTACCAATTAAATAATTCAACGAAACATACAACCTTTTTATTCATACAAATCAAAAAATTACGTCACACCAGCTCCATATTTACAAAATTGGTTATAAACATCTTCATAAATTTTCAAAATATTAACCATTAAATTCTTTTAAATTTAATGAATTTAATTTATTTCAACACTTCTTTCTATACAGTATAAGTAGATGGGCCTACCTTGAAACCCTGAATTGAAATATACCTTGGTCTATGGTGAGCTCAGTATAAACCCTGTTACTCTGAATGCATAAATAAATTGCATTTTGTATCAAACTATTCTAAAGACCCGTTTACTCTTTACATCAAAATTATACGTCATTCAAATAATAAATTCAAAGTGTCTTTTTCATATAACCTTCAAATTAGCTTTTATGTTCATAAAATATTCACCAAATATGTCAAATCACTTTAACACAATATACCAGCACAAAATGTTCAAGCAATAACAAAAGAAAACAAATTTCTTTACCTGGGGTGTGCTCTTGCATCATCACCTCTGAAGATGTCGTCCACCAAATCCTCGTTGTTGCCTTCCATCAAACTTCCCTCTGCTACATGTACATCAAACTCGTCCAATTCTATGCACACGCCTTCGATACAGCTACCCATATAATTGTCCAAATATGTCAGTCGACTTCTGAATCTTCCATACAACCAGCACCCTCGTTCAGAAAAATAGCTAGGCTGGCTTACCTTAGTAATATCTTTTGTTTGTTATTCGTATTTACTTACCGCCCCGTTTATAACATAGCACCTACTCGTGCTTTCAAACACTTGTAATATAAATTAAACAGACTGCACTATCACCGATTTACAAATTTTTAACTTGGATGTTACACCATGTAGGTCTAAAGCGAACAGAATAGAATAAGAGAGTAAAAGAACCTCACTACGTCCCCTAGTGTATTTATACGCGTTTCAGCCTACCTCCTGTACACTACTTTCGTTGAAATTCATTTTTACCTTCACTGATTCTGAAAATTCCAAACACAACAATCTTTTAAAACTCAGAAATTTCTCATTCCATGTCGCTTTAGTTCGAAACTACTGATTAGCTTCCACAACGGTCGCAATGCTCTTAGAAATATCTCTCACTCTACTCGCAATCAGCCAAACAAAAAGATTTCTCCCCAAGTAGATCTAGCGTCCAACTATATTATCCTCGTGTAACTCATATTTACTGTATTTGGTAAAATCGCACTACAGCAACTTAAAATCGATATTGTTGTTTGCCTCTACAACTTATCGCGTGCTTTAAATAGCTATTTTATCGAGTGTTTTAAATGGATGTTTTATCGAGTGTTTTAAATGGCTGTTTTATACAACGTCTGTTATTTTTAATCTTTTATACCCTATGCTATTTATATTCCGTCCCCACTTGTCTTCAAACCACCTGCTGTTTTTCAACCTTCGCTTAGGCCGTTAGCTCACATTTCTAAAGAATTATATTTCAACGTACAATATGATTTCTTGAATTGTATATTTGTTTGTCCGTCTTTTCTATAAACTGTTTGCCGGTTTGAAATTGTATTTTCCCAAGTTTTTTAACCTGTAGATTTCCTAGGATTTATTTTTAACGAACGCTTTGTTAGTTAAATGAACATATGAGTTTACATTATCGATTTTATATAGTCTGTACACAAAAGCTTTCCCTTATTATTTGATGTGCTCTATTTACAACCTAAAGTTTTTTATGTACTACAAAGCTTCCACACTATACAGCCTTAAAATTACGATTTATTAATACAAATGTATGCTATTATCCGTTAGTTTTAAAGTAAAATTAATTAATTTGAAGCGTAAATTATATATTCCTGTTTTCTATGTACAAGGTCCTTACATAATTACTTTCTTAACTTATCTATTCCTCTATACATATAACTTACACGATAATATATATATATATATATATATATATATATATATATATCAGTTTAAAGAGGTGTAAAAGTCTTCGTTAGTCTTCGGAACTCTTCGGAAGGCATCGGAATTGGCTTGTAAGGTCGAGTAAGAGCTTGAATAACGATAATTAAAAAATATTTACAGTTTGAAGAAATCCAGACGTCTTCGGCGGTCTTCGAAACTCTGCTTCGTGTTTTACTTGTGAGACAACGTGAGAATCATTGCATGGACGTATGTATAGCTTGAAGTAGTTCGGAAGTCTTCGATGATTTTCGGAAGCCTTCCACAGACGTTGTGGTAGTGGTGTCTTAGGCCTCGTCAAGTGCGTCGCCGTTGAACTCTACGGGGGTGTTGTCCCGGAGGTAGAGTTGACAGACGCAATCGGTGTCATCACAGTAAACAACTTCTTGAACGTAGTTTATTAACTGTTTATTGATGAATTATAGTGACGTGCCTCAAATACGGCGGGAGACAGCGTCACTCTCGGAGAGCAGGCTATGGAGAGCACTGCTCGCTGAAGTGTTAGCAGGCTATATTGAGCACTGCCAGTTGATTCTTTAGGTTATGGAGAGCACTAACGAATGTCTTTCGGAGAACTTGTAATTGTATTTATATATTTCCATTTCCAATGCTGCTTGTGTTGAAAAACGTTAATGATGTCTTAAACCAATGAAATTGTGTGCATCAATTTTCGAAGGTAACAGAATGTCCAAATTTTGTTTGGCCAATGAGGGTGCTGATTTTTGGATAGCACAAAAAATGAGTTGGAAATTCTCGTGATTCTCTAGTTAGTTCTGTGTTCAGCTCGTGCAGTTTGATATAGTCAACAACCCCCCCGCTGAAGAATGTAGTGTAGCTAGGTTGATGCGGCGTGGTGGCGGTCTATTGAGTGCTGGTCGTATATTCTTGGAGTGTACTTTCACGTCTCTCCGTTCCATCCGGACCCAATAGATGTTGGGTCCGGCTCTTCTCTAGATTGGGTGGTGTTGTTTCAATCTCATTTCTGGTGAAGGGATGGTTTCGAACATGACCATGTCCCCGGGTGAAAACAGAACGGGATTTTCGTCTTGGGCATATTTTTCTCTAAAGCGGTGCTGGCGATCTTGAATTTTTGGGATGCGGCGACGTCGTACTTGTGAGGCCAAGTATTAACTTGAATATCGATAGTTAGAAAATATTTACAGTATTCAGAGGTCCAGACGTCTTCGGCGGTTTTTGGAACTCTTCGAAAGGATTCGTGTTGTGAGACAATGTGAGAATCATGATATGGACGTATGTATAGCTTGGAGTAGTCCGGAAGTCTTTGGTGATTTTATGAACCCTTCAGAAAACGTCGTTGTAGTGGTGTCTTAGACCTCGTCGAGTGCGTCGCCGTTGATCTCTTCGGGGGTGTTGTCCCGGAGGTAGAGTTGACAGATGCAATTGGTATCATCACAATAAACGACTACAGGGACGTAGTTTACTAACTATTTATTGATGAGTTATAGTGGCGTGCCCCACGTACGGCGGCGGACAGCGTCACTGTTGGAGAATAGGCAGGCTATGTGGAGCACTGCTTGCTGAAGCTATAGCAGGCTATGGAGAGCGCTGACAGTTGATTCTTTAGGCTATGGGGAGCACTAACGAATGTCTTTCGGAGAATTTGTAATCGTATTTATACACTTCCATTTCCTATGCTGCCTGTGTTGAAAAACGTTAATGATGTCTTTAACCAATAAAATTGTGTGCATTAATTTTCGAATGTAAAAGAATGTCCACATTTTGTTTGGCCAATGAGCGTGCTGATTTTAGCACAAAAATGAGTTGGAAATTCTCGCGATTCTCTAGTTTGTTTTGTGTTCGACCCGTGCAGTTTGATATAGTCAACATCCCCTCCACCCGCTAAAAAATGTAGCGTAGCTAGGTTGATGCGGGGTGGTGTTAGTCTAGTGGGTGCTGGTCGTAAATCCTTGGAGTGTATCTTCACGTCTCTCCGTTTCATCCGGATCCAGTAGATGTTGGGTCCAGCTTTTCTTGGATTGGGTGGAGTCCAGCCCATTTTGTGTCGAACTGATTTCTGGCTGGGGGATGGTTTCTAATCATGACCATGTGTCCGGGTGAAAACAGAGCGCGGTCTTCGGCTTAGGCATATTTTTCCCTGAAGCGGCGCTCGCGATCCTGAATTTGTTGGATGCGGCGACGTCGAACTTCTCCTTGATTGTCTACTGGCGATTGCTGGAGGTCTCCTGAACGGGGTAGTTTATATCCCTGTAGGGCGTAACTGAATGTAGTTTCCGTAGCTGCGTTCTTTCTGGTGTGGAGGAAGTATATTAATTCGGGAAGTTTCCGGTTCCAGGATCGTGCGTCGTGCTAGGTTGCGAAGGCTCGCAAGACTATCTTGCTTTCCTGGTTTCGGCGTTTGACTGGGTTTGTTTGTGAGTGGAAGATTGGCGTAGTCCAGTGGAGATAGCCGCATTGATCCAGTGCTCGGTCCCATCGTCGAGATACGTATTGGGACCCGATATTAGTGAGGATCTCTCTTGGGTGTCCATACCGGAAGTTGACCTCGTTTTTGAGTAGGTTGATGACGGCTGCTGACATAGTGTCAGGCGTCGGTGTAGTTACAACCCATCTGCCAAACAAGTCGGTTACGACCAGTATGAACCGAATGTTTTGACGTGAAGTGATGTATGGTTCCATAGTGTCGAGATATATGACTTCTCATGGTCGGGTGGGTAGATGTGGTCGGAGAGGTGCTTTCTGTTGATAAGGTCTCCTTTTCGTAGGTTACACAGATCCAGCATTGGCTTATATAATGTCTTACTACGTTGCCGACCTTTGACCAGAAGTATTTTTCCAGCTAGGTCGTAGAAAGCGTGCAAGACGTCGGCCTGTGCATCGGGGGCACAAGGAGCCGGTTCTGGGTAGGTTTGCAACGCCCGAGATATCCGTCTTTGACTACAAAATCTTGTAGGATTTTCCCTTCGTGTGGGTTTTGGAGATCTTTTTGCTGTACGAGGGGCCATCATCATTTTGTTTTCGACCTTACTTAAGGTCGGTTTGACGCAGCTCTAACTTCTTTTCTAATCTGTGCTAATCTAAAAAGCTCTACATACCCTTCACAACCTAAATTTCTAATAAATTGACTAATATAGTTTGGTCTAGGTCTTCCTATATCGTTCTATCTTTTTTTTTGTTTTTTTTTTTTTCTTTTTCCTATCCAGCTGACTCTACATAGATATTAGCAACCTGATGGTTGTTAAAGAAATCTAACATGTTTACATGATTACCCTTTATAAGGAAAAGAAATATAACCTGGTTATCCGCTTCTAAAAGGAAAAGTGTTAAATTATATGTTATGGTAACGCTACCAACATGCCAGACCGCTAACTAATTGTGAGTTATGTCCTGGTGACATTTAGTTAACTGATTTTTTTTTTGTTTTGTTTTCGAACTTACTTAAAGTCGGTTTGACGCAGCTCTAAATTCTTTTCTATTCTGAGCTAGTCTAAAAAGGTCTACATAGCCTTCACAACCTAAATCTCCAATAATTTGACTAATATAGCTTTGTCTAGGCCTTCCTACTCGATTTTTATTTGGTAGTCTATAATCTAAGACTTTACTAAATAGTCCCTCATGTCTTAACTGGTGCCCTATCATTCTATCTCTCCTGACCTTCAATTGTTTCCACATACAGGGATCCTCACCTATCCTTCTATAAACTTCCTCGTTTGTTACTCTATCTGTCCAACTAATCTTTAACATTCTCCTATAACACCAAGTTTCAAAAGCTTCTATCTTTTTCTTATCTACTTCTTTAATTGTCCAAGTCTCACTACCGTATAGTAGGACGCTCCATACGTACGACTTTAAGAATCTTTTCTATTATCTAAACTAATACTATTAGCTATTAGTAAGTTTTTCTTTTTTAAAAACATTTTTCTAGCTTGAGCTATTCTAGCTACTATATCCCTTCTGCTACGTCCATATTCTTACGATGACGAGCCCCAAGTACCCCCTCCCGGAGATCCGAATGAGGGAGTATTTTACCTCCGGACAAGAATTTTACTTGTGAGCTCTCCATCATATGTATTGCGTGTTTTAGGCCACGCACACCTGGGAAATATTGTGGTAGGCTCCCATATCTTTCCACAACGCAGTTTTTAAAGATTTTAGCAAAAAGCCGTATCCGTCACGGCCAACCCCCAACAAGGGGCCATTCTTAGGTAATTCGTCCTATGATTTCGCTGTCCCGTTGTGCAGTTTGTACCCGTTCGGGCGGGTGCACCAGAGCTACGTAGTTTGCATGTGGATTGCTTGGGTTGTTTGGTGGTAACAGGCGGTGTTAGCTGGTTATGATGAGCACTGCCAGTTGATTCTCTAGGCTATGGGGAGCACTAACGAATGTCTTTTGGAGAATCTGTAATTGTATCTATACACTTCCATTTTCTATGCTGCCTGTGTTGAAAAACGTTAATGATGCTTTTAACCAATGAAAATGCGTGCATCAATTTTCGAATGTAAAAGAATGTCCAAATTTGGTTTGGCCAATGAGCGTGCCGATTTTTGGGTAGCACAAAAAGTGAGTTGGAAATTCTGGCGATTCTCTAGTTTGTTGTGTGTTCAGCACGTGCATTTTGATATAGCCAATAGGACAGTGCGGTTCAATTAGATGGCCTGCTTGGTCTCCAGGCATTACTCCATTAGATTTTTTATAGGGATATCTTACGCAGAAAGTTTACGTGCATGGTTTGCAGGATGATGAAAATACGTTAAGACAGAAAACTACAGAAGCTGTAGCGGACACGAACGGAGATACCATTCACCTAGCGTTTGAAAAGTTTAAAGCAGTCGTTGAAAAATGTATAACAATAGGAGGGCAACATGTAGAACAGTTTTCTTTGTTTTTGTGTATTGTAAAAATTCTGTAATAAATTGTAACCACCCTGTATGTTATTTCGAAATTTTGGTAGTGGCTGCGGATATCAGACAAAGTAAAACCTTTTATGAAGAACAAGTTCTTCCTATGCAAAACAATAAAGTTTACTAGTTAGATCCATCCGCGGACACACTGCATATACGTTTGTATTAGTATTGATTATTTTCAGAGAAATTTTATACAATATAAACGCTACTTTTAACGAAAACGGAACTTTAACATTTATACCAAAAAGAAAACTGGAGTTTTGTTTAAACGATTCAATTGGAGATGCATCAGTTGATAGGTTTGTGTTGCCTAATATAGCATTACTGGTAAGCCTATTTCAACGGAGAACAATTTTATGTTACAATTAAGATTTTTAGGGATTTACGTCTTATCTTCATGATGCATCAATGTTTACAAATTTAGCTTTTTCGTCAATTACCTCGTATTTGAAGTCACAGCCATTTATTAACTTAACCATTCAAGAATATTTACTAGGTTACAATGATCCGCTGATAAAATTGGCCAATAACCTTATACCTAACTGGATAGATTTTCAACAGCTCGGGATTTTAGATCGAGTAAGGTTATCATATTATAACAACTCATTCCTATTGCAAAGTGTGTTGCAGATTATGGCTCTTGATAACTCATCCGATTTTGTGACTATAAATATTAAGCCTGAACCTGATTACAGTATTTTAACTAAAGAAAAGACCGTTCTACCATACGCCATTGAACGTTGGTCTAATTCCCCTGGATTGGCACAATGGGGATACGCAGAAGGTAAAAGTGGTTCACAACATCTTAAGTGCAACAGCGTCGAAGGATCATTAATGGGCACACTTTTCCCACAAAATATGGATATAAACCAAACTATTCGACTATATAGACCAGCATTTTGTCGTTCCATTCCATTTCATTACCTAAAGAGCGAATTTAACAAAGACGGATATGAAGTTAACCATTTCAAAGTAGATCCTAAATTCCTATTACGAAAAGAAAACAACACTGAAAATTCGTGCTTCTGCCAAAAATCAAACCCTGATGACTGTCCACGAAATGGTGTCATAGATGTAAGCCCTTGTTACTATGGAATTCCAGTGGCTATGTCGCAACCACATTTTTTAAACGCTGACCCTTCGCTATTAAAAAAATTCGATGGGCTGTTCCCGGATGAAGAGAAGCATGGTTTAAGATTTGCAGTACATCGACAACTCGGAGTTCCCATGGAAGCCCATATGAAAATTCAATTAAATCTTATTATACCGGAGACTCGATATAATTATAAAACCAGACCGTTTAACAACCACGTTCTTCCGTTGATGTGGGTTGATCTTACCTTAGAAGACATTCCTAGCCAGATTAAATTTTACTTAACCTTACTATATCATATTCTTCCTGTAGTGCAGGAACTTTTAATGTTTGGTTTTGGGGTTATTGGAGTGGTATTGTTATGTTATTCTTCTGCGTTAGCCATTCTTACAATTTTGGGTCCCACTGGTTATAATGGAATTAAAATTAGATATAGTTCAGTGCCGTTGGTTATGTTGAAACCAAAACAAATTAAATGCGTTTCACTTTCATAACAATAAACTGCTATAGTTATTAAGGAACGACTGACGTATGATAATTTATATTGCTTGAGTTGTTTGTAGGCTGCTTTATACTTGCCCTATTTTAAGACGTAAACGTTTATTGAGTGGAAGAGAAAACGGAAAGACAATACTTTTTTTCAAATTTTAAAGTACCTGTTTAGTCAATATCCCAGGCTATGATCTAAACGTTGCTCATCCTCGGACTTTCCTATTATTTATTATAATTAAATTAAGCTAAGATATTTTGTGATAAAAAATAGGGATTAGTTGTTAAATAAATTTTGTCACTTTTGCTATATTTATATTTATAAATTATATTAATAGGAAATGCAGATGAAGCACTAGAGTTTAAGTTTTGTTGTGTTATAGAGCAAGGTCCCAGGCAAAAAGTTTGAGTGGTTATTCAGATTTATTATTCGACTTTTTTGTATTCACTTTACTGCATTTGCAGACAGAATTCCTTTACTTTTACCCATAATATTTTCAGCTATTTGTTAGTTAACTGTTTGATTGACGTCCTTGCTTTACATACGTAGCATTAATGATAATTTTCGCATTTTTAGATTGTATCTTCCAAACTTATTACAACATTTATTTTTGTAGTTATGTAACATACAGCATTTGTAATAGTATTATTTGTTCTAAAACTTCAAAACTTGCTCCATGTCTCTGCCCCCCCCCCCCATCTTCAAATTCAGAGTTCAAAATCAAAGCATAATTTTGTGCTCATTTTGTGCAATTTAGTGCACGAAACTTTAATGTTTGTGCACGCCCGAGACACAGGCAAATGAATTTTAAGAGGGCCGAAAACATGCAGCCCCCCCATTTAGAATTTTGACTTAATTTTGTACAATTTTGTACTCAAAACCTCAAATTATGTGCATGCTTTTTTTACCAGATACAGGCAAGCGAATTTTGGAGGGACTGGGGACATGGTAGCCCACAATTCTGAAATTTAAGTTAAAGAGGATACTACAATTTTCTGCTTATTTTGTGCCAAAGATGTGCCCTCCTTCCAAATTGCCAAAACTTGCGTCAGGAGTGCTGTCAATTAATAGTTCGAATTTTGTGCATTGTACCCTAGATACATGCCTCTGATTCAAAACACAAATTTTTAAAATTTAAAGCAACTATCCCTACTCTCATTGGAATCGGATCGGGAATGGTGACATTCTGTCATTACTTACATTTTCGGCAAATTTTGCACTGTACTCTAGATTCGGAAATGGTGTTATAATTTTGACACAACTGACAATTTAGTGTAGCTATCTCAAAGTTGAATATCTTATTTTTCTGCACTACACGGTAAGTATTAATTTATCGTACAGCACTCGTATAAAATTTCTAATAAAATATTGTTAAAATTGTCTATGGTTTTCAATAAAGGCTGTGATTTTTTACATTGAAGCGGGTATATTTCAACGATAAGTTGTACACGATAGTCTCATTTCTGTGTTGTGGGTTTTAAACGATGTAATTTTTGTTTCGAAAATCGTTTACTTTTGAAGTTTGGAGCTTGAACTTATCTGTAGCGTTTGTTTCTAGTGACCTTAATCAATTCAAGTTATAATGATAACATTTTTTATTACATTTGCAGCATAATTATTAAGTAACACTGCTCAACATAGTTTGATTAACCTTCTATTTATTCTTCAGATAAGTAAGAATTGAATACTGTTTTTGAGACCTTATATACATAACTCTAATACAGCTATCATTGAATATTAAAAATTGTTTAAATGCAAATTTGTTTGGTACTGTTATAGTTACTGTGTCATCCCTAACAGCCTTAAAATATTTCTAGTGTTAAGTTATGTGCAAATACTAATATACAGACTTGATGCGCACCACCCCTTATATTATGGACTGGTCTAAGTGGCGGTCGTTACGTTCTGATCCGTGAGCAACCCGGGGGTCAGTAGCTCGAGAACTGTCGTTGAGGGTGAAGTGCTTGTACGAACTAAAATGTAGCGATAAACCATAAAATGTTAATTTTCGCTTAAAGCGTTGAATTTCTGTAATTAATCTATTAATCGCAATAAACTAAATATGTATATCGACGTGCATTTGTTTGAAATCATTATTTTGCAGTTCACTAAATCGAAGGAATTTCTTCGCAGCTATTTGGCCCTATATCTGGGTTACTGAACCCACCGCGGTTACTTTGCCGCCTCAATAAATAGGTAGTCTACACAATCTAACTTAATACGGTTGTGCTATCTACTAATCCAGGTACTATAACACTTTTTATTATTTTTAGCGTCACAAAGAACCGCAAACGAAAATTTCGAATAATTGACTGTTTGTACTTTTATTTTTTACACGACTGTTTGATAAAAAATGTGGTTCGTATTTTTCTAAGTTCTAGGTGATAAATTTTTTGTAAGTATATGCTTGGGTATCTAATACAAACTTTTAACAATTAAATGGGTTTTATTTTTACCTATTGAAAATTGAAAAATTATAATATAAACACAAAACATGTACGTGATTCATTAATAAAAAATTGGAATATTTTCTTATAAATTACTTAAATTTTAAAGCAACAGTCAGCTAAAGCAACTGTTATTTTAAATGTTCATCAGTGTATTGTTTGCCGATTAATACATTGTTATAATGCTTAAAAAACTAAGTAACTCAACAAAATTCCACATAATTAAAAAAATACAAAAGTTATTTAAAAGCTGAATTTCCTTGAAATCTTTCCTTGCAGTTGCTTTAAGGAGACGATATTTCCTTTATAGAGCAAACAAAAGAAACTGAATATTCTTAACCACAGTTTTTGCCCGTATTCGGCGAGGAGTGTCTTCAAGATCATTATATCTATACCACCAGTTGGAAATCGGTAGCAGTAAGCAATATAGTGACCCATGGCTGCAAGTTCTAATTTCTTTATTGGAAGATGAGGTTGTACAAAAGTTATCAGTCCGCGAAGGTAATACTTCTTCCCGAATACGGAAATTAAAAGTGAAATATCGTTCAGACCACTATTGGGATGCTCTATAAGGCTTTCAACCTCATTTTTAGAAAAAATGGTAGTTTCAAAAAATAAGTGATTTCCGATTGTAATGTTTCGATCAAACAATAGTGATCCACAAACATCGCAGCGAACGGGATCGGAGAAATACCGCCGTGCTGAATCTTCAAATGATTGCAGATTCTCTTCGCCTAAATTAAGAGTTATCGTTCTGAAGTTTCTTAATCTGCTTTGTCTACATTTCATACATTCTGTACATTCGGTATAGGATGGAAAATCTGAAAGTATTGTATTGATTAACGTATTTATTGTGCATGCAGAGTCTAATGTACAGCAACTGTCATTATGTACTGTTATCGCGCTTTGTGGAAGAATCTTTAATAATATTTCTGCTCGCTTTCTATAACATTGAGATGTTACACCGTCTCGAATACAATTGCGCGCTAATTCAAAATATACAACTTTGTTAGCACGATCCTGTATAAAATGACAAAACACGTCACTGTCTGCATAATCGACCAACACCATTTGTGTAAGTGAATCAAAAGCGCAAGTGTTAATGATACAATAGGTTTTGCTCTATCTCGATATTCCCAGGAGGTTATTTGTCAAACCGTTTCTTAAGATTCCTATTACAAGACAAAGACACTTACTTTTTGTATCAGCATAAAACTTAACAGATGGATTTGGCTATAGGTGTAATTACATTTACCTTTGCTTCCCTTCTTGGATTGTTGTATGTTCCCTGTAACCAATCCTTTCCAATTTTTTTCCTTCTCTTGGCACAACTCGTTTACATTGCACACTTTTTCTATTACTACTAGAGTTAATAGCGGACATAAAAGGTGTTCTAGAACCATCAGTGTCGATACTTTTAACTGGCACATCGGTGTCATGCGAATACGTGGCTCCCAATATATTACTTGCACAACACAAAAAGTTAAGATGAATATTTAAAAAGGGACCAAGTCTAACGGGAGGTTGTTCGTGCTGAAAGGCTTCCCTTTTCAATTCTTTAAATAAACTCTCAGATGTTGCAGACGTTTCAGTATTTCTTCCATATCCAAAATACGATGTCATTACAGCGGACCATATTGGCAACTGTTTACAAAAGTTGTATAGTCTTTCAGCAAAACCGGGATTACAATATAAGTTATCACACTCGCCTTTACATAGAATTTCTGATTCCTTCTTACAGTGGCTAAAAATTGTTTCTATTTCGCTCATAAAACAATCATCATTTTCGTCAAACGAATTATATCAACTACCATCAATGTAAATACCTTTGTAATTAATTAACTTGAATAATGTGCTGGCGCCTCTTATTAATTTTAGTGCACTGTATTGCGAAAGTATAACAAAACGCGAGCTTTAAATACTAAAATTTGTATGCATGTAAAGACAAACAAAATGCATAAAGTCACTCACCAATATTGTCCTTGGTGTGTGGTCCTCTTCGATGTTGCTGCAATACCCCCGCGGGAGTCGGTTGAATGCACTGTTGCAAAGCGCTATACTTTATTGTTTGTATAGGTTGCCCAGACACAACCGTTCCGGTACTAGGTCGAATGAAGAGTCTTCGATAAACGTAACAAAACCACTTTCGTACGTTTTTCACTATAAGAGGCGCAAGCGCACTGCACAACTTTATTCTACTATATAGTATGAGTTTTAATTAATACAAAACATTCTGCCCACCAAAATAGCTTTGGGCTATTTTTTTTTCTTAAACTTAACTCGAAAAATTTAATTTTGACCGAGTCTTGTATGTATGTAGAACTAAATAAATATAATAATGCTTACGAAACTATCATAAATAACACTAAAATAATTAATATTTATTATTGAGACAACAATGGGCATAGTTTGACCATTGGTCTTTTCAAACTGCCTCGTGAAGTTTTTACGGTGGCTACACGAGGTACCCCATCGCTTCCAGGATGAAGCTCTATAATTCTGGCAAGTTTTCAATTTAAAGGAGGAACACCCTCTTCTTTGATGACCACCAAAGTACCAATGTCAACGCCGTCCAGTCTCTTGGACTTGTATCATCGACCACGTTGATACAATTGGTGTAAATACTCATTGTGCCATCGAACACAAAAACTTTGATGCATCGCTTGAATCAACTGCCAACGAGACAACCTAGAAATTTACAAATGAGACTAGTCTGGGTCCGGAGGTGCTGTCAAGGGTTCTAAAGTTAGAAAGTGACCGGGTGTCAGTGACGAAAGATCATTGGGATCCAACCTTACGCTGCATAAGGGTCTTGAATTTAACAATGCTTCAATCTGTGTGTTTAAAGTATGAAACTCCTCGTACGTGAGCACTTGATTTCCAACGACACGAAATAAGTGAGTTTTCACCGATTTAACGGCGCTTTCCCAAATACCTCCGAAGTGAGGGGTAGACGGGGAGTTAAAATGCCACGAAATGGCTAACGATTCTGTGCAGTGTCGGAAATCCTTTAAAAGTTGGCGACTAGCGCCGACGAAATTTGGGCCGCAGTCGCTGAAACTGTGTTGACACCGACCACGACGAGCAATAAAACGACGAAGGCAAGCGATAAAGCCATCAGTCGACAAGTCTGATACGACTTCCAAATGAAGAGCCTTAGTGTCGAAACAAACAATCACGCAAAGATATGCCTTGCAAGTCTTAGTGCCTCTTGCACGATGCATGTTAATCGTAAAAGAAGCGGCAAAATTGATACCGACGGAACTAAAAGTCTTGGCTTGAGAAACACGAAATGAAGGCAATTCACACATAACTGGACTGGCAGGAATAGGGCGAAGACTATAGCAATGATAACACTTAGATAATATTCTATCTACCGCGCGTAGAGATGAGATAATCCAAAATCGTTCTTGAAGCAAGTACATCGTTGTGTTTACTCCCGAATGTAAATTTTGTGTGTGCACCTGTTTAATCAACAAATCTGTTATACGGTATTTATTGGGTAATACCGCTGAATGTTTTGCGGAATCTGGACGACTGGAATGAATCAGTCTCCCGCCTACTCTTAAAATGTCATTCGAATCAAGAAACAAGCCTAGACGTTGCTGATGTTTAGGAAAAGGCTCACCTTGACGAACGACTTCGATTTCAAGTTTAAGTGAACTAAATTGGACCACCTTGACAATAACCATAAGAGCAGTGTGAAACTCCACCGACGATAAGAATAGCAAATTGATGATACCTTTTCTAACTTTAAAGATTCTCAGACAATATCCGACTATGGGTTGAATTTTGTGTAACGACGAAAATTTGTTTGATAAGTCTTCCAGCCAAGTTGGTTCTACAGTAAAATAAAAGTAATACGTTTCTCTTCAGAAAAGATGCTTCCAGAGAAGAGACGAACAATTTTGGCAAAGGCCAATTTTCTTCAGACAATGACAAAAATTCACAGACCTGCCCACTATAGCGGATGCGCGGGCAATACCAAAAGAAATATACCTCTGGTAGCACAATCAGATGGGTTGTTTGAAGAACTAATGTAACTCCACTGTTCAGGAGAAATACGTTCTTGGATGTAACTAACACGGTTAGCTACAAACATTTTTAAACGATAGGTAGGTGACTTAATCCAAGTCAAAGCCACAGAAGAATCAGTGTAACAACAGATTTTTTCAAAGGTTACATTTGAATATGTAGTTTTAACAAAATGTACTAATTTAGACAAAAGTACGGTAGCACATAGTTCTAGCTTGGGTATAGAAAGACATTTAAAAGGGGCGACCTTTGACCTAGCCATAACAAAGTGAACAAATATTTTTCCTGACGGAAATACTAAACGAAAATATGCAATAGCCGAATATCTTTTCTCAAACGCGTCACAAAAACCATGTAGTTGTATACTGCAGGCTTCATCAATAGAGATATAACGAGGAATTTGTTTTGAATCAATATATGAAAATTCAGCAACAAATTTTTTCCAAAATATGACAATAGATTTTGGAGGAGGATCATCCCAATCCATCCCCAACACCCAAAATTGTTGAATGAGATGTTTGAGTGAAAAGGTAACTGGTGTAATAAATCCTAGAGGATCGTAAATCCTAGCAACTGTCGAAAGTAAAATCCGCTTGGAAAGACGATTTTCTAAAGGCTGCATGTCAAATAAAAATTATCATGTATCGAGTGCCACTGAAGACCAAGCACTTTTATGATAAGCTTAAGATCATTTGCGACTAGACTTGGTTTTACTTGTTGATACTCAGTAGGAATATCTTCTAACAGTAGTGGACTGTTGCTAGCCCATTTGCGTAGTTCGAAGCAGCCAGCACGTAGTAGTTCAATGAGTTGACGTTTTAGTTCATGAGTTGCCTGGAGAGTGGACGACCCAGTCAATACATCATCAACATACAAATTATTTCTTAAAGCATGAGCAGCCAATGGGTAGCTATTTTTTCCTAGATCAGCTAGTTTTAAGATAGTGCGAATGGCGAGAAAAGGATCAGATGAAACTCCATATGTAATTGTGTTCAACTGATAGGTTGAAATTGATTCTGAAGAATTCCATCGCCACTGTATCAATTGATAAGAACGATCCGTTTCTGATATCAATATTTGCCTGTACATTTGTTTTATGTTACAGACAAAAACAAACTTGGGAATACGAAATGCCAAAAGTATTTTTACAATATCATTCTGGAGCTTAGGTCCAGTGGGTAAGGTATCATTCAATGAAATATTATTTGAAGCTCGAGGCGAAGCATCGAAAACAATTCTCAATTTAGGTTTACTATTTTATAGTTTGAACACTGCATGGTGTGGGATAAAATACGCATTATTGTCAGCTGGAGGCGTTGATAAAAGCGACATGTGACCAGATGCGTCGTAATCACGCATGAAATCTACATACAAATTTTGCAAATCTGGATTAGTTTCGAGACGACGCTCTAGTGACAATAGACGTTTGATGGCAATAGATTTCGAGCCCGGAAACTCACGAACATTTTTTCTAAATGGAAGGCTCACGCTGAACCTACCATTGGGTAAGCAATTCAACGAGTTATCAAAAGATTGTCGAGCAAGGTCATCTTCTGGGGACGACAAACTCTTCGACGGAATGTTGTCAAGCTCTCAAAAATGTTTAAGATTAATAGGATCGACAGATACAAAGAACCAATGAATAACATTGGTTGAGATGGGATCGACAGTACCAAATATCATGTAACCAAATATTGTGTTGACAGCAACAGGCGAAATTTCTTTGCCATCAATTTTCCCATCGAGCAAAATACGGCTGGCAACATCAGAGCCCAATAACATTTGTAGTGGAGAAGAATGGCTTCAGTTTTCATCTGCGAGTTTTATGTTTTCCAAATGAGACCCATACGATCGAATATACTTGTTTGGAAAATTACCGTAAATAGATGGCAAAACCAATAAGTTTATTTTCAAATTGTTGTCCGTGGGGACTGAATCATATTCGTGGATGGGACGAATTGTTTCAGATATCACACCTAAAGTTTGGTGTGAAAAACGAGACGATATACCAATAGACTTACGACAAGACTCCGTAATAAATGAAATTTGAATCCCAGTGTCTACTAGAGCACGAATAATTTGAGGTTGATTTCTCTTGTCGAGAATTTCCAAACAAACCGTGGGTAGCAGAGCTAGACATTTTGTCGCCTCAGACCCAACTGTTGTAGTACAAGTAGCATTATTAGACGAACTGGTTTGCAAATTTTCTTCACGAGTTGGAGTTTAAGAAGGTGGTGACGTAGTAGTCGACCGCACAAAATGTAACAATGTATGATGATTTTTATTGCAAGTTTTGCACGAAAATTTTGACGGACAAGACGACATGTTATGATTTGGTCGAAGACAGTTCAAACATAACCAAAGATGTTTGGCTTGCTCGTGACGCTTGTTTGGAGACAATTTAAGAAATTGCTCGCACGAATACAAGACATGATTTTCCTTGCAAAGAATGCAGGACAACGAATTGTTCTTAGGAGAAGTGTTAGTCTCAGCTAAGAATGTCTTGGGCTTCAAGTCAGAATTCGAACGAGTGAGACCTTGTTTATTAATAGTACGTTTAGGCACTTTTGGCTGCTTGCTTGAGACTAGATTCTCTAAGGCTACACGTTGTTTTGACAGAAAGTCTTTGACGCAATTGAATGTAGGCACATCAGTAGAATTAAAATGCAATTCGAATCGTTTACGAGTTTCCTCATCGAGTTTACATAACAAAAGATTTACAAGAACGAAATCCCAACTTTCAACATCAAATTGTAACGACCCCAAAATCGATAAGTTTTCTGTGAAACAGTCAATTAAATTTCGAAGTTGTTTTACGTTTTCCGCATGCATAGGCGGGTCATTTTTTATTAAACCCCAATGGTGATTATTTAAAAGACGTTTATTATTATATCTAGAACATAAAGTGTCATATGCTAATTTGTAGTTTTCATGACAAAGAGGAATAGACCGCAACAATGTCAATGATTCACCCGACAAGCTTGAAAGAAGGTAGAAATGCTATTTGATGTTCGTTAAATGTGGTTGTTTATCTATCAAAACATCAAACATATCCTTGAAGGTCTTAAAGTTTTTGGGGTCATTAACAAAACGTGGTAGAGTAATTTTTGGTAATTTTACTCTAGGTGTAAAAATATTGTCTTGTCGAATTGTGTGACTCGCAGGCGGAGTTTTCACTTCAGCCGAAAATATTTCTTGCTCTATCAAAAGGATGGAATAATATTCATCATCTACGTTTCGACACAAATTTTCTAAAGCTGGTTTCAATTCCGGTTCTGTTTTTACGAATACACTAATATACCTATCAGTAAAATCCTTGTAAATAGATTCAACCATTCGACATTTCAACTTAAATAATTTATGGACAGAATCATTGTATTGTGCCTTCTCAGAAAGTTCGAAAATTTTATGAATCCTAGCAGCATAGAGCTTTAATAAAGTTACAGACGTATCTGTGTCAAGCATTTTGTATGAAAATAACAAACGACAATTATTTCAATTAACAACGACCGATGATAATCTTATTGTATAAATCCGATCACCGAAAATGATCCAATAAAGTCATTACAATACAAAACAACCTTCGTTTTCAACATCATAAATGGATTCGCTGCCAGGCATTACTGATTTCAGATAATTCTTAGATCTTTCACATGAAAGAGGTTTACCTGTAGATAAAGAGTTGCCTTCGTAAGTGTTGAAAGAAACAATAAAAATATGCCGCAACAATACCTTTACTTCCTCATAATCAATGCTTTTCACGATTAAATCAACAGCATGCATGTAGAAATGCATAGTGTGCGCTAAATCACGTCTAAGCATGCACAATGGAAGTTCATGGTCTGAACAGTCTTTGTTCATCAAGTATGCTGAACAAACCTTCAGGTATTTACTAAGAGTAGAGTATTGGGTAAAAGCTTTCACACAAGCCATTTGCAGAGCAACGCTTAAGTCTGCTACACAAACTTTAGGTGCAGGTAGTTTATTGCACAGCCATTTTGTTAGCCAATACGAAATGACGTTGTTGTCATGAATTTCCGAGATCATTTGTCCAACAGCAAATTGGTTTCCATCAAATACGCCAATCTGATAAAAAATAAAGGTCTCGTTTGTCTACCAGTCATTAACATTAAAGGGCATGCAACACCTCCTGTTGCATCTATCGAAATTCGAGGCATTAAGTTTTTCTGGTGTAGCAACGAAATAAATTTAATTGAGATGGCGTATAATAATGTAAAAAAGTGATCATAGCCAATTTCGCGAATAACCACTTCAAATGGTACAATTTTTAGGGTTCCGTACTTTATATGGTATATAACGGGATGTTTTATAAGATCACTCACGTGTCCGTCCGTCCGTCTGTCACAGAGATTTTTCTCGAAAACTATGTAACGTAGGACTTTTGAAATTTGGCACAATGCTAGGTCTTTATGGCGCACACTTTTTATATATCAAGTTTTTATCGTCAATAAGAATAGGATTCGTTACCTTTTGATAAGGATTTAATATTTTCCCATAGGAAGCATCTCTATACCTCGTTTTATAAGGATCTTGTGTAGGTTTGATTTCTATTTCCAATTGCCTATTTTTATTTCGTTTGTCTGAATATATTTGTTGTTTTTCATGTAACTGGATTGAAATTGAATGATTTATAACCCTTAAAGTTTGTACATAATCTTGCAAGTATTGATTTAACGTAGACTTTAATGATTTCGAATGGGTTCTTATAATTTAATTTTCCTCGTGTTATTTGAAAAGGTGTACAATCGGTGGAACTGTGAATTGAATTATTATATGACAATGAGGCATAATTATTCATTAATATCTCTATACTTTCTTGTGGTTTGGCGTTTTTTTATCGAAATAATAGTTTCAGCTAGGGTAGAATGGAAGCTTCCTACTGGACTATTGCTGTTTGCGTTGTAGTGTGTAGTATAATGTATTTCTATTTTGTGCATTTGACAAAATCCTTGTATTACTTCGTTTTTCCACTCACGTCCGTTACCCGTAGTTATTTTTCTAGGTAGACAAAAATGATTAAATAATTGTATAGGTTTATTTGCAGTTTCTATTATGGATACAAGTATTGTCCATGAATTTTTGTATGCGTCTGCATAAATGTGATCAAATGATTCATATTCAATAGGGGTTGATTTAAATATTAATTTGTTAGGATTCAACCTCTTTATAAGTAGTACAGTATTGCCCGAAATAAACAGTACTGAAACTAAGTTGACGGTGTTTTTATGCGTGCGCTGTCACACTCAAGTTAGCTAGTATAGACCTGTCAAGTAAACCTCAAACAAGTAATTAGTAGGGCCTAATTGTTAAAAATGGTGTTAAGTACAGAGGAGAAAGTGTTTCTGGTAGAGCATTATTTTCGTTCATACGGAATCGGCCGACGTAATGGTGCAAGTTTGCTATACGTGTCTGATCAATTCACACAAAGGTTTAATAAACGTTCTCCAAGTAATGCTGTAATTTTGAAGGTTATTGAAAAGTTTAGAAATACAGGTAGTGTATTGTGCCAACGAAAAGGAAACTCAGGGCGTCCCAGGACAGTTAACAACAACAATAACCATGAACGTGTTTTGAGCAAATCTTAGAAAATCCGAAAGTCAGCCAGGTAAGGACAGCGTTACAACTTGATTTAAAATGAACTTCCTTTCAAAGAATCCTGAAGGAGCTGGGTACATTTTCGTATGTGATTCAGGTACATCAACAACTACATCCTCGGAATTATCGCAGTAGAGTGGAATATTGCGCCAGAATTCTCGCGTTACAGTATGAAAACCTGAATTTTTGAAAAATGTTTGGTTTTCAGACGAAGCACATTTTCACTTGTCAGGCTATGTGAATCGTCGCACAAATCGATTTCTGGGCTTTGCCAGACCCGATGAGGTTCAAGAGGTTCCTTTACATAGTGAAAAAGTGAGTGTCTGGTGTGCTGTTTCCGGACACGGAATCATTGGTCCGTACTTTATCGAAGAGAATGGTAGGCAAGTCACACTTAATCAACAGAGGTACAGACAAATTTTAACACGATTTATCCCTGATCTACGTCAATTCTGTCGTGCACGTAACTTGGCATTTCGAAACCAATTTTTCAGCAGGACGGGGCAACTTGCCATACTGCTGCCGCAATTCGTCAATTTCTTCAAGAACATTTTCCAAGCAAATTCATATCACGATTTACTGACTTCCCTTATCCTTCACATTCTCCAGACCTCACACCTCCAGACGCATACATTTGGGGCATGGCTAAAAATGCCGTTTTCAAACGGGCACCACAAACCATCGATGAATTAAAGGATGCCGTTAGAGTCTTCTTCGCAGCCCTGAGACAACCCTTATTCAATAACATGACCAGAAACTTAGAACATCGTTATGAAGTCTGTCTCGAACGAGGAGGTGCACATTTAGAACATATAATAAAGTGTCAATAAGATGTATTTTTTAAATATACAAAACAATTACAATTTCAGTACTGTTTATTTCGGGCAATACTGTACTATACTCAAAAACATTACAGAAGATAACGAACAAAAAGAATTAATAAAAAGATACCATGAAACGAAAACCTCACATAGCGAAATACAAGAGAACCTTAAATCAATAAAAACGAATTATTATTGGCCAAAAATAGATCAAGACATACGAAACGATATAAATACCTGTGAGTTTTGCAAAAAAAAACAAATATAAAAGGCATGGTTTATTTTTAAAACATTTTTTTATGGTTCTATCGAATTTTAATTCAATACTATTTTCTTAAGTTTACAGCAGTACGTTTATTTTGGAACCCATATTTTCCTTGAAGTCAATAATTACTTTGCTGTCTTTGTTTTCTGGCATATGAGCTTTTATTCTATTTTTGTCAAATATTTTTGTTCTTTCTATAGAACATTTATAATCCTTCGCTGGAGTGACTATTACTTGGTTTTGAATATATGTAAGGCTTTTTCCTTGTAAGGTATTTCAATAATGGGATTCTCATGGTTACTATGGATTGTATCAACATCTGAATCTGAAAAAATAAATTTAGAAAATTTGTTCTCATAAGAGGTGAGGTGTTGTTCTTGCTCATTCGATTGATTAGCTTCAAATTCTTTAAGTAAGTTATCTATGTCTTTCTTGCTCTGATCCGTAATATCATTAGGATCTGGTGGGTTTGCGCACATTGAATTGTTATCGTTCAATTCAACAGTTATACCCCATATTATGACGCTATAAAACGTGCCTGCATTCGTATTTAATTTACCTTTTTTATATACTAAGTCGTAATCAAATCCTTGAGTTTCAGTCTCCATCTAACTAATTTAGAATTGGGTTCTTTAAGGGAAAATAACCGTTTGTAAAAGTTTGTAGTCGTTCACTATATTAAATTTTACTCCGTATAGATAAGATCTGAAGTATTTCGTTGCCCTCTATCGTGCTATAATTACATTCGATTGGATTTAGAGTCCGCGATGCATATGCTACAAGATCGGTTCTTATTATTTCTTGAGATAATATCGCTCCTATTGCGAAATTTGAAGCGTCTGTTGTAAGGTTGAAGGGTTTAGAAAAATCAGGGTGTTGGAGAATTGGCTTTTGAGTAAAATATTTTTGCATGTGTTGAATGAACCTAAGAATTCTTGCTTTTGTTATATTGTTATGTTTTTCTTCAAACATTGTGCCATTGGTTAGGTTAATTTAACAAAATTTTTAATATACTTCTTATACTAACCGATTAATCCTAGAAAATATTTAATCTGTTTAGCTGTCTCTGGTATTGAAAATTTTTTTATAGCGGCTACCTTTTTTGGGTTGGGTCGAATGCCTTGGAATGTGATTACGTACCAAAAAACTCTACCTGTTTACCAAAAAAGTATAATTTATCAAGTTGGGTTTTCAATTTGGCTTCCTTTATTTTAACAAAAACATGTTTTAGGTTACTGGTGTGTTTTTGTAGTGACGCAAATTTTCTTTACAAGGTCTGGTAACACGATATCCATAACTCTCTGGAATGTAGCTGGGGCTCTTTTAAACCGAAAGGGAGTCCTAAATATTCATAGTGCCCGTTTTCAAGGTTAAAGACTGTTTTTGTAACTGAATATAAATGTAATTGTATTTGAAAAAATTCTTGGCTTAAATTAATTGTTGAATAATATTGACTTCCTAAATCGTTAAGAATATCAGATATGTTTTTTTCGTTAAGTTTTCTGTAGTCCGTAACTATTCCCAATTTTTGCTTTCCACTATGATCTATTTTTTTTTCGGGACTATCCATATAGGTGTCCTCCACGGGGATTGTGTAGGTCTTATTATGCCGTCGTAAGCATTTTCGTTATTTGTTTTTGCACTTCGGCTTTATAAATATGCGCGTATCTTTTCAATTTAGTACGAATTGGAATTTCATTTGCAGTTTTAATTTCTTGTATTATTTTATGGATATAGGTTAATTTTTGACCTGGGTCATACATTATGTTTTTGCATTTGATTAAGAGATTTTTAAGAGGTTTTTTCTGGGTTTAAATGATTAGTTTGTATTTTAGAAAATTTTTGTGTGGAGATTTGAATCTAAATTATAGCATTCAAAAGCTATTACGGTATATTTAGTACAGTGCGAATTTAAAAAGTAACATCTAGTTTTAACATTTCCGTAGTTTATGTTTGGTTAACAACTTCTAATGTAACAATACCGTTGTGTATGGTAAATAACCCTACTGTTATTGTATAATATTGCGGTGTAAATTTCGAATAGCTCTATGGTACAGAGAAGTGGACTGTATATAAAATTAAGTGATAATTTAACAAACAACATATAATTAATGGTTTTAATCAGTTCAAGCATTTACTAAAAGCACTCACCTGTTCTTCACAAAGCTGATGTAAACAAAAAACTACTCTTCCCTTTGGCGGGTGCAGCGAAGCACATTTATTTCAATAGCGGTGGTTACGAAGAAAAGCGGTTCATCTAATTAATTTGTTCTACGTAGAACATGTAAACAGCGATGCGGTCTGTTCGAACGACAAATCTTTACTCTTTTGCTTCGTTAATTTTCCAGTCACTACACTGTTTGCACATGCAAAATCACAAAGTGTTATCACTCGCGGCACTTGTTGGTGCGTGCTTCAGGTAAAAACATGGAAATTTACTCTAACAAATTTAAATATACCGAGGCGAACGTAAACAATCAACAAACTCAACAGAAAATATAATTTACCTTTAATTATTTACAAAATAAACGGAACATACCGCCCACCAAAATGCAAAGCATTTAAAAAAAAATAATTGTAAGGCGGAGGGGGGGGCGGAATAAAAAAACAAAAAAGGCAAAGAAAAAAAAAGATTTACAAAAAACAAACAAAAAAAGAAGAATTCTCTGTACTACATTGAGGGCAAAGGGCAGAGCTATAACACAGTAATAGAAAAGGGAACAGCAAAGTTGACGCCCGAATACAGAAAGAGTTTGACTTGAGTTCGACATGAAGGCAGGTTGTCCATAGGAGGTTGCAATGCGACCGGATTGGTTTTCCAACACGTTAGACAGTGACTCAAAATACGACGGATAAATTGCCTTCCAGAAATAACCCAGAAGTTCTGATTGACGAGAAAATGGACCATTTGAGCACTCGCGTGGAAGTATTTTAAATAAACGTAAGTAACATACAGATCAGTTAATCGACTTTTACTAGGTAACAAAGCGGGAAATTTACGGTCCGAGGACAAAGGCGCGTAAGCCAGGCGACGTCCGATCCGCAAGATTCCATCACGAATAAAAGGGGACAACTAGCAAAAACGCTTTTTTAATGGAAATCCAGAATGAATGGCTTCAAGCTCGATAGGAAAATCAGATTGTTAAGTATACACAAGCAAGGGGATCAAGGCATTGTGCAACTCAGAGGATGACAAAGGTCCGGAGTACCTTTCGAGTGAGTGACGTAGATTATGACGAAAACGGAGAATCCAAGCAACAATGCGCGTAATAAATGGAAAGGAGGAGTGATTTTCTAGGATTGATTGAATCCAAGAGGATGTTACGACAGCGGATAAAACAATAGAGCCTTGTTCAGTGAGAACTTGAGAAATATCTGAAGGTGAAATGTATGGACTGTAGTTTTCGAAAGACCCACACAAGGTTGGAGAAACCGCCCACCATAGAGAACATTGGCAGAAGTCGGTAGGGAGTAAACCGCGTGACCCGACATCGGCAGGATTCTCCGTAGAGGGGATGTGATACCAAGAGACGCGAGACGTGTTTTCCTGAATGTAAGCAACAAGATTGGCAACGAAAGTCTTCCAACGCTGCGGCGGAGAACGAATCCACGAAAGTACTACCATGGAGTCAGACCAACAGTAAATTTTATAAAAAGTAAGGTTCGAATCAAAGGTTTTGAAGACAAAGATTAGTAATTTTGATGCCAATGTGGCGGCCAACAATTCGAGACGGGGTAAAGAGATTGTACGAAGGGGTGCGACCTTAGACTTAGCGCACACTGAGCGAACCTCAACGGCGAAAGGAGTAACAAAGCGAAAATAAACAACAGCACAGTAACCACATTCGGAAGCGTCTGCAAAGCAGTGAACTTCGCCCGTACTAAACTGTGGCGGGATAAGCAAGCGGAGTAAAACGAAATCCGAAAGAAGCGGTAACTCATGCAAGTATCTCTCCTACAAACGGAGGAGGTCGGGGGGAGGGGGAGCATCCCATTCTAATTTTAACGACCATAAACGTTGAATTAAGTGTTTACCAGAAAAGCAAGAGGGGATAAAAGTCCCATGGGGTCAAAAATATGGGCTAAGTTAGAAAGTAGGTTGCGTTTCGCACAGCAGGTACTTAGTGGCTGAACTAGAAAACAAAAATTATCTGAAGTGGGATTCCATTGAAAACCTACAATTTTTAAGGGTTGAGTATCAGGATCTTCAAAGGAGCGGCGAATTGCTGCGTAGCGCAAAGATCCTTTAACAATTCGGGATGGTTACTTGACCATTTATGAAGTTCGAAACCACCAAGTTTTAAAAGAGCAACTAGTTCATTACGTAGAGCGAGGGTTGATTCAATAGAATCTCTACTAGTAGCGATGTCATCAATGTAAGTATGGTGGCGAAGTGCGAAAGCACCTAACGGATATGAATTCCCTTCGTCCACAGCCAACTGCTGAAGCGTTCGTATAGCAAGAAAGGGAGCACAATTGGTTTCATACGTAACGGTATTTAATTTAAAATCTTGAATGGGCCCCTCAGGGGAGAAGCGCCAAAAATTCGTTTGTACATCTGACGAATATCGGCAGTGACAACATAAGGATGTAAACGAAATTGTAACAAAATTGCGGTAATATAGGGTTGCAACTTCGGCCCAACAAATAAGTGATCGTTTAAGGACGACTGAGACAGAGTTTTAGCGGAAGCGTTGAAAACAACTCGTAATTTCGTACTTACGCTTTTGGGTTTCACAACGCAATGATGCGGGATGTAATAAGAAAAGTCTGAATGAGACCCAATAACAACAGATTGCATATGTTGAGAATCAAAATATTCACGCATGAACGAAACGTATTGTTCGTAAACACGAGGTTGCTTGAGTAGGCGATTTTCTAAAGCAACAAATCGTTGTAAGGCAAGATCACGACTACCTGGAAAAAATGGTTCTTGATCTCTAAACGGCAGTGAGACGACATATCGACCTTGTTCATTGCGGCGAAACGTATCTACAAAATGTTTTTCAACTAGAGTTCCTTCAGGAGTGAAAAGTTGAGCGGCGGAGACAGCTTCGACTTCCCAGAATTTAGCGACAATATCTTCCAATGGGGAAGCAAAATCTGTCATACAAAACAAGCAAGTTATTTCAGAAGCGGGCGAGGAAGATATGTTTCCCATTAAAACATATCCAAAAATGGTATTAATAGCGACAGGTTGATCGCTATCACACTGGATGCAACCGTCCAATATCACTTGGGGGAAAATAACCGCGCCAAGTAAGAAATCAATGGGTCCAGATTGAGCAAAGAGCGGATCAGCTAGCTTGAGGTTAGCCAGATGATTAAAATGTTGTAAAGAAATATTAGAAGTAGGTAAATTTTCACAAATTTTGGGAAGTACTACAGCTTGAAAATTAATAATCGGTGTAGAAACACCTATTGGTTTGAGCGAAACGGCGACAGTGCCATGCTGAGCAACAGAGCGCGTAGAGCCTAAACCACTAAGGGTAAGAGAATGTAGAGTAGTACGAA
Source organism: Platerodrilus igneus (assembly GCA_036346225.1). NCBI lineage: Eukaryota > Metazoa > Arthropoda > Insecta > Coleoptera > Lycidae > Platerodrilus > Platerodrilus igneus. The sequence continues at coordinate 7,013,126 of JARFIW010000791.1, forward strand.
AACCTAAACGTTTCACACTACTTTGCGAAATAAAAGAAGTTATGCTGTCCGAATCGAGTAAACCGCGAAATTTTTGGAAAGAACTAGATATATCAGCAATTTCCACTTGAACGGTGAAAAGTAAAACAACTGAAGGTTTAGCTAAAGAATTAAATAAAACAACATTCGAAGTTGACGGACCACTACAGCTAAACTAAATCGATGATTCCTCAGAGGCACGAGGTACGGAAGGCTTGTAGCGATCTTGAATAGCAGGAGTAGTGCGCGTTGATACCTTAGAGGCTGGCGGTGTCCGGGCTCAAGCAAGCCTGGTTACTAGCAGCGAAAGCAGGTTTAGACGAAACGCGATCGAAGTGCAATAACGAATGATGACGTTGATTGCATTGGCGGCATGAAAAAGTAGACTTAGATTTATTTAATATGTGAGAATTGCTAAGGCAATTAATACAAAGATGTTGGTTTTTTGCAAAGTTGTAGCGACCTTGGGACGAAAGTTTAACGAAATCATTACAGCGATAAAGATTGTGATTTTGTTTGCAAAGCAGACATTTATTAACATTAGGTTTTGTCTGTATTAACATGGAAACAACGAATCGAGGCTTAGACGGGTTGCTGGAATGAATAGCTTTGTTTAAATCAGTTTATGATTGACCGACAAATTCGATAAGGATTTACACGTATTTTTCAGATAAGCAATTAACTTTTTATAAGATGGGATAGCGGTCGGATCATGATGCATTTCAAAACTACGAGCAGTGTGTACATCCAAGCGATTTAAAATTATTTGTACAAGAATAAAATCCCAGTGCTCTATGGGTAAATCAAATTTTTTAAGCGTTTGTAAATTATCGACAAAAGTATAAACTAATTTTTGCAAACCGACGGGGTTATCGGAGTTTATTTCGGAAATTTAAGTATATTGTTCCATAGAGCTGAGGTAATGTGACGAATATTACGATATTTTTCACGAAGTTTTGTTGCAAGAGCGTAATTGGCTTCTGTAAGGTCAAAGTTTTTAATGGTTAAAAGTGCGAAATCTTTTAGTGCTGATTGAGGATACGAAAATTTATCTACGTCCGACAAATCGTTATTAAGATAAACTAAACTATCAAAACGATCAATAAAACTTTCAAAAAAACAACTTTCCCCAACAAACGTAGGCAGCGACAGCAGGGGAAATGATATCTTCGACTTTAAAGTATCTAGCGGTGGGGACACATCGGCCCGAGGCGAAGATTGGCTGGTAAACAGCTTGAAGTAGAGCGCTTTTATTTGAAAGTAGTTGTTATCAAAGCGTTTACGTATAGCGTCTTCTATTTCAAATTGTTCATCAGCGTTACCGGCGGAAGAAATTGCACCTACTATCCAGTTATGATGTGTTAAGAAGTTTTCTCTAATGGTTTCCAGAAATTCATACTGCGTCCTAAATAAATCTAAAAAGGTTGCTTCGACCGTACATTTTTGAGCGATTTCAAATATTTTCTCTAGCGAATTGATTGCAATATTACGCAGAAAACAATTACGCTTCAACTTTTTTGCCATGGTTAAGAATAAAAAAATACAAAAGCGGATGAGATAAGAACGAGAACTTGACGATTTATAATAGCCTAGCGGCGATAACAAATACGTAAGCCTATTTCAAGGCAGATAAGAAATGCTCGTAAACAATTCAACAATACAAATTATGCTAAATAATACTGTCAATGCTTTGATGAGCGGTGTGTTTATTCAAACCCGGCAAGAAGTTACCAAATATAAAATAACGTTAACGATAGAAAAATGATAGTTAACAAATAACGAATAGCTCTTTGGTGGTATATAAAATTAAGTGATAATTTAACAAACAACATATAATTAATGGTTTTAATCAGTTCAAGCGTTTACTAAAAGCACTCACCTGTTGTTCACGAAGCCGTGTCAACGACAAAAACGATGTAAACAAAAACTACTCTTCTCTTTGGCGGGTGTAGCGAAGCACATTTATTGCATAGCGGTGGTTTTGAAGAAAAGCAGCTCATTTAATTAATTTGTTCTACGTAGAACATGTAAACAGCGATGCGGTCTGTTCGAACGACAAATCAATACTCTTTTGCTTCGTGGATTTTCCAGTCACTACACTGTTTGCACATACGGAATAACAAAGTCTTATCACTCGCGGCACTTGTTGGCGCGTGCTTCAAGTAAAAACATGGAAATTTACTCTAACAAATTTAAATATACCGAGGCGAACGTAAATAATCAACAAACTCAACAGAAAATATAATTTAGCTTATTTACAATATAAACGGAACAGTTATACTCGTTAATTAGTTTTTTAATTCAGATATTACTATATGTATTTTCTTAAATCCAATAAGAATACTTCAATAATATGCATTCTTGTAGTGTCACTATGGTGACATATTATATCATAGTAACAATATCGTTAGGTTAGGCTCTACAGCTCTCCTCACCAATGTCTGTACTCTAATAATTTACAAGCAGTTGTCATTTAACAAAACTTGCCGCTTTCGTTCTGATTTTGTTAGTGTGAAGGTCCACTGGGTTTATTTACTGATAACTATGGCCAGATGGGCCTGGTCTAGGAGAAGAAAAAAGTTGTTTATGTAAGACAATCATCGTTGGTGTGGGACACTGGTAGGGTGTTGTCAAAAGAGCGATAAATGGACATGATGGTGACCAGCGGTGCAACTAACGGTGAATTTTCATAGTCACGGTGATTGATCCTGATGAAACTTCATTAAGCATGCATCTTTCGAAAGTCTTCTAAGTAGTTTGCAAGTAGTGTGAGGCTCAAATTGGAGGTTAAGCTGATTTTTATTTCAAGAATTAAAACTCTTCTTTAATGCTGTATCAAATCTGGTTTTGGGTTTAGATGTATGAAGTTCAATTAGAATGCTTTGCTTAAATTTTACAGACTGTTAGGATGAACTTTTTGGTGCACCGCTGATCTTGGTTGATTCAACTTACAATATTTGGTAAGAACGTTCCACATTTTGTTTCGTTCTTCTGTATTTTGAACTTTGATTAAAGTATAAAAGTTTTGTGTTGGTGATAAATTTTGGGTGAGTAAAATTCTATATATCTGCCTTTTTAAGAAAGAATCTTTAATAATCATAACTCAAAATTTATTACACTGTAAATTAAATACAAGAAATAATTTTTATGTATAAATAACTTGTTATTTGTGGTGTGATAAGAAAGGCTTGTGTTCAATTTGTACTATGTACACATGATATAATTTGAAAGTTAGGATTAACTTCGAATGTAGTTTAAAGTGATGACACGTACCGATTATTTGTAATAATTTCGATTGTAAAATCGCTCGCAGTACTGCCAACGATAAGAAAAATAATTATTTTATGTAGAGTAGTTCACAAAACTTTTTACCATTAAATTTTCTTAATCATTAATTCTTGCTGGGTTCGGGATACACCACTATTGATAATTTTATAGAGCCTATAGCTCCACAATTTGCCGCAAATACTTTGTCATAATTTTGAAAGAAACTAAAGAGAAGATAGCTTTATGTTTAACCTAAAGTTTTTTTTACTGAACTTTAAAGAAAGGTATTGCACACTTCTACTGAAAATATGAGAATTAACACCAGGTTCAAAGGTGTGTCATTTTGTGATTATTGTAAATAGGTGTTTACAGGCACAGCTAGTCGTGGCATATTTATCTGGGAATTTGTTAATCAAAAAGAGGACAATTGGTAAAGTGCGTTATAGGGTTTTGTGAAATGAAAATTTGGTTGTGTATATAGGCCAAAAAGCCAGTATTTCAGCAATATATTCTGAAAATTGCGCTCGTCTAGCTAATTTCAAATTGGCTGATCCGCTCTTCGCTTAATCTGTATCTATTGATTTATTACTAGACGTGAATATCTTCCTTAAAGTTTTATTAAATGGCCGTATCCAAGGTTTAAGTAATCAACAAATTGCTTTAACACTGTTTCTGGATATGTTTTAGTAAGAAGTACACCGACCTTGTCTGGTTCTGCAGACACTAGTGTGTTTTGTTTGTCCGAGTCTGCTTCGTCTTTAGAAGATATTGTTGCGAAATTATGCGAAGTTGAAGAGGTTCTTGACGCTAAACCGTTCACCCCTACTGAATTCTTAGTTGAAAAATATTACGTTGACAATATCTGCCCAATGTGCAAGGACGGTATAACGTCTCTTTGGCCTTCATAGCTCCAAAACTTTCATTTCCCGGTAGTCCTGATCTCGTTCTACAGCGCTTTTATTCTTTAGAAAATTGGCTAAGCAACATGATTTATGAAAAATACGTTTCGTTCATGCGCAACTATTTGAATTCCAAACCTGCAACCTGATCAATCTGGGTCGATTTTTGACTTTTCTTATCATATACCGTATCATTGTATTGTGAAACCAGAAAATGTAAGTACCAATCCATGTGTAGTTTTCAATGCCTCCGCTAAAACTTGCTCTCGATCGTCTTTAAATAATCATTTGTTTGTTGGGTATAAACTTAATCGAGATATTACTGCATTTTGTAACAATTTCGTCTTTATTCCTGTGTTATTATTTCAGATATTCGTCAGATATTAAGACAAATCCTGATCATCGTAATTATAAACGAATTGTTTGGCGTTCTTCTACTGATAAGTCTATTTAGGACTTCAAGTTGAATACCGTTACCTATGGGGCAAATTGCGCTCCATTTCTTGCGCTAACCACTTTTCTGCAGTTGGCGAAAGACGAAGGAAATTCTTTTTCTTTGGCTTTCTTTGCTCTTCGCAGTCATATTGTCTGAAATCGATCTTCCCGCGTCGTAGCAATTCGCGCTACCTCGTTCCTTTGCTGATCCAGGCACTAAGCATTTGAAAAACCTAGTTCCTCAATAAAATCCTATCTAAGATACCTTTTGTTTTTTAGTTTAGCTACAGTGTACCGCCTATACTAAGCGCAAATTGCTTTCCAACTTAGCCTGTATTTTGACTGTATCCGCTTCGTACCCTATTTTTGCTTGGACTCGAACAGTTAGCCGCTGCTTTGGTCTCGAAACTATAAACCTTTATCCTCAAAACTTTGATCCCCAAATTATCTTTGAAAATTTTTTTGTTGGTCTGACTCCAAGGTCGTTCTTTCTTGGAATCGCTTCCCAGCGCAGCGATGAAAAACATTAGTCGCCAATTGAGTTTCCAATATTCAGAAAAACACTTCTTGCACTTCTTGGCATCATATTCTTTCGATTGAGAATCTTGCCGATGCCGGAACACGTGGATTGCTACCTCTCGACTTGTGTCATTGTTCTTTATGAAAAGCGGCATTGTTTGCATTGAATCGCTTCTTCGACACTTACAGTCCACTCATTCCAACTGATAATTCTTTGAAAGTTTTTTTTGAGGAACGTTCTATTGTTTTTACCGTTGTCGCATCCCCTTCTTGGATTGAAATGATTTTAGAAAGTCGTTCGTCTAATCAATTAATCATACGCATTGTCCACTTAAGCTCTTTGTTCATAACCTCCAAAATCCGTTGGCAAAATACACTGGATCTTTGTTCTATTATATCGAACTCCATATTGATTTGAACCCCTGATTAAATATACTCAACAGACTCATTTTTCTATTAAGTTGGACGCCATCCAGTCCAGATTAGTACTAAAATGGGATCTCCACAAATTTTCATCCTCTATTAGAGAGGGAATCTTAGGGTTGGTGGTCACCTCTCCCACACACTCTGATCTTCTGACAGAAAATGTTCGGCTCTTTTACCTAGTAAAAGTCGCTTTACGGATTTGTATATCAACTTTGTTCAAGCGGATACTTTCACGCTGAAGCTCAAATGGTTGTTTTTATCGTTTGTCAACGATTTTGGATTGTTTTAAGTAAACTGTCCATTTGTCGAGTTTTGAGTCAGTGTGTGACTTGTTGGAACACTGATCCTACCGCATCGCAACCTCATATAGGCCACTTTCTTTCATGCCGAGTCTCTCAAGCCAATTTCTTTTCGACTTCGGGCAATGATTTTGTTGGCCCTTTCTCTACTACCTTGTCGCGAGTACGGGGATAAAGTATTAAAAGCGTATCTATGTCTGTTTATATGCATAGCTACCAAGGCACTCCTTCTTAAATTAGTTTCTGTTAACCTACGCCTTTCTAGCTGCTTTACGCCGATGTATTGCCAAGCGTGGCCGCTGTTATCATATCTACAGTATTGCCGGCATAGATTTTGGGGTGCCCTTAGACAGTTAGTTTTTCTCGCAAAATCAGTTGCCGCAAAGGAACTTCTTAGTTGACACTTTATACCGCTCTCTGCGCCTCTTTTTGGGCGTTTTTGCGAGGCGGATGTAAAGTCAGTTAAAACCTTGCTCCTTTGTACCATAAATAAGCAAGTTCTGATTTGTCTTTGTTCAAATTAAGGCCATTTTAAACTCGCGTTCTCTCACCCCAGGGAACAGCGACTTGAGTTTCCTGACATCAGGTTACTTTCTAACTTTGACCACTTTAGTCGCTATTCCAGATATTGTCGGAGGCTTTCACGGCCGGAGTCATTATAAATATTTATGGTTCCGGGTTGGGACCGTGTCATTTTATAAATGAAGGTCGACGTTTCGCCAACTTTTGTAAGGGGCTTCATCAGGACAAGAAACGAAATAAATAATAAAAATAAAAAATAATAAAAATATAAAAAGGGTAATAACAAATAAGTTATAGAAACAGTAGGGGAACAAGGATCTTTGGGAAAAAATATGAGAAATAGAAGGACAGAATACGGTCTAAGGCATTTTTAGGGAATAGTATGGGATATATGACAAGCAGAGATAGGAAAAAGGAGGTGAATGTAGACCTAGATCAGATAGTGGTAGATGCAGACTATGCAAATTTCGGGGAAATCTGTAGGTTAGTTCAGAATAGGAAACAATGATGGTACGCGCCTAACCATTTTCAGGACTGAAGACCCAACGATGATGATGATGAAAAAAGATAATATTATGTAGACAAGTTAAAGTGTAAAAAGAAGAGTTACTCCCGAACTAGCAGACTCACTAGCCCATTCAAAGCCAAAAGGTGTCTTGTGGAGAAGTAACTGGTGAAAATAGCGACAAGTGGTAGTTTATATAAGGCAATAACTTGATGCATGAGCGATCATGAATAGAGAGGAGTGTCGTAGCGGATCGGTGAACGTCACGGTTCCGCTGTTGTGAACATAGGCTTGTTTTACAAATGGGGGAAAGGTAGTAGCCATCGTCTTTGTTTAGGTTATTAGAATTTTTATTGATTTCTATGGATTCTTTAATTTTTCTATTGTAGAAAAATGGAATTCTGGCAATTAGTTTGGTCTTGTCAAAGTTAATGGTTTGGCCTGTTTCATGTTGGTGTTCGGCCACCTCTGAGCGATTGTACTGGCTTGTCCTTAAGCATCGCTTATGCTAATTTGGTCTAGTCTGTACTGACCGTCCTGTTTTTGATATGTATACTAAACCGCAACTGCAAGGTATACAATATACGCCTGGGGCTTTAAGACTATTTTCGGAATCTTTTGGGGTTGGTAATATTTGTGAAATTTTATTGGTGGGTTTATAGATTGTTTTGATGTTGTGTTTACGTAGAATTTTGCCAATTCGGTCTGTTACTCTGTGTATATATGGAAGGATTGCTAAAGAACGTGTATCGGGATTACAACGTGGTTTGGGGGTTCGTGTAGGATGCAGATGTCGGTTTATTACTCTGCCGATATCTGAGTTACGATAGCCGTTTTTTATAAGACTGGTTTTAAGATGGGTCAGTTCATTATATAATAGTTCTGGTTGTGAAATCTTAATTGCACGGTGTACTAGAGTTGATTACCGATGATTTTTGTGAGGGATGATGATGTGACGACGCATCTAGGTATCTGTCTGTGTGTGTGTGTGGGAATGACCTAGTCGTCCGTTAGGTTAGCGCCCCACCAGAACGTCAAGGAATAGTTTTTTTCAATTTGTATAGTGAACTTAATATCTTTATGTTGATTGTTTATGTGATCTAAAAAATTATTGAGCGTTTGTTTGATGTCCATGGGGCCAGATTACAAAAGTGTCATCTACATAACGAAGCCAAGTTTTTGGTTTAAGGTCTGTGGATTATAGAGCCATGGATTCCAAAGACTCCATGAATATATTGGTCACAATAGGAGATAGAGGTGAGCCCATTGGTGTGCCGGAAGTTTGTTTGTAAAATTGTCCGTCGAAGACAAAATAGGTAGAAGTTAAGCATTTTTCAATGAGCGTGGCCAGTTACTCAAATTGGTTTTTTTGAGGTAGGAGTTGTTTAATAATGGAGACAGTGTAAATAGGGATGCTACGTCAAAACTGACTAGTATATCATTAGGGCCTAACTCAATATTTGCAATTAGTTCTATGAAATGAGTGGTGGACCACCAACCTAACGGACGACTAGTTCAGTCCGTATACAGAAAACCCACCCACACACACAGACAGATACCTACATGCGTCATCACATCATCATTCCTCACAAAAAATCATCGGTAATCAATTCTCTAGTCCAACGTGCAATTAAGATTTCACAACCAAAACACTTATCTAATGAACTGACCCATCTTAAAACCAGTCTTATAAAAAACGGCTATCGTAATTCAGATATCGGCAGAGTGATAAACCGACATCTGCGTTCTACACGAACCCCCACACCACGCTGTAATCCCGATACACGTTCTTTAACAATCCTTCCATATATACACAATATAATTTCACAAATACTACCAACCCCAAAAGATTCCGAAAATAATCTTAAAGCCCCAGGCGTATATAGAATACCTTGCAGTTGCGGTTTAGTATACATAGGAGAAACAGGATGGTCAGTACAAACTAGACTAAAAAAGCATAAGCAATGCTTAAGAACAAGCCAGTACAATCGCTCAGCGGTGGCTGAACACCATCATGAAACAGGCCAAACCATTAACTTTGACAAGACAAAACTAATTGCCAGAATTCCATTTTTCTACAATAGAAAAATTAAAGAATCCATAGAAATCAATAAAAATTCTAATAGCTTAAACAAAGACGATGGCTACTACCTTTCCCCCATTTGGAAAACAAGCCTATGTTCACAACAGCGGAACCGTGACGTTTACTGATCCGCTACGACACTCTTCTCTATTCATGATCGCTCATGCATCAAGTTCTCGCCCTATATAAACTACCACTTTCGCTACTTTCACCAGTTACTTCGCCACAAGACACCTTTTGGCTTTGAATGGGCTAGTGAGTCTGCTAGTTCGGGAGTAACTCTTCTCTTTACACTTTAACTTATCTACTTAATATTATTTTTTTTATATTTTTATTATTTTTTATTTTTATTACTTATTTCTTTTCTTGTCCTGATGAAACCCCTTACAAAAGTGGACGAAACGTCGACCTTAATTTATAAAATGACACGGTCCCAACCCAGAACGATAAATATTAATAACGCTATTCCAGAACTTACCCTTTCTGACATTCCGCTCAAACCGCCTGTCTTCAGCAAAATCATCAAGATTTCTGGTCTAAGGGGTATCTGTGTACGCTTTAAGAATTGTTTAAATGCCGCCAAACGTTTCCATAGATTCAGGTGAATACCTTAGGGCTAGATAAAGCCGATAACGTTCAAACCCCTTAATGGTCCCTTGGACGTGTTGTTACATTCCATCCAGGAGCCGATGGGGTTGTTTTGGTTGTCACGTTTAAAACCGCTCTAGACGAGTTGAAGCATCTTGTCGCTAAACACTGTGCCGTACCTTCATTGTAGATCTTCCTTCATCTCTTTTCGTATTGTTACGTTATTCGTGCCAGTCCCTGTTCGGGCGCCAAAGTTATGCTACGTTGGCTCGTAGCCGTGCGTAACACAAAGAAAATCAAAGAAATGACCGGGCTCAATCGGAGATTAGGGGGGGTTGTAGAAAGCAGACCAACATACCATGTACGCGGCTGTAAGGAGTTAGTGATAATACCTGCAAGAAAAATAGTCAAGCAAACCTGAAAAAAAAGGAAAAAGCATAGCAGCAGTGATTAGTCTAAATTATTCAGTACTTGGTAGAATGTAAAAAAAACTGTTTGGATAATCTATATAATATAACAACGGTAAAAGCAATACAAAAAAAATTTAGTACAAAGTGAGGTAATATTGGGGAGTAGCAGAAACGTTTCCTCACACACCAATTAAACATAAATCAGACAAAATGTTAAAAGAAAATAAATAGGTAAGACACAATTGATATGAGTAATTCAGTAGTATTGATCTTTCTTTCTTTCTTTCTTTTTTTTATGTTTTAGAATATCATGCAAGTCTTTTGTAAAAGGTATCAGAACGACAAAGATATGGTAAGGCAACGGATAGATATTTAAAGTAATAACAAGTAGGAAATAGTTCAACTTACAAAAGTCCTTCAGCAACGCTTCCTTGCAACGGAAGTGTGAGATTCACGATGTCCTACGCTAACGAAGCACTTCACCCTGGACTGTGAGGGTGTTGATGGAACTTATCACACGTCACACTAATCACACCTACGCATTTCACTGGGGTTAGCAGCAGACACCATCACGCGACGGAACTATGTAGCATTGATAAATTTCTTGTTAATTCTATTTCCTGAGACAATAATTTCGAAATATTTTGTAGCACTAGTTTAATTTCAACTGGGATCAAATGTATATTATTTTCATAAACCTCCAAAAAGCAGTGAGAAACTTCAACCAATACCTTTGTAAACCGGTATTCTGTTATATTTTGCAAATAACGAAATTCGCGCAAGCGATGCTCTATTTTAGATTCTTTGGTGTTAGAAAAATGCAGAAACTACAGTATCCACTGTATTTAAATAATCCAAAGTATGCACTGATAAAACAAAGGGACACTAGACTAGATCGCACGCACATTAATCCTAAAGAAAGAATCGGTCAGTTAAGCAAGTTCTACGACTATTATTTCACAAGACAAACAACTAAAACCACAAATTAGTAAAGTACGCGAGTTAAGGTTCGTGGCTTCGAGCGGTCCTTTTTAAAAAGACTTCTTTGGTTCTTAACAAATTTATTTGGTTTTATGTACAGAAGTTAATACTTGAATTTTAACAAACTTGATTAATTAGTCTAAGTCGAAATACATTAATTAATTGTACAATGAGTTATCTTACGAACTGCAAGGTAAAAGCTGAACGTCTGATGAACTGACTAGGAGTGGAGCTCCCAGTCCTTATATAACTTTCTCCCCCTCACAATACTGTGGGAACCTGCGGACGTAATGTCCGCTTACACTTTACAATATTTAGTTGCTATCTTAAAAGCTATTCATAAATACAATGTTGCAGGCTTATTCTGCGTAATCACGGTACGTGACATCCGACGACCGTCTGTGACCTGACATTTGCAGTATCACTTATCCTTGTGCTACTTTGTAGCGTTTCCACTCGTGGGAACTGAAATCATCATAATATAATGTAATAAAATGTTGCAACGACATTGTTGCACTGTCCTAACATTTCTTAATGTTTCCTAATATTTCCTAATACAGATATTAGTTTTATATATATAATAGATGGGGGTTCCTATAACTCCTCCCAACGTACATTAAAAATTAAAGGTTTTTTACCTTATCTTGATTTTTAATTAAATTCATTTTCGTTTAATCTCATTTAAAATTCATATTTTCTAGGGGTACATTTGTTTGTTTGGGTTTCTTAAATCTAAAACTGTTTTCTTTATTATTCTTAAATCTAATACATAATTTGTACGTTACATAAATGATCAATAAAATAGTCAATAAAATCAATATAATTGTCCATACACTAATATTATCATAGTGCACTTTGGGCGTCTTGATCTCGCTCAGTTTTTCTTTATAGTTTTCCATGAGTTTCATGGCGTGGTTTAAGTTGTCTAATTCCAGGTGTTCCAATTGCATTGGTTTTTGAAGGGTTGCTTCATCTTCTTCTTGGGTAATCTTGATTTGCAGATCGGGTAGATTTGCTAATTTCTTGCTTTGTACTGGATCTTGGTAAACTCTAATTATTTCGTTTTTTAATTTTAAATAACAATTTTCCTTAAGGGTGATTAATTTACTTCCGGTTAATGCTAAATTACTTTCGTCTTGATTGCAATACATTGTTGCGATTACTTCGGTGGGGAAAATGGCTATCCATTTATTTTCCGTTATTTTCTGAATTTTCATGTTGTTGATTAATACAGGTTTGGCTTCACAATTTTCATAGTGGTTGGTAAATTTTAGTAGTTGTACTTCGCAAGGCTGTCTTCTTGAATTGTTGTGGTTGTTAATGATTGGCATAAGTATTGACTGGGTGTGACTTCATTACATTTGTCGTTCGTATAACCATATCTTTGTTCATTTAAGGATAGGAATTTGGTTTTTGGAATAATAACTTGGTATGTGCTAGTCATTTTTATTGGAAAAGCAAATAAGTGATAATAATTGTAACTGTTAATCTCTACTATTGGTATTTCTATTAAAAATGATATATCGTTATTTTTTACATAGCCTTTAACTGTGGCTATTTTTTCAAATATTAAAATGTTTGATTCTAATACATCGAAAGGTAATTTACTGTTAGTTATAAAAGATTTTATTCTCAATAATTCTTTTAATAAATCTATTGGTTCTATTATACTTGAATGTAGGGTATTTAATTTTGCAAAGGTTACTGCGTTTTCTAATGTTGCTAGGATTTGTTGGATTAAAGTTAGGGTTGATATTATCTGGTTATATATTGTATTGAATCTGATTAAATCTCGCATGCCTAACATAGTAGTTCGCATGTTATTTTCTAAGGTTTCTATTCGGTTGACTATACTATCTTGATTTCTAACTAATTTTCTAAGGGTTTCATTAAATTTGATGATCGTTGATTGTGTTAACGATATTTGATTATTGATTATAGTTTTAATGTCGTTTTGATTTTCTATTAATTGTTGTATCGCGTTGTCATAGCGTTCTGCGTCTTGGTTATCTAAATTTCCGGTAATTGCTTTAATTACGTTTCCTAATCCGTTGATTAGTCCTCGTTTTCTTCTCGTCATTTGTTCTGTAGGTATTAGTCGATTAAATTTGTCTTCGATATTTTTCAAAATACTTTCTGTTATACTGTCGTAGTTCATCATTTCTATTGCGTATTCTTTTCCGAATTTTGTTGTGTCCATTGATTGTTTTAGTCGAAAATAATTATTTTGGATTATTTGAAATTCTCGTTTTAGCTCGGTTAAATCAAATTTTTGTGCAAAGGTCCAATAATCTATGGTGTTTTGCATACTGCCTAATTTAATTGGTAGTATACCGGGGTTGTTCTTTATGTCTTCAATTATAATTTCTGTGTCCGTTCTACCTGGGTGGAGGTTGACGGTAAGGGTGACGATTGTCCATCTGAAAGTACAGGGTGTCTTAAATTTTTGAGGTGAACATATTTTGTTATCTTGCCGTCGTCTATTGCGGCTACGTTTTTGTCTGATATTCGTTTGATTTTAAAGGGTCCTAAATTTCTCGGTGCCGTTTTGTGTCTTTTACTTTGGTAATTTTTCTCGAATACGGTTTGTCCTATGGAAAATTTGTTTATGTCTGAGTTTTTATTACGGGTCGCGGTAATTCGCTCTTTATCATTATCTAATTTGTCCTTTACTTTGTCATAGGTTATTTTTAGTTTCTCCTTGTGGTCTTTAGCGTATTGCTGATAGATTTCTTTGTTATAATGTATATCGTAGGGGTTGCGTGAATCTGAATGTCCTAAGGTTAGTTCTAAGGGTGTAAAATTTGTAGTTGAATGAATCGTGTTATTATACGCGATTAATGCGTATGACATTAAATTGGTTATGTGTTCTTTCTTGTAGTTTAATCTTAATAGTCTGATCTGTTCTAATATGGTTGAATGTAGTCCGTTTGATTCAGGGTGGTTTTTCGTTATAAAGTGAATTTTTATTTTGTGTAATTCTAAAGTGTTTTGAATTGTTTCGTTTTTGAATTCGCTTCCGTTATCTAATGTTATTGCTTCGGGTGTTCCGTAAAATGTAAAATAGTGTAGAAATCCTTGGGTTACGTCTATACTATTTTTAGAAGTGATTGGTATTGCTTGTCCTATTTTCGTAAATGCGTCCACGATTGTTAGGTAACTTTGTGCTTCTACTACTAAAGTATCTGCATGTAATTTCTGGAAAGGTTTGTCTGGTGTTTTAGTTAACATTAAGGGTATCTTTGGGGGTTTTCTGTCATATTTGGCTTTATCACATAATTCGCACTGGTTGATAAAGTCTGTAGTTAATTCTTTCATGTCCTTGAAATAGTAACGTCTCATAATTTGTTTTAGGGTCTCGTTTATTCCTCGATGGTTGGTCTTTCCTTCGTGTTGGTTTCTTATTACGTCATTTATTTCGTCAGGGTCGTCTAATGTTATTAATTTTCTTGTGCATCTTATAAGTTCGGGGCCAGAATTGTTAAATAGTTTTACATATATTTCTGAAAATTGTTTATATAAGTTTTCCGTGTTAAAATAAAAGTAAAATCGTTTTTTCTCAGGGGTGTATTCCTTTAATATTTTAATTATCTGTGATTCATTGTCGTCTTTAGTTATTTGAACTTGGTAAATTTTCTTATTGTCCACTTTCGTGTATTTAACAGGGTTGGGGTTGTTTAAAACTTCTGTGATTATAAATTGATTGGGTTTCATGTCAATAGCTTCGTTTAAAATTTTTATTGCGGTTTCCGGTTCGTCATTTTGTGTTGAATGTATAGTTTCCATTTCTTCTGGGTCTTCTCTGACTTCGGTTTCGTCTACGTTTCCTGCTAATGATTCTGTCTCAAGTGCGTTAAGTTGGATTCTGCTTAAGGCGTCTGCATTATTGTTGTAAATTCCCTTTTTGTATATGATCTCATAATCATATTCTTCTAGTCTGATTCTCCATCTTTGTAATTTCGAGTTAGGTTCTTTGAGTTTGCATAGCCAAACTAATGGTCTATGATCGGTATATATATATAGAATTTCCGTCCGTATAGGTACGGTCTAAAATATTTTGTTGCCCAAATTATGGCTAACAATTCTTTCTCTATCGTACTGTATCGTTGCTCTGTTTCATTGAGGGTTCTTGATGCGTAACTGATAGGTTTGTCGTTACCTACTGTTTCTTGGCTTAATACTGCGCCTAAGGCTACATTTGATGCGTCTGTTGTTAAAATGAATGGTTTCGAAAAGTCTGGGTATTCTAATACAGGGTGATTTGTTAAAATGCTTTTGATTTTGTCTACTGCTTTTATAAATTCTGGGGTATGTACAATTTTGTTTCCCTTTTTTAAACAATTGGTTAGGGGCTTTGTTATTTGAGCATAACCTTTTATAAATTTTCGGTAATATCCGCTAATGCCTAAAAATCCTTTAATTTCTTTATTCGTTTTGGGTATAGGGTAATTTAATACAGCGTTTGTTTTGTCGGGGTTTGGCATCACTCCTTGGGGTGTTATTACGTGTCCTAAAAAGGTTACTTCTTTCTGTAGAAATTCGCTTTTGTCTAGTTGTACTTTAAATTTTGCGGTTCTTCATCTTTCGAACGCTTCTCTTAATCTTTCTATGTGTTCCACTAATGATGTTGAATACACTATTATATCGTCTAGGTACACAAGGCATTTTTCGTTGTGTATCCCTCGTAGTATGTTATCCATTACTCGTTGAAAAGTTGCGGGTGCGTTCTTCAGTCCAAATGACATCCGTTTGTATTCGTAGTGTCCTCTAGGTGTGCTAAAGGCTGTTTTCTGTGTATCTCCTTCTTCCATTTCTACCTGATGGTATCCTGATGCTAAGTCTAGCGTCGAAAAATATTGGCATTTGCCTAATTTGTCTAATATTTCTGTGATATTCGGTAACGGGTATTTACCGTCTACCGTTTTTTCATTTAGTTTGCGGTAATCTATTACCATTCGGTATTTCCGTTTTCCTGATGCGTCTAGTTTCTTTGGTACTATTAGTACGGGGCTGCTCCATGGTGAATTGGAGTGTTGTATAATATCTTGATCTAATAGATCGGTTACTTGTCTGTCAGCTTCTTCCTGACTTGCCTGGGGTAATCTGTATGCTTTGGTGAATAGGGGTTTGTTATCCGTTAGCTCAATGTTGTGTTTAACTGAATTTGTAAACGTTAGGGGTATTCCTTCGCAATGGAATATATCGCGGTATTCATAACATAATTTTTGTATTGCTTTTTGTTCTTCGTGATTTATGTCGCGTTTAAATCGAATATTATTTAAATTTTGTTTTAACATTTCGTCATTTTCTACGGGGTTATAATTTTCGTTTGGGAATTCATCTATTTCCATTTCGTCAAAGTTTAATTCTTCTACGTTTATCGGGTTTGTTAAAGATATTTCTACGGGGTAATCATTTGAGATTATTATTGTTGTTGTGGCGTAATTATTTTTGATTTTTACTAATGCGGTTGGGGTTTCTACTCCTTGTTGAAAAGTTATGTGGTTTATTATTCCTAAGTTTTTATTTGAATTTACGGGGATTCTTATTTTTTTTTCTGTTCGGGGTTCTAATGTATATTTTTCGTCTATTTGGGTATTTTGAAATTTAATGGGGATTCGTCCACACTTGGTTCTTAATAATCGGTTTTTGATATCTATGTTGGCTCCTAATTTTCTTAGAAGGTCCATTCCTAATAGTCCGTCATATTTGTCATTAAATTCAAATATGCAGAATTTGTGTTTCATCTTTACGTTAAAGGTTTTTGGTAAAGGTATGTTTGCTACGAATTGGTGTATGGTTGTTTGATGGGCGGTTTTAATTTTAAAGGGTTCTCTTTCTACGTAGTTTAGATAATGTTTTTTTACTGTTCGCGGGCTTATTAATGTTTTAGAAGATCCGGTATCGATTAGTAATTTAAATTCAGCGTGGGGTATTTCGATATAGGGTAATACAAGGTGATTCATATTATTTAGATTTATTACGTTAGGTCGTTTATAAAATGGTCCATTTGAAAATTTGAACATGTGTTCTCTTCGTCGTCCTCCTCGTAATTTTCGTGTGGTTCTTCGCGTTCATAATGGTTTTATTGATTCTGTTCATTATTCGTACACGGTCGATTGTTATTATTCTGGTCATCTTCATACTCTTCTACTTCCTGATGAAATAGCTCTTCTGAAGTGAAAGTGCGTTTTTGATTAGGGTTTGGTCTTATGTGCGTTATTTTTGTGTTAGGTCTGGTGTTACCAGATGAGGTATCCATTGGTGTAGGTTTGTAATAATTATTGGGATTATTAGTGTTTATCATCGGTGAGTTTCTGTTAGGATTCGCGTTGAATGCTGGTCTTTGTTGATTTATATTTTGGTTAAATCTCGGTTGAAATGCGGGTCTTGAAAAGTTCGAGTTAAATGTTGGTTGAAAGGTGGGTTTTGAAAAGTTCGGATAAAACGTTGGTTTTGAGAATTGTTTGTATTGGTTGTTAAAGTTTGAATTATTAAAATGTGGATTATTTGTTTGCGTTTGGTTTGTTTGTGCATTGAATTGGTTAAATTTTTGTTGTGGATTTATTTGTCTTGCGGGTTGTATAGTTTTCATTGGCGTATAGCTTTTATTCGCGTTGGGGTTATATAGTCGGTTTCTATAGTACATTACATTTTCTTCTTCGATTATCATATTCATTGCTTGTTCTAAGTTTTGGGGATGTTGAAATCTAATTTTATCTGAAATTCTTTCGGGTAGTGCATTTAGATAGGTGTCTAATGCCATCTCGTCGTACATTTTAGTTTTTATTAGTCTCACGTTTGGGTCGGTTTCTTCGATTTTGAGTTTTGTCAAGATTAGGCTTCTTACATCTTGGCCAAATTGATAGGGCAATTGGTTGTGTTCCATTCTCAGTCCGGTTAAGTCTCTTATTAAACATTTTAAGTTCCGTTGATCGCCGAAATATGCAATTAATATTCGTTTAAACTGTTCCCATTCGTCCACGTCTTCGCGACTGGCTATCAACGTTAGTGCCCTTCCGGTTAGTTTACTGGTTATGAAGCGGATCAATAAAGTGTTTCTGTCGTTGTCACCTGGCTTATAAAAGGTCTTTAAGAATATTTCTTGGCTGGGGTAATATTTGGGTAATTTTAAATAAGTAAAAAAATTTTTTTTTTTTTTTTGAAAAAATTTGGTTTTATTTTGTAGTGTTTGGGTGTTATTTAATGAGTTTTACGCTTGGTATTAGTTTGGTTGAGTTTACTTTTGATTTGCCGATTTTTAATTTTAATTTCCGAAGTTTCAATAGGCTGGGTTATTTTTTGTGGTAATTTATCGGGTGTGAATGTTTTGCGTTATTTGCGTCGGTTATTACTTCTCTAATTTTTTATTATGTCGATTTTATTTAGGTGCGTATTAATTGTTTCGTTGGTTTATGCGATTGTAAGGTGTCTGTAATGCTTACAATGTTATCAATTTACTATAGGATGTTGTTAGTTACTTAGTTGCATTTGCGTCTTTATTATAAGTTATATTTAATTTTTGCGTGGGTGTAATTTATTACTCGCAGTGTTTTTATACTGAATTTGTGCGTCTTTAATTTATTGCAGTAAAATTTTCACGTTATAATTTGTGTTTTATTACCGTAATTATTTATTCGTTCTGAGTAGTTTTAGATTGATACTTAAATAAAGTTTCTAATCGTAATTTTATGCTGTTTTTAATTTAACAATGCTGAAAGGTTTCGCGATGTATTTAAATATCTTTTGTACTGTGATTTATTATTAGATTTTTATGCGTATTTATTCAAGGTTAGTTTCTATTCACTTTGATGAAGTATGATGAGATATTACGTTCAATTTGAATTCGCGCTTTGTTAATTCTCGTATTAAGATGTGGTTTTTTAATAATAGAATGCGATTTGTCTATTTATGGATGGTATTTGCGTTTGAATCGTGGTGTTGCTTTCGCGTTTTTATTCTTGGTGTATTTGAATTATTTTGTGCGTCAGTTAATTCTTTTATTGGGGGATTGGAAGTTTTTATTTCTTGTGTTAGTTGAGATTGTAGAATTAGAAATTCTAAAATTTGTTACGCCAGTTAAGATTGAATTAGAAAATCTAAAAATTTCTTGCGTTAGTTAAATTAAGATTTAATTCAAAAATTCTAAAAAATTTTGTGCCAGTTAAAGTTGTCGAGTTAGAGGTTTTAAAATTTTTTCGCGCCAGTTAAGATTTAATTCCGTAATCTTAAGAGGTTTGATTTTGTTTCTATGAATCTTTCTTACGTTAGTTATAACGTGATCTAGTCTCTTGCGCTTTGCGACTTTTTTTTAATAATTGTCTCTAGTTTTAGTTTCAGAATAATTTTTCTCAGTTCTTAGTCTCAGAATTTTTTGTTGTCTCAAGTTTTTGTAAATTTTTCATATATACAAATCAAATAATAATAAAATTTCAATAAAGGCTTGAAGATAATCTCTAGCAATTGCTAAGTCGATTATTTTCAAAAAATGGCATAAAATATTTGTAACAATAGTCAATATATACATAAATAAATTCATAAACTAGCAAATATCAATTGTGTTTGTTAATAATAAAATAAATTTCAATTGGTTTAGGAAAATGAACTTACACTAGTTGCTTGGTTGCTTTCATTGATTTGTTTTCTTTGTTTCTGTTTTCTTTTGGCTTCCTGGATTTGATCTATTCTTGTATCGCCTCCAATTTTTCTTTTGTTGAATTCGAACTATGCTTGTTTCTCCTTCAACTGCTGGATTTGAACGATGCGTGTTTCTTCTCCAGTTTTTGGTTTTGTTCTGCCAAAATCGGAATTGAAATTCCCGGACCACCAGTTCCTCTAAGTTGGATTCGCTAGTGCCCTTTTGACATCCGTTACGACTGCGCCAGTTAAGGTTCGTGGCTTCGAGCGGTCCTTTTTAAAAAAACTTCTTTGGTTCTTAACAAATTTATTTGGTTTTATGTACAGAAGTTAATTATTGAATTTTAACAAACTTGATTAATTAGTCTAAGTCGAAATACATTAATTAATTGTACAATGAGTTATCTTACGAACTGCAAGGTAAAAGCTGAACGTCTGATGAACTGACTAGGAGTGGAGCTCCCAGTCCTTATATAACTTTCTCCCCCTCACAATACTGTGGGAACCTGCGGACGTAATGTCCGCTTACACTTTACAATACTTAGTTGCTATCTTAAAGGCTATTCATAAATACAATGTTGCAGGCTTATTCTGCGTAATCACGGTACGTGACATCCGACGACCGTCTGTGACCTGACATTTGCAGTATCACTTATCCTTGTGCTACTTTGTAGCGTTTCCACTCCTGGGAACTGAAATCATCATAATATAATGTAATAAAATGTTGCAACGACATTGTTGCACTGTCCTAACATTTCTTAATGTTTCCTAATATTTCCTAATACAGATATTAGTTTTATATATATAATAGATGGGTTCCTATAACTCGCGTATCACGAAAGTAAGTCCGTCAAATGTTCCTTAAAGCATTTGTCTCACAAGAAAAACAACTAAAAGCAATTAGTAAGCACGCGTAAGCAATAAAACCGTCCGTCAAATGTTCGGTAAAACACACGTGCCTCGAGTTTAACAAGCTTTACCGCTTTTATTTCCAACAGAAAATTAACTAAAAACATGCCGTGCTTGTTCAGGAACAATACGAAAATTAATCCCGCATTAATTCTCACTATTGGCAAAAGCAGAAGGAAGCAGTATTTTTAACGTACTTAATATATCAGAACAAAGACCAAAACTCCAACTCCTCGCTATTACAACCGCTTATCGACTCTTATCTAGACTTGTATATCCACTCATTATAATACGAAGCATTTGCCTAAGGAGTTAATAAATATAAAATATAAAAATAGTAGTTATAGAAATGTATTTATTAATTGGGAAACAGCGTAAAATGTTAAGCTATAAAAATGCACGTTACAGTATAATATTTCTTGATTTTGGTTTTGTTCGCGTAAACATTTCCTGTGTTTTCTTAAATTAATTAATTCCTTTTTCCATTTCGTTCCACCCTTGGTAGATATTTTCTTTTCCGAAATGCCTTAGTTTTTGGTGGACGTCTGTTGTAAGGTTGAGGGGTTTAGAAAAATCAGGGTGTTGGAGGATTGGCTCATTGAGTAAAATATTTTTGCATGTGTTGAATGAATCTAAGAATTCTTCATTATGTTGTATTGTTATGTTTTTCTTCAAACATTGTGTCATTGGTTAGGTTAATTTAGCATAATTTTTAACATACTCCTTATAATAACCGATTAAACCTAGAAAAGATTTAATCTGCTTAGCTGTCTGGAGTATTGAAAATTTTTTAATAGCGTCTACCTTTTTTGGGTTGGGTTGAATACCTTGGAATGTGATTACATACCAAAAAATTTCCCTATTTGTTTACCAAGAAAGTCTAATTTATCAAGTTGGATTTTCAATCCGGCTTCTTTTATTTTTACAAAAACTTGTTTTAGACTACTGAAGTGTTTTTGTAGTGACGCAAATTTTATTTACAAGGTCTCACAACACGTAATCCATAACTCTCTGGAATGTAGCTGGGACTTTTTTAAACCGAAGGGGTGTCCTAAATATTCATAGTGCCGGTTTTCAGGGTTAAAGACTGTTTTTGTAACTGAATATAAATGTAATTGTATTTGAAAAAATCCTTGGCTTAAATTAATTGTTGAATAATATTGACTTCCCACATCGTTAAGAATATCAGATATTGTTTTTTCGTTAAGTTTTCTGTAGTCCGTAACTATTCCTAATTTTTGCTTTCCACTATGATCTTGTTTTTTTTCGGGAATATCCATATAGGTGCCCTCCACGGGGATTGTGAAGGTCTTATTATGCCGTCGTTAAGCATTTTCATTATTTGTTTTTGCCCTTCGGTTTTATAAATATGCGCGTATCTTTTCAATTTAGTACGAATTGGAATTTCCTTTGCAGTTTTCATTTCTTGTATTATTTTATGGATAAAGGTTAATTTTTGACCTGGGTCATACATTATGTCTTTGCATTTGTTAAGAGATTTTTAAGAGGTTTTTTCTGGGTTTAAATGGTTAGTTTGTATTTTAGAAAAGTCGAATTTGGATTTATTTGATTTTTGTGTGGAGATTTGAATCTAAATTATAGCATTCAAAAGCTGTTTCGGCATATTTAGTACAGTGCGAATTTAAAAGGTAACATCTACTTCTAACATTTTCGTAGTTTCTGTTTGGTTAACAAATTCTAATGTAGCAAGACCGTTGTGTATTATTAATAACCCTACTGTTATAATCGTTAATTAGTTTATTAATTCAGATATTACTATTTGTATTTCCTTAAATTCAATAAGAATACTTCAATAATATGCATTCTTGTAGTGTCACTATGGTGACATATTATATCATGGTGACAATATCGTTAGGTAAGGCTCTACAGCTCTCCTCACCAATGTCTGTACTCTAATAATTTGCAAGCAGTCGTAATTTGACAAAGTTCTTAGCTTTCGTTCTGATTTTCTTAGGGTGAAGGGCAAGTGGGTTTATCTACTGATAACCATGGCCAGATGGGCCTGGTCTAGGAGAAGAAAAAAGTTGTTTATGTTAGACAATCATCGTTGGCATGAGGCACTGACAGGGTGTTGTTAATAGACAGATAAATGGACTTGAAGGTAACTAACGGTGAATTTTCATAGTCACAGTGATTGATTCTGATGAAACTTCATTAAGCATGCATCTTTCGTAAGTCTTCTAAGTAGCCTGTATGTAGTGTGAGGCTCAAATTGGAGGTTAAGCTGATTTTTATTTCAAGAATTAAAATCTTCTTTAATGCTGTATTAAAACTGGTTTTGAGTTTAGATGTATGATGTTCAATTAGAATGCTTTGGTTAAATTCTACAGACTGTTGGGATAAACTTCTTGGTGCATCGCTGATCTTAGTTGGTCTAACTTACAATATTTGGTAAGAACGTTCCACATTTTCCTTCGTTCTTCTGTATTTTGATAAAAGTATAAAAATTTTGTGTTGGTGATAAATTTTTGTGTAAGTAAAATTTTATATATCTGCCTTTTTAAGGAAGAATCTTTAATAATCGTAACTTAAAATTTATTACACTGTAAATTAAATACAAGAAATAATTTTTATAAATAAATAACTTGTTATTTGTGGTGTGATAAGAAAGGCTTGTGTTCAATTTGTACCATGTACACATGATATAATTTGAAAGTTAGGATTAACTTCGAATGTAGTTTAAAGTGATGACACGTACAAATTATTTATAATAATTTCGATTGTAAAATCGCTCGCAGTACTGCCAACGATAAGAAAACTAATTATTTTATGTAGAGTAATTCACAAAACATTTTAACATTAAATTTTCTGAATCATTCATTCTTGCTGGGTTCGGGATACACCATTATTGATAATTTTACAGAGCCTATAGCTCCACAATTTGCCGCAAATACTTTGTTATAATTTTGAAAGAAACTAAAGAGAAGAAAGCTTTATGTTTAACCTAAAGTTTTTTTACTGAACTTTAAAGAAAGGTATTGCAAACTTCTACTGAAAATATGAGAATTAACACCAGGTTCAAAGGTGTGTCATTTTGTGATTATTGTAAATAGGTGTTTACAGGCACAGCTAGTCGTGGCATATTCATCTGGGAATTTGTTAATCAAAAAGAGGACAATTGGTAAAGTGTGTTATAGGGTTTTGTGAAATGAAAATTTGGTCGTGTATATAGACAAAAAATCAGTATTACAGCAATATATTCTGAAAATTGCGCTCGTTTAGCTAATTTCAAATTGACTGATCCGCTCTTCGTTTAATCTATACTTAATGATTTATTACTTGACGGGAATATCTTCCCTAAAGTTTTATTAAATAGCCGTATTCAAGGCTTAAGTAATCAACAAATTGCTTTAACACTGTTTCTGGATATGTTTTAGTAAGAAGCACACCGACCTTGCCTGGTTCTGCAGTTACTAGCGTGTTTTGTATGTCCGAGACTGCTTCACTTCAATTATGCGAAGCTGAAGAGGTCCTTGACGCTAAACCTTTCACCCCTACTGATTTTTTAGTTGAAAAATATTACGTTGACAATATCTGCCCAATGTGCAAGGACGGTATAACGTCTCTTTGGCCTTCGTAGCTCCAAAACTTTCATTTTCCGGTAGTCCTGATCTCGCTCTACAGCGCTTTTATTCTTTAGAAAATTGTCTAAGCAAAATTTGATTTATGAAAAATACGTTTCGTTCATGCGCAACTATTTAAATTCCAAACACATGCAACCTGTTCAAGCTGGGTCTATTTTTGACTTTTCTTATTATATACCGTATCATTGTATTGTGAAACCAAAAATGTAAGTACCAATTCACGTGTAGTTTTCAACGCCTTCGCTAAAACTTTCTCTCGATCGTTATTAAATAATCATTTGTTTGTTGGGCATAAGCTTCATCGAAATATTAGGGCATTTTGTTACAATTTCATCTTTATTCCTGTGTTATTGCAGATATTCGTCAGACGTTTAGACAAATCTTGATCATCGTGATTATAAACGAAATGTTTGGCGTTCTTCTCCTGATAAGTCTAGTCAGGACTTCAAGTTGAATACCGTTACCTATGGGGTAAATTGCGCCCCATTTATTGCGATAAGCACTCTTCTGCAGTTGACTGCAGACGATGGAAATTCTTTTTCTTTGGCTTCCTTTGCCCTTCGCAATCATACCTACATCGATGATGACGCGTTAGGTGGAGACTCTATGAAGTCAACCTTGGTTTTACAGAATCAACTAAACGCTCTTTTAATACTTCGTGGTTTGAACTGCATAAGTGGTATATTAATTTTCCGAAATTACTAAACGATCTTGCCGCTTCGCAGCAATTTGCACTATCTCGCTCCTTTGATCCTGACACTGAGCATTTGAAAGTTCTAGTTGTTCAATTGAATCCCACCTAAGACACCTTTTATTTTCTAGTTCAGCTACAGTGTACTGCCTGTACTAAGCGCAACTTGCTTTCCAACTTAGCTCGTACCTCTCTTTGCATAGACTCGAACGACTTTGGCCTCGAATCTTTATCTTCAAAAATTTTGATTCCCATATTACCTTCGAAAATTTTTTTGTTGGTACGACTCCATGGTCTTTCTTTCTTGGAATCGCTCCCCACCGCAGCGATGAAAGACATTCGTCGCCAATCGAGTTTCCTATATTCAGAAAAACACTTCTCGCACTTCTTGGCATCATATTCTTTCTACTGAGAATCTTGCCGATTCTGGATCACGTGGATTGCTACCTCCCGACTTGTGTCATTGTTCTTTATGGTAGGCGGCATTGCCCGCCTTGCATCACTCCTTCGACACTTACAGTCCACTCATTTCACCTTTTATTTCTTTGGAAGTTCTCATCGAGGAACGTTTTATTGTTTTTACCGTTGTCGCATTCCCTTCTTGGATTAAAATGATTTTGGAAAGTTGTAAGACTTTTGAATTTATTATTCGCATTGTTACCTAAACTCTTAGCTTTGTGCATTATATCCAAAATCCGTTGGTAAAATAAACTGGATCGTTGTCCTATATCGAACTCCATTGCGATTTAAAACCCCTGATTTAATCTACTCAACAGACTCATTTTTCTATTGAGTTGAACGCCATCCAGTCCGGATTAGTACTAGAAAAAACTCTTTGTAAATTTTGTTCCTGTATTAAAGAGGGAATCTTATGAATGGGTGGTCGCCTATCCCACGCACCCTGATCCTCTGTCAGGAAATGTCCGGCTATTTTACCTAGTAAAAGTCGCTTTATGGATTTGTATATCAACTTTGTTTAACTGGGATGCTTTTACTCAGAAGCTCAATTAGTTTTTTTTTATCGTTCGTTAACCTTTTTGAATTGTTTTAAGTAAACTCGCATTCGGCGAGTTTTGAGTCAGTGTATGATTTGTTGGAACACTAATCCTATCGCATCGTAACTTCTTATAGGCAACCTTCCTCCATGCCAAGTCTCCCAAGCCAATTCTTTTTTGAGTTCGGGCAATGATTTTGATGGCTTTTTCTCTACTACCTTGTAGCGAGTACGTGGGATAAAGTATGGAAAGCGTATCTATATCTCTTTATAAGCATAGCTACCAAGGCACTCCATTCTGAATTAGTTCCTGATCTGTCAACCAACGCATTTCTAGCTGCTTTACGCTGATGTATTGTCAGGCGTGGCCGTTTTGATCATCTCTATATTAATGCCGACACAAATTTTGGGGGCGACCTTAGACAGTTAATTTCTCTCGCAAAATCAGTTGCCGCGAAGGAACTTTTTTCTTGACACTTTATAGCGCCCTCTGCGCCTCATTTTGGGCGTTATAGGTAGGTGTAAAGTCAGTTAAAACCTTGCCTCTTCGTACCATAAGTAAGCAAGTTCTGATCTGTCCTTGTTCAGATTGAGGCCATTTTAAACTCGCGTCTTCTCACCCCAGGGGCAGCGATTCCAACGACTTGAGTTGCCTGATACTAGGTTACTTTCTAATTTTGACCCCTTTAGTCGCTATTCCAGAACTTCCCTTTCGGACATTCCGCTCAAACCGACTGTCTCGTTGGCAATTGCTTCAGCGAATTCATCAAGATTTCTGGTCTTCATGGTCCAAGGGATATTTGTATACGCTCTAACTATAGTCCAAATGCCACCAAACGTTTCCATGGATTCAGGTGGATACCTTAGGGCTAGTTAAAGCCGATAACGTTCCAACCTCCTCAATGGTCTCTTGGACGAGTTGTTGCATTCCATTCAGGAGCCGATGTGGTTGTTTTGGTTTTCATTTTTAAAACCGCTCTAGACGAGTTGAAGCATCTTGTCGCTATACTCTGTGCTGTACCTTCGTTGTAGATTTTCCTTTATCTCTCTTCATATAATTATTTTTTGATTTTGGTTTTGTTCGCGTAAATATTTCCTGTGTTTTCTTAAATTAATTAATTCTTTTTTCATTCCGTTTCACCCTTTGTAGCTGTTTTTGTTTCAGAAATGCTTTACTTTTTGGTAATGTTCCGTTTGCAAGTACAGTTCAAATTAACTTTAATTATTGCATGAGATGTATCCTGCAAGCCAATCCCCCTTCGCCGTGTATATAGTATAATTTATGATTTTACCGCGATTAGCCTTCAAGTACTTTGTGTAGTGGTGTGCCGCGACAGTTGTAAAAAGGCTGGTGTAATCATGGCTATGGCGTTATAAAAATATTAGCGTTTGAGTTCCGCCAAAGGACGACAGTACCTCGTCATACCGCCACGGCTTAAATATGAAATATTACTGGTAAGTACTTAAAGGTTCCTTTTATACAGGGTTGCATTAGTTTTATGTCATTAAATTTTTGAGGTGATAAAGATTGATTATCTTATCAAAGCACCTATAAGGCGTTTTATTCTTGGACCGCTTTTTAAATTCCCAACATAGATCAACTTAAGTAAAAGTTCTAGGACTGCTGTTTTGTCATGTTTTTAAAGAAATAACTTACCCATGCTATTGTTGTCCTGAATCACATAACGCAGATAAGATGATTTTATAATAAGTGCTTAAAATTTCCACTGTATCTGCAAGTTCGTGGTTGGCATAATTTTCAGGTTTTCGTATCTTTAAATAACAATTCGGTGAGCTACTACGCGACAAAGAACTCCAATTACCTAGATCTAATTACAATTAAGTCCCAACACTGCGTTTAAGTGTATTACCTAAGCACGTAGTGCAACACAACAAAATCAAACAGGTGAAACACACAACATCTAACCCCAGTTATAAGCCATGTAATGAAAAAGTACATTCTACTTGAGGTAGGATATCATATTCTGTATAAATACTAAATCAGCATTATAGAATATTATTTTCTGTTGTGATTATTATGCAAACAAGAAATTTTAGAAAAACTTTTAACTTATTTTAGTAGTAACTACAGTGCATTGAGTTTATTTCGTTTGGCAGTAAAAATGCACTCTATTTCACTAATTACAGTTTACTAAAGGTCACAACTTAATTGGTCGAGTTAAAGCATGATGTAATTGTATATTTTATTTGTGACCTAGTTAACATTGCAGTGGTTTTAAAACAATTTTAAAACTTTTCTTGTGTGTGCGTTTGTAGTTAAACCGTTTACTTTGGACCCCAGGTTTTTTAACAATTTTTGTTTGTTTTATCGGTCTCCACATTCCCTTTAAATTAATGACATAAAACTAATGCCACCCTGTATCAACTTTGCTCATAATTTCACGTCCACTATCTCCACCGTCTGTGGTTATTATAACGCAAGACACAAACACACACACGCCACACATCACACACCACACACACGCGCGCGAGCACACACACACATATATTGGTCTTTTAAGGACCTGATTTTGAGTATTTTCTAAATTACAATGGCAAATTGATTTATTTTGTTCTTGAAAACCAAGCGTGTCTTTTGAAACCAAATTGTGCTTCAACTATATGCTCTAGAAAGTTAGAAAAGTAAGCGAGAATAAAGTTGGCATTTTAGTACAAAAACTCAAACAATTTTATTAAAAAAATTTAAATGACACCAAGTGGCGTGCACTTTGAAAAATGACAATATCGTCAATACCTAATTATGAAATAGTCTTGACAAATTTTCTAAATTTTGAAAATAATGCATCTGCAACGGCACTAGGTATAAGGTATGTGTCATTTCAGCATCGACGGTGAATTTCTCATGACAGTTCAACAAAGCTAGATAAGAAACAATTAACTAAAATATTGGCTTTATTGCTGTATTAGCATATGTAAACCTAAACAATAAAAAATAAACGTTAGACGGAACTTCTATCAAAAGCATTCTAGAAAATTCGCTTGCTACTTTGTGGAGGTATTTAGCATTAGCCTGATTTTTGCAAAACCTAGGAGTTTGCAACCTAAACCTAAGTAAACTAGCATCCTAAAGTATGATTGCGACATTTTGTAAAGATCGACAAGTAGCTCTGTTTAGATCTGTCGCTAGAAAACTTGAAACTTTAGCATCTGTTGCTTATAGCTGGTATCAGCTTACGCCAAATTTGGAAAGTAGCACCGAAGCGATTTTAAAAATACATTTTGCATTTGGAGAAGAAGGGCAATAATGTGGATAATTTCTAAAACATTGCCTAGTCAAGTTTAATAATGATTCTGTTGGTCGCTTTATTATAAAGTATTTACTACTTAACCGCTATGTTGAAGGGCCTGTAGCAGGCTTTAAATCTAACATGAACAACACATTGTTGTGTTTATTGGTAATTTGTAAAGACAACCAATGACCGGTATCGCTATTATTGCAGCTTCTCAGATTGGCCTATTTTTTTATAGCAAAACACCAACAAAGTCATATATTCATAAAAATGATACAAATTTATATAAAAAATGAAACACTTAGAAAATCCAATTTTGGCACATTTAACAGCGAACGCTTTAGGTGACTATTATAAAGCACTTACTTCTTAACAGCCGATTTTTTGTACTAAACAGTTGATTTTGCATCACCGCGGGTTACATATCCCCCAAATCAATATATATGTATTATTAAATAAAATTATTAAGACTTAACAATTTTGTTACATTGTATAATTGAAAGACATAATAAAAGGTTAATGAAAATTCACAAACAAGACATGAGAACGGAAACGGTTACTTTGTATTCCAGACGTAATAATGACATTTCAGGTGCAGGTCACAGTAGACAATAAAACAGCAATTATTAGAATTAAGATTATTAAAATGTAATATTTTGTATTGTATCAAGAAATAGCAGACACGAAATCTGCAATTCCCACAAAGTGATGAAAGAGCAGGGATAGCATAAATACTCTCAGGAACCTAAGATAGCCAGTCAGTCTTGAGCTTCACAACTTTAACATTGTCGATCGTTAAAGCTACTGATTTTAGTTTTAATTAAATGAAGTAGCAAAAAGTAACTTAGATTATTTTTGAAACCAAGTCGTACAATTGTCAAAATTATTGTAATTATTATAGAAATACACTTGATAGGAGTGTTTTGGAAATAAAGTCTATTTTTAAAAAGAAGCTCCCAAAGACCCATAACCTATCTCGCGCTGTTGCGTTAATATATAACTAACTTTAATTTTTTTTGTGGCTTATTATTATAATAGCGGTTTACAGATTTTGCAGTTTTTAAAAATGCACTACTATCCTCTTCGCTTCGTAACTCAAGGTTGGCGAGGTACTGTTTTCGTCAATGGTAACAGTGCTAAAGGTTTGAAGGGATTTAAGATCCAACAAACGTTTATAACTTGCTTTGTTGAATCGTAGGAACTAACTTTGAAGGGATTTATTGAGATTAAGCACTGAGTCACTTAGCGTATAGGAAATAAATGAATTTTTTGCTTGAGTGGTACGGGTCTATATGAAGTTACTTTATGGCTTTCGAATTGCCCAGTAGAAGCGGAAAGCCCGTAGCAACTTTAAAGATGCAACGGCAAATTTTTAGTGGTATGGGAGTGGATTCCTATAAAAAACGATACAAAAATAATATGATAAAACATATAGAATTGGACTAAATATAAAACTAGTTTCCTAGAACCACTTAACTTCAAAGGTTTTACTAATTGTCTAAACTAAAGGGCGCCCATCAAACCGTCATACCTCAGCAATTTCTTCAATATTCTCGCTATCCAAAAGACAGTTATTCGGGATAGGCCTGCTTGCTGTTGGTTTTCCTAAATCTCATCCCTTCATATTTTCGCTTTCGTAAACACACGCTAAAAACAAATCCTTTAACGTTTTATCAAATTAAAACAATTTTTCAAAATAAAGTTCTCTTCCAAAATACGACTTCATCATTTAAATGGCTGAATACCCTTTAAGAATGCTCACCTTTACATATATTATAACTAAATACAAATAAAATTCCATCTATACGTAGATTCTATTAAAAGCAACTTCCGAAACATATCATTACACGTAAATTAAAAATAATAAACCCAATTTACCCTTTGCTGCCTAACATAACTCACAAAAAATATTAACCTGTAAACAATACCACCAATCCATTCTAATTTTTTCCCGATTGATCTATATGACATTTTAAATCCCATTTATTTGGAAATACTCTTAACAACAGTACAGAGAAAAAACTAGCGCAATATCAACTTTTATTGTTCATTCAAAATACCGAGTTTACGCTGTTAAACTACCAATAATTCCATAGCCGAACTTACATGTACATATGCTTTACTCTTCTAAAAATGTTCAAACTTCATTTGCTGATAATCTTATGCTTAAATTTAAAAGTAAACAAATCGCGTTACTATTTATTAGTCCATATGATACTTATGTAACGGAATATTCATTTCCCACAATATAGATCCAAGCATATTCATTATAAATCCGCAAGTACATAAATATACATAATAGACAAACATGAGTACTCACGGTTCTAATGTTCCATATGATTCTTACAACTAATCATGCAAAATCTCTAGGGACACCAATGATATTCCTGGTGTATACTCCATCGGCACTGTAGGTCATCTCAAAATTCCAATTTTCGTTGATGGGTGAAACCAATTCATTACATATTTCTAATTAATCACCCCGACCGCCTTCTATATAAATCCACAATTCATATGTTTGAGATTTCTGGCTGCCACGTATTCACTAAAGTTCAAAATAATTCGATATCGCCTCCTGATGCCCCTATCTACACAGCTCGCTGTTACTCTCGACGGCGACTTCATCAAGAGACCAACAGTCTACGTCCACGCTGCTAAGCTCAAGGTCCCTGGTTAAATTACTGACACGGACTCATTGAAAAATGTTAGCCGATTATTTTTCACGAAATACGTCATCCTTTTGCTCTCATGTGTGTATGTGTTGTTACAAACGTTAAAGATCCTTACCTTGCTTAGAATAGTAAATGTTAGGCAAAATTCAAAATTTCCCGGTAAAGAGTCGCTTCTTGTCCAATATAGACCTTCGAGTGAGTCATTGGAAAATCAAATATAGGGCCTACGTCCACGTCCGTTGTCACTGATGCATAATTTCGTTCCCCTTTCGGTAATTCCTCTACACTAATTTCGATCGAACTTAGTTTTGTTAATCCCCACCCTCTGAAAAATTCCGAATTCCGAATTCGGCTCTCGCGCATTACACATCTAAGCTTTTTTAGGCTCAAGTTCAATGTCTTCAGATCGTGTAAACACACTAATTTGTGTGGCATTTTATTATGCTGTGGTTGGTGTAGTTTTTTGAACCTCCAGGTGAATTATTAGAAATGTTTTTGTAAAAAATAATGTCAGTGTTTTATGTCGGTGATATTTCTAATTGATACGACTAGTGTAAAATTCATATCGTCACTGCTGTGTATGTAAAAATGTATTAGTTGCTTTTTGATTTATTCACTTGCCCTAATTTAATCTTCTATTGAAATATCCCCTTTATTAACTGTAAATTACCCAAGCGTCTATAAAATTTTAAAGGTATTATTTTTACTAAAGCTCCTAAACTGGCTGAAATTAGTAAATGTTTTTTTATTTACGAATGTATGCTTAATTAATGCACAAGCGTTACATGGGTCACATCATGCCTAGTGCAAACGCCTTATCAATTTACTATCAACATTTAGTGTATTATAAGGGCTTTGTTTTCAATAATTTATAGAGATTTTCAAGTGAAGATGTGGAAAACTACACTGTAGGGCATGGTTCATTTTGTGGTGATCGTTTTCTTTGGAAAACAGCACTAAACGTTAATCAAATAAAAATATAAATTTATATTTTTAAAGTATATTAACAATTCTTGTGTAAATTCTTGACAATTAAAAAATGTTTGGCACCATTAAATCAGTACAAATTAATATGTTCTAATAAATATTCTAGCTCATATAGGCGAAACCTATAGAGCTACTATTTTTACACTTCACACTAGTTTCCTCGTAGAAATAAGTGATTTTCGTTTGCTTTTAGGCCTTCGATAGTTTGGCGTAAGCAATTTTATATTTTAAAAATGCATAGTAGCACTAGTTATTCTAAAACAAAAGCCAATCAATTGGGTAGAATCATATAACCTCTAGGTGGCTTATAGGGACTGAATTGGATGTATTCACTAAAACAGTGCATGTGATCAGTATATAAATAATAACAACTACCTGCGTTCCCTATATCTTGCCAATTTTTATCCGAATCCAAGGTAGATATGCGGAAAGTCGGGTGTACACGTCTGGAAAGCCTGGCTTAGCACAACCCGATCCAAATGATGTAATTCCTGCCAAAATCCATTTTCCGTCGGTTGATGCACATTGAAGTGGTCCTCCGGAGTCTCCCTAAAAGCTTGCAGTAATTAGTTCAAATCAGATAAGTTTATTACAATAATATGGTTATTTGGAGAGAGGTTCTAACTTCATCACTTTTCTGCTTAAAAACGTATTGTCTAATAAGGTTCAAGAAACAAACAATTTTATTAAACTGTAATAGATCAATAAAAGTTTCTTACATAAAACGCCGACCTTATATATTAAAAAAAAACTTTTTTTACAGTTTTTTATCACTTTTGCTGCGGCTGGTACCGTTTAAGGGCAGAACTGTCACAATTTAATATTTTGACTCCTTTGTGTGCATTTATCATCGGATAAGTTATAGAAAATTTAACCACACATATCGACCTAAACACTTTTGCACCTTATGACAGTCCTCATGATAAGTTTTGTAAAAACGTAAATCGCTTTATAGTTTTGAATGGAAAAGTACATTTTTGAAGGTGCAAACAAACAGGATTGTACAAAGCAAACAATACGTGAATTTATCTATAACTTTATGACCGTTTCTATATGAGGTATAAGATGAGGTATAAGATGGTATTAAGAACATAAAATTGTACAGAAGATATGTAAACCTAAACATGAAATTTGTAGAGGTTGTTATATTATTAAGGAGGTAATTATTCCCAGGATGTTTGTATTTTCAATAAGATTATACGTGTCATCATCAACGGGTCTTTATTCAGTCTTGGAACTGGGTAGGCGCGTATCTTCGTTGTTTCGATATACTAAGCTAACCTATACGTTTCCCTGAACCTCCCACTGCCAACATCTTTCAGTATCTGTCTGCAATAGTCCGATCCAAGTATAATTTTAACACACCTTTTTCCTATTTCTGCTTGTAATATATTCCGCACTATTCCCCGTGTCCTGTCCTTCAATTTCTCCTATTTCATGTTCTCCATAGATATTTTTTTCCCCTAGTATTTCCAAAACCTTTTTGTAATTAGCTTTGTCTGTCCATGCTATCATCATCGTACATCTGAAGCACTACATTCCAAAAGGCTTCTTTTTCTTGCTTGCTTCTATTACTATCCGTCCCTAATTCATAGCCACGCAGTAATGTGCTCTGCACATATGCTATCAACAATTCTTTCTGTGTTTCAATGCTTGTTGTCTTCGAACATAGCCGCTATTCTGTTTTGTTAGATACAGTTCGGTTGCCTTCTATTGTTTTTTAAATATATACCTTTTTACACCTATATTCAATGGTGTGTGTGAGGGGGGGTGTAGAATCCCGACACGGTCCGCTTGAAAAATGTTAGGCGAGCATTTTTCACAAAAATACACCCTCGTTCGGATGAGAGGTAAAATGGAGGTCCCGTGTGTGTGTTGTCACGCACGTTAAAGATCCCTACCTTGCTTGGAACAGCAGGGGTTCGGCAAAATTCAAAAGTTTCCAAGTAAAAAAAATTCGCTTCGTGGCTAATGCAGTACCTTCGGATGGAGCATTAGAAAATCACATGTAGGGTATGTGAAGGCGGCTCCGTGGTGTAGTTGGTTTGTGTGTGACTACTATACCCAAGGTCCCGGGTTCGAATCCCGACACGGTCCACTAGAAAAATGTTGGGCGAGCATTTTTCTCAAAAAGGCGCCCTCGTTCCGATGAAAGGTAAAATAGAGGTCCCGTGTGTGAGTGTTGTCACGCACGTTAAAGATCCCTATCTTGCTTGGGACAGCAAGGGTTCGGCAAAATTCAAAATTTTTCAGGTAAGAAAAACTCGCTTCCTGGCCGATGCAGTACGTTCGGGTGGAGCATTGGAAAATCACATGTAGATATGTGAAAGGGGGCGCCTCTGTGGTGTAGTTAGTATGTGTGTGACTACTATGCTCAAGGTCCCGGGTTTAAATCCCGACACGGTCCGATTGAAAAATGCTAGGCGAGCATTTTTCACAAAAATACGCCCTCGTTCGGGTGAGAGGTAAAATAGAAGTCCCGTGTTTGAGTGTTGTCACGCACGTTAAAGATCCCTACCTTGCTTGCAACAGCGAGGGTTCGGCAAAATTCAAAATTTTCAGGTACAAAAAGCTCGTTTGTTGGCCAATGTAGTACCTTCGGGTGGAGCATTGGAAAATCAAATGTAGGGGTATGTGAAAGGGGTTAAGCGACCTGCGGCTACCAAGATTCCCCATTACTTAACCGTTCACCGAATTAATACGCAAAATCAACATTTGTTGAGAATATTACAAAACCAACAGCTGGCGTTGTTTATAATAATCATCAGGTTTAAGTGTAATAACTTTTTTCGTCATCACGTTTTTTATTTTGGAACGGGTTGAAAGCGATCCTTCGTTAATTTCTATTCTGAGCTAGGCTACACATTTCCCTGAAATTCCCACAGCTTAGATGCAGTTCGGTTCCATTCTATTGTTATCTAAATATATACCCTATTTCACCGACATTCAGTG
This sequence comes from Platerodrilus igneus, assembly GCA_036346225.1. Lineage (NCBI taxonomy): Eukaryota > Metazoa > Arthropoda > Insecta > Coleoptera > Lycidae > Platerodrilus > Platerodrilus igneus. Next base: position 7,048,776 of record JARFIW010000791.1, read on the forward strand.
GTGTGTGAAGACGGCTAAGCAACTTGTGACTACCAAGATCCTCCAACACTTAGACATTCACCGAATTAGTTTTTCATTAAATCCTTTCGCACAGTCAACATTAGTTGAGAATAATGCAAAACCAACACCTATAGTTGTTTATAATTACCATCAAGTTCAAGCACAGTTATTTTTTTCATCACTAGATCTTCCATCTTGGAACTGGTTGGACGCGTACCTCCATTGATTTCTATTTTGAGCTAGCCTAAACATTTCCCTGACATTTCCACAGCCTACATATTTGACTATCTGTGTGCAATAATCTAATCTAGGTCTACTTCTTCCTCGTTTTTTTTTGCTATCTCAGCTTCTAATATATTCCGCACTATTCCCTCATGCCGTAGTATGTGACATATCATCCTATCTCTCCTGTTTTATACTGTTTTCCATATTTTTGTTTCTTCTCCTACCGTTTCTGGAACCTCTTTGTTTTTAACTTTGTCTGTCGATGAGATCTTTATCACATGTCTTCCTGCCCGCTTCTCCGACTTTCCAAGTTACACAGCTGTACAGTGCGGTGCTCCACACATATGCTTTCAGTAATCTTTTCCTTGTTTCTATGGTTGTTGTCTTTGTACAGAGTAAATGCTTTTTTTTGTTAAACGCAGGACGACTTTATGCTAGTCTTTATATGTTTTACAACTTTTCCATATTGCGTTATTTGGCTTCCTAGGTAGCAGAAATTCTTAACCTATTGTAGGTTATCGTTTCCTATTTGTATTCTGATTTATGACTTTTTTCCCCTCTATTACATACCAGTACTTTAGTTTTACTTTTGTTAATTTTTATACCGCACCTCTCAGTTAGAACGGTTTCCATTTCATTAAAAGCTGATTATAGCTTTTCCTTGCTAGATGCTAATACCACTATATTATCTACATCTCTAAGCATATGAATCTTTTGTCGCTGTATAGTAATTCCAAATGTCTTCCTGCATTTGAGAGTATTCATTGCCTCATCGATGTACAAGTAAAAATTAACGGGAATAGGGCACATACCTGCTTCACCCCTTTCCTAATATTTACTTCTCTACGTTCCTGCTCTAGTTCTATTACCGCTGTTTGCTCTTTGTATAAGCAATGTGCTATTCCTCTATCTCTAAAACTCATTCCAGTCTTTTTGAGTATTTCGAACATTTTTTCTCATTTTAAATCGTCGAAAGCTTTTCCTGGATCTACAAACCCTATATACACGGTTTCTCATTTTTTTTATTGTCTTCTCCATTAACACCCTCAGAGCTAGAGTAGCATCCCGTGTTTCCCTGTTTCGCCTAAACTCAAATTGATCTTCTCCTAGTATTTCTTCAGCTCGTTTTTCCATCCGTCTGTGTACAGTTCTAGTTAATATCTTTGATACGTGTACTGTCAAACTTGCTCGAAAATTTTTATATCTATCAGCGCCTCTCTTTTTTGGTATAGTGACTATGATGTTCTGTTCGAAATCTATGGATATCTCTCCTGTTTCATACACATAGCTTACAAGTTGGTAGAGACGTTCTGTTACTGCTTGTCTAGCATCTATTAGAGTTACTGCTTGCACCTTATCTATACCCGATACCTTACGATTTTTCAAACCCATTAATGCTACCTCAAACTCATCTCAAAGTATAGGATATCCCAAGTCAAGATTTTCCAGGTCTGATTCCTATTCTAATCACTTTCTCTACATTTTCTATAATGACGTTTCCTTTATATTTTCGCTATATTGTTTTATATCCCTAAAATTCACTCTAATTAGTTTGCATACTTCGTCTGTCTTCCCTATTTCCATCTTAGTTGGTACCTCTTTGCACTTTTCATCAATCCATTGTTTTTAGCTGTTCTGCATTTGCGAATAATTTCCCATTGTATGGCTTTGTATCTCGGTTTCTTGCTCCATCTGGTCTGTTTTTGTCTTTTTTCTATTACATTCAGAATATCCTGTGTTATCCACGGTTTTTTATGTTCTTTTTGTGTATACCCCAGAATGTTTCTGGCACACATGTGTAAGCTGGATTTAATGTTATTCTATTCCGTTTCTACTTCCTTAGTATCAGAATTTTCCCAATGTCTTTTAGTAATCTGTTTGACTTTTTTTCGAATCTTTCGTGGATATCTTTATCTTTTAGTTTCTCAAAATCAAAGTGCCTTTTTTCGCTCACTTTTTCAAATTTATAAATTTAAGCGTAACCTTCATAATTAAGATATTATGGCCAGTGTTTATATCTACTATGGGGTAGCTACTAGAGTCTTTTACTTGATTCCTAAACCGTTGTATAACAATAATGTAATTTTTTTGATATCTTTCTATATCTCCTGGCATCTTTCACCTGCATCGTCTTTTAATATGATGTTGAAATAACGTGTTCGTGATGATTAAATTGTTTTTGTCTCAGAATTCTACCAGCATGTCGTTTCTCGTGCCTAATCCAAATAAACCTACTGCTGCTCCTTTCCTACCATCACCAACCGCTGCACTAGAATCCCCGTAATAATTAAATTTACATGTCTTTTTACGCATTTCAGTATGCCTTCGATATCTTTGTAGATCGCTTTTACCGCTTCCTCACTGAAGCTAGAGGGGGGTATGTATACTTGTATTATTACTGTATTTACCGGTTTAGACTCTAATCTAACCACGACTACTCTTTCGATATTTTGTAGGTAGTTACGCATAACTATACCTACACCCGAATTTTCTTCTTCTAGTCCTGTATGAATTACTCCTAAAATCTTCGCTTCAAAAATCACCCGCTTCTGACCACCGAACTTCACTAGTCCCTACTATGTCTAACATTAACCTATCCATTTCAATTTTCAAGTTCTCTAGCTTACCACTTACTTCATACTTCTGACATTCCACGCTCCGACTCGCAAAATGTTCCTGGCTCTTTCTTTATACTTTCCAATCACGTCCTCCAAAGTAGTCCCCTCCTAGAAATCCAAACGGGGGGACTATTTTAACTGGCGGTTTCGTGGCGTTGTTGGTATGTGTGTGACTACTATGCCCAAGGTCAAGGGTTCGAATGCCGACACGGTCCGCTTGAAAAATGTTGGGCGACCATTTTTTAGAAAAATTCATCCTCGTTCGGATGAGAGGTAAAATGGAGGTCCCGTGTGTGAGTGTTGTCATGCTCGTTAAAGATCCCTGCCTTGCTTGGAACAGCAAAGGTTCGGCAAAATTCAAAATTTTCCAGATAAAAAAAAACTCGCTTTCTGGCCAAAGTAGGACCTTCGGGTGAAGCATTGGAAAATCAAATGTAAGGACTATTTTAACTCCGGAATCTATTACCCCGGAGGATGCCATCATCTTAAATAACAATTTAAGTACGCTGTGTGCTTGGGAGGTAATGTGGTTTCCCGTTGCCTTCCACATCGTAGTAGTGTATTAGAATGCCAGTCCGTCCTCAATGGTCTCTGACACTCTATGTACCGAAAGAGCTGCAGCCCTCTTTCGGGGACCTGTCTTAGTCTAATTCCTTATTAAAAACCCCACCAATTTGGTAAACATTTTGTTCGGCACTTTAGCTCCTTGGAACATTCAAGACGTTCTACCCCGTTCTAGTAATCTAGAACTTTTTCAAGGTGCAGGTCCATTCAAAACATTAAATAATTTTATATGTTCGTTTACTAGATTAATGTTATTTACTAACAAGGTAAGCGTGTTCATTCATTGGGCTCTATTAACGTTTGGATTTAATAATAGTTTTGGTAATACAACTAATAATATATATTTCCTGTTCACTTTGTAACAAAATCTAAGCGCTTCAAATAATACAAAATATTAGACATTTACTTAACCTTGTGTCTTTAAATGTTCATTTACTGGTGCATTTACCCTATGTGCCGATTTGAGTATAGTTCTATTATTATGCTTACTAACTTTGGCCGATTTTATTTTTAGAACACTACAAACGGCGTATACTATATTGCCTCTAGTGTTTTTAAGTAACTCCATCTGGCATATTTTCTTTTGGTCAACAATAAAATGTATGTATAACATTTTTCTTATGTCGAAAACAAGTTCTAAAAATTGTTACAAGATGTTCGATAAATATTATTTCATTACTAAAATTATGCTAGATCCATTTCAGAATTCAGTAATTATTTTACATGCACCGTTTGTGTATTTCTTTCACCGTTGATAGTTAATTGGACTATTTCGTGTGATATTTTCAATACTTTCTTCCTCAAAGCGTACCATAAATTGCAAACACTTTGTTGCATTTAAAAGATAATAATTACATTTAAAGTTAACCGTTACATATAAAAGTTAGCTGTAGTGTTTTAGTTTATGGAGATATTTTAAAGTTAGTCTAGAATCTAGACACTTTAAGGTTAATTTGTCACTTATACAGAGTGTAACAAAATAAGTGTAAAACATTTCAGGGGGTGATTCCTCAACGAAAAAAAACTTCATTGGAGCATTGGAGCATCCCTTGTTAACATACAGCCCCTTAAAGGGGATACATAAAATTTGTTTTTAATTTTTTTTACAAACACTAAAAAAGTTACAAAATTGAAATTAAGGTGACATTTTTTACCATCAAAAATACACTTACTCAGTATTTTATTTGGTTTTACCTCATTGTTGTAAGGGGTGGAAAACACAACCCCTAAAATTTAGTGCCAATGTTACTTTTTGTCTTATTATTTGTTTGCCATTTAAAAATTTATTTCCAATAGCTTATTTCATTCTAAACAAAAAATGTCTACTAATTTTTTTGCCCAAAATTAACCAGTTCGCAGAAACAAATTATTTTACAAACAACTACAGAAATACATCGTCATAAGACAAAAATGTGAAACTAATTTATCTAGTAGGCCGCTATTAGTGAGTGACAATTAAATTGTTATCACGCTGTCAGTTTGTAAATTTTTGAAATTGAATTAATAATTGTGTCGTTGTTCTGTTCTTAATTTGTTAGTTTAATAATTTACTTGTTATTAAAATGGCATACACAAATGTGAAAATGGTTGATATGCATTACGTTTACGGTCTGTCGCGGGGTAATGAGTTAGAAGCTTGTAGAAGGTATGCTAAAATGTATTCTTCACGGGAGCTTCCTTCGCATAGAATATTTGCCCAACTTCATCAACGATTACGAGAATATAGTTCATTCGAAAAAAACGCAGGATTGTGGTCGCCATCGAGAAGTTAGAACACCAGAGCTTGAAGAAGCAGTACTTAATTTGGTTGAAGAACAACCCACCAGCAGTACTAGAAAGATTGCTTTCGAGTTAAATGTTGATTATATGACCGTACTTCGAATTTTAAAGAAACAACTCTTATATTCCTACTATCTACAATGAGTACAGGCACTGTTACCGCGAGATTTTCCGAACCGTCTTGAATTTTCCAATTGGATGCTGGAAATGATTAGAAGAAATCCTGACTTTCTGAAGACGATCGAATTCCAGACGAACGTACTTTTTCTCGGGAGAAGATTATTAACTTTCATAATAACCACATATGGGCTAATGAAAACCCTCACGCTATTGTCCAAGCTAACCATCAAGAACATTTTTGTCTTAACGTGTGGGTCGGAGTTATTGGGGATTATTTAATTGGCCCTAATTTTCTACCTCTACGATTAAATGGTGAGGCATACACTCAATTTTTAAGAGAAGTGCATCCAGTACTGCTGGAGGAAGTTCCTTGTGGTATCAGAAAGGTTATGTTTTTATGCATGATGGGGCTCCCGCCCATTTTAGTCAAGCAGCACGTCAGCATTTAACTCAAACATATCCAAATCATTGGACAGGTCGAGGAGGACTACAGAATTGGACCGCTCGATCTTCGGTTTTGAATCCTCTCGATTTCTCTGCTTGGGGCCATTTACAGAGTTTGGTTTATCCTACTCCTGTTCGCGATGTACAGGACTTAAGAAACCGCATCATCGATGCGTGCAGGGTAATTAGGGAGACTCCAGGAATATTTGAGGGAATATGTGGCTCAATGCGCCAACGTCTAGACGCATGTGTAATGACTGAAGGTGGACATATTGAACATTTACTATGATTTATACATGTTGTATGTTTTGTTATTAATAAATTAGTTTTGTTTATTTATCTATAATCATACTTTGATGCAGGTAGTAACTACAAGAGAACAATAATAATCCAATTCGCATTTATGACGATGTATCTTTGTAGTTGTTTATAAAATATTATTTCTTTCTGCGAACTGGTTAATTTTAGGCAAAAAATTCCAGAGACATTTTTTGTTTAGAATGAAATAAGCTATTGAAAATAAATTTTTAAATGGCAAACAAATAATAAGACAAAAGTTACATTGGAAATAAATTTTTGGGGTTGCGTTTTCCATCCTTTACAACCATGGGGTAAACCAAATAAATTACTGAGTAAGTGTATTTTTGATAGCAAAAATGTTACCTTAATTTCAATTTTGTACCTTTTTTAGTGTTTGTAAAAAAATCAAAAACAAACTTTATGTACCCCCTTTAAGGGGCTGTATCTTAACATGGGATGCTCGAATGAAGTTTCTTTATATAAAAGACCCTATCTCTTTTACGATGAGGAATCACCCCCTGAAATGTTTACACTTAATTTGTTACACCCTGTATAAACAAGTTAAGGCGCACTAAATTATTAATTATTACTTATTAAACGTTTTCAATGAAGTTATAATTTACTAAATACTGAAATGCACCGGTGAGACTTTATCATTAGGACTACAATGTGAGTTCTACAAAGTCATTCATTTCTGCAATAATAATCAAATTTGATATTCTGTATAATTCTACCAGAGCACTTGCAAAAAGGAAAACCGCTAACAAGGAAAGTAATAAAGACAAGAAGCAACAAATTGACAGCAAAGTGAATAGGAAACGTATAACAGTTTTAAAAGCCAAAAAAAAATTTAAGATTAAGAAGGGCAGGGGGAATGTTACCTAAATAAAATGAGAAGAAACTTATAGATGTTGCAAAAGCCAAAATTATTGTAAGTTCCAAGTGAAGACAATTCAAAAAACAAAAATACGACTACATTAACTGACACAAGTAGAGAACCGGCTGTGAAAGATCAATTATATATTATACAGGATTGGTCATTTAAAGGTCCTGACTTTTCCCTTGAAAATGCCGATGTGGTACATAAGCTTCAAAAATCCGAAAACAATTCTACTTTGAATGAATTTACTGTTGGAAATATTGTCATTGTATAATAAATAGTCAAATAAAAAAAATTGAAAATGAAAGCTATAGCTTTAAGTACGATGGCAATTCTAAATGCTATTCTGAACAAGTCGTGTGTACAAATGATGGAGAATACAAAATAAACACGCTGGAGTATTTAAAAACATCTAACGTAATGCAATGGCCAAGAGAGGCTGCCATAATATGGTATAAAAAATAACATTTTACAGAAGGTACATATGTAAACCTAAACACGAAATTTCCTGAGGCTGTTATATTATTACAAAAGTAGAGAAGTATGTGTATCTACTGAAATAAACATTGTTGTTTATAGGTTGTATATAGGCGACACATTTTACTTTAATATGGCACAAACTTAAGTGATTTTGTATTTCATTTATATATTACTGTATATTATTTTTCCTGGAAAGTATTAACACCAGATGACTAGGTGTTATGAATAATTACCTCAAATGATTTTGCTTGTTCAAACCAAATTTCTTTAAGCGGCTAATACGTCATCATGTATTTGAGAAGTTTGACTTAAATTTTTTATTCACACATTCCTTTATGTTTGAATACTTTCGTCCAACCGATAGCAAACCAATCTCTTTTTTACTGACAGCAGGATTTGAACCCGCGATTAGTTATTAAGAAACTTAATGAAATCTTATGTACAATTTATTGTTTACATTAATATTTAAGAAATTTCTTATTTTTGTTTTATTTACAACACTAATTTGTGTTTTTTATTAAATCCCCTCAATTTTTTTTGCGAGATCTCACACTCTTCGTCAACCAGATTAAAGAATTCGACAACACAGTCTAAATGCTAATGGCAGCAACTCACAATAAATAGCGAATAGCTAAAGAATGGCAAAGACTACTAATATTATTGGCTTAGTCATGAAACCCTAACCTAACATCACCACCCAAAATGATGCAGTTTTGATTTTGAATGATTACTGATTTTAAGTGGATATTTTACTACTGACTATAATCCAATACATATACTCGTTCCATTTTATGTTCACTTTGGACTATACACTGTTTTACCAGAACTTATGAATGCGAAACAGCGCAAAACATCGCACACGGAATATGGTATTAAGTGGTTGCAAACACTCGACTTCACTTTTGTACGTCTACATCCAATTATTCGAAGACGCATGGTCTAATGATTACTTCATCATTCTTAGTTTTAAAGAAACACTACTGAGATAGTGCACACTTTTTATAATCACAAGAAGCACAAGAGCACATATTTCCAAAAAACTTATTTTCCTTTTCCATAAACTTCCATTCCTTATGGATATGGATACATCTTCCTCACGACTACACACTATAGTCGAAAAATCTCTTCTTGTTTTGGAACTATTTGGGACTATTGTCTTGGAACAAAATCACGTACTAGTGCTTTCACCTAAACAATATGGAACTAATTATATACTATTCCACTCAACAATCAATTTTTCCTCAACTTATGTGAGGTCAAACATCGTTTCATCAATACCAAGCAATACATACTGCTTGCATTCAACAGCTGCAATCATCCTGAGGCTTCTTTAATCATTCGCAAGCCGTTTCTACCTCTTGTCACCAGCGTGCCCTGATCAAGCAGCACTGATTTTTGGTATGAACTTCTTTGTTAACCTTTAAGCCATCATGCGTTGACTTTTTAAATTATTTTTTTTGGTGTGAGGCCTTCATACGCTCGCTCTGATTTACCACTTGTTTACTTTTTTTTCTTTTTTTGTATTATATTGTATATTGTATTGAATTGTATTTTATCTTAAGTATTTTGTAATTGTACACATTTACGTATTCTTACTTCATGTATATTTCCATAGGTTTTACTTTTTTACTTCTACATTTATGTTTTTAGTTATTCTAAGTTTTTAAACAACTTTTATTTCCTTTACTTTTAATCAATTTAAAATTACTTTCGATTAATACTTCAACTTGTATTAACACTGACAACACCTTTAAGTTTGTATAATTCTTTTATAGTTAAAATTTTTAAACTTAACTATTTGCAATTTTATCTTTTTGTAATTTTATTTCTTTTTTCGTTTTTTGCAGTGACCATTTGTATTGAATTGATTTCATTCCTATTTGATGTAAATGCCTTCTTATATACAACTGCCTCCTTGCCAAACTCCTTAATATTTTCTTTTCAACTTTTTCTTTGTTTTTTTTATTTTTAGATTTGGGGTCCAAATTTTTCATGGGCGGGGCATGTGTTGTATATAGCGAAGCCATGTAGAAATGCAACATTGTAACAATCAATACATTCCGCATCCTGTATTTTAGGAAATTTTGGAATCTACTTTGTCATTATCTTGTTCAAACCAAATCCTAATGTATCATGTTCTTTCCTCTTAATCTGTACCGCCTTGGTTGGTTACTTTGTATTTTTTATAATCAGTCTTCCTGTAAGATTATTAAAAACTAGGAAATTTTGGCTAACTTCTATACTGTTTATCACATGCCAAATCCTTCTGTAGAAACCAGTATCCTTGAGTCAGCATGTATAAAAGGCTAAGACACCTTTCCACTGATCGGTAGTTTGTGGGTAGGTAGGCAGCTAGCCAAGTCATTGGTCATCTACTGTGAAGCAAGTTGGCTCTCATCAAAATGGTGACTTAACCCTTTATAGATGCTGAAGAAACCCTAATCAAGAATTATTAAGGTTTGAATTTAATAATAATTTTGGTAATACACTTAATAAAATATAACTCATGTCGACTTGGTAACAAAATCTAAGCACTTCTAATAATACAAAATGTTAAACATTTACTTAAACCTAAAAACTAAAAAATTAAGTTAGCCTGAGGTTATAAGTGTCATCAAATGTTCATTTATTTGTGCATTTACCATATATGCTGATTATTATTATGCTTAGTAAATTTTACCGATTTTATTTTTAGAACACTATACACCCCGTGTACTAGTCTGCCGCTAGTGCTTTTAAGTAACTACATTTAGTAAATTTCTCTTGGTTAACAATAAAATGTTTGTATACAATTTTTCTTATGTCGAAAATAGCCATTCTGAACGGACCTGCACCTTGACGACGTTCTAAAATACTACAACAGATACAATGGCTTGCGCGTTTCAATGAGCTAAAGAGCCGAACTATAGGTTTAACCAAATTAGTGGGGTCTTTAGTGAGGAACCAGACTAAGACAGGTCCCCGAAAGAGGGCAGCAGCTTTTTCGGTACTTAGAGTGACAGAGACCATAGGGGTCAGTATGACATTCTAAGACACACTACTGCAATGTGGAAGGCAAAGGGAAACCACCACATTACCTCCCAAGTACACTGCGTACAAAATTGTTAAACATGATCGCATCCTCTGGGGTAAAAAATTCCCGAAGTAAAATAGTCCCCCATTTGGATCTCCGGGAGGGGACTACTTCGGGGGATGTGATCAGAAAGAATAGAAAAAGATCCGTGAACATTTTGCGAGTCGGAGCGTGGAGTGTCAGAAGTATGAAACAAGCAGGTAATCTGGAGAACTTGAAACTCGAAAGGGAAAGGTTAGCACTAGACATAGTAGGAATTAGCGAAGTTCGCTGGTCAGAGGCGGGAAATTTTGGAGTGGAGAGTTCAGGGTGATTTATGCAGGATCAGTGGAAGGAAATTCTGGTTGGGGGATAGTTATGCGAAAAAATATAAGACAAGTGTAGAAAACTACCTACAAAAGAACGAAAGAGTACTCATGATTAAATTTGAATCTAAACCAGTAAATACAGTAATAATACAAGTATACATGCCCACCTCTAGCTACAGTGAGGAAGAGATAGAGGCGATTTACAAAGATATCCAAGACATACTAAGATACGTAAAAAGACATGAAAATTTAATAATTACGGGGGATTTTAATGCAGTGGTAGGTGAGGGTAGGGAAGCAGCGATAGTGGGTTTATTTGGTTTAGGCACGAGAAATGACAGGGGAAATAGGATGGTAGAATTTTGCGATAAGAACAACTTAACCATCACAAATACATTATTTCAACATCATGCTAGAAGACGATACACGTGGAAGATACCAGGAGATATAGGAAGGTATCACACAGATTACATTATTGTTAGACAACGGTTTAGAAATCAAGTAAAAGACTGTAGAAGCTACCCGGAAGCAGATGTAGACATTGACTACAACATCGCACTTAAATTTAAAAATCTGAAAAAGAGGAACGGAAAAAAGCACTTTGACTTTGAGAAGCCAAAAGATAAAGATATCCACGAAAGATTTGAAAAAAGTCAAATGAATTGCTGAAAGATATCGAGAAAATTTCTGATACTAGGGAAGTAGAAACAGAATGGAATAACATTAAATCCAGCTTAGATGTGGCGGCCAGAGATATTCTGGGGTATTCACAAAAAGAAAATAAGAAACCATGGATAACAAAGGATATCCTGAATTTAATAGAAAAAAGACGAAAATACAAAAACAGGGAAACAAAGATACAAAGCCATAAAATGGGAAATTATTCGCAAATGCAGGAAAGCTAAAAAACAATGGATTGATGAAAAGTGCAACGAGGTACAAACTAAGATGGAAATAGGAAAAATACACGAAGTATACACATTAATTAGAATGAATTTTAGGGATATAAAACCATATAGCAAAAATATAAGGGTTGCGGGAGGAAACGTCATTATAGAAAATGTAGAGAAAGTAGCTAGATAGCAAAAATATATAGGGAATTTATATTCAGGAGAGAAATTAGCAGCATTAAAACAGGAATCGGACATTGAAAAAGATGACCTAGCATATCCTATACTTAGAGATGAGTTTGAATTAGCATTAAAGAGTCTGAAAAATGTTAAGGCACCGGGTACAGATAAGGTGCAAGCAGAAACTTTAAAAGTCGCTGGACAAGCAGTAACAGAACGTCTCTTCCGACTTGTAAGCTATATGTATGAGACAGGCGAGATACCCAAAGATTTCAAACGTAACATCATAGTAACTATACCAAAAAAGGGGCGCGGATGGATGTGAAAATTTTCGAACAATAAGCTTGACAGCACACGTTTCAAAAATATTAACTAAAATTGTACAAGACGAATGGAAAAACGTGCTGAAGAAATACTGGGAGAAGATCAATTTGGGTTTAGGCGAAACAGGGGAACACGGGAGGCTATTTTAGCTCTGAGGGAGATAATGGAGAAAACAAAAGAGAAGGGGGAAAGCGTATATATAGGGTTTGTAAATCTGGAAAAAGCATTCAACAATGTAAAATGGAAAAAATGTTCGAAATACTCGAAAAGATTGGGATGAGTTATAGAGATAGACGAGTAGTACATAGCTTATACAAAGAAGAAACAGCAGTAATAGAATTAAAGCAGGAAAGTAGAAAAGTAAATATTAGGAAAGGGGTGAGACAGGGATGTGTCTTATCCCCATTAATTTTTAACTTGTACATAGAGGAGGCAATGAATACTGTCAAATACAGGAAGACATTTGGAATTAATATGCAGGGACAAAAGATTGTTATGCTTAGATTTGCAGATGATATAGTGGTATTAGCATCTAGTAAAGAAGAGTTAGAAGCTGCTCTTGATGAAATGGAAACAGTTCTAACGGAGAGATATGGTATGAAAATTAACAAAAATAAAACTAAAGTTCTACTATCCAAGGAGGGGTGAAATAAATCAAAAACAAGAATACAAATAAGTAACGGGAACTTACAAAAGGTTAAGGATTTCTGCTACCTAGGAAGTCAAATAACGCAAGATGGGAAAAGCGCAAAAGATATAAAACAAAGATTAGCACAACGTCGTGCTACATTTAACAAAAAAAAAGTAAGGACTGTGTTCAAAGACCACAAACATAGAAACAAGGAAAAGATTGCTTAAAACATATGTGTGGAGCACAGCACTGTATGGCTGTGAAGCCTGGACAGTAGGAGAAGCATACAAGAAAAGGTAGTAGCGTTTGAAATGTGGAAGTACAAACGTATGATGGACAGACAAAGCAAAGAACAAAGAGGTACTAGAAATGGTAGGGGAGATAGAATGATAGGCCACATACTAAGACATGAGGGAATAGTGCGGAATATATTAGAAGCAGAGATAGGAAAAAAGAGAAGTAGAGATAGACCTAGGTTAGACTACTGCACACAGATAGTGAAAGATGTAGTTTGTGAGAATTTCAGGGAAATGTGTAGGCTAGCTCAGAATAGAAATCAATGGAAGTACGCTTCCAACCAGTCGCAAGAAGAAAAAACTAATAACAAAAATAATAACTGTACTTAGACATGGTGATTATTGTAAACAACTTCAGATATTAGTTTTTCAATACTCTAAACTAATGTTAATTGTGCGAAAGGATTTATTTGAAAACTATAATACGTCAAATGTCTAAGTGTTGGGGGAACCTTGGCAGCCACAGGCTGCTTAACCCCCTTCACATACCACTGAATCTCCGTGAAATAGGGCATATAATTAGAAAACCATAGAAGGGAATCGAGCTGTATATAGGCTGTTGGGAGAATTGCAGGAAACGGTGTAGGCTAGCTCAGAACATAAATAAGCTGAGGTAAAAGTCCAAGCAGTTTCAAGATGTAAAACCCAATGACGAAGAAACAAGTGTTCTTAAACTGATGATTATTATAAACAACTACAGGTGCTGGTTGTGAAATATTTTCAACTAATGTTGATTGTGCGAAAACATAAATTGGAAAAACTATTAATTCGACAAAGGTTCAGGTGCTGGGGAAACTTGGCAGCCAAAGGCTGTTTATCCCCCTTTATACACCACTGAATATCGGTGAAATAGGGTATAAAACTGTAGAACAATAAAAGGTGACCGAACTGCATCAAACAAGAAAGAACAGCAGCTATGTTCAAAGACAACGAACATAGATACAAGAAGAAAACTGTTCAAAGCATAGTGTGGAGCACAACACAGTACATCTATGAAATATGGGCAGTAGGAAAAGCAGACAGAAAGAGATAGAAGACTTCTGGAATGTTGTGCTTCAGATGTATGAAGATGGTAGCATGGACATACAAAGTTAATAACAAATAGGTTGTAGAAATAGTGGAGGAATAAAGATATTTGTAGAAAATGGAAAATAGGAGAAATAGGAGGACAGGATACGTTCTAAGGATTTTCTGGGGAATAATACGGGAAATACTACAAGCAGAGATAGAAAAAGTGAGGTATGGGGAGACCGAGATTCGACTTTAACACACAGATAGTGATAGATGCAGACTGTGCAAATTTCAGGGAAATGTGTAGGTTGGTTCAGACTAGGAAACAATGAGGGTACGCGTCCAACCAGTTCTAGGACTGAAGACCTAATGATAATGATGATGATGTCGAAAACAGAGTTCTCCAAAACTGTTACTACGTGTTCAATAAATATAATTCCATTACTAAAATTATGGCATACTCATTTCAGAATTTAGTAATTATTTCTCACACGCAATTTCTATATTTCTTGTACTGTTTATAGTTAATTGGACTATTTCGTGTGATATTGTCAATACTTTCTTCCCCAAAGCGTACCATAAATTGCACGTACTTTGTTGCATTTAAAAGATAATTGTAACATTTAAAGTTAACCGTTACGTTTAAAAGTTAATTGTATCCTTTTTGTAAATGGAAATATTTTAAATATAGTCTTCATGTATCAAAGTTAATTTGACGCTAACTAGCCTACTAGCTTATTAATTATTGCTTACTAAACTTTCTTAATGTAGTTATAAGTTACTTACTACTCAAATGCACCGGTGAGACCTTATCAACAGGGTTACAATGTGAGTTTTTGATTTTATTCCTGCAACAATAACAAGATTTGATGTACTGAAATATTTTACAAAAAGTTTATTAAACTGAATACTTAGCGTAGAAGATTTTTAATGAGACAGCCAAGATGTAATTGATTGTTTTCATATGTATAGTTCAAAAAATTTGGTATGACATTCACATTTAGCTTACGTACAAAAATTGAGAAAATAACAGAAACAATTGATTAAATGTAGAGGCTCCTAGTACTGCTGCATAAGAAATAAATTTATCGGAAGTAAGTTCTGTAACTTACAGTTTAAGAAAAATTTTTAAAAAAGGCTACTTAAAATGACATCATGTTCTGAAACTTTCTACAATGTAAGTTTAAAGTTTAAATTTGTATGTAGGTTTACCTATAAGGGTGGAAAATTAATTGATCTGATTAATGTGCTTAAATACTTCTTGTCTTTATTACTGTCTTATTAGCGGTTTCCTTTATTACAAGTGCTTTGGATTTATTCATTCTTTTTATTTTTAAGTTTAATATTTTCTGCTATTTGTTTCTTGGCAAGCTCCATCTTATCATAGTAGTCTTTCCATTGTTTCGAAGTATTGACAGAAGGCATTTCCTTTTTGTGACTGTTTTCTAGTTTGCCCTGTTCATATCATTCAGTAATTTTTTTGATATATTTTTTTTCGGTAATTCCATTCGTTAAATTAGAAACTTCTTTATTGTCTAATTGCTCTACACTACAACCACAAAGATCATCATCATCATAAGGCCTTCAGTCCTGGAACTAGTTAGACGCGTACCCTCATTGTTTCCTAATCTAAAGTAACCTACACATTTCCATAGAATTTGCACAGTCTGCATCTATCACTATCTGCGTGCGTAAGTCTGATCCCGGTCTACCTCTACCTCTTCTTTTCTATCTCTGCTTGTAATATACGTCCGTAGTATTCCCCAAAAATGCCTTAGACCGTATCCTGCCCTTCTATTTCTACTATTTTTCTTTGTTTTTCACAAGTATATTTATTCCTCTACTATTTCTATAACCTATTTGTTATTAACTTTGTCTGTCCATGCTATCATCCCCATACATCTGAAGCATAACATTCCGCAAGGCTTTCTATCTCTGTCTGTCTGCTTTTCCTACTGCCTCTATTTCATAGACGTACTGTACTGTACTCCACACATATGCTTTGAACAATTTTCTTCTTGCTTCTATATTTGTTGTCTTTGAACATAGCCGCTGTTCTTTCTTGTTAGATGCAGTTCGGTTACTTTCTATTGTTTTACAGTTATATACCCTATTTACCCGATACTCAGTGGTATATAAAGGGAGGCAAGCTGCCTGCGGTTGCCAAGTTCCCCCAGCACTTGAGCATTAGTCGAATTAATAGTTTTTCCAATATATCCTTTAACACAATCAACATTAGTTGAAAATATTTCACATATTGTTTATAGTAATCAACAGATTTAAATTCAGTTAGCTTTTCGTCATTAGGTTTCCGTCTTGAAACTCGATGGACGCGTACCTCCACTTATTTATGTTCTTAGCTCCAACACAGTACCCTGAAATTCCCACAACAGCCTATATGCAGCTCGATTCCCCTTCTATTGTTTTCTAATTATAAGCCCTCTTTCACCGAAATTCAGTGGTATGTAAAGGGAAGGCGGCTCCGTGGCGTAGTGGTATGTGTGTGACTACTACGCCCAAGGTCCCGGGTTCGAATTCCAACACGGTCCGCTTGAAAAATGTTAGGCAAACATTTTTTACAAAAATACACCCTCGTTCGGATAAGAGGTAAAATGGAGGTCCCGTGTGTGAGTGTTGTCACGCACGTTAAAGATACCTTGCTTGGAACAGCAAGGGTTCGGCAAAATTCCAAATTTTCCAGGTAAAAAAAACTCGCTTCCTGGCCAATGTAGTACCTTAAGGTGGAGCATTGGAAAATTACATGTAAGGTATGTGAAAGAAGGGCGTAGCCGTGGATCAATGTAGTAAGCGTAAGACTACGGATCCTAAGGTACTGGGTTCAAATTCCGACACGGCCGACTGCTTGAAAAATGACAGGTGAGCATTTTTCACAAAAATTACACTCTCGTTCGGATGAGAGGATAAATGGAGGACCCGTGCGTGAGTGTTGTCACGCTCGTTAAAGATCCCTACCTTGCCTGGAACGGCAAGGGTTCGGCAAAATTCTAAATCTCCAGGCAACAGAAAACTCGCCCCTGGCCAATGTAGTACCTTCTGGTGGAGCATTGGAAATATAAATGCACGGTATGTGAAGGGGGTTGGCTGCCAAGGATCCCCCAATACATAGACAATTGCTGAATTAATAGTTTTTCTTTCGCACAATTAATGTTAACTGAGAATATTGCAAAACCAATACCTGTAGTTGTTTATAATAATCATCAGGTTTAAGTAAGGTTATTTTTTTCAACATTATTTTTTCCATCTTGGGACTGGTTATACGCGTACCTCCTTTGATTTCTATTTTGAACTAGCCTACACATTTCCCTTAAATTTCCACATCCTACATCTTTCACTATCTGTGTGCAATAGTCTAACCTATGTAGCACCACATTTCAATCGCTTCTACCTTTCTCTTGTCCGCTTCTTCTACTGTCCAGTGCTGTGCTCCACACATTTGGTTTAAGCAATCTTTTCCTTGTTTCTATGTTTGTTATCTTTGAACACAGTATATGCTTTTTCTTGTTAAATGTAGCACGACCTTGTGCTAATCTTTGTTTTATATCTTTTGTACTCTTCCTATCTTGAGTTATTTAACTTCCTAGGTAGCAGACGCCCTTAACCTCTTGCAAGTTCTTGTTACCTATCTGTATTCTTGTTTTTGATTTATTTTCTCCACCTTTGCGTACTAAAATTGAAGTTCTATCTTCGTTAATTTCATTACCGCATCTCTTTGTTAGAACTGTTTCCATTTCATTAAGAGCAGCTTCTAACTCTTCTTTGCTAAATGCTAATACCGCTATATCATCTACAAATCTAAACATATTTACCTTTGTCCTTGCATAGCAATTCCAAATGTTTTCCTGCACTTGACTATATTCATTGCCTCTTTAATGTACAACTTAAAAATTAATGGGTATGGGGCACATCCCTGTCTCACCTCTTTCTTAATATTTACTTCTCTATGTTCCTGCTCTACTTCTATTACCGCTGTTTGCTCTTTGTATAAGCTATGTGCTATACGTCTATCCCTTAAACTTATTCCAATCTTTTTGAGTATTTCGAACATTTTTTCTATTTTACATTGTCGAATGCTTTTTCCAGATCTATAAACCCTATATACACATTTTCCCCCTTTTCTATTGTTTTCTCCATTATCACCCTCAGGGCTAAGATAGATTCTCGTGTTCCCCTGTTTCGCCTAAACTCAAATTGATCTTCTCCTAGTATTTTTTCAGCTCGTGTTTCTATTCGTCTTTGTACAATTCTAGTTAATATTTTTGACACGTGTGCTGTCAAACTTATTGCACGAAAATTTTCACATCTGTCCGCTTCATTTTTTTTGGCCATAGTTACTATGATGTTACGTTTGAAATTTTGGTGTATATCGCCTGTCTCATGCATATAGCTTACAAGTTGGAAGAGACGTTCTATTACTGCTTGTCAAGAGGCTTTTAGAGTTTCTGCTTGCACATTATCTGTACCCGACGCTTTGCCACTTTTCAGACCCTTTATGCTAATTCAAACTTGTCTCGAAGTATAGGATATCCCAAGTCATCATTTTCAATGTCTGATGCCTATTCTATTGCTATTAGTTCCTTTCCTGCATATAAATTCCCTATATATTCTAGCCATCTAATCACTATCTCTACGTTTTCTATAATGACGTTTCCTCCAGCGTCCCTTATATTTTTGTCATATGGAATGATATCCCTAAAATTCATTCTAATTAGTTTGTATGCCTCGTCTGTCTTTCCTATTGCCATCTTAGTTTCTACCTCTTTGCACTTTACATCAATCCATTGTGCTTTAGCTTTCCTGCATTTGCGAATAATTTCCCATTATATTGCTTTGTATTTCTGTTTTCCTGTTTTGTCTGATAATTTTTGAATTTTCGTTTTCTTCTATTAAATTCTAAATATACTTTGTTATCCATGGTTTCTTGTTTTCCTTTTGTGTATACCCTAGAATATTCTGTGGCCGCCATGTCCAAGCTGGATATAATGTTATTTTATTTTGTTTCTACTTCCTTAGTATCAGAAATTTTCCCGATTTCTTTCAGCAATTTCATTTGACTTTTTATAAAAATCTTTCGTGGATATTTTTATCTTTTAGTTTTGATATCTTTCTATATATTCTGACATCTTCCACGTGTATCGTCTTCTAACATGATGTTGAAATAATGTGCTTGTGATAGTTAAATTGTTCTTGCCGCAAAATTCTACCAAACTATTTCCTCTGTCGTTTTTCGTGCCTAAACCAAATAAACCTACTACCACGCCTTCCCTACCCTTACCTACCACTGCAATAAAATCCTCCGTAATTATTAAATTTTCATGTCCTTTTACGTATCTTAGTATGTCTTCGATATCTTTGTAGATCGCTTCTGCCACTTCCTCACTGTGGCTAGATATGGGCAGGTATACTTGTATTATTACTGTGTTTACCGGTTTAGATTCTAATCTAACCATGAGTACTCTTTCGTTCTTTTGTAATTAGTTTTATACACGTTGCTCTATTCTTTTTCGCATAACTATCCCCACGCAGAATTTCCTTCCTCTGATCCTGTATGAATTACCCTAAAGTCTCCACTTCAAAAATCCTCCGCCTCTAGCCACTGAAATTCGCTGATCCCTACTATGTTTAATGCTAACCTATTCATTTCAGTTTGTAAGTTCTCTAGCTTACCTACTTGCTTCATTATTCTTACATTCCACGCTCTGACCCTTTTATTATACTTTCCGAGCACTTCCCTCAAAGTAGTCCTTTCGCGGAGATCTGAATGGGGGACTATGTTAACTCAGAAAATTTTTACCCCAGAGGATGGCATCAACTTTAATAACAATTTAAGTACGCTGTGCACTTGAGAAGTAATGTGGTGGTTTTCCGTTGCGTTCCACATCGCAGTAGTGTATTTTAGAATGCCATACCGACTGACCCCTATGGTGCCTGCAATTCTAAGTACCAAAAAAGCTACTGCCCTCTTTCGAGAATCTGTCTTAGTCTGGTTCCTCACTAAAGACCCTACTACATTGGCTGGACCTGTAGTTTGGCTCTTTAGATCACTGGAACGCGCTCGCCATTCCACCGTTCTAAGTAAACTAGAACTTCTTCAAAGTGCAGGTTTCTTCGGAATGGATTCACCAAGTTAATTTGATCATTTAATTCAGTCACAGTTCCTGTATTGCTATCTACAGTATTACAAGTGTTTGTACTTAAACTAGTTTCGTTTCTATTGTTTATTTTTTCTCTTTTTTATTAATCATAAATCTTCTGCGTCTTTTTTACTTCATTGCCTTCAGTATTACTATTCTTTTTTTACAGTTACAAGATTTTTAATATTAATAGTTAGTAGAATCACATTCACTTTTTTCGTTTGACTTCATCTCTTACCTCAATTATTTGATTATCTAAGTTTATTTTTGTAACATTAACATGTAGAACATAATTTTTTACCCCTATTTCTAATGTGTTGCTTTTCACTTTGTTAATGTTTGACATGTTATTAAGTTTTAGTTCTTTTGGGCAACTATTAAATTTACCTCGACATTAAAATTCTTTAAACGTTTCAAATTTATTTGTTTCGATTTCGTCATCAACAGTCATTTTATTATAATCTTCTTAAGCAGGTTCATTTAGAGTCAAATTCAAATATATCATTCCAAAATCAAATAAATCTTGAGCCAAACTCTTAATTCCTATATTTTGGTCATTTAAATTTAATATACTACCATCAAATTCTATCGGCATTGAATCTATTTCAGATTCTGTAAGTAGCTTATTATTAGAGTTATTGTCAATAGAATTCATTTGACTTTGACAAAATTGGCCTTTTGTGTTTCATTTTCTCGAAGTTGCGTATTGTAGTAAAATTATAGTGCCTTAAAAACTGATTTAAATCATCCAATATTGGGTGGTCTGTTGTTTCATTTTCAGTTCTTTGTTTTCCGGCTGTGGAAATAACTCCTTTTTTCTAAAATATACATTTACTATAATCAACTGCCGGTCACATTAAGGAGATACAGACCACACTTGCGAAATCCATTCTATATTACAGTATCATACAGAATCATTAGAATAATCAAAAACCTTTTTAAATAATGGTGCACACGTGGCTTTTGTTGTCGACTATATCACCGCACCCGAGCTGAGCACAGAACAGACTGAGGAATTGCAGTTGACTATATATCAAAGTACACGAGCTGGAAATAGAACAAACTAAGAATCGCGAGAAATTTTCAACTCATTTTTTTTGTGGTACATAAAAACTAGCACGTCCATTGGTCAAACTAAATTTGGAAATTCTTCTACATTTGAAAATCGAAATACACAATTTCATTTGTTAAAGACATCGTTAACGTTTTTCAACACAGGAAGCATAGGAAATTGAAGTGTATAAATAAAATTTTAAATTTTCCAAAACGCATTTGTTAGTGCTCACCATAGCCTAAGGAATCACCTTGCAGGGCTCCCCATAGCCTGCAAAACCTTCAGCGAGCAGTGCTCTCCATAGCTTGCTATACTATAACACGCAGTGCTCCCCTTATCCTGCGCATTTTCCGACGGTGACGCTGTCCACCGCCGTACCTAGGGCACGTCATTATAATTCATCGATCAAAAGTCAACAAACTCCGTGTGGAGGTGAAGCCCCGTTCCATACTTTACCGACAAGTCGTTATTGTAATTGCGTGTTTCAACTCTACCTCCGAAACGTTGGTCTTCCACTTTGACTTGATTGATTGATTTCATTGGAAGGGTGGCAAAGCCACGCGCACTTAGGCCGCAATATGGGCCTATTGTGCTGCCTTCTTATACCTGATCCTCAATCACTCAGCCATCCGAGCTTACAGACGAACCTGTGGATATCGGTTCAGGGCCCACTTTGACTTGTAGCGACCTTCAACTTAGATAGCTGGCCAGTAGTCTCAGGTAGCTGGATGAGTTTGTAAAGCAGTTCAGCATGCCAGATTTTGTTGAAGGTCTTCTCCATGTCTAAAGAAACCGCTACGGTGGCTTTTCTTCTGTTGTAATTGTCGGCAACGTAGTCGACCAGCTTGATAATCTGATGCGTCGTGGAGTGTTGTTTTCTAAATCCAAACTGTTCCTCTCTGATCTTTAAGTGTGGCTGCAGACGATGTAAAAGTAGTCTTTCGAAGATGTTCGCCATGGAGTTCAGCAAGGAAATAGGACGGTAGTTCTTTGCTTCTGTTATGGTTTTCCCCGGCTTGGGGATCATCACAACTGTTGCGTGTTTCCATACCAGTGGGAAGTATTTTAGGTGTAGGATGCTGTTCTAGATTCGTGTTAGTCGTGCTTGTGTGGGTTTCGTGATGTTGCGTAGGGCTTCGTTGGTGATGCCGTCAGGTCCTGGACGAAGATAATGTTAATATAGGTATTGGCGCAGGTTACGATATCTCAATAAGTAGCATTAGAAGTAGGACATTCGAAAGCTTAATTTATAAGATACTTGTAATACGATATTTTGTAAAGATTTATGTGAAAAGGAAAGTGTCAACTTAGACCCTTAGTTTATGATGGCCCATTTAGTGGTAAGCAATAAATAAGGATAATGTGACAGTTACGCCTTAGAGGCTGTGTAATATATTATTTCATGAAGATTAGTGTCAAAGCGAAAGTAAACAAATTTAGACTTAGGTACTTTTTTAGATATAGGGTAAGCAAAAGGAACAAAGAAATGACTGATTGATGCTCGACCCCGTCAAGGCGACATATGGTACAAAGACACATGATAATTGTAAATTGTCAACCTAACTGAACTACTTAATAGTGATATGAATAGATTAAGGAATTTTATGTATCCTGAATAAATGATTGATATATGAAGACACCGGAGACTCGTTAAAGTGTTTGTAGGCAATTAATAAATTACTGAATGAAAGTAAAATAGGCGGATCCTGGTTTATATAAACCGATCCGTAAGCAACGGATGGGAGATGTGACAAATATGTAGAAGTATACGAATAGCTGAACCTTTAACATTACTCTGATGAGTACAATCACTCATTCTTGTAAATTAATAAATAAATAAGATACAGTGTTTGTTAGTTGTATTATTTCTTTTAGAGATTAAACAATAAATGGTTTTTAAAGACTAAATTAGCAAGGTCTTACCTGTAATTCGCACTAACCGAGAAAAATGTTTTGTTTTACGGCAGGTGGCATATCTTCTAGAAACGCGTTTAAATTGCGTTTAAGGAGGATTAAATAAAGAACTCGATTTAGGTTAGATGGCAGTTCAAAGAACCAGTGAGGAACTAGATGTCACACACACCAAATATTGACTTTAAACTCATCTTGAATGTTTTTCCTTTACAGCTCGAAATTCCACAAACTATTGTTCTTTCAATTAAAAACTTCTGGTTTAGTAAACGTTGCTCCATCAGTGAAAAAAATCTCATCAATAAAGTTTGGGTTTGCGTTTTGTTTAGCTTGTGCGAATTGAATAAGATGTATGTGTAAGGTAGGTTATAAAAATATTCACCTTTCTAAAAATAAAAGGGTACACGAAAACCTTGACTCCTACGCCTTGTATACAATTATGAGTAATTCCAAAGGCAGGTAGCTCGATGGTTGTGGACAGGTGTAAGGAACATTCCAGTAAAATGAAATTTAAAAGGAACAAGCGTACAGTGTACAGTTAGCATTGAGTGGGTGTTGTGCTTATGAATGTGATCTTTTGATGTAAAGCATACATAGTTGAGTTTTCTCACAGTGTTTTATCCTGATTAATTCATTTTTCAAGAATGTCATTGAAGTAATATTGCATGCGAATTTATTTAATTTTAATATTTTTTGCGTAGAGGGATTGCATTAAAATTCTATTATTTCTTTGTGGCCGTTATGGACTTTAAGATGTATGTCACTTAAAATTATACAGAAATGTAAATTTGATGAAGGAAGGTTGCATCGCGTGTTTTAGCACTTTGTGACCATTGCACTCCCTATAACAAGGCACTAGTATCTGGAGAAGGGTTCAATGCACGTTGTATCCCTTTGAGCTTATTATTCTCAGTACTAGATTATGATTGGATTTGTAATGCACTGCGAGTTGTATTCCCTTGCATTCGGTGCGGCGCATTGCGAGTTGTATCTCTTTTCGTCGGGCCTGGTAGCTGGAGCGGGTTCATCGCGCGTTGTATCCCTTTGGACCCATTGCACCACTCAGTATCAGGGCGTTGGAGAAATATAATGAGTAAACATTGCGTGTTGTATCCTTTTGTTTACCGAAATGTGCTCTTCTGTATTGAAATAACTTTTGCAAATATGTCCATATTTTAGTTATAGTTTTGATATGATCAATATATTAATGATTGAATTTTTGAGATTCTAAACATTCATTCAGGGTCTTGATTTCAGATAGAAATTGTAGGAATCACTTCGGATCCTTCCCGGCGGTTTACTAAGAAAAGAAAGGGATTATGGTTTTTGTTATTCCTTTACATTTAATCAGCAGTGGGATCGCCCTCTTGCTCACATATACATACTTTTTCTTTTTTTTATTTATTAATTTTTATATTGGGATTGATCTGTAGTGGCCTGACGAGGTCTACATTAAATAATTAAAATTAATTGGTGTACTAGAGTTGTATTAGTGTTTGGTGTTTTTAAAGGCGAACTAAGCCGTTCGTAAGATGAGTCGAAGAGGTGTAAAGAGGAGACAAATTGTTCCGAATTCGGAGGCGATACAGGAATTCGTTCCTGGAAACAGCAGTAATAGCAGCGTCGGTGGCAATGATTCTATATATCGGTTAACTGAGGTCATGACGAGAATTTTACAAAATACTACTAATGCAGCAAACGCGGGCTCGGCAAAAGGTGCATCCTAGGTTCCTGAATTCAATCCTGAAGATCGGGAGCAAATCTCTGAACTTTGGTTGAGGAAGATGGATAAAGTTAAACATATCTTTAATTGGTCTGAGGAAGTCAATTCATTCTATGCGTTAACGAAATTAAAAGGACTGGCCGAAGTATAGTATAAGGGGTTAGAATCAATGAGGTTTTTTTGGGACGAATGGAAACAGAAGATAGCAGCAGGCTTTCCTGCGAGTCGTGATTACTATGAAATGTTGGCGGATATGATGCGGCGGCCTAAACGCGGTGACGAAAATTACATCAAATATTACTACGAAAAATTGACGCTAGTGAACCAATGCAAAATAACAGGAGCAGATGAGGTTTCGTGTATACTAGGAAGTATCGATGACTTTGTTGTGAAAACTTCTGCTAAAGCTGGTAATTATGGTAATCCAGAAGAATTGTTCAGGTATTTAAGCAGTCTGCATGATTTTCCCGCGCGTCATCTCCCGAACCAAGCCAATTTCAATAACGTACGATTTAATTCAAACAAAAGGGGGCGTGAAGAACGTTTTAAAAATAAGAGTCTTCCTAAATGTTTCAAATTTGGGAAAAGCTGTCACCGAGACGCGATTGTAGAATCAAAAGATGTGGTTTTTGCCGTAATCTTGGTCAATTGGAAAATAAATGCTATTTTAAACAAAAAGGAAAGAATCCCAATAATACAAAGAATGTGTGCTGAGTAGATGGCGGTAAAATAAATGTTAACTCTAATAATAAATATTTTAAAGACGTTTTTATTAATGGAAAACCGGTCAAAGCATACTTAGATTTAGGAAGCACTCCTTTTATTTATCGACCCTATCGCACGTCACCTGGGCAATACGAGACCGTTAGGACGATGGTAAATGAACCTTTAGAGAGTAAAATCATTTGAGAGTCCAATTCCCCCTATTCATCGCCTGTTTTATTAGTTAAAAAGAAAAATGGAGGCGAGCGGCTGTGCATAGATTACCACAAAATTAAATTCATCAACTATAAAAAAACAACATCCCTTGCCGTTAATTTCTGACCAACTAGACCGGTTGCATGGTAGCAAATTTTTTATAAGTCTCGACTTGCGTTCAGGATATTATCAGACCCCGATCGAAGAAAAATCAAAACGGTATACAACCTTCGTTACTCCCAATGGACATTACGAATGCAATAAAATCCCATTTGGCCTCACGAATGCTCTGAGGGTCTTCCAAAGATTTATGAATAAATTGTTGGCGTTTGCAAGGGGGTTCGCAGCGGTGTACTTGGACGACATACTAATTCATGCTGAAACTGTGGACGAAGCCATGAATAATTTGAAAACTGTCTTACAGTTGATACACGAAGAAGACTTAACTCTTAATTTGCCCAAGTGCTATTTCTTAGAAATCTTTGTCACTTATTTAGGGTTCGAAATCTCAGATGGTAGTGTTACGCCGGGCTCGGGAAAAATAAAGGCGATAGAAGAATTTCCGATCCCAAAAACAATTCACAATGTTCGTCAATTTGTTGGACCTACCGGTTATTTTAGACATTTTGTGAGAGACTACGCTACAATTGCACAACCGTTGATTAATTTACTGAAAATGGACACTAAATGGAGATGATAAACTGCGACACTCATTGAAACAAATACCTATTTTAGCCATTTTTGATCCAAATGCAGAAACTGTAATTCATACCGACGCAAGCGCTTTAGGAGTTTCGGGTATTATGTTTCAAAAATAGTCAGACGAGCGTTTACACCCAGTTGCCTATTATAGCCGTCAAACGACGAATGCAGAAAACAAGTATCATTCATTTGGGCTGGAGACGTTAGCTGTTGTAGAAACATTAAAGAAGTTTCGAGTATATTTATTGGAGATACATCTCACTGTGGTTACCGATTGCAATACACTGAAAGCGTCTAGTAACAAAAAGGATGTATTACCCAGGATAGCTTGTTGGTGGCTTCAGTTACAAGAGTTTGACTTCACAGTAGTTTATCGACCTGGGAGCAGACTTAAACATGTAGATGCTTTAAGTAGGAATCCTGCACTTAGCGAAGAACCGCCTGCCGAAATTTTTCGAATTGAACAAGCTGATTGGGTTTTATCCGGACAATTGACAGATTTAAAGCTGAAAGATATACGAGAAGTTCTATTGAAAGAACCGAAGACCGACTATGAGAAACGGGTTTACAAAAATTATGCATTGCGGAATGATAGACTTTATAAAATCATTGTTATGAGATTGCTATGGGTGACACCACGTGGAATGAGACAGCAAGTTGTTAAGTTGGCCCACGACGACTCTGGTCATTTCGGCGTCGAAAAGACCTTACATCGACTTTGTGAAAATTATTGGTTTCCACGAATGCGCAAGTATGTAGGGAAGTACATCGCCTATTGCATAGCTTGCCACTATAGCAAACAACCAGGAGGAAAAAAGAAAGGACTATTGCATCCCACTAAAAAGGTCCCTGTACCATTACACATGCTACACGTCGACCATATGGGACCTTTTCCCAAAAGTCGCGAAAATAATAACCACTTATTGGTAGTTATGGATGCGTTTACAAAATTTGTTTTTCTAAAGTCAGTCAGATCAACCAAGGTAAAATTAGTTACCGAATATTTGCAAGAAATTAATAACTACTATGGCACCCACTTACTGTTATAACTGATCAAGGAAGCTCGTTTACTTCAAAAAGATTTATTGGAAATTGCAAGAGGCACCATATCAAACACGTTTATAATGCCGTAGCAACGCCTAGAGCCAATGGACAAGTCGAACGACTAAATAGAACTGTAAAAAGGGTTCTTCTGATGAAAACCGGCGGGATGAAAATGTCAAAGATGTCCAGTTGACTATAAAAACTACTGTTTCCAAAACCACTGGAAAAACTCCATCACAAATATTTTATGGGTACAAACCTAGGTGTGGCCCAGACGTTCCGTTGCTCGACAAAATAGCAACAATTCCGCAAATTGTAGAAAACTTACCCACGTTGCAAAATAAAGTAACGGAAAAAATTGCATCAGAGCAATCTAAACAAAAAGAATATTTTGATAAAAAGAGGAAACAGCCCAAGCGTTATGGAGTAGGCGACCAAATGTTGATCAAGAAATAAGGAACGACTGATAATACTAGCCGAAAGTTAGTACTCCGCTATGCCGGCCTGATGATTGTTAAAGCTGTGCTACCTAATAATTGATACGTTGTTGCCGATATGCCCAATTCCAATAGAACTTCCAAAGCTGCAAAATACGAAAATATAATTGCCGTTGACAGAATGATACCATGGGTGAAGCCAGGTGGAGTATCCGATACTACCAACAGTAACAGTGGTGAAGATGGCGTTGACTTTGCTCCAGACGATTCCGACTCTGATTCATTCTCCACTTCGGAATGAGGCGAAATTCAAGATAGCTGAATGTAAAGTAGTTTTTAAAAATATCCACCTTTCTAAAAATAAAAGAGTACACAAAACCTTGACCTTTGCTTTGTACACAATTATGAGTAATTCCGAAGGCAGGTAACTCAGTGGTTGTGGACAGGAGTAAGGAACATTCCAATAAATGAAATTTAGTAGAAGCAAGGGTACAGTGTACAGTTAGCATTGAGTTGGAGTTGTGCTTGTGCATGTGATTTTTTGATGTAAAATATACATAGGTGAGTTTTCTCACAGAGTATTTTATCATGGTTAATTTATTTTTCAAGAATGTCATTGAAGTAATACTGCATGCGACTTTATTTAATTTTAATATTCTATGCGTAGAGGGGTTGCATTGAAATTTTATTATTTCTTTGTGGCCGTTATGGGCTTTAAGATGTATGTCACTTAAAATTATACAGAAAGGCGAATTTAATGAGGGAAGGTTGCATCGCGTGTTTTAGCCATTTGTAACCATTGCACTCCCTACAACGAGGCACTAGTATCTGGAGAAGAGTTCAATGCGCGTTGTATCCCTTTGAGCTTATTATACTCAGTACTAGATTATGATTGGATTTGGAATGCATTGAGAGTTGTATCCCCTTGCATTCGGCGCGGCGCGTTGCAAGTTGTATCTCCTTGGGTCGGGCCTGGTAGATGGAGCGGGTTCATCGCGCGTTGTATTCCTTTGGACGCATTGCACCACTCAGTACCAGGGCGTTCGAGAAATATAGTGAGTAAACATTGCGGGTTGTATCCCTTTGTTTACCAAAATGTGCTCTTCTGTATTGAAATAACTTTTGCAAATATGCCCATATTTTAGTTATAGTTTTGATACGATTAATATATTAATGATTGAACTTTTGACATTCTAAACACTCATTCAGGGTTTTGATTTCAGATGGTGATCTTCGGAACCACTTCGAATCCTTCCCGGCGGTTTACTAAGAAAAAAAAGGGATTATAGTTTGAAAAAAATTGATTTAGGTGATTAATTAATTGGCTTTACTATTAACAATAAATTTTCAATTCGCGTTTAATATTATCTTTATACCTATGTAAATTCCCCACCCCCTTTTTCTTCCTTTTTTTTTTGTTACTCTTTTACATATGCGAACTTGTAAATTTCGAGTTAATAGATTCTGAACGGGAGTGCACTGATGTAGACGGAGTTTTTCTTTTCTTCACAATTCTACAGTTTGAGTAAAGATCCACAAGTATTGTTTCTCTATAATAAGCAGGTTTATATTAAACTGAATAATAACAGTAATTTGAAGTTTGTTACAGTATTTATACCCTTTTCGTACTAAAAAAGATTTAATACAAAGCCAGAACAATAATTTTTATAGGGTCCAATATCCACATGTAAACAAATCGGTTTTTGGATCTTCTCTAATCGACATTTGTGTTTGATACCATAGCCACTCAAAACTTCCATAATTATGAAAACATCCTTAATAGTTGTGCAATGATGAACATACCCTTCAGCTACTAGTATGTTCACTTCGTAGAAAAATGTTAACAAATACTCGGTTCAAATCCGATTTTTATCTATTAAGAGAACTTTAAGGTTTGTAAAAGCTTATGTAGCAAAAACCCCTCTGTTTAACTAATTACTTTATAGAAACCGAAAAAGGTAACTTGAATCAAGTTTTGTTTTTCTGTATCTTGACGAGGACCTCCCTTAAACACTTCTTCGTCTCATGATAAATAAAATTTTTGAGAAGAGTATGCATAGCATGTAATTTGTTCCTGGCGTGCCAAGGCTGAATATAAATCAAGATCTGATGTATAAAAACCGTCGTTTTAACATGCGACACACATTAAACGATTTTAACAGCAATTTACATTTGGGAGACAACTTTTTAATATGCATAGCAATGAGCAACGTTTCTTTTTACGATAACCACTAACAATTTGGAACAGCTCTCTGTAAGTCGATTTTATTACGTTTATAAGTAGAAATAGAAAGAAATGTGATTGAAATCGTTTAAATTGTAGATCGATTCTAGATCGATTTACAAGATCATTTGTATTTAAATCAGTAGTGTTTAGAAGATTTTTGAAAACTTACATAGAGATCAATTAAAGGTACTGGAGCCTGAAATATCTTTAAAATGAGATCGCTTCCTTCTTTAATGGAACTGAATGCATAACACGGGGCTACTTCCGATTATGCCGGAACTCAAGGCTATCAAGTTTGTCGTTTTAAATAAAACTTCCTAGACATTACTGCATTTTCTGGGTTGCTCCTTAAAATTTGGATAAACTTTTCGTAAACATAAATGTCCCTCTTGTGCTGTTTTAAAGTTTTTATTGCTTTTTCAAAATGTTTAACATTCTAAGATAGTTTTCTAAATTGCAATGAACAGGACCAAATGGACGTACAAACTTCGTTCCTTTCATTTTCGTCACTAGGTTTGACACCAAAAACACAAGGTCAAAGCGATATATACAGCACGTCACAAAATTTATTTTAAATTTTAACGAATAAAGTTTCAAAAATGCCAATCATTTCAAAAACAACCCGCCATTTTTTTTTGCATTAAGCATTTTTTGGAAACAAAAACCTATGAACGTTATTACTATCATTTATCCAAATTGAACTATTTTTGTGTTAGTTGCGGTAAATACCTCACTTTTATTGCAATAGTTATTAAAGTGACTTGTAGGTTGAAACACGTTAGTTTTACGTTAAATAAAAAGCAGATGAAAAATAAAAAAATTCATTATTAACGGAGAAGTTAAATATTGCTGTAACCTGTATATGGATTTCATGAATAGTAGCGTTCATTAAGTATAACATTTCAATAAATTTTTAGTTCTATAAAAGATAATTTAGGCACTGAATTTAAAACCAATAGTTTTATTTCTGTGCAAGACATATTTGCACCTAACTCAGGTCTATAAATTATTTCAAACCGTAGAACGGGAAAATTGATTTAATATTACGTATAATGAAGTCGAATTTAAAGATATAAGCATGAATAATTAATTACCTGAGTTATTAGGCAAATAGAATAACTATAACAGTAAATTTGTATAGCTTGGTCATGTTATTATAAGAAAGTTTATAGAATAATTAAAGAAGTAAATAAGAGTGACATTATTAATATACATGTTTCATACCATAATTCTCTTAGAAATAGGAGAAGTTTTCACAATTTTCAGTATAATCAAGCAAAATTAACGTTATGGACACACACGTATAGTAATAATATAAAATAACCTCCACACAAGAAAACAAAATCACTACAATGTAACACAGATGCATATTTAGTGAAATTTACAAATATCACATGCGTATACATAATCTTGACAGAAACATAACGTGAACACCATGTAAAGTGTTTTCAATGTATACATGTAGACTGCTGAGGATATAAAATAACAACGGGGACGTGACCTTAACATGATAAAACTATATTAACTCACGCAGGTTTCACGTGATTCAATCACAAACTGTATGTACAATGATATAGCCTGCCCGAACATATGAAGAGTGGGAGAAAATGACGAACACAAAACAAAGGACGGGAAACAATTAATTATCCGCCAGTCATAGATGAGAACATATGTTAGGGCGACCCTTAAAAAGTAGATGAGTACACCAATTTAGCTATGAATTGGCAAACAGGCGATTAACGTAGTGAAATCCGCGGATTTTCAACAGAACCCAACAACGCCAATAGAATTAGTTCCAATGCAACAAATTGGAGACGATGAACCGGACAGAGCATTAATTCAATCCTGGCTACATAAAATTCTTTTTTCACGTTCAGATTTGACAGAAAGTTCAGTAGCTAATTAGAAATTTCTTTCTATTCATGGTTGGTGGCATTTATGCATGACGTTTGTTTAATTAAATATTGATAAAATTATACAACGTCTACCAGTAGTGTAAAGTATAGTGTTAATTTTATTAGGTATTCAAAACAAGACCATTGCATGTTTGATTGAAAGACTGAAAGACTTGTTCTAAATTATTATAGTTGGGTATCAACGTTATGACTAGTTGAATATGAACTAATTTACACAATTTTACAATTCTGTGTGTGTACTTGTTTACGTGAATATTGTTATGTTGCTGATATTTAAATAAATTAACCTTGAAATTTGGTATGTATACCTAATTACAGGAATACTGACATGAAGCTGTATTGAAATAGATATAGCTTACACAGTAAGCTAAAAGTAGTTGCTTTTTTTTTCGTTTAAACATATAGTGTAGCTTTTTGTAGAAAAAACTATATTCCACAAGGAAACCGACGTAATTAGGATCCCCAAAAGTAATTGTCGTCTAGAGGATTATTACTAATCCAGACGAGTTGGCGCCTATAAATTTAAAACAAAATTGAAAGCGTTTTAATGTGTATGTTATTGGTAACGTAGCTTGAGACTACACCCACTTAATTGTTACATTTTTCGATTTTTATTCCATTTTTTAATTGTTTCTATAGAGACCCACTCTTGTATCGCTGTAGCTAGCCGGCGTACTTTTAATTTGTTACGGGATACCTGTCGCTTCTGGGCAATTCCAAATTTAATAATTTACCGCTTTATTCACCTGTAGGAAGTTGGGCTGCGTATGCTACGTTAGCAATAGAATTATGAAGCGAATTTAAATTGATGGTGTGCAAAAACCTCTTGTTGTTTAAATTTTTATTTTACGGGAAATGTGAAAGACTTTGTTAAAATTTATGTGGAGAGTAAACATAATTTTTGTTTAATTCTTGTTGATTTTACGTCAGTTACTACAACGCTACACCAGACTTAACAGATCTCAGTTAACTATGAATAATTTATGCTAAATCAAAAACAATTTTTTTTTATTTTATGTATT
Source organism: Platerodrilus igneus (assembly GCA_036346225.1). Lineage (NCBI taxonomy): Eukaryota > Metazoa > Arthropoda > Insecta > Coleoptera > Lycidae > Platerodrilus > Platerodrilus igneus. Next base: position 7,082,005 of record JARFIW010000791.1, read on the forward strand.
AAAAGTTGGGACGAAACCCAGTGCTGGTCCAAAGCATCTTGGTCATAAACAATCGATTTTCTGTACAATTTTTAATAATTGTTTAAACAATCTAATACCTGACAGTGGTTTTCATTTAAAACATTCTAATTCTTTTAAGTATTCCATTGTATTTTCCGTAAATCATTATTCGTTAAAGGTTAGTCTTGAATTGTAATGTCCTTGTGAACCTTAACAGGAATTGCATTGTAGCAGCAGATGTGAAATACAGTGCATTTGAATTTAAGTTACAGCCTACTACTAGTGTTAAGGTCTTTGCCCATTGTAAATAAATAGTAAGTTCTTTAGTGATCAAGGTGCACGCTATTTTACGTCGATCTACAAAAGGGGGACTCTTATCGCAACGATAAAGATTGCGGTATTTAGTATGCCTCGATACAGTCTATTAGAAGCTCCCCCGTGCCGGTTTAGCAGCTTCGTTAATATCGGATACCAACCCTATTTCCTTCCATTTAACCCTCCTTTATCCTTCTGTCTAAACAGGTGCGGTAAGTTTTTTCACCACATTTGTTATTATACATAAAATTTTATTTTATTGTTGCAAACCAGCGTCTCTCGTTCAGCTAAGGCTTAAACAACTAGCACATCACCTTACTACTAATGTAATTAAAGCGATGTACGTATCCTTTAATCACAAACAACTCAAAAACGGTTTAGTCCATCAGAATCGTAGTAAATACGTACTTGGGTTATTTGCTTATGTAACATTGCTTAATGTACTTCAATAGACAATTCTTATTTAAGAAATCGATATTTTGACATTCTATTCATAAAACTTTAAAATGAATTTCGTTGCACCTTATACATTTCTTCTTCATATCGTTGTCGCTTTGAAAAGGTGTCAATTCTTGTCGACAAATACGCATTGATTCAAATTTCACTGCCTTTTTTAGTTTTTAAATTTGTTATTTGAAGTGCTTCGAGTTATAAAAATATTTTGATGTCTTTGTGGTTCGTCTCAACTCTGATTAACGCAAGCAAAAATAATTAAATTTTAACGCAATTCAGTTTTTTTTGCGATTTAAATAACCTCGTTCCAAGGATAAAAATTTCGAAAAACCAAAATATCTCAAAAACATCTCGAAAAGGTGTACAATTGTTTAATACAAGTTAATCTAACACTTAAAACAACTTGAAATTGTTACTTATTTTTGTGCTTTTTTTGTAAAACGCTTAGTGTTGCAGAAGTGTACGGTGAATCATTTGTTTTTCGAAAAACCTTTTGTTTTACTAGATCAGGCATACGTCGGCATCGAAGTCTCTTTATAAACACTCACAGGTTTGGTCTTTGTACTAAATGACTTCTTAAGAGCTGGCACGATAATTATCAATATTAAAGAGGATTGTGTTATGCTCTTCCCGACCTCTATCGAAGAGCATAGCGTTTTTATATCAGATAAGGCATGACCATACAGCTAGAGCTGTAAGAGCGTACTTTGATGAAGTAAGAACTAGGCAGTTGGGTAGGCCAATCATTAGCTTGAACGTGAATTTCATAGAACATGCCTGATGTGAGTTAGGGACTAATTTTACAGACTGGTCACGAACTGAGAGAGTTGCAACATCGAAACGTAATATAGGGTTATTTAAAGGTATATAAGGTCACAAGGGAAGAATCCTTCATGTAAACATTATAAAAATCAAAAAAATCAAACATTTAAATCATAAAAAGTAAATACTTCGTTCATTATACAAAAGCAGATACAAATCACCCTATATAAAATCATTAACCAGCTACAGTTAATTCAAGGAAGCACATTCAGTAATAACTTAACCAGATTCATCAAAACAAATAATTGCTTACGCAACCCAATCCATTTTAAAACATTTAAAACATTCCTAAGCTTAAAATAAATACAAATTTGGCATATTTAAAGTAAAATCAACCTAAAATAAAATTTCTTTCTACCTAGATACATTTGCGTAAAAAATCTAAGTCAATAAAGCATATAATTGATACCAGTTTGTATAGGCAAACATTTAAAAGCGGGCATATTTCATGAAGAATAAAAAATTGAGGCGAAAGCGTACGTGCCGTTTAAAATGTAGGAATTGGCACATTTAATAAAACTCAGCATATGTAAACAAAGTATGGAAACTAAAATTAAGACTATGTGCAGTTAAAAGGTACAAAATACCAAATTCCATAATACAAATTTCTGATGTACGTGCAAAATCAAGCGTTTAAAACATGCAAAACTGAATAGAACCTACAGGTTAAGTTAAAAGGAGGGACCAAATTTGTCTATAAAACGAACCTAAGTCGATAAAGGACATTCATTCCATAATCTACGCACGCATTGTAATAATCAAAACAAAATTATTGCATAAATTTCATTTTAGGTAAGTTGCAAGTTATAAGTGAAAGTCATTTTAATTAAAAATTTCAAGTGGAACGCAGCAAAAGTGAGCAATTGAAATACGTGTGTATAAAACTCTGCCGTTGGTATAAAACGTAAATCTAGATTTAATTAATATAAAATCTTTACAATTTATTTAAGACTCTAAGTAAGGACACAACTATAAATCGACTCTAAGTATGGGAAATTAAAATCGATTCTAAGTAAGCACACAATTATAAATCGATTCTAAGGATGGGAAAATAAAATCGGCTCTAAGTAAGGGCACAACTATAAATCGACTCTAAGTATAAGAAATTAAAGCCGACTCTAAGTCCGGACACTGAGTAATCAACTAAATACTGAGCATTAAACTAAACAACCAACTAAATAATTAAATGAATAAGACTAAATTACGACGCTAAAACACTAAAATACTGGAATAAAATTCTAAATAAATGGTATCATACTTGAAGTACATGGTTAGTACTTCAAATCATTGGACAAACAAGTTGCTAGAAAATAGTTTGAAGTACATGGATACACACCAAGCGGCGGGTCAACGACTCGAAACCACTAACCAAGCCATCGATTTGTATCAGGAAGCTTTAATAAGAAGCAGTAGAAGGAGAATCAGGTAAGAATTATTTTTTCAATTTATAGTAAATTACATTTATTATTTTAAGTATTTGATAAACTTAAAATTTGCATGTAATTTAGATACTTGGTGTAAAAGGTCAACAAAAATTTGGTTGGTACATAAAAGTACGTTTAAAAATGGGAATAGTTCTTTGAACGTTCAACGAAAACATTCACAGTAAAATAATTTTTTTTTGCTGGCTTTAATTGCTATAAAAAGGTTTAAAAAAGGTTATAAATTTCGTAATAAACAAATTTGATAAAAGTGTTTATATTTATTATTATTTAAATGTTACGTAAATGGTAAATGATATTAAAAAGGACGTAAAGTTCATTAAGTTACTGTCCAACTGCAAAAAGAAAATCGAAAGTTTTGAATTTAGTTAGAGTACAATGCTGTTCGTTTCATTTTGCACAATGAAGAGACCCCACGACTTTAATTTTGTAGAAGCTTTTCGTAAGAATTATAATATCAGAAACTAAATAAAAATGCTGTTTAACAGAGAGGTTTTCCTACAGTATGAAGATTCCGATGTTTTTGAAACTTCTACATTCACACACGCTGATCCTGCTGGTTATTTACGGAGAAGACGACTATATAGGTTGCCAAACGCAAACTAAAGATACCAACCAGTTTTCCCACATTTGTCGTAAACGTATAGAATATAGTAATTGGTTCTTCTCAGAAGCAACAACTCAGTGGAAGAATGGCCCCGTGTGTTTCAGCAAACCACCAATTAGCATCAATTTTTAAGGTGGGCAGGTAGGCGGGAGGAAGACCGCGTGGAATTTGAAATTCAGCGGTACCTTGCAAGGTTTAGAAACCCAAAAACCTCTAAGAATAAAAATGCACACCGTATGGAAGATTTGAACTTTAATTAACGAATACGTTACCAAAAATGTTTTAGATCTTCTGCAAAGAATTTGTAACGCTTTGGCGTTATGTTAAATAGAAACCGAACGCAAAAGAGGACAAACTAATATTGATATACTTTGTATATTCTGATGTCATAAAAAGTTGTGTTCATTAAGCGAGACATTTCAATCAAGATTTTTGTTTTATTAAAAGTAATAAACCTAAAAAACTACAAAGATATAGTTGTATTTTTGTGCAGTACCTACTAGAACATGACTCACTTTAATAATTTATACAAAAAGTGCAAAAAGGAAAACAGATTCATATGTTATGCATGTCTCGGATACAATTAACTAAGCTTTTTTTACACAGTTCGTTAGAAATAATTCCATTTAATAATACACCAAAGTAGTTACAGGTATAGTTTACTATTTATCAAAACAAGTTACTACAATATTGTTAAATACAAAGAAAGAGCCAAAAATTTAGTGAAATCCACTGACATTAGTCACCACCCAAACATCATCACAAAATACAATGTTTTTATGTATCTATTCAAACTGCTAGGGTAATAGAATAGCCGCAGGCATGTGACATCTGCATGATAGTACCATATTAGTTCAAACCTGTTTCACGTGGAATAGGAATGTTGTTGAAAGCAAGAAAGGGCGGGAAGTAAATGACAGTAGTTACATTCGACGGATAAATTAACAAATTAATTTTTTGCGAGCAAAGGAATTAAAAAAGGTAAAATGTAGTAACTTGGGCGAATAATAAGGCAGTCGACCTGCGTTGAAAAGGGTCAGTATAATGGTGAGTAAAGATGTAAAACAAACACGGTTTCAAGCATGGAATATTGATTCTACTACAGAAAAATGTGCGGCGTGCATGTAATTTGTTGAACTAAGCATACACAAGGAAATAAAATTTAATTTACGGTTTCGTGGAAGTACTGCTATTACCACCGGCTAAACAAAGGGGTTGAGACATGGAAACTTTATCCCTCCAATAGTTTGGTATTAAGTGTTGTGTGTTAAAAGAGCAGTGTTATTTGGAAAACCTAAGAAATTGTTGCTGAAGGACTGATGTTGTTGGAAATGCTGAAGTAAAATAGTGAGTAAAATGTGCTTTTATGTTTGGATTAATAAATATGCACATGTGGATTGAAAATGTAAATAGTGTGAGTAATAGGAGGTGAGTAATAGAAAATTATCCGAAGTGAAAGTAATTGCTGTATTGGACTAAATTAGCAACGAAATTAGCGTGTATTGATTTTAGAGATAAGTTCTATTATTGAAATTGTTGTTGGTAAAAGCAAAAATTTAGAATTTTAAAATGCACAATGAAATGATACAACAAAAAAGCTGGTATTTAACTACTTTCTATGTTTGTTATTAACGATATTTACAGAATCTTGAATTTTTAAAGTCAGGTAATATAATATGGGAAGTATAATTATTTGAAGTAATAGTATTATTGAAGAATTTGATTTAAGTCTTTCTAGGGATTTTTTTAGCAATACCTGGCCAGATTGAGGTTCGGAAATTAGGTTTTCTTGTATATTTGCATCTACATCGCAACTATTTAATGTCAATATAGCTTAAGCATATGTGAAACTTGATTTGCATTTATTTGGGAACTAGATGAACAGACACATTTTTTGACAGGATGTCTAGCTATCTCAGTGTTAATGTCGTATTTGGGAAAGAGTTTTATTTCGAGAATTTATTAAATTTGACAAGAATTTAAGTGTTACTTGCTGTATTTTAGAGAAACTTAACTATAATGTGATAAATTTAATAAATCAAATCAAGGAAGTCTATACAAAATAACAGTCCTTTGTGTAGGGACAATATTTAAAGGATTGCTAAGACATCACGGTTTGGTGCCTGTCAATTATAACAAGTGCAAGAGTCTTTTAGTGTAAGTGATTTTTGTAACATAATTTGTTTGCATTTTAGCCATTTTACTGTATTTAATTTTTTATGTTGTTAAGTGCCGTCTCTGCATGTAAATATTTTTGCTAGTACTTAATTAAATATATTCCTTACTACATTCACGGTCATTTGCGAATTTTTCACTAACTTTTTTCAGCATTCTAAATTAAAATGACTGCGTATTCATCACCCTGTAGAATTTTACTAATATATTTAGTACAATGTAAAGTACTTCAATCTGTCTCTATATTTTATCTAGCATTGAAAATGTATTCGGTTATCAGCAACGGTTGTTTTCTGAAATGATATGCTCGAACTAGAAGTATTACCACAAGTTTTATATAAAATGGGTTTTATATGTATGTGAATAGCGAATGCGATTCAATTCAAATTTACCGGTTTGTTTATCTACATATAAATGTTTTTTGAAAAATAACATATATTGCAATAGAATACATATTTTTAATCGAGTTTCCCATTATCGGCAGTTACTGGATCTGGGTTTTCTAATATGGCTTATTTAGGTATTCGTTTAGAGCTGTAAATTTAGATCCATCTCATGACGTAACGGTCCTAATTACGAAATATTCCTATGGAAATTCACTGAAATATTTAACATGGGTTTCGTGATACGACAGAAGTAGTACGTTCTGGTCGCCAAGTTGAATAAATTTTGTGGCGAATCTACCTAACTTCGCAAGTAAACAGGTATTGTAAGATGTGTAACTGCCTGCAAAATTAGAAATTCATTGGGCTCCTACAGCTAAAAAATTTATAACATTGGGGTTGTGAAATTAGTTTGTACGAAGTTGTTTCTTTAAGAGAAGGATTTTCCAACAACTAAATTATCTACTGCAATCGGTGATAGTTTACTTTCAACTAGTCGAACCCATCATTATGTAGCGTGTATAAACACATATCTAAAATCAAATAATGATTTACTACTAGAAATTGAAGAGTTATTTGGTTCATCTTTACTTATTCTGAACTTGATTCACATGGATTTTCAGGAAAGGAATTTGGTATGGTGTGCCATGTGATTTCGCAGATATCGTCTACATCCAGTTGATGGGCCGAAACAGAACGTTATGCCAGGCTGTAAGAATTGCTGTTCCTTTCATGCGTCGCTCTGATGACCTCCATCAGGAAGAATTGAGACTGATTTTCTGATAAGATTTTCAGGTAGTTCATTGCACAACTGAAGGTGTTGCAGTATTGAAATTAAACTCGCTGCACTCAAACTGTCGAAATTTGCTAATGAATACAGCTTTCTTAATGTGGGTATTAATTATAAGATTTTTTATCTATATGAAACTTAGAATACGCTATTGTTTAAGTGTGACGTTTTCCGTATAATTCTTTTGCAGCTACAGCGAAATGCACTTCGATTTGTAGGTGGTTACTTCATTTATTGCTGTATTTTGTCATTACAAAATTTTTGTATTTACTTATTAAGAGTTACCTGTGGACAATATGTAAGTGTATGCTTAGTATAACTATTTTAATAGTTGTTTTATGTAAATAGTTAGATTAAAAATAAGGAAAGTAACTCACAATATACAGTATTGCCCGAAATAAACAGTACTGAAATTGTAATTGTTTTGTATATTTAAAAAATACATCTTATTGACACTTTATTATATGTTCTAAATGTGCACCTCCTCGTTCGAGACAGACTTCATAACGATGTTCTAAGTTTCTGGTCATGTTATTGAATAAGGGTTGTCTCAGGGCTGCGAAGAAGACTCTAACGGCATCCTTTAATTCATCGATGGTTTGTGGTGCCCGTTTGAAAACGGCATTTTTAGCCATGCCCCAAATGTATGCGTCTGGAGGTGTGAGGTCTGGAGAATGTGAAGGATAAGGGAAGTCAGTAAATCGTGATATGAATTTGCTTGGAAAATGTTCTTGAAGAAATTGACGAATTGCGGCAGCAGTATGGCAAGTTGCCCGTCCTGCTGAAAAAATTGGTTTCGATATGCCAAGTTACGTGCACGACAGAATTGACGTAGATCAGGGATAAATCGTGTTAAAATTTGTCTGTACCTCTGTTGATTAAGTGTGACTTGCCTACCATTCTCTTCGATAAAGTACGGACCAATGATTCCGTGTCCGGAAACAGCACACCAGACACTCACTTTTTCACTATGTAAAGGAACCTCTTGAACCTCATCGGGTCTGGCAAAGCCCAGAAATCGATTTGTGCGACGATTCACATAGCCTGACAAGTGAAAATGTGCTTCGTCTGAAAACCAAACATTTTCAAAAATTCAGGATTTTCATACTGTAACGCGAGAATTCTGGCGCAATATTCCACTCTACTGCGATAATCCCGAGGATGTAGTTGTTGATGTACCTGAATCACATACGAAAATGTACCCAGCTCCTTCAGGATTCTTTGAAAAGAAGTTCTTTTAAATCAAGTTGTAACGCTGTCCTTGCCTGGCTGACTTTCGGATTTTCTAAGATTTGCTCAAAACACGTTCATGGTTATTGTTGTTGTTAACTGTCCTGGGACGCCCCGAGTTTCCTTTTCGTTGGCACAATACACTACCTGTATTTCTAAACTTTTCAATAACCTTCAAAATTACAGCATTACTTGGAGAACGTTTATTAAACCTTTGTGTGAATTGATCAGACACGTATAGCAAACTTGCACCATTACGTCGGCCGATTCCGTATGAACGAAAATAATACTCTACCAGAAACACTTTCTCCTCTGTACTTAACACCATTTTTAACAATTAGGCCCTACTAATTACTTGTTTGAGGTTTACTTGACAGGTCTATACTAGCTAACTTGAGTGTGACAGCGCACGCATAAAAACACCGCCAACTTAGTTTCAGTACTGTTTATTTCGGGCAATACTGTAGTTCCTTTTTAATTGCTGTTTTCTGTAAATTTTATGTTAGAGGGTAAAAATTTGTGTAAGGAAAGGTAGGAACGTATAAATTATTTTTGGTTAAATTTTTGTACTGTGTAGATCCTTCGGAATATGTGTTGGACGAATGTTGTTTTCTGTGCGAGTTGGTTTTCTTTTTGTAACATGTTGAATTCTTAAGGGTATGTCAATAAATTTTCTCCCTTGAGGTATTCTTTTTTTTCTGTGTGAGCCACCCCACTCTACGACTTTCTAGATAGAACAGTCTTATTTGTTTTTTTTTATTTGTGGCGGAATTTGGTGCGGGTGTTTTTCCTTGCTTACTATACTTTCCTTTCTTGTCCGCACCGTAACAATTTTTACTATTTTTATAATTTTTTGCGTAGATACCCACTCCCACGCCACTGTAGTTAGCCGTGCACCCTTAAATTGTTACGGGATCCCCGTCCATTTAGAGCAAATACAAATTCACGGTAACGCTCACTTCATCCTTAACAAACTTTGCATAATTAAGTAAATAGATGTTTTACTTTTATATTTTTATTGTCTTAATTAATTTTTCACAACTATAACAGCGCCTAGCAGTTCGAAAAATATATACAAAAGATGGTTGACGGGATTTTTGTTGGAGTACTTAAGTCCGGTATATTTTGTGAGAGCTACTTTATCCGGGTTATTTTGTAGGGATTTTTAGCTGGGGCTTTGACGGATCAGTTTGTTTGTATTCGTACAGGTTTTTTTAAGAAAAACTACAAACACACTATGAATTTTATACTGCACATTATTTGTTTGGGTTTTAGAGAAATTTGCGTAATCGGGGAAAAATACGTTAGAAATATTTGCCCTCATTTGCACTTACGTAATTTTTTTGGTACGTTCTCAATAGCCTTACTTAATCCTGTATCTTAAAGTGCAAAATTGTAACTTTATTGAAGACTTACCACGCACGTTCCAGTTGACCCATCCAAATGCCCAGCGCATAAGTGCCAAGATTTAATGCTGACAGTATGTCCATATTTCTTCCTACAAACTGCATTATCATGCACAGGAATTCGGGTTTCTAACAATTTTCCAGGCAATGGTCCATTTTCAGCATGCCTTCCCCATCCAGTAGCAACGCAAAGATCAGTTTCATTATGGGATAATCTTTTACTTGGTAGACAAATGGTACGTACTCTGCTACTGCCCGAAAGCTTAGCGGGGCGAGAAAGCTTCATAAGTGCTAGTAATTACACATTTATTAATAATATAAAATAAATCAAGTAGCAACCATGACCTACCTACATCGTGTTGAAAATTGTGAAATCGCTCATGTATAATTATTTCTTCCACTTGTATACGATCTTCTGAATATTCTTCAACTTCCTGATCCCAATCGCCCAAAACAGCTGTCCATAATGCAGCCAAAGGCAAGTTGAATAAATCACTGTGAATTAAACAAGTTAATGCTTACGCTAAATTAAATATTGCGAGAATCTTATAGCCTTAAGATATCCATCCACTTTTACTTCATTATGTAAGCCAGATAAACAAACGGGTTAGTGGCCCCATTAATTACATTATGATACCTACTTGTTAATGCAATGAGCTGCCGTCAGAAGCCACTCCTGTGAGATGAGTACGCCTCCACACCAGTGACCCAGAAAGCCAAATTGAGGATGTAAAAGTTGCAAGGACACCTACCGTTGTTGCGAAAATGAGATTAATTGAATCTGAGTTCAATAGGAGAATTTACCTGCCAAGGCCAAGCGCCCCGTACACTCTGTTTTCCATTAATTATACGTCCCAAGGAACTTCTCCGAGGTTGTCTGGATCGCCTCACGCTGGTACCACAATCTGCAGAAGGTCCAAACTTTTTTTTATATTAATCTACTTCATGTTTATACTACCTTGCACTGTTGAAAATGTTAAACCGCACAAACACAGTATGAGAATTTTAAATAGCAGCACATTAAGCTGCTTGAAGTCCATTGCACTAACATTTGAAGTTAGAAGTGCATTAAGTACAAGGTACAAACAAATGGGAGAGAGTGATAGTGGATAATAAGTAACAATGAAAGTGGTAATATGGAACGCTTCAATGGTTCAACCTTCTCTCTTTGAATAACCCAGATCTAATGACTTCTAACAGCTGGAACGACCCTAAATATCTTCAACACTTCATGATTCTGAAGAAAGCTGACAATTCCAATCAGCTGCTGCATTTTTGGATAATAACTGTCACTCGAACTTGTCGTACTTCATCAAAACAATACATAACAAAACGCGCGTACTTATTATAATAAATCTGATTTACTCTCTTCTACTTTCACTAAAAAGTAAAAACTTACAGCACGTTTCGTTTTCCTATAATCATAAATGTGTATATCAAGGTCACTCTAGTACTTAACGGATATAAAGCTATTGGAGATCGTAACAAAAAACTAGCATTAAACGCCCACTAATATTGTTTTGTTTTTGCAAGTGTTTTCCTTTAGCGCGATGGCTTGTTATAGATAATACCACTTTTACTTTCTCCCATCATGCCTTATAGGAAAAAAGGAGCTAAATTGGTAGTGTCAAGATGTGCTCTAAAATTATACGAGTCATTCAGCAAGACAAATTTTTGTGGTTCCTAATATAATAAATAAGCAGCGCATAATTTAAAGATGAATCACGAGCAACAGTGAAATGTGGCTCTAGGCATTATTAAAATGCTTATAGTGCATTCCGAACTTGAAACAATTATGTAGTCATTAACTGCGGAATTTTATCAAAGAAAGTGTATACAAATAGTAAGGTCATGTTCTGGTTGCTGTAACACCTGTCACTGTATTTTATTTATATCCGCCTTTAAATAGAAAATATTCAAATATTTTAGAAATAAATTTTAATTCCTATTTTTGGTACCAATACCAGGGGTGTCTATTTAAACAAACAAAGCTCTTTGGAATGAATCCATCCGGACCCACGGTTGCATAATTTTTTCTCTTCTAGTTGAGGAGAAATACTATTTACATCAGTGGGTTAAATAAAGAAAATACAAAAATAAACGTTAATTAAAAAACTTTTAAAAAATTTACAATAATTCGTCGTATTTATCTCAATATCCTATTTTTTTTCTTTTTTGTTACATCAAAATAAAACTGTTAAAACAATTTAATCTGGTTGGTGTCCTTCATGCTGAATCAACACCAAATCCATCAAAATATTAAACTTTCGTTTTTTCTTATAGTCCAAATTGCACCTTAAATTTCACATCAGAAGCGTCAGAAATTAAAAATTGTAAACGATTCTATAATTGTTAGGTATAGTCCAGTCGCTTTAACTTTAGGATGACGTCACAACTGGATGAAATGCTACATTGCCAATGTTAGTTTATACTATAAAATATTTAATGAAAGATATAGGAAAATTCCCATTGGCAGGAAGAATTGGTGGCAACACCGTAGAAAACTGCCAATCTTTATTATGTTAAATGACAGTATCCTTCATGCGCAATTCAAAGTATTTATTTGTATACAGTTGTCAACACTTTATTACTATATTTGACGTCATCCTAAAGCTATTTTGAATGGATTATAAAACCTGTACTACTATGGCTGAAGGAACTGAAAACTTGAGTTTTGTAATTTTGGTTTCATTATTTTGTTTCACCCAAACAGGGACCGACGTACACTGAATGTGAAATCAGTTGGATAAAAAAAAATATAAATTATTAGCAATTTAAATATCGATTCAGATGGATCTAAATTTACAGTTCGACGACGAAAACTTGAATATGTCACATTAGAAAACCCAGATCCAGCAACTGTCGATAACGGGAAACTCAATTGAAAATATGTATTCTATTGCAATGTATGTTATTTTTCAAAAAACATTCATATGTAGATAAAGAAACCGGTAAATTTGAATTGAATCGCATTCGCTATTCACATTCGTATAAAACCCATTTTATATAAAACTGTGGTAATACTTTTAAATGGTTCGGGCATATTGCAGAAAACAAACGTTGCTGATAACCAAATACATTTACTAATGCTATATAAAAAATAGAGACAGATTGAAATACTTTACATTATACTAAATATATTAGTAAAATTTTACAGGGCAATGAATAAATAAGCAATCATTTTAATTTAGAAAGCTGGAAAATGTTAGTGAAAATTCATATATGACCGCGAATATAGTAAGGAATATAAAATGTTCACATGCAGAGACGGTACTCAACAACATTAAGAATTAAATGGTTGAAGTGCAAACAAATTATGTTGCAAAAATCACTTACACTAAAAGACTCTTTCACGGGCGCCAAACCATTATGTCTCAGCAATCCCTTAAATATTTTCCCTACACAAAAGATGGTTATTTCGTATAGACCTGCATTGATTTGGTTCCTTAAATTTATCACATTATAGTCACGTTTCTCTAAAATAAAGCAAAAAACACGCACATCGTATGTATGACGAAATGGCACTGGACGCCTACATAAGCGCACTACCTGAACGGTTATCAGACAAAATAAGATTTCAACATCCCCAAAATTTAGAAGAGGAAATTAATAAGATCATAGAAGAAGAAAACGTTATGTATTACCGAATTAAAAATTATAAATCAAAAATTAAAAGAATTGTTGGCATCAAAAGAAAAACAAGATTTGTCTGTTCAAACATTACATGCTCGCACAGCACATTTAGTACGGCGTATCGATCTTGTACCGGTTACTAATTTGTCGCGGGAATTATGTAAAATTCGCACGGATTTATTTACTGGCATCTTATCACTGTTAGACGATCTTGAAGATAGTCCCTCGCAGCCAGAACCCGATTTAGGAGAGTCGTTTATTAACAATACATCATTTAATGATAATCAAGTGGAAAATCCTTCTGGAACTACCCAGAATATTCAAAATAGTATCGTGTCGAGCCAATCTCAACCGTTACGGAAATGGAATCTAAAATTTTCAGGTAACAATAATGTACTTTCGGTTCACAATTTTTTAGAACGCGCTTCTGAATTAAGTATAGCCAGAAATGTCCCAGAAATTCATATGTTCGAGTCGGCAGTCGATTTGTTTGAAGGAAAAGCATTATTATGGTACCGTAGCAATCGCACGAAATTCAGAGATTAGAAAGAATTGTCCGAATTACTTTGTCGTCATTTTAAACCGCCCGATTACCGCACCAGATTATTTAAAGATATTCTTGCAAGAACTCAAGCTCCTTCCGAATCAATTATCGATTATTTAACTTGCATGTCATCCATGTTTCGTAGATACGGAAATATGTCCGAAGAGGTACAATTAAATATCATTAGTCAAAATTTGGCCCCTTTTTATTCTACTCAATTACCAGTTGTTCGTTCACTACAAGAATTAGAAGACGAGTGTCTTAAACTAGAGGTAAAAAAATATAGAGCAGAAACTTATGTACCACCATCTCGTAAAAGACATCAGTGTGTCGAACCTGATTTTGCATTTGTGCAGTCAGCATCTGCTTGTGCAGCAGAAGTTGATACAAATTTCAAATTAAATTATCTCAATCAAAATCATTACACACCCGGATCTAGTAATAATTCTCCTTGTTGGAATTGTCAGAAATTAGGTCACAATAATCGAAATTGCCCACTACCTAGACAAATATTTTGTTATCGTTGTGGCGAACACAATTTCACTTCCAGAACTTGTCCTGACTGTTCAAAACATTTAAACTTCAGTCGGAGAAACCAGTAGGTCGTCATGGATTCCCCGATTTTCGTCTTTGTTCGACCAATGATAATTCGAGCGTAAACCAATCTGATAATAAAAATATTCAAAATACTAAAAGCGAATCATATTTTTCACATAGAGCTATTCTTGAGTTCGTGTTGGCTCACGCCGAAGGTGACCAACGACCGTATTTGAGAGTAGAAATTTTAGGCGTGTCAGTATTAGCCCTTTTAGACAGTGGAGCGACACAATCCGTTGTAGGACTTCCTGGTTGGAAATTAATTCAAGAGTTACAATTATCTTTAATTCTGGAAAACATTACTTGCACCGTAGCCAATGGTGATAAATGTAAAAGTGTAGGTTACGTACCGACGCCTATTAGTTTAAAGGGCAAAACTCATTTGTTAAATATTTTGGTTGTTCCTGAACTCCACCACAAATTAATCCTCGGGATAGATTTTTGGAAAATCATGGGCATCGTACCTAACTTAAAAGACGATGTATGGCATTTTACAAATTGCCCGCCGGATGTAAAAGTTTCAAGTATACAAGGTGAAAATACTTTAACATCAGAACAACATTCGCAGCTAAATAAATTAGTATCGGAAAACTTGCACTTATGAGTACTAATTTAGGCTGTTGTACAACTACAGAGCACATTATTGAAGTCTTGCCAGGAACTAAACTGATAAAATAAAGGTATTATCCGGTTTCTCCTAAGAAACAGGAAATTATTGACGCCGAATTAAAAAGTATGTTAGACGACGGCATCGTAGAACCTTGCAAAAGCGCGTGGTCTTCACCTATATGTCTCGTTCAAAAGCGGAACAAATCCTTTCGATTCTGCGTAGATTATAGGCAATTGAATGCCGTAACAGTCAAAGACGCGTATCCGATTCCGTATATGTCGGCGATCTTAGATCAACTACAAGATGCTAAATATCTTAGTACTATTGATATTAAATCTGCCTTTTGGCAAGTACCCTTAAATGAATCGTCACGTGATTTTACCGCATTTACAGTCCCGGGCTGAGGTCTGTTTAGATTTCGCCGTATGCCCTTCGGACTGACCAACGCCCCTAGTACTTGGCAAAGATTGATCGACAACACGCTTGGTGCCGATTTACAACCTTCAGTCCTAGTTTACCTTGATGACGTCATCATAGTATCACAAGACCTTGATACGCATCTAAAAACACTCGATAAAGTTTTTCATCGTTTACATGAAGCAGGGTTAGCGGTTAGTCTAGAAAAATGCAAATTTTGTCTTCCAGAATTACGCTACTTAGGGTATATAGTGGACCAACATGGTGTACGACCAGATGCTGATAAAGTTCGAGCAATCCTTGATATCTTACCACCAAAAAATATTGCAGAGCTTAGACGATTCTTAGGTACAGCATCTTGGTATCGTAGATTCGTGCCACACTTTTCGACAATTGTAGCCCCGCTCACCAATCTCACTAAGAAAAACGTAAAATGGGTTTGGTCTAACGAATGCGAAAAGGCTTTTAAAATTTTGAAAGAGCATTTAGTTACAGTACCTACTTTATGTTGTCCCGATTTTAAAAAGAAATTTATACTGCAGACAGACGCTTCAGCTTATGGTATTGGTGCCGTACTATCGCAAAATTCAGACGACGGTGAACATGTTATCTGCTATCTTTCTCGCTCATTAACCACACAAGAACGTAAATATTCTACTACAGAACGGGAATGTTTATCAGTAATTTGGGCAGTAGAAAAACTTAGACAATATCTGGATGGTGTCCGATTTACGGTGATCACAGATCATCATTCTTTATTATGGTTGCATCGGTTGCGCAATCCGCAAGGTCGTTTAGCCAGATGGGCATTGCGCTTGCAACCGTACGATTTTGACCTAGTTCATCGCAAAGGTAAAGATAACGTCCTTCCAGACTTATTATCGCGTAGTGTTCCAATATCAGCTGATGCTATTGAATCTAAAAATCCCGATTCCGATTTTTCGACTACACAAGATAGCTGGTATATAAAACTCCCAACAAAAATAAAAAATGACCCTTAAAAGTTTGCTCAGTGGAGGGTAGAAAACGAAATTATATTTAAATATACTCGACCCGAAATACCAGAATTGTTGTCTGATGCTAATTGTTGGAAGTTTGTCGTACCTAAAGACCAACGTCATAGAATAATACATGACCACCATGACATTCCTGCAGCTGGTCATGTGGGAATTTATAAAACATTTTGGAAAATCAAGTTACGTTGTTATTGGCCCCAAATGAAAACCGATGTAGTTCGTTACGTCAATCGTTGTTTAGTATGCCAAGAACACAAAATTGAACAAAAACCGCCAGCTGGTTTAATGGGTAAACGCCCAGAAGTAACTAAGCCATGGCAATTAATTAGTTTAGAATTTATTGGTCCATTAGTTAGATCTACACAAAGGTACACTCATATTCTAGTAGTAACTGATTACTTTTCGAAGTATACGTAGTTCTATTTCCTATTCGAACTGCAAACTCCAAAGCCTTGTGTAAAAATATAGAAGATGGTATATTTTTGGTGTATGGTGCATCACAACACATTATCTGCGATAATGGAGTCCAGATAAAGTCTAAAGTATTTCAAGAATTGTGTAATAACTATGGTGTTAATATTATATATACAGCTCTGTACTAACCACGAGCGAATCCAACCGAACGTACAAATAAAGTCATAAAAACAATGCTTGCTTCGTATGTACGGGATACACACAAACGCTGGGATATTTCCTTAGCTTCAGTTGCATGTGCAATTAGGACGGCAAGACATGAGGTTACCCAACACACGCCGTTTTATATATACTTTGGTCGCGATTATGTCGCTAATGGAAAACACTTTGATATTAATTTTAACGAAGAGTCCCAAAATTCTACAGACACTAGAGAAGAAGGTTTTAAAAAACTGTTTGCTAAAGTGACTGAAAAATTAAAATCTGCTCAAGAGCGCAATCGACGCATTTTCAAACCTGAGACGTCGTGCTGTTACTTACGAACCCGGACAAATGGTTTGGAAGAAAAACAAAGTTTTGAGTGATGCTACAAAATTTTTTACAGCTAAACTTGCTCGGAAATTTACTGGTCCATACCAAGTTAAAAAAAAAGGTTGGTGTAACCACGTACGAACTGGAAGACAACGATGGCAAATCACTCGGAACTTGGCACGTACAGGATCTGAAACCAGCTAATGTGGACGATTTGGATTAATTTTGGTATAAATCTTGTCTTTTCATGAAATAGGCTTCCTTATTTACTTTTCGTCGGTAACATTTTAGTTTAGTAATTTTCCCGCCTGTCTAAGGAGAGGGGGAGTTGCAACGTCGTTTTCTTTGGTTGCAAATTAATTCTATTAAACATGTAGTTCTAATCATCCTGCAACTTTAATAATGTTAGAACCGAACAAATTAATTTATCAAACATATTTTAGCTAATAATAAAGCAGCAGTATAATTTAGATAATAAATAATAATAGGTATCTCTTGTTATGTATTGTTGTCTTAGTTAAAGTTCATTGATAAGCGTTAACATTGAACTGGAGAACACGTTTGTTATTCTTGATAATTCTTAACCGTTAATTTCATATATACAATTTCCTTTCTTTTGGTATCAACTATTGGCAAGGTAAAGTCGTTGCTGCTTTTTGTTACGCGTTTGCGGATTTAGCACGTCGACTCTTATCTTAAATTACTATTGGGGTAGTGTGGTATGTTGGTGAGATTTGTTGATTCCCATTAGTAAAGATTTCGCGCTGTGCGGATTTATAACCTTGCCAATACTACAGGTAAGTCATGTTTGTTTGCACTTTGCCCGTCCATAATTTCTATATTATTTTAGTGCTCAATTTTGATTGTCTACTTGTTGCGATTAGTAGATTAATTTCTCTGTATATCAACCCGTAGGAATCGTATTTCGCTACCTGCGGTACGTTTTATGGTCTAGTTTTTCAACTCAATTACAATGTAATTTATTACAGGGTTTTTGTTTTCTTATCTTCTTGTTTATGTTTACGATTGGCAGTATAGTTACTGGTGTGCTAAGCTGAATCCCGTTTTACTCTACCATTTCAAAAACGTTTTCTAAGTTTATCTAGTCTGGAATCCGATTCAAAATATATGTGAATATTAAGAGTTTTATCTATGTATTTTTGTTTGGGTTTATAACTAATTGTAATTAATTAAGTAGTCATTGGTTATATTTTAGAGTACATTAATACTGCTTATAATTGTTATCGCCGTATTTAACTTAAATAATATTATTAGTATTATTAACCTCCCATTTATAACAGGTTTGTTGCAGAGTTGATGCTGTAGAACAAACCCACTTTGCTGTTGGAGTTTCTTTAATTGTTAGACGTTAGTTCTTAGTCTGTGTTTGTCCGTATTGTATGCTGTTTGTAGTCTTAATTTTATCTTTACATTTTATTTTTACATTAAATGTTATTGCTATTTATTTGGGATCCTCCTTTATGTTAAATCAGTACATGTATTAACATCAAATTGTGTGTAAGTTTCTTAATTTTGATTAGGTTAATGACTGTGTTTTCACTCATAATTTTTAAATTTTAGATCTTGATAAAGACTTTATATAAGTCAAAACGTAGATTTCACAATAAATGATTATTTCATAATAGTTATTTTTTGGTTACGAACGACAATCCCACGAAATACTAACATCAACATCCTAATTATACACGTTCGTTATATAAAGATTCGACCTATATATATATATATATATATATATATATATATATATATATATATATATATATATATTATCCCTAGTTAAATATAAAAAAATTCCCTGATTTTCAAATCTGTTGTGAGCGCTATTTCAACGCGTAACAACTCGCCTGTAATTGTAAATCAACACATATTATGTTTGTTAGAAATGTTAAACAATCAATGAGTAAGGACCAATCGTGCATGCTGAAAATCTGAAAAATCTAGAAATGAACAATTTTGTCTTATAGTGGAAGTTACAGCCAGCAAAGTGTTTTCCTGAAAATAAAAGTTAGGAATACGATGAAATTGCTAGAACATTAACATACGCCATCTAGCTCAATTCCACAGCAACATAGCTGCAGTCTCTTTACAAGCTACTACTATAAATGCCGCTGGTCACTGTAAAGATGTCTCTAGTGTTCGTTAGAAATAAAAAATAGTCAGTAAGCAATGTTAAATGGTATCCGCATGCAGCTCACAAAAACTATGCAACAAATCGTTACTTATTAGGAAAATCGCTTAATTTTAAATTAATTAGAAGCTGCCATTTACACATTCAAGGCTTAAGTAATTTACAGCCCAGAAAATTAGATTTTAAAATAATTTTCTAAACTGTATGCGGTTAAGCTCTTTCACTAACACTTTTATATTAGCACCTTTGCTACAAAGACGTTAGAAGTTAATTATACAGTGGAATGATTTCAAGTGCAATCTCCGGTACTGTGTTGCTTGTTAATGAGTATGTAATTACTTTCGCTGAAACTTATTATAAAAGAGTTATTAAATTGAGATTCGTTAATACTCTAAAATAAGACTACCAAATTAGATGTGTTAAAATTAAAGAACTGGAAAGTTGTCAAAACGATTATAATAACCGCTACTGATTCATTACCGATGTAATAGGTTTAGAGCACAAATACAGTATGCACACTTTTGGTCTTTTTCAGATTACAGCTATATTATGACCAGTATAGGCGATATGTAAGTTGTGCGCAAGTATTGTGAGGCCATATGTAACGCTAATGTGTTAATTAAGCATAGTCGTAAATAGAAGGGCATTTATTACATTAAGTTAGTTAAATAAGTAAAGTACCCTGAAAAAAATAATATAACTTGTTTACATTTAGTAACATGACTATTTCAGTGGAATATTAAATAAGGACAAATAATTAAGCCGAATAGCACCTAGTACATTCTCTTTTCAATAACGTCCGGGACTTTACACTCGCCGTATTCAATTAGAAAGGTTACCTATAAAAATCAGGGACATCACCGTCCACAATAATATCTGTGTAATTCAAATGGGGTTCAAGAAACTACTAAATAATAAATCCTCATAAGAATAATGCATATACATGAACTGATAACATTGAACTTGATCATAGAAACAGCTTTAGACGCAGAAATTTTGAAAACCGAGTTTCTATAAAGGAGAAAAGGTGAGATATAACAATTAAGTTTAGAATTAGTAAGTCAAGTTACGAAAGATGCGTTGGTTGCGTAACAATAGAGGTGGATTACGAACCCCAGGCCGATTCCTCAGCGAGGTTTTGAATTCTTATGGATAAGCAGGTCAATAAGTTCAAGCAGGTATTATCGTCGGCCGAGCTTCGGTAAAAGGGTATTAGTCTATACAAAGGCGATAAGGAGGTTTTCACTCTTTCAGCAAACGCTGAAATTTAAATAGATGAAATGGAGTTACCTAACGTGTCGGTTGTTAGTAAACAGGTGTTCGTAAATGTGCTTAATTCATTTTCAACAAAGAAAGAGTGGAATTTTTAACTGTGGATACTGTTTCAGCTTTTCTTGTTCTATGGGTTACGCTCAATAAATATGTACATGCGAAATTATAAAAATAAATTGTAATTTGTTTTTACAGTGAAGGAAGTGGTTTGATTACATTAAAGCATGATATTATTAGAAAGGAACCTTTAAACTCTTGAAACTCTAAGAAAGATGTGCGTATTAATTTGAACACAAGTTTTATTTGTAAGATGTAATGCTAGTTAGTTTCCTTGTGTAAATGAAATGAAATTTTATTTGGAGTTCTTGTAATATAAGTACAGGTAAAAGGAAAAAAGCTAAGGGATATCCAGTCTCTCCTGTGATATCGTATCTTGAAAGATGCAGTTACTTTGAAAATTTCTTTAATTCGATAAAAAGCTAATGAGTATTTTTAAGGTATGACAGATAAAGGTAGAATATGAGGTGACTAGATTTAGTAAAACCGAAAGCACAGAAACTCATCTGGAGTAACCGTCCTCCAGGCAGCGAGGAATTGCTAGATCAAGACGATTTAGCGCCCTTGTTTTTGACCACTAATGAAGCCTTTTAAAGTAAGTGGTACTTGTAAAGTACTTTTGTCATTTTATTATTATAATCATTTTTCCATAAGGACACACTCCCGCACCACAGCAGTTAGGCAGTGCACACATAAAATTGTTTGGGGTTCCTGTCCCTTCTCAGCAAATCGAAATTTGTAATGTTACATCATTTTAACTCGTAATACAGAGTAAAGAAAAACAGAGTTTAGCCAATTTCAATGTATTGAAAAACTACTAATTGATACAATGTATTTTTGAGAAAACGTAGTAGTCATTATTTTCATGCAATTCACAGTAGTTGGTTCACAAATGTGTCCTCTTTTAAAGAGAAAGCTGAGTGCCTTAGTCATTGTGTCAAATTTTGGAGTCTGGTGCGCAAACTAACTCGAAATAGAAAACCCCAATCTGATACTTGGAATAGGCATAAAAGAACTTAAATGAATATATGGAAGCAAATAAAATATCTGCTGACAGATTAATTATTCTGCATTGAGAGTGCTGAGATCTTGCTGATGCTGATTCCCAAAAATAGTGTCCTGTGTCACAAAAAGAAAACAAAAGCAAAGTTATCAGCTGAGCACATCAAAGGTGTTCGTGTGTCCTTAAAATTTATTTGTGCAACATTTGATAATAGCTTCCAAATTTTCGATTTAGCTATGAAAAAACATGGTCCATGTGGTAATTATATATTTTTGTCCATATAGAGTCGTACTTCAGCTGGCGTGATACCAAAACAAAACGTTATCTAGTACTAGATTTAAATATCTCTATGATTTACAATTTATATGTTGGTACATATTGCTTCGAATAAAAAAATCACACCAATTTTTGTTAGTGTTTACCGAAAAATATTTCATAGTTATGACCTTTAACTATTTTTCAATATTTCCCAAAGTCATCGAGGTTTCGCGTGCATTTGGTATTATACCAACAACGTCAAAACAGATTTGCAAGGTAACTGTCAACGTAATGAAAAAAGTAAAAAGAAGCAACGAAAATGAAAGAAGATTAAAAAACAAATTTTAGAAGCCAATCACCTATAATGTTGCTACGTTTAATTTAGAAGCTACTTTTCAAATTACTTTCTCTGCCGACAGTTACTTGTACTACAATCGAAAGCTTTTAGTTTTTAACTTTACCGTATTCGATTCTTTTAAACATATTAGCCACTGCTTTGTTTGAGACGAGACCCATGACTTTAAAGAGGCATTGTACATGCATGCTCTGTTTTCACAGCTTGTCACCAACAGTAGCTCGCGTTTCCAGTTTTTCGGATACACGAGCAACGTTCAATGCTGTAAATAAAATTAAGCGGCTTTGTCGCTCAGTTAGTATACGTTTGACTACAAAACTCCTAGGTTCCAGGTACCATTCTTGAAAAATGCGGTTTCGTTCGGATGAGAGGTACAATATAGGTCCCGTGTGTGAATATTGTCACATACGCTAAAGATCCTTATATTGCTTGGGCTAACAAGAGTTCGCCAAAATACACAATTTCCGGGTAATAAAAACTCCCTTCCTGGTCTATGTAGTACCTTTGTATGGAGCATTGGAAAATCAAATGCAGTGTAAATAAAATTGACCATTAAAAACTGTCGATATAAAGTTTATGGAATTTGGCCACTGATACTTAGAAGTGAATTTAATGCATGCGACCATTGAACGAGTACATATACACTACAAAATGTTCACAACCGAGGAATGAGGGTTGCTAATAGAAATGGGACTCAAAAAATTTTGTTCATTGCACATTACAGGTGAAGAAAGTAAGTTTTTCGGACTTTAATGATCTTCAAACAATTCCAACTCTCATTATGCAAAATTCTAAAGTAAATACTTTAAAGAAACCAATAAAATGGCTTCAAATCATAAATACGTTTTAAGCGATAAAGGATTCTTAAAATTTAACGGGTTGCAAGGCCATAAAAAACATTCCACGGGGTAGTGTTTCTTTATCACAGAAATATACAATGCGATTGCCCATATCAGAGCAGAACCAAAAAGATGTGCTTTATGTGCTTGACAAACAGATTATCCCCAGTTTATATAAAAAATATTTCGAAAGCTGACCCTGGTCAAAGAAACTAAAGATCTTGTCCCATTCGCAACCGGGGAAATAAAATTATGATTAAATATAACTAACTATTAATATTAGTTATTGCTGTTTGCTTATTTCCTGTTTGTTAGTGTTTTTTGTTTTCGGATGACAAAGTTCTTAAAACGTATACAAAAAGACGGCTTTTGACTATAAGCGCTTATTTTTTTAACATTAAGTAACACGAAGAGCAAGGAAAACCACAGATAGCTTAGACAAGTTTGAGTATTTCTTTTTTATAATTTTTTGAACAATCGTCATCATTAGGTATTCAGTCCTGGAACTGGTTAGACACGTACCCTCATTGTTTCCTATTCTGTGTTAATCTGCACATTTCCCCGAAACTTCCAGTCTGCATCTTTCATTATCTGCGTGCAATAGTCTGATCTAGGTCTGTCTCTACATCTTTCTTACAATCTCTGCTTGTAATATATCCCGCACTTGCCCCCGAAAATGCATTACAACGTATCCCGCCCTTTTATTTTTCTTATTTTTTTTTTGCTTTCTACAGATAGCTTTATTCCCCTACTATTTCTATAACCTCTTGATGCTTAACTTTGTCTGTCCATGCTATTATCTTCATACGTTTGAAGCACAATATTCCAAAAGACTTCTGCTCTTATTGTTTGGTTTCCCTGTTGCCCCTATTTTATAGACGTACTGTGCTGTGCTCCACACATATGCTTTCAACAATTTTCTCCTTGGTTCTATGTTTGTTGTCTTCGAATATGACAACATACACACACACACACATACGGGACCTCTATTTTACCTCTCATCCGAACAGGGCGTATTTTTGTGAAAAGTGCTCTCCTAACATTTTTTAACCGGACCGTGTCGGAATTCGAACCCAATACCCAACGCATAGTAGTCATACGCATACCAACTACGACACGGAGCCGCCTAATTTTATTTACAGCATACTGCATTGCAGTCACATAACTGTTTGCGGTTTTGCCTTTCGCGTGAGTTATGTAATCCCCCATTTGATATATATATATATATATATATATATATATATAAAAGAAACTAATACTTAAGAAGTTATTAAAAATATTAGGAAATGTGCAACAATGTAATTGAAGAACATTTTATTCAGTTTATTAACGTTGATGGGAACGGAAACGCTACTTTGTAGCACAAAGATAAGTGACACTGCAGATGTCAGGTCACAGGTGGTCACAGACAGTCACGTACCGAGATTACGCAGAAGTAAGCTCGCAACAAAGTAGTTATGAATAGCTTTAAGATTACAACAATGTATTATGAATAAGAGTCAAATGAAAGCAGACATTAGGTCTGCAAGTTCCCACAGAACTGTGAGGGGGTAAGGAGATTATAAAAGGCCCGGGAGCTCCACTTGCAGTCAGTTCAACAAACGTTCAGCTTTCACATTGCAGTTCGTAGATAGCTCACTTGTACAATTAAGTAATTAATTTTCGACTTAGAACAATAATTCAAGATTGTCAAAATTCAATGTTCAAATCTGTTTAAAACAAATAAATGTGTTAAGAAGTTCAGGAAGTCATTTTTAAAAAGGACCGCTTAAAGCCACAAACCTTAACTCGTGTACCCTAAAAACTATAAACACGAGAAGTAGTTAGGAACGAGCTGTGAAAATAGAACATGCCTGTACGACATCCCTTTAAAGTTATAGGTCTCCTCCCAAACAAAGCAGTGGCTACTATGATCAAAAGAATTGAATACGGTAAAATTAGTTACTAAAAGCGTTCGCCTGTAGTATAAGTGGCTGTCTGCAGAGAACGGAATATTTAAAATGAAATGTAACAACTCAGTAAATTACGTCATTGTTTTCTAGAACTTACTTTTTATATTCTTTTTGATTTTCGTTTTTTCTTTTTTACTTTTTTTTAATAAGTTGACAGTTATTTTTCAAATCTCTTTTTACGGTGGAGGTATAATAGCAATTGCACGTGCAATATCGATCGCTTTTGGGAATGTGGAAAGATCGTTAAATTTCGTAATTATGAAATATTGTTCAGTAAACACTAATAAAAACTGCGTGATTTTTTAAATGAAGCAATATGTAGCAACATATACATTGTAAATGTTAGAGGTATTAAATCTTCTACTAGATAAGGTTTTTTTTTGGGATCACGCCATCAGTTGTACGATTCCATATGAGAGAAAATACATAATTACCACCCGGACTATGTTTTTTTCATAGCTAATTGGATAACTTGGTAACTAATACCAAAAGTTGTACAAATAAATGTTAAGCACCCTCGCACATCTTTAGTGTCTTCAGCTGGTAAAGAATATACGTGTGATAAGAATTTTGTCCCTTTGCTGTCGTTTTTTTTTTGTAACGCTGAAACCTATTTTATGTTACAGAGGAACACAAGCGTGCTTTTTAGTTATTGGTATATCAGCAAGATCCCAGTAGAGTAGTATTATTATCTCATGGCGGGTAACGTCACATGCGCAATAGGTTCAATTTAAACTTAAACCTCAAGATTCACAACGCTACAGTTCAACCCACAAACATCTTGCTAGCAATGTGGCTTTAATACGTCGTCACGAATATCCCATTTATTACGTTAAGTAAAATATTGTTTGTAAGGACCCCGTTCATGCTGGCGGTATCTAGAAATTCATAAATATATGAAATAAATCCAAACCTTCATATAATATCGGAGCTTTTACTTGTTTTTACTTATAAACAATTCTAGATTCGTAGTTTCTTTATCCGTAAATATTTGCTGTGGCGACAGTGCACATACTCAGCGGATCCCAATAAAGTATATACCGAATGTGAACCGTAACTGTCATTGTCATTCTCGCTCTTATCAAGGTCTTATTGTTTCCAGTTTTCCGTTTTAATATTTGTATGAAGTAATAGTCATCAAAACAGTTTTTTTTAAACTAACTGATAGTTAATTTCTTCAGCAATGTAAGTATCTAAAAAGAATGTTCGTTCAATGATTAATTATGATATTTTTTAGAGTAATATTATGAATAAGAAGGAGGTGATTCATAGTCAAGGACGACAGATTGTTTTTAATGTGTTTCAATATTTGAAACGCATAAAAGATTCGGGCGCCTCCAACCTGAACAATTTGCAAGAGTGCGTGGCTGAAGCAACAGGTGTGTCATTGCGGACGGTGCAAAGAATTGTAAAGGAAGGTACAAACAAACCACCCTGCAGCAAGTTCAGTTCACCAAGGAAAACCGTAAATAAACCAAGCCCTAAGTCAACAGTGAATGGATTTGACGAAGAGATTCTAAGAACCGTTATGTATCGGTTTGCAGCAATACATAAACGTAGACCGATTTTGAAATTAGTGTTTGACGAATTTAAAAATGATTGCCCTCATTACACGGTAAAATTAGGTTCGTTCAGAAAAATTGTTGTAAGAGCAGGGTTTCGTTGGAAGAAAACTGTAGATAACAGGAAAATTCTTGTTGAACAAAGCAATATAAGGGCAAAGCGCACCATATTTTTGAAAAATTTTAGTAAGTATAAAGAAGAGGGCAGAAGCATTGTGTATAACGATGAAACATATCTGCACAGTTCTCACAGTGTAACAAAGTGTTGGGATGACGGCACCACCAAGGGTTGGAAATCGCCAGTTTCAAAAGGGAAGCGTTTGATAATTGTTCATGCAGGTGGAAAAAATGGGTTCGTTCCAAATGCAAAATTGATATTTAAGTCTGGTTTGAAAACTGGGGATTATCACGATGACATGAATCATCGCAATTATAAAAAGTGGCTGCAAGAAAAGTTAATACCAAATTTGGAACCAAATTCAGTGTTTGTGATAGACAATGCGTCTATCATAATGTTCTTGTGCATCCTAATCCTACTTCAAGTTGGAAGAAAACAGATATGCAGAAATGGTTGAAGGAACAAAATATCCTCTTTTAATGTAAGGAAACTAAGACTGAATTATATTCCAAAATTAAGGCACATAAACCTGTTCATCGGCTGTTTGTAATTGACCAGCTACTGGCTGAACATGGTCATGTAGTATTGCGTTTACCTCCATATCACCCAGAACTAAATCCTATCGAGATGATTTGGGCGTTACTTAAAAACCGTGTCGCTGCATGTAATGCAACCTTCAAAATAGATGACGTATGGAAGTTGGCAGAAAAACATATAAAAAATATTGGAATCAACAAGTGGACTAAAGTATGTCTGCACGTAGAGGAAATTGAAAAGGATTATATGGAACGAGAAACTTTAATAGACGAGGTTCAACACCTAATTATACGGGTTGATGGTAATAGCGATAATTCAGATGGATACTTATCCTCAGGCGATGAGTCTGATGATGGGGATGAAAGTTTAGGATGTGAACCGATTTAAAATATAATTTATGTAAAATAGTTGAATGATGGTCTTTATTTAGCGTTGTAGAAAATATGTGTCATAAATACATTTGTTTGTACATTATTGTTTATTACTGAGGTGTTGAAATAAAACTTGCTTAAAGAGGGAAGCAGTCTTTATATCAAATTATGTTCAGTAGTGCTGTGACAATCGATCACTTTTAAAGCTGAAACAATCAATGATTGACTTTCAAAGTGATTGAATCATTTTACATTTTAATCCAATCATAATTAATTCTGTTAAGCATGTCCATTCTTTGTCTCCAAAAGGGATTCTTATTGACTGTATTTATCTCGGCACTTCTATCCGATCGTGTTAAGGTTAAGATTATTAATTATTCAAGGAATTATTTTATAGCTAGATTATCGATGAAGTGCGTAAAAAATATATTAATTTAGCAAATATTTCTAAACTATAAATGAGGTTATTTAAAAAATATATAATCTGACAAGATGCAAACCTTAATTACCTTACTTTTCATAGTATAACTGTTCCTCTTCCTTCAATTCTACAGCACTGAATTGTTGATTCTATGATCCATTAAAATAAAGCACGAGATATATGCAATTTATAATAATATTAATATAACAAATGATATAAAAACCTTTTGGTATTAATTAAAAATTGTTTTTGTTTTGTTTTTGTTAGTTACAACACCATGAGTGTCATTGTGTAAACATATTCTTAAAACGTTTTTGTAATAAATCTTAGTAATATTTTCGAGGTGGGCATTTGACATTTTTATAGTGTTTATAGTTTATAGTTTGTGTTTAAAACAAAAACGTCTATTGATTTGAAAAAAACGAATATGTAGTACTACTAAATTGTTTTTGTTCTACTAGTGACTATAAGTGATAAAATATCTTGTGTACACTGATCCAACCAATCAATAATCTGGGGTATCACATCTAACAATAAGCTCAGATCATTTTTATAGAAGAGCAAAAATTAACATAAAACTATTTAAAACACATTCCTTGGTTGCTCAACAACTTTTGCTCTGGCAACACTGGACGTGCAAGTAGTCGATGTTTTCTAGTCTCACTTTTTTATTTTGATTATTAATATAGCTCCTCCTCGCGCAGGTTTTTTCAAGGTCACCCGCCATGAGATAATAATACTACAATACTCTCAATGCAAAATAATTTATCTGTTAGCTGATATTTTAACTGAACATCTGAATCTACACCTGGAACAGTCAATACACTTTTGTTTTTGTTCGATACATTTTTTCTGCTCTCGTAACTGCTTCCGGATACTCTATTAAGTTTTCTTTCATGTCTTTTCCAAGTATCAGATTGGGGTTTTCTTTTTCGAGTTATTTTCCTTAGTAGACTCAAAAACTTGACGCGATGTTAAAACCAATCAATGACTTCTCTTCGTTTTGATTTTTCTGAGCAGCTTTCATTTAAAAAAAAGGAATATTTGAGCACCAATCATTTTAAATTTCATAAAAATAGTGCATATAATTTTTGTGCATAAAGACATTGTAGTAATCAGTGGTCTTATAACAAATTAAAATTGAATAAATTCTCTATTTCGCTTTAATGCAGACTTAACAATATTTGCGCACAACTTACATATCGTCTACCCTGTTTAGAATATAACTTTAACTTGAACATGTTCAAAAATGGGCTACTATATTTCGTCTGTGAAGTAGTAATACCTCGTAACCCCAAAAGAGGCATTTTTCAGGGTGGACAAAAAACGTTTTATTTTGGTATTGTGCTTAAGTAGTAATTATTAAAGTTCCTTATCAATAGTAATCTGGTAGCTTTGTTAAAGAATTTTTGTGAAATTGATAAATAAACTTGTTTTACTGTGGGTTACAGGGTATTACAATTAAAATAATGTAATTATTATTATTAAAATTGGTATACTACGAAGACGTAGAAGGGCGACAAAAAAATCGCTCTACTCATTTTAGTTAAATTTCGACTTCGATGTCGAAATTTAGTTAAATTTCGACTTTGATCTCGAAATTTAATAAATTTCGACTTCGATCTCGAAATTTAGTTAAATTTCGACTTCGATCTCCAAATTTAGTAAATTTCGACTTTAATCTCGAAATTTAGTAAATTTCGACTTTAATCTCGAAATTTATTTAATTTCGACTTCGATGTCGAAATTTAATTAAATTTCGACTTCGATCTCGAAATTTAGTTAAATTTCGACTTCGATGTCGAAATTTAGTTAAATTTTGACTTCGATCTCGAATTACCAACAAGAATAAACTTTTAGACTGTAAGTTAAAAATTTAGCAAAATTTCGAGATCGAAGTAGAAATTTAACTAAATTTCGACATCGAAGTCGAAATTTAACTAAAATAAGTGAGCGATTTTTTGTGGCCCTTCTACGTCTTCGTAATATATATTCACATTTTTACTTAAAAAATTTAATTAAATTCTGTATTTATAGAAAACAGCAATTTATCATGCCGTGTACTGAAGTCTGTCGTAAAAGACGTGGCAATCTTTAGGCAATACAGATTTTAAAAGTTGCAAGTGTTGCCACTTCCGTTTTTAATTTTTCTGTTTTTCTTGTGCATTTGTGACCAAACGACTTCTTCTGCAACATTTTGCTTTCGTTGTGGAAGCTCTTTCCACTCGTCATTAAAATTGAGCTTATTGTTTCCTCTGAATATCTTAACCGTCTGATGTCTGTCACGACAGGGTCATTTGTGGCCTGGGAGTATAATTCATTATTAGTATAAACATTATAGTATGACTGCAATGAGTTACCTTTCCAGATCTAATTGATCCATATTTTTGGTATTTCTTGAACGTGTAGCCCTTGACATCAAAGTACTGCATGCTCTTAACCTCATACGGTTGGGGTTTTGTGACTTCCTTTGTAATCCGCAAATAATCACTTGGCAAATGTATATATTTACCTTTCACTTTTCTCTCTATACAGCTGTTAACAGAATCACATTGCATTTGCGTATGTCCAACCTCAAGGTACTTTTGTATAATTTCTACATTATGTTCGATTGAATAATCAAGTAGTGCATTACTTATAATACAGTTCCTATTTTGATAAGTGCGTCCGTCACTGTAGACAATAATTGGACTTGTCTCATTTTGACAGTGAGTCTTCAAATAAAGACAACAAGCAAACATAGATGCAGTCATATCGGCCTGTATTTCGGTAAACCACAAACACGTAGCTTGGTGCGTTATAGTATCGTAGACAGTAAAGCTATGACATGAAAGTTTGAGTTTAAAGTAAATTGCGTATGCCTCGACATTCGGACAAACCTTGACTGCTTGTAAGTCGACAGTCAAAACATGACCCTTTTGGTTTGTCTTAATTTCGTCTTCATCTCGTTGTTCCTCGTCACGAGCTCTGTCTTTGTTAAGCCTATATGTATTCTATCTTTGAACTGATAATTGTCCAACCTCATACTGTGTACACAAATTGCACTTATCTTTCTGGATTGGGTATAATGACAGGTTTAAGGGATGAAATATTTCATTTAAAACTGTTCTTGATAATGAAGATTTACCTTCCTCTGCACATCTATTCTGGTACAGACTATAAAAATTGATTCATATTTTGAATGGTAGTTTTTAAATAAAGTTTTGACGAGTTGGAACGCCCATAGTGAGATGGCAGTTTAGGTAAACTTTTTAAAAAATCTCGTAGGTCAGTTTTAGATTTGTCCTTGTCTTCTCTTCGTGAGGGACGTTTCAGTAGCTTATTTATTCAGTGGAATTGATCAGGCCAGATTTATTCTTCTTGAGCCAGTCATAAACAGTAAATTCGCCTAGACAAGGAGTTCTCAAAAATGTCATTATACCAACCAATAATTTTGCATTACCAAGAGTGAGAAAGTACTTCAAAGTATGCGTTCTTCTTTTTTTAGGTTGGTAGTGTATGTTCTGTTAGTCTCGTGTTGTTCGACATGGTTTGCAACGTAAATTTTTCGCTGATCCCAATTCAGTTTATTTCAAAAAGATTCAAATATTGTGGATCGTTCTATTTCAGTGACGTTCGCGCAAGCTTTCTTTGTTCTAATGCATTCCTTAGACCTGCAAGCTGATCCAATTGTTCTGTTGTTTTTTGGCACATTATGACGCACTGGTCCTTCTTTTGTTCTGCTATAACCCATATAAACCTTCCCTTCCATTCGTAGACGTTTTGCTTTATTTTTTGCCCACTTCGTCATTAGGTTTTATACTTCTCTTCCTTCCCACCGTTAAATTCTCGTGGTTTTCATCTAAATTTCTTTCGATTAGTTTGTTTCCTGTAGGTTTTTCTAGCTCAGAGCTCACCACATTTAACACAAAGCAAGATTATTAATGCTCTTCTAATAAAGCAGCGCAGAAAGTGTTTACCCCGACAGGTCAAACTGGATTATGGTGGCGTTCGTATATGTTAGAACAGTAAGATACGAGAAATTGGAACAAACATAAAGTTAGTTTACGAGATATTGCTGTATGCATCTAAAGCACTTTTGGTTACGAGATATTAGAAAAGCCATTAATTTTATTGAAATAATTTTTTGAAGCTTACGAGATGCTCACTAAAGGTGCGCTGTGGTCTTATACTATCGCTAATGCGAAAACCCAATTTTCGATTTTTTGTGGGTTACGAGGTATTAGTACTTCACAGACGATTTGTGCTTTAAACGATCGATGTCCGCATTGAATCAATAGCGCTTATTGACAATTTTCTAGGCCTTTAATTTTTACATTCTAAGCTAACTTGGTTCTTCTATTTTGGAGTACTAACAAATTCAAATTTAATAATTCTTTTATAATAATTTCCAGCGAAAGTAATTACATAGTCATTATCAAGCAGCACCGAACCGGAGATTGCACTTGAATTCGCCCCTCTGTATAATTACCTTCTCACATGTCTTTGTAGCAAAGGTGTTAATAAAAGCGTTAGTGTAAGAAACTTAACCGCTCTCAGTTTAGAAAATTATTTTAAAATCTAATTTTCTAGACTATAAATTACTTAGGCCTTGAATGTATAAAAGGAAGTTTCTAAATAATTTAAAGTTAAGCGATTTTTCTAACCTAATGAGTAAACGATTTATTCCATAGTTTTTTTGGGAACTGCAAGCTTATACCACGCTTATACTATTAAACATTGTTTATTGCCCATTTTTGGTTTTTAAGGAACACAAAAGCCATCTTTGTAGGGACAAGCTGCACGCATAGTTATATCATATTAGATACACTGCGGTTATGTTGCTCTAGAGTTGAGTTAGATAGCGTGTGTGAATGTTTTTGAAATTTCGTCATATTTCTAACTTTAAACTTTTATTATACGTTATATTGTATAACCGTACCCTAAAATTGATATTAATAAAAGTGTCACCATTGCGCGTCGTTAAGGCATTTGTAATTTTAACAACAATAGTTCCTTGAATACAGCAAATAAGAAACTTCCTTGGATTTAACCATTGCAAGGCTGGTGTGTTTAAGCAAATATTAGACAATAGAAACGAATTTATTCATGTTAATTAATTAAATTAGCTTTTTTAGCACAGAAAATAGCTTAAAGAGTGTTGGCGTTTTACATTAATAAATGCGTCAATTTCATTGTGATATTAAATTATAACACGAAAATAAACAGGAAATCACATAACATATTAAATACAGTTCGTATTAAAGATCGGAATTTTACACTTTTTGATTAATAATCGGTTCACAAAAGCTTATTTGTATAAATTCATACGAGTTCAAAGAAACCGCAACCGCCAATCATAATACCACCATAAAAAGACAGAACGTTATGGATGTCGAAAATCGAGTAGTTTATATTTACAAAGTGAAAAAACAAAATTTTAAAGATAAGGAAATTGAAATATAGGTCTAAGTTCGTAAAAGTTAAGTTACGAAAAAGTCGATAGTGAAATAATAGCGGAAGGGTACGACTATCGGCCGACTCCTCGACGTGATGGTCAACCCTGAACGGTTTTGAACTCTTCTAGATTGGCAGGCTACGAGACACACGCAGTAGCGCGGAACTTATATTCGCATTGGTCGAGCATCGGTAAAAGGACAATAGTCCATAAAGATATTACGGACGAATCTTACTCTTTCAACAAAAGCTGTAACTTAGATAAAATGGGGTGACAGTGTGACGGCAGTTAATAAACAGATGAATCCTTGGAATTTCTAAACGCTCTTAATTAATTAAAAAACCCAAATGTTGAATTTAACTGTGAGTACCGTTTAAGGTTTCCTTTTTTGTTAACAGTTAATAAAAATATAAATGTGAACTTGTAAACATAAGTTATAATTGGCTCGTGAAACGACTGAATTAGTTTTGTTTACATTTAAGCAAAATATTATTGAGATAGGACTTTTGAACATTTTACAAGAGTAAAAAAATTTGTAAATGTAAACTTATTTGTGAAACTATTGTTAGAGAAAAAGTAAAACCCCATAATTTTATAGAATGTCATGTATATCAATATTGGAAACCAGAGCAATGGTGTAGTAGTGTTATTAATTGATTTAATAGATTTTTTGGGATTTTCTTT
The DNA here is from genome assembly GCA_036346225.1 of Platerodrilus igneus. Classification (NCBI taxonomy): domain Eukaryota; kingdom Metazoa; phylum Arthropoda; class Insecta; order Coleoptera; family Lycidae; genus Platerodrilus; species Platerodrilus igneus. The sequence continues at coordinate 7,116,405 of JARFIW010000791.1, forward strand.
AGTGATACCTGGCTAGTTTGAGGTTAGAGAATTAGATTTTTTTGCAAGGTATATCTGCATTCGTATTACAATTATGTAACCTTGATAAAAGTTAAATTCAGGTTAAACTTTATTTGGACTTATTTATAAACTTGTTAAAATTTATGGTGGTTAAATTGTTTCTGTCGCAAAATTTTATCCGCTTATTCCCCCGTCGTTTCTCGTTTCTAAACCAAGTAATACTACTACCGCCCTTTCCATACCCTCATCTACTATTGTATTAAAACTTCCTGTAATTCTTAAATTTTCATGCTCTTGTACGAATTTTAGTATGTCTTCGATATCTTGATAGATTGCTTGTATCTCTTAATCACTTTAGCTAGAAGTGGGCATGTAAACTTGTATTATTACCGTATTTACCGGTTTTAAATCTAATCTAATTATGAGTATTTTTCAGTCTTTTGCAAGTAGCTTTCTACACAATTTGCTATCTTTTTTTCGCATAACTATCCGCACCTCTGAGTTTTCTTCCGCCGATCCTGTATGAATTACTCTAGTTTCCGTTCTGAAAATCCCCAATCTCTGGCAACCGAGCTTCGCTAATCCCTAGTATGTCTAATGCTAACTTAACCTATGCAATTCAATTTTCAAATTCTCCACCGTACCTACTGTCTTCATGCTTCTGACATTTCACGCTCGAATTCGCAAAATGTTTTTGGCTGTTTCTTTAATCTTTTCGATCACATCCTCCGAAGTAGTCCCTTCGCAAAGATACGTATGGTGAATTATTTTAACTCGGAAATCTTTTGTCCCAAAGGATCTCATTGTCTTAAATAGTAACAGTAGTATTCAGTGTACTTGTGAGGTATTGTTGTGGTTTCCCATTGCTTTCCACATCTCGGTAGTGTCTTAGAATGCCTTGTCAACCCTGCGACTCTTAAGTACCGACAGCTGCTGAACTTTTTTGAGGACCTGTCTTAGTCTAATTCTTCACTAAAGACCCTACTAATTTGTTTAAAACTATAGTTCGGCTCTTTAACTCACTGAAACACCCAAGATATTCTACGTTCTAGTATTCTAGAACTTCTTCAAGGTGCAGGTCCGTTTAAAACGGTGTAATTGTTTGGTGGTTGGAAATAAAGAAGTCGTTCCTGTGTCTCTGCGTCAGTAGATACAATAGATACATATCGCAATGCAGTTGCATCGAACATTTAGGTGATGGGATTTTCAGACTGTAATTTAATGTGTTAGCTTTGAAATAACTAGTCAACATAGCTTCTATGATTTTTTCTCATCAAAGATTTGTTTTCTAAAGTTAGGGTATTTTTTGTAATCACATTTTACTTCAAGTTTCTCGATCTTATCCGTCAGGAATTGACATAGAGCATTTCAAAACAAATGTTAATTTAACTTTTCACAATATAGGTTTTTGAGCAAGTAAATTAGCAAAATCATTCAAGTTCCCAAACTCTTTGATAATTCGAATTCAATAACCGAGTAACCTTTGCAATAATACGTTTCATTCATGGATGACATTTAAATCTAAAATTACTAGCCATCATATATCCATTTAACTAAAAGATCTCTTCCAAAAAGGTTTAATTTGCTTTTATACGAACCAGGAATACTTTCCATGACAAATTAGATGTCAAATTGTAATAAACCTTTTAAGCATACGTTCTGAAAGGAAATTGTTTTTCACCCTAACATCATAAAAGCCGGTCGATAAGTGATTATATTCAGGTTGTAGTATTTCACCACCACGTTGATAAAACTTTACAAATTTGATAAACGATAACGCAGACGTTTTTACATAGTTTATGCATATTAAGCAAGCGCGTATTAACTTCCTCTTTATCTTTGTTGTTTGTTTTCGTGCTCGGAATGGAAAAGCGTTTCAGGGGATACAGTCCGATTTAAATAGGTGTTGTTAAACCCTTTAGTCAATTTGTTTTTAATACTTGTTTTTGTTTTAGGAAAATGAGATTGCTTTTTGATTTACTCTCTAATAGCATCACATGCATACCATCCATACCTTTCCGGTCATAAAAACGGGACAACAGCTAATTGCTTAGATATAGTATGAGTCTCGTTCCATATCAATTAGACTACTGTTGTACGAAAACCATTCTTTAAGTGAGAACCGCTTTGTAACAGAACATAAAAACTTCTACTTATAAACATGAATTTTAATATAAGTGAAGTCGAAAATTATTTTATTTTTCTAATCACCACTAATTTCCAGTTACTTGTTGAGTGGTGAACCAGCTATTCGATACTGTTCGATTATGATCGAGAACTATTGGCAGGAATTCACAATAGGAAACAATCACCACAAGATCGAATAGGCGACTTTTTCGCCTGCATGCTAAATTTGTTTGTTAGACTTTCTACGCCTTTACCAGATGAAAAAAAATTGACTATTCTTTGTAGAAATACATCTCCCTGCTATATTCACGGTTTGGGTCTGCAAGACTTTTCTACGGTAGATGATTTACTAAGTCTATGTAAAAGAGTAGAAGTGAATAAACAATTGGCTTCAGACACACGTGACACACCCATTACTTTTTTACACGGATTAGAACCTGAATCGTTAAGTATGCCGGCTAAACTAGAAATTACTCCTATTTTGAATAATTATGTTTCACCCCTGGAGTCAGGCGCATAGTGTTAGAGCTGCCGTCAAGTTGGACAAGGGTTTAAGCATTGGGAGCATCTAAGAACTAGGAAATTTTGTTTTCGTTGTGGTCGAGTCGGTACTACTAAATTTAGTTGCACGTGTTCTGGAAACGGATATGCAAACGCACGGTCGGAAAATCCATCATGGGGATGTTGGCTACAAATTATTCAAACTCAATTTTAAGACGAAGGAACAAGGAGTTTATTTATAGGTAAAGAGGGAGATTTCTGTTCATTTGTATCTGTTTTGGTGAATGATATTGCGTGTACAGGCTTAGTAGGCGTAAGTAAAACTGTTATTGGTTTAAGTTAAGGGAATTTGGTATTTACTTAGGATTTTTTATCGCGTTGACTTCCGTGGCTGATGACCGTGTGTATAAAATTATTGGAGTGGTGCAGCTTACGCTTAAATTAGGGAATCACGTCAGCATTATAAATGCGTTGGTTATCCCCAAGGTGACAGAGGATATTATTTGAAATATCGATTTTTTACGCTAAATGGCTGTTTTTCCAATAGTTACAGGTAACAAATAAAAGTTTATATCCCATAATTACATGAAGGGATTTACGTCAGAGATACTTTTAATTATGCATAGAAAAATGTACTCGAGGAACTGGTGACTTTTACTTTTAAGGAGGTTTGAGTTGTGCCAAAAATGTGCAACATATTATTGATACATGAGATCACCCTTCTGGCAAACAACGATATTACTCAGTACTCCTTACGTACAGAAAGTGATTGAGACTGAGGTAGACAAAATATTAGCACACGGCGTTTTTGAGAAATCTAAATCAGCATTTTGTTACGTTAATCGAGGCAGCCACGTTGGGCGCCAAATTTTTGCTACGTTGGCTCGTAGCCGTGCGTAACACAAATAAAATCAAAGAAATGACCGGGCTCAATCGGAGATTAGGGGGGGGGTTGTAGAAAGCAGACCAATATATAATGTACGCGGCTGTAAGGAGTTAGTAACAATACCTGCAATAAAAAAAATTAGAATAGCAAACCTGCAATAAAAAAAATTAGTCCTGCATACCTGAAATAAAGAAAAAGTATAGCAGCAATGAAAAGTCTAAGTTATTCAGTACTTTGTAGAATGTAAATAAAACTGTTTAGATAAACTATATAATATAATCACGATAAAAGCATTACAAAAATTTCTATCACAAAGTGAGGTAATATTGGGGAGTAGCAGAAACGTTTCCTCACACACCAATTAAACATAAATCAGACAAAATGTTAACAAAAGATAAATAGGTAATACACAATTGATATGAGTAATTCAGTAGTATTGATTTTTTTTTCTTTTTTTTTTTTCTTAATAGCAGGCAAGTCTATTGTAAAATGTATCAGAACGACGAAAATATGGCAAAACAACGGGTAGATATTTAAAGTAATAACAAGTAGAAAATAGTTCAACTTACAAAAAATCCTTCAGTAACGCTTCCTTGCAATTGAAGTGTGGGATTCACGATGTCCTGCACTAACGAAGCACTTCACCTTTGACTGTGAGGGTGTTGATGGAATTTCTTACACTTTACACTAATCACACCTACGTATTTCACTGGTGTTAGCAGCAGACATTATCATGCTGATGGAACTATGTAGCATTGATAAATTTCTTGTTAATTCTATTTCCTGAGACAATAATTTCGAAATATTTTGTACCACAAATCGAAAAAAAAATGGTAACAAAAATTTAGAATCACGGGCCTTCAAGGCACGATGTAATGCATTAAACTAACGGTAACGTGAGGTGTTCTATTTGCTACCTATGGTAACAAAGAAAAATGTAATGCTTTTGAATAACGAAATTTGCGCAAACAATGATCTATATTAGATTTTTTGGGGTTAGAAAATTTAGAAACTACAGTATCAACTGTCTTTACATGTGAACGAGATACATGTTTATAAGAAGCAACCTTTTTTTTCTACTAAACCTGCTACAACTGTATCATCATTTTTTTTTTAGAAACACTCAAGCTTAAAACTGTATTTGGACAATCCAAAGTATGCACTACTCTAATAAAAAAAAGGACCACGAAAACTAGATCGCACACACAGTTCAAATATAAAAAGACAAATTTACTAAAAAAAACACAATTAGTAAAGCAACGCGTATCACTAAGTCAATGTTCCGTAAAACGCACGTGCAGGTCGAGTAAACACGTTCGCCTACTTTTATTTCCAACAGAAAAGCAACAAAAAAAACAATTAGTAAGGCACGCGTAAGCAATAAAACCGTCCGTCAAATGTCCTTACAACCGCACTTGTCTCAATCAAAAACGTTACATCTAAAGCATACCTCCTTCAAAAGTAATCAGAACTACACTGCTAATCTGTTTATTCAACTCGTTGCTATTACAACCTCTTATCGACTTCGTTAATAACATAAGGAACATCCAATAAGTGAATGCACCATCATATCTAATAACTAATTACAGTTGTTTATCATTTTCGATAAGTTGGAAAGTAAATTACGAATAATCCTATTTAAAACTCGTTCCTTGCAATTTATTTATTAATGAAAATCAATCTTCAATTAAACTACTTTTAAAATTAATACACGCGAGTTAAATTGCATAAAAATCTGAAAACTATTCGAAAGTATTTACTTTATACAAACAGCGATCCAAAAACAATGTATTTACTAATTGGGAAAAAGCGTAAAATGTTAAGCTATAAAAATGCACGTTACAATTTGGTCTCCCTGTTGCTATTGTAAAGAAATCTAATAACGAGTTTAGATTTCGTATTGGTTTTCGAAAAGTTAATAAAAATACAACAAGGGACGGGTGCCTATATTACCCTATATCTCAAGGTTTATAGATCATCCTAGAGATGCTAAATATTTGTCGACGATTAGTTTAAGTATGGCATAGCATCAAATTCTTTTGGCAGGAAATAGCATGAAAGAAACGACTTCTGTTGTACTAAAAAAAAAAGGCTTTATCAGTTCGCTGAAATACCATACGGTTTATATAATGCTGCCAATACTTTTCAGCGATTAGTTGATACAATTCTTGAACATGACGTAAAAAATTGCGTGCCGATTTATTTGGGCGATATTCTTATAACATCAGATTTTGACACGCACATTAAGGTGTTAAAAGAGTTTTTTAAACGTCTTAATTCTGCATGGCCAACAATAAACCCCGAGGAATGTAAATCCGTGAAAAACAGTCTCAGATGCTCGGGATTCATCGTAGAATAAACTGGATTACGAACCAATCTTGTAAAGATTATATCAATGGTAAATTAACCTACTCCTTGAAATGTATACGAAATTCGTCGTTTTGTGGAGCTAATTTCTTGGTACAGAAAACTCGTCAAGGATTTTGTTGGTCATGTGGCCCCAGCCCAATCGCTTGACGAGGAAATCTAATATTTTATTTTGAATGAGTAAGCTAGCTGAAAAAGTGTTCTTGAATATTAGACAATGTTTGATTTTCACACCTACTAAAATGTATTTTAAAGTGTCTCCACCATACATGGCAAGCAGCATTCCTTTTTCTGCTTTACTATCGGATTTCTCCAAAAAAATTTGTATACACTACATTTGATTTTCTAATGATCCACCAGAAAGTACTACATTGGCCAGGAAGTAAGTTTTTAACCTAAAAATTTTCAATTTTGCCGAACCCTTGCTGTTCCAAGCAAAGTACGTATCTTACACACAGGACCTACATTTTATCTTTCATCCGAACGAAGGCGTATTTTTGTGAAAAATGCTCGTACAATATTTTTCAAGTGTCGAAATTCGAACTCGGGATCTTGGGCTTAGTAGTCACACGGATACCAACTAAACCACGGAGCCACTCAGTTTTTGTATATATACGGATGCTCCGCAGTGGGTTTATGTTGTGTACTTACTCAAGAGTATGTTGTTGCAAAGCATGTGGTGGTTTTTGCTAGTAGGAGCCTTACGGCCCAAGAACGCCGCTATTCTACGACGGAATTAGAATGCTTGAAGATAGTATGAGTGTTGAAAAATTTCAGCCTTATCTTGAATCGGTCTCGTTTACGGTGTACCGACCATTATTCTCTATTGTCACTTCACAAACTCCAGAATCCTTCAGATAATTTATCCCAATGGTTCTTGCGTGTTTAAGGTTACGACTTAGATGTTGTCCATAAGAAAGGCGTTCCTCATCAAGTACCGGACGCTTTATCTAGAGTCGTTGCTTTATTAGATATTAAGCATATACCATTAGAAAACTGCTATATTAATTTACAGAGAAAAGTTATAAAATGCCCTAATTAATCTGCAAAGTGGCGTGTACATAATAATAGAATGTATAGGTTGCTGGGTAGGGAAGGGATTCTATCGAAGGGTGGTGATAAATGGAAATTGACGATTTCTAAATATCTACTCGAAACGCATCTTTATGAAATTATTATTGAACTGAGATAAATGCTGAGATAGCCAAGTACTTTAACAATTATTGGATCTGTCAGCCACAAAGGATACAGTAAAAAGTGCGATGAGCCCTTATGTACAAATGTACGATTTCCTGCCAGTGAGAGATAATTTCGACTGATCCGGTTGGGCCACTCCTTTCATCGTCGAAAAGGAATAGGCTTATATGGGTGATTACAGATTACTTCAAGTTGTGTGGAAAAGAAATTTTACATTGTCTAAAGCTTCAGACTACATTGCGTCTAAGATTAACTTTATATCTTATAGGTGCCGTGTGGAGAAAGATTTCGCCAAATGCACATCAGTTACCATATGCCATTCTGGTTAGAATTTAGGTAACTGGTATATTAAGGATGTAAAATAGATCATAGTTCGAACTTGTTATTGGTGGTAATTAGGGATAACATAATTTTTCATTAATTTTAGGGCGCTCTTGATTTTGTGGAAGATGTTTGAGTCTTGGAAAGTAGGTGTTGTAAACGTCACTTCATACGTTACAACGACTCTCACTGTATATACCTTCTTTTTTACTTTGTACTTAGTAATTGATTTCAAAAAGATAAGTGCTATCGTTACGGGCCAAGCATTAAAGATTAAATAAACTGGGATTCAGTTTTTCCAGCAGATGTTTGATTAAGTTGAGGAACTTCAGAACTATCTGATATATTTACTTAGGGTTGTTCGATTTCGTACGCTTTGTGAAGGGGTTTTTGAACCGCACGTTTTGATATCTAAGGGTTAGCGTGTGCTAAAATATTCCCTTGCTGCATTGCAGAATATTGTACTTGGTATTAATAACAAGGTTTTGATTTTCTGTAAGTGCAAATAGTGTGTGCTTGAAGTTTTTGCGTCTTCAGTTCAGGTTACCGAATACTAAAAGGTTGAATGTTGCAATAATTAGTAATCAGAATTGCGTCATATATGATTATGCCAACTTGTATTTTTAAGAATTACTTGAGGTCATTGCTTCTAATTTTACGACTCCTTAATAGGTGCGTGTTCTTTTGTATCGGCTTTCTTCTTTCATAATTAATTAGCTTTCAAAATATTTCCTACTAAACATGACGCATTCTTTTTAAATAAAAAAGGTTGTGGATTAATATTTAAAGCTCACAAGGTGTTACTTTGGACAAGAATAACTATTTTATTTTTGATGTTATAAACACACGGAAAAATTAATTGCAAATGCAAAATGATTTGCTTTTACAGTATTGAAACGTGTTATAACACAATCTACCCACAGAAAATTTATTACATAAATAATTTAAGCTTGCAATTGCTTTGCATTCTACATATTTTAGTATAATTACATAATTAATTAAAACTTCTATTGCTATCTTTATGCTTTGCAAATGCAATAAGATTGATATGGTTTTCACGCGGATGTATTAAATAGCTTTGTATTTATATTTTAATGATTGAAACTTGTTTTTACTAAGTAATCATCAATGACTGAAACAAATCAATCTAACCTATATTCATTTTACGATCTCTTCATAGTTTGTCACAAATGCAATGCACATGATTAACAAAGGCTCTGTCTTTCAATGGCAAAGAAGCACGCTTATATTAAACAGGGTAAGACAATTAAATGTTCGAAAATTTCAATTCTTTGAGTGGGTTTTAATTATAAAACGTGTGCTTTAATGACCTCCCGTGACTTCTTAATCACGTCAATATATATATATATATATATTGCTGTGATAAGGGGTTGTTTAGGAGTGTATTAAATAGCAATGGTCGTGTAGTAACTCTAAATTGCAACAGGAAGCAGAGAACTGCATTTATTTAGCAGAAAATTAAAGTAATTCTTATATTTTGTAAATAGTAGGCATTTAACACCCTGTATATAGATCATATTTAGCTTTAAACAATGCGAATAAGCATATTTTACAATAGTACTCGTATTTAGCAGGAAAATAGGTAATTCATATATTAGGTAAATAACAAGTTTTCAACACTCTGTATATAAACCATAATCAATTTTAAGTAATGCAAAGTAAAAATATCTTTCAGTAAAAGTACGCGTATTCGGAAAAAAATGATAGTAAATGTAATTAAATACGCATTGAGAAGTGTTCTAATTAGTTATAATATAATAGGAAGATAAGAGATAAAATCCAACAAAGCTTACGCAAATACGCAGAAATAATAAACATTTTGATAAGAAAACGCAGTTTCAAAAATAAATAAACGAAAGTAAAATTGAAGTTACATCATATATTTTTGTATAATATGGCAAAGACAATATCTAAACAAAACAACGTAAGGTAAAGATAGCGAATAATAAGGTATTAAATAAACATATTACATGGAAAGCCTAGTAAATTACATCAGAAACCACTTCAGGATGCAGGAAATACAAAGACCTTAATGGTTAAGATATCTACAGACTTGTTGAAAACCCAACCCACCTGCAAGTGGGAACAGCCTATAATTAACAGCGAGCAATGATAAGACAAAACGTCACGCGTAATTTTTAATAAAATATATCAAGTGATAATAGTGCTACAAATATTAAGACTTCTTTTGCCGTTTAACGGCTCCTAGTTGGTTGATAATAATTCCGAATGTAGGGATAATCCTAATTGGTTGATAATAATTTCGAATGTGATGAGAATATTTTGAATCTATTTTACATTTTTTTATAATTCGAATGGATGGTATGATACTGTAAATGTGTGGATAGATATAATAATTGGAATGTGGGGATATTTTAAATAGATTAATATAATATTTCAAATCACCGTCGACGAGTTTGGTACAATTCTGGTATAATTTTGAGTTGCGAGAATCAATAAAGAAGCACGAAGTAATTTATGGAGAACGAGGAGTTCAACTAAACAGAGCAGTGATAGATGAATGAGGACAACAAAGGGCTGTTGATCCACAATCCAAAGAACAACCTGTAGCAGGTAAGATCTAATCAGTTTTAAGATATTTTTTTTTATTTAAATTTCAATCCTGAATTTATTCAATTTAAATAAAAAGTGTAACGAAGTCAGCAACAAACATTGCAGACGTTAAACTTACAAAACATATAATAAAGGAATTTAGAACTTTCGAGGTTTCTTTGGTAAAAAGGGTAGCTTTTGGTGACTTTAGATTGATTTCAAAGCATATAAATTTTGGTGATAATGATACATATGATATTGATTGATTGAGGAGTGTATTTTAATATTTTTCAAAACTTGTAAATAATATTTCTTTTCATTATATGAAATTAATTGACTGCGTTTCATAATTCAAACAAATAGGTAATCATAAATGGGTGGAGAAAAAAAATTGATCATCGTAACGTGGTACACGCTGTGTAGATTAAAGAGGGCTAGCCGTGGCATAAAAATAAAATTAGTGAGATTTTTATTTGATTAGAAAACACAGAGAGGTGGAGTTATAGAGAACGTCATTAACACCGAGTACGACGTTATCATATCAATAAATATATATACATTACTGTGATTAGGCTCTAAAATCGAGCCCTATTAATAGGGCCGTCATAAAGTTTTCCTGAAAAATAAAATATTCCAATATCTCTGGAAAAAACTCCCCTAAATCAGCATACCACAGCTAGCTCTGCTTCCAGCTTCTTCAGAAATACTTACCCATCCTATGTTTACTCTTGCTCACTTAGACTACCAAATAAAATTACTACTCAAATAATTCAACGAAACATACAACCTTTTATTCATACAAATCAAAAATTTACGTCACCAGCTCAATATTTACAAAATCGGATATAAACATCTTCATAAAATTTTACAATATCAACCATTAAATCCTTTTAAATTTAATGACTTTAATTTATTTCAACGTTTTATACAGTTCAAGTAGATGGGCCTATTTTGAAACCCTAAATTGAAATTTACTCTGGTCTATGGTGAGCTCAGTATTAACCCTGTTACTCTAAATGCATAAATAAATCGCATCTTTGTTTTCAACGACTCTAAAGACCCGTTCACTCTTTACATCAAAATTATACGTCAAGTATTTATTACCTTCAAATAATAAACTCAAATTGTCTTTTTCATATAACCTTCAAATTAGATTTTATGTTCATAAAATATACATCCAATATGTCAAATCACTCTAGCACAAAATAACAGCACAAAATATTCAAGCAATAACAAAAGGAAACAAATTTCGTTATCTGGTGTAAGCCTTTTGCACCGTCACCTTTGAAGATGTCGTCCTACCAAACCTCGTAGTTGCATTCCATCCAACTTCTCTCTGATATATGTACATTAAACTCATTTCTACACTATATCCAATTCTTTGCAGACGCCTTCAATGCATCTGCCCATATAATTGTCCTAATATGTTAGCTAGCTTCTTAATCTTCCATACAACCAGCTCCGTCGTTCAGAAAAATAACTAGGCTCGCTTACCTCAGTAACATCTTTTATTCGTTACTTGTATGTACTTACAGCACCGTTTATAACTTGGCACCTACTCGTGCTTTCAAACACTTTTGATTTAAATTAAAACGGATTGTACTTATCGCCGATTTAAAATTTTTTAACGTAGATGTTACCATATAGATCTGAAGCGGACCGAAAAAGTAAGAGTGTCCCACTACGTCTCTTAGTGTATTTATTAGCGTTGAAACCTACCTCCAGTATTCCGTTTCCATCGAAAAACACCACCACCCTAACCGATTTTGAAAATCTCAACTGCAATGATCTTTTAAAACTCAGAATTTCTCATTCCACTTAGCTTTAGTCCGAAAACACTGCCTATCAAGCACAACGGTTACAATGCCGCTAGAAATGTCTCTCACTCCACTTCCAATTAGCCAATCCAGACCATTTTCCTTGTCCTAGGTCTATCATCCAACTATGTTATCCTCATCTAACTCATATTTGTTGTCTTTGTTAAAATCCCACTACAGTAACTTAAAATCGATATTGTGGTTAGCCTCTACAACTTATCGCGCGCTTTACATGGCTGTTTTATTCAACGTCTGTTATTCGTCATCCTTGTTTACCCTATGCTATTCATATCCCGTCTCTAGTTTGTTTTCAAACCACCTGCTATTTCGCAGTCTTCCCTTCGACCGTTAACTCAAATTTCTAAAGAATTATGTTCTAACGTACATTCTGGTTTCTTGAATTTGTTTATTTGTCTGTCAGTCTTTCTATGAACTGTTTGCCAGTTTAAAATTGTATTTTCCCATGTTATTTAACCTGCGGATTTCTTAGGATTTGTTTTTAACGAACGCTTTGTTAGTTTAAACGAACATATGCGTTTACGTTATCGATTTTATATAGGCAAAAGCTCCAACTTATTATTTGATATGCTCAATTTACAACCTTCAAATATTAATTCTAATTATAGTCGTATTGTCCTTGAGCTTTTACGTACTGCAAAGCTTCTACACTATGCAAATTTAACATTAGGATATACTAATACAAATGTATGCTATTATCCGTTTGTTTTAAGGTCAAAACTAATTAATTTAGAGCGTAAATATATCCCTGTTTTCTATATACACGGTCCTAACAAAATTACTCTCCTGACCTATTTATCCTTCTTTACATATAATTTACACGATAATATATATAAAATGTAAATGCATAAAAAATCACTATGATTTCAGCATTTGCCTCATCGATTGATGTAATAATTAACTGCAATTTCGTCTGTTCCTTCCTTTCAGTTTGAGATTTATTGCAATCGTAAAAGCTCTACTATTTCTTTTTAATTAAAGTGGTATATAAGGATGATTGTACAACACTCATTTGTTAACGCCTTTATTACAATTTATTTCCAATAGAATGTGTTATATTATTTGATTTAAAGAGCTCACCTGTTTTATCGCGTTCCGCGGACTCACTAAACTGTTTTGTAAATATATACCCTATTTCACCGATATTCAATGGTGTGTGAAGGGGGTTTGGAACCTGTTACTACCAAGGTTCCCAACACTTAGACATTTGCCGAATTAACTGTTTTCCAATAAATCCTTTCGCACAATCAACATTACTTGAGAATATTGCAAAGCCTTGCATCTGTAATTGCTTATAATAATTCATCCGGTTTAGGTATAATGGACAGTACTTGCAACAAAGTATCTCAAGTATATTCCTTGATGCAATCTTAGGAGCGCCCTGCATGGTTAAAAGTGTGACATTTCATTAACAATTCACAAGTAAGGATAGGGAATAACTGTGGGCAGTTATACGTGATTTCAAAATCACACCTACAGAATCTACTATATTCGATTTACTGTAGATGTTTCAATGCATAAGCCCTGTAATTTACATAACAAGGGTTCAATATATTTTACAATATAAAATTAATGAATGTCAATGAGTTGAATGCGATCATACTTGTATGTGGATGCGTATTTCACATTTAATGCAATATTCTCGTACTTGCTTGGGTTACTTTTTTTATTAGTCACCAATAGGTCTTTAATCTCGGAACTGGTTAGATGCGTTCCTCTGTTGCTTCTTATTCTGTGCTAACTTACACGTTTCCCTAAAATTCCCACAACCCACATCTTTCACTTTCTGCGTGCAGTAGTATTTTTTTCTATTTCTGCTTGTAGTATATTCCGCACTATTCCTCAATTGCCGTAGAACGTGTCCTTTCGTTCTATCTCTGCTATTTCTTTATTTTCCACTAATATCTTTATTTCTTTACTATTTTAAAAACCTTTGTGTTATTTACTTTGTCTGTCCATGCTATCATCATTATACGTCTGAAGCACCAGGTTCCAAAACGTTTCAACCTTTTTCCGCGTGCTTCTCCTACTGTCCGTTCCTATTTCATAACCACACCGTCTGTGTTCCACACATATGCTTTCAACAATTCTTTCCTTGTTTCTATGTTTGTTGTCTTTGAACATAGTCGCTGCTCGTTCATGTTAGATACAGCTCGATACACCTTCTGTTGTTTTCTAAATATTTACCCTATTTCAGCGATATTCAGTGGTATGTAAAGGGGGTTAAGCAACTTGCGGCTACCAAGATCTCCCATCACTTAACCGTTTGCCGAAATAATAGTTTTCCAATGAATCCTTTCGCATAATCACTATTGGTTGAGAATATTGCCAAACTAACACATTACTTATAATAATTATTAAGTTCAAGTACAATTATTTTTTTGTCATTAGGTTTCCCGTCTTGGAGCTGGTTTTAGACACGCACCTCCATTGATTTCTATACTGAGCTGGTCTACACATTTTCCTAAAATTCCCACAACCTACATCTTTGACTATCTGTGTGTATTAGTCTAAGCTAGGTCTGCTTCTACCTCTCCTTTTTCCTATCTCAGCTTCTAATATATCCCGTACTATTCCTTCATGCCTTAGTACGTGACCTATCATCCCATATCCCCATTTTATTTCTACTGTTTTCCACATATTTCTTTCTTCCCCTACCATTTTTAGAATTTCTTCGTTCTTAGCTTTTTCTGTACATGATGTCTTCATCATACGTCTGTGGCACCACATTTCAAAGGTTTCAACCTTTTCCTGTCCGTTTCTACTACCGTCTATCTCGTTTCGTATCTGTATTTTGTATTTGATTTATTTTCCGTCCTTTACGTACTAGTAATTTAGTTTTATTTTAGTTAGTTTTCATACCATACCTCTCTGTTAGAACTGTTTTCATTTCATTAGGAACTGCTTCTAACTCTCTCTTGCTAGATGCTAATGCCGCTATATCATCTGTAAATCTGCGCATATCAATGTTTTGTTCCTGTATAGTAATTACAAATGTCGTCCTGCATTTGACAGTATTCGTTGCCTCTTCGATGTACAAGTTGATAATTAACGGGGATAGGGCACATTCTTGTTTCACCACTCTCCTAATATTTACATCTTTACGTTTCTGCTCTAATTCTATTACTACTGTTTGCTCTTTGAATAAACTGTAAACTATTCGTTTATCCCTAAAGCTCAATCTTTTAGTATTTCGATCATTTTTTTCTATTTTACACTGCCAAATGTTTTTTCCAAATCTACAAACCCTATATACACGCTATCTACTTTTCCTATCGCCTTTTTCATTATCACGCGCAGATTGTTTTGTGTGCTGTTTTGTTTCGTTCTTTAAGGCTCCTTTCTCTCCAATTTTCGACACTTTTAGCTTGGTATTCATTTTCTATCTTTTTCTTTTTCGTTGCGGGCATTCGAACGAACATTCTGTTACTGATTTCGATCGTGTAACAAAGATAAGAACTTAGCTTTGTTAAGTTGATTTCAAGGAAACGATAATTAAAATACAGCTTAAGGTACACACGTTTAAAAACAATCCGCAGGATTTATCAAAAAATTTAATGAGGTACGTATTTATGTTCACATAACATCCTTGTAATAGGGTTGAATTCTTGGACTTCGCTGAAGTCTGGAGTCGTTTGGCTATGAAACCGATATGTTAACCTATAAATTGCTGGGGACTTACAAAATTTGTCCCTTTACTTTTGATTTTGACTTTGGTTGAACAAGATTCTTCGTTTGTAGTTTCGGTCGAAGTGGAGTGTAAGCTGTTTATAATTTTTAACGGTCGGTTTTAATTTTTCCTTATATGTGAAATATAGCTTTCTTAAACAAGGGACAAATGATGTGCTCTACGTGTGAACATTGCAGAATTAAAAATCCTTGCTAAATTGCAGACATACCTGCATTTAAGATCACGAACCTCTTTCGGGCCGTTTTCGAGATTTATTTGTGCTTTTACATTTTCAGTCTCCGGGTGCAATACATTTTAATTATAATATCTTGAAAGAAAAAGCATGTACAAAATTTATTTTTGAATATGTTACTCAGATGTGACAATATTTCAAGATGCCGAAAGTACCACCAAAAAAGTATAGTGTACCAGCTCCCATATACATAGGTTTATGGTTAGTACAATTTTACATCACTTACCCGAAATTACAATAACTCACTATCACTACTTTTATTATTTTCAGTTGACTGACTTTTAGTACATATTGTTTTTTCTGAAGAGACTTTACCAATAGAAGTCAGGAGTGGAACTGCCGCTGATATGTATTCTTACTTGTCTCGCAGTGGCTCTGCCCCTATTTTAAATTGTAAACTAAGCTTATTTCGGGTTAGTGACCAGCAGCTACCTCATGGGTTCTGCTTGGACTTTGCCTATATTGCTATTCTGATGTACTTGACTATTACGAAATTATAAACTATTTTGCTGGCCTTATGTTGTAACCAACTGTTTCCTCTATTGGAAATTAGCGCACTGGTTGAAGACCTGAGTGCACTTATAATACATTTAACTTTACATACTATCTTTATAACTGAGTTTCCTATCTTCCTATCTTAACAATTTTAATTTTGTCGGTGGGTGTATGGGGGGTACTACATGATTTTGAATGATAATATTATACAAAGAATATAGTACAATTTGGACCGTTCAAATGAACTTCAAAAGTTATTACGTTGACTCGTAGCCGTGCGTAACACAAAGAAGGTCAAGGAATGACCGGGCTCAATCGGAGATTAGGGGGGGTGTAGAAAGCAGACTACCATATAATATACGCGGCTGTAGGAATTAGTAACAATACCTGCAATAAAAATAGTCAAGCAAACCTGAAAAAAAAAGAATAAGCATAGCAGCAATGAAAAGTCTAAATTATTCCGTACTCTGTAAGATGTAAAAAAAACTGTTTGGATGATCTATATAATGTAATAACGATAAAGGCATTACAAAACTTTTATTACAAAGTAAGCAAATATTGGGGAGCAGCAGAAACGTTTCCTCACACACCAATTGAACATAATCAAACAAAATTATAACAAAAGATAAATAGGTAGACACAATTGATATGAGTAGTCCAGTATTGTTGATTTTTCTTTTTTTTTTTTTATTTTTTAATAATAGCATGCAATTCTATTGTAAAAGGTGAATCATAGCTAATAATTAATTACAAGCGGTTTATCATTTTCGATAAGTTGGAAAATAATTCACGAATAATCCAATTTAAAATTCGTTCCTTGCAATTTATTTATCAATGAAAATCAGTCTTCAATTAATCTACCTTTAAGGTAATACACACGAGTTAAATTGCATACAAATCTGAAACTATTCTGAAGTATTCAATTTATACAAACAATTTAAGTACGCTGACAGGAAAGGAGCGTAACAAATTCCCCCCAGCAAAATTAAAAGGTCGGGGTAGAGAACGAGAAGCAAAGGACGAACGACGTTAACAACAAACGGACTCGACAAGGAAAACGAAAAAAAACTATACCAATCCAATCAGAACCAACACACAAAAAAAGAAAAAAAAAATCCGGCTCAAAGGACCAAAATGTCGGACAAAACTAAGAGTAAAGAAATTCACAGGGAAAGATAGGTAAGTAGTAGCAATCGAAGAGGACCAAGGTGTAAAGGCATAAACACTGCCAAAGTCGTCAAGGACGGATATCTCTTTAGAAAAGAAACAGCACAGTTTCCAACCTCAAGAAATTGATTTCTCGCGCGCAGAAACCAAAAGAAAAGAAGAGTAGCGAGGAAGAAAACCAACAGCAATAGCCAACATAAGACACAACTGTCAAGCCTCAAGTAAGCTAGGGAACGACAAACGGGAAAACTGGGAAAAGTAACGAAAGGCTTCAACTGTGGTATCAAGAAGAAAAAAAAAGTCGTATAATACAACCAAATAAGAAAAGTAATCTGCTAATAGACCCAAAAGTCGACTAAGTCGTGATTCTTAAAGGACAGAAAGTAGGCCTAAAGAGCAACTACCACAGGAGCAGATACAACGAGTGATCGAAGTCAGTACATCAACTAACCGCAAGGAAAACCAGTCAGGAAAAAAAAATGGGCAGGAATGTGGAATTAAGGAAAACCCGGTAAGAGTAGAAGAAAAAAATAAAAGTCATCACACAATACTACGAAATATGTCAAATATCAAAAGATAAAGCTAATGAGTTGAAGGAATCGTATAACGTAGGGGGACGAGTGGATTACGGACGAAATTTGCGGCGCTTGCGTCGCCAAAAGGACAACAGATCTAGATCGGGGACATTAGGATTATCAGGATGGGCAGGTTTTAGGTCTTTGACATGCCATATAGATTTGTGACCGGAAGGATCGGTAAGTTCATAAGTCCAGGGAGAAACAACTTTAGATATAGGAAAAGGACCAACCAATTTAGGAGCAAGTTTGGCGTTAAAATGACGAGAAGCATCGGACAGAGCAAAATTACGACGCCAAACGGAATCACCTAGTTGATAGAAGACGGGACGGCGGCGGAGATTATAGCGGCTGTGAATTTTTCTACAACCAGCAGAAAGTTTTTTGAGAATGTGGGAACGGATATGTTTAAAGTGTTCAGGATCAGGGGAAGGATGTTCGGGATCAGGAATGTACATGTCGTTTATTTCGGACAACTGCCCGAAATAATCGCCGGAAAGGATATGCTCACGACCAAATAAAGCAAAGAACGGAGTACAGCCTTCAGCACAAAACAATTTACAACTTATTAGTATATCCAAGACCAAAATGTGAAGCAGTGTCAAAATAAACAGACAGAAAAATCAGCAACGACTACCGGATTATATTTAGGTGAGGTAGCGAAAGTGACGTAAGGGAAAAAAAATGATGTAAAGAAAACTTGGGCGCCAGTGTTTTCCAGAACCAAATTACCAGCGAAAACACAACTCTGATAATTCACAAAAAAAAATTAAAATCAAGGAATTTCTATATAGCGAAGAAAAAAAAAAGTTCAAGACTACACCAAAAAATTAGAGCCAGCCAATATAGGCAAAAAGAAAGTCGATCCGATACACAAAAAAAGTCAATGTCAAAAAACATCAAGGTCATAAAAAAAAGTTTAAGGAAAATCAAGAGTACACCAAAAAACATCAGGCCCCACGTCAGGGCGTCCAAATTTATGTTACGTTGACTCGTAGCCGTGCGTAACACAAAGAAAGTCAAGGAATGACCGGGCTCAATCGGAGATTAGGGGGGGTGTAGAAAGCAGACTACCATATAATATACGCGGCTGTAGGAATTAGTGACAATACCTGCAATAAAAATAGTCTAGCAAACCTGAAAAAAAAAGAATAAGCATAGCAGCAATGAAAAGTCTAAATTATTCCGTACTCTGTAAGATGTAAAAAAAACTGTTTGGATAATCTATATAATGTAATAACGATAAAGGCATTACAAAACCTTTATTACAAAGTAAGGAAATATTGGGGAGTAGCAGAAACGTTTCCTCACACACCAATTAAACATAATCAAACAAAATTATAACAAAAGATAAATAGGTAGACACAATTGATATGAGTAGTCCAGTATTGTTGATTTTTCTTTTTTTTTTATTTTTTAATAATAGCATGCAATTCTATTGTAAAAGGTATCAAAACGACGAAGGATATTGCAAAACAACGGATAGATATTCAAAGTAATAACAAGTATGAAATAGTTCAACTTACAAAACCAGGGGCACCGGAAGCGTTTCTATAGAATTGGAATAATCCGGCTACTGATAGCCTTGCAGTTGGAGTTGGTGGAGTGTGGGGTGTCTATGGTTCCATCCCATTATCAACTTGAAACTTGACACTACTATTAACTGCAGATTGTTCTTTTACTTTCTGTAACTGATCTAAAGCCTCTTGATAGCTTGGTAAACCGGATGCAATGGTGTAGCTTGGCAAAGATTCACAGTCGCCGGGTCCAACTTCACCTCCATTTGCATTTCTTGGTGCTAATATCCTTCTTTTCTATTGTTGGAATTTGTGGTACAACAGACAGGAACACATGCAACAAACGCAACTAAGAACAATTAAAGTTAGTATAATTCCGATCCAAACATCCGCCAAGAATTTTTCGTATTGCGGATCTGCTTCAGCAGAAAGAACTTCGTCAACTTCTGAAGCTAATTTCAGTTGGTAAAGGCATTGTTTGAATACGGTGAAACCTTTAAAAACACGATCACTCTCACAATCTCGTTTTTAAAAAAATGTACGTCCATATTTTATTTACTTATTATTAATGGCAAGGTAAATTTAACATATCATTAATACGGAATGAGTTAAACACTTCTGCAATTTCATTTTACAAATGTTTTAGGGAGTTTAAAACCTGACTAAAGTGGCTCCTTTCAAAATTCTGTACAAGCTTATTGCACTCACTCTGATAAAAAAGGGACCACTACACTAGATCGCACACACATTAATCCTAAGAAGAATCAGTCAAGTTTAGCAAGCAAGTTCTACAACTTTTATTTCAAAAAAAACTCAACTAAAAACACAATTAGTAAAGCACGCGTAATCACTAAGTCCGTCCGTCAATGTTCTGTAACACGCACGTGCGGTTGATCAAACACGTTTGCCTATAAAGCATCTTTTCTTCAATGAAATAAGAACTACACTGCCAATCTGTTTATATAAAATAGTTGTTACCCATAACCTCTGATCGTCTATTATCTCGACTTCGATAATAACATAAGGAACATCCAAAAAGTGAATGCAGCAATCATATCTAATAATTAATTACGAGCGGTTTATCATTTTCGATAAGTTGGAAAATAATTCACGAATAATCCAATTTAAAATTCGTTCCTTGCAATTTATTTATTAATGAAAATCAGTCTTCAATTAATATACCTTTAAGGTAATACACACGAGTTAAATTGCATACAAATCTGAAACTATTCTGAAGTATTCAATTTATACAAACAATTTAAGTACGCTGACAGGAAAGGAGCGTAACAAATTTCGTGCTGAAAATGTATTTTTCGTGACAAAGTGACATCAAAACCTGATCTTGACTAAAGGTGAAATCGCTATCTCAGTACTATGCTGTGCAAATCCTTGAGCAACACTAAATCATAATAAGATCCACGAACAGAACGTAGACACTCTATCGGCAAGTACAGTATATTACCAAGACGCTTTTGAAATTCCAGTCAAACTTACTATTTATGTTGAGTAAATGTAAGTAGCAAATTATTCGGACCTTATTGCTCATAGCTCTTTTTGTTCATTTTCTAAGTGATATTTTTTTTATTCTCAAATTTTTCGTTTTAATGAACTTTTGCGAATAATTTTTTTACTTATGAATTGTGCTCTAAGCAGAATGCCCTAAAATTGTATACGAAAGGCAATGCAATGCTTCCTCTGTTCTGCATTAGACCAGACTATCTTGAGAACTCTACCCACATTTAACCAAGTTCTTGTAGAAGATGGTGATATGCAGTGTAATACCAGCAATGTTGAGTATCTTTTAATAAAATTTTTGTCATGTACATCAAATTGGGAATGCGTTTATCAGATATCATAAGTCTTGTTATGTAATTGTTACTAATAAATGGGGTGAATTTGTGGTAGAAGGTTATGAATTACTGAAAAAAAGGACTCTATCGCAGCTCCTGTTTTGACCGAACAATAAGCATTTTGCTCAAAAAAAAATTTTCTTAGAATTGATACACATTAAATTGTTTCTCTATTTATCTTTACAAATAATTAATTTTAGGTTATTACGTATATAGCGCGATATATTTTGCGTAAAATGGGTCCGGTGATTCCCTGTGACATTTCAGGCGAACAATTTTTTAATCAAATGGGAAATGGGTTTTAAACATTTTTCCACGGATTTGTGGTGCCAATAAGTTTTTCGACTAATCATGGCGCGTGTTAAAGAAGCGGCCGTCATTCGCAGAATCTAGTGACTATCATTTTTTGAGCGCTTCGAGGCAGACGTTACTTTTACCTTTAGTTACTCGCGGTGTAGTACATTATAGACATGAGGTGAAGTGTTTTTTATCGATTCCTATAACTAATTTTTTAGCGTTATTTTTCCTGTCTTCCTGGTTACGTTGTAGCAACAAATCAAACCTTTAAAACAGAAATTTTGTCAACGAGCAATTAGCTTGAGTAATTCCACCTCCATAACTTGCAAATCTGAAATATTTAAGTGATCAAATATTAATTAATTGACTTCTCTGTTTTATTTGTAACTGTTTAATAATTCTTTGTAACGCATAGCGCCCTCTTTTAAGGGAAATCAGCAAGGTCTATCTGAAAGGACAACAATAAAGAGATGAAAATGACTTGATACAGGAGTTGTATCAAATATAGCAATAAAAACAAATATATTCAAAGATTGGAGCCATAATAAGCATTTGAATTACTAAAATTTAACTTAAAGCTGTGTTAAAGTGTAGATATTAATTTCAGCTCAAGATGGCCGTTGAAAAATATGCTAATATACAATTTTGTGCTGAATACCTAAATTTCAGTGCCAACGGAAGTATAAATTACTCGACATTTTTCTATATTGAAATATTTGTAAAAATAATTCCTTTCTAAATATTTTCATTATGTAGCAATTTAGAAATTCCGACAGCTTTTTGTGCTTTCACTACGATAAATTGACGTAAACTGGTTTGAAGCAAACGTACGGTCAAATAAAATTTCAGAACAATACTAAGTGACTGTCTTTATTCGGTTGGTTTATTTTATCTAACTTATTATCTTAAACTATCATAGTCTATATAAAGATTTGTTTAGGATTTAGTATGTTATAGAAACCTATTGTTGCATTTCAAACGTCAATTGTTATATTTTAAAGTTACAGTTTGACGAATATATGGACGATTGTAAATTATGTCATAATGCGCCGCTAATATAAAATCAGATAAAGATAAAATATCTAATTAACATCATATCCTGTTGAATGGTATAAATAAAGGCGATTAAAACCGCCATGCAATACACGGTACTTACGATTATAAAGCTAAGCATCTTTCCAAAAAATCTTCAGAGTAGGATCATATCCAGTAACAGATTTCTTTGGGTGCCTCCTGTAGAAGACTTAGGAAGAAGGTAAAGTAAAAAGTAGGATAAAATAGTCGTTTTCTTTCGTACAGCTTACCATTTCAAGTAACCCATAAAAGTATCTCTTCTTTATTAGCAAAGCTGTTGCGTCTCTACTTGCACTAAAGAGTTGATTCTTATTGAGTTATGACGGTTACGCGGTAGCTGAAGACCAGTTACACAATTCGCAAAAACCTTCGAGTAGATACTCCGAAGTGTTATGTTATTTTAAAATTACACCTAAAAATTAAATAGTAAAAGGGATTTGATACGCGTCGAAATGAGACGTATCACCATAAGCATGTATTTAAATTGTGTAGTTAGACATGGTTGTCTATGAGAAGCAAACGTTTTTTAAAATGAGTAGGATCCGACGTGTCAAAAGAAGGGACATCTTCTGTTAAGGTTACTTATTTCCCCATTCTACATCATTCGGTGAGCATCATGCCGCTGATGACCAT
The DNA here is from genome assembly GCA_036346225.1 of Platerodrilus igneus. Taxonomy (NCBI): domain Eukaryota; kingdom Metazoa; phylum Arthropoda; class Insecta; order Coleoptera; family Lycidae; genus Platerodrilus; species Platerodrilus igneus. Next base: position 7,139,744 of record JARFIW010000791.1, read on the forward strand.
TAGTTTTGGTTGTTTCCTTACAATTCATTTAGAAAGTGGAAAGTTTATTCTTGAAGCTAAGGTGTCATGATATTGAGCGATATGATAGCAATTGCCACACGTATTACTATACTGGAAGAAATCAGATTAAAACCTAACCCATCCCTAACACCACAAAATGTGGATATAGTGAAAGGGGCGCTGTTATTTTGTCTAAACCGTCGTGCTTGGTCGCCCACTTCCAAACTGGAATTGTATGAGGGTACTGCAAAATGTACCATAAACAATGGAGTTTCACTCATATAAATCAGGCAAATAAATTAATCTAAGGACAAATGGTCTTTGCGAAATCTTCTCGTCGAACCCTTTTAGCTCTTCCCATCATCTCAACGCTTTCGGATGTCCACTAATGCCTCTCAGTACCTCCCAAAGCATCTAGGCGTTTTCCGATTTTCTAATCGCACCTCATGTGTAGAACCTAAATTAGGACTTCTCTCCTTCTACTCATATCCCTACTCCAATCTAAGTAACATTAATTGATCCTTAAACGTTTAACCTATAACCTCTAAAACTCTCAACACTAAAAGCTTTCTAAACCGATCACGCTTGGGCTCAGTTTGAAGCTATTTTTGGGAGGATTTAATTTGGGATGTATCTTTTATATCAGACGCATCTCTTCCTATAGATAGGAATGGGATCTACTCTACTTTCAGCTACCATATTGCGACTACCTCTCAAATTAGCTATCTATGTATACCTTTGTTTGACTATTATTGGGATATCTTACGTTCTCTCGACTAAGCTTAAATTTGTCTAAGTTTCTTGTAGTTAATAAGCAACACCAAGTCTATCTTTTATTTACAGAATTTGAGGTGCTTATATTTCTACACGTAATAGATATTTCTTTATGCTTACTAGTTGTTCTTCATTCATCCAATTTACTTCTAATTTTTATGTTAAATTTATATTATTTCTTGCAATGGGTTTTCTACCCAGCAATTGGAAATATGCGGTACGCTCTTTTTTTGGTGATGGAATTTGTAGAATGTAAAGATGTCCTTTAAAAAAATATATGACTAATCCAGGTTAGAGTAGTTTTAAGTGGTACAACCTAGGTTAGAATAGCATGGGAAAGAGCTTTAGCTTTGGTCAGAAAAGTGCCGGTAGGCAATCAGTGAGTTGAACAGATTTCGGGAGGGGTTGAAAGGTGAAGGCGTTGGGAGATCGTGAACTAGAACTGCAGTGGAAAGTTGTTTAAGTAGATTCTAGCGGCGCCGGGAACCGCTGAAAGTAGTTGGAAAGCGCCGAAAGACGTCAGGTGGAAACAATGGAAAAGCATTGGGAAGCGTTGAAAGGATCCTTTGAGATGATTCTATTAGGAGACACTGTTCGCCGATTAGCATATTCCTCAATTTATATTTATTAGTAAATATTCACTAAAATCACCTAAAAAATAATAATACGAATTTCGTTATGTCTTAGAATTAACACCGCGTCATTGTATTAAAAATTTATGATAGATTTTACATTGAGCTATCTTGTATATCAATGACAAAGTGAGAGAAATGAATTTAGCGTACTTACCTCTGAAATTGGAATTACTACTTATTCAAACCTTCCGAAATTGACCGTACAATTGGCGGTTTATTGGACGTTGTTGCTCTAACCAACGAGGAAGTTAAATAATAAATATATATTATTGCGTCTTTTTGGCTCAACTAAATTTTATTTTAATATTTGAATTTAGGAAAGTTTTAAATCCACCATGTAAGAGCTTTTTCCCTTCCTTAATTTAAGTTTTTACGTGTAAGTTTCACGTTTATAGTTTTCCTCAAACCCCAGGACATGATTTATATCACGTAAACCGCATACGCTTGCGCGCTTCTTAGGTTAAAATATGTATATGTAGTTGAAACGGTTGGCCGTGAGAAGCATAAAATGGTGAGGCTACTACAGCTCGTGGGAGTGATGTATTTTAAAGTAGGGGACTTACAATCGGCAATCGAAGAGATCTAGCGTGGACGGTTAGTTCGGCGAAGTGATCTCCTTTCCTAAAAAATTATGTCTGTGATCGGTCATAGTATAAGCATCTTCTCTTCGCCGCTAAAAATTTGAACAGGAATATAAGAAACCATGATATGAAGACTGCTCGTTTTCTTTTGTGTGTGTCAATGGCATATTCCGTATCAACGGTTGGTGTAGAAACGTGATATCGTAGAACTATTGTTTGTGGCCGCTAATCGATACTATCGCTCTAAAGGTGCGATGTACTATTTTTAAAGATGCGTGTCAAAAGACTGCACACGTTTATTCGCTTTGCTAATTAGTTATTTTATAAAAAGTATTAGATGAAATTTTAAAAACACTCGACAAAAGCTCTCACAGTTTTTATTTGCTACTGATTAATTATAATTTGTGTAAATACGAGATGCGCACTTCATATCTAGATTCCTAAATTGTCCATATGATATAATTGTTTGTTGTAAAATAGTAACTCTGAATTTATTTCTTCCGTTTGTTTGTACAGAATCCTTCATTTATTTTTATGTGTTAATAGACAATCGTGGGCGATGTGCTTTATTTTTTTTTTGTTTTCTTGGTATGTAGGCGAATCCTCCCACTCTCAGCGTCTGATAGTTATCCTGGTATTTACTTTTCTTCCGGCCACGTCTAGGTATGTAGCATATTATTTACCATGAATTCGCGCACAACTCCACACGTTGAGTCTATTGCATTTTTTTATGTGGTATCCATCCATTTTTGTTTTGATTGATAAGGTTCTTTTAAAACCTAAATGCCGGCACTTTGAGACATGTTCTTCATTTGTCTTTTAGCTAACTCATCAGCCAACGCTTCTTTACACGCATCAAACGTACGTTTTTTCGAAAAACATCTTTTCTTGGATTTTACTTATTCCTAGGGCGGACTGGTCCGGTAAGGCATCATCCAAGAATGCTTCAACATAACAAGGGTTCGCTAGCTCTCGTAATTCTAATTGTCTTCGATTTTTGTTCACAACCAAACATGAACCGCTCAAACATTTCGGTCTTAGGAGACACATAGTGTTCCTTTAACTTGGCTATTATCTGTTGATCTGGTAAGATGCCTGGTTTAGCGAGAGCTACTAGGTTTTTTAGCATATTATACGCCATGACGCCCGCTAAAGTTAAAACCGTGGATACTCTTATCTAGTCTGTATCCGCACTATTTACAGTAAACAGGTATTGAATGCGTTCGCGGTACGTTTCGAATTCTTCCGGTACACAACTAAATGGTTTAAATCTGCCTATTAATGAAACCGCCATTTGACTGGATGTCTACCACGTTTCACGATCTTACACGGATACCGGTAATACCCGCCACCGACAACAGTACTCTGGGCTTTATACATTACCAACAGTTTTGCAAACATCCGTTGTTCACTTGGTTTACTAACACTACAAAATAACACACGAACACGTATCCTCATCGCCAAGTTGTTATGTTCCTTTTAGGGCAGTAAACACAAAACAAAACGTCGTTCACGAGTTTTATTATTCCTGTTAGGTCAAAATATTATTCTACTGAGGACACCCTCCGTCAGATCTTTTTGGTGCATCTTAAGATCCTCAATGCAAAACCTATAGATCAAAGTAAGCCTAGTGAACTCTGCCGTAGCTGTGAAGCACCGCAACCATACAAAAATACATAACATTTTCAAACAGTGGAAAATCATATTTGATATTCTTTTCTCAAGAAACACAAAATAAAATTTTTTTTCTAAAACTCCCGATAATAATTCACACAACTTATTTTCTAACTATGCAGCATTTAAACCTGTACCGTGCCGTGTAATATCCTAAAGAGCTCGGCCAAAATGTTCTTCGATAAACTGAAAGCTTGCATATTTTTCTTGGCCGTTTGTATATTCATCTAAGACTAGAGACAAAATAGGAATAATTATATATCGCTACCTTGCTACGCACCTACTTTAAAAATGGCTGTCATAAAATATTTGAAGTTTAATTCTTGATTTAACTTCACAATATAATAAATTGGATTGCTTGATGCATTAAAGTAATTTGTCAGATTAATAAGTAATGTAGACCACGAAGATTTTGAAAGATGTGACCTATAATAATACAACAGGAACAACTGTTAAAATTTAAGAAAGCTTTCAAATTTAGAAAGCAACCAATTAGTAGTGCAAGGCCATTTAAACCAATTACAACAGAGTGTGCATAAAATAGCTTTGGAGCAAATTAGCTTAATACCTTAATTAAATTTAAAGCTTTTTCATAGAATTAGTTACAGCTATTTCAGTAAGCCAACAAGTTTTAATCACGTTGGAGAATGAACTTACGTTCGCACAATCAAGCACACTGCACACGAGTTTAATAAAACCAGAAAGAAGTACATTCAGTAGTATCATATATTAAAATCTGTACTTGGTCAGAGCAATATTGTGCTATTTGAAACAACTCAAGTAAAGACTTAGCTAAAATCTGATGAAATTGTTTTAGTATTAAAAATTCCTATTGTAAAAATGGAAATTTATAATAATTTCCATATTTTTATATGACCAATAAAGATAACAAGTCATTTTCGAAGTATGCACAAAAGCCAAATTGATAATCTTGAACAAAATCGGGTATTGCATTTTACAAGATACAAGGAAATCACAACTAGTCAGCACATTTGTGACTCAACGAAATGTAGTTATGCACACGACGACGGTTTTACAATTTTCAAAACATTATAACACTTGCACACATTAGTCAGTGGCATCTTCTGACCACAACCTGGTTGTGCGACGCACGCCTTAAAAATTCTATAAAGGTTTTTACAAAGCCTGCGCATTTGTAAGGTAAAAGTAGATTTTTATCTTATTGCTAAAGGTGAAAAATCTTCACCGTTCTTGTACGCTTGTGATAGAATTTTTAATAATCATTAAAAAAATTTGAAGTAGCGAGACAGTCGAGTAAAAATCAAGCAGGGAATTTAAAAATGGCATGAGGTGTGCTGTGATATCATTAAATACCTCCACAGCCAATTCGTTTCCATGTGTACAATATTTCGAACCCCTGTTAGTGATATGAAGTGGGAGGATTTGTGTGGCTTGCGTGTAAGTATCTGGACGCTCCGGAGGATTTGGTTCGGTGATGACCACCGCGTAGGCAGCTCAGTGGCTTAGTTGGTTCATGTGTGACCACTAAGTCGAAGGGCCAGCGTTCGATTCCCGACACGGACCGCTTGAAAAATGTTAGGCGAACATTGTTCACAAAAATGTGCTCTCGTTCCGATTAAAACTAAAATATAAGTCCGTGTGACTGTTGTCACGTACGTACCTTGCCTGGAATAGCAAGGGTTCTGCAAAATTTAAAATTTCCACGTTAAAAGTAACAGTTTCTCGGCCCACGTAGTACTTTCGGGTGTAGCATTGCAAAATCGAATATAGGGTACCACCTGGTGCGGAAGCGCTGCCTTGAGTGGAGAGGTAGTGATAGGACGCTCGAACGAGCTAGAGGTTTGCGATGAAGCTATACCAACAGATAGGTAGGCGGCTCCGTGGCTTAGTTGGTTAACACGTGACTACCAAGCCTTAGTCTTAGGTTAGATTCGCGGCACGGAGCACTTGAAAAATGTTAGGCTAGCATTTTTCACAAAAATATGCTCTCGGTTGGATGAGAGGTAAAAAGTAGGTCCCGTTTGTGTGTGGTTATGCACGTTAAAGGTCTCGACAGCAAGGGTTCGGCAAAATGCAAAATTTGCAGGTAAAAAAAACTCACTTTTTGGCATATGAAGTACCTTCGAGTACGGCACTGGAGAAACAAATGTAAGGTATCAGGTAAGTGTCGAGGTTGTCGTATTGCACGTCTACTCAAACTTCATCAGGATAAGAGGAGCTATAAACAATTTGCATGAACAGTTGCGAGGTTTATAGTCCTCCATAGGGCGCCACCCTAGGCGGCGGATAGTGGAAAGTCTCCCAGATATGGGTGATACTGGGGAAATGAAATACCTGGGGTAGACCAAAACTAGAGCTGCGTCTGTTTTCATAATAAACGACAGCAAACATCGGTTGTCTCTATGTTAGGAGGGGATGCACTAATGCCCTGGGACCTACAATCTCAGTTTTAACAATGGAATGGATACAAATCCTTTCCCCAACACAAATATCAAATAATGCATGATGAAAAATTCTCTAATTAGAACTGCTCCAGGAGGTACCTTAAACGGGTAATCCTCCTTCGCAAAAAGCGGCGCAATCGGGCCATCGGATTTTGGAGAGACCAAAACAACATGCAAACAATAAAAACAAAAACCCAAGAAAACACCAACTCTCAAGATCAAAATAAAAAGAATATGTTTTTTGGAACCCTAAATATAAACTCACTGCTAAAAACAGAAAAATTTAAACAACTAACAAAAATACTCGATGAATATAAGATCATAATCCTAGCCCTCCAAGAAACAAGATTTATAGACATAATTATAATGGAATCGGAAGGGTATAGAATCTTTAAGGGTAAAAGAGGCCTAAACCCAGTGGGAAAAGGCATACCACATCTAGGAAACGGCTTTATCGTGAACAGGAATATAATCAACTCTATAACAGACTTCTACTCACCAAATAAAAGATTAGCAGTCATGACACTAAGATGTGCAAATCAGACCAATACCCTAATAAACTGCCACGCTCCCATTAACGAAGACAACAGAAGAAACTTAGAGAAAGTTGAGAAATACTAGCAACCCTTAAAACATGAACTATCAAAGATACCAGGAAAAAATATTAAGATCCCGCTAGGTGACTTTAACGCACAGATAGGAAAGGAAAGAAAGTACAAAAAAAAACAGTAGAAGAATACCCTGCCCACAAAAGAACCAACAAAAATGGACAGAAACTGATAGAATTGTGCAAAGGTGCTAATCTTAAACTAATGTCCACACATTTTAGACACTTACCAAGAAAACAAAAAACATGGAAATCACCAAATCACAGCTTGAGGGAATTCCAGGTCGATCACGTCGCCATTTCATTCTATAACCAGAAGAAATTATGAATGTAAAAGTTCGGAAAGGTGCAAACATTGCAACAGACCACAACCTAACAACACTAAAAATTAAATTTATCCCCCAAAAAAAGACAATTAACAATAATTCTAAAATACAGAGAATTAACACAGAAATATTAAATCTAAAAAGACGGGAATTCCAGGAAAAACTAAACATTAAAACAGAAGAATGGGATGAAATCAAAACAAAAATAGTCAAGACATCAATGGAGATAGCTCCACTCAAGAGGCAGAGAAAACGCAGGTGCTGGAATGAACAGTGCGAAGAAGCCCTTGAACTTAGGACTAAGACCTGGAAAAAATGGCACTTAACCAAAAATGACAAAGACTATATTTTGTTCAAAGAACAGAGATCATATACTGCAAAACCAATAAAAACAAACAAGAGAAATTTTGACAAGATCCAATTACAACAACTAGATGAAAACTTTAAAAAGAACAACACAAGAACATTCTATAAAACCTTTAAACAGAATCTTCAAGGATACCAACCACCAAACCTATGTTTCAAAAACGAAGAAGGAAAAATAGCCCTAAATAACCAAGAAAACTGTAAAATACTCGCAATATACTTCAAAAAACTATTAAACTGTGAAGAACCACAAACAAAATTTCCAAAACGAAATCCAAATTATAAATTTGAAAACTCCAGACCACCAGACTTAACAGAAGTTCAACAGATTATTAAAGAACTAAAAAATGACAAAGCCTCAAGAGAAGACTCGATAGTAGCAGAAACGTGGAAAAACGTAGATACCAAGACAGTCAAAAGCCTACATAAAATAATAAAAAATATCGGGGAAACGGAGGAAATACCAGAAGATTGGAAAACAACTATGATCCACCCAATACACAAAAAAGGAGATAAAACAGATACAAATAATTATCGGGGAATTTCGCTCCTATTAGTAACATACACAATCTTATCCAAAGCACTACAGACTAGATTGAAGCTCCAAATGGACCCACAAATAGGTGACTACCAGGGAGGATTTAGGAATGGAAGATTCTGTGCTGAACAGATATTAAACCTGAGACTTATAATAAGGTACAGAAGATTAAGAGCAAAGGACATACATGTAACATTTGTTGATTTTAAAAAGGCATACGATTCTATAGATAGAGAAACACTATTCAACACATTAGAAGAATTCGGAGCCGATGACAAATCAATCGTAATCACAAAAATACTCTCATCATCATTAGGTCTTTAGTCCTAGAACTGGTTAGACGCGTACCATCATTGTTCTCTATTCTGAACTAACCTACAGATTTCCCTGAAATATGCACAGTTTGCATCTATAACTGTCTGATCTAGGTCTACATCTATCTCTTTTTTCCTATCTCTGCTTGTAATATATCACATACTATTCCCCAAACATGCCTTAGAACGTATTCCGCCCTACTATTTCTCTTTTCCCCAGATATCCTTGTTCCCATACTATTTCTGTAACTTATTTGTTATTATCTTTGTCTGTCCATGCTATCGTCCTCATACATCTGGAGCATTTCAAAAGACTGCTACCGTTTTTGTGTCTGCATTTCAGCCAACATTTTTAACATGTTTCTATTTATACAATTGAGAGGATGGTTATTAAAGAAGTGTGCGATTGCATTATTGAAAGGCTTAAGTAGTCGTTTTTTAATATTTATTTTGAGGGGGAAAATTCATTATGATTTAAGTTACCTCTTTGGTAGATTTTAACATGGTTCTGAGGCGACTCTATGGCGGGTTTACACTTGTCAGATACCACTGTTGTTCTATGAAGATTGTATATGGATCTGAGGCGACCCTATGGCGGGTTTACACTTGTCAGATACCAATGTTGTTCTATGAAGATTGTATATGGATCTGAGGCGACCCTATGGCGGGTTTACACTTGTCAGATACCAATGTTGTTCTATGAAGATTGTATATGGATCTGAGGCGACCCTATGGCGGGTTTACACTTGTCAGATACCAATACTGTTCAACGGAGATTGTATATGGTTTTGAGGTAACCTTATTGTGGATTTATACTTGTCAGATACCAATGCTGTTTTACAAGGATTGTTAATATGCTTATTTTTATGTAATTAGTTATTTTATGTATAAATAGAAATCATGTATGTAGGCTGTATTTCATGTTAATATTGCAAGGAAAACCCAGAAAAACTTGCAAGGAAAACCCAGGAAAAACTTGCAATGCTACCTAGATATTGTGGGCATTTGATTTTCATTTGTTATTTCTTTTAGTAATGGAATCCATTGTTTACTGAAAGTCACGGATTCGTTTGCAACGCAGTTATTTTTATGTAGGGTTATATAGGCAGCTTCTTTGATTTTGCGTTTTTGGTGGTTTCTTCTTTTCAGGAGTATGTGTATTCAGCTCGTTCCCTTTCTATTGTTTTCTAATTTTATACCCTATTTTACCGAGATTCAGTGAAGGAGGTTAAGCAACCTGTGGCTACCAAGATCCCCCAACACTTAGACATTTGCCGAAATAATGGTTTTCTAGTAAATCCTTTCACACACTTAACATTATTCGAGAATATTGCCCAACCAATTCTTGTAGTTACTTATAATAATCATCGTGTTTACGCACAGTTATATTTTCGTCATTAGTTTATCCATCTTGGGATTGGTTGGACGCATACCTCCATTGATTTCTATTCTGGGCTAGCCTACACATCTCCCTGAAACCTCTACAGCCTTCATCTTTTACTATCTGTGTGCAGTAGTCTAATCTAGGTCTGCCTCTTCTTCTCTTTTTTCCTATCTCTGCTTCTAAAATATTCCGCACTATTCCCTCATGCCGTAGTATGTGGCCTATCATCCTATCTCTCCTATTTTTACCGTTTTCCACATATTTCTTTCTTCCCTACCATTTTTAGTACCTCTTCGTTCTTAACTTTGTCTGTCCATGATATCTTCATCATACGCCTGTAACACCACATTTCAAAGGCTTCTACCTTTTTCTTGTCCGCTTCTCCTACTGTCCAGGCTTCACAGCCGTACAGTGCTGTGCTCCACACATATGTTTTAAGCAATCTTTTCCTCGTTTCTATGTTTGTGGTCTTTGAGCACAATGGTTGCTTTTTCTTGTTAAATGTAGCACGACCTTGTGCTAATCTTTGTTTTATATCTTTTGTGCTTTTCCCATCTTGCGTTATTTGGCTTCCTAGGTAGCAGAAATCCTTAACCTCTTGTAAGTTCGTGTTAAATACTTGTATTCTTGTTTTTGATTTATTTTCCCCACCTTTGCAAACTAGAACTTTAGTTTTAGTTTTGTTAATTTTCATACCGTATCTCTCTGTTAGAACCGTTTCCATTTCATTAAGAGCCGCTTCTAACTCTTCCTTGCTAGATGCTAATACCGCTATATCATCTGCAAATCTAAGCATATCAATTTTTTGTCCCTGCATAGTAATTCCAAATGTCTTTCTGCATTTGACAGTATTCATTGCATCTTCTATGTACAAGTTGAAAATCAATGGGGATAGGGCACATCCCTGTCTCACCCCTTTCCTAATGTTTACTTCTATACGTTCCTGCTCTAATTCTATTACTGCTGTTTGCTCTTTGTATAAGTTATATACTATTCGTTTATTCCTATAACTCATTCCAATCCTTTTGAGTATTTCAAACATTTTTTCCAATTTACATTGTCGAATGCTTTTTCCAGATCTACAAACCCTATATACATGCTTTCCCTTTTCTATTGTTTTCTCCATTATCACTCTCAGAGCTAAAATAGCCTCCCGTGTTCCCCTGTTTCGCCTAAACCCAAATTGGTCTTCTCCTAGTATTTCTTCAGCTCGTTTTTCCATTCGTCTTTGCACAATTCTAGTTAATATTTTTGACACGTGTGCTATCAAACTTATTGTTCGAAAGTGTTCACATCTATCCGCGCCTTTCTTTTTTGGTATAGTTACTATGATGCTACGTTTGAAATCTTTGGGTATCTCGCCTGTCTCATACATATAGCTTACAAGTTGGAAGAGACGTTCTGTTACTGCTTGTCCAGCGGCTTTTAGAGTTTCTGCTTGCACCTTATCTGTACCCGGCGCCTTACCATTTTCAGACTCTTTAATGCTAATTCAAACTCGTCTCGAAGTATAGGATATCCCAAGTCATCATTTTCAATGTCTGATTCCTGTTCTAATGCAGTTAGTTCCTCTCCTGCATATAAATTCCTATATATTCTTGCCATCTACTCACTTTCTCTACGTTTTCTATAATGACGTTTCCTTGTGCGTCCCTTATATTTTTGCTATACGGTTTTATATCCTGAAATTCATTCTAATTAATTTGTATGCTTCGTCTGTCTTTCCTATTTCCATCTTAGTTTGTACTTCTTTGCACTTTTCATCAATCCATTGTTCTTTAGCTTTCCTGCATTTTCGAATAATTTCCCATTTTATGGCTTTGTATCTCTGTTTTCCTGTTTCGTCTGATTTATTTTTGTATTTTCGTCTTTCTTCTATTAAATTCACGATATCCTTTGTTATCCATGGTTTCTTATTTTCTTTTTGTGTATACCCCAAAATATCTCTGGCCGCCATGTTTAGGCTGGATTTAATGTTATTCCATTCTGTTTCTACTTCCTTAGTTTCAGATATTTTCGCGATATCCTTCAGCAATTCATTTGACTTTTTTTCGAATCTTACTTGAATATCTTTGTCTTTTAGTTTCTCTAAGTCCAAGTGCCTTTTTCCGTTCCTCTTTTTCAGATTTTTAAATTTAAGTGCGGCCTTCATAATTACGATGTTGTGGTCAGTATCTATATCTGCTTCTGGGTAGCTTCTACAGTCTTTACTTGATTCCTAAACCGTTGTCTAACAAGAATGTAATCTATTTGATATCGTCCTATATCTCCTGGCATCTTCCACGTATATCGTCTTCTAGCATGATGTTGAAATAATGTGTTTGTGATGATTAAATTGTTCTTGTCGCAAAATTCTACCAGCCTATTTCCCCTGTCGTTTCTCGTGCCTAAACCAAATAAACCTACTACCGCTCCTTCCCTACCCTCACCTACCACATCATTAAAATCCCCCGTAATTATTAAATTTTCATGTGCTTTTACGTATCTTAATATGTCTTCGATATCTTTGTAGATGGCTTCTACCTCTTCGTCACTGTAGCTAGAGGTGGGCATGTAAACTTGTATTATTACTGTGTTTACCGGTTTAGATTCTAATCTAACCATGAGTACTCTTTCGTTCTTTTGTAAGTAATTTTCCACACAGTGTCCTATCTTTTTCCGCATAACTATCCCCACACCCAAATTTCCGTCCTCTGCTCCTGTATGAATTACCCTGAAGTCTCCACTCCAAAATCCCCGCCTCTGGCCACCGAACTTCGCTGATCCCTACTATGTCTAGTGATAACCTATTCATTTCGATTTTTAGGTTCTCTAGCTTACCTACTTGCTTCATACTTCTAACATTCCACGCTCCGACTCGCAGAATGTTCCCGACTCTTATTTTAACTTTCCGATCGCATCCTCCGAAGTAGTCCCTCCCGGAGATCCGAATGGGGACTATTTTAACTCCGGAATCTTTTACCCCAGAGAATGCCATCATTTTATTATAATTTAGGTACGCTGTGTACTTGGGAGATAATGTGGTGGTTTCCCGTTGCCTTCCACATCGCGGTAGTGTGTCTTAGACTGCCATACCGACCCCTATGGTCTCTGCCAATCTAAGTACCGAAAGAACCGCTGCCCTCTTTCGGGGACCTGTCTTAGTCTGGTTCCTCACTAAAGACCCTACTACTTTGGTTGGACCTGTAGTTTGGCTCTTTAGCTCATTAGAACACGCAAGCCATTTCACCTGTTCTAGTAATTTAGAACTTCGGCAAGGTGCAGGTCCATTCGAAATGGAAAAATACTCTAACAAACACGAAATCAAAAGTAAAATTTATGTGAGAAATTTCAGAACCGTTTGAGGTCAAAACAGGAGTAAGACAGGGAGATGGATTATCCCCACTACTTTTCAACTGTGTACTGGAGAAGGTAATGAGAGAGTGGAGGAAAAGAATAAAAAAAGACGGAATTCCTAAAATAAATATAGGAAGAAAGAAAGATAATCTGGAAATTGACTATCTGGCTTTTGCAGACGATCTGGCAATACTAACGGAAAACTTAAGAGATGCAAAAACAAATTGATATACTGAAAGGGACAGCAGAAAAGGCTAGACTACAAACATAATATAAAAAGACAGAATATATGACTAATAGAAAAGAGATCACAACAAAATATGGGAAAATTAAGGGAGTAAACAAGTTCAAATACCTGGCAGAAGTAATTCAACCAAACGTCATTGACAAAGAAGCCATTCTAGCAAGAGCAAGAAAAATAGCATTCCACTTGACAAAAAATATATACAATAAAAAGTCCATATCCATCAATGCAAAGATAAGGTACTATAATACAATTATCAAACCAGAGGGCCTCTATGCCTCAGAATGCCTTATACTGAACACAGTCAGACAGCTAGACGCGGAAGAAAAAAGAGAAAGAAAAATTTTACGAAAAATCCTGGGACCAAAATGTGAAGACGGAAAAGTGAAACTGAGAAGCAATAAGAAGATTTATTCAAATACTGAGAAAATAACAGACACAATGAGAAAGAGAAGAGTGATATTTTACGGTCACATTAAAAGAATGAATGATGAAAGATTAACAAAGGGACTATTCAATTACTTCGACAGAAACTCTAAGACAAATATGACATGGATCAAGGAAATCAGAAAAGACATGGAAGAAATGAAAATAGAGAGAAAAGAGGTAGAACAAAGAGAAAAACTCAGAGTAAAAGTAAGAGGGTTCAAAGGTTTCCAAGAAAAACAAAAAAAAGAAGACTGGAGCAAAATGGACAGAAGAAAGGAAGAAACAACATGGACAAAAAATGAAAGAGTACTGGAAGAGAAGAAAGAAGGGACAAAGATAATCATCATAAGTTATTTCACGTGGTCCATAGTTGGCCGAAATCGAAAGAAGAAGAAGATGTCGTTGCATTAGTACTTTACAGTTATAATTTTCGTTTGCATTATAAATCTCGTCTGTAATTAAAGCCCTACGTAAAATTTTTGCGTATTAATTATTATTATTACAATGTATTTACCTAAGAACTTACGATAACTATTCAATTTCAAGTAGTACCTCATAAGTGGCGCCCAACATGTAGCTGTATCCATTGTGTAGTTATTAAAATTATAATGTTGTAACAATGTGCAGTTGGTGCCGGAAGTATACGAACAACCGCTAAACGCGTAGCGACAGTGGAATTTAAAAGTATACTAGAATTGCTTATTATAATAAGATAGCATTTATATTAAAATAACTCTAATTCATTACATGCATGAAATGAACGTTTATAATGGAAGGATAAAAAGTCTGTTAGCTTACCTATCATAGTAATCGTAGATGGAATAGGACAAAGCAGAATCAAAGATTAGGATAATGTACAAACTTCGACTGCAGGTAATAATAGTAATAAGACCCCGATATCTGATTTAGGTAGTGCCAACTATTGTTGAGAAGCATCCACAATATTTAATAAAGACTTCTTTGAGGATTTTAAAGAAAAGGAAACGTATCTTGAGGTTGAACAGGTAACAGTGTTACTTACAGTATATATTGAAATTGAAGGCAGCGTTATTAAATGCTTTATCTACCTGGGTAGTCAAGTAACCGGTGCCATTCAAGCCTATTTGCGCAATTGTTAGAACGGAATCTGAAGATTTACATAATTTCTGCAATAAATTGACTCAGGTAAACCAATAAGTTTCTCTCAATTTTAGCTTGGGCAATCATAATTTTGATTATCTATTTTTAGTCGTAACATGGCTAGCTCGTCAAGCTATTCATTGCGATCGGCTTGGAGTTTTAGTAATAATGGGTTAGAAGATAAAATTTAGTACATGAAAATTAGGTAGTGTTTTATAGATGAACCTAAACCAGCGGCACATCTTTCTGTAGGGAAATAGTGGAGGGTGGAACATTTTCGGCCTGTAGAAAGGCGGAAGTTTATTCATTTCGGCGAGTGGTATAAGAATAGACCCTAATAGAATAGAGGCCATACAAAAATATCCCGTACCATGTAGTGTAAAACATTTTTGGTAGTGATCAATTACCACGCTCAATTTTGCGATCACTATTCGGAACTCACGTTTTTTTTGCACAACATCGGTCGTTCCTGGAGTGAATTTACCTTTTAAAATTGTTCATGGCTTTAATATTGATCCTTGAGTGTTGTTATCTTTTATAAAACGATCTACCCACGCTTCTTCAATTGTATTTCTTATTCTATGTTGCGTCCTGAATTAACCTTTTGTTATTTGCTCATTTTTATTTTACAGAAGCTCAAGTGGCATAACGGTTAATTGGCCCACCGGCTACCTTTCAGTGCTGCAAAATGGGTTCCATGAAAGGAAATATAGTACTCTAAGGGTTTACAAGTTGTAGTATGTTTACTAAATACCTGTTTACTTACCTTGAAAGGTCTTTAACATACCTTGTCTATGTTTTGCCTTTGAGCCCTACCTCAAATGCTGGACGTTGATGAAGTCTTCCTTACACCTTTCTCACCTCCTCATACTAATTTAAAATATAGGCAAAAAAAGGTCCACGTCTTGTATGCCTAACATATATTGTACATGATTCTAGCAATGAATAACAACAAAGAAAAGTAAACTTTGGCTTATCTCAAATGGGGCAAATACGCGATTAGCTAAAAAATACTTAATATTATCAATGACAGAAATTTAACAAACTTGAATTTTACTTGCCAATTTATGGATACAGTTATGCGCTTCTCCTTGTGAGAGGTCAGTATGTACAATACGCATTCAATAAGCGTGTAACAACGTTAATAGTTCTTCTTGTTAATAATAACTTCCACACATTGTTATTACCATAATTCAGTTATTAAATAAATACCAACAAAGCTGTATAACAAAATTTAAACAACTTACAGTTCTTGTTCGCTTAAAACTTCATTGGCATCCGAAGCAGGAATCGTTACAGGAATAAAATCCCACTTGTTGTTGACAAAAGCTTCCTTAACACGAACAACGCTCATGTTTACTACCGGTATATCACATCCGCGCCTTTTCCTTCGAGTTCGAAAGTGTGTCATTTATTAATAGCTTTGAGATTGTATACCGGTACTTTAACTATCGTACCTGTTTCCAACATCCGATGGTTCTCTGTCAATCAAATTTGAAAGTTTCTTTCGGATGTCCGGTATCTACTAATTTGACTTGATCTGCCCTTTCTTATACTATGTGTCGGTTTTTATATGTTTCAGATCCCAGTCTCAAGGTATACGATTTTTGTTCTCACAGATTATGCGTTTAAACTGCCCTATTTTTGATGTCATTGCTAATTTGTTGGTGTAAATCCTTATTCAACTCTACGATTTTACATTATAATAACCGCTGACTCCTCCTCTCATTCATCGTCCTCAACACATTAATTTTGTGACTGTCTTTATAACTATGTGGTTTTTGAAGTGCGTCTGCTATGGTTACTGGTTCATGTCTATAATTTTCTTAAATTTAATACGAAGGGGTGTGATGTACCGATATTTATTACCGTTTGTGTGCTGTCTTATTTTAATTCTTTATCCGAATTTAATATTATGTTGAAAGATCATTGTTATTAAATGTAAACTACCAAATCCTATACATTTTTCAGAACGTTTTTTTGGTAAAAACTCGTCTAACAAACTGAAAGTAATAAACTCATTTCTAATACGTAATGTTTGCTCAAGGAATGCACTAGCGATACACCTTTTAAACTCTATACCTGATTTAAAATTTTAGATACATGAGATAAGAAGCTGATATTTCTAAACAGTTCACTTTTTTCGCAACTTAAGGATATACGTGGATTATTATCCACAGTGTACATAAAAACAAAAATTGAAGCATAATAGCTAAAGTTGGTTTATTCAACAACACTACAATGGTAATTAAATTAACAATAATGAATAAAGTTAGCTTAAATAAATGGCTGGGTTAAAAAATAATCTGATTGTCTACGGAGTTGGGTAATTAAAGAGTAGTCCTTTAAATATTGACCTCATCTTCTCAGAGCATAGTAATCCCCCACTTCGCCAGGTTGCTCCTGTAACAAAGAATAATTTTATATTAAAAAGTTACTGCAAATACAGATATAGAATCAACGTAGATAAGTTAAAGTTTAAGTACGCCACGGATATACGTTTGTGGATTTGCAAGTAGTTGTGCTACGCCGTTTCCACAACAGAAAGTATCCGGCATATATACAAAAATTGCCCTTGTTGCCGTGGGGGGCGCAGCGCAGGCCGAGTGTCTTTGTTGTTAAATAGA
Organism: Platerodrilus igneus; assembly: GCA_036346225.1. Classification (NCBI taxonomy): domain Eukaryota; kingdom Metazoa; phylum Arthropoda; class Insecta; order Coleoptera; family Lycidae; genus Platerodrilus; species Platerodrilus igneus. The sequence continues at coordinate 7,157,124 of JARFIW010000791.1, forward strand.
TAGTATAGTGAATGAGGCTTTGCCCTTGTGGGTGCGCTCGTGTCTTTGCTTGATGAGGAACGAGATGCTTCTTAGAGCTTCGCACCCCTTGTTTTTTTTTATTATCGACGAATTAGTTAATTAAAAAGAGGGATTTTTAGGTTAAGCAAAAATAATAATAAATGTGGTGGATAACGTTTAAAACATTCTCAAAATAATGCGGACTGGAGCTCCATAGCGTGTGCTGAACGGGGCTGTGCCCCATGAGAAATTGTTAAGTTGAGCAAAAATAATAAGAAACGTGGTGGATGACGTTAAACATTCTCAAAATGATAAATGCTGAATGGGGCTCCCTAGCCGTGTTTTGAACGGGGCTGTGCCCTCCTAGGTGATTGACTACCTCAAGAGCTTTAATAATTATTTTTTGTATTAAATGTTCGACTCGTAATATAATAGTTTAAATTTAAAATATTAGTGTGTGTGCAAAAAACATGTTAAGACAGGTATGTCGTTATTTTGTTTGTAGTCTGAACAATATACGTTTGAGTTTGTCTACATAATTTAACACTATGACGTGTTTCAGATGTTGGTGTAAAATGCGTTGTTCACTCTCAAACAAGTCGTACAGTACATTGTCCATGTTAGCTTGAAAACTCCACTTTTGTCGTTTCGTATTCAAGTACCTGCCTTTTATGGTACATTAGTCAAAATCGGTAATGAACAAGTGTTGTGACACTGGGCGTCACCTGGTTACTCGTCTGATACCCATCCCTCTAATAGTTTTTAGTTTTTTGTAGTTACCTGACCTATTTTCGTTTTCACGCTGACCTATAATTACACTATAAAAGAAATTTGCTTAATCAACAACGACAATTGGGAAAATAAAATTTAGAGTTGGCAACCATGTTCGGGTAGTAATGGTGGCAATGAAGAATTTGTCATTGGTACCTACTGCAAGTTAGAACAAGTCGTATACAATGACGATAAGCTTTTAAAACTTACTAAACGTGATCTTGAATACATGCTTTGTGAAAGCGATGTAGTTCAGATTCTGGAAGCAAATCAATGAGTAATGATTAATCAAGTAAATCTCTTAAAAGAAAATGAACTTTTATGCATAATATATCAATGTTTTGGATTTTGTAAAAACATTCTAATAATTAAACGTATTGTATGTATTTATATGATTTGGGTGATTCAAAATAGTGTACTCTGTTCAATATATTATAAATTAACCGCAAATTGATAGGTTAGGTCAGCATCTCCGGACCGGCAACGCTGACCTAGCTTATTAATTTTTCCTGCTATCTAACCTAAGTCCACACAAGTCCAAGTAACCTTACCTAACTGCAGACTACACCAGTTAATCTAACTCCTGACAAGTCCAATTCTTTAAAACCTTAAACCAGAATATATTGTAATCGAAGCTTTAATCAGAACTGACAGCGTGATCAAAGCTGCGATTAGAACTAGCTGTCCGTACCCAGAACCAAGATGCTGCAAAACAATTTTTGTAAAAGTACTATTGCAAGTGGATTTCTAATTAATTTTTGATTGTATTAAATATGTAGTAAGCTGGTTCTAGTACTTATTAACAAACGAGTTTTTTTGAAGGGGAAATATTAAACTTCTGGCTAAAAAAAGAGAAAATGGTTTTGCTGCAGTAAAAAATTAAACAACATTTAAGGCTTTTGTTAGCTTTAATTGAATGTCGACATAGGAAAAGTTATATAAAAAGACATATAGTTACGTTTACAGGCTACTTAACTTGGGTTAGATACCAATACCTGTATTAATACGCCACTATCATGTAGCTACATTTTTAGTGTGTCTGTTTCAGCTAAATTATTTTTCACGTAATCTCACATACATTCTTGATATCATATTCAATCAGTTTGGCACAATTTGTTCCTGAAATACGAAAATTGTTATGTAGAAAATATGAGCGGAGAACTCATAAAGACTATGCCAGATCTTAGGCTTGAAGTAAATAGATATAGGGTAACAGAATCTGTAAGCATCTTATTGGAAAATTCCTGTTAACGGATATAAATATACGAGGGCCATTTTTTTTCAACCTTCGATCGCTCCGTGCAGACGCTACGCGAGTAGCAGAAAGCGGGCATGCGCTGTAGGCGACTGCGCAGCTCTTGCACTACACACTCCGCCATTGTTAACATTCAGGCGTCAGTCAGCGTTGTGCTACAGCCACGTAAACATGTCCGCTATTATTGATGCTTCCACCAAGTGTGAAGTGCGAAGTGTGATTCGTTTTCTACAGGCTGAAGGCCATAGTGCTGCAGAAATCCATCGATGAATGAGTCGTGTGTATGGGAAAAACTTCATCAGTGATGGTGTTGTGCGTGAATGGTGTCAAAAGTTTAAAGATGGCCGTAATGATGCGCATAAATAAGGGGGTCAAAGACGTAAACCTGTCGTTTCAGATGACCTGGTTCAACGTGTTGACAGAATTGTTAAAGAAAACCGCAGATTCACCATTACTGCTTTGTTTGCGAAATTTCCAGAAGTTTCAAGGTCTGTTTTGTACTCTATTGTTACTGAACGGTTAGGCTACAAAAAACTTTGTGCACGTTGGGTCCCAAAAATGCTGACGGACGGCCACAAAGCTTGGCAAATGGCGTCGCGTTGGAGTTCCTAGAGCATTATTATGTTGAAGGAGACAACTTTTTGAAATCAATCGTGACTGGGAATGAAACCTGGATTCAATACGACACACCGGAAACAAAACGACAATCACAACAATGGATGCATTCAACGTCACCAAACAAACAAACAAAATTCAAACAAACCTTCAACAACAGAAAGACCATGGCTACTGTGTTTTGGGACCAACAAGGTGTGTTGCTTGTGGAGTTTATAGAGCACGGAACCACAATCACTGCAGCTGTTTATTGTGAAACTTTACGACGGTTGCGTAGAGCCATTCAGAACAAACGAAGAGGAAAGCTGACTGCTGGAGTTGTTCTGATCCACGACAATGCCCGTCCACACATTGTTGGAGCAACTTAACGGCTTCTCGAACAATTTGGATGGGACATTTTCGATCATCCGCCATACAGTTCTGACTTAGCACCAAGCGATTTTCATCTTTCTCCTGACCTGAAGACGTGACTTGGTGGGAAGTGTTTTCAAACCAATGAGGACTTTCAATCCAACGTCAAGGACTACTTGAATTCATTGGCGGCAACTTTCTTTGAACAGGGTATTGAAAAACTTGTCCACAGATAAGACAAACGTCTTAATCTCTTCGGTGATTATGTCGAAAGGTAACCGTAAGTGTACCAATCTTTTGGTAATAAAACTATTGTTTTATATGAACTTGTCTTTTATTTATAGCCTATCGGAGATTGAAAAAAAATGGCCCTCGTGTATATATATATATATCGTATTATATACCCCACCCCTCTACTTTTTGTGTGTTTCACCTATATTATACCCTTTATTTTATACTTTTGTAAAATGTGCACACCTAATGCACGCCCCTTGTACTTGCACCGTTTGGTTGGTTCTTGTATAAACTATTTAATGTAATGCCTCGACTCTATAAAACTCTTAATCTCAGGTTATTCAACTGCTTATAGTGGGTTTCCGTTATAAGTAGTTGTGTTAAGTCCAACCAACGTGCACCCTTTTGTTTTACTATTAAAATTTCTACTCTACTTTAGTATATGCCAAAATTTCTAATTATATCAAAGTTACTATGTGCCAAATTAAATTACAACCAAATTTTATATGACTAAATTTTGACGTATTAAAGAATATGATTTTTAAAAACTCACCTGGTCTATACTCCGTCGATGCCTTGCTGAATCCTGGCACAAAATCCTAATTACCGTATACGTCTTCACAATGCTGTTTTGGAATTTCCGTGCTGCTTCCAGGTGTCCTCGACTATTTACTGATCCCCAATATCTGAACTGATTAACCCAAATTTAGAATTTAGAAAAAACTAGTGCTATAACTTCCCTCTGTACTAATCTCCACTTCAAATCCTTGTTTCCGCTCAATGCTTCTGCTGCCTTTAACCCGCTCCAATATCCAACTCGTATCTTTGTTTCCGCTCAATGCTCCTGCTGCCTTTAACCCGCTCCAATATCCAACTCGTATCTGTGTTTCCGCTCAATACTCCTGCTGCCTTTAACCCGCTCCAATATCCAACTCCTAATCTGTATAACCACTCTCGCTGACCCGCTACCTTTAAGACCACTCTCCAAATCCAATTTCTAATCGTCGCACAATCACTAATATTCCCTTTATACTTCCGCTTGTTTCTTTACCACTTTTCAATTAAATTCATTTTTAAAAATGATTATTTTTATTTTGTTTTTCAAAATATTTGAATACAAATTAGCACCGTTCTGAAAACACGTCTATTACAAAATTTGTTCGAAAAATAATCTCTGAAAACACGTCTTTTACAAAATCGGTTCGAAATATTCTGCCTTGTTTACTCTCTAAGGCGACCATGTTGATTCTCTATTCTCCTACTACATCCTAAAGTTCATCACAAATAGTCAAGTCCGTGTCGCACATACCAAAGTTCATGTCTTTATACAATTTCATAATCACTCTAAATTCTAATGTATGTCCTAAATCTTTACATTCAACCAATCACATTTTACGATGTTTTAACTAATAATTTTGGGTTTACAAATATTGTCCAAAAGTTGATGCTATCGAAAATGAAACCAAAATAAATTACACTTGACCCTGGATGCATGTTGATAGTGAACATTCATAGACGCATCCGGCTTTTGGACGGCAAATGTACTTTCAAAGGCTTTTAAAAATTCAACTCGGTATAAACCCTTGAGCATTTCACATCTTACTACGCCACTTAGTCATTTTAAAATTGCCTTTTGGCACTTAATTTCAACTACTATATTTGCATGGTATTTTAGTATACATAAAATACGGCAAACATATATTTTTAGGTTTAAGTGATCAAATATGTGGATTATTTTTGTTTGGTATATACTACCTTGTACTAACCAACCCTTATAACTCTTAGTAGCTCCCTTAGACATTTTAATATATATATATTTATTTCTCCCTATAGTAGGGGATAAAAAATACTACTATAGTAAGCCTGTTTATCGTAAAAGGCGATTAAAGGGCGCAGCAAGGAGCGGCAGCCTTGCTGGCTAAAAGATATTGGAGGAGGGTCGGTTGGTCTCGGGCGATCCTCAATAATTTACAAGCTTGTTGGGGGTTGGCCGTGACGGATTCGGCTTTCTGCTAAATTCTTTAAAAACTGCGTTGTGGAAAGATATGGGAGCCTACCACAATATTTCCCAGGTGTGCGTGGCCTAAAACACGAAATACATATGATGGAGAGCTTACACGTAAAATTCTTGTCCGGAGGTAAAATACTCCCTCATTCGGATCTCCGGGAGGAGGTGCTTGGGGCTCGTCATCGTAACAATATAAAACAACAGTTCGATTTAGTGATAGGGACTTGGAATGTAAGGTCATTACTTAGAGTAGATAAGTTAACGAATTTATTAGTCGAAATGAAAAAAAAAAGCTGGACATTTTAGGTATTAGTGAGGTAAGATGGCCAGATAGTAATGACTTTTGGAAAGATAATTATAGAATAATTACAACTTCTTTAACTAATGGACAGGCAGGCGTAGGAATAGTGTTAGGTAAAAGATTAGGGCATAAAGTTAAACAGTACTTACAATTTAGTGATAGAATAATTATGGTTAGATTGAGTACAAAACCCACAGACACTGTTTTAGTACAGGTTTACATGCCAACAACTCAGTACGAGGATGAGGAAGTAGAAAAGGTATACGAGGATATAAATAGTATAGTGAGAAAAGTAAAAGGAGATGAGAATTTAATAGTTATGGGCGATTTTAATGCGTCAGTGGGAGAAGGTAGTGAGGGAAAAATGGTAGGAAAATTTGGGTATGGCAGACGAAATGATAGAGGAGAAAGATTAGTTGAGTTTTGCCAGGAATATAGATTAGTAACTGTAAACACCTTATTCGAACAACATGTTAGGAGAAGATATACCTGGAAAGCGCCAGGTGATAGGGCTAGATACCAAATAGATTATATTTTAGTAAAACAAAGATTTATAAACCAAGTTAAAAACTGTCGTAGTTATCCAGGGGCTGACATAGATAGCGTTCATAACTTAGTTAAAATGCAGTGTAAACTAAAATTCAAAAAATTGAGAAAGGTTAAAAAAGAGGGATGGGATCTAGGTAAGCTTAATGATAGTAGGGTAAAAGAGGAATATAAACAAGTATTAGATAATAAGAGCAAAGAGATAGCTGTAGAAGGGAACGTAGAAAATAGATGGAAAGAAATAGAACTGACTGTACATGATACAGCAACACAGACTATAGGTAAGACAAAAATAGAAGCGAGAAAACCCTGGGTAACAAAGCAGATATTAGATTTAATAGAGAATATAAGAAAGCTTAAACCTTTCAGAGAAGTGGATAGTGAAAGTAAGTAAAAATATAATACAGTTAGAAATAAGATAGTACATGAGTGTAGAAAAGCTAGAAATAAATGGATGGAAGAGAATTGTAAGGGAATACAAGATGATTTGAGAGTAGGTAAGACAGACAGAGCTTACAGGGCAGTTAAAAAGTTTTTTGGGGAAGATAGGAAAAAATATAATGGTATTAAAGACGAGAATAATGAGCTTCTAATAAATAAAGTTGAGGTAGCAGATAGATGGAAAAGATATTTAGAAGATTTATATAAGGGAGACGATATGGATGAGTTAGAGAACGACCAAGAAGTGGATATAGAAATAGGGTTCTCAATATTAAGAGAGGAATTTGATAAAGCTGTTCGGAATCTTAAACTAAATAAAGCGCCAGGGATAGACGATAATCCCGCACAATTAATAAAATATGCAAGTCAGAAAACTTTAGATAGATTATATGAACTAGTAAAAGTAATATATGACACAGGTGAGGTCCCAATAGATTTCGAAAAAAATATTATTATCCCAATCCCAAAAAAATCAGGAGCTGATAGGTATGATAATTTTAGAACGGTTAGTTTAACTTCTCAGGCTTCCAAAATACTAACAATAATAATTAAAAATAGAGTAGAAGCTTTGATTGAGAATTATTTAGGCGAAGACCAATATGGTTTTCGTAAAGACAGAGGGACTAAAGAATCGACACTAATGATTAGGGTAATTATCGAAAAATGGTTACAAAAAAATAAAAAGACTCATTTCGCGTTTGTAGATTTAGAAAAAGAATTTGATAGGGTTAATTGGATTGTTATGTTCAGGGTTTTGCAAGAAATAGGAATTTCTCATAGGGATAGAAAAATTATTTACAGTCTATATAAAAACCAAAGCGTAGTAATTAGATTTGATGAAATAGAAAAGGAAGCTAAGATTAGAAATGGTGTTAGGCAGGGTTGTATACTATCTCCCTTGATTTTTAATGTTTATATTGAGGAAGCTTTAAACTTAGCTAGAGAGAGAAAAGAGATAGGTATTAGTGTACAGCGACAGAAAATAGACATGTTACGTTTTGCAGATGATATAGCCATTATAGTAGAGTCTAGAAAAGAGTTAGGAGAGTTTTTAAATATTTTAGATGAGATACTACAGAGTAACTATAGTATGAGAATTAACTCAGTAAAGACAAAGATAATGACAAGTGAGTTACAGCCTAGTTCTAAACCAAAATTAAAAATAGGTAATACCGAGTTAGAGGAGGTGGATGAATTTTGCTATTTAGGTAGTATAATTACAAAGGATGGACGTAGCAGAAGGGATATAGTAGCTAGAATAGCTCAAGCTAGAAAAATGTTTTTAAAAAAGAAAAACTTACTAATAGCTAATAGCTATTAGTTTAGATAATAGATAAAGTTTCTTAAAATCGTATGTATGGAGCGTTCTACTATACGGTAGTGAGACTTGGACAATTAAAGAAGTAGATAAGAAAAAGATAGAAGCTTTTGAAACTTGGTGTTATAGGAGAATGTTAAAGATTAGTTGGACAGATAGAGTAACAAACGAGGAAGTTTATAGAAGGGTAGGTGAGGAACCCTGTATTTGGAAACAATTGAAGGTCAGGAGAGATAGAATGATAGGTCATCAGTTAAGACATAAGGGACTATTTAGTAAAGTCTTAGATTATAAACTACCAAATAAAAATAGAGTACGAAGGCCTAGACAAAGCTATATTAGTCAAATTATTAGAGATTTAGGTTGTGAAAGGTATGCAGACCTTTTTAGACTAGCTCAGAATAGACAAAAATTTACAGCTGCGTCAAACCGACTTTAAGTAAGTTCGAAAACAAAACAAAAAAAAAATCAGTTAACTAAATGTCACCAGGACATAACTCACAATTAGTTAGCGGTCTGGCATGTTGGTAGCGTTTCGTTGCTTAAGTCTTACCATAACATAAAATTTAATAAACGTCACCATGACATAACTCACAATTAGGTAGCGGTCTGGCATGTTGGTAGCGATTCGTTGCTTAAGCCTTACCATAACATAATTTAACACTTTTCCTTTTTTGAACCGGATAACCAGGTTATATTTCATTTCTTTATAAATGGTAATCATGTAAACATGTTAGAGTTCTTTAACAACCATCAGGTTGCTAATATCTATGTAGAGCCAGCTGGATAGGAAAAAGATAGAAGGATATAGGAAGACCTAGACCAAACTATATTAGTCAAATTATTAGAAATTTAGGTTGTGAAGGGTATGTAGAGCTTTTTAGATTAGCACAGAATAGAAAAGAAGTTAGAGATGCGTCAAACCGACCTTAAGTAAGCGAAAACAAAATGATGATAATATATATATATATATATATATATATATATATATATATATCATCATCATTTTGTTTTCGCTTACTTAAGGTCGGTTTGACGCATAGGTATAGGTATATATATATATATATATATATATATATATATATATATATATATTGCATTTCTGATGCAAATTTTATGTTATAATATTTCAATGTTACATCCTTTGATTAAAATTATATTCCACTACCAAGGTATTAAATTTAAAAGTATGTTATAGTTGTGTAAACAAAAAAGAAACTGGGTAGGTTTTTTTATTATCAAGGTAAATTATTACTTTCTTAAACTTGGTTTATATAAAATTTATTCTGCTAAAATTAATGATCAACAAAGCATGGTGCAAAATAGTGAACGAGAACCATATAATTTACATATATATCAATATGTTATTTTAATTTACACTACAATTAGTAAAATCCTCGAGGTCATTAACTAAAGAGCATTTTCCTGAATGTGGTTGTTAAAGGAAGTAATATCTCAGTTGGCAAATGTTGAAACTTTGGTCAATAGGATCGCATGCAGAATTCAAAATCATCTCTAGTTTATAGTCTAAATTTTTCTAATAAGTAGGTACATACATTCAGACATCCGGTGTGTCTTTTTAAATAGTAATATCCCTTAAACATACTATCATCTGCAATACAAATTTTGTTATACCCATATCTAGTGCTAATAATAATTGTTGTCTCTAGCAGTGTAAAATTTAACTAGAATAAATAATGCACAAACTTTTTATTGTGTTTTATTAAATCGTTCTTTTTAACAACAAAAGAAAGGTATTTTGCACATTGCATATTATTATCACCATGCATGTAGCAATAAATATTACATAATAAACGGCTGGTTATACACCTAACAACAGAATTTTACTCTAAGAAGACATAATTGGTGTATGCTGCGTTGCCTATCATATAATTACTAACTGTTAATTTTAAATAGGTAGTTTGTCACCTTATTAATAACTTTATCCCCAACAAGTCATAATTTATTCACGTTGGGTTGCCTGCCATAGATATGCATATATTTTTTAGAATTCAATTAAATTTTAGTACACGTCTGTTTATTGCTTTTTATGCTACATGGCCTGGTCCTTTTCCAACATTAATTCAACTTAAATTTCTCACAAACCACCAGGGGGGCTTTTAAGGCATTATCCTAGAATAGGTGGTATTGCACAATATTTGCAAAAATATTTACTTCTATAAACAAACTAATTTCATTTATTACTGAAAATTGTTATTATTTAATAAAACTTAAAACTATTAAAGTTAATATTTGCATACAACCTTGGTTTTTCTCCTCGTGAACAAACAACAACATACCTGTTTTTGTGCGATTAGCATATATCTATATAACTATATAACGCAAGATGGGAAAAGCACAAAAGATATAAAGCAAAGATTAGCACAAGGTCGTGCTACATTTAATAAGAAAAAGCAACTACTGTGTTCAAAGACACAAACATAGAAACAAGGACAAGATGGCTTAAAACATATGTGTGGCGCACAGCACTGTACGGCTGTAAAGCTTGGACAGTAGGAGAAGCGGACAAGAAAAACCTAGAAACCTTTGATATGTGGTGCTACAGACGTATAATGGAGATATCATGGACAGACAAAGATAAAAACAAAGAGGTACTAGAAATGGTATGGAAAGAAAGAAACATGTGGAAAACAGTTAAAAGACATAAGGGAATAGTGCCGAATATATTAGAAGCAAAGATAGGAAAAAGAGAAGTAGAGGTATACCTAGGCTAAACTATTGTACACAGACAGTAACAGATGTAAGATGTGGGAGTATCAGGAAATTTGTAAGCTAGCTCAGAATAGAAATCGATGGAGGTACGCATGCAACCAGTCCCAAGATGGAAAAACTAATAATGAAAAAATAAATCGAATTAAACACGATGATTATTATAAGCAACTACAGATATTGGTTGTGCAACATTCTCGAATAATGTTAATTGTGTAGAATGCTTTACTGGAAAACTATTAATTCGGCAAATGTCAAAGTGTTGGGAAATCTTTGACAGACACAGGCTGCTTAACCTCCTTTACATACCCTACATGTTATTCTCCAATGCTCCACGCGAAGGTACTGCATTGGCCAGGAAGCGATTTTTTTTACCCTGAAACATTTTGAATTTTGCCGAAACCTTGATGTTCCAAGCAAAGTAGGTATCTTTAACGTGCGTGACAACACTCACACACGGGACCTCCATTTTATCTCTCATCCGAACGAGGGCGTATTTTTGTGAATAATGCTCGCCTAACATTTTTCAAGCGGACCGTGTCGGGATTCGAACCCAGGAAATTGGGCGTAGTAGTCACACACATACCACTACGCCACGGAGCCGCCGCATTTCACCGGCACCCCCACTTTCAAGTGGGGCTTTAAAAATAAGTGAGTTCGTTTGTGCTACGTTTGTGCTGGTTTGTGCTGGAAACCCCATCGTTTGTGCTACTTCCGTTCTCGAGATGTTCAAAAAACAACCTGGAGGTGCTGCTGAAACGTTCGCACCCCCACTCCTTCAGAGGGGAATATAAAGTGGTGCATTCGTTTGTGCTACGTTTGTGCTGGTTTGTGCTGAAAACCCCATCGTTTATGCTATTTCCGTTCTCGAGATATTCAAAAAATAAGTTGGGGTGCTGCTGAAACGTAGGTATCTTTAACGTGCGTGACAACACTCACACACGGGACCTCCATTTTATCTCTCATCCGAACGAGGGCGTATTTTTGTGAAAAATGCTCCAATGACATTTTTCTAGCAGACCGTGTCGGTATTCGAACCCGAGTCCTTGGGCGTAGTAGTCACAGGCATACCAACTACGCCACGGAGCCGCCCCTCTTCACATACCACTGAATCTCGATAAAATAGGGCATGAAATTAGAAAACAATAGAAGGGGAACCGAGCTGTATATAGGCTGTTGTAGGAATTTCAGGGAACTATATAGACTAGCTTAGAACATAAATAAGTGGAGATACGCGTCCAACTATTCTCAAGACGGAAAATTTAATGACGAAAAAATAAGTGCACGTAAATCTGATGATTATTATAAACAACTACAGGTGTTGGTTATAAAATATTTTTAACTAATGTTGATTGTGCGAAATGATATATTGGAAAAACTACTAATTCGACAAATGATCAAGTGGTGGGGAAACTTGGAAGCCACATTGTGCTTACCACCCTTCACATACCACTGAATATCTGGGAAATAGGGTATATAACTGTAAAACAATAGAAGGTAACCAAACTACATCTTACAAGAAAGAACAGCGATATGTTCAAAGACAACATACATAGAAACAAGAAGAAAATTGTTCAAAGTATATGTGTGGAGCACAGCACATTACGTCTATGAAATAGAAGCAGTAAGAGAAGCAGACAGGAAGAAATAGAAGCCTTCTGGAATGTTGTGCTTCCGATGTATAAGGATGATAGCATGGACAGACAAGGTTAATAACAAATAGGTTATAGAAATAGTAGAGGAAGAAAGATATCTGTGGAAAACAAAAAAATGGAGAAATAGAAGGGTAGGATACGTTCTAAGACACTTCTGGGTAATAGTACGGGATATAGTACAAGCAGAGATAGAAAAAAGGAAGTAGAGGTAGACCGAGGTCAGACTTTTGCACGCAGATAGTGTTAGAGGCAGACTGTGCAAATTTCAGGGTAATGTGTAGAATAGTTCGGAATAGGAATCAATGAGGGTATGTGTCAAACCAGTTCCAGGACTGAAAACCAAATGATGATGAATACCAAATTACATATCTTATAATTTATTTATGTTTCAACATAATGCTACTTATTAAGGTTACCATAGGACTTACTATATCCCTAAGCTAAATTATTTTAAAATATTAATTTTAAATAAATACAGGTATTAAATCTGTGTTAATATACTGTTATAGTATACTTAAAAAACATCGGCAGAAGTACATGCGATAATTTTATAAATAAATTTCACAGTAAGCAAAATTAGGTTTCAGTCCAGCAATGAGGTTCCTATGAAAATTCTGGAAATGATTTGTCATTCATATGTTGACACCACTAACCACATTTACGACAAGAATAATGTAGGCACTTTATTTCTCTGTCAAATTATGGACACATGTAGAAGGTTGTTCAACCGAAACTTAATAGTATAATTTAATCATAGAATAAAATTATATTCTATAACAGAATGTGTTAACGAGTGTTCACCACCATGTATACATACCATAGTTACGTTAGGAGGAATTTTTTAATAAAGTATTTATGTAATTTGCCCTTTTGAAATTTTTCAGAAGATGTTATCAAGGAATGATTGTAAATTCATTTCTAAAACACAAAGGAAACTGAAACAATGCTAATAATGCCTTTCAATCAATTTTAGATAACAGTCTTCTTTTAAACTTGACTGCAAAACGGGCGTTAGATAGAGGACTTGTATTAGCATTGCGCAACCAAATATGGTTTGATGAATGAAAGCCAGACTTCAAATAGAGAAAGGACACGGAGTAAAGTGTGTTGCCTAGTTTAGAAGTATTATGAAAATAGAATAGCCAAAAATAGTAATTGCAGCATTTATTTACAGTTCTGTAGGAAAATTGAACTTACAAACTGAATGCAGCAATTTTATTAAATTATTTTCGCTTCTATCATTACTAGTTTCTAATTACAAAGCAGCATTCACTTGACCTCAAAAATCTGCTTTTAATTTGAATTGTTTCTTTGTTTTTTGTTTGTTTAACATAATTTCTTTTGTATCACATGAAAATTAACTTCCTGCTGCATATTCAGTGACCGCATTACCTATACATTCTACGAAACTTCCGAGTTGTAGCAGAACTGGCCCTGAAACGAATGTGAACTTCCGTGTGCTAAATACGAACTTTTTTATTTATTTTTTATGCAATGCCAACTTTCTAATTTACTATTTAATATCCCCCTGCCCAAGTCACTCAATGCGTGTTATTCAGAGAGCAAGCAAAAAGGTTCCTATTTAAAAGTGAACAGCTGAAACTATTGCATATTATTGCATACCCTTCCCTGAATGTTCAATAAGTTGATTTAATAATAGTAGACCAGCTTCGACTAGAGTGATTAGTTTACGCAGTAACTAAAATTTAATCGCCTGGAAAGCAGAATCCTTCGGATAACAATCTCAACTTTCCATAGAGAAAAGTCTACCTGCTGGCAACGTAAATGGCTGTACAATAGCTAATATATAAACTTTGTTAATATCTATACTGTTAATTTTTCTATTATAAAACTTTCAACAAACTAAGGCAGTATTAAATAAACATTTGAAACGTGAAGGCTAAACCCATCTGTACAGAGTTTATTTGAAGTTTCTATTTCGATATGAAAGCTTTCATAAACTTCTATTGAAGCTAGCGCGCAAATGGATTTATAATTGGTCTTGCTAACAAATTCGTCCAACACAAAAGAATGATGCATCACTTTGTCCATATAAGGCTAGTACGTACTAAAAACTCTACAAAATTCAATGCTAAGGTTATTAGATTATTAAATACGCAAAGCCGATAAATGTTTCATTTAGGATTTTCCCAGAACGCTAGAGACACTAAGCCTCTACCGTAACCAAATTAGACTGCATTTTAAAGGAAGACTATATGACAAAATAAAAACAGGGGCGAAGAAGCCTTAGTAATGCCTATTATTAAATCGCCTTTTATTGAATATATTCTGTATTGATACTAATGTAAGGCTTTTGTTATGTTTAAGTATATTCATATAGGATACAGTTACTTTTTTCACAATTTCTAATGCATCTTAACACACTATTTTAAACTATGTGTTAAAGACCAATGCCATTAAACTTGGGCTTTCGTTACGGAATGCAAATACGATTTGAAATGAACAACGCTTTTTAAATGGGGTTTCCGCTGTATTTACTAAGTCTTTGTATATGAAATCTCCGATTTGTTAAAATTCATAAGCATCAATCGTTTTAATCTGGTGCATTTCACCGACATTACATGTGATTTTCCAATGCTCCAGCCGAAGGTACTACATTGGCCAGGAAGCGAGGTTTTATTACCTGGAAAATTTGGAATTTTGACGAACCCTTGCTGTTCCAAGCAAGGTAGGGATCTTTAACGTGCGTGACAACACTCACACACGGGACCTCCATTTTACCTCTCATCCGAACGAGGGTGTATTTTTGTGAAAAATGCTCGCCTAACATTTTTCAAGCGGACCGTGTCGGGATTCGAACCCGGGACCTTGGGCGTAGTAGTCACACACATACCACTACGCCACGGAGCCACCTCGCATTTCACCGACACCCCCACTTTCAAGTGGGACATTGAAAATGAGTGCGTTCGTTTGTGCTACGTTTGTGCTGGTTTGTGCTGCAAACCCCATCGTTTGTGCTACTTCTGTTCTCGAGATGTTCTAAAAACAAGTTGGGGGGTGGTGCTGAAACGTCCGCACCACCACTCTTTCAGAGGGGAATATAAAGTGGTGCATTCGTTTATGCTACGTTTGTGCTGGTTTATGCCTCACACCCCATCGTTTGTGCTACTTCCGTTCTCAAGATATTCAAAAAACAAGTTGGGGTGCTGCTGAAACATCCGCACCCCACTCTTTCAGAGGGGGATATAAAGTAGTGCATTCGTTTGTGCCACGTTTGTGCTGGTTTGTGCTGCAAACTTCATCGTTTTTGCTACTTCCGGTTTCGGGATATTCAAAAAACAATTTGGGGTGTTGTAAAAATAAAGTAATGAGAGTGAGGTATGTGGTTGAAAGTTCATCAAATTTGTTGAAAGCACTTGTAATCGTTCGTGCTCCGTTTGTGCTACATGGTGCACTGATTTTTTTTGTTTCACCAGTTACCCCTCTGGTTAGTGTTGTCTTTTTTATCTAGAAATATGCAAATACAACGGAAACAAATTTTTTTGAAACCAGTCGTGAGACTTATTAAAAAACACAATTTTCGTACGGAATCCGAAAATCATATTTATTTTTAACCAGCCCTCGACTCTGTGGTGACTCCACCCCTAATTTACTAGATGTAAAATATCCCAATTTATATATTGAATTTTTGCTCCAAATCTAATTATTATTTGTTTTGTCCAACGAACGTCTATGTAATTTTGATGGACGTCCATAAATACGTTCTTCAGCTAAAGTGAACGACTCAAAGAACGTTATTAATATATCAAAACAACTACTTTTTTAGCATGACAGAGCGTACTGTTTCTTTGTTTACTTGATTTATTTAGTATACAACTATCGATAATCTAAATACATCACAATTCTTCATACCTGGCTACAGGTTCAACCGGTCCGGTGCTTTAATATTCCTCTTAGGCTTAGTAAGGACATTAGGAGAAATATTTAATTTTCGTCGATTGGCTACTACATTCTCTTGCCACGTATTGGTTTGTTGTTGGCCGATTACTATTTTTCATTAACTACAGTAGTATCGTCCATTCTATTCAGACTCGCAGGTATTAAAGGTATTATAGATTCAGCCTCTTCAATACGGGGGGTGGTCCATTGCAACCCCACTCCATCGTCTTCTTCCCTAGACTGGTACCTATGATTTGATCTGTATGTCTTTTCCAATTCAATCTAGTATCATCTTCCGGCACGCAACTGTAAGTCCTGTCTCCAGATTTCGAATCTATTCTTGCTTTGCTCCAACTACTGTCCTTCATCTCTTTGTAGTCCCTCGTATAAACTATATACCCTTCTTCAAATTCTCCCGACCTATCCCCTCTGAAGAATTCTACCTGTTTATTCGTGACTTCCTCTCGTTTATTTATTGTCATAAAATCAAGCCTGGTCTTCACATGTCTGTTAAACATTAATTTGGAAGGAGCCTCCAATGTTACACAATGAGGCGTGTTTCCATATAAGAAAAAAAATTCTAAAATCAGGGTGTCCAACTTATTGCCTTGACAATTTGTAACAGACAGCAACCTGGACAACGTGTGCTTAAACGCTTTAACAGAATTTTCCGCAGCTCCATTCGTGATAGAACAGCACCTATTCCAATGTCTGATGCATCACAATTAGGTTTGATATTTTCCTTTGGACTAAAATATGCTAAATTTTGATCTGACACAATTTGTTGTTTAGCCTTTTGAAACGCCCATTTGCACGTATCTGTCCAGTCAAATTTTACATTTGTTTTCAGTAAATTATACAAGAAACCCAAGGCATCCGCTAATTTATCGATAAATTTCGAATAATAATTTATCATCCCCATAAAAGTTTTAACTTCGATTATATTTTTTGGCTTTGCTACATCCGCTATGGCTTTAATTTCTTCATCGTCCTTTTCTAGGCCCTTATTATTTATTACATGGCCTAAATATTTAATTTCTTATTCGAAAATTTTTCATTTTTCAAAGTTTAATCAAAAACCCGCTCTCTGTAACCTCGCAAATACTACTTCTAAATTCCGTAAATGTTTCTTTTTATTTTCTCCAGTGACAACTATATCATCCATAAAATTTATAAAACCCTCTGCTCCTTGCAGGACCTTTTCAACGCACTTTTGAAATAACGCACAAGCGGTTTTTTTCCAAAAGGTAATCTATTTGGAATGTATATACCCCTATGTGTACTCCAAGCTAATAAATTTTTAGAGTCTTCGCTTAGTTCCAGTTGATTATATGCCTGCAAAAAATCTAATTTTGTAAACCTTTCACCTCCCTGCAATGCCGCAAACAATTTCTCTACTCGTGGCAACGGATTCTTAATATTCTATAAGAACGGGTTAACTGTGATTTTGTAGTCTGCATATATCGTAATTTTTTCATTAGGCTTCAAAACTGGAACTAACAGTGTTCCCCACTCGGAATTGTCAAGTTTTGATATATTCCCTTCCCTCTCTCATCTGTCTAAGTCATCACTAATTAACTTTTTAAAAGCAAATGCAATAGGTCTAGGTTTTACAAAATTAGGTTTTACCTTTTAATCTTAATGTTACCTTTTCATATTTGTAAACCCCTAATTGTGATTTAAACAGTTCCTCATATTTGGTTATTAAAGCTACTAGGTCCTAGAAGTCATTAATTTTAAAATTTAATACGGACATAATGTCTCTGTTCAACAATGGTTTGCTACCATTTTTGACTACCATAAACCGGCAGCCTATGGTGACATTCTTATAACTAATATCTACGAATATTGCACCCTGTGGTACTATAATTGATCCGTCATAGGTTTTAAGACGTACAAAAGTTTTCTTTAACTTAACGCTTGCAAAAGCAACATTAGATTTAAATAGTTCTTCTGGATATTCCCTGTATGTTTGTTGTGGTTTGTTTAGCATTCTTCTTAATCTTCGTTGGGAATTAAACCACTTATAATTTTTAAAATCATCTTTATTTACGTTTCGATCCATGACCTAGGATCGTTGTCAAAATAATAAAAACTTCAAGTTTGACATTTATGACATAAATTGAAGGTGACTTTGATGTATTGATGTTCGAAATATTTAAAAATTTTACTTAATGTACTCAAACCAAATATTTCAAACATCAATAAATCAAAGTCACCTTCAATTTATGTCATAAATCTTAAACTTGAAGTTTTTATTATTTTGACAACGATCCTAGGTCATGGATCGAAACGTAAATAAAGATGATTTTAAAACTATGAGTGGTTTAATTCCCAAAGAAGATTAAGAAGAGTTCTTCTGGAATTAACGACACACCCGCACCGGAATCCCATTCCACTTCAATAATCACATTATTCATCTTTACCGGAATGACTATCGCCTTCAAACCACCACTAGCGTCTGTATGAAACATCTCAATGAAATCTAAAAAACCTTCTTCTTTTGCTTCTGGAATTAGATAGTTAGAATGAACACTCCCTTTTTGATCTCTTTTTTCCTTAAACTTGCATACCTTTGCTAGATGTCCATTTTTTAACACACCTTGCAAATATATTCTTTATAGCGACAAATGCTAAATTTATGATTTGTTTCACCACATGCAAAACAAGCCAATGTCTTTCATTTTGCTTTTAATGTACTTCCTTCCTTTTTTGCATCTTTTGGTTTGCCTTTAAAATAATTACCACTGATTCTGTTGACATGAACTACAGTACTTTGCCCTAACGAAGACCTAACGCAGCATTCATTATTTGTTCCAGCGTTGTTTCTTGGTTACATTCGTATATTTTGTCTAATACAGGACCTTTTCGTAAATCATGTACAAATTTGTCCTTAATTGTTTCATTTAGTAATGAATCAAACTTACAGTTGATTGACACATTTTTGACACGAGCAAACTACTCTCTGATATCCTCGCGGTCTTCTTGTCTTAGGTAATAAAATGAATTACATTCTTTAAACACCGATACTTTCTTTGAAAGCTGTCGCCTTAACAATTCACATATTTCTTCAAAGGTTTTTTCTTTTGGCTTGAATGGGTTACATAAATCGTGTAAAATTTTATACACATTTTCACCAATAACAGTTAGCAACACTGCAACCTTTCTCTCTTGTTCTACATAGTTTGCCATAAGAAACTGTTCTAGTCTGTCTTCGCACAAACACCAATCTTCTCCAAAATTATAAATAGGAGCTACCCCCAAACTTGTTCGAAATACTGTGTTTTTTTGTTCAGCCATTGCCACAC
Source organism: Platerodrilus igneus (assembly GCA_036346225.1). NCBI lineage: Eukaryota > Metazoa > Arthropoda > Insecta > Coleoptera > Lycidae > Platerodrilus > Platerodrilus igneus. The sequence goes on from JARFIW010000791.1 coordinate 7,176,557, forward strand.
TTCTATTCCTTGTCGCCAAATGTGATGTATACACCGTGCATACAAAATAACTACAAGAAACGACTCAAAGAACTTTATTAATATATCAAAACAACTACTTTTTTAGCATGACCGATCGTACTGTTTCTTTGCTTACTTGATTTATTTAGTATACAACTATCGATAATCTAAATACATCACACCATTGGACGTCCGTTTTAGTTCCATTCAATGTACGAATATCCAATGAACGTTTGCCGTAGGACGTCCTGTGGGCGTCCATCAAAAGTCCATGGATGTTCGTTCATTGAATGGAACTAAAACGGTCGTCCACGGGGCGTTCATGGGAGGTTATGTATTATATAGAAAAGGGGCGCATCCGTTTGTGCTGGTTTGTGCTACAAACCCCATCGTTTTTGCTACTCTCTTAACTAGATATTTAAAAACAACATGGGGTGCAGCTGAAGTGTCGGCGCGGTATCATCTCCACGGAGGTGCATAAAAAGTCTGTGCTAGGTTTACGCTGCAAACCCCATCGTTTGTGATACCCCTTTCTTGGGATATCCAAATAACAATTTAAGGGGCTGTAGAAATGAAATTTATGAAGGTGAATTAAGTTGGTTGACAGTGTATCACATTTGTAAAAGTGCTTGTTATCGATGAAATTCAATTTTTTACTAAATCCCAAATTATGCAATACGTAATCTGAAACACCCCGTGTATTACATAAATACTGAAGTTTTTTTTCCGGCTACCAAAACTACGCTGAACACTGCAATCTCTAATTACATAAAATTAACGCTTCCAAACTTTTTTTTGATAAGTGCGCAAAACGTCGTTGGGGTCTTAAAGTGAAATGCCTCTACAGTGTATACCATTTGTTCAAGAGCAGAACACCTGTTACTTTTAACTATCAACTTTATTTTCAAAAATTGCTGACCACAATGCTTTGGTGAATGTTTCAAATTATATCGCTTTCAATGTAGCTATACCTTACTTAAATTTAGTGTTTGATGAGCTTACTTCTTTTTGTGCTGTTTTGAAGAAGTGTAATTGGTGAGTATTATTTCATTACAGATAGCATACAGATTGCATACAGCCTACGCTTTAGAAATGTTCTATAAGCTCCACCTTCATATGTAGTAATAAATAAAAGCCAGTCAGACGCTATGAATGATGTAAGTGTGAATTCGTTAAAATTCACGTTCTTTATATCACAGGAAATAATAAAATGTTATTCAACAAAAACGAAATTTCTAATTACTCTTCGTAAAAAATTTCTATAGAACGTATCTCTTCTGAACAAAACATCCTGACAGCTACCTCTGCTATGCCTACTAGTGAGTCAATTGGTAAAGACAATTGTACCGCCATCCTCTCCTGTGCCGATCCTCTTGAAGCAATCTCGAAAAACCCGTAGAAAATTGGAGAGGTACAGGAGTAAAAAGTACTAAACGTAATAAAAATACTAAAGCAAGTTTCTATCTTACAAAGGACCCTACTATTTTGCACTATAATGACCTACGCAAGTCAAAAGCATCAGTAATAGGCATTCTGAAAAATGGCAATACTCTTTCGCTTAAACCTATAAAGATAGGCGAAAATTTGTACACCTTTATCAATACTTGCACGTTTGATAGTGCAGTGCATCTGATTTGTACTGCGTTTCTAGACAGTCAACTATACGCAGCATTTATTACAGAAAATTTATCATTCAAATTTTTTGAACTAATCAGTAACATTTTGCGCGAAGGTATTACTGCACAAAGTTATGCTAAGAGAGGACAAATTCTTATTGAACGTCACTTTTGCGATTCATCAAATTCTATGAAACCTACTGAACAATTGACACATAGATTCTGCTTGTACAGCATGCTATCTGATAGAACAATTATTAATAAACTATCTTTCGGTCGAAGAAAGAAGTGATGAATGTCCTACATGAAATTGCGCAAGAACCTCTTTGCGTGCGTATGTTACTGTAAATATTGCAAATAATGACATTACTCAGCTACAAAAGGTTATAGATGAAAGGTTCAGTAACCAAGGTACAAAATGTACGACTTGCAACATTTTAGCGAATACGACTTCCATTTCGAACACCCACCTGTTTATGGAACCATGGCTGTATATGCGACAGAACAATAAAGGACTTCGCCATTTGTTTAAAGTGAGTTTAAATGCGATTTTCCGTCACATTGTAATTGGCGAAAAAAATTACACCTTAAGAGGAGTTCTTGCATTCAGCCCTGTTGCAGGAGGAGATCCTCTATTGATTGGGCATTACATCGCGTATTGCTGGCGGGAGAATTGCATAAAATGGGAGTTGTTTGATGATCTTCAGGAAAGTTCTTAAATGTTAGGTCGCGAAAGACGGTAAACTGTCACATGTTGTTATACACATTGTAATTTGTTCGATACAAAGAAGAAGTTTATTGTAATCAAAGTTGTCCTAATGAAATGTGCACTTCAATTTAAGTTTTCACCAATGAAATGTTTTTTTTTATTTTGAGTTTTTACTTTTTTTTTAATTTATTTTAAGTGGTTCCTAATAAAAGATTCGTTCAATTTTCCGAAAAATAAACTTTTATTTCAAACTTTGTTCACTTCAAAGCGCCCTTAAACCGACCCTGAGTCTTGATAATGTGAACTTATGGTCTATAGTCAACACTCAAAGGTAACCGTAAAAAATATACATAGTATACCTATGTAAATAATGTCTATAATTATTATAAACATTGCTAAAAGCTGATTAGTTGACTTTTACAGTTATCCTATCTTATTTGTTCACAGGAGTGGATTAAAATTGTTCAGAGAGCTCCTGAAATTGAGGTCTCCTAATTCAACTTCTATGGTAATAAAGGGCGGATCCGGACATTGAGGCGCGGCTGTATGAGCGCGGCCGATAGGTCGCGGGTCATTTGGGTGCGAGGACAGTAAGGCTTGAGCCGTTAGGGCGCCGCCGATAAGGCGCGGGACACTAGGGCGTCGCCGACGGCGCGCGGAACATTAGGGTGTGAGCCAAATTCCAAAAAACTCCAAAAATAAAAGATATTGGTCGTCAACTTTTTTTGTATTTTATTATGTTCTAATTCTTTTTGTATCGTGTACATGTATGTGTGTTGATCAGAATGGGCAGGCAGAATTTTTGAAAATGCTGCACAGCAGCCAAAATACTGATCCACGCAGAAGCAAGCATTTTTTAAAAGTAGTAAAAGAACATTACTTTGGCCGTCAAGGCATCTTCAAAACTTCAACCAGTACATTTTCATATAAACGCGAAGAATTAGAACAATAAACAACACAGAAAGTTACAGAACCCGCTCAGAAAACATTTAATATTTTATTATAAGTTGATTTAATATTTTTCTGTAACCCTAACAGTTTCACGACTTAACTCTTTTGTGTCTTATGATTCCGACTGTCCCGCGCCCTTACTACCCTCGCGCCCTGTTGTTCCGCGACCAAACGGCGGCACCCTAACGACTCGCGCACTACTGTCCTCGTGCCCTACTGTCCTCGCACCTTAATGCACCGCGCCCTATCGTCGGCGCCTTGACGTCTGGCGCCCTACTATCCTCGCGTTCAAATCACACGCGCCCTAACGGCGGTGCCAAGCCAGCCGCGCCTTACCAGCAGCGCCCAAATGTCCTACACCGAATAAAGGGTGCTAAAATTCACAGGTTTAAATTTAAAAAAGAATTATTTTTGAATTTGATGCAACAATTCAATATTGTTCAACTCCTTGTGGGACAAATTTTTTAAATTGAAGGAGTTGGGGGACAAAGATCCACGGAGTTGAGGGCTGGTTAAAGATTAATATGACTTTCGGATTCACGGCTGGTTTCGGAAAAAAATTGTTCCCGTTGTTTTTGTATATTTCTAGATAAAAAAAGACAACCCTAAACAGAGGGGTGATTGGTGAAGCAAGAAAATCAGTGCACCATGTAGCACAAACGGAGCATGAACGGTTACAAGTGCTCTCAACAAATTTGATGAACTTTCAACCACATACCTCAGTCTCATTCGCTTTATTTTTACAGCACCCCCAAATTGTTTTTAAATATCGCGAGATGGGAGGTAGCACAAACGATGGGATTTGCAGCACAAACGTAGTACAAACGAATACATAACTTTATACCCCCTCTGAAAAAGCGGGGGTGCGGACGTTTCGGCAGCACCTCAACTTGTTTTTTGAATGGGGATGGGGATTGCAGCACAAACAAGCACAAATGTAGCACAAACGAATGTACCACTTTATATTCTCTTTGAAAGAGTGGGGGTGCGCACGTTTCAGCCGCACCCGCAACTTGTTTTTTAAATATCTCGAGAGCGAAAGTAGCACAAACGATTGGGTTTGCAGCACAAACCAGCACAATCGTAGCATAAACGAATGCACCACTTTATATCCTCCTCTGAAAGAGGGACGTTTCAGTAGCACCCCCAACTTGTTTTTTGAATATCTCGAGAACAGAAGTTGCACAAACGATGGAGTTTGCAGCACAAACCAGCACATACGAACGCACCCATTTTCACTTCCCGACGTGAAAGTGTGCCGATGAAATGCTGTTTTGATCAGTTCTTAGTTTATTTCCGCAATTATTTTGTTCTAGTTTTGACAGATAATAAACATTCATTTTCTGGTCATTTGGCATAAAAACGCTCAAAAATGTTATCAACGTGTGATTTTCGGATATTTTCTTTCTTTGAATTTCAGAAAAGTTTAAGCACCCAGCAGCAGCTAATGAAATTAAACAAGCATCTAAAAAGACACTTACAACGAACGTACCACGCGCATTTGTTTCATAAACTGACACAATAAAAAGTTTGAATTGCAAAATGAACCATGTGGGCGGGTAGATACGATCTTAAACAATGATTAGTTACAAGAAGTAGTTGAATAAAATTTGTCAAATTTGCTACAAAACTTTCAGAAATATTCGACATATTAATAAGTAGCGTAAGTCGTCATCCTAATCAACTGGGGAAGATAGAAATATTCAACGAAAGGGTTCCACACAGAGTTAATGCTTTCAACGCCAGCACCGATTGCCTTCATTGCTTAATCAGAACAAAACTGTACCAGTTTGGAACGCATTGTAACCTGCGCTGAAAAACTGATGCTCTTCGGCAACCACAAACGTTCCGAACAACGGCTGTGTCGTGTTAGAGCCGTAAGTGAAAACAGGACTCCATCCATGGCAGCTTAAATTGACAGTGTGGTAGACTTACGAAACCTGAGTTTGTTATTCTTTCTTGCAAACAGGTGAAATCAGAACAGCGTAATCATATACATGTTTTTATTGAATTGACAAGATTCGTCACTAAGGCGCCTTGGGCCATAAAGTGGACCCATTATGCTACCCTCCTTGCACCTAACTTGGTCTTCACTCACTTAATCACCAAACTTTGCAGGCAAATTTGATATCAGACAAGGGAGTGCGGTCAGGTCAGAAGTCTTGCAGGATGAATTTCCGTAGCTTGGCAAATGCCGAACGGATACAGAAAATGAGAACCATTGTCTCATTCCCCTCTTGACAACCACAGCAAGTAGTCATCTGACAAACCCAGCCTGTTCTGGTGCTTTCTTAGTTTGCAGTACCCGCACAGAATTGTTAGTAATAGCTGTAGTTTCAGTCTCGGCAAGCAAATTTCTCAATTTTTATAACAATATTTGTAATAAATTCTTTTGTCTGCCGGCAGTCCGTCGTACTACCCCACTAGTCTCTACGGCAATGGTGATTAGTTTGTTTTATCATGGTGAATATCGTCGGTGGCGATGTGACAAAAGACTACTCAGAACCAAAAAAACCTTGAGTCGATACTTGTTTTGCTAATGAGTCGGCCTGCTCGTCGTCATGCACCCCTGAGCGTCTTTTATCCAGGTCGACTCAAAAGCATTTCTGCTACAAACAAGCTCAAATGTCCGGTAGTGCTGTGTTGCGTTCAATTTTACATTTCTAAATTTTTCGTTCAATTTACGACTTTTTCAAATATTCCCACAATTCCACTTCGATATTTTGTATAACTACCTGTTATATGAAACGCACTTGATCACGTATTATAATTTAGTAAATCAATTTGTTCCCACAAAACTTATTCTAATACACTTGCAATAAGTGCTTGTTCTACACCCTGTTGAATGTTATTAGTATATTTAACTTAATTCAAAGTACCTCAATCTATTTCTATTGTTTGATATACCAGTCCAAATGTATTCGGTTATCAATAAATCTTTGTATTCTGAACGGATATGCTCGCTTTATTAAAAGTAGTACCACAAGTTTGTAAAGAATAAATTTTCTACATGTGTGCATAGCGAAGACGATTGAATTTGAATTTGCCAGTCCTTTTATCTATATATGCATTACAAATACTCTAGAAGTGTTCTTTGACATGCAATATCCAAATATTTTAATCGATTATCATATCGTTTCTTAAACTGGGTTCACTTCTATTCTGCATTTCGTCCTGAGATGTATTGTCTGCGTTCTGCTGCTGTTAATATGAGAGCGATGCACGCTTCTTCTTTGCATTGATAGGTTTTTTATATAGATATTAATGGTTAAAAGGAATTTCGTTTTAGCTCTTTTGTGTAGACCCGCTAGTTCAGTTATGGTTGTAGCATTAACGATACCGGCTACCGTGGTTACGATTTCTCAGTGAGTGAAATCACGATGTTTTGCTAGTATCTCGGCATCTGGAGATATGTAATCAGCCTTTTTTTATATCAAGAAATTATTGCTCCTTATCAGCGTTTGACGTTGATGCGTATCCCATGAACCATAAAGAAACTCAAATCACATTACTCCGACGAGCGAAGTAAGTGCACAGAACTCCGCTTCGAAACTAGCCTCACTAATGTGTCTTGTTACTTTAAATTGCTCATTAGAAATTGCTCTAAATGTACAGTATTTAACTGAAAATGTTTGTTTAAAAGAAATCATAGGCAATATCTTTTTTGTTCATTACCGATCCATTTTACATGTTAAAATACGAATTGCGCACTTCGTACATCACTTATTGAAATTGTCCGTAGAGTGTAGTTCTTTTATTTTAAATAGAACTTTTTTGTGTTTATTGTCAATAAAAATTCCATGGCGATGTCCTTTCTTCGCCTATGTGAACCACCGCACTTTCCGCTTTTGTAGTTAGCACGCCATCTCTAAGTTCCTTTTATCTTTTTATACGTTATCGTGATTCGTGCTGGTCCTTACTTTACTTTCCTTTCGGTTTCTGCCTGACCCGTTCGTTTTACTGTACCAACTGAAGCATTACTCTCAAGAGGAGTTTCTGTCTGTCTATGGCGATTACAGTTACCCCGCTGTCACTTAGAATGCGTATGGTTTTATTCTGGTTTCTACGTTCCAAAACAGCATTTGCAGCATTCATAATGGGAATACTTTCGCTTGAAAGCTAGCAGGCAGCGTGTCTAGTGCAACACTTTCGTCAAAGTTGAGGTCAACTAAAAAGATTCCTGCGCCTTTTCCTTTGTTTGTTTTGGTACCATCTAAAAAGATCGAGATCTCCGTTGAGATTCTGTCTACAGGGTTGATACAAACTGAAGCCCTTCTTGAATAACATAACGGAAGCGATTGAATCCACCACTTCATCCAATAGTGGGATAGTGCGCAACTCCTCACGCAACTCTTTTCAAACCTTACCGATCCCCAAACTCTTGATCCACAGCCTTATTGCCTCCTTCAAAGTCATCTTCTCCACTAGCAAATTCAGCGGAATGAAGTCCCGAACGGCTTCCAAAATTGCAGTGGGCATGGATTGTATTGCGACAGTGATGGCAAGTTATCAGAATTTTCTGAGAAATACCTCACTGTTCATTCAAGGGAACAGTTGATTAAAGATATGAACGAGCTTTCAGAACTATATAATAAAGTGAACAAAAAACTTCACCAAGCTTATGCGCGCAATAGGCGTTGTTATGATTTACGGCGTTGCCCCGTGCAGTACTCGAAAAGTGATTTCGTGTGGAAGAAAAATATGGTTCAGTCAAAGGCCTCTAAAGGTTTTTAGAAACTAGAAACTAGAAACTAGAAACTGGAGAAACTGAGCTAGAAACTAGAAACTAGGAGAACTAGAACTGAGCTAGAAGACTGGAGAACTAGAAAGCTAGAACTGGGAGCTAGGAGCTAGAAGGACTAGAAACTGGAGCTGATGGGAGCTGGAGCTGGAGAGAGACTGGAGCTGAGAACTGGGAGCTGGAGCTAGAGCTGGAGAGCTGGCAGAGCTAGACTGGGAGCTGGAGGCTAGAAGCTGAGAGCTGGAGCTGAGCTAGAGCTGGGAGCTAGAGCTGGGAGCTGGGAGACACTGGAGCTGGGAGCTAGAGCTGGAGCTGGGAGCTAGGGAGACTGAGCTGAGCTGGGCTAGACGACTGGGGACTAGCTAGACTAGAGCTGGAGCTAGGAGCTGGAGACTAGGGAGCTGGGAGAGACTGGGGAGCTGGAGCAGAGCTGGAGCTGAGCTGAGAACTGGAGAGAGCTAGAGCTAAGACTGGAGCTAGAGCTGGCTAGAGCTAGAGAACAGACTAGAGCTAGAAAGCTAGAAAGCTAGACTAGACTAGAAGACTAGAGAACTAGAAGACTAGGAGACTAGAAGACTAGAGCTAGAACTAGAAACTAGAAACTCAGACTGAACTAGAAACTAGCTGAAACTAGAAACTAGAAACTAGAAACCAAGTATGTACGTTGTCGAATAATAGAGAAAACGGGAACTGTCACTTATCATCTGAGAGACAGTAAGGGCAAAGATATTGGTATTTGTCACGTTAAAGATTTGAAACCAAATAATAAGATGTAGGGGATATATCTGCTGACTGTCCTCTTGGTTCCGGTAAGTCAGCCTAGGGAAACTAGTTTTTCTGTCGGGGATGGGCTTGCAACCTGCTATCCGGTTAGTTTGTTGGTACCCCATTTTCAAATAAGGGACTCTGATTTTCTCTTAGGAATTGTTTGTTACGAGGTTCTCATGTGGGGACGGAGTAGTGTAACAGGTTAAATTTTTCGGTTACAATTTTGTTAGTTAAGCAATGTATTCTACTTATTCTGGCAGATAGACAACCATACATACAGACTTTGTGGGAACGTGTTTGGTTGAAAACAACATTCTGTTAGTTATTTTTGGGAAACCATCTGTGTTTAGGAGGGATATTATTTATTTTTTATATATACGCAAATTTTGTCTTACTTTTTGATTTAAGCACTGCACGAAAATGGGTATTTTTTTAATTTGAGCTTATTTAAAACTTTACTGAACAATTCTTTAAAACATCACATGCACTTTCATTAACCTCACTTTTTTAGGTTTGATTTAATTATTAATTTAGGGATTTCATTTTGTATAAGTCTGAAACAATTAAAACGAGCACGATTTAAAATACTTGACGACTTCAGTCAATACACAAGTTTATTTAATTTTTTATGCAAATTGCATTGCAGCATTCTTTTTATTTTATTTTTCAAGTGGCAACTTTAAATTCTGTAGATATTGTAAAAACATTTGTAAAAAAAATAAGTTGTACATATCATTGGTGAATACTTACTGATAATATATTTTTTTCTGTGACGGAAAAAAAATTTGACATTTAATGTTTCTTGGCTGGTAACAAAATGTCACTATTTATGAATTTACTTTTTCCCGGGGAAAAAAATGAGTACTTTTTTCCCGGGGAAAAAAATGAGTACTTTTTTCCCGGGGAAAAAATGAGTACTTTTTTCCCGGGAAAAAGTGAGTACTTTTTCCCGGGTATGTGCAAATAAGTAAGAACACGAAGATATTTAATTTATATCCAGGTCCACACTTGTAACATTCGGGTGTAACATATACATACCATCGTATCATAACTTCGTCGCGTTCAAAACAACCGATATAAACAACTTAAGTAAGTAATTTTTGAAATCACTCGCAGAATTAAATTGACAGATATTTGATTACTTGATTGAAACTTCAAATTTGACATCGATTGATTTTTTGACTTTAAAATATTGTAATATTTTTTCAATATTAAATCATCGTTTTGCCTGTCACAGAAAAAAATAGTGTATTATGCACGGGTAAAAATGTAAGGTTTTAACTCTCTGTGTTTCGTCTCTTTCCGCTTCGCGTCGGGAGAGAAACACACCTCGATCTAAAATCTTGTACTTTTTTCCCTTGTATAATAAATAACTATTGTCTACTCACTGAAATAGTGGCATTGTGTTATTTTTATACAACATTGGTTAAACAAAGTGTATGATGTTACTAGTAGGAATAACAATTCAAAGAATCCACTGCAGTTCCGAAGATAAGAGTGCAGACCATATAACGGTTGTCTTTGCTTTATGACTCGTCACAGAAGCGGTTGCCCTTGAGATGTCGGCTCTGGCTAACAACAACCCTCCTGGATACACGTAGATTCTGGTATAGTTTCGTTGTCTCGCTATTACCTGTTTAGAAAGAATGAACCAACTCGCAACCTATTTTATATGGGTTTAATGAAATAATGTTATAAAATAATGTAACAAAGTAGAGGCAAATGCATAATACTCGGCGTGCCGTAAAATACAATCGCAACGAGGTTAAACGACACTCTTTATAGATATACGCATATAGCGTTGCTATTCGCAAATGAATAAAATTCTAACTACTGAAACTTATCTGTTATAGTAATCCAACAATGAACGAATTTCAAAGATGCTGTCACTACCACATCGATTGAAATTACTAAATAATTAATAGCTCACTAAGTTTACAAATTAACAATCATTAATACACGACCGGAAGACATGTGCCAAACAAAACAACCGCACGGTATCGCATCCTTAACTCGACTGCTTATATCTAAAAAGACCCTAATATACAAAAGTATTCATATTTCAAGTGCGGGCCAGTACAACCATTTATATTTTAGTAAAAAAAATCTAAACCCAAGTAATTTATAGGAAGGTAAAATTAAAAAGGTTACAAACTAACAATCTGTAAAGCAACCTATCTGGTAATAGAATTCCTCATCGAGCTTGATCTGGCTGGCGGTTTCTTTGACTCGAAGCTAACATATTTCGTGAGTGAATCAAAAAGCTACTTCAGCGTTGACAGACTGTCTAGAGCGTGGATAAAACTATGTAACTGATTAATAATAAAAGTTATTATCATGTCAGTTATATATAGAAATACTATGCTGATAACCTCACGAGCGTTTGCACAAATAACTTTCTCTTGAAAAGAAGTTTGTGAGTGAAATTTTACATTTGTTTTCTCTAGTATTTAAAAAAAATTTACTTTCATTAGATACAGCAAGATTGTAAAATGTAAGATCGCTATATTACATAATATTGAGTATAACAGAATGTACTATCTTAAGAAGCATATGCCAGAGCATAATAAAAGAAAATTGTTTGAAATAAAAGCCTGTCTGGATTTCTTTTCTGTTTATTTTACATTAATTTTGTTAAACTCTGCTATTCTTTTTGATCAAATAATTTTTTGGAACAACGGACACATTAATTCCAATTGCTGGCCCTCTGACCTGATTATTTATAAATTTTGTAAACCTTGCTTTTGTAGAATTACTGAAGCAATTTGCCTTTTGCTATGCTTGTCTATCATGTTTATTCAACTACTTAAATTTGCTTACAACATACTAAACCTAATTCCAGCTTACAAAATGTATGTAGGCATATTCGAAAACAAATAGCTCATAAAAAACTGGCTTAAAAGTCAACAACTAAAACGCGTGTTTTATTATCTGATACATTTCCTAGCATTTCCAATAAGTTGATTTAATATCAATACGTAGACCAACTTCAAAAAGGTTGATTAATTTCCTGAGAAACACTCATTTAATACCACGAAAGGCAACATCCTGCGGATAATAATAATAAATTTTCAAATAAAACAAAACCTTCTATTAGCTTTAGGTGGTTCGATAAACTAAACTTCTCGAAGCAAATATAGCAGCATTTTAATGAACTAGAAAGTTATGGTGTTTTAGCAGCTCATAAATCCTTGTAATAACTTGTAACTTTTAACAAAATTAAAGCAACATTGTACGCAATTAAACTTGATTGCTAAAACAACTACTGAACGTTTAATTTGTAGTGTATACATATACATACATGTGTACGAAATAATAATAAACGTAACATACTAGAAATGATACACATACAACGCCAAAGTAATAGTATCAGTAATATATCAACTTATGAATATACTATAACATCATATATTGCCGATGATTCGTCTGAATTTATGAATACTCCTGTATGTTTGTTGTGGTTTGTTTTGTATTTTTCTTAATCTTCTTTGGAAATTAAACCACTCATAGTTTTTAAAATTGTCCTTGTTTACGTTTCGATCCATGACCTAGGATCGTTGTCAAAATAATAAAAATTTCAAATTTGATATTTATGACATAAATTGAAAGTGATTTTGGTTTGATGTATTTGGTTTAAATACATTAGATGAAAATATTAAAGTTTAGTAGAATGAGTGCCTTCGATTTGTGTTGCGTCCTGGTAGTGACTTTGAGGTAGCCAATACGCTTAAGGTGAAATCAGCTGATTAGTTTTTATATAGTTAAATTTCATATAAATTAAATAACTTGAGGATTGTAAACATTTTTCAACATGCTTTTATTTATACCATTGAGAGAATTGTTATTAAAGAAGTGTGCGCTTACGTTACCGTAAGGCTTAAGCAGCCGCTTTTTTATAGTTATGTTGAGGAGGAAAATTCATCATATTTTAGGCTACGCCTTTGGTAGATTTTAACATGGATCTGAGGCGAACCTTCTCAGATAACAATGTCGTTCTACGAACATTTTATATGGCTCTGACGCAACCCTAAGGCGGGGTTGTCAGATACCAATGTTGTTCTACGGGGCCTACTTAATTGCCAATTGTTATGTAATTAGTTATTGTATGTATAAGTAGAAACCATGTATGTAGGCTGTATTTCATGTTAATATCGCAAGGAAAACCCAGCAAAAACTTGCATTGCTACCTAGATATTGGGGGCATTTGATTTTCCTTTGTTATTTCATTTAGTAATGGAATTCATTGTGTACTGAAAGTCACGGATTCGTTTGCTACACAGTTATTTTTATGTAGGATTATATAAGCCACTTTTTGATTCTGCGTTTTTGGTGGTTATCTTCTTTGTCAATAATTTTTGCGTCCTCTCATTTTATTTTATGACTGGAGTCTCATGCATGTTGACAAACAATGGATTTTTTAAAATTTTCTACTTTTTATTAAAATCATCAATTTAGTCAATTCAGGTTGGTTGATAATCATCGCAAATATTATAGTGTATATTTCGATATTCAAGAGTATTTTTGAACAGCACTGTAACCACTTCCAGGTTTCCGAACGCACTCCGGTTGTAGGGGCGATGGATATCGTTTTTGCAAGTTTTAACCTCCGTTTTTAGACTTGCTCCAGATTTTAAAATGGAAGATTGAAAAAATTTTACTTGGCGGTTCTATTAAAGGTAATGTTTTTTATTATATGCTATTTTGAAGTTATCTTATTGCATCGAAGCTTGATTAATTGTTTAATGTTATTTGGTTGTGTTTTACGATAATAATTGAAATAACCACGTAGTTGTTATGTATATTTTTTGTTTGTAAATTTAATGCCACGATGTGTTTAATTTTTAAGAACACATTTTAGCCGATGCAATCATAATAAATAGTTCTTAACTTGTTCTTACTAGATCGAATGTATTTAATTAAGATGCATTTACATAAAGATATAGCGCCTGAATCTGGACTTGTATTTATGCTGTAGAATTTTGGTATGTATTTGTTACAAACGTGTTTATAATTTGTTTTCAATGTTCTAATAACTTGTAAGGATTATGTAAATATTTATTTCAGTTGTAGCTGTGCGTTTATAACTGCATAATTCGTGTCTCGTTTTTATAACCTAGCCAAAGTTAGTTTGAAGGGTCTGACGTATTATAACCTACAATTCTAGCGGTAACTAATATTGAGGTTTATTTATTCTTGTTATGATGTGATTATAACGAACCTCTACTATGACCCCGTATTAACGCGTATGCATTATGACTGTGTAGAAGGTGGTAGATTCAATTTGTATAGTTTGTTTGGTACTATCATAGCAACGATCATGTTTAACTTCTTGTTTGTTTATAAATATTGGTTTTGCCAATGTACTTGTAGTAATGTTTATCCAACGATAGAATGTAGGTTAGCCATTGTGAACCATATTGCCAAACGGGTTGGAAATATTTAATGGCGTGTACGATAAACGTGTATGTTTGAGCCTTTGTTGAATTTACTAACATTATATGGCCGTGCGGGGTGGAACATTGGTAGTCAAGTTCCTTATCTTTCCGGTGTCCTTCCTTTTCAACTTTAGCCGGGTAGTAATGGCTCAGCCGTTCTCGTTACCTTCTAGAAAAGATTAGATATACTACACTAACCTTTCTTCAGTCTCATATGTGGAATGTCTGCGTAATAGTTGACATCCCGTAATATTAAAAGTGCACAGGGTGCTTGTTCGCCATCCCATCCTTGGATAGGTGTATTTATGCAGTTAGAAGCGTTGGGTTGTTGAAGTTTTATCTGCCGATACTCTTTCCTCAGCGTTAACCCAGGTAGTCCGACACTGTTTGCTCTTGTAATTCATGTATAAATGATAGTAACCTAATTTTGAGGTTATCATATAATAATTAAAGGAGAGTCGTTAACTACTGTAGTTTTATTTCAAACCTTCCCGCCTTAAAGCCATCTCGGTGTGTATATTTGGGTTAAGTTTCGGTCATACAACATAAACTAGACACAGAAATAGACAACTAGATCACGAGGTCAGGTATTGTCAAGAGAGGGGTTTGTTCATCCGCGGGAAAGTTAGAGTACAGATTTGTAGCAGTTCCCCGGGTTGGTTACATCACAGTTTGTAGCCGTGACCAGGTTACATTACAGAGTTTGGTGTCAGACCAGGATACACTGTCAATGGCGTTGTGGAAGGTTTGTATCCATCTTTGTTTTATTTTTTTATATTATCGTACTTGTTAGAACATGTTACGGCTTTTTATTATTGCTGTAGGTTCTCTCATCCACTCTTGGTGTCGAGTTACTCCAACTCAAACAACTTTTATAACAACAAAATCTTGGTATGGAAAAATTTACGGAACAACAGCAGAAGGTTAATTAGGTTTTACTGGAAGCCATGATAGGATGCTCTAAGGGTGAACAACGCCTTTCCTGCAAGGAAGTTGATTAATGTCCAATAGTCAGTGTCTGGTCAGTAATGTAAGTTTTGTCGCAGTATACAGCAGAACCCTCAAGTTCCGTGGTTAGTAATAATAATACTACATGTTTTGTTTAGTTCTGAGCCGAAGTTCTCGACCAATGTTTACTATAGAAAAAATATTTTTTCGTGGCGATCAACATAATCTGGTTATCTATCTTAATCACTTTTATAAATCAGTAGGGTTTGGTATGGAAGATACATCAAAAGTCGTTAAAAACTGTCTTAATTTCGTTTGTTTCTGATCGGTTTAACATGCAGGAGGTTTTCTGGTTCAATTTTTATTATCTTTAGACTGACGTACTTGTTTACTTTCGTTAGCAGGATAATCAGCACTCTGTTGAGTTGTTTTTTTGTTAGATTTTATACAGTATGCCTCACTTATCTACCTGGAATGTATCAATGTTTATGGTGTGGATGTCCATTTGATTGAGCAACTAGGTTAGAGTATAGGACAGAGCTTGGATACATTGGTAGTTGTCCGTGGGGAACTTTAGATTTTTGTAATAGTTCAAGTTTTGTTACCTTAGCTCACAAACCTTTAATATCGCTTACGATACCACAAATCACTGTTTTCGACAATTTGACTGGAAACGACTGGTCTTGAAACTGCTTTTCGTTTATTACCACACATTATTATAACATGCAGGTCTATTGAATTTCTGACATTGGTCGTTTCTGGTTCTGATGCTTCTTATATCAATGTAGGGGATTTCGAGAGGCTATCCAATACATATCATATACCAATACTACCGGTGGCTACATCTAAGAGGCTCCATGGGGCAGAAAAAGTTCTCTCATCATATTTCAATGCTGGTTGGAATTTCAAATTTATAACGATCACTGAAATTTAGTCATTCTTTTTTTATTGTAAAAGGGTTAGTTTGACTAGTTCTTTTGGGTATAGATTGGATGTATACAGTTATTTATAAATATTGTCTTTTATTTTCGGGATCATGTTGCATAACTGAGAATCCTTACTCTAATGTCTTTACCTTGTGTGATTCTACTTTGGGATAGGGAAATGGCAATTATAATACAAGTTATCGCAAATATTAGTTTAGGGCCTCATAGTACGACATTATTTTCATTGCAGTTAGGTATAGAATGGGATCTTGAATTATCATAGCATGTAACATTATGTTAATTGGGCAGTTTATGTTTGTAGTTATCTTTGCAAAATATTTACTTCATTATTTTAGTTATGTTCTTGGCAAATCTGGTTGCACCTGGTATACCCACTGGTTTTATTCACAGGTTTATGTATGGGACTGATATTGGTCATCTGTAGGTTATCGGGGTTTTGAAGGGTTAATTGATGGAATGGCATTTACTTTTTATCCTTTCTGTAGAAGTTTCTGATTTCGTTACAAGGTTTCTTTTCCATTTTTTAATTGGTATTGATCTATAGCATTAGAATTAATAGACAATTTTTGTGAGGACCTTCAGCCACGTTGATTGGATTATAATTGCATTTATGTTTGACTACCTCTTAGGCAAATCAGGTTGTGTAGAACTTGTCCGTGCACTTCTTCGTTCTTTCTACCTCAGCACGATTAAGATAAGATATCCCTAGTGCCTTTTGCAGTTTGCTCATTTATTCCAATACTTTAACCTATTACCACTATAGACAGTTAGTGAAATGTATAGTAGGTATCATACCGACTCTCGGTTATTTCATTGTAATAGGATCTGGTTACCATAGATCTTGATGTTTCAATAGTTTCTGATATTCTCATGCTTTCGGGTTTTTTTGTTGTGTCCTGTGTATTTGTAGGGGAGTCCCAGTTAGCTGTATGTTGGCTTGTCTTGATGTTACGGGCGTACAACTTTATTTTTATGTAAATGGGTGTTGAAGAAATCTCGTGGTTCTCCTTCTAAACTTCTTCAAAAGGGCGATTGTAGTGATTTCTTTTAGTCAATTCTCAATGGTCGATAATTATTGCAAATATTATAGTGTATATTGCGATATTCCAGAGTATTTTTGAACAGCACGGTAACCACTTCCAGATTTCCGAACGCACTCCATGACGTCAGAATTTACCGGTTGTAGGGGGCGATGGATATCGTTTTTACAAGTTTACGGTATTGAAAACATGTTTACAATTTTACAAGGCAATAAACATGATACTTATAATATTGACGCTAATGATCTTTTAAAACGTACGTTACCAAAAAGACGTAACGGAAGTACCAGCTGGTTTTCATTGGTGACGGGTGCATTTTATAAAAACAAAAGGAATTTTTTTAAGGTTATACAACTCTAATATTTGCACCTACCTGGAAAGGTCCCTGAAATTTTCGTCCGATAAAAATTTTGGGCACCAAGACACCTGCGATTAATCGTATCTTGCTAGGTCGTGGGTTATCTCCGAGAAGGTGCTAAAATAGCTACTAAATTTTTGCAATACACGTTGGTAGAGTCACGTGTACACTTGCCTTTTCCTGCACCGACCAAGTCAATATATATTTAAATAAAGACTCCAAGCTACTCACGTAATCTATACTTAAACATGAATATCGTCTAAGCAAAACACACTAATTATTTGAATTATCTCTACTTGGCCAAATCTACGTGTAAAAAGTAAATTTTTAATTATAATTATCTAAACGAACTATATATGTAACTATCAGTTTTAGAGGATTTTTGTGCTCTTTCTGGTTACAAATCGCTTTCTTTGAAGTGTGCACCAACATAAGTGTCCACTTAATAATAAAAGTTGATTGTGTGCATTTAATTACTAAATAACAGTTGAAAACATGTAGCAGATCGAAAAAATTTAACAATTTACAGTTGTTTCTTCCAAGGTTCGTGCGACTCGTGCAAGACCATAATGGGATGTCAGTAAAGTAATCCCTTGAACGGAACTGATGTTGACAAAGGCAACCACTGCCAAATTACTTTCACTAAGCTACAGTAATTTGTTGAATTCAGTGCTCATGTTCATGTTCGGAAGCTTTTTCACTAGCAATCCCAAATTTATAAAATTATCGTACTCAAATTGGTTAAAACTTGTCATCGCTCGGCGCTAATTGTTGGTTGATTAAGTTATAACCGCCTGAAACGCATGACTAACCGAATGTATTTGAACGATTCCTCTGTTATGACTTGACGGTATATATAAGTTAAAATATTCCCGGGAGTTTACGAGACGTACTAATTCACAGGGTTCGTGCGATTTGAACTGTTTATAAATTGAGGTCAAAGGTTTCCTCGAGACATGAGAATACTTATAATCGCATTTCTACTACCACATCTGCGCCAGGGTTAATCTTGAAGCATTTAATTTTATAACGTCTTATGCTTCTATCTATTTAAATAATTTACAATGATTTGGGTGACCTTGCTATGCGTAAGGATGTTTTCGACTCTACGTTTGTTGGATGATTGGTAATGAGAAATATGTTGGTGTTTTTTCAAATTGTATTCTATTCTGAAGTCCCAGTTTATAGTTGTTGGTTCCAAAGAGTGAATTACATAGTTTACCATTTATTTCGGTGTTTTACTTTAATGATATAATTGAATACTTTTATTATAACTGAAAAGTACCTAATTTTTATAAAATTTTACAGCTATTTGTCATACTAAAGCTCTTGAACTAGCTAAAATTGATAAATATTTTTCCTATTTACAAATAAATGCAAAATTAATGCACGAGCATTGCAAACACTTTTCAAAGTTGAATTTTTTAAATGCATACAACCAAGAGAGTTGCATACTGACACTGGTATGTTGTTAGCATGTAGTACCAAATATGTTATTTATAAAGTAAATCGTTTGCCATACGGTACAAAGCCAACATGTTTCATTTCTCAAGCTATAATGAAGACAGTTTTGATGGGAATTATAGGTTGTGTAAATTTTCTAGGCGATGTTGTCATAAGCGGAAAATTTACATAATTTCAGGTCGGTGCTAACTATATTGCAAGAGTGTGGATTCAGATTAAATAAAAGCAAATGATGTTTCTTACAAGACAGTATTCATTATTTAGGATACGTAGAACGATGAGCAAGGAGTTCAAACGAAAATAAATATGAAAACACCAGAAAATACTACGAAATCAAAGAACTCTGTGGAATGGTAAATTATTACTCCAAATTTATTCCTAATTTGCAAATATTTTAATATCCATATATTCATTATGCCGTTTATTGGGAATAAAAACTGTGCAGCATCATTTCAGTTAATTAAGAATCAATTAACATCAGAGGAAATTATGCTGCACTATAAAGCAGACGTACCTTTGGCGTTAACATGTGGTGCAGGCGTTGTTGGATTAGACGCATTTACAAATGGATCAGACAAAACCGAAAAAATTATCCTCTGGTACACAAAAAGGCACTTTGTATTTATTGGATTATTAGTAAACTATGCCAATATTTAATAGGAAAATCAATTGAAATTAAATCAGACAACCGAGCTCTAAAAACTTTATTAGGGGAACTAATCCTTAGTACAAATGGCAACTGATGGAATACAGCGACGGTCGCTTTTTTTCTCGATTTTATTATACTTTTAAATATATTAAGGACAGCAACAAGGTAAATGTTGATACGTTATGTAGATTGTTTGGCTCACAGGGTGACACATGCATTTTAGGAGATGTAAATGAATATATGTTAAATTTTGTATATAATTCAATTCCTTTGACGTTATTAAAACTAGTAATGCAATCAGATGCAAACTAACAATAGGAATATTATATAATTTTATTTTAAATTGCTTTTCTAACGGCGAAAATGATCCTACATCTAACCGTATTGGTTAAGACGAAATCAGCTTGATATAGACGAAGGGGATATCATATGGGGTAACCAAGTACTAATATCTACTAACTACAAGGAAACAATACTAAAAACTCTTTATTTCAATCTTTATGGGGTAGTTAAGATGATGACATTAGTGGGAATTGGATCTTGGTTAAGTTGTAGAGGATACTCAGGAATTTGATCTATTCGCCTTGAACCGTAGTGGACTGTATTATATGCTGACGTAGAAAAGTTCAGATGTCAAAGGATCTTTAGAAAGTTAAAATTCAACGCTTGTAAAATACTACAGAACTTGGGTGAACAGACTTTTATTTAAAAAGCAAAATATTACATTTATTGAAGAAAAAAAAAACTTGACATAAGAAATTAATAATAAATTATTACAGCAACGGTGTACTTGATTTTTAAATATTGTACATTTTGCAATGCACAAGTTCACTTGCATCTAGAACTCTTTATGAAATCGAAAGGAGCTTAACATGTTATTTTTAATGGCGAGAATGTGAGAGAAACCCCAACAGACATTGGTCCCGTCAAATTTTTGGTAGTCAAATCTTGATTCAGACATTGAAACGTCTGATCAAACGAGGTGGAGTTGACTGTGAAGTATTCCAAAAGCGTAATGCACGTGAGAACTTATTTATTCTTTATATATATATATATATATATATATATATATATATATATATTGCCGTGCTATTTCTGCCCCACGATTGGGTCTATCATTAAAATGCTGTGTTATCCCCTTTATATTATGCCCCGCGATTTGGGCGTACATAAAATGCTGTGATATTACTCCAGCTCCTACGATGTTTTATTAATTTTTAGCCCCACGTTTCAGCATGTCATAAAATGCTGTGTTATTTCCTTATTATATTTAGCCCCTACGATGGGCGTCAAAAATGCTGTGTTATTTCAGCCCCTTTATTAATCAAGCACCTATGATGTGAAATGTTAAGTTATGGATTTTCTTTGCCTCAACTAGCTGATTCAATTAAATAAAGCAATTCTACAATACACAATATAATGATTAAATATTTACAACATTTAAAATCTTCCCCTTTTCAGAATATTTACATCTGCCAGATTTATGAAATTGAAGCCAGCAAAATAGCCTTTTTGTTTATATTTAAAGACTTTTGAAACGTTTCAAGATGCCTATTACCTTTCATAAATTGACCAATAAAACTACTGTTTTGTTGACTCTTACATATACGCAAAATATTGAATTAAAACAGTTTTCAGTAATAAATTATGATAATATCGCTAACGTGGAATGGTTCTGTAGTTTCTCTGCATCCCCCCAAGAGTTTTCTTGCCCAGTCGGAATATTTAGAGTCGAATTTGGAAGTCGACATCAAAACCAAAATTCTATCCAAATCGTTATTAAAATCCCATAAGTTGATCCAATTTAAGATTCAATTTAAATATCAGTAAATAAAAAATTTTCCATGTCCGTAATTAACAAGACAGTAATAGAACATTTACCATTGTCAATAATTCCCAAAAATTAATTAACCAGAGTAATTAACAGTAGGTGATTAACCAAAACCGTCTATAATAGATCGGCTCACACTTGCACAACTTGTACACTTTTCAAAATAATTTTAATTTACTTTTATATCACTGGCCGTACCTCGCTTGTTTTCCATTCGTTTATTCACGTGTTGGGACGACACCTTTTTCCTTTATCTTTGTGTACTCCGGGAATTTTACCAATTGTATAGTTAAATATTCGGATGAATGCTTGAGTTGTCACGTATTCATTTACATACCATGATATTTAATTGAAAAATACCACGAATTTTCGTTGATTAAGTCACGTATTCATTGTTTATTGCTTATTCTAATCTAAACCGAAATAAATTTGGTGTTTGTTTATTTCCTAGTTAATATTGGATTTTTGAACAAATGTAATACTTTATGTCACGTACGATTTTTAAATAATGCATAATTTTAGACTGCGTATACGATAATATATTTAACGCATTTGTTAAATATTTATCAAGCCAATTCATATAGGTTTCCCGTTGATTTAATTTTGATGCATTTTGTTACGTTTTCGAATCCTATCTTAACTTGTAACTACTCTTGGATATTTCTATTTCTTATGCGTTTAATCTCATGTATTTTTATATACAGTGTGCTCTCGACTAACCAAATGTATAGTGACCTATTTACTCTTATAATATCTGTAATTATGTGGTTTTGTTAACTGGAGGTTTCTTTTATTTATTCTACGACCCCTGTGACCTGTAACCTACCACTAAACTACCCTATAATTATAGCAATATATATATATATATTGCTATGATAATAAGGTTAATTAAGGGTATATAAGGTCACAAGGGAGGAGTACTTCATATAAATATCTTAAAAACCACGAAAACCAAACGTTTAAATCATAAAATGTACATAATTCGATCATTATACAAAAGCAAATTTAAATCAGCCTATTTAAAATCAAGAACATGCTACAATTAATTAAAGGAAGCACATTCAGAAATAACTTAACCACATTCCATCAAAATAAATAATTGCGGACACAATTCGATCAATTTTAAAGACATTTAAAACATTCTAAGCTCAAAAATGAATACAAATTCGGCATATTTGAAAAAGATAACCGTAAAGTACATTTTTCTTCAAGACGCATTTGCATAAGAAAATAATCTATTTTTGCTATACGATTTTATATCCCTAAAATTCATTATAATTAGTTTGTATGCTTCGTCTGTCTTTCCTATTTCCATCTTAGTTTGTAACTCTTTGCACTTTTCATTACATACACTTTTCATTCGCTTATCTCCGTTTGAGAATAATTTCCCATTTTATGGTTTTATATGTTTTCCTGTTTCGTCTGATCTATTTTTGTATTTTTGTGTTTCTTCTATTAAATTCAGGATATCTTTTGTTATCCATGGTTTCTTATTTTCTTTTTGTGTATACCCCAGAATATCTCTGGCCGGCATATCTAAGCTGGATTTAATGTTATTCCATTCTGTCTCTACTTTCTTAATATCAAAAATTTTCCCGTTATCTTTTAGCAATTTATTTTACTTTTTTTCAAATCGTTTGTGGATGTCTTTATCTTTTAATTTCTCAAAGTCAAAGTGCCTCTTTCTGTTTTTTTTTCAAATTTTTAAATTTAAAATCGGCTTTCATAATTACGATGTTGTGGTCAGTGTTTACGTCTGCTTCTGGATAGCTTCTACAGTCTTTTACTTGATTCCTAAACCATTATCTAACAAGAATGTAATCAATTTGATATCTTCCTTCATCTTCTGGCATCTTCCACGTATATCGTCTTCTAGCATGATGTTGAAATAATGTGTTTCTGATGATTAAATTGTTCTTGTCGCAAAAATTTACCAACCAATTTCCCCTAGCGTTTCACGTGCCTAAACCAATTAATCCTACTACTGCTCCTTCCCTATCCTCACCCACCACTGCTTTAAATTCCCCCGTATTCATTAAATTTTCATATCCTTTTACGTATCTTAGTATGTCTTCGATATCTATGTTGATCGCTACTACCTCTTCATCACTGTAGCTAGAGGTGGGCATGTATACTTGTATTATTACTGTATTTGCCGGTTTAAATTCTAATCTAACCATGAGTACTCTTTCGTTCTTTTGTAAGTAATTTGTTACACAGTGTCCTTTTTTGCATAGCTATCCCCACGCCCGAATTTCCTTCCTCTGATCCTGTATGAATTGCTCTGAAGTCACTCCAAAAATCACCTCTGGCCACCAAAATTTGCAGATACTTACTATGTCTAGTGCTAACCTATCCATTTCAATTTAAGTTACCTAGCTTACATACTTGTCTCATTCTTCTGACATTCCACGCTTCGACTCGTAGAATGTGTTAGACTCTTTTTCTGAATTTTCTGATCACATCCTCTAAAGTAATCCCCTCCTGGAGATTCGAATGGGGAACTATTTTACCTCCGGAATTTTTTACCCCAGGGTATGCTATTATCTCTAATAACAATTTAAGTACGCTGTGTACTTGGGAGGTAATGTGCTGGTTTGCCGTTGCCTTCCACATCGCACTGGTGTGTCTTAAAATGCCATACCGACCCTTATGGTATCTACCAATCTAAGTACCGAAAGCTGATTAATTTTTATATAGTTAAATTTTATATAAATTCAATAACTTGAGGATTAAAAAACATTTTTTAACATGTTGCTAGTTATACGATTGAGAGGATGGTTATTAAAGAAGTGTGCGATTACGTTACCGTAAGGCTTAAGCAGCGGTTGTTTTATATTTATCTTGAGGAGGAAAACTATCCTACAACACAAAAGTCAGCGAACAGTTAATAGTTTAAAAAAAGACCCAACAAAATCAATAGAAAACAAAATATACAAAACTTAATATAAATATAAAAATCAGTCGAAAATAAAGAAAGAAGCAAAATGGTCCCACATTACAGTAAACCACCCAACTTTTACGGTCTACCAAAAATTCATATAAGAGACATTCCTTTGAGACCTATCGTAAGATTAATAGATTTATCATGCCATAATTTAACACAGTTTCTCCTAAAAATTATTAATCCATTGGCGGGCAAAACGAATTCTTTCATAAAAGACAACCAACACTTTTTAGAAAAATTATCAAACATAAAAATTGAAAATACACACACAATGGTCAGTTTTGATGTAGTAAATCTTCATCACAAATGTCCCTGTAAACAAAGCACTAAATATTATAAAAAACAAACTACAAAAAGGATGACAACCTTAAAGAAAGAACAAACCAAGTATATCAGCGATCATGTAATTACGTCATGTATGCGTCAATACCACATATTTTCAATTAAATGACCAATTCTACAAGACTTCGGAATGGCGATGGGAAGTCTACTATCGCCAATCTTTAGTAATATATTTACACAAAAATTAAAACCACTCATCTGATGGAGATACTTAGATGCTGTCTATGCTATTTGGCCTCATAATACAGAACTAATTGAAAAGTTTGTAGATTCAATTAACAAAATAGAACTAACTATTAAATTCACTTATGAATTAGAGCAAGATGGGAACTTCCATTTCTAGTTTACAAAAACAATACAACAATTACTACATCAGTACAGAAAGCTAACACACACACACACAAACAGATACTTGAACTTCGATTCAAACCATCCACGCTATGTCAAACGCGGAATTATCAAAACCATGTATGATAGAGCAAAATTAATATCATCAAACGAAGATATTTTAAAAAAGGAGAAGGACCTAATCAATTGTACACTAATAGAAAGCAAGTATCCTAAAAGAATAGTAGAAAAAGAAATGAATAAAGTTCCAAAAAATAGAAAAAAGAAAACAGAAACAACGATACGCATACAAAAATGCTCTCAATACTCTACCTAAAAGGATTTTCCGAAATAAGGCATGGAATAAAAAACAAATTCAAAATCAAAACAGTATTTAGAACCAGCAATACACTAAGAACACAACTAACAAAAACAAAATTCAAAAACGCAATACAAAGTTAAAAAAACTGCATCTACAAAATACCGTGCAAATGTAAGAAGTTTTACATAGAGGAAAGTTCCTGACCATTTGTAGTTCGAATACAATCACATAAATTATACATAAAAAAATAGAAAATTTGACAAATCTATGATTTTAAAACATACGTAAGAGTCCAGTCATAAAATAGAATGGAAATACGCAAAACTTATTGACAAAGAAGAAACCCACCAAAAATACAGAATCAAAGAAGCTGCTTATATAACTCTACATCAAAATAACTGCATAGCAAACGAATTCGTGACTTTCAGTAAACAATGGATTCCATTACTAAAAGGAATTACAAATGAAAATCTAATACCGCCAATATCTAGGTAGCATTGCAAGTCTTTCCTGTGTTTTCCTTGTAATATTAACATGAAATACAGCCTACATATATGATTTGTATTTACACATACAATAATTAATTATATAAAAATAGACATATTAGGTCGGCAAATATTTGAGTGTTGAAGGATCTTAGTAGTCGCATGGTTACTTAACCCCCTTCACATACCACTAAATATCGTAGAAGTAAGGTAGCTTTCCACCTCAGGATAAATATAAAAATATGGCTGCTTAAACCTTACGGTAACGTAATCGCACACTTCTTTAATAACCATCCCCTCACCCGTATAAATAGAAACATGTTAAAAAATGTTTTCGAATTCTCAAGTTTTTGAACTTATATGAAATTTAAATATATAAAAATGAATCAGCAAATTCACGCTAAGCATACTGGCAACCTCAAAGTCGCTCCCAGGGCGCAGCACAAATTGAAGGCACATATTCTTCTAAACTTTAAAATTTTCACTTAATCTATTCAAATCAAACATTAATAAATTAAAGTCACCTTCAATTTATGTCATAAATGTCAAGCTTGAAATTTTTATTAATTTGACAACGATCCTAGGTCACGGATCGAAACGTAAATAAAGACGATTTTAACAACTCTGAGTGATTTAATTCCCAAAGAAGATCAAAAAAAAACAAAAAGAACCATAACAAACACGCAGGGAGTATTTGATAAATGAGACACCTTGTTGGGGTCCAAGCATACATTCTACTCTATTCCTTAATTGTAGGAAATAATTAAATTAGCAGTACAAATAAAATAAACATATATAAGTTCCGTAACCCTATTTTGTATTTCTCCTAACAAATATTCTATCGGCGAAAGCGCAAACACTTTTGTTCATTACGAAAAAGTAGAATCCTAAAAAACCATCCAAACTTTCGCATCAATACACAAATATGCATATAATTTTTTTAACGTTGAATTTGAAAATTTATTTTGTTTTATTTAATGCCCTGAGAATAGAACCGTAGCGCCTTACCTATGTAAATTAAAAAGCATATGCCAAGTGGATGTAGCATATTAAGTTATTGAATGTGTGTGTGTGTGTGTGTGTGCGTTCGTGGGAGCGAGCACGCGCGCGTGCGCGGGTGTATGCGCATGTGTGTAGAATCGATAACAAAAAAGGTTGTAATACGTACATATTTCAACATTTTGAAAAACAAAGCATATGCGTTATTCAACGTCTTGTCGAATGAGGAGAAGTTGACTGTGAAGTATGCTAAAGGTGTAATTCGCGTAAGAATTTATTAATTTTATCTAATTTCGAATGGACCTGCACCTTGTCGAAGTTCTAGATTACTAGAACAGGTGAAATGGCTTGCGTGTTCTAATGAGCTAAAGAGCCAAACTACAGGTCCAACCAAAGTAGTAGGGTCGTTAGTGAGGAACCAGACTAAGACAGGTCCCCGAAAGAGGGCAGCGGCTCTTTCGGTACTTAGATTGGCAGAGACCATAGGGGTCGGTATGGCAGTCTAAGACACGCTACCGCGATGTGGAAGGCAACGGGAAACCACCACATTACCTCCCAAGTACACAGCGTACCTAAATTATAATAAAATAATGGCATTCTCTGGAGTAAAAGATTCCGGAGTTAAAATAGTCCCCCATTCGGATCTCCGGGAGGGGACTACTTCGGAGGATGCGATCGGAAAGTTAAGAATAAGAGTCGGGAACATTTTGCGAGTCGGAGCGTGGAATGTTAGAACTATGAAGCAAGTGGGTAAGCTAGAGAACCTAAAAATCGAAATGAATAGGTTATCATTAGACATAGTAGGGATCAGCGAAGTTCGGTGGCCAGAGGCGGGAGATTTTTGGAGACCTACATAAACTAAAAGAGAAAGATATTCAAGAAAGATTCGAAAAAAGGTCAAATGAATTGCTCAAAGATATCGGGAAAATATCTGATACTAAGGAAGTAGAAACAGAATGGATTAACATTAAATCCAGCCTGGACATGGCGGCCAGAGATATTCTGGGGTATACACAAAAAGTACATAAGAAACCATGGATAACAAAGTATATCCTGAATTTAATAGAAGAAAGACGAAAATACAAAAATAAATCAGACGAAACAGGAAAACAGAGATACAAAGCCATAAAATGGGAAATTATTCGAAAATGCAGGAAAGCTAAAGAACAATGGATTGATGAAAAGTGCAAAGAGGTACAAACTAAGATGGAAGTAGGAAAAACAGATGAAGCATTCAAACTAATTAGAATCAATTTTAGGGATATAGAACCGTATAGCAAAAATATAAGGGATGCGGGAGGAAATGACATTATAGAAAATGTAGAGAAAGTGGGTAGATGGCAAGAATATATAGGGAATTTATATGCAAGAGAAGAACTAACTGCATTAGAAAAGGAATCAGACATTGAAAATGATGACTTGGGATATCCTATACTTAGAGATGAATTTGAAATAGCATTAAAGGGTCTGAAAAATGGTAAGGCGCTGGGTACAGATAAGGTGCAAGCGGAGACTCTAAAAGCCGCTGGTCAAGCAGTAACAGAACGTCTCTTCCAACTTGTAAGCTATATGTATGAGACAGGCGAGATACCCAAAGATTTCAAACATAACATCATAGTAACTATACCAAAAAAGAAAGGCGCAGATAGATGTGAAAATTTTCGAACAATAAGCTTGACAGCACACGTATCAAAAATATTAACTAGAATTGTACAAAGACGAATGGAAAAACGGGCTGAAGAAATACTAGGAGAAGACCAATTTGGGTTTAGGCGAAACAGGGAAACACGGGAGGCTATCTTAGCTCTGAGGGTGATAATGGAGAAAACAATAGAAAAAGGGGAAAGCGTGTATATAGGGTTTGTAGATCTGGAAAAAGCATTTGACAATGTAAAATGGAAAAAAATGTTCGAAATACTCAAAAAGATTAGAATGAGTTATAGGGATTGACGGATAGTACATAGCTTATACAAAGAGCAAACAGGAGTAATAGAATTAGAGCAGGAACGTAGAGAAGTAAACATCAGGAAAGGGGTAAGACAGGGATGTTCACTATCCCCACTAATTTTTAACTTGTACATTGAGTAGGCAATGAATACTGTCAAATGCAGGAAGACATTTGGAATTACTATGCAGGGACAAAAAATAGATATGCTTAGATTTGCAGATGATATAGCGGTATTAGCATCTAGCAAGGAAGAGTTAGAAGCTGCTCTTAATGAAATGGAAACGGTTCTAACAGAGAGATACGGTATGAAAATTAACAAAAGTAAAACTAAAGTATACTAGTATGCAAAGGAGGGAAAAATAAATCAAAAACAAGAATACAAGTATGTAACACGAACTTACAAGAGGTTAAGGATTTCTGCTACCTAGGAAGCCAAATAACGCAAGATGGGAAAAGCACAAAAGATATAAAACAAGGATTAGCACAAGGTCGTGCTACATTTAACAAGAAAAAGCAACTATTGTGCTCAAAGACCACAAACATAGAAACAAGGAAAGGATTGCTCAAAACATATGTGTGGAGTACAGCACTGTATGGCTGTGAAGCCTGGACAGTGGGAGAAGCGGACAAGAAAAAGGTAGAAGCTTTTGAAATGTGGTGCTACAGACGTATGATGAAGATATCATGGACAGACAAAGTTAAGAACGAAGAGGTACTCAAAATGGTAGGGGAAGAAAGAAATATGTGGAAAACGGTAAAAATAGGAGAGATAGGATGATAGGCCACATACTACGGCATGAGGGAATAGTGCGGAATATACTAGAAGCAGAGATAGGAAAAAAGAGAAGAAGAGGTAGACCTAGGTTAGACTACTGCACACAGATAGTGAAAGATGTAGGAGTTTCAGGGAAATGTGTAGGCTAGCTCAGAAGAGAAATCAATGGAGGTACGCATCCAACCAGTCCCAAGATGGATAAATTAATGACGAAGAAAGTAGCTGCACTTAAACATGATATTTATTATAAGCAACTACAAGCATTGGAGGGGCAATATTCTCGAATAATGGTAATTGCGTGAAAGCATTTACTGGAAAACTATTATTTCGGCAAATGTCTAAGTGTTGGGGGATCTTGGCAGCCACAGGTTGCTTAACCCCCTTCAATAAATCTCAGTGAAAAAGGGCATAATATTAGAAAACAATAGAAGAAACATGATATTTATTATAAGCAACTACAAGCATTGGATGGGCAATATTCTCGAATTATGGTAATTGCGTGAAAGCATTTACTGGAAAACTATTATTTCGGCAAATGTCTAAGTGTGGGGGATCTTGGCAGCCACAGGTTGCTTAACCCCCTTCAATAAATCTCTGTGAAATAGGGCATACTATTAAAAAACAATATAAGGGGAACCGAGTTGTATTACTGTGTGAGAATTTCAGGGAACCATGTAGGTTAGTTTAGAAAAGAAATAAGTGCAAGTACATGTCCAACCAGTTTTGAGACGGGAAACCCAATGACGAAAAAATAAGCGCAGACAAATCTGATGATTATTATAAACAACTAGTTGTTTGTTGTGAAATATCTGCAACTAATGTTGACTGTGCGAAAAGACATTGTAAAAAATATTAAATTAGTAAATGTTCAAGTGCTGGGGGAACTTGGCAGCCACAGGCTGCTTACTCCCCTTCGCAACCACTGAATGTCGGAGTAATAGGGTATATAATTGTAAAACATTAGAAGGTGACCGAACTGCATCTAACAAGAGAGAACGGCACCTATGATGAAAGACACCAAACATAGAACAAAAAGTTGTTGAAAGCGTATGTGTGGAGCACAGCACAGACAATATGCCTACGAAATACGAGCAGTCTGGAAAGCAGACAGAAGAACAGTAGCGGCCTTTGAAATGCCGTGCAAATAGGTTATAGAAACAGTAAGGGAACAAGGATATCTTTGGGAAAAAATATGATAAGTAGAATTTGGGGAATAGTATGTGGTATATGACAAGCAGAGATAGGAAAAAAGAGGCGGATGTAGACCTAGATCAGATAGTGATAGATGCAGACTGTGCAAATTTCGGGGAAATCTGTAGGTTAGTTCAGTATAGGAAACAATGACGGTACGCGTCTAACCAGTTTCAGGACTGAAGACCCAATGATGATGATCTAATATTGAACGGTAAGGTGTTGTTACCGTTAGTAGCGATCTAGGCTGGTAATCTGGTTCAAGTTAATTAAGACTTACTAAAAAGACCTTTGCGAAAGCCTCGGGCGGTGAAAGTCATGGTGGGCGACAGCATGATTCAGGAACGGAGATTTGGTACTGGGAATGTCAAGGGAGTGTACGGTAAAGAGTATGAAATCATTAATGAAATGATAGAAAGGCGGATGGATGTGCCGTGTGTGAGCGAAACAAAGAGAAAGGAGAAGATGTTGTTGAATGAGTTGACGGTCTATTAGGTTTGTGATCTGGAATAGAGAGCAATGAGTTTGGTGCGAAAGGTGTTGGTTTATTTTCTTCACCAATTCACATAGTTTTATGTACGTTTTTGCTTGATCAAGCAAAAGCGTGTGCATTTCGTAGGTTAGAATGGACGTGGGCTACAGAACAATCTTTTTAATAGCATGTTATGCTCCAGTCAATGACGGTAAAAAATGTGAACAGTTTTGACAAGAATTGTAAAATATATTAGACAAACGCAAAATAAATAACCATGTGATTCTATTAGGCGATATGAATGATTAGGGTCGGAGTACACAGAGAAGATGCTGAACATGTGGTAGGTCCGTTTGGTGATCCAGGAACGAACGAAAATGGAGATATGTTAGTGAATATGTGTATGGAAATAAAACTGTTTGTATCCGACACATGGCATAACCATAAGCACCAACACAACGCCACATGGCAATGGGGAAATGCGAGAAGTATTATTGATTTGGTTGTATTTGATGAAAGCTTAAGAGAACTGGTATAAAACGCGACAGCAATGTTAGGATCTGAGTGTGGGACGGATCATTTTCTAGTTTTGTCCAGAATTGATTTTAGCTGAAAATGGTTGCGGAGAAGGACGCAGAATGTGTGACAATCAAGAGTGAAAGTAGAACGCTTGTTGGAAGAGTCGACTCGGACAAAGTACGCTACTATGTTAGAGAGGGAATTTAATGACCATAAAAAAATTGATAGAATGCTCTGAGGTCTAAAGATGTGGAAAAATCATGGAACTGTTTGAACAACAGTGTGAAGAAATGTGCTTTGAAAGTGTGTGGAACGACAATGATTAGTACATATAATAAAAATGCATGGTGGAGCTATGAAGTCAAAAATGTTGTTGGGGTAAAGAATGTGGTGTATAAGAGAATAATTGCAGAAAAGGATATTGAGTTAAGAGAACAACTTCAGGAGCAATTTGAGAAGAAAAGACCATATGCGAAAGAAATAGTGAAGGCAGGTAAAAAGCATCTGAGGGAGACGAAAGTTGAAAAATTCAGAGTGATTTGGAGGGAAATAAAAACTTATTTTGAAAATGGGCAAGGAGGACAAGAAATGGTGGAACTAAGCATGTGAATGGCATTGTTAAGGGTAGAAATGAAATTGTTTGGGACGAAGCAAGTGTGAGAAACTGTACGGTAGTTGCAAGAAGGATACAGGATGATGAGGAAAGCAATAACGTACTGGTCGAAAACGCAGCTAATAGTATAAAGTTCGAATGCAGTACAGATAAGGTATGGAAGGCGGTGAGAGCTCTGAAGAATTGCAAAGCGGCGGTTGTAGATGGAATAACGAGTGAAATGCTTAAGTATGGTTCCGGGGTGTTGATTGAATGTTTGTGCAAATTGATAGAGTTGTGTATAAAACAAACGAAGGTGCCTGAAAATTGAAAGAGTGCGATCATTAATTCTTTGCGCAAAAGCAAAAGCAGCAAGTTTGTATGCAGAAATTAGCGTACGATAAGATTGTTAAATATGCCCACTAAAGTGTATGGAAAAATTATAATCGAGAGGGTTCGCTAGAGAACTCAAAGCAAGTTATGAGACGTTCAATGTGGTATTAAGCCTGGATCAGATATTTGCAATGCAGCAAATTGTCAAAAAGTGTGCGCATGTCAAAAAGAAAATGTATGCAACATTTGTAGATCTGGAAAAAGCGTATGACTTTGTAAACAAAAGAGAATTATGAAAGGCGCGGCGTGAATACGGTGTAAGCAAGTTGCTTGATAATATCAATCAGAGCAATGTACGAAAGCAGTAGAGCGCGTGTACGTGTGAATGGTAACATGGGGCAATACTTTGACATTGCGAAAGGTAAAGGACTAGACTGTGTGATGTCTCCACGTCTGTGCCATGTATTTATGGATAAATGTATCGGGCAGGTTTGTGAAGGATTGAAAGGGGCGAAAATTAGTGAAATAATGTCAGTGTGCTGTTGAGTGTGTATGGCGCTGTATTATAGGTTGAATCGTCCCAAGACTTGCAACAAATCCTTGACAGGTTGTCGAAAGCGTGTTAAAATATGCAATTGAAAGTGAATGTAAATAAGACGAAAGTAGCAATTTTTGACAGAGATGGCGGAATTGATGACTTTTTATTTAGAATGGACAATGACACGATAGAGAAAGTGAAAAACTTCGTGTATCTTGGTAGAAGGTTTTTGAGTAGTGGAAAACTGGATGGTGAAATAGAAAGAAGGCAGATGTTGGAAGGAAAGTGTCCGGAAGTATATGTGCAGTAAACAGGAATGAAGGATTGGGTTTAAATGCAAAGCTAGCCATTTACAATAGTGTATTTGTGCCAACTGTTTTGTATGGAAACGAAACTTGAGCCTGGCAAAAGAAGCATGTTAGTCGTATAAATGTTTCAGGAATGAGGTTCTTAAGAAGTGTGTAAGGAAAAACTTTCAGAAACAAAGTGCCGGACGAATAGGTCAAAGCAGAGAATGGGTTGCAAGTGACCTTTAAGGAGTAGAGCGAGCGAACCCCGCTTGGATAGTTTAGACATGTGGGGAGAATAAATGAATAGACTTACTAAGCGTGAGAAATCTGAGGAATAGAAGAACATGCCAAAAGCAATGTATGCATGTTGCAGAAACAAAAGAAGTGTGTAGAAATCGAGAAATGTGGAAGAAGATTGTGAATGGTGCTAGGAGTAAAAGTAGTGTAGTAGTTTAGATCTATACCCTGCATATCCCCCAGAAAGAGACGATAGGTTTGGTGACCCCGAAAGAGAATACCGTGATTGGTGATTTGATATGAACCATATTTAAACACTAATAAGCGGGACTACTATAACTGCTGCATCGTTTCAATGTACTCAACTGCCGTCACCTCCTCGCACAGTGGCCGTATTATGTCCAGAAGAAACAGTCCTAACGTGATGTGACACGATAACAGTGCATGCAGATGGTATCCCAAAAACTTCTATGTGATCAGGATTGAATCCGCATATAATATGTGTAATTTTAAATATCCGCTTTCGTTCATTTTGGAACCGTACTAGTTGAATAATTAAATATTTGCTATGGGATGAAATTGTAGTGTTGGTTTTGAGACAACAGGATGTGCAGGAGAAACATGCCATCCAAGATTTATAAGGGCCAAATAGATTTATAAAATTTATTCGGCCCTTAGAATGTCGAAGAAAGCAATATCTGAATAAAAATGTCTAGTGATGCAAAGAGCAGGTCGTAGTAACTGGAATTGGGGCAAAAATGACGGATATTGTTTTGAAATTGAAAAAAGGTTGAGTTGGTTATGGACATTATATGAGTACACTCGAATGGATGTTAGACAAATACTGAAAATTTGCTGTAGCAGGGTCTCTATGTACTTGATTGTGTATAGTCTATACTTAAACAATTGTCAATAAAACATGTAGGTACTTAATGTTTTTTTATTTAACAACCAAAAACATTTGCAAATTTTATTAAAATCTGATGGGTATTTTGGAAGCTATGCGTGAAGCAATGATATTGCGTTTGCGCGTCCTTAATTCGGGGGGTATGATATTTATAGAGAACTATCTATAGCCTAATCTGCATAATCTTTGAACAGTTTATCAAATTCCTATGCAAATTGTAGAGGTTGTAAACGGCGACTGAAGATTTTGATTTTGCATGGAAACAAATTTTATCTCCAAAAAGTGAACACAATACTTGCGCTACTCGGGGCAAAATTTCTACGTAATCTCATACCACAACCATCTATTTTAGGTTATGTTATGAAAACAACTGCCACTTTTAATTATTAGTTTGCGCATTCTAGTACGCACTCTCGGATCATAAAAATAGAACATGTTCTATTTTGATGAACAGAAAATGTATCATAACATTATTTGGTGTATTACGCGTAATATACACATTTACTACCACAAATTTCGTTCATAAATATGAATACTGCAAAACGGCCGTAACACGATGTTTATTTAGTTACAGAAATTCACCTAACATTCCTACTGGGCTGACTCTAATAAGTTTAATAATTAAATATATGCCTAGAACCAAATTTGGTTTATTGAAATACAGCAATAGATTTGATACCAATGTAAAATATTATAAGGGTGATATATAAGGTGAATTTGTTGTAGTCTTTTCTCGGGACTACCGAAAATCAAATAAAAGATTACGAACTAAATTTATAATTAAGGAATTTTAGGTGGTAAAGTGTATTTTTGTAAAGTACTAGGTGAAGACTTTGCATGGAAAGGCACTCGGAGCAGATTAATATATATGTAGAATCTGGTAGTTCAGACGAATAAGTGACTGTACCAAGCGATGTTCTGAAAGACCTGCACGTAGATATAAACCAGATGTAATTCTCAAATTTAACTTACCTGTGTCACAAACCCCAAAGAAAGAATACGACACCGATGTTGCCAGTGTTGAGCTACTAGAAGAAGGTGCAGTTTCAAGTGAAGTAGCGGTCCGTGTCTTAGTTGGTCTGCGTGTGACTATTAAGCCCAATATCCCGGGTCAGATTCATTACACTAACCTCTTGAAAAATGTAAGGCGAGTATTTTTTCCAAAGATACGTCTTCATTCGGATGAGAGGTGAAATGTAGGTCTTCGTGTGTGTGTTCTCAAACACGTTAAAGATCCCCGCCATGCTTGGAATAGCAACGGTTCGACAAAACTCGACATTCCCAGGTAGAAAGCACGCATCCTGGCCAATGTCATACGTTCGGGTGGCGCATTGGAAAGTCAAATGTAGAAGTTTGAAATAAAATGGTCGAGAACAAAAATATGAGTAACATAGTTAGTGGTGAGGAAATTAGTAATGTGAATTCACGACCACGGAGAATTTCAAAACCACAGTATTTAAATTTGTAGCGGGAGTTGAAATTTGAAATATGGAAAAAAAAGAGGGATTCGCCAAGTATGCGTAGAACGATTCTTATATGTTTGTATTATGTATACCTCTTGTTAGAAAATATAATCCGCTTAATCGTGGGATATAAAGCTTTTCTTATTGATTTCGACCCCCCGGAATATGACAGTTACTGAAAACTCTACAACTTACATATATAATGTAAATTTTTAGTTAGATTATCAAGGGTTGGTGAAAATGATTTCCGTAAAGCTTAATACCAGAAACAAAAGTATATCCGTATTTTTGGAAGCAAAATCTTAAAAATATTAGGACTTACTTGACTGTCGTAATCACTTGGGTCAACCGCTTTATCCATATGACCACCCCGCTTTCCGAATCTGCAAAATAATACACAATGTTAGTTAAGTCCTAAGCAAAGGGCTTGAAATAAGCAATTATTAAATAATATCACTCTGGCAATAAATGGAGAACAATCTATACTGAAATGTACTCTATATCTATTGGGAAATCAAGCTTGTTCAAATAAAGTGTTATATTGAGTTAAGCAAACACCGTCTTTAATCGACAAATGATAATACCTGGTGGACCTACTCTTAATCAGTGTGATTGCAAATATAACTGTAAACTTTCTCGATAAAAGGTCTGATTGCATTATTATCTCAAATACAAAGAATTTCAATTAAATTGATTGAAGCTGTACGTGGTAATGTAGGTGTTTATAACTATACAATAAATACACAACCGCACACAAAAAATTTCTATCTGATCTGGGGTCTGACTATGTTTACTATATGTGAAACCCAATTCGAAGTCCATTTTACCCCATCACATCAGGTATTTGACATAACCTCAAAATACGTGGTAAATTCTATGTAACAAACGCACTTTTTAAGTATTGACGGATTTGCTTCAAACTTGGTATCTAGGGATTTTGGGGTTGCTGGTAACGAATCTGACGTCAGGTTTTCAAAATTCAAAATGGAGTATCAAAAGGGCGGTCGATTTTTTAAAAATTATTAAATTTTTATTAAACTTGTTATCTAGAGGTTTTTGGGGTCGTTGAATACAAATCTATTGTCATATTTTTATAATTAACTGTTATATTTTATGCGCCATTTTGAATTTTGAAAATCTGACTTAGATTCGTGTCCTATAACTCTATAACCCACTTAGCCATTTAATTTCATAGCTCAATATACAACTCGAGTGAAAACATGTTAGAAATCAAACTTGATATCTACTTTATTTTAAAAACTGCATAACTATTGTAATTGTAGCTTTCCTCGCACGTGTTTTATTTAGACTCAAGTGTCCGAAACATACTATTTATTCAACTAACATTAGTTTTTCAAATCATTGTACCGTTGGTATTGGCGTTACCCGATGTACACCATGGGGAGGCTGCACACAGGTTTTGTACATCATGTAGTCCTTAAAAGGTCTGTTCGGTAAAGTTGCTAGTAAAAGGTATGTAATTTTATTTGTTCTCTTTTCTCAGCTGAATCGACTTCATTTCTCTACAAAAGATCTATGTAAAGGATTTCTTTTACGCTTCTTATCGTCCAAGTGTTTTTTTTTTGAGCATCCAACAAAAATCTGCCAGCATATTAACGTCCCATCGTCCCTGAAAATGAGTTTCAATAACTTCAATATCTAAGTGAAATAATTCACCCTGTTCTTCACTGAAGTGTTCCAGGTTTTCGCAAAATTTATCCAGAGGAGAGTGCAGAAAATACAGATTCAGATTCAACAAGCATCCCAGTTTCTCATGATCCATTATCATCTTGGCGACTATTGCTTTATACTGTTGACTTTTTCGGTTTCTAAAGAAGTTTTGTGCATCGAAAACTTAGACCAGCTGTTTTCTCCCGATCATTCATCTTACTGATAAAGACATCATCCCTGAGCATTTTTCAAATTTGAGGACTATCAAACAGCCCCTCTTAAATTTTTGCATCAGAAGCTCTAGGAAATATCGTTTGTAAATACTCCAAACATTTATCCGTTTTATCAAGCGCTTTGATACAATGTTTTATCAGACCTAGCTTTATATGAAGAGTAGGGATTAGAACTTTTGATGGATCTAAAAGGGATCCATGGATGACAATACGCGACCCAGGTGTGAGAGACGGTATAGTTGGTCAGTCTCTAACCTTATAAGGCTGCTGTCTGGCCCTACTATCCCGTAAGTACCAAGGACACTTTGTAAATCCGCACTGCTATCCAAGTAACATAGTTATGATTTTTAAATCTCCACAGATCTGACGATGACGTTAAGTAAGTTATGGCGTTATGAAGTTCAGGAGCCTAAATTCTCAGATTACAACTACATTTTTGGGATTATGTGCGTTCAATGGCTTAAACTATAGGTTTTTGAGGCTATAGCAGAATTCTAATGTGATGGAGTTAAATAAGCATTAGTGTTGGATTCAGCGACCCTAAAAGCACGTAATAAAAATGGCCACACCCCAGATCAGAAAAAAATTTTGTTTGACTGTGTTATAAATCTAAAGTCAGGCATAAGTTCAAAATGTCAGATCAAATGTGGCGGTTGATTTTTTTTTTAGTTTTGAAAATCTGACTTCAGATTCGTATTCAGCAACCTCAAAAACCCTTACATATTATGTTTTCTAAAAAGTTAATAATTTTCAAGTCGACCGTTATGATATGCTATACTGAATTTTGAAAACCTGACTTAAGATTCATTATCAGGTACCCCAAAAACCCCCAAATGCAAAATTTGAAGCACTTGCGTCAATATTTAGGAAAGTGTGTGTACCACAAAATCCGTCATGTTTTGGGGTTATGTCAAGAACTTGATGTGATGGGCTAAAATGATCTTAGGATTGGGTTTTAGCGACCCCAAAAAACCTATTGTAAACATGGTTAGACATCAGATCAAAAAGAAGATTGTTTTATGTGGCTGTGTTTTGGGAGTAGTGATTTTATAAAGAATGATTTACTAAATCAACCGTTTAATGTATAGTTCACGGGAGAGGGGACAATGTTCCTTGCTGGTAGAAAATAAAACGAGCGTAAAAGTTTACTTATTTTGTTAAATAATATATTAACCACGTATTAGTGTTCGTTAAAATTTAAGCATGATATTATTGTAAAAGAAATTTTGGAGCATATTAAAATATTAAGAAATATGCACGTACGAAAATATAAATGTATATTTTTTTGGTAAAATTTAAGGTTAATTAAAGTACAAAACATTAGTATTTTGTTTCTACAACAAAATTGTTAATAAAAAAGTTGATATTTAGCTGTTCTCTGTTGGTTATTAACGTCATTTCCAGAAATTGGGACTTAGAAATGCATGTAATTTAATATAGGTAATGGAAAACTTTGGAGGGACAGTATTATTGATGAATTAGATCTAAGGTCCTTTAAAAATTTTTTAGCAATACCTGGCTGCATTGTGGTTAAGAAATTTTTTTTTTCGTGTCAGGAAGGTATATTTGCATTTATATTGAAGTTATTTACTGCTAATGGAGTTTAAGTTTAGGTTGAATTTTATTTGAACTTATTTAAAAACTAGGTAAACAGACATATATGTAAATTATATCCAGCTACTCCAGCGATGAAATCTTATTTGGAAGAGGCATTTAATTTTTTGATTTTATTTAAGTTGACAAGAATTTAATATGTTTTCAGGTATTTTAGACAACGGAAGCGTATAGTGTGATAAAGGTTAATAAACCAAAGTAAAATAGTCCTATTCGAAATAACCGTTTTGTAATGTAGTTTTTGTGTATTTTAGCCATTTTCTTTATTACTTTTACTTCAAATGTTTCTTTATTCTTTTTTCTCATTTATCCATAAGAACCCACTCTTGCACCACTGCAGTTATCCGACACGACCTTATACTGTTACGGGGTCCCCACGTCTTCAAGAAAATCAAAATTTATTAAGGTAACGCTCGTTTTATCCGTAACAGTATTGGAGATTTTTTCTTATTTCTACTTCTCGCAGTTTCTCTAAATTTCACTTCTTTGGTCAAGATCTTTTTGTTAAGTTTTGAAGGCATAGGTAGCATTTCATCATGGCGAACTTATGATCACTCTTTAGAATTAATTCTAGATACTCTCCATAGCGTTATATTCGAAACCTAAACCTGTACATTTACTAATATAGTCACTCTAATGTATATCCTTACCTTTTAGTTTCTTATTCGTATATAATCCTTTGTAACGATTTTTGAAAACAGCATTTGTAGGAATCTACCTGTTTCTTGCGCAAAACTCCATTAACCTTTCTTTTCTCGTATTTATATCTCCAAATCGAAAAACTCGCACATCTTAGATCCTCTTTGCCATTACTAACTTTAGCATTACAATCTCCTTTTATTATCAAAAGTATTTTTTATCGGTTCTTCCATTTCTATAAAACAGCTCTACTTCTTTATCATAATGGTCAGTTGGTGATTTAGAGGCGCACACTATTGTAGTTGGTGTGAGCTTTGTACTAAGTCTAATTAAAATAATACTATCACAGAATTGTTTGTAAAATTTACCCGTTCTCCTATCTTTCATTTCATTGCAAATCCTACTCCTTTTTGCTGTTTATTTGGTGGCATTAAAATTACAAGCTTCCATTAATTTATGATCAAAAATTTTTGATTAACAAACGCAGTCTTTTTGCAGATTTGACATAGTCCAGATTACATGCAAAATATTTTTTAAAAAATTCAAAACTTTATCCTTTTTTTTTTAATATGGTACGAAGAACTAAAACTATTGTGGAATCAGAATTTTGACTAGGTTTGCATTAAGCTTCAAGAACAATAATCAAGGCAATTTTGTGGTATATTATTGGTGCAAAAACAACACTTTTAGTTGTTTTGCAAATCATGAAATAGCCTATAATTTAAAAAAATTGATCCCTGCTCTTTAAAATAATGCGCACGTTTATGGAAATAAAGGTTACTTTTTCCACAGTCATGCATTAATCATATTTGACGGTCAAACTTATAACCTTTAAAATAACTGTCTCTGTATAGACGCTGTCATTTTTGCGCGAGGTTTATCATGGAATTAGGTAATTGATGTTAAATTAATAACAATTTATTTTTGATAGAGCAAAAAAGTAGTTTATTATTTAGTAAATTAGTGCGAAGGTCTGTATCGCAATCGAAATAACGTCCTTACTTGTATGTAATTGTGGTTTAATTCAAATCTAAAGGCAATTACTTCAAGTATAAATAAACTGTAAATTTATTTATGAGTTTGAATATCAATTATTGATATCGTTCAGTCAAACGTCTCATACACAAAGAAACTACTATGGTACCTCGTCAATAAATCATGACGTATATATAGTATTGGTGTTTATAATTTTATTCTGTAGTTATTGTGATGGGTATTCCAATTTGAGATTAATTTTTAAATTATTAATAAAACACATATTATTTGAGAATTATAAAAACTTGTATTGCAAATGAACGTACAAATGTTCCGGTTTAGTAATGAGAAACAATACCTTGTAAGTGAGCACACGACAAGCTACTATTCTTTTGCCAAAATTTTCAATAACATCCTGGTATAACTGCGGCTGAATTGCGTGAATACAGTTAATAATGTTCTCTTTTAATTATCAATTGTTTGTGGGTCAATGGCATAGACCTTTTCTTTCATATAGCCTCATAGAAAAAACTCTAAGGCGTTAGATCGTAAGATCAAAGCGGTCAATTAATGTTTCATTTTCGAGCAATTATTCGGCTACCAGATTTCTGTTTCAAGAGATTGATTGTTCCCTTTGTTGAATCATATGTTGCACCATTCTGTTGAAACCACATATTCTGCACATCAATATGCGCCAATTCATCCAATATAGAGTTATTTATCATCTTTCGATAACGAACACCATTCACAGTAGTAGATAGTTATGGGGGCGACTGCTCCCTCATTTCCACACACATCTGGACCAAATAACTTTCTTCGACTAACAATTTTTCATCTTTCGAGATAAATATATTTTGTTTGGTATCAATTAATATTAGAATGTTTTCAGCTACCCGAATCTCTAGGGATTTTTCAGATTGCATCATCCCCAATGAAGCTACCCTCATTTTAAAATTTTTTACCGGTAGCGATTTCTGACCGTTTCTATAAATTTTTTACACATACGACACATCAAATTAATCTAAAATTTTCCGCAGAATTCGAATTTACAAACAGTTTTAAAATCCGACTACCCTCTGCAAAGTTATACTTTTGCTCTTTGCTATATAAGCTAACCTAACAAATAGCTTTTCTTCAACTAGTCATTTCCACCCACAAGATAAATGTACCCTGTTTGGTATCAATTAATATTAGATTTTTCTCATCTACCAGAACCTCTGGGGATTTTGCAGATTGCATCATCCCCTAGGAAGTTACCCTCATTTTAAGATTTTTTACCGGTAGCGATTTCTGACCGTTTTTATAAATTTTTTTAAACTTGCGATACATTAAATTATTCTAGAATTTTACGCAGAATTCGAATCTGTAAACACATTTAAAATCCGACCACACCCTGCAAAGTTATACCCCTTTAAAGTCCTGTGAACCTCTAAATTTTGCTCTTTGCTCTATAAACTAACCTAACAAATAGTTTTCTTCGACTAGCCGTTTCTACTCACAAAATAAATGCACCTTGTTTGGTATCAATTAATATTAAAATTTTGTCAGCTACCCGAATCTCTAGGAATTTTTTTAGATTGCATCATCCCCAAGGAAGCTACCCTCATTTTAAGATTTTTTTGCTGATAGCGATTTCTGACCGTTTTTATAATTTTTTTTTAGCCATCCGACACATCAAATTAGTCTAGAATTTTACGCAGAATCTAAATCTGCAAACAGATTTAAAATCCGACCATCCTCCGCAAAGTTATACCCCTTTAAAGTCCTGAACCTGTAAATTTTGCTCTTTGCTCTATAAGCAAACCTAACAAATAGTTTTCTTCAACTAGTCATTATCTGCGAGATAAAACTATCTTGTTTGGTATCAATTAATACTAGATTTTACTCAGCTACCCGAATCTCTTTAAGTTTTTCAGATAACATTATCCCCCAGGGAGCTACCCTCATTTTAAGATTTTTTACTGCTAGCGATTTCTGACTGTCGTTATAAATTATTTAGACATACAACACATCAAATTAGTCTAGAATTTTATGCAGAATTTGAATCTGCAAACAGATTTAAAATCAGACCGCCCCTTACAAAGTTACACTTTTAAAGGCTCCGAGCCTGTAAAAGTTTTCGCTTATCTATGACATATGCTTTAACCAAACATCTCCAAAAATCTAAAACCGCGAGAATTTTAGGAATGTGTCTTTTATGGGCCATAAGTGTTTAATATTTAAAACCATTTTCAAACGGTAATGTACTGTTTTTTAGAATATTCAAAAACATGAC
Source organism: Platerodrilus igneus (assembly GCA_036346225.1). Classification (NCBI taxonomy): domain Eukaryota; kingdom Metazoa; phylum Arthropoda; class Insecta; order Coleoptera; family Lycidae; genus Platerodrilus; species Platerodrilus igneus. The sequence continues at coordinate 7,220,108 of JARFIW010000791.1, forward strand.
TTTTAAAATTTTAAACAGTTATCAATTTTCTGGTTTAACTTTTTTTTTAATTACTAAGCATGTCATAACATAATTATATAGTAAATGCTAAATATGTACTTGGAAAATACATTTCGCTTCCAAAACTAATTTCTTTACGATCATGTAAAGTACACGTGAAAGCGGTGTGTAGAGCTTTCTTTTTGTTAATTATATTATTGACTATATGTTTGAGAATGCAGGAAATATATTTCAATGTCGTACATTAGAAATCGATGCATCATTGCTTGTAGATTATTAATAACACAAGGGTACTTTCTAATACGTCCTCGACTACGTATTTAAGGAAATGCAAACTTCATTTAGTAATACAGATCAATTCACGGATAATTATTTCAACTGTATATAACCCGGTCTGATTAGTGACGTCTATTAGTTCCGTACGCTTTGTGTAAAGTTCATCGAAATTTAAACAATCGTTTGGTGTAGTGATTTTCCTCATATTAAAAATTTAAGGTAAGTTTGCATATTTTTTTATTAAAATAGAACTGAATTTATTTGCAAACACCAATTATTGTGTATTTTGTTATTGTTTATGATTGTATTTTTAAAACATCTAAGATTCGTTTTAGATTTTACATTGTGTAATTTATTAGTTGCTATTAATTTTTCTAAAGTAATGCGCTGTTTCACATATATATTTTTTCAAATTTTAAATAGTGTTTTAGCTAGGCTAATAAAAATAAACATTCCCACCAATATTTTATTAAAAAAATTAAATACATTTAAACATTAACAAAAGACTGTAACAGTAAAACATTCTCCTTGGAACAACTTAAATTATTCAAACAATGGTTTAAACAGTGGTTGTAACCATCACCAAATCTTCTTAATTCTTTGAGTCTAGGAACTGAGCACACTTTCCATGTTTAAAATGTTGTTTGATAAATATTTCGATAGTAACTGTTTCTTCAGTTCTCCTTTAACATGGACAGTAGCCCCAGGAGGTATGACTTCTTTCAGTAAATCACCCACATTTGTATACCCTCTTGTAGACTGTTCACCCCAACAGAGTCCATGGATTCTTTTCTTTAACCGCCGAACTTGCTTTTTGAAATCACCACTTAGGGTGTTATACCCCACCACCATGTTCAGTATTTTATGCCATATTACATTATTCACTACATCCAAAATGGCGATCTCCTTGCAATAGAAATCACTAGTTTTGTATTGATATCCTTGTAAATCGATAATGAAACACATGCTTCCTGCTTCAAATCATAAATGAAAATGGGCTTCTAAGCAAATATCTCCTATCTATCTAGCTAGGGGTCTTTACCCCCACCAACTCCTTTTATGATTTTTTTTAACTAGGTAATTATCTAGAACTTTGGTTGATACTAAAACAAGTATATTTTCCTAATCCAACTTTTACCATCCCCCAACCACGACACTAATAGTTCACGTCCGTGCTTCCGTTTCCGTAAAACTTTTTCCACTAGGTAGGTGTCAGGTGCTGCTGTGAGCCGAATCTCATCGCCGTAAAAAGCACCTAGAATTGGCCGACCTTCCAAATCTTGTAGTAGATAGGTTATCGGTCTCGTTTGTTGTACTTTAACAATTTTGAATAGTTCTGTACTCCAGTTTGGATAAAATTCTCGGTCGAATACTGCTTTATATTTTGATATACGTACAATTTCTCCAACCTTATACAACTTCTTGCGACTTTTAGAAGCACCGTCAGCGGTGTAAAGTTTTATTCTTTCCGGATGTTCTTCCGCCTTTATAGGTGTCATGTTAATAGCCCGTTGCGGTGTATTATTGTATTCTTCCATAACCTTAGGCAAAATATTCACCCATTTATGACTGCCTTGTAAGTAAAATCTTCTGTACAATTTGTTTTTGATTGTTCTGATCAACCGCTCAACCATACTAGCTTTGATTGTGGAATACGTAGAGTAATGGTTTATCTTATATTTTTGCAAAAGATTTTTAAACCAGGGGTTGTAGTACACTTTCCCAAAATCCGTTTGTAGATTGATTTTTACGTTATTTTCTCCTTGCAACATTTTGTCCAATATTTTTTCAAAGCTTTTGTAACTTCTGATTAAGTTTTATTTTTTAAAGGTTCTTCTAAAGCATATTTTGTGAGACAGTCCACCGCTATTAGAATATATCTGTACCTATTGTTCACACGAAAGTAAGGCTGCATTTCGCACAAGTCCGATTGGATAAGATCACGTTTCACATGTTTCAGATTTGTATGACGACTCTGAAAATTTTACTTACAGGTTTAAATAATTTCTTAACGATGATTTCTTTACCCATTTTTGCTTAATACTTTTACTAAACTAATAAGGCTATCTTTATCTAGTTGCACCTTTGACATAAACTGAAACTTTGGTTTGTAGTATTTGTTTTTTATAGCTGCTGGTGACGTCTTGTAAATCGATGATATTGCGAGACCAAGCTCCTTCTCGTTTGTCTCAGAAGCAGCAGTCAAATTCATTAAAAAGTGTATAAACGTTTTAAAGTCAGATACAAGCTTATCCAATTTTTCATTTACATATTGTTTATTAACTGCATCAGATGGTTCAACCGGGTGAGCAAGCATTGTGATACGCTGGTTTCTTGCATTGAAGGCTTTATCTTTACGCTGTATATCATCAGAACATTTTAGACAGTATAAAAAGGCTTGATTCGCGAGCCTGATTACAGATTTCTTATTACCACAATCACTATCGTCTTTAGGATCCATTACATCAACTAACCTTCTTTTACGAAAACTAATTGTTTCTTCTCCAGACTTGAATACTATAGTGCTTCTCTGATTAACACAATCATAATCTTCTTTCGGGTCTGATAAATTCACTAACCTTCTTTGCTGAATATCGTATCCATAACCATCTAACGTTAGCATAAATCCTCGACCTAGAAGTCCACGCCGAATATGAGCATCTTTACGCTCTGAACGTCCGAAGCGGTCGATCGGCATTTTAAAACTGTGTAATTACTTACTGAGCTCACTGTATTATACCTACTTGTCTCAACTCTTCTATTATGGACAGCATTTCGTTAATGTTTTCCTCGCTTGTATTTCCAGCTCGGTTGGATGCGTTCAACTATCTCAGCCGATCCACAAGTTCATGTACATTATTCCAGTAGACATATTGCACAGACTTTGAATTTAAACTTTTGTAAAACCGATTAGAAAAACCTAAACCCGCTCCCTTAGACTGTTTTCTTCTCTTTGGCTGTTTTCTTTCAGGATTCCTCTGAAATTTGGTGAGATATTTTTGCACATATTTGTTAAACTTTTTGTTATTTGTTAGGAATCCGCTTAAATCGTGCGCCGCAAATGGGTTAAACTTTCTTCTCAAAATCGATGCTGATTTGATTATTTCCAAGTAATTCGGCAAATCTTCATGCAAATTGAAATCACCATTTTCGGGGCTGATGTCTTTATAAACCAGAAGATTGTATAAACCCCTCGTACCCGGGTACATCACATTATTTAATGTTATATCGCTAGTTTCCGGGTTAATTACCAATAAACTTTTCCATAAACTCCATGAGTCGGTTTCCGCATTATACTTTACTCCATAAATTGATTTGTCAATATTTTCGTCTTCGTCTCTAGCTAACACATCCGCATAGTAAAGATGGAACGGTTCTTCTGGAACGAGTTGTTTAATTTTCTTTATAGATGCTTCCATGTCTTCGAGTTTAACCCTTGTTGTAGGTGTAGGAATTTATTCGGTGATTGCTTGCAACTGGGAAGCGGTTATTTGCAAGGGGTCGATCAATTGTTTATGAACTTCTTTGAAATAGGAGATTTGCTTAGAAGTTCATTTTCATTTATGATTTGTAGCAGGAAGCATGTGTTTCATAATCGATTTACAAGAATATCAATACAAAACTAGTGATTTCTATTGCAAGGAGATCGCCATTTTGGATGTAGTGAATAATATAATATGGCATGAGATACTGAACATGGTGGTGGGGTATAAAACCCTAAGTGATGATTTCAAAAAGCAAGTTTGGTGGTTAAAGAAAAGAATCCATGGACTCTGCTGGGATGAACAGTCTACGAGTAGGTATACAAATGTGGGTGATTTACTGAAAAAAGTCATACCTCCTGGGGCTACTGTCTATGTTAAAGGAGAACAGAAGAAGCAGTTACTATCGAAATATTTATCAAACAACATTTTAAACAGAAAGTGTATCCTCAGTTTCTAGACTCAAAGAATTAAGAAGAAATATTTATCAAACAACGTTTTAAACATGGAAAGTGTGTTCTCAGTTCCTAGACTCAAAGAATCAAGAAGATTTGGTGATGGTTACAACCACTGTTTAAACCATTGTTTGAATAATTTAAGTTGTTCCAAGGAGAATGTTTTACTGTTACAGTCTTTTGTTAATGTTTAAATGTATTTAATTTTTTTATTACAATATTGGTGGAAATTGTTTATTTTTATTGTCCTAGCTAAAAAACTATTTAAAATTTGAAAAAATATATATGTAAAACAGAGCACTACTTTGGAAAAATTAATAGCAAATAATAAATTACACAATGTAAAATCTAAAACGAATCTTAGATGTTTTAAAAATACAATCAGAAACAATAGCAAAATACACAATAATTGGTGTTTGCAAATAAATTCAGTTCTATTTTAATAAAAAAAGAATGCAGACTTACTTTAAGTTTTCAATATGAGGAAAATCACTACACAAAACGATTGTTTAAATTTCGATGAACTTTACACAAAGCGTACGGAACTAATAGACGTCACTAATCAGATCGGGTTATATATACAGTTGAAATAATTATCCGTTAATTGATCTGTATTCCTAAATGAATTTCCTTAAATACGTAGTCGATGACGTATTAGAAAGTACCTTGTGTTATTAATAATCTACAAGTAATGATGCATCGATTTCTAATGTACGGCATTGAAATATATTTCTTGTATTCTCAAACATATAGTCAATAATATAATTAACAAAAAGAAAGATCTACACACCGCTTTCACGGATACTTCACATGATGGTAAAGAAGTTAGCTTTGGAAGCGAAATGTATTTTCCAAGTACATATTTAGCATTGACTATATAATTATGTTATGACATGCTTAGTAATTAAAAAAAATGTTAAACCAGAAAATTGATAACTGTTTAAAATTTTAAAAGTCATATTTTTGAATACTCTAAAAAAAGTACATTACCGTTTGAAAATGGTTTTAAATATTAAACACTTATGGCCCACAAAGGACTCATTTCTAAAACTCTTGCGGTTTTAAATTTTCGGAGATGTTGGGTTAAAGCATATGTCATAGATGACGAAAAATTTAGAGGCTCGGAGCCTTTAAAAGTGTAACTTTGTAAGGGGCGGTCTGATTTTAAATCTATTTGCAGATTCGCATTCTGCATAAAATTCTAGACTAATATGAAGTGTCGTATGTCTAAAAAATTTATGACAGTCAGAAATCGTTAGTAGCAAAAAATCTTAAAATAAGGGTAGCTCCCTGGGGGATGATGCTATCTAAAAAACTTAAAGAGATTCGGGTAGCTGAAAAAAATCTAATATTAATTGATACCAAACAAAATAGGTCGAAGAAACCTATTTGTTAGGTTTGCTTATAGAGCAAAGAGCAAAATTTTCAGGTTCAGGACTTTAAAGGGGCATAACTTTGCGGGGGATGGTCGGATTTTAAATTTGTTTACAGATTCAGATACTGCGTAAAATTCTAGACTAATTGATGTGTCGGATAGCTAAAAAATTTATAAGAACGGGGCAAAAATTGCTGGCAGCAAAAAATCTTAAAATGAAGGTAGCTCCATGGGGGATGACGCTAACTGAAAAATTGAAAGAGATTCGGGTAGCTGAGAAAAATCTAATATTAATTGATTTCGCGGGTGGAAATGACTAGTCGAAGAAAACTATTTGTTAGGTTTGCTTATAGAGCAAAGAGCAAAATTTACAGGTTCAGGACTTTGAAGGATTATAACTTTGCAGGGAGTGGTCCGATTTTAAATCTGTTTACAGATTCGGATTCTGCATAAAATTCTAGACTAATCTGATGTGTCGCATGGTTAATAAAATTTATAAGAATGGGGCAAAAATTTCTACCGGTAAAAATTTTTTAAATGAGGGTAGCTCCCTGGGGGATGGTGTTATCTAAAAAATTCATAGAGATTCGGGTAGCTAAGAAAAATCTAATATTAATTGATACTAAACAATATAGATTTATCTCGCGGGTGGATATGACTAGTCGAAGAAAACTATTTGTTAGGTTTGCTTATAAAGCAAAGAGCAAAATTTAGAAGTTCAGGACTTTAAAGGGTTATAACTTTGCAGAGGGTGGTCCGATTTTAAATTTGTTTGCAGATTCGGATTCTGCATAAAATTCTAGACTAATTAGATGTGTCGCATGGTTCAGAAAATTTATAAGAACGGGGCAAAAATCTCTACCGTTAAAAATTCTTAAAATGAGGGTAGCTTCCTGGGGGATGATGCTATCTAAAAAATTTCTAGAGGTCCGGGTAGCTGAGAAAAATCTAATATTAATTGATACTAAACAAGGTACATTTATCTTGTGGGTGGAAATAGATTTATCTCAAAAGATGAAAAATGGTTAGTCGAAGAAAACTATTTGGTCCAGATGAGTGTGGAAATGAGGGATTCTGGTGGAAAAGAAACGCCAGAACGGTCACAAATACTCTACTGGCAAATTAGAAGATTAACCTCAAATTGGAGCAACCTATATTTTGGGAATCAAGGTCTCGTTTACTATCCGGATTGCGGTAAGTGCGAGCAGGAAAATACTCATATTTGTACGTTTGTATCTACGCTACAAGCGAGCCATGCTTATCCTCGATTTATCCGACTTAAAACCAAGTGCATAAACTGTCTCCTGTTTCAAATCTGTAACATAGGACTTCTCTGAGCACTCTAACGTCCAACTCTAAAAAATTAAATATACAGTTGCCGTCTGCGTAAAAATGTGCACGCGTATGTGCGTGTATGCTTGTGTGCGTAAGCGTGGGTATTTGTGTGCGCGTGTGCATGTATCCGTACATACACTTACGCATATGAACATGCACGTGGTTTACGCCTCCATATTACGTATTGTGTGTATTTGTGTAAAATGTACTTATTAGTACGGCCTGTATTTGTTTGCGCAAGCGCTTTTAGATACGCTTGTGAGTACACGCGCGTATGTGAGTTTATGGGCAGACGAGTACGTGTAAATTTTTGGTACGTATACGCGATTACCTGTGCGTACAATATTCTTACGTAGGTTAACATACGCGCGTCTAGTTGTTTCTCGGTAAGAGCACGGACTGCAAAATAATATGTGAAACTCCATATACTGTACATACAACACCCTATAATCTAAGAAAATCAAATAAATCTTCTAATACCCTAAATATCTTTTAGTGTAGAAACACTCTGTATACTATACTTTAAAAAGCTTTGTTTATGTTACTTAATAGCGTCGTTAAATAGTATAATGCGTAAGTATAAATATGTAAAAATCCTCCACTAAAAAGTAGTGGTTAAACCGCGAACATCCGTGCTTCTCAAAACTTTATTTAAAAACGCGTTTTAGACCATATTCTGTAAATTGGAAACCCGCGTTTCTAAAATCATCACCAGAAGTACGAAATACCATTTAAAATGCGGTCTTTGCGTGCATCTCAAAGTACTTTTTAGTTCATTTCATCACAAGTCTGATAGCATTTTAATGCAAAACGTATAATATTGTATTTCCTATCAAAAGACTTACATGTGATTTTTTCCAATGCTCCACGTGAAGGTACTACATTCGCCAGGAAGCGAGCTTTTTTATCTAAAAAATTTTGAATTTTGCCGAACCCTTGCTGTTCCAAGCAAGGTGGGGATCTTTAACGTGCGTGACAACAGTCACACACGGTACCTCCATTTTACCTCTCATCCGAACGAGGGCGTATTTTTGTGAAAAATGCTCGCCTAACATTTTTCAAGCGCACCGTGTCGGGATTCGAACGCGGGACCTTGGGCGTAGGAGTCACACGCATACCAACTACGCCACGGAGCCGTATAAATCAAAAGCCTGCTCGTTTTTTAGATCTGTCAAATGTCTCAGATTTACAAGTATCCAGACAATCAATGAAACCTTAAATCAAAATTAGATAACCAGGAGCTGGCGGGTAATTATCTGCAAGAGAACAAATAACATGAATAGACATTCTAATTAGCGAGCCTGTAATAGGCGATAAAACGTTTTTACGAACCATAAATCCGATAAGATAACAAGCTATTACTACATTCATTTCTTAAATTGCACCAACTAAGGAGCTACAGTGAGATATTTGCGACATAATAGATCAAAACTGGCGGCAATTGTAGAAAACATAGTGCATCAGTTAACAAAATTTTTAAGAAAATTGCACCAGCTTATGAATCAAATCAACTAGAAAATTATCGAGTGTTCTAGAGTTTAAGACGTAATAAAATTTTTATTATATAATCCAAAAAATAGTCAAGAACAAGACCAGCTATCAATTGTCTGTTTGCTTACCGATTGTCTTTTCATTTACGAATGATCCTTTTGTCAATGAGTAAAGTTTAAGTTCAGGTTAAAAATTTGTGTCGAGATCAATGTATTTTGAAATTATTAAGTACAACGATCGACGTCAAAAGTAAATTTTATTAAAATATGAACAACTCAGACTGGAAGCAAAATAATAAAGTTACTTTAATGCAGTTAATGACGTAAGCCTTGCGCGATAAAGTTAAATAAAAAATGGAACGACATAAATTTTCAAATGCATTTATTGGTAAAATACTTTTATAAATGGAATAACATGGAAATCTAGTCAACAATTTGGACAATGATGAACTTATGAATCCCAGGATAAGTGAGTGGTTAACGCGAGCATAATCTTTGTTTTAAAATACTTTGAAGGACATTTTGCTTGCTCGATTTATTTTAAGTAGGTTAAATTACGAAAAAATTTGGTATATAAATTTTTTGTTACTAATTCATAATTTCAGACTTTTTTGAGGTCGCATTTCGAGTTAACTTGGCCATTACAAAAGGTTATGGTAAATGTATTTGATCAACTAAATCTTTTTACTGAGGTAAGAAAGATTATTATTAAAATTATTTATAGAAATTTCTAAAAATTTTTTCATAGCGTGACTTAAATTAGAAAAGATTTGGGAATATTAATTACAGAGAGAGGGATTCTATGGGGTCTATTAATATTTACTAGTTATGAAATGCTTTTAGACTTCATTTCTTCTTCATTTATAGATTTTAATACTTGTTTGTAGTTTTTTTGGATAATGTGTGTTGCAAAAAGGTGTTTGTGGATGTAGCTAAAAAAGTGCTGTGTCAAAGCCAGCGTTGAGAGCGTCGCTGAAAGAGTGATATGAAAATGGCCGCACGTTGAGGTGTCGCTAAAAGAGTGCTATGATTCACATACAGTAATTTGTAAAATTTGATATTGTTCACTTGCCTTTTTTTTAACTTTACCTGGTTAGCTCAACGGACCTGAAGTGTTTTTATAATGAAATCAAATACAGCAATATTAAAAAGCATTTATACAGTATTAAGTATTTTCTCTTACATGATAAGGGGTCACGAGAGGCCATTGAACCCCAAATTCTAAAAATAAATCCTACCAAAATATAATAGAAACCGGAAAAAATGTAATTTTCCCTAAATTCATGGTTACGCACGGTATAATACAAACATACCTTTACTCATTAAAGTGCCATGCTAGAACGTAAATTGCAAGTGTATAAATAATCGCCCTGTATAATATAGGCGTATTGTAAATAAATAGCAAATAACGTTAGTCGTACATGTAAAAATAATTTATTGTAAGATACCGTAAAACGCATTAAATGCGAACGTAAAAATCGATCGTTTTAAGATAAATATAAAGCCATTTATTTAACTTATTAATTATCGATACATTTTTGATAAACATGCATTTGATTTGCTCTAAATAGCATAAAAGAATACCAGCTTTACGCTTTTAGTTTAAGGAACTACAATCAACGTGTATTTAAAATCCCTTTTGCATTAAAAAGCAAGTAAAGTTTAAATTAATTACACCGTAGATAACAGCAATTTATTTTTGATAGAGAATTTTCTAGAACATACAAGAATGGGTCATCGGTATTTAAAAATACGTCAAATTCGTATAAACTGATTAATAAATAAACATTTTATTCCTAGAACCGGCCCGATTCATTGAAAAAACCTGCAAAATTTCGGGAATAGCTGATAAAAATAATTTACGTTTTCGCATTCACTGTTGGAGAGAATAGATACGTTACAATAATAGTATATGTAAGACAAGGACGTATAGAACACGCCACGGATAGCTGGAACGAAATAACAATAAAGTTCGACGATTTTAAGCGTTAATTGGTTTTCCAAGAATCCGTGCATCATAAAGTTTCACATTTTTCTAGTAAGCTTCTAGAAACATGTAAATTTGTATATAAAGGACGCGTTTATTTATTGAAAATTTAGTCATTGATCAGATTCAAAGTCATTCGATCCTGAAATTAGATTTGAAATGTTAATTTAAGTCGCAAGCGGTTGCTATGCGGAAATAGTATGTGGGTATGCAGTAAAGCTTACAGTAATTTAATAGTAACCAGGTTGCAATGAATAAAGAAGCAATGTTTTAACGTAACATACAACGAAAAATGAAAATTATTAATTACAAGAGGGAAAGTTCTTCAAGATAATGCTATTTATAAATAATCGAGAGGAAGATTTAACCAGAAATGTAGTTTGGTAAATGCTGTTTGAAATGAGAATTTTTAATATGGAGAATCTTGTAAGCTGATGTGATTGAATTTAGAAACTTATGTGTATGTGTTTCTGAGTGTACGTTTACGTGTGTGTGTACGCGTATGCGCGTGAGCGCACGTGTGTGCGTTTGACGTCGTGTTTGCTCGTGTGCAGGTGTACATGTGTATGTGTGTGTACGTAAATGTGTGTTTGTGTGTATACTTAAATGTATGTGTATATCCATTTTAAACGTTAAACATGATGTAGCTGGTTTTAAAATTAAGTAAATATATGTAAATCGAGCTTAAACCACAAATATCAGTTATATTTGCTTAGCACTTATTTTTTGTCATTGAAAATGCGATACATTTTGAAAAAAAAGTCCTTTTTGTTTATCTTTTTCTATTTTAAAATTTTTGGATTTTTGGAATCTATTCTATTTATACGTATTTACGTAATTAAACGATTCTATAATGAATGCTCATAATTGCCCTTCGTCAAATTATTTTTGCTAACTCTGCGGTTAATAAAACCACTGTAATTATATGTCAGATTTATAATAATTCAAAATAATCCGCCTACAAACAATCTATCAAATACAAAACAATACATCCAGAAAAGTCTTTCTTACAAACAATATTTGACTACAAAATTGGTGAAGAATAACTTCCTATATGCACATGTCTATATACTAAATATATAGTGCGAAATCTCTTTAAAACTGGTATGGTCACTCATTTATGCTAAATAAACCTTAACACGGGTTTATCATTCATAAACAACTTCTTTATAAGTTTTGTAATTTAATATTCTTCCCTTTAAAACCGTTTTTAAACTTATCTAAGATCAGCTAAGTTTAATTATTACCTTGTGTAGTGGCGAAAACCTGTGTCGTAAGGTTACTAACCCTTAAATTAAATTAGATTAATTTTTACAAGTTATTTTTACCCTGAAATGAAACTAATCAAAAAGTTTTAAAGACATTTAAACATCTAAACGAATTGCTTTAAACCTTACCGTTCGAGATCTGTTAATTTACCAGCTTTGACTTTTTGCAGAACATAATTACCAATCTATTCTCAAAAGCGTTTAAATCGTTTTAAATCGTTTAAAAAATAAACATTTTTATGCAAGTCGATCTATATAACATCGAACAAACCATTCCATATCATTTACGCCTATCGCAATTACGAGAACTTTATCCTGCGGTAGTTTATTTATTTTTAATTATCTATCTTCCACTTTGAGACCATTGTAAGTACGTCAAATAATCTACTTACGCCGGAATTTTAATTAAATTTTAAGGTCGGCGATTTGAGTAGCCCTTTTCTATAATATACTTAAATAATTTGCACTACTAAACACTGTGCATTTTTCTGTAGCTCTGTTACTATGCAACGTATTATCTAATCTCATCAATACCATACTAACGTCAAAGTTTCAATCAGGACTGCCTTGCCTACAACAGTCCTTGGCTTTTATAATAAGAATCTCTTTTGACTTAATCTTCAAAAATTTTCAAACTTAATCTAGTGGCTCATTTGTTCTAGAACTTGCATGCGTCATCTGCATATGCTATCAGCACTTGAAATTTGTTTTACTACCGTTTATTACCGCTTTGGGTTTAACACTAATTGGTCGCGTCGTTTCTGTATGCATACCAACTTTTAAGAATTTTAAGTTTATTGATGCTCTACCTCTGGGCTGTTAAATAATTGGGCTAACGTTTATCTTTTATTACCGCTCCAGGCTATTCACAACGTTTACATATGTTTTATTTAACATTTGATCATTCTAGAACATGGGATGATTAAATGCGCTTTATAATTCCTAGAAACACATATTCTACTATTTGGTATAAGTTAAATCATTGCATTTTGCACGTAAATTGTTTCTGCTATGATATAAAAATTAAAATATTTATACACGCGGCTTTACATTAAATTGAGTTTTAACCGAAAATTGTTCTTTAACTTATAAAACTGAAATCTTTTAATAGTATTTACACATGGAAATTTACACATAATTGATTATTTTAAATGCGTTTATTATAAAATTTGGACAAAACTTTTTTAATAAAAGCTTGTTTGCGTTGAACATAATAAATATTTTTATTTTTATCAGAAACACGATCCGTTTGTTATCAAATTTCTTTATATTCATGTTTCTTAAGCGATAAATGCAATTGATACTTTTTATACCGGGTATTTCACAAATGCGTTTTTTATACAAGTAAACGTCTAATAGTTTACCATATGTTAAAATGTGAACCTTCTACAATCCTTAATTACATCACTATATGTGCGAGTGCGTGTGCGAGTGCGTGTGCTGGTGTATGTGTGTGTGTGGCGTGTACGTATCACTTGCCAGAACAGCTCAGTTGTCATTAAAATTTTCTTTGCAAATAAATTAAACCACAGTGCAATTATTGATAGAGCAAGATTTCTGTATTACAAGAAGCGTGAGTTAAAATTTCAGGTACAGGAAACTAATAATTAAATTACATGTACACCTTCACTTATCAATTTCCATTACAAACTATTATCATAACAATGTATTTTTTATTTTTATATTTGTTAGTTATAAATTATTTCCTTACAAAAGAACAGCTTGTTTAAAATAATACTTGCGTAGAATTATTGGAGCTCGTTTAATCTGCTCAGGCGCAGCATTGTTATTACACTTGCAGTAACTAACAAATAATAATGCTGCACACCTATTATTAAATGCATAACTAAAAATTTCTTTAAATCTAGAGTGACATAAATTAATCAATGTTTACAATTAAATCTTGTTATGTTACAAATACACGAATTAAATGCCTGTAAAGAGATACTTAGCCCTAAACCTCAAACCATCCTACCCCGAAATTGTCTATCCGATACAGTACATTTGATTTTTTTCCAATGCTTTACCCGAAGGCACTACATCGGCCAGAAAGCGAGTTTCTTTTACCAGGAACTTGCCGCACCCTTACTGTTCCAAGCACGATATGGGTCTTCAACATGCGTGGCAACACCCACACACGAGACATCCATTTTAGATCTCATCCGAACGAGGGCGTATTTTTGTGAAAATGCTCGCCTAACATTTTTCAACCGGACTATGTTGGGATTTAAACCCGGGACCTTGGGCATATTAATCACACGCATATCAACTATGCCACGGAGCTGCCGTTTATCTGGTACAGCACACCGTGATCTGCGTCAGACTCTTGTTGACTGGTTCTGATCTCTCGCATACAGATTCGACCAATTCAGAAATCCTTTATTAGACTTTCACCTAGGGATCCTATATTTTTCGAAATTAAATAATAGCATGGTGAACTTTATTGCTGCACTAGCCTATATATAACATTTAGTTAATTAATAATTATTTGCGGCTTTACCCTCACTTTCAGGATTAATACCGTTAACTAAAAAATGTACTCTAACTCTTTGTAACGAAAAAATACCGTTCTATTTTATTCATGACCATTTCTTTTCACCATTTTCAAATTAAATCAAAACGAACTTTTTGTACCATGTTCCTTAGTTATAGACCAATAGGTAACCTTCAAATCGCTTAACGTAACCCAACATTATAAATAACCTCCATTTCATGGCACAAGTGTTAAAAATAATGTAGCATCGGAAATTATTTGCTACATAACCAAATACGCGATAGCCTTAATCTTCAATAGTAACATATACATGAACAGACGTTCTTAGTAATTTTTATATGATATCTCTACCTATAACAACGCTCAGTTTACAATACGATGTGCCTAAATACGTACGCAAAAATATAATACAATTTTAATTTAGTCTCGATTTAAGAACAATATGCTATCAAAGGAGTATTATACATACGGAATAGTTTATACGATTTTCGTGTTTCAGGGAGTCACCTATAAACAAATGGCGTCACAGAAATATACATACTTTTATATATTGCTATGATTATAAGGTTATTTAAGTCGTATGAGGTCACAAAGAAGGAATACCTTAGGTAAATATCATAAAAACCACAAAAACCAAACATGAAAACACAAAAATATAAATAATTCATTCATTATGGAAAAGCAAACACAAATCACCCTGTATAAGATCAATAACCAGCTACAATTAATTAAAGGAAACTCATACCGTAATAACTTTGCACATTCATTAAAATAGATAATTGCGGAAGCAATTCAATCATCGTAGAACATTTAAAAACATTCTTAAGCTCAAAACAAGCACAAATTCAACATATTCGAAGAAGAACAACCGTGATATGAAATTTCTTTCAATCTAAACGTATTTGCGTAAAGAAATTAATAAAAACGTGCAATTTAGAACGTACATAATATACTGCGTTTAATAAAACCAGCATATTTAAATGAAGTATGAATATGAGAGGCGACGGTAATACGTGAGATTTCGAACGTACATAAAATACTATTTGTTAATCAAGACCCGCTAGAAAGTTCTGATGTACGTGCAATTTAGCATGTATATAAAATGAATATTTAACAAAACCCAACAGGTTGCAGATATAACCCATAATTTAAACGCCTTTTCTATGTAAAAACAACTAATAGCGTTCTGCCAACCAATGAGAACGTGTGGAATATTTGAGAAGGAATTTGATTCTATAAAACTTACGAAGCCGATAAAAAAGAATCATTTTTATAATTCACCCGCCGACTGTGCTATTTTGAAGGAAAATTGTTAGGTGAATAGAATTTAGTAAAAATTAATAAGTTTAAAAGTTGAAACTTAACACAAATAAATAATTTCAAGTGATATAAACAGTAGAGCGCGCATGATGTAATAAATCTATATAGAAGTTTGCCGTTGATATAAATATAAGTATAGAAATAGTTAATTTAAACAAAAAAAAAATCTATGCCGCATGCACGCCATACAACCAAACTTAAAGCCATTATGTAATAGAAATTTACACAAGTTTATTTTTTATATGAAATGAATATTTTTTTTATAAAATTTTTCGAACATATTTTTCAAAGTCGAATAACTCGAAAACCAATCAACATAGAGTATTGATGCTATGGAAAAATATGCTCAGGAGGTCGATATTAAACTAAAAATAATATTTATATTTTGTTATATTGAAGTTTTATATAACCAAAATTTCGACTTTAAAGTCGAATTATTCGAAAACTAGATGAGATATCGAAAATTGGCTAGCATATTCTTAATCATCGTAAAAAACTGAACAAGATCCATATATCAAATGTTTGTAAAACGAAAAACACGTGCAACGGACGACGGCGGCGACGACGGCGACGTAGCGATCTTATTAACCTAACTTACTTCGTAAGTTTGGTTGATTATTGCAATTTTATTAGTTTAGGGCACTAAGTAATTAACTAATTAATTAACTAAGTAATTATTTAAGCTGCTGATTAACACTCTAAGATACTGAATAAATCATCTAAGTTGCTGCTTAACACTCTAAGTCACTGGAAAATATTCTAATTTACGGAATAAACAACTGCAAGTTATTGAACAACAATCAAGAGTGATTTCTGGGCCAGGAAACTCCAATAAGAAAAAAAACAGCAGAACTATAAAGTCAGAACTATTTATCTAATTTATAGCAAGTTCCATTTGTAATTTTAAATAATTTATGTATTTAGAGGTGAGTCGAAAATTAGCAGGTGATAAAATACAGTCAGCAAAAATTTGGCAACTACGCAGAATTATATTAAAAAAAGGATATTGCTTTGAACGTTCAACGAAACTATTCGTAGTACGACACATTTCTTTTTGCTGGCTTTAAGTGCTTTTAAAGGTGTAAAATTTTATAATCTTCGTAAAAAGCTAATTCGTACAGGAAAATTTATTTTAATTTTGATTTAAAAGCTCTATAAAAAGTAAAAGATAGTAAAAAAAGCGTAGACCTGTAAATTGTAATATAACAAAATTTTTATTCAGTACATAATACAATTTTTAGTGAATTTCGTTTGTCTTATTTTGGTGTATTGAATGTTGGAAAGGAGTGAGGAAAAATTTTTCGTTATCATATCGTCGGTTCACTCTGTGCGTGGTATCACTGAGCTAGTCGAAGCATAAATTTTGTTGTGTTAATTTTAAATTTTTTTAAAGGCACAAAGAGGTGACGATCAGCAGGCAATTAATCATTGTACATCTGGCGAAGGGGCAATATTGTAGCAATGTATATATATATATATATATATATATATATATATATATATTCTCGTATCTACCCCTCCACTTTTTGGGCTTTTACCTTATACTAGCTTCCCACTTGTTGGGTTTCAACTCCTCCCTTTTTTTTTTATTTATTACACTTTAAACTTTAAACAAAATTTGTTTAAACGACTTTTGTCGTCGTCTATTCAATGTATGACTTCAAATCGAGGTGCTTTAGCAAACGTTTGGTTGGTTCTTTATTTACTAATTACTATATTTTATGCCTCGACTATTTGAAACTTTAATCTCAGGGTTTTCTCACCTACTCACCGTGAGTTCAATCGTGAGTAGATGTGCACTACCCAACCAAACTGCACCCTCGTTTGTTTTACCACTTTTTTAATGTACTGAATTTACTATGTATGCCAAATTTTAACAGATCAAAGTTACCTGATGCCAAATTAATTTATGTAACTATTTATGACTTTAATTTTGACGTTCTAAGATATTCACGGTACTTACCAGAATTATACCGCGCTGAAGGCCTTCTTTTAACTGCTGGCTCAAGTTCGAAATCACCGTACGCACTTTCACAAAAGATTCTCCAATATAGTCCGCTTGCGTACTGCCTCCAGGTGTTCTTAAACCAATTTCGTTGACCCAAACCTGAAATATTTTGACCCCAATTTAGAATTTAGCAAAAAACGTTATGTCTACTTCCCCAGCGTTAATTCTTCCTCGTCGTATACTGCTCTCCTGTTCCTCTGCTTCGTACTCCAATTAATCCTCTCTTCGCTCAATCCAAATCAATCCCGCTGTCCTATTACAAATCACTCCTAGTCCTGCTATTCCAATTATCCATACGATGTCCTTACTGCCGTTTAATCTGCTCAAATCACTCTAAAAATTATCAATGTCGTCGTTGCCTTCTGTATCCACTCAATTCTCCTACTGCCGTTATACCAAATTTATCCAAATCCAACACCAATCTTCCTCAAAACTAAATAATCGTCGCTTTCCCCGTTGCACTAATAACCACTTTCAAATCTTCTCTAATTACTCGTTGCCTTTCCCGTTGCACTTTTAACCACTTTTAAAACCTTTTTAATACTCGTCGCTTTTATACTCTCGATGATTCATATTACTCACACTTTGACTAAATGATACTCGCTGATACATATAAACTTTTATTTCAATAAATATTTTACAATTTTTAACGCAGGTTTCATAAAACACGTCTTTATCTGAACAAATTCGAAAAGTAAGTCCCTTATTTATTTTGCTTAGCTATAAAATCAACAACCTTAGCTTACTTGAATTACAATTTTAAAACATACAACATCCAATAACAATTCATCTTTCTTTCCGTGTCCAAAATACCTTCACTACAGTCTTTATAATATTTTAAATTTCTACTATTGGTCCAAAACACTTCACCAAACTCCAATAACCTTTTACATTTCGATTCACTTTAAATTTTGATTTACAATTCGTCCAAAAGTTGATTCTATTAAAAGGAAAAGCCAAATAATTTACACACGACCTGGACGCTTTGTTATATTGCAGATATCCATAAATGCGTTTGGCTTTCCGACGGCAAATGTACTCTCAACTCAACTGGCTCATAAAATATCAACTCAGTATAAAACCTCAAGTACCGTGCATTATATCAACGTCATAAAGTCATGTTATCTACCTTTTGGCACATATGTTTCAAACTGAAATGGTACATACTTTAACGTATGTAAAGTATAGCAAAATTATAGTTTTTAAATTATTTGATCTGAAATATTGATCCTATCGTTTGGCATACACCCCTATTAATACAAATATACCTTTAGAAGCCTTATACCCCCCTTACATAATAATATATATATATATATATTTAAATGTATGATTTTCTTGGGTTTAAAGCCAAATCTAAGCCATTTTTATTTTTTACATAACAATTCTACTAAACGTTTTGGCGGTACGTTCCAGCCTTTCTCAATGGTTCATACAACCCCGTACATTTACTAAGAAATTATAGTAAAATCTTATATATATATATATATATATATATATATATATTATTGTGGATTCAAAGGGTTAAATTTGGGGTAAACAGTACAATTTCAACCACCCTGTATAAAGAAAAGAACAAGTTATTTACGCGCAAAATCTATTTAATTCATTTAGGGAGAACGGACAAGTAGTGACGTATTTTTATAATTAATAATTGAATGGTTAAAAGGCACATAAAGAAAAACAGTTTTAAAGCAAATAGAATAGGCATAATTAATTTTAATTCATTTTATTTCAACACGTAAAAGCATAGGGAAATCCACTAGGGCAAGAAAATCAATAAATTCAAGGCAAAAGTTTTCTTAGTAACAAGCAAACGTCAGTTGTATCGGATACGAAGAAATATTAAATCTAAGAATTGTTGTGGTAAACGGTCGATAATTAACGAACACATGCGTCTTTAAAAAAGGTTACATTTCTCGAGTTTATGAGAATATTAAGACAGGATTTCATAGAAAATATTTTCAACCGTCAGTTTGGTTTGAATAACAAGCTAACAAAGTTCTTAAAGAGAAAGAGAAATGCACAATCGGATATATACTATAGATAGAGACAGGAATAAAAGCGTTAATATTGAAAACGCACGTACTAATACACGTGGACATGAGCTGTCAGCAATATCAATTTTCTATAACTCAAGTGGGGTTTTGAACGCGACAGCAGACATGCAACAGACTGAGATAAAGATAGTACAGGCGGAGTTTTATGACGACAGAGTATATTATCATTGGTTAAGAACCGACAGTTTTACTAACGTAGACAAACGCGACAGGTGGGAGCGATTTCGGATACGTAGGGCACGTAGACGGGATAAATTTCAGGAATTTCAACACGGTTGTATTAAAATTAGTAGAATTGAAATTTGAAAATAAGCTCTTCACGTGAAGTGTGTCCGGGGGTAGCATTTCGAACTAATATAAATACTGAACGGAAATTATTAAGGCTCTCTTTGTCTCTTTGTTTTCTCGTCGTTTTTATACTACTTTACTACAGTAGACAAACATTATAGTAGTGTTTTTGTTATGTGCGTATTAGATATGTTCATAAAACAGTAAAGATAATGCTAACACGTTTAAATTATTAGTAGTGGCGTTCTATTTTATTAACGCGAAATACGAGTAGTGTATATTAAATTAATAGAGGTCTGGCTACTACTATACTAAAATAGAAAATCAATAAATACAAGCATAATATACGTGGGTAAGCATCACAAACAACCAGAATTGTATGCTGTTATGGAATGGTACTTTGAAATGAGGCGCTTGATTGCAAATGGGGTATCGTCTGTGAATCCGTTGTGTATTACAGCGCATGGTCACGAAGCCAAGGGGTTCTGGTAATCGTCGTCGAAGGAATGGAAGCTTGAAGCATTCTCCAGGTAAATTATTTCAAATTTCTGTTGTCTGATAAACTTTTGTAAAATTTTGGTGCTGTGCGAGTGAATTTTCAGGTTTATTTATGGTTATATAAACTTATTGGAAAAGATACATGCACTGGGCAATTTATTGGGGCTTAAATATTTAAAAAAAGATGTATTTAAAACTTACTAAATTTTATTCTGAATATAAATTAGATTGTAAAGGGTAAACGGATCTATAACTTTTGTATTAATCTATGCAAGGTAAAAGGCATATACTAAATAAACTCGGTTATTATTAGCTCACCATACTCCAGTGTACAGTCAATGTAGGGTAATATGCGGGGCCCATCTACTCATTTCTCATTAAATTTGTTTGCAAATAAGTAGAAAATCACATTTTGAGTTTCTAATAGTGTACCAAACTGTTTTTATACATGTGAATAATTTGTCTGTAAATAGCGGTAAATAAAAGATTGTATGATTGTTGTATTATTTGGTGATTTTATTGAATGGTGTGCGAGTGGGAAGGAGGAATGGTTGTATATTTAGGTATTCAAGAAGAGGCACAGCTGAGCTAGCCAGGGAAGCTGCTGAAGATTTTTAAAGCAAAAACTAAGGGTAAGGAATTTTATTTTGAAATTTTTGAATTTTTGTAAAATTTTATGTTGACCCTGGTGGGGCACAATTTTGATAGGGAATTTAAGAGACTGTCCCGACTGCTACGGCAATATATATATATATATATATATATATATATATATATATATATAGTTCTTTTCTGTTGATCTTCGTATTTAGCTTACTAGTGCTATGGAAGTCGGTATAAACAGTTAACAATTTTATGAGCTTTTATTTCACCCAAGGGTGGTTTTAAAATATTCGGAGAAGATCAATGCGTAAAAAATTAAGTTCAAGCAATCCAATTCTCCCTGTTCGCACGTAATGGATCTTAACTGTGTCAAAGTAGCTAGTAGAGATTGGCGTTTTTAGTTTAGGACGCTTGAAAAAGCAACAACAAAAATATATATAAATGATTATAGCACTTAATTTTTAGCTTTACAACAGGTTGGCAAGAACATTACTACGCCTATTTAACAGGGAGAATATTGTGGATGAATCGATCTGCTCGGCAATCTATTGTTTTTATTGCTACTATTGACCGCATTTTTAAAAGTCAATTTCAGTTTAATTTGTTTGGATAAACATGAAAATTCTGCGTATATTGCAAACGGTCGGATAAACCGTAGCTTATATTAACGGGAAGGTTAGATGTGGGGTTATTTAACTCAAGTGAGTCACGTACGAATCCACGTGGATTGAAATAGCCCATAATACAGAGTATTGATTTGTACCACTCAGGCAAAGGTAGAAAAGGGAGGATAAAATGCTTCAAGCAGAGACACTAATAATTAAAGGCGTAATTTGTGTAGCGTCACGAAGGCTACGATTGGTTGTAATAAGATGCAGATATGAGAGGTGTAAACGTAATGATTTCTATACAAAATTAATTAGTTATTCTCGGACGTGTTTGCGAGCCGTGTGAAAATTTCTTAGACTTTCAACTGGCGCGTGTGCAAATTTAATAGAATCGCGTGCCGGACTGTCGAGAAGGGAACAGAGAATGCAAAATTCTGAAAACTGGCCGTCGCGGGACAAAACCGACATGCAGGCGAGCTATTATATAAACCCGTGTTTATAAGAGTTTCTCTTTCTTAGATTTTCGATTTTGATTCAATACTTTAAACAGTTTACTCTTATATTTTTTGATTATTGAATACTTTAAAACAGTTTGCTCTTTAATTTTTTGATGTGATACCATACTTCAAGCAGAATACGTGCTACGATACAAGTTATTATGCATCAGTGCACTTAGAAAAGAAGATACAATGTAATAAAGTCTAGTTATATTTGCGAGTATTACTGTACCAATTATCGAAATTAGTAACGATAAATGAATAAACAAAAGTAGGCAGTTTTGGGGTATAGTGTGAAAGAATTAGGAATTTCTTTGCTATTTTTCGGGGGTGTTAATAATCAAATGTTATTCGTAATCGTGATTGGATCCACAAAACAAGATTTTGATATACTTAGATGAGTTCCTGAGAAGCTCTGAAACAACTTTAGATGAATGGTGGTGTAGAAAATTTTAAAAGCGTTCAGAATCAGAAGCCGTAAACATAACCCAGTTGGAATGGTGTGATTAACAAAGGACGATGTACATTGGACAACGAGCATTAACCTTCAGTCACAAACAACCAGAATTGTATGCTGTTATGGAATGGTACTTTGAAATGAGGCGCTTGATTGCAAATGGGGTATCGTCTGTGAATCCGTGTGTATTACAGCGCATGGTCACGAAGCCAAGGGTTCTGGTAATCGTCGTCGAAGGAATGGACAGCTAGTAAGCATTCTCCAGGTACAATTATTTCAAATTTCTGTAATGTCTGATAAACTTTGGTGAAATTTTGGTGCTGTTTAAGTAGAATTTTCAGGTTTATTTATGCAGTTATATAAACTTATTGGAAAAGATACATGCACTGGGCAATTTATTGGGGCTTAAATATTTAAAAGATGCTCAATTTAAAACTTACTAAATTTTATTCTGAATATAAATTAGATTGTAAAGGGTAAACGAGATGCTATAACTTTTGTACTCAGATCTATGCAAGGTAAAGGCACATACTAAATAAACTCGGTTATTATTAGCTCATGCATACCTACCAGTGTACAGTCAATGTCTGGATGCAAATTAAAACTGCCCATCTACAAATTTCTCACTTGAAATTTGTATTGCAAATAACTGAAAATCACATTATGCTGAAATTCTAATAGTGTACCAAACTGTTTAATGTATACATATGAATAATTTGTCTGTAAATAGCGGTAAATAAACGATTGTATGATTTGTGGTAGGAATGTATTTGGTGATTTTATTGAATGGTGAGCGAGTGGGAAGGAGGAATGGTTGTATATTTAGGTGATTCAAGAAGAGGCGGACAGCTGAGCTAGCCAGGAAGCTGCTGAAGATCTTGAAGAGCATTCAACTAAGGGTAAGGAATTTCATTTTGCAAATCTTGGTGCCCAATTTCAAGGTGCTCGAATATTTTTATGTTGACCCTGGTGAGGGCACTTTTGATAGGAATTTAAGAGACTGTCCCGACTGCTACGGCAATATATATATATATATATATATATATATATATATATATATATAGTTCCTTTTCTGTTGATCTTCGTATTTAGCTTACTAGTGTTATGGAAGTCGGTATAAACAGTTAAAAATTTTATGAGCTTTTATTTCACCCAAGGGTGGTTTTAAAATATTCGGAGAAGATCAATGCGTAAAAAATTAAGTTCAAGCAATCCAATTCTCCCTGTTGGCACGTAATGGATCTTAACTGTGTCAAAGTAGCTAGTAGAGTTTGGCGTTTTTAGTTTAGGACGCGTGAAAAAGCAACAACAAAAATATATATTAATGATTATAGCACTTAATTTTTAGCTTTACAACAGGTTGGCAAGAACATTACTACGCTTATTTAACAGGGAGAATATTGTGGATGAATCGATCTGCTCGGCAATCTATTGTTTTTATTGCTACTATTGTACTAGCTGCTGTTAGTCAATTAATTGCTTCGATTTACTGCTACATATTGTACTTAATTGTAAATGTAATAGTACATATAAAAAGGCTTATTAAAAACACAATTTTAGGAGTTATATTGGAAATGCTTTTAACTTGTGAAAGATTAAGCTTTTGTTTTACTTCAATAAGTGAGCGCTTCTACCTGATTAATGGCTTATCTAAACATCAAATCCTATCGTTATTTCATTCAAGTTTCTACTAATTCTACAATAACAAAGTTAGTGGGTGCAAGCTCCTATAATCTTTTCCAATTGAAACTCCATCTAACTGGAGCATCAAAGCACCACAGGTGAGTCTTTAATTCCAAGTGAAATTACAGTTTCTGCTTTAAAATTAGCTTTTAAATCCTCATTACAACTATGTTCGCTAACGCAAAACTTGTAATTATATATAATCATGATTTACTTACGCAGTAGAAGGTAATAACAGTCAAACCAATTTCTACATCCCAAGATAGTAGGAATATATAAATTTCATCCTTAGCTTGTATTAGAAGGATTATTTGCAGTAACCATAACAAAACCACTTAGACGGAACAATACTAAGACGTTTCTATTTAAT
Source organism: Platerodrilus igneus (assembly GCA_036346225.1). Taxonomy (NCBI): domain Eukaryota; kingdom Metazoa; phylum Arthropoda; class Insecta; order Coleoptera; family Lycidae; genus Platerodrilus; species Platerodrilus igneus. The sequence goes on from JARFIW010000791.1 coordinate 7,244,659, forward strand.
GGTTTTTGTATAACCTTATCTCCTAAAATAATATTTTTAAGAAAAAGATTGCTTTTTTAAAAAGTTGCAATAAATGTTTAAAAGTATACGTTCAATAGAGACAACTTTTTAAATGCCATAAGAACCTTTCTTATTTAAACTTTTACACTTTGACAAATTGTTTGGATACAATCATCTTTGGTCCTTTGATACACATTCTTGCAACTAGAAGCGTCTAGTTGTATGTATAATAATGAGAAATTTAGTAGTTAATCATGTTTCTAGCATCATCAGTTTGTAAATAGTTCACAAATAGCACCATTAACAAAAATGTTCATCATTAGAAGTCAATTAATTATCTTAAGGAGAATAGTGCCGTGACGTTGAAAGCTTTGTGGATTTTATCAATGTTAGTCTGTAAATATGTCATGAATTGTATTTTTATTCTAATTTCTGTTTGAGCTTAGTCAGCCTACACCATCTTCAGTTTGTAAATATTAAATAAGTCAAATTTTATTAACAGCAAGTTTGCATTATTTAAATTATTTATTATATTAGGGTAGCTGTTTTATGGGAAACGCTCATTGATCAATTCCATTAATTTTAGCAAATTAAAACAGAGATAAATTTTAATCTGTATAGATAGTTGTACAAAATAGCTTATTGTTTCACATATAGTGTAGCTCACATTTCAATTTAACTTCGATATTCAAGGCAAAAGCCCAAATATTTTGCTATTTTAAGCCAGGTGTACGGAAAGTCTGCTATAATCTTGTTATTTTAATATAAAGTCAATAAAGGTAAAACTAATAAGGAACGATATTCAACATTAGTCTTTAAAAGCTTATATATATATATATATATATAGATATAGATATATATATATATATATATATATATATTGTAATGTAAGGGGGGGGTACAAGGCTTCTAAGGGTAGATTTGTGTTAAAAGGGGTGTATGCCAAACAACATGATTCATATATCAGATCCAGTAATTTAAAAACTATATTTTGCTGTACTTTACATATGCTAAAGTATGTACCATTTTAGTTTGAAACGTATGTGCCAAAAGGTAAACAAAATGACTTTATGACGTTGATACAATGCACGGTACTCAAGGTTTTATACTGAGTTGATATTTTATAAGCCATTGAAGGTACATTTGCCGTCTGAAAACCGGACGCATTTACGGATATCTACAATCAACAAAGCGTCCAGGTCTTGTGTGAATTATTTTGGCTTTTCATTTAAATAGAATCAACTTTTGGACGAATTGTAAAATCAAAATTATAAGTGAATAGAAATATAAAATATTATTGGAGAATTGTGAAGTGTTTAGGACCAATGGTAGAAATTAGAAATGTATATAAAGACTATAGTGAAGGTATTTTGGACACTAGAGTAAAGACGAATGGTTATTGGATATTGTATGTTTTAAAAAAGGTAATTAAGTAAGCTAATGTTGTTGTGCTTATTGCTTAGCGAAGTAAATAAGAAAATTCTTTTTCGATTATATTCAGTATAAAGACGTGTTTTGCAAACCTGCGTTAAAAGTTGTATAAATAATTGATGAAATAAATGTTTTTTGAGTTAAATAGTCTGATTTAGTCAAGTGAAAGTACAAGAAGCATCGGTAGTATAAAAGCGACGATTATAGAGGAATATTTAGAGTGGTTAATAGTGCGACGGGAAAGCGACGATTATTTAGGTTTGAACAAGATTGGTGTTGGATTTGGGACGATTGGTTAAACAGCAGCAGGAGATTCGAGTGGATATACAAAGCAACGACGATATTGATAATTTTGGAGTGATTTGGATAGACTAAAGGCAGAAGGACATAGTGTTGGCATTGAAGAAATAGCAGGGAAAAGATTGATTTAGAATAGGACGGCAGGATAAATTTTGGATTGAGTAAGGAAAGGCGAAAGGATTGATTGGAGCACGAAGAAGGAAAACAGGAGAGCAGCATATTACAAGGAAGAATTAACGCAGGGGAAGTAGATACAACGGTTTAGGCAAAATTCTAAAATTAGGGTAAATTATTTCAGATTTGGGGTCAGCAAAATTGTTAAGAACACCTGGAGGCGATACGTAAGTGAACAGCGATTGTGAATCCTTGTGAAGGTGCGTACGGTGAATACGATCTTGAGCCAGCAACATTTAAAGAAAGCATTCAGCGCAGTATAATTCAGGTAAGTACCGTGTAATATCTTAAAACGTCAAAATTAAAGTCAGAAATAGTATACATAAATTAATTTGGCACCAAGCAACATTGATCAGTAAAATTTGGCAAATACTGTAAATAATTCCATATTAAAAAGGTAGTAAAACAAACGAGTGCGCAGTTTGGTTGGACAGTGCACATCTACTCACGATTGAACTCACGGTGAGTAGGTGAACACCCTGAGATAAAGGTTTCATATAGTCGAGGCATAAAATATAGTGAACAGTAAATAGATAACCAACCAAACTTTGCTAAAGCACATCAAATAGAAGTCTATTATTGAATACTAAAAATTAGGGGCGACGACAAAAGTAGTGTATCATAATTTATATTTAAATAAATAAAAGTAAAAATTAAATTATATAATAAAAATAAGGGCGGAGGGGTGGAGTAGTACCACTAGAATATATATATATATATATATATATATATATATATATATATATATATTTCTATGTCGCCATCTATCGAATGGAAACAAAAAAATAGATGTTTCTAAACTCGTACAATTAAAAAGCCCTCGTGCTAACTCTCTGTCGCTAGATTTGTAACAATATATATATATATATATATATATATATATATAGCTCACGGGTGTATTGAGTAGTAAGGGTGGTGTAGTAACTGTAAATAGCAATAGGAATCAGAAAACTGCATTTATTTAGCAGGAAAATAAGTAATTCGCACACTATGGAAATAGCAAGCATTTAACATCCTTAAGATGGTCCGTAATTAACTTTAATCAATGCCAGTAAGCATATATTACAATAATAGAACGCGTATTTGGCAGAAAAATAATCACACAGGTAATTAAACTACGTTGAAGAGTGTTCAACAAGTTATAAAATTAATACGCAGACGATAAGATAAAACCTAATAAATCCCCATGCAATTACGCTTGTAATAAAGAAGGAACAATAATCGCTTTGAAAAGAAAAAGCACTTTCAAAGATGAATAAATACATAAACGAAAACAGCAATCGTGTTACATCATTTATTTTGTACAATCCTCCAAAAGCTTTATCTATACAAAACAACAGATATAAGTTAAAAGTCCGGCCACGATAACAAAGAATCCAAAATAGTTTCATCAGAAATCAGCTTGAAAATACTGGGAATATTAAAAACAAACGTGGTTGGTTGCAACAATCTGTAAGACTGCTTGGAAAACCAATCCAAATGTAGTGAGAAAAAGCTTTATAACGCTCCCAGGCGATAAGGCAAGTCAGTCTCAACTTGAAGCACGTCGAATCTACAACACTTTTAATCAATAATTTACGCGTCAGATAAATAAAATTTATATTATAGTGAAATAGTGCTGTGTAACACTTGCGTTAAGAATATATCAAGAGTTTTTGTCGTTTTTTTTTCAGAAAACGTGAGTGGAAATTGGGTAATTAATTTAAATTAAATATTTATAATGATCTAAGGCTTCTAATTTTAGGTCAATTCTGATACACTTGTAATCCGCGTCAAAAACAATTCTGGTCCAATTTTAATAGACTTCTGGTCTATTTTTAATACACTGCTAATTTATGATCCGAAGTCTGGTGTTCAGGAATTCATAGTACTAAGAAACACACGAATTCCAATTGGTATTTAAGGCGTATACAGAGAAATATAGAATAAAGCACGAGATGATGTTGGAAACAAGAGGTAGCCGTACTGAAATATCGGTTCAACGTATGTTAAGGAGTACAAAGCAGAGCATTGGTTCTCAATTGAAGATAACAAAAGGGTGTTGATTCACAACACGAAACAAATCAGCAGGAGATCACAGGTCAGACCTACCTAGTTTTAAGGAATCTTTTCTAACTTAAATTTTAACACTGAACATATTAATTTTTTCACTAATTTGTAATGAGTCAACAAGGACCTTCAATACGTTAAAACTTGCGTATAAATCATAAAAAGGTCTCGAACGTTCCAGATTTTTTTGTAAAAGGTATCGTTTTTGGTGACTTTATTTTAAATTAAAAGAATATAAATTTTGGGATAAATAATCCATATAATATTAATTGATTGAACGGTGTATTTAGAGAATTACAAAAATTGTGAAGTGTAAATATTATTTCCTTTCATTATATGAATGTTGATTGACTTCGTTTTATCAATTCAAACAGGTAATCTTAAAGGAGTAAATGAAAATTGATCATCGTAACGTTGTGCACTCTGTGTAAATTAAAAAGGGTTAGCCGTGGCATAATCAAATTAAAAGATTAGAGAAAAACACAGAGCGGTGGCGTTCAGTTGGACCTTTATTACACCGAGTACGACGTTATCATATCAATATATATATATATATATATATATATATATATATATATGCGTGTGTGTATCTATGTGCGTGTGCGTACGTGCTTAAGTGCGTGCGAGCGTGGGTGCGTGTGTGCGTGCGTGCGCATGCGTGCGTGCTTGCGTGCGTGCGTGAGTGCGTGGGTGCGTCGGTGTGTGAGTGCATGCGTGCGTGCGTATGTGTATGAGTGTGTATGTATATACTATACTGCCAATGAGTCATTGCAGTATATTAATGTATGTAAAACTACTCTAAAAGCCAACATTTAAACGTTTTCTGTTTGAAAAATATATCGTTTCTGTATTGTATTCTATTAAAATTACAATGCTCCGAAGCGCCATTCAAAGCACAAGTGTGAAAGCAAAGAGTTCGTTGAATTTATCAAGTCTCCAGACTCAGAAATAGAATGCAAAAGCTTTCTAAAAAGCAACTAACTGGATATTTCACTCGTACAAACTTATAAACTCTATTAAGAACACTCGTTTTATAGTATGTGATAACGGTTTTATTTGGAAAAATTTGAGGAATTAGTTAATTTACAAACCTCGTGTTAGGTGTACTCTAATTCTTAGCAAAGAATTATCGTTGATCGCCAACCCGCCACAGCTTGGTACAAGTTTTTAGATTTTTCAAAAACAGGTAGCTGTATATAATTATTAATTCTAAGTAGAACTTGGAAAGTAACCCATGTTTGTTTCTGACGTGAAATCTTTTTAAATATAAATTCCATCAGGATTTTATATATATTTTATATATAGTTGTGTTATCCATTTATATTTCTATGGTATTTCAGTGATAAATGAGAATATATAATTTATTTGACAATTTATTTCAAGTTTCAATATATAAAGACCAAAAAGCAACAATTTGTAACGCTTTGCAAATTACTAGTGTAGGATTTAATTTTAAAAAAATTTCAGTATGCTTAAATGCAATTTAGCATAAGAGTATAATCACGAATATTAATTAAAGTAGTGTGTTATAATGTAAATATTCTTTGGCGTATATTTGAGAATCATAAACATATTTAATTATTTTTGGTAATTAGTGTACCATAGAGTGTAAATATAATGCTTTAACGATTTCTGTCTACATTGTGCATTATAGTTTTCAAGTAGATATGTAACTTTCAAAAGTTACATTATAGTAAAGAGAAACACTTTCTAGAACGCTTTGCTAAGATTTCAAGCAAGGAGGGTTGAGCATTTTAAACAGTTGAAGTTCTAAGGATTGTGTATAACGACAAAACAGCCAGTTATAGTTTAATAGCTTACCAAGTATAATTTGTGGATAAAACAAGACAAACAAACATCGAGTTCACGAAAGAGGGATTTATTGTTGTCAGTTAGAAATGTAGGGATCGAAACATAACAAGGAAGGTTACCTATAGTATAAGTAAGAATAAAATAAAAACGTAACCTGTCAAATATTCATTTAAAATGGGAAAAAACTGAAATAAAGACAGTAGATATTAATACATATGGAAAGAGGGAGTTGAACTTATTTGAATGTTATTTAAAGTGGTTATTTCATCAAGGACAGATAAAACTTGCCAACAGAGAAACAAAGCAAGACGATCAGACAAAGTAGGTATGGGACGGAAACAAGTATAGTTTGAATATTGGTTAGAAAGGATAATGTTTGATTAGTGCTACAGGTGGACAACAAACATAACAAAAAAGGGTTATTTGATTAGGTATGGATAAAAGTGAGAAAGAACACAAGGTACTAATATAGACATATTTTAAGTGGGGTTATTTTGTTGGATTGACATGCAAGGGTTAACCAAACAAAGAGAGATTAATTTGGCAGAAGGAGTAAAGAAAGAAAGACATAATACAAAGTTTGTTAAATTTGGAGTTCTGACTAGGCAATAGGATAAGAACATTTTGTTGGTTAGACAAGGTAAGAAATATTAGATTGAGGGAATATGTTGAAGGGAGATGGATATTAATATGGGTATTACGGAAACGTGCTTTTAACATTAACTTGTTTTAGTGGGAACTAAATTTCCAAGAAGTGAGTGTCCGGTGCAAGGGATATAGGGAAAATAGCTACGTGAGAGGGTTATTGCCGGGGCAAAATTCTAGGATTTGGATGGCAGTTGATATTTTGTAAAAAATCTCGGAGAAATGATTGAACGTTAGCTTGTGGGGTTTTAAGAATTGGGTAACCGTTGGAAGTTTACCAAGAAAACTTTGTTTGTATCAACGGATTTTGAGAATTTAGAAGTTCTAGACGGGCACAAAAGCCTATATAAAGACAAGGATTTGGTAGTAGAACTCGCTTATCTTCGCTTTTTTTACGCGCTAATTACGTTAGTAATAGTGAACGAGATTGCAGTTGACTTGTCTGAAAGTAACAACAGCCTTCGACTTTGAAATATAACTAATACCAGTGGTGTTGAGTTTCGTCTAGCTGTCAGCTAAGTATTAGAAAAAGTTTTTAAAGAATGCAAATGGTAGCAGACGAAAATAAGTAAGTACCGACTGCGTGATAACTGGTTGGGTGCATAGTAGGCACTTTAAATGAAGTGGAGTTTGATGGTAGAACGATGCAATTGTTCGCCTACCGTAAATAGGATCTGTAGCTGCAGTAGAGAGATTTGGTGGTATCTGATAATCGAGAGGATGGAGTCGCAGGTAGCAGTTACCGCTGGTGCAGTCCTGTTTGGGGGACATTCCTAAAGGCATAGCTATTGGTAAAAGTCCACAAACGTCGATTGTGTGAGAGCAGATCCATGCGCAGTAGAAATCCAGGTAACGGGTGTTCTTTAAAATTTAGTTTTTGCGTTTAATTGATGTGCAATGACTTTCATACTTTATGGGTATGTGATGTAGAACTAAAAGTAACTGAATTGAAAACAGTTAACGATAGCGGTAGGGGATAATAATTAGTTTATTTAGTTTTTAGATCAGGGTTAACACTTTTTTAAAATCCACACATACGTGAATATCGCCTTGCTTTTTGAATACCACAATAATTGGACATAGTTTTGACACAATGAGACCGAGAAGCAAACAAAGACTTTAGACAATGGCATTCTGGCATTAGTCTTAAGAAATTAGAATCTACCGCTATGGTTAGAGCACAGACTTTTAAAAAGGTCAAAGCATACAAGTTTTTGATATCCCAAAATGTGTAAAACAAGCAATTTTATCCTGCTCATCCGATTTATAAAGTTGATGAAAGCAGTCTTTTGGCAGTTCAGTCCAAGAACAGCACAGTGGTTGCGTTTAAAGTAGGACTAAATTGGGCTGACACTATAATCCCGCTTGAGTTGTTCATTTCTAGTATTGTGTCATTAACAGTAATTAATACCTACTTTTCATTGGTTGAGTTTATATGACCAAAAAGTGTTGAAATGCTAACTTAGGTTGTTTTTCTTTTGTATATATTATTATAACAATAAGAATAATCAATTGCAAAATAATTACCACAATTCCAATTACTTGTTTTGATACTGACAACATACACAGCAAAAGTGGCCAGAGCGTTGCCATTTTATCCCGTTAGGCAAGGAAAAGTGGCCACTATTTTAGCTTTCAAAGATTGAATAGAAGTGCTATACATTGTACATTCCTTTCTTACTCATAAATATATGGTGTGATGTCTTATAGTATGCAAAGGGGTTGCTTCTAGCGATTTCTTTTAAAAAAATAGAACAATGCTACTCGAATCAATTTTTCTAAATGTTTTTGCTGTATTGACAAGTGCAATCCTTCCGATTATTGAAGGAATACTACCCTGTCGACCAATTTTTTTAGTACATTTTTGATGGTTTCGAGCTATATTTCGTAATAGCTCCAGCAATATTGTGCTCAATAGTCTGAATCGTTTGTGAATTGTCGGCATAACATCGATCGTTTACGGCACCTCACAAGAAGAAGTCTAACGGTGTCACATCACAGTTGCGCAGAGGCCAATCGACATCACCAAAAGGGCCGATTACACGATTACCGAATTTAATACGCAGAAGATCAATTGTTTGATAGCCGTCAAGGCATGTCGCACCATTTTGCTAAAAGCAAGGATGTACAAATCCAAGTCTTCAATCTCTGACCATAAAAAAATTGGTTATCAACGTTCTTCGTTGGCCGTAACGTTGTTGCCAGCATCATTTTCGAAAAAAAATGGCGCCATTTTACAAACCGCACCAAACTATTACTCGTTGAGAATGCATTGGCTTCTCTACAATTACGTGTGGGTTTTCCTGAACCCCAAATTCGGCAATTCTGATTTTGTTACATATCCACCAAGATAGAAATGCGTCTCGTCAATTTGGAGGTGCTGTATAGTTCAAACGAGGAAACGATACCAAAGTGGGTATTGTTAGCCTTCAACTGCTGAGTCAGTTCGACCTTATAAGCAAGCAGTCCGAGATTTTTGTGCATAATTCTCATCAAACTGGTATGTTAAGTGTAGGGTTACTTCCATCTTTGGCGAATTATGTTCGGGATTGGGTAGCGCACCCTATTTCAACAATTATCTCAATTCTACGCAGTGGCACATCTGCTGTTCTTCACTAGCACGCCCGTCTCACGAATTTTCTTCACAAATTTGCGAACAGCAGTAGTGGTTGGTGCTTTATTTTGGCCGAAATTTCTTTTCAGAATTTGCACTTTTTCAGCAACACAGCGCTCACTTAGAAAATAAGTTTTCAATATTTCCCAACATAAACCAAGCGAAAGTGTGCTCATTTCAAACCGCGAACTTATGATATTGTGTTTTTGTCGTTATTTCGAGCAGAAATCAGCTACCAGTGTCAAAATATCATATGATTTAAAATGAAATGGATATAGGTTCAAAACGTAGATGCGACAAGGTTCTATGAACAACCGTGGTTTAGTGAAAATTTAATTTTATCTACAGGAGTCACTTTACCACACCTTCCCCTGTCTTCTGGCAACTGTAAATCAGCGTCAAAATTGTGAAAAAAAATATTGAACAATTTGACTGCCTAACCTTGTATTCCATAAAATGTTTAATACTTGAAAAATAACTTCTCTCCTCGAACAGTTCTAAAACACATAAATGTAGAAATATCTCATCTTTTGCTAATCAAGTTTAAGAACTACTATGCTGGTAGCAAGAACTCATTTTTGCAATCCTCAGGCGAATACATTATTACTTTGCAAAAATGCGTCGCATCACTATAGTAATGCCTACAGGCGTACATTCTAATGGAGATGGAATAAAGGAACGTTTTACCAAAATTAAACCCAATTATACAAAGCGAAGCTTTGTACTATTTTCAGCAAGGTAAATATCTTTGAGGCGGAAATGCTCGATAAGTAAAATTTTCGGTATGTCGTTAATGAAATAATATTTGATACAGCTTTATTTCAATTAACGAAGAAACGGAATAGAATATATAATTAAATGATGTTTGAACTAAAAGCATAGAGGTAGATATGCCTGGAAACGACCTAAGTAAACTTTTAAATAAAGATACTACATTAACTCATTCGGTTGAATGAACTAAGTTTATGGAATATCCATCTACCAACTCATCAGTGTTGCTCAGCAATATGCATATTAAAATCTTGTACCACAATGCAAATAAACTCTTTTCAAAAAGCGTATTAGTTTCAGAGTTTGTTGTCATATTTCACCACTTGTGAAATCAGCCCCTAAATAATTACTAGTAAGTGGTTTCACCACTCATGACTCAAGTATTTCCAATCAAAGAAATGACATAAACGCACAGAAGTAAACAATTACGTTAAGCTGACCAAACTACCCCTTCTGTTTAAGGGCCGCCCAAAAAAGTGCATTCAACAAGGAAGCGAACCTCTATTGGTTAACATTAATGGCTGATAAAAGGATAGAAAATCTCATGTCCGGTGCAAAAATAGTCCTTGATTGCAACTTAATAATTGGACATCGTCTTAACCTAGAGATTGTCCACTGGGCTAATGCTTGTAATAAGGTTACGAAAGGATATTAAGACTAGGGTTGACCGCTCAACGAGTGGAGACAGGAAATGAACAAGCGCCATCTAGTCTTCTGCTTTCAATGATCTTGAAACCTTGTCTTGTTCCGCATATTTTCTCGTTTCTCAGATTACTAGTGTGGCAATAGTTATAAAGGTGCTTGCTGATAAAAAAAAAGTTATTTAAACGATAAGAATATTGGATAATATTCAAAACTCAAACGGCGGCGCAAACGTCTAATAAAAGAAAAAAATATTATCCTACTTTGAGAACTAGCTTATTAGACAGGAATTGTTTATGAAAACCTTGTTATGGACACTTTTGATTTGTCTAGGTCCGCATACCCATATTCTTTTGAAGAACGGTCTTTCATGCCATATAAAACTTATATAACAAATCACCACATTGATTTTCCAATGCTCCATCCAAAGGTACTACATTAGCCATGAAGTAAGTTTTTTCCTGAAAATTTTTTATTTTACCGAACCCTTGCTGCTCCGAGCAAGGTAAGGGTCTTTAACGTACGTGACAATACCCACACGGGAGTTCGATATTACCTCTCCGAACGAGGGCGTATTTTTGTGAAAAATGGTCGCCTAACATTTTTTAAGCGGACCCTGTCGGGATTAGAACTGAGTCATTGGGCATAGTAGCCTCGCGTATACTAACTACGCCGCGGAGCCACCTTACATAGCAAACCACCAGATAAAGCAATATCGACACATAACAAACAACGTGTCTCAACAACATAGGCAACACAGCAAGCTAACGCTCACACCGACCGCGGAGTGCAAACAAAATACAGTGGGGAATTCATCATGCCCATCCTAATAAAGCGCTGTGCAACGCCTTATCAAATATTAATAGTCAATACTTGTTAAAGCCTTGTTTCTTCTTGGAATGCCAACTGAATTCGGAACAAATTGAAGTGCAACGTTGATCATTGATATCGTGCTACTAAAACGAACAAGACTACTCCCGCAAAAACAGTTAAAATTGCAAAACACTTATGCTGCAGCAACAGATTACTTAACCAGGGACACCAATCCACGAGGAGTGGTCATAAAAATACATGGATGAATCGCACACAGTCAACTTCAAAAACGGATTTAATAAAAATGAGATCAAACAAATTGCGTATCCAAGCAAACTTTATCCACCAACCTTAGTCCAGGCGATACAAGTTTAATACCAGAGGACACCGAAAGCCTGCTACACGAGGAATGCTATAGATCTCAATGCAACATAGACGAAGCAGGAATTTAAAAAGAATAGCCAAGATAGAGACGTTCTAAACATGCATACAATCGTTGGTCCGGATTTCCAAACTAGAATCATTCCAAACCTTGTTACATGTCAAAATTGGCAACGTGCATTGTTGAATATGTGAATAAATTCCCGGGAATATTTTCAAATAAACTGATCAATTTCCGTCGTCTCCGAGTCGCGCCTGCGCGGAGCGAATGACGCAAGTGCGCGCGGTGTGATACGACGTCATTAGACTACGAAATCTGAAGCTAATAACATCTACCGGTGTTGCGTGTCTGTCTTTTCTCTTTTTAAGATGTAGGTTCCTGTATCTTATCTTGCCTTATCGTACCTCTACCTGTATCCTTCCAGTCCTACCTACAAACGAGCAATAGAGGATGGACGGATAAATCTGGCTCAGCAAATGGCGTGATGGACCCACAACGAGATGGCCCTGGGATATAACTGTAAGGTGCGTTTTAAGTGAGTACACTGCTTTTATTTATACTGTAAAAGTAAATTTGATCATTGTATCACTTTTAAACGTGTTTTATATTTGATACATTTGCCGCGTAACCATGCTATAATAAACGATTGCGGGATAATGCGAAACGCGGGAAAACATAACAATGGCGCCCAGTACACGCGCGTTGAAAATTAAATTCGTCTTAACCTCAAATTTAACTTTTAAGAAATAGCTTGAAAAATTGTTTTCTAGGAAAACTAGGTTTTTACTCAAATATCTAATAATTAATACTTTTAAATTTTTCTAGTGATTTTTGGATATTTAATATGGCGACTTTTAAAATCTAGTTACCTTTAGTTATGTTTTTATCTTATGTGTTGGCTCCATTGGAGGGACCATAAATCTTAATTTAACAAGTTGAAACTGTCACCTTCGTTAAGTATTTGTTTACATTTTTAAGTTACTTTAACCATGCAGTTTTAAATGTACTGTAATTTATTCCTTCTTTTCAAAAACAGTGTTATGTATATTTCCTTATAAAAATAGTGTTGTGTACCTTTGGAATGTGTTTAACAATTACCTTAATCTTACTTATGAGTGAACTAAATTGGGTTTTTGGATTAAATAATGCGTTTTGTAAGTACCTCTATATATAGTTACCTGAATTGTTTATTTGCTATTTCTTATGAAAAAATTTTTAATATCATATTAAGTTGAGTATATACCTGTTTTAACCAATTTTGATTAGTTCATTGAAAGCTGTTATTAATTTAAATTTTAGTTAACTATCATATTATCTTTGTTGTCATGATTTAAACCGTTTTCTTATAATCTATATAATTAACTATAGGTTACGAATTCCTTATTAGGGAAAATTTTGTCCTTTAACACAGCTATCGTAAACCTCCTGAAAATTGATCTTGGTATATCAACTTTCTCAAACACTATAGTACAATGAATCCGGTACACCTTAAACCTTTTGAAACGATCTTTGAGCTGGAGTCGCGTAATATTCAAGCGGCAACAAACCAAAATGATAGGCGATTGCATTTAAAAGCTATATTAGCTCAAGAAGCTAACGGGTAATCAATTTCTCGTGTAATGGTGTCTAATCTACCACAAAATACCTCTGAAATTAAACAATCTCTTGACGATATTAACAATATACTTTATAAAACCGATCCAGAACCTACAGTTATAGAGCTTATGTGGAATGAAAAGAACGTGTTGATGTATGAGAATGAGTATGTGTGTGTTTGTGTGAAAATGTGTGTGTGCGTGTGTGTGTGTGTATGTGTACGTGTTGCACCGCTTTAGTCCCCTCCTATGACAGATAGGTCGTACCGTGGGACTATTCTATTTCCGGACGCACACGAGTTGAAAGGAAAAGAAAGAAAACTCAGCAAAACAGGAAAGCAAAAAGAAATCGTAACGTTCATAAATCAAGTCCTAAGAGAGCAAAATCGGCATAAGAATCTGGGGCGCGAGGACTAGGTGTTGGGCTTAAGACGTTTGCGCTGCCAGAAAGAAAACAAAACGAGATCAAGGACATTAGGATTTTGCCGACATACATCCTCAGGTTCGGAATGGGCACTAATGTCTGCCCCTTTTGGGCAGTTTTCTGCAAAACAAGAACAGTAGGGGGTGTAGTAGTAGTAGCACGAGGTTGAGAAAGTGGTGGCAAGGGTAGTTTAGAAAACTCAAAACGCGTCATAGAAGGAAGTTGTTTGTTGTTAGGATTGGTGGTAAGAAAGTCAACAATAAAAAAGAAAAAAGTACTGGCTGCAGGAATATCAACCTTAGGAAAAGGAGCAGAATGCGATAACACTTCAGTAACAGGATCAGGTAGAATTTCGTTAACCTTACAAAACCAAACAGCATCAGGAAGAACTTCAACAACAGTAGATAAAGGGGCATCAGCTAGAAGTTCGTTAACCTTAGCTAAAAGAGCAGAAGCAAGTAGAAGTTTGTCAGCATTAGATAAAGAATCAGAATCAGAAAGAATTTTGTCAACATCAGAAAAATGAAAGAGCGGGTAACGTTTCACCAACGTCCGATAAAGGAGTAGAATTAAGTAAGACTTAATCACTGTTAGACAACGAAGTAGAAACAGACAAAACTTCAGCCACAATAGAAACTGATTCCTTGACAATAGTAGATGCAGAAACAAGATCAGGTAAGACTTTGACGAAACAGCACCAGGCATTATGGCCGCGGGTTACCTAACTTCAACAGGACCTTTTCTACCCGTATTAGAAGTTATCGTCACATCAGCTACAGCTGTAATTGCAGGCACGACAAAAATTTCTTGAGTTGAATCATTTAAGAAAGCGGTAACAAACTCTTAAGAAGCTAGCTGCAAGTCACTAATTCAAAGTATGAGTTGCAATGGTGGTGGATGCACAGTTTGGGGTGGAAGTGAAAACGTAGGATCCATTTGATCATCTTTTGATTCAGAAAGAACAGAAGAAATTTAGTTCTTGTTAGTAAAAGTTCTCTAAGTAGGGGCGTGATAGCCGTAAAAATCATTATAATAGTTCAAAGGCTCATATGGCTGAAATGGGTACAAGGTGATGGTAGTAGGGCGAGCCAACGGAGGTGTAGAAGAAGGACGTAGGACTAGAGACGGAAGAAATTTTGTTTGAAGCTATATTGACAGAAGAAGGGTATGTTTTAATAGCAGTAGCAGGATGACCTGGATGAGGTACAGAAGAGAACGTAGAGTTAACAGCAGAAGAAATTTGATTTCTAGAACTTTCACAGAATTGAAAGTATGATTTTAAGAACTATTAGTAATAGGACGACAGTGTGGACAGTTGCGACGAGAAACTCCCTTATACCCGCAACCATAACAGTAGAGTACTTGAGGATGAATACAACGTGTCGAAACATGACCAGGTTTGTCGCAATTAAACCATATGACCTGACGAGTAGAAGCAGAACTAGGAAAAAGAACAGTAGAAAGTACGGAAGAAGTATTTGACCGTAGGTGTCGGAGAAACCTAAACAAGTCGGTCATGTGAAGTAAAAATACTTTTCTCAACTGTAGCAGACTTATACGCAAGATTCGGTTCGGCAGTAACAGTAGGTTGGTCTGGACTAGGTGACACGATATTATCGGCCAGAATCTTTTCCGGTTCTAACTTCAGACATTCGTCACTTATCAAATAGTACGAAACTTTAATTCGACGAGTTTCTAGGTCGTAGCATTTAGGAAGTAATTTTACGTTATCAGAATATGTCGCGAGCCAGCGGAGATCTAAAACAAGGTACAGACTATTTCATTTAGAAAGGAAACTTTCCAAATTCGCAGCAAATAAGTTTTATTGAAAATATAATAAACAGACTTATTGAAAGAAGGTGAAATATACAGGATGGTGTTGGAGCATTAAAAAGTAGAAACAGAATTTATGTTAATGGATAATGAATTAAAAGAAAAAAGGCGTATTTTAATTTATGCCGACAATAAACGTAACAAATTCTCCCCCAGCAACATTAAAAGGTCGGGGTGGGAAAGCAAAAATAAGGAAGGAGACACCACCGTACTCGAAGAAAAAAAAAGTAAATTACCAACCCAAAAAGAAACGGATATCCGACTCAAAATGCCAATATACAATAATAGAAGAATAAAAAAGAATTCGCTTAACGAAATAAAAAAAAAAAAAACCCAAAAGAATGCGCACCAAAATTTAAATAAAAGGAATTCTCATCCGGCTCGACAAACCAACGTACCGGATAAACAAACAAAAAAAGAAATTGAAGAGAAGCACGGGGAAAGATAGGTAGTTAGTAACACTGAGCAAGGACAAAGGTAGAATGCCGTCAACACTGTCAAAGTCGTCAAAGCACGGATGCTTCTTCAGAAAAGAAACAGTAAAGTTTTCAACCTTAAACGAAGATTGGTTCCTTGCAGAAAATCAACAGTAAAAGAAAGAAATGAGGAAGAAAACCAACAGTAACAGCCAAAATGACACAAATGTCAAGCCTCAAAGTATGCAGGGGAACAACAAAAATGCTGGCTAGAAAAAAGTAAAACTACTACAAAATTGTGAAACCCAAGAATCGCTACAACCGAAAAAGCAAAGAAAAGTACTGCTAACTAAGCCTAAAGTTAGCTAACTCGTGGTTTCCGAAAAAAAGAAAAATGGGGTAGAAAGCACCTACCACAGGAAGTGTGTTTATGTGTGTGTTTTGGGCTGCTTTAGTCGCCAGACAGATGTGGGACTATTCTATTTCCGGACGCACACAGGGTGAAAGAAAAGAAAGAAAACTCAGCAAAACAGAGAAGCAAAAAGAAATCGTAACGTTCATAAATCAAGCCCCAAGAAAGCAAAATCGGCATAAAAATCTAGGGCGCGAGGACTTGGTGTTGGGCTTAAGACGTTTGCGCCGCCAGAAAGAAGACGAAACGAGATCAAAAACATTAAGATTTCGTCGACATATATCCTCAGGTTCGGAATGGGCATGGACTGCCTCTTTTGGGCAGTTTTCTACAAAGCAGGAACAGCAGGGGTGTAGTAGTCGTAGCACGAGGTTTAGATAGTGGTGGCAAGGGTAGTTTAGAAAACTCAAAATGCGTCATAGAAGGAAGTTGTTTGTTGTTAAGATTGGTGGTAAGAAAGTCAACGGTAGAAAGGGGAAAAGTATTGGCTGCAGGAATATCAACCTTAGGAAAAGGAGCAGAATCCGATAACACTTCAGTAACAGGATCAAGTAGAATTTCGTCAACCTTACAAAAATAATCAGCATCAGGAAGAATTTCAACAACAGTAGATAACGGGACATCAGCTAGTTCATTAATCTTAGCTAAAAAAACAGAAGCAAGTAGTAGTTTGTCAGCATTAGATAAAGAAACACAATCAGAAAGAATTTTGTCAACATCAGAAAAATAGAAGAGCAGGTAACGTTTTATCAAGGTCCGATAAAGGAGTAGAATGAAGTAAGACTTTATCACTGTTAGACAACGAAGTAGAAACAGAGAAAACTTCAGCCACAATAGAAACTGATTCCTTGACAATAGTGGATGGAGAAACAGCATCAGGTAAAACTTTGACGACAACAGCTCCGGGCATTATAGCTGCGGGTTCTCTAATTTCAACAAGACCTTCTGTACCCGTATTAGAAGTTATCGTCACTTCAGCTACAGCTATGATTGCAGACACGACAGAAGTTTCTTGAGTTGAACCATTTAAGAAAGCGGTAACAAACTCTTGAGAAACTAGCTGCAAGTCACTAATTCAAAGTATGAGATGCAATAGTGGTGGAGGTACAGTTTGGGGTGGAAATGAAAACGTAGAATCCATTTGATCATCTTTCGATTCGCGAAGGACAGAAAAATTTGGTTTTTGTTAGTAGAGGTTTGCTAAGTAGGGGCGTGATAGCCGTAAAAATCAATATTATAGTTCAAACGTTCATATGGCTGGAGAGGGTACGAGGTGATGATAGTAGGGCGAGCCGAAGGAGGTGTAGAAAAGGATGTAGAACTAGAGACGGAAGAAATTTTGTTCGAAGCTATATTGGCCGAAGAAGGGTAAGTTTTGATAGCAGTGGCAGGATGACCTGGATGAGGTATAGAAGAGAACGTAGAGTTAGCAGCAGAAGAAATTTGGCTCCTAGAACTGAGAACAGAATTAGTAGTATGATTTGAAGACCTATTAGTAGTAGGATGACAGTGTGGACACTTGCGACGAGACACTCTCTTATATCCGTAACCACAACAGTGGAGTACTTGAGGACGAGTACAACGTGTCGAAATATGACTATGTTTGTCGCAATTAAAGCATATGACCTGACGAGTAGAAGCAGAACTAGGAAGAAGGACAATAGAAAGTACGGAAGAAGTATTTGACCGTAGGCGTAGGAGAAACCTTAACAAGTCGGTCATGTGAAGTAAAAGTATTTTTCTTTACTGTAACAGACTTATACGCGAGATCTGGTTCAGCAGTAACAGTATATTGATCTGGACGAGGTGATACGACATTATTGGTGAGAATCTTTTCCTGTTCTAACTTCAGACATTCGTCACTAATCAAATAGTACGATACCTTATTTTGACGAGTTTCTAGGTCGTAGCATTTAGGAAGTAATTCTACGTTATCAGAATATGTAGCGAGCCAGCGGAGATCTAAAACAAGGTACAGACTATTTCATTTAGAACGGAAACTTTCCAAATTCGCAGCAAATGAGTTAATAAACGGACTAATTGTAAGAAGGTGAAATATAGGATAGTGTTGGAGTATTGAAAAGTAGAAACAGAATCAATGTGAAGGGATAATGAATTAAAAGAAAAAAGATGTATTTTAATATATGCCGACAATAAACGTAACAAATGTCTATGCCAAAATCTTGTATTCTATCCCTGGCTAAGACTTTAGTAGGGTACGGTAGTTTTTGTGTCCTCATTAGGAGTATCAGGTATTCCAAATATTATGGGACTGTTTAGACGACCATTTTGTTCCTAATCGTCCAAAGCCTGCTCTAATTGGATAACATTATCTTCCAAATAACACACGTTTTCTTTCAGCTGCTTAACCTTTTGTTGGAAAGTTTCCGATATATGTAGCGATATACGTTCTGCTTACAAATCCTGACACGGTCCGCTTGAAAAATGTTAGGCGATCATTTTTTACAAAAGTACGCCGTCGTTCGGATGAGAGGTAAAATGGAGGTCCCGTGTGTGGGTGTTGTCACGCACGTTAAAGATTCCTACCTTGCTTGGAACAGCAAGGGTTCGGCAAAATTCAAAATTTTTGAGGTAAAAAAACTCGTTTCCTGGTCAATGTAGTACCTTCGGGTAGAGCATTGGAAAGTCAAATGTAGGATATACGTTCTGCCAACGTATTTATAAATAGATAATTTGCAAATATCCTCTCTATAAATAGTTCTTGGGGGCTCATGGTTGTCGATTCAAATTGAACTTTACTTCTGGTTTGTATAGCCATAATCTCAAAATTATTACCTGAGCACGAACTCGTAATACTTTGAATTTTGCAACAGCTAAATAAACACGTCTAGCGGTGTCTATAGTACATTAAACGCCTGCTCAATTTTTTTCCATTGGCTCATATTTTTGTAGATAGCAAATATGGAATTTTTCTAGATTTGGCGTTGAAATCGTAATAGCAGTTCAAAAATGGATAATAATCAAAGATTTCGGGTAGATAGTTCGACTTGCTACGTTCAGCGACGTAGTCTAAAAAAAAAATAAAAACGAGGAAGAGAAAGAAAAATTCACCAGGCTCAATTGGCGAGTGGGCAGGATATTATACCTACAAAAAAATTAAGGGAGGCCTAAAATAAAAATATACTCACTCACGCACGATCAAACATTTACAAACTAAGAACCTCTAATTTAATAAAAAAATCATATACAAAAGACAATAGTACCAAAAATGAACAATTCGCAGCTACAATATACATATTTACGAATTAAAAAAAAAGAATTATTTTTAACATGGCGAGCTGCAGTTTTTAGGTCGCCCCTGTATTAATCTTCAAACAAAGAAAAGGAACAAAATTACGCCACTAAAAATCACAGCTCGAAATCAGCATTGTAAGTACGGAATGCTATACAGAAAATTATCCTAGTAAAGGAATCAATAAACACTATAATATTCTCACACATACAAACAACCAGTCATTTTACCACCAACAAGGTGATGCATCCGTAGACCCGTGCACATATGTTGTTTCCAACAACTACCGGGTACCCATATAAGAAGATTAGTGTATAGACACTCACCCTCGAGTCAACCACCGTCGGGTTGGCTCCTACCGCCTGGAAAAACGGTGCAAAACAGGGGTGCACGTGATCCCGCCTTGGGGTGGTTCTCCCATCACAACAAGGGGCGATCATTCATTATGACTTTAAGGGCCACCGAAGGGAGCTGTAGTAATTATAAATAAAATTTATTTATTTTCGTCGAAAAGTAGAATTTTATAAAACCCATAAGGCACGCGCAAACTTTTCATAAAGAAAAACGGAAACAACCATCCATTCTACACGTGTTTTCGTTGTGTAGATTTAAAAGCAAGTGAATATTAATTTGGTTTAACTAATGACCAAAGCTCAAAGTAATATTGTCGTTAAGGAAAGAAAACTGGAAAAACACGATTTATTGGGATAATACGCGGCTTTAATTCGACGAAGCTTTCAATGGAAAACACATAAGAATCAATTATCAGATACTTAGAACCAGTTATCGCTTGTCTAATTTTAGCATAAACTTTACGTTGAGAAATTCTTAAAAAGAGTATTTATTATTAATTAGGCTGTAGGATGTAACAATAGGAATCGAATTTATACAAATAGATAAACGAATTAACACGTGAAAGGGTTATTTTAATTTACTGAATTAATTTTCGTTTTTAACGCCAAAGAGATTTGAATTGAAGATTATTAGACCGCGTATTTCTTATTAACAGAAAAAAACTTTTATCAATTACTTTCAAATTAATGATTTTATAGTGGGTTGAAGTTGTTTTAGACAATAATACAAACTTCCTTCGTAAGGTATTAACGTAAATCGGTACGTTTGCGGAACGAAGCAATCGATAGTTCATTAAGAAGTAAACATATCAATGCTATAAGCAGCTTTGTTTTTCTGAAATAAGATTAAAAAGCGGAGAGCTAGAACTTTCAACTCGAATAGTTGTATATATGCTTTTAGAGGAGATACGCAGGATTGAAATGAATGCTACTAAACGTAACCTCATTTGCAAAAATGGGAATACTATATTTAGAGCCACCGCTATATATCTTCTAAGCTGCGGTTCGTTAGTTGTCTCAATTTTAGGCAACCACACATGTTTATAGCCCTCATATTACATTGCAATTAGTAAGTTTTGCTTTATATAAGCATTTCAGAGTTAAACTTAAATGTATACAGCTTCAGTTTTGCGTAGAAATAAATGAACATGTAATTATTACCGTATAAATTTAATTATCGCAAAGAAAACATAATATAAGGAAACCAAGAGCTTACGGTTTCCTGTGCCGAAGCTGTAAGCGTGCTCCTTCTTTGTTAAATTGGAGTATACATCATTCGCATATTTATTGCTTGCTAAATTATCATTCCAGCTTATTTCAGAATTTGAAGTATCATCAAATTTTTGCTTAACATCAGTAGGCGACTACGAAGCTCTAGTATTATATAACTTTATTAACTTGTCGATCATAAGATGAAGTTACTCAGCTGAAAGTTCTCGTAAAGCAATTGAGAAAAGACGGTGGGATGTAAACCGACATTTGTAAAGTAACTCGAATCTGCGTTTTTCAAACCTTCTGTTTCTTTTGACCACATAAAACCTATCCAACAAGTATAAGGGGTTTTCGGTAACCACCCTGTATACAAAGTATGCATATGTGTCCTGGGTTTGGAATTTAAACAAATAGAGACAAATTCATATACCTCCTTAATAGACCACTCGCTCTCACATCGCCCCATACTTACAACTTAAGTTAGGGTGATTTCAGAGCATGTAATCCGTACGGACAAGACAAAAGTACAGTACAATAAGCAAAGCAACAGTAGCCGCCCGCACCGGGTATCGCAACAAAGCAAGGGGAATCTATAGAATTAATGCTGTGCTAGCTCAAAGCGTCGTAGAATAGAGTGGGTAACACAGATAGCAACAGAAAACCTCAAGAAAGAAATTTATTTACAAACCCTTAAAAAATCCACATGTAGAAAAAGCAAAATCAACTTGTATAGAAAAAAACCTTTATCAAAAATATTCTAGAAAATTTACATAGGGCGTAAACCTTCGCAATAATAAATAATACCCGTCTTTAATTACGTTAACCTAAATTCTATCGTAATGCTAGCATTTATATAAAGCAGAAATAAAAAGTTGAAAATGCAAGGCATTGTCGCAACGAACTTCCAAATGTAGACTTACTTTAAAACAAATTAAAGAAATTAAAATTATTATGTTGTAATAATTATAAGTATTCAGATAAAATACAAAAATTTATAAACAACAAAAGAGACATTTTAATATATTTTATTTTATTGAATAAATATTTTAAAAACTATATATATATTAGTTCTCATCAATAAGATAAGATTATTTTTTTTTTATATGAATCTAATTATTTTCGGCAATCAAAATTTAAGTTTAAACAATGTCTATAATATTGGAATAATTGGCATGAAATGCCATAAATTGTTCAAATATGTGTCGCATATTGATTTTAAACTTATTAAAATTTTAATTATCCTGTGGATTTTCCTGGGGCTCGGCGTCCCCGTGGACCGATTTTAACTGACATCAAAACTTAAGCTCTGGACACCGAGCTGAATCGATTGATGTATCACACATTGATGTCCGACCATTAGAAAGGCCTCGGACGGACAGACGGACGACAAATCGATTTCATAAACGAACGAAGTTCGTTGAAAATTGTATTACTACCCCTATACTTACACATTGTCCGCAAATAATGCTTGACAAGTAATTTAAAAAAGAATAGTAACGATACGCTACAATCAGTAGCTACGCTACGAGTCACAATACATTTTTCCTTGTGGCTGAAAAAAAATATTAATATATATCACACTTTACATAGTGTATTATAAATTTTTATATAGTTGAACAATTATATCTTAAAATTGATACTCGAGCAAGAAAATTGTCTTTATTTAGTATATTCTGCCAGTTTGAGTGAAGTAGATTTAGTTTCAACACCGTGATACCTTCATTTGTGCGATGAGCAACCGGAAATGCTTCATTAAAAAAGCTCAGACATAATTCTTCCAGATGTTGGTCATCAAAGCGGCATAGGCAAGAAATATAACTTCTTACAGATTGGTTGGTCGTTCAGCAAAATGGTTTTGTGGAAAACCAAGTGAATCAAATTCAGAAGAAGCAACAGTGAGCGGAGTAACTGTTCACCTTCCTTGACCAGTAGCTAGTAGCACATCATTACCTGATCAAGAATATTTGTATATACATTTACATTGGGATAGATTGCAGTAGCTGAAAGTAAATTAGCGTCAATCGCAGTAAATAATGCTACCATTGAAAAAATTCCATCTCTCAAAGTAACCGCTTAGTACAAACTAATTTTAGAATCCCATGTCATAAACCAATCAGTGAATTTTCATGGGAATATATTTTAATTTAAATCGTTAGTCAGTAGATGCATCTAAAATAATAGTTTTACAACAAATCAATTGAATATCCGGCTAGAAAGGCTAATATAGACAAATAGGATGAACCCACAGAAAATTCATTTATGAAAACTACAAGAAAACCGAAAAAACAAAAAAGAATTTTTATCCTTCTCGAAGAACCAATATACCATACCAAGTCAAAAAACTTAAAGGAAATAGGGAAAATGAAAGGTATAGAGTAGCAATCACCGAGAACAAAGATGAAGTAGCCTAACACTGCAAAAGTCGTATGAGAACGGATATCTCTAGTAAAGAAATAGTAAAGTTTTAAACTTCAAGCAACAATCCAAAAAGTAAGAAAAGGAACAAGGAGAAAAACCAACAGTACATGCAACAACGAGAAATTAAGATTCAAGCGTCAAAGTTTGCAAGGGAACGACTAAAATTCTTGATAGAAAAAATGAGGTATCTCAAGTTGTGGCAACAAGAATTATATTAAACGAACAACCAAAGGAGAGACTAATTAACTAGGCCGATAGGCCGTCTAAATCCTAGTTTCCGAAGAAAAGATAACAGGTTTAAAAGCACATAGTACAGGAAGTGAATGGAAAAATTTAATCAAGTCGCTATGAGAACTAACAGTAAAAAATTCAGCAAACGAAAATGGAAAGGAAAGTGGACCAAAAAAAACGGAGAAGCAAAACTAAAATTAAAACACCTAAGAAACGGCATAAAAAGAAAACAAAACCGAAGCCGGGTGTAGTTATGTATGGGTATGCGTGTGGGTTGGTACATGTGTGGGTATGTATTGGATGTGTGAGTGTAGGATCGCTTTAGTCGCCTCTTCCGACACGCAAGTCGTTTGCGTGGGACTATTCCAATCAGTACCCATACGGGGTGGTGTAAGTCAGTGTGCGGGCGGAACGATAAGAAAAGAACAAGATCAATAAAGTAAGAAAATCATAATTAGAAAAACGCAGCCGCAAAAGAAGTAAAGCGAAGTTAGGGACATTAGGATGGTTGTGATGGACAGGTTTGAGGGCTTTGACGTGCTAGATGTTTTTGGCACCGAAAGGATCTGTGAGTTAGTAGGTCCAAGGAGAAATAACTTTACTGATTGAGAAAAACCAAGAAATTTAGAAGCGAGTTTAGCATTGAAATAACGTGAAGCGTCGGACACAGCGAAATTACGGCGCCGAACGGAATCGCCTAATTAAAAGGACACAGGGAGATGACGGAGGCTATACCGGTTTAATAGTTTCAACAGGAATTTCTTTGTCTGTGTTATTAGTTATCGTCACTTCAACCACATCTGTTATTGCATACACGACAGGAATTTGTTTGGCAGTATTAGTTAAGGCAGCAGGAATAAACTCTTTAGTTGCTACCTAAAAGTTACTAGTTTAAAGTATTGAATCAAATCGTTGAGGAGACGCAGCCTTAGGTGGAAGTGGATACGTAGAACACGTTTGATCATTATTCGAACAGCTAAGAACAAACAGAAGAAATTTGATTTCGATTATGAGGTGTTTAGTTTGTAGTGGCGCGATAGCCATATAAATTAATGGTATTGTTCGAAAATGCATATGCCTGAAAAGGGTATGTTGTGGTGATAGTAGAACTAGATACAGAAAAAATTTTGTTCCTATTAGTAGGAAGATGACAGTTCGGATAGTAGCCTCGAGTAACCCCCTTGTGCCCGCAAACATAGCAATGGAGTACTATAGGACGGGTACAATGAGTGGAAACATGAGCAGGTTGGTAACAGTTTAGCATGTGACCTGATGAGTAAAAGTAGACAGAAATAGGAACAGAAAAAGCTACAGAAAAAATGTTTGATCTATAAGTAGGTGTAGGTCAACTCTCAAACCGTTTAAGTCCCCTGGAAGGGATGGCATCTTCCCCGCCCTACTACAGTGGGGAGTGGAGAGGCTGACACCGTTCCTTGTGGTACTTTTTAGGGGCTGTATTGCTTTTAGATACATCCCCAGCAGTTGGAGAGAGGTTAGAGTTGTCTTCATTCCTAAACCAGGCCGGAAGGACTACTCCCAGGCTAAATCCTACAGACCGATCAGTCTCACGTCTTTTTTGCTAAAGACCTTGGAGAGATTGTGCGACAATGATATGAGGGAGAGGATAATGCTTTCTTATCCACTTCACCCAAATCAACACGCCTTTATACCAGGTAAATCAACGGAATCTGCCCTGCACGCTGTTGTAGGACGGATCGAAAAAACCCTAGACAATAACATGTCCGCCTTAGGCGCATTTATTGATATTGAGGGTGCATTCAGCGAAACTACTTTCGCAAGCATCGATAGAGCTCTACGGACACATGGAGCTGAGGACACCCTTCGGCAGTTTACCATGCAGATTCTGCAATGTCGACGGGTACACATAAATGTGGGGGAAACCTCAGTAATCAGGGTGGTGGATAAAGGCTGTCCCCAGGGGGGCGTGCTGTCACCGCTACTATGGAACTTAGTAGTGGACAGCCTTCTCCAACGTCTTAATGAGGCAGGTTTCTACACGATAGGTTACGCCGACGACTTAGCTATTCTAATAGTCGGCAAATTCGAACAAGTGCTGTGTAATTTGATGCAAGCAGCACTAAGGATCACAGAGCTCTGGTGCTCCGATAACTTTTTAACCATCAACCCCAACAAAACGGCGTTGGTGTTGTTTTCCAATAAAAGGAAGCTGACGGTAACTAAATTGCCAATGCTCTTCCAAACTTCCCTGCCCTTATCAGCAGAAGTCAAGTATCTGGGCATTATACTTGATAAGAAGCTGAACTGGGCCAAACACCTACAAATGAAAACTAGCAAAGCCAACCAAGTGTTCTGGCAATGCAAACGTGCCATAGGCAAACTTTGGGGTCTTCCACCAAAGGCTGTCCTGTGGCTATACATCATGGTAATAAGGCCGATGCTCTGTTATGGCGCTGTAGTCTGGTGGCGCAGGACCAGACTGGCCCATACAGTCCAAGACCTTACTCATATCCAAAGGGTTGCCTGTCTAAGCATTACAGGTGCATTGCGTTCCACACCTACTGCAGTCTTAGAAGCCATCTTAGGCCTCACTCCGCTGGACCTACATGTGGAGGAGGTGGCTTTGAGAGCGGCAATGAGGCTGCGGTTCAAAGGTCTATGGATCGATAAGGGTGGCGGTGGTAGACACCACAACATACTAAGAGAGGCGGTGCAGAACACCCCTATCTTGGGAGGAGTGGTTGATTCGATCGCACCCATAATGATTTCCAGGAGGCGCTTTGGTGTTTGTCTAAACACTGAGGACGCCTCCTTAACGGAGATCTCCATCTACACAGATGGCTCCAAAACAAATGAAGGTACCGGGGCAGGCATTTTCTCCGATGACCTAGACCTTCAACAAAGTGTTGCGCTAGGCAGGCTGGTAACTGTCTTCCAAGCGGAGGTCATAGCCATCATGCACGGCGCTAACGCCATACTGGAACGTGGAATCCAGAACAAAGCTATACGCATCTTGAGCGATAGTAAAGCAGCTCTTCTGAGCTTAAACAAGCAGAAGCTTCTCTCGGGGGTGGTATACCAATGCCATCGTGTTCTCGAGCTCGTTTCTGATACAAACGCCCTTGAACTGGTTTGGATCAAAGGGCATTCAGGAGTACATGGTAACGAACAGGCAGATTCTTTGGCGAGGCAGGAGCGGCTCGGGTTTTGTCGGCCCTGAGCCATCGGTTGCTATTGCGCCATCTGTGGTGTTCTCCATGATAAGACAAATAACCCACCGCCGTCACAAGGATAGGTGGGCTTGTACATCAAGCTGCCGGCAGGCAAAATGTTTATAAGGTCTCCCATGACCAAAATAGAAAAATTTGTCATACGCTTGCCAAGACAGAAACTACGGCTACTAGTAGGTATTCTGTCCGGGCATTGCACTTAAGGAAGCACCTGCACAGGATGGGTCTGTCAGACAGCCCCACCTGTCGCGGCTGTCAACAGGAGGATGAGACGGCGGAGCACATTCTGTGCACCTGTCCGGTACTCGCCCGACTTCGAGGATCCATGCTGGGGACTTTTGGCCCGAGAAGGCCGGAATTGAGACACCCTGGTCCGACATCCTCAAATTCACCTGCAAGGTCGGGTGGTTGAGCAATGAAGGACCAACCTAGGGCAAGGAAGGCAGCACAATGGGCCCACCAGGAGGCCTAAGTGCGCGTGGCTTTAAGTCACCCTTCCCAAGTTAATCAATCAATCAATCAAGTAGGTGTAGGACGAATCTCGACTGATTGGTCAGATGAAGCATTAGTGTTTTTCCAAGCGCAGCGGTAATCCGGTTCAGCAGTAAAAGTGTGTGTAGGACTAGAGGTAGCTACCTGAGTCTCTGATTAGGAAGTAGCGGGACGGAATGTTTTTATTTTAGTTTCGAAAGCAATGCGGATATCGTCCAAAGTAAAGAGTAATTGTCAACGGATTTGGAGCTTCGCTTCTGTGTGGAGCCACCAGGAACAATGCGTTGAAACGCAAGTGAAGACATCACTATCAAATTTGGCAAGGGATTGTTGTAGCTCTTGTATAGAAGTTGTAACAGGCGCATAGTCGGAAGCAAAATGGGATTAGACAGAAATAGGAATAAGTGCTTTATCGCGTTCCATGCAATAAACACCCTAAGTTTAGCACGTTATCAACATAACTGATTATAAATATTTCACGTTGTAACAGAACACTTAATAAGATTTTACAGAATGCTTGAATAAATAACTATTACAATTTAGAGGGAAGTTGAAAACGCTTTTATACGCAAAATAACCGTGGAAGCAGTACTGGATATGCAATTTTAAATTAATTATGCGACAAATTATTTAATTACAGGGACGGAAGGTTACACATACTTTCACTTTATGTATTCAGAAATAAGGCTAAAGTAGAGACTTGTTTGAGGAAAGAACTAGACACTGAACTAGCAGTTGGTAAAAGAAATATAACCAAATCCAATGAGTAAACCTGCAATTATTATATTCATGTCCAACTTCACGTCTATTTTTGTAGATACACTTATATTTAAGGATACATATTGAGCAGTTCTTAATGAATAATAATAAATTTTTTATGGTTTATATTTTTAATTGTATATTAGTTAGTTTGTCGTTGTGCTCAAGAAATAATACATGGTATTAGAAGCACGCAAGTATTAGTACTAAATATAAGAATAACTATAATTCATGTTTAATTAGGTAAATACTTAACGCGTTCGCGTTACAGGAACTATAAACCAGATAAAACTATGTAAAACTTGGGGGCGCCCTGTATAGTAGATTTCACACAAAATTATTATTAATTAAGCATGATATTTCAAATTTTTGTTGTTGTAAAGTTAATTCAGATAATAAGGTATAACTTTATTTTCTTTAAATAAATTGTAAATATAATAATCCAGGCCAATGACTTATTATGCAAATTATGCAAATAACTTTAAATGTTGCAAACGCTACAATTGCGTTTCCCAAAGAAAAATAATTAACAATACAGTTGTGGCACAACAACCTTGTATGTCAGCATAGATTAAAATTGTTACATTGGATTAACGGTTGCTGATCGCAATTAATCCTTTATAGGTTAATGGTTGCTAGATCTGCCACTTTTATTTTAAGTATTTCCTTATCACTCATCGCAATCTATTTGCGCGCAGCATATTTATTCACCACTTATTAGGCGTTTTCTATTTAAAATGTTGCATAATAGCGGTTAGCAGCGTTTGAAAACTGGTCCTTCCATGCGCCACTGTGCTTCAAAGCACTTCATTGTTTGTGAACAAGTTCATGCATTTTTTTGTGGTGTAGATAATATTTATTTGAAAATGGGTGAGTAAACACATATACGTATTTCAGATACATTTAGTTTACCTGTGTTTAATGTTACTCACTAGTATGTAACTAACGGTAAGGGTGGAAATACAAAATTTTATTATTTTATAATCTCAGTTGTAAATTATTTGTTCCTACATTAATTTTTCGGTAATATAAACCTAATTTTTTATTTTTCTTTCGTGTGGAAAAAAATTAAGGAAAAGCCAAAAGGGACGTGACGTTCGAATTAGAATCAACGAGCCCTGCATAATTATCTGATATGCTAGAAAACTTTTCTATTACTGGCGAACAAGCGGAAAACTCTGAAGTCGAAGGTTATAGTGACACGGAAGATGATAAATTGTATGCTGAATACAGCCCTCGGCTTTCTCGTTGTACTATGCAACAGCCATCAACTTTGCCTGCAATGGATTGCGATAGCGACGATTCTGTCGTTTACCCAAGTTTTGAAATTGAAGATACTCCGGTAAAAAAAGGCGCTTTTTTCGACAATACAAGTTCTACTGATGAAGAAGATATGAGGAATAATATCAACATAAAAAACGAAAGCGTTTTGATCAAGTTCAGACTATCACGTGCAGCATAGCGTTGCAAAAGAACCAGATAAATACAACAAAATTTTATATACAGATGAGTATAGACCAAATTTTTCCGTGAATTTTACATCACCAGTACAAATTTTTACTTTTTGAAAAATGCATGCAACAAATATTGTTAGAGTTGGAACGTTGTAAACAGCAACATACATAACGTTTAGCTGCATATGATTGACAAGGAATTGGATATGTTTTTAGGAATCCTAATAATATCAGAATTTCATGTATTACCTGCTTTAACAATGTATTGATAAACTGATCCAAATTTACAAGTTCGGCGCATTTCAGAAATTATGCCTTTGTGCCGTTTTCTAGATTTTATGATATTTACAAGTAAATGATAACGAACAAATGCCAAAAAGACAAAACGAATGCTTTGACAAACTCTATAAAATTAAACCAACAATCAACACGAAACTATAACACCTCATTCACTATCGGTCTTAATGTATCTATCGACGAAAAGTATGGTGGGGTTTCAAGGGGAAATCAAGCTTGAAATAATAAATGCCCATGAAACCCACTGAAAGAGGTTTTAAAACTTGGACCCTTTGCTTAATACTGGATATTGGTACAATTTCATTGTATATGAAAGAAATTCTACATCCAAGGAAGAGGGCTTTTTAAGAGAAAAGACCGTTCTGAACTTCACTGCTTTTTTTTACAATACCCTTTCTACCTTTAGTATTTCGCATAAATGGGAAATTCTATTCAAAATATATTCTTGCTCCCGACAAATGTTTGAAAATAGGTAATTCAGTTTTTGCACTATGTAATGATATTTTAGTAGTAAAGTAGAGATCGAGGATTCAAGCCGGTCACAATTATCAAATATCCTGCAGCTGTTAAGGATTATAACAAGTATGTAGGATAAGTAGATCATTTCGATCAGCTAATAGAATGTTACAATGTGTCAAAGAAGTCTCGACAATGGTAAGTGAAATTGTTCTAATATTTTGGGATACAGCTATTGTAAATTTCTACATCATTCACTGTCAAACAAGAAAAAGTCAAATAGAAAGATAATATCTCAACTAGAATTCCGAAGGATTATAGCTAACCAACTGATAGGCAATTACAGTAGGGTGGGCAAAAGAGGTCCGCAAAAAATTGCAAAGCAAGAAAAAATTAGTAATATAGAAAGTAATAGAATATTTCTGTTTCAAATACTTTACGTCAGACAAATATTGGTGCACATTTGCCTACAAGTGCTTTTAATAGCATAAAAAGAGTGTAAAATGGTCAAATATAATTTGTTGCCAGGTGACGTAGCATTCTGCTTGAAATGTTATTATAAACCCTTTCACGAAAAATAGATTGAGATAGCATTTTGTCATTCATTATAAAAAATTATTGTTGTTTGATTTGATGTTTGCATCTTTTTCATCTGCGAATTTTGGCAATAAAATATTCTGTTTATTGTATATATAAATCAAGACTTTTTGCATCTGATTTGAGAATAATTACACATTTGACTTCTATATTTGCCACTAAAATGCTCGAACTGTTACGGTTATTAATGGGTTAGTGACATATACAATACCCTTCCTTTTTCGAAAATAAATGGTTAATTTACTTTTTTCAAAATTTTAACATTATATATTGCACCCGATCAGTTATCAACAAAAAAGCTTAAAAATTTTAGACAATTTTGGCCTATAAATGGTTAATACGTTTTGTAGAAGGGGAAATGGATGTTAATAGTTAAGCTTGAGAAGCTTAAAGTTAGTTTAAAGATAGAGAAGCCACAATGTAACCACGTAATATGTGGTCACAAGGGGGTTGGTGGTGTGCCGCGTAAGGGGTCGTGGTGTGATTTGAACTGCAAAAAAGCAGTAAATCACTTGCATGCGTTCGTAGATTTACTGTCTCGTTGGTGAAATATACCCTATAACGTAATTATGGGATCGTGACAAATGTATGGGTTAAAACTAGTGAGTTTACCCATCCAAAAATGGGAATTTGTTATTTTTTTGTGTTTGTTTGGTGAGTTTGTTACCTAGTAGAAAAGTGAATCATTACTGTCCTTGTATTTCCTTATTTTGGTGATGTATAATTAAACTGTGAGTAAATAAAGGTTTTGTAATGAGACAGAAATAAGTTAGTGTTTTATTAAGACGCTAATTAAGATGGTTTCTGTTCGCTTATAGGAAGTTGGAGTAATGCTAACACAATGGGTTTGATGGTCTATTTGAACATCAATAAGCTAATAAAATGCCCAGAAATAAAACTTGTTTAATTTTAAGTATACTAATGTATGAAGTTAGAATTAGAACATTTCTTGATTATTAGTAAGATGTGCATGTTAATTTTTAAGGTACGTTGAGGTACACCAGTTATATGAATAATCAGTTGGAATTTTTTAGGGGACTATAGAATAAGAACATGAAAATTGAATTGACCGACGTTTTTGCTTATTGCGAAGTTGTCATTTCCAAGAATGAAATTCAAAATGTAACTACCCATATTCGTAAAACTTGAGAAATCGGTTAGGTAAACGTATCATTAATCCCTTTAAGTTTTTTTTAGTATCCTTGCCAGTGTGATGTAGAATTCGGTTTTTTTAAGGAAAGTATACTGTATAAATATTGCAGGGGTATAATCTTAATAGAAATTAAATTCAGATTAAACCTTATTTGAAGTTATTTAGGAACTAGGTAAACAAACAGAATTGTGAAATGATATTCAGTCACCCCAGTGATGGGATCGTATTTGTGGAAAGGTATTTTATTTTACAATTGTCTTTAATTTGATCATAATTTCAAGGGGTATTTTTAAGATGTTGTAGAGAAAAGATAATGTATAACGTGATAAATTTAAGAAACCAAAAGCAAAGGAGACCTATTCGGAATAACCATATTCCGTGTGGGGATAATATAGAAGGGACTGGTGAGGTAAAACGGTTTGGCGTCGCTTAATTATGACAATGTAAAAGCATTTTAGGGTAACCGAATATAGTAACTTGGTATTTTTCATTTCAGCTATTTCAAATGTTTATTTTTTTTATATTGTTATGATTTTTTATTATTTTTATTATTTCTTCCATATGCACTTACAACCACACCACACTAATTAACCGGTGCATCCTTAAAATTGTTACGGGCAAATCAAATTTAGAACGTAACACTCATTTGACCCGTAACAAATAATAGACAGCAAACGCTCTTTCATGACTGAAGAAGAAAAAGGTTTTTTGAATGAGCTCATAACAAACAACATAACAATACCCGAGAGCAAAAATGCAATACCTGCAACCAAAGAGAAAATAGCATCGATGGAGATCACGACGGAATATAGCTCTTGCTCCAAATATTCTAAAGTAAGCTTGGAAGTTTTTTTAAATATTTATTGGAAAATATCTTATAACCTATGTTTGTTAATTAGTAGTTAAATTCTTAGAGAAAGATAGTACAATTAAGCAAATGATGATTGATGAGAAAGCATGAAATTACGTAACTGACTGCGGAAAAATATTTCCGCATGACTACTGATGGTGGCCCTCACATACCAATCAAATACTCTCCGATAGTGATATCTTAAATGAAAACGTAGACATAAAGATTACAGATGTCATTGACAGCGACTCTTACCCACCCAGAGATATGAATTATCAATTGGCGGATATGGTCAACACTGATTATTATTATATTTAACTTGAACAAGTTGCAGGTTTTGAAATTTGTCGATATAATTTTGTCTCAACTAAATATAATTCTTTTTATAGCTGAAACAGCAAAGGCACATACCAGTGGAACGGTTCGCACTGCAGAACCAAAGAAAAGTGTTTATTTGTTGAGGGACACAACAATCGAATAAAGCTGCGTAAACGTCTCGAAAGGATGGATGCCTTTAGAAAGCAATAGAAGGAACTACATTTTTTTCGAATATAGGAGCTGCGATTGAAAATCAAAGATCAAAAGGTGCGTTTTGAAATTGCGAAGAACTTAGGCAAGAAAAAGAAAAATCTGCACAATTATTTAAGACGTGTTAACTAAATTTTTAATTACTTTACAACTTTAATATACCATATATATTATTAGTATTTTGATTTTGATTTCCATTTTGTAAAAAACACCACAATCCGTTTAACAGGATTTGATCTACATAAAATATATGTTAATGAAAGCATTTTTAATAACATTTCCTCGTTGGTATTTGGGACACGCAGAGTATGCATTACATTCGGATCATGAAAGAAATCAGCTTCTTAAAAATGTTGCCGACATCTAGTAGAGATATTGTGAAGCACTGTAGTAGCTGCAATTGCTCTTATTCTAATTGGAATGCAGTAACAAGGAATCGCATACGACCTTTCCATATCTCAAACATACGATTAACAACAGTTCTGCTATGAATATAGGCAGCATTATAACGCTGCTCAGCTCTTGTGATGCGGTTAAACAATGAGGTGTAAAGGTGTCTAGTTGGTAGATGGCCATGTTGTAAATGTATTTACACAAAACTGCAGTTAGATATCTGACTGCCATCTGTTGATCCTGGCAATATAGTAGTATATCAAAAACCTTGTTCTGTACGTGTGATACTACTTGGACGTTGAGTGACATTCATTCTTCTCAATTTTGATATACCTCCGCATTATTACCACCACGATTCTTGATTTTGACATGTGTACCATCCACACATCGTATAGCCTTACATTTGATTCTTCCAATGCTCCACTCGAAGGTATTACATTGGCCAGGAAGCTAATTCTTTTTACCTGGAAATTTTACTTATGCCGATTGCTTGCGCGACTACACTCATACATGAGACCTACGTTTTACCTCTCATCCGAACCGAAGCTTTATTTTTGTGACAAATGCTCACTTAACATTTTTCAAGAGGTCCATGTGGGGAATCGAACCCGGGATCTTGGGCTTAGTAGTCATACACAAACCAACTAGATCGTGCATTTACATTTCCAATGCTCCACCCGAAGGTACTACATTGGCCAGGAGGCGAGTTTTTGTTGCCTGGAAAATTAGAATTTTGCCGAACCCTTGTCGTTCCAGGCAAGGTAGGAATTTTTAATGTGCGTGACAACACTCACACACGGGACCTCCATTTAACCTCTCATCCGAACGAGGGCGTAATTTTTGTGAAAAATGCTCACCTGCCATTTTTCAAGCAGTCGGTCGTGTCAGGATTCAAACCGAGGACCTTGGGATCCGTAGTCTTACGCTTACTACATTGATCCACGACGACGCCTGAACCAAATAGTCCACGAACCCGCTCTTACACATTGTATAGCCTCTGAAAAAACCAATGTAGCGTAAAGTAATTGCTTTGTAAGTTGTATTTGAAGTTGACCTTGCGGAAGCTTTGGATGCATTGGCAGGCATCTGGCTTAGAGAATGCTGACATCATTCACGATTCTGAGTACAGAAAGAAGCTTGACTTATTGCTTTGTAGGGTGTATTCAAGTTGGCCTTATAGAAATTTTACGTGCATTGGCACAAATCTGGCTAACAAATGCAGACTTCACTCACGATTCTACATACCGATTATTATGACAATATGGAGTCAACCAATAATTCACTTGATAACTGCCACTTGCAAAAAAACGCAATACTATACCGTTTTAAGGATTTGATGAAGGTTGTCCGCGGTTATCGAGGTGTTCATATACTGTATATGCTACTGGAAGTATAACATACAAAACTGATTGTCTAGAAAATCTAAATCTTTTAATTAAATCTGAATCTTAAAAGCTTTCAAGGAGATTAGAATTATGCCTTATCACATTCCTAAAATAGACCACTTAATAAAATACAAAAAATGCATAATATTACCTTGGTACTGGTAAATATGTATCATCTGCAAATAATCTACAGATTCGAAGAAATCAACTTCCATTAGGTGAATAAGTATTTAATGGAATATGCTATGTGTCCGCTAGATCATATATAATTAAATAAGCTTAAGTTGACCCCAACTTGCCTTACATGACCCTAATGTATAACTTATATGTCAAAAATAACTATGACCGGGTACTACGCCGGGTACAGATAAAGTGCAAGCAGAAACTCCAAAAGCCGTTGGAGAAACAGTAACAAAACGTCTCCTCAAACTTGTCAGCTATATGTACGTGACAGGCCAATCCCCAAAGATTTGAAACGTAACACCATAGTCACTAAACCAAAAAACATAGGTACGGATAGATGTGAAAATTTCCGAACAATTAGTTTAAAAGCACAACTGTGAGAAATATTAACTAGAATTGTACAAATCGGGCTGAATAAATACTAGAAGAAGATCCATTTGGGTTTAAGCAAAATATGAGAACACGGTAGGTCATTTTAGTTTTGAAGTTGATAATGGAGAAAATAGTAGAAAAGAGTAAACATATACATCGGGTTCGTAGATTAACATAAAGCATTCGACAATGTAAAGTTGGAAAGATAATCAAAATACTGAAGAGATAGGATGATACATAACATATTCAAATAGGAAACAACGCCAATAGAATTATAGCAAGAACGTAGAGACGTAAGTATTTGAAAAGGGGCGAGACAGGGTTGTGCGCTATACCGATTAATGTTTAACTTTTATATTGAAGAGCCGATGAATACTGTCAAATACAGAAAACGTTTGGAACTATTATCGGAACAAGCGATGATATTCTTAGACTTGCATGATATAACGGTATTAGCTTATAGCAAGAATCAACTCTTAAAGAAATGAAAACAATACTAACAAAGAGATAGGGTATACAAAGGAGGAGATAATAAGTCAAGAATCACAATACAAATGGGAAACCAGAATTTACAAGAGATTAAGTATTTCTACCTAGAAGGCCAAATAACGCAAAAAGGGAAATTGCAAAAATATAAAACAAAAATTAGCACAAGCAGTGCTGCTTTTATCAAGAAAAAGCAGCGATTACGTTTGAAGAAACCAAATACGGACACAGCGGATGGATTGCTGAAAGCATATGTGTGTAGCACAGCATTGTATTGCTATGAAACGTAGACTGTAGGAGAAGAAGACGAGAAAAACATGAGACCTTTGAAATGTTGTGCTACAGACGTTTGACGAAGATACCCTACATGTGATTTTCCAATACTCCGCCCGAAGGTGCTACATTGGCCAGGAAGCGGGTTTTTTTTTTACTTTTTACTTTGCTGTTTTAAGCAAGGTAGGGATCTTTAACGTGCGTGACAACACTCACGCATCGAACCTCCATTTTACCTCTCATCTGAACAATCGTGTATTGTCGTGAAAAATGCTCGCCTAACATTTTTTAAGTGGACCGTGTCGGGATTCAAACCTGGGACCTTAGACTTAGTAGTTACACACATACCAACTTCGCTACGGAGCCGCCTGACGAAGATACCATGGACAGACATTATTAAGAATAAGGAAGTACTAGAAATGGTATGGGAAGAAATAAACATAAGGAAAATAGTACAAAAAATAGGGAAGGTAGAATACGTTCTAGGTCATGACCGAATAGTGCGGGGTATATCAGAAACAGCAAAATGAAGAAAGGGGTCAAAGGTAGACCTCAGATAGTGAAAGGTGTAGGTTTTGGGAATTTCAGAGAATGTGTAGGTTAGCTCAGAGTAGGAAACAACACGTTTAATCAATTAGAGAACTGTAAACTTAAATATGAAAACGCTAAAAGCAAAAGAAATCTTCTACGTAAATAGTTAGGGCAACTTCTTCCTTACAAATTTCTTCTTCTATTATTATTTTTATTGGACCAGGTTGAGACGCTAAAACCACCGGAGTTATTTACACCATATCTAACATACAATATGCCTCAAAACCTAAAGCAGGGACGAAGATTTTGCAATAAAATCCACATCCATGAGTCGAAGGGGTCCCTACAGCTCCAGCAACCTACGCTGTCGGTTTTTTGTCTGATTTCGGACTGTCGGTTCTAATTAAATGAATTTTGTTAAAATGTAGTTATATTTTTCTATGTAGATTGTTGTTTTTTGGCCGATATATGAACGTGCAAACTATCTCAAAGATCTTGCAATGAATCTGTAGGTGATCCATACAGTTCCAGCTATTGACTTTCCGTTATAGTTGTGGACCATCGGCTTTCATTATATATATGGCGGTAAGAAGCCAAATTTTTTGCTACTTACGTAATTGAGTTTCAGGACAGGTGTGACACAAACTTATTATTAATGTTATATTTATTTGGCAAGAAGGAGGAATTAGGACGGCTGAAGTTTTTGACTCACATCTAATATATAGTACGGTTCAACTTTCCGAGAAACGGCAGCAGTTTTTGATAAAAGTAGGAAGCATGGATTGAACCTAACACTAATAACGTAGCTGTCAACTTTCCATCTTATATATCGAGTTATATAACTGTGGTTAAAAGAAACAATAGTTTTAGCTACGCTATTAGTTGAATTTCGGGTTACGTTCGTCACTAACTTATTTTTTTATCATTTTTATTTGGCAACACCCAACACCATTGCGGTAATTTGGTACACATCCAACATACAATACGCCTCAAAATCTAGAACAAGCCTCAGACAAGAATCGAACTTTCGATTCATACAGCTCCATCACTCTAGGATGTCGACTGTGTTTTTTATTTGTGGACCGTCGGTTTTTTTTTAAATGTATTACGCTAAAAGGCAAAATATTCTTTCCTACAGGCAAATTCATTACAAACTTATTATTTATCTATTAGTTTTATTTGAAAAAAACGAGGGGTTAAAACCTCTGGTCTTTTTGTTTTACATTTGACGTACAATTCCTGAAGAACGGTGAAGGCTTTCTGATGAATGCACGGGCTGAAATCGAACTTGCGATTCGCACAGTCCTAGAGGTCAAAGCAGTCTAGGCATACTGTCTGATTTATGGAATGGCAGGTATTGAACCTAGCACTACTAACGTAGCTATCAACTTTCCATCTTATATATCGAGTTATATATTTGTGGTTAAAAGAAACAATAGTTTTAGCTATATAATTAGTTAAATTTAAGGGTTACGTTCGTGATTAACCTATTTTTTATTATTTTTATTTGGTACACATCCAACATACAACACGCCTCAAAATCCAGGACAAGCCGCAAACAAGAATCAAACTTCCTGTTCATACAGCTCCATCATTCTAGAGTGTCGACTGTGTTTTTGATTTGTGGACCGTCGGTTTTTTTTAAATGTATTACGCTAAAAGGCAAAATATTCTTTTCTACAGGCAAATTCATCACAAACTTATTATTTATATATTAGATTTATTTGACAAAATCGAGGGTTAAAGCCGCTGGTCTTTTTGTCCTACATTTGACATACAATTCCTGAAGAACGGTAAAGGCTATCTGATGAATGCACGGGCTGGAATTGAACCTGCGTTGACTCATACTCTCTGATTTATGGAATGGCAGTTTTAATTTGATGTCTGATACTAGGTAGAATATTCTTTTTTACATAGATAGTTGAATTTCGGAGTCAAGTTCTTCACCAACCTATTATTTGTATAACATTTTGATTTGATAAGATCAAAGGTTGAAACTGTTTGTGTTTTTGATCCACATGTCACATGTAATACGCCTACAAGTCCAAGGCAACAATAACAGCTTTCTAAGGAAAGTACAAGCTGGAATCGGACCTGCAGCTCATACAGCTACAGCGACGTTAATCGTCAATTTTCTGTCTAATTTCTAGACTGTAACTTCTAATTATATGTATTCAAAAACGGCAGAATAATCTTTACAAGATAAGTGATTGACTTTAGGGGTAAATACAACACCGGAGTTGGTGTGTAGATATTCGAGGTTGATTTTCTTATATTTTGGTATGCACTTGGATCACGTTATTTCTTATTTATCTGTTTGGTTACAATAAAAACCTTTGCTATTTGGTATTTTTTAAAATGTGTTCCACAAATTCCCTTAATAAATACTTTTTTGTCGCTTCCTGCAACTTATAAACAGATTGGGTCTGTCCTTGTCAAAACTACGTTAGAACGGTGCGGCACAAAATATAGTTATCCAAAATTTCAACAAAAGCAATTTTAGTTATTGATCGATTAGGTACAGGCTTTAATTACAAATTGGACCAATCATAGTTTTTTTCCTAGAGAGCTACTATACTGCTACCACGTATGTGAACCTAGAAACTCTTTATCTTTACTGACGTGAAGTATATGTTTCAGACAACTATAGAACCTTTTGCAAGACAATGCTTTTATATAGGTTACAAAGAGGTCTAGTCGGAACAGGTTCTATAGTATTCAAAGCCTTTAAATAATGTTTTTCAGAACAGTCACATTGGGGTGATTGCAAAGTGATACGTGAATCGACAGCAAATACAACTATAAAAACTCAGTAAAATCGCTTAAGCATATAAGAAAGTGAATGGGTTCAAGAATAGGCTCATGAGAGACATCGTATTCTACTTGCTTCAACTCGATATTCCAGCCTCTTCAATCTTTTACATTCTGTCGCTTAAGAATAATTTAACTCATTTTTGTGCGTTTTAGGAAACTTGGATTCAGAATTTATTATGTACATTCGTATAGTACTATTTTACCTCTCTTCAAGGTGTCTAAAAAAATATTCTGTAGTAGCGCAAAGTATGCCAAATGAATTTGAAACAACTATATCTGAATATAAATGGATGTTTTTCTTTCCATCCTAATTCCAGTCAGATCTCGAGAGAGTTATTATCGCGTGAGAACGACTAGAATCCTACAGTGAGAAACTATTAGATTATCTCTTCAAGGTGTTGATCGAAGAACGTTCTGAGTGAGCTGCAACTTCAGCCATAAGAGGTGTACATCACGAACCTCCGGCACTGGTGTACACCATCGTTACTAACCTCTCTTTTCAGTGCAAACTAATACCAATGACAACGAAGGACTTTCTCAAGACGCGGCCATCCGTTACTATCACCGACGACACTTCTGACATGGACTACGAAAACGTCTCTACACGCAGACGACGTGACGACCGATTATCCTCCGAAACGAGAACATCAACAAGAAGCAGAAATCCGTACCCATAAAATAACATCGAACCTAAACATGCTACCGCAACTACCACACCAGGCTCCGACACCATCACGACTCAGATCACCGCAGACAAGGACAAACCATCGACTAGAAGACTCTACGCCTACGTCACCGCCACCAGCTCCACCATGGACCCTTCCGATGCCGAAACACGTTACCAGCCTCAGACCCGGACAAACAGTAACCGCATCCCTCCTATTTTTATCGAGAAGTTTGCTAACTTCATTCAGCACACCAAGGAGCTAAACCGACATCTACAAAACAAAGTCGACATCCGAGCAAGGAGCAAGAACTAATACCGCACCTACGCACCGCAATTCAGATCCCTGCAGGACTACTCAAAGAAAAACATCATCGAGTACTACACATACACCATACAGATCCGAACGCAAACTCAAAATAGTTATCAAGAGTTTAGCCGCCAACATCACGACTGAAAACATCAAGACCGAACTCACCGACATAAGGTACAAAATCAACTATGTGACTGAGCTACAGAGCATAATAGAACCCACAATACTGAACAC
The DNA here is from genome assembly GCA_036346225.1 of Platerodrilus igneus. Taxonomy (NCBI): domain Eukaryota; kingdom Metazoa; phylum Arthropoda; class Insecta; order Coleoptera; family Lycidae; genus Platerodrilus; species Platerodrilus igneus. Next base: position 7,285,882 of record JARFIW010000791.1, read on the forward strand.
TGCATCTCAGTATCTTTGGAGAACTAACTCCAGACATGACTAGAATCTACAACCTGATACGTTACATCTACTGCATCCACATTAACAGATTGCCGCAATTCGCAAAGCAGGGTGGAGCTTCATCAATGCTTTGTGCCAACGATTTGGACCTTCAAGCCTTAACTGCAAGATACGAACTCACCGACATGTTAAATGCGTACAAAATCAACTACCGTGGCAGCTGATTGCTACAGAATAAAGGAGTTACCGACCTATACGCGCCACACTGCTTCGGTCCACATCTGGTTAACTACCAACATTGCCCTAGCATACCTACGAACAACTGCGCAAGAGATACACCGTTACATTTACTGCAATGCTCACACCGAAGGTACTACGCATTCGAAAGCCAGGAGTGCGAGTTTTTGTTGCCTGAACAATTTAGAATTTCGTGCCGAACGATTTGGACCGTTCCAGCCTTAGATCTTTAACGTGAGTGACAACACTCACACGGGACTGCATGTTAACCTCTCATCCGAAGCAGCACCTGGCAGCGGTAATATTTGCAAGAAAATGCTCACCTGCCAGTTTCCAAGCTAGTACGCGCCAACTGTCGGATATGAACCCGACCTTGGGATCCGGTTAGTCTTACGCAAAATTACTACATTGAATACCACGAACGACTGCCGCAAGAGATACACCACCGCTACTCAGCAACGACGCAACCCACCAAAAGTACAAGAAACCGACGACGACGATTCACTACAAGCAGAAATGGAGGACACGGAGTTCGAACAACAGCCCCAATAATTAAGCCAAAAACCACCGTCAAAGACGACACAAGCGCTACAGAAGACGAAGAACAATCAAGCTCCGAAAAAGAGCCACGCGGAAAAACTAAACAGAACAAAAGCAAGAGCCGACAGGGAAAGAAGAAAGTCATCACTAATCCAAAGCCATCAACCACCACCGACACAAAATCACCGACGAATACAACAAGAAGCAACAGAGACGAGCAGCGAAGCAACAGAACGACTAAAACACCTTCCACACAACCACAAGCAGAGCCGTCCATCAGCATCACTCCGACGATGACACTACTTTTTAATAAAATACTGCTTAGTGCCTATAGGGCTGGAACATTCAAAACTACCTTACTATGGGCGGCAATGTGCGACATACTAAAAACCTATAATGGACAATAGACTAACACCAAGAAACTTAGTATTCCTTTCCTGGAACGCCAACGGGATACGGAACAGGATGACCGAACTAAAACACTTCCTGTAGCATCACACGTGGACGTCGGAATGATTGGGGAACAAGATTACCTTGCACACATCCTAGCGAATTACAACATCTACAGGAAGAGCGCAACCTAAAACTAGGACAACCAGCTCACGGAGGAGTTGCCACACTGATACATAACCGACTACTTCACGAACAACTCCAAACACTCGACTGCTTTAGACAGTAAGGACGTCAGGTTCAAAGCCAACGGGCAATTCTTTAAACAAATAGCTGTTTACAGAAGTCTAACTAGTACGGATATACGCCCTGAAGATATCGACGACTTGCTACAGGAAGATACACCGATAAGAATCTGGAGACCTACATGCCAAACACGAAGTCCTGGAGAGCAATAACTACCAACAAGAGCGGCCGCATCCTCTACACACACTCTCTCGGCAAGGACTTTGACATCGTAACACCGAACGCACCGACAAGAATCCCATCGGACAGAACATAAAGAGCAGACTTCCTCGACATCTCAATCATAAAGAACATACCGTATCCGCTGGACATGGAAATTCTTCAAGACCTCAGTTCGGATCATCTACCAATCATCACCGAAATACAGATACAACCACAGACGACATACAGGCGCACCAGGATAAGACATAAATCGCGAAAGTTCAACGAAGGTCTCCAAAGGAAAATCACCGACGGAAACCTAGACATAAACAGCACACAAGGTATTGACGAGTCACTACAGTATCTCACAAAAACCATCCAAGAAACAATGCAACAGTGTTCCATGGAGACTGCTACCCGAGAAAAAGACCTGACATCCCAGGATACACAAAAGAGGCCATCAACGAAAAGGAAGCCCTTGTCAGAAGGTGGAAAAACACACGAGATCCACAAATAAAAACGTTACTTAACCGAAAGCAATGCGCAATCAAAATTATGTTGGACGAACATTACGACGAATCCTGGACCAACCACGTCAACTACACAATACAAACAGAAGTAAGCTTGTACAGACTAAACCGTCGACTTATGACACGGAAAAACACCGGTCCAGCACCGCTACAATGAGAAAACAGAATGCTGTACAACGCCGAAAAGCCAGCAGCCAAATTCGTCGAAGTTCTCCAAAATACGTTCTCAAAAAACCCACTTCATAAACACACGTGTAGGTCAAATACTACAAGCACCTGCAAAGAACGATATTCTACACATCACTCCACAAGAAATAAAACAAGCCATGACCAGACAAAACACTAGGGAAGCTCCAGGAAAAGACGGAATCACGCACATGGCGCTAAAGCACATAACAAGAAAAACACTGACGTTCATCACAAAATTCTTCAACAGTATGAGCAACCACAAATACTTCACAGACTTATGAAAATCGGCAACAGTGCTAATGATTCCGAAGCCAGGGAAAAAGAAGATGGACGCCGAAAACTACAGACCAATCTCCCAACTGATCACGTTACCCAAAATCTTCGAACAATTACTACTGACAAGACTGACACCACTGCTGAAAGACCGACTAGAACAATACGAATTCAAGAAACAGCACTCCACCACATTACAAGCCATCCGGGTAATAAACAACATAGCCACCAACTACAAGCGACGTATAACCACTATCGCCATCGCCCTCGACATAAAAAACGCCTTTGACAAGGATGAATCAACGGACTGCTGTTTAAGCTTGCCATCATTCACAACCTTCCGACGCCTTACATTCAATTGTTACAAAGTTACCTGATCAACAGGAAGATCAGGTGAACGTAGAAGACATCCTATTACCAGAATCTCCTGTCACAGCCGGCGTCCCACAAGGAGCTTGCCTTTCACTAACGTTATTCAAAGTATACATCCAGGACTTACCATGCCGCTAAAGAGTCTTCTGCGCCATGTACGCCTACGACACCCTGCTCCTGACAACCGGACGAAACGCTAACGAAACAACATCAAGAATGCAAAAACAGCTCGACACACTACCGGACTGATTCCAACAGTGGAAAATCAAATTAAACTTTCAGAAGACTGAAACCATACTATTCTCCAGACGCAAGAAAAAGCAAATACCACTAACGCTAGAAGGCCAAGAGCTAGTTTGGAGCAAATCAATAAAATACTTAAGGGTTCACATCGACAAGCAATTAACGTTCAGTAAACATTTCACTGAAACGACAGACAAAGCCCAAAGAGCAAAAGGCTTCTTCCACGGAATACTCGTCCACAAAAACAGACTACCGATGGACATCAGACTCCAGACCTACAAGACATGCTTACGACCCATACTGAGTTATGCATCGGCGGTATAGTACACCTACATTTCATAAACAAACAAAACCAAACTCGAAGCATTCCAAAACCAGACCGTTAGGACCATCACCGGAGCACCATGGTTCGTTAGAAATAAAACTCAAAGGCTGGACCTTAGACTACAAACGCTAGAAAACAATTTCAAGACGCTGACGTCAAATATATACGAAAAAATCGACAACTCAGAAAACGAACAGCAAGACTGGCGCGAAGAAACGATTTCACACTCTCTGCAGACAGAGAATCGAAGACTTATAAAGCAGTAAAAATCAGTTAGCTACGAGACAGTCAAAATCAATTGATTAATGCTATAAAAGGAAGTTGGACTTGAGAAATCCAAGTTCGACTAAGCTGAGATAAATTTTCCACCCTTATGACAACTGTTAGAATTCAAAGGAATTAAAACAAGCTGCATACAATTTTACTGAACACGTGACATCGTTTTGGTTGTACAGTGTAAGATTAGAGAACATGATTTATTATCTCTTACACGAAACATTTGTGATGTTGGAATATACCCTTCCAATCGCAAATTAACGATTGTTTTATGAGATAAACCGCAAGATGTTTACTTAACCAATATTACTTCCAAACCATTAAACTTTTATGAATACTATACGCTTCCTTCAAATGAGCTTTAAGGGTTTTATGAGTCTTATTTAAGTTTTAATACACAATAAAACAAGAGTTAAGTAGTAAGTAAAATTTGAAGAAGGACCTAGAAGTATACTGTATTGAATAAAATGTTTCGCGATAAATTCTCACCTGGGACGAGCTTTGTCTGCGTAGAGACGCTCTAGATGATGAAGCTGCAGCATGTTGATCGCCCTCTGCACCTTTGGGGTTATGTCCGGCTGTGTTGGAGAACCACTGCGCACACTACCTGCCAGAGGATGCATTAGCCCATACCAGTTTAAATGAAAAATAACATGCACACCGGAAAGTTTGATAGAAGGCAGGTTGTGATATAGATTGAAAAGCCATTCCGCATGCTGATTGCAAGCAACATATAATACTTACAGGTTTTAACTACACATTTTAAAAAGTTTTGAAGCTGAAAAGTTGGTCGTTTAAAATTTTATTAAATTTCTAACACTATGTTTAGCAGTATTATAATATAAAATAATTGTATAAGTAAATTTTTCTTGGCTTAGCAAAGCGTTGCGTTACGTTAGATATAAATTAAATGGGAAATGAAAAATTACTGCATAGTAGATTTTATAAATAATTATTATTAATTAAGCATGATATTTCAGTTCCTTTTTTTTTAGAAAATTTAGTATCAATTAGGACAGTTAGAATTATTAAATGAATTTTCTCAAAATATATTAGTACAGTAGAGTATAATACTAAGATAATGTATTGGCCATTATAAGGTAAACGCGACAACAAAAACCGCTGAAATAAACGATTTCATAAAACATACAATGTAATAAATATGTGTTTCAAGAATGTCAAATACGTATATAATGCAGGGCGTCATACAAAAAACAAAACCGCATTAACGAAATAAATCAATACCTGAAAAATGCAGATGCCGCTAACAGGGAAGATAATATGGAGACATGGCTAGACGTTCAAGGTAAAATTTTAAATGTACGTGGCTGTTGTGTAATTAACGCTACAATAACCTTTATATTAAGTATAGATTAAAGTTGATACATTGCATTATCTTCCGCTGACCTCAATTAATAGAATTTTATAAAGGGAGGAATGAGATATACCAACTGAACACAACAATTGAAAGCTAAGTTTGGAAAGTTCAAGTTCAGAAAATTAATTAGAACCTTGAGCATTTAGTCTATGAGTAAGTAAGAAGCAGGGGAAAGTCGTGCTGTTGATGTTGGTATGAGAACAGACTAAAAGTTAGGTTGAAAGTAGCAGAACTCCAAGATGCAACTGGGGATTCCCCGCAGATAATAAGTACGTGGCATGCGAAATAAGTTTGGACTACGCTTGCAGTGGTAAGATAGATTTCTCACACGTGAGAGGCGTAAATTTAATGACGACCTAGTTAAACGAAAACTTGTGAGGTCGTCTTACATAAATTTTGGATTTTGTTTTAGAATAAGGGAGCTGATGTGTTATTGAATAGCTCTGGTAATTTTTTTATGAAAAATGAAAAATGCTGGATATCCTTAAATTTCTTACAAATCGTGAGTAGCATGAGCTTTTATGTTGATAATATAGAACTAAGTTCGTGTTAATTTTAAATCTTAGTTGCAAATGGTTCGTATTACTGTAGTTATAAATTAACAAATCACGAAAGTAATTATTTTGTTGGACTAAATTTAAAAGTTAATTCTATTGATGGAATTCAGTGTTAGTTAAAGCACAAAATTTTAGTATTTTGGATATGAAATTATGAGACCACACCTTGGCATCTAACTGATTTTCTATATTTGTTATTAAGGACATTTCCAGGCAATAGGATTTAGGATGTCATGCAATTTAATAGGAGAAACGGGAAAATCTAGAGAGATAGTATTATTAATGGATTTGATTTAATTCTTTAGGATTCTTTTTAGTAATATTTGTCCGGTTTGAGGTTAACGAATTCGATTACATAAATACATTTGTATTAAATTGCAACAATTTGATGTCAATAGAGGTTAAGTATAGGTTGAATTTTATTTGCGTTTATTTATGAACTTGAATAAAAATTAGGTCATTATAAAAAAATATCAGGCCAATCTAGTAATGAAGTCACATTTGAAAGAGGACCTTGGTTTCGAGATTTTTTAATTATGGTAAATTTTAAAATATTTTAGAGTTAAGAAAAATATAATGGGATAAAATTAAAAAACCCAAAAGCAAAGGAAACATATGCAGAATAACCGTCTTCTGTATAGATATAATATGGAAGTGATTTCCGACACAAGGTGGTTTAACGACCGTTAATTATAACAAGAGAAAAAGCCTTTCAAGATAAGTAATTGGTGTAACGTAGCTTCTTTGTAACCCAGCCATTTTATTATTTCAATTTTTTTATTATTTTTTCTATAGGAATCCACTCCCGCATCACCTTAAAATTGTTACGGATTTCAGCCCCCTTAGCACACATTTAAATTTATAGCATAATGCTCATTTTGCCCGTAGCAGGTCGTTTAAAAATCGGCGGAAATTTTAACAAGTTTAAACCTGAAATGAGCTCAGCAAAGAAGAATGTTAATACTATTATTATATTCAGAATATCGGTTAAAATTAATTCAAAAGATTAATGATACCGTATGTAATTTAGCTTTAATAAATGACTAAAACGCGTGTTTTATCCAAAACTGTGGTATCGTAAGTTCATTATATGAATTTGCATAAAAGTTCTGGGAAACTCTCAATCTCAGTTTACTGTGTATTTTAAAAAATCACAGCATTCTACACACGCAAGCACGCACGCACGTAAAACCGCATGCACACACGGACGCATGCACGCCTACGCCTACGGACGCAAGAACGAACGCACGCACGCACTCACGCAAACGCACGCACGCACGTACGCGCGCCGGACGCACGAGTTTTCGTAGCGACAAGTTGTGTATTAAATACTTCTATAATAAGAAAAACATGCAATGTAGTTTGCAAAAAATTCCAACGAACAAAAATAATGTTACGTAAAGAAACGAAAAAACAACATACCTACAAGAAAAAGATTTATATGCAAGAAAACTAGAAGAAGAAAAACTCAAGTCATGCTATACAAACTAGCAAAAGAAATAATGGCTACTAATATAAATAATGAAATAGACACAAATGATGACAAACCATTCACTCAACAGAAATATAGACAACAGAATTCACTGGAAAAGACGGCATTGGCAGTAAGATATACTCAGATTTTGTACATTTCATTCTCTTAGTTCATAAAAAAATATTTATAACGAGTGTTTAAAAGACGAATATCTTCAAAAATTTGGATGAAATTCATAATAATTCCGATAATCAAACCAGGAAAAGAAAATAGCAAAGAACCATCAAAATTTCGGGCAATAAGTTACTTAAAGTAGGTGGTAAAATACTAGAAAAATTGCTAGCTATTAGATTAACATAGTACCTACACCCTACAATCTACTCATTCCACTACAATTTGGTTTCATCGCAAAAAAGTACTACAGATACTTTAAGGTATTTAAAAAAATTTATAACAATAAATTAAAAACAAATTACTTATTATTCTAATCAACCGTCGTTGTTAAAGAAGCGTTTATTAATACTGCTTTGTGACCTGCAATACTAAACACGCTAGAAAATTATCAATGTCACAAAAATATATATAAATTAGCTCAAAATTGTTTTATAGATAAAAAGGAATGATTAAAGGAGGTACCTTTTTAATTGAAGAAGAATGCCCTCAAGGTTCTTGCTCATTTTTATGGAACGTAATTTACAATTCCCTACAAATTCACAAAATGAAATTTAATGAAGAAAAATCTAAAATTACGATTATATAAAAAGAAAGAAACATTGTGAGACATGGTAAAAAAATTTACCTAAACTACAAAACTTTAGAAATTGTTAAAAATGTGAAATAACTAGGCATATGGATTGAAGAAAGTATACATTTGATTACCATATGACACAAATAATAACTAAATATACAAATATTATAAATCAATTATCAAAAAATGCAAAAATAAAATAGGAATTAAAACGCAAAGCACTAAAAGAGCACGAAAGAGCTGTATTGCCGTGGCTGTCGTAGGATCGCCTATTTGGATAGAAGTTTTAGCTAAGGAATTAAATCAAAAGAAACTGAACAGAGTACAAGGACTAATAAATTTAAGAATATCTAGAGCACGAAGAACCTTATCATATGATGCATCTTGCATAATAGAAAAAAAAAGTCGATAATTATTCAATTAAATGAACTTGACACAATGTATAAGATAGCAAAAAATTTAAAACCACACTAACTAATTTTGAAGCCCCAACACTTAAAAATAAATTTATACTTCCAGCAGACATGCCACCGGTTGAGGAAATCTTAGATAACTTTCAGTAAAATACCATTTATATTCATTTATAACTTTTATTAAAAATATTAATTTTGATATGTTCCGTGACTGAAATGTTTAATCATTTTAATTTATCTACAGATATTTATTGTTTAATTTTATTTTACTTTTATGTTTATTTTAGGTAATTTAAGAATGTTATTAAGTTCAATTGTTATTTATTTAACGTTATATATGAATTATTACTTTTTAATAGAGCATACTAAAATAAAACACACACACATATGTATATACCCAGATATACTCAGCTGCTGCAACTGTCAACGCTGTATCCCACATCACAGAAGACTGTCCCAAACCTATCACACTCGCTCTATTTGCACTAACTGCTTCAGAATAAACCGACACCACGATCATCCCGTCACCGGTCCTGAATGTCCCGTATATAAACAATCCGTACCTATGACGAGATTACGCACGGACTATAGGTAATAAGACAAACGCACATCGACAGTGGTATACTCTGGTCCCTCTCTCACCCCAAAATAGATCCATTCAAATTAACTTCCAACACTCTAGATCCGTTAGCCTTGAGTTATCCCATGTCCTACATGAAAATCATATCACAATCGTAGTAATACAAGAACCACATCTCATCCGAAACAAAATCCCCAACTTATTGCCAACTACACATACCTACATACACCATAATTTCACAGACCCAAAATTCACATCAGAAAAGCCATTACCAAACCGGATGTGGATACATGCTAAATAGCCTATCTCTACATCCCCAGACTGCCACCGTAGAAATACAATGACAAACCGGCATCCTTTTCCTTATATCTTCATACCTCCAATTCCGACGGGATACAAACACGTACACTCATTTTAGAAAATATACTTAAAGCACTACCAGAAAAACCATTTATAATCCGTGCAGACACGAACGCCAAATCAACATTATAGCTCAATGACGCAACAGACCAAAACGGTTCCATACTTCAGAATTTTATACACCACCACAGCCTACACATACTCAACTCTCTCTTACTCATGCCCACAAGAGAATTCATAAATTACAGTACAAAGATAGACAATACCAACACAAAGTACGCAACATTATCACCTGCTAGACAGTATTCCGTATCCTACAATCAAGTGATAAGAATCCTATAACATTCGACATCCTATTCACCTCTTACTTATCCAGTTGTCACCTCTATTTCCGGGAGTTTTAGGTAATTCACCAAATAGACACTTTTATTTGTTGAAGTTATAAATATATTGAACAAGGTATGAAAATTAACAAAAATAAAACTAAAGTACTAGTATGCAAAGGAAGGGAAAATAAATTAAAAACTGGAAAACAAATAGGTAATGAGAATTTACAAGACGTTAAGGATTTCTGCTACCTAGGAAGCCGAATAATGCAAGATGGGAAGAGCGCAAAAGATATAAAACAAAGATTAGCACAAGGTCGTGCTACATTTAACAAAAAATCAATTGCTGTTTTCAAAGACAACAAACTTAAAAACAATGAAAAGACTGCTTAAAACATGCAGCACAGCACCGTACGGCTGTGAAAACAGTAGGAGAAGCGGACAGGAAAAAGATAGAAGTCTTTGAAATGTGGTGCTACAGACGAATGATGAAGATATCATAGACAGACAAAGTTAAGGACGAAGACGTACTAGAAATAGTAGAGCAAGAAAGAAGTATGTGGAAAATAGTAAACAATAGGGGAAATAGGATGATAGGCCACATACTAAGGCATAAGCGAATAGTGCGGAATATATTAGAAGCAGAGATAGGAAAAAAGGGAGGTAGAGATAGACCTAGGTTAGACTATTTCACACAGATAGCTGTGTGAATTTCAGGAAAATGTGCAGGCTAGCTCAGAATAGAAATCAATGACGGTACGTATTCAACCGATTCGAAGATGGAAAACCTAATGACGAAAAAATAACCGTAATTAAATCGAATGATTATTATACGCAACTATAGGTATTGGTTTTACAATACTCTCAACTAATGTTAATTGTACGAAAGGATTTACTGGAAAATTATTAATTGAGCAAATGATCCTTTACACATACCATTGAATCTTGGTGAAATAGGGCATATAATTAGGAAACAACATAAGGGGAACCGAGCTGTATCCAGGCTGTTGGAATTTCAGGGAACGGTGTAGGCTAGCTCAGAATAGAAACAAGTGAAGGTACGCGTCCGATCAGTTTTAGGACATAAAACATAAACATGAAAAAATAATTGCACTTAATTCTGATGATTATTATAAACAACTACAGATGTTCGTTTTGAAATATTTTCAACTAATTTTGATTGTGCGAAAGAATATATTAGAAACCTTTAATTCGACAAATATTTAAGTGTTGGGGGAACTTGGTAGCCGCAGACTGCTTAACGCCCTTCGCATACCACCGAATACCGGAGAAATAGGGTGTATGTTTATAAGCAATTGAAAGTGGAACTGAACTGCATTTAACAAGAAAGAGCAGCGGCTATGTTCGGAAACAACAAACATAGAAACTAGGAGAAAATTGTTGAAAGCAAATGTGTGGAGCACAGTACAGTATGTCTATGAAATAGGGGCAGTAGGAGAAGCAGACAGAAAAACGGTAGAAGCCTTTTGGAATGTTGTGTATCGGATCTATGATGATGATAACACGGACAGACAAAGTTAATAACAAAGAGGTTATAGAAATAGTAGGGGAATAAAGATATCTGTGAAAAAAAATAGGAGAAATAGAAGAGCAGAATACGTTCTAAGGCTTTCTTAGGGAATAGTGCAATATATATTACCTGCAGAGATAGCGAAAGGGAGGTAGGGGTAGACCTAGATTAGACTATTGCACCCAGATAGTGAAAGATACAGACCATGGAAATTTCAAGGAAATGTGTAGGTTACCACAGAATAGGAAACAATGAGGGTACGCGTCTAAACAGTTCCACGACTGAAGACCTAAAGATGATGAGCACTATGATTAATTATAATCGCCATTCATTCCGTCAGTAAATCATTAATCAATAAAATAAAATCACTGCGATGTTCAATTACTATCCTATGTCATAGAATACCAACCACGTTCACGTCCAAAGCTCAAATATAAATTATAAAAATGCAGAAAGGCTTATAGTATTTGATTCAGCTATTATAAGTTTCAGAATATCCAGACTACACTAGTTTTTCATTTTGTTAATAAACCTTCTTTTTTTCCATTTCTTGAACGAAAGCTACCATCGACCTAACACAACTCAGAATTCTAATTTAATGTCGAGGTGAACTATCTTAAATTACAATCTCTCAATACGATCACGACGACGATAATTCTACCTTAAGGTGCATGGAATGTACTCGTCCAGTGCGAGATTTAATTCACATTTATATTGTGCCGCATTTTTGTTGTCTCTAAAATATACCAATCTATACTTTTCTTGAAACTGCGTTCCGTACAACTGTATTCCAAACTTTTACCTTGCTCTCATTCCACCTCACACAAAGTGGTTCCAGTGGTTCCTCTACGCCCGCGATCTTACGCCCTCGTTTTTTTAATTGTTCGACGGTTTCATGTTGCTGATTCATATATCTTATTTTATTTCTTTTCCTTTGCGTCCAAAAAGCTAACTTACTTTTACTTTAGTCCATACGGTCAGCGTTGATTAATACAATGTATCGAGTTTAATCTATGCTTACTACCAAAGTTCTCACGCAACAGTCTTTGCAATGTATTAATAACGTGTTTATAACATATCTATGTCTGCTTTTCGGTTTTTTAATGCAATCGTCCTTCATTGCGATGCAATGTATTTAAAAGAATAAATTTGTACTTTCCTCTTTGAGTTATTTTTATAAAAAGAAAATTTGGATTTGGATATTTAATTAAAATTAAATATTTCTGAAATCAATAATATCGGCAAGTCCATATTTTAGTTTGTCCATTCATATTTAAAAAATTCTGTTTCCCCTTGAATTTATTTCTAGCGTAACGCAACGCGTTATACACAAAACAACTTTATTCAAGATATCAGCTTTGCAACACCCACTAATTTCGACGACTTATGAAAGATTCTGTCAGCTTATTTGTGATAACGCATATCTAAATATTTGCACAATTGATACCTTAAATACTTTTCTTACCATGGGTGGTATTCAAGTTATCACTCACTCAATAACTATTTTGAAAGTTGGCAGAATTTCAAGGTTAAAACAAATTTCTACCGTAAGCAACATCCGCCATATTAGACAAGCACCCATACAAATATTTCAAAAACCTAGTAATGTTGAATTAATAAATATTAAAATCGAAAATTTAACAAAGAAACTTATATTTTAAATGAAGTTTTGAAAGCTGATAGCAATTTTTGCTGGTCATGTCCAAGAAGGTGATACACTCCATACTTTCTTCGATGGAATAGGTATATAGAAAGAACAAAAGCAAAACAAACTTATTTTACATAACGAATTTTCTATCTAATGGCACTTTATGAGGCGAAAGCAACGATACGTCATTATAAACTTATAGATACGAATCCTTTGCGCAATTTATAACAAAAGCTTGTCCAATCTTACATCTTTTCCTCCAAGACAAGATATAGCTCGCATGCATTTCCTTAGTGGCTAATCAGTAGTTCAACAACGGTACGATACTGAAAAATCGCCTGCTGGTTGAAGTTGGAAACAGTCATCAAATGGACTTTTGTTTCAAGACGACATTCCAGAAGAGTTATAAAAAATAATTTCTTGTTATTGCACAAAAGTTTGCAATGCCCAATACCGCTGCAGAAAAGCATTGCTGCGGTGTTCAATAGTGGCGGCTCGGTGGCGTAGTTGGTATGCGTGTGACTACTACGCCCAAGGTCCCGGGTTCGAATCTGGACACGGTCCGCTTGAAAAATGTTAGGCGAGCATTTTTCACAAAAATACGCCCTCGTTCGGATGAGAGGTAAAATGGAGGTCCCGTGTGTGAGTGTTGTCACGCAGGTTAAAGATCCCTACCTTGCTTGGAACAGCAAAGGTTCGGCAGAATTCTAAATTTTCCAGGTAAAAAAAACTCGCTATCTGGCCAATGTAGTACCTTCGGGTGGAGCTTTGGAAAATCACATGTAAGGTGTTCAGTAGTGTGTAGGTCGTACGAAGGAAGAAAATTTTTCAAATCCAGCAAGCATCATAGAAGGACCAGAGGACGAGAAAAGTGACTCACAAAAAAAAGAAACAATTTCCAAAGAACGTGTCGGGGAAATTGATATCATAACTGAAACAGGAGAACAACTAGATAAGTAGTTAGTTTTTGAGCTTGTTGACCATTCTTTTACAAGAAACAAATAAGAAAATAAGGGTAATTACGGTAGAGTGTAAATATGAGCGATATTTAAAGTAAGAAATTCGATTAGTTTTATTGTAAAAACCACTCGAAAAAAACGCGTTGTATGTCCTACCTCTGGGTAGCGATAAAACGGGCATAGAAAAAAGCAAATAAAATCTTTTTGTATAGAATTTTATTGGCTTATTTTTGGTTTGCTGAAAATTGTTCAAGTGAACCCCGATTGAGTTACTTATAGAATTTCGTAAAAAATAACAGTTTTTTAGTCTTTTTTCAATACAACGGCCAAATCGTGATCCACAGGCTGTACATATTTAGTGTACTATCAAAAACATTTGAAAAAATATTCACAACTTATTGCAGCTTGCAAGCATTTACAACTTTCAAAAACACCTTCTCGACTGACCCATACACTATTAGCTCTTAAAAATTAATATAACAGCATGCTTCTTACGACTAAACGCCTTTTTCCATTTTGTAAAATATAAAAATGTGATATCCTTGTGTTATTGGCAAGAAAATTTTTATGGAATATTTTCCATGTCTTTAAGTAAACCTCCTAAGCAATTTTACAACCATGACTACTTAAATATCGGTGGTAGTAATTTCCCCAAAGTGTCGTTTCTCACCTTAATCTGCGTGTAAACGAACATTTCCCAATACAAACCATAATCCTCATGTTTCTTTATAGGGTCTCTATAAAATGGAGTCTTTATGATTATACAATAAAATAAATTGCCCATTAACTGTATGATTTTCCAGTGAATAGAGGTTTAAATTAGAATCGTTTCAAAAAGTTTGTTTCAGTTGACTTACTGAAATGAGTAATAGAAGTGAAATAAAGCGTAGTATTCAGGTGCGATTTATAAAGTTTGAAAAGTTTTGACAATTAATTTGAAAGTAAAAAGGCAATTCTTTCTTTTTGTAATATAATTGCTATTCAATACAAGTAATTTTAATTTTTCGTATGGCAGATTTAATGTTTGCTTAACAATTTGTATATACGATAGTGGGAATTAAAAAGCATTTAATGAGACAAACAAGTTTACGAGTTTCACAGTCATTTATGAGTAGGTCTGAAGAGAAGAAAACGGACATTTGTACAATAATAGTAATAATAATGATCTTTATTGCAAATTCAACAATTTACACAAATATTTTACCTAGCATTTGAGGAAAAAGAAAGATTTGCGAGAGGCAAAGGTCAGATGCTTCACATAGGTGAGAGCACCGTTTTTCCACTTAACGTAGCGTTCGATGCTTATATATACATAATTTGACATAGATTGATAACAAGAGTAATTTACCTGAAAGCTAATAAAAATTAAAAAAACATGTAATGAAATTAACTATCATCTTCTAGCATTATATACAGGTTGCTGACTTAATGACTCTGATTTGCGAAAAGAATATTTCTATGGTGACGCTTAAAGGTTGACGTGTTTAACGTTAGATTGTTCCAAATTATGGAATTTTAAATTTTTACAATATTATACGAGAATGAAAATGTACTAAAAATGGTAGGGGAAGAAAGAAATATGTGGAAAACGGTAAAAAATAGGAGAGATAGGATGATAGGCCAACATACTACGGCATGAGGTAATAGTGCGGAATATACTAGAAGCAGAGATAGGGAAAAAGAAAAGAAGAGGTAGACCTAGGTTAGACTACTGCACAAAGATAGTGAAAGATGTAGGCTGTAGGAATTTCAGAGAAATGTGTAGGCTAGCTCAGAATAGAAATCAATGGAGGTACGCATCTAACCAGTCCCAAGATGAATAGCGTAGTGGATCAGTGAACGTCACGGTTCCGCTGTTGTGAACATAGGCTTGTTTTCCAAATGGGGGAAAGGTAGTCGCCATCGTCTTTGTTTAGGTTATTAGAATTTTTATTGATTTCTATGGATTCACTAATTTTTCTATTGTAGAAAAATAGAATTCTGGCAATTAGTTTCGTCTTGTCAAAGTTAATGGTATGGCCTGCTTCATGTTGGTGTTCGGCCACCGCTGATCGATTGTACTGGCTTGTTCTTAAGCATCGCTTATGCTCGTTTAGCCTAGACTGTACTGACCGTCCTGTTTCTCCTATGTATACTAAACCGCAACTGCAAGGTATACTATATACGCCTGGGGCTTTAAGACTATTTCTAAATCTTTTGGGGTTGGTAGTATTTGTGAAATTTTATTGGTGGATTTATAGATTGTTTTGATGTTGTGCTTACGTAGAATTTTGCCAATTCGGTCTGTTGCTCTGTGTATATATGGAATCGTAAAGAAATGAAGGCATGTGACAATTGATCTTTCTGTAAATCTTTTTATTAATAATTTTTTTTGTAAAACCAAGCTATACAACAAAACTGTGAATAAATAAACTTTTTTATAATTTAGAAATATAACCTGTTAATTCAATATACAGTGTCCCACCATGCCGTTTACACGCAATATTTCCGTTAATTGAAAAGATAGAAAGTTGAACAAAAAATTTTTTAATGACTTAAGGAGGTCCTAATAACTGCGTAGTTGATGACGTTCCATTGGTCATTACAATACCAAAAACATTTCTAACCCTACTTTTTCAAATTACACCCTCAATTTTTTTTCACTCGATTGGAAGAACTTAATGCAGCAATATTAGATAAACCATTGTTCCGTATATACTGTAGTCATAGCCGGTGTAGCAGAACGATTGATTAGAAGAATTAAAAAACAATTCTACAAGAACGTTAGAGATGGCTAGAAATTATACCTAAGTTATGTAAGAATATAACAACACCAAGCACCGGTTAATTGTAATGACGTCTGAGGAAGCAGAAAAATACCCCTAAGAAGTAACGATAGTGCAACTAGCAGCTAAAAGTAGCGACCGATTCTAAAAGCAGTGGTGTGAACCAGCCACGCTCTATAGTATAGTATACTCTAATGTAATGTCGCTAAAGACACGCTAAATGATGATTCGTAGGGGCACTCATAAATTGCTACTCGAGAATGTAGCTTCGATTGTGCGCATTTCAACCAAGCAAAATAATGTTTCAAATGGTCCACAGTATCCATTAATAATAGAGCAGCAAAATGCTGAGACGTAGGGATACCGAAAAATATCCTGAGAATGTAGCTTGCATTGTGCGCATTTCAACCAAGCAAAATAATGTTCTAAATGGTTCACAGTATCCATAAATAATAGAGCAGCCAAATTCTGAGGCGTAGAGAGACCGAAAAATGGCCCGAGAATGTAGTTTGCATTGTGCACATTTTAACCAAGCAAAATAATGTTACTAATGGTTCACAGTATCCATAAATAATAAAGCAGTCAAATTCTGAGGCGTAAAGAGACCAAAAAATGGCCCGAGAATGTAGTTTGCATTGTGCGAATGTCAACCAAGCAAAATAATGTTCCAAATAGTTAACAGTATCCATAAATAATAGAGCAACCGAATGCTGTACGTGGGGATATTGAAAAATATAACCGGGGATGTAGCATGCGTTGTGTGAATTTCAGTCAAGTAAAATAATGTTTCAAATGGTACACAGTATCCATTTGGAACATTATTTTAGTTGCATGAAATTCGCACAACGCAAGCTACATCTTCGGGATATTTTTCGGTATCCCTACGACTCAGCATTTAGCTGCTCTATTATTTATGGATATTGTTAACCATTTGGAACATTATTTTGCTTGATTGAAATGCGCACAATGCAAGCTACATTCTCGGGCCATTTTTCGGTATCCCTACGCCTCAGCATTCGGCTGCTTTATTATTTATGGATACTGTGGACCATTTGGAACTATATTTTGCTTGGTTGAAATGCGCAAATTGCAAGCTACATTCTTAGGACATTTTTCGGTATCCCTACGCTTCAGCATTTGGCTGCTCTATTATTTATAGATACTGTTAACCATTTTGAACATTATTTTACTTGGTTGAATTTTGCACAATGCAAGCTACATCATCGAGTCATTTTTCGGTATCCCTACGCCTCAGCAACTGGCTGTTTATTATTTATGGATACTGTAAACCATTTGGAACAGTATTTTACTTAGTTGAAATTCGCACAATGCAAGCTACATCCTCGGAAAAATTTTCGGTATCCTTACGCATTAGCATTTGGCTGCTTTATTATTTATGGATACCGTGAACCATTTGGAACGCCATTTTACTAAGTTGAAATGCGCACAATGTAAGCTACATTCTTAGGACATTTTTCGGTATCCCTACGCTTTAGCATTTGGCTGCTCTATTATTTATGTATACTGTTAACCATTTTGAACATTATTTTACTTGGTTGAAATTTGCACAATGCAAGCTACATCCTCGAACCATTTTTCGGTATCCCTACGCCTCAGTCTTTGGTTTGTTCTATTATTTATGGATACTGTGAACCATTTGGAACTTTATTTTACTTGGTTGAAATTCGCACAATGCAAGCTACATCCTCGGGGTATTTTTCGGTATCCCTGCGCCTCAGCATTTGTCTGGTCTATTATTTATGAATACTGTGAACCATTTGGAACATTATTTTACTTGGTTGAAATTCGCATAATGCAAGCTACATCTTCGGGATATTTTTCGGTATCCTTACGTCTCAGCATTTGGTTGGTCTATTATTTATGGATACTGTATACAGTTTGGAACATTATTCTATTTGGTTGAAATTCGCACAATGCAAGCTACATTCTCGGGATATTTTTCGGTATCCCTACACCTCAGCATATGTCTGGTCAATTATTTATGGATACCGTGTACCATTTGGAACATTATTTTATTTGGTTGAAATTCGCACAACGCAAGCTACATCCTCGGGATACTTATCGGTATCCCTACACCTCAGCATTTGACTGCTATATTATTTATGGATGCTGTGAACCATTTGGAACATTATTTAGCTTGGTTAAAATGCGCACAATGCAGGCCATATTCTCGAGTAGCAATTTATGGGTGCCCCTGCGAATCATCATTTAGCGTGTCTTTGGCAACATCATGTTGTATTGGCAGAATTTCACTATAACTACAATCATTAGGCGCTCGTCAATTGCTATCGTAGTTAAAAGTTATGTTCTTGTACATTAGAGTATACTATACTATAGAGTGTGACTGGTTCACAATCACTGCTTTTAGTATTGGCCCCTACCTTTGGCTGATATTTCCACTATCATAAGGAGTAAAACTTCACTCCGCTGAAGTGGTGCAGCAAACCGAAAAAAAATGCTTAGGGCCAGTGATAAGTTTACATTTTCAAATTTAAAAACGTTTTTAAGAGAGGTTTTTATACAAATTGCACAACAGTGGTATTTAAAATTATAAAAATGCAATACACAATGCCGAAAACGTATCTGCTGGAAGATTTGCAAGAACAGCTAATTCTCGCTTTTTTATACGGCAAAGAGATTCGGTTCACGTCTGCTCCAGACACATACCTAGTAGACAAAATTGTACGGAAGCAAAACGGTGGTTGCGAACTTCTTGTGCAATGGTTGAATAGAGGTAGAAATTGGATACATACAACAGGCTTGCTTTAGTGTATATACAAGATCAAAATGTAAATAAAGACGATTTTAAAAGCCCTTGAGTGGTTTAATCCCCAAAGAAGATTAAGAAAAATACAAAACAAACCACAACAAACATACAGAGAGTATCCAGCTAGAACACAGGACATTTATTAATCAAATCTAGAATAGAAACCATGGCCTACATCCTGGATATACAAGGTTTTCAGTATAAAACAATCGAAAAAGAGAAACAACGAAGTATGGCACGAGATGCTCTTGCACACTATAGACTTAGCGAGAATTTCAAGTAACACAATACATGGGTCTAGACTTGCATCGACTTAGCTGAAAAAATCTATCAACAAACCGATTATCACCAGTTTTTGAAACGCTATACTTACAAAAGAGTATACAGACGATTGCTACTGTCTGTGTGAAAGAATTAGAGGAGGTGTGAATTGTGTCTAGTTATTTGACGCACAATCAGGTTCAAAATGTGGAAATATATGACGTTCCGCGCCAAACTGCTGCAACTGAAAGGTGACTAATTAAGTCATTGTCTACTACACGAATATAACCGTTTAACATGCGGTCGAGGGAAGGTTGTTGTTATTCTAAACTAATTATAATGTATATATAAATTTAATAAAGTTTTGCTTTTAATTAAAATAAACAGTATTGTGAATTGCCTAACATAAGATGCATGAGGTTGGTTACAAACATCCAGGTAGCGGTGGCGAGAGACGCTGAAGCGTGACAGTATTGGGGATTCTCTGTGTTAGGTTTGATGGGTTAAGCAAGGTGCACTCATAGAAGTGGCAGTAGAAAAGTTAGCACACTAATATTGGGGTTGCGGGAAGTGTCTCGAAAGTTTTAGGGATAGATTACCGATTTTTTTTGGGTGAAGCGTAAAAGAAATGATTTAAAAACAGTAGAGGTAACCTCCATTTCGAATGGACCTGCACCTTGCCGAAGTTCCAGATTACTAGAACAGGTGAAATGGCTTGAGTGTTCTAATTAGCTAAAGAGCCAAACTACAAGTCCAACCAAGGTAGTAGGGTCGTTAGTGAGGAACCAGACTAAGACAGGTCCCCAAAAGAGGGCAACGGCTTTTTCGGTACTTAGATTGGCAGAGACTATAGGGGTCGGTATGGCAGTCAAAGACACACTACCAGGATGTGGAAGGCAACGAGAAACCACCACATTACCTCCCAAGTACACAACGTACTTAAATCGTAAAAACATGATGGCATTCTCCGGGGTAAAAGATTCCGGAGTAACAATAGTCCCCCATTCAGATTTCCGGAAGGGGACTACTTCGGAGGATGCGATCGGAAAGTTCAGAATAAGAGTCGGGAACATTTTGCGAGTCGGAGCGTGGAATGTTAAAAGTATGAAGCAAGTAGATAAGCTAGAGAACCTATTATTATAAGCAACTACAAGTATTGCTTGGGCAATATTTCCGCATAATGTTAATTGTGTAAAAGGATTTTCAGGCTGCTTAACTCCCTTCACTGATTCTCGGTGAAATAGGGCACGGAATTAGAAAACAATAGAAGGGAGCCGAGCTGTGTATAGACTGTGTGAGAATTTCAGGGAACCGTGTAGGCTAGCTCAGAATATAAATAAGTGCAGATACGTGTCCAACCAGTTTTGAGATAGAAAACCTAATGACGAAAAATAAGCGCAGATAAATTTGATGATTATTGTAAACAACTACAGGTGTTGGTTGTAAAATATCTGCAACTAATGTTGACTGTGCGAAAAGATATATTGGAAAAAATATTAAATCGGCAAATGTTCAAGTGTTTGGGGAACTTGGCAGCCACATGTTCCTTCCCCCTTTCACAATCACTGAATGTAGAAGAAATAGGGTATATAATTGTATAACAGTAGAAGGGGACCGAACTGCATCTAATAAGAAAAAACAGTGCCTATGATAAAATACAACAAATATAGAAACAAGAAGAAAATTGTTGAAAGCATAAGGGTGGAGCACAGCACAGTATGCCTATTAAATACGGGCAGTAGGAAAAGCAGACAGAAAAACGGTAGCAGCCTTTTGGAATATTGTACTTCAGATGTATGAGGATGATAGCATGGACAGACAAAGTTAATAACAAATAGGTTCTAGAAATAGTAGGGAAATAAGGATATCTATGGAAAAACAATAGGAGAAATAAAAGAGCAGAATATGTTGTAAGGCATTTTTGGGGAATAGTATGGGATATATTACATGCAGAGATTGGAAAAAAGAGGTAGATGTAGACCTAGATCAGATAGTGATAGATACAGACTGTGCCTATTTCAGGGAAATATATAGGTTAGTTCAAAATAGAAGACAATGATTGTACGTGTCTAACCAGTTCCAGGACTAAAGACCTAATGATAATGAGAGGTAACGTAAGTTGGTTAGGAACCGTGCGGAGCCAAACTAAACAAGAAGGCTCCTCTTTGTATAGCCTCCACCTCATGGAAATTTGTGTGGCATTGCGGTGGAGGCACTACACCAGCACGGCTGTATTCTTCTACTCCGGTGTGTTCTATTATATATTTTTAAATAGTCCGCTTTGCCATTAAACGCCTCTCTTCTTAGAATGTTTCGCTTCACAGAATATTTTCCTAATATTAACTACGAAGTAACTTTCTGGATATTTGGATAAAACTCAACAACTTTACAATCAAGATTACTACATCTTTGGGTGTAACTTCCTCGAAGCGTCATTTTTCACGTCACGTTGTCTGTAAGCACAATACCAATTCCACTTTATAAAGGCATTATAATAAGGAACTTCTATAATTACACTCTAAAGTAAATACTTCTTTAACTTTATGACTTTCCCATTGAATAAAGGCATAAATTAGTACAATTTTAAGAAGTTTGTTAAGATTGGCTTTGTGAAATGAATATACTACAAACAAAATAAAGAGTAGTTTTCAATGTACTTTCCCAAACTCTAAATGTGTTTACAATGATCTAGTTTGGCGTGGAAGAAATGGAAGCGTCTTCTTTTGTATCATATTCGCAATTCAGCACAGCTATATACGCTCAAACTGTTTGATGTTGTTTTATTGTTTGTATAATTTGACATTTATACAGAACATCATAATGAATTAAACAACGTTTCCGAAGACGAATTGCGTTTATAAAACAAACCACAAAAACATAACAAAGGCAAGTTCTATATATGTTGATATGTATCTTTTTTTGCAAACGTTAACTGGAAAAATAAATTTACAGATCTGAGAAATTCAGTATTCTAATACAAAACATCAGTTCCATATAGAATTAGAAATAAAAACTGCAGTTACCCCTAAGATGACTTTCAGTACATACTGAACAGCGAATGCAATATATTGCAATGTCATCCCACCCAAGTGAGTAATCTTCCACTTTGCAGTTTCGTTATTAATAAAAAAATTTTAAATCCACAAAAGTTTCCAATTTCTGCGTTTAGTTAAAATTGTGTATGTAAAATAAGGCATAGAATTCAGCATTACTTAGTTTGTTTTTGGGAAGATATTGACATTCCTGGCTTTTACGACTTCAATTATTCTTCTAGTTCTATAAAAAGAATTCAGGTGATAAAATTCAAACCACAAAACCATAATTATATTTTTTGTGAAATACATAGTTGAACGTAATCCAGGTGAATAAATTATTTCAATACTGCAAAGAGGAAAACATGTTTTACTATTATGCGTTAGAAATTCAAAAACAAAAATGAAAGTATGGGTAATTACCGGAGTTCGTTGTATAAACATAATAACACAATACTAAATTTTTATAATGATCATGTTACTTTAAGAAAACTAATGGAGTAATTAATAGAGTAAATAACAGTGAAATTATCAGTATGCATGTTTTATACAATAGCTACACCAAACATAAGCGGGCGTTTTGCAACTTTTAGTAGAATTGGACAAAATTAGCATTACAGGGAAACAAGTGTGGTTATAATGCAAAGTATACCCCAAACAAGATATCAGTGATATTATTACAAAGTAGTTAATCACTTAAATGCAGACGGTGACTTAGAAGAACTCACAAATCTCAGCTTACGTATAATCTAACCCCATATAAAAGGTTACAATGTATCCGTTTGAAAAATTGTTAAATACATAGGATAAATTTAATCACGTATCAGACCATATAAAACCTGGCATTTTTCACGCGACTCAATACAAATTTGATATTAAGACCGTAATACAATGACATACCTCTCAAGGACACGGAAAGTGGGAGAAAGGCTACGAAACTAAAAGGCGGGCAACAAAATTAATTAATTATTTACGAACCGGAAACGAGAACACATGTGACGTTGACCGTTGAGAAAGTAGTAGAATAACCACCATTGGCTATGTATTGGCGAACGAGAGTTACACTTAGTAATATTTACAAATTTTCGACAACACAGACAGAAATGAGGCAAACTGATTCCAAAGCAACAAAGCGTCACAGCTTAGAAATGATTAACCCAACGGAACACAAACGCAATTCTGGCTCTATGGAATTCTTGTTCCACTATAAAACTCAAGTGTAGGTTTAGCAGCTAGTTCCAAAATTTTCCTCATTGTTTTTTGTGGCATTTATATATGGCTCTTGATCAATTAATTAGTGATGATTTTTTTGCAGTATCACCATCAACGTAAGATATAATGTTCATTTTATTAGATGAACAAAACCTGAACATTGCAATTTTATTTGAAAAGTTGAGGACGTGCTTTAAATTCTTATAATTGGATCATTAAAGTTATGATTAATTAAAGG
Source organism: Platerodrilus igneus (assembly GCA_036346225.1). Lineage (NCBI taxonomy): Eukaryota > Metazoa > Arthropoda > Insecta > Coleoptera > Lycidae > Platerodrilus > Platerodrilus igneus. The sequence goes on from JARFIW010000791.1 coordinate 7,309,974, forward strand.
TGAATTAGTTTACATAATATTACAACCCTGTGTGTGTACCTGTTTACAGAAATAATGTTATGACGCTTCCGTTCAAATAAATTTGATTTTGCAGTGAGCTAAACTAATTATTTACTTCGTTTAAAAGCATAGTTTACGTTTAGTAAAAAAAAATCTTTGCCAGCAGGAGGCTGAAATAAGCGGGATAAACCAGGAATACTTGTCTTCCTGAGAATGATCCCTCGTTCATACGAGTTGGAGCCCACTAATTTAATAAAAAGCATTTTAATGTAAGTGTTATTGCTAACGTAGCTTATAACTGCACCTATTTATTTTTAATTTAGGGATATTTTTTCATTTTTTTTTGTTTCTACAGGGACCCCCCTCCCACGCCATTACTGTTAGCTTGGGCATCCTCAACTTGTATTCCGTCTTCGAACTGGTTGAACTCGTACCTCCACACATTTCTATTCTGAGCTAGCCAACGCAGTTCCCTGAAATTAGCACAGCCTGGATACAACTCGGTTCCTCTACCATTGTTTTGTAAATATATACCCTATTTCACCGATATTCAGTGGTATGTAAAAGGGGATAAGCAACCTGTGGTAACCAAGATCCCCCAACACTTACACATTTGCCGAGTTAGTTGTTTTCCAATAAATCCTTTTGCACAGTTAACAGTATTTGAGAATTTTGCAAAACCAACATCTGTATATGTTTATAGTGCTCATCAGGCTTAAGTGCAATTATTTTTTTATCATTAGATTTTCTGTCTTGGAACTGGTTGGACACGTAGTTTCACTGATTTCTATTTTGAGCTAGCCTACACAGTTCCCTGACATTCCTACAACCTAGATGTATGAGACTTGTTCAATTAAAACCCATCTTTGGTCAGGTTAGCCTTGGAAACAATTGTAATCACTCAACTGGCGTTTTGCAACGTTAGTGGTGTTAGCACACTTCCCACTGGTTAGTTTCTCTCGTATATATTTAACAGCGATTTTAAGTATTGTGACTTTGAAATAACGTTTGTTGTTAACAATCCGACCAAATGTCATCAGCGTGCGTTCATTCAATCTCTGTGTGCTGAAGGTTTGCAACCATTGAAAATCCCTACACGAATGCAAGCAGTGTATGAAAACGCATGTTTTGCGTATCCAACTGTCAAGTAATGGTGTCGAAAATTTAAGAATGGTCGTGAAGGGACGAATGATAAGCCGCGGCCAGGTGCAATGTGTACTGCGTCAACAGACAAGAATATGGCATGTGTGGAAGGCTTGATTAGAGAAAATTGCCAAGTTTCAATCAAAATAATTTCAGAAAATGTTGGTGTGAGTATCGGATCTGTTCATAGCATCGTACACAAACTAAGCTACAGCAAAGTTTGTGCGCAATGAGTTCTTCGCCGTTTGTCAGAGAACCAAACTTGCGAATGGGCTTATCTTTGCAACACTTCACGGAATACAGACAAAATGGTAACGATTTTCTCTTGTCAATAATTGCTGGCGACGAATTTTAGTGTCATTGTTTTAAACCATCCAGTAAGTTGTCATCGATGCAATGGAAACACGCAAATTCTTAGCCACCAAAGAAGTTTAAAGTTCAACCTTCTGCCGGTAAGGTCATGTTGACTTTTTTTATCGACCATAAAGGACCGTTGTTGATAGAATTTACAGAACCTCAAGTGCATATCAACGCAAACCTGTATAATAAAACTTAGAACAAACTCCATCAAGCAATAAGACAAAAACGTCCAGGGAAGCTTTCACGTGGTGTCATTCTGCTTCACGACACTGCTCGACCTCATGTTGCTAACGTAGTGAAAGAAAATCTACAGCGAAAGAAATGGAGGATATTGAGCATCTACCGTATAGCCCCGATTTATTGCCTTGCAATTTTCATATCTTTGTGCCACTGAAAAAAGCGTTAAAAGCTAACCGTTTTTAGTCGGACGAAGAATTACAAATTCGCCGTGAAAGAATTCTTCGAGCAGCAACCACAAGATTTCTTTAGGCAGGGTATACATAGGTTAATGAAACAATGGGATATGTGCCTAAATTGTAGTGGTAATTATTTGTAAATTTAGTTGTCAATAAATTTTTCCTAAACCAAAAATGTGTTTCAATTGAAGACAATAGGGTTTCCATTTCACCGATATTCAGTGGTATGTAAAGGGGTTAAGCAGCTTGCGGCTGTCGAGATCCCTCTACACAGAGATTTGCCGAATTAATAGTTTTTCAGTGAACTCTTCATAAGGTTTTCTGTCTTAGAACTGGTTAGAGGCGTACTTCCATTGGTTTCTATTCTGAGTTAGCCTACACCTTTCCCTGAAATTCCCACAGCTTACATTTTTGACTATCTGTATGCAATGGTTTAACCTAGGTCTACCTCTATCTCTCCTATTTCCTATCAATTTTAATATATTCCGCACTATTCCCTTATGCCTTTGTATATGACCAATCATTCTATCTCTCCTATTTCTTACTGTTTTTCACATATTTCTTTCTTCCCCTGCCATTTCTAGAACCTCTTTGTTCTAAATTTTGTCTGTCCATGATATCTTCATCATACGTCTATAGCACCACATTTCAAAGGCTTCTATGCTTTTCCTGTCCACTTCTCCGACTGTCCAAGTTTCACAACCGAACAGTGCTGTGCTCCACACATATGCTTTTAGCAATATTTTCCCTGTTTCTATGTTTGTTGTTTTGAACACAGTAATTGCTTTTTCTTGTTGAATGTGGCACGACCATGTGCTAAGCTTTGTTTTTTATCTTTTACGCTTGTTTCATCTTGCGTTATTTGGCTTGCTAGATAGCAAAAATCCTTAATCTCTTGTAGGTTCGTGTTACATACTTGTATTTTAGTTTTTGATTTATTTTCCCCTCCTTTGCATACTAGTACTTTTGTTTTATTTTTGTTAATTTTCATACTCTCTGTTAGAAGTGTTTCCATTTCATTAGGGGCTGTTTTTAACTTTTCGTTGCTAAAAGCTACTATCGCTATATCATCTGTAAATATGTGCATATTAATCGCTTGTTCCTGCATAATAGTTCCCAATGTCTTTCTGCATTTGACAGTATATATTGCCTCTTTCATAATGGGGTGATGTACTAAGCCAACTCAATTTTATATTTAATTTAGTAGATAGATTGGTGCAGGTAAAAAGAGGTAAATAGTCGGATAAGGGGTTGAAAGGGGTCCATGGTATATTGAAATCAATGTGTTTTAAGTTTTTAACTATTAATAACTGCTAATTTTAAAGTGCAGTAAATTCTGTTTTTGCGCTAGCGTTCGAATTAATGATAGTGTTGGGGTTTCTCACACATTCCTTCATTTTAGATAATAATTTATATTCGTTCCATACTGAACGGCAGCGGGTTCGACATTAATTTATGAGTACCAGTCTGCGCAGTTGGAATTCACATGGGTTTTTATAACCTTAAAGCTTTAGTTGAGGAACAAATTCTCACACTAAATTTTTTGTTCTTATGCTGCCGTTAAACCAACTCGACGTGGTTAGAAATAAATTTTATGAGAGAAAACAATTTCATTTAGTTTGCAGTTAAGCTTTTTCTTATATCATAAACTTTCACATCGTTCATTATAAGACACGACAATTTTAATTATTCTTTACTGATTCTATTTTCCTTTTTATAATAGATACAATTATGTATTAAAAGTTTTGTCAATTTTATTCAACTTATTTCAATGATTATATAAAATGGTTTGAATATTAAACTCTTTCCGAATTTTACTTATCAGGAGGAACCATCAATGTCAAACTTAAACAATTTAAATGAAAAACAAAATACAACCCTCAACATGCGAGTTAATATTACAAGAAATTACAGCACTTTCAAATAGTTGATGAAGTTATATACCCTTTGCCGATATACGCTTATTTCTTAAAACGCCTATTCGCTTCACATAATATTTTCCTAATATTAACTTTAGGTTATTAATTATACATGAAGTAATTCCATGAGAATTTAAGTAAAACTCAACAATTTTACAACCAATACCACTTAAACATTTTTGAGTGTAATTTCCTGAAAGCTTCATTTTCCTCCTCAAGTTGCCTGTAAGCGCAATGCCTATTTTTAATTATAATAGCATTGTAAAAGGGGGCTTTTATGATTACACTCATAAGTAAATAGTTCATCAATTGTAAAATTTTCCGATTGAATAAAAGTATAAATTAATATGGATTTAAGGAATTTGTTTCGATTGACTTAGTAAAATAAATACAAAGCGTGGTATTTCTGTGTACTTTTCCAAGTTCCAAAAGCGTTTACAATAAATTGGTTCCGCGTGCAAGAAAATTAAGCATTTTGTTCGGTATCAAATATAACGCTTTCGGGTTACTCTAGATATAAATCACATAAGAAAAAAAAAGTTTAATTTTAGATGAACAAAATAAATATGGGCGTACCATTTATATTTAGATTTTACTAATAGTTCATGTTAATTAATCCTGACATTTTAATTATTTTAGTTTCTATAAAGGTTTATTCAAATTACAGACTTCAACCTTAAACGCTATAACCTTATTCTTTTTAAAAACGTTGTTGGCGTAACAATCCACAACGATAACTTATTTTAAAACCGCAAAACAAACCGGCGTACATGTTACAAAACGCTACGTATGCGCTTCCAATGAAAGTATAATTTACAATAAACAGTTATCGTCCGTCTCAACTATCAAGGACCTTAAAATGATACCATATTGCAACACGAATACCAATCACAAAGAAAATATGTAGCTTATACTTAATTATGATACAATAACCTTGTACTTAGCACTTGTTAGCTATGTTATATTGTGAGAATAAAACTTGGGCTGCGGCTAGTATGCATTACAAGAAAGAAAATGTTATATAATGACTAAGCCTGAAAAAAAGTTAAGTTGAAAGTAATAGCTTCAAAATGTGATTATAGATTCCCTCGTAAGAGGAAAGTACGCGGCGCACAACTAATTTTTTTTAACTACGCTCGCAAGTGCATAATATGTTTCAAACACTTGTCCGTTGATTTAACGTCGTGACGACCTAGGATAGGGGTTAAAAGCTTGAGAGTTCACCCCACAAACATTTTGGATTTCCTTTGTGTTGAGGGAGCTGCTGTTTGAAGAAAAACCATAAAAAACGAGTGTTTCTGGACATACTTAAATTTCTACAGGTAAATTGGGAAATAAAGTGTGAATAAATATTTTTTAACTGATGTAGAAATATGTTAATGTTAAATTGAGATGCGAATTCTAGATGGTATTTGTTCATTGATAGAAGGTTGACGTAATGCTAACACAGTTTGTTACATTTTTTTAATAGCGACATTTTAACTATGCTAGTGTAGGACATTAGAATTAGAACATTTTTTTAATTACTGATTAAGATGCGCTTGATAGCTTTTATGGTAGGTTATACATGTGGTGTAGTACCAGTAAAGGTGTGAACAGCAAGGTGGTATTTTTAATAGAATGTGGGATGCGAACACGTAAAGCTTAATTTTCCGGCGTTTTTGTTTATTGTAAACCTGACATTTCCAGAAATGAAATTCAGAATGTAACTACCAATATTCGTAAAACTGAGAAAATCTGTTTAGTAATTGTAATATTAATTTTTCCTTTTTTTTTAGTGGAACTTTAAAAGTATCCTTATGCTTATGGTCATAATGCTAATAGGGCTCAATTGTAAATTAAACATAGCTGGACTTATTTATGAACGAGGTAAAAATAGACACATTTGTAAAGGGATATCCAGTCGAATCAGCGATGAAGTCGTATTTGAGAGAGAGCTTCCATTTGACAATTTTCTTTAATTTGATTAAAATTTAATAAGTGCTTTTAAAGTACTGTAGACAAAAGCGAAGTATGATATAAAAAATTTAGAAAACCAAAAGCAAAAAAGACATATTCGAAATAACCGTCATCCGTGTATGTAAAATATTGAAGCGTTTACTGCGACAACACGGTTTGGAGCCCTCTAATAGGATAGCAGGTAAAGCCTTTCTAGGTTAGTGGTTATTGTAACGTATTTCAGCCATTTTAAATGTTTATTTTTTATTACTGTTTTTCATTGAAATTCACTCCCGCACAACTATAATTACCAGGTGCACCCTTAAAATTGTTACGGAGTCCCCGCCCCTTCAATACAAATTTAAATTTATAACCTACCGCACATTTTACTCGCAACACATATTTGTTAATTAATAATTAGTTGTTTCTATAGAAGGTAATTATAAATTAAACGATACTAACTAAAACCAATTGCGTATATAAAACCATGGTTCTTTATTATATAGTCTTATGGAAGAAAGCTCTTGGTGGGTGTTTTTGATTCTGCTATTGCTTGCTCGGAAAAAAGATTTACATGTTGGTTAAATTTGACATTCTAGTAGAATATGCCAATTTCGTACAGAAATATACAAAAACTGTAGCTTCTCTATAAGATCTTTTTCAATACGTATTAGTTAGCTTAAGTAGCATATTGACATATTATCCTACTCAAGTACCACAATGAGTTTCTCGACTTCGCGAAACTTTTAAATAGATCTTTGTTATCAATGAGAACTTTGTACATCCACGAAAACTTGTATAATTCAGCTTCTAGTTATAATTTTGTACGATAAGCAAAGTGTGTCTCCACTTTTCTGATTAGTAAAGATGATTGACATCCTGCGTTCTGAATATTTTGCATTATTAAACATGTTTCGTTCCGTTTGGTAGTTGTAAACCTACCGCCTCCTTAATTTAAAAAAACCATTTCAGTTTCCACTTACTTGAATATACGGTTAGCTACACTTTTATTATTTCTAGTGCGAAAGTTAAGCAACCAACTTTGCCGGTCCTCTATTTAATTTGCAAGTGCGCATGTTTAAGTTTACTTTCTGGTTCCTTATCTAGGCATACATTTTTGATAATTCAGTATTCCCTGAATGTTATTTTAGAAGACCATTGAAAATCGCTTTTGGTCCAGTTGTTCTGTTGTTACTATAAGTTAGGGTGCTGGTATTGCAATGAAGTCTTTTCACTAATATGTGGTTAAAAGTTGTTTTATAAGGTCTTTTTTGTGTTTGTCCTACATAAAACGAATGATTTAAGTAAAAATCGTGACTGTTGATTCTTAACGGCGGTATGGTTTATTGACTTCAAACCCAACCGGGCAGTCTGAAAGAAATATCTCTATGCTGTTGTCAAGTGAATGCACAAGTTGCATTACAATACCATTAAAGTATACTCGCGTTTTGCGATGAGGGTTTCATATAATGCTTAAAAGTGTTATAAATAATCGTATTACAAAATTAAGATGCGGTTTCCAACCGATTTCAAACACATGTTTTAGGCTTTAATATTAATACTTCGTGTTTCACTTTGGTGTAACGGTTTGTTACCAGTTGAAATTTACCACCACCTTTTACAGCCTGCGCGAGGGAATATCATACCATGGTGACCAATAGTTATTTACTTGACTCTTTACGGTACGTAGATTGGCTATATTCTATAAATGTTAAGAGTTCTGATAAGTAGACGTGGACTGCTTTATCCTGTAAGATTCACCCAATAATTTAGAAACTGTATTCAAATATACCACATGTAAATATGCTTTTGTGCTTTTATACTTCAGTAGCTTCCATTCAGAATCAATTCATTTTTGGTCAATATAGAGCAAGTAGTTAAGATTCTGACGATGTCTATGGTATGTATGTACGTTGATGCCGCTATGTAATTATAATGAATTAGTTGCTTGTTGTACCAATTTAATTACAGTGATTGAATGTCACCGAGTCATATCCTAAAGTATGCGGCTTTATGTAAAGGGTGTATAATGGAATACTTTGTGGAATTTTCTTTTTTATTTACAAAACACCCTCCAGCTTAATTGTTACTGGGTATAATTAATATTTAATGTTAGAGGAGTAAAGAATTCAGATCTTTGTCCTAAAAACCAGTAATTTAATATTGTTTGCCATTTAAATTCATACAAGTTACCTATTAGAATTATATTTTACATATGTTTGTTTATCATTTCAGGTACAGATGTTCTAAAAGGGGCGAATTGGTTCGTGAGTTTTGTTGTTTTTACCAGGTACAGATGTTCTAAAAGAAACGAATTGGTTCGTGGTTCCTGTTGTTTTGTCCCCCCCCCCCGACAGTGTTAGCCTGACATTCGTTTTCTTTGCTTTCTCCGATATCCCTTGTTACTCCGTAATTCAAGCGAGTTCTCACTATTCTTACTATTTCCTTATTGCTTTCGTGCTTTTTTCCTGACGCGCACGTTTTACGGATAACAAGCAAAATGGACAATTTGTGTAAGTTGATGACGTTCTGAATATCATTCGATTTTTATTCAAACAAATTTCGTTTTTCTTTCGATGTTCTAATACACCAAGAAGCCTCAATGGTGATTAAATTTATTTCTATATACTTACTGTTTAATTCATTTTGATCATATCTGTACTGCACATGCATTGCTGATGTGCCTATATTTTCAACTAAATCCTTCGTTGTATCAGTATTGATTAGGTAAAACAAAGGTTGAAAATAATGTTTAGATTCCATAAAGTTTCGCAAACTCCTGGTATAATGTAGAAGCTATATAGTTCGATACATAAACCGTACCACTCGAGAATTTATTCAATTAGGTATTAATCCGCAAAGGTATAAAATGAATTGTTCGAGTTGTGGAAATAAAAACCTTTACTGTTTATGTAAATTATTGTAGAAGTCCATTGGTACATACGTAAATAAATTAATGGTGCATCCACGTGTGCAGTTAAATTAGTAATAAATATCCGCAGTAGCTGGACACGACGCTCTCAGCGTCGTTAAAAAGCCTTACAACTCTAGAAGTTTTTTGGCTTGCTGATGTTTTGTTTCTTGAATTTCTTGAATTGTTGTCGTGTTTCTAACAAGTTGATGTTCTTAAATAAATATTATGTTGAACTGGATTCCAAAAGCCTGCTCCTGGAATCCTCTTAATTTTCTGCAGTGGGCAGTTTCCCGGATCTTCCCCTTAGTTGTCCTTCAACTACACAGTATTCCGGATCCTGGGTCCACTGGCCTGTGGTTTTCGACCGACAGGATGGCTACTCGACACAGGCCGCTCCATCGTCAGGTAGCTCGTCTAAACAGGACTGACGGATGTGCATCCCCGACGACTTCACTATTGTACCCATTCCTCGGCACCCCGCATAGCTGGAGAACTCCCTCAGGACGTCACCGTTCCGCTGCCCACCTTTGATCGCCCAAAGACGGTGGTCGGAATACGTGAGCTGCTGCCTCGTCGGCGTCTGGGCAACAATTGATAATAAATATAATATGTGCTTCGTTTTTAAATATAATTTGTTAGTGAACATTGTTGTAATTATTATTAATGACCACTTTGATGGCATTTTAGTATATTAATGATCCTTTGTAAATATTTGTGCATCATTAGACTTGTATTGTAATATGTAATTAAAATATGAAAATATTCAGCTTCTTGTTCTAAATATTTAAACCTATCGTAAGCTTACATAGAATTAAACAAAACCATAAGAATAATAATTTAAGTAATTCTTAAAAATTCAAAAATAAAGGAAAACTGAAAGTATTGGTCTGGGTAAGTACACTAACAGAGTCACACAAAAATAAAACTAATTTCTTGATGGGGCATGTGTATGTTGATGTACTTGTTAATTAGCATAGCTTGTTAAAAATTTAGGGCAACTTTTATTTTACCAAATGAACATTGAAAAATTTTATTATGAATATTATTGTCTATCAAAAATTGGATTTATTTAAAACTTTAAGATTCGTCTTAAAGGAGTACGTTGTTTTTTTTTTAATCTTCTTTGGGAATTAAACCATTCATAGTTTTTAAAATCATCTTTATTTACGTTTCGATCCATGACCTAGGATCGTTGTCAAAATAATAAAAACTTCAAGTTTGACATTTATGACATAAATTGAAGGTGACTTTGATTTATTGAAGTTCGAAATATTTGGTTTGAGTATACTAAGAAGATTAAGAAGAATGCTAAACAAACCACAACAAACATACAGGGAGTATGTTGTTTATCTTGATCTTAATTGTAATTTTACTAAGCTATCTAGGGAAGCGGTGTATTGAGGTTGGTAATCGTGCACCTTGTATCATAAATTCTCACAGCGTAAATAAGATGGCATCCAGTTCGATGCAACTGAATTAATTAAACATTTAAAGAAATTAATGCCACCGTGGGATAACCGACGTAGGGTTTCTAAATAGTTAAGCATTAAAAAAAGTGATGTTCATAAGACATCGAATTAGTTAAACATGAAGTAATACTATTACCTTACCATCATCATCAATAGGTCTTCAGTTCTTGAACTGGTTGAGCGCGTATCTCCATTTTTTCTGAGCTAATCTACACATTTCCCTGAAATTCCTACAGCCTATATCTTTCAATATCTGTGTGCAATAGTCTAATTTAGGTCTATTTTTACCCCTCTTTTTTCTTTCGCTACTTCTGATATATGCCGCGCTATTCCCTCATGACTTAGTACGTAACACATCATCCCATCTCTCGTATTTTTTACTGTTTTCCACATTTTTCTTCTTCGATTAAGATTTCCACTAGCTCTTTGTTCTTAACTTTGTCTGTTATAATATCTTCATCGTACGTCTGTAGAACCACATTTCAAAGGCTTCTATATTTTTCTTGTCCATTTCTACTACTGTCCACGTCACACAGCCGTACAGTGCTGTACAGTACGGCCTTGTGCTAATTTTTTTGTATCTTTCCACTTTCCTGTCTGTCTAAAAATATACCCTATTTCACCAATATTTAATGATACGCGAAGGGGGTTAAGTAACCTGACGGTTATTAAGATTCCCTACCACTTATACATGTACTGATTCAATAGAATTCCAATTACTCCTTTTGCACAATTAACATTTATTGAGAATATTGTCAAAACAATATCTGTAGTTGTTTACGATAATTATCAAATAAAATACCATTACTTTTTCATCTTCAAGTTTTCCGTCCTGGAATTGGTTGGACGCGTACCTCCATTGATTTCTATTCTGATCTAAGCTACAAATTTCTCTGAAATTCCCACGGTCTAAATCTTTCGCTATTTTTTTTGTAGTAGTCTAATGTTGGTCTACCTTGACTTCTCTTTTTTATTTCTCGGCTTCTGATATACTTCGCACTATTCTCTCATGCCTTAGTATGTGTCATTTCATCTTATCTTTCTTATTTTTTCCTGTTTTCCACATATTTCTTTCTTTGCTTACTATTTTTAAACATCTTTCTTCTTAACTTTGTTAGTCAATGATGTTTCAACATACGTCTGATGCGCTATATATCAAAGGTTTCTATTTTATCTGTTCGCTTCTCCTTCTCCTTCTCCACACATGCATTCAACAATCTTTTCCTTGTTTCTATGTTTGTTGTCTTTGAACACAGTAACTGCTTTTTCTTGTTAAATTCCGCACGGCCTTGTGTTAGTCGTTCCAATCTTTTGCATTTTTCCCTTTTATTACGGTTTATTAACTTTAATTCTTTTAATGGTACCTGCGTTTGTGTGCGTGCTCTTTATTGAATTTATAACACATTCGTCATCTAGCATAAATTTAATCATCCGAATACCTAAAAGGTATAATGTTTCGTTTATATTATAATTATATTTAATTTACCGCTTGTATTTATTTTGGCATTTGGAATTTGTTAATTATTTACCTCCGCCCGGTATATTCAAATTGTCATTGCATGTACCGTGTATTACTTCAGACACCGCGCCTGTTTGTGTCGCGAAACGACAAACTTTGCTGTGTTCTTCACATGTGCAAGAACTTCTTATCACCTGCCATGGGGAAAACAAGAGTCAAGAGTCGACAATCGCTCTCCGTCCTGTACGGTCGCATTAAGATTATTCCGTTTTCGTACGGCCACAGCCAATAATTGTGCTACGCTTCGCTATTTTTAAAAGGGTAAGTGTTTGAAGTAATCGTTTGTTTTTGTTTATTATCATTTTTCTCTACTACTTAGCTATCTAAATACCGCCGCAAAAATTACAGTATAACGTTATGAACATATTTATCACCTGCTGTTAGTTTTAATAATTAAAATTCTCAAAACAACGCCTGCATTGACACGTGTGTTTTATATAAATTCGCAGGTAATTTTCTTAAACAATTGCTGTTAAATCAAGTAAATAAATACTAAGCAATTATGCGAAATTTTCTCCAGGGCACTTGTTAGCAAAACGTGATAGAGCTAAATTAAATTCAAATATTGTTAAAAGTTTTGATATTGTTGCAGAGTAGGTTAGTTATAAGTCGACTGTGGGTCGCGTCGGTAGGAAAACTCGACTGTAACCATCGTTCTCATGACGCTCCCATCCTGCGTGCTTTTGAAACTGTGACTTTGAACATGTTTTAATCCAGGAATAACCTTTCGGAAGCCATGTTAGATTCGATTTAACTCATTTAACTTTAGATGCGTGTCAACTACTATCATAAAGTTTGTAATATTTTCGCGTGCAAACCCGATATAATACCTTCATGTGGAGCATTTGGAACGTAGTCGCTTAGAAACCCTTACACATAGAATGCCGTCTGTGAGTATAGCAATAGGATTTTTACATAGTATTGTAAAGCGTTGATTTACAATAGCTATAAATTAGATGGGAAAGGAAAAATTAGTAAATTTAAATTGACAGACTAAATATGGCTGCGCCTTGTATAAGATATTTCACAAATTATTAAACTTAATTATGCATGATATTTCAAATTTTGTTGCTATAAAGTCATTCGGCTAGTAACGTATAACATTATTTCTTTCAAGTACAACGTAAATATAATAATCCATGCCAATGCCTTAAATTAAAAACGCTAAGAAAACATATATTAGTATTATAAGACAATTAGTATGCATTTTACATGAAAATATATTACACAATGGAGAAATGCCGTGCGTCGACTACTAGGGACATTAAAATAATACTATACTAACAACAATAATATAAATTACATACAACAAGGAGAAAGAGTCGCGCTGTTAGGGTTGGTATGAAGATAAGCTATAAGTTAATTTGAAATTAACAAAGCTTTAAGAAATAACTGGATTTCCCGCAGGGAAAATTCTTAGCGGGCGATTAAAGTTGCAGGTGCAGGGTAGGCTAGCACACTGGGGGGCGTGGATATAATATTATGATGACCTACGTAGACGAGGTAAACAACCTGGATAGTTCACTTCTGCAACAACTTGAATATTATGGCATGCTTAAAGGACAAAAAATTAGAAAACTGGCGTTTTCAAGATATTAACTTTTTAAAAAATTAATTAAAACAGTGAGTAATATATGGGCGTTTATGTTTATACGTTTTGATTATGTACCTGTAAATTTTTATTCCTGTAGTAGAAATTAACAAATTATAAAAGTAATTATTTTGTTGAACCAAATTAGTAATTAAATTAGGGCATATTGATTTTATAAGGAAACTTTATTAGAGAAGTTACTGATGGTAAAAGGATAAAAATCTAGTATCTTTAATAGGCATTAGAATAGTTAGGGTATTGCGCTATGTTTTAGAATGTATTTCTATAACGAGAATTTCCATAATTTGGATTGAAAATGTCGCATAGGCCAATCTTGGAAACTACAACAAAAACATGGTAGGCTTAGTTATGGATTAATTTTTTTTTAATTTTTGTTAATAATACCTGTCCAGTTAAATGTTACATTAAGTTTGTTTTCTTTAATGAGTGTGTATGTGTATTTCTTGAATTTATTGTTGATGGAATTTAAGTTTACGTAAAATTATTTATAACATAGGGCAAGGTAAGTAAGTTTGTATAGGGAGTTGCAGTCATCCCAATGATGGAGTCGTATACAGGTGAGGCCTTTGTTTTAAAAATTTCTTGAATCATGACAAAATGTAGTAAGTTACGTATAAAATTTAGGAAACCAAAAGCAAAGGGAATCTATTCGGAGCAACCGTCCTTTGTGTAGGGAGAATATCAAAAGGGTTTGCTATGACAGAGCGGTTTAACGCCACTTAATTATGACAAGAATAAAAGTCTTCCAGGGTATGTGATTAGTATAACGTAATTTGTTTGTATTAGAGGCATTTTACTATTTTATTTTAAATTTTTCTATTTTCTTTCACGATTTTATTCATAGAAACCCACTCCCGTATCACTGTACTTAGCTAAAGCACCCTTAAATTGGTACTGGGTCCCACACCTTTAGGGAAAATTTCAATTTATAACGAAACGCTCATTTTACCTGTATCACGAAATCAACTCATCTGTTTAAAGTAAGTCAAAATTTTCTAAGTTTCACAAGATAAATAAAATAGGTGTATGTTAATGTCCAATTAAAAATACCATTTTGTCTATTTGTTGGGTATCTTTATTTTCCCATGGCTACCTTTCTCATAACATGTTTTAAATTATATAAACTTGTAAAAACGATTGACAAAGATAATGACAAGTGAGTTACAGTCTAGTTCTAAACCAAAATTAAAACTAGGTAATATCGAGTTATAGGAGGTAGATAAATTTTGCTATTTAGGTAGTATAATTACAAAGGACGGACGTAGCAGAAGGGATATAGTAACTAGAATAGCTCAAGCTAGAAAAATGTTTTTAAAAAAGAAAAACTTACTAATAGCTAATAGTATTAGCTTAGATAATAGAAAAAGTTTCTTAAAGTCGTACGTATGGAGCGTTCTATTATACGGTAGTAAGACTTGGACAATTAAAGAGGTAGATAGGAAAAAGATAGGAGCTTTTGAAACTTGGTGTTATAGGAGAATGTTAAAGATTAGTTGGACAGATAGAGTAACAAGTAAAGAAGTTTATAGAAGGATAGGTGAGGAACCCTGTATGTGGAAACAATTAAAGGTCAGGAGAGATAGAATGATAGGGCACCAGTTAAGACATGCGTGACTATTTGGTAAGGTCTTAGATTATAGACTATCAAATCAAAATAGAGTAGGAAGACCTAGACAAAGCTATATTAGTCAAATTATTAGAGATTTGTGTTGTTAAGGGTATGTGGACCTTTTTAGACTAGCTCAGAATAGAAAAGAAATTAGAGCTGCATCAAACCAAACTTAAAGTAACTTCGAAAACAAAATAAAAAAAATAAATAAATAAAAATCAGTTAACTAAATGTCACCACGACATAGCTTACAAATAGTTGGCGGTCTGGCATGTTGGCAGCGATTCGTTGCTAGCCTTACCATAACCTAATTATAATCTAATAAACGTCTCCATGACATAACTCACAGTTAGTTAGCGGTCTGGCATGTTGACAGCGATTCCCTGCTTAAGCCTTGCCATAACATAATTTAACACTTTTCCTTTTTTGACGGGAATAACTAGGTAATATTTCAATTCCCTATAAATGGGATTCATGTAAACATGTTGGAGTTGTTTAACATGTAAAGCCAGGTATATAAGAAAAAAATAGAAGAGTATAAGGAAGACCTAGACCAAGCTATATTAGTCAAATTATTATAAATTTAGTTTGTGAAGGGTGTGTAGAACTTTCTAGATTAGCACAGAATAGAGAAGAAGTTAGAGCTGCGTCAAACCGACCTTAAGTAAGGTCGAAAATAAAATGATGATGTAAAAGCCATTAGAAACCTAGCTATTTTATGAAATTCCTTGGCTTGTTTTAATACAAAAGTAGTTTAACAAACTTTACATCAAAAGTTAATATTCTTTGTTGTAGGTAGAGCTTCCAAAATCAAAGACCAGAAGTTTGTACTTGTTTCAAACACTACAAGAAGACAATTTTCCTTCTATAAGGATTAAAGTATTTAATTATTAGAGCAGCTGCTTTTATTGCTTTCAACAAACAAACTGGAAATCGTGTATCATCAAACATAATGGATTTGAACCGTAAAGGGTTTAAAACCTATTAAATCTCACAAAGCCTGGAGATGCAATTTGTATCCACCAGAAATACAAACCTAATCATAGCGCTTTATTTTAAAAATGACTGTTTACCGAATTTTCAGTTGGCTTGGTAGTAGCTACAGGTGGGTAATTAAAAGCTAATCTAAAAAAGAACGTTCTAATGTTCTTAAGAGATTACAGTAAATGTTTTGTTCATGCATAAATAAATAATTGAGTAAACTTGTAAATCACAAGCAGAAAATAATTCAAAAGAGGAATCTATACTGGAGCGAAATTTTACAGCAGTTTCCCTGTAGATCCTTCTGAATTATATATCAGAAATGGAAGTACATTTTTTTAATTGCTTTAAATCGACGGCTTATCATTTTCAATTATTTGTTACGTATATGACCTGTTAGGGAGGGCTGGAGAATAATTTTAAATAATGTGTGAACTATATCAGTGTACTGAATGGGAAGTGTGAAAAAGCAGCTTTTCCTATACGAAAAGAAGCACCGCAGCACTATTTGCACGAAACTAGGTAAAATGAACGGTGAGTTTATATATTTTGAGGTGCGTTGAAGGGGCGGAAACCCCGTAACAATATAAGGTATTATTAAACATTTTTTGTCGAATGGTAAGAATTTGCTCTCTAATACAGTGTTTTACTTCTTCTGGTCCTAAACACAAATCTGTTACCAGTATAATGAGCATTGAGTTATAAATTTTGATTTGCCTTGAAGGAGCGGGGATCCCCTAACTGTTTAATAGTGCGTCAGCTGCAGTGGTGCGAGAGTGGATCTCTGGAAGAATTATAAAAGAAAATAAATCAATTCGAACTAGAAATAATAAAGAAATACAAATAATAAATAAAATGATTGAAATACCAAAACATTACGTTACACTATCACTAACCCTAAAGATTTTTCTTTGTCAAAATTAAAAGGCGTCACACCTGTGTGACAGCGGTTTTTTTTATCTTATTTCAACAAGGTAGGTGGTTATTTCGCATAAATCTCTTTTGTTTCGATATCCTAAACTTTGTCATGTTATAGGTTACCTTCCTCTAAACCATAGGTTCCCAACGGGGGCGGTACCGCCCCCCAGTGGGCGCTGTAGCTTTCAAAGGGTGCGGTAGCGAGTACAGGGGCAAAAGGGGGGCGTTAGGAGGATCAAGGGGGGCGTTCGTGACGTACTTACCTTTTTAGAAAATAAATATATTCAAATACTTTGAAAATACCTAGTTGGCATGAATAGACAGTTTATTTAGCTATCTAAAATGTCTATGTTATTGTTATCGAGAAAATATACTTTAAAACATTTAATTCAGCATTAGGTCTATGAATACCTAATTCCGTTTAATATTGTCCGCAACAAGTCTTTGCAAGTTAATAAGCAAAGACGCGATATGACTTGCTTACAAAGTGCACCGGCATCGCAAACAAGATAAAACATACAAGTTGATGCTTGTATGAAATCAAACGTATAAAAGGCAGGGATAGCTCTAGGAATGTGTTATTATTTTTGTGTGTTTCGCAAATAATCCATGTTCGTGAGTGATAAGTTATATAAGTCATTATAACCATTAATTTTATAATTATCTATAAATTCGTTGAAAAGTTAATTTATTTTAAACCGTGGCAAGTTTTGGATTTCAAAATGTCTGAATCTAAGAAGAAATGCCGGCAGTACAGTCTTTTGTATTTGAAATATGGATTTACGCACTCTCCTGTAAACCCATCATTACCCATGTGTTTACTTTGCCAAAAAGTTTTCTCAAATGAAGCCATGAAGCCTTCTAGGCTACAAGAACATTTAAATAAAATGCATACTGATAAAAGGACAAAGATTTGTCCTATTTTCAAGAACTGCAGAAGAAATATTTGAAACAGCCAACTATATCAAACCTATTTGCGTCGTCTTCTAAACAAGAAGATGATGGACTACGAGCATCATATAACATTTCATTGTTAATCGCAAAAACGGGAAAACCACATACCATTGGCGAGGAACTTATCTTGCCGGCAGTCAGAGAGGTAATAAAACTGTTCTTCATCATAAGACATCGGCAGATGTCATCAGAAAAATTCCTCTGAGTAATAACTCAGTGCAAAGGAGAATAGACGAAATGGCTCAAGACGTTGAAATATCATTATGCGATTACTTAAAACTTGCAATTTTTCCATTCAACTTGATGAATCCACTCTACCAAATAACGAAGTACTGCTGTTATCATACGTTCGGTTCATAAAAGACGAAAAAATTTATCAAGAGTTATTATTTGCAAAAATTTGGAAACTGATACAAAGGGAGAAACGATATTTAATACCATGAGTACGTTTTTCAAGAGAAAGAAATACCTATGCATAATATTTTGTCGGCAGCTACTGATGGTGCTCCAGCAATGACGGGACGTCATAAGGGTTTCATAGCTCATTTGATACAAGCAGTACCAAATGTACTCGCTATACATTGTATTATTCATCGTCAGCACTTGGTTGCAAAAAATCTGAACGAACGTTTGCATTCGTCGCTTCATTACGTTATTAGAGCAGTAAATACGATTAGAAGCAATTCATTGCATGACAGATTATTTAGCTAACTTTGTAGTGAAAATGATGAAGATTACAATCGCTTGCTGCTGCACACAGAAGTTCGTTGGCTCTCAAAAGGTACTTGTTTGAACCGTTTTTTCAACTATTTGATTCAGTACTGGACTTTCTTGAAAACAGAAACGAAAAATTGCGCGAAAACCTGATTATACATAAAAATGACATCGCTTATTTGACAGACTTGTTTAAAATATTTAATGAAGTCAATTTATAATTGCAAGGTGACGAATTGAATTTAATTAAAACAAAAACGTCATAGCTGCTTTTGTGGGAAAACTTCTTCTATTCAAACGAAATTTAGGAGAGGTGAATACAGCCACTTTCCCACATTATCAGCAGTCTCTGCAAAACATGAAGATTTACTTACTTACTGCCAACACTTGGACGTTCTTCATGTTGATTGTGTGGAGCGATTCAGGATATTTTAAACATGAATATACCGGGTTGGGTTTTAGATCCTTTCCCAAATGCAGATACAGCAGAATCATCAAATTTAGAAGAGGAACTCGTAGAACTCACAACTAACGAAGAACTAAAAGTAAAATTCAGAAATGGATATCAAGAGTTCTGGCTTCAAAACCAATACCAGTTCTTTACCCTGGATTGTGGTCAAGAGTACAGATATTTTTAATTGCATTTCCTTCATCTTATTTGGCTGAGCGTGGGTTCAGTGCAGTAGCTAATTTATTGTCTAAGAAAAGGAACAGACTGCACATTACTGAACGTGGCGATTTGCGGCTGATGTTAACGAAATTGGAACCCGACATTAGCAAATTGTTAAAATTTCACCAGCCTCAACTATCTCATTAATTTTTCTTCTTAATCTTTTTCTGTTCATTATGTATTCATATTTAAGTTTTAATAAACAAGTTTGTACTACATTTGATAGTCGTTTTAATTAAGGTTTACTTTTGCGATTTTTAATATATATACCTTGTCCAACGCTTTAGTGAACGCTTGTAATAGCAGTCAAAAGTGCAACGTTCGTATATGAGTATCTATGTATATATATATATATATATATATATATATATATATATATATATAGATAGATAGGTAGATACTATGCAACAATATTTTAATATTCGTTATAATGCACTATGATGAGGAGGGGGCGTTGGAAGTTTTTTTTCCAGTAGAGGGGGCGGTGGTTCAGAAAAGGTTGAGAACCTCTGCTCTAAACGATCTTAAAAACTCTTATTACATTTTCTTTTAAATTACATAAATACACGAAATCGAAATCTTTTCCAAATACGATTCTAACACTGGAGTAGATGAATATCCTTTACAGATATAGCTGACTATCTAGTTTCTAAGAACATCCAAACAAAATTCAACCTAAATTTAAGCTCTATTAATGTAAAACTACATAAAATAATTTTCTTGAAAGACCCAAAATTTCTTAACCTCACTCTGGCCAGATATTGCTAAAGGAAAAATCTAAACAGACCTTAAATCTAATTTGTTGACAAGGTTATTCGTCAGTTTAAGTTTTCCTGTTTTCAAAATTAAATTACATGACATTTATAAATCCCAATTTCTTTGGAAATGTAGTTAATAAAAAACATAGCAAGCAGCTAAATTCCCATTTTGTTATATCATTTCGTTGTCTGCTCTATTATGCATTAGTTAACACTAAATTCTAGCAATGAAAGTTACATTTAGATTCCCATTCGTACTTATTTTTTTAATATTTTAAAATGTTCCAAACTTTCCCGCACGATAAAATCATGCTGAAATTTTAACCAACACTAATTTCGTCAGAAATTCATCGTTCAACAAAATAATCTCTTTCATGTCCGCTTCATTTTCTACTCCATAGACACTAAATAATTTACGTTTAAAATTCACATAGAAATTATAAAGAAGTATAAGCATAGACGCTTATAATATTATTCACTGTTTTATTCCAATTCCTTAAATCTGAGAATATCCAGAGACACTCAATGTTTCAATTTCAGCTAACCAACTCCCTTAACTGAGCTATTCACGTAGGTGACGCTTTCATTACGGCGCGCACGAGGTTTTAAAATCTGGCACATAAAAAAACATTCCTTGCTAAAACTGCAAACAAAGTTTTTAATAAAAGCTTGCGCGCTGTTTTAAATATTCCCCCGAGGAGAAACCCAAGTTACATTTTGAAACTAGTTTCGTTCAATGTTACTTCTAACTCAACCTTATATCAACCCTCAACCACGCGGTCACGTACGCCTTGCTATATTTTCGTATAACTACATTTTTGATGTGGTCTTATTACAGGTTTACTAAGTTCAATCTTTTCCGCCCGCTCCAACAAATCTAATTCCATCCATTGTATAATTAGATTCCTTGCGGTCTACACTGAATGAAGCAATGTACAACTTCAATCTACGTTTAATAATTACGTTAGTATTACTTTACTTTGTACGTAATGTGCATTATGTTATTGTATGTTAAGATTTTAATGTCCCTGGTGGTTGAAACTGATGATGTTTTTTTAAAATTATCTTGTTAATAAAAAATTCATACGCACTGTTTTTTTATATTAGCAATAGCTTCCATTTGCATTTTTAAATTAAGTAATTGCTGCAACGTATTTAGAAAGATAATGTTATACTGAATAAAGCAGGGTGAAAAGGCGGTCTTGAAATAAGAATAACTCGATTGTTTTTAAACAATTAAAAATTATAGTTAAAAAAAATGAAAGCTTAGATGTTTCCATTTAACAATGAATAGCTGAAATTATGTTTTGAAAATGATATCAGATATATGACGTCCGCTTTCTGAAATGCACTGCTGTGGTCGTTTGTCAAAATTTCGCAGCGTCCTCTCACACAAGTCGATGTCAATTACCTTAACAGCTGTAGTAATGGTCTCTTTCAACTAATGTAGATTTCGAAGTCTATCGACATTGACGCTTTTAGGCATCCCCGTAAAAAATAATCACAATCTGAGGTCTGCGGAACGAGGGGGTCACAGCACATCATCAAAAAGGGGAGATTACGTGTCAAAGGAAAATACGACGCACTACTTCCATTGAGGATCTGTTTGTATGTGCTGTGGCGCCATCTAGGTAGAATCCAACCTTTCTTGTACTGATTTTTTGTCGTCGCGATTCTGGTATCAGAATGTTTTCCAACATGGAAATATATTGCTCGAAGTTTACAGTTAGAGTTGCTCCTCTTACATTTTCGTAGAAATATGGTCTGATCACTCCACACGCTCGTATCGCACCAAACGATGACTTTCTCACTGTGAAGTGGACGTTCACGCTGGTTTATTGTTGCCCAATACCGATAATTCTATCCGTTATCAGAACCGCTCAAATGAAAATGAGCCCTTATCGTTCATGATTATGCATGGTTCATTTTTATTAGCAAAAACCATGTGCATTCTTATAGCGAACTGCTGGCATTGTGCAAATAAATAAATAAATAAATAAAAAAATTAATTAAGTTCACCGTATTGGTTTTTGAAAATATTAAATAATTCCCAGCGTTTGTTTAA
The DNA here is from genome assembly GCA_036346225.1 of Platerodrilus igneus. Lineage (NCBI taxonomy): Eukaryota > Metazoa > Arthropoda > Insecta > Coleoptera > Lycidae > Platerodrilus > Platerodrilus igneus. The sequence goes on from JARFIW010000791.1 coordinate 7,331,933, forward strand.
ATATTTTCTAAGTTAAAACAGTTGTTGGATATTAAATGTTCACTGAGATGTTTTCTATTGGTTTTTCTCCTACTTCTGAGGGCCGTTTCCACCGCTTCGGTTTAAGTGCTTGACTTGGTACAGTGTAACTTAAGTTGCCAAATATACATTGCCCAAATGGCATCAACGTTTCCAATAATATAATGTAAGTTTGACAATTTATTTACTAAGTAAAGCATTTAAGCCGAGCCCTAACTCGTTAAACATTGGTTTAAATAAAGTTTAAAATTCAACTAGGAATAGAGAATTATTTAATGTAGGCTTAGACCCATAACCATGGATTTGTAACCATGGCTTCTTTCATTTGGATGTCAATTACTTACGTGCCAGCCATCTTAGTAAATGCAACTTACAGAAGGTCGTCTCGGTGACGTAAGTGTCTTTACGGCTAAGGCAGGGAAAAAACATCAAACCGCCGGTGTCTAGAACCAAACTCGAGGGTTAGGGATTAGAAGTCATATCCGAGTCTGACTGATCTACTGAACCACTCTCCGTAGTTCTTACCTCAAAACGTTGTCGTATTTTCTGTTCGTGTTATGTTCTCAAAAAGATTTTGTTTTGTAAGAGAGCCATTCTTGGAGTTCAAAAGAAAAAAAAACACCTCTCGTTAGACCTGGACCTGGACTACAACTATTGTTACTTACTTTCTGCTTTGCCCAATGGTAACAAATCTTTAATTTCTTACCAAAACCTTGTGGAACTGGCTTCGCCGTATTATATGTACATGTTAGAAAAATGTTTTGACAAAATAATTGCTTTCCGCAAGTTTGGGCATCTTTAATTACTGATTATTCAAGAAGATGGATTGGAAGTGTATATACTTAGTCATGCTTTTTGTATTTGACGTGTATTAACTCTTCATATAGCGTTTTGTAAAAGTCTTGTCTACTCTACAGTAGTAATTAATCATAAAAACTCAATGAAATTTCAAGAGTTGAAAAAAATGCCTGCAATATCCACCAAAGGATATGAATCAGAAATTCGTAGATGTAGAGCTTGCTAGCGGGTCACATTTCGGACATTTTGTATGCTATCGACAATAGATCTTAAGTAAGCTTAAAATTTTTTGCAACAAACTTATATCACTTTTCTTCAACAGTTAAACCGTGCACGAGGTTTTTTATCTTTATCGTTTACTGCCGAACGCCGTACAGGACAGATAGATAAAAAATCATGCAAACTTAAACATAATTAATAACAAAACAAAACAGACTGTAATATGTTTGACATTACATGTGATTTTCCAATGCTCCACCCGAAGGTACTCATTGGCTAGGAAGCGAGTTTCGTTTTACCTAAAAAATTTTGAATTTTGCCGAACCCTTGCTGTTCCAAGCAAGGTAGGGATCTTTAACGTGCGTGACAACACTCACACACGGAACTTCCATTTTACCTCTCATCCGAACGAGGGTGTATTTTTGTGAAAAATGCTCGCCTAACATTTTTCAAGCGGACCGTGTCGGGATTCGAACCCGGGACCTCGGGCATGTGTTTGACACCTCAACCTCATCATTTTTTGAAAATTTTCAAGTTTTTCCACTTTGGGAAAATCCGCCATTTTATAAAAGCGGTTAGGAAAAAATGAATTCATTAAAAAGGTGCTAGCTCATCGAAAAATGCACTTAGAAAACTCTATTTAGTACCAAAATATTACCAATCAACCATGTAGACCAACCTCTAAATTTTGCGTTAGAACAATGTACTACGCAAGATTTTCTGGTGACTGTATCTATTTCCGGGCACGCTAAAAAACAAGCGTAACCCAATAGGCAATATCACTGAATTGCGCTTCCTTTCCACTACCACTCCACCGTGCACTTGATTTGTTTCACGTAAAACTTTTGTGTCTTGACATGATTTAAAATCGCACAATACAAAAGATAAAAAAGCGTGATTACATCAGTCTTCTACAGTGTTTTGTTGAGTACAAAGTGTATAGTGAATAAGTCACGATATGGATTCGTGTGTTAGTAACTTCAATATAAGTTCTAAAATCCATTAAGAACTAACTTTCAATAGAATAACAAAGCGCTCAAATCTAACTTACGCTATGTACAACAAACTAGTAGCAATGACCACTATCAAAATTATGAAAATGTTATCTATTTGCTATAAATAGGAAGAGGACAGATTTTGGAAATCGACTACCAAATGACTTCGCCCTACACGTGATTTTTCCAATGCTCCACCCGAAGGTACTACATTGGCCAGGAAGCGAGTTTCTTTTACCTGAAAAATTTTGAATTTTGCCGAACCCTTGCTGTTCCAAGCAAGGTAGGGATCTTTAATTTGAGTGACAACACTCACACACTGGACATTCATTTTACCTCTCATCCGAACGAGGGCGTATTTTTGTGAGAATGCTCGCCTAACATTTTTCAAGCGGACCGTGTCGGGATCGAATGACTCCGCCGCAGTTTTTATTGATGCGTCGCGATTTACTCCATCCCGACCAGAACGAAGATTCACAATGCACCCGAAACGCCACAGTAACACGTATGTTGTTTTCTTTAATCAACACTAAGGTGACCTCTTGAAGTTCCGAGAAGTTAAAACGCTATTTTTGATGCTATTGAAGTGCGGATATATATCCCTTACTCTAGCGCGACCATTTTTGTTGTTGAAAAAGCTGTATTCTTTGGTTTTCTTCTATAGAACGGTCAATAAGGAAGTGACCCGAAGTCAGTGGAAAAAAATCGTTAAGATCGAGAAATAGGCGAGGCAAAGGTCTCGAACTTAATATTTCTTCAACATGTGCTGACATGATGAAAAATGCTTCCTATGTAAGGAGAGCAGATCTTAAGTCTGGGTAAATGAAGTTTACATGATTTTACTCTAGCCTTCCACAATCCTCTAATGTAAGAAGAATGTGGAAGAATGAAGTGTCAGCATATGCCTGTGTCAGATACCCTATCAGGAAAGAAGAAAAAGAAGAAAATTGCACAATTCAAGAAGTTTTGAATAGCCGCCGATAAAATTGGAATCATTATCGCAGTAAATACTACTAAGTTTACACTTTACGCGCAATAAATCTGCGGAAAGTTACAAGAAATGAATCAACCCAAAGACGGGTGACTAATTCTAGATGCGTAGACTTTGTGGCCAAACAAGTAAAGAAATGCCTTAGAAATTTTAGCACCGCGGCTCTATAGATTTTAATCCGAAAGGATTCAGCTTAGTCAATTCCGACTACATGAAATAATGGGTATGGGTTTGCTCGATTAACTGGAAAATTTCCCGTAATGCCATAAATCAATCAAAAAAGCAGAAAATGCATTGCAAAAAGATATTCACGAGGTTGCAGTCTGGTCTCATGATAATCGCTTAATTATAAATGCCGAAAAAACTGAAATTTTACTTATTGCAACACCGCATATGGAGAGAGAAGTAGTTTCCCAGCTAACATTACATCCTGTAATTGCTTTAGATTTGAAAAAATGGAAACACGTTTGTGTCAAACAGACTGTCAAGCGATTTCAAACTGTAACAGTATAAGTACCTGGGCATATAGGTAGATAATTGTTTTTGTTGGAATGTGCAGATACGGTACGTCTGTAACAGACTTATGGCTTTATTAATCAAATTATACCATATTGCAGATACAGTTCCATTTAACGTTCGAAAAACTAAATACTTAGGGTTAACCGAATCAATAATTAGATATGGGATAGAAGGATGGGAGCATACCAGCGAAGTATATATAAATAAAGTTCATTCTGTTCAAAAAAGATTACTAAAGCTAATAGATAGGAATAATAGAAATTTTACATTTCAGAACACTTTAAACAATAACAACCTGTTGACAGCTAAAGGAATATTACACTACAAAATTATTTTGGAAAATTGTATTGATAATAAATACTTGCGTGAATTAAGAGATATGAAAAACATACCACAACTAGAAAACTCGTACGGAGAGAGAAATCTAGAATATCTTGTACCAAGATTAATAAATGGTCTACCACTGGAATGTTAATAGTACTGTTATGTATTTTATAGCCTTTTTGGTGACATATGATCACTTCATATTATTCTGGTTTGATATTTACATTATCAAAGTTCCTTTCCTGTTATCGCCTATCCTATAATATATACATACAACTTTGGATATTGGGAGGAGTGCGCGCGAGTGCCTTTTTTGGTTCGTGCACAGTTCAAGACGTGCATCAGACAGAGGATTATTAACTTGGCAACGGGAGTGACCGTAACAATCATTTCGGTGTGCTTGACCATGAGGTTTTCAATGATGAAAACGCCTCAAGAATAGTGAACCTTCGTTTATGCAGTTTAGGGCGGTCATGCAGATGCAGATTATAGTCCACTACATTTTTCATACCAGCGCAATTCGCTACCATTACAGGTTAGTGTATTTTTAATTGATTAACTGTTTTAAAATGCCGTTGGTCGATAAAAACATACAGACAAATACACAACACAAAATCATTCAAAAACTGTTTAAAACATGTTAAGTAAATAAATTAATGGAATTTGAGTAATATATTTTATTAGAACACCAGTACATAGAAAATAAACTGTTTTTATTTACATGACATTACCCGATTGTTTTTACGACTGCTGCGACTGCCTACTACGCCACATACTTTACCTTTTTCAAGAGCATGGCAGGATTGCCAATTCTATTAATATTAACACCCTCCCTCAAGCCTGGCATTCTACAAGAAACTATTATTATTAAGATAATCCTAACATTTTAATAAAATTCGAGAACTTCACCTGACCCAATGATTTTGTAAAAATGTCTGCTAATTGTTCGTTTGTACAAATATAATTAACCTGTATAGTGCCCTTAATAATTAAGTCAAACACAAAATGCAATTTAACATCTATATGTTTACATCTTTTATTATTTTCAAAATTCTGCAAAAGTTTAATTGCACTTTGGTTATCTTCGTACAATATAAATGGTAACTTATAATCTAAACACAAATCAGTTAGCAAATTTTTAATATGCAATAGTTCGCATGAAGCAGCACAAACAGCAACAAATTCTGATTCGGTACTTGATAAAGTTACAATACATTGTTTTTTCGAACTCCAAGATACTAGATTATCAAATAATTTGAAACAGTAACCACTAACTGATTTTCGATCTTCAATATCATTAGCCCAATCTGAACTGAATAACCTACCAAACCAGTATTGGAATAGTAAAACGTAACTTATAATTAATTGTAGACTTTAAATACTTTAAAACTCGCAAAAGGTGTTTAAAGTGTTCATCAGTCGCACAATCTTGAAAACGATCAAAATAACTAATACTAAAACAAATATCCGGCCTAGTACCCATCATTATATACATTAAACATCCTAGCAATTCTTTGTAAGGTAATTTCGTATTTAATTTATAATCACAATTTCTTTGCAAATTTAAATTTTTCTCCATTGGAGTATTAACACGTTTGCAGTTTTCTATATTAAATCTTTTAACCAAATTCTCAATTGAATGCATTTGATTAATAGTGATAACATGATTATCTAAGTCTTGTAAAATCCTCAAACCTAAGAAATTATTTACATTATCTAAGGACCTTATTTTAAAAGTTTGATATAATTTTGACTTAAGCAAGTGTGAAAATTCAGTACTATTACTCGATATTAAAATATCATCCACGTACAGGAGTAAATAACATCTCACATTTTCATCAACAAAACTATATAAGCAGTAATCTGATTTTGAACGAATAAAACCCAAACTAGACATAAAATCATTAATTGTTTGGTTCCATATTTTAGGTGCTTCTTTGAGACCATACATTGCTCTTTTTAATAGGCAAACTTTAGTTTTGTCAGTACATTTAACCTCCAACCCCTCTGGTATTTCCATGAAAACAGTTTGCTTAAGACAACCATTTAAAAAGGCATTCTTAACATCTAATTGCTCCAATGCTAAATTGTAATAATTACTAACTGATAACAAAATTCTTAATGTTGAAAGTTTGACAACTGGAGCATGCAACTTAGAAATGTCAACAAAATTATTTTGTTCAAAACCTCTTACTACCAACCTTGCTTTATAAAGTTGTTGTCCATTTCCATCTTCTTTAATACGAAATACCCAGCGATTTGTCAATACTTCTGATTTGCCTGGATTTTCAACTAACTGCCAAGTCTTATTTTCCTTCAATGCTTCTAGCTCGTTCATGATCGCCTGTTCCCATAAATTCCATGCTTTAGATGCTTTTGCTTCAGCATAGGACTTTGGTATATCTGTAAACTCACTCAATAATGCTAAACAACTTATGTCGACCTCATAATCATTAAATCTGGATGGTAATTTTCTATTACGTTTTGGTCTTTCAGAATCATTTTTAACTTCCTGATCAGTCACACCATTTTCAACATCATAATCGCTCTCATAATTATCTTGGCTGATGCTATTTATGGTATGTTTTAATTCATTTTTATCTGGCTTGATTATATTAAAATTGCATTCATCAAATACTACATTCCTGCTGTGAATTAGTTTATTTTCATCTTCTTGCCATAAGCGATAACCATTTTCAGCATAACCAATAAATCTGCATTTCACGCTTTTATCATCTAGTTTATTCCTCAATGAATCTGGTACACGAGCATAAGCTGTGCACCCAAAAGTTTTCATGTTTGAAACATTTGGCTTTCTACCTAGCCATAATTCATAGGAGTTTTATCATAAACAACACACGATTGTGTTCTATTAGTTATGTATGCCGCAGTAAACACCGCATCTTCCCAGAAAGTTCTGTCCATGCCCGATTGCATGATCATTGATCTTGCTTTGTCTAATAATGTTTGGTTCATCCTTTCGGCAACACCATTCAACTGTGGAGTATATGGTGGAGTGTAACAAATTTCAATTCCTTTTTCAGTACAAAATGTTTGTAGTAATTTTGAACAATATTCGCCACCATTGTCACATTTTAATCTTGATAGTTTCTTGTCACAAAGTGCAGATACCTTTGCTTCATAATCCTTAAAAAAGTTTAAAACTTCACCTTTGCTTTTAATTACATAGATCATTACAAATCGAGAATAATCATCTACAAAGGTAACAAAATAGCGATTTTCATTGTGACAGTGGTGTAATTGGCCCACACACGTCGGTATGAACCAATTCTAACACTCTACGGGACCGTGTCTTTTTGGAATAATACGGCAAACATTTTTGCTTAGATTTCACACAAACTTCACAAATTTCTTTACTTTTCTTATCAGTAAAATTTAACCCATCAACTAAATTTAAAGTATTAATTTTTACCAACGAATTATAGTTCAAATGACCGTACCGTTTATGCCAAAGTTCAATATCAGGTTTCATAGCTAAATTTGCACTTTCTGTTTTATCAGCCACATAAAACGCCAACTTGTACAGATTATTTACGCGTTTACCTAAGGCATAAACCATTTTACGCTTTCCAATCGACACATTACCGTTACAATAAACAATCTTGTAACCGGCTTTTTCTATAGTTGAAACTGACAACAAGTTCACTCTTAAACCAGGAACACACATTACATTTTCCAAAGTAACTGGTATTTTCTTATTTTCAACAAGTGATATAACATTTATATCACCCACACAGGTTGCAGTCATAGACTTGCCCTGAGCAGCTAATTGAATAAGCTTGGGATCTTCAAAACTTCTTTTATTAAATAAAAGACTCTCATCATTCGTATAATGATGCGTAGCGCCCGAATCGGCATACCATTCTATTACTTTTGTTGATTCCAGTTTTAATGCGGCACAGAAAGCAATAGACTGCCTTGAAGATTCACCACTTGATGTAATTTCACATTCTGCATAGCTAGCTGTATTTTCTTAATATCCTTCCTTTTCTGGTTGCATTGATTTGCCTTATGTCCATATTTATGACAAGTATAACATTTAATTCCACAAACACTTTTCATGTGGCCATGCTTGCCACATTTATAACATTTTATAACTTTTTCTGCTGAAAAGGATGATGCAACACCTTTTTCACTTTTGCTAGAGTTTTATTCACATTGAATTCTAATAATCTGCTTTTAACAAACTCCAGCTTCAAATCATTTTCAGATAACGTTCTAATTGCAGTCACAACATTTTCATAATCGGGTGGCATAGACAATAACAAAAAACATGCCATGTCCGATTCGTCAAAATTGCTTCCTAAACTTTTCAGTTCACGAAATATTTTATCAGATTTAGCAAAGTGATCTTGTAAATCTGTATTACAGACGTATTTTAAAGAAATTAATTCCTCTAACAAATAGAACTTTGAACATGTGCCACGCTTAGCAAATATGCATTCCAGCTTAGCAATCATCTGTGCAGCATTCTCTATACCTTTCACGTATTCTAAATGCGAGTCTGCTACACTTTGCACAATCACCATCATCGCTTTGTTGTTCTTTTTGTGCCAAGCATCATTTTGCGCCTCCAGCTTAACATCTTTCAAAACTTCATCCACCTCCGTAGCTTTCAACACTGATTGCATTCTAAATTTCCAATTGTCGAAATTAATTCCCGCAAAAGGTACAATACCGTGTTTATTTTCTAGTCGGGATTCCATTTCAAAATTAAGTAGAAAAACGCGGCGGCAGAAAATTGTAACTTAACCTCAAAACGATTCCACGTGTTTCCTGCAACTTAAATGAAGCTAATTATATATATATTACTCTTTCCTGGGCCCATAACCAATGTTAAGTAAATAAATTAGTGGAATTTGAGTAATATATTTTACTAGAACACCAGTACATAGAAAATAAACTGTTTTTATTTACATGACATTACCCGATTGTTTTTACGACTGCTGCGACTGCCTACTACGCCACATATTTACCTTTTTCAAGAGCATGGCAGGATTGCCAATTCTATTAATATTAACAAAACAGTACTTAAACAGTAAGGTATAAATTTGTTTTACTAGTTTTTAGTTCTGTATTAGTTTTATATTAGTTTATTTGTGTAATTAGTTTGCTGGTGTTAATACTTTGTTTGTTCAATTAGTTCATTTGTTTGTTAGTTTGTCCAATTTATTATAGTTGAATTTGGATATGAACTATTCCTACGATTGCCTAGGCTACAAATAATAATTTGCAGGTTAATTTAATTTATAGTTAGAACTGAAAGGCATAAACAAAAATTTATGACGAGATTGAGATCTTCAGCATAACATTTGGTTACTTTCTTATCATGTACATACTATTTAGCTAAAACTAATTTATAATGCAGAAATAATGATTATGATTTCAAAAAGTAGAGAGTACAGCTTAAATATTTTCACAATTTTGAAAAAGCTAATTAGTTAGTTGAAACTTCTTCTCAGAAATAATTAATATTTTACTAATTAATAAAAATTAATTAAGTTTATGTATTTATTTAATAATATTGACATGAAATTCATTAATTAGAAATTAAGTTGTAATGTTAAAAAATCTATTGTTGTGCGCACCATGACAAGCAACTCTAAACAGGTTGGCTTATGGTGCTAGTAATTTACAGTGCCAATAAAGAATTTGAATTTAATTTAATTGAATTATTATTATTATTATTATTATTATTATTATTATTATTATTATTATTATTATTATTATTATTATTATTATTATTATTATTATTATTATTATTATTGGCTCGACCGTCGAGCTAGAAGGTTGTGTTCAAGTCGCGCTGCGCGAATGTTTAAAAGTGCTAGACTTGTTTAATAAAAGTGAACTCAAAACAATATTATAAGAGTGATAGAACTCGGTTGATGTTAAAGAAACCCTCAAATTGATTTAACCAGCCCCATAAACAATATTTATAGAAGGATGAGTTGTAAGAAATGCAATAAATCTTTAAGAAATGATGGAGTTAATATTACTTGTTCTATTTGTATCGAATCCTATCACATAGATTGCTCTAGTCTATCGGAAGCCACGTTTAAAAGTTTATCATCTACCAAAAGAGAACAATGGAGATGTAGAACGTGTAGGAAGACAAGGAATCTGGAAAGTCCAACTCTAGCGTAGATTTGAAAGGAGAAACTGATATAAAACGTATGCTGGATGCAATTAATAAAAGCTAGATTATTTTAAAAATACTATGGAAAGCTTAGCAAATGATGTTAAAGGACTTAGTAATCTTTATGATGGCATAAAACAAGAAGTTTCATCTTTAAAAGGGTTAACCAGGATCTATCTAGCAGTGTTACCAGATTAATAGAAGAAAATAGAAGCAAAGATAAAAGATTACCGAGTTGGAAATAAAGATAAATAACTTTGAGCAAAGATCCAGAAATATGAATTTAGAAATACATGGAATGGAAAAATCAGAAGGAGAAGATGAAGGTAAATTAAAAGTGCTGTACTAAATATGGTCAGGATTCTGGAGGTGTCAGTGGAAGATGAGGACATTCAAGTTGTACACAGGTTGCCTAAAAGAAAACCAGATGCAGTACCAGCTATTATTGTAAGACTCTCTTCTCAAAATGTAAGGGACAAAATTCTTAGTAAAAGGAAATTATTGTTTAAAATGATAATGTACTGCAAAACAAAAGCGAACGCCGTGTATTTATATGCGAAAATCTTACCGCATTTAATAAAACCTGCTATGGCAAGCGAAGAATCGTGCCAGAGATAAGGGATGGCGATACGTTTGGGTAAAGTTTGGTAGAATTCTAATAAAGAAGTCCAATGAAATGCCGAATGTTATTAGAATTGAAAGCGAGATTGATTTATTAAAATAAATTGATACTGCACATATTGTAAATATATTCAATGTCTTTTGTATTAATAAGTTTTGTTGATAACGTTTTAGTTTAATTTTATTCAAAATGATTGAAGAATTGATAGTCTGCAATAATAATGTGCATTATCAATCCTTTGTAAGTATTACAGATTGGCATATTGCATTGGACACATTTAAAAATAATTATTACTTGAACCACAATGTCCACTTATCGCTTATTTGTTTAAATATAAACGGACTTAAAGGTCATTTCGACGAGTTCTCGGTTTACATATCGCGTTCGAAACTGGATATAATTGTTTTAAACGAAGTTTCCATTCAAGAACCGGAATCTAGTATTTTATGTTAGAAGAATACAACATGTATAGAAAACTTAGAGTGAATAGGAGAGGAGGTGGCATAATCATGTATATTAGGAAAGGGCTTAAATTTTGCGAAAGCCAGTTTAATTCTAAAACGTACGAGAATATAGAGGGAATACTTAGTTTAACTAAAGAATGTGTGATAAAACTTATTTTTATTTATAGACCACCTAATTATAATATTGATGAATTCCTTAATAAATTTGCAATACAGATAACTAATATTAGAGACCAAAAGAACGTTTTATTTGGCGGTGATGTAAATATTAACTTGGCAGATTATAATAAAGCAACAAATAACTATGAACTACTTCTAAATGCAGAAGGTTTTATAAATGTATTTTCGGTTATACTAGAGAAGCCTTTTACAATGAAAGTTTAGTGTGTTCCTGTCTAGATCATTTATTTATTCGAGGTGTGTATGATAAAATATTTTCGGGAGTAATTCATACAAGAATTTCTGATCATTACACCGTGGCTATTGCAGCTTATTTTAATAATAAAATAAGTAATTATGCAGGAATAAATATTATGTGGAATGAAAAATTTATAAAAAAGGGACTAAGTAATTTAGAACTAAATATTTTAGTTAAATTAAATGACCCGGACCGATTGTACAATGGAATATTTCATAGTTTCGATAAGATCTATTCTGATGCTCTTGGTGTCAGCAATAAGCAGGATGTGGTAAATAGAACACCAAATAATTTCAAAAAAGAATGGATGACAAATACCTTGATAAAATATATTGTAAATAGGGACAAACTATATAAGAAATGGAGAAGCACAAAGTTAGCGGAACATCGGGACGAATATAAAAAATACAGAAATTGGCTAACAATAAAATTGCGTAGAGAGAAACAAAATTACTATAGAAATAAATTTTTTCTAACCAATACTAATTATAATAGTAATAAAAAAAAGCAAACATGGGACGTGATAAATGAAATCATCCAACATAAAAGAAAAAGGGTGTGGATGTCACGATAAAGCAGGCTTTTCCAGATATTAGTGATGTTTCTATAGCAAACAATTTTGCAGCGTTCTTTTTTAACAGTATCGAATCGATTAAGCATGGATGCCCTGTACGGTTAGTTGAAGGTAATGCAGTAATCGATTCAGTAAATTGTAGTCTCTTTTAAAACGAGTAACTACTGACTTTGTGAAAATGAATTGTTGAAAATGAACGTAAAGAAATCTCCAGGGTACGATAGAATTAGGTTGCAGGATATTATCTTCTTAGGAGATGAAATGTTTTTAACTATAGCCAACCTTATAAATTTGATAATGAACACCACAAAATACCCTTAAAATTAAAAATGGCAGTAATTCGACCTATTCATAAAGGAGGTAATTACAATGAAATTAGTAACTATCGGCCTATTTCCATTTTACCCGTAATTGAAAAAATTTTCGAAAAACATTTAATAGGATTAGCGTATGACTTTGTCGAAAATAATAATGTTTTAAGAAACGAACAATTTGGGTTTGTAAAGGATTAGGGACAAGCAAGGCACTAGCAAAATTTTCTGATTTAGTTTATCAAAATTGAAAGATAGCATAAATGTTCTGTGTTTGTTTATTGACTACAGCAAGGCTTTTGATACAATTGATCATGGCATATTACTACAAAATTAGAGAAATATGGATTTAGAGGCCCTGCATTGCAACTCTTGTCTAGCTACCTTAGACATAGAAAGTTTGTGGTAAAAATAAATAACTCATACAGCGACGAACACTGTATATCGATGGGTGTGCCACAGGGGTCAATATTAGGCCCACTTTTTTTTATCATGTATATAAATGATTTACCACAAATCATTCAAAATGTCAAATTTTAGTGTTTGCAGATGATGTTGTGTTAATTGCTGCACATAAAAGTCTTAAAACGGCAGAACAGTTCTTACAGTTGGACGCTAACAACTTGACAAAATGGTCACATGACAATAAATTAATGTTAAACAAAGATAAGACCAAAGTCATGCATATAGCTGCACCTTATAAGATAAGAGGAAAGACTGAAATAACATTACACTCCTGCAAATGTTTTCAATTGCAACAAAGAGGAGTCTTTTCATGTTTTGCGGAGTGTGGTGTTGTCTCTGGCTGCTCTACATATCAGTACTTAGGTATTACCGTCGATAATTATTTCCGTTGGGACCATCAGATCAATAACGTGTGCAATAAATTAAAGCTAGTCTTAGTCAGAATATACTATGTCAGGCATTTACTTCCAGAAAAAATAATGAAGGTTATCTATATAGCGCTGGCAGAATCTTTAATCAGATATGGACTAGAGGCTTGGGGTTTTGCTAGCGATGTATATTTGAAGAAAATAGATGTAGTTCAAAGACAGCTACTTAAAATAGTATGCAATGCAAAGTCGGGGTCAACCTTGAGAAACTTATTATGTAGTTGTGAACTATTAAGTACTAAGGGATTATTTCATTATAAAATAATCCTAGAAAGCCTTTTAAACGAAAACTTTTTAGAAAAAAGAGACGATGGCCACGGATTGAGAAGTCAAAGATATATTGTCCCGCGGACATTCAATAGATATGGTGAAAACAACCTTTCCTATCTGGTGCCTAAACTTTTAAATGAACTGCCGGACGAAATTAAAACTGTTGCCAATATGCGTAAGCTAAAGCAAGACCTAAAAAATTTTTTAAACAATAAATACACATAGGTTGATAGGTTAAATTAATCCACTCATCCAATGAAGATATTAGTTATAATTACTCAAGGCGGGGCAAATGCTGGTGTATACTTACAGAGGGTTGAGCCAATATTAATGTTGATATATTGTAAATAAATAAATACATAGGGTTAAGATATGTTTTAGTTTTAGTTTTAGTTCTTAGATTTAGTTTTCTAATTACTGGCCATTAGTTGTACTTTTGTAGTTTTTAAGTTAATATCTTATTTTTAATTTTTCAGTCTTTAGCTTTGAGTTTTATACCTTGGCTTCTATTTCATAGTTTTTATAAAAATTATTTTTACAGGAAACTAAAAAATTGTAAATATGACTAAAACATATGCATAACTTATATATATTAAAATGTATATAACACCTTGACAAGCAACCTATGTTGCTTAAGGTGAATTAGGTGTATTAATGGAAAAATAAAGATTTATTTATTTATTTATTATTATTATTATTATTATTATCATTATTGGCTCGACCGTCGAGCTAGAAGGTTGTGTTCAAGTCGCGCTCCGCGAATGTTTAAAAGTGCTAGACTTGTTTAATAAAAGTGAACTCAAAAACAATATTATAAGAGTGATAGAACTCTGTTGATGTTAAAGAAACCCTCAAATTGATTTAACCAGCCCCATAAACAATATTTATAGAAGGATGAGTTGTAAGAAATGCAATAAATCTTTAAGAAATGATGGAGTTAATATTACTTGTTCTATTTGTATCGAATCCTATCACATAGATTGCTCTGGTCTATCGGAAGCCACGTTTAAAAGTTTATCATCTACCAAAAGAGAACAATGGAGATGTAGAACGTGTAGGAAGACAAGGAATCTGGAAAGTCCAACTCTAGCGTAGATTTGAAAGGAGAAACTGATATAAAACGTATGCTGGATGCAATTAATAAAAAGCTAGATTATTTTAAAATACTATGGAAAGCTTAGCAAATGATGTTAAAGGACTTAGTAATCTTTATGATGGCATAAAACAAGAAGTTTCATCTTTAAAAGGGTTAACCAGGATCTATCTAGCAGTGTTACCAGATTAATAGAAGAAAATAGAAGCAAAGATAAAAGATTACCGAGTTGGAAACAAAGATAAATAACTTTGAGCAAAGATCCAGAAATATGAATTTAGAAATACATGGAATGGAAAAATCAGAAGGAGAAGATGAAGGTAAATTAAAAAGTGCTGTACTAAATATGGTCAGGATTCTGGAGGTGTCAGTGGAAGATGAGGACATTCAAGTTGTACACAGGCTGCCTAAAAGAAAACCAGATGCAGTACCAGCTATTATTGTAAGACTCTCTTCTCAAAATGTAAGGGACAAAATTCTTAGTAAAAGGAAATTATTGTTTAAAAATGATAATGTACTGCAAAACAAAAGCGAACGCCGTGTATTTATATGCGAAAATCTTACCGCATTTAATAAAAACCTGCTATGGCAAGCGAAGAATCGTGCCAGAGATAAGGGATGGCGATACGTTTGGGTAAAGTTTGATAGAATTCTAATAAAGAAGTCCAATGAAATGCCGAATGTTATTAGAATTGAAAGCGAGATTGATTTATTAAAAATAAATTGATACTGCACATATTGTAAATATATTCAATGTCTTTTGTATTAATAAGTTTTGTTGATAACGTTTTAGTTTAATTTTATTCAAAAATGATTGAAGAATTGATAGTCTGCAATAATTATGTGCGTTATCAATCCTTTGTAAGTATTACAGATTGGCATATTGCATTGGACACATTTAAAAATAATTATTACTTGAACCACAATGTCCACTTATCGCTTATTTGTTTAAATATAAACGGACTTAAAGGTCATTTCGACGAGTTCTCGGTTTACATATCGCGTTCGAAACTGGATATAATTGTTTTAAACGAAGTTTCCATTCAAGAACCGGAATCTAGTATTTTTATGTTAGAAGAATACAACATGTATAGAAAACTTAGAGTGAATAGGAGAGGAGGTGGCATAATCATGTATATTAGGAAAGGGCTTAAATTTTGCGAAAGCCAGTTTAATTCTAAAACGTACGAGAATATAGAGGGAATGCTTAGTTTAACTAAAGAATGTGTGATAAAACTTATTTTTATTTATAGACCACCTAATTATAATATTGATGAATTCCTTAATGAATTTGCAATACAGATAATTAATAATAGAGACCAAAAGAACGTTTTATTTGGCGGTGATGTAAATATTAACTTGGCAGATTATAATAAAGCAACAAATAACTATGAACTACTTTTAAATGCAGAAGGTTTTTATAACTGTATTTTCGGTTATACTAGAGAAGCCTTTTACAATGAAAGTTTAGTGTGTTCCTGTCTAGATCATTTATTTATTCGAGGTGTGTATGATAAAATATTTTCGGGAGTAATTCATACAAGAATTTCTGATCATTACACTGTGGCTATTGCAGCTTATTTTAATAATAAAATAAGTAATTATGTAGGAATAAATATTATGTGGAATGAAAATTTATAAAAGGGGACTAAGTAATTTAGATCTAAATCGTTTCGTTAAATTAAATGACCCGGACCGATTGTACAATGGAATATTTCATAGTTTCGATAAGATCTATTCTAATGCTCTTGGTGTCAGCAATAAGCAGGATGTGGTAAATAGAACACCAAATAATTTCAAAAAAGAATGGATGACAAATACCTTGATAAAATATATTGTAAATAGGGACAAACTATATAAGAAATGGAGAAGCACAAAGTTAGCGGAACATCGGGACGAATATAAAAAATACAGGAATTGGTTAACAATAAAATTGCGTAGAGAGAAACAAAATTACTATAGAAACAAATTTTTTCTAACCAATACTAATTATAATAGTAATAAAACAAAGCAAACATGGGACGTGATAAATGAAATCATCCAACACAAGAAGAAAAAGGGTGTGGATGTCACGATAAAGCAGGCTTTCCCAGATATTAGTGATGTTTCTATAGCAAACAATTTTGCAGCGTTCTTTTTTAACAGTATCGAATCGATTAAGCATGGATGCCCTGTACAGTTAGTTGAAGGTAATGAAGTAATCGATTCAGTAAATTGTAGTCTCCTTTTAAAACGAGTAACTACTGACTTTGTGAAAAATGAATTGTTGAAAATGAACGTAAAGAAATCTCCAGGGTACGATAGAATTAGGTTGCAGGATATTATCTTCTTAGGAGATGAAATGTGTTTAACTATAGCCAACCTTATAAATTTGATAATGAACACCACAAAAATACCCTTAAAATTAAAAATGGCAGTAATTCGACCCATTCATAAAGGAGGCAATTATAATGAAATTAGTAACTATCGGCCTATTTCCATTTTACCCGTAATTGAAAAAATTTGCGAAAAACATTTAATAGGATTAGCGTATGACTTTGTCGAAAATAATAATGTTTTAAGAAAAGAACAATTTGGGTTTGTAAAAGGATTAGGGACAAGCAAGGCACTAGCAAAATTTTCTGATTTAGTTTATTAAAAATTGAAAGATAGCATAAATGTTCTGTGTTTGTTTATTGACTACAGCAAGGCTTTTGATACAATTGATCATGGCATGTTACTACAAAAATTAGAGAAATATGGATTTAGAGGCCCTGCATTGCAACTCTTGTCTAGCTACCTTAGACATAGAAAGTTTGTGGTAAAAATAAATAACTCATACAGCGACGAACACTGTATATCGATGGGTGTGCCACAGGGGTCAATACTAGGCCCACTTCTTTTTATCATGTATATAAATGATTTACCACAAATCATTCAAAAATGTCAAATTTTAATGTTTGCAGATGATGTTGTGTTAATTGCTGCACATAAAAGTCTTAAAACGGCAGAACAGTTCTTACAGTTGGACGCTAACAACTTAACAAAATGGTCACATGACAATAAATTAATGCTAAACAAAGATAAGACCAAAGTCATGCATATAGCTACACCTTATATGATAAGAGGAAAGACTGAAATAACATTACACTCCTGCAAATGTTTTCAATTGCAACAAAGAGGAGTCTTTTCAAGTTTTGCGGAGTGCGGTGTTGTTTCTGGCTGCTCTACATATCAGTACTTAGGTATTACCGTCGATAATTATTTCCGTTGGGACCATCAGATCAATAACGTGTGCAATAAATTAAAGCTAGTCTTAGACAGAATATACTATGTCAGGCATTTACTTCCAGAAAAAATAATGAAGGTTATCTATATAGCGCTGGCAGAATCTTTAATCAGATATGGACTAGAGGCTTGGGGTTTTGCTAGCGATGTATATTTGAAGAAAATAGATGTAGTTCAAAGACAGCTACTTAAAATAGTATGCAATGCAAAGTCGGGGTCAACCTTGAGAAACTTATTATGTAGTTGTGAACTATTAAGTACTAAGGGATTATTTCATTATTTCATTATAAAATAATCCTAGAAAGCCTTTTAAAGGAAAACTTTTTAGAAAAAAGAGATGATGGCCACGGATTGAGAAGTCAAAGATATATTGTCCCGCGGACATTCAATAGATATGGTGAAAACAACCTTTCCTATCTGGTGCCTAAACTTTTAAATGAACTGCCGGACGAAATTAAAACTGTTGCCAATATGCGTAAGCTAAAGCAAAACCAAAAATTTTTTTAAACAATAAATACACATAGATTGATAGGTTAAATTAATCCACTCATCCAATGAAAATATTAGTTATAATTATTCAAGGCGGGGCAAATGCTGGTGTATACTTACAGAGGGTTGAGCCAATATTAATGTTGATATATGTAAATAAATAAATACATAGGGTTAAGATATGTTTTTAGTCTTTAGTTTTAGTTCTTAGATTTAGTTTTCTAGTTACTGGCCATTAGTTGTACTTTTTGTAGTTTTTAAGTTAATATCTTATTTTTAATTTTTCAGTCTTTAGCTTTGAGTTTTTATACCTTGGCTTCTATTTCATAATTTTTATAAAAATTATTGTTACAGAAAACTAAAAAATTGTAAATATGGCTAAAACATATGTATAACTTATATATATATATATATATATTAAAATGTATATAACACCTTGACAAGCAACCTAGGTTGCTTAAGGTGAATTAGGTGTATTAATGGAAAAATAAAGATTTATTTATTTATTTATTATTATATTATTGTTGTTATTATTATTATTATTATTATTATTATTATGGAGGGGACGTACTCTTTTTGAAAGAAACTATGACATTTCTGATTCAAAAATTGATCAATCTTATGATTAAAAATGCGGTAGTGCCAGATCATTTAAAAATAGCTATGGTTAGACCGGTTCACAAAAGCGGAAGCTATAAAAATTTTTCAAATTACAGACCAATATCTTTACTTCCAGTAGTTGAAAAAATCTTTGAAAGGCATATTGCAGATAAACTTAGAAACGTTATTCATGATAATAGTTTAATAAATAGCCAACAATACGGATTCATAAAGGGCCGCGGAACAAAAGCGTTACTAACAAATTTTTCAAACACAATTAATCAAAATTTAGCGAACAACATACATGTATTATGCCTGTTTATCGACTTTTCGAAAGTGTTTGAAACCATCAGCCATACGATTTTGATTGAAAAAATTCAGAGGTTGGGTATACATGGACCACCGTTACAACTATTTAAAAGTTATTTGAAACACCGAAAATTTATTGTAAAAATTAATAATGAATTAAGTGATGAAAAAGTACTTGATATTGGAGTACCACAAAGCTCTGTTCTAGGTCCCTTGCTATTTGTAATGTACATAAACGATCTACCAGATGTTCTATGTCACTCCAAAGTATATATGTTTGCGGATGATGTACTTCTTATTTCGTCGATTAATACTGCAACATATAATTTGCAGAATGATGCAAATAATGTTGCAAAATGGGCACATGATAACTTCCTGGTAATGACTTCTGAAAAAACCAAGACCATGCATATAACGACACCTCACATGAAAAACTTTATTCAAGCAAAAATCATCATTCATTCGTGTAAATGTTTTAGAATGATGGCTAGGAACATGAACATGTGTCGCACAACATGCAAAATTCTTAAAACATGCACAGAATACAAATATCTTGGCATTACAGTTGACAATCACTTTCGATGGGATGTACATATAAAAAATGTATGTAAAAAACTGATGGCTGTATTAGTCAAATTATATTATGTAGCAGATAAGTTGCCTCTGTATGCTAATAAAATGGTATACGGAGCATTAGCAGAATCTGTAATAAGATGCGGATTAGATGCGTGGGGATGTGCTAACGATAAATACTTGAATCGAATTACAACAATACAAAAAAAGCTATTAAAGCTTGTTGATAAAGACAAAAATAAACGAACATTTCAAGAAACACTAAGAGAATATAAATTATTAACAGCTAAAGGTATATTTAATTACAATATAATAATAAACAACTATTCCAGCGACAAGTACCTAAGGAAGGACGCAAAAACTTACCAACTAAGGGGAGTTAAATATGAAGTACCCTTAGAAAATAATTCATACGGTCAAAAATGTCTTCGATATTTAGTACCAAAATTATTTAATGAACTTCCAAACAAATGTCTACAGTATAAGAACAGCAAAGAATTAAAAAACGCTATAAAGAATTACCTGAGTTCAAAGTAAAACATTATAGTTTAGCAAAATAGAAAAAAGGAAAAAAAAAAGATATTACATAATAATAATAATAAAAAAAAAACTTATTTAAATAGAATAAAATAAAATAAATTAAAATAAGATAAAACAGGTCTCTGAAACTACTCACTTAAACCAACCAATTGCAACTTCATTAATAAGAAATCAAATCTAAATGCAGACACAAATTAAGTAACTGATTAAGAGAGTAAAGCCAATAACAATTGTATTAATTTATATGTAGTTACCTTAAGAATATTTCTGTGTTATACTTTTGCTGTATATAAGTACACAGCTATAATTTTTTTTTGTTTTTGTTATTTGTTTTTTATTTAAAAAATTATTTTGGTTTAATACATATTGTAAATATTATAGAAAAACAAGAAATGCAACAGGAAAGAAGTATGTAAAAAAAAATACGCCATGTCAAGCAACTGAAAAAAAAGGTTTGCTTATGGTGTATGAAAATGTATTAAAAAAAAAAAATATGAATAAAGGTATTGTATTGTATTATTATTATTATTATTATTATACAGCTTCTAAAAATTCATGCAAAGGTTTTAAAAAGGAATGGATGTCAGATAATTTACTCCAATACATTAAACAAAGGGATCATTTATTTAAGAATTGGCAACGTACCCACATGGAAGAACATAGGGAACAATATAGAGGATTTAGAAATTGGTTAGGCTTAAAAATTAAAAACAAAAACAAAATTATTATAACAATAAATTCTTGCAAGCTTGTACAAATATTAGGGAAACATGGGAAATTATTAATAACTTAACAAATATTTGAAAGAAAGTGAACGTGGACAAATTAATAAAAATAGCTTTGCCTTTAGTTAATGAGAGATATACTGCCAATGAATTTGCAAAGGTTTTCCATTTAAGTGTACAATCTATTAAACATGACTGCAATATTAAACTATTAAAAGTTGACACATAAACCAACTCACCGAACTGTTGTTTACGTTTGCAAGATGTAACTACTGAATTTATCCAAAAAGAGTTATCAAGTAAATGCTTAAAAAAGTCCATGATATGACAACATTAGGCCTAAAGATCTTTTATATTTAAGAGATACAATGTCTGGGATTATTGCAAAACTCATTAATTTAATGATTAAAACAGGAACTGTTCCTGCTCTTATGAAAATTGCAATTATTCGGCCAATTCATAAAAAGGGGAATACTGCTGATTTTGGTAACTATCGTCCCATATCAATACCGCCTGTAATTGAGAAATTGTTTGAAAAACACATAGCTGCACAAGTTAATGCATTCCTTGAATCAAATATAATATTAACTAGGGAACAATACGGTTTCGTGAAGAGAACTGGTACAAATAGGTTATTAGGTGAATTTTCAAATTTAGTTTATAGCAAGCTGAAAAATAACATGAACGTATTGTGTTTTTATAGACTTTTCAAAAGCATTTGATACAATTTCTCATAGTATTTTATTGATAAAACTGGAAAAAATGGGATTCTCAGGCCAAACACTTAAACTTTTTCGGAACTATCTACAATTTAGAAAAACGATGGTTAAAATTAACAACACCATATATTAAACGATTACAACCAACAGTAAAACTACATTCATGCCAATGTTTTAGTACAACAATATATGATGAACAAACTTGTTTGAAGGAATGCCAAACTGTAATTTGTTGTAATAGCTTTAAATATTTAGGTATTACCGTGGATAACCTTTTCCGTTGGGATGAACATATAAAGGATGTCTGCAATAAGTTAAAGCTAATACTTGTTAAGCTATATTACTTAAGTAAAAATAGTTAAAAAATAAAGTATACATACACACATATATTTGCTCAAAACATAAAACAAATAAATCTTTGATTTCACTTACTTATAAAGTTTAAATTCTTTTTATTACTCTATTTTCTTTCAAAGTACTATTAATGGTTATCCTCAGTATATTATTGCAAGTTTATCCTATGATTGTCGTTATTTTCTCTTGGTATCTAAACAATTAAATAACATATTTATAATTAGGCTTCACTTATTTAATGTATATAGGTTAATTTAGAATTTAGAATAGAGTGCATTCTTCATTTATTATTTTGGTGTAAGATATTACTAAGTTAGACAAATTAATAAATTAGGATTTTATTAAGTTAAATTAGAAAACATTAACGTAAAAAGTTGTTTGTTTTGTTTATAGGTAATACATTATGTTCATAATTAGGTTTCGTTAGTCTAATATTTAGATTATTGATTTTAGTGTACATTTTTATGAATTGTATAGGATAATATTAAGTTAGCGTAATTATTAAACTAGGATATTTTTGAATTTTTAAAAATTTTAATTTTTTAAATTTTTAAGTTTTCTGTTAGTATTAGGTAATAGGTAATAGTTTCAGATTAATTTTGATATTCTTAGATATTTTATTAGATTTCTATTGTATAGAATTCTGAATAAATTTGTTAAATTTATATTTTTAGTGCAACAATGCAGACTCTCTGTTATAAGCTCATCTAAGTTGAAATTAATAAGAGTAAAATGCGGGGTTTAAAACAAATAATTAAAAATAGGGGTTGAGTCGAAAAAATTAGACAGAAATAGTATTATTGTATATATACTACTTGAAGTATCTCTAATTGCTAAATAAAAATAACATAAATATTGAATTATTATAACATACTCAAGCATATTGTAACACTTTGACAAGCAACATTATGTTAGCTTAAGGTATAAAATATTGTATTTATGAAAAATAAAGAATATTTGAATTTGAATTTGAATTTGAATTTGAATTTGAATTATTATTATTATTATTATTAGTTCAAAGTAAATTACTGAAACTTATTTGCAATATTGAAGCCAATATATCATTTCGAGAACTACTGTGTGAATTCAATCTACTAAGTGCAAAAGGGTTATTGTTGTATAAGATTTTACTTGAAAATTACTTTAATAGTGAATATTTAAAAGTAAAAGCTAATGTACACGAATTGCTAAGTGAAAGGTATTGGATTCCGTTTGTGTTTAATAAATATGGAGAAAGCTGTTTCAAATACATAACACCAAAGTTATTTAATGAATTACCAGCTGAATGTAGAAGTTTTATAAATATGAAAAAATTGAAACGAAATTTGAGGCAGTTTTTAAATTCTTCTTACATATAGAAGAGATAAATTGAATATAATTTTACTGGTATATTTTTGTTTATTTTTTATTTTCTGTTTATTGCTTGGAATTGTTTTGAATTATTTTAAATTATTCTTAATTATTTTGAAGTATTTATAATGTTGGATAGTTTTTCTATTTTTGGTTTTCTTTCTTCTTTTTTCTTTTTTAGTTTTTTTTTCTTTAGTATATCAACAATATCACAATAACTGATACTGTCTTTTAGTTTAGTTTAGTTCAGATTAGTTTAGTTTAGTTTTAGTTTTAGTTTTAGTTTTAGTTTTAGTTTTAGTTTTAGTTTTAGTTTTAGTTTTAGTTTTAGTTTTAGTTTTAGTTTTAGTTTTAGTTTTAGTTTTAGTTTTAGTTTTAGTTTTAGTTTTAGTTTTAGTTTTAGTTTTAGTGTTTTAGTTTTAGTTTTAGTTTAGTTTTAGTTTTAGTTTTAGTTTTAGTTTTAGTTTTAGTTTTAGTTTTAGTTTTAGTTTTAGTTTTTAGTTTTAGTTTTAGTTTTAGTTTTAGTTTTAGTTTTTAGTTTTAGTTTTAGTTGTTTTAGTTTTAGTTTTAGTTTTAGTTTTAGTTTTAGTTTTAGTTTTAGTTTTAGTTTTAGTTTTAGTTTTAGTTTTAGTTTTAGTTTTAGTTTTAGTTTAGTTTTAGTTTTAGTTTTAGTTTTAGTTAGTTTAGTTTTAGTTATTAGTTTTAGTTTTGAGTTTTAGTTTTAGGTTTTAGTTTTAGTTTTAGGTTTTTTAGTTTTAGTTTTAGTTTTAGTTTTAGTTTTAGTTTTAGTTTTAGTTTTAGTTTTAGTTTTAGTTTTAGTTTTAGTTTTAGGTTTTTAGTTTTAGTTTTAGTTTTAGTTTTAGTTTTAGTTTAGTTTTAGTTTTAGTTTTAGTTTTAGTTTTAGTTTTAGTTTAGTTTTGTTTTAGTTTTAGTTTTAGTTTTAGTTTTAGGTTTTAGTTTTAGTTTTAGTTTTAGCTTTTAGGTTTTAGTTTTAGTTTTAGTTTTAGTTTTAGTTTTAGTTTTAGGTTTTAGGTTTTAGTTTTAGTTTTAGTTTTAGTTTTAGTTTTAGTTTTTAGTTTTAGTTTTAGTTTTAGTTTTGTTTTAGTTTTAGTTTTTTAGTTTTAGTTTTAGTTTTAGTTTTAGTTTTAGTTTTAGTTTTGGTTTTAGTTTTAGTTTTAGTTTTAGTTTTAGTTTTAGTTTTAGTTTTAGTTTTAGTTTTAGTTTTAGTTTTAGTTTTAGTTTTAGTTTTAGTTTTAGTTTTAGTTTTAGTTTTAGTTTTAGTTTTAGTTTTAGTTTTAGTTTTAGTTTTAGTTTTAGTTTTAGTTTTAGTTTTAGTTTTAGTTTTAGTTTGTTTTAGTTTTAGTTTTAGTTTTAGTTTTAGTTTTAGTTTTAGTTTTAGTTTTAGTTTTAGGTTTTAGTTTTAGTTTTAGTTTTAGTTTTAGTTTTAGTTTTTTAGTTTTAGTTTTAGTTTTAGTTTTAGTTTTAGTTTTAGTTTTAGTTTTAGTTTTAGTTTTAGTTTTAGTTTTAGTTTTAGTTTTAGTTTTAGTTTTAGTTTTAGTTTTAGTTTTAGTTTTAGTAATAATAATAATAATAATAATAAATCTTTATTTGCATCCTTTTGAATTTCACCTAAAGCAACCGCGGTTGCTTGACCAGGTGTACATCTTAATTTACAGTAGTTATAATTAATTGCAAATTGTTTTTCATATTAAATAATCAACAGTTTATAACTTAATAGTACATAACTTAAAAATATAAACTACATAACTCATTTACTCTTTTAAACATCCTATCCTATAAAGTATACAACCATTATATAATTATAAATTCAGTTTAAATTAAGTAAAAACTTATTTATTAGAAATTAATCCACTTTTATTCCTAGAAATTACGTTGATTATTTAAATTTACATGAAAAATTCTACTACTTTATACCTACTAAGAACTTAACACTATGTTTTATGCAGCTCAACCCTCCTTTTAGAAACTAATAAACTAATATTTTGAACCCCGCACAATAATTACAGAATAGTAGTAAATATAATTATAGATGTACTTAGTACCAATCAAAGGTTTCTGCCGATGCTTTGACTTAAGCAGAATTTAAGCAAAATTTGCAGGTCATGAGTTTTTGTACTAGCTAGCATAATGAACATTAAGGAACATCTTTAATGAGGTTTTTAATGTTTTCATACTTGAGAATCTTTTACAATCTTCTGGTAGTTCGTTAGAAATTTTGGAACAATATAAGAAAGTGTATTTTTCCATATTTGTTTAAAATAATAGGTAGTTCGTAACTATCAGATCTTGTATCATATATATGGGCGTTTTTTACTAAATATGTGTCCTTAAAATAATTATTCATAATCAATTTATAGAAAAATAATCCGTATACACTAAGCAAATCACATTCTTTTAACAGTTCCTGAAAAGTAAATTTAGTCCCTTTGCCGTAAACTAATTTTAATAATTTTTTTTGGATTATTATAATTCGGTTCAGATAAGCCTTACTAGCAAAGCCCCATGCCTCCAGCCCGTATCGCAATACGGACTCTGCTAGAGCGACATAAATGATTCTTCTTATTTTATAGGTAACCATTGGCTTTATATAGTACAATTTAACTAGGACATGGTTTAATTTTTTACACACGTTTGATATGTGTGAATCCCAACGAAAGTAGTGATCTACCGTTACCCTAGATATTGGTATGTATTACATTGCGTAATAGCTTTACATTCAGAAAAACATGCTGTAAATCCTCTTATTTTTTTCAGCTGGAAACATTTACAACAATGCAGGACAATGTCCACGTTATCCTTTTGCATATAAGGTGTTGTTATGTGCATAAATTGCGTTTTTTGTTCATTGATGACTAAAAAGTTGTCGTGTGACCACATAGCTGTGTTATCCATATCTAATTGCAAAAAGTTTTTGGCAACATGTACATTTTTATGCACCGAAACTATTAAAATATCATCCGCAAACATATATATTGTACTTGTTTGTATGACTTGAGGAAGGTCAGTAATGTATAGAAGAAACAGGATTGGTCCTAATACAGACCCCTGCGGTACACCAAAATTTTGCTCAAATTCTTGACTATAAGAATCTTTTATCTTTACAACAAAGTGACGATATTGTAAATAGTTTGAAAATAACGCCAGTGTTTTCCCACCAAAGCCCAACTGTTCCAATTTTTTTAGTAGTATTCCATGTTCAATAAGTTCAAAAGCCTTGGAATAGTCTATAAATAAACACAAAACGTGTAAACTATCTTTTAGTTTACTATACACATAATCAGCAAAATCCGATAGCAACTTATTTGTGCCTAATCCTTTAACAAACCCATATTGTTCTTTCGTGATTACCGAGTTAGCTTCTAAAAAGGTATTAACTTGTTCCGAAATATGTTTTTCAAAGAGTTTTTCTAATATCGGTAGTATTGATATTGGTCGATAATTACCACACTCCAAGTAACTTCCTTTCTTATAAATAGGTCTAACAATAGAGATTTTCAAAAAATTTGGTACAACTGTAGTTTTAATAATTGTGTTAATTAACCGTACTATTATTGGTACCATTTCGGTTTTTACTAGTAAAACGTCTTTTACTCTGATTTGATCATATCCCGGGGTTTTATTTTTCTTCATTTTTGAAAGTTCCCTGTTCACAAATTCAGAGCAAGTATATTTTAACAATATGCTACAATTTGGGATATTGGTCATAGTATTTAAGTTGATAAATTTTGATGAACAGTCGTGTCTTGTGGAGTATACAGCATTGTAAAAAAAAGTACCAAACTCATTTGCTATACATTCATTATTTTGGTTCAGTCTCGTTTGTTTTATAACGTCATCCACTGAGCGTTTATCTTTTTGTCTAATTAATTTATTTATTTCATTCCAAATGGACTGCGTGTCAGATTGTGAATTACTAAAGCGTTCACTGTAATATTTGTGCTTTTGTTTTCTAATTTGTGATATTAGCCAGTTTCTATGACGATTATACTCTTCCCTATGCAATTGTAACTTAGTTTGTGTCCATTTACGAAATAATTTATCCCTAAGTTCTATTTATTTAACTAGCTCGAGAGTCATCCATTCCTTTTTAGTTACGTATCTTGTTAGGTTCGTTTTATTCTTTGCTGATGGTTCGACGAAGTTGCTGGTTTTATAAATATTATTAAATAGAAAGTATATTTTTTTATACAGATTGACCGGATCATTATTTTCGTTTAAGGAACTAAAATCCATATTAAGTAGTTGACGTCTTATATAAGATTCATTTCTAATTGCTTTTAAACAAGCTGATGGTGCATTGATACCCTTAAAAATTAAGTGAGTAACAAGCATGTAGTGATCGGAAATTCTAGTGTGGATAACCCCTGAGAGCACACTATCATAAACACCCCGAATAAAAATATGATCTATGCTTGATTGTACTAAACTTTCGCGATAATAAGCTTCCCTTGTATATCCTAAGATGCATCTATTAAATCCTTCGGAATTTAATAGCGCTTCATACTCATTAATATTGCTATCCGGTTGATCGAGGTTAATATTCATATCACCAGCTAAAATGATATTTTTGTATATCAAAGAATTATTTATGTGGTTCCTAAACTCTTTTAAAAATTCTGCAATGCTATTATTTGGTGGCCTATACACGATTATAATTTTAAATTTATTTCCTGTACTTACACTAATTGTTCCTTCTAATGACTCGTAGCTTAAGGTATTATATTTATTTTCAATAAAGATCATGTTGTTTGCAATGTACAAGATAATACCACCTCCTCCCATACTTGTACGTAACTTATAGAACATTTTATAACCTAAGATATTAAACGCTGATAGCTCATGTGCCTTAACTTTTACTTCAATTAATACAATAATGTTAAATGTAGAGTGTGAGACATATGTTTTGAATTCGTCGAAGTGGGATTTTATGCCATTAATATTCAATGATACTAGCGATAAATCGGTGCAATTATTGTCATTATTACTTACATGTGCGTTCTTTTCCTTATTCCAATCTAATATACTAATAAAAGATTGAAAACGAATTGTATTGTTTTGGTAAAACCTGTCGTTATTCGAATTGAATTTTAACAGTTGTACAAATGTTTATCCTTAAACTAGTCTAACTAAAACTTGATTCTAACTTATTAAACTATACTTACTAAATCCACTACACTACCTGTTTATTAAACAATCTTTTCTAAATCGTTTTCATTATTAATTCTGAGAACGCCGGGACTGTCAGTAGCTTTTTTTGCCAATAATTTTCCAAATTTGAACCATACAAACTTCCAACCTTTATCACCAGCACGCGACTTCGCTAACCACAACAATCGTTTATAGTATGGTGTTAGGTTTTCAAACAATATTAACCTTCTATCTTCATTATTCGTAATAATAATAATAGTTTTAGTTTTAGTTTTAGTTTTAGTTTTAGTTTTAGTTTTAGTTTTAGTTTTAGTTTTAGTTTTAGTTTTAGTTTTAGTTTTAGTTTTAGTTTTAGTTTTAGTTTTAGCTTTAGTTTTAGTTTTAGTTTTAGTTTTAGTTTTAGTTTTAGTTTTAGTTTTAGTTTTAGTTTTAGTTTTAGTTTTAGTTTTAGTTTTAGTTTTAGTTTTAGTTTTAGTTTTAGTTTTAGTTTTAGTTTTAGTTTTAGTTTTAGTTTTAGTTTTAGTTTTAGTTTTAGTTTTAGTTTTAGTTTTAGTTTTAGTTTTAGTTTTAGTTTTAGTTTTAGTTTTAGTTTTAGTTTTAGTTTTAGTTTTAGTTTTAGTTTTAGTTTTAGTTTTAGTTTTAGTTTTAGTTTTAGTTTTAGTTTTAGTTTTAGTTTTAGTTTTAGTTTTAGTTTTAGTTTTAGTTTTAGTTTTAGTTTTAGTTTTAGTTTTAGTTTTAGTTTTAGTTTTAGTTTTAGTTTTAGTTTTAGTTTTAGTTTTAGTTTTAGTTTTAGTTTTAGTTTTAGTTTTAGTTTTAGTTTTAGTTTTAGTTTTAGTTTTAGTTTTAGTTTTAGTTTTAGTTTTATTTTAGTTTTAGTTTAAGCATTTTTACATCCTTATATACATATCCGTCTTGTTTATATAAAAAGTAAGTGTTATATGAATTTACAATTTACTAATATGAGTTCAGAAAAACTTATCAGTTTCTAATTTACGGGAACATTGAATGGGTTTCATATTCTTATTAAAATATACTTAGGAGGGTTAAACCAACGTAAATAATAGGTTAATTAAACATAATTAGCGTTCATATTTAATATTTTAATATTTAATATTTTGAAGTAAAGTTTCATCTTAGTTGGAAACGTTAATTGTTACACTAATTCACGTTGTAAACACCTTATCAAGCAACTACGGTTTGCTTAAGGTGAATCTATTACCTAAAATTAATAAACATATTGAATTGAATTGAATTGAATTATTATTATTATTATTATTATTATTATTATTATTATTATTATTATTATTGTGAAACATAAACAGTACCTTAACTGTATGGTAATAATTTGTTGGCTTTCAGAATTCGTAGTGATTAGTGACTATTCGGTTTTTCATTTTTATGTTTTATTAGGGTTTCGGTTTTTCCTCAATTAGTTACTATAGGGAATAATTTGTTTATAAGATGTTGCAACACCCTTTGTAATTCATATGACAGATACTACCTTCCACGACCCCTCTTGCACTACGCAAGAAATACACTTCCAGTTGTACAACGAGCAGTTATTCACCACAACTGGTATTACCGGATCAGTTCAAAAAAATTCTATTTATTTGCCAAAAGGAAAAAAAGCGCTATGCGCCATGTGAGTACTAACCACCAGCGCTTCTAAAAATATGATAATTTTACCGCAACTCGTTTCATTTTGTTGAGGGAAAAACTCTTAACACAACTTCTAAAGTAGGTGTAACTCTTTATCAGTGCATTTTAAAAATAAACAGAATAACGAAGTAATTGTGTTATCAAGTAAAGAATTTATTATTGTGTTATACATAGGTTTTGAGCCCCCTGTTCAACCCTTGTTTATGAATTTCTAAACCAAGCTCGTGAGGACATGGTTTCTCGAATTCAAAAGAATATAGCCAGCATTTTGAAAACTAAAATTAAAGCTGCATTGTCAAACACTCGACGAAGATTGATTTTCAATGATAGAATGAACTTGAAGATGTTCTATACAGACCTTCTTATGCTGTATATTATTTGTTTTTCTTGCTCCTTTGTTTTATATTTGCTAAACAGGTATCTAAATTTTGTCAGTTTGATCCGAAGATCTACGTAAATTTTAGTAAGTACGATTTTTTCAATATGCACACTCTTTTGCAAGAACCTTTAATCCGTTAAAGATATCGATATACAGTTTTCACGGGAATCTTCCCTTTTATGTTTAATACAATTCCCTTTAGATAAGTACGTCGTTCCATTTGATTTTTGTAAGTAAATGAACAAAAATTGGTTCTATTGGAAAGAGCGCCTTCTGGGAAATCTAAAAACATTAGAGAGAGCAATTTGATACGTTTTCGTAATCATTGAAAAAAAATTATCTTCTAAGGGATTCTAAGTCTACTAAATTCCTATTCGGTAAATGTGTGATACCCCTAATTTTATGTTAATCAGTTGACCAAATCGTGCAACCCTTATTGTGCTGTTTTGCAAAAAAAATGAAGATCAGATTGGGTAGAATTAAACAAACTAAACATACGCCTTTTGATAGTGACATTTGGGCCTGATATTTCTGGAAAAATATTTAATTTTGTCTTTGACAATAACAATTGCGCCCACTTGAAACCCTAAAATATTTTCAGAAACTTTCTCTTGGGCCTTTTTCGCAATGTTATAGACCTTATACTGTATGAAATACAACCGCTCAATATGCTTAGTGTAACACCCGTATATTAAAAATCCCATGAACTTATATGACATACTGATTAACTTACATTGATGAGAAAGGCCTTCCAATATAGTAATTACATGAACGTTAACAATAATACAAACGTGCGCATGCCAAGCAAAGTGAAAGTAGTATGAAAACATTACCTAGGTCTGGCAATGGCAGAATACATCCTGTCAAGCTCCAGTAGGGTTTTCCACATATCTTCCTGATGAGCAGTTGGAGCTGCACTTACGTAGGTTTCTTCAAGCACAACTGCTGCTGCTATTAATGCTAACCACCACATTATTGATAACTTCATGGTTTTCAGGAATTGTAGGTAATCTACAACAAAAAAGCTTGATAAACGCTTGAATATGACGTGAAAAAATTATAGTTTTTTACGAAAACTGTTTACATTGTGATAAAATTGTACATTACATATTTATTACGTAAATCAATATCGTGAATTGCTTGCGAAAGAGGGCTATACTACGAGCTAGCAATGATCAATTCATCGATCCGTTACGTTATACTAAGTTACTAAAGATCTTTTTGGTCAAAGTGCCCATGAGTTCTACAACATTTATCTTACTAGCATCATGATTTGCTTAAGTGAACCAATTTTTTGGTTCTCAAAATTTGATAAACCTCCTGGTAGAGTTTCTTTGCTGTTACAAATATTATCGATGGTTTTCACAACAGATCATAAAGTTCATGTGCTTGAAGTCTTTGCTGATAAATGAAATCTAGGAATTCAGTTAACAGCTATGTTTAGATAATTTTTGAATACACAAACTTGAGTCTGTGACACATAAAAAAGTGCTTGTACGCCAAATATCCGTACTGAAGAAATTGCTAAGATATGGAATATGAGGGAGGTTTTGCATACTAAGGCACCACTAAACAAGTATCACTGCTACAAATTAACCTCCATCTTTAATTAACCTAAATCCAAGTGACACGTGTAGTGTTGTAGCTACTACGAACTGTCAAGTTAATCGAAAGATAGGATTAAACTGTAAAAGTTTTTGCGCAATACTTTATTAAATTTTCGAAGACAATTATCTCAATAAGAATACTTTGTCGAATTGGTTATTTTCGGCAATGAAACACCACATCAGTCAACAATTACTCGTTATAATGGAGAATTGCAACCGGCATGGACTAGTCTTAGCGACGATCCTAAAACAATTGCACCAAAAACGGTAGTCACTCAGGGAAACGTCAATGCTCTGCGCAAGCTCTTCAACAAAGAGCCGCATGTGACATATCGCAAAATTGAGGTATTATTGGGGATTTCAAAGTTTTCAAAAAATTTTGCACGAAGAATTGTGTGTAAAAAAATTAGTTTCCCTTATGCATACCGCATCTGTTGACCCAAAAACAAAAAGCAGCTAGGGTGAATTGGCGTTAAAAGACTTTAGCCCGCTTTAACGCAGGAAAGTCTAAAAATGTATATAACGTCGTGAGTGGTAATGAATGTCGGATTTACTCATACGAGCGATAAAATAAACGCTAGCTGTCTATTTTGCTGTTCCAACGTGAAAAAAGCGACAAAAGTTATCTTTTCACAAAGTGTTTCCAAAAAGATAGTCGCAACATTTGTTTCGAAAGCAGGGTATGTAGTAACAATTCCTCCAAAAAAATTAAAGAACTGTTACTGCCGATTGAAATAGTCTTTAAAAAAGCTCTCTACTGTTTTATTCCAGTTTTATGTGCAAAACTTTAAAAAACAACCCTCGTAAAATCTTCAAAGCATCTAAAGCCTTTGTTTCTAGAATTTGAGTTTCTTTTAGAACTTTCCAAAAAATCTTAAAAAAGGTCTCAAGCTTGTCTTCATGAAGTAATTATATATTCAATTTTATCAACATACCATCCCAGATGTATAAAATGACAGTTGTTTTCCAATAATTTAGTGAACGAAAACTTGCTAGATCTAACGTATTTCTTTGAAGAAGTGTGGTTTCAGTTTTTGTAGAATTAGAATTCGCAAAATATGCGTTTGTGAACTGCTGATAATCTGCATATTTTTGATGATCTTTACTACTCATTCAGAAATTGAATTAAATGGTAATACCTCGCAAAGAATTAATTGGACATACTTTTCCCGCCAGAAGAAACAGAAAGAATAGTTGAGATGAAATTCTTCTGTAACTACATGATTAAAAAAACTTCAACATGATTAAATGGTGCAACTGTAGATATATCAAGAGAAGCCTGTAACGCCTCGGTGTTACACTAAATAGAAACCGCATGCAAAAAAAAGAGGAAGAATAAACTTAACCGAACAAAATCATCATTGATGCAATATATATAATTCTGATCTCAAGAATAATAGTCTACAACGGGGATTGTATTTCAATCAATTGTTAGTTCTATTAGATCAAAAACTTAAAAACCACGAAAACGTCGTTTTATTTCTATTAAATACATATTGGAACGGAACTTCGGTTCATAAATTATTTTAAACAACTTAATATAGTGGTGGCGTTTTAAGGAAGCTATTAAAATAAAG
The DNA here is from genome assembly GCA_036346225.1 of Platerodrilus igneus. Classification (NCBI taxonomy): domain Eukaryota; kingdom Metazoa; phylum Arthropoda; class Insecta; order Coleoptera; family Lycidae; genus Platerodrilus; species Platerodrilus igneus. The sequence continues at coordinate 7,365,919 of JARFIW010000791.1, forward strand.
AAGAAGTCCACTATGGAACTATTAATAGGTATGTTCCTGTTCATTTATTCCAAATGTTGACGAGCTTTAAGTAATGTTACATTGTTGAAATGCCAAGCGAAACCCAGACTATATAAAAAATGTATTTATAAAACTTGGTATTACTTAAAACCCAGATCCGTTACTAGTGAAATTCACCAATATTGGATTGTAGATAATTTAATATTTTCATACAATACAATATATTTATTTACATTACTGAAGACATTTACATATAACGCTATGTTAAGTAAACCATATGACAACAAGCATAATTCACGTGTTAGGAAAAATCAGATAATAACATATTACCACGAACGCGAGTGAAAAGTAAATAACAGTAGTTACATCCTACGGAAAAATAAAAAACAAATTATTCCTAAGCAGGGGATTAGAAAGAGCGAAATATAGTCATTCAGGCGAGTAGTAAAGCGGTAGACTCGCGCTGTAGGTCACTACATTTGATTTTCTAATGCACCACCCGAGGGTACTGCATTGGCCAGGAAGCAAGCTTTTTATCTGGAAATTTTGAATTTTGTCGAGCCATCGCTGTTCCAAGCATGGTAGGGATCGTTAAAGTGCGCGTCAACACTCACACACGGTCCTATATTTTGTCTCTTATCCGAGCGAAGGCGTATTTTGTGCCAAACGTTTGCCTAACATTTTTCAAGCGACCGTGTCGCGATACGAACCTGGGATTTTTGGCTTACTAGTCAGCTGTTCCGTGGCATAGTTGATATGCATATGACTATTATGTCCAATGTCCAGGGTTTGAATCCAACACGGTTCGCTTGAAAAATGTTAGGCGAGCATTTTTACAATCGTTCGGATGAGAGGTAAAATGGAGGTCCCGTGTGTGAATGTTTTCACGCACGTTAAAGGTCCTTACCGTGCTTGGAACAGCAAGGCTTCGGTATAATTCAAAACTTTTCATGTACAAAAAATTGCTTTTTGCTCAATGTAGTACTATCAAGTAGAGCATAAGAAAAATCAAATGTAGGAGCTCAGTAGTCACACGAATACCAACTGAGCGACGGAGCCGCATAGCTGAAGCGGGTCAGCATCAAGAGGGGTAAAAATGAAAAAAAAACACAGTTTCAATCAGAGAATATGGATTTCCGCAACCAATTAAAAACGCCGTTTACGAATTAATTTGTTAAATTATGCTTGAACATGCAGGGTACATTTCAATTCAGACGTTTGTAAAATTTTCATCATTGCGAGCGGTTTAGGAAGTTAGGACCTGGAGGTTAACCCATCCTTTAATTTGGAATTTTGTGTGGTGTTTCGTTAGAGGAGCTGTGTTAAATGGAAACAAAAATAAAAAATACTGACGGTTTCTGGGCATTTTTAACCTTTTGGAGAATGACCTAAAGTAGTGCGTTATATGTCAGCTCTTACGTTTATACTTTTTAACGAGAGATCATTGAAACCCAAATGCTACAAATAAATCCCACTAAAATATAATAGAATCCGGAAAAATACAATTTTGCGTAAATTCATGGTAACGTCTTGTATAATACAAGCGTACCTTTATTCATTGATGTACCATGGAAAAACACAAATTGCGGGTGTATAAATAATCACCCTGTATGATATAAACATATTGCAAATAAAAAGCAAGTAACTTAAATTGGATATGTAAATTGTAAGATACCGTAAAACGCATTTTGATGCGAATGCAAATCTATAATTTTTAATAAAATTTGCTGTAAATAGTTTTACGCATTTAACATACATATAAATAATTTTGTGTATTTACAATAAAACGCAAACCTTTTGCATTAAAAAGCAATCAAAGTAAATTAATTAACCTGTGGATTGTAGCAATTGATTCTAAATAAAAGAACTTTTTAGAATATGAGTCATCGGTATTTAAAACTACGTATAAACTCATAAAATAAACATTTTTATTCCAAGAAGTAGCTTGAACATTGAAAATAAAGCGTAAAATCCCAGGAATAATCGATTATCTTTTACATTAGTGTACGACACCGCAATAAAAGTATATGAGAAACAAGGACAGAGAACGCGTGACAAATACCGAAAATAGATAAAAGGTAATAAAATGTCGAAATTTTATATGCTAATTGGGTATTCCTGGAACTTACATCATAATGTTCGAGATTATACTGGTGAAATTCTGGAATAGGAACAATTTGTATATAAAGGAGCGCTTATCGTTTCGAGAAGAAAATTCATTTATGAAATTTTATCCGATGCAGTCGATGCCTAAAGTATATCCAGATGTGCTATTTAAAACGCCTAGCCGTTGCGTTATATAAAAGTATGTAGCAAATCATAGTTGCGAGGTTGCAATGAATATTGAAGTAATGTTTTTAAACCCAAATTACATACAAAAATGGAATTATTAATTACGAAGGAAAGGCAAAAATTCTTCAATATAAAGCTATTTTTAAAGATGTATTAAATAATTGAAAAGAAGATTTAACCCAAAAAGTACTTGGATAATTGCTGTTAGAAATCAGGAATTTTAATTTGGAAAAACTTGTAAGCCGATTTGGAGATCAATTTAAAACAAGAAGATTTTTAATTACGAGAAGCGTTTTGTGGATTCTGCAAGCATCACTGTTAGATCTATTTTTAACTGATGTTAAAGTATTTAAATCTAGTTTAAGATAATACCAATAATTTTTTTCTTGTGTGAGGGATTTTTTACCAGGAGTTTGTGTTGAGAGTTCAAAAGACTCTTGCCTTTAATAAATTATACGTCAAGGACTTTTTCTGGCCAAAAGAAATCTTACCAGCGGGGAAATAATTTATAACCCGGTAAAAGATCCTCAAAAAATTAATTTAATTCTGTAAATGTAAAATAAGGTAAGCAACAATATTTTTGTAACAAAGACTACAGAAATTATTTTATGTTTGGAAGAAGCGATGTTGTAATAGTATATTACATTACGAGTGGAAGAGTATTGTCGCACGAGGCGTAAGCCGAGTGCGACTATTCCACGAGTGTGAAATGTCACTTTCCACGCGAGTAATGTACACTATTTTTCCGACGACCACCACTAAAAACAATTACGAAATAGTTATTTTTATGTTTATTTGCAATAAATGTGTACACAATAATGCAAGACAGACAGACAGCTATAAAATTTATTTGACGTTTTGATGTTGAAAATTCGAACGCCTACTTTGTTTTTGTCTTTATAAAATCCGCGACTCTGTTGCTTTTAGCGTATGCATTCTCAATTTTTATTGAAGAAATCATTTCAATTACAAACTAATATGAGTAATTACATCTTTAGGTAAAACGGAAACTGTCAGTATCGATTTATCTATTAGTATTTTAAACTGTTATTAGCCAAAACGAAACGAATGAATACAAAAAGATAGAAACCGGTAGTCGTTTGGGTTGCCTAGGTAACTAGCATACTAACATCAATCATATCACTCTAGAGTTGAAAAGTATTTCAACACTAGAGTGATATGTAATTTCGTACTCTAGAGTGATATACTTTACTTTCTACATAAATAAGTAGTGTGTAATCTGTTGTTTTCACAGGTGGTCGTCGGAAAATGCTTTTACGTGAAAGAAGCTATTTCATATTGTATAAATATTTTGTGATATTGCTGCGTTTTATTTCATTTTGAAAACTCCGTAAAATTCGTTGAGCTAGCCAGGCAAAGTGAAAAATTAAAATGGAAGGTAAGTGAACAAGTTCAAGTTTACAAACCACAAGTATCTTTCACAGCGCTATTTCAGCGACGCTCCCAACTCGAGACCATTTTCATATCACTCCTTCTAGTGGCTCTCAGTGCTGCATTGTCACAGCACTGTTTTAGTGGCTCTCAACACGGGGGCACTTTACAGCAGTTTTTTAGTGGCACCACAACGTGCGGCTTTACCACAGCAATATATATATATATATATATATATATATATTATATATATATATATATATATGTATATATATATGTATATATATATATGTATATATATATATATATATATATATATATACAAGGTGGGAAAAATTTCAATGTGTAGTATGGGGATCTCGGAAACTATAAGAGCTAGAAAGTTGGTTAAATGGGAAAAAACTTGTGCAATTATAAGCTCAATTTAAAACTAAAAAGAAAATAAATATATCTATGTCCGTTCTAAAAATATGGCGTAAAAACCAAAATTTACCAAATTCGAAAATGCTTAATAACTTCTATACCATTATAGCTATAAATGTGAAACTTGACTCATTTACATAAGTCATTAGTAGGAATTCAACGAAGTGATAAGAATTTTTCTAAGCTTTCTGTATTCAGAGATGCGACTGTCAACTTTTTAATTTTTTATGGACGCCATATTGGATTTTTGCAGTGTTAAATAAAGGGAAAAATTACAAATTCATTGATATATACCATATTGTATACTTTTCTTTTAAAATGGCCAAAATATTGTAAATTGTTTGGTTTATATGAAAATTATGGTCTTTAGAATAGAAAAACAATTTAAGAATAAAGTGCTGTCATCAGTGAAAAGTAAGAATTTTCATTTGTAGTTTTTAGCATTTTAATAAAAAACAAAGTTGAAAATTTGATTTTAGGTTTTGTGGATTGTTATTTTTAAACAAACACTGTGCGCATATTAAACATTATCAATAAAATAAAATTGCAAATTTTCCACTTTTTATTGAGATCTCGTCACTACAGTTAAAAAACAATTGAAGAATGAAGTTCTGTCATTAGTGGACAGTAACTAATGAGTTATTTGTCATCATTAAATGTTTTGCTATTTTGGTAATTTATAATTTATAATATTGTGGTGGAAGTAGAAAAGTGTTAATTGAAATTTATTTAATATTCATAGTACTATCCATAATGGTAAGATATTCTGTGGAACAGAAATTTGATATGTACAATGTTTACTTGGAATGCCATCGAAATTCTATTACATCTGAGCGTAGATATTCAGAACTATACCCAGAACGACCACAGCCTTCCAGAATGGCTTTTGTAAGAGTCTACGGCACCTTAAAAACTCATGGATCCTTTAATAAGCAGCGAGGAAGATATAGTAAACATGCAGATATCAATGATACTAATGTATTAGCACAGTTACATCTGAACCCACAAACATCTAGTTGAAATATCTCTCGTGAATGTGGGATTACTGATCGTGGTGTTCGTGCTATAATAAAAGGTAACAAGTATCATGATTACAAATTCATTCCAGTACAAAAATTGCACCCTGGAGCACGATGCACGACGACTTGCTTTTTCTCAATGGATGCAAACGAAATTAAGTTTTGACCCAAGTTTTAGCAGAAAGATATTGTGGTGTGACGAAACAAGTTTCACTAACTGTGGCATTTTTAATAGAAAAAATGTGCACTACTACGCTCAAGAAAATCCCTACTTGATTAAAGAGAGTAAACTACAAATTAGATATTCAGTAAACGTTTGGTGTTGAATTTTAGACAACAAGAGTTTAGGATCATACAACATTCCAAATAAATTATCGTCGGCCATTTATTTAAATTTTTTACAAAAGATTTTGAAGAAATGCTCGATAATCTACCACTTTAATATTTGCAGAATTTTGAATATTATCAACAAGACGGATGTGCTTCCTACAATGCCAGGGTGGTACCCAAGTATTTAAACGAACGCTTTCCGAATCAATGGATAGGCACGCGTGGTCCAGTAAGATGGCCACCACGGACTCCGTGCTTAATCCACTCGATTACTATTTATGGGGAGCCATTAAAAACCACGAGTACAGTGAAATGCCAGAAGACAGATGAAATGGTTGACAGTAAATAGATACATACAATCAATAGATTTAAACACAGTTCGACGTGCGGTACAAGATTGGGTAGAAGAAGAGAATTGTGCATTCGCACTGGAGGAAACCAATTCGAACAATTTATTTGAATGTTTTGATCAAATTTTTGTTTGTTATCCTATTCTAAAGAGTATAATTTTGATAAAAACTAAACAATTTACAATATTCCGGCCATTTTAAAAAAAAAGTATACAATATGGTATATCAATGAATTTGTAATTTTCCCCTTTATTTAACACTGCTAAAATCCAATATGGCGTCCATAAAAAATTAAAAAGTTGACAGTCGCATCTCTGAATACAGAAGGCTTAGAAAAATTCTGATCACTTCGTTGAATTCCTACTAATGACTTATGTAAATGGTTTAAGTTTCACATTTATAGCTATAATGGTATAGGAGTTATTAAGCATTTTCGAATTTGGTAAATTTTGGTTTTTACGCCATATTTTTAGAACGGACAGAGATACATTTATTTTATTTTTAGTTTTAAATTAAGCTTATAATTGCACAAGTTTTTTCCCATTTAACCAACTTTCTAGCTCTTATAGTTTCCGAGATCCCCATACTGCACATTGAAATTTTTCCCACCCTGTATATATACACACAATTAATATAGATTTTTTTGGGTTTTGTTTCTTCCAATTCTGTAAGCAACTACCATATCCGGTATTGTACGGTTTTTTAAAAAAATTAGATCTTCAACAACTTCACGCATCCTATTGTGTCATTCATCTAATATGTTAAATTTTTATTTTGGCAATTATTCTGGGTAACATATACGAAGTCAGAGTCAATAGTACAAACAAAGTATTCTTAACTTTTAACTTTATTCGCGTTATAAATGAGTCTGACACTAAGAAATTTTACTTTAACAGCAACTTCCCACGAAACTGAAAAGCATCTGCGGTACAAGGAATCTGAATTTCAATTCATCACGACCAACAGAGTATTATTTTCGTAAACAATGAAATCGCAGTAGCTTGTATATCAAATAACTCGACAGCAATTTATGCTAAAATAGCGTACCTGTGTTCAACAGATCTTACTTTTCGGTTAGCATTGTTTAGCGCGAAATTCTATTATAAAGCAAGGGTTGCATTTATTATTCGCAAATTCAGTTAATACAGCATTATTAGAAGACAAGACATTGAATGGGGTAGTTAACTGTATTTCCAGAGTAAAGATTGTTGATTTGATATTCAATACTTGCTTGAGCAAATACGTTTGTTTGCTTTTGGGTTCTTTTTCCATCAGGAAAAAAGCTACTGAATGAAATTTAAAGTTCGCGTTTTCCGACAGAAAAAGACTGACGCATTATTTACCACTGGTAAATTATGAAACCATCTCCTTGTACGGTTTTTTTATTTTTAAAGTATTCAAATTATTTACCTATTTCTTTAGAGAGCAGTTTCAAAGGACTACTAAAGTATTATGATTATTAGTATACAAGCTACAAGATGTGATGGATAGATACATAAAGCATAACCCTATGTACTAACTTAAACGAGACGATCTTGTAATTAGTCAATACAAAAACAAGGCAATTGACAAAACTGAAAAACATCTCCAATTACAGGACGCCACAACAGTAAACTACACAAAAAGATTTTAAATACAAAACACTAAACCTAAATAATGTCACTGAATAGACTGCAAATATTAATGAAAAACAAATACAATTTCATTTAAGAGTTTTAGAAAACACGCGCCACACACACACACACACACACAGAAACAGATATATATATATATATATATATATATATATTGTTGTAATTATAGGGTTAATTTAGGGGTAGGTTAAGTCATTGGGGTCGTAGAATAAGCAAGGGAAACTCCCAAGCAACAGAAGCACGAAATAATAGATATTAGAAGAGTAAATAGGTTATTATAAAAATTTATTAGTTGCGAGCACACTGTATATAGCAGTACAAACAATTAAAACACATATACAAGTGTAGCTACTAGCAGAGATTAGAATTTAAAAAGGTAATGAAACGCATAAAAATTAAATCAGTGAAAAACCTGCATGAAGTGGCTAGATAAACATTCATAAAGTGTGTAAAGATATTATCGTAAACGCACGCAAAATTATGCTTTATTTAAAAGCTTAGTGATCTAAGAGAACCACAGTTGTTCGAAAATCCAATTTATTGGGAAATAAACAAATACCAAATTTATTCAATTTAGATTAAAATAAAACTAACAAACAAGACTACGTGCTCGATATGTACGAAGTTCCTGGGATTCCTGAAGTAAATATAAGGTATCACAATTGAATTACATGACTTCAATCACCGCGTCATGCAATTAAGATACATACAATTGGTAAATTTCCAAACATAACATGTGATAATATACTTGCCCTCGCCTAGCACGTGAAGCCAGCAAATCACAAACAAAAGTGGGACGATCCTATAAATATCTGGAGAATTAAATATCAAGTTAGTATACTTTGAACTATGCAGTGACTATAATTGAAAGTGCCAAATATTTACGTGAATAATAAATATTTGTTAACAGTGAAATTATAAAGTATAGAATTGTGAAAATTGTGCCGTATTTCTGAGACGTAAGTAAATAAGATTTAGGAAATTATAACATTTCTAATAATAAATAAACAGGGCTCTGGATGTCCATCTAAATGGCGATCTGAATGTCCATCTAAACTACTCTGAATGTCGATCTGAAGGTTGATCTAAATTCCTCTCAAAATGTAAATTTGAATTGACCATCTCAATTGCGAAAGAAATTACAATCCTAAATTACAAGTAAAATAATGTTACGATTCCTGTAGAATTTTAAATTACGAAACATTACGATCAAAAATACAATTTTGGAGAATGCTGCCTGTTCAAGCAAATTGATGGTAATTATTCTATGGAGAAAATGAAAAACTTTTCATTGCAATAAACGTACCAATAACGATTTGGATATCAACTTCAATTCTTGGGAGCACCCATAAAAATAATTCAGGTTAGAGATTTTGATATGTCTTATTTTTGAAACTGTTTTATCTCAAATATTTTTTATATGATTTATTTTTAAACTGTTTTATCTCAATCATAATTTAAAGTGTAAAAGCGGACAAATTGGGGATATCTTGCGTATATTTTATGAAAAGTTACAGACAGCTTAAAACGTTTCAATAAGTCTTTAAAGGTAATAAAAAAGCTCGTTTTGCTGGCTTAGTGTGTAATAATTTGACAGATGTATATGATATATAAAGGGAGAAGATAGTTAAAAGACTTGTAAATATTCAATCATTATACCGTGTATTATAGAAGTGCTTTATTTAATTGAATCAGCTAGTCAAGGCAAACAAATTATAAATCAACATTTCACAAGTGTTTGAGTGTTATAAGAGGCTGTGAGAGAATAACGAGTTAACACAGCATTTTATGGGCTGTCCAAACCGTGGGGCGGTTATCACAGCAATATATATATATATATATATATATATATATATATATATATATATAGAAATATTATAGGTAGTTAATTACACTAGGTAAATTGATAAATACTATGGTATTATAGTGAATAAGATGAAATAATAACCTAGACTTTATGCAAAGCCCAAATGATCATTTCAAATCGAGCTAATAATTGAAAGATGAAAAATATAAGGTCTTGTACAGGACTTGAACCTGTATCCTAGTTTTGCCGGGATACAGGTTCAAGTCCTGTCCAAGACCTTATATTTTCCATCTTTCAATTACTAGCTCGATTTGAAATGATCATTTGGGCTTTGCATAAAAGTCTAAGTTATTATTTCATCTTATTCACTATAACACGATATATATATATATATATTGCTGTGATAATGAGTTGTTTAGGGGTGTATTGAGTAGTAAGGGTCGTGTAGTAACTATAAATAGCAATAGGAATCAGAAAACTGCATTTATTTAGCAGAAGAATAAGTAATTTGTACATTATGTAAATAGCAAGCATATAACATGCTGTATATAGATCGTAATTAACTTTTAACAATGCAAGTGAGTATATCTTTCAACAATAGAACGCGTATTCAGCAGAGACATAATCGTACATGTAATTTAAACGACGTACAGAAGTGTTTAACAAGTTTATAAAATAAAATACGCAGAGGATAAGACAAAACCTAACAAATATTCATGCAATTACGCTGGAACCATGAGCGCTTTGATAAGAAAGCGCACTTTCAAATAAATAAATACATAAACGAAAACATCACTAGAGTTACATCATTTATTTTTGTACAATTATCCAAAAGCATTATCTATACAAAACAGCAGACGTAAGTTGAAAGTCTGGTCGCGATAACAAATAATACGGTATCAAAGATCGCAAATAAACACCATGACACGGAAATCCGAAACATAATTTCATCAGAAACAGCTTAAAAAAAACAGGGAATATTAAAGACAAAAGCTGGTTGGTTGAAACAATCTGTAAAACTGCTTGAAAACCCAACCCAGATGTAGTGGGAAAAGGCTATTTAACACCCACCGATGATAAGATAAGTCAGTCCACCCTTGATGCACGTCGAAGCCACGACACTTTTAACCAGAAATCTACGCGTCAAATAAATAAAGTTTAGAATATATCAAATTTATGTTACAGTGAAAATACTGCTACAAAAAAAAATTGTGTTAAGAATATATGAATAGTTTTTGCCGTTTTTTTCAGAAAACGTGAGTAGAAATTCGGTAATTAATATAAATTAAATATTTATATTCATATAGGGCTTTTAATCGGATTCTGGTACAATTCTAGTTGGATTCTAATTGAATTATAATCAAATTCAAATTGGCTTCTAGTACAATTCTGGTAGAATTCTAATCTGCGTCAAAAGTATTTAAGGGAAGAGATTCAAAGCATATGCAGAAAAATATAAAATAATGAAGCACGAGATGATTTTTGGAAAACAAGGGTAACTGTACTCAAATATTGGTTCAACAAAGCAGAGCATTGGTATACGATTGAAGACAACAAGGGGGTGTTGATTCACAAGACGAAACAACATATCAGCAGATCACAGGTCAGATCTACTTAATTTTAAGACAGAGGTCTCGAACGTTCCAGATTTTTTTGTAAAGAGGTAGTTTTTGGTGACTTTATACTGAAACTAAAAGAATATAAATTTTGGGATAAATAACAAATATGATATTAATTGATTAAAGGGTGTATTTAAAGAATATCAAAAATCGTAAATATTATTTCCTTTCATTATATGAATGTTGATTGACTTCGTTTCATCAATTCAAACAGGTAATCATAAAGGGGCGAAAAAGGAAAATTGATCATCGTAACGTTGTGCACTCTGTGTAGATTAAAAAAGGCTAGCCGTGGCATAATACTAAAAGTAAAAGATTAAATAATTTGAGATAAACGCAGAGCGGTGGCGTTAAGAAGAACGTTTATTACACCTAGTACGGCGTTATCATATCAATATATATATATATATATATATATATATATAGTGAATAAGATGAAATAATAACTTAGACTTTTATGCAAAGCCCAAATGATCATTTCAAATCGAGCTAGTAATTGAAAGATGAAAAATATAAGGTCTTGGACAGGACTTGAACCTGTATCCTGGTTTTGCAGGAACCTTGCGTTTATCAATTGCGCCACCAAGACCGATGACACAATTGGAAAATTTACAAATTTAAATCGTGTACACGACGATACATCAACCTAACTTTCAATTACATTCGGCATTTTTGTCAATCATAATTTTGAGTGTAGCTTCCTGTCTATAACTGACATAAATCAAAAATTGACAATGTGAGATATGATTGACAAAAATGCCGAATGTAATTGAAAGTTAGGTTGATGTATCGTCGTGTACACGGTTTGAATTTGTAAATTTCCCAATTGTGTCATCGGTCTCGGTGGCGTAATTGGTAATTGCATAGTTCCGGCAAAACCAGGATACAGGTTCAAGTCCTATCCAAGACCTTATATTTTCCATCTTTCAATTACTAGCTCGATTTGAAATGATCATTTGAGCTTTGCATAAAAGTCTGTTATTATTTCTTCTTATTCACTATAATACCATAGTATTTATCAACTTACCTTGTGTAATTAACTACCTAATATATATATATATATATATATATACATATATATATATATATATATATATATATATATATATGTATTTGGGGGTTATAAGAGTATTTAGTATTCATTTTACAATTTATTTCGTTACTTAGCATATAAAAACAACAAAATTCAATTTGAACACGCTTTTCAAATTGTTAATGTAAAAATTAATAATATTTTAGGAAGTTGAAAGTTAATTTTCATAATCTTGCAAATGTAAATATTCATAAGGAATAGCGTATATAAGATGTCATTTTAAATTTGATAGTTATAAACATATTATAAACATTTTAAACATTGTATTTAAGTATAGCGTATAGTATAGTTGCTAAATTAGAAACAGTCCATGTAGAATAAAGCATTTCAAATGTCATAAGTACCCGTCGTATTTGACATAATTCAAACTCTCTTATTTATAGAAGATTTCTAAGAAGCTTCATTTTAAATTGTTTTCAAAGTAGTGTTTATACAAGCAAGGTTGGTAGTTATATTTTTTACGAGAAGCTTTAAACGTGTTGTTAAACGCTTAATTCCAATAGTAAAAACTATTATACTGTGTGGTCAAGAAAATATACCTTTAAGGGGTCACCGAGATGAAGGTGAGCTCATCACCGAAAAAGGCTAAGGAAAGCTTCGAGCGCTTTTACAATTTTGTATTGACGAAGGGGATACACTTCTTCAAAAACATTTAGAGGCAGCTCCACAAAACGCTACGTACCTAAGTAAAACTACACAAAATCAGTTAATTGAATGTTGCCACACTTTAATCATGAAAGATATTATGAATAATGTAAAGGAAGCAAAATATTACGCGATACTGGATGATGAAACAACCAACGCAAGCGGAATAGAACAATTGAGTATATGCATAAGATACTTGAATTTACAAGACAGCACAATACATGAAGATTTTATGTGCTTTGTATCTGCAGTCAACATGAATGGTGCTGCTTAAGCCAATCAGATTCTAGAAGAATTAAACCGAGCCGGTTTGCATATTGAAAATATAATAGGTTAAGGCTACGATGGAGGTTTCAACATGGCTGGAAAGTTTTATGGAGTACAAGCTAGGTAAAAGCAACTCCAACCTCTTGCTATATACATGCATTGTGCATCGCATAAACTCAATTTGGCTATTATGAATGCCTGCAGCCAACTTAATATTCGGAATATGCTGGGAGTAGTAAGTAATGTTGCTACTTTTGTACGACAATCGGCTAAAAGATAGGAACTTATAAAACTGTCCATTCTCGAAAAACATTCGAAGGAGAAGAGACTCAAGTTAAAGAGCCTTAGCGATACACGCTAGCTTGAAAGGCATGATGTGCTTCTGCAACTTAAAGAACTTGTTGTCTTAATAGTGTCGTTTTTCGAAGAAATGGACAGCGTATCACCATCTGTCAAATGTGAAGGTTTTCTTACTGCGGTTCTACAATTTAGCTTCGTCATATCTCTGGCAATAGCCGCTTCTGTGTTTGAAATTACGGTATCACTCTCACGTCAACTACAGGTCGTTGCATTAGACTTGAACCTCTGCTACGAAATGGTAGAAACAGTAATCAAAACACTAAAAAATACAGAGAAACAAAGTTTGAAGAAATTTTCAAGAAACAATTCTTATTGCCGAACAGCTGAACATTCTTGTGCAGACACCAAGACTAGCCAAAAGATCAACATACCGCTCGAACATTGATGCTCCTGATGTGAAAGAATACTTCAGGCAAGCAAACTAACTAAAACTTGCTACTTGTTAACTATGTGCAGCAACTGCTGCATCTCTATAAATTTTAAATGTAATTAACATTAATTTATTTTTCAGGTTAAATGTGTTCTTACCCTTTGTCGATTTTGTGTTGGACAATTGAGAAGTCGTTTTTCAAAAAGCGAACACTTTTCAATTATTGATCTATTTACACTTATCCCCAGTTTAATTATAAAAACTGTCAATCTAGCAGCGGTTGTGGCAGCTGCACGCGTATACAGCGATGATTTACCAAACCCTCTCTTGCTCGCAGGGGAGATTACGCTATGGAAGGAACTCTGGAGGAGCGGAGAACGCCAACCATACCGCTGCAGGAGCACACCAAGGGGCGAATGAGTTTTTTCCAAATATAAAGATACTCCTTTAACTTCTAGCAACTGTACCAGTATCAACATGCAGTGTTGAGAGAAGCTTCTCTTCATTAAAACATATAAAATCTTATTTCGGTACAACAATGACAAAAGAACGCTTAAATGGTTTGGCTGCTATGTTTATACACCAGAACATATCAAGACATCTACAACCTGCTGCAATTGTTGAAGAATTTGGACGAAGATATCCTTGGCGACTAGAAATGTCTTATGAAAAATAAATTGTTAAAATATTTGTCATTTTATTATTCTTATTTGTCCTTGAAAAACTTAACATTTACAAAATTGCGTAAGATATGTAGTTAGATACAATGAGCAGATTTATTTTTGAAAGAAATCTCACAGCCTTTCTAACCCCTCGCAAAAAGAATTTCTGGATCCGCCGCTGGGTCGATGATCAAAAAGATTGGCGGCCCCTGCTGTAGAGATTCTAGTTATTTAGAAACTAGCCAATACTAGACACTTAAGCGACTACGTCTACGTTATACGTACTTTTAACTGTATACTTTGAGAATCTCCTGAAAATTGCAAGACGCATTGTATAAGGTTTCAATTTGTACTAGTTGTTAGCAGAAGCAAAATATACTTTGTTGTTTAAACTGTGGCAATCGTTTGCGTTCCTTTACCACTCTGCGCTATCTTTAACTACACTAAAAAGATGAATTTCTTGAAAAAACTTAACAACCGAATGCTTCTCTCGCTTGTTTTAATTAACTTTAACCTTAAGGCAGTGATAAAATGTTATATGAGGTGGAAGTTACGTGTGTACTATATTAAACTTATATACCTGGAAGTTAAAAGTTAGCGTGGTAAGTAAATAAAGCCGAAGGTAATTATGCGTTTGACATAGTTATTATGATGTACGATCCCGTTGGAGTCAGCTAATACTCGAATGCTGATGGTTTCATGTCCAAATTCAAAGCTTAATCATTTTATTCATTGAATTTTAGTTAAATAGCTTTAGAGCCTCAAATAAAACACGACTGGGGATGTTCTTGTAATTGCATTCAATAAAGAGGAATTATTTTTAAATTGACTAATGTGGAAAATTTTTATTATAATATTGGATCAATATTGGAGTGCTGAATAGTTAAATGTGTGCCATTCCACACTGGTTCTTAGACAGACATTCTTACAACCGAAATAAATTAAATAAAATGTGAAGGATATTTTCACAGTCTTTTTATAATTTGACAATTGTTTAATGTAAATAAGTGATTTGCTTTTTATTACCAAACTTTAAGCTATATTTCTCTTATACCGCAGACTATCGTTATAGAGAGATACTAATTGACAACTAACATAAAAGCTCCGCGTGTACAGTATTTTGTTCCTTTATAAAATACAACTTTATAAGCTTTATTAAAACATGCGTAAAAAAAACAATTCCCAGAATTTATCTAATCGACAGACTACAATATAACATAGAAGTTTTAGCAGAATAATTTATTTGGAACGTATCGTACACGCAAATCTATAGTTTGTTAGAACTAACTTCAACAAAAACGCATGTAAAATTTCTATGTAATTTTCTAATCAGTACATGAGGAAATATGCTGGTTTGTAAAATTTCTAGTGATGCCGCGAGACGAGAACAAGACAAGAAATGCTTACTTCTCGTTCTCGTTTCGAAATTCGAGACGAGAACTTGGTTGAGCTCTCGTTCTCGAAGGATGTTTCTCGTCTCGTTCTCGATCTCGAGTCGAGATTTCTCGAATTCTCGATTTCTCAACTTCTAAAATGCTCTACAAGTTGTAACAATGTTTTTAAACCACCAATTGCTATGTGAGCAATACTTTCAGATAGTACCTATATGCTGTTTTAAATATTGAAACTGGAACAAATTAAATTGCTTCTGTTGTGAGTGGCTAGTAACTGTAGCCCGAAAGTTTGGAAGCAACCAAGCGAAAATTACCTTACTATATTTGTATTTGAACACTCATCATCATTGGGTCTTCATTCCTGAAACTGGTTAGACGCGTACCATCATTGTTTCCTATTCTGAACTAACCTACAGATTTTCCCGAAATTTGCACAGTCTGCATTTATCACTATCTGATCTAAGTCTACATCCACCTCTTTTTCCTATACCTGCTTGTCATATATTCCATACTATTCCCCAAAAATGCCTTAGAACGTATTCTGCCCTTCTATTTCTCATATTTTTTTCCAAAAGATATCCTTGTTCCCTTACTTTTTCTATAACCTATTTGTTATTACCTTTGTCTGTCCATCCTCAAACATCTGAAGTACGGCATTTTAAAGGCCGCTACTGTTCTTCTATCTGCTTTTCAGACTGCTCGTATTTCGTAGGCATACTGTCTGTGCTGTGCTCCACACATACGCTTTCAACAACTTTTTGTTCTATGTTTGTTCTGTTTTATCATAGGCGCCATTCTTTCTTGTTAGATGCAGTTCGGTCACCTTCTATTGTTTTACAATTATATACCCTATTTCTCCGACATTCAGTGGTTGCGAAGGGGGGTAAGCAGCCTGTGGCTGCCAAGTTCCCCCAGCACTTGAACATTTACCGATTTAACATTTTTTCCAATATACCTTTTGCACAGTCAACATTAGTTGCAGATATTTCACAACAAACAACTAGTTGTTTATATTAATCATCAGATTTATCTGCGCTTATTTTTTCGCCATTGGGTTTCCCGTCTCAAAACTGGTTGGACATGTACCTGCACGTATTTCTTTTCTAAACTAACCTACATAGTTCCCTGAAATTCTCACACAGCAAGACAGCTCGGCTCCCCTTATATTGTTTTCTAATATTATGCCCTATTTCACCGAGATTTATTGAAGGGGGTTAAGCAACCTGTGGCTGCCAAAATCCCCCAACACTTAGACATTTGCCGAAATAATAGTTTTTCAGTAAATGCTTTCACGCAATTACCATTATTCGAGAATATTGCCCCTCCAATGCTTGTAGTTGCTTATAATAAATATAATGTTTAAGTGCAGCTACTTTCTTCGTCATTAATTTATCCATCTTGGGATTGGTTGGATGCGTACCTCTATTGATTTCTCTTCTGAGCTAGCCTACACATTTGACTAAAACTCCTACAGCCTACATCTTTCACTATCTGTGTGCAGTAGTCTAACCTAGGTCTACCTCTTCTTCTCTTTTTTCCTATCTCTGCTTCTAGTATATTCCGCACTATTCCTTCATGCCGTAGTATGTGGCCTATCATCCTATCTCTCCTATTTTTTACCGTTTTCCAGATATTTCTTTCTTCCCCTACTATTTTTAGTACCTCTTCGTTCTTAACTTTGTCTGTCCATGATATCTTCATCAATCGCCTGTAGCACCACATTTCAAAGGCTTCTACCTTTTTCTTGTCTGCTTCTCCTACTGTCCAGGCTTCACAGCCGTACAGTGCTGTGCCCATACATATGTTTTAAGCAATCTTTTCCTTGTTTCTATGTTTGTCGTCTTTGAACACAGTAGTTGCTTTTTCTTGTTAAATGTAGCACGACCTTGTGCTAATCTTTGTTTTATATCTTTTGTGCTTTTCCCATCTTGCGTTATTTGGTTTCCTAGGTAGCAGAAATCCTTAACCTCTTGTAAGTTCCTGTTACATATTTGTATTCTTGTTTTTGATTTATTTTTTCCTCCTCTGCATACTAGTACTTTAGTTTTACCTTTGTTAATTTTCATACAGTATCTCTCTGTTAGAACCGTTTCCATTTCATTGAGAGCAGCTTCTAACTCTTCCTTACTAGATGCTAATACCGCTATATCATCTGCAAATCTAAGCATATCAATTTTTTGTCCCTGCATAGTAATTCCAAATGTCTTCCTGCATTTGACAGTATTCATTGCCTCTTCAAGTTAAAAATTAGTGGAGATAGGGAACATCCCTGTCTCACCCCTTTCCTAATGTTTACTTCTCTACGTTCCTGCTCTAATTCAATTACTCCTGTTTGCTCTTTGTATAAGCTATGTACTATCCGTCTATCCCTATAACTCATTCCAATCTTTTTGAGTATTTCGTATATTTTTTTCCATTTTACATGGTCAAATGCTTTTTCCAGATCTACAAACCCTTAATACACGCTTTCCCCTTTTTCTATTGTTTTCTCCATTATCACCCTCAGAGCTAAGATAGGCTCCCGTGTTCCCCTGTTTCGCCTAAACCCAAATTGGTCTTCTCCTAGTATTTCTTCAGCCCGTTTTTCCATTCGTCTTTGTACAATTCTAGTTAATATTTTTGATACGTGTGCTGTCAAGCTTATTGTTCGAAAATTTTCACATCTATCTGCGCCTTTCTTTTTTGGTATAGTTACTATGATGTTATGTTTGAAATCTGTGTGTATCTCGCCTGTCTCATACATATAGCTTACAAGTTGGAAGAGACGTTCTGTTACTGCTTGACCAGCGACTTTTAGAGTCTCCGCTTGCAACTTACCTGTACCCGGCGCTTTAACATTTTGCAGACCCTTTAATGCTATTTCAAATTCATCTCTAAGTATAGGATATCCCAAGTCATCATTTTCAAAGTCTGATTCCTTTTCTAATGCAGTTAGTTCTTCTCCTGCATATAAATTCCCTATATATTCTTGCCTTCTACCCACTTTTTCTACATTTTTTATAATGACATTTCCTCCCGCGTCCCTTATATTTTTGCTATACGGTTCTATATCTCTAAAATTGATTCTAATTAGTTTGTATGCTTCATCTGTCTTTCCTACTTCCATCTTAGTTTGTAACACTTTGCACTTTTCATCAATCCATTGTTCTTTAGCTTTCCTGCATTCTCGAATAATTTTCTATTTTATGGCTTTGTATCTCTGTTTTACTGTTTCGTCTGATCTATTTTTGTATTTTCGTCTTTCTTCTATTAAATTCAGGATATCCTTTGTTATCCATGGTTTCTTATTTACTTTTTGTGTATACCCCAGAATATCTCTGTCCGCCATGTCGAGGCTGGATTTAATGTTATTCCATTCTGTTTCTGCTTCCTTAGTATCAGATATTTTCCCGATATCTTTGAGCAATTCATTTGATCTATTTTCGAATCTTTCTTGAATATCTTTCTCTTTTAGTTTCTGTAGGTCCAAGTGCCTTTTTCCGTTTCTTTTTTCAAATTTTTAAATTTAACTGCGGCCTTTATAATTACGATGTTGTGGTCAGTGTCTATATCTGCTTCTGGGTAGCTTCTACAGTCTTTTACTTGATTCCTAAACCGTTGTCTAACAAGAATGTAATCTATTTGATATCTTTCTATATCTCCTGACATCTTCCGCGTATATCGTCTTCTAGCATGATGTTGAAATAATGTGTTTGTAGTGATTAAATTGTTCTTGTCGCAAAATTCTACCAGCCTATTTCCTCTGTCGTTTCTAGCGCCTAAACCAAATAAACCTACTATCGTTCCTTACCTACCCTCACCTACCACTGCATTAAAATCCCCTTTTAATTATTAAATTTTTATGTCCTTTTAAGTGTCTTAATATGTCTTCACTATCTTTGTAGATCGCTTCTACCTCTTCGTCACTGTAGCTAGAGGTGGGCATGTATACTTGTATTATTACTGTGTTTACCGGTTTAGATTCTAATCCAACCATGAGTACTCTTTCATTTTTTTGTAAGTAATTTTCTACACAGTATCCTATTTTTTTCCGCATAACTATGCCCACACCCAAATTTCTTTCCTCGGCTCCTGTATAAATTACCCTGAAGTTTCCACTCCAAAAATCCCCCGCCTCTGGCCACCGAACTGCGCTGATCCCTACTATGTCTAATGATAACCTATTCATTTCGATTTTTAGGTTCTCTAGCTTACCCACTTGCTTCATAGTTCTAACATTTCACACTCCGACTCGCAAAATGTTCCCGACTCTTATTCTTAACTTTCCGATCGCATCCTCCGAAGTAGTCCCCTCCCGGAGATCCGAAAGGGGGACTATTTTAACTCCAAAATCTTTTACCCCAGAAAATGCCATCATTTTATTATAATTTAGGTACGCTGTGTACTTGGGAGGTAATGTGGTGGTTTCCCGTTGCCTTTCACATCGCGGTAGTGTGTCTTAAACTGCCATACCGACCCCTATGGTCTCTGCCAATCTAAGTACCGAAAGAGCTGCTGCCCTCTTTCGGGGACCTGTCTTAGTCTGGTTCCTCACTAACGACCCTACTACTTTGGTTGGACCTGTAGTTTGGCTCTTTAGCTCATTAGAACACGCAAGCCATTTCACCTGTTCTAGTAATCTAGAACTTCGGCAAGGTGCAGGTCTATTCGAAATGGATTTGAACACTATGGAAAATGAAAGTAAACGCTAAAAAATAAATTATGCAAATAGTTTATTATCTATAAGTACTAATAATTGATTGCATTAATCAACCAATAATATAAATTTAATATAGGTTGCGTCTTATTTGATCACTATTTCAGGTATTTTCTTTAAATCGTTTTTAGTTATTATCAACTGAAAATCTTTCATCTGAAAGCAATAAATTAATAAGAATAAGAATGCCCTTTAATTTCAACATTCTTCTTATAACAATAAATGCAAATTAAACGCATTCAAACCAAAAGATTGTATACTATACATACTAAAAAAATCATGTAATATTATGGCTAAGTGGCGGACAAGTCAGGGTTTAAAATCTTTTACCATAGTTTTGCAAAATCCATTAAATTTCAAATCACTCTTTTCTGCAAGTATTTAGTCCTGGTTAAAATTGCAATTTATAACTAGGTATGTACTAGGTTTATCTATCACATGTTACAATAAGTTGTCAGCTATAAATGCAGTTTATTAACAAAATCGTCTTGGGAAAAGGTCTTCTTTTGTCTCAACCAAAAATAGTTCATTGAACGTCGCCCAATATACGCTAGCACATTTCAAAATCGTTAAATATTGTATGAATCTTTAAAATACCCAACAAATTAAGTTTACGATTATACATCAACTGACAGCGATGCAATAAAATTTGAGATTACATTTTTACCTAATGATAAATATTTTCTAAGAAACGTATAGAAGAAGCATTTAAACAAAATATTTTTTGAAATTTTTGTTATCTTTTTAGGGTCCAAATATTCTATACCCCATACATCACTTCATATCTTTTAAAAAGAATAACCTTCCTTAACATAAGAATCTAAGCGGCACATTCTACATACTGTTTCTTTCAGGGATTATCGTGACTTTTTATAAACTGTACTCAGTATCTTTGCCTTTTCTTATTTATGATTCATATTTATTTTGCAAAACCTATGAACTTTGTTTAACAAAGGTTTGAACTGCCGATAGCGGAATGCCTGTAAAGCTTTGGCAATACTTTAAATAAAAACCTAATAGAAAAGGAAAAGATTAATCAAAAACGGTCAAAATTACTATTGATGTACCCTGTATATTCTGATTTCATGCATAATAGGATTCATTAAACATGATGTTTTAATAAATATACAGTTCTGTAAAAAGAAATTCAGGTTTAAACTTAAAAACACAAAAACAGTTTTTCTAAGAGCTACGTATTTGAAGGTGGCTCAGGTCTATAAATTATTTCAAAACTTTTTATCGCATGATTGTGTCATTTTAAGGAAGCTTTGAGATTATAGAAGTAAATAACCATGAAATTATTAATATGCATGTTTCGTATCATCCTAAACACAGGAGTGCTTTTTACAATTTGTAGTAGAATTAGTGTTACACAAAACTACGGATAATTATAATAAGAAGTAAACCCAAGACAACATTATAAACATATTCGCACAATGTTGTAATTACATGAAAACACAGCGTTTAGTTAATCATACTTGCAAATATCAGCTTGCGGATAATTTAGTCATATCATACAACACATGTGACCATTCATATTGTTAAGGGCATGTGCAGATGACGTTAGCGTAAGTAAACCATATAATACCGCGCATTTTTCGCGTATTTTATTTCATACGCTCAATAATAAAACTGTACCATGACCTAAATCCCTCCAAGACATGCAAAGTGTGAGAAATAACAGAAAGCAAGACAGCTATTGGAAAACGATTAATCAATTACATTCGAACCAGTTACGAATAGATTATGTCAAAGGTTATTATAGATAAGGAAAGTAGAAGAATCCCATGGGCTGTCGATTAGCAACCAGGAGTTCAACGGTTTAACTTCATGCAACCTTGGTGGGAAAATAAATAATCCTTTTCCAACGTGGATTCCAGATGGTAAAATGGATGAGCGATGTCGTTGTGTAGTTAGTATGCGTGTGACTACTATGCTCAAGATCCCGGGTCAAATCCCGACATGAACCGCTTGAAAAATGTTAGGCGAGCATTTTCCACAAAATACGCCTTCGTTCGGATGAGAGGTAAAATGTAGGTCGCGCGTGTGAATGTTGCCACGTACGTTAAAGATTCTAACCTTGCTTAGAATAGCAAGGGTTCGGCATAATTCAAAATATCCAGCTAAAAGAAAACTCGCTTCCTGTCCATTATAGTACCTTCGGGTGAAGCATTGGGAAAAATTTAATGCGTCTGGAAGGCCTTATTAAATTGACACTCAGTTTAAGGTTAGGTAAATAGTTATAAAAAGTTCGTTTGTTTTGTGGTTGCATGTATTTATGAAACCTTTATAGCTGGACATTAAGAGCGTAATGTCTCCACCCGTATTATAAGTTATATACTGTTTACTTTACTTGATTTTTAAAGCCTTAACAATGGAATTAAAGTTAAGAAAGTGGTGGAGGTGCTTAAATGGTTATAGGTAAATGAACCTAGGTGTGACCAATCGAAAGTGACTAGTTTATGTAACTTCGAATGCTGTATACCTGCCGGAGGTTGTTATACTGCCTGTATTAAACTGTTTTAAGTAACTTTTGAATATTGTATGTACATATTTTCAGGAATATTGTGTCAAAATATCCCGACGTAACCACATACTTGTTTCCAGAAATAACAATATGATGCTGTATTAAAATTATATGTAGGTATCGCCGTGAGATTGTATTTTTCCCGACTGAATATATCGATTGATTGTAAGATCAAGGTAATTAAAGTCCCCAAAGATTACTCGCCGACCAGAGGATTATCACTAGACGAGTTTTCGCCCATAAATTTGACAATGTTGAAAGCCTTTTAAGGCAGCACTTTATAAAGCCTCTGACGAATTCAGCAACAGAATAAATCACTCACGCCTAATGGCAAATTGGGGATAATCATCCCGGTGAAACTACTCTTCCGTGTTACAGGATACTAACTAATTGGAGCCATAAATGTTTATTGGCATCAATGGTACATTTGCCTCTAACAAATCATGCTACTTCAGACCAATATCTTTGAAGAGATAAACTGTATTAGAATTTCCTCAATTTATATTTGAGCTAAAAAATACAGATTAAAGCACTACCTTAATTTTTAAACTAAACTTTAGCATTAGTAACTAAATTACAAACATCTCAAAGAATGGAATATGAATGACATAACTATCAGGGCAGTTCATAAAAAATATTTGTCTCGGGAAACCCTATCTACACGGAACTATGCAAAAAAGACATATGTGTAACAAAACCAAGACGAACCACTAGCGGCGTTTATAAAATAACCCGGAAAATCTTAAAATTTTTGAGAATAATAACGTATTTACCTACAATAAAGCACACTGCTCTGGCGACGATGTATCAGATGGGGATCCGTATCTAATTAAAATGTACTGAAATCCTCTATATTTTAGAGGTTGTTTTAACTATTCTCAATAGTAACTTTAAAAGTAAAAACTACATTGTTTATTTAATAGCAAATTTAAATAACTTTTCCTCTGTTGTTTTGTTAAAGGACAACCAGTTGGGTGGCTATAACCGCGCGCCAAAAAAAACCCAACGTTTGACTGTGTAGCGCTTTGGCGTTACATTAAATAAAACCCGGGTACATAAGAGGAAAGTTAATCTTAAACGGACAAGTTAATATTAATTTACCATGCATATTTCAATTTCGTACATAGTTTTTTAAGCATGACACTCAATAAATTTTTATTTGTATTAAAAAGATTCAGGTCGTAAGCTTAAAAACATAAAAGGTAAGTTTTATTTCTGTGTAATGCATATTGGAACGTAACTCGGGATCATCAATTATTTCAACACCACAAAAAAACAGATTCATAGTTACGCATTTTTCATATAAAATTAAAAAATCATTTATACACCGTTTGCTAGAAAGAATTTCATTTAACAATACACCGAAACAATTACAGTGATAATTTACAATGTAGCAAGATCAGATACAATGTTGTTAAATACAAAGAAAGTGTCGATAATTTATTGAAATCTAGGTTAGGAATCAAACATCATAAAATACAATGTTACAATGTATCAACTCCGCCAATAAGAAAAATAAAGTCCGATTAAATCATAGGAAGTCATGCATCATTCACGTGTTTCAAAACAAAAGCAATAGAAATGTTATACAATGACATAACCACCAACTCCCTCGAAACACATGAGAAGCGTGATAAATGACAAAAATTAAACAGTCGCCGGAAAACAATTAATGCATAACTCGCAGACCAATAGCGAATAGATATGCGAAAGCTAGGAAGAAACTTCAACGTGGATCCGTGGATAATCGACAAAAACTCGAGATCGAATTTTTACAGGGTAATCCGTACAATTTTGTAGGAAATTAAATCATCCGTTTTAACGTGGACTCCATCTGGCGAAATAGATGACCTTAATTAAATTTCTACTCTGTTGTAAGGTTAGTGTAGATATTTATAGATTGTTCTTATGTTTTGTGGTGTAATGTATATATGAAACCAGTTTAGCTGGATATAATAGTGTAAAACGTGCACCCGTATTGTAGGTTATACTGTTTATTTTATTAGATTTACTAAGCATGGACATTGAAATTAAAATTAATTTTTAGATGATGTGGTTAAGTGGTTATAGTAAAAAAAAGAAGTGTAACCAACCGAAAGTGACTAATTTATGTAACTTTAATAGATGTACGCGTACCCGTTCAGCGCAAGATTGTTATGCTACTTGCATTTAGTTGGCTTTAAGAAAGTTTTAAATTTTGTACGTACATGTTTCCAAGAATATTGTTATGTTGTGTTGAAATTTATTTAGGTAACCTTAAAAATATGTACTAGTTATTTACAAAAAAATTATGTGATGCTGTATTAAAAATAGATTCAGACAACGTATTGAGACTGTTTTCCCTAATTGAATATATCAATTAATTGTGGAAGGAACTCCATTGCACCAGGAGGTTGGTGCAAGTAAAATCTCTAGGAATACTTGTCTTCCACAAAATTATCATTAGACCATAAGAGTTGGCGCCATTAAATTTCATAGTGCAAAAGCCTTACAAGGTAAGTGTTATTGATAATGTAGCTTGAAATTGCAGCTAGTTAATTGGTAAATTATTCCTTTTTTTTGTTCTATTTCATTTCCATAGGGACCCACTTCCACACCACTGCAGTTATCTGATGCATCCTTCTTTTCTTGCGGGATTCACGTCCCTTTTAGGCAATTCAACTTTAATAATTTAACGCTTCGTTCACCCGTAGCAACTGTAGCCGCAAGGAATCAGATTAGGTTATAGAATGGGTAGCCTGTTACTAAACCTTCCATCGTGTCTAAAATATGTAGTGCGTTCTTGAAAATAGTGATCTAAATGTGTTAATATAATTTGAAAGTAAGAATTTTTTTAGCCTTCAAGGAAATTACGTTAAAAGCAGATGTGATGTTTTTACTGTAGTAATACAGACACATTCTGGGAATGCATAAATATCTGTATTCCTATAGTAAGGCTTCTCTTGGCGCGTAAACTATAGTATTTTTGATGGGTAATTTATGTACAGTTAGTTAGTTCAAGAAAAACCCTTTATGGATTCTAATTATTTAAGATCCGGCTTGTTTTAGAGGCTAAAATGAGTGCCTACGTTATACATATTTTATAGCCAAATAGTCGCAGCGAACATCCTGAAAATTAGCAGACGTATATGATTATAATTTAAGTAAGATGTTTGCAGTAGCTAGCTACAATTTACTCTACTGTTTAAACTAAAAGGAACATCTGCGTTTTCTCTTCCAAACTACCCTTTTTTCAAGTTCACTGGGAAGATGTAGCGCTTCATGAGAACTCGACAACAAAAAGCGCCCGTCCCACGTTTTAATTAAATTGAACCTACAAATAATGGTACACTTATATGCTCTGAAAAACTTCTTGTACTTATAAAGTTAGAATAACTGGATGTTAACTGCCTACACTGTTGCAAGGTAATACTGCTGACGTTTATATTTGGCAAAAATCACTTTAATATTAACATCAACCGGAAGTAACCCTTGATATTGAAACATAGTGGATGGTTTTGCGTTCATTTTTGAAAACTTTGTCTATTTTTCAATTCTAATTGAAAGTACACTCTGCCATAAAAGTACGATTAAAGATGATTCTATAATTATATCCTACAAAAGGAGTGCCATTTTAAAACGACTGATCTGAGAAAATTATATTGTGGTATTGATAAAACCCGTAATGAATGTTTCAGTATTTCCTTTGAAGCATCTTCAAAATACAGTGCCACCAGCAAGCATTAGCCCCGGAAAATCTACGAACTAAAATTTGACAAGAACATATGTCACCAATGAGAAAACGGGATTGCTATGTTGTACATTCCGTACATCATCATTAGGTGTTCAGTCCTGGAACTGGTTAGACGCGTACCCTTATTGTTTCCTATTCTGAAATAAATTACACATTTCCCTAAAATTTGCACAGTCTGCATCTAACACTATCTGATCTAGGTCAACATCTATCTGCTTTTTCCAATCTCCGCTTGTAAAATATCCCATACTATTCCCAAAAAACGCTTTAGAACGTATTCTGCCCTTCTATTTCTCCTATTTTTCCCACATATATCTTTGTTCCCCTACAATTTATATAACCCATTTGTTATTAACTTTGTCTGTCCATGCTATCATCCTCATACATCTGAAGCACAGCAATCCAAAACGCTGCTACCATTTTTCTGTCTGCTTTCCCGGCTGCCCGTATTTCATAGGCATACTGTGCTGTGCTCCACACATGTGCTTTCAACAATTTTCCTTCTTGTTTCTATGTTTGTTGTCTTTCATCATAGGCACTGTTCTTTCTTGTTAGATGCAGTTCGGTCCCCTTGTATTGTTTTACAATCATATGCCTTATTTCTCCGACATTTAGTGGTTGTGAAGGGGGGGTAAGCAGCCTGTGGCTGCCAAGTTCCCCCAGCACTTAAACATTTACCGATTTAATATGTTTTCCAATATATCTTTTCGCACAGTCAACATAAGTTGCAGGTATTTCACAACCAACACCTGTAGTTGTTTATATTAATCATCAGATTTATCTGCGCTTATTTTTCGTCATTAGGTTTTCTGTCTCAAAACTTGTTGGACACGTACCTGCACTTATTTGTATTCTGAGCTAGACTACACAGTTCCCTAAAATTCTCACACGGCCTATATACAACTCGGTTGCCCTTTTATTGTTTTATAATTTTATGCCCCAGTTCACCGAGATTCAGTGAAAGTGGTTAAGCAGCCTGTGGCTGACAATATCCTCTAACACTTAGACATTTGCCGAATTAATGGTTTGCCGGTAAATCCTTTCACACAATTAACATTATTCGAGAATATTGCCCAACTAATACTTGTAGTTGCTTATAATAATCATCATGTTTAAGCACAGTTATTTTTTTCGTTATTAGTTTATTCATCTTGGGACTGGTTAGATGCGTACCTCCATTGATTTCTATTCTGAGCTAGCCTACACATTCCTCTGAAATTCCTACAGCCTACATCTTTCACTATCTGTGTGCAGTAGTATAACCTAAGTCTACCTCTACTTCTCTTTTTTCTTATATCTGCTTCTAATATATTCCGCATTATTCTCTCATGCCGTCGTATGTGGCCTATCATCATATCTCTCCTATTTTTTAGCGTTTTTCACATATTTCTTTCTTCTCCAACCATTTTTACTACATCTTCGTTCTTAACTTTGTCTGTTTATGATATGTTCATCATACGTCTGTAGCACCATATTGCAAAGGCTTTTACCTTTTTCTTCTCCGCTTCTCCTACTGTCCAGGCTTCACAGCCGTACAGTTCTGTGCTCCACACATATGTTTTAAGCAATGTTTGCCTTGTTTCTATGTTTGTTCTTTTTGAACACAGTAGTTGCTTTTTCTTGTTAAATGTAGCACGACTTTGTGCTAATTTTTGTTTTATATCTTTTGCGCTTTTTCCATCTTGCGTTATTTGGCTTCCTATAGGTAGCAGAAATCCTTAACCTCTTGTAAGGTCTTGTTACCTATTTGTATTCTTGTTTTTAGTTTATTTTCCCCTTGTTTGCATACTAGTACTTTAGTTTTATTTTGTTAATTTTCATACCGTATCTCTCGGTTAGGACAATTTCCATTTCATTACGAGCAGCTTCTAACTCTTTTTTGCTAGATGATAATACCGCTATATCATCTGAAACTCTAAGCATATCAATTTTTTGTCCTTGCATAGTAATTCCAAATGTCTTCCTGCATTTGACAGTATTCATTGCCTCTTCAATGTACAAGTTAAAAATTAATGGGGATAAGGCACATCCCTGTCTCACCCCTTTCCTAATGTTTACTTCTCTACGTTTCTGCTCTAATTCTATTACTGCTGTTTGCTCTTTGTAAAAGTTATGTACTATTCGTCTATCCC
The DNA here is from genome assembly GCA_036346225.1 of Platerodrilus igneus. NCBI lineage: Eukaryota > Metazoa > Arthropoda > Insecta > Coleoptera > Lycidae > Platerodrilus > Platerodrilus igneus. The sequence goes on from JARFIW010000791.1 coordinate 7,394,664, forward strand.
TATAACTCATTCCAATCTTTTTGAATATTTCGAATATTTTTTTCCATTTTACATTGTAGAATGCTTTTTCCGGATCTAACATTCTGTACTATAACTTTAATTATATGAAATAGTGATAAGTGTATTCAACGTTATTTATCGCTATGTTTATCGAGTTGCATGAAAATTGCAATACAAAGTACATTAACAAAACGTACTTGCTGCATAAATTAATTTAAAGGATTTTAGTTGTGCCTTATGTTTAAAATTACTTGTGTACACTAAAATTATTACGATATGATTACTCACACCAGTTGATATCTATTAATTTCTCACTTATCAAATTGACCAACCCACAACTCTAGATGTATATCGTTTTGCCTAGCTTTCTGATTGTTTAATTGTTTTGCGTTTTTATCATTTTTCCATTAGATTTCTATTTTATTTAAATTTGTTAACAGTTTTATAAAACTACATATGTTCCATTGTAAACTAAAGGTTTGTGTAAAAACTATATAATTATACTGCAAAGTTAAAGTTTTACATAACCTCAGATTACTGGAATCTATAAATTATTTTATGATTTCTAACAGATTCTTGTCTTTAGTTAGCTAACAAAATTTTATTTTTGTAGATTCTATCGTAAACTCAGTAACGTCATTAAATCTGTTATATAATTTTTCGATAAACAGAAAGATGCAGGTGTGCGGTTACTACTTATAAAAAAAGCAACTGAACTTGCTGCTGCTGCAACTGGGAAATCGTGTGCATTTATAAAATATATAGGAAAGGAAGCTTCAATATCTGAGAATCGAGCATTAAAATCTCCATCGATAAGACAACGTAGTGATGGTTCTCATAAAAATACCCTTAAAGATTTTGGCTGGGGGCGGGGGGTTAGGGGGTACTGAAACGTACTGTTTATGAAATTTATGCAATGGTTCCTACATTTGATATTTCGGTCAAGAGAATGAAACACAAAATCAATTACACTGGTGGTCTGGAAACAATAAGAAAGTATTTGATAAAGATTGGCTTTAGTTTTAAAAAATGTCATGATAAACGTAAGTTGCTGATGGACAACAAACTTTGTAGCATGGCGTTCACGCTATCTACGTGTCTTTCAAAAAAACAACGCTCGTGAAGGAGGCATGCGGCCAGTGGCATATTTGGATGAAACATTAATTCATCCATCGTATGGTGTATTGCAATGCTGGCAATCTGAAGACAAACCTGGTGTATACAAGACTAATCGAATTGGTCAATGATACATAATTGTACATGCAGCTGGACGTTATACCTTTGTCAATAATGGCCTTTTAATATTCAAATCAAAAAGTAACTCTGGAGACTTTCATGATGACATGAAACACCACAACTTTATGCCATGGATGGAAAAACAGTTAATTCCAAATTTACCTCCTAATGGCATTATTGTTATGAACCAAATTAATAAACCATCTACACAAGCAGTGCAAACGAGAATTATACGGCGCTAGCTGACAAATCAAGATGTTTCGATAGCAAATGAAATACGCAAAACCGAATTATTAGTATTAGTTAAAAACTTTTTATATAGCAAAACATATTTTGTAGATGAATTGACTAAAACACATGGACATACTATGCTACGTTTACCACCGTGTCATTGTGACTTCAATTCCATAGAATGAATATGGAGTTTGCTGAAAGGTAAGGTTGCAATGAATAATGTGAAATTGTAAATCTAGTGCAAAAAGCATTTTCTGAAATTGGTAAATTAGAGTGGTAGGTATTAGAAGCACTTGATGTATAGTCATCTAAAAGTTTCCATCTTTCTTTAAATATTAAGAATTACGGACCTTCGCAACTTTATAGGTTTGTAACAAGTCTTTGTTTGCAGAATTTTCATCAAATCTTGATGAATTTAAATTTTGATGTACCACGACGTTTTTATTCTATATTTGGCAAACAATTGTTTAACCCTGAAATTTGTTTTCGTCGTATCAACCTTAAAACATCGTATTTACATTGTAACGGTTATGTTTTATTTTATAATAACCCTTTAAACTCTGATGAGTTGTTACTCTTAAGGGGTATTTTGAGAATTCATGGAACAACTTCAATATCAAAGAAACACGCGACGGTATATTAAATAGCTTTAATCAGCTTTAAGATACATTCAAATCGATACAAAACTGAAAAAGCCAAAAACTATTACCTCTTCCAAAATGACAATCATCTCCGTCATTTTTAATAGTCCCAAGTGACTCTTCAAAATAAACAAATATTTACACATCCTAAGACAGCATTTACAGTAGGGGTGCCCAAGATAGCCAAGGCGTACCTATTACACAACCGCATAACACAAACGATTAACAATAATTATTATTTATAATTTTAGAGTTATTGTTACTTAAACAAAAAACTTGTCACCGATTTCAAACGACGTAATTATGCGGTTGCCATCTGCTGCTCGTTGCGTTTTCTTTGTTTTAGATCGTAGTTTGAACCGCGCTCAAACCAAATATGTTGAAAACTCTTCGGCTTCTCCGGAAACGGAATAGCTCATAGTTTATTGAAATTAAGTATTTTATTGATATGAACCTCTTCTGGAGCAAATCCAGTACTGATATGAATTACCGTATTTAAAAGCTGCTCGATTTTTTCCAAGCAATGTCCTCACTTCTGATGCTGAAAGTGGCAATAAGTGCAAAGTAAACGCCATATTCATGTTCACCTTTTCTACCATATTTCCTTGTAGTAAGTACGGGGACGTATGAGTCATCGCAACATCTTCCGACTTCATAAACTTTATATAAACCTTACTGTTAAACTGTGTTCCACTATCGGAACAAACAGCCTTAGGTTTCCCTCTATCGTTTCTGAGTACACACCTAAATACTTGATAATAGATGCCGCTGTAGTTAATGAAAACAACAACACCCATTTACTAAAAATATCTATTAATGCACAAATTTGTGCCCCCCCACCCCCGACTTTGACAACGGTTCCAACAGATCCACATTAACAGTATAATTTGGTTCATCAGCTAAAACGGAGTACGCCTCCCGCCACATCTCGGTTATATTTTAATGTTTTGGCATATATCACACCCGCGTACGAGTTTTCTAATACTACTCTGCATCTTTTTCCAATAAAAATCTCGGGACAGTGTCGCGTTACACTTTTCTGCTTCAAAATGACCGTTGTCAACATGATGTTAATACAATAACTCCTTAATTTCTACATTGGAGACACGTAACCTGTACCCGGGATATATTCCACTTCCTTGTCTGAAAAAAATTCCCTCATACACTACATACCATTTTTCAGATGATTTGACAACTTGCCACTGTTTAACTTTTTTAAATTTCTTTTATAGAACTAATCCTCGGATTGGGTTCTTAGATGTATTTTACATAATCGACAATTTTAATGTAAATTGGTTTGTTATTGGTTTTCAGAATATTAATTTCAAACGTGGTTGAGTACGGTTTGTCCACTAAATCAATTTGGCCATTATGATACCTAGATAACTTATCCGCAATACTATTTTCAGACCCCGAATAATATTCAATCTTTAAAGAAAATTGTTGCAGGAACAAACTCCATCATAACAGCCGCACATTTAAAAGCCGGGCCCGTATTTAGAAAATATAATGCCTAGAGGTCGGTCACAATAGTAATGTCATAACCCAGCAATAAGATATATCAATGCTTTAATGCTCCAAGCCTCCTTTTACGTTACATAATAGTTACGCTCGGAAGTACGAAGCAGCCGAGAATAATATGCAATCACAAGCACCTTCTTTGTCTATTATCCTGATGTAAACAAAAAACAAACCCATACGACTAAGCATCTGAACGAATATGAAATTTCAACGTAGGATTGGGACGACTGAGCATCACGACTCCCTCAAAAGCCCTTGCAAGATGTCCATACCCATTTTGACGATTTTTTTTAATAAATGGTTTAACTCATACGCCAAATCTAAAAAATTCTCCACAAAACGAGAATCGTAACTTTCTAAGCCAAGAAAAGCTCTAAGTGCCTTAATATTTTAAGGGCGTTTAAAATTTAAAATTGTTTCAATTCTGGTAGACTTCATTCCAATTCCCTGCGTGGAAGTAACATCACCTACAAATTTTTAACCTCTTCATTGGCAAACGTGCATTTGCGCAACTTCAAAGTAGCTTCCGCTGTCTTTAGTTTTTGGAAAACTTTGCGGAAATCTCTTGGAAATCATCTACGTACGGAATCACATAGTCCTCCGTTTCGTCTCCAAAAACTATTTTCAGTGCCCGTATAAAACTCGCCAGAGACGTGGCCAAACCGAATGACAATACTTATATCATGCACCGAAACATAAAACCGGTATATTTTGATGCGGTTTGTATAAGGGATTTGCCAATAAGACATTGACAAATCCAAAGTGCTAAAAACAGCACCTGGCTTAATAAGGTCCATAAATTCCGCTGGCTGGATTGCGTGATCTTCTTCCATTTGTCGATACAAGTGGCGGGCATCAATGCATATATGTATATCACCACATTTTTTTCACACCCACCAAAGGGCAAACATACTCCGTTTGCTGCTCCTTTCGCAGAATTAGACGCCTTGCGATAGACTAAGCTACGTTACATACAGAAAGACTTGCACATTTAATGTTTTCGGCGATCCACGGTGAATCAATTGAATGAACGTGACTTGGAGCAACTTGTACATGCATACGGAACGATTTTTGCACGCTTCCCGCATGAAAGCGATTAAAAAATTCCCAGACGAGTATGCAATTTATGGCAGCTCGTGAAATCGTAATATCCTTATTTGGACAAAAGACAACCCGCACTTATATGAAGAAATCGAGTGCAATCTACCACGCGTTACGATTTACGCAGGGATAACATCGGACCATTTGCTTGGACCATATTTTTATGGTCGTGCAAACCAGCATAGTTACCTGCACATAATTAACAAGTAGTTGCTTCCAGAATTAACAGCTACAGAAATGGCTAACATTCTTACGCTTCATACGGTGCTTGATCATATTTTGCTGTGTATCCGCACGCGGATAAATAAACTGTTTCCATACCGCAGGATTCGACGTATATCATGAATCTTTCCTGCACTGTTGTCACAAATCGGGACCTCACCACGCCGGACAATGCATTCTGGAACACAATAAAAGAAGAGGTTCATAAACAATGATATGTAAACGACGATCAATAAAAGACGGAGTTTGCGTAGCATTTCACAAGATCATCTCTGTTACGTTGGAGTGGATGAACACAAGCACATAGAGACACATCGACATTTGCATCGAACATGAAGGAATACACACAGAAGTTGTTGATAAATGAACAACGAACCTCGAACCTGTGCAGGTACAATATTATAATGTTATTCAAAACAAGTGCTAAAAGCAATTTATAAAATTTTTTTGTATTCATAACACTGTTTATCTGCATGTTTGACTGTCCTATGTTACTCACATGTAAAGAGACTTCTCGGGCAGCTTGTAGTTAGTTTTTGACGCTTTTGTTTTTTAGATAATTGTTCGAAATAACAAATTTATGTCTTACGATTCAAAGACACATCCGTGTTGTGCAGAAGTACAAATATAATTACCAGAGACTACTAGAAGCTAAATTAAAATTGAGAAGTGCCGTCCGTAGGATGAGCGTATAATTTATATGCAAGAAACTGTTTGCTATTGCAAGAGTAAAATTTGTTATTGGACTGTAATATGTGAACAATGACAAATATTGATTGTTCGGTGAAATAATCATAAATAAATCTCAATTCGTTGTTTTCTCAAAATTGACTTGTAATTGAAACATCAAAACCCAAAACCTTCTTCGTATATAACGTACAATTAATTATAATTTTTAATTCAAACATTATATTACTAATTTAACACCCTAGTGGAGTCATCCTCGAGCAATAGATAAATACAACGGGAAGATCTTTTTCAATAAAATTATGTCACCGATTATTTTAAAAAGTGTCCAAAAACTAATAGACACTACTTACCAACACACCCACTAACTACATCCTATTTAATATTTACAACAAAAAAAAATCACAGACACTGATTCACTAATTTCTCGCTCAGCACCTTCGCTCTAGTACCTACTGACGCAGCATCGGATGCGCTCGGATCTTCCACCACCGCTGAATGTAACTTTTATTCTAAGACCAATCCTACTGCATCGACCAAACCTTAAACATTTTACATTGAACAATATTGGGGCTAATCTAACCTAACCGAGAGAGGAGTCGTCTATCATAACTCAGATGTTTGTCGTCTATCGTCTGACGTCGCGTTCGTATGGTGTAAATGGCCCACAGCGTAAATAACTCATGGCGTAAGTAGCCCATGGCGTGAATGACCCATGACGTAAATACCCAAGGGCGTAAACAGCTTATGATGCGCTTGGATTTTTTAAAAATGGGTTGACTTTAGTATCAGTACGACTTTAAGCCGTTAAAGTATTATAACCCGATTGATTTTAAAATATGTACAGGGAGTTTATAAAACAACTCCTTGATTTAAAGTTTTATTTGTACACAGTAAAGCTAAACTAATAGTTACTAAACCTATATAGTATTAAAAAGAATCTTCTCAAGTTTTTTTGATACCTAATAAAATTCACCATTGGTTGCCTGGCCACGTCTGTACGATAACCAGTTTCTTCCTAGATATTCAGCAGCATATCAGGCGTGAGAGATGCTACAACTGCAACAATTTTCTCCCTCAATTGAGCAATGTCACGGATCTTCTCGTAATAAACAAAGTTTTTCACATGTCCCCAAAAAAGAAATCTAATGGACTCAGATCTGGGCCTCTTGGTGGTCATGCAATCGGCCCACGTCTACTAATTCACTTGTCAGGGAAACGCAAGTTCAACGCATCACGGACACGGTTGCTATAGTGAGGTGGTGCGCCGTCTTGTTGGAAGACAATCGGTCCCTTTTCTAGTTCGATATCATCTATTTGTAAAGTTTAAGCATTTCACAATAAATAAGCCCATTATTGTCTTCTCTGCGAAGATGAAAGATGAAAGATCCTACGATACGATCATGCATTAATCCACACCAAATATTGACTTTGGGAGACGGTAAACTTAGGTATTCCCAACTCCAAACTTCACCTTGCCAATGACGTTTTAGAGCTACGAATACAAGATGTACGGATCCGTTCCACATTCTGTTCAGAGCTTAATCTTTAACACAATACCTGTTTCATGAAATTGATTATACCACTGTAGAATAGTTTTGTTAGTAGGTGCATCACCGCCATATTCACGTCGATAATTACGCTAAACTGTAATCACTGAACTCAATTGAATAAACCAAATTACACACTGAGCTTTCTGCTGTAGCGTAGCTATGACTGGTTAGTGACGACCGCCGGTCGACGGAAGCAGTAGCACTTTTCCTCCACCACGCGCTCTCCAAGGCTACGACATGCGATCTAATATTAGCAAAACAATCTTGACAATATACTGAACTCAAGTTCAAAACCCTAAAGTTTATTACTGGTTTCGTTTTTAATTATGATTTTTTTAAGTCGAGGAAAGAAAATAAACAAACCGGTAAAGATGATGCACCATCTTTTGGTGAAGTCTGTTATATTTGCAGATCGAAAATCTGAACATACTGAACATATCTAATTGCTGGTTAGAAGAAAAATTTGGTAGGCGAACTTGTAGATATAAATTTAAAAATAAGAGTTAAAGTGGTTAAGCCACGACAGCCGGCAGTAAACATAAAGAACTTGTGGGCGTGTATTTCTATGTTTTGACTGGTTACAATGCAGATGCATATTATTTGTTACAAAGTTTTCAAAAAAAAACAATTAATGTTAATGATATTACCATATAGAATTAGCGACGCAATACGTCCTAATGTCTAATGCACTAATATTTTAAAGACATAATTCTTATGATTTTTTTGTTTTATTTTAAATAGGATTTATAATTAAAATAGACAGTATTGTGGGCTACCTAACCTGTGGTTCTATGCAAGCATTCAGGTAGCGATTGAAAAGTTAAAACATAGGGATTTAGGTGTTGTAAATCTGTTAGGAGTTGGTTTTAGATTAAAAGTATGTCGGATTGAGAATTTTAAGAAACTTTGAACCTATCAAGTGCTTTATTGTCAAAAGAAAATTTTTATAAATAGAAAATTAGAAAATTTAGGTTTGGCAGTTGTTAAATCAATTAAAGGTTGGTCCTATGATAAAAATTACATTGCTGGTATCTTGAACAACAACAACCAGCAGGACAATAAAGCTTGATCAACGGTACTCGGACGTGTTTGCAGTCGACGAGCTTCGACTAGCAAAGATCGCAATGGTCAAGCATGGAATCGATATAAAGGATGCCAGACCAATAGAACAGCAGACAAGATGACTCCCATTGGTCAAACTCTAGAAGGCCGAAAAAATAATTGGAGATACGGTTGGGCAAGGAGTGATTGAGTGCTCTGATTCCCCTTGGGCAACTATCCCAGATGCAAAACAGACAAGAGAGCGAGAGAGGGGAAGCGAGAGAGAGGCATTTGTTTCTTTATGTTGGTTGTGGTGAAATCCGTAGAACACTTTTATAAGTACATCTTCGGGAGAAAATTTCATCTGAGAACCGACTACGCCGTTCTGAAATAGCTATTATAGTTTAGAAACACCAAAAGTCAAATCTCAAGATGATGGAAAGGCTGCAGGAGTATGACTTAAGCACGTAACACCGTGCAGGTTCAGGTCATAGTAATGCACTTTCGATATGACCTTACCCCGAAGATTGTAGACATAGCTTACGGTTGGAAACAAAGTGTGATCTACTACCGTGATCAATAACGACAGATACGAACGGAACAGGAGATTGACAAAGACATAAGTGTCATTCTGGGTTGGAAAGTCAGAGGAGAACGTTCATCGTGACAGGACATTGGCCCACTGAGTAGCAACTTGAAGTCATACTAGGCGCAATAGGACTTCCTGAAAGTAGAGAATGGGATTTTGGAGAGCAGAGATGGATCTGTAGATATGCTTCAGGTGGTGGTTTTTAAAAGCCGAGTTTTGAAGGTTTTAGGGAATCTGTATAATGGGACCTCGGGAGGACACTCCAGCGTTAAAAAGACTCAGAAGAAAAGGGTGGGTATTTGATCTTCATTTGTTATTTCTTTTGTTATTTCTTTTAGTAATGGAATCCATTGTTTACTGAAAGTCACGGATTCGTTTGCAACGCAGTTATTTTTATGTAGGGTTATATAGGCAACTTCCTTGATTTTGCGTTTTTGGTGGTTTTCTTCTTTGTCGATAATTTTTGCATCTTCCCATTTTATTTTATGACTGGAGTTGGTAGTTGGTAGTTGGTAGCCACAGGTTGCTTAACCCCCTTCACTGAATCTCGGTAAAAAAAGACATAAAATTAGAAATCTCTCAATTGTATAAATAGAAACATGTTAAAAAATGTTTCCCAAATTATTGAATTTATATAAAATTCACCAGAAAAAATTAATCAGCTGATTTCACGTTAAGCGTATTGGCTACCTTAGGAAAGTCGATCCCAGGTCGCAACACAAATTGAAGGCAATCATTCTTTAAACTTTAAACATTTTTGCTTAGTGTACTCAAATCAAATATTTCAAACATCAATAAATCAAAGTAACCTTTAATTTATGTCATAAACGTCAAACTTGAAGTTTTTATTATTTTGACAACGATCCTAGGTCATGGATCGAAACGTAAATAAAGATCATTTTAAAAACTATCAGTGGTTTAATTCCCAAAGAAGCTTAAGAAGAATGCTAATCAAACCACAACAAACATACAGGGAGTATTAACATCATAAGATGTCTACAAGTGCTAAAAGGACCATATTTCACTAGATGGCAGTGTTTGTTCTTAATTTGCTTCAATTCTTATGTCTACCTTCTGACGTTAACCTTACTTGTGATTATAGCGGTAAATATTACTAGGTTATGTGAGTGACATGACAGCTATACATTGGGTTAAGCATTGGTTCTGACTTGTTTTGTAAACCAAGTGTTATTTATTGAGGTAAGCTTTTATTTTTTGTTAGAAGTGTGTATTGAACATACTTCTACTCCCTATGTTACATGGTGTAGAACAATAGACATATTCAGTTTGATGTAATTATGACTGTCCAAAAACTAAACTAAAAAATTTAATTAATTTTGTTATGGGACACCTGTCCAATCACTGGACAAATATACTTACTCTATATTCCTATAATTTTCAATGTATTTACGTATAACTAGCTACAAGTTGAAATATAAATCACTTATTAATCCATTTGACAGTTATTGGACACCTGTCCAAAAACTAAATTTATCCGTCCAATCACTGAAATTATTATTTATCTAATATTATTGACAGATTTTAACAATTTGAACTAGTAATGTTTAAAGCAAATAGAATATTTCCTCCATGGCCACCGAAGGAGGAAATGTTCCCATAATACAGGCCGCATTGCCTCGCTGAATAGCAATGCATATCTTCTGAATAAAGTATGATCCTGAACGTGATTCTCCTGTTTTAATCGCAACAAGTCTTCCAACTGATTGTACAAAGTGTAAGGCCTCCTCACAGAACGGTCCCATTGTTTCTACTGCAAATGGGACGAAGTAGTAGTTTTGATCCATGATAGTCTTGTATTTATTTAATTTTCTGGATGCTGCGTTGGCTGCGATTTTTCTTGCTTCCTTAGAGGAGTTTTCCACATGAGATGATGCTAAAGTGTCGCTGCATGTACTATCCCAAACGAGAATTTGACCACTCGTCCAAGGTATAAGTGTCATCCCATCTGGACGCTTGCCGTCATCTCGCGCGAGTCCTACTGGTTCGAGTATCGAAGGGTAGTCGGCGAACGAGAGAAATCTTTTAATAGTGTCATTTAAGTTAAAATGACGAGTCTGTCTACCAGCACTTTTTGGACAACTGAGTCCGTGAGTTCCTTTGCTGTCAACATCGGAGCCACAGACACATGTGTGAGGAACGCAAATGTTACAACCGAGTCGTAAGGCAACAGAAATGCGGAAATTGTTGTTGTCAAGTAGTGTTCCCACAGATTTTGAAGGGACGACCTTTAACCATGCCCCGGACTCCATTTCGCAAGAAGCTAAATATCATGCGTTGTCTCTCTGGTCCTCAAAATGTAAAGTGGAGCATGTCATGTTGATGCCAAAATTGTCCCAATTTTTGAGAAGATGGGATGGCGGGGATCGTTTCGTCGGGATAATTCAACCTCCAAGCACTCAAACAATCTTTGTAATAGGCAATATTTAACTTGTCAGAAGGAATAGTGGGTAACATCAGTTTGACAAGATCAAATGAACCATTACAAGATGCGAGAAAAGCAGGAAGGGCGATATCTCCAACTTTACGAATTCCTAATCCTCCTTTCTGGATGGGCAGTGAGGCTACTGTCCATTGATTGTCGTTTAGTTTACTGTTTGTAAGGAGTTCTAGACATGTTTTTATATTTGTATCAATTTTATCGAGGATGGATGGAAAGCACCACGTAGGACATGTTCTGAGGAAGTATGTTAGCTTCGGGATAGTAAAGCAATTCTTCGGAAGATAATAGGCTATATGGCAATTTAAATTCGTTAAGCGAGTAAGTAAAGTTTCTACTTCTTCCATCTTGTCCAAGAGTAGAGGTTCGCAAGCAGGTTTTAAAATTGAGGCACCTAGAAGGGAAAGTGTATCATCAGATAAAACTTTGATACCAGGAGAAATGGTTTCGAACTTTTGTTTGACGATGTCGTTTGGCTCGGAGCAGAAGTATATCTCGCATTTTGATGGGTTTATTGATAGTCCTAAATCTTTGCATTGATCAATAATGAATTGAAAATCAGATAAAACTTCATCCGGATTACCTCCTAACGTTCCATCATCTAAATACCACGAGTTGAATTCCGACTTTAAAGATTCGATGATCGGTTGGATCGCTAAACTGAATGCCATTGAGCCTGCCGGATCACCCTGTTGGGCTCCCACTTCAGAATCGATAGTTCTATTCCCAAAGAATAGTAGTGAAGGTTCAGAGTAGCATTGGAAAAGGAAGGGGTACATTTCTGGAACTTGATGTAAAGTTTCATGTAGGATGACGTCTCTCTCAACTGAATTGAAAGCATTTTGGAAATCGATTTTGAGAATGATTTTATCCGTGTTGATGTTTTCCAATATGTACGTTCTTAGTGCATGTACAGCAGCTTCACACCCTCCTTTAGTTGCAAAACCAAGTTGTAATGGATTGAAATAGAGACCTAAATTTTCCCTGATTCGAGAACAAGCTACCTTTGCGGTGAGTCGGCGTAAAGTGTTTCCAACAGCAATCGGTCTAATACCTCCACATTTCTTTCTTAAGGCACATAATGAAGCTCCATAAAGTACCTTAGTTATTGAATTGTTGACTTTTCCGGATAGTATAAAATTGCACAATCTTGTTAACGAAGTGAGTAGGCGTTTTCCTGCATCACTAGTGGGTTTCGATAGCATGTCTTTAAGGTGCTGTGGTCTAAGACCGTCGATACCCGAGGCAGACCCATTGGGAAAAGAGGATAATGCTCTAAGGATGTCTTCTGGTGATACGATTATGGTTTTATGGGTATTTGCAGGTGGTTCTGGTAAATTTAAAGTGCGCGAAGGTGTGGGATGTTTAGATTTTAAAGTTGTAAAAGTATTGTCATCTTGAGGGGCTATTTCATCCGACGAGCATAACAACCTTACTGCACCTCTAATATCTCCATCTCCTACTTTAGCTTCAGCACGTTTCCATATTGTAGATTGCTTATTTTTTGTCTTTGTGGTTGGTTGTAATGAGGTATCAAAATGATCAGTATTTTGTCTTACCAAAGTAGCTAGTGATATGGATTTGATCCTATCTGGTATTCGGAGGGCTATAAAAGCAAAGTATAATAAGTTTTCCCAAGAATTCAAATCATTTTTTGAGGTACAAGAATCGATAATGGAGGCCAGTTTGTTCGCAGCCGCAATGCGAGCTCCCTTCGGGATTCGTTTCAAAACGTGAATTTTTTCTTTAAATTCTGCAATTCATGACGAGAAAGGTTTTTCTACGGTTGTTTTTGAAACAGTTATGAAAGGAAGTTGATCCGGGTGAGCATGGGCAACGTGACGTCGGAGTCCTCTTGTACCTTTATACTGTTTGTGGTTGTGAACTTCCTCTGAGCAGAATGGGCAAGGAATTAGGTTTGGGGTAGATAGGGTGTCATTTTGTGATGATAAAAGTTGAACACATTTTGGACAAAACCATGCATCCTCACTAGTTAGTAGGTTTACTTCTTCATTTGAAATGTTGATACATTCACCATGAATTCAGGATGAGCAGTTATTGCAGAAAATCCAGTTGGATACATCGTCGTTTTGTAGACAGATTGGACAGGTCAAATTATCCATTATTCATAGGTCCTTATTTGAAGTCTTGTATTGTAGAACATCGCTAACATTTGTACATAATGCTTATATGTTTACTGGTAAAAATAAAAGAGAATAATGTAATATATAAAGTTAGAAACGCTTGTAAAAATAAAATTAGGTCAATTTGAGTGACAAATGTTTTGACAGTTGGTTTTTAGGATTGTGGTATTAACTATGCCGAAACTGAGGAAATACGATGAAGTGAAACTTAAAGAAGCTGTTAAGGATGTCCAAAATGGCATTGAATCATATCAAACAGCTGAAAAAAAACATGATTTTTGATAGAAAATCCGCGTCCCAACAAGTTTAAAAATAATCGGCCTGGGGATGGATGGCTAAAAGTAAGTAATCAAGACACGTACTTTAATCAGTTTTTGTGATTTGATTTATTTTTAACACTAGGGATTTTTGACACGACATCCAGAAGTTTCTAAAAGGACAAGTAAAGAAGTAACAACGGCAGCTAGCGCATGTGTGTCGGAGCAAGATATTAGAAACTGGTTCATCAACATTGAAGGCTATATGAAAGAAAAACAGCTAGAAGATGTTATTAAAGATCCATCATGAATTTTTAATCGGGATGAGTCGAGATTTCAAATATGCCCTTCCACTGGAAAAGTATTTGCAATGAAAGGTTCAAAGAATGTCTATAGTGTCAAACAAAGCAGTTCAAAAAAAACATCACTGTTATGTTTACGTTTTCAGCAGACGGTAAAATTTGCGTACCCATGGTTATTTATCCTTATCAGCGTATCCGCGAAAAAGTTGTTAGCATTAATCCTAAATGGGGTGTTGGCCGAGGCGATAATTGCTGGATGACAGCAGAAACATTTTATCAGTATATTGCAAATGTCTTTTACCCCTACTTTGAAAACAATATTAAACTGCCCGCCATTCTTTTCGTTGATGGCCACAAGAGTCACTTAAGTTACCAGTTAAGTTTTTTATGTAATGAATTGCAAATTGAAATATTTGCACTTTATCCTAATGCTACAAGGATTTTACAACCCTGCGATGTTTCTATTTTCCGTTCAGTTAAAGAAGCTTGGCGGCAGTCAGTAAGAGAATGGGAAGAACAACATCCAGATGAAGTGGTGAATAAAGTTGTATTTGCTTCTATATTAGAGCAAGCTATGAAAAAAGCTTTAAAGTAGAAACAGTGGTGAAGGGTTTCAAGGCTTGTGGGTTATTCCCATCCAAAGCAGATGCCGTTGACTACACAAAATATTTAGGTAAAGAATTAACTCAAGATTTAAAGATTCCAGAAGAATCTCAAAAACAACCCAAGCTGGACTATACCACCCTTCTAAATATCTTAGGTTCTCAAAAAATTCAAAGTTTACAGGATATTTAAAAAAATCCAAGGAGTAATCTGCATGCCGAAAAAAATTTGAATTTGTTATTCAAAATTTGGAATTTTTTTGAACGTGATCCAAAACATTCGGTAAACTCAAATGTACTAGTGAATCAAGAAACAAAAATGAATATTATACAAAATATAGTCATTTCATCTCTCGTTAAAAACATTCAAATTGAATCAGAACAAATTGGTATCGAAAATATAATTATTTCTCTTCAACTCGATACTAACGACTTCCCAACTCAACAAAATAACCATAATATTTATGACGTACCATCTACCAGTAAAATTATTGTTCAACACATTTGTTAGGCAGTTTCTTTACATCTGCATGTGCACCAGAAAGAAAAGGTAAACGTAACATCGAACGACTTGCCTTTGCTATAACGTCTGCACGATACCAAGAAATGTTACAAAAAAGCAAAAGTTAAAAGAAGAGCCGGAAAAGCAAAAACAAGAAAGAAAACGAAAGAAAGAGGGAAAATTAAATAAAAAACAGTCTAGCAGTAAGAAGAATTCGAAACAAAAGTGTTCTATTTGTTCAAAAGATATTAAATCCAATAAACTAAGATGCGATGATTGTCATATTTATTATCATGAATTTTGTATTCCTGTTGACCATAAACAGCACATACCCAGCGAGGATGACTTATTTATATGTCATAACTGCTACAACCTAAAGGATAGTGACTTTGACGACGAATCTTATGAAAATATCAATGATGAAGAAATTGATGAACTTTTCACGGAATACAAAGAAGCTCGGAAGCAATTCTAAAGTTTAACTTAGTTTTAAAAATTAGTTGTAATCCATTGATACCTCAAACACTTTTTTTTATTAGGTTTTAGTTCGTTTCTATATTATTTTTCAGTGTGGCAAATCAGTTGTCTAATAACTAAATTTGAATGTCCTATTACTAAGCAAACTGTCCAATTGCTGTAATTTTTGTATGCTTTTTTATTAAATATGTAACACTAAAATATGTTTAAAAATTTCTTTAAAGCTTTACAGACATTTTATAATAATTGTTTTAGCTTTTGTTTTGTATAAATTTCAATTAGATTTCCTGAAAACTCTACCAGTTGCGTATTTTTGAAGTTGAAATTTTCTTAAGTGTCCAATAATTGCCTATTTACCCTATGAATTTGTATTTAGTTGCTATTAGGCTTTAAATATGATTTTTAAGAAATCTTTTAAGAAAGCGTATGTAGCTAAAGTTGTTTGCAGACCTAAGTTGTGAAACATCTTATTCATGAACTCAATAATTTTTGTTTGAAAAAAGAATAAATAGAAAATTAGCTTCAATGTTTGCACCCTTTAATCTTTATGTTCAATAGATTTTAGTCGTAATCACTCCATAAAACAATCTGTTTTTTGTTAACCCTATATACTTGGAGGGTCATTTATTATTTCGTCTAAATCTAAAAAAAATTGATTGGCGAGGTAAATACTTATCCTTTAAGTTCAAAGTATTCCCGAAATTAATTCAGTTTATTTGCCTAGAACAATTACAATCTAAAGGACAGCGAGTATGAATCGTTGTAAAAGACGCTAATTATTTATTAAAAGATTACTCACGCTTTGTGCAGATGCCATCAAGATATTATTTTAAAGAGTTTAAAACACACGGTGAAGGAGGGTTGCTATTTATGATGATTAATTGCTTTTAAACGTTCTTTTGAATGACATGGAATTTTAGTCTTTGTTCTTCCTTTTCCTTTTAATGTGAAGGGTTTCAACCCCAGGATAGAAACCTTATAATGCTTATTGGTTAATAGTATTTACTTAGTATCGAGTCGCTAATAATCCGAAATTTACGTAATTATTTTTCAATAAAAAGATTCTGTTTGAGGTTACTACGGTGTAGAATAATCATGATGTCGCAAATAGTATTTACATGATTTCTTGCCGGGTTTCCGTACTTTACTAAGGATCAAATAAGATATGAGATCTTGAATTTTATAAGGATCTAGTTGAATCAATATGTAAAAATATAATTTTTATTTCGTTTTTTAGCAAAATCCAATAAGAGAAACTTAACTTATCAACAATCAAGTACGAGAGCACCAAAAATAATTACATAAATAACTATTTTTATGCTATCTCTAGTTACACAACAATTAAAATTGTCAATTCTAATACGTTTACTTTGTGATTCTAAACTCAAATTTAGTGTTTTGTCCCAAATTTCTTGAAAGTTTTCTCTTTTTTGATTTAATTGTTTTTCAAAATTATTAATGTTTTGAACGCAGAAACTAATATCATTCGATTTAATTTAATTTGCAAAATATCAAACAAAAGGTCAGTGTAAGGAAAAATTTCTAAAAACACATTGAGCACAAAATTAAAATTAAAATCCGTTTCCATCAGCTGTAAGTAGCCTCTAGAAGAATTTACCGTTTCAGGATCCCATATTTCTTTATGCGCTAAAATATTTTTAAACATTTCTATTAGAGCTTCATGATATTGCGACATCGTATGTACCAGACGTGCGCTATAATTCCAGCTTGTGGGAGCAACCAAAGTTTTTTTGAATATGTGTATATAAAGCCCGAGTTCTTTTAGTGAATTTTGAAAAACATGCAGCCATTCCATTTAACGTCGAAAAAACACTTTACAATCTTTTATAAGTCCAACACTTTGTGATAACACTAAATTTGATCTGTGCCAAACAATGAACAAAAATGGCATTTTAAAACTGTTGTCTTACTTTTGCTTGAAGACAGCCCAAGTGTCCTGCCATTACAGCAGCTCCGTCGTAACTCTGAGCAACAAGTTTTGTACCGCACTGTAGTTCTTCAATAATGTCACATACTTTCATAAACTTGCCATCTGCTGTTCTGTCGGCGGTTACATTCAAACATTTTAAAAACCGTTCTTGAACATCTTCGCCCAATTTTACGTAACGTATTACCACAGCTACTTGGCTAAAATTAGTTATGTCGGTTGTTTCGTCTAAGACAATTGATACAAAAAATGCATCATTTTATTTCTAGTTTAATGCTATCCAGTACAATATCAGAACACATTTTATTAAATTTTTTTGGAATAGGTTAGATGTACCACGAAAAACAGTTGAATCCCTTAATTGGGTTTTTAAGGTTTCGTCATACTTAGCAAGGAACTCCACAAAGTCGATATAGTTTCCACGATTATTGGATTCTTTATCTTCTTGGTGACCCCTAAAACGTAGTTCATGATTTCCAAGAAAACACGTAACGTCAATTAACCACTTAAAAATGTTCCTATTTTTACTCACTAGGTCATTATGTTGCATATGACTAAGTTTTAAATGATTGTCCAAACTCTATTCAATACGAGAGTTAGCAAATATCTTTTCTTTAAGTAACGAAGTTAAATGTCCTCTGCTATTAATGTGTCTTTTAACAATTTTATGGGAGTTGTTCAAGTCCGAAGAGCCCTTTGAATTCCGAGGTGTTTTCAAAAATATTAAAGAGCAAACAAGGTCGACAAAATAATTTTTTCAGTGTGTCACATCCCGTTAACCATTTATATTTCTCATAAAAGTCAATTTTAAAGTGTCTAATAAATTGTTTAACGAAGTGTTCAACTTTAGTTTCTAAATTGATAGGCGGCGTAGGTCTACCTGAAAAAATTATGTTATACTTTTCTTGAAAACTGTACTGAGAAAATTTTTTTTTTTTAATTTTACACACCACGCAACCACTATTATTGGTCTTGTTTGCTTTTAATTGTCAATTTTGCGGCACTGAGGAACGTGACGGTTCATTGGTGTGCTCTATTGTAACACAAGTCATTCTTAAATGGCACTGTTAGCAAATACAAACACTACCTAATTATGGGATACTATCAACTATTTCGTAATTGCAATTAAAAATGAACTAAAATATGGATGAAATGCAGTAATTCTCAAAATAATTATCACCACATAAGATTGACTAATACTTTACTTATGAAGCCGTGTTATTATTAAAATAATGCGAATTATAAAGATGTATACGCTTTACCATCACATTACAATGGACGTTTTATTTTTAACACAGTACGAGTACGAGTACGTATACAATATTGCAAGAAGCTTCAGTGAACAGAACTTCCAGCTCGGCTAATATCATCAGCATTCGACAATACACCATTGTGATGAGCACACGACGTCTGGGATGAACCGGAAGTGAGATCGTTTGAACTTTGAAAGCGTTAGAAAATGCCGCAAGTTTATTTATTTGTGTGCAGGCAGACAAGGATAGGCGATTGTCTACGACAACAAGGCAAGTGGTGCTTCCATCTCTTCCACTGACGGCACGCCGCTGAGTTCATCTAGTGTTACTAGTGGCAGAATGGGACGTTTCATGTGGCGGAACATCATTGCCGGATCTTCACTGCCGCTATTTTATTGCCGGGCCATTTCATTGCCGATCAGTTTTATTGCTACCTTACAATAATTAGTAATAAAATAGAGTAATAATGCAAATCTTTTTATTAAAATAAATCAAAAACCTAAAACTAAAATCTAATTACAATGGTATTTGTTTTATGTTATTACAAATTATTGTTCCATTTGGTAATTGTAAGCTATGCTCCGCAAATAAACGATTGGATCTCGATGTTCAAAATCACTAATAACCGTTACTGAATCCGTTGTCTGTCTGTCTGTCCGCTTGTTAAAAACTTTCTTTAGATGAAAGTAGATTCTTATAGGAAATTTAAGGTTGATTTCAAAAAACATCTGAAAAATTCTGTAAGCTTTGAAATTTTGTCGAATTTTTAACATTACGATATTGTGCATGAATCAGTGCTCGTAGACGCCACGGCACAACATGTTTTTAATTACATATACAAACTTGATCATATAAACGTGTATTTGCAAAATTTTCCTAAAATATGAAACTTAAAATTAATACAAATCAAGTATTTATTAATGAGGTAGACTGGCAATGAGTTGGGTCTGCAATGAGTTGTCCCTGCAATGAAATGGTCCTGCAATGACATGGCGGCAATGAACTGACAGCAATGAAGTCGGCAATGAAGTGTACTAGACCGACTATTGGTACGTAATCCGTAGCGGCTCCCTGGCTTAGTTGGTTTGCATGTGACTAATAAGCCCAAGGGCCCTAGTTTTATTTTGGACACGGACCGCTAATAAAATGTTAGACGTACATTTTTAACAAAAAAAGCCGCGTTTGGATGAACAGTAAAATGTAGGTCCCGTGTGTATGTTGTCACGTATGTTAAAGATCTCTACCTTGCTTGGAATTGCAAGGGTGTAGGACTCAAAATTTCCAGGTAAAAAAAATTCGCTTCGTGGCCAGTGTGGCACCTTTGAGTGGAGTATTGGAAAATCAAATGTAAACCATATCTTCAATGCACCTTAAAGAAAAATATCACATACTGCAAGAGCGATAGATTTGGGAAGTCAGGTGAACAACATCAAATTTTGTTCGGCATATTTTTCAACTCAATGGGGAAGGAGCTCCTCGTTTATCGTTTAGATACCGACGCATCACATTATGTAAAAAAGGCTGAACCCCACCTTGCTTGAATATGTTTTATAGGTCAATCCAAAGAATTACAACGGCTGTATCCATCACAGTCTTTTCAGTAAAGTTAACGATCCGTACAGTTTTTATTTGAATTTTCCGCGCCCCATATGCCAACATTGCGATGATTCACCTTGTAATCATTACGGGCGCAGTCTTGCAATAAAATCGATTGCATTTCCCAACACCTTGGGGGGGGGCTTATGCAACGAGTTAATTTTTAACTATGATCAAGACAAGCATAAAAGGGTTTTTAATCACTTTCGGGGCGATATTCTTTTCGTTTTCTTTTCCTCTATCGTCTTTACAACTCATTTTCTGTTGATATCTACAACTCTTCTCAGGTGTCCTACCATTTCCTTGCTAAATTTCACTCTACACTAAGTATTTGCGTTCACTTCTCCATTAATTTTGAATTATGTTTTGTTTTGTGTTAAGAGAGTTGTGTTAGAAGAACGAGAACTTTACTGGAGGTTTCTGGACAATCAGAAGGATTTAAAGATTAGAATCAAACAGTGAATAACATTATGATCTTAGTAGATTGAATAGGTATGTTCTGGAACACTCGTGCGAACCAACACAGCAATATATATATATATATATATATATATATATATTTTTTTAATGTAAATTCCCATGGGAGGAGAGGGATTTTCTCCCTGATCCCTCCTTGTGGGCTGCTTTGGGGCCTCTTTGTAGGATTTTTATCCCGATGGAACCCCCCACCCTTCCTCGATCGGCCTGCCCCACCCTACCTACTATTTAATTTACATGTAAATTCCCGTAAGGAGGAAATGAGGAGAGGGATTTTCTCCAGGTTCCCTGGGTTTGGCACACTTCGTACCTGATCGAACTCCCCACCCTACCTACTCGAACCCCCACCCTACCTACTCGAACCCCCCTCTCTACCTACTTGAACCTCCCACCCTACCTACTGAACCCCCACTCTACCTACTTGAACCCCACCCTACCTACTCGAACACCTCCCCAATCTACTCAGAACCTCCCACTCTACCTACTTGAACCCCCCACCCTACCTACTTGAACCCCCACCCTACCTACTGAACCTCCCACTCTACCTACTTGAACCCCCACCCTACCCACTTAAACCCCCACCCTACCTACTCAGACCTCCCACTCTACCTACTTGAACCCCCACCCTACCTACTCAGACCCCCACCCTACCTACTCAGACCTCCCACTCTACCTACTTGAACCCCACCCTACCCACTTGAACCCCCACCCTACTTACTCGAACCCCCACTTTACATACTTTTATGCTTGAATCCCCCCACCCTACCTACTTAAACCTCCCACCCTACCTACTCGAACTTCCCACTCTACCTACTTGAACCCCCACCCTACCTACTCAGAACCCCCACTCTACCTACTCGAACTTCCCACCCTACCTACTATTTCTGATCGAACCCCCACCCTGCCTACTATTTGGCGGTTGTTGAAGGGGGCGGCCTGACACGTGCAGACTTCCATTTTTAATA
The DNA here is from genome assembly GCA_036346225.1 of Platerodrilus igneus. NCBI lineage: Eukaryota > Metazoa > Arthropoda > Insecta > Coleoptera > Lycidae > Platerodrilus > Platerodrilus igneus. Next base: position 7,416,470 of record JARFIW010000791.1, read on the forward strand.
TCGTGACGTCATAGCGTTATAGTAGATAGAGGAAGTCGGTCCTGTATCCTCCACCACCACCACCACCAAATAGTTTTATTCGTGCAAGCATTGCATCTTTCGAGATAAACCTTGTACCTGATCGAACCCCCACCCTACCTACTCGAACCCCCACCCTACCTACTTGAACCCCCACTCTACCTACTCGAACCTCCCACTCTACTTACTTGAATCTCCCACCCTACCTACTCGAACCCCCACTCTACCTACTTGAACCCCCCACCCTACCTACTCAAACTCCCCACTCTACCTACTCGAACCTTCCACTCTACCTACTATTTCTGATCGAACCCCCCACCCTACCTCGATCGAACACCCCACCCTACCTACTATTGGGCGGTTGTTGAAGGGGGCGGCCTGACACGTGCAGACTTCCATCTTTAATATCGTGACGTCATAGCGTTATAGTGGATAGAGGAAGTCGGTCCTGTATCCTCCACCACCACCACCACCAAATAGTTTTATTCGTGCAAGCATTGCATCTTTCGAGATAAACCTTGTACCTGATCGAACCCCCACCCTACCTACTCGAACTCCCTACCCTACCTACTTGAACCCCCACTCTACCTACTTGAACCTCCCACTCTACCTACTTGAACCTCCCACCCTACCTACTCAGAACCCCCACTCCACCTACTTGAACCCCCCACCCTACCTACTCGAACCCCCCACTCTACCTACTCGAACCTCCCACTCTACCTACTATTTCTGATCGAACCCCGCACCTTACCTCGATCGAACACCCCACCCTACCTACTATTTGGCGGTTGTTGAAGGGGGCGGCCTGACACGTGCAGACTTCCATCTTTAATATCGTGACGCCATAGCGTTATAGTAGATAGAGGAAGTCGGTCCTGTATCCTCTACCACCACCACCACCAAATAGTTTTATTCGTGCAAGCATTGCATCTTTCGAGATAAACCTTGTACCTGATCGAACCCCCCACCCTACCTACTCGAACTCCCCACCCTACCTACTTGAACCCCCACTCTACCTACTTGAACCTCCCACTCTACCTACTTGAACCTCCCACCCTACCTACTCAGACCCCCACTCTACCTACTTGAACCCCCCACCCTACCTACTCGAACCCTCCACTCTACCTACTCGAACCTCCCACCCTACCTACTATTTCTGATCGAACCCCCCACCCTACCTACTATTTGGCGGTTGTTGAAGGGGGCGGCCTGACACGTGCAGACCTCCATCAATAATATCGTGACGTCATAACGTTATAGTAGATAGAGGAAGTCGGTCCTGTATCCTCCACCACCAACACCACCAAACAGTTTTATTCGACTAACCATTGCATTTTTCTAGATAAACCTGTCTTGTTTGGTATCAATTAATATTAGATTTTTCTCAGCTATCCGAATTTTTAGGAATTTTTTAGATAACATTATCCCCCAGGGAGCTGCCCTCATTTTAAGATTTTTTACCGATAGCGATTTCTGACCGTTCTTATAAAGTTTTTAGCCATGCGATACATCAAATTAGTCTAGAATTTTATGCAAAATTCGAATCTCCAAACAGATTTAAAATCCAACCATCTCTTACCGTTTTACATACATACCCTCTGCGGGATAAATCTTTCTCCACATTTCCACCCACGAGATGTTTAATTAGATCAGTCAAACATGATGTGTTTACTATTAAACAAAACAAAATTGTTCTTATTCCAAGTGATGATAAAAGAATTCTTAGTACCTCAACCGCTGATACTAAACCTTGGGGGTATAACTATACACATGACTTGTAAAGCTTCAACCACTGGCTCAAATAAAGAATGCAATTTATTTTATCCCGATTAACATATAATATTTTTTAGTTATAAAACCTCAGTGTTATGTTTATACCTGCACAAGTACACCGTTTTTCTTTTTTAGATGTGTCTAAAAATAGGATACCTTTCAATCTGTCCGAGTTGAACTTCTATGTACAGTATACTCTTCGATGGTAAGGTGTATACATCTTGTAGTTGTATAGGGATTCCAATTTCATCATTATTGTGTTAGCATAAAGCTGATGAATATGTTTTTCAATATTAACAATTGCATTGTCGAAGTAAACTTTTTCACGCACGTTCATTATTTCACTATTCATTCAACTTTTTAATTAAATAAATGCAGTCCTAACGATTGTAGAAACTACCGGTTTTGTGTTGTTAGCGGTCTTGAAACAATCAATCGAGTGTCGATTGCTTTGAAATTTTCAACATTTATAGCAATTCTTGACATGTTGCGTGCATTATACTTAATACCCATGGCTATTGCAGATTTTTTTTTAAATGCAACCTTACAGTTAGCAGTCCTCCTCTGAAATTAACTAAATTTCCATCTTGATCTAACACTTTAACTATTATTTCATTTATTATACGTGACCTGATTGGTAGATATATAATCGTAGGTGGGCACTCGACAATTTTAAAACCTGCAGGTACTTGAGGAAAAAATTCATGTATTACATGGGCTGGTTTACCATTTAAATAGGATCCACTTGCAATATTACAATCGATTAAAACTGCATTCACTTTACAAATGTTGATCGTGTAGTCTGCTTGATGTGTGGCATATGCTAGCAATTTTCGTGGATTGAAACCGAGTAGAGAACCAATTGAATACTTTTTGGTAAAATCCACATCTAGACTACATTTAATACTACATTTAAGTGTATTATTGTCAGCTGTAATTTTTATATACACTGGCGTCTTTCTAGCGCTTCGTGAGTGTTCCTTACGACCACGCCATCTTTTATCGCCTAAAGCTTTTTGAAGATATTTATTAATTTCTCTAATCTCATAAGCACCTTCAGGTATTTCTATGAATTCTCCGTTAGATCCATAATAAAATTATTATTTATTCCTTTTCTATGTTTGGAATTGTGGTTATAAGACTCAAAATTTGTTTCAACCACTGATACATACGACCAGCGAGTACTGTGTTAAAATTGTTTTCGTTGCAGAAAGTAACATCAATTCCGTCAATATTACTGTATTAGTCGATTAAGGCATGAGTTAATTTTTTACAACGTTTCTTTTATTCGCTTAGGGCAATGCAGAGAAGAAGTTAGAATTGAACACATTTTTTATAATAAAATAAACCTTAATACAAAATCACATTCAGTTTTACTGAAAAAAGTATAGGTACTGCTCAGCAGAAATAATGAATTACATTCATTGACTGAAAAAAGAAAATTGCAAGAAGGCGCATAATAAAACCTAAATTAGATTAATTTCGTTTTATATTACTGCTAGCATAATTTATTTTCCATAAAAAATTAACAAAAATTGACTTTATATGCATATATAGGGATATAGTAATTTGTGCGGGTGTATGTTTTACGCTAATCATGCTGAATAAGAAAAATTCTTTTAGTTCTATCAACGTACTGGAAAATGATTTTCTTATTATCGGGTTTTTAAAAAAAAACCATGAGTGCGTGTAAATTATGATTTTTTCTTTAGATTAATTTTTCGTTTAAAAATAATGCAATGCAAATAAATCCTTAAGTAGTAATATTTATAGAATAAGTTTTAGATTACCGCTGACACAATTTACATGCATATATAGGAAATTTGTGTGAAAATTCTTTAAAGGTACTGTTATATAATAAAACTGCAGAATGTTTTTTTTTTAAAACCATGAACGTGTAAAAATTATTAAACAAAGACGGTTTAATCTGATACATTTTTTTTCAAAATTTGCTTTGTTTTTATTTAAAATATTTCATATGTAATCATAATAAAAAAAAAAATAGCGCTGTAATGATAGTGTATTTCCTGTACACATCATAAATCAAAGGTCGTATAAAAACATTTTTATTATTATACTGCAAACAAGAATTTTTTTTGAAGTAAACGCAACTGAATGAAAAAAATGATGTTGTATGCTAATTCCTTTTGCAGTTGTTTTGCTCAGAGTTGCCTTCAGTATGTAAATATTGGAAATGCTTGCATAGCGAATTGTTTATCATAGTAACGTACTGAAGGCAACTCTGCAATTTTTTAGATCGCATGCACGATTCAGGCTTGAAAATCGTCTTGAATAAAAACGTAAATATAGGAGATTTTTTTTAACAATTGCATTCAAAGCAATTCGCTATGCAATTATTTTGATTTGTATGCTATTTCTTTTACAGTTGTGTTTTGCTTACGCGTTTTTTCCGTAAAACTCAGCTGAATGAAAAAAAATTATGTGAGATTGTTGTTATTGGCAATTAAAATTCAGTATTAATTTTTTCTGATGATGAACGTACTTTGTTCAGGCAAGAAACGGCTGGAATGGTGTTATCATATATATAGCGCTTTATTTGAATCAAATTATCCGACCCGGTGAAGAAGTATTTGTGAAGGGTTTAGAAAATAAGAAATTGATTGAAACCTTCACAAGTACGCATTTCTTTTCGTTTTAGATTTATCTAAAAATAGGATACCTTTCAATCTACCCGAGTTTAACTATATTAGCATAAATGTATTGTAGAGAAAAATAGTAGTAGTAACCGTTCTGTTTAAAAAATCCAGTTTGTTATTGTTTAAAGATGAGTTAGCATAAGGTTGATGAGTATGTTTTTCAATATTAACAAATTGCATTGTCGAAGTAAACTTTTTCACGCACGTTCAGTATTTCACTATTCATTTTACATTTTAATTAAATAAATGCAGTCCTAACGATTGTAGAAACAACGGCTGGAATAGTGTTATCATATATAGCGCTTTATTTGAAACAAATTATCCGACCCGGTGAAGAAGTATTTGTGAAGGGTTTAGAAAAGAAGAAATTGATTGAAACCTATATATAATGCAAAAACATTGTAACTGATATGCTTGCACTAGGTTGTCCTAAGCTATCGGAGTTAAAAATCAACAATCGTTTAAAATATAACATCCATTGTTGTAGACACCGCAATAATAATCTGCAATGCACAAAACAAAATACCTTTTTATTAAAAGAATGGCTTGATAATAATAAAAAACAATAGAAAGATTTTGTCTGTGTTTACTAATCCTCACACTGTCTTTAATTGATTATTTTGGTATTTTGGTTGCAAGTTTGATGTTGGTAAATGATGATTTAAGAATAGTTTTTTTCATTTGATTTATCAACTTTTACTAAAAGTGCGTGTAAAATTAATAAACAACATTGACGGTTTTAATCTGAGACATTTTTCAAAACTTGCTTTAATTTTTAATAAAAAATAGCTCTGTAATGATGGTGTATTTTCTGTACACACAGCATAAATCAAAGGTAGTATAAAAAACATTTGATTACTACACTGCAAGCAAGCAAAATTTTTCAGTAAACGCAGCTGAATGAAAAATAAGGTTGATGAGTATGTTTTTTTTTCAATATTAACAATTTCATTGTCGAAGTAAACTTTTTCACGCACGTTCAGTATTTCACTATTCATTTTACATTTTAATTAAATAGATGTAGTCCTAACGATTGTAGAAACAACGGCTGGAATGAAGTTATCATATAGCGCTTTATTTGAAGCAAATTATCCGACCCGGTGAAGAAGTATTTGTGAAGGGTTTAGAAAAGAAGAAATTGATTGAAACCTGTCTAATGCAAAACATTGTAACTGATATGCTTGCACTAGGTTGTCCTAAGCTATCGGAGTTAAAAATCAACAATCGTTTAAAATATAACATCCATTGTTATAGACACAGCAATAATAATCTGCAATGCGCAAAACAATAGAAAGATTTTGTCTGTATTATTTATTTTAATATAATTTTACAATGTTAGCCTTACTAACTATTATTATAACAACTTCTAGCAAAAATTATTTTTTATCGATCCAGCTATTGTGTACGTTAGAGAAGCCTAACCATTTACAAAGACTTTATTTCCTCTTTCTTAGGACTTTTCTACCAGGTAAATTCCTGGATGTTTAACCTTTTGCAAACTCCATTTCATAAAAAGCACCTTTGATTTCTTTTTCGTCTTGATCTTCTAATATATATGTTGTCGGATTGGTTACGTTTACCTTTTTAATCTTAAAAATTTCATTTGACCAGTTTGGCGTGTAACCTTTCGTAAATGCTTCCCTGTGTTTACTAATCCTCACACAGTCTTTAATTGAATATTTTGGTATTTTGCTTGCAAATTTGATATGGGTAAATGATGATTTAAGAATAGTTTTTTCATTTGATTTATCAACTTTTACAGGTTTGACTCCGATAGTATTGTGAACTGTATTGTTGTATTGTTCCACAATATCGCTTAAATTTTTACCAATCTCAAGCGGTTGTATAAGAAGAACGTATTAGACAAGATTTCGAAGCGATTATAGGAATGTAGCGAGAAGGATTCAGGTTGGGCAATCCAAGAAGTTTTACACTTGAAGGTAAATATAAACAATCATGATCCACTTAAAGGAGGGTGTTCAACGTTTGCTCCGGTTCCGGACTTATAAACAATACCACAATCTTTCTTGATTTTATATTAAAAGTTCCTTTCAAAGCAAGTGGAGCCCACGACATTCAAACATGGAATTATTTATTAATTGTATTTAATAAATTCTGATTAGAAAAAAAGTATTATGATAGTTGCTCAATCAAAAGTGAAAGAGCATATAGTAAATGAACTTCATAAACCAGCAAGAATAAATTTCAAGAGACGCAAAGTGATAGTAAAAAAAGGTTTAAATGACCTTCTTCAGACCGATTTGATTTAAATGCTACCATATTCGCAAACAAACAAAGGATTTAAATACATTTTAGTAGTTATTGATTGTTTCTCCAAATACGTATGGGCTGTACCACTTAAAAGTAAAACGGGTATTGATGTTACTGCTGCAATGAAAACAATTTTAAATAAATTTAAAAAATCCACCAAGAAATTTGCAGTCTGATTTTGGTAAAGAATATTATAACAAACAGTTTCAAGCCTTAATGCAGACATATGGCATAAACCATTATAGTGTTTTTTCTACAAAGAAAGCATGCATTGTGGAACGTGTAATTAGAACTTTAAAGGGAAAAATGTGGCGCTTGTTTAACCTGAACGGTTCTTACAATTGGATAAAAAATTTAAGCGATATTGTGAAACAATACAACAATACAGTTCACAATACTATCGGAGTCAAACCTGTAAAGTTGATAAATCAAATGAAAAAACTATTCTTAAATCATCATTTACCCATATCAAATTTGCAAGCAAAATACCAAAATATTCAATTAAAGACTGTGTGAGGATTAGTAAACACAGGGAAGCATTTACGAAAGGTTACACGCCAAACTGGTCAAATGAAATTTTTAAGATTAAAAGGTAAACGTAACCAATCCGACAACATATATATTAGAAGATCAAGACGAAAAAGAAATCAAAGGTGCATTTTATGAAATGGAGTTGCAAAATGTTAAACATCCAGGAATTTACCTATTGTTTTTTATTATTATATAACCATTCTTATATTAAAATAAATAATACAGACAAAATCTTTCTTTTGTTTTGCGCATTGCAGATTATTATTGCTGTGTCTATAACAATGGATGTTATATTTTAAACGATTGTTGATTTTTAACTCCGATAGCTTAGGACAACCTAGTGCAAGCATATCAGTTACAATGTTTTGCATTAGATAGGTTTCAATCAATTTCTTCTTTTCTAAACCCTTCACAAATACTTCTTCACCGGGTCGGATAATTTGCTTCAAATAAAGCGCTATATGATAACTTCATTCCAGCCGTTGTTTCTACAATCGTTAGGACTACATCTATTTAATTAAAATGTAAAATGAATAGTGAAATACTGAACGTGCGTGAAAAGTTTACTTCGACAATGAAATTGTTAATATTGAAAAAACATACTCATCAACCTTATTTTCATTCAGCTGCGTTTACTGAAAAATTTTGCTTGCTTGCAGTGTAGTAATCAAATGTTTTTATACTACCTTTGATTTATGCTGTGTGTACAGAAAATACACCATCATTACAGAGCTATTTTTTATTAAAAATTAAAGCAAGTTTTGAAAAAATGTCTCAGACTAAAACCGTCAATGTTGTTTATTAATTTTACACGCACTTTTAGTAAAGTTGATAAATCAAATGAAAAAACTATTCTTAAATCATCATTTACCCACATCAAACTTGCAACCAAAATACCAAAATAATCAATTAAAGACAGTGTGAGGATTAGTAAACACAGACAAAATCTTTCTATTGTTTTTTTTATTATTATCAAGCCATTCTTTTAATAAAAAAAGGTATTTTGTTTTGTGCATTGCAGATTATTATTGCGGTGTCTACAACAATGGATGTTATATTTTAAACGATTGTTGATTTTAACTCCGATAGCTTAGGACAACCTAGTGCAAGCATATCAGTTACAATGTTTTGCATTATATATAGGTTTCAATCAATTTCTTCTTTTCTAAACCCTTCACAAATACTTCTTCACCGGGTCGGATAATTTGTTTCAAATAAAGCGCTATATATGATAACACTATTCCAGCCGTTGTTTCTACAATCGTTAGGACTGCATTTATTTAATTAAAATGTAAAATGAATAGTGAAATACTGAACGTGCGTGAAAAAGTTTACTTCGACAATGCAATTTGTTAATATTGAAAAACATACTCATCAACCTTATGCTAACTCATCTTTAAACAATAACAAACTGGATTTTTTAAACAGAACGGTTACTACTACTATTTTTCTCTACAATACATTTATGCTAATATAGTTAAACTCGGGTAGATTGAAAGGTATCCTATTTTTAGATAAATCCAAAACGAAAAAAAATGCGTACTTGTGAAGGTTTCAATCAATTTCTTATTTTCTAAACCCTTCACAAATACTTCTTCACCGGGTCGGATAATTTGATTCAAATAAAGCGCTATATATATGATAACACCATTCCAGCCGTTTCTTGCCTGAACAAAGCACGTTCATCATCAGAAAAAATTAATACTGAATTTTAATTGCCAATAACAACAATCTCACATAATTTTATTTTTCATTCAGCTGAGTTTTACGGAAAAACGCGTAAGCAAAAACAACTGTAAAAGAAATAGCATACAAATCAAAATAATTGCATAGCGAATTGCTTTGAATGCAATTGTTAAAAAAAATCTCCTATATTTACGTTTTTATTCAAGACGATTTTCAAGCCTGAATCGTGCATGCGATCTAAAAAATTGCAGAGTTGCCTTCAGTACGTTACTATGATAAACAATTCGCTATGCAAGCATTTCCAATATTTACATACTGAAGGCAACTTTGAGCAAAACAACTGCAAAAGGAATTAGCATACAACATCATTTTTTTCATTCAGTTGCGTTTACTTCAAAAAAAATTCTTGTTTGCAGTATAATAATAAAAATGTTTTTATACGACCTTTGATTTATGATGTGTACAGGAAATACACTATCATTACAGCACTATTTTTTTTTTTTTTTATTATGATTACATATGAAATATTTTAAATAAAAACAAAGCAAATTTTGAAAAAAAATGTCTCAGATTAAACCGTCTTTGTTTAATAATTTTTACACGTTCATGGTTTTAAAAAAAAAAACATTCTGCAGTTTTATTATATAACAGTACCTTTAAAGAATTTTCACACAAATTACCTATATATGCATGTAAATTGTGTCAGCGGTAATCTAAAACTTATTCTATAAATATTACTACTTAAGGATTTATTTGCATTGCATTATTTTTAAACGAAAAATTAATCTAAAGAAAAAATCATAATTTACACGCACTCATGGTTTTTTTTAAAAACCCGATAATAAGAAAATCATTTTCCAGTACGTTGATAGAACTAAAAGAATTTTTCTTATTCAGCATGATTAGCGTAAAACATACACCCGCACAAATTACTATATCCCTATATATGCATATAAAGTCAATTTTTGTTAATTTTTTATGGAAAATAAATTATGCTAGCAGTAATATAAAACGAAATTAATCTAATTTAGGTTTTATTATGCGCCTTCTTGCAATTTTCTTTTTTCAGTCAATGAATGTAATTCATTATTTCTGCTGAGCAGTACCTATACTTTTTTCAGTAAAACTGAATGTGATTTTTGTATTAAGGTTTATTTTATTATAAAAAAATGTGTTCAATTCTAACTTCTTCTCTGCATTGCCCTAAGCGAATAAAAAGAAACGTTGTAAAAAAATTAACTCATGCCTTAATCGACTAATACAGTAATATTGACGGGAATTGATGTTACTTTCTGCAACGAAAACAATTTTTAACACAGTACTCGCTGGTCGTATGTATCAGTGGTTGAAACAAATTTTGAGTCTTATAACCACAATTCCAAACATAGAAAAAGGAATAAATAATAATTTTATTATGGATCTAACGGAGAATTCATAGAAATACCTGAAGGTGCTTATGAGATTAGAGAAATTAATAAATATCTTCAAAAAGCTTTAGGCGATAAAAGATGGCGTGGTCGTAAGGAACACTCACGAAGCGCTAGAAAGACGCCAGTGTATATAAAAATTACAGCTGACAACAATACACTTAAATGTAGTATTAAATGTAGTCTAGATGTGGATTTTACCAAAAAGTATTCAATTGGTTCTCTACTCGGTTTCAATCCACGAAAATTGCTAGCATATGCCACACATCAAGCAGACTACACGATCAACATTTGTAAAGTGAATGCAGTTTTAATCGATTGTAATATTGCAAGTGGATCCTATTTAAATGGTAAACCAGCCCATGTAATACATGAATTTTTCCTCAAGTACCTGCAGGTTTTAAAATTGTCGAGTGCCCACCTACGATTATATATCTACCAATCAGGTCACGTATAATAAATGAAATAATAGTTAAAGTGTTAGATCAAGATGGAAATTTAGTTAATTTCAGAGGAGGACTGCTAACTGTAAGGTTGCATTTAAAAAAAAATCTGCAATAGCCATGGGTATTAAGTATAATGCACGCAACATGTCAAGAATTGCTATAAATGTTGAAAATTTCAAAGCAATCGACACTCGATTGATTGTTTCAAGACCGCTAACAACACAAAACCGGTAGTTTCTACAATCGTTAGGACTGCATTTATTTAATTAAAAAGTTGAATGAATAGTGAAATAATGAACGTGCGTGAAAAAGTTTACTTCGACAATGCAATTGTTAATATTGAAAAGCATATTCATCAGCCTTATGCTAACACAATAATGATGAAATTGGAATCCCTATACAACTACAAGATGTATACACCTTACCATCGAAGAGTATACTGTACATAGAAGTTCAACTCGGACAGATTGAAAGGTATCCTATTTTAGACACATCTAAAAAGAAAAACGGTGTACTTGTGCAGGTATAAACATAACACTGAGGTTTTATAACTAAAAATATTATATGTTAATCGGGATAAAATAAATTGCATTCTTTATTTGAGCCAGTGGTTGAAGCTTTACAAGTCATGTGTATAGTTATACCCCCAAGGTTTAATATCAGTGGTTGAGGTACTAAGAATTCTTTTATCATCACTTGGAATAAGAACAATTTTGTTTTGTTTAATAGTAAACACATCATGTTTGACTGATCTAATTAAACATCTCGTGGGTGGAAATGTGGAGAAAGATTTATCCCGCAGAGGGTATGTATGTAAAACGGTAAGAGATGGTTGGATTTTAAATCTGTTTGGAGATTCGAATTTTGCATAAAATTCTAGACTAATTTGATGTATCGCATGGCTAAAAACTTTATAAGAACGGTCAGAAATCGCTATCGGTAAAAAATCTTAAAATGAGGGCAGCTCCCTGGGGGATAATGTTATCTAAAAAATTCCTAAAAATTCGGGTAGCTGAGAAAAATCTAATATTAATTGATACCAAACAAGACAGGTTTATCTAGAAAAATGCAATGGTTAGTCGAATAAAACTATTTGGTGGTGGTGGTGGTGGAGGATACAGGACCGACTTCCTCTATCTACTATAACGCTATGACGTCCCGATATTAAAGATGGAAGTCTGCACGTGTCAGGCCGCCCCCTTCAACAACCGCCAAATAGTAGGTAGGGTGGGGGGTTCGATCAGAAATAGTAGGTAGGGTGGGAGGTTCGAGTAGGTAGAGTGGAGGGTTCGAGTAGGTAGGGTGGGGGGTTCAAGTAGGTAGAGTGGGGGGTTCGAGTAGGTAGGGTGGGAGGTTCAAGTAGGTAGAGTGGGGGGTTCGAGTAGGTAGTGTGGGGGTTCGAGTAGGTAGGGTGGGGGGTTCGATCAGGTACGAAGTGTGCCAAACCCAGGGAACCTGGAGAAAATCCCTCTCCTCATTTCCTCCTTACGGGAATTTACATGTAAATTAAAAAGTAGGTAGGGTGGGGCAGGCTGATCGAGGAAGGGTGGGGGGTTCCATCGGGGTAAAAATCCTACAAAGAGGCCCCAAGGCAGCCCACAAGGAGGGATCAGGGAGAAAATCCCTCTCCTCCCATGGGAATTTACATCCAAAAAAAAATATATATATATATATATATTGCTGTGTTGGTTCGCACGAGTGTTCCAGAACATACCTATTCTACCTACTGATCTTCTATGTTATTTTTTGGATTTTTAAATGTAAACTTTGTTGAACAGCAAATTAGTGACGGAATTAGTGTTGATTAAATTCAAGGATGATATTGCTGTGTGATGTAATAAATGTAAATTTTATTGGTAGAATTTCGTGTAAAGTACAAAAATTTATTATTTTGGAATTGCCAATAAAATGGCGTAACAAAAAAGTTGATATTTACTATTTTCCGTATTTGCTATTAAGGATATTTATCCAGAAATTGCGATTTATATTGCCATGCAATTTAATATAGAATATAGTATTATAGATGAATTTAATTTAAGAATTTTTTTTAATATTGTTAATTATACCTGGACAAGTAAGGTTAAGATATTTAGGTTTGTTTTTAAAGAAAGCATATTTGCATTTTTATTGAACTTACTTAGTTCAATAGAGGTTAAGTATCGGTTCAATTTTATTAGCATTTATTTATAAATTACAATAAAAATTAGGTTATTGTAAAAGGTTATCCAGTCACCTATCTGATGAAACCGAATTTGGAAAGTATTTTATTTTGTAATTTTATTTAATTTGACCAAAAAGTTAATACGTGTTTCAAGATATTTTGAAAAAAGTAACGCATAATGTGATCCTATTTAAGGAACCAAACGCAAAGGACACCTATTAGAAGTGACCGTCCTCCGTATAGGAATAATATCGAAGAAATTTCTGGAACAGACAATTTGGCGCCCCTAAATTCTGACAAGAGAAAAAGCCTTTTAGGGTGAGAGATTTTGTAAAGTTTGTTTCTATCGCAGTAATTTTATTATTTTCATTCTGAATTTTTCTACTTCATAATTTTTCCATAGGAATTCACCACTGTAGTTAGCCGAAGCACCCTTACATTGTTACGCGATTCCCGCTCCTTCTAGGCAACTCTAAATTTAAGAATTTTACGCTTCATTCACCCGTAACAATTTTCGTTTATTTCTACTGTTATTTAATTTTATGTTATATAATGTGGTCCTTTTGGCTTAATATTAAACTATCAGGGTCACGTATATTTTAAAATGCCGCATAGTATAAAATTTTGATCAATAGTACAAACTAGTAAAAAAAAGTAATAAACAGTTCAATAGGTCTAATTTGATTCTGCCCATTTGGTCCTGCCGCCTGAAGAGAGGTCATTCAACTGCAACTTCAAGCAAAGTCTAACAAAGATAAGACCGTGAACGAAGCATATAAACAAAAAACTTTGTAAGGTTCGTGCAACAATAAGCGCGTATCTGCCTTAGAACAACTTACGATTTAGGTACCTGCAGGGTAGATTGTTCAATAAATCAGAAAGAAAAAATAATCATAAACAAAAAATTTTAATATTAGCTTAGGCAATAAACATACGACTTTATCTCTTAGCTATGGGGATTACAAGGTCGATTTCTGCTTACGATAGTGACTTTTATTGCATTGTGTTTGTAACATTCATTTAGCGACATATGACGTCAGAAGATTGTGCCCCCTCCCCCCTCGCAATAAGTAAAGAAAACAAACTCATCGGAAAATAACCCTTTCAAAAGTGGTTAGGCGTAGTACTGTCTGAATTTGTTATAAAATTAATTTTGCAAGTGCTTAGTTTATAAGAATTTCTTAAATTTAGTAGTTTCTATTGAAAACCTTTGAGTGTATGAGGCAAATATAATTAGGTATGTTAATTTAATAATTTTTACTGCTAAAATCTATTTGTTGTGTATAAAAGCACAAAAGTTTTTATAATTTGTACTGCTACCGTAAAACATTGCCTATCAAATCCGACACCCGAACATCGAAAGCGTTTTTGCACATTACATATATAGTAGATTAAATGAAGTTTCACTGTGAAAAGTTTTGAATAATCACCTTTACACCTAATTTGTAAACTTTTTATTTAAATCTAAAAGTTTTATTTAAATAATTAATTCGAACTGAAGTTATCCCGCTTTTTAACAAGTGACACAGTAAATAAAAAAAATGTTGACATTGCAGACTAATAGTTATTTACTCGCCTAATTACACCAAAACGTTGGATGATATTACCGGTATAAACCGGTAGAACACCCTAAATGTAATCCATGGCAACACGATAATAAAAGCGCAACAGCACCATACTTTCTATAACACTAAAACTCTACAGCTCGGGTGTATGAATAAACGTGGTTTATGCGGTAGAGATAAAACAGTTCCCACACAGGTAAGATGAAATTCTTACTATCTGAAAACCTAAAAACTTTACAAGCACAAACCAAAATGTAATAGAGCATTGCATGTAGGACACTAATTTAAGCAATAACTTGTCTTTGTGTAAAAGAAACAGAAACAGATACAACCTCACTGGTGCTCTTTAATAATTTCTTATGTAATGTAACGCGTTCGCATTACCTTTTAATATCAATCGAATAAAAAAATGTGTTAAATTAGGATGGACAGACTAAAATATAGTATATTTCACGAATAGTTAATATTAACTAAGCACGATGTTTTAATTTTTTGTTTTTAGTAAATATAATTTCAATTAGAGCAGTTAGTATATTTAAAGCAATAAAAATAAATTTTTTTACAAGAACTTGATACAATTCTATACAATATTAAAATAACGCATTAGTCATTAGTAGGATAAACGCGTGTTGATTATTAATTAATCGCTAGCTTGTAATGCAGGAATGCTAATTATGTAAGACTGAAAATTATGATTGAAATAAAACATGTTATATATGGCTAACCGTTTAAGAATAATTGCAAAAGTACACGACTTTTGTGCTATTAACGTGACAATAACCTTTGATTCAGCATAGATAAAATATGTTACATTGACGCGAAAGGAACTTTAAACACGGTTGCCATGCATAAGGAAAAGGAAAAAATGTTGTATAAGAATTAAACTTGAGTTGGAAGTTAAGTTGAAAGTTAAAAAGAAGCTTCAATAAGTAACGTTGACCTGCAAAAACATGGCATGGTCTGTTTCAATTACCTGTTCGTGGAATTAATGTCGTCACGATCGGGAAAGGGGTTAGGAACTTAAAAGTTTACCCCATTTGTATTTTGGATTTTGTGTTGTGTTGGGAAAGCCGTATTAGCTGGAAAAAAAGGAAATTAGAATACTGTTGCTTTTGAAAATCAATGAGTAACGTTATATTAAACAATGTGTAAAATATAAGCTTCTTAAGTTTATAATTGATAATTATGCACATGTTGATCTTAATTGTAAACGCGTTTGTATTTATGTAGTAGGAAATTAATCAAACGTAAAAGTAACTATTTTGTTGGTCCTGGCGTTAGCGGTAGATCTAGTTATGGTTAAATTTAAGCATGGTATCACCATAAAAGGTAGTTTGGAACATTTAAAAACATTAACAAATATGTGCGCTTTGACTTAAAATGTAAGCTCTATTGGTGGAATTTAGTATTAATTAAGGAAAATGTTGAGGAATAATTTGCTCGGACAGCATGTTTGACTGTAATTGGCTTATTTTCATTCTAATTTTAATTTTCTATTAACTTGTGTGCCTAACTACGCCAAGCCAAGCTACTAGCGTTCTTGTTAGTATACTTAATGTTTAATAATGTTTAATGTTTAATGAGGGAAACTACAGTCTACTTAATTATATAGCAGGTAGTGACTTTTGGATGGTTGCTAAAATAATATAATGTCAAGGTTTGAAAACCAAAAATAAGAACATTCCTGTCACTGTTTATGTTTATATAATAAAAAGGATAATTAAATTGTGAACCAGCGTTTATTAAGGCATTACATAACACTACAAAATAAGTTTCATCAAGAAAATGACAGAAAACAAATTCAGTATTTTGAATTGGCAATGGACGTATAAAAGGACGGGTTGATATTTAATAGTTTTTATGTTTTATTATTAAAGATATTGCCAGAAATGGGATTTAGTTTGTCATGTATTTTAATATGAGAAACTGGAATATTGGTGTGGTAAGGTTATTAATAGAAGTAATGTTTTTCGTATGAAATTTTTTCAGTAATACCTAACCAGTGCGATGTTATAAAATTAAGTTTTGTTAAAGAAATATCTTTATCCTTATGGTAATTATTTAATGTCAATAGAGGTTAAGTGTAGATTAATTTTATTTGGAATTATTTATGAACTAGGTAAACGCAGAAAAATTGTAGAAAGATATCCAGTCACCCCAGTAATGGAGTCGTATTTGGGAGGAGCAATTTTACTTTAAGGAAATGTCAAAATGTAATGAATGTTTTAAGGTGTTGCAAAGGAAGGTATAGTATGATGTGATAAATTTAAGAAACCGCAAGCAAAAGACGCCTACTTCGAAATACCATCTACCCGTTTAGGGATAATATCGAAGGGATTGCTGATACAAGACGATTTGAAGCCCGTCAACGATGAGAGCAAAAGAAACCTTTTACGTAAGTAAATATTGCAATGTAGTTTGTTTGTATTATATTTGACAATTTCAAATTCATATTGTTTTATTATTATTTCTTCCATAGCAACCCACTCCCGCACCACTGTAGTTAGTTTGTGTACCCTTAAAATTGTTACGGAGTCTCTGTACCTTTAGGTAAATCTAAATATATAACGTAACCCTGTAAAAGTATTTTTGTCGTTAAACCTCAGGACCTTTTTTTTAACGTTTGGCTGTTTTTGTTGTTTTTTTTAATTATAGATCAAGAATTTTTTTTCAATGAGAGTTGCTAAGAATTAAATTTTTTACAATTGTTTGTTATTTTTCTAAATTCAGTTGATAAAACGAAATATTTTTGAAAAGTCATTTTGAGAAATTTTAAGACAAAAATTTACTGATTGTGATTAGAGAAAAACGAGGACTTTTTTGAGTATCGAAATATAAATTTATGTGCAAAGTAGATTTTTAGCGAAAATCGAATTGAGTTACGTATTACGAGTTACAAGGTAAAAGGACGTAATGATTTGATAGTTACCGAATTGAGAAAAGTTTTTTGGAGAAAACCGCAAATATGGTTTACGACGTTATAAACTTAGTGCGTCGGAAATAAAGTTTGGAAAAAAATGTTTGCTCTCAGACTCGACGGACTATTTCCGAGCCGAATGGGTACTTAAACTTTTAGGATTTTTTACAATTCTTAACAAAGTTTTTACAAAGATGTGTGAATTTATAATGATATGTCAATCCCTGAGGATTAAGCACGGGAAAAATTAGAAACCGAACAGAACTTTTAACGATGATGAAGAAAAAGGATGAGATTAAAAGTATTTTAAGTTGAAACATAGGTTAGAACAATAAGTTATTTACTTTAATTTCTTCCTGTTTTCGGGAAATTATTTCTTTAATTGAGGGTACTTTGGTGACTTTCGTTAGTTTTTATTTTTACAATAGAGATTTAGATTTTGAATTTACAAATGCACTGAATGGACATCACGCACTTTTAGGTCGACACCACGCCCTTTCTTTTTTACCTTCTTGCCATCTATTCTTGAAAGTACTTTGATCCAATCCTGCTATCAACCAATCCCTGAAAATCATGTCGCCTACATTTGTCGAATAGTCTCATGACAATACTAACATATCGTTCCTTAGGTATTCATCCTCGGGACTATCCTGAAAAGGAGGGTATCTAACCGACGTCTGTTAACCACATTCGCGTGACTAGACAGGCTTATTTTTTTATATTGTACCAACACTTGTCTCTGTACCCTATCTTCCAATTTCTTTAAAAAAAGTTTTCCCAATTCCTTTTATTCCACGTATTTCCAATTTACTAGGTTTCTTCCCCAGGTAATATTAACGTTGGACTTTGGATTCGGAACACTTTCGAGGGTCACGGTAGTAGTTCAACCCATCGACATCGCCACAGTTCTTCCAGTTATGCTATACCGTTTCACTTCAAAAAGAAAGAATTTTTTACGTTGTATTTCATAGTTAAAAACTTACTACCTTAGTACGTTAAAAACCGTTCAGTTACAATCATTTAAATTTACGCTTGCTACATTTGTATAATTTCAATTTGTGTAGATAAGCAACCAACTTTATTAGTCATTTATTAAATCCACGTCCAGTTTCATAGTTAAAAATTTACAGCCTTATTGCGTGAAAAACCATTCAGCTTTGATCATTTGAATTTACGTTTCTACATTTCTATAATTTCAAACGCGTTGATAGCCAATAAACTTTACTAGTCTTTTATCACATACACGTTCTATTTTCTAATTATTAATTTACTTCTTTATTACGCTGCATTTCTATAAGTTCAAACCGCGTAAATAGGCCACTAACTTTACTCGTCATCATTAAATCCACGAGTGCGTTTGTATAGGTAATTATTCTTGAAGCCACATGTAAAAATCGGAAATTTCTAGATTAAATTGTACTATCAAGCATACGGCGATAACAAGTTTTAAATTTAAGTATTTGAATGAGAATGAAATGATTTGTCTAACTGACTATGGTATCACTTGAATAATGCAAAATGTTACACAAGTAATTCTTGAAGAGTACCTAAATTATAAAGTATAAAAGGCGAACATTTCTACATATTAGAACGATAGTAAAGGATTTTTAAATTTAAACAAAGTTCAAAGTAGTCAGAAGAATTATGAAGCGTTAAATTTTTAACTATAAAATAGAACTAAGCAATCCCCCAGAAAAGGCGAATGCTTTACTGGAAAGGTGGGGGTGGGATAATATAGGGGAGGAGTAGAAAGAATGGTAGCTGTGGTCAAATGCCTGAAGCACTTTCTGGCCCTATGTTTAATCGTAAATTATGCCGAGACGGTTGGGGTAATGCTTGACTGTGGGATGAAGCGTGAATCATTTTTCAGATAGTATTATCCTAGCACTTCAGCACCATGCGATGAAAATCCTAACCTCTATCAATGTTCCATTATCTTATGCACTAGAGACGGCCGCTTTACGATATTTCTCCTTCTACGGTAGCCGCAGTGTTGTTTATTTTAGAGTTTAATGACTTTTTACTCTTTGTTTCCTTATTTTTATTTTTTTTACTTTATGTATTGATAAAAGACTGTGGACGCGGCACTTCAACTGAAATAATGTAAATGTTATTAAAATAGAGGATTCTTGGAAGAACTCTCGTTTGTAAAGTGGGTGTAACACTTTGCCTTACCGTAACTATAAATCAGATAATAAGATGTAAATTTCAAATTTGAATGGGCAGACTAAGACGCATCTTGTAAACTATATTTCACGAATAATTTATATTAATAATGCATGATAATTTAATTTGTTTGTTCGTAGGAAATATTGTTTCAATTAAGGCAGTATAATCAAAGCAATAAGATATATGTTTTTAGAATACAAAGAGACACTAAATACAATACCAACATAACTCATTAATTACTAAGTAGGATAAACGTCGCGTCAACAAAAAACCGCTGAAATTAAAGATAGCACTGAACATAAAACGTAATAAATGTGTAATACAAGAATGTCGAACATGCGCGACTAAAAATTAAGATTAAAATAGAATGCATGGCGCGATACAATAAACAAAACCACAGAGAATACATTAATGAAATAAAATGATACATGCGAAAAGTAGAAACCCCTAACAGACAAGACCATATTTGAGTCTTGGTCAGACGTTCTAGGCCAATTGCAACTGAACGTGACAATAACCTGTTTACTCAGCATAGATAAAGTATGTTACATTGTGATACAAAATTGTGGAAAAGAAACTATCATCGAATTAAGCATCAAAAATGTTAAAAGTGAAGTTCAGAAGGTTATTTAAAAAGATCGAAATGTAGAAATACGAGCATATAGTAGGCGAAGAAGCCACGTTGCTTTGGTTGTAATCCTTGCTGTGGTTAAGTGCAGAAATGATTTATTCGCCACTCACGGATTTTAACAACCACGTGAGTGGGTACAAAGACATTAAAAGTTAGTTGACGGAACATAGCTTCAAAATGAAACGCCGATTTCTGCGAAACAACAAAATTAAACGGTGCGCGAGCTTATGTATAACGTCGCCTCCGAACAATTAAAAATATCGAGATGCGGTTTGCGCTAAAATCTTAATTTTTTATGCTTCATACAATTACATTCAGCTTAATATGCATTTCCATTTGATTTTTTAAGTAAATGGACAAAAACTGATACGATCAGAAAAAGCGCGCTCTAGCAAATTTTAAAAATACTAGTAAAATCAAATTAGTAGTTTCTTTGCTCATTAAGAAATTCTATTTTGAATGATTCTAAGAACATTAAATTTCAACATGTCATATGCCAGATATTCCTATTTACACGTAAGCCAATTCCTCAGGCCCTACAACCGTCCTTGTGCGGTCGGTCTACAAAAAAAAAGTTAGGCTAAAAGACAGAAGACAGAAGACAGAATTAAGTAAAATGGCCATTCAAGTTTTGAGCATAATACCTTGTGCTGGAATTTTTGGGAGAAATATTGATTTTTGTCGTTGACTTTAGCGATTGCGCCCTTTTAAAATTAAAAAATATTTTCCAACAATTTCTCATGGCCACTTTCGTCAATATCTTTTTTCCGCAAAGGTCTAAGCTTATACTTGATATACAGTCGTGCGATACGCTTATCGGTAGCTCTAATTCCCAAATATATTTATTGGATCATAATATTCACGCAAAACCATAGAATTCCAAATATACTAGAAGGTCCGTCTTTTCGTAAGACACTAGTCGGCAGCTACTTTTTGCCTGAAATAAGTTTTTGAACGATATCATAAATTTCAATATAGTATGCCTGCAGCCATACTATAATGGTTCCATTAAATTGTTCTAACTATTTGAATACCAAAGTTAATACAAAGTTTTAATGATATAGAAATGTACATTGTTATGACATTTAAAAAACCCTTTTGTAACTTTGCAAACAATTTCTTTGAAAACGTTTAAGTATTTAAACATAAAATTAATGTGCTATTAATTATGAAGTTCTGTAATCCGACAGAAAAGAACTTTCAATTTCACATTAAATCAACAAGTAAACTTTGTAAAGCTCTTGTAATATTAAAGCAAATCAGTTCTACAAGATTTTGGTGTATTCATGGAAAAGGATACGTCTCGCATACAACCGTAGATTGCAAACTTGACATGTGAAAGAAACCGTTCTTTTTGTATTAAGGCTTGAAGAACGATTGATGGGGCTTATTGAAAACTTTATAATTTGGACGTTTAAATTTAGTAGAAAGTAAAGTATCAGGCTTTCAAAGTTTTCGAACTAACCTGTTCATTTGAATACGAAAATTTCCAGTACTCTAAACAAGGCAATACACTGGGGTATTTGAGATAGTCAAAAAATTTTAATTTTGTTAAATTTACATGAACAAGCAAAAGATCAAAATCTTATAATTAGGTCTTCAGTTCTTGAACTGGTTTGACGCGTATTCTCATTGTTTCCTATTTTGAGCTAACCTACACATTTTCCTATTTGTCATTAACTCTGTCTGTCCATGCTAGCATACTCATACATCTGAATCGCAACATTCCAAAAGCCTTCTAACGTTTTTCTGTCTGTTTTTCCTGCTACTCCTATTTGATAGACGTTTTTCTCTCTGGATCTCTTACTGCCCCTATTTCATAGACTTACTGTGCTGTGATCCACACAAACGCTTTCCACAATTTTCTCCATGTTTCTATGTTTGTTGTCTTTTAACATAGCCGCTGTTTTTTCTTGTTAGATACACTTCGGTTCTCCTCCTATTGTTATACAACTATATACCCTATTTTCTCGATATTCAGTTTTATGTGAAAGGGGTTAAGCAGTCTGTGGCTGCCAAGATCTCCCAACACTTGAACATTTGCCGAATTAATAGTTTTCCAGTATATCCTTCGCACGATCAACATTAGTTGAAAATATTTTAAAACCAACACCTGTAATAGTTTATAATAATCATCAGATTTAAGTGCATCTATTTTCCTCGTCATTAGGTTTTCCGTCTTGAAATTGGTTGGACGCGTACCTCAACTTTTTTATATTCTGATCTAGCCTACACAGTTCTCTAAAATTCCCACACTCTATATACAGTTCGGTTCCCCTTTCATTGTTTTTTAATTATATGTCCAATTTCAACGAGATTCAGTGGTATGTGAAGTAGATTAAACACCCTGTAGATATTATATAGATATAGAATTAGATAATATGTATATATAGATAATATATATATATATATATATATATATATATATAGACACACACGCACACGTACACACACACGCACACGCACACGCACACGCGCACGCACACGCACACGCACACGCACACGCACACGCTCACGCACACGCACACGCACACGCACACACACAGTAATTACAGCTTATTAGGACACACACACATATATATACAGTGATTACAAGCTAAACTAGAACATACATATATACAGGCGTGAAGTATTTACAAGAAGTTGCTCGTATTGCGTCGGTCCGCGGCGTCTCGGTACGCCTTCCTTACAGCGAACCTTCTGGGGTCGTCCGGGTGGACAAGTGTCGGTTCTAAACCGTGGTATGGAATCCGGTTGGTGTCCAATAGGACGACTTGGCACTCCACGGGCGGTGGGGGTAGCGGTGACACTGGTCGCTGGAAACGGCGGTCGCTGTAGGAACTGGCGGAGTAGGTGTCGGTCTCGGAGCCGCTGTCGTCGTTGCTCGTTCCCTTTTTGCTGTTGGCGCTGATGCTGCCCTCGGCGTCGTCGTCTGTTCTGTTCTGCCGTAGCGCCACCCACACAGCGCTGTGGCGTCGGCGTCTGTGTCGGACGGCTTTAGACTAGGTGAAGCGTTGACGGTGCCCCGGCTAGGACATCAGCGTCGTCGTGTTGCCTCGGCCTCAGAGCAGAGCCGGGGTCTTCTTCGACGGTGCCCCGGGCTAGGAGAAGCGCCAGGGTCATCAGGTGGTTCCTCAGGCTGTAGAAGCGCTGAGGGTTCAACTGTTTCTCCCTAAGCTAAGAGAAGCGCTAGATGACTGATTCCAATGACGATCTGGTCGTAATTCAGCTGGTTTTTTACTCTTTCTTGATGCTGGTGGGGTGACGCGCAGCCAATCAGCTTGCGCGATTTTTATGTTGGGGGTTGTGGTCATCGTAAAAGGAGTGAGCCGCTTTAAGCTATATATACGGGTGTTGTGGTCGCGAGCCTTTCTTATAAAATGTAGATTGTCACGAAACAAGGCCAGTGACATCGTATTATTTCTTCAGCTTGTTTTTCCATTTGTTTTTGTACAATTTTAGATAATATTTTTGACACGTGTGCTGTCAACTTATTGTTCGCAAATTTTCACACCTATCCGAGCTTCTCTTTTTTTGGTAAAGTGACTATGCTGCTACATTTGAAATCTTTGGTTTTCTCGTCTGTTTCAACCATATAGTTTACAAGTTGGAAAAGACGGTCTGTTACTGCTTGTTCAGCTGTTTTTAGAGTTTTTACTTGCACCTTATCTGTACCTGGTGCTTTATCATTTTTCAGACCCTTTAATGTCAATTCAGACTCATTTCTAAGTATAAGATATTTCAAGTCAACCTTTTCAATGTCTGATTCCTGTTCTAATGCTGTTAGTTTCTCACCTGCACATAAATTCCCTATGTATTCTTCCCAACTAACCAGTTTCTATAATGACGTATCCTCTAGAGCCCATTATATTTTTGGTTTATGCTTTTATATCTCTAAAATTCATTCTAATTAGTTTGTATCTTTCGTCTGTCTTTTGTATTTCCGTCTTAGTTTGTATCTCTTTGTACTTTTCATCAATCAATTGTTCTTTATCTTTCCTGCATTTGCTAAATTTTTCTCATTTTATGACTTTGCATCTCTGATTTCTTGTTTCGTCTGATCTATTTTTGTATTTTCCTATTAAATTCAGGATATCCTTTGCTATCCATGGTTTCTTATTTTCTTTTTGTATATAACCCAGAAAATCTCTGGCCGCCATATCTAAGCTGGATTTAATGTTATTCCATTCTGTTTCTACTTCCTCAGTATCACAAATTTTCCCGATATTGTTCAACAATTCATTTGCTTTTTTCAAATCTTTCACGGATATCTGTATCTTTTAGTTTCTCAAAGTCAAAGTGCTCTTTTCAGTTCCTTTTTTTTCAAATTTTTAAATTTAAGAGCGACCTTCATAATTAGGATGTTATGGTCAGGGTGTATATCTGTTTCTGAGTAGCTTCTACAGTATTTTACTTGATTCCTAAACCTGGTCTAACAAGAATGTAATATATTTGATATCTTTTTATATTTTTGGCATCTTTCACGTGTATGGTCTTCTAGTATGACATTGAAATAATGTGTTTGTGATGGTAAAATTGTTCTTGTCGCAAAATTCTACTAACGTATTTCCCTCTCGTTCCTCTCGTTCCTCGTGCCTTATACTCGACCCTTATACAACCTTACCTACAGTTACATTAAAACACAAGTAGATGATACACGTCAGCGGCTCCAGTAAAACGAAATTAGGTGCAAGTGCTATATTACCTGCTTATTTACTGTACCAACGTGTCACTTGAGGTTCAATTCATGGGTAGCATGAATTGGGTATGGGTTGAATATGGCAACTCAAAATTGCAAAAAACAGGGCGTCACCGCATCTTTAAGCACAAGCAAGTAAATTTGACTTAGGGAGACGCAAAAACTCTCTAACGAACAACCCGAGATTTATAAAAAAATTATCAACAATTTGCATAACACAACTTGTTGTAAAATTGACTCTGAAAAAAAAACGCATGATTAAATTTGTCATTGGAGACACTATTTGTGCTGCTTCAAAAATACCAAAACTTAGAAATTATAAATATACTTCCTATAACACAAAGTATAAAATGCAACCTATATCTTTATTACTGTTACTTTTTTAATTATGTTATGAGCTCATCAAAATATTTTTTTCAGATATAAATAAAAGATCAATCTAATTAAATATTATTAAGAAAAACGTCAAAGTTCTTATTTATGAATTAACAATTTAATTAGTCAATTTCATTTTTAAATTCTTCAATGCAAGTTCATTAAAAATTTACTTTCTCTTGAAAGCAATTTCAACATTATCATCATATTGAATTAAATAAAAAACCAAACATCAGTACTAGTATTTGTTCGCATGTGTTCATTTTCTTAAAAATGTGTTAACCACGAAACAATTGCTTGATATAGAATTATTGATACAACGATTTATAATAAACAATTTATAATAAAAAAGGTAACATATGTTGATATTATTACTTGGAATGCAAGTGTGTTTTTCAACAAACAGTATATGTGCTTTTCGCTTATGACAATTCGAAATAAATCATGCGTTTACATTATCTCTATATACGAAAGAATTTCTATAGAAAGCAAAGGTAAAATTTTCAACTTTACGGTTAAATTGCAAAAATAACGATTATTAAACAGTTCATTCGTTATACGTAAAACTATTGATTTTGTAACTTTTTTAATGACCAAAATTTTTAATACAAGCACATTAAATCTCAGTTTTATTACTCGTCTTAGAAAGTGTACTTCATAACCATAAATAGTTTAGATATCTTATCGAAACTGGGCAGAACGATATCGAAGACGATTCAATTATTTTCTACTATTTATTGAAGACCAACGGCAAACAATATTCAACTTTTAATAAATGTTATCTTCAAATAAAATATCACAAAATTTTATAAAAGCTTTGCGTGTCGTAGGACTTGTTTTATCTTTACCTATCAAAATTAACCAATTTTCAACACTACGATTAACCAATTTAAATCCAAATCTCAATCTCTAACTTAATTTTGCTTCATAGCTACAATAATCGTTGTTTGCTTTAAATATTAGTAATCCTAGTTTGCTTCATAGAAGAATTACTAATATTTTATCTCAATAAGAATTAATGTAGTTTTCGCCAAATAAGAATTATTGTTGTTTTCTTTAAATAAGAATTAATGTAGTGTTCTCCAAATACAAACTATTGTAATTTGTGCCGAAGAAAAGCAGCTTATTTACAATGAAGAAAATTGCATTTTCCACTAACCACTAACGAGAGAAGACGTTCATTCTGTATCTGAGAGCACCTTCGTAATATATATTTAATGGCGAACCTCTGCTTCCATGTTGTGGTTTTAATAAACATCTTTAGCTAATAATCCCCAACACCCCTTCAACAAAAATACAAAATAGATAAGTTAGAACCTCAAATTTTGTGACTGAAAATGTCACCATAGAACCTCTTGATATTATTTGTTTACTGGTATTATTTTTGAAGCAACTATCTCATTTTCTTTTACTAAATGAAACGATTTTATTAACAAAGTTTTCAATTTTTGAAAATTACTCTTGTAAGTGTTTTCTTATTATTTTAAATTTTTATGTGATATTGATGACGTAACGTATAGAAATACAGATTATTTCTGTCTACGACGATATTTTCTTCCGTCACATAAACGCCAGATAATTCTCGTTGATTTAGTAAAGCTTGACCATAAAAATTCTTAAAATTTTTAGATTTTTGCTTATTTATACTCACAGGTTTATTTTTAATTGATTTTAAAATATATTTTTCTTCCCTCTAAAAACATCACTGTAGCTGCCACTTTAAATCCTGTATTAGGAATTTTTTAGTATGTAAAATCCGTTAAAATTTTTAAATCTTCGTTTGGGTATTTTACAAAAATCTTTATTTAAAATGTGTATGTTTATGCTATCACCAATGGCATTTTGCGATATATCATTAATTCGAATTTTTTATATTTATTTATATCCACTTTAACTACGTTGTGGAAACAATGATAATCCAGCACTAGGTTTTCTGCTTTTACCGTGCATACGTCTAAATATCACAAAATTACTTAATAAAGCTTTATGATTGAGGATGCAAAAAGTATATTCACAACATCCTCAAAAACTTTACAACCTATGCACAGGAAACTTACAATTATGAGTAGTTTCGTGTACATACGCAACATTTTTTAGATAACACAATCCCTAAATGTAATAAAGGTATTTCGACAAACTTATTGTGATAGTAACGCTCGAAAACACACAAAAGCTATCTGCAAACAAACTAGTAGCGCGATTATTAATAGCGATAATTAAAATATAACCAAATACCACCCACCATAAATAAAATGTAAAGCCTATGAAAATAATTTCAACAATCATGTAATTCATTATACAAGTTTACGGTTTACTCCTCATGTTAAACTTCTACTCAGCTCCGGGAGCTGTTCCAATGACGAGAGTTTGTTGATGGTGAACCGCACTTAAACGCAATAAGAATTAATAATTTTAGTGATTCTTGAGTACATTTAACTCAACAGTATATACATTTTTATTTTAGAAAGCATGTTATTTTCGGAGTTGTTGAAATTTTCATATATTATTACATGTTTTTAAAAATTGATATTAAATTTTGAAGAGTACTCAAACGCGTGCAACGGAACAATATTAACATTATTGTGATAATACAAATAAATTTATTGTGATGTATTTTATTAATTCAGTAGAATCAAAGAGCCGGTAAATGGATATTCGGTTTTAAAAATCAATACTTCTTTGGAATAAACATGGACATTAGGATTAAGAAATTTTAATTGTAAATAGAGTAGGTAGGTTACATATTCTGTCAATTTAAAATAAAAAAGAATAGAGATCGGTATGTAACCAAGGAAACTAGGACAGTCGATAAATAGAATTTGAATAGTGAAGTACATATAAAAACAAGTCCTGTCATTTAATATTATAAAAGACGAGTTTAAGAAATGAATTGTATTAGTAATTAATAGGAATATAATGATAGAAGAATATATGTTATCCATAAGTAGAATAATAAGATTTATAAACCAGGACCATTTTGTAAGAGAACTATCATACGTGATTGTGAATTATGAACCCAAGTTATAATACTACCGAGTTATATTACCAATGTGTCGTTTCTGTATTTAAGAAGAAATAGAGGAGTTACATAAAGAAAACTTTGACACTTATAATGTGTTACACGATCGAGTATCTATTTACAGGTTTCTCGACAAAATTAAGCAAAGTAATGTTGAAATATCAGGGAACTTAATCTACAAAATTAATGGCTTTTGAATATTTCAGAGAGAACTGCTGACATCGGGTGTTACGACAGTATCTGAAATTTAATACCGAAAGAAATAAAAACAACGGAGAGAAATTTAATTAAGACTCGGAGGATACAGGACCACAAGTAGTGAGTACGTTAGTAAGATAGTATTAGCTGCTATATCACTAATGATATTTAAAATCAAAATTAGAATTAATAACCTAAATTTGACAAGCGTCATTTTGACATTAGAATTTATAATTAGAAATTTGATCCTGATCGCTTTTAATTAGAACATTTTACCATACTAAATTTGTATAATAAACATAAAATTGTGAACCCAACCGGAAATAAGAGTAGAGCTAGCCGAGATAGATTAAGGGTTTTGACAGGAATAAAGATTGACATATAATATTTGGTTGATACAAGGTGTACGGGTAGAGATACACCATAAAATAAAAGTATCAGCACATTATATTATGCTTTAGAATTAATTTCATACATAAGGTGTGTTTAATTTTTTTAAGGATCATCATCTTCACAAATAGTATGAACTGATTTTTCAACGAACTTCGTTCGTTTATGAAATCGATTTGTCGTCCGTCTGTCTGTCCGTCTGTCCGTCCGAGGCCTTTCTAATGGTCGGACATCAATGTGTGATACATCAATCGATTCAACTCGGTGTCCTGAGCTTAAGTTTTGATGTCAGTCGAAATCGGGCCACGGGGACGCCGTGCACCCGCGATTTTCCGTCGGGAAAATTAAAATTTCAAATAGGTCCAAAATTAATGTGCGATACATATTTGGACTCCCCTAACATAGCTGAGTCGAAATATGGTACCCCCCCACAAAATCTGACCACGGATACCCGACCCCCCCGGGGAATTAATTTTTATTTTATCTGAATACTTATAATTATTGCAACATAATAATTTTAATTTCTTTAAATTGTTTTAAAGTAAGTCTACATTTGGAAGTTCGTTGCGACAATGCCTTGCATTTTCAACTTGTTGTTAATTAGTTCTCCAACTTTTTCGAAGACCATCTTCAAGAATCTTGTATAACACAGAGTACTTGCGGATGATATAGATCAGGGGTGAAGCAATCATTTTGACCGCGAATCAATTTAAAAATTTTCTATTGTAAAGTGTTTTCTAAGTTAGGGGGTTATAAGCTTTAAAAGCAATATTAAAATTCAAATATGTGTTTGTTATGAAATCTAAATAAAAAGATTGAAAAGAAAATCTTTAAACATAAATATGGAATATTCCTTAGAATACAATCCTCATATACCGTGAAATAACAAAATAAGATACCGAAACATAATTTTTTTATAAAATAGGTATCAATCTATTTAGGAAATTATAGTTTCAAGTGGAATAAAAATGCAATCTAAAGAATGGTACTTAAAAACATGAGATGTATCTGTAAATCCGAGTAAATTTACTTATACCAATCGAACTGGTATTTGCAAAGCCATTACAAAACCATTACTTCATCGTTTCATAAGAGGAAAAAACATCCATTGACCAAGTTTCTACCTTTATTGAGTTTCGTCAGAATGGAGTTGTTTCAACCCTAACAAAAGACCAAGCAATTTCAATTTTTATGCGCGAAGAAACTTCTGTGTATTGACGAAAGTATAAATAAACCGTCATCAATTGACTAAAATCAGCACTAAGGCTAAATTTGTTCAGAGGGTGATTTGAAGCTATACTATATTTCATACATCGCCATATTTATACGTTCTGCCTTTGGGATTTGAAGAATGATAGCAACATGTTTAATGCGATAAAGTATCATAACCTCCCCGTCACGGTGTTCATTTTTTGCTTTTAAGGCACATAAAATTAAATACGAGGGTGGTTTGAGAAGTTCGCGAAATGGAGCACAGATGGCAGCATCAGTTCGAATGAATAATATGCAATTAATGGATCCAACTATCTAGTGCGCAGATGTTAAATTTGACATTATTCTGTCAAGTAGTATTAATTTGGTGCTATATGAAGTAAAGTTAGTTTTGTGAGTTTTTCAAAATGGATAAAACTGAAGCGCGCGCTGTTATCAAATATTTTGTAAAAAAGGGTTGGACAGCAACAGAAATACATAAAGATATGCAGAATACATTAGAAGACTCCGCTCCATCATTTACTACTGTGCACAAGTGGGTGACGGAATTTAAACGTGATCGTGATAGCCTAGAAGATGACCCGCGCAGCGGACGACCAAAAACTGCCAGCACGCCTGAAATCGTCCAAAAAGTTAATGATATGGTTACGCAGGATAGTCGATTAAAGGTCTCCGAAATTGCTAAGGATGCAGGTATCACAGATAAAAGAGCATTTTATATCTTAACTGCGGAATTACGTATGAAAAAGCTTTCGGCAAGATGGGTGCCGCGCATATTGACAATTTATCAAAACCTTCAGAGGAAGAGAATTTGCCAACAGAATTTAGACCGCCTTAACTCCAATAAAACCGATTTCGTCAGACAATTTGTTACGAAAGATGAAACTTAGGTTCCCTATTATGCCCCTAAAACCAAGCAACAATCTACACAATGGAGACATAGGGGTTCTCCACCACCAAAGAAATCAATGTCCGTGAAGTGGGCTGGAAAGATTATGGCATCAGTTTTTTGGGAAGCTAAAGGTGTCCTACTAATTAACTATCTTCCCAAAAGCCAAACAATAAACGGTGAATATTACGCTAAACTTCTAGGCCAACTGGATAAAAATATGCGTGAAAAAGACCTGCATTGCGTAAGAACAAAATCATTTTCCATCAGGATAATGCAAGTCCACACACAAGTTCAGTAGCAATGCAAAAATTGAATGATCTGCAGTACAATGAGTTGCAACATCCACCTTATTCGCCTGATTTGGCTCCTTCTGACTTCCACCTATTTCCACGACTAAAAGTTTTCCTTGAGGGAAAACGATTTTCCACGGACGAAGAAGTAAAAGCAGCTGTCGACGACTATTTTGGAGGCATTGGAGAATCGCACTTTCATGATGGCATAATGGGTTTGGAACATCACTGGATGAAGTGTATTCAACTTAACGAAGATTATGTTGAAAAACAAACTATATTTTAATAACAAATTTTTTCATTTTCCCTTTTGTTTCGCGAACTTTTCAAACCACACTCGTAAAAAGCAAAATTTTTCTTCAATCCGCATTTTGAATAAAATCAATTGACATGAAATGTATCTGTAAATCCGTAGAGTGAATAATTTACCTATACAAATCAAACTGGTATTTGCATATCCATTACATAACTATTACTTGGTCGTTTCATAAGCAGAAAAATTAACTTTGCAAATACCAGTTCTATCTTCTATGTGCCTTAAAGGCGAAAAACGCACGCAGTCATGGAGAGGTTATGATACTTTATTGCATTAAGTATGCTCGTATCATTTCCCTTATCCCAAAGGCACGCATAAATATGGCCATCTATAAAATATAGTATAGTTTCGAATCAACTTCTGTACAATTTCAGCTTTAGTGCTGATTTTAACCAACTGAAGGCGGTATAATTATACTTTTGCGCATCTACAGAAGTTCTTTCGGGCATATACATTGAAATTGTTTGATGTTCTGTTGGAGTTAAAACTACCACATTCTGACGAAGTGCAATGAAGGTCGAAACCTGGTAAGTGGATGTTTTTCTCCTCATGAAACGATCAAATAACTATCTTGTACTGACTCTGCAAATACTAGTTCGATTCGTGTAGGTAAATCTAATTCTCAAATACCAGTTCGATTCATATAGGTAAATCCACTTTTTGGATTAGCGGATACATCTATTGTTAATTGGTCTAATTTAAACTGTGGATTGCAGAGAAGATTTTGCTTCATATATATATATTGCTGTGATATCCTCCCTCTGAATGCGGGAACTGGGACCTTTCAACAAAAAAATTCCAGTCCCACAGATTGGGCGTCATAAACGGCTGTGATCCTCTTTTCGCCTCGGCTGCACACCTAATGTTATAAACCTCCTCATTCATAAAAAAACAACACATTCCTACCAAAAACATCAACGTTAACTCTATTTACATCAATATTCAGAATACATTAAAATTTCAAAATTTAAACTCAGCATAAATTTCAGTTTTAAAAAGAATTTCAAGATTAATTTTATTATCATTTTAATGTGCATCCAAAATTAAAGTCCTTGTTGGATGCCTACTAATTAATATAACAATATAAGCAGACCGGAGTCTGAGTATAAAGGAGCATCTACCACCCTTTACGTTAATTAACCAGGTTCGTCTAATTGAGCTCAAAGACATACCCAAATTTTCATCATATTACCGAACATCAAAACTAAATACTCCTTTCTACTTCAACAAGCAAATTTCATCTTAACATTAAAATTTTATGGTTAGTACAATTTCACTAATGTCCATTTAAAGTAAATCAATTATAAAGTTATTCAACACACACAAAATGTCAAACAAAATAGTATAATTTACCTGAAGGTTACTGTCCTCGTAGCTTCAAAGTACATCGTCCCTTTAGTTAATCACACCATTCCAACAGGATTATATTTACGGCTTCTAATTCTCAACGCTTTTAAAATTTTCTCCATCACCAGTTGTTTCTGGGCTTTTCCGGAACTCATCTATGTATATCTGACCCTTGTTTCGTGGATCCAGACACGTATTTGAACCATTTAATTATTAACACCCCCGAAAAATAGCAAATAACTTCATACT
Source organism: Platerodrilus igneus (assembly GCA_036346225.1). Lineage (NCBI taxonomy): Eukaryota > Metazoa > Arthropoda > Insecta > Coleoptera > Lycidae > Platerodrilus > Platerodrilus igneus. The sequence goes on from JARFIW010000791.1 coordinate 7,449,709, forward strand.
TCTTTCACCAATATACGCCAAAACTGCCTACTTTTGTGTATACATTTGTCGTTGTAAATTTTGCTAATTGGTACAGTGAAACTAAATTTTATTACCTTGTATCTAAGTGCACTGAAGTACATTCATGTTAGCACGTAAATAACCAACTATTTTGAATCACTAAAATATACGAGCAAAATTTTAATTTATTTTATCAAACTAAAATGCACTGTTTAACATCTTCAATCAAGTCGCGGATGTAAGAGCTTTTAACGCATCGAATCGTCAAAAGTCTAAGAGTCTAAGAGGCCGAAATTCATATTACCACCGGTATATATAGCAAAAAGCCTGTCTGTCGGTCTGTTCCCCAAAACGGGTAATTCTAAAGAATTTCTCATTCTCTGTTCCCAGTCTGTCGCTCGCGCGTCGATTTTTACGAATTTTCACTCGTCCCATTTAAATCTCAGAAATTTCAACACACGGCACGCAAGCATGTCCGAGAAAAACTAATTAATTTTGTACAGAAATTGTTGTTTCTACCTCTGATATTTGCATCCTATTTTCAACCAATTGTGACCCTCGTGACGTTACTTAAATCCCGCCTTTACTATATGTGTCTTTGCTTGACGCATTTCTCTTTCCTTTTCTAACCTGTTCGTATTGGTGCAAATTGATATTCTTTATTATCGATTATATTTTAGTCCATGTGGACTGTTATCTGGGTTTAATAACCCCGTATCGCACATTCTCGTGAATATTAAGCCCCGGTTTCTCTAAGATTCTTTGAAACTATTAATTATCTACAAACTTTTCGCCGTATTTGACATTTAAACTACGCAGGTGTTCAACATAATATTAATTCTCAGAGCTTTATTTTCTGGTATTATAATCTTGGGTTTTTACAAGTTTCTATAGATACTATCTGTTACTAACGGTTCAATTAACTTCAATTAAAATTAATACTCTTTAATTTTTAGTGAATCCTAATTAAATATTCAATTATTATTAGTACATTTCGTTTAATACTCGTTGCCCAAACTTGAATCAATTCATATAAATCTTGCACGTAATTTCCATTTGATTCTTTACTTTGGAATAATTAAATTACACGTTGAGCATTTTAAAACTGCTTATTTTTATATAAAGCGTCTTGTACATGATTTAAATCTCTTATGTTTAATGAAACTAATAAATTTTTATGCTTCACGGTTTTAATAACGCGTATTATCTAATAATATTCATTATACACGGTGATTAAAATTATTTGATGTGATTATTTAATTTTCTACCCTGGTCTAAATATGAGTAATATATATATATATATATATATATATATATATACAGGGTGAGTTTTAGTGTGGCAACGGTCGATAACTCCGTTATTATAAAAGCTACGTAAACCAAATTTGGAGGCATATTAGGCATGCCTAAAGTGCATATTCTAAAATATTTGAAGTATACAGGGTGTTTCATAATTCAGGGCATATTAAACTTATATTTTTAAATGGAACACCCTATATATTATTACATTTTGAAAAACCCATAAAGAGCTTTAATTTGATATCAAATTGTATCTGTCTATTCCTTTTAGTTTTTGAGATATTCAACTGTTTTTAGAAAAATGACCTCGATTAGATACATTGCTACTCCACTAATACACAACTTATGTTAATTTTCAAGATCCAGAAAATTTTACCATATACCATAGTATATTTGTAAATATCACTTTTGAAATTTTTCCCAGTATACAGGTGTGTCAGGTTTCAAAATGCAATTTTAAAATTTTTTTAAATGGCACCTACCAATTTTATTGCTACAATGGATAGTTCATTAAGTGTCCTTTCATTTTTTAAGCATTCCCTATACCTAAATCCATTACTTTCTGAGATATTTTTGATTTTCTTCAAATTTTATGAATGTTTTTAATTTACATAACTAAAAATAACTTACTATTGGAGAATATTATAAAACAATTAATACATTTTGATTAACAATCAAGTACAGTTATCCAATAACAATTTTCACTAAAGATATAACAACCTACAATAATCAACAGAATTCTGCCAGATCAACAATATGCATTTTATAGAAAATGTTCAAACAGGAAATCAGGCAGGCTTTGAAAAAAATAACTATTACATGTAAAATGTCATTTAGGTTTATTTATTGTAGTGTGTTGTAATTTAACAGGATATCTCTCTTGGTATATTCTTGATCCAAGTAGGAATTTTTTTAAACTTGCTCTCAATACCCACATCATATTTATTTGTTCTTCCACTGTAAAATTCATTTTAAAAACTCCTTCGAAGATTACATTTAAAACAGAACTGATAATGTGTTAAATGACAACACACTACAATTAATAGACCTAAATGACATTTTGATTGTAATTGTTATTTTTTTCAAAGCCTGCCTGATTTCCTGTTTGAACATTTTCTATAAAATGCATATTGTTGATCTGGCAGAATTCTGTTGATTACGTATTATTGTGGGTTGTTATATCTTTAGTGAAAATTGTTATTGGATAAGTGAAGTTGATTGTTAATTAACATGTATTGATTGTTTTATAATATTCTTCAATAGTAAGTTATTTTTAGTTATGTAAATTAAAAACATTCATAAAATTTGAAGAAAATCAAAAATATCTCAGAAAGTAATGGATTTAGGTATAGGGAATGCTTAACAAAAATGAAAGGACGCTTAATGAACTATCCATTGTAGCAATAAAATTGGTAGGGTGCCATTTAAAAAAAATTTTAAAAATTGCGTTTTGCGAAACCTGACACACCCTGTATACTGGGAAGAAATTTCAAAAAAGTGATATTTACAAAAATTTACTATGGTATATGGTAAAATTTTCTGCATCTTGAAAATTAACATAAGTTGTGTATTAGTGCAGTGGCAATGTATCCAATTGGGGTCATTTTTTCTAAAAACAGTTGAATATCTCAAAATCTAAAACGAATAGACAGATACAATTTTATATCAAATTAAAGCTCTTTTTATGGGCTTTTCAAAAATGTAATAATATATAGGGTATTCCATTTAAAAATATAAGTTTAATATACCCTGGAATTATGAAACACCCTGTATGCTTCCAAATATTTTTAAAATGTGCACTTTAGGAATGCCTAATATGCCTCCAAATTTGGTTTACGTAGCTTTTATAATAACGGAGCTATCGACCGTTGCCACACTAAAAACTCACCCTGTATATGTAAACTTTCTAATTGTCGTCATTGGTCTCGGTGGCGTAATTGGTAAACGCATGGTCCCAGAAAAACTAAGATACAGATTCAAGTCCTGCACAAGACCTTATATTTTCTTTCAATTACTAGATCGATTTAAAATGATCATTTGGTTTGCATAAAAGTCTAAGTTATTATTTCATCTCATTCACTGTATTGCGATAGTTTTTATCAACTTACTTTGTGTAATTAACTACCTAAAATATCTATGTATATATATATATATATATATATATATATTGCTGTGTTAAAAGGGTCATTTAGGGGTAGTTAGGACCAAGAGTATAGCGCACTCCACATAAAATACATAAGGGCTCAGAAAACGACACAGTTTTCTGAAGAAAACTAGAAATACGATAATTAGACTGGAAAGTAAATGACAACGCTCTGTATATAAATCATAATCGTAATTAATTCAGTAATGAAAAATATTTTGAAGATTTATTTGAATAAAACAAATCTGCAAGTCGTTAAATAACATAAATGCAAGTTGAAACGCGACAGGCGTGAATAACGCATTATTATTACATCAAGAATCCAAATTAATACAAGCAGGTTTAATAATGCGTAGGATAGAAAAAGCAGATAATTTAATGCATACATTGTATTCGTCTACGTGACTAGAGAATTAAAATTGACACCTAATTTATTGGAAACAAACAAAGCATGTTTATTAAAAATCAAAGTTTACCAAATTTATTTGAACAAACAACGGTTTACTTATCTAGAAGTATGAAAATCCAAGCAAATCAATGCTATTAACTTGAAATCGTACGTGACAAGAGGAACGCGTTGATGTTAATATGCAACCATAATACCATGGATGCACACAACGGTTGAACCAGAGACTAATTTAAGCTGAAAAACAACAGGTTAGCTAATCTGAATGTTTATTATTTGACTATTTTATTTGTGGATATTTCATTGCACTTTGCTAAACTGGAAAGCTTAAGCTTTAACATTTAAATAAATATTACAAATTTAAATACTTTAAAAATTGCTTTTATGATAATTTATGTGAGGGTCGGCAAGATTTAATTTTGGGTAAACGTTGTAAATTACGTAAATAAATGAGGTTAAATGAACGTTCATCAGGCTTCAATTAATAATTAATAATACTAGTGATTTTGCTGACTTTTTATTGTCTTTGATTATAATAATTATTAAATTTATTGATTCAATCATTAGAAGAAAATTCCAGTTAAAGAATTTTAATCTTTTCATACGTTGTAAATATTTTTGAGAACATTATAATAATTTGTGCTTAATGGTGTTTTGGTTTAAAGATTAAAACAGGAAGGAGAGGTAGATGATAGGTTTAAAAGCTTTGTTTGTCATATTGTCGCAAGCTACGTGCGTAATTCAAAAGCTGAACTAGCCCGCGCAATTAAAATTATACATTAGAAATCAAAAATAGAGAGATTAAAAATTTATACCTTTTAATTCATAAAAAGGGCGCATAAGGGTATTGCTACAGTATCACACCTATATATATATATATATATATATATATATATATATTGACGTGGAATTATAGGTTAAATAGGTGTAGACAATAAAATGTTATCCACTGTGTATATAGGAAACAGGAGCAAATCATTTACGCGCCAAATTAATTAATTTATATAGTGAAAACGGACAGTTATTACGATATTTTTCTATTCTTAAATTGGAATGTTAAAATTGCATAAGGGAAAAAGCTTTTGAGTACATAAAAGCTGAGGGATACGCATAAGTAATGATAATAATTTTAAATTAAACGCATGCAAGCAAAAAGGGAGCTTGCATGTATAGAAAATCAATAATTTTAAACGCAAATATGTCCATTTACATAAAAGCCAACGTTCGTTTATACAAATACTAAGAAGGGAAGAAACTAGGAATTGTTATTTTAAACGCTCGGTTGCTTCGAAGAAGACCTGTTGATTAAATGTCAGGTTCATGGAATCTTAAACGAACTTTAGCACAAAATTCACTAGAATTGTGTTTACAACGGTCACTGTATAAGATGCTACAATAACAAGTGCCTTGAAAACTGGGTGAAATAAACGATCAATAATATAAAACAGACAGAAACGTATAAAGAAAGCGTTGGGTACAAGTCACGTACGAAACACACGGGTAAATGTGAAGGCCAACTACAATATCGATTTTCTGTAATTTAAGAGGGGTTCTAAAGGAGACAACAAATAAGCGTGGAATGGAATAGTTACCTAATAGATGGAGCGTTGTGACGAGGGAAAATTATATCATTGGTCGATGGCGAGCAGTTTTCAAGAAGTCCACGTCCGTAGTGGGCATCAAACAAAATTCTATGTAACAGCGCGACGAACGGGGGATTTTTCAAAAGTTAGAGTTCGTTACGTTCGAAATTTTAATAATCAGTTTAGAAAATAAGCTTTTCAAGGGAAATAGGTACCATAAGGGGTTTAGAAAATCATATAATTACACGGAGAAAAATATTAAAGTTTTTTTCTTTTTAGATCCGAGTTCGTCCTTAGATCTGCAACGTAAGAATAGTAAATGCTCTTATTGGTATTAATTATTGTGTATTCGGTAAAGTTGCATACAGCATCCTGTTTTGAAATTATAAAAGCTGTAGTAACGTACCGCAAAAGTTGTAAAAGTAATAGTGCACGAGTTGGTGCTGTTGTTTAGATAAAAGGTGCCGTAACTGCAACGACTCTATTAAATGAAGGGATGGTATTTTGGCAAGCGAAGCCTAAAGCGTAACTTGTATGCATGAAGTATATTTGGTATGGAATGTTACGTTTGAGACAAAGCTAATATCTGGGTAGAAGAATAGAGGTGGTGGCCGAGATTTGGATAGGTGGAAATCAGTTAGATCCTGGCATAATCGAAGTATATGGACACAACGACGAAGGTTTCTGGTACCCATCTTCAGCGGTGACAAGGAACGAAAGCGACTCTAGGTAAAGCAACTTAATTTCCTGTTTTTGTATAAACATGTGTGTTGATATTTTATGTGTTTGTGTGTTTTGACTTATTGGGAGCGTATTTACTGCCTTAAAACTCGTTTGAAGGAGTATATGTGCAGCACAATTAATTTTGATTATTAAAAAGAAAGGTTTATTGATGATATAAAGGTTTATTCCTGCTATAAAATGTTGTTGTAAGGAGTAGACGGGTCTTTAAATTTGTTTTTAATAAAAATGCAAGGTGTAAAAGCATTTACAGTAACTGGGTTATAATGAGCTCAAAATAGACCAGAATAAAGTCAAACTAGGGTTGCATGTGGGGCCTATTTATTTATATTAATTAGAATTTGTTGAAATATATTAAAGCCAAGGACTTTAAAGTATTTAATGATTGAGCTGGTAACAGTTTTAGCAAACTGTCTGTACCAAGGTGTAAATATTTTATTAATAATGGAAACTTGTTAGTATGTGTAAATAAAAAGGTTGAATGTTTTTTGCATTATTGAGTGGTAATTTCATTTGTGTGTGATAGAGGTATGTACTTAAAATGGTAGGTATCCAAGAAGAAGCCGATTGCTGAGCTAGCCAGGGTGAGCAAAGAAATAAGGGGGCGTTCCAAGAAGAGGTGTAAGAAGTTTTTTTATTTTTTTTTGAAACTTTTATGATGGCCCAACGCTGGCGCTCGGTGTTAAAGCTTATTCCTGACGATTCCACGGCAATATATATATATATATATATATATATATATATTGATGTGATAAAGGTTCATATAAAGGGCAAGGAGCACCGTAGCTTATACATGCAACACTCCAGAGCCCAATAAAATTAAAGGACATTTTCTTTTTACTTCAAAAACTTCTCTTCAGCGTAGAAATACTGTGTATAATATTCTTAATGTGAAATAGCGTGGCACACAAGCTTTATATGCGTTGTAGAATAGCATCTTTAAATAGTATAGTACTTAAGTAAAAATTCCGTGAAATTTTTTTTAATTAAAAAGTATTGGATACCATTTAAAATCCGTGAAAATGAAAATCACCCCTTGCTACGAAATACAATTTAAAACACGCTTTAAATAGAAGTAGCATAGTACGTAAGTAAAATCTGTGGAAATGTTTCTCAAAGTACTATCCTTGAAGACATTAATTAACAATAAATCATACGAGCAGGTGACAAATAATTATTTTCAAAAAAACAGATAACATTAATGGAAATTCCATTTAGCGGGACTGTAATATGCTATAAAAAGTTTAACAGCCCATAAATCAAGATATAACAGCTATTACAGAGAAGCTTTTTAAATTTTCATTCGGTAAAGATGCAGATTGGATTTGTAAAAACTCATTACGACGTAATTAATCGAAACTGACAGCATTTTAGATAACATAGTGTATCCATTAACGTGTAAAATTAGCTTATTTCCAGGAATAATTACATCAGCAGTCAGACAGATGCATCTAGATTTCATGACGTAGAAACTTTGATACTATATAAACCGGTAAATGATTAGAACGGGTTGAATTACCGATTGTCTTTTTGTGGTTTAATTCCGAATGGTCTTTTTGTCGGTGAAGTTCGCATTGTCAATTATGAATGACAATTGAATTAAACTGCGTTTACGTTCACTAGACGTTTAAAAATATTGAATAATAACCACGTATTTAAAGTTATAAAGTATAACGATCGACGTTGCAAGTGATTTATATTTGAATATGAAAAATTCTGATTGGAAGTAAATAATGCAGTTTCCTGCGCGATAAATTTAAATACAACAGTACGACATAGATTTTCAGATGCATTTTTTAGTGAATTACTTTTAAAAGAAGAGAAGAACATATATATATATATATATATATATAATATATATATATATATATATCATAAATATATATATATATATAGTAACGTGATAAGGGGTCACGAGATGTCATTGAACCCCAAATTCTAAAAATAAATTACACCAAAATATAATAGGATCCGGAAAGAATGGAATTTTCCGTAAATTCACGGTCACCCCATCTGTAATTCAAGCGTATCTTTATTCATTAATGTTCCATGCAAAAACGCAAATTACGCGGTATAGATAATCACCCTGTATGATATAGGCGTATTGTAAATAAATAACAAGTAATTTAAGTTTTATATGTAAAAATAATTGAGGTACCGTAAAATGCATTTAATTCCGAATGCCATTTTTTTATAACGTTTGCTGTAAATAGCACTAGCTTTGCGCATTTAGCTTAAAAAACTACAATTTTGTTAAAAGAAACTTTTATTGTAACCTTTAATAGGTTGTATTTAAAACACGTTTTGTTGTTAAAAGCAAGTATATCTATAAAACGCAGCCCCTTTTGCATTAAAAAGCAACTAAAGTTTAAATTAATTACCTAGTGTATTATAACAATTTATTCTAAATAAAGAATTTTATAGAATATAAAACGATGAGTCATTAGGATTTAGAACTACGTAAATAAACTAATTTAACATTTTATACCAAGAAACGGCCGGGTCACGGAAAACCCACAAAAACATGATAAAATTGATTATCTTTAGCATTTGTATGCGACGCCATAATAATAGTATATGTGTAAAACAAGGACAAACGGAACACGTCACCGATAACTGAAGCCATATACGTGGAATAAACGCCGCAATTTTAAACCATAATTGGTTTTTCCCAGAACCCGTGCATTATAATGTTCCACATTTTTCTAGTAGCATTCTAGAAAATGGATAATTTGTATATAAAGAAGCGTTTATTCATTCAAGGATTCATTCATTAGCTTCAATTCATTCGATTCTGAAATGAAATCGCGAAATGTTATTTTGATTTAAGCGTAAGCAGTTGCTATGCGAAGATAGTATTTGAAGTGTGTAGTAAACATACTGTAATTTAATAATTGCGAGGTTGCAATGAATATAGAAATGATGTTTTTTCTTTAAACGCAAATTACATACAAAAATGAAATTATTCATTACAATAAAGTAGAAAAATTCTTTGATATAACGCTATTTTAAGATTTTATTAAATAATCAAAAGAAAGATTTAACCAGAAATGTACTTTGGAAGTTGCTGCTTTAAATATGGAATAACTTGTAAGCTGATTTGATGTTACTTTAAAATAAGATTTTTAATTACGAGGAACATTTTTGTTGATTCTGCAGGTATTAGTTTTAAAATTATTTTAACTAATATTATAGTATTTTTATCTAGTTTAAGATAGTCCTAAAATTTTTTTTTCTGTAAAAATTTCTTTATCTGAAAAATTGTTGTTCAAAGTTCGAAATATTCTGATCTTTTTATAGATTATTTGTCAAGAATTTTTTGACCAAAACAAATCTTACAAGCGTGAAAATAATTATTACCATGTAAATCATCCCCAAAAAAATAAGTTTAATTCTGTAAATTTAAAATAAGGTAACAAACAATTGTTCTTTTATATAACAATTACTTCTTAGAAATTATTTTGTTTGAAAGAAACAATGTTGTAAATGCTTTTGTATGAGAGAAAATATTTCGTAGTGTATAAATGCTTTGCAATATTGCTATGTTTGATTTCATTTTGAAAACTCCATCAATTCCGTTGAGCTAGCCAGTCAAAATTAAAAAGAAAGGTAAGTGAACAATTTCAAGTTTAAAAATTGTTGTATCTGCATCATATAACCTTTTCAGCAACGCTCTCATTGCGGTCTTGTTACAACACTCCTTCAACGGCACCTCAACGTGCGGCCTTTTCATATCACCCTTTTAGTAACGCCACAATACGAGGAGTTGTCACAGCACTTTTTTAGCGGCGACCCAACCTGTAGCTCGATTAATTCGTTTGTAAATTAGAATTTCTTGTCTCGTAGTATTTGTTTTTGGAAAGAATTTTTTCTTTTGTGATTAATTTCCAGTATGACTGATGGAATGAAAGAAGTTCGTGAAAGTTTGAAAGCTGAGAGAGTGGAAATTGGTTCTCAGGAAAACACTTATGTTGAAGAAGCGAAAATGGAGAGTCCAGAGGCCAAGTGTGTAGGAGAATCCCACGAATAAAAAATGATGGCTCTTTTATTAAGTCTAAATCAAAATATGAAAGAAATGAGTGAAAAGAATGAGAAAAGTATGCAAGAAGTGAAAGAAAATATAAAAGAAGTGAGTGAAAGATTTGATAATAAATACTCAGGAGTTACGGGCAAAATCTGGGGAGAATAAAACAAAATTGGGGAAAGTTTAGGATTAGAAAGTGAAAAAAAATAAAAGGAAATTTAAAGAGATTAGTAAAAGAATAACTTTGGGTTTATAGAAACTAACAAAATCATTGAAGAAATGAAAACAAATTTTAGAGGATATGGATGATGTTAAAAAAGAAATTGTTCAAATAAAGACGAATCAGGAAGCAAGTGAAAGAGAAACTAATGGGAAAATTAGAACTTTGAACCAAAAAGTAAATGAAATAGAAGGAAGCTGCCAAGCTGGTTTTAAAACATTTAGAAATGATTTGGGAAATCTTAAAACAGACTTAGGGAATAAGTTTGAGAATTTAGAAGACAGGTTTAAAAATATTGATGTTGGGGAAACGTGATATGGAGTCCAACCAGTATTCCGTTGGAACAACATTCTAAATTTTATGGGGATAATAAACTTGACCCTAAAATATTTTTAAATAACTTAAAAACTTTAATACAAGGTAGCTGGGATGAGCAAACTTAGTTAAATTTTGTAAGGTCCATGTTGAAGGGTGGCGCCGAAATTTGGTTTGGACTGATTGAAAGTGAGTTGAATTCGTTTAAAAACTTCGAAATTAAATTTTTTAAGCATTTCTGGGGAGACAACCAGCAATTTAGAGTCAGAGATAATATTTCAATGGGCAAATATATTAGCGATTCAGGCATGACAGGAGAGTTGTATGCGATCAAGGAATTTAGCGTTGCCAAACTACTTGATTCTCCTTTAGAGGACCAACACATTATAAAATATTTAGCAGGTCACTTCGAAACTGAAGTAAGGCAATGCATAGCCTTACAAAATATTGTTGATAGAGATGTGTTTTTAGAATATCTTCAACATTACGATGACATAGTTCAACCAAGAAGGTTGGAAGCCAGGCCAAGGAACCAGTCCATGAACACAATTAGATTCCAGAGGAAGAGATATCAAGGCAGACTATTTGAAAGGGGGAATAGCCAAAGAAATAAATGAAATAGAGGAAATGCCATTAGGAGAGACGGAGGAAGGGAGAATAATGAATTCCGGAACATTGGGAATAGAACCTGTACTCAAGGAATTGAAAATATGGCAATTGCACAGAGAAATGGCATGGATAGTAACAAGAAAATAGAAGAACATACGCAGAAATAGATAATCAGTCTGGAATGTCAAGTAGGCAGGATTTTTAGAATCAGACAAATCAGGTGACTAAAATATAGAAATTAATAAATATGAACATGCGCGTGAATTTATACAATTTGAGTTGGAAAATAATGAAAAGGTAATGAAAAAAATGATTTACTACCTATAAAAAAATTGCAAGTAGAGGGTAAAGAGTTAAAATTGCTGGTAGATACAGGAGCTGAAGCAACGTTAGTAACGGAAAGTTTTATTAAAAATCTTCAGAAATTTTTAAATGATCGTGACGTGATTGACTTTCATTTAAAGAATAACATAGAATGGCACTTCATTCCATCCAGAACGCCCCACCACGGTGGTTTGTAGGAAGCTGCCGTTGAACGCGCTAAATATCACGCAACACGGATTGTGAAAAAAACAAATCTTACCTTTGAAGGCCTATTCACGATTTTTGCGCTGGTTGAGGCAATAATGAACTCGCGCCAAATCACACCTTTTTTCAATAATCCATCAGATTTATCCGCTTACAAACATACCTCATACATACTTAGCGAATGTATCCACAAATCGCTTAAAAGAGTATGCAATTTTACAACAAGCAACACAAATGTTTTGGAAACGTTGGAGTACCGAAAATTTAAATGCTCTACAACAGCGCTCATGCTGGAGTGATAATTCATTTGATGGTCTAAAGGAAAATTCTTTGGTATTAATGAACGAGGAAAATGTTCCACCACTTTGCCGAAAGATGGGGAGAATTTTAAAATTACACAGTCCACAGATGACGGTATTGCCTGCACCGCCAGGATTCGCACTTCAACAGGAATTACCACTCGTTGTGTCCTTTGCCGATTGAACCGAACAGTTAAATCTCATTAGTTCTTTAAAAAAAAAACAATTGCAGAAGTGGTTCAGTTGTGTTAGTATTGCTAGTCTTAAAAACCTTCAGTTTGTCAAGAGTGACGGGATGTCGGATATCATTGTGCATTAGTTATAAAATAGTCCGTCAATTTATATTTAATCATTTATGTATGTTATAGGATCAGTTGTATGTATTCGTATCTAGAATAATCTTAACCAACCATTGTTAAACTTGTGCAGAGGTTGTACTCTTTGTCTGGGATATTCCCGCTTTCAGTTTCTTACACCCTTACGTTTGTATACAACTACTCGTCTGACTAGTTTACCAGTCTTTATGCAACATTCATATGGTGTAGATGCATAACATACAAATTCGGTTGTAGTGTCTCACGTTATAACATGTAATAAATTTAGGTTGTTCTTTATCAGTATCGTTTTATTACACTGCAAGATTCAACAGGATTTCCCTTGGAATAGCTATGGCAAATTGCGGAGTTGTCTTCCAAAGGAGAGAAATTTTGGAAATGACTTTTGGTAGGAAGTTCAGATGCGTGTAGGACTTGTTGGTATATAATTCGATTAAATATAGCCCAACTACGGCTAATCATACATGATACCACTGAACGCTGTTTGAAGATATTGTCAAATCCTGTATTTACGACACAATAACATGAACATCAGTATACGAAAGAAGAGGGAACATCGTTAGTCCAATCGTTGAGGTTTTACCCTTCCGAAATCTTTGTATAAAAACCGATTAACTTGAAATTTGGTAAAAAGCTAGAGAATATGTCAACTAACATTAGTGACATAGCGCCAATTGCCACTTTTACCCTGGGGGTAGAAGCCACCCCTTCTAGGGGGTGGAAAATATTTTATTCAAAATAACTACAGAAATCGATAGATTGGCTAATTTTAGAGGGCTTGTTTAGGATAAATGAAAAATTAGAACTGTGTTCCAAGGAATATCAATTTACAAAAAGTTTGCGAATAATTGTTACTCAGAAAATTTTTTGTCAAATTATAAAAACAAAAATCGATTTATATCATATCTGATAAAAGAATTAGAAGAAAAATCAATTAAATGTTGCCAAGGAACAGGCGAAGCTGATGAGTTAATCGTAGAGACAGCTATTCAGGATAAAGAAGACGTCGACATTTTAGTAATTTTGAATGCAAGAGCTATGAATTAAAACGAAATTTATTTCTTAAAATTAGGTAAACAAAATATTCGATCGGTAGTATATTCGTCGAGAAGCCTCGAAACGGATTATCCAAACAGCTCGAAATTGATTCTTTTCTCTTACTGTTTTACTCTCTTACTGTTTTACTAGCTGCGACTCAACATCAGCGTTCTACAATAAAGAAGAAAATTTTATGGAACATTTTGAAAAAAAAGGCAAGATTTAAGAAATATGGCAGAAGTTTTTTATAGCAGTACATCTGATTTGGAAAATATTTTAGAAGTTGGTAGATATTGCACTATATTTATTTACGGTCAAACTAAGAACTTACAGATAAATAAATTGAATTCCATCGATAATTTATCAACATATCTCGAGCAGATACACTATGAACGTTTCATTAAAGCTACGACGAAAAATAGTGCTGCAAAATTAGCATCTTTGGTTCCAACAATTGGTGCCCTTAATGAACACATAAAAAGGGTTTACTTGCAAATGCCGATGTGGTTTGGAAACGAAAATATTCATCCGACTGATTGAGGATAGACTAAAAATGAAAATGGTTTAAATCCTATAAAACTGAATGTTTACCTGCACCTCAAAAACTATTAATAGTGATTTTTTGCAATTGCAAAAGTGGATGTGGTGCTGCTTGTGGTTGCCAAAAAATTTGTTTATTTTGTAATTCAACTTGTGGTACATGCAGCGGAGACAACTGTTAGAAATGCCCAGCACTAGTGGAAGATGAGGTAATAAACGAAGAAGGCTCAGATGTGGAAAATGGTTGTTAAAGAATTCATGTATAATAAATAAAAAAAATTCTTTTTAATAATATTTAAATAAAATTTATTTTAAATAAAATGCAGCCAATGAATTTTGTTTAAATAAGTTCATTATTTAATGTCATCAGTTTTGGTATAGGGGTGGTTTTTAAGGGTTGAAAAATTGAGATAATGAAAAATTATTTAATAGATAATAAGGGAATTTTTAGTTTGACCGATTGTATAACTAAAGTATTACAAACTATTAATAAACAACTTTATATCATTTTTTTAAAAGGGGTGTTTTAGGTTGAAAAGTGACTATAATAAAAAGTTTTCCACGAGCACTTACCCATTTTTCATTATAATTAAATGCATGCTTTAAAGAAATAAAGCTGTCAAAAAATATATTTTAAATAATATTTCGAGTATAGGGGTGATTTTTGAGAGTTGAAAAATTTAAAAATAACATACCATTTTCCATGAAGCGATATTAAATATTCATGTTTAAAGTATATTTTTATCAATATAACGCTTAAACCTCGATTTTGGAATTTTTTTTGCTAAGGAATAGTTTTCACCCATAATAACTAAAAGCGGCAGTCGAGCTCATGTCACTTTTGAAACTGAGGGCGTTCTGTTTACTTTATAAATAATTTACAGCTAAATTTATTTTCCGTTGAGTTTGTTGATAAACTTTGCTATCCACATGTGCAAGAACATTGTATTAACTGGGAAAACACACGAAGCAAATCTTCAGTATTGATTTGTCGTTCTTGAAGGCCTCATCACTGCTTACAAGTTCTACGTAGAACCATTAATTAGAAGAACCGCATTCCTTCAGAACAACCGCTATCGAAATAAATGTGCTTCGGTACACCCGCCAAAAAAAAGAGTAGATTTTTTGTTTCCCGTAAAAGATTGGCAGATCCTACAGTTTTGTTAACATCGTTTTTCCGTTGGCACGGCTGCGTAACCAACAGGTGAGTGTTTGAAGTAAATATTTGGTATGGTTAAAATCATTAATTATATGTTGTTTGTTAATTATCACTTTTCTGTCGTATACATATCCACTTTTCTTTACCACAGAGCTATTCAAAATTCACCGCAAAATTTTACAGAGGGTAAGATAGAGCTTGTGTCAAATTTTTATCCAAATCGGTTCTTATACAAAGAATTCGGAGGTTATCGATAATTTTCAGCTTCAATGACTGTATTACATTACACAAGTGGAGGCAACGTCGCCCTCATTAGTATTTAATACAGCACGGTCTAAAATTAATGAGGCATTGGTACCATAAGACCACAGTAATCAAAGTAATTTTATACGAATATAGATTTTATCTATAACCTAACGAATCGCACTGCATTGGAGAATTGTACAAAAATGACCAGAAAGACCTTAACGTTTTATTATGACGTAAAAGCCGGTTTAAGTTTAAGTAAGTTTTGTCATCTTTATCCTTTATTAGTTTTTCTAAAACAAAAGAAAATACGAAATATGGACATATTCTTAAAAGCCAGAAGTGGCAGTCCTATTACAGTATTGCAAGATTTCTCAATTGCGATTTCAATAGTGCCAGACACAAATAGGTAATTTCGCGCCTTTTCTAGTATATTATTTTCAAAATTGTCTATTGCTATTCCAGTATGAAAGTAAAATAAATTGCGCCATTTACTCTAATGTAATTTTCATATACCTATATTTCTATAAATTGCTCGAAAATTCAAAACTTAATTGTCAAGGGATTTCCTGCCGCATTAGAAACTTGTAAATGAGGCAATCAGCAATAACTACCTACGTACATATTTTTATTTCCGTTTTCAACTTATTCTGAATATTGTTTTTCGATGTATCATGGGATTATACATACGACTTTTATAATTCGTTTGGTGAATAACAAAACATTAATACCTCGGAAAATTTAAATTGCGAACAATGCAAGTTCAGCATAAACGCAGTAGCATGATATACAAAATAATACTATATGGAAATTCTCGAACTACTGTTTAACTTCGTTCAATAGTGAAGGCAGTAAATTGAAGAACTGAAACTGAGTTTATAACTTTACTTAGAATAAGTAGACTAAAATGATTTACATAAATATAAAGGAACTCCCAAGTTTAATAGTTATAAGTAAAATATTTTTTACTAAAATAAAAAGAATCGTCTAGATGTGGGCCTAAAATCTTTTCAAAGGTAAAATACTTGTTGGGATTTTCCTAGAAGTATTGGTATTTTACAGTACAGCTCTTTATACAAGTAGTATGTAAATCTTTATAAACATAATACACATCGTTATATGCCTTTCAATAAAAAGTTACCTTTACGGTAGTTATTGAATTAGTTCAGAAACTTACCTCAAAAGCAACTGATGATAATTGTTATCCTTTCATCGAGCTAACAAAATTTTGAAAACTTTATAAACGCAATCTTACTCTAGTCATTTTCGTAAGAAACGTATTCAGAATAGAATGGATCACTACTTCGGAACAGTTTGAAGTAATGACCTATTTCCAATCCTGATAATATTTCCTACGAATGTTGGGTGAAACGTCAACTTTTTATTCATTTTTAATACAACATAATCTAAACCTGAAATACATATTAGAAGTCGTGACTCCAATTTCTGCTTACGTAAAAGATATATCACCTACACACATAAAAATAGATTATTTTGAGTACTAAATTCATGGCAGTTATTTTATTTTTGAACAAAACGTCTCAAGAAATAATTGAATTTTGTTTACACCACCTTAAAATGCATATAATAATACAAACTATATTGTATAAGATATATATATATATATATATATATATATATATTGCTGTGGTAAAGGGGTTGTTTAGGGGTGTTGTGAGTACTAAGGGTCGAGTAGTAACTGTAAATAGCGATAGCAATCAGAAAACTGCATTTATTCAGCAGAAAAATAAGTAATTCGTACATTATGTAAATAGCAAGCATTTAACACCCTGTATATAGACCGTTATTAATTTTAAGTAAAACCAGTGAGCATATCTTTTAACAATAGATCGCGTATTCAGCAGAGAAAAACCCGTACATGTATTTAAACTACGTTGAGGAGTGTTTTACAAGTTTATAAAATAAAATACACATAAGATAAGATGAAACCTAACAAATCTTTATGCAATTACGCTGGAACCATGAGCGCTTTGATAAGAAAACGCACTTTCAAATAAATAAATACATAAACGAAAACAGCACTAGAGTTACATCATTTATTTTTGTACAATTGTCCAAAGGCATTATCTATACAAAACAACTGACGTAAGTTGAAAGTCTGGCAACGATAACAAATTATAAGGTATCAAAAATCGCAAATAACAAGCATGGTATAAAAATCCGAAAATAATTTCATCAGAAATAGCTTAAAAATACAGGGAATATTAAAGACAAAAGCTGGTTGGTCGCGACAATCTGCAAAACTGCTTGGAAACCCAACCCAAAGGTAGTGGGAAAAGCTATTTAACACCCATCGGTAATAAGACAGGTCAGTTTCCACTTAAAGCACGTCGAAGCCACGACACTTTTAACCAGAAATCTACGCGTCAAAAAAATAAAGTTTAGAATATATCAAATTTATGTTATAGTGAAAATAGTGCTACATAATACAAAATTGTGTTAAGAATATATGAAAATTTTTTGCCGTTTCTCTCGGAAAACGTGAGTAGAAATTATGTAATTAATTTAAATTAAATATTTATAATCATATAGGGCTTCTAATTGGATTTTAATCGGATTTTGGTACAATTCTAATTGACTTCTAATCACATTCTAATTGGCTTCTGGTACAATTCTGGTACAATTCTAATCTGCTTCGAAAAAGAATTCTAATCTGTGTCGAAAGTATTTAAGGCAAGAGATTCAATGCATATGCAAAGAAATATAAAATAAAAAAGCACGAGGTGATTTTTGGAAAACAAGGGGTAACTGTACTCAAATATTGATTCAACTAAGTAGAACATTGGTATACGATTGAAGACAACAAGGGGGTGTTGATTCACAACACGAAACAACATTTCAGCAAATCACAGGTCAGATCTACTTAATTTTAAGATATTTTTCAATTTAAATTTTAATACTCATTTTAGTCAAGTTATCCAAAACTTGTAAAGAAGTCAACAAGAAACATTGCATACGTTAAACTTACGTAATAAATCATAAAGAAGTCTCGAACGTTCCAGATTTTTTTGTAAAGAGGTAGTTTTTGGTGACTTTATATTGAAACTAAAAGAATATAAATTTTGGGATAAATAACAAATATGATATTAATTGATTGAAGGGTGTACTTAAAGAATTTCAAAAATTGTAAATATTATTTCCTTTCATTATATGAATGTTGATTGACTTCGTATTATCAATTCAAACAGGTTATCATAAAAGGACGAAAAAGGAAAACTGATCATCGTAACGTTGTGCACTCTGTGTAGATTAAAAAGGGCTAGCCGTGACATAATAATATAAAGTAAAAGATTCAATTTTAAATTGAGTAATACACAGAGCGGTGGCGTGAAGTAGAACGTTTATTACACCGAGTACGGCGTTATCATATCAATATATATATATGATAAATATAATATGAAAAATATAAAGCCTCAGAGAGAATGTGAACCTATAACATTCGGTAGCTCACTTGGTTAGCACGTCAGCAATCAAAACCAAAGGTTTCATTATATATATATATATATATATATATATATATATATATATATATATTCTGTAATATATTCCTAATGTTTTGGCGTTTTATAAATTTGCTGTGAAACGCCCCTACGTTGGTTGTTCTATAAATTGCTGTGAATTTGCCTCACGATTGGGCATTATATAAATTGCTGTGAAATAGCCTCTAACCTTGATTGTTTTTTATAAATTGCTATAAAATGCCCCTAGGATTTGAAGTCGTATTAATTTATCTGTAATTTCTGCCCACGATTATTTCCTTATACAACCTTGCTATGTCACAGCCCTTAACGTTGCCGTCGCCTTTTAAAACTTTACTGTTGTGTTCGTACTCGGCCTCTTTCCTCTGTGTCTCTAAATCCTGTAATTCCTTGAAGTTGTGTGTCTCGGCCAGCTCAATCTATTAAACACAGAGTGCCCTACGTCACGACAATAAAGATTGTTTAGCCCCATCTGTTAAAATAATATATATGAAACCGAAAATTAAGCAATCCAAAAATATACAATATAATAATCGATTATATGTACACTTTTACGTCAATAACTTAATTTGTTTAATATTCAAAAATTAACCCCTGAATAAAATATTGATATTTATCCAATTTCACCAAATTTTATGTTCCCTGAAAGTCAGCAAAAATATCACTGTAATTACTTTTAAGTACCTTTTTGAACGTTCAAAACAATCCTTTCTCTATTTTTTAAATTCTCAAATGATTTTTGATGACCCTTACAGATATTTGATATAGCAAATATTAAATGTTACAAATTAAAAAACAGTCTTATACTAATAATGAATAAAATTTCTGACCTGTGTGTTTCCTGCTTGGTTCTAGGAACTGCCTCTGAATATCGATTGTCAGCACGCCCTGGATTGTTACAGCTTGACTTGTTATCGTAGTTCCTACACTTGTTGACCAGAATGATTAATTAATTGTTGCTCAAATTCTCCCTTCGATTTTGCAATGACTTGGAATTTACATCGTAAAGACTCAACTAAATAAACAACCTTGCAAGTCCTAAAATCACTGGACAGAAGCTATAAAACAGTACGTGCGAGTAGTGCATCATTATTATACAATGAATTCCATTTAAACGAGCAGGTTTGTCAATGCGTAAAACAGATAAACGCATATAATTTCATACGTCAGTAAATACAAAGCTGCGTGGCCAAAAAGTATGCAAATTCAACAACTTGATAATTTGGAAATAATAAGCACATGAGGATAAAGCAAAGTTCAACAAATTTGCTGTACAAACAAAGCGTACGTGATTTAAAGGATCATAAAAGATGTTAAATTCCAACAAATTTATACAATTAACCTGAAATCCTACGTGCAATGAAGAGTGTCTCGACCTCGTTATACATGGAAATTTCATAGGAATACCCAAGCCTGGGGGTCAATTCTCGAGCTCGTTCGATATATATCATCAGTGATATTTATCACACAAAAGTATCGCACGCGAAACAGTTCTATGACGACTTACTATTCTTGACAAGATGTGATATGATATTGTAAATATCGAATAAAGTGAGGCATGTCGTAAATAGAACAATAATAAAAGCCAATAGCCAACCAGAACGAAATCACGTGGTTCAGGAAGTTGCTAGATCGTATTTTGTCGGGCAAGATCGAAGTTTGGATGAACGTAATGTTTACTTGCATTAATTACGCCCAACTAACATTGTTACTTATAAATTTTCCTCTAATTTTACAAACAAAAAAGCTCGCAAATAATGAAAAATATAGCAACGAAACTGAATGAAATCCCCGGAATTCAACTTTTTATTAAGCGGAACATATGCACAAACATTTTTTCCCTTAAATCAAAAAGTAGTATACGCTTATAGAATAGTCTTTTAGTCACTTCGACAGCTATTTCAGCTTCTTCAAACACCTCAAAACATCAAATAATGCTGCCTCATCAAAGTTTGCCTTAATTGTTATTAATTATAATTATTTATCAAACATCCGCGAAATAGATTAAAACCAGTGGCAATTTTTTGGTTATGTGCATAGAGAAAAGTCTATGGTTATGTGCTATGTCAGTCAATTTTAATATAATAATCATGCGCAATACGTGCGTTTTCATGCGATAAAATATATCACTTGGTAGTACACCGCTCTTTGCAGTTCGTGCGACAAATATTTCTTGCGAAATTTGAAGAATACCAACTTTGATGTTTCGTGCGAAAATCGTAAAATATCGCATGCGATAAATATCACCGTCTTTCGAGAATACACCCCTGCATGTGAAAAGGAAGGTACAAAGCGGTAATCAACGAACTATACGTATGATCGACCAATTACAAACAGGCATTTTCTTTAAATACCACACGATTTGATAAACAAATCTGTTTGACTCTAATGAAGGTACTATCCACATCATCTGATATAAAATATTTACGTGAAATAATTGCAAGTGATTTTATAATTAATAATTTTGATGGGATGATAGTTAAATAAGTGAATAATTAAACAAGATTCGTCGTTTAATCCTCAAAAATGTAAGGTATAAGAGTTTGCTTTAAATAGATTTTAAGATTTATATTAACAAAGGACTCCAAACATTTTCTGGATCCAACCTGGAGAAGTTGAACAAAGGGCTCCAAACAATTTCTGGATCCGACCTGGAGAAGTTGAGCAAGTATATTCAAACAATTTCTGGATCCGACCTGGAGTGTTTAAAGAAATACCTGAAAATAACTGGAGCAGAAACTGGTCTGAATTGGGGGAACGAGGCACGCTAAAAAGGGACAACAGGTTAGCCATTATAAATGTTTAGTTACATTGATAATTTTATTTCTGAATATTTAAAAATGTTGCTGGTGCCTAGAGATTGCGAAATTCGAAGGACCTTTTAATATGTTTGTGATTCAACACAATGTGTAATAACATATGGTTATCGGCAGTAATGGCGATTAAATTTATATCAAAAATTATAATATAAATGCAACAAGTACAAATTATTAATTGATTATAACAAAACGAATATATCTCCAGTAGCTTTCTGAGCAGGTACGGTACACTGAAACGGCGGCGATTAAGCGGTTTGGTTCACTTGAAATCACGCAGTTCAGCCATATGGAGCAGCTGCACTTGTTGTTGCTTGAAGTTCAAAATTACGAAAACGAATGATAACAAATGCCAAATCGTCTTCCTCTCTTCTGATTGGAGATAATGCGGCATATTTACGACAATTGGCGAATATAATGCACCAATTTCAAAATAGTTTTATTAACAACCGGAGTTGTTTAAAAACGCGAAATAAAGTGTGTTTTATTTTAAAAAATGAATAAAACGGGAATACGAACCAATTCCATTCACGAAAATTTATGTGAAGGTCAACAAAAATCGTTTTGGCGTACGTTATAATTTACGTAAAAATTTAAAGAAGACTGATGAACGTTCATAGGGCTTCAAGTAATAATAAAAAGGGTGATTTTTGCTGGCTTTCTGATCAGTAAGGAGTTATAATTTTTGGGAGACATTAATTCAATTTTATAAAAGGGGTTCTATTCAACAACATTATAAACGCTTTGTACATTGTATATATTGAGAACATTATATAAATTGTGGTTAATTGTGTTTAGCTCAAATACATAGGAAGTAGAGATAAAAAGAGAGATTAAAATTTTTTTGTTGTCGTACCGTCGCAAGCTCCGTGCGTGGTTACAACTGAGCTAGCCAAGGTATTACAATTAAAATTGAAAAAGAATAATTTTTTTAAAGATAAAAAGGGGGCACCGTGTTATTGCAACGATATGATTGCAATATATATTGACTAATATAAGAATACAATTGATGCTTGCTTAACTGGTTAACAGCTAATAGAAAATGTGAATTCTTGCTAGCTCGGCGACAAATATGCTGTGGATTTTACGAAAATACGCCAAAATAAAGAAATCTTAAGAAACATTTATGAACAATTCTCTATACATTCAGAAACCTCTATTTCACCAAAATTCAGTGGTATCGGAAGAGGATTACGCAGCTTGTGGCTAGCAAGGATCCCCGACACTTAGACCTTTGCCAAATTAATAGTTTGCCAGTAAATCCTTTTCACAATTAACATTAGTTGATAGTATTGCAAAACCAATGCCTATAGTTGCTTATAATAACCATCAGGTTTAAATAGTTGTTTTTTTCGTCATTAGGTTTTTCATCTTGGAATTGGTTGGACGCGTACCTCCATTGATTTCTATTCTGAGCTAGCCTGCACGTTTCCCTGAAATTCCCACAGCCTACATCTTTCTCTATCTGTGTGCAATAGTCTAACCTAGGTCTACATTTACCTCTCTTTTTTTATCTCTGCTTCTAATATGTTCCGCACTTTTCCCTTATGCTTTAGTATGTAGCCTATCATCCTATCTCTCCTATTTTTTACTGTTTTCCACATACTACTTTCTTGTCTACCATTTCTAGTACCTGTTTGTTCTTAACTTTGTTTGTCCATGATATCTTTATCATACATCTGCAGCACCACATTTCAAAGGCTTCTATGTTTTTCCTGCCCGCTTCTTTTACTGTCCAAGTTTCACAAACCAACAGTACTATGCTCCACACATATGCTTACAGTAAACTTTTACTTGTTTCTATGTTTATTGTCTTTTAACATACTAATTGCCTTTCCTTGTTAAATGCAGCTCAGCCTTGAACTAATTTTTGTTCTACATCTTTTGTACTTTTCCCATCTTGCGTAATTTGGCTTCCTAGGTAGCAGAAATCATTAACCTCTTGTAAGTTCTTATTTCGTATTTGTATTCTAGTTCCTGATTTATTTCCCCGTCCTTTACATACTAGTACTTTAGTTTTATTTTAGCTAATTTTCATAGCGTATATTTCTGTTAGAGCTATTTCCATTTCATTAAGGGCTGTTTCTAACTCTTCCTTGCTAGATGGTAGTACCACTATGTCATCTGCTAATCTAAGCATATGAATCATTTGTCCCTGCATAATAATTACAAATGTTTTCCTGCATTTGACAGTATTCATTGCCTCTTCGATGTACTGGTTTAAAATTATTGGGGATTGGGCACATTCCTGTTTCACTCCTTTTCTAATATTTACTTCTGAACATTCCTGCTCTAATTTTTTTACCCCTGTTTGCTCTTTGATAAGCTATGTACTATTCGTCTATTTTTAAAACTCATTTTAATCTTTTTGAGTACTGCGAATATTTTTTTCTATTTTACATTGTCGAAAGCTTTTTCCTGATCTACAAACCCCATATACACGCTTTCACCTTTTTCTATTGTTTTCACCATTATCACCCTCAGAGCCAAAATAGTCTCCTTTGTTCCTCTGTTTCCCCCAAACTGATCTTTTCCTAGTATATCTGCAGCTTGTTTTTCCATCCGTCTTTGTACAATTCTAGTTAATATTTTTGACACTTGTGCTGTCAAACTTATATATATTGCAATGTAGTACCTCCGGGTGGAGCATTGGACGTGGCCGCAAGTATAGCGGCCCTAATTCAAATTATAATGTCAAACTTATTGTTCGAAAATTTTCACATCTATCTGCGCCTTTCATTTTTGGCAAGTGACTATGATGTTACGTTTGAAATCTTTGGGTATCTCGCCTGTCTTACATATAGCTTACAAGTTGGAAGATACATTCTGTTACTGCTTGTTCAGTGGCTTTTAAAGTTTCTGCTTCTACCTTATCTGTACCTGGTGCCATACCATTTTTCATACCTTTTGAAGCTAATTCAAACTCACATCTCAGTATAGGATATCCCTAGTTATTTTTCTTAATGTCTGATTCCTGTACTAATGTGGCTTTTTTTGCCATCTAACCACTTTCTCTACATTTTCTATAATGAGGACTCTCACAGCGCCCCTTATATTTTTGCTGTACAGTGTTGTATACCTGAAATTCATTCTAATTAGTTCATGTGCTTTGTCTGTCTTTCTTTGTTCTTTAGATTTACGGCATTTGGAAATAATGTTCTCTTCTTTCGTTTGGTCTGTTTTTATATTTTCGTCTTGCTTCTATTAAATTCAGGGTATCCTTTGATATCCATGGTTTCTTATTCTCTTTGTGTATACCCCAGAATAACTTTGGCCGCCTAATCGAAGCTGGATTTAATGTTACCTCATTCTGTTTCTACTTGCTTAGTATTCGAAGTTTTCCCGATGTCTTTCTGAAATTCATTTGACTTTTTTCAGATCTTTTGTAGATATCTATATCTTTAGTCTCTAAAAGTCAAAGTGCCTTTATCCGTTCCTTTTTTTAAATTTTTAAATTTCAGAGCGGCCTTCATAATTATGACGTAGTGGCAGTGTCTATATCTGCTTTTGGGTAGCTTCTACAGTCTTTTACTTGATTCCTAAACTGTTGTCTAACAGGAATGTATTCTATTTGATATCTTTCTATATTTCCTGGCATCTTTCACGTGTATCGTTTTCTAACATGAATTTGAGATAATGTGCGTGTGATGGTTAAATTCTTTTTGTCTCAAAATTCTACCACCTTGTTTGCCCTGTTATTTCTCGTGCCTAAACTGAATAAACCAATTACCCCTCCTTCCCAATCTCACCTACCACTACTGCATTAAAATCCCCCGAAATTATTAAATTTTCATATTTTTTTACGTATCTTGGCATGTCTTCGACACCTTTATACATCGTTGCTACCTCTTCTTCACTTTAGAGGTGGGCATGTATTCTTGTGTTATTACCGGTTTAGATTATAATCTAACTATGAGTACTCTTTTGTAAATAGTTTTTAACTCAGTGTCTTATCCTTAATCGAATAACTATCTCCACACACGAATTTCCTTCCTCTGATCCTGTATGAATTATCCTAAAGTTTCCACTGCACAAATTCCCCACTTCTGGCCACCAAACTACGTTGTCTAATGCTAATTTATCCATTTTAATTTTCAAGTTCTCTAGCTTACCTACTTGCTTCATACTTCTGTCGTTCTACGCACCGACTCTCAAAATCCTTCTTCTTTTAGGCTTTTAAACTTTCCGATCAGATCCTCCGAAGTAGTCCCGTGCCAGAGATCCAAATGGGGTACTGCTTTAACTCCGGAATCTTTTTCCCCAGAGGATGCCATCACCTTAAATAACAATTTAAGTACGCTCTGTATTTGGGAGGTAATGTGGTGGGTTTCCATTGCCTTTTACATCGCAGTAGTGTGTCCTAGAATGTCATACCGACCCCTATGGTCTCTGCCACTCTAAGTACCGAAAAAACGATCTCCTCTCTTTCGGTGACATGTCTTGGTCTGGTTCCTCACTAAAGACCCCACTAGTTTGGTTGGACCTATAGGTCGGTTTTTTAGCTCATTGAAACACGCAAACCATTCCACCCGTTCAAGTAATCTAGAACTTTTTCAAGTTGCAGGTCCATTCAGAACAGACAAAAATGTTATTTTAGATAAATTGAATTGATAGATTATTTATTTAATAAAAGAGCATTTTAGTGGTTTTGCCTTTCGCACTCCTTTAGTTTTTAGTGATTATACATTTTGATTTCCACGTTTGTACATATGAATTAAATTTTGAAATTTTTTAAGTAATAGAAAATGTGTTATTTTGACTTGACGTGTTTAATTTAAGGTGACTAAAGTTATATTATTCTCTATTCTAGAAGTTCTAAAGTAAATTTAAATGAGGTCATAGCATTCAATTAATAGTATACTAAAGTTATTTATGTTGGTTATTATCAGAATTCAGATATTCTGTAAAAAACATGCCCTTTTTGCTAACACACAAAGTGTCTTCAATTTAAGCTGTTATGTTGTGATGCTATCTTTTCAAGACTAATAAAGCAGTTTCAGAAGAAAGGCTCCATAGATCCAAAGTAAGTAAGGTATGGTAAACTAACTTTATGCATCGTATATCTCGTTGCCATTGTTCATACCAGGAGTTTCCGCGTTTTCCCTTAGAATAATTTCTTATGTTCAGTTGTTAACTAGATGCGGTGGCGCTATCCCTTTACTCAAGGCCGTCTTATGCTACCACGAAGTATCTCAAAGATTTCCTTTCTTCTATAGCCTTTTGTCGTCATTCTTTTACCTTGGGTTCATTTGAAACTACAAGAAATTCTCACAAAATTTTAAAAGTGAATTTTCTAACCGTTTTCTTGTCATTTATTTTTTATGGACAAGTTATTATATTTAATCACTACTACCTTAGCGGGACAGCAATTTTCTTTTGATCCTATTTATCCATCATTATACTTTACTTACTTTTTTTCGCGCAAGCCAGAACTTTTATTTTCGGTAAAAACTATTCATTTTAATCTAACCGTCAAATGAATGTCTACAATATCTTAATTAACTATAAAATAGCTTAATATATTAAAATGTAACAACAAATTCTGCAATGCCTTGAAGTAGTTTTTAAATGTGTTCAAGTAAATAAAAGCCTTAAACTTGGTTTTCCAATGTTTACAATTTGTTACAAATTAATAGTCATAAGACTAGGCTACTTTCTATCATTAATTATTTTTGATAATAATGTTTTTAGTACATTACACTGCCATAAAAGCGCAATCTTAGGAATAAAAGAAACGCGCTTTTGTGTCCCAGTTTATGAAAATTCGTATTGTTGCGATCCACTATTAGGCAACCCGTCAAACATACAAACGCCCGGGGCACAGCGTATTCTTCAGCATTCGAGAATCCTTCTACAAAGTTCTAGATAATGAGTCATATCTTAATGCAGGGTATATATAAGGCCGCTTATGAATGTAAGAGTTAGTCTATTCTTGAATGTCTAATATAAATTATATCGTTGTAAAGTAAACGTAGTTGAGTTTTTAGAATATATACATAAATGATATGCTGTGTCTAATGTGCATGCAGCTTGCAGTATACATAAATAAATAGAAGTGTATAAACAAATAGTTGTGTTAGTGTGGTTATTGGACCTAGGGTAAAGAAGTTAGTTTAAGAAAATATTAGTGCTTGTAAATTCATTAGTGTAATAGTGCTTCATTGTTAAGTGGACTGAAAACATCTATAAATAAGGCATATATTGTTAATTAGACTTGTGAACAGTGAGTAATAAAGACCATTATTATTACTTGTTTTAAATTAAAGAAACGCGGTAGTAGTAGCGCGTTACACTGGTGTCAGGTGTGGGGTATATAGTGATTAATTTAAAACACAAGTCTAAAGACATTTAAGTAGTTTATATATGCCAGTTACAAGGAGTCAAAATAAGATGGAGGCAGAAAGTTTAATGAATTTCCTTAAGGATTTTAAATCCGAAATGCAAGTGACACTTAGTGAAAATGCTGAGAAAATGGAGGAGAGGTCGGCTAAACTGGAAGTGACACTAAACGAAAACTTAGTGAAGTCAGTTGAACTGGAATCGACCCTTAAAGAATTTAAATACGGCATGGAAATGACACTTGGTGAAAATGCTGAGAAAATAGAGGAAAAGTTAAGTGAAAATACAGCCACGTTAGAACGAAGATTAATGGAAAGTTCCATTGCATTGAAAGAAGATTTCACTGAACAGGTAAAACAGTTGAGCAAAAGTTGGACAGTAAATTGATAAAAATGGAAGAAGATGTGATGAGGCTGCAAGAACAAGTAATTTCACTAACAACGCGGCCACTTGAATTGCCAAGCCAAGTTGTTAATCAGAACATTCCAGAAATAAGAACCACGGAAAGAAGCGAGTCAATTCCGTCTAAATTTAAAGTAAAACCACCTACATTCGATGGTAAAACACCTTGGCCCACATATTTGAAACAATTTGAAGCTGCTGCAATAGCCAACGGTTGGTGCAACAAAGAGAAGGCTATCTCTCTAATAGTGGCCCTACGGGGGGAAGCTCTTAACATCTTACAAACGATTCCCGATCACCAGCAGAATGATTACGGCCTCTTAACATCGAAGCTTGAGATGAGATATGGAGACGCTCACTTTCAACAGGTTTACCACGCACAAGTTAAGAACCGCTCGCAAAAGACAAGTGAAAGCCTGCAAGAATTCGAAGCTGACATCGCCAGATTAGTTAGATTGGCATATCCAACGGCACCAGATAGTTTTCTCGAACAACTGGCTGTACAAACATTTGTGGATGGCGTTAAAGATGGCGAAATACAGCAAGCGCTAAGATTAGCACGGCCAAAAATGTTAGATGACGCACTGGCTCATGCGCTTGAATTTGAAGCAGCTAAGCAGACATCACACAGAATGAGTCACAAAGTTCGGTCTGCCTTAGAGGAACCTGATCAAGCGCAGAACAGCATAGATGAAATAACCAACCGTGTGGAAAAGCTTGAAAGACAACGACCGCGGAGATCGCGTCTGCGATGCTGGAGCTGCGGTGAAGTTGGTCATATGCAGAGACGCTGTACTCAACCAAAGAAACAACCGGTTGAGTTAAAGCAGGTCAATATAAGGGGGCGAACGTCGACAGCACAGCGTAGTGCTCCGGAGATTATCATCCGTGCTGCATCGTCAATGGGAAGTCTGGACAGCATTTATATCGATGGTAGAATTAATGGTAAGATTGTCCGATTACTCGTGGATACAGGAGCGACAAGGACTATCGTTAGACCAGATTTGGTTGGTCGTGGAAAAGTGCTACCTGTATCGGTGTGTCTTCGAACGGCAAGTGGTGAGAAAATTTGTACTCAAGGAGAGACTGCCGTTATGTACATCTATGGGAGGCTTTGCTGAATCTTAAAGCTCAGATGATGGAAAATGGAGTAACGAAACTAGCGGTTCCCAAGCTAGGTTGTGGACTGGATCGCTTAGATTGGAGGATAGTCCGAAATATGCTAGAAGTAGTTTTCCAGGAAACCAACGTCCAGGTTCTTGTTTGTTGTTATCAACCGGTTGCCTACCAAGACCAAGAAAAGAGTGTTGACTGTTACTTCCAACGACGCGGTGGATGCACCAGAGGAGATAACTGCCGATACCGTCACCAGTCATCGAATTGGCGTCAAGATGGATTTACAGTTACGAGACGTAACGGTTTTAAAGAGGGGGCAGTGTTGCGATCCACTATTAGGCAACCCGTCAAACATACAAACGCCCGGGGCACAGCGTATTCTTCAGCATTCGAGAATCCTTCTACAAAGTTCTAGATAATGAGTCATATCTTAATGCAGGGTATATATAAGGCCGCTTATGAATGTAAGAGTTAGTCTATTCTTGAATGTCTAATATAAATTATATCGTTGTAAAGTAAACGTAGTTGAGTTTTTAGAATATATACATAAATGATATGCTGTGTCTAATGTGCATGCAGCTTGCAGTATACATAAATAAATAGAAGTGTATAAACAAATAGTTGTGTTAGTGTGGTTATTGGACCTAGGGTAAAGAAGTTAGTTTAAGAAGATATTAGTGCTTGTAAATTCATTAGTGTAATAGTGCTTCATTGTTAAGTGGACTGAAAACATCTATAAATAAGGCATATATTGTTAATTAGACTTGTGAACAGTGAGTAATAAAGACCATTATTATTACTTGTTTTAAATTAAAGAAACGCGGTAGTAGTAGCGCGTTACAGTATATTGAACATTTTCTGCAATTTGAAAAACCTTTTTTTACTAAAATTGGTGAGCGCGCTTAATATTTAAGTGATTTTTAAAATTGAGTGTATTGTTTTTTTCCTATGTCAACGGAAAGCATCCTAATCAAAACATTAAACGGTTGTAGAAACCAAATCCTCTTGAGTAAAGAATAGAACTTAATACTTTCCACTAACTGCACAAGTTTTATACTATGGAGCTAAATCGTGTTTTCTTTGTAATATAATATAATTGATAAAGTTTTCCCTTGGATTTATATACCAAATGGACTTAGAATTAATGTTCATTTTACAATGTTCGTAAGCAAGTTACAAAGAAAAAAAAATTAAGCAACCGTCATTTGCATCTAAATATGATTCAATTATATTACCTTGCCTCTTCAGTAAGTGCTGGTTATCTTAGATCAAGTGCTACATTGTTCCAACTAGCACTCAGAAGGTATTTTAATTCAGGAAACTCTGGCATTTACATAAAGGCGTAGAATATATTTGAAGATTTCTGCGTTAGAGCAGAATTTAAAGATATCACAGATGGTATTGTAATTAGCACAGCTTGTACGCGGATTAGGCTTTATCATTTCTATAACGCCTATTCACATACTTTCATAACAAACTTCATTATGAGGACGATAAAAACAGCAGAGAACTTAAACTGTTATCAGCAGCAGGTAATGAATGGCTCCTGTTTAAACAGAATTCAAACAAGAAGTTTAAATATCCGAACCCTTTGAATTTGATTGAATTACTCACACTTGAAAATAGAGAATGCGCTTTACACTGTGTTACACTGTTTACATAGGGTATCTATTGGAACCTTCAATTCTTGATCGCATTCTTCAGCTTTACTTTGTCAAGTAAACTCCTTACGCGCCGATAAGAGATTATTGAAATCTACAGTACAAACTCGTTTTTTAAGTAAATATTCAGGGTGCTTGATGTAAAATGAGACCCTTAAAAGTGAATTGACTAAATCATTGTAAATTCGTTTCAAAGTTGCAGTATGGGTTATCAGTGACCAACCTGTAATGCATGAGATGTTGGGTCACTATTGGTCAACTGTCGTTTTACAAAAGTGCACGTTTGACTTAATACAAGAATAATGCGCTGTTACATGTACGAACTTTTGCTTCATTATTCATCATTTTGTTTTTGACCTTACTTAAGATCGATTTGACGCAGCTCTAATTTCTTTTCTATTCTGTGCTAATCTAAAAAGTTCTACATACCCTTCACAACCTAAATTTCTAATAATTTGACTAATATAGCTTGGTCTAGGTCTTCCTATACTCTTCTATTTTTTTTCTTATCTACCTGGCTCTACATAGATATTAGCAACCTGATGGTCGTTAAAGAACTCCAACATGTTTACATGATTCCCATGTATAAGGAAATGAAATATTACCTGGTTATCCCCTCCAAAAGGAAAAAGTGTTAAATTATATTTTATGGTAAGGCTTAAGCAACGAATCGCTACCAACATACCAGACCGCTAACTAATTATGAGTTATGTCATGGTGACATTTAGTTAACTGATTTTTAGTTATTTTTTTTTGTTTTGTTTTCGAACTTACTTAAGGTCGGTTTCTTTTCTATTCTGAGCTAGTCTAAAAAGGTCTACATACCCTTCACAACCTAAATCTCTAATATTTGACTAATATAGCTTTGTCTAGGTTTTCCTACTCTATTTGTATTTGGTAGTCTATAATCTAAGACCTTACTAAATAGGCCCTCATGTCTTAACTTGTACCCTATCATTAAATTTCTCCTGACCTTTAATTGTTTACACATACAGGGTTCCTCACCTATCCTTCTATAAACTTCTTCATTTGTTACTCTATCTGTCCAACTAATCTTTAACATTTTCCTATAACACCAAGTTTCAAAAGCTTCTATTTTTTTCTTATCTACCTCTTTAATTGTCCAAGTCTCAATACCGTATAAAAGAACGCTCCATACCTACGACTTAAAGAAACTTTTTGTATTATCTAAACTAGTGCTATTAGTAAGTCTTTCTTTTTTAAAAACATTTTTCTAGCTTGAGCTATTCTAGCTACTATATTCCTTCTGCTACATCCGTCCTTTGTAATTATACTACCTAAATAGCAAAATTCATCTATCTCCACTAACTCGGTATCACCTATTTTTAATTTTGGTTTAGAACTTGACTGTAACTTACTTGTCATTATCTTTGTCTTTACTGAGTTAATTCTCATACCATAGTTACTCCGTAGTATCTCATCTAAAATATTTAAAAACTCTCCTAACTCTTTTCTAGACTCTGCTATAATTGCTATATCATCTGCAAAACGTAGCATGTCTATTTTCTGTCCCTGTACACTGATACCTATCTCTTTTCTCTCTAGCTTAGCTTAAAACTTCCTCAATATAAACATTAAAAATCAAGGGGGATGATATACAGCCCTGTCTAACATCATTTCTAATCTTAGCTTCCTTTTTTATTTCATCAAATCTAATTACTACTCTTTGGTTTTTATATAGACTGTAAATAATTTTTCTATCCCTATGAGAGATTTCTATTCTGAACATAACAATCCAATTAACCTTATAAAATGCTTTTTCTAACCCGAAATGAGTTTTGCTTGAAACCGGCATTGTGTATTTACTGATGTGCACACTTTGGCTTGAGCAACATATTTTTGCATGCACGCATTTTGGTCTGAAAAGGGCTTTATACCACTACTACGACCGTCTAAACACTATACTGTAATTTAAACGTTCTAAAGTAGTTAATTTTAAAAAGACTTATAGTATGACTGATTTGTTTGTCTGTATTAGGCTATTAAATCGCCGACTAGAACACAAGTAATGATACAACGCTTTATTGTGTGTTTTATTCTTGATTTATCCAATTTCAGATTGCAACAATATTTTTTGTAACAAATTTTCTTTACAGTGTATCAAAATTATATTAGGAAAGGTAGATAAAACGAAAAAATGTCTTAAAAATTCTTTTTTTGCAAACTATATAAGTTTTCGAATTCTTAATAATTCTTTTGCTCCATATGGAGAACATATAACGATTTGTTATTTCCTAGTTTAATTAACTTACAAAGCTGAGCTCCACATTTTGTACCAATAATTGTACTGAAAGTAATTCACGTGTTTTAAGGCATAGCTTGGAACGTTTTAAATAGCATTCATATCATTAAAAGTCCGCGAGGGGAATCATTAACTGCATTTATTGTACACACTTGCTGTAATCACTTGTAATCACCTGTAATCACATGTAATCAATTGTAATTACCTGTAATCACTTGTAATCATCTGTCATCACCAATAATCACACATAATCAATTGTAATCACATGTAATCACCGGTAATCACAAGTAAACACCTGTAATTACTAGCATTTACTTGTATTTTTGTATTGGCTTTGTATGTTAGTGCCTTACATGCGATTTTCCAATGCTCCACCCGCAGGTACTACATTGGCCAGGAAGCGAGCTTTTTTTACCTGGAAAATTTGGAATTTTACCAAACCCTTGCTGTTCCAAGCAAGGTAGGGATCTTTAACGTGCGTGACAACACTCACACACAAGACCTCCATTTTACCTCGTCCAACATTTTTCAAGCGGACCGTGTCGGGATTCGAACCCGGGACCTTGGGCGTAGTAGTCACACACATACCACCACGCCACGGAGCCGCCCGTGTGTTAGTGCCGCCATATTCTTTTTAGCACAAAAAGTGGTGAAAGGAAATTTAGATTTTCAAAACTTCCATTTCGAAATCGCATACTTTACACATAATTCGTAGTACAAATAGATGGGGACATTCAATTATCGACATTTGTCAAAATCGCAACAATACGTAAAAGAAAATCAGTTTTTTGGTGGCTTTTTAATAAAAACAAGAAAAAACTTAGTTCGGACAGGAGTATTAGAGTACAACAGGAAAGTCAGAATAATATGAAAGAAAAGCCAAATAAACTTGAAGTTCTTGTCGAAAAATACTACGCTATATATTATTATGAAGGCTGGTACATGTTGAAATGTACATGTTGAAAAACATCTGATACAGATTATAAAATTACTTTTTGAAGCAGAATATGGAAAGCTTTCAGTGGCCGGCGAAGAAAGAAGTGTTCATTGTAAATAAAACATTTGTATTCTACGGTCCTTTAAAACGATTGGTGTGTCTCTTCTTCATATAAGTATACATGATAGAAAAATATTGAATCAATATTCAAGAAGATGCAAAAAGCTTAAAATTTAAATTTTTATAAAATTCGAAATTACATTATTGTAACTTTAAGTTAATTGCATTAGACTGCATACAGATTTTTTGATTTAAAAGGCTCCGCTGTATAGCGCATTTATTTGTAATTGGAACTGTAATAAACTTTGCCTGGCTAGGTCGACGGAATTTACGGAATTTTCAAAATGAAATAAAACGCAGTAATATCAAAAGCATTTATGCAATATGAAATATCTTTTTTCATACAAAAACATTTACAACATCGTTTCTTTCAAACATAAAATAATTTCTAAGGAGTTTTTGTTACAAACAAAATTATTATTGCTTAGCTTATTTTACATTTACAGAATTAAACGTACTCTTTTAAGAACCTTTCACCTGGTTACAAATTATTTGCAGGCTGGTAAGATTTATTTTGGTCAGAAAAAATCCTTGACATATAATCTATTCAAGGTCAGAGTATATCGAAATCTGAACACAAACTCCTGGTAAAAAAATCCCTCACATAAGAAAAAAAATTATTGGGATTATATTAATCTAGATCTGAATACTCTAATATCAGTTAAAAATAAATCTATCAGTGATACTTGCAGAATTCACAAAACGTTTTCGTAATTAAAAATCTTCTTATTTTAAATTGATCTCCAAATCAGCTTACAAGTTTTTCCAAATTAAAATTCATGATTTTCAACAGCAATTATCAAAGTACATTTTTGATTAAATTTTCCTTTCGATTATTTATTACATCTATAAAATAGCTTTATACTGAAAAATTTTGCCTTTTCTTCGTAATTCATAATTTCATTTTTGTATGTAATTTGGGTTTAAAATCATCACTTCAATATTCATTGCAACCTCGCAACTATGCTTTACTGCATATTTCTGTATAACGCAACGGCTAGCGTTTTAAAATAACATTTTTTGATCTACATCGACTGCATCGGATCAAATTTAATGAATGAATTGATTTCGAAACGATAAAAGCTTGTTTATATACCAATTGTTTATTTTTCTAGAATTCTACCAGTATAATCTCGAACATTATGATGTATGATGCCTCAGAATACCCAATTAGCGTATAAAATTTCAAGATTATATTACCTTTTTATCTGTTCTAGGTATCCATGACACGTTCTTTGTCCTTGCTTCTCATAGACTATTATTGCGGCGTCGCATACTAATGCAAAAGGTATTCGATTATTCTAGGAATTTTGCAGGTTTTTTCGATGTTCAAGCTGCTTCTTGGAATGAAAATGTTTATTTAGTGAGTTTATGCGTAGTTTTAAATACCGATGACTCATATTCTAGAAAGTTCTTTATTTAGAATCAATTGCTACAATTCACGAATTAATTAATTTACTTTGATTGCTTTTTAATGCAAAAGGGTTTGCGTTTTATAGTAATTACACAAAATTATTTATATTTATGCAAAGTGCGTTAAGTTCGTTTTATGCTAATTACAGCAAATTTTATCAAAAATGTATAGATTTGCATTCGCATCGAAATGTGTTTTGCGATATCTTATAATTTACATATCCAATATACGTTACTTGTTATTTATTTACAATATGTTTATATCGTACAGGGTGATTATTTATACATGCGCAATTTGCGTCTTTACATTGTACATCAATGAATAAAGATACGCTTGTATGAAACAGGGCGTAGCCATGAAATTACGAAAAATTCAATTTTTTCCGGATTCTATTATATTTTAGTGGGATTTATTTTTGAATTAGGGTTTCAATGACCTCTCGTGACCCTTTATCACGTTCATATATATATATATATATATATATATATATATATATATATATATACTCATATTTAGACCAGGGTAGAAAATTAAATAATCACATCAAATAATTTTAATCACCGTGTATAAGGAATTTCATTAATTAATACGCGTTATTAAAACCATGAAGCATAAATAAACTCCGTAGTTTCAGTAAAAATAAGAAATTTAAATTATTTATAAGACGCTTTATATCAAAAGAAGCAGTATTGAAAAGCTCTGCGTGTAATGTAATTATTTCTAAACAAAGAGAAATTACGTGCAAAATTTATCTTAATTAACTCTATTTAAGTAACCGGTAGTAAAACAAAGTGTACCTATAATAATTAATATTTAAGTTGTATTCGCTAAAAATGAAAAGGATAGAAATCAATTTTAATTGAGTTAATTAAACCGTTAATAACATATAATACCTATTGAAACTTGTAAAACCCAAGATTAAAATACCACGGAATAAAGCTCTGAGAATTAATATTATTTTGAACACCTGCGTAGTTTAAATATCACATTCGGCGTAAATTTTGCAGATAATTAATGTTTCAAAGA
This sequence comes from Platerodrilus igneus, assembly GCA_036346225.1. Lineage (NCBI taxonomy): Eukaryota > Metazoa > Arthropoda > Insecta > Coleoptera > Lycidae > Platerodrilus > Platerodrilus igneus. The sequence goes on from JARFIW010000791.1 coordinate 7,486,788, forward strand.
ATCTTGGAGAAACCGGGGCTTAGTATTCACGAGAATGTGCGATACGGGTTTATTAAACCCAGATAACAGTCCGCGTGGACTGAAATAATCGATAATGAAGAGTGTCAATTTGCACCAATAAGAACACGGTAGAGAAGGAAAGAGAAAATGCGTCAAGCAAAGACACATATTGTAAAAGGCGGGATTCAAGCAACGTCACGGGGGTCACAATTGGTTAAAAATAGGATGCAAATATCAGAGGTAGAACAACAATTTCTGTACAAAATCAATTAGTTTTTCTCGGACATGCTTGCGTGCCGTGTGGAAATTTTCTGAGATTTGAATGGGGCGAGTGAAAATTCGTAAAAATCGACGCGTGAGCGGCAGACTGGGAACATGGCATGAGAAATTCTTTAGAATTACCCGTTTTGGGGAACAGACCGATAGACAGGCTTTTTGCTATATATACCGGCGGTAATATGAATTTCGGCCTCTTACTCTCTGAGACTTTTGACGATTCGATGCGTTAAAAGCTCGTACATACGCGACTTGATTGAAAATGTTAAACCGTGCATTTTAGTTTGATTAAATAATTTAAAGTTTGCTAGTATATTTTAGTGATTCAAAATAGCTTATTATTTACGTGTTAACATGAATGTACTTCAGTGCACTTAGATACAAGGTAATAAAATTTAGTTTCACTGTACCAATTAGCAAAATTTACAACGACGAATGTATACACAAAAGTAGGCAGTTTTGGCGTATATTGGTGACAGAAGCATGAAGTTATTTGCTATTTTTCGGGGTGTTAATAATTAAATGGTTCAAATACGTGTCTGGATCCACGAAACAAGGGTCAGATATACATAGATGAGTTCCGGAAAAGCCCAGAAACAACTGGTGATGGAGAAAATTTTAAAAGCGTAGAGAATCAGAAGCCGTAATTATAATCCTGTTGAATGGTGTGATTAACTAAAGAAATCTTCTTATTTTCAACATTGATCTCCAAATCAGCTTACAAGTTTTTCCAAATTAAAATTCATGATTTTCAACAACGCAATTATCAAAGTAACATTTTGATTAAATATTCCTTTCGAAATTATTTATTACATTCTATAAAATAGCTTTATACTTTGAAAAATTTATCCTTTTCTTCGTAATTCATAATTTCATTTTGTATGTAATATTGTGGTTTAAAATCATCACTTCAATATTCATATGCAACCATCGCAACTATGCTTTACTGCAATATTATCTGTATAACGCAACGGCTAGCGATTTTAAAACTAACATTTTCTGATCTACTATCGTACTGCATCGGATCAAATTTAATGACATTGAATTGATTTCGAAAATTCGATAAAAGCTTGATTTATATACCAATTGATTTATTTATTCTAGAATTCTACCAGTATAATCTCGAACATTATGATGCTATGATGCCTCAGAATACCAATTAGCGTATAAAATTTCAAGATTATATTACCTTTTATCTGTTCTAGTATCCATGACACTGTTCTTTGTCCATTGACTTCTCATATACTATTATATGCGGCGTCGCATACTAATGCAAAAGGTATTCGATTATTCTAGGAATTTTAGCAGGTTTTTCGATGTTCAAGCTGCTTCTTGGAATGAAAATGTTTATTTAGTGATGTTTTATGCGTAGTTTTAAATATCCGATGACTCATATTCTAGCAAAGTTGCTTTATTTTAGAATCAATTGCTACAATTCCGAATTAATTAATTTACTTTGATTGCTTTTAATGCAAAAGGGTTTGCGTTTTATAGTAATTACACAAAATTATTTATATTTATGCAAAGTGCGTAAAGTTCGTTTTATGCTAATTACAGCAAATTTTATCAAAAATGTATAGATTTGCATTCGCATCGAAATGTGTTTTGCGATATCTTATAATTTACATATCCAATATACGTTACTTGTTATTTATTTACAATATGTTTATATCGTACAGGGTGATTATTTATACATGCGCAATTTGCGTCTTTACATTGTACATCAATGAATAAAGATACGCTTGTATGAAACAGGGCGTAGCCATGAAATTACGAAAAATTCAATTTTTTCCGGATTCTATTATATTTTAGTGGGATTTATTTTTGAATTAGGGTTTCAATGACCTCTCGTGACCCTTTATCACGTTCATATATATATATATATATATATATATATATATATATATATATATATATACTCATATTTAGACCAGGGTAGAAAATTAAATAATCACATCAAATAATTTTAATCACCGTGTATAAGGAATTTCATTAAATAATACGCGTTATTAAAACCATGAAGCATAAATAAACTCCGTTGTTTCAGTAAAAATAAGAAATTTAAATTATTTATAAGACGCTTTATATCAAAAGAAGCAGTATTGAAAAGCTCTGCGTGTAATGTAATTATTTCTAAACAAAGAGAAATTACGTGCAAAATTTATCTTAATTAACTCTATTTAAGTAACCGGTAGTAAAACAAAGTGTACCTATAATAATTAATATTTAAGTTGTATTCGCTAAAAATGAAAAGGATAGAAATCAATTTTAATTGAGTTAATTAAACCGTTAATAACATATAATACCTATTGAAACTTGTAAAACCCAAGATTAAAATACCACGGAATAAAGCTCTGAGAATTAATATTATTTTGAACACCTGCGTAGTTTAAATATCACATTCGGCGTAAATTTTGCAGATAATTAATGTTTCAAAGAATCTTGGAGAAACCGGGGCTTAGTATTCACGAGAATGTGCGATACGGGTTTATTAAACCCAGATAACAGTCCGCGTGGACTGAAATAATCGATAATGAAGAGTGTCAATTTGCACCAATAAGAACACGGTAGAGAAGGAAAGAGAAATGCGTCAAGCAAAGACACATATTGTAAAAGGCGGGATTCAAGCAACGTCACGGGGGTCACAATTGGTTAAAAATAGGATGCAAATATCAGAGGTAGAACAACAATTTCTGTACAAAATCAATTAGTTTTTCTCGGACATGCTTGCGTGCCGTGTGGAAATTTTCTGAGATTTGAATGGGGCGAGTGAAAATTCGTAAAAATCGACGCGTGAGCGGCAGACTGGGAACATGGCATGAGAAATTCTTTAGAATTACCCGTTTTGGGGAACAGACCGATAGACAGGCTTTTTGCTATATATACCGGCGGTAATATGAATTTCGGCCTCTTACTCTCTGAGACTTTTGACGATTCGATGCGTTAAAAGCTCGTACATACGCGACTTGATTGAAAATGTTAAACCGTGCATTTTAGTTTGATTAAATAATTTAAAGTTTGCTAGTATATTTTAGTTATTCAAAATAGCTTATTATTTACGTGTTAACATGAATGTACTTCAGTGCACTTAGATACAAGGTAATAAAATTTAGTTTCACTGTACCAATTAGCAAAATTTACAACGACGAATGTATACACAAAAGTAGGCAGTTTTGGCGTATATTGGTGACAGAAGCATGAAGTTATTTGCTATTTTTCGGGGGTGTTAATAATTAAATGGTTCAAATACGTGTCTGGATCCACGAAACAAGGGTCAGATATACATAGATGAGTTCCGGAAAAGCCCAGAAACAACTGGTGATGGAGAAAATTTTAAAAGCGTAGAGAATCAGAAGCCGTAATTATAATCCTGTTGAATGGTGTGATTAACTAAAGAAACGATACCTTGAAACGACGAGGACAGTAACCTTCAGGTAAATTATACTATTTTGTTTGACATTTTTGTGTGTATTGAATGACTTTATAATTGATTTACTTTAAATGGACATTAGTGAAATTGTTCTAACCATAAAAGTTTAATTTTAAGATGAAATTTGCTTGTTTAAGTAAAAAGGGGTATTTTGTTTTGATGTTCGGGAATATGATGAAACTTTGGGTATGTCTTTGAGCTCAATTAGACAAACCTGGTTAATTAACGTAAAGGGTGGTAGATGCTCCCTTTGTACTCAGACTCCGGTCTGTTTATATTGTTATATTAATTAGTAGGCATCCAACAAGGACTTGAATTCTGGATGCACGTTAAAGTGATAATAAAATTAATTTTGAAATTCCTTTTAAAAACTGAATTTTATGCTGAAATTTAATTTGAAAACTTAATGTATTCTGAATATTGATGTAAATAGAGTTAACGTTGATGTTTGTGGTAGGAATGTGTTTAATTTTTATGAATGAGGAGATTTATAAAATTAGGTGAGCAGCCGAGGCGAAAAGCGTAGTTCACGGATTTGGAGGTTTCACAGCAGAATTTGACGCCCAATCTGTGGGGCTCGAATGTTTTTTTAGGACCAGTTCACGGATGATGGAGGTTTCACAGCAATATATATATATATATATATATATATATATATATATTAAATGCTTTAATGGGTTTGAGGTCAGCTGGTAAAAGAAAACTCTTTATAATGCCTAAATTTTCGGATATATTTAATCCTTGATCACAGGCTTCTAAAAATGTTACAAACAACTAGGCTAAATTATATAAATATTAATTGAACTTACAAGATGAGTTGTTAAAAATTAACATCGAAGTATTAAACATAACTTTTAGTTTTCACTTTTAAATGTAAGAAGGATATATAATTTGTATAAGAAAAATGTAAAATTAAAAATTATGTCAGATTTTGAAATATTTCAAATTTTCTGTTTTAATAGGATACCTGATACCTTTGTTTAATGTATAAGTTATGTTGTATGTGATAGTTGTTGTTTGTATGCGTGTGCGTTTGTGTGTGTGTGTGTGTGTGTTTGTTTGTGTGTGTGTGTGTGTATGCGTATGCATTAGGTTGTATGGTGTATGTGTCTATGTATTTATAACGTTAAACATATTAACAAATATTACATTAGCTATGTAGCTATGTTTTAAAATTAAGTAAATATGTGTAAATCGAGCTCAAACTATTTCAAAAAATATTGTGTACCAAATTAATTGTTTAGATTGTAATGGCTTGTATATTGGACAAACATGTCAATCATTAAATCAACGTATAACACAACACAGAAGTGACATAAAAGTTAAACCAAATTCCTGTGCTTTAGCGAGTCATTCAGCTAATTTAGATCACAAAATAGATTTCAAAAATCCAAAAATTTTAGAATTAGAGAAAGATAAACAAAAAAGACTATTTCTTGAAATGTATCACATTTTTATTTCAAAAGATAGTATAAATAAAAAAACTGATATTAGTGGTTTGAGCTCGATTTACACATATTTACTTAATTTTAAAACATAGCTACATAGCTAATGTAATATTTGTTAATATGTTTAACGTTATAAATACATAGACACATACACACCATACAACCTAATGCATACGCATACACACACACACACACAAACAAACACACACACACACACACACAAACGCACACGCATACAAACAACAACTATCACATACAACATAACTTATACATTAAACAAAGGTATCAGGTATCCTATTAAAACAGAAAATTTGAAATATTTCAAAATCTGACATAATTTTTAATTTTACATTTTTTCTTATACAAATTATATATCCTTCTTACATTTAAAAGTGAAAAACTAAAAAGTTATGTTTAATACTTCGATGTTAATTTTTTAACAACTCATCTTGTAAGTTCAATTAATATTTATATAATTTAGCCTAGTTGTTTGTAACATTTTAGAAGCCTGTGATCAAGGATTAAATATATCCGAAAACTTAGGCATTATAAAAGAGTTTTTTTTACCAGCTGACCTCAAACCCATTAAAGCATTTAATATTACTAGAAGGTCATTATCTTTAAAATATATTATATATATATATATATACATATATAATTAAATCCGGTGAAATTCTCTATATTTTGATGCAACAAAATTTTTTTAGTGATGACGAGAGTTTTTTTAATGACATGATAGAGGGTTTTTTTGCTGAAATTTGTATAGAATTTCATTCTCTTTTCAGATACAACAAAGTTTCAGACCGTTATATTACAATTTTTTTGAGAAAGATGTCAAAACCAATTTGCTTCTAGCAAGCTTTGCAATTGATAATTCATTAGTAGACTTTTAAAATATAGAATCTTTTTATTCTAACAATTCTTGCCTTATTAAGGAAAGTGAAATAAGAAAGAAAACGGTACTATAAATCTACCAAATAACCAAACAATTAAATGGATTAATATGCTGTCTATTCAATTCATTACAACTTATTTATTAGTCCATTTAATTGTTTGGTTATTTGGTAGATTTATAGTTGCGTTTTCTTTCTTATTTTACTTTCCCTAATAAGGCAAGAATTGTTAGAATAAAAATTCTATTTTTTATAAGCTTACTAATTAATTATCAATTGCAAAGCTTGCTAGCTGCAAATTGTTTTAGACGTTTTTCTAAAAAAAAAATTGTATGTAACAGTATGAAAATTTTCTTATGAGAAAACTATATTCACACATTATATTTTTATTTTAAACTGGGTACAAACCGGCTACGAAATCATCTTGTTGGATATTTATATAAATAACCAACTATTTTACAACACTAGTTGTGAATTTGTTTAAGGTTCACAATTTACTAATGGTTGACAGTTTGAATCGCACTTAATTCTGTGTTGTTGAAATCCTCGTTAAAGTATCAAAATCAATGTCAATTTATCTCTTAGTCCTGTTATTTATTTAAATAACGTTCAATGAAGAAAGTATTACCCTAGAGTTTAATCGTTAGAATGTTTGCAAAAATATTTAAAATAAATAAAAAAATTTCAGAGTTAGATTTTAGTATTTATTTATCATGTATAACATGTGCAATAAGGAGATCACTATAAAAATTACTGAAAACTCTTTGTAATCACTTGTATATGTATCCTTGTAATCACTTGTAATCACCTGTAACCACATGTAATCATTGTAATCACATGTAGTCACCTGTAATCACTTGTAATTATCTGTAATCAGTTGTAATCACATGTAATCAATCACTTGTATTCAGCTGTAATCATATGTATTTTAATTAGTAGGCATCCAACAAGGACTTGAATTCTGGATGCACGTTAAAGTGATAATAAAATTAATTTTGAAATTCCTTTTAAAAACTGAATTTTATGCTGAAATTTAATTTGAAAATTTAATGTATTCTGAATATTGATGTAAATAGAGTTAACGTTGATGTTTGTGGTAGGAATGTGTTTAATTTTTATGAATGAGGAGATTTATAAAATTAGGTGAGCAGCCGAGGCGAAAAGCGTAGTTCACGGATTTGGAGGTTTCACAGCAGAATTTGACGCCCAATCTGTGGGGCTCGAATGTTTTTTTTTAGGACCAGTTCACGGATGATGGAGGTTTCACAGCAATATATATATATATATATATATATATATATATATATATATTAAATGCTTTAATGGGTTTGAGGTCAGCTGGTAAAAAGAAAACTCTTTTATAATGCCTAAATTTTCGGATATATTTAATCCTTGATCACAGGCTTCTAAAAATGTTACAAACAACTAGGCTAAATTATATAAATATTAATTGAACTTACAAGATGAGTTGTTAAAAAATTAACATCGAAGTATTAAACATAACTTTTTAGTTTTCACTTTTAAATGTAAGAAGGATATATAATTTGTATAAGAAAAAATGTAAAATTAAAAATTATGTCAGATTTTGAAATATTTCAAATTTTCTGTTTTAATAGGATACCTGATACCTTTGTTTAATGTATAAGTTATGTTGTATGTGATAGTTGTTGTTTGTATGCGTGTGCGTTTGTGTGTGTGTGTGTGTGTGTGTTTGTTTGTGTGTGTGTGTGTGTGTATGCGTATGCATTAGGTTGTATGGTGTGTATGTGTCTATGTATTTATAACGTTAAACATATTAACAAATATTACATTAGCTATGTAGCTATGTTTTAAAATTAAGTAAATATGTGTAAATCGAGCTCAAACTATTTCAAAAAAATATTGTGTACCAAATTAATTGTTTAGATTGTAATGGCTTGTATATTGGACAAACATGTCAATCATTAAATCAACGTATAACACAACACAGAAGTGACATAAAAGTTAAACCAAATTCCTGTGCTTTAGCGAGTCATTCAGCTAATTTAGATCACAAAATAGATTTCAAAAATCCAAAAATTTTAGAATTAGAGAAAGATAAACAAAAAAGACTATTTCTTGAAATGTATCACATTTTTATTTCAAAAGATAGTATAAATAAAAAAACTGATATTAGTGGTTTGAGCTCGATTTACACATATTTACTTAATTTTAAAACATAGCTACATAGCTAATGTAATATTTGTTAATATGTTTAACGTTATAAATACATAGACACATACACACCATACAACCTAATGCATACGCATACACACACACACACACACACAAACAAACACACACACACACACACACAAACGCACACGCATACAAACAACAACTATCACATACAACATAACTTATACATTAAACAAAGGTATCAGGTATCCTATTAAAACAGAAAATTTGAAATATTTCAAAATCTGACATAATTTTTAATTTTACATTTTTTCTTATACAAATTATATATCCTTCTTACATTTAAAAGTGAAAAACTAAAAAGTTATGTTTAATACTTCGATGTTAATTTTTTAACAACTCATCTTGTAAGTTCAATTAATATTTATATAATTTAGCCTAGTTGTTTGTAACATTTTTAGAAGCCTGTGATCAAGGATTAAATATATCCGAAAACTTAGGCATTATAAAAGAGTTTTCTTTTTACCAGCTGACCTCAAACCCATTAAAGCATTTAATATTACTAGAAGGTCATTATCTTTAAAATATATTATATATATATATATATACATATATAATTAAATCCGGTGAAATTCTCTATATTTTGATGCAACAAAATTTTTTTAGTGATGACGAGAGTTTTTTTAATGACATGATAGAGGGTTTTTTTGCTGAAATTTGTATAGAATTTCATTCTCTTTTCAGATACAACAAAGTTTCAGACCGTTATATTACAATTTTTTTGAGAAAGATGTCAAAACCAATTTGCTTCTAGCAAGCTTTGCAATTGATAATTCATTAGTAGACTTTTAAAATATAGAATCTTTTATTCTAACAATTCTTGCCTTATTAAGGAAAGTGAAATAAGAAAGAAAACGGTACTATAAATCTAAAATAACCAAACAATTAAATGGATTAATATGCTGTCTATTCAATTCATTACAACTTATTTATTAGTCCATTTAATTGTTTGGTTATTTGGTAGATTTATAGTTGCGTTTTCTTTCTTATTTTACTTTCCCTAATAAGGCAAGAATTGTTAGAATAAAAAAATTCTATTTTTTATAAGCTTACTAATTAATTATCAATTGCAAAGCTTGCTAGCTGCAAATTGTTTTAGACGTTTTTCTAAAAAAAAAATTGTATGTAACAGTATGAAAATTTTCTTATGAGAAAACTATATTCACACATTATATTTTTATTTTAAACTGGGTACAAACCGGCTACGAAATCATCTTGTTGGATATTTATATAAATAACCAACTATTTTACAACACTAGTTGTGAATTTGTTTAAGGTTCACAATTTACTAATGGTTGACAGTTTGAATCGCACTTAATTCTGTGTTGTTGAAATCCTCGTTAAAGTATCGCAACTTTAAAATCAATGTCAATTTATCTCTTAGTCCTGTTATTTATTTAAATAACGTTCAATGAAGAAAGTATTACCCTAGAGTTTAATCGTTAGAATGTTTGCAAAAATATTTAAAATAAATAAAAAAATTTCAGAGTTAGATTTTAGTATTTATTTATCATGTATAACATGTGCAATAAGGAGATCACTATAAAAAATTACTGAAAACTCTTTGTAATCACTTGTAATTATTTGTAATCACTTGTAATCACTTGTAATCACCTGTAACCACATGTAATCATTGTAATCACATGTAGTCACCTGTAATCACTTGTAATTATCTGTAATCAGTTGTAATCACATGTAATCAATCACTTGTATTCAGCTGTAATCATATGTATTTCTGTAATCATTGTACAAATTTTTTGCAATGACTCACTCCTCGAAAGTCCGTGTAAATAACTTATTGCTCACATGTATCTTAAGGTTTTCAACTTGTTTTGTAAAAACAGAGCGTGGTCACGAAGCATTTGTTCTGATTAGCATAAAGTTTCAAAACCATATAATTTCCACAGGTCGAATTGTGTTCATAAGCTTGTTATATTTTTGGGTGAATTCCATTTTATATGTTTTATAAAACAGCCTCACATGTATGGGTGTCAGTGTAATGTTGTTTATTTCCTAAAAAACACGTATTTCGACTAGCTCAAGATATTGTCTCTGCAGAGGGCATGAGCAAAAGGGCGTGGTTCTTAACTTATTACTTTGAAGTAGAAACTACAAAAAAAAGAATGAATGGTATTGAAGAAGAGGGCGCCACCGCATCTTTAAAAATAAACTAACACAGACAAATACGATAAAGTAGGATGCAGAAACCCTTAGGGACATCTAGATATCGTTGCCTAACCAATCCCAGTTTATACCAGCTATAACGCACAGCAAAAAATTGTTCCAACAACGCTGAAGTAAAATTACATCGTTACATACAACACGAGGCAGCAATTGTGTGCCTCACGATTTACCTGAATAAATTATTCAAACATAAACTTATGTATAAAAGATTTCAAATTCTCATGATGTACCATAGATCAGATTGTTTTATTCTTACGTCTCCTTGTAGACAACTCAATGTACTTTCTAATTATTTTAAAAAAAAAAATTAAGCCAAGTAAAACACTTTAATATCCAATTAAATTTTGTGCTTGTAATTAATAATTCATGTATTATTTTATAAACGTATTTACAAGAAAAGAAATCCGATATTTAAACATATAAATCATAATTCACAAATTGATATTAAAACTTAAATTGTTTTGATACTAGGCATTAAAAGATTCAAGATCAAAGTTCAAATATTACTAATTTGACAAGTTATAAAAAAAATATCCCGTATCAGATTCGTTAAAGGATTTAATAATGATAGCGAAAATTCTAATTTTAAATTCAAAATTAAAGCAGGTATTATTGTTTTTTATAGTATTTCATATAACAGCAGTTTTGAAACAAACAATCTTTTTTTTACGATTTAGATATTATAGCCATGTTTATGAGGTGATAAACAGGTTCACAAAAGTGACGAGTATTACAATAAAATTTGACCATCGTCAATTAAACGGACTAAATAGAAAGCAACATTTTGAAACATATTATCATTTAAAACTATTTGACCTCAGTTTTATGAATATCATACGTAATTTTAATATAAATTTAAATTCAAACAATAATTATCGCTTTGCAATAAAGCGAATAAATTTAAATAACAGTAGGTTCAAGGGCATACATAATGTCTACTAACCCCTTGAAAGTTCAAACTAGTGGAATTTTTTTACGTACCACAATCCAAAACGAACTGAAGCTTCATGATGAATTTTGTTGTAGTGAAACTCCAATTAGCATTTCTTGTAGAGAAATCTTTTAAAAGCGCAGATTAAACATTCTTTAGTTACAAAAACACGTGCCCACAATCATCATCGATATCTTAAATTCCAATTTTGGCCATTGTATAAATATTGTTCAGTTACACATTAGCAAGCTCTCTCTGCCTCGTGAGCCTCTATCCTTAGTTGCACTATCCATTCTGCTAGCTTATGGCTATTCGCCGTTTCCAGGAAGACTCCCTTTCGCCCATCTACCTGTGTGGTCTCTAGAAAACTCCACAAGTTCGTTCCTCTATTAAAACTTCACTCGTCATAAACGCACACGCAAATCACGCTTCACTAACAAGCGTTGTAATTAGGACGTTTCTCTGCCTGATTGTATGCAACTCAAATTAAGCTTGCCCATTTGCTGGACGAATTTTTTATAAAAGCAACGAACTGAATGAATTAATTATTGCTTATAAGGAAGAAATGCAATGCAATAAAATTAACAATAAAAACTTTGTTTATTTAATTAAACCGTAGATTTGATTTCATTACAAGCTATTGTCCTAATTCGCTCACTTCCACGTTACTCTTCGAGCAATGCGGGATGCCAGTCGTTGATATTAAAAATTAGTGGTAAAAAGTCAAGTGCCTTAATTTATATTCGTTTTAGCGCAAAAACTCTAGGTCAATAAGCAGCGTAATTGAGTGTCTATCTGGGGTCCGTTGAATTTCATACCTACAAGTGAACAGCAGAAGATGAACTGAAACCTTATCATAACCAATTCAAGGGTAGGAGTCGACGACCAATGGTTAAGGGTGAATGTATTGCGTTAGCTGAATCTTTCACTGGATTTATGTAACAATCCTCTTTCTTCACGTACGGTCAAATTACTATCCGTAAAAACCCCATCGTTTCAGTTCATGAGATCCGTTAGTGGAATGCCGTAACTACGCTTAATATTACTCATTTTTCAAAAGTATAACTATTTTGTTATATTAGAAGCTGTCTCACGAGAAGCTTAAACAAAATTATGCTTTAGTTGTTACAAAATAATATTCATATTAAAATTGCTTATAATTCTAATTTTTTATTAAATTTGTACGTAACTGCCAGATCATGGCATTCATTCATAAGCGTAACTATTATGTAATAAAATTTTGTTCAAAAAGAATCTGTGATATAATTTAATTGTTAAATACGGTTGTTATACGATTTGATTATGTGTTATGAAATAAACGTGTTATCATGCAAGTTTTTCTTTATATAAAAACACATATCCGTTAAAAATGTTTCAACTTTGGAGGCGTTTTATCAATTATGTTGTAAGTCAATCCAAGAATTTAAGTAGAAAAATTTAGAATCATCAACAACGATAGGATTCTCTGTATCACCCTTTTTTTGATTAATACTTCCTGGATACTATGGCGTCCAACTTTAGGTTAAATTGTTTTCTGTTTAACTGAGAAGATTTCAAGCCAGACTCTTCTCTAACCTGTCATAGAAAAGATAGTCATAAGGTAGCCGTCGGCAAAACAGTTTTTAGCCTTTCTATCTTTTAATAAGCTTAAAGACTTTAATTTTTTTAAGTATACTCCTATAGTGTGTCGTGAGTAACATATCCCCAAATTGATATATATATATATATATATATATATATATATTATATATATATATATATATATATATTTAAATGAAACTATTAAGTCTTAAGAAATAAGTAGTTACATTGTATAATTAAAGGACACATTATAAAAGGTTAATGGAAGTTCATAAACCAGACAGAGAATAGAAACAGTTATTTTGTATTCCATACCTGCAGGTGCAGGTCACAAGAGACTATAAGAAACCAATTGTTAGAATTAAATTATTAAAATGTAATACTTTGTACCTTTCAAAAAATAGCAGACATGAGATCTGCATGTCCAACAAGTAGTGTAAGAGCAGGAATTACATAAATACCCTGAGAACCCCAAGAAGGTCAATCAGTTTTAGAACTCCATAACTTTAGCATTGTTGGCTGTTCAAGCTACTCATTCTAATTTTTAATTATTAATTATTAATTATTGATTTTTATCTCCAACTATTTATTTCAACTACTTAATCTTTAGTGAATATAAACGTCTAAGTTGTTGTATCAAAATTAAGTCATTTTTTGTAATTAAACAATTAAATAAAAATTAATACAAGAGTTTTTTGGAAGAAAGCTTTTTAAAAAGAAGCTCTAAGAGGCCCAAAACCTATGTCACATGCAATAATTGTAAGAATTATAGCAGTCTTAATGTTTTCTTAATACGCCCGATTTCGTATAAAAACCGTTTCATTAACATCCGCAACGAGGACTTAGTTTCTTTAAGCAGGCATAATTTATTAAACCTGGTTACATTGTCTCCACAACGTGGGGCACGGATTGTTGGGCTAACTCATCCATTGAGACAATGTCTCGGAACAAGTTTTATAAGTATCTGTTATATTAGCGCCGCATCGCAGAGCATTTTTAATTTTAGCAAATTAATCGTACAATTAACACGAGTATATATTGTTTAAAACTTACATATACACGTGTATACAATATATTTAAAACTGTTTTACTAACACTCAACGTGTGGGACCCAAGATTTTTCTTATGCGCAAAATTCTTTTAGAATCGAATTCTTTTAAGAAAAATATTTCTGAATGTTATAAATTTAATTTTTGGGTAATTTAGGATTTCAGTATTAGTATTAGTTTCAGACCCGTTCGCAATTTAAGAGTTTATTTGTGACGTTCAATAATTTGAATATTTGTGGGCAATTGCACAAGGAATTATAACAAACATGTATTTTAAGAGATAAAGAAAAAAAAGTCATTCAAAACTGTTCATCGCAATAGAAAGAAAGATAACTATTATAATTGGAATATCAAGTATTTGCTGTATCCAAGGCCGCGTGTCATATTTTAAAGTATTCTACGTCTATGGCAATTGAATCACGTTTGTATTTAATCTTTTAATTTGTAAAAATATTATTTTTTATCGTAGTAAAAGCGTTATCAAAATTAATTTGTATATGTTGTGTATTTAGTCAGAACAAATTTGTTGCATATTGCCTTAAATTATCGTTTAATATTTGTAAGATTCTGACTTCAATTTGCAAGTTCTTACATTAAAAATTGTTTAATATTTTAATGGTATTACTTACCTGAAATTTTCAAATCCTGTATTACAGATTGTTAATTTTAATCTAGGCGTTAAGTGGTTTAACTATTTGATGTTTTAAGCTGGCAAATACTTTTCAGATTGAATTTTGGTATAAAGATAAATAGAGTTACGGATTAAAAATTTTAAGGAGTTAGTATTTAAGCAGAATAGAAAAGAAATATTAGCTATCTTTTGTTACGCTTTACTGTTGTTATTACGTTTGAGGACTGGTTTTGTGCCACAGACACGGTTTTGTTTTACTTTTTTAATTTTATTTCATCGGCATTGCAACGCAAAGTGTTTGGCATTAGCCTAGGCGAAACTGGCCGTAGGGGGTTGGTCTAGCAATACCTTAGTCTAAAGCGAAAACCATGACGGGTTGCGTGCTCAGCTGTACATTAGTCTAGGCGAAACTCGAGACGAGCTTGTCTTTCTATCAGTTTTACATCATTCTCTAGGTCGAAAATGACGTAGTTGTTTAGTTTATTAGTATAGGTGAGACTCATAGCAGAGTATGTCACTCTAGCAATTTTATGCGTTGTAAAGCACGTTTATTTGTTTCGGCAGTTTAATTATAAGTAGAACAAGCTGTTCACCAGAAAATTAAGTTGTAATTAGCCATTATTGTAAATAATTTTTATTTCTAGTTCCCATATTTTGGTACGACAGTAATAAGATTAAAATTTTTAAGTAATTCACACATATAAATTCATAAGTATTTTATATTTTCTTTTCTTAGGAAACATCTCACTGTGTGAAATAATATATTAACCTTGTTGCGTTAACTTTCTGAAATAGAACTACCGTGCATTAATTTGTAACGACCTTAAATAAAAAGGCTAATATAAACCCTTTTTAGGTTATTCTCAAATATACAAGCTCAACAAGTTCAATAAATACGTATTAAACCGTCCCACATAAAAGTTTCATTCAGTACATGGAATATATCTTATAAGTTTATAAATTCTTTGAAAGATTTGATCCTTTAACCCCTTTAGTAGTTTCTTCTTCCTTGAAATACGCGTTTGTTACTTCCAAAAGTAAATCGTTGAAATGTTTGTTCGTTTACTCGTTCCTTCTAATTAAGTCATTCGTGGTATTTTTGTATCGTGGATCGATAATAATACTAACCTCTAGTCTTTTCTAACAGTTAGGCAACTGATTTGTCTTTGGCCTCTGTCTAGTTGCATAATCGTTTAGATGTTTTAAAATGTATTTTGCTTTCCCAAACGAACAACGAAATTCAATGGAATTAATTATCGTGGTTGCCTACTTTATTGAGGTATTCTAACAATGTTTCGCCGTGTCGTTTAGAGAATACATTTTTACTTGCTTTTTTAATATATTTAACATTCTATTGCTGGGAATGGTTTTATGTTATTTCCTCCATAGTTTTGAAGTTGTATAAATACAAGTTTAACTTTTGGAAAAGCTCTCTTATTTATACGACTCCTCTTACGTATCCGACTCTATTGTATACGATTCTATTGCTATACAACGTCCTTTGAGCTTTGTAAAGTTGGGATTTAAAAAAGCGTTTTGTGCCAGTATAGTTAAGTTGTTGGTTCTAGCACCCAGCCATAGACAAATGCATCCGCATTTCCTCATTCTAAGATGATATAGAGAGAAGATAGCTCTAGGTACAGTGAATTTTTCTGTTACTTTTATTTGTGTTGTGGTTTTGAAAGATAGCAACTTCTTTTTGATTGATTCCGCAATAAATTGCAGACTATGCGTTAGAAAAGTCATGTTCACAAAACAAACGATTATGTACATTTTTCTTAAAGTTTACATTAGAGCACTTTCTGCTGTTTACTTTTCTGTGTAAATTAATGTTGACGTCAAACAACTTACTATTTCAAATTTAATATTACGTTCTTAAATTTTACGTGGTGCGCCTTGTAAAGTAGATGTTACTGTATTATTTCTTTAGTTCTTGTACATATTTAAAGCTGGAACATGTTGCATGTATTCTATTATTTAGATAATAAGATTTCATTCTCGATAATTTAAAATGTTTAGATATATACTGTATTATATGTAAATTCACGCTTTCTCTACATCGTATTATAACGAACGATTACGTTGATAAATATTCTTTTGGGACTGTACGTTTAACTGATACGTTGTATAATAGCTTTTTACTGATGTTTCCGATTTTTTTCTTTCTATATTACCCACTCCACTCTACAACATCTTAATTTGTGCATCAACTTTGAATGGAACTTACTAACATCGTAACCCATCAACTATAGTATCCTAGTTTAGGTTTAAACATTTTTTTGGTTTCTGGTATAGTTTTTAGTGAAATACATTACCCAGGTATAAGGTGAAACTAAATATAGTTAAATTTGAGTAGTGTTACTGGTAAAGTAAAAAATTTTCGGTTGGGAATGCTTGAAGATTCTCTACTGAAAGAAAATTTCTTTGGTTTTATGTCAAAATTTTTTGGTAGTATGAAGAATTGCTATTGAGCAATGCTTCATTTAGGTAGTACTCTATGGTAATTAGAGTAATGGAACATCTAAGGTTAATCCCATAATTTTATTGAAAACTAAATATTTTTTAGTTTATATTTGTAAGAGATAAATATTCAACTTTTGGAAAAAAATTTAGGGTAAGTGAATGCTAGTAAGAAGTATTAAAATTTGTGTTAATTTAATTAAAGGAATGAGCAGATTTTGTGTGTGTGTGTGTGTGTGTGTGTGTGTGTGTGTATGTGTGCATGTGTGTGTGTGTGTGTGTAGGTGTAGGTGTATGTTTGTGTGTATGTGCGCGTCTGGGTGTATGTATAAATTCGTTTCAAAGGTGTAAATATTTTCCTATGCCCCCTCCCATGCATTATATGGATGTATACTTTCCGATTATGACTTCAACCGATTGTGACTTCTCTGATTTTGTTTACCCTTGACTTGATTTATTAGAGTCAGTCTGGTGTCTGTTGAATTTCATACCAGCAAGTGCACAGCAGAAGAAAAACTGAAATCTGATCATAGTCAACGCAAGGGTAGCAGTCGGTGACCAATGATTAAGAATGAGTTTATTACTTTTGCTGAATCTTTCATTTAACAACCCCCTTGTTCTACACACATACACATACATCCACGCACACACATGCACACTCTCTCACATACTCATACATAACTACGCTGGGATTCTGTTTTATTTTATTTTGTGCTATTCTTAGGGTTTTTTGTGGTTTTTGTACTTGTTGCTTGGTGTTGTTCTTTTTGGGTTTTTTTCTTTTTTTCCTCGTTCCTTTCGCTCCACATTCCTTTTTTTTGTGGTTGATCTTACTTTCTCTCGGTCTTCGTGCTGCTATGGGTGGATTTTCGATCCGTTTCCTGTGGTATGTGCTTCTACACCTTTTTTCTTTTCTTCGGAAACCATGACTTAGTCGACTTTAGGCCTAGTTAGAAATTCTTTTTTTCGGTTCTTCGTTTGATGCGATTCTTATTACCACAGTTTGAAGTACTTTAATTTTTTTCTATCCAGCATTCTTGTTGTTCTCTGACTTACTTGAAACTTGACACTTTTGTCTTATTTTGGCTATTACTGTTGGTTTTCTTTTTCGCTTCTTTTCTTTACTTTTGGCAGAAAACCAATCGTCTTTTGAGGTTGAAGACTGTAGTTTCTTTGCGGAAGAATCATCCGTCCTTTGACGACTTTGACAGTGTTGATGCCGTTCTACTTTTACTCTCGCTCTCACTGCTATTACCTACCTATTTTTGCCTGTGTTTCTTTTCTCTTTTGGTTTTGTCCGGTACCTTGATTCTCGGAGCCGGATAAAGATTCTTTTTGTTGATTTTTGAGTGTTTCTTGAAGTTTTCTTAAGCAAATTTTGTTTTGGTTTATCCTATTGGTGTATTTTGGTCTTTCGAGCCGGAAATAAGTTAATTTTTGTTGTTTTTTTGCTTTTCTTTGGGATTTCTCAAACGAATTTTTTTGTTTTTGCTTATAGTAAGTACGGTACTGCCTCCTTCATTACTTTTGTTTTCCTACCCCGACCTTTTAATTTTGCTGGGAGGGGGGATTTGCTACGT
The DNA here is from genome assembly GCA_036346225.1 of Platerodrilus igneus. Taxonomy (NCBI): domain Eukaryota; kingdom Metazoa; phylum Arthropoda; class Insecta; order Coleoptera; family Lycidae; genus Platerodrilus; species Platerodrilus igneus. Next base: position 7,505,468 of record JARFIW010000791.1, read on the forward strand.
TTACTTTCCGACGGTGTACTAAGCCTAACGCCATATTAGTTAATTAATCATCCGCTTTGGATACTCATACACCATCCTATATATTAGACATTCCTACAATAAGTACGCTTTTATACAAAATTTCTTTAAATCTATTTGCTGCTAAATGAAAAGTTTTTCTATAGTCTAAATAGTCGGTACCTTGTTTTAGGTTGCCGTTGGCTTGATACATATTACTATAGAGTGTGATTACTTCTTGTAATACTCAAACCTAAAGATCCACTTTGGAATTAGATGTGCTAGTGTTCCTTGTTATGCTAAAATTTTCTGTTTACTAACGATGTTTTTTTTTTAAATTTAATAATTTTTTTGTTACTTATCGCACTTGCTTATATCAAACTTTTAGTATTTTTTTTGACTAGATGTATTACCTGTTAGCGACGAAATGCGCACTTCGTAGAACCATTATTTAAATTGTCCATAGAAGGATCATTTTTTAAAAATAGTAACTTTATTTACTTTTTTCTACTTGTTTTAAATAGAAATTTTTATTGTTTCTGTAAATAAAAACATCAGTGGCAATGTACTTTTCTTGTATACGTGAATCCCCTCATTCTCTGCGTTTGTAGTTAGTCTGGTCTTTCTAATTTACCTTTAAGTTTGTTTCGGCGTTCGTTAACCTTATGAATTGTGACGCCCCTTCTGTTTACGCCTAGGTACGCAGCAAGATTTTTTAAGGTGCATCCTTTATAATTCAATTCGACCAGGCTGTAAGGTTGGAGATCCCACCGTACAAAATATCAGGGCACTAAATTATAGTAGTAGTGGATCCATCCAGTTTAAGGTTCGTCACACAGATGATTTTATAGCTTTACCTATACGAAGAAAAAAGCACGCCAAAGTAGTACCTTTTAACAGTTTACCAAACCAGTAACGAGGATCTTTGAAAATAAAAAGGGAAAAGTTTGAAAATCTTTAATTTTTAAAGAAAACTGTGGAATCAGATTACCGTAATGTTTATGATAACCTTAATCGCGAGTAACATGATTATTCTAGTACTTGCGTTCAATTGGTTTTAGTGTATATATTAATAATCTTTAGAATAATATTTTACTGTATCTGTTTCTTCCCGTTCTGCATTTTTAAATAAAAATAATAATAGTTGTTTTTGTAGTACCCCGCATATACTCACGCAATTAATTAGAAATGTTAAAATAGGAGTCCAGTAAAATTAGATAACCTCATTTGTAGAAAAAGTAGTTAAAGTTAAATTTATGATAAGTTCATTCAGGTCTTCAACCTATGCGCTATTTGCAATAGAGGAAATAGCATATTACAACATAATACCAGCAAAATAGTTTATAATTTCGAAATAGACAGGCACATCACAATTACAATAAAAGTCAAAGTCCAAGTAGAACCCATTAGGTAGCTGCTGGTCACCAACTAGAAATAAGCAAAGTTAACAATTTAAAATAAGGACAGAGTGACTACGAGGAAGCGAACAAAAAACGAAAATAGCGTCAGTTCCATTCCGAGTATGGCCACTATATGAAAAGAAACGATTTGACCGATAGGTAAATTGGTATTAGTGAAAGTTGTAGTGACTGAGTTTATTAGGAGTAAGTTTTATGCCTGATGTAAGTTGTACCAGTACTAGACATAAGTAATAGGGAATGTGCCCGCTGGATAAAAGTATTCGTAAATTGTGTATCTAACGCCTAAACTTTTAAGGATGTTAATATAATAAATAAATGATATATTTAGTAGTTAAATATACCAAATAATATTATCCGAGTTTTAATTAGGTAATAACCTAGGAGTCACGGTGCGTATAAGGCAAATGATAGCACCTCGCACTCCCTTCCAGCAGAAGATACGGACAACCACGTCTCCCCTAGTTAAAACTACACTATATACAAACAAAAAAAAACAAAGAAAAACCGCTTGACCAACCCTCAGCTAAGATTAACATAAACCGATCAATCAATCCTTCAAGTAATGTACCATGTTATTATTCAAACTTCCGCGATCGCTACAGTGGCGTCAGGTGTGGAGTACGAACCCACGCTCCCTCTCGAGAATCAGAGCTTAAATCTGGTTGGTGACCAGGAGCTACCTAATGGGTTCTGCTTGGACTTTCACTTTTATTGTCATTGTGATGTGCCTGTCAATTTCGAAATTATAAGTTATTTTGCTGGCCTTGCGTTGTAATATCCTATTTCCTTTATTGGAAATAGCGCATAGGTTGAAGACCCGAATGAACTTATCATAAATCTAACTTTAACTAATATTTCTACAAATGAGGTTATCTAATTTTACTAGTCTCCTATTTTAACATTTCTAATTAATTGGGTGGGTATATGCGGGGTACTACACTTTCTATAATTTATTCCCATTTTTACAGTATTCTATTATAAACTAAAAATCACCCCAGTCGATTAATTATGATAAATAAATATATGAATTGTGCACAAGCCTATTTATTTATGCAACTATCATACTTTATCTATTTGACATAATAATATTATAACAAAAGTTAATGTTAAATGATTATAACAAATAAATAAAATTTACAATAATATCATATTATGTTGCGTTGTTTTAAATAACATTTTTGTCCGTCCTGTAAAATCGGTCATTTTGGACTTATGCACTTTTCATGTAAAGCCAGCGATTTGTAGATTTAGATGCTGTTACTTATACAATGTTTTGTATTACAAACACTTTGTTAACTTCATTGCCAGAAGTTTAAAAGAACTCATCTACGCCCCAAAGGTATCTGATTAATGGTTGTCAGTAGTGTTTAATTGTTTTCGGCATTTAAGAAATGTCGGGTGGTTGACACCTAATTTAAATTAATTATCCTCTAGAAGAACGACGTAATGAAGAACGCAAATTGCTTACTACAGGACCAGTTTCTATTTATATAATACAGACACTCAATTAGCATGGACAATGTTGAAGTGTTTATCGGCCCAATTATGGTTCCTAATGCAGAACCTAAAACATACCACACTCTTAATCGAAGCTTTTCTATGGCGCTTTCTAAGCTTGTAGAGTTAGTTCTAAGCCAATCCCTTAGTGCCCTATATCGACAAAATATGACTTTAACAAACTTTACCTAAATGTTATACTATTACGTAGACTCGTATAATGACGAACTGCAGCTAATTACTTTTTCCATCTACTTATATTAAAATACATTGCCAAACAGAAATACTAAACATGGTGGAAGTTAGTAAGGGTGGGTTGAATATAAATCAGCACAATTTGTTTAGAACGTTTGAAACTCATGGATGTAGAGTCAAGAGACCTAACTACAGTTTTCTAGAAAATGCTTGTAATGACATTAATTTTACTTGATTTTGCTGCAAAAAGGGCGTATAGTATCAGCAATAAGTAAGCATAATATTTCGAAAATCATTAAATTAAACATGTTTTGCAGCACAGGGTTGAGTTACCCTAATAAACATTTCTGTTACGCAAATACGTGCGTCCTTAAAGTCAACCCATTTTACAGAATTAAGTGCTATGTTCTTGCACCATAATGAAACGAAGTCCTACAAAAAGTTTAAAATCAAAAGCAATAAGCGTTTCTGGAAATCAAACCTTCTTGAATAAAAATCTTGATTTAATACTTTCCGCTAACTGCACAAGTTCATATTTTGATATTGAATGCGTTTTCTTTGAGTCTAATATAGCTGATAAAGTATTTTCTTAGAAGTTATATTCGAAATGGGCTTCATAGCATTTGCAAACAAGTTACAAAAGGATCGAAAATTTAAACAACTATGCAGGATTTCCTAATGATGAAAATAATCTTTCATTTGCATCTAAATGTAATTCGATTATATTACGTTACTTCTAATGAGAGCTGGTTATCTTGAAGCTAGTGGCACTTTGTATCAACTAGCACTCTTAAGGTATTTTATTTCAGTATACTCCGACATTTACGTAAAAGCTAAGAATATGTTTGAGGATTTCTGAGTGGAAATAGCATTAAGGGATATATCAAGATGGTATTGTAATTAGTAAAGCTTATTCTCAGATTACAATTTGCCATTTTTATATAAAGCTATCACATGTATATACACACAGTCAGTCAAACTTCGTTAGGAAGATCGTTAAAACGCCAGAGAACTCTAAACATACCCAAAAAAGTTTACCTACCCGAAATCTTTAAAGTTTGATTGTATATCTGATATTTGAATACAAGAAGTACATTTTACACTTTGTTACACTATCCACATAGAGTATCTATTGAAAGCTTCACTTCTTGATTGCATATTTTAACTTCTGTTATCTCAAGTAAACTTTTTAGGTGGCTGATAGAGATTATTAAAAAATACATTGAAAAATGCAAACTCGCCTTTATGTAAATAGTCAAAATACCGAATTTAAAATTTTACGCTTAAAAGTTAATTGATCGATTAAATCAACACCAAATTTATTTCAAAGCTGCTATATTAAAAAACATAGACCATCGTTTAACGTATCGCTTATCGGATAGCTATTGGACAACTGCTGGCTACAGTTTTATTAAGAGTGACTAGTAAATATTTACTCATTTTTACGATTTTTCTAGTTTGGGGAATCGCTATTGCTTGAACAGCACTGTGAAATTCCATAACACTCACAATAGGTCTGTAGTATAGCTTTGTACGTTGTTGAAAAAAGTTCTATCGAAATCATTGCAAGTTCCAGGTTTTGATTAAAAAACTGTATTAGTCAAACTTACAACGGATTGCAATCAAAATTGCAAGGATATATTAAAAAAACTATATACGTACCATGTGCAAGTCATATCCTAAATTTAAATAGAAATTGTGCTGCCGAATCATATTTGGGATATGTTTTTTTGACTTTATTTGTGTGTGTGTGTGTGTGTGTGTGTGTGTGTATATTGTTGTGGATTCAAAGGGTTAAATCAGTGGGAAACAATAAAATTTCAACAACCCTGTATATAGAAAAGAACAAATTATTTACGCGCAAAATTTATTTAATTCATTTAGGGACAACGGACAAGTATTGACGTATTTTTATAATTAATAATTGGAATGTTAAAATTACATAAAGAAAAAACAGTTTTAAAGCAAATAAAAGTTCAAGGATACGCAAAATTAATTTTAATTTAGTTTAAGCAAACACATATAAGCAAAAGGGAATTTGCTGTATAAGAAGATCAATAATTCCAAGCCAAATGTATTCGTTCTAACAGCCAACCTCAGTTTTATCAGATACTAAAAAGTATAAAGTCTAGGAATTATTATGCTAAACATTCGATAATTACCAGAAACACCTGCATTGTAAAAGGTTACGTTCGACAAAGTCAAGAGCATGTTTCGATAGGATTTCATAGAAATTATGTCCAACCGTCAGTTTGGATAAACAACAAGGCTAACAAACATCTTAAAAAGCGAGGGAAATGCACAATCGGTTATATACAACAGATAGAGACAGATATAAAAGCGTTGGGATTAAAATGCACGTACCGTATACACGTGGAGTGGAGATAAGTGTCATCGATATCGATTTTCTGTAACTCAAGTGGGGTTTTGAACGAGACAGCAGACATGCATAAGAAAGAGATAAATATAGCTTAGGCGGGATTTGTGACGACAGAGAATTTTATCATTGGTTAAAAACAAACAATTTTTCAAACCTAGGCACACGCGACGGTTGAAAGCGCATTTGGATATACAGCACGTAAACCGGAGTAAATTTCACGAATTTCGAGACGGTTATATTCAAAAATTTTAGAATTAGATTTGAAAATAAGCTTTTCGCTTGAAGTGCGTCCACTATGGGAGTTTTGAAAGCATATAAATACTCAACTCTTCTCTTCGCTGCTATTTTACTTTACTTCGATAAAGTACTGAATGCCGACCACCATGACAGTAAAGCTTTCTGTGAGTATTTTATGTGAATATATTACCGTAAATATAGTGGTTGAAAGTGTAAAACAGTAGTAGCGGACATCTAATTATTGACGTGAAGTACGAGTAGTCCATTTTAAATTAATAAAGGTCCTGCTACTACAATACAAAGCACGAAAATCAATAAACGGAAGCATGATATATGTGGGATAAGCATCACAAATAATCAAGTTTGTAAGCATGATATATGGAATAGTGCTGTGAGACGAGGCGCTTGGCTCGCAGAGGTGGAAGACGGTAGAGGCCTGTGGATTCGCTGAGTAGCACGGTGAATGGAAACGAAGCCGAAGTGTTCTGGCATTCATGTCTAAAGGAAAGGAAGCCTGAAGAATTCTCCAGGTAATTTATTTGAAATTTCTGTTGTTTGATATACATTTGTGAAATTTTGTGCTGTGTGGTTGACTTTTTGGGGCATATTTATGGTTGTAGAAACTTATTGAAAAAGATACATGTACTGGACAATTTATTGAGGTTAAATATTGAAAAAAGGAGTGTATTTAAAACATCAAACATTTTATTCTGGATATAAATTGAATTGTAAAGGGCAAACGGGTCTGTTAATGTTGTTTTAATTTATGCAAGGTGTAAAAGGCATATACAAACTAAACTGGGTTATTATGAGCTCACCATACTCCAGTGTGAAGTCAATTTAGGGTAACATGCGGAGCCCATCTACTTATATCTCATTGAATTTGTTTGAAAATTATTAAAAAAGTCATGGACTTTAAAAACTTACTATATTTTAAGTTTTATAATTAGAAACGAGGAAAAGATTACTTAAAACATATGTGTGGAGCACAGCACTGTACGGCTGTGAAGCCTGGACAGCAGAAGAAGCGGACATGAAAAAGATATAAGCCTGTGAAATATAGAACTACAGGCGTATGATGAAGATATTATGGACAGAAAAAGTTATGAACAAAGAAATGGTGGGGAAAGAAAAAAATATGTGGAAAATAATAAAAAATAGGAGGCACCATACTAATACATGAGGGAATGGTGCGAAATATATTAGAAGCAAAGATAGGAAAAACGGAGAGGTAGATATAGACCTGGGTTTGACTATTGCACACGGATGGCGAAGGATGTGGGCTGTGGGAGCTTCAGGAAATGTGTAAGCTAGCTCAGAATAAAATTCAATGGAGGTACACGTCCAACCAGTTCAAAAATGTAAAATCTAATGACGAAATAATAACTGTACCTAAGCCTGAGGATTATTATAAGCAACTACAGGTGTTGGTTTTGCAATGTTTGCAACTAGCGTTAATTTTGCGAAGGAATTTACTGGAAAACTATTAATTTGGCAGGTGTCTAAGGGTTTTGGGATCTTGGTAGCCACATGCTGCTTAACCTCCTTCACATACCACTGAATGTCGGGGAAATGGTTTATATATTTGTAAAGCAATGGAAGGGGAACCGAGCTGCATCTAACAAGAAAGAACAGCACTTATGTTGTACTATAAAATTATTTTTGTAATTTTATATTTCTTTATCCTCGTGACTATCAGCTATAAATCAAACCTCCCAATTTTCTAAACCTTAATCTGATATCACAAGGTCGAGAATTTCTTCTTTTTCTTTTAAGCCCAAGGTAATGTCGGATGGTAAATGGCTTGAGACAAAGAAAAACTCTTAAGATATAAACGGCTAGTCGAGTGTTAGCTCGGGGTAGATCATGAGCTTGGGTCATGGGTGAATAATAGACCAAAAATATATTTAATGAGCGCCACCGTATTTTTCAATACAATAACCAACAAAATTTAACTGTGCTTGTATAAGGGGAATGCGGAAACCTTATCTTAACACCACTAACATAGCCATAAAACTTGAATTTCACTCTTTAAGACACACTTACCAAGACCTCAACCACCAGATGTCAAACAGATGTCTCAGCTTTACCTGTGAACAAACAAAAGCACAACATGGACACCATTTGTGTCCTCAAAAACATTTGCCAAAAATAGAATAATAGAATTTAGGCATCTAAAATATACTGAGGGAATTCATTTTCATTACACACACTTTCTGTTCCGGGAGGACTTGCACTTTTTTAAATGTTGAATAATAAAACGTCTTTCAAAAACAAAAGGGATTCTATTAGGATAAATTTCTGATTATATACATGTGACTGCAATATTTAAATTTGTATCTTTCTCATAATTTTCATAATAATGCTAATGAAGTTTTACATTCTAAATTAAGATCTATGTGTAGATCATTTCTATAAGATTTAATTAGATAGACATATTATTATTAAGCCCTATAGTAGGGGATAAAGAATACTACTATAGTAAGCCTGCTTATCGTAAAAGGCGATTAAAAGGCGCAACAAGGGGCAGCAGCCTTGCTGGCTAAAAGATATTGGAGGAGGGTCGGTTGGTCTCGGGCGATCCTCAATAATTTACAAGCTTGTTGGGGGTTGGCCGTGACGGATACGGCTTTTTGCCAAAATCTTTAAAAACTGCGTTGTGGAAAGATATGGGAGCCTACCACAATATTTCCCAGGTGTGCGTGGCCTAAAACACGAAATATATATGATGGAGAGCTCACAAGTAAAATTCTTGTCCGGAGGTAAAATACTCCCTCATTCGGATCTCCGGGAGGGGTACTTGGGGCTCGTCATCGTAAGAATATAAAACAACAGTTCGATTTAGTGATAGGGACTTGGAATGTAAGGTCATTACTTAGAGTAGATAAGTTAACGAATTTATTAGTCGAAATGAGAAAGGAAAAGCTGGACATTTTAGGTATTAGTGAGGTGAGATGGCCAGATAGTAATGACTTTTGGAAAGATAATTATAGAATAATTACAACTTCTTCAACTAATGGACAGGCAGGGGTAGGAATAGTGTTAGGTAAAAGATTAGGGCATAAAGTTAAAGAGTACTTACAATTTAGTGATAGAATAATTATGGTTAGATTGAGTACAAAACCCACAGACACTGTTTTAGTACAGGTTTACATGCCAACAACTCAGTACGAGGATGAGGAAGTAGAAAAGGTATACGAGAATATAAATAGTATAGTGAGAAAAGTAAAGGAGATGAGAATTTAATAGTTATGGGCGATTTTAATGCGTCAGTGGGAGAAGGTAGTGAGGGAAAATGGTAGGAAAATTTGGGTATGGCAGAGGAAATGATAGAGGAGAAAGATTAGTTGAGTTTTGCCAGGAACATAGATTAGTAACTGTAAACACCCTATTCGAACAACATGTTAGGAGAAGATATACCTGGAAAGCCCCAGGTGATAGGGCTAGATACCAAATAGATTATATTTTAGTTAAACAAAGATTTAGAAACCAAGTTAAAACTGTCGTAGTTATCCAGGGGCTGACATAGATAGCGATCATAACTTAGTTAAAATGAAGTGTAAACTAAAATTCAAAAAATTGAGAAAGGGTAAAAGAGAAGGATGGGATCTAGGTAAGCTTAATGATAGTAGGGTAAAAGAGGAATATAAACAAGTATTAGATAATAAGAGCAAAGAGATAGCTGTAGGAAGGAACGTAGAAAATAGATGGAAAGAAATAAAACTGACTGTACATGATATAGCAACACAGACTATAGGTAAGAAAAAAATAGAAGCGAGAAAACCGTGGGTAACAAAGGAGATATTAGATTTAATAGAGAATAGAAGAAAGCTTAAACCTTTCAGAGAAGTGGATAGTGAAAGTAAGCAAAATATAATACAGTTAGAAATAAGATAGTACATGAGTGTAGAAAAGCTAGAAATAAATGGATGGAAGAGAACTGTAAGGGAATACAAGATGATTTGAGAGTAGGTAAGACAGACAGGGCATACAGGGCAGTTAAAAAGTTTTTTGGGGAAGATAGGAAAAATATAATGGTATTAGAGACGAGAATAATGAGCTTCTAATAAATAAAGTTGAGGTAGCAGATAGATGGAAAAGATATTTAGAAGATTTATATAAGGAGACGATATGAATGAGTTAGAGAACGACCAAGAAGAGGATGTAGAAATAGGGTTCTCAATATTAAGAGAGGAATTTGATAGAGCTGTTCGGAATCTTAAACTAAATAAAGCGCCAGGGATAGACGATATTCCCGCAGAATTAATAAAATATGCAAGTCAGAAAACTTTAGATAGATTATATGAACTAGTGAAATTAATATATGATACAGGTGAGGTTCCAATAGATTTCGAAAAAAATATTATTATTGCAATCCCAAAAAAGTCAGGAGCTGATAGGTGTGAGAATTTTAGAACGGTTAGTTTAACTTCTCATGCTTCCAAAATACTAACAATAATAATTAAAAATAGAGTAGAAGCTTTGACTGAGAATTATTTAGGCGAAGACCAATATGGTTTTCGTAAAGACAGAGGGACTAGAGAACCGATACTAATGATTAGGGTAATTATCGAAAAAGGTTACAAAAAATAAAAACTCATTTCGCATTTGTAGATTTAGAAAAGCATTTGATAGGGTTAATTGGATTGTTATGTTCAGGGTTTTGCAAAAATAGGAATCTCTCATAGGGATAGAAAAATTATTTACAGTCTATATAAAACCAAAGTGTAGTAATTAGATTTGATGAAATAGAAAAGGAAGCTAAGATTAGAAATGGTGTTAGACAGGGTTGTATACTGTCTCCTTGATTTTTAATGTTTATATTGAGGAAGCTTTAAACTTAGCTAGAGAGAGAAAGAGATAGGTATTAGTGTACAGGGACAGAAAATAGACATGTTACGTTTTGCAGATGATATAGCCATTATAGCAGAGTCTAGAAAAGAGTTAGGAGAGTTTTAAATATTTTAGATGAGATACTACGGAGTAACTATAGTATGAGTATTAACTCGGTAAAGACAAAGATAATGACAAGTGAGTTACAGCCTAGTTCTAAACCAAAATTAAAAATAGGTAATACCGAGTTAGAGGAGGTAGATGAATTTTGCTATTTAGGTAGTATAATTACAAAGGATGGACGTAGCAGAAGGGATATAGTAGCTAGAATAGCTCAAGCTAGAAAAATGTTTTTAAAAAGAAAAACTTACTAATAGCTAATAGTATTAGTTTAGATAATAGAAAAGTTTTTAAAGTCGTACGTATGGAGCGTTCTACTATACGGTAGTGAGACTTGGACAATTAAAGAAGTAGATAAGAAAAGGATAGAAGCTTTTGAAACTTGGTGCTATAGGAGAATGTTAAAGATTAGCTGGACAGATAGAGTAACAAACGAGGAAGTTTATAGAAGGAAAGGTGAGGAACCCTGTATGTGGAAACAATTGAAGGTCAGGAGAGATAGAATGATAGGGCACCAGTTAAGACATGAGGAACTATTTAGTAAAGTCTTAGATTATAGACTACCAAATAAAAATAGAGTAGGAAGGCCTAGACAAAGCTATATTAGTCAAATAATTAGAGATTTAGGTTGTGAAGGGTATGTGGACCTTTTTAGATTAGCTCAGAATAGAAAAGAATTTAGAGCTGCGTCAAACCGACTGTAACTAAGTTCGAAAACAAAACAAAAAAAATATAAAAATCAGTTAACTAAATGTCACCAGGACATAACTCACAATTAGTTAGAGGTCTGGCATGTTGGTAGCGTTTCGTTGCTTAAGCCTTACCATAACATATAATTTAATAAACGTCACCATGATATAGCTCACAATTAGGTAGCGGTCTGGCATGTTGGTAGCGATTTGTTGCTTAAGCCTTACCATAACATATAATTTAATAAACGTCACCTTGACATAACTCACAATTAGGTAGCGGTCTGGCATGTTGGTAGCGTTTCGTTGCTTAAGCCTTATCATAACAGATAATTTAATAAACGTCATCATGACATAACTCACAATTAGGTATCGGTCTGGCATGTTGGTAGCGATTTGTTGCTTAAGCCTTACCATAACATATAATTTAATAAACGTCACCTTGACATAACTCACAATTAGGTAGCGGTCTGGCATGTTGGTAGCGTTTCGTTGCTTAAGCCTTATCATAACAGATAATTTAATAAACGTCATCATGACATAACTCACAATTAGGTATCGGTCTGGCATGTTGGTAGCGTTTCGTTGCTTAAGCCTTACCATAACAGATAATTTAATAAACGTCATCATGACATAACTCACAATTAGGTAGCGGTCTGGCATGTTGGTAGCGTTTCGTTGCTTAAGCCTTACCATAACATATAATTTAATAAACGTCACCATAACATAACTCACAATTAGGTAGCGGTCTGGCATGTTGACAGCGATTCGTTGCTTAAGCCTTACCATAACATATAATTTAACACTTTTCCTTTTTGAAGCGGATAACCAGGTTATATTTCATTTCCCTATAAATGGTAATCATGTGAACATGTTAGAGTTCTTTAACAACCATCAGGTTGCTAATATCTATGTAGAGCCAGCTGGATAGGAAAAAGATAGAAGGATATAGGAAGACCTAGACCAAACTATATTAGTCTAATTATTACAAATTTAGGTTGTGAAGGGTATGTAGAGCTTTTTAGATTAGCACAGAATAGAAAAGAAGTTAGAGCTGCGTCAAACCGACCTTAAGTAAGGTCGAAAACAAAATGATGATGAATTAGTGTATCAAACTGTTTTTAACACATGTGAATATATTTTATCTGTCAATAGCTGTAAATGAAAGGTTGTATGATTGTTGTATTATTTAGTGATTTTATTGAATGGTGTGCGAGTGTGAAAAAGGTATGGTTGTAAGTTTAAATATTCGAGAAAAGAGGCACAGCTGAGTTAGCCAGAGAAGCTGAAGGAGTTTGAAGGCGAAATAAAAGGGTAAGAAATTTTTTTTGAAATTTTTGAATTTTTAAAAATTATACCAGACCAAGGAAGGACACGAATTTTTCTGAAGTTCCACGGCAATATATATATATATATATATATATATATATATATATACAAGACAAGTTATTTGCAGTCCGCAATAAGGCATTTGTGTAGAACACAATGAAAAATAAGATGTATCTGTAAATAAACCCTTATGAAAATAATAAGAAAGCTCAAAGTTGCATTGGCTATGCAACTATTAGTTCGATTTGTATTGTAAATAAGCTCTTATTATCTTCATAAGGGTTTATTTAGATGCATCTTATTTTTCATTGTGTTTTTTATATATATATATTAATAGTGGTTTTAAAAAATCAAAAATAAATATAAACGAAGCAGTTTCAAAACACCCTGTATAAAGGAACAACCGGAAATTACGTGCAAAAGTTATGTTAGTTAATTCATTTTTAAGTATCAGGTATTAACGAAATTTTATAAATAATTAATGAAATTTAAGTAGGTTTGCAAAGAAATTAAATGGCAGAAGCCAATGCAATTAATTTATTAATTAATTTGAATTTAATTGAACGATTATTGATGCATAATATGCATAAAAGCGTTTAAAAACTCAATAATACCAAGGTGAGACGCATTGCTAACGTACAAATATATCAGTAGGGTTTGAAATACGTGCAATATCCAACTCGTAGAAGTGTTATTTAAAATGTTACGATTGAACATCTGCGTATTTTCTAAATGTCAAGTTCTGCTTAAAATTTGTAGATAGCAAATGGTTACAGAGAATGTCGGATAAACCATCGCTTATATTCGCGGGAAATGCTAATGAGGGGGTTATTTAACTCACGTAGAGAGTCCACGTGAGGTAGACAGCGCACAAGCAAGGATTTTGATTTTCTACCACTCAAGCAAGGTTAGGAGGAGACGTAGAAAACGTATAAGCATGAAACCACAAAAGTGTAGGAGGGATTTGAGAAACATCATTAGGTCTACGATTTGTCGAGATGTTAGTTCGACTTGATATATACACGAGGATAGTGCAGCGAAATTTTCTTAAAATTTTATAACGAGGTACTGAAATTCGCGAATTTGAAAATCGGGGTTGAGTGCAAAATTGTGGGAATGTGTTGTTGTGTGCAGAGGATTTCGAATAACCGTGGCTAGAAGGTGGCAGTCTAAAGATATAAATAGTTTAGGAGAATATTATAAAAGCCCTTATTATTTCGATCGTCCCAAAAGCACGTATGAAAGTTAACACGAGTTGTAAGTATTATAAAATCATTTAAATTGTATTGCTTAGTGGTAGCCTCTAAATTAATTAAAACGCGGTTAGTGTGCCGAGATTACTTATTTCAATTGATGTATCACCTATAATTTTATCAACTCGTGTCGGGACATTAAATAACGTACGTTACTGTGAAAGAAGTATAATTGAAATGAAATTTGGAATTTGGTTACACCGAGAAGGCGGAGTTGGCGGATCAACTTAGAGGGAGTTCGTCTAGTAATAGCGAGAAACGACCTGCCGACCAGATAGAAAATTACATGGCATCATCTACAGAGCGGAGATCTTCTAGAAATTCCAGGTAACCATTTAAAATTGTGATTCCTATAAACTGTAGATATTGGGGTGGCGTATGAGAGTGTTTTTCAAGGTAGTGTGAATTATTTACGTATTGAACAGAATATGTGTAAATAACTTTATTACAGTATTCAACTAGAAATTGAAGGTGTCTAGAAAGCTTTTAAACGTTCCATCAGAACGTGAAATTTTGTGAAGAGTACATGGCTTTGTTGTTTTTAGTTTTAGAGTATACAAAGTAGAAGGGCATACATTAGTTGGGTTATTATGAGCTCACCATACCCCACAGTTTACTTAAATTATTAAAATAAATAAATAAATTATAAAGAAGGAATTTTAGAGAAGGTATTATTCAAGGTCCATTTACTCCGAGTACTTTTTATGTGTTTGATGATTTTAAAATTAAATACAGGACATTACAAAATAAAATTTACTAAAGTGTAACGTAAATAATAAAATATTGACAATAATGAATTGCACTTGTAAATACCTAGGAATAAATAAAAGATTGTATGTTGGTTGTATTTTGTGGTTTTATTGGGAGTGTGCGTGAATGATAGAATTTATGAATGAATATAGCTATCCAAAAGGAGGTCCAAATGAGCTAGCCAGAAGCAGTTGAAGAAGGCCATTCAACCGAGGAAGAAAAGAAAACGGAAAGAAATATTTTTTTGGAAATTTTTCTATTTTCGAATTTGAAAATTTAATAAAATTTTCAAATATATTTTTGTTGGTGAGGATTTTACCCGAGTTCCACGGCATAATTTTGACGCCCAATTCGTGAGGCTCGATTATTATAAGGTTCCACAATAATATATATATATATATATATATATATATATATATAATAAAAGACAAATTATTTGCATAGTGTGCATAGTGCGAGAGTAAGTGTGATGTGGTAGTGAATTGCAAGAATGTATATTAAGTGTGTTAGTGCCACTGGTTGTGGGTGGTCTGTTTGGTTAAAAGCATTTCATTTAGGAAATGGTTTAATTCTTGAGGGTAGTTAGTGACTAGGAAGTTTATGTTAGGAAGTGGGGAGAACGGATCACAGTTTGTAGATTGCTTGAGGTTGATTTGTAGTAGAGAAGTTAGGGGACAGGAGTATATCAGGTGTTGTGGGGTTTCTAGAAATTGATTGTTGCAAGGACAGTGAGGGGAAGGAGTTAAATGGAATTGATGAAGTTTATCACGGAAGTTACAATGGCCGGACAGAAATTGTATTGTAGGGGGATTAGAGAAAGGAATATGTGGAAGAATGTTTGTGATATCAGGGAAGATATCAAATGTATATCTGCCGGTGGTAGAGCGAGACCAAAGATCTTACCAAGAATGGAGTAGGGAGTTATGTATTCGAGATTTTATGTCAGTTTTAGGGAGAGTACGGTATTCGTCATAGTGAAGTGTTCTGTCCTGTAGGATGATTGGTAGGTTATGTTTAAGGTTTCGGATTTGGAGTGAGGAGTTTAGTTGGATTTCGATCGGAGGTGTATCTTGAGGTGTAGAGTAGGAAAAGTCTTATGATCGTGTTGAGCGTACGTCTGGAGGAGGGGGGTGTAAGCGGGAGCCAAGAATCTACTGCGTATCTGATGATCGGGATTATGATGTGGTTAATGATTAGTCTTTGTGTTGGATTGGTGAGGTGAACTGACTTTGGGAGTGCGTGAAGTAGGTTATGGAGTATGATTTGTATTTTGGTTCGAAGTATGGAGAGATGGGAGTTCATTTTTAGGCGTGTGTCAATGTGGAGTCTAAGGTAGGAAGCTGTTGTTGAGAGGTGAATTGGTGTGTTAAGGATGTGAATCTTAGGATTTTGGTTTGGGCTGAGGTAGCCTTTGAACAGGAACATTTTTGTTTTAGATGGGGAGAGTGGTTGTCTGTTTAAAGAGAACCAGGATTCAATTGAATTAATTAGAACGGCAGCGGTGGATTCTATAGAGGCACAAGTGTTGCCATGGATAAGGAAAGCTACCTCATCGGCGTAAGCGAAGGTGGAGGTGTTTGGGATATTGAGGTCTAAACAATATATAAAATAAGATGTCTCTGTAAACAAACTCTTATGAAAATAACAAATGCTTATTGACGTATACAAATCGGTTTCAGCTTCCTTAAGCTTTGTCAGAGCGAATTAGTTTCCAACAACTCTATGAAGTAATCGAAGCTATTATACTGATGTAATTTCGAAGAAATATCTGTACTGTGGCAAAAGTAACTAACACCGCCATCCGGTGTTAAAACACCAACACTACTAAACGTGGAACTACAAAAGTTGGCCAATTTATGATATTTTTGTGTGAGAATAACGAGTTTTCGACAAATCTATTTTGAATTAATTTCAGATTACATATTTTTTTCTTGTCGAATGAATCCTGTTTCAACCCAATCGATTACTGGTTAATAAAATAAGATACAAAATACCGTATTGAATTCTATCACTACTTTGTTTTTATTTCGTAAAAACAATTGCTAATGGTTTTTCATTCAATTTTAGCAAGATGTCAATTACCAATAACTATTTCGTATGCCAAGGAGATCTTATAAATAATGGAAAAACTGTTGTAGTAAAACGTGGATTTTCAGCTTTACTAAAATGTAGCAAAGAAAGAAACTATGGTCACTTCAGATTTCTATCAACTCGAGATTCAATAGAACTTCATGAGGCATATCGAAGAAAATATATAGCGAAGAAGAATTACAGATTCTGCTACCCAAACCTAGAAACTGGTGAAAATCTCACATTAAGCCTGAAGGAAAAGAAACTTAGAAAATCAACGGAAGGATTTGATTTCAAGAAAAACTGTTTCATTTGTGAATTGGAGGCTGATAAGACAAAAAAAGAACAAGATTAAATAAAAGCGAATAACTATCTATAATGTTACATCCGAAAGATTTGTAGAAAATGTAATCAAAATGATTAAGCATAACATGAGCCACGACAGCACTGCCAAAGTGGTTCAAAAGAGGATATGCTTGGTTGATTTGATAGCTGTGGAAACAAAATATCATAAAAACTGCTATAGACTAAAAATCTTTGACGTTTTCAAAAATAGGGCACCACGAACAAATGTTGTCGGAAGACCAAAAAGCAAATTAGTAGATGACAAATTACAGAAAGTGTATGATTTTATTGAGTGTAGCGGAGATTCTCAGTTCACTCTCCAAGAATTAATAGCCACAATGGGTAAATATTATTAGTCCTTTTTCCTTCAATAATTAAATACAATTTTTGCATTTTTCTTATTAGGAGCACCTTATCTAAATACAGTGAAATATCGCTTATTAGAAAAATATGGGGGTGAGAATGTCAGAATTACTTCGAGTAAGGGGGGTGTTACTTACGTGGCATTTGCAGATGGTGATTACAAGCTAATGCGTGAACACTGGAAAAATAAAAACCTGAACGAGGAAGAAAATGCTGCGGCAATATTAAGAATTGATATCTGGCCAATGCATTGTGACATAGAATTTTATCCACCAGCTAATGCTTTGCTACAAGATGCTATAGAAGTAATTTCTGAATCATTGCGTAATTTAATTTACGAAATTACTCTGAGCAAGAAAGTGGCGAATAAGAAAACGATCAGCAAATTGACAGCTATATGTCATTCTATAATCTTCATAACACGTCCAAAATCGTTTTTATCGTCCATTCAAGTTGGAATTGCTGTCAGGTTACATCGGAAATTTAGATCGAATTTTTGCAGCTTATGCTACTTACGACGAAACGACGAAATATCAGAATACCGCTTTGATAGCTAAATCTTATACTATGAAAAAAAGTACTGCAGCCAATTTGTTTTTGACAACGCCGATTTCAATACGAATACTCTTGTCGGAAAAAATACGAAACACAGTGGCAGAAATTCAAATTACGACACCACAAGATTGTTTTGAAGAACAAGAACCAATAAAGCGACTGGAAAAAGTACCGAAAATAAAAGAAATAATTGATAAACATAATTAGATTTTTGTCACTACGAAAATATCAACACGTCCGGATATGAAGTAATATCAGTCAAAAAGTAACGATTTGCGATTTAAACGATTTCAACATTTCAAATGCAGATATATTATGGTTTTTTAGAAAAAGTCATCCTGAAAACTTAAAAGAATTTCCTGGCTGGATTGGATTTATGTCAATACTCACTGACAATATGAAGTTTTCTAAAAGTAAAATAATATGTTTCCTTTTTGTTAATAAACACCGTCGAATCCAAGTACAATATTCACTGTATTGAAATATGCAGCAATAAAAACCAAGGAGCAGAACGTATTTAAATGTTTTGTCACTTTTGACAAATCACTGTTTCAAAAGCTTTTAAAATAGTCAAAAATTACAATGGCCAAGATAAAAATTTTTATGACGCGATAGTGAGACTCCGTGGATTTTTATCTACTCATGTCTTTCATGGGTTGCATAGAATATGTCATGGCCGGGAGTGGAATCGGTGAAGCACTTTCAATTTGCTACACTCCATGCTCTGTCAAAAAAATACTAACTGGGCATGCTTCTGTTCGCGCTGTTCAGGGACATACACTGCTCATGTTGTCTTTGGTTAAAATAATTTTCTCATAAATTGAAATTTCAGACGATGAAAAGAAAACACTAGAGAAAAATTTGGATGATGTTCTGAAGGGAAAGGTCGCCTATTTTGAAACGTTCAAGTTACAAAATGTCTCAACTTTACATAAAAAATTTTTATCCAAAATTGAAGATACCGCTAATCGAGGTAAAACATCCACACTTTGGATTACTTACTTCAAAGTAGAGGAAAATCAGTGAACCCACCGCCTCATTTCCACCAGCATCCTCATTTCCACACACATCTGGACCAAATTTACATGTAAATTCCACTATAAAGTCTTATTTTAGATGAATCTTATCCTTGCTCCGCCCTGTGGACCGCCTTGTGGAATTTTACCCCAACCATTTTGATTACATCACACCCGCATTCTTTCCACCCGAGATAAATCTTTCTCCACATTTCCACCCACGAGATAACCTATCTTGTTTGGTATCAATTAATATTAGAATTTTCTCAGCTACCCAATCTCTAGGAATTTTTAGATTGCACATCCCCGGCTACCCAAAGGATTTCTTCCGACGCTTTTGAGCGTTCAAAATTTTTATAAGGATAACGGTCTAAAATTTTTAATAAACGTAAACAGATTTTCGGACCCGCCCGCAAAGTTTCCCCTTTAAAGGACTTCAATTTTCCCTTTTGCTCAAACCCAACAAATAGTTTTCCTTACCAGATTTTCGAGAAAACCACTTTTTGGATTAATCAATAAGAACCACAAAATCCGGAATTTTTAGATTGCCCCCCCAGGAGCACCCCAAAAGTTTCTTCCGTACGATTTTGAGCGCTTTAAAATTTTTTATCAAAATTTTTGTCTTTTTAACCAATTGCAAACGTTTGAAATGGCCACCCCCAAAACACTAACCCTCTGGAAAAATCTTTTCCCACATTTCCACCCACAATAAATACCTTGTTTGTATAACAATAATTAAAATCTAAACCTAATTTTTACACATTCCCAAGGCACCCCATTTTAATTTCTTCCTTACTTTTGACGTTCTTAAATTTTTAACGTAGCACATCTTGTTAGTCTAGAATTTTATGCACAATCCGAATCTTAAATAGATTTAAAATCGAACGACTTACCTTAACACCTTTAAATTTAAACGGGCTATACATAAAGAAACAAAACCTTTTAAAAATTACAAACAATTTAATACTTTAAATTTTTAAACCTTCTTAATCATTTTCAATTTTTTTAACCTAATTGTTAATCGGTAATTATTAATTTTTCCAAATGGCCCTTTTCCAAACACCGACCCTTTTAAATCCTCATCCGGGTTGACGTCAAACCCGCTCTCGCCAAAAACGCCAATGTTTCCCCGGCGCTTTTCCATGGGCGAAGCCTTATAAAACTCGGAAACCCCATTTAACGGTGCGTGTATTAAAACCAAATTGACAGCCAAAATTTTCAACGTGCTTAGGATGCGGCTACATAACCAAAACACAAACCAACTAAAAAATACCAACGGTCTCAATACTTACAACAATTTTTTAAATCTTTGTAACTTTGGAAAGTCTTAAATTTTCCAAATGAATAAAGGAAAAAGTTAAGGTTTAAAACCCTTAACCCATTTTACAGGGAATTAAGATTAAATTTAATTTTCACGTTCAGCTTCTGAAACTAAATATTTTAAGAACAAGGGTATAATACTCAACCCCTTCCCCCTATGCATTCTTGAAGCTAAAAAATCATCCCTTTTTTTGGGCCATAAAGCCCATTTTTTAACTTTTAAGACAGCCCTTTTTTTTATAAAAATTTTCTTTGTGGCTTTTACCTTTCGATAGCGGTCCGCACGGATTTCAGAACCGGTAAGCCGATATCGTCCAAAAGAATTAACTCGATGTCTGAATTTCCCTTTCCCCGTAAAAAGGTGGAAAAACTCGTAATAACCATTATACCAACCCGTCCTGTTCGATAATTTCAAACATTTTCAAAGCAAGGGCAAATTTTTAAACCTCCGGGGACTTTAATCGTGTCTTAAATCCACTCCTAAATAACAATTTTCCAACTTATAATCAGCCCCTTCTTCCTTGTTTCATTGCTTAAAATCATCGCCCTTTTAGTTACCGGCAAACACCTTCCAACCAAAGGGACCGCCACTTTTTCAATTAAATTTTTTAGAGGCCTTTACATTTCCATTTAAACATCTAATAATATTAACCATTTATTTTCAACGGGAAAAACCCAAATTCCCCCCCTTTTTTCCAAGACCTTCTTCCCCCCTCACCTGCGTACTTTCCCACTTTTGAAACAAAAATCCGGTATGCCAGGGCAAACAGAGGGGATTTCAAAAGTCCTATCATTAACCGCAACATTTTATTTTCCAGAAAACTTTTACTAAAACCACAATTAATAACGTTTTAAGGTTTAAAACACCATTTAATACTTGGGCACTACTAAATTTAATTTCATTGAAATTCTTAAATTTTCCACCCCCCCCCCGGGTTAACCCGAAACCCCAAAATTCCCCTTTAAAAAACCCCCAAAAAAAAAAATTTTAACCCTTTTAAATTTTCCAAATTTTTATTTTAAAATTTTTTCAACATTAAATTTTTAAAAACTTTTTCCAAACCCCAAGGCCGCGTCAAACCCCCTTTTGCATTGTTAGCCCGCCCAAACCCCATTTAAAACCCTTTCCATTTTTTTTTCCCCTCCCTTTAAAAATTTTTACCCAAAGGAATATTTATTTATTAAATTTTTAAATTTAAAACCCAAAATCGCCTTTTTAAAAAATAAATATTTTTTCTCTAAATTTAAAAACCCCGCCCCCGGTTTTTTCAACCAAGGAATTTAACCCAAGGAAAAACCCCAAATTCCCACGTTTCCTTTGAAACCTTCTCCCAAAACTTTTTTTCGACCCTTTTAAAGGCCCAAAAGCAATTTTCAAACCTGGGCCCCCCGGGCGGTTCCCCAAAACCCACCCGGCCCCGTTTAGCCTTTTCGGTTTATAAAAAAACCACTTTTCAAACAACAAAAATTTTTTCCGTTTAACAAACCCCGGTTAAAAACAGTTATTTTTTGGGGGTTTTTTCCCAAAAACCCAAAATCCGAAAAACTTCAAAGGTTTAAAAACCCAAAAATTTCCCACCTCCTTTATTCCCAAATGCAAACCAAATTTCCGAACGCATTGGGTTTCCCCTTCCAAACCTTCGCCTTTCTTTAAAACCCCCTCCCTCCGTGGGGCAATCCCTTTGAAAATAAAGCCCCCGGGCCCGGCCCGCCAAAAAAACCAAAGGGTGGTCAACCCAGGGAAATTTTTAAAACAACCCAAAAAAATTTTTAAAAATTTACAAAAAACCCTTGGAAAAGGGAATTAAAAATTTAAAAAACCCCCTCAATTTAAAAATCCCAATTTTCCAGCCCAAATTTTTTAGGTTTTTAAAACCCTTATTTCCCGGGGGGAAAAATTTAAAAAATTGGCATTCCTTGGGTAATTTTTAAAAAGGGGCATTGTAAAAATTGGCTTTCGGTCTTCTTTAATTGCAGAAAAGCCATCCCTTTTAATTTCCCCCAAACACCCAATTTTAACTTTCTATACCATGCGTTTTTAAAAATTGTTTAGCTTTACATCTTGCATATGTCCTTGTTTAAACCTAAACCAATTATTCAAAAATATTCGGTTCGAATTTACCCGTAAAAGAAAAATTTCTCAAAATCCAATATTAACCGCTTTGAAATTTACATTTTCGAACCAATGGCCAAATTTTTAACCCAGGATCTTTGTTGATCAATTACACATCCGAGCTACGCGTAAACTAACATATTTCAGCAACGAAATACATGATACCTTCCTTGCACAAAACTTTTTTGAGCTTCAAAGAGGCGGATTGTCCCTCAAAAGCCATTTCCAGAATCCCACATCGTTTTTGGTTAACCAACTCCCCCCAAGACGGGCCCCAATGAAACAACCATAAGACGTCAAGCAGCCATTCAACCGTTAACACCGTATTTAAGTTTCACTTTAAATACATTTGAACCCAATTTAATAGTTATCCCCCGGCCTACCCAAACCTAATTCCTTTATCCAACCAAATCCAAACTGGAATTAAAACTCTTTAAAACAATTTTTGTTAAAGGTTTAATTGGAAATTTATTAAAGCATTAGGTCATTTTTAAGTTATATTTAGGTATTTAATTTAAATTTTCAGGGTCCCATTGAAATATTTAAATAGGCCAACCCATTGTTATGCTTTATGGGTAATTTCCCCTTAATTTAACCCATCTTAAACCTTTTTACCGAATATGTCATCCATCCCTTCCTAGTCAAAACCATTTCCGACTATCCCGGGAATAACGTTAACTCTGTAGGAATAAAAGAGAAAATTTTTGGAAATTTTGGGCGAAGAACTAATAAAATTAGGTCTAAATATTAAGTTTCCAAAATCTTAATAAAAAACCACATACATTTAATTATGGCTGTTGGAAATATTGGAAAATAACCTTCAATTTGGTAATATTTTATTAAGGCGCAATGCGATGTACTCCAACACCAATTACAACCAGTACCAAATAATTTTAAAAATTTGGACTTTTGGGCCGAAAACATCCGCCCCGGTGTTTACCAAAAAAATTGGTGCATTACGCATCACGAAAATTTGCCGATTTGCCTGGCATGGTGTTAAGCAAGCCCTTTCTTGGAAAGCCTCAGTGGGAAAGGTAAAAGTTATAAAAAAGAAAATGAATCATTAATAAAATTAAATCCTAATTTTCCATACAAATAAAATAAAGTGAGTTTTAAACTTTAATTTTAAATACCAAATTATTAACGAAGAATTTTTTTTTTTTTGACATGGTTAACCAATTTTGCGGTTATATTTACAAATGAATGTAAATTTCTACCCTCTTTCCATAAGGGGAATACAAAAAAGGTTTTAAAGGTTTTCAAATTTAAAATGTAGGAATTGTTTTTTAACTGGTTAACAACCAATGCAAATTGTTAAAAATTTTGGTGTCAATTTAAAATCCGGTTTTAAAACAACCTTGGCAAATTACTTGATTTTTCTTGTCCGGTTTGGAAGGAAACTTTTCTCACTTTGGCTAAAGTTGGTATTCCCCATTTTGGGAAATATAAATTGTGAATTGGGTAAGCCCTCCGGGTTAAATCCTAAAAGTGTTTACTTATGGAAATATAAGTTTACCCTTGGCGCCAAGGTTCGACCCTTCCAAAGTGGTGTTATCGGCCAATTTAAAAATACGTTTTAGGAATAACCTTTTAAAGTACGTTTATTAATTTTTCAAAGAAAGCGGCTTCAAATAAGTTTTCCAACCAAAGAAAGGGAAAATTGATAAAGATGTTTTGGTTTTAGTTTTAACTATTTACCCTTTAAATTTTTAATTAAGGAGGGGCCAAAAAAATAAAATTTCCAATGTCATTCATAGTCAATTTTCCTTGCACCATTTTAAAAAGGGAAATTATTCTTTTACTGGATAAACAAGGGCGTATATTTCCCAAATAAAGAATTGGATTTTACTTTAACATCCCTTTTAGCCCAAACAAGATGGCACCCCTTGGATGAAACCCCCCCCTGCCCGTTTAAACACCCCTTTGTGGCGATTTCAAGTCCGTTTTATAAAAAAAACAATTTATATACTATTTAAAATGTTTATTTGCTTTAAAAAAATTTTATTTTAAACATGGATCATTTAAACAATTTTAATACAAATTTAAAAGAAGAAGTCCTTTCAGTTTGTTTATTTTTAATTTTTTAATTTTATTTTAAAAAATTTAAATCAACCCAAGTCTTCTTTCCCTTTTCAAAATGTTTGATACATAAAGACCCTTAGGTTTTAATTGTAAAATTACCGAAGTTTCCTTATTTTAAAATTTTATTACAAAGAATTCCCTGAATTTTAGTTGTGAAACAAGGTTTTAAATATTGTCGCTTTTAGTTACATTCTTTTTGGTATTGGAGGAAACCCTTTTAAATTTCAGTTGCTACCAAGGGAATAATTTTTAATTGTAAACCCTTTTTAAATTCCAAAGGTTCTTTATGGGAAATATAAAGTTTACAACCCCTTTGCGGGGTGTACGCCAAGGTTAAAAAATTTTAGTTTCCTTTTATTCCTTTTGTAAAAGTTTTGTCCCCCCCCCCCCCCCCCCCCCCCCCCCCCCCCCCCCCCCCCCCCCCCCCCCCCCCCCCCCCCCCCCCCCCCCCCCCCCCCCCCCCCCCCCCCCCCCCCCCCCCCCCCCCCCCCCCCCCCCCCCCCCCCCCCCCCCCCCCCCCCCCCCCCCCCCCCCCCCCCCCCCCCCCCCCCCCCCCCCCCCCCCCCCCCCCCCCCCCCCCCCCCCCCCCCCCCCCCCCCCCCCCCCCCCCCCCCCCCCCCCCCCCCCCCCCCCCCCCCCCCCCCCCCCCCCCCCCCCCCCCCCCCCCCCCCCCCCCCCCCCCCCCCCCCCCCCCCCCCCCCCCCCCCCCCCCCCCCCCCCCCCCCCCCCCCCCCCCCCCCCCCCCCCCCCCCCCCCCCCCCCCCCCCCCCCCCCAAAAAAAAAAAAAAAAAAAAAAAAAAAAAAAAAAAAAAAAAAAAAAAAAAAAAAAAAAAAAAAAAAAAAAAAAAAAAAAAAAAAAAAAAAAAAAAAAAAAAAAAAAAAAAAAAAAAAAAAAAAAAAAAAAAAAAAAAAAAAAAAAAAAAAAAAAAAAAAAAAAAAAAAAAAAAAAAAAAAAAAAAAAAAAAAAAAAAAAAAAAAAAAAAAAAAAAAAAAAAAAAAAAAAAAAAAAAAAAAAAAAAAAAAAAAAAAAAAAAAAAAAAAAAAAAAAAAAAAAAAAAAAAAAAAAAAAAAAAAAAAAAAAAAAAAAAAAAAAAAAAAAAAAAAAAAAAAAAAAAAAAAAAAAAAAAAAAAAAAAAAAAAAAAAAAAAAAAAAAAAAAAAAAAAAAAAAAAAAAAAAAAAAAAAAAAAAAAAAAAAAAAAAAAAAAAAAAAAAAAAAAAAAAAAAAAAAAAAAAAAAAAAAAAAAAAAAAAAAAAAAAAAAAAAAAAAAAAAAAAAAAAAAAAAAAAAAAAAAAAAAAAAAAAAAAAAAAAAAAAAAAAAAAAAAAATTAAACCATAGTGAAGTGGAAGGAAAAAAACTGGTTGGGAAAATGAAAAGGCGGTTTGGTGCGTGCTGATGTGAAAAGCATTTATTGAAAATGAGGAAGAATTGTTTTTATTGTCGATGGTGACAAAATCCGGGTTCTGCTGTTTGTTTGCGGTTGTGAAAGACCTTTGTTTGAGGCGTTCTTGGAAAAAGGATTCCGTATCTTTTAAAAGGTTATTCTAAAACGTTTTATCAAAAATGGCGATAAAAAGGCTGGAATGGGGTTTCTAACCTTGGCGTGCAAACCCCGATATTTGCCCGTGAACCTTTCGGATCATTTGGGGTCTTCCCTTAACAACCATTTTCCCAAAAGGGTGGAAGCAACTCCAAACTTGTGGAG
Organism: Platerodrilus igneus; assembly: GCA_036346225.1. NCBI lineage: Eukaryota > Metazoa > Arthropoda > Insecta > Coleoptera > Lycidae > Platerodrilus > Platerodrilus igneus. The sequence continues at coordinate 7,531,738 of JARFIW010000791.1, forward strand.
AAAAATTTTTGGAAAAGGTCAATCGCTATGCAGGATATAGTGGCTGCGATTGGTGCTGCTTAAAAGGAAGGCTGGGTTTGGCGGAATCAAAACAAATATGAGGCAAAGGTTTTTCCGAAACCAACGGTCTTTTGTTCAAACTATTGGGAAAAGGAGAAAAACGGGGTTCGTTTTTTGCTGCGAATAAAAAGATAAAATTAAACCACTGCCAAACAAAAAAGGACTGTCTTCTGTGTTAACGTTTAAAATTAAGTTTAAATGACTCCATGCGGTTTAAAATTTTTAAATTTGTTTGAAATTCGAATAAACTTTTTTATAATAACTTGTTCTTTATTTATAAAAGTGGTTAATCATCGTATTAGATGTTTAAATAAGCGAAAGTGTAAAGGCCTACATAAACAAAAATTTAATTAACCGACAAAAAGTGCGCGATGTGCTACACTTATAAAGAAAGTATGGAATGGTGCTTGCATCGGTCCCAATAAAAAGGGGACTGACTTTTCCAAGCAACTACAAGAATAGCAGTAGCGCAGAGAAGGGGTATGCATGTATTATACAGTTGCTGCAAAATATGTTAGTTTACGCGTAGCTCGGATGTGTAATTGATCACGACTTAAAGATCCTCGGAGGTTTAAAATTCTCCCCATTGTCGTTTGAAAATGTTTGTAAATTATCAGAACAGGAGGGGTTGAAGTATAATGGATTATTGACTGAGTTTTTCTACCTTTACGAGGGAATTGGAAATTGACAGACATCGAGCATCTAATTTCTATTTGGACGATATCGAGTACTTACCGGTTCTAGAAATCATTACGTGCGATTGACCGCTATGCGAAAGTGTAAAAGCCTACAGAAACAAAAATTTAATTATCATACGAAAAAGTGCGCGATGTGCTATAGAAAGTATAAAAAAATTGGTGCTTTGCATCGGTCCCAACAGTAAAAAGGAGAGTGACTTTTTCTAGCAATTACAAGAATAGCAGTAGCGGGCGAAGGGGTATGCATGTATTATACAACGCATTGTTGCTATAAAATATGTTAGTTTACGAGAAGCTCGAACGTGCACAAATTAAATTTTAATCTATAATTAACCACGGTCGTAAAATGGAAATTAATGGGTAATTTAATACCGTTAACATATACTTTCGCTTGGTGATTCATTTGGAAAATATTCAAGCCCATCATTTCCTAAAGTATGACGTAGAAGTTATTTAAAATTAAATTGTTTAAGTATCCTGTAGACAACAAGTTGGTATTTTCTTAGTAATGGTTTAAAGTGTTTTTGGTTATAGTAGCACTGCATCTTCTAAGCACGACTTGCACACAATTTGTGTGCTTTACCACCCTTTTGGATTTTTAATATGCACGCGATCCGTATAACATGGAAGACGTTTCCGATGTTTTTACTAACGGCATTCGCACCATGGACAAAAGCGAACCGGGCGCATCATTGGGCTAAATGTATTGGACGAGCAGCGAGGATTATGACGTCATTTAGTTCCTCGCCTGAATCCTCAACTTCGTTCGGGTTCTTCGGAAACCTTCGGTTTGCATTCTATAGGGTACATAAAGCAGGTACGCGAGAGTAAACTCTTTAGTTATGTTAGTTCGCTTACAAGTCAAGTCTTATAGTGCGGATTTTGTTTTGTACTAAAATGGTACCTGCAAACGTTTTTAAATGCGAGCCCTGTGACGTCTACTTTACCAGGAGGGATGCTTTCAAACGACACCGCATGGTATGTCATTGCCGTAAACGTTCAGCTCCGCCAGCTGTTAAAGGACCTTGTACGAAACAACCACGAATTATGTGTAAAGTATGCGATTTCGAAATGGAAAACTACGTATGCCGCACATTTAAGGAGCAACAGACATAAAAATGCCACAGTTACCGCTACTGGCGAAGATGGCGTAGAAATGGTTAGCACTGCGTTTAACAACCGTATGGCTAGCTATCGCATAAATAACGCCAGGTCGACGATGGAGTGTCCGAGTTTCTTTGGAAGCAGAAAGAGCGATTTATTCGATTAATAAATGAAAAAAGAATACAACATACAGCAGTAAAAGTCTATTGCGAACTCTACGGCGTTTACACCAAAATGGGGGAAGAGAAGTCCGATGTGAAACTTTAACACAAAAATGTGGTTATAACGTCTTCTAGTAATCTGGAAAATACGTACGAGGTCTTAAGCGAAACCATGCGAACAAAATCAGAGGAATTTGAAACATGCGAGTCCGGTTGGTCTTTGGAAAAGTGCTCTATTTAGAAATAAATATTAATAAGTATGACCCGATATGACAAGTTCTAGGTTGAAAATAAAAATTGTAAATATGTATTTAGAAATGTGGTTTTAAAAAATTTAAACTGTATTAGTAAAATTGTTTGTAATAAAAAGTTTTAAGAATGGTTTTTAGATTTTCTTTATGTATAAGCCGCAGGAAATTTATAATTTAAAGGGTGTGTAAATGGTAAGGGTCGTTCGATTTTAAATCTATTTAAGATTCGGATTGTGCATAAAATTCTAGACTAACAAGATGTGCTACATGTATAAAAAATTTATAAGAACGCTCAAAAGTCGCTACAGGTAAGAAATCTTAAAATTGGGGTAGCTCTTTGGGGATGGTGCAATTGAAAATTTAAAGAGATTTGGGTAGCTTAGAAAATTTAATATTGATTAATACCAAACAAGGTAGGTTTATCTCGGGGTGGAAATTGGTGGAAGAAAAATTTTTATTTCTTTCGCAAAAGAAGGGTTTAAAGGGGTAAACTTTGCAGGGCGTGGTCCGATTTCAAATCTGTTTCAGATTCGGATTTGCTAAAATTTTAGACTAACAAGATGTATCGCATGTAAAAAATTTATAAGAACGCTCAAAAGTCGCTACAGGTAAGAAATCTTAAAATTGGGGTAGCTCCCTTGGGATGGTGCAATCTAAAAATTCCTAGAAATTTGGGTAGCTGAGAAAATTCTAATATTAATTAATACCAAACAAGATAGGTTTATCTCGGGTGGAAATGGTGGAAGAAAAATTTTTATTTGCTTTGGAAAAAGAAATGGCGGGGTATTAATTTCAAAGGGGGGTAAAAATTTTACAGAAGGGAGTCCAAAAAGCAAAAGATTCATTAAAAAAATTTATAAGGCGAAAATTTACAGGTAAAAATTTAAAATTAGGGTGCTTTGGGGAAATGAGGCTTTCCTGAAATTTTCCTTAAATTTTGGGTTAACTGGAAAATTCTTTATTAAGAACCAAAAAATGGGTTTATTGGGGAAATGTGGGAAAATTTTCTCCGGGTTAAAAATTCGGGGGAAATCAAAATGGCAAAATCAGCTCATATTTATGTTCAGGAAATGAAATCGTTCATAAGTAAAATGGACAAGAAAATCGAAGAAATCAAATTCAACGAAACAGGCTGCTTTATTTTTAGAATATTCAAAGTTTATAGATGACGGATTTTGTACTGTACATCGTATTAATTCATTTTGGTCAGGAAACTTCACTGACATGACAATTGAGCAAGATTTAATAAGAGGGTGGAATCATTGGCAGAAGTATCTCTGATAGCACCCAGACGAAATTCATTCTTGGAATGCCATTTGCTTTAGACGTTTGCACAAGTGTCGAAGATTATTGTAATGTTACATTTATATCAAGTGAACAGCATATTGATGCACGTGACAGTCGAATCCAACGCGATAATCAGGTCGTAAGAAATTAGATGTATTTTTCTAAAACCCCAATCCTTTTTCATTCACACCTGAGATAAAATCGATTGTCAGCTGAGTGGTTGGTTTAGATGTTGTAAATGCATGTGATGCTTTTGAGAGAGGACTGGGTATATTAAATAAGTTGATCGGTACGCAGTTCAAAGATATCAAGTGTTGTAAGAAAGATAATGTGGTTAATCTTGCGGCTAAGAAATTGAAAATCAAAGTAGGTGATCGGGAAAAACAATTGATCCATATATGGTTTTCCAAAGAATATGTGTCCCAAAAAGAGGACAAGATTTATCACTTTATTTCCATTACGAGTTATCTCTGTATCCACTATCTCTTTTTCGAGATATTTTAAAAACAAAAAATTTTTATTTTTTTTCAAAGGGAAATTATAAAATTTAAATTCAGTGGATAGATGCCGGGTATAAGAAATAAAAGAAAAGAAATTTTGATTTTTAAAAACCCATTACACCAATTTAATTTGGCCCGGGAGAGAAATTTATTTTTAAAATGGGAAAAATAAAGAAAAAACAAAAGAAATTTTCCCAAAATTGAAATAATTTTTGAAAAATTTTTTTTTAAATATCAAAACGAAATTTTTTATTACTTTTTTAAAAGAAAATTTGAAAAAATTAGTTAAAAGATCACCGGTTTAAAAAAGAATAAAAAAGTTTTGAGGGAATTTTTATCCAAAATTTAAAAGGGAAAAGAAATTTTTATTTTCTAAAAATTTTAAAAAGAAAAAAAAAGTTTCTTTATCTAATCCACAATGAAAGTAAAAAAAATTTTTTTTACACCAAAATTAAATGAATTTCCCCCAAAATTTTTAAAAAAAGAAATTTTTTAACTTTTGAAAATGAAAAAAAGGAAAGATAAGGTTTAGGGAAAATTTTTAATCAAAAGTTTCGGAAATGCTTTTTAAAAAAACCATTTTTAATAATTTGCTAATTTTGAGGGAAAAATGTTTTTAAACTTATTTCGAAATAAGAGTAGTTTTAAAAAAGAAAAAAGTTGCTGGTTTTTAAAAAATTTGGGAAGAAAGAAAAAATTTTAACCAATAAAAGTAAAAAAAATGGCTTATAATTTTAGAAAAGGGTTTCAAACTTTTTTAAAAAACCATTTTGAAAAACCCAAAAATTTGGGGGAAAAAATTTTAATCCTTTCAAAGGGAAAATTTCTAAGATATATTTTTTTAATTTTTCGGGTTTTCGGAAAATTCCTTTAAGGAAAAATATAAGAGGCAAATTTGAGGGAAAAATTTCCGTTTTTAGTGGTTTTGTTTTAAATTTTGTTTAAATATGGTAAGCGGTTAAATTTAAAATTTTTTCAATTTTCCGCGTTTTTCTCCGAAAATGCGCACTCTAGAGGAAAAATACAAGAGAGTAAATTTGTAGAGTGGAAAATTTCCGATTTTTATTTGTTCTCAATGTTAGTTTGAACTCCTGCCGCTAGAACGCGTTAAAGATATATATATTTTTTTGCTGTTTTTTTAACGAGCTTTTCTCGGAAAATACACACTCTAGAGAAAAAAACACAAGAAAGTAAAATTGTAGAGCAGAAAATTTCTTATTTTTTATTTACATTACTACTTTATCGATATCTTGTATAAATAACGAGTTATATCCAAAAAAAGCGTTTTTGGTGAGAAAAAGGATGTTTTTGGGGGTTGCTAACCCCCAATTTGAAGAAATTTTAACTTTTAGGTGAGTATAGAACCCAATCTAATACTTCGTGAAGAAAATTTAAACCGGATAATTTTTATTAGGCATACTACGATATAGGTCTCCCACGACTGGGTTATTTAGAAAAATTCTTAAATTAAACATGTTCTGTAGATCAGAGTTGAGCTATCCTAAAAAGCATTTCTGTTACGCAAATAAGTGTACCTTTATATTCAAGCCATTTTTAGAACCAAGTGTTTTGTTCTCACACGGTATTGAAACGAACGCCTACAAAAAGTTTAAACATCAAAGCATTAAAGGTTGCTGAAATTCAAATCGTATTGAATAAAAATCTTGAACTTAATATTTTCAACTATTTCTATAAATTTTATATTTTAACATTGAATGCTTCTTCTTTGATTCTAATATAGCAGATAAATAAAGTTTATAGTCCAAATGGGCTTCATAGCATTGCAAACAACTTACAAAAGGGAGGAAAATTTAAACAACTATGAAGGATTTTCTAATGATGTAAATAATCTTTCATTTGCATCTAAATGTAATTCAATTATATTACGTTACTTCTCGTGCAAGCTGGTTATCTTAAAGCAAGTGGCACTTTGTTTCAACTAGCACTCTAAAGTATTTTATTTCAGTATCCTCCGACATTTACGTAAAAGCCTAGAATATGCTTGAGGATTTCTGAGTGAAAATAGCATTAAAGGATATATCCAGATAGTATTGTACTTAGTAAAGCTAATTCTCAGATTACGTTTTGCCATTTTTAGATAAAGCTATCGCTCCTATTAGCCCTCAGTCAAACACGTTAGGAGAACGATAAAAACGGAGGATTCGAATTGTCTGCAGCAGGTGAGAAATTCCTCTTAAATACACAGAGACCACAGTTTACATACCCAAAAGGGTATACATATTTGAAACCTTTCGAATTTGATTGTATTTCTTACATTTGTATACTAAGAATAAGAATACATTTTACGCTATGTTGCACTATTTACATGGAGTATCTATTGAAATCTTCACTCCTTGATTGCATACTGCAACTTTCGTTATCTGAAGTGAACTCTTTAAGGGCAGATAGAGATATTGAAAAATACATTAAAAATTGCAGATTTGCCTATTAGACCAGGCGTTAGCGGTACTTGAGTATGCATAATCCGAAAGACGCGATTTGAAGGTTGCAATAAATTACTGGCATTGTGAGAGATTCTATAACCGATGTTGGCACTTCTTGGTGTGGTACCATCACAAGTTACACCTGTCTGCACCGCCGGCAAAGCATTTGCAATGTCAACAAGTTCACCGTCAGATGCGAGGGTATTTACTTCGTTCTAATAATTATAATAATTGACTATATTGCATTTATTACTAGAATAATTTATTTCTACATTTATCATTTACACATTTACAGATTGATATGCAAATTGCTTTAGATCGTTTACAGCTACAGGAATTTGTTTTACAACTTTTGTAACATTTGCACTGCGGTATTAAATCATATGAAATGTTTCCTTTAGAAACTAACTTGGCCAATAACACATTAGAACTGTCATAATAGCGAAAGTTATTAAAATCTAAAGGTATAAAAACCGAATTGAGAGATTGTTTCCACAGGTACATCTGGGCCGATGCCCTTAAACAATGTAAGTAAAATGCATTAGACGTGCAAGGTATTTTTGACAAATTAATATGGTTAAAACTTAACGTTTTAGAAATACATTCGTAGCGGATTTCGTCGGCCGTAACTTCTTTGTTTGCCATTAGGATTGTAAACAGTTTTTTTAAAGAATCAAATTGTTCAGCAGTTAACTCAAATCCATTACCAAGATGTCCACGAGCTGTTTGAGTCGATTCAGACGCCAATGCCTTCAACCCTGACTTATTCGTGGAAATTTTACTAGTGGTGTCGCAGCCTGTGAAAGCGTGTAGAGCTAACAAATGATATGATATTTCTGGGCCTAGCAAATTTGCTGCGATGTGAATACCAAGAATACGTCTTTTTTCCCAGCATGAATTTGCATCTACATAGCTTGACAATCTTCTTGCTCGAATTTTCTCCAGAAGTGGATGCCCAGGACAAATACATCCGTATCCGGACTATGAATGGTAATAACCTTAATTTTTAACTTCAAACTATAAAATATATATGAGAACATTCTAGTGTCGGCTTCTAAATGATTTGATCGCAGTTCTTGAATTTCCGACATAGTTTTTCCTTTCAATAGGAAACATTGGTCTGGCTCTGCAAACCCTCCAGAAATATAAAGCTCTTGTGCATTAGTTAAGCAAATGTGTTCGCGTACATATTTACAAAGAAATTTCACTAATTCCCTTTTGTGTTCAGTACTACTCAAAATCGTTTTACTGTCCTTTGGAATTTTGGTATGTAATGTAATACTTGTTTTTGGCGGGTTGATTCCTTTACAACGCAAATACGGCTCCAATGATTTCATAGAAAAATCATCATATCAATCAAATACTAAATGAATGCCAAGAACATTTGAATCTAAAAAATGCGATGTTATTTTACCATAGAATGCTGCTGAAAATACACCAGATGTATCGAAATGTTTCATTTGCACGTAGTGCACAAATAGATGGATGACAGGGCAATCAGCCCCTCATTTCCTCCAGCATCCTCATTTCCTCTGGATTTCATCTGGACCAAATAGTTTTTTTCGACTAACCATTTTCATCTTTCGAGATAAATGTACCTTGTTTGGTCTCAACTAATATTAGATTTTTCTCAGCTACCCAAATCTCTTTAAAAATTTTTAGATAGCCTCATTTCCCAAGGAGCAACCCTCATTTTAAGATTTTTTACCAGTAGGGATTACGGACAATGTTTATAAATTTTTTAACCATGCGATACATCAAATTAGTCTAGAATTTTACGCGGAATCCCAATCTGCAAGCAGATTTAATATAGCCCCTTACACCCCTTACAAAGTTACATATATACCCTCTGCGAGATAAATCTTTCTCCACATTTCCACCTACGAGATAAATGTGCCTTGTTTGGTATCAATTAATATTAGATTTTCCTTAGCTACCCAAATCTCTTTAAAATTTTTAGATTGCATCATCCTCCAGGGAACTACCCCAATTTTAAGATTTTCAACTACTCTCATTTTAAGATTCTCTGCTGGTAGCGATTTTAGGCCGCCCTTATAAATTTTTGAACCTTGCGATACATCAAATTAGTCTAGAATTTTACGCGGAATCCGAATCTGTAAACAGATTTAAAATAAGACCACCCCTTACCGTTTTACACTCTGCGAGATAAATCTTTCTCCACATTTCTACTCACGAGATAAATCTATCTTGTTTGGTATCAATTAATATTAGATTTTTTTCAGCTACCCGAATTTCTAGGAATTTTTTTAGATTGCATTATCCCCCAGGGGCTACCCTACTTGTGTGGACTTAGGTTAGATAAAAGGAAAAATTGATAGGTTAGGTCAGCGCCGCGGCGCTCACCTAACCTATTAATTTTTCCTTTTATCTAACCTAAGTCCACTCAAGTCCAACTAACCTAACTTAACTCCAAACGCCACTAGCTAACCTAACTCCTGACACGTACGAGGTCTTAAACAAAACCATGTAAACACCAACTTTATACCCAATTAATTAATAAAATTAGTTTGTCGGGCGAAGATGACAAGCGTTACGTCATCCCCGGAAGCATATCAACCTACGCATGGGGCATAGAGATATAAGATAGTTGCTATATTTGTATATATTTTATTGTGTTTCTTTGTACAAACAATTCAGGTAGGTTAGTAAGCAGTATTAAATTCGCTATTAATTGGCTTGCATTCAGCGTACTTTCCTTCTGTAATTAATGTATTTGTTTGGAAAAGAAATACGCTTTAAAAGGAATTATACACTGCTTTCACATGTAATTTGGGTAATCCATAATCGTCAAGAAATTAGTTCGGATAGGAATTGTATTTTCCAAGTACCTATTTAGCATTGACTACATAATTATGTTATGACGTGTTTAGAAATTAAAATGTAAAACCAAAAAAATGATAAAATTTTTACTGTTTAAAATTTTAAAAACCGTGGTTTTGAATATTCTAAAAACAGTACATTACTGTTTGAAAATGGTTTTAAATATTAAACACTTATGGCTTATAAAGGGTTCATTTCTAAAATTACCACGGTTTTAGATTTTCGGGAATGGTTGGTTAATGCATATGTCATAGATGAGCAAAAATTTAGAGGTTTGGGTATTTAAAAGGTGTAACTTTGTAATAGGTTGTCAGCTTTTAAATCCATTTGCATATTTGGATTCTGCGTAAAATTCTAGACTAATTTGATGTATCGCATGACTAAAAAATTTATAAGAAAGGTCAGAAATCACTGCTGGTAAAAAATCTCTAAATGAGGGTAGCTTCCTGGGGGATGATGCAATCTAAAAAATTCCTAGAAATTTGGGTAGCTGAAAAAAATCTAATATTAATTGATACCAAACAATATAGATTTATCTCGTGGGAAGAAATGTGGAGAAAGATTTATCTCGCACAGGGTATATGTGTAAAACGGTAAGGGGTGGTCATATTTTAAATCTGTTTACAGATTCGGATTCTGCGTAAAATTTCAGACTAATTTGATGTGTCGCATGACTAAAAAATTTACAAGGACGTCAGAAATCGCTACCGGTAAAAAATCTTAAAATGAGGGTAGTTTCCTGGGGGATGACGTTCCCCAAAAATCCTAGAAATTCAGGTAGCTGAAAAAAGTCTAATATTAATTGATACCAAACAAGGTACATTTATCTCGTGGGTGGGAATGTGGAGAAAGATTTATCTCGCAGAGGGTATGTGTGTAAAACGCTAAGGAGTGATCCGATTTTAAATCTGTTTGCAGATTTGAATTCTGCGTAAAATTTTAGACTAATTTGATGTGTTGGATAGCTAAAAGATTTTTAAAGAACGGCCAAAAAATCGCTACCAGCAAAAAATCTTAAAATGAGGGTAGCTCCCTGTAAAATGATACAATCTAAAAAATTCCTAGAAATTCAAGTAGGTCAGAAAAATCTAATATTAATTGATACCAAACAAGATAGATTTATCTCGTGGGTGGAAATGTGGAGAAAAATTTATTTCGCAGGGGGTATATGTGTAAAACGGTAAGGGGGACCTATTTTAAATCTGTTTACAGATTCAGATTCTGCGTAAAATTCTAGACTAATTTGATGTATCGCATGGTTAAAAAATGTATGAGGACGGTTAGAAATTGCTGCTGGAAGAAAATTTTAAAATGAGAGTAGCTCCCTGGAGGATAATGCTATCCAAAAAATTCCTAGAAGTTCAGGTAGCTGAAAATAATCTAATATTAATTGCTACCAAACAAGGTACATTTATCTCATGGGTGGGAATGTGGAGAAAGATTCATCTCGCAAAGGGTATGTGTGTAAAACGCTAAAGGGTGATCCTATTTCAAATCTGTTTAAAGATTCGGATTGTACGTGAAATTCTAGACTAATTTGATGTATCGCATGGTTAAAAATTTATAAGGACGGCCTAAAATCGCCACCAGCAGAAAATCTTAAAATGAGAGTAGCTCAAAATCTTAAAATTAGGGTAGCTCCCTGAGGGATGATGCAATCTAAAAATTTTAAAGAGATTTGGGTAGCTGAGAAAAATCTAATATTAATTGATACCAAACAAGGCACATTTATCTCGTGGGTGGAAATGTGGAGAAAGATTTATCTCGCAGAGGGTATATATGTAACTTTGTAAGGGGTGGTCCTATATTAAATCTGCTTGCAGATTGGGATTCCGCGTAAAATGAAAGTAGCTCCCTGGGAGATGATGCTATCTAAAAAAATTTAAAGAGATTTGGGTAGCTGAGAAAAATCTAATATTGGTTGATACCAAACAAAGTACGTCTATCTCGAAAGATGAAAATGGTTAGTCGAAGAAAACTATTTGGTCCAGATGTGTGAGGAAATGAGGATGCTGGGGGAAATGAGGCGCTGATTGATCTGTCATCCATCTACTTGCACAAATGCCATTCCATCAAATATATGCGCCTGTTTTAATGCACCTGCCCCAATATCAATCGTGTTGATGTCCTTTGTGCAGTTTGTAATATTCTCAATTTCCTTCACTAACAAGTGTTTAAGTGCTTTTTTAAGGAAACCATTTTTATACGATATATATTTGGGGCACGTTAGTAGTTAGTATCTTGCTAGTGTCCGAATTCCAAAATCCGGCAAGCATAAATATTTTCTGGACTTCGGCGATTTTTTTGGTATCATCCAATTGTTTCGATGTGCTGCTTGGTTCTTTTTTCGATGAAGAATCAAAGTTTTTAAAATTGCATAATTTAACTTTATCAAATACTAGTTTTTTTTGGCAGCAAGCGTTCAGTTTCAAACGATTGGAGCAAAGCCTCGCCACTATCCGTGATATTAAGGAACCAAGAGACCACGCTTTAGTCAGCTACGGCACAAGTAGTTATGTTGCACAGCTTTGAGTCTTCGTGTAAGTCGCTAAAAGGGTTATATTGATGTAGTGCTGATATGATACTATGTATAGCCTCCTCGTCATTTTTTATTCTTGATTGACTCCACTCACTATGTAAGGTAAACCCAGTATCACAAGTTGCATCCGCCTGATATCCACAATAGGTTAGAAAATAATCATGTAAACTGTTTTAGAAAAAATATAGCATAATCTATTTCTGCATGGCAATCTCATTTTGTGTAATTGCAATCAATCCACCTGTTACTGCAGAGGATCGTATTTGTGAGTGTTCCAATGCAAGATCACAAGCTACAGAATTAAAGTTCCCTGTTACTCGCTTCACTGATAGCATACCATTTTTTAAATCTTTTGTAACATGTGGTGATATTCGAATCAAATCTTGTAGGTAAAGTGTAACACCTCGCATATAATTTGTATGATTCCTCACAAAAAAATAGGTTCACATTTGTCCTGTCGTTCGCAAATGTAAGTCCAAATTAGTTTCTCTATCGGCCTTAATGGAATTTAAAAGTATTTTAACCATCTCGCAATATTGATTATAATATTTGAAGGTATCATTTTATCGGAATCTTTGGTCTAAAAAGAACTGAAAGTTTGTAGTAAATTTTTGTAATAATTCTTGAGATTCATTAAATTTTTTCCGAAATGATGTATCATCTCGATCGGCAATGGCTTCTCTTAAATAATTGATGTTATCATACAAATCTTTCATTTCACTCTTACAACTATCATTATGTTCAAGATAGTCTTCAATCTGTAAATTCATAAATCATTCGTATAGCAGTTTGTGGGCTCTTATTCCTCTGTTACATTGATTCCCTTACAAAATTGCATTAAATATATTTTCTCCATAGATGTCGCAATCCACTACGATCCTTTCAACACCACATCCTTCCAAATATTGTCCCAAGCGCCTAAAAAGTGTAAATTAAACGTTCCAATTCTAAGCAATAAATTCGCAAACTGTGCACAATCCATTTTAATAGTTTTAGCTATTAGATAAATTGACATATCACGAGAGAGGACTCCGGCATTTTTACCACACGTTAAACATAAATTCATGAAATTGTTAAGCGCTGTATATACAACATCGCGACTAGTTGGAGGATGAGGATAAGTGCACAAAATCCTATATTAGAAATTGGAAGTTTGTCTTCAAATATCATTTGCTGATAAAGAGTCCATCTGGGAATAACATTATCTGTAGCTCGCGAAAAACACTTCTCATTAAAATTATAGTGCATTCTGCTTAAAATCCATGTTAAATGTGACCTTTTAATGGAGTCGTTTTCATCAATATTTTTAAGATAAGTGGTATCCAGAAAAATCTGCAACTCCGTCTTTGCATTAGAAGGTATAAAATGTTGAATCATTTGACAGTTTGAAGTTTGCAAATCTGTCCTAGCCACTCCCTCTAGAACCGATCTCAGGCAGAGATGGCAATTGTACAGGCTACGCTTTTCTCTTGGTACAAGACCATAGCCGTTACGTGCATTGTATTTTTACCCTACATGTGATTTTCTAATGCTCCACTTGAAAGTACTACATTGGTCAGGAAGCGAGTTTTTTTTTACCTGAAAAATTTTGAATTTTGCCAAACCCTTGTTGTTCCAAGCGTGCATGAAAACACTCACACACGGGACTTCCATTTTACCTTTCATCTGAACGAGGGCATACTTTTGTGAAAAATGCTCACCTAACACTTTTTTTAGCAGACCGTGTCGGGATTCAAAACCGGGACCTTGGGCATAGTAGTCACACGTATACCAACTACGCCACGAAGTCGCCGTTGTATATTTACCGCTTAAAGGTTCTTTAACAAAATCATTGTTATCTATTGTTCCATGTAGAACTAGCGAGCTATTTTAGTTTGCAGGTACAGGGACACCAAAAGTACGACTATTATAAATTATGCTCTTAAGTATATCTTCGTCTCTAGACTTAAGCGAGGTATAACTGATGCAATGACCAAGCTTATTTAAAATTGTTATAATGTGTTTTAAACGTGTCAAATAATGAATGGATTGGACAAGTGCTATGTGTTTTAGAGTTTTGGTCTCATTTACGACAAAACAAATGTCACTGAATATGGATTTCGCTCGACGAAGTAGATCATTATTTAAAGGTCGGCTTTTTGCACTGAATAACGTTCTTCATAAAAATGCCCCAGGTGGTAGGTAAAGCGGCTCTATTTAACGATTTTTGCATTACATTTTCATCACATATATGACCATCATCTCAAAGTCAGCTGACAAGGCCTCTAATCTTAATTTCGATGCAAATCTTTTTACTGTTGTCTCAAATGCGTCAATTTTTCTAATCCTTTCAACAACTGTATCTAATGGTATGCTGGCCAACACGACCACTGAGGACTTTGATCTGTCCATCGGATGAGAAAGAGGATTTGCTCACCGTATTTGTCATTTAACATATTTTTACTGTCCTATTTTCAATCACTTCATCCTCAATCTCCAGAATGGGAGTCATACAAGTAGCTAAATGGGACAGTTCAAATGACTGTTTTTGAAGCTTGTTTTCTGATTCGACTGTTAATTTGTTAAACGCATTTTGTAATATATCAACAGCAATCTTACTGGGAGGGCGCCCGGCTTTATTTTTGGAAGTTATTGGCGTTCTTACATGTGTTGCAAGACACGCTTTATGATACCTTACCTCTTGAGCATAATTATCCTCAGTCGTCGCACATGCTCACTCTTGTAAACACATCATCTACCTTTGTATGCGTCACATCCAAAAATGTTTGTGCTGTCTGACGCTCACACAATAAAAAGGTTCTTTTTCCTTTTTTTTGTCCTTTGACAACAGATAATGCATATCTGCGTATTATCCCACGTTTCCGTGTGTTTTCGTTTTGACGAACGTATTGTGTGTGTAGAAGAATTACCCGAGCTGCACGAAGCTTGCTCTTTAAAACGAACTATTTCTCATCTTCTAATCTTCTCCTTACTGACGTAACTGGCATAACAAGTTCTATGCCATGAAAAAGTTTGAGTGGTGGTTCGTGAATCATACAATGTATTCTACTTTTTTCTAATTCCATCATTACGTTTTCAGCTGCTTTAAAGATAGTTTGAAAAGATTCAACTTTAGATACTTTCACTAAATCCTCACTTTTCGGATTATGAATACTTAAGTACCGTTAGCGCCTGCACTATATATGTAAATAGTCAAATCATTGAATTTAATATTTTATCCTTAAAAGTTGATTTATTGACTAAACGTATACTAAACTCACATCAAAACTGCAGTATGAGAAAACAGTGACCAGGGTATAATTTTTCACATGTCAGATAGCTATTGCACAACTGTTGGTTGCAGTGCGGAGATTAGCGCACCCACGCATGAGGCCTGCGCCCGTGGCCTCAAAATTGTTGAGTGCATCATCTTCAAAAAACAGAAGTGCATTTCAATCATCTGTTAATATGAGAACTATAAAACACTAATTGCCAGCAAATTTTAATACGAGGGTCGTTTGGAAAGTAAAGAACGTTTTGATGCGATGAGCCGCGCAGTTCTCACTACTTCCGCCGCTGAGTCGCGCACCTTTCACTCCCCTTGGGTTAGTCTGACTAACCGCGAGCCGATACAGTCGTGTATTGATTGTTTGTACGCCTTTAAAATGTGTAACACAATCAACGATCCCGCCAAATATGAAGATCGTAGTGTAATACGGTTTTTGAATGCGAAAGGCGTGCTACCTATCAAAATGTATAGATAAATAACGGGTGTCTATGGTGATGTTGTGAACGAAGCTTCAGTACGGAAATTGTGCATTATGTTTAAAGGCGGACTGTCAAATGTGTAGAACGAAGAGCGCGCGGACCTACCTTCAGTGGTGACTGACGAACTCAAAGTGAAGCGTTCTAATTTTTCGAGACCCAAACATTTAAAAAAATTATGAAAAAAATATAAATTTCTGCATCCACCTTGTATAGTGGTGTTATTCTATTTATTTGAGAATCTTTTATATAAGTACAATAAATAAGTCAAACGCATTCAGTCAGTGTTTTAATTATCGTAACGTATAAAATAAAAACACCGGACAAAGTTCAAATAAATCGATTTACGTAGTTGAATGTAGAATGTAATTCTATTGTGCCTTCTGATTACGCCCTAATCATGCGCAAAGCTAAGAGCTTTGCAACAGGTTACTTCGATCCTCCCCGGACATTCGCCGATATAACTTCGTACTATAAAGATGTGGATAGTTTTTAATGTTGGCGATCTTCGCCTCGCATTTCATTTACATTAGCTTTCAACACTTGCCTTGACTTAGTAGGATTCAACAATGCGCTACTAATATATAACTGACATGTGCTTAAAATATAACAAAGATACAACGAATTTATAGGATGATTTGACCAACCCGATAAAGCTTTATGTATAAAGGCTATAACTACGTTTATATATTGAACTGGAAGTCTAACTTCTAAAAACTTCGTGTAGGCGGTTATTAGAAAATGGTTTAGGAATAATTTTAGTAACCCTCAAGGACCTCTTGTTGTTTGGTCAACTAATATCTGGAGTAAACCAGTTTTTTAAAGGAAATTCAACGGCCATCTTGCTGTTTGTGTTCCAAAGCAGTTTTCGCTATTGGATGTTATTGGTAATATTGAAGGTAACTTGTACTTTAGCCGGAAAGTCTATTTTCTATTGAGTGACAAGCTGTTTACTTGCTTCCCATAATTGGAAATTTTAAATTACTCATCTCCTATGGAACGGTGTAGTGTCGAACACGTTCATTTGTTACGCACAGCTTAGTAAAAATTTTTAAAGTAATGTTTTTTTTTTGTAAATTTACGCTTAACACTAAATGTTATGTGGTATTTGTTAGTTACTTTGAACAAGAATTACAAATTTAACTGGTTATATATGTACTTAAAAGGTGTAAATCTATATCACATCTAATATCGGTAATAAACTGACCCATGTTTGTACTTTACAAAATTTACAAAATTATTTAAATATGAAACTGAACTAAAGATTGAACGCTTCCTGTTAATAATTAATTTTCTTCATTATGACAATTATATTTGATTTCAGTACACGTATAAATTTGGCTATTTCATATTCTCATTTCAATTAGCATTTCGGACCCCACATTAAAAGAGACAATGTGTTAACTCAGTTATTTTAGAACTTGTTTATATTACAAACTGACCAGGAAGTCAAATTTGCATAAGTAGAGTGATGGTGTGAGCTCCAAATCCAACTGAAAATTAAACATAATATTTTTTTAATACTTTTAGTACATTTTTTGTGAAGAAACGCAAACTGTGGTGTCATGTTATTTATTTAACTTCATGTTTTGTTACAGGTTCAAAGTTTGTACGAATTTAAGGTCAAACCTTCATGGTGTTACGTTTATTTTCCACATAAATTGATTACCCTATTTTTCTCCCTTGTTCATTCATTACTCGTTCAAATAAACTCCGTTCCAATTCTTAAATTCTTCAACAACCCCCTATATAGTTTACTTGTTACTTCATAAACCCGTTTTATGATAAATCTCTTAAATCCTTCACATAATTAATAATAAACACGCTCCCGAATAAACTCCTCAACTCAAACCCCTTTTTGCTTTTAAAAGGAATATTTATTCTATAAATTAAATAGTCTATGCCTTGTGTAAGGTATTCCGTAATCTCCTAAATTCTTCAATAACATCCTGTTTACAATAATAAATACGCTTTCTACAAATTTTTATTTTGAACTTATTTATTTCGAAACGACAAGTTTATGCTACAAGTAAATAGTTATATCCTGTTTTTAGGTACCCACTATTTTGGTATACCTTACGAACGCCATATAATGGTTTTCTCTATTGTTTTAAGGTAACCACTTTGTAAAATAATGGTTTTTAATGATTTTTATTACCTGTTAGTTACAAAATGCGCATTTCGTGGATCCGTGATAAAATTTGTTTTATAAAATATAACTTAAATTTAATAATTTTCTTTGTACCTGAGAATCAAGAAATTTTAATTTATTTTCATTGTTAATAGATAGTCGTGGGCGATGTGTTTTTTTTTGTTTCTGTTTGGTATGCAGGCGAATCCCCCCATTATACGCAGTTGGTAGTTAGCCTGGTGTTTACTTTTCTTTTGGCTACGTCTAGGTACGTAGCAATGGTTTTGAAACAAAATGCAATCGTCGAAGTTTCTACGCTTTTGTCTACCGATACTTGCTTGTAGTTGTTTATTTTATAAGTATAGTGGCGCCCTAGTTTATCTGTTAATTATTAACCGATCTCCGCTAATTATCTCTCCTCGCAGAAGTAGGGTACAGAGTTAGTCCAGAAGTCTCCCAAAAGTCAGTTACTACCTACGGATAAAAATTACATCTTATGTTTGGCTTTTGGGAAAGTTGGCGTAGTGTGGGGTACCTCCTTTCCGCTAGCAACCAACAAAATATTGCTATAAAATCAAAGATTGAGAAAAAATTTAACAGGACAGACGTTTCACGGTAGATGGACTAAGTTCGTTTTTTCCGGAAATTTCACGAACTCTCCTTTATGAAATTGTTAGTAGTGAGCTGGGTTACATAAAAGTGTGTGCAAGGTGGGTCCTGCGACTTTTAACTGAGAACACAAAAAAACGAATGAGAGCTGCATTACCTTTTTTTCAGTCGGTACGTCAAAGATGGCAATGATTTTTTTAATCACATTGTTACTAGTGACAAGACATGGATTTCGCATATCACTCCTGTTCTCCAACTCTGAAAAAACAAAACAAATTTTGAGCCCCAGAAAAATTATGGTACAGTTTTCTGGGATCAAAGGGGTGTTCTACTCATCAATTACATGTCTATACAGAAGACCATAAACGCAGCGGCCCAATGTTAAACGCTTTACCGACTCCGCCGCGCCATTTAAAACAAACAGCACGGGTTGTTATATAGCGGCGCTGTGCTAATGCACGATTATGCACGACCACATTCTGTCGCATTGACGAAGAACTTACTGCAACAATTTCTATGAAAGATATTTGATCATCCGTCTTGTATTCCGGACTTGGCTCCTCAGTGATTTCCATCTATTTCCAAAACTGAAGAGTTTGTTGGATAGGAACCGCTATGGAAGTGTCGAAGAACTTAAAGAGGGTGTTAGTGAGTAGTTAAACAACTTGGCGGCAACTGAGTATGAAGAAGACATAGCAAAATTGGTGAAACGGTACAAGTGTTTAAATTTGAATGGCGATTATATAGAAAAATAGTTTAAGTATCAGGTACGTTGTAAAAAAAGTTCTGTTTGACTATAATAAAGATAATTTTAAAATACAACCAAACGTATTTTTTTTCGAATGATCCTCGTACCTTTTAAAACCTATTCTCAAAGCGAGTCTTGGGGAACAGTCATTGTTGCCAACAAGGTAAATTAAACAATTTTTTTCAAATCTGCAAAACTTGCAATCCTGCTTGCATTTGATTACAATGCAGCGTATGATGATGTGCCCTCAGTTCCCTGCACAATACGTTCGGCGAGTCCGTTCTTTACATGTGATTTAATATGTTGACGGTTTGGTAAAAGTGACTAGTAAACATACACCTTTTCGCGATTTTGCTAGTTTGGGAAATTGTTATTGCTTGGAGAGTATTGTCAAATAAGTGAGTTAATAGTTATTCAGTATACTCGCAATAGATCTGTAGCACACCTGTTGTACGCTGTAGTAAAAGTTGTATTGGAACCATTGCAAAATTCTTGTTCTAATATAAGAAACTGTCTGGGACACACTTACGATAATGCGGCTAACATGTCTGGCCAATACAATGAATTACAGACAAAATTAAAAATATATATTTAAAACAACAATTTACATACTATGTGCAAGTTATACCTCGTATTTAATTAGGAATTATGCTGCCGAATCATATTTGGTGACATGGTATTTGTTCCGTTTGTAGATTATAGTTTAACTAACTTTTTATAATAGCATAAGATATAGCTTCACTCAGTTATCCATCAATATAGAGACAATATCACACAAAATCTACACTAAATCTTTATTATAATAACAGTATTTTATAAGCAACAATAGTTGGTTCATCTTAATATTTATATAATACCAGCAAACCTGCGTACGATAAGTGAGGAAAATAATTTACCGGTTGGCTAAGATGATATTCCCTCGCGTAGGCTGTAAAGGGTTTTTGGTAACTGCAATGTATTTATCTTATCATAACTTAAACTGTATACAACGGTAGCCAGACGAAATGTGTTGCAGCGAAAATGTGAAATTTCTGTGTTAATTCTAAGTAAGCATTATTCCATGGTTCAAAGAGGCTAAGAATATGGGTTAAAATTCGGGTTAAAGACACTAAAATATCTATTAAAGAAACGTCATCTTTCAATTACGTACCAGCCAAATAAAAAGGAAGGAAGCTTTTACCATAAAATTTGTAACTATACCGTCGAGTTTATAATATTTATCCCTAAAGAATCCACACAAACCAATTTCGAAATATAGCAACAAAGATCCAAAAAGCGATTTTTAGTTTTATTGAAATAGCAACATTAAGGCAATTTTTGACTACCAAACACACGCCTAAGTAATGAACCAGAAAATAATATCTAACAAAGTTGGTAGCCTAACTGCGCCATTACAAACTTAAAAAATTAAAGTGTAGCGAACCTGTTATATTTAAATAAATAAAAACTTAAACGTTTAACAATGGGAACTGCTAACACTATTCTACGTAGAAAATAATTTTAGTAGAAGTGACATGGTATTTAAACCAAAGGATTCGAAATAATATACAAGTAGGAAAATGAACGCAACAATCTAAACTTAGTGACAAGGTCGTTTAATCCTCAAGATAATGTAGCATTTTCAAAAAAACCCTACTTTATTATGCAATATTACAATCTATCCACATACTATATTAGTATTAGCATTGGCTTATTGAATAAATATCCATAGTGCTTAATATTACGCAATATTCAACGCTCTAACATTATGAGCCATACTTCTTACAATCTGTAAAAATCTACTGTAACTTACGTTTCTTATCGTCGGATTAACCAGGCGAGACGTACCGCAGACACTTGTGTTCAGGTATCAGAGTAGTAAAGATAGCATTCCTAATCTTGAAGCAGGACTTTCGAGTTGCTTTAACATTTTGTATTAGATACGATGAATGTTCTATAGAACGTCTAGCTTACCATTCTAACCACTGAGCATTTAAGGACTAATATTTTTAGAAGAACGTTATCAAAGATTTATATTATTAAAGTTATACAGAATTTAGTAATTAGCCAAGTAATGAGCTTATCTGCTTAAGTATCATGCGGTTGTAATTTATGTGCCCTAATCATCCGCCTTCCATGTTGAAAATTATAGAGAGATATTGGATGTATCTTGTCTTGATGCTTGGTGTCGTTGTATACAAACCTATTGATTACAGGATTTAAAATCTTAAGTTTTATTCTTATAAAGCTCACCCCGATGCCCTAATTTTCGTAAAACACGAGGATTTTAACCTGTTTCTGAATTTCCAAAAAAAAAGCTTCTTCAAACGGCGCGTAGGCCAAATCTGTTACTCATTTGTTTGTCGAAATGAAAACATTTGCATAACGTTTTATTATCACTAGAAGTTTCATTTGGTTGAACATTTGTTCTCAAGAATCATATAACCATTCTAAATACATATTTATTTAAAATATTCTAGAACCAGAACTATCATAAAGACTATATTAAATGTAATGAGCTTTTAGTACTTGTTTATAGAAAGTGATCATGTGAAACTTAATAATTTTAATTTCTTTATGTTGCAAAATTGATTCTTAAATGTAAATATTAGAATACTTTACTAGAGTTGTTAAAGGCAACTTTATGTTAGTTATATTTTTCCATAAGAAAGTATTTCGATAAATAAAATTTCAAGTAAGAACTTTGTTTTAAAAATTCGCATGTAAACTTGTAAGGAAGGCAGATTTTTCTCTTATATATTCGAATCACTGTAAATTATGTTAATAGTTTAAAGATTAAGATTTGATCATGGGATAGAGACGATTCATAAATATTTTGTTCTTTATCATAAAATGTATAAGATTACTTTTTTTGTTTCGTTAGACTAAACTTTCAACACTTTAGACTTATTGAATTTGATTTTCGTAATTGTTTGTTTAAACATAGAGCAAAACTAGATTCGATTAGTTCAGTAATATTAACCTGAAATTTTCTAAAAGATCAAATAACGAGATTTTATTATGTATACATTTTAGACATGTTTAGGGTATTACTTTTTTGTTTAATAATGAAATTTTTAAACAGTTAATATATGTTTTTATGCGAGCACAAATCCTTTATTGAGGTGATCTTGATATACATGAGTGTTTAGTGTAAAACCTTGAAATCTTCAGAGGTTCATTTAAATATAAATATCTATTTTATTATTATTTTAAGACGCAAACTGCTGTCTCCATTTGTATTGTATTAATTTGTTTTCATTTCAGGCATACCCTGTTCATAGGGTTCTTAGGGTTACTACACTATCCCTAGGGTCATAACAACTGTTGTTAACCGGGAGCAGTAGCACCTAATTTTATTTCTTTTAAATCTTAGTTTTACAGCGAATCCCCCTGCTCATCGCTCTAACGCTGGAGTCAGGAGCTAACAGATACTCTTTTATCATCTTAGCCACGGGCAAAAGTGTTTCTATAATTAGCACCATATGTTTGTCGCGTTCGATAAGGAATATTTTCTGGATTATGACCATCAATTTGCGTTTTCAAAACTTCTAGTTCAAGAAATTAAAAAATCATCTATGTATAACTTTTTGTTCTACTTATACTACGAGTTTGTAAGTTATTCAAATTTGTAGATTTAAATATGTTATTTATATAATGTTTTGTAATACGGTGGTATTGTTATCATCATTTAAAGGAATTTATCTGCGCCCCAAAAATATCTGATTACTAGTTTTAAGCAGTATTAATTGTTATCGGAGTTTAAGAAATGTTGGATGGTTGATACCCAATTTAAATCAATTATCCTTTAAAAAGAACGACGTAATGAAAAACGTAAATTGCTTGCTAAAGGGCTAATTTCTATTTATATATTTCCGACACTCAATTAGCATTGATACATGTTTAAATGGTTATCGACCCAATTATAATTCCTGATTCAGAACCTAGAATATGCACACACTTTTATACCCGAGCTCTTCTGTGTTACGCTTTACGCCAATCCCTTCAGTGTCCTATATCGACAAACGATGACTAAACATGCTTTCCTAAATGTGATACTATAAAATAATTGGAATATGAAGCTTTTGCGTAGATTGGTATAATTACGAACTGCACATAATTATTTTTTACCATCGCTAGTTACATATCCACCAAATTAAGATATACATGTAATCAAATGGAATTATTAAATCTTAAGTTAGATTGTTACAATGTATAATTGAAGGACATATTACAAAAGGTTAATGGAAGTTCATAAACCAGACATAAGAACGGATGTGATTACTTTGTATTCCAGACGTAACATGACACTGTAGGTGCATGTCACAGTAGATTATAAGAAACTTATTGTTAGAATTAAGATTACTAAGAAGCAATACCTCGTATTGAATAAAGTAATAGCAGACATGAAATCTGCAGTTCCCACAAACAATGTTAGGAGCAGGGATGGCATAGATACCCTTAGGAACCCAAGACGGCTAGTCAGTTTCGAGCTTTAGAACTTTTACGTTGTTGGTTGTTCAAGCTACTCACCGTAATTTTAATTATTAATTTTAGTAATTTAAAGTGAATGTCAACTTAGAAAATTTTTTTTCTCATACGTTACTGCATATAACGAACTTGTAATTAAAATTAATATTGTAATTTCTGTTTCAAATAAATTGATAGAAGTGTTTTTTTGGAAGAAGCTTTTTAAAAAGTCGCTCCAAGAAGCCCAAAACCTATCTCGCTTTATATTAAAATTCAGTACCAAACTAAAATACTGAGCATTATGGAAGTCACCAGGTGTGTGTCAATTATATATGAGCATCATCTGTCTAGAACGTTTACAACTTGTTACGGATAACGAACCAGGAGTCCTCATTACATTTTACTAAAAAATTTTGATAGGATTAATTTTACTTAAATTGGATGCAATAAAAACGCACAGTCTCAGTAATATAAAGCATAGTCTTCTGTGTCGCAATTTAAGAAAATCACTCATCAAACATGTTCTACAGCACAAGGCTTAGTAATTCTGGGAAGCATTTCTGTTTCTAAAATAGGCGCATCGCGTTATATCCACATCATTTTTTGGAATTAAGTACTTTGTTCTAGCACTACAATGGAAAGCCTATGAAAAGCTTACAAATCAAAGCTTACGTTTCAAGAAATCAAATCCTCTTGAGTAACAATTTTAAACCTAACACTTTTCACTAACTGCACAAGCCTTTTGATTTCAATTCATTTCTTGGTACACTTTTTTGTTAAGATTTATATTCTCAATGGGCTTTAAATAGACGTTCACTTTATAGCTCTCGTAAGCAGGTTACAAACGGAAGGAAACTCTAAACAACTAGGAAGGATTTTCTAATGACGAAAATAATCTTTCATTTACATCTAAATGTAATTCAATTATATTACGTTACTTCTTTAGTGCGAGCTGGTTATCTTAAAGCAAACGGCAGTTTGTTTCCACCAGCACTTTAAGGGTATTTTGTTTCAGGAAACTTCGACATTTACGTAAAAGCCTGGAATATGTTTGAGGATTTTGGCGTCGAAATATCGTCGAAAGATGTTAGAATGATATTGTAATTAGCACACTTGTTAACGGATTTGGCTTTGTCATTTTCAGAGAATATTACAACGCCTATTCGACAACTTTCAAAATAGACTTTGTTACAAAGACGGTAAAAAGAGTAAACGACTCAATATTATTATCTGCAGTGGGTGAGAAGTTGTTCTGTTAAATATGGGTCAAAACAGGAACGGTTTCTCCGTAGATAACTTTTGGCAAAACAACAATAAATAATAGTACTGATTAATATTTGTTTATTTGTAAATTGTGCAGCGCGTTATTTTAAGCAAGCAGTGGGTAACAGAAAAGAATTTATTAATTTCAGTTACTTAATGAGTCTTTATCATAAAGCAGCATGAAAAATTTGGAAGCGTTGGTAGTGTACATTTAATGATGTAGCTATTATAATATAATATTAAACTAAGGTATAGAATTAGAGTAGTAAAGCACCTAGTACATTTATATACCAACAGGAATAAGGATCGGGACTTTACACTTTTCGTATTAAATTTAGAAAGTTAAAAATAGATCTCGGTAAATAACTGGTGCAGCAAAGCTAATTTGTACACATTCACACGAGTTCAAAGCAAACCGTTGAACCATAGAATTTGTAACCTTCTACTTCGTATTTAAAAAATCACTGCCTCATTAATATAATTTTAAAAAAATCAGTCCCAACTTTACTGGGGCAATAGCACTGGACCAGGGATTGGTTGAAAGTTTGTCAACTCTAAAACGCAGCATCACCTCGAGTTCGGAATGGGCTTTCTTAAGAAGTGGGAGAGAAAGAAGATAATAGCATTGTTTGATAAGTTCTGTGGACGTACGGATATGAATGTGGACTAGGGTACTGCAAGAGATAACTGTTCAACTTTGTGAGCAGCACAAACAGCACAATGTCGGATGTAACAAGCGACGTTTGCTCTGGGGCAAGGCCAGTAATAAGTTTGTAGATGACGAGCAGAAATTTTGGTCACAGCAAAATGAGCGGAAGTAGGAGAATCGTGGTGGAGGGATAGCAGATGTTTTCGCTTCTCAGAAGGTACGAAGGTTTTCCAATCGTCCACATAATCGACAGCGATAGAAGTTTTGCGACGGCGAAAATGGATGTGGTTTACCACGGACCAGGAGGGATAACGTCTAGGATGGTTGGAAACTTTCTGGACCAGATAATTGCACTAAGGGTCATAAGTATGAAGGTTAACTTGTAGAAAAAAATTACCAAAAGAGAGAGGAATTTGAGTGTAGGTACAGAACGACAGAGTGTATCAAGAATAATATAATCTTGTTCTTTACGGTGGGTAATAGAAAAATCATATTGCTGGAGACGAAGAGACCAACGGGCTTGGTAACCGGAAGAACTTTGGAGCTTGTTGAGCCAACGGAAGAAATGGTGGTCGATAATGACGGAAAATTGGGTATCCTCCACGCAAAGCCTGAACTTCTCAATCGGCCACAACGCTGCCAGGCACTCCTCTGTAACTGAGTAGTTGCGCTCAGGCTCAGAAAGCGAACGACTGATGCAGCTAACGACTTCTCGCCTTTAGTTTAAAATGGCACCCAAACCTTAGTGCGAGGCGTAGGTTTGGATCGTAAATAGCAAGGCAAAATATTTTATAAATGTAAATTTGCTTTGAACTTAACTTTGCGGACACGCCTCAAAATTTTTCTACATAGAACGTTTTATAGGACACAGGCACGTCGAAATTTGTTGAAGACATACTGCTTTCTCAGTTATTGGTCAATAATGAAAAGAAACTGTTGAAGTAGTAAATTGTTGATGATAAAGATAGAATGTACAAATATAATTTTGAACTCACATATATCAAATCCGTATTTTTAAATTTACATGAAAATTATTTAACATAGAAACTCATTTTACAACAGCATAACTTTGGAAAAACATCTTTAATGTCTGGTAGTTGGTGTAGCACAGTTTAGTTTGCTTTTGATCAGAATAATACATCAGAACGCAAACGAGACATTTGTGCACAAAGGATGATTGATAGCCACCTTGTGCGACATCTTCAGATGCAGTATGATTGATGACAGGTTGCAAGAGCTTGCATTTTATTGCTTTATTAGTCTTACAATAGAAAACCTCTAGAATGTTATTTACATAATTTGTGGTACATTTTCGAAATAATCTAGAACACTACATTTGATTTTCCAATGCTCCACCCGAAGGTACTACATTGGCCAGGACGCAAGTTTTTTTTACCTATAAATTTTGAATTTTGCCAAACTCTTGCTGTTTCAAGCAAGGTAGAGATCTTTAACGTGCGTAATAACACACACACGGGGCCTATATTTTACCTCTCGCCCGACCGAGGGCGTACTTTTATGAAAAATGCTCGCGTAACATTTTTCAAACGGACCGTGTCGGGATTCGAACCCGGTTCCTGGGTCTCAGTAGTCAACCGCATACCAAATGAGCCACGGAGCCGCCGATATTCTAGAACAATTGGATAAAGTATAAATTGCTGTTAAAAGGTTTTGAAGTTCAGTTTCAATTTAAAGCTTTGATAACAATATTGCGTTTTTATTCGAGCTAAAGTCGTGGTATAAATTAGTGGTACATACCGTTAAAATAAATTGCCCTATGTGATACAAATTATTGTAGAGGTCGGTATAAATCTATTACAGCAATTGATATAAATTACTGTAGTGCTTCGATTGTAAGTTATTAAGATGATAGCATCGTTGTTTTAAGAAGTTAATATTTATACTTACTGTTAGCGATTATCTGGAAATAAATTTTATGAGTTCTTTTAGAATTTCACTGTAGCTGCAAATTGTTGAAAAGTTGATAATAAGGAACTGTTGTTTGTGCCAATAGTTTTCGTTACAACATGTAATTTTAGGTGAGGATTATCGACACCAACAATTATTTTGTAATATTTAAAAAAAATTCTTTTGCAAGTAGATACCCAGGTCGATCACAGAAGATTGATTGCGAGCTTGTAATTGCTTCAACTCGTAATTCAGCATTAAGGGTTTTAACCATAAAAATATACGTAATGGAAAACAAAGATCAAAATTGGTTGCTATATTAAACAAAACTATAATTCCATATATATGTTAAGTTTGTATCACTTCATGTTAATTAAACGTAGTCCAATAATTATTAAAGCATAAATTGAGACTTCTTTACAAATTTAAGTCTTTGTAATAAAATACAGTAAATTCTTTAAATGTATATTAATCAACAATTATCTAAATACTTGCATCATACTAAAATTAACAAAACAGGATAACCAAGAAAAGGTAATACCTAACAAAAAATTTCATGAAGCGTTTGCCTTACATTGTTTAAACTTGACATTAGAAATGTTTCAGATTTTCATTAGGTTAGCTAAATGTATCTCTAGCTGGGCCTTAATGATTTTTTAAACAACATACTAATTAAATAAGTTATATCCAATAAAAATTTTGTATCACATTTGACACGTGTGCATAGTTAGGAACAGAAATAATACATACCCAAGTGTAAAGTAATTATTTAGTAACAAGTATTACCCATTTTTACTTATTTTCTAATGCTCCAGTAACAGATGTCCTAACGTGGATTCACGGAGTTTTCTAACCAAACAAAATCAACTGGTAGAATTCGTTGCTCTTTTAAAAACTAAAATCATTACCAACTGGATCTCACATCTGCATTTGGTTATGAATAAAGAAACATATACACCAAAGTTGTATTCACAATCAACGATATTAATGTGTTCAGGTATTTATTCCATGAAATTTAGGTAGGAAGTTAAATTAGAATTTTTAACCAAACCCTTACGCGGAAACCTTGAACTGAGATCGAAAGCAAAAACATGCCAAGCTCTCCTATGAAAAAATGAAAACCTTACAAAACGTGGGGCTTTTGAACCATTTTAATCTGAGATTTATAATAACATACTAAAAGTACTTAAAAAAAAGGAAACGAAAAGTTATGTGTTCGTCGTGCCTTTGAACATTATCTTTGAACCCTGTCTTTGAGCCCTGCTTTTGGACCCATTTTTATACGAAAAATGAGTTCTTTTGTAGATCTGAATACAAATACTTATTCTTAGAGAATTCCTTTAACGGTCTCATCTTTAGAAAATTAGAAAAGGTATGATACCCCTAGATCATCATAAATCAGAAAACCAATTGAACAAAATCAACCATCCGGTCAACAAACAGATATAACCAAAATAAAAGAAAGAAAATAATAAAAAAACTGAAATAACAAGTAGAATTGACAGAATTCAAATCCACCTATGCTATGTATGTAAAATATCGCTGCTAATGAAATTAATGCAAAGTACACCTTGGACAAATAAATAAGTGATTTATGTTATTTTAATTGTATTAAATAGTTAAATACAGAAGTTTATTCTGGGGACTTAAATTTATGTATATCTAAGCATATTCAAAAATGTTGTGTAGAATAAACTTAGAGTAAAAGAGAAATAGCTAAAGTATAACTGTAAGGTTTAATTAGGTAGAATATGGTAATTTAGGCAAATTGGCATACTATAGCGTTATTTAAGCAAACATTAGGTGGTAGAAGAGAATATATAAAATTTAACTAGTTATATGAGGTTTCATAGCAAAGAAGTACTTTGAAAATTTTAGAACCTTTAGTAGTTTACATTAATAACGTTATTTTAATATGATATTATATTAGGATAGATCGTAAAGTAAACAGTAATAATTAATAAAACTTTACGATTCTTCGCATTAAATTCAGAAAAATTAGAGATAGATGTTGGTAAATAACCGGGAGTATTAAAGTTCTTCTTTGTACAAATTCACGCGGGTTCCGTAATCGTAAAAGCACACCCCAATAACCAAATACTCATAAATTAAGGCCATAATAAATGTGTTGAAAACATAAATAAATTGCGTGTCAATACAATGACTGTGGACACACATCGAACGACACTGACTAGAAAATGAAACAATTTAGACGCAATACCCCGTGAGAACGACAATCGTGCAAGAACCCTGTGGTGTTGAAACCTACAAAACCCCCAAATAATAATATGGGGAATTAGTTTGGATCAGATTATCACACCCGCCAGCAGCCCTCAAAACTCGATCGCGGCAAAAGCAACAGGTGCGACCAATTACGAGACGGTATTCAAATAACGAGACTGCCGGTGGTTGGACAAATTCTCCAACGCAATTAACGTAGACGACAGATACTGCTTTCGTAGTAGTGACCAGTGTAATACAGCTTTTCTTTACCACAACAAGGTGGAATTTTACCTGTGAAGAATTTTGTATATAAATTGCATGAAGTATCAAGGAAATAAAACCAAAACAACTGTAAATTAATTGAATGGTAACCATCACATGCTGTTTGTTATGAATAAGAATTGGTATTGATTGTTAATATTCACACCTGTGTAGAATTTATTTTGACAAAAAAGTATTATTGTTGGTGCATGCTTCTACATTCAGATCGTATTGCATCGAATTTGTATACATAGAAGCTTTGTAGTTTAGAAGAAAATTAGCCAGTAAAAATAGCATTGTTTAGATTTCGACGAAGTTATGTTATAAATTTTTCATTAGCTAAACGCCAATTTTGTCAAATGAGCGTAGATTATAACTTCTTTCTGTTGTTGCTAGTTACGATGAAAATTTGGTGTCGTAATATAGGTTAGATATACGCGGAGTCGAGTTCTTTTCTCTGTTTATTTTAAAATTAGTAGAAGAGGAGAAAGTTGTAATTGAAGCCCCATCAATTGTCTTTCGGAATACTCACTTTCCGTGTAGGTTTTATTTGAGGTTTCCTTCAGATGGGTTGGTGCTCAAAGGCGTTATTGACAGAGACAGTTTAAAGGCCTTTCAAGGTATGTTTAAAAGTGTTAGAATTTGTATACCTCTAAAAATAGTACATTTGTTTGTATACAATCCACTCGGCACCACTGTAAAGTCAGTCAGTGCTCTATTTTACTGTTACGTCACTCCGCCCTTGTAGAGTAAAATTAATTTAGAAGCCTAACGTCAAATTAGCACGCAACAATTTTTTGTTTTTCTATAATGCGATAATATATTTAAATTCTTTTGAACTGATCTATCGTTTATTTGTTTCCATCTTCGGGAATACTTAAAATTACTTAATTATTTAATTTATAGATTATAACTATCATTTAAGTGTTTTTGCCTTTTCGTTTTCCTGTACATATAATAGCCACCTAAAAGTTCCTCACCTTTAAGATTTAATACCTTCCTAATCATCTTGTAGTTATTATAAATGTAATTTTATTACGGGTTACAGCTCTGCTGGATTAGTAGGTAAACTCTTTTTTATGTCCCAAATTTTCGCACTTAATTCAGAGCTTAATTACATGCACAACTAAAATAGTGCAAATGTGGTAAAATTAAACACAATTACAAGTCAGATAATACTTTCAGGAAGACTGGTTAAAGTTAGTAAAGCAAACTATGAAAAGCAAAATAATGGCAAATCACAACTATATAGGTAAGTAATGGGTGAATTATAATATTAGTTTGACAAATTAAAATGCTGGTGTCAGATGGTATATATGTAGCTGCATTGCATGCAAATCATTTTTTAGATAAGCGAATTACATATCCCCCATATAAATATGAATATAAAATTAAATGCATTTATTATGTCATAGTAATAGTATGTTACAATGTATTAATTGAAGGACATAATATTAAACGTTAATCAAAGTTTATATCAGCTATGAGAACGGAAGCAATTACTTTGTATTCCAGACGCAACCTGATACTGCAGGTGCAGACACAATGAACTGCAAGAAAGCAGTGTTAACTAAAATTACTTGAAATAAAACAATGTATGTTTATCAAGAAATAGCAGACGTAAGATCTGCACTTTCACACGAGATGATGTAAGAGCAGGGATTCCATAAATACTGTGAGGAGCCCCTGATAGTCAGTCAGTTTTCGAACTTCGTAACTTTAACATTGTTGGTGGTTCAAGCTACTTACCGTAATTTTTAATTATTAATTATTGATTTATTAACTTCAAATATTTTTGGTAATTTCAATTACTTAATGTTTAATGAATGTAAACGTCTAAGCTGTTGTAACAGAAATAAGTTACTTTTTGTAATTATACAATTAAAAATAAATTTGATAGAAGAGTTTTTGGCAACAAAACTTTTTAAAAAGAAGCTCCCAAAGACCCAAAACCTATCTAGCGCCAAGTACAAATTGTTTTTCAATATCTTGCATGAAAATTATTAAGGAGGGAGATACGTATGTGGATAAAGAAAAACGATGTCAGGAGCAAAAATGAAGTAGAAGTTTCGAGGGGATATTGTATATCAGGCACTCTAAAAGCGTTCAAGGTAGAAAATACTCATCGCGCAGATCATCCAATCCGATAAGCGCGTTAATTTTCGCTTTTTAAGTAGCCCGAGATTTCTAGAATTTAAAGGAGGCGGTTTTTCAAAGATACTCAGAAACAAATACAAACTACAGCGTGCGAAAGCGATTTATCATTTCTGATCGCTACTACAAAATAAAGAACTTTTATTCAATATTACGCTTGAGAATCGGTGCGACAAGAACACTATAAAGAAAGCTTCTCTATCAAATGATATAGTCTGGTAATATGTGTTAAAAATCAGGACCCTTGGGCTCTTGATGGCAGAAATACGAGATAGGTCTCAATCGCTTGGTTTAAAAATTGTAGAATAAAATTATCTACGGTGATAAGATGCAATATTTATTGCTAGCGATTCAAAATCAAGTTGGCAGTCAAAATGTCTGCTAAAATATGCACATTGTCTATAGTTGAACTACACTAAGAAATTTTATGTCAATTCTCAGTTCATGTAATGAAAGTAGAATATTGGGAAAGCCTATTATGCACACGTGTGGAAATATTCAACATGATGTCCTAAGTGGCCGTTTTGTATGGGATATTAAGAGTTTCTTCTACCTAGGCCTTATAATATATCATAATATGTTTTTGTGATTGTACAATTGTTACGCCTTTATAAAGCTTTAAAATATTATTGTGTTAATTAGGTTTAGGGGACTTTTCCAAACACTTTGCATTGGGAAACTCCGAGCGGATAGTATCGTAATGCCGACGTATGTGAAAACCACATAAAGTTGTGGTCATACGGATATTCCGGACATTGGCTTATCTTCGTGTTTTGAGATTATGCTACATTGTCGTTCTCACGGTTTGTACGGCGTTATTTTCATCATTGTGCGTCTGAGTAAATTACTATCTTCTGAAGCAAATAAACATTGTCGTGTGAGAAAAAGTATTGAAACTCGGGACATGCTTACCGACTTCCATTACGTGCCGACGTGTGAGAGTGCTTCAATTTTATCGTTCAAGTGATTCCCACCTACCGTTTACTATCCTTTATCGTATCGACAACTAGTCCGCGAGGGCTACAGAGAAGCAACACCAGCAGCAACAGAAAGCCACAAAGGAACCATTCCTGAACATCTAGAAAATTGCCGCACCAAGAGCGAAATACCGAGCAAGTGCTATCATTAATACATTTGCGATGTATTTCGTGGCCTCTAGGAATTTAAAACCCCCAAAATTTTAGGTTATTTATGTGTGGTATTCACTGCTGTATTTAATTCTGAATGCGCGGTTTAAGGGTAACACAATTCAAAAAGACGAACTAAATTGTTATAAGATCACACGAAAGAAATTCTTAACTAAATTTAATATTTTAACTCAGTATAAATTGCAACGCTTATAACAAAAACAAAATGTAATTGTATTTTACTTTTCAGATGTGATTAAAAATAGGGTCTAGAGCATGGTTTGTCTTAATCCTGAGCTTTAAGTAGAAGTGAAGAAAGGAAAACTATCGGTTGAGGTTGTGTTTCTTTTGGAACTAAGTTTACAAAAACACGATTACAAAATCCAGTTAATAATAATTATAAGAAACTTGTGACGTGCATCTTAAATCGGTCTGTTTGGAGTAATGAAAAAAGTAATGCAATTATGTGTTCCTGTGACGATGATAATTTCTCTATTAATAATTTGAAGTCTATGAATATGAAACGCAATAGAAGTTATTACCAGTTACTTACCCATAAACGCTACGAAAAAATTATTTCGATTCGCCACAGGAACCAGGACCTTCTGAACCAGAAAGTGGTGTTGTACTTACATGTGGCAAGTCTCCTCCAAGCTATGATAAGTTCACAGGTTTTTTTTGCCATAAAGGAAACTTTTACAGAGAGAAGCTTAGAAAAATTACCACTTAGCACATATTGTAACCTATATTCTCCGAATTTTAGCTTCTATTTCTTAGGTTCTTTTTACCAATGCTTACTTGACCTTAACACATATGCCTCGCTGTGTCGCTAAAACACATTTCGTCACTTCATTATCATGGTCGACAGATAACGACAGCCTTACTCTTATACGTGGATTTGTGCTTGCATTATATAAAATTAAGGCGAGTAAATGATTTTGCTTGTTTAATACTGTTATATATTAGAATAAGGATATTAGTGTTAGTTTTATGTGATATTGCGTTTATATTTATGGATGACCAAGTAAATTGTTTCCGAAGTTATATATAGGCTTGATAATTATCCATCAGCTGTGGTACTTAATTACCTTTTGATGCTGGTTTGTTGATTGCGCTTAGAGCCACTGTTGTAAATATGTACTCTGTTTCTATGTTTTAGAAAATTTTATTTGGAACAACCTCGTTATCGCCAACATAGTAATTAATTAGGTAAGATTCTCGTCCTTTGACTCCCCCCCCCACCTCCCACTGTGTTATACTGGCACTAACGTTCTTCTTTTCTGTTCTTTTATTACCGTAATTGAGCGGACATTCCGCTACTTACTTCATTTCTTCCTTACTAGCCCGCTAGTGTTCATGTATTTATAATAAGAATTGGATGCATGTACAGAATCAAATCTGGTTGATTACCTAGATATAAAACAATCTGAAATTTCGAAGCTCAGTCTTTAGCAATAATGTCTGTTTCCCAGTAATCCATACCATCATACTTGAAAAGTAGTGGAATTTGTAGCGCTAGTGCGTTGTTTAAACAAACATTAATTAATTGAGAGGAATTTGTTAATTTCAGTTAGTTAAATAAGTTCTACCGCAAAAATGTTCTGAAAAATTTATAGAAGCTTTAATAGTTTACTTTAATAACGTGGTTATTTTATTATTATTTTAAAGTAAGACAGAAGTAAACAGGGAAGCATCTAATGTATGTTAAATACAACCAGCAATTAGGATCGGAATTTTACACTTTTTGTATTAATTTTGAAAGGTACATGCGTGTTTTAGTAAATTGCCAGACTAAAAAAAACCTATTTATAGACATTCACCCGAGTGAAAATCATATACTTACTAATATTTCCTCTAATTTTTAATTCGGTTTATGTGAACTATGTAAAATTGTCATTATCTTTTACAGGTTAAAGGAAATATTTTACGATACTGCTCGTTATTTTTCTTAAGAGATACAACTTTGTCGAACTTTTTTTACCTTTAAAAGACTAGAACCGCAATTTTGCTTTGTAATGAATATTTATCTAAAGCTGCAATCAAACTATGACACAATTGAAGATATAAGCAGTTGCAAAATTTAATTATGAATATTACAATTGCAAAGAATTTTGGAACGCTCGCGCGTTATTTAAGTACACACTAGGTTGCAGAAATAAATTTGTATATTCTAATTAGTTCAATGAGCTATAGCGCAAAAATACTCTGACAATTTTAGAGAAGCTTAAGTGATTGACATTTAATAATATGGCTATTTTACTATGATATTAAGATAGGACACAGAAATAAATAGAGAAGCGCCTAGTACATTTTTGTACAACCAGCTACAGAGAACGAGATTTTACACTCTGCATGTTAAATTAGAAGAGCACACACCAGCCTAGGAAAGTGTATTCGTAAACATTCACACGAGTTTAAAACCAAACCGTAGTAAATTGCCCCAATGGTCATAAGCTTATTAATGGTATAAAATCTAATGCGAGTTATGTATCCCCCAATTACCTATATATATTGAAATATTGAATCTAATAGGAATTATTAGAAATTGTTAAATAAAGTATAAGTTCAATGCAACATTGTAACACAAGGATAACCCAGAGAGGTTATCGACAGTTCATGTGAACGGACATGCAACTTTGCATCCGTGAGGGCAGTGATACTGCAGGTGGCAGGTCACAGGCGGTCAACATACCGCAATTACTTAGAATTAAGATTGATACATTGTAACAAAGTGTAAAGCAGACATGAGATCTGCAAGTTCCCACAGCCGTGTGAGGAGCAGGTTATTATAAAAAGCCCGGGAGCTCAAGGCCCGGCAGTCAGTCTGCGTAATACAGCTTTAGAATTGTTGTCTACCTAGGCTACTCACCAGTACAATTAATTTTTTATAAAGTTATTTTGTACAAATTACATTAAATTTTTGTTAAGTGTCGAAGTTGTTTTTTAAAAACACAGCTCCAAAGGCCCGAACCTTAACTGGCGCAGCCGTAACGGATGTCAAAAGGGCACTAAAAATCCAAAAATCGGAAGATTGGTGACCAAGAATTTTAATTCGAAATTTTGGCAGAACCCAAACCAA
Organism: Platerodrilus igneus; assembly: GCA_036346225.1. Lineage (NCBI taxonomy): Eukaryota > Metazoa > Arthropoda > Insecta > Coleoptera > Lycidae > Platerodrilus > Platerodrilus igneus. The sequence continues at coordinate 7,567,968 of JARFIW010000791.1, forward strand.
GTTGGGGGAAGAACAAACATAGTCTAAATCCAGCAACAAACCAAGTTGGACGCAGAACAAGAATCGTCTAAATTCAACAAACAAACCAAGGTGGACAAGATACAGCATCGATCGAACCCACCAAAGAAACAGATGAAATTAATGTAAGTTCATTTCCATACCTTTTTTTAAAACCAGAAACTATAATTGATATATGCTAGTATTATTATTTTATTTATCATTGTTTTATGAATTTATTTTATGAATATTGTTTTGAAAATAATTACAAAGTGAATTATTTCCAAAAAAAAAACGAGACTGTATAACATTTTATGAGACGAATGTTAAAGAGATATTTTTTCTTTAAAAAACAAATGAGACTTGAATTTAAAAAAGATTCTTACCACAATTATTAAAACAAACTCAAAGTAAACCAAAAAAATAACGGGCGCACATTCACTAACACTAAATAAGAAGCGCGATTCAACCCACGTTCTAAACCGGTAAACTAACGCAAAATTAATTTCAAAGCTAAAGCTAATTCGAACAAGCAGTTACGGAACGATTATTTAAACCATTGACCTTATAAATTATAGCAAAACACTTTGCTACGGTAACCTAAAACCACTGTAATCTAAAACGCCATCCGAAGAAAGCAAGAAGCATCCTTTATTATACAATTAAAACCTCAGAGAAATCGCTTTCAGAACTAAAGTATAACTTCAACAACGCAATTTGCATCATAAGTAATAAATCCATCACGGAATAATAAAAGCCAACGCAGTTTTTGCATTTAATACCTACAAGTAATTAATCCATAAAAGCGTGTACAATTGCAACAAACACGGAATAAAAAGCTAAACGTTTTCAATTAAAAATTATTCATCATTTGCATTTACAAATACTGAGTAAAGTTAAACGATCATCATAAAAAGCTTTAATTGTAACCTGAAAACTAACATTACGGAGAGATCCAATTACCAACAAGCATTATAATTAAATACCGAGATATCTAAAAATAAATAGACGTAACATTTATGCAAGCATTCAGCGAGTACCAAAGTGAAGTGTTTGATTCCTATTAACACCTGTAAGTGCTAATTACCTTAACGTACGTGATTAAATTACAAAGTAACAAAGACTACATCCTTTAGTATTTAAATTGCAACAATAGAGTGCAGAAGTAATTGACCTGCAAGTCGTAATTAGAATTCAAGACAGACGAACTGTACGTTCACGCAACTCAGTAAAACCCACGGAAAGAGTATTAATTACAAATTAACAGAATTAAACTAAAACAAAGCTAAGCAGATAAAGTGAGAACAAATCCATCCATTTCAGATTCTTTAAGAAACAGAAACTCAAGATAAATTAAAAGCTGCATAAAAACAAGCAAATCCAAGACTACGGTAATTAATTCAACATTATTGAATATAAATCTCACGAGTACATCACCGCACTGTGTAACTAAAAATAAATAACAGCGACTACGATTCTAAAAATAACGCTGAAAAATAGCAAAATAAATCTCAATCTTTACAAAATTTGAAATTACCTAATCTAATTGAAAAATTAATAAACCCAAACCGAAATTAACGTTTCGAATAGGAAAATCATCCCCAATTTTTGCAGAATTCAAAATTACCCAATCTAAGTGAGAAATTAAAAACCCAAACCAAAATTAACGTTTCAAAAAGCAAAATCAACCCCAGTTTTTACAGAATTTGAATTTATCTAATCCAAACGGATAATTAATAAAACCAAAGCAAAATTAACATCACAAATAGCAAAACCAACCCCAATTTTTACAAAATTCGAAATTATTCAATCCAAAAGAAAAATTAGTACATCCCAAGCATAATTAACACTACAAATAACAAAACCAACACCAATTTCTACAAAATTTGAAATTTTACAACCCAAACGGAAAATTAGTAAATCCGAAGCAAAAATAACAATAAACATAGCGAAATAAACCTCAATTCAAAAAAAAAAAAAAAATTTTTTGAAAATTTCCCCAAATCGAAAACAACCCTTAACCAACATGAGTAACACAGACATGCGACTCTATTTGGAGACAATACAGATATATGATGGCACGGAAGCACATCTCTCAAATTTCATTGGAGCAGCCGAAATGTTCCTAAAAACCTTCTACAAACCCGGAGATAACGCAAGAAATTCATTGCTTATACGCTTGGTAATAAGTAACCTAACCGGAAGGGCACTAACCTTAATCGCCAGTAGGGACGATTTACAAGAATGGGAACAATTTAAACAACTACTAATTGCATATTTTGGAGACCAACGTAACATAAAATGCCTGGTACGAGACCTAATAAACCTTAGAATGGAACACAATCAATCCCCCTACCAATTCGGAATGAAATGCCAAGACGTAAGAAGTTTAATACTAACCAAATTAAAAATCGAAGAACCCGATCAAAACGTTAGACATTTAAAAACAAAAATGTATGACGAAATGGCACTAGACACAAACATAAACGCTTTACCAGAACGACTATCGGATAAAATCAGATTCCAACGACCCCAAAATCTAGAAGAAGCTATGAACCTAGTCATAGAAGAAGAAAATGTAATGTATTACCGCAACAGACTATACAACCCCAACGCGAATAAAAGATATTCACCAATAAAAACCATACAAGCCACAAGACAAACAATTCCTCAACAAAAATTCACACCCTTTAACGCACAAACCAATCAACCTTGAATTAATAACCCAAGTTTCAACAATACAAATTTTAATAATCAATATAAACATTTTTCAAAACCAACATTTAACCCAACTTTACGAAACCAGCATTCCAACCAAGATTTAATCAAAACCTAAACCAACAAAGACCAGCATTCAACGCAAACCCCAATAGAAGTACACCAATGGATACCTCATCTGGTAACACCAGACAAAATACAAAGATAACACATATCCGACCAAACCCTCATCAGAAACGCAATTTTACATCGGAAGAACTATTCCATCAAGAAATAGAAAAATTTGACACTGACCAGAATAATTACATTGAGACACCTACGAACAATGAATCAAATCATGCAGAAACTTACGAACGTGACGAACAATAGGAAACTTATGAGGAGTACGACGACGAAAACTCGAATTCAAATTTTCAAATGGACCCATTCATAGACAACCAAACTTAATAAACTTAAATAACATAAATCACTTAGTATTACCATACATAGAAATACCCCACGCTAAATTCAAACTATTAATCGACACCGGATCATCAAAAACATTACTTAGCCCCAGAACCGTACAAAAACATTATTTAGATTATGTAGAAAGAGAACCATTTAAAATTAAAACAGCCCATCAAACAACACTACACCAATTCGTAGCCAATATACCCTTACCGAGAACATTTAATGTTAAAATGAAACATAAATTTTGTGTATTCGAATTTAACGACAAATATGACGGATTAATCGGAATGGACCTTCTAAGAAAATTAGGAGCCAACATTGACATTAAAAATCGCTTATTAAGGACAAAATACGGAAAAATCCCAATTAAATTTCAAAACACAAATCGAACAAAAATACACTATAGAACCCCCAACGGAAAGAAAAATAAAAATCCCAGTAAAATCTAACAAAAATTTAGGAATAATAAATCATATGACATTTCAACAAGGAGTAGAAACCCCAACTGCCTTAGTGCAAATAAAAGATAATTATGCAACCACAACAATACTAAATTCGAACGACTATCCCGTAGAATTATCACTGACAGACCCAATTAACGTAGAAGAACTAAATTTTAACGAAATGGAAATAGACGAAAATTTAGAAAACGAATACAACCCAATAGAACATGACAAAATGTTAAGAGATAATTTAACTAACATCCGCTTCAATACCGACATCAATCAAGAAGAAGAAAGAGCAATTAAAAACTTATGTTTTGAATACCGAGACATATTCCATTGCGAAGGAATACCATTAACATTCACCAACACAGTAAAACATAATATCGAGTTAACAGACGATAAGCCAATTTTTACAAAAGCATATAGACTACCTCATGCAAGCCAAGAAGAAGCTGACAGACAAGTAGCAGACTTATTAGACCAAGACATAATCCAGCACTCCAATTCACCATGGAGCAGCCACGTGTTAATAGTACCTAAGAAATTAGACGCAACCGGAAAAAGAAAGTACAGAATGGTAATAGATTATAGAAAGTTAAATGAAAAAACGGTAGATGACAAATATCCACTACCAAATATAACCGAAATTTTAGACAAATTAGGCAAATGCCAATATTTTACAACATTAGACCTAGCATCAGGATACCATCAGGTAGAGATGGAAGAAAAAGACATATCAAAAACAGCTTTCAGCACACCTAGAGGACATTACGAGTACAAACGAATGCCATTTGGATTAAAGAACGCACCCGCTACTTTCCAGAGAGTCATGGACAATATACTACGAGGAATACACAATGAAAAATGCCTTGTATACCTTGATGACATCATAGTTTATTCTACATCATTGGTAGAACACATAGAAAGATTGAAAGAAGTATTCGAAAGACTTAGACAAGCACATTTTAAAGTACAATTAGACAAAAGTGAATTTTACAAAAGAAGTATCATTTTTAGGACATGTAATAACACCCCAAGGAGTAATGCCAAATCCAGACAAAACAAATGCAGTTCTAAATTAACCATTACCAAAGACAACCAAAGAAATTAAAGGATTTCTAGGACTTAGTGGTTACTACCGCAAATTCATTAAAGGTTGCGCTCAGATAACCAAACCCCTGACAAATTGTTTAAAAAAGGGAAACAAAATTGAACACACCCCGGAATTTATTAAAGCCATAGACAAAATTAAAAACATCATAACGAATCACCCTGTATTAGAATACCCAGACTTTACAAAACCATTTATACTGACGACAGACGCATCGAATGTAGCATTAGGCGCAGTATTGAGCCAAGGAAAAGTAGGTAGCGATAAACCCATCAGCTACGCATCCAGAACCCTAAATGAAACCGAACAAAAATATAGTACCATAGAAAAAGAATTATTAGCCATAATTTGGGCAACAAAATATTTTAGACCTTATTTATACGGAAGAAAATTTTACATATACACCGATCATAGACCACTAGTATGGCTATGCAAACTGAAAGAACCGAATTCAAAATTACAGCGATGGAGAATCAGACTCGAAGAGTACGATTACGAAATTATATATAAAAAAGGAATCTATAACAACAACGCAGACGCTTTAAGCAGAATCCAACTCAATGCATTAGAAACGGAATCCATTATAGGAAACGTAGACGAAGCAGAAATAAGGGAAGATCCAGACGAGATCGACACGATACATTCGACACAAAACGAAGAACCAAAAAACGCGATTAAAATTTTAAACGAAGCAATCGATATGAAACCCAACCAATTTATAATAACAGAAGTTTTAAATAACCCCAATCCAGTAAAATATACAAAAGTAGATAACAAAAAGATATACCAAATTCAAATAACTAAAGATGACAATGAGGAACACATAATTAAAATTCTAAAAGAATACACCCCGAGAAAAACGATTTTATTTTTATTTCAACACCGAACATTTATACCAAAGATTTTCAGAATTATACATTAAATTATTCAATAACTCTGGCCCTGAACTCATCAGATGTACTAGAAAACTAATAACACTAGATGACCCTGACGAAATAAACGATGTAATTAGGAATCAACACGAAGGAAAAACCAACCATCGTGGAATTAACGAAACTATAAAGCAACTTGTAAGACGTTATTATTTTAAAGACATGAAGGAATTGACCACAGATTTTATTAACCAATGCGAACTATGTGACAGAGCGAAATACGATAGGAAACCCCCAAAGATACCTTTAATGTTAACCAAAACACCCGACAAACCATTTCAAAAACTACATGCCGATACTCTAGTAGTAGAAGCACAAAACTATCTAACAATTGTAGACGCATTCACAAAAATAGGCCAAGCAATACCAATCACATCCAAAAATAGCATTGACGTGACCCAAAGATTTTTACAATATTTTACATTTTACGGAACACCCGAATCAATAACTCTAGACAATGGTAGCGAATTTAAAAATGAGACCATACAAAACACTTTAGAACTTCACAAAATAAAAATTCATTTCATAACGGAAAACCACCCTGACTCAAACGGACTAATTGAACGACTACATTTAACCCTGTTAGAACAAATTCGATTATTAAGAATAAATTATAAAAAGGAACATATAACCAATTTAATGTCATACGCACTAATCGCCTATAATAACACAATTCACTCATCAACAAATTTTACACCCTTAGAATTAACCTTAGGCCATTTAGATTCACGAAATCCCTATGACATACACTACAACAAAGAAGTATACCAACAATATGCGAAAGACCACAAACAAAAACTAAAAATAACTTATGACAAAGTAAAAGATAAATTAGAAAACGATAAAGAACGTATCACCACAACCCGAAATAAAAATACCGACTCAAATAAATTTGCAATAGGACAAACCGTGTATGAGAAAAACTTTCAAAGCAAGCGACATAAAACAGCACCCAGAAATTTAGGACCATTCAAAATTAAGAAAATATCAGATAAAAACATAGCAGTAGTAGACAACGGTAAAATAACAAAGTACATTCATTTGAAAAACCTAAGACACCCTGTAATTTCAGATGGACAATCATCACCCTTACCCTCAACCTCCACCCAGGTAGATCGGACAACCCAATAATGATAAAAATAAAAAACAACCCCGGTATACTACCAATTAAATTAGGCAGTATGCAAAACCCAATTAACATTTTCAAAAATTAAATACCCTACACTCTAGCATTATTGAACCAACCGATTTATTAAACGAGTTAATAAGAATTAGATCACATATAATTAACAGTAAATTACCTTTTGATGTAACAGAATCAAACATTCTAATATTTGAAAAAATAGCTATAGTAAAAGGCTACATTAAGAATAACGAAATAATATTTTTAATAGAAATCCCAATAGTAGAAAGTAACAATTATAATTATTATCATTTATTTGCTTTTCCAACAAAAGTTACTAGCACATACCAAGTAATCATACCCAAAACCAAATTCCTATCCCTAAATGAACTGAGATATGGTTATACAAACGAAAAATGTACTAAAGTAACACTAAACCAATATTTATGTCAATCGATGACGACAACAACCATTAAAGAAGACAGCCCTTGTGAAGTACAACTATTAAAATTCTCAAATCATTACGAAAACTGTGAAGCCAAACAAGTGCAAATAACTAACATGAAAATTTAAAAAGTTACAGATAACAAATGGATAGCCATTTTCCCAACAGAAGTAATAGCAACCATCCACTGCAACCAAGATGAAAATAACCAAGCATTAATCGGAAGCAAACTAATTACCCTCAAAGAAGACTGTTATGTGAAATTGAAGGATGAAGTAATCAGAGTTTACCAAAATCCCATGGCAACAAAGAAACTTGCAAACCTACCGGAACTACAGTTCAAGATACAACAAGAAGACGAAGAAATAATCAAGAAACCCATGAAGCTAGAGCATCTAGACTTAGACGACCTCAACCACGCCGTGAAATTAGTTGAAAGTTATAAAGAACAATTAAGTGAACTCAAAACGCCAAAGTTACATTATAATAATATAAGTGTTTGGACAATTGTATTAATCATTTTAATAATTTTTGTAATTATATATGTATTTTACAAAATGTACCTTAGATATAAGAATGAAGGAAACAGTTCTAGATTTAAGGAAACAAAGAGAAAAAAGGAAACAATAAGTATACCCTTAGAAACAATGAATTTTAAATGACTTTGAATAATGAATTTTATGTATTTAAAAATTAAGAAAAACCTTAATTTTTCATTTACGGTGGGAGGAGTTATGTATCCCCCAATTACCTATATATATTGAAATATTGAATCTAATAGGAATTATTAGAAATTGTTAAATAAAGTATAAGTTCAATGCAACATTGTAACACAAGGATAACCCAGAGTGTGAACGGACATGCAACTTTGCATCCGTGAGGGCAGTGATACTGCAGGTGGCAGGTCACAGGCGGTCAACATACCGCAATTACTTAGAATTAAGATTGATACATTGTAACAAAGTGTAAAGCAGACATGAGATCTGCAAGTTCCCACAGCCGTGTGAGGGGCAGGTTATTATAAAAAGCCCGGGAGCTCAAGGCCCGGCAGTCAGTCTGCGTAATACAGCTTTAGCATTGTTGCTAGGCTACTCACCAGTACAATTAATTTTTTATAAAGTTATTATGTACAAATTACATTAAATTTTTGTTAAGTGTCGAAGTTGTTTTTTAAAAACACAGCTCCAAAGGCCCGAACTTTAACTTGCGTAGTGATCAAAAAATGGCGCAACTGTATGTGCCATATGGAAAGTATAAGATCACTTGAAACCGCTTTGATGCATTCAAATAACTTCAACCTCGACCTAAAAAAAACTGGGAATATGCATGAAACATTTTAACTTATATATACCGACAAATCGTAAAAGAGACATTCAAGTTTTTGATCTTCAGTTATAGAACTTGGAGTTCGATTGACATGCAACCATCGCCAAGCCGATTAAAGGTTGAGTTATTCAAGTGACGGTATTTAAAACACAAAGTTGTTAGAAAAACGAATACCCAAACGCAAACGTAAACACTGATTTAAAATTTACCGCTACAGCTGAATGTGGCTCTGTGGCTGATGTTTTTCTACAACACATACTTGGATTATTTGATTACCTAAGGGTGTTTGAGCTTTGTACAAAATTAACAAACCTGTAAGTCATTGAATTTTTGCTTTTCACCTGCGGCGCATTTCATGCTAATGTATATTTAATAATTGGTTGTATAAAACTCATTTTTATTCAGAGGACTTTTTACGTTGGTGCAGGCTTAGTTAAAGCATATTGTAAACAGAAGAATTTTATATAAACAAGCACTTCTATTGTATCTGTATGGTTTATATATACCAGCTAATTTGATTGATAAATTTAAGAAGTTTGTTTTCTCATAGATACACACGTGTTTGACCAATTAGGGATAAAACTTTGTTTGTTTTGTTATGTTTGTTATTATTTGTTTATTTTAAATTAGCAGAAGGTGAGAAAAATGTACACAAAGTTTCATACCTGTATTGCAGTACAGGCCGTTAAAACAGTTTCTTGGAACGCCCATCTTCTGAGGAGACTGAAATTCAGGTGGAGTGGCGTTTAACGGTTTTTTTATAGACAGACAGTTTAAAGCCCTTGTAACAATTTTAGTTTGCTTTGTAAAAAAAATTGCTTTTCAAAACAACTTAGAAGAATTAAGACAATAGAAAAAAATGAAAAAATTCGCCAAGACTATTTATTTGCAAATTTTGATAGATTTTCGAATTTTTACTAGATCCTTGGTCACATATGGAAAACAACATGCGATTTGTTATTTTCTAGTTTGGTCTGGTTTGTATAGTCATAAATAGCAGTTTAATCTTTCAAAAGTCCGTGTAAACACCTTATTGTTCGCGAAATACCTAAAAGTTTTCAAATTGATCTATACACACGGCGGGTAGACATTAAACAGTTGTTCTCCCGGTTGAACTCTTTGCAAGTAATTTTCTGAATCAGCTCGAGTCAAGCAGGTTGGGAAGTTGTTAATGGTGAGATATTATGGTGAGAAATTTAAGTACTTTAATCTATTTTATTACAGGGCAAAAACCCAATAGGAACACCAATGAAACCCTGAAAGACCAACAAAAATATAAAAAGCCGACAAAATACAGTATAATTAAGAACTACCTACTAGCCCACATGTATCCTCTAGCCAACCAACATTGTTGATCATCCTCGAACTCATCCACTATGTACGACATCTGTTTGGGGCTATCGCCTTTGTGACTATCAGCAACCAGCTGAAACCTGTGCTTAACCAATCTAAGGGTAGCAGCCAGCGACCAGTGGTAAAGGATGAGTGATTTTTGCACAATCCCAAAAGGAGTTTTTTTAATATTTACAACCCCTTTTTCCACAACGGCTAAGTTTCAATCCGCGAAAACCTCCATCGTTCCAGTCGTAAGACCCGGCACCCAACAGTCGAAATTATAATTTTTTGTTGATTATTTAATATTTTTTACTTAGAATGTATATTTTCTTGAAAGTAATATTTGCTTTAAATTTGGTATGTTTGAAATTTGTATTAATAATTCTTGTAAGATTATTTGAATTACAGTTTTTGATTAAGTTTGTACGTGACTATCAGTTCTGATGCTCATATAGATCTTAAGAAATGAAATGTTCTTTAACTAATAATTTTTGATATCACTGGCACATGTAAAAATATTTATTTTATTTTATATTGGATAAAAAATTGTATATTACACAATAGATACTTTCTGATATTAATATGCTCAATTTTCTAAATAGGGTAAATTAGAAATTTTAGTATTATCTCCCCCGTGGAGTTTCTGTATCTACCCTAAAATCATATCTTTTTAATGGTTGTTAGATACGGTGGCATGCAACTTCAAAATACTTTGTTTTCTGTTTTATAAACAATGTTTCAGCTCTGCCCTTTTCGTGATCTTCTATGAGATAATATCCAAGCTAGCCGTCGGCACAGTGTCTTTTTATTGTTCCATCTCGTATGGGTAAAAATGACTCTTTAAGTTCCGAATTATTGTTCTATCTTCTCTTTTGGGGCAAGACCACAAGACGCGTTTTCTAAAAAACTAAAACTGTTACACTGACGCCCAACGCCTTGGCGCTCGAAATGTGTAACAATTTACCTTCATTATGTTAAAAATTAATACTGCTACAACCTTTCCAGGTAGGTGTAAAAGTATTTAGTGGTGATACAATTATACCGCTAAAAATATTTGCATTTGTTTTATAGAACCAACTCTCACCACTGAAAGCTAGCTGGCGCATTATCTACTGTTACGTCTCTTTTGTAGAGTGAAATTAATTTAGGTAACTAACGCCAATTTAGCACGCAACAATTTTAAAAGTAATAATTTTTAATAACTTTTTGCTTTTTTAATATATCTTTTTAATATTTCTTTTTAATATTTCTCTTAAAATAAGTGTTCTGATAATTAATTATTTCGAAATGCAGTTTAAACTAAAACCGCGGCACTTTAAAGAATAGTTTTTGACTCAATTTTCTATCAAAATTTTAACAAATAGAGGAAATATAGAAACTAGGAAGCTAAGAACTTGAAATTAATGCTAATATTTAATCAAATTCCAATCTTCTCCTTACCTAACAAGGCAGGGCATTAAGAAGATCGTTTTTCGATAATAATTATTTAGTAAATCCTACGCTGAACTACGTATTTATTTTACATTTTACCTTGCCTATTAGTTACATAACTCGTAAATTAGAGGCTCGAAACTTGATAAGTTATGGTACTTCATTAGTGATCTGAAAAGTAATAAGAAAATCGGAAACTGCTTTCATTATAATTATATAAGCATTTTCAGGAAGTTACATCTATTCGATGAAACTAAGTGTACGAATAAAATAGATTGCAATTTTTAAAAAGCCAAGGATCGATGAAAGCCAAGATATATTTTCCTGCAGTAAGAAGCAATACATAGGATATTCGAATTTGAGGTTAATTTTTACTTTGTCGCTATTTATATTTGTTGTTTTATTTGACAGATAATATATAAAAATATTCCAGTTATTAAAAATGGAAAGATATAGGATTGAAGAACGCCTGTTTATTATTAAAAATTATTTTAAGTTTCGTGAAAGTTATGAAGAAGTTGGAAGAAAATTTCGTACAGTATATGGAAGAGAAAATTGTCCGTTAAATGTTACCATTGGAAAAATTGTTAAAAAATTTGTAGCAACTGGTTCAATGAAAGATGAAAAAACTAAACACATTATGGTAGTGGACGATCGAAAAAAAATATTGTTAGTGCTAGTGTTGTTGAACTGCAAAAACAAAAATTCGTCGTCGTTCACAGTAATTAAACATTCCAAAAACACCTCTATTCAGAATTTTGCACAAAGATATTCGTTTAAGGGCTTACAAACGCAATAATTTGATATTGTGTTATTACTATATCTCTCAACGATTAATTTGCACCAGATTTAATGTTTTATATTCGTTTTATGATCTTGCCACTGATGTAATAAACGGAAATCCAATTACATAATTAACAAGGGCTTTGTTGGTAAATGTCATAGCTTTGTGTTTTATCTCATAGTAATAAAAACTTGTTTTATTAAGTAGGTTTTTATTTACACACACGCAATAAGATTTGTTTCATACAGGGAAAAATATGCTTTTTATTAAAGCGAAATGAATTTAATGGTTTTATGCTTGCAACTTCTTTTTAGTCTACACGGAAATATATTTCGCTTTGCTTTTATATCTACCCACAGAAAATTTAATCTCATAATTACTAAGAGGTTTATCTTTCATTGTCGAATAAGTACGCTTATATTTTTATACAGGGAAGAATAATGAATATCCGGAAATTTAAATTTTTCCTGTTCCTTCTATTTGGGTGTGTTTTATTTATGGAATTTGGGTTTCAATGACCTCTCGTGACTTCTTTATTACAATAGTATATATATATATATATATATATATATATATATTATATTGATGTGATTATGAATCATCTAAAAGGTCAAGTAGCATCATTTTGTAAATGTGCAACGATGCAAACCCCAAGTAAAATAAGAGAAATTGCTGATTTTCATCGTAACGTATTTGTAGAACACTCGGTAAATTGAATTGAAAATTTAAAAACCCCGTGATTAGATAAGCTTCCTTCATATTACGTCACAATATTCGCGTGTAGAAGGAAATTTCTTAAGAAGAAGCATTATACAAAAAGTACTCATGGCGTAAATACGACTATTATAAAAAAAATTTTTGTTTAACTTAGTCTATAAGGAGTTATAGTGCATTCATTTTGCAGGAAGTCGCCTGTAGGTGTATAATATTTAATTCAATACGGTCATATCTTGACGAAAGCACGTAAACAATTGCGCTTGCCTCTGAATATTCAAAGAAAAAAGAAAATGTATTTTAACTTGAAAGTAAGAACGTGGTTTATTAAACCACATGAAAATAACTTTGATAATAAAAGTGAATAGACATTTCAATTAGCAAGGATAATATAAAATAAAACAATTAACGAAAGCCATAGATCAGGCAACAAAAGTCGTAAAACTACTGTAATAAATCTTGAAGATAAGAGATAACGCGTGTAAATGTATTAATTAACGGTAGCTTCTGGTCGTAAAAAGCTACATTCTGTGAATCTTGCATCATACAGACAATTCAAGATGCTTAGGTAGGGGAACAGCCTACATTAATAGCCAATAAAGGCCTAAAACCAGAGTTTACTGGATTTGACAAAATCTTTCTAGACCTATGACGTAACAGGGTTTGATCCTATATAACCAATTAAAAGCTGCAGTTAAGGGTCAGTTGTTGAATATTTATTTTAAAGGTTACCATGCTAGTAGTAAAGTATTTATAGTAAACAGGCGTCTTTAATCGACAACTTTGAAAGTATATTGCTATTCGGAAAAAGATAAATAATTACACTGTTTTAAATAATGGAATAAAGAACTAAAATCAATAGAGATAAAAGCTTATAGAACACTAGAATGGTATTTAATGGCAAATTAGTTTTAAGCGATTTAGACAATCTCGGTATATGAATTTGAAATGCAATTTCAATGATAGTTTTTTCAACGATTTTGGATATACCTTGACCACGACTATTATGGTGGTATAGTTTAAAACCATATATGCCTAAAGGATCTGGACATGACCATATGTTTATGAGCTAATACCCAAGTGTAGCTTAGACGTAAGCTTACGCTATAGAAAAAGACGACCAAGTCAATTTATACGAAAAAAATAAGAATTCACTTTTAGGAATTCTATCATTCTATCACTTAATTATTACATTGTAACGCACGCAAAAATTGCGTCCTACAACGAATTACTCTAGCATTGCATTCAAAACCTTTAGTTATTTACAATTTGGTGTGTAAGTCTTTGTGTAAGTTGTACAAGAGGATAATTTGATTTGAGAGTGACTGACCTGCGGTAGGTTTTTGCCAGTTATATAATGAAAAGTATTAAACTTAACTGATCAGAAACGTTTATATCCGATTTTAAGGGGAGGTGATTAAAATTAATTTGAATTAATTTCTAAAATTTTGTATATAGTAAGTTTTAAATAGGGAATGATTTGTGAATAAAAAAGGGCTTTTAGACTATATTTTAGTGTAACCAAGTGATTATCTAATAGTTACCCGTAAGATAGGCAGTTTTGAATTTAATACAGGACTCCAATTTTTATAAATACACTACAATTTCATCACTATATAGGTTCTTTTAATATTTTCGAACCATAAACTTAGCATAATACGGAGAATATGTGTAAGAATAAAAACCTAACAAAGTAGGAAATAATTTTACACATTATTTTTAAAACAACCAATTCATGAATCTGTACTTTATTTAAATCATGTCCTATAACTGTGAAATCTGAAGTCACGTACAATTTTGCTATTTAAAGATTTTTACCTTCTATAAGCAATTTTGATAAAAAAAAAGCTCAAAACAGAATATCTGTCTGAATCTGAAGTTAAACAAACACACATCTATTACCTCACCCTTGATTTAATAAAAATGAAATATGATGTTAAAGCTATTTTGTACTCGGTCACCTGTTGGAAAAATTACCACGAACTGTATAAAAATTGTTTGACATTCATTTTGGAGGTTAATATGGCACCATTCAGTGCACACAGGGGTCCATTATGTATGGGAGCGGCATCAAAGTTAATCACTTTAAGCAAGATTTTTATCACTTAATTATTACATTGCAACACACGCAAAAATTGCGTCCTACAACGAATTACTCTAGCATTGTGTTAGGTAATAATTCAAAAACTTAATATTTTTAGAGTCTAAATAAAGACCTTTTGTTCCAATCGCCATAACAAAAATAGAATCTTCTTCAATATCTTTTCTGATAGATTGGTTAGAGTTTATTCTGCTAAATAGCTTTCTCTTCAAGATACATAACTCAGATTGATCGACCTCTAGAAAAAAACTGATTTAGCAAACGCTATTCATAAAATACGTTTCTCCTTTAATTATTCTTAATTAGTTCTAATTAACTGAAATAAAGTTCAAGCGCACGTATAACATTTTTCTAAACCTCCGGCGTTTCAACGCTTTATTAAAACTTTTGATACAAATTGCCTTTCTTGTAGGAATAATCAAAATCTCTGTGGAAAAATTCTAAATACATTTTAATTTTAACGTATCCTAAATTAGTACAGTTAGGCTCTAAAAATTTTGACATAATTTTTCAATCACGGCATAAAGCTCAGGCTGTTCTATATTAAAATTTAGCGTTAGTTACATATCTACCAAATCAATATATATGTATATTTAAATGAAATTATTAAAACTTAAGAATTATTGTTACATTGTATAATTGAAGGACATAATAAAAGGTTAATGAAAGTCCACAAACCAGACATGAAAACGGAAACAGTTACTTTGTATTCCAGACGTAATATGACACTGTAGGTGCAGGTCACAGTAGACAATAAGACAGCAATTGTTAGAATTAAGGTTATTAAAATGTAATACTTTGTATTGTATCAAGAAAGAGCAGACATGAAATCTGCATTTCCCACAAAGTGATGTAAGAGCAGGGATAGCATAAATACCCTCAGGAGCCCAAGATGGCCAGTTGGTCTCGAGCTTCACAATTTTAACATTAGTTGTTTAAGCTACTCATTTTAGTTTTAATTTAATTTAATTAGTGAATTATAACTTTGATTATTTTTAAACCAAGTTGTTAATGAATATAACGTACAATTGTCAAACTTATTGTAACTATTATAAAAATACACTTGATAGGAGTATTTTGGAAATAAAGTCTCTTTTAAAAAGAAGCTCCCAAAGGCCCAAAACCTATCTGGCGCAACCGGCAAGATTCCAGAAAAGCACTAGCAAATCCAAAAATCGAGGAACTGGTGGTTTTGAATTTTAATTCTCTGTCTGGAAGAAAACCAATTGGACGAAGTAGAAAAATCGACCAAGTCCAATAACAAAGAGGAAAAACTATAATGGAACTGGCAAACAAATTTTGTCAGTACCATAAATTCATTTTCCTAACTATTATCAACTGAATATTGATAACTAAACCAATAACAAACTCTTTAAAAAAGAGAAATAAAATTGAACACATCCCAGAACTAATTAACGCTGTAGAAAAAATTTAATGCATACTTACGAATCACCCTGTATTAGAATACCTAGACTTTTTGAAATCATTTATATTAACAACCGACGTATCGAACGTAGCACTAGGCGCAGTATTGAGCCAAGGAAAAGTAGGTAGCGATAAACCAATCAGCTACGCATCTAGAACCCTAAACGAGACGGAACAAAAATACAGCACAATCGAGAAACAATTATTAGCAATAATTTGGGCAACAAAATATTTTGGACCATACCTTTATGGAAGAAAATTCTATATATTACACCGACCATAGACCATTAGTATGGCTATGCAAACTCAAGGAACCGAACTCAAAATTACAAACATAGAGGATTAGATTAGAAGAATATGATTACGAAATTACATACAAAAAGGGAATTTATGGCAATAACGCAGATGTACTAAGCAGAATACAACTCAACGCAATAGAAACAGAGTTAATATAGGTAACGTAGACGAAATAGAGATAAGAGAAGACCCAGGAGAAATAAACACCATACACTCAACACAAAAGGAAGAACCAAAAACCGCCATTAAAACATTAAACGAAGCTATTGACATAAATCCAAATCAATTCATAATTACAGAAGTTTTAACAAACCCCAATCCAGTAAAATACACTAAAAACAGATAACAAGAAAATATATTAAATTCAAATAACTAAAGACGATAATGAGGAACAAATAATTAAAATTCTAAAAGAATATACCTCCGAGAAAAAGTGTTTTTACTTTTATTTCACCACCGAACATTTATACAAACGATTTTTAGAATTATATATTAAATTATTTAATAACTCTGGCCCTGAAATTATTAGATGTACAAGAAAATTAATAACATTAGATGACCCTGACGAAATAAACGACGTAATTAGAAATCAACACCAAGGCAAAACCAACCATCGTGGAATCAGTAAAACACTAAAGCAACTTATAAGGAGATACTACTTTAAGGATGTGAAAGAAATAACAACAGATTTTATGAACCAATGCGAATTATGCGACAAAGCAAAATACAACAGAGCACCCCCAAAAACACCCTTGATGTTAACCAAAACACCCGACAAACCTTTTCAAAAATTATATGCATACGCTTTAGAAGCACAAAACTTTTTAACAATTGTGGACGCATTCACCAAAGTAGGCCAAGCGATACCCACCACTTCCAAAAATAGCATCGACGTAACCCAAGGATTCTTACAATATTTTACATTTTACGGTACACCCGAAACCATAACTTTAGATAATGGCAGCGAATTTAGAAATGAAACGTTACAAAATACCCAAGAACGCTATAAAATAAAAATTCATTTTATAACCGAAAACCACCCTAAATCAAACGGATTAATTGAAAGATTGCACCTAACCTTATTAGAGCAGATCAGATTATTAAGATTAACTTACAAGAAAAAACACAGCACCAATTTAATGTCATACGCACTAATTGCTTACAATAACACGATTCACTCATCAACAAATTTTACACCTCTCTAATTAACATTAAAACATTCAGATTCTCGTAACCCTTACGACATACATTACAACAAAGAAGTATACCAACGGTATGCTACGGACCATAAAGAAAAACTAAAAATAACTTATGATAAGGTAAAAAATAACTTAGATAATGACAAAGAACTTATTAGAACAACCCGCAACAAGAATACCGACATAAATAAATTTTCAATAGAACAAACCGTACATGAGAACATTCAAAGTAAAAGACACAAAACGGCCCCTAGAATTTTAGCCCCGTTTAAAATCATAAAAAAACAGACAAAAATATAGCCGTAGTAGACAACAGAAAAATAGTAAAATATACTCATTTGAAAAACCTAAGACACCATATAATTTCAGATGGACAGCCATCACCCTTGCCGTCAACCTCCACCCAGGTAGAACGGACAACGACAAATTAGTTGAAGACATTAAAAACAAACACGGTATACTACCAGTAAAATTGGGAAGTATGCAAAATACAATAGATTATTGGAAATTCACACAAAAACTTGATGAACGGAATTAAAACAAGAATTTTACATAATTAGAGACAACTATTACAATTTGAAACAGCCAAATTCAGAAAAGAGTATGCAATAGAAAAGCTAAATTACAACAGTATAATAGAAGACATTTTAAGGAACATAGAAGATAAATTTAATAGATTAATACCAACAGAACAAATTACAAGACAAAAAGAGGACTTATTAACGGATTAGGTAATATAATAAAAGCTATCACAGGCAATTTAGACAACCAAGATGCAGAACGATATGACAACGCCATACAACAGTTAATTGAACGACATAAAAACCATTGTTAGAAATCAAATATCTCTAACCCAGTCAACTATAATAAAATTCAATGATACGTTACGAAAGCTAGTAAAAAAACCAATAGATTACAAACCCTTGAAACTAACATGCAAACCACAATGTTAGGAATGCGAGACTTAATCAGATTCAATACGATATTCACTCAAATAATATCAACCCTTACAGTAATCCAACAAATTTTAGCCACATTAGAAAATGCGGTAACATTTGCAAAACTAAACACATTACACTCTAGTATTATAGAACCAATTAACTTATTAAAAGAATTATTAAGAATTAGATCATTTATAACTAACAGTAAACTACCCTTTGAAGTAGTAGAATCGAACATTCTCATATTTGAAAAAATAGCCATAGTGAAAGGCTATGTAAAGAACAAAGAAAACCACATTTTTAATAGAAATCCCCATAGTAGAAAGTAACGCTTCTAATTATAATCATTTATTTGCTTTCCCCATAAAAATTACTAGCAGGTATCAAGTTATTATCCTAGAACCAAGTTCCTTTCCTTAAATGAACTTAGATATGGCTACACGAACAAAAAATGTAACGAAGTAACACCAAGTCAATTTTTATGCCAATGATTAACAACAACAGCTATTCAAGCAGATAGCCCTTGTGAAGTACAATTATTAAGATTTTCAAATCATTACAACTGTGAAGCAAAACCAGTACAAATCACCAATATGAACATTCAAAAAGTTACGGAAAACAAATAGATTGCTGTATTTCCACAAGAAGTAATAGCAACTGTCCACTGCAACCAAGACGAAAACAATCTAGCATTAACTGTAAGTAAAGTAATCACCCTTAAGGAAGACTGCTATCTAAAATTGAAAAACGAAATTATTCGAATATATCAAGTCCCAACAGTAACCAAGAAATTCGCAAATTTACCAGAACTACAGTTCAAGATTTACACAACCCGAATACAACAAAATCAACAAAAAACCAATGCAAATAGAGCACCTAGACTTAGACGATCTCAACCAAGCCATGAAGTTAATGGACAATTACAAAGAACACTTAAGTGAGTTAAAAGTGACAAAATTACATTAAGATAACATAAGTGTTTGGACAATTTTATTAATTATTATTCTCATATTACTAATTATGGGTTTATTGTAAAAAATGCATCTTAAATATAAGAATAAAGAAAGAAATTTTAGTCATAAGAAAACAAAGGTAAATAAAGAAACAATAAATGTACCTTTAGGGACAATGAAATTTTAAAAATTAAGAAAACCCTTATTTTTTATCTACGTGGGGAGGAGTTACATATTCCCCAAATCAATATATGTATCATCATCATTTTGTTTTTGACCTTACTTAAGGTCGGTTTGACGCAGCTCTAACTTCTTTTCTATTCTGTGCTAATCTAAAAAGCTCTACATACCCTTCACAACCTAAATTTCTAATAATTTGACTAATATAGTTTGGTCTAGGTCTTCCTATATCCTTCTATCTTTTTCCGATCCAGGTGGCTCTACATAGATATTAGCAACCTGATGGTTGTTAAAGAACTCTAACATGTTTAAATGATTACCATTTATAAGGTAATGAAATATAACCTGGTTATCCGTTTCAAAAAAGGAAAAGTGTTTAATTATATGTTATGGTAAGGCTTAAGCAACGAATCGCTGCCAACATGCCAGACCGCTACCTAATCGTGAGTTATGTCATGGTGACGTTTATTAAATTACATGTTATGGTAAGGCTTAAACAACGAATCGCTACCAACATGCCAGACCGCTACCTAATTGTGAGCTATGTCATGGTGACGTTTATTAAATTATATGTTATGGTAAGGCTTAAACAACGAATCGCTACCAACATGCCAGACCGCTACCTAATTGTGAGCTATGTCATGGTGACGTTTATTAAATTATATGTTATGGTAAGGCTTAAGCAACGAAACGCTACCAACATGCCAGACCGCTGCCTAATTGTGAGTTATGTCATGGTGACGTTTATTAAATTATATGTTATGGTAAGGCTTAAGCAACGAAACGCTACCAACATGCCAGACCGCTGCCTAATTGTGA
The DNA here is from genome assembly GCA_036346225.1 of Platerodrilus igneus. Lineage (NCBI taxonomy): Eukaryota > Metazoa > Arthropoda > Insecta > Coleoptera > Lycidae > Platerodrilus > Platerodrilus igneus. The sequence goes on from JARFIW010000791.1 coordinate 7,588,695, forward strand.
GTTATGTCATGGTGACGTTTATTAAATTATATGTTGGTAAGGCTTAAGCAACGAAACGCTACCAACATGCCAGACCGCTAACTAATTGTGAGTTATGTCCTGGTGACATTTAGTTGACTATTTTTTTTTTATTTTGTTTTCGAACTTACTTAAAGTCGGTTTGACGCAGCTCTAAATTCTTTTCTATTCTGAGCTAGTCTAAATAGCAAAATTCATCTACCTCCTCTAACTCGGTATTACCTATTTTTAATTTTGGTTTAGAACTAGGCTATAACTCACTTGTCATTATCTTTGCCTTTACTGAGTTAATTCTCATACTATAGTTACTTTGTAGTATCTCATCTAAAATATTTAAAAACTCTCCTAACTCTTTTCTACACTCTGCTATAATGGCTATATCATCTGCAAAACGTAGCATGTCTATTTTCTGTCCCTGTACACTAATACCTATCTCTTTTCTCTCTCTAGCTAAGTTTAAAGCTTCCTCAATATAAACATTAAAAATCAAGGGAAACAGTATACAACCCTGTCTAACACCATTTCTAATCTTAGCTTCCTTTTTTATTTCATTAAATCTAATTACTACGCTTTGGTTTTTATATAGACTGTAAATAATTTTTCTATCCCTATGAGAGATTTCTATTTTTCGCAAAACCCTGAACATAACAATCCAATTAACCCTATCAAATGTTATTTCTAAATCTACAAACGCGAAATGAGTCTTTTTATTTTGTTGTAACCTTTTTTCGATAATTACCCTAATCATTAGTATCGGTTCTCTAGTCCCTCTGTCTTTACGAAAACCATATTGGTCTTCGCCTAAATAATTCTCAGTCAAATCTTCTACTCTATTTTTAATTATTATTGTTAGTATTTTGGAAGCATGAGAAGTTAAACTAACCGTTCTAAAATTCTCACACCTATCAGCTCCTGACTTTTTTGGGATTGGGATAATAATATTTTTGTCAAAATCTATTGGAACCTCACCTGTGTCATATATTACTTTTACTAGTTCATATAATCTGTCTAAAGCTTTCTGACTTGCATATTTTATTCATTCTGCGGGAATATCGTCTATCCCTGGTGCTTTATTTAGTTTAAGATTCCGAACAGCTCAATCAAATTCCTCTCTTAATATTGAGAACCCTATTTCTACATCCTCTTCTTGGTCGTTCTCTAACTCATCCATATCGTCTCCCTTATATAAATCTTCTAAATATCTTTTCCATCTATGTGCTACCTCAACTTTATTTATTTGATCGGTGCGTAAATTATTATAGAACTTATATTGCTCATCAACCTGAAGAGAAATTTCTGGCCATAAAAATGTCACGACACCCAATTGTATCAAACCCTATCAGTAGATAAGCTAGGTTACTTCTAAAACAAAACCACCAATTTTCCCATGTATTTTCTTATGGAAAAATCTAAGGTCCGTTCTGGTCATTTTTGTACCAAGCATTGAAATCTCCATTAGGAGGAATTGAGGATCAATTCAAAGTTCCTTGAATTTATCTTCATTAGAATAGGGTGAAATTGTCTTATAGGGTGAAATTGCCTCATTGGGCGAAATTGCCTCATAGGGTTAATTGCCTCATAGAGTGAAATTACCTCATAAGGTGAAAGTGTCTCCGACATAAGATCATTGATTTCTTTTACTTATGTCAAACTTACGCTAGTACCTTATGAGGCAATTTCACTCTATGAAGCAATTTCACCCTATAAGGCAATTTCACCCTATAGGGCAATTTCACTCTATAAGGCAGTTTCGCCCTATTTTGATGGAGATAAATTCAAGGAACTTTGAATTGATCCTCAATTCCTCCTTATGGAGATTTCAATGATTGGTACAAAAATGACCAGAACGGACCTTAGATTTTTCCATAAGAAAATACATGGGAAAATTGGTGGTTTTGTTTTGTAAGTAACCTAGCTAATCTACTCCTATCAAATGGTTTTAATAGGTCCATTACTCGGGGCTACGAAAAATCACATTTTTATTTTAATAGTAGTAGACATTTTTACAAAATTTCCATTATTTTCCCTTAGGACAGGCTACGGTCTCCGCAATAGTCCAAAGAATAGAAGAATTATTCATTTTACTTACAGTTTGTATCGGTAAGCAACGGAGTTGAATTTTGCAGGAACTTATTTAAAAATTTAATGACTAAATATAAATCAAAAATTATTTTTAATGCTCATTATCTCCTACAAGCGAATTCAATAAAAGAAGTAAATCGTGTTTTGAACACCATGGTCTCCATATGTAATAGAAAATCAAAGAAATTGGGACAAAGTCACACCAATGGCTTCTTTATACCATTCGTACAACAGCACATGATGTCATTGGGATGCCACTCTATTAAAACATTACATCATATGAAAAAAAAGTACCAACTCTGAAAATGAAACTATCATATTGGGCATTCCTTTATACAATATTGGGGAATTATACTCCCAGATATAAATTTAAAATTATTTCCATTTTAATATGAGAATCCACATTTAAATCGCTGTATTTCAAAGTAAGTTAATACTATAAAATTAACATCATCATTAGGTCTTCAGTCCTGGAACTGGTTAGACGCGTACCATCATTGTTTCCTATTCTAAACTAACCTACAGATTTCCCTGAAATTTCCAAAGTCTGCATCTATCACTATCTGATCTAGGTCTACATCTACCTCTTTTTCCTATCTCTGCTTGTAATATATCCCATACTATTCCCCAAAATGCTTTAGAACGTATTCCGCCCTTCTATTTCTCTTTTTCCCCAGATATCCTTGTTCCCCTATTGTTTCTATAACCTATTTGTTATTATCGTTGTTTGTCCATGCTATCGTCCTCATACATCTGAAGCACAGTATTTCAAAAGGCTGCTACCGTTTTTCTGTCTGCGTTTCATACTGCCCGTATTTCATAGGCATACTGTGCAGTGCTCCACACATATGCTTTCAACAATTTTCTTCTTGTTCTATGTTTGTTGTCTTTCCTCATAGGTGCTGTTCTTTCTTGTTAGATACAGTTTGGTCACCTTCTAATGTTTTACAGTTATATACCCTATGTTTCCTACCTTCAGTGGTTGTGAAGAGAGGTAAGCAGCCTGTGGCTGCCAAGTTCCCCCAACACTTACCCATTTACCGATTTAATATATTTTCCAATATATCTTTTCGCACAGTCAACATTAGTTGCAGATATTTCGCAACTAGCAACTAGTTGTTTATACTAATCATCAGATTTATCTGTGCTTATTTTTTTGCCATTAAGTTTTCCGTCTCAAAACTGGTTGGACACGTACCTGCACTTATTTATATTCTGAGCTAGCCTACATAGTTCCCTGAAATTCTCACACAGCATGTGTATACAGCTCGTTCCCCTTCTATTGTTTACTAATTTTATGCCCTATTTCACCGAGATTCAGTGAAGGGAGTTAAGCAACCTGTGGCTACCAAGATCCCCCAACACTTAGACGTTTGCCGAATTAATGGTTTTCCTGGTTGGACACGTACCTGCACTTATTTATATTCTGAGCTAGCCTACATAGTTCCCTGAAATTCTCACATAGCATGTGTATACAGCTCGTTCCCCTTCTATTGTTTTCTAATTTTATGCCCTATTTCACCGAGATTCAGTGAAGGAGGTTAAGCAACCTGTGGCTACCAAGATCCCCCAACACTTAGACGTTTGCCGAAATAATGGTTTTCCAGTAAATCCTTTCACACTTAACATTATTCGAGAATATTGCCCAACCAATTCTTGTAGTTACTTATAATAATCATCATGTTTAAGCACAGTTATGTTTTCGTCATTAGTTTATCCATCTTGGGATTGGTTGGATGCGTACCTCCATTGATTTCTATTCTGGGCTAGCCTACACATCTCCCTGAAACTCCTACAGCCTACATCTTTCACTATCTGTGTGCAGTAGTCTAACCTAGGTCTACCTCTTCTTCTCTTTATTCCTATCTCTGCTTCTAGTATATTCCGCACTATTCCCTCATGCCGTAGTATGTGGCCTATCATCCTATCTCTCCTATTTTTTACCGTTTTCCACATATTTCTTTCTTCTCCTACCATTTTTAGTACCTCTTCGTTCTTAACTTTGTCTGTCCATGATATCTTCATCATACGTCTGTAGCACCACATTTCAAAGGCTTCTACCTTTTCTTGTCCGCTTCTCCTACTGTCCAGGCTTCACATCCGTACAGTGCTGTGCTCCATACATATGTTTTAAGCAATCTTTTCCTTGTTTCTATGTTTGTGGTCTTTGAGCACAGTAGTTGCTTTTCTTGTTAAATGTAGCACGACCTTGTGCTAATCTTTGTTTTATATCTTTTGTGCTTTTCCCATCTTGCGTTATTTGGCTTCCTAGGTAGCAGAAATCCTTAACCTCTTGTAAGTTCGTGTTACATACTTGTATTCTTGTTTTTGATTTATTTTCCCCACCTTTCCATACTAGAACTTTAGTTTTAGTTTTGTTAATTTTCATACCGTATCTCTCTGTTAGAACCGTTTCCATTTCATTAAGAGCAGATTCTAACTCTTCTTTGCTAGACGCTAATACCGCTATATCATCTGCAAATCTAAGCATATCAATTTTTTGTCCTTGCATAGTAATTCCAAATGTCTTCCTGCATTTGACCGTATTCATTGCCTCTTCTATGTACAAGTTAAAATCAATGGGGATAGGGCACATCCCTGTCTCACTCCTTTCCTAATGTTTACTTCTCTACGTTCCTGCTCTAATTCTATTACTGCTGTTTGCTCTTTGTATAAGCTATGTACTATTCGTCTATCCCTATAACTCATTCCAATCTTTTTGAGTATTTCAAACATTTTTTTCCATTTTACATTGTCGAAAGCTTTTTCTAAATCTACAAACCCTATATACACGCTTTCCCCTTTTTCTATTGTTTTCTCCATTATTACTCTCAGAGCTAAAATAGCCTCCCGTGTTCCCCTGTTCCGCCTAAACCCAAATTGGTCTTCTCTTAGTATTTCTTCCGCCCGTTTTTCTATTCGTCTTTGCACAATTCTAGTTAATATTTTTGACACGTGTGCTGTCAAACTTATTGTTCGAAAATTTTCACATCTATCCGCGCCTTTCTTTTTTGGTATAGTTACTATGATGCTACGTTTGAAATCTTTGGGTATCTCGCCTGTCTCATACATATAGCTTACAAGTTGGAAGAGACGTTCTGTTACTGCTTGTCCAGCGGCTTTTAGAGTTTCTGCTTGCACCTTATCTGTACCCGGTGCCTTACCATTTTTCAGACCCTTTAATGCTAATTCAAACTCATCTCTAAGTATAGGATATTTCAAGTCCTCATTTTCAATGTCTGATTCCTGTTCTAATGCAGTTAGTTCCTCTCCTGCATATAAATTCCCTATATATTCTTGCCATCTATCCGCTTTTTCTACGTTTTCTATAATGACGTTTCCTTGTGCGTCCCTTATATTTTTGCTGTACGGTTTTATATCCCTAAAATTCATTCTAATTAATTTGTATGCTTCGTCTGTCTTTCCTATTTCCATCTTCGTTTGTACCTCTTTGCACTTTTCATCAATCCACTGTTCTTTGGCTTTCCTACATTTTCGAATAATTTCCCATTTTATGGCTTTGTATCTCTGTTTTCCTGTTTCGTCTGATTTATTTTTGTATTTTCGTCTTTCTTCTATTAAATTCAGGATATCCTTTGTTATCCATGGTTTCTTATTATCTTTTTGTGTATAGCCCAGAATATCTCTGGCCGCCATGTCTAGGCTAGATTGAATGCTATTCCATTCTGTTTCTACTTCCTTAGTATCAGATATTTTCCCGATATCTTTGAGCAATTCATTTAACTTTTTTTCAAATCTTTCTTGAATATCTTTATCTTTTAGTTTCTCTAAGTCCAAGTGCTTTTTTCCGCTCCTTTTTTTCATATTCTTAAATTTAAGTGCGGCCTTCATAATTACGATGTTATGGTCAGTATCTATATCTGCTTCTGGGTAGCTTCTACAGTCTTTTACTTGGTTCCTAAACCGTTGTCTAACAAGAATGTAATCTATTTGATATCTTCCTATATCTCCTGGCATCTTCCACGTATATAGTCTTCTAGCATGATGTTGAAATAATGTGTTTGTGATAATTAAATTGTTCTTGTCACAAAATTCTACCAGCCTATTTCCCCTGTCGTTTCTCGTACCTAAACCAAATAAACCCACTACCGCTCCTTCCCTACCCTCACCTACCACGGCATTAAAATCCCCCGTAATTATTAAATTTTCATGTCCTTTTACGTATCTTAATATGTCTTCGATATCTTTGTAGATGGCTTCTACCTCTTCGTCACTGTAGCTAGAGGTGGGCATGTATACTTGTATTATTACTGTGTTTACCGGTTTAGATTCTAATCTAACCATGAGTACTCTTTCGTTCTTTTGTAAGTAATTTTCTACGCAGTATCCTATCTTTTTCCGCATAACTATCCCCACGCCCAATTTTCCTTCCTCTGCTCCTGTATGAATTACCCTGAAGTCTCCACTCCAAAAATCCCCCGCCTCTGTCCACCGAACTTCGCTAATCCCTACTATGTCTAGTGATAACCTATTCATTTCGATTTTAGGTTCTCTAGCTTACCTACTTGCTTCATACTTCTAACATTCCACGCTCCGACTCGCAGAATGTTTCTGACTCTCTTTCTGATCGCATCCTCCGAAGTAGTCCCCTCCCGGAGATCCGAATGGGGGACTATTTTAACTCCGGAATTTTTTACCCCAGAGAATGCCATCATGTTTATTACAATTTAAGTACGCTGTGTACTTGGGAGATAATGTGGTGGTTTCCCGTTGCCTTCCACATCGCGGTAGTGTGTCTTAGACTGCCATACCGACCCCTATGGTCTCTGCCAATCTAAGTACCGAAAGAGCCGCTGCCCTCTTTCGGGGACCTGTCTTAGTCTGGTTCCTCATTAACGACCCTACTACTTTGGTTGGACCTGTAGTTTGGCTCTTTAGCTCATTAGAACACGCAAGCCATTTCACCTGTTCTAATAATTTAGAACTTCGTCCAGGTGCAGGTCCATTCGAAATGGATAAAATTAACAGTTAATCAAAATTCCACATATTTGGATTCAATGTTTTAAAAAATAGTAGATATTAGATAATACTTTTTGAGCCTAAAAATAAGCTAAATCATTTCTTCGAAAATGATTTATAAAAAAATTTTACCTTGCAATTAAACAAAAATAATATATTTGTCATTTTCACTAAATTTGCCGTACTGCTTCAAAATCTTTGCCTGATGAAAAATTTACAAAAAGACTTCTGCCTTAGAATTTAGCAAAAATAATACTTTTGTGATTTTCTCTACATTTGTGTGCTTCTTAAAAACTTTTGCCTTATGACAAACATAAAAATCTGTAAAGATTTTTGTCTCGCAAATTAGAAAAGATAATACCTTTATCATTTTCTCTAAATTTGTTTGCTAATTGAAAACTTTTGAATGATGCCAAATTTGTAAACATTTATAAGGGTCTTTGTCTCGCAATTTAGGAAAAATAATACCTTTCTTATTTCCTCTGAATTTGTGTGCTACTGACGACAAATTTCTAAAGATTTATAAAAGTTTTTGCATTTTTTCTAAATTTAGCAAAAATAGCGTTGATCAACTTCTCTAGATTTGTGTGCTACTTCAAAATTATTGGCTGGTGACAAATTAATAAAAAAAAAAATACAGATTTTGACTCAGAAATTAGTAAAGATTATACCCTTATCATTTTCTCTAAATTTGTGTGCTACTGCAAAATTTTTGACTAATCTTAAATTTGTAAACATTTACAAAGGTTTTTGTCTCGCAATCTAGTAAAAATACCACCCTTCCTATTTTCACAAAATTGTGTGCTACTTCTAAATCTTTGGCTGATGATAAATTTTTAAAGATTTGTAAAGATTTTGCCTAGCAATTTAGCAAAAAAACAACCTTCGTTATTTTTCTAAATTAAGTAAAAATAATACCTTTATCATTTACTCTAAATTTGTGTTACTTCAAAATTTTTAACTGATGACAAATTAATAAACAGTTTTAAAGGTTTTGACTTGCAATTTAGCAAAAATAATACACTATTCATTTTCTCTAAATTTGTATGCTACTTCAAGGTATTCAGCGGATGACAAATTTATAAAGGTATGTGCCTTACAACTAAACAAAAACAGTACCCTTGTAATTTTCACAAAATTTGTGTGCTGCTTCAAAATCTTTGACTAATGACAAATTTATAAAAAAATTTAGAGGTTTTGACTAGCAATTTAGCAAAAATAATATGCTTTTCATTTTCTCATAAATTTTTTAGCTACTTCAAAATTTTTGGCTGATTTCAAATTTGTAAATATTTATAAGGGTCTGTGTCTCGCAATCTAACAAAAATAATAACTTTTGTATTTCCTCTAAATTTGTGTGCTACTGCTAAATTTTTGACTAAAATAGTGTCGATCAACTTCTCTAAATTTGTGTGCTACTCTAAAATCAGTGGCTGGTGACAGATCTTGACTCAAAAATTAGCAAAGATAATACCCTTATTTTCTCTACATTTGTGTGCTACTTCTAAATTTTTGGCTGATGATAAATTTATAAATATTTGTAAAGATTTTTGCCTCGCAATTTAGCAAAAATACTACCTTTGTATTTTTTTTCAAGTTAGTAAGGATAGTACCTATGCCATCTGCTCTAAATTTGTGTGATATTTCAAAATATTTGGCTGATGACAAATTTATAAAAAGTTTTGAAAGTTTTTAACTCGCAATTTAGCAAAAATAATACTTTTTATTTTCTCTAAATGTGTGTGTGTGCTAATTCAAGGTATATAGCAGATAACAAATTTATAAAGGTTTTTACCTTGCAATTTTATAAAAATAATACTCTTCTTATTTTCCTTAAATTTGTGTGCTACTTTAAAATCTGCGACCGATAAGATTTTTAAAGGGTTTGACTTGCATTTTACCAAAAATAATACGCTTTTCATTTTCTCTAAGTTTGTGTGCAACTTTAAAATTTTTAACTGATTTTTAATTTGTAAACATTTATAAGAGTTTTTGTCTTGCAATCTAGTAAAAATACCACCTTTCTTATTTACTCTAAATTTGTGTGCTACTTCTAAGTTTTTGGCTGGTGATAAATTTATAAAGATTTGTAAAGATTTATACCTCGAAATTTAGCAAAAATTCTATCTTTGTCATTTGTCTAAATTTAGCAAAAATAATAAGTCATCTTCTCTAAATTTGTGTGCTACTTTAAAATCTTTAGCTAATGATAAATTTATAAAAATGCATAAAGGTTTATGTGTCGCAATTTAGCAAAAAATTAACCAAGAGCAAGTCGAGCTCGCACGATTAGGGTTTCGTACCAATACTACAGTGAGCAATCAATAAACCAAATTAAGCGGTTTTTATTTTTTATGTATACAGGGTTATTACAAATGAAATAGACAGTTTGGATAGGTTATAGAAAGTTTATTTTTGAAAAGTTAAGATTATTACTTATATGATTATAAAGAAGAAATGATTAAGTTTTTATTTAAAATTTTACAAATGTTCATTATGTGCACCTTTGGTAACACGACAGGTATCAACACGGTAGTCGAATTCTTGCCACACACTATTAAGCATGTAACGGTCAACTATAGCAAGAGCATTTGTGATACGTTGTTTAAGTTCGTCGATATCAACAGGAAGCGGTGGTATGAAAACTTTGTCTTTTACATAACCCCATAAGAAATAGTCGCAGAGCGTTAAATCTGGACTACGAGGTGGCCATGGCTTAAGCACAAGGTTTTCCTCACTTGCACGGCCGATCCATCGTCTAGGAAGATGTTCATCCAGATATTTTCTGACCTGTAAGTGCCAGTGAGGCGGAGCTCCATCTTGTACAAAAACGAAGTTATCACTATCTTCCTGTAGTTGAGGCATTAACATCACGAACACTATCGATTTGTTCTTTTGTAACAGGAGGTCTTCCAGTACTCTTTCTTTTACACAGACATCCACTATTTTCGAAACGTTTATACCAGTCATAGATTGATTGCCTTGTTGGTGGTGTTTTACCGTATTTTGTTCTGAAATGACGCTGCACAACAGTAACAGACTTTGTTTTGGTTAATTCAAGAACACAATAAGCTTTCTCCACTTTAGTAGCGGCCATTTTGCTAGACTGGTCGTTGTTTTAACAGCAGTACCAACCTAACAGTTGTACCTACATAAACTTTAAGAAATTCCCTATAAACTTATCTCGCTTACTATATTCAAATACACCAGTCTGATTTTTTAAAGGCTATTCAAACTGTCTATTTCATTTGTAATAACCCTGTATTTAAACCTTATCCAAATTTGATTGTGATGACTGGAAACTGAATATATTGTCCCACATTGTACTGGTGCATAAGCAAATACGTTGTCTATTACTGTGTTTTAAAATGTTTTTCTAGCAACTATTGCACTGTCAAAAAGACCTGCAGTTTTCCGATAATCTATGACTCAATAGCTACTATCCCTATTAAAGTCAAAATTTAAGCTTTGGAAATGTAAGAGAACAGGGGGGAGAGAGAGCAACGGTCATTTTTGGCACATTTTGAGCTATATCATGAAGACTACAGGACCGAAAATTATAAAAAAAATATTTTTATAAGCCTTTTAGAATCCTCTTTCAAATGATAATTCACACGATATATTTATTAAAACTTTTTTTCTTATTACCAAATTAGCCCCCGCCATTTTAATTTAAAAATTTTGTTTCTATTTTCTGAGTGTCGATATGTATGCGCGCCATAAAGACCTAGCATTGTGCCAAATTTCAAATTCGTACGTTACATAGTTTTCGAGAAAAACCACTGAGAAGACGGACGTACAAACACGAGAGTGACCTTATAAAGGTTCCGTTATACCTTATAAGGGAGGGAACCCTAAAGATGATATTTTTATCATTTATTCTAAGTATGTGTGCTACTTAAAAATCGTTGGCTTTGACAAATTTATAAAAGTTCAAAAAGGGTTTATCTCGCAATTTAGCAAAAATGATACCTTTACCATTTTCTTTAATTTGTGTGCTACTTCAAAACCTTTTACTGATGACAAATTTTCAAAGATTTATAAAAGCTTTTGCTTCGCAATTTAACAAAAATAATATCTTTGTCGCTTTTTCTAAATTTGCGAATTATTTCAAAGTCTTTGACTGATGGTAAATTCATAAACATTATAAATGTTTTTGTTTAGCAATTTAGCAAAAACAATACCGTTGTCATTTTTCTAAATTTGCGTCCTACTTCAAAATTTTTCGTTGAAGACAAATTTATATAAATTTATAATGGTTTTATAAACATTTATAAAGTGTTTTGTCTCGCAATTTAGCAAAAATTCTACGTTTATCATTTTCTCTATATTTGTGTGCTGCTTGAAAATCTTTGGCAGGTAACAAATTTATAAAAATCTATACAGGGTGTTTTCTCGCAATTTAGTAAGAATTATACCTTTATTACTTTCTCTAAATATGTGTGCTACTTCAAGATCTTTAGCAGATGACAAATTTATAAAAATTTGTATAGGTTTTTGTCGATAAATTTAGCAAAATGATACCTTTATTATTTTTGCTAAATTTGTGTGCTACTTAAAAATTTTTGGTAGATGACAAATTTATAAAGATTTCTAAAGGTCTATGCCTCGCGCTTCTGCAAAAATAATACCTATGTAAATCTCCATAAATTTGTGTACTATTTCAAAATGTTTGTCTGATGACATGTGTATAAAAAGTAATTTAGCAAACATTATACTTTTGTCATTTTTTCAAAATTAATGTGTGGTACTTTATCATTTCTTCTAAATTTGTATGCTACTTCAAATCTTTGGTTGATGACAAATTTATATAATGACTATTGCTTCGCAATTTGGTAAAAATTATACTTTTGTCATTTTCTCAAAATTTTTGCGCTTGTTCGAAATTTTTGTGTGATGACAAATTTATATAACTCTGTATAGTTGTTTGACTCTCAAATTAGGAGAGATGATACCTTTATCGTTTTCTTTATATTTGTGTGCTACTTGAAAATCATTAACTGATGCAAAATTTTTAAACATCTATAAGGATTCTGTCTCGTCATCTAGCAAAAATAATACCATTTTTATTTTCTCAAAATTTGTGTGCTACTTCTAAATTTTTGTCTGATTTATAAGATTTATAAAGATTTTTGTAATTTTTTCTAAATTTGGCAAAAATAATGTCTTTTTTCTGTGATGGGAAAAATTTTACATTTAATGTTTCTTGACAACAAAATGTCACTCTTGATGGATTTACTTTTTCCCCGGGAAAAAAATGAGCACTTTTTTCCCGGGTATGTGCAAATAAATAACCACTCGCAGAATTAAATTGACAAATATTTGATTACTTTAAAGGTTCCCTTAGCAACGCAGGTCTAACTGTCACTATAAGTACAACAGCCTACTTGTTTGAAACTTCAAATTTGACATCGATTGATTTTTTCTACTTTATTATTTTGTAATATTTTTTCAATAGTAAATTATTGTTTTGCCTGTCACAGAAAAAATAGTGTATTATACACGGGTAAAAATGTAAGATTTTAACTCTCGGTGTTTTGTCTCCCGACGCAAGCTAAAATCAAGTACTTTTTCCCTTGTATAATAAATAACTATTATCATCTTTTCTAAATTCGTGTGCTACTTCAAAATCTTTGGCTGATGACAAATTTATAAATATATATAAAGATTTTGCCTCGCAATTTAGCAAAGATACAAACTCTGTCATTTTTCTGAATTTAGCAAAAATAGTACCCCTAAATTTGTGTGGTACTTAAAAATCATGGGTTGAAGACAAGTTTGTGAAAACTTATAATGGTTTCTGCCTTGTAATTTAACAAAAATAGTATCTTGATTATTTTTTCTAAATTTGTGTTCTACTTCAAAGACTTTGGCTGATGACAAATTTATAAAAATTTATAAAGATTTTTGCCTCGCAATTTAGTAAAAGTGATATCTTTATCATTTTCTCTAAATTTGTGGGCTACTTCAGAAATTTTAGGCTGATAAAAATTTACAAACACAAAGGTTTCTGTCTAGCAAAATTAAGACTTTTCTCATTTTTTCTAAATTGCGTGCTACCTCAAATTTGCTGATGACAAATATGTAAGTTTCTGTTTCGCAATTTAGCAGAAGTAATACCTTTGTCATTTTTTCTGAATTTGTGTGCTGCTTCAAAATCTTTAGCTGAAGACAAGTTTATAAAAATTTATAAAAGTTTCTGAATCGCAATTTGTCAAAAATAGTGCCCTTTTTATTTTCTCTAGATTTGTGTGCTACTTCAAGACCTTTGGCTTATGACAAATTTATAAAAATGTATAAAGGATTTTTGACTTGCAATTTATTAAAAATAATACCTTTTTCATTTTCTCTTAATTTGTGTGCTACCTCAAAGTCTTTGGCCGATGACAAATTTGTAAACATTTATATAGATTTTTGTCTCACAATTTAGCAAAACTAATACCTTTGTCATTTTTTCTACATTTGGGTGCTGCTCAAAATCTTGGGCTGACAACAAATTTCTAAACATTTATAATGGTTTTTGTCTCATAATTTAGCAAAAATAATACTTTTTTTTTCTCTAATTTGTGTGCTACTTCTAAATTTTTATCTGATGACAGTTTTATAAGACTTATAAAGATTTTTGTCATTTTTTCTAAATTTAGCAAAAAGAATATCGTTCTCATCTTCTCTAAATTCGTGTGCTACTTCAAAATCTTGGGCTGATGACAAATTTATAAAATTTCATAAAGGTTTTTGTCTTGCAATTTAGCAAAATGGTACCTTTATCATTTCTTCTAAATGTGTGTGCTACTTCAAAATTTTTGGCTTATGACAAATTTATAAAAAAATATAAAGACCTTTCCCGCTCAATTTAACAAAAGCTATACTTCTAAATTTTTAGCTGATGACAAATCTATCAGGATTTATAAAAATTTTGGCATTCTTTGTAAAATTTTAGCAAAAATAATATTTTTGTCATCTTCTCTAAGTTTGTGTGCGACTTCAAAATCTTTGGCTGATGACAAATTTATAAAAATATATAAAAATTTTGCTTTGTAATTTAGCAAAAATAATACCTCTAAATTTATGTGGGACTTAAAACTCGTTGGTTGAATACAAGTTTATAAAAACTTGTAACGGTTTCTGCCTCGTAATTTAGCAAAAATAGTACCTTGGTCATTTATTCTAAATTTGCGTTCTACTTCAAAGTCTTTTGCTGATAACAATTTTATAAAAATTTATAAAGATTTTTGCCTCCCAATTTAGCAAAAGTGATACCTATATCAGAAATTTTTGGCTGATAAAAATTTACAAAAGCTTGTAAGGGTATATGTCTCACATAATTAAAGCTATCATTTTTTCTAAATTTGCGTGCTACTTAAAATTTTGCTGATGACAAATATGTAAGTTTTTGTTTCGCAATTTAGCAGAAATAATACCTTTGTCATCTTCTCTGAATTTGTGTGGTGCTTCAAAATCTTTAGATGAAGACAATTTATAAAAATTTATAAAAGTTTCAGACTCGCAATTTGTCAAAAATAGTGTACTACTTATTTTCTCTAGATTTGTGTGCTAGTTCAAGACCTTTGGCTTATGACAAATTTATAAAAATGTATAAAGAATTTTTGACTTGCAATTTAGAAAAAATAATACTTTTTTCATTTTCTTTTGTGTGCTACTTCAAAGGCTTAAGCTGATGACAAATTTGTAAACATTTATATAGATTTTTGTATCGCAATTTAGCAAAACTAATACTTTTGTCATTTTTTTTACATTTGGGTGCTGCTCAAAATTCTGGGCTGACAACAAATTTCTAAACATTTATAATGGTTTTTGTCTGGTAATTTAGCAAAAATAATACTACTCTTTTTCTCTAATTTATGTACTACTTCTAAGTTTCTGTCTGATAACAGACTTACAACATTTATAAAGATTTTTGTCATTTTTTCTAAATTTAGCGAAAATAGTAACTTTTCATCCTCTCTACTTCAAATGCTTTGGCCGATAACAAATTTATAAAAAATTGTAAAGGTTTTTGTTTCGCAATTTATCAAAAATGACACCCTTATCATTTCTTCTAAATATGTGTGTTACTTCAAATCTTTGGCTTATGACCAATTTATAAAAAATTATAAAGATCTTTCCCGCTCAATTTAGTAAAAAGCTATTCTTCTAAATTTTTAGCTGATGACAAATCTATAAGGATTTATAAAGATTTTTGTTTTTTTTTTTAATTTTAGCAAAAATAATATCTTTGTCACCTTCTCTACGTTTGTGTGCGACTTCAAAATCTTTAGCTGATGACAAATTTATAAATATATATAAAAATTTAGCCTCGCAATTTAGCAAAAATACAACCTTTATCACTTTTCTGAATTTAGCAAAAATAATACCTCTAAATTTGTGTGGTACATAAAAATCGTTGGTTGAAGACAAGTTTGTGAAAACTTATGATGGTTTCTGCCTCGTAATTTAACTAAAATAGTATCTTGATCATTTTTTCTAAATTTGTGTTCTACTTCAAAGTCTTTGGCTGATGACAAATTTATAAAAAGTAGTAAAGATTTTTTCCTCGCAATTTAGCAAAAGTGATACCTTTACCATTTTCTCTAAATTTGTGTGCTACTTCAGAAATTTTAGGCTGTTAAAAATTTACAAACACAAAGGTTTCTGTCTCGCAAAATTAAGACCTTTATCATTTTTTCTAAATTTGCGTGCTACTTCAAATTTTGTTGATGACAAATATGTAAGTTTTTGTTTCGCAATTTAGCAGAATAGCACCTTTGTCATCTTTTCTGAATTTGTGTGCCGCTTCGAAATCTTTAGCTGAGGACAAGTTTATAAAAATTTATGAAAGTTTCTGACTCGCAATTTAGCAAAAATAGTGCCTTTTTTATTTTCTCTTTGCGTGCTACTTCAAGACCTTTGGCTTATGCCAAATTATAAAAATGTATAAAGGATTTTTAACTTGCAATTTAGTAAAAATAATACCTTTTTCGTTTTCTCTTAATTTGTGTGCTACTTCAAAGTCCTTGGCTGATGAGATATTTGTAAATATTTATATAGATTGTTGTCTCGCAATTTAGCAAAACTAATACCTTTGTCATTTTTTCTACATTTGGGTGCTGCTCAAAATCTTGGGCTGACAACCAATTTCTAAATATTTATAACGGTTTTTGTCTTATATGTGTGCTACTTCTAAATTTTTGTCTGATGACAGATTTATAAGATTTATAAAGATTTTTGTCATTTTTTTTAATTTAGCAAAAATAATACCTTTATCATCTTTTCCAAATTCGTGGCTACTTCAAAATCTTGGGCGGATGACAAATTTATAAAAATTCATAAAAGTTTTTGTCTCGCAATTTAGCAAAATGGCACCTTTATCATTTCTTCTACATGTGTGTGCTACTTCAAACTCTTAGGCTTATGACAAATTTATAAAAAATTATAAAGACAGTTCCTGCTCAATTTAATAAAAGATATTTTTAATTGAGGACAAATCTATAAGGATTTATAAAGATGTTTGTCATTTTTTCTAAATTTAGCAAAAATAATATCTTTGTCATCTTCTCTAAGTTTGTGTGCAACTTCAAAATCTTTGGCTGATGACAAATTTATAAAAACTTATAAAGGCTTTTGTCTTGCAATTCAGTAAAAATAATAAATAATAATAATATTAAATAATAATAAATAACTTTATCATTTCTTTTAAATGTGTGTGCTACTTCAAAATCTTTGGCTTATGACAAATTTATAAAAAATTATAAAGACTTTTCCTGCTCAATTTAATAAAAGATATTTTTAATTGAGGACAAATCTATAAAGATTTATAAAGATGTTTGTAATTTTTTTCTAAATTTCGCAAAAATAATATCTTTGTCATCTTCTCTAAGTTTGTGCGCAATTTCAAAATCTTTGACTGATGACAAATTTATAAAAATATATAAAGATTCTGTCTGGCAATTTAGCAATGGTACAACCTTTTCATTTTTTCTGAATTTAGCAATAATAATTCTAAATTTGTGTGGTACTTAAAAATCGTTGGTTGAAGACAAGTTTATGAAAACCTCTAATGTTTCTGCCTCTTAATTTAGCAAAAATAGTATTTTGATCATTTTTTCTAAATTTGCGTTCTACTTCAAAGACTTTGACTGATGACAGATTTATAAAAATCTATAAAGATTTTTGCCTCGCAATTTAGCAAAAGTGATACCTTTATCATTTTCTCTAAATTTGTGTGCTACTTCAGAAATTTTTGGCTAATAAAAATTTACAAACACTTATATTAGTTTATGTCTCGCAAAATTAAGACCTTTATCATTTTTTTCTAAATTTGCGTGCTACTTCAAATTTTGCTGATGACAAATATGTAAGTTTTTGTTTCGCAATTTAGCAGAAATAATATCTTTGTCATCTTTTCTGAATTTGTGTGCTGCTCCAAAATCTTTAGCTGAAGACAAGTTTATAAAAAATTTATAAAGGTTTCTGACTCGCAATTTAGCAAAAATAGTGCCCTTTTTATTTTCTCTAGATTTGTGTTCTACTTTAAGACCTTTGGCTTATGATAAAGTTATAAAAATGTATAAAGGATTTTGACTTGCAATTTAGTAAAAATAATACCTTTTTCATTTTGTCTTAATGTGTGTGCTACTTCAGTCTTTGTCTGACAAATTTATAAACATTTATATAGATTTTTGTGTCGCAATTTAGCAAAACTAATACTTTCGTCATTTTTACTACATTTGGGTGCTGCTCAAAATCTTGGGCTGACAACAAATTTCTTAACATATATAACAGGTTTTATCTCGTAATTTAGCAAAAACAATACTTTTCTTTTTCTCTAATTTGTGTGCTGCTTCAAAATCTTGGGCTGATAACAAATTTATAAAAATTCATAAAGGTTTTTGTTTCGCAATTTAGCAAAAATTACACCTTTATCATTTCTTCTAAATCTGTGTGCTACTTTAAAATCTTTGCCCTTTAACAAACTTTTAAAAAATTTTAAAGACCTTTCCCGCTCAATTTAATAAACGTTATACTTCTAAAATTTTAGCTGATTTCAAATCTATATGGATTTATAAAGATTTTTGTCATCTTTTCTAAATTTAGCAAAAATAATATCTTTGTCATCTTTTCTAAGTTTGTGTGCAACTTCAAAATCTTTAGCCGATGACAAATTTATAAAAAGATTTTGCCTCGCAATTTAGCAAAGATACAACCTTTTTATTTTTTCTAAATTTAGCAAAAATAATTCTAAATTTGTGTTGTACTTAAAAATTGTCGGTTGAAGACAAGTTTATGAAAACTTATAATGGTTTCTGCCTCGTAATTTAGCAAAAATGGTATCTTGCTCATTTGCGTTCTACTTCAAAGTCTTTGGCTGATGACAAATTTATAAAAATCTATAAAGATTTTTGCCTCGCAATTTAGCAAAAGTAATACCTTTATCATTTTTTCTAAATTTGTGTGCTACTTCAAATTTTGACGAAACAAAAGAGAAGGTTTTTGTTTCCCTATTTTAGTAGAATAGTACCTTTGTCATCTTTTCTGAATTTGTGTGCTGCTTCAAGATCTTTAGCTGAAGACAAGTTTATAAAAACTTATAATGGTTCCTGCTTCGTAATTTTGCAAAAATACTACCGTGGTCATTTTTTCTAAATTTGCGTTCTACTTCAACGACTGACTGATGACAAATTTATTAAAATCTATGAAGATTTGTGCCTCGCAATTTAGCAAAAGCGATACTTCTATCACTTTCTCTAAATTTGTTTGCTACTTCAGAAATTTTTGACTGATAAAAACTTACAAACACTTATAAAGGTTTCTGTCTCGCAAAATTAAAACCTTTATCATTTTTTCTAAATTTGCGTGTTACTTCAAATTTTGCTGATGACAAAAGTGTAAGTTTTGTTTCGCAATTTAGCAAAATAATACCTTTGTCATCTTTTCTGAATTTGTGTGCTGCTTCAAAATCTTTAGCTGAAGACAAGTTTATAAAAATTTATAAAAGTTTCTGACTTGCAATTTAGCAAAAATAGTGCCCTTTTGATTTTCTCTAGATTTGTGTGCTACTTCAAAACCTTTGGCTTATGACAGATTTATAAAAATGTATAAAGAATTTTTGACTTGCAATAGATTAAAAATAATACCTTTCCCATTTTCTTTTAATTTGTGTGCTATATCAAAGTCTTCGACTGATGACAAATTTGTTAACATTTATAAAAATTTTTGTCTGGCAATTTAGCAAAACTAATACCTTTGTCTTTTTTTCTATATTTAGGTGCAGCTCAAAATTTTGAGCTGCCAACGAATTTCTAAACATTTATAACGGTTTTTGTCTCGTAATTTAGCAAAAATAATACTTTTCTTTTTCACTAATTTGTGTGCTACTTTAGAATCTTTGTCTCATGATAAATTTATAAAAATTTATGAAGGTTTTCCTTCACAATTTAGCAAAAATTATACTCTTGTCATTTGCTTTAAATTTGTGAGCGATTTCAGAATCTTTGGCTGATGACAAAGGTTTATAAAAGTATTTGTCGCATAGTTTAAAAAAACTAATGCTTTTGTCATTATTTCGAAATTTATGTACTACTTCAAAAGCTTTGGCTGATGATAAATTTATTAAGTTTTTTGCTTAGCAATTAACAAAAACAATACGATTGCTATTTTCTATAAATTTATGTGCCGCTTCAAAATCTCTAGCTTATGAAAAGTAACAATAAAAATTAGCAATGGTTCTAGTAGACGTTTAGGGCTAGACTAAATAATATGAATATGGAAACGCTCAATAATGGTACGAATAAGAAAAGTTCAATCACTTAAAAATGACTTGAGTTTTGAATAAATTGCTTTTAATTTTGCAGCTGTTTTCTTATTTAACGCGGCAGGTAGAAAAATTAGATAGCAGCACTAAAACGGTTTCTAAATAATTGTTTTACAAAAAATTAATTAAAAAAAATTAACGTCAACGTTTTTCTCTACTTTTTCACAAAATTACTGTTAATAAGGCCATGCTAAAATAACCGTGTCAATTTTTTCGTATTTTTTGGTTGTCAAAAAAGGTTTAATACACAACTGCTACAATTACCTATTTACTAATCATACTCTTGTTAGTCACTTAATCCAAATATATTGCACCTAATTGACGCGTTTTACTTGTCCACTTACGCATTTTCATCTAATAAAAGCGATTTTTCATAGTTACCTAACACGTCCTTATTCAAATTTTTAAAATATTTAGAGCACTTTCAACTCAAAATTTAATATTACTTTGCTTGCGAAACAGACTACATAAAAGATACTTCAAGTACAATATTTATATAAAAACGAATTTTCAAGATAAACTTTGTAACCAACTCAAATATTCCATTTTAAAAATTAATTCTAAAGTAAATTTCTATTAAATATTTTAACTAAATATTTTCCACAAAAGATATAATAAATTCGTGTAAAATTTTAAATTAAAATTCGTTTTTAAAATATTATTGTAAAATATCTCTCTAATAAAAACGATATATAATATGGAAAGCAATCTAAAAGCTAGCTCACTCACCTGTTGAAGACGTAACAATACGATGTGTTGAAACTGTTTGATATCCATTCCAACCGTTTATATAGCACCCTGTAACCGCACGCCGGCGCCCAATGTTTTCGGGAGCGGCTTCAACGTTAATCACTTTAACTAAGATTTTTATCACGTTGCATTTGTAAATGTTACATGAAAATCATTTCCGTTTCTAGAGGAAAGATAATAGTACAGCAACTTGACTGACAAATACTGAAAGTGCTCTAAAAAACTTAGAGTTTTCAAAAATACGATATGTAAATTTGGCGCGATTGTAGGTAGTCCAAAGAAACTCTTGAATGGTTTTATGATTAAGTGAACTTTTTCAGTATTTTTTGTTAAATACTTTATCCAGTTCTAGTGTACTTGATGAATTTATTGCCTAGTGGGTGAACGTTTGAGCACACAAAAGCCTGCTAATACAAAAAGCTCATTTATAAATATAACCGTAGGCTACATAAACGTAATGTTATTCATGAAATCTTTTTCCTTTAATTATGATTAATTAAGTTCTGATTAGTAAGGTGCGGTAATAAGCACATGCAAAAATATGCTCTTACGTTGATAACATTTCCCTCTATTTCCATAGTGCCCTAGTGAAGCTTTTGGTACAAATTGACAATTTAGTTAAAACATGCACAATCATTTACAGCGTAAATTACTGAATAGGATTTTTTAGTTATATGTACTGAAATCATTTTGACACAAAAATACGTATTCAATATTCACTGGCTTTGACGGATATTTAATGTTTTGGGGGATTTATTCGATTAGTATTTTTCATAGTGTAAATGTAAATTGTTGGGGGCAATTCTACTACACTATAAGTAGCAGGGGATGTGTACCTTCTAGTTTTTCAGCACTTTTCTTAAACTCTATCAATATTCCTAATATGCAAAATAGTAATGCATATGTTGCCATAGGACACTTAAATGTAGTATCATTAACAGTTCAATTGTATGATGTCAAAAGTATTATATTACTGAAGAATTATGATATATTTGATTTTACGGAATCCCGTTTATCGTTTTCTTCTTCTTCAAGGAATGGTCACCATCAACGACTACAATATTCCACACTAGGACAAATCATCTAAAAGAGGTGGTGTTGGGTTATAGCCCAGCTGTGGTGGCTATTTTGGTCAAAATAATTTCCTGACTTAAAATTTCTTCACAAAGTGTTAGATTGGGTACTAGACTTCTCTAAAAGTTTAAATTTCTCCAAATGGGGTCTAGCAACCCCAAAAAACATTTCTTTTCCGCAAAAAAATGTTCGACGCTTTCTCACATCCAGGATTCAAAAAATTCGAAAAAAGCACTATTAGGAAGCTTACATAATTTCGAAAAAAAAGTTCTTTACGGATTTTTCATATATGCAATAGTTTGGCCGCAATCGCTTTCCCCAGTAAACGTGAAACTTCGCGCGCGAAGTTTTCGCGCGCAAAGTTTCAGTAGGCTACTTTTTTTATAAAAAGTGAAATTTTCAACATTTATATAATATATTTTTAAAAATTTTAATATTGAAAATCAATATATACTCTATATTTTTTTGTATTTTTCAAAGTTTTCCAATTTTTTTTAGTGATAAATTTTACATCGTAAATCCAAGATTTTTGGAATTTTTTATTTTTTTACTCACCTCCGAAACAAATTTAATAAGTTTCGATTTAATTAATGAACGCTGAAAATTTAACTTGGTGGTTTATTTCAAATGTGCACGTAGTGGAAAATGATATATTCCACTGGGAAAAAATACCAACATATTGAAAATTATGAAATTTCGCCCTATTTTTAATATTTTTTTCAAAATGAAGAAAAATAATGAAGGAATTCAAATTTCTTGTCTGTTTTGTGTATATAATTCACTGAACTATTAATAAATAATTTCCCATGATTGTGAAAACCAAAATCAGAACGGAATGGAAAATTTCGGAGTAAGTTCTAAAAATGTGTCTTTTTTGACTTTTTTTTTTAAATTAATATTGTGTCTCTTTGAAGAAATATTTTTGAATTTTATACGACTAGAAATGTAGGTAAAACTCCAAACTATACGTTGCCGCTATTCATATGTATTAATACCTGTTCAGGTAGAAAGATGGAAGGTAGGAAGGAGGGGTAACTTCAAAGAATATTTTATGTAGCATTTACAATCGAAGGGCTGCCAGTCGAGTTCTCTGTGTTAGTATACGTCTGTATATACCCGATGTTCCAAAAGTATGGAAACGGTAAGATATTTCGCTTGGAACGTCTTTTCGAAAAAAATGTCTCGAACAAAAGTTGTAGGATATTTGACTCCCGATTGAATGATTACCTTGACTTCGACCTTGACCTTGACCTTGAAAGACAAGCCATTTGAAGATCAACTATGTTTTTTCGAATAGGAACCCCTACTTTTTATTGCGGATTTGGAAAGAGCAGTAAATTCTACATTTAAATATTACCTTGACCATGAGCATGACTATGACCGTCAACATCATCCCAAGGTCAAATTTGTTTTTGCAAGGGAAAGACTAAATAGCTTTGAGGGAATTAAATATTTTGAAAAATGATAAAAACAAATGTTTTAGGAATTTTCCCTGGCTATTCAATGGTGACCATGGATTTGACCTTGACCTTGTCCTTCAAGGTCAACTTCATTTATTTTAAATAAAATCCATAAGCCTAAAGCAAAAATCCTGGCGAATAAAAGCAAGGAGATATCACAGCTATTTAAGGAAAAGCAAAGTATCCTGGCCAGTCAAGGCAAGGGTTCCAGGCCAGTTAAGACAAGGAGAGGAAACCCGGCCAGTTAAAGCAAGGTTAACAATCTTGGTTCAAAATGTTCTCTATCAAAATCCTAGTAGACTGACGCACTCCTAAAGTTTCAGGTATAATATTAGCGCAACCATTGTTTTTTCTTTGTCTCAGATACTCCACATCTTTTGCTTTAGTAACGTGCACGATTATGTTTAAGCAGCCGTAAAAGAAAAAAATAAGCAGAGTTAAATGAAAGATTTTAGCAAGCTGCTAAATAGTTACTTTCCGTTCTATCCAATAATTATTCATTTGAAATTTTAACAGCTATTTCATGAATCATTGAAACTATTTCCTTCTCCAGCGATTGACTTGAAATGTCGATTTGTTTAAATAAATAGTAACTCAAAATTAAAATACTGAACAATCCTTTCCATCATATTTTGACAAATTTCAATTTCCCCGCCATGATAATCTTCATTAATTTGTCAATGTAAGTATGTTCTGTATTAATCTTCAAAATTATACAATTTTTCATTTGATTCACTTGAACCCGTTAAGAGATCTCGTCCGCCATCTTCGGTCCGCCACTGTAGACTCTAATTTTTTATAAACTGAATGCATAATTACAATCGACAACCGGAAAAACCACCCTGTACCGAATTTGGGGTAAATTGGTTGAATTTTTGAAAATCTCGGCCACCCCCGTTTACTGTCGACTGAACTTCGCTGTATTTGCACCTTTAATATTTAGTTGAGTATACTGAGCTGGCGGGTTTGCTGTTTTTTAGTATTTCTATTATTGATAATTGAAACAGTTATTTTTTTGATAGTTATCCAAACCCGGTAGAGTGGAAAACTTTTATAGCCAAAGTGTGGGACTCTCCTTGCGGCATACCCACTAAAACCACTCCCCCTGGCGGGTGCGTCTGACAAACGGCTCCGCCGCACTGCAGCCTAAAAGGTTTATTGTGCTGACCCTGGTTAAGTTGATTAGTATACAAATCCTGGGTCTATCAGTGGATCTACTATATACAAGTACCCCACCGATTGAACTCAGTCCTAGCACTTTTCCCTTGCACTTTGCACTTTGGCCAAAGTTCCTGGATAAGGGCTATATCGCAGTCCCCCATCTGCTTACATAGTGAACGGATTTGACTCCGTCCAAGTCCCAGATTCGACTTTCTCGTATTTTTTGAGCTTTATAAGCTGAGCTCCCGAAAGCCTCTTTGCTTGCAGTCCAGTTCCTGTAAGTTTCTTTATAGTATTCCCCATGTCTGGTGTTTCATGGACCGGTCTTGCAAGCGGACTTGCATTCCGGGTCTGCTCCATCTCCATGGATACATTTTGATTACCTAAGGAGTCCCCCATTGCTGGTTCCACCTGATCAGGTTCAGTTTTACTAGTGGTACCAATATTATTCATGATTGTTCCCACGAGTATGGGAGATTTAAATAATCGCCAGGCCAGGTGCCCCCTGTTGGCATAGAGTGCGTGAATGAAACGGGGTCAACTGTTCAGTCACGCATCCCCTGGGCTCTGTCCTACACCACGGCATTTAGGAATTTTTAACGAGGTTGTCTCCTCTTGGTCCGGGCAGTTAAGCCAAGACCCCCACACCCTCTTGCCCGTGGGAGGTAACCACGACGGCAGGGAAGGCACGGTATGACGGTGTTGCAGAATTGTCCCACCGGCTTCGTTTACCTCAGTGCATGCCAGTTAGCCACGAGACTACAGCTTGGGTTGAGGGGTTTGGTCCCCGGGATCGTTTTCACTTGGCTATGGAGCGGATTTTATCCCGCATCAGCACAGTCTCTTTCTCTCCACCATATTATTGGGTCTAATGCCACTCAGGTCACTGGGTCACTGAAAAAGATAAGCTTATCACGATCCTTCCCAGAGTAGATAGCCAATCCCTTGGCCATATATTCTGGGATTTCTCCTATCCGCCACCTGGAGACGCGCCCAATGGGTAACCAACCACATGTGATTGAAACAGTTACTTTCGCTGCATTCGCTGCTCTAACAGTCCTTCTCAGGATAGTTAGTGGAGTTTATTGCTTTTGGTGCCGTTTCTGGTTTTCAATTGTAATTTTAATTAGACTCTCTAACAGTGCCGATTCTGTTTTTCAATTGTCATTTTATAACCTTTGAATAAAAATTACTTTCGCTAAATTCGTTTCTCTAACAGGATAGTTAGTAAGGTTAATTATTAATTCCTTCTTTTCAGGATAGTTAGTATGGTCAATTTTTTGTCGCTATTACTGTTTCTTCGAAGTTCTTTCTTGCTATTCTTTCCTTTTCTTTTGCAATGGCTACTTTAACAGGCCGAGATAGTAATTTATTAATGATGAGAGGTTGGGGTGATAGATGTAGATCGTATGACAAAGTAATGGTGTTGACCCGCACTTATCTATTAAAAAGGCCTCTCAACAGCTTGAAATTAGTCAGACATCGATTTTTAGGAATTTAAAGATTATTAAATTTCACGCCTACAAAAAGAATCTTCATCAAGAATTAAATGAGGATGATTAAGACCGACGATTGGAATTTTGTGAGAACATGATGAGAAGCATTGTTCAGAATCCCAATCTTCAATCACTCATTGTTTTTCCACATGAATCAACCTTTCAACTCAATGATAAAGTGAATCGTCACAATTGCAGATTATGGAGTAATGAAAATCCTTATTGGTTGCCGAACATCGCTCGTAGTACCCGCAAAAATTAAATGTTTGGGCAGGTATTTTTAGGGACCGAATAGTTGGACTCTTTTTTATATTAGATGGAACTTTAGATGGTCTTTGCCTTAACTGGTCGGACTTTATCCTTGCTGTAACTGGCCGGGCTCTATCCTTCCCTTAACTGACCGGGATCTATCTTTACCTTAACTGACCAGGCTCTATCCTTGCTTTAACTGACCGGGCTCTATGCTTGCCTTAACTGTCCCGGTTTCTCCTTCAAGCGTTACCTGGCCGGAACTCTTCACCTCGCCTCGACTGGCCAGGATCCTTCGCTTTTCTTTAAATAGCAGTGATATCTCCTTGCTTTTATTCACCAGGATTTTCGCTTTAGGCATAGGGGTTCCATTTGATAAAACATAGTTCACCTTGAAATAACCTTGAAGAACAAGGTCAAGGTCAAATATAAGGTAACGATTAAATAGCCAGGGAAAATCCTAAAGCATTTGTCCTCATCATTTTTCAAAAAATTTAATTGCTTCAAAGTTATTCTGTGTTTTCGTTGCAAAAACAAATATCACCTTTGGATGACGTGGAAGGTCATAGTTAAGGCCATAATCAAAGTCATTTTTAAATGTAAAATTTTCTGCTCTTTCCAAATCCGCTATAAAAAGTAGAGATTCCTATTTGAAAAACATAGTACACTTTGAAATAACCTTGAAGAACAATGTCAAGGTCAAATCCACGGTCACGATTGAATAGTCAAAGAAAAATCCTGAAACATTTGTTCTTATTATTTTTCAAAAAATTTAATTGCCTCAAGGTTATTTAGTGATCCCGTTGTGAAAACAAATTCGACTTTGGAATGACATTGACGGTCATGGTCATGGTCATATTTGAATGTAGAGCTTCCCGCTTTTTCTAAATCCGCAATAAAAAGTAAGGGTTCCTGTTTGAAAACACATAGTTGACCTTCAAATGATTTTGTACTTCAAGGTCAAGTCGAATTCAAGGTCACCATTCAATCAAGCGTAAAAAATCCTATAACCTTTGTTCAAGAAATTTTTTCCGAACAGGCCTTCCAAGCGAAATATCTTATCGTTTTGATACTTTTGGAACACCCGGTATGTGGTATATAGTTGCGTGCGCATTCCTATATATTATATATGGGACTTACGCACAGCTGATCGTTTCTTTTATTGTTATTGCCGGCAGAAAAACAATACAAAATTTCAAAAAGTACTAAAAGTGGTGGAAAATCGTGTTGAAAATCGTTGTTTTTTCCAACTGTATGCTGGTAATATCGTAATTTTCGGGATTCGTGATTAAGGTATGATTTTATTATTAGAATTATTTATATTTTTTCTGATCTCAACAGCAGAGTGTATTTTTAGTGCAGTCAATCCGGTATATAAAATGACTACAATAATTTTTTTAACACAAACAATCGGCTGGAACATGATGCATCCGACGTGGATGAATTGGTCTACTCGGGGGGTCTTTGGGGTCGCTGATGTTAATCGGGCAGTTAGATTTTTAGGACTATGTGGGATATGTAAAAAAATTTTTCAAAATGCTTTATTGACTCCATCTGAAATTGGCCAATTTATGATATTTTTGTGTCAGAATATAGCGAGTTTTCGATAAATTTATTTTGAATTAATTCCTGATTACATATTTTTTCTCGTCGAATGAATCCTGTTTCAACACGATCGATTGCTGGTTAATAAAATAAGATACAAAATACGGTATTCAATTCTGTCACTACTTTGTTTTTATTTCGGAAAAACAAATGCTAAAGGTTTTTCATTCAATTTTAGCAAGATGTCAATTGCTAATGACTGTTTCATATGCCAATGGGATCTCATAAATAATGGAAAAATTGTTATAGTGAAACGTGGTTTTTCAACTATACTGGAATGTAGCAAAAAAAATAACTATGGTCACTTCAGATTTCTATCAACTCGAGATTCGATAGAACTTTATGAGGCATGTCAAAGAAAATATATAGCAAAGAAAAATTACAAATTCTGCTACCCAAACCTAAAAACTGGCAAAAATCTCACATTAAGCCCAAAGAAGAAGAAACTTAGAAAATCAATGGAGGGATTTGATTTCAAGAAAAACTGTTTCATTTGTGGATTGGAGGCTGATAGGACAAAAGAACTGAAAAAGATTAAACAAAAGCAAATAAGTATCTATAATGTTACATCCGAAAGATTTGTAGAATATGTCATCAAAATGATTAAGCGTAACATGAGTCACGACAGCACTGCCAAAGTGATTCAAAAGAGGATATGCTTGATTAATTTGATAGCTGTGGAAACAAAATATTATAAAAACTGCTATAAGCTAAAAATCTTTGACATTTTTAAAAATAGAGTACCACGAACAAATGTTGTCGGACGACCAAAAAGCGAATTTCTAGATGACAAATTAGAGAAAGTGTACGATTTTATTGAGTATAGCGGAAATTCTCAGTTCACTCTCCAAGATTTAATGGCCACAATGGGTAAATATTATTTGTTGCTTTTTTCCTTCGATAATTAAATACAATTTTTGCATTTCTCTTATTAGGAGACGATACTTTATCTAGATACAGTGAAATATCGCTTATTAGAAAAATGTTATAGTGAGAATGTCAGAATTACTTCGAGTAAGGGGGGTGTTACCAACGTAACATTTGCAGATGGTGATTACAAGCTAATGCGTGAATACTGGAAAAATAAAGACCATAACGAGGTAGAAGAGGGAGCGAAAATTTTGAAAAATACTGCGACAATACTAAGAAATGATATTTGGTCAATGAATTGTGACAAAGAATTTTACCTACCAGCTAATGCCTTGCTACAAGATGATATAGAAGTAATTCCAGAATCATTGCGTAATTTAATTTATGAAATTATTCTGAGGAAGAAAGTGGCGAATAAGAAAACGATCAGCAAATTGACTGCTATATGTCATTCCATAATCGCTATAACACGTCCAAAATCATTTTTATCATCTCTTCAAGTTGGAATTGCTGTCATGTTACATCGGAAATTTGGATCGAAACGCATAATAAATATTTTGCACAATTTTGCAGCTTGTGCTACTTACGACAAAGCGACGAAATATCAGAATAGCGCTTTGATGGCTAAATCTTATACTATGAAAAAAAGGGTACTTCAGCAAATTTGTATTTGGCAACGCTGATTTCAATACAAATACCCTTGACGGAAAAAATACGATGCAGAGTATGGCAGGAATTCAAATTAAGACATCACCAGACTGTTTTAAAGAACTAGAACTAATAAAACGACTGAAAAAATACCGAAAATAAAAGAGATAACTGATAAACATAAATTAGACTTTTGTCACTACGAAAATATCAACACATCCGGATATGAAGTAATGTCAGTTGAAAAACTAATGATTTGTTATGTAAATGATTTCAACATTTTAAATGCAGGTATATTATGGTTTTAGCAAAAGTCATCCTGAAAAAAATTCATGGTTAGAATGGATTTTTGTCAATACTCACTTGATGGAGTTTTCAAAAAGTAAAATAAAATGTTTACCTTTTGTAAATAAACCACCGTCGAATCCAAGTACAATATTCACTGTATTGAAATATGCAGCAAAAAAAACCAAGGAGCAGGACGTATTTAAATGTTTTGTCACTTTTGACCAACCACTGTTCTAAAAGGCTTTTGAAATAGTCAAAAATTACAATGGCCAAGATAAAATTTTTTATGACGTGATAGTGAGACTCTGCGGATTTCATCTACTTTCATGGGTTGCATAGGATATGTCATTGCCGGGAGTGAATCGAAGAAGCACTTTCAATTTGCTACGCTCCATGCTCTGTCAAAAAAATGCTAATTGGCCATGCTTATGCTCGCGCTGTTCGGGGACATACATTGCTCATGTTGTCTTTGATTAAAATAAGTTTCTCAGAAGTTGAAATTTCAGACGATGTAAAGAAAACACTAGAACAAAATTTGGATAATGTTCTGAAGGAAAAAGTTTCCTATTTTGAAACGTTCCAGTTACAAAATGTATCAACTCTATATAAAAAATGTTATCCAAAATGGAAGTAAAACATCCAAACTTTGGTTTACTTACTTAAAAATGGTTATACTGGCAAAATCTTTTATGAGAACCGAATGGGTGAAATGAGAATGCAGTTGAGAATAATTTCTCAAATGTTACCATACTTTCATTCAAGTGGACATCACTATGCAAAATCAGCTCATATTTATGTTCAGAGAATGAAATCGTTTATAATTAAAATGGACAAGAAAATCGAAGAAATCAAATTCAACGAAATAGATGGACAACAGGCTGCTTAGTTTTCAGAATATGCAAAGTTTATGGATGACGGATTTTGTACTGTACATCGTATTAATTCATTTGATCAGAAAACTTCGTTGACATAACAATTGAGCAAGATTTAATGAGAGTGATAAAAATCGAGGGTGGAATTATTGGCATAATGATAGCACCCAGACGAAATTCATTTTTGCAATGCCATTTGCTTTAGACGTTTGCACAAGATTATTGTAATGTTACATTTATATCAAGTGAGCAGCATATTGACGCACGTGACAGTCGAATCCAACGCGATTATGAGGTCGTAAAAAATTATATGTATTTTTCCAAAACCCCAATTCTTTTCCATTCACACCTGAGATAAAATCGATTGCCAACGGAGTGGTTAGTTTAAATGTTGTAAATGCATGTAATGTTTTTGAGAGAGGACTGGGTATATTGAATAAGTTGATCGGTACGCAGTTCAAAGAAATCAAGTGTTGTAAGAAAGATTATGTGGTTAATCTTGCGGCTAAGACATTGGAAATCAAAGGAGGTGATTGAGAAATAACAATTGATCCATATATGCTTTTCCAAAAAATATGTGTCGTAAAAAGAGGACAAGATTTGTCACTTTATTTTCATTACGAGCTATCTCCGTATCCACTATCTCTTTTTGTCGCGGAATATTTTAGGAAAACTGTAAAATCAATGCTCTATAAGTTATTTGCACTGGTAAGTTATAAAATTAAGAATGATAAAACAGTGTTTTTCATAGATGGTGGAATGTTACTTCACCAAATACCTTGGAAAGAAAATAAAATTTTTGATGAGGTTCTGGATAGGTACGTTTCATATATCAAGGACCAATTTCCAACATCAATTGTTGTCGTTGATGGTTACGATGATTTATCGAATAGTATCAAAGGAACTGAAACAATGATGAGAGTGGATAAAAATCGTTGTGCAGATATATCATTCCACGAAAATATGACATCGACTGTTTCATCAGAAAAACTTTTTTTTAAATATCAACAGCAAGAAATTGTTTATTACTTTTTGATCAAAGAAATTGAAAGACAATAATATTTCACTAGTACAAGCTGAAAATGCCGATCTACTCATTGTAAAAACTGTAATCAACCAAAAAAGGAACATTCCTGTGATTGTATGTGAAGACATTGACGTACTTCTAATTTTAACGACTTTGGCACCAGCGGACAAAGAAATGTATTTTCTAAAATTGGGAAAGGGTAAAGAAAACACGAAAATTTTCTCATCTAAAAGTCTGGATCACGTGCCATTTTGTAAAGCAAACTTTCTGTTTTTACATGCCATAACTGGCTGTGATACGACATCCACCTTCCATTTCAAAAGGAAGAATACTGTTTTTAAACTATTTGAAAATAAAAAAATAAGTCGACAGATCAAAGACGCAGCGGAAATATTTAAAAAAAAAAGGATCACTCCAAAGGGTCTATTGCAGAAAATGGAATTTCTTGTATTCTAAAAATTTACAACGCAGGGTAAAAGACAATTGTCTAAATAAATTTAGACACACAACTTTTTTGAAAAAAGTAGAAAATAATGCCGACAACTTATCATCAATATATCCCTTCGCAGTTGCAGCTAATAACATTGTTATAAAGTGTATTTAAAGTAATAAATGGTTGTCAAATGATTTACCACCAGAAGAGTGGGGTTAGAAGAAGGAAGAAATTTTAACTGCACAAATCATGACAAAGCCACCAGCACCAGATGATGTTCTGAGAATGATTTTTTGTAATTGCAAAAAGGGTTGCGAAAGTGCTTGCTCATGTAAGAAAGCTGAGATATTTTGTAATGAAGCTTGCGGTAATTGCAGGGACCAAGGATGTTTAAATCGTTCTCCTGTCGAAGATAAAGAAGTAGATTACGATAAAGATATAACGTTTGCTGGAGATAAAAATTAAATTTATAAATGATATTATATGTCAATATGAATCTGAATAAAAAGTCTTTAACAAACAATACAGTAGTATTCTGTAATAGTTGTATGCAATGTGCAAAAAAAGGCGGTTCCCACGTTTTTAGCATTCTTCTTAAAACAACGCATTTTAGCGAAAAACTTAATAATCAAAAGTTTTAGAGAGGAAAATATTCTATTTTTAGGTGTTTTTTTTTAATTATACTTTGAACTCCACTCACTAGAGCGCGTTAAAATTTCATATGAATATATTTTTTAATTTATCCGGGTTTTGCTTGGAAAATACACACTCTAGAGGAAAAATATAAGTGATCAAATTTGTGGAGCGGAAAATTTCCGATTTTTATGTGGCTTTTGTTCTAAATTTTAGTTTAAACTACTGTCGCTAGAGCTCGTTAAATATTGATATATATTTTTTTTTCCGCGTTTTTCTTCGAAAATACACACTTTAGAGAAAAAAAGAGAGTAAATTTATAGAGCGAAAAATTTCCGATTTTCATCTAGCTTTTGTTTTCAATGTTAGTCTAAACTCCTGCCGCTAGAGCGCGTTAAAGATATATATATATACATATATATATATACATATATATATGTATATATAGGTATATTTAATGCTGTAATTATAGGGTTAATTTAGGGGTAGGTTAAGTCATAGGGGTCGTAGAACAAACAGAAGAAACGTCCAAGTAACTAAAGCACATAAGTACAGATATTATTATAAATTATTATAAATATTACTAGTTGAGAGCACACTGTATATAGCAGTACAAGCGATTAAACAGATATCCAAGAGTAGCTATGAGCAAAGATAAGAATTTGAAAAGGTAACGAAACGCATTGAAATTAAATCAGTGAAAAACCTGCATGAATTGGCTAGACAAATATTCAAAAAGTGCGTGGATATATCATCTTAAACGCACTTAGAAATTATGCATTATTTGAAAAGCGTTTGTGATTTAAAAGTATCACATTTGCTCAAAAATCCA
Organism: Platerodrilus igneus; assembly: GCA_036346225.1. Lineage (NCBI taxonomy): Eukaryota > Metazoa > Arthropoda > Insecta > Coleoptera > Lycidae > Platerodrilus > Platerodrilus igneus. The sequence continues at coordinate 7,621,984 of JARFIW010000791.1, forward strand.
ATTTATTAGGAAATAAACAAACACCAAATTTATTCAATTTAGATTAGAATAAGGCCAACAACATTAGTACGTGCTTTTATGAACGAAAATTCCTGGGATTTCTGAATTAGATGTGAGGTATAACACTAAATTACGTGACCATAAGCATCGCTTCATGAAATTAAAATACATACAATTGGTAAACTTTCCCAAAATAACAAGTGATAATACACTTGGTTTCGCCCAGCACGTGGAGTCAACGAATGAGAAACTAAAAGGGGCCGATCCAATAAATATCATTTCAAATGAATATTGAGTTAGTATACTTTTGAAACTGGGCAGTCACTATACTTGAAAGTGATAAATATTTACGTGAAAAGTTAAGTGAAACTTATTTTTAAAGAGTGTATAATTGTGCAAAGAGAGCCGTACTTCTAAAAGACGGCTCTGAATAATTACGATCTGAGTAATTACGATCTGAATAATTACGATCTGAATAATCTGATTAAATACGTTCTGAAGAACTACGTTATAAATTACATTCTGAATAACTACGTTCTAAAGCACAATCAAAATAACGTTACGATTCTTGTTAAAACTTTTAATAACGATCCATTACGATCTTAAATACAATTTTAGATACGAAACTCTGGAAAATGCTGTCTGTTCAAACAATTAAATAAACTCTAAAATGGTAAATATTCTATTACGGAAATGAAAAACCTTTCATTGGAATAACGATTTGGATACTAAATTTTGGTTGGATGTCGACTTCAATTCTTGGAATGCAGAGCACCTATTGAATCTCCTTAGGTTAGATATATTTTTGATGATTTATTTTAAAACTGTTTTATTTCAATAATAATTAAAAGTGAAAGAGCCAACAAATTGAAGTTTCTTGTGTAAATTTATAAAAAGTTATAGACATCTTGAAACGTTTCAACAGGTCTCTAAATGTAATAAAAGCTCGTTTTGCTGGCTTCATTTTCTAAAAATCTAATAGATGTGAATAATTCAAAAAGGGAGAAGATATTTAAAAAAGGAAAAGTTGTAAATATTTAATCATTATACTGTGTATTGTGGAATTGCTTTATTTAATTGAATCAGCTAGTCGAGGCAAAGAAAATTGTAAATTAACATTTTCACAAGTGCTTCAGAGATATAAGGGTTAACACAGCATTTTATATCGACCCAATAGTGGGGCTAACAAGTATATCACAGCATTAATGTGCGCCCAATCCGTGGGGCGAGTTTAACACAGCATTTTATGGGCTGCCCAACCATGGGGCGGAATTAACACAGCATAATATATATATATATATATATATATATTAAAAAGGGTTAGCCGTGGCATAATAATAAAAGTAAAAGATTAATTTGAAAGAAACACAGAGCGGTATATATATTGTTATGTATTTTTCAAACCCCGCGTTGGTCGGATGTAATAAACGTTCTGACTGAACGCCACCGCTCTGTGTTTCTTTCAAATTAATCTTTTACTTTTATTATTATGCCACGGCTAACCCTTTTTAATCTACACAGAGTGCACAACGTTACGATGATCAATTTTCTCTCACCCCTTTATGATTACCTGTTTGAATTGATAAAACGAAGTCAATCAACATTCATATAATAAAAGGTAATAATATTTACAATTTTAGAAATTCTTTAAATACACCCTTCAATCAATTAATATCATATGGATTATTTATCCCAAAATTTATATACTTTTAATTCAATATAAAGTCACCAAAAACTATACCTTTACAAAAAAATCTGAAACGTTCGAGACCTCTTTATGATTTATTACGTAAGTTTAAACGTATGCAATGTTTCTTGTTGACTCTTTACAAGTTTTGGATAAATTGAATAAATTCAGTATTAAAATTTAAATTGAAAAAATGTTTTAAAATTAAGTGATCTCCTAATATGTTATATCGTGTTGTGGATCAACACCCCCTTACTGTCTTCAATCGAATATCAATGCTCTGCTTTGTTGAACCAATATTTCAGTACAGTTACTCCTTGTTTTCCAAAAATCACCTCGTTCTTTATTCTATATTTCTCTGCTTATGCTTTGAATCTCTTCTTTTAAATACCACTTGAATTTATGGGTTGCTTAGTATTATACCAGAATTATACCAGAAGTAAAATTAGAATTGTTTTCGACGCAGCTTAAAATTTTCTTCGACGCAGAGTAGAATTGAACCAGAAATAGTCCAGAATTTGACTGGAAGCCGATTAGAATTGTTTTATAAGTAAACCAGAAATAGTCCAGAAACCGATTAGAATTGTACCAGAATTGTACCAGAAACCGTTTTCTAAAAAAACGGCAAAAACTCTTTATGTATTCTTAACGTAATTGTTGCACAGCACTATTTTCACAGTAACATAAATTTTATATATCTGACGCGTAGATTTCTAATTAAAAGTGTCGTGGAATCAACGTGCATCAAGTGTAGACTGATCTGCCTTATCACCGGTGGATGTTAAATAGCTTTTCCCACTACATGTGGGTTGGGTTTCCAAGCAGTTTTGCAGATTGTCGCGACCAACTAGGTTTTGTCTTTAATATTTCAAGCTGATTTCTGATAAAACTCTTTCGAATTTCCGTGTCATGGTGTCTATTTGCGATCTTTGATACCTTATTATTTGTTATCGCGACCGGACTTTTAAACTTACGTCTGTTGTTTTGTATAGATAATGCTTTTGGATAATTGTACAAATTAAATGATGTAACATAAATGCTGTTTTCGTATTTATTTATTTATGCGTTTTCTTATCAAAGCGCTTACGGTTCTATCGTAATTGCATGAGGATTTGTTAGGTTTTTTCTTATCTTCTGCGTTTTTATTTTATAAACTTGGTGAACACTCCTCAACGTATGTTTAATTACATGTACGATTATTTCTCTGCTGAATACGCGTTCTATTGTTGAAAGATTTGCTTACTGGCATCGCTTAAAGTTAAGTACGGTCTATATACAGGGTGTTAAATGCTTGCTATTTACATAATGTACGAATTACTTATTTTTCTGCTAAATAAATGCAATTGTCTAATTTCTATTGCTATTTATAGTTACTACACGACCCTTACTACTCAATACACCCGTAAACAACTCTTTATCACAACAATATACATATATATATATATATATATATATATATATATTGCAATTTTTTTAACGAATTTTTCCGCACTCTAGAAGAAAAACACAAGAAAGTGAAATTGTAGAGCAGAAAATTTCTGATTTTTTATTTATATACTATTTTATCGATATCTTGTATAAATAGCGAATTATAGCCAAAAAAGTCTTTTTGGGGAGAAAAGGAGTGCTTTTGAGGGGATTGCTAACCCTCAATTAGGAGAAATTTCAACTTTTAGGGGAGTATTGAGCCCAATCTAATACTTCGTGAAAAAAATTTAAACCGGCATATTACAGTATAGGTCTCCCACGACTGGGTTATTATATCTAAGGTGTCATTTTTTGTATTCTATTATTAAAACTGATAATACGATTAAATAATTATAGGTTGTTTGAAGCTAGCTCTTGAAGTTTGTTAACCCATTAAAAGGATTATACAAATCTTTTTTACATGCCTTTGAATCAACTCAGTCTGAGATATTCGTAACTTCCGAAGTTATACTATGCGTAGGTGAATTTGAACATTGATCTCTTAGTGATAAGTCCTCAATCACATTTAGCTAATGCCGCGTTCGATCTTGATGGTTTGGGTCTTGTCCAACTAATTAAGCAGATTACCAGGCCATGTGTGCAACCGTAATTGATTTCGTTTCAATTTCCAGCAATGGCATAAAAGAATCTGGAGTCTACCCATCCTCCCACATCAGTTATCATGAATTCATTTACTGTATCCTAAATATGATTAAATCTGCTCTCAATAGCTTTACGATCAGTACTACGAATATTAAAATTTTTGATTATGAGCAATTTGATAGCTATATAAGGGCGATATCCTGGAAAATAATTTATAACCTAGATGATGTTGATATGAAAGTTCAAAGCTTTGCCGACAATATGTCACTCATATTGGATTTATTTGCACCTTTCACTACTGCTCGCATTTGGAAACCTTATACTCCTTAGTTAATCGAAACGTTACGTGATATAATGAAAACCAGAAATAAAGTATTAGGACTTTTTAAAGCTTCTAAACTACAGAAACAGTGGGATGATTACAAGCAATTTCGTATTGCGGTAAACTGTGTTATCAAAAGAAAAAAAAACGTATTGTAAATTTAAATTTTGGAATATCGATTGTAATGTTTTTTGAAATGAATCTTGTGATATTACTTTGAAATGATTATAATCATATTTTATGCAAATAATTTCTGTATTGGTAAATCCTACCAATAGAGTTAGGGTAGTTGAGTCTAATATGGTCGTCAATATGATGTCAAAGATAGGATAGAGTGTGTTCGTGGTCTGGTTAGGATTCTGGGCAGTGATGCTTTATGTTACGATTTGGTAGATTTTCCATGGGTCAGTGCAGTTATCATTTATGGTATATACGTGGTGTAGTGTGATAGTACTAGGAATTATTTTCTTTTAACAATTGTATTTTGGGAAGCTTATTAGCGTCGACCTTCTATATTAGAGCAAAATATTGTTTTCGCGATTTACTGCTGTATTGGTGACGTTATTCCAATCTCTGGAACGCCCCCTTTAGTTCTGCATACCACGGCTAGCTCTAAATTCTGCTTCTTCATAAATACTTACCATCCTAAGTTCGTTCTTTCTCACATATACTGCCAAATAATGCCACTCAGATAATGCAACGAAACATACAACCTTTTATTCATACAAATTAAAATTTTCCATTACCAAGTAAATATTTACACATTCGGATACACAGCTTCATAAAATATTACAATCACAATCATTAAATACTTTTAAAATTTTATGCCTTTAATTTATTTCGACAGTTTTGTGTTTTATATGAGTAGATGGGCCCGTCTCGACACACTAAATTGACTTTTACTCTGGTCTATGGTGAGTTCAGTATAAACCCAGTTACTCTAAATGCCTAAATACATCGCATCTTTGTTTTTAACAACCCTAAAGACCCGCTTACTCTGTACATTAAATTTTTATGTCATTTATTTACACCTTTAAATAATAAATACAAATTGTCATTTACATATGCTCTTCAAATATGCTTTTATGTCCATCAAATACACACCCAATGTGTCAAATCACTCTAGCACAAAATAACAGCACAAAATGTTCAAGCAATAGCAATAGAAATCAATTTCGTTACCTGGAGTAAGCTTTTTCGTCGTCACCTCTGAAGATGTTGTCCAACACACCTTGTCGTTGCTTCCATACACCTCTCTGCTATGTGTAGATTAAACCCATTTCCAATCGGTATCCAAGTCTCTGCAGACGCTTTCAATGTTCGACCCAGATAATTGTCCAAACCAAGTTAATCACTTTCCACATCTATCAAACACCAAGCATCCTCGTTTCAACAATTTCTCAGCACACTTACCTTAGTAACATCCCTCCGTTAGTTCTTTGAATGTAAGTACAGCACCGTCTACAATATAGCACTCACTTGTGCAATTCACACTGTTATTTAACTTTCGATGGACTGTACTAACACCGTTTTATAAAATTTTAAGCTTTTGGATGTTACAGTAAAAGCTAAGCGAAGTCAAACGGATAAGCAAAGTAAGAGAGCTTTACTGCGTCTTCTAGGTATTTATAAGGATTGATACACATCTTCTGCCCCTATTTCAACCGAAAAGCTTTCCTACTGTAATCGATTCTAAAAATTTTATACGTAACGAAATTGTAAAACTGAGAATTCTCACTCCATCGTCGCTTTAGTCCGAAAACTGGTTAACAAAATACAACGGTCGCGAGCTTTTTCAAATTTTCTAGCACTCAGCCAATCACAAACATTTCTCCCATTCTTATGTCCAGCCTTCACCTATCCTACCCTGGTCTAACACATATTTGTTGTCTCACTTAAGCAGCAGAAAATCGATATTGTGGTTGACCTCCACACGTGCCTCGCACTTTAAACGAGTGTTTTACCCAACGTCTATTATATGTGATCTCTGTCTGCTTTACGCTATTGATATTCCGTCTCAATTTGCTTTCAAACCACCTGTTGTTTTCGTAGCTTTTGTATCGACCGTTAACTAAATTTCTGCAGAATTTTGTTATAACGTACATTCATGTTCCTTGAACTTATTTATTTTTCTGTCCGGCTTTTCTATGAAGCAACTGTCCGTTTAAAATCGTATTCTCCCAGTTGTTTAACTTATAGAATTTCTTAGGATTTGTATTTAACGAACACTTGTTTAGTTAAATGGAAAATATACGTTTACATTATTGATTTTATATACCCAAAAGCTCTCTTTATTATTTGATGTACTTGATTTACAGCTTTTAAAATATTAAAGCTAATTACATTCGTATCCTTGAGTTTTCACGTACTACAAAGCTTCGACACATTATGCAAATTTAACCTTCCGATTTATAAATACAAAATATGCTATTATCCGTCCGTTTTCAATGTCAAAACTAATTAATTTGGCGCGTAAATAAATTATTCCTATTTCCTATATACTCGGTCGTTACAAATTTATTTTCTTGACTTATCTCTGCCTCTTAACCTATAACTAACACGATAATATATATTTATATATATGTATATTTCTATGACAAGCTTGGTGTTGAAGCGTCACTAAAAGAGTGCTGTGATACAGATACAGTAAAGGTAAAAATTTGAAATTTCTGACTCACCTGCTTTTCTACCTTTACTCTGCCAGGCTAGCTCAATGGAATTGACGGAGTTTACAGAACAAAATCAAAAACATCAATATCATAATGCATCTGTACAGTCAAAAATATTTTCTCTCATACAAAATCATATAGAACATTTACAGCATAGTTTCTTTCAAACATCAAATTAGTTCTAACAAATACCTGTTACTTAATTATCAAAATGTCTCTTACCTTATTTATGTTTAAATTTACAGAACTAAATCTCTTTTCTTATGCGTAGTTTACCTAACTTTGATTCCCACGTTTTTAAAGTGTGTTTAGCCAAAAAATCATTGACAGATAATATATAAAAAAAAAAATCAGAGTGTTTCGAACTCTGACCACACATTTTTTGTTATATACCATTATAAAAACAAAAACATTATATGATTAGGACTTATTCTAGCTAAAATTAAATGGCAAGATTCAAGTATCAGTTACAAGCAATATAAATCTAAAAGTATTACTTGCAAAATCCAAAAAAGTGCTCCCCAATTCGCAATTAACAGTATTAAATTTGTTCTACTTCTTGGTTTTATTTTAAATTGACGTTCAACTCACAGTTTACAAAATCATGCATATTCTAAATCTTCCTTCTTGGTTTTATTTTAAATTGATGTATAAAGTAGCGTTATATCAAAGAATTTTCCCTCTTCCTTGTATAAAATTACATTTAATAATTTCCATATTTATGCAGGCTACGTTTAAAATATACTTCTTTATTCACTACTACATTTGAATAATCAATTATGGTATGCGTGCTGCATGCTTCAAAATAATACCTTTGCGCCTTAAATGAATCGAATCGATTTTCTTTACATGTTGCTTGTTTGACGCAAATTTATTCATTGATCCTCTTTCATAGAAGCTCCCGTTTATATATATATAAATTATCTCTTTTCTAGAATGTACGAATGCCGTGTGGAATTTCATATCAAATGCTACACGCCTATCTAAATAAGTTGCTAAGAATTCTTAATTAGCGTTTAAAATCGCAGTTTTCTATTACCGCGTTAGTGTTGGTTTATTTGCGCTGTCCATTTTATTCTATCTCCCAAGGTTATTGTGTCACATCGTATTTCTTCTACAGTGATTGCGAAAGCTAATAAATAATTCTTATCAATTTTATCGGTTTTCAACGTTCCTCTCGTAATTTCGAGAAAATGGGTTATTTAAATTTAAATTTATGTAATATAAAAGCCGATTTATATGATTAATTTAAAGCTTTTATAATGCAAATGAGGTGCATTCCTAAAGAAAATATTTGCTTTCACAGTAAAACGTGTTTTAATACACAAAATTAAGATTAAAATTGGGGTTTTAAATGTACAAAGTTATTTATTTTTACGCACGGAAAGGTCATTTTTATTACAAACGAATGGCTTTGTATTTATTTTAGAGTGATTATTTAAAAACATGAAATTACGTTCTTTGCTTCCGCAGATTAAATGCTATAAATTTAAAATGCTTATATTATAGGAAGTAATTATTTACATACAGGCAATTGCTTTTTCGCATGGCACTTTAACGGCTAAAAAATACGCTTGTATTATACAGGGTGTAACCATGAATTTTCGAGAATTTTTATTTTTTCAGATTCTTTTATATCTTGGTGGGAATTTTTGTACAATTTGAGTTTCAATGACCTTTCGTAATCTCCTTATCACGTCAATATATATATATATATATATATATATATATATATATATATATATTGGGCGAGATTTCGAAGCATTTTGACCTCTACTAAATCATCTGTGCAGCGTCATTGTCCAATTACACTCACGAACAAATTAATAAAAGAGGCAAACTATCCATATATAAATTAAAGAGGATTTTGTACCTGACAACAAATACTAAGTAAGGATTATTTTAATAAACAAATAACTTTTAGGAATAATTTTATGTATGAACTTAAGCTCTAAACTGTTTTTTTTTGTAAGCGACTTTTTTGTAATAAAGAAAAATGTTTTTGAATGCATGGATGTATCTTAAAATTCTTGTGTTTCCCTTTATTTTTGTAAATTTTACGACATAATTTCTATTGAGCTAGCCAGGCAAAGAAAACGGAAAGTGCGAATAGTAGTTTTATATTTTCTATTGCATTCCCGTTAATAAAATTTGCTGTACCCAAGTCACAGTAGTAATTTAGTAACTATCTGCAACTCATAAGTTACTACAGCAATTTTTAGTGACGCCCAAAATGGGGCTATTCACGATAAGTCATGGAATCCAAATTTCATAAATAAAACCAATCCAAATAGAGGGAAACCGGAAAAATTATTATTTCCGAATATTCATTGTTTCACCGTTTAAATATAAGCGTATAGCTTGTACAAAGCTATTAAATTCATTTGCTTTAATAAAAAGCATATTTTTTTTGTATAACACAAATCTTATTGCATGCACTTTTAAAGTACTGGATAGTTTTCCGTGTGTATAAATAATTATTCTAAGAAGTAAACACAATGCCATTTAGTACATCGTATAAAAAAACAATTTTTGTTACAATTTTTTAGATGCAACTCTTTTTGCATTCGCGAAACCGTTAAGAAATCAATTGAGGCTTTAATTAGTTATGTAATTATACTGAAATCTGCACTTTATTAGTAAACAAATCAACCATAAAGAAAAAAATCCCAAGTTTTAATTATTTTTCCGTGTGTGTATAATAAAATATGCATTTTGAGAGTTGTAAATGAAGCATAAATTCTAGAAGCTTTGTGATTAATAAAGACAAATTCATCATCAAATACTATGAAATACTTAAATAGCTGATTATTGAACAAACGCTGGTTCCAAGAACTCGCGAGAACATAAAAATGTAATAAAAATCAATAAGTATTATTTATAGCTTTCCGCATTTTAATAGGAAGAAATACAACGCGACCATTAACTTTGTTTATTAGAAAAGGATAAACGGGATTTCTTACTGCATACATAAATCATAGTTGATACTAATTACATTGTTAAAACCGTGGAATTCGCCGAAATATTTTATTACTTAGGTGACTATAATTCAAATTAAATAGTGAAAACGCTGGAAGAATGACGTAGTTCGCTAATTTTGTATATAAGCGGAAGTAATTCACATTAGTAGATTCATTTCAATGTACGAAATCGACCATGAGAGGTTCATTAATTTGCGATTCATTTTAAGACGTTGAACATGTTACTTTGAGTAACGTCATTCATTAAGTAAGCGGCATGATTACAGTATTTGACATTTAAGGTGTAAGTTTAAGTAAAGAATTAATTCTTAGATTGTGACTCTGCATAAAGATAGAACAACATAATTATTTTGTAAAACACTACAAGAATTGAACAATCTTCGACGTAAATAATCCTGATGCAAAAGAATACGCTGAATTAATTAATTAAAAATAGAGGATGTACTTTAAAACTTAATATTCTAAATGGAGATTCAATTGAATGTGGGTAATCTTGTACAATGGGATTTTAATATCAATTTAAAAATAGAATCAAAAAGTATTTAATACCATTAATTAGGATAAAAATGAACTTTTGATAAGCGCTATCTTCGCAAGTATAAATCTTTGGTTATTTGTTTGTAAATTGATAAAAATAATTCAATATTTTGTTATTTAAATTTAGAATAAGTTTTATTATTTGTGAAGTAGATAATTCGAATCAAATTTTGGGGTCAGAGTTCGAAGTATCTGAAACCCTAATAAATTAGCCGTGATAGTTATTGGCCAATCAAATTCACGAACGTGATAATAAAGTATAAGCAAATTGCTCCACCTATTAATTGAAAAGGATTGTGTACCAGTTAACAAAGATTAGATAAAAATTTTAATTATTTTCTGTATGAACTGAAACTGTGAATTGTTTTATAGACTGTTTTGTATGAAAAAAAATATTTTAAAATGTATAGATACTTCTTGAGATTGCTGTGTTTTATTTCATTTGAGAATTTCCACAGCAAAAATTTTCCTAGAATTAGCCAGGCATATAAAAGAAAAGGATGGTAAGATAATGATTTTAAATTTACCATTGCTGTACCTAAGTCACAACATTATTTAGTGGCGCTCCCAACTCGCGGCCGTGTCACAATATATGGATGCAATGTATGTTTACTTAATGGAAAATGTGAATTTGTGCCATTTTTCCTCTTTGACTAGCTCAGTGTCAAATATGCTGTGGATTTTGCGAAAATAAATGAAACAAAGAAATCTTAACATTTATGAAAAATTATCTGTACATTCAAAAACAAGTTTCTTTTGCACAGATTATCTAAACAATCATCTTACACACACACACACACACACACAGATATATATTGCTGTGATATACTCCTTTGTTTGCGGGAACTGGGTCCTTTCAACAAAAAAATTCTAGTCCCACCGATTGGGCGTCATAAACTGCTGTGATCCTGGTTTCGCCTCAGCTGCTCACCTAATTTTATAAATCTCCTCATTCATAAAATTAAACAACACATTCCTACCACAAACATCAACGTTAACTCTATTTACATCAATATTCAGAATACATTAAATTTTCAAATTAAATTTCAGCATAAAATTCAGTTTTAAAAAGAATTTCAAGATTAATTTTATTATCACTTTAACGTGCATCCAGAATTAAAGTCCTTGTTGGATGCCTACTAATTAATATAACAATATATGCAGAGTACAAAGGGAGCATCTACCACCCCTTTACGTTAATTAACCAGGTTCGTCTAATTGAGCTCAAAGACATACCCAAAGTTTCATCATATTCCCGAACATCAATACTAAATACCCCTTTCTACTTAAACAAGCAAATTTCATCTTAAAATTAAAATTTTATGGTTAGTACAATTTCACTAATGTCCATTTAAAGTAAATCAATTATAAAGTTATTCAACACACACAAAAATGTCAAACAAAATAGTATAATTTACCTGAAGGTTACTGTCCTCGTAGCTTCAATGTACATCGTCCCTTTAGTTAATCACACCATTGCAACAGGATTATATTTACGGCTTCTAATTCTCAACGCTTTTAAAATTTTCTCCATCACCATTTATTTAAAGTTGTTTCTGGGCTTTTCCGGAACTCATCTGTGTATATCTGACCCTTGTTTCGTGGATCCAGACACGTATTTGAACCATTTAATTATTAACACCCCGAAAAATAGCAGAGAAATTCATGCGTCTTTCACCAATATACGCCAAAACTGCCTACTTTTGTGTATACATTTGTTGTTGTAAATTTTGCTAATTGGTACAGTGATACTAAATTTTATTACCTTGTATCTAAGTGCACTGAAGTACATTCATGTTAGCACGTAAATAACAAACTATTTTGAATCACTAAAATATACGAGCAAAATTTTAAATTATTTTATCAAACTAAAATGCACTGTTTAACATCTTGAATCAAGTCGCGGATGTAAGAGCTTTTAACGCATCGAATAGTCAAAAGTCTAAGAGGCCGAAATTCATATTACCACCGGTATATATAGCGAATAGCCGGCACGTCGCTTTTGTCCTCAAAACAGACAATTCTTAAGAATTTCTCATTCTATGTTCCCAGTCCGTCGCTCGCGCGTCGGTTTTACGAATTTTCACTCGCCCCATTTAAATCTCAGAAATTCTCACACGGCACGCAAACATGTCCGAGAAAAACTAATTAATTTTGTACAGAAATTGTTGTTTCTACCTCTGATATTTGCATCCTATTTTCAACCAATTGTGACCCTCGTGACGTTGCTTAAATCACGCCTTTTACTATATGTGTCTTTGCTTGACGCATTTCTCTTTCCTTTTCTAACCTGTTCGTATTGGTGCAAATTGATATTCTTTATTATCGATTATATTTTAGTCCATGTGGACTATCTGGGTTTAATAACCCCGTATCGCACCTTCTCGTGAATATTAAGCCCCGGTTTCTCCAAGATTCTTTGTAAACATTAATTATCTGCAAACTTTTCGCCGAATGAGCTTTTTAAATAAACCCTGTTTTGTATTTCGTGCTAAAGCATCTGACCGTTTTCAATATCCTTAGAATCGACATGTTTATCTAAACAAATTAAACTGAAATTGCCTTTTAAAATACGCAGGTGTGTTCAAACATCCTACTTCTAACTAACACTTCTAGGATTTGCTTTTTATTGGGTTTTTACAAGTTTCTATAGATATTATCTGTTACTAACGATTCAATTAACTTCAATTAAAATTGACTTCTATCCTTTCATTTTTAGCGAATTCAAGTTAAATATTAATTATTATCTGTACGCTTTGTCTACTACTTGTTACTTAAAATAGGGTTAATTAATATAAATTTTGCACGTAATTTCCATTTGTTTCGGAATAATTACATTACACGCAGAGCTTTTTAATACTGCTTCTTTTGATATAAAGCGTCTTGTACATGATTTAAATCTCTTATGTTTAATGAAACTAATAAATTTTTATGCTTCACGGTTTTAATAACGCGTATTATCTAATAATATTCATTATACACGGTGATTAAAATTATTTGATGTGATTATTTAATTTTCTACCCTGGTCTAAATATGAGTAATATATATATATATATATATATATATATATATATAACGCCTATAAATGCAATTTACAGCTTAAGTTTAGAAAGAAAAATTATCTTATCACTACTTACGTATTAAAACAATCTCCACCTAATCCTTATTAATAAATAGAGAACCCTGAAATATTTTATACGTAAGTCACTAAATTTTCTTTACAATTCTTATGGATCAACGACGTTGAATATAATTTTTGGTAAGGGTCAATACCCCTTGAGCTCTGACCTTAAAATTGCTCAAATAAAACATGCATTTAAATAATTTTTTACAAAAAATAAAAACTTATCCTAGCTTACTGTACTTAATAATACACAAATGTCTCTGTAGGTTTAAAACAAATTTATACTTGCGGTTTAGATTTTTAAATTCTTGCTGATATTTTTCTTTATGATTACCTGTCTTTGCTTATAAAAATGTCGTTTCCATTGGAATTAACTGCATTGAAAATTTCCTGGTTCCAAAGTTTTAGATCTCCATTTTTAATTAATGTTCATGCGTTTACAACAGTACTTTTATTTTTAATAAATTAAAATTAGCTGTTGACTTTGTACTAAGATTATTTATATTAAAGCAATAAGTCTCTATAAAATAATTCTATATCAATGATCCAATGTTTCATAACTTAGGTTCAAATTTCAATGTTGCATGTAGAATGCCGAAAGACTGAATGACCCGGTACTAATTCACTTCCGTCTTTATATAACAAAATAATCTCAATACGTCAACGTTCTTGTAAGTTCTATTATGTTCTCGCAGTATTAGTCACCGCATTATGTAACAATTACCTACAATTTTACGTGCCTATTGATGTAATGAGCTGTCTGTGTTAAAATTTATAGCGATCGTAATAGGTTTCGCATCCTTTGTTAACGAATGGGTTTCTTTAAAATAAAGCAACTTTTTATCAAAAACTCATAAAAATGGCATTTTATTGACGATGAATGCATTATGGAATTTATTTTAAACGATATACCTTGACATTGAAATTTATTTAGTATTTTTAAAGTGAATAAATGTAAATTAGCGTATTAGAACTTATTTAGCGGTCTTAATAAATGCAGTAAAACTTGTTTTAAAGTTATTTTTCAAGTATTCACGTATTTACACAAGGATGAATTGAATACTTTTATTTTCACGGATGTACAAATTAGGATTTATTCTTAAAATGATGTGTCCTTAAAGTGTATTATTTTACATGAGAATAAACTTATCTTGCTAAAATATTTTATATATTATACAGGGTAAGAATAAAATATTGGAAAATTTTGCTTTCTTAGCTTCTTGAGTCTGTTTTTCTCACTGAATGTGTTACTCAATGACCTTTTGTGACCTCATTATCGCATCATTACATATATAAAGCAGTTGTTAAATTGAGTTAAATATTATTTCTGATTATTTGTGCTGTTCTGAGAGCTAATTTAGAACGTACCAATAATGTTCGAAGACATAACTTCATTGATCTGATAAGCTACAATTCAATGACACTCGTCGTGGCTTCTTGCTTTGCACTTAGCAAACAAATTCGATTAATATTTATTTGAAAAGGGTCTCGTGTAAGTCACTTTCTAATAAAAACATACAGTTCAATTTGTGTACAAGGGATTAGAAATACAAAACCTTTACCAAATAAAGTGGTTTTCTAGAAAATATTGAAGTACCCTTTCATTATTAATGACTTGGGAATTTCAACGTTACATTGACATTCTAAATTGGTTTACTTACCTCCTTTATTCGTAGGAATATGACAAATAAACAGTTTTGTAATCCATTCAGCCCTCTAATAAATATTTTTTACAACAATCAGACAGATGGTACTAGTGTGTAGGGTCGTTTTTTTACACTTCAAATGCAATTACTTCACAATGGATTAATCATTATTATATTAGTGTATTTATCTCAAACAAATTCAATATTGGGTAGAATAATAAATATTGATAATTAAATGGCATCAGATGTCCATTGTATGCGTAAATGCTTATTAATTGCGCGTTATCTAATCTGTTGTGATTTGAATTTACTTTATTCGTTCAACAACGCAGGTCTATTTGTTTTGATTAGAAATAATTTGATCTTGAACTAAGCGTTTTGCAGTATTTTAATTTTATCACTTTATCAACAAATGTACTTTTACAACAAATATTTCAGGAATGTATGTTTTAATTTTATATATTCAGATTGAGCGTGTCCAGATTGCGCCATATAAGATATTTGAAGAATGTGAAGTTGTACAGGATGGCCAACGACGTTGTTCTTGTTTTTTTTAATTATTTGTACACGGTGTTAAATATAGGCGATGATTGACGACTTAGATCGGATTAGGGATATCTTGTTGCCATGAACCGCTTTAGTGGATAAGCTGTAAACAATGTGCTTACTTTGTTTGCTACGTGTAAAAACGGCGTTACATTAGTATTCTAATTTACTTTGGTGGGACGGGGGAATACCGTGACAGTTTCGTAGCTGAAGTGACATGAAGTGGCTCCTAAGGGGAAAAACTACCAAAAATGACAACTGTCAAATTACAAACAACTGCATTACAATGCTCTAGTTTGAGAAGTCCAATTTTTCATTCGGCGCTATAGGTAGGGCATCTATTCATCTTTATCTCAACAAACTCCCTTTATGAAGTTTTTCCCTACCTGATAGTTGGTTGTCCCAAACAGATCTCGGTTACATACTCCCTGTATGTTTGTTGTGATTTGTTTTGTATTTTTCTTAATTTTCTTTGAGAATTAAACCACTCATAATTGTTCTTAATTTACGTTAGTAGCATGTTTTGAGTGCGACTGCTCCCACATTTCCTTCAGAATCCCACAATTCCTCCCTTATTCTGGACCAAATAGTTTTCTTCGACTAGCCATTTTCATCTTTCGAGATAAATATATCTTACATTTTTATCTTTCGAGATAAATGAGCATCCTCATTTCCTCCCACATCTGGACCAAATAGTTTTCTTCGACTATCCATTTTTCTTGTTTGATATCAATTAATATTAGATTTTTCTCAGCTACCCGAATTTCTAGGAATTTTTTAGTTAGCATCATCCCCCAGGGAGTTACCCTCATTTTAAAATTTTTTTGCCCTTATAAATTTTTTTAGACATGCAATACATCAAATTAGTCTAGAATTTTACGTAGAATCAGAATCTGTAAACAAATTTAAAATGGGATCACCCCCTGCAAAGTTGCACTTTTAAAGATTTGAACCTCTAAATTTTGCTCTTTGCTCTATAAGCAAATCTAACAAATAGTTTTCTTCGACTAGCCATTGCATCTTTCGAGATATATCTATATTGTTTGGTATCAATTAATATTAGATTTTTCTCAGCTACCAGAAGTTTTAGGAATTTTTTAGATAGCATCATCTTCCAGGGAGCTACCCTCATTTTAAGATTTTTGCTACTAGCGATTTCTGACCGTCCTTATAAATTTTTTAGACATACCACATATCAAACTAACCTAGAATTTTATGCAGAATCCGAATCCGCAAACAGATTTAAAATCGGACCACCCCTGCAAAGTTATACCCCTTTAAATTCCCAAACCTTTAAATTTTTGCATGCTTTAAACAACCATTATGTGAAGTAAACGTGAAAGCAGTATAGACCTTTCTCTTTATTAATTATGTTATTGACTATATGTTTGAGAAATACAAGAAATATATTTGAATGTCGTGCATTAGAAAATTCACGTATAATTGCTTGTAGATTATTAACAACACAATGTACTTTCTAGTACGTCCTCGACTACGTATTTAGGAAATGCAAACTTTATTTAATAATTTAATTTAATTCTTTGAGCCTAGGAAGTGAGAATACACTTTCCAAGTTTAAAATGTTGTTTGATAAATATTTCGATAGTAACGGCTTATTCTGTTTTCCTTTAATATAGACAGTAGCCCCGGGAGGTATGACTTCTTTCAGTAAATCACCCACATTTGTATATCCACTCGTAGACTGTTCATCCCAGCAGAGTCCATGGATTCTTTTCTTTAACCACCGAACTTGCTTTTTGAAATCATCACTTAGGGTGTTATACCCCACCACCATGTTCAGTATCTCATGCCATATTACATTATTCACTACATCCAAAATGGCGATCTCCTTGCAATAGAAATTACTAGTTTTGTATTGATATCCTTGTAAATCGATTATGAAACACATGCTTCCTGATTTAAATCATAAATGGAAATGGGCTTCTAAGCAAATTCCTCCTATCTATCCAGCTAGGGGTCTTTACCCCCGCCAGCTCTTTTTATGATTTTTCAACTAGGTAATTATCTAGAACTTTGGTTGATACTAAAGCAGGTCTGTTTTCTTAATCTAACTTTTACCATCCTCCAACCACGACACTAATAATTCGCGTCCGTGCTTCCGTTTTGTATGTAGCGATTCTATTTCGAAACGCCGTAGCAACCATTTCGACCTCTTCGTCGCCATCGCTAGCCTTAGATGCAGCAGTCTTGTGGGTGTTGGAGCGCTGGTGGGTTGCCAAGTTGGTAATATCGACATCGCACTCCCCACATATCCGCAGCCTCTTGGGGACAGGTCCCTCAACTTTCGGTGCAGCCGGTCGTTTGACTCCGGTTGGACCGGCAACTGGCACCACTACACCATGTTTGGTGTTCTTATGCCGTTTAAGGCTATCCTTCCGCGAGAAGGATGCCGCGCACACATCGCAGGCGAATAAGCCAGTCTTCTAATCTGACACCGATCCATGTTGTTGGAGCTGGTGCCTCTTCAAGTTGTCACCGCGAGAGAAAGCTGCACCACAGACGTTGCACACAAATGAAGACATTTTTCTATAAAAAAATTAAAACTGGTTAAAGACTTTTATCCGTTGTAACTAGTCAAAGACTAAACAGAAACTGAATTATATTGTATCGGACGGTGCTTTTATACCCGGTTGGTATAATTAGGTAGTTTACTTTTAAGTTAGAAAAAACCCGGCGTCGTTTAACCTTGAGTTACATTTCAAACCAGTCTATTCACGTCGGTGAAAATTAATTAGCTTCTTGCGTACGCACTACATCTATAAATATCGGATGTATCACTTTAACTTTCACTTATACTCTAATTGTTTACAGACATTTCGAACCAGTCTATTCACGTCGGTGAAAACTAATTAACTTTTCGCTTACGTATTCTAAGTCATCCGCGTACAATTTACGCATGCGTAACAATAACCCTGAAACATTTAAAAGGATGATCTGCATAGGATCCTTTCTCAGTCATCTTAGTGAAATCAGTGCAAAGCGATGGAGTCTGTAGATGCTAATAATGCACAAGTTTTGTATACCGAAAATTTGATAAACAAGTTTCCGTATAGTTTAAATGAATTGGGTGAACACCCTCATAATGTGGAAATTGGATTTGTTATAAACCAGAGAATAAAACCTGCATTACGATTGGTGTGTAGTAAGAAATATTGTAGCAACCATGTTCTAGAATTGACATACGAAAATAGGTTAGCATTTACAAATTTTCAAGTGGAATTTCAAATTAACGTATTTTCTCGTGACGTGCTAAACAGACGATTACATGGTGCACCGAAATGAAAAATCTACACATACAACTAGGAGCTCCGTTCTTTATCACTCTGTCACCAGTGTCCGGATCAACCGAGGACGAAACATTCCAGTTAAAAATAATAATGGGTAATAGCTCGATAGTTATAAATGAATTGGAGTGCCGTAAACTATTCCATATGCGAGAGCTGTTGGAGTATCAATTTAAGCAGTTGGAAAGTCGTGACTTCCCAGCATTATACAGCGAATTAGTAGGGTTTGTTGCTAATTCTAATTTAAATGATGGCGATTGGTTTACTACTCTGACTGAAGGGGAGAAACGAATTAAAATCTTGGTTGAAGGCGAAGTTCAAATTCGCAATATTTTATTCTAAAACGAATTGAATCAGACTGCACTAAATGCTTTGGAGCTGGTTATACGTATTCCGGATATATTTGTGCGAGACGTGACACGTACAAAAACATTAGTGGAAATGTTTAGACGTTTAAATTTGTCAGATTCTGATTCTGGTTATGGTGATAACTAAAGGGAGTATTATATAAAAGACAGTTGTGTGTAATTATAAACAGTTATAGTTATAGTAAACAAGTGTAACAACTACGATTACAGCTCAAGAGATGTTGATGTAAATATATTGTTGTTGTAAATATATTGTTTAAGTAGTTTGTGAAACTATAATATATTGTAAATTTTTTGAAAAAATATAAATAGGCTCGCTGTTGTTTATTTATTTAGTATAGTTTGAGATTTTTTGGAGTAAACACATAATTATCTGTTCTGGAGAGGGTTTAATCAACAGCGCTATAAACAGGTTACCGTTTGAACTGCATATTCCAGGTTATCAGTACTGCGGTCCTGGTACAAAGTTGAATGAGCGCTTAGCAAAAGGCGATCCTGGAATAAACGAATTGGATAAATTGTGTAAAGACCACGACATTGCATACTCCAAATACCCCGACGATCTTCAAGCCAGACACCGAGCAGATAAAATTTTAGAAGAAGAAGCCTGGGGGAGAGTTATGTCTAAAAACGCAAAGTTTGGGGAAAAAGATGCAGCTTGGTTTGTGACAAGCGCTATGAAAGCAAAGAGAAAAATGGGTATGGGCTTAAAAAAGAAAATAAGTTTCAAAGGTGGATTCTTGAAGAAAATACGATCCGCAATAGACCGAGTTGGTTCCGACAACTTAAAAAAGCTACTTAGACGTTGGTATTCTAATTGGTAAAAAAATCATAGAAAGAACCGGTGGGAGAAACAAAATTAAAGTCCCACGTATTATACCCGTTCCACAGAAAGGAGGTTTTTTACCATTGATTCCGATATTCGCAAGACTAAGTGCCCTAGGAGCACTAACAGGTGGTGCTGCGGGGATAGCTAAAGCAGTAAATGATGTCAAGACAGCCAACGAGCAGCTTAAGAAGAGCGAACGGCACAACAGATCTATGGTAGCCATTGCCGTTGGAAAAAAGGAAATGGAATGTTACTAAAACCATACAAACAGGGGCGTGGCATTTGTAAAAAAGTATCAAAAAACTAAGCAAGTTACCTCGAAGAGCTCTTACTGACGTAGATATAAGGAAACACGCATCTAACATTCCTCATTTTTGCGGCGTCTTTTCTAGAGATCAGTTACAGAAGTTTAGACCGTATGTCAACGAGTCGGGTGTGATTAATTTAGATACCACCAAAGAATCAGGTACACATTGGGTGAGGTACCGAAAACGTGGAAATAATGTGTTTTACTACAATTCGTTTGGAGACTTGAGACCACCGGAAGAAGTGAAGAGATATTTTCGAGGTTGTAAAATTTACTACAACAGTGTACCAGAGCAGACTTACAACACTTACAATTGCGGTCATTTAGTGTTAAAGTTTCTTAGTGACAATGGCTAAAACAGCGAGCGTGTTCGGGTATGGTAATGTCATATCAACAGGATCCATTTACCCACCAATTAAATTGAAACAGGACGGTGAATACGCTTTGGATCTAGTTGGACTGTATACTTGTAACACTGTGCAAAACATACATCCAGGAAACAACATCTTATACTTTAACGATCCAGAGCATCGCAGAATAACCATTGAACCTGGATCATACGAATAAATGCATATATACAGGATGTTTTCCAAAAATTGTTCAGTCAGAAACCGGACATCAACGAGAACATTGAAAAATATTTTAAACTGAGTGAAAACAATAATACATTAAAGTGTTCTATACCAAGTAGCATACCAATCGATTTTGGTGCAAACCGTAAAAACAATATTGGAAGCATCTTGGGGTTTACCAATCGCAAATTGGCTGCAGATACCGTACATATCGCTAATCATCAAGTGAACATAATATCGGTCTCAAACATTTTTGTGGAAACCAATATCACCGCAGGATCGTTCAGAAACAATTTTCTTACCCACAGCATATTCGAATTCAGTCTATCTGTACCACCTGGGTATAATCTGGAAAAGGAACCTAACCACGTCATATATTATCCACTGAGCGTGACAGAAATTGATAATATTACAATCAGATTAGTCGATCATTTGAGTGAATTGGTAAACTTTTCACCGGAAACATACATCTGTGTGAGACTGGAAATAAAAAGTAGCTGAAAATGCCCATCGATTTTGTATATAAAACACTACAACACCCCCAGACGACCAGTAGTGAATACGACGTCAAAGCGTCAAGTTGTCCAGAGACTTACAGCAGAAGAAATACGTTTCTTAAAATCTTTGGGATTAAAAGTTATAAATGATGGGTGGCAGAAGTAAACGCAGCTTAGATCTCCACGGTGATGAAAACGTTAAACTTGGAAGGCCTAAATATGAGGACGTGCCCAAATTGGATGTGTTTGGAGGTTATAAATTAGACAAAACCATAATAAAGGAAGATTATTATACATATCTTCCCTTTACATTGAATGCAGAAAACAACGCTCGAATTTCAATTGAAATCCAGAGCAGTGATAACATCACATATTCCCATGAAAGTTTCATATTTATAAGGGGTACCTATAAGCCTACGGAAACATTAAGAGAAGCTTCAACAACTGTAGACCCGACTAGAGCAGCAGAACCAGATCCTAAAGCTTACGAATTTACTAGAAATGCGCCATATTTTCTGTTTGAGGAAATTCAATACAAATTGGGTAATAATCAAATAATAGATGTCTGCAGAATCCCTGGAATTACAAAAACTATTAAGGGTTTAGTATCCATGGAAGAATCAGAAACGAAATTTATTACACATACCGGGTGGAAGCCGATACCATATTCCAAGATGGACGGTTAGTTGTGCTATACTGCTAAAAACCATTTTTGGGTTTTTTGAAGATTACAAGAAAACTATCATCAACATGCTTCAAGAGCTGATTTTAATCAGATCCAAGTCAGACGTAAATTGCTACAAGTCGATTGGAAATACAGTAACGTTCTAAATACAACGTATTTCATGGGAGGTTCCGCATATAACACTAAGTGACTTCGCCAAGGCATCGCTGCTATCGGAAATGCAAAATCAATCATCTATAATGGTTGCATTCAGAAAATGGGAGCTACACGAATTACCGTCTCTAACACAATCAAAGTCGCAGGTATGGAGAATTAAAGTATCGAACGAAACAGAGAAGGCTCGGTGGATATTACTGGCGTTGCAAAATGGAAAGTACGACAGGAAAGAAGAAAATGCTACGACCTTTACAAATGCCAATATAACCAATGTCAAAGTGTTTTTAAACTCTCAGGCATTCCCTCAAGGTCGATTAAATTTAGATTTCGAGCAGAACGACTACTTGCCAGCGTACCTGTCTCATGCATCTTTTATGGAAAAATACTATCCGAACAAATCGTCAAATAAATGTTTAATGGACTACAACAGGTTTAAGGAATCACCTGTCTTTGTAATCGACTGTCGTCATCAATTTGAAAGCATCAAGGACGCAACGGTTGATGTAAGAATGGAATTAGAAGCTTCAAGAAATTTTGAACCGTCGATGAAGGCTTATGCTTTAATTATACATGACTATGTTTAAATATAATTCGTTTACGGAAATAGTTAATAGATTTATCCGCAATTAAATGTTTTGTATATTTTAATAAAATTGTATACAATCTATGTTGTTTTAATATTAATAAGATTTTTGGCGATCCAACACAGTCTCTCACGCATTCCGATGTACGCCTAAGCACGCCTGTGCCCATGCGCACCCTTGCGCGCGCGCACTTCTGCCCATGCGCACCCCTGTACATGCGCACTCCTGTTCATACGCACCCCTGCGCGTGCGCATTCCTGCCCATGTACCCACCTGTACCCGCGCGCGCGCCTCCCCCTATGGGTGGGCACCCCTGCCCATACGCAGGTCTGCGCGTGCGCACCCCTGACAAGCGCGCGCTTTTGTCCGTGCGCAGCCCTGTCCCTGCGCACCTTTGCGCGTGTGCACCCCTACCCACGCACACCTCTGTGCGTGTGCACCCCTGACCGTGCGCACCCTTGCGCGTGTGCGCCCCTGTCCATGCGCACCCCTGCGCGTGCGTACCCCGGCGTGTGCGCACCCCTGCGCGTGCGCGCCCCTGTCCATGCGCATTCTTGTAATGTTGGTATATAAGGGAGTATTTAAGCGGATTCCCAACAAATAACAACAAGTTTAACAAATATGTGCAAAAATATCTCACCGAATTTAGGAGGAATCCCGAAAGACAACAGCCAAAGAGAAGAAAACAGACTAAGGGAGTGGGTTTAGGCTTTTCTAATCGGTTTTACAAAAGTTTGAATTCAAAGCCGGTGCAATATGTCTACTGGAATAATGTACATGAACTTGTGGATCGGCTGAGATTGTTGAACGCATCCAACAGGGCTGGAAATACAAGCGAGGAAAACATTAACGAGATGGTGTCCATAATAGAAGAGTTGAGAGAAGAAGGTATAATACAGTGAGCTCAGTAAATAATTACACAGTTTTAAAATGCCTATCGACCGCTTCGGACGTTCAGAGCGTAAAGATGCCGATATTCGGCGTGGTCCTCCAGGCCGAGGATTTGTGCTAACGTTGGATGGTGATGGATACGATATGCAGCAAAGAAGGTTAGTGAATTTATCAGACCCGAAAAAAGATTATGATTGTGTTAATCAGAGAAGCACTATAGTATTCAAGTCTGGAGAAGAAACAATTAGTTTTCGTAAAAGAAGGTTAGTTGATGTAATGGATCCTAAAGACGATAGTGATTGTGTTAATAAGACATCTGTAATCAAGCTCATAAATCAAGCCTTTTCATACTGTCTAAAAAGTTCTGATGATATACAGCTTAAAGATAAAGCCTTCAATGCAAGAAACCAGCGTATCACAATGCTTGCTCACCCGGTTGAACCATCTGATGCAGTTAATACACAATATGTAAACGAAAAATTGGATAAGCTTGTATCTGACTTTAAAACGTTTATACAGTTTTTTATTAACTTGACTGCTGCTTCTGAGACAAACCAGAAGGAGCTCAGTCTCGCAATATCATCGATTTACGAGGCGTCACCAGCAGCTATAAAAAACAAATACTACAAACCAAAGCTTCAGTTTATGTCAAAGGTGCAACTAGATCAAGATAGCCTTATTAGTTTAGCAACAGTGTTAAGCAAAAATGAGTAAAGAAATCATCGTTAAGGAATTAATTAAACCTGTAAGAAAAAATTTTCAACGTCGTCGTACAAATCTGAAACATGTGAAACGTGATCTTATCCAATCGGACTTGTGCGAAATGCAGTCTTACTCTCGTGTGAACAATGGGTACAGATATATTCTAATAGGGGTAGACTGTTTCACAAAATATGCATTAGCAGAATCTTTAAAAAATAAAACTGGATCAGAAGTTACAAATGCTGTGAAAAAAATATTGGACAAAATGTTGCAAGGAGAAAATAACGTAAAAATCAATCTACAAACGGATTTTGGGAAAGAGTACTACAACCGCTGGTTTAAAAATCTTATGCAAAAATATAAGATAAACCATTACTCTACGTATTCTGCAATCAAAGCTAGTATGGTTGAGCGGTTGATCAGAACAATCAAAAACAAATTGTACAGAAGATTTTACATGCAAGGCAGTCATAGATGGTTGGATATTTTGCCTATGGTTATGGAAGAATACAATAATACACCGTATCGGGCTATTAACATGACGTCTATGGAGGCGGAAGAATATCCGGAAAGAATAAAACTTTACACCGCTGACGGTGCTTCTAAAAGTCACAAGAAGTTGTATAAGGTTGGAGACATTGTACGTATATCAAAATATAACGCAGTATTCGACTGAGGATTTCATCCAAACTGGAGTACAGAACTATTCAAAATTGTTAAAGTACAACAAACGAGACCGATAACCTATCTGCTACAAGATTTGGAAGGTCGGCCAATTCTAGGTGCTTTTTACGGCGATGAGATTCAGCTCACAGCAGCACCTGACACCTACCTAGTGGAAAAAGTTTTACGGAAACGGACGCATGGGCGCGAACTATTAGTGTAGTGGTTTGGGGATGGTAAAAGTTGGATTAAGAAAACAGACTTGCTTTAGTATCAACCAAAATTCTAGATAATTACCTAGTTGAAAAAATCATAAAAAGAGCTGGCGGGAGTAAAGACCCTTAGCTGGATAGATAGGAGAGATTTGCTTAGAAGCCCATTTCCATTTATGATTTGAAGCAGGAAGCATGTGTTTGATAATCGATTTACAAGGATATCAATACAAAACTAGTGATTTCTCAAGGAGATCGCCATTTTGGATGTAGTGAATAATGTAATATGGCATGAGATACTAAACATAGCGGTGGGGTATAACACCCTAAGTGATGATTTCAAAAAGTAAGTTCGGTGGTTAAAAAAAAGAATCCATGGACTCTGCTGGGATGAACAGTCTACGAGTAGATATACAAATGTGGGTAATTTACTGAAAGAAGTCATACCTCCCGGAGCTACTGTCTATATTAAAGGAGAACAGAAAAAGCAGTTACTATCGAAATATTTATCAAACAACATTTTAAACATGGAAAGTGTATTCTCATTTCCTAGGCTCAAAGAATTAAGAAGAAGATTCGGCGATAAGTACAATCACTGTTTAAACCATTGTTTGAATAATTTAAGTTGTTTCAAGGAGAATGTTTTACTGGTACAGCCTTTTGTTAATGTATAAATATATTTAATTTTTAATAAAATATTTGTGGGAATTGTTTTTTTTTATTTTAGCTAAAAGCCTATTTTTAAAATTTGAAAAAAATATATATCTAAAACAGCGCATTACTTTGGAAAAAATTAATGTTTTAAAAATACAATCAGAAACAACAGCAAAATACACAATAATTGGTGTTTGCAAATAAATCCAGTTTTATTTTAATAAAAAAAAATGCAAACTTACCTTAAATAGTCGAAGAAAACTATTTGGTCCAGATGTGGGAGGAAATGAGGATGCTCATTTATCTTGAAAGATAAAAATGTAAGATATTTTTATCTCGAAAGATGAAAATGGCTAGTCGAAGAAAACTATTTGGTCCAGAATGAGGGAGGAAATGTGGGATTCTGGAGGAAATGTGGGAGCAGTCGCCCCCAAAACATGCCACTTACGTAATCCATGATCTAGGATTGATTTATTTTTTACCATACCCAGGTTTTATCGCCTATCCTGGTTGTGCTTGCTACATTATTACAATTTAAATAAAAATACAAAGCGTCTCTAAAAGGTCTATACAAAATGATACCACAAATTCCTGAGATTAAAATATTGAGGATCTAGTCCAATTTACTTTAGCCGAAAAGGTGATAGTTTCCAAGTTAGAGGGTGCCAAACTTATTATTTTTTAAAACTATTTTTTAAGTATGTATATCAATAATTCTTGCGGCCACGTCCTCAATGCTCCACCCGAAGGTACTACATTGTGTGTATCAATAATAGCACGATTTGCATGAAATTTGGTATCTACGGGATTTTTAAGATGAGAATCTCAGATTTGACAATAGTTCTGATGTACTCGCTGAGGGTACCACCAACAGCCCTTTGCCTACATATTAAACATCATAACTTTTTTGTGCCTCAATATATAAAACTTCTGGTTCAAAATTCCTATACCCTAACATTTTTCTCCAAAGAATGTATGACTTATAGATGTCGCTTCGAGCAGCCGTTTCTAAAATAATCGAATTTAAATGTTTTATTGTCTACCAACATTTATCATAGCCCCCCTTCACGCTTTAGCCAGGCTTAACTGGTCCAAGAAGCTTGAAGCCTGTTTAAGGGCCAACATGCCACCAACATCAAAATTTTACACATCAATGAGCTAATAATGTTAAGGATGTAAGAATAAACTGGCAAAGAACAAGAAGAATAGCACACAAAGTCAATAAAAACCGAAACAGCAAATCGAAAGACAATCCTGAAGAATAATGGAAATTCCGGAATGGCCGAAAATTCTGAGAATTTTAAAAATTGTAAATATCTTGAAAATCCAAAGTTCAGAGATTTTTCTACTTCCACTCATATCCCCAGCAGAAGGTAGGCACAACCACCAAATTTTTTTTTCTAAACGGATACCTGCATATAATATCTGTTAGTTGCTGACAATTACGCTGTTTTTATTATATGAGAGCTTTTCAAAGTCGCTAGATTTTAAAGTTCTTAGAAATGAGAAACTCAAAGTCAGAAAATATGTAAAGTACTTTTCAGTACATAATCTAATTTGTAGAACGGCATATGCTTCGAATGTTGGCATAAATTTTATATCAAAGTTCAGAATCGATAAATACTATACCGATGTTGACGAACACTTTTGCAGCAGAAGCTTTTGCAGAAATAATAAATGATCCGAGTTGCTTTATTAAAAATTTAAATTCAATTTTGTTTTCGCTTAACCGGCATTATTGGAGTAATGGTCAAAAATTAGCTTTTAAAAATTGAAGATGCTAATAAAAGTTTGCCCTCTAATATATCTTTGCTTAATAACATCAATGCAATTTTTTACTAAGATACAATTATTTCGCTAGCGATAACTGAATTACACACAACACTTCGCTTAACTTACTAAGCTATTTTTAAATTCAGTTGATTTAAAATGATCTTACTTCAATATATTTTTGCTGTACACCTTTTAAAGAGATTTTTAGTTTTATTTAAACTGTAACGGATTAATTATTTAACTCCAACTTGTGCCAATGTGAACAGTTTCTATTTCTATTCCTACGTCATTAGGTGCTAATGTGGCGGTTTTACTTAAATAAAACATACCTAATCTAAGATGAATTTGTCAGGCGCCTAGGAAGGAGATTCCAAGAGATTTGAACTTTTATGCGAGTGAGTTGGAACCTTAAATACTTGCCGCTAGATAGGTTTTGGGCCTTTGGAAGCTTCTTTTAAAAAGTCTTTATTTCCAAAAAAAAACACTCCTATCAAATGTATTTTATTTATACAGTAATTACAATAATGGTTTGACAACTTGGACGTTATGTTCATTAACGTTTTAATTAACAAATAATCAAAGTTACTAATTACTAACTGAACAACCAACAATGTTAAAGCTATGAAGTTTAAGACTGACAGGCCATCATGAGCTCGTCAGGGTATTTCTGCAATCCCTGCCTTTACATCGTCTTGTGAGAAGTGGGCAGTGCGGATCTCGTGTCTGCTACTTCTTAATAAAATACATTGTTTTACTTCTTTGCAATCTTAATTCTAACAATTGCTTTCTTATAGTCTATTGTGACTTGCACCTGCAGTATCATATTACGTCTAGAATACAAACTAGTTGCTTCCCTTCTCACGTCTGATTATGAACTTTCATTAACCTTTTATAATGTGTCTTTCAATTATACAATGTAATAATCTATTTCTTAAGATTTAAGAGTTGCATTTGAATATACATATACTATTAATTTGGGGAATATGTAACTCCTTCCGACTTAGATGAAAATTAAAGGTTGTACTTAATTTTTAAAACTCATGGTCCCTAAGGGTTTATTTATGATTTCTTTGTTCACCTTTGTTTTTTGTTCTTATAACTAAAACACATTTTATGCAATAAATATACAGTTAAC
Source organism: Platerodrilus igneus (assembly GCA_036346225.1). NCBI lineage: Eukaryota > Metazoa > Arthropoda > Insecta > Coleoptera > Lycidae > Platerodrilus > Platerodrilus igneus. The sequence goes on from JARFIW010000791.1 coordinate 7,650,900, forward strand.
AAAATTATTACAATAATCAATAAAATTATCCAAACACTAATATTGCCGTAATGTAATTTTGGCACTTTTAACTCACTTAAATGTTCTTCGTAATTGTCCAATAATTTCACGGCGTGGTTGAGATCGTCTAGCTCTAGCTCTAGCATCGGTTTCATGATGATTTCGTTGTCTGTAACTATTTTTGCTAGGCCTTACGTTGGATGGGTGCCACTGAAACGACTTCTGTTTTACAATAGACTAAAACGTCTTTTTTTTCTACATTAAGGCGCTAGAGAACAAAGTCTTCCGACATAGCTAGGGGTCTATTCCTCGGTAGAGCAATGAGAAGTGGGGGGGTAAGTCGAATTCTGTTTGCAAACCAAAGTTAAGCTAAATCAAATACGCGCCACCGTGTCCTGAAATAATTACGATAATTGCAAAGCACAGTTCTAAGGGCGGACGGGGAAACCCAAAGATAAAATGATCGCCTTCGTTAACAAAAACCTGTCTTATTAAGATAAGACGCAGCTCCTGTAAGAAATTGCTAAGATTAAGTAAATAAAAAAGTAGAACACAATTTGTGTCCTATAAAAAAAATATAAAGAAATAATAAAAAAAATATTTCCAATATAATATTGGCATCAAATTATTACTCAGAAAAATTTTAGCTTTATATAATTAGATTTGATCGCATTTGACCAAAATAAAAGTCTTAGATTTTGAACTAAACGTTTACTAAAAAAACTCTTAAAATATCGGAACTTGTAACAAAAAATGGTCATAATCAACTACATCAAAGTTAAAGTTTTAACTTTCTTTTTTTTCTTTCATTAATCAACCAACTTTACTTTAAACATGAACTTGTTATACAAATTAAAGTGATAATGATTTGTAAGCATAACACAGTGAATTAAATTCTAACCTGGGCAGATCTTTTCAGGTAGATAACAAATTACTAGAACCTAACATAATGAGAATTTGAACTTTCATATTTACGTTTAATAATCTATGTATAGATAAAGCTGATCACAAAAATAGGCATGTTTGTTTAAATTGCATTACAGCTGCTCAAAGCATTTGCTTTCAAGACAACATCTGTCAACTGTGCAAAACAGAAAAATATGACGTCAAAAACATACGTTGAACTTATCGAAGGTTCATATGGAACAAAGCATGTTATTTTAGAAAGCTAATTCGACAAAATTTCGTTTTACAACTTGTAAAACCAGCTCAACAATTAATTGAAATTTACACATTTTACATGTACTAAACATAAAAGCAAGTTTACGTGTTCTAAACTTTAAAACACATGCAAAAAAATCTTACAGCTAATAACGAACCAAAAACTGCATTAGCCGCTTCACAACAAATTGAGACGGGATTTCCGTTCTTTAAGCAACGTTACCAGCCATTCTAATTTGAAACGACTGCATCCAAGTTAACTTCCATAATTTCTTATCAGACAAATTTCTTATTAGGCAACTTTCAAATCGACTGTTCCTAAATAACGGTAATTCTTTGGATCCTAGATGACGAATTATATTGTTCCATTCTTTATCGTTGCATTCTACATTGTCGAATTATATTTTGTCGCATTCTACAGGTCGTGCTAAATAAATTACCTCAAATTACATTAATTCGTATAATATATACTTTACCAACCGTTATTAGAAGATGTCCCAACTTAATAGCTGATGTGAAGGTTGCCAGCCTCCAGCCGAAAATACATCTTAATACTGCTGTTGCAGGCGGCCGACTGTTTGTCGAAACCAGAGCCGAGCGGTCGCGCCGTCAGAGGGGGGAACACGAAACAATCAAATAGAGATGTACTTGGAAATAGCTTTATGCGACACAGATATATTAATATAATTAGATCCCTAAGGAACAATGCACGCTTAGCGCATTATTCGTGTAATTCAATACAATTAAATTACGACTGAAAAATAAAAATGTTACATATCTTCGGTTTGTGGAATCTTGAACTGTAGTTCGGGTAGATTGCAAATTACTTCGTCACTGTTGGGTTTTTATATACTCGAATAATTTCACTTTTTAATTTTAAATAGCAATCTTCTTTTATGGTAATCACTTTGCTTCCAATTAAGGCTAAACTGTTTTCGTCTTAGTTGCATTTGGCGGTTGCTATTACTTCTTGCGGAAATACAGCAATTCATTTATTTTCTGCAACTTTCTGAATCTTCATGTACGTAGTTTGTACTGGTTTTGGCACACAATCTTCATGGTGATTAGAGAATCGTAGTAATTGTACTTTACAGGGGCTATCTGTTTGAATAGCTGTTGTTGTTATTGATTAACATAAATATTGGCTAGGTGCCACTTCTTTGCATTTTTCATTGGTGAATCCATACCTAAGTTCATTTAGGGAAAGGAACTTGGTTTTTGTATAATAACTTGGTGTTGGCTAGTAACTTTTATGGTGAAAGCAAACACATGATAATAAATGTAATTGTTAGTTTCTACAATGGGGATTTATATTAAAAACGTAATTTCATGTTTCTTTACATAACATTTTACTATGGCTATTTTTTCAAATACAAGTATATTAAATTCTATTACTTCAAAAGGTAGTTTACTATGAGTTATGAGTGATTTGATTCCTAATAATTCATTTAATAAATCAATTGGTTCTAGCATGTAAAGTATTTAATTTAGCAAATGTTACAGCATTTTCTAATGTAGCTAAAATTTGTTGAATTACAGTGAGGGTTGATATCATTTGATTAAATATCGTGTTAAATCTTAATAAATCTGACATTTTTAGCATTGTGGTTTGCATGTTACTTTCAAGAGTTAGTATTCTATTTATTATACTGTCTTGGTTCTTTACTAATTTTCGTAGTGCGTCATTAAATTTTTTTATGGTTGATTGAGTTAAGGAAATTTGGATTCTAACAATAGTTTTTATATCATGCTGGTTGTCAAACAATTCTTGTATTGCCTTGTCGTATCGTTCAGCATCTGGGATGTCTAAATTACCTGTGATTGCTTTTATAATATTATCTAATCCATCGTTTCTGTCTTGTGGTTTGGTCTGTTGGTATTAATCGACTGAATTTATCATTTGTATTCTTTAGGATGTTTTCCATTATGCTTTTGTAATTGAGTATTTCTATTGCATCCTCTTTTCCCAATTTGGATGTGTCCATTGATTGTTGCAGTCTGTCGTAATTGTCTCTAATTATATAAAATTCTTGTTTTAATTCGGTTAAATCAAATTTCTGTGCCAAAGTCTACTGTGTTTTGCATACTTTCCAATTTTACTGGTAGTATACCGGGGTTGTTTTTTATATCTTCCACTATTATGTCGTTGTCGTCCGATCTACCTAAGTGGAGGTTGACGGCAAAGGTGATGGCTGTCCATCTGAAATTACAGGGTGTCTTAAATTCTTTGAATGTATGTATTTTATGGTTTTTCGTTGTCAACTACGGCTACATTTCTATCTGAGATTTTATTGATTTTAAACGGACCTAAATTTCTGGGGGCCGTTTTGTGTATCTTGCTTTCAAAATTCTTTTCATACACGGTTTGTCTTACTGAAGATTTATTTATATTGGCGTTCTCATTGCGGGTTTTTGTGATACGTTTTTTATCGTTATCTAATTTATTTTTGACAGTATTATAAGTAATTTTTAATTTTTTTTGTTGTTTTTGGCGTACTGTTGATATACTTCTTTATTATAGTGTATATCGTAGGGGTTGCGGGAATCTGAGTGTCGTAATGTTAGTTCGAGGGGTGTAAAGTTAGTTGAAGAATAAATTGTGATGTTGTAAACAATTAGGGCGTATGACATTATATTAGTGGTATGCTCTTTCTTATAGGTTAATCTTAACAGTCTAATTTGTTCTAATAGTGTCAAATGTAACATTTCGATAAATCCATTTGATTCCGGGTGATTCTCTGTTATAAAATGAATAATTATTTATGGTGTTCTAGGGTATTTTGTATGGTTTCGTTCCTAAATTAGCTCCCATTGTCTAAAGTTATTGATTTGGGTGTACCATAAAATGTAATGTATTGTAGAAATCCTTGGGTTATATCGATACTATTTTTTGAAGTAGTGGGTATTGCTTGGCCTACTTTGGTGAATGCGTCTACGATTGATAAAAAGTTTTGAGCTTCTACTATCAAAGTGTCTGCATGTAGTTTTTGAAAAGGCTTGTCGGGTATTTTGGTTAACATCAAGGGTATTTTTGGTGGTGATCTGTCGAATTTTGCTTTGTCACATAATTCACATTGATTAATAAAATCCGTGGTTAATTCCTTAACGTCGTTAAAATAGTATCTCCTTATGAGTTGTTTCAAAGTTTCGTTTATCCCACGATGGTTTGTTTTATCTTCGTGTTGGTTTCGAATTACATCGTTTATTTCGTTTAGATCATCTAAGGTTATTAATTTTCATGTGCATCTGAAAATCTCGGGTTCTGAATTATTAAATAATCTAATATATAATTCGGAAATTTTTTTGTACAAATGTACTGTGGTAAAATAAAAGTGAAAACGTTTTTTCTCTGGGGTATACTCTTTTAGAATTTTAATTATTTGCGCCTCGTTGCCATCTTTCGTTATTTGAATTTGGTATATTTTTTTATTATCGGTTTTTTTATATTTTACCGGGTTGGTTAAAACTTCGGTAACTATAAAATGGTTTGATTTTGTATCTATTGCTTCGTTTAGGATTTTAATGGCAGTTTTTGGTTTTTCGTTTTGTGTTGAATGAACGGTGGCTATTTCTTCTGGGTCTTCCCGTATCTCTGTTTCGTCAACGTTACCTACAACTGACTCTGTTTCTATGGCATTGAGTTGTATGCTGCTCAATGTGTCCGCATTATTGTTATACATTTCCCTTTTGTATATGATCTCATAGTCATTCTAATCTAATCCTCTATCTCTGTAATTTTGAATTTGGTTCTTTGAGTTTACATAACCATACTAAAGGTCTATGGTCGGTGTATGTGTAAAATTTTCTTCCATAAAGATATGGCCTAAAATATTTTGTTGCCAAAATTATGGCTAATAGTTCTTTCTCAATAGTGCTATATTTTTGTTCCGTTTTATTTAGTGTTCTTGATGCGTAGCTGATTGGTTTTGAAAAGTCAGGGTATTCTAATAAAGGGTGATTCGTAAGGATTCAATTAATTTTTTCTACTGATTTAATAAATTCCGCTGTGTCTTCGATATTATTACCTTTCTTTAAACAATTTGTTAATGGTTTAGTTATTTGCGCGTAAACCTTTGATGAATTTTCTGTAATATTCACTAAGTCCTAAAAATCCTTTTTTTTTTATTCGTTTTTGGTAAGGGGTAGTTTAATACGGCATATATTTTGTCTGGGTGTGGCATAACACCTTGTGGCGTTATAACGTGTCTTAAAAGTGCTACTTCCTTTTGCAAGAATTCGCTTTTGTCTAATTGAACTTTTAAATGGGCTTTTCTTAGACGTTCGAAAAATTCTCTTAATCCTTCGATATGTTCCGCAAGTGATGTTGAATATACGATTATATCGTCCATCTATACAAGACATTTTTCGTTATGTATTCCTTTCAAAATATTATCCATAACTCTCTGAAAAGTGGCGGGCACGTTCTTTAAGCGAAACGGCATGCGTTTGTATTCATAGTGTCCTCTTGGTGGACTACATGCTGTTTTGGTTGTATCTTTCTCGTCCATCTCCACTTGGTGGTATCCTGAGGCGAGATCTAATGTCGAAAAATATTGACACTTTCTAGTTTGTCTAAAATTTCTGTAATATTTGGTAGTGGGTATTTATCGTCTACAGTCTTCTCGTTGAGTTTTCTGTAATCGATAATCATTCGATATTTACGTTTGCCTGAGGCATCTAATTTCTTCGGTACAATTAATACAGGGCTGCTCCATAGTGAATTTGAACGTTGAATGATATCTTGCTTCGATAGGTCTGCTACCTGTGTATCTGCTTCTTCTTGACTTGCTTGAGGTAGTCTATATGCTTTGGTGAAGATAGGTTTATCATCTGTTTATTCAATGTTATGTCTGACTGTGTTGGTGAAAGTTAAAGATATTCCATCACAATGGAATATATCTCGGTATTCGAAACATAATTATTTAATTGTTCTCTCCTCTTCGTTATTAATATCATCATTAAAACGAATGTTAATTAAATTTTCCTTTAACATTCTATCGTGTTCTGCAGGGTTGTAGTTGCTTTCTGAGTCTTCGTCGATTTCCATCTCGCTAAAGTTCACTTCTTCTACGTCTACTGGTTTTGTTAATGATACTTCTATGAGGTAATCGTTTGAGTTCAAAATTGTCGTAGTGGCGTAATTGTCTTTATTTGTACTAACGCGGTGGGTGTTTCTACTCCTTGTTGAAATGACATGTGATTTATAATTCCTACGTCGCCTTTTGAGTTACCAAGACTTATTTGTTTTTCTGTCCTGGGTTCAATTGTGTATTTTTGATCGGTTTGACTGTTACTGTTTTTTATTTAATTGAAATTTGTCCGTGTTTCGTTCTTAAAAATCGGTTTTTATATCAATATTTGCTCCTAATTTTCTTAGAAGGTCCATGCCTTTTAATCCGTCGTATTTATCGTTAAATTCAAATACAAAATTTATGTTTCATTTTTACATTAAAAGTTGTTGGTAAAGGTATGCTTGCAATAAATTGATGTAATGTCGTTTTGTGTGCTGTTTTGATTTTAAAAGATTCTCTTTCTACAAAATCTAAATGATGCTTCTGCACGGTTTTAGGGCTAATTAAAGTTTTTGAAGATCCTGTATCGATTAGTAATTTAATTTCGGCATTAGGTATTTCTATATATGGTAAAATGTGTTGATTAACGTTGTTTAAATTTATTACGTCTGATCATATTTGAATCTGTCCAACTGAAAATTTGAGCACGCATTTTCTTCATCGTGCTCTTCGTAATTTTCATAAGGGTTATTGCATTCGTAATTTTCTGAATGATTTGTTTCATCGTCTCTACTTGGATTCGCATAATTATCTATGTATTGATTCTTAACATCTTCTATTTCTTGGTGAATTAGTTTCTCGGAAATGAAGCTTCGTTTTTGTGTATGGTCGGGTCTGATTTGCGATATTTTTGTGTTCTGTCTGCTGTTATCAGATGAAGTGTCCATAGGGGTTGCTTTGTAAAAATTATTGGGGTTGTTGTTATTACTCGCTATGGGTGCATTTCTGTTAGTATTTGCGCTAAATGTTTGCCATGTTCGATTCGCGTTCTGATTGAATTTTGGTGTAAATGCGAGTTCTATAAAATTTGAATTTACTGTTTGCTTTAAAAATTGCCGAAATTGGTTGTTGAAATTCGTGTTATTAAGGTATGGATTGTTAATTCTTGGTTGATTCATTTGTGCGTTAAATGATGTAAATTTCGGTTGTATTGGTATTTGTTTCGCGGCTTGTATCATTTTAATCGGTGAGTAGCTTTTGTTTGCGTTAGGATTATAAATCTTGTTTCTGTAGTACATCACGTTTTCTTCCTCTACAATCATATTCATCGCTTCTTCTAAATTTTAGGGTTGTTGAAATCGTATTTTGTCCGATAATCGTTCGGGTAACGCGTTGATGTAGGTGTCTAACGCCATTTCGTTTTACATTTTTGTCTTTATTAAACGTATGGTTTGATCGGATTCCTCAAGTTTTAGTTTGGTTAGGATTAAACTTCGTACGTCCTGACATCTCATACCGAATTGATATGGTGATTGGTTAGTTTCCATTCGTAAATTTATTAAATCCCTGATAAGACATTTGGTATTTCTTTGGTCACCCAAATATGCTATTAATATCCGTTTGTAATCATCCCATTCCAAAAAATCGTCTCTTGTCGCGATAAAGGTCAAAGCTCTTCCGGTTAACTTACTTAAAATCAAGCATACAAGGCATACGTTGCGTTCAACGTCACCTTGTTTCTAAAAAGATTTCAAAAATGTCTTGCAAGCAATGATAAAAATTGCTAACATCGTTTGATTACCGCCGTACAATGGTGTTGAGTCTAAGTATAATTTTATGTTTTCAGAATTCATCTATATAGATTAATTCTCAGTTACTTTCAGTCAAGTTTGTATTAAGTTATTTAAAGAATCACTTATCGTTACGTATATTGTGTGTAATTATAATAACTTGGTTATAATTACATCGCTTTCAGACTTTTGCTAAATAATTGTTTCATTAAATTATTGCAATAAATATGTGCAATTATAAACTTTTATAAGAGATTATAAATATGTCGAGAATTAAGTTTTAGAGATTTTTCTGAATAATTTATTTCAGTAATAATTGCTGTAATAAAATGGTACAAAGAACTGTGTGTAATAATACACCTTTTTTATAATAAGTTTCATACTTTTGCTGGGTAAATTCTTTTGATACTAATAAATTGTGATAATAAAATTGTACATATAAATGCGTATATAAAATCCTCTTGTTTCTTACTAGCTAATATCAATGTGCAAGTGAAAATGGTTAGGAAAATGAACTTTTGGTACTTACAATAGTTTGATTGCCAGTTCCATTCGTCTTCCTTCTTTATTAGACTCGGTCGATTTTGTACTTTGTCTAAGTTAAAGAATTAAAATTCACAACCGCCAGTGCCTCGCTAGTGCCTTTCTGGAATCCTACAATCGACTGCACCAGATAGGTTTTGAGCCTTTGGGAGATTCTTTTAAAAAAACATTCCTATCAAGTGTATTTTATTTATACAGTAATTACAATAATGGTTTGACAACTTAGACGTTACGTTCATTAACGTTTTAATTAACAAATAATCAAAGTCACTAATTACTAATGAGTAGCTGAACAACCAAACAATGTTAAAGTTATGAAGTTCGAGACTGACTGGTCATCATGGGCTCCTCAGGGTATTTATGCAATCCCTGCCTTTGCATCGTCTTGTGGGAAGTGCAGATCTGATGTCTGCTACTTCTTGATAAAAATACATTGTATTACTTCTTTGTAATCTTAATTCTAACAATTGCTTTCTTATAGTCTATTGTGACCTGCACCTGCAGTATCATGTTACGTGTGGAATACAAAGTAGTTGCTTCCTTTCTTACGTCTGATTATGAACTTTCATTAGCCTTTTATAATGTGTCTTTCAATTATACAATGTAACACTCTATTTCTTAAGATTTAATAGTTGCATTTGAAAACACATATAAATTAATTTGGGGAATATGTAAATCGTTTCAGCCGTTAGCTTGGCTACCACACCTTCGGAGACCATGAGAGAGGGCTTGGTTGAAATATTTTTCATTATACTGGAAATTAAATAAAGTGAAGTTGGACGCCACTGAGTTAGCAACTATTAAAGAAAGGTGTCTTTGAGTAAACACAAAAACCTTATTGGAATGGATTTTGTTTACTTTTTTTATTAACGTTTAATTTATTTTACTTAGAAAATTAAACCTGTTAGAATCAGAACGTATCTATTGTATAACAAATAACTTTTATCTAAGAAAAAATTTAATCAAAATTTAGTGATATTAAACAAAATTATTACTTTTAGGACTTGAATGAGTATCAGATCAGATAATCACGTACATAATTTAATTTAAATTTGTTTACAATAGTTATAGCTGTAAATTATAAGTTATAAATATTTAATCAATTGGCACTTTCAAAAAATAATATGCTTTGAATAAGAAATTTTACCAATTAGTGGTAGGTTACGACGCTTAACAATGGAGTTCTGAGTTTTACGGACTATTAGATAGTGGCTCGGGATTGTGCTCTCGTGAAAAGAGTTGCCAAAACAAAATTTAGACCCTTTTAGGGTCCAGCACAAAGTGACTAACCCTTAACCACTATTGGTTGGCGGCGGCCTTCAGGTTGGTTTGGGACAGGTTCCGGCTGTATGCTCACAATGCGTCGGCCCCAAGCTAATACAGTATGTGATGGATCTTCTTCAACATTGTTAACTTGCGATCTGATTGTCTCACTTTCGGGATGGTTAACTGTACAGGAGGTTTGTGCTCCAATAAAAACCGATAAAGAAACTAAAGTTTTTGAACAGCAGTCTCACCATCAACGATTATCCAGCCAGCTTGCCTCGAAAATGTTGTGAATTTAACCTTGTGACTGAATCAAATTAGAAAATAGCCACGAGCCTGTTGTTTTCCATATGGGACCATGAACTAATTAAAAATTGAAGATCGACCTAATACTGTAAATAACTGGTATAGGCGGATTGTTTCGATTTTTTTCTTTCTTACCTTCTGGTTGATTTCTATTTTGTTTCAACCACCAGTTTTTCCTTTAAAAAAATTTCTACACTGACCTCTTTCAAAAAAAATTGGAAAAATTTTGTGTTTCGGAACAAGGAAGGCGGACAACAGTATTAATGCTGAATAAAAAATTAATATAGTAATTAGGGATAACTCACTCTTAAAAGTTTTAATTACAAAATTATTCCTATAATATTTGTTATTTGGTTATGGGAACAAGGAACTAAGGGGTTTAATGGATTATTAAATCAATAGTTAAACTAATAAATGGAAATTATTAAATTAATGATAAGAAAACAACAAACTAACAAACGAAAAGATATATAAACGAATAAACGTATAAATGAATAAATGTAGCAACGATCAAATTGATAAACAATTAAATTGATAGACGAGTGTGAGGGTAGCTTCGCGCACCACACGTCAAAAACGAGACAAAATCGGTATACGTCACAATCGGTAGAAGTCACAATCAGTAAAAATCACAATCAGTATGTTTACACTCGTATAATACAAAGGGTTATAGAGATGAACAAAAGAAAATTTCTTTTTATTACTTTAAAAGGGGTTTATATATTAATAAATACATAAATTTTTTAAGGTGGGACAAAATCTACCTAATGTTATCAAAAAATTGCTTGGGTGCCAATATTTATCATTGGCATACACTTATCAATAAACCTTTCCAAGGGTTAAATTTGTATACCTCATAAATATGAACTAAAACAAATTTTAGTTACCTACAAAATAGGGCTTCAACATTAGAGTACTCAATAAACGACAGAGTAACATTTAAACAAAGCATTGCTTCCTAACAATTCTCCACAACATCAATAAAAAATTATTTCAAACAACAAAATAATTAAGAAATTTTCCTTCTGTAGAGAACCTTCGAGTATTTTCAACTGGAAATTTCTCAACATTACCAAAATCTAACTAAAATTTCAAATACTCCGTACAATTGAGTAACATTTTGTACATGATAAAAATCACAAAGAACCAAGAAAAATGTTTTATATCAACTAGGACTCTATAACGACTATTTCCACTTGTCGCTGATGCGCAAACTTAGTCATCGACCAAAAACCTTAAAATACTAAAAAAGACATTCTAAAAAAAACTTATAAACAGCCACGAAACATCGAACGGTAACGTTTGCCTGTGTCGTGGTATTGTCTTTTCTTTTTTAGGATGTAGGTTTCCTTTTGTCTCTGCCTGATATCGTTCCTTACCTGGTTGATCCTACCGTACCGCTACAAACGACGAAAAAGGAAAACGAATAAATGTGGCGTGACGCAACCCTAAAATAACAACAAGGAGATGCCCTGATATGAACTGCAAGGCGTGTTTCAGTGAGTACTTCGCTTTATTTACATTTTAAAGTACAAATTTTATCATTGTAAACGTGTTTGGTATGTGATACAATTTGACACGTAACTATGTCATTATTGTGCAATATTGTAAACGTGGATCGTATCAGTGTTGCTAACTGTAGCAGTGGCACTAAATGCGGACGCCGGGATTGTAACAAACACATACTGTGGTTCCATTTGGCGGAGAATTGCTTGGCAGAATCAGATGAAACTTTATTCCTGCGCCAAACTTTCTCTCCAACGTGAAACGAAATTTCTCTATTTCGGAGATTATACTGGATGGATATACTATACGAAGCGTGAAGCATCTTTTGGACTTCAGAAAAAATAGGGCGTAGATGCTATAGGTTTGCGGCATAGGACTGTCTATCTCATGGGTTAATTTCTAGATCTGCCGTAGACGATACTTCTCCATAATATTTTTCACATAATGGGGTGTGAGACTGAAAATCAGAGGTATAACCTGTAACCTCATGGATAACTGTATTCAAAGCTTGCTTGCGTTATCCTAGACAGCTCAATATTCCAATCTTTATGTTCTTTGTTGTAACATCTGATTTCAGTACCTACTCTCTTATTAGTTCTTTCCACACAATTGCATTGTGAAGAGTAACGAAGGGTGAACCAGATTTTTTGAACTTGATATTTAGCACAGAACTCTTTGAACAAGTGTTCCGCAAATTGGTGCCCATTATCGCAAAGAACAAATTGAGCCACACCAAACATTAAAAAAACGTTATCCTTTATAAACTTGATAAATAAGAATTCAGTCGCCTCTTTTAAAGGACACATTAGTGTATATTTTGTTAACCAGTCTTCTGCCACTAACAAATATACGTGACCACGTTTCGATCTTGGAAACCGACCCATAATATCCACTGAAAAAATTTGCCAAGGAAATTGCGCTTGCTTTTCTTCTTCCATATGACCAATCCGGTGTGACTCTTTGTTAGAAGCACACATTAGGCAACGTCGTATGTAGCACTTGACATCCGAGGCCATTTTGGATCAATATATATTTCTTATATTTTGGCCAAGGTTTTAAAGAATCCTAAATGGGCACACGTACTAGGGTCAAGGCAGGACTCTATCACTGATTGTACTAGTGAACACTACCGTATTCCACTCCTTTGCGAGTTAAGGTTCAGGCCTTTGGAGCGATGTTTTTAAAAAAACGTGTCCAAAACTTAACAAATTTATTTATTTTAAACAGAAATTAATGTGGAATTTTGACAACTTGTTCTTTTCTTTAAACCAAAATAATTAATTAATTGTACTAATATTATGACGAGTAGCCTAGGTAAACATCAGTGCAAAAGCTGTAATACTCAGACTGACTCTATTGAGTAGCTTGAACAACGAAGTATGGAGTTCGAAGACTAACTGCCGGGCCTTGAGCTCCCGGGCTTTTATAATATCTTGCCCCTCACATGGCTGTGGGAACTTGCAGATCTCATGTCTGCTTTACTCTTAATTCTACACTTTATTACATTGTAACAATCTTATTTCTAGGTAATTGCGGTATGTTAACCGTCTGTGACCTGCCACCTGCAGTATCACTGCCCTCTCGGATACAAAGTTGCATATCCGTTCTCATGAATTGTTAATAACCTGTCGGGGTTCTCTTTGTATTACACTGTTGCAATTGACTTATGATTTATTTAACAATTTCTAAAAATTCCTATTAAATTCTATTATTCAATATATATATATATATATATATATATATATATATATATATATAGGTAAAATATAAATATATATAGGTAAATTGGAGGATACATAACTTGCGTTAGATCTAAAACAAGATTTGTAAGATACAAATTTATAAAGGAAGTTAGATATTTTCCAATACTCAATTTATGAGGTTCTTTTAAAAAAAATTTTTAATGAGGACTGAGTACTACTGTTATTTGGCTGATAACCGTACCCACCTACGAGCAAGTACCATAGTAACGAATGGTAATCTGTGATTGACTGAAAACGGACTCCCTCTACATAGAGTCTGAATTTCTGGATGCAATGGATTACGGCCACACACTAATATACTTAACAAAAGAAAATAAAAAGCTTACGAATTTAAACTGTTAGGTTACGATGTTAGTAACTTCTATCTACAATTAATGAGTTGCGATGTTAGTAATCTTCATTTTTAGTCGATGAGCAAATTTAAACATTAAGTAAAAGGGTTACTATTTTATACCACCAAATAGAAAGTTTACTAAACAAAATAAAATCCGAAAGCCTACATATTTATAGATCTAATTTACATAACAAGTTTTCAACAAAAATTAATTGCTATAATGGCTAACTACCACTTAATTTTTTGGCTAGCTTTTTTGCTCTACGCATTGTACAATTTGCTGTATTTGCATCACAGCACTCTTTTAGCGACGCCTAACGCCGGTCGTTATCATAGCAATACTTTTAGTGACGTTCCAACGCGAGACATTATCACATCACTCGTTTAGCGGCGCCTCAAGGTGCGGTCATTGTCATAGCAATATATATATATATATATATATATATATATATATATATTGTAGAGGAGGCATTTCATAGCAATATATATATATATATATATATATATATATATATATTTAAATTGATATGATAACGCCGCACGCCAATGTAATAAACGTCTAGCTGAGCGCCACGCTCTTTGTTTACCTCTAATTTTCTAATTTAATTATGCCACGGCTAACCCAGTTTAATTTACACAGAGTGCAGTGCACGGCGTTACCATGATCAATTTAATTTACCCCTTTAACTCTTACCTATTTGAATTGATAAAACGAAGTCAATCAATATTCGTATAATGAAAGGAAATAATATTTACACTTCACAATTTTTGTAATTTTTTAAATACACTTTTCAATCAATTAATATTATATGGATCATTTATCCTACAAATTATATCTTTTTAATTTAACTTTAAAGTCACCAAATATAACACCTTTTACAAAAAAATTTAGAACGTTCAAGACGCTTTTATGATTATCACGTAAATTTCAACGTATTCAATATTCTTCTTAACTCCTTACAAACTTGAGAAAAAATTAATATATTCAGTATTTAAAATTTAAATTTAAAAAGGTTCCTTAAAACTAGTTAGTCTTGACCTGTGATATTCTGATGAGTTGTTGCGTGTTGTGGATCAACACCCCCTTATTATCTTCAATCGAAAACCAATGCTTTGCTTTATATTCTTTCACGCACGTTTGAACCAATAATTCAGTACGTTTACCCTTTGTTTCCAAAATTCACCTCGTGTTTTATTCTATATTTTTCTGGCTACGCCTTGGACCTCTTCACTTGATTACAAACTGGATTTCTTATATACACCTCAGTATCATGAATTAGAATTGGATTAGAAGTGGATTACAATTAGATTTCTTATGGTCGTAAATTCAAAGCCGTTTTCTGCAAAAACGGCAAAAGCTTTTTCATATATTCTTAACGCAATTCGTTACACAACATTATTTTTTACTATAATATAAAATTTATTTATTCGACGCGTAAATATCTGATTAAGAGTATTGCAGTTTCGACGTGCTTTAAATTGAGACTCATTCCTTCTTATCAAAACTGGGCGTTATATAGCTTTTGCTATCTGCATTTGGATTGGTTTTCCAAACAGCCTTACAAAGTGTTGCAACCAACCATATTTGTTTTGGACATTCCTAGTATTTTCAAGCTGATTTCTGACGAAACCATTCTGTAATTCTGTATCATGTTGTTATTTGCTATTGTTTTACGATCTTTGATCGCCTTGTTATTGTTA
This sequence comes from Platerodrilus igneus, assembly GCA_036346225.1. NCBI lineage: Eukaryota > Metazoa > Arthropoda > Insecta > Coleoptera > Lycidae > Platerodrilus > Platerodrilus igneus. The sequence goes on from JARFIW010000791.1 coordinate 7,666,282, forward strand.
TCTTTGTTGGACTTTACTTTAGCTTATGTCTGTTGTTCTGTGTAGATAAAGCTTTTGGAGAATTGTACAAAATAAATGATGTAACATGAGTGCTGTTTTCATTTATATATCTATTTAAAGTCATCTTTGAAAGTGCGTTTCTTATCAAAGCGCTTATTGTTCCTTCTTTCTTACAAGCGTAATTGCATGTAGATTTACTAGGTTCATCTTATCTTATGCGTATCTGTTTTATAAACTTGTTGAACACTTCTCGACGTATTTTAATTACATGTATGATTGTTTCTCTGCTGAATACGTGTTCTATTATTGGAAGATATGCTTACTGGCATTAAATACTTCCTCTATGTTTGTTGTGGTTTGTTTAGAATTCTTCTTAATCTTCTTTGGGAATTAAACCACTCATAGTTTTTAAAATCATCTTTATTTACGTTTCGATCCATGACCTAGGATCGTTGTCAAAATAATAAAAACTTTAAGTTTGACATTTATGACATAAATTGAAGGTGACTTTGATTTATTGATGTTCGAAATATTTGGTTTGAGTACACTAAGCAAAAATTTTTAAAGTTTAAATGAAAGATTGCCTTCAATTTGTGTTACGGCCTGGGACCGACTTTTTTTAGGTAGCCAATACGCTTAACGTGAAATCAGCTGATTAATTTTTATTGGTGAATTTTATATAAATTTAATAACTTGGAAAACATTTTTTAACATGTTTCTATTTATACAATTGAAAGGATGGTTATTAAAGAAGTGTGTGATTGCGTTACCAAGTTATTAAATTTATATAAAATTCACCAATAAAAATTAATCAGCTGATTTCACGTTAAGCGTATTGGCTACCTAAAAAAAGTCGGTCCCAGGCCGTAACACAAATTGAAGGCAATCTTTCATTTAAACTTTAAAAATTTTTGCTTAGTGTACTCAAACCAAATATTTCGAACATCAATAAATCAAAGTCACCTTCAATTTATGTCATAAATGTCAAACTTGAACTTTTTATTATTTTGAAAACGATCCTAGGTCATGGATCGAAACGTAAATAAAGATCATTTTAAAAACTATGAGTGGTTTAACTTACTGGCATTGATTAAAATTAATTACGGTCCATATACGGGGTGTTATATGCTTGCTATTTACATAATGTGCGAATTATTTATTTTCCTGCTAAATAAATGCAGTTTTCTGACTCCCATTGCTATTTACAGTTACTACGCGACCCTTACTACTCAATACACCCCTAAACAACCCCTTATCACAACAATATATATATATATATATATATATATTATAATGTTTGAGGGAGCTACCAAGGGTTCTAAGGGTTGTTTAGTACAAGGTAGTGTATGCCAAGCAAAATAATCCATATATTTGATCACATAATGTAAAAATGTATGTTTGCCGTATTTTACATATACTAAAATACAATTCAAAATGGTAGTTGAAATATAAGTGCCAAAAGGTAAATTAAAATGACTAAATGACGTAGTAAGATGTACAGTGCTCAAGGGTTTATACCGAGTTTGAATTTATAGGCCATTGAAAGTACATTTGCCGTCCAAAAACCGGATGCGTCTATGGATGTTCACTATCAACCATGCATCCAGGTTCAAGTGTGATTTATTTTGGCTTTTTTATTTTAAATAGAATCAACTTTTGGACAAAATTTGTAAGCTCAAAATTATTAGTTATAACAACGTCAAATGTAATTGAAGGACTGTAAATATTTAGGACCAATACTAGAATTTTATGTGAATTATGAAAGTGTAAAAGGACATGAATTATGGTATGTGCGACACAAACGTAGTGTTTGAATATTATTGGACGATTTTAGTTATGTACTTTATAATTTAGTAGGCAAGAAATGTTATAATGGTCGCCTTGGAAAGAAAACAAAGGGAGATTATTTCGAGATTTTTTTGTAAAAAGACGTGTTATAGAACTGCGCTAATTTGTGTACGATTTAAGGAGATTAATTCGAAATTTTTTTGTATAAAGACGTGTTTTCATAGAACTGTGCTAATTTGTGTAACGATTTTAAAAGTTAATAAAAGTGTTGATTTTGAATAGTTTTTGATTGAATAAAGAAGGGTAAAGAGCAGCAGCGAAATATAAATAAGCAACAGCGACGATAATAAAAGGGTGTAAAGATTGGTAATAGTGCGACGGCGAAGCGACGAGTACGTAAATAGATTTGGAACGATATTGGGAAAGGCGGAAGAAAATCGAGTGGTTATACATAGGGAAGAAGTTGGATTTGGATAGAGATTAACAGGCGGAAGGACATAGAGTGGTTATATAAGCGACGGCAAAGCAACGAATATTTAAATAGATTTGGGATTGATTTGGATAGCGATTTAAAGGCAGAAGGACATAAGGTGGTTATTTAAAGGAACGAAGATCGATTTGGATAGAGATTTATAGGTAGCAGGACATCGAGTGGGTAGATAAAGAAACGAAGATTGATTTGGATATAGATTTATAGCGGGGCATCGAGTAATTTGAAACAGCGGCGATTAGATTTGGATTGAATACGAAAAAGCGGACGGATTAATTGAGAACACGAGGAGCGAAATTAGGAGAGCAACAATTGGTAGTGGAGGATTCAAAGCAGAAATTAGGACAGAAGAATTAGCGCAGGGGAAGTAACATAACCGGGTATTCCAAATTCTAAATTAGGGTTATTTATTTCAGATATTGGGGAGCATCTAAAATTTAAGAACGACACCTGGAGGCGATACGAAAATTCTATCAGATAGTACAACCGTGTAAAGACGCATACGGCTACGAGGATCTTGAGCCAGCAGTTAGAGAGGCCAAGAACGAAGTATAATCCAGGTGAGTGCTGAAATATCTTAAAACGTCAAAAAAAGTCATAAATTTGTGGTAGTAATTTAATTTGGCACAAGGCAACGTTGATCGTAATAAAAATTTGGCATATACAAAAGTAGAGTAAAAATTTAGTACTAAAACAAAAGAGTGTGCAGTTTGGTTAGGCATTGCACATCTACTTATAACGGAACTCACTATAAGTAGGTGAACACCCTGAGAATTAAGAGCTTAAATAGTCGAGGCATTGTAATAAACAGTTTAATTAAAGAACCAACCAAACGTTGCAAGTACGGGGCGTGCATTAGGTGTGCACATTACATAAAAGGCGCGACAGAAAGGGGTAAAATAAAATAAAAATTAAAGAAAAGAAATAGAAAGGAGGGGTAGAGAGACTAGATCAGTAAAATATATATATATATATATATATATATATATATATATGTGTGTGTGTGTGTGTGTGTGTGTATAATTCATTTTGGGAAGGGAGAGTGACCCAGATTGACATGATTGTAATGCCAATTGTTATATTGAAATAGTCAATAGCTACAAGATATATTATGACATTTTTACTTAAGACCATACTTCTCTTGCTGTGAATACAACAATACATCCAATTGAACCTAGTATTTTATGACTGTATATTGAAATATTTTTCAGTATACAAAAGTTTTTACCCCGGATTTAGCTGTTCCAAATCATTATAACCTGCATTACAATTCTCATTTATTATGCATGTACAGTTTGCTCTAAAGAAATATTGAATCTGAGATTTCAAAACAAATTTCAATATAAGTATTTAACGAAACGTTTTCGTTCCTTCTCATAATAATTAACTATAAATGTCAAGTACTTTCTCTATCTTTAGAAAATCTTAGTATTTCTATGAGGTGTGATATAGAGTTACAGAGATATCTCAGCAGCTTCTAAATCTGCATGGAAAAGATACAGCCATTATTAAAGCCCTCACCTTTCCTTTAAGCTTTCCAATAAAGGAGAAGGAATACGGCGTTATTCAAAATGATTATTATTTAAATCCTTATATCCCTTTTGTAAACGCTATTGTATTCGAAATTGCCCTAAACCATAAATGTAAATTTCTTTAACCTAATAAGCTACGAACTTGATACGGTGCTTCAAAACTTTCCTTGCTGTAAAATTAGTCAGCTCAAAACGTACCAAAATACATTAGCAAAGTTCTTCTCCCACTAGGTAATATTCGCGACACCAAAGGTTAAAGATTTAATCATATAACGTTTTACACGATGGCTTACAATTATCTAAAGCCGGATGAGCGTTTCAGGCTTTACTGAAATAAGAAAACTTAATTTAAATAGAATAAAAAAATTAAACAGGGTGTACACTATCCTTTTTCAACTAATTTTTTAAACTATAACTTGTTATGCTGTGCTTACATCAAATTCGTAACCTCTACTGTATAACGTGTGAATTTATATTTTACTCATATTTACGATGTGTGTTGTTTCATAGCGTTTTTTTTTAAACCTATATTTTTCAAGAGCGATGTATACACTTGCATCGAACCACCATTTTTCACTTTTGATATTTGTATCGATAGTTGATACGGCGACCTAGTTTTAATGCTATCACACAGTAAGAATTAAAAGTAATTAGTTTTGATTACTATGATTATTCTATTCTTGTTTACTGATTTGATACTTCGTGTTCAAATCATAAAACGTGTGAAATGCTTTTGTAGCTAGTTTTATATCAATTAGAAATCGTTTCTATTTGTACTACCTTCACTTCTTCCGCTGTTCACAATGTACTGTATGTCGGATTTGGAACACAACTACACTACTCGCTTTTCTATTGATATTTTTTAACATGGCATTGTTGATTAATGTTCGGTCGCAGGATTGCTTGACATCTGTAACTGTTTGCTGGTACTTCAGATAGTGCAGATTAATCTATAGCTATGTCCTTTAACTTAACTTTATTTCTACCTAGATATCTGAGTGGTACTGGTGAGTCAATGTAATTACAATTGCCAAAACAAGATATTTATCAAGTTTTATGATGCCCAAACTTTAACAGTAACTTATTAAAAAAATTATTTCTATGCAAGATGATATTTATTATTAATATAGTATTATTCAAGGATTGTTAATTTTTACAATTTTGTATATTTAGTATTACACGAGTTATGTATCCCCCAATCTATATATGTATAACAAAATAGAATTTATTAAGAATTATTAGAAATTATTAAAGACACTTAAGTATATGTAACAATGTAAAGTCAAGGATACATCAGAAAGGTTATTAACAGTTCATAAGCAAGTTGTGAGAACGGATGCAATACATTGTATTCCAGACAATAAGTGATACTGCAGGTGCAGGTCACAGACGGTTAAGAAACCGCGATTACGTAGAAATTAAGATTGTTACATTGTATAATGAATAGAGTAAAGAAATAAGCAGACATGAGCTCTGCAAGTTCCGACAGACATGTGAGGGGCAGGGACAATATAAATACCCCGGGAGCCCCAAGACCATCAGTTAGTCTTGAGTATTTCAGCTTTAACATTGCCGTTTGCTTAGGCTACTCGCCCTAATATTAATTCAATTATTAATTATATTTCGACTTAGTTTAATTTATACAGGTTTGTCAAAATTCCACATTAATATCTGTTTAATAAATAAATTTTGTTACAAAGTTTTGGAAGAAGTTTTTAAAAAGACCGCTTTCAAGGCCCAAAAAGTAACTTGCGTTAACTAAAAATATTTATCTTAGAATGGCATGCTATTTTAATTCTTTGATTTTTAGAAAATATACTGTAGGTATGCAACCCAAGTTGCAGCTAACAAACTTCACAAACGTCATTGAAACGCAAACGTGAACGCCCCCTAATAATAGACTCGCTTATTAACACACCTTAAAGCGGAATAGACCTGCCCGGAATATCCGATTATTAAAATACAAACATTAGTTATAATGATCAAGGAGGCGAGCTTTCGTTTGTTTTTGGATATATATGCAATAACCAGAAGCAAGCATAAACTTCTGTTCTTCTGAGTTTAACTTTTTATCACGGTGCACCAAAGCCTGGAGATTAAACCAGAAGGTTATGCGTTATGCACTGACGTGGATACTCCATGCCCTGCCAGCAAGGTGCATCAAATCATACCACCAGGGTCTGGACTTCCACCAAAGGAATTCTTCTTAATCTTCTTTGGGGATTAAACCACTCATAGTTTTTAAAATTATCTTTATTAACGTTTCGATCCATGACCTAGGATCGTTTTCAAAAAAAAAAATCTATTATTTTGATAACGATCTAGGTCATGGATCGAAACGTTAATAAAGATAATTTTAAAAACTATGAGTGGTTTAATCCCCAAAGAAGATTAAGAAGAATACTAAACAAACCACAACAAACATACAGGGAGTATTCCACCAAAGGAAGTTACTTCGTAGAAGCATTTTGGTATCAGCATCTACTGTTGAACGCGACCCACCGAGACAAGATATCCGAGTTGTCCGTGATACCTTCATCTTCGCCGTCCACCATTACTGAAGCGGACATAACGTCTTGGACGTGTAAATATCATACTTCGCACGAGTTCCAATGCCTATTACGAAGAATCCGCCATCATTATGCCGTTCCACGCTTCGTATCGCCGATAAGGGAACTAGCACAATACATGCACCTGCATTGATTAACCTGCCACAGCTAGCACCGTATACAGGCTTCGATCCAACGAAACTTCTACCTGCAGATCCCAGGCGACAACGTATCTGTGAGTACTTACTCCTGCCTTAATCCACTTTAGCGTAGGTTTCTTTTTGAGCCGCGTTTCTTTACAGAAACGCGCATAAAAGTGAATCCAGTGTACGAAATTTCATTTTTTATGCACAAACATTACATTCATTCAAATCCGCACTATAAATTTCCTAACGCTAAAGGACACTTGCATTCCTAGCGTTAATAAAATTTGTTCACATAAAAACTCTATTCTTATGCATAAATTCAAGGACATTTGTATATTGCATTATGCATGTAGAATCTTATGGTATTATCATTTTCAATTTCATGTTATTGTATGCATTTCCTACAGCCAATGTTTAATTCTAAATCTGTAGATAAATTTTACATATTTGTTATCTCTATTCATTGACGAAACAAAAGGTGGCCCCACTAAACACAGAAATCGTGAACTGAACATCCACAATACTTTTAATTAGAGCAGTTAGTATAATCAAAGCAATAAAAATAAATCTTCTTAAAATTAGTTGGCACATTTTAGTACAAACCATCTTTGCGAAGAGTCTACTGTAAAACAAAAATGACTCACCGACATTCCAAGGAGATCGGAGCAGCAGTGTCATCGATGTCTTCGTAGTCTCGCAAGTGTTTTTTTTAATTTTATTTATTTGTCTAACATTCTGGTTTGTCTGCTGTCTAAAATTTAAGTAGACCTATTTCACCCTTTATACCTAACTGATGTGTGTGTGCGTTAGTGTATGTGTGTATTTGTGTGGTGTTTTGTTTACGTGTTTGGGTGCTGTCTTTGCGGGCGAACGTGTGTGTGTGTGTGTGTGTACGTGCGTGTTTGTGTTGGTGTTGAGTGTACTCCCCTCTCAGTCCCAGGCCATCGGCAGCCGGAAATGGGACCGAAAGTTGAGTACTACTGTACGTTTCTCTTGCACTCGGCAGCCAGAAAGCTCATCCGCGGTTCAAAACGTTTTATGTGTTTTGATTTGGGTGATTCTGTGTTTTGTCAGCGTATGTGTGGGCGTGTTTGTGTGTTGTGGTTTTATTTTGTTTTGGGTGTTTGTGTATTATGTCTTTGCTTGTGTGTATGTGTGTTTATGGTCTGTTAATGTTTTTGGTTGTTCTCCCATCAGTCCCAGAGCATCGACAATCGAAAATCCAGGAATGAGAGTTGAACACCACCACATGTGCTCTGACCATCGGCAACCAGAAACCGGAGGGCTTACGCGCGGTCCAAAACGTTTTTTTATTGTCTTTGTGTATATGTGTGTATGTGTGAAGGCATATCGAACGGTAAGATCCTCGTAGGGATCTGTCATTGTTCTCTCCTTTGGGTATTATTATTAAGTTTGCTTTTTCCAGGTGGTCGGAAGCTTTGCTTGCATTAGGCACTCGTTGTACAGTCCCTGCAGGATTGAGACTAATTTAAAAGATAGTGATTTTATCACCTAAGCCTATTGTCTGGGCCAGGGTCTTTTTGTTCTTGCGTCTGTTTATCGCATGGAGTACTTCCGCCTGTGTGAACGGGGTCTTTTTCTTGGCGATTCCACGGTTTGTTACCAACTCAGTTTTGTCTAATCATTATATATATATATATATATATATATATATATATATATATATATAAAACTTTATATAGTAACGACCTTGTATAATCATATGAATTGTTTTATTGCGGGTTTTAGGTCTGCTGGTAGTAGGTATATAAACTCTTTCTTTAACTGCCTAAATTTTCGGATTTATTTTTGAATCCTTGATCACAGGCTTTCTATAATTACATAATTTAGGCTGTTAAAGAAAGAGTTTATATACCTACTTACCAGCAGACCTAAAACCCGCAATAAACATATATATATATATATATATATATATATATATATATCTTTTTTCCCGTTGATGTTTCGTGTCCTCTCCTGTGTGTCGTTTGGTACAAGTTTTTCACCAAAAGACTAGCGGTTTCAAGCCAGTCTGTTGTTATTTCTCTTTCCGTTTGTAGTGTAGAGAAAACTGTTGGTGGTTTGATCTTCTCCCTTATTATCTTATATGGCACACCCCAGGTCTGCAAGTGCCTTTTTACGAATGCCCACCACGTTTCTTGTTTTAGCTTATGCAGTTTTTTTCTTAAATTTTATCTCCCGATTCGGGCTAAATAAAATGGTCTTCCGTTCTCTGTGAGAGACTTGGTAGATTTTTCTAGCCTTTCTAGTTTTTCGTTTTAGTTGCGTGATTTCTTCGTCCATGTGGTTTTTCTGGGTTTGCGTTGTTCCTGTAGAGGAGTATTGATTGATCCATTGCTCCAATAATGTTATAGGTTAATTGTTTGGCATATTCATTTACGTTTTCCCAGTTTGGATCAGTGACATGAGCCCTAATTTTTCTAGAAGTACGTCTCATTTCGCATGGGGGTGTATGATTTCTCCGGGTGTTCGTTGCAAACCTCAAACGCTCAAACGTTATTAAGTTGTGGTCGCTTTGTGCTGCCTTATCGTGAACATTCCAGTTTGTTATGGTGTTAAAGGCTAAGTCGTTTGTTGGTGTTATGTCGATGTTGATTTTTGTTCCGGAAGGATTATAAAACGTGGATTATTTGGTTGATTCATAATTTCTAGGTTTAGCGCGTGAATTAGGTTTTCAACAATTTCGCCCCCTTCATTTATAACGTCGTTGAACCAGAGAGCCAATTTGGCATTAACATCTACTATTATAATAGTGTGTTTGTTTTCTACATTTTTGACGTACACGTCCGGTTGGTCCCTAAATTGAAAGTAGCTTGTAGCCATAATTGTTAGATTAGTGACTATGCTAACTACTTCAATACATACGCAGTGTCCGTTGCAGAACCTGTGTATTTATGTAATTGTGAGATATTTGTTTAAAATAACTTTCGTTACTATAGATTTTTCCCCACTATGTATAACTCTGGTAGCTGTGGGCTTGCTTGGGACTTTCCCGCGACTTACCAGAGGTTTTTGTGTGAACAGCAAATCTGATTTTAATTTTTCTGCCATATTCCTGACTTCCATCATTACTGTCGCGCTTTTCATTTTGTTCAACTGCCCAATCCTTAGGGTTCTGTTTACATTTGGGTTATTCTCCTGGGCTGTAGATGTGTATGTTGCATTCTGGCCATTTCTTCGTATGGTCAAACACAACTCGTCCGTGTATAGTTGTGAACTGCTTGTAGCACAAGCCCAGATCCAGAGTCTCCTTCCGTCATTCGAAAACCCGCTGAACGAGTTACTCAAGCTCGTTCGTGACTGTTGGTAGTGCATTGCGTTTGTTGGATTCGGTCTACAGCCTGCGGCACGGGAAATGTAACTTTTTCAGCCGTTTGGGTGTCTTGTTCTTACAATATGCCTTAGTGCGAGTGTTAATATTGAGGCCTCCTCTATTTTTGCTAGATTCATGCTGAACTCGATGCCCACGTACAACTTCCGCATTAGGCACTGTTAAGTTCGCTCTGGTGCTCATGGTTTTGAGCGTGGGCTTGTCAGTACATATGGTCTGTTTCGGGTTATGTCTTACTTCATCGGTTGTATCGATTTCAATGTCATGAATCTTCTTCTCCACGGGACCCACTCTGTGGGTGCGTTTGAATAGCTTTTATATTTTCCTAACACGTTGTAATTTTGTAGATGTGAGTTTGTGTCGTACTGTGTGTGTGTGTGCATGTGTGTGTGTACGTGGGGAGCGTGCGTGCGTGCGTGCGTGGGCGCGTGCGTGCGTGCATGCTTGATTGAACAGATCTTGGACAGTGGTTTTCTTCTCCACAGTGGCTGCACGTGTCTTTCTGTTTTAGACAGTGTTTAATGAGGTGCCCTAGATCTTGACATCATAAATATTTGGGTACCACGATGTGGTTTTTAATTGTTAGGTTCCTGTGTTCCAGGTAAAATTTTCCTGTAGCTGTTAGCGCGTTTCTGAGCTTATCGTTAACGGTAGCGACGTGATTTACTATTGCCTTCCCTTTAGGATCAGTTTTAAAGACTAAGTTGAATTCACTATCAAATTCCATTTTTGGCATTTTCCTTAAAAATTTTGTTGAAGATCATCTCTTTGATTTCATCAGCATTAGGATATGTCGGTACATCGTACATTATGAGTAGTGATTTGCGCTTTTGTAATTTTTCGCATCGTAGGTGTTCTGTTAACTTTGGGTTTTTCATTAGTTTTTCTGATTCATTATCGTTCTCGGTTTCAACTATTAGGGTGATATTTGTGGTCCGGATGTTCCTAACCTTGATTTTGTCGTGGACGGGGTTTATGATTTTGGTTAATATGTCTTAATTGTTTGACGTTTTTTCCTTTTTTGGATGTTATAAAGAGGGTGCTTGACGAGTTTGTTATATTGCTACATGCATCGACGTAGCCTAAAGAGAAAAAACCCAAGAAAGAAGATGGCCGGGCTCAACCGGTGAGGAGGCGGGGTCTTACACATGCAAAATAAAGAGAGACTTGAAATAAAAATATACTCACTCATGCACAATTAAACATATACAAACGAAAAACCTTTAATTAAAAAAAATTATGTACTAAAGCACAATAGTACCAACAAATAAACAATCTACAAGTTCACGTTATACATATTTACAAAATTAAAAAAAAATCATCTTTAACATGACGAGCTGCCGCTTTTAGGTATTTCCCCTTACATTATTTAGCAACAATGCAACAAAAGAAAAACCTAACCGTAACACTAAAAATCACAGCTCTTAATGGTTGTAAATATAAAAATTACATATGCCACATTGGTAGTACAATGTCTTAACTAATAAGGAAAATTCATAACTCAGGAAAAAAGAACCAAAGTAAACCAACAGTTATCAATCATCATTGCGAGCATGCAATTGCTTGCCGACATACAAATAAGTGAAGGAAATGATCCCAATAAGTGAAATATTACTACTTCCGACTATCTCACATCACAGTAATCAGTTTAAGCTCACCTAGTGTAGCTACCAAAAGGTGTCAATTAATACATACACACTCACCCTCTCTATTGACGGGGCGGGGCAGAGGGCGCGTGATCCCGCCTTGGGGCTGTTCTCTCATCACAACAAAAAGTGGCAATCCATCGTGGCTATAGGGCCACCGGAAGAAGCTAGAATAGTTATAGACGAATTAATTTATTGTCGCAGAAAAGTATAGTTTTGTGAACCCATCACTACTTATCACGCTGTTTGCGTGCGCGAACTTTCCACAAGGGAAACGGAACCAACAAAAATATGGCAAATGATTTCGTCTTGTTTATCGAAAAGAAAGTAAATATTAACTTTGTTTCACTAAATAACCAGAGTTCTAAGTCATATTGGTCTTATAAACCATGATTAGCAAACTTAAAACACGGTTTATCGGATAGCTCAATACCTTATTTCAACGAGTTCCCAATTGAAACAATCGAGAAAGTACTTACATGCTATTGCAAGGTATAACGAGTTCACGGATATCTACAACAGGGTATTGACTATTTAATTTGTAGCATAAACTTTAAGTTTTAAGGCTACTAGATTTGTATTTGAAAATTACTAGCAAGCGGGCTTATTATCGGAAGGTCCAATATACCGGGTGTGTATACCTGTATGTGTCTGGATACTTAGCTTGCAACCCGTCGGGGATGAGTCAGCACAGCAACGCCACGGTCGTCGAGATCTGTTTACTCTATTACCATAACGACACTAGCGATCTACAGGTAACGCCATTTGATCTGTGGCAAAGAACAGTTGGGTCTACATACAAAAAGAACCAATTTGGCCTCCAGCTAAGAGCGAATACACTCAAGATATCTCTTACTTGTCGAAATAACACGAATTCGAGCTGCAAATCCTCGCGTTATTAAAAGCGCGATAGAAACTGGAAAACAAGGTTTTATCGGATAGTTCAATACACTATTTAGACGAAGGTTTAGATGGAAAACACATAAGAAGCAATTATACACGATCGTAATGTATAACAAGTTAAAGGATACCTAAAACAGGATATAAACTATTTATTTATAGCGTAAACTTGTCGTTTCCAAGCAAAATGTATTTGAGGTAAAATTATGTTAAGCGGGCTTATACTTAACAGGTACACTATATAGGGTATTGTTGAAAAATTTAAAAATTGAAACTGAATTTATTCGAACGAATAATGAATTCACAAGGGAAAAATATGGTAATTAATTTAAGCTGAAAATAAACGTAATAAGTGCTTGTTTGTTTTTGCTGTTTTTTACTGAGTCTCGACCATCGGAAGCCGGAAATCAGAGACTGAGCAGCCCGCGTTCGTAATGCACAACACCGGCTTTAGAATCCGGAAACCATGGTTGTTGTTGCATTGTCCTAACGTGTTCTAGTGAGTGTATTGGGCAGGGAGGACACAAAATTTCGATTATTCAATTAGGCAACTTATAGCGGGTAAACTTGAAAAGGATTATATTTTTGTTACAATACATTGTTGCGCCCTTCTAGCTCCATATTTTATCTTAATATTTAAATTTAGGAGATTTTTAAACCCAACATTGAAAAACTTTCTTCGCATCCTTAAGTTTCTACTTATAGGTCTCACGAGTATAGTTTCTCACGAACCCCACGGTGTTAACTCCATGAATTATGGTATGTAAACCGCATTCGTCTACGCTTCCGTGCTTAAAGAATGTAGATGTGGTTAGCGCAGTTGACCGTGGGTTGGTGTTGTGCAAAGATCGAATCTTAAAGTAAGGATTTTGTTATTGGCGTTCGATGAGATCGAACGTGGTTGCGATGATTTTTCGGCGAAGTGATCTCGCTTGTGTCCTTGTTGCCTTTTCCCTCTTACATAAACAAACTATTGTGTTTCGCTATCGCGTAGGTGCCATAGCTTCGCCTTTACAGTTTGTGCCCGCAAAAGATACCACTATTTGATGACCCGAGCCCGAGAAGCAGAAAACGATCTTGGCTTCCAATAAGGGCCAAATAATCTCTAGGCTTCTTTCTTAACTCGTGGACTTTACCGAATTTGTAAAAGTACTGCTTTATGTCCAGGGTCATGCATGGTTGGTGACGCAGAAAACGAAAAGAAGTTAGCATAATTGTAACTACACCAAAACGTAAAAATGTTTTGTGTAAAAAAAACCGATAATGTTGAGATTACACCTCACGCTAAACTTAAAAACGAAACTGCTCTGCACGATCAATTGAAGAATATAATTCACTAAGTGGTTTCTTCGTGTTGCTGAAATTTATAGTGGAATCACTATAAATCATAGAAACCTGAAGAAACGCTGACACATCCAGAATTGCTGTAGTGCTAAAAAAGTGCGATATTAAAATCTGAGTTTTCGTTAGCAGTGCCTATAATACGCTAGGTGTTTGCTATCGATCTTTTGCTTAGTCAGCACTTGCAGAAAGTAAAGCACTGACCGAAAGGCTTTATTAGATATTGCAAATGCTTCAAAATCTAAGAAAGGATGCTGACATGGAATTTAATGTAACATTTTTTAGAATCATGCGATATTGAACTCAACAAGAAATGCTCCGATGTGATCGCCTAGCTCAAACTACACAGAAGATGCCAAGATGATAAAAACTTCCTTACAAATCTGAAATGGATAGTTTGGCTCTGTGCAATAAAAATATGTTTCCCGATATATTTATTATGCTGAAAATGATGGCAACATTATCCGTATCCACAGCGACGGTTGAAAGGTCATTTTCTACTTTAAAGAGAATACAAAAATTATCTTAGAAACACGCACAAGAACACGTACACGTTCACGCTAACACACACACACGCACGCACGCACGCGCGCACATGTACACACGTGCACGCACATGCACAGGTACATGCACGCGCAACATACACACAACACACACCCATACACCGCGCAAAATTCTAGTTATGCCACTGAAAGCAACATTGGTAAATTGTATGTTGGAAAGGTTCGCTTCTATCTTCGTTGTAAGGAAAATACCTCAGAAGTTACTTTACTTATTTATGGAGTTTTTTACTGACAATGACCACATAATGGTCAAAATACATATTTAGTTTTAAGTATTTTTTGGAGAAGAATTTAAATATCGTTGATTTAAAACGTGCCAAAAATTATTATTGATCATATAATAACTGTAATTTTAAAAATCGCATTTATGTATTACATTAGTTTTAGTACAATTCAAAATAAGAATAAAGTGATGGAAGAATCCATTCAAATAACACACAATCACATTGCATGCTGTGTTAATCTAATGAAAACAATCACCAAAAGTCAGATTCAAAGATATTCAGAAATTAACACGTTCCGGTGAAAGAACTTCAGATAAAACTTTCTAAATGAGTTTAAATTGTTGATTGTATAAACTAGTAGTGGATTAAAACCAATAAGGGGGAAGATAATCCCTTATCTATACTTGCTTCGCTTTATTTTTAGGTGGATTTTAATAGATATATTAAAACTACTTAAACAATAGTTAATTATATATATTCATTCGTCTTCTAATGCTTTTGATGGCCAAGAATAGTACCCTAATAGTCGGAGTATGTGTAACTTGGCTGTGTGAAAACATAATTACTAGTTATTCGTTATCATTTTTTAAAGAACGTGAATTGTTTCATATTCAGCTTTTAAATTGAATTTACAATTTGTAAATATGAAATCAATAGCGTAACTGTAGTCACATTCTCACTTTTTAGACTAGTTTTGCGCATGTCTCTGCTGGTCACGTACGCCGATACAGTTTTTGGATTTTGTTTTTGATTTTTATATTCACGCAAAATGCCAGAAGTGATAACAGATTGGAAAACATTTCAGAATTTAATCAGGCAAGTAAATTGTGTAATGTAGTTAAAAATTGTTATTGAGGTTATGTTACGTTATGTTACAACTCTTAAGATCTTAATTATTATGATAATACAATATCAAATCGTTGGGATGTTACTCTCTAGATATACATAAATTTGTTCTTTGATCTGTGATAATACATTTGAGCTTGGAAATATAGACGAAGGAAATTGCAGTGGATTAGACGCAGTGTTAATCAAAAATGAGTTTATATAATATACCAGTTTAATTGGAAAAATCTGAATCGAATGAGCTTGGTATCTCACAGAACAGAGAACTGTTGCGATGGTTAATACATAAGCTAATCAGCATACAAACTTTATTTGTATTAAAGGTTCTTTACTGTTATATTATTTTAAGATTTAATGCATGCAGTTTTGGATGGGAAGTCCTGCCATTTTCAAAGGCCCGAAAATCATTCATAGCGCATATTGAAATATATCTACATTAGACCTAATAGAAAGCAGTTTAGTATATACCAAAGAAAGGCAAATGCGGTCGAATGATGATCGATTTCATATCTTTGTTGTTGTGTATATTCCATTTATAGATTTTGCACTCGGGCCTGGCTCTATTGGAATGAGGCAACGATGGTATTGCTGTATCTTTTTATAATTCATTCTAGTTTCATACACTGTGCTGTCCTTACATTTTATTTATTTTTCTGGACTAATACTAAATTAGCGAATTATTTAATTTAGTGGAAGTTGAATTTAAAACATCCATTAAAACTTTTTTGTTTATTTTAAGGTTTAGTGTATTTTTGTATGTAATGTTCAACGGCATAGAGTAGTGCAATCATTTAGAACTAAATAATTAGAATAAATATGAGGACGTCAAGCAGCAGAAAATATTACTGCCTGTGCTAAGTGCAAGGCAAGTATTCATACTTAGTTTAGTGCCCTAATAATGGCTGATTTTTCCACTCTCTACTTGCAGATTTGAAATGAAGAATTTAAGGTTTCAAAATTAGTTAAAGTTATCGACTTCTTTGTAATTAGACAAACTCCATTAATGTCTAACGCTGATTGGTTTAAAAATGAACTGCCAACATGTTCAACGTTCAGATAATAGCATAGAATAATACGCTTAAGAAGTGACACTCTTCATAAATTACATTGCTTTTTATGTACCAAAAATGCATGACCTTCGGCCATTAATTTGTAGGTACACAGATACAGCGGGAAATTTAAAAACCATGGGTTAGAATTTACTTAAAATATTTAAATTAATTATTGTAACTACATAATTTAGGCTCTAACGTAATAAAGGAACCTATTGATGTGAAATTACAATGTAGAACAAGAACAGTACACGAAACTAAAGGCAAGTTGAAGGAAATATCACAGAATAATAATACAATACGCTAGCGTGATTCTATTATTATTCTATGGATATACCAACAAAACAATGGTGAATTTTAGACATCCGCAAAGAAATTTGGTCTACCTGAAAACGCCGAGTGTCACTTCTTGTTGTTCTTATTCTATGGTAATAGTAATTTGTTAAATATAGGGGGTAGGTAACCTCATGATAAGACCCAAGTTACCACTTTCGATAATAATGCGTTGCTTACAAAATTCGAAACAATTACACAGGCAGATGTCAATATACAAGCAGAAGACGTTTCTCATTTCGTATCCTTAGTGAAGATTAGTGGTGGCGATAAAGATCCTGCGACATGGAGTCAGCAGGAAGGGGAGCAACCCTTTTGAGGACCTCACAACTAGAAAAAATCTGAAACGAGCTGTAATAGAAAGAACAGTTTTAATGGGATCGGATTAACAGGCAAATTTGTATTTAAAATACAAAATATAAATTTTATTTAAGTGGCAGGAAACTATGTTTTTTGAAATTACATTAGTCTTTGTAGTTTGTACTGGTTCTGTATTCTTGTAATGTACAAACTGAATGTGCAGCAAGCTGCACGCGGTTCCTGTCTTCCTATGTGGTGTGTAGGGTTCAGTCCGAATATCCGGCTATGGGGACCCGCCCCAGATAAATTTTAGCTGCGCAAAATGCTGATTTTAGTACCTATACTCGAGAAAATTCAAAATAAAAAAGAACAACACAGACAACGAAACTCATCAAAAAATGCTCTCAATACCAGACATTAAAGGATTCTCCGGAAAATCCAAAGAATAGGAAACAAATTCAAAATCAAAACAATATTTAGAACCAACAATACACTAACAACACAATTAACAAACCCACCAAAAATGCAAAATCAAAGAAGCTGTTTATATAACCCTACATAAAAATAACTGCATATCAAACGAATCCGTACTTGACCATTTTAGAAAAAAATGATATTTTATCATCAATTACATATGGAATCAGTAGCTCAAAACAATTTTTAAAAATTTTTTAGAGCCAACCGTTTGAGAATGGCGGCCATCTTTGTTTCACGGTGCATGCTGATTTTTGAGTTTGTAAGTTCCTACGGTAAACTCATTTTTTTAGGACTGGTAAGTCATAAACTAATAATTAAGACACCATGGTTTTTCTTACAGTCTGCTCTATCTTTTATGTCCTCTTCACTATTAGACGATTTTGAAGTCCAATATTTAAAAACTGTTATTGAAAACAACTGTTTTCATTTCTCAAGAGGCCGCATTTGAGGGTAATTTTTTAGCACAAAGGGATGTATATCAAAGTTGATTTTTGGCATGATAATAAACCTGACTAAGTAGCTTGTATTAAAAGTACTCTTAATCCTGATATTTGTTACCTTATTTTTTTGTAAATTTTTAAACTTCAAATTTTTGAAATTTTTGTTAACTTTAGGCTTTAATATCTCTGGTGGGGGACTTGATAAAAATTTAATTTTTTTATATGTTATACTTAGATGCAACATAACAGTACTGTAAAAATTTCAACCTGTATATCTGAGTACTTTGGTAGTTATGAATTTTTGAAAATGGTCCTTTTTGCGGCTATTTAGTAATGCGTAAAGTTGAATAATTTTATTATTTGTTAAACTTTTACTATTAATAACTCTTTAAGTTTTTTTAAAACTTTTTATCTGGATCCAGTACAACACAAAATATTGTAGTTCTATTTATAATTAGAATCAAGGCTTACTCTTATTAAATTTTTATTATTTTGTTTATTGAAAAGAATACTTAATAGTATAAAGATAAACAGACATGCATAGTATGATAAAGAGGTTCAAGTCAATTTTAAATAACTCCCACTGGCAAGAAATCAACAAGTTCGCGACTGTAGCTTTCAGTTGTGACAAGTTGCAAGCGTGTCTGTACAGATCAGTACAGTGGAGCTGTCAAGTGCAGAGCAGTTCTCAGTCTCGGTCTTGTCTGTCAACTCAACCAGTGAACAGTGCAGTCTAGTTTGATAGTGTTGTGTTAGTGAATAACAAAAACAAAGAGGGGAGAATAGGGGGAAATTTACATAGGTGTAAAGATAAAATTAAACGCGAATTGAAAATTTATTGTTAATAGTAAAGCCAATTAATTAATCACCTAAATCTTTTTTTTTATTAAACTAGAATCCCTTTTCTTTTCTTAGAAAACCTTCGGGAAAGGATCTGAAGTGGTTCCGAAGATCTCTATCTGAAATTAAGACCCTGAATGAGTGTCTAGAATCACAAAAATTCTATCATTAATATATTAATCAAATCAAAACTATAATTAAAATATGGGCATTGTTGCGGCGAATCCGACGCTACCCCTTCATACGTCACGACAACGAACAAGAATACACTAGCACCCCATTAAAATCGATTCCAGACGCTTGCACGGTCAAGATGCTCTGTTCAGTTACAGCTAAAAACATTTGCTCTACTTAAAACATGTAGTTATTTATTTGTGTACTTTACGTGAAATTCTAAAAAATGTCACTTTAATCACAGACATCAATGGTCCTTCAGAGGCTCGAATACTTAATTAAAAACCAGCGATAAATTACTGCTACATACATCAACGTTCAAGGTTGAAGTTACCTGCTTAGAATTGATGGTTAATTTCTTCACTTTACTGCAAGTTTGCTCGACAAATTTTACCTGCTTTTGTTCAACACAAGGTCGACGGCGTGCACCCTTATACAATACAACTGGTTTGTATACAAAAACACCATCACTTCAGGAAAGGTATGTGACTTCCTTTTAATACATCATTCCAACAATTTTATAGGTAAAGCGTGTATTTTGTTTACAACTTTCAAACAGCTGTAGAGCTCTAGTTAATTACATAAACCACGACACGCTTTACGGTGTTTCTTTGCAACCTGCATTTTTTACGTGTTTGTTATATTTTACGTATTTATCACAATGTCTAATACAGACAAAAACAAGCGTACAGCTATTAAAAGCTCTTTAACACGATTCAGTAATTACTTTCATTCAGTTAAAAATGCAGATTATGATTTAAATGAATTACAAGACTGTTTAAATAAAGCTGAAGCACTTTTAGATGAATTTAATACGGTTCAATTACTTATTGAAAATGCTGATGAACAATGCGAATCTAATTATGCTACTTTACATGGTCCATAGAGAGAAAAATTTGAAAATGATTTCTTTAAAATTACGGCAGCTGTCAAAAAATTCATTTGTGATAAAAACGGTACTGTTGAAGCTGGTTCTCTAACGAGCAACATTAACAGTGACCACAGTGGTCAGAACCCAGCCAATTTTCGTTTACCGAAATTAGTTCTGCCTACTTTTGATGGGTCTTTTGATCAATGGTTATTTTTTAGAGACCGTTTTGTGTCAATCATTCATTCAAATACTAACATTTCTAACATCACTAAATTTCATTATTTGCGCCTTCAAATGGTCGGAATTGCTGCAGATACAATCAAATCTTTAGAGGTATCAAACGCTAATTATTTGATAGCTTGGAAATTAATTCAAGGAAGGTTTGAAAACAAACAGTTGTTGGTCACTAATCACATTAAGGCACTTTTTAATTTACCTTCCGTCGCAAAGGAATCTCATGAAGCCTTGCGACTACTATTGGATGGCATGCAAAAACACTAACGTGCTTTAAGGGTTCTCGAACGTCCCACTGAACACTGGGATGATTTGATTATATTCTTAATTACTAACAAATTTGACAACGTTACACGACGCGTGTGGGAAGTGGAAAATAAAACTGGTGACCTACCAGAGTTACAAAACTTAATTGATTTTTTGAAAGAAAGATGTCGAATTCTTGAATCTTTACACGTCAATATTGACATGAAACCGCAACAGTCGGTTACACCACAACGAACGAACAAAGCTTCTAAATCGTTTGTTACTACTTCTACAAAACCATGTCCTTTATGTTTCAACAATCACGCAATTTACTATTGCACAGAATTTACAAAACTCGATGGCTCGAACAAATTAAATACTGCTAAACGTTCACGGCTATGCATCAACTGTTTAAGTGCTAATCACTTAACAAATAATTGCAAGTCTACAGGGTGTCGTACATGTGGAAAATTCCACCACACTCTTTTATGTTTTAAAAACAACAATGCAAATGAGCAACTCATTCCTACAACGTCAGCTACACCTGTTAGTCTGACCGTTAATACTTCTGCGAAGTTACAAGTTTTACTTTCCACTGCAGTTGTCACAATTCTTGACGCTTTTGGCAATCTACACGACTGCAGAGTTCTTTTAGACAACGCAAGCCAATCGAACTTTATATCTCAACGTCTTTGTGACATTTTACAATTGCCAAAACGCAACACAAACATTTCCATTTGTGGAATTAACCAATTGAATCATGATGTCAGTGACATTGTCACGATCAAATCTAAGGTAAAAAATTTTGAAACAACACTTAATTGTTTGGTCTTGCCAAACACTACTGGTCACTTGCCAAGCACTTACATTCGCAACACGTCATTAGACATACCCAAAAATATCAAACTTGCTGACTCAAATTTTGGTCACCCTGCTCCAGTAGATTTATTAATTGGTGCAGACACTTTTTGGGATTTATTAGGCATTGGGAAAATTAAACTTGGTTGGCTCATTTCGGGCAAAATTTATACACAAAATGCTATTTCCAATACGTTACATTGTTATCACTCTTCTAATGCTACTTTAGAAGCACAATTGTCTAAATTTTGGTTACTTGAAGAATATCCAAAAATAAAATTCTTTTCTGACAAAGAAAACTATCAAACAAAACTTCAAACAAAACACATCTCTAAATGATAATGGTCATTTTATTGTAAAAATTCCAATTAAGGAACCTACACCTGAATTAGGAGATTCTAAAACTACAGCTACTCAGCGCTTTCTTAAACTAGAACAAAAACTTGAGAAAAACACAGGTTTAAAACAACAATATCATGATTTTATCCATGAGTATACATACAATTTAACCACATGTCACTTTGCAGTGGCCAACAAGACAACTCTGGATTCTTTCTACCACATCATTGCGTTCTTAAAGACACTTCTACTACTACTAAATTACGGGTCGTATTTAATAGCTCTGCTAAATCCTCATCTGGATATTCGCTGAACGATTTAATGTTGGTCGGTCCTAATATACAGTACAACTTATTTGATATTCTACTTAGGTTTAGGAAGCGCAACATTGTTTTAAGCGGCGATATTGCAAAAATGTACCGACAAGTATTTATTCATGAGGAACAACGCCACTTACAAAAGACAGCGAAATTCTTGCTTACAACCTTAACACGGTTACTTACGGTACAGCTTCTGCGTCATTTTTAGCCATCAAAGCTCTTCATGAGGTTGCACATAGACACATACATGAAAATCCCAAAATTGCTTCAATTATACTCCACGATTTTTATGTAGACGATCTTCTCACTGCAGGAGATACTGTTGAAGAGGTCAAACAAATAAAAACTGAAATTTCTACTCTTCTACAATTCTACGGATTTCCTCTTTGCAAATTTGTTTCAAACGACAAATCTATTCAATACGATTGTGAGTCGAACATTATACACCTAGGTGACACAGGACAAAATAAAACCTTAGGATTATTTTGGAACTCTCACAATGATACATTGCAATATGCAATTAATGTTCCACAACACGCGTCCAAGGCTACCAAATGACAAATGTTGTCATACATTTCAATGATTTTCGACCCGTTAGGTCTTCTCTCATCTGTAATAATTACTGCCAAAATTATCTTACAACAGCTTTGGAAACTAAAAATACCATGGGACGAAACCGTTCCTGCAGACTTATACTTGCAATGGCAAAATTATCGCTCTCAACTGGAGCAATTAAACATATTAAACATTCCAAGACAAGTGACATGTTCTAATCCCGTTTCTGTTCAGTATCATTGCTTTTGTGATGCTTCAGAGGCAGCCTATTCGTTGCACGGATGCTTTTGGAAACACTACTTCAAATCTTTGTTGTGCAAAAACAAGGGTTGCCCCTTTAAAACTCATTACAGTTCCTAGACTGGAATTACGTGGTGCTCTTCTTTCAGCTGAACTTTCAAACAAGGTAGTTACGTCTAGTAATATACACTTTGAAAGGGTCTTTTATTGGTGTGATTTTAACATAGTTATCTCTTGGATAAATACATCTCCACATTTATTAAAAACTTTCGTTGCGAACAGAGTTTCACAAATACAGAACTTAACAGATACTGATTCCTGGAGGTACATCAACACTTTACACAATCCTGCTGATTTACTGTCAAGAGGAATTGATCCTAAAACTTTACTGAATTCGGAACTTTGGTTTCATGGTCCGAATTGGCTTACCTGGCCTGAAAATAATTGGCCTGTTTACTCTTATCAATTAAAAAATTCAGAAATTCCGGAAACTCGTTTTGCAACTTCTGTACTTGTATCCACTTCCGAAGATTTTGATCTCATAAATCGATTTTTTTCCTTAACTAAACTACAACGAGTTTTTGCTTGCATCCTTAGATTTAAAAACAATTACTTAAAACCTAAGAACTGATGGTGTTTTGGAATTGGGATAGCATAAAATAATAAGAAAGCTTGAAAACTGGTTATATTGTAACAGCAAAATTAAAAGACTGATTACATGGAATTGTTTAGTAAAAGTGCATATGCTTGTTTGACAGACGCTTTCTACGTTTTTATTATATGTAGAAGCATACAAGCAAGCTGTATATTAAATATCAACGTCCATTTTCAACACTTCCTCCAACGTTGAGTATTTAATCTAAAAACTAAATTCACAAAAGCGTCTACTTTTCTTAAGATCGTTTGTGAAAATAGTAATTTCATCAAGATCGCTCCCTGCTACAAGGCCATCATCAACGTAAATGGCCACAAGCAGCTTTTTGCCATTTCGTTCACGAGTAAACAGACAAGGGTCAGCTTTGCTCTGTTGCATTCCACTTGATTGCATAAACCCAACAAATTTTTCATTCCAACAACGTGGCGCTTGTTTCAGTCCATACACGCTTTTCTTTAAAAGACAAACACGGCCTGTGTTATCATCAAAACCTTCTGGTTGCTTGACATAAACTTCTTCATGAAGTTCACCATAGAGAAAAGCAGTTTTTACATCAAATTGTCGCAACTGTAGTCTATCGCATGCAGAGATAGCCAGCACGCTTGAATGGTTTCATAACGCGCTACCGGGCTAAACGTTTCATCTTTATATTGCGATTGTAATTCCTCTTCCATTGCTTCCTGCCATTTATCAGAATTAACTGAAGATACTGCTTCTCGATAAGAACGAGGGTGAATAGTATCAACAAATTCCTCAGCGGAGAAAACAAAATCATCAGAAGCTGAATAAACATAATAGTCATCAAGTTTCTTAGGCTTTTGACGCTCTTCAATTTTGCGTGTCTCATAGCGTTTTTCTTGTGAATCTGATACTGATTCAGATGCAGTTGAATTGATAGTGGTTTTGCAAGGTTTCAAAACTTCCTCCGGAACAACAGCCGTTGGAGTCGCTGATAATTCAATACAAGATGTTGAACACGCGTTCAGGCTTAAAAATTACTTCACGACTGCAAACAACTTGATTTTTGGAAGGTACATACGCGATAACCATCACGATCATTAACGTAGCCAACTACTCGACCACCGATAGCTTTATTGTCAAATTTACGCCGCTTTGTTTCGGTACATGTACGAAACATTCAGTTCCAAAATGCGTAGATATTCTAGACTACCATATTCTTTACCTCGCCATATCTCAATCGGAGATTTCTGTGCAACGGTAGATTTTCCTACCCGATTTAATACGTGGACAGCAGTTGCACATGCTTCAGCCCAACAAACTTTTGGCATTCGTGGCGAAGACAACATCGAACGAGCAAGCTCAACAATTGTTCTGTTTTCTCGTTCTGCAACACCGTTCAATTGAGGTGTATAAGGAGGTGTAATTTCAGATAAAATACCATTTGCAGTAAGAATATTACGAACCTCTTGATTGTCGAATTCACCACCACCATCCATGCGGAGCACTTTAATGGTGTGCCCATACGTCTTTGACTTATTTATATAGGCATTTAGACAACTAGCAACCTCATTTTCTGTTTCATAAAATACAGTACCCTATATTTTGAAAATTCGTCTTTAAAACAAACATAATAGCGTTTATTGGCAAATGATGAATTTTCTGTAGGTCCCATTACGTCAGCGTGTATCTTTTCACCAACTGATGTAGCTAAATGAGTGCGAGTTCGAAAAGGTAGCCGATGCGCTTTTCCAAATACACAACCGTCGCAAAATTCTCCATCGACAACAGGAATATCGATACCCATGCGTTTTAACACGGTCTTTACTTGGTGCTTGTTAATATGCGCCATCCTTTCATGCCAGACTTGTATACTTTCTTCATTAGTTGCCAAATTAACAATTGCTTCAACCTCTGGTTTAATCATACGTAATTTTAATACATATTCTCGCCCAAGTTTGTAGCCAGTAAGGGTAGTTACCTTTTCACGACGAAAAATAACTGATGTTTTATCAAAAGTTACAGCATGTCCTAAATCCGTTGAACGAGTTACAGAAAGAAGACTTTTTTCTGCGTCTGGTACAAACCACACATTATTTAAATGACTGCATTGCCATTTATTATGTACCCAAATTTCTACGTTGATGCGCCCACAACCATAGGCCAGCATAGAGTTCTTAGATTTTGCAATATGAATTATCTTTGGCGGTACAAATTTTTCATACGTTGCGAAAAATTCTTTGTATGGGGTAATATGTTGCGACGCGCCTGAGTCACAAATCCAAACATCACACTCTTTTAGTGATATTGCGTCTTGGGCAGTAAAACCGGACTCGTCAGATTTACCAAATTTTGCACTAATTTGGTTAGCTTTTCTGCACTCAGTTACAGTGCATTCAGCTGCCCAATGACCGAGCTTACCACATTTATTGCACGGACGCTTTTTCTTTTGTTCTGCAATAAATTTCTCCCGCCGTTTCTTACAATTCGAGGAAACAGATTTGTTTAATTTGCTATTAGACGTATTTGCTGATTCAGCCTTAATCGTAAATGCAGACCCTGAATCATATGATTCAATTTTTCGCAGCTCTATTGCGCACAGTTTTTCAGTCAATAGATCTCATTTTTGTTTATCTTCTGGAACAACCTCCCAAATATTCCAAAAATCTATAAAACGCGAATCCTTTTCTAAAGTGTTTGTCACACGTGCAATGAATTGAGCCACATCTTCTACAGAGGTTGGCGCCATGTTAAATAACTCTTGAAATAATCTGTCACGCCTTTGGGTGCTTGTGCGTTCAAACCGAGCACATAATTTGGTCCACATCACTGATGCTGTGGTTGTTGATAGAACCAAATCTACAAAGTTGTTGCCCAGAGTACCCATTATATTGTTACAGGCAGCAGCATTGCTTGTAACCCAGCTTTCATATTTAGCTCTTTTGACGTCATTTCCAGCTTCTTAAGTTGGACATTCTTCCGATCCGTCCACGATGCTCGTCAATTTGTTTTGCACAAACAACATTTGCATTTGCCACTTCCATTTAGGCCATCCAGAGACATCTTCCAATTTGTCAATGTGCAATTTAATATCAGACATCGGAACACTCATTTTGTCTAGAAAAACAAGCCAATTTGTTTTTCACCAAAATCGATTCGGAAATATCAACAAACGTCACTATATATATTTTAAACGTCAAATATATTACTTTTACTTATTTTACGCACGCAAACGCACCTGGGCCCCATAACCTGATGGTGTTTTGGAATTGGGATAGCATAAAATAATAAGAATGCTTGAAAACTGGTTATATTGTAACAGCAAAATTAAAAGACTGATTACATGGAATTGTTTAGTAAAAGTGCATATGCTTGTTTGACAGACGCTTTCTACGTTTTTATTATATGTAGAAGCATACAAGCAAGCTGTATATTAAATATCAACGTCCATTTTCAACAAGAACATGTGTACTACTGGTCCGCTAACAACACAAGAATTAGCTAATTCTCTAAACACACTTGTTAAAATTGTACAAATACAAACATTTTCTGAGGATTACAATAAATTACTTAAAACTGGTCAAGTGAATAACAAGAGCAAACTTTTAAGCTTAAACCCATTTCTTGATCCACTTACAAAAATTATTAGAGTCGGTGGTCGTTTGGAAAATTCCAACTTTAATAGTCTTAAAAAACACCCAGCGGTTTTGCCTGCAAAACATAATTTTTCTACCTTAATTGCTCAACACGAACATTTAAGACTGTTACACGCTGGTCCACGGGCCTTATTGGCCTCAATTAGAGAAATATTCTGGCCTATATCTGGTCGAAACTTGGTAAAAAAAGGTCGTGCATGACTGTGTACGATGCTTTCGTTTTAACATAAAACCTGAACAACACATAATGGAAAATCTTGCAAATTCCCGTACAACGCCTATGCGTCCATTTTATTACTCCGGTGTTGACTACGCTGGCCCATTTTCCCTTCGTGACAGAAAGGGTAGAAACTTCAAAACAACTAAGGCTTACGTGTCTTTGTTTGTTTGCTTTACCACAAAGGCTATTCATTTGGAAGTCGTTAGTGACCTTACAACTGAATGTTTTTTAGCTGCTTTGCGCCGTTTTATGGCTAGACGTGGAAAATGTGCTGTAATATTTTCTGACAATAGTACCACCTTTGTGGTGGCAAATAATGAAATTAAAAAATTTGTTTTCATCTGCTACACTAAAATTTCTAATGACCTCTCTGACGATGGAGTTCAGTGGAAATTTACTACACCTCGTACGCCACATGTCGGTGGTTTATGGGAGTCAGGCGTGAAATCCATGAAACACCATTTAAAGCTTGTGATGGGTGACGCGTCAATTACATTTGAAGAATTTTGTACGGTTCTTTGTCAAATAGAGGCTTGCCTAAATTCCAGACCCCTTTATCCTTTAACACAAGATCCTAATGATACCAATCCTCTTACTCCTGGTCACTTTTTGATCGGCGAACCTTTGTGCACAATACCAGATCCGAACTTGTTGCACTTAAATGAAAAACGATTATCGAGATTTCAGCGAATGCAACAGCTTACACAACACTTTTGGTCCAGGTGGTCAAAACAATATATCTCGAACTTACAAATACGCGTTAAATAGAAAGAAAATTTTCCGCAACTATTAAAACCTGGTACACTAGTCATCATTAAAGAAGACGGTCTTCCACCCCTCAAATGGCGGCTTGGAAGAATCATTGAAGTTCATTACGGACTTGATGGAATAATTCGTAGTGCAACTATCAAAACCACTTCGGGCAACTTTAAACGTCCAGTAGTGAAACTTTATGTTCTACCTAATCAAATCTCCTAACGAGATAATCTATAGGAACACTGTGGCACAATTTAAATAAAAACCCTTAACCACAAAAAATATTTAAATTACTAGATACGTATTTCGACCACTATGTGGTCATCATCAGTAGAAAACCTGTAATTAAAAAATAATTAGCTGTTGTTCTGGAACACTTCAGAGGATATTCTCCTCGCCACTTAGGCTGAAGTGAACCTTCCCAACCTACAATTTACTATATTGTTGCTTTAAACACTATCGAGGATATTCTCTTCACCCGCAGGCTGGTGTTCTCAACAACAAACAAGTGAATTGTGACATTATAACTTAAATCTACTTAATTTATACTAATTCTAAATCTACTGAAGCGGAACCAATTTAATCTTGCTTTCTCATTGGTTGTTGACCAATAGGGAAAGCAAAGCAGATGGCTCTATTGGCCCTTTATCGGTGTTTAAGAGGGGTCCTTTATGTTTAACAATTTTAATTGATTCATAGGCATTTAAGGAGGAAAACGTTGATACCGCTTTTAACAATTTAACATTTTCTAGTTTAACGGGGTGGCTGGTTTCAAATATATGTTTGGCGACCTGAGACCTTTCATATTTACCATATTTGAAGTGAGCAATGTGTTCTTTAAATCTTGTTGTTATATTCCTCTTGGTCTGACCAATATATTTTTGAAAACACCCTGGCCCTGCACAACTAATTTCATAAATCCCCGACTTTTGCAATTTTTCCACCTTGTCTTTTGGATTACCTAGCAAATCTTTAATTTTATTAGTATTAGTGAAAGCAATTTTGAAATTACACTGTTTGAATATTTTATCAAGACCCTTTGTGGTTTTGTGAAACGGAAGTTTAACATATTTAACATTATCGTTAGAGGTGGTTGATTGCAAAGCCGTTGATTTACTGATGTTGATCCTATTTTTACACTTTCTAAAAATATTATCTATAATATCAGAAGAGAAACCATTGTAATTCGCTATTTGTTTAATAAGAGCAAATTATTAATTAAAAGTTAAATGAAGCCAACTTATGTTGTATGCTATGATTAGAGGAAGACAAAATAAAGCTATTTACATTGGTTTCCCCTCTATAAATGTCAAATTCTAATTTATTACCATTTCTAATTACTAATGTATCTAAAAAGGGGTAATTGTCCATTATTCTCTAGTTCATACGTAAATTTTATGCTTTGAAATTTTGAATTCATTTCTTTAAGAAAATCATCAACATTTGATTTAGAAGTGTCAAAAACTGCAAAAATATCATCCACGTACCTTAACCATATTCTTGGGAAGTATTTGGAGTTTTCTTTTAACTCGGTTTCAAAACGAGACATAAATAAATTTGCTATGAAAGGTGATAAGCTATTTCCCATTGCTGTGCCTTCATGTTGTTCGTACAACTTGTTGTTGAATTGAAAACAGTTCTGGGACATGCAATGCGAAACAAGCTTGATATAGTCCTCAACTTTATCATCAGGCATATTTGCAAACATTATTTCAATACAGAAAAGCACATTTCGGTAAACAAAGGGATACAACTCGCAATGTTTACTCACTATATTTCTCCAACGCCCTGGTACTGAGTGGTGCAATGGGTCCAAAGGGATACAACGTGTGATAAACCCGCTCCAGCTACCAGGCCCGACGCAAGGGGATAACACTCGCAATGCGCTGCACCGAATGCAAAGGAATACAACTTGCAGTGCATTCAAAATTCAATCATCATCTAGTACTGGGAATAATAAGCTCAAAGAGATACAATTCGCATTGAACTCTCCTCCTTGTTATAGGGAGTGCAATGGTTACAAAGGGATAAAACACGCGATGCAACCTGCCCTCATCAAATTTGCCTTTCTGTATAATTTTAAATGACATACATCTTAAAGCCCATAACGGCCACAAAGAAATGATAGAATTTCAATGCAACCCCTCTACAAAAAGAATATTAAAATTAAATAAATTCGCATGCAATATCACTTCAATGACACTCTTGAAAAATAAATTAATCAGGATAAAACACTCAGTGAGAAAACTCACCTATGTATATTTTATATCAAAAGAATCACATGCACAAGCACAACACCCACTCAATGCTAACTGTACACTGTACGCTTGCTTCTACTAAATTTTATTTTACTGGAATGTCCCTTGCATCTGTCCACAACCACCGAGCGAGCTACCTGCCTTCGGAATTACTCATAATTGTATACGAAGCGAGGGTCGAGATTCTCGTGTACCCTTTTATTTTTAGAAAGATGGATATTTTTAGAACCTCCTTACAGTTGTGTATTGTATATATTAATACAGTGTTTAATTTATAATTTTTTTAAAATTTCTATACTAGTTAAATTAATCCAGTGAATTTCAGATAATAATAATTATTTTTATTGATTAAGTAATTTTTATTAAATATGGAGTCGTGTTCTGTTGGAATATGTATTGGAGAGTTGTGACATAAAAACTTTTATGGCCGTTTCCAAAGACATAAAACATATCCAGAATTTTGATGAAGTAAAACAACTTTTGCTAAAGCTGAGGTTGCCATTTACCATTTCAACAATTTGTGACTACCATGAGAAGAAATACATTATGAAGTACAATCATCTGTTCGGTCAATCGTGCTGTGACCCTTTTAAAAAGCATAAAAAGACTGTAACTAAAGGCTTAAGAGAAATTTCATTGGACCAAATAAGAATGCCAGAACGAAATCCTGTTGATTTAATACCAGGAAAATAAATATGCACTAACTGTTATACAATGATTTTTGTATTTAAAGAGGCTGTAGATCAATGCGAAGAAATCGGTCAAAACTTTGTACCACCAGAAGAAAATATTTGTCAATTAGATTCAGCATGTGCAGCTTTGGTGTATCTCCTGGATCAAAACTAAGAAAGCTAAGCAATGATGAAAGAAGTAAAGCTATTGAAGTTAAAGTTCACAAAGTATCTGAAAAATTGCGAAAAAATTTTGAACATTGTTTTGATCAAACAAACATTGATGAACAACAAAGAGATGACAACAGTGCTTTGACTGCTGAGGAGTACTTAGAACTAATTAAATCGTTAAAAGATAAATGTAAAAGTGGCAACAAATGATGAAAAAGCGAAAATATTAAGTTTATTTCCGAAATCTTGGTCAAGACATAAAATAACATCAGAATTCAATGTAAGCAATCGATTGGTAAAACTTACAAACAAGCTTGTAAAGGAACAAGGAATACTTCCTGAGTTAAGAAAAAAATCAGGAACCAAAATTAAAGAAGATACAGTTCAGAAAGTCATCCAATTTTATGAAGATCATGAAAACAGTAGATTGTGCCCGAGGAAGAAGTATTGTGTTTCGGTAAAGGTGGATGGCAAAAAAATAACAAAACAAAAACGATTAGTACTCTGTAATTTGAATGAACTCTATGTTGCTTTTAAGGTTGCTAACCTGGATTGCAAAATTGGAAAATCCAAGTTTTGTTCTTTACATCCTAAATGGTGTATTTTAGTAGGAGCATCAGGAACGCACAATGTATGTGTATGTATTTATCATCAGAATGTAAAGCTAGTGATTGATGGAGCAAAACTTAAAGTTTCTCACAAAGATCTGATGGAACTGATTGTTTGTGACATAAATAACCATGATTGCATGATGAATATTTGCACTAAATGTCCAGATACACAAACATTACTTTACATGTTCAACGAATCAGAGGAAGAAGATCGTTTGTCTGAAAACGCGGAATTCAAGCAATGGGTAAATACTGACAGGTCAGAAATGATAACAGTAATCAAAAGTCGAGATGAATTCTTTGAATGTTTGGTGGACCAACTACAAAATCTCAAAAGTCATCATTTTGTGTCAAAAGTTCAAAGTAAAGCTTTGAAAACCATTAAACAAAATCTTACAAATACTGAATGTGTGATATTAGCAGGTTTCTCTGAAAACTTCACATTTATGGTTCAGGATGAAATTCAAGGATACCATTGGGTAAACAACCAAGCCACAGTACACCCTTTTGTTGCGTATTTAAAAGATGGTGATGCAGTTAAAAGCCACAGCATGTGTTTTGAGCGACTGCAGAGAACACGGTACAGCAACTTTTCGTGCTTTTCAATTCAAAGTCATTGAAAAGATCAAACAACTCAAACCTGAAGTAAAAAATGCATTTATTTTTCTGATGGAAGTGCAAGTCAATACAAAAATAAAAAGAATTTTGCCAGCATCTGTTATCACGAAAGAGACTTTGGTCTGGAAGGAGAATGGCTTTTTTTTGCATCAAGCCATGGGAAAAATGTGTGTGATGGTGTTGGTGGAACCACAAAATGGAAAGTGACACGAGCTAGTTTACAAAGAACAATACAAGATCAAATTCTTGATATTGATCAGATGTTCAACTTCTGACAAAATCACATCAAGAATATTTCTTATTTTCTCGTCAAACAAACCGATATCAGTCTAGACGAAGCAAAGTTAAGAGACAGATTCGACCAATACAGACGAATAGTTGGCACAAGACATTTTTACAAATTTCAAGCTATATCTGAAACTCACTTGAGATGTTACCTCACATCAGAATCAGTCAAGTTTGAAGATCATGTAACAATATTTATTGTTAATATTGCACTGGAAATTCACGATACGATTGCCTGTATTTATGAAGGTCAGTGGTGGATTTGAGAGGTTATGGAGATAAGTTTAGAGCATAATGATATTAATGTGCTTTTCCACCACTCACCTGGACCTAGAACTTCTTTCAAAAAGGCATCCAGTGATAAGGTTTGGGTGCCTCTTTAAAGTGTTTTAAGAAAATTGAGTGTTTTGGAGCTTACAACATACACTGGTCGATCACTCAATATCTCTCCGGGGCTTTACAAAGAAATCAGTGAATTGCTCAATGGACGCAAACAAAAGAGAAAGTGCAAAGATATTCTCAAAAAAACAAATGATTCAGTAAGTTATCAGTTAGTCTAGAATTCAACCTAAAAATTCTTTTATTCAAATAAAAGAACAGTAATAAGGACAATTCGTGAAAGTTTGAATTTGAATTTTTAACTCATTGAATTTAATTATTAATAATTGTGTTTCTCAATCATGGACTTTATATGATGTAAGTATATAGTTTGAATATTATAAAAGCTTGCTATTTTTGTATATATTTTAAATTGTAAATATATATAGTTATATAATAATGAACATGATGCCAAGTGTTATTTATTCCAGGTGTTTCATTAGCTATTTTTACATACTTTTCAAAAATTCGTAGCTACCAAAGCACTCAAATATACACGTTGAAATTTTTGTAGAAGTTTTATGTTGCATCTAAGTATAACATATAAAAAAATTAGATTTTTATCAAGTTCCCACCAGAGATATTAAAGCCTAAAGTTGACAAAAATTTGAAGTTTAAAAATTTATAAAAAAATAAGGTGACAAATATCAGGGTTAAGAGTACTTTTAATACAAGCTATTTAGTTAGTTTATTATCATGCCAAAAATCATCTTTGATATACATCCCCTGGTGCTAAAAAATTACTCTCAAAAGTGGCCTCTTGAGAAATGAAACAGTTGTTTTCAATAGCAGTTTTCAAGTATTGGACTTCTATATAGTCTAATAGTGAAGAGGACATAAAAGATAGAGCAGACTGTAAGGAAAACAATGGTGTTTTAATTATTAGTTCATGACTTACCAGTCCTGAGAAAATGAGTTCTGTAGGAGCTTACAAACTCAAAAATCAGCATGTGCCGTGAAACAAAGATGGCCGCCATTTTCAAACGGTTGACTCTAAAAAATTTAAAAAATTGTTTTGAACTACTGATTCCATATGTAATTGATGGCAAAAATATCAATTTTTTCTAAAATGGTCCAGCAACCACCCTTGGGCCACTTTATATGGATTGACCCCTTCAGTTTATGTCATAATTGTCAAACTTGAAACTTTTATTATTTTGACAATGATCCTAGGTCATGGATCGAAACATAAAGACGATTTCAATAACTATGAGTGGTTTAATTAGTATATAATTAGTATTTATTATACCATTCGTGACCTGATTGTTTAAAACCATACAACGGTTTCAAAAGCTTACATACCTCATGGTCACCTCCATGTTCAATAAACATTTCGGGCCGTTCCCTATACAGTTCATCACATAAATCATCTTGTACACAGCTGAAATCACATCCATTTGATGTACATGCGTCTCGTTCATAACAGATGCTGCGAGTAATGTCCAAATAGTTTCGTATCTTGCTATGGGTGCAAAAACTTTATTGTAATCCACTCCATATTGCTGAGCGTGATCCTGCCAAACTAATCTCTCTTTATATTTTTCGATTTTACCATCTTGGTTTATTTTTGCTTTAAACACCCATCTGTATGTTAAAATTCTCTTATCAGCATACTTAGGTACAAAAATCCACATATGACTCTCTAAGAGGGTGTCATATTCCTTCTTCATAGCAGTTAGTCATAATTCTTTATCATCGCGTCGTAAAATTTAGGAAGCTGACTCCGTATCAAAACATTTCAAGGCATTGCTTAAATTATAAATTTTTCTTGGTCTACCTGGTGTACCAAGTCTCAAACTTTTTGGACGGCCAGGTCCTCTTTGTGGGGTATTTCTTACTTCTTGCACCAGATATACATAGTCTTTAGAAGAATCACTTTCATCTTCTTGACATAATTCATTATGCCTTCATACGAAGCATCAACTTCGACTCGGTCTGGCAAAATAAATATTTCACGTACCTCTATTTATATTTTATTGACAAATTCAACACATTTAATTGTATAATGGAAATAAATATTTGATTGATTGATTGATTCTACTTCAACATTAAATTTAATTCATTGATTTAAGGTAACAATATTGCTTATAAAATGTTTCTTTTTAGTAATGCTACAGTAGCTGTAGTTCATTTTGCTGGAGAATGGGTAGAACAATGCTCGCAAGTTGATAGTTTATTGGACACTCTTGCCAAACAACCAGAATATGCTCAGTCAAAGTTTTACAAATGTGAGGCCGAGGAGTTGGCTGCTATTTCTATGCAGTACAAGATTCAAGCTGTACCTACTGTGATCATATTCAAATCTGGTGAAGCAATAGATAGGGTTGACGGAGCTGATGCTGGTAAAATAACTACCAAAATTAAGCAACATTGTCAGATGTCCATCGATAATAATACCAATACAAGCAGTGATGTTATAGAAAACCGATTAAAAAAATTGATAAATAAGCATAAAGTTATGCTTTTCATGAAAGGTGATCGTAATACTCCTCGATGTGGGTTTAGTAGACAAATTATTCAACTTTTAAATGAAACGGGGTAGGTATTTTAATTCTGTGGTATAGGATTAATCATTTTGTACCTGTTTCAGAGCTGATTATGATACATTTGATATTTTAACTGATGAAGATATACGACAAGGATTAAAAACATATTCAGATTGGCCGACGTATCCGCAGTTATATATTAAAGGTGAACTAATTGGTGGTTTAGACATTGTTAAAGAAATGCAATCGTGTGGAGATCTACAAGGTGCATTGAATGCATAATTTATTTAGGCTTAATTCTAAGTGATAACTTCCATTCGAATTACACTGTTTTAGCAATACATTTTTGTGTTTATCTTTGGCTATTTCAACAATTTTAATAAATTATTTAGACTCGTAAATAATGCACTTATCACCATTTGCATCTTGTGATCATGCTACAGTTTTATACTTTAAAGATATAAAATCTAAAAAAAAACTGTATGCTTTCGGCTAACTTGGCTATTACCCTAAGGGAGAGGTAGAGGTGGGTCGGGGCTGAATTTGCTTAGTGAACTAAAAGAAAATGCAATCTTAAGTTGGACGCCACTGTATCTAACAAGTATAAATTAATTTTGAAGGGCAGATACAGAGAACTGTTTCGTATTTTGTAACAAATATGTGTTCGCCCTCATTAATATACACCTTTGTTATAATTATTTAATTCACAAGGATCCTTTACAGTATTGGATGTTTCTATTTGTACTTCATTAAAATAATATTTATTCGTCACATAGAGCTCCATCTGTGTTCAGGGTTTTGAAATAACATTTCAGGTACTTTGACATCCGTGTTGATGCGAGTTTTTGGTTCATTCCGCCTGTCCGCGTAATAAAACGCGAGAATGCTTGATCCCATTTTTAACAGCAGGATGTAATTAAGAGAGACAATTTTTTGACGCATGGTCGAAAGGTTGTTTTAAAGATGTTATTCGACCAGCATGTGGCTTGGTCCCGGAGGATTGCTTGGTCTTTTTGAAGTAGAAATCATTATCAGGTCAGTCAGCCTCTAAGTTGATACAACTATAGTGGGTTTGAAGAACATCATCTACGTGCAAGTTTAATTACGTGTTACCAAGTATCGAAATTTTTTTAGTTATGGGATATTGGAAGTTTTAATTATTGATTATGGAGTATTGAAAAGCTTTCAATTATTAATTATTCTGAGTAAAAATGTTCTAAAATTATCCTTACCGTGAACAATAAATAAACACTTTGTAAATGGAAATTGAGTTTGTAGTCTCAAGAACAGGCGAAGGTCACATCTGTTATAATTGTACACGAAGTTTAATGGACGAAGGTACGAAGTTCAAGTTCATATGAATGGGTAACTATTTCTTACTGAAAGTAAATATATATATTTGACGAAATCTAATGTTGGGTGTTTTCTGTATTTAACTCACACCCTAATGAAAATGTAGTGACCATTTTGTAAATTTTGTATAGCAGTTTAAATTGGCATACGTAATTTTTTTTTAAGATTAATTAGTTTGATGTAGTATAAATGTTCATATGAACACAAAAATTTAAAGAAAGCTTTCAAAGAAATTAATCTACACAAGAAGTTGTTTGTAACAAAATAAGTAACATCTTAGAGTTTGTTTGTCACATTTTAAGAACCAGTTTTTTATTGAAGTATAATTATTACCCAGACTATATTATACCATAAGGGAATTTGACCTTGCATACATAGAATAAATTTTTCTAAAAATATAAATTCAACAATATATGAAAAATTAATTAATTTACTTATTCACTTGTAAACCAAAAAGGATCCTATTTCGGTAACAATAAAAGTTGTATCGTATTAATAAAAATTCAATATCTTTCACTGAGAATTTTAATAAATAGTATTTTTTTTTAAATACGTGAAATGTAATAAGAGATAACGTATAAACATTTTTATATTTTGATTGTTGACAAACACTAACACATGTAAAGTGGTATAAACGATGTGTATATATATATATATATATATATATATAATTTAAAATTGATTTGTGGGTTTGAGGTCTCTAGATTAAGTTGAAAACTCTTTTTTATGGCCTAAATTTTCGAATTTATTTAAATTCTTGATCATAGGCTATAAACTTGAGATTAATTGAAAACTAGCATAACAAACATTATAAAAATCTTGGAAAAACTTGTAAAACTAACAAAATTAAACGTTTTTAAATATAAATTGTAAACATTAAACTTGTATATGACATCAATTTGATGTAAAAATTTTTGTTTCATATATATCCTATGAAACAAAAATTTTTTACATCAAAATTTATGACATCAAATTGATGTCATATACAAGTTTAATGTTTACAATTTATATTTAAAACGTTTAATTTTGTTAGTTTTACAAGTTTTTCCAAGATTTTTATAATGTTTGTTATGCTAGTTTTCAATTAATCTCAAGTTTATAGCCTGTGATCAAGAATTTAAATAAATTCGAAAATTTAGGCCATAAAAAGAGTTTTCAACTAATCTAGAGACCTCAAACCCACAAATCAATTTTAAATTACAAATATTTAGGTCGTAATTATTTTCACTTTATATATATATATATATATATATATATATGATATATATATTGCTGTGATATACTCCTTTGAATGCGGGAACTGAGTCCTTTCAACAAAAAATTCTAGTCCCACCGATTGGGCGTCATAAACTGCTGTGATCCTGGTTTCGCTTCAGCTGCTCACCTAATTTTATAAACCTCCTCATTCATAAAAATTAAACAACACATTCCTACCACAAACATCAACGTTAACTCTATTTACATCAATATTCAGAATACATTAAATTTTCAAATTAAATTTCAGCATAAAATTCAGTTTTAAAAAGAATTTCAAGATTAATTTTATTATCACTTTAACGTGCATCCAGAATTAAAGTCCTTGTTGGATGCCTACTAATTAATATAACAATATAAGCAGACCGAGTCTGAGTATAAAGGAGCATCTACCACCCCTTTACGTTAATTAACCAGGTTCGTCTAATTGAGCTCAAAGACATACCCAAAGTTTCATCATAATTCAGAACATCAATACTAAATACCCCTTTCTACTTAAACAAGCAAATTTCATCTTAAAATTAAAATTTTATGGTTAGTACAATTTCACTAATGTCCATTTAAAGTAAATTAATTATAAAGTTATTCAACCCACACAAAATGTCAAACAAAATAGTATAATTTACCTGAAGGTTACTGTCCTCGTAGCTTCAATGTACATCGTCCCTTTAGTTAATCACACCATTCCAACAGGATTATATTTACGGCTTCTAATTCTCAACGCTTTTAAAATTTTCTCCATCACCATTTATTTAAAGTTGTTTCTGGGCTTTTCTGGAACTCATCTGTGTATATCTGACCCTGGTTTTGTGGATCCAGACACGTATTTGAACCATTTAATTATTAACACCCCCGAAAAATAACAAAGAAATTAATACTTCTTTCACCAATATACGCCAAAACTGCCTACTTTTGTGTATACATTTGTCGTTGTAAATTTTGCTAATTGGTACAGTGATACTAAATTTTATTACCTTGTATCTAAGTGCACTGAAGTACATTCATGTTAGCACGTAAATAACAAACTATTTTGAATCACTAAAATATACGAGCAAAATTTTAAATTATTTTATCAAACTAAAATGCACTGTTTAACATCTTGAATCAAGTCGCGCATGTAAGAGCTTTTAACGCATCGAATAGTCAAAAGTCTAAGAGGCCGAAATTCATATTACCACCGGTATATATAGCAAAAAGCCTGTCTGTCGGTCTGTTCCCCAAAGCAGACAATTCTTAAGAATTTCTCATTCTATGTTCCCAGTCCGTCGCTCGCGCGTCGGTTTTACGAATTTTCACTCGCCCCATTTAAAACTCAGAAATTCTCACACGGCACGCAAACATGTCCGAGAAAAACTAATTAATTTTGTACAGAAATTGTTGTTTCTACCTCTGATATTTGCATCCTATTTTCAACCAATTGTGACCCTCGTGACGTTGCTTAAATCACGCCTTTTATTATATGTGTCTTTGCTTGACGCATTTTCTCTTTCCTTTTCTAACCTGTTCGTATTGGTGCAAATTGATATTCTTTATTATCGATTATATTTTAGTCCATGTGGACTATCTGGGTTAAATAACCCCGTATCGCACATTCTCGTGAATATTAAGCCCCGGTTTCTCCAAGATTCTTTGAAACCATTTGTTATCTACACAATTTTGCCGTGCGTGATATTTAAACTACGCAGGTGTTCAAAATAATATTAATTCTCAGAGCTTTTAAATAAACCCTGTTTTGTATTTCGTGCTAAAGCATCTGACCGTTTCCAATATCCTTAGAATCGACATGTTTATCTAAACAAATTAAACTGAAATTGCCTTTTAAAATACGCAGGTGTGTTCAAACATCCTACTTCTAACTAACACTTCTAGGATTTGCATTTTATTGGGTTTTACAAGTTTCTATAGATATTATCTGTAATGCGTTTTGTTCAATCCCGGTTACTTGAAATAGAGTTAATTAAGATAAATTTTGCACGTAATTTCCATTTGTTTAGGAATAATTACATTACACGCAGAGCTTTTAATACTGCTTCTTTTGATATAAAGCGTCTTGTACATGATTTAAATCTCTTATGTTTAATGAAACTAATAAATTTTTATGCTTCACGGTTTTAATAACGCGTATTATCTAATAATATTCATTATACACGGTGATTAAAATTATTTGATGTGATTATTTAATTTTTTACCCTGGTCTAAATATGAGTATTTTATATATATATATATTGCCGTGGAAGTCGAGACAGTCTCAGGATTCTCTATTAAAATTCGTGCCTCACCAGGGTCAACATAAAATTTTCAAAAATCCAAAATTTCAAAAAAAAATCCTTGCCCTTTTATTTCGCCTTTAAACTCCTCTGCTTCCGTGGCTAGCTCAGCTGTGCCTCTTCTCGAATACCTAAATTTACAGACATCTCTTTCACACTCGCACGCCATTGTATAAAACTACCAAATATTACCACAACCACACAACCTTTTATTTACACCTATTAAAAGATAAATTATATTCACATGTGTTAAAACAGTTTGATACAATAATTATAAAACTCAAATTATGGTATGTTTTTAAAGTCCTTGATTTTTCTAATGATTTTTAAACAAATTCAATGAGATATGAGTAGATAGGACCCACATGTTACCCTAAATTGACTTCACACTGAAGTATGGCGAGCTCATTATAACCCAGTTCAGTTTGTGTATGCCTTTTAAACCTTGCATAAATTAAAACAAAATTTTACAGACCCGTTTACCCTTTACAATTCATTTTTTATCCTGAATAAAATTTTGGATGTTCTAAATACACCCTTTTTTAATATTCAACATCAATAAATTGTCCAGTACATGTATCTTTTACAATAAGTTTCTACAACCATAAATATGCCACAAAAAAGTCAACCACACAGCACAAAATTTCACAAATGTTTATAAAACAGAAATTTCAAATAAATTACCTGGAGAATTTTTCAGGCTTCCTTCCCGTCCGAGATGAGTGCCAGAAAACCCCTCAGCGTTGTTTCGATTTACTGTGCTGCTCAGCGGATCCACAGGCCTCTACCATCTGATACCTCTGCAAGCTATGCGCCTCGTCTCACAGTACCATTCCATATATCATGCATACAAACTCGATTACTTGTGGTGCTTACCCTCATATAACATGCTTCCATTTAATGATTTTTGTGTTGTAGTAGCCGGACCTTTATTAATTTAATACGCACTACTCTTACTTCGCGTCAATAATTGGAGGTCCGCTACTACTGTTTTATACTAGCAACCAAAAAAAAACTTTATTGTATACTGGTCTGAATCGGTATTCAGCACTTTATCGAAGTAATGGAAAAGAGAAGAGAGCCTTAATAACCTAGGTTGGGTATTTATATCCTTTTTAAACCCCCCTAGTGGACGCGCTTCATGTGAAAAGCTTATTTTCAAAACGAATTCTAAAAATTTCGAATATAACCGTCTTTACATTCGTAAAATTTGCTCCGTCCTACGTACTGTATACCCCGAATTCGCTTTCAATCTTTGCGTGTGCGTACGTTTGGAAAACTGTCTGCTTTCAACCAATGACAAAATTCTCTGCCGTCACAAATTCCGCCTAAGTTCTATTTATCTCTGTTCTAAGCATGTTTGTTGTCTCGTTCAAAACCCCACTTGAGTTACAGAAAATCGATACTGTTGACATCCTATCTCAACTCCACGTGTGTATTGTACGTGTATTTCAATCCCAACGCTTTTATTTCTGTCTGTATCTGTTGTATATAACCGATTGTCCATTTCCCTTGCTCCTTAAGATGTTTGTTACCCTAGTTGTTTATACCAAACTGACGGTTGGAAATAATTTCTATGAAATCCTATCTTAACATATCCTCGACTTCTTTGAACATAACCTTTAAACAGCAGATGTTTCTGTTAATTATCGACCGTTTTGAACATAACAATTCCTAGACTTTCTACTTCTTCGTATCTGATAAAACTGACGTTGGCTTTTACAACGAATACGTTATTGATTTTCTTACACAGCACGTTCCCTTTTGCTTATATGTGTTGAATTAAAATAACTTATGGTTAACTATGCGTATCCTTGAACTTCTATTTGCTTTGAAGCTTTCTTCCTTCCTGTGATCCTAACATTTCAATTATTAAATATAAAAATACTCTAATATTCGTCCGTTTTCTCTAAATGAATTAAATTAATTTTTCGCATAAATAATTTGCTCTTTTCTATATACAGGGTTGTTAAAATTTTATTGTTTCCCATTGATTTACCCTTTGAATACACAACAATATATATATATATATATATATATATATATATATTCTTATGCTCACCCCCCCCCCCTTTTATATGATATTTACTTTAACTATGGTTTATTTATTTAAAATTTTTATATACTCGACAGTGTGAAACTTTTGACTCTTATATTTCGTGCTTTAACTAAGTTTGGTTGGTCTACAAAACAAAACTATATGAATATGCCTCGACTATTGAAACTCGCCTTCTCAGGGTAGCCCCACCTACCTACCGTGGGTTCAGTGATAGGTAGATGGTCACTACACCAACCAAACTGCACTACCTTTATTTTAGTACTTGTAACCTTATATTCGTATATGCCAAATTTTTAATAAGCAGATCCACGTAGCCTTGTGCCAAATCAATTACTCTTACCAATTTAACTTTGACGTATCAAAAACACAGTACTCACCCGATTTACGCGTCGCTGTAGGCCTCTCTGAACTCTGGCTCAAAATCTCAATCGCCGGATGGGTCTTCACACTGCGTTGCACTATCGCCATGGCTCCTATGCTTTCCAGACACCAGGTTTTGCTATACGTAATTTTGATATTCACCCAAATCTATAAATAATGACCAAATTTAGAATTTTGAATACCTTGCAATTTTACTTCCCCCGCCCTAATTTTCCTATATTTATGCCTTCTTTCCGTATAATACTCCTGCTAATCCAACGCTATCCTTTCTTTAATCTGCTCGTTCCAATTCTATGCTCTTTTCTGGTTTCCACTCAATACCAATCTATCCGCAATGCACTATCCAAATCCCTCCAAGTAATTTCTCCTTCAGTCTAATAAATCCAATCCAATTCCTTTCTGCCTTAATCCAACTCGTTCCATACATCCACTATTAATTCCGCCTGTTTCAATGTCGCTCCAATTCACTCTTACAACTTTCCACCCGTCTTTACTATTATTATTATTCCACTCACTTATCTATACTCTTCTTTGTTTCAATTAAAGACTTGAACTTTTCAAAATAATTTATTTACTCTTTTTAATATTCAAATTAGCGTAGTATACAAAAAGCACGTCTTGTTACAAAAATATTTTAATCGAACCTCTCGTTATTTATGTTTACCTAGGTGATACTACCTTTTAAATTATGCCTACTCTATACATTTTACAAATTCCCCATCCAATTAAATCGTCCCAACTAGTTTGTGTCACTAATACCTATAATTCATCTTTTACACTTTACAATTTTATATTTAAATGTTCAATCATTGGTTCATATGACCGCGTCATCCTTCAATCAGCTTTGACAATATTTTCACTTATAATTTTGATACTACAAGTTTGTCCAAAGGTTGATTCTACTAAATAACTGCCGAAATGTTTCACATATAAACCTGGTTCTGTGTGGTGAATAGTGGAACTTCTACAGACGCATCCGGTTTTTCGATCAGCAAATGTACATTCTTTGGCTTATTAACGTACCGCTTAGTATAAATCCTTGAATACTGTGCTTTCTCCGTCATCAAGTCATTGTTTTACGTCTTGGCACTTCTACTTTGACTAATATACTTCAAATACTTTAACATTTGTAAAGTACGGCAAACACAAAATTTTCAGTTACGTGATCTGATATTTGGCTTTATTTGGCATATACACAACCTTCAAACAAAATAATCTTTATACCCTTTTAGCTATCACTAACACTTCAATATATATATATATATATATATATATATATATATATATATATATATATATATCACAATAGAAAATGACTTGAGTTACTTTAAAGCTTACTTTAATTGGAGTTAATAATAATTTTGCTTAAAGCATGCCACCAATTTTATAAAAATTTTGAGTATAGAAAGAAAGACTACTAACATTATATTGGTAAGATATTTTGGGTTATATTTTTGAATTATTATTTTTATTGAAATTTAGTTTGTGATAAATTGACTAGGCTCTAGTGAAGCTCTAGTTCTAAGAAAGTTTGAGGAGGTTATATTTTCAGACAGTACGAAGTCATCGTTCCA
Source organism: Platerodrilus igneus (assembly GCA_036346225.1). Classification (NCBI taxonomy): domain Eukaryota; kingdom Metazoa; phylum Arthropoda; class Insecta; order Coleoptera; family Lycidae; genus Platerodrilus; species Platerodrilus igneus. The sequence goes on from JARFIW010000791.1 coordinate 7,710,549, forward strand.
ATCCAAGCTTGTAGTGTCACAAGTAAGTGAGTATTATTTTTATACGTTTTGGTTGTTCAGGAGTTTTTTTCTTTTTGAAGATTTCCGTATCTTATCTTCGGATTGTTAAACATTATAGCTATTATTAAGATACGGTGGTGTCCATTAAAAATTCTTTTTGTTGTATACCATCCTACGACCCTATCTCATAGCTCTGCCCTAAGTTAAAGAAACTTAGCTGGCAGGAAGAACTCTTTAGAGGGCCCTTTGTTCTCAAAGCTGCTTTCCATACATTTTACCCTGGGTTTCAATATTAGACAGGAAGCCCTTTTTTTAAAGGCTCTGCCGTCTATAAAGTGAAGTAGTTATACTTTACTATAAAAAAGAAGTGTAAAATTTCTTATTTTTCTTCGAAATTCTTAGATAAGAATACGGTGACAATATATAGTGTAAATTTTATCTCAATTACTTAGATGCATTTCCCAACAAAAAATATATAAATAATTTACGTACGTACAAAGTTGTTACGTCACTAACCTGTTGATTTTTACACTTTATAAAATAAATTGGCAAAATTTTAAAGTATATAATAGGAATATTGAGTGATATTTTTACTTTTATACAAGACCAATTTGTTGCATGATCGCTACACAAAGAAATCTTTAAAAACTTCTTTAGCACAGCCTCTCGCCCATGAGGTGAACAATAGATAACTCGAATTGTTTTCAATTTTGAACAGGAATTCACTTGTTATTTTTCTTTTAGCAAAATATCTAACGCTATAAAGAATTGAAATTATAATTATACATCCTGTTTTACGAAAAAATATGGTCTGAAAAGACTGTACTGCTGCATCTAGTTGGTTTAACGGGTGTGTTGATGTCTCAAGCCTTAAGGAAAGTTGTTTAATACAGCTGGTTTTTTATAAATTCTTTGACGAATTCGGCAATAGAATAAACCACTCGCCCTTAATAGCAAGTTGGGGATAATCACCCTGATGAAACTACTCTGCTATGTTGCAGAATACTAATTAGGTGGATTAATAAAAGTTTATTGACATCAATAGTACATCTACGGTTAACGAACCATTATGCTACCGACGAATATCTCTGAAGCGATAAACCGTATTAGGATTCCTTCAATTTTATTTGGGCATCAGCAACTCCATTATGAACATCTCGTACAATAGAATAGGAGTAAGAAAACTATCAACGTGGTTCATAAGAAATATTCGTCCCGGGAAACCGCATCTACATAGAACTATGTATGAAAAGACATATGTTTAACAAAACTAGGACGGACCACCAGCGGTGTTTATAAAATAACCCAAAAACATTGAAATAGTTGAGAATAATAACGTATTTACCTACAATATTTTATGTTAAACACAGTGGTGTACCTTTCAAGCAGGAATAAGCAACGCTTACTGGTCCAAGTTTTTAAAGAAACTTTTTGCATCTCCATTATGAACATCTTGGATAATAGAATAGGAGTATCAAAACTATCAACGTGGTTCGTAAGAAATATTTGTCCCGGGAAAGCGCATCTACATAGAACTATGTAAGAAAAGACATATGTTTAACAAAACCAGGACGGACCACCAGCGATGTTTATAAAATAACCCAGAAAACCCTGAAGTAGTTGAGAATAATAACATATTTACCTGCAATATTTTATGTTAAACACATTGGTGTATCTATCAAGCAGGAATAAGCAACACTTATGGGCCCAAGTTTTTAAAGAACCTTTTTTTACTTTTGTTTTATTTCCATATAGCCAACAAAATAATGAAATCTAACAAATCAAGTTAAAATATTGGATGACATCTGAGAGCTTACTTCCATCATTAATTTGGCAGAAATGTACACTTTTTATACAAAACGGTTTGATCTGTAACAACAGTAAGGTGCTTTAGTTTCTTTATAGAAAACACTATAGGAGACTTGTATAATATGAAATTTTACTTTACCATATAATTTCTCATACATTTTTTAAATGAATTAATAACTTTTTAATTCTACACTACAAGCATTTGTTTTATGGGTATATATGTACCCTAAAATTTTGGTAAGGATTAGTTTATTAGAAATTTTATTTCTGATTCATTCAACGGACGTACATCTCAAACAATTTTTGCCAATTGACTCTAAATTGCATAATTCGTCAAGAAAATATTAAACAAAAATTTTTTCTTCAAAATTTCAGGTTAATCACAATAGCTTACTTCTTTCAAGTAAGTTAAAAAGAAATAGTATGCTAATTAACAAATCTGCATCATTCACAATGAATGTTCATAGTTTCAGTACACTTGGCAAGGCAGCTTACGGATGTCTCACTGTACTGCTGTGCCATCCTACACCCGCAATCGTGATGAGCGGTGTTGGTGTTGTGGCTTTACCGATTATTACTCGTTACTGGTTTGTGCGTTGTGTATTTTCAGGATAGTTGTAGCTTTAAATACTTGTAGAATGGAGAAGAGAACGAGTGGAGCATACAAAAGAAAACTAAGGAAATGTAAAGAAGAGAAAATTAACATGATGCAGAAAATAGATTATTTTTTTATTTGAAGAACGCATAAATAATCCTATTAATCTGGAAACCCCTAAGAATTGTGATCCATCTACGAGTAAAAATTCAGACTTGTCAGCAACTGCAATTACCTCACTGATTACAAAATCTAGCCCCTTTATCAGTAGTGATAAAACTTAAATAATGCATGTAACATTTAGCGTTTACTAGCTGTTAACAATGCTAATATTCTGAATATGGCTAAATCAGCTGATACAAATGATTCATTATAGCTTTTGAATTCCTGACTTAGGTTATTATATTGATAAAAATACGACATGATATTAGACAAGTATACATGCCCAGCTCTAGCTACAGTGAGGAAGAGGTAGAGGCGATCTACAAACATATCGAAGACATACTAAGATACGTAAAAGGACATGAAAATTTAATAATTACGAGGGGTTTTAATGCAGTGGTATATGAGGGTAGGGAAGGAGCACTAGTAGGTTTATTTGGTTTAGGCACGAGAAATGACAGGGAAATTGGCTGGTAGAACTTTGCGACAAGAACAATTTAAGCACCACAAACACATTATTTCAGCATCATGCTAGAAGACTATGCAGGTTGAAGATATCAAATAGATGACATTCTTGTTAAACAACGGTTTAGGAATCAAGTAAAAGACTGTAGAACTACCCAGAACCAGATATAGACACTGGTCACAAAATCGTAATTATGGTCACTCTTAAATTTAAAATTTTGAAAAAAAGGAACAGAAAAAGACACTTTGACTTTGAGAAACTAAAAGATAAACATATCCACGAAAGATTTGAAAAAAATCAAATGAATTGCTGAAAGATATCGGGAAAATATCTTATATTAAGGAAGTAGAAACAGAATGGAGTAACATTAAATCCAGCTTAGACATGGCGGCCAGAAATGCGTTGGAGTATACACAAAAAGAAAATAATAAACCATGGATAGCAAAGGATATCCTTAATCTAATAGGGGAAAGACGAAAATACAAAAATAGATCAGATGAAACAGGAAAACAAAGATATAAAGCCATAAAATTGGAAATTATTCGCAAATGCAGGAAAGCTAGAGAACACCGGATTGATGAAAAGTGCATAGGTACAAACTAAGATGGAAATAGGAAACACAGACAAATAGTACAAACGAATTAGAATAAATTTTAGGGCTATAAAACCGTATAGCAAAAATATGAGATACTGGAGGAAACGTCATAGAAAATGTAGAGAAAGCGGCAAGAATATATAGGGAGAGGAACTAACAGCGTTAGAACAAGAAGCAATTGAAAAGGATGACGGATATCATATACTTAGAGATAAGTTTGAATTAGCATTACAAGGCCTGAAAAATAATAAGGCGCCAGTTACAGACAAGGTGCAAGCAGAAACTCAAAGCCACTGGACAAGCAGTAACAGAACGGTTCTTCGAACTTGTAAACTATATGTATGAGACAGACGAGATACCCAAGGATTTTAAACGTAACATCATAGTCACTATACCAAAAAAGAGAGACTCCGATAGATGTGAAAGTTTGACAACACACAATATTAACTACAATTGTGCATGTGACAATTATTCTCGTAATTACAATACGTATATTTCAAATTCAAAAGTGTAAGAAGCACGTGCTATAATTTGTTCTCGAGCGCACAAGTGTATCATGCAGAACGTGTGACTTTTGGATGGGGACTTCTGTATGAATGGTCGTGCTGAACTCAACACATCTAACCTGTAGTAGTGCAATGCGACCAAATTTAATGAATTTGTATAAAACCAAAAATAGACTTATTTTTGAATATACGTATATTATATGGTCAAGTCGTCATTTATTTCATTACATGTTAACAAGTGGTAGCAAAACGAAAATGTATAGATTTCAATGACCCTTGACCGCGTGTTTTTGTAGAAAGTACTTTAGTAATTATCAAGTGAAAGTAATTAATAATTTCGTTTTGCATATCACGGTACACGGTTTTGATAGAAGCTGTAACATAATAGAGGTTAGAACATAATTATTTGGAATCTTCGAAATTCGTTCTACACCACGTGTTAAGAAGGACCATCAGTTTACATGTTTTTGCCCCTTCACACAAGAAAGGAACGACAAACGTGAGTAATTTATAAATTTTTTTCCTTTTTATAAGTTCTGAAATTTTATGAAAATGGATTCTGGAACAGAATCGGCAATGTCATTTAAAAATGTTGGGCACCTCTAATTATACCGCTTGGAAGGTGTAACGCCCAAGAACATTTTTAAATTAATCCAAATTTCAAACGATATTTTTTACCAATCACTGACAATTCTATCTAAAATGTAACTCATCACTAACCAGAATTAATATAGTTACTTAACCCTAGTTTGATTGTGGGTGACAGTTGACAACTTAAATGAACATAACCTATCAACTGATATCTAACATACCCTGAAATTTAGGAATTTTTAAATTAAGGCGCCAAAGGAAATGCTAGTTTGTTCAAGAAAATTCGAAACCGGAAGTGTGCAATAATATTTAATTTTTCGCAATATCTTAAAAAAAATATTAACAGAAAATAATTTAGAATATTGAAGAATAATTTAAATTTAAATATATGGTAGTTTCCAAGCAGCCATGGTAATAATAAAAGTTGATTTAATCAATTAACCTAAAGCATATGTAAGGAGGATTTAAGATTGTGAAATATGTAAGGTTTTTGATTGGCTACACCAGTCACGTGATCGAAGGTATATAAATACGGGAAGTGGGAAAATTCAAAAAAGACGACATACAAAGATACACAAAGATATGAAAGGAGGCAGGTGAAGGTTAATGTAACTAGCCCGGGGCTGGTGCGTGTTATGTTGCAAAGCTACGTGGCAGTATTGGTTATATTCCAGTTTAAATTAAAGCAATGTTAAGTGAATAAATCTAATAAGTGAGTATGCTTATATGGAAAGTAGTAAATTTAAGTAGTTGATGGTGAACATATTACTAAATATCCATATTGGGAGATATACAAATATCAGTTTCATTCTATAAGAAAACTAAATGGTTAAGCCGTAAGTCGTTTAATGTAGGAAGCGCAGTTTTACTAACTGTGAAAAAGATGATGACTCACCACCAACATACAGTTCATTGTTTGGCGATGGTGATGGGCTAAATAAAAGTAAAGTTACGAAGAAGAACCACTACCATGCGGTTCATTATTTGGGGATGGTGAAACTCAGGTTTTTGGAAGGTTGGTCCCAATCCAATTTGGTAAAGAAGTAGGGGAATGAATATAAGGGGTTTCGAGCACAAAATTTATCAACACCCGTGTTAAGCACTATCAACCCTGGTGAGGATAAGTTACCTCGAAGTACCGTAGGCACTGGAGCAAAAGTGGGTATTGTATACCCAGAACAGGTATTAGATGAATCTATGAATAAATGATTCGAGAGAACGGACGTGTATAAGCATATGCATGCATACACGTGAGGATGCAGGTATGAACTTTTATATATTTATACAAATGCTTTTATATGAATATGTTTTTAAGTTACTAGATTAATGTTGGAATTTTATGACATTATTATTAACGTTACCACTTAATATTATGAATTTTGTGTAGAATATCGAGAGTTCTTGGTTATGTTTAATACAGGACTAATTTGTTTTAATTGTTGAATTTACATTGATTAGTACAGTGTATAACAACACAGGTTAAGGTAACTTTTAGTTAAATAATAGATATTCTTTTGTTGCATTCATGTATGTCTTTTAATTTATTGTGTAAAAGACTAAGAAAGTGAAAGGTATGTCAATATAGGTTATGTATATAGTTATATCACCATACTAGAGGTTATTATATTCATTACTTGATATGAATGTTGAGATATATATATATATATATATATATATATATATATATATAACCATTAGAAAGTGTGGATTGAAATACATTTAGGGTACAAGGATTGTGTAAACCCTCGGATAAGTTAACTCACCAGTGTCGATTTCAGAGTTCTATGCCTAACCACCCTGAGGAATGTCCATGTATTCTCCACTGTAGAGGAGCCGAGGAGTTTGAGTGAAGTATAGTGATTGCTGTTGGATCAGAAATAGTTGACAACCTTCTGGAGTAGGTGAGTGGACCCTTGTATTGAAATTTGGAACCGTAAGAATTGATATTTGCATTTTATTTTATATGTATTAGGTAACTTGTTTCTTTGAGTGTAACTTAAGACAGAGATAGAGGGCGAAGTGTTACAAAGATGAATTGCACTATGTTGTTAAGAGATAGAGACATCTACAGATTTATAGAGAAGAAACAACCAAAATTAGCTGATCCTTCAACTCTGAAGGAAAAGCAAGAATTTGAAGTAAAACATGGCAGAACACTAAGTACTATATATTTAACACTTGAAGAAGAGATACAACCGTTGCTAACTAATGTCGATGACACATTCGATGCATGGTGTGCGTTGCAAAATGAATTTGAACCTACATCATGTAGATGTCCATCCGTGCCGAGCACGAAGAAAGATTTGATACTCTTAATTGATCTCAGGGGTTCGGTTTAGCAAATATACAACGACAGACCAAAAGCAAAATAACATTTATTAACTGTTGAAATACAAACTGAAATGACTCACATGTCGTACCGCTGGTAATAAAAAGCCAACTTAACAATGTTTATGTTTTATAATACACCCAATTAAATACCCTTTACTGCGAACTGATTACAGCACGTGCTGGCGCACATATTATACAAATTATCCATTAAAATAAAGGTCAAACACTTACGTTCTAGAAATCCTTGCAGGTGCAAGCGTATAAATACCTGCCGATACGCCGGCGGCTTCACCCCAATAATCCTTTGCTGTACTTGGCGTTTACACATGCAGTTCACACCACACAATTGCCAATTACCTTAAATTACGCTAAAAAGCATCTTCATTACCCGTAACGAATTACATATCTAGATAAATCTCTAAAACACCACTAGTACATATCTGCAACTAATATTTATAAAGTAGATATTAAACCGTTTATACTAGAGGTATCTGAATATCTAACCAAAATACATTATAATTAATAAATCGGATACACCCTAGGTGTAAATAGCAGGCATAACCACCTGTATCCACGCTTCTCACATCAACTGACCACCCCTCGTCCCTAGTGACCTTCCTAGCTAAACCCCTATGTTTCATCCAGCACGGCTGGAAAAACCAGGCTCGTGTAGTTATAGCGCAGAGCCCCTATTTTAAATAAACTTATGAAATATAAGAGTAATATATATTTACATATCTGGCACGTTACAATCATTTCTTTGAATAGCGTGTATTTATAGAGACTTGTTTATAAGTAAGAAGAACGTTTCAGAATTGATGGGGGTGTATATTTCTCGTATATCACAAGTAGTAAGTGAATTAGAGCGCTTAGGTGAGAAAGTATCAGATAAACTAGTGGCAATTGTAATGCTCTTAGGGTTAGGTGACATATTGATACTGTAACGCAAACAATTTCTCAAATACCGCCCGTCGATTTATCCACAAAAGTGGTTAGGGATGACTTATTAATCGACGAAAGTCGTTTGAATGCCAAAAATGATAATAAAATAGTGGATAGTGTTATAAAGCCTAACAACATATCCACGTTAAATGTAAGTAAGAATAAAACTTGTAAATGTTACAGGTGTGGTAAGGTAGGCCATTTCAAAAAGAATTGTTATGCCAAGGTAGTAAATGGTGAGGGAAATAGTACAAATAGAAAGTCGAATTTTAGAAATAAGAATAAAATTTTTAATGTAATTAGGCCTAAAAATAAATCAGAGCATCATTTCATTTTAGCAGTTGTTTACTAGTAGGGTTATTAACTCCTTCTAAGCAGGCAAAAGACTATTGGATTGTAGATCACTTTTGCAGCACTATATGCTCATTTAGTGAGTGTTCAAAAATTAAACCTATTCCTGTTACACAGGGTCATATCAAATTCTTGCCATAGGTAAGGGTACTGTTTCACTACCTATGAAAACTGATCAAGGTAGAGAATGCACTCTTGAATTGTATGATGTGTATCATATTCCTAATTTGTGTAGAAATTTAATATCAATTTACGTACTAATAGAAAGTGGGTTTAAAATTGATTTTAAAAAGAAATCTTTAGTGTTATCTGATAAAGATGGCAATATTGTTAATTTATCAGTTTAAAATAGACTATTTTCTTTGGTTCCTTGGCTCTGAGGTTAAAACTATTCATAGTAATGATGAAGTAAATATTCCTTGTCCAAGTGTTCTGTAAATGTGGGTTAGTGGACCACCTGAGTAGTGAATGTTTTAACTGTAAAGCAAATTGTCCAAACTGTGCTGAAATGAACCTCAAATATTCTTTATCTTTAGATACAGTGCATTCTCCTTTAGATAAGTCATGTCATACGTGGGGTAAACATTTGCAGATCGCTTGTACTAAGATTGATTATGTTAACCAGTCGTAGCAATTACAGCGTTCACTAATGTTGCCTACATCGGTAAAAAATACATTTTCCTCCTCACGTGGCTTACGTTTACTTTATCAAAATGTCAGAGGACTTCGAACCAAAACTTTATTTAAAAATAATTTTATGACCACTCAGTATGATATAGTACTTACTGAAACATGGTTAAACGATACTATTGACAATAATGAACTCTTTAGTAATAATTACACGGTTTTCAGATAGGACTGTAATTATGCTTTAAAAAATAAAACAAAAGGAAAAGGTTTGCTTATCGCTATCAAAAATAATTTCTCTGCAGTTCGATTGGATGATTACAGTTATCCTAATATAATTGCAATTCAAATTGAGTTCTCCAAGGTTTTTTTAGTAATTGTTTTAACTTATATGGAATGCACTGCAACAGTTGCAGATTTTCAACAATTAGCCAACTTCATGGATTCTTTGGAAGTTTTATTGTTAACTAACCATATTATGTTGTGTGGTGATTTTAATTTACCTGCTGTAACGGCCTGATTATAATTTCAAACTGGGGAATATGAATTGTCATATTATTTATTTATTTTTTTATTTATTTATTTATTATTAATACTCTACAGGACAACCCAAATGGTATATACCAAAGAACAACACACTAATCATACAATCATAATAAAATAGTATAAAATAGTTTCTAAATAAGTACTATTCTAACAAGTATACAGAAAAATATCAACCATCAGTCAGTATAGACTGTCTACATCATTTAACAGTAGTTCATTGACCCGTTTTTTATAGGTATCGAATGAAACACCAAATATGTTACTATTAGACAGTTTTTTTTGTGCTTTGTTAAAATTAATGGCAAGTTTTTCCGTAATAGCAGTACAACCATAATTGGTGCGATGACACTGTACATAAAAAGTTTGGGCAGAACGTGTTAAGCGACTTGGCACTCTGAGCCATACCTTAGACAGCAGGTATTCACAGTCAATAAAATTGTTTAATAACTTGTGTAAGAAGAATAGCATTGCTTTTTGTCTTCTCATTTCTAGGCTTCTAATACCAGTGAGTTGGAGCCTAACACTATAGGGTACATGTTCATAAGGAAAATGCAGCTTATATAAAAGAAATTTTACAAACGTATTTTGTACCCTTTCTAAATGATATTTATGACATTCATACGAGGGAGACCAGATAACACTATTGTATTCCAAAATACTTCGCACTAAGCTGTTGTAAATTATTTGTATCACTTTTACATCGTTAATATTTTCACAATGTCGCTGAATAAAACCTAGCATTCTAAATGCCTTAGCAGTAATGTTGTTGATGTGCTCATTAAATGTAAGAAAACAATCAAACATTACACCTAAATCACAGATCAACTCAACGGATTGAATTGCAGTTTTTGTATTGTATAGGTACATAATATTGGCTGTTTAATGCGATGAAAACGTATAAATTTACACTTAGCAGTGTTTAAGGTCAGACCATTTTTGCTACACCATGTTGACACTTCATTTAGATCCTCTTGAATGTTATCGCAATCTTGTGGGCATTTTACTATTGAAAATATTTTCAGGTCATCTGCATATAATAAGCATTTACAGTGTTGGAAAATCGAGACTACGTCATTGATAAATAGTAAAAATAGTATGGGGCCGAGATGCGATCCTTGTGGGACACCAGAAAGCACATTAATATCTGAGGATTTGATACCGCATAAATGTACGTATCATGCACGACCACTTAAGTATGATTTTATCCAAGTAAGATATACACCAATTATTCCAATTGCCTTCAATTTTGTAAGAGAATATCATGGCAAACACTGTCAAATGCTTTGGATATATCTAGGTAGATTACATCTATCTGCAATCAGTTTTCCATATTTGATATTAAAAAATTTTGTATTATCGCCAAATTAGTAGCAGTAGAACGTCCTTTAAAGAATCCATGTTGCTCGATAGAGATGTAATGTTTGTAGGTGGAGAATATTTCATCTGTGATAATAGATTCCAATATTTTGCCATAATACATATTAAGGAGATACCTCTATAATTTTCAACCTGATCTTTTGCCCTGATTTAAATATAGGGTAAAGAGACGAACGTTTCCATAATGTTGAAAGCATCCTCATTGAAGGATCTTTGAAAATATCGCATAAAGGTGTTAATAACGAGTTTTTACATTGCTTGATAAAAACAGATGGGATTCCGTCTGGACCCGCACTTTTGTTACAATCCAAAGCATTAATCTTACTCAGAATTTCATCTTCTGTGAAATTATGCATAGATAGTGTATTATAATTTGGAATACTAATGTTTGGTAGTAAATCAGAGTGACGCTTTTGATAACAGGACTCAAAATGCTTTGCAAAAGAGGAGACAATATCTGTAGGACTCTCCCATTTGACTCCTTTGTAAAACATTATTTTAGGTATCCCAGTATCCTTTATGGATGATATTGTTTCTAAATATGATTTACATTCTTGCAATCATATCTGCAATACAACTGTTACGTAAATTTATTACCTGGAACAAAAGAAACGTTGCCTGTTTGTACCGCGGCTAGTCAGAAGCATAATGGGTCGGGTTCTGAAAGCTAGATGGTACTGATATTTTGTTGAGCGCCAAGGCGGGCTCCGCGCAAAAAGGCAACTATAATATAAAACCAACCTTACCTGCCTAATTGGTTGATCCAGGATCCAGGACTAATATTACTGTAGATATAGTGTGAACTTCAGGTTTATGTGAACTACGATTAATATTTGCACACGTTATGTAAATATGTATATATTGTAAACATTCAAATTAACACTAATTGAAGGGAAACAGCTGATTGCACCTGCAACTCCTAACAAGTCGCATAAAGTTAAAACCAGTACTAGGGTTGGTTTAAAACAACACTTTGTATATAGTGAAATGTATATAGTAAAATTACCACTATAGGCCCTTTCAACTGCTTTAACAGTGATAACGGAACAAAATGAACTTATTATTTTTATATATGAAAATTTGGTAAGTTGCAAAGTAAGCAACTAAGTCCGTCGGAGTATTCTTTATTCTTCTCAGGCCACTTACGTAAAAAAGGATACGTTAATACATCCTGGTGTGGTGTTTTGCTCTCTGCAGGTAGCACTTGTCCCTCGCTGTAGATATGTAACTAAGCGATCAGTGTACAAATGAATAACAAGAAATGTAACATCTGGATCAAACTTGTATCTGCTGTACGTATACCAAAAATACAATAAGGCAATTCCAATAAAGGAAAACCAAAACGAGAACCATAACCACGAAAATATCAGAGAAGAGGATAAACAAATAAATAAACCAGTGGATAAGAAAACAAAAAACCCTAAAAGCATGAAATTGATTAATGCTCAAGCAATTGTACCAGCAAACCTTCAACGCTAACCAGCGTAAGGGTTTAATAATTATTTTTATAGCGACGCTATCTTCAAACAAGTAGCAACTTCAAATAATTCCTAAAAATACAGATTATAGTAATTGCACGCGCGCAATCTTACTTACAATGAATGTGCACCATCGACCTATAACATTCAAATACTTGAACCAAAGTTGCAGAAACTTCCAAATAAGCACAGCCCACGCTATATGCAACTCCAGAAAATTAACGTTTCGTTATATTTATATCCTGCAACGCAGCTAGGGAAATATATTTTAGCACACGCTAACCCTTGGATAACGAAAACGTGTAGGTCACTTCACGAAGCGCATTCAAGACGAACAACGTTTAATCAAGAATGTATTAATTCGTATTTCTATTTATCAACAATTATCACACACCTGTCGGACAGATAAAGTCGCGTTGTATTTAATATTAAATGCTTGGCCCTGAATCAATATTTTACAAATAAATTGTTACGTCTAATCTAATTACGATATATACAGTGAGAGTCATTGTAACGTAACAAAGTGACCGTTACACAACTAGCAATAACACTTTGGATTTGATTCTATGTAGCAGTTATGTACCTGTTGTTAATTTTGACTTCCTAGTTGAGAAGATATATATCATCATGCGTTAGATATATACATGGCAATAAAATTATCAAGAATTAAACATAATTTCGTCATAAAGCAATATAACTTCAGAAAAGCGGATTTTCTTAAATTATTCATGTTCCTTAAAAGGGTGAATAGGGAACCATTGACTAGTGCAGCAAATGTTAATGAAGCTGTTGATTACTTTTACAAACTATTTAATAACTGTTTAAGTCAGTCAGTTCCTATTAGTTCTATTAATGTTAATTACACATATCCAAAGTGGTCTCAAGAAATTAAATATAAAATTAAACTGAAAGCACATCATCGTAAATTAGCTCTATCTGATGATTCAAATTCTGTAGTCCATTGGCAGAAATTTAGGTGTTTGCATTCTGAAATTAAAAAATTGGTATCAAATAGTTATAAAAGTTACATTAAAGACATTGAAGATAAAATCAAGACCAACCCTCTTGATTTTTAGAAATACATTAAACAATTAAAGAGGGAGACAAATTACCACGATCAATGAAATGGTTAGATGAAAAATTTGAAACAACTCAACAGAAAGTGGAAGGTTTTGCTAAACTCTTTAGTTCGGTCTACACAGGTAAACTGAAGTCAAAGTCCTTTAATTGTGATTATGATGCTGATGTATTTTCGCATTGCAAAATTACCGAATGTGAAACAATTAATGCAATCAAAATGCTTAAACCTAAGGCTGCTGTTGGTTTTGATGGGGTGCCAGGCTATGTCATTATAGGTTGTGCTGACCTACTTGGCTTGCCTCTAACGAACATTTTTAATCTTTGTATACAAACGGCCACCTTTCCTGACCAGCAGAAGGCTGTTCACATTTTTCCTGTCTTTAAAGGGGGAAACAAAGAAGATTTAATTAACTATAGACCGATAGCATGTATGTCGTCTTTTGCTAAAGTGTTTGAACTTCTACTGTTTGATCAAATTTATGAGCATGTTAAGAACTATTTAGTGCCTCAACAACATGGTTTTGTTAGAATGAAATCAACTGTTACTAACCTACTACTGTTTTCGCATCAGATTGCTCTGGCTGTAGAATGTAATTCCCAGTTAGATTGTGTTTCAACTGACATAACTAAAGCTTTTGATAAAGTGTCGCTTGACATTCTGTTGAATAAACTGGAAGCTTTTAATTTTGATCAACATACCATTCATTTTTGGAAATCTTATTTAACAGCAAGAATTCATAAGGTAAAAATTGATAACTGTGTATCTAAATCATTTACACCTACATCTGGCGTTCCGCAAGGTTCTATTATTGGTCCCTTGTTGTTTCTTATATTCATTAATGATCTTCCAAAATGTCTAAGGTTTTTACAGTGTCTCTTCATATGCCGATGATGTGAAAGTTTTCAAACGTATTAATAGTGTCAATGACTGTTTCTTGTTACAACAAGATGTAGATAGAATTGCCAACTGGACCATTTCTAATGGTCTGTCGTTCAACATAAATAAATGCGAGTCCATAACTTTCACCAAAAAGCACAATCCCATTAGTTTTGAATATAAAATCAATAATAATACTATCGCTGGTGTAACTAGATTGAAGGATCTGGGGATATTATTTACCTCAAATTTTGGTTTTAAAGAACATATTCAGAGTATTGCTAATTCAGGTGCTAGGAGTCTTATTCATTATTAGAAACTCTTATCATTTGCAAAATCTGTCGATTATAACCCTTCTTTATAGATGCTTAGTTCGATCCCAACTAGAGTATGCTTCTATCATTTGGTCTCCTCAAGCAGCTACCACCTCTAACATACTAGAAATGATTCACAAAAGATTTTGTCGTTATTTATATTTTAGAATTACTCGTATATACCCATATTATCCGATATGCATCTCATATAATGATCAAAGGTAATTGATTCATAGGAAGCGAATAGAAGACACTACTTGGGTGTTGTGTTTATATATAAATTATTAAACAACAAGATAATTATACTGCCCTTATTATCGCTTATCTGCTTTAAAGTTCCATTAATTAAATTGAGACCTGATTTTTTATTGTTTGTTACTACTTCTTTTGAATCTCCAGTTTATAAAGTTTTAGAAGTAATTCATTTAATACTTAAGTTTATCAATGATTTCGATTTTTTAATACTTGTCCTAATGAAATTGCTATGTTATGTGATTTATTATTTTAATGAGATATTTATTTTTCTATGTACTGATATTCAGCACTCTGTATTGCTGCTGATTAAAATAAATAAATAATTACGACATCGACCAATAATTGAGTTTATTCATCGGGAATTGAGTCTAATGTACAAATTAGCAAAAAATCACTTAAATTATGGCACTGACGATTGGGATACATAGCACCTAATTCGGTTAAAAATTTGTTCAAATCCGAAGCTATACGAGGAAAAATGTCGTTGGTAAATAATATAGAACATTGTGAAAGCTGTCGTTTAGCTAAAAGTTCAAGCCAACCGTGTAGACGCTTCAATGGGAATAGATCTAAATATCCGTTACAATTACTGTATATGGATCTTTTGGGGTCCAGCTCCTGAAACTTCAATGGGTGGAGCAGGTTATATCTTGAGTGTTATAGGTGACTACAGTCGGTACATAGTTGTAATTCCATTACACCAGAAATCACAGGTTTGTGATGCATTCAAGAAATTAAAATCAAAATTAGAAGTTCTATTTCAGTCAGAAATAAAAATTCAAACTAACAATGGTTTGGAGTTTTGTAATAATGACCTAACAATTGTATTTGATGAAGTTGGTATCCTACATCGGACCACTTCAACTTACACACTGCAACAAAACGATATTATAGAAAAACCAAATCGCGATTTACTTGATGGCATTAGATCATGTTTAGTCGATTCTAAGCTTTCACCACAGTTTTAGGTCGAAGCATTATTTACTATAGTTTATGTTCGTAACAGAACTATCCATGCTACACTTGGAAATAAAACTCCATCAGAATTGTGGCATGGTCACAAACCAAGTATTAAATATTTAAAAAGGTTTGGGTTCATTGGCATTTTACATATTCCTAAACCTCACAGAAATAAATTCCAAAGTAGGGCAAATTATGGTTGGATATGCGATTTCAACTCGCAGATACAGATTTACAATCCCAATACAAACTTAATTATAGAAAGAAAGCATGTAACGTTTAATGAATCCAAAATTGCTTCCATATATTTAAAACAAAATTTGGATAACGATAAATTTTTGAATTTTGATCCTCTACCTTGTGATAATTGGTCATACGACAATGATCTAATTGATGGAAACAGCAAGAATAATTTAGATATTCACACTGATGGTACTCCTGCAACAATAGATGATCCATCTATCTGGTTTAGAACCATTTGTACAAGACAATTGGGAAAATCTAAATGACATCAAGATATATATTATAAATACAAAGATTTCCCCAAATTAAGATCAATGTCTGATGTTCGTGAATTCTGTAAAGTTAACGAAATACAAGTTGAGGAAAATTTGTTTGACTTTAGGGACGTCCTGTGGCAAGGCTGTTGATCAATCAACGGGACCTGTAGATATTGCTGGTGCAACCAGTAATAACACAAACGATAATAAATCATCAGGCAATGGGCTCAAAATTCAAATTATAGAGGATGACTATGTTATTTGCAGGTTTGATTGAAGTCCCATCTTCTTTCCGTTGACTTTGCCAAATAAAACTGAATGGCTAAAGGCCATGCAAGATGAGTATGATGTATTACAACAACGTATAGCCTGGGAAATTCTTCCATGCTTGAAAAATCATAAAGTAATCACAAACCGTTGGGTTTTTTCTTATAAACGTAATTCTAATGGAAAACCTGACCGTTATAGGACTAGATTAGTTGCATGTGGATTTCGTCCAGAGTGACTCCCAAGTACAACACTTAGCATGACAGGCCGATTTCGTTAACATTAAGGAAGACGGGTGTAATCCCCTCAATCTTCCTTCTCCAGGTGAAAGGTACCAAGGTGGACTTTTGGGGGTTGACTCGAAGACCTTCCCTCATTGCTCACCTCTCTATTATTTTCAGGGCTTCTTGCATTTGGTCCCTGATAATATTATTGTATTTGCCCTCCACTAAGACTGCTAAATCATCAGCATATCCCAACAGGGTAAACCCTTCTCTGCTCAGCTCCCACAACAGTCCGTCCATGACTAGGTTCCACAACAGGGAAGACAAGACCCCCCTGCGGGCATTCCCTAGCCACCCGGACTGCCATGGTCTCGCCAAGCAGTTCTGTGACTGCCACCCTTCCACTTAACATGCAGTCTATCCACCTGCAGCAAGTTTTCTCCATCCCAACCGATCTGGTGACCGTCGAGATGGAGCTGAAGGATGTATTATCAAAGGCTCCCTAGATGTACAAGAAGGCATATAGAAGGATCTCTTTGTTAGCTAGAGTCTTTTCAGCCGTGGAAACCAGGTGATGAATATCTGACTCTGTTGAAAGTCCTGCTCTAAAAGCAAACTGGTTCGGGTGTAATGGGTTAATTGCCAAAACACCCCCTGATATGCTTGTCACGCAGTTTTTCCATCGTTTTAAGAAGAAAGGACATAAGACTGATGGGCCTCAGTGAGTGGTCCGTACGACCAGGTTTAGCAATAAAGGCTACCCTAGTTAACCTCCAACTGCGCGGAATATATTGGAATGCCAAGCTAGCCCTCAAAACTCTGCAGATCCAGTTCAGCAGAAGGTTTGATCCGTTTTGTAGCATGGCTGGTATAATCCCGTCAATGCCGGGAGATTTATATGGTTTGAAAGTATTTATCGCCCATTAAATTTTTTGGAAGGTAATCACCTTCTTCGCTACTGTCCAGTCTTCCTGAGATGCCCTCCTTTCGGAGAACTCCGGCCCCTGGACTTGCCACTCGAAAGGTAATTGTTCCAGTTCGGTCGGACCAGGGAAGTGAGTTTGGAGCCAAAGAGCCATCGTCTCCTTTTCATTCCTGGTAAAACTACCTTTTCCCATGGACAGTGAGCTAATAGATCTTTGGGTGTCCTTCGAGAGAATTCTTTGAAGTCTGGAGCATTCAGGATGTCCTTCGATATCTTCACAGTACCTCCTCCATGATTCTCTCTTGGCCTTCCTCAGAGCTTTATTATACTCAGTGAGAGTCCGCTTGCACACCTCCCAATTGCCTGATTTTTTTGCTTTATTAAATAAAGTTCTTACCTCTCAGTTCTGAGTTTAGAGTTCCACCACTGAACCTTCCTAGTAGTTCTCTTCTCCAACTAAGGGCAGTTTTCATTATATGCTGAGGTAACCGCGTTGGTAATATTCCCCACGGCCACTTCAATATCCAGACAGCTTTGCACCGTTAAAACTTCGCTTGCAAGGTACCGGTCCAGGTCCAACTTATAGTTACCCCAGTCAGTTTTTCTTGGGTTGCGATAAAATTCTTTGTTGAGCCCGGTAAAGGAAAATCTGATGTATCTGTGGTCTTAACAGCTCTCCTCATCAGACACATGCCAGTTCTTAACAAGTTGCTTAAGTATATCGAACATATAGTTATATCAATGACTTCCATCCTACGTCTATTTACGAAGGTTGGAGTATTATCTTTATTCAAAATGTCTAAATGATTTGCCATTATGAATTGCATTATTGCTACACCTCTAGTATTGGTCCCAGTACTGCCCCATAATGTGTGGTGAGCATTTGCGTCGCTACCAATGACGAGGTGAGATCTTTCTGCTCTACACCTAGCCATCAGCGCCTCCAGTTTCCTAGAAGGGGGGAGGCCGGGGGAGTTGAATGGAAGATGGGCCGATCCGAATGTAATCTCCTTTGGCCCACCTCCGCCTAGTCCCACCTTGGCCGCCACAAGGTCTTGTTGACAGAATTCTGTAAGCTGCAACCACTTGAGGTTGTTGTTGATTAGTATACAAGTCCTGGGTCTATCAGAGGATCTGCTACATACAAGTGCCCCACCGATTGAACCCAGTCCTAGCACCTTTCCCCTGGGTTCCTGGATAAGGGCTATGTCGCAGTCCTCCATCAGCTTACATAGGGCTACTGGTTCACTTGCACCACCCTTATCATCAGGCGAATTGCCCTTAATAGGCTTCAACAAGGCCGTTCTCAGCCTGTAATAGGCCTTGAACTTGGTTTGTTCAGTACTTCATAGGAACCCGGATCGACTGAAAAGGGCATGATAGTTCCTTGCAGACTGGGATTCTGCTTCTGGTCCTGGCAACTTTCTCCGCGATATCTCTGTGGGGGATCCATACTATAACCTTGAGTCTCTTCGGGAGGTCCGCTTCATTAACTACTTTTAGACATGCACCCTCCCAAAGGTCTCCCTCGGTCTCTACATTGTGTTTGACCCACCCCTTAGTCTCTAGGTTAGCACAGATCAGCCAAAGGACACCGTCGGTAAACCTAGCACCCTCAAACTGAGCTGGGTTAGAGCTTCCTGAGGGATTATCGAATACAGCATCCAGAAGCATGTTCTCGAGGCTTATCGACTGCCCCTTAGTTAAGACTGAGTCTGGGTGATGTCTGTCTACCACAGCAACTCGCAATCCCCTAGCAGCAGCACTATATGACCCAATCTTCTCATGGCTCTTGGGGCGTTTAGTTTGCTGCTGGGGTTTAGATGGTGTCTGTGTGGAAGTCTCTGAACAAGGTCTTTTATTGCCCCTGCTCTCCTGCACCGACACCTTCTTTTTGGACGGTTTTGACTCCGTCCAAGGCCCAGCTTCGACTTTCTTTGCTTGCCTCGCTTTCTACGCTGAGAACCTGAAAGCCTCTTTGCTTGCAGTCCAGTGCCTGCAAGCTTCTTTATTGTTTTCTCCATGTCTGGTGTATCAGACACCTCTCTTACAAGCGGACTTGCATCCCAGGTCTGCTCCACCTCCATGGATAGGTTTTGGTTACCTGAGGGTTCCCCCATTGCTGGTTCCACCTCTTCAGCCACGCATCCCTTGGGCTCGGTTCTACACCACAGGATTTAGGTTTTTAGCGAGATTGTCTGTCTTGGTCCGGGTGATTAAGCCAAGACGCCCACACCCTCTTGCCCGTGAGACATGACCACGACAGCAGGGAAGGCACGGTATGTCAGTGTTGCAGAACTGCCCCACGGGCTTCGTTTACCTCAGTGCAGGCCCATTAGCCACGAAACTACAGCTTGGGCTGAGGGTGTTTAGTAGTTGAATATTTTTGTAGACCTATTTAAGCACATTGAAAGAGCCATTTTGAATGATAGTTTATTTTAACTTTAACTTGGGGTTATCTGCAGCCCAGAGAGCTCGACAAATTAACCAAGTGTGGATGCCAAATAATGTTGCAGAAAGCACCGTACGTCGATCATTCCAGGACAACGATTTAAAGGCCCTGGTGGAAGCTAACCCATCACAAACGATTCGTGGGATTGCAGAAGAACTAGGTATCGGTCACAAAGCTGTTGCAGTTGGTTTAAAATTTATTGGAAGGGTTAAAAAGTTCGAAAAGTGAGTGCCCCATAAATTGAACGATCGGCAGAAATTCTCACATTTTGAGGTGGTTCGTATTCCCGTTTTATTCATTTTAAAATAAAACACAATTTATTTCGCGTTTTTAAACAACTCCAGTTGTTAATAAAACTATTTTGAAATTGGTGCATTACAATCGCCAATAGTCGTAAATATGCCGAATTATCTCTAATCAGAAGAGAAGAAGACGATTTGGCATTTGTTATCATTCGTTTTCGTAATTTCGAACTACAAGCAACAACAAGTGCAGCTGCTCCATATGGCTGAAGTGCGTGATTTCAAGTGAACCAAACCGCTTAATCATCGCCGTTTTCAGTGTACCGTACCTGCTCAGAAAACTACTGGAGGTATGTTCGTTTTGTTTTAATCAATTAATAATTTGTACTTGTTACATTTATATTATAATTTTGATATAAATTTGATCACCATACTGCCAATAACCATATGTCATTACACATTGTGTTGAATCACAAACATATTAAAAGGTCCTTCGAATCTAATACATGTTTACAGAGATTAATAATTAATTTGAAAATTGTTTGTTCTTGTTTAATCTTATTTAAACACAGGTGAGTTATTGTATAATTATTGTTATTAGCATCTTTGGTAAAGTTGCAAGTTGTATTGTAGCCTAAAACTTGAGGTTAGGTTTGTTGTTTGCATTATTTAGTTTGTTTACTTGAATAAATTTGGACATTAGCGACATTCTAATGGCTCCAAAGAAAGATCAATTGATTTTAGCCAATTCCGTGCATAAAGCAAGATTGGAAGAGATCTTAGATTGTGCAAATCGTTCGGTGGATGATCCATCACTTAGAAATTTATTTAAAATACAATATAGAAATGTAGAATCAATTTACAAGGAATATAATGAAAACTATTTGTTAATTCTTCATGCAACAAGTGAAGAATCTCAACAACTACTCTTGCAAGAACGATTGTCACTTGACAAAATTTATTATTCGATAAATCTTTTGGAAGATAAACTTTTTTCTTCAGTCAGCACGTCAGATGGGTTCAATACACAGGCGCCTGCTGCAACTTCGTCTCAATTGTCTAATGTCAAGCTTCCCAGAGTCCAGTTAACTACATTTTCTGGTGATCTGAAGCATTGGTGTACATTTAAAGATTTGTTTGACACACTTATACATAATTCAAGTTTGTCGAACATCGAGAAATTTCAATACCTTATACTATCGCTTAAAAATGTGGCATATAATCTTATCAAGAGCATTCCAATGACCTCTGATAATTACCCTTTAGCATATAAAACACTTACAGATCGTTTTTCGAATAGAAGGCTCTTAGCCAACCATCATTGGGCTTTATTGAAAAGGTATCCGTCTCGCTACAGAGAATTCAAAGCAACTTAGGAATTTGGTTGATGGGTTTAATGAAAATTTGTCAATATAGAAATCGTTACAATTTGATACAGATAGCTGGGACTTTATTCTGGTTGATCTTTTGTTAAGCAAACTTGATGAAGCTACTCATAAAAGATTTGAGTTGCACTTAATTCGCCTGAAGTGCCAACTTATCAATGTGTTAAAGAGTTTTTGTTGAAACAATGCGTTGCTTTAGATAACCTGGTGCCCAGTGGGATTTCGAAATCACCATTGTCTAAAGGTACTGCTGCTAAATCGTATAGTCGACTAAGTCCTACACGTTCTAATTTTGATTCGAAGCCTAAAACATTTCTAGCACAAACTACTACTCATTCTAGGAGTAATACGTTATGTACTATTTGTAAAGGCAATCATTCGTTGTATTCGTGTGAGCAATTTCTCAAATTGTCTCCAACTCAGCGTCATGAACAAGCCAAACATCATCAGTTATGTTTGAATTGTCTTCACCTAACCACAGCATGTCGCCTTGTTTTTCAAGTCATCCTGTAGGCATTGTGGTAAACATCATCATTCACTTCTTCATTTTGTTTCGCCTAACACTACTTGCACTTGTCCTCTTCGAATACTCCAATTCGTCAAGAGACACTTCAAGCTAGTACTTCTACTAATGTTTGTACAAGCATTATTGGTTCTGCAGCAACAACTTGTCTTGCTTTGTTACCCACAGTTCATTTAGAAATTCTTGACAAGAGAAATCGACCTCAAATTGTTCGTGCTCTTGTTGACACTGGAAGTCAAATCTCGTTTATTACTGAAGATTGTCGTAAATCTATCGGGTCGTTATCTCGTCCTTCGCATGTTCCTATTGCTACTTATTTTTTTTTGCTTGGGCTGACACTACTACTACTAGTGGCTTCAACTCGCCACACGCATGGGCGCTAGTGAAACCTTTTTAACTGGCCAGCCCACCTATGGGTGTCAGTACTACTTCATTAACACCATACTTCAAGTTAGGTGTCTGCAAAACTAAATCTTCCGACGTAACTAGGGTCTATTCCTTGGGTAGAGCTATGAGCAATGGGGGTAAGTCGAAATCTGTGGGGGTCACACTCAAACTAAAACAAACAGGCGCCACCAAGTCCAGATTGATTTATATTAATGGCATAGCAAATTTCTAAGGGCGGACTTGGAGACCCAAAGAAAAAAGATCGCCTTCGCTGACATACAAACTTGTCTTAACAGAATAAGACACTGCTCCTGTAAGAAAGAATAATAATTAAGTCACCTAAAAAAAATGGAACACTATTTGCGTCCCTCAAGTATACCTAAAATGCATAGAGAATATTTCCTACATACTGGAATCATAAATATTTAACTCTTGCTGTCTTTTGTTTATCAGGTCTGATCAAACTAGATCAGAATAAAAAGCTTTAAATGCAGATTATTAATTTACTAGAAAGAATTTTCTTTGTTTCAGTAAATAAAATTTCATTATAATTAAATAAAATAAATATTTGATATTCTTGCAAAATTGTTGTAAGGTTTATCAACTGATCCTTACTCAAATATATTACAGTTCAGTGTAACTAACAATATTAAGGTTTTTATAACCCAACCAGATCTGTGTAGGTCACTTACAAATGAATATACGAAATTTTCTCATTAATTTAACAAAATTAAAATTAGTCTGAAGTCAAAAGAATCACCAAGATATTCTCTAATTTTATCAAAGGTGGCAGTACTGTAATGCTAAACATCTGTTAGCCATTGTGCAATTGTTGACGGCATTGTTCAAACAAACAGGTGACGTAATAGCAGCTGTTAATTTACGTTGTAGCCACGTGTAGTCACATATTTACGGAACTAAGTGAAATCAAATTTGATACTGGGGAAAACCAGCCTAATCACAGGTAAACTGAATAACAATTTGGTACATCTAACAAACAAAACGAAATAATGTACTTTCAGAAGGAAGTACTGAGGAAATTCTTAATTCTATTACGAACCCAATACCGGCTGTCGTCCTTGGTTGCAATGGAAACAACTTCGAGCAGGGGCCTGCAGCTAAATATGCTTGTTTTCCATGCTTTAATACAGATGTAGGAGCGAAGCGGATTTCTTACATTGGTTCACGGCAGCATTACTTCATAGCGTACTCCTCCGTTGTCTAATTTTATTTACAAATATAATCTTTCATTGCGTAGTCCATAAGTTAAGGTTTCTAAATTGTAACTTCAAAGTGGTCGTGCGGTTTCTAATTTAACGTTGCAATTTCTGACGATTGTTGCGGTTTCTGACATATCGTTGCGCTAAATAAATTTTAAATTAGCTAATATGATAACGAATATGCAAAATGTGGATTAAGTACTAACCGTTACTCAGGAAGTGTTTCACAAAAATAAGGCGACCCGGAGGTCACTCGCCATTCTTTTGAATGCATCTTCACGCTGCCTTTAACTATCGACGAGTGCGCTCGCTGCGTTCTTGCATGGTGGGAGGATCATAAGTGGGGTTCTCGAACCTCTCACGCGCGCCAGTGGCTGTGGAATTGCACCGAACTCCGAAACAAATAGACTACTAATCCTAGATATAGTAATACTATAAAAATTTGATTGTTACTCGACTCTTTATTTTAGTTAATAAAGGTATTTCAATATTCATTGTACGTTTAATGAATAGATTCTTTTACTGCTAAAATAAAATTGTTACACTATTTCTGGTTTGGGTCAAACTTCGCATCAAACTTTAGGCATGATTTCTGGTATAATACGACCCATTCAGGAATATGATTCTGTCCCTACAGATAGTAATTTAAAGGTAACTTTTATGGTTTTACCGTCCATCTGCGGTGACCTTCCAGCGAAACTTATACAATCTCGATGGTCTCATTTGGAGAATATTAAACTTGCAGATGAACAATGGAGACGGCCAGCTCCTATTCAGATGTTGTTGGGTGCTGACGTTGCTTCTCGTATTATACTAGATGGGAAAATCACTGGTAATGACAATTCTCCAGTTGCAATTAATACAATTTTCGGCTACATGGTTTTTGGTCCTATAGATTTCATGTCAGCACATCGCTTAAATTCATTTTTTGTTTCAGTTGATCCTTACAGGGATATTAATCTCAAACAATTTTGGGAACTTGAAGATATTCCGGGTAATAAACGGTCCTCTCCGGACGACCTTATGGCTCAATAGTCATTCGCTAAATCGTTATTTCGTTTGTCCAATGGTAGGTTTGGAGTAAGTCTTCCGTTCAAGGAAAATATTCCCGACTTTCCAGATTCAAAAGCTGTTGCAGTTAAGCGTCTGTTGGGTTTAGAGCGTCGTCTCCAAGCCAATCCAGAACTTCGCAAATTGTATGTTGATTTCATGTGTGATTATGAATCTTCAGGTCACATGTCGCTTTTACCGTCTGCCCCTATTGGTAGTGATTCGATGATATGGCAATTTTTGCCAAAAATAGCATGTTTCTTGAGCTTATTATAGAAAGCTTAAACACAGATTTCGAATGCGTGAACTTGGGACCAATTAGAAACTTTCTTGCTGTTGAATTCGAGAGAACTGGTAATAAGATTTTATCACACCAAAAAACCAATATAGAAAAGTTAGCTAATAAATTCAAAATAAACAATGAAAAGCTCGTGCATATACCTTTAAACCCTAGGGTTAATCTCAGAGCTTTGAATTATAGCAAACCAGAGTGTTCTCATCCCTTTAACACGTTCGCTGCTATGGACGCACATGTGCGCCTGGGATGGTAAGGCGCACTTGCTACGGACGCGCTAGCGCGTCCTGAGTAGACCTAAATTATTATGGTTAGTATTGCGGTAACGCTTCAAGTAGGTTGGTATTTGTTGGTGTAGCATATAGATAGAGAGTGAAATTACGCATATAAGTTGTCGTTTGCAATTCTGTAGTCTTTGTGGTTATTTACAATGCATTCTGTTCGTGACGCACATGCAGGCCCTTCTACACCAAAACGAGCTAAATTAAAGTTTAAGAATCCTAAAAATTTAACAGGTGATGAATTATTTCAAGCTGCCATGGCTTCTGCTTCTGAATTAGAAGACAGTAGCGATTCATATTTTCCAGATGACGATGAATCCACATCTGACAGTGACGATGTTGTCGATGGTAAGGTTTAGGAATATTCTTTTATAAGGTATATAAATTACAGCGGTACATTTTTATAGAAAATATTGCAACTCAAGCATTTGATGAGTCCGCGGCATTGGTGATTCATCAAGCATGTGTAAGTGACACTGATTGGAAAGAAGATGGCGTTATGAAATCTTTTAATTTTGCAAAAAAATCTGGTCTTTTGATAGATATCGGTGCAAATGCCACCCCATACGACTATTTTCGAATGTTGGTCGATGATGACTTTTTGCAGCAAATAGTGAGCGAAACCAATAGATATGCAGAATCCGTTTTTCTTGCCGAATCCAGCTCTACACACTCGCGTATAACAAAATGGACAAACACTACAATATCAGAACTATTGCCGTTTATAGGATTAGTGTATCACACCGGTACTATAAAATGCAATAAAATACAGGACTATTGGAAAAGACATTGGCTGTTTGGATTTGATTGTTTTTCAAAATATATGAGTCGTGATAGGTTTTTGCTAATATTGCGTTGCTTGCGTTTTTCTAAGAATCCAGATCCGGGAGAAGAAGAGCCTGATGATCGTTTGTACAAAGTTAGGCCAATACTAGATTACTTCCAGCAGCAAATGTTATCTGTATATTATCCCAAAAAATATATCCTCGATGAGTCGATGTGTTGGGCGTGGTAGACTTGTTTTTCGCCAATACCTTAAAAACAAGCGTCATAAGTATGGCATCAAAATTTACATTTTGAGTGAACCTGAAGGTTTGGTTTTGAACATGGTCGTATATACAGGACAAATGGATCATTTGGGAGGTAAAGGGCATACTGACAAGGTTGTTCTACATTTACTGAATAACTTTCTTTACAACGGTCATTCAGTGTTTATGAATAACTTCTATAATAGTTACACATTGGCACTGAAATTGCTAGAGAAGGATGCATTGCACCGGCACGCTAAGATCTGATCGCAAAGAATCTTGTAAAGAAGTAGTGACAGCTAAATTAAAAAAAGGGGAAACAAAAGCAGCATATAAGAACGGAGTAATGATTGGGAAATGGAAGGACAAAAGAGAAGTAACCTACATATCTACAGAATTTAGGAACGATATGGTTACTATACAGAGAAAGCGTGGCGATGATAAAGAGAAACCACTACCAATAGATCAATATAATAAATACATGAGTGGAGTCGACCGATTGGATCAAATGATGTCCTATTATCCCTGTTCACGCAAAACGATGAGATGGTACAAGAAGGTAGGTAGGTATTCATGTCCTTCAAATGCTACTCCATAATGCATTCCTTCTTTATAACAAGTTTTCTGGAAAAAGACTTTCATTTCATGACTTCCGACTAGCAGTTTTGGAGGAGATTTTGCCGGAACAAGGTACAAAACATTCACGACCTGTCAAGTTACTCCTTGAGCATATACATGTAAAAATAGAAACCAAGAATGAAAAAGGAAAAACTCAAAGAAAGAATTGTCGAGTATGTGCAAATAAGAAAATTCGAAAGGATACAGTACACCATTGTAATAAATGTTCCGATAACCCAGGGCTATGTTTAGAACCGTGTTTCAAAATCTACCACCAAAATAAGTAGTGCTTTTATATTCATCTATTTTATCTATCTGTAACTATAACTTTTATATATATATATATATATATATATATATATATATTCTATTGATTTGTGTTCTGTTTCTTTAGTGTTCATATATTCTACATACTTTGTGTAAATATACTTATTGTAGAGTTTTTATCAAAAGAGTCACCACTATGACTGTACTTTTTATTTAGTTATAGGCGCACTGTGCTCATGCAGCACACTACTCAGAATGCTGAACCTATATGCAGCAGACGCGCTTGTGCGCTTGACACGAATATCTGACAAGCAAGTGACAATGCTTATTTTAAGTGTTTTTACGTTATGCGTAACAAAAAGCAGATCCCTTAAGCCCAAAAAACTTAACAGTTTATTTCGTGATTCATTTAATGATAGGACGCAGCAAACGTGTTAAAGAATTAATTGGCAGTTTATTGTTTGTTGCATCTAGGACAAGAATAGATGTTTGTTTTGCTACAATCCAATTGGCTCAATTTGTCTCAAATCCAAACAACAATGTTTGGCAATTATTATGAAATTTGTTAAAATATCTTTATTCGAGAAGACATTTGTCAATCGACTTATCAAAAATTACAGAGGGCAATAGAATATATAGCGATGCATCATTTGGTACTTCCCTGAATAGTAGAAAATCTATTAGTGGGTTTATATTAGTTTTAGATTTTGTGCCTGTTAGCTGGCGATGCTCTATACAACGCTACATCAGCAAATCTTCAATGGAAGCTGAGTATGTGGCTATGAGCTGCGCAATTTTCTTTGTAAAGAAACCAGCAATCAATATCCGTTCAAAACATATAGATATAGAGTACCATTATATACAATAATAATAATAATGGAATGGAATAACATTAAATGCAGCCTAGACATGGCGGCCAGAGATATTCTGAGGTATACACAAAAAGAAAATAAGAAACCATGGATAACAAAGGATATCCTGAATTTAATAGAAGAAAGACGAAAATACAAAAATAAATCATACGAAACAGGAAAAGAGAGATACAAAGCCATAAAATGGGAAATTATTCGAAAATGCAGGAAAGCTAAAGAACAATGAATTGATGAAAAGTGCAAAGAGGTACAAACGAAGATGGAAATAGGAAAGACAGACGAAGCATACAAATTAATTAGAATGAATTTTAGGGATATAAAACTATAGCGAAAATGTAAGGGACGCACAAGGAAACGTCATCATAGAAAACGTAGAGAAAGTGGGTAGATGGCAAGAATATATAGGGAATTTATATGCAGGAGAGGAGCTAACTGCATTAGAACAGGAATCAGACATTGAAAATGATGACTTGGGATATCCTATACTTAGAGATGAGTTGTTTGAATTAGCATTAAAGAGTCTGAAAAATGGTAAAGCGCCGGGTACAGATAAGGTGCAAGCAGAAACTCTAAAAGCCGCTGGACAAGCAGTAACAGAACGTCTCTTCCAACTTGTAAGCTATATGTATGAGACAGGCGAGATACCCAAAGATTTCAAACGTAGCATCATAGTAACTATACCAAAAAAGAAAGGCACGGATAGATGTGAAAATTTTCGAACAATAAGTTTG
Source organism: Platerodrilus igneus (assembly GCA_036346225.1). NCBI lineage: Eukaryota > Metazoa > Arthropoda > Insecta > Coleoptera > Lycidae > Platerodrilus > Platerodrilus igneus. The sequence goes on from JARFIW010000791.1 coordinate 7,739,678, forward strand.
ACAGCGCACGTGTCAAAAATATTAACTAGAATTGTGCAAAGACGAATGGAAAAACTGGCGGAAGAAATACTAGAAGAAGACCAATTTGGGTTTAGGCGAAACAGGGGAACACGGGAGGCTATTTTAGCTCTGAGAGTGATAATGGAGAAAACAATAGAAAAAGGGTAAAGCGTGTATATAGGGTTTGTAGATCTGGAAAAAGCATTCGACAATGTAAATTGGAAAAAAATGTTTGAAATACTCAAAAAGATTGGAATGAGTTATAGGGATAGACGAATAGTACATAGCTTATACAAAGAGCAAACAGCAGTAATAGAATTAGAGCAGGAATGTAGAGAAGTAAACATTAGGAAAGGGGTGAGACAGGGATGTGCCCTATTTTTAACTTGTACATATAAGAGGCAATGAATACAGTCAAATGCAGGAAGACATTTGGAATTACTATGCAGAGACAAAAAATTGATATGCTTAGATTTGCAGATGATATAGCTGTATTAGCGTCTAGCAAGGAAGTGTTGGAAGCTGCTCTTAATGAAATGGAAACGGTTCTAACAGAGAGATACGGTATGAAAATTAACAAAACTAAAACTAAAGTTCTAGTATGCAAAGATGGGGAAAATAAATCAAAAACAAGAATACAAGTATATAACACGAACTTACAAGAGGTTAAGGATTTCTGCTACCTAGGAAGCCAAATAACGCAAGATGGAAAAAGCACAAAAGATATAAAACAAAGATTAGCACAAGGTCGTGCTACATTTAACAAGAAAAAGCAACTACTGTGCTCAAAGACCACAAACATAGAAACAAGGAAAAGATTGCTTAAAACATATGTGTGGAGCACAGCACTGTGCGGCTGTGAAGCCTGGACAGTAAGAGAAGTGGACAAGAAAAAGATTGAAGCCTTTGAAATGTGGTGCTACAGACGTATGATGAAGATATCATGGACAGACAAAGTTAAGAACAAAGAGGTACTAAAAATGGTAGGGGAGGAAAGAAATATATGGAAAACGGTAAGAAATAGGAGAGATAGGATGATAGGCCACATAGTACGGCATAAGGGAATAGTGCGGGATATATTAGAAGCAGAGATAGGAAAAAAGAGAAGAAGAAGCAGACCTAGGTTAGACAACTGCACACAGATAGTAAAAGATGTAGGCTGTAGGGGTTTCAGGGAGATGTGTAGGCTAGCCCAGGATAGAAATCAATGGAAGTACGCATCCAAACAATCCCAAGATGGATAAACTAATGACGAAAAATAACTGTGCTTAAACATGATGATTACTATAAGTAACTACAAGAATTGGTTGGGCAATATTCTCGAATAATGTTAAGTGTGTGAAAGGATTCCTGGAAAACCATTATTTCGGCAAATGTCTAAGTGTTGGAGGATCTTGGTAGCCACAGGTTGCTTAACCCCATTCACTGAATCTTGGTGAAATAGGGCATAAAATTAGAAAACAATAGAAGGGGAACGAGCTGTATACACATGCTGTGTGAGAATTTCAGGGAACTATGCAGGCTAGCTGAGAATATAAATAAGTGCAGGTACGTGTCTGAGTTTTGAGACGGAAAACCTAATGACGAAAAAATAAGCACAGATAAATCTGATGATTAGTATAAACAACTAGTTGTTGGTTGCGAAATATCTGCAACTAATGTTGACTGTGCGAAAAGATATATTGGAAAATATATTAAATCGGTAAATGATTAATTGTTGGGGGAACTTGGCAGCCACAGGCTGCTTACCTCCCTTCACAACCACTGAAGGTCGGAGAAAGAGGGTATATAACTGTAAAACAATAGAAGGTGACCGAACTGCATCTAACAAGAAAGAACAGCGCCTATGAGGAAAGCAGCCTTTTCAAATGCTGTGCTTCAGATGTATGAGGACGATAGCATGAACAGACAAAGATAATAACAAATAGGTTATAGAAATAGTGGGGGAACAAGGATATCTGGGGAAAAAGAGAAATAGAAGGGCGGAATACTTTCTAAGGCATTTTTGGGGAATAGTATGGGATATATTACAAGGAGAGATAGGAAAAAAGAGGTAGATATAGACCTAGATCAGATAGTGATAGTTGCAGACTGTGCAAATTTCAGGGAAATCTGTAGGTTAGTTCAGAATAGGAAACAATGATGGTACGCGTCTAACCAGTTCCAGGACTGAAGACCTAATGATGAATAATAATATTTATTTAAAGTAGGTGATCCTAATATTACAATACATTAGAATATAAAATAAAAAGAACATGTTTTCTTAATTTAAGTAAATATAAACAAAAATACAATAAAAAAAAATAAACAATAAAAAGTGTGAAAATTATAATTACTCCTATCAAGTTTAGGTCATTTGGTTTATTTTATAAAGTACTTATATTTTAGTTAAGTTTTGGTTGTTTCATTAATTCCCATTTAAAAGATGTCAGTGTATTACAGTCTCGAATATCTTTTGGTAAAGTATTATATTTAATCAGACCTTTGAAGAATATTGAATTCATAGTCTTTTTCAATTTGGTTCTTGCAACATATAAATTGCCTTGTGACCTAGTTTCGTGGTTGTGTATTTGGTGGGCATAAATAATAAACTCATCAAAATAACTTGGCATTAGTCCATTGATAATTTTAAAAATAAATATCATTGTTAAATATTCAATTTTTTCAGTAACCGATAACCATTCTAGAGTGCTTAACATTTTTTGAATGTTAGTCCTTTTGCTACATTCCAGTATGATTCTTAAACCTCTGTTCTGTAGTTTTTGAAGAGTACTTAATTTATTTTGGTCAAATAAATATAGTATTGTTGCAGTAGTCAAAATGTGGTTGAATGATTTTGTAGACTGTAATTTTAGTTCTTAAAGACAATTTAGGTGCTAATCTTGAGAAGAAATATAGTTTTTTTGTAATTTTATTTTTAACACAATCAAACTGATTTGTAAATGTTAAAGTATTATCCAACATAATACCTAAATACTTAGTTTGTTCGACAATTTGTAATATTTCATCCCCAATCTTCAATGTAATAGCATTTCTATCAAGTTTATTTAATTTATTAGTAGTTCCAACAACCATTGCCACAGTTTTGCTTGTATTAAGTTTCAACTTGTTTATTTGAAAGTATCTATAAATTGTATCCAAGCTATTATACATTTTATTTGTTGCTGTTTGTATATCAGACTCTTTGATTACAAGTAGGGTATCATCAGCATATAGATTAACAAATTCACATTCGTGGTCAATACTCTGAAAATCATTTAAATACAAAATAAATAACAACGGTCCTATAACACTTCCTTGAGGGACACCATTTATTACTAGCACTGAACTAGATATTGAATTTCCTACTTTCGTTTTTTGTCTTCTATCTGACAGGTAGTCATCCAACCATTTTATCACTGTTCCACCAATGCCGTAATGTTGTAACTTAGTGAATATAATTGTCTGTTTATTGTCTCAAATGCTCTTTTAAGGTCTAAGAAAACAGCAAGTATATACTCATCTTGATCAATGTACTGCTTCTACTTACTAAAAGTTAACTGAATAGCAGTTTCACAAGAGTGCATAGATCTAAAACCTGATTGATTACAATCCAATAACGTTACTGTCCACGTAGTTTATTAATTGGTTATATACATCAATTTCTAATATTCTTTCAATACAAGGAAGTGTGTTTATTGGCCTGTATTCGCTTGCTAATGTGGCGTTTTGAACTTTAGGAATAGGAATTACTGTACTACATTTTAGCTTGCTTGGAAAACTGCCAGTTCTTAAGGAGGAGTTGACCAGATGAAGAAGAACATGCCCAATTGTATCAAAGGTTGCCTTAATTAATTCTGGTTACAGTATGGTGGTTGGTGGCATGTCATCCACTACAACTTTTTGGAACCAGGTCAAACAATGATAGCAATGTCGTACTGTGAGGAAATGGACGAAATGTACCAAAAATTATCAGCAGCAGCCGACCCTGGTCAACAGAAGAGGTCCAATCCTGCTGCACAACGCCTGCCCACACGTTTCACAAATCACCGTCGAAAAACTGAACGAGTTGGGCGTCGAAGTTCTGCTTCATTCACCATATTCCCCAGACCTTGCACAAACCGACTACTGCCTTTTCAAGCACTTCGATAACTTTCTCCCCAGTAGAACCTTTGCCAATCAGGACCAGGCAAAAACAGCGTTCGTGGACTTCATCGAATCCCAGGCACCAACTTTTTTGCTGACGGCATAAACCGAATAGTATCGCGTTGGCAAAAGTGCGCCGATTCGAATGGTGCTTATTTCGACTAAATCCGGTCAATATTACGAAAGTTATGACCGTTTAAAGTTTACCAATTAGATCACCAAGAACTTTCATGACAACCTAATACATCGAAGAGGCAATGAATACTGTCATATGCAAGGACATTTGGAATTATTATGCAGGGACAAAAGATTGATATGCTTAGATTTGCAGATAATATAGCGGTATTAGCATCTAGCAAGTAAGAGTTAGAAGCTGCCCTTGATGAAATGGAAACTTCTAACAGAGAGGTACCGTATGAATATTAACAAAAATAAAACTAAAGTACTAGTATGCAAAAGAGGGGAAAATAAATTAAAAAGTGGAATGCAAGTAGGTAATGAGAAGTTTTAAGAGGTTAAGGATTTCTGCAACCTAGGAAGCCAAATAACGCAAGATGGGAAGAGCTCAAAAGATATAAAACAAAGATTAGCACAAGGTCATGCTATATTTAACAAGAAAAAGCAACTACTGTGTTCAAAGACAACAAGGAAAAAGTTGCTTAAAACGTATGTGTGAAGCACATCACTGTACAGCTGTGAAACTTGGACAATAGGAGAAGCGGACAGGAAAAATTTAGAAGTCTTTGAAATGTGGTGCTACAGACGTATGATGAAGATATCATGGACACACAAAGTTAAGAACAAACAGGTACTAGAAATGGTAGGGGAAGAAAGAAGTATGTGGAAAACAGTAAAAAATAGGAGAGATAGAGCAGGGAAATAGTGCACGATATATTACAAGCAGAGATAGGAAAAAGAGAGGTATAGGTAGACCTAGATTAGACTATTGCACACAGATAGTGAAAGATGTAGGCTGTGGGAATTTTAGGGAAATGTGCAGGCTAGCTCAGAATGGAGGAGAATGGAAGTATACGCGTTCAACCAATTCGAAGCAAATGGTATACTGGAAAACTATTAATTTGGGAAATGTGTTGGGGGGGATTCTTGGCAGCCACAGGTTGTTTAACCCCCTTCACATACCACTGAATCTTGGTGAAATAGGGCATATAATTAGGAAACAACAGAGCTGTATCTAGGCTCTGAGGATTTCAGGGAACGGTGTAGGCTAGCTCAGAACAAAAATAAATGAAGGTACGGGTCTAACCAGTTTTAAGATGGAAAACCTAATGACGAAAAAAATAATTGCACTTAAATTTGACGATTATTATAAACAACTATAGGTATTGGTTTTGAAATAATGTTGATTGTGCGAAAGGATATATTGGAAAACTATTAATTCGGCAAATGTTCAAATGGAGATCTGTGTAGACACAGGCTGCTTAACCTCCTTCACATACTACTGAATATCGGGGAAATAGGGTATATATTTATAAACAATAGAAAGCGAACCGAACTGCGTTTAACAAGAAACAGCAGCGGCTATGTTCGAAAACAATAAACATAGAAACAAGGAGAAACTTGCTGAAAGCATATACGTGGAGCACTGCACAGTATATTTGGAATAGGGACAGTAGGATAAGCAGACACAAAAACGGTAAAAGCCTTTTGGAATGTTGTGCTTCAGATGTATGAGGATGATATCATGGACAAAGTTAATAATAAGGAGGTTATAGAAATAGTGGGGGAATAAAGATGTCTGTGGAAGAAATAGGAGAAATAGAAGGGCAGGATACGTTCTAAGGCATTTTTGGGAAATAGTGCACGATATATTACATGCAGCGATAGGAAAAAGGAGATAGAGGTAAACCTAGATCAGACTATTGCACACAGATAGTAAAAGATGCAGACTGGAAATTATGAGCAAATGTGTAGGTTAACACAGAATAGGCAACAATGGTGGTATATCCTATTCGCGATAAATATTGGATGTCGTAAACAGTAATAAAGTGTTAGTAATTGTATAATGTGGACGTAACTATGAACGCAGCTTTAATGATATTACGATTTAGTATGTTACAGTTGGTAGTTTTGTGCGGTGTTGTAACATTTTCTGCTTCTGTATCCTTAGACTGCTTTTATTACTTCAAAAATCTTACTTCTGCATCTTGAGATGCATTGCTACCACAATTCACTATCGTATAGAAAGAAGGTATTTTAAAAATAACCTTACAATTTAAAATATGCCAACTTTTAATAATAAACAAAAACTGTACAAGTCTAACTATTAAATAGGCATAGAATAGGTCAATCATGACAACACAGCATTTATCTGTATTGTGACGTCATCCCATATTTATCGTACAAAGGATATATGCATCTAACCAGTTCCAGGACTGAAGACCTAATGATAAAATAGCAAACAAAGCGTTATGGTGTGTGCATGTGTATATGGATAGGTTACTTATATGCAATTTTACATATATATGCGTCTATAATTTGTATACTCTGCTATCCCGGAATAATATTTTTTACCTTGACCATATTAAACCAATAATTTTGTTTAATGAATGTTCCTTGAAAATTATTACTGATCTTATTACACTTGAATCTTTTAAATTTGGTAGATCAAATAATGTTACTGTAATGTCTTACACCAAATACACTTGTTAACTGACTTTTTCAAGATTGTAAGGACAAGAGTGCAACTCTGATGTTCCATCTGAACTTCGCCTTGTGTTTTGATCTGAAATTTGAAATGTGTATCTATGTAATGTACAATAATCTTGGTTATAATTAAAGACGTGTATTATTATGATTATTATGATTACTATCTTAAGTACATACTGTACTAGTTTTGAAAAAAAGACAAGCTGTGCTGCTGATTTCTTACAAAAAAAACGTATGTTCCTTGATAAATGGAACACTTATTTTGCAATAAATAAATGCGTTTTGAAACAGGAAATAATAGAATATCATCGAAAATAAGTGTTCTTATTACTCCAGGTACAACACGTAAAAAGAAGCAACTATAGTTTTCATTCATATTATTTATTAAGCTTTATTATTTTAAATTAATTAAATTAATGCAAACTGGTATATGCACCATACAAAATGAGAACTATTATCAGAGATTTAGACAAAATAATCACTGGTGTACGTTAAAAATTAACAATGACCTCGATCTTCAACTCTTCTTCTTGGTGCTGATTTAATTATACTGTCAACACGTAAAATCATCTCAGCAGCTTCAGCTGCTGATAATACTACCTGCCGTTTAACAACAAAAGATTCAGTAATACCTAATTGTTTAACGTCACCAACTTGACCCTTATCCATATTTAATCCTGCTGTGCTTTGGTTATTTACATGAGCTGCTCGTAACTCGCTAATAAGTTGGGCCGAATCATACCCACCATTATCAGCAATAATAGTTGGAAGTTGTTGTAGTGCTCGTGCAAATGCCTCCATGGCAACAGCCTCCTTACCAGGCGTCTTAGCAGCTTCCTTCATAACAGCAACTGCCATTAACATTTCACTACAGCCACCACCATAAACAATTTTTGATTCACGAACAGTAGCTGTAAGAACACAAAGTGCATCGTGTAAAGATCTTTCTGCTTCGTCGATTATTTGCTGAGTTGCTCCACGGATAACAACAGTACAAGCTTCACCCATAGCGACACCTGCAAAGCGAAGCAGAATGTCTTCTCCAATCATTACTTGTTCGATCAAATTACATTTTCCTAATTTTACAAGCTCTGGGTTGTCAAACGTAGAAACAATTTCACCCCCTGTAACAAGAGCTAGCCGTTCAATACCATCAAAATCGGCATGCTCAATTGCCATAACACCAGAATCGGCAAATAACTGCTCAGGATAGTTGTAAATCAGCTGCCTGTTAATAAACACATTACAGTTATGCTTCAAAATTTTATTTATTTTATCTTTCATCTTTTCCTTTTCTGCTAATTCTAGTTCAGCAACCTTTGCAATTGCATCAACTTTAATATGAGAACCAAACACCTTAATCTTATCAGTATCCATAGGAGTATTTGCAATTAAAATTCTTGCATTTTCAATACGTTGTGGCTGATGCAAACCTACCTTTTTATCCAACAAAAAGCCCTCATCCAAAAACGAGTCTTCTAATAAAGCACCAGTCTTTTTTATTATCTGTATGGACTGAAGGTCACCTGTACCTTTCAATCTTAAAACTGCATCAACTGCTAGTTTAGAAAAATGCTCCTTATGATGAGATAGAATTTTAGAACTTAAAGTTGTGCGAGCAATATTTAAAAGATCTTCTTTAAACTTTTCAGCATTTGTACTGTTATCGGTAGCAGCAGATTCAAGTGCATGACGTGCAACAACAGTTGCTTTACGCCAACCTGCTATTATCGTCTGTGGGTGAATTTTCTGATCAATTAGTTTTTCAGCTTCTTTCAAAAGTTCAGCAGCTGGAAACAAAAAAAATTCATAGAATTTACATAGTAGGTAATCAAAAATAAAAACTAGTTAATGCATGAACAATGTCAAATAGAGTTTCATAATAGCTTCAGATAGGTCAAGATTGCTTTGTAATAACTTTTAGTTGCAAATCAATTGTTGTGCAAAAAATAGAGAAAAATTCATAAGATTACAATTTAAACAACTTTTTTTTTTGTTAAAATTAAAATAAAATCCATAGTCATCTTAAAAAGTATAGAGACGTACTTCATGTAATTAAAATTAATGCATTCAACTTTATAGAATAATGTTAATAAGAACAACCTTCAATCGGGAAGTTCAAATTTTTATGAAAAAGGATATTCAAGTGTTATTATGCACATGAATTACTTTCATTGTAGTGGACGCCATTAGTAAATAGCAGATATAGATGTTTCACATCTCTTACAGTGAAATTCAAAAAGATTACAGATAGAAATCGGGGATTGACCATATATATTAGTTATTTGTACAATTTCACACGAGTTCAAGGAATCATCTTGGAAGATACACACACAAACAACAGGCTGAAACGATCATAAAAATTAAAGTATTGAAAATGAAATGGATCAATGATGCACACGATCGGTATTATACATAAAAGTACGACAACAAAATTTGAAGAATGGAGAATGTTCTATAACGACTAAGTTTGGAAAAGTTGTGTCAACATATAGGCCGCAATTTTTTTGTTTTCAATTTTTTAATGACAAGTCTTTTTTCGATTTTTAAAAATTGTTGGTCATTTCTCTAAATTGTATTTTTTTAAAATTTCTTTAGAAAAACTTAATCTTGATGGGTTTTATTTAAGATAAAAATGGGACTAATCGTGACTATAAAAAAAAAGGAAAACGAGACAATTTTGTTCCGGGCATCAAAATGCATGTTTTTGTGAAATTTGAATTTAGTTGTGAATTACGAAATAAAGAGTGAAAGGAGGTTACCAAATTGAGAAACATTTTGGGAAGAACATTTATAACTTACGACAGCATAAAGATAGTTATTGAGTTGGAAATAAAGTTTGGGGAAAGAAATTTGCTCTGAAACGCAAGACTTCTTCATGACCAAATGGGTAACTACTACATTTTTAGAGCTATTCACTATTGTTGACAAAGTATTCACAGATATGTGCAAATTAGTGATGATATAAGACAATATCGAGGAATGTGGTGTGGAGAAATTTAAAACCGAACGAAGCAAACAAAACGTTTGGTGGTTAGGGTAAAAGATTTTTGGAAAATCCTCTGTAAGGGAGGTGTAAACGTTAGCACGTTACTTAAAGAAACATTAAGTACTAGAAAGGAATTTATTAATTTCAGTTAGTTGGATGAACTTTTAGAATGAAAGCAGACTAAAATTTATAAGTTTTGGTAGTGTACATTTAATAACGTTGCTATTTCAATATAGTATTCAATTAGGATAAAGAATTAAAAAATAGGAAATAGTCTAGTACATTAAATACAAACGGTAGAGACAATCGGTATTTCACATCTATTAGTATTAAATTCAGAAAAATTGCACCCTAAACACACCATACTCATAAAAACAGCCATAAAAATCAATGTGTTGAGAACGAAATGGACGAATGATACACAATCAGTAATACAGGTAAAAGTATGAGAACAAAATTTGAAGAAGGGAAAATGTTATATAACAACAGTTCGAAAAATTGGCAAAAAGTTTTAAAAATAAAAGATGGTTAATCAACAGTGGAGGAGTATAGACAATTTGCTCCTTGGTGAGGGTGGCCGACGACAAGTTGTTTTTAAACTTTGCTGGATAAATAGGCCAAAAAGCTCAAGCACGTGTGTATTGTGGAATATATATTCGTGTCAGTAGGGCATCAACCAGTGAAATTATTCAACGACAGGTTGATAAACTGTTGTTGGAATTTAGATTGATGACATGAGATCACCTAACGTGCCGAGTAAGAACAAGGGGAACCAGTGGCGTTTCTGGACGTTCTTAATCTCTAAAGATGAACAGGTTAACTGTGAGTAAAGGTGGAGTTTTTTCTTTCGTTCATGATTTATAAATATGTACATGAGGAATTGTAAGTGGAAGTTGTAAGTGGTTCATAGTTAATTCGTGGAAAATTAATATTCCATTAAATAATTATTTTGTTGAACTATGACATAGCGACTGAACGAGTTTTGGTTAAATTTAGGTATAATACAGTATTGCCCGAAATAAACAGTACTGAAACTAAGTTGGCGGTGTTTTTATGCGTGCGCTGTCACACTCAAGTTAGCTAGTATAGACCTGTCAAGTAAACCTCAAACAAGTAATTAGTAGGGCCTAATTGTTAAAAATGGTGTTAAGTACAGAGGAGAAAGTGTTTCTGGTAGAGCATTATTTTCGTTCATACAGAATCGGCCGACGTAATGGTGCAAGTTTGCTATACGTGTCTGATCAATTCACACAAAGGTTTAATAAACGTTCTCCAAGTAATGCTGTAATTTTGAAGGTTATTGAAAAGTTTAGAAATACAGGTAGTGTATTGTGCCAACGAAAAGGAAACTCGGGCGTCCCAGGACAGTTAACAACAACAATAACCATGAACGTGTTTTGAGCAAATCTTAGAAAATCCGAAAGTCAGCCAGGCAAGGACAGCGTTACAACTTGATTTAAAAGAACTTCCTTTCAAAGAATCCTGAAGGAGCTGGGTACATTTTCGTATGTGATTCAGGTACATCAACAACTACATCCTCGGGATTATCGCAGTAGAGTGGAATATTGCGCCAGAATTCTCGCGTTACAGTATGAAAATCCTGAATTTTTGAAAAATGTTTGGTTTTCAGACGAAGCACATTTTCACTTGTCAGGCTATGTGAATCGTCGCACAAATCGATTTCTGGGCTTTGCCAGACCCGATGAGGTTCAAGAGGTTCCTTTACATAGTGAAAAAGTGAGTGTCTGGTGTGCTGTTTCCAGACACGGAATCATTGGTCCGTACTTTATCGAAGAGAATGGTAGGCAAGTCACACTTAATCAACAGAGGTACAGACAAATTTTAACACGATTTATCCCTGATCTACGTCAATTTTGTCGTGCACGTAACTTGGCATTTCGAAACCAATTTTTCAGCAGGACGGGCAACTTGCCATACTGCTGCCGCAATTCGTCAATTTCTTCAAGAACATTTTCCAAGCAAATTCATATCACGATTTACTGACTTCCCTTATCCTTCACATTCTCCAGACCTCACACCTCCAGACGCATACATTTGGGGCATGGCTAAAAATGCCGTTTTCAAACGGGCACCACAAACCATCGATGAATTAAAGGATGCCGTTAGAGTCTTCTTCGCAGCCCTGAGACAACCCTTATTCAATAACATGACCAGAAACTTAGAACATCGTTATGAAGTCTGTCTCGAAAGAGGAAGTGCACATTTAGAACATATAATAAAGTGTCAATAATATGTATTTTTTAAATATACAAAACAATTACAATTTCAGTACTGTTTATTTCGGGCAATACTGTATTATCAGGAAAGGAAGTTTCAAACTTTTAAAACAGTAAGAAAGATATGCGTATTAATGTTAAACATAAGCTTTATTTGTGGCATGTATTCTTGTTAAAGAGTGAAAAATGTCATATTTTTAATAGACAACAATGCAATAAAATTAAATATGCTGAAATAGGGTATATTTTTAGAAAACAATAGAAGGAGAAAAGTGCAAAAGATATAAAAAAAGAATAGCACTAGGCCATGCTGTTTTTAACAAGAAAAAGCGGCTCCTATGTTCGAATACAACAAACAGAAACAAGGAAAAGGATGCTAAAAGCACGTGTGGAACACCGCACTGTATGGCTGTGAAACGTGCACAGCAGCAGAAGCGAGCAGGAAAAATATAGTAGCCTTTGAAAGGTGGTGCTACAGATGTGTTATGAAGATATCACGACAAACATGGTTAAGAACATATAGATTCTACAAATAGTACGGGACGAAAGATATCAGTGAAAAACAGTAAAAAATAGGAGAGATAGGATGATAGGGCACGTTTTAAGACATGAGGTAATAGTGCGGATACATTAGAAGCAGAGAAAGGAAAAAAGAGGGGTAGAGGTAGACCTACATAAGACTATTGCACACAGATAGTGAAAGATGTAGGCTGTGAGAATTTCAGAAATGTGTAGGTTAGCACAGAATAAAAAACAATGAAGGTACACACCCAACCAGTTCTAGTACTGAAGACCTAATGATGATAAATGGAATGATGAGCAGAAAAGTTGGTACAGATGTTTTCTATGTAGTGTTATGAAGGTATTTCCAGAAATGGGATTTAGCATATAATGCAATATTAAAAACTGTAACAATGGTATGCTAGTATTATTTATAGATTATGTTTCTTTAAGGATTTCTGATAGTAATACCTGAGGTGGAATTTTATTTGGAGTTATTTATAATATAGGAAAAGATGGATAAATTTGTAAGAGGATATCCAGCCACCCCAGTGATGAAGTCGTAATTGGGGAAAAGCCTTAATTAAAAAAATTTCTTTAATTTGGTCAAAAGTGTTTTTAAGGTATGGTAGAGAATGGTAATGTACAATGTGACAAGATGTAGGAAACCAAAACAAAGGCGAGCTGTCCGGAATAACCATCTTCCAAGGAAAATATCAAAGGAATTACAGAGACAAGACGTTTAACACCCCTTACCTATGATGACCAATAAAGACTTTCAAGTTAAATGGTCCTTGTAAAGTAGTTTTTGTATTTTGGCCATTTCTGATGTTTATTTTATTAGGTTTATCATTTTCTTTTTGCATAGGAATCAACTCTCGCAGCACTATGTTAGTCAGTGCGTCCTTAAAATTGATATAGGGTTCCCGCACCTCCTGGGCACATTAAAATTTATAATGTAACATCACTTTTACTTATAACAGTAATTTTTGGTGCCCAACGTATGGCTTTATTGTTCTTTAAATTGTTGAACATTTTTCTTGTTACATCAACATATAGGCCCAATTTTTTTGTTTTTAATTTTTTATTTTTCTTGATATTTTAAATTCTTAGTAATTTTTCTAAATTTAATTAATAAAACATATTAGTAGTTGTAGTAAGCTTTTTGATAAGAAAAATGATCTTGAGTGGTTTTAGGATAAAAATGTACTGATCATGACTACAAAAAACAAAAAAAGAGAAACGTTTTGTTTTGAGTATCAAAATGAAATTTATTTTTTGTAAAACTCCAATTTAGTTATGAAATTACGATTTAGAAAATAATGATTAGACTGTTACTGAATTGCGAAAAATTTTGAGAAAAACAATTATGACTTTTACAAGGGTATGAAGTTAGTTATTGAATTGGAAATAAAGTTTGGCAAAAAATATGCTCTCAAATGCAACTGACTTTTTCAAGGCCGAATGGGTATCTACATTTCTAGGGCTATTACGACTGCTGCCAGTCTTCACGAATATGTATAAATTAGTGATGATATAAATTGGTCTCGAGGGATTTGGAACATGAAAAATTTACTACTAAAAGATTGTTTTTTTTAAATTGTATATTTTAAACATGCTTTTACTGTTTTTTGGTTGACAAATAGTTATTCACATTAGTGATTCACGCATGTTTCAGTATAAATAAATCAATAAATGCAGACACAATGTTTAATGGTCAGGAAAAAGATTTTTGGAAAAAATCTTGTTTGTAAAAGGTGGAACACTTAAAGAAATATTAAGTAGTAGAAATGAGTTTATTAATTTCACGTAGTAAAATATGCTTTTAGCAAGAAAGTTCTCTGAAAATTTTAGAAGCTTTAGTAGTAAACATTTAATAATGTTGCTAGTTCAATATAATATTCAATTAGGATAAATAATTAAAGTAGAAAAGCATCCAGTAAATTAAATACAAACTGTAGTAACTATCAGTATTTCACATCTCTTCGTATGAAATTCAGAAAAAATGCAAGTACAAATCAGAGAATAATCGTGCATATTAAAGTTATTTGTACAAATTCACACAAGTTCAAGAAATCATCTACTGTGGGAGATACGTCCCAAAAACCACAGACTCATAAAAACAGCCATGAAAATTAATGTGTTGGAAATGAAACGGTCGAAAGACACACATGATCAGTATTACACATAAAAATGTGAGAACAAACTTTGAAAAAGGAAAAATGTTATATAACGACTAAGTTCGAAAAAATTGGAAAAAGCTTTGCAGAGTTGTGTAGGCAGTAAGTTGGCTCCTCAGTGTGGGTAACATGACAAATTGTTTTTGAACTTTGCTGGATAAGTAGGACAGACAGCTAAAGCACGCGTGAATCGTGGAATTTATATCACGTCGGTCAGGCGTCAAACAATAAAATTATTCAATGAAAGGGCGATAAACTAGTTTCACTCTACAACAAAACGTTGGAATTTAGATAGATTGAATGGGATGCCCTAAACATGTTGAGTAAGAAAAATGTGAATCATTAGCATTCTTGGACATATTTAAATTCTAGTGATGGGTGAAGTGGAAATAAACTATAAATAAAAGTTGAGGCCTTTATTTTAAAAATTTGTTTAATTTGCTCAAAAGTTATAAGTTGTCGTAGAGGAAGATAAAGTATGATGTGACAAGATATAGGGAACAACCAAAAGCAAACACAACACATCTGAAATAACTATCCTCCGAGTAGGAAAAATACCAAAGAAATTGCTGAGACAAGAAAGTTTGATGCCCCTTACTTATAACAGCCAGTAAAATCTTTCAAAGTAAGTGGTCCTTGTAAAGTAGTTGTATCTCTCGGCCATATCCCATGTTTATTTTTAAGTTTATCATTTTTCCCCCATAGGAACCACTCCCGCACCACTGTAGTTAGCCAGTATGCCTTTACAACTGTTACGAGGTTTTTGCCTCTTCTAGGCCAATAGAATTTGTAACGTAAGGTCAGTTTTTCCTGAAACATCTGATTGAAAAATCAATTGGACAAAGTGCTTTGGAAACAACATAGTTAACATGCTCGTTCAATACAATATTGAAAATTGCTTGAATTATTTCCAATTTTCTTGTGAATATTCTCAAATGAAGAAAATCATATGCTCGAATTATTTTACGTACTGCAGGAAAATGCACAAATGATGTTGGTAAAACTTGCAGTGCTATCCAGAAAGGAGCAAACTTCTTCATAATTATTTTTTATTTCTCCACAGAAACTTGCGCCAAAATATTGTGTTGAAAGAAAAAGATATCGATAGAAAGAATTATAATAAAATAAACATTTTACAAGTGATAAGAAAAACTAAAAAACCTTTTCAAACAAAAATATTCAGTTTGGATTCAACCTCAAACGGATCAAAGAATTCACTCTATTTTCACATAGAAAACTGCAGAATTGAACATACCACATCAACAGTTTTCCTTTTTTGGGGGATAACCAGGTAAATATTTCATTTCCTTATAAATGGGAATCATGTACACATGTTTTAGTTCTTTAACAACCATCAGGTTGCTAATATCTATGCAGAGCCAGGTAGATACGAAAATGATAGAAGACCTAGACCAAGGTATATTAGTGAAATTATTAGAAATTTAGGTTGTGAAGGGTATGTAGAACCTTTAGATTAGCACAAAATAGAAAAGAAATTAGGGCTGCGTCAAACTGACCTTAAGTAAGGTCGAAAACAAAATGATGATGCATCAAGCGGTGTGGATGATTTCTTAAAAACGAAGATTATTGTAGAGATAGTAAAGGGCAGTTAGTATTTTGTACATTTGTGATACATCAAATAAGCAACACAACAACAGGTTACTTTGAGAGATATGAATCATATTAATTTATTTACACAAGCACTAATTGTTTCACTGCTATATCATAATTTATACAGACACAATGCATATTTATTTTAACAACTCGATTTATTTCATATCATTTGTAGATTAAGATGCAGGCTGAACTAATGTCCAGTTACACAGTTTATATATTGGGCTATAATACCTTTCATGGTATTCTAGAAATTACAAAAATATACTTGTGTTTTCAATTGTAATCAACACTTGTAGCTTATAATGCATCGGTGTTATGTTAAATAGAAAGCAGATGTAAGAAGAAGACAATTAATCTTAAATGAGCAAATTAACATCGATGCACCTCGTACAATTCTGATTTAATGTTCACTAAGCATGACATTTCAATAAATTGTTAGTTTTATTACAATCATACACGTAAAAACCACAAAAGTCTAGTTTTATTTCTGTTTTATACATATTACAACACAGTTTAGGTTCATAAATTATTTTAAACCACAAAAGGGAAAACAAAATATTTATTTCAGTAAATTTTCATAGAACAATCACGTAAATTTAAGAAAGATAGAATTATGAAGTAAATAACACTAAAACGACTAATACACATGTTCCATGCCATAATTATCCCAAAATATAAGAGCGTCTTACAAATTCTAGTTAAACAAAACACAATTAATGTTAAAGGGACACACATGTAACTATAATACACAGTAAGACCAGACATCTTCATAAACATATTCAGACAATGTAGTTTATTGCTTGGAAACACAAATGCTTCGTTAGTAAAATTCATGAATACCAAATTGCAGGTGGTTTGATAATATTATACAATACAATACGATGTATTCATTTATATTATTCAAGACAGAAAGAAACGCTAAGCACAGGACGCTAACCTAAATAAATCATATGGAATCACTCATCTTGTACGTGTTTGAATATAAAACTTAATAGAAAGACTGCATCATGACATAACCACCACTGAACATAAGAAAGAGTGGGAATTAAATGACTAGTTACATCCGACTGAAAAATGAACGAATGAACTATCCGCGAGCAGTTAATTAAAAAACGTCAAAATGTAAGAATACAAACGAGTATTAAGCGGAGGGTGGGAAGTTGAAAGTTTAAATTCAGAAAGTGAAATTCAGAGAAGTTAATTTAAAGCATAACTATGTAAAAATATGAGAAGTAGCGGGAGGGATTGGAAAGTGGAACGAATACAGCTTCAAGAGATAACACAGAGATTAATAATACGTAGTATTTTCCAAAGTCATGTATGTGCGGAGATGAAGGTCTACCTGGGGGTATAGCTAAAATAAGTGGACTGTGTTGGGTTAAGGGCGCTGTATTAATTGGATGATCCCTGCTATTGTGGTTTAAACGAAGAAAAATTGGAAAGCTGATGTGGTCTGGACGTTCTTAACCTTCAGGTGAATGAAGCCATGAGTAATTATATGCTTTTATGTTTATATTTGTTATGTATATGTGAAATTGAATGTAAATGGGTTATTTACAAAATAGGATATAATTGAACATGTGATTATTTTGTTGAATAATGACAGTGACAGAGTAAGTGTTGAAATGTTGAAAAATATGTACATATTGATTTTACATTATTTTAGATTGGATAATGAACAGAAAAGCGGGATTAAACTGTTTTCTGTTTGTCATTAACGACATTTCCAGAAATAAGAATTTATAATGTGATGTAATTTAATATGAGAAACAGGAAAATTAGGATTGATAGTATTATTAATGAATTAAATGTGCTTTTTTTATTATTTCTTTTAGTAATACCTGACCTAATTGAGGTTAAGAAATTAGGCTTTTAAGAATATTTGTATCTAGGCTACAATTATTTCATATCAATAGAGATTGAGTTTAGGTTAAATTTTATTTGAAATTATTTAGGAAAGTTCCTAGTTCTAGGTAGGTGCTATTTTGTGAAAAGATGTCCATTCATGCAGTGACAAAATTGTATTTGGAAGGCATTTTATTTTTCAATTGTGTTTAATTTGACCAAAAATTTAATACATGTTTTAAGATATTTTAGAAAAAGGTAACAAGCTTATCAATCATACACTTTGTTCGCTTAAAGGCATTTGCACCTTCATTTTTAGGTCATCCTACTCTTATTCAATCCTCTAATACTAATCTTAGTGTTAAAATTGCTTCTCTTTTTTCTAAATCCAACCGATCTTCCATAAATCTCTCCAATTTTGATGTGTATCCTGTTAAATCATTATTTTATTTAATATTTTTGAACAACAGCTCAATACAGACAGTAAGTACCCTACATTTTTGCAATTCTTTGTTCCTGCTTTCTTTGTTGCCTTAGATCAACATCTAATTACCCTCCTGACAACTCATATATTCAATGACATTTCTTAATGTTAGCTACTTTTTGAAGTGGTTCTTAAAATTTGACATCCTGTCTCGCTTTTGTCTTCCATAGTAGCTCAATTTCGTATACCTTTCCCATCTTCCTGCTATTTCATTTTCTTCTATTAACACTATGCATTCTTCATCTTTTATTAAGCTATTTCTGTTAATGGCTCGTTCGCAGAGGTTATACTTTTTTTGATGATCTATATTTACGGAGTTTTATTTGTTGCATAGTTTTTCAACAAGTAATAAATTAAAAAAAAAACTATTTGTGAATGAATTTATAAATTTGAAAAATCTAGAAAATGAAATACTTTCGATTTAGAATACACGAGTTTTTGTTTTGTAAAAATGCTTTTGATGGAGACGTTTTTAATCTTTCTTATGAAATGAACTGAACGAATTTTTAATAATATTTTGAGAACATACTTTGAGAAGCATAGATATTTATTCTTTTTAGACCGTGTCTTAAATGGTATTTGATAGCAAAGAATGATTTGCATTTTCACAGATGTGTACTGCATACTATACATAGCATATTTGTAGAAGGGTTCAGTATATTTGATTATAAATGCATAAAAGACCCATGATTGAAAAAATTATCATTCTTAATCACAAAGGAAGTGGTTTTACATAAGAATAATGATATTTACAATATTCTGCACGTAAGAGGACATTTGTTTTTAAGAGTTTCATACAAAAAGTACACTGCACATAAAAGACGGTTTTGAAAGCATCCATAAATTTTGCTATCAAAATACTTGATTACGAGTAAATGCGCAATTATTGCAAAACATTCCATTTGATGGTGTGTACATACAAAGAAACACAACGGTGCTTGTGGCTCAAGGATGCTCGGACATCAACAATGCTACTAGGCTAGAGGGTACATGCTGGCTAGAGGGTATTTGTATATCAAGGACTATCCTCCTGCTTGACTCATGGATGATGTGTAAGTGAGCGAATTGAGAAAACTACTTGCAAAGACAATTCAACCGGAGGAAATCTTATCAGAACAAATGCTTGATGTCCACGTACCGTGTGTATGAAACAAGTTGAAATTGGGAACAATAAGATGTTTACACAGACTTTGAAAGAGCATAATGCTATTTACGACTTTCCAAATCAGATTTCAAAACACCTGAATGTTTTCTATATGATTGTGGGTACAAAATGTTGAACTTAGCTTTCCAATTTAATCAAGCTAGGAAATAACATATCACATCTTATTTTCCATATGGGGCCAAGGACATATTAAGAATTCGAAAAGCCGTTTAAATTTGCAAATAAATATACTTGATGAATTTTTTCATTTTTTTTCTATTGCCATAATACCTCTATGTTGTTCTTGAAAGAAATTTTGTTATATAGCAAAAAAAATTGTTACAACATAATTGGATTTTTTACAAATTTAAAGGAGGTTGTTTCAAAATACAAGTTTAATGCTGCTGACGTTTGCAACATGGGCAAAACAGAATATCGCAGTGTCCAAAGATAATTGCACCTGAGGAACAAAAAACAAGTAGCGGCTACTACATCTGGAGAAAGGGGATTGAATGTAATCATGATACCCTGCATTAACGCTTTAGGAAATAGCACACCACCCATGTTTATTTTTCGTAGGGTAAATTTTAAACCATATATGTAGAGTGGTGTGCCAGCAGGTTCAATTGGACCTGCACATATATCTGGATGGTCCAATTCTGAAAAGCTTATTATGGTTGCAACATTTCATTGATAAGGAAATGCCAAGCCCCGAGAATAAGAAGTTATTAATTATGGATAACCACAAAAGTCATTGTTCCGTTTAAGCTGTAACATTAGCCAAAAATAATGAGATAATTTTACTAATATTGCCACCCCGTACAAATCACAAGCTCCACCTCTCGACCGCACCGTTTTTGGGCTTTACAAACAATATTATAATACTGTTAAACCATCCAGGACAAACAGTAACAATATACAATGTTGTCAAGTTAGCTGAAAAAACATATCCACTGGTATTTATGTCAAAAAAATATTTTATCTGGGTTTACGATGTGGGGAATTTGGCCTTTAAATGAACATATTTTTGGAGATGATGAATATCTTGCTTCATCAGTAACCAAACGAAAAGATCCTGACTTCCACAACTCCTACAAGAGATTTCAATATTTCAGCCAATGTTCAGGAGAACAAACAATACCTTCTACAAGTAAAAATGCTTGATTATTTACTTCTCCTGTCCTAAAAGTCTTGACCGGCACTCCAGAGAAGGATGAAGTTAAACAAATTTTTAATGAAAAACAACAAAAAGGATAGCTAAAAAGGAAACAAGCTGTACGGAACATATTCGGTCTTAAAGGGAAAGTTGAAGTTGAAGTGGAAACATCTGATGAAGATGACACATTCTACCAGTTCAGATAATTCGAAAATATCTTTAGAGACTTTTGAGCCTGAATAACATGCATTTGATAACAGTGCTTTAAAACATTGTGATTGTGCGTTAGCGAAAATAACTGGAAAGACAACAATGAATTTTTTTGTAATAGATACAATCCATATTAAAAGCAGCGAATTTCAAGTCAAATATTTAAAACGATTTCATTCCACAAACTTTTAAGAGAAAGTGATGTAATATTGTCTATTGTCAAAAAATGCATGGTTTTATCGCCACACTCTATTCATCAAGGCTTGTTAAAAGATGAAGGAACGTTAACTTTTGATGTTGATTTTTCGCCATACAAAGTTGAATAGTTAAGTTACCATGCCTTACAATATTATTTTGTTAAATAAAACCTTCAACACAATTTATAATTTTTCTTTATGGAATTTGTGTCTAAGGCCCAAGGTACATTACATGGCGGCTTAAGGTACAACACATGTTGTACATTGGGCCACTTTATCACTTTTTTTTTCTTTTATATGAGGAAATTTTACTTTTTAAATTAAAAAAAATAATGTAATTCCATCAATAGAATACATCCTAGTGGTGATGTCGAGATTTTTAAATTTTGAACATTAGCATTTTTTGCATTCCACAAACACTTTTAAAAAACTGGCATCAAAGTACAAGACCTTCGCATACTTACCTTGTTGCTCCTTTAATGAGGTAACATTGTAATTTACGAAAGCAGAATCAGTCCTAATGCCAAAAATATAAAAGAATACAGTATACGTCAAAGTCTCAAAGAGGCTTCCCCAAAAATAATAAATAACAAATGGAAAGTTTTATCATTAATTAATGAAAAGTTGTTTAAAGATGCCTTTTGCACGGGGTAACATTAATGTGAACATATATTTTACATCTCATTTGCCGGAGAGTTACAAACTAATTACATTTTTGTTCTTTTAACTTAAAGTGAGAAGACATATCAAAAGATCGTAAAGTTTTTAAGATTTATACATCATATTTTGCCAATCCTACTTCCCACATTAAATTATAAATATGTTGAAATCATTACTAAATAAATTGATTGCAGTTTTGTACATTTGGAGAGAAATACTTAGTGGAATTGTTGACCTGTAAACCAGTAAGCGGAACCGCCTGTAAAACATTAAGGATGTGTTCCAAAAACTCGTTATTAGATAAATTGTAACTATGTAAACATCTATGTAGTATATTTCAATTAATTATTATTGATTCACTCATGCTGTATTTTTTTAAACAATTTCATTGGAATACAGAGAATGTAACAAAAGTAGACGTTTTAAACCTTTTAATTTATTAATCAAGTAATGTTAATAATTTTAACTTAAAAAATTAATGTTTTGCAGCTTTTTAGCTGACCCACATTATATATTTTTCTTAATCTTCTTTGGGAATTAAACCACTCATAGTTGTTAAAGTCGTCTTTATTTATGTTCCGATCCATGACCTAGAATCGTCAAAATAATAAAAATTTCAAGGTTGACATTTATGACATAAATTAATGGTGACTTCAATTTATTAATGTTTGGGAGGACACAAAAAGTATTTACAAAGAAGAAAACCACCAAAAACACAAAATCAAAGAAGCTGCTTATATAACCCTACATAAAAATAACTGCGTAGTAAAAGAATCTGTGTAAACAATGGATTCCATTACTAAAAGAAATAACAAATGAAAATCAAATGTCCCCGATATGTAGGTAACATTGCAAGTTTTTCCGAGGCTTTCTTTGCGATACCAACATGAAATACAGCATTCATACATAATTTCTATTTATACTACCCACCGTAGAGTTGCCTCAAAACCATATAAAATATCCGTAGAACAACATTAGTATCTGACAAGTGTAAACCTGCCAAAGCATCATCTCATAACCATGTTAAAGTCTATCAAAGAGGTAGCCTAAATCATAATGGGTTTTCTTCCTCAAATATAAAAAAACGGCTGCTTGAGCCTTAGGGTAACGTAATCGCACCCTTCTTTGATAACCATAGAAACGTAAAAAATGTTTCCAATACTCAAGTTATTGAATTTATATGAAATTTAAATATATAAAAATTAATTAAATGATTTCACATGAAGCATATTGGCTACGTCAAAGTCGCTCCCAGGACACAACATAAATTGAAGGCACTCATTCTTCTAAACTTTAAAATTTTCACCTAATGTATTTAAACCAAATATATCACATATTAATATATCAAAGTCATCCTCAATTTATGTCATAAATGTCAAACTTGAAATTTTTATTATTTTGATAACGTCCTAGGTCATGGATCGAAACGTAAATAAAGACTATTTTAAGAACTATGAGTGGTTTAATTCTCAAAAAAGATTAAGAAAAATAAAAAAATCACAACAAACAGAGATATGATTGACAAAAATGCCAAACGTAATTGAAAGTTAGGTTTATGTATAGTTGTGTACACGATTTAAATTTGTCAATTTCCCAATTATCGTCATCGGTCTCGGTGGCGTAATTGGTAAATGCATGGTTCTGGCAAAACCAAGATACAGGTTCAAGTCCTGTCCAAGACATATTTTCCATCTTTCAATTACTAGCTCGATTTGAAATGATCATTTGGGCTTTGCATAAAAGTCTAAGTTATTATTTCATCTTAATCGCTGTAATGCGATAGTATTTATCAACTTACCTTGTGTAATTAACTATCTAAAATATTTATATATTTAATACTTGGCTTATAGCCGTAATTTTGAGTGTAGCTTCCTGTCTATAACTGACATAAGTAAAAAACTTGACAATGTCAGATATGATTGACAAAAATGCCAAATGTAATTGAAAGTTAGGTTTATGTATACAAGTTGTGTACACAATTTAAATTTCTAAATTTCCCAATTATCGTCATCGGTCTCGGTGGCGTAATTGGCAAACGCATGGTTCCGGCAAAACCAAGATACAGGTTCGAGTCCTGACCAAGACCTTATATTTTCCATCTTTCAATTAATAGCTCGATTTGAAATAAACATTTGGGCTATACATAAAAGTCGAAGTTATTATTGCATCTTAATCACTGTAATACGATAGTATTTATCAACTTACCTTGTGTAATTAACTATCTAAAATATTTATATATTATATATATCCTACCGACCCCGTAGATTTCAGTTTAAGCAGTATATGTTTCACTTTCATCAACCATTTACTGACAGTCAATTGAGGCACTGGCAAAGTAAATTCCTACTGACCTTGCACATAACTTCGTCAAGAGCATGATACAGAACATTGATTTCATTGTAATGAAGTCTATATTGAAGCTGACAAAGATGTTTTGCTGACCCAACCTCAAACTTTATGCTGACTCACGCTATATATCCCACTGACTCTATGGATTTTCTACTGACCCCTTATGATTTCTGTTTAACACGTTTGCTGCTAACATTGAAAAGCAACTTTCACCGGATACCGAATTATATTTTTCTCAATTAGTATTTAAAAAATTGATAAATAGCCTTTAATTCACTTCGTTATGAATTTTTGGCTTGTTTTGAACATTTCAAAATTTCACTCACCAGCGGGTGATTGGCATTGGACATTAAATTTCATTCTGGGATGCCGATCACGTGCCTGTACGTTATGATTAAATTATTAACATTGGTTCAACAAATGGTATATTTAACAAATACAAAAAATAAAGGCATCATATAAAAAAGTATGCTACCATGTACAACACGTGACAAAGTGCGAAACAAACATGCTGTGGATAAATGAAGCCCAAAACAATTGAAGTACGCTTTTGCTACCACACTTTTTACTTCCACACCTCTAGACTATTACACAATGCACTCATCGCCACATGTCACTTCATTTGGCTTTGTACGCAAAACTTAAATATATATAGTTGCACAATCTAAACAATAACAAGATGCATCCTTACAAAACTTACAAACGTAGTTGGAATCTTTTCGTTTTCTTTTAGTATAACATTCTTTTTGGTAAAAAGAAAATGTTTTGTCCAGCTTGCATCATCTCCCCACTTAATAATTTCTTGAGTAGACTGAGCTTCTACTGGATTTTGTACAAAGACAGCCTGTTTATGGCTGTATTAGAAATTAATTCATTTTCATCCTCGTTTTCACGTTCATTTTGCTACCTTCTGGAACTGAAACGTTACCCAATGGCCAATACTTATCTTCAGTATCACGACCACAAAAAAACCTGTTAATCATCTGAAAAATCCGATAAACCTTAAGCAGCAAACTTTTCAAGTTCTTGTGTGGATAATGGTTGAATACAGTCACATTTTATCCTTTTAGATCTAGAGGGGCTAGCTTGCTGATATCTACTATTCATCATAATTAACCTTTCTTTGATTCCAATACAATATTAAAAAAAAAAACAAACCTAGAAACCACGTGTATTAAAACTTTGTTAAATACCTTAGGTCAATGCCTACACTACATACCGTGTTCAATTCCAACGCCACACTAAATCAAACGTAATATAAAACACATAGAGTAAAGCACGTGCTTACACGCGATTGGCATTGGCTTAAATAGCATCATCAGGTGCTAGCGCGTGATTGGCAATAAACGTGTTAATTTCTAACTCTTTTCAACCATCCCTAACAATCTAATACAGATTTAGAATCAATAAAGATGAATTTTTCGATTTATTCGAAACTTTACTGACTGAGACAATTCTGGCATCGGTAAATTAAATTCTTACTGACCCCACACACAACGTCGTCAGTAACATTTTATAGAAAGTCTCCATATAGTTTTATTCCAGTGAAATCCATACTGAAACTGACAAATTATTTTGCAGATCCGACCTCAAACTTTATGCTGACCCACACTATATATCCTACTTATCCGGGGAATTCTTTACCGACTTTTCATTATTTCTGTTTAAACGGTATATCTTTTACTCTTTTCAACAATCCCTAACAATCTAATACAGATTTCGGGTCAATACTGAGTAATTTTCCGATTTATTAGAAATTTTACCGCCGTGCCAATTCATGCATTGGAAAAGTAAACTCTTACTAGCACAGCACACAACGTCGTCAGCAGCATTATATCAAATGCCTTCGTTGGAATAAGGTCTATATTGAAGCTGACAAAAATTTTTTACTACTGGGTGAAAATTTGAACAAGGGACAATTTCAGTCCCAGAGAAAAAACTAGTTACCTGTTAATTGCATTTGAGTGACATATTTATTAAATTAATATATGTGTTTAGCATTATACATAAATCAAGTGTGTTTTGTGATTTAACCTTTTTAAATCCAAAGAAAATATAAAAAACCATAAAATCTGTATCGGCGGTCACGCGTCCCTAACAGGAGGTTATGTGAGAACACGTCGCCTATTTTCACAATTCAGTCACCTGCGCTTGCAAAGATATTTATTCTTTATTAAAAAAATTACGGAAAACTTTATTTCAATGTTTATTGCACATATAAAAAATTCTAAAATATTTACAATCCGAAATTTAAGTCCCGAATGTTTCTTGTATCGGCGGTCGCGTAACTATTAATTCAACATTGAACAACCAGAAGGCTCTATAAACCCGGTTTGACGACTTATTTAGTTGCGCAATGACCTTCAGTGCTAATGCGTGTTGAGTTGTTTACAGCAGAGGTGTTTATAAAAACGTGGTAAGTTTAATACTATTTAAAATTACTAGAATATGTTTTCTAATGTAACAACGGTAGCGCTATTTGTCAATGCTGCAATAGCAATGGATATGTTTTAATATCAAATATGTGGTCGTTATGCTTGATTGCATCAGCTGGCAGTGTAGCTGCCATGTTGTCAAAAACGCGGGAATTCACGTCTGTTGTAACGGCGGTCATAGTATCGGCGGTCACATTATTACGTAATATTCGCGTGACCGTCGATACTTCTGTGACCGCCGTTTCGCGTAATATTTGTCAGGTTACTCGGCCAGATATATTTATGAAAATATGTTAATTTGTTATTGTTTATAAAACATTACGGTTTGCAGATTAAAGGCAAGAAAGATTGCATTGCAAAATGGAAAAGGAAAAGAAAAATACGAATCTAGATTTACAAGCGTTCAAAGCAAAATTGATACGTGACAGAGAAGAGGCGGCAAAACGTAGAATTGATTTGGAATCTAAAAAAAAATTAGAGCGACGCACAAAAATTTTAGATTATCAAAAAAAGCGTTACCAAGAAATGAAAGAAAAAGGAAAGCTACGACATGCTTGTTTAGAAAACAGAAGAACTCTACCGCCGCCACATGATATTGCCAGCAACGCAATTTCAAATTTAGATGTTAATTTAGAAGCTACTTTAAGCCATAGAGTCAACAATAAGAATAACACAAACGAAATCATCAAAGTGCAGGAATTAAATTTAGCAGCGAGCGTCGAACCATCTAAAAAGGAAATTGCATTACCAAATCATTGTAACAAAAAAAAGAAAACTCCCAAATTGAGTCAAAAAATTATGGGAGAAAAGCGTGTAAAGGCAAGAGAGAGACAGAAAAGAAGAAAAGCTAAATTAAGTGAAGAACAACGAGAAAAAAAAAGAGAGTATGACAGACAGTATAAAGCAGAAAGAAAGGCAAAGGGACTTGGAAAACTAGAAGTCAAATGAATGAGAGAGAAAAGAAAAGATAGAAAATTGGTGAGGATAGAGTTTGGACGTCATAGGAAAGAAAGCGGCAAGAAAAGCAGCAGAGTATGCATTGTAGTACTTTATCTGATAGTTTTTGTGAAGTGGGTGAACATAGTTCTTTAAGTAATTCTGCGAAAAACGAACAAAAAGGTCAAAACCTTAATAGATCACGAGTTTACAGAAACTTAATTGCAACTAAGGACAAATTACTAATTGCTGAAAACGTGCGGCAAAGTTCAAAAACGCTGGCAACGTTTAAAAAATCATAATCGTCGCCGTCTCCAACAAAAGCAATAAATGAGTTAGCTGGAGGTCGAAAAGTGCCTACTCCAGTAAAAAGAAGGTTGATTTTCCTTGAATGTATGTCAAAGGGATTGGAAGCAAAAAGGGAAATCAAAGACAATGGCGACCGAGCGTTTGAATGAGTTTAATAAACTTGTGTCCAGTAGGCAGTTACGAAAACACAGACTGATTAAAGAAGCACATACTTTAGTGAGCTATAAGAGCTACCGACGAGCCAGTCAACTAAGCGTTTTACTGCCAAGATATAAATTCAAAAATGTTACCAGGGAAAAAAGATTGCATTACTAAAAAAAAAGTGAAAAAACAAAAAGACTATTGCTAGACATGCTTAAAACTTGCATCTAAAATATAACAAAGAACATCCTTTAAATCCAGTATGTAACAGCACTTTTAGGATGCTTCGACCATTTTGGATTGTTTTTCCAAAGTTAAGTGACAGGAACACATGCGCTTGTGCACTTTGCTGCAATATGAATTTATTACATGAAAGAGGAATACAGCATAAGGTTATCAGTAAAAATTTGAGAGAACTTATCGAGGAAACTGTCTGTAACCCGACGAAAAAAATGTATGGAAAATTCCTGTCAGCGCTGCAAACATAACACTTTCCTGACTTATTCGTTAGATAAAAACGAAGAAAACCAACCCGTGACTCATAAACAATGGGAAAACTGTAAGAGAAAGATATTTGAAACCAATGAAAAAATAATAAGGGTAGTAAAGAAAAAAACTGTGCACTGCACAAAAAAGGAATTGTTCGACAAGATATCAGTACACCTTCTTAAATACAAGGAACACACCTATAAAATTAAACATCAGTATGTGTCAATCAAGAATTTAAAAGAAACACTTAAGGCCAATGAATGTTTGATTCATATCGATTTTTCGGAGAATTATCTTTGCAAATCATATGAAGAAATACAGAGCTGCCATTTTGGTGGTTCAAAAAGGCAGCTATCTTTGCACACAGGTCATGGGAAAGGTCCTGCTGATGGGGTGGGCGGTGTAGTCAAACGGTGTGCAGACTTGAAAGTAAAAAACAGGGACCGATATAGTTGATGTAACTTCTTTTATTGAAGCTGTAACCTCAATTTGTAAAAAGGTAACTTTAATTGAAATTAAGCACATACAAATTGAAGAAATGCGCAGAAAGAGACCACTAAAAGTAACATCAGTAACTGGTATCTCCAAAGTGCACCAAATAACTTGGGATGCAACGAACCACTCGATAGTATGCTTGAAGCAGCTCAGTTGTTTTGCTCGTGATTATAATGAAGTATGTAATCACCATTGTCACTACGAAGGTAGAGAACTACTTGTAGCTGAATACGAAGAAACGCAACCGATTGTAGAAGCAGATATAACCTGTATCCTTTTCACAGTTGCAATTATTACAGATATGTTTAAATTCTTTAATTTTTGGGAAATTCAGTTTTTAATTTGATTGTGTTGAATTTAAAATAATCTAAATAGAAATCTCTTTTTATTAAAAAGTTTCTTAGCTACTATCTCAGATGAAGTAGATAGGATCACACGTGAGCAAGAAATACATGGATACAAAGATACCCCTGTTGGGTCATGGGTAGCCGTCATATATGACAACCAGTGGTACCCAGGTATGTCAGTAATACTGTTAAAATAAATCTAAGATTTCTTCTAGGAATTGTCGAAAATAGTTTTAATGGCAACATCACTGTAACATTCATGGCAAGGGCAGGTGATGATAAGTTTTACTGGCCTGATCCAGCTGATATCCAATCTTTATGCACTAAAGATATTATGTGCCACATTAAAGATCCTCCCTATCCGGTGTCAAATAGACATTTTAAAATTGATGGAGAATACAATGTGATGTTCAGTGATCTTATTTGCGCTTGATGTATTTACATAAAAAATTTATTAAAAGTTTAATACGTTTTGAAGTAGTGTCAGACCGTTTTTATTTGTTTTGGTTTTATTATTTCCCACTTTATAACAGAACAGCTTTGTGAATCACAAAAGAATTCTAATTGAGAAAATTTGTCATAATTGTAACAGAGGTCACATGCAAGTAACAGAGGTCACCCTATTTTAAATATTCGTAACGGAGGTCACTCTTGTAACAGGAGGTCACATACTTATATAAAAACTTGCAAGCTTATGTATACATGTTACACATTTAATTTTAACCACAGAATGACCACAAAGAATCATTTTATGTTGGAAATATAAATAAATATGGATTAATATCCAATCTTTAAAGTAGTCTTAAAAAATTATACTACATTTTGTATTTTTTTGACTTTACTGCATTTATAATATTTTATTGATTCATTTATCACATAAATATTACTCAACCGTAATTTCTTTAACTAGTTGTTTCTTCAGTCTGTGAATTAAACACAACCAAGAATTATTATTATAGGTTATTCATTTCCTTATTTATATTCAAAGCATGTGACCTCCGTTACAAAAAAAGTGATCTTTTCCTATTTATACACCTCTAATTTTCTTTACTTACACCAACTTAAATGGACATGCATTTTTAGTTGTTCTAGAAGATCTACAGATTTAAAAGCGCTATATATCAAAGTTGTCCAAAGACTTTTATATTTTAAAGTTCTATATGAACTAATTGTCCCCTGTTCAAATTTTTACCCTACTAAGCCGACCTCAAACTTTATGCTGAGCAACGCTACATATCCTAGTGATCCAGTGGATTTTCTACTGACACCCTATGAGTTCTGTTGAAGTGGTATATCTTTTGCCTTTTTAGGAATCCCTATTAAACAATACAGATTTCGGGTCAATAACTCTCAGTTTCTGATTGATACCAAAACTAATAGCTGTTTCACATAACAAATTTATTATCGATTTCTAGAACTTGAAGAATTAGTAAAAAATGTCAAGAATCCAAATGACCTTAAATGGTATTACACATAATTTTAATTATATAAATAATTTGTGGGTCAGCATAAACTTTGAAGTTGGGCCAGTAAAATATTTTGTCGGTTTCAATATAGACTTCGTTGCAATGATCATATTGAGGGCATTCCTATATAATGCTACTAATGACGTGTGCGAGAGATCGGTAAGAATTTACTTAGCCAATGCCTGAATTGACCTGGTCCATGAAATTTCGAATCAATCGGAAAATAGCTTGTTATTGACCCGAAATCTGTATTCTATTGTTAGGAGGCATGGTTAATAAAATGGAAAGATATACTGCTTAAGCAGAAATCTAGTGGGGGAGGGGATCTAGGAAATCCATCAGATCAGTAAGATATAAAGCACGGGTCCACATAAGATTTGAGGTCCGGTCAGTAAAATAACGGAGGTCACTCTTGTAACAGGAGGTCACATACTTATATAAAAACTTGCAAGCTTATGTATACATGTTACACATTTAATTTTAACCACAGAATGACCACAAAGAATCATTTTATGTTGGAAATATAAATAAATATGGATTAATATCCAATCTTTAAAGTAGTCTTAAAAAATTATACTACATTTTGTATTTTTTTGACTTTACTGCATTTATAATATTTTATTGATTCATTTATCACATAAATATTACTCAACCGTAATTTCTTTAACTAGTTGTTTCTTCAGTCTGTGAATTAAACACAACCAAGAATTATTATTATAGGTTATTCATTTCCTTATTTATATTCAAAGCATGTGACCTCCGTTACAAAAAAAGTGATCTTTTCCTATTTATACACCTCTAATTTTCTTTACTTACACCAACTTAAATGGACATGCATTTTTAGTTGTTCTAGAAGATCTACAGATTTAAAAGCGCTATATATCAAAGTTGTCCAAAGACTTTTATATTTTAAAGTTCTATATGAACTAATTGTCCCTGTTCAAATTTTTACCCTACTAAGCCGACCTCAAACTTTATGCTGAGCAACGCTACATATCCTAGTGATCCAGTGGATTTTCTACTGACACCCTATGAGTTCTGTTGAAGTGGTATATCTTTTGCCTTTTTAGGAATCCCTATTAAACAATACAGATTTCGGGTCAATAACTCTCAGTTTCTGATTGATACCAAAACTAATAGCTGTTTCACATAACAAATTTATTATCGATTTCTAGAACTTGAAGAATTAGTAAAAAATGTCAAGAATCCAAATGACCTTAAATGGTATTACACATAATTTTAATTATATAAATAATTTGCGTGGGTCAGCATAAACTTTGAAGTTGGGCCAGTAAAATATTTTTGTCGGTTTCAATATAGACTTCGTTGCAATGATCATATTGAGGGCATTCCTATATAATGCTACTAATGACGTGTGCGAGAGATCGGTAAGAATTTACTTAGCCAATGCCTGAATTGACCTGGTCCATGAAATTTCGAATCAATCGGAAAATAGCTTGTTATTGACCCGAAATCTGTATTCTATTGTTAGGAGGCATGGTTAATAAAATGGAAAGATATACTGCTTAAGCAGAAATCTAGTGGGGGAGGGGATCTAGGAAATCCATCAGATCAGTAAGATATAAAGCACGGGTCCACATAAGATTTGAGGTCCGGTCAGTAAAATCTTGTCAACTTCAATATATAGTTGAAATCAAATAAAGTCAAGCATGACTCATCGTTGCGCATATGAATAAAACACAGCCACAATATTGTTATATATATATATATATATATATATATATATATTTTGAAAGAGAACGTGATAATCAAGGAGCCTTGGCCCCATTTGAGTCAGTATTGCAGGTATAATCAAATTTTCAAGTGATATGTTGTGTTTTAACTGTTGCTTATTGTTAGCGAACATCTGAGGCTTGTGGGATAGGACTAAGTTCTCTTCGTTCCATTAAAAAGAGAATTTTAGAAGCCCGAAAAGAAAATAAAGTTCCAGAGTCACCGAGCAAGCACCGAAAATGCAACAAGTCTAAATCGTCTGATGTAGATGGTTTTGTAATAGATGCGGTTAAACGAAAAATTTACGAAATGTATTCCAAACGTAATATAGTTTTCATAATATTTTATTTAGTGTTTTTTAGTATTATGCTTTTAGGGCTCCATGTAACTGTTAAATCTTTACGACAAGAAATTGTAACCACTCAAATTTTTAACTTCAGCCAGTCTAGTCTGACGAGACTTCTATCAACAATTGATTTTTCTTATGAATTGAACGATGGTAGAAGGGCTGTGCTTGAACAGGAACATATAGCTGCTTCACGAGTGAAGTTTTTAAGAGCATATGAAATATACAAACAATTGGAACTTTATGATCCTGTTTTCTTGGATGAGACGTGGATTTTTAGTCGAGGTTCTGTTAAGAAGAGTTGGCATGATGGTTCCAAGCTCAGTGTAAAGAGAAAACCTCTTTGAGAAGGAAAACGGTTAGTTTTTTAAAGTTAAAATTACATTTAATAGAAATATTTTTTATTATAGGTTCATAGTCGTACATGCAGGCAACAAAACTGGATTCATCCCCAATGCAGCACTTTTGTATTCTACAACATTGTCCAAGTGCTGACTATCATGGAGACATGAATGCAGCATTATTTACAAAATGGTTTGAAGAACGTTTAATTCCTAATTTAAGCGAACCCAGTGTAATTATCCTAGACAATGCTAAATATCATTCTAAACTAATTGAAAAAGTTCCAAACAAGTCTACAACTAAAGCTGAAATCATTGATTACATGATTAAACACAAAGTTAGTTACGGCAGTCACATGTTAAAAAGGGAACTATTATCATTAATTAAGGAACATCCACAACCAAAATTTATGAAATAGA
Organism: Platerodrilus igneus; assembly: GCA_036346225.1. Taxonomy (NCBI): domain Eukaryota; kingdom Metazoa; phylum Arthropoda; class Insecta; order Coleoptera; family Lycidae; genus Platerodrilus; species Platerodrilus igneus. The sequence continues at coordinate 7,773,498 of JARFIW010000791.1, forward strand.
TACCCTAGCAGAAATGTACAGACACAAAGTTTTGCGACTACCTCCGTATCACTGCGAGTTTAATCCTATAGAGTTGGTATGGGCCAACTGTAAAGAATATTACAATAAAAATGTTGGATGGCTTAACCAACTTTATAATGACACAAATGTCAACTTGATATGGCAAGAATCTTTGCAAAGAATAGATGGGTCATATTGGCAAAAATGTATTACACATGCAGAAAAATGATGGAATGGTGGGCTATAGAACAGCAGTTTGATGTTGTCGAACCTTTAATTATCAAAGTGGGTGATACAAATAGTGATAGCAGTGGCAGTGATACTGATCAGAACAGTGGAACAGAATAACCAGTATTACCTACACGGTAATTTTAGTTGATTTTGTTAGCACGGTATCAAGACAAACACAATACACAAGTGTATGATAACGGTCACCAATTTGCATTATTTATTGTGCATTATTTATGTTAACAAATTATTAATGTTTAACGATTGATGTTTAACCATTCATGACCTGCTAGAGTTTTTATACAGAAATTTAGATTTAAGTTTCATTGTCATTATTATTTGTGCAATTAATTTATATCGACTCGTTTACAGAAAACTGGTTTGCTTTCAAAAGTTAAAAAGGATACAATCATTACATTATTACCACCAACGTGACAATTTAAATCGACCAAGTGTGTTGGCTACCACAAGGAAAGGAATACGTTAGGGCTTTCTGTAAACTGAAAGTGTTTTCGCTATTCCAATTATATTGATATTGTAAATCGGCAAGTCATAGAACCCCTAAATTATTAGCCCTGTACGTATTTAAAAACAAAATTTCTTCAACCAGACAAACTACAATATGGAATTTTATTTGAAATATTTTGCACACACACGCTCGATGTTTTAATATTGTAATAAATTTAACAGTTTGATTCTTGCATACTCTTCAATAAACCTTTGCATTGCTTTGTTTATAATCTAAATATAATTGTTCACGGAATAAAATATCCAATTGGGTAATTAAATAAAAACCTAACATAACCTATAACTTGTTCATAGACTGACTGAAGTGTAGAGATGAGTCGCTCTTTCAATAATATTTTTCAATCCAGGTATCACGAATCACTTTAAAGCGCGTTCGTTTAATGTATTTAACGTGTTCTTTAATCGTTGCGATTTTTCCCACCTCTAATAAAGTTTAACCGACAACTGTATAAAGTTAGAAATACGTTGTACTACTATTAGTTCTTACAGATTTGAATAATGAGTCATGCTTGACTTTATTTGATTTCAACTATAGATTTCATTGCAATAAAATCATATTGGGGCTCTTCTATATAATGCTACTGACAAAATCGAGTGCGGGGTCAAGAACAATTTACATTGTCAATGCCTATATTGGCAGTCTGCAAAATTTTGAATAAATTGAAAAATTGCTAGTTATTTACCCAAAATCTGTATCAGATTGTTAGGAACGCATGAAAATGAAGAAAATGGATTTTTTAACAATAATCATAAATGATTAGTTGAAAATTTACCAGTTCGGTACATTAATACATACTTACTATTGTCATACCCTTTCTTTCTAATTAGATTCATCAATAAAATACAGTGTCTGATCAATAAAAACTAAATAAAGTCTGCTACATAAATATTTACATAGTTACAATATCTCATAATCAGTTTTGGAATCTTAAACGTTTTACACACTGCTCCACACAAGTATTTACTGAATTGCAAGTCAGCAATTCCGCAAAGTATTGACTCCTGTAAATTTCATATATGTCAAAACAAGCAATATTCTAATCTCAACAAGTACTGCAAGTGAATTTAGTCCCCATAAAAGTTTCTAAAAACACAGAGCTTTTCACAGACTTCATTATTTTATGTTCTTAATTATATAATATATTAGTGACAATTACTCATAAAACATAATTATTAGATTAAGAGTACAATAATTATATTAAAGTAAACTTTAAACAAATACACAAATTTCACAGTAACAATAAACAAAAAAAAACCTTACCTAAAACTGTTACTGAAGTAGTTCCATCACCAACTTCGTCATCTTGAACCTTAGACATATCAACAAGAATTTTAGCCGCAGGATTATCAACACCAACTGCTTTCAAAATGGTAGCTCCGTCATTAGTTACTTCAATCTGTCCTACATTTCGACCTGTCGACGCCAATATCTTATCCATACCCTTTGGTCCTAAGGTACTCTTAACCAAATCTCCTATGGCTGTCGCACCAATAAAACTCGACAATCTTGCAATTTCTGCCTTTTCTTCTTCTGCATCTTGCTTAAGCACGCGAACTGGATTCAGTGACAGCTATAAAGCAAAAATTAATATATTTTATGATAAAATTAATAGGCACGTGGAATAACCGGCTGGCTGGTAAATTGAAAGACATATGAATTTTAAACAATCTATTACAAATATAATAAAGATTGGATATAAGCAAACAATAGTATACGTAATAGGCAACAGTTCAAAGAATTATTTAATTATACTTACCATGTTGAGAACTTAGATTATTGTTTGTAAATCGAAAATTTCAAACAAAATTAACCTTTTGTCACAAATAGTAATCATGCAAAGAAAGGTTATTTATTAACATTCAGTAGTACCAATAGTACAATCACGTATAATCCTACTAAATATATCTGACTGTTATTTTAGAAACTAGCTTCTTATTGGCTAAAATTTTTAAAGCACACCTTTGCTATTTTGATAATTTAATTTAGTAAATAATAAATTGCAACAAATTTGATACAGATAAACCAATATTCAATAATGTATATTGTAGATTAAGAGAAGGTATATCATTAGGGTTTGCAAATGCAAGTGATTGTAAGTATATTTAAAAGCTGTCAGCAAGCTGTCTTCCATATAATACTATAAACTATATATATTACATATATACCACTATATATACTATAAGAAAACTTTGAAATTGTGTACAGGCGGAGCTATAAGTAATTATTTGCGAGGAAATTTGAAATTTTTTACAGATTCTACCCGTAAGAATACTTCCAAGTACACATTAAATATTATTACACCCAAATATTCAAAACAGCCCTTAAAAGATTAAGATTACTCGGAGGGGTATATAAGGTGTTGTTGTTATTGGGAAGGTTTAAATCATGATCAATTCCTCTTGGCTTTAAGAGTTGTACAAATAACTGAAGTCTATTGACTATGATTTTATACAGAAAGATTACAAATAGCAACTCGGTATGACCTTTTAGTTTTAAAATAAACACTGCATTATGAATAGGAGTGGCATGCTCCCTAAATATAACGTCAAAAGAATACCTCAAATAATATTTCTAGAGATTCTTCACCTTTTCATTATAATGCTCCGATTGGTAATTGAAATACAAAGTATTGCAATATACTGTATGACTTAGTACAAGATTAACACACATGTTCCATTTCATTTTTGAGGTTATCAGAGCTTTATACTGATAAACTGATTTGAGTTTTTCATAACTTATACTGCAGATTTTGTTAACATACCTTCCAAAATTAAAGCTACTTGTTACGTGCTGATTTGACGTTAAGTTTCTAATTTAAGTATACTTTACAAGAGCGCAGTGACGTAACAGTGCAACGACTAGGTTTCAGTGGTGCGAGGTGGGTTCCATAAAAGCAAATGCATTACGTGTAGAAGTATACAAATTCTAACACTTTTACTAATTACTTTTGCACCAACGCTCACAGATATTTAATAAAACCTTTGAGCGCCAACCCACCTGAAGAAAACCCCGAATAAAGCCTACCCGGAATGTGGGTATTGCGAGAGACGATTTAACGGCTTCCACTACAGTTAGAGGTTGATGGAATCTCGATACCTCCTTACATGCTACTAATTTATAATAAACAAAAAAGAAAAGTCTATCTAATTCCTGACGATCTCGATATTTGAATACCGTTCCGTAATTTAATGTACCTGATTTCAAGCGTCGTCTTACACTGCAATCGACATACAGCGCTTGTGTCTAATAATCTGATCAGAACTGATCACCTCCTACTATTATTCAGGGGTTTCGTATGTTATAACGTCGTAGGGTTATTACGCGATGTCCTCGTTTTCACGGGGTACTGCGCCTAAACTGCTCGAATTTCGAGTTCAACATCGTTCTGCTCGTGTGAAAGATCATTTTGTTTCCTCGTTTCCACGTCGTTTATATATGTTCCTATCACATTTTTATGGCTGTAATTTATGAGTGTATGATTATTGCAGTTGTATCGGTCCAACCACAGGTTAATGATTTTTTAACCTGTGTGAATTTGTACAATTTGTACAAATAAAGTTAATATGCTGGTTATATCCCGAGTGTCTATTTGAACTTTTTCTGAACTTAATACGAGAGGTTGTATAGTCTCGATAAATAACACACTAGCGTTACGAACTATGAAATGTTATACTTAAATTTTTGGTATTCTCAGCAAAATCTACTTTATAATTGTCCAGCATAATATCTAGGGTTGCATTCCTTTTAAACAAACCACAGTAGTGGGGGAACCACCCTACACAAAAACACTATATTTATTGGGATTAAGCACTAATCCATTTTCTATTGACCACCTGAGCACTGTGTTGCATACAGTTGTCCTCAGAAAAAAAGCCTGTAATTTACAAAATCTCTGTGAAGAACCCTCTCTATACTTGATTTTTTTCCAACACGTCACCCAAAAATACCACATTGGTCAGGAAGCGAGTCTATTTACCTGTAAATTAAAAAGAATTGACAAAGTCTTGCTATTTCAAGCAAGAGGGATCTTTAACGTGCGTGACAACACTCCCACACGAAACCTACATTTTACCTTTAATCCGAACGAGGGAGTTTTTGGGGAGAGGGGCTCGTCAAACATTATTCAGGCGGTCCGTGTTGGCAATTGAACTAGTCACACGGGAACCAACTAAGTCACATAGTCGTCTGGAGAAGTACCTCGTTAAAGATTCTGTTTTGAGTTAACCAAAAACCTCGAGTATACTCAAAAAATAGTTGCCGACTAACTCAGTGGAACGGGTGGTATAAGTGTTTGAAGATGGTTCAACAATGCTATGGCGTGAAAAAATGTTTTAATCGGGAATTAATTTTGTAGTCTAACCGAACTGAAAGCTGACCTAAACGCCCTCTATAAACGGCACACCGGGCTCTGTGATCTAACATCTAGTGGCAGTGGCTCGACGACTCCTACGTTGTGTTGTTATAATGTAACTCAAATTTACACTGGGAAGATGGCGTTAAGGCTTGAAATAAAATTACAGAATTTACCTAACTTCACTTTTAATCAAAATAAGAACCACTAAATAGGTCATTGGCATGAAAGTATAGAAAATGACATTCAAAGCAAACAGTGCCGTACTCAACCTGGGCGATTGGGAAAAGAGCAGGGCAAAGAAAACACCAAACTCCCCTCACACTTCCAACTGCATTTGGCACATCTCAACAAAGACGGATAACGTACAAGTACCCAGATCACCAACACTGAAATTGACGGGATGTCAACTGTTACCCAGACATACCACACATGACAACTGAAGAAACGTTAGTGTAAACCAGCTAGTCTTTTCTGGTAGGTACTATGAGGTCGGATAACCAATACTACCCAGCTAAAGTTGAAGAGGGGGGACACCAGGAAGGTAAAATCTGCCTTGACTACCAATGTTTCTTCCCGCACGGACATAAAATGGTAGTAATTTTCAACAAGGCTCGATCACACGCGCCCACATACATGCATTAACAGTTTCCAGCCCGTGTTACAAAATATTTCACAAAGGCTAGCCTACTTCATATTCTTTGCAAGAGTACAACTACAAGTACATTGACAAGACGACATGAATCGCTGAAATGAACTTATGGAATGATTGCGCATAATTAAAAAGGCGCTTGTTATTGAATAGACTATCTCCAACATAGTCATAAATGCAAACACGAAAGGGACGAGGTGGTAGGTCATACCAGAGATTCAATTTAATTACATCACAACAATTATCACAAACGTTAAATACTAGTTAACTATATAGGAACATCGGCTAGATAATAGAATAAACGCACCGCAAAATATATAATTACGTTCAAACCAAGATATGAGCAAGGCAGTTGTAAATATGATTAATATACTGAAATAAAACAATTACACATAATAAAAATGTCAAATGCATCACAAATATCAAACAAATAAAAATATGTTGGCAGCAAATACCTATCCAAAATTTTACAGCATAAATACAAGTCCAGATTCAGGCATTAAATCTTTATATAAATGCATGACAGTTAAATATATTACATCTAGTAAGCAAATGTTAAAAATCATTCATTATGATTGCATGAGTAAAAACGTACCTTTTAAAAAATTAAACACATCGTGCCATTACAAATTACAAACAAAAAATATACACAACAACGTTGTAGTTAATTCAATGTCTATCTTAAAACCAAAACAAATATAACATAGAAATATAATACTGTTCATATTCAAACTTGCCTAATAATTTGATTCAATATATCTAAGTGATGATGTTGATGCTTTCATAAATAGCAGCTCGTAAAATCACAGTAAGGGTACATTTATTATTGATGCTGCAATAAGTGCAATGCAACGGAAGTTCGAACTCTGTATTAAATACTAAATAAACATTATTTCAAATAAATAAATATTAGTTTTCGGTCATTAAAACAAACAACACTCATTTATACATAAACATGTTAAATATAATCGTAAGTCCACTTGGAAATTGCATATTACACCTGATAAGTAAAACAACTGGCAAATTCAGAGACAAAAGCAACAGGTAATCACAAAAATATTTCCTTCAATGTTTACATAAATAACGGTTTTACAATAAGGACCAACATCACACTCTAAACAAAGCTGGAATTACAAAATGTAATCAGATAGCCTTAAATGGCAACTAATTATCAACATAAAACATTACCCTTAATAAAAAAACCGCCAAGTAAAATCTTTCAACCTGCCATCTTGAAATATAAAAACAAAGTCCTTTAACCGTGCCGAGTAGCTCGATGGTTTCTACACATGCGTATAATGTAAATTCTAACGTCACGAAATGCGTTCAGAAACCTGCAAGTGGTTACTGAGCTATTCTAACAAATACCTCCAAATATCGAAATGTACACTATAATATTTGCAATAATTATCAACCAATGAAAAATCGACTTAGAAACACTACGGATCACTTCAACTTCGACGTTGCACAATCTTGCAATATGGGTATTTCTAAGGGAAAACCCCAGCAAGAATAACAAAAGAATATCAAATTTTGAAACTTGAAAACAATAACGTAACAACATTTTATATACCTAAACTATATTTTATAATGATAACCTGGTTATGCAAAATTTCTTACACAATGAAACCAATTGTGAACAACATATTTCTACCTAAATTGCTTTAAACAAAAAGACCCTAGAATGATTGCATGGTTATAATCCCAAAAAAATTAAATATTTTTGTCCTGTAAATTTTAACATAACATAAATAAATAAAGCCAACTATGTGGTTTGTCTTAGAGAAAACCAAAATACAGGAAGAAAATCTGATATACATACACTGTTGGGATTGCTGCCTTCAAGAGGTACATACGACAATCCTGTCTTCGTCAGTTGAAAATTCTACGACACTTGAACCATCTTCAAAAGAATTGAAAACACGAACACCTCCGCTTCTACCATATGGTCATTCAGATCTTACCATAAGTTTCTACCCATATTTTATATCGCCGATATCCAAAATAGTTAAGACTGGATTTATCACACTTTCAGCTTGCAGCTAGAAATCCCTTGGCAATGCTTTTACACAAAATAATAATGCAGTCTTTCAAAAACGATTTTAATTGTCGTTATTAGAATCCGCCAAAATAATTGCTACTAAAAACGGCAGTAGTTTAAGACGTTTTTCCTCAGATTCTTCAATAATTCCCATTGTTCCAATATATGTTTCGAAACCATGATCGATGTTGTGTACAAGGGCAGCTGTTCTTTCATGAAATTGAATGCAAACAATAATGAACTCAAAAGTTTTATTAAATAAATGCGTTTGCGGAAACGAAGTTAATACATGCAATCACCTGAAAAACTACAATGCATCTACAACAGTTACTAAGCGAGTGAATATCACCCTCTATCACTTTAACAAGTGAAACTACAACACTATATCGCGTAACAGATCTTCGAAACAACAAATTTATTAAACAGAAAGCGATTCTGTTCCGTTCCAGCAGAAAAAGACGGTACAATAGTAATAAATCCATTCAAATAGCAATTTTCCTCAAAAACATCCATGTGCAGATAATAAAATAACATTAAAGGTATTTTTCTCAAAACATCCACCTGTCGATAAGATAACCAGAAAGTAATTGAATTAAAGGCGTTTGCGAAAATACCTTGGGTAACCTCGTACATCAAAACTTATTATATTATTCTCACAAGGGAAACTACGATCAATAATGGCAACCCCTGCAACGTTCTAAACCACACGAATATACTTTAAGATGTTTAAATACAAGATAAGAAATATATGCAACCAACCTCTTGGAAATTACAATGAAGCGTAGGATGAGTTGCCTAACTTCCCGCATTGAAATTATAGAAACGTAACGTGTTCAATAAACAATTTATGTTAAGCAAAATGTAGAGATAAGCGAACAAGATATTTTAATGGGTAGGAATTTGTAATTGAAAATAAACACGTACATAAACTCAGTGTAAGTATTTAGAAAAGCAAACGTTGGTGATAACATTAATCCCACATTGTTAATGCCATAACAAAATAGGATAGATTTAAGTATTTAAATTAATTTGAAGTAATTAAATAGCAACCATTTAAACTGACAAGGCAGTCGAAATTCGTTAATAAATATTCAAATGACTGTGAATAAAGTAGGGATGTGAAAATTTATTAAGTAAGAAAGAAATATTCTAATGCAGGAACTGCATGTAACATATTGTACATTTAAATTTCCTATATAAAGACAATGGTGCAATAAGAAAAAAATGAAAATTTATCATCAATTTTTTAACATATTGTTGGGAGCTACTATTAGGCAACCCATCAAACACACAAAACACCGCAATCACTGTTTATTCTCCATAGACCGAGAAGTTTCTAGTAATTACTGGAGGATGAGTCATCTCTTTAATTCAGGGTATATATAAGACCGCTTTTGAATGTAAGAAGTTAGTCTATACCAGAATGTTGAATATAAATTATATCGTGTAAAGTAAAAGTAGTTGAGCTTTTGGAAGTCCAATAGTATACATAAATGTTATATTAAGTGCACGTGTCTAGTGTACATGCAGCTTGTAGAATACATAAATAGACAAAGTGTAATAAATAAATAGTTGTGTTAGTGTTGTTATTGGACCAATCCAAAGAAGTTAGTTTAAGAAGATATTAGTGCTTGTAAATTCATTAGTGTAATAGTGCTTCATTGTTAAGTGGACTGAAAACACCTACAAATAAGGCATATACTGTTAATTAGACGTGTGCACAGTGAGTAATAAAGACTCTTGTTATTACTTGTTTTTAATCAGTGAAACGCGGTAGTAGCAGCCCGCTACAATATCTCTATACAAGCACGATTTCGTTTCTTGTATTAAAAAATTTATTACAAAAAAACCATAATCAAGATTGGTTGTGCGCATATTGTTAGTCAACAAAATATTTTGTATAAAATATTGTTGTTCAGTGACCACTACGAGAAGGTCAAGCACGCTTTGCTTGCTGGGATAAGAAAAGGGGTAAGAATTTGTGAAATGAAAGGCTGGAAAGAACTTTCATCTACTATATACAAACTAATAACTATATAAAAAATACTTGGCCTAAAAATAATAAAAACTATGTAAAATAGAATTAATTAATTTCTTTGTGCCCCCATGCATAAGTTGACGTGCTACCGAGGATGATATAACGTTTATCATTCTCATCTGATAAACTGACTTTTAATAAATTTGGTATATAGTTCATGCTTATTACTCTGTATGCATTCCATCGTATGCATGAAGGCATCTGTATTATTATTTGAATGCCCTTTACACTATTTACCGCAATTTTAACACCATACTACGATAAACCCCCTTAATTTTCTTTATTACATCTTTTTCACTTATAAAGCAATAACTCCTTTTTGTTTACCAAGGGAATATTGTACTTATTGTTTGAAGAATAATCACTTGAATCGAAGTGGCCTATTTTGGCACAAATATTGCTATACAAACTGAAAGTGGCAATACTATAAACTAAAAAATCAGTATTGGTGTAAAAGAAGCTGATTTGGGTAGCATATAAAGATTTCATTGTACTATAATGAAACTCGTACATCAACCTTTTTTTGATATATCTAAAATTGAAAAACCTGCATAAATTGAATTATTATAATTGACTTTAACCCGATTCATTATATGATTATCAAACCCTCTCCTAACAAGGTACAACCATAAAATTGAGTTTGACAAACAAGTTACTTGTGCATAACTTTTTACCTTCTAGCTCCTACTGCATCACAATCTTAACATCTACACGCTTTTCGATATTTTCCATCGTTTTAGCAAAAATGGTATTATTCACTATTTTATGGAAATCCTTTTCAAATGCATTTCTTGCAGCAGTTTAAAGGAAAATGTTTATTTATATATTTAGCTCTATCCACGTCGACTGGTCAAATTCCAGTACCCGATGAATAGTAGCTAGTTTAAACCCATTTCGTAAGCATTGTTGAAGGTCTCAATAATGGATAATATAGTTCTTCTTGTGGTGTAAAATAGTAAGAAGCTTGAAGTTCTTAGACCTGGTATATTACGGATTCATGTTTTCTTGACAGAATGGTAAATCACCATGGATGGCGTGAATATCTTCGGGGTACTCTAGAGTGACTTACAAGATGTGCCCTCTATCGCTAGTTAAAGGTGTTTGAAATCTTACTCTGAAGTCTTTCGATGTTTTCTTCACTCATCCACTTGAACACGCCTATAAATAAGTACTGTGACATTGCCCACCCATAGAGGTTATTAGTATCAAAATACACCACGTATCTCGATGGTACTTCAGAATTATAATTTTGCATATGTTGTTGGCACGAGCATTTCTTTGACTTTGTAACGAAAACGATTATCTGCTTCTTAAATATACGCTTTTGTTCCATATACCTATTTAATAAATATTAAGTTCCAATAGAAACAATATATTACGAATTCATACATAGAGCCCCATCTATATTTAAATATTCAAAGTAAAATTTAAGAACTCTTCTATTTGTATGTATCTTGATACAATATCCCCTTTCCTGCACGTGATCGGATAAGCAACGTAGCCTCGTGGTCAAGCTCCATTTTGATATCGGGATGTAATCAGAATACAAGTGTTAACGTGGGCCTGCAGGTTTTCGATAAAACATGCCGTCCCAAAAAGTAGTGAAGTGGAGTCGACGAGTACCATGGCTTCATTTGTAGTGTCGACCTAAGATAGTCAAGAATACATATGTACGGTAGGTGGATAATTCCCAAACTTACCTTTAAAATCAGTTTTCCCCATTTCTTCTCAACGCAAGTAAGAATAAGTAAGAACAAGTATGAACAAGTACGAAAGCATGAATAAATACGAATTTATATCGAAGCAAAGTAACGCAACGAAGTATTCAAGTATGAATTTATATTGAAATAAAGTAAAAACATATGGATACGCAAACACGTAATAAATTCTTTTGGATATTGGTTGTGCTGTAAATGCAGTTTTAAATGTTGCTATACGAGAGGGTGGAAATTTCCACATATGCTTGGTTAGTATAGAGATCAAGTTCGGACACATGTATTAGTTGTGCGCACCTACCATTGTAAGTACGTAGATGTTTAAAGAATTTGGTTGCCTAGCAGATATTTAGTGTTAAGTCATCCTCAATTTTATAGCTATAGCCATTTCAAGGAACATCATTTACGATGTACAAATAATTTTTGAAAATTCTATATATGTTTACTTAAATTTGATACACGAAATTTTTATGAAATTTTTATGGTTATTTAAATTGATACACTTATAATTTTATTCAAAATTTAATGATCGAATAGTGCATAAATGTTCTTATTATTTCCAAGGCATTTCTATAAGATAATTTTGTAGTTACAAGGTTATACTAAAATGTTCGCATAACTAAACATGTGATAGGTTGATATTTGTTTGCCACATTATAGTGTATAACATATTTTGACAGTACACCTGAAGTACAGCTTAATACAGACAATAAGTGTTCGTTGATCTTTGATTCTTTCAATTATATCAGTTAAAAATATCGTTCTGTAATCTATAAAAAAAAAGCTGAGCATTTAACTTAATTCTTGTAAACTCGAACAGGATCCTATTCAAGTATCATGATTAAACTGTAATATAAAAATGAAAACCATATATTTCTTATAGAGAATTAACGTAACTTTTTCAATTATAATTATCCTATATTCAGAGATTAATGCTAGATCTTAATAAAGTAATTGTTTCGAAAGTTTCCGTACAGATAACTTTGTACAAGCGATATATATATATATATATATATATATATATATATATATATTAAAATTAATAGAAAGAATAATAAGTTGCCGTAAAGCTTTCTTTCATTGAAGTCAGCAGTAATTATTCCATAGAAGCAACCAACTACATTTATAAATTTTTTGTAAAGAAGAGATATATTATTGGTGTTGGTTTAAATTTTTTTTGAAGCATAATTTTCGCTATTTGATCTTTCTTTACTTTAATTTTTTTGTGATATAGTGACTAGGCTCTAACGTAGCCCTAGTCTAAAATTATTTAGAAGTGATTAATTTTTCAGGTTGTACGAGGAAGTCGTTCCCATTCCAGATTGCAGAGTCAAAAGTAAGTATTATTTTTTTTATATGTTGCTCGTCTTAAGAATTTTTTTTTCGAAGATTTCCGTATCTGATCTTCGGATAGATTCTCTTTATAAGATTCATCAAGATACGGTGGCGTCCAATAAAATCTCTTTTTTTCGTATACCATCCTACGACCCTAGCTCATAGCTCTGCCCTAAGTTGAAGAAGCTAAGCTGGCTGGAAAATCTCATTAGAGGGGCCTTTTTCTCTCAAAGCCATTTAACATCCTTTTTACCCTGGGCTTAAACGTTAAACAGGAACCCCTCATAATCTATCGAGGCTCTGCCGCCTATAAGGTAGAGTAGACACACTATTTACCTTTTGAGGAAAAGTGTGTAACAACTTCATTGCACTAACCCACTGTAAATCCCCTTCTATACAAAGTGATGCATACTAACATTAGTTAGAAAATCTAACTCGCTCCTGTATATTTTAGCATGGCATCAATAGATAGGCACGGTGCTGTCACGTGTTAACAGGGGTCTAGGTCGTAGGTCTCTTTGCAAACGCTACGGTAGTGTTCAAAAATATCCGTTAACAATAAAACGTCTGTCTTCAGGTATGTCATTATATTTATCCGTCTTTCATTTTAAAATGTTTCCATATTTTTGAGCATGCCCATACTCAGCTAACATGATATCTGTAGAGGTCGCCGTTAAAGAAATATTGGTGGTAAGCTGGTACACGTATGTTTGTAATATGGGTATATGGGAAAACGTATTTCCTAGCACTGTATCGACTACTACTGACCTAATCCCTAGTATTCATGATAACATCGATACAGCAAGAAGTTGCGTCTTTGGATTAGCAAAAAAACTTTGATTCTGTCAATCATGATATTTTAATTTCCATACTTGATCAACAAGAAGTAAAAACATTAGCATTGGCATGGCTTAAAGATTATTTCACAGGAAGTTCTAAATAATGTTTAAAGTGCGGTAGATATTACTTGTGGAGTGCCCTTGGGTTCCATTTTAGGTCGTATCTTGTTTTTAATGTACATAAATACTATTTCAAAATTATCACTTACAGTAAACCTTTATTTATATGCAGATGATATGTGCTTATTATACTCAGGAAGAGATCTTTACTACATACAGACATGTATAGAACAAGACTTAACCCGCAAGTGGTCACGCTATGAGCATTTTACTAATATTGATACAAAAATGTATCTAAATATAATGTCGATTTGAACACCGACTAGCGGCTACTTCTAGCTGGGTTTTGACCTTCTACTTTCAAATAACACTTTAATTTGAGGTCTAAAGCCGTTCCGTTAGTACCAGTAAGGGCGTTGTTTCAAGTAAATGCAGTGCGTGAGCAATTCTTTCATTACGCGACCAACGACGTTATTAGTAATAATTTCAGGGCTGTGGCGACATCACACGACGAGTAGTGAATTATATTTGTAATATTTGTTGTAATTTGCATATTATTAACTTTTTATAGTTCATTTTATTTTCACTGTGTTAATTTTGTTTAAATTATGAGCAGAAGTAAAGGTTAGTCGAATTAACAAAACTAAAATTTGCAGAAACTGAATACAAAGATAATGTATTTTATTTTCGTATCTTTGAACATTAAGACAAAATGTATCCTATAGGACTGCCTGCTCCGTTGTTGGTGTGTTTCTTCAGACGAACCGGAAAATATTGAAGTCGTAGATGCGACGACATTGAAAGTGACGTTGAATCAGAATTGTGAGCATGATTCGAACACTGAACAATCTGGAGACGAATCGATTGATAATGATACAGAACCTTGTCATGAGGGTCAAAATATGATTGGAAAAGATAAAAGTACTTTTTGGTTCAAATTTCCTCCACGATCAAATGTTCGAACACGAAAAAGAAATATTGTTATTCATTTTCCAAAGGTAAAACAAGTTGCAAAGAATGCACACACCTTTCTCGAATAGTGGAAGCTGTTTCTTCCGGACGAAACAATTGAATATATTACACAGTGCACAAACATATATCTTCAACAAATGCGAACGTATTACATATGTGAAAGAGATTGCAACACAACTCCAGATGAAATACTTGCTTTGCTTGAATTGCTGTATATGGCTGGTCTAAAAAAGGGTGGACATATCAATATAAAAGAACTTTGGACTGATGATGGCACCACACCTGAATGTTTTAGAGCAACTATGTCTTCAAAAAGATTTTATACCCTCCTTCGGGCTCTGTGGTTTGATGATGTAAACACTCGTGCCGAACATAAGGCTATTGATAACTTGGCTGCAATTAGAAAAGTCTTTCCCGAGTTTGTTGAAAAATGCAAAGCCAATTATACCCTGAGCGAATATATCACAGTAGACAAAATGTTAGATGCGTTTCGTGGGCATTGCAAATTTCGCCAATATATTGCTAATAAATCCGCCAAATATGGTATAAAGATTTTTGTGCTAGTTGATTCCTGTGTATTCTATATAAGTAACACGGAAATATATGTGGACAGGCAGCCCGATAGGCCATACAAAGTAGATAATTCAGCAGCAAGTGTTGTAAAAAATTATTTTTCCTATTATCAATACTGGGTGAAACGTTACCATGAATAATTACTTTACCCCTATACCTTTGGCAATGGATTTGTATAAACAAAATACTACCGTTGTTAGAACGTTGAGGAAACATAAAAGAGAAATTCTGCCAATACTTTTAGAAATAAAAGAAAGGCCTATATGCTGTAGTATGTTTGCACATCTCAATGAAGGCGTGTTGGTTTCTTATGTGCCACTTAAAAATAAAAATGTTCTGGTTTTGTCTACAATGCATACAGAAGACGCAATTGATAAAGATACCGGTGATAAAGCCAAACCAGAAGTTATAACTTGTTACGTTCAAAACCTTGCAAACAATTTTTTCTGCATTTATTTTTATAACGCCCTAAAATTTCTCAACAAGCTCGATTTCCCGCCATTTGAATTAGTGTTATTTAATAAAATTTCTGAAGTAATTACTCTATACAAAAGTTTGCCTTATAAAATCAAACAGATGCTTACAAAACATTATGTTACAAAGTAGTTGCAATACTACCTAGCACCTGCAGTGATTACATTTTAATTAAAAGCGCATGTAAATGCACAGCTTTCTTTTAAAAGTTAAGACCACTTACCACCTGCCTACATCTGGTTACAATGGACTTGTTATCTGGTATTTTACAGCTGTTAAGATGTTACAAAGTAATAAGATTGTTTTCCTTTGTCTAAAATCCTTTGATAATTGCGTTATCTGCTTGTTGGCAAGCTGCTACAGTTTGTATTTCGGCAGCTGTTGTCTGGGAAGTCTGCACACTTGGTTCATCGGCGATACCTTTGAAAGCCAAAGGGCTACCCCCATACATAATTCTGTCTTTATATAATAGAGACCGTGCTTTGAAAGACAAGATTGAATACAGCATCTTCTTACCGAAGATACATGTTGTAAAGTCGCGCTACTAGAAATGTGCTAGCATAAGTGAAGTTGGTGGTTCCAGCATGCAGCCAATAAAGAAGTGCAGTCGAATTTTTCCATCCACAACATGATACGAAGTCAACTAGTTCAAGGTACAGTTTGCTATTTTCGCAATTCTTTTGTGCTGCTGTGGAGTATAGACATTTTATTTGCTGCCACCACGTTACCAAACGCATTCACAATGCACGAGCGACAAAGTAATAATCATCCTTCAAATTAAAATTTAATTATTCAAAGTTTGTGTTAGAGTCCGTTTTACTGTTTCTTTTGTTTTCTGTATAAACATTAACTAAAAGAACTTATGCCGCAATTTAAAAGTAGTTAATATTTGAGTAATTTAAGTTAGGGTGTCTAAATTTTAATGTTATACTATTTCTTGAGGAGGTGCACTTCACAAACCAGCATATATATATATATATATATATATATATATATATATATATATATATATAATTTAGGTATATTTCTTTTCCTAGATTTACTGTGCAGTTTATGCTTAATTTTCTTTTATATGTATTTAAGGTGAACCATTGTAAGTATTTAGATTATAAGATGTTATATGTTTTGCTTACCCATTTTTATATGATTATGTTATGACGCTTTGTTTACTATCACATAACAAACGATTATGCAATTTATTTGTTTTATTGTTGTGTAAATAGTCTTTCAAGATTCGATGTTAACAAATATAGTTTTACAGAGGTTTCACCCACGCCCCTCACCAACGTTTTTGAGCTAGCCCAAATTCTACCATTCTATCCCCATTCCGTTGCGGTATTCGGTGTAAACGATTTCTTTACTTACTCTTACTGTTTTCTTTCGTGTTTGCGCGGAATACCGTAACAAACTTTCGATAATTTTACGAAAGGCGGCATGATGTAGTGGATGAATCGAAAGGTATATATAATATATTAAGAATAAGTTGTAGATGGCCGCTGACAATTTTTTTTACGATTTTGAATGTCTGCGGAATAAACTGTAATATTATATATTCTGCAAATACTAATGAAGGAGTAGATCGGCGTCTATTTTTGAAAATATTGGCACTGGATTTGATGAAAGCACACATTATAACTTGCTCTTCGATTCTATCTCTTCTATTCAAACTTTGTGAATCAATTAGTAAGTTTACAGGTCTTGAACCAGATACAGTAAACCGCAAAAATGATTCACAAGGAATTTGTTGCTTTTGTCGTAGACGGAGAAATTGTAAAACAAAACAAATGTGTAACATGTAACACTTCGTCCTCCTTCCCTGACCTATCAAGCCGTCAAAGAAACAAGGAACGAGTTACCTAATACATATATAATCGAATGCCAACCTTATATCACTTTTATGGTTCAAAATTGCAATATAAGGGTCCACTTACCTATTCCAATAGTCTTCCCTCTACTTTCCTCAAACGCCACGGCTACTCTACAGCGGAGAGTACATGGACATGTCCCAGGGTGGTTAGGTCTAGAATTCTGAAACCGATACTAGTGAGTTAACTTACCCAAAAGTTTATAAAGTATTTGCACCTAAATGTATTTCAACAAACCTCTTGAACGCAATAAAATCAATATCTCTTACTTAACTAAAAGTTCCCTTAATCTGGGTTGTTAAATATTATACTAAGCACTGCAAATTCTACAGTTAAAACAAATTGGCTTACCACTAAAACATAGCCAATAACTCTTGATATTCTCTACAAAATTCATAATTATAAGCGGTAACGTTCATAATGTCCAAAAATTTCAACCTTAATTTAGCAACTTAACATATTCATGTAAAGCATATGTATTATTATTTAAAAGTTCATACTTACAATCTCACGTGTATGCATGTAAATACACGTCCGTTCTCTCGAACCATGTATGCAAAGATTCACTCAATACCTGTGTTGGGTATGCAATACCCACTGTTGCTCCACTCTCTACAATGCCCCGAGGTAACTTATCCTCATCAGGGTTGATAGTGCATAACACAGGTGTTGATAAATTTTGTGCTCGAAACTCTTGATATTTCCCTTACTTTTGTACCAACTTGGTTTGGAATTGGGCTTCCAAAACCCGAACTTCCACAATCAATCAATAATGAACCATATAGGTATGTTTAAGTATCCTGCTCTTTGCAGTTAATAAACCTGCACCTCCTACCATTGACCGCCTTACAGCTTAACCATTTCGTTGTCTAATTACACTTAAATTTATTATTATTTAATTCTCTTCTAAGAGCCAAACTTATCTGTGTCCTTTATTCACTACTCTTTCCGTAATAAACATACTAATTCTTATATTTGTTCACTAAACATTACTTTAATTTACCGCGGACATATAACCAACACTGCTATGCGACTTTACCGCGTAACACGCCCTAGCTCCAGGCTAGTTACGTTTCATTTTCACGCCTACTTTCATCTATTTTTTTGTCTGTGTGTCTTGGTGAGTCTTTGTGTGTTGTATATTGTTTTGAATTTTCTCTATCGCTGTATTTATATACCTTTTATCACGTGACTGGCCTAGCCAATCAAAAATCTTACATATTTCACAATTGTATATCATCACTACATGTGCTTTTAGGTTAATGGTTTAAATCCATTTTTATTATTGCCATTGCTAATTGAAATTACCCTATAATTAAATTTAAGTTATTCTGCAATATTCTAAAGTATTTCCTGTTAATATTTTTATAGATATCACGAAAAAATACATTTTATTACGTACTTCCGGTTTTAAATTTTCTAGAACAAGCTAGCATTTCCTTTGGCGCCTAAATTTAAAATCTTCTAAATTTCACGGGATGTTAGATATCAGTTGATAGGTTATGTTTATTTAAAGTGTCAATTGTCACCCAAAATCAAACTAGGATTGGATAACTATCTAAATTCAGGTTAGTGATAGGTTACATTTTAAATAGAATTGTTTGTGATTGGCCGAAAATATTATTTGAAATTTAAATTAATTTAAAAATGTTCTTGGGTGTTAGAAACACTTGTAAAAAGTTTGATTACAACGAGCATGCTCACTACCAGTGTCTGGAGTACATCGTTGAATAAACAAGAAAAGTGCAACCTCGTCTTATCTTATATTCTTTTCTAGCTTTCCTGAATTATGCATTTTATTTTTGAAATATAAGTAAACATTTAATTATCAGATGCTTAAAATGTTTTGAAGTCATCGTATTAGAAAACGTTACGCCTCAACATGTGCTGTGAGCAAAATGTTAACACGCGACGTATGGTGTTAGTAATTATTGTGCGACCACTCCCGGGTTAATAGCTGGTTATACTTTCATAAAATAGCACTAAACTTACGTCAATGTTGTTATACACATGACTGACCGGTTGCATAACCGACCATTTGCCTCAGTATATCCAAACGCTGTGCCCATTCCAGTTATGTGAATACATATAGTTCAATGTTGATTGATATATAGAATGTAATAATTTTTAACTACACCTTTTGAAAAATAACAGTTTTCAAACAGAATACCTTATGTAGAATGGATTAATATGGTAACGTGACATTTTTCCTCTGACAGTGTCAAGTTACAGCTTCGTAAATCTTTTGGATTCACTCCCAAATTTCTATTCTTATCTGTGTTTTCTTTCACAATTTAGTTTCATAGCACCACATAAAATTCTATGTTATTCATGGAGAATGGTGAAATGAAACACAGCCTCTACGACAAGCAAGGTTTGGATCAAATAATGCAGAAGGAAGTGCATTTGTGTTAAGAGATGCACTAGCAGATTACTGTATAACTGAAGGTTTGGTGGATTTTCAGTATGCTAGGATTAATATTTAAATTATCAATAACACATTATTATATTTAGAAATTATGTACGTACCTATTTTAAAATCTAAAACTAGTGTATATTTATATTATTCTAAGTTAGTTTGACCTTGTAGTTTTTGCTCTTGAAAAGAAATTAAATATTTCATGTTTAATGTATCAAATACACTACCAACAGATTAACCCAACTGTTGTCCTGCAGAAATAGGTGTTGTTAGCATCTTTGACTTCACATATTCTTTAAAAGTAACAATTCTTTCGCTAAACATATTTTGTAGTTCATCAACTTTTCTTTTGTGAAAATACATGTGGCTTGCATTTGCAGTATTTACTGCAGATACCAGTTCCTCGTGTAGAACTTCTGATGTCTCAGATTCTGCATCATAATCTTCACTTTCAAATGTCATACTGCCGACAGTTCTAAATTATAAAGGTATAGAATGACAATTATGTAATATTACTGTGCATACCTACGAGATGCTACATGGTCTCGTAAAAAACCTAATTGTTCAATCAAATGCTATGGGCAGGTGGTTGTTGCACTACTGCCAGAAGGCAAATTTTCTTTTTTTTTTAGTTCTCTGGTATATCTATCTCTTAATGATTTCCATCGACGTATACATTCTTCAGCTAAAATTTACTAGAATTAACTGCTAGCTTTCTATAAGAGTTGATTATTACCTGTGGAACCTAGCTGTTACTTATTTCCTGCCAGGTTTTAATATTTTGTAGTAGTGTTTTAGCAACCACTAACCCATTTGTTGTATATAATTGCACATTCACAAACCATTTCAATGAATTCTTCATCAAAAGTTGCCACGTTAAAAAATTTTTAAAAGCAGAATTAACAACATAAGCTTGCCAAACATTCAAAGTAACTAAACTAAGGTTATAATTTCAACGTATTTGATACAAGAGAGCGTACAAATTAGAAATATTTCCAACTCGTTGACATCTAACGCTGTACGATGGCATATTCTGTTCAGCCCTTAAATCTCAATCATACACAACTGGTGTGAATGTTAATCTCTATACTAAACATCATATCGAGAGTTTTTCTCCGTTCCTTAAGAATTCTTCCTTTCACTTACATGTCTTTTCAGAGAACACTTTTCTGTTTGATATCAAGATGAAAAGATCATACCTTCGTTTTCAAATGGTAAGTAATATAGTTTAATACTTTTGTTTCGTAAAAATATTTCTATAGGAACGAGGTTTAAAGGGTTCAACTTGCATCATAAACGTACAAAATTGAGCAAAAGTAAAGTTTCACAGATAGGTGGCTGTTAATGCGGCGGTTAACTTCGGTAACCACAGATGGTGAGATAGTGGACGTGTATACTTAACAATAAGAATAGCGAAAACCTTCAAGTACTTACCTGAGTTATTAGATTTAGCGGTGTTCGAAAAACTAGTAGTAAAAAAATGTCGACATTTTTACAGAAGTTCGTATCTGTCTAACAAAAATACCATAGTGACACACAGCACACTTTTAAGTTTTCGCAGTATATCAATAACACAGAGGAACTTGAAGGCTGAATCGCAACAAATCTAATGACATTTAATGTCCACAGGGCGTATGCGAGTTTACCTGCAAGCTTCATCTTATGTTATAACTAACAGTAAATTAACTATAAATACAAACGGAAAAACGGCACTTGTAATGTTAAATTTAAGTGTTGTCTTAAAAAGGATTTTAATTATTATGTATGTAAAAGTTGTGTAAAAAGAATTAAAAACAAGTTTATTTTGCCTACATGAGCATGCAAATCAACTAAATAGTATGTTTAAAAAAGCAATTGACGGCAAAGAGAAAATGCGATTGAAACGACAGCTGATAATATGCACAAAGATTAATATATTCAGAAGCTAAACGAAGAGGTTGACTATGTTTTTAAAAAAGCAGAAGCTGCAAAGAATGCACTAATTTTAAATCTGCAAAGAGCGAAAGACAAAATTAAGGAGTTACTAATTTAGTAAATCTTCAAATATCTAAAAACAATTCAAACACAAACTGGATGAAACCCAAACACACTTGGAAAGCACAAGTGCTGTACTCCACAACACAACCGATAAGAGAATAGAACAGACAATAAATAGTTATTTAATCAACAAGTTGGTTAATGAAGGCGATTAATAATCGAACTGTTTAAAGCATGAACGAGCGAAGCGAGTGAGTGCTTTAATAGTTAAGATTATTAATAGCCTATTAACAAACGAGTTGATTACAAATTTTTTTCGTAGACTGCAAGTACAATAAAATTTACTTTTCCACAAAGACCGTCAGAATACAATAATGTCAACTTCATACATCTTCGCTTTTACATAAACTTCACTTTTGCTAAAGGAAAACTAGTCACCATTGAAATATATGACATGCGAATTTAACAACAAGGATGCGTATCCGTATGTCTGGTTGAGGTTATACCTCTAGTAAAACATCAAAACGTTAAAGTCACAAAAAGAGTGCATTAATGATGTCCATTAATGCATCCTTTTTAAAACAAAATCATTCGTTAACATTGAGATTAATAAACGGTGTAACACTTCGCCCTCTTTCTCTGTCTTAAGTTACACTCAAAGAAACAAGAAACGAGTTACATTATGTATAAAAATAAAATGCAAACTCTATATCACTTCTTACGGTTCAAAATTTTAATACAAGGGTCCACTTATGTATTCCCAAAGGTTGTCAACTATTTCTGATCCAACAGCAATCACTGTACTTCACTCAAACGCCTTTACTCCTCTACAGCGGAGAGTACATTTACATTCCTCAGGGTGGTTAGGCATAGAACTCTGAAATCGACACTGGTGAGTTAACTTACCAGAGAGTTTACAAAATACCTGTTGTTCGCGCCGCAGGAATAAGACGCCAGATAGCTATGAGCTGGATGATGCTGGTAGCTTTGGAGTCTTGTCTCGACGTTCTGTTCTGGGTTACAGCCTGCACCTCGGGGTTGTATTTGTACATTATAATCGCGTCGCTTGGGTTTGACGTAACAAAAAAAATAACAATGTGAAATTAGAAGCCAAATGTCAATTTTGAGAACACGCAGTTTTTTAATTTATCGCTACCAATTTTTATGGTTTGTGTTCCACGGGTTTTCAACGGGTGTGCCAGCCGAAGATTGCTGTCCTGTTTCCTGGAGCAGTTTGTCAAGCAAGGCCACAGGTAAGTACTAGCAATCCTAGACTTGTAGTTATTTGTAACGTTGATTTCTTGGGGTACACATTCTCCATGCTATCGAAGGCCGCTATTATACAGATCATTGACCCGCTTAAGGGGGATATTGTACGCACCGCATCCCGCTCCCCCATAAAAGTTTGATCCTAATCGAACCGGATACAAAAAAAACAATCTGAAACTGCATTAGGTACTGGCATAATTCATAAGTTTCAGCATTGCGCTTCTTATCCGCTTCTTAACAAACATACTTGATTTATTGTTACCGGCGCTATAACTGCCATCATGCCCAGAGGTGCACGCGCATCTAATAAAGAAACCGCAATTCTTCAAACGAGTAAACGGACTGAAAAGGAGGCTCGTTTAGCTTTCTTGGAGTCAAAGTTTGCGTCGTATGTTAGTTACGCACAAAAGCTAGTTGCTGCTATTCCAGAAAAACAAGACACGGTACAGATAGAAAGCTTTTTGTCCAAATCTTTGCATGTTATCGGACTACGCAGCGAGTTTATGACGTTAGCGGATGAAATCAATAGTTTATCAATGCGCTTACTTGAAGAGTTTGAACCTGAATTTGAAACCGTGTGGTCATTTACGGAAATGTGCAGCTCTATTCAGTCTGCAAGGGAACGCTTTTTGTCAATGAAACAAATTGATAAACCGGAGATTGGGCATGATACCAAACGCAAAGAAAATTACTTTAAGTTGCCTCGCATTTCGCTAGCCCTTTTTCTGGAAATAATTTGGCCGATTGGCATTTATTTATTCAAAACTTTAACATTTTAATACATGAGAATGAACATCTATCTGATACGGAACGAATTCAGTACTTGTTATCCGTATTAGTTGGTAAAGCAAAAATATTTGTCATGGTATAACACCAACACCTGAAAACTATTTACCGTTATACAACGCCTTAATTGCAAAATATCAAGATAATCGAGCTTTAGCATCTGCTTTTCTTGATCAACTGCTTGAACTCAAACCAATTAGTAACGCAACGTCAAAATCTCTTGAGTACTTTGTAGATAAGTTTACATCTGTTTACCAAGCCTTGGGTCAGTTAAAATTTGTGACTTAAAGGAATTTATGTTTGTCCATATTGGATTAAGAAGTTAGATTCTGATACTGTTAAATCCTTCGAAAATGGGCACCGAAAAGCTGGTGATATGCCAACTTACGACGAATTTGTAACCTTTTTACGTGAACAGGTGAAGGTTTTAGAACGCACATGCAAAACTGAGTCTAAATCTACGCAGATACAATCGCATTCGAAGTTACAAGGTGGTTCTAAAATTACTCATTCTTTTGTAACCACGGGCAATAAGTTATCAAAAACTGTGACTTGTGCCTTTTGTAGTAAGTCGAATCATGTGCACTTGTACCAGTGTGCTGATTTAAAAAAATTAGTGGCTAAGGATCGTTATGCCTTTATAAAATCGAACCATGCTTGTATAAACTGTTTAAGCCTGTCGCACTCTAGTTACACATGCAATTCACAAAATGTATGTAAACATGCCACAAAAAGCATCATACATTATTACATTTTGATGCTCTACCTGGTGATGGAAATTCTTTGGCTAGTAATGAGTTAAATTTCAACGCATCGCATTCAAACTCTACCGCATTATGTAATGTTGTACCGCCTTCAAATGACAATAACTCACACGTCACGAATGACACTGTGACGTTAACATCGCATTCTCGCAGTAAAACCTTGAAAGCAATCTCGCCAATGAACAATGTTTTATTATCTACGGCGCAAGTTTTCGCTCGAACCAACAACAATCCAAGAAAGCTTATCAGATGCTTGATTGATTGTGCATCGCAACATAATTTAATCTCTATAACGTGTTGTGAACAGCTGAATCTGTCCATAACTCCGTTAAATAATTCTGTGATTAAAGGTGTTGGCATGAGCTCCGTCCTATACGTGGGTACGCCACTCTTACTATAGAATCACGTATTCATCCGCATACCTATAACATCCAAGTTTTAGTAATTGATTGTATTACCGATAATTTACCTGCTCAATACATTGATTCATCGCATATGACACAGCTTAACAAAATGCCATTAGCTGATAGTCATTGGAATGTTCCTGGACAAATTGATTTAGTTCTGGGAGCACAGCTGTTTCTGTTCTTATTGTTAGACGGTCCTATTGATACTCCTACCAACGCGCCTTCTTTATTGAAGACTACTCTTGGGCATGTAATAATGGGTCAAATACCTATTACCGCTCCAGAACAACAGCATGATTTCACATCTACCACATACTGCGCATTAAATAATAATGATTTGCAAGAATGTTTACAAAAGTTTTGGGAACTTGAAGAAGTTCCTACTACTCGCTTCTACAGTCCACGAGAAACCGCGTGTGAAAATGATTTCATCAAAATATGTCGCGTGAAAGTGACGGTCGTTATACTGTTGCTTTACCTCTCACTGGAGATGAACACAATTTAGGTAACTCTCGGGGAGTAGCACACAAACGCTTAATCTATCTTGAACGTAAGTTTAAATTGAATCCAGACTTTCGCAAAGCTTATAACGAAGTTATAGACGAATATATTAAAAATCGCTATTTGGTAGAGGTTCCACCAGAGTTGGACAACGATCAGGGGTACTTTATACCTCATCACGCTGTTATAAAACCAGATAAAAGGACTACCAAGGTAAGGATTGTTTTAGATGCAAGTGCAAAAACCCATTCAGGGTTATCACTTAATGACGTCCTGTACCCTGGGCCGAATTTACAAGCTGATTTATTTAAACTTTTATTAAATTTTCGCCTTTTTCCAGTCGCCATTACAGCGGATATTCGACAAATGTATTTGCAAATTGGTGTTATTAAGGAACACCATCAATACCAAAGGATATTATTTCGCTTTGATAGTAACGAGAGCATTCGCTCGTTCAAATTCACTCGTGTTTCTTTCGGATTAAAATGCAGTCCATTTCTTGCTATGCGCACTGTCAAGCAGCTCGCCGCAGATGAAAGATACAGATACCCGGATGCTGCTTGGATGGCAGAGTCAGAGTTTTACGTGGACGATTTAGTGTCGTCTGTATTAAATACTGAAGAAGCAGTGAAGTTATCGCACCAGCTGATAGCTTTATTTACGGCCGGAGGGTTCGATTTGGTTAAGTGGGCTAGCAATTCACTCGAACTGCTTAGCACCCTACCTTTATCGAGTTGTACACCTGTGAATTTTACCGACGGTAGTAACCAAAAGATTCTATGTCTGTCATGGGATCCTAGAAACGACGCCTTTTACTTTCAAACCGCAGAAATCTCAACCGCATCATGCACCAAACGAATAATCTTGTCTTGTGTTGCAAGATTATTTGATATATTGGGGTTGGTCTCGCCTGTAATTTTATACGCCAAATTGCTAATAAAAGATCTCTGGAATGCAAACCTTGGATGGGATGATGTACCTCCTAAGCATATAACTGAATATTACTTCAAGCTTGTATCTGAACTTCCATTACTAAAGAATGCAGTTATCCCACGTCATTTAAAGGTCGCTAATGATTGTACTGTAAACATAGTTGCATTCTGTGATGCAAGTTTAAAAGCCTTTGGTTGTGCAGTCTACTTGCATGTAACAGATTCAGATGGTCATATTTTAATACGCCTCGCTTGTTCAAAATCAAGGGTTTCTCCTATAAAAATAGTGACTTTAGCTCGCCTGGAGCTTTGCGCTGCAGTTCTACTATCCACATTGGTAAGAAACGTGTATGATATATATAATTCACGTTATCCCATAGAAAACTTATACGCATTTTCAGATTCTACGATAGCCTTATCGTGGATTCATCCTTCTCCTCATCGTTGGTCTACATTTGTCGCTAATAGAGTGGCTAAAGTTCAAAGCAACTTAGACCCTAAGCACTTTTACCATATCGCTGGGATAGAAAACCCCAGTGAGTGCCTATCTCGAGGCATGTTGCCCTCCCAACTGTTGTCGCATGATCTTTGGTGGAATGGTCCATCATGGATGTCGTTACCTCCTCATATGTGGCCCATTAAACAGTTTTCCGCTTCGCCAAATGAAGAAATTCCGGAATTATGTTCAAGAAATTTAGCTATTATTGTTCCCGAGCTTCCGGTATTGTATGAGAGGGCACAAGCTGTGTCCTCGTGGTCCAAACTTTTACGCATTATTGTATATGTGTTACGTTTTTGTAAAATTGTTAAGCTTTCTTTTAGAATTGACGCTGATGATCTAAATGTAGCAGAACAGTATTTAATACATGCTCTACAACTAGTGCAATTTTCAGAGCTGATGGAAAGTTTAAAAAAGGGCACTGTGCCTTTATACATAAGAAATTTAAACCCCTTCTTAGATGAAGTGGGTCTTATTAGAGTGGGTGGTCGTTTATCACGATCGGGATTGCCTTTTGCCGCTTGTCATCCACTGCTGTTACGAAAAGAGATCATATAATAAATTTATTAATTGACCACTACCACCGCATTAATTGTCACACAGGTGCTAATCTTCTTAATTCGCTTATTAAACAAAAATATTGGATTATTTCTGCTAGAGATATTATAAGATCAAGGATTAGATTATGCAATTTTTGTTTTCGAGTGAATCCAACACACCCCACGCCAATGATGGCAGACTTACCATCATGCCGTGTGCAGCAAGCCAAAGCGTTTACGCACACTGGGGTGGATTACGCTGGCCCTATCAATATTACGCTTTCCCGCAGAAGAGGGCAGCGCTCTCAAAAAGCGTATCTCTGTATATTTGTTTGTTTGACTACTAAAGCTGTCCATATAGAGCTAGTCTCGAATTTGTCGACCGAAACTTTTTTGGACGCATTCAAGCGCTTTTTGTCACGGCGCGGTCCAGTTTCCTGTATGTATTCTGACAATGGTACAAATTTTATAGGAGCCAAGTCCAAATTAAATGAAATCTATGATTTGATTACATCTTCAGAATTTCAAACTGCTTTAAATCTTGAATTCAATAATCGGCGCATCTCCTGGAAAATGAGTCCACCCCAGGCTCCACATTTTGGTGGAATTTGGGAATCGACGGTAAAATCTTTTAAAACGCATCTGTACCGCATTGTCGGTGGTCATTTACTCACATATGAGGAACTTTTAACTGTGCTGATCCAAATTGAGGCACTTCTAAATTCAAGGCCCCTTTGCGTGTTGTCGGAGGATCCTTATCCGGAAGTGTTAACTCCAGCACATTTTTTAATGCAAACTCCCCTACAATATTTACCCGCTTACGATATGTCAAAAGAGCATTTGACAGTGAGGGATCGTAAACGCTTACTAGATTCGTTAGTTCAATCATTTTGGCGCAAATGGAGGATTGAGTACTTGCACACATTACAGGTTAGAAAAAAGTGGTGCATGCCCGATAATCCTGTAACGGTAGGAACCGTTGTTATTCTAATGCAAGATGGCGTTCGACCATTAAGTTGGCCTTTAGGTATTATTGAAGAAGTGTACCCTGGGGCTGATGGAGTTATTCGCGTGGCTTTGGTTAAAACCAGAATTACTAAACTTAAACGCCCGGTAGTAAAATTATGCCCAATACCTAATCAATAATCACAATCGGGATTGTTTAGTTATTTAGCTTAATTTATTACGCAATACTAGTTTTTCTTTTCTTTATATACTTATTTCTTTTGTTTTCAATTTTTTTCACAACTTGAGTTAATTGAAAGTTCTACATACTTTCAAAGCGGGGAGAATGTTCGCGCCGCAGGAATAAGACGCCAGATAGCTATGAGCTGGATGATGCTGGTAGCTTTGGAGTCTTGTCTCGACGTTCTGTTCTGGGTTACAGCCTGCACCTCGGGGTTGTATTTGTACATTATAATCGCGTCGCTTGGGTTTGACGTAACAAAAAAAATAACAATGTGAAATTAGAAGCCAAATGTCAATTTTGAGAACACGCAGTTTTTTAATTTATCGCTACCAATTTTTATGGTTTGTGTTCCACGGGTTTTCAACGGGTGTGCCAGCCGAAGATTGCTGTCCTGTTTCCTGGAGCAGTTTGTCAAGCAAGGCCACAGGTAAGTACTAGCAATCCTAGACTTGTAGTTATTTGTAACGTTGATTTCTTGGGGTACACATTCTCCACGCTATCGAAGGCCGCTATTATACAGATCATTGACCCGCTTAAGGGGGATATTGTACGCACCGCATCCCGCTCCCCCACCTGTACCTAAATGTATTTCAACGAACACCTTCTAATTGTAATATATATATATATATATATATATATATATATATATATATATATATATATAATAAGCTGAAATAATAACCTAGATTTTTTAAGCAAAGCCCAAATGATCATTTCAAATCGAGCTAGTAATTGAAAGAAGGAAAATATAAGGTCTTGGACAGGATTTGAACCTGCATCTCAGTTTTGCCAGAACTGTGCGTAATTGAAAGTTAGGTTTATATATAGTACTGTACACGATTTAGATTTGTAAATTTTCCAATTATAGCCATCGGTCTCGGTAGCGTAATTGGTGAACGCACAGTTCGGTAAAACTGAGATGCAGGTTCAAATCCTGTCCAAGACCTTATATTTTCCTTCTTTCAATTACTAGCTCGAGTTGAAATGATCATATATATATATATATATATATATATATATATATATATATATATATATATATTGTAGTGTCACAGGAGCTACCAAGGGTTCTAAGGGTTGTTTAGTAGAAGGTAGTGTATGCCAAATAAAATGATCCATATATCTGATCCCATAATTTAAAATGTATGTTTGCCGTACTTTACATATGCTAAAGTATTCAAAATGGTAGTTGAAATGTAAGTGCCAAGAGGTAAATTAAAATGACTTGATGACGTGATAAAATACAGTGCTCAAGGGTTTATACTGAGTTAGAATTTAATAGGCCATTGAACGTACATTTGCCATCCGAAAACCGGATGCGTCTATGGATGTCCACTATCAACCACGCCGATCCAGGGTCATGTGTGATTTATTTTGGCTTTTGTTTAATTAGAATCAACTTTTGGACGAATATGTAATCTCAAAATTATAAGTAATAACAGTGTCAAATGTGATTGAAGGATTGTAAAATATTTAGGACCAATGCTAGAATATTATGTGTAAACTATGAAAGTGTAAAAGGACATAATTTATGGTATGTGTGACACAAACTTAGTGTTTAAATATTATTGGACGGTTTTAGTTTATGTAATTTGTAATGTAGTAGGCAAGTAATGTTGTAATTATCACCTTGGAAAGTAAACAAGGAGAGTCTATTTTGAATATTTTTGGTATAAAGACGTATTTTATAGACCTGCGCTAAATTGTGTAAAGATTTTGGAAGATTAATAAACGTGTTTGATTTGAAATAGTTTGATTATTAAAGAAGAGTAAAGAGCAGCATCGATACTTAATAAGTAATAGCGACGACAAGAAAGGGCAAAGATTTGTATTAGTGCGACGGCGAAGCGACGAATAGTAAGGTAGATTTGGAACGATATTGGTAAAGGCAGAAGGCAACGAATAGGAATTGTAAGAAGGAAGAATATTTGGGATGAATTTGGATACGGATTTATATGTAGCGGGGCATTGAGTGGTTATAAACAAGGACAAAGATTGATTTGGATATGGATGTATATGTAGCGGGGTATTGAGTGATTTTGAACAGGACGACGATAGATTTGGATTGAGTGCGGATTAAAGGCGGACGTATTAATTTGGAACAAGAGGAGCGAAATTAGGAGACCACGTAAGAGCAGTAATTGGAAGTGTAAGAGTCAACGCAGAAACTACGATGGAAGAATTAGCGCAGGGGAAGTAAAATAAACGGGTATTCTAAATTCTAAAATTCGGGTCATTTATTTCAGATATTGGGAGTAACAAAAATTAAAGAAAGATACCTGGAGGCGAGACGGAATTTCAAAAGGATAGTGCAACCGTGTAAAGGCGCATACGGCGACGAGGATTTTGAGCCAGCAGTAAGAGAGGCCGAAAACAAAGTATAATCCAGGTGAGTGCTGTGAAATATCTTATAACGTCAAAAGTCATAAATTTGTGGTATTAAATTAATTTGGCACAAGGCAACGTTGATCATAAAAATTTGGTATATACAAAACTAAATTCAAAATAAGTACTAAAACAAAAGAGAGTGCAGTTTGGTTGGGCATTGCACATCTACTTACTACTGAACCCACGGTAAGTAGGTGGATACCCTGAGAATAAAGAGTTCATATAGTCGAGGCATCTTAAAAACAATTTTGATTAAATAACCAACCAAACGTTGCAAAAGTACAGGGCGTGCAATAGGTGTTTGCACATCATATAAAAAGCATTGAAATTTATAAGAAAAGGCGCGCGACAAAAAAAAAGTAAAGAAGGGGGTAGTACAAATATATATATATATATATATATATATATATATATATATATATATATATATGTATAATAGATAATGTCCATATCAAGATGCTCTTCTAGGCTTGGAACCACCTTGCATTGCTAAGGTGCTACCCCTACATGTGATTTTCCAATGCTCCACCTGAAGGTACTACATTGGTCAGAAAGCAAGTTTCTTTTTACCTAAAAAATTTTGAATTTTGCCAAACCCTTGCTGTTCCAACGTGCATGACAGTACTCACACACAGGACCTCCATTTTACCTCTCATCCGAACGAGGGTGTATTTTTGTGAAAAATGCTCGCCTAACATTTTTCAATTGGACCGTGTCGGAATTCGAACCCAGGATCTTGGACGGCTAAGGTGCTAGCATTGACCAACTACTAAAGGAAAGTAGCAAATCTCTGCATCTACTTCAGAAATGGTCTAAGCTGAATAAATTACTATTAAACAATGACAAGAATGATCGTATGTTTTTTACCTAGAAGAGTGAATCACCTAGCAAAGATCATTGCGTAAAATTTTTATGTGGAACTCTCGATGCAACATTGACATAAGATAAGCACTGTGAAATTGTTAATAGTAGTGTAAAATAATTTATTCAAAAAGCACTTGTGTCAACCAAAATTCTACTACCAACGTATTTTGCAATGCTTCACAGCCAGTTTCATATGCTATAGTTACTTGAGGTTATAGTGCTGCCAGTAATTGTGTTTTTGGATTACAAAGATGTGTAATAAGAATTCTAGCAAATGTTGGTCATTAGGAAAATTGTCGTTGGTATTTTGCAAAATTTAGAATTTCAACTCAGCCTTTTGCTTTTGTATTTCGGAGCCTAATGTTTGTAAAGAAGCATTTCCAAACTTTCCAGCTCCAAAGTGATGTGCATAATTTTGACACACGGCAAATTCAATCTAGTTGTACATTATCATAGGCTTACAAAATCAAGAAATCGAACAAATTATTTTGGATTTATTTGTTACAATGCACTTTCTAAAGACATAAAAATGCTGCCCTCAAAGAAATTTTAAACTTCAATAAAAAACTTTTATTAGAAAATGCATTTTACTATTTACAAGAATTTTTAGATAATGCTGCAAAGATGAAGATTGCCCCTTTGGAGTCTTTTCATAGATAAATTACGATAAAATGGATTTATCTTAGTGATAAAAGCTATCTAGTTTTAATAAATAATCAATAATTATGTATATGCAAGTAGGATACATATTTATACAGTAACACCTCTCTTAACGGACACCTCTACAAAGCGGACGCTTCTCTTAAGAGGACATTATTACATAGTCCCAGTTAACATTATACACATTCGTTTCCTATACTTCTATACAACGGAAACTCTTCATAACGGATGCGGACACCTACAACGACAAATTTAATATCTCTATAACGGACATTTCTCTTTCTCATAATATATATGTATATAACAAAGTGTCATTCATATCATCCCTTCCCCTTTAAACACTTTTAATACAATATTGTGCTAAAGCACGTAAATAAAAACCTGTTCGTGGCAACGTCATTGAACTAAATAAAGGTCTGTCGTTCATCAGCTTCAGTTAATGTTGGTGCTTCAACTTGTTGACAGTTGTTGTTGACAGTTATGGCTACAAAAATTAAAAGGAAGGTGCTTACATTAAAAGAAACAATAAATGTTACTGAATGATGCAGACGTGGCCCAAGTGTGCATGTTCTAGCAAAACAATTTGATGTAGGAAAAATATAAATTAGTAACACGGTAAAAAATAAAAATAAACTGCTTGCTTTACTTCGCAAACACGAAAATGAAAATAAAAAATGTGATTTTCCCAAAAATAAGGGTATTGAAGTGAATGCAGTTGTTTTTAAGTGGTTCTCGAAAGCTCGCTGTAGAAACCTACCCATTTCTGGCTTAATTATACAAGAGAAAACTAAAGAAGCTGCACATGAGTTCGGATACAGCAATTTTAAAGCATCAAGAGGATGGCTTGAAAAATTTCGGATTCCTCATAAGATTTCGTACAAGTCTGTATTGGGGGGGGGATTTGGTAACGTGGTTAATGATGTTGTAAAATCGTGGAATGACATGTTATCATCACTAATCAGCAAATACGAAGACAGTGATTTTTTTTATTTAAACGAAACCGGTTTATTTTTCAGACCGTTACCCAATAAAGCTCTTAGTTTGGCGGGCGAAAAATGTTGTGGCAGTAAAATTTCTAAAGAAAAATTAACTTTTGCACTGTGTTAACATGGCTAGTGGTAAAGAAAAACCTTTGGTTATCGGAAAGGCGGCAAAAGCTCGAAGTTTAAAAAACATTAATGTAGAAAAATCTTTCTGGCGTGCTAATAAAAAAGCATGGATGACCAGTGAAATTTTTATGGAATGGATTTCCAAGTTTGACAGAACATTAAGCATGCAAAAGCACAAAAGTCTTCTTTTTTTTACACAATGCAACTTGTCACACAGACTCAGTTAGACAATATTAAATTAACCTTCTTTCTGCCAAATGTCACTTCCATTTGTCAGCCTTTGGACCAAGGTGTTATTCAGAATTTTAAAGTGTTCTACAGACAGCTGTTAATGACAAATTTACTTTCATTAATCAGCTCAGCGACATCAAATAAAGATTTAGAGAAGAATATTACCCATTTAGATGCCATCATATGGATTGATATTGCTTGGCAGAGGGTTAGCTCTTCTACGATAAAAAGCTGTTTTTCAAAAGCCGGTTTAAAAGAAAAGACATTGCAGGCATGTGTAACGTTTCATGTGACTCTGAGGACGATCTTCCACTTTCTGTCATAACGAAGTCACTAAATAAACAACCACTTACATACTTGAGGGAACTGTTGGACAATGGTGGTTTTTCAGAAGTAGACGTGCTAGCATTCGCCTGTATTGATGAAGCTGTGTATGTAGAAGATGACTGCCCAGATATCAATGCTATAGTAAGGGATATTGTATCGGTAAACGAAAAAGACGAAAATGTTGTTAGTGAGAACGAAGATGATGAAGAATGCATGGAGGTTGTTTGTAAAATTAAAAACAATAGTGATGCTCGTGCGTGAGCAGAAGAATTAAAATCATTTTTTGTTAAAACCGGCAACGACAAAGAATTTTGCATTGTTTCCTTGCTTAAAATCTTAATAGAAGAATAAAGTTTAAAATCACAAACTCGTCAAACATTCTGTCTCCTACTGATCACCACCGCTCTGTGTCTTTTAAGATCCTAAAATTTAAATATGCCTCGACTAGCTCAGTTTAATTCACACAGAGTGCACAACGTTACGATAATCAAATAATTTACCCCCTTTTCTCTAATAATTTTCCTGCTTTGAATGATAAAAACGAAGTCGGCTAATATTTGTATAATGAGAAAGAAAAAATCATATACACTTCACAGCTTAATCTGTTTTACTGTATGCCAAAAATAAATCCCTGAATCAAATAACAAAAATTTTTAAATTGTTAATCACCAAAAATTATAGCTCCCTTTCCTAATTTTAAAACCAGCAAGAATGGCACTATACTCTACTGGAAATTCTTCGAATGTTCAAGATTTGTCCCCGTTTTACACAAATTTTTCATGTATAAAAGAAATTTTAGACAACTCTTTACATAAAATATTCAGGTATAATAAATATAGTCAATATTCAGGAAAATAAAAGAAGATAATGACTTATGCTAGATAGTTCTGACCTGTAGTTGTCCTTGTGCGTCTTTCTGGATCTGCTACTGCGTGCTATGGATTAGTACCCCAATATTACTTTCAGTTGAGTTGCTCCATTCAATGCTTAAAACAATCCTCTGTTTTGTGTGCCTTTGCCAATATTTTCATTTGGACTTCCTCCCAAATTATCAATTTATTTAGGTTCCAAAATTACCCAGTTTAATCAATAATCTAGTATTTTCTTAATCTCCCTTAGGTTTTCGTTATCTCACTTAGATTTTCATAATCACACTTAGATTTACCCTGTCTTACTTATAGTTTCGTAGTCTCTCTTAGAGCCGTTTTCCAGCAAACGGCGAAACTTGTCATATAGTTCACTATTATTTATTTAAAAATTTTCTAACACCACTTTTCACAAATATTTGATTATTTAATTTTAATATTCACTCATTGCGTAGATTCTTGACTATAAGTGATGTGGTTGTGCTCAGTTCAAATCAAGACTGCCTGCTTATCAAATTAGCGTGTTATATAAGCTACGCCCCATCTAAAAATTTTATTGGTTATCGGGGCTGTGTTCAAAGTTTACAACCAGCCATAGGATGTTTATATTTTGGGCTTTTACAGGTATGCGTCTGATAATGACTCGCCGGAACAATTTCTTGGTCACGTAGCATACTACTGGATTTCTATTCTGTATTTATTTTAGCCATCCGTTTTGATGTTATTACAGGAATTTCTAATTCACCATGGCATATAATTTAACTTATGGCTTTTGCTTGTCTAGTTAATATTTTGGGATTTGTATTAAATCCATGTAAAAAATCACGTAGACAAAATGACATAAATTAACATATTTCTGTTTACATCTTGAGTTACCAAAACGTTTTTATTTCGAAAAATGAGTTTCTTGTCAGAACACTGCTATCTCCTTTCACTATCACATATTTAATTTTAATGAGAGTTGTATCATGATTTTCTAACTTTTACTGCATTTAACGAATATCTATTTACAATTTATGAATGCTTTTTTGGTTTAAAACAAGTTTGATTGCGTGTAGAGTTATTTCTTTTGCCGAATGTGTGTCTATTGTTGAATGATATGCTTCCTGGCATTAATTAAAGTCAACTGCGATCCTTATACAGGGTGTTAAATGTTTGCTCTTTGCATAATTTGCCAATTCCGTATTTTTCATGCTAAATAAATGTAGTTTTCTAATTCCTAGTACTATTTACATGTATTGTGTGACCGTTATGACTCAATATACCCCTAAATAACCCTCTTATCATAGCATAGCATTTTATATATGTATATATATATATATATATATATATATATAAAATAAAAATATTTGGACAAGTTAAATACATTTTCTATAAAGCAGACACCTCTATAGCGAACAAAATTTTTGGTTCCATACGTGTCCGCTATAGGGAGATTTCACTGTATAAATAAGTAACGGTAAAATATTGGAATAATAATACTAACATAAAATAGGTAGCCTCTTATATTTGCAATGTTGTTAGAAAAATAAAAACTGTGGTATTTATAATACCCATTGAAATTTTGTAATTATTGAATAGGTTAAATTATATTTAATTGTTTTTTTAGTTGATCAATGCATTCTAATTTTTTAAACAAATAAACCATTAAACAAATACCTAAAGGCCCATCATCAAGGTTAATGATGGTAAGATATATTCAGATATAATTAAACAGTTGTTTGTTAGCACGTGTGGTTATTCCATTTTCTTACACAAATTCATTCTAGGGTCCTACTCTTACAGTTTTACGTTTGAGTAAGCATGTTTTAATTATAATTTAAGACGGTACAATAATAATTAAAATTTTTTAACGCATACCTAACATCTTTCGTCTACACCAGATTAACTTTTAAAGGAGTTGAGCTTTGTTTATAATTGTATGTTAGGAGTCCTATTTAGCTTCAACATTTTCTTGGTTTGAAAATTTCCTAATTCTTACGATTGGGACAATGGTGTACTTGGCCAGCGTTACTTCATTGGTTCAAGTAACTCAAATAACTTTATTCAGAATGTCATCCATGTGGCAGTAAAGACAAATGGTTAACACTTTTTACTATTTAGTCACCTTACTGTAAGGTATGTGTTTCAATTTGTTGATTTATATTTAAAAAAAAGATTGTATAAAAGGTGAAAAGCAAACTTAAAGCTTCTCTAATTTAGATGTGCTTACTATTACATTAAATAAGTAATGCAGTATTTGTTATTACGTATATTTCTTAATTACTTGGTGAAATAATTTGGCAAATAGTTTGTAAAACCAAAAATTTCATGCAATGGTTGGTTATTATAGTTGCTATTAAAAATGTTTGGTATACATAAAATTTTACAAGCATTTTGTGAATTCATGATTATTATAAAATTAGTGGGATTGTTTATCCTCACAACAGTATATTTTTCAAATAATGTTATCTGTTAAACTTGTATTTTACTATGAAATGTAGATTCATTTTTACGAATGAAAGAACCTATGGCCTTAAACCTGCAAGTTGTTGATTTAAAAATAACAAGATCAAAAAAAGCTTTATGATTTTAGACTACGTGTAACATGCCCAAAGCCTTACTAAATTAACTTATTTGTTTTGTTAACAGATTTTTACAATTTCAGTTTACGATAATAAAATACCGAAGCATTTCTATTTCACAAATCTGTTTCAATTTTTTTATCGTAATAATTTCCTTACATTATAGTTTTTCAACTTCTGTTTATCTTCCCCCTGAGATTTCAATTCCTTTACAGTGTCTGCAACCAAAAACGCCGAGTCTAGCAGTGCCAGCGTAATTTATTCATACCGTCGTGCACCTATTCTTTTCATCATACATAGAAAAGAGTAGGGTGAAACATACCTAAAATTCTTCTTAATCTTCTTTGGGAATGAAACCACTCATAGTTTTTAAAATCTATTTTATTTACGTTTCGATCCATGACCTAGGATCGTTGTCAAAATAATAAAAACTTCAAGTTTGACGTTTATATGTTTCCCAAATTATTGAATTTATATAAAATTCACCAATAAAAATTAATCAGCTGATTTCACGTTAAGCGTATTGGCTACCATAGGAAAGTCGATCCCAGGTCGCAACACAAATTGAAGGCAATCATTCTTTTAAACTTTAAAAATTTTTGCTTAGTGTACTCAAACCAAATATTTCAAACATCAATAAATCAAAGTAACCTTCAATTTGTGTCATAAACGTCAAACTTGAAGTTTTTATTATTTTGACAACGATCCTAGGTCATGGATCGAAACGTAAATAAAATAGATTTTAAAAACTATGAGTGGTTTCATTCCCAAAGAAGATTAAGAAGAATGCTAAACAAACCACAACAAACATACAGGGAGTATACCTAAAATTATAATACGTACAGATATTAGTAACTCTTTAACCATTTTCGACAATGCTATAACTATTTGATAAACAAAAAACAATCATTAACCAATTAACTATTTACTCTATTACTCTCATGACCAAATGGTCAACCCATTCCAAATAATTACCTACTACCAAATGTAATTGTGTTTTACTAATTTGTTTATCAAATAATTATAACTGTTTGAAAATCATTAGTTGCTCCATAATCTAATTCAGTAAGATTTAAAAATGGCATTATGCATTGTAAAAAATGTATATTTAATAATAATAATCAAATCTGTATATAACTATATAATATTATTTAATAACACACAGGCGTAATAATAATGTTAATTCTAAACTGATTCTTTTCTGGCCCCGTAAGGTAAATACTAGTTTCACCAAAAGCTGTCTCTCTTTCATATAAAAACATATCAGAAGTTGGAGGACAAAATTCTCCAAATGGTATTAAATTATCTATAACTAGTTGTGTGTCATTTGAATTAAAATGATGCACTCTCTGCATAACACGTATAATATGTTCAGCACCACCTTCTGTACCATACAGCAAAACCCCAATGTGTACTTTGATATCTTCTTTAAATTCTCTACATGTGAGTGATAAACGAACCGAGGGAATTATTCTTTCAGGAACTTCTAACGTACCCTCCCAGACAATAAGGTAACATCTTTTAAAACAAACTCCTTTGGGGTACAAATCGACAATCCATTCACTTATTTTGTCAGATTCTACGTCTACTGTTGACATACGAGAAGAAAATACAAATGTGGAAGCTGTATAACAAGGAAGACGTGGTACATTTTCAATTAACAGCATTGTATTGTAGTTGTCACAAGTATATAAACGAGGAGTAAATAATAATCTTTCTTCTTCATTGTCTCTATTCTCTAAAAATGCAGTAGCATCTTTCAGGCCTTTTTGATAACTCATTCCCATTCGCATCCGATCTAAAAAAATATCACTATATTGCTTTAACCAATTAGACAATAGCAACTCCATTAAATTGCTAGTTGACATCATAGGAAAACGTATAAAACTCATAACAGCCTCCACATTATTACGCATGTGTTCTTGTGTTTCAATTATAGACAATTTAAGCTGATTTAGTCGAACTTGCTGTAATTCCAACCAACGACTAACGCAATTATACAATACCATTTCGTTCAGTACAACCAAATCATTTTGTTTTAAAATGTCACATAATAATTCAACCTCACAGTTGCTGAAATCTGGTGTATTTGCCACAGCCTCAAAATTCCATTTTATATAATTTTTGCACAAATTTGCAACATTTATATAACCACATGCGGTTGTATATTGAAGCCAGCAAAATAGCTGGTTGTGTGATGCTGCATGTGCCACATGGTAGGACATATATTTGGTGCAATCTTGAGCTAAGTGCTGGAAAGAAAAGACGTAATTAGAAAAACAAAAAGAATATGTAACAAATTTATTTTCCTATGCCAGAAGTGGAAATGGTATGCTTTTTGCAATTATAACGTTCGTGCATTCCTTAAGTACAGATTAGGTCATAAGAATAAATTAGTATAATTTCTGGTAGTTCAAAAATTTTTTAGCAATGAAAAGCACTATGAAAAACTTATTGAAATTTTGGTGGTTTAAATTTCATAAATGGGCTTTTCAATATGATACTACAATAGTACAAATAAATAAACTAAAAAGTACCTAGTACTTTTTTTAAAAGCCACAAATAACACCCGGGATTTTACACTAGTCGTATTCAATTTAAAAATTATCAACAAAAATCGGGGACATCGCCATCCACAATAATATTTGTATCAATTCACATGGGGTTCGAGAAACCATAAAATCATAAAATGTCATAGAATTAATGTGTTCACACAAACTGAAGACATTGAACTTGACCATAA
Source organism: Platerodrilus igneus (assembly GCA_036346225.1). Taxonomy (NCBI): domain Eukaryota; kingdom Metazoa; phylum Arthropoda; class Insecta; order Coleoptera; family Lycidae; genus Platerodrilus; species Platerodrilus igneus. The sequence goes on from JARFIW010000791.1 coordinate 7,814,204, forward strand.
GAAAGCTTATGGCGCACAAACTGTGAGAATGAGATTTTTATACGAAGAGGAAAAATGAAATATAACAATTAAGTTCGGAAGTGAAGTTATGAAAGAAATAATTGCAGAGTGAAAGTGGACGCGCAAGTTTGGAAGCAAAGTTATGAAAGAAATAATTGCAAAGCGAAAGTGGAAGCGCAGCGCCCCCCCCCCCCCTTGCCCAGTGTTTTCCTGTTTGGCTGGATATGAAGGCCAGTGCAAACATGTGAATAACGAAATTTATATTCGTGTTGGTTGGGGATTATTAAACCATGAATGTGTGATGAATTGGTTTCTCTTCAACATAATTTGATGAAGTAAAAGGTATATCAATAGAGTTAAGCTAGAAATCCTTAAATTTTTAACACCATGAGTACTGTTAGAGCTTTTCTTGTTTTTGCTTATGCTTGATAGATATGTACATTCCAAATTAAAAATATAAATTGTATTTGGTGTAGAGCGACGGAATTAGTTTGTTTTCATCTACGTCTAATATTATTGAAAAGAAAGTTCGAAACTTTGAAAATGTTAAAAAAGCTTTGCATATTAATTTAAACGCAAGCTTTATTTGTAGAATGTGGTGCTAATTAATTTCTGTGTGTAAATTTAGTACTTTTAATGGGCGTTGGAATGGCGAAAGCGGAAGCTGGTATTGCGCTGTTTTTATAGGTATTGTTGTTAAGGGTATTTCCAGGTAAATGGAATTTAAAAATGTATAAAGCAATCTAGAAAACTGGAACAATAGAATGGTATTATTTATGGACGGAGGTTTTCTATCAAAGTCTATTAATAATACCCGACCAGTGCAATTAAAATTCCGATATTTACTGTTAATAAAGTTTAAATTTAGATGGAATTTTATTTGAAGTTATTTATAATATACGTAGAAATAGAAAGTAATAAAAATTGTCAAAAAATCTCCAGTGGTGAAGTATTTTAGGAGGGTCCTTATTTCGAAGATATCTTTAATTCGATAAAAATTAAGGAGTGTTTTTAATATAAAAGATGAGAAGAGGAGTTTTAAAACATCGGAAGCACTAAGACCTATCCGGAATAACTGCCTTCTGGGTAGTGAATATATTAAAAGAATTGCCGGTCAAGATGGTTTGACACCCTTAATTTTGACAACGAGTAAAACCTAAGTAGTACATGTAATGTAGTTTTGTATTTCAACCATTTTTGCATTTTATAATTTTATTATTTTTTCCATAGAAACCCTCCACAGCATCACCGTAGTTAAATGGCGCACCTTTAAAATTGTAATGGGGCTCCTGTCCCTTCTGGGCAAATCGAAATTCATGATGTAAAATCATTTTTATCCGTTGTTACGTGCTGTCCGTGCATGAAAATATTTTCGCTCGTATGAAATTATATCCTACATCTCTAGCGTTCTTTTCAGGGGTCATAGGAGTATTCATTAACAATTTCAACTGATTTTTCAATTTAAATGATTGCTTATTCATCACCATGTAGGTTTTTATTAGTACATGCTAATTTAAAGTACTGTAATCTATTTTACTTTTGAAGTAGCATGGAAAGGACGATATTTGGTTATCAGAACATTTATTTTCGGAAATATTAGAAATCACTTATGTACGTGTTTTATCCAAAGTTATTTCTAGCTCGCTTATCGCTATTCCTTATCTAATATAAATTATTAATTGGTATGCTACATTTTCTATAATTTTAAGCTGAAAGTTAGGCAACACGTCCTATGGGTACTGAATATCTCCTTGAATTTGAAGTATATTCTTGTCGTGTGCCTTAGACACATGTTTTTGTGAAACTCTATGACTGGTTCTATAGACAGACGTTAATCAGGTATTCCTTGATCGAGAATAGTTCGCTTGTGAATATGAAACCATAAGTTGGTTGTATGCGGAATATATCTCAATAATTCCTTTTTAAGAAACAGTTTTAGTTTCGTTTGTGAAAAATTAAAAATCGCCTCCAGCATATGTTGGATAAATATTGTTCTCTTCGCGAGTTGATTTTTCTTTTTGTAAAATAGAAGTCTTTTCTTGAGGTTTTTCTTTTCTTTCTTTATGACCCACCCTGCTCTGCAACTTTTAGCTAGCATGTTCCTCTTTAGATCCCTTCTTTTTTTATTGTGATACCCAGTATGGGCTATTTTCTTTGCTTACTTTAGTTTTCTTTCTTGTCCACATGCAATACTGTAACACCATAACACAGTATCCAAAAGTTTCAAAGAGAAACATGTTGTTACTCGGCAATTTTAATACATAAGGTTTTCATGCAAAGCAAAATTAAGCAAGAATTGGCAAAAATTTTTGTCTCGCGTTGCAAATAAATATAAAATGAGCTCATGGATTGCCTTGTAAACATGTAGCACTGAATGTTGTATCTCGTCTCGCTTACAAAAATGTATTTCTTACCTCACATAAACAATGATCTGGTCTTAAGTAAGATTTCTTGCGTCTTGCAAATTGTTGTTACAATTTTGTTAAACGTTAAAATTGTTGATAAACTGGTCAAACTTTCTCAAATTTTGAAAATTTATATAAAGCATTTTGTTTCGATATACTTTATTTGTATTTCTGATTTAAAAAAGCCAAAAAAACAAAAGAATAATGGTACACTAAACAATATGAAAGGAAGATTAAATTGATTATTAATGTCCAATTAACAACTAAGAACTAGAAGCGTTTTCATTTTTACAAAAGTTGTTCTGAAGATGCGGATGTTGCCAAAAGTTCTATAACTATTATTCATAAACAAGGGAAGATTGTTACATGCCATTCTGACCTGTATCAGAATTTAAAATTAAGACAGTATGATTTGTGCATGTGCATGATTTACGTTTCAAACACAAATTATACTGAGAATTAACTCAGTTTTAAATTGCAATAGTTTGTACACAGACTATTACCCCACGTGCTTGTTTAAATCGAGTGTAAAGAAAACATTAAATAAGTGAATATACTGATATAAAATTGATTTAGTTTTTGAAGTGACAGTTTGACAAAATGTAACTGCAAGTATCAAACTATTTATACAATTAACATTTTAAGTTTACAATTATGCCTTTATTGTTTTACCTAAGAACTATTTAAGTGCTGTTTTCGACTTACATTCTCAATTCAGAAGAAATACAAAAATATACAAGAAATAGGAACGAAATGGTAAAAATGAATAACTATGAAGATAGTATAAAGTACATTTTATTCACAAGAACATTTAAAAAATGTAGGATAAAATTTCATCTCAGAAATACCCTTCTCAACAAAATAAATATTCTAAAGATACACCATACGAAGAAGAAAACTCCATATTTTTTAAAAATAAAGAAGTACAAAATTGTGATACTGAACTATATGAATTTTTATCTAACTTAAAACAATTAGAGGTAATACTCAAAAGAATCCTTGAATCGGTAAGGCTGCAAGTAGGTAATACATTAAGCAACTTAATTACAGACTGCGTAAAACTAAATAGTGTCGTCTTGGAAAGATTGTTTTTAATTTTTCCTTATAAAATATGTAACCAAAGTATCATCTCACTCTCCTCTATAAATCACAAAAACTTTAATTACAAAGGGGTTTCTGTCTTGGAACTGGTTCGATGTGCACCTTCATTGTTTCTTATTTTGAGCTAACCTAAAATTTCTCTGAAATTTGCACAGCCTACATCTTTTACTATCTGTGTGCAATAGTACAACCTCTCTTTTGTTTCCTATCTGTGCCTCTAATATATTCCGCACTATTCCCTCATACCTTACTATGTGTCCTATCATCCTATCTTTCCCATTTTTTACTGTTTTCCACATATTTCTTTCTTCCCGTACCATTTCTAGAACCCCTTTGTGCCTAACTTTGTCTATGATATCTTGATCATACGTCTGTAACACCACAATTAAAAAGCTTATACTTCTTTGGTGTCAGCTTCACCTACTGTCCAAGTTTCACAGCTGTACAGCGCTGTACTTTCATAAATCTTTTCCTTGTTTGTTGTCTTTGAACATAGTAGTTGCTTTTTCTTGTTAAATGCAGCATGGCCATGTGCTTTATATCTTTTGCACTTTTTCCATCTTGCATTATTTGGCTTACAAGGTAGCAGAAATCATTATCCTCTTGTACGTTCTCATTTCCTATGTTTATTCTCGTTTTTATTTATTTTCCCCTGCTTTACTTACTAGTACTTTAGTTTTATTTTTGTTCATTTTCATACCATATCTCTCTGCTAGAACTGTTTCCATTTCATTAAGGGGTGTTTCGAACTCTTCCTTGCTAGATGCTAATACCGCTATATCATCTGCAAATCTAAGCATATCAATTGTTTGTCCCTGCATAGTCACTCCAAATGCATTTCTAAATTTGACACTATTAATTGCCTCTTCAACATACAAGTTAAAAATTAATGGGGATAGAGTACATACCTGTCTCACCCCTTTCCTAATATTTACTTCTATACGTTCCTGCTCTAATTCTATTGCTGCTGTTTGCTCTTTGTATAAACTATACACTATCCATTTATCTCCATAACTCCTTCCAATCTTTTTGAGTATTTCAAACGCTTTTTTCCATTTTACATTTAGAATGCTTTTTCCAGATTTACAAACCCTATATACACGCTTTCTTCTTTTTCTATTGTTTTTTCCATTATCACCCTCAGAGCTAAAATAGCCTCCCGCGTGCCACTGATTCGCCTAAATCCAAATTGATCTTCTTCTAATATTTATTCAGTCCATTTTACCATCAGTCTGTACAATTCTAGTTAATATTTTTCTCACGTGTGCTGTCAAACTTATTGTTCAAAAATGTTCACATATATAACCAGCTCTCTTTTTTGTTATAGTTACTATGATGTTACGTTTGAAATCGTTGGGTATCTCGCCTGTCACATACATATAACATACAAGTTGGAAGAGATGTTCTGTCCAGTGGCTTGTAGAGTTTCTACTTGCACCTTATCTATACCTGGCGCCTTATCATTTTTCAAACTCTTTAATGCTAATTCAAATGTCTCTATGTGTAGGATATTCCAAGTCATCCTTTTCAACGTCTGATTCCTGTCCTAGTGCATCTAGTTCCTGGCCTACATATAAATTATCTATATATTCTTGCCATCTAACCACTTTCTCAACATTTTCTATAATTGTATCTCCTTTCACATCCCTTATATTTTTGTTATACTGTTTTATATCTCTAAAATTAATGCTAATAAGTTTGTATGTTTCGTCTGTCTGTCCTATTTTTATCCTAGTTTGTACGTCTTTGCACTTTTCATCAATCTATTGTTCTTTAACTTGCCTGCATTTGCGACTAATTTCACATTTTATGGCTTTGTATCTCTGTTTTCCTGCTTCGTCTCGTCAATTTTGTATTTTTGCCTTTCTTGTATTAAATTCAGAATATGCTATGTTGCCCATGGTTTCTTATTTTCTTTTTATGTATACCACAGAATATCTCTAGTCGCCATATCTAAGCCAGATTTAATGTTATTCCATTCCGTTTCTACTTCCTTAGTATAAAAAATTTTCCCGATATCTTTAGTTTCTCGAAGTCAAAGTGCCTTTTACAGGTCGTTTTTTTAAATTTAAGTGCGGTCTTCGTAATTAAGATGTTCTGGTCAGAGTCTATATATGCTTCTCGGTAGCTTCTACAGTTTTTTACTTGATTCTGTTACATGCCAAAATTCGGCATTTAAACATTTCTATAAGTTCCTAATTTGTAAGTGATTTCGGGCCAATAATTTAAAAAGACTTGTGCGTGCATTTCCGTCACTTTATTTAGTCGCGTCGGCGCTCGGAGATTGCGCAGACGCGGAGTGTGCAGGAAGGGTGGTGATTTCCGACACGTCAGGACTAGTCAGCGAGATGTCGAGCCGAGTGGTTATCTTTGTGCCGCTTCTTGTCTTCTTTTTCAGGGAATGTAGGTTTCCTTTTATCTACCTAATTATCGTTCCTCATACCAGTTTCCTGTGGTTCAGCTATAAAATAGGAAAGAAGAAGACAAATTAAATATGTTTTCGACCCGGGAGCAAAATGGATGACCCACGCCCACAATGCTCCCCGACGTCCAGCTGCCACCAAAATAGCCGTAATGCTGTGAGAAGTCCTACAGTTTACGTGAGTACCTTTTGTTTTCTCTTATAATTAAAATAAACATTTTTTGTATGTGATAATAATTTGATCAAAGGTATGACGTAACCGTTTATTGCGCAATATTTTGCAAATATTTATCATTGTTACCAACGGTCGTAGTGACTCTCATACATTGCCGACGAGACTTTAAAAAGTATATCTTTCTCTCGGTAGACCGGAGTGTAACAGTAACGTATTCAACGTTTTTTTTTTGGTTGAAAAATTTGTTTTCTTCTTTTTATATCATACAATGTATTAGTTTTAAATATACCTGTAGAATTTTTACTCAAAAATAAAAATTTTTAGTTTTCAATAACTTAAAAAATATAGGGTGGTAACACTGTAAGATACTATGTCATTCATCTAAAATGAAATGACATGCAAACAGTTGCTATGCTAATTTGACATGGGTAGCCATATTGATTATTGGTTTTTGTGTTTACTTTTATTAATGTATTGCTAATCCAATTAATTCTCTTGTGACTATAAAAATAGTGTGAGTTTATTCTAAATTCTCTTAAATAATTACCTGATTCGGTTTCGAATAAAATTAAAAGTGTATATCTTTTAAAATTGTCTATTACATAACATAACCTCACTTAAACGTGTTTGGATTACATAATTTTGTCTGTAAGTACCTTAATATAAATAATTAATAAATTTCACGCTTTATTCCATATGGAAATTGTTTGTTTGATATTATATTAGATGTAATTATATACCTGTTTTTTTGGTTTAACTTATTAAAAGTGTTCCTTAAATAATTTATAGATTATCTTACTTTAATATCATCCTAAAAGTGTTTTCTTAGTAATTTAAACAATTAACTATAACTTATGAATTCCTTTTAAAGAAAATTTTGCTTTCAAATACAGCTAACTAAACTAACTGAGTTTTTAGTGTATCTTTTACCTTCCAAAACGCTGTAATAAACTTGATTTCTTTATATCTACTCCTTTAAACACTACAATAATAAAGTTGCTAATAACGTTTTGTATTTCAGCTCATTTACGATAGTTATTGATAAATCCCGCGATATCAAAAGAATATTTTAATAATTTGGAATACTGTTTTTTCTATACATGTATCGTAGAATATTTCTTTTGTGTAGCGAATATGATTTTGTTTTGATAGCATATTTTTTTAGATATATCGATATTCCAACGTAGCATTTTAAGATCTATTTGGTTTAAGGAGATTTGCCATCCAAGTTGGTCGCTCAGCATAATAAGTCTAGACGAGACTTCGGGGGTAAGTTTGTCGCTCTAGCAATTTGTGAATAATTTTTTTAAGAATGATGTTGGAATTTTTCTTCATTAGTCTAGGTGAAGCTCAAAGGAGGGCTCGTCATCCTAGCAAGTATATGCGTTATAAGATATCTTTGTTTTTCAAAAAAATTTTCAGTAAATCGAGTTTTAATTACTGTTATCTCTTCACATATCGATTTAAACCACACTAGATGGTATAAAATTATCTTTAAAATTGCTTAAGCCTTGCGTATCTCTCAATTTACCTTTGACGATAGGCATAGACCCGGCAAATTAAATATCGTACCTGATGCCTTATCTCGTGATGTCGTTTCTCTTAATCTTCCAGATCTAATTCCTGATGCCTGGTATCTGAATATGATTAAAAAAGTTTCTGAAAATCCCGATAAATACCCCACCTTTCGTGTAACGAATAATAGATTATAGATTTGTATCTTCCTCAACCCGAAAAATATCTAACATCCCTGAATGGAAACTTGTTGTCCCTACCGCAGTGAGGTTCTTAAATTGTGTCATGATGATCCTATAGCTGCTCATCTTGGTGCTACAAAAACTCTAGCTAAAATATCTGAATTATATTATTGGCACACACTAAAACAATCTGTCTGTCGTTACATTAGGAACTGTAAAATTTGTGGTTCTCACAAGAGCTCGCAAGAGGCACGTCCTGGCTTAATGGGTAATTTTAAACGTGTATCTTATCCCTTTCAATTAATATCGCTTGATTTATTAGGACCTCTCCCCCGATCGAAAAAAGGTAACCAATATCTTTTAGTTGTCAACGATTGGTTTTCTAAATTTGTTATGGTGCAACCGTTACATAAAGCTACATCTGCCGTTATAATTAAATTCCTGGAGCAAAATGTATTTCTTATCTTCGGTGTTCCTCAGATTATTCTTTGTGACAATGGAGCACAATCTATTTCAAAAGATTTTCAAAATTTCGTCAAGAGTTACAAAGTACACACAATTTGGTTTAATGCAAAATACCATCCCCTAGTAAACCCTACCGAAAGAGTAAATAGAGTTTTAATTACCACTATCTCTTCCTATATTGATTCAGCCCATACTACATGGGATGAAAATATTTTTAAAATTTCTCAAGCTTTGCGTACATCAAAACACGAAGCAACCCAATTCACTCCGTCATTTCTTGTTTTCGGGCGATATACCCCAAATCGATGGTACCTATTATGGTTCAGTTCCTGACGATACTAACGTAATTGAATTTGACGAAAAAGTATGCTGGGACAAAGACCAACAATCATTACCTTCTATCTTTAACGACGTTACAAAAAATTTGCTAAAAGCTTACGAAAAAAGTAAGGACCACTATAATCTACGTAAACAAAATATTTCCTTCGCCTTGGGTGAACAGGTTTAGAAAAAGAATTATGTCTTATCGGATGCAACTAAGAAATTTTCTTCAAAATTAGCCCCTAAATTCATTCTATGTAAGGTCACTCGTGTCGTTAGTCAAATGGACTTCAAGATGCTGAAAGAAAACGCCAAGGAAGGTGGCATATTAAAGACCTTAAGCCATTCTCTGCTAACCCAAATGCTAGTTAAGTTTTTCACGTTGCATTTCCTTAACAATTTACCTAATGTTTTTTTTCCTTACTATCAATTAGTAACTTTAATTACTTATTCCTTCTCTTATACAGCATTTACCTTAACACGTTTAACTTATTTACCTTAAACTAGCTATCTTTTTGCTTCTTGTTGACTTTTTCTTGAATTTATTGTTAGTCATATATCGCTTTATTGTCTAGATTCCCCAGTATAACTCTGTCGCTTCATTTAATTAATCCTCACACCTTTTCTACAACATATTATTTTGTTTTCAGTATTTATCTTACATCGTTTAATTTTGTGGTAATTGTCGTAACTTTGGTTGTAATAACTCAAACTGGGACTTTCTATTCCATGCGTTTTTCCTCTGAATTATTACAATCGCCCACATTATCCTATATCATTACTTGTTTCACCTTCTATTAATTTACCATAACATATAAACATTTTTTTTCGTTATTTTTTATTGAACTTCGTAGTGAGGTGCTATCGCTTTTTATTGATACCTTATCGAATTCTCGGTTGTTTTTAGCATATTGGGACAGTGTGTCTGAATTTAACTGCTTATAATTAGGCATTTTGTGTGTTTAGGGCGTTACCGTTTTTAAAAATTACCTTGCAACAGTTGGTTTTTGTGTGAATGTATCTGTAGTGGATGCACTCGTTAGGAAAATGATTGTACAGTTCTCTTAAGAGTCTAGTAATTTTTTAGCTTACTATGTACCTTCTGATTACTATAGCAGGTGGTCCTTCAGACCAATCTGTGTTTTATAGGAACAACTCTCTACCTTCTCTCGGACGCTTGTCCAAAAATTTTACTTTTTCTTATCCCGCTGTCTCCGTTTCTGCCTTATCTTTCTTTTGGTAGACCTGTTCTTGTCCCGGAACATCCGTCTACCACATAAGAGTGATTTTTCCCTCACTCCGGGCTACTGACCACATTGGCTGGTTGAGTAGTGCTTTGCTATCCACCTTTTCTGTCTCTTTTGCTCAATGTGAGCCCTTCCTTTATTCTCTTCTACCTGGAAGTGCCTCTTATGCATTCCGAAATACCCACCTCCCTCTTTTTACCTTTCCTATTTCTACTGCCTTTTCATTTCCGTTAGTTACCGTGTGGTTGCGCGGGAGGTTTTCACAGACATTATAATTTGAATAAGGGCCGCTATACTTGTGGTCATGTCCCCAATGCTCCACCCGAAGGTACTACATTGGGTTTTCACAGACACCCGAACCACGTCTCTGGGAATCTTTCATGAGGTCATGCGGTGCCGCTGTCAGCGCACATGGTCGCTAACAGTGAATGTATGTATGAGTGTGTGAATGTGTGAGTGTATGTAGAAATATGTGTGGATACCGTGTGAGTATCACCGATATCGACTAACGCCGGGTGCAGGAATTCACCCAAACGCCTTTGCCGGTCCCTCGTGTTGTTTATTGCAAACAGGCCTGCTTCACAGATCGCTCTTTTTAGGGGGCATGCGCATTTCCCTATGTAACGGCTCCAAGGAGCCACTCTATCGTTATCTCACCTATTATCTTTGATAATAACTTGAGTTAATATCTTTATCTTATTTATTATCTTTGATAATAACTTTATCTTAATATCTTTATCTTACCTATTACCTTTAATAATAACTTTAGCTTAAATCGTTATCTTACCTATTATCATCGATAATAACTTAAACTTAATATCTTTATCTTACGTATTACCTTTGATAATAACTTAAGCTCAATATCATTATCTTACCTATTATCTTCGATAATAACTTGAAACTGTTTTATCTTTTTTATCTTCCTAACGTTTGGTATTTACGATCAGACGTAGGAATTATTTTTTGAATATTGAGTAAAAAAGCTAACCTGATGGTAGTCATGTAATTTGTTAGGTTAGTAATGTAAGGAATTAGTAAGATGGTACTGTTGGTAAATTTGTTGATTCACAACCATGTCTTGGACAAGCTTTGATGTGTATTGTTTATTAAGCCAGAGTACCAGTACCAAAAAATTTGCTAGAGTGTAGAGTAACTCACTCTTTTGAACATTATGAAATTTGGGCAATTTATTGCCAAAGAAGAAACAGTCTGCAACGCTCATGTGCGTCTGCACTTAGAAAACTGTAATGTTAGCTTTAGTTTAGTATATAGGTTAAGCGACTTGTCGCATTTATTCTAGTTTAAGTAGTGTTTCATGCTCCCCGACAAATTTGTGCTGTCGATTATAATTGCGCCACATTAAAGACTCGTGTGTGCACTTATAAAATGTAGTCATAAACAATGGGGCTGCACATTCCGTTTCCTGGTAATTCGGAAGACGTGTTATAGGTCGGAAAAAACCAGGTGGCGCCTAAAATAAACATTTTGTAGGATTTAAGTTAGGATTTATGTAGGTTAATTAGGATCTAGATTTTAAGCTGTTACCGTGCTAACAGTCATTTTCTTTTTTTTAAGTTTTTTCTTTTCTGGCTTTGTCGCGATTGTTACATGCAGAAATTCGGCATTTAAACATTTCTATAAGTTCCTAATTTGTAAGTGATTTCGCACCAATAATTTAAAAGGACGTGCGTGCATTTCCGTCACTTTAGTTAGTTGCGTCGGCGCTCGGAGATTACGCAGACGCGGAGTGTGTAGGAAGGGTGGTGATTTCCAACACGTCAGGACTACTCAGCGAGACGTCGAGCCGAGTGGTTATCTTTGTGCCGTTTCTTGTCTTCCTTTTCAGGGAATGTAGGTTTCCTTTTATCTACCTAATTATCGTTCCTCATACCAGTTTCCTGTGGTTCCGCTATAAAATAGAAAAGAAGAAGACAAATATGTTTTCGACCCGGGGGCAAAACGGATGATCCACGCCCACAATGCTCCCCGACGTCCAGCTGCCGCCAAAATAGCCGTAATGCTGTGAGAAGTCCTACAGTTTACGTGAGTACCTTTTGTTTTCTCTTATAATTAAAATAAACATTTTTTGTATGTGATAATAATTTAATCAAAGGTATGACGTAACTGTTTATTGCGCAATATTTTGCAAATATTTATCATTGTTACCAACGGTTGTAGTGGCTCTCATACATTGCCGCCAGGACTTTAAAAAGTATACCTTGAGTGTAGACTCAAGTGTAACAATTCCTAAATCATTGCGTTACAAAAATGTAACCTATTTGATATCTTCCTATGTCTCCTGGCATCTTCCACATGTATAATCTTCTAGCATGGTGTTGAGATAATGTGTTTATGATGGTTAAATTGTTTTTCACAAATGTCTACCAGCCTATTTCCCCTGTCTTTTCACATGCCTACACCAAATAGACAGACCTACTAGCTCCTTCTCTATCCTCAACTACCCTGCATTAAAATCTCCTATAATTATTAAATTTTCATGTCCTTATACGAATCTTAGTATGTTTTCTAGCTCTTTCTCACTGTAGCTAGAGGTAGACATGTATACTTGTATTATTACTGTATTTACCAGTTTAGATTCTAATCTAATCATGAGAACTCTTTCGTTCTTTTGCAAGTAGTTTTCTACACAGTGCCCTATTTATTTCCACATAACTAACCCCACACCCGAATTTCTTCTTCTGATCCTGTATGAATTACCCTAAAATCTCTGCTCCAAAAGTCCCCTGCCTCTGGCCACCAAACTTCAGTAATCCCTACTATGTCTAATGCCAACGCATCCATTTCAGTTTTCAAACTCTCTAACTTACCTACTTGCTTCAAGCTTCTGACATTCCACGCAAAATGTTCCTTGCTCATCTTCTAAACTTTCCGATCGCGTCCCTGAAGTAGTCTCCTCCCAGATATCCAAACGGAGGACCATTTTAACTTCAGAATCTTTTACTCCAGAGGATGCCATCATCCTAAATAACAATTGAAGTACACTGTGTACTTGGGAGGTAATGTGATGGTTTCCCAATGCCTTCGACATCGCAGTAGTGTGTCTTAGAATGCCATACTTTCCCCCCATGGTCTCTGCTACTTAGAATGGCGCAAACACATATCTATTATTTAATTCATCATTTGTTACATGTGGAAGTGATACTTGTAAGTTACCATACTTGAAATTATTCATTGTTGACTTAAAAATTATCGTATTTAACAGGCAAACTTTAGCATATTGTGTCAATTTAGAAATTAAATTTATCCACCTTGCTCAAAGTTTAACTAAACCCACTGCTTGCATAATAGCAATAAAAGACCAATTCAACACAAGTGATTACGTGGTAAACAGTTGAAAACAGCAACCCGTTGCTGGTGGCATCTACATATGTTATCAGTTAATACAATAAGGATTTTAAACATTAAAGGTGTATCACCAGACTCGAGATAAATGTACAAATAGTGCCTAAATTTAACCATCATAAACCCAAGAGTTAAAAAGTGCTAACACATAAATTCTGTATAACACTTTGTAATGGTTTTTTTTTTGGAAATAAACCAAAAATCATACCTTAACCATATACTTATCAGCTAATGTTAATATTGCCACAACATTCGTATGTGTAATGAAAATTCTTCCAGTATAAAAATATTCCAAAAACATCGGGAAAACACTTTCACAAAGTGGGTCCTCTTGGAGTACAATTTTAGTTTGATTCCACTCGCTCCACTCAGGTTTCATTAACATTGCCTAAAAAAAGGAAATATTAATATGACAGTGGTGTGTTTGCAAATGTAAGACATGAAATAAGTATTTCAAGTCACATGTGCTTCAACATTTATTACCATATTACACAGTTAAAATTCATGCATTATCTACTAACATTTCAAGATGAGTACCTTGTGGAATTATAAGTAATGATTACAAAACAAACCACAACAAACATACAGGAAGTATTTAATGGTTACACTTTGATTATTGTTAATTTTCCACATAATTATTTTGGGATACTAAAAATTATTTTGTTCACTGGTGCCAATAAATTTTAAAACATCTAACGTGGACTGGCATTCTGGAGTTACTAAAGTAAATAATTTATTGAGTATAAAACTTGACTTGTAATTAGCACATAAATGATTTTCACAACAGAACACAAAACTTATATGTTTGAAGCATATTCTTGAACAGGTGCTCTAGTTAATGGAATTTGGGAGGAATCTAACCTTATGTTTGGATAGTCGTCCTATATGCAAATGTATGCCTAGTTAAAACATTAGTGTTACATATTTATTGTTTTAAAATTTATCAAACGCTGCTCATAGCGCACTATTTCTCGTGCACTTACATGAGAATTGGCCACCACTGCAGCTAGTACAGCAATTAATTATTTTCTCCAGTTACTGTTGCTCGAGAGTCCTTTGTTTTTCGATTGGACATTTACGTCAGTAGTTTGACAGTACGATAAAATGAAACACGTGCTCGAATTCTATCCGAAAAACACTGAGCAGAGATTAATAGCATTATTAAGACTCCTGCCAACTTCTGCATAAACCAGCACCAATTCAATTTCTCTTTGTACAGTTAAATGCTCCATTCTGAGGTATCTATCTAACAGAAACTGGTCTTGTTGTTTGCAAAATAAGCTTAGAACTGAGTAGAATGGGCTATTTTATAAAGTTATTTTTTTCTCTTATAGGTTTATCAACCCATTTCGAATGGACCTGCACCTTGCCGAAGTTCTAAATTACTAGAACAGGTGAAATGGCTTGCGTGTTCTAATGAGCTAAAGAGCCAAACTACAGGTCCAACCAAAGTAGTAGGGTCGTTAGTGAGGAACCAGACTAAGACAGGTCCCCGAAAGAGGGCAGCGGCTCTTTCGGTACTTAGATTGGCAGAGACCATAGGGGTCGGTATGGCAGTCTAAGACACACTACCGCGATGTGGAAGGCAACGGGAAACCACCACATTATCTCCCAAGTACACAGCGTACTTAAATTGTTACAAACATGATGGCATTCTCTGGGGTAAAAGATTCCGGAGTTAAAATAGTCCCCATTCGGATCTCCGGGAGGGGACTACTGGAGGATGCGATCGGAAAGTTAAAAATAAGAGTAGGGAACATTCTGCGAGTCGGAGCGTGGAATGTTAGAAGTATGAAGCAAGTAGGTAAGCTAGAGAACCTAAAATCGAAATGAATAGGTTATCACTAGACATAGTAGGGATCAGCGGTTCGGTGGCCAGAGGCGGGGATTTTTGGAGTGGAGACTTCAGGGTAATTCATACAGGAGCAGAGGAAGGAAATTTGGGTGTGGGGATAGTTATGCGGAAAAGATAGGATACTGTGTAGAAAATTACTTACAAAAGAACGAAGAGTACTCATGGTTAGATTAGAATCTAAACCGGTAAACACAGTAATAATACAAGTATACATGCCCACCTCTAGCTACAGTGACGAAGAGGTAGAAGCCATCTACAAAGATATCGAAGACATATTAAGATACGTAAAAGGACATGAAAATTTAATTATTACGGGGGATTTTAATGCCGTGGTAGGT
Organism: Platerodrilus igneus; assembly: GCA_036346225.1. Taxonomy (NCBI): domain Eukaryota; kingdom Metazoa; phylum Arthropoda; class Insecta; order Coleoptera; family Lycidae; genus Platerodrilus; species Platerodrilus igneus. Next base: position 7,829,593 of record JARFIW010000791.1, read on the forward strand.
GAGGGTAGGGAAGGAGCGGTAGTAGGTTTATTTGGTTTAGGCACGAGAAACGACAGGGGAAATAGGCTGGTAGAATTTTGCGACAAGAACAATTTAATCATCGCAAACACATTATTTCAACATCATGCTAGAAGACGATATACGTGGAAGATGCCAGGAGATATAGGAAGATATCAAATAGATTACATTCTTGTTAGACAACGGTTTAGGAATCAAGTAAAAGACTGTAGAAGCTACCCAGAAGCAGATATAGATACTGACCACAACATCGTAATTATGAAGGCCGCACTTAAATTTAAAAATCTGAAAAAACGGAACGGAAAAAGGCACTTGGACTTAGAGAAACTAAAAGATAAAGATATTCAAGTAAGATTCGAAAAAAGTCAAATGAATTGCTGAATGATATCGGAAAATATCTGAAACTAAGGAAGTAGAAACAGAATGGAATAACATTAAATCCAGCCTAGACATGGCGGCCAGAGATATTCTGGGGTATACACAAAAAGAAAATAAGAAACCATGGATAACAAAGGATATCGTGAATTTAATAGAAGAAAGACGAAAATACAAAAATAAATCAGACGAAACAGGAAAACAGAGATACAAAGCCATAAAATGCGAAATTATTCGAAAATGCAGGAAAGCTAAAGAACAATGGATTGATGAAAAGTGCAAAGAGGTACAAACTAAGATGGAAATAGGAAAGACAGACGAAGCATACAAATTAATTAGAATGAATTTTAGGGATATAAAACCATACAGCAAAAATATAAGGGACGCACAAGGAAACGTCATTATAGAAAACGTAGAGAAAGTGGGTAGATGGCAAGAATACATAGGGAATTTATATGCAGGAGAGGAACTAACTGCATTAGAACAGGAATCAGACATTGAAAATGATGACTTGGGATATCCTATACTTCGAGACGAGTTTGAATTAGCACTAAAGAGTCTGAAAAATAGTAAGGCGCCGGGTACAGATAAGGTGCAAGCAGAAACTCTAAAGGCCGCTGGACAAGCAGTAACAGAACGTCTCTTCCAACTTGTAAGCTATATGTATGAGACAGGCGAGATACCCAAAGATTTCAAACGTAGCATCATAGTAACTATACCAAAAAAGAAAGGCGCGGATAGATGTGAAAATTTTCGAACAATAAGTTTGACAGCACACGTGTCAAAAATATTAACTAGAATTGTGCAAAGACGAATGGAAAAACGAACTGAAGAAATACTAGGAGAAGACCAATTTGGGTTTAGTCGAAACAGGGGAACACGGGAGGCTATTTTAGCTCTGAGAGTGATAATGGAGAAAACAATAGAAAAGGGAAAGCATGTATATAGGGTTTGTAGATCTGGAAAAAGCATTCGACAATGTAAATTGGAAAAAATGTTTGAAATACTCAAAAGATTGGAATGAGTTATAGGGATAGACGAATAGTACATAGCTTATACAAAGAGCAAACAGCAGTAATAGAATTAGAGCAGGAACGTAGAGAAGTAAACATTAGGAAAGGGTGAGACAGGGATGTGCCCTACCCCATTGATCTTTAACTTGTACATAGAAGAGGCAATGAATACTGTCAAATGCAGGAAGACATTTGGAATTACTATGCAGGGACAAAAAATTGATATGCTTAGATTTGCAGATGATATAGCGGTATTAGCGTCTAACAAGGAAGAGTTGGAAGCTGCTCTTAATGAAATGGAAACGGTTCTGACAGAGAGATACGGTATGAAAATTAACAAAACTAAAACTAAAGTTCTAGTTTGCAAAGGTGGGGAAAATAAATCAAAAACAAGAATACAAGTATCTAACACGAACTTACAAGAGGTTAAGGATTTCTGCTACCTAGGAAGCCAAATAAAGCAAGATGGGAAAAGCTCAAAAGATATAAAACAAAGATTAGCACAAGGTCGTGCTACATTTAACAAGAAAAAGCAACTACTGTGCTCAAAGACCACAAACATAGAAACAAGGAAAAGATTGCTTAAAACATATGTGTGGAGCACAGCACTGTACGGCTGTGAAGCCTGGACAGTAGGAGAAGCGGACAAGAAAAAGGTAGAAGCCTTTGAAATGTGGTGCTACAGGCGTATGATGAAGATATCATGGACAGACAAAGTTAAGAACGAAGAGGTACTAAAAATGGTAGGGGAAGAAAGAAATATGTGGAAAACGGTAAAAAAATAGGAGAGATAGGATGATAGGCCACATACTACGGCATGAGGGAATAGTGCGGAATATACTAGAAGCAGAGATAGGAAAAAAGAGAAGAAGAGGCAGACCTAGATTAGACTACTGCACACAGATAGTAAAAGATGTAGGCTGTAGAGGTTTCAGGGAGATGTGTAGGCTAGCCCAGAATAGAAATCAATGGAGGTACGCATCCAACCAATCCCAAGATGGATAAACTAAGGACGAAAAGATAACAGTGTTTAAACATGATGATTATTATAAGTAACTACAAGAATTTGTTGGGCAATATTCTTGAATAATGTTAAATGTGTGAAAGGATTTACTGGAAAACCATTATTTCGGCAAATGTCAAAGTGTTGGGGGATCTTGGTAGCCACAGGTTGCTTAACCTCCTTCACTGAATCTCGGTAAAATAGGGTATAAAATTAGAAAACAATAGAAAGGTAACGAGCTGAATACACATGCTGTGTGAGAATTTCAGAGAACTATGTAGGCTAGCTCAGAAAATAAATAAGTGCAGGTACGTGCCCAACCAGTTTTGAGACGGAAAACCTAATGACGAAAAAATAAGCGCAGATAAATCTGATGATTAGTATAAACAACTAGTTGTTGGTTGTGAAATATCTGCAACTAATGTTGACTCTGCGAACAGATAAATTGGAAAATATATTAAATCGCCAAATGGTTAAGTGTTGGGGGAACTTGGCAGTCACAGACTGCTTACCTCCCTTCACAACCATTGAAGGTCGGAGAAATAGGGCATATAACTGTAAAACAATAGAAAGTGATCGAACGGCATCTAACAAGAAAGAACATCGCCTATGAGGAAAGACAACAAACATAGAATAAGAAGAAAATTGTTGAAAGCATATGTGTGGAGCACAGCACAGTATGCCTATGAAATACGGGCAGTCTGAAACGCAGGCAGAAAAACGGTAGCAGCCGTTTGAAATGCTGTGCTTCAGATGTATGAGGACGATAGCATGGACAGACAAAGATAATAACAAATAAGTTACAGAAATAGTAGGGGAACAAGGATATCTGGGGAAAAAGAGAAATAGTAGGGCGGAATACGTTCTAAGGCATTTTTGGGGAATAGTATGTGATATATTACAAGCAGAGATAGGAAAAAAGAGGTAGATGTAGACCTAGATCAGACAGTTATAGATGCAAACTGTGCATATTTTAGGGAAATCTGTAGGTTAGTTCAGAATAGGGAACAATGATGGTACGCGTCTAACCAGTTCTAGTACTGAAGACCTAATGATGATGATGAGGTTTATCAACATTAAAAAAAAACCAAACTATACAATAACAAACACGAAGACAAGATATAACACATTAGGTTAAGGGTATTTTGACATAAGGAATGGCATTTTAAAAACAAAATACAAAAAGATACATTAATATGAAAGCAGATTTAATCAAGCACTTCGATAAGTCATAAACTAACCAAGAATTCCAAAAAAGACTCCTGTTCCTGGACTATGATAAGAGTAGTTTACAAACGTCATTTTTAAATAATTGAAAATGTGAGAAATAAAATTTGTTTTGAGACCGATTATGAGTATTTACAATAAAAAGATAGTTTTTTTTAATTGCAAATTTTTTCATAAAAAAATATTTATATTTCTGCAAAACCATGTTTCTTGTCTCGTAATCAGCTATGAAACCCAAAACACACCAAATGTTGTGGATCCAAAAACCCAGCATCTGCGACAGTCACTCCTCTAAAAAAGTACTTGGCTATAGTCAAAACCATTTAAACTGACCGATGACTCACCACGGTACATTATTAGAAATGATAATGAAAATTGCATGTCTTTGTCAGTACATGTAACTATTTGCCCTAAAACAGGATGGATAGAAAAAAAATACGTCTTTTAAGGATTGGTATGGCAGCATCAAAACGTATGTCTGTTATAACTAATATTTATGTATTATTATAACCTATAAATAATTTTAGTTTCCTGTCACTTTTGTTGTCTTTTCACGTAGTTCTTGATTTTTGTTGTATTTACGTTTTACATTTAGCTCAAATCGCAAATATAAAAGTTTTTCAAAAGTAAAAGGATTTCTTACACGTTATAAAAGGTAAATACAGCCATCCTATAAAAACACTAAATACTATCACCTCTTTGCTTTTTAGTTGTTCAAAATGCTTGAAACAAACATCTCAAACCCCAAACACACCAGGTGATTTTGAACGTCATGGATTATTTTGAAAGAGAGCGTGATAATGAATGTGTTTTAGTTTCGTTTGGAAGTGTTATGCAGGTACAAAATAAATACACTTAATCCTTTAAATCAATTAATTATTTCTTCAGCAAACCTCTGAAATATGTGGTTTAGCCTTAGTGTTTTAACTAGGATTAAGAGAGGAGGCTCACAAGCTCTAAAGGAAAATTTTCCAATTCATTCGACGTGCAGGAAACGCAACCAAACAAAAAGCAGATCTTGCGATGTTGAAGATTTTATAAAACATGCAGTTAAACGTAAAATTTATGAGATGCACTTGAAAAGTAATATAAAATTAATTGTAATTAGTAACTAATTTTTATATTTGTAGGACTTCATGTAACTGCACAAGCACTCCAAAAAGAGCTTGTTACTGCCGGCATATGTAATTTCAAATTAACTAGCTTAAGAAGACTTTTACCTACTATAGGATTTTTTATAAAGTAGATGATGGAAGGCAAGGATTGTTCGAGAAACAACATATAGCTGCTGCACAAATAAAATTCTTAAAGGATTACCATTCCAATAAGGAAACACAACTATATGAACATGTTTTCTTGACGAGACTTGGCTTTTTAGTAGGGGATCTGCCAAAAAGAATTGGCATGATAATTCTCACAAAAGCATCAAGAAGAAGCCATTTGAAACAGGAAGACGGTTAGTTGTTAATTTGTTGCTGTCACTGTGCTTTGTATAGTTACCAAATGTTGTTTTAAATTTATTGTGATACATGCTGAAATAAAAATGGTTTTATACATGATGCATCTCTTTTGTTTTCTTCAAAATCACAATATGCAGATTATCATGGTGATATGAACACAGAAATGTTCACAAAATGGTTCCAAGAAAGTTTATTACCAAATTTAAGCGGTCCAAGTTTAATCGTGCTAGATAATGCTTCATATCATTCGCAATTAGTCAAAAAGGTTCCTAACAATTTTTCAAATAAAGAGGAATTAATTAATTATTTGCTTCGACATAACGTATTTGCTGACACTTCAATGTTAAAAAGAAAATTACTTGCATTAGTAAAGGAAAATGTTCAACCAAAAATATTCATACTTGAACTTGCAATACAAAGTGGCCATAAAGTATTAAGGCTCCCTCCATACCATTGCCAATTTAATCCAATAGAATTAATTTGGGGTAATTTCAAAGGCTATTAGGACAATATTGGAAGATTTAATGACGAGCACGCATACAATTAATATAGCATGAAGCACTTGGAAGGATAGATGACAAATATTGGCAAAATGCACTCACCATTCAGAAAAATGTATGATAGAATGGTGGCAAATTGAAAAAAAAACATTATCAACTTAGAGGATTCAAGCAGCAACGACTCTTATGAAGATGATTCAATTTCAGAATAATTGATTAATATAAAATGAAGTGGTGTCCTAGATTTATACTTCTTAATGTAGTAGAGCAATATTACAATAAAATAATACAATACCGTTTTGTTTATTTAATACTAAATTTGATTAAATATTTACAAATACACTTTTATATGTACAACCATGCTTGTTAACCATATAAAACAGGAATAAAATAAAATCCCGAAACTACAATTTCCTTGATAATTGTGTGAATAACAAGTCTAATTCCAACAGAAATTATTAGTCTTCAGATATTATCGAATCAATTAGAACACACGCATCTTTATACTTAATAACAATATAATATCTTGAAAATTCACTTTGTTTTCAAAAACCAACAATATCGCAACACCATGCTAAATATCCAGTATCTGCAGTACATTTCTAAACTAAGATTTTATCTACATTCCTGAAAATAGCTTGTCCATTTCCATATTATTAATATCTTCATTTAAACACAATTCATCTAAATAAAATGTTGGTCTATTTCCCTTCCAAACTTCCAATTTACCTTAAATGTTTTGGTTTAATTTTTATAAAAGAAAAATGTATTTGATACTTATGTTAACGCCGTTGGCAACTGTATATCCAACAAACATTTCTAATAATTCGTAGAAATTAAAGGATCATTTATAAAAGCCCTGGGACATACATTCTCAGCTAGTATTTGTCACAATATAAACTGCATGCGCCATTTTGTATAAACAACTGAACTAATCCAGAATGCTAGAAATACGTTCTGATGCATTGATGCATATGCTTTAACAAGATGAGTCATCTGTCAGCTTAACTGGTTTTCACTATACTACTTCATAGCTTCTTAATTTATTCGATAAAGAAATTGAGCAACTGGCCACACTTATGGGTAATCCGCTAAGATTTCGTAAAAGATTACATAAATATCCAGATCAAATATATCAAACACATAAAATATCGAAGTTAATGAGAAAGGTGTTACTAATGAATTGAAAGAGAAATCATTAAATAAAATAAGTATCAATATGGAAGAAGATTTACTCAACGATAACCAAAATGGTACCGAAATGATACTGACAACAGTTCTAAAGAAGATGATTTATCAATATATCAACTACACCTTGGTTTAGCTCTTAGTGCCAGCAGCGATGCTTTTATGCCTTCTGCTCATATTCAAAGATAAGGAATGCACCACGATTCGGTTCCCTAGATGACTACACAAAAGATAGTAGTTACAACATTTTTTAGTATTCATATTACTAAACAGAGTAAACCTTAAGAAAAATGAATGCCAAAAACTTAAGTCACGGTACCTCATGTTGCTGTAAAATAAGCATTGGCTTAAAATTAAAGGTTTCGTACAACACCAATACATTAAAGAAAAAAGAAATTAATTAAACAAAATTTAAATATAGATTGGTATTCTCACATGCACAGTATTTTTAATAACTGCAGGATTTTAGAAGTTAATACGTATTTAAAACCCTTATCACACTGAACTGTACACATTGTAACTCTAACACGTCACATAGATCAACGTTAAATAGTGGAAACAAGTTTATTAATTTAAGTTAATTAAATGAGTTTTTAATATGAAAATAGCTTGGAAAATGTAGACGCTTTGGTAGTTTACATTTTCTTGCGTGGTTATTTCAATAAAATATTAACTTAGGATCCAGAATTAAATTAGTAAAACACCCAATATGCTAAATACAGACGTTAATCGATATTGAGATTAACACTCTTCGTATTAAATTTAGAAAAATACAGATAGGTCTCGGTAAATAACCAGCATAGGAAAGTTTAGCATTACACATTCACATGAGTTTAAAAACAATTCATTGAATTATGGAATTGGACAGACATGGCCTACAACATCAATAATCAAAAAGTCAGCTATAAAAATTAATGTGCTGCATGTAAAATGTGGGAGGAATTAAGAGCTTATAAAGAATCAAAGAACCCGCCACCATGTCAGATTACCCGTAATATTCATATGCTCAATATACTAATAAATTATAGCCATTAAAAATGGTTTGCAAACGTAAACAAATTACGCCACTTTTGGTATACAACTTTAAAGCATTAGAACATGATGACCGGTCACATAAATAAAACTACATTGATCTCCAAAATCAAGCAGTTAGACGTACTATTCTGTGACAACAAAAAATATCATGTAATGACCATGAGACCAAAAACTTATAAAACCCACGGATAATAAGAGAGATTCTATCTTTCATTTTCCATTCTTTGGGAACGAAGATTCGAACAAAGCTTCGAATTCGACTGACACCCAACGATTGCTGTGCTGATAATGTTGATAATTGGGTAATTCAAGGAAAAATTAAGATTTAAAACAAAGATAGCGAGTTAACAAAAAGTATAGTTTTTGGAGGAGAGAGAAAAGAATGTCCCTATTAAGACAGATTGGTCCAAAGGACCACCTGGATATTAATGATAAGATAAAACTTTTATCAACACGTAGATACTTGTAAACAACCAAATTCCAAATAAAACTTAGACAAATAATCTTCCTATGGAGCACATCTGCTGCAATAATGAAATCAAACAAAGGTAGCGTGGACAACTTTAATATACCCATACTATAATTTCAAAGACATAATTGGCACGGACACATGGTATTTGTATGATAGACTGTTATGTAAAGATAAAAATGGAATTTCTATACAGCAATGAAATAAGGGATAATATTTAAAACTACAAGGTCATAGCCTTTTACCACCACGTTCAGGAAAAACAAAAAAAAATGTATTTCTGCTTTTTATGCTCTGGCATTGAATAACAAGGCGGTAAATTTGGAAAAATGGTAGGCTAAGAATCAGGAAGTAATATATGTCTATTAACTTTCAAACTGCATTTACTGTCATTCGTATCTACATATTCTTCAGTTTTACGAAAAGTGGAAATGTTAAAGTGTTTTATACAAACAACAAAATCGCTACCATGAATCCAAGCACTTCTACATATGCATGCTAGCCATTTCAGCTTAAGAAGTTCATTCCGTAAACCTAAATGTAGTGATGCAACCTTCTTGAGTCACGGTGAAAATCGCGAATTAATGCTCAAAGGCTTTATTAGACAGAGAGAGTTTAAAGACATTCCAAGGTAGGTGTAAAAGTATTCATTAAAAGTGTTATAATCTGTATACCCCTAAAAGTTGTGCATTTGTTTTCATAAAACCCTTCCGTACCACTGAAAGCTAGCGAAAGCATTAATTAACTGTTACGTCACTTCGTTCCCGGTAGAGTAAAATTAATTCAGGTATTTAACGTCAATTCAGCATATAACTACATGTCTTGATTTTTAATGATAGAAAATGTTTGTTGTACTTTGAAGTATAGTAGAACTTTGTGAATATTCTTTGACCAAATATTTTTTTCAAATTAATTAATTTGTATCGTATTAATAAACCTGCAATTTAGCATACCTACTAGCTACATAAATGTTTTGCCATTTTAGTTTATGGTATAATTTTAAAATGGCATGGATTGACATTGGCAATGCAGTTATGAGTAACAAATACAGAAAGTTCAGCAACAGGTTTTTCTATAAAATAGTTTTACACACAGAATTTTGAAATTGCGCTATGTAGTGCACGTTGGTATTTTATTGTCTCTACGGCAATATACTATTACGTCATTATTTTCTGCAAGTTTGAATTTCTGTTGTATCAAATTCAATGTACTGTAAATAATGTATTCATTTTTAAATAAATGTTCTTAAATAACACCTAATTTTCCATTTTAAAAATAATTTTAGCTAATTAGCTTCTCAACACTAAAATAGCAAGTTTAAGTAAATAAGCAAGTTTAATCGTGCTTGTCCTATGCTAACTACAAAAACTTTTGTACAAAAGGCACATTAAGTATAAAATTTTGAATGTCAGTGAAATATTATATTTTGTTACACAGTAGTATTCAAAATTTTACTTAGTTTCATAAAATCGTATAATTGCTTATGTTTGTGGGATAATAAACTTTAGTTCCTAAGCTTTCTATTGCTGCCACAACAGGTTTTTATTTTATACGGGCCCCGTGTCCATTAATGTTGATATAGTAATGAAGTTATAATTTCTAATATTCTGATTATCTATGCAGATATATTAGCTCGCAGAGATTCAAAGATTTACTGAACCGAGTTGAATATGCAGTCGTCACAGTGTCCTTCGCGAGAACAATATTAGAACCGATGTGAATGCGGTATGACAAGAGTACCAAAAGTTTAAGCAAAGTTTATTTCAAAACTACTTTAGAAATTTTGTTATAAACCGATCTTTGGCTGGGAGTGGCTAAATTGTATAAAGATTATTGTAACTGGCATTTTAAACGTTTTATTTCCGTGTTATTTGTTATTGTTATGTATTATTATTATTGTATAGTTGTTATCCATTATTGTCAGGTATTGTTATTGGTATTATTAATTGTAGTCTTAAACTCGGACAAGTTTGTATGTAGAGGATATAAGATTGTATAGTTATTGGACAATAATTGTTTTACCAGTATAAAAATAGAAGGCACAGGGTTGTCTTGGTAAAAGTGATCGTTATGTACAAAATGACAGATAATTTTATAAAAAGGATTCTGAATTCGAACATTGCCTAAGATAGTTGTATATTTCAGTACGGGGTCGAAAAAGAATTATTAAGTGTTAAAATGGTATACTCCAGTAAAAGAAATAGAACTGTTAAAATATATAAGTGTTTATAAGCCCAAAGAGGTAAGTGAAAGAGTCCGAGTATATATTACTCAAATTTAGACCAGGGTAGAAAATTAATTAATTACATCAAAAAATTTTAATCACCGTGTATAAGGAAGCTTTGGGAAAAAGTACGCGTAATTAAAATGCCTAGTGTGAAGATTTAAATCATTCAATTAGAATGTAAAGTTTGTATAGAATTTTATTAGATAATACGCATTATCAAAACCGTGGGGCATAAAAATTTATTCGTTTCATTAAAAATAAGGGATTTAAATTATTCACTAGACGCTTTCTATAAAAAGAAGCAGAATTAAAATGCTCAACGTGTATTTAATTTAATTGTTCCAAGAAACAAATAGAAATTACGTGCAAAATTTATATTAATTGATTCAATTTTTAAGTAACGGGTGTTAAACGGAGTGTACAGATAATGATTGATATTTGGTTAGTATTCGCTAAAAATTAAAGGGTAGAAGTCAATGCCATTCATTATTATTTTAATTGAAGTTAATTGAACCATTAGTAATACAGAATATACATAAAAGCTTTCAAAAACCCAATAATACCAAATATGAGACGCGTTGCTAGCATACAAATCTATCAAGAAGGATAAAATACGTAGAAGTATTACGAATGAACACCTGCGTATTTTTAAATATCAAAGTTCTAAATTTGAATAGATAAACATGAAAATTCTGCGTATATTGCAAACGGTCGAATAAACCGTAGCTTGTATTAACGGGAAGGCTAGATACGGGGTTATTTAACTCAAGTACGTCACGTCGCGAATCCACGTGGATTGAAATAGCCCATAATAAAGAATATCGATTTGTACCACTCAGATAAGGGTAGAAAGAGATGGATGAAACGCGCAAAACCGAGACACGGATAATAGAAGGCGTGATTTGAGCAACGTCACTGGGTTTGCGATTGGTGGAAATAAGATGCAGATATGAGAGGTGTAAACGTAACGATTTCTATACAAAATTAATTAGTTGTTCTTGGACGTGTTTGCGAGCCGTGTGAAAATTCTTAGATTTTCAACTGGCGCGAGTGCAAATTTTGTAGAACCGCGTGCCGAGCCGTCGAAAGGGGGAACAGAGAATGCGAAATTCTAAAAACTGGCCGTCGCGGGACAAAACCGACGTGCAGGCGAGCTATTATATAAACCCGGACTTTAAACAGTTTGGCTCTCTTAGATTTTCAATTTTGATTCAATACTTTAAACAGTTTGCTCTTATATTTTGTGATTATTGAATACTTTAAAACAGTTTGCTCTTTACGTGCTACGATACAAGTTATTATGCATTAGTGCACTTAGAAAAGAAGATACAAAGTAATAAAGTCTAGTTATATTTGCGAGTATTACTGTACAAATTATCCAAATTTGTAACGATAAATGAATAAACAAAAGTAGGCAGTTTTGGGTATAGCGGGAAAGAATTATGAATTTCAGTGCTATTTTTCGGGGGTGTTAATAATCAAATGTTATTCGTAAACGTGATTGGATCCACAAAACAAGATTTAGATGTACATAGATGCGTTCCTGAGAAGCCCTGAGACCTGTTAGATGAATGGTGGGGTAGAGAAATTTTAAAAGCGGTCAGAATCTGAAGCCGTAAACATAAACCAGCTGGAATGGTGGAATTAGCAAGGACGATGTACATTGAAGCCACGAGTGCAGTAACCTTCAGGTAAATTATACAATTTGTTCGAACTTTGATGTTTTGGTGTGTGTTGGATATTTTTTTAATTTGTTTGATAAAAAAATGGACAGTGGTGAATTTGTATAAACAACAAATTTTGAATTTTAAGGTAAAATTTTCTTGTTTAAGTAGAAAGGAGTATTTAGCAGTTTATGTTTTGATTATGATGAAAATTTGGGTCTGTCTTTGAGCTCAATTAGACTAACCTGTTTAATTAACGTAAAGGGGTGGAAGATGCTCCCTTTTATTCAGACTTAGGTCTGCACATATTGTAACTTAATTAGTATGCATCCTACCAGGACTTTAATTCTGGATGCAAATTAAAAATGGTGACAAATTTAAACTTGAAATTTTATGATACTGAAATTTATGCTGAAATTTAATTTGGAAAGTTTAATGTATTATGAATATTGATGTAAATAGAGTTAACGTTGATGTTTGTGGTAGGAATGTGTTTGTTTTTTTTTATGTATGAGGATGAAAGTTTTAACTAGGTGAGCAGCCGCGGCGGAAAGAGTAAAAAGGCGACTATCAGAAGAGATTCAACAGAGGCTCGAATATTTTTTTACTCTGGTGAGGCTTTCTGTAGGTTTCACAGCAATATATATATATATATATATATATATATATATATATATATATATATATATATATATATATATATATATATATATATATATATATATATATATATATATATATGTATGTATTGAAGTGAGCCATTAGGAAATGTTATGGTTTAGTTGTATTCGGTGTAAAAGATCGAGCACCGAAAATATTTATTTGTTTAAATAAAAATTTTTGATGGGAAGCAAAGGAGTTATTTGAGTACCGGGGAAGCTTGGAACGTGCAGCAAGAGGTAGAGCAGCACAGGTGAGAGAAGAGGCAAAGTTCTGAGCAGGTGGGAAAAATCCACGGGAAGGCAAATTTAGCGTAAGTAATTATTGTAAAGTCTTTCCCAGAGAGAAGATTTTAGGTAAGTCACTATTTTGGATAACTTGCTCGTATTTGATATTTATTTATTTGTTGTACCGTATTCACGGAATAGAAAAGGTTAAAGGATACATAACCACACATTGTAAGTCAAAAGTAAAGGTGACAGGGTATCTGTCAAGATTTTATAAGTCTAGTAGAAATTTGTTCATTGGGATCAAGCTAAGTAAGCTCAGTGATTTTGATTTGATACCTTGTGGCTTAATTACAAAAAATCAATCCTTGGGTGTGGTACTGAACCCTCGACACCCCAAGGTAGAAGCGGAGACCTAAGTCAGAGCCCTAAAATAAAAGTACTCATTGGAGGTAGCCGTGGTTTAAAAATAGCAAGGGGGCGCGAACCAAAACTAACAAAAATAGAAGGCGGAACGTCAAAGTTGACAAACAATATTTAGAAACTAAAAAAATTTGTGGCTTCGTGAAAATAAATAAAAATATAAATCACAAAATAAGTAGGGCGGACAGTATAATTATTATAAAAATACGCAGCGTAGATTTAAGATATACTTCAAAACAAACACTATGACTATCTAATGGTCGGTTTATTTAACTTTACATCTGTTTACTTACGGTGCAATCTCAAAAAAAGTTGTTATGGTTTAAATAAGATTGAATTGGCAGTGATTTCGGTATTAGCCCACTGTCGGATCTCAAGCAATCTGGTTTTCCAGAAAAGAAATCAAGTGCAGCATATTCACTTCATTACCATTTGAAATAAATATCAAAAATGTAAATTTTTATATACTAATTTTATTTATTACAAAGCTGTTTTGAAAGATTACAGAAATATTTGTTTGGAGTGTAAATGAACACCAAAACACATATGCTGCAAATTTGTACAGATTTTTCTAATTTGCATTCGCGATACAAAATATGGCAATGTTGCTAGATTCAACAATGTACAGTACATATTAATATTGAGCTGGCATAGTGCAAAAATCATATGGAGCTAATAACGATATGAAATTGAAAAATTGCATATAAGCAAATTTTAGGTTACGTTGTTTTTAAGGTGTGCACTGAGCAGGATTTCACCTCAGCAACCAATATACGCAACAAAAATTCGAATAGCACTGTGTTTTCTGGTGGACGCAATAGATACTTTGTGAAAGGAAGCAATAATGGTTTAAGATGAATAAATATATATATATATATATATATATATATATATATATATTGCTATGATAAGGGGTTATTTAGAGGTATATTGAGTCATAATGGTTACCCAGTACATGATGTACATGTAATAGTACTATTTAGTACTAGGAGTTAGAAAACAGCATTTATTTAGCATTAAAAATACGTAATTTGTATATTATGCAAACAGCAAACATTTAACACCCTGCATAAGGATCGCAATTGACTTTAATTAATGCCGAGTAGCCTATCATTCAACAATACACACACATGCAGCAAAAGAAATAACTCTACACGCAATCAAACTTGTCCTAAACCAAAAATGTTCATAAATTATAAATTAATACGTGTTAAATGCAGGAAAAACCTAGGAAAATCGTAATACAATTCATATTAAACAAGTGATAAGGAAAGCAGATAGCATAGAGTCTTGATAAGACACGCATCTTTCAAAATAAATACGCTTTGAAAACGCAAAAAGGTAAACAGAAATATGTTAATTTACGTCACTTTGTCTACGTGATTTTCTACATGAAGTTTATGCAGATCCCAAAATATTATCTTGACAAACAACGCCATAAGTAAAATTACATGCCAAAGTGAATTAGAAATTACTGTAACAACATCAGAAACAGACGCTATAAATTAAATACAAACCAGAACATACACGTTCCTACGTGGCCAAGGAATCGTTTCTATCAGGCAATATCCGTGATAAACCTGTAACAGACCAAGAATATTCAAAACAACGAGTGGTTGGTCATACACTTTGAACAACAGCTCAGATAAACCAATGAATTTAAAGGAGGCGTATGCTATATAATGTGGGAGGTTTTGATAAGCAGACAGTCTTACCTTAAACCATATACAAACTGCATCATGGATACTTAAGAATTTACGCGTCAAGTAAATATTCAAATTAAACAATGAAAATTTGGTGAAAAGTGATGTTATAAAATATTTTGAATTAATTATAGTGAAAATATATGAGACAAAGCTTGGTCGTTTGTTAGAAAACGTAAGTAGATATTTATTAATTGATTTAAGTTAAATATTCATAATTCAGGGCTCTAAGTAAGGAAACTCTAAGAACGATTTTAAGGATGAATCTAAGAAACTCTAAAGAAATTCTAAGAAAACTCTAAGAATAATAATCTAAGTACAAAACTCTAAAGTACGAAAATCTAAGAATAAATCTAAGGACATTACGATGTTATGAAAAGTTAAGGCAGATCACATTCAACGAGGTAGAACTTCGTGAATCAACTAAAAGCAATATTGGGGTACTGATCCACGGCACGCAGCTGAAAGACGCTCAAGAAAAACTACAGGTCAGAACTATCTTGCATGTGACATTACTTACTATTTATTATATTTGAATATTGATCATATTAAGGCATTATTTTCTATTTAGTATTTTTGAACATATTTCAAACTTGAATAATTTATGTAAGGAGTCAACAAAAATTTATTTTGATACATGAAAAATTTCGTAAACAAGGAAAATTCTCAAGCGTTCGGAGAAATTTCTAATAGAGTACAAAGAACATTTTGCTGGATTTAAAATAAGGAAGCTTCAATACTTAAAAGAAAAATAATTTAAAATTTATTGTTATTTGATTCAGGGAATAATTTTATCATACAGTCAAACAGATTAAGCTGTCAAGTGTAAATCATTTTTCTTTTCTCATTATACAAAGATTAATCGACTTCGTTTTATCATTCAAATCAGATAAAGTTTTAGCGAAAAGGGGTAAAGTATTTGATTATTGTAACGTTGTGCACTCTGTGTAAATTAAACTGGGCTAGTTGAGGCAGATTTAAAATTTTAGGAGATTAAAATACACAGAACAGTGGTGATCAGAAGAAGACTAATTACATCGACGTGCAGCGTTATCATATATATATATATATATATATATATATATATATATATATTAATAATTATTAAGATGAAATGAAAACCCAACTTTGTATTTAAAGTTGAATTACTATTTCAAATCGAACTAGTAATTGAAAAGCACTAAAAGAACGGCTACAGCAGGACTTGAACCTGCAACCTCTGATTTTCCGGATCAGCGCTCTAACCAATTGAGCAATCTAGCCTAATTGTTTAGATGATGTTATACTTAATACTACTGAAGCTTGGCTCTTGTTACCGATTTTCAATTACGTCTTGCATTTAGAGAAATTGAATCTAGTTATATACATAATTCATGTACTAATAACTTGATCATCCCATTTTTACAACGTTCGGATAATACAAACATGTAATTATATTATTATTAATAGAGAAGAATAATCCACATTTGGAATGCAAATGAATGCTTAATATATATTAATAGTTATTAAGATGAAATGAAAACCTAACTTTGTATTTAAAGTTGAATTACCATTTCAAATCGAACTAGTAATTGAAAACCACTAAAAGAACAGCTACAGCTACAGCCGTTCTTTTAGTGGTTTTCAAGTGTGTGTGTGTGTGTGTGTGTGTGTGTGTATGTTTACTTTAATTTTTGTCATTAATTTTGTTCAAAATTTAATAAATATGTGTATATGGAACTTAAGTTACTAATATCTGTTTTCTTATTTATTGTATTTTTAGTTTTATAAATATGATACATTTCCAAAAAAATTCTTTTTGATTTGTTGTTCTCTATTCTTAAGATGTTTGGATTTTCAAAATCCATACTGTGATTTTTATCTATTACATGTGTGGTTAATGCACATGCCTTTGGTTTGATAGTTATGTCACTCTTATGTTGAGTTATCCTTTGTTTTAATAGTTGAGAGGTCTGCCCAACATAAGAGTGAACGCAATATATTAAGAACTAACAATTATCCACTCCATTTAATAAAGAAATTACTATCCGAACAATTTAATCCCAACACAACAAATTAAATGACAGTAATCAAAACAGTACCAATCGATTATTCACTTACCAAATAATATCATATATTCAACATTTAACACCAAAATTAATAAAAGTTTTTAAAAATGAAAAAATAAAATTTGCTAAACGAAACGTATTAACATTACAAAATATTTTTACTAAAACTAAAGACAAAATATCTAAAATGAACCAGAAAAATTTGATATATAAAATTAACTGTTTGAATTGCGTTCACTCTTATGTTGGGCAGACCTCTCAACTATTAAAACAAAGGATAACTCAACATAAGAGTGACATAACTATCAAACCAAAAGCATGTGCATTAACCACACATGTAATAGATAAAAATCACAGTATGGATTTTGAAAATCCAAACATCTTAAGAATAGAGAACAACAAATCAAAAAGAATTTTTTTGGAAATGTATCATATTTATAAAACTAAAAATACAATAAATAAGAAAACAGATATTAGTAACTTAAGTTCCATATACACATATTTATTAAATTTTGAACAAAATTAATGACAAAAATTAAAGTAAACATACATACACACACACACAAATGCATACACTATACACGCACATCATATAATATACATGCACACTCACACATACGTATGCACTCGATACTATGTCATCATACAAATTAGTCATCTTATATCCTATGAAACAAAAAATCTGTTACATCAAAATTTATGACATCAAATTGATGTATATACAAGTTTAATATTTACAATTTATGTTTAAATACTTTTAATTTTGTTAGTTTTACAAATTTTTTCCAAGATTTTTATTATATTTGTTATGCTAGTTTTTAATTAACCTCAAGTTTGTAAGTTTATAATTTATGTACCACATTTGTAATCTAGCGTATAAAATTTTTTTAGATAGCCTGTGATCAATAATTTAAAATAAATTCGAAAATTTAGGCCATAAAAAAGAGTTTTCAACTTAATCCAGTGACCTCAAACCCACAAATCAATTTTGAAATACAAATATATATATATATATATATATATATATATATATATATATATATATATTGACGTGGAATTATAGGTGTAAACAATAAAATTTTATCAACTGTGTATATAGGAAATGGGAGCAAATTATTTAATTTACGTGCCAAATTAATCAGTTTATATAATGAAAACGGACGGTTATTAAGGTATTTTTCTATTTGTAAATTGGAATGTTAAAATTGCATAAGTAATCATAATAATTTTAAATCAAACGCATGGAAGCAAAAAGTGAGCTTGCATGTATAGAAAATCAATAACTTTAAATGCAAATTTTCCATTTAAGCCAACGTTCGTTTATACAAATACCAAGAAGGGAACAAACTAAGAATTGTTATTTTAAACGGTCGGGTGATTCGAAGAACACCTGTTCATTAAATGTTACGTTCAGGCAACTTAAATAAACGTTAAGACAGAATTTCTATGAAATTGTTTGCAACGGTCGATTTGTATAAACTGCTAAAATAACAAGTGCCTTGAAGACTGAGTGGAATAAACGATCGATAATGTAAGACAGACAGAGAAATGTATAATAAAACGTTACTAAAACGACTCGATTAAATGAAGGGATGATATTTGGGTAAGTGAAGCCTAAAGCGTAATTTGTGTGCATGACGTATATTTGGTATGGAATGTTACGTTTGAGACAAGGCTAATATCTGGATAGAAGAATAGAGGTGGAGGCCGAGATCAATTGGACCCTGGCACAATAGAAGTATATGGACACAACGACAAGGGTTTCTGGTAACCATCTTCAGTGGTGACGAGGAACAAAGTCGACTCCAGGTAAAGAAATTTAATTTCCTGTTTTTGTATAAACAATTGTGCTAATAGTTTTTGTTTGTGTGTTTTCACTTATTGGGGGTGGATTTATTACCATGAAACTTGTAAAGAGGTATATGTGCAGGACAATTAATTTTGACTATTAAAAAAGGGTTTATTGATGATATATTAAGCTGTATTCATGCTATAAATTGTTGTTGTAAAGGAGTAAACGGGTCTTTAAATTTGTTTTCAATAAAATGCAAGGTTTAAAAGCATTTACAGAAACTGGGTTATAATGAGCTCAAAATAGACCAGAATAGAGTCAAACTAGGGTTGCATGTGGGGCCCATCTACTCGTATTATATAGAATTTGTTAAACTATTGTGATGTATTTTATTAATTTAGTAGAATCAAGTAGCCAGTGAATGGATAGTCGCTTTGAAAATCAAAACTTCTTTGGAATAAACGTGGACATTAGGATTAAGAAATTTTAATTGTAAATAGAGTAGGTAGGTTACATATTCTGTCAATTTTAAAATAAAGAAGAATAGAGATCGGTATGTAACCAAGGAAACGAGGACAGTCAATAAATAGAATTTGAATAGTAAAGTACTTATAAGAACAAGTCCGGTCAATTAATTATACAAAAAACAAGTTTAAGAAATGAAGTGTATTAGTAATTTATAGGAGTATAATGATAGAAGAATATGTGTTATCCATAAGTAGAATAATAAGATTTATAAACCGGGACCATTTTGTAAGAGAACTGTCAAGTGTGATTGTGAATTATGAACCCAAGTTATAATACAACCGAGTTATATTATGTGCCGTTTCTGTATTTAAGAAGAAATAGAGGAGTTATATAAAGAAAGTTATTTATTCATAAAATAAATTTGGAGGTTAAAGAATATAGGTATGCCCAAGAAAAAAAAAAATAAATTCAGAAGAAACACCACCATCAAACCCAGAACATAAAAACGATCGAGGAAAAGGAAATTCAAGAACAAATTTACCAGACTGTCATCAAGGAAAGTAAAATGTCATTTATAAGAACGCTTGTAAAGATTAGAGTAGTAGTAGATGTACCAATTTTGACATTTATAATGTATTATATGATCGAGTATCTATTTACAGGTTTCTCAACAAAATTAAGCAAAGTAATACTTGAAATATCAGGGAACTTAATCTTCAAAATTAATGCCTTTTGAATATTTCAGAGAGAACTGCTGAGATGGGGTGTTACGACAGTATCTGAAATTTAATACCGAAAGAAACAGGAACGGAGAGAAATTTAAATAAGACTCAGAGGATACAGGACCACAAGTAGTGAGTACAATAGTAAGTAAGCTGCTATATCACTAATGATATTTAAAATCAAAATGATAATTAATAACCTAAATTTGACAAGTGTCATTTTGACATAAGAATCTATAAATAGAAATTTGATCCTGATTGCCTTTAATTAGAACATTTTACCATACTAAATTTGTATAATAAACATAAAATTGTGAACCCAACTGGAGATAAGAGTAGAGCTAGCCGAGATAGATAAAGGGGTTTTGAAAGGAATAGAGGTTGACATAATATTTGGGTTGATACAAGGTGTACGGTTAGAGATACACCACAAAATAAAAATATCAGCACATAAAACTATATTAAAACCAAGGACTTTAAAGTATTTAATGATTGAGCTGGTAATAGTTGTAACAATCTGTCTGTACCAAAGTGTAAATATTTTATTAAGAATGGAAACTTGTTAATATGTATAAATAAAAAGGTTGTATGGTTGTTGTATTATTTGATTTCATTTGACTATGTGTGTGTGAGAGAGAAAAAGGTATGTACTTAAAATGGTAGGTATTCAAGACGAAGTCGATTGCTGAGCTAGACAGGATGAGCAGAAATACGAAGGCATCCAAAAAGGTAGGTAAGAAATTTTTAAAATTTTTTTGAAAATTTTATGGCGGATCAACACTGAGGCTCGATGTTAAAAGCTTAGTTCCCGATACCACAGCAATATATATATATATATATATATATATATATATATATATATATATATATATGAAGGTTAGTTAACAAAACTTGACCTACGAATGGTGTACCTATGTACAAACACAAGTTGAAGGTTTTGGAACCGCTTAAAAGTTTCTGTGGAAAATTAGCGCTCATGTTCTCTGATACTTTTGTATAACAGCAATGAATATATGTGATGATAACATTTTGGTACACTAAAACATCTGTGATATTTCAGTATCTTTTAACCACGTACAAAATAATAATTATAATTACCAACTACTAAATTAATGCATTTGACCAATTGTTGTTACAGAAATTTTATTAATAGTAATAGCTTTTTTCAGTAATATTTAACTATTTCTAGTAAAAAGTGTCTTTTTGCACCTTTTTGTTGTTATGCCCACTAGAAACTATAACCTAACCTCATCTTCTAAGGTTCAACTATGACTAGAGAAATAGTTTTTGGTAATTTTCTTTATTACTAAAACTCCAACTTAAACTTAACCATGTTTTGCTAATGTTGATTCCTGTTTCTAGTGAAAAGTATGTTTGGCTCGCTTCATTCACTATACAGTCGATTCTGTTGACAACATAAAACAGAATCCATTATCGTAACATCTCAACTAATGTAATTGCGATCCTTTTTACACGATTTTATTCCTAATGTTAAAAAATACCAACTTATGTTGTAGTTTAAAGTTTTTAATGAACAACTACTTAGAATCTTCTACCATAAACTCAAACTGAGAAACATCACATTTCGATATGTTCATTAAAATGTAATTGTTGAAGCTTTACATAAGGAACTTTAACATCATGGTATAAGTTTATATCAGCTTTTTAAAAAACAAAATTACCTGAAATACATCACTATGCGCACATAGAATTAACCGATGTGCACCATGTTCCTGGTTTCCAACGGTTATAAATACATCACACATTTGCCTATTCAAATATAAGTTTCTCAGAGTATTTAAAATGTATCTAGAGTTGTTAACCTGTAAAAAAACATGTCATAATCAGCTTAAAAGACAATTATTTCCATTACCGTAAATTGACAAGACAAATCCATGCTAAACAGATGATCCATGATTTCAGTAATTTTAACTTTCGTCTTAAAGTAATTGTTAAGAAATATAATCAAAAACAGTATTTTATAACTAAAGTGCCATGTTTATTAATAAAACACTGCAAAAATCGACACACAGATAAGCACAGGAAACTATTTGATAGCAACAAAATAACCTCACATTTGAATGTTCATTGAATTTGAATCCAAACCGTACATAGAGTTACGCCACCAGATTAAAATTGTCACAACCATATACAATATTTTCTTTTTAATTTTGCAATTAAATAAAAGTTGTTAATTAATCAAGCAACGTTCAATATTACAGTGCAGCTCTTAAAAACGCTTAAAACTAAAAATTGAAAATAATTGAACCAATGAAACCAAACTGGAATGGAAACACGCTGGTTATTGCATAGACCACGGTGTGTCAGGCGCAGAAAATAAGGATAGATATACGTTGCGGTATCGCCATGCTTATTCGTCTCATTACGTTAAATCTCTTGGTGTGTGGATTATTGTCGTTTTCAATAAATTGTACTTACTGATTTACGGAAAGCGGAATAAATCATCAATTCCTAGTTAAAAAATTGTTTAAATATGCAAATAAAGTTATAAATTGGAGGTTTGTGATTCTTTTAAACGTCTAATTGTTTTTGTAAAGATGGTGCAATATTGTGTGGGTTATAGGTGCAACAACATATATGATGAAAGGAATAATATTCAGTTTCATTCCTAAGTTCGAACTTTAATTCTGTACTTCGATGAGAATGATTGCTATTTTTACAGAATTCCGTTTAAACGTCTTAAAAATATTGCATTTGTGGATAACCTATATTGAGTTATGCAATAAATTAGCCTATTATTGTTTCTATATTTATTTATTGGGGTTGTTAACTTTTAGACACGTATATTATTTTTAAACAATTTTGTGAGTTTGATACCTGGATATATTATTTTAATATAATATGCATTAGTATATTTACGATTACTGTGTTTAGGGAATAATCAGTGTGTCAAAAAATATGCGATCTGTGTTCTTTATGTAAATTACTCATCAATCACAATAGTCATGTATCTAATTGCTACTATTCAGGACACGGGCGTTTTAAATTCATCTGAAGTTGATTGAAAAACGGTGTAAACTATTTGCAAAACTTGTATAATGTTAGTAGATGTTAGCTTTTACAATTTAATAACTAAAATTTTTAATAAACTCATTATGAAGGTAAAAATTGATTGTTGGTCCCATATACAAACATGAGTTAGAGAAAGACAACTGGTTGCCTAACCTTTCCAACTTACTTCACATGCTAATATTGGTGATTCCGTTCCAGTTTGTATATAGTTTATTGAATCGAAAAGAGTTTTATTTGTTATTGTAAGTAACTAATGGCAGCAAAGTTGTAAAAGTTTGCAAAAGTAGTTAAATTACTTTAAGATTACATTTAAGGAAAAGTATTAAAATTTTTTTTGTGAATAACTACTTCTAAGAAAAAGTAGTTAGAATAAAACTACTTTAGTATTTAAGTAACTTAATTACCAACTACTAAAAAAGTAATCAAATTAATTTAAATGGTATTATATTACAAAGTGGAAATTAAATTCTTGAATATATTAACGTGTAAAATTTACCCGTTAATACATTCAACAACTTGATTTTCATTGGAAAAATGTGTACACTGCCGGCTACAGATAATTTATATTATAAATACCTAAGTACAGAAATACAGTATGAAACTACTCTATTACTATACAAACATAGAAACATACAATTTGGTTTTGTCACAGAACTTTATTACATCAGCTACTGTACTTGTCCACTTATAATTGGGCGCATTCAGCCACATACAGCGCTTTAACCAAGAAGCTTCCTGAATTGTCATTGAGAGCATTCAGCTACACACAGCGCAGCAGCGCTTTAATTAAGAATCCTCCTGAATGGTTACTGTCACTTTTTAAAGCCCTATGCTGCAGCGATCCGCCGTTTGTAAAGCGTGTAAATATTCCGCTGCATAAAGCTGCTTTAATAAAGCATGTAAACAAAACGTATTTTTATAGGTTAGCAGTCATATGTTTTGCAAGTCTAGCGTTACAGTATCTATCATAACACACCGTACACCATTTTGTATTATACTATTAAGTCCTACTACAATATTAATATTGTCGTCGTCGAATAAAATAAGTTTTCGGCTATACCTAAACCAAAACAGTTTTTAAATTTCGCCTATCGACCTGTCAAATGTTTAGTGACATTTCCACATACCGTCCAGCAAATGCGCTGTGCTGCAGCGTGCGTTTCACTATAGTACTGCAGCGTTTTATGTGCGTTGAATGCGCTCATTTTAAATGTCACTTTTTAAAGCGAT
Source organism: Platerodrilus igneus (assembly GCA_036346225.1). Taxonomy (NCBI): domain Eukaryota; kingdom Metazoa; phylum Arthropoda; class Insecta; order Coleoptera; family Lycidae; genus Platerodrilus; species Platerodrilus igneus. The sequence continues at coordinate 7,854,078 of JARFIW010000791.1, forward strand.
ACGCTGCAGCTGTCCGCCATTAGTAAAGCGTATAAATATTTCACTGCATAAAGCCGCTTTAATAAAGCATGTAAACAAAACGTATTTTTATAAGTTAGTTGTCATATGTTCTTCAAGTTTAGCGTTAGAGTGTATTATTTTCTAATATTGATATTATTTGTAAAAATGGAAGCTCACATTAAAATGCAAATAGAATTTGAAAGCCAAACATTTATAGTTAATGTTACTCTAGAACAACAAGGACGAATTCAAAATAGTATGTATACTATTTTGAATTCGCACTGGCTGCCTTCTGTCAGCCACCCTTTTAACTTCTGGCATATCTGCCATAACATACCGTATTTCATTCTGTAGTATATTCTTTAGTACTACAACAATATTAAAATCGTCATCGTCAAATAAGAATAAGTTTTCGGCCATACCTAAGCCAAAACAGGTTTTTAAGTGCCACCTGTTGACCTGTCATATGCGATGCGCAGTGCTGCAGCGTTTCGCTTCACTAAAACGCTGCAGCGCTTTATGTGCGCTGAATGCTCCTATTAACAATACCGTTCAAGTCAAAAGTAAATGGGCACATTTAGCGCACACAAAGCGCTGCAGCGCTTTAGTGAAACGTTACACTGTAGCGTGGCGTATTCGCAGGACGGTATGTAAAAATGTGACTAAAGATATGACAAATGGAGGTTAACATAAAGACACTGAGGAATCATCATTAACTATAAATGTTTGAGCTTCAAATTCTAATTGCATTTTAATGAGAGCTTCCAATTTTACAAATAATATATAATAGAAAACAATTCACTCTAATGCTAAAGTTGCAAAACATATGACAGCTATCCTATAAAAATACGTTTAGTTTACACGCTCTGTTAAAGTGGCTTTATGTTGCGGAATATTTATACGGGCGGCTCCGTGGCGTAGTGGTATGTGTGTGACTACTACGCCCAAGGTTCCGGGTTCGAATCCCGACACGGTCTGCTTGAAAATTGTTAGGCGAGCATTTTTCACAAAAATACACCATCGTTCGGATGAGAGGTACAAAGGAGGTACCGTGTGTGAGTGTTGTCACGTACGTTAAAGATCCTTGCCTTGCTTAGAACAGCAAATGTTTGGCAAAATTCCAAATTTTTCAAGTAAAAAAAACTCGCTTCCTGACCAATGTAGTACCTTCGGGTGGAGCATTGGAAAATCACATGTAAGGAATATTTATACGAGGCGGCTCCGTGGCGTAGTTGGTATGCGCGTGACTACTACTCCCAAGGTTTCGGGTTCGAATCCCGACACGGTTGTGGTGGTTCCAGACTCGAAGACAATGAGTGGGGTAGAGTGAGAGAGAGGGTCAGTCGGGGAATGGACGTGTGCGAGAGTAGATGCTAAAAGGCTCCGTCCGGGCATCGTTAGTTGATAGAGTAGCATATTAATTGTTTCTATAATAATTGGTGCGACTACAACACAATCCTGTGTTGTAGGTACTTTGTGTTTTTATACGCGTTGATATTTAGTGTAGAAGCTTGTTTTTGTACACGTTTTATGGTTTATAGCATTAAATTTGTTTTTGAATTCTGTTTTTATTTACACATGCCACTGATAAAGAGCTCACCTAAGATTTCAATTACAGAAACAACAGTTTCAACCTCTTCATCTGGCGCCAACTTGTGGCTGTAGGGTGGCCGTGTGATTAAATTCGTATTAATTTGTACTACAAAAACAAAATAATATCACTAATCGAATAAAATAGTGTTACCGAAGATATAATGGACTATAGTGTTGGTATAACCGCTTCACGAAGAACGTCGAGTAGGCGAGAAAGTCCTCAAAACTGATTTCCTGCAGCTTCCCATCAAACTGATAACCTGTTGTAGCGGACTTACTACACGTTTGGTTAGATCGTTTATTTTCTTATAACGTACATTGCAAGGATAGTGGTATTTGGCGTTTATTTTGAAGTAGATATTAGAGCTTGTCAAGGTGCAATGCACTATTTGATATGATGATATTGATATCTGAGGTTATTGAATATTCGGGGATACAATCGATGCAATAACTTGTAGGTTAATGAAAATTTTTTATTAACTAGTAATTGTTATCATTAATTAACGCTGCGATTAGCAATTTGTATAAACAGTTTGTCGTTAAATTAAGAGTTCAATTAGGATAATAACCGTTGAAAATGTCGAAAAGTAAAGGTAGAAAATAGAATGATTCCATGGAGTCACAAACCGCCGATTTAGAAAACATGATTTTAAAATTAGCTACGGGCAAAGAATATTAACTATAGAATAAGAAGCGACACTCCCGGCGAATTGTTAGTATTTAATGGTGGAAAGAATATCTGACCTTGAAGTGTTTCGCCATTTTGCTGGGGTGCCAAGAATGGCGGTAAAATTCAAAATTATAATTCAGAAAAATTTGACATTTATTTATAATTCTGAATTATGGAATTTTTTACACTTGTGTTCCTTTTATCAGAAAAATACCAATCAATTATATTAATGAGTGGGCACAATATGCATTGTATTAGATATTTCAATTAATAGGTTTAACATATATATTGCGATTTTCTTTCTAAAAGACCTCCATTTTATTCAAGATAATATTCTAACTACAAAAAATGCGCATATACAATGCAGCCACTGAAAATTGGATACATCCTAGTAAAGAAATCAAACAAAACAATACACCTTAACATAAATTATACTTCCTTTTATATGTATATATCTTAATTTAAAATTATTCAAAATTCATAAACACCGTTAATATTAAGATTCATTTTTTGTTAAGAAATCAGTTTATGATTATTAAGGAACAAAACCAGTACACTTTAGTAAAATGCAATACAGTTTTACAATAAAATACACAGTTTATGTATTCAGACAACACAATAAATGCAAAAACGTCCTTTGCGTTCGACAATTTGTTTATAATAATTAGCTGTGGTTGGCTTTTATTATGGTCAAAACCTGATAAATATGGGGGTCAGTGCTCTATTGACAAGCAGATGTAACAATGGCATTCAAAAATTATTCTCAGATTTAAGCAGTAACAAAATTAGGTTAAACGTAGAATTTATTGATATTTGGGGTGGATGAGGATTGCTGTCATATAATAAATAACAAAAGGAACTTCATTTATTCTCGGTAATATGAAAGTAAAGTCCAAAAATCTCCTTAAACCGATTTTGACGTAACTAACTTCAAATAACAAAAAAAACATTCCCCGTAACCAAAACGTCCTGCCTACTAACTTTAATCTTAGCACAGCGTTGCGCACAAAACACTACACTAACACTTCCCCTGAATCTAGTTTTCGTCCATGAAACTGATTCCAATGTCGGTGCACAATTTTCGCATTCTTGGATATGCAAGCCCTTTCGTAAAGACGTCAGCTAAGTTTAATTCAGTCGGCACATACTGTAGCTCCAATCGTCCATCGTTTTTGTCGTCTCGTATCCTAAAGAGTTTAAGCTCAATATGCTTGCTTCGGTCACTCGTCACGTTGTTCTCAGCTATCTTCTTTGCAGCAGCGTTGTCGATTTTAATCTTCCACGGTTTCTTGCAATCTACCTCGCTTAATTCACACAAGAAATTCTTCATCCAACCTTTGAAACATTTTAGACGTTGAGTTATGATTTTTCCCTCCTTTGTTGTAATTACCATCTTTTCCAATAGTGAAAGAATGTCCTGCAGGAAAGATATTTGAAAACCTGATCCCATGAATGCAAGATTGTATTGTTTTACATTTTTGGTAGATAAAGAATTAAATAAATCAAAAAGTTTATCAAACTTTTCAATAAATCTAGCTGTGCCTTCAGCATAACTTGGGAGAGCTCCTAAAGATACATAAGTTGAAATTCCAACAGCAACCAATTCGCTCAATAGTTGGGTAGCTAACTTAACTCGCATTTTTTCAAACATAGTGGGCTTTATGTGGCTGTTTGTTAATTTTGGGGCAATTCGCAAAGGCTTTGCTTTGTCACTGTCATAGAAGGCTTTTATTGGGTCCCAAGATGCCACATGGTCATCATAAAGAATATTATATTTCATCAAATTATTTTGTACCGATTTGATAAGATGACAAGCATCAAACATAAAAAAAATTTTATGCTCTGCTATTAAAAAGTATGGTTTTTCCTTGGAGATGTTCAATGTCTTGGCCAATTCCAAAAAATTTGACCCTTGATCAGTGATCAGCACAACTGGTTCAACACACGAAATAGTTTTAAGTTTTATAACAGTTTCTTCTACAATATTTTTTAAAACATTCTTAGGACATGTAGTGCTGCACAACCAAAATGCCAATGGCTGTTTCCATTTCGCATAAAGGCCTGTAGCCATAATAACCGTAACGCTTTGAGCTGGTTTGAATTCGTTACCAATACCGTCACCAGAAAACCCCACAATAGTGTCTTTTGAACAATTATAGAAAAGAAAAGCTTTTAAAGACATTTCATCTATACATATCGAACATATTCTTTCATTGTCGTTCAAAGTGTTAGTTTTAACCTTCAAAATTTCAAACACAAAATTATTAAAACCACTTTTGAATTCTAAAGAATGAGTAATTCTTTGTAATGTTCTTATAGAGGGAAATGCAAAACTGTTCATGAGTAATTTATAGCACTTAGGGCTAGTAAAATAAATTTGTAAAGCAAACTGTTTAAATGCATTGCTATATCTTCGTCCTTTGCGGTGTGCTTTGAGAGGCTCACTTGAATTTGTACAAATTTTGAAATCGTGTCAGGTAAAACTTATCACATAATTTTTTAAAGTCATCAAGATTTGCTGTTTGTTCAATGTCAACTGGTTCCTTAGAAAAACAAAGTTTCTTTTGCAGAGCTTTGTTGTGTAGTCTCAATTTTCGTTTTCTTGGGGTGTTGGCAGAAAGATATGAATGAGTTTGTGTATTGGCCGGGCTCGACAATGAAGTGTTGACTATCCTGAAACATTTGTATTACATAACATATGCATATCATTAAGATTTCCTATTTTACCTGATCTGATCATTTCCGTGCACAACCTCATATTGATTTAATAATGATGTTGCAAGTAATGCTGTTGACTCAGAGGGAGTAAAATTAGCTACTTGTGTAAACGAACATGATGGCCTGTCAATATTTGCTTGTGAAATAATTGGGTTATGAATATTTGAAATGTATTTAATGGGTTTAGCATGAGGCTGTAACCTATTATGCAAATCATTGAGAAACATACTATTTACAAAATGTTTAGCACACACACGTAAGCTATTATAGCAATAATTTGAATCAGCTTCAGTTCTATCCACTAGTTCATCTCTTAAAATTAATTGCAGCCACTCTTTGCACCTGAAACAATTTTTATTAACAGATCTAATTACCTTCATAAACGAGTCAATGTAATTAAATCAAAATTTAAATAAACATTTAGAAATAACACACCTCACAATATCTCCTTTCGGAAAACGAAAAAAACTGATGGTACCATCATTTCTTGTACTGCAGGATTTAACAGCACACGAATATCCACGCCTTTTAAGTTTAGACATGATTATTAAGTTTTTAGTCCTGCTTATAAAAGTTTAAATACATAGATCTGTGCTTCAATAATCTCAGCATACAGTTTGACAAATTGTAAACATTACTGAAATCAAATGACATTTGAAAACTGACAGCAAAATTCCGGCAAGAAACTATCTTAGAGTATATATCCTTCTAGCTCCGGCCATTTTCTTGGCGAACCTGCGCACTGAACAGGATTCAGGATATTACTAGAGTGTCGCTTCTTATTCTATAGTTAATATTCTTTGCTACGGGTATGGCAGAACTTCGCGATACTGTCAGCAACTTAGCATCTTATGTCGATTTTTTGAACACTGCACAGTCAAAAATTAAAACTAATGAAATAATTATTTCTGAAACAAAGAATTTCATTCCGCCGTCGAATGGTTCGTTTCCGAGCGGATCGCCAAAGCTTAATGATAAAAGCTATTTGTCAAATTGGAGGGAATTGGGAGGTAATAATTTAAGTTTTTACCCAAATTCAAAGACTCACCCAATGGGTTTTTGAAAAAATTAAATAAAACACTAGAGGAGGCCGGAGTGCCTGAGCAACACAAGAAGGGTCTGGCGTTAAATTGTCTTAGGGGTACAGCGGCAGAATGGGCGTCAATTAAAGAGGATAGTTTTGAAACTTTTGATGATTTTAGAAGCGCATTTCAAGAAAGATTTTGGAATTTAGAAAAACAAAGGGATCTGTTCATGGAACTTAACTACGGTCGTTAACGGTCCGGTAGTAGGGCCGAGTATTTTTTAAATTTGGTGCATCAAGCAGGATTCTTAACCGAAAAAATATCTGACGACAAATTAATAACTATGCTTTCCAAGCATTTTCCAGCGGACGTTCAACGTGGAATAATTACAAATGGGTTCCACACATCGGACGTAGTAGAGGAATATTTACAAAGAATCTACGACACTTATTCTATGAATAGGCCGCCGCCGCGAGACATTAAACCGCGTCGAGATAACTATAACACCGGTCGCGACGAATCAAACAGACAGCCGACATTCAGAAACCAAAATAATGCAAACAATCAAAATGGTGATCCGTCTAATTTGAACGTAAATTATATAACTTCCTTTAATAAGGATATGCAAATCATTTTAACGGATTTTGAAAGCGAATCAGAAAATCGTGAAATAATTGCGCCAACGGTGTCAATGTTGGTAGGAACGGAAAGAGTGGAGGCATTAGTGGATAGTGGCTCGGACGTGTGTGCCGTGTCCGAGACTTTTTATAATAAGCTGACAGGGAAAGGAATGAAGATTCCTATCCTACCGGTTACCAATGTATCGATAGCCGTGGCTGTGGGGGGTAGAACGCAACGCGTTAAATCTCAGGTAAGTTTGCCTGTTAAAGCAGGAGACGTAGAAATGGACGTTGTGTGTTTAGTCATACCTGGTTTAAATTGCGACATGATACTAGGGTCGAATTGGATGTTTAAATGTCAGGTAGCAGTAAATTTTAAAGAGGAAATATTGCAGTTTTGGCATGAAGGTTATACTCATACCTTAAATATTAAACCTAAAATCAGCAACACTAATTTGAGTATAAATCGTTGTGAATTTGTTACAATGCCGTCGGGAGGAATTAAAGGGGCAATAAAAAAAATGTCGGAAGCTCGCCATAGCTATAGCGAAGATGAATTTTTAGGAGTTGCGGAAGGAGCCGTAGCAAACACAAATTATAAGGAGAAGTTATTTAACTTACTCAAGGCAAATAGTAAAGTCTTTTCCAAATGCATAGAGCTAGTGAAGGGATACACTCACGAAATCAAAATGTTAGATGATTCGGTTTTTAATGCGCCATCATACCCGATACCCCTAGTTTATAGAGAATCTGTAAATGAGCAAATTAGGAAAATGCTAGAATGGAACGTGATTAGGAAGGAAAAAACGTAATATGTCTTGTCTCTAGTTTGTGTTATCAAGAAGGATAAGGGCGTTAGAGTATGTTTGGATGTGCGTTTTTTAAACGCTAGGATGCAGAAAGATTTTATTAATCCACCTAATCCAGGGGAACTACTGCTTCAGTTTAAAAAGGGACAGGTACTAAGTAGTCTGGATTTTACCGCCAGGTATTGGCAGCTAGAGGTAGATGGGAACAGTACGAAATATTTGGGGTTTACGTACGATGGTGAAACCTACACTTTTTAAAGATTACCGTTCGGGTTGAGCACAGCAATGGCTAGTCTCATCCGATGTTTGAGGGGAGTGTTAGGCGATGAATGCAGTCAGTAAATGAGCAAATTAGGGAAATGCTAGAATGGAACGTGATTAGGAAGGAAAAACGGAATATGTCTCGCCTCTAGTTTGTGTTATAAAGAAGGATCGGGGCGTTAGAGTATGTTTGGATGCGCGTTTTTTAAACGCTAGGATGCAGAAAGATTTTATTAATCCACCTAATCCAGGGGAACTACTGCTTCAGTTTAAAAAGGGACATGTACTAAGTAGTCTGGATTTAACGCAGCTATTGGCAGGTAGAGGTAGATGAGAACAGTACGAAATATTTGGGATTTGCGTACGATGGTGAAACCTACACTTTTCAAAGATTACCGTTCGGGTTGAGCACGGCAATGGCTAGTCTCATCCGATGTTTGAGGGGAGTGTTAGGCGATGAATGCAGTCAGTTTACCTGCGTTTATGTCGACGATCTGCTGGTGTACTCGCCGGATGTGGATAGTCATCTTCGGCATTTGGGAATAATTTTCAATAAGTTAGTAGCAGCCGGGTAAACGATGAAACTAGAAAAAACTAAATTCATGAGGGAGGAAATCACGTTTTTGGGTCATATTATTTCCGCGGCAGGAGTAGCAATCGACCCTCGACGGATAGCTTGTATTAGTATTTTTCCGAAGCCCCGCAATATTCGGGAATTAAGGGGTTTTCTGGGGTTAGTTAATTACGAACAGCGTTTTTGTCACAATTATGCGGAGTTAACACTACCCTTGTTGAAACTTTTGAAGAAGGGGTTTAAATGGGATTGGGGGAGTAGAGTCAGATGAGGCATTTCGGTCTATTAGGACGGTGGTTTGACGCTTTTCTCATAACCGATGCGCTGCTGCATAAACAAACGAGTTACCTATCACACCGGCCGATTACGGTTCGGGATTTATTCATTCGCAAATGTGAACTCGTTCTGCTAGGACTGACTAGCAGAGTTATAAATTATATCGCTTTCGCAAATTGTTGTAAACAATATATAAATTTAATTATTATGTGTTTAAGTGTGATGCTTCAACAAGTTCCGCATAGTTCGCTGTACAAGAAATCTAGGCGTCGCCGTGGATCAATGTAGTAAGCGTATGACTATGGATCCCAAGGTCCAGGATTCAAATCCCGACACGGCCGACTGCTTGAAAAATGACAGGTGAGCATTTTTCACAAAAATTACGCCCTCGTTCGGATGAGAGGTTAAATGGAGGTCCCGTGTGTGAGTGTTGTCACGCACGTTAAAGATCCCTACCTTGCCTGGAACGGCAAGGGTTCGGTAAAATGCTAAATTTCCAGGCAACAAAAAAACTCGCCTCCTGGCCAATGTAGTACCTTCGGGTGGAGCATTGGAAATGTAAATGCAATGTACAAGAAATCTTGGATAACTTGGTAAGTTTATGTGGTATATGTCTTTGAGCAGGGATTATCGCTCAACTTATTTTTCACGTCAATATTTCAATATTTTTCTCATAAATATTCTTAGTTATCACATTCAAGTCCTTCAAGCTTTATCAAACTCAAAAAATTATAATGAACAACAATTCAGACGCCTTACATAAAAAGCTCTCTCAAAATACACCCGGATATGACTGCTACATTCTATATTCAATGGGACAGCTCAGATTATGCGGTGAGGGTACTTTATTTCAATTATCACAATCGAATGTCAAAGGGGTAATAGCATTCACAAGTGCGGTTTTAAGAGGAAGTCAGCTATCATATACCACGACCGAGAAAGAGGCTTTGGCGGTGGTTCATTGTTTGCGTCATTGGCGTACATTGATATTGGGACAAGATCTTGTTCTTATTACAGATCACAAAGCTCTAAGTTTCCTAATGTCGTGCAAGTTACGCTCTGCTAGGTTATCTCGGTGGATTATGTTCATACAAGAGTTTAATTTTAAAATTCTACATTGCAAGGGATCCGATAATGTAGTAGCTGATATTTTATCGAGATATCCAGGTAAGGATTCTGTGAATCTCAAAATGGGAGTATTAGGAGATCCTAATGTATGTTTACTTAAATTAAGTGGTACCTAACTGGTCAGAATTATGTAAACATGTTAAATCGCTTAAGGAGGATCAGGAAGTAGAAGAATGGATAAGGAAAAAGGTGAAAATTTGGGGGGCTGAAACGGTAAACGAGGGTGTCTCGAAGGAGTCGATTAAAGCAGGGAATTGTTTTGTGGTGCACGAAGGGATACTGTTTAAACGGGGAAATAATTTCAAACCGGGATTTAAGTTATGCGTACCAAAAACCCAGGTGCGAGATCTCGTTTTAGCACATCACAATAATATAGGCCATTTTGGAAAAACCAAAACGTATTCGTATATGCGTCAGTTTTTCTACTGGCCTAGCATGCAAAGAGATGTACGACATATTGTAGCCGCCTGCGATCTATGCCAAAGGGCGAAGTCGTCGCCAACTTCGAGGGGCATGCTTAACGCAAGTGTAACCAGCAAACCTAGAGAACTTGTTTGTCTGGATTTGATAGGGCCACTACCAGAAGAAAGGGGCGGAGTTACACAACTGCTCGTTATAGTCGATACCTTCACCAAATTTGTAAAATTATATGCCCTGAGGAGAGCTACAGCTAGAGCTGTTTTGCGTAAGGTTCTTAATAATTACATACCGGAGGTTCAAAAACCAGCTTGTATTTTGAGCGACAACGGTACGCAGTTTACAAGTAAGGTGTGGAAACAGGAATTAAGAGCGGTAGGGATTAAAGTTAAATATACGTCCGTATATTTTCCCCAAGGGAATGTTACCGAGCGATACAATAAGGAGGTCGGGAGATTATTGAAAACGTACTGTCACGAAAAACACACTAAATGGCCAAATATGTTAGTTTTTGTAGAAGATTGTTTAAATAATGCGGTTAATGTTAGTACCGGGTATACGGCACGCTATTTGCAGATGGGAGTGGTAGACACTAATCGCATGGAGAAATATATCAATTTTCCGGCGGTCTCTATTGCGGAACCGTCGCCGGAGACCATTTGGCAATTGGCTTACAAAAGGTTAAAATTTAAGGCTCAGCGTAGGGCTGACAAAATTAATGCGGGAATCTGTCCGGTTATTTTTAAGGAAGGAGATCAAGTTCTAGCTAGAACACATTATATGTCGGCTGCGGCGGATAAATGCATCAAAAAGTTCTTCCTATTATAGGAGGGGCCCTTTTATGGGTTGCGTCAGGCTGGGCCAAATTCTTATATAATTGGCCACTCGCAGGGCAACGAATTGTCAGGGCAGAACGTGATCAATCTTAAAGCATACAAACCTGCCACGCCTGTCGATGTTCAAAGGAAGGAGCTTTAAGTTGTTCCTTCTGCTATTCTTACGTCATGGTTGAATTCATGATGGCTATAATATTTTAATGTTTTTTTTTGTTTATTTTGATTGGTGGAGGTTATTCTATTCACAATTATTATTACACATAATTGTATTCTTGTTTCTACTGATACATTCGATTTAAGTAGGGGGGTTGTGTGGTAGTTCCAGACTCAAAGACAATGAGTGGGGTAGAGAGAGAGAGGGTCAGTGGGGAATGGACGTGTGCGAGGGTAGATGCTAAAGGGCTCTGTCCGGGCATCGTTAGTTGATGGAGTAGCATATTAATTGTTTCTATAATAATTGGTGCGACTACAACACAATCCTGTGTTGTAGGTACTTTGTGTTTTTATACGCGTTGATATTTAGTGTAGAAGCTTGCTTTTGTACACGTTATATGGTTTATAGCATTAAATTTGTATTCGAATTCTGTTTTTATTTACACGTCCCACTGATAAAGAGCCCACCTGAGATTTCAATTACATTATAATTTGAATAAGGGCCGCTATACTTGCGGCCACGTCCCCAATGCTCCACCCGGAGGTACTACATTGGGTTTAAACGCGAAAAAGTAATCGTGCTTCTAATTAATTCCAACTTTATAGTTAATCTACCCTAAATAAAAAAACTAAATAAAAATCTAACAAACCTAAAAATTTAACAAACCTAACAAGCTCTAACAATCTAACAAACTGACAAACTGAAACAAAAACTAAAAACAAAAACTAAAAACAGGGTTGTAAATAATAGTATCCCTAGCGCTGACTTTGGAGTGTACCCGATCAACAAGACACAAGCAAAAATGAGAGGAGGAGGGATCCGTAATACCGGATAGCAGACGCCGGCTCTGCTTACCAGTGCGACCTGAAGGGTCGTCTTAAAACTATCCAAATCTAGCTAACTAATGTAAATTTATCCCTAGCTTTCCCTATCATTCCCTAACTGATTTATATTATGATTACAATCTTCTCAATTCTGCTCTTCCTTCCCAAATATATACTGCAACCAAAATGGCGACAGAACGTCAAACAAAACAAATATGCCACAAAATACTACAATACATGCTAATAAATATAAAGTGTAAATATAAAATATAAATAAATATAATTATATAAATATATAAATAAATGTCTAATAAGCGTTAAGCATATAGCAGTGCACAAAATAGCAAAAGCATCACCCTATTTATCAGGTGCACTCCCACAAGCATATGTCGGCTAGCGCCATTACACACAAAACGTGCTTGTTAAATTATTTCAAAAACTACTAATTAATGTAAATCAATGCTTGTGCGAGTACAGCCGCCACAATTTAAGTCTTACCTCGATGATAAAATTCTCCAGCATCCGAAGATCTGGTCGTCTGCTTACATCTAACTGTAACTTACTTCTAAGGGGAAGATGGGGTGCACTGCTAAAGTCCTGGTGGGTATGCACTAAATGTTCTTGGGGGGCATGGGGGGTGGGGGGATCACAGATTTCAATTACAGCAACAACAGTTTCAACCTTTTCACGGTCTGCTTAAAAAATGTTAGGCGAGCATTTTTCACAAAAATTCGCCCTCGTTCGGATGAGAGGTAAAATGGAAGTCCCGTGTGTGAGCGTTGTCTCGCATATTAAAGATCCATATCTTGCTTGGAACAGCTAGAGTTCGGCAAAATTCAAAATTTTTTAGGTAAAAAAACTCGCTTTCTGACCATTCTGGAATATTCTTAATTAAAGTGTTGTCGTGCTGTGCGCAGCTGAATGTTCCGAATAATTTTATGGCTTTTCATGTACGAGCATCTAATACGGGGACATATATCTTAACTCTTTACATCTAGAGACAAAAGCAGGTGTAAAATTTTAAATTATTGTATTTAATCGGTACATGAACGATCCTATTTTAAAACATCAAATGAAAGATAACATGATGCGCCGTACAAATGCTCCGTACCTAGATATAGCCGGAAGAAAAATAAATACTAGGCTAACTATCAAACGCGGAGAGTGAGGGGATTCGCCTACATACCAAAAAGAAACAAAAATACACATCGCCCATGATTATCTATTAACAAATAAAAATTAATTAAGAATTCTGTACAAACAAGAAAAAGCAATAAATTAAGCGTTACTATTTCAAGGCATACAATTATGTGATATGAACAATTTAGTACTTTAGATACAAAGTGCGCATCTCGTATTTCACACAAAATAAAATTAATTCGCAGTAAATAAACATGTGAGTTTTGTCAAGCGTTTTCAAAATCTTACCTAATACTTTTTTGGAAAATAAATTAACCAGTAGGAAAGAATTAATGTGTTAAAGCTTTTGGCAAATATTCTTTTCAAATTGTACATAATTCCGTTTGTAAAATAGAACAATCAGTAGAAAAGAATCAGCGTGTGTCTGTCAAACCTTTTTAACAATGGTACATCACACCTGTAGAGCGATAATATCGCTTCGCAGCAACAAACAATAGTCCTACAGGGTCAATGTTTCTTATCATGTAGCAACACCAAACGCTGATACGAAATATGCTTTTGATATACACAAAAGAAAACAAGTTGTATACCTGTATGGGTCTGGATGCTCATCTTGCAAGTCGTCGGGGGTGAGTTAGCACAGCAACGTCATGGTAATCAGGATCCATTCACCCTGCCACCGTGACTGCAACAGCGGTTTACGGACAAATGCAGTTGGTTTACATAAAGAAAGAACCCATTTGGCCTGTAGCTAAAAGCTAAAACGAGAATCTTATTAGGATGGGTAAGCGCGGTATTGCTCACCATTACACGTAAGAACCCTCCTACTTGTCGAACAAAAAAAAAAGTGCATTGCTTTTGAAGTATTGTGGCGAATGATGTCGAAAATATTTCAACGCACAAGCTGCAGAATCAAATTAAAAAATGGTTCAAATAACACGAATTGGAACTGCAAAATCCTGGCATTATCGAAGTGCGATTAAAACTGGAAAACACGGTTTTATCGGATAGTTCAATACACTATGTAAGCGAAGGTTTAGATAGAAAACACATAAGAAGCAATTATAAGTTATCGGAATGTTTAACACACTAACGGATACCTAAAACAGGATATAAACTATTTAATTATCGAATAAATTTTCGTTTTAAAAACAATGTGGATTTGAATTAAAATTGTGTTAAGCGGGCTTATACTGAACAGGTACACTATATAGGGTGTTGTTGAAGAATTTAATAATTGAAACGGTATTTAGTCAAACGAGTAATGAATTAACAAGGGAAAAATAGGGTAATTAATTTATGCTGAAAATAAACGTAACACAATGTTATAATTTTGAACATTTACTATAAATTTCCCATAAATATTTAAGATATAGCTAAATAAAAAATCACAGGTGCTATATTATGGTATATTTTTCTTATGCAAATCGCGTATTCTTTTTAAACAAAGTGAAATAGATACAAGTTTATTTAAATATTTTTATTTGGAAATTATCTTGATTAGCTGACGAAGTTTGTTTTATTACTAAAAATATTTGTATCTATTACATATAATCAATCTTTTTTTAAAATCTTTCTATTTCTTTGTAAAATATACAAGTACATTAATTGGAGGGTAAGTTATCGATTATTGCATTACTTAATTTTTGATGCTAATGTGGTATTGGTTCAAGGAAGCTACTGCATGGCTAGTTGCCTAGCCCTATTGATTCTATATAATGTACTAATGGAAAATTAGAACTTTATTGAGTACTATTCGATTTTCAACAAATTTCTGCTAAAATTTTGGTAGTAGTTTTTAAATCATACCAAAAATAGGTTATGTAAAGACTGGATATCATTATTCTTATTCACCTATAGGTCAAATAACTTGACGCACCACATCTATTACCTATTTCAGTTTTCTTAAGCCCTCTGTATTTTGAGTTTAGTGCAACCATTTCTCGCGTCTTGACGATATTCTAACCTAATTTTTTTAGTTATACGATGTTCTTCATATGGTGTTCAAAATAGCAACGGTCTATTTCGTTTCTCTGAGATTTGGAAGCTATCGATTTAAGACCAGCATTTGAAGACATTTTTTCGGTATGCATAAGTTCTGTTTAATTTCTCGGCATTGAAATTTTGTTTATTTTGTAAATTCAGAGTTTTTAATGCATGAAAGTTAAGAATCCTTTCCTCTAAATGAACAAGCAATCTTTATATGTTCCAAAAATTCTTCTCTCTAATTAGCGTATACATAAACCTATATTTGATAGGAAGAAGTGAACTTTTTTAGTTTTGCTAGATATTTACCGCCTAATTTGTTTTTGCTGGCCATAACGACTTGTGTTAATTTGTGTAGAGTTTCTTGAACAAATTAAAATGAATTCTTGTATTTTAGGAAGATATACTTAATACAAATATTAGCTTGTATAAATAAAAAACTTTCGTGGCCGCCCATTTCAAACGATTCATAATTGCTTACGTTTTCATTTTATAATGAAATCCTGTTTCTTTTGCGGATTACTACATGATTACATATTCCAAAGCTATAATTTAATTTGTTACTGTTTTTTAGATCTTCCTTGGTAGCTATTTTTATTTTACAATATGTATTGGGTAAATCCATGGAGTCGAACGACTACGTCTTTTAATTATCCTTGTTGTTATATTTTGAGTTAGGAATTCTTTGAATAAAACATTACTACTTTCAATGGACTGTATTTGTTGTTCAGAATGTTAACACAACTGTGTAGCTAGACAAGTTTTATTCATTATGTGAATAACACGAACAGAGTTTTTTATTGTAGTAGCGCTCGTTATAATAATGGTCTAGAAATTGTTATAGCAGTATATTATTGATAAAAGCATACATCACCAGCGGCCATATTACCACGTGTGTTTATATATCTTACCCTAGCGGTAATACTGGAAACTAATGAGAAATTTAAACTTAAATATATAATAGAATATTACAAATACTTCACAATTTTCCCCCTATTTGAAACATTCTTAAACTTAAAAATATAATGTACAAAGAACAATAATTTTGTTCGTAGCAAGGGTTTTGTTAATAAATCTGATATGTTACATTTTGTGTTGATGTAATTAAGCGTTAAGGAACCATTACACAGTAGCTCTCTAATAGTGTGATATTTAACATCAATGTATTTGGTACGGTTGTTAACAACAGAACCTTTGGAAATACAAATAGCAGACTGGTTGTCACACAACACTAATGGTTTGATGTTAACGAAAGGAAAACCTTTACATTCGGATAATATCTTTGAAATGCATGAAATTTCAGCACATGCAGCATCCAATGCTACATATTCAGCCTCCATGGTGCTTCTGGATATGCATTTCTGTATGCAGCAACGCCATCCTAAAAACACCCCATCTAATGACCAAATGAACCCACTGATAGATCTACGTGAATCCAATGCAGATGCCCAAGAGGCATCAGTATATGTTACCAAATTTGAAGAGGTATCACATGACAAATTAATCACAGTGACAGGTAGTGGCAACATACTTAAGTATATGTATTAAGCAACTAAAATGTTATTTTATTGCTTTTGACGAAAATTGAGATAGATAATTTATAGAGAACATAATATCTGGTTGGGTTTGATGTGCTACAAACAATAACGAGCCGAGTAATTCCTTAAATGGTACCTCTTCAGGTTCTAAACAATCAACTTTCATTCATCATCATCATTGGGTCTTCAGTCCTGAAACTGGTTAGACGCGTACCATCATTGTTTCCTATTCTGAACCAACCTACAGATTTCCCCGAAATTTGCACAGTCTGCATCTATCACTATCTGATCTAGGTCTACATCCACCTCTTTTTTCCTATCTTTGCTTGTCATATATCCCATACTATTCCCCAAAAATGCCTTAGAACGTATTCTGCCCTTCTATTTCTCATATTTTTTCCCAAAGATATCCTTGTTCCCTTACTGTTTCTATAACCTATTTGTTATTACCTTTGTCTGTCCATCCTCAAACATCTGAAGCACGGCATTTCAAAGGCCGCTACTGTTCTTCTGTCTGCTTTTCAGACTGCTCGTATTTTGTAGGCATACTGTCTGTGCTGTGCTCCACACATACGCTTTCAACAACTTTTTGTTCTACGTTTGTTGTCTTTCATCATAGGCGCCGTTCTTTTTTGTTAGATGCAGTTCGGTCACCTTCTATTGTTTTACAATTATATACCCTATTTCTCCGACATTCAGTGGTTGCGAAGGGGGGTAAGCAGCCTGTGGCTGCCAAGTTCCCCCAGCACTTGAACATTTTCTGATTTAATATTTTTCAATATATCTTTTCGCACAGTCAACATTAGTTGCAGATATTTCACAACAAACAACTAGTTCCCTGAAATTCTCACACAGCAATACAGCTCGGTTACCTTTATATTGTTTTCTAATATTATGCCCTATTTCACTGAGATTTATTGAAGGGGGTTAAGCAACCTGTGGCTGCCAAGATCCCCCAACACTTAGACATTTGCCGAAATAATAGTTTTCCAGTAAATGCTTTCACGCAATTACCATTATTCGAGAATATTGCCCCTTCAATGCTTGTAGTTGCTTATAATAAATATCATGTTTAAGTGCAGTTACTTTCTTCGTCATTAATTTATCCATCTTGGGACTGGTTGGATGCGTACCTCCATTGATTTCTCTTCTGAGCTAGCCTACACATTTCCCTGAAACTCCTACAGCCTACATCTTTCACTATCTGTGTGCAGTAGTCTAACCTAGGTCTACCTCTTCTTCTCTTTTTCCTATCCCTGCTTCTAGTATATTCCGCACTATTCCCTCATGCCGTAGTATGTGGCCTATCATCCTATCTCTCCTATTTTTTTACCGTTTTCCACATATTTCTTTCTTCCCCTACCATTTTTAGTACCTCTTCGTTCTTAACTTTGTCTGTCCATGATATCTTCATCATACGTCTGTAGCACCACATTTCAAAGGCTTCTAGCTTTTTCTTGTTCGCTTCTCCCACTGTCCAGGCTTCACAGCCATACAGTGCTGTGCTCCACACATATGTTTTGAGCAATCTTTTCCTTGTTTCTATGTTTGTGGTCTTTGAGCACAGTAGTTGCTTTTTCTTGTTAAATGTAGCACGACCTTGTGCTAATCTTTGTTTTATATCTATTGTGCTTTTCCCATCTTGCGTTATTTGGCTTCCTAGGTAGCAGAAATCCTTAACCTCTTGTAAGTTCGTGTTACATATTTGTATTCTTGTTTTTGATTTATTTTCCCCTCCTTTGCATACTAGTACTTTAGTTATACTTTTGTTAATTTTCATACCGTATCTCTCTGTTAGAATCGTTTCCATTTCATTGAGAGCCGCTTCTAACTCTTCCTTGCTAGATGCTATATCATCTGAAAATCTAAGCATATCAATTTTTTGTTCCTGCATAGTAATTCCAAATGTCTTCCTGCATTTGACAGTATTCATTGCCTCTTCAATGTACAAGTTAAAAATTAGTGGAGATAGGGAACATCCCTGTCTCACCCTTTTCCTGATGTTTACTTCTCTACGTTCCTGCTCTAATTCTATTACTCCTGTTTGCTCTTTGTATAAGCTATGTACTATCCGTCTATCCCTATAACTCATTCCAATCTTTTTGAGTATTTTGAACATTTTTTTCCATTTTACATTCTCAAATGCTTTTTCCAGATCTACAAACCCTATATACACGCTTTCCCC
Organism: Platerodrilus igneus; assembly: GCA_036346225.1. NCBI lineage: Eukaryota > Metazoa > Arthropoda > Insecta > Coleoptera > Lycidae > Platerodrilus > Platerodrilus igneus. Next base: position 7,872,832 of record JARFIW010000791.1, read on the forward strand.
TTTTTCTATTGTTTTCTCCATTATCACCCTCAGAGCTAAGATAGCCTCCCGTGTTCCCCTGTTTCGCCTAAACCCAAATTGGGCTTCTCCTAGTATTTCTTCCGCCCGTTTTTCCATTCGTTTTTGTACAATTCTAGTTAATATTTTTGATACGTGTGCTGTCAAGCTTATTGTTCGAAAATTTTCACATCTATCTGCGCCTTTCTTTTTTGGTATAGTTACTATGATGTTATGTTTGAAATCTTTGGGTATCTCACCTGTCTCATATATATATATATATATATATATATATATATATATATATATATATATATATATATAGCTTACAAGTTGGAAGAGACGTTCTGTTACTGCTTGACCAGCGGCTTTTAGAGTCTCCGCTTGCACCTTATCTGTACCCGGCGCCTTACCATTTTTCAGACTCTTTAATGCTATTTCAAATTCCTCTCTAAGTATAGGATATCCCAAGTCATCATTTTCAATGTCTGATTCCTTTTCTAATGCAGTTAGTTCCTCTTCTGCATATAAATTCCCTATATATTCTTGCCATCTACCCACTTTCTCTACACTTTCTATAATGACATTTCTTCCCGCGTCCCTTATACGGTTCTATATCCCTAAAATGGATTCTAATTAGTTTGTATGCTTCATCTGTCTTTCCTACTTCTATCTTAGTTTGTACCTCTTTGCACTTTTCATCAATCCATTGTTCTTTAGCTTTCCTGCATTTTTGAATAATTTCCCATTTTATGGCTTTGTATCTTCGTTTTCCTGTTTCGTCTGATTTATTTTTGTATTTTTGTCTTTCTTCTATTAAATTCAGGATATCCTTTGTTATCCATGGTTTCTTATTTACTTTTTGTGTATACCCCAGAATATCTCTGGCCGCCATGTCGAGGCTGGATTTAATGTTATTCCATTCTGTTTCTACTTCCTTAATATCAGATGTTTTCTCGATATCTTTGAGCAATTCATTTGAACTTTTTTCGAATCTTTCTTGAATATCTTTCTTTTTTAGTTTCTGTAGGTTCAAGTGCCTTTTTCCGTTTCTTTTTTTCAAATTTTTAAATTTAAGTGCGGCCTTCATAATTACGATGTTGTGGTCAGTGTCTATATCTGCTTCTGGGTAGCTTCTACAGTCTTTTACTTGATTCCTAAACCGTTGTCTAACAAGAATGTAATCTATTTGATATCTTCCTATATCTTCTGGCATCTTCCACGTATATCGTCAGCATGATGTTGAAATAATGTGTTTGTGATGCTTAAATTGTTCTTGTCGCAAAATTGTACCAGCCTATTTCCTCTGTCGTTTCTAGCGCCTAAACCAAATAAACCTACTACCGCTCCTTCCCGACCCTCACCTACCACTGCATTAAAATCCCCCGTAATTATTAAATTTTCATGTTCTTTTACGTGTCTTAATATGTCTTTGATATCTTTGTAGATCGCTTCTACCTCTTCGTCACTGTAGCTAGAGGTGGGCATGTATACTTGTATTATTACTGTGTTTACCGGTTTAGATTCTAATCTAACCATGAGTACTCTTTCATTCTTTTGTAAGTAATTTTCTACACAGTATCCTATCTTTTTCCGCATAACTATCCCCACACCCAAATTTCCTTCGTCGGCTCCTGTATGAATTACCCTGAAGTTTCCACTCCAAAAATCCCCCGCCTCTGGCCACCGAACTTCGCTGATCCTTACTATGTCTAATGATAACCTATTCATTACGATTTTTAGGTTCTCTAGCCTACCCACTTGCTTCATAGTTCTAATATTCCACGCTCCGACTCTCAAAATGTTCCCGACTCTTATTCTTAACTTTCCGATCGCATCCTCCGAAGTAGTCCCCTCCCGGAGATCCGAATGAGGGACTATTTTAACTCCGGAATCTTTTACTCCAGAGAATGCCATCATTTTATTATAATTTAGGTACGCTGTGTACTTGGGAGGTAATGTGGTGGTTTCCCGTTGCCTTCCACATCGCGGTAGTGTGTCTTAGACTGCCATACCGACCCCTATGGTCTCTGCCAATGTAAGTACCGAAAGAGCCGCTGCCCTCTTTCGGGGACCTGTCTTAGTCTGGTTCCTCACTAATGACCCTACTACTTTGGTTGGACCTGAAGTTTGGCTCTTTAGCTCATTAGAACACGCAAGCCATTTCACCTGTTCTAGTAATCTAGAACTTCGGCAAGGTGCAGGTCCATTCGAAATGGCAAACTTTCATTATAAAATCTATATCCATAGGAGTGTAAACTAGAATTGATATATCTATTTGAAAACATTTTATCAGGGTTGAGATATATTTCCTTTGATGTATACAATAACCATTCTCCCCATGTTCAAACTCAATTCCAAGAAAAGTTCTGATAGGTCCTAGATCTGCAATTTCACAGTGTGCGTTTAAGTAATTGGCAATGCTATTTAACAAGATCTCATTGTGACAGAAGATAGCAATGTCGTCCACATATAATAGTATCACACATTCATTATTTAAACGGAAAATACGTGGACAGTACTGTGAGACAAAAAACGTTTTTGCTTTAAAATATCAGAAATATGGTAATACCAATTTCTTCCAGATTGCCTCAGTCCATATAACAATTTTCTTAGTCGAAAAACATACTGCGCATGATTAAAATTTTTATACCCCACAGGCATCTCCATATAAATTTCTTCGTTCAAATTGCTATAAAGGAATGCTCGTTTCACATCCCAATGTGTATGTACCCAATCTTCTTGAATTACAAGTAGAACGAAAAATAATTTTAACTGATTAAATTCAATAAGTGGTGCAAAAGTAGTAAAGTAATTGACTCCACAGGTTAGCTTGAAGCCTTGAGCTACTAGGTGAGCTTTAAATTGTTGGACGGTGCCATCAATATTCGCTTTCACGCTGTAGACCCATCTACACGTAATTACTTTTTGGTTTTGTGGTCTTGGGACAACTTACCATATACCTTGTTCTTCATTGGAAGTTACAATTTCTTCTTTCATCGCTTTTTTCCACTCGTTTTATAACCTGATTTTATGGCATCATCATAAGTATTCGGTACTTGTACAAAACAGGCTAACATTGGTTGGGAATCACTACACTCCATAATTTTAGCTACCCCTTTTTTGGAGGGATCAGAAAAATCAAAATCTTCAGAGTTATATTCCAAACCATGTCGGGAACAAAATCTTTGTACATCATTCTTAGAGCAGCATTTTTCTTCACCATACCAGTAATAAACGTCAATTCGACTTCTGTCATTTCTTGGAACTTTTTGTCGAATCCATGATAATGACTCTTTTGCATCAGTATTAGGTGCATTATCAAACTTCAACCCTGCATCCTGATTGGATGGAACACCAGAATTCTCATAATCATCATAATTCTTTGCAATCGAATCAGTTGAATTTGTATCAATGTTATTTATATCGTCTGATTGAAGAAGTGGTGATATCATCTTACCTGATTTGCTTAATCCCATTACTGATTCGTCTACCTTAATGTGCTTAAGCTCTATTACCTTATTGCGAATCGGATCAAACAACTCTATAGCCACGAGTAAATGTGGCATAGTCTATGAATATACACTTTCTTGATTTGGGTTCATGTTTACTCCTATAGCGCTTAGGAATATGTATAAACACCAGTGATCCAAAAATTTTGAAATACGAAATATCAGCGTTTCTCCCAGTCCATAATTCATACGTGGTCGTATGTAAATTGGTAGAGTGTGGAACATGATTTTTGGTGTGTGTATAATACTGGAGAGCCTCGCCCCAAAATTTCGCATGCGAATTAGACGATATTAGCAATGTTCTGACTGCATCTACCGCATCATAATTAACTTTTTCTGCTATCCCATTTTGTTGTGGTGAATATACACTCGTTAGTTGATGATTGATTCTCACATTTTCAAAGTATTCATCCATTTCTTGTGAGCAAAACTCCATACCATTGTCGGAGCGAATCGTAGCTACATTAAAATTTAACATTCGCTCTGCTCTAGCAATAAAATTCTTTATCTGACCAAATGCATCAATTTTACTTTTAACCGGATAAACTGCAATCTAGCGTGAATAGTCATCAACTATGCATAAAAAATATTCAGCACCATCTGCGCTAACAGTGGGAGCTTTTCCCCATAGATCAACATGTAAAAGTGCAAGTGTCCTTTTAGATTGAACACCATTAGCGCTTAAAAGGTTGACGTTTAAGCTTTCCTCAATGCATGGGTGGCATATCACCTCTTCATTCTTAATCTTTTTGACACCTAACACAACCCCATTTTTAATTGCCTTAAAAATGCCTTCAGAGCTCAAATGTGCACAGTGTTTGTGCCACAGTGAAAGAGAATTAATGTCTAATGAAGCAATATTAATGCATGGCTTAGAATTTCTGACAAAAATCTTTTTCTACCTCTCACGGGATACAGTCGTTTATTTTTGTTGACTCGAACGAATAAAGTATTATTAGGAGCATAAACATCAAGATATTTGTCCTTACCAATGAAATAAAATCCATTATCAACAACAGAACCAAGACTGATTAAATTTTTGACAACTCTGGGACAAAAACACTTCTTTAATTCAACACATGCCTCAGTTCCCTTATCATTAATTAATCTAACATGTACTTTACCTACACCTTTGGATTTTAAGACACCGTTGCCTTGCTTGACTTGTTTATTTATCTCCTTAAATTCAACAAACAATTTTTACTATTACAAAAATGGTGTGTCGATCTGTATCTAAAATAAACTAATAATCTAAGTTTTACCTTCCTCAGTACTATGTAATTCTAAAAACCACGACCCTTCTACACACGTATTTTGTTGTGCCACTGAGGATACTTATGCAGCTTTGCATAATTGTTCCCCAACTCCCTACACCTATAGCACCTAACCTTAGGATTACGATTCCATTCTGTAGTTCTTTTCTTAACTCCAGTCGAAACGCACCTGAAACATTATCACTGGATAATTTTGGTATAGTATTTACCAAGCGGCCTTCTTCAGATAATAATGCCTTCGCCACTGCATCCGAGGTAAACTGATCATCGGGTAACTGGTACAATTGCTGAACAATCACGTTGTATCACTCGGGTAGCCCATTTATCATTTTATACGTGATATATAGATCCTTTATTTCATACTTAGCATTATTCAACCATCGTTGTAAATCCTTTAGTTTAGTTAAATATAGAGATATCGATTCGCTTCTAACATCACAGCTAAAAAAAATTCAGACAATAACCTTCTGATTAATACCTTTGAAGATGATTCGAAATCTGTTTCCAATGCGAACCAAACACTTTTTGGGTCAATCAGATCGTTAACAATGGGTTTTGCTTGTGAACTCAAAGATAAATAAATAGTTGACAACACCTTGTCCCGTCTTTGAACATAATCATTTTTATCTTTGGTTGCGCTTTCAGGTAGCACTTCCTTATCATTTTCAACATTAGTAATAAACCCATAAAGGCCATTTGCACGTAATAACATTTCCATGTCAATTTTCCATTCGCGATAATTTGATGCGCCATTTAATTTATCAAATTCCTGTACATGTTTATTTTCATGGTATGCATATGCCATTTTTAACCAAACAAACAATCTCACTACCCAAGAATTTAGTTTTACTTCTAATATTTACAATTAGACACGAAAAACACGAGGTGAATGACATAACCTCTTCGCCAGTTAAGTTTGGCGTTGCTAAAGTACCAAACGATCCAGCAATACATATGCATGAAAGTTTATTAGAAATACAGTACTAACACAATTCCTTTTAATATTCACTATGGCATCAAACTACACATTGCTACACTTCCTTTACAGTTTTACCTGGTCGGTAATGCAGTTAACAAAATGTTACGCTTAGATTCTGGTACATTGAAATGGCGATAGATGGCTCTTAAAAGCCGGTAATACAATTACCAAAGTTCATAAGATACACATGACGTCACTGATAATTTATATTGCGCCACAATTAAGAGAAGGTACATAAAATTTAAACAATAAAAACCAGACAATCTACTCACGTGAAGGATCCGCCAACCGGCAGGAAATCCGCCACCGTAACCTCGGCATCGCTGCTGGTAGAGTTGGACATCCAAATTATCTCGGGGTCATGGGATGCTCCAGGGTCATCTCCGTTCCTATATGCAGTGGAAGACGGGAATAGGGAATTAAGGAAAGATACTCAAGATAAGGAAATCTACATAATAAGATAACACGACACCCGGCACGACTGTTCACTTCAAAGTTCGGCGTAAAAAAAGCCACGTTTCCGCGCGAGAACCGCGGAACTCCCTACTCTTTTGTAGCATTGCCTTACCCCTATGGGGATAATTCACACTTGCCAATTGCACTATTGTGACGTACGGAAGCCCCGCCCAGTTCATTTAAAATGTTCGCGCGTCTTGCGTATTTAAAATTATGGCGGGAAGCTTCCGCACATTCAAAAACTACTTAACATAAAATGTTAAAGTGCAAATTCAGTTTGCACGTAACAATCGCGACAAAGCCACAAAAGAAAAAACTTAAAAAAAGAAAAAGTCTGTTAGCACAGTAACAGCTTAAAATCTAAGTCCTTACTACCCTACATAAACCCTAACTTAAAACCTACAAAATGTTTATATAAGGCGCCACCTGGTTTTCGACCGATAACACGTCTACCAAGTACCAGGAAACGGAATAGGTAGCCCGATAGTCTTTGACTACACTACTTACCGACAGCACAAATTTGTCGGGAGCATGAAACACTGCTTAAACTAACACGGGTGCGACAAGTCGCCTAACCTATCTAAACCTATCTAAACTTATCTAACTAAAGCTAACATATAGTTCTTATATGCAAACACACATGAGTGTCGCATCAAACTATTCTTCTTTTTTGGCAAGAAGTGCCCAAATTTAAAAAATGTTCATGAGAGTGCGTCACCTTGCACTCTGGCAAATTTTGTTTCTGGTACTTTGGTTTCTTCCGATGCACATTTAACTTGTCCATGACACAGTTGTGAATCCACAAATTTACCAAAAGTACCGCCTACTAAATCCTTATATGCTAACCTGACAAATTACATTTCTAAATCGGGTTAGCTTTTTCACTTAAATTTCAGAAAGATAATTCCACGTCTGGTCATATATACCACACGTTAGGACGATAAAAAGATAAGATAAGATCTCAAATTGATGTTAAAGATAGTAGATAAGGTAAAGATATTAAGCTTAAGTTGTTATCCTCAAAGGTAATGAATAAGATAACGGTATTAAGCTTTAGTTATTATTTGAGATACTCGATAAGATAACACGATATTAAGTTAAAGTGATTATAAGAGATAGTAGGTAACATGAATTTAAACAGAAGTTATTGCTCAAGATAACCGGTAAGATAACGCGACATAACTCAAGTCATTCCTAACGGTAGTCGGTAAGATAACGATAAATTAAACCAAAATTATTACTAACAGTAATTGGTAAGATAACGATACTAAACTAAGGTTATTACCAAAGGTAATCAATAAGATAACGATATTAAACCTAAAGGTATTATCGAAGATAATAAAGAAGACAAAGATATTGGCCTAGTTATTACCCAAGACAATGATAACAACAAGAGTGGCTCCAGTAGAGCCGTTTAAATGGGATTGACCCTATAAAACACAGCGTAGTCTGAAGGACCACCTGCGATATTAATCCGACAAGATAAGATATACACGTTTTTAAAATTCACTAGACTCCTAAGAGAACTAGTACGATAATTTTCCTAACGAGTGCTTCGACTACGATAAGAAAATCAGACAAAGATAGACACGACAACTTAAAAGTATCTTCACAGATACAAACACACAAAACAAACTGTTTTAAGGTAGTTTTTAAATCGGTAGCACCCTAAACACACAAAATGCCCAATTATAAGCAGTTAAATACAGATACACTGTCCCCATATGCTAAAACAACCGAGAATTTAATAAAATAACAATAAGAGCGATAGCGTCTCACCACAAAGTTCAATAAAAATAACGAAAAAAGTTTATAAGTTATGTAGATTTAGTAGAAAAGGAAGGAATAATGTTGTAGTATAATGATGTAGTATAATGTGGGCGATTGCAATAATTCAGAGGAAAAACACACGGAATAGATAATCCTAGTTCTTGCAACTGCGAATATGAACTATTTCTTTCAATGGCATAGATCGCGTGTCCTATGTGAGCCCAAAGAAGAAAGCATTCACTCAACATCAGCCAAAACCAGTCATAAAAATTCAATGGGTTATTTCAACCAAAGTTACGACAATTACCATACAATTAAACCATATAAGAGAAATACTAAAGACCGAACAATATGTAGTAGGAAAATTTCAAGGGTTAATTAAATGAAACGACAGAGCTATATTGGGGGGGTGTAGAGGATGAAGTGATATATATCTAACGGTATGGTGAAGGAAAAGTCAACCAGAAGAAAAGATAGCTAAATTAAGGTAAGTAAAGTTAACGTGTAAGAAATTATATACTATATGAGAGAAGGAATAAGTAATTAAAGATACTAATTGAGGGTGAGAACAAAAAATATTAGGTAAATCGTGAGGAGAATGGGGCATGAAAAACTTAATTAGCATTTGGGTCGGCAGAGAATGGCTTAAGGTCTTTAATATGCCACCTGCCTTGGCGTTTTCCTTCAGTATCCTGAAGTTCATAGATAAGAGGACTAATAACACGTGTGACTTTACACAGAATGAATTTAGGGGCCAATTTTGAAGAAAATTTCTTAGATGCATCCGATAAGACATAGTTCTTTTTCCAAACTTGTTCGCCTAAGGCAAAGGAAATATTTCGCTTACGCAAGTTATAATGGTCCTTGCTCTTTTCGTAAGCTTTTAACAAATTTTTCTAACGTCGTTAAAGATAGAAGGTAATGACTGTTGGTCTTTGTCCCAGCGTACTTTATCGTCAAATTCAATTACGTTAGTATCGTCAGGCACTAAACCATAGTAACTCCCATCGATTGGGGTATATCTTCCAAAAACAAGAAAAGACGGAGTGAATTGGGTTGCTTCGTGTTTAGATGTACGCAAAGCTTGAGCAATTTCAAAGATATGTTCATCCCATGTAGTATGGTCTGAATCAATATAAGACGAGATAGCGGTAATTAACACTCGATTTACTCTCTCGGTAGGGTTTACTTGGGGTGATATTTTGCGTTAAACCAAATTTTTGTACTTTGTAACTTTTAACGAAATTCTGAAAATCTTTAGAGATAAATTGTGCACCATTGTCACAAAGAATAATCTGGGGGACACCAAAGATAAGAAAGACATTCTGTTCTAGGAATTTAATTATTGCAGCGGAGGTAGCTTTACGTAAGGGTTGCACCATAACAAATTTAGAAAACCAATCGGTAACAACTAAAGATATTGATTACCTCTTCTCGATCGAGGGAGAGGTCCTAATAAGTCAAGCGATATTAATTGAAAGGGATAAGATACACGCTTAAAGTTACCCATTAAACCAGGGCGAGCGTCTTGTGAACTCTTATGAGAACCACAAATTTTGCAGCTTTTAATGTAGCGACAAACAGATTGCTTAAGTGTGGGCCAGTAATACAATTCAGATATTTTGCGAGAGTTTTGTAACACCAAGGTGTGCAGCTAAGGGATCGTCGTGACATAATTTGAGCACCTCACTGCGATTTGCAGTGGGCACAACGAGTTTCCATTCAGGTATATTCGATATTTTATGTGGGGACGAGGATACAAATTTATACAGTCTATTATTAGTTACTCGAAAGGTAGGAAATTTGTCGGGATTATCGGAAACTTTTCTAATCATATTGAGGTACCAGGTATCCAGAATTAAATTTGGAAGGTTCAGAGAAACTACATCTCGAGATAACGCATCAGGTACGATATTTAATTTGCCAGGCCTATGCCTAACGTCAAAAGTAAATTGAGATATACGCAAGTTCCATCTTGCCAAACGACCTGCGGGTTGTTTCAAGTTATTAAGCCAAGTGAGTGCTGCACAATCAGTGATTACGGTAAAGTGTGTACCTTCGACATATCCTCTAAATTTCTCGATGCCAAAGATAACACCCAATAGTTCTCGTTCGGTAGCAGAGTATTTTTGTTCGGCAGAAGTTAAGGCACGGCTCGCATAAGCGATTGGATGTTCTAAACCATTGTTTACCTGGAACAACATTGCACCTAACCCAGTAAGTGAGGCATCGGTTTGTATATAAAACTTATCATCGAAATTTGGAGAGATTAAGATAGGTGCTGAAGTGATTAGTGTTTTAATTTGTTCGAAAGCCTGTTGGGATTCTAAATTCCACTCGATAGTTTGGGATTTCTTTTTATTTTTAATTAAAGCGGTAATGGGTGCAGATATAGTTGAAAGGTTAGGTAGAAAAATGCGATAGTAGCTAATCATTCCTATCAAACGTTTGATTTCGGTAACAGTTTTTGGTGTTTTGAATTTAGTAATAGCATCAACTTTAGCAGGATCGGCTCGTAGATCAATTCCAGCGATTTTAAATGTGATACGTTCATTATGAATACAATATTCAAGACACGATATAAAAAATATGCGATTTTGACGCAGGTTAGAAGGTAAAAAACACGTTACAGCTACTTTAAGGTAATACGATACGATATTTAGAGGTAAGAACTTGTTAGAACGTCACCGATAACACCAAAGAAACACATTTAAGGTATATGGAAACGAAATCAATGTTCAGTTAAATACATATTTTATAGATAATGACAGACAAGCCTTCCAAAATGGAAAATGGGCGCAGAGGATATGTTATTTAACCTATAAGGCAACAACGTATAGTCAAACACTTCTTACAAAGGTATACTAGCAATTTATTTCACTCAAGTGTTTTTTTAAACACTTAATTTTCATGTAAAAGATAAATCATAATGCAATTTTAGAATGTAACATAAAGATGTATTTAAGTTTCAAAAAACGGCCTTTCAAAGTTAAGGAAAGCAACTAAAGATATTTTAATAGGTAATTCTATAATACTGTATTTAAAGACATAAGGTAAGGTAAATACTTACATGAATAAAAGTAAAGTTCTTTAAGTGAAGAAGCTATTAATGCATTGTATCCTTATAAAGGAAATTATTCTAACCTAAAAACAAAGAAGAAGCCCCTGAAGTTCATAGCCTGAACAGGTTGAAGGCGCCATCTGCTACACTTCCTTTACAGTTTTACCTGGTCGGTAATGCAGTTAACAAAATGTTACGCTTAGATTCTGGTACATTGAAATGGCGATAGATGGCTCTTAAAAGCCGGTAATACAATTTTACTTTTAACCGGATAAACTGCAATCTAGCGTGAATAGTCATCAACTATGCATAAAAATATTCAGCACCATCTGCGCTAACAGTGGGAGCTTTTCCCCATAGATCAACATGTAAAAGTGCAAGTGTCCTTTTAGATTGAACACCACTTAAACGCTTAAAAGGTTGACGTTTAAGCTTTCCTCAATGCATGGGTGGCATATCACCTCTTCATTCTTAATCTTTTGACACCTAACACAACCCCATTTTAATTGCCTTAAAAATGCCTTCAGAGCTCAAATGTGCACAGTGTTTGTGCCACAGTGAAAGAGAATTAATGTCTAATGAAGCAATATTAATGCATGGCTTAGAATTTCTGACAAAAATCTTTTTCTACCTCTCACGGGATACAGTCGTTTATTTTTGTTGACTCGAACGAATAAAGTATTATTAGGAGCATAAACATCAAGATATTTGTCCTTACCAATGAAATAAAATCCATTATCAACAACAGAACCAAGACTGATTAAATTTTTTGACAACTCTGGGACAAAAAACACTTCTTTTAATTCAACACATGCCTCAGTTCCCTTATCATTAATTAATCTAACATGTACTTTACCTACACCTTTGGATTTTAAGACACCGTTGCCTTGCTTGACTTGTTTATTTATCTCCTTAAATTCAACAAACAATTTTTTACTATTACAAAAATGGTGTGTCGCATCTGTATCTAAAATAAACTAATAATCTAAGTTTTTACCTTCCTCAGTACTATGTAATTCTAAAAACCACGACCCTTCTACACACGTATTTTGTTGTGCCACTGAGGATACTTATGCAGCTTTGCATAATTGTTCCCCAACTCCCTACACCTATAGCACCTAACCTTAGGATTACGATTCCATTCTGTAGTTCTTTTCTTAACTCCAGTCGCAAACGCACCTGAAACATTATCACTGGATAATTTTGGTATAGTATTTACCAAGCGGCCTTCTTCAGATAATAATGCCTTCGCCACTGCATCCGAGGTAAACTGATCATCGGGTAACTGGTACAATTGCTGAACAATCACGTTGTATCACTCGGGTAGCCCATTTATCATTTTATACGTGATATATAGATCCTTTATTTCATACTTAGCATTATTCAACCATCGTTGTAAATCCTTTAGTTTAGTTAAATATAGAGATATCGATTCGTCTTCTAACATCACAGCTAAAAAAAATTCAGACAATAACCTTCTGATTAATACCTTTGAAGATGATTCGAAATCTGTTTCCAATGCGAACCAAACACTTTTTGGGTCAATCAGATCGTTAACAATGGGTTTTGCTTGTGAACTCAAAGATAAATAAATAGTTGACAACACCTTGTCCCGTCTTTGAACATAATCATTTTTATCTTTGGTTGCGCTTTCAGGTAGCACTTCCTTATCATTTTCAACATTAGTAATAAACCCATAAAGGCCATTTGCACGTAATAACATTTCCATGTCAATTTTCCATTCGCGATAATTTGATGCGCCATTTAATTTATCAAATTCCTGTACATGTTTATTTTCATGGTATGCATATGCCATTTTTAACCAAACAAACAATCTCACTACCCAAGAATTTAGTTTTACTTCTAATATTTACGCAATTAGCACACGAAAAACACGAGGTGAATGACATAACCTCTTCGCCAGTTAAGTTTGGCCGTTGCTAAAGTACCAAACGATCCAGCAATACATATGCATGAAAGTTTATTAGAAATACAGTACTAACACAATTCCTTTTAATATTCACTATGGCATCAAACTACACATTTCTATAATTTATCATACAACATTCATTCCGATATTTATTGTCCATTATTGTATCATTCCTGCACTTTTCGCCATGTTTTTACCATACGTATATTCTCAAAACCATCATACTACGCACAATATAACCGGTCTGGGCCCATAACCTTGTGAATAACATGAACAGAGTCTTCTGTTGTAGAAATGCTCATTGTAACAATGGCCTAGAAATTGTTATAGCAGTTAAAAACGATAAATCACCATTGGCCATATTACCACGTGTGTTTATATATCTTACCCTAGTGGTAATACTGGAAACTATTGAGAAATTTAAACTTAAATATATAATAGAATATTACAAATACTTTACACATTACATTAATAATCACATTCGCATTTTAAAAGTTCTCCTTTTCCTCTAATTTATCTCTAGTGTTATGCAGCGTGCACATTACAATTTATTACCTTATTTATATACGACTGAATCAATATTACAGAAGTAGCATTTTGTTATAACTACATAACTAAATAAGCCTTCGTTACAGCAGTATGTTCACAACTACGCCAATTATATTTTGATCTTCATAAAACTAGTAATATAGCTATTAATGTAGATAACTAAACCTAAAATAAAAAGGAAATATGTCTATAATAGCATTGGTGAAAATGCTAAATGGTTTTGATCTTAAGAGCGAACCCTGTGGCACCACACTTGTAATACTAAATCTGATACGTACTCGTCCAGTTTAACACATCGAATGCGATTACTTAGATATGATGTTATCCAATTTAATAATGGCAGATTAACTCCATAGTGATGTAATTTAGAAATAAGTGTAGAATGATTCATTACATCAAATGCTTTACTAGTCTATGTAAATTGCATGTACCTCACCACCGGTATCCATAATACATGAAATGTAATTGATTAGTAAAAGTAGATCTTCCTTCAAAAAATCCATGCTGATATTCAGTAAAAATGTTGTGAAACGATGATGACAAAATGGTATCAAAGCACGTTCAAATAGCTTGGGAATTGCGGACTAAATACAAATAGGTCTATAATTTTTTATGTTACCTTTATTTCTGTTTTTGTAAATAGGTAACACGAATGCATGTTTTCAAGCATTAGGAAATGTACCTGCTTCTAGAGACGTGTTAAATATACGTAATAAAGCTATTACAAGAGATTTAGCACAATTTCTTAATAATGAGTTAAGTATCTCACAATACTTGGATTTTTGTTGCCCTCTAACTCGCTCATTGCTTTCACCAGTGTCATATGATTTATATTAACGTACAATAAGTCTATAGAATTTCTAACTTTACTACGATCCACAATTAAAGTTGAGTTAGTTATCACTTTTGAAGAGTATACAGATCTAAAATATTTACGGTTGATTGTAAACCAGAAGGTCTCCTCCTAAAGATAAAGAATAGTTGGAGTATCCCTGACTTTTCTACGATAATTCGCAAAATTCCAAAGTCCTTATATATTATTTGTAATATTTTGTTCGATGCCATTAATGTAATCTTTGTAACAATTTTTACTTAAATTTTTATTTTAATCTTAGTTTGGAAAATATCTGATGCGAAATGAATGTTGTTTGTTGTTTAAACCTAATATGTGCCTACTTCTTTGTTTAGTAAGCTCCTTTATCATTTGTGAACCAGCATAGAAAATTTGAATAGTACAATTTACGTTTAGGTACGTATTTCTCAATTGCAATATGTAAAATGTCACAGAAACTTTCGATCATACTATGTAGATTATCTGATTGCAGTCTGTTCCTCCAGTCGACACTGCTAAAATATTTATTTAATTCATTAGTCATCCCTTTCTTAGTCATAATACCATGATGTATTATTAATTTTGCCTTCCAATTGCATCGTTTACTCCTACCTTCCATTCAAGTGGCACTTGATGCATGTCACCAGTTACTAGCAGATCTACCTTCATTATTGCAATGGTTATATTAGCGAAGCAAAGATCTAGAATTCTACCCAATTGATTACATTCACCATTATATTGACTGAAACCACAGTATACAAATGAACCACAGATGTTTGTTTCTACTCTGTTTTTATTTCTTTTTGCCACTAAACCGTTTGTTTCATGAAGAGCTAACTATAGCAAATTGGGTATATTATAATCCCTCAATACTAGACATTTACTGTCATAATATTTATTGTGTAGACTAAGCACAGGTTCAACATGTGTGGTGTATACATCTGCTAAAGAATCTGGCTGAATATGTAACGGGCATTTTTAATAATTTAACTTTTTTACGCTATTTCCCAATTAACAAATACCTTTCTGTAACTACGGTTTCTATATTTTATCTTTATTAACGCTTTAGGCGAATGCATCGTGTTATAATGAGTGGATTGCATCGTTTCCTTTGAATCGCTGTTTGTATCAAGTAAATACGTCCGAATAGTTTTTAGAATTGTATGCAATTTAACTCGCGTGTATTAATTTTAAAAGATAGATAAATTGAAGATTAATTCTCATTAATAAATAAATTCCAACTTATCGAAAACTATAAACAGCCTGTAATTAATTGTTAGATACGATTGTTACATTCACGTTTTGGATGTTCCTGATGTTATTAACAAGTGTAGATAAGAGTCGATAAGCGGTTATAATAGCGACGAGTTGTAGTCTGTCCTGTGTTCCGATATATTAAGTACGTTGAAAATACTGCTTTCTGTTTGCTTTGATAATAGTAAAAATTACTGCGGTATGAATTCTCAGATCGTTCATGAACAAGCACGCCGTGTTTTTAGTTGATTTTCTGTTGAAAATAGAAGTAGTAGAGCTTGTTAAACTAGAGGCGAATGTGTTTACTCGACCGCGCGAGTAGTAAGGTCATTGACAGAGGGTTTGAGTGATACATGTGGCTTTGCTGATTGTGTTTTTAGTTGGTTTTCTTGTAAAATAAAAGTTTTTACGGAACATGTGACGGACGGTTTTTATTGCTTACGCGTGTCTTACTAATTGTTTTAGTGGTTTGTTTTGTGAAATAAAAGTTGTATATTAACTTTAGAAAGTGGTTTAAGTAACATTTGCCGGACGGTGTTATTGCTTACGTGTGCCTTACTAATTGTTTTTAGTTGTTTTGCTTGTGAGATAAAAGTTGTATGGAACATTGACAGACGGTTTTATTGCCTGCACGTGCTTTACTCATTATGGTTTTTGTTTCTTGCTTTGTCTTGTGATATTTAAACTGTGAAGATCGGATTTCCGGGAAAGGAATCTGAAAAAGAAAAAGGTTGCTTCTTGTAAATATGTATCTCATTCACCAGTAAATACAGTTGATACTGTAGTTGCTGAATTTGCTAACACCGAAGAATCTAAAATAGATCCTTGCTGGCGCAAATTTCGTTATTAAAAAGCATTAGATTTTTCTTTGTTACCCTATGTAGCAAATAAAACACCTCACGTTACTGTTAGTTTAATGCAAGAACTTATCAGATGACATGCATTACATCGTGCCTTGAAAGGCCGTAGTTCTAAATTGTTATTGCAATTTGTACGGTTTGTGTTATAAAATATTTCGAAATTACTGTCTCAGGGAATAGAATTCACAAGAAATTTATCCATGTTACATAGCTCCATCAGCATGATAATGTCTGCTGCTAACCCCAGTGAAACGCATAGGTGTAAGTTAGTGTAAAGTGTAAGCAATTCCATCCACACCCTCACAGTCAAGGGTGCAGTGCTTCGTTAGTGTAGGACATCGTGAATCCCCCACTCCAATTACAAGGAAACGTTACTGAAGGACTTTCTGTAAGTTGAACTATTTCCTACTTAGTATTACTTTAAATATCTACCCGTTGTTTTTGCCATATCTTCGTCGTTCTGAGACCTTTTGCAATAGAACTGCATGCTTTTAAGAAAAAAAGAAAGAAAGAAAAACCAATACTACTAAATTACTCATACCCATTGTGTCTTACCTATTTATTTACTGAATTACTCATATCAATTGTGTCTTACCTATTTATTTTTTTAACATTTTGTCTGATTTATGTTTAATTGGTGTGTGAGGAAACGTTTCTGCTACTCCCCAATATTACCTCACTTTGTACTAAACATTTTTCTGTATTGCTTTTACTGTTGTTATATTATATAGTTTATCTAAACAGTTTCTTTTATTTACATTCTACAAAGTACTGAATAACTTAAACGTTTCATTGCTGCTATGCTTATTCTTTTTTTTCCAGGTTTGCTTAACTAATTAATTTTATTGCAGGTATTATCACTAACTCCTTACGGCCGCGTACATGGTATGTTGGCCTGCTTTCTACCCCCGCTCTCCGATTGAGCCCGGTCACTTTCTTTTTTTTCTCTTTGATTTTCTTTTTGTTACGCACGGCTACGAGCCAACGTAAAATAACTTTGGCGCCCAACGTGGCTGCCACGAAAAAAAGACGTAACAAATATTTGCACACCCTAATAAAAAGCTATAGGATTTTATCTTTACCTGCTCAAATAGCTGCTTGACTGATGACTCCGTTATGGATATTAAAGTACTATTCCACTTTTTACGCACGGCTATGAAAACACACCCATCCCCCCCATGGGCTAAGGTACTTATTCTACAATTTCTATCGCATCTATAAATGTCATAAACACTATTTATTACTTGATTATTATGAATATCACTGGACAGAAAAGCTTACGTGATAAATAAAACATCATAACTGGAGTTGATGGCTTCCAACAAAAATCCAACGATTTGGTTCTTAAACCCATACATTTTGGTAAAACATTTATAACTTTCCATGTTGCCATAACTGCTATTGTCTAAACATTTGATTTATTCACGATTTTAGGAATTCCATCGACAAATCTAATAGATTTGCTTGTCATCATTCCTTTCACGTAATGTGGCTTTTAATGAATTGAGATAGTCACGTTACATTGGAGTTTGATCGCCAAGTATTATAATCTTCTATGTTTGAATATGTCTTCTTAGTTTAAGAATTGCCAATGGAACTTCAGTATTTGAAAAATAACTTTAATTGGTCTTATTTTACCAATTGCATATATGCCCAGTGTCTGTACTTTTATATCGTCACAATCCACTTTAAATTGTTTTAGAATGTCTAAAACTGACTCATGCTCTTCGTTGACTCTGTCGACAGCCAGTTCCTTATTAAATTGTTTCAAATTTAACATAATAAGATTATAAACTCTCCGCTGACGATAATTTATTTCTGATATTTCAGCATGGCACAGAGTATTTCATTATTTTTCAGTTGTTGTAATTTTTCTTCTAGTTGTTTTGTTTCCTCCTTCGCTTCAGTCTTTAATATTTTTAGATCCTCCATTAAATTTGTAATTATTTTCTGTAGTTCATCAACTTTTTTAATTAGTTCTGTAACCATTGATAGCCCTTTTTCATATTCATAGCATAAGTTGTGTAATTGTTCTTTTACCTTTCAATTCCATACACTTTATTTTAGTACTAGTTACATCTGCGCAATCCTCATGAATTAATCTGTTACAGTTATCATATGACTAGTTTTTTTCGTTCTTTTTTATATCATTTTTACTTTCGGGCAAACATTATATTCTTGTATTGGTATTTACTTATTAATTAATTGAACAGACACCTGTCCATTATCTGGAATCAATAATTTAATAATTTTGAATATTAATCTCAATTTATAAATCCTCATCTATATTTACAATTGAACAAGGGCATATATTCAAGTCCAGCCCTGATAATATTTTGCAAAATTCAGTTGCTATTATTGGGGCATTAAAGATTATAAATTAATTTTGTAATTCCGATACTGGGTATTTTTAAAAAGTTATAAGGTTATAAATTAATGTGAATAAACCTAGACGTTATAAAGTGTTGTGTCTTGCTAGTGTTTCCAATAATGACTATAAAGGGACCCATGAGCTAAAATTGCATAGTGGAAAAAGGTTCGTATTAAAATGGTTGATGCACCCGAAAACACATTCACTGCTGCAAAGAGAATAAAATTTTTTTTGAAGAATCTGAAGCTTTACAGGTAAGTTAAACACAGCAAATCTTCTATTATATTAGGAACTCGATGGCAAACAAAAATGTTATCTATTATACTGCAATTATAGTAAGTTTTAGTCGAAAATAGAAATATTTGCTGTCAATATAGGCAATTCAATCCATGATCCTTCCAAAAGTGATACATACATCTCACAGTAGCCATAGGAATTAGAAATCCAAGAAATTATTTCAGAAAGCAATGCTTCTGTTACTACAGTATGAAAATTTTTAACATCATAATCATTAGGTTTTCAGTCCTGGAACTGATTAGACGCGTACCCTTATTCTTTCCTATTTTGAACTAACCTACACATTTCCCTGAAATTTGCACAGTCTGCATCTATCACCATCTGATCTAGGTCTACATCTACTTTTTTTTTTCCTATCTCTGCTTGTAATATATCCCATACTATTCCCCAAAAATGCCCTATTCTGCCCTTCTATTCCTTCTATTTTTTTCCCCACAGATATCTTTATTCCCCCTACTATTTCTATAACCTATTTTTTATTAACATTGTCTGTCCATGCTATCATCCTTATACATCTAAAGCACAACATTTCAAAAAGCTGCTACCGTTTTTCTGTCTGCTTTTCCTACTGCCTGTATTTCATAGGCATACTGTGCTGTGCTCCACACATGCTATATCAACAATTTTCTTCTTGTTTCTATGTTTGCTGTCTTTGATCATAGGCGCTGTTCTTTCTTGTTAGATGCAGTTCGGTCCCCTTCTATTGTTTTACAATTATTTACCCTATTTCTCTGACATTCAGTGGCTGTGAAGCGGGAGGCGGCTCAGTGGCATAGTGGTATGTGTGTGACTACTACGCCCAAGGTTCCATGTTTGAATTCCGACACGGTTCACTTGAAAAATGTTAGGCAGGCATTTTTCACAAAAATACACCCTCGTTCGGATGAGAGGTAAAATGGAGGTCCCATGTGTGAGTGTTGTCATGCACGTTAAAGATCCCTACTTTGCTTGGAACAGCAAGGGTTTGTCAAAATTTCAAATTTTCCAGGTAAAAAAACTCACTTCCTGGCCAATGTAGTACCTTCGAGTGGAGCGTTGGAAAATCACATGTAAGGTTGTGAAGCGGAATAAGTAGCCTGCGGCTGCCAAGTTCCCTGCCGATTTAGTATTATTTCCAAGATATCTTTTTTGCACAGTCAACATTAGTTGCAGATATTTCACAACCAACACCTATAGTTGTTTATAATAATCATGATTTGTCTGTGCTTATTTTTTCGTCATTGGGTTTTCTGTCTCAAAACTGGTTGAACACGTACCTCCACTTATATAAATATTCTTAGCTAGCCTACACAGTTCCCTGAAATTCCCACACAGCCTACATACACCTCAGTTCCCCTTCTATTGTTTTCTAATTGTATGCCCTATTTCATCGAGATTCAGTGGTATTTGAAGGGGACCAGGTAAAAAAAAACTCGCTTCCTGGCCAATGTAGTACCTTCGGGTGGAGCATTGGAAAAAATCACATGTACAGTATGTTAAAGGGGGGGGGGATCCATGGCGTAGTTGGTATGCGTGTGACTACTACGCCCAAGGTATCAGGTTCGAATCCCGAAACGGTCCGCTTGAAAAATGTTAGGCGAGCATAGAAGGCTGCACCAGTGGCATGGTCTAAGGCCCACTCTGGTCCTAGGAGCGAAGGAGAGATCCAACACCTTGAACACGCTGGTGTGTTTGGTCGCTGCTTACGTTGAGTCCCTATATATTTGGACTTCCCTGTTTAAACTCGTGCATGCACACAATTATTTCGCCTATACGAAAATTTTGAAACTATTTTGGAATTCTTTGCCATGTTCTGAATGTAGTACTATCTGTTTTAACTAACTACAAAACAAAAGAATATACTACTTATTACTGTATAATTGGATTAAAATGCTTACTTGTATGCGAGATGATGTTTTTTTGTTAATAATGTTGTATTTATTGCGTCAAGTTTACGTAATTAATTAGGTATTTATACTGATGATTTAGAGCTGTGGTTTTAGCGTTGTACTTTGGTAATTTTTCTCTGGATAATTCATATGGGGAGACACCTAAAAACTACAGATCGTCATATTAAGGGGTAATTTTTTTTTGGGTTTCTCTTGATATATGTATATTGGAGTTATTGAATATTTTTTTTGGTGTTGGGAATACTATGTTTTGTACATTTTTTGTTTAATTATAGGTTGCTTTTTTTGTATGTTTTGTTATGAGTGTGAATGAGCACGTGTATTTTTATTTCAGGCCTTCCTATTTACCGTTGGTATGTATAATACCCTGCCCACTCATCGATTGAGCCTGGTCAATTGATCTTTCTTCTTTGTTGCCTTTTCTTTTATTGACTATGTCCCTGCACGTAGCAAAGCACATACTTATTATACTAGAAATAGAAATGATCTTATGGTTAAGAAAGTTAATTGCACTATGGAAGCTAGAAGCATTGTTTATAAGGCCCTATTATTATACAATTATTTACCAGAGAGTGTAAAAAACTCTGGATCTATTAATATTTTTAAATATCAATGTATAAACCATATCAAAAATTGTATAAATCAATTGTAACATGAAGAAATATGTAGCAAAATATCTGCTAATAAAGATATATCTATCTATCTATATCTTAAGGTTTTCACATTGTTTCGTAAACATGGCGTTTGGTCACCAAGCATTTGTTCTGATTAGCATAAAATTCTGGGAGACAAGAATTCCCCAGATCGAATTGTCTTCATAAGTTATTTTCCTAATCCACTCACTTTCACGTTAATCTTCGAGTCAAGCCGAATGGGAGTCATTGATGATGAGAGTTAGTGGTGAAAAATTAAGTGAATTCACTGATATTCATTTCAGCGCAAAAATCCACAGGTCAACAAAAAACCTCGAGTCAGAAAACACCCTTAGCTCAGCAAACTCCCCCACATCATCAATAAGTTTCACGAGTCAGTCTGGGATCTATTGAAATTTATTCCTGCATGTGAATGGCAGGAGACAACTGGATCATAACCAACGCAAAGGTAGCAATCGGCGACCAGTGGTTAAGGGTGTGTTTTATTTTATGTTTCCTTAATTGGATTTATTTAACAACCCTCTTCTTCACACATGGTTAAATTACCAGCCATGAAAATCCTTCATCGTTTAGGTTCATAAAATCTGTTAAAATGTTGTGATCTCCTTTAATTTTATTAATTTTTCATTTTTGTGAAAGAAAAATCTTTCGTTAAATTTTGTTATATTTGAAGCTCTCACTTACGAGAAGTTTAAAAGAGTTTATGCTTTACGAATAACGAAATAAGATTTATATTAAGATTGCTTTAAAATTCCAGTGTTTTATTAAATTTGTACATGACTGCCAAATCTAACAATCATTAATGAACATGACGATTTTGTTCAAGTTTTTTAAACTAAAAGTTTGATATAATTTATTTATTAACAATTGCTGTTATTTGATTCCCATTATTCGTTATGAATAGAAGTATCACTCTGGTAATTTTTTCAATGTTAAAGAGGTGTGATTAGTTATCTAAGAATTTAAGTAGAAAAATTGAGAATCATTAACTACGAAAAGGTTTTTTTTTAATTAATATTTGCTAGATACAGTGGCGTCCACTTTAAATTAGATTATTTTCAGTTTAACTGAGAAAATTTCAGCTAACACACATCTTTAACCCTCCCATGGGGTGATAACCAAGTTAGCTATCGGCAAAAAATTTTAGTCTTTTCATCTAGTAAGCAGAAAAACTTTAATTTTCTTTAAAGTACATTACTATGCATGTTACGTGCAATAATTATTATTAAGTCTGCTAATAGAATTAAAATCACTTTCACTAGCGCCGTAGCGAAGGGTATTCTTAATCTTGGCAGGGTAACCATATAATTAGCGTGCTTCAAATTTTAAAACTGTTACAACCCGTTGTTTTACGGAAAATATTATTTACAGATGAAGCAATGTTTACACGTAGAGGTGTTTCGACGGTATATATGAAACGTTCCGACATATAATACTAGGTTTGCTTTATTTTTATGCAGTACGAAGCAGTTATTATTCTAATCTTTATTATACTCCTAAGGAAAATGGTACATCTTTGAATGTATATATGTGTATTCTAGATTCAGGTAATAGTCACATGATGAACGATCTTTCGTGTCTCGAATATAATTTGGATAAACTAGATGTGGCCTTTAGAAGGCCCATCGAGATCAAACCGGAAATTTTAAACAAGTTTTCTACTCGATGGCTAGGCATAACCCAATGTTGAACTAGTGGAACAATAATAAAAATTATCGTATATAGCATGTTTTAATTAAGCAGTTGAGTCACTAAATGAATTTATTACTTTAATGGACAATGCCATTCAAAAATCATAAAGCAAGAAATTTGTGATTTATATTATCATGGCCGACACCACTCTAGGTAATTCACATAAAGGTATATGGTCGTTGGTTATACATGCTGTTGGAAATGATTTACGCCATGAGGAATGTATAGTTAATATTAAAGAGGTATTGGATAAAACTGGATCTGGAATGGCTACATTTATTATGAATATTATAAATTCTATAGGCAACGATTCTACTAAAATAACTTTTCAATTTGTCGACTGTGTCGCTTCAATGTCGATAAGCGGATGCATAAAACACTCCATTTGAATCTACGAAGTTTAATATTAATCATTTCAATGGCGTACAGAAATTGATATCAAATATTGTTGGTCACTGTGTGCCGTCCGTACTATGCAGAGGCACTTCGT
Organism: Platerodrilus igneus; assembly: GCA_036346225.1. Lineage (NCBI taxonomy): Eukaryota > Metazoa > Arthropoda > Insecta > Coleoptera > Lycidae > Platerodrilus > Platerodrilus igneus. The sequence continues at coordinate 7,896,698 of JARFIW010000791.1, forward strand.
GTCAATATTGCTGTAGAATACAGTATTAATTCTAGCGAAATAGTCATCAATACGTTTGGTATTTTTGAAGAACTGAACGGTTTATTCACAAAAATTGCTAAGCATTTTTTTCAGTTAAAATGTAGTCTGCAGACAGTTGAAAATTCCTTACAACTTGAAAATCTTTCACATGACATAAACAATTGAGACAGTCAATAATTCATTTGGAGCAGTCAATAATTCATTTGAAGCTATCGCAGAATTGTTAAAAGAAATGTCAACATCAAAAATGTTGATTTGAAAACAAAAGTAGGGCTTTTGGACTTTGTCGGAAATATTAAGCTTCGATTTTATTATCTCAATAATTACGAAAACATTTATGTATAAAATAAAATTCTCAATAAAATGTTAGAAAGCTTTGAGATTAACATTATTAATGCAGTGGCTGTTATAGAATCGATTATAAATTCGTTAAAAATAGTAAGAAATTCTGATTCAGATATAAATAGTGTAATTGAAAACAGTAAGCAATTTTCTCTTAATATTGCGTAAATCCTGAAGACGATTTTAATAAACACATAGGCTAAGTATGCAAAGGTGGGGAAAATAAATCAAAAACAAGAATACAAGTAGGTAACGAGAACTTACAAGAGGTTAAGGATTTCTGCTACCTAGGAAGTCAAATAAAGCAAGATGGGAAAAGCACAAAAGATATAAAACACAGATTAGCACAAGGTCGTGCTACATTTAACAAGAAAAAGCAACTACTGTGCTCAAAGACCACAAACATAGAAACAAGGAAAAGATTGCTTAAAACATATGTGTGGAGCACAGCACTGTACGACTGTGAAGCCTGGACAGTAGGAGAAGCGGACAAGAAAAAGGTAGAAGCCTTTGAAATGTGGTGCTACAGACATATGATGAAGATATCATGGACAGACAAAGTTAAGAACGAAGAGGTACTAAAAATGGTAGGGGAAGAAAGAAATATGTGGAAAACGGTAAAAAATAGGAAAGATAGGATGATAGGCCACATACTACGGCATGGGGGAATAGTGCGGAATATATTAGAAGCAGAGATAGGTAAAAAGAGAAGAAGAGGCCACCTATGTTAGACTACTGCACACAGATAGTAAAAGGTGTAGACTGTAGGAGTTTCAGGGAGATGTGTAGGCTAGCCCAGAATAGAAATCAATGGAGGTACGCATCCAACCAATCCCAAGATGGATAAACTAATGACGAAAAAATAACTGTGCTTAAACATGATTATAAGTAACTACAAGAATTAGTTGGGTAATATTCTCGAATAATGTTAAGTGTGTGAAAGGATTTACTGGAAAACCACTATTTCGGCAAATGTCTAAGTGTTGGGGGATCTTGATAACCACAGGTTGCTTAACCCTCTTCACCGAATCTCGGTGAAATAGGGCATAAAACTAGAAAACAATAGAAGGGGAACGAGCTGTATACACATGCTGTGTGAGAATTTCAGGGAACTATGTAGGCTAGCTCAGAATATAAATAAGGGCAGGTACGTGTCCAACCAGTTTTGAGACGGAAAACGTAATGACGAAAAAATAAGCCCAGATAAATCTAATGATTATTATAAACAACTAGAGTTGGTTGCGAAATATCTGCAACTAATGTTGACTGTGCGACAAGATATATTGGAAAATACTTTAAATCGGTAAATGGTTAAGTGTTGGGGGAACTTGGCAGCCACAGGCCGCTTACCTCCCTTCACAACCACTGAATGTCGGAGAAATAGGGTATATAATTGTAAAACAATATAAGGTGACCCAACTGCATCTAACAAGAAAGAACAGCGCCTATGATGAAAGACAACAAACATCGAATAAGAAGAAAATTGTTGAAAGCATATGTGTGGAGCACAGCACAGTATGCCTATGAAATATGGGCAGTCTGAAACACAGACAGAAAAACGGTAGCAACCTTTTGAAATGCTGTGCTTCAGATGTATGAGGACAATAACATGGACAGACAAAGCTAATAACAAATAGGTTATAGAAATAGTAGGGTAACAAGGATATCTGGGGGGAAAGATAAGAGAAATAGAAGGGCAGAATACGTTCTAAGGCATTTTTGGGGAATAGTATGGAATATATTACAAGCAGAGATAGGAAAAAAGAGGTAGATGTAGACCTAGATCAGATAGTGATAGATGCAGACTGTGCAATTTTCAGGGAAATATGTAGGTTAGTTCAGAATAGGAAACAATGATGGTATGCATCCAACCAGTTCCAGGACTGAAGACCTAATGATGATGATGATATGCTAAGAATTCCTCAACGAAGAATGGATTAAAACCTAGAAAATAATAACTTGAATTTAAAAGATTGTATCATTTAGAATGCCTTAAAGTTTTGGACAATTTAACCAATCTTTTATCAGATAATGACAACACTTGCATTAATAACTTAAACCAATTTCTCGTGTGTTCAAATTACTTTTAAAGAGATATAACTGCTGTTTAGAAAATCTAACAGAAATATTGGAAATATTTTCCATATGTAATGATAATCCAAATGTTTATGCATTACAATGCGAAACTGAAATTTTATTTGTTTACAGTTAATTGTACTATTATGAGCGATTCTATCGACAAATGTAGAGACTTTCTCAAGTCAGCAAAGACATAGTAGAATTTGCGATCACTGCCGGATACACCAATATATTTAATGAAGGAAAATGTAATACACTAAAATTTATAAAAAAATGAAATTAGGTCGAATATGGTTAATGATCATTTATGCGATTTGATGGTTGTGAAGTCTGAAAAAGACCACCCAAAACATCTCATTGAATGCAATAGCCGAATCTTGGTCCACGATGCAAACCAGACAAATTAGATTTAAGTAACTAAATGTTAGCATTGTATGACGTATGACATTTTTTAAATAAAATTCTGAAAACGGAAATTATTGTATAGATTTTCACCCTCCTTTATAAAAAGTACGCCTAATGCAGTTGGAAATTTAACCGAGTTGTTCAATCAAAATTAATTCCTGTACCAAAAAAATATATTTGACTTTGTATAAAGGGAATTTATTACAACCATTGTTACAAATTGATTATGCTAATATTTCTTGAAGGTTATGGTTTTATCTTTGTTTATTACTTATGGAAATATTAGTACATTGCCCATGGTTCCTCTGGTAAACATTTTACTAATCGATGATTTTATTGATTTAGTTTTGTTTTCTACGCGTATGATAGGGACCTGGAGTTGGTGACGGTTTCTGCAAATTTAGCAGTGAAGTCATTGAAACCTACAACAGTTTGGAATACATATAAAGAATTTAGAGAAGGTAAGGGTAATAAATTCAAAAGGTAGCTTCACTGCATCGCTCATTAACTACTAATATGTCTGTACACGAAGGAAGCCCCAGATAAACTCCACATTAATCACGTACTTTTACACGAACTTGTCAAAACTCCTTCAAGCGTCGAACGTTTTCGTTGGTTGGATGAAAATATTTGTTTATCAGATTCCATATAATAAAGTATAGGTTCTTCACCTACCAGTGTGTGGGAATTCAACAACTACATCCTCAGGCATATTAACATACTTAAATTGATGATTCAAGTTAAAGCTTTAAATTTTGGGTTAAAATCTCCTATACTTGATATTAAAATAAAGCTTGTAATGCCAAGAAGTGTAATAGTTTGTACCACTCCTACAGCAGCATTATATAAAAAAATTAGAATGGTATAATGGGCATGTTAATTGGGGCGTAGAAATGACGCCTGCCACCATATAGTTATTAATGATGAATTGCAGTTTGGTGTGTATGTAGCGAAACCAGAAATTAGGATTATCCAAAGTGTGACGATTTGGGGTGCCATTACATACTGCAGCAGGTCACCTTTTTGTTCTTAGTAAGTTGAATACATATTGTACATTAACAACATATTAGAACTTGTTTGTTGCCATATTTACAACAACAACTCAATTTTCCAACAGGATAAGTCTCTGCCTCATACAGTAAATGCTGCTCCAGTTTTCATGTGATACTAATGTAGCAGTTTCATCATTCTCAGATAATCATCAAGAGCCCCGATTACATCTAGAAATTATCTGCTATTATACTATTCCCTTATTAGTATGGAAATTTGCTGCGGGTATTGGAATTCCATTTTATTCGTTATAATTTTTGTAGCAATTATAAGGAACTTCAGTTTTTGTAATATTCCTACTCTAGTTATTTTCTTATTCCTTTTTATAATAGTAACTATAGTGTTCTTTCAGTTTATTAAAATATTACAGGTTAGTTGAACTTATATTTAAGCATCACTTACTTGTATTATTTGTTTTAGGTATTGAAGAATGTCTGGCGATGCTGTATGTAATGGCAGTACTTTAGAAAGTAATGGGTTAACTTGGAAACAATTTAAACAGTTTCAACATCGCTATTTAGTAAATGTTCCGGACTATTCCGAGGAAGCATTTTCATACCCAGATGCACCAAAATATTTTCATTTGCCATATCCTATATTTAATCCAGTTGATTTACAAGACTTTGATGCATGTAGAAATTTATTTAGGGGTAAAGAAAAGTTAGATTCTCGAATGGAATACTATAGAAAGTTATTTCGAAAAGATAAAATACTAAAGAAAGATCTTAAGAGTAAAAAAATTATTCAGCTCCCGCAATACATAATAGATATTATAAAAAATACAGAAAGGAGAGATGATTGCAATGTTTGGAACTACACGGGTGGATTATTAGACACCTTTCATTTAAATGGAACCGACTATATTGTAAACTCTGGATTCTGTCAAATACCTGAAGTAAAAGATTTAGGGGATTGCTCAATTACCTTAAATTTAAATGTTGATGAAGGTTTTCCAATATATTGTATTAAAGCGTCAACTGAACAAGACTATGCATTAATATCAATGCGACATAAATATAAGACATCAGTAATTCAAATAAGATCAGATACTGACATTTTACAACAGAATTTAGTATGCAGAACAACAACTGCTGACTTTTATGAAGACATGAGTATTAATGCTATGCAAAATAAGGAGTACGCTACCGTTACAAATACGTATAAACTCAGAGTTATAGATTTAGAAAAATCGCATGTTCGTGACAAGTATACCTTTGAAATGGATGACCATGCTGCATTAACCGACTCTTTAGCTCGAATTGAATTTATAGATAAGAATACTATTTGCTTTATGAATCGGTGTTGCGTGCACCTTTTGGATCTGCGATCTCTTCAAACACAGAAGTTATGTTTTAACAAGAGCTGGATTGAATGTGATGATTTGTGTTGCATTTCTAAAAATAAAAAATACACAAATTATTTATATGTAACATCACGGCACAGATTAACGAAGTTAGACATTCGCTTGCTAAAACAAAATAATCAAATCATGCACATGTTATCAACTGCACCTTTTATAGCAAGCATACAAGAGAATGGGTTTGAGGAAAACATATGCTTATGTGGTCCCCAAAACAATGATAGAGTCATACTACGGGATAATGGTACACTTAGCACACCTTTGTATATTCCAAATCCTACAGACACTTTAACAAAAGCTTGTTTAAGCCAAAAGTTTACTTTTCATGAGGAATTTGAGCAACGATTGGGTTGTCCAGTTATAGGAATGAAACTACATAAAGATGTGAACACAGATAATATTAACTTATACACCTCAACTACTGTGGGTGATATTTTTAAACAAAAATTAACAAATAGTAAATCAGATGACGTAAGCGCTGCTGAAATATTAATTGAGTGGTTAAAAATGATACTTCAAAGTCCTCCTAAAACATTAGAAGCTACAAGCATCTGTAATTTAAACAAAATGATGCACGTTATTACGAATAATTTTCCGAATGAACGAAATTTAAAACATTTGATGGGTAATGATGTATCACAAAGGTTTAAGAAACGTTTTAGTGATGTATCTCGATATTTGCAAAATAGTGTAGGAGAGGCAATAAATGCAATATGGGACGAACCAGCGATTGATGCTCCTGATGCACAGCCTTCGTCAACTGAAAATAAAGTTTCTGATTGGCTATCCTCTGTATCATAGCAGCTTGTCACTACCGGAATGATATTAGATTAGTAATATTTTTAAAAAATAGAAATGTCCTTAAATACACATTTATGTATGGTTGCTTATATTTTTTGTATATTATAAACATTTTTATTAAACAGCGTGGTCTTTTATTCATATTTAGTGTATAACTCACAAAATCGTAATTATTAATTTTAAAAATAGCAACATTTTCTAAATATTGCAGAGCATAAGATGCGATTGGAAGACATAGTACTAAAAGGAACAAGGAATTGCTGCTTGTAGGGTGTTCTATTTTAAAATCAATTTTTATTTTGAACCTCAATTTAACCATTGGCACATTTACAAATTAAAGATATACATACCGAGTGTTTCAGTAAGCGTATTGTGCGGCCTATATCATAAAGTATAACGCCTAGAGTCTTGAGAAAAAATTTATTAAGTATTTTTAAGTTTCAATTTCGACCGCATGAGGACGCAATCGCTAAGGTCAATGAAAAAATCAAGATTTCTCCCAAAATTCCAGCACAAGGTATTATTTTCAAAACGTGAATGGAGAGTTTGATCTTGACCTTTTTTTGTAGATTGCACAAGGACGGTTGTAAGACATGGTGAATTGTCTACATGTAGAGTTATCTAGCATATCACATGTTGGAATTTATTGTTCTTAGAATCATTTAAAAGAGGATTTCTCAATGATCAAGAAAAACTATTTTTTCCTAGTATTTTTAAAATTTAGTAGATGGCGCTTTTCCCGATCATATTTTTGTCTATTTACTTAAAAAAATCAAATGCAAAGGCATATTAATCCGAAGGTAATTGTATGAAGCATAAAAATAAAGATTTTAGTGAAAATCGAATCTCGATATCTTTAATGGTTTGTAAGTTGTTACAAAAAGTGTGTCACAAGAAGAGTTATGTAGGATATGAATAGCTTTAATTCCAATGGCATATACCATAGGTGTCGCCGTGGATCAATTTAGTAAGCATAAGACTACGGATCCCAAGGTCCTGGGTTCAAATCCCGACACGGCCGACTGCTTGAAAAATGGCAGGTGAGCATTTTTCACAAAAATTACGCCCTCGTTCGGATGAGAGGTTAAATGGAGGTCCCGTGTGTGAGTGTTGTCACGCACTGTTATGATTTTGTATATTTATATTTGGCACCATAGTAATAATAGTTGGCAGTATTGGATGAGAACGTTCGTTGCCGGGAAATGTTGTTAAGTTGTTATTCATGAGAGTACTGTCATGTAATCAATAAAGTTAAGTTATGATATGATGATGATTGTACTAAATAATGTCTTTTACGTTTTGTAAGTTCTAATAATAAATTCGTACTTCAGGTTGCGATGTTATGTTTATATTACGGGTCAAGATTTACTAAGTTATAACATTCTGGCGACGAGGATGCCGGCGGATAATGAAAGTAGAAGCATGCAGCAACAACCTAAATACATCCCTCAAGTTTCGTGATCGAGTTTTTTGATCAGAAAACGCAAAAGTTTGAAAGATGGTTGCAAAGGCTAGAGTCATCGTTCCAAATTTTCTAAATCATGGATGTGGAAATGAAAAAGAACTACTAACTTCATTACATCGGTGTTGATGCATTTGAAATTGTGTGTGATGCATTATCTCTTGCTGAACCCCATACAAAAAGCTACAATGATGTAGTACAAATATTAAAGCAATTTTATGATCCGAGACCTGTAGAAATTGCGGAATACTATAAATTCCACCATCGCATGCAACAAGAAGGTGAAACTGTACGTGAGTATTTGGCTATTCTAAGAAAAATTGCAACACATTGTGGTTTTGCTACTTATTTATTAACTGCGCTGCGTAACCAATTAGTTTGTGGGTTACGAAATGAAAAAATTAGAAGTAGGTTATTAGAAGTTGCAGACCTAAGCCTAGATAAAGCTGTTGAAATGGCCAGTAGCTTAGAAACATCGTACAAAAATTCTAATGAATTTGCTGTAAATACGATACATAGAAGCAACAACAAATGCAAAAAAGTTGTATTTGCGAATACGTCAAATCCGGGTATAAGGGGAAATAAATCCAGCACTCGCATATATAAATACGAAGTGTAACTTTTGTAAAAAAGTGGGACATCTTCAGCGTCAATGTTTAAGTAAAGGAGACAAAGGACGCAGTACAAAAAATATTAATGCAGTAAGCAGCGAATTTTTAGATCCGAATGAAGAGCAAGAAGTAACACATTATATTAATAATATTACCGGCGAAGTTACCAGCGATAGCAATAATAAGGGAGTAATATTTGCAGAAAAAATATGGACTGAAGTAAAAATAAACGATCATCCTGTTAAAATGGAAATCGATAGTGGTAGTTCAGTATCGTTAATTAATGGAAATGACTTTCGTAAGATTTTTAATGATCTTGAGCTCAAACCTACAAATATTAAATTGACTTCCTATTGCAATACACCTTTAACTGTTTTAGGTTATGCCGAGGTAGTAGTGGAGTGGCAACAGGCAAAACTTGAAAACCTTAAGTTATATGTAGTTAATTCTACAAATAATCCTCTGTTAGGAAGGGATTGGATGAAGGTAAACATAAATTGGAATGAAGTTTTTAAAGGTAATGTAAGTACTGTAACAAAACAACAGGTGTTCAGTGAAAACGATAGTAATTTGAAATTAAAACTTAATGCTTTGTTGCATAAGTATTCAGTTTTATTGGGCGAGGATGCCGAATTAAAAGGAGAACCAGTATCGTTATCATTAAAGCCGAATGCACAACCTGTTTTTATTAAAGCTCGTCCAGTGCCTTATGCACTCAAAGAAAGAATTGAATCGGAACTTTCTGATTTAGAGAATAAAGGTATTTTAATTAAAGTAGAAAATAGTAATTATGCAACTCCTATTGTTCCCGTGGTTAAAGCAGACAAAATACGCATCTGTGGCGATTTTAAGGTTACTTTAAATCCACAACTAGAGGTGAGAGCACCCACTACCTACTGTAGATGAATTATTCTCAAAGTTAGGTGGCGGAGTATTATACTCTAAAATAGATTTGCGTAGGGCTTATTTACAATGGAAAGTTCGTGATGAGGATCAAAACAAGTTAACGTTAAGTACACATGTAGGGTTATTTAAATGTACACGCATGATGTATGGATTAAGTTGCGCACCTGCAAAGTGGCAACGAAAATTGAAACAATACTACAAGGTATTGAGGGCGTTGTTGTGTTTATTGATGATATTTGTGTTACGGCAACAGATAATGAAACGCATTTTAATAGACTAGAGATTGTATTTAAACGCCTAGAAGCTAATGGCTTAAGAATAAATTTAGCTAAGTCGAAGTTCATGCAACAAGAAATAGAGTACTGTGGTTTTAAAATTAACAAGTTAGGCATTCATAAATGTTTTTCGAAAGTTGAGGCGATTCAGAAAGCCCCAGAACCTACTAATGTAACGGAATTAAAATCCTTGTTGGGTTTAGTAAATTATTATGGCAGGTTTTTTGCTAATTTAAGTACAGTGCTAGAACCATTGCATAACTTGTTACGTTCAAAAGCTCCCTGGAATTGGACGATTGAATGTCAGAATGCATTTAAGAATATAAAAGATAGAATGCAATCTGGTGATTTTTTAGTTCATTATTCAAATAATTTGCCGATTACTCTTGCAGTAGATGCATCGCCTGTAGGTGTTTCTGCTGTAATTAGTCACATTCTTCCTGATGGTCAGGAAAAACCTATACAGTTTGCATCGCAAACATTATCAGAGACTCAAAGAGGTTGGAGTCAAATTGATAAAGAAAGTTACGCTATAGTTTATGGTGTTAAAAAGTTTTATAAATTTTTATATGGGCGGCATTTTACTCTTTATACAGATCATAAGCCGTTGGTTCAGATTTTTTCGCCAACAAAAAGTTTACCGCATATGTCTGCAATGCGAATGCAACATTATGCAGTTTTTCTTCAAGCATTTAACTATAGTACTAAGTATAGGCGATCTGAACAAAATGCAAATGCTGATTTGTTTAGTAGATTACCAATAGATTCTGAAGATAAAGTTTCTCTTGAGGAATCTGACATTTACGAAATACATCAAATTGAAACTATGCCTACCACTGTTTACGAATTAGCTCAGGCAACAATTGACGATCCCAAAGTAAATCGTTTATTACATGCTTTAAGAGCAGGAACAGATATACCTGCTGAAGTTAGATTTGGAATTGATCCTTTAGAATTCTCTATTCAAAAAGGAGTAATTATGCGTGGAATTCGTGTTGTAATTCCAGACAGTTTGAAGTCTAAAGTGTTAAATGAAATGCACGCAGCTCATTTTGGAGTTAGTCGTATGAAAGCGCTTGCACGCAGCTTTTGCTGGTGGAGCAATATTGACTCAGATATTGAAGCATACGTAAAGAATTGTAATTCTTGTAGTAAAAATAAGAGAAATCCTCCAAAGGTTGAGAAACATCACTGGATGCCTCCTACAAGACCCTTTGAACGGTGTCATTTGGATTTTGCAGGTCCGTTTATGGGTACATATTTTTTTATATTAGTAGACGCTTATTCGCGTTGGCCTGAAATTTATATTATGGATAAACTTACCACCGAAAAGACAATAAAGATATTGAGAAAAATATTTTCTACCTTTGGCCTAATTTCAGTTTTATGTACTGACAATTGTACACAGTTTACAAATTCAAAATTTGATAATTTTCTAATTTCTAATGGTGTTAAACATAAAAGAACGGAACCTTAAAAGGCAAGTTGAGAGCCTTACCTATAAACAAAGAACTGTTAGATTTTTATTTATCGCAAATATTAATGCATTATCGCATTACCCCACATTCAGCAACGGAAAAATCTCCATCAGAGATAATTTTTAATTATCAACCCAAAACAAAATTTCACTTAATGTTACCTGAAACTTCTAAACCTAAACCTTATTTGGATAAAAATGTTACCAATAGATCTTTTGATGAAGAAGATAGAGTAGCAGCTAGAAATTATTCAGTAAAAAATAAGACTGGTAAACTACATTATAACATCAAAATGGATGATGGACGTACTTGGAGACGTCATACAGATCAAATGTATAAAATAGGTGATACTGTTACAAATCAAGCAGTAGAATTAGATCCTATACCTGGTTCTAGTTTAAATTTGGCATCTGTCCCTGATCATAATGTCCTAGAAGATGATCAAACAACTGTTGTTCCAACAAAGGCTGTACCAGTCACACCTACACTGCCTCTAGCATTACGTACAAGCGAAAGAGTAAGGAAACCTTTAGTAAAATTGAATTTATAATTTTATATGCTTTAGATTGTTATTTTCTTAATGACTGATTGTGTTAGCATTTTGATTTTTTTAAGAAAGGAAGGAACTGTTATGATTTTGTATATTTATATTTGGCGCCATAGTAATAATAGTTGGCAGTATTGGATGAGAACGTTCGTTGCCGGGAAATGTTGTTAAGTTGTTATTCATGAGAGTACTGTCATGTAATCAATAAAGTTAAGTTATGATATGATGATGATTGTACTAAATAATGTCTTTTACGTTTTGTAAGTTCTAATAATAAATTCGTACTTCAGGTTGCGATGTTATGTTTATACTACGGGTCAAGATTTACTAAGTTATAACACGCACGTTAAAGATCCCTACCTTGCCTGGAACGGCAAGGGTTCGGCAAAATTCTAAATTTCCAGGCAACAAAAAACTCGCCTCCTGGCCAATGTAGTACTTTTGGGTGGAGCATTGGAAATGTAAATGAACGGCATATACCATAGCTCTAAAAAGTGTAATTGTTGGACACCAGTATTCATTAACTGGCAAAACTCAATATCTATTTAACATACACATAAAACAAAAGAACAACAATAACGAGCAATTAGGAACTTATCATTATTATAGCACTTTCCATCTTTGAAAATGTATTTTTTCAACCTTTAACGGGTGTTTGACAGCAGCTTCAATTTCAACTCCAGAAATGATGGCTATGGCGTTTTGGTATGTCGTGTTTGAAGAACCATATCTTTTAGTTTTCCCCATAAATAGAAATCTAATACAGTAAGATCTGGGGATCTAGCCGACGTAGGATATGAACTTTCTCTTGTCATTCGATTTGGGAAAGATTTTTCTAACTTTCAAGAAGTAGTAGGTCTGGCACTGCATTTTTCTCTAGTGAAACATCCTCCAAAAGCGTCGGTAGGTTGTTGATCAAATAATATAAATATGTTTCTCCATTCAAATTTTCATTAAAAATATATGGGCTTATAATTCTGCATTCCACAATGTCGCAGCAAACATTTACACTCCATCTGTATTGGTGATCAATTTGTAGGATCCAACATTCTTATGCGATTCTAACCTTATTCTTTATGCAGATGATACGACTTTGCACTATCAAGGGGATAATTTATCACAGCTTTACAAGAAAGTACCAAATCCTTAACCCTAGCTCAAAATTGGTCTACTCACATTAAACTTTGTTTAAACGATAATAAGACTGTTCAACTTGTCTTCTTACTGAAATCTGGAGCATCAAGTCGTGACCAGATTGCTAATTTTCTGGGGGTTACAATTGATGCAGTTTTAAGTTGGGATAAACATTGTCACAGTTTAAGTAATAAACTTTGTAAAACACTATATTTCATTAATTCACTAAAAAACTCATTATCTTTAGATATCCTAAAAAACTTGCTATTTTTCCATGTTCCATTGTCATATGTCTTACGCGATTGAAGTCTGGGGTCATTGCTCATCCAGTAAACGTATATTTCAATTACAACGCTGTGCAATATCACATCTAGGTTCTGTGATGACTGTCGTAATAATTTTGTTGAACTTAACATTTTAACGCTTCCATGTATTTATATTCTGCAATGTTCCATTTATGTCCGGAAAAATCTACCTAAGTATAGTAAACATATAAACACACACAACTTTAACACACGTGGCAAGTTTGACTTGGTGCCATCCTGTCATAGGCTGTCTCGTAGTAGGTTTGGAACCAATTACTATGGTTGTATATTTTACAATGCACTACGTTCCTGTATTAGAGAATTGTCACTTACTTAATTTAAAGCTACGCTAAAAAAATTTCTATTAGTGTAAATGCTTTCTATTCTTTTAATGATTATCTTAATGAAGCAGTAAATCTCCAGTAACCTTTTCTAGAGTCTAAAATTAGTTTATATATTATCATTATTAATTTAATAATTATATTGACACATCCAACACATTTAATTGTATAATGGAAATAAATACATGATTGATTGATTGAGGATTATTTTCAGACCAATAATGCATGTTATTCAAATTTACTCTCTCGTCACCACTAAAGGTAGCTTCATTTGTCCATAATGCACAGGACAAGAATAAGGGATATTCAGCAAAACATATCTCTCAAACAGTGATAATGGTTCAATCTTTTATCAGTATCGATATCTAGAAAGGCCTGGTGCAAAAGCACATGATATGGATGCAATTTGTGGTTTATCAAATTTTGATAAAATGTATTCTCTCAGGATATGCCATTGCATATTCACGTTTCGCAATTGCCGCATTTTCAAAACAATTGAAAGTAAATTCTAAGCATGTCATAAGCTTCAGTGTTGGAGAGAGACATTTTTGTAGTTGAAAAATAACAAATAAACTTACACATACAGAGCAACCGATTCTGTTATTCAGAATAGTTAATATGACAGTTACTGACCAATAAATGAACATTTTTATTTTCATCGCCTACTTGGGGCATTTTTAAGGAATCTAATAGCAATAAACTATGTATGTTGGTAAACATCATGAATAGATGTATTGTCAATAACGAAAGACACTTTTGAATAGGTACTATAATAATGTTAGTGACTAAATAATTTAAAATGGTATTTGATCCGAAAATTTAAGAAAATTGAAATAAATACATATGTCTTATTATGGCAGATATTTTTATTGCACAGCTTACGAATCATTAAAGACATCAGGATGTGTTTTTAACTAAACTCTTAATTTTTTTATGCTTCATATAATTACCTTCGGATTAATATGCCTTTCAATTTGATGTTTTTAAGTAAATGGACAAAACTGATATAATCAGAAAAGTGCCCTCGAACAAATTTTAAAAACACTAGGAAAATTAAGTTAACACGTTGACGGCCACTTGCGTCTATAGCTGTCAAAGCGAAGTTCACTATGTGGCATGAGAGCAATAGCCGTCCAAAACGAAACGGTCGTTTTTAGACACTACAGTAGTAGTAACGTTCAAGCAGAGCAGACGTGAAATGTAGTGGCTGTTAAAATTATGTAATTTATTAGTTATAGTTGTAAATTTTGGCATATTCAAAATTAAGTTATATCATTTTCACGAATTTCTAAGTAAACAAAATTAAAAACAAACTTAAAATTTCAAAATTTTGTGATATGTTTGTGATTTTCGTGAGTCCTGGAACCGTTCAAATTACGCAATAAAAGTAAATCAAGTGAACCTCAAGAAACAAAGACTTGTAAGTAAATTCTTAGTTTCCTGTTAAAAAATAGCAAATGTGGTTAAAAATAGAAGAAAATTACTGAACTCAAGCTGGAAATTAGGTCAGTTAAACTGTGCAAGAAAAATTACTTAACTATATTTAATTAATCAAATGGTATTTATGCGCTATTACGTATAAGGAACACTTTGCACGGAATTGTAACAGTAACCTTCAAACCATTTAACTTCCTTATTAATAACCGTAAACACAGTGAAATAATAACAAAATTTTATTTATTGAAACAGAAGTGAATACGCTGCATTCATAATGCAGTAACAAGGTCAAGCGTCGCAATATAAAACACACACAGGAACTAGAATAAATCTAAACAAAACTTATTGCTTAGAAATTAAGTAGTGCATAATTCAAAAACTACTAAATGCCAGTAGGACACTCTCCTATTCGGGGAGGTAGTGATAGCGACCTAACCACAGAGTTAACACCGGATCTGGAAACAAAACCGCAAAACCACCGAGAATGCTGCCGTCATTATCACAGCTAAAATAGGAAACAACTGCGAAACACCAAATCCAACAGAAGCAACAACAAAAGAATAATGGAACCAAAGCAAGGAACCAACGACATTTCAACAGAACACCCCCTTTACAGGATGTACCTGGAGCTGGACCTGTTCATAACTAATGAAATGGACACCGCCAACCGTCTAAAAGTAGGAATGAAGAAGGACTTGAAGGAACGTATTGCAAAATGGGCACTTTGCCAAGCAGAACTGATTGGGAAAATAAACTATTACGAGAGCAAAAACGCAATTACAAAACCAAAACCAACATCTCCTAAAATTACAGCACACACACGAAAACGCACAACACATCGAAACTATCACACTCAAGACAACATACGCGAACATTGCGGCACTAACAAGGCTTCAACCACCGAAACAAGACGCAATCACACGGGCAATGACAAACCAAACTGGTACAGTTTTCATCACTTCCGTCGTGGGGAATCCATTAAACAAATACAGGACACCTTCATGAAAACCATCAACCCCAAAACAGATGGCATTAAGATCAAAAACATTCGAAACACCAATAACACTCTAATAATAGACACGGATAATGAAAGCGAAGCAAGGAAACTACTTCAACATGGTAAACTTACGGAGGTATTAAAGGTAGAAAAACCCCGGAAAAGAAACCCATTGGTGATATTGTATGATGTCCCAACGTATCTAAAGGAATCAGAAGTCAAAACATTAATATACAAGCAGAACCTAGAAGAGAAGTTAAGTTGGAATGAATTCGATAAAGAATTCGTCCTCAGCTTCAAAACTGGACCAAAAGACAAACCCACGGTACATCATGTGGCAACCGTCAGCAATAAACTACGTAATATGCTCATAAATCTAAACAAGTTATACATAGAATACAGATGCATAACAGTTAAAGATCATCTCGTCGTCCCACGATGCATGAGATGTCAGGATCTAGGACATATCTCAAAATACTGCCCACTTCAGACGGACACCTGTAGCCACTGTGGGGAACAAGATGCCAAACACAAAAAGCTAAACTGTCCAAAAGGAAATGAAACCAGCTTGCATTCCATGCCAAAAAGACACGAAAATGTACCGATAACTCAAAAGACTGTCCGCGTATAAAATGCTACTAGACAGACTTATACATAAAACCGATTATGGACAATAACACACACAACCAACAATTATCGAGGAATCCAAACTAAGACATACCTACTGGAAACACGGACAGCTGAGATCGACGCTCAATCCCAAACAACAATACCGACCGCAAATACGAGAAACGGAACAACAAAAACTGAGACGCATAGGGAAACCACAATTAAAATTGGACAGCTAAACGCCATGCGTAGCGCCACCGTAACACAGGAAATCAGACACTTGTCCGAAACACAACGACTAGATATAATCTGCATACAAGAACCATACTGCAAAAACGGAAAATTACCGGGAATGCCAACGACAGCCAGACAGATATGTAAGGAGACAGACCAATGGCAGCCACTATAATATTCAACCCTAACATACAAGCAACCACAATACAAAGATACGAACGAACACAACGTCTGTCTAGAAATATCCGGACAAAACATACACAACTGGGTACTGACCAACACATACTTTCAATTTCGGTTGGACTCCGATCCATACATCACCAACATTAAAAACATTGCACGTACATATTCAAACCAGCCTGCCCTTTTTATGGCAGATGTAAACGGAAAATCCCCAATGTGGCACTGTAGCAACACTGATGCGGCGTGGGGAGAGGGTAGAGGACATGATCAACGAGCTACAGCTTGAAGTGATGAACTGTCCTTCAATCCACCCACCCACAGAAACCATCGGGCAGGAGCAGAGAGTAACATTGACGTCACAATAGCAAACGGACTAGCGCACCCCACATACAAAACTGGAAGGTACATGACAACAACAATAAGCGATCACAACCTCATAACTTTTGACTTACACAAGGATAACATACCATTACATGCGGAAACGGGCAAAAAGACTAAAATACAATATACAAAATGCCAACTGGCAAAGACTAATGGACAACTTCAATCCGCCCCTGATATCCAAGCATAGCGACAACGTACACGCTTACGCCCAAGCCCTAACAAGAACCATTAAAGACACTATGAAACAAACATTAAAAACAATAAGACAAACTGCGCCACAAAAACCGCTAAAATGGACCACAGAGGTCCAGATACTGAAAAGCAAAGCTCGCAAGGCAAGGAGACGCTATCAAGCAGCCCTAACACCGGCAGAAAGGGCCTTCCAGCTGACCAACTACAGACAACGCAAGGCGACATACGAACAGGAACTATACAACATGAAACGAAAATCCTGGGACACTTTCGTCGAAAGACATTTGCAGACGGATGCTTGGGGGGTACCGTACAAGATAGTATCAGGGAAAATTGCACCACCGACAACGTACTCGACTTTAACCAAACCCGACGGAACAGAAACCAAAGACTGGATTGAATCCGCGACATTACTACTACATACACTCCTCCCTGATGACAACTGGGAAGAGGATACACAAGAACAAATACGCAAACGACAAAGAGTCACCGAACAAAACGCGAATGGAAATACACCATGGGATAGAACACAGAACGACGTAACACCTTTCACTGAAGACGAGATTAGACACGCTATCCGTTCAAGTAAAAACAAAAAAGCTCCTGGGCCAGACGGGATCCAGGCAGAAATCACAAAGGCACTAGACACCAAACTCACACCGAAACTTACTAAACTGTACAACGAATGTCTAAGACAAACAAAGTTTCCAAACTGCTGGAAGCAAGCAGACGTAATCATACTCTCTAAAAACCGAGAAAAAGACCCGAAAAATCCGGGTTTGTATCGCCCCATCTGCCTTCTAGACTCGCTCGGAAAAACTTTCGAGCGACTACTGTGTACGAGAATGCAAGAACATCGGAAGACAAAAGGCATGCACCCGGCGCAGTACGGATTTAGACAAGGACGATCAACCGAAGACGCCGTAAACAAAGCCATAAACTCTGCAACCACTTCAAATAAAAAATACGTGGCCTTAATCATGATAGACATAGAAGGAGCCTTCAACAACTTATGGTGGCCAACACTGTTCCATAGGCTAATTGAAATACAATGTCCAAAACAACTACATCATACCTTCAGAAGCTATTGCCAGGATAGATTTGTAACATTGTCTGGTACTAAAAACATCACAAAATCAATCACCAAAGGATGCCCACAGGGGTCAGTCTGCGGTCCCATATTTTGGGACATTGCGACTGAGGAGCTTTTGGAGCAGCTGGAAACCGCAAATGAGGTGAGATCCGTAGTAGCTTATGCGGACGACATCTTGTTGGTGGTGGAAGGAGGTTCCAGAAATGAACTACAGCACAATGCAAACACCGCATTGAACAAAGCCCTAGAATGGTGCAACGCAAATAAGATGACAATAGCACATGACAAAACAAATTATATGATAGTTAAAGGTTCTCTAGAAAGAGACCCTATCATTAAACTGAACAGAGGCAGAATACGAAGAACACGGGAGGCCAAATACCTAGGGCTAACCCTTGATGAAAAACTGAACTATGAAAAACACATTGCCACAGTGACTGCAGGTGCCAGTAAAGCTATGCAATGCATAGCAACTCTTGCACAACGACGTACAATATTCCCCTAAACTGTGTAAGATTATACTTATCCAGCGTACTTGCAGCAATAATAAGCCATGCAGCGAGCGCCTGGGCAACCAGATTACATCTAGTAAAACCCAAACAAAAAGTCAAAAGTATCCAAAGGGGGGTACTAATAAGACTTACTGGAGCATATCGGACCGTATCACACGACGCCCTCTATGTGATATTAGGAGTCCTCCCTCTTGATCTGTATATCAGGAAGAGAGCGGCGACATACTGGTTAAAAAACAACGAACCAGTAAAAGTCCGGGAAATCCTAAAAGTAACATCAGAAATTTGGGAAAAAAAGGAAATTCAGGACACAATACTAACCGAGTGGCAAGATAGATGGAACCAGAGCACAAATGGGAGGAGGGTATACGCACTAGTCCCAAACATCCGAGACAGACTAAACTGTCACCACTTGGTCCCCTCACAAGGGCTCATTCATTTTCTCACGGGCATGGCCCTTATCCAACTTACAGGAACCGCTCGACTTCCAAGACAACAACAACTGCACATGTGGTGAGATGGGGACACCGGAACATCTGGTGTTCCACTGCACCGAACTGCAACAGGACCTAGGAATGGACAGGACAATCCTACGGGACATACCCCTCTCGGACATGCTCTGGAACGAAACATATTTCCTTACCTAAACAGAATCACTCACCAAACTACTACTATACTACACCAAAGGTACACAAACGGACTCTGACAGGACACACACAAACACCATACAAACCCCACACATCACAAATACCACAAACACAGATCACACGAAACACAGAAGTTTGACGTAACGCATCGAACGTGCAATACAAAAGCACAATCCACCCAACACACATGGGAACCGACAACAAACAAGTGGCATACTCCCAAGGACATACCAGGAACCACGTGTCTCCTGAAGATCTACCAGAAGGCTCGTGAATCCTGACGACCGGGAGTGATACCAGTGAAAACGAAGTGAAAATAGTGAAAACGGCAAAAGTGGCAAACGTACCTCAAACACAAGTTTCCCCCAGAACACGTATTAGCATTAGAATACTAACACTAGTAGGATAAGGACTCAATACTAACCATCTGAAATAAAAAATACAACTAACTAAAATAAACAAGAGACAATACTAACCAAATTTGTAATTGCTTTAAGAAATCTAACCCTAGCTTCAGTAACGTAATGTTTATATTTCCAATGTTGTAGCGCAACTAAAAATTACTACAGGGGAAATATTCTGACAACATAATTACAACACATCAGCACGACAAAATACACACAAGTACACACACACAACAGAGACTGTACGTGGCCTCCCTGGTTTTCGGATGCCGATAGCCAGGACACGTACAGGAACGCGTACTTCTCGGTTTCTGATTTCCGGCTACCGGCGGTTGGAAACCGGGAGAAGGAAACACTCCCAAGGACTTCACCACAGACATAAGCACACGCACACACAAACATGTAAACAACAAACACACACACCATTATAGCACACTGGCACGACAAAACACACACATACACACACCAAAACACACACAAACACGCACGTACACGTACCTGCACGCACACGCATACGACACAGATATATACGCACACGTGCACACATACACACCAGGGACTGTACGTGGTTCCCCTGGTTTCCGGCTGCCGACGGCCAGGACACGTACAGGAATGCGAACTTCTCGGTTTCTGATTTCCGGCTGCCGGCGGTCGGAAGCTGGGAAGGACAGCAGTCCCAAGGACAACATCACAGACAGAAACACACATACGCACCCTCACGCGCGCACAGACCCAAACACACACACACGCACACATACACATACACACCAGGGACTGTACGTGGTCCCCCTGGTTTCCGGCTGCCGACGGCCAGGACACGTACAGGAATGCAAACTTCTCGGTTTCTGATTTCCGGCTGCCGACGGTCGGAAGCTGGGAAGGAAAGCAGTCCCAAGGACATTACCACAGACAGAAACACACACACACACACTCACGCACCCACACGCGCGCACAGACACAAACACACACACACACACACACACACACGAGTATTTCCAAACACAAATAATATAAAACTAACTAATATAATTTAAGGTAGCAAATAATTCTGTTAGATTTCTTAGGAGTAACAGGTTTGCTGTAATTTTTAGGTAGCAGACTAAATGTAATGTTAGAATAAATAAAAAAAAAAAAAAAAAAACTACGGCTATATTGGCACAAATATGCATTTACTGGCGTACAAGTAAAAGCCTAGGGTCATGTTTTGGAAACAATTTTTTAGGTTGAATTTCGTTTTCCACCTGTTCCACGACTTGCAGCTTCAGTATGCACTGTTACACTCCATTAAAAGGTTTATACGGTCGGTAAAGCAGTTAACTAAATATTATACTTAGATGGTGGTGCATCTATATGGCGATAGATGGCTCTTAAAAGCCTGTAATACAGTTACCAAAGTTTAATCACCATGACGTCATCGACAATTTATATTGCGCCATAATTACGAAAAGTTATACAAAATTAAACAATAAAAATTAGAGAATCTACTCACGTGAACGATCCGATAACCGGCAGGAAATCACGTTCCGGTAGCCTCGGCACAGCTGCTGCGGGTAGAGCTGGACATCGGGCGTGGGCCGCTCCAATTGCCTCGAGGTCGCTGCAAATTAACCTACCTATGCAGAGAAAAGACAGGAAACGGGTTAATTAGGAACGACAAAGATATTTCAAGGCAAGGGAATCCACATAGGTACGAGAAGGTATCACACCCGACACGACTATTCACTTCCAAGCTCGGCACCAAAAAGCCACGTTTCAGGGCGAGAACCGCGAAACTCTAGTCCCCACTCTTTTTCTAGCATTGGCCTACCCCTCTAGGGATAAGCACATTTGCGCAACTCACTATTGTGACGTGCCGGAAGCCCCGCCCAGTCTATTTAAAAATGTTCCCGCGTCTTGCATATTTGAAAATATGGCGGGAAAACTTCCGTACATTAAAACTAAACATAACAATGTTTAAAGCGCAAATTGCACGTAACAATCGCGACAAAGCCACAAAAGAAAAAACTTAAAAAAAGAAAAAGTCTGTTAGCACAGTAACAGCTTAAAATCTAAGTCCTAACTACCCTATATAAACCCTAACTTAATCCTACAAAATGTTTATATAAGGCGCCACCTGGTTTTTCGACCGATAGCACGTCTACCGAAGTACCAGGAAACGGAATAGGTAGCCCGATAGTCTTTGACTACACTAATTACCGACAGCACAAATTTGTCGGGGAGCATGAAACACTACTTAAACTAACACGGGTGCGACAAGTCGCCTAAACTATCTAAACCTATCTAAACTTATCTAACTAAAGCTAACACAAAAGTTCTTAAGTGCAAACACACATGAGTGTCGCATCACACTATTCTTCTTTTTTGGCAAGAAGTGCCCAAATTTAAAAATGTTCATGAGAGTGCGACACCTTGCACTCCAGCAAATTTTGTTACTGGTACTTTGGTTTCTTCCAATGCACATTTAACTTGTCCATGACACAGTTGTGAATCCACAAATTTACCAAAGTACCGCCTACTAAATCCTTATATGCTAACCTGACAAATTACATTTCTAAATCGGGTTAGCTTTTTCACTTAAATTTCAGAGAGATAAATAATTCCCACGTCTGGTCATACATACCACACCTTAGGACGATAAAAAGATAAGATAAGATCTCAAATTGATGTTAAAGATAATAGATAAGATAGTATTATTAAGCTTAAGTTGTTATCCTCAAAGGTAATGAATAAGATAACGGTATTAAGCTTTAGTTGTTATTTGAGATACTAGATAAGGTAACGCGATATTAAGTTAAAGTGATTATAAGAGATAGTAGGTAAGATGAATTTAGACAGAAGTTATTACTCAAGATAACCGATAAGATAACGCGAAATAACTCGAAGTCATTCCTAACGGTAGTCGGTAAGGTAACGATAAATTAAACCAAAATTATTACTAATGGCAATCGATAAGATAACGATAATAACTAAGGTTATTACTAAAGGTATCAATAAGATAACGATATTAAAACTAAGGGTATTATCGAAGATAATAAAGAAGACAAAGATATTGGCCTAGTTATTACCCAAGACAATAGATAACAACAAAAGAGTGGCTCCAGTAGAGCCGTTGAAATGGGATTGACCCGTGCCCTCTAAAAAGAGAAACCTGTGAAGCAGGTCCGTTCGCAAGAACAGCACGGGGGACCGGCAAAGGCGTTTGGGTGCATTCCTGCACCCGGCGGTAATTGATATCGGTGAAACTATCACCCGATATCCACTCGGTATATAACGATATACACATTCACTCACACATTCATACCTCATACATACCTTCACTGCCAGAGTCCATGCACTGACAGCGGCACCGCATGACGTCACGAAAGATTCGCAGAGACCTGGTCCAAGTGTCTGTGGAAACCTCCCGCGCAACCACACGGTGACTAACAGAAATGAAAAGGCAGTAGAAATAGGAAAGGTAAAAAAGAAGGAGGTTGGTTTTTTGGAGTGCATAAGAGGCACCTCCAGGTAGAAGAAAGTAGAGGTAGGGCTCGCATTGAGCAAAAGCGACAGAGGGAAAGGTGGATAGCAAAGCGCTACTCAACCAGCCAATGTGGTCAGTAGCTCGGAATGAGGGAACATCATTCTTATGTGGCAGACGGGTGTTCCGGGACAAGAACAGGTCCACCGAGAGAAGAATAAGGCATAGCGGAGATAGCGGGTTAAGAAAAAAGTATAGTTTTTGGACAAGCGTCCAAGAGAAGGTAGAGAGTTGTCCCTATTAAACACAGCGCAGTCTGAAGGACCACCTGCGATATTAATCCGACAAGATAAGATATAACATATGTTAACATTCACTAGGCTCTCAAGAGAACTAGTGCGATAATTTTCCTAACGAGTGCTTCGACTACGATAAGAAAATCAGACAAAGATAGACACGACAACTTAAAAGTATCTTCACAGATACAAACCACAAAAACAAACTGTTTTAAGGTAGTTTTTTAAATCGGTAGCACCCTAAACACACAAAAATGCCCAATTATAAGCAGTTAAATACAGATACACTGTCCCCATATGCTAAAACAACAGAGAATTTAATAAGATAACAATAAGAAGCAATAGCACCTCACCACAAAGTTCAATAAAAAACAACGAAAAAAAATGTTTATAAGTTATGTAGATTTAATAGAAAAAGGAAGGAATAATGTTGTAGTATAAGGATGTAGTACAATGTGGGCGATTGCAATAATTCAGAGGAAAAACCACACGGAATATACAATCCTAGTTCTTGCAACTGCGAATATGAACTATTTCTTTCAATGGCATAGACTGATCATGTCCTATGTGAGCCCAAAGAAGAAAGCATTCACTCAACATCAGCTAAAACCAATCATAAAAATTCAATGAGTCATTTCAACCAAAGTTACGACAATTACCACACAAAATTCAATGACGTAAGATAAACACTAAAAACCGAATAATATGTAGTAGGAAAAGTTCAAGGGTTGATTAAATGAAACGACAGAGTTATATTGGGGGGTATAGAGAATGAAGTGATATATGAGTAACGGTATGGTGAAGGAAAGTCAACCAAG
Source organism: Platerodrilus igneus (assembly GCA_036346225.1). NCBI lineage: Eukaryota > Metazoa > Arthropoda > Insecta > Coleoptera > Lycidae > Platerodrilus > Platerodrilus igneus. The sequence continues at coordinate 7,921,081 of JARFIW010000791.1, forward strand.
AGAAAAAGATAGCTAAATTAAGGTAAGTAAAGTTAAACGTGTAAGAAATTATATACTATATGAGAGAAGGAATAAGTAATTAAAGATACTAATTGATGGTGAAAATAGAAAAATATTAGGTAAATAGTGAGGAGAATGGAACGTGAAAAACTTAATTAGCATTTGGGTCGGCAGAGAATGGCTTAAGGTCTTTAATATGCCACCTGCCTTGGCGTTTTCCTTCAGCATCCTGAAGTTCGTAGATAAGGGGACTAATGACACGAATGACCTTACAAAGAATGAATTTAGGGGCTAATTTTGAAGAAAATTTCTTAGATGCATCCGATAAGACATAGTTCTTTTTCCAAACTTGTTCGCCCAAGGCAAAGGAAATATTTCGCTTACGTAAGTTATAATGGTCCTTACTCTTTTCGTAAGCTTTTAACAAATTTTTTCTAACGTCGTTAAAGATAGAAGGTAATGACTGTTGGTCCTTGTCCCAACGTACTTTATCGTCAAATTCAATTACGTTAGTATCGTCAGGCACTAAACCATAGTAACTCCCATCGATTGGGGTATATCTTCCAAAAACAAGAAAAGACGGAGTGAATTGGGTTGCTTCGTGTTTAGATGTACGCAAAGCTTGAGCAATTTCAAAGATATGTTCATCCCATGTAGTATGGTCTGAATTAATATAGGAAGAGATAGCGGTAATTAACACTCGATTTACTCTCTCGGTAGGGTTTACTTGGGGATGATATTTTGCGTTAAACCAAATTTTTTGTACTTTATAACTTTTAACGAAATTCTGAAAATCTTTAGAGATAAATTGTGCACCATTGTCACAAAGGATAATCTGAGGGACACCAAAGATAAGAAAGACATTCTGTTCTAGGAATTTAATTATTGCTGCGGAAGTAGCTTTACGTAAGGGTTGTACCATAATAAATTTAGAAAACCAATCGGTAACGACTAAAAGATATTGATTGCCTCTTTTTGATCGAGGGAGAGGTCCTAATAAGTCAAGCGATATTAATTGAAAGGGATAAGATACACGCTTAAAGTTACCCATTAAACCAGGGCGAGCATCTTGCGAACTCTTATGGGAACCACAAATTTTGCAGCTCTTGATGTAGCGACAAACAGATTGCTTAAGTGTGGGCCAGTAATACAATTCAGATATTTTAGCGAGAGTTTTTGTAACACCAAGGTGTGCAGCTAAGGGATCGTCGTGACATAATTTGAGCACCTCACTGCGGTTTGCAGTAGGCACAACGAGTTTCCATTCAGGTATATTCGATATTTTATGTGGGGACGAAGATACAAATTTATACAGTCTATTATTAGTTACACGGAAGGTAGGAAATTTGTCAGGGGTATCGGAAACTTTTCTAATCATATTGAGGTACCAGGTATCCAGAATTAAATTTGGAAGGTTAAGAGAGACGACGTCACGAGATAACGCATCCGGTACGATATTTAATTTGCCAGGTCTATGCCTAACGTCAAAAGTAAATTGAGATATACGCAAGTTCCATCTTGCCAAACGACCTGCGGGTTGTTTCAAGTTATTAAGCCAAGTGAGTGCTGCACAATCAGTGATTACGGTAAAGTGTGTGCCTTCGACATATCCTCTAAATTTCTCGATGCCAAAGATAACGCCCAATAGTTCTCGTTCGGTAGCAGAGTATTTTTGTTCGGCAGAAGTTAAGGCACGGCTCGCATATGCGATTGGATGTTCTAAACCATTGTTTACCTGGAACAACATTGCACCTAACCCAGTAAGTGAGGCATCGGTTTGTATATAAAACTTATCATCGAAATTTGGAGAGATTAAGATAGGTGCCGAAGTGATTAATGTTTTAATCTGTTCGAAAGCCTGTTGGGATTCTAAATTCCACTCGATAGTTTGGGATTTCTTTTTATTTTTAATTAAAGCGGTAATGGGTGCAGATATAGTTGAAAGATTAGGTAGAAAGATGCGATAATAGCTAATCATTCCTATTAAACGCTTGATTTCGGTAACAGTTTTTGGTGTTTTAAATTTAGTAATAGCATCAACTTTAGCAGGATCTGCTCGTAAGCCTGTCCCATCGACAATAAAACCAAGAAATGTAAGGGATGAACGACAAAATTGAGACTTTTCCCAGTTTATCTTAAAACCTGCTGCGTTTAAACGTTCAGCAACTTCATCTAATGTGGCGATATGTTCATCGAAAGAACTTGAGATAACTAAGATATCATCTAAAAACACAAAGGCACGTTCTTGATGTAAGATAGGACCTAATGTTTGATCCATAGTACGTTGTAAGGTTTGTGGAGCGTTACAGAGACCAAATGGCAAAAAATTGTATTCGAAAAGACCTCGGCCTGGGACACAAAAAGCAGTTTTTTGACGAGAAGATAAGTCGAGAGGTATTTGATAAAAAGCTTGTCTAAGGTCGATAGATGAGATAAATTTTGCGTTACGAAGGCGGCTTAAAATTGAGTCAGTTCTAGGTAGAGGGTAAGCGTCTGGAACAGTAACAGAATTTAGCTTCCTGCCATCAAAACAGACACGCCATTCGTCATTCTTTTTCCGAACTAGCAATACGGGAGAGGTCCACGGTGAATTTGAAGGAGAGATAACACCAGATACTAACATTTTGTCTATTTCCGCATGTAAATGCTTTTGTAAGGCAGGCGATAAGGGATATTGACGTTGCTTAAAGGGAAGGGCATCACCTGTAGAGATAACGTGTGTTGCCGTCGTAACACAACCAAGTTCAGAGGTATTAAGTTTGCGAAATTTGTCAATTGTAGCGTTAAGAGTTACATCTTGGGAGTCAGTAAGAGAGATTTTGTTAGATATTCCTGTAGATGCACAGGAGTTCGTTTTAATGGAGGTTTGCCATGAAAAATCCTGAAAGTAAAGTGACAGATTAAAAAGTTTACAGAAATCAACGCCTAGCAGAAAGGGATAAGCTAATGTAGGCACAATCAAAAATAAAACCTCACGTTCAAGAGACTCTACACGAATTTTTAACTTAAGGGAACCGGTTACATGTATTTGATTATCGTCAGCTAAATTTATGGAAGTTTTCTCGGGAATAATTTGAATTTTGATATTTTGTTGAGATAATTGATGTAAACCTTCGTTATTTATAAGAGAACATGAAGAATCTGTATCCAATAAAGCAATTACATTTAAGGAACCAATTGAGATAGATAAGTGTGGACGATTATCGAAGGGTTTTTTAACGAGTTGTGAAACAGCGGTAGTCTTTTTATAATAAAAGGAATTGACGGTTTGTAACCACTTAGACCACTCGGCTGGGGTAGTATAGCATAATTCCTCTAATAAAGGTAAGGTATTTTGTACATTAATAGTAGTGGTATTATTATTAGATAAATTTAATGACGGTACAACGTTAGAAGTGGTTTTATAATTTGAATTTATTAGCGTCTGTGTCCGTTGGATGATTGGTGTTGAGGGCGATTTTGGTTTCTTGAGATATTCACACCCTGATTTGAAATATCTCGACGGGAGTTTCCCGATACGTTAGGATTACAGTTGGTGCAGTTAGATTTGTAGATATTTGAGCGACCACAACCATAACAAAAAATATTTCTAGGGTATGTGCAGACAGTATAGCTATGTCCACTTCGCTTGCAATTCCAACAGGTAAGTGCATTGTTAGTAACGGTAGGAGGAACGTTAAGTGTAGATACTTTACGGGAAGCTCGAACTTGGCAAGCCAAATCAGGTTCGAGAAGACCAGATAATTCCTCGGGAGGTGGTCGATATTTGTTAATTCTTGATCTCACTTCTTGGAGGGACCGACATAGGTCTTTAAAGTGGGCTAACGACGAGATTTGTTGCAATGCCAAACGTTCTGAGAAGTAGGGGTTTAAATTTCTAAGTAACTGATCGATAATTTCGGGTTCGGAAGGTTTTTTGTCGAGTCTGCTATATAAAGCTTCTAATGAGGTAATAAAAGACACAACATTTTCGTCGGGACCTTGGGTTCGGTTACGAATTTTGTTCCAAAGGTCGTTAATGTAACCATAAGGTAGGAAGTCTCGTTTTAAACAGGCAACTAATTCATTCCAGGTAGAAATTTGGTGTCGTATGTTCCTATACCATATTAACGCTGAGTTCGAGAACAAGTCACCAGCTGAGATAAATAGGTCCTGGTCGGTACACCCGCGAGAAATTTTAAAATCATTAATACGATCAAGAAAGGACGATAAAGACACCTTCGAATCAAACCCTTCAAAAGTGAGACCCCATTTGTATACAGGTATAGGTTTTCCTAACGGTTTAGGTTCGGCAAGCACAAGATTTGAAAAAGGTAACGATATATCTACGTCTGCACTAGGATTAAGTCTTTCTAAAACAATCCCTTCGAGCAATAATACCTCGGACAACAAACTTTGTTTAGCTTGAGCCGCTTGGTCGTCGTCATATAAAGATAATGATTCAACACGCTGTTTAACGTGAGTTATTCTCGAAGTCAATCTCCCTAATTCGATATTAGTAGCAGCAGGATCTGTTCTGTTTATTATACCCGATATATCATCTAAAGATAATTTAATTTGCGATACGTTAAAGGGACAGTCGCCAACGGGGTTCTTTAAGATAGAAGTGCCCTTGCATTCCTGTGCCAAGATAGCCCTGAGTTGAGATCTTCTATCATTCTGATTGCTCGCTGCGATGATACTTCTACACTCCAGCTCGTAGATCAATTCGAGGGATTTTAAATGTGATACGTTCATTATGAATACAATATTCAAGACACGATATAAAAAATATGTGATTTTGACGCAGATTAGAAGGTAAAAAAACACGTTACACTTACTTTAAGGTAATACGATAAGATATTTAGGGAAGGAATCTTGTTAAAAACGTCACGGATAAAAATAATATGCCTGTTAAAGCTTTAATCTTATGAAAACACCAAAGAAACACATTTAAGGTATATGGAAACGAAATCAATGTTCAGTTAAATACATATTCTATAGATAATTACTGAAAGGCCTTCCAAAAAATTGAAAATGGACGCAGGTAAGCAATTTACTTCACTCAGTGTTTTTTAAACACAAGATTTTCATGTAAAGGGATAAACCATAATGCAGTTTTTAGAATGTAACATAAAGGACAATGTATTTAAATTTCAAAAAACGGCCTTTTAAGGTTAGGAAACAAACAAAGATATTTTAATAGGTAATTTTACAATAACTGTATTTAAAGATATCTAATTAATGTAAAAAAATTATTTGTATACTTACATAGATAAAAGTAGATTTCCTTAAGTGAGAAAGCTAAAAATACATTGTATCCTTATAAAGGAAATTATTCTAACCTAAAAACAAAGAAGAAAGCCCGGTTCGTAGCCACCATGTTGAAAGCGCCATCTGTTACACTCCATTAAAAGGTTTATACGGTCGGTAAAGCAGTTAACTAAATATTACACTTAGATGGTGGTGCATCTATATGGCGATAGATGGCTCTTAAAAGCCTGTAATACAGTTACCAAAGTTTAATCACCATGACGTCATCGACAATTTATATTGCGCCATAATTAGGAAAATTACACAGAATTAAACAATAAAAATTAGAGAATCTACTCACGTGAACGATCCGATAACCGGCAGGAAATCACGTTCCGGTAGCCTCGGCACAGCTGCTGCGGGTAGAGCTGGACATCGGGCGTGGGCCGCTCCAATTGCCTCGAGGTCGCTGCAAATTAACCTACCTATGCAGAGAAAAGACAGGAAACGGGTTAATTAGGAACGACAAAGATATTTCAAGGCAAGGGAATCCACATAGGTACGAGAAGGTATCACACCCGACACGACTATTCACTTCCAAGCTCGGCACCAAAAAGCCACGTTTCAGGGCGAGAACCGCGAAACTCTAGTCCCCACTCTTTTTCTAGCATTGGCCTACCCCTCTAGGGATAAGCACATTTGCGCAACTCACTATTGTGACGTGCCGGAAGCCCCGCCCAGTCTATTTAAAAATGTTCCCGCGTCTTGCATATTTGAAAATATGGCGGGAAAACTTCCGTACATTAAAACTAAACATAACAATGTTTAAAGCGCAAATTGCACGTAACAGCACATGGTTGTAAAGGGAGTGATTGTGTTTTCTCTTGAATTCATAGTTGTTATTGATACATTTAACTATATTTATTGTTTATACTAGTAAGTATTTGTTTATTATTGATTTTACACTTTAAATAGAAATAAAAAAATTAAAATTTAGCATTTTTTGATACATTAGTGATATTTATGGTTATACTGCTTACTTTTTTTATGATTTTAAATTTGAAATATAAATAAATAATAATAATGTAAAGCTTCAGCAGCCTAACCTAATCTTTTTCCCAACTGGCCATTTTCTGTAAATATTGAATAAAACATTTTATTTTATAATATAATATACGATAAATAATAATATAAAAGAAAAGTTTTATTCAATATTTACAGAAAATGGCCAGTTGGGAAAAAAATCAGGCTAGGCTGCTGAAGCTTTTTGAGGAAATGAGTTGTGGGTCAAGCAACAGTGAATCTGAATCTGATGATGACAGTGCTGAAAATAACAGTTCGGGTAGTGAAGATTATGATCAACTACAGATGAGACATATGAAGCACCAGAATACCATAAAATGTTGACATGGCATACCAATACAACACCTATAAGAAACTTTTCTTTTGATGCAGATGCCACTGGGATTCTTTTGGATATAGATGAAAATGTTTCTCCAATTCAGGTTTTTGAAAAGATATGGGATGACCAAGTAATGGAAATGATTATAAAATCTACGAATGATTACGGCATAAAACTTTGCAATCAAACACGGCCACATACAAGGCATAGTAGGAGGGCAAATTTCAAAAATACTGATACGGTTGAAATGAGAAAGTTTTTAGGTTTGTGTTTGCTTCAGCTCCAGCTAAAATTCTCCAGCATTAGAAAACTTTTTTCTATTGATGCATTACATTACCACCCAGCATTTCCTTCACAAATGTCTGGAAGGAGGTTTGAGCGAATTTTGAGATGCTTTTGTGTAGAAGAAGAAAATTCAAACGACCCTTTGAGGAAAATAAAAATATTTCTTGATTTGCTCATACAAAAGTTTGCAAATTCATATGCACCAAATGAAGCATTATCATTAGACGAATCTTTGTTATTATTTGGAGGAAGGCTTTATTTTCGTATGTACATGAAAGGCAAAACATGGAATTAAATTCTACGAACTTTGTTCAGCCTAAGGTTATGTTTTGAACATAGAAATATACAAAGGCTATCGAGAAAACGATGAAAACATGACAACTATTGAAAGTCTTGTAATGCGATTGATGCAATCATATTTAAACACAGGCATCATTTTTCATGGATAACTATTACAACAGTCTACCATTATCTAAGAAATTACTTAGCAAAAAGACACGTGACAAGAACTCTTCGTGTAAATAGGAAGGGTGTGCCACAAGAAATAACACATCGTAAGCTTAGAAGAGGAGAACATGTATGGCGACGCCAAAATCAGACATGTGTGTCCAAATGGAAAGATAAATGGGATGTGCTGTCTAACAACAGCTTACCACCCAAGTATGATAAACACAACTAACTGGCGACAACAGGAAAAGAGACAATCAATTGAAATAGTGAATTATAATCAGAATATATCAGGTGTTGACAGAGCAGATCAGATGATGTCCTATTATTCCTGTCCACGAAAAACAATAAGACGGTATAAAAACGTAATCTTTCATCTATTGGATGTAGCAGTGTGGAATTCTAACTACATCTTTAAAGAAAAGACAGGTTCTCAAATGAAGTTTATAGAATACAAGGAAGCAATCATATGATCTCTAACTGGTATAGATTATAAACAGGATGGAAGGTCTTTGGTTCAGTTTAAACGTGCAGGAATCCAAACCAATGAAATCAACTACAATGGAACACAGCATTTTCCTAAGAAAATTTCTCCTCCTGAAAATTATCAGCGAAAAACATTTTCAGCATTGTAAACAATGTTATAAATAGGGAATAAGGAGGAAACATCATATTGCTGCAAGAATTGCATGTCATAACCTGTACTGTGTCGTGCACCATGCTTTGAAACATGGCATACTGAAAATAATGTGTAATAATTATAAAATTATAATAAATTTTTTTGTCATTTATTTATTTTTGTTTGATTATTAACTAACATTTCATGTAAAACTCCCAAAAATACTTTGTTGCACACAAAAAATTGCTTATTTGAGTCATTAAACCTGTCATTTACGGTTTTAAATTTTTGCTGTTATAGTCACCATCGGTCCCATTACTTAGTGTCTAGAGTCCGCTAGCGCCATGACGGTTATAGCCGCAACCTAATTAAAGGTGCTGAATTAATCAAAATTAAGTTTATTTAAGCAGAAAGAGTAAAGCTGTACTTCTAATATTCTAAAAATTAATTTTTGAACTTCACTTGTTCCTACTGTCCGTCAATGTGTTAATAGTTTTTCATGATCCTTGAGAAATCCTCTTTTAATTGATTCTAAGAACACTAAACTCCAACATGAGATATGCCAGATAACTCTATTTACATGTAGACTAATTCACCAGGTCCTACTACCATCCTTGTGCGGTCTACAGAAAAAAACTTTAAGATCAAAGTTGTACAGAATTAAGTAAACTATTCATTTACATTTTGAACATAATATATTGTGCTGGAATTTTGGAGAAATATTGATTATTGCTGTTGTACTTTAGCAATTGTGCTCTCTTGCAATCAAAATTGAAACTAAAGAAATATTTTCCAGCAACTTCTCATGACCACTTTACTTAATAAATTTTTGGCGGCAAAGATTTAGGCCTTATGCTTTATGATATGCGGCCAAGCGATACCTTTAGCTAAACGTTCGGTATTTATCAGTTTAAAAACCATTAGGAGAAACTGTAGCGTTCTTCATATTTAACATATTTATCATTACACGATTGATGTATCACTGCATTATTCTTTCTTTTTGCAAGTGTACCAAACAAGCTGCTAAGGATTCAAACTGCACGGGTCAGATTATCATATGAAATTATAAAGATAAATTATAGGTGTATCATAATATGTGGTGTAACAGTTTATTTTTGTTTGTTACAAAGATCTTCTCAAGTTAAGATAGCATGTTATATGTAATGCCTGGGTGTTACAGGAAATAAAAACCAAATGTAAAAAGAAAATTAATCTAAAACGAAAAAAATATTATTAATTCACTCTGATTCACTCGGAGAGTAAGTTATTTACGTATTGATGTATATTTTTGTTTATGTTAATTCGATTGCAACATTTGAGAAAGACACAAAATGGTACCGAAACATTAATTTTTGATTAAAATGCTTTTTACATATTGTTTTATTACTGGATTATATTCGAAAAATACCTTTTCATATATATATATATATATATATATATATATATATATATATATATATAAAAGAACCGCGTATCTCCAGTCGTGTTGAAAGTTTGACTGTTTGCCATGTGGTACCAACATTAAAAAATTAAATTTTATTTGCAGTTTTAAGGTAAAATATAGCTGAAGATTGTAACGGGCATTTTTAATATCTTTAACATTTTACGCTATCCTCTATTCATAAATAAATTCCTACAAATTACTTGTTATATTTAATAATTATTAACTCGTTGACGAATACTCTCGCCATAGTATATTATGTCCCTGGCGGCTAGCGTACCCGAAATACATCAGTGCATAGCTGGTTGCATAAAGTTGGATTTTAATTAATAAATAAATTGAATTATTCGTCTTATAAATTTTAGTTCCTTATGCTATCTATTCTCGTTTGAGATAAGAGAAGCTCAGGTGTTATGTTAACAACAACGGAGATATCGACAGATTAGCGTGGTTGTTAGTTGTACTTGGTTGATATAAAATTACGAGTTGGCAGTTGTTCGTTGTCCCGAAATATTCTAATGACTTTTGAAGAAAAGAGGCTTTTATAGACGAACGTTTTTGACGTGTTTATTTTACGGAACATGTGACGTAGTGCTTACGCGTACTTTACTAATTTGTGGTTTTGGAGTTGTTCTTTTGTTCCTAGAAATGACAAGTGATATATTAACTGCAGAGTCGATAAGTTATAATAGAGTGAAGGGCTGTCGGTTGTTCGTCGTTCCTCGATATTGTTTACGTTGATAATACGGTGTCCGGTTTGCTTTATTAATTGTAGTGTGAGTTTCGTGCTTGGTTTCCAGATATATTAATTACAAAAGTTGACTGGTTGTTTTTGCGTTGAAGAGAGTGTGGAAAAACGCGATGTGGTTTGATGAAGCCAAGCTCGTTTTTCCACTAAATAAACTGTGATAAAATACCAAGTACGGTATATAATTTGTTATAAAGTGCTTAAAATGTGTATTAAAGTGGTTTTGTGTATTAGTAATATGTACTCGTTCGGGGTACCCAATGTGAAACCTGCAAAATCGCTCTTTTTATTGTTACCTATTTTCATTCTTACGAGGCCGTTCTAAATGTCGATGTGGGTGGCGCGGAGTTTGAATTGGTAATCATAACCTATTCAATTATACTCCTAGGTGTTTAATTCTTGTATAAGGTTGGACGAAGAACAATTGACGGACTTGCTTAGGGTGTGACTAATAGTGTTTTGTTGATTCATCTTTTTATAAGGGGACTGTTTGTGCAAACTTCGTTATTCGAATACATTGGATTTTTCTTTGTTGCTATAGGTAGCAAATGAAACACCTCGCGTTGCTGTTAGTTTAATGCAAGGACTTATCAGAGGACATGCATTACATCGTGCCTTGCAAGCCCGTGATCCTAAATGCTAAATGTTTACTACAATTTTTGTGATTAGTGTAAAGTGTAATAAGTTCTATCAACACCCTCACAATCAAGGGTGAAGTGCTCCGTTAGTGCCGAACATCGTACATCCCACATTTCCATTGCGAGGAAGCATTACTGCCGGACTGTCTGTAAGTGAACTATTTCCTATTTACTATTACTTTAAATACCTACCCGTTGTTTTTGCCATATCTTCGTCGTTTCTGATACCTTTTACAATAGACTTGCATGCTATTAAGAAACAAAAAAAAAACTAGTACTTCTGAATTACTTCTCAATTGTGCTTATCTATTTCCCTTTCGTTTAAAAATATTTTTGTCTAATTGATGTTAAATTGGTGTGTGAGGAAACGTTTCTGCTACTCCCCAATATTACCTCACTTTGTATTAAAAGTTTTATACTGCTATTACCGTTGTCATATTATATAGATTACTCAAACGTTTTACCTTCTTTTACATTCTTTTTCATTCTTTTTTCCAGGTTTAATTAACTATTTTTATTGCAGGATGGCTATTCTAATTCTTTTTTTTTCAGGTATTGTTACTAATCCCTTATAGCCCCGTACGTTATATGTTGGTCTGCTTTCTACAACCCCCCCTACTCTCCGATTGAGCCCGGTCACTGTTCTTTTTTTTCTCTTTGATTTACTTTTGGTTACGCACGGCTACAAAAATTACGTAACAAGATGCATTAGAAACTAGAAAAAAATGCATTTGTTTAAAAAACCTAAAAAGGATCGAGTTACGTTGTTCAAACTTAGGAAAACTGTAGAATTTAAACTTCTTTATTTCGGTTGAAATTGACGTAACTAGAATTACCGGGGTTTTTCTTAGCAAAATGAGCTTGAATCCTTTAATATCTTTTCGTAAAACGTACTTAGTTTGAAATAAATAATATAAATTATGTTTTATAAGGAGGAACTGAATAACAATCGTATTTTATTGCTCAAACATAAGTACACTACATTCACCATCTTACGGTTTAAACGACAAAAACGAACTTAAAAGTTAAATTGTACACTAAAAACTGAAAGTAACTTCTTAAATATTAATGTAATACACTTTAAACTAAAGACTGAAATATGAATAAAAGCGTAATATTTTTACACAGGTACAATTAAATTTTTTTATAGACATATCCACCCAAAAACTTTTTCGATTTTTGGGAATTATCCTACTTAAATTTTTTTAAATACTCTGCTTCTTTTCTTTCGTCACGCCACATGCTGTTACTCGTGAAAGGGGTAGCTGATTCATTCTTCCTTTCTAACTCCATCGTATCTTCAGTACGTGATGTTCTATAATACAACACTTTCTTATTCCTGCGAGCCACTATTTGGACAATATCGGCTAGATAAGGCTGGGTACCATTTCTATTTTTTAGTTTTTGATAAGAGGTCCAATCTTTCCATTCAAAAAAGTCGGTTATATTAATTTCTTTGACTTTCACTTTGCACCGTGCTTTTTTTACAGCATTTGCAAAATTATGAAGATCATGTCTTGGTCTGTTGTTTAAGTGATTTTTCTACACTGGTGAATACTATCGACACTCATGAATGTGTGATCTGGTTCAAAAAAGTTCATTGTAATGGTGTCAGCCGATATTTCGGAGTTTATAATATGAAGCAAAAATGATAACATAGTCCAATTCTTATTTTGGGCTGCGCAATTGTCGACCCAAAAAATAATTTTGCGAGCATCCCTATGTGCTAATTAGAATGAGTAGTAACAACTAATAATGTCTTCTTTAGTTCTTCCAGCAATTGCTTCATGCCAAATTGTAGCATAAGGACAAATTTGACTAGTTTTTCCCAAGGGTATGAACTTTTCGTGATAAGCAACAATTTTCTGAGTAAATAAAACCTTTTTAAAGCATTCTATTTGCGGTAACATAATGACCTTCTGTAAATCAACGAATACGCAAACTGTGTCACACTCGAACTTTGTATTGGCATCCTTTTTATATGTCCCTGGAATTTTTTGCTTTCAAAATGTGTTTAGACCAAGAATCACAGTTTGAACATTCGCTTTGAAGATTATCCAAGGTATGTTTAAGATTGTGTAACTTGAATTCTTCACAGAACTCCTATTCTTCATGGCCAAGTTTGGCAAAAGATATATTTTTAGCAGATAATACTTTCCTATATAACTCGTAAGAACATTTCATGGCCGAATTTTTACTACAAAGATCCTTATACATTAATACGATTGTTAGGTCACTGGGAACATATTTTCTATTTTGAGCATGCTCGCGTCTGTAGTGAGATATAGTGGGACCATAACTTTCAATGTGATTGTCAATTATATTTGTATCAATTTTGTTGGGATTTGCATGCCACCCGCGTTGATCACATTTTGGAATCATCTGTGAAGGCAATAAATTTTTAAATGCTCCTTGTATAACCCAATCATTTGTATTCTTATATCCTAACATAGACAAAAAGAATAATTTGCAAACAAAATGAGGTCTACATTCAGTATTTTTTAGTGAATATTTAATAAAACTACTTTGTCAATTTTCGGTAGTTTCAACAAGTTTTTTGTTTTTGATTACATTGTTTATTATAAAAATACGTTTTTCCATCCTCAACAGTTCCCAGTATTCCTGGCTGATTTGGAAATTGTCTGTCTTGATTAATTTTTGTAATACATTTGTGCCTGCATTTTTCGAAATCGCAAGGTTGCAAAGCCTTATGTTTCTCTGTCAGTAGTTGAGCTTTCTGCATTTTCAGAGACCCCTAGTGCTTTCCTTTTTCTCGCAGTGCCTTGTTTTTGTTAGGCTTGCACGAATCTGAATAAACAAGTCAAATAAAATCAAAAATTGAAGGGAAAAAAACATTATTTACGTCTATGACACTTTTCTAACAACTCCTGACTGTTTTGTTTGATTGTTACTGAGTTTGCTGTTTTTATCCATCTCAACATTACCAGTATCGTGAAGTAACGCTGTCCCCTTGTCTAAATCACTGTGATACTGAATAACAATCTCATTTGCATTATCTGAAAACGCATCAAAATTTTGACAAAAGCATACATTTAAAACAAATACCTGGTAAAATTAAATCTGAAGTGTTTGCATTTTTATTAGTATTATCGTCATTCACATTTTCTATTACAACAGTACGGTCATCAAAAGGAAGCAAAGTAAAGTCTAAATCACTTTGATTGGCATTAATCATTGTGAGGTTATTTATATTATCTAGAAAGGTAGAATGTAGTTATTTCTACAGAACACCTATTTGTTATTACCTAGTCCTAGTTCTTTATTGTTTACATTTAGATTGAGATTGGTCTCATTACTTTGTATCATAGCCCAGTAAAATGACAAAATTTGGAGGAAATAATACTGACTGGGCTAAAACTTTGTAAACAGGCTTGCTTTAGGGTATATTTAACATATTAAAAGTCCCCATGGCTAAATGCTACGTTGTGGGCAGGAGAGGGTCCAAAAGGTCAAAAAATCAGTTTTTCGCGAATAACTTTGAAAATATCAACTTTACGGAAATTTATGTAAATATCAAAATTGTAGCTTACAAAATTCTGCACAATTTCGTTTTTATTCAAGTCTGTACGACCAAATCATCAACATAAATAAATTGTCTTTTAATTAATAACTCGGCGAATTTGGGTCGTACAGAAATGAATAAAAAATGAAATTGTTCCTAATTAGATTTCTCTACAAATTTTATTAAAAATATTTCTCGATTTGAGAGTCCATTTTCGAGATATTAGCGAAAAATGCGGTACGTGCGTAGGCAATTTTGTTGCGTGGCAAAACTACCGGTATTTAAAAAAATTTATTCCATTTATTTTCATTTGGTCGTACAGATTTGAATAAAAAATGAAATTGTGTGGGATTTTGTAAGCTACAGTTTCGATATCTACATAAATTTCCATAAAGTTGATATTTTCCGAGTTATTTGCGAAAAACTAATTTTTTGGACCTTTTGGACCCTCCCCTGCCCGAAACGTAGCGTCTACACGTAGGGGTTTTTATGAATAGTACCCTAAAACAAACCTGTTTACAAAGTTTCAGCCCAGTCAGTATTATTTCCTTCAAATTGACAAATTTTGAGTCATTTTACTGGGCTACCATGGTAGAATTGTAAAGTAATCTTAAGGATACCTCAGGCTAAATTCGAAAACTTGTGATAGTTTAACAAAAGAGTTATCGTTATCACAAAAAGTTTTACTTATATTGTCAGGTAATTGTGGTGTTCTGCTATCGGTATTCTAGTTAATCTAAAAAGAATATTTATGAATTGCGGAAGCCTGAACATTTTTTCTTATACATTCTGACGTGTCCATATCAAAGATTTTAACAGAATCTTCTGTGTATAATTCTGGAATCGCTTTCTATAACATTTCCAGCATTTTCTTGCTGTAAATTAACTAATGCAGCTAATGCAACTATACGTTTTCCATGGCTTCCAATCTTTTAAAAAACTATGTGCCTCCACTTGCTAATTTTACAAAAAAAAAATTAAATTATTATATGATTCCTGCTGCAAAGTGTGTAGCACTTCAAATAATCTTTAATAAACTGAATAGGTTTTATTTATTAAATCTACCCGTTAGGAAGTAACGAGTTACAAGGGTGAATTGTAAAAATGCACGCCAAAGATAGCCGCCTACTACATAGAACTACTGTATCTTCTACTTGCTATGATAAACCTACGTAACTATATAAAAGTTACTGTGTTTTATCTTAGAAATTACAGATACGGCGTTCTATCGTAATAATACAGCACCAATTTCAATTTCACGAGAGATACGGTGTTTAAGCTTTGTAAAATCATAAATTTTTAGTCTAGCTGTAAGCTCGTAGCAGAATCTCAATTTTCACAAAAATCAGAGTTACGGGGTTCTTTCTTAGGACGGCAGTATAAATATATATATATATATATATATATATATATATATATATATCTGTAATTGTTTATAATCATACTTGTAACCTTCTGTGGGAGAGATGTTTTTGATTATGGAAGATATTCACATGTGTACATTTCAATTTATTTCTGTTTTGATTACTAAAATTTTCTCTACAACCACTACTTTGTTACAGACACCAATTTAGCTAAATTGGGCTTGGAAGTTTGCACATTAAGAAGTAGTGATATTTGTTCTGTAGTGATGATATTGATTAGAAAAGTGGACGGAATGTCAATCATATTAATACGACCCCATCCAAAACCAGAACACGTTACATTTCATTTTGTAGTTTAAATGTTTTCTGCATTTTACACTCTATACACTGGTTTAATAAATATTTATTTTTACGTTTGTAAAATTACCATCTATGATTTATTAGTATCCAATATTTATTGCAGTTAACTGACCTAGTTTAATTGTAATCAGATGAAGTCGCTTGGTTATTTGGAGTGCTAGAAATATGCTCAAAATTATTTTTATTCTTTAAGGATTTTTCTGCCACAATTTTTAGAAAACAATTTTGTAATATGTTTAGTGAACTGGTTCACTATATTTTGAGTGTTGGTTTGCATGAGCTGTTTGCGATAAATATTATAAACTCAGAGAGGTAGTTACAAAAGCTATATGCCGAAAACTTGCTGTAATTGTTTATAATCATAATTGTAACCTTATGTGGGAAAGATGTTTTTGATTATGGAAGATATTCACATGTGTACATTTCAATTTATTTCTGGTTTGATTACTAAAATCTATTAACTAACGTTAGTGATTTATTTTTAGCGAATCCAAAATATGAGCAGTAGTGGAATTGTTCAGTATATCGTTGTTCGTTCAGACTTGATCCAATCGCTAGGATGGCCAAGCGGTGCATTGATAGCACAGGCATGTCATGCTGTTACAGCAGTAACACATCTCTTTTATGATGATGATTATATGAAATCTTACTTAAATGATTTGGATAATATGCACAAAGTTGTTTTAGAAGCACCTGATGAAAACAGCCTAATTAGTTTAAAAGATATTTTAGTTCAAAATCATATAAAACACAAATTATGGATTGAACAACCTGAAAATATACCTACGTGTCTTGTGGCTAAACCTTATCCTAAAGAAGAACTACAAAAGTATTTTAAAAAGTTTAAATTATTTAAAGCTATGCAAAACATTACTAAATAATTTAGGTTATGTTATAATTTCAGTTGATTTGGTTGTGATTTCAATGTCGATGTTGGCAAAGCAAGTGCGATCACTATTAGAACTGCAATTAAAAATTTGTTAGTATTATTTTTTAAAATTATATTATTTACCTATATTAACAGCAGTATAAATGGGGAACATGAAATTACACAACTGATAAAAAATTATGCCTTGAACATAAGAACCTACAAATGTGCCAATACGACCAATCATTAAAGATATCGCTAATGCTGTTGCACGTATTTTTGTTGAATACATATCCACCACTATTGCATTTATAGCACCAAGAGCTGTTATTGATAATAGTGCTAATGCCATACACACTTTTACAATGATTGATCCGCTTATGTATTGTGCTGTTAACCCAGCAGCTGAACTTATTAATAATATGCATACTAATATATTTTTCTTTCCAACGAGATTTATTAAAGCTCCAGTAGCTAGATATGCAATAACCATAATCGCACCCAATATTATGAGCACTAAAAATACATCTGTATGGATTGAATCATTGCAAAGTTCAGCGTAGATCTGAAATTATATAGATATTAGTAATTAATTGTTTATTAAATAAACGCTGCAAGTTCACAATGTTCATAATAACATTTTAGTTTGGACAAATATCGTTATTTCATTTTGTTCTATGATTTTTGTTAAAATTATCAAAGTATTACCAATATTTAGAAACCGTTGATATAGTTTTTCTACTTTGTTAAGTAAGAGTATTTTGTATGTTCCTTATGTATACACATGCATAGAAATTGGCCCACTGTATATTTTTGATTTTATCTAATTTTTTTTTCATAAACTATTGATCAGATTGAAAAACAGATTATGTGGTTTGAAAGATGATTTAATATGCATTAATGTGAATATAAATATATAGAGTGCAAAGATATAGAAACCAGTAACAAAAGATTCACTTTCACATGGATGTTATAATGAGAATAACAAAATATTTGAGAAATTCAAATTATTGTGCTGTAATAATTTTCAGGTAATTCACTTTTCGCAATTTGATTAATTTTTAATTGAGGTAGTTTAATGCATACTGCATCTGAGATAGCCACTCGTTAACTGCTTTGATCAAAAGTGGACTTAGCGAGTGGTTTTTCGATGACATGACACATTCAGTGGATGATTGCTTATTGAATCGATGTTAAAGAGTTGTCGCTTTAACACAGTTCAAGTGCAGAGATGGCTCCATGAAGTTCAAGAGTTGCTACTAGTCAGTGGATAGTAAGACGAAGACTGCATGACAGTAACCAGAAATTGAAACAATTGACTACAGGTCTACAATTTACTCCAGCTCAACATCAAGCTTGTGCGAATTTTGCATGCACCCATCTAAAATGGACATTGGAACAGTGGGGGTCGGTTCTGTTTTGTGATGAGAAGGACATGCCACTATGGTAACGATAGAAGAAAGAAAATATATCAAAGATCCTTGCAATTGATTTTTCAATGCTCCACCTGAAGGTATTACATTGGTCAGGAAGCGAGTTTTTTACTTGATATTTTATATTTTGCCGAATCCTTGTTATTCCAAGCAAGATATGGATCTTTAATATATGTGGCAAGATACACACGGGACCTATATTTTACCTCTCATCCGAACGATGGCGTTTTTTTGTGAAAAATGCTTGCCTAACATTTTTCAAGCGATTCGTGTCATGAATCGATCCTAGAACCTTGGAATCGGTATACCTGTGACCAGGAGAACGATTTGCAGTGGTGAATTAAAAAAAATTGAATATGGCGGTGGTTCCTGTGTAATTTGGTGGCCGATTCTTGGGACTTTGAACCGGCTCTATTTTTAATGTCGGGAGCAGACGTTATTACCATATAAAAGGATTGGGTTTAACAGATGCTAGATACTTTGAAATTTTAGCAGTTACTATGGTACTTTATAAAGAATTTTTTGAAGATGAATTTATTTTTATGCATGACAATATGATGCTGCACGTCACCATAACCGTCCGAGATTAGATTGCGAAGATGGTTTGAAGGTTATGTGGTGGCTAGCCAGCATGCAATCTCCATCTTAATTCTATTGAATATTTATGGAACGAGTTAAACCAAAGCATCTGCACTAGAATTTGTGCTTTCAACTTTTATCCCAAAGCTTATTGTTTCATTAGAAGAAGAATGACTGCATTGCACAAAAAACAATTGTATTTATGATGTTATTAAAGCATTATCTAACATTGTGTTAGTTTAATCAATTGTTTATAAACTATTGTGCTAGTAACAAAAATTTAATTTCTTGCATGAATTTAATTTCACAACTTTATCTTAAGAAGACGAAAGGAATTTCAACAAAATTAAACTCGTATTAAAGCATATTGAATAATTTTCCAAACCGTATAATTTATTTTTCAATTTGATTAATAATTTATAATAAAAGTGTAGTTAGAGTCGAAAATAAGCTATGGGGCGTATAAAGCGTTGCATCACGTTAAAAATAAATTAGATGGGAAAAAGAAATTATTAAATTTGGATGGACAAACTAAATATGGACACATCCTGTACAGCAGATTTTATGAATAATTAATCTTAATTAAGTATAATATTTAAAATTTTATTTTAATAAAGGTGGTTTAGCTAATTTATTTCTTTTAATACTAAAATTTGCAAACGAAAATATATCTAGATATTACAAGACAATGCGTATGTATTCCACATGAAAAGGTAATTTACAATAGACAAATGTTTCACAACAACCAAGGGCATTAAAATAATACCATACTACAACAATAATACACGTAACAATAAATGTTTTATTCAGCATAGATAAAATGTTACATTGTGAGAACAAATTTTTACATAGTGGAAAAAATGACAGTAGTTAGAGACCTGATGGCAAAGAATTTATTTATTTGCAAGCAGGTAATCAGAAAGGTTGAAATATACTTATATGAGAAGTAATAAGGTTGAAGAGTCGCACCGCTTGTGTAGGTATGAGGACAAGTTGAAAGTAGCAGCTTTAAGATGTGACTGGTTATTTTGCAGAGAAAATATGCGGCGGGCGACAAGGTTGAAATATTGTTGCAAGCGTACGATAGGTCCACACACTCGGGGGGAGGGGGTGTGGATATAATGTCATGGCGACGAGATAAAAGGAGAAAGAAACATGTGAATTCACGCTATACAGATTTTTGATTTTGTTCTGGGTTAAGGAAACTGTTGAGAAAGCAAAGTAATTAATTGAAAAAATATTCATTGTTGGACATCCTGAAATTAAACTGTGAGTAGAATGAGCTTTTATGTTTAGATTTATTAATTATGTACACGTGAATTGAAATAATAAATAGATGATTTGTATTTAAGTAATAGAAAATTAATCAAAGTGAAAGTAATTGTTTTGTTGGACTACTTAGCAACGGAATTAGTGTATATTGATTTTAAATGTAAGTTGTATTAGTGAAATTATTGTTGGCAAAACAGTGATAATTTAGTATTTTTAATGGATAATGGAATGGTTTGTATGCACTATGTCTTCAATGTATTGTTGTAACGAGCATTTCCAGAATTGGGGTTTTGAAATGTCATAAATCAATCTGGGAAACCAAAACAATGGTATGATAGTTATGGATTAACGTTTTATTTAGGATTTCTGTTAAAATACCTGGCTAGTTGAATGTTACATTAGGTTTGTTTTTCTCTAAGATTAATATATGTGTATTAAATTTTAGGAATTTATTGTTAATAGAATTTAAGTTTAGGTTAAATTTCGTTTGTAGTTATTTATAACAGGTCAAAGTAGGTAAATTTGTGACTGGATATTTAGCTGCCCTAGTGGTGGAGTGGTATTCAGGAGAGGTTTTTATTTTGAAATTCCTTTAATCAGGATAAAATTTAATTTGTTTTTAAGGTGTAGAGAAGGCTAATATATAATGTCATAAATTTAGAAAATCAGAAGCAGTGGAGACCTATTTGCAATAACCGTCTTCCACGTAGGGATAATATCAAAAAGAATTGCTGAGACAAGACGGTTTGGCACCCCTTAATTGTGACCAGGAAAAATGCCTTTCATGGTGATTAGTGGAATATAGTTTTTGTATGTCATAATTTTTTTATTTTTTATTAAATTTTCAATAGAAACCCACTTCTGCATCACTGTAGTTGTTAGCCAATCTACCCTTAAAATAATTATGGCGTTCCTATCTCTTCAGGGTAAATCTATATTTATAATGTAACGCTCATTTTACCTGTATCGGCCGATTTTTAGACATTAAAGCTCAAATGTGCCATCTGAAATTAAAGTAAGCCAAGATTCTAGTACATCATCTTTTAGTTAAAGATTCTGATAAGTAATGTTGTTTTTACAAAATTAAAAGACATTTTGTAAATTATAGTTGACATAAAAATACAATTAACAGAAATTATGAGGCTACTTTACACTTTTGGGACTTAAAAACAGTTTGCTTGAAAATATATGATGTGTTGAATCGTATTAGCTAGCAAAATTAACACTAACGTTTCTTTTTTAGTTTTATCATTTGTGGTTACTAGAATAACTAATGTATTTCAGGTGTGGATTGTGCCATATTAAATACTTCTGAAGTTGATATTTTGCCCGTTTTCCTAAAGAGGTTCATTAGGACATGTCATATATTGCTACTTCTGAACATACAGACACGCGTTCAATTGGTTCTTGCAAAGTAGTAGCTGCAAGAAAAGTTATTTCCATACAAGCCAACTTTCGCAGACTATTGAACTAAAAGGTGTCTATTTAGCAATGTAACCCTACTTTGCTAAACAAAAACCATTTAACTAGATCGGGTGAGCAAGAAGTAACTTTCCCTACAACCACTACTTTGTTACAGACAACAATCTAGCTAAATTGGGCTTGGAAGTTTGCACATTCAGAAGTAGTGATATCTGTTCTGCAGTGATGATATTGATTATAAATGTGGATGGAATGTGAATCATATTAATATGACCCTGTCCAAAACCAGAACACGTTACATTTCATTTTGTAGTTTGTATGTTTTCTGCATTTTACACTCTATACCCTGGTTTAATAAAAATTTGTTTTTATGTTTAGAAAATTGCTGTCTATGATTCGTTAGTATCCAATATTTGTTACAGTTAACTGACCTAGTTTAATTGTAATCAGATAAAGTCGCTTGGTTATTTGGAGTGATAGAAATATGCTCAAAGTTATTTCTATTCGATAATGGATTTTCCATGACAATTTTAAGAAAACAATTTTATAATACGTTTAGTGAACTGGTTCGCTATATTTTGAGTGTTGGTTTGTATGGGCTGTTTGTGATAATTATTATAAATCCAGCGAGGTATAGTAGAAACCACGAAAGAAAATATCTGCGTCATGACTTGTAATCGTATATATTAAGTTGAAAATTTCAAGTCATTGTAGCACCTAGTTCATAAATACCAAATTAATATCAGTTGTGAAAAATATTTTATTTTCACACAAGTAATTGCTTTTACTACTTTAAAATTGTCGTCTTAATACTTTAAGGGTTTAATAAATTCAATTAATATAAATGCAAGTACATTAAAATAAATATATATATTAAATAAATTAATTTAACAGATTGGATTACTACCCTAGTTAAATCATGTTCATTTTTATATTAGGTTACAGAAATACGTCCATATAACTCTCTCCGTCATTATCTTAAATAAACCTGCTCACGTATGTCGTTACTTAGAAACACATAGAAATCATATTGCTATCTTTCTCGTATCCATTGGTAAAACTTTAAAAGAATCTTGAAGGTATGTTGTGACTTGCACTAGGCGCCTGTGACGTAGATATCTTCTTTCGTGGTTTCTAGTATAGTTACAAAATCTATATGTCAATCATATTAATATGACCTACTTTAATTGTAATAAGATAAAGTCGCTTGGTTATTTGGAGTGCTAGAAATATGCTCAAAGTTATTTCAATTCTTTAATGGATTGTCCGTGACAATTTTTAGAAAACAATTTTATAATACCTTCTGTTACGAACGGTGTAACGACACTACGCTAAAACGGACACTAGATTAAATATTGAGAGTGAATGCAGAAATCGAAGCAGGTTGGTGACAGAAAGAACTTTAATTTGATAAATGTCGCAATTTATTTATGAATTTGTTAGCTAAAGCAGGAATACTAAATGTAAATATATACAGTAGTTAGTTAATTAGATTTGTAAAATGTCCCGCTTTTAGGAATTTTATAATTTTGGAGAACATCAAATAAATAGTGTACACTTCAGTACAAACAAGAATTTGTGTTGGTGCCAATATTGTGGAATCAGAATAATAACGCTCTGCTGCTAACACCTTCAGTGAACTGGTTCATTTTTGCTTCCTTTTTATGTGACTGGTAGGTATTTGAAGGGTGATGTTTCTTTAATAGAAATTTTAATGTTTTTAACCCCGATTTTAACCCAAACTCTTAGTTTGCTTACTTGGCCTTAATACAGAAATCTCGCATTGCCTTTACGACATATTTTGTCTGGCTACATTGTACACAGGTTAAGTCATGATGAGATAAATACATTGTAGTTACCAAAAACCCTTAAGCGCATACGTGTGGGAATATTATTGTAGCTGACAGGTAACGATTACTCATGGTACGTGGATTTGCATGCATTATATAAACATTAAGATGAGCAAACCATTGTTGACTATTTAAAGCTTTTTTTAATTAGAATAAAGATTTATTGTAACCTTTGTGCGATATTGTCTTTATATTGATGGATAACTGAGTGAACTGGTTTCGAAATTGTATATAGACTTGATAATTATCCATCAGCTGTGGTATTTCATTAATTATTGATGTTGGCTTGTTGATTGCGTCTAAGTGCACTATATTAAACATTTATTATTGTGTCTTGGGTTTAGCAGATTTTCTTGGGGCGAGGTCATCATAGTCAATAATAGGTAAGCAGTTAAGATTTTTGTCATATTTATATTTTTCTTATTGGTATGTCTTACGGGATATAAATATGTGTAGACATGCTGGAATATATCACATAATTATTCTTCTTTGGGAATTAGAGCACTTATAGTTGTTAAAATCGTCTTTATTTACGTTTCGATCCATGATCTAGGATCGTTGTCAAAAGTTTGACATTTTCTGTATTATTATTTGAACACTGTATTTTATTGTATTGGCTAGACTACTTTTCTGCCCGCATGTATATGTCGTGTATGTACCAATTATTTCTTTTCAGATCAAACTGAGTTGTGTTCTTTTGTTTCGTCCCTCCTGCTCTATCCGACTCTGTTAGCATGACATTCCTTTTTCTGTTATTGTAATTCGGGGGAACATTCCGTGGTTGATTTTGTTCTTTTCTTTCGCACCCTGTTGTCTTATGTGAAACAACGTATTATTAATGTATAAGCTTTTAAAACATCATGACTAATATGGTTAATTAACATTTTAGCTATATTATGTATTGTAAAGTTTAAATCTTAAATTTTTACGCAAGGTTTATTTGCATAATCCGACTGCTGCTCGTTTATTTATTATTCGAACCTAGGTTGCTTACCAGGGATTCATTGCTGTGCTCTTGTAGATGTAAGTTATAATATTCGGCCGTATTACACATTGTCATATCTTGATTTGTGTTTGCTTCTTCATATGCTATCATTTGATTTAAAATTCCTGGGTACCACATTGCCAATCCAGAAGCCCTAAAAATTGTTCATTTACATATGTTAGATTATATTTGCTAAAAACAGAAACGTGTTAATTAAATTGACTGCAAAGTGTAATTTTTAATTAGTGAATTAGATTGATAGTGCATATTGAATATACAATATAATTTTTAATTAGCGAATTGATTTATAGGACATGTTTTTCTTGTAAAAAGGAACCGTCTGGTCTACACAAATCTGTATTCTAAATTAAACCTATAATGTGTAAAAAGAAACTACCTGAAATATTTATATATTAATACTTGGCTTATAGCCGTAATTTTAAGCGTTGCTTCCTATCTATTTCTGGCATAAGTCAAAAACTTGACAATGTCAGATATGATTGACAAAAATGCTAAACGTAATTGAAAGTTAGGTTTATATATGGTTCTGTACACGATTTAGATTTGTAAATTTCCCAATTATAGTCATCCGTCTCGGTGGCGTAATTGGAAAACGCACAGTTCCGGCAAAACTGAGATGCAGGTTCAAATCTTGTCCAAGACCTTATATTTTCCATCTTTCAATTACTAGCTCGGTTTGAAATGATCATTTGGACTTTGCATAAAAGTCGAAGTTATTATTTCATCTTATACACTATATTATATATATATATATATATATATATATATATATATATATGCTATGATGATAAGGTTATTTAAGGTCACAAGGGAGGAATACCTCATATAAATATTATAAAAACCGCGAAAACCAAACTTTAAATCCAAAAATATACATAATTCATTTACTATGCAAAAGCAATACAAATCACCCTGTGTAGAAAATCAATAACAACAATTAATTAAAGGAAGCTCATTTCGTACTAACTTCACTAAATTCATTAAAATAAATAATTGCGGAAGCAATCCAATCATTTTTAGAGCATTTAAAAACATTCCTGAGTTCAAAGCAAATACAAATTCAACATATTTGAAGAAAATAACAGTGAAATGAAATTTCTTTTAATCTAAACGCATTTGCGTAAAGAAGTTAATAAACGTGTGCAAATTTATACCAGTTTGTAATAGGCAAACATTTAAAAACAAGCATATTTCATAAAGTATAGAAAGTTCCGTAATACGGGCGATTTGAAATGTATACAAAATGCCATTTAATAAAACAATGGATATTAGAGGTGACGATATACATGCAATTTTGAACATACATAAAATACCAATTGTTAATCAAATCACTCTAATAAGTATCAATATACGTGCAATTTAGAACGTATATAAAATGTAATATTTATCAAAACCCAACAGGTTGCAGATATAACACATAAGTGAAACGCCTTTTCCCACTTACCAACAATTGATAGCATTGCGTCAACCAATGAAACGTGTGGAACATTCGGGAAGGAATTTGATTCATAAAACTAACAAAAACAGATAAAGAAGGATCATTTAATAATCCACGTGCCGACTGTGCTAGTTGAAAGAAAATTATTACGTAAATAGAATGTTAGTGAAAGTTATAAGTTTAAGAATTGAAACGTAAATAAAATTTATAATTTTAAGAGATATATACAGTAAAGTGCACGTTGAAATAAATTTATATAGAATTTTGCCGTTGATATAAACATAAGTGTAGAAATAGTCAATAAAATGTTTACAATTTTATTAATTTAGGGCACTAAGTTACTGGTAAATGAAACTAAATTACTGGGTTGATTGAGTTACAGGTATAAGACTTGAGTTACTGGTAAAAGTCTAAGTACAGGGTTAATACTTCGAATTATTGGGCTAATGACTCCAAGTTGCTGGTGAATATTTCAAATTACTGGGTTAACACGCTATTATACGGACATGATACATTTTTATATCAGGAAAAAATTCTCTACACAACGTCATAAAAATGTAATATGGCGTTGATAAGAAACAAAAAAGTTGATGATCGTTCAAACGAAACGAAATGATTTATAAAAAATTTAATAGCTTCAGCTGCTAGAAAATAAAAATATTGTCTTAATAATGCCGTTACAGTTTTCTAATATTTTCAAATAATAAAGTTATAATTAAACAAGTTGAAAATGCAAGGCATTGTCGCAACGAACTTCCAAATGTAGACATACTTTAAAACAATTTAAAGAAATTAAAATTATTATGTTGTAATAATTATAAGTATTCAGATAAAATACAAAAATTTATAAACAACAAAAGAGACATTTTAATATATTTTATTTTATTGAATAAATATTTTAAAAGCTATATATTAGTTCTCATCAATAAGATAAGATTTTTTTTTTTTTTATATGAATCTAATTATTTTCGGCAATCAAAATTTAAGTTTAAACAATGTCTATAATATTGGAATAATTGGCATGAAATGCCATAAATTGTTCAAATATGTGTCGCATATTGATTTTAAACTATTAAAAATTTTAATTATCCCTGTGGATTTTCCCGGGGGCTCGGCGTCCCCGTGGCCCGATTTTAACTGACATCAAAACTTAAGCTCAGGACACCGAGCTGAATCGATTGATGTATCACACATTGATGTCCGACCATTAGAAAGGCCTCGGACGGACAGACAGATGGACGACAAATCGATTTCATAAACGAACGAAGTTCGTTGAAAACGAAAATCAACTTTTTTGATTTTTTTTACCATTACACGGAAACAAATGCAAGTTAGGTGAAATTTCTTTATGACATATTGTTCATCACAAAATTCTGCGGAAGTGCCAAATTTAATCCTACTGGCCATATATTAAATGAGATCCCATAGTTGTTCTCTAAATTGAAATCCATATTTATGGAAAATGTTTAAAAATTCATAAATAAAGGTAAATTGACAAAATGTCGTAATAATAAAGAACACACCTTATCTTCAGATAACTTGACTAACTCTGCATTATGTAAGCTCAGAAGAATAGCTGACACTCATATAATTATGTTAACTAATTATTTTAACAGATTTATGTTAAGGTAGTAAGTCATGATTTACGTATGTTAGGACGTTGTGCCGATGTATATTTTATTTTTTAAATCTATTGTATTTAAAGAAATAGGATTAACCTAATACTTCGAAAAAATTACAAGCTAACAATACATGTTTTACACCTACAAGTCTAATTGAAGGATGTTTTAGCAAAACTCGAGATCTACAATTTTTACAGAAAGGACTTTTAGATGCAGTTTTGTAGTAAATTCATTTTGGTGCAATGCAAAGAACACTTAATAAAACTGAGTATCCACCATAGTGATAGAATGACAAAGTATAGGAATTTTTACAAAACTACAACTACAAAAGATTGCAATGAGTTTTATGGATAGACGGATAATACATAGCTTATACAAAAAGCAAACAGCAAATTAGAGCAGGCACCTAGAGAAGTAAATATTAGAAAATGTGTGAAACAGGGATGTGCCCTAACCCCATTAATTTTTAACTTGTGCATTGAAGAGGCAATGAATACCGTCAAATGCAGGAAGACCTTTTGCCTTATTATGCAGGGACAAAAGCGTAATATGCTTAGATGTGCAGATATTATATTGGTATTAGCTTGTAGCGAGGAAGAGTTAGAAGCTGCTCTTAATGAAATGGAAACAGTAATAACAGAGAGATCATCATCATTATCATCATAAGGACTTCAGTCCTAGAACTGGTTGGACGCGTACCTTCATTGTTTCCTAGTCTGAACCAACCTACGTATTTGCCTGAAATTTGCACAGTCTGCATCTATCACTATCTGTGTACGAAAGTCTGATCTCGGTCTACGTCTATCTCTCTTTTCCTATCTCTGCTTGTAATATATTCCGTACTATTACCCAGAAATGCCTTAGACGTATCCTGTCCTATTTCTCCTATTTTTTTTGTTTTCCACAGATATCTTTATTCAGCTATTTCTACAACCTATTTGTTATTAACTTTGTCTGTCCATGCTAGCATCCTCATACATCTGAAGCACAACATTCCAGAAGGCTTCTATCTCTTTCTGTCTGCTTTTCCTGCTGCCCGTATTTCATAGATGTACTGTGCTGTGCTCCACACTACGCTTTGAACAGTTTTCTTCTTGTATCTATGTTCGTTGTCTTTGAACATAGCTGCTGTTCTTTCTTGTTTGATGCAGTTCAGTCACCTATTGTTTTACAGTTATAGACCCTATTTCCTCGATATTCAGTGGTATGTGAAGGGGGGTAAGCAGCCTGTGGCTGCCAAGTTCCCCCAGCACCTGAACCTTTGTCGAATTAATAGCTTTTCCAATTTATCATTTCGCCCAATCAATATTAGGTAGTTGAAAATATTTCACAACCAACACCTGTAGTTGTATACAATAATAATCAGATTTGGGAGCACTTATTTTTTCGTCATTGGGTTTTACGTCTTGAAACTGGTCGAACTTATACCTCAGCTATTTATGTTCTGAGCTAGCCTACACAGTTCCTTGCAATTTCCACAACAGCCTATATACAGCTCGATTCCCTTCTATTGTTTTCTAATTATATGCCCTATTTCATCGAGATTCAGAGAGATACAGTATGAAAATTAACAAAAATAAAACTAATGTACTAGTATGCAAAGGAGAGGAAAATAAAACAAAAACAAGAATACAAATAGGTAACGAGAACTTACAAGAGGTTAAGGATTTCTGCTACCTAGGAAGCCAACTAACGTGAGATGGCAGGTGCGCAATAGATATAAAACAAAGATTAGCCCACGGTCGTGGTGCATTTAACAAGAAAATCAACTACTGTGTTCAAAGACAACAAACAGAAACAAGGAAGATACTGCTTAAAACATATGTGTGAAACACAGCACTGTACGACTGTGAAACTTGTGCAGTAGGAGAAGCGGACAGGAAAAGGTTAGAAACCTTTGAAATGAGGTGCTACAGATGTATGATGAAGATATCATGGACAGACAAAGTTAAGAACGAAGAGGTACTAAAAATGGTAGGGGAAGAGAGAAATATGTGGAAAACGGTAAAAAATAGGAGAGATAGGATGATAGGCCACAATACTACGGCATGAGGGAATAGTGCGGAATATATTAGAAGCAGAGATAAAAAAAAGAGAAGAAGAGGCAGACCTAGGTTAGACTACTGCACACAGATAGTAAAAGATGTAGACTGTAGGGGTTTCAGGGAGATGTGTAGGCTAGCCCAGAATAGAAATCAATGGAGGTATGCGTTCAACCAGTTCCAAGAGGGAAAACCTAATAACAAAAAAAATAATTGAACTTAAACCTGATAATTATTCTAAGCAACTACAGATATTGGTTTTGCAATACTCTCAACTAATGTTAGTTGTGCGAAAGCATTTACTGGAAAAATATTAATTCGGCAAATGTCTAAATGTTGGCGGATCTTGGCAGCCACAGGCTGCCTAACCCCCTTCACGTACTAAATCTCGGTAAAATAGGACATATAATTAAAAAACAATAGAAGAGGAACTGAGTTGTATCTGGGCTGTGGAAATATCAGTGAACTGTGTAAGCTAGCTCAAAATAGAAATAAAAATAAGTGGAGGTATGCATCCAACACGCTGTAGGACGGTAAACCTTGTTCGAAAGGATATATTGGAAAACTATTAATTCGGCAAATTTTCGAGTGTTGGGGGATCTTGGTAGCTGCAGGCTGCTTAACACTCTTCACATACCACTGAAGATCAGGGAAGTAGGGTATATATTGGTAAAACAATAGAAGGGGGACTGAACTGCATCTAACAAGAAAGAGCAGCGGCTATTTCGAAGTCCACAAACATAGAAACAACGAGAAAATTGGTGAAAGCATATGTGGAAAAGGAAAAAAATAGGAGAAATAGAAGGACAAGATATGTTCTAAAGCATTTTTGGGAATAGTGCGGGATATATTACAAGCAGAGGTAGAGGTAGGCCTAGATCAGGATAATACATGTAGATAGTGAAAGATGCAGACTTTGTAAATTTCAGGGAAATGTATAGGTTAGTTCAGAATAGGAAACAATGAGGGTATGCGTCTAACCAGTTCCAGGTCTGAAGACCTAATGATGATGATGTACAACTGCACTCCATAAACGTCTTGCAAAACATGTCATCTTGGCTTTAGTGTGTTATTTCATGATGTAATTCTGTATATATTTCATTGTTGTAGAATTAATCGCCATTTGGAGATTATTCTGTTCGTACTGTTTTCTGTTTGAACATGGGTGATTATCAGGCAGATGTTCAAGAATTGAATGGGGGGGCCATAGAGCTTGGAAAAAACAAATGTGGTTAAATGTAAGAACATTTTTTTAGATTATGGCCAAGAAGCAACAGTCTTACGCAGTATTCCGTTTCAAAACATAAAAGAAGCTTTTGTAGAATGGCTCATTGGTCTCATTATAACGTCGCTAGTTTTAAAAACAATTTTACAAAAACAAGACAAAAAATTTGCAGGTTGGTTTTCTATTGAAGTATATTAATGCTATAAATCCTGTACTGTACGTACTGTAAATAACCCTTAAAACAAAGAACCCTAACAATAACCTATCACATTAGAAGCAAAGTAGATGAAGATATATCCATTTGTGTGCCCACATTACGACGCATTTTGAACATTTTGCGAAATAGAATACGCCTGCCAAAAAACTACAGTAGTTTTGATAAGTTGTTTGTATGAAATATGAAATGATTTTGTGATAAAATCCAATTTTTTAATGTAATAGCAGTAAGCGTCAATAACACAATTCGATTTGTTTGAGGCGCAACAGCGTAACATGTACAAATGCTGACCCTGTAGAAGATAATATTGTATTTTTATTTAATAAATAATAAGATATGCTGGACTATCTTGTGAAATGCGAGATAATAAGGCTATGTTCCGTTTTTAACTGACAGTACTGGCTGTACTGAACATCATACCGATTTCAATTTACAGCGAACTGAACTGTTGAAAAGTTCAACCTATGACATCACGAAAATGTCATTGATTGTTACTGAATTCACTGAATGCAAATATGAACTGTAGCTTCAGTTAAAGCGGTAGGAATAATAACACAACTTTACAAAAACCATTTGTTTATTTTGTTTTAATTATGTCCATTGGAGGTAAAGAAATCCACAAATATCAGTAGTAGTGGGGGATAACATTTCCTTGTTGGAAGAATTTTCAGAATTAGAAAGTGATCAGGATAACTTCTGTTTAATGTTGCATTGCTTAGAAAATGCAAAACTCAGAGAAAGAAACGGGCACACTAAAAACCACGTGGAAAAAGTGGTGTACATGTATTCTAATAATAATTTTAAAACCCATTTTTTTACAAAAATTTGTGTATGTATATGTTGATTTAATTATTTTAGAACCAATCGCACAACTTTTGAAAGCGTTTTAGAATTGTTAGGCAAAGATCAGTATAAAGAAAATGCTAAGTTGATAAGAATGTCAAATGTCATAGGTTCCAGTACAGGATAGACGTTCCGAATTTACACCTTCTAAGCAGCACATTCAGTAACTGATAAATACGTAACAATACTTTTCAGTAAAATCAGTACAGTAGAGAACTGTACTGTCAGTTGAAAACGGAATATAGCCTAAGAAACTGTGAATGATGAAGGTGCTGACGTCAGGAATGGGCGAGCGAAGTTCGTGAAAGCAATTGAGAGTGGGCAGCGGTACTTGGGGGTGTGTGATGCTCCATGCGCTCTTAAATGTGAACTACTTAATTATTTCACATTATTATATTTGAATGAATCAGGTTATGTCATTCATTACCACCATCGCAGTAATAAATAAATATCTTGTTTAATATTGGTGCAAAATCTCCGGTGTGTTGAGTTATATGTGAATTGTATCATATTCTGTACTAGATTACATTGTTGCGGCAGCATCACAAGCAACTGGTTGTCATTGGGTCAACGTGATGGTGTATTTATTCAATCCTACAGAAGACGAGCTTGCGGCAAGGGAAGTATTTATAAATAACGTGAGTAACCTTTAATTATTAAGTGGGAAGATTTGACTTGCATTTATTTAATTGAATCATGCGTTTTACATATATTGATGTAGGATTCAGTTTTGAATTATTTAGAAAGGGTAGATCCATTTTTAAGAGAGACATCGTTAGTATCATTCAAGACATCAACATGCCACTTTGGTAGGTTTATTACCTTGACTAGAGGTAATCGAGCAAGGCAGAGTAACCTAAGTATGTTTGGATAATTCCCTTCCAAGTGGGTTGGTTTCATTTTTAGAGGCACACTCGTCCCCATATATACAACCCTTGTGTTGGAGTAGACGGAAGTCAATATCAACATTTAACGAAACAATAGTTAATTACCCGGGAAAAAAATGAAGAAACTCCTGAAACCGTACTGGAGTGAACATTTGTAAATAAATAACTATAATTTAATGCACGAATTGGCTGAACGTACCGATAATACGACTGTCTAGATTAAGTTTTTAGTTAGTAGATTTGTGATTTGATTTTTAATACTTGTTTAAGACTATTGCGTATTCGTAGTGAAAACGCGTGTGCTATATAGTTAGAAATGTTGTATATAGTTGTGTAAAGATAATGTATATTTGGTTTTTCCACTATTGTAAACGGTATAGTTACAGTTTTGCTGCAATAAATTGTTTTGTGATTACCTAGTCATGTGATTGAGTATTTCAGATGATTTAACATTTGCTTTTAGGAATCTTCTTTGCAGTTGGCAGTCTTAAATGGGTCTACATGTTTTTAGGTTTTAAGTTTGCTTTAGGTTTAAAATATTCTTGGTTTTAATGAATTTTCAGGTATATTTTTAATCCGGAAGCACTCTACTAATCTTAGATTTTGGCACCTCCTTGTTATTTTTTCTAGGGCTTTTTCCTAGCAACCCTTCGAATTTAGGTGCCGTCCATCCTCATCAAGACCATATTTCATACCCCTGATAGCATTTTGGAACCCTCTTCAAACCCTTACACCACTCGTTCCACTAAGTTAGCCGGCATTCAACCTAGTTAATACAGTCAAGGTTTTCGGTACTTTACCGAAAGTGGGATTTTTAGCAGAGAACTGCACCGACTTTTTGTGAATTACCCGCTAGATATTCTGGGGGTCGAAACTATACGTAACAACATCAAAAGAAACTAGCTGTTCTCAACATGCTTTTGTATAACGGAAGTTGTTAATTTAATGGAACCAAGTTGTTCCTGTAATTAAAATTAACCGACCTGATAGGGTATTATCTGAACTTTATTGTCTACTATCAGACTGTTTGATAACTTTCTGTCAAAACTAACCTACCCAAGTTACATGCTGTTTCTTTGTAAGTTTGATACGAAGTGCTCTATAAGGAATTGATATTCCCTCCATAAAATGATTCGAGACATCATCGGTAAACGTCAGACAGATGAATTAAGACTGCAAATTAAAATTACTTGTGTTGTTTTTCTCTATCTAAAAATATGTAAAATTAATTTACGGAAAGGTTAAGTAAAATCAGTGAAATGGACTTCTATTCTTTTGACTGAGCATAGTTCTGCACGTGAACATCTTTACGCTCAGAGAATAACATAATCGCCCGTGCAATTCATTATTAATTAATAGAAATGAATCATAAAACTTTAATTTTAGAATACAAAGTATGTTGCTGATATCATTCCTAACCGTTAAAATCGTCATAATGAGTTAGACAACCTTTGAGTATGAACACTATAAGATACAAAAATAATTCTTTCTTAGATCAAAAGTGCATGTAACCTCAAAATTATATTTCTTAAAGGAAATAACTTAACCCTATTGGTGGGGTTTACTAAAACAAAAACTACTAAAATAAATAGGATTATCACTTCAAAGGAACGTCAATAATGCGTATTAATTTAAGCGCAACCTTTATTTGTACGATGTAGTTCTAGTTAAGTTCATTGTGTAAATTTAGTTTTTTATTGGATATTGGAATGGTGAAAGTGGAAGTTGGTATTGCGCTGTTTTTCTAAGTATTGTTAAGGGAATGGGATTTAACAACCTCCTATAAAACAATCTAGGGAACTAGAACAATAGAATGGTAGTATTATTCAAGGAGTAAATGTTTTTTTTAAGGAGTTCTGTTAATAACGCCTAAGGTCAATGTACATGCAACTATATTTTCGAAACTTACTGTTAACAGAGTTTAAGCTTAGATGAAATTTTATTTGGATTTATTTATAAAATAGGTAGAGGTGATGAAGGTGAAAGGATATTTGGTTACACCTGTAATGAAGTCATATGTGGGAGAGGCTGTTATTTTGAAAATTTCTTTCAATTTGATAGAAAGTCAAGAAGTGTTTTTAAGGTATTGTTAAGAGAGGTAAAAAGTAGGTGACGAGAATTTAAGAAAACAGAAAGCACGTAGACCTATTCGGAATAACCGTCTACCGGGTAGCAAAAATAACAAAAAAAATGTTGGG
This sequence comes from Platerodrilus igneus, assembly GCA_036346225.1. Taxonomy (NCBI): domain Eukaryota; kingdom Metazoa; phylum Arthropoda; class Insecta; order Coleoptera; family Lycidae; genus Platerodrilus; species Platerodrilus igneus. Next base: position 7,956,042 of record JARFIW010000791.1, read on the forward strand.
TCAAAAGTGTTTGGCGCCCTTAGGTTGTTTCATGCCGAAATCGGCACTAAACATTTTTTATTTAGTTTTAATTTGTAAGAATTTCGCGCAAGGATTTAAAAAGACGTGCGCGTATTTCCGTCACTTTAGACAGTGCGTTTGCGCGAGATTGCGCCGACGCGGTGTGCCAAGAAGGGTGGTGGTAATTTCCGGCAGACGTGTTGAAACTGGTGATCGAGAGGCCAACGAATGTAGTTATCTTTGTGTCTTTTTTTGTTATGTAGGTTTCCTCTCATTCTACCAATTACCGTACCTCTACCTGTCTTCTTTACCGTACTTTTACCTACAAATAGAAAGAAGACAAAATTGAATCTGGATTCGACCGGGCTTGACGAACACCCACGCCCAAAGAGGATCAACGGAGCCCGCCATCATGGAGTAATGCTGGAGTCGCACTACAGTTTACGTGAGTACCTTTTTGGGTTTCCCTTAAAATTAGTATAACTTTTTTATTATGTTGTAATAATTCGAACATTAATATGACGCAATCTTTTATTTGCGCGTCATTTTTACAATTATTTAACATTGCTACCAACTGACTGTAGTGGCTCGCATACCGTAACGACGGGGGTATAATAAGGTTTTTATTTCAAAGTAAGTGGTACTTGTAAAGTGATTTTGTATTTCAGCAATTTTTGCATTTTATAGTTTTTACTATTTTTATCTTTTTTTTCATAGGAATTCACTTACGTACCGCTGTAGTTAGCCAGTGCACATTTAAAATTGTTACGGGGTTTCCGCCCCTTCTGGACAAATCGAAATTCATAACGTAACACGATATTCACCCGAAACACATTGTAGTTTTTTCTGTATTTTTTCTATTTCTGCTAGATCTATTTTGATTAAGCTTTAAACACAAATAGTCACGTAGCAATATTAATTATCAATGGCAGAAATACTTAGTACTTATGCGTAATAATTAAATATTAGCTTGTTTCTGTACATAAAATAAATTTTGCTACAATACTTACATGCCAAAAGTACCAAACTGCAATGTACACACCATGAACGTCTTTAAGGCAAGTGGTTTTGAAAATAAACATAAAGTTTGTTCCCACATTGTCTTTAAGAAATTAACATTTCTTGTTTTATGTGCATCTTCTTGGGCATTCATAATACTTGATACTGGAAACTTCTCTTTACTTTTACCGGTATTTACTTTAAACATGGTTCGTAAGACTTCAAGTGCATCGTCGTACTTTCCTTGTGTTATTAAGAACTTTGGGCTTTCTGGAATACATAATATGCACAGACCAGATATAAGACTGGGCAAACCATATACTAAAACTAGTAATCTCCATGGTCTGAATAGTATGCCCAAAAACGGTATTTCGTGTGCCCATTCGTAGGGAAGAACTAACCAGGCAATACCTGATAACAAAATATTGGCTAAACCGGCAAATGTTGCAACTGTTGATACCATTCTTGGACGAATTTTGTCATGATGAAATTCTCCACAGTAAGCGTAGACAACACTCGAAGCGGAACTAATGCTACAACATATTCATTATTAGTTATAGTAAAAGAAACAAATTTCAAATTGTTTTGAGTGTACTAATTGAATAATACACAATAGAGTAAGTTACTCAGTCATACAAGTATAACTTTCAATATGTAAGTGTTGCAGACCTGTACCTTAGTATAAAATGACAAATAAACATATCATTAACCTAACATAGAACTAATTTTAGCGGAGAGCCTGTTGAAGTTGTCCAATTATTTTTTTAAAGTACACAGAAATCCGGTTATTATCAAACTTAAACCTAAGATTATTATTTACTGAAAAAAATATTACATTATGTATTAAAAAAATAAAAGTCACTTAGTGAATTCAATCTTTTCGTCATAGAAAGTGTCTGAATTCAATTACTTGTAAGAAAAAAACTTATTATATAAATTATTACTTGTCAAATACACAGGTAAAAGTACTATAGTTAATCGCTTGCCCATACAGAGGTCACTTGCCATTAACATTTTTTGTTTGATATTAACTTAAGACTTATTAAATCTACTTATTGTTTATAATTATAACTTTTGATTTTTGAGAAAGGGAGTTGACCCGGATCCTTTCCGTGCCGACTGATGCTAAAACCTTCAAAGTCAGATGAAACAACACGAAGGCACAAACTGTGAGGTAGGTGATGTCGTGCTTTCCATAATGTGTTTGTGCTAAATATTACAATTTGGCTACTCCTGTTCAAATGAGCCCTAATAAGGGCTAAATGCGTTGACAGGATGCTCTTGTAGCTAATGTTGAGTCACTCGCCACTAACATTTCTTGTTTGATATATATATATATATATATATATATATATATATATATATATATATATATTTACATATATATTTTTAATAATAAGTTCTTGAGAATTTGGTCACTATGAATTTGAAAAATATGGAATAAGTATCATGTTTTGATTTTCTACAAAGCAAGAACATCCAATTGACCGGTTTTGCCGTTATTACGACTCATCTGAATTGGTTTAGTTCAATCTCCATACAAAGTCAAAGCAGTAATAAAGCTAATAATATGATACCTCCTAAAGCAACTTAATATGTATATATATATATATATATATATATATATATATATATAGGTGTAGACAATAAATTTTTAGCAACCGTGTATATAGAAACAGGAGCGAATTATTTACGCGCCAAATTAGTTAATCTATATAGTGAAACGGACGATTATTAAGGTATTTTTATATATTTAAATTAGACTGTTAAAATTACTAAGAAGGGAAGAAACCGAGAATTGTTATTTTAAACGATCGGTTGTTTCAAGAAACAGCTGTTGATTAAATGTCACGTTCAGTGAACTTAAATAAACGTTAAGATAGAATTCTTATGAAATTGTTTGCAACGGTCGATTTGACCAACTGCTTTAAATATCAAATGTCTTGAAGAGTGAGTGGAATAAACGATGGATGATATAAAACAGACAGAGAAACGTATAAATAAAGCGTTGGATACAACTCACGTACGAGATACACGGGTAATTGTGAAGGCCAGATACAATATCGATTTTCTGTAACTTAAGAGGGGTTCTAAAGGAAACAACAAATATGCATAGAACGCAGATGGATAGCTGATAGGTGGAGCGTTGTGACGAGGAAAAATTATATCATTGGTTGATGGCCAGCAGTTTTCAAGAAGAGCGCGTACGTTACGGTAGTAAACAAATTCTATTCAACAGCACGACGAAAGTGAGATTTTTGAAAAGTCAGTGTTCGTTACGTTCAAAATAAAGCTCTCTTCTCTTCTCCATTTAGATCTGAATACGGGTTTAAATCTACAACATAATAGTAGGAAATGCTCTTACGGTTATCAATTATTGAGTGTTCAGTAAAGTTGCATTAAATATCCTGTGTAGAAATTATGAAAGCTGTAGTAGCGTACCGCATGTTATAAAAGTGATATTGCACGAGTTGGTGCTTGTTTAGATAAAAGGTGCCGTTACTACAACAAAGCTATTAAATGAAGGGATGATATTTGGGGCAAGCGAAGCTGAAAGCGTAATTTGGATGCATGAAATATTTGGTATGGAATGTTACGTTTGGGACAACGCTAATATCTGCGGAGAAGAACAGTCGTGGTAGCGGAGATTTGGATGGTGGGGATCTGTGGATCCGGGCATCATCGTAGTAGATGGATACAACGACGAGGGTTTCTGGTAACCATCTTTAGCGGTGACGAGGAATGAAGGTAAGTCCAGGTAACGAACTTTAAATTTCTGTTTTTGTATAAACATTTGTGTTGATATTTTTGTGTTTGTGTATTTGACTTATTGGTGGCGTATTTATTACCTTTAAAACTTGTTTAAAAAGGTACATGTGCAGGACAATCAATTTTGATTATTAAAAAAGGGTATATTGATAATATATAAAGGTTTATTCATGCTATAAATTGTTGTTGTCAGGAGTAAACAGGTCTTTAAATTTGTTTTTCAATAAAATGCAAGGTTAAAAACTATTTACAAAAACTGGGTTATAATGAGCTCACAATAGACCAGTATGAAGTCAAACTAGGGTTGCATGTGGGGCCCATCTACTCGTATGATGTACAATTTGTTAAAATATATTAAAATCCAATGACTTTAAAGTATTTAATAATTGAGCTGGTAACAATTGTAATAAACTGTCGGTACCAAGGTGTAATATTTTATTTGTTAATATGTGTAAATAAAAGGTTTTATGGGTGTTGTATTATTTTGGCAATTTCATTTGACGGTGTGTGTGTGAGAGAGAGGTGTGTACTTAAAATGATAGGTATTCAAGAAGAAGCCGATTGCTGAGCTAGCCAGGGTGAGCAGACAAATTCGAAGGCGTCCAAAAGGTAGGGTAAGAATTTTTTAAAATTATTTATTAATTTTTTTTGAAAATTTTATGTTGGCCCAATGCTGTGGCTCGATGTTAAAAGCTTAATCCGAGTAGTCCCGGAGAACACGGCAATTTTATGACGCCCAATTTGTGGGACTCGAATGGTTTTTAGGTAAGGCACGAGAATCACAGGTTTCACGGTAAATTTTATGGCGACCCGAACGTGAGGGCTCGAGTTCCAAATAGAATTTGAGAATTTTATTCGAAGAAACTGGCGAGCTGAGAGAGAGAGAGAGAGAGAGAGAGAGAGAGAGAGAGAGAAAGAAAGAGAGTGTGTGCAGTGTAAATTTGTAAATATTTTTGAATGTGTGAGGAAGTGATTTAAACGTATGCAGAGAAAGGAGTGGTTAAGAAGCCAAGGAGTTGAAATTGGAAGTGACGATAGTGCGTTATTTGATAAATCAAGAAAAATGGAGGAAGCCGGAGGTAGTAGGGATCAGTCGAGGACGGAATCAGGAGACCAAGTAAATGAGATAATAATGAGGATGCTTGAAAGGATGAATGAGACATTAAGCGGGGTTAGAGAAGACTCGAACAAAAAATTTGAACAGATGAGTGCCGAATCGAATAGGAAGTTTGAGCAATTGACAGAAACTCTAAGTAAAAAAATAGAGAAATCAGTCAGAGAATTTTCGGATTTTAAAAGTAGTTTAACGGCAAAAATGGGGGAAGTAGAAAATAGGGTTGATAGAAATGAAGAGGTTTGAGTCAGGAAATGGGACAATTACGGACGGAGTGATATCTTCTGTGAAGATGAAATTAATGTTAAGATGACTGAGGTGACAGACTCATGTAAGGATCAGTTAAGTAGGGTAGAGAGAGAAGTAAGTGGAATAAAACAGAAAGTATCAACTTTAATTGGGGATGGTCCCAGATTTGTAACAGGAAATATGTCACGGATTAACAGATGAAATTTTATGGGGATAGCAGGGTGAATCCTCAAATTTTTATTAATAATACTAGAGGCTTGGTATGTAATTTGTTTGATGAACAGGCAAAGCTCAATATTGTAAAGGCGTTACTGAAAGACCATGCTGAAGCCTGGTATAATCTGATAGGACAGGAGATAGAGGCATACAATGAATTTGAGGACAGATTTTTAAAACACTACTGGAGCGACCACAGACAGGATCAAGTACGTGACGATTAGATAACTGGCAATAAAGGGGAATTTGCAGGAAGTAGGGAGCAATATGCTATAAGAAAGTATAGCATAGCTAAGCAATTAAATCCACCATTAACTGACCGACAAATTATAAAATACCTTTCACGACATTTTGAGATTGAGGTCCGGCAACATGTGGCGTTGCAACATATCGTCAATAGGGAGATGTTTTTGGAGTACCTGCAGAGGTATGACGACGTAAGCAGTGGACGACCTCGTGAGAAAAGAGAACGACAGGTAAACACGGTTAGGTTTGACAACAGACGGGACAGTTACCCAAGACGGGGGACTAATTTTCAATATAACAACCGACAGAACTGGGAACCTGGACGGACCTTTTTTAGGAGTAACAGTGTAGGTGGAGGACCTGCACCAAGACCGGAGGTAACCAGACAGAACAGTTCACCGGACATGAGGGGGACATCGACAACAAATAACAGAGAAGGTGATAACACTAACAGAGTAGAGACGCCGAGGACATATGCCGAAGTAGTGGCAAGACCAGGACCAAGTAGAAAGACCAGACTTGGACAGGATTTTTAGTCGAGAACAAACCACTAGACATCACTGTGTACAAATATGAATATCCGAAAGAATTTTAAAAATAGAGGAAAGAGTTGAACCAGAAATAAAAGAAAATTTTGCCTATAATTGATATGAAAATTTTTGAGAAAAATTTAGGAGCGTTGTTGGATTCAGGAACTGAGGCGAGTTTAGTATCGGAGGAATTCGTCAATGAAATTAAAGCAAAAGTGTGTGACAGGATAATGCCAATAAAAAGAAGTCACCTGGTAGCGCCGAATAAAAAGCGATTTGCTGTTGTGAATAGTGTAGTTATTTTAAAAGTAGAGTTAGGTTCAGTAAGCTGTGAGCAGGAATTCATAATTGTACCTGGATTGAAGTTTAAAAGGATATTAGGGGTCGATTGTATGGTGAAGTTAGGAGTAGTTATAGATATAGAGAGGAAGGTAGTTAGGATTGGGGATAGGATATTGCCCTGGAAGGCAAGTTATGAGGTCACAGAGGATGACATGAGGATATGTATTAATATTATAGAAGTAGATGAGGAAGGGGTGAAAGAAATCGACACACGTGAATATACTGAGGAAAAGTTAGAAGAGGTACAATTGGTAGTGAACGAAGAGTCTGCACTAGTAGAGGTAGAGTCAAGCGCAGCATTGTTACTGAATAAAGACTCTGAATTAATAAGAGTAGAGGCGAACGCAGCATTATGTTACACACAAGAGTTAAAAGTAGGAATAGGTAAGATAAGTGGCAAAGATAATTTTGATAAGTTGGATTTAGGAGATTTTTACTGGGTGAATATAGTACATAAAGAGTCTAGAAGAGAGGAATAATTTTCTATAGAGGGAAAAGATGAAAGTATTAAGGTAGTATCGTTTGGTTTGTCCGCATCAAAGGGAATAATAGTAAATGAGAAACAGACAAGTATAGAGACAGAGGAAGAAATATTTTAGAGTCAGAATAGTAAGGATAGTTTTATTTTATGCGAAGCGACAGGGATGATAAGGATAGAGATAAAAGGAGGAAAGATAGGAATGAAGTTTATTAAGATTGTAAGAAGGACATGGAGGATCAAGAAAAGAGTCAGATTTAAATAAAGAGATGGCTTAATAGATGAAAATATAATAATAGGTGAATAGTAGAGTAGAATTTAAATAGATAGGGATAGAGATAGGTGTATATAGAAAGGTAGAATTAGGAATAGGATAAATAAGGAAAGATAGTAGTAGATATAGAGATAGGTGTATAGTTAGTATAATACATAGATAGTGATAGTAATAGGTAATTTTAAATATAAAACAGTTGTACATAAGTAGAAGGAATTTTAATAAATAGGAGATAGAGAGAGAAGAATAGAAGTGAGGTACTTAAAGAGTCAATACGCGACAAAAAGGTAAAGGGAAATAAATAAAAATAGAGGGCGAAGAGTCAGAGATAGATAGAAATGGTTAGTTAACAAGTAGTGATAGGTGTGAATAGTTAGTTATAAATAAAGATAGGTGTCGATAGATAGAAATAATTAGAGATAGAAATAGGTAGATAAGGAGTGATAGGTTGGATAGATAGGTATAGATAGAGGTAGATGAGTAGATAGGTGTTTAGAAATATTATGTAAGATTAGGTAGTAGAAATTAGTTCATATTTAAATTCAAGAAAACGTGGTGAGGGTTCTTTAAATAGAAATAGGGGGATTATGTTGTGGAATTAGAGGTTAAATAGGTGTAGACAATAAAATTTTAGCAACCGTGTATATAGAAACAGGAGCGAATTATTTACGCGCCAAATTAGTTAATTTAAATAGTGAAAACGGACGATGATTAAGGTATTTTTATATATTTAAATTGGAATGATAAAATTGCTACTCAAAATAGTACCTTTATCAATTAATTTCGATTTAAAGTAAAGTGTAATTGTAACTTGTCAAAATTCCATATTTAATTTCTGAATAATAAAATAAAAATTGTTAAGAAGTTTGGAACTGGTTTTTTAAAAAGGCCGCTCCCAAGTCACGAACCTTAACTCGCGACGGTTGCAACTGGTAGATAGTTTTTCGTGATAAAGTCGTGGTGGAATGAATGAAATTCTCAGTTTTAAAAGTTTGTTGTGTTTGAGTGGAGGAATTTGGAAAATTGTTTGTGGCAAGCGCGATAGTTCAGCGAAAACTGTGGAAATACGTGACTAGAGAAGGGGTTTGAATATTATAAAAGCTCTTGCCAGGGGTGGAGGAGCTCTCTTAATTTTCCGATTCGCTTGAAGTACACTAAGTAGCATCGGGAAGACATCCTAATTTAAAATTTAAAAGCCGAGACATAGTGCAGTTCGCTGTATATTTTTACAAGTGTTATAAATGCACGACTAGGTGCTAACAAATTAAACGGGCTGAAAATAAATTATTATAAATAATTGTCGAGTAAAATAGGATGCCACTGAGGTAAGCAAACCTAGTAATTTCTTGAACGAGGGTGCTGGTGGCACGCTACATTGAGACGGAGGCAACATTTGGATTTAGATGGATTGTAGTATGGAAAGAATCCACTAATAACTGGGGGAACTGGATGAACGAGTTGAGATGGAGTTGCTGTCCATTTAGGAGTGTGAAATGGGGGGAAATCCAAGTACGTGAGTTTGGTGTAGGTCATCCAAGGAGGTGGTGCGTCTGAAGAACACACCAGGTAACGAATTTTGTTTTATTGTTGAACTGTGGTGCTGGCATTGTGTTATAAAATTAGGTGTGATTAGAATTATGTGGTGAAAATTTCCTGAACTAAAAATTAATTTGATTACCGTATATAAAAGACAATTTTCTATTATTATTTGAGTAGGTAAAAAAAGGAATAATAATTTTTGATGTAAAGAGTAAACGGGTCTTTAGAGTAAACATAACCATGCAATATTTTATGCATATCAGGGAAAAAGGTTTATACTGAGCTGACCATAGACCAAGTAAAGGTAAATTTAGGGTTTCACGATAGGCCCATCTACTTTGAAGTAAAAATGTTGAAGTGTAATAACTCACAAACAATTTAGATCGGAGAAAAGGGTGAAATGTTTTATTGTAAATATAAAAGTGTAAATATTGAGATTGTCTGAATAATCATTGATGTCATACGAATAAAAGGGTGTATGTTTGTCCAAGGATTTTATTTTATTTTTGTATTTTGTTGTGTGTAAAGGTGTTGAAGGAACGTGTAGTTGGGGTAAGTATATCCTAGGAGGTAATGCACAGAGCTATCCGAGGAAGATCAAATTGGGAAAGCAGTTTGAAGCAATTTGGCGGAGTTGGATTGAAGTTCAGACAGGTTTGTAGATACAGTGAGTCACGATTTTTAGGGCTTTCTTTCAAATTTAATCACAGAAATTAGGGCTCCCAACAGTAGGGCTCGAAATTAATCCAGAGATGAGCACAGAAATAATGTCACTCAACATTGGAGCTTGAGTCGGTAGAGCCTAAAATTCACAGTAATAATGACGCCCAAAGTGTGGGGCACGAATTAGCGAGCCGATCCAAATTTAATCACACAGAAATAATGACGCCCAAATAGTGTGGCACGATTTAGCGAAAACATTTAAGATAATCATATAGTAATAAATATATTAAATTGCTTTAGAAATTAGACAGTGAAGTAGAAAGTGGTCTTCATTTCTTTTGCAGGTGATAACTTTTGTTTTTGTATAAGGACTCCATCAAACCAGGAGGCTAAAGTAGTAGAGGAATTCATAGGAAAAACACATCTTCCAAGTGGATTATAATTTATATGATTCGACGAGTTGGCGCTCAACAAAATTTTCGACTTAAGACCAAGTAATCGTAGTCTTTAACGTAGTTCAATTCCAAAGTTTAAAGAGTGTTGCAAACTGTATACATCTCAAAGCTTTTGTTCCGTTTTATAGGATCCACCCCGCGCCACTGGAGTGCACTACAAACTGTTACGACCTCCTGTCCATTTTTAACAAATTAAAATAGTAACGTAACGTCCATTTGGCGCGTAACACAATATTTAATTAAAGTGATGGCTTCAGTAAAGAAATTGTATTTATAATGTAACTCCGTCATATTAAATTTCTAGTTAGAATGAGCCTCGTCAGAACTCATTCTTGTGGCAGATTAAGAACGAGATTATTTCAGCGTTTGAGTAACAGTATCGTTATGTATTCCAGCAGGTGATTAAGAAATTTTGTAAAATAAATGCAGACGAATACTAACTATACTCATTGTGAGTCAATGAAATATACTTACAATAAACCATTTAAAAATCGAAGCAATATGAATAACCAATCCCAAGGAACCAAACAGGATATTAAAGTCAAAACAAAACTTCCAAACATACTAATCACTATTGCTTTTTTGCGTCCTTTGGTGTCTGCTATAAATCCCCAAAAGTGTGCTCCCAGGACTACTCCCAAGAAACTGGCAGAGGCCAAATATCCCTTTGTTGTAAGTGTCAAATTTAAATCACATTCCGCAGCTGGAGATATAAACATCATTCCCGATGTTTCTAAAATAACGCTAGCTGTACAACCCCCATTGGCTAATAAAAGAAATATATTAAATTTTCCAAAACCTGAAATAAAATGTTATATTTAAGACAATTTCAAATAAAAATAAACCTGTTTGTGTAAGTGCTTCATTAAAGTCAACCTTGTCCCGTTTTTCGGATCCTGACATGGCCATTATTGGAAATACGGTAATTCGGTGTTTTGTCTATACTTAAATATACCCCGAATACTTATCGCTTTCCGGTAAACATTTGCCCGTGTGTTTGAGAACAATATCCTTGTTTAAATAATTACGAATATTTCCTCAACATTGCAAAACGTTTTTAATATAGTTTCAGATTTACGTTATACATACGTTCGCTTGATAATTAAGATACGTTTTTATTGCACCTTATATTTGCTTTCGCGATAAATTATATTTCTAATTATATGCTAAGATCAGACCTTGAAATTACCGATGTGTATTAAGTTAGTCCTTTATTTTGCGAATGCTGTATTTTTGTTGCTGTGCCGTATTGTGCAACAGATTGTAACTCAATAGCCGTATTAAAGAAACATTAGCTTTTACTTCGCAAAAATAAAGGAAAATACTTCAGATGACATGCATAAAACAGCGAAGAAAAAGGTTTTTCTTCACTATTGAAAGTTTTGTACCAAAGTAAAAGTATCTTTGTATTAATACAAAAATTTTGCCTGAAGAACCAAAAGATTTATTTGCTTTACCAAATATGTATCTACTACAAAGCTATTTTTTCTTTGGTCAAGTTCTTTGTTGGTTATTGGTTATTTAAGCCGAATTCAATTTGAGTTTTTGGTTATAATTGAGCGTTGCAAGAAAATATTCATCACCAATATTAGGTCTTCAGTCCTGGAACTGCGGAGATGCGTACTTCCATTGTTTCCTTTTCAAAGATAACTTACACATTTCCCTGACATATTATAAACCGAGAAATATGTCTCGTCAATTAAATTTTAAAACGTTATTTAGGTTTGAAGAAGTCTATTTTGTTTGGTTAGTAGATCGCATTCTAGGAGATAATGAAGAAACTCGTGGAGCAAATCTGTCTTCAATGCATAAAGTGAAAATATTTTTGCGTTATTGTGTAAACGTTTGATTTTAAAGCGGAATTTGTGAAAAATTGGGATGCACCCAACCTATTGTATTAAGAATATTTCACGTAGTATTGGAGAATGTTGTAGAAAAGGTTCGTCAATGGATTCGTTTTCCAGGAATAGAAAATGAAATTGCGGTGGCCAAGGAGAAATGGTTGGACACATTTCGTTCCCAATAGCTATTGGAGTTGTTGATTGTACACATGTTCGTATTGAAAAGCCAACCGAATTTGGAGACGAATACGTAAACACAAAAGGATTTACTACTTTGAAAGCCCAGGTTACCTGCGATTCAAATTTTGTTATAATTAGTATTAACTCAAGATTACCTAGATCAGTTCATGATTTGTTTCTCGTCAAAACCGCAAAAGCGGTTTACAGATTATTTTAGTTATTAATTAATTTAAGGGAATATATTATATATATATATATATATATATATATATATATATATATAACTGTGCACGGGTAAGCGTAAACATGTGTAAATAGGACAAGCATTTATTTATTTGGGGACCCGGTTTGTAAAAATGAATAATGTATTTATTAAGCTTCAGTATAGTTAGATTGGAAAAAAAAATGTAGGCTATATTTGTATACGTTAATTTAAAAAACGTACATTTATTAAATATCATAAATTAAAGCATTCATAGAAAGTTACAAGGTTTAAGATTGCAAACAAGTTAAAACATTCAAGGACTTCAAGGAAAAGGAACACAAGCGTGGGGTAGATAAATAATTCTGGCTAAAGCTAGAATACGTTGAGAAAACAATTCGAAGTATTGTGGTAACGGAAACACACAAGGTTAACAATAACAGACGACTATATCAAAAACAGATCGATAAAATTAGGCGACAGAGGATCTTTAGTATGTAACAGAGTAAGATGAAAAATAACAGGTGGGTAAATGACAAACATTTTTAAGCGCGTGTCAGACGAGTATATTTTAATAACGAATAAGTGGGACAAAGATGCAACATGTTTGTGGACAGTATCGATTTTTCAAGGCGCACGTATATGAAGGGAGAATTGACAGCAAATAACATGGTAATAGTGGGACAATAAGAAAGACAGAAAACATGTGGCAGACAAACATATTAAAAAAGTGAAAATAACGTCGACAATTTAGGTAGGAAATTAAGACAAAGATAGGACAGGTGGTTATGAAAGCATGACTGCGCTAACAGTATAGACGCGCACATCAGAGACGTGATTGGATTTGTTTGGGGTAATAACAGACTACAGATTTTAAAGAAACTGATAGGGTCGTAGGATGGTATACGATAATAAAAGAATTTTTAATTGACGCCACCGTATCTTAATAATAGCTATAATGAGAAACAATCCGAAGATAAGATACGGAAATCTTCGAAAAGAAAAAAATATCCTTAACGAGCAAAACATAGAAATATAATACTTACTTGTGACTCTGCAAACTGGAATTGGAACGACGATCTCGTACTATCTGAAAATTTAATCACTTCTTAACATTTTAGAACTAGGGCTACATTAGAGCCTAGTCACTTTATCACAAAAAATAAATTCCAGAAAGATTAACTGGTCAAGATTATACCTCAAAATTTTTTTAAACACAATACCAATAATCTATACTTCTTCGCTACAAAAATCTTATAAATATGGTTGCTAGCTTTTATAGAAAAATTATTGTTGGCTTCAATGAAAGAAAGCTTTAAAACAACTTATTGCACTTTCTATTGATTTACAAAAAAAATATACATCATTTGTGCAATTTTATACGTACTTAAACTTTTTAGATATCTACTTTTATTAATGTCTAGGAGTAGTCTCTTATTATTTGTATGAATTTTGTAAGTGTAAATTTATTATAGTTTTTTAGGAGAATTAAAGTGTTTTTGTTATTATTCTACAACTTGTGTATGATACCTAAATAGGATCCTGTTTGGGCTTACATATAATTGATTAAATACATTGACTTTTCTTAAATTGCAGAACTACATTTTTAATTAATTTAATTTCTTGAATCAAAGGTCAAAAATACTTATGGTTTGAACTAATCTGTACTTCAATTGGGCAGTCAAAAAAATAGATTTTATAATGTGACAAACAAATATTAACGTGTCACGTGCTTAGTTACGAGTACATTTTAGTGTAACCTTGTAAATTCAAATAAACTTATCTATAGAAATTTATTTGTGTTCATAAGAACATTTATGCAATTTCCAGCTATTAAATTCTGAACAAAAATATGTGTACCAATTAAAATCACTATATAAAATTTACAAAAATTATTATTACATTTCCAGTAATGATTCCGTTAAACGAAAATTGAATTAGAATTGGACATGACTCACCACAAATAATCCGCTAGGCGTCAGATTTCGTCAACCATCTTGAGTACTTACGACAGCAGGTGCGCGCGGTTCACACGTGCACGGTTTTACAGTTTGAATACAATACAAAATTTACGGAAAATTCCACCATACTCCATAGCAACATTTGAGAATATGAACTTTCAATACTACATAACAAACAAATTGTGCTTCAGTGTTCCATAACGATTAGATACATAAAATTTAGCGCTTCCATACTCCATACATTACGTGTCTACATAAAATTTGTTGAGTTTCAATACTGTATATAAAATTTGCGTTTCAATATCCTATAACAATTAGCTTCATACTTGCGTTTTACTGTACGTTTCAACACTATATCCACACAAAACTTGCGCGTAGATGATGTTTATTTCACAGCAATAGTAGGTCGATTAAACTATAAATCGGTGTGATGGTATATGTTGACACCATTTCACCTGCCTTTGGAACTGCATGTTTTTTAAAACGTGCTGGCCCACGTCTCAACAAACTTGTTTATCTGATCACATTCGGACGTTAAATAACGAACCTTGACCACGAGGCAATTTATTATTCAAGCACGCGTAGAATTGGATTGTTGCATCAACACATACACAGATAAAAGAAAACCTAAATTCTACTTTGAGTCCATAGACATAGGTGGAGTTCTAAGTAACAAATTGATATTATATTGCTAAAATAGGAATTTGATATTTTCTGTATAATAAAGGATTTTTGTTAAATAAATATTTAGAACAAAAGCGTACATTAATGAAGCAGGTAATAGTATTCGTTACAAAACTAAAACAGTTGGAAGTTTGACGGGGCTTTTCGTGGTAAAACAATATTGGCGTGGATGAATTCTAGGTTTTGAAATTTCGTTGAGTGTTTGTACGGCTTGAATTTGTGGAATCGTTGTGGCAGTTGACAACATTTCATAGAATGTATAGTGAAAATACGGGCAACGTGAGTGGGGCTAAGAATATATAAGAACTACCGGAGGTAGATTCGCTCTCTTATTTATCTCTTATTTTTCGATTATTTTTCTGACTTCTCGATTATAATTTGAATTATTCAGAATCACATCCTAGCTTTGATACCGCGTGACAGTGCAGTCCGCCGGAAAATTTTACAAGTGTTTTGTTAATGCACAAGTGGATGCAAAGTAGTTAAACGGGCTAAACTGGAATAAATAATTATAATAATTAAAGCAGGATGCTGCGTAAGTAAAAGAATTATTTACATTTTGAACGAGTGTGTTGGAGGCACATTAAGTAGAAGAAGAGGTATGGTTCGGATGTTGTACGTGCAGTCTGGTGGAAAGCAACTTCATATTGTTAATGATTTGGATGAACGTGTATGAGATGGAATTTCTGTCCAACTTGGAATTCAGCAAGATGGAGTAATCCAGGGACGAGCAGTCTGGTGGAAAGTCATCTACAAAGATGGTGATCTGGACGAACACATTCCAGGTAATGAATTTTTTTTATTGAAACTGTTGTGCTGGTGTTTAGTTATTTTAAACTATGAGTGATTTGAGTTATTTATGGTGATAATTTTTATAAACTAAAAAGTAATTTTATGGACATATGTTATGGACAATTTTTCTATTATTAATCTGAAGGTGTCAATAATTGAATAATATGTTATAGATGTAAGAAGTAAACGGGTCTTTAGTATAATTTGACAATGCAAAATTTTATGCACAGAAAATAGACAGGTTTATATTGAGCTCTATATAGACCTAGGGGAAGTAAATTAAGGGTACAGGATAGGCCCATCTACTTTTAAATAAAAATATGAAATGTAGAGGAGCATAAAATCACGGGGATTTTAGACTGATGTTTTTCTATTGAACAGAAATATGAAATGTTTTAACTTGAATATAAATTGTGCATATTGAGATTTTTGAGAATTATTTATTATTGTGGTAGAATAAAAGGGCTGTATGTTTTGTCAAAAGATTTTTTTATGAATTACAAAGGTGGTGAAAGAATGAGTCGTTGTGGTGAATATCTTGGAGGACTCAGGGAGCAGCGCTAACCGTGGTATTATCAACTTGGAAAGCATTTTCAGAAAATACTCAACCTTGACATATCATAATCATAGCGTGGACTCAAAGTTATACTCCAGTTATACCGCGCTTCGAAAAGCTAGGATTTGCAGTTCGAATTCGTGTTGTTTGAACCATTGTTGAATTTGATTCTGCAGTTTGTACGTCGAAGTGTTTTCTACATTTATTCGTCACTGTATTTCAAAAGCGATGCACGTGTTTCTGTTCGACAACTAGGAAGTGTCTTGCGTGTTGTTATAAAATTTTTTACTTTTTGGTTAATATAATGCAGAGGGTGGCTTCAATTAAGATGACATTGAGCCAAGCAGTGTTTCCAAAAAGAATTATATAAGCTCGCGGACTAGTCTCGGGTCTATCCCTGCGGAGGCATGAGATGGGGGGGGGGTCTTTTCCATTAATTAACCTGTCTTTGTACAATTTTTGAGCGCCACTACGTCAAACACATAAACAAAAAATAATCTTCTTAAGGAAAGACGTAGATAAACCTTAAGGGAATCAACTTATGCCTGAAGATAGATACTCAACAACATAACTGTGTTTCTTTTACACTTAAACATTGTACCTAAAATTTCAGAAATAAAACTATTACCTTAGTTTGCAGATATGTAATAAAGTTATTTGAAGTTCTTGTATATACAAAAAAATAAATAAAGTAAATTAAAAACATTTAAAATTATATGAACATGAAGTGGAAAGGTCTTATCGATCCTGAATTGACAAATTAACAGTTGCTAGTGGGTGAAGCCCATCATAAAAGTAATATCTCATTACATTAAGCGAACGCTTCAAACCTAGCGATTGTCAATGGGTGAAGCACATCAAAAAAAATTATTTCATTACGTTAAACAAATGCTTCAAGCAAAGATCTTTGTTCTTGGCTCACAAGGATAAGTCAAAGATTAGCATATCATACAATTCATTTGTAAAACATACATTTAACTTGTTTGAGTAAACATGCAAGTCCAGATGTTTATACGACAGATGTTATACCAAGATGTGCCCTAATCAACTATTTAAATTTAACAATTAATACAAAAAAAATTTAGCCAGATTATCTAACACATTATAAATAAGGTAATTTTATTTTTACTGGAAAACTTTCTAATTCTGTATTCAAAACACTAAAACTATTTTAAATCGTTAAGCAATTTATCTTATATGTATTCAGTGACACATAATTTATTTTAATAAGAAAGCTTTTATACCTTAGTATATGAAAATATGCTACAATTTTAAAATAGTTTAACAGAAAACTTTAATATATTTAATTATCAGAAATCTATTAAATTCTTAAAAAAATCATTTAGAAAATTATTTATCCTCTAACTCGACAGGTTGCACAATAAGCTTAATTCTTGTTTAGGTAGGTGTTTGATACAACAAATAATAGCGTACTCACCGAACTGAAGTGTTCACACACTTACAACACCTGCATATTGCAACCACGTGCCAACTTAGCTACATTACGAAGGAATGGATCTACATCTCCAAAGCTTATCGACTTCCATACGGCCCAAAATTATGCTAATCAATTCAGAAATCCATTATATATTTATTATTAAAGGTGAAACTTATAGATGAAACTGCTTGCGTTTTATAGACCTTGTTTATCTTGCCGATTGTCTTCAATATTACTATGCCCTCTTCATACGCCAAGCGGCGTGTCTCTCACACGAATCGAATTTTATTTGACCCATCTTGGTAGGGAAACTTCCTACCACGTTTCTTTTAATATTCGTCTTTAGGTGACTGTATCTGATACAAGAATGGATCACGTACACCGGGCAGACGCCTTGAACCCCACGTGCATGACGGCGCGGATCGATAAACAAGTCTACTACATATTCACGCCTGGATCGCGGCAATACATCAAACATATAGCAGTTTGGTACTTGCTTATATGCGAAACGTTACAGTGTATTCGGTGAGTTTCCCCGCGCACACCCATTTAAATCAGATTCTCTTTTTAGCTTTTTGGGACTATTCTATTCCCGGTCCCACACGGGGTCTAACATATACACACCCACACACACACAAACACACTATATACACGTCCAGCCATACCCACACACTTCATACTCACATACATACACCCACACACTCCATAAACAAACAGTTCTACTTGTTTTTTTTTCTTTCGTTATCTTCTTGGTTTTTCTTTCCTCCGTTCTCTCCTTGACCCCGTGTGGGTCTGGGAATAAAATAGTCCCATGGTACAACCTGCCTGTCGTAAGACGCTCATACAGCGGTCAAACACATACACACACGCACACTTTATACACGCATAACACATACACACACCCTTCTTACACCCCACACACACCCACACACATACACACACGCACGCAAACGCCCACACCTACTCATACATAACTACACTGGGATTCTGTTTTATTTTCTTTTGCACGATTTTAGTTTTTTTTGGGTTTTGTCGGTTGTCTTCCTCGTTCCTTTTCTTTTTTTGAGGTCGAAGACTTTCCTGTTCCTTCACTAGAAATATCCGTTCTCCGACGACTTTTCTGCAGTGTCAATGCCGTTCCATCTCAGTCCTCGTTGCTTGCTTCCTTTTCTTCTTTTTTTCATCTTCTCTTATTAGTCCTTCGAGCCGGACGAGAGTTCATCTTTTTTATTTTGGGGTGTTTCTTTTTTTCCGTTTACTGTTTTTTTTTGTTTTGTTTTCGTGACGAATTTTCTTTTAGTTTTTAAGCGAATTTTTTTGTTTGGGTTTCTGTTTTTTTTCTTTTTGGGGTTTTCTCTCTGTTTTTTGGTCCTGCCCACTCCCATTACTTTTGTTTTCCTACCCTGACCTGTCAATTATGCTGGGGGGAGAAAGAATTTGTTACGTTTACTTTCCGTATAAATTAAGTACCCTATTTTTCTCCCTTGTTCATTCATTACTCGTTCGAATAAACTCCGTTTCAATTCTTAAATTCTTCAACAACCCCGTATATAGTGTACCTGTTCAGTATAAACCCGCTTAACATAATTAATCATAAACACGCTCTCAAATAAATTCCTTAACTCAAATCCCTTTTTTTTTTAAAACGAAAATTTATTCGATAAATTAAATAGCCTATGTCTTGTGTTGGGTATCCAGTAGTCTCTTAAACTCATTAATAACATCCTGTTTACAATAATAAATACGCTTTCTACAAATTTTCACTTTGAACGACAAGTTTATGCTAAAATTAAATAGTTATATCCTGTTTTTAGGTACTTATCCGCTATGTTGGTATACTTCACAACCGACGTATAATGGTTTTCTCTATTGTTCCAGTGTAACGACTTGTTGAAATAAGCCTGCGCCCTATCCCATTAAGCCGGATTTTTCAGTTTTACCTCGCTTCGATAAGCTAGGATTTGCAGTTCGAATTCGTGTTGTTTGAACCATTGCTGAGTTTGATTCTACAGCTTGTACGTCGAAGTGTATTTCTGTTTCAAAACTATGAGGTGTCTTGCGTGTATTCGGTGAGTTTCCCCGCGCGTACCCATTCTAATCAGATTCTCTTGTTAGCTTTTTTTTTAGCTGGACGCCAAATGAGTTCTCTCTTTGTGTAGGTCCATCTGTTCGTTGTCGTGGACCAGCTGCCTTTTGTCTTTGGATCACAGCTATAATGACGATGGCAGGGTGAATGAACCTTGACGACCATGGCGTTGCTATGGTGATTCATTCCGGCGGTTTGTAAGATACGCATCCCGACGCATAGAGGTATGTGACCAGTTTTGTTTTACGTACATCGAAGATCCTTATTTATCAGCGGCTGATGTTGTGAAACCAGTTCACCATCCATGTTTAGAAGTTAGCTGCGCTAGTGCTTCTAGTTATCTTTCTTTAATTCTTACTACACTTTGGTCTACATTTAATACTTTAATTTAACCCACTTGCTGTGGAGAAAACCTACCTTTAATACTTTAATTTAACACACTTGCTATTGAGAAAATCTAAGCATTACTTTTTTTTAATGATTTTTATTACCTGTTAGCTACGAAATGCGCACTTCGTGGATCGTTTATAAAATTTGTTCTTTAAAATATAACTTAAATTTAATACTTTTCTTTTTACCGGTGAATCAAGAAATTTTAATTTATTTTCATTGTTAATAGAGTCGTAGGCGATGTGATTTTTTGTAACTGTTTGGTATGTAGGCGAATTCCTCCACCCTCCGCGGTTGGTAGTTGTTCTGGTATTTACTTTTCTTCCGGCTACGTCTAGGTACGTAGCAGGTTGTGGATTAATAATAAACTACATAATGAAAATTTATATGAAATTTGATTTATTTGCGTGTGGTGACCACTAGAAAAAAAGTTATAGGCAGGAATGAGATTTTTTTTAAATAAAAAGCTATGTGTGACCTGACAAAGTTTAAAACATTTGTAGATTAAGGGGGTAATATACATTTAGATGTACGGTAGGATATGTCAAAAATTATAAACTAAATTTACTTAAAAATAAACTATATGAGTGCTCATGGTGAATATCTTGGAGGACGCAGGGAGCAGCGCTAACCGTGGTATTATCAACTTGGAAAGCATTTTCAGAAGATACTCAACCTTGACATATCATAATCATAGCGTGGACTCAAACTTTTATTTAAGTGAAAATTGGTGGAGTTTTTTATTTTATTTTCAGCTAGAGTATAGCAACGCAAAGAGAGGCACGACTTCCTAAGTTAGTAAAACGATTTAAGAGGTGAGTATGTAGCATTTTTATGATCAATCCAAAGTAAGGGACACAAATTAGCGATCCGTTCCAAGGAAACCACTGCATAAGCAAAAGCATTCGAGGAATGTTACAAGGTTTAGTATTTAAAACCGAGTTACAACAGTCAAGGATTTCATGGAACAGACGTGCGATAAATAAACGATTCGTACAAAAGCTGGTCTACGTTGAGAAAACAGTTCTAGTAAAATGTGTTAACTGAAAATACAAGGCTAACAGCAACGGTCGACTAGTTGAAAACAGATAGATAATATTAGGCGACAGACGATATTTAATAGGTAACAGAGACAGGTGGAAGATGTCAGGTGGTTAAGTGACAATGACTTTCAAACTTTTGCAAGACGAGTATATTTTAAAAGCCAATAAGGTGGACGCAGATGCAACATGTTTGCTGAAGGTATCGATTTTTCAAGGCGCACATAAAGGAAGGGAGAAACAACTGTGAACAATATAGTAATAGAGAAACGAAAATAAAGACAGAAAACATGGGACAGACAAAGATACCAGAAATGTAGCAATAAAACGTAGACAATTTAGGTAGGATAAGAAGACAAAGCTGGGAGATGTTAGTATGAAAGCAGAAGTGCAATAGTAGTATATACGCGTACACGAGAGGCGTGATTGAGGTTGTTTGGGGGTAACAGTAGAGTGGAGATATCAAAGAAAATTAAGATGGTTGGCAGTGTTTGTATTGAAAGTTTCCAAGTTTTAAAAGACAGTTGTATTTTCGTGCACATTTGTTTGTGGAATTGAGTGGGCGTTGACAAGTTTCAAAGAATGTTTAACAAAATACAAGGGGTTGTGCTTATAAAAGCGTTGTTAGAAGCAGTGTTCTCTCTCTTAGTTTTCAATTCTTCGGAATATCATCCTAGCTTCAAACCACGCAACTAGTGCAGTCCGAATTTAAATTTACAAGTGTTTTTAATGCACAAGTAGGTGCAAGTTAGTATAAACGGGGTGAACCGTATTAAATTATTTTATTAATTGAAGCAGGATGACTGGTAAGTAGAAAATTATTCGCAACTTGCATGAGTGCGCTTGTTGCCCATTGCGTGTAAGAAGAGATTATGTATGGATCTGTAGCGGCAGTCCTGAGGGATTGTTGATGGTTTGAATGCCCAGCGGGTTCCAGATTTAATTGCTGTTCCCAATGGAAGGCAGCAATATGGAGTGATTCTGGTACGTACTGTTCGATAGGGGAAAGTATCTTCAGAGGTGGTGATCTGGATGAAAAATACTCTCCAGGTAACAAATTTTTTTTTGAAATTGTTGTGCGGGTGCTTATTTGTTTAAACTATTAGTGATTTGAGTTTTATTTTGGTGACAATTTATGAACCGAAAATTAATTTTATTTACCTATGTAAAGGACATTTCTTTGAAATCTGAGAGTGTAAATACTTGTATATAATAATTATGAATATTTCACAGATGTAAGAGGTAAACGGGTCTTTTGTATAGTTTTCAGTGCTAAAATTTTGCACACAAATATAAAAAGGTTTATACTGAGCTCACTATAGACCAGGGGGAAGTAAATTAAGGTTCCGGGATAGGCCCATCTACTTTACCATAACACAATGAAGTGTGGACGAGCAGAGTTGATGATTTTGACTATCGAGTAGGAGTATGACATGTTTAACTTGGATAAAATTTGTAAATATTGAGATTGTGTGAGTTTATTATTTATTTCTCAGAATAAAAGGGTTGTATGTTTTTTTTGTCGAATTATTTTTTATTTGTTTTCATTAATTAGAAAGGTTGTAGAGTAAATGAGTAGCTGTGGTGAGTATCTCTGAAAAAGCAGTGAGCAGAGCTAGCCGTGGGGTGTTATTTTTGAAAGCATCTTCAGCGGGTACTTAACTGAAACATCTCGCAATCAAAGCTTGTACTCAAAATTTATTTACGTGGTAATTAGTGGAGTTTTTTTATAGACAGGCAGTTCAGAGCAATATTTATGTCAACACAACATTGGGGCTCGAAAGAGCACAGTGCACAGCAATATTATGACGCCCAACTCATGGGGCACGATTTCTACGATAGATTCACAATAAATTATGGTTTCCCAACGGTGAAGGTCCTTTTAAGCGCTCGACGGAGCAAAACTCCACGATAAATTATGGCGACCCGACGTGAGGGGCTCGAATTCCAGGAAAAATTAAGATTTTATTTAAAAAAACTGGCGAGCTGAGAATGAAGAGTAGAGTGTGTGGTAGATTTTGTAAATATTTTAAGTGTGTGTGTAAATGTGATTTAAATGTATGCTGAGGAAAGAGTGGTTAAGGAGCCAAGGTGTTGAAATAGGAAGTAGTGACAGTGCCTTGTTTGAGAAAACAGGACGAGAAATGGAGGAAGCAGGGGTACTAGAGATCAGTCGAGGACAGAATCTGGGGAACAAGGAAATGAATTAATTTTGAGGATGTTAGAGAGCATGAGTGAGGAATCCAATAAGAAATTTAAACAACTGAACCAAGACTCGAATAGAAAATTTGAGAGGATGAATGAAATGTTGAGTGGAGTCAGGGAAGACTCGAAACGAAATCTAGAACAGATGACAGAAACTTTAAGTAAAAAGATAGACAGATCTACCCAAGAATTCGATGAGTTTATGAACAGTTTGACGATAAAAATGGGGGAGGTAGAAAGAAGGGTGGATAAGAATGAAAGATGTATAATAGGTTTGAGTCATGAAATGGGACAATCGAAGACCGAAGTAAGAATCTTCTGTGAAGAAGAAATAAATGTGAAAATGACTGAAGGTCTTTAAAAATTTGTCACTACACTCAAATAATTTTATTTCTTTCTTCAATTTTCCTCTTTTATTTATTATTCTTATTGTTATTCAACGTACCGCATTCTTTTGTCGAGGTCGACATTAGAACAACTCAACGAATCGGGTTGATGCTTTTCTCTTTGAATATACATGGTGCTCGAGAATTATGCCTTTATAGTAAAAAGTTGATTGCCACAGTTGCAACTACAAAGAATTTCGATTCGATTTTTTTCTTTTGCAAATATCTCAATAATTTTGTTTACATTTTCTGTTATCAACTGTTTTTTCTGTATTTATAAGGGGCGTTTGTGCAATTTTTTTTGTTTTTCTGAACGTGCTGGTGATGTGTTGTCTTTTGCTAGTTTTAACGTGAATTCCTGTGTGTTCTTCGGTATATTGGGAATTTGTCTACGTCTAACTTTGAATAACTGTCCTATCGTATAATTATTTCTATATGTTTGTGGCAGCTAGCGTCTTTGAAATTACCGTGAGGGCATAATTAGATTGATTGTTTTAACCTTTGTCTGATTTTTTATCGCAGTAGATGCGCTCGGTAGGAAGATGATTTGTCTAGGTCTTATCTGGAACCTAACTGTTTTTAGTTATCGACGTGTTATTATTGGGCGCTTATTTGGTTACTAACATTGCAGGTGGTGCTTTAAACTGATCTGTTTTAACAGTGACATTCTCTTCTCACTACTAAAGCTCTACTTTTTCGTATCTTTATATCTGCATTTCAATCTTATTTTTTCGCCGGCGTACTCGTCTTTGTTCCAAGACAACTGTCCACTACACAAGAGTGGTGTTTCCTCTCTGAACTCCTGACTACATTATAGCTTGTTGAGCAGTTTTCTGCTATCCACCATTTTCTTATCGCTTTTGCTCAAAGCGAGCTCTTTTTCGTTTTTTCTCCACCTCGCTGCTGTGAAGCTTCAAACATCCCACCTTCCTCTTCTATCTTTTCTAATTTTTCAATTTTCTTTCCTTCCTCTCTAAGTCTCTACACAGTTTAGAGGGTTGTTATTTTACAACATTGGGCCGTGGGCGTGGGGATCTTTGTTTGACTTTTTATCGCCGCTGTCTTCCGCTGGGCTTTACATTAAAGCTGTCAACAGTGCAATATGTTTTCGATTTGGCCTGTGAGCATACCTTCTCTTAATCAACACGGGTGCAGAATCTACATCTATATTTCTACTTAGTCCCGCATGCCGTTCTCGGGAACGGACGCCACTTTACGGAACCCTCCTTCAGAATGGCACGACAAAATCCCTTTTTAGGATTCTATAAGATCACTCTATTCTCTTTAGAGTTCCTTTTATTTTACCTACATGTAAGATGGGAGGCTGGTTCAACTTGTCAAGAGTGGGGTCTGCGAACCGTAAATTGTTATTTATTATCTTTCTCTGTGAAATTATCTTTGAGATTTTACCTAAACTAATTAATGCTCTAAAATATAAATTATTTATGTATCTTTTTCTATGAGAGCATATTTGAGAGTATATCTTATCTAACGATGTTCTGAACCTTTGGTATTTCTGATTAAAGTTAGGAATTATGTGTAAGTGGAAAGAGCCTAACCGGCTTGTTAGCTTTGTATTTTGGTACGGTAGGAATAAGAAATCTATCGTTATATAGCATCACTGACTAATTCGTTAACGTAAAGTTTTATTGCTGTAACGTATTTTGTTTTTACGTTTCTAGTAAGCTAGCGCTTTTAATTTGTTTGAATTAAAATATTTGTATGCATGTATATGCAATGTAAAATATTTAATTTTGCATTTAGGTTTTTATAGTAAAAATTAAGTAATAGTTTTAATTAAATCTGACTACTCTTGTGCGATCGGTGCGGCGGCAAACTATACTCTCGTGCGCGTAGATGATGTAGCCTACGATCGGGTGGTTACTTATACCATTTCAATAATCCTGTGGACGAAAAGTATTCTTTAGTGATTTTCTGATGGGATTGAGTTTCTCTCATAATTAATCTATATATTCAATCAAGAAAAAAACAGACTCACGGCGTAACCTGAATCTATTTGTAATACAATAACATATTAATATTTCTGTAAACAGGTACATATAAAATTTTTAAGGCTACTTAAGTAAATTTCAACACAAGTTGCACAACAATACTTCTGAAAACAGCTTGATACAAATATAAGCATAACAATTTTTCTACAGTCTGTCGACGACATCACCCACTTTGTTAACTTTAATTTCAATGTCAAGTCTTCTTAAATCTAATAAAGTAAACAATATAACCTACAACACGGGTGAACGTTTTACTCTTTTAATGTCCAGCTAACTAGGTTTTATAAACATGTGCCACCACAAAACAAAAGAACAATTCAGAAATATCTACACTAACCTTATAACTGAGTGCCAATTTAATTAAAGCCATTCATTTCACTAGCTGTAATTTTCTACCAAAGCGTTATGAAACTACCCTGTCCAAATTCGATCTTGGTTATCATTTATAACTTTTTACATGTTTATTAATTACTGATTCTCAAGTAATTAATTAATTGATTTCCGGTGGTTATCTAGCTTCTGTATTTCTCTCACTCTCATGTATTCGAGGGATTATGTCATTGTATATACTGCACGTGAATCAAGCATAATATCATAAGGTTTACTTAAATTAGCGTTACGTGTAAATGTCTTCATCAATATAAATGAATACATTGCTTATATGAAATGATTAAATTATCTGCAACCTGCTAGCTGTAAATTTTACTAACGAAGCATTTGTGTTTTCAGTAATTACTTACAGATACTGTCTGGGGTTTACTTGGCATTAGAATTATGTAACATTAATTTTACTCCATTTTTATAAAAAGCTCTCCTATATTTGGGATAATCATGATGTGAAACATACATATCAATAATTTGACTCTCATTTCCTTCGTTATTTTAAAAACTTTTTAAAGCGACGTGTTCCTAGTATGAAAATTTACTGTTATAAATAGTTTGTTTACCCTTTTGCGGCTTGAGATAATTTATGAACTTGAGTTACGTTCAAAATAGGTATTCAACGAAAACATAACGATGCTTTTGTGGTTTTTAAGTTTATCGTTTTAATAAAACTAACAATTTATTAAAATTTCTTGCATAATGAACGCTACTATTCACGATATCAGAATGATTCAGGATGCATCAATATCAACTTTGTCCGTTTAAGATTAATTTTTCTCTTTTTGTACCTGGTTTCTATTTAGCGTAAGACCGATGCGTTACACAGGAAAAAGAGCTCATACGCACACAAGAAAAAAGACTATCTGAAGAACTGGCTTATGTCATTTATTATAACAATATTTAATCTTGAATTATAATTTTTCCAAATAAAGAAGCATTCACAACATAGGAATACAATTTTAGTATTAAACTTTACAGTATAATTTTTCCCCAACAATTTCAATTAAACACCAGTTAGTTGTTCGTTTGTAAGCTTGGTGGCAAGATATTATTGCTGAAGTCTAGCTGTTTTCAGTTGCTCTACTAAAACTACGTCTTGAAGCTGAGCAGTTGTCAAATGCTTTGTTTCATCTGACTCTTTCGGCCTTGCATCTACTGAAGGCTTTGTTTACAGAATTCCTAACTCTCTGAGATGGTGGCTTAATGAAGTGTTTGTCTGGCATTTTCTCGTATGTAGATTGCTGTGATGGGACACCTATTGCAATAGTACCTAACACACAAAATAATAATATAATATGGAGACGAATGTTGTATTTCTCACCTGGAGTCTGACTTTATACAGGATTAATGTCGCCATTCATGATTTCCAAAATTTTCTTTCAGGGCGGTCTTATTTCGGTTTTATTCGTTTCTGTTCTACTCTTCAATTTCTTCAGTTTTATTGGTTTTATAGGGTTTTATTTTAATATTAGGTATAAAGGATTTTTTAATGTATAAGGAAAAGCATTATTTTGCATCGGTATTTGTGTAGCATAAATTAGGTTACTGCGTGTAAAATTGCGATTGTTAAATTCTCATGCGCTAGAAGTGAAAAACCTATAAATTTATTGACATAATCCGTTGAATAAGCCTTTCCACACTCCTTGAAAATGTGTGGTTATTGCCCCAACCAACGAAAAACGTTTGAAAGTCGGTAGAGCGATGACGAGTTTTTGTGAAAACCTGCGTTTTAGAGGAATCTATCTTGAACTACGTTATCGTATGGACGTGTACGTTCAGGGCGTGCTAAAGTGCAGTGAAGTTAACGTTTAGCAATCCTTTACCTTTTTTTAATTACCTTGCAGGTGTTCAAAAAATGTAGGTTCAACAACAACTTTACTGTGGAATTTGTGAAAAAACTGCCATTGGCCTTACGAATTTAGACGCTAGAGCAGGTTTATCAAGAAGAAAGGACGCTAAACCTACTTTAAATTACATTTACAAACAAAGGTAAGCCGTTATGTGTTAAATAAATTGTTTCTTTTAATGTATTAAAATTTGTATAATGTTGCGCCCTGTGTCAAACCATGCCTGGTACTAAGTTTATTTATTTATCTTTGACTGTCATTTCACCATAATAGTTTTGGCATCCAACAATTTGATAAACCAAAATAAATTATGTGTACCTTAAGACTAGTGAAAGTATCTTTGAGCTCTCCTGCCGACAAATTATATCTAGTAGAACCCAGAAGGAGAGTAGGCTATAGCTTAAAGCTATCTTTAAAAATAAAAATTTGGTCAGTATCTTACACGTGGTATGCCTTATAATTAGAAGAACATACCGAAAAATTAGCGAAACCCTAGACGATATCAAAGATATTGTACATAATACCGATGTTCTACCTAGTGAATTATATCTAAGTAGAGTGCAATCACGTTTACTACATTTAAAGCAACGCCTTGGCATTTTCGAACTGATGAAAAACTGGCAACTTGTTATGTACAGTTTTTGGCCCGCTGAATATTTAGCAGATAATTCACAGAAATTTTCGTCAAGTAATCCGTTACAAATCTCGTTTTGGTAAAATACTGAGAACCTTGACTGCACTAACAAAAATGTTGGTTTCCGACTAATTTAGTGAGACGGATGGTGTAAATGTTTTGACAAGGGTTTCAGAAGCTTATGAAATATTGTCTTCATCGGGAAATACCTTAGACGACACTTAATGTCGCAAGGTTACTAAGGAAAAGCTCTATAGTGAATAACAAGGCGGTGCCAAAATTACAGGTTAGGAGAGGGGTTCTGGCTTACAAATATACCTGAAAATTCATTAAAACCAAAATTATTTTAAATCTAAAACAAACCTGAAACTTAAAAACACCTAGACCTATTTAAACTGCTCACTGTAAAGAAGATTCCTAAAAATAAATGTTAAATAAACTGAAATACTCAATCACGCTTCTATGTAATCACAAAACCATTTAATACGGCTAAACTGTAACTATGCTGGTTAGAATAATGGAAAAAACAAATATAGCCTTTACACAAACTTTATGCATTTCTAAATCTATAACACACACGTTTTCATTATAAATACACAGTACAATCTTAAACAAGTATTAAAAAGTAAAAACCGTAAATCCAATAACTAAAAAAACTTAACCTACACACAGACATACTTGTAAGTACGTTCAATCCATGCATTTAATTACAGGTTTATATACTAACCTCCACTCCAGTATAGTTCAAGCAGTAACTTTTATTTTCTTTAACCGGGTGACTGACTATTGTTTCAATAGCGTCAGATATGGGCTCCGACTATCTCAACATGGTACTTCCAACACAAGGATCGAAATTCTGGGAATCAATGTGCCTCTAAAAATGAATTGACCCACTTGGCAGAGAATTGTTCAAACATAATTATGCTACTATACCTTGCTCAATAACCTCTAAGCAAGGTAATAGACCTACAAAAGTAGCATGTTGATGGTTTGGATGTTACATGCGGAGTACCTGATGAAGAATGAATCTCTTTTTAAAATATTTCTAGACATACTCGGCAAACTTCGGACGGATGAATAAAAAATGGGCATGTCTCGTGTCGTCTTTTCCTTCCTAGCTTATATATTTCTGTGATAAGGGGTTGTTTAGGGGTATATTCAGTCGTAAGGGTCGTGTAGTAACTGTAAATAGCAATAGAAATAAGAAAATTGCATTTATTTAGCAGGAAAATAAATAATTCGCACGTTATGTAAATAGCAAACATTTAACACCCTGTATATAGACTGCAATTAACTTTAATCAATGCCAGTAAGCATATCTTTCAATAGTAGAACGCGTATTCAGCAGAGAAGTAATTATACATGTAATTAAAATACGCCAAGAAGCGTTCATTAAGTTTATAGAATAGATACGCATGAGATAAGATAAAACCTGGTAAATATCCATGCAATTACGCTTGTAAGAAAGAAGGAATAATAAAGCGCTTTGATAAAAAACGCACTTTTAAAGATAAGTTTTAAATACAGACATAAACGAAAACATCACTCATGTTACATCAGTTATTTTGCTCAATTCTCCAAAAGCTTTATCTACATAAATAACAGACGTAAGCTAAATGAAAGTCCAATAATAACAACAAAACAGGCGGTCAAAGATTGTAAAACAATAGCAAATATTAGTATTATGTGTAACGTCAGAAATCAGCTTGAAAAGCCTAGGAATGTCCAAAACAAACATGGTTGGCTACAACACTTTGTAAGGCTGTTTGGACAAACCAATCCAAATGTAAATAGCAAAAGCTATATAACGCTCAGAGTTGATAAGAAAGGGCAGTCTCAATTTAAAGCACGTCGAACCTGCAACACTCTTACGCGTCAAACAAATAAGTTTTAAATTATATTATTGTGAAAAGTAGTGCTGCGTAATAACAGTTGATGACGAATTACGTTGAAGATATATGAAAAAGCTTTTGCCGTTTTGCAGAAAACGGCTTTTAATTCACGACCCTAAGAAATCCAAGTCTAATTCGAAGGTGTATCTAAGAAACCTACGAATTCTAAGTATGGTATTCAGAAATTCGAAAGTGAATCTAAAAAAACTACGAATCCTAAGTCTAGTATTCAGAACTTCTAAGGTGTATATAAGAAATTTAAGAAACCTACAATTTTTAAGTTTGGTATTCAGAAATTCGAAGGTATATCTAAGAAACCTACGAATTCTAAGTGTGATATTAAGATGGATCTAAGTCTGGTATTCAGAACTTCTGAGTGGTATTCAGAAATCCAGTTTGTAATTAAGTGGAGAGGTCTAAGGCGTATTCAGAGAAATATAAAGTAAAGCACGAAGTGAATTTTGGAAATAAGGAGTAACAAAATTATTGGTTCAAAGCACGTGAGAAAAAGTACAAAGCAGAGCATTGGTTTTCGATTGAAGATAATAGGGGGTGTTGATCCACAACACGCAACAACTCATCAGAATATCACAGGTCAGGACTAACTAGTATAAGGAATCTTTTCGAATTTAAAATTTAAACACTGAATATATTATTTTTTAAAAAATTTATAAGGAGTCAACCAAACTATTTGATGCGTTGAAATTTACGTAACAAGCATAAACGGTTTTGAATGTTCCAGATTTTTTTTGTAAAAGGTGTCGTTTTTGGTGACTTTAAAATTAAATCAAAGGGATATAATTTTTGGGATAAACGATTCGAATAATATTAATTGATTGAAGGGTTTATTTAAAGGATTACAAAATTGTGAAGTGTAGATACTATTTTCTTTCATTATACAAATATTGATCGACTTCGTTATATCAATTTAAACAGGTAAGAATTAAAGGAGTAAATTAATTTGATCATCGTAACGTTGTGCACTCTGTGTAAATTAAACTGGGCTAGCCGTGGTATAATTAAATTAGTATATTAGAGAAAAACACAGAGCGGTGGCGTTCAGCAGGAAACTGAAGGTTTATTACATCGGCGTGCGGCGTTATCATATCAATACATGTATATATATATATATATATATATATATATATATATATATATATATATATTTACGCAGCGTCAACCTAAAATCAGAAATCTGAATTTTACATTCATTTGAGTAAACACAAAACTGTATATGACCTGTTGTTGTTCTTAGATGATGAGATCATCCTGGCGCCATATTATTTCTTTATAAGTAAAACAATATTACAAAGAGGACATCACCTCTAACCTTTAAAAATTGTCATATGTATTTGACAATCTTTTACTTTGAATCAAATATGATGCAAAATAATTTTTCTTTAGATTAAAATTTATAGAAACCTAAACTTATTTTCATAAAGGGAATAAGTCATCCTATTGGTGGAATTTATTAGTACATAAACTGTTAAAATGAAATGTGCTTATAATTATTTCTAAGGGAGCATTACAAAATGACAAATTCAGACTTTATCTCTGATATACTATTACTAAAGAGATTGGTGGTAGACTCTAACCTATCTCTAATTACTACAGAATTATCTACAACACAAATTACACAATCATCGGTACCTACGATACCTATTCAAAGACGCTCCCTATTTATAAATGGCATTTAGATTTTCGGGATACAATTCATAAATTAGCATAATCGTCTTACTAGTAGGTATAGACGGTTTAAAATCCACTAGAAACGCTACTGACGAGCAATTATTCTTTGTAGCAACTGACTTATTAGCTGACACTGCCATAGACTTATGTCGAAACATTAAAAATGAAATTTATACTTGACAGGACCTGGCTTTTCACGTAAAAAATTTTTTTGCTTACGAATATCGCTTGGATATTTAAAATGACATACCAAATCTTGTACAAAAACCAGATAAAAATGTTGTAGCTTTTATTATCGCAGTCAAAGCACTATATAATTGTTTAGATACAAAATTTCATGAAACTGTAATCATCCGACAAATTGTAAAAATCCACATTTATACTTTTCCGAATATTTAGCTTCACAAATGATTTCTACTCTACGTCAACTCAAAGATTTATGTCCAAGCAATGAAAAACTTTAGGCAGTTGGTGGGACGACGCAGAGTTTAGGTGAAAGCGCGCGATTCGGGGGAATCTATCTTGAATTACCTTACCGTACCGAGGTGTACGTTGAGAGCGTGTTAAAGTGCAGTGAAGCTAACCTTTTAGAATCCTTTACCTTTCCTTTAATTATCAAAAAATGTTGTTGGTTCAACAATAACTTTACTGCGGAGTTTGTGAAGGAAATCGCCGTTGATGTCACGAAGACCCGGCTGTACATTTAGGCGCCCAAGAATACTTACCGAGAAGTAAAGTACGCTATGCCTATCTTAGAATACCTCTATAAACAAAGATAAGTCATCTTGTGTTAATAAAATTATTTCTTTCATTGTATTGAAAATTGTGCACTGTTGCGTCCTAAGTAAAACCACGCCTGGCACTAAGTACGTTTATCTGTAACTGTCGTTTTATCGTAAGAAATCGAGTTTTCATATTATTTAGTTTCTTTATAAAAGCTTTATAACCTCATTGTTTTCCAAAGAATATTCCATATTTTTCTATTATTTAAGTTATGGCGAAGGTTTTTTTTACAGTTTATGGCTGAAACTTATTTTTCTAGATTTTATTGATGTGCGCGTGATATGTTTTGGGCCTCTTGAAGCGGTTTTTTAAAAAAAGCTTCTTCAAAAACTTTTCTATCAATTTATTTGTAACAGAAATTACAATATTAATTTTTAATTACAAGTACGTTATATGCAGTAACGTGTGGAGATTGAAATAATTCTAAGTTGGCGTTCACTATTTTAAATAAACTAAAATTACGGTGAGTTGCTGAACTACCAACAATGTTAAAGTTGTGAAACTCTACACTGACTGGCCATCTTGGGCGCCTGAGGGTATTTATGCTATCCCTGCCCCTCACATTGCTTGTGGAAACTGCAGAGCTCATGTCTGCTTATTTCTTTATACAATACAATGTATTACTTCTTAGTAATCTTAATTCTAATAATTGCTGTCTTAGAACCTACTGTGACTTGCACCTGCAGTATCATGTTGCGTCTGGAATATAATGTTTGTTTTCGTTCTCATCGTCTGGCTTGTGAACTTTCATTATCCTCTTTCAAATATGTCCTTCAATTTATACATTGTAGCAATCTTACTTAAAATTTAATAATTCTATTTTATTACATATATATCCTAATAGGGGGATATGTAACTCGCGGAGGTTTTTGGCGATAAACGTCATTTCATGAAAGACATCTTCAGTAGTAACACCTTCAACTTCTGCATATGATATTTTTTGTTGAAATAATCCCAAATTATTACAGAATTCGTCGCACTGGTAACACTTCTGAACTCAAATTAAATGTAGGCAGGTTTGGACCTGTATAGTATTTGAAATAGCAAGTGTTTTTTACTTCATACTTTGATTTATCAAAGGATTTGCTTAAAAGGAAAAAGCAAAGGTTATGGATGCGAATTAAAGTAAAACCTTTTAGTTATATCTGTTACTTTTCATCCTTACATCAAAATAAACACTTAATTTTGTTAAATATTGCCTAATAGGTAATTAGGAGTATTTTCATTAACTTGAACTAAACGTTTCATTTTGTAGATTTTACGTCAAGTAAATGTTAAAAATTATAGCATTTATTTCAAATTAATCTTGAAATAAGACTAACGTTCTTAGGATCTATAACCTTTTTGCGGATAAAAATGACGTTACGAATTTCCCAGAAGGGACGGGAACCCCGTAACAATTTTATAGGAACACCGGTTAACTTCTAGTGGTACGGGTGTCAGTTCCTACCAGTAAATGATAACAATAATAAAATATAAGATGTAAAATTGATCGAAAAATAAAAGTACTTTACAAATACTACTTACCTTGAAAGACTTTACTAGTTGTCAAATTTTAAGGGCGCCAAACCGTATTGACCGTCTTGACCCAACAATTTTCTTGATGTATTTACTACCCGGAAGACGGTTATTCTGGACAGTTCTCATTGCTATCGATGTTGCAAACTCTCATTACCACAGCTGTTTTTACCCAACTGACTACAGAATTATTTAAAATTATAATACTATAAGCAACAGATCCAAATATCTATTTTTTGGAGAATTTGAACCACAATCCTATTTTGGAGTCTTTCTACAGTGAAGAAATACAATTTACAACTGCTCCAGACATATATCTAGCAGAAAAAGTGCTTAAGAAAAGAAATAAGGGTGCAGAATTGCTGATTAAATAGTTTAGGTTTACGGACGCAACGTAAGAAATTAAGGTTAGCATAGTTATACGAGGCTTTATGTTAAAGTTTGGTCATTTATGAACCAGTTCTCGAAGAAGGGAACATGCATATGTTTGATATCCAAGGATTGTAGTGGGCTTTTAGGTGGGAGGTGGAAAGTGAAATGGAAATGTTGGAATGTGGAAAGTGGGGGAGGGAACGGGAAAGTAGGGGCGAGGGTAGGATGAGAGTTTGGAGGTTGGGGGTTGGGTGGCGAAAGGTAGGAGATGGAAGGTAGGAAGTGGGTGGTGGGAAGGGAAGGGAGAGAGAGGTGGGAGGTGTGGTGGGAGATGAGAGGTTGAAGGAGGGAGGTGGGAGGTGGGACTTGAAAAGTGGGAGGTGGGAGTCGTGAAAAGCAAAATGAACTTTTATTAAAAATAGTGTTTTTTAAATAAATAATTATATTATTTTGATCCTTTAATTAAAATAAGTTTATTAAAGTATGTATTAAGATCTGGTATAAACATAAAAATGAGATGGGTGGTGGTTGTTGGAGGTGGAGGGTGGGAGGTAAAAGGCGGGTGTTGGGAGGTGCGAGGTGGAAAGTCGAAGGTGGAAGGTGAAGGAGGGAAGTGGATGGTAGGAGTGGGAATGGGTAGGAGATGGGAGGTGAAAAGTAGGGGGTGGGAGATGGGAGGTAGGAGGTGGACGGTGGGACGTGGGAGGTGAGACTTGTGAAGTGGGAGGTGGAAGGCGGGAGGTGAAAGGTGGGAGACAGGAGGTGGGGCATGGGAGGGGTGGGATGGAGATGAGGAGGTGGGAGATGGAAAGTTTGAGGTGTGAGGTGGGAGGTAAGAGGTGAAAGAAATAAGGTGCAATGGGGAAGATGTGGGAGGGAGGTGGGAATTAGGAGTGGGGTGGGAGGGATAGAAGGTGGGCGTAGAAGGTAGAAGGTGGGAGCAGAGAGGTGGAAGGTAGGAGGTTTGAGGTGGGAGCTAGGAGATGGAAGGTGGGAGGTGGGACGTGGGACTTGCGAAGTGAGAGGTGTGAGGTGGAAAACGGTAAGTGGGTGGTGGAAGGTGGGTGTGGGAGATGGGTGGGAGGTGGAAAATGGGAGGTTTGAGATGTGAGGTGAGTGGTGGGAGGTAGGTGATGAGAAGTGGGAGGTGGAGAAGTGGAGGTGGAATGTACTGTGTGTTGCATCTGTGCTTCAATCCCTCAATTCTTCTACTTAAAGCAATTGCTGGATTTTATGAATGAAGAAGTTATCAATGAACAAAAGATAGTATTAGCGTGCCAAGGGTTCAGCAATGTTAATGATAAGAAAAGCAAGAACTATATGAAAAATGAGCCATTACAGGAAATTCTAACTGTTTTAGGTTTAACCAATCAATCGGAAAAATGAAAAACAGTTGTGTGTGCATTTTGTGATACTGGAGGGCACAAAACACTGAACTGGTGTTTAGTTAGAAGTATAAACTCAGATGATCGACGTAATGTTGTATGAAAAGCAAAGTTGCCCCTCTACTCATTGGGGTTTAGTCAAGTACCTAGATTTTGTAGTTAGAGTGGATTGTAAAAACTGTGGGAAACACCATCACTTACTGATGTGTTCAGAATTTAGCAAGAATGAAGATGAGTTACCATTAGAAGGTAATTCTACTTCGAACAAGTTTGCTGGCGATACTCGTCAAACTAATTCAATGAATCCATTTTGCGAATGTGGATTTTTCTTGCAAATAATAGTGATCCGATTGAGTTTTGAGGAGATTTCCAGATATGCCAGGGCTACGATTGGCGGTGGTTCCCAAAAAACAAGTATTATGGCGCACACTGCTCAGCAAATTGGGAGTGAAGCAGTATGGCATGAAAAATGTCCATACCTCGATGGAAAAATAAAGACAACAGCATCATTACAAGTCGGTGGCGTGAAGAATAATTATCAATATTTAATTTGAATGTTTAGATTCGAAGAAATTGTAAAGTGGCATTCATCAGGTGTGCGATGGCCTTTGAATGAACCCACTGAAGAAAAGAGACATTTTTATCTGTGAATAAGCCAAAGAGAACTCAGAAATTAAGTTAATCATAGGTGCAGATGTTTACTTGAATCTTCTTACTGGTCATATCCTTCAATTAGAGTGTGGTTTAACAGTAATTGAAACAAAATTGGGTTAGATCCTGATTGTGAATGATGATACACATTAAGATGGTTCTACCTTTTTAATGGTGTGTACGATGTCAATGTTCCATGATTTTGTTTAGAGTCAGTTTTGGAAGCTAGAAAGTATTGGTATTTGTATTTCGGTGGAAATGTGTAATCAGTACGAACTTCAAAAAGGGGCCAGAAATCATTATATGCTAAAGATAGATACGAGATGCAATTGCCATTTACGATGAGTCCTGATAATTTACATAGTAACTTGACTATTGCAGGAAAAAGATTGAGGACATCCTTAAAGAAATTAAGAAAAAACGAAGTGTGGAACGAGTACGATAAGTTTTCAGAGAGTGGTTAGCGGAAGGAATTATTAAAGTCGTGTCTGAGAAGGACGAGGGAAATTTTTGCCATTATTTACCTAATCATGCCGTAGTAAAAATGAACAGCTCTATTACTAAGATCAGGTCAGTATTTGATTCTTTATGTGAGGCACATTCTAGGCAATTGGAACCCAGTTCAACTTCTATTACGAGAATGTGATACGAAAGAATTGTTAGATTTACGATGGTGGGCAGAGCTGAAGTGGTTGAAACTGAAAGCAGAAGTCTCGCTAGGGAAATATCTGTACCAAATGAAAAGTTGGTAGATGTGGAAACTGCTAAAGCAATTTTTTCGGCGTTCTTTGCACAAAGTAAGATTCCACTGTTATATTCGTTGTTAATTTATACTACGAGGGTTGGGTGAAAAGTTCTCGGCCTGACACAGAGATGGCGTTCCAATCAGCAAAATTTGTGCTTCCTACTTGCGTGCGCATGTCATTAGTTCGTATGACAAGTTTCAACTTGCAATCTCATGTAGTTTGTTTACACGAATTTTTTCAAGCAGACGTCTTATGCGTGTTTCTTTAAGATGGATAAACTTGAATATCGTACGGTCATAAAATTCTTCGTTTTAGACGGATTAACCCCGCAGGAAATTTATCCGAAGTTGACAAAAGTTTACGGAGACTCTGCCCCTTCCCTGTCAACCGTTAAAAAGTGGGCAGCTGAATTTAAACGTGGTCGCACGTCTCTCGAAAGTGACCCACGTGAAGGACGACCAAAAACCGCAACCACACCGGAAACGATCGAAAAAGTGCATGATATCGTATTGGACGATAGGTGAGTGAAAGTGAAGGAGATAGCTGAGGCCATAGGGATATCGGACGAAAGGGTGCGAAACATCTTACCCAAAGAGTTTGGGAAGCAAAAGCTCTGCGCCAGATGGATGCCGAATTTGCTGAATGCCGATCAAAAGCAAATGCAAAAACAAGTTTCGCAGCAATGTTAGGCCTGGTTCAATAAGGATCCGAGCGATTTTGTGCGGCGATTTGTCACTATGGATTGTAACATTTTATTTTTCCAGTCGTAATTTTATTGCATTGAATTACACACTAAGCATGCTAGGCGTGTATTGTTCCTTAGGGATCTAATTGTATTAATGTATCTGTGTCGCATAAAGCTATTTCCAAGTAAATATCTATTTGATTGTTTCGTGTTCCCCCCTCTGACGGCGCGACCGCTAGGCTCTGGTTTCGATAAACAGTCGGCCACGGGCAACAGCTTTGTTAAGATGTATTTTTGGCTAGAGGCCGGCAACCTTCGTATCAGTTATTAATTGTGGAAATATCTTCTAATAACGGTTGGTAAAGTATATATTATACGAACTAATGTAATTTGAGGTAATTTATTTAGCGCGACCTTTAGAACACGACAACGACAAAATATAAAGCAACAAGGTATGATTCGACAATGTGGAATGCAACAACTATAATTCGACAATTAAGAATGGAACGAATATAATTCGTCATCTAGGATCCAAAGAATTACCGCTATTTAGGAACAGTCGATTTAAACTTTGCCTAATAAGAAATTTGTCTG
The DNA here is from genome assembly GCA_036346225.1 of Platerodrilus igneus. Classification (NCBI taxonomy): domain Eukaryota; kingdom Metazoa; phylum Arthropoda; class Insecta; order Coleoptera; family Lycidae; genus Platerodrilus; species Platerodrilus igneus. The sequence goes on from JARFIW010000791.1 coordinate 7,994,869, forward strand.
ATAAGGAATTATAGAAGTTAATTTGGATGGAGTCGTTTCAAATTAGAAACGCTGTTAACTTTGCTTGAAGAACGGAAATCCCGTCTCAGTTTGTTGTGAAGCGGCTAATGCAGTTTTGATCCGTAATTAGCTATAAGATCTTTTTTTGCATGTGTTTCAAAATTTAGAACACGTTAATTTGCTTTTATGTTAAGTACACGTAAATTGTGTAAACTTCAATTAATTGTTGAGCTGGTTTTACAAGCTGTAAAACGAAATTTTGTTGAATTAACTTTCTAAAATAACATGCTTTGTTCCATATGAACCGTCGATAAGTTCAACATGTGTTTTCGACGTCATATTTTTCTATTTTGTACAGTTGACAGATGTTGTCTTGAAAGCAAATGCTTTGAGCAGCTGTAATGCAATTTAAACAAATATGCCTATTTTTGTGATCAGCTTTATCTATAAATAGATTATTAGACGTAAATTTGAAAGTTCAAATTCTCATTATGTTAGGTTCTAGTAATTTGTTATCTACCTGAAAAGATCTGCCCAGGTTAGAATTTAATTCACTGTGTTATGCTTACCAATCATTATCACTTTAATTTGTATAACAAGTTCATGTTTAAAGTAAAGTTGGTTGATTAATGAAAGAAAAAAAGGAAAGTTAAAACTTTAATTTTGATGTAGTTGATTATGACCATTTTTTGTTACAAGTTCCGATATTTTAAAAAAGTTTTTTTAGTAAACATTTAGTTCAAAATCTAAGACTTTTATTTTGGTCAAGTGCGATCAAATCTAATTACATAAAGCCAAAATTTTTCTGAGTAATAATTTGATGCCAATATTATATTGGAAATACTTTCTTATTATTTCTTTATATATGTTTATAGGACACAAGTGGTGTTCAACTTTCTTATTTATTTAACCATTGCAATTTCTTACAGGAGCTGCGTCTTATTTTGTTAAGACAGGTTTTTGTTAACGAAGGCGATCATTTGTTCTTTGGGTTTCCACGTCCGCCCTTAGAACTGTGCTTTGCAATTATCGTCATTATCTCAGGACATGGTGGCGCCTATTTGATTTAGCTTAACTTTGGTTTGCAAACAGAATTCGACTTCCTCCCCCCCACTTCTCATTGCTCTACCCAGGAATAGACCCCTAGCTTTGTCGGAAGACTTTGTTCTCTAGCGCCTTAATATAGAAAAAAAAGACGTTCCAGTCTTTTGTAAAACAGAAGTCGTTTCAGTGGCACCCATCCAACGTAAGGCCTAGCAAAATTAGTTACACTGGCGTCACAACGTGAGGCCAGCCAACTTCAAAATTCGTATCAGGATGAGACATGGGTCCACCGTTACACGTCAGGAACGAAACAACAGTCGATGCAGTGGGTGGAAGCCGGTTGTTCAGCGCCAAAGAAAGCGGAGTCGATTGCATCTGCCGGAAAGGTGATGGCCAGCGTGTTTTGGGATGCGAAAGGGATCCTGTTAACAGATTACGTTGAAAAAGGCAGAACAATTACAGGCCACTATTACTCCACCCTTCTTGACCAGCTGGATGCCAAAATTTGCGAGAAGAGGCCTGGCTTGAAGAAGAAAAAAATCATCTTTCACCAAGACAACGCACTTGCACACAAGGATGCGTTGGCGATGGGAAAATTGACAGATTTGGGGTACGACTTGCTTGGCCATCCCACCTATTCCCTTGATTTGGCACCCTCAGACTTCTATCTGTTCCCAAACTTGAAGAAATTTGTTTCTGGGAAGCGCTTCATATCCAATAAAGAAGTTACGAGGACCGTAGACGAATATTTTTACAGCCTTCCAGAATCTTACTTCCGGGAAGGAATACTGATGTTGGAGAAACGCTGGACCAAGTGTGTTCAAGTTAAGGGGGATTATGTCGAAAAATAAAATCATTTTTTTTACAGAAAATTGCAGTCTTTCATTGTAGGCCAAGAACTTTTCACCTTACCCCCGTACATACTCAAGACTTATTCTTGCAAGTATATATCGTTGGAAGAATCATGCGCATAGTTATAACGTAGAATATTCGACAGTAGACTTGAAGTATGCCGAAACGAAAATTTTGTTATACGTGCAAAAGGATAGCAATTTGTAAAATCACTTGCTTCATAAATGCAAAACTGAAAAAGGCGACGACGGATTAGTAAGGATAAGATGTTCGTTTTAAATTTCTTATTCCTTCTCTTCTCTTAATTTTATTTCTCGTAACGCCCAATGGTTACAATATTAAAACTTACATATTGTCCAATCTGCTGAGATTTGAAAAATTAGTAAATTTTGAAGTTGGGTAGCAACAGTACAAAAAAAGTATGGTTAGTCTTGTCACCTTTGTCAGAAAAGAAGAAGTAAGGACACGTCCTTTATCTTATTATTTGCGTTGTGAATATAAAATTTTCACAAATGACTCGTTATATTCAGAATAGTGGAAGTCGCAGTAATAACAAGTATGGGCACTGTAGCTGCTGATAAGAGTTGTGCGGTACGCTTTGCACTAACTTCCACCAACGTAATAGTCGGAGAAGACTTCCAGGCAGGGAAAGAAAAATCACAACGTAAACCTTATCTTATAGAAAAATACATGAGTGTATTAAAAAATTTTAATCATCTAAAGTAACCTATCTTATTATAAAAAATCTAGTTTACGTAACGTTTTCAGTTGTTTTTGATTTCGATCTTGTTCTTGACGTCGGTAGAAGAATTGCAATTATTATTAGAACTGAAGTTGAAAGATTATTGGTGATACTTTCTCATCTGAATATCTTACCTATATTAACAGCAGCAAAAATTGGGAATGTATAATTACACACCTCGTAAAAATGATACCTTGCACATGAGAAACCACAAATGCTCCAATACGACCACACATTAAAGATATTGCCAATGCCATTGCACGTACTTTGGTTGAATACATATCCACCACTATTGCAGTTATGACACCAACAGTTGACGTTGATATTACCGTTAATCCCATAAAAAATTTTACAGTGATGGATCCACTTATATATTGTGCTATTAGTCCAGCAATTGCACTTACTACTAAAAGTCCTATCAAAATATTCTTCGCCCCGATAAAGTTTATTGATCTTCCAATAGCTATATATGCAACAACCATAACAGCTCCTGAAAATATGAGTACTAAATATACTTCCGTATATATCAAGTCATTGCAGTTGTTTGTTTCTACCTAAAATTATACGATATTAGTAAAAAATTATTTATATAGCAATAAATGTGGACCAAAGACTCAAAAGCTCACACACCCAATTACGACAAATATTAATTTTTCTCATTGTTTGTAAAGGATTTCCCAAAAGTAGATGTCATTTTAAACATCAAGTCATTCCTGAAGCGCTAAAGTTTAAGCATCTATATTCGGCAGATAGGAGCTAGAAGTTAGATGTTTATATAAACGGGACAATACACAGTCAAGCATCGCATTGAAACTGTCAAAATTTACTATGTAGGAGTATGCAACCACCCACACTGCTAACTAACTAACTCATAAGCACGTAGTATGCTAATAAATATCATGCACGCATAAAATACCCCTTAACTAATAACGAACTCGTTCAACACCCCTGGAAATACAAATAAAGTGTACAATACAAACAAAACCTCTGTATAAAAGTAGCTCTCAACGTTATAGTTAATCACTTTTTTTTTGTTTTCTCTTTAAGAAAGCCACCGAACCTCTTGAAAGAAACTTAAGAATAGTGTTAGACGGAAGTTACCAAGATCTTCGTGTACTAAGGGTTTTTCTTTAGATTATCTCATTGTGACCACCAAATCTAATAAGATACGATGAAGTGAGCTCTCACAACATTACGAACGAGATACCGTCTCAGCTTAGACCCACTTTACTTCTAAACTCATAACCATCAGGACCACCTCTTAAACTACATAACGCCAAGAAGCACGCCAGATTTGGGAACCTTCCGTTATCAGCCCGATTCATATTCTACTAACCAAGAGAGTCAGTGTTAGCAGTCCACTTGTCGCTAGTCACTAAAGCTTTGAAAATTCCACTGCAATCACCGACCCAAGGTGCCGCATCGTAATTAGCGTAACCCGGGCCTGGGTTACTTACAATCATGGACATAATCACCTACACGACACCAGACATAGCTCTTCGTCTTGAAGCCGCAACATTTAATTGTTCAACATAGAAATTCGTTACGTTACTTTACAAACCAAGGTGCTTTCATTTCTAGTGTTAAAGACATTTGCAACAATATTGTTACATCCCCGCTTTTGTGTGCTATGCTTTTAATGTTAATACTTTACCCTGAAGTAATGATAGATGTAGACTGTGCAAATTTCAGGGAAATGTGTAGGTTGGTTCAGAATAGGAAACAATGATGGTACGCGTCTAACCAGTTCTAGGACTGAAGACTTAATGATGATGATGACTTTACCCTGTAAATAAATGTTATCTCTGTTATTAGGAAACATTGTCAAGGTGATCCCTGATATCAGAACACCACAATTATAAAGATTATGAATATTTTGCAAAACACTACAGAAAGATTGTATTCTAGAAGCACCAAGTTCCAGAGCGATTGTGTAAATAATCAAAGAATTTGAACAAATCGGATCGGTGAGAAATCAAAAGAAATCGCGGTTTCTTTGTACTGTAAGATCAACCGAGAATTTTTATCAGTTGAAGAAAGTGTCCAGGCATGAAGACACCAAGGTGTTCTCAACAATTGAACATCACAAAAAGCAGTATTCATCGAATTTTTCATTTTGATCATTATTCCTATGCAACTAACCCAAGAATCAAAACCGGCAAGTCGCGCATACGTGAGGCATTCTCAAATTGCACCCAGCAAATGTAAATAGTCGACGATCGTTTTTGCAATTAAATTATTATAAATGATGAAGTCCATTCTTATCTAAACAGATATGTTAACAACCATAAGTACCGCATTTGGATCTCAGAAAATCCAATAATGTAACTGGCGCGACGAATTCATTTCCAACGCTCGCGGCTTTTGAGTTGGGAGCCTCATTTCATCGAAGATAAGCAAGCAAAAGCGATTTCAATCAATGGACCGCGTTATAATGCGATGTGAGTCGAAGTTTTGTGGACTTAATAGGAAGCTATGTGTTTGAGATCAAGACGCACTACACGTCACATCTTGTAAAACAATTAGGCTACTGCGTGAGAAATTTTCAGATAGTATTATTTCACGAAATGGAGAAATCAGTTATGCGTCTAGATCAAATATTCATTAATAAACAATCCTTCTGATAATAATAATTGCAATAACCACAAACATTTTTCTTCAACACAGATTATCCAAAAGTTTACTTGCACACAAGCATCAAAATCTATAAATGTAATTTACAATTTAAGTTTAAAAAAAACATTTCATAACTACTAAATATTAATATAGGGTTCGCACAGTTTTGTTTGTAATTAGTATTCCCAAAACTTTTCTTATGTAAGTCACCATGTTCAACATTTTCTTTTAGAGATGGGTACCAATAATTTTTAATACTCTTGTTTAAAATCCGTTAAGTGTAGCCTAAAAAAACCTTTTGTAATGGTCAAATTAACTTGAAATTCGACCTCAAAAAATATGAAATTATCCATTTACAAGAAACATCTATATGCCAAAATCTTATGCAACTTTAACCTACTTAAAATAACTATAGCAAGCAAATGAATTTCAAAAGAACCAAATAATGATATACTTGTGTTCAGTAAATTATCCTTGATTTTGTAAATTCATCTTTGTATAAATTGTTAACTAAATTTCCATAAACATGTAGTTAAATCCCTTCAGAAGTAAATTATCAATAAATTGCGTTTGAAAACCACATCATGTTTTATTTTCTATTTCAATGTATCGCATAGGGATTTACTTCATTAATTAACTTCATTATTGTACTTCCAATTTGAGTTGTTCATACCTTAATAAAATTTACTTTGTATGTTGAACGTTATAGTCCGTATTTTGAAACACATTGTTCTTGACAAAATTTCAAACATTGAACGTGAACTTGAACTTAATTTTAAATTAATTACTACTCATAGTTGACCGATAAAAAGATATTGGCAAGTGGTCCTCGTTCTAATTATTTCCCGTTTTGTATAATAAAAGGTTCTGCTGTCATTAACCTTTAGAGAGATCGATACGCTTCTGGTTGGGCACATTTACTTTATCTAAATAGCTGTCAATCTTTGATGTATTAGATAGTTAATTGGCGTAGTTCACGAACGAATGCAAATGTTTATCTGTAATTGTTTGTTTTCGCAATGCCTTTACTAATTTATGAGGTCGTAGAACCCTTTATCTTGCCCTACATCTCGCTAATTGGACTGTCGATTCATTTTACTTGTGACTTACTTATATTTACAATTTGATTTAAAAGTTTTATTCTCCCTACCGAATTAATGAATCTATTTTTTGAAAAATTTAGAAATAGAGTCGTTTCGTTTTAAAATACACTATTCTAGGTTTTGCATTATAAATATTTTTAGTCTTCTTACGAATTGAAGTAAATCTTTTTATACAATGAACTTAAAAATACTTCTAGTAGCACGGATATTTGCATTTTAGAACTCGTTTTAAATGGGACTTAGTATCAATATCAATGAATGATGTAGATTTTCACGGATATCACTTGCGTACTATGCTATTGAAGAAGATACTGTTATATAAAACCAATCGTTGCCCGGGATATTACACCGAGTGTTTGCAATTATAGGACATGAGTAATTAGAACGTTAGAAAGATTTTTTTATTTTCTGCGGTTTTGGTGGTGTTGTATGTACAAATATAATGTTTAATGACCCATATATGGCTTCTTATCACATCAATATATATATATATATATATATATATATATATATATATATCTATATATATTAGATAATTAATTACACAACGAAAGTTGATAAATACTATATATATATATATATATAAATAAAAAAATATATATGTATATATGTATAGTATTTATCAACTTGATGTGATAAGGAATCATGCAAATGTCATTGAGCACCATTACGTGAACATGCAATAAGCCAAGCTCAAGAAAATAAAAAATTTTTCCTAAATATTCATTTTCAGAGTCGAAACACTCACTATTTGGAGAACACTATATATTGTGCTTTAAAAAGCTTCATTTATGTCGCATTACCTAATAATAATTTTTATTAAAAATTAGAGCATTTTACGTAAGTAAAAATCAGTGTTTCTGGAAATACTCTTCATTAGAACATTATTTAAATGCGTTCTAGAAGGAATTTCAGCCCATAACAACATTCAAGAGCATGAAATTTTATTTTTATTAAAAAGCGTCTAAAACATTAAACGTAGAACAAACAATCGTGTATTTTAAATAGAAAAGTGTATTTGCATTTTTCGAGAAAATTTAGTTTGCTTATAACACAAATAAAAATTCTAAATGTTCATTCATGAAGTAGCAAAACTTATAAATCAGAGATAACTATCTTGAAAATGAATGAGAATTGGCCGCTAATTAATATTCAAAATAGCAGATAGGCAATTGAAACGTTTATTTAACAAGGCAATAAATAAAAGGATAACGAGCAAATTACAGCAATTTAAATAAGATAAGCGTGGATAATTGAAGCTATTTGGCAGGTTCAGGCAATTCAATGTGACTTTAGTTAAAAATTACATTATTCACATGAATGAGATCGTAGAGAAAGCACCCAGAAATTTACAGTTTTCCAGATTTTATGATATATTGAGACCTATACTATATAAACCGGTCAAAAAATGAGAATGCAGGTCAGGTGAGTTTAGTTTAAGTCCGTGTTTTACTATACGTTTAAAAATATCAGTCAATAAATAATAATGGATTTCAAAACTATAACGTAGTTAGTGAGTCGGACGAATGATCATTGTCAAATACTTGTTTTATTAAGTGAATGATAAATGACTCTGAACGAATGGCTACTTTAAAATAGATATTGAAACTGGTTTTTGGATAAATTCCAGCAAGATCGACTTTTAATGGCTTATGAAGTTGAAACGCATTTAACGGTAAATTAATTTATAATAATGGAACGATATGAATATATAGATGTGGACCTTAATTGCATGTAATGATTTTGGATATTGACAAGTTTACGGCAACCATCATAATTTAACGGAGACACAAGAATATCATTGTTTTACTATCCTTTAAAAGACATTTATTCTTGCTCTATTTATGTAATTAGGTTAGATTACATAAGAATTGGTGTCGAAAGCTGCTTTTGAGCAAGAGGATAATTTAAAGATTAAATGACGTCGACCTTCGATAAGCTTGACCATTATAAGAAAAAGATTTATTGGACAGAACCGATGAGCTACGTTTAATTTCGATTTAAGCAGTTTTAAAATTATCCATCTTCATTTCTAAAAATTTGTACATAGTATGATTTACATTAGGAAAAATTTGTGAATGGAATACCAATAAGAAAGAGGGTTTAAGTGAGTGATTATTTAGTAGATGTAAAATTTTTGGATCTTAGACTTAAGCTAGTTTGATAATATTGGACTTTTTGTATGTAAGTATTTTATTCTTGAGGATATTGTTTGTTAAAGAAAGGATGTATATTGAATGTAGCAACTGTTATTTAAAAGATTGTTTGTTAACGAATACTTGACGTCATTATAAGTTTGACGTTTGATTATAGTCGTTTTATTTAAATTGAGGTAGCAAGGTAATTCGTCATTTTCAGGTTATAATCCACAGCAATATATATATATATATATATATATATATATATATATATATAGATTGCTGTGAAACCTCTTGAATCACCTGGTCCGTTGACTTTCTTCTGTTAATCGCCTCGGCTGCTCCTCTAGTTAAACCTTCATCCTCATTCATAAAAAAAAAAACAAACACATTCCTACCACAAACATCAACGTTAACTCTATTTACATCAATATTCAGAATACATTAAATTTTCAAATTAAATTTCAGCATAAAGTTCAGTTTTAAAAAGAATTTCAAGATTAATTTTATTATCACTTTAACGTGCATCCAGAATTAAAGTCCTTGTTGGATGCCTACTAATTAATATAACAATATAAGCAGACCGGAGTCTGAGTATAAAGGGAGCATCTACCACCCCTTTACGTTAATTAACCAGGTTCGTCTAATTGAGCTCAAAGACATACCCATATTTTCATCATAATTCAGAACATCAATACTAAATACCCCTTTCTACTTAAACAAGCAAATTTCATCTTAAAATTAAAATTTTATGGTTAGTACAATTTCACTAATGTCCATTTAAAGTAAATCAATTATAAAGTTATTCAACACACACAAAAATGTCAAACAAAATAGTATAATTTACCTGAAGGTTACTATCCTCGTAGCATCAATGTACATCGTCCCTTTAGTTAATCACACCATTCCAACAGGATTATATTTACGGCTTCTAATTCTCAACGCTTTTAAAATTTTCTCCATCACCATGTATTTAAAGTTGTTTCTGGGCTTTTCCGGAACTCATCTGTGTATATCTGACCCTTGTTTCGTGGATCCAGACACGTATTTGAACCATTTAATTATTAACACCCCCGAAAAATAGCAAAGAATTCATGCGTCTTTCACCAATATACGCCAAAACTGCCTACTTTTGTGTATACATTTGTCGTTGTAAATTTTGCTAATTGGTACAGTGATACTAAATTTTATTACCTTGTATCTAAGTGCACTGAAGTACATTCATGTTAGCACGTAAATAACAAACTATTTTGAATCACTAAAATATACGAGCAAAATTTTAAATTATTTTATCAAACTAAAATGCACTGTTTAACATCTTCAATCAAGTCGCGGATGTAAGAGCTTTTAACGCATCGAATAGTCAAAAGTCTAAGAGGCCGAAATTCATATTACCACCGGTATATATAGCAAAAAGCCTGTCTGTCGGTCTGTTCCCCAAAACAGACAATTCTTAAGAATTTCTCATTCTATGTTCCCAGTCCGTCGCTCGCGCGTCGGTTTTTACGAAATTTTCACTTGCCCCATTTAAATCTCAGAAATTCTCACACGGCACGCAAACATGTCCGAGAAAAACTAATTAATTTTGTACAGAAATTGTTGTTTCTACCTCTGATATTTGCATCCTACTTTCAACCAATCGTGACCCTCGTGACGTTGTTTAAATCACGCCTTTTACTATATGTGTCTTTGCTTGACGCATTTTCTCTTTCCTTTTCTAACCTGTTCGTATTGGTGCAAATTGATATTCTTTATTATCGATTATATTTTAGTCCATGTGGACTATCTGGGTTTAATATCCCCGTATCGCACATTCTCGTGAATATTAAGCCCCGGTTTCTCCAAGATTCTTTAAAACCATTTGTTATCTGCAAACTTTTCGCCGTACGTGATATTTAAACTACGCAGGTGTTCAAAATAATATTAATTCTCAGAGCTTTTTAAATAAACCCTGTTTTGTATTTCGTGCTAAAGCATCTGACCGTTTCCAATATCCTTAGAATCGACATGTTTATCTAAACAAATTAAACTGAAATTGCCTTTTACAATACGCAGGTGTGTTCAAACATCCTACTTCTAACTAACACTTCTAGGATTTGCATTTCATTGGGTTTTTACAAGTTTCTATAGATATTATCTGTACGTTTTGTTCAATACCGGTTACTTGAAATAGAGTTAATTAAGATAAATTTTGCACGTAATTTCCATTTGTTTAGGAATAATTACATTACACGCAGAGTTTTTTAATACTGCTTCTTTTGATATAAAGCGTCTTGTACATGATTTAAATCTCTTATGTTTAATGAAACTAATAAATTTTTATTCTCCACGGTGTTTTACTAAAGCGTATTATTTAATAAAATTCCTTATACACGGTGATTAAAATTATTTGATGTGATTATTTAATTTTCTACCCTGGTCTAAATATGAGTATTTTCCCCCTATTTGAATACAAATAATCCCACTTATTTGAATGCAAATATTAACATTTAGACAAAAATTACAAAAAAATTGCCTATCTCTCTACCCTTATCTATCTAATTTACCTACTTTGTCTCCAATCCAAAAAAATATTTACACCTATCCTATATCCCTATCCTATTCCTAACTCTCACCTAATTCTATAAACTGAAATTATCCCCAACTTCATCCTACTCATCCATCTAATCCTATATACATCCTATATACCTATCCTATTCCTAACTTTTCACTAACTCTCCACTAATCTTATATGAAATATCTATACTTAACCTATCTTATTTTCTTCCTACATTTACTCTTTATTCTCATCCTAAACCTATTTCTACTTATCTCCCATATTTATCCTATACCTAGCTTTATTTTCTATAAACACTTACTTCTACTCTTCTATCTACACCTATTCTATCCCTATCCTATTTAAATCTAACTCTCTTCTTGACCCTCCAAGTCTTTCTTCTTACCATCCTAATACTCTTCATCCCTATCTCTCCCCCTTCTATATCTATACTTAACATCTCTATTATCTCACATACAATAAACTTATCCCTATTATCCTGATTCTTAAATATTACTTCTTCTTCAATCCCTACACTTGTCTGTTTCTCATTTATTATTGTTTCCCTTTCTGCCGACAAACCAAACGATACTACTTTATAATTATCGATTTTTCCCTCTATGGAAAATCCTATGTACCTTCTAGACTGCTTGTGTAATGGAATCCGCCAGAATAAATTCCTTAACTTTACTTTATTAAAAACAAACTTGCCACTTAACCTCCTCAAAAATTTATTTAATTCTGCCTTCACCTGCTCCCGATGTGCTGCTGTTGCTTCTACCTCCACTAATTCTGCATGTTTTTGTACCAAAGCTTGAACCTCTACTCTCCTATCTTCTGGACATCTTATTGTGTTGATCTGTTTACCTTCATCATCCTCTACCTCTACTACATTAATACTTAACCCCGTGTCATCCTCTGTGACTTCATAACTGCCCTTCCATGGCACTACCCTATCCTTAATCCTTATTACTTTCCTTTCCATATCTATCAAAACCCCTAACTTCATCATACAGTCAACACCTAAAATGCTCTGAAACTTCAGTCCAGGTACAATTACAAACTCCTGTTCACAGCTTAACTCTCCTATATCTATCCTAAGCACCACAACACTATTTACTACAGCAAACTTCTTTTTATTTGGAGCTACTAAATGGCTACGCTTTATAGGCATAATTCTATCACAAACCTTATCCCTAATTTTGCTGACGAATTCCTCCGATATTAAACTCGCCTCTGCCCCTGTATCAAGTAATACTTCTACATTATTTTCAAAAATTTCTAATTTAATAATTGGCAAACACAATTTTTCCTTAGTTTCTGGCTCTACTTCCTCCTCAATTTTGAAAAATTCACGTGGATGTTCATATACATTTACACTGAAATCTAGTGGTCTGTCGCGTTCTAAAAATCCTGTCCAGGTCTGTTTTCCCTACTCGGTCCTGGTCTAGCCGTCACCTCAGCGTATGTCCTAGGCGTTTCCACTCGTTCCGTGTCTGTATTAGCAGTCCCGCTCATGTCTGGTGAACTATTCATTCTGGTAGGTCCCGGTCTCGGTGCAAGTCCCCTTCCTAAACTATTACTCCTAACGTATGGTCGTCTCTGTTCCCAATTCTGTCGCTGGTATCCGTAATTATTCCCCCTTCTAGCATAGTTGTCCCGTCTATTGTCAAACCTAACTGTGTTGATCTGTATTTCCCTAATATCCCGAGGTCGTCCACTACTTACGTCGTCGTACCTCTGCAGGTATTCCAAAAACATTTCTCTGTCCACTATGTTCTGTAGTGCTACGTGCTGTCTTATGTCTACCTCGAAGTGTCGTGATAAATACTTAATAATTTGTCGGTCCGTCAGTGGTGGGTTCAGTTGCTTTGCTATGCTATACTTGCGTATAGCATATTGCTCCTACTTCCTGAAAATTCTCCTTAAATTTCCTGTGATTAAGTCGTCTCGTACCTGGTCTTGTCTGTGGTCACTCCAGTAGTGTTTTAAAATCTGTCCTCAAAGTCCATGTAGGTGTCTATGTCCTGTCCTACTAAATTGTACCACGCTTCCGCATTGTCCTTTAATAAAGCCTTTATCGTATTCAGTTTAGTCTGTTCGTCAAATAAATTTCCCACTAGATTTCTTTCGCTATTAATAAAAATTTGTGGATTTACCCTGTTATCGCCATAAAACTTCATGTGTTGGTCCAATGATACTCCACCTGTAGAAAATCTGGGACCATCCCCCGTTAAATTTGACATGTTGTATTTAATACTACTAACTTCGCGTTCTACCCTGCCTAACTGATCCCTACATGAGTCCGTCACTTCAGTCATTTTTACATTAATCTCTTCTTCACAAAAAATGCGTACTTCGGACCTTAAATGTCCCATTTCCTGTCGAAGACCTGTAATATCACGCTCATTTTTTTCAACCCTATTTTCAACTTCCCCCATCTTCACGGTAAGACTATTTTTAAATTCTGAAACTTCTTTATTCGTCTTATCTATTTTCTCACTTAGGGTTTCCCTAACTCCTGTTAATGTCTCATTCATTCGGTCAAATTTCTTATTCGATTCTTCACTCATCCTCTCTAACATTCTCAATATCATCTCGTTTCCTTGATCCCCCGATTCCGCCCTCGACTGATCTCTACTGCCTCCAGCTTCTTCCATTTTAGAATTTTTCCCACACAATGCACTATCGTCACTTCCAATTTCCACTCCTTGACTCCTTAACCACTCCTTTCTCTGCATACGTTCTAATCACTCACACACACTCTAAAATACTCTTAAATTTATACACACACAGAAACTCTCTCTCAGATCGCCAGTTTCCTGGAATAAAATCACAAAAATTTTATTTGGAACTCGAGCCTCACTTTTGGGTCGCCAAGATTGCTGTGAAACCTCTTGAATCACCTGGTCCGTTGACTTTCTTCTGTTAATCGCCTCGGCTGCTCCTCTAGTTAAACCTTCATCCTCATTCATAAAAAAAAAACCAAACACATTCCTACCACAAACATCAACGTTAACTCTATTTACATCAATATTCAGAATACATTAAATTTTCAAATTAAATTTCAGCATAAAGTTCAGTTTAAAAGAATTTCAAGATTAATTTTATTATCACTTTAACGTGCATCCAGAATTAAAGTCCTTGTTGGATGCCTACTAATTAGTAGGCATCCAACAAGGACTTTAATTCTGGATGCACGTAATAAAATAATCTTGAAATCTCTGAATATATATAAGCAGACCGGAGTCTGAGTATAAAGGAGCATCTACCACCCTTTACGTTAATTAACCAGGTTCGTCTAATTGAGCTCAAAGACATACCCATATTTTCATCATAATTCATAACATCAATACTAAATACCCTTTCTACTTAAACAAGCAAATTTCATCTTAAAATTAAAATTTTATGGTTAGTACAATTTCACTAATGTCCATTTAAAGTAAATCAATTATAAAGTTATTCAACACACACAAAATGTCAAACAAAATAGTATAATTTACCTGAAGGTTACTATCCTCGTAGCATCAATGTACATCGTCCCTTTAGTTAATCACACCATTCCAACATGATTATATTTACGGCTTCTAATTCTCAACGCTTTTAAAATTTTCTCCATCACCATGTATTTAAAGTTGTTTCTGGGCTTTTCCGGAACTCATCTGTGTATATCTGACCCTTGTTTCGTGGATCCAGACACGTATTTGAACCATTTAATTATTAACACCCCCGAAAAATAGCAAAGAATTCATGCGTCTTTCACCAATATACGCCAAAACTGCCTACTTTTGTGTATACATTTGTCGTTGTAAATTTTGCTAATTGGTACAGTGATACTAAATTTTATTACCTTGTATCTAAGTGCACTGAAGTACATTCATGTTAGCACGTAAATAACAAACTATTTTGAATCACTAAAATATACGAGCAAAATTTTAAATTATTTTATCAAACTAAAATGCACTGTTTAACATCTTCAATCAAGTCGCGGATGTAAGAGCTTTTAACGCATCGAATAGTCAAAAGTCTAAGAGGCCGAAATTCATATTACCACCGGTATATATAGCAAAAAGCCTGTCTGTCGGTCTGTTCCCCAAAACAGACAATTCTTAAGAATTTCTCATTCTATGTTCCCAGTCCGTCGCTCGCGCGTCGGTTTTTACGAAATTTTTACTTGCCCCATTTAAATCTCAGAAATTCTCACACGGCACGCAAACATGTCCGAGAAAAACTAATTAATTTTGTACAGAAATTGTTGTTTCTACCTCTGATATTTGCATCCTATTTTCAACCAATTGTGACCCTCGTGACGTTGCTTAAATCACGCCTTTTACTATGTGTCTTTGCTTGACGCATTTTCTCTTTCCTTTTCTAACCTGTTCGTATTGGTGCAAATTGATATTCTTTATTATCGATTATATTTTAGTCCATGTGGACTATCTGGGTTTAATAACCCCGTATCGCACCTTCTCGTGAATATTAAGCCCCGGTTTCTCCAAGATTCTTTGAAACCATTTGTTATCTACACAATTTTCGCCGTACGTGATATTTAAACTACGCAGGTGTTCAAAATAATATTAATTCTCAGAGCTTTTTAAATAAACCCTGTTTTGTATTTCGTGCTAAAGCATCTGACCGTTTCCAATATCCTTAGAATCGACATGTTTATCTAAACAAATTAAACTGAAATTGCCTTTTACAATACGCAGGTGTGTTCAAACATCCTACTTCTAACTAACACTTCTAGGATTTGCATTTCATTGGGTTTTACAAGTTTCTATAGATATTATCTGTACGTTTTGTTCAATACCGATTACTTGAAATAGAGTTAATTAAGATAAATTTTGCACGTAATTTCCATTTGTTTAGGAATAATTACATTACATGCAGAGTTTTTTAATACTGCTTCTTTTGATATAAAGCGTCTTGTACATGATTTAAATCTCTTATGTTTAATGAAACTAATAAATTTTTATTCTCCACGGTGTTTTACTAAAGCGTATTATTTAATAAAATTCCTTATACACGGTGATTAAAATTATTTGATGTGATTATTTAATTTTCTACCCTGGTCTAAATATGAGTAATATATATATATATATATATATATATATATATATATATATATATTGCTATGACACTAACGTATTATCGTGCCCCTACTTGGGCGACCATATTTAATTGCTATGACACGCCCCTAGTTGGTACTATATTTTATTTGCTATAATATTAATTTATTGTACCACCATTTTAACATTCACTATTAAATGTAGTTATCACCTCCTCCAGCTGTTTTCTTAATATCACTATCAAACTGGACGTTATCTTTAAACAACTCTTTAACAACCAATGACAAAATTCAATATGTTACCGCCTTGCGGGTTATCTCTCCTATTTAATTTGTGACTCCTCCTTTCTACTATTCAAATCTTTGACCTCGGCTAGCATTTATTTGCAATTATTAAATTCAGTAAATTTAGCTTTTATATAATGAGACTAATATGTTATATACAGCTTTTGAAATTATTTATAATACCTTTCTTATAAATTTCATTTATTAACAACATCTAATTGGTACTCAAACCCCAAAGTCACCAAAGAAAATTTATTACCTTTAGGAACGAAGTGTGGAATATTCCAAACCTGTTTTCTTATTACTCATTCATATAGTATGCAACCTTTCTTGTTGACTTGCTTACAAACCTATAGTAATTTAGCAAATTCAATTTAAAATAAAATAATACTCCATATAGAAAAACAAATATCTTATAACTAAAAATCTCTGACCTGGTTTTATCTTTTCACATCGACGCTCCTACTAAAATTGATCTTCCCCAATTCTGCATTCCATTCAAATTGTTACACTATTGATCAGCACCATTAAATTATATCCCCAATTTATTCCAATTCTTAAACTTTCATCATTCTTGCCCCAGACTTAAAATTGCAGCTCGTTTCACCCTGTACTTCAAGATTATTATTATTCTTCTTTTTCCCTTTGACATTTAAATTGCATTACTGTATTTTTCTTAACATCAGTCCTCTAATTTGTATTAGTTTTCCCAGACATCAGAACTCAAACATCAGTATCAGAATTTATATTTCAGTTTCCCCCAGACATCAGAACTCAAATTTGTAGTTTATTATCTCAGAATTAGAACTAGAAGCCCTATTATTTCTATGTCTTAGTTTACAATAAATTCATTAAAAACATACTCACGTTTAAACGGCTATTATAATCATATTTTCACTTATTTAATTTTCACTCTTATACATATCGCGTACTACTCTGTTTCATGGCAATGCACTTCCGCCTTCATTGAGTTTAAAACTGACTTTCTTATCCCGGTGCTTGCTAATATAATTTCGAATTCCCATTCCATTCATGGGTGTGATCTAGAACTTGTCGTTGTCCCGGACCAATCAAATAATTCTATTACGAACCGTTTCTGATGCAATGCTCGACATTTTCCCATAATCACAACCTGCCTGCAGCTGTCTTCGATTGTCAACATATTGTGTTTTGATATATTCCTTGCTTTTCTATAAACAACTGATGCAACCCGATTTTAAATTTCCATGTTTACATATGTTTCACGCAATTTTAATCATTTCACTTATCACATGGTTAGATCTTTGTAGGCATTTATATTAACTACCTGAAACTCTCTTTCTATATCCGCATTAGTTTAATCTTCTGGAACTCTTCTTATTAATGCGTGTCTAATTACACTTTATCAAATATACGCGTGCTTCCACTGAAAAATATTTTTATTTGTTTCACCTAAATTAACTAAACTTTATTTACAGGGTATTTAATATTTACTATCTACTTAATACATTTATTTCACATTTCTACGCCGACTATGCGTCTTCCTAAGTTTACCTGCGTCGCCCAAAATTTATCTCTACTCTATATACAGGGTGTTGACTACTTACTATCTACAAACTATGTCTATTTCTTAATTATCTCCTTAAATAAGTGTAGTTTTCTGCTGACTATCCTAATTACACATTCCCGAACTATCTTTGCTATAACGTGCACCCTTAAGCAACCCTTTATCACAGCATAATATATATATATATATATATATATATATATAATTGTGACTAAAGGCAATAGCAAGGTCAGATTATAGCGTATGATACAGATTTTATTTTATAAATTCAGGAAAATGCAAAAAGAAGCAATTTATCTAGTCACCTATTTGTGTGTAGGTCATTGGGAACTTATTTCTGAAATGCGCTGTATAAATGTATTAATTGCGTTTACCGCATATAATCATGGTAAATTTCGTTTATATTTAATAATTAAAGTATCGTAATTTTCATAGTTTAATGCGTTAATGCAATATTCTGAAAGTATATTTGTTTACATTTAATAACAATGAAATGCATTTGTAAACACTCTAAAGGAAAATCTTTCTTTAATAACTGAACCATCACATTTTTAGAACATTTTTATTTATATTAATAACAAGTGAACGTATTGCTACTTGAAAACGTCTTATTGGTTAACTTCAATTATTGGGAAGTTCAAATGATTAGACAGAAGCCCATATTCCATATCAAGTGAATTAGAAGATGACTAAATTTCCAGGGATACGAGAAGGCGATGGAAAGGTGCTGAGATCTACCAGAAAAATGACGCCAGAGAGGGGTTAGTCCATTTAATATCAATGTGAGTAGCTGTAGAGAGTTCAGTATTTTATTCTTCACAGTTTAGATATGTTGCGTAATTAATTATATACATAAAATGGATAATATTTGGCAGCTAGTGATTACTTAAAATATATTAGAAATGCAAAATCGACAGTTTAATACAAATTAAAAACAATTTCAAGATTGGAGTTTAATCAAATATTCAAAATTAATTGCTATTTAAAATGAAAGTATAATACTTAAACGATTTGGCCTTAATTTATAAGAAATGGATAGATTAATTTTGCATGAAAGTTGCACTTCTTAAAACGATTTTCATAGAGAATGGTACATTGATATTGATTCATAAGAATTGGTAATAGATATTTTGTGAGTTGACTCTGGTAATTTGAAAACAATCAACGATAGAACACTTAGATGTAAAGATAAGATATATTCGCCATTTTCTCTCAATTGAGTGATTTTCTAAAAGGCAATTTTTAGATTAAGAATTTAAATTTTCTTAGTAGATTTGCGTGCAAGACAATTTAATAATTTTTTGGGGTCTGTAAATTAACGCAAAGAAATTGTGGTTACTTAAGATATAATAATTTAGCATGTTTAACACGTTTACGGGAAAAGAATATTAAATTACACCACTTTCTAAAAAATAATTGGTGTAAATAATAATTGAAATGAAAATAGTTATTATTCTCATGTTTTTGGCGTATTAGAGTAGTGTAGAGAATAACTAAGAACTGTTTGTAAGAAGGATATTTTTGATTCAGTATACTTGTATTTAGAATATTGTTTGTAAGAGAAAGATGATGTGGACTCATTATGTCTGCTTGTCATATTGGAGGAGTTTAATTTAATTTAGCACCGAGTGCAGAGAGAGGAGGTTATTCTTGGGTCCATTTTGAGAAAAAAAACTTTGTATGAATATATATCCTAAACGTCTAAAATATTGGGATAGAGGGTGGTAAAGTTCTAAGAAAAATAAAAATGTTTTTTATGATAACTTTGGTGTGACCCTAGATATTTTTGTAATACGTAGTACGCATCTACTATGCATCAAAAGACATTTTCTGTTGTACAACATACATTTTTATTCTTGCCAGTGGCGTTCGTGTGAAATTTGCACTGAATCATTTTTAAGAAAAAAGTGATAGAGGCTACAGCTTTTTCTAAAAGTAAAAATTATTTTTGAAATACTCATTCTTTTCTGAGCAAATGAGGTCTTGGTTGTTTCTCGTTTGACGTGGGGTTTTGCATAAAAAATTAAATTCATTCATTTGCACGTTGTTATGAAATTACGTATTGACAAGGATTGAAAACGTATCTAGTAGCTAAGAAGCAGATTTTTTTTCGTAAACATAAACGGTTATTTCAATTTAATGAAGAAAATAATTTTTAAACGGTAAATTTAGGAAATTAAAGTTATATAAAGAAATGCTAACAGAAAATTACCCTTTACGCACAAAGAAATAAATTAAATTAGATGTTAAAAAAGTCCACCTCCAGCAAATATTCATGTCTTTGTTTTTCTTCTGATGGACTCACGTACCTTTTGGAAAATGGCCGGACTGTTTCTAATAGTTTCGCAAGAAACAATGGTACGATTTCTCAGCTGCTCTTCAGTATGGATCGGTGTGCTGTAATCCAATGTTTTAAGATGATCCCACAGGAAATTATCTAAATTATTGAGGTCCGGGGACCTAGGTGACCATGCCTGTGGTCCTCCGCGACCTATCCAGCGATTATTGTAATTTTGGTTTAAATATTCGCGCGCTGAAGTACCTAGTGCGTTGCCGCCCCGACGTCCATAAACCATAGTCCATTTCTTACTAAAATGGGAACATCCTCCATCAAAGCTGGCAATTGTTCTACGAGAACTGCCGGTAATTATGCCCATAAAACCTCTCATGAAGAAAATAGAGTTCAATTAAATACTCACCGCATATTCCATCCCACAAGTTAACAGAAAACTGCTTCTGGTGACGGGATTCCAAAATTGCATGTGGGTCTTCTTCAGCTCAAAAATAATTATTGTGGAAGTTTTAGATAACGTTTCTGAAAAAATTGACTTCATCGGTAAATAAAATTTCAGTGTCAAATAATGGATTTTCATACACTTTTTGAAGGAATCATTGACAAAAGATCATCCGTAATGGAAAGTCATAATGGAGTAGAGCCTGAAACCTTTGGATATGATAGGGATATAATAAAAGTCATGAAGAATTTTCGAAACAATCATATATGAGATATTCAAATTTTTCCCAATTTTTCGTGTACTTAGGCCGGGATATTCCTCAACTGAATTCAAAATCGCTTCCTCAATTTCTGTTGTTTTTACAGTACGTTGTACTCCTTTTAGATGATTGTCTTGTTCAAAATTTCCCTTTCGCACAACCTTCTATGAAATGTTTGAAAATGTCGTTAAATTCGTAATATTTTTATTTGAAAAGCGGTCTTGATACAGCCGCCTGGCTTCCAGTGGGTTACGATTAGCATGCCCATACATGTAATGCATATCTGTATATTCAAAATTCGTAATTCGGACCACATTTTTGTAATAATATTGATAATTTTAATAATACGTGACAACTAGACTAGCTAGACAATTGTCAAAACTGTTTATGTTTACAAAACAAAATCTGCTGTTACCTACTAGATATGTTTTTAATCTTAGTTAATACTTAATTTCATAACAACGTGCAAAGGTGTACGCCGGCAATGAGTTATGGCTGAAGATGGTGACAGTTTCTCCAGTTGGAAAGATTTAAAGGTCTTGGGGCCGATTCTGTTTTCGCTGTACAATCAAGATTTTCCTGAAATTTTAAAATACTGTAAGTACCACTGTTGTCCGGATGACGTTCAGATTTATCTTCATTGCACACCCAATGACATAGTGGACGCCTTAGACAAAATTAATGTTGAATTTTTTAATATTAAGTCATGGGGTGACAAAAACCAGTAAGCATTAAATCCGACTAAATGCCAAACCAATCTGGTTGGCACATCAAGGCTACATTCAATCGATCATACCACTTGACCGTGCATTTATATTTCCAATGCTCCACCAGAAGGTACTATATTGGCCAGGAGGCGAATTTTTTGTTGCCTGGAAATAGAATTTTGCCGAACCCTTGCCGTTCCAGATAAGGTAGGGATCTTTAACGTGCGTGACAACACTCACACACGGGACCTCTATTTAACCTCTCATCCGAACGAGGGCGTAATTTTTGTGAAAAATGCTCACCTTTCATTTGTTAAACAGTCGGCCATGTCAGGATTTGAACCCAGGAGCTAGTGATCCGTGGTGTTGCGCTTACTACATTGATCCATGGCGACGCCTCATACCACTTGACCACAGATACTTTTAAATGACACCGAAATAAAAATGAGCACGATAGTAAACAACCTTGGCGTGGTTCTTGATTCAAACCTAAAATGGAGAGATAGTACGATGCAAACATGTAGCAAAGTGTTTAGTTCACTTCGCAATTCGAACAGATTAAAACGTTTTCTTCCTTTTCGTCTAAAGGTCCAACTTGTCTAGTCTTTAATTCTGCCATTGTTCGATTATGGAGACGTTCTATATAACCATGTATCTATTACTCTTAACGCTCGATTGCAGAAGGCTCAAAATAGTTGTATTAGATTTATATTTGGCATTAATCGCTTTGAGCATATTTCGCAGTACTATAAACGACTAGGGTGACTAAAGTTAGGGGAGTGAAGACAATAGCATCAGGCGTTAATGATGTATATGCTAGTTCGCGAAATTGGTCCTTACCTGCCCTCCAGACTAGCTCCTTTATCTAGGGGACTGTACAACACCAGGAATGAGAACCGTTTGATTATTTCGTCCCATAATACTGAATAATCCATTCTTCTTTTTTATTTCTGGTTCAATCCTTTGGCCGTCGCTTCTTATGTTCCGGAAAGCGTATCGGGGACATCTGCTGGTACGCTATTAATACGCTTTGGAGCTTGAGGAAAATAGTGACCCAGTTTGTGTGAGTTTGTGCGAGTGTGTATGCGTGTGCGGATATGTATGCTGTAGCTTTACAAAATCTCTTATTTAGTAACTTTTATGTAGGGGTGAACTTAGTTATGTGTAAGAGTGGGCTCATTAACCAGTGGCGTAACTACACCCCTGCCAGCCCCCGCTATGCGGGGGGGCCCCAAGTGCAAGAAGGCCCAAACGATAATAAACTCAACTTATTCATCTTCAACGTATTTGGCAGGTAAGAAACGGTCAAGAAAATATTGCAGATAATTCAGAAACCGCAGGTTAACGAACGTTTTCTTGATGTTACTACTAGGAACTGCTGAAATACAAGAAATAATAATTAAGATAAATACTGAACACCACCTGCAGCCTGCATCCTTTCTTCTTTCTATCCGTTCTGTCCTATTTTGTAAGGGTTAATAAACAGATGTAAGAAACTGTAAACTTTAATAACAAAGATGTCTATATTATTCTTAAGTGATAAGTTGTATAAAGTGGTAAAGCATTATTAAACGACGTATAGTAGGGTTAGTTTGGTTTGTGGGATTTTAAATAGGAATAAAAGGGCTATTGTCTGTACAGTACAGATTCACAGGATGGCAGGTAGCTTAGTAACCTTCGCTTTCTAGAAATATAATACTAGAAAGAAATTCATTTTGTGGTTTCTAGTCAGCTGGTTGCAACGTATTTGCATTAGCTGCATTATATATAACGGAAAGGAAGTAAAAAAGCATTCCAGTACGTTTTACTCAATAGTGTTGTGTTCGTATTACAGGAGGTCTTTCATATTTAAACGTAAGTATTTATATCTATTTTTTATTAAACTACTATTGATTTGATCATAGTTGAAGTCGCGCTGAAATACATATAAATAAATCTTTAAGCATTCAATAAAATCATTTATATTTTGTTAATTAAAGCATTTAAAGCAAAGTATGTATGTGTTATTTGTAATTTCAAAAGGCTTTTAAATAATTATTACTTATCTAATTACATTATAATTAATTTCATTCAAAATTGCAGGAAATAATATACAATGAGCACTACAAGCGGCGCTGCAAAAAACGAAAAGGAAACTATTGGAAGAATCAAAGAGCAAGATTCCAAAAATAAGTTCCTTTTTACTTCTAAAGAGTCCGAAAACAAGAACAATCTATGAAAGAAATTGGGCTTTCGACAGTAGCATCTACTAGTTCCGCTACAGACGAACAGCAGTCGTCAACAATTTTAAAACTCTCACCCAGGGCGCAAGTACATCACATAATGACGGCCGCGATAGAAATTTGGAACTAGATACCACTACAATTACAGAGGTAAATGTGAGTAGTACTTTTTCACTTAATGAACTATCTATGGATCTGACGAAAGAATATCCAACCGATTTTGCACATTTTTAAAAATCAATGTTTTACAACATGACAATTTAAGAAAAGAAATAATTAATTACGGATTGTGTAGACCAGATGGTGCGTTTCCTAAAGATAATAAAAATAGAAGTTTTCAGTTCACTATTATTACTTAATAACTGCAAGCGAAAATAAAAGCAATACGTTAAACTTACCACACAATTCAAATGGGTGGTTGTGTTATTCTAAATTAAAAATTGTGTTTATTGTCAACCATGTTGGCTGTTTGCTTCAGTAAGGTCAAGTTGGACGACCGGAATTAATGATTGGCAGGGTTTATCAAAAATTAAAGAGCATTTGCTTGCTCAATCTCATTTAACTTGTTGTTTTATTTACGATATGTGGAAAAAAATTATACCATAGATAAGAAAGATACTCTACTATTAAAACAAGAAACTGAATTTTGGAAAAATGTTTTACACAGACTTTTCAATGTTACTTTAACACTATCCCAGCGCATGCTGTCATTTCGAGGATATAGAAAGTTTTCTGATTCAAAAGACAGTTACAACGGTAATTTCTTAAGTTTAGTTCATTTAATTAGTAACTATGATCCTATATTACAAAAGTGCTTGAACGACCCAAAGGTTCAATTAAATATCTCTCCCAAAAATTCAAAACGATATTATTAATACTTTAAGCGCACACTTAAAAAATATTTTATTAAATAAAATTAGATCCGCTCCTTTTTCTCAATCATAATAGACACTACACAGGATATAACTAAGATTGATCAATTAAGTAAAATTGTAAGATATATTGATTTTAAAAAGACAGCTTGGGAGAGGTAACCAAAATAGATATTTGTGAAACTTTTGTGGGTTTTACAAAAGTAGAGTCCCAATCTGCTGAAGGACCATGTAATACTATATTAAGCAATTTAACCAACATGCAATTAGATATAAATAAATGTAGAGGGCAGGGCTACGATGGAGCTAACGTTATGAGCGGTACGTATTCTGGCGTGCAAAGAGAATTTTAAACATAGAGCCTGCAGCCTTATATATGCACTGTAGTGCCCATAACTTAAATCTAGTCATAAATGATGCCGTTAAAGGTATAAAAGAAATAGAATCGTTTTTCTACTTTTAGAAAACATATATACATTTTTGCTAATAGTATAGTAAGATGGAATTGGCTTTCTGTTTTTAAAGAAAATTTCACACAATTGAAACGCTTAAATCCGACACGTTGGGCGGATCGAGTAAAATCTTTAGCTGCCATAAGAATTCGGTATAAAGATATAGTAATGTCTCTTAATAAAATTATTATGATATCAAAAAACAGATGAACGAAATGACGCAAAGCAAATATTAACTAGCATGGATAATTTTAATTTTATTTTTAAGTGTTTTTTAAGTCAAATTCTAGAAGAGCTTAACAAGCTCTCACAAACTGCTCAGAGTGAAAAGGCGAATATTAATCAGATAACTCTCTTATTACAAAAACTTTAAAATTTTTCAAGGAAACAAGAAATAACTATTCCAACATCAAGGAGGAAGCAGCGAAAGTTGCAGGGCAATGGAATATTAAACCGGAATTTATAAAAAAGGCAACCAAAAATAAAAAAGCATTACGATGAATTATCCAATGATTATCGATTTAATGATGAAGAATTTAAATTTAAAATAAATGTATTTTATCGCGTAATGGATATTATAATTTCACAGCTGTCGAATCGTTTTAAATCGCTTTTTCATGTAAACGAAAAGTTTAATTTCTTAGAACCTAATGTATTTTTGAATTTAACTGCAGACGATATTTTATCTAAGGCAAAACAATTGCAAAATTTTACTACAAAGATTTAAATGATGCTATAGGTATAGAACTTACTACACTCAAAAATAATAGACTTATTTGTGATGAATTAAAAATGTTAACGGTATCTTACAATTTTTAGAATATCTAGTACTTTCCAAATCTACAGGTTCTAGCAGTTTTCCAAACACCATAACAGCCTTAATGTTATACCTAACTTTACCCGTTAGCGTTGCAAGTGCGGAGAGATCTTTCTCAAAATTAAAAATTATTAAAAATTATCTTAGGAACCGCACTTCACAAGATAGATTAGACGATTTATCCCTCTTAGCAGTAGAACATGACACTGCCAAAAATATGAATATAGAGGATACAATAAACGCGTTTGCAGCAAAACATGCAAGAAAAACAAAATTTTGAATTTGATTTGGAATGTCTGCTAGCTCATAGGTTTTTACTGTATCAAATTTTTAGGTGTAAATAATTTTGTGCGGCGTATAAATATGTAGATTTAATATTAATTAACTTATAAGTTTGAATTTATGTAATTTGGTTTTATAATTAATAAAGCACTTGATTAATATAGTATATGTATTTAATTCTATACTGCTTCCTTCTCTACATGTACTATAATTTAAAAATATGGCTAAATATAAGCCAGTAAAAGTAATACATTTTAAAGAGAGCCCACTTTAAAATTTTTGCGGGGGGGCCCAAAAATCGTAGTTACGCCACTGTCATTAACCTAAACTTCGCGAAGTTCATTTCTGTTTGTATACTTCATGTGTTATAAATAAATAAATAGTAAATGAATGAATTTTATTTTTTATGCGAAAATCGTGCGTCAAAAGAAAAAAATCGAGATCACATTTGTTCAGAAAGGAATGAAGATTTCAGAATTAATTTTTACTTTAAGAAAAGGTAGTAACGTATCACTTTTCTCTTTAAAATGATTCAAGGTAAATTCCGCACGAACGCTCCTGGCAAGAGTAAAAATTTTGTTGTACAGAAGAAAATTTCTTTTGATGCATTGAAGATGCGTACTACGTTTCATAAAATATCTAGGGTCATACCAAAGTTATAAAAACAAGTTTTTTTTATAATACTGTACCGCTCCGTATCTCAATATTTAAAACGTTTAGGACATACGTTCATATGAAGTTTTTCTCTCAAAATAAACCCAAGAATAACCTCCTTAAACATTAGCATGTTATTAACAAACACCCCCTATACCGGGTGTAACAAAATAAGTGTAAAACATTTCAGGGGGTGATCCTCAGCGTAAAAGAAAGGTCTTTCATATAAAGGGACTTCGTTGGAGCGCCCCTTGTTAAGATACTGCCCCTTAAAGGGGGTACATAAAATTTGTTTTTCATTTTCTTACAAACACTAAAAAGTTACAAAATTGAAATTAAGTGACATTTTTTACTATCAAAAATACACTTACTCTGTAATTTATTTAGTTTACCCCATGGTTGTAAGGGGTGGAAAACGCAACCCCTAAAATTTATTTTCAATGTAACTTTTTGCCTTATTATTTGTTTACCATTTAAAAATTTATTTCCAATAGCTTATTACATTCTAAACAAAAAATGTCTCTTGAATTTTTTGCCCAAAATTAACCAGTTCGCAGAAAAAAAATATTTTACAAACAACTACAGAGATACATCGTCATAAGACGAAAGTGCGAGACTAATTTATCTAGTAGGCCGCTATTAGTGAATTTTTACAATAAAAATTAATCAGCTGATTTCACGTTAAGCGTATTGGCTACCTAAAAAAGTCGGTCCCAGGCCGTAACACAAATTGAAGGCAATTATTCATTTAAATTTTAAAAATTTTTGCTTAGTGTACTCAAACCAAATATTTCAAACATCAATAAATCAAAGTCACCTTCAATTTGTGTCATAAATGTCAAACTTGAAGTTTTTATTATTTTGAAAACAATCCTAGGTTATGGATCGAAACGTTAATAAAGATAATTTTAAAAACTATGAGTGGTTTAATACCCAAAGAAGATTAAGAAAAATAGTGACAATTAAATTGTTATCACGCTGTCAGTTTGTAAATTTTTGAAATTGAATTAATAATTGTGTGTCGTTGTTCTGTTCTTAATTTGTTAGTTTAATAATTCACTTGTTATTAAAATGGCATACACAAATGCGGAAATGGCTGATATGCATTGCGTTTACGGTCTATCGCAGGGCAATGAGTTAAAAGCTTGTAGAAGGTATGCTGAAATGTATCCTCAACGGCAGCTTCCTTCGCATAGAATGTTTACCCAACTTCATCAACGATTACGAGAATATGGTTCATTCGAAAAAAGAACGCAGGATTGTGGTCGCCATCGAGAAGTTAGAACACAGCTTGAAGAAGCAGTACTTAATTTGGTTGAAGAACAAACCACTAGCAGTACTAGAAAGATTGCTTTCGAGTTAAATGTTGATCATATGACGGTATTTCGAATTTTAAAGGAACAACTCTTATACCCCTACCATCTACAACGAGTACAGGCACTGTTGCCGTGAGATTTTCCTAACCGTCTTGAATTTTCTAATTGGATGCTGGAAATGATTAGAAGAAATCCTGACTTTGTGAAGACGATCGAATTGACAGACGAATGTACTGTTTCTTGGGACAAGATTATTAATTGGTCACGGTTTACATTACGTGACCTCAGCTAGAGACTTCTACCTTGCGGTAAATACTTTCAAATACGTCTAAAACAACAAATCAACAGAAAAAAATGTGGGTTTTTGCGATTTATGCGTAAAAAACAAGATTTGTGTACCCAATTTTGAGGTTATATAACCCGATTACGTGTTATTTTAATTTTGCTTTATGTTTAGGGTATTAATTGTGATATAATAAAAGGACGAACACACATTTGCATAGTTATTTTTGATAATCTGCTTTGAATACAACTCGCACAAGGTTGAAATATTTGCAAAAAAAATTTTTGCTTAACCTTTTCTGAGAATGTGTTAGGAGTATAACTTAGTTATTTTGATTGTTTTACTTTTATCACAAATACACACCACTAAACTATTAAATACTTAAGTTTTCGGTTACTATTATTGCTCATTACCATTTTTATTATAAAAAATAAATTCTATTTTTATTTTGTGAAGGATTAAAGCATATTGCATAATTATTGTCCCATTCTGAGATGTTAGTGCATAAGAATAACAAGGATGTGCAATGATTAGGCAAAACATTGTTGAATATTATTACTTCACTAATATTATTTGTTGCGAGGTTATCATTACGGTTATTGATATAGTAGTTGAAATAACATAATTCGATGCTGACTGTCAAAGAAACAATATAAACACACTTGAGGTGCGGCGGGGTTAGGTTTCTGTAATAATTAGAAGAGATTATGTTATTCTTTTAATAGTTGCATTAATATTATTCCGAGCTTCAGATAGAGCACAATTTATTTAAGAAGAGCCTGAACGTCATTTGACATATGCGCAAACCTTGAAAGTCAAAGCGTAGCGGATTTAATAATTTTTATGAAACTCCATAGAGTAAATATTCTAAAATAAAGTTTTATATTGTTGGTGGTTTAAATTTACATGGCGAATACGCAAATAAGCAAGACATAAAACACAAAGAAACAGAAAGAAAACTATGAAAACGTAAGAAATAAATATAGAATATCAAAGTCACAAATATTAATTGACATTTAGTAGCAAATTATCTATGTCACTGAACGAACACGCCTATTTATGAGCAATGGATTAATCTGACACCGTTTTAGCCGTTTGCGCATGATGAAGTGCGGGCTCTTCTTAAATAAATTTTACTATACGAGATCATCGAATGGGTGCATGAGTGGAAATAGTGCTGAGGTATAAATAATGCTGACGCGAAAATTGGGGTTTCAGCTTAGATTAGTAGTCGAAATGTTTTACTACTAAGACGTAATAATCGAATGAGTGTAAGAGCAGAAATAGTGTTGAGGTATAAACAGTGCTGAAGCAGAAATAGTGCTAATGTTTCAACTTAGGTTCGTAGTCGAAACGTTATATTACTAAGACAAAATAATCAAACATATAGCGTTGAGGCATAAATAATGCTGAGGCGAAAAAATGTGCTGTGGTTTCAACTTAGGTTAGTAGCCAAAATGTTTTTTTACTACGACAAAATAATCGAATGGGTGCATGAGCGGAAAAACTGTTGTGCCCTAAATACTGCTGAGGCGAAAATAGTGTTGAAGTTTCAAGTTAGGTTAGTAGTAGAAATGTTTTACTACTAAGACAAAATAATCGAACTGGTGCATTAGCAAAAATTGTGTTAAGGTATAAATAGTGCTGAGGCGAAAATACTGTTAAGGTTTTAACTTAGGTAAGTAATTAAAATGTTTTACTACTAAGAAAAAATGATCGAACGGGTGCATGAGCGAAAATAGTGTTTAGGTATAAATAGTGCTGAGGTGAAAACAGTGATGAGGTTTTAACTTAGGTTAGTAGTCGAAATGTTTTACTATTAAGACAAAATGATCGAACGAGTACATGAGCGAACATATAGTCTTGAGGCATAAATAGTGCTGAGGCGAAAACAGTGCTGTAGTTTCAACTTACGTTAGTAGTAGAAATGTTTTACTAAACAAAATAGTCGAATGGGTGCATGAGCGGAAAACGTGTTGAGACCTAAATACTGCAGAGGCGAAAATAGAGTTGAGGTGTCAACTTAGGTTAGTACTCGAAATGTTTTACTACTAATACAAATAATCAAACGGGTACATGGGCGAACATAGTCTAGAGGCATAAATAGTGCGGAGGCGAAAATAGTGTTGAGGATTCAGCTTAGATTAGTAGTTGAAATGTTTTACTATTAAGACAAAATAATAGGACGGGTGCATGCGCAGAAATAGTATTGAGGTATAAAAAGTGCTGAAGCGAAAATGGTGATGAGGTTTCAACTTAGGTTAGTAGTCGAAATGTTTTACTACTAAGACAAAATAATCGGACGGGTATATGAGCGGAAATAGTGTTGAGGTATAAACAGTGCTGAAGCGAAAATTGTGTTGAGGTTTGAACTTAGATTAGTATTCGAAATGTTTTACTACTAAGACAAAATAATTGGGCGGGTATAGGAGCTAAAATAGTGTTGAGGTTGCAACTTAGGTTAGTAGTTGAAATGTTTTACTACTAAGAAAAAATAATCAAACGGGTGCGGACGCAGAAATAGTGTTGAGGTATAAACAGTGCTGAAGCGAAAATAGTGTTGAGGTTTCAACTTAGGTTAGTAGTTGAAATGTTTTACTACTAAGACAAAATAATTGGGCGGGTATAGGAGCTAAAACAGTGTTGAGGTTGTAACTTTGGTTAGTAGTTGAAATATCTTACTACTAGGACAAAATAATCGAACTGGTGTAGGGCGGAAATGGTGTTCAGGTATATACAGTGCTGGAACGAAAATAATGTTGAGGTTTCAACTTAGGTTAGTAGTTGAAATGTTTTACTACTAAGATACTAAGAAAAAATAATCAAACGGGTGCGGGCGCAGAAATAGTGTTGAGGTATAAACAGTGCTGAAGGGAAATTAGTGTTGAGGTTTCAACTTAGGTTAGTAGTCGAAATGTTTTACTACTAAGACAAAATAATAGGACGGGTGCATGCGCAGAAATAGTGTTAAGGTATAAATAGTGCTGAAGCGAAAATAGTGTTGAAGTTTCAACTTAGGTTAGTAGTTGAAATGTTTTACTACTAAGACAAAATAATAGGACGGGTGCATGCGCAGAAATAGTGTTGAGGTATAAATAGTGCTGAAGCGAAAATAGTGTTGAAGTTTCAACTTAGGTTAGTAGTTGAAATGTTTTACTACTTAGACAAAATAATTGGGCGGGTATAGAAGCTAAAATAGTGTTGAGATTGCAACTTTGGTTAGTAGTTGAAATATCTTACTACTAGGACAAAATAATCAAACTGGTGTAGGGCGGAAATACTGTTCAGGTATATACAGTGCTGGAACGAAAATAGTGTTGAGGTTTCAACTTAGGTTAGTAGTTGAAATGTTTTACTACTAAGAAAAAATAATCAAACGGGTGCGGGCGCAGAAATAGTGTTGAGGTATAAACAGTGCTGAAGCGAAAATAGTGTTGAGGTTTCAACTTAGGTTAGTAGTCGAAATGTTTTACTACTAAGACAAAATAATCGGACGGGTATGTGAGCGGAAATAGTGTTGAGGTGTATACAGTGCTGGGGCGAAAATAGTGTTGAGGTTTTAACTTAGGTGAGTAGTTGAAATGTTTTACTACTAAGACAAAATATTAGGACGGGTGCATGCGCAGAAATAGTGTTGAGGTATAAATAGTGCTGAGGCGAAAATAGTGTTGAGGTTTCAACTTAAGTTAGTAGTTGAAATGTTTTACTACTAAGACAAAATAATTGGGCGGGTATAGGAGCTAAAATAGTGTTGAGGTTGCAAGTTTGGTTAGTAGTTGAAATATCTTACTACTAGGACAAAATAATTGAACTGGTGTAGGGCGGAAATGGTGTTCAGGTATATACAGTGCTGGAACAAAAATAATGTTGAGGTTTCAACTTAGGTTAGTAGTTGAAATGTTTTACTACTAAGATACTAAGAAAAAATAATCAAACGGGTGCGGGCGTAGAAATAGTGTTGAGGTATAAACAGTGCTGAAGGGAAAATAGTGTTGAGGTTTTAACTTAGGTTAGTAGTCGAAATGTTTTACTACTAAGACAAAATAATAGGACGGGTGAATGCGCAGAAATAGTGTTGAGGTATAAATAGTGCTGAAGCGAAAATAGTGTTGAGGTTTCAACTTAGGTTAGTAGTTGAAATGTTTTACTACTAAGACAAAATAATAGGACGGGTGCATGCGCAGAAATAGTGTTGAGGTATAAATAGTGCTGAAGCGAAAATAGTGTTGAAGTTTCAACTTAGGTTAGTAGTTGAAATGTTTTACTACTTAGACAAAATAATTGGGCGGGTATAGAAGCTAAAATAGTGTTGAGATTGCAACTTTGGTTAGTAGTTGAAATATCTTACTACTAGGACAAAATAATCAAACTGGTGTAGGGCGGAAATACTGTTCAGGTATATACAGTGCTGGAACGAAAATAGTGTTGAGGTTTCAACTTAGGTTAGTAGTTGAAATGTTTTACTATAAGATACTAAAAAATAATCAAACGGGTGCGGGCGTAGAAATAGTGTTGAGGTATAAACAGTGCTGAAGGAAAATAGTGTTGAGGTTTTAACTTAGGTTAGTAGTCGAAATGTTTTACTACTAAGACAAAATAATAGGACGGTGAATGCGCAGAAATAGTGTTGAGGTATAAATAGTGCTGAAGCGAAAATAGTGTTGAGGTTTCAACTTAGGTTAGTAGTTGAAATGTTTTACTACTAAGACAAAATAATGGGGTAGGACAAATGGGTTGACTTGTATTGAATCCAGGAAAATAATGATGGTTGGGAAAGGGTTAGTAAAAGTGCTGGAACGAAAATAATGTTGAGGTTTCAACTTAGGTTAGTAGTTGAAATGTTTTACTACTAAGACAAAATAATATAGGGAACTGGGTATAAGCTAGAAAATAGTGTTGAGGTTTTAACTTGGTTAGTAGTTGAAATTTTTACTACTAAGACAAAATAATAGACGGTGAGGCGAAATATGTTAGGTATAAAAGTGCTGGACGAAAATAGTGTTGAGGTTTCAACTTAGGTTAGTAGTTGAAATGTTTTACTACTAAGAAAAATAATCAAACGGGTGCGGGCCAGAAATAGTGTTGAGGTATAAACAGTGCTGAACGAAAATATGTTGAGGTTTCAACTTAGGTTAGTAGTGAAATGTTTTACTACTAAGAAAAATAATCGACGGGTGGGCGGAAATAGTGTTGAGGTTAACAGTGCTGGGGGAAAATAGTGTTGAGGTTTTAACTTAGGTAGTAGTTGAAATGTTTTACTACTAAGACAAAATATTAGGACGGGTGATGCGCAGAAATAGTGTTGAGGTATAAATAGTGCTGAGGCGAAAATAGTGTTGAGGTTTCAACTTAGTTAGTAGTTGAAATGTTTTACTACTAAGACAAAATAATTGGGCGGGTAAGGAGCTAAAATAGTGTTGAGGTTCAATTTGGTTAGTAGTTGAAATATCTTACTACTAGGACAAAATAATTGAACTGGTGTAGGGCGGAAATGGTGTTCAGGTATATACAGTGCTGGAACAAATAATGTTGAGGTTTCAACTTAGGTTAGTAGTTGAAATGTTTTTACATACTAAGAAAAATAATCAAACGGGTGGGAGAAATATGTTGAGGTATAAACAGTGCTGAAGGGAAAATAGTGTTGAGGTTTTAACTTAGGTTAGTAGTGAAATGTTTTACTACTAAGACAAAATAATAGGACGGGTGAATGCGCAGAAATAGTGTTGAGGTATAAATAGTGCTGAAGCGAAAATAGTGTTGAGGTTTCAACTTAGGTTAGTAGTTGAAATGTTTTACTACTAAGACAAAATAATTGGGCGGGTAAGGAGCTAAAATAGTGTTGAGGTTGCAATTTGGTTAGTAGTTGAAATATCTTACTACTAGGACAAAATAATTGAACTGGTGTAGGGCGGAAATGGTGTTCAGGTATATACAGTGCTGGAACGAAAATAATGTTGAGGTTTCAACTTAGGTTAGTAGTTGAAATGTTTTACTACTAAGACAAAATAATCGGGGTAGGGAAATATGTTGAGGTATACAGTGCTGGGAAAATAGTGTTGAGGTTTTAACTTAGGTTAGTAGTTGAAATGTTTTACTACTAAGACAAAATAATAGGACGGTGATGCGCAGAAATAGTGTTGAGGTATAAATAGTGCTGAGGCGAAAATAGTGTTGAGGTTTCAACTTAGGTTAGTAGTTGAAATGTTTTACTACTAAGACAAAATAATTGGGCGGGTATAGGAGCTAAAATAGTGTTGAGGTTGCAAGTTTGGTTAGTAGTTGAAATATCTTACTACTAGGACAAAATAATTGAACTGGTGTAGGGCGGAAATGGTGTTCAGGTATATACAGTGCTGGAACGAAAATAATGTTGAGGTTTCAACTTAGGTTAGTAGTTGAAATGTTTTACTACTAAGATACTAAGAAATAATAATCAAACGGGTGCGGGCGCAGAAATAGTGTTGAGGTATAAACAGTGCTGAAGGGAAAATAGTGTTGAGGTTTTAACTTAGGTTAGTAGTCGAAATGTTTTACTACTAAGACAAAATAATAGGACGGGTGAATGCGCAGAAATAGTGTTGAGGTATAAATAGTGCTGAAGCGAAAATAGTGTTGAGGTTTCAACTTAGGTTAGTAGTTGAAATGTTTTACTACTAAGACAAAATAATTGGGCGGGTACAGGAGCTAAAATAGTGTTGAGGTTGCAACTTTGGTTAGTAGTTGAAATATCTTACTACTAGGACAAAATAATTGAACTGGTGTAGGGCGGAAATGGTGTTCAGGTATATACAGTGCTGGAACGAAAATAATGTTGAGGTTTCAACTTAGGTTAGTAGTTGAAATGTTTTACTACTAAGACAAAATAATCGGACGAGTATATAAGAGGAAATACTGTTGAGGTGTATACAGTGCTGGGGCGAAAATAGTGTTGAGGTTTTAACTTAGGTGAGTAGTTGAAATGTTTTACTACTAAGACAAAATAATAGGACGGGTGCATGCGCAGAAATAGTGTTGAGGTATAAATAGTGCTGAGGCGAAAATAGTGTTGAGGTTTCAACTTAGGTTAGTAGTTGAAATGTTTTACTACTAAGACAAAATAATTGGGCGGGTACAGGAGCTAAAATAGTGTTGAGGTTGCAACTTTGGTTAGTAGTTGAAATATCTTACTACTAGGACAAAATAATCGAACTGATGTAGGGCGGAAATAGTGTTCAGGTATATACAGTGCTGGAACGAAATAATGTTGAGGTTTCTACTTAGGTTAGTAGTTGAAATGTTTTACTACTAAGACAAAATAATCGGACGGGTATATAAGAGGAAATACTGTTGAGGTGTATACAGTGCTGGGGCGAAAATAGTGTTGAGGTTTTAACTTAGATGAGTAGTTGAAATGTTTTACTACTAAGACAAAATAATAGGACGGGTGCATGCGCAGAAATAGTGTTGAGGTATAAATAGTGCTGAGGCGAAAATAGTGTTGAGGTTTCAACTTAGGTTTGTAGTTGAAATGTTTTACTACTAAGACAAAATAATTGGGGGGTATAGGACAAAATAGTGTTGAGGTTGCAATTTGGTTAGTAGTTGAAATTTTTCTACTAAGAACAAAATAATTAACTGGTGTAGGGCGGAAATGGTGTTCAGGTATATACAGTGCTGAAGAAAATAATGTTGAGGTTTCAACTTAGGTTAGTAGTTGAAATGTTTTACTACTAAGATACTAAGAAAAATAATCAAACGGGTGCGGGCGAGAAATAGTGTTGAGGTATAAACAGTGCTGAAGGAAAATAGTGTTGAGGTTTTAACTTAGGTTAGTAGTCGAAATGTTTTACTACTAAGACAAAATAATAGGACGGTGATGCGCAGAAATAGTGTTGAGGTATAAATAGTGCTGAAGCGAAAATAGTGTTGAGGTTTCAACTTAGGTTAGTAGTTGAAATGTTTTACTACTAAGACAAAATAATTGGGCGGGTAAGGAGCAAAATAGTGTTGAGGTTCAACTTTGAGTTAGAATATGGGATTGAAATATTGTTACTGTTAATTTACTAGGACAAAATAATCGAACTGATGTAGGGCGGAAATAGTGTTCAGGTATATACAGTGCTGGAACGAAATAATGTTGAGGTTTCTACTTAGGTTAGTAGTTGAAATGTTTTACTACTAAGACAAAATAATCGGAGGGTATATAAGAGGAATATACTGTTGATGTGTATACAGAAAATGGGCTGGTGGGAAAATAGTGTTGAGTTTTAACTTAGTAGTAGTTGAAATTTTTACTACTAAGACAAAATAATGACGGTGAGCGGAAATAGTGTTAGGTATAAAAGTGCTGAGCGAAAATAGTGTTGAGGTTCAACTTAGGTTGTAGTGAAATGTTTTACTACTAAGCAAAAAATTGGGCGGTATAGGAGTAAAATAGTGTGAGGTTCAATTGGTTAGTAGTTAATTTTACTACTAGGAAAATAATGACTGTGTGGAATGGTGTCAGTATATACAGGCTGAACGAAAATAAGTGGGTTCAACTAGGTAGATTAAAGTTTTACTCTAAGATACTAGAAAAAATATCAAACGGGTGCGGGCGAAAATATGTTAGGAAAACTGCGAAGAAAATGTGTTGGGTTTAATTGGTTGTTCGAAAGTTTTATATAAACAAAATAATAGCGGTGAATGCAAAATAGTGTTGAGGTATAAATAGTGCTGAAGCGAAAATAGTGTTGAGGTTTCAACTTAGGTTAGTAGTTGAAATGTTTTACTACTAAGACAAAATAATGGGTGGGCAATGGGTAAAGGAGCAAAATAGTGTGAGGTTCAACTGTTTGAAGTTTTTAGAAATAAGGGTTGGAAAATAGTACTTGTTAACTTACTAGGACAAAATAATCGAACTGATGTAGGGCGGAAATAGTGTTCAGGTATATACAGTGCTGGAACGAAATAATGTTGAGGTTTCTACTTAGGTTAGTAGTTGAAATGTTTTACTACTAAGCAAAATATCGGACGGGTATAGAGAAATGTGTTGAGGTTAACAGTGCTGAGCGAAAATAGTGTTGAGGTTTAACTTAGTGGTATTGAAATGTTACTACTAAGACAAAATATGGGGATAGGACAAAGTGAGTGACTGTATGAATCCAGAAATAGATGTTGGGAAAGGTAGTAAAAGTGCTGAGCGAAAATAGTGTTGAGGTTCAACTTAGGTTGTAGTGAATGTTTTACTACTACAAGACAAATAATTGGTGGGTATAGGCAGTAAAATAGTGTGAGGTTCATTGTTAGTAGTTAATTTTACTACTAGTGAAAATAATTGACTGTGTGGGAAATGTGTGTTCAGTATAGTACAGGACTGAACAGAAAATCAAGTGGGTTCAACTAGGTACGATTAACCAGTTTACTCTAGATACTAGAAAACCCCTAACTCAAACGGTTGCGGCGCAGAAATAGTGTTGAGGTATAAACAGTGCTGAAGGAAAATAGTGTTGAGGTTTTAACTTAGGTTAGTAGTCGAAATGTTTTACTACTAAGACAAAATAATAGGACGGGTGCATGCGCAGAAATAGTGTTGAGGTATAAATAGTGCTGAAGCGAAAATAGTGTTGAGGTTTCAACTTAGGTTAGTAGTTGAAATGTTTTACTACTAAGACAAAATAATAGGACGGGTGCATGCGCAGAAATAGTGTTGAGGTATAAATAGTGCTGAAGCGAAAATAGTGATGAGGTTTCAACTTAGGTTAGTAGCTGAAATGTTTTACTACTAAGACAAAATAAATGGGCGGATATAGGAGCTAAAATAGTGTTGAGGTTGCAACTTTGGTTAGTAGTTGAAATATCTTACTACTAGGACAAAATAATCGAACTGATGTAGGGCGGAAATAGTGTTCAGGTATATACAGTGCTGGAACGAAATAATGTTGAGGTTTCTACTTAGGTTAGTAGTTGAAATGTTTTACTACTAAGTCAAAATAGTCGGACGGGTGCATGCGCAGAAATAGTGTTGAGGTATAAACAGTGCTGAAGCGAAAATAGTGTTGAGGTTTAAACTTAGGTTGGTATTCGAAATGATTTACTACTAAGACAAAATAATTGGGCGGGTATAGGAGCTAAAATAGCGTTGAAGTTGCAACTTACGTTAGTAGTTGAAATATCTTACTACTAGGACAAAATAATCGAACTGGTGTAGGGCGGAAATAGTCTTCAGGTATATACAGTGCTGGAACGAAAATAGTGTTGAGGCTTCAACTTAGGTTAGTAGTCGATATGTTTTACTACTAAGCCAAGATAACCGAATGTGTGTATGAACGAGTATAGTGTTGAGGCATAGATAGTGCCAAGGTGAAAATAGTGTCGAGGAGTCTACTTAGTTTAGTAGTCATAACGTTTTACTACTAAGTTGAAATGATGAATTTGGTACATGTGTGAAAATACTGTTGTGATTTCAATATAGGTCACTAGGCAGAACATTTTACTACAAGGCAAAATCCAAGATGGGCTCATCACTAACTGCATGGTACCGCATCATAACCCAGCATTACATCTACGATTATGCTGTATAAAGCCCTCCCGTTGCAAGTCCTCGACGATAACGGCTTTGTCGTGTCGAAAATACTCATATATATCAATGTCAATGAGAACTTGCACACGCACCGACGAAGGTAACGTTCGGCAATTGATTTGTTTTGTAAAAGTGTTCGGAATAGTTAATACAATAAGTGAATATCGAATGAAAACATATAAACAAGCAATTGCAAAAGTTACATAATTATAACAGAACAATTGCAACACAATTAGGAAGCAGTGCCAATTCATACGTT
This sequence comes from Platerodrilus igneus, assembly GCA_036346225.1. Taxonomy (NCBI): domain Eukaryota; kingdom Metazoa; phylum Arthropoda; class Insecta; order Coleoptera; family Lycidae; genus Platerodrilus; species Platerodrilus igneus. The sequence continues at coordinate 8,034,197 of JARFIW010000791.1, forward strand.
TGACATTTAATTACTGTGAAGTTTGTTATATTCGTATGGTTGTTGACATTACATTAGTAACACTATTGTTGGATAAAAAGTACGTATTTATTTTAAAGAAGAAACCATACATGTATAAAATCTGCAAAAACTCTGTTTTTAATTAGCATTTAATTTTATGGTCTGCTGTATTAGTTTTCAACTTTAGGCGTGGTCTGTGATTCCATTCAATAACCCGCAAAACTTCAATCGCCATTATTTTTTCACAAATTATGCTACGCCAATGATCTGTTCGAAAACTTGCAATCTGTGTTTAAGGGTTATAGCTATTCTATGTGTGTTTATGAATCAATTTTTGAGAGCCTTCGTTGTTGTGACGCGCATTGATATTTAAATTACAATTTCATACTGCAAGGAATATGTTATTGTTCTGTCTCAAATAGTGTCAAAAGCTCGTCCAACCGTCAAAACTTATACAAGGCGAGGTTATTCTTATAATAGTATCAAGCGCGTTTTGTATATTCATTCGCGATCTACGGTCGCGTGACATTTCAGTAAAAATAGTTCCAGGTTCTGGAATTTAATTAAACCAAATTTACTGAAAAAACCGCAAATTTTTCATTAGTATTTGAAAATGTACGTGTTTTTGTATGGTTTCTAATAATTTTAAATTATTTTTGACAGGTCACGTAATGTAAACCGGCACCTATTAATTTTCATAAGAAGCACATATGGGCTGATGAAAACCCTCACGCTATTGTCCAAGCTAACCATCAAGAACATTTTTGTCTCAACGTGTGGGTCGGAGTTATTGGGGATTATTTAATTGGCCCTCATTTTCTTCCTCCTCTATTAAATGGTCAGGCATACACTCAATTTTTAAGAGAAGTGCATCCAGAACTGCTGTGGTATCAGAAGGGTTATGTTTTTTATGCATGATGAGGCTCCCGCCCATGTTAGTCAAGCAGCAAGTCAGCATTTAACTCAAACATATCTAAATCATTGGATAGGTTGAGGAGGACCACAGAATTGGGGCCATTTACAGAGTTTGGTTTATCCTACTCCTGTTCGCGATATAGAGGACTTAAGAAACCGCATCATCGCTGCGTGCAGGGTAATTAGAGAGACCCCAGGAATATTTGAGCGAATACGTGGCTCAATGCGCCGACGTCTAGACGCTTGTGTAATGATTGAAGGTGGACATATTGAACATTTACTATGATTTCTACATGTTGTATGTTTTGTTATTAATAAATTAGTATTGTTTATTCATCTTTAATCATACTTTGATACAGGTAGTAACTACAAAATAACAATAATAATCCAGTTCACATTTATGACGATGTATCTCTGTAGTTGTTTGTAAAATAATTTTTTTCTGCGAGCTGGTTAATTATGGGCAAAAAATTCAAGAGACATTTTTTGTTTAGAATGTAATAAGCTATTGGAAATAAATTTTTAAATGGTAAACAAATAATAAGGCAAAAAGTTACATTGAAAATAAATTTTAGGGGTTGCGTTTTCCACCCCTCACAAAGATGAGGTAAACCAAATAAATTACTGAGCAAGTGTAGTTTTGATAGTAATAAATGTCACCTTAATGTCAATTTTGTAACTTTTTTAGTGTTTGTAAAAAAATGAAAAACAAATTTTATGTACTCCCTTTAAGGGGCTGTATCTTAACAAGGGATGCTCCAATAAAGTTTCTTTATATGAAAAACCCTATCTCTTTTACGATGAAGAATCAACCCCTGAAATATTTTACACTTATTTTGTTACACCCGGTATACTAGACAACCGAATTTCAGTTTCTTGAAAATTGTCTTTGCCTTCGGGAATTCTCTGCCTACAGAGTTGCTCCGAAACTGGCCCAAATTTTTTACGTTTCATGGCGGCACTCTAATCTTATAATTTTAAATTTTTACTGTTACGTATTCATCTCACTAATGGAAAGAACTGTGTATTTCACTCCTAAGAATTCAATTCTTTGCATTCGGTTTGTGCTACTCAACGCTTGAGCACAAAATAACAGAAGCTATAATATCGATCGCCGCCCCATATTAAAAAGACTACATCTATACATAACATGAAACAACAAATTCGAGTTTATGAAATCACCGTCGAAAAATCTCAGCGGCGTTTCACGAATTACCTTAGTTGTGAGATCATAGCTAATCAAATCGTAATTAAGAAAGCTAAAAATTTAATTAGATTTCAAAATAGCTTTTGGAATTGCAAGCTCTTTTGCATCATTTATAAAATTTACCATATCTATTCACTTTTCCATTTAGAACATACACTATGTTTAAGGAGCATGTGTACTAAATGAGTCCAGGGTCTTTTGTTCAGTAGCTAAGTACATGTTTTACCAAAAAGTCGTTACTCTGTTCTTGTAGATGTAAATTATATTGAATCGCCTTACATAGTGTAATTTCTTGATTTGGGTTTTCCTCTTCATACACTACCATCTGATTTATAACAGTTGGATACCACATCATCAACCCAGAAACCCTAAACATTAAAATTTTTATTTTTGGATAAATCTTTGTGGATTAAGTATTTTAAGGTATAATGTTATTTATATTAAATAAAATGCATATGCCGACGTATATATATATATATATATATATATTTATATATATATATATATATATATATATATATATTATAATATATAACCTCCCCTATTCAGTTTGACAATTATAATATATGAGTAAATTAGCAATGCACCAAATTGCCGTATAATTTCCTTTTTTTAATTGATTTATTAACTTCTCTATTGGGTCTTTAAATCTGCGCCTAGACCAATGAAACTCTTATCTCAGGTTAATTTTGTAAATAATCTATATCTGCATACAGCGTGAGTTCTGAACCATATACAGATGTATGTGACACTGCCAGTCAAATGACCTCTAGTTAATTCTACTAAAGCAATTTCTAAATGTGACAGTGTAAACAATTACTTGAAAAATACGCACAGTAAACAGTTTATATTAGTTAATAATTTAAGATTTCAATCGAGTATAATGGATTAAGTGTTTAAAATATGACACAGATAATAATAATACTACCTGAACTTCCAATGAAACGTCTTGCTGCTGAACAATGAAGCTCTACTGCCTACAGCGACGATTTGAACCAGATATGGGTTCTTAATACCTGTGGATAAGTACGTTTTAAAATTTTGTAATACTGAATTTACGCCTTTTATTGTAGGGTTTAAGGTACGCCAAATAATCTTTAGAGACACTTATACTTATCGTCGTTGGTCTTATCAGGAAACTTCGCTCCGTGAAATCAACACCGTGCTCGACACCAAAGGTCCAGCAATCTCAGCGTTCTGATAGCACCACTTCGGAACTCCTCTGTCTACACAAAAACACTCCCAGAAATCCAATCGTCAATAATAAGACAATGACAAGGACTCTTGCATTTATCACTTTTTAATATCAACGGTTCTTTTATACTTTGAACATCACATTTTACATACGTTGAATTTTATGTTGGAGATTACAATAATAAAAAGTATACAATTCGTAAACTGTTACAAAAAAGATTATATTTTTCGTTCTATAGTTTGTAAAATTCTTTTTTTCAGTCTTTTTCAAATCAGTCTTTTTCTTAATTTTTTAATTCAACAACCCCTTTTTTAATTTTTTTAAACAACTGTCACTTATCCCTATGGAGATGCCCCTTAAAACATTAAACCAGCCTACTCTTTTACAATTCTTTTTCAACTAACATTCTATGATCCAAAATTTTATTAATAGATCTTATTACTCTTGTCAAATTCTAATTTGGAGTAAACTAATACACAAATGTCATTGGCCGAAAATTAATAAATTGATATTTTAATCCTAACAACAAGTGAAATTCAAATGATATAATAGACTTACAACTAATAATAGACTTACAACTATATACTGAAAAGTAAATAAAACTTCTACATCTTATAACTAACTTAAATCTAATAAAAACATACTAATTGACCTTTTTTAGGCTTTACCTACTTATTCAAATGAAAGTGAAAGTTTAATATCTTATACATAACTCAAATCAAATGAAAACGTACTAAGTGACTTCAAATCTTAGCTATACATACATATTCACATGGCAGTGAAGTTTCCTTTTAAATATTTTAACACAATTCTATGATATACAAGCAACAGCAGTTCACTTCATTTGCACATACTTTTCAAAATTACTTTATGAAATCACCATCACCCAAGTTGAAATCTAAAAACTTCCTTTTCTCTTAAATTATCATTTTAAATATCTTTAACAAGTAACTGCCCTCACCATCTCCTTCATCAATCATTTTACGACCTAGAAGTCAATATCTGAGTGGTACTTCAGTGCGTCAAGGTTCAATCTCATATATATCACATAATATCACATATATATATATATATATATATATATATATATATATATATATATATAAATGTTTTAGGTAGTTTTTTACACAAGGTAAGTCGATATATACTAACGTATTACAGTTAATAAGATGAAATAATAATTTAGACTTTTACACAAAGCCCAAATGATCATTTCAAATCGAGCTAGTAATTGAAAGAAAGAAAATATAAGGTCTTGGACAGAACTTGAACCTGTACCTTAATCTTTACGCCACCGAGACCGATGACGACAACTGGAAAATTTACAAATCTAAATCGTGTACACAACTACACATAAACCTAACTTTCAATTACGTTTAGTATTTTTGTTAATCATATCTGACATTGTTAAGTTTTTGACTTATGTCAGTTAACAGGAAGCAACGCTCAAAATTACGGCTATAAGCCAAGTATTAAATATTGTTACAAACTATTAGGCAACCCGTCAAACACACGAGATGCATAACCGAAGTGTATTCTACAGAAGTCTGGTACATTCGAGCAAACACCAGACTGAATCATCTGATTAATTGTAGGGTATATATAAGATTGGTGATGAGTGTACATCACTTAGTCTATATCCAAATGCCGTATATAAATCATATAGTGTATAGTTAGTTGGTCATTACGTTTTGAAGGTCCTATAGTAAATATAAATTTGTGTTATGTGAACGCGCATTTTGTACCACAAGCTTGTACATAAATAGACAAAAGGGTAATAAATAAATTATAGTAGTGTTATTGTTGTTAAGAAGACATGGTTAGTTTAAGAAGATATTAGTGCTTGCAAATAGCATTAGTGTGATAGTGCTTCATTGTTAATTGAACTGAAAATATCTATAAATAAGACATATACTGTTAATTAAAGTTGTGAATAGTGAATAATAAAGACTTTCGTTATTACTTGTTCTAAATTGGTGAACGCGTTAATAGTAGCCCGCTACAATATATAAATATCTTAGGTAGCTTTTTGCACAAGGTAAATTGATAAATACTAACGTATTACGGTTAATAAGATGAAATAATAACTTAAACTTTTATGCAAAGCTCAAATGATCATTTCAAATCGAGCTAGTAATTGAAAGAAGGAAAATATAATGTCTTGGACAGGACTTGAACCTGTATCTTGTCTTTCAAGGACCATGCGTATACATATATAATTTTTTTTAGATAGATAATTACACAAAGTAAGTTGATAAATACTATCGCATTACAGTGAATAAGATGAAATAAGAACTTAGACTTTTATGCAAGTTATTATTTCATCTTATTCACTGTATTACGATAGTATTTATCAACTTACCTTGTGTAATTAACTGTCTAAAATATTTATATATTTAATACTTGGCTTATAGCCGTAATTTTGAGCGTCGCTTCCTGTCTATAACTGACATAAGTCAAAAACTTGACAATGTCAGATATGATTGACAAAAATTGTCAAACATAATTGAAAGTTAGGTTTATGTATAGTTGTGTACACGATTTAAATTTGTAAGTTTCCCAATTGTCGTCATCGGTCTCGGTGGCGTAATTGGTAAACGCATGGTTCCGGCAAAACCAGGATACAGGTGCAAGTCCCATCCAAGACCTTATATTTTCCTTCTTTCAATTACTAGCTCGATTTGAAATGATCATTTGGGCTCTGCATAAAAGTCTAAGTTACTATTTCATCTTATTAATTGTAATACGTTAGTATTTATCAACTTACCTTATGTAAGTTTTTAATTTATATCTGATATAGATAGGAAGCGACACTCAAATTTACGGTTATAAGCCTATTATTAATTAATCGTTGGATTTAAAATGATCATTTAAGGTTTTTAAAGAAGGTCTTAAATTATTAGTGTATCTTATTAACTAACAACATTGAAAATCAGTTTGCTTGTGCAATTACTAATATTTGTAATTAATAGTTGGCTTATAACCGTGAGTGTGAGCTTCGCGTCCTGTCTATATTTGACATAAGTCAAAGCTTGATAGATTTAATTAACAATAGTATATTATACAACGAGCAAACTGTGATAGCCATTACCCATTCGGAAGGTATCCGAATGAGTAATGGCCATAACTCGCGAGTAGAATTCTATTATTTTTCTGCGACTACACAAATCTTCACTATCAGATACTTTCTAAATGTTTCAACTAATATCGCAAACACTGACAAGCAAAAATTTATTTGTCAAAGTGAGACAGCCTACTTTGGATGATACGAAAATTATACTTCGCGAATTATGAAGAATGGAGGATTGTACCGATTGGCCAGAGGTGTTGGATAATGATTATAATCTACTACCTCGGTGTTCATGATTAGTTAAAGGTGTTGGATTATGAATTCTTATACAACTACAGAATAATGGGTACTTCTATTAACGTATTCTTAAACGCGTAAGAAACCATTACTGGATAGTCGTAGGAAAAAATGTAAAACGCAATTGAAAGTTATCTTGATATATGGTTGCGTACATGATTTAAATTTGTATAACTATCCGATTGTCATATCCATCAGCGTGGCAAAATTTGTTGGCGCATCGGCCGCAAAAGCTAGAGACTCAGATCCGAATTCAGTTTAGGACACTATATATTCTATCTTTCAATTTGAAATGATCATATAGGCTTTACATAGAAGTTTAAGTTATTTCATCTTTATAATTGTGTGTATATAGATTTCTGTGAAATGTAAATGTTAAAATTGATTAATTAGATAATTCATTGGACAATTTATTTCAATTTTCAGCATGTAAATAGCAAAAAGTAACCATTTTTAACGCATTGCGAACCATCAGGATAGAATTTAATTATGATAAAGAACTTCAATGATGTTTAGATGCAAATAACAAAAAAACCTTTCTGATCAATTGCAGATGTAAATATTTGTTAACGTGCAGTGGAAAAGCGAGCATCTTAAATTATAGCAGATTGAATATATAGTAGTCAAATGTTTTTCAGATTCTTTTAGCGTAAAAATCAATAATTCTGTCATAACAAGGAAATTGAAATATAAATTTTCATGAATTAACAGGTGTAATAAATGTAAATATTCTTAGCGTGCATATTTAATCATAGTTATAAAGTGTGAATGTAATTAGTAAAACGTTAGCATTCGTATAACTTTCAAAAGCTTAATTATAGCAAAGGAGGTCAAGTGGCCGTTACAATGTTTTTCAAACAGTGTGGAAGGAAATATTTTCCTAGTATTATTTATATAAGGTGTGAAACTGTTTTGAGAGAAACAAGCTTACGGTTACCGGTTCTAGTAAATTCGTATAAAGAGGGGCGGACAAACAACACGTTCTTAGTATTTGTTTACGAGTTTGAAAATGGTTTTGGTCAAGGACTTCTTAATATTGTTGTAAATAAGTTTTACTGTAGATAGATTCTAGGGATTCATGCAGAAAATGTGCAAAAATAACCGTTGGAAAGAGGGAGTGTTAATAGCAGGCATAAAAAGAATAGATTTAATGTGTACGAGTGAGATGCAACATGTTTCTATATACATCATTTGAGGATTGTAATATTTTAGTCGGGAATAAGGTAGATAGGTTACATGTACAAGCTGCTAAAAATAAACAGAGAAGAAGTATCAGATAGGATATATGTGTAAATGAGACAAAATTATGTGAATATTGCTTGGAAAAAGCTATTACGTCAAGGACAGAGCAAGTTGATAATAAAGTAAAGCCAATAAAGTCAGTAAAAAAAATCGCCTACACCGAATACCGCAACAAAACAGGGAGAAGGGTAGAATAGAAATCCATAAAAATTAAATTTCGAACTAGCAAAATGTCGTAGAGTGGGGTGGGGTTTACAGATTTATTATAAACCTTTAATAAACAAAGTCTCAAAGGGGATATTTACAAAGCAACAAAAACAACGAACATTTGCGTAATCATCTTGTCACAACGTAATGCAACATTGCGTCAAATTTGCATAATACATAATATAAAAATATAAACTTTAAGCAATTATAAAATCTTAGAATCTAAATAATAATTTCACATCTACATACCACGTATACGTATATAACGTTTCCAGCCCTAAATATATACAAAAGAAAATTAGACATAAAATTTACAGTAAAGAGGTAGACATAACTTATACAGTCTGCTTTGTGAAGTGCACCTTTTTAAGAAGTAACGTAACATTAAACTTATATAACATAACGCTAACGTATATGAACCGGGTGTTCACTTACTCAAATTTAGCATGTTGTTGACGTTTACATTGATGTACAAGGAAAAGGTAACAGTGAAAAGTGCTCTAACATGAGCTTTGGTTTAACCAATCATGACTTGGCAAATAATTATATAATTACTCGTGCACTGTGAACGTATCTTTGTAACGTGCCGTCTGCAATTTACTGTATAATTATAAGTAAGAAAATTATGAACAGCAAGCGAAGTGTCTATTTTTCGCAGCAGCATCAAAAAGTAAAGAAAACAGAAAAACTATACTTTAGACCAAACTGTTTGCCTCTCTGGTACCATCTTACATGATTCGGACAATGCATCCGCTAATGGATTGGACACTTATTCAACCAGTTAGAACACTAAGTACAGAAAGTATTTTAATATCGCGACTCACAACATCTCTTTTTGCTAAATGGATGTTATATTGAATGTCTTGTTTTCAAAACACGGTCTGTATTTATGAGGAAAGAACCGCGTAGGAGGCAAGGTGTTTGGTGTTCAAAAATATCTCCGAAGAATCAAGTGTAAAAAATTCTCACACAGCACTTGCAAAAGTATACCAGTTGTAAAGTACAGCTTGCATATAAAGAGATAACAGTTACCAAGAATTGCTAACAAAGTAGAACAATCTTATTGCTTTGAACACCTGCACAGTTTCTATATATCAGCATATCGCTTGATGGAAGTTGTTGGTATAAACCCATCACAAGTGTTAATTTACTAGGCAGGTGGTTAAAAAAAACTATATATGTATGTGCAGCTGTGGTTGAAATATATTCACTGCAGGTGTTAGAACATATCAGTAGTGACCTTGCAAGGTGAAGTTGCTAAGCAAATGTTTATTTGAATCGATGGATTTATCATGCGACTAACAAAGCAGTATATGTTAGAGTAAATACTTGAGAAAGTTTTATAAAATGGCACTCATTTTAATTGGAGAGAAATTGAGCTTGTTGATCGACAGCTATAAGCCAAGTATTAAATATATAAATATTTTAGGTTGTAATTTTGAGCGTCGCTTCCTGTCTATAACTGACATATGTCAAAAACTTGACAATGTCAGATGTGATTGACAAAAATGCCAAACGTAATTGAAAGTTAAGTTGATGTATCGTCCTGTACACGATTTAAATTTGTAAATTTCCCAATTATCGTCACCGCTCTCGGTGGCGTAATTGGTAAACGCATGGTTCCGGCAAAACCAGGATACATGTTCAAGTTCTGTCCAAGATCTTATATTTTCCATCTTTCAATTACTAGCTCGATTTGAAATGATCATTTGGGCTTTGCATAAAATTCTAAGTTATTATTTCATCTTATATATATATATATATATATATATACAGGGTGCCCACAATCTATCTCCGTATATGGGTAACTTTTTTATTATAGAAGATACAATATTGGTTAAATTAGCAAAGTTGAAGAGAAATTTACGAGTAGTATGATGCTTTTTTGAAAACTCACCTAGATGCTCAACTTTTTTAGATATTTGAAAAAAACTGAAATTTGCCATTTTCTTCAAACGCTAATAACTTTTTAACGGTTTAACCTATAGAGAAAATAAAAACTGCTTGTAAGGTAACTTTTTACGTAGAATTCAATAGCGTATATGACAATTTTAATTGGGAATGGGTTTTCAAGCTACAAACATAACCTCACTTTTTTTAAATGGAAATCATAGTTCAATATAACCCAAGTGGAAAGGTTTTTCTTTTCTGATTACTTTGATGTAAGGGTTAATGTACTTATTTTCAGTAGTTTCTTCATAATAAAGAAAAAACGATTTATTTATTTGCGGGCATCAAGGAGTCCATGGATACATATTTTAAATAAACAAAAAACAACTGGCATTTGTCAGATATTATTAGTTAAAGTGTTTATTTGCTCTGGGTTGCAAATTTTGTGTAGAAGACTTTTAAATTTATTTGATTATAATAGAGAATGTATACAAACGACGAAAAAATGACATGCTCTTTTGTTACTATGCCTGTAACAGAAATTGTGATGCTGCTGGTGATATGTATTATGAAAGATATTTGGAAAGAAGGCAGCCAGATAAACGATTGTTTTCTAAATTAGAAAACAATTTAAAAAGGTTTGGTGCTTTTACAAAACCCAGTACTGATAAAAGAAAATTCAAAACTGATGATGAAGAACGTGTGTTAGCCTACATAAATTTTAAGCCAACAGCGTCCACCGAGAAACTGCAATTGAGTGCGCTACTTCTACAGAAAAAGCTCGCCTAATTTTAAAACAAAACCGCTACAAACCATACAAAACCCATGTTAGCAATACACTGTATCATGGGGATTGTGAGAGAAGACAACAGTTTTGTAGGTGGTTTCTTAATGAAACAAATAATAATCCTGGTTTTAGTCACACTATTATATTTACCGACGAAGCAAAATTTACTAACAAAGGCATGTTTAACAGAAAAATACAGTCTACTGAGTCAGGAAAATCCCCATTTAACAGAAGAAAGGCGGGATCAACATCAATTTTCGATAAATGTGTGGTGTGCCATTTTTGGTAATAAAACACTTGGGCCTTTCTTCTATAATTATAATTTAAATGGTGTACACTATTTGAATTTTCTACAAAACAAATTGCAAGAAATGCTCGATAATTTGCCACTTTATTTACTGCAAAACTTAAAATATTTTCAGCATGACGGTGCACCTGCTCACAATGCTCAAGCCGTTTCTGAATATCTTGATAATAGTTTTCCAAATTGGATTGGCAATGCAGGTCCTGTTCCATGGCCGGCAAGGTCACCAGAACTATCGCCACTGGATTTTTTTCTTTGGGGTACTGTAAAGGATGTAGTGTATGCTAAAAATCCAATAACATTGAGCAACTCAAAGATAGTATTACAGCAGCCATTACAAGTATAAAACCACAAACGTTAAATAAGGTGCACCAAAACCTAATTAAAAGGTGCAAAATGTGTTTGCAAGCTAATGGAGGTCATTTGAGCATATGTTAATGTAGGAGTGGGCATATTCGCATTAATTAATTTTTGTTTCCTTTGATTAAGTTATTTGTATTGTATGGATAGTTTATTTTTAAGTATTTTATTTTTCTTAGTTTATAATAAATTTAGTTACAATAAACTTGTGTTTCCATTATTGATTTTACACATTTTGTTTGTTTGTAATATGTATCCATGGACTCCTTGATGTCCGCAAATAAATAAATCGTTTTTCTTTATTATGAAGAAACTACTGAAAATAAGTACATCAACCTTTACATCAGGGTAATCAGAAAAGAAAACCTTTCCATTTGGGTTATATTGAACTATGGTTTCCATTTAAAAAGTGAGGTTATGTTTGTAGCTTAAAACCCATTTCCAATTAAAATTGTCATATACGCTATTGAATTCTACGTAAAAGTTACCTTACAAGCAGTTTTATTTTCTTTATAGGTTAAACCGTTAAAAAGTTATTAGCGTTTGAAGAAAATGGCAAATTTCAGTTTTTTTCAAATATCTAAAAAAGTCGAGCATCTAGGTGAGTTTTCAAAATAGCATCATACTACTCGTAAATTTCTCTTCAACTTTGCTAATTTAACCAATATTGTATCTTCTATAATAAAAAAGTTACCCATATACGGAGATAGATTGTGGGCACCCTGTATATTGCTGTGATAAGGGGTTGCTTAAGGGTGCACGTCATAGTAAAGGTCATTCGGGAATGAGTAATTAGAATAGGTAGCAGAAAACCACACTTATTTAAAGAAATAATTAAGAAATAGACATAGTTTGTAGATAGTAAGTAGTCAACACCCTGTATATAAAGTAGAAATAGTTTTTGGGCGACGCAGGTAAACATAGGAAGACGCATAGTTGGCGTAGGAATGAGAAGTACATGTATTAAATAGATAGTAAATATTAAATACCCTGTAGATAAAGTTTAGTTAATGTAGGTAAAACAAATAAGGATATTTTTCAGTGGAAGTATGCGTATATTGGGAAATGAATGATAAAGTGTAATTATACACGCATTAAGAAGAAGAGTTCCAGACGATTAAATCAATACGGATTTAGAAATAAAGTTTCAGGTAGTTAATATAAATGCGTACAAAGATCTAACCATTTTGATAAGAGAAATGATTAAAAATTGCGTGAATCGCATGTAAACATGGAAATTTAAAGTCGGGTTGCATCAGTTGTTTATAGAAAAGCAAGTAATCTATCAAAATACAGCATGTTAATAATAAAACACAGCTGCGGGCAGGTGGTGATTATGGGAAAGCGTGGAGCATTGCATCGGAAACTGATCCAAATAAAATTCTTTGATTGGTCAGAGACAAGCGACGAGTTCTAGACCAAACCCACGGATGGAGTGGGAATTCGAGATTATATTAGCAAGCACCTTGATAAGAAAGTCAGTTTTGAACTCAATGAAGGCAGAAGTGCATAGCCATTAAACAAAGTATTACGTAATAAGTATAAAAGTGAAAAATAAAATGAGTGCAAATATGAAGATTATAATTACCGTTTAAACGTAAGTACGTTTTTAATGAATTTATTGTAAACTAAGACATAAAAATAATAGGGTTTCGAGGTCTGAGGGAAATAGACTAGGATTCTGATGTTAAGAAAAAATACAGTAATGCAATTTAAATGTCAATGGGAAAAGAAGAATAATACAATCTTGAAGTACAGGGATGAAACAAACTACAATTTTAAGTCTGGGGCAAGAATGATAAATTTGAAGAATTGAAATAAATTGGGTATATAATTTAATGTTGGTCCATAGTGTAATAATTTGAATGGAATCCAGAATTGGGGAAGATCATTTTTATTAGAAGCGTCGATGTGAAAAAGATAAAACCAGGTCAGATTTTTTAGTTATAAGACATTTGTTTTTTCTATTTGAATTTTTATTTTATTTTTAATATTGAATTTGCTAAATATGATATGCTTGTGAAGAAGTCAACAAATGAGGTTGCATACGTATTGAATGAGTAATAAGAAAACAGGTTTAGAATATTCTACGCTTTGTTAGTAAAGGTAATAAATTTTCTTTGGTGACTTTGGGTTTTTGAGTACATACTAGATGGTTGTTAATAAATGAAATTTATAAGAAATGTATTACAAATAATTTCAAAAGCTGTACATAACATATTGGTTTCATTATATAAAATCTAAATTTACTGAATTTTATAATTGCAAAAAAATGTTAGCCGAGGTCATAAGATTTAAATAGTACAAAAGGCGGAGCCACAAGTTGAGTAGGAAATTGATAACACGCAAGGCGGTAACGTATCGAATTTTGCCATTGGTAGATAAAGTTGTTTAAAGATAAAGTCCAGTTGATAGCAATATTAAGAAAACAGCTGGAGGAGGAGATAATTACACTTAATCGTGAATATTAAAATGGTGGTCCAATAATTTAGAATTCATAACAAAATAAATAATGCAGCTCAACGTAGAGGCTCGATAATTCCGCTAATATCATAGCAAATATATATGGTCGCCCAAAGTAGGGGCACGATGATTTAGAGAGAATACCATAGCAAATAAATATGGCTACCCAAGTTGGGGCATGAATTAAACCACAATAAAATAACCTGAGATTAGGAGGCGCGAATTAAATTAAAATAAATTTTAAAATACGATTGCGAGAGTTCAGATAAATCAATTAAACTAAACTGGGGATTTGAAAAGTTTCAATTAAAGGAAAAATAGGGAAATTTGTACAATATTTAAAGTTAGGTAGATTTATTTAGTTTAGAGTAAAAATATAATAATGGACAAGAGAATACGAGAAACACGGGAAGCGTTAAGGCAACAAGGAGTGGAGATAGGATCCCAGGAGAGCGTGATAATTCAGGAAACCAGTTCCAGTGAAGAAAGGCGAATTTCACAAGAAACCAAAATGTTGGATATCTTAATGGCATTAAATGAAAAAATAGATAAGAGTGAACAAGCCATAAATACAGTTAAAACAAAAATGGAGGAATACAGCGAGAAATTGGAGAGTGAAATTAAGATTCTTAGTAATGGGTTGCAAGAGACGAACCACACTATCGCGGAGATTAAAGCACAGTTGAATGTAAAAATTGGGAGAGTTTCTGAGGAAATGACGGTTTATGGGATCAGATTTTTTTAATCAAAACGAAACAAGAAGAGTACGAAACCGAGTCCAACAATAAAATCACGAATTTAAATATTAAATTAGGAGAAATGGAAAAAATTGCGAAACGGAATTCAGAACAATAAATCAAGAAATAAATAATTTAAAAGGTAATCCAATAAATTTTAATAGAGAATCAAATAAGTTAATTCAAACGAATCTTTCAATTGAACAGTTTACGAAATTTTACGGGGACGGAAAATTAAATCCTAAGATATTTCTGAAAAATTTTAAAATGTTGATACAGGGATCTACAGATGAATTATTGAAATTAAATTTAATTAGGGCAATATTAAGAGGGAATGCTGAAAGATGGTACAATTTAGTTGAGAGTGAAATAGAAACGTTTGAACAGTTTGAAAGCAAATTTTTACGTCAATTCTGGAATGACAATCAGCAAAATCGAATTCGAAGTAACTTAATTATTGGAAGATACGATTCGGCGAAAGGGATAACGCGAGAATCATATGCGATTGAGAAATTTACTGTAGCGAAGCAATTGGATCCTCCTTTAGAAGATAAAATTATTATAAGGTATTTAGCAAGTCATTTTAACGCTGAAGTAAAGCGATACATAACGACGCAAAATAAATATAGTGGATAGAGATACGTTTATTGATTATTTGCAGAGATATGATGATTTGGAAAATGATTATGAAATTGAAAATAATGTTAGGGATCGACGCACGAATTTTATAAGGAATACGGAGACTCGGAATAGTTATCGAAGGAACAATTATAATGATGATCGTGGAAGAAATTTTAATAGGGGGAACTATGGCAATTTTAATAATGATTTTAGGCAAAACAGGGATACTGGTCAGATACCAATGCAACGAATGGACAGAACGAATCATGAGGGAAATTATAATAATAGAGGAATAAATAGGCAGGAAAATGATGATCGACGGACGCATGTTAGAGATATTAATAGTATGGAAATAAGAAATACGAATCGCACAGATACAGGGATAATGAGTCAGGCAGGACCTTCGACGTGAAATCAGGATTTTTGAGTACGGACGAACCAAGGAAAATTCTACGGATTAACGGATATGAGCACCAGCGCGAGTTTATTAAATATGAAATGGATAATGGATTAGGAAGATTTGAAAGGAACTTATTACCAATAATTAATTTAAAGGTGGAAGATAAAATAGTTAAAGTGTTAATTGATACTGGAGCAGAAACATCACTTGTTGCGGAAGAGTTTGTTAAACGAGAAAAATTGGGGGATAAAGCGATACCTATAGCGAGGTGTAATTTAGTGGCACCAAATAATAAGAGATTTAGTGGAATAAATGAAATGGTAATTCTGAGATGTGAAATGGGGGATAAAATATGGGAAAATGAGTTTATGGTAGTACCTGGACTGAAGATAGATGTTATATTTGGGATGAATATGATAGATAAGTTGGGGTTGAAGATAAATGCGGAATGCAAAGAGATTGAGTGTAATGGGAAATATATTAAATGGTATGAAGAGGGGAATATAGTAATAGAAGACGACTGCGTAAATATTAATCAGTTTAGTGATGAGATAAATAATGGGGGTAATGAAAATGAAGATATTAAGTGTCCAGATGATTTGAGAAATAGGGTGAATATATTATTGAATAAGCATTCAGAATTAATGGGGTTGAAGTCGAGAATTGTCAAGGGTTATGTGCAGAAGTTGGAAATAATAAATAAGGAACCGTTTAACAGTAAAATATATCCTATTCCAGTGGTATATGGAAATAGAGTGAAGGAAGAAATTGAAGAAATGTTATGTGAAGGTATTATAGAGAGCTCCAGCACGAATTTTGTGAATTTATTAGTAGTCGTCGTAAATAAAAGGGATAATAGTATTAAGTTGTGTATAGATACAAGTGAAATTAATAAGCGAATGAAACCGCAATATTTGTCCACCAAAGATAGATAGAATATTAGGAAAATAGGTAATAAGAAAATTTATAGCAAGTTATGTTTAAAAAGTTCATTGTGTTTGATTCCATTAGCGCGAGAATCAAGGAAGTATACGGGTTTTTCGGTAGAAGGAAAATTACACCAATTTAGGGCGGTCCCGGTTGGTTTGTCCCCAAGTACGGATGCATTAGAGAATGTGATCAAGAATATTTTGGGACCGTATGAGGAATTTTGTATCCACTATATGGATGAATTGGTAATATTTAGTAATAGTGTAGAGGAACACTACGTGCATTTAGATAGAATTTTGTTAGAGCTGAATATAGCTGGTTTGATTTTGGATTTAAGGAAGTGTGAATTTTTTCAAAGTAGGGTAAGATTTTTAGGTTATAGGATAGACAATAGATATAGAATTAGGACATACGAATTAAAAAGACCCCGATATAAAAATATGATTGAGAAACATAAATTAAAAGGACCCAGATTTAAGAGTGATAAAGGGGGAAGTTAGAAATAAATAAATTGAATTGACCCATGCAAAGAAACGTGAATAGATAAAGGAAATGCAACATAAAAATTATGAATAGGTATACATAGAAAAATAGAATAGGATTTGAATATAAGAATAGGTATAGGTATAAATAGTATAGTATAATAGGACATAGGCATGAGATAGATAAAATGTAAATATGAGTTTAATAAAGAAAAAGTTGGATTTCAGAATGTAAATAAAAATATAATAATTTCATACCAATGTGAGTTCAAGTTCACGTTGGGCGCCAAAAAGGACATTGATATAAAATTTTATATTTTAATTTGGGGGAATTATGCTGTGATAAGGGGTTGCTTAAGGGTGCACGTCATAGTAAAGGTCATTCGGGAATGAGTAATTAGAATAGGTAGCAGAAAACCACACTTATTTAAGGAAATAATTAAGAAATAGACATAGTTTGTAGATAGTAAGTAGTCAACACCCTGTATATAAAGTAGAAATAGTTTTTGGGCGACGCAGGTAAACATAGGAAGACGCATAGTTGGCGTAGGAATGAAAAGTACATGTATTAAATAGATAGTAAATATCAAATACCCTGTAGATAAAGTTTAGTTAATGTAGGTAAAACAAATAAGGATATTTTTCAGTGGAAGTACGCGTATATTGGGAAATGAATGATACAGTGTAATTAGACACGCATTAAGAAGAAGAGTTCTAGACGATTAAATCAATACGGATATAGAAATAAAGTTTCAGGTAGTTAATATAAATGCGTACAAAGATCTAACCATTTTGATAAGAGAAATGATTAAAAATTGCGTGAATCGCATGTAAACATGGAAATTTAAAGTCGGGTTGCATCAGTTGTTTATAGAAAAGCAAATAATCTATCAAAATACAGCATGTTGATAATAAAACACAGCTGCGAGCAGGTGGTGATTATGGGAAAGCGTGGAGCATTGTATCAGAAACTGATCCAAATAAACTTATTTGATTGGTCAGAGACAAGCGACGAGTTTTGAACTCAATGAAGGCCGAAGTGCATAGCCATTAAACAAAGTATTACGTAATAAGTATAAAAGTGAAAAATAAAATGAGTGCAAATATGAAGATTATAATTACCGTTTAAACGTAAGTACGTTTTTAATGAATTTATTGTAAACTAAGACATAAAAATAATAGGGTTTCGAGGTCTGAAGGAAATAGACTAGGATTCTGATGTTAAGAAAAAATACAGTAATGCAATTTAAATGTCAATGGGAAAAGAAGAATAATACAATCTTGAAGTACAGGGATGAAACAAACTACAATTTTAAGTCTGGGGCAAGAATGATAAATTTGAAGAATTGAAATAAATTGGGTATAAAATTTAATGTTGGTCCATAGTGTAATAATTTGAATGGAATCCAGAATTGGGGAAGATCATTTTTATTAGAAGCGTCGATGTGAAAAAGATAAAACCAGGTCAGATTTTTTAGTTATAAGACATTTGTTTTTTCTATATGAATTTTTATTTTATTTTTAATATTGAATTTGCTAAATATGATATGCTTGTGAAGAAGTCAACAAATGAGGTTGCATACGTATTGAATGACTAATAAGAAAACAGGTTTAGAATATTCTACGCTTTGTTAGTAAAGGTAATAAATTTTCTTTGGTGATTTTGGGTTTTTGAGTACATACTAGATAGTTGTTAATAAATGAAATTTATAAGAAATGTATTACAAATAATTTCAAAAGCTGTACATAACATATTGGTTTCATTATATAAAATCTAAATTTACTGAATTTTATAATTGCAAATAAATGTTAGCCGAGGTCATAAGATTTAAATAGTACAAAAGGCGGAGCCACAAGTTGAGTAGGAAATTGATAACACGCAAGGCGGTAACGTATCGAATTTTGCCATTGGTAGATAAAGTTGTTTAAAGATAAAGTCCAGTTGATAGCAATATTAAGAAAGCAGCTGGAGGAGGAGATAATTACACTTAATCGTGAATATTAAAATGGTGGTCCAATAATTTAGAATTCATAACAAAATAAATAATGCAGCTCAACGTAGAGGCTCGATAATTCCGCTAATATCATAGCAAATAAATATGGTCGCCCAAAGTAGGGGCACGATGATTTAGAGAGAATACCATAGCAATATATATATATATATATATATATATGATATATATATATATATATATATATATATATACACATAATAGGTGATAAGATGAAATAATAACTTAGACCTTTATGCAAAGCCCAAATGATTATTTCAAATAGAGCTAGTAATTGAAAGATGGAACATATATGGTTTTGAACACGACTGAAACCTTAAATTGTAATAATGGAACTTGTAAGGCAATTTTAGTTAGTTGAAGTCACCAATTTTTTAATTAACTGAAGCTAAATACTATATCAATAATATTATTGACCTAAAACAATAGATACAGTGCTGACAAGTCTTAAATAAATAGTTTTAACATCTTTCAATCTATTTTACAATGGAATACCGAACGTTATTAAAAATAAGTTAATGTTAATCAATTTAAATATTAATGTGCAAGCTTTAGTAAGTTAAATATCTGAAAATTCTTCAAAAGCCTTAAATAATCGATTTTTAAGTAACAAACCAATACTTACATGCCAAAAGCTCCAAACTGCAATACACATACCATTAACGTTTTAAGCGCCAGTGGCTTTGATATTAAACATAAAGTTTGCTCCCACATACTCTTCAACAAACTAACATTTTTTGCTCCAAGTGGTTCTTCTTGGTCGTTCCAAGTAATATTTGATACTGGAAATTTATCCATGGCTTGGCCACTATTTACTTTAAACATGGTCCTCAGGATATCCATTGCTTTATCTCTTTCTCCTAGTGTTAGTAAGAACTTTGGACTTTCGGGAATACATAAAATACAAACACCAAATACAATACTTGGTAAACCATATGCTAAAACCAGTAATCTCCATGGTCTGAATGTTATATCCAAAAATGGAATGTCATAAGCCCATTCGTATGGAAGAATTAACCAAGCAATAGCTGATATAAGGGCATTGGCTATACCCGCAAAAGTTGCAACACCTGAAACCATTTTTGGACGACTAATATCGTTATGGAATTCTCCACAGTAAGCATAAGCGACACTTGAAGCGGCACTGATACTAATAATCTACTATTAGCTTGAGGCAATGATAAATTTTATAGTGTTGGCTCATTTACAAGAACAAAGCAGACAAAACTATTTTTTTTTTCAAAAAATAGAATATATAATAATTTCTTGAATCAATAAATATGTTAGACAAAGTAAAATAGACATTTAAAAAAGATAAAAAGCATAAAACAATTTTAGTGTGTATACAAAACAAAAAATATAAACAGAATGCATTATTGGTAGCGACAAGCGACTATACCCATACTGAACAGGGGGTGGTGGAAGACTTGCGAAGTGAGTCGTGATTCTGTAAGGTATATTCTAAGAATTTAACCGTATTGTGGTCGTATCGCTTTCATATTACACATTTGTTATAAATTTAAATTATCAATGCATAAGTATGTACTTGCAGAACTATGTTACATTCAAATTTTTGTTTAATTTTAATTTCAAGCAGTAATAAATTTCAGTTGTCAAACTGAGTAGAATTTTTCATACAGTTAATTTTTGTACTTTATTTATTTTACACTTTACATGGAATTTAGATAACCAATTTACCATCTTTCTGTTTTGTGTGTTGTCTAATTTCAGGTGTAAGTCTGTATGGTATAATATCTATTCATTAGAGATTCATCCTACTTGTAATTTGTCATGCATGTGTTTTAAATTGAAATGATCGGTTGTTATGTACGTTCGTGCATTCTTTCGTACGACCACATAACGCTAAGATGTCTAAATTTAAATCAACGTGGGAATTAGAGGCGTATATAGTATAGGGTGGGGGTGGGGGCAAACTGCCCTCTCCCCCCGCCTTGGTGACCTGGCACATTTTGCTATAAATCTATCTCACAATTCTATAAAAAATTCATTTATTACTAAGTAATTTTAATAATTTTTCAAAATACATAATGTTAAGGTACCTATCTGAATTATGATACATAAATTAAGATGAAAACATTATTTTTCCCCGAAAACTTTCCTATCGCGATACTTAGATACAAATATTACTAAAGACTCAAAAGCTAGTCATACTTCCTGTATAGCCATAGAAATTCATTCGATAAGGCACTTGTTCTGTCGAACTTTTTTAGGAATTCTAGGTAACAAATGTGAAGGTGTGTCGCCAGTGTAGCATCTTATACCTTAAATAAAAACCCTTAACCACAAAAAATATTTAAATTACTAAATACGTACTTCGACCACTATGTGGTCATCATCAGTAGAAAACCTTTAATTAAAAAAGGAAAGAAATTAGCTGTTGTTCTGGAACACTTCAGAGATATTTCCTCCCATTGGCGAAGTGAACCTTCCCAACCTATAATTTACTATATTGTTGCTTTAAACACTATCGAGGATATTCTCCTCACGCAGGCTAGTTTTTCAACAACAAACAAGTGTTGACATTATACACTACTTAATTTATACTAATTCTAAATCTACTGAAACGGAACCAATTTAACTTGCTTTCTCATTGGTTGTTGACCAATAGGAAAGCAGCAGAGACTTATTGGCCTTTATCGGTGTTTAAGAGGGTCCTATGTTTAACAATTTTAATTGATTCATAGGCATTTGGAGGAAAACGTTGGTACCGCTTTTAACAATTTAACATTTTCTAGTTTAACGGTGGCTGGTTTCAAATCATATGTTTGGCGACCTGAGACCTTTCATATTTACCATATTGAAGTGAGCAATGTGTTCTTTAAATCGTTGTTATATTCCTCTTGGTCTGACCAAATATTTTTGAAAACACCCTGGCCCTGCACACATTTCATAAATCCCCGACTTTGCAATTTTCCCCTTGTCTTGATTACCCAGCAACACTTTAATTTATTAGCATTAGTGAAAGCAATTTTGAAATTACACTGTTGAATATTTTATCAAGACCCTTGGGTTTGTGAAACGGAAGTTTAACATATTTAACATTATCGTTAGAGGTGGTTAATTGCAAAGTCGTTGATTTACGGATGTTGATCCATATTTTTAAACACTTTCTAAAAATATTATTTCTATAGTATCAGATAGAGAAACCATTGTAATTCCTATTTGTTTAATAAGAGCAAATTCCTTAATTAAATCTGTTTTATTTAAAGCGAAATTCAGATAATCCTATTAATTAAAAGTTAAATAAGACCAACCTATTTGTATCTATTGATTAGAGAAGACAAAATAAAGCGATTTACGTTAGGTATTCATTTTCTATAAATGTCAAATTCTAATTTATTACCATTTCTAATTACTAATGTATCTAAAAGGGTAATTGTCCATTATTCTCTAGTTCATACGTAAATTTTATGCTTTGAAATTTTGAATTCATTTCTAAGAAAATCATCAACATTTGATTTAGAAGTGTCAAAAACTGCAAAATATCATCCACGTACCTTAACCTTATTCTTGGGAAGTATTTGAGTTTTCTTTTAACTCGGTTTCAAAACAGACATAAATAAATTTGCTATGAAAGGTGATAAGCTATTTCCCATTGCTGTGCCTTCATGTTGTTCGTACAACTGTTGTTGAATTGAAAACAGTTCTGGGACATGCAATGAAACAAGCTGATATAGTCCTCAACTTTATCATCATCAATCTCACTATCTATAAGAACATCCTTTGAATATGTTAAGTACGTGGTATTGGAACACTAGGAATAATAAACTGACATCAAATGAAATTAAGATTTCGTTTCTTCTAATGTGATATTTTAATTTTATTAATGAACTCTAAAGAGTTTTGTACAGACAAACTATTAAACTTTAAATTCTTAAATTCATTTGACAGCCATCGTGATAAATAGTAAGTCGGTGAGTTGATACCTGAAACTATTGGTCTCATCGATTTATTATTTTGTGAATCTTTGGTAAACAGTAAAGTTTGGCATTTCAGGATTTGAAATTGTTAATTTTAATTTTAGTGTGGGCGAATAGGTTTGGACATTCTTTCAAAACAGACTCTGTTGATTTAATCATTTTATTTAAAGGAACTTCATTTTACGTTTTGACTATTGGTCTGTAAGGGCCCTCAGACCAAAGTCTCTACTCTATCAACATAGTCTTGTTTATCCAGAATAACCAACTATTCCTTATCAGCCTTTAAATAATAACAATTCTTTGTCGTAATCTTTAATAATCAGATGATCTTTCCTTGTTTGTTCTGAGGCATCTTGTGCAAGTTGTTCGAAAGTTGAATTGCAAGCGTTTCTAATAAAGTTTTGAATTGTCATCAATTTTGAAATGGATTTTCAATGCCAGCAATAATGTCTTCCAAAGGAGTTTATTGGAGTAGATCATTTGAAAACTCCTTTGGAAGACATTATTGCTGGCATTGAAAATCCATTTCAAAATTAGATGACAATTCAAAAACTTTATTAGAAACGCGTGCAAAATTCAACTTTCGAACAACTTACGCACTTGCGCAAGGAATGCCTCAGAACAAACAAGGAAAGATCATCTGATTATTAAAGATTTACGACAAAAGAATTGTTATTATTTAAAGGCTGATAAGGGAATAGGTTGGTTATTCTGGATAAACAAGACTATGTTGATAGAGTAGAGACTTTGCTGTCTGAGGGCCCTTACAGACCAATAGTCAAAAACGTAAAATGAAGTTCCTTTAAATAAAATGATTAAATCAACAGAGTCTGTTTTGAAAGAATGTCCAAACCTAATTTCGCCCACACTAAAATTAAAATTAACAATTTCAAATCCTGAAATGCCAAAACTTTACTGTTTACCAAAGATTCACAAAATAATAAATCGATGAGACCAATAGTTTCAGGTATCAACTCACCGACTTACTATTTATCACGATGGCTGTCAAATGAATTTAAGAATTTAAAGTTTAATAGTTTGTCTGTACAAAACTCTTTAGAGTTCATTAATAAAATTAAAATATCACATTAGAAGAAAACGAAATCTTAATTTCATTTGATGTCAGTTTATTATTCCCTAGTGTTCCAATACCACGTACTTTAACATATTCAAAGGATGTTCTTATAGATAGTGAGATTGATGATGATAAAGTTGAGGACTATATCGTTTGTTTCGCATTGCATGTCCCAGAACTGTTTTCAATTCAACAACAAGTTGTACGAACAACATGAAGGCACAGCAATGGGAAATAGCTTATCACCTTTCATAGCAAATTTATTTATGTCTCGTTTTGAAACCGAGTTAAAAGAAAACCCAAATACTTCCCAAGAATAAGGTTAAGGTACGTGGATGATATTTTGCAGTTTTTGACACTTCTAAATCAAATGTTGATGATTTTCTTAAAGAAATGAATTCAAAATTTCAAAGCATAAAATTTACGTATGAACTAGAGAATAATGGACAATTACCCTTTTAGATACATTAGTAATTAGAAATGGTAATAAATTAGAATTTGACATTTATAGAAAAGAAACCAACGTAAATCGCTTTATTTTGTCTTCTCTAATCATAGCATACAACATAAGTTGGTTCATTTAACTTTTAATTAATAGATTATTGAATTTCCTTTAAATAAAAACAGATTTAATAAGGAATTTGCTCTTATTAAACAAATAGGGAATTACAATGGTTTCTCTTCTGATACTATAGATAATATTTTTAGAAAGTGTAAAATAGGATCAACATCCGTAAATCAACGACTTTGCAATTAACCACCTCTAACGATAATGTTAAATATGTTAAACTTCCGTTTCACAAAACCACAAAGGGTCTTGATAAAATATTCAAACAGTGTAATTTCAAAATTGCTTTACTAATACTAATAAAATTAA
This sequence comes from Platerodrilus igneus, assembly GCA_036346225.1. Taxonomy (NCBI): domain Eukaryota; kingdom Metazoa; phylum Arthropoda; class Insecta; order Coleoptera; family Lycidae; genus Platerodrilus; species Platerodrilus igneus. The sequence goes on from JARFIW010000791.1 coordinate 8,059,209, forward strand.
AGATTTGCTAGGTAATCCAAAAGACAAGGGGAAAATTGCAAAAGTCGGGGATTTATGAAATTAGTTGTGCAGGGCCAGGGTGTTTTCAAAAATATATTGGTCAGACCAAGAGGAATATAACAACAAGATTTAAAGAACACATTGCTCACTTCAAATATGGTAAATATGAAAGGTCTCAGGTCGCCAAACATATATTTGAAACCAGCCACCCTGTTAAACTAGAAAATGTTAAATTGTTAAAAGCGGTACCAACGTTTTCCTCCTTAAATGCCTATGAATCAATTAAAATTGTTAAACATAAAGGACCCTCTTAAACACCGATAAAGGGCCAATAGAGTCATCTGCTTTGCTTTCCCTATTGGTCAACAACCAATGAGAAAGCAAGATTAAATTGGTTCCGTTTCAGTAGATTTAGAATTAGTATAAATTAAGTAGATTTAAGTTATAATGTCACAATCCACTTGTTTGTTGTTGAAAACACTAGCCTGCGGGTGAGGAGAATATCCTCGATAGTGTTTAAAGCAACAATATAGTAAATTATAGGTTGGGAAGGTTCACTTCAGCCTAAGTGGTGAGGAGAATATCCTCTGAAGTGTTCCAAAACAACAGCTAATTTTTTTTTTTTATTTAAAGGTTTTCTACTGATGATGACCACATAGTGGTCGAAATACTTATTTAGTAATTTAAATATTTTTTGTGGTTAAGGGTTTTTATTTAATTTTATTTAAATCGTGCCACAGTGTTCCTATAGATTATTATCTTATACCTTTCTCATATTTTACGATCTGAGATAAGGAAGGATCCGTTTCCGTTTGCCGTTAGGCTGACGTTGACTTGTTGAATAAGTGTGTTGTTTACAATGCTGACTGATGACCGGTCTTTTGCTTGCAAAACATTTCTTAAGTATATTTTAAAACAGTATCGTTAAGAATTTTGAATCGACATATCCGCCACCGGATGTATTTTTAACCGTTCATGTTGAACGAACAATTTTAACCTTTCCGTTGGTTATTTGATCATTATTTTAATTTGAGTAGTATATCAATTAATTCATGTTTATTTCATTAATTTGTATTGTACATTTCGCCGTGTAAATTGCTTAAATCCAATAAAAACAGTACCACTGACGAATCCCGACACGGTCCGCTTGAAAAATGTTAGGCGAGCATTTTTCATAAAAATACACCCTCGTTCAGATGAGAGGTAAAATGGAGGTCCCATGTGTGAATGTTGTCACGCACATTAAAGATTCCTACGTTGCTTGTAACAGCAAGGGTTCGGTAAAATTCAAAATTTTCCAGGTAAAAAAAGTTCGCTTCCTGGCCAATGTAGTACATTCGGGTGGAGCATTGGAAAATCATATGTAAGGCCTTTTGTTTTTCGAACAGAATTAGCTAAAACGAGTAGTTTTCAGCGAACGGACACTTATTTGATATATCTGAAATATCCAGTGATCCAGTTTTGATGTGATAAGTAAAACAATTGTAACGTGTATTTTTAATAGCTTAACATTTTACGCTTTTTCCCAATTAGTAAATACATTTCTGTAACTACTATTTCTATATTATATATTTATTAACTCCTTGGGCGAATGCATCGTATGTATTATAATGAGTGGATTGCATCGTTCTTGTCTTGCCGTTCATATAAATTTTGTTCCTTATGTGGATAACGAAGTCGAGATAATAGTCGATAAGAGGTTATGGTAACAACGACTGAATAGAAACAGATGAAAGAGGAGTTGTAGTTTGTGCTTTGTTCCTCTATATTAATTACGTTAAAAATACTGTTTCCTTGTTGCTTTGAAAATAGTGAGAATTAATGCGGGATAAATTTTCGAATTGTTCATGAACAAGCACGACACGATTTTAGTTGTTTTTCTTGTGAAATAAGAGTTGTATATTAACTGTAGAGAGTGTAGTTCTTATTCCATTTGAAGGAAGTATGCTTTATAGGCGAACGTGTTTACTCGACCGCACGTGTTTTACGGAAAATCGACGGACGGTTTTAGTGATACGCGTTGCTTTACTAATTGCTTTTTTTGTTGATTTTCTGTTGGAAATAAAAGTGGTAGAACTTGTTGGACTCGACCTGCACGCGTGTTGTGCGGAGCATTTGACGGACTTGCTTAGTGTTTGCACGTGCTTTATTGATTGTGTTTTTTGTGTGGATTTGTCTTTTTATATTTGAATTGTGTGTGGGATCTAGTTTTCGTGGTTCCTTTTTTTTATCAGAGTAGTGCATACTTTGGATTACCCAAATACAGTTGATACTGTAGTTTCTGAATTTTCTAACCCCAAAGTATCTAAAATAGATCATTGCTTGCGCAAATTTCGTTATTTGCGAAATATAACCGATTACCGGTTTACAAAGGTATTGGTTGAAGTTTCTCACTGCTTTTTGGATGTTTATGAAAATAATATACCTTTGGTCCCAGTTGAAATTACACTAGTGCTACAAAATATTTCGAAATTATTGTCTCAGGAAATAGAATTAACAAGAAATTTATCAATGCTACATAGTTCCATCAGCATGATAATGTCTGCTGTTAACACCAGTGAAATACGTAGGTGTGATTAGTGTAAAGTGTAAGAAATTCCATCAACACCCTCACAGTCAAGGGTGAGGTGCTTCGTTAGTGCAGGACATCGTGAATCCCACACTTCAATGGCAAGGAAGCGTTACTGAAGGACTTTTTGTAAGTTGAACTATTTCTTACTTGTTATTACTTTAAATATCTATCCGTTGTTTTGCCATATCTTTGTCGTTCTGATACCTTTTACAATAGAAGTGCATGCTATTATTAAAAAAAAAACAAAAAAACAAAAAAAAAGAAAAAATCAATGCTACTGGATTGCTCATATTAATTGTGTCTTATCTATTTATTTTTTGTTAACATTTTGTCTGATTTATGTTTAATTGGTGTGTGAGGAAACGTTTCTGCTACTCCCCAATATTACCTAACTTTGTAATAAAAATTTTGTAATTCTTTTATCGTGATTATATTATATAGATTATCCAAACAGTTTTTTTACATCTTACAGAGTACGGAGTAATTTATGCTTGATCAGCATGCTATGCTTATTCTTTTATTTCAGGTTTACTTGACTATTTTTTTTATTGCAGGTATTGTCACTAATTCCTTACAGCCGCGTACATTATATGTTAGTTTGCTTTCTACAACCCCCCCTAATCTCCGATTGAGCCCGGTCATTCCTTGGGTTTTCTTTGTGTTACGCAAGGATGCCTCGAGTCAACGTAACATAAATTTGGCGCCCAACGTGGCTGCTTCGAATTAACGTAACACAATATTATTATGGTTAAACTTTTTCTATGTTATGTTATTAGTTTTGTGTGAATGTTTTAGGCCATGTTTTTTAAATTACGTTTTTTAGTTCTAGAATTCTAAGTACAATACAATGAACAAAAAAAAGAAATTTGGCTTGGGAATAAAAAAAGAAGCGCGAGGAAAAAATGAGAAAACTTATGTCGACAAGTCATATGAATCTGAAAAAGTGTTTTCAGTCACCTTCGCTTTCTGATATAAATATCTCAGACTCAGAGACAGAGGCAACAATATCCAATGTTCCCCCAACATCAAAAAATTCCGAGTTAGAAAATCGCGCCGCTCTTGATAACGAAATTGAAATGGAAGTTTGCAAGCCAGAAAAGAAAGACAACCATGAGGAAATGTCAGATTCTGAAAACAGAAGCATTCAAAAAGTTGGTAAGTTATTATTGTTATTAATAAAATCAATTTAGCATGTATATATCCACACATTTATTAGTTGTAGAGCAATTTTTTTCCTTGCAATAGACAAAAGCGTACAATACTACAATAAATAAAGTATAATTTGATTTTTCAGATAGTGCCATAGATATAAGATATGAAACCATGTACGATGATGATTTCTATTCGTCTGATCCGATTTTTTTCAAAAACATTTAACTAACGCCCGAGATTATTCGTAAATTGGTTGTAGAAGGGCTTTGCCAACCGGGATTAAGAGACAATTTTAACAAGTTTTCAGCTGCCAAAGAAAGAAAATTTAATGTTTCGTGGTATAAAAGAGATACACTCTGGTTTTTCGTGTATTCAAGCTTGGTTGGTTTTCTCTCCCCGTGCGAACAAAATGTTTTGTTTTTCTTGTTTTTTGTTTGATATAGAAAGAAAATCTGCTTGGGCAGATTCTAATCAAAGCTTTTCAAATTTTACAAAAGCAACTGAGAAAATTTAATTACACGAAAATAGTGCAGCTTATCAACGTCATCATATTAAGTTTATTTTAACTAAATTGCGCATTGTAAAAAACAGTACTATAATTGAAGAACATCTTCTAGCAGAAAAAACCCAGGTAGAGAAAAACAGGGAAACTTTAAAAAGAATATTTGACATAATATATTTATCAAAACAAAACCTACTTTTTAAAAGGCACCGTAAAGGCGATGCAAGTAGAAATAAAGGAAATTTTTTAGAACTTCTAGATTTGTTTAAAAAATTCGCCGTAGTTTTAGCTGAACATTTTACAAATGCAAAACGAAGTTCTAAATACTCAAGCCACATAATTCAAAACGAAGTTCCTAAACTGATGGCCGAAAAAGTCTCCGCAATAATTATATATAACATTAATTTTTCAAAATATTTTACTTTAATTTTGGATTCTACTCATGATATTTTAAAAAAAGAACAATTGTCTCTCTCACTCCGATTTGTTGGAAAAAATGGATTTCGGGAAGAAAGAATTTTAATTGTTTGAACTTTCTAGTGCATCGGCAGAATCATATTTTGATGTTGTACTAAAAGAATTAAATTCAATAAATATAGACATAGCTTTTTGTCGAGGGCAAGCGTATGGTGGGGTGATCAAGGTTATGTCTGTACATATTAGCGGGCTTCAAAAAAGAATAAAGCAACTTATACCAGAAGCAATATATGTGGACTGTTGTGTTCATGATTTAATTTTAGTTCTTGTAGATTCTATTACTACATGCATTGAAACAAAATTATTTGTTTGTACGATGGTGTAAATCTACGTTTACATTTCAAAAAGTTTTCCACGGTTAAAACCCTTTGAAAAAATACAGATTGAACATAACCAGACTGAGCAGACTGCATTCAAATCCACAAATATATCACTAAAAAGATTGTCTACCACTCATAAGAGAGCAGTTGATTTAATTTTCTTAAACATATCTGCTATTCACGAGATAATTTCAAAAATAGTTGAGGACGAGATTATCAACGTGAATATTAAACAAATTGCTGTGGCAAATGGACTCATAACCTATATAGGAACTTTCTAGTTTAAATTTTTGCTCTGTTTTTGAAAAGATATTTTATCAAAAATTTACATACCATCGAATTATTTACAAAAAACTGAAATCAATTTAGCGGTAGCAGCAAATGTCATACATGCAGCTACGAAAGACTTAAAAGATATGAGAAACAACGGCACGTTCTCAAGTTATTGTTAGCAAAAGAGATGGAATCAAAATGTGATACTGCCACTGATTTTCAAACTGTTAGATCTAGAAAAATTAAAAGATTTCATGATGAGTTAGCTTCTGATCATGGAGATAATAGCGCACGTCAAAAATTTAAAGTTAATGTTTTTTTGAAACATTAGATACATTTATACAGACTCTGATAAGCAGATTTGAATATTTTCTAAAGATTTGTCAAAAAGTCTCTTGTTTAACCACTTAGAAAATTTTAAAGGGAGAGGAAGATGAAAACGTTGATTGTATTTCAATTCTATTGAAATTTTACGAAAAAGTAATTCCAAATGTCTTCCTGCATTTGACAATATTCATTGCCTCTTCAATGTACAAGTTAAAAATTAATGGGGATAAGGCACATTCCTGTCTTACCTCTTTTCTAATATTTTCTTTTCTACGTTCCAGCTCTAATTCTATTACCGCTCTTTGCTCTTTGTATAAGCTATGTACTATCCGTCTATCCCTAAAACTCATTCCAATCTTTTCCAGTATTTCGAACATTTTTTTCCATTTTACATTGTTGAATGCTTTTTCCAGATATATAAACCCTATATACACGCTTTCTCCTTTTTCTATTATTTTCTCCATTATCACCCTCAGAGCTAAAATAGTTTCCCGTGTTCCCCTGTTTTACCGAATCTCAAATTGATCTTCGCCTAATATTTCGTCAGCTCGTTTTTCCATTCGTCTCTATACAATTCTAGTTAATACTTTTGACACGTGTGCTGTCAAACTTATTGTTCAAAAATTTTCACATTTATCCGCACCACTCTTAGTTTGTACCTCTTTGCATTTTTCATCAATCCATTGTTCTTTAGCTTTCCTGCATTTTCGAATAATTTCCCATTTTATGGCTTTGTATCCCTGTTTTCCTGTTTCGTCTGATTTATTTTTGTATTTTCGTCTTTCTTCTATTAAATTCATGATATCCTTTGTTATCCATGGTTTCTTATTTTCTATTTGTGTATACCCTAGAATATCTCTGGCCGCCATGTCTACACCGGATTTAATGTTATTCCATTCTGTTTCTACTTCGTTAGTATCGGAAATTTTCCCGATATCTTTCAACAATTTATTTGACTTTTTTTTCAAATTTCTCGTGGATATCTTTATCTTTTAGTTTCTCAAAGTCGAAGTGCCTTTTTCCGTTTCTTTTCTTCAAATTTTTAAATTTAAGTGCGGCCTTCATAATTACGATATTGTGGTCAGTGTCTATATCTGCTTCTGGGTAGCTTCTACAGTCTTTTACTTGATTCCTAAAACGTTGTCTAACAAGAATGTATTTCTATTTGATATCTTCCTGCATGTCTTGGCATCTTCCACGTATATCGCATTCTAGCATGATGTTGAAATAGTGTGTTTGTGATGATTAAATTGTTTTTGTTGCAAAATTCTACCGATCTTTTTCCACTGTCATTTCTCGTGCTTAAACCAAACCGCTCCTTCCCTACCCTCACCTACCACTGCATTAAAATCCCGCGTAATTATTAAATTTTCATGTCCTTCTACGTATCTTAGTATGTCTTCGATATCTTTGTAGATCGCTTCTACCTCATCGTCACTGTAGCTAGAGGTGGACGTGTATACTTGTATTATTACTGTATTTACCGGTTTAGATTCCAATCTAACCATGAGCACTCTTTCGTTCTTTTGTAGGTAATTTTCTACACAGTGTCCTATCTTTTTTCTCATAACTATTTCTACACCCGAAATTTCCTTTCTCTACTCCTGGATGAATTACCCTGAAGTCTCCACTCCAGAAATCCCCCGTCTCTGGCTACCGAACTTTGATGATCCCTATTATGTCTAGTGCTAAGCTATCCATTTCCATTTTCAAGTTCTCCAGCTCACTTACTTGCTTCATACTTCTAACATTCCACGCTCCGACTAGCAAAATGTTCCCGACTCTTATTCTGAGCTTTCCGATCGCATCCTCCGGAGTAGTCCCCCCTTGGAGATCTGTATGGGGGACTATTTTAACTCCGGAATCTCTTACCCCAGATAATTCCATCATGTTTATTACAATTTAAGTACGCTGTGTACTTGGGAGGTAATGTGGTGGTTTCCCGTTGCCTTCCACATCGCAGTAGTGTGACTTAAAATGCCATACCGACTTCTGTAGTCTCTGCCACTCTAAGTACCGAAGAAGCTGCTGTCCTCTTTCGAGGACCTGTTGTTAAGTACAATGACGTAGTCTAAAAACAAACCAAAAGAAAAAACAAAGAAAAAAGGACCGGGCTCAATCGGTGAGTGGGCGGAGTATTATACATACAAAGATAACGGAAGGCCCGAAATAAAAATACACGCACTCATTCATCACTCAACAACAAAACATAAAAAAACCCTAATTAAAAAAAATCTGTTACTCAAGAACAGTAGTACCAAAAACAAATAAAAAGAAAAATAATTAATAATCATAATATGCATCTATCAGAAGAACAAAAAAAATCAATTCTTAACATAGCGAGCTTCCGTTTTTAGGTACCTACCCTCATATTAATTAACGAAAAAAGGGAAAAAAGAAATTACAACCCTAAAAACAACAGCTCTAAATCGTCATTTTAAATCTAAAATTAAACGTATAAAGTTACAATAACTACAATATCAATAATCAGTGTTATCCCACGTACAGATAATAATTATTTTAAAACCACAAGGTGTAGTCATCCAACAAAACTGAAATACACTGGTTCAACCAGTTCATACAAAGAAATAGTAGATAAACACTAACCCACGTGTCGAATATGTTGTACCTATCACACCTTCCTTAGGGCCGCAGCGGGACAGCAGGGCCTAAGACCACGCAATTTGTGCCATATAAAAAGGGGCGTGATAGCCGTAAAAATCAATATAACAATTCAAAAGCTCATATGGCTGAAAAGGGTACAAGGTGACGATAGTAGTGCGAGCAGAAGGAGGTATAGAAAAAAATGTAGAACTAGAGACGGGAGAAGCTTTGTTCGAAGCTGTATTTGCCGAAGAAGGGTATGTTTTGATAGTAGGGGCAGTATTACCTGGATGAGAAATAGAAGAGAACGTCGAGTGAGAAGTAAAAGAAGTTTGGCTCCTATAGCAGAGAACAGAAGTTTAAAATTGTTGTTGTTATAAACTATAAAACTGAATATTGGGTGACGTTTGGAGTGAATTTTAAAGGTATTGTGCATTATTTTGCGTATTGAAAATAATACGTATAACTAACTGTATTATGGTAATTAAATAGAAATTTAAAGGTGTATATAAAGCTTATTAACGTTCCATCAGGAATTTAAAATTTTCATTGTGACGAGTACATGGGTTTTTTTTTGTTTGCAGTCAGCGTATGCAAGGTAAAAGGCATACATTATTCATATTTAACTGGGTTATCAAGAGCTCACCATACTCCAGAGTTTACGTAAATTTAAAATAAATTATAAAGAAAGAATGAGAAATAAGATATTATTCAGGGCCCATTTACCCCGGGTACATTCTATGTGTTTGATAATTTAAATTAAAATACAGGACATTATAAAATAGCATTTATTGAGGTGCAACTTGATCAGTGAAATGTGGATAATATTGAAATTTATTTGTAAATAGTGATAAATAAAGATTGTATGATTGTTGTATTTTGTGGTTTTATTGAGAGTGTGCGTGAACGATGCAAAGCATAATAGTGAATCTAGGTATCCAAAAGGAGACCCACAGAGCTAGCTTGGGAACTGAAGAAGAATTAAGGTGATGAAGAGAGGAATCTGGGTAAGAGATTATTTTTATTAAAATTTTATTTTTGGTGAAATTTTCGATTTATGTATAAATTAATTTTTGAATTCTACTGAGATTCCTGAGGTTCCACGGCAATATATATATATATATATATATATATATATACATATATATGTACAGATATTTTAATTATTATCATTTATGAAAATAATTTACTTATCTACTAAGAGAAATTATTTTTATTATTATAAATTATTTTTAAACAAGAGAATTGATTTTAAACAACAGAACCACAAGGGCGCAATTATTAGTACAATTATTACGAATTATTAGTAAAACAAAACGAAACGAATTCAATTCGGCATGTCTGAAACAAAAAAATAGAACGCAATTAATTTTGCCATTCTATCACCGAAAGCTTAATGTATAAAGCGCAATTCTTATAAACAATTAATTATAGAAATGATTATTCAAAACCTTTATTGCATTCTATAAATTAAACATCTCAGTGTCTAAATTATAAGAGCATTTTGTAATTATTATTAAATTAACAAAGCGTGCAGATTTAAAACGCGATTTTCATATAAATTATTACCGAAAACCATCACTGAATAAAACCTACTCAGAAGAATCCAACTTTATAAAGTATAATTAAATATTTTCAGTATGAAAGCATTCAATTATACAGAAACATTTACGCAATTTATTGCAACAAAACTTGTTACCGAGACGGAAATTATACCATTCAGCAGACTTAAAACTTTATATTTAGACAATTTTATCGTATAAATTATAACGGAAACTTTGATACAATTACTGTAACGAAACGGTTGACTGAAAACTTGCAACTCTATATTTGGACATTCAAGGTAACGAGACTACAATTGAAAGGAAGCATTCTATGTACTTATCAATACAACACCTACGGAGACGAGATAATTAAAGCAGACTCAATTACTCAACACTAAAATAAAAAACGCAACTGACGCAGAAACATACAAAGTATAACGCAATTACTGCAAAAAATTATTAACTACATAAAAACCTTTCAAAAAATTAAAACTAGCGACAACTATAACATCCGCGAAGTATAAAAATATACGAATCCAAGGATACAGCAAATGCTTAGACATTACCAAGCACAAATTCTTCAGTTTAATTATAACACCGTATAACTACGTATAAAATATAAGTAGAGCAATTCTTTAAATAACCCAACATAATCCAAACTGAAAAGTAACAATACAAATTGTAAAATAAATCTCAATTTATACAAAAGCTTGATATTAGCTAAGACCGAAAGCAACCCTTAATGACCATGAGTTCAGATATGAAAATGTATCTCAAAAGCATACACCAGCACAATGCAGAGGAAGCTTTCTTAGGCAACTTCATTACCGCGTGCGAAATATTTTTAAAAACCTTTTACAAACCAGGAGATAACGAAAGAAATGTTTTACTTTTACGCCTAATAATCAGTAAACTGACCGGAAGTGCACTAACGCTAATTGCCAGATGAGACGATTTAGAGCAGTCGGAAGATTTTAAACGCATATTGATAGCATATTTCGGAGACCAGAGAAACATCAAATGTCTTATCCGCGATCTAATATACCTTAGAATGGAAAGTAACCAATCACCATATCAATTCGGAATAAAATGCCAAGACGAAAAAAGTTTAATTCTGACAAAATTAAAAATTGAAGAACCTGACCAAAATATCCGCTTACTAAAGACAAAAATGTATGACGAAATGACACTGGACACCTACATAAACGCACTACCTGAACGATTATTAAATAAAATAAGGTTACAACATTCCCAAAATTTAGAAGAAGCAATGAGTATGATCATAGAAGAAGAAAACGTCATGTATTATCAAAATAGACTAAATAACCCTAACGCGAATAAAAGCTATTCACCAATAAAACTATGCAAGCCGCGAGACAAACAATAATCCAACCAGAAGTCACCATTTAACACACAAATGAATCAACCGCGAATTAACAATCCAAATTTTAATGACACAAATTTTAACAATCAATTTAGACAATTTCCGAAACCAACATTCAACTCAAATTTTACAACACCCACATTTACATCGACAATTAACCAAAACATAAACCAAACCCCATTAGAAATACACCGACGATAAATAACAATAATAACCTCAACAGTTATTACAAGCCAGTTCCTATGGACACCTCATCTGATAACACCAGACAAAATACAAAAATATCGCAAATCCGATCAAGCCATAACCAAAAACGAAACTTTACCTCGGATGAATTATTTCACCAAGAAGTAGAAGAATCTAACGATGAATCAAACCACTTAGAAAATTATGCACGCGACGAACCATGCGAGAATTACGAAGAGGATCACGAAGAAAATGCGTGCTCAAATTTTCAGATAGACCGATTTATAAACGACTAAACATAATTAATTTAAATAATATCAATCAACAAGTATTGCCATACATAGAAATACCCCACGCATAACTCAAATTATTAATCGATACCGGATCTTCAAAAACACTGATTAGCCTCCGAACCGTAAAAAAATATTATTTAGATTTTGTAGAAAAACAACCCTTTAAAATTAAAACAGCCCATCAAACGACACTACATCAATTCATAGCTAATATACCGCTACCAAAAACCTTCAAAGTAAAATTGAAACATAAATTTTGCATTTTCGAATTTAACGATAGATACGACGGACTAATAGGAATGGACCTTCTAAGAAAATTAGGAGTCAAATATTGATATAAAAAACCGTTTATTAAGAACAAAACACGGACAAATCCCCACTAAATTCCAAAATACCCAAACCGAGCAAAAATACACTATAGAACCCCGTACCGATAAACAAATAAAAATCCCAGTAAACTCACAAAACGACGTAGGAATTATGAACCACATAACATTTCAACAAGGAGTAGAAACGTTTACCGAATTTGTTCAAATAAAGGATGATTATGCCACTACAACAATTCTAAACTCAAATATCTACCTCGTAGAACTATTCCTAAGAAACTCTATTAAAGTAGAAGAAGTAAATTTTAACGAAATGGAAATAGACGAAAATTTAGAAAACGACTACAACCCCATAGACCACGACAAAATGTTAAGAGAAAATTTAAGTAACATTTGCTTCAATACCGGCATTAACAAAGAAGAGGAGAGAGCAATTAAAAACTTATGCTTTTAATACCGCGATATATTCCATTGCGAAGGAATACCCTTAACCTTCATTAACACAGTCAAACACAATATAGAATTAACAGATAACAAGCCAATTTTTACAAAAGCATACAGACTACCTCAGGCAATCCAAGAAGAAGCCTATAGACAAGTAGCAGATTTATTAGAGCAAGACATCATACAACACTCCAACTCATTATGGAGCAGCACCGTATTAATAGTACCAAAGAAATTAGACGCCTCAGGCAAACGAAAATATCGAATGGTAATAGACTACAGAAAGCTAATCGAAAAAACGGTAGACGACATATATCCACTACTCAATATCACCGAGATTTTAGACAAATTAGGAAAATGTAATTATTTTTCAACATTAGATTTAGCCTCAGGATATCACCAAGTAGAAATGGACGAGAAAGACACTGGGAAAACCACATTTAGCACACCTAGGGTACACTACGAATATAAAGGAATGCCATTTGGACTGAAGAACGCACTCGCCATTTTTCAACGAGTCATGGATAACGTTTTAAGAGAAATACACAACGAAAAATGTTTTGCGTACCTGGACGACATCATCGTATATCCAACATCACTGGTAGAACACATAGAAAGATTAAGAGAAATATTTGAAAGACTAAGAAAGGCACATTTTAAAATTCAACTAGACAAAACTGATTTTTTACAGAAAGAAGTATCATTTTTAGGACACATAAAAGCACCACAAGGAGTTATGTCAAACCCAGACAAAACAAACGCAGTACTAAATTACCTCCTACTCAAAACTAACAAAGTAATTAAAGGATTTTTAGGACTCTGTGGTTATTATCGCAAATTCATTAAAGGTTACGCACAGATAACCAAACCCCTGACAAATTGTTTAAAAAAGGAAATAAAATTGAACACACCTCAAAATTCATTAAAGCCGTAGACAAAATTAAATGCATACTCACGAATCACCCTGTATTAGAATACCCAGACTTTTCAAACCATTTATATTGACAACTGACGCATCAAACGCAGCACTAGGCGCAGTATTAAGCCAAGGAAAAGTAGGTAGCGATAAACCAATCAGCTATGCATCTAGAACCTTAAATGAGACCGAACAAAAATACAGCACAAGAGAGAAAGAATTATTAGCCATAATTTGGGCAACGAAATATTTTAGACCATACCTTTACGGACGAAAATTCTATATATACACCGACCATAGACCGTTAGTATGGCTATGCAAACTTAAAGAACCAAACTCAAAATTACAACGATGGAGAACCACACTAGAAGAGTATGATTACGAAATTGTATACAAAAAGGAATTTTTAATAATAACGCAGACGCCTTAAGTAGAATACAGTTAAACGCACTAGAAACGGAGTCAATTATAGGTAACGTAGACGAGATTGAAGTAATAAAAGACACAGAAGAAATAGACACCATACATTCGACACAGAAGGAAGAGCCAAAAACCGCAATTAAAATTTTAAACAAAGCGATTGGACAATTATTATTGATAAATTAAATAAGAATCCAGTGCCCTTGAATTGGATTTAGTTTGTCACCTGCAAACTCTTGCCACATCAGGATGAAGGAGCGTGCTCACTTTAAAGAAGCCTAAGGGTATTGTTCATGCGCTGATTCAACCCCCAGAGAGTCGGGTAACAGCGGTCAACGCGTCAACATCTAGTTGTGTGTTAATATGTAAATTTACCTTGCTTGATTACTATTACAATAACTTGTATATAAGCTTTGCAATCTAGTGTGATCTTTTGTTTAATAAACGTGATTAAGCACAGCGATTATTTATTACAGTCCACTATATCGATTGCGCCTAATTTGGCATTTTAAACAGCGATCGATATAAAACCAAATCAATTCATAATTACCAAAGTGTTAATCAACCCCAATCCCGTAAAATATACGAAAATAGAAAATAAGAAAATATACCAAATTCAAATAAAGACGATAATGAGGAACAAATAATTAAAATTCTAAAAGAATATACCTCCGAGAAAAAACGATTTTACTTTTATTTCAACACCGAACATTTATATAAACGATTTTCGGAATTATATATTAAATTATTCAATAACTCTGGCCCTGAACTTATTTGATGTACAAGAAAATTAATAATCTTAGACGATCCTGACGAAATAAACGACGTAATTAGAAACCAACACAAACGCAAAACCAACCATCGTGGAGTCAATGAAACGCTAAAGCAATTTATAAAATGATACTATTTTAAAGCTATGAAAGAGTTAACCGCAGACTTTATCAACCAATGTGAACTATGCGATTAAGCAAAATACGACAGAACGCCCCCAAAAATACCCTTAATGTTAACCAAAACACCCGACAAACCTCTTCAAAAATTACATGTAGACATTCTTGTAGTAGAATCACAAAACTTTTTAACCATTGTAGATGCATTCACCAAAATAGGTCAAGCATTACTCATCACCTCCAAAAATAGCATTGACGTAACCAAAGGATTTTTACAATACTTTACATTTTATGGCACACCCGAAACAATAACTTTAGATAACGGCAGCGAATTTAAAAATGAAACGATCAAAACACATTACAACTCCATAAAATAAAAATTCATTTTATAACCGAAAACCACCCTGAATCGAACGGATTAATTGAAAGATTACATTTAACCCTATTAGATCAGATCAGATTACTAAGATTAACTTACAAGAAGGAGCACATCACCAATTTAATGTCATACGCACTAATCGCTTACAACAATACAATCCACTTATCAACAAACTTTACACTCCTAGAATTAACATCAGGACATTCAGATTCCCGTAACCCTTACGACATACACCACAACAAAGGAGTATACCAGCAATATGCTAAAGATCATGATGAGAAACTAAAAATAACTTATGATAATGTAAAAGAGAAATTACGAGAAAAACTTCCAGAGTAAAAAACACAAAACGGCATCCAGAAACTTAGGCCCGTCTAAAATCAAAAAAATACCATACAAAAATTTAGCCGTAGTAGATAACGACAAGATAGTAAAATACATTCATTTAAAAACTTAAGACACTCTGTAATTTCAGAAGGGCAGCCATCACCATTACCGTCAACCTCCGCCCAGGTAGAACGGACAACGACGTATTAATTGAAGACATAAAAAACAACACCGGTATACTACCAATAAAATGGGGAAGTATGCAAAATACAATAGATTATTAGACATTCGCACAAAAATTTGATTTAACGGAATTAAAACAAGAGTCTCACATAATCAAAGCCAACTATTATAGACTAAAACAATCAATGAACACAGCCAAATTAGGAAAGGAATACGCCATAGAAATGATGAATTGCAACAGTATAATAGAAAACATTTTAAGGAACCTAGAAGATAAATTTAATAGATTAATACCCACAGAATAAATTGCAAGACGAAAACGAAAACTAATTAACGGACTAGGAACATAATAAAAGCTATCACAGACAATTTAGATATCCAAGACACAGAACGTTATGACAACGCAATAAACAGTTAATTGAAAACCAAAACGGTATAAAACCATTGTTAACAAATATCTCTAACCCAATCAACTATAATAAAATTCAATGATACATTAAGAAAGGTAGTAAGAAATTAAGTCAGTATAGCCAATAGAATACAAATCCTTGAAACTAATATGCAAACCACGATGTTAGGAATGCGAAACTTAATTAGATTCAATACAATATTCACTCAAATAATGTCAACCCTTATTTTAATCCAACAAATTTTAGCCACATTAGAAAATGCTGTAACATTTGCAAAATTAAATACATTACACTCTAGTATCATAGAACCAACAGACTTATTAAAGGAATTATTAAGAATTAGATCATTTATAACTAATAGTAAATTACTCTTCCAAGTAATAAAATCAAACATTCTCATATTTGAAAAAATAGCTATAGTGAAAGGCTATGTATAGAATAACGAAATCACATTTTTAATAGAAATCCCACTAGTAGAAAGTAACAATTATTATTATTATCATTTATTTGCTTTTACCATGAAAATCACTAGCATGTATCAAGTTATCATCCCCAAAACTGAGTTCCAATCCTTAAACGAACTCAGATATGGTTACACAAACGAAAAATGTAACGAAGTAACACCAAATCAATATTTGTGTCATTCATTAACAACAACTGCTTTTCTTTAAATATTTTTAATTTTCGAAGTAGTTTTTTATATTTATAGTTTAATCTACTAGCCCTTTTAATCGCTAAAGTCTTTTAGTAACACTTAAAAAAGTTGTTCGTAATTTTAGTTATGCAACACCATTTTTTTAAAAATATTTTAGAAACTACTTAATTTTTTGGGATTATCTTTAAAGCTATTTGTTTTTTTGAGTCTAGTACTCAGAATTTTAAGTGTGTAACACGATTTTTTTTTACCATACAGCAAAGCTGTATTGGGGCACATGGAAGAAATGAAAAAATTTGTTAAAAATTTATTTATTTGCAAACAAACCTAAATAGTCTCTGTATGTTTGTTGTGGTTTGTTTAGCATTCTTCTTAATCTTCTTTGGGAATTAAACCACTCATATTGTTGTTGTCAAAATTTTGACAACGATCCTAGGTCATGGATCGAAACATAAATAAAGATCATTTTAAAAAATATGAGTGGTTTAATTCCCAAAGAAGATTAAGAAGAATGCTAAACCTAAATAGGTTTTTAATTTTTAATAAATCTTTGGTCCCGTATGGAAGACAACAAACGATATGTTGTTTTCTAGTTTAATTGAATTGTAAGGCTAAACTCCACATTTTGTACCAACAATAATATAGAAAATAATTCAGGAGTTTTGAAACCTTGCTTGCTTAGAATACTTTAAATAGCATTCTAATCTAGGCCTATCAATCTTTTGTACCTGCATAGTAATTTCAAATGTCTTCCTGCATTTGACAGTATTCATTGCCTCTTCTATGTACAAGTTAAAAATTAATGGGGATAGGGCACATACCTGTCTCAACCCTTTCCTAATATTCACTTCTCTACGTTCCTGCTCTAATTCTATTACTGCTGTTTGCTCTTTGTATATGCTATGTACTATTTGTCTATCTCTATAACTCATTCCAATCTCTTTGAGTATTTGGAACATTTTTTTACATTGTCGAATGCTTTTTCCAGATCTACAAACACTATATACACGCATTCCCCTTTTTCAATTACTTTCTCCATCATCACTCTCATAGCTAAAATAGCCTCCCGTGATCACCTGCTTCGTCTAAACCCAAATTGATCTTTTCCTAATATTTCTTTAGTTCGTTTTTCCATTAGTCTATGTACAATTCTAGTTAATATTTTTGACACGTGTGCTGTCAAACCGATTGTTCGAAAATTTTCACATCAATCCGCGCCATTCTTTATTGGTATAGTTACTATGAGGTTATCTTTGGAATCTTTGGGTATCTCGCCTGTCTCATACCTATAGCTTACAAGTTGGAAGAGACGTTCTGATACTGCTTGTCCAGCTGCTTTTAGAGTTTCTGCTTGCACCTTTTCTGTACCCGGAGTCTTACAATTTTTCAGACCCTTTACTAGTAATTCAAACTCATCTCTAAGTATAAGTTACTTCCTCACCTGCATATAAATTCCCTATATTTTCTTGCCATCTATCCACTCATCTCTAAGTATAAGATATTCCAAGTGATCATTTTCAATGTCTGATTCCTGTTCTGATGCTGTTACTTCCTCACCTGCATATAAATTCCCTATATTTTCTTGCCATCTACCCACTCTCTCTACATTTTCAATAATGACGTTTCCTCCCGCGTCCCTTATATTTTTGCTGTATGGTTTTATACCCCTAAAATTCATTCTAATTAGTGTGTATACTTCATCTGTATTTCCTATTTTCATCTTAGTTTGTACCCTTTTGCATTTTTCATCAATCCATTGTGTTACAGCGTTTATTAGTTTATTAATTTATATTGGTTTAATTTATATAACTTTTTACGCATTCTACGGTACGCCTATGAGTGTAAATGTTTTCTACGTTCATGATCGGTAGTCTTGTCTTTGGACGGCTCCGTCAGAGTTCAGTAACAGTTCTTGTTCAATTTTCAGTGTGGTAGGACGTTCCTGCTACAATACAAAATGTCTTGTTTCTTTGTGTAAACAGTTTTTTCATATTAATAAATAAATGTAGTGTGTCAATTAAAACTCTTTTCATTAAAAGGCTGAGTTTATTGGTATTACAGTCCCCAGTAATCTCACGGCATGCTGTACAACCAAGTAGATAATTCCACAGCAAGCAACCGACCAGCGCATATCGAAGGACAAAGGTGAAATAATAGCTATTTATTCCGATAGCCTTATTAACCGCCCCACACATTGTTCTTTAGCTTTCCTGCATTTGCAAATAATTTCCCATTTTATGGCTATGTATCTCTGTTTTCCTGTTTTGTCTGATCTATTTTTGTATTATCTTCTATCTTCTATTAAATTCAGGATATCCTTTGTTATCCATGGTTTTTTGTTTTTTTTGTGTATACCCTAGTATATCTCTGGCCGCCATGTCTAAGCTGAATTTAATGTTATTCTACTCTGTTTCTACTTCCTTAGAATGCGAAATTTTCCCGATATTTTTCAGCAATTTATTTGACTTTTTTCAAATCTTTCGTGGATATCTTTATCTTTTAGTTTCTCAAAGTCAAAGTGCTTTTCTCGGTTTCTTTTTTCAGATTTTTAAATTCAAGTGCGGCCTTCATAATTACGATGTTGTGGGCAGTGTCTGTATCTACTTCTGGGTAGCTTCTACAGTCTTTTACTTGGTTCCTAAACTGTTGTCTAACACGAGTGTAATCTATTTGATATCTTCCTATATCTGCTGACATCTTCCACGTACATCGACTTCTAGTATGATGTCGAAATAATGTGTTTGTGATGATTAAGTAGTTCTTGTCGCAAAATTCTACCAGCTTATTTCCCCTTTCGTTTCTCGCGTCTAAACCAAATAAACTTACTACCGCTCCTTCCCTACCTTTACTTACCACTGCATTAAAATCGCTAGTAATTAATAAATTTTCATGTCCTTTTGCGTATCTTAGTATTTCTTTGATATCTTTGTAGATTGCTTCTACCTCTTCGTCACTATAGCTAAGGGGCATGTATACTTGTATTATTACTGTGTTTAGCGGTTTAAATTTTAATCCAACCATGAGTAGTCTTTCGTTCTTTCGTAAGTAATTTTCTATACAGTGTCCTATCTTTTTTCGCAAAACTATTCCCACAACCGATTTTTCTTCCTCTGTTCCTATATGAACTACCCTGAAGTCTACATTCCAAAAATCCCCACCTCTGGCCACCGAATTTCTCTGATCCCTACTATGTCTAGTGCTAACCTTTTAATTTCAATTTTCAGGTTTTCTAGCTTCCCTACTAGCTTCATACTTCTAACATTCCACGCTCCGACTCGCAACATGTTCCCGACTCTTATTCTGAACTTTCCGATCGCATCCTCCGAAGTAGTCCCCTTCCAGAGATTCAAATGGGAGAATATTTTAACTCCAGAATCTTTTACCTAAGAGAATGTCATAATGTTTACAATTTAAGTACACTGTGTACTTGGGAAGTAATGTGGTGGTTTCCCGTTGCCTTCCACATCGCGGTAGTGTGTCTTAAACTGCCATACTTACCCCTATGGACTCTGCCAATCTAAGTACCGAAGGAGCCGCTACCTTTTTTCGGGGACCTGTCTTAGTTTGGTTCCTCACTAACAATCATACTACTTTGGTTGAAGCTGTAGTTTGGCTCTTTAGCTCATTAGAACACGCAAGCCATTCCAAATATTCTAGTAATCTAGAACTTCGGCAAGTTGCAGGTCCATTCCGAACGGGTGTAGGGGTTATTAGAATTATATTATATACACAAACTTATAAATGTATGAAAAATTGTTTTTGAGTTCCACACTGTCGCCATCTATTAATTTAGCGTCTGTTTCTCTTTTCCTTAATTTATTTATTTTGCATTTAACCCTTTTATGTCTTGTCCATTTAAATACTCCCTATATTATATTAATAACACATATTTATGTTAGCGTATATCTTTATATTTCTGCTTTATGTTATTTAACGCTAATGGACCCCTTTCCGCTATGACTTATTACACCCCGCATATTGCTATTAGCGTATATTATTTACCACAACAAGGTCCATGTTGGTATACCAAAACGATCAAAGCGTATCTTTCCTCAATATTTATTTTACGGCGTTATTTTACGCCGCGCTATATTCACATAAAAATTAGGCCAGGATCTAACGAATCGGGACCCGACCTAGGCTATGCTATTATTACTTACATTGCTTACTTGATTTATGTTAACTTTTTTTATAACTATGTTTGCCATTCATTATCTTATTTACTTGTCATAAGTTATGGTTTAACCTTACATTATTTTACAGGTTTTGTGTATATTTATTTTGGGATTGTACCTAATTTATGTATTTATTTTAACACCTGGTAGTAAATTATGTATATGATTCATCTGAGCTTGGTTTTGTGAAATATATAACTTTAGTGCAATGTTCTAAAGTTATTGGAGATTTTAGAAACTAGTGTTTTGCCTGCGGTATGGGTTCTAGGTTTTTAATAGCGGCTCTGATCCTGGCGCCCTCCTTGAACCTCCGTCAAGTATAATTTCTCTTTTCTGAAAGCTAAGAACCTACTTCCTTCTTCAGCTGAGTCTAGTTAACGCCTTGCCTTGTCATCGGTGCACCTGGAACACAGCTCCTATTTTGGCGTAACATCCGCGACAGTCACAACCACTTATTTTAGTTATTGTAAATTAGTATCAACTTGAGTATTACTAATAAGTATTTACAACACCTATTAATAATTATCAATTTTAAGAGCAGATAACAATGACTAATGTCATAGTGAGATAATTATAAATAAAATGCACATAATCATGAGCAAATAGCAACCTAAACGTGTTCTTCAACATTATCATAAAATACAAATTCAGATAAATGTTTTAACCTTATTCCACATAAATTATAGTAAATGCAGAAATTTATAAGATGTACAATAAGGATAACAAAAAAAAGTATTGAATGCATTCAATATCGTGCAAAGACAGCCGATTTGAATATCTGCCACTTGATCTTTCTCGTCATCAGTTGTGTGCTAAAAATTTGTAGATTTCGTGATACACCATTTCCAAATCCAATATAAAATTTGGGCTTCCGGTCTTTGTTATTATAATTACAACAAGTCTTATTAACAATCTACGTTTGACATAATCACAAAATTGAATTAAGAATATCGAATAGCCGTGGCCAGTTATAAGTGATTTCAAAATCACGCCTACAGAATCCACTATGTTACATTAAGTGTAGATATTTCAATGCAGTAAGTCCCGTGGTTTAAGGGTTCAAAATATTTTCCAATTTGAATTTAATGGAAGTCAATAAGCTGTATGTGATCATACTCGCATGTGGATGCATTTTTACATTTAACGCAATATTCTGGTACTCGCTCGGGTTACTGTCTTTATTAGTCATCATTAGGTCTTTAGTTCTGGAACTGGTTAGACGCGTACCATTGTTTCCTATTCTGAACTAACCTAAACGTTTCCCTGAAATTTTTAGAGCCCACATCTTTCACTGTCTGCGTGCAGTAGTCTGATCTTAGTCTACTTTAACCCCTTTTTTATCCCAACTCTGCTTGTAATATATCCCGCGCTATTCCCCAATTGCCTTAGAACGTCTCCTGTCTTTCTATTTCTTTTACTGTTTTCTACAGATATTCTTTCTTTCCTTACTATTTCTAAACCTTTGTTTTTAACTTTGTCTGTTCATGCCATAATCTTCATACATCTGAACCACCACTTTCCAAAAGGCTGCTACCTTAATCCTGTCTGCTTCTTATACTGTCCGTTCCTATTTCATAGCCACACAGTGATGTACTTCACACATACGCTTTCAACAATTCCTTCCTTGTTTCTATGTTTGTTGTCTTAAAACATAGCCGCTGATCTTCCCTGTTAGATACAGCTTGGTACCCCTTCTATTGTTTTCTAAATATATACCATATTTCACCGATATTCAGTGGTATGTGAAGAGGGTTAAGCAACCTGCGGCTGCCAAGATTCCCCATCACTTAACCGTTACCCGAATTACTAGTTTCCAATAAATCCTTTCGCCCAATCAACATTATTTGAGAATATTGCCAAACCAACACCTGTAGTTGCTTATAATAATCATGAAGTTTAAGTACAATTATTCTTTTCGTCATTTGGTTTTTTGTCTTGATTTTTATTCTGAGCTAATCTACATATTTCCCTGAAATTCCTACTACTTTGACTATCTGTGTGCAATAGTTTAACCTAGGTCTACCTCTACGCATTTTTCCTATCTCTGCTTCTAATATATTCCGCACTATTTCTTCATGCCTTAGTATGTAACCAATCTCTCCTGTTATTTTTACTGTTTTCCACATATTTCTTTCCTCCTCTACCATTTCTAGAACCTCTTTGTTCTTAATTTTGTCTGTTCATGATATCTTCATCATACGTCTGTAGCACCACATTTCAAAGACTTCTATCTTTTTTCCATCCGCTTCTCCTACTGTCAGTTTCACAGCCGTACAGTTCTGTGCTCCACACATATGCTTTCAGCAATATTTTTCTTTCTATGTTTGTTGTCTTTGAACATAGTAGTTGTGTTTTCTTGTTAAATGCAGTATGACTTGGTGCTAATCTTAGTTTTATAATCCCATTTTGCGTTATTTGGTTTCCTAAGTAGCATAAATGTTTAACCTCTTGTAAGTTCTGTTTCCTATCTGTATTCTGGTTTTGACTTATTTTCCTCTCCTTTACATCGTAGTACTTTAGTTATATTTTTGTTAATTTTCATACTGTATCTCTCTGTTAGAGCTGTTTCTCTTCTTTGCTAGATGCTAATACCGGTTTATCATCTGCAAATCTAAGCACATCAATCGTTTGTCTCTGCATATCAATTTCAAATGTCTTCCTGTATTTGACAGTATTCACTTTCTGTTCGATGTACAAACTAAAAATTAGCGGGGATAGGGCACATTCCTGTTTTGCCCCTTCCTAATATTTACTCCTTTACGTTCCTGCTCTAATTCTATTACTGCTGTTTGCTTTTTGTATAAGCTATGAACTGTCCGTCTATCTCTAAAACTCATTCCAATGTTTTTTGAGTATTTCAAACATTTTATTCCATTTTACATTGTCGAACGCTTTTTCTAGATCTACAAACCCTATTTTTTCCTAGTATTTCTTCAACTCGTTTTTCCGTCCGAATTTGTACAATTCTAGTTAATAGTTTTGATACGTGTGCTGTCAAGCTTATTGTTCGAAATTTTTCACATCTATCACAGCTCTCTTTTTTGGCACAGTGACTATGATGTTACGCTTGAAATTTTTGGATATCTCGTCCGTCTCATATATATCGCTTACAAGTTGGAAGAAACATTCTGTTACTGCTTGACCAGCGGCTTTTAGAGTTTCTGCTTGCACCTTATCTATACCCGGTCCCTTAGCACGTTTCAAACCCTTTATTGCTAATTGAAATTCATCTCTGAGTATAGGATATCCCAAGTCATCCATTTCCATGTCTCATTCCTGTTCTAATGCTGTTAGTTCCTCACCAGCATATAAATTCCTATATATTCTTGCCATCTACCCACTTTCTCTACATTTTCAATAATGACATTTCCTCCCGTGTCCCTTATATATTTTTCATAGGGTTTTATATCCCTAAAATTCATTCTTAGTTTGTATGCTTCATCCGTCTTTCCTATTTCCATCTTAGTTTGCACCTCTTTGCACTTTTCATCAATCCGTTCTTCTTTCCTGCATTTGCGAATAATTTCCCATTTCATGACTTTGTATCTCTGTTTTCCTGTTTTGTCTGGTATGTTTTTGTATTTTCGTCTTTCTTCTATTAAATTCAGGATATCCTTTGTTATCCGCGGTTTCTTATTTTCTTTTTGTGTATACCCCAGAATGTCTCTAGCCGCCATGTCTAAACCGAAAATAAAGTTATTTCCTTCTGTTTCTACTTCCATTGTATCAGCAATTTTCTCGATGTCTTTCAGCAACTCATTTGATTTTTCAAATCTTTCGTAGATATGTTTATCTGTTAATTTCTCAAAATCAAAGTGCTTTTTCCGATCCTTTTTCAAATTTTTAAATTTAAGAGTGGCCTTTATAATTACGATGTTGTGGTCATTGTCTATATCTGCCTCTTGGTAGATACTACAGTCTTTTACTTGATTCCTAAGCCGTTGTCTAACACGAATGTAATCTATTTGATATTTTCTCTTATCTCTTGGCATCTTCCGCGTGTATAGTCTTCTAGACGATATTGAAATAATGTGCTTGTGATGCTTAAATTGTTTTTGTCCCAGAATTCTACCAGTATATTTCCCCAGTTGTTTTTGTGCCTAATCCAAATAGACCTACTACCGCTACGTCCTTCCCTCATCTACCAGTGCATTAAAATCCCATGTAATTATTTATGCATCTTAGTTGGTTTTCGGTATTTTTGTAGATCGCTGCTACCTCTTCCTTACTGTGACCAGAGGTGGGCATGTACACCTGTATTATTACTGTATTTACCCGTTTAGATTCTAATCTAACCATGAATGTTCTTTCGTTCTTTTATAAGTTGTTTTCTACACAGTGTCCTATCTTTTTCGCATAACTATATCTCCACCTGATTGCTTTCCTCCAATTCTGTATGAATTATTCAAAAGTCTCCGCTCCAAAAATTCCCTGTCTCTGGTCACCGAACTTTGCTAATCCGTACTATGTCTAATGCTAACCTATCTATTTCAATTTTTAAGTTCTCTAGTTTACCTACTTGCTTCATACTTCTGACATTCCACACTCCGACTCGCAAAATGTTTCCGGCTTTTCCTTTATGCTTTCCGATCACATCCCCGAAGAAGTCCCCTCCCGGAGATTCACATGGGAGACTATTTTAACTCCATACCATCATCTTTAATAACAATTTAAGTACGCTGTGTACTTTGGAGGTAATGTGGTGGTTATCCGTTGCTTTCCGCATCACAGTAGTGTGGCTTAGAATACCATACAGACACCTACGGTCTCTGTCACTCTAAGTACCGAAAGAGCTACTGCTTTCTTTTGGGGACCTGTCTTAGTCTGATTCCTCACTAAAGACCTCACTAATTTGGTTTAACCTTTAGTACGGCTCTTTAGCTAACTGGAGCACGTAAGCCGTTCCACCCGTTCATAGAGCTTATTTAAGGTGCAGGTCCATTCGGAACGGATTGAGTACCTATGATCTAAAAATGCGTGTAAATTGCCCTTTGTTTTGATTTCCTAAATGTATTAATTAAATCTTACAGCTTCAAAATTACACACAATGCACTTTTCTAATAGTTTTTTATATAAAAACATAAAACTTAAAAGCTAATTTGACCTTGACTACTTGATTGATTCAAAGTTAGCTAATTGGTTATTAATTTATATATTAGTAGCTGTGTTCATGAAAAAGAAAAACAAAAGGAGCACAGATTAAAAAATTCTATTAAAATAAATTATGTCAAAATCATTTGGTTTTAATAAAAAATGTATTTACATTACCAGTAAAAGATAAATTCACTTTGTACTTATTGACCAATAGAAGACCGATCCACGAATATATAATAGGTTATGGGTCCAGACATACATAATTAGTTAATAAGTGAAGTCAAGTAGCTACAGTGTCAAGTTTTTATATAAATAATTAAGTTCTTGTTGACTAATATAAAATTGTAAAAAAATGAGTTTGGATTTTAAGAACAAAGTTGAAAAACTTGAAGGTACTAAGAATTGAAGCTAATGGAAACGGCAGATAGAATTTTATTTCGTATCTCGTTACGGCATTCCGTCATCGCGATCTACAGCCAGGCAAAGTCTGGAATAACAGGAAGTCACCAAGGAATCCCTGGAAAGAGGCATTTCACCACTGCATTAGGAGCTGGGTACTGGATAAGTGTTAGCCTTAATAATTTAGCGACACCTTTCTTCGTTTCGGGAATTTAACCTCGAGTAAATTTGAGGTGATATATGGCTAAATATTACTTGACCGCGCTCTAAATACGGGGTTCAAATTGTTTCAGGCTATATTGTTGGTTACTGTGACGAAAAGAATAATTTTCGAGTTTGGTTTCCTGACGATGATAGGGTAGTTAGATTTCGCAATGTCATTTTCAAAAATGAAGTAATCGCCGTATTAAAATCGATAGAAGCAGTAGAAATATCTGCGAATTCAGATGATTAGCTTCTCATAGAGACAGTTGCATTAGCATGGCTTTGTTCTATTACCATGAGAATAGAAAAGGTGCTTCACGAAGTTTCGTCTTCAACGACATTTACAGAGTTGGATAAAGAGCCTTTGAACTTTTTTTTTAGGATTAAGAAATGACTAAAAGCGTAGGATTCGAACCAAACAGACAAATATTTAGTGGTTTAGGATAAAAAAATTTTGGAAGAAATCTTTTTGTAAGGCAGGTGTGATGCGAGCGCGTTACGTATATCAATATTAGGTAGTAGAAAATTTTGTATTAATTTCAGTTAGTTAAATGAGCTTTTAGCAACGACAGTATCCTGAAAATGTATAGAAGTTTTAGTAGCTACTTTTTATAACATGGCTATTTCAACGCAATATTAAGTTAAAATACAGGAATAAACACGAAAACACCTAATATATTTCAAAGAACCAGTAATAAAGATCGGATTTCACATTCTTCGTATTAAATTAGAAAAGTACAGATAGATCTGGGTAAATAACCGGATTAGAAAAGCTTATTTGTACACATTCACACGAATTCAAAGAAACGGCAACGATCATAGACTCATTATACAACCAAAGAATTAATGCATTAAAACGGAAAGGGAAATTTGAATATAACGACTAAGTTCGAATAAGTTAGGAAGTAGGTTCCGAAAGAAAAACACCGGAAGTGCAGATAGACCATAGACCGGTTCTCTTACGAGGAGGTGGATAAAAAATTGTTTTGAACTTTGCTCGATAGGCATTCCAGGAATCTCTAGCACGCAATTTTGTGAAATTTGTATTTGTGTCGTTCGAGCATCGGAAAAGGGGCATTAGTCTATACAAGGGCGATGACCGGATTTCACCTTATCAGCAAAAACTGAAATTTAAATAGATAAAATGGAGAGACCTAACGCATTGATGCTTTATTAAACAGGCAATTTGTTGACGTTTCTGGATACGCTTAATTTATTTAAAAACCAATAAGTGGAATTTAACCATGAGTACCATTTCAATTTTTCTTTTCTTTACGTTCGCTTGATAAATATGCACATGTGAAATTGTTAATATAAGTCGTAATTGGTTTGTAGAGCGACGGAATTATTATTAAGCAAAGAGTCAAACTCAGATATATTTAATGGACATTGCAAAAGTTAGTATTGTGTTATATTGTTCTAAGTATTGTTGTTAAATGCATTTCCAATAATGCAAATTAAAATATCGTATATATCATTCATGGGATCTACAACAATGAAATGGTAGTATTATTTTCAGGTTAATAGAACTGTCAGTGTCCTCCTGATGTTGCTGAAGAAGCGCACTTTCAAACACAAGAAACGATAAGAAACGGAAATTCCAGTTAAATGTAATTACTTTTGAAAATGAAACTGTTGACATTATTAATAACACGAGTATACATAATGAAAGGTATTTCGAAATTGTAATATTTATTTCATGTAAACAGAGTGTGATGTATTTTGTGAATTGCGTTATTTTGAGTGTGTATGTAGGGTGTGAATTTCTATTAGGGTTTCAGCACAGAGGAAGTGAGCGGGAGTTTTTAGATTCAGGGCTACCAGGTAATCGTCTATGTTAGTTTTAAGAGGTTTTAGTGGATTTAGGGGTCAAAAGCGGAGCAGCCGAAGTAAACGACAGTATTATGGCACCCAAGTTGTGAGGCACGAATATATTTTAGATAGTTTTGCAGCGCTAATACAGAAGCAAATCTCACAGCATTACAACGACCAACGTTGGGCTTGAACTGAGATAAACCTCACAGCATTACTACAGCCCAACGTTGGGACTCGATTTTTGCAGAGGAAGCCTCACACAGCAATATGTCGACCCAACACTGGGGCACAAATTAACGAGCCGTTACAGAGCAGGTTTTACAGCAATATATATATATATATATATATATATATATATATATATATTATCGTGTTAGTTATAGGTTAAGAGGCATGGATAAGTCAAGAAAATGAATTTGTAACAACCGTGTATATAGGAAATAGGGATAATTTATTTACGCGCCAAATTAATTAGTTTTGACATAAAAACGGACGGATAATAGCATACTTTTGTATTTATAATTTGTAATGTTAAATTTGCATAAGTGTAGAAGCTTTGTAGTACGTAAAAACTCAAGGATACGAATATAATTAGCTTGAATATTTTAAAAGTTGTAAATCAAGTACATCAAATAATACAGAGAGCTTTTGGGTATATAAAATCAATAATGTAAACGCATATTTTCCATTTAACTAAACAAGCGTTCATTAAATACAAATATTAGAAAATTCTATAACTTGAAAATACGATTTCAAACGGACAGTTGCTTCATATAAAAGCTTGACAGATAAATAAAGAAGTTCAAGGAACATGAATGTACGTTATAACATAACTCTGTAAATTTATTTAACGGTCGATACAAAAGCTACGAAAACAACAGATGGTTTGAAAGCAAAGTGAGACGGAATATCGATAGCGTAAAGCAGACAAAGATCACATATAATAGACGTTGGATAAAACACTCGTTTAAAGTACGCGACAAGTTCGGAGGACAACCAAAATATCTATTATCTGTTGCTTGAGTGGGATTATAAAAGAGACAACGAATATGTGTTAGACGAGGGTAGGATAGGTGAAGGCTGGACATAAGAATGGGAGAAATGTTTGTGATTGGTGGAGTGCTAGAAATTTTCAAGAAGATTGCGACCGTTGTATTTTGTTGACCAGTTTTTGGACTAGAGCGACGATGGAGTGAAAATTCTCAGTTTTACAAGTTCGTTACGTATAAAATTTTTAGAATCAATTACAGTAGGGGAACTTTTCGACTGAAATAGGGACAGGAGGTGTGTATCGACGGATATAAATACACTAGGAGACGCAGTAAAGCTCTCTCTTACTTCGATTATTTCTTTGACGTGGCTTAGTTTTTACAGTAATATCTAAATATAAAATTTTATAAAAGATGTTAGTACAGTCCGTCGAAAGTTAAGTAAAAGTGTGAATTGCACAAGTGGGTGCTATATTGTAGACGGTGCTGTACTTACATTCATAGAACTAACAGAGGGATGTTACTAAGGTAAGCGTGCTAAGAAATTTTTGGAACGAGGATGCTTGGTGTTTGGTAGACGTGGAAAGTGATTAACTTGGTTTGGACAATTATCTGGGTCGAATATTGAAGGCGTCTGCAGAGACTTGGATAGCGATTAGAAATGAGTTTGATCTACGTATAGCAGAGAGGTGTATGGAAGCAACGAGGTTTTTTTTTGGACCAAATCTTCAGAGGTGACGATGGGAAAAGCTTACTCTAGGTAACGAAATTAATTTCTATTGCTATTGCTTGAACATTTTGTGCTGTTATTTTGTGCTAGAGTGATTTGACACATTGGGTGTGTATTTTAAGAACATAAAAGCTCATTTGAAGGGTATATGTAAAAAACAATTTGTATTTATTATTTAAAGGTGTAAATAAATGGCATACGAGATTGATATAAAGAGTAAACGGGTCTTTAGGGATGTTATGAACAAAGATGCGATGTATTTAGGCATTTAGAGTAACTGGGTTTATACTGAGCTCACCATAGACCAGAGTAAAAGTCAATTTAGGGTTTCAAGACGGGCCCATCTGCTCATATAAAACAAAAACTGTCGGAATAAATTAAAGTCATGAAATTTTAAAAGGTTAATGGTTGAGATTGTTATATATTATGAAGCTGTAAATCCGAATGTGTAAATATTTAACGGGTAACGGAAAATTTTAATTTGTATGAATAAAAGGTTGTATGTTTTGTTGCATTATTTGAGTGGTAATTTTATTTGGCAGTATATGTGAGAAAGAGCGAACTTAGGATAGTAAGTATCTATGAAGAAGCAGATTTTAGAGCTAGCCGTGGTATTCAGAAATAAAGGAGGCGTTCTTTAGAGATTGGAATATTTTTTTTTTTATTTTCAGGAAAAGATTTTAAGACAGCCCAACGCTGAGGCTCGATTTAAGGGTAATACACAGAAATATATATATATATATATAAATATATTGCTGTGATAAGGGGTTGTTTAAGGGTGTATTGTATAGCAATGGTCGTACAGTAACAATAAATTACAATAGGAAGCAGAAAATTGCATCTATTTAACAAAAATGAAGTAATTTGGATATTATGTAAATAATAAGCATTTGCACCCTGTATATAGAGCATAATTAGGTTTAAGTGACGCAAATAAACACATCTTACAACAATAGGACGCATATTTAGCATAGAAATAGGTAATTCATACATTAGGTAAAAAACAAGTATTCAATACTCGGTATATAGAGCTTTATTAGCTTTAAACAATGCAAGTGAGAACCTTTCAGTAGGGGGTACGCTTATTCAGGAGAAAATGATAATAAATGTAATTAAACACGCATTGAAAAGGGTTCTAATTAGTTATAATATAATACGGAGATAAAAGATTAAAACTTAACGAAGCTTTGTGTGAGTGGGTAGAAATAATAAACATTTTTGATAAGAAAACTCAGGTTTTAAAATAAATAAACATACATGAAAATCAAAATTGAAATTACATCATGTACTTTTGTATAATATGGAAAACGCGATATCTAAACAAAACAACGTATGGTTAAAATAACGAGGCATCTGTAGCAAAGAACCATTACCCGGAAAGCTAAGTATATTACATCAGAAAACCACTTCAAGATGCATCAAATACAAAAACCTTATTGGTTAAGATAGCGACAGACTTGTTGGAAATCCAACCTACATACAAGTGGGATGATCCTATATTAAGAGCAAGCAATGATAACAGAGTTCAGTTTTAACTCAAGAGGGCCAAGCTGCGACACTCTGAATCTAAAAGTCACGCGTAATTTAATATTTAATAATATAATAGTGAAAATAGATAGTGACAAATAAGTGCTACAAATATGAACATTTTCTTTGCCGTATAACGTGAGTAGAATTTGGGGTAATTTATTTAAACTAATAAAATAATAATAGGGCTTCAAATGTGTCGATGACAATAATTCAAATTTTGGTTGATACAATGATTCAAATTTGTGTATAATCCGAATTCTAGTCTTGGTTGGTTGATAATATTTCAAATGTGTTGAGGACGATATCTTGATCCTAGTCCGAATTGGGGGATAACAATTCCTAACTGGCGGAGAATAATTCGAGTATACGATATAATAATCGTAGTTGGTCGATAATAAATCCTAATGGATGGTATAATAATTTAAATGCATGAAAAATTCTAATTGATGGTATAATATTTCAAGTGTGTGGATAGATAAAATAATTCGAATATGGGGATGTTTTAAATGGATTAATGTAATATTTCAAAGCAGCGTCAACGATTTTGGTATAATTTTAAGTTCCGAGAAAATAAAGGAGCAAGAAATAATTTATGGAAAACAAGGGGTTCAACTAAGCAGAGCAGGTCAGGTCTTATTAGTTTTAAGACATTTTTTTCTATTTTTAAATTTCATTACTGAATTTATTCAATTTATATAAACTTGGGTAACAAAGTCAATAACAAACTTTGCATACGTTAAAAGTACGTAATATAATAAAGGAATCTGAACGTTTGAGGTTTCTTTGGTAAAAAGAGTAGTTTTTGGTGACTTTAGATTGATTGCAAAGCATATAAATTTTGGGATAAATAAGACTTATGATATTGATTAATTGAAGGGTGTATTTTAATAATTTTCAAAACTTGTACATAATATTTATTTTCATTACATGGAATTAATTAACTTCGTTTTATAATTCAAACAAAGAGGTAATCAGAAAGGAGTGAAAAAGAAAAAAATTGATCATCGTAACGTTGTACACTCTGTGTAGAATAAAAGCTAGCCGTGGCATAATTTTAATAAAATTAGTGGGATTTAAATTTGATAGGAAAACACAGAAAGGAGGAGTTAAGTAGAAAACGTCCATTGACACCGAGTACGGCGTTATCATATCAATATATATATATATATATATATATATATATATATATATAGCTGTGGTTCATAGGTCATAATAGGCAAGCTCAAATATGTAGTTAATGCAAGGTAAATGGTGTATAAAAGGGTCACGTAAAGTTTGAGACATTTTTGAGAAAGATCGGATAACATTTGACCAATTATCATTAAACATTAGGGTTAGTTGTATATAGTGGAAAAATTTCATTTTAAATATTAATTAGTATTAGTAAGGAAACTTAATTTTGTAGAGCATAATTGCATAAATATATGTAAAACGTAATTTAGTTAAGCATATTTAAGATTTGTTTTAAAATAGCGTACGAATTATGTAAATACAAAAGTGTTCAGGTTTGTAACATAAAAATCAATAAGAGAAGAGGGTTTAGTTAGTATAGCATATTCCAAGAAGCAGTTGTTTAGTCGAGCTTGTGCACGTGTTATAAATTCTAGGAAGGTTAACATTGTAAACATATAACGAGCATAAAAGCTCGTCAACAAGTATTAAAATTGCTGGAAATAGATAGTTGAGGGACAAACACGGGTCTAAATTGCACGTACGAAAACAGATTGATATAAAGAGAAAGACTATAGTTTACATGATGTAGCAAAGAAAGGACAATAGTATGTGTTTAGTGAACGTTGATTTTGAAACGCCTGCTAGACAAGAAAGTTAGAGGCTAACGAGGGAAACGAAGACGTGTTATGTTTTCAGAAGATATTGAGTAGAAAGGGAATAAGAAACCTGGGGTCGTTTTTATAGAGCGCGACTGTTTGATTAAGTAAACAAAAGTAGGATAGACGATGATATCGATAGGTTAGGTGGAACAAAATTTGTGAATAGCGAGGGAACAACAACCAGAAATAACATAAGACTGGAGATTTTGAATACAAGTTGGAATGAAATGAGAAATATGCGCGTACACAGGAGATGTATTTAAGAGGCTAAAGTAAAACGACAGTTATCGGGTTTTCGTGAAAGACAGCGCCGGTTGAAAATTTTTAATGAGGGTTTCCACATAAAGCGCTGGTTTGGGGTTAAAATTTTGGGATTTCAACGACGGGTAACAAATTGTACCAAGAATATCTCAAGGATAATTGTGTGTTCTGTGGAATTGAGTGGCCGTTGTGTTGTTTGTGCTGTGTTACCAAGAAAAGTGTTATAGGGGTATTGAAAATAGATGCAAGGAGGTGGTTTTTGAAGGTTATATAAACCAGAACGTGGTGGTATAGGTTCTCTTTTATCTTCGATCGCCAATCAAGCTACATACAAAAGTAATTAAGTGAAGTTTAGATCTTATAAAAATTTAATTAGCACAAGTGAGTGCACAGATTTTTAGCCAGTCTGAAGCAAACAAAATGCAGTAAATAAGTGAAATTAAAGATCAAGTAAGTACAATTTTAGTATCTGTGATTGGAGGCGGTGTGTGTACTCTGAGTACCTATCGAGTTTATGGATGTACCAGTAGCAGGTGTGTGGGAGCATGGTAGTACGGTATATTTGTGTAAAGGAATCTGGTTAAAAGGGTTTGTTCCGGATCTTGATAGGCCACCTGGAGATTGTATTTGAACGGGAAGTCGAGAGGGATGATCACGTAGGAGATGGTGTCCAAGTAGAAAGCTGGTGACGTAAACGAATCCAGGTAACTCTACCTTTATAAAACTTGTGTTATTTTTTGTGTGATTTTGTGGGTGACAATTTGGTGATTTTCGTGTATTTATTATAATGTAAGGACATTTTAATTGATGATTTACCTTGAAAAGACTAGATGAATAATTATTTATGAAATATTTTAATGGTATCACATGAAGGTGTAATTTTTGCTCTTTTTAAAAAGTAAAAGGGTTTTTGGTAATTTCAGTGCGGTAGTCAGCACATAGATAAAAGAAGGTTTTTACTATGAGCTCGTATTAGACCTGGGGTTTAAAGGAAAACTTGGGAATAAGCCCAGTTACTTTTGGTTCATGATTGATGTAATAAAATTTCAAAACTATTTTATTTAAAAATTAGATTTATTTTCAAAATTGATAATATTCGTTAGATATTGAAATGCATGAGGAGTGTAAACTGAAATTTTAAATAATAATTGGATATGCCAATAAATCGTGATGTACTTTTGACAGTCAAATTTATTTTGAGTAGGATAGGATTTTCAGAGAACGAGCGAACAGCCGTGGCGAATAACCCTGAGGAAGCTGGAGGTTTTGGCTCCGAATTGGAAGGCATCTTCAGAGGATATTGTTGTAGGGTGATATGAATTGCAAGTCTAGGTGGTAGAGCTTTATTTTCAGGTAGGTGGAAAATCTTGTAACAACTTTAAAAAGTTAAGGGAGTTGCAGCAGGTGAGATACGCACCATTTTTGACAGCCCAACGCTGGGACTCGATAGAAAAAGGAAGATACATAGCAATATATATAATATATATAAATATATATATATATATATATATATATATATATATAACAAGTAAGAACGATACTCACGTTCTCAGCACTTTTATAACAACAATTACTTATCGCAGTTTAATCTTCCGTTACTTTTTCCAGTTTAATTATAGGTTAGTTTATGTTTATCTTAAGAATTACGTTTCAACTTAAATTTTCCAGTATGATTTATTACACCTAGTTTACTTTTGTTACCTACTGAATTCCTGTTGTCATCATATTTTCAATCGCTCAAAACTGTATGTCATCAATTTGTGTTTCTATTAATAGCATTTTTTAAGTCATCGTAATTATGTAATGTGTATACTATACTTTTTTATATCTTGTAAACTAATTTTATCTAATTCTAGTCTATGATTAAGGCATAAATTACATGCCGAAACGTTAGAAATTAAATTACAATTGACTGATTATTTTTTACTTTACGAACGAGTGCATCCCAAAATAACATCACTTTTAAAAGTTATACCTACTTTCGTTCAAGAAAAATACAATAATTATATATATATATATATATATATATATATATTGTAGTGGTTTTAAAGGGTTAAATTTAGGTATGAACAAGGCAATTAATACACTCTGTATAGGCGGAACGCTTTACTAACAAACAAACACGTCAAATATAGGAAATACCTTGAAACGCAAACTCCTAGAAATGTTATTTTAAAACGATCGTTAATTGAACACCTGCATGTTTTGGAAAGGTCATGTTCCCCTTATTTGTGTAGATAAAAGACAAGATTAGAGGTATATTGTGCAAACGGTCGGACGGTTCGCATGAACGCTAACCAAAAGTTTCCTTAAAGCGCAGAAGGGATGGACAATCAATGATATGCTTCGGAATGAGACAGGCATAATAGCAGTTCACTTCGAAACGCACGTATTCAGTCCACGTGAGTTAGATAGCACGCGGGCAGTAATATCGATTTTCTACCACTCAAACAAGGTTAGAAGGAAACATCTAATATGCATAAGAGAGGAATAGAGTTAATATAGGCGGGTTTTTAAGACGTCACTGAATATATCATTGGTCTAAATAGTTAGTTGTACAACGGACAAGCACGGGAACATTGAATGAGGGTTTTTTTGGAAAATATCGTATCAACGAGCTAAATTTCAAGGATTTCGAAAACGGTTAAACCAAAATTTGAAGAAGTATTATTTTAAATGAAGTATTTCGCGTGAAGAGTGGCCGAAAGGTGGCATTTTGAATTGTATAAATACTATAAGAAAATTAATAGGGTCCTCTTTGTATTTTCATCGCTTTAGACTACGTACAGAAATCCACCACAAGCTTGTAAGTATTTAAAATTTTTAAATTAAATAGTACAGTGTTGGCCTCATAGTTTGAGACGCGGATAGTGTCGGGTTTAATTTTAACTGAGGTGCAACAGATATTTTAACAAGCTCGTGAAGTAAAGTAAAGTAAAGTAACGTAAACTAAATTATGCAATTATAAAAAAGTGTAATATACTTGAATTTGGATTTGGATGAATCTTGAATGAATAGGGTGCAGCACAACTTAGATGGTGTTCATGTATAAATAGCTGGAGGCGGCAAGCAGAGCAGAACCACGAGACCGAGGGTGCAGGAACTTAACTCCGTCAACGGAGTAGGGATCTTCAAGAAATTCTAGGTAACGCATTAGAATTTGCTGTTTTTTATAAACTATAAAAATTATTGTGATTTGTGAGAGTAAACTTTGATGGTGTTTTGCATTATTTTGCGTATTGAAAATAATACGTATAACTAACTTTGATTATGGTATTTGAATATAAATCTAAAGGTGTATATAAAGCTTATTAACATTCCTCATGAATTAAAAATTTTATTGTTAAAAGTACATGGGTTTTTTTGTGTTTGTAGTAAGAGTATGCAAAGTAAAAAGCATACATTAATTAAATAAACTGGTTTATCATGAGCTCACCATACTCCAGAGTGTACTAATTAGATATAATTATAAATAAAAAAGAAAAATAAGGTATTATTCAGGGCCCATTTACTCCTGTTACATTCAATGTGTTTGATATTTCAAGTTAAAATCCTGGACTTTACAAAAATAAAATTTATTGAGGTGTAACTTGAGCACCGAAATGTACATAATCTTGAATTATTATTTGTAAATAGTGGTAAATAAATATTGTATGATTGTTCTAGTATTTTGTGGTTTTATTGAGAGTGTGCGTGAATGGTAAAGAGTATGATAATAAATCTAGGTATCCAAGAGGAAGCCCAACTGAGCTAGCCGGAGAGCTGTTGAAGAAATTAATTAAAGTGGTGGAGCAGGAATCTGGGTAAGAATTATTTTTTTGAAATTTTCTTTTTGTGAAATTTATGAAGATTTTTGGTAAAATAATAAATTCTCGAATTTTGTTTTACTCTGGCTCGATTCATAAAGAGTTACACGGCAATATATATATATATATATATATATATATATATATATATATATATATATATAGAGGCAAATAGACAGTATCAGCTCATTACTGAATTATTTGTTTTCTTTTATTGTCAAGCAGCTTATAGCAACATCCAAAGCTTACTCATAAATCTAAAACTAAAAAATCTACAATAAAGGGTATGTTAACACTATTGTTAACAATTTGCCATCTAAGCTCATATTCTGGGCTACAGACATTCCTGCGGCATATTGTACAACAAATTATTCAAATATACGAGTTATCGGGTCATTTCGGGTTTTCGTAGCTGATTATGCAATTTAGCAGTACCAATGAAAATAAGTAACGATTAAGCAGCACTTATCCAATACAAGCAATGAGCCAACACAATAATAACACCATACTTACACTAATCCGTTTAAAAATCGAAGTAATATAAACAACCAATCCCAAGCAGCAAGACTAGATATTAGCGTTATAAGAAAACTTCCAAGCATACTAATGACTATTGACTTCTTACGCCCTCTGGTATCAGCTATAAATCCCCAAAAGTGCGATCCTAAAACAACTCCCAAAAAACTAGCAGATGCTAAATATCCCTTCGTTGTAAGTGTCAAATTTAGATCACACTCAGCAGCTGGAGATACGAACATCATTCCAGAGGTTTCTAATATGACACTAAATATACATCCGCCACTGGCTAATAAAAGAAATATATTAAACTTTCCAAAACCTGAAACAAATGGTTGTATTTGAGTCACTTTAGAAGAAAATCTACCTGTCAATGTAAGCGCTTCATTAAAATCAACGTTGCTCCGTTTTTCTACAATCGGTTTAACCATTATTGAAAATGTTTTAGTTATGCTAATGAACATTGAATATACATTATTACAGTGAGTAATTTGTTTTTAGCAAATTAAGTATCACTGTTCAAATGTTTACAAAAATTTTCACCGTAATTGTAAATGAAGATAAACAGTTTTAGATTTGTTTTATGTGCTTAAACATGAGAAAATACGTCATTATTGTTTTTCGTATTTGCTTTCGCCATAAACTATTTTACTAACTAGTTATAAAGTTCATTGTTTACCTGCTTGAATAGTTATCAGAAACCAAACGTTTTTAAAAGATTTTATGGAAATAACTACTGTTGGTTTTATTTGGTATCTTGATATGTTTTGGTGCATTGGCTCATCACCTTTAATATCTTAGTGGAAGGACACTGGCCAGAGCATACATGCCTTCAAAGCAGCCATTACTAGTTTGTTACGAATAGTACAGGCATGTTCTGGGTATTATGAAACAATTGGTTGTACTTGTGATATAATGGCAAAAAAATCCAACACCGATCGACTCTAGCTCTCTAGCTTTTAGCATGGAATCCGGTAAGAAAGTGAGGTAAGACTGCCGACATATATTTGGTAATCAACATAGCTGATATATGTTAGGGGTATCTAAAATACCAGTGAATTGTTTTGGTAGTTATTTTTTTATGCATGAGAGCAAAATTTTGTACATAACAGCAAAGGTTTCTGGTTATTATATACAAAACTCTGTTACTATTAAACTACTACAACCATACTCCCAGAAAATTGGCGACGATTTGCAAGATTACAAATCTATAAGGGTGAACACTACCAATACTTAAGAAAAATCAAGAAACTTGCTACTTACAAACTGAACCTTTACAGTAGAAACATTGAGTGCAAGCAATGCAAGATGTGCCAGATGTGTGAAAAGATTAGAAGTTGCATTTACGGTATTTCAAATACCAGAACAAATAAAACTACATTACTTACTGCTTTTCATGGTAGCAGAGGCATATGTCACTCTACCACACAATGACCCCGAATTTTTCAGAAATATTAACTCATAGACAAGTGGCAAATGTTATGGAGCAATTTTACGATTCCGTACCATTGTACATTGCTGAAACTTTTAGGTTTTAATACAGGAAGATAAGAAAAAAGAACCGGCACAGGAATTTTTACACTCATTACAAAAACTTTCCTTAAACTGTAAGTTTGGTGATACTTTGAAAATCGTATAATGTGAATTAAGGCCGCTATGCTTGCGGCCACGTGGCCAATGCTCCACCCGAAGGTACTATATTGCGTTTAAACACAAAATATGTTTAATAGTGAATCTAGCTATTTTGCCTGCTCTATAAATTTACAAAGTCGTGCTCTTTGGTTTAAGTAATTTATTCTAAGTCTGTCCTATATTCGTCCCTAACGTTACCTATCGTTCTCTAACTGACATTATGATTACAATCTTTTTTCCTTTAGAAACTGCGACCAAAAATATGCAGCAGAACGTCAAACAAATCAAATCATACCACCAAACAATAAAATTCAGGCAAAAATATAAATATCAAAATAAAATAAATATAAATATAATATAATATAAATATAACATAAATATATAAATAAACATATAAACAAGCGTTAAGCGTGTTGCAGTGCATAAAATTGCAAAAGCATAACCCAAAATATCAGGTGCACACGCATAAGCATTAGGTCGGCTAGAGCCACACAAAAACGTGCTCGTTAAATTATTTCAAAATCTACTTATTGATACAAATCAATGCTTATGCGAGTACAGCCGCCACAATTTTATTCTTACCTCGACAAAAAGTTTTCCAGTTCTCGAAGATTTGGTCGTCTGCCTAGATCTATTTGTAACTTACTGCTAAGGGGGGATGAATATGCACTGCCAAAGGCTTGGTGGGTATGCACTAAACGTTTTAGGGGGTCACAATCACTTATCACTTTTAAGTCCTGGGAAAATGCGCGGTTTTACTCTATTTTATTTCTTTGTTTATTTCATTAGTTTAATTTAATTAGGGTTTTCTGATTTATTTTGTTATTATTTATTTGTTTTTTGTTTATTTCCGATTCCGATTTTCCGCGTGTATAAAGTGAGATAGTGATTGTTTTAGGGCCGTTTGTTTTAGGAGTATCCTGCTCATATATAATTTTTATGCTAAGTCATAATCTAAAGTTTTCCAATTCTCCCCTGCCCAGATTCACGCGCGGTTATCGCCATCTAATCTCGCTACCCTTTCCGCAAATTCTTTAAATGCTGTCCAGAACGCCTTTTGATCAGTCACTTTCCCGACTTTCTCTAGGTTCTTTAGCTATGCTAGCTCTACGACAGCTAATTTCCATACAGCTAGCCATCGATTTGCCACCTCAAGCGGGCAGTCGAAAAGCACGTGCTCTGCGCTTTCTGCGCTCTCACCGCATTCCCAGCGGTCGTTGTCGGTTAAGCCGGATCTTTACAAATACGCTTTCAGGGCGCCGTGCCCTGTTATCAGCTGCACCATTTTATGGACGAGCTTTACCTCAATCTTATTTCTAGCTACTATACTCGGTATGAATTTGTGTGTCAACCTGCCCGTGGCAGTGTCGTTCCACCTTTATTCCCATTGTCGGATTGACTTTTCGCGTAGCTTTCTATTAATCAGAGACCTCGGTATCGACGAATGTGATATCCGAAAGTCTCCTATCGCGGCCTCTTTAGCTAGTTCATCAGCCTTATTATTTCCTATGGTACCATTGTGCTATTTAACCCAACAGAATTTTAAATTTCGAAACTCGCGCTCTGTATATTTTTCAGAAGTCCGCTTGGAGGTCTGTCGAGGTGTTCATATTTGTTAAGGCCGTTAGCGCTGATTTACTATTGCTGATGATGTAATACACGCTTCTACCCGTGTGATTTATCACATAATCGATAGATTCTCGTATAGCAATCAATTCGCACTGGAAGATAGTGCTCCAGTTCGCGAGTTTGGTCTGAAACCGAAACACTTCCCTGTGCTCGTAATACGCGACAAACGCCGCGCCTGCTTGTCCATCATCCATATGAGAACCGTTCGTGTACATTCTGATACCCGTCGCGTCCCCATCGCCTTCGACAAATTCGATTCCTCTAACATCAGCCGGATGCCCTAAATCTGGCACGACGATTTTCATCTCGACTTCCCTATTAGCAAGATTCATACTCTCTATAATTTCCTGTTCTTTTCCTGTATTAACTAATCTCCTACCTCTGATCTCCCTAACGACATATTCGATAAAGAGAATCCTACTGATCACCAGGACCGTCTCCGTGGAAGTGGTCCTGTACGCCCTCGCCGCCTTGACCATGCTCGTCAACTGTTGAATTTCCTTTACATTACAACCCTCCGCCCAAACTGATGCTGCGTACAGCATCGCCGCTTTTATTGCTCAAGCGTAAATTGTTCTAAGCGATTCGCTCCTGAAACCCCAGTTTATTTTCGCGACCGCCAACATTTTACTTGATATTTCGCTAACCTTACTTTTTACGTACTGTACGTGCGTTTTCCAATTTAATTTATTATCTAATCTTGAAACGGAGGTACGTGATGGCTTCTTTTTAATGGGATTTTCTCCCCTCCTAGCTCTAGCCTAAAGGGTCGCTGTCTAGATTTCGTCCCGAAATAGAGCGCCTCCGATTTCGAAGTGTTAAATTTTAATTTTACCGCCTGCGACCATTTGTGAAACTTATCTAGCGCCTCGTTTTGTTTTGCTCGCATGCCCATTAATAATCGCAATCCGATAATTAAAAGCGTATCATCCGCAACCTAACAATCGATCATTCTGTGAGCAACTTGACCCTAAAGATGTGCTCATACAACAACTTCCTGAATATGGGACCAGAGTATGCCCCCTGCAGACATCTTCTTTCCACCTCGCGCGACAAAACGTCACTCAAAATTTCAACCTGTGCCAATCGCCCCGAAAAATAACTCTTGACTAAAGACATCAAGTTTCGTGGACAACCCCTACGATCTCACTCGCAAACGATTAATGGCCACCAGCCAGCATCGAATGCTCCTGAAATGTTCAAAGCAACAACAACACAGTACTCTTTAGTATCTCTTGCCTGCTTTATTTCCCCGACAACAAACTCTAACGCGTCAATAGTTGACTTACCCTTCATGAAACCAAACTGTCGATTACTAAAACAACCACTGTCTCGCGCTAAGTGCTCAACGTGAGTGATCATAACTCGATCCAAAACTTTTCCCAGCACCGGTAGCAAGCTAATTGGACGACAGCTGCTCGGGTCTGACGCATCCGCCTTTTTAGGTTTAGGGATAAATTTCACGTTCTGGACGTTCCAGCAACGCGGAAATATGCCCTTTTCTAAACAAATATTAAACAACCCGGCAAAGACACACGGGGATAACAGGTACGCCTCCAGAGCTGCGTCTGAAGTGATTTTGTCATGCCCCGGTGCCTTCTTAGGGTTCATCCTCCTAAGAGTCCTTCCGACCTCGTGAACTAAGATTGCCTTATCGGCACCTGTTCCTTGTGCATCTGTAGCTTCCCGACGTACTATATCGTGCAACCCTTCATCTTCCTCGGATTTATCCGATGGGAAGAATTTCTCTAGCAAACAGTCCGCCGTGGTTTTATAACCTTCCGTGTATTTGCTATTTTCCTTTATGTTACCGAGCACGATTTTCTTTTGTTTTCCTTTTATTACGCGATACGCGGTTTCCCATAATCTGTTCTCGGGGTTACGCGAGCAGAATTCTTTAAATTTATGCGTTTGCGTTTCTTCTAATAACATTTTATATTCGCGGTTACTTTGATTATATTCGATTCTCCGTTGTTCTCTTATTTCTCTCGAGGCGCGTTGATAGCGGCTCCTTAAGTTACGCGTTTCTGCCCGCTTGGTGGTTAGTTCCCGGGTCCACCAGGGTACACTGTCTTTAAATGTTTTTTTTCGCGGTATGGAGTACGACGACCCGTCCGCCACCGCATCGTTTAATTTTTTCGCGAGTGTTTCTATTTCACCTGCCTATCGGCAGTTAAGTAGCTCGATTGTGAGCGCAGAGTAGGAGGAAATTGACAGTTCTGTGACCTCATTTCCACCAGAATCCCTCATTTCCACACACATCTGGACCAAACAGTTTTCTTCGACTAACCATTTTCACCCACGAGATAAACCTATCTTGTTTGGTATCAATTAATATTAGATTTTTCTCAGCTATCCGAATCTCTAAGAATTTTTTAGATTGCATCATCCCCCAGAGAGCTACCCCAATTTTGAGAATTTTTACCGGTAGCGATTTTTGAACGTCCGCAGCCATTGCATCTTTCAAGATAAACCTACCTTGTTTGGTATCAATTAATATTAGAATTTTCTCGGCTACCCGAATCTTTAGGAATTTTTTAGATAGCATCGTCCCCCAGGGAGCTACCCTCACTTTAAGATTTCTTACCTGTAGCGATTTCTGACAATCCTTAAACATTTTTTTAAACCATGTAATACATTAAATTAGCTTAGAATTTTACGCAGAATTCGAATCTGTAAACAGATTTAAAATAGGACCACGCCCTGCAAAGTTATACCCCTTTAAAGCTCTCAAACCTCTAAATTTTGCTCTTTGCTCTATAAGCAAAACTAACAAATAGCTTTCTTCGTCTAACCAATGCATCTTTCGAGATAAATATATCTTGTTTGGCATCAATTAATATTAGAATTTTTTCAGCTACCCGAATTTCTAGGAATTTTTCAGATAGCTCCATCCCCCAGAGAGCTACCCTCATTTTAAGATTTCTTACCTGTAGCGACTTTTGAGCGTTCTTATAAATTTTTTTAGTCATGCGATACATTAAATTAGCTTAGAATTTTACGCAGAATTCGAATCTGCAAACAGATTTGAAATCGGACCACGCATTGCAAAGTTACACTTTAAAGCTCTCAAATCTCTAAATTTTTTGCTCATCTATGACATACGCTTTAACCAAACACGTAGCAGTATTAACATAAATTAAGCACGCAAAAATTTAATAATTTATTTTATTCGATTTACAGTTTAATAAACTAATTACAATTTTTACAAAGTATAACATTTATC
Source organism: Platerodrilus igneus (assembly GCA_036346225.1). Lineage (NCBI taxonomy): Eukaryota > Metazoa > Arthropoda > Insecta > Coleoptera > Lycidae > Platerodrilus > Platerodrilus igneus. The sequence goes on from JARFIW010000791.1 coordinate 8,103,631, forward strand.
TCCTTCGTTTAACCAAATCCAAGCAGGTTAAAGTAACCTGTAACAAAAAATAGAAATTAAGATTAATGTAAAAAAGAAGAGACGTGTTTTCGGTCAATAAGACATATTGTTGTTAATCTAACAATATGAAAATAATGTAAAAACATTCCAATGTAATGTGTTTTTAATATATAAATGGAAAGGTCGACTTTGGCGTAATCATCGCTCCGAATTACATGTGAAAGCTGTATATAATTTCTTTTTAAAAGTGTATATCTTCTCTAAACAAATACGGATATTACAGTAGGAAAATACGCTAAATGCGAGTCAATTAATAGCAATTTAATATTGCTTACTGACCTACCTTAATTAGGTTGCTGTACTATTAGGAATGATGTACTTTTTGTTGTCCTCGCCCGACAAACTGATTTTATTAATTAATTGGATATAAAGTTGGTGTTCACATGGTTTCGTTTAAGACCTCGTACATATTTTCCGGATTACTAGTAGACGTTACGATTTAAAATAGGACCACGCCCTGTATATAATTTCTTTTCTTGGACTTTCTATTAATTATGTTTGTGTATTAGAAATTGATGAATAATTGCAGGATACAAATTTTAAATAAACACTTTACTAAGGGAACACCAAACTTGTTGTATACAGAATACTTACTAATAAAGCAATTTAATTTTAAATAACTTCTACGCCATATTTTTCGAAAATGGCAGGCTTGAATATTTTCTTTGGAAACAATCGAAGATTGCCGAAGACACTCGAAGAGTGCACAAACGCGGTCACTAAACCACAATTAATAATCGCCTTTATAGGTTTAACATTTCTACCATTACCCAATGACTTTAATTTCTTATTGGAGAGAATCCTTATTCTCCCACGCACTGCTGCGTAGTTGCATGCCAACCCCTTTTGGGGATATATGCTCGTTATAGGTTGTAAGACCCTCGGTTTTACTTAACTACACTTTGTGAGATCCCTTTAATCTTTATAATCGTGTCCTTTTCGCGTACAATACAGTAGGACTTAGCCTTACTACCAACAAAGTATAATACTAGACCCACATTAAAGTTGTCTTTGAATTTCTCTACAATTTTTTGTTAACATGCGGTATATTGTGTTTATTATTTGCGGGGTACACCACTTTAAACCTAAAAATAAAAACAAGATAGTTTAATACGTCTATTAATAATTTTTGCTAATGTTGGCGATACAAATATGTAAAAACAAACTTTATCAAGAAAATATAATGTTTTTAATAGAATACATACATGTATTGATAACATCTATAAACCGCTGTGGTAACCAGAGTCTGGCGAATCTGGGATAGCCAAATCTCTAAACATTTGCGCAAGCGATTGCCTTGCAGTTGCATCTTTTAAGTACTGGATGGGGAAACATTTAATAAGTTCCAACTCTGTCAAGTAATTTAAATTGCTGCAATCATTAGACAGAGAGATACTGGCACTGCTCTCTCCCTCTAATAACGCTTGAACCCTTTCTTCCTCCGTCGTATTTCCACATACTTTTTTTATATCACCAACAAATTTTTCGTAAAATTCTGGAAAGCTTCTACACCTTAACTCAGCCATTTTAAAACAGAATTCTGGCAAATTTAATAGCTTGATGCACTCGTACGCAGGTAGCACAATAACATTCCCATCTTTCGTAATCTCCATATTATATAAATTCTCTTTTTCAAAATTGTTCAACAGCCATATACTTCTATTAAAGGCTGTGCTCAGCTGCAATTTGAAATCTTGATCCAATTGTATGTCAACAACATCGTTTCCAGTAGTCAAACCATTTAATCTGACTTGTTTTGAGTCTTGAGCAAATTGGTGAATTTGAAATTCCACTTGAAAAGTACACAATTTCTTCCAATCGAAGTAAGAGGATGTTATCGTAGAATCAGCACACATACCACTACAGCAAATAACTTGGATGGCAGGTTGAAGACCACCATATAAATCAACACCAACTTCTATTATATGGTGGTGATAATTTGGGGGAAATTCGCCTAACCTATAGGTTGTCTTACCAACTAGTTGGTTGATATTTAATTGTGGTACTCGCACACCACTTGTAACGTCAACACAAGAAAAATCCATCTTTAACTTATAATTCTAATCAAACTCGACGATACTTTGACGACTAATGCACTGGAATATGGCTCTCGCCTTTTATGCCGATGGTCGAGCGTGCGCAGCTCCTTATTATGTGAGTTGGCGTTATATGCAAGTCTTGACTGGAAAAGTGACGCGTATAATTGTTTTATAGTGGGTTTTACCTGTATGTATTTAACCACCAACACCATTTTTAGAATTATTAAACAAAATTACTCTTAGCAGTATTTTTAATATACCGTCGTGTAAGATTTCAATTATTATTGTGTTTTTCCTCAGGTTCTCAAATCCCTCGGAATTTTTTTCAAATCGAATGACCCCTTACTGATTTGCAGATTAACCTTTTGCAAGCACCGTATATAATTCACCTTTAATCTATTTCTAAACCGTATCGCTCTGTCTTTTGAGATAAACCCCTGGTGTAACCTATAAAATTAGTATAGAATTTTCCTGGGGAATTGAAATTAATTATCACGTCTTTTAAAATTAGTTCCAACAAAGACCTGTATATATTGTATTAATATTCAAAAACCTATCAGCAAAACAACTTTGCATTTTTATTTAGATTTAGCTCGATAATAGAGTTAAACTCCAAAAATATCTATTAGTGGCTATAATTGTTAAAATTTTCAATTAGTGAATCCACATACAAATGATTAAACCAAAAGGTATAATACATATATTAATTCTGCACGGTGAGCTAGAAAGTGGTTCGATAATCTATTTTAAATGTAGTTCAACATAAGACATATATTCTAAATAAATTAGTGAAATGTAAGATCATTAGCTTTGCATTGTTTTGTCGATGACGTCTGACTATTAATTTAATAAAAGCACTTTCCACAATTCTAGTTAATATACGGGAATACACATTCTATAATTTGATTTAAATTGGGTTAATGTAAGGACAAATTATACTTATAGTTTCTCTATGTACATAAATACGGGAGCAATGATACCAAAAGTTCATTTTAAGTTTATTTTTGTAAAACGTAAAGTCGTTTATAGTGTAATTAATAGTAATACTGAATTTTCCGTCTTTGAAAATTTTGTGTGAGGACTATCGACAAAGAAAAGTAAGTCTTAGTTTGAATTTTGCAAACGTAGAAGAAATTAATATTTACATGTATAATTCAAAAACTGTTAATCAATAATTTTTTCTAGAATGAACATCTTAAGTATTGCGTGCAGTGTGTGCGAAAATGTTTTTACTGGATGTGATGCCATAAAAAAACACAACGAAAGGCACATCGAGATGGTTTATTTCCAGTAGGAACTAAAAATTACAGCCAATGAGTGGGAACAAATTAAGGATTTGGAAAACCAATCGAGCGCAGCGCATAAAGAACGTATAAACGCCGCAATTCAGTTAGAACGAACCAAGTTACTATTTGAAAAACCATACACCATAACAAAATCTTTTTCCAAAATCATAATTGTAGGCCTGAACCCGTTCGACGATTACAAAATAATTTTTAGATTTGTTGACACCATTTCGCAGAGCGTACTTGATGTATCCCTCAAAGTATTTAGGAAGTTTATATCATATCTTCCACACATTATACGCACTATGGAAGTTGGCATGCGAAATCAGATATGCAAATTCGACAACTTGCGTTTTTATTTAAATAAGAATTGTTTAGTGAAGATGGTGACATTTGATGAGAATTATATGATATTTACCAAAGGAACTTTAGAGCACTTTTTAGGTGTATCTCAGATCGTTCTCAACCATGCTAATACTTTAAAAGAACTAACGGAAAAGGGTACTCCTAATATAGATCTGTTTCTATTAGATGTCGCAATGGAAAGATATAATAGCAATGATGTCTTACAGAATCTCGCACATGATGTAATTAAAAGCAAATACAGTAATAGTGATATTGGGGTCATATTATACGAATTTATAAGAACCTACCCAAGATTGTTTGAAAACAGTATTTGTAAACAAGTTGAGTATATGGAAGAATACAACAGGTTTCCATTCCACGCATTTACGAGCGATGTTTAAATTTTAAGCCAAAGCCTGAAAATTTTGTAACACTATTAATTACACTTTTGTTTTCTTATACGTTTCTAAATTGTTGTATTTCAACTACAGATATTAATAGCTGTCAATAAAATTATGTTATAGTTTTAAATAAAACGATTCTGATTAATAATTTTGTAAAACGTTTATAACACCCTTTTAAAAAATAATACACATTTTTGTTATAATTCTTTTCATAATTACTTAGATACCCATTTCAGTTACGTGGACATTTGAAAAATTAAACAATACCAATGTATGCTTTATATTTTAAAACATATACAAGCTAATATATACAAAAATAATTTCTAAATTCACATCATTCATTTCTTATGATAACAGTTGTGGTGGTTAAATTTTTATTTTAAAGCTTACAATTTAGTATATATTCCATTTGAATATCTGCCAACAGTTTTATGAACCCCAGGAAAACTCTATACTAATTTTATAGGTTACACCAGGGGTTTATCTCAAAAGACAGAGCGATACGGTTTAGAAATAGATTAAAGGTGAATTATATACGGTGCTAGCAAAAGGTTAATCTGCAAATCAGTAAGGGGTCATTCGATTTGAAAAAAAATTCCGAGGGATTTGAGAACCTGAGGAAAAACACAATAATAATTGAAATCTTACACGACGGTATATTAAAAATACTGCTAAGAGTAATTTTGTTTAATAATTCTAAAAATGGTGTTGGTGGTTAAATACATACAGGTAAAACCCACTATAAAACAATTATACGCGTCACTTTTCCAGTCAAGACTGCATATAACGCCAACTCACATAATAAGGAGCTGCGCACGCTCGACCATCGGCATAAAAGGCGAGAGAGTCATGTTCCAGTGCATTAGTCGTCAAAGTATCGTCGAGTTTGATTAGAATTATAAGTTAAAGATGGATTTTTCTTGTGTTGACGTTACAAGTGATGTGCGAGTACCACAATTAAATATCAACCAACTAGTTGGTAAGACAACCTATAGGTTAGGCGAATTTCCCCCAAATTATCACCACCATATAATAAAAGTTGGTTTTGATTTATATGGTGGTCTTCAACCTGCCATCCAAGCTATTTGCTGTAGTGGTATGTGTGCTGATTCTACGATAACATTCTCTTACTTCGATTGGAAGAAATTGTGTACTTTTCAAGTGGAATTTCAAATTCACCAATTTGCTCAAGACTCAAAACAAGTCAGATTAAATGGTTTGACTACTGGAAACGATGTTGTTGACATACAATTGGATCAAGACTTCAAATTGCAGCTGAGCACAGCCTTTAATAGAAGTATATGGCTGTTGAACAATTTTGAAAAAGAAAATTTATATAATATGGAGATTACTAAAGCTGGGAATGTTATTGTTCTACCTGCGTACGAGTGCATCAAGCTATTAAATTTGCGAGAATTAATCTGTTTTAAAATGGCTGAGTTAAGGTGTAGAAACTTTCCAGAATTTTACGAAAAATTTGTTGGTGAAATAAAAAAAGTATGTGGAAATACGACGGAGGAAGAAAGGGTTCAAACGTTATTAGAGGGAGAGAGCAGTGCCAGTATCTCTCTGTCTAATGATTGCAGCAATTTAAATTACTTGACAGTGTTGGAACTTATTAAATGTTTCCCCATCCAGTACTTAAAAGATGCAACTGCAAGGCAATCGCTTGCGCAAATGTTTAGAGATTTGATTATCCCAGATTTGCCAGACTCTGGTTACCACAGCGGTTTATAGATGTTATCAATACATGTATGTATTCTATTAAAAACATTATATTTTCTTGATAAAGTTTGATTTTACATATTTGTATCGCCAACATTAGCAAAAATTATTAATAGACGTATTAAACTATCTTGTTTTTATTTTTAGGTTTAAAGTGGTGTACCCCGCAAATAATAAACACAATATACCGCATGTTAACAAAAAATTGTAGAGAAATTCAAAGACAACTTTAATGTGGGTCTAGTATTATAATTTGTTGGTAGTAAGGCTAAGTCCTACTGTATTGTACGCGAGAAGGACACGATTAAAAAGATTAAAGGGATCTCACAAAGTGTAGTTAAGTAAAACCGAGGGTCTTACAACCTATAACGAGCACATATCCCCAAAAGGGGTAGGCATGCAACTACGCAGCAGTGCGTGGGAGAATAAGGATTATCTCCAATAAGAAATTAAAGTCATTGGGTAATGGTAGAAATGTTAAACCTATAAAGGCGATTATTAATTGTGGTTTAGTGACCGCGTTTGTGCACTCTTCGAGTGTCTTCGGCAATCTTCGATTGTTTCCAAAGAAAATATTCAAGCCTGCCATTTTCGAAAAATATGGCGTAGAAGTTATTTAAAATTAAATTGCTTTATTAGTAAGTATTCTGTATACAACAAATTTGGTGTTCTTAGTAAAGTGTTTATTTAAAATTTGTATCCTGCAATTATTCATCAATTTCTAATACACAAACATAATTAATAGAAAGTCCAAGAAAAGAAATTATATACAGGGCGTGGTCCTATTTTAAATTATAACGTCTTCTAGTAATCCGGAAAATATGTACGAGGTCTTAAACGAAACCATGTAAACACTAACTTTATACCCAAATAATTAATAAAATCAGTTTGTCGGGCGAGGACAACAAAAAGTACATCATTTTTAATAGTACAGCAACCTAATTAAGATAGGTCAGTAAGCAATATTAAATTGCTATTAATTGACTCGCATTTAGCGTATTTTCCTACTGTAATATCCGTATTTGTTTGGAGAAGATATACACTTTTAAAAAGAAATTATATACAGCTTTCACAGGTAATTCGGAGCGATGATTACGCCAAAGTCGACCTTTCCATTTATATATTAAAAACACATTACATTGGAATGTTTTTACATTATTCTCATATTGTTAGATTAACAACAATATGTCTTATTGACCGAAAACACGTCTCCTCTTTTTTACATTAATCTTAATTTCTATTTTTTGTTACAGGTTACTTTAACCTGCTTGGATTTGGTTAAACGAAGGAGATAAATGTTATACTTTGTAAAAATTGTAATTAGTTTATTAAACTGTAAATCGAATAAAATAAATTATTAAATTTTTGCGTGCTTAATTTATGTTAATACTGCTACGTGTTTGGTTAAAGCGTATGTCATAGATGAGCAAAAAATTTAGAGATTTGAGAGCTTTAAAGTGTAACTTTGCAAGGCGTGGTCCGATTTCAAATCTGTTTGCAGATTCGAATTCTGCGTAAAATTCTAAGCTAATTTAATGTATCGTATGACTAAAAAAATTTATAAGAACGCTCAAAAGTCGCTACAGGTAAGAAATCTTAAAATGAGGGTAGCTCTCTGGGGGATGGAGCTATCTAAAAAATTCCTAGAAATTCGGGTAGCTGAGAAAATTCTAATATTAATTGATACCAAACAAGATATATTTATCTCGAAAGATTTATTGGTTAGACGAAGAAAACTATTTGTTAGTTTTGCTTATAGAGCAAAGAGCAAAATTTAGAGGTTTGAGAGCTTTAAACGGGTATAACTTTGCAGGGCGTGGTCCTATTTTAAATCTGTTTACAGATTTGAATTCTGCGTAAAATTCTAAGCTAATTTAATGTATTACATGATTAAAAAAAATGTTTAAGGATTGTCAGAAATCGCTACAGGTAAGAAATCTTAAAGTGAGGGTAGCTCCCTGGGGGATAATGCTATCTAAAAAATTCCTAAAAATTCGGGTAGCCGAGAAAATTCTAATATTAATAGATACTAAACAAGGTAGGTTTATCTCGAAAGATGCAATGGCTGCGGACGGTCAAAAATCGCTACCGGTAAAAATTCTTAAAATTGGTGTAACTCTCTGGGGGATGATGCAATCTGAAAAATTCTTAGAGATTCGGGTAGCTGAGAAAAATCTAATATTAATTGATACCAAACAAGGTAGGTTTATCTCGTGGGTGAAAATGGTTAGTCAAAGAAAACTATTTGGTCCAGATGTGTGTGGAAATGAGGGATTCTGGTGGAAATGAGGTCACAGAACTGTTAATTTCCTCCTACTGCGCAGGGATGCTTCCGCCAAATTTTTGTTTAAACCGCTCCCAATTTGATTTTTTATTACTGAACCGCGGAAAGATGGTTAATTGCACGTTACCGCTTTTCTTGTCATCAATATCCCACGTAATTAATTTATGATCAGAGAGCGTTATCTCGTCCGACCTAGCTCCCAATTATAAATTATTTCTGACATCTCGTGCGAGGCTGTAGTAATATCTATGAAACTGCTGCCTCTATGTCCCTCAAATGTAGGTGAAGCATTAGTGTTTATCACGATAAGATCCCCTATCGTCTTCGATAGGGCTACCCATAATGGCGACTTAGGGTAAGTCGTCATTCCCCGATTATTAGTTTTTTATTCCTTACAATTTTTTGAATTTGCCTTCTATTAGATTTATCAAGTCCTCGGTTAGAGGATTTTCCCGCTGGGAGTCGACTGGCGGAAGGTACGCACTTATCACGTAGAGCGTATTTGACCCTGTTTTTATTTCCGCGGTGGTTATGAACTCGTTCGACAAATTATTTAATCTTAGCCAGGCGCACGTTCCATTATTTATCATTATTCCGTTGCACGGTCGTTTGCCATTCGTGTTTAAGACGGTAACCCACTTCCCAAAACCTGTTATTATGTGGCTATACAGGTGCGGTTTCTGTATAAGGCCGATGTTGATATTTTTCTCGAAGAATAACTTTACGAATTGTATCTTCTTTTTTGTTACAGAATTTCTATTATCTGCACAGTCCATAATCTATGTTACGTGTGATTACGTTCTTCAACCGTAGCATCGTGGGGCATCTAATCGCCTTGGCGTCGTGACGCGTATCGACCTTCGTGCCACCGCCAGTTCTGCCGTTTCCCCTAGCACAAACCATATTTTGCAAACAGCATTACGGAATCAATTTGTGTGCGATTTAACATCAAAACGTATACAAAGTGGATTACTAAAAACTAGAAATTTAACTGTAGATAGAGCAATCGAAAACGTAATAAGTATGGAGACGTCAGAACTTGACACGAACCAGTTAAATAGAAAACTTATAAATAGCATTAACGCGATAAATCAAAAGATATCGACCGCAATTCCGAAATACAATGTTAATTCAACTAGGAACATTAAAGAAGTACCGCAGGTAGATGTTTAAAAAGAGCTTGTTACAAGTGTGGAAGCACACAGCATTAGCAAATACGTGTAATAAAATCGAAGCAATATGCGACTTTTGTAAACTGAAGGGACATCTGCAGAAAGATTCTACAAAAGTCAAGAAAACCTTAAATCTTAATAAAGTGGAAGAAATATAAATTACAGACAGCGGAGACATACAAGAAGTGTTTACCATTGGGGATGAAGATGACTCTGGAAGCTTCAGGGATAAGTATATTGTGAATCTAGTGGTAAATGAAAAAGAATTTAGGTGGAGGTATAGGTGCGCACCGCACCGGTGAGTGTGACTGAAAACACTTAACAGAACTGAGTTTACAATTTTAATACTACAAACTACTAAAATAAAACTAATTTCTTACTGTAAAACTGTTCTGCAAGTTGTGGGGCATCTTAGTACAAAAGTAGTGTACCGCATTCGTACAACTACACTTAATACGTTGTAATGGGGACAGACAACCTTTACTAGGTAGGGGATGGAAATGAGTGCTAAACATTAGTTTACACGAGATTTACTACGTCAACGCCGCTGAAAACAATCTTAAGGAAAACGAACTAGTCAAGAGGCTGATCAATAAACATGATGATACTTTTAAGCCTGATGCGGGTACAAGTAAGGGAATATAAGCTTTAATTTACGTATAGGAGGGTACAAAACCGGTATTTATAAATGCAAGAAGAAGGGTCCCTTTTGCACTGCAAGATGCAGTGAGCAAATAAATTGATTTATTAGTGGAACAGGGCATTTTAGAAAAAGTTTATAATTTGGAGTAGGGTACGCCTGTTGTTCCAGTAGTAAAGGCAAACGAAAAAATTTGTTTGTGCGGGGATTATAAAATAGCGTTAAACTTCCCGTAATTATCGATTATTGCCCTTTACCGATTATTAATAAACTGGTTTCACAGATAGTGGGAGGCACAAAATTTACCAAAATAGATCTTAGACATATATTTACATTTAGAAATTAAACCGGAGATGAGGGAGCTCATGACATATACACATAAAGGGTTGTATCGCCATATGCGTTTAATGTTTAGACTATCCAGTGCATCTGCTATTTGGCAGAGAGTGAAGGAACAAATATTACAGAGTACTTCTGGAGTATTTTTATTTCTTGATCATATTCAGGTCACTAGCCGAAATACAAAATAGCACTTACATACCTTAGAGTTAGTACAGTATTGCCCGAAATAAACAGTACTGAAATTGTAATTGTTTTGTATATTTAAAAAATACATCTTATTGACACTTTATTATATGTTCTAAATGTGCACCTCCTCGTTCGAGACAGACTTCATAACGATGTTCTAAGTTTCTGGTCATGTTATTGAATAAGGGTTGTCTCAGGGCTGCGAAGAAGACTCTAACGGCATCCTTTAATTCATCGAGGGTTTGTGGTGCCCGTTTGAAAACGGCATTTTTAGCCATGCCCCAAATGTATGCGTCTGGAGGTGTGAGGTCTGGAGAATGTGAAGGATAAGGGAAGTCAGTAAATCGTGATATGAATTTGCTTGGAAAATGTTCTTGAAGAAATTGACGAATTGCGGCAGCAGTATGGCAAGTTGCCCCGTCCTGCTGAAAAAATTGGTTTCGAAATGCCAAGTTACGTGCACGACAGAATTGACGTAGATCAGGGATAAATCGTGTTAAAATTTGTCTGTACCTCTGTTGATTAAGTGTGACTTGCCTACCATTCTCTTCGATAAAGTACGGACCAATGATTCCGTGTCCGGAAACAGCACACCAGACACTCACTTTTCACTATGTAAAGGAACCTCTTGAACCTCATCGGGTCTGGCAAAGCCCAGAAATCGATTTGTGCGACGATTCACATAGCCTGACAAGTGAAAATGTGCTTCGTCTGAAAACCAAACATTTTTCAAAAATTCAGGATTTTCATACTGTAACGCGAGAATTCTGGCGCAATATTCCACTCTACTGCGATAATCCCGAGGATGTAGTTGTTGATGTACCTGAATCACATACGAAAATGTACCCAGCTCCTTCAGGATTCTTTGAAAGGAAGTTCTTTTTAAATCAAGTTGTAACGCTGTCCTTGCCTGGCTGACTTTCGGATTTTCTAAGATTTGCTCAAAAACACGTTCATGGTTATTGTTGTTGTTAACTGTCCTGGGACGCCCCGAGTTTCCTTTTCGTTGGCACAATACACTACCTGTATTTCTAAACTTTTCAATAACCTTCAAAATTACAGCATTACTTGGAGAACGTTTATTAAACCTTTGTGTGAATTGATCAGACACGTATAGCAAACTTGCACCATTATGTCGGCCGATTCCGTATGAACGAAAATAATGCTCTACCAGAAACACTTTCTCCTCTGTACTTAACACCATTTTTAACAATTAGGCCCTACTAATTACTTGTTTGAGGTTTACTTGACAGGTCTATACTAGCTAACTTGAGTGTGACAGCGGACGCATAAAAACACCGCCAACTTAGTTTCAGTACTGTTTATTTCGGGCAATACTGTATTTCAAAAATTGAAAGACTATAACCTTAGACTAAATAATAATAAAAGTGTATTTCTATCAGGGTTACAAAAAGCTAAAGAAAAGTAGAGGCAATTCAAAACGTGCCTGTACCGAAAGATAAAACTCAATTAAAGGTTTCTGTAGGACGTCAATTTTACAACTTTTAAATAACCTTCTAAGGGACGATGTGAGTTTTAATTGGATATTGGAGTGTTGGAAAGCATTTAACTATGCTAAACGCGAAATACAATCGGATAAAGTGCTGTGTCACTTTGAATCTTCATTATCACTAATTTTGGCTATTGACGCTTCACCGTATTGGGTCGAAACAGTTCTTTGTCAGATGTATCCGGATGGTACAGAAAGACCATTACAATTCGCAAGTTAGGCATTAAATTCAGCAAAAATACGCTCTAATGTACAAAGAACTTATGGTATCATATATGGCTTCAAAAAGTCTTACAAGTATTTATACGGTAGGAAGTTCCGTCTACTTACGGACAATGAACCCTTACTGCAAATATTTTCACCTACAAGAAGCTTGCCTATGTTGATTGCAACCAGAATGCAACATCATGCTGTCTTTTTACCGCAAGTTCAATACGATATAAAATTCCAAAACACGTCGTTGCATGCAAACGGCGATTTCATATCGCGTTTACCACAATCATCCAAAGATTTGTGTGTGTTCGATAAAGCGGATGTTTTAGAGATAAGTTAAATTAAAACGTCACCTATATTCGTCGAAGAGTTAGCTGTAGCTACTGCTTTAGACGAATCCCTTAAAAAACTGTTAGCGGATTTAAAATTGGGAAACGTAATTATAAACAAATACCGTTTTAATATTGATCAAAAAAAGTTTACCTTACAATCGGTGGCATAATGGTGGTCAAAGTGCCGCAATACCTAAAACAGTACGAGAGATGGTACTTTCGGAACTGTACACCACCTATTTCGGTATTGTTAAAATGAAAGGTCTTGCCTGTAGTTACTGTTAATGGCCGGGAATCGATATCGATATCGAAAACCTTATTGAAAATAGCTACCAATGTAATAAAAAAAAAGAAGGTACAAAAAGCGGAAACCCATGTTTGGAAAAAGTGTGAAAAGCCGTTCGAACGGGTACATATGGATTACGCAAGACCGTTTAATAGCGGGTATTATTTTATATTAGTGGACTCTTGTACTAAATGGTCCAAAATCCATTATACGAAAAACCAGAGTGCGGAAAATACATCGAGATTTGTAAAAAAATATTTTTATTTTTCAGAATTTCTAGGTTTTTGTAAGCGATAATGGGTCAAACTTTAAATCATTTAAATTTGAACAATTTTTGAGACAAAATGGAGTAATGCATAAAGTAACCGCACCATAGCATCCCGCTAGCAATGAACAAACGAAAAGCTATATAAAATTTTTAAAAAGGTTACTCTGAAGCATGACAAAATTTGCTGCATACAACTATTGGAGTAAGTCTTGTGGAACTAATGTTTGGCAGACGTATACGTACGTAACTCGACGGTATGAAACCTTTTGCGGACACAAATAAAACATGCTTAAATAATAATAAGAAACACCGTAATTTGGAAGTTGACTTAAGAGATCATGTGGAAACAATATGACAAATAAAATATTGGTCAGATACTTCATAAAAGCTACACTACATCTCGTTGTAGGACTGGATGAGGAAAAGAGTGGAAACAACACATAGATCAGGTACGTGAGAATGGGGAGCATAATCCGCAACAAACAGCTACACCTAGTTTCGTACATTTTGCCCCACTACCTACTTGTACATCTAATAAAAAAATAAGGGATGAAACAAGAGTCGGAAATAGTCATTGGAAACAATCTAGGGACGAATTTATTACCTGAAAATATAGAGTTAGCAAATACTTCTAAAGGTGTCCCAGATGTTCCGCAATTGAAACGTTCATCCAGAATTAGAAGAGCTTCTATAAGATTAAGCTATTAGGGCTAGCATGTTAATATCTTACGAGGAAGAGGGGATTTGATATATATTTGGCAATCAACACAGCTTATATATGTTGGGGTATCTACGTTACAAGCAAATTGTTTTGGCAGTTAATTGTTTATGTATGAGTGCAGAAAGTACTTTGTACATAATTAACAAAGGTCTCTGGTTATTATATACAAAACTCTTCTATTACTATAGTCTATTTTTAAACTAAGAAGAGGGAATGAAAAGCACGATTTAAAACGTAAAAAGGAAATAGAAAATATCCATAGATTACATTTGGCGGCAAAATTGAATCATGCTAGATTATCCAAAAATATGGATGAAGTAATAATTTCTGAAAGAGAGGTTATGATGGAAAATTTATACTGCTTTTAAATGTAACTGTTAGCAAACTAAATTGCTTGTTAAACAATCTCGTAAAATACTTAATATGTTTCAACTTGCACTAGGATTGTTCCCTATATTAATAAATAAAAAATAAATGTGGAATTAGTATTTAATTATAAACAACATGAAACAATTATAAATAGCTATTGTTATAAAAAAATATGGTACAAACTACAGGAGTGTGTTTCCAAATGATGTAGATAACCAGAAGAATGATCAAAGTTGAAGGAAACTACCTCGGGAAAATATCACACTTAGAACACTGCAAGTTTCATTTTTGAATGATGCTGGGTTGGTCCCAAAAATTTCACAATTGGTAAATAACTCTACACATTCTAAATCAGTCCTCGTCCCAACTTTCAGAACTACTTTCAGCGTCAAGTAAAATAATCAGGGATTCCACCAAGTTGTCTATGACTCCATCCATATACACATTTTGTCTTCCTTCTTTATCACGTGCTCAATACAGTTGTTACAATGAACAGCCGTAACATTGTTAATGGCGTTTATTAACAATTTATCAACATCTGATAGTTAGAAAGTGGTGTTTTTTGCTGCAACTTCGCTTTTAATTTGTGTCCAAATTAACTCAATTGGATTGAGTTCACAATAATAAGGTGGAAGGCGTAACACAAATTAATTAAATTTTTTTTAGCCATTTCATCAATCGCATACTGGTTGTATTGTTCCTTATACAATTTAATTAAATGGAGCAGTTCTGATCGCACCATGATCACGCTAAATTGAATATTTTTTGATCGTAGCCATTCTTGCATGTCTTTTTTTTTTGAAGATGAGGTTGGTATCGCCTCTACTCTGCGGCTGTGATGAGACGTATTGTCCATAATAATTACAGCAGTATCTGGTAATTTTGATGATGTATGCTTGAACTATTTTTTGAACACTGTTGAATTCATTTCCTCATGGTAATCCACAGTTTGTTTGCTCTGAAAAAGGTACAAACCATCTTCTACAAAGCCTTTTTTTGTTCGTCAATATTGAACTGTAATTTCTGTTTAAGTATATAAATGTTGTTACGAAGAATTGGAAGAAGTTTTTAAAAAGACAGCTCCCAAGGCCCGAAACGTAACTGCCCAGTCGGCAGGATGTCAAAAGGTCACTAGGGAACCCAAATTCGAAGAACTGGTGGTCTGGAATTTCAATTCCTAATTTGGCAGAACCCAAACAAAGCATCGATCAAATCCAACCAAACTAACCTTGGACGAGATACAAGCATCGATCGAATCCAAACCAAACCAACGTGGACGAAGTACAAAATTAACAGAGTCCATGAAAACAACGACGAAATTAATTTAAGTTTTTTTTTCTTTAAAACCAATTAATTTTTACAAATTATTGATATTCGCTAGTAATAAAACATTTTTTCTAATTTTATTATTTTATGTATGTACAGAATTTTTATTTTTAGTTATTGCAATTTATGCCATTTAATGAAAATAATTTACTTATATATTAAGAGAGTTAATTTCAAAATTCAAGAAATTAAATTTAAAGCAAAAGGGAATTTATTTTAAAACAAGAGAACTTATTTAGAACTAAATAGTACAAATAATTATTACAAATTATTAAAATAATACGAAACGTTACTAGCGCACGAATTATTAAAATTAATACGAAATAAAAACGAATTCAATTCAGCAAGTCTGAAACATAAAAATAGAACGTAATTAACTCCACCATTATCACCGAAAGCTTATTGTACAAACGCAATTCTTGTAAACAATTAATAACAGAAACGATTTATTCCAGATTTAAACTTAATCAAATTCTATAATTAAAACACCTCAGTTATAGAAACAAATTATTTAAAACTCGACCTTCAGTGCAACATATTGACTATAGTGCGTAATTGTAAGAATATTTTTCAAATTATTATTAAAATTAACTTATTATTAATTGAAACAAGCGTTTAAATTTATAGTGCGATTTTCACCGGAAACTCTCATCGTTAAATATAAACCACTCTGTACGAATATTTAGTTATAGCAAAACATTTACTGAAAAGACTCACTCAAAAGCGCGCATCGCAAACTTTATAAAGTATAATTGAATACTTCTCAATACGGAGATATCTAATGATATAAAAGCATTTACGCAATTAATTTATCACGACACTGAAATAAAATCCCTCAGTAGACAAAAAAACTTTGTAATTAAATTATAAAGGCAACATTGAACAACGCGATTGACTGAAAACTTCCAACTTTATAAATTAAAACATTCAAGGTATTGAGACCGTACAGTTGACAGGAAACATCTTATGCACTTATAAACTACAACACCCACGAAAAAGAGATAATTTTAGCAGACTCAATTAAACAGCAGAACTGAGATAAAGTAAAATTACAACTGAAGCAAAAACATACAAAGTAAAGTAATTACTGCAAGAAATTAGTAACTCACATCGAAACCTTTCAGAAAGTAAAAATCACGACAAATTAGCATCCGCGAAGTATAAAAATACACAAATTTAAGACTACACCAATTAACCAAGACATTGTCAAACACACACTTCTCAATTTAATTACGAAACCGTATAACTACAATTCTTTACATAGCTCAACACACTTCAAACTGAAAATTAACAAACCAAAAAAAAGTAACAATTCAAACCGCGAAATAAATCTCAATTTATACAAAAACTTAAAATTAATAAAACCGAAAATAAATATTAATTAAAAGCCAGAACAATCCTTAACAATTATGAATTCAGACATAAAAATTTATCTCGAAAGTATAACCATCTTCAATGGAGATTAAGCGTTACTGGGGAATTTCCTTACTGCGTGTGAAATATTTTTGAAAACCTTTTACAAACCCGGAGATAAAGAAAGAAGTGTATTGCTTTTACGCCTGGTAATAAGTAAACTGACCAAACGGGCAAAACGTTAATAGTCAGCCGAGATGACTTAGAACAATGGGAAGACTTGAAACGCATACTAATCGCATATTTTGGCGATCAACGTAACATAAAATGCCTAATACGCGATCTAATAAACCTTAGAATGGAAAATAATCAATCCCCGTACCAGTTAGGAATGAAATGCTAAGACATAAGAAGTCTCTTCTTAACAAAATTAAAAATCGAAGAACTCGACTAAAATATCCGACTTTTAAACGCAAAAATGTATGACGAAATGGCACTGGACACTTACACAAATGCACTACTAGAACGACTATCAGAAAAATCAGAATTCAACATCCCCAAAACTTAGAAGAAGCCATGAACATGATCATAGAGGAAGAAAACGTAATGTATTACCGAAGCAGACTATACAACCGCAACGCAAATAAAAGTTATTCGCCAATAAAACCATACACGCCGCGAGACATACAATCACTCAACCAAAATTTACACCATTTAACGCACAAACAAATCAACAGCGAATTAATAACCCAAATTTTAGTAGCGCAAATTTTAATAATCAATTCAACCAATTTCCAAAACCAATGTTCAACTCAAATTTTACAAAACTCGCATTTCCATCAAGATTCAATCAAAATATGAACCAACAGAGACCAGCATTCAATGCAAACCCTATTAAAAATACACCAATGATAAATAATAATAAGCCTAACAATTACTACAAACCAACACCTATGGATACCTCATCTGGTAACACCAGACAAAATACAAAAATATCACAAATCCGACCAAACCCTCATCAAAAACGAAACTTTACCTCCGAAAAATTAATACCAAGAAATAGAAGAACCCAATGACGAATCAAACCAGTTAGAAACTTATGAACTCGACGAACCATGCGAAAACTACGATGAGGACGACGAAGAAACGCGTGCTCAAATTTTCAGATAGACCGATTTATAAACGACCAAACGTAATAAATTTAAATAATATTAATCGACAAATACTACCGTATATAGAAATACCCCACGCAGAATTTAAATTACTAATCGATACCGGATCCTCAAAAACACTAATCAGCCCTCGAACCGTAAAGAAACATTATTTAGATTTTGTAGAAAGAGAACCATTTAAAATTAAAACAGCCCATCAAACGACATTACACCAATTCATAGCTAACATACCCTTAACGAAAATCTTCAATGTAAAAATGAAACACAAATTTTGTATTTTCGAATTCAACGACAAATATGACGGACTAATAGGAATGGAACTTCTAAGAAAACTAGGAGCCAATATTGATATAAAAAACCGTTTATTAAGAACAAAACACGGACAGATCCCCATTAAATTTTAAAATACCCAAACCGAGCAAAAATACACGGTAGAACCCCGAACAGAGAAAAAATAAAAATTCCAGTAAATTCAAGCAACAAAGTAGGATTATAAACCACATAACATTTCAACAAGGAGTAGAAACCCCCACCGCGTTAGTACAAAGAAAAGATAATTATGCCATTACAACAATTTTAAGCTTAAATAACTACCCCGTAGAACATAGAGAAATAATTATGAGCCATAATTTGGGCAACAAAATATTTTAGACCATACCTTTAGGGGCGAAAATTCTATATATACACCGACAATAGACTATTAGAATGGCTATGTAAACTTAAAGAACCAAACTCAAAATTACAACGATGGAGAATCAGACTAGAGGAATACGATCACGAAATTATATACAAAAAAGGAATTTATAATAATAACGCAGACGCTCTAAGTGGAATACAGCTCAACGCACTAGAAACAGAATCAATTATAGGAAACGTAGACAAGACGGAAGTAAGAGAAAACCCAGACGAGATAGACGCAATACATTCAACACAAAATGAAGAACCAAAAACCGCGATTAAAATTTTAAACGAAGTCATCGATATAAAACTCAATCAATTTATACTTACCGAAGTTTTAATCAACCCCAATCCCGTAAAATATACAAAAATAGATAATAAGAGAATATACCAAATTCAAATAACCAAAGACAACGAGGAACAAATAATTAAAATTTTAAAAGAATACACTCCCGAGAAAAAAAACGATTCTACTTTTATTTTAACAACGAACATTTATATAAACGATTTTTAGAAATATATGTTAAATTGTTCAATAACTTATCAGAACTTATCAGATGCACAAGAAAATTAATAACATTAGACCACCCTGACGAAATAAATGATGTAGAGTTAACCACGGACTTCCTTAATTAATGTGAATTATGCGACAAATCAAAATACGACAGAACACCCCCAAAAATACCCCTAATGTTAACCCAAACACCCGACAAACCGTTCCAAAAATTACATGCCGATACTCTAGTAGTAGAAGCACAAAACTATTTAAAAATTGTAGATGCATTCACCAAAATAGGCCAAGCAATACCCATCACCTCTAAAAATAGCATTGACGTAACAAAGATTTTTACAATACTTTACATTTTATGGGACATTTTAGATAACGGCAGCGAATTCAAAAATGAGACGATACCACAAAATTTAGAACACCACATAATAAAAATACCCTTTATAACTGAAAACTACCCTGAATCGAACCGATTAGTTGAAAGACTACATTCAACCCTCTTAGAACAAATCAGATTACTAAGAATAACTTATAAGAAATCACCAATTTAATGTCATACGCACTAATCGCCTACAATAATTTCACTCATCGACAAATTTTACACCCCTAGAATTAACGTTAGGACATTCAGATTCAAGGAACCCTTACGACATACATTATAACAAAGAAGTATATCAGCAATATCCCACAGATCACAAAGAGAAACTAAAAATAACGTATGATAAAGTAGAGAATAAATTAAATAACGACAAGGAACGTATCACCACAATCCGCAATAAAAGTATCGACGCAAATAAATTTTCAATAGGGCTAACCGTATACGAGAAAAATTTCCAAAGCAAAAGACACAAAACGGCACCCATAAATGTAGGCCCATTTAAAATTAAGAGAATATCAGACAAAAATATAGCCATAGCAGACAAACGTAAGACAGTAAAATACATTCACTTGAAAAACTTAAGACGCCCTGTAATTTCAGATGGATAATTATCACCCTTACCGTTAACCTCCGCCCAGATAGAACGGACAACGAAATATTAATTAAAGATATAAAAAATAACCCCGGTATACTACCAATAAAATTGGGAAGTATGCAAAATACAATAAACTATTGGACATTCGCACAAAAATTTGGTTTAACGGAACTAAAACAAGAATTTCAAACAATCAAAGATAATTATTACTGATTAAAACAATCAATGGACGCTGCAAAGTTTGGAAAGGAATACGCCATAGAAATGATGAAATACAATAGCATAATAGAAAGCATTTTAAGAAACATAGAAGATAAATTTAACAGATTAATACCCATAGAACAAAGTACAAGACGAAAAAGAGGACTAATTAACGGACTAGGTAATATAATAAAAACTATCACAGGCAATTTAGATAATCAAGACGCAGAACGATATGATAACGCAATACAATACAACAAATTAAAACAAAGAAACAAACAAACAAACAAACAAACAAACAAACAACTAATTAAAAATCAAAACGATATAAAAACCATTGTTAGCACTCAAATATCTCTAACCTAATCAACTATTATAAAATTCAACGAAACATTAAGAAAGCTGGTAAGAAACCAAGATAGTATAGCCAACAGAATACAAAACCTTGAAACTAACATGCAAACCACTATAGTAGGAATGCGAGATTTAATTAGATTCAATACGATATACACTCAAATAATATCAACCCTTACTATTCAACAAATTTTAGCTATATTAGAAAACGCAGTAACATTTGCAAAATTGAATACATTACATTCTAGCATTATAGAACCAACTGATTTATTAAAAGAATTATTAAGAATTAGATCATTTATAACTAACAGTAAATTACCCTTTGATGTAACAGAAGCAAACATTCTTATATTTGAAAAAATAGCTGTAGTTAAAGAATATGTAAAGACGAACGACATAACATTTTTAATAGAAATCCCAATAGTAGAAAGTAACAATTATAATTATTATCATTTATTTGCTTTTTTCATGAAAACTACTAGCACGTACCAAGTTATCATACTCAAAACCAAATTCCTATCCTTAAATGAACTAAAATATGGTTACACAAACGAAAAATGTACCGAAGTAACACCAAATAAATTTTTATGCCAGTCATTGACAACAACAACTATTCAAGAAGACAGCCCTTGCGAAGTACAATTACTAGAATTTTCAAATCATTAGGAAAAAATTACCGAAAACAAATGGATTTCCATATTTCCATCAGAAGTAATAGCAACCGCACATTGCAAGTAAGACGGGAATAATCTAGTATTAACCGGAAGCAAATTAATCACTCTCAAAGGAGACCGCTATTTAAAATTAAAAAACGAAATAATCAGAGTTTATCAAGACCCTACAGTAACCAAGAAATTTGCAAATTTACCGGAATTACAATTCAAGATACAACAACCAGAAGATGAAAAAATAATCATGAAACCCATGCAGCTAGAACATCTAGACTTTAACGACCCCAACCACGCCATGAAACTAATAGACAATTATAAAGAACACTTAAGTGAACTAAAAGTGCCGAAGTTACACTACGATAATATAAGCGTTTGGACAATTTTATTAATCATTTTACTAATTTTTCTAATTATATATGATTTTACAAAATGTATCTTAGATATAAGAATAAAGAAAACAGTTTTGGATTTAAGGAAACAAAGGTAAATAAAGAAACAATAAGTGTATCCTTAGAAACAATGAATTTTAAAAATGAAGGTTATGAATTTAAAAATTAAGCAAAGAAACCTTAATTTTTCATTTACGTTGGGAGGAGTTATTTATCCACCAATTTTTATATGTATTATAAAATAGAATCTATTAGGAAATATTAGAAATCATAAAGAAATTATTAAGTCAAATGCAACAATGTAATCCAAGGATAAATTTAAAAAAAGGTTATTAAAAGTTCATGAGAACGGATGCAATACAATGTATTCCAGACAATAGTGATATTGCAGGTGGCAGGTCACAGACGGTTAAGATACCGCAATTACCTAGAAAATAAGATTGTTACAATGTATTAATGAATAGAATTAAGAATAAGCAGACATGAGCTCTGCAAGTTTCTACAAAATTGTGAGAAGCAGCGACAACATAAATACCCCGGGAGCTCCAAGAGCAAGTCCGTCTACAGTATTTCAGCTTTAACATTGCAGTTTGCTTAGGCTACTCAAAACATTAAACTCCAATTAGTATTTAAATTTCGACATTTTTTAAACCAGTTTCTCAAAATTCAACTGTAATTTCTGTTTAAGTAAATAAATGTTGTTACGAAGAATTGGAAGAAGTTTTTAAAAAGACAGCTCCCAAGGCCCGAAACGTAACTCGCGTACCATAATAAGCCGATTTCTTTTTCCAGATGGTCGTTTGATTCCAGTCGATAACTCTATCCGCAGTTGTCGTCTATCCACAGTTTTTTTTGCATGACCTTTGTTAATCCATGTCTCATAGAGGTAATAAATTGGTCGACTCTCCTTCCTAAACTATTTAATAGTAAGCAGATAATTACGCCTCTATCTAATAATATCGTCAGGCGACTGCTTTTTAAAGACTTGAAATTAATTTGCTTTATAAATTTGTGTAATGATAACTTATTTGTGGTAAATCTGGATTGTTTCCCAACTCCTTTACGATTTTGTTTAAAGTGGACAGTTCATTTTTAAAAAAGTAACTATGTACTAATCTTCGAATTGAAGTTTTAATACTTTTATCAGAATCTTCCATGCAAGCAGGACGTCCGTGCAAGTGTTTGAAAGGAGTAATTGTGCCTCTTTTCCTGTATTCTTTTAGAGTTTGGTAAACTGTTGATTTTGCAACACCTACAAAATAAAAATTAAAATCCTTCCAAAGTAAACTTTTGAAACTTGTCCATTGTTGTACTAATTTTAAATACAATTTCGGTAGTTTTAGTTGATGGTACTTCAGCCAAATGCTGTTTATATAAGTTTATTATTGACTGCTTTTCAGCCGCAGATAAATGTCCCATATCTAATCCTCTACGTTTTTTCGGTGGCGAACACGAAATTTTAGGCAAAGAACCCATTTCAATAAAAAAACCTTTTATCCTGGTTGATCCTGCCCTCTCAGGGCGCGTCTAGTAGTCAGCGTTAACCTAGTGGTTAGGACAATGATAAATATAATTTGATACAAATTCTGAAAAGAAGGTTTTGAAATGAAAAATGAACACTAAAGTAGAAGATTTTAAAACTATAAACCGCCAATGTAAACAACTATCAACAACTGTTTAACATAGGCTAACATTTAAAAATACGTGGTATGCTTTATTAAAACGCTTTAAAAAACGACAGCTAAAATGGCCATTTAAGAAAATTCTAATTTAGAGCGTTACAACGCTGTATGTGGCTGAATGCGCCCATTCAGAAGATACAAAAAGAATATGTTTTTATGTAATAAAACTGTGTCCCCCATTAGTTGATAGCGGTAACGAAAGTTGCTTCTTTTACTGAACGCGCTTAATATACAGTTATAATTTAGAAGCTGTTGTTTCACGTTTACGGAATTACAGTCAGGGTTTCCTTAGAAGGCGTTGGTAATTTCACCGTGTAAACTTGCCTTCCACGTACCCAATTACAAGTGCAGATTTTAACACATGACATTTGAAACGCTTCCCTCAGTTTAAGAATAGAGTATAAACTACTACAACTATACCCCATTTATAACACTTCAGGTGTGTATCCAACGTTTATGACAATGCCAAACGGGCGATGAAAGCAATCCAATCACCATTCTTACGCGCAACATTCGACAACTACCCCCAGGAAAAAGGACAATCTTACAGATGACCACCTAATATGTTATTCTACATTCATCACCAATTCGAGTAAAGGATCTTAACATAAAAGAAATGTTGACGAATCGAAATATGTCAAAGAATTGCAATACACACCATACAGCTTCAACAGATGCGATTCTAGTCATGACGTGCGTATACCCAATACACCTTTTAATAGAAGAATGAACGGCAATCTACCAAGTGTTAAAAACCCACCCTCAAATAAAAGTAAAAAAAAGAGGAAAGGATAGCATACTCAGAAAATAGCTCAAAAAACAGATTTTAGACATATGCCCTGATACCTAACATAAATAACACGGCCAGATCGACTTCTACATGACCCAGGTTCTTACTCGACATGGGAGATTTGGCAGCTATCTGCATAGGTTTAAAGGGACAGACACTCGCGAGTGCCACTATTGCAACGGTCAAGAGGACGATGCGAGTCATCTGCTGTTTCTCTACGACCGCTGGCAAAAATAGAGGTAAATGGAAAATTGATAGGGAGTAAATATGTAATAGACAGGATGGTCACCAGAATGCTTGAAAATAGCGAAAAATTGTCCCGAGTAACAAACTATGTTAAAGAAATCCTGAAAAGTAAGTAAAAGAATAATAGAGAAAAATAAAGAAGACATTTAGTTTGAAGAATCGAAATTATAGCAACCATTCCTCTAGAGTTTATCCTAATGGAAATGGATTGTTCCAAAGGAGTCTCTATCACAGAGGGAAGCGAGAAAGGTGTTTAGTGCGGTGACCCAGACAAAACACCCAGTTTGGGGTAAGTCCTGAACTTTTTCGGGAAATGATGTTTGTGATGCCAAGCGGGGGTCAGGCGTTAACGCTTTTCTTAAACCCAAGAAAGAAAACCAACCTTAGACAACTGAGGCAGGAACATTACTTTGAAGTCGGAACGCGTTGAGAACTTGTGTACATGGTGAATAGAAACGTGGAGTGTAAGAGAAGTATTTGAAAAAGAACGTGACTTATTACACAAAATGGATATATAAACGATTGATATGCCATATGCGTGCGTAGGTAGATGTAAACGAGTGTTCGTGGGTGCGTACGTGCGCACGTGTGTGCATGTGTGTGTGCGGCTGCAGAAGCGTGCATTAGTGTGTACGTGTGTGACCGCGTGTGTACGTGTATGCGTGCGTATGTGCTTGCGCGTAGGTGTATAGGTAGATACTTGTGTGCGTACATGTGCGCGTACTCATATATCAAGAAGTGTGATTTGGTATTTTCCAGAGTGTTGTATCCGTATGAAAATAGCTATAGAAGGTTTATATTCGTGGTATCGTGATGATGAGTTAAACGTTACACACATATGTACTTAGAATTACTAATAATTGAAGAGTTGTCCTAACATAAACCATTTCAACAAGTTAGATCGTCGCTTAGCATATCAAATTTAAAGTTATTTATTTTATAA
The DNA here is from genome assembly GCA_036346225.1 of Platerodrilus igneus. Classification (NCBI taxonomy): domain Eukaryota; kingdom Metazoa; phylum Arthropoda; class Insecta; order Coleoptera; family Lycidae; genus Platerodrilus; species Platerodrilus igneus. Next base: position 8,129,100 of record JARFIW010000791.1, read on the forward strand.
AAAATTTTTGTTTACTTTTGAAACAATGCTTAAAGTGATCAGTGGGGTTAAGAAATACAAACTTTAAGGTTAGTGTAGCTTTCGCCGGACTGAACGTAGATTTCGGTAGGTTAAAATTTAAGCGTTATTATATTTTAAATTAATATTATAGCATGCTAGTGTACAATGTTCCAACTGTTGCTTTTAATTTAAGTTATGGCTAAATAATAACGAGAAGTGGCAACATTGCGCGTCAATCGTTGTATATAAGAGTACATTTTAGATGTGGCATACTTGTGTTGTTAACCAACTTGGGTCAGGCGTAGTCAATGTTTAACCTTAATAATAAAGATAAGATAATTCATACTATAGCATTAATATCATCCATATTATATAACTGATGCTATAAAATTATGATATGATGTTGTTTTGGCTTTAATTGCAGTAGTTGTTACCAGAAAATGCATAATTATCCATCACGAAAAAGTTACTTTATTTTAATTAGTTTCTTTAAAATTTAAATAAACTTTATCGTCCCCAACGACCCTGAACATAATCTTTACATACGAACCCAACATCTTGTCCAGTTAATATTACTTTAGGTAACGTAATTGATTTCTTAACCACTGACAAATAAAAAACAATTACGCAATCAAAAAGTAATAATAAAAAATGTAAAGGAAAGTTAATTTCTTAATATATACATAAAAATAATCTTAATTGAGACAAATATTACCAGGAAATTAAGATTTTTAAGAAGTTGATAAATGTTGTTAAAAACATGAAGATAAAAACAAAAAAGGGAAAAGATTAGTTTACAAGTATAAACATTACTCCAAAAAAAGTTCACTTGTATTTAATCCTTTTTTTTATAGAAGTTGCCGCAGCCTTGGAATTTTGTCTATCTTGAAACATAGGAAATATGTTAAGAATTCGATACTTTTGTGTTTTTATCACAGTGATACCACGCTACTTTCTGTATCTTTGCAGACACACTGTTTACTATATACAAGAACGACATTTATTTAAAGCAAAGCACAATTAATGCTAACATATGTATATATATATATATATATATATATATATATTGCTATGATAATAGGGTTATTTAGAGGTATATAAGGTAACAGGAGAGGCACACTTTATGTGAACATAAAAAAATAAAGAAAACCTTCATTTATATAATAAAAAGTACATAATTCGGTCATTATGCAAAAAGTAAATTCCATTCACCTGGTATAAAATTGACAACCAGCCACAATCAATAAAAGGAAGCTCATTCTGTAATTGCTGAACCACATTTGGTAGAATAAATAATTCTGGGCGCAACCCAATTCATTATAGAAACATTTAATATATTCATAAACTCCCAATAAATACAAACTATGTATATTTAAAAGTAAACAAATTTCTTTAAAACTCGGCGCATTGCGCAAGGAATTGAAAGCAATAAAACGCATAAAACAAATTTTTGAAAAACGAGCGTATTTCATAACGCAATAAGACATAGATATTGAGGCAAAAGCCTACGTTATGTTTGAAATGTAAATCGCCACATTTAAACTAAACAAACAAAGTATGGAAATTATAATTTTGGATGTACGTGCAGAATTAAAGGTTAATATTTAAAAGTCCCTGTACAAAATTACAACTAGATGTTATAAAAGGCACAAAGTACTATTGACTAACGAAATCCATAACATAAGGCTTATTGTCTACGTAGTATTTGGAGCGTCTGAGTAATGCATAAAGTACGCAATTCGAAGTAAAACCCAACCGGCTGCATGATAGCGCAGTGCAACGCCTCTGCCGTGGTCGAATAACAAAATAGCGGGCGGTCAACCAATAACAGCACGTGAGACGACTTGTCTATATAATGCATCAAAACTGATAACAAACATTTATTCCATAACGGAAGCACGAACTGTACCAGTCGTAATAAAACTATTACGTAGATTTCAACTTAGTGAAGTTAAATTAAAAATTATATGTGAAAGTCACATTAATTAAAGTTTCAAGCGAAGAAAACAGCATAAGTGCGCGTTTAAACATACGGGTGTATAAAAATCTGTCGTTGGCTTAAAATGTAAGTCTAAAATTAATTACTAATAAACGAAATCTTTAAATTTCATTATTTAGGGCTCTAAGTAAGTACGGAAGTAAAAAACCAAAACAATGCGTCAATGCTCTAAGAAAGTACGGAAGTAAAACGCAAAACAATACGTCAATGCTCCAAGTAAGTACGGAAGTAAAACTCAAAACAATACGTTAATACTCCTAGTAAGTATGGAAGCAAAATTCAAACAATATTTGAATACTGATACTTCAATACCTCTAATTACTAAATACAATAAATGGGAAAACTCTAAATTAAGACGTTGAGATTTCAAGTAAAGCTATAAACAACACGTTTATTTGAAGCCACTGGTTAAGCTGCAGAAATACAGTTCAAAGCACGCAGAGCTACGGGTCAACAACCACTAAACTAGCAACTGATTTAAAACAGGAAACTCTCGTGGAAATCAATCGAAAGAATACCAGGTTACAATTAAATTTCTAATTAATAGCATAAGTTTTATTTTGAATATTTAAAACTTACAAGTACTTAGATATTTTGTGTAAAGGGTCATCAAAAATATGGTTATAAGTACAAAAAAGCAGTAAAAGAAAGGGAAAGATTTATTGAACGTTCAATGAAACATTCAATATAATACATAATTTTTTACAAGCTTTAATTGCTTAAAAGGGGTTATAAATAATGGTAATGAACAAATTCAATATTTATTTTAATTTTGATTCAAAATTTTGTAAATATCATATGACAGTACGAAAGTCGTAGAGTTGGAAATTGTACATATTTCTTAGATTATTATTCAATTTTTGTCGAATGTCGTTTATTTTATTCAGCTACATGAAGTGTTAGAGGAAAGGGGGTTAATATTCTTTGTTATCATATCGTTGTTCACTCTGGCCAGGGCATAACTGAGCTAGTCGGGCCATAAATTTTATTGTGTTGTTTTTAAAATTATTTTAGGTATTTTAAAGGCACAGATTCTTTCTGAATTTTAAATGCAAATATAATGAATCCACAACATCTCCTTTTTTACAAACTATATTATAAATACAAATATGATGAATACAAACAATACTTTAGATAGACATTTCGCAATGGTTCTTCTCACAAACAATATTCAAAATGCAAATATAATGAGCCCCAAAATCTCCTCACATTCACATATTTTAGATTATTCTCTACACTAGTATCTTATAAACAAACCTTATTCATTAATAAATCCTTAACTAAATTTTTATTATAATTACTATTAGCTTTAGAAGTGATCTAATTTAATATTCATTCCAGTAAATATCGTGTTAAATGTAACTGAATTCAGTATGTTTATAATACCTTATGTAACGACAAATCCTGCACGTGAATTTACAAAAACTTCTTCCAAAAAAATAAAATTATTTGAATTGCACACGTATCTTAGCATGTAATTTAAATACTTAGTCTAAAATTTAGTCCTTAATAAATCACTCAATTGAAACAAAGTATTTTATTTCTACAGTTACGAGTCTTTTCGTTGTTGGTTTTTAATTTAACAGTCCTCTTTCTTCCAAACATAACAACTACTAATTATTATGAATTAATCTCAATGTTCCATCCTCTCATTTAAGAAATATACTTTCCTTCTAATTAATCTTCAGTATTTAATTCAATTTAATCTTAAAATGGTTTTAATCTGTGTTAAATTTTGGAGCTTGCATTGTAATATATTTGAAATAATTATTAGCTACAAAATATTGTACTTCTTTGAGTGTGAATTTAATTATGTAGCCTATCTAGACTACGGCGAGTAGCAACCTCACCGCGACGCTCCAACCAGCGCTGATCGATTAACAAAGCGTGCATTGGTTTTTAACAGAATGAGCCTCCTTTGACATAATTGTTCTAGCAGGTTCGAGCAGCCTCTCGAATCTTGTGGTAAACGTCCAATACATTTGATATGAAAGATCCACTTCTATGATAATTTACACTATTGAATAATTTAAATTGATTAAATTAAAACATTTGCACTTAAAAGCACGTTTTATCGTTTTTTAAATACAAGCGAAAACTCGTTTAGAATATTTACACATGCGATTTTGCCTGACAAGTATTTTTATATCTTGAACATAAATTTATATAAAATACGATCCTTCAAGTATTTAGTATTAATGAAACTCCTGTTATAACCACGTGTTTATGGCGTCAAACGCCATTAGTATCTTAATATTCATTTATAAAGTGTATTTAACAGTTTGTTCCTATAGAAATAAATGTCCCTCTCGCATTTTTTCGCATTAATAAAAAAAATCTTTATCATACACTATAATATAACCTTAATCACCTTAATCACAGTAATATATATATATATATATATATATATATATATATATATATATATAATATTGCTGTGGAATCGGGACAACCTCTAGATTACTCGCTTCGGCTCCTAAAAATCATTCAAGCCCCACGAATTGGGCGCCATAAGATTGCCGTGGAATCGTAGATTTAAATTTTTAACATCTAGCCCCAGCGTTGAGCCGTCATAAGATTGCCGTGGAACCTTAAAAAAATTATTGGACGAAGCTGGGACAAAGCTTTAACATCAGACCTTTACCAGTGTCATTAAATAATTTTCAAAATACACAACTTTCCAAGAAAAAATTTCTTACCCTTAGATTTCTGCTATAAACTCTTCAGCAGCTTCCCTGGCTAGCTCAGCTGTGCCTCCTCTCAGATACCTAACTTTACAACCATTCTTCCTTCACACTCGCACACCATTCAATAAAATCACCAAATAATACAAGAATCATACAATCTTTTATTTACCGCTATATACAGACAAATTATTCACATGTATAAAAAAAACAGTCTGATACACTAATTACAAACTCAAATGTGATATGTTTTAAAATCCTTGATTTTCTAATTATTTGCAAACAAATTTAATAAAATATGAGTAGATGGGCCCCAGATATTACCCTAAATTTAACTGTACACTGGAGTATGGTGAGCTCATAATAACCCAGTTTATTTAGTATACGCCTTTTACCTTGCATAAATTAATACAAAAGCTATAGACCCGTTTACGCTTTACAATCTAATTTATATTCAGAATAAAATTTTGTAAGTTTTAAATACACCCCTTTTCAATCTTTAAACCCCAATGTATCTTTTCCAATAAGTTTATATAACCATAAATAAACCAAAAACCAAAATTTCACAAAAGTTTATCAGACAACAGAAATTTCAAATAAATTACCTGGAGAATGCTTCAGGCTTTCATTCTTCTGACGACGATCACCAAAACACCTCGGCTTCGTGACCATGAGCTGTGATACTCAGCGGGTTCACAAACGATAACCCCAATTCCGAGCCAAGCGTCTCTTTTTAATAGTACCATTCCATATCAGCATACAATCCTGGTTGTTTGTGATGCTTACCCTACATATATTATGCTTCCATTTATTGATTTTTTAGCTTAGTATAGTAGTAGCCAGACCTCTATTAATTTAATATACACTCCACGTGTTTCGCGTTAATAAATAGAAGGACGCTACTAATAAGTTACACGTGCTAGCACTATATTTACTGTACTATTAAGACATCTAATACTCACAAAAAAAACTCTACTATAATGTTGGTCAGCATTTATCGTAGTAAAGTAGTATAGAAGCGAAGACAAGACAAGAAAGCCCTCCTAATTTCTATTCCGTATTTATATTAGTTCAAAATTCTACCCCCGGATACACTTCCCGTGAAAAGCTTATTTTCAAATTTAAATTCTACAAATTTTAATACAACCGTCTCGAAAATTCCTGAAATTTACTCCGTCTACGTGCCGTATGTATCCGAAAGCGCTCCCACCTGTCGCGTGTGTCTACGTTTGGAAAAGTGTCTGTTGTTTACCAATGATAATATTCTCTGTCGTCATAAAACCCCGCCTGTACTATCTTTATCTCTGTCTGATGCATGTCTGCTGTCGCGTTTAAAATCCCACTTGAGTTATAGAAAATCGATATTGCTGACAGCTCATCTTCACTCCACGTGGATATGGTACGTGCGTTTCAATATCAACACATTTATATCTGTCTCTATCTGTAGTATATAACCGATCGTGCATTTCTCCCCTTGCTCTTTAAGAACTTTGATAGCTTGTTGTTCAAACCAAACTGACGGTTAAAATTATTTTCTATGAAGTTGTATCTTAATATGCTCATAATTTCGACGAATGTAACCTTTTTAAAAACGCAGGTGTTTGTTAATTATCGACCGTTTAGCACAACAAATCTTGAAGTTTATATTTCGTTGTATTAGATAAAACTGGCGTTTGCTTGTTACAGAGAAAACTTTTGCCTTGGAATTATTGATTTTCTTACCTTAGTGGGTTTTCTTATGCTTTTACGTGTTGAATTAAAATAAATTAAAATTAATTATGCGTATTCTATTTGCTTAAAAACTGTTTTTTTATGTACTTTTAACTTTTCAATTATCAATTATAAAAATACGTCAATACTTGTACGTTCTCCCTAAATGAATGAAATAAATTTGTGCGTAAATAATTTGTTCTTTTCTCTATGCAGGGTGGTTGAAATTTTATTGTTTACCCTAAATTAAACCCTTTGAATCTACAACAATATATATATATATATATATATATATATATATATATATATTATTTTGGTTTATTTATTTAATTTTTATATTTACTTGATAGTGTGAAATTTTTTTGACTATTTTACGTGCTTTAAATATGTTTGGTCGGTCTACAAAAAAAAACTTTTATAAGTGCGCCTCGACTATTTAGAATCTCTTTTTCTCAGGGTATCTACACCTACTTACCGTGGGTTCGTTGATAGCTAGAAGGTCACGACACCGACCAAACAGCACTACCTTAATTTTAGTATAAGTAACCCTTTTTTTATGCGTATATGCCAAATAAACAAACAGATCCGCGTAGCCTTGTGCCAATTCAAATAAACTTACCAAATGACTTTGACGCTCCGAAAAACACAGTACTCACCCGATTTATCCTCAGTCGTAGGCCTTTTCCTTAACTCTGGCTAACGATCTCGGTAGCCGACTGTGTCTTTACACCACGCTCCACTTTCACAAGGACTACTTGACTTTCCAGACACCAGGTTTTTGATATATTTTCTGTTATTTTTCACCTAAATCTATAAATAATTAAATGAATTTAGAATTTAGAAAACCTCTACTTTTAACTTCCCCGCGCTAATTTTCTTCTACTTATCCCGTCGTTCTGTTCAACCACTCTTTCCAATCCAGCAATATACAATCCAATACCAATTTTAACCTGCTCTTTCAAATTCTGTGCCGCTTTATAAATTTTTCCACCCAATACCTTTCAATCGCATGTAAAACCCAAATCACTTCTAACTCGTCTTCCTTCGGCCTTATAAATCCACTCCAATTCTTATTCACCTCAATCCAAACCACTCTAATTACCAGCTTTTATTAACACCTATCTCGGTGCCGCTCCAATATCTAATCTTCTAATTTTATACCACTAACTTTCCACTCTTCTTAACTCGTACTGTTCCCTCTGACTTTCTATACTTTTCTCTAATTTAAATCAAAAGCTTTAGCTTCCAAAGAATTTATTTCGACTTTAAATTATTCAAACTTAGTACATTTTTATCAAAACACGTTTTTCTACCCAACATATTCAAATCGTTCTCTATTATTATGTTCACCTAGGTGATACGGCCACCTTCAAAATTATTATGCCTATTCTTTTTACATTTCTAAATCCCAACACCCAATTATATCGTCACAACTAGTGTTGTGTCACTAATACCTATCAGTTATATTTGTACACTTTGCGATTATATTAATAACTGTTCGATCATTTGCGAATATAATCGCGTCGCACTTAAATCACTTTTTATATATACTACTTTCACATAAAATTTTGATAATACAAGTTTGTCCAAAGGTTGATTCTAATAAATATGTGCCGGAATGTTTCACATATAACCCTGGCTATGTGTTGTGACCAGTGGAACTTACACAGACGCACCCGGCTTTTAGACCAGCAAATTTACACTCTATGGATTATCATCGTACGACTTAGTATAAATCCTTGAAAACTGAGTTTTCTTACGTCATCAAGTCATTCTTTCACGTATTGGCACTTTTACTCTGACCAAACTACTTTAAATACTTCACCATTTGTAAAGTACGGCAAACACAAAGATTACAATTACGTGATCTGACCATTGGCTTTTTTTGGCATATACATAACCTTAAAACAACAAACTACTCTTTATACCCTTTTCGATATTACGTACACTTCAATATATATATATATATATATATATATATATATATATATGTATATAGCTATGATAATAGGGAAGTTAGGTTAAGTCATGGGGGTCGTAGAATAAATATAAACAACTTCCACTTTAATAAAAGCACATAATTTCAGAAATCATAAGAGTAAAACGGTCACTCTACATATTGTTAATTGAGAGAACACTGTAAATAAAATACACAGGATTAAATGCATGAGAACATAAAGATGTATAAGTGTAGTTTACAAGTAAAGATAAGATTTTAAAGCGCAACAAATTGCATCAAAATAAATCCCCGGGAAGCATAGATGAATTGGCATTGCAAACAGTTAACAATTGCGTCGAAAATATCATCGCATACGCATTCTAAATAATTCATTATTAGAAAATTGCTACGTGACTGGAAAAAGACACATTCGTTCAGAAAACCAATATTCTGTAGAAATAAACAAGCACCAGGCGATTCAATTTGACGATAAAATTAACAAACATCCAAATACGTGATTTAATAAAAGTCAAAAGTTGGAAATTTTCGAATAATAATACAATATGCGGGATGCGGACATGACAGACAAGGCATGCATTGAAAGATGTAAACTAAGTAATTGGTCAAAATTCCAAGGTATACGAGATAAGGCAGAAGTATCGTTTTAGAATGTCAACCAGCCAATGAAATCAATTGGAAGTAGGGCTTACATATACGATAGTAACGGAGCGACATTTTAGTCTATATTCAAACTGAGCAACGACTATGTTCAAAGATATTAAAAACCTACGTAAACAGTGAAGTATAAAGCGAAATAAATCAGAGTTAAAAGTGCAAAAATTTGTGCAACGAAAATAAGCCGATCTGTAGATAAACGAAAGTATAACAACTTAATTAAATTCATTTCTAATATTAATAAAACAGTGCTTTTAAATTTGGATTTTATACTTGGATCTTAAGTATGGATTTTAAAGTTGGATTTTAATTTCGACATTAATTTGACATATTTAATTGAGACGACTTTAATTTGGGACTTCTAACTTTGATCATACTCTAATTTTGGAGATAATTTAAAATGAACGTATTCTAATTTGGATATTCCGACTTGGTACGATTTTAATTGGAAGCGATTTATGGGAGGCGATTCTTATATGGGGCCGGCATATCAATAGGCAAACCGAACACAGAAAGAGGACGCAGATCCTAGACTAGGATAGAACTACAGGACCCATCCCAGGTTAGCAATCATAATACACTTTCTTATTGAAAACTGTTTTTGATTTAATATTTGCCACATTGTATATTTGTAAGACTCTTCAAAAAGGGTCACTTAAAGATTTATGAAAATGAAGTACGCACCTTGGAACGTTCATAGGTCCCTAAATAATTAAAAGATATTTTTGCTGGTGTTCAGAAAAACATAAATCAGGTATATGTAGATATTCTGTACAAAAAGGAAAATTTTGAGTGTTGTAAATATTATCAATTATTATATTGTGTATTATAGAATTGCTTTATTTGATTCAATAAAATCTATTCAGTAAGCTAGTCGGAGTAAAAATCCTAATTTAACATTTCATAACATTGGGGCTCAAAATAATAATAGGGCAAAACAAAATCCAAATTTATGACGGCCCAACGCTGGGGCTCGATTGTTCAGGTAATATCACAGCAATTTATGGTACGCCCAATCGTGGGGCCTAAATCATAGCAAATTTATGACACCCATCGTAGGGGCTCATTAATCCTAAAATCGAGTACCATTGCAATCTATATTATTGTAGACTGGAGAATCAGATAAAATATATTTAAATCAAAAGTTAAAGAATAAATGATTGCATAGATAAAGATGTCGGCCTTTTAAATATTTAGAAGCAGCGGCAAATCTTTCCTGATAGCACCGCAACCTGACTTACATGCATATATTTAACCACGCTGTAAAATACTCTACTAACGTTTGTAGTTATGTAAAATTAAATAAAGAAAAAATTTTGTCTAATTATGCCACGGCTTTTGAAACTCACTCAGGGATTATTATATCTAGATATTTCTACTCTGTAAGAAAACGGGTTCTGGTCGTCTTACAGGTACATTAAGCACTTTCATATAAAGCGTCGTCTAGTTAAAACCACTTAACCTCTCGCAGTGCAGATGTGGCGTTATTATTTTCAAAGATTGATAAATATAAGCACAAATATTTAATTTAGAGAAACGTTCGAGATTCAAATTACTAACAAATATTTTTAAATGGTGCATATACAAGGATTAATTTCAAATACCTGTAATTCCTCCGAAAGTGCTTGAGTTGTACATGGACCTCGTTACAGTATACTTAGAATCCGCTATATGAATTTGTATTCTTGTAATACTCCACCACTTATGATAAAACGTAGTCCTGTTAGACTGCGAAACCACTGTAAAATATTCGAAGCTCGCTGGTGCTATTCTTCACCAATACTAACGATGACTCTCTGTCATTTTAACTGGCATCACTCTTCATTACTGCACTTGGTTGTATAAAACCTTATTAATTATTATACGATACACTTATATTCTTCCACAAACATTAAATTCTTTGTAATATTGCTCTTCTTCCACAACCATTAAATTCTTTGTAATATTGCTCCAGTTACACGACGATTAAATAAAAAAAGATAAATTTCAAGTAGATACATTATTTTTCTATTGCATATTTTATAACAAGCTCCATAAGCAAAACATCACTTCATTACCAAAATTCAAAATCAACTAACTTATTTTCTAAACACATTACCTAGGAGATAGTCTCTATAATTATAACTTGCCTACTGTATACAAATGTCTAAGAAGTACATTCATTTATCCCTTATTATTTATGCCTACGTCCTATTTTGGAACAGATACTTGTGTCACTTACACTAATTATCATTGGTTGACATTCCACAAATCTTACCATTACTTTATGATAACTATACATGCTAAAATAAATTCTTTTACAGGTATTATGGTACATTAATTAGTTAATGACATATAGTATCCATCAAACAGTTACAAACATGATATTTTTAACAAACCGAAACACATTCAGTTGGAATTACATTAGATAAACGTTTTATTGAGAACAGTTAACCAAAAAGCTTCTTTCAAATCTCAAACGCTTGACCACGAGTAAATAGCATTTTAACCTAGTTTAACAAGTAATTATTTATCAATTCTTAGTTTATTGTAGTGTTTTAACTTTAGAAAACATTGATAGGAGTGGTAAATTAATGTGTTTACCCTCAGTACTAACAAATATCTTTTAAATCATTTTAGACCACTATAATATATACATACATATATATACAGTGCTTCCCAAAAGTAACGGATATATTCGATTAAATGATTATTGACAATTTCTGAGTAAAAAGCTCTGACACGTCGAGTTATATTTTTAAATTGTCATTTAATTATGTAATTTTTAACCCCCCACCCTTCAACCCCTAAGCGCTAGCATCCCCTACTTAAAAATTTTAAATAGCAATGTACCCCTTGTGATACCTCAATTAATAGCATTTTTCATGCAGAAATAAAATTTTACAAAAAATTCTAAATCGGTTGATAAATAACTATTTTATTCAATAAAAACTTATTCGTTTAAAGTGCCAATTATCGGGTATGCCTTTACAAACAAAATGTTTGTAAAGTGTCAAATAAGCTTAGTAAAAATACGTTAGTTAAGTGCGTGTTGCTTGTTTAATAATAATTCAGCAAAAATAAGACTTATCGAAACCGAAAGAATTGAAATTTTAATGATGATTGGCTTTGGAGATAGAATTCGAACGTACATAGAAGTTCAAATTTTATTCAATGAAGTTCATCACAACCTCCCCCCAATCTCGCAATTAACGATAAGCCAAATTGAAAATAAATTTTGGAATATTGGACACGTACGAAATAAATCTATAGATGGACGTCCATCAGCTTTAGATGAAGATTCAGAATTGGATGACTTGCTATTTTTGCAGAAAAATCCACATTCGAGCGTTGCGGGAGTCGCTTCACAGTTAAATGCATCAAAAAGTGCAGTTCATAGATTTCTTCGTAAGCAAAAGTTTCACCCTTACAAAGTGCAAGAGTTATTAGATGATAATTTTGATAGGCGAGCGCAATTTTGTGAGACAATGATGGAACTTTGCAATGAAAATCCTGGATTGGAAGAAAATATTATGTTTGCTGATGAGGCAACATTTTAGTTAAATGGTACCGTTAATAAGCAGAATTGCCGTTATTGAGCTCATGAAAATCCGCATTGGACGATGGAAGCAAATACACAATTTCCACAAAAGATTAATGTTTGGGCGGGAATAGTGGGTAATAATGTTATTGGACCGTACTTTTTTGAGAGAACACTCAATGGAGAACAGTATCTAAATTTTCTCCAATTTGAATTAATTCGGGCTTTAGCGGTACTACATTCGAATGCAGAAGATCCTGATTTACCTCATCCCAGTATTTGGCTACAGCAAGATGGTGCGCCTCCCCACTATACACGTCCAGTACGGGAATATTTCGACCAAGTAATTCCTATGCGGTGGATTGGTAGACGAGGACAAATTGATCGGACCGCTAGGTCTCCCAACTTAACCCCTTTGGATTATTTCCTCTGGAGTTAATTAAAATCTAAAGTGTATCTGAATAGGCCTCAAAACGTAAACGAGTTAAAGAAGAGAATTCGGAATGAAATTCGCTTAATTTCCCCTCAGATAGTAAACAAAGTTCAACAAGAGTTTGTCTCTAGATTAGGATACTGCATAGCGACTAACGGACAGCAGTTTGAACATTTAATTTAAATTGGGTTTGTTTTTGTTTTTTATTCAAGTTTTGTTTATTGAATAAAACTGACTTATTATTAAACAAGCAACAAGCACTTAACTAATGTCCTTTCACTAAACTTATTTGACACTTTACAAACGTTTTGTTTGTCAAGGCATACCCAATAATTGGCACTTTAAGCGAATAAGTCTTTATTGAATAAAACAGTTATTTATCAACCGATTTAGAATTTTTTTGTAAAATTTTATTTCTGTAAAAATGCTATTAATTGAGGTATCACAAGGGGTACATTGCCATTTAAAATTTTTAAGTAGGGGATGCTAGCGCTTAGGGGTTAAAGGGTGGGGGGTAAAAATTACATAATTAAATGACAATTTAAAAATATAAATCGACGTGTCAAAGCTTTTACTCAGAAATTGTCAATAATCATTTAGTCGAATATATCCGTTACTTTTGGGAAGCACTGTGATATATATATATATATATATATATATATATATATATATATATTAGACTTTATGCAAAACCCAAATAATTATTTCAAATCGAGCTAGTAATTGAAAGAAGGAGAATATAAGGTCTTGGACAGTACTTGAACCTGAATCTTGGCATTTCCAATACCATGCGTTTATCAATTACGCCACCGAGACCGATGACGACAATGGGGAAATGTACAAATTTAAATCGTGTACACAACTATACATAAACCTAACTTTCAATTACGTTTAGGCAATAATCTATGAATAAAACCCTTAACTATAAAAATATTTAAAACACTAGATACGTATTTCAACCACTATGTGGTCATCATCAGTAAGAATTTTTAAATAATAATTAGCTGTTGTTCCGGAACACTTCAGAGAAAATTTTCCTCACCACTGAAGTGAACGTTCCCAATATACAATTTACTATAATGTTGCTTTAAACACTATCGAGGATATTTTCCTCACCCGTAGGCTGGTGTTCTCCACAAGAAACAAGTGAATTGTGACGTTATAACTAAAATCTACTTAATTTATACTAATTCTAAATCTGCTGAAGCGGAACCAAATTAATCTTGATTTCTCATTGGTCGTTGACCAATAGAGAAAGCAAGGCAGATGGCTCTATGGGCTCTTTATCAGTGTTTAAAAGGGGTCCTTTATGCTTAACAATTTTAATTATTATTTAAAAATTCTTACTGATGATGACCACATAGTGGTCGAAATACGTATCTAGTGTTTTAAATATTTTTTGTGGTTAAGGGTTTTCATTCATTTTATATTTACTTTTTTCATTTTTGTCAATCATACCTGACTTTGTCAAATTCGCGTTACAGTTTGAGTTTTAGAGAGGGTACATATGTGAGTGGGATTTGTATAACGAAGTGTGCGACAGAAAATGGTCGTATATAAAATAAAGGGAGAAAGGGATAGGACCAAGACCGTTGATGTTTATTTGTAAAATTATGTAGAATTTTGTGTCGGTTAGGAGTTTGTGTTTCGAGAAGTGTGCCAACGGTTACGAGGAATTGAGAAACTTAAACAACAGGGGGGTGCTTTTGGTTTATATAACCAGCTGTAAGGGGGTGAGAAGCTTTCTTCTTTTTTCGCTCGTCATCAACGTTAAGTCTAATAGTAGCAAATGTTATTCAGTGTTTTTTTAAAGTTGTTATTGCACACAAGTGGGTGTGCTGTAGCTCTTGTTTTTTGAAAAATCTTGAATTACATGTACAAATAAAATCGAAGCTTCTCTAAGCCATGTAAGTACTACTGTTATTTTGGTTGATGGAGATTGCAAGGCGTCCTAAGATGGATTTGCAATTGTAAATGCATCGAAGAGTGATTGGCTGATAGTACATGAAATAGCAGAGGAATAGAGGAAGTTTGGATGCATTATCAGTGCTTAGTTGGTGACATTTGGATAGCTGCGTGCTGACTGGAATGGTCTGACTTAACTTGGGGAGCGGTTCCATAGCTCCGAGTCATTATAGACGGAAACGTCATCGAGGGCTGGATTGCAGATGCAGGCTGTGTAGTGGTTACCATGTAACTAATTTTTTATAAAACATTGTTGCTGAGTTATTCGACGTGTTTTGACACTTTGTGTTTTTTGAGTGCTTATTTTTATGAATTCTATCGACTTAAAAATTTATTGAACTTTATGTTTAAATGAAAATATGTTTATGTAGAGAGGGATCATTAATATAATGATATAAAGACTGTTTATGTACAAAGTAAAGAGGACTTTTGTTATAAGAGTGCTATAATTTTGCACACAGGCTTAAAGGGTTATGCTCTGTGCCCATATTAAGATGTTAAAGTCATGTATGAGGTTAGCCCAATTACTTTAAATAGGGTACATGTATAGTGAAAAATATTTGATCCAGCCACATTTAAAAAAAATAAATTGTTTTCTTCACAAAGATATGTAACTTTATGTATGTGAACTGTTGTAATAAACAAAGATTTGAAAGTAGTAACTTTTTATTTGTGTAAATAGAGTGTGATGTATTTTGGTAGTTGCGTTTTTTTTAGAACATTTTAGGAAAGTATTTTTCAGATTACAGCTTGGTGGCAGTTAGAGGAAGTTAAATTTTCAGCAGTTCAGGTAAGTTTCTTCGAGAGATTCATAAGAATATATAGTGAAATGAGCGGAGCAGCCGAGGTAAACTTCACAATATAATGATACCCAACGCTGGGGCCCTTTTCAAAGGTGACTACACAATATAAATGGCGCCCAACGTGTAGCTCCATCCAATGGAAACTTCACAGAATTATGGCGACCCGAACGAGAGGGGCTCGATTCCAATTAAAGAAAAAATTATTTTAGGAGATTTCAGAGATTAAAAGGTTAATTGTCTTGTAAATGTTTTCTTACTTTAGATCGAACTAGTGAGTGTATGAGTCGTGTAGTGTGAACGAATGTTAAGAAAGGAGTGGCCAAGGAGTGAAGGGGTAGAGATCGGAAGTGATGATAGTGCTTTGTTTGAAAAACCAGGACTAAAAATGGAGGAAGCCGGAGATAGTAGGAATCAATCAAGGTCAAAATCAGAAGAACAAGGAAATGAAATGATAATGAGAATGCTTGAATGAATGAGACATTAAACGGAGTTAGAGAAGAATCGAACAAGAAGTTTGAGCAAATTAGAGAAATGGGTGAAGAATCAAAGAGAAAAATGGAACAGATGAATGAAGAGTCAAACAGAAAGTTTGATCAAATAAGCGAAACAATAGACAAGTCGACTAAAGAATTTACGTATTTTAAAATTAGTTTAACGGTAAAAATGTGAGAGGTTGAAATGAAGGTAGAGAGGAATGAAAGGAATATAACAGATATTAGGCAGGAATTAGTATCATTAAAAACTAAAGTTTGGATTTTCTGTGAAGAGGAAATATATGGAAAAATGACAGAGGTGAGTGAGTCGTGTAGAGATCAGTTAGGAAGGTTTGAAGGAGAAGTCACGGGGATAAAACAAAATCTGACTGCCTTAGCGGGGGATAGTCCAAGAGTTTAACTGGGAATATGTCTTTAGAACAACAAATAAAATTCTTTGGAGATAAGACTTTAAGATCAATAATTTTACGGGTATAATTTAGTGAAGTAGAAACATTTCAATATGATTTAGCATAAGATAGCATTTAAAAATACGAGCTTGTTAGAAAGAGATAGGAAAGAAAATCAATAAACGAAAACTCGACGGTTACGACAGGCACGTTTTTAGGTAACGATCATTTACCAGAATGACGTGTGTTGTCAACAACTTCATCAGAAAATCAATATTTTCTACAAATGCAAATAGACGTCAAGGCAGGCACGGATCGATATGAAAACAAAGACAGACTGGTTATAGCATATATAGGAGAGATTTGCAAATGTCAGTAACGAACGAAGCAACAAGGATAAATTCGAAGCTATAAGCAAGAGTGAAGTAGAAGATGTTTGTATAACATATCAATTTTATATGGGGAGAGAAATTAGGAAATGTTATTGGACAGTACAGGTAGAAGTGGAGGCACGTGACAGTTTGAGCTTTAGAGAGAGTACATATGTGAGTGGGATTTGTATAACGAACTATGAGAGAGAAAGTGGTCATGTATAAGATAAAGGGAGAAAGAAATGAGTTTGTCTTACATGTAGAGCGTGAATCTTACAGGAATTGATTTCCAGTTGAGGCTAGTTTCGGCAAAGCGGACCAGCCGTTATATGTGTAGAAACGATTTCGCGGTATTTTGTTATGTACCAGCGTAAAATTCTAATACTGTTGGTGTTTATTTGTAAAATTATGTAGAATTTGGTGTCGGTTAGAAGTTTGTGTTTTGAGAAGTGTGCCAACGGTTACAAGGATACCAGGAAAGTTTGTTTATCTGGAGTGGAATTGAGAAACTTAAACAACAGGCGGAGGGGGTGGTCTATATAACCAGCTGTAGGGAGGGAGAAGCTTTCTTCTATTCTTCGCACGTCATCGACGTTAAGTCTAATAGTAGCAAATATTATTCAGTGTTTTTTAAAGTTGTTATTACACACGAGTGGGTGTGCTTGTTGTTTGAAAAATTTTGAAGTACATATACAAATAAAAGCGAAGCTTCTCTAAGCCATGTAAGTACAGACTACAGTTATTTTGGTTGTTGGGGATTGCAAGGCTTCCTAAGATAGATTTGCAATTGTGAATGCATCGAGGAGTGATTGGCTGATGGTACATGAAATAGTAGAGGAATAGAGGAGGTTTGGATGCACTATCAATGCTTAGTTGGTGAGATATGCATAGCTGCGTGCTGACTGCAATGGTGTGACTCAACTTGGGAAGTGGTTTCATAGCTCCGAGTCATTATAGACAGCAACATCATCGAGGGCTGGATTGCAAATGCAGGCCGTGTAGTGGTTACCAGGTAACTAATTTTTTAAAAAACATGTTGTTGAGTTATTTGACGTGTTTTGACACTGTGCTTTTTAAGTGCTTATTTTAATGAATTATATGGACTTAAAAATTTATTGAACTTTATATTTAAATGAAAATATGTTTATGTAGAGAGGGATCATTAATATAATGATATAAAAGCTGTTTATGTACAAAGTAAAGGGGACTTTTGTTATTGCAGTGCTATAATTTTGCACACAGGTTTAAAGGGTTTTACTATGAGCTCATATTAAGACAGTTGTTAAAGTCAGGTATGAGGTTAGCCCAATTACTTTAAATTTGGTACATGTATAATGAAAAATATCTGATCCAGCCACATTTAAAAAAAATGAATTGTTTTCTTCACAAAGATATGTAATTTTATGTATGCGAACTGTTGTAATGGACAAAGATTTGAAGTAGTAACTTTTTATTTGTGTAAATAGAGTGTGATGTATTTTGGAAGTTGCGTTTTTTTTGAGAGGATTGTAGGAAAGTATTTTTGAGATTACAGCTTGGTGGCAGTTAGGGGAAGTTTGATTTTCATCAGTTCAGGTAAGCTTCTTTGAAAGATTCATAAAAATATATAGTGGGATGAGCGCAGCAGCCGAAGTAAGCTTCACAATATAACGACGCCCAACGCTGGGGCTCTTTTTAAAGGTGACTACACAATAATATATATATTTTTCATTTCAAGAAAATTTTAATTTCAATACACCAAATGCGAAATTACAAACTATTTGATTCAATTTGAGGACATAAATAAACAAGTGTCATACGTCGCATATTTAATACATGCAGAACTTTAATAACACAGCATTTCCTCACGGGTCAACCACTATGTCCTAAATTCACAGTTTCAACTCGGCGGACAAACACTAATTCTTCGGATACATCTGCATCTTACGATGTCTAGAGGCGTACTCTCTTTATCGCCTTCTTGCACTCGCGCATGTGTGTTTTAGTAACGTCTCAAAGATCAGCGACAACTATCATTGTACTTGTTGCTTAAGAAAGGAATCGCAGGATAACAGAAAATTAGATAAACGTCCGCGAACCGACATTTGGAAGCTATCAAGAGAATTCTGCTGTATTAGGAATACGGGTGAAATAAAAAAAAATTATTAAAATTGGTAATAGAAACAAGAGTATTTCTTTCAGAATAGAAAACCTTGTAGAAGTTACTCAAATAGGCCAATTGTTTGAAGAGTCCCATAGCGATTATTAAAGCAAAAACCATGAAAATGCGATTAAAGCTTTTTATCTGATTATGGCTTTGGTTACCGTGAATATGTGGAAGAAATTATAGTAAATAAGGAAATTTTCTGGCTATATGAAAAATAAGAATTATGGCTATTTTATATAGATTTATTTCATTTTATCAAGGAAAACTCAGAAGGCAATTATTGAATTTGGCAATGCAGAATTTTCCACTTGCTTAAAAAGAATCTTTGTGATGTATATTGGGGTCACGGATAGTTTGAAACACCATAAAGCAAATTTTATCTATCGCAAAAAATAAAAGTGCGTATAATCTCATTATCAAGATATGCAGAAAATGTTTTTATTGTGTTTAATCGCATGATTTTTACATGTTCTGAGACTTATGACATGACTAGAAATGCAACATGAAATTCAATAATTAACTAAAAGTCTTCAATAAATCTAATCGCACATCCTCAATTTATTAAACTCTATCAATGAAATACAATTTTTATATTTTTAAAACCTGTCTTAATTTTATTTAAGGTATTCAGACTTTATAAACCAAACGGTTTGGAAAATCGATTAAAAATTCCTTTATCTTTTCCAAATACCGCTTCGCTAGTTTTGTCTACTCCAGATTTTGCTATGTTAAAAGCTCCTTTACCAAAGTTAATCACACCTTTTCCCACCTGACCGAATAAACCAAGATTCCATTCAAGGTATCGTCTAATTAATGATTTGTATTCCAGTTTTCCAGTATAGTAATCTTTTTGCTGTTGGTTTTCTTCAAGGACTTTTGTATCGTCACCACAAGGGTTATCTTTTTCCGGATAGTTAACTTTAAGTATACTTTCAAATTTATTTAAAGGACATAATTCTTCACATCCTGGGACAGTCAATATTTTTGGTTCGTTTCCAGAATAATCTTCGTATAGAATCTACAAAATGATTTATTAGTAGATTGTTACACATATTTCACTAGAGAATACCTTTACAAAGTGTGCGTTTCCAATCTTATGGAGTTCTACTAGGACGTATGCGCCATAAGGTATAAGTTGTGATGTCGGGACATTCATTGCTCCTAATGCGTATGCCACGTTAAGGTCATGTCCAGAATACAAAGCCATTTTTCTGGTTTCAGGTTCTAGAGTTCCGTTTGCTTTTGCTTTCATTTTCTCGATTATCCTTTTTAATAGGGGACCTATAATTTCTGTGGTGTATAAATGTTAAGAATAGAGGAGTACTTTTACCTCCTGATAATTGCTTTAACTTAGTTGTTGCTATACTACTGGCCAGACCTTCCGTGGTAGCTTCTGTTATCTGTTCTGGCCATACGTTTTCGGTCCATGATGGTAGCGTTAAACCCCACTCACTCTAAAATGCACAAGTAAAACTTTGTCCTTAAATCTAAGGTGCGTTTTTAGTACCTGTGCTTGAAGACCAGAATGCACAAAGAAGATTTCCATGGTTCTCTGAATATTAAGGCCTGTACTTTCCTGAAGGAATTTATAGAGACGACCATATTTTTGTTGTAGCTTGACACCATCACCCTTAGTTAAATATGAATTATATTCTTTAGCATAATTTGAGCAAAAGTAAATGCTTATTGTGAACCACTAAAAAATAATTAAATACAATTAGACAACTTTTTATTGAATATATCCCTAACCAGGTCAGTTTCGAAGTTCAAACATTTGTAAGGAATTGGTTGCCAGTTTAGTTTAGAATTCCATTCCATTATATTACCTTTGGGTGGATAGAGTGCTGCTAAGACAAGCAAAAGCGATGCCTTTGTTCTGCTCATATCAGTACAAATAGGATCAAGAAAATCAGGTGAGTAAACATTTTCCAAAAAAGTATCGTATCGCTTACGCAACGCTTGTCCTAGCGCAAATTGTCGCTCTTTTCCTCTCTGAAAGCATTTAGGATGTAGTTAAGGCTAATAAATGGGGAATCATACAGCTGTTAGTTGGCCTACTCCGTACGGGTAATAGGTCTCATTGATGTATGGATCTAAAGGATAGGCTGTTGCTGCGTCACCTGTGTGTTCTCCGTGACGAAATACCTATAAGCAAAATTAAGATATGAATCTCATACCCAAGGGCACAAAATTTTCCTTTAGAACTGTTGAGATATCGAGTTGGAATTATAGATTACATAATCTTAAAAATTCAGTAATCTAGGAACTCACCACTGTGACATATTGCACCGTTGTACCCGAGGACGCAGACAATTGCTCAGATTTGGTTTGTGCAGAAACAAAGCATGCAGGCACAAACAGAAATAGTGATACAAAAATCATATCTTTGTGCTTAAACATTATTCTTAAATAACGTAATCGTACCAATGACTTTATTAAATATATGTAGCGTGGTGTTTATTATCACTAAAATGTAACGGGTTATCGAGAAAGATCACTCTAAAGTATAAAATGGTGACTAACGACGCAAAGATGTCTAGCAAGCAGGACAAAGATGGGGTTCAAGTGTGTCCTATTTATAGATTGTTGAAACATAAATATTGAAATTGCAGGAATAATCGTTGTAGGGGATTAATTAGCGAGAATTATCATTATGCACGATAGTGTATATATCCAATTATATAACATGCAATTATTCAATTCTTAGAAATATACATTTGTTAACATTTCTTTAGTAATGTTAGAATAAAAGTAAAAATTCACAAGTAGGTAAGCAGGGTATGTTCTAGCGCAAAAGGTGCAATTTTCTAACGAAAAAGACCTGCTCTCTCATGTATTTTGAGCATTGAAGTTTCAAAAAATCTAAGGTCCTTTCTGGTCATTTTTGTCCCATACATTGAATTCTCCATAACAGTCTTAAAAATCCTCGTCGCATACAAGTAGAGGTTTTGACCGACCCTGGAACAGATACACATTCCTCCCGATGCACATTCCTCTCGATCCACATCCTCCCGATTCATATCTTCCTGAT
The DNA here is from genome assembly GCA_036346225.1 of Platerodrilus igneus. Classification (NCBI taxonomy): domain Eukaryota; kingdom Metazoa; phylum Arthropoda; class Insecta; order Coleoptera; family Lycidae; genus Platerodrilus; species Platerodrilus igneus. Next base: position 8,151,259 of record JARFIW010000791.1, read on the forward strand.
CCACATCCTCCCGATTTACGTCCTCCCAATACACATCCTCCCGATCCACCCGATTCATATCTAACCTAGGTTAGAGTTTTCTTCGACTACCAATATTCATATAGGTAAAATTACTACTTTGCTATGCTCCCGGTTACCTAGTTTCGGTTACTTTTCCAAGGTCGTGGTGACGTCATAGCCTTTTATAAATAAAGAGCAATGTAATACTATTCTAAAGATTTTTATTCTGACATTATACATAACAAAATTTAAAAATATTTAATGCCAAGCATGAAGCCAATTAAACCTAATTTTAAAACAAGGTTATACACAGAAAACAGTCTTTTCTTTATGTTTGCTTGAAGTGGTTTTAATTTTATCTAATTTTATTCGCAGCTTAAAATTTAAATCAACACCCAAGTCCTCTATCTCCATATCTAGCCAATAGTTTGATACATAGAGACCGTCTAGGTTTTTGAATTGTAAAATGTACCGAAATTAGTCTCTTCATATAAAGTCTTTAATTCCACCGACAATCAGATCTATTCCTTCATGTAATTCTTGCAGCTTGTGACAATCTTTTAATCGCAGCTCTCCCACTATATCCTGCATACGTATCTTGTTAGCTTGATCGACTTCTTCTTGTCGGTATTGGAGGGAATCCTTATTCTCAAACTCACTGTTGCATAGTTGCATGTCCACCACTGTTGGGAATACATGGTCGTTTTAGGTTATAGGGCCCTCGCTGTTAAATGATCCGAAAGGTTCTTTAATAGAAAAATATACAGTGTTTAGCGGAACCCCTTTGGGTGTGGTGTACGCCAAGTTTACGAAACCCGCATTCCTTAGTTGGTTTATGTTATCTGCCATTTTGATTACTACGTTTTTAGAATAACTTTCTAAAAAGTATACGGATTTAGTACCATCCTTTTTCCCGAGGACGCCTACATAAATATAAAAGTCTTTCTTACTAACCACAAATGCATACAGCTTGATGAACCCGGATGTATCTAAGTCAGTCCATCGTCATATAAAATAATCTTTTAATTTTTCTTCATTTTTCCTAATAAGATGTTCTTTGTCTAACACATCTTTGTGTTGTTCGCGTATTGTAGCAGTGTTTTACATTAGTCAAACTTTCGCCTATTTGCATGTATTTTCTTTAATTCCAGCTGTCTTTTTCTTCCACTTACAGCGTATGGCGTGCATAATGGTGCAATTTCCTTTAGCGTAAATGGATAAAGTTTACTGCCAATATTTACGCGTTGTCGTACAACTTCTAGGCGAATGTTAGGCGTATTCATCAACCCCAATTTCCAAATAATTATTTCTTTAGGAATTGTAGAATATGGTGTTGCAGATTGTGTAAAATATTTACTACCTGCTTCAATTTAACACTTGTGCAAGATTTTTATTTTATTTTGGCTGTCTTCCTTTTCTACAATTTCCAAATAATTTAGAGGTAAATATTCGAAACTAAAAGCCGAAAGTACATACTTTATCAATTCCTTCCTTCTCTCTGGTTTTTAGGACAACTTAATTTGCAAGCCAATCAATTTTTTTGTATTGCTGTTCCCCAATACACGTACTGTAGTAGATTATTACACATTAAACAGCAGATATTCTGTAGCTTGTCCGATAACTTACTCCACATTATGGCAAGTGGTACCGGGTACATCGACGCCTTTAGGAAGTATAACTTACTATTTTCCAATAAGGTGAAACAACATTTTAAGAAATTATACACCTGTTCCGCACTGGCATAGTTTCCAATTGTACAGTTATATATTGTCGCTTCTAATTGCGTAATACCATGTTCTTTGGCCAAAGTAGGCGCAAATGTTTTCCTTAAAAGTACATCTGGACAATGTAAAAAATCTTGTATATGATTGCCAAGTTGTTTATTAACACCTGGGCTTGTTATCTGACACACAAATTTGTTGTATATCTTAATTCTTGCATTGGTTGTTAGCCATATTTCCACAGTTTTATCGTTGTCAACTATAATATTGCACTTTTCTTCGTATTTGCAATTATAGCAAAAGTTATGGTTTGTATTTAAATAATTACACATCTCCATTTTACTAAATATGCCCGCAAAATCTTGGGTTACATCCATGTCAAAAAGATAGTAATAATCTTTTTTGAGTCCGTCTAATATATCTGGTAGTTCCTCCAATAAAGTTTCTAACTTAACATCTGCTAGTTCCACTTTGTACGGAACACATACAGGATTTTGGAATTTTTTATTAATGACTTCGAGGCCTTCTCTTACCATAATTTTTTTTACTCCCTGGCTCATCTTGTTAGTGCTTTCCATAGAAAACGGAAGCTTAGCTTTAACATCGTGTCTAGCGGAAACAAATCGGCGGCTCCGTGGCATAGTGGTATGTGTGTGACTACTACGCCATAGGTCCCGGGTTCAAATCCTGACACGGTCCGCTTGAAAAATGTTAGGCGAGCATTTTTCACAAAAATACACCTTCGTTCGGATGAGAGGTAAAATGGAGGTCCCGTGTGTGAGTGTTGTCATGCACGTTAAAGATCCTTACCTAGCTTGGAATGGCAAGGGTTCGGCAAAATTCAAAATTTTCCAGGTAAAGAAGAACTCGCTTCCTGGCCAATGTAGTACCTTCGGGTGGAGCATTGGAAAATCACATGTAAGGAAACAAGTCGGTTGAACTTTCCTCGTAGATAGCCGTTAAATGCACCACAATTTTTTTTTTTTTAGGATAAACATCCTTTTGTTTCCAGATGTTTGCTTGGCGTCAGAAAGGTCGCAAATTTTAACTAACATTACATTATCACAAAATGGTTCTGTAATTGGCGTGTGTAGTCAACCAGTCAGCATATGTTCGCCTTCGACATAACAAATACTACCAATATCTGTCACCAGATTATTGTTGCACATATTTTCAGCCAGCAGCCATAATCCAAATCGCTCCTTTGTTGGTTTCACTTTATTCCCAAGAAGTTGAGGAACGTTAATCCCCTTGGAGACGCTTATGTTTACCGTTCTAGTTCCTGCCGAATACTAAATTGAATACGAAAAATTGTTTCTTATGAATCCTACAGAGTGGGGGGGTTATTGCTTAAGATACCCGAATACACCCTACAAAATGCGTAACCGCCCTGGTGCAGCCATGTTACTCCGCCATGGCGAACGGTGGTGGTGTGGGAGTGGCGGTGTTTAGAACGTTTCTGGCTAGGTAGTCTATCCGACCTAGGTCGTGTTAAAATCCGATCTAGGTCGGATTAAAATCCAATAGATAGCAGTAAAAATTAATAGGTTTGGTCAACGCCGCGGCGCTTACCTAACCTATCAATTTTTCCTGTTATCTAACCTAAGTCTGCACAAGTCCAACTAACCAAACCTAACTCCAGACAACACTAGCTAACCTAACTCCTAACAAGTTCAACTCACCTAACCTAACTTCAGATAACACCGACTAACCTAACTCCAAACAACGTAAACTAACCTAACCCCTGCTCCCTTCACCTTACTTTGTCTTTCTGTTCTCTCGCACCCGTATGATATACATCCGACATACATCCGACATATGTCCAGTAGACATCCTACATATATCCGACATATATCCGGACAGATGTCAATGTGCACCCCTGCCCAGTCCGACCTAGATCGGATTTTAATTTGACCTAGATCGGATTTTAACACGACTTAGGTCGGATAGAGTACCCAGCCAGAAACGTACTAAACACCCCCACCCCCACCACCGTTTGCCATGGCGGAGTAACAAAACCGCATCAGGGCGGTTGCGCATTTTGTCGGGTGTATTCGGGTATCTGTGGCAATATACGCCCCCACTCTGTACGGTTCGTAGGAGGTAATTTTTCGTATTCAATTTAGTATTTGGTAGTAGCAAGAATGGTAAACATGAGCGTCTACAAGGCGATTAACGTTCCTCAACTTCTTGGGAATAAAGTAAAACCAACAAATAAGCGATTTAGATCGTGGCTGCTGGCAGAAAATATGTGCAACAATAATCTGGTGACAGATATTGGTAATATTTGTTGTGTTGTAGGCGAACATATGCTGACTGGTGGCCTACACACACCAATTACAGAACCATTTTGTGACAATATAATATTAGTTAAAATTTGCAACCTTTCTGACGCCGAGCAAACATATGCAAACAAAAGGATGTTTATCCTAAAAAAAAAAATTGTGGTGCATTTAACGGCTATCTACGAGGAAAGTTTAACCGATTTGTTTTCGCTAGGCACGGTGTTAAAGCTAAGCTTCCGTTTTCTTTGGAAAGCACTAACAAGATGAACCAGGGAGTAAAAGAAATTATCGGAAAAGAAAGCCTCGAAAGCATTAATAAAAAATTCCAAATCCTATGTGTTCCGTACAAAGTGGAACTAGCAGATGTTAAGTTGGAAACTTTATTGGAAGAACTACCAGATATATTAGACGGACTCAAAAAAGATTATTACTATCTTTTTGACATGGATGTAGCTCAAGATTTTGCTGGCATAGTTAGCAAGATGGAGATGTGTAGTTATTTAACTCCAAACTATAACTTTTGCTACAAGGGCGAATACGAAGAACACTGCAATATTATAATTGACAACGATAAAACTGTAGGAATGCATGGTTTAACATGGCTAACAACTAATACAATAAATTTGTGTGTCGGATGACAAGTTCTGGTGTTAATAAACAACTTGGAAATCAAATACTAGATTTTTCACGTTGTCCAGATGCACGTTTAAGGGAAACATTCGCGTTTATTTTGGCCATTACGTGATTGGAAGCGACAATATACAACTGTACAATTGGAAACTATATCAGTGCGGAACAAGTGTATAATCCCTAAAAATACTGTTTCGCCTTAGGGAAGATAGTAAGTTATACTTTCTAAAGGCGCCAATGTACTCGGCACCACTTATCAAAATGTGGAGTAAGTTATCGGAGAAGCTACAAAATACCAGCTGTTTAATGTATAATAATGTATAATAACCTACCACTTGTCAAAATGTAGAGTAAGTTATCGGAGAAGCTACAGAATAGCTGCTGTTTAATGTATAATAACCTACTACAGTACGTGTATTGGGAAATATCAATACAAAGAAATTGATTGGCTTGCAAATTAAGTTGTCCGAAAAACCAGAGGAAAGGGAAGAACTGATAAAGTATGTACTTTCGGCATTTAGTTTCGAATATTTATTTCTAAATTATTTGGAAATAGTAGAAGAGGAAAACATCCAAGTTAAAATAAAAATCTTACACAAGTGCTAAATTGAAGCAGGTAGTAAATATTTTACACAATCTGCAACACCATATTCTACAATTCCTAAAGAAATAATCAGTTGAAAACTGGGGTTGATGAATACGCCTAACATTCGCCTAGAAGTTGTACGACAACTCGTAAATATTGGCAGTAAACTCTATCCGTTTACGCTAAAGGAAATTGCACCATTATGCACGCCATACTGGAATTAGAGGAAATAGATGCAAAAAGGCGAAAGTTTGACTACATGAAAAACACTGCTACAATACGCGAGCAATACAAGGATGTGTTAGACAAAGAACATCTTATCAGAGAAATTTTTTTTTTATTCAGTATTACGCTAAATCCCATTCGTTTTCAATTGCATTAAAATAATAATAAAAAAATTGAGAAGCTCAACAATCTCGCAATTAGCCTATACTGCATAGAAATAATTAAAAAATACGCCCAATTTTTTTGTTTAAGTGAAAATTTAGGAAAAAATGAAACCTATTAAACTGATGTTGCGTTTCTTGTTTCATGCCATCCTGTAAATGGAATATGCAAATCGTGATTGTGTGCAACGCATGGCATTTTCCATAAAAATTTGTTTAAAACAACTCATTTCTTCATCAGGTGTAGGATTAATAATATCACGTAGTAAAAAACTAACTCATGACGGAGGTTTAAAATAATTTTTTTTTTAAATTCAAAGAAGGCATAGAGTAAAATAAAAAAAAACCTAAATTAGTTAAATGTCGTTTAAAATAATGCGATGCAAATGGTTCTTAACTAATACAGTAATATTGAATAAGTTTTAGATTATTGGCGACATAATTTACACAAAGTTCATTACACGAGCAATGCTAGGTCATGAAATTCTTTCATTGTCAAGGTGTGCAACAATAAATTAAATTACACGACGTTAATTGTATGATAAAACTGCAGAATGTTTTTTAATACTGGTTTTTAAAAAAAAAATTGTGTACCTAATCACAACCAGAAAACGGCATTCTATTTATAATAGGTACAAGATCGCTTTTGTTAACGTTTCATTCGCTCATAGCCATGAGTGTGTAAATTATTAAACAATTTTAATTTAATTTTGGATTAGATTGATTTAATTTCAGTTTACAGAACGGATGTAGAAACAATTTTTGGCTTTTAATCTGAGTGCATTAAATGCATGTGATCTAAAAATTGCAGAGTTGCCTTCAGTACGGAAATATGGAAATGTGAGTGCTGAAGAAGCAATAGACTTTCGTTGACAAAGAAAAAACGCTGTCGTATGTAATTTTTTGTAATAAAGTACTACAAATTAAATAATAGAAAACTTCTATGATATCGATATTGATATCTTTAATATATTTAATTAAAATGTATAAAAGTCAATTCCTTTCAGTTTTACTGAAAAAAGTAAATATTTCAAGTATGGTATAATAATGTGTTTAAAATCTATGGGAAACTGGTAACCAGCTAATCTTAAATTGCGTTGATCAATTATAATTGCTTTTAGGGTTTGGAGTCCCAGTCATGCTGACTGAGTGGGTTTATTTATTATTCTGCTGATGTTAGCATTAAATTTCTCGCTTTTATTCTTTCTGCGGACGTCAGTATTAAATTCATACATGACTGGGTTTATTAAATTTTCTGTACAATTGCTATCTAGACAATACCTTAGCATTAAATTCTTGCTGACATGGGTTGAATTTTCTGCTGTTCTTGTTGTTTAATATCCTTATATACTCAAGATAAGTGTGTGATAATCGCTCAATCTTTATTGTCAAATTGTAGTTGTGTGTTCTATAGAACAAATCAAAAATGAAAACTTTTTTTAAAATTGCCCTTGCCATGAAAGAATAATAATAGTGGTTGGGGTTAAAATCATTGGGTAGTTTATAGTCAATACAAATGAAGTGCTGGAAAAATCGTTGACTCCGTGAGCAGATCCACCAATTGCAACGTACGACCTGATGACACCAATACACACAGTATGTATTCATTGGCTTAATATAGATTTAATTTTCTTAATGCATTTACTTGATCTAATCTTCATCTGAATCTTTTTAGTGAACACGAATAAGAACAACCAGAAACGACCGCGCGTCAAAGATGAACAGGACAATCCTCATATAACCAATAAGGCAATATTTTACCGTTTACAGTTGGAGTGAGTTAGAACTGTTCTTTATATTTGGGATGCTTGTGCATTTAGAAAACGAAGGTATAAACAACTTAAGTAAATTATAATATGTTTATTCTAGAGTACATAACATTATATATATATATATATATATATATATATATTTTATAAATTACAATAAAGAAAAATTGTGTGTTTCATTTCACATTACTCCCGATTTAATAACTACGACTTGTTATTCTTTAAAAGCGAGAATGAAAAATTGATGCAATCAGTCTGTTTGTATGTCTTTGGCAAATTTTGAGATATATGTACATTGGGAAACCAGTAACCAGTAAATAACTCATAGCATATATTTCAATAGATTTATTTCTAGTTTTTTGAAGTTGGAGCATTTCATAAATTTCCCCGTTTATATATTTCTTGCAGATAACTGTGTTCACGATTTAATAACTACGATTTGTTATTTTTTTTTAAAAGCGAGAATGAGAAATTGATGCAATCAGTCTGTCTGTGTGTCTGTCTTTGACAAATTTCGAAATATCTGTACAAATCGTTAAATGTTGTAAAACTAGTAAAGAGCTATTGCGTTGATCAATTATAATTGCTTTTAGGGTTGAGTTTCATTCCTGCGGACTGAGTTTAATCTTTTTTCTGCAGACATCAGCATTAAATTTTTTTTACTGACTACAATAATAATACAGACACAATCTTTCTATTGTTTTTTATTATTATTAAACCATTCTTTTAATAACAAGGTATTTTGTTTTGCACATTGCAGGTTATTATTGCTGTGTCTATAACAATGGATGTTACATAGTAAACGATTGTTGATTTTTAACTCGGATAGCTTAGGACAACCTAGTGCAAGCATATCAGTTACAACGTTTTGCATTAGATAGGTTTCCATCCATTTCTTCTTTTCTAGACCCTTCACACATACTGCTTCACCGGATCGGATAATTTGCTTCAAATATAAGCGCTATATATGATGACACCATTCCAGCCGTTGAAGATTCATCCCAAGAAAGACCATGAATATTCCTTGTCACCCAGTCGTTATGTTTTATATGATCTTGGCTCAAACAACTAGATTGCATTGGCAGTTTAAAAATCTGATGCCAAACAACACCTACCAACAAGTCCAAAACCGCAATTTCTTTGCACACAAACTCGTTTTTCTTGTATTTAAATCCCTGAATATCAATTATATACATGTTTGTATATGTAGGAATGTAAATATATGCAGTAAACTACGACTAATTAAATTAATATTAGGAGCAATCTCTTTATATAGCAGATTACCACCATCTGCGTACTTTGCCAACCTACTTTTCAACCTATCACAAGAGTGAACACACATTTTGAATTGAAACCGGCCCATGTGTATTTGCAGCTTCCAAATAAAAGTAAAAAACATAAATCAGAATCCACTTTAATTATACACAATTGACTTGAATGCGATATTCTGCATCTGACCTACTTTATAACTTCGCGCTAGAAAACCGAATTTAAAACAGCTCCACATTTTCTCTGCACTCACATTCTTCAACGTAGCATACGTGTGTTTTAAATTCACACACGTATGTTCCATTGAAAGTAATATAAAGCCGGTCTGACTTCAAAAAGTGTCCACACGTATTTTACATTGAAAGTATATAAGGCCGGTCTGGATTCAAAACGGTGCACGCGTATGTTACATGGAAAAACATACGCGTACACCGTTTTGAAGTCAAACCGGCCTTACCCTACTACTTTGGTCGTCAACTTTTTTTGTGTTTTATTATGTTCTAATTCTGTTTGTATCGTGCTTCTGTATGTGTGTTGATAAGAATGGACAGGCAGAATTCTTGAAAATGCTCCGCGCAGAAGCAAGCATTCTTTAAAAGTAATAAAAGAACAATATTTTGGCCGTCAAGAGCATCTTCAAAAATTCAACCAGTACATTTTTATCTGAACACGCACAAGAACACCATACAAGAAGAATTAAAACAACAAACAACACAGAAAAAAGTTACAGCGCCAGCTCAGAAAACATTTAATATGTTATTATAAGTTGATTTAATATTTTTCCGTAATCCTAACAGTTTCACGACCTAACTTTTTGTGTCTTATGATACCAACTGTCCCGCGATAAAACAGCTCGCGCCCTACTATCTTCGCGTTCAAATCCGACGCGCACTAACGGTGGCGCCTAGCCAGCCGCGCTTTACCACCTGCGCCAAGATGTCTTACACCGAATACAGGTTGCTAAAATTCACAAGCTTAAAGTTGGAAAAAAATTATTTTTGGATTTGGCGTAAAAATATAATATTGTTCAACTGCTTGCAGGTCAAAATTTTAAATTTGTAGGAGGGGGCAAAGATCCACAAAGTTGAGGGTTGGTTAATAATTAATATGATTTTCGGATTCCGTACGAAGTTCCGTACGGCTCGTTTCGGAAATATTTTGTTCACGTTGTAATTGCATATTTCTAGATAAAAAAGGCAACCCTAACCAGTGGGGTGACTAGTGTAGCCAAAAAATCAGTGCAGCATGTAGCACAAACGGAGCACAAACGATTACAAGTACTTTCAACAAATTTGATGAACTTTCAACCACATACCTCACTCTCATTCACTTCATTTTTACATCACCCACAAATTGTTTTTTTAATATCGCGAGAAGAGAAGCAGCACAAATGATGGGATTTGCAGCAAAAACCAGCACTAACGTAGTACAAAGTCATGCACCACTTTGTATCCCCCTCTGAAAAAGTGGGGGTGCGGACGTTTCTGCAGTACCTCCAACTTGTTTTTTGGATATCTCGAGAACGGAAGTAGCACAAACGATGGGATTTGCAGCACAAACGTAGCACAAACGAATGCATCACTTTATATCCCCTTCTGAAAGAGGAGGGTGCGGACGTTTCAGTAGCACCCCAACTTGTTTTTTGAATAACACGAGAACGGAAGTTGCACAAACGATGGAGTTTGCAGCACAAACCAGCACAAACGTAGCACAAACGAACGCACCCATTTTCACTCCCCTTACGTGAAAGTGGGGGTGCCAGTTAAATGCACCTCATTTTAATAAAATGTCAAGACAAAATGTTAATTTTTCCATAAAGCACGGTAGGCAAAGTTATCGTACTGAAAAAGATTTCGATGCAGCTGCGGTAAATAGTTTATATTGCAGTTATTGTACGTTCCTATTCAGATCAGTATATGTAGCTCAATGTATGAAAATGAGTTTTATTTTAACCGAATTCATTAAACTCGTAAAACAAGAGGACGCCAATTTAAAAATAGTTAAAACAACTACCTCTATGAAAATAAAATATTATAGGCAACCATACTTCATTACGGTTTGCAGATGCGCGCAGCTTGACGGAAACTTCTAAATATGAATATTTATTGAGTATTTATGAACTAGATGCTACATTGACTTAAAATTTTCACCTTAATTCGTACGAATACATGTGATGATCCAGATGATTTCTTTCATGGTTTCGACTATAGCTGAGATTTATAAACGCGTAAATTTTTTGCTTTACTACACTTAGTGTGTTAGTTGTTTGCTCCAGTAATTAGTTCTTTAATATTAATTACTGTCCAAGCGTTAGTAGTATTATCCAATTAGGAGTCGAGTATTATTTGAAATAAGTAATAAAAGTGGACGCAGATTAATTGATAGGCAGCGAAAGGTCGTTTCGTTAGTATGTCAAATCGAACGGAATTCGCTTTCGGTTCTTGAACAACAAGGACTGGATGCGAAAAGGAGCTCAGCGTGCAATATCCAAATAGCCACTTTTAATTTGCGTCTTTAGATGGGAATATTGCATGTAAGTTTTGCTTTCTCTGTTAACGATAGTCGGATAAAAGCATCAGGTTGATTGTTTTAATTTAATTTTAATTACAGCGTTTCTTTACGGAGGGTTATAACAAGATTATTGTGCCACCACGTCGGTTCCTTTTAGATGTATATGGCGTCGTTTTGAGTTTATTGGTTTGTGGATGACGAGGAATAAATTTAATTAGCAAGTTATCTTCAGAAAGTAAAGAAAAGCAGCATAAATATTCAATTCCTTGAAAATTTGCTGTACAGAAAAGTTTCTGTATTTAGCTTGTTTGTTTCAGTACAAAATATATTGCTTTGTCGTGTGTCTTATGATGTTCCAACATCTATTCAATAATTCAAAGTAAGCGATTAACTTTATTCATGTCATACGGCGACTTGCTCGTTTTCAAGTTTAATAAGAAAACCACTAACACGTTTACGTGATCAAGTCAACCTGGGCAATATTGTTTTATGCATAAGAATTTCTTCTTTAGTAGTAGTAGTATTTACATTAGAGTAATACTTGTTACAAAAAGCTAGTTTGCATTGCATATTTTTAACTTTAAATATAAAATACTAGTAGTTATATTAACAAAGTTGTAAACCTGAGTATACAGATCTGGATACTGAAGGACTTTGTAAATTATGTTATATAACAAGTTACGGTTTCTTACGAATTTAGTAGAAAAAATATACTCCACTAAAATTAAAGTTGCTAATGCTTTGTAACGCTGCGATATAACTGTCTGCATTCTTAGTTAAATTATTTATGTATCTACTATTAGTCGCCATTGATTTCCTCCTTTGATTAAATATTCTACTGTTATGTTATTTAAATTTGACATAATAGTGATCTCGGACTTTAAACTAATCTGCACACCATCATTACAACTGTTATTTTTAACTTTGGTTATATAAAAAGTTGCTATAGCGGTTTGTCCTTCGTTTTATCATCACATGTTTTGATAATGAATGCGGTATTGCTTGGAATTTTGGTGCCAACCTTGGTTGAAGAGCGACACCTCAGTAAAAACATTTTGCTAGAAACGCTATATGAAGCGGATTTTGCATTCACTTTTGATATTTTTAGTGTCTTATTGGTGTGTGTTATTAAGATAAATATTTGCACTTTTAGCGGAATTCTGGTCGTTACTTCAGTTAACCTTTCCGAATAGACTTACACCTTGAAGAAGTTCTAGATAAGTAGAACGGGTTGAATGGCTTCCGCGTTCTAGTGATCTAAAGAGCCAAACTACAGGCCCAATTAAAGTAATTGGGTCTTTAGTGAAGAACCAGACTAAGACAGGTACCGAAAGAGGTCAGCAGCTTTTTCAGTACTTAAAGTGGCAGAGACCATAGGGGTCGGTATGTCATTCTAAGACACACTTTTGCGATGTGGAAGGCAACGAAAAACCACCACATTACCTCCCAAGTACACTGCGTACAGAAATTGTTGTTAAAGATAATGGCATCCTTTGGGGTAAACGATTCCAGAGTTATAATAGTCACCCATTCTGACCTCCGGGACGGCACTACGTCGCAGGTTGTGATCTGAAAGTTTAAAGAAAGAGCAGGGAAAATTTTGCGAGTCGGAGCGTGGAATGTTAGAAGTATAAAGCGAGTAGGTAAGCTAGAGAACTTAAAAATGGGAATTAATAGGTTAGCACTAGACATAGTAGGGATCAGCAAAGTTCGGTGGCCAGATGCGGGGGATTTTTGAAGTGGAGACTTCAGGGTAATCCATATAGAAGCATAAGAAGGAAATTTGGCTGTTGCGATAGTTATGCGAAAAAAGATAGGACGACGTGTAAAAAACTACTTACAAAAGAACGAAAAAGTACCCATGGTTAGATTAAAACCGAAACAGGTAAATGCAGTAATAATACTAGTATACATGCCCACTTCTAGCTACAGTGAGGAAGAGGTAGAGACGATCTACAAAGATATAGAAGACATACTAGGATACGTAAAATGATATGAAAATTTAATAATTATAGGGGATTTTAATGCAGTGGTAGATGAGGGTTGGAAAGGAGCGGTAATAGGTTTATTTGGTTTAGACGCGAGAAATGACATGGGAAATAGACTGGTAGAGTTTTGCGACAAGAACAATTTAACCATCATAAACACATTATTTTACCATCATGCTAGAAGACGATATACGTGGAAGATGCCATAGGATATAGGAAGATATCAAATAGAATAGCTACTCGTTAAACAACGGTTTAAAAATCAAGTAAGAGACTGTAGAAGCTACGCAGAACCAGAGATAGACACCGACCACAACATCGTAATTGTGAAATTTGAGAAACTAAAAGATAAAGACATCCACGAAAATTTTTGAAAAAATCAAATGAATTGCTGAAAGATATCGGGAAAATTTCGTATACTGAGGAAGTAGAAACAGAAAGGAATAACATTAAATCCAGCTTAAGCATGACGGCCAAAGATATTCTGGACTATAAATAAAAAAAAAGAAACCATGGATAACAAAGGGTATCCTGAATCTAATAGAAGAAAGGCCAAAATACAAAAATAGATCAGGAAAACAGAAATACAAAGCCATAAAATGGGAAATTATTCGCAAATGCAGAAAAGCTAAAGAACAATGAATTGATGAAAAGTGCAGAAATACAATCTAAGATGGAAATAGAAAAAGACAGACGAAGCATACAAACTAATTATAATAAATTTTAGGGATATAAAACCGTATAGCAAAAATATAAGGGACGCGGGATAAAACGTCATTGTAGAAAATGTAGAGAAAGTGGGTAGATGGCAAGAATATATAGGGAATTTATATTCAGGAGAGGAACTAAGGGCATTCTAACAAGAATCAGACATTGAAAAAGTTGACTTGGGATATCTTATATTTAGAGATGAGTTTGAATTAGCATTAAAGGACTTGAGAAATGGTAAGGCACGGGGTACAGATAAGGTGTAAACAGAAACTATAAAAGCCGCCGAACAAGCAGTAAAGGAACGCCTCTTCCAACTTGTAAGCTATAGGCGAGATACTCGAAGGATTCAAACATAACATCATAGTCATATACCAAAAAAGAGAGGTTCAAACAGGTGTGAAAATTTTCGAATAATAAGTTTGACAGCACATGTGCTAAAAATATTAACTAGAATTGTACAAAAATTAATTGAAAATCGAGCTGAAGAAATACTAAAAGAAGATCAATTTGCGTTTAGGCAAAACAGACGAACACGCTAGGCCATTTTAGCTCCGAAGGTGATATTGGAAAAAATAATAGAAAATGGGTAAAGTGTGTATATAGGGTTTGTAGATCTGGAAAAAGCATTCGATAATGAAAAACGGAAAAAAAATGTTCGAAATATTCAGAAACAGCTTTATGGATAGACGTATAATATATAGCTTATACAAATAGCAAATAACAGTAATAGAATTAGAGCAGGAACGTAGAGAAGTAAATATTAAGAAAGCAGAAGCGGAAAGGAAAAAAATAGAAGCCCTTGAAATGTGGTGCTACAGACATATGATGAAGATATCATGGCCAGACAAAGTTAAGAACAAAGAGATACTAGAAATGGTAGGGGAAGCAAGAAATATGTGGAAGACAGTGAAAAATAGAAAAGATAGGATGATAGCCCGCATGCTAAGGCATGAGGAATGATGCGGAATATATTAGAAGTGGAGATAGGGAAAAGGAGAGGTATAGGTAGTCCTAGGTTAGACTATTGCACACAGATAGTTAAAGATATAGGCTGTGGCAATTTCAGGGAAATGTGTAGACTATCTCAGAACAGAAATCAATGGACGTATGCATCAGACCAGTTCCGAGAGGGAAAACATGATGGCGAAAAAAAATAATTGTACTTAAACCTGATAATTATTATCAGCAACTACAGGCATTGGTTTTTCAATATTCTCTACTAATGTTAATTGTGCGAAAGCATTTACTGAAAACTATTAATTTGGCAAACGTCTAAGTGTTGGGGATCTTGGCAGCCACAGACTGCTGAACCCCCTTCACATACTACTGAATCTTGGTCAAATAGGACATATAATTAGAAAACACCAGAAGGGGAACCGACCTGCATCTAGGCTGTGGAAATTTCAGAAAACTGTGTAGGCTAGTTCAGAATAGAAACAGTGGAGGTACGCATCCAACCAGTTTCAAGACGATAAATATTGTTCGAAAGGATATATTGGAAAATTATTAATTCGGTAAATGTTCGAGTGTTGTGGGATCTTGGTAGCCGCAGGCTGCTTAATCCCCTTTCACATATCACTTAATATCAGGGAGATAGGCTATATATTTGTAAAACAGTAGAATGGGAACCGAACTGCATCTAACAAAAAAAAAAACAGGGGCTATGTTTGAATACAACAAGCATAGAAACAAGGAGAAAATTGTTGAAAGCATATATGTGGCGCATAGCACAGTATGTCTATGAAATAGGGGCAGTAGGAGAAGCAGACAGAGAAACGGCAAAATCCTTTTGGAATGTTATGCTTCAGATGTATGAGAATGATAGCATAGACAAACAAAGTTAAGAACAAAGAGATTATAGAAATAGTAGGAGAATAAAGATATTTATGGAAAACAAAAAAATAGAAGAAAGAGAAGGGCACGATACGTTCTTAGGCATTTTCGGGGAATAGTACAGGATATATTACAAGCAGAGATAGGAAAAAGAGGTAGAGGTTGACCTAGATCAGACTATTGCTCGCAGATAGTGAAAGATGCAGACTGTGGAAATTACAGGGGAATGTGTAGGTTATTTCAGAATAGGAAACAATGAGGGTACGCGTCTAACCAGTTCCAGGACTGAAGACCTAATGATGACGACTTCAGCTAATATTTCTAAAATCTGTTGGTGAGTCTACTTGTGTTATTTTGCATTAAACCCACATTTTGTGATAAGTATCATTTCTGTAGCAATTCTCTCCTAATTGCTGTGTATTATTTTTAGGGTACAGTTTTAGGGTGTTAGCAACTTCAGAGTTTTTGGTGAAAACCTTAATTGCAATTTTATTTTTTAATACGAATGTCCAATTTCTAGTTTTAAAAACTTGAAGTTGTACTGCAAATTTAGTGTATAATTCACGTCACAATTCAAGTTTATGGTTCAATTCTTAGTGTATTCAACAGGTCGTATAATATCCCCAAGCTTTTTCATGCATGCTTAAACATTAAATTACTTAACACTACTAAAATTGAATAATTTTCCTAATCCTTTTATTAAAATAAAATTTTTCTGCAACCACTCGTACACTTTACTGAATGGTGGATAGCCTTTATTAATTAAAACTGAACTGGTTAACAACTGTTTTCTGTTTAATGTGTTCTTCATTAAGTTTTGCAGTATTGGTGTATATGTTACCGTTGAAGTATGAAATCCGTTATTTCATAGAATACCTAGTTATCCATGAAATAACTGATCGTGTCCGTTAAATTGTAAAACTCACTTGTATTTCATGGTTTAACTAATTATTTGATAGAATAACGATCTACAGGCCGTTAAAGTGTAAAATAATCTAATAAATATAGGGTAAATGTGCCAGTAGTCGACCAATTAAGAGATGTTATTTTTAAAAATTGTTTCAAAATATGTTTAAGAACTATTGATCTATTGCAAAATGGAATTACAGCTTACATCAAACAATATATTATTGCTATACAATTACAGTTTAAGAATATCGCTTCGGTAATAAGATTGAAAAATACATATTTGCAACTATGGAAAAAATCTAGTAGTCGACCACTCAGAATCTAGTGTTGCCCAAGTATATTCCTATAGTCGACCAGGCTTCAAATACAAAATAACATTTGTATTAGGTAGGCACCTTCCCAAAAATATATTATATGCATTATAGTTTGCACTATTTATGAATTTGGAGAATAAATAAAATAAATTAAAAAGGGAAATCTTTTTTTTATTATTTATTCCAATTAATATAAAAATAAACTTAATATAAATTCATACACAACGCAGAACTATAAACAAAAACAATTATATGTACCTAGGTACTGCTACCTACATGCTTTATATTCTTATACCTAGCTGCAATTTAAACAAATGATCTACTTTGCACTAGCTTCATCGTACGCCATTCTATAGAAATCAATACACATAAGACGATACCATCTGTTACATTGGTCCAATCCTATATTTTTTAAATCATCGTCCTCAACATCACTAACAAGTTCTCCATCACATGTGCTACATGTGATAACAACTTTAGTCGCATTTTCCGTCATTTCACTCAATTTTTAATCGTTTTTCATATCTGATGTTTTCTTTGGTAATGCTTTTCCTTATTATTTTATTTTGAATATTAAGTAGTTTTCGTTTCCTTTTTACTTTTACAATTCTCTGTTTCTGTGTTCCTTTTTTACAAGATACTCTCTATATGCAGTGGAGGAGATTGCTGATGGCAGTGCCTCTTTGTCTGCAGGCTTTCTTTTACTTATAATGGGCGTAGGCCAGAATAAGTGATCTTTAAAGCTATTGGATGCACTTGATATTAAAACATTGTCGCCAACCTTCATTCTACTTTCAATTTGTACGTTATTTAAAGAAATGTCTGGGAGTTTTTCTCTATGATTTTCATCATCTTGGCCAGGTGATACAAATACTTTTTCTAGTTCTTCTTCTACACCTATATTCTCCATTTCTTTTAAAATTCTTGCATTTGTTTCTAGAGCCATTGTATCATGTTGAGCAAAAACCTTGTCAACCGTTTCTATACCTGCTTTATCAATATTATTTATTGTATTTTGTGTATGTGTAAGGTTTTCCGTAAATTGCAGGCCACTGTCAACTTTCGTATTGATCAATTCAGCATGGTTATTAATCTCATTTGCCTACAGAAAATCAGTAGTAATACTTTTGTTAATCCTATCAGATTGAACTAAAACTAGTGCTCCATTTTCTTGAACCTCAAATGTAAAAGCATCATCATTAGGAGATTTTTCTTTCTCTACGACAGGTGCAACATTACTTGAATATATTTCCATTACATTGTCAATCAGTATTTCACTCTCAATATATCGTAGTTTTAAATTTTGTTCAAACGCTTTTAATACTTTAATCGTGGTGTTAATATCACTTTTGATAGCTTCACAATTTTTCAGTTCCTCAGTTGTAATTCCTTTCTGAGCGGACCTGCACCTTGACGACGTTCTAAAATACTAGAACAGGTAGAATGGCTTGCGCGTTTCAATGGGCTAAAAAGCCAAACTATAAGTTTAACCAAATTAGTGGGGTTTTAAGTGAAGAACCAGACTAAGACAGGTTCCCGAAAAAGGGCAGCAGCTTTTTCGGTACTTAAAGTGGCAGAGACCATAGGGATCGGTATGACATTCTAAGACACACTACTGCGATGCGGAAGGCAACGGGAAACCACCACATTATCTCCCAAGTACACAGCGTACTCAAATTGTTATTAATGATGATGGCATCCTCTGGTGTAAAAAATTCAGGAGGTAAAATAATTCGGATCTCCGGGAGAGACTACTTTGGGGGATGTGATCCGAAAGTATACAAAAAAATCCGTGAACATTTTGCGAGTCGAAGCGTGGACTGTCAGAAGTATGAAACAAGTAGGTAAGCTAGAGAACCTGAAACTCGAAATGGAAAGGTTTGCGCTAGACATAGTAGGAATCAGCAAAGTCCGCTGGCCAGAGCGGGGGATTTTTGGAGTGGAGACTTTAGGGTAATTCATACAGGATCAGAGGAAGGAAATTCGGGTGTGGGGATAGTTATGCGTAGAAAGATAGGATAGCGTGTAGAAAACTACTTACAAAAGAACGAAAGAGTACTCATGGTTAGATTTGAATCTAAACCAGTAAATACAGTAATAATACAAGTATACGTGCCCACCTCTAGCTACAGTGAGGAAGAGGTAGATGCGATCTACAAGGATATCGAAGACATACTAAGATACGTAAAAGAACATGAAAATTTAATAATTACGGAAGATTTTAATGCAGTGGTAGGTAAGGGTAGGGAAGGAGCGACAGTAGGTTTATTTGGTTTAGGCACGAGAAATGACAGGGGAAATAGGCTGGTAGAATTTTTCGACAAGAACAACTTAACTACAACAAATTCATTATTTCAACATCATGCTAGAAGACGATACACGTGGAAGATGCCAGGAGATATAGGAAGATATCAAATTGATTACATTATTATTAGACGACGGTTTAGAAATCAAGTAAAAAACTGCAGAAGCTACCCGGAAGCAGATATATACACAGACCACAAAATCGTAATTATGAAAGTCGCACCTAAGTTTAAAAATCTGATAAAAGGGAATGGAAAAAGGCACATTGACTTTGAGAAGCTAAAAGGTAATGATATCCATGAAAGATTTGAAAAAAAGTCAAATGAATTAATGAAAGATATTGAGAAAATTTCTAATACTAAGGAAGTAGAAACAGAATGGAATAACATTAAATCCAGCCTAGACATGGCGGCCAAAGTTATTCTGGGGTATACACAAAAAGAAAATAAGAAAACATGGATAACAAAGGATATCCTAAATTTAATAGAAGAAAGACGAAAATACAAAAATTCTCTGAAATTTGCATAGTCTGCATCTATCACTATCTGTGTGCGAAAGTCTGATCTCGGTCTACCTCTACCTACCTTTTCCTTTCTCTGCTTGTAGTATATCCCGTACTATTCCCCAGAAATGCCTTAGAACGTTTCCTGTCCTTTTATTTCTCCTAATTTTTCATTTTCCACAGATATATCTATTTCTCTACTATTGTTACAACCTATTTGTTATTAACTTTGTCTGTGCATGCTACCATCTTCATACATCTGAAGCACAACATTCCAGAAGGTTTCTATCTCTTTCTGTCTGCTTTTCCTACTGCCCCTATTTCATAGATGTACTGTGCTGTGTTCCATGCTATGCTTTGGACAGTTTTCTTTTTGTATCTATGTTCCTTGTCTTTGAACATAGCTGCTGTTAATTCTTGTTTGATGCAGTTTGATCACCTTCTTTTGTTTTACAGTTATATACCCTATTTCCCCGATATTCAGTGGTATATGAAGGGGGGTAAGCAGCCTTTGGCTGCAAAGTTCCCCCGTCACCCGAACCTCGAATAATAATTATTCCAATATATCCTTTCGCACAATAAACATTAGTTGAAAATATTTCACAACCAACACCTGTAGTTATTTATAATTATCATCAAATCTAAGAGCACTTATTTTTTCGTTATTGGGTTTTACATCTTGAAACTGGTAGGACTTGTACCTCAGTTTATTTATGTTCTGAGCTAACCTACACCTCTCTCTCTGCAATTCTCACAACCGCCTATATACAGCTCGATTCCCTTCTATTGTTTTCTAATTATATGCCCTATTTCACCGAGATTCAGTGGTATGTGAAGGGGAGGGCGTCGCCGTGGATCAATGTAGTAAGCGTAAGACTACGGATCCCAAAGTCCCGGGTTCAAATCCCGACACGGCCGACTGCTTGAAAAATGACAGGTGAGCATTTTTCACAAAAATTACGCCCTCGTTCGGATGAGAGGTTAAATGGAGGTCCCGTGTGTGAGTGTTATCACGCACGTTAAAGATCCCTACCTTGTCTGGAACGGCAAGGGTTCGGCAAAATTCTAAATTTCCAGGCAACAAAAAACTCGCCTCCTGGCCAATGTAGTACCTACGGGTGGAGCATTGGAAATGTAAATGAACGGTATGTGAAGGGGGTTAAGCAGGCGGCTCCATGGCGTAGTGGTATGTGTGTGACTACTACGCCCAAGGTCCCGGGTTCGAATCCCGACACAGCCCGCTTGAAAAATGTTAGGCGAGCATTTTTCACAAAAATACACCCTCGTTCGGATGAGAGGTAAAATGGAGGTCCCGTGTGTGAGTGTTGTCACGCTACCTTGCTTGGAACAGCAAGGGTTCGGCAAAGTTCCAAATTTTCCAGGTAAAAAAACTCGCTTCCTGACCAATGTAGTACCTTCGAGTGGAGCATTGGAAAATTACATGTAAGGTATGTGAAGGGGGTTAAGCAGCCTGTGGCTGCCAAGGATCCCTCAACACTTAAACATTTGTCGTATTAATAGTTTTCAAGTAAATCCTTTCGCACAAATAACATTATTAAAGAGTATTGCAAAGCCAATATCTGTAGTTGTTTATAATAATCACCATGTTTAAGTACAGTTATTATTTTTGTCATTAGTTTTTTCATCTTGCGACTGGTTGGAAGTGTATTTCCATTGATTTCTATTCTGAGCTAGCCTACACATTTCCCTGAAGTTCTCACAGCCTACATCTTTCACTATCTGTGTGCAGTAGTTTAACCCAGGTCTACTTCTATTTCTCTTTTTTCCTATCTCTGCTTCTAATATATTCCGCACTATTCCCTCATGTCTTATTATCTGGCCTATCATCCTATCTCTCCTATTTTTTACTGTTTTCCACATAGTTCTTTCTTCCCCTACCATTTCTAGTATCTCTTTGTTCTTAACTTTGTCTGTCCATGGAATCTTCATCATACATCTGTAGCACCACATTTCAAAGGCTTCTGCCTTTTTCTTGTCTGCTTCTCCTACTGTCCAGGCTTCACAGCCATACATATGTTTTAAGCAAACTTTTCATTGTTTCTATGTTTGTGGTCTCTGAACACAGTAGTTGCCTTTTCTTGTTAAATGTAGCACGACTTTGTTCTAATCTTTGTTTTATATCTTTTGTGCTTTTTCCATCTTGCGTTATTTGACTTCCTAGGTAGCGGAAATCCTTAACCCCTTGTACGTTCTCGTTACGTATTTGTATTTTTGTTTTTGATTTATTTTCCTCTCTTTTGCATACTAGAACTTTAGTTTTATTTTTGTTAATTTTCAAACCATATCTCTCTGTTAGAACTGTCTCCATTTCATTAAGAGCAGCTTCTAACTCTTTTTTGCTAGAAGCTAATACCGCTATATCATCTGCAAATCTAAGCATATCAATCTTTTGTACCTTCATATTAATTTCAAATGTTTTCCTGCATTTAACAGTATTCATTGCCTCTACTATGTACAAGTTAAAAATTAATGGGGATTAGGTATATCACTGTCTCGCCCCTTTCCTAATATTTGCTTCTCTACTTTCTTGCTCTAATTCTATTACCGCTGTTTGCTCTTTGTATAAGCAATGTATTATCCGTCTATCCCTAAAACTCATTCCAATCTTTTTGAGTATTTCGAACATTTTTTTCCATTTTATATTATCGAATGCTTTTTCCAGATCTTGTGTGGATTTAGGTTAGATAGAAGGAAAAATTGATAGGTTAGGTCAGCGCCGCCGGCGCTGACCTAACCTATCAATTATTCCTTCTATCTAACCTAAGTCCACACAAGTCCAACTAACCTAACCCAACTCCAGACAACACTAGCTAACGTAACTCCAGACAAGTCTAACTAACCTAACCTAACTCCAGACAACATCGATTAACCTAACTCCAAACCACGTAAACTAACCTAAACCCATAATTTTTTCTTACAGAAAATACCAACTAAGTTAAGTCCGTCATGGCGGGCGGGGTAAAATGGCAGCCATGGCGGGTAACATGGCCGCCATGGCGGGTAACATGGCCGCCTCAGGGCGGTTGCGCATTTTGTTGGGTGTATTCGGGTATCTTTGGCAATATACGTCCCCACTCTGTAGGGTACATAAAGGGCAATTTTTCGTATTCAAATTAGTATTCGGCAGTAGCTAGAACGGTAAACATGAGCGTCTCCAAGTGATTAACGTTCCTCAACTTCTTGGGAATAAAGTGAAACCAGCAAATGAGCGATTTGGAGTGTGGCTGCTGACAGAAAATATGTGCAACAATAATCTGGTGGCAGATGTTGGTAATATTTGTTGTATCGAAGGCGAACAGATGCCGACTGGTTGACTACGCACACCAATTACAGAACCATTTTGTGACAATCTAATGTTGATTATAATTTGCGAACTTTCTGACGCTGAGCAAACATCTGCAAACAAAAGGATGTTTTTCCTAAAAAAAGAAATTTGTGGTGCATTTAACAGCTATCTACGAGAAAAGTTTGGCCGATTTGTTTCCGCAAGGATGGTACTAAATACTACTAAATACTTGTTAAAAGGTTATTCTAAAAACGTATTTATCAAAAAGGCAGATAACATAGACGAACTAAGGAATGTGGGTTTCGTAACCTTGGGGTACACCACAGGCAAAGGAGTTTTGCTAAACATTGTATATTTGCTTAGTAAAGAACCTTTCGGATCATTTAAAACCGTGGGTTTTACAACCAATAACAACCATATATTCGCAACAGTGGGGGACACGCAACTACGCAACAGGATTCCTTCCAATACCGACAAGAAGAAGTCGCTCAAGCTAAGAAGATACGTATGCAAGATATAGTGGGAGAGCCACGAATAAAAAATTGTCACAAGCTGCAAGAATTACACAAAGGAATGGATCTGGTTGTCGGTGGAATCAAAGACTAGTTATATAGAGACAAACTTCGGTACATTTTACAATTCGAAAACCTAGACGGTCTCTATGTATCAAACTATTGACTAGAAAAGGAGATAGAGGACTTGGGTGTCGACTTTGTAAAAACATTAATTTTAAATGGCTCCATGCTTGGCATTAAATGTTTTTATATTTTTAAATTTTATTATGTATAATGTCGGAATAAAAATTTTAGAATGGTATTACATTGTTCTTTATGACGTCACCGCGACCTTGGAAAAGTAGCTGAAAATAGGTAGCCGAAAGCACTGCGTTGTGGTGATTTTGCCTATCTGAATATCTTAAAGACTTCGCTTTGATTCAAAATAATAACATTTTGTCCTTCTGTAAATTTCTTGTTAAAGTTATTCTCTTCTTGAAAATTGGCTCCCATCCACACACGTTTAATATTGAATGTGCCCACTACCAATTTCAATTTAAGTGCGTGATCTAGTTGTATTACAATCTTCACGTCTTTATTAGATAACCCATTTAGTGAGACTTGATTTGCTTCTCGAACAAATTCTTGAATTTTGAACTCGACTTGAAAGTTGCAAAAATTTGTCCAATCATTGTAACTCATTTTCACAGCATAATCTCTACATATGCCCATGCAGCAAACAATTTGAAGTGATGGTTCCAGACCGCCATGTAAATCGAGTCCAACTTGCATATTGTGATGGTGTTGTTGACGTGAAAATCTACTTAAGGAGTAAATAGATTTTCTTACTAACTTGTTTTGGTCTAACTGCGGCAATGTGATATGATCCATAACGTCAACACCGACAACGTCCATTATTTTAAACTTTGATACCTGATTAACTCGAAGATATTTCGCAAACTGAATGTTTAGCTTCACATTTCTTGTCTTATATATTGGATGTAGGGCATGCGCCGATCAATCTTGAGCCTGTTTAAGTCATTCAACAGATTTAACTGATGGTATTAAATACAAGTCTCTACAGGAAAAACCTAACCCAAGGCTTAATTAATTATATTATCGTAGGTTTCCCCGAGTTTATCATTAACATACAAGTATTTGGAAAGTATACACAGAAAGTATACTCAAAGTTCAACTTGTTCAACATTTGACCGGACCTTCAAAATAATTGTGTTGGGGGTAAAACCAAACCTTCTAGATATTTTCATTCTAATTGAGTAGTTCTGGGAATTTCTTGTCATTGACAAACAAGTCTCGACAGAGATCTGAATCTAGGAAGTATTTAGTCTTGCTCCTAACTACACCCATTTTAAATACGCGCTCTTCTAAAACCTTGTTTATTGTTACAGAAGAAAAATGGAATCTTCAAAACTGGTTATCTGCGATGTTTGTTCGGCAGCATTCTTTAGAAAAGATAGCCTCAAACGCCACCAAGCTTATAAGCACGGTGTTTCAACGTGTGATCCAAGTTTAAATTTTTCATGTGAAATTTCTGATGCTGTTTTTTCAAGGAAGGATGCCCTAAAATGACACCAAAATACTCATCAAGGTACGTCTACTTTTATACGTACAGCACCAGTAGCAACGAGTGCAAGGATTTCAAAGGGTAAACGTCAGGTGCTCAATTCTGATGCACCCCCTGCCAAGAAACCTTGTGTAGATGAAATGATGCAGTGTACCGTCTGCGATATTGCGATACCTAAAAAGGTGTTTACTCACCATCTTCGTTCCAATGCACATAAAAATGCAGTTGATGGAGCTACTGATAATGACACAGTTTAGATTATTAACTTTGCTTTTAGAAATCATATAGTAAGTTACCGGATAAAGAACACTCATGCTGTTGGGGACATTCGAGAATTTCTTCGAAACCAGAAAACTCAATTTGTGCGTTTAACTGAAGAAAAATTAAAAAAGCGTACCGCGTTGAAAATCAACTGTGAAATTGTTAATTATACAAAAATTAGCGGATCTGATGCGATTGAAGATGTAACGTGCATTTTTGGTGGCCTAACATTTTTAGTCTACTTAATTCTTAAAATACATCGTTTTTGGATCGCGGTTTGTATAAAGTAAATACTTCCGCCTAGTTTTCAGATTGATATGCAAGTTGACTCGCCGGTATTAATTTCAAAAGATGGTTTAGTTGTAAATTGGAATACTCGTAAAATTACTTTCCACTTGTCATTAATAAATAAACCCGCTGTAATTAATATGTGGATATACAGTCTAGGTAGGCGATCAGAAGTTGTACTAGTAGGATTAGATATAAACAAAAAAGAATGGTGTTTTGTTCTTGCTTGCGAGATGTCAAAAATTAAGTGTAAGATACGGTTTTTCTGGTTGAACTAGGAGTGGTAGAGTTGGTGAAACTCAACGCACGTGTGTTTGAAGAACTTTCGACGTACGGCTTTAGTGCTTACGCGTGTCTACTAAACGTTTTTAGTCGTCTTTCTTATGAAAAAAAAAGCCGTAGAACTAACTGTCGCGGAGTCGTAGTTGGTCTTTGGTTCCAATATAGGAATTACGTTAACGATACTGTTTCGTTCTGCTTTTAACTCGATGCACGCGGGTGTTAAGGACATGGTTACGGACTCCCTTTAGTGATACATGTGCTTTACTTATTATGGCTTTTGTTGCTTGCTTTGTCTGGTGATATTTAAACTGTGACAGACTACCGGTATACAAAAGTAGTGGTTGAAGTTCCTCGCTGCTTTGTGTATGGTTATGCAACTAATATACCTAGTTCCTTCGCGTGATAAGGTCCGCTGCTAACCCCAGTGAAATCAGTCAGTGTGATTAGGGTAAGTTGTGATAAGTTCCATCAACACCCTCACAGTCTAGGGTGCAGTGCTTCGTTAGTGCCAGACATTGTGGATCCCACACTGCAATGGCAAGGAAGCGGTACTAAAGGACTTTGTGTAAGTTGCACTATTTCCTATTTGTTCTTACTGTAAATATCTACCTGTTGTTTTTGCAACATTCCTTGTCGTTCTGATACCTTTTCCATAGACTTGACCGCTATTTAATAACAAAAAAAAAAGGGAACAATCAACCCTACTGAATGACTCAGAACAATGGTGCTTATCTACTTATTTATGTCTTTGCTAAAAATTTTACTAAATTACTTAGATTAATTATGTCTTACCTATTTATAAAGAACAATCAACCATACTGAATGACTCAGAACAATTGTGCTTATCTACTTATTTAAGTCTTTGCTAAAAATTTTACTAAATTACTTAGAGTAATTATGTCTTACCTATTTATATTTTTTTGTTACATTTTACCTGAATTATGTTTAATTGGTGTGTGATGAAACGTTTCTGCTACTCCCAATATGGCCTCACTTTGTACTCAGAATTTTCTGTACTGCTATTACTGTTGTTAGATTATAGAGTTTATCTAAACAGTTGCTCTTATTTATTCTATAAAGTACTGAACAATTTATATTTGATCCATAGGCTATGCTTTTTCTCTGTTTCAGGTTTGCAGGACTAATTTGTTTTTCTTTCAGGTTTACTATTCTAAGTTCTCTATGGCAGGTACTGGTACTAACTCCTAACAGCCGCGTCCCTTATAGATTGGTCTGCTTTCTACAACCCCCTACTCTCCGATTGAGCCCGGTCACTGTTTTTTTTTCTTGGATTTTCTTTTGTTACGCACGGCTACGAGCCAACGTGACATAACTTTGACGCACAACGTGGCGTCTACTAGAAATACGTAACAAAGACATAAAGTCCTTTAATACTAAGAATCAGGCGGTCATGTTAGCTAGCAACTTGAATCATATATACGACAAATTCATAGAAGCGATGGTCTCAGTCTGAAGAGTTTCAAGAACGCGACTTAGGTTGGACTCTAAAAAAAGTTTTACACCTCGAAGTCAATATAAATAAATATACTTCTTTGCGTGGTTCAACCTTCATAGAGCTGCCAAAATGGGTATGTAAGCAGACATGGTCGATGTGTTGAAGTGATGTTAGGGGGTAAAGTTACTGGTACACCTAATTAAGCTAATGACTACTGTCCGCCGTGTGTTGGTGTTTAATCAGTCTCCATGGTTAGAGTATATAATTTGCAAACGAATGCATTAGGTTTAATTAATTAATCTAGTAGATTTATGTAAATATCGTCATAATTAGCGAGGAGAATTTGCAGATCCGGTGGTCCTGCGGAAGGATGCCGGGATACCGGGGCCCCGACGGTCCAGATCAGGGTGCCGAAAGCACGATCCATGCCTCGGAAGCGAGAAATGTTTAGTTAAAGAAAACTATTGTGCAAATTTAAGATGACAATGTTATTTAATACTGTTACCAGATGTGCGAATTTTTTGCAAGTGCGGTGGCGGTTGTGAGGTGGATGATCTAGCTCCCAGATCAGGGTGTCGAGAGCGAGATCTATGCCAGGAGTTAAAAATGCTTAATTGAAGAAAACTATTGTACAGATTTAAGATGACAATGTTATTTAATACTTGTTACTAAATATGCCAATATTTGCTAATATGGTGGAAGGGTATTCTGTAAGATAAAGGCAAATTATAATTTAGTTAAATTATCCATGCCTGGAGCTAAAAATGCTTAGTTGAAAAAAACTAGTATGCAAATTTTGTTACCAGATGTGCGATTTTTTTGCATGTGTATTTCTTATGGGAGTGTAAAAAGGAGTTGCACGTGTATTTCTTCCGAGAGGATATTTTATTGCCGTGAGCCTAAAAAGCATCTACTATTTTGGACAAATACGTCCAAATTTAGGGAAACTTAATACATTCCTTTGGTCTATATTGCTGAATAGGTGAAATATTAATGATGGTCTATTGGTAATTATTTTTACAGTGTTTCCTATCAGGTTTGAAAAGTAACACTAATTGGTTATTTGTATGAGTAAGAGTCCAAAACGAGAAGCTCTGTTTGTAGTCTTGTCTTATAGTAATCTTCAAATAGCTGTAATAGTGTGGTTTGATAGTAGATGTATTTTATTACAGGAAATGATTTTATACGATACTTCTTTTGCAATGGCAAGGTAGTAAGAGAACGTCTCGTGTCTTTTCTTTGCACTAACTATGTTGTTCTATTACGGGTACTGCGCTCTCTTTTTTTGATGACTGTCTTCTTCACATGACAAATGCGATATTTTTCTCTGAGGTTTTCCAATTTCTCCCTTACAGCACATCTTTTTTTATGTGTCCAGGCTTTGGTGGCTCCCTTTTTAGTGTTGTTCTAATTTTAGCTTCAATTAGAGTTGTATGAATCATTAAAGATCCACGACCATCTCTCATTGTTATACTCAAAAATCCCCTAGCTACATTGAAAGACAGCCTTTTTTTTTTAAAAATCGGTTTTAGGGAAGGAATTTTTTAGTTAGCCACTCACCTACTTGAGGACTAGATTACAAATTACGTTTCAACTTTACCTCCGTTAGAATTAATAAAGTACGTGAACGCGTTTAAATAATATAAAAATATGAATAATTTTTGGAGCGGTTCTCCTTTATCTAATTTTACCACATGGCACAGATTATTATATTCTAAAACTCCATATATTCATAATAGCAGCTATTGTTAACCACTAATTACTAGAGGTTATCGGTTATTTTCTCAATAGAAGATGTAAAGAAACGAAATGTATAAAGGACCTTATATTATATGGTTGATCTGGAATTTGATTTTACAAGATTAACCAATACTTCGTGTACAATGAACAACATCGTAGTAACAAATTTACAACTGTGTGCGGTAGATATATTTAATTCAAGTAAAACTATCAATTATTAAATGTTTCTATTTTTTGATAGTCCGTTAAGGACTTTTATACAAATATCCTAATTTAATTGTTCACTTTTTCAGTTCTAGGTAACTAGTTAAATCAGAACCACATAATCGCTAATCTATTAAAACGTTTTGTAGTGCGTGTGGAGATCAACTTCAGACACAGTTCGACAAAAACAGCAAAAACTCAAACATAAATCACAAGTAAAAGTAGATCTATTCTATTAGTAACCTTTTTAGTACGGTATGCTAAAATCTAAGCTAGTTTTTTAATTTGAGCTTTTCTAAAACCCTACAAAGCAATTTTCTATGGTACTGGCTAAAAGTTGTGCGTGTAGCCATATATGTTGCATCACTAACAGAGAATGTGAGATTAAAATAAAGTGCGCGTTAGGAAAATATGGTTCTTGAATTGACAATTTGTGGTATTGCGCTTTACGTATATGATCTCTCCCTCAAAGACTACCCAGTGTATGACTTTTGTACTACCAAAAACAGGATTACATTTACATTAAACAGTCGCATACTAAAGAACATCTGTGGCATTTAAATTATATAGTTACATTCCATTATATAAAGACGCATTAATATGTCTTCTCATACTGGCGAACGCTCATTTACATGCTTTTTGTGTGAATATTCAACACTTTTTAAAAATAGGTTGATAGTTCATGTGCGAACTTATACTAATGAACGTCCATTCGCGTGCAAATTATGTGATTATTCTGCATTTCAAAAAGGTGATTTGAAAATGCACATGAGGTCCCATACTAGTGATCGTCCATTTGCATGCAATTTATGTTATTATGCTGTCAAAACATTTGTCACTCAAATGGACCTAATTTTATTTTTATAAACGTTTCTAACTTTATATATTACGTTATTCTCTTTTATTTTTACCAGTAAACATATAACGACTATGTTCAAATGTTGACGATGTTTTACAATGCAAGACTTAATTTATTGAAAATATACGTTGAAACCTGCATTAATTTTTGACTTGTATAACAGAAGATAGAGTTACGAATAGTACTTGATGGTGTACAAGTCCGAATAATTATTGTATTCACATTTATATTATAGAAGAGAGTGAAATTATAATTTATATGAATAATATGGATAAAATTAGAAAACTTGACATTACAGGAAAAATCAAAAGCGACATACCTCAAAACCTAGAAAATGGCAATATATGTAAAATATGTAACAAGAAATTTAAAAATGAACGGGGAGTTAAAATTCATACAAGGACAGCTCATAGAGAATACAATAACATAAAACAAATTTTGATGTGAACAATAATCCAAGCGCTAATGGCGAAAGCAGAAACCCACCGAGCGATGATAAGGAAATATGGAATCTGAACTGTGTTTAGCATCTTTAAAACGAAACGGTAATATAATAAAACGTATTCCAAAAAGTGTTAGACCGCAAGTTGCTATGAAATTAACTGAAGTCATAGATGAATGAATGTGTCAAATTAAATTCAATGTGAGCTTGGAAAGATCTTTTTCTGTTCCCATATAAAATATTGGTTATTCCAAATTTACGATCAAAAAATAAATCAGATACCGTTACAAAAAAATTTTTAGATAATATAAAAAAATATTCTATTCTAGAACAAGTTGAGACTCATATAAAAAAAAAACTTTTACTTAATAAATGGATCTCAAAAAAGTCATTTCAAAAGTTTCAGTTGGTGACCTATCATTTGCTATCAAAATTTTGTGTTCAAATAAAACCTTTTCAGATTATGACAACGCTACACTTGAAAATTTAAAATTAAAACATCCAAAATCTACCACAACATACCCAAACTTTGGCACACATTGTAATTTAGTCATTTCCGATAAAGATACTCTATTGGCAATAAAATCCTTCAAAACCAGATCGGCTGGTGATATGGATTCACTTCGCCCTCACACCTACAAGACCTTATAAGTTTTTCAACAAGGATTCATGCACAGAATCTTTTGAAATCAATAACATCATTATGCAATCTAATGCTAGCTGGAAATATAACAAACGACATATGCCCAATTTTATACGGAGCATCATTATGCGCTATAAAAAAGAAAGATGGTGGGATTAGACCGATTGCAGTAGGTACTGTCTACCGTAGGTTAACATCTAAAAGATGCTGTAAACACATAAATGAAAACTTAGGGAAATTATTTAGACCATTACAATTCGGTTTTGCAATCCTAAATGGCTGCGAAATTGTGGCCCACGCTGCTCGCATATGTTTAAATACTTTCAGGAAGAAAAAATATTATTGAAAATAGACTTTAAAAACGTTTTTAATTTGATACATAGACATACAATTTTTGATATAATTCATATACATACTCCAAATTTGTCCGCCTATATAAGACAATGCTATGAACACTCTTCGTTTCTCTCTTTTGACAAAAATATCATTTATTCAGAAAGGGGACTACAACAAGGAGATCTGCTAGGACCGCCCCTATTTTGTTTAACAATTAACGACTTAATTAAATGTATAAACACAGACTTTAATGTATGGTATTTAGACAATGGTTGCATCGGCGGCAATATTATATCGGTTTTTGAGAACTTTAAAACAATAATTGAAAATTCAAAATCTATAGGATTAGAAATTAATTTTGTAAAATACGAATTACTAAACATTTCACCAAAAAATAGAAAATACATTCAAGAGCTATTCAACTCTATTGCCCCAAATATTGTCATACCAGATAAAAATAATTGGACCCTATTTGGAGCACCTTTTTGTGCAGAATCAATCTCCAACTGTATAAATAAAGAAATTGATTCATTATCAATAATGGCCGATCGACTACGATCCAATATTATCCCATCACATATATCATTGTTCCTACTTAAAAATTGCTTTGCCATTCCCAAACTGACATACATTCTAAGATGTAGTCCAACCTGGATATACCCTAATATATTAAGTTCCTTCGACAATTTACTACACAATACTCTAGAGGAAATACTAAACATCAAACTTAATCCAACCGAATGGGCACAATCTTCATTACCTATTAAAAAAAGTGGCCTAGGAATCCGAACGGCCCATTCACTAGCGTTACTAACATTTTTATCTTCAATTAATACATCCTGACTTCTAATTCAAAATATCTTTTTAAATTTCGAAAATGTTCCGAACGAAACTCTACATTTAGAGACAGAAAATTTATGGAAATCTAAAACAAAAATAACTAATATAACACACAACAAATCTATTCAGAAAGAATGGGACATACTTTTATTAGATATTGCTTCAAAAAGTATGCTTGAATCTGCTTCAAATCATATACATAAGCCACGCATTCTTGCAGTTTCATCAAAATACTCAGGTATTTGGCTAGAAGCCCTACCGTCGGCTTCATTAGGGACTATATTAGACAACAATTCTTTTAGAATCGCCGCAGGACTTAGATTAGGCGTGAAGTTAAGCACACCACATACATGCATTCGCGGAACTGAAGTAAATGAATTAGCTATTCATGGACTTAGTTGTCGTCTTACCGCAGGCCGTCACGTACGTCATGAAATCATAAATGACCTAATTAAACGAGCGCTAGTTTCAGCTGACGTTCCTTCTATCCTTGAAGCTTATTATTTATTCAGAGATGACGGCAAAAGGCTATGGAAGTTAGAGAAAGCAGCAATTTGGGATTTTACTTGTTGTAACACACTTGCTCCCTCACATGTAACTGCTTGTTCACATAAACCCGGTTCTGCAGCAATTGCCGGAGAAAACATAAAATTAAAAAATATTCTTCCTTATCAGATCTTTATCTATTTTATTCAGTTTTGATCGAAACCTTCGGAACCTTTGGAGAACTAGTATTAAAATTCTTAAAAAAAATAGGTAAAAGAATTACACACAATACATACGACAATAGAACGACTGACTTTCTGTTACAGAGGATCGCTTTAGCAATTCAAAGAGGAAACGCTATTTATGTTCTCGGAACAATCCCACCATCTAAAAATCTAAAAGAATTTTCTTTTTTACCTTCAAAATCTTTAGATAATAACACGTACACTAAAAACAATAATAAAACAGATCCAACCGTTAAACATGTATCTGATTTATTTTACTCAGATTTAATTAGAAACCAGAAGAATGACCATAGATCTCTTACTATAAACAACCTAAAGGAAAACGCGAATGTTTCAAAAACAAACAATACAATTGTTCACGCGCGGGGGGTCTTATAAATTTATAACTGGACTTACCTCCGCGGTGTTTTGTTGTTCTAAGCTGCAGTTCCTATTCTTTCAACCAAGTGGACTGTATGCGAATTGAGTCTATGTTACGTTACACTTGCACTGTGTTTTTTAGGGGTTTAACAACGAAAGTCTGCGGCACTTGACTAACTTACGGTACTGAACGAAGAAACCGACACGACCGTTCTGCTTCAATATCCATAAGAAAGTGTTTGTTCACTACTCTGTCCACTTATTCACACATGCCCAAGGAATTTTAATGGCAGGATATAAGGGAACAAGGGATGACAGTTTTACTACTAGATTTACGACTACAAATTTACGACTTAAAATTGAACACGCAAACGTGCGACAAAGAGACCGAACATCCCGCCCACCAAAATAAGTATGAACTAACTTATTTTATATTTAAAACTAATTAGAGCTATTAACTAATAAACCTAACCGACAAACTTATATAAGTGAATATATGTGTACATACCATTAAATATCAAGTGACTGGCAGTAAACATAGTTTCACTAGAGGACGTTTAACTACCCCTTGGGCTGTCTTGATGGTAGGTATCCGAACGATACCGTCCCTACCAGGATGTAAATGTCTTTCATGGCAATCTAAGATTATAATTTCAGTCAACCGATGCGACCGAGGAAGCAAAATTGGAAATTTTGCATCATGCGACAAGTCAGAATTACGTAGGCGACCGCCCACCCTCAACAAATCACGACTATCTAGAAACGGACTAAGGCTACGAAGTTGTTTACTAACAAGTTTTCCAGTTTTAATATTTGCAATGTCTTTAGCAAAAACATTTGTTTGAACTCTTTTAATCAATAAATGTATAGCCTCTTGCTGTTGAGCTAGAGACAAACTATCAGAATATTTTGAACGCAAATCTAGACATTGAACATTACGAATGAAATGACGAATACATGTAATAATCCTACAAATTTTCTGCAGTTTTGAAAATTTATCCAACAACAAATCCAAGAAATTCTCAGACATAACGACTGTTAACGACAGAGTACGATATTCGACGTCCATCTGAGATGAGTCGATAAGTTTTGGCAGCGATGTTACTGGCCATTCTTCATAACGACGCACTAACCAAGAAGGTCCGGTCCACCATAATGGATGATGAACCAACTCTGAAGCCAAAAGTCCACGTGAGGCACAATCCGCAGGGTTATCCTGGGACTTAACATGAAACCACGAAGATGGAGAAATACGATTGCTAACGAATGTCTTCCACTTATGCGAGGAAGACCGAATCCAAAACAAAACAACAGTAGAATCTGACCGCGCGAAAATATTACTAAATGATAAAATATCTTTATAAGTATTTTTGACGAAATCTACTAAATCTGCCAAGAGTACGGCAGCACACAATTCGAGACGGGGCAATGAAACGCGATTAGTAGGAGCAACCTTCGATTTTGCGCATACTAATGAAATGGTAATATTACCTTCTAGATCGAACGAACGGAAATAGATGACAGCTGCATACCCGGCTTCAGAAGCATCACAGAATCCATGCAACTCCACCTTTTAAAATTATGACATACGATGTGACGCGAAATCTCAATATTTGAAACCGCTGGCAATTCACCCAAAAATGTTTCCATTTTGTATGACTTCAATGGAGGCTCTTGGTCCCACCGAGACCTAATAGCCAAAGATCTTGAACTAAACGTTTAGCGAACAGTACTACAGGTGCTATCAAACCGAGAGGATCAAAAATTTTGCGATAGCCGACAAAATATTACGCTTAGTGCAAGTGCGCTCTTCAACGTCTAAGTTGTATAAAAATGCATCTGTAAGAGCACGCCACGAGAGGCCCAAAATTTTTATTGAACCACTATCTTTATCTTGAAATGTAATTGCGTCCGAACTGGACAGGGACTCCCTCAAGTTGGACATCACTTCCGGGCAATTACTTCTCCATTTTCTTAATTGAAAACCACCACTAGAGCAAATACTATTCAATTCACCAATTAATTGATTAGCAGCTTCAATCGAATTACATCCAGTGACTAAGTCATCAACATAGGTATCGCTCGCCAATACCGATGACGCGAAAGGAAAATTAATTGATTCTAACCTTGCCAATTCTTGAACAGTACGCAAGGCCAAAATAGGCGACGACGAAACTCCATAAGTCACAGTATTTAACTTAAAGTCCATAATAGGATCTGACGGAGAAAATCTCCAGACGATACGTTGATAATCACGATGAGTATCTTTAACCAAAATCTGTCGATACATTTGTTTAATGTCAGCTGTAATTACGATAGGATGTACACGAAAGTGCAATAACAAAACTGCAATGTCCTTTTGCAAAGCAGGGCCAATAGCCAAGCTATCATTTAACGACTTTCCAGATTGATCCTGATACGAAGCATCGAAAACCACACGCAATTTGGTGGTAGTGCTATCCCGCTTATGTACAGCATGATGGGGAATGTAATACATTTTTTCATAACCCGACGAATTTTCAGGCGATTTCACTTGAACCATGTGACCGCTTGTCAAATAATCCTCCATAATTTTTTTATAATCTGAATACAATTCAGGATTTTTTAACAAACGACGTTCTAACGACAAAATCTTTTAATACAAATTGATCTCGTACCCACAAATGAGGGTTCCGAAATTTTAAAGGGCAAGGACACTACAAAACGACCGTCCTTGTTACGTCTATAACCTTCCACAAATTGATTTTCACACCTTTCTTCTTCAGGAGAAATGTGTTTTTTGAAGGGAATATTTTCTAATTCCCAAAATCGACGAATGTCACTGTCTAAGGGTTCAACGAAAGCACACAACGACGTAATAGAACTATTCGGGGAAACGACCTTTCCCGTTAAAACCCAACCAAAAGTTGTTTTAATAGCAACTGGCTCGTTAGCGACACCCCAACGAGACTCATTCAACAAAACCTGAGCAAAGATTTCCGCTCCGAGTAGCATGTCAATTTTACCAGGAACATTAAAATTAGGATCAGCTAAGGCCAAACCTCGAGTATGCGACCATTCCTTGACCCCTATCGACAACGAAGGTAATTGATTACAAATGTTCGGTAAAATATAACAATCAATTCCATATGCTGGAGACCGTGCTCCCGAGGGGCTGACTACACACGATAGTGCACCAGACACCAACGACGAATTCAAGCCAAGTCCTTGAACAGTGACATTGGCTCTCCGTTTCCTTAAACCTAATTTCTGACGGCACCTTTCAGTCATAAAACTTTCCATGGATCCGTTATCTAATATTACACGAACAGATTGCAATGTTCCTGTATAATCAAGCACCGACACCATTGCCGTAGCTAACAGCGTGGTTGTGTGTTCTAATGACGTCGAAATCAACGAGCTAGTGGCAGGTTGTTCATGCACAACCGACGACGACAGATTGTCTTCACTAGGTCTACTAGTAGAAGTAAGTCTAGGCGCCGCTCTCCGAGGAGACGCTGACCTTTGACGATGGGTTTGTCGGCGTGGCGACACCGATTTTTCTTGTTTATCGAAGTGAAGCAACGAATTGTGCGACTGATGACATTTTCTACACGACCAATCTAACGTACAATTTTTCATCGAATGTGAAGTATTTAAGCATTTGATACAAAGATTTTTAAGCTTTACCACCTCAAATCTTTCTTGAGGGGTTTTATCGAGAAACTGCTTACATCTATAAATAGGATGCACAGCTTGACAGAAACTACAATTTTTAACATCATTGGTGGTACCAACTAAAGAAGTTTTAGCCGAAGTGCTAACAAACCTTCCTTTTTCTCTTTCTTTAACGGAATCTCGAGCTTTTAAGCATGTTCCTGAAGCAATGTCATTGATTTCCAACACTTTACATTGTTTTTCAATGTACGACCTTAAATCTTTAAACGAAGGAATTTCGTCATTATTTCCTAATTCGAAACGCTTTAAAATGTTTGTATCTAATTTTTTCGATAACAGATTAAACAACATGAAATCTAATAAATCTATTTCCATCTGCCTTAACGCGAATATATTTTCATCAAAACAACTAATTAATTGCCGGAGATCCGCATGCGAGTCTGAGGAACTGACCTTAGGGCATTTTTCGAGAGCATTAAAATATGTTGAAAGTAATAACCTCTTGGACTGAAAACGATTAGTAATGATTTTATAGGCTTACACGTATGCATAATCATTTAATGGCAAGTGTTTTATCAACGCACGCGACGACTCATCTAATGTATCAACGAGATGGCAAAATTTTTCAACGGGTGACAAACTGACATTATCATGAATCAACCGCTTATAGATTGCATTGTAACTCTCAAAATCTGATATGCGTCCGGAGAAGGGGGGGACTGAAAGATGTTTCAAGCGAATTCCTCCACAATTCGACGAAAAAGAATTATTCATATTTTCCACCTTTGGCTTATTTTCTACCCGATCTAATTCGCATTGTTCAGCGATAATACGAATATCTAATAGATAATCATCGATTTTCACCCTAAGAGCCGAAAATTCATCCAATTGTTCACTTTCTTCATCAAAGAAAATATCCTTGCAAAAGGATTTGAAAAGCGTTTCAATCTGTTCGACAGTTTTAATCGACGCTCTAATTAAAGCAATCGATACGTTTTCCGGTTGGTTGATTTTGCTGTATATGTGATTCAACCTTTTAACTACAAATTTAGCTTCAAGAATAGCTTTATCAATTGATATAACCATATTTGATTAATGATTAATGAACGACAATAAAATTAATATAAAAACAATGCGTAACTCGAATACGCTAAATTACTAATTCATCTACGAAATTAAATTATTAATAGAAAAATGCACCTAACTACAGTGCTTGCCCGACAAAGCTTTTAAGGTTTCAAATAAATACCAATAACCCCTTTGTTATACAAGTTGC
Organism: Platerodrilus igneus; assembly: GCA_036346225.1. NCBI lineage: Eukaryota > Metazoa > Arthropoda > Insecta > Coleoptera > Lycidae > Platerodrilus > Platerodrilus igneus. Next base: position 8,189,738 of record JARFIW010000791.1, read on the forward strand.
ATGAACCCGAATGGTTGCTCCAACTTGAAGTGACAAATAAGGTAAAGATCTATGATACAATAACCCTCATAAATAGTTTACATAAAAGGATACCGACGACGACCCTAATCTTTGCCACAAAGGATAAGGAATGTATTGTAAAATCTACAGTAAATGTGTAAGCAAGATGTTCTTTTCTGTGTAACACGTTTAACCATAATAAAAACTACGACAATTTTATAAATTTAAGTATGAGGAGCTTAAAGGATAGGAACTAATTATTTAATTAAAGATCCAGCGATGAAGGCCAATTTTTTGTTCACGCGCGGGGGGTTTTATAAATTTATAACTGGACTTACCTCCGCGGTGTTTTGTTGTTCTAAGCTGCAGTTCCTATTCTTTCAACCAAGTGGACTGTATGCGAATTGAGTCTATGTTACGTTACACTTGCACTGTGTTTTTTAGGGGTTTAACAACGAAAGTCTGCGGCACTTGACTAACTTACGGTACTGAACGAAGAAACCGACACGACCGTTCTGCTTCAATATCCATAAGAAAGTGTTTGTTCACTACTCTGTCCACTTATTCACACATGCCCAAGAAATTTTTATGGCAGGATATAAGGGAACAAGGGATGACAGTTTTACTACTAGATTTACGACTACAAATTTACGACTTAAAATTGAACACGCAAACGTGCGACAAAGAGACCGAACAACAATGAACTACGAATTCACATCCAAAAGAGAAAGTATTAAAGATAAACAAATGGGAGAAACAAAAAGACAAAAGAACTTCATGTAAATTTTCCAAGAACACGTGGTTTAACAAATTTAGGCAATTCTTGCTTTTTCAATTCCGTTATACAAAGTCTCGGACAAATACCATACTTATTACAATTACTTCTTGCAAATTCAAATTCAGAACAATATTTCCAATTACCTAATTCATTTGATGAAGCTTTGGAAAAAGGGCACCCTTTAAAACACATTTTAGCACAAACGCTAAAAGAATTACTAAATGGTAAACCAGAAATATATAACCCCAGTATACTGCTTTTAAGACTTAAATAAACAATGCCATAGTTTGCTGGAAACAAACAACACGACTCACATGAATTGCTACGACATCTATTAGAAGCAATACGTGAAGATCATTTAAGAAATTATCAAGCAGTAACTTTACAAAAAACTGAACCAAATCCAAAAATAAATCCATCGTGTATTGAAAACTATGAGAACGTATTCAAATTTATGAACAGCAGAACTTTGAGCTATTATTACCCACTGAACAGGTATTTCGGGGCACATTAATTAGTACAATTCAGTGCCAAGATTGCAACCACATTTCTCATCGAGATGAACCCTTCCTTGATCTGAGCTTGCCAATATCAGAAAAACAAATTTCTCCATTATTTCATCACAAAATAAAAGAATTTGACGAACATAAATCATCACAACACCAAAAACTTATAATTAAAAAATCTCACAGAAAACAACAAAAGTGCTCTAATCAAGTAGAATCTACTGGCAACCAAACTGTCACCAGCCGAATTGAAAAATCTAAAGAAAGCAGTCCAAAAAATGAATCATACATTAATAGAGAACGATACTTACATAACCGTCGGCGCGGTATATGCGACGCAAAAGGCAGTTGGTAACGCTAATCCAATAAGTGGAAATTAACGCGCATATCTGTCAATGACGTCACACAATATGCAAATTTAAACGCGCAATTGACGGAATATATATCAAATTCGCAAACAGTTCGTAAAGATTGAACACTCACATGTATAAGTCCAGCTTCCTACGGAATACGTTTAAGATGGCGTCTGCAACGTCCATCGGGGCTGGTAGGACTCCCTTCTAGATTATTTAAAGATGGTGGCTGCTCCGGCTAACTGCTAGCGGGGCTCCTTGGACTCGTTCGTGGTAGGGTCGTGGACTGCGGTTCGGGCAGGCTGCTTGCAAATTACCTTCTACCTATGTAGGGAACGAATAAGGAACAGGTATAGGGACGACAATCAGATAAGGCAAGGAAATCTACATAAGTAAAGATAACGATACGATACGATACCTAAACCAAACCACTCTTCTGGAAGTTCAAAGGCAAAAGGCCACGTTACCGCGTCTCCCGGAAACTTCCCCACTTTTTTTCCTACTCGCGTCAGCGCGATCTGGCGCAAACGCACTCTAACGTAACGGAAATACACGCCAAGTCTTTCAAATTTAAGGCGCGAAACTAACGCACATCAAAATTAAACTAAGGAATGTCTAGTGCCAAATTTGGCACGTAACATACCATCGACAGAAATACATCCTTATTTAACGACAGCAAGAAAATACATAATGTCTATGGAGATTTTGATATATACCAAGATGAAAAAACAGATGAGGAACATTATATAAACGATACATATAGAAATACTATAGTGCTAAAATATCAATGCAAAAAAACTGATTACTCCGTGCAATCTTGTTTAAACCAATTTACCGCATGTGAGTTACTTACCGGAAATAATAAAATTGTCTGTGATTGGTGCACAAAGAGACAAGTCAGACCTGATAAAAAAACTGTTTATACCAATGCCATTAAGCAAATTTTAATCAACATTCCATCTCCTGTATTGATTTTACATTTAAAAAGATTTCAAACCCTAAGATTTCGGTCAACAAAATTGAATGACCAAGTATCGTTCCCTATATTACTGAATTTAACACCATTTTGCTTAAATGAATGTCAAAACTTTCAAGGGCTGAACTTTAATCAATCCAAAGTATTATACACATTATACGGCGTTATACAGCATAACGGTTCTATTCATCATGGACACTATGTCGCATATGTAAAAGTAAGAACGACGTTGGACAACGACAGTCACCGTCGGCAATTCCTACCTAAAAATAAAAAACATTTATTGTTTTCACAACGCAAAACCACAAAAAGTAATACTGACATTTCAATGGGAAAATGGTATTACATTAATGACTCAAATATTTCAGAAGTGCCTGAAAAAAGTCCTAGAGACAGGCATATTTATTATTCTATGAACGAATATTGTAATGTTTTTACTTCAACTAATTGTATATGTATGTAATGTAGTTATTATTTAAATAAAACAAAGTTTCCAATTAAAAAAAATTCAAGTTTATCGTACTATGATTTTTCATTAACAAAATTTATCTGCGGTGGGTCGACCAGCAACGAGTTTTCTCTGTGCCGAGTCAGCGGTGGCAAGTTTTTTGCGTCGAGATTGCAGCGGCGAGATGGCGAGGATAAGTCGCCGGTGGCGTGTTATCCATTTTCGAAAAAAAAAATAGAAATAAAGTGCATAATTAGACACCAAATTTCAATAAAAGCTATAAATAGATACCAAAAACTTGGAAGCAGAGAACCTTATTGCACATGCTTTTTGCGGTTTTGGAGAAGCTTTTTATTATTAAATAATGAAACGCGTAATCGTCTTGAACTTGTTTATCAAAGGAACATTAACCTCAGATTAGGCAAAGTTAAATTTTGATAGTTTGATTAAAATAGTATTCCTGAGATGATAAAAGAGAGTTATTCAATAACAAGTGAGCTAATTATTACTTAATTATTGTTTACGTGGGTTAACTGTAGACATAAATGTCTTTCGTTTAGTTGGTCCCATGTATTTTTTTTTATTCAGTTACTAAGCGATAAAAGCATTTTTAACATTCTTTCACAAGAGTATTATATAAAGTAATTAATTAAACTTGTTTGATAAGAACGGAGGAAAAATTAAGTTCCTTCTCGTTAGAAATGTAATAAATAATCGATGTCTATTGAAGTTTTGAGAACACTTTAACCTTAAAAACCTTATATAACATAGGATAACTTGCAAACAACTAAATTTATAATAAATACGAAATAAATATACGTCATATATTTGATTCACTTAGAAAGTTTTAAATTCATCAGGAAAATGTGAGCAATAGGGCAGGGCCAAGAATTTTTTTAGGGAATAATTTTGTAACAAACTTCAAAACATGCATTTATATAAATAAAAGTTATCCCTAAAACAGTTTTAACAAAGTATTTGTACGTTTCTTTTTAAGCAATCTTGTTCAAGTGGTCATAGCTAATACAAAAATATGTGCCAGAGAGCAATGAAAACTACTCTAATGACGTCAAAGTAATAGGAAAGATTTTATTTTACACCGAAAAAAGTACAAAGATTACCACGATTTTCTACTATTAGCTCTTTACACTGTTAGAGCAATTTATTTATTAGTGAAACGAGAAGTAATTTTAATTGAACTTTTGGAACAGAACACAGAAATCGCATATTTTTAGCAAAACGCGAACGTTTGCCGCTCTCTATAGCGTTTAGAATAGCTTGTGTACAGAAACTTAAAACTTAAAACTTTCATAAAATTCTAATTATAGTCCATTAGCTTTAACTTTTGTATGACGTCACAACTGAATAAAATACCACATTGCCAATGTTTGATTAAATCATAATATATTTAATTGGCAAGAAGAATTAGTGGCAACACCGTACAGAACTGCCAATCTTTATTTTGTTAAATGACAATAATCTTCAAGTGCAAATCTAGGTATTTATTTGCATACGGTTGTATTGCATTTGACGTCATCCTAAAGTTAATTTGAATGGACTATAGTAACAGATTCTTCAATAGTAAGCGCTTTCTAGCCACTCTGTCCAGTTAATTTTGAACTGCTTTGCTTTTTTGTTTTGAAATTACTTTATTAGAAAAACTGATTATATTACATATAAATGAAATATGTACAAGCAATGTTTATGATACACGTGAGATTCACCGCTACCATAACATGAACGTCTTTACTACCTAATGCACCGATCGATAGGTCGATTTCGGTTTCTTTAGTTGTGCCTTACGTCGTCATTCGTTTTGCTAGTGAAATTATTTTTCACAATCTTTTATCGTCCGTCAACTAATCACAAAGCAGCGCATTTTCTAAAATTGTGATTTGGACGGAGTTTACCATTGGTTAACGTGTTATGGGTAAATTAAGAATTACGTTATAAATTTAGATTTGCCTTGAAGGGGTAGCGGCTCTGTAACAATTTAAGGTTAGACCGCCTAACTATAGTGGTGCTGGAATGGGTTCCTATGAAAGAAATGATAAAAATAAAAAAGTAATAAAAAATTTGAAATGAACTTTGTAAAAAGTTATTAAATTTTTATGAAATTTGGTATCTATGTATCTCTTTTTTAACGGTCAAACGGTTGGTTTTGTAGTTTCAACATTTCCCATTATTCATAGTAATTTGATATTATTTCCGTGCTCCGATCTTCATGGTCTGTAATGCCATTTATGTTGGTTAACTTGATAACTTCAATTTGGAGGTTGTTGATAAGAATCTGTTGATGAAGCCATTGTTCTTCTTTTAACGAATGCCGTTTTTGACAAGCAGTCTTTTGATACATCCACCTTAATCTCGCTTTATAGCGGTTTTGGATGTATTAAATAATATATTTGTGGAGTAGATTTAAGTATTTCATTGGTTTATACGTTTATTTTCTACTCACAATACTGCCTTGCAAATATTTCCGGCTTTTACTTATATTAGGTTGTTTTCTGGTATTATTTATTTATCTTTCAGAATCTTGTACTGTACGAATATCAAAGTTGCTCTTTGTTAGCTATTAATTCATTGAAATTCACTTCTGCGGTAAAGTATAATTTTAAGAAATTTCAGCACTAATATTACTTATTTCAGGGTATTAATCTTGGTATTAAGCCTGGTCTTTTAATCTTGTACTATTCAGTTTGATTTTTAAATTTAGTTTCATGTATAAGTGATCTAGAAACAGATCCTTATACTAGCTCTTGGGTGCTCCACATAATTGTGTACTAGTCATCCGTTTGGATTTTTGTTTAAATTTAAGATTAAATATAACTTCATTCAGTGGTTTAGGCACTGAAGAATCTTTGGAAGCGGAAAGCATTGATTTGTGATCCAGACTCCAAGTTGAATACTTAGAAGTTAGTTATATTGTAGTATTTGCTGTGTGTTGCGTTACGCAAGTATTTGGCGTAATTGTTGTTTACTCTCGATTGGATCCGTGTAATTAGCAGTATGCTGGTTATATTATTGTACTGTTATTGGTAAACTATATCAAATTCTTGGTTTCCTACCACTAGCCGTTCGTGTGTTTACTCATGTTACAGGTTAGCAATGGAGCACAGCAATCCACTAGCCGGCAGTGATTGCATCGTCCAAGTATGCTCAATTTGTACTGCTTTCTGGGGAGCAATCATTTTCATTAATTAATATTTATTGCTAACCTGTAGGCGAAAAGCCATTTGTGTGTATTATTGTAAGGCCTTTCTCCTCTGTGTTTTTGAAATTTACTTACCAGCGAGAAACATTTTGCGGCTAGTTTAATATCAATTTGTACTCGTCAACAGGGGAAAGATACTCTAAATTCATTGCTTTTAGTGGGATACCGGTGTATATTATCCTTTATGTGTATTATTAAAATACGTTTATATTTACATTGCCACTGTGGTGTGTATTTAATTTCAGGTAATTTGCTCGTGCTCTTAATTAAGTTATTTTGAAATACAGTTATATGATTGTGGTAGCTACCGTGGTTATAATTATTTTGCTATTAGGTGTGATATTATCCGAAACCATTGGGCCTTGGAGTTTTGTAGTTCTTACGGCATTTTAATCAAGTCTCTGGCGCTTTTTATACTGTATTTACTTGTAGGACTGTTTGGGTTCATAACGACCTACTTGCAGGAATTAAGATCCACCTCTGCAGAAGAGTCTTTATTAGCCGAGGTGCAATAAGTCACCTTTTCTACCCTAAAGAACCCACCTTTGTAAGCTTTCATCAGAATTACTGTCACAACGGCTCATCATTATTCTATAAGAATTATAAATTATATTGGGAACCCATAAATGCTCTGCAATATACAAATCGAAATTCTCCTTGTATGTGACTTTTATGTCATCACCTAGTTGTTTCCGCAATGAAATATTTCGTGTTTACAGCAAGTGTTACAAAACACATCACAATTGTTTTCACAATCGTAGGATAGATTGTTACTTCTTCTAGTCGTATTGTACTCTACATTAGCCAAGTCACCAACCAATATAGAGCTGTGGTTACATGATGACGGCACCAGCGGGCACGCTTTCCCAACCTGAGCAGCCGCCGATACTGGGGTTCCGAATATTTACATCATAACATGATTCCTAAATACGTCTTCCATAACGGAATAACTCTGTGTTACATGGACAATAGTTAATCCTTTCTCAGTCAAATGAGATATAACGGGACAGAGGTTATCGTGGTCCTTTTCTATTTCGTTTGACGCAGAATGAACAAACTGTTGTCTATGCAAACAAAGCGGCTGCGCGGTGTAGTTGGTATGCCCAAAGTCCCAGGTTTTAATCTCGACACGGTCAGCTTGAAAAATGTTAGACAAGTTTTTTCACAAAAATACGCCCTCGTTCAGATAAGAGATAAAATGTAGATCCCGTGGGTGTGCTATCACGCACATTAAAGATACTACCTTACTTGGAAAAGCAAATATTAACGCTCGGTTAAGACACAGTGGACTGTAATTTTTTAAACATGAACAAACAAAAATAAAGCAATGAACTTACCCAAGATCTGCAGCTCACTTTAAATAGGCGTTTAAAGGGTGAGATTTAGGATGGTCATTGAAGGAAGGCAAGGATCACCAATTTAGAAATTTAACGTTTTCGAACCCACTCTAAGACGGGTGCAAGGGGTTATTTTGACGTACACACCGATGCCACAATTTACTAGCGAACCGAATCACACCGATGTTTGTTACTATCTGTCTTAATTTAGTTATTGTCAGAATTGGCATATGTTTTAATTTATCTATAAATTAAAATAACCTGAATTGAATGCTATTCTGGCAATAATTTATCGGAGTAATAAACTGTAATTTTTAAAATAAAAGGAATTTGTTGCCGGCGTTACCAGCAAATGTTCGGCAAAATTCTTAATTTTTGGGTAAAAGGACTCGCTTCCTGACCAATGTAGTACCTTCGAGTGGAGCATTGGAAAATCAAATGTATGTCTATGAAAACACAGGATGAAAGTCATAATACAGGAACTTTGCCGGATTACGGAATTACTTCGTTGCCCACCGTCACCACGTGGTGGTGCGCTGGATGCAGGTGCACATAAGATATAATCGCTTTGTAAAGATCCTCAGCTTTGAGTTGAGTAAAGAAATATATTTTCTACAACTGCGTACCAAAATATGGACATTTATTACTGATATTTTTCACTGATATACAAAAACTCATGAACGAATGTGCATAGAATTAGAGAATTTTTGGAAACCTGACAGATACACCTACATATCAAGTTAAATGTACGATATACGTGGTTATTGGAGTTAAAGATTTTTGTGTATGGGTAATAGGGTTATGGAGGCTATTGTTTATAGGTTTATTTTTAAAGACCAGGCGGATAACCGTAGAGATTAAGATGAATAAGTTATTACTGGAGTTGGTGCATGTTGAGTTGTGGGTTAAGCGAGTTATACGATCATGGGGTGACAGGATTAAATTGACGATGAAGTTAAGTAAGCTATGGAATTATGGGGTTTAAGAACTTGAATTTTTAGATTACAATTTCATTTTTGGGGTTATGTGCTTGTAATAGCTTAAATTATAGATTTTTTAAGGTTATGGCAAAATCCTGATGTGATGGAGTTAAATATGCCTCAGATTCGGATTCAACAACACCAAAAACATAACATTATCACCCCAGATCAGAAATAATTTTTTTTGTGTAGCTGTGTTTCAAATTTGAAGTCAATCTTCCAAAATTCAAAATGTCGTAGAAAATATGGTAGTTAAATTTATAATTTTGAAAATCTGACCTCAAATTTGTAATCAGCGGTCCCAAATATTGGCGTCGCCGTGGATCAATGTAGTAAGCGTAAGACTACGGATCCCAAGGTCCTGGGTTCAAATCCCGACACGGCCGACTACTTGAAAAATTACGCCCTCGTTCGGATGAGAGGTTAAATGGAGGTCCCGTGTGTGTCTACCTTGCCTGGAACGGCAAGGGTTCGGCAAAATTCTGAATTTCCAGGCAACAAAAAACTCGCTTCCTGGCCAATGTAGTACCTTCTGGTGGAGCATTGGAAATATAAATGCACGGTCCCAAATATTCCTAAATACCAAGTTTCATATAAATTTAATAATTTTTTACAAAGTTGATGCGCCATATTTGATCCATCATTTAAAATTTCGAGAATCTGACTTCAGATTCGCTATCAGCGACACCAAAAACTCGTAGATACAAGTCGATCGCCATATTTTATCCGCCATTTTCAATCTTGAAAATCTGGCTTCAGATTCGTATCAGCAACCTCAAAAACCCCTAAATACCAAGTTTCATAGAAATTTATTAATATTTTAAATCACCATATTTTTTACGCTATTTTGAATTCTGATTTCTAAAAACACCTAGATACCAAGTTTGAACCAAATTCATCAATAATTAAAAAAGTGTGCTTGTCACGTAGAACCAGCTATGTTTTTTAAGGTTATGTCAAAAACCTGGCATATGGGGTAAAATGGACTTTGGATTGGGTTTTGGCTACATCAAAAACGTATAGTAAACATGGCCAGACCCCTAGACTAGAAAGAAGCCTTTTTTGTGAGACTGTAATTAATGATATAAACAGCAAAGCTTATCGTTACTCACGGTTTAGTTCATCTCTTAAAAGGTTAAGAATGTCCAGAAAACACTACTTTTAAATTTTTCATTCTTCAAATAACAGCTCCCTTAACACGATTAACTCATTTATTTGAGAAATCATCGAAAGCAGTCCTTTTATTAGGGTGTTCATAAGTGTTCATAATTCTGTGCACGGATTGACATTCCTTGCCAAATCTGCAAGCAAACTTATTCAAAAGCACGCGCGCCGTTTTAGTTACCCCATCCTAGAAATCTACGTTACATCTTGAAGCTGTGTTCTATCCACTAACTTTTAACGTGTCGTACCAACAGCGCAGTCATCTTGCCTTATTATATGCTTGTATGGTTACATTTGTACGATTCTAATTAACTTTTTAAACTTAACTTTCCGAACTTAACCTTTAACTGTCGTGCTTAGTTGTTATATAATACTTCTCCTTTTATAAAAATCCTATTTATTGTGGTTAGCATCCGGTAATACAATGTAATAAGTTTATTCTATGCTTACGCCCTAGTTGATTGTGATAGTAGTTAAATTAGTCACGTACTTTTGCAATTGACCTTGAACGCCTGGTCTCGTTTCCAATATGATCTTTCCTGTTAACGGTTTCTGCATTTCTCACGCATTGATTTATTTCATTAATCGACAATCTATAGTTATGTTTATTGTAAACCCCTTGCATTTATTCTATACCTGTTTAGCGATCCTGTAATACATTTTTATTTCATTATATTTAATATGGAATGTTTTATTTGAGTGGTTTTTAAAATGTCATCGTCTTGGACTATTACATTTATGATATATTTAAAAAAATAATACTATACCTTATTAACTTAACGACCTTTAGAGAAACAAAATTTGAAATATCATGATTAATTAAGACTAATAATTAGTGATATCTATCATACAAGGTGCGCGCATATTTACTATTTTCTCCTTTTCCACGTAATTTATATCTAGCATAACACAACTCGTTACAAACGGACGATTCTGGACGGACCTACATTGAATGTTTCTAATATAGTATTTTTTGAGGATGTAGCATTTTTTCTTGCGAAGCAGCATCAGGCCGAGGATTACTGTTAGGAAAACGTTTTGCAGTATGTTGCATTTCTAATAAATAAACAACCAACTTTGATTACTAAATCAGGGGTGGAAAAGCCTTATAGCAATTGGGCCATGTTGCGAATGAAAATCTATCCGCCCAACAACTCAAAAAGTTTCTATTTTAAAGTATTTTATAAGTTTTATAAGTAATATTTTAAAACCCCAATGCGTGTTTATTATGGAATTTAAAGCAAACATTAAAAATAAAATCTTTAAACCTTAATATCAGAATGGGGAGTAGCCCAAAAATTAGTTCAAGAGTTAAACCCAGCTACCAATCTCCTCTCTTCCTTCTTGTTTTAAACCACCCACGAAAAGAAAAAAATCTTCTCAATTAAACCCACAAATTAACCTAAATGTCCGTTTAATAGGGTTGTCAATTCCAAATGTAAATCCCTATCATAAAAATTAAAAACGCCGCTAAGGCTACCAAAATACCCAAATATAAAACTTATTTCAAAAAAATTTTGAAGTGAATAACCTATTGTTCTAAATAACCCGTTTCCACTTAAAATGTTTTTTAATTTATATTCTCTTCTTTATTTTCTTATACGTCCCGTTTAGTTGTATATTTTCCCCGCGTCAAGTCTCTCGGGATAAATCTATATCGTCGCTAATTTATACATATTGTTGAAAAATTCGTCACTAATCGTGAATAACCTTAGAAATGTAGGCACTCATTCGGCCCTGAAGAAATCCGTCGCATTTTTTCCAAAGCTTAAATTCCGACTTGATAACTAACGTCACGCCGTCGTAAATCATAATTGTGTTCTTCCCAAAATTCTTTTCATTTGGGTAACTGTCAAATCATTATTTTGTTTTACTTTCTAACTCGTAAACAAATTTCATTTCTACATGTAAAACAAAATTTTTTCTAGTTACGATCAGCTCAATTTTATCTTAAAACGCTTCAAGACCATTTTTCTTAATAATTGTTTTAACAAAATACTATTCTGTTTTGTCAACTAAATTTAGAAAAATGATTAACGGTTTAAAAAACAAACAACGGCTAAACTATTAAAAATTTAAAGGCGCTAAGAAAAGTTCCAAAATTAATTGTAAATAGATTTGAAGCATTTATGGATTTTTATGTGGAGTTATATATAGTATAAGAAAAGATGACAACTGTGAAACGGTATCTAGATACCCCAATGGTGGAATCGTATTTGGGATATGCCTTTATTATAAAAAAATTTGACAAAATGTTGGTGACTCTTTTTAGGTATAGTTAAGAAAGGTAAAGAATGAGGTGTCACTTTTTAGCGTGTCTCGTTCCCCAAATTCAGACCAACTTCTGCTCCAGTTATTTCCAGGTATATCTTCTCTTGCTTCACGAATATTTCTTATTCGCTGGTTCAGCTTCAGTTGATAGTTACTCCTAGAGTTACCCAAATAGGATTTAGAAAATTTGAGCTAGGTGGATTCTTCAGATATTTGTTTAAATACTCCAGATTGGATTTCGAAATTGTTTGAATATACTTGTTCAACTTTTCCAGGTCGGTTGTTTGGATATACTTGTTCAACTTCTCCAGGTCCGTTGTTTGGAGTCCTTTGTTAATATAAATCTTAAAACCTATTTAAGGCAACTTTTTATTACTTACGTTTTTGAGGATTAAACGACGAACCTTGTTTAATTATTCACTCATTTAACTATCATCACATTTAAATTAGTAATTATTAAATCACTTGCAATTATTTCACGTAATGTGTACCATGCCTTCATTAGAGTCAAACTGATTTGTTTACGAAATCCTGTAGTATTTAAAGAAAACGCTTATCTGTTTGTAATTGGTCGGTCAAGCGCATCATTAGCCGATTACCGCATTGTACCTTGCTTTTCACATGCAGGCTTGGGTATTCCTATGAAATTTCCATGTATAACGAAGTCGAGACGCTCTTCATTGCACGTAGGATTTCAGGTAATTTGTATAAATTATTTGGATTTTAATATCTTCCATGGTCTTTTAAATCACCCACGCTTTGTTTGTACAGCAAATTTGTTGAACTTCGCTATAACCTCATGCTGTTATTATTTTCAAATTATCAAGCTGTTGGATATTTATACTTTTTGGTCAAGTTACTTTGTATTTATTGATGTACGAAATTATATGCGTTTATCTGTTTTAGGTATTGACAAACCTGCTCGTTTACATGGAATTCCTTGTATAATAATGATGCACTACTCACGCGTATTGTTTTTTAGCTTCTGTCCATGTGGTGTATGACTTGCGAGGTTGTTTATTTAATTGAATCTTTACGAATACTTTTCCTTTCTTTGAATATAATTATAATTATAGTTTATATACAGGGCGTTAGTATTTGCCTTTTTTGCCTAATCGTCGAATTTCGAATTTTTTTTTGGTAAAATCTCCTTAAAGTTTTACGTAAATTACAACGTATACCAAAACGATTTTTGTTGACCCTCAAATAAATTTTTGTGAATGCAATATTTTTAAACATTTAGAAATAAAATTCACAATGCAATAAAACATCTATAATAGCTAACCTGTTGTCCCTTTTTAACGTGTCTCGTTCCTCCAATTCAGACAAGTTTCTGCTCCAGTTATTTACAGGTATATCTTTTCTTGCTTCACAAATATTCCTTATTCGCTGGTTCAGCTTCAGTTGATAGTTACTCCTTGAGTTACCCAAATAGGATTTACAAAATCTGCGCTAGGTGGATTCTTCAGATATTTATTTAAATACTCCAGATCGAATTCAGAAATTGTTTGGATATACTTATTAAATTTCTTCAGGGCGGATCCAGAAATTGTTTGGATATACTTGTTCAACTTCGCTAGGTCGGTTGTTTGGATATACTTGTTCAACTTCTCCAGGTCAGTTGTTTGGAGTACTTTGTTAATATAAATCTTAAAACCTATTTAAAGCAACTTTTTATAACTTACGTTTTTGAGGATTAAACGACGAATCTTGTTTATTTAACTATCGCCACATTTAAATTTTTATTTATTAAATCACTTGCAATTATGTCACGTAAACATTTTATATCAGGTGATGTGAACCTTACCTTCATTAGAGTCAAACTGATTTGTCTACGAAATTCTGTAGTATATTCTGTTTGTAATTGGTCGGTCAAGCGCATCATTCTCCGATTACCGCATTGTACCTTGCTTTTCACATGCAGGCTTGGGTATTTCTATGAAATTTCCATGTATAACGAAGTCGAGAATCTCTTTATTGCACGTAGGATTTCAGGTTATTTGTATAAATTATTTGGATTTTAATATCTTCCATGGTCTTTTAAATCACGTACGCTTTGTTTGTACAGCAAATTTATTGAACTTTGCTTTAACCTCGCGCTGTTGTTATTTCCAAATTATCAAGCTGTTGGATTTTTATACTTTTTGTTCACGTAGCTTTGTATTTATTGATGTACGCAATTATATGCGTTTATCTGTTTTACGCATTGACAAACCTGCTCGTTTAAATGGAATTCCTCTTTGTATAATAATGATGCACTACTCACGCGTATTGTTTTTTAGCTTTTGTCCATGTGGTGTATGACTTGCAAGGTTGTTTATTTAATTGAATCTTTACGAATACTCTTCCTTTCTTTGAATATAATTATATTTATAGTTTATATACAGGGCGTTGGTATTTGCCTTTTTGCCTAATCGTCGAATTTCGAATTTTTTTTGGTAAAATGTCTAGTTTTCTGGACTCTCATGATGTTTATATAAAGTGTGCTATCCTAGCGACCCTATATACCCCTAAATGACTCTATTATGAAAGCATTTTCCCCCCAAATTAATACATAAAATTTCTAACTAATACCATTTTTGGCGTCCAACCTAAAGACAAAATTCACATTGGTCCAAAAATTCTTTTGTTTTGATTTTCTTTATTTACATAAACCCCCGAATTATTTTTACAACTTTATTCCTATTCTAATCTAACTTATTTTACAACTACACCCTTATTTACATGTATCTATTATGAATATTATATATTATCTCTCTAATGTTTATTCCTATTTATACACACCTATCGTAAATATTTCATGTCCTAATCATAGATGTTTTATCGTATGACTTATACTAATCCTATTTACCTATACCTATTGTTTCTGTTTACCCCTATTTACATGTACTTATTGTTCCTGTTTAACCCTATTTATCATAAATTTATCCTATTATGACCATTAAGCTAATTCCTATTTATGTCTATCTCTATTCTACTGTATTTATCCCTATTTACATTTATTTATTCTAATGTGTTTATCTGATCCTTACGCTAATACCTATGTACCTAGGCTTCTTCCTATTTATATCAACCTATTCTAAGTATAATAATATTCTAAGATTCCAAGTAAGTCCTCAGAAATTTACCCTTTCTCAAATTTTACCCTTAATTTCTATCAATTTTATTGCTGACCCAATGTTCTTATTAATTTAAATTTTTAACCTTTATATTCCTATCAATTTAATAATAATTTTATGTTAACCCTATGAATCTGAATCTTTCTTCAATAATACTAACTCTACTTTTTATTTTACCTGGACACTTAATGTCTTTATCTGCATTCCCCCTATTATCTAAGTTCCCCAAATTGATTTATATTTAAACAATCATTATCTACCCTCAATTCTTCATTCCACTTGATGCATTCCCCTTTGCATATTACCTTCTTGCTATCCGCATTTATTTCTATCCCCAACTTATCTCGAACATCCATTCCCCACATAGCGTCCATTTTTAATCCAGGTACAATCATGTATTCATTTTCAAATTTCTCCTTTCCTAGCTCACAGTTCAAAATCACTATGTTGTTTATACTTGCAAACTTTCTATTGTCTGATGCTACTAAATTACACTTCCTCATCGGCATCAATTTCTTCATTAACTTTCCCCGTTTAATAAAATCTTCTGAAACGAGCGACGCTTCCACTCCGGTATCAATGAGTATCTTAATTACGTTGTTCTCTACATTTAAATTAATCATAGGCAATAAATTTCTATTAAAATCATTTTCCACTTCAAGCTTTATGAATTCACGCTGAAGTTCGTAGTGATTTAATTCTAAGGGCCAGATTACTTTGCTATGATATCGTTGCAATAACCCGGTGCCCCCTTTTTATTGAAAAAAATTATTTTTAATTGTAATGCCTCGGCTAGCTCAGTTTTAATCATGCACGGAGCTTGTGACGATACGACAACAAAGAATTCTTAATCTCCTTTTCTATTTCTACTTCCTATGTATTTAAGCTAAACACAATTAACCACAATTTATATAATGTTCTCAATATATACAATGTACAAAGCGTTTATAATGTTGTTGAATAGAACCCCTTTTATAATACTGAATTCATTTCTTCCAAAATTGTAACTCCCTTTAATTGATCAAAAAGCCAGGAAAAATCACCATTTTAATTATTAGTTGAAGCACTATGGACGTTCATCAGTCTTCCTTAAAGTTTTACGTAAATTATAACGTATACCAAAACGATTTTTGTTGACCCTCAAAAAAACACCCTGTATAGAGGAAACAACCAGAATTTACGTGCGAAATTTATTTCATTTGGTTAATTTAAAGGAACAAGTATTATCATAATTTTACAAGTAGTGATTAAAAATTAGTTAGGTTCGTAAAGAAAATAAATTGTAGAAGCCAATGCAAATTATTAATTAATTTAATTGAGTTTAGTTGAAAGGGTTATTACGTCTAATACGCGTAAGAGCTTGAAAAATCGATAATACCAAGGTGAAACGCTTTGCTAACAAACGAACAGCCGTTGAATATAAAATACCTTGAAACGTAAACTCCTAGAAATGTGGTTTTAAAAACGATCGTTGATTGAACACCTGCAGGTTTTGGAAATGTCATGTTCCCCTTATTTGTGTAGATAAAAGACAGAAATTGAGGTATATTGGTTAAACGGTCGGACGGTTCGCATAAATGCTAACTAAAAATTTTCTCAAAGCGCAGAAAGGATGGACGATCAATGAAATGCTTTGGAATGAGACAGGCATAATAGCAGTTCATTTCAAAACGCACGCATTCAGTCCACATGGGTTAGATAGAACGCGGACAGTAATATCGATTTTCTACTACTCAAACAAGGTTAGAAGGAAACAGAATATGCATAAGAGAGGAATAGCGTTAATACAGGCGGGGTTTCAAGACGTTATTGAATATCTCATTGGTCTATATAGTTAGTAGTACAACAGACAAACACGGGAAAATTTGAATGCGGGCTTTTCGGAAAATATCATAACGACGAGTTAAATTTCGGAGATTTCGAAAACGGTCGAACCAAAATTTTAAAAAGTATTATTTTAAATGAAGGATTTCGCGTGAAGAGTGGCCGAAAGGTGGCATAGTAAATTGTATAAATACTTTAAGAAAATTAATAGGGCTCTCTGAGTATGTTCATCGATTCAGACTACGTACAGAAATTTATCACGAGCTTGTAAGTATATAATTTTTTTTAAAATTAAATAGTACAGTGTTGGCCTCATAATTTGATACGCGGATAGTGTCGAGTCTAAATTTTATTGAGGTGCAACATATAATTAAACAAGCTCGTGAAGTGACGTAATGTAACGTAAATTAAATTAAGCAATTATAAAAGAAGTGTAATATACGTGGATTTGGATTTGGATGCATCGTGAATGCAGAGCAGGCAGCACAACTTAGAGGGTGTTCATCTACAAATAGCTGGCGGCGGCGAGCAGAGCAGAACCACGACACCGAAAGCGAAACAACTTAACGGCATCGTCAACGGATTAGGAATCTTCAATAAATTCCAGGTAACGCTTTAGAATTTGTTGTAATTTGTTGTAATTTGTTGGGTAAGAAATTATAGAAAATTTTTTCTATTGTGTGAAATTTATGACGATTTTTGGAAAATTAATAAAATCCTCGAATGTATTTTTAACTCTGTCGATTTGATCCCAGGGTACACAGCAATATATATATATATATATATATATATATATATATATATATGCAAATAACTTTGTACCTACAAATGATTTGATATTTCATTAACTAAAAGTAATTGCAATTAAGTATTAAAAAAAACTAAGTCGTATAAAATTCTATCGCTGGGAAATCCTATCCTTGGGTAACTATTTAGTTTCAATAAATTCTACACAGCTTTAAATCTTTCTTAAAACATACAATTTATAAAATGCTTTGCAGATCTAATAAAATTTCGGCGCTGGCTTGAATAGACCCCAGGCCTACATAAACTGTTTTTTTTTTGCTGAAGAAATTCTACGTTATTATTCTAAGGAACAGTAGACAAAGGTTTTCGGCACTTCCTGTGCAGTTTCATCTATAGGATTAATTACTAATTACATGGAATGTATTTACAAGAAAATAGAATTTTTTTTAATCATGTATGCGATCAAAAGTGTAAATATTCAAGTTAATGGTTATGCATTAGGAGCGTTAGATAAATTTATAACATATCCTTGCAGCTCAAGCAGACAAAATATAGAAGAATAGTCTTCTAATAGTAGTTTAACGACCTTGTTTCAATGTTACTAATGTTACTAAGTGTTACTAGTTTTTCTATTGTCTCTAATTAGCAATTCCAATCCTATGGTAATATTAAAAGCGTTCCAATTTTTTTAGAGATTCATAATTCGGTCAGATTGTAAAATACCTCAAAAAATTTATTTGAGTTAATACATAGTCGTTCATTAGAAACGATATTGTTAGTTACGCATCATTAAAAATGTCTCCAAAGATTGACAATTTTCATTATAGTAAAAGAGCTGTTGTCAATTTTCGGTGATTATTAAGTTAAGGCCTATTTTTTTGTGGAGATGTTGAGGGAAGTATGCTCATGTACCCGTATTAAGGATTTGCCAGATAGCGGTATGTGAGGGATGCCGAACGCCCTCAACATGTAAAAAAAAAGAGTGTCCCAAATATTATTTGATCATGGCTGAAAATTTGTGCAGAGCTTGCCTAGTAATCCAGGAATATAGGATAGTATTTGCGGATCGATACATCGGTATTTAGAGGGTTGCCGATCACCCCAAACATGTCATGTACACGGTCTAATTTATATTATTAGGTCAAGTTGAAATTTTGATATGTCGCTACAGATACTATTTCAAGCATATATTCTAAGTTGCAGGCCAAAGTGTCGGTATTAACCCCCTGCGGAACAATTTAAACATCCCTTGTCATGCGGCTGAACCAAGTTTTTTACTTACTGTTACTTTAGTACTTTCTGTAATAGCAAACATTAAGATAAATTGATTGAATTTTAACGATTTGTATAATATTGTCCACTGACTTTGTGCAGCTGTCATTCATTATGTAAAAGAATTGAGCAGTCCCGTCGGATGCACCGCCCTATCAATACAAACGCATGAAATTGATTAAAGATTAAATTGTATTTTTGTGAACCAATGGCGGGTAATAACCCGAAACCGAAAGAGGCTATAATAAATTAAGTCAGGTCCATTGGAGCAACGCATTTCTTGAACGTTCCCGCACCTTTTCCTGATGATGGAAATGGAATTTGGAATATTTCTTGTTTCTTCTTCAAAATCGAGACAATTAAAAAGGTAACTTTTTAATTAACATGATTTTGAATTCATTTTCATTGCTTATTATTGCAAAATTACATTTTGCTTAAAGCTGAAAAATCTCTGCCACGCCGCCGGTCTTTCCTGCTCACTTGTGATAACATAAGTGCAAAAATACATAAACCATTACACTCATCAGTTTCAGTTATTTCAAAAAAGCATTTTACTGTGATCATAACTGTTGTGGAAATTTTAGAAGATGCATTAACAAAAAATAGGGATTACACAATACTTCAATAAAAAACAGTTTTTAAGTATAACAATTTATTTTAAGAAATATACTACTTCAACAAATTCTTGTGTCATTCCTGAGGTATCAGCCACGTGCTTTAATCTTCTGGTTCATCATCGAATGTTGTGTTAAAATCGCTAGAAGCACGGGCATCCATCTCTGTAAAGTTCAAAAAAGTCAATTAGCAAAACCTTGTTTTTAATTATATTATATTATTGTATTTATTATTTAGTGTTCATACTTAGCTCACTTTCACTATCACTATCTTTATCCAGGTTAACGCGGTCAGTTACAACTACATCATCAACGAATTCGGGTAACTGATTTCCTTCATACCAAACGAAGTCGTACCTGCCATTATTGATATATCAACCATGATTTTCTGGAGATTTACATGTTGGTCGTTGCAAATTTGCGTTAAGCCATATGTTGGCAATCTACTGGCTTCGTAGTAGCTGCCGTTGTGCTTTACTAGAACATGGTGGTAAGCTTGATGCGTCGTAGTTCCGGATGCGTTTTGTGAACGATTTTGTGTTTTCCATTTTGTAAGCATGGTTGAATAATTCTAAATGTGCTTCATTTACGGTATTTACATTCTGAACACCGTACATTCAGCATATAAACTCTTCCAAAACGCGAAAGACTGTAAAAATATTAACGTCGTTTATACCTAGGGTTTCGAATGCATCTTGGTATGTCTCAGATGTTTTCAAGAGCTTAAGTGGTTTGTATTTCCCTTAACCAAAAAAGAAAGGATTGTAGTCACATCCTGTTAGAGCATGTAAGCCAGGCAAAGCTCTTGATAATGACATTCCTAGTTTTGCATGCAACTTCGTCACCTCGATGTAACGTTGTGAATTTTCAACCCCTATCTTCATCCATATTTGGTGTAAATGTTAAAAATCGATTATATTATCTAACAGTATTACCAAAACATCAGTGTCTGAGCAACGGATTCGAATACTACAAGGCTCATCAAGTTTTGACACGTGATAGATAATTTTTGTATCTGCCTCTTCATGATATTGACATGACAGCTGATCATTAACGATGCGTTGGACTTGATTGCTATTAATCTTGAAGGTGTAGCACTGCTCAAAATTTATATAAATAGTTTTGTTTCTTATAAAAGGAACAAACTCATCACGGTTCCAATAGTTGATTAGGAACTAAACCAAGGTTTTTTTTTAAGTTATCATTTTGTAGCTCCTTCATGAAGTCGGTTGGCCGTGCTTGTTCTGGTCTTAAAATTACGTAGTTCGCTGAACACGTACCACGCAGTTCATGCTCATAATCTTTTATAGATGGGTGCGTATATCTATGAAAGACAACATGGATCCGGTTAGACTTATATCTCGTGATGACTTGTAGCATTTTTGTTGCAATGTTCCCAAACAATGTAGGTACATCTTTTATCAAATGTAAAATAAAAAAACCGTCTAATACAACAACATTGATGTACGATGGAGCTCCACTTTCCACTTCCGTAGCCAACAAGTTCATCAACGTCGATTTATTTGTCTTACAAATTGAACCATCAAAATGGCACAGTGACATTGGGAGGGGTGTCAGTTAGAACTTTTGCAAGATCAACGAGATTTTCCAATGGGAAAGCTAATAGGCGTCCAAACATATCTTGCTGCACTTTTATTTCCTGCATCTTTCTACCAATCTTCACTTTTTTTAATTGTTTTCTCGAAACGATCAACGTTTTCAGAACATTCAGCTATAATCCTCTTGCGCAGCTCATTTCCGTTTTTTAACGTGTTCAGTAAAAAATCGGATATAACACTCGATGCAGCTTTTCCTGTTTTGATATTGTATAAACGATCTCTATCAATTTTTGTATCAAAAGGATTTAAATTCAATTTTATAGTTTTCATAAAATTATCTCTTTGCAGTAAGTTGTAGGGATGGACACGAACCGAACAGGTTCGAGGTTCGGTTCGAAAAATCGAACCGAACCGAACCGAACCGGACATTTTATTTTCGAACCGAATCTCGAACCGAACCGGCAAATTTTTCGAACCGAACAGAACCTAGTTCAAGGTTCGGTCCGGTTCGGTTCGAAAGGTTCGATTTTTTAAATAAAAATTTAGTTTAAAAATTTAATTTTCACTAAAAACTTGTCAATCTTAATTTCTCTCAAACGCACATTTTAAAAATCTCTAGTAGCAAGCATATAAGAATTAGAACGATTTTCTAATGTACATAGTCATTGAGTTTTAAGGCAATATGTAAATAATCTAATAGGTATTAGTGATACATATCTAATAAATTTTGTCATCGAGCCACGTTTGTAGATCAAAAAATTCTAGCTTAGTTCGATTTGTTTAATGCTCCTTATTTCAAATTGTTGTTTGTTTATAACTAGTATTAGATATTGGAGAAACTCGAAATGATTTTGAAAATTTGGTTTTAAAAACAAGTTTATTTTATTTAATGAACAGAAGTCGTGTTGAAAACCATCTTAAACATATACAGCCGAGGTCACGGTCTAGAGACTACAGAAGTTTTCAGAATAAACAAAACAATTTAATTTTTAATTAAGTATATATTACTAATCCATCATTTTGAATTTTTTACTTTTATATGAAAACCAGCTCTCTATTAATATTAAAAAATGTGACCTTGTAGCAAAAACTAATCTCCTATTCTTTTGTACATAACCGCTCAACAAATGGTGTTACAAAACGCATGGTACGATAATATTTACGGTTTATTTATTGTGGCCATTACCAACGTCCTTAAAAGTAGCCGATACTCCAAAAAATGACCCCAAACTTTCTCTTACGACCAAGGGTTGAAGTTTATGACTCATAGGGGCATAAACTTTTTAATCAATGCCGACATAAAATAACACACTATAATGCAAATAATAAGCAAACATAATGCCCGTGCAATAGATACTGTTATATTTTATTATGAAAAACGTTACCACTGTTTGAGCTATATTTACGATTCTTTCCGAGAACCATTTGATATTGTCTTTTAAAAGAAATAATATTAATAAAGATAAACCTACAAACAGCTTTTTGTTTGTACTGTATAAGAAATCAGCAACACCTTATTTATTGTCTTGATAATTTTTTTATACTAACTAAAACTAAAATAAAAGTAATCGCAAAGATCGTGTGATATCGTTCTTTCACGGTAAAATGACATTAGTAAAATTCATCAATTATTAACACATGCTAAATTTTAGAGGTGGTTTTCACTATTAACCTAATTGTAATTACGCTTTGTTAAAGAGAGTACGTATTAAAAAATCAAACCTAGGCAAATAGTATTAATATGATTTATGCTACTAAAATCTAAAACATATTAATGTTGGGTTTATTTGAAAATAGCAGCTACTAAATATAAAAACTACATTAAACGTTTAAATTGTTATAGTTGAACGTACTAGTTGTTTAAAATATCAAAATGTCGAACCGGTTCGGTTCGGTTCGTTTTTTTCGAACCGGACCGAACCGAACCGGAATATATTTTTTCGAACCGAACCTCGAACCGAACCGGACTAAAAAGTTTTCGAACCGAACCGAACCTAGGGCAAGGTTCGGTTCGGTTCGGTTCGAATCCATCAATAGTAAGTTGGCATTAATTTTATTTTTTTCCGGATCAGCTGTCACATCCTGTTTTTCTTGTAGGCCAGCTTTATCAAATATGAGCAAGGAAAATGAATTCAAAATCATGTTAATTAAAAAGTTACCTCTTTAATTCTCTCGATTTTGAAGAAGAAATAAGAAATTTTCCAAATTCCATTTCCATCATCAGGAAAAGGTACGAGAACGTTCAAGATATGCGCTGCTGCGATGGACCCAAACTTAAATTATTATAGCTTCTGTCGGTTTCGCGTTATTACCCGCCATTGATTCACAAAAATACAATTTAATCTTTAATCAACTGCATGGGTTTGTATTGATAGGCCGGTGCGTCCGACGGGACAGTGCTCAACCCTTGTTACATAATGAATGACGAATGACAGCTGCACAAAGTCAGTGGAGAATATTATACAAATCGTTAAAATTCAATCAATTTGTCTTAATGTTTGCTGTTACAAAAAGTAGTAAAGTAATAGTAGGTAAAAAACTTGGTTCGGCTGCATGACAAAGGATGTTTAAATTGTTCCGCAGAGGGGTTAATACCGATTAGTCTGCAACTTAGAGTATATGCTTGAAATAGTATCTGTTGCGACATATCAAAATTTCAAGCTTGACCTAATAATATAAATTAGACCGTGTACATGACATGCTTGGGGTGATCGGCAACCCTCGAAATACCGATGTATCGATCCGCAAATACTATCCTACATTCCTGGATCACTAGACAAGCTGTGTACAAATTTTCAGCCTTGACCAAATAATATTTGGGACACTCTTTTTTTACATAGTGAAGGCGTTCGGCATCCCTCACATACTGCTATCTGGCAAATCTTTAATACGGGTACATGAGCATACTTCCCTCAACATCTCCACAAAAAATAGGCCTTGAC
Organism: Platerodrilus igneus; assembly: GCA_036346225.1. NCBI lineage: Eukaryota > Metazoa > Arthropoda > Insecta > Coleoptera > Lycidae > Platerodrilus > Platerodrilus igneus. Next base: position 8,213,842 of record JARFIW010000791.1, read on the forward strand.
TTAATAATCACTGAAAATTGTCAACAGCTCTCTTACTATTAGACTTTTACATTTGAAATGTGTGATTTATTAAATTTCAAAAGTATCAATCGTATTTGTCAACTTGGTCTGGTATTTTATGCTGTTATTTTTCTAGTTTTGACAGATAGTATAGTTCTCTTAAAAAAAGTTCGAAAAATCTTGTCAACGTATGATGTTCGGAAACTTTTTCTCTTTCAATAACTTAAAGAAGGTTTAAATACCATTGTGGCGGTTAATGAAATTAACCAAGCATTTGGAGAAAACACTTGCAACGAACGTACTGCGAGACAGAAGTAGCCTCATAAATTTTCACAACGGGAATTTGCTTTGGAAAATGAACCATATGGGTGCCAATTACGGCCTTAAACAATAAGGAGTTACCGTAAGAAGTTGAACGAAATTCGTCAAATTCCCTAGAAAACTTTGTAGAGATATTCAGCGTATTAATAAGTGCCGCAATCATCAACTTAATCGGTTAAGGAAGGTAAAAGAAACTCAACAAGTCGGTTAACGGATGCAAGTAAAGTTCGACAATTTATCTTCGTTGCATACTCAAAATAAAACCCTACCATTTCTCCAAAGCATTGTATCCTGCGATGAAGTGTGGATGGTTTATGCAATCGCAAACTTTCTGGAAAATGGTTGGATTATGGTGAAGCTTCAAGGTATTTAAGCGAGTACAGGACTCTGGCTATAGTGATAGTATGGTAAACTTGTGCAGGTGTACTTCATTATTCTTTTTTGCAATTCGTCGAAACCGTAATATTATAATTTATACAAGGTGCGCTATTGGCCACGTTTCTAATGCTCTACCCAAAGGTACTACATGATTGAAATGATTGAAATTAATTTTAAGAAAGCATTTCGTTGGGATAAGTTAAAAGTAATTAACAAACGAAGCTTAATGTTACAGAGTAATTGCAATTGAAACGTGAAACAGGAGTGTTGTGACAATGACGCTAAAAGCCCCTTCTGATTACTGTTGCAACCTCACCATCAAATTAAAACTTGCCTGGTATATAACACTACTATATTCCTAATTTTACATCATTTAATTTGCAAAACTAATCAAATCACTTAACCTAAGTTGACTATACAAATGCGCACACGCACTCGCGCACGCACCCACGCAAGCACACACGTACGCACGCACACAGGCACGTGCGCACATCACACACGCATGCGAGCATACACGCACGCACGCACTCGCGCGCGCACCACGCACGCACGCGCACATACACAAACAGATACACACACATACATACACACAGATATATATTGCCGTGTAACCTCTCTAAATCGTCGAGCTTCAGTAACAAAATTATTCGAAAATTTTATTAATTTTCCAAAAATTGTCATAAAATTCAAAAAATTAATATTTCTTACCCAGATTCCTCTCTTCATCACTTTAATTCTTCAACCGCTTCCCTGGCTAGCTCAGTTGGGCCTCCTCTTGGATACCTAGATTCACTCTCATACTCTTTATCGTTCACGCACTCTCTCAATAAAACCACAAAATAATACAACAATCATACAATATTTATTTACCACTATTTACACATAAAACTTCAAGATTATTTACATTTCGGTGGTCGAGTTACACCTCAATAAATTCTATTTTTGTAAAGTCCAGTATTTTAACTTGAAGTATCAAACACATTGAATGTAACCGGAATAAATGGGCCCTGAATAATACCTTATTTTTCTTTCTTTATTTATAATTAATTTTAATTAGGACATTCTGGAGTATGGTAAGCTCATGATAACCCAGTTCTTTATGATTAATGTATGCTTTTACTTAGCATATGCTTACTCCAAACAAAAAACCCATGTACTCTTCACAATAAAAATTTAAATTCCTGATGGAACGTTAATAAGCTTTATATACACCTTTAGATTTATATTTAAATACCATAATAAAAGTTAGTTATACGTATTATTTTCAATACGCACAATAATGCAAAATACCTTCATAGCTCACTCTCACACATCACAATAACCTTCATAGTTTATCAAAAACAACAAATTCTAAAGCGTTACCTGGAATTTCTTGAAGATCCCTACTCCGTTCATGATGCTGTTAAGTTGTTTCGCTCTCGGTTTCGTGATTCTGCTCTGCTCGCCGCCTCCAGCTATTTGTAGATGAACACCCTCTAAGTTGTGCTGCAATGCTGTTCATACACGATACATCCAAATCCAAATCCAAATATATTACACTTCTTTTATAATTGCTTAGTTTAATTTACGTTACATTACGTCACTTCACGAGCTTGTTAAAGTTATATAAATAAGCCATTCACCGCAGGTTGAGGTCTTCCCGCCGCCGTTAGATAACTTAAAGTCAACGGTATTATTACCTCCGCTGACCCTGCTTACATTTGATGGGGAAACCACTTTGTTTGAAAGCTTTATCGATCGTTTTGATAGTCTCGTTCATTTTAATAACGATTTCTTCGACATAGATAAATTTTCGTATCTTCAATCATCATTAAAAAATTCCGCACTTGCAACGATTAAAACCTTTGACCTCACCGCAGCCAATTATGCTCTTGCAAACACAAAACTTTGTGAAAAATATCGTAATATTCGCCACATTACCTCTGCTCTATGGAACAATATTGATAAATTTCCTAAATTAAATTCCGATAACCCCGTCGGTTTGCAAAAATTAGTTGATAATCCTGTTTGAATATTTTTGACAATTCCATTTTCAGTGCCCATGTCGCTCCTTACTGTTTGGGGACAGCCTTGTAAGTATTTAAGTGCATTTAAGTAATATCCAGCAACTACTTTTGGATTACTTGATGTAAGTCCTGCTCTCAGCCATATTATGTTCCTGGAAAAACCATCAATAGCTCTATTGATACAAAAGCCGTATGGTTTTAGCTTATCATAAGAGTCCATATGCCATACGCTATTAGAACCATTATTCACGTACTGTCTCCGACGAAGTCGCTTTCGTTTGCTTAAACTTACTCCTTGGGGATCCATAAGAAGTAACAGTTCTCTTACAACATCTTGGGTGACTGTAAACCCGTGTTGAATACATTTTAAATGCATCCAGCGATAACCGTGCAATTGTCCAGATTTTCTTAACTGATCTTCAACAAAAGTTGCAAGTTATGAGAATAGAAATAGCAAGCTATGCAAATAGAAAGAGCATTAGACAAAAAGCAATAAATAGAGGCAGCATAGACTTTAGTAGTTAGATCGTTACGCGCATTGCAAATTGTAAGACGTATTAACGTTTCTCCTGTGAATAAAAATTGTTTCAATCTTTTGTAAACTTTTTTAAAAAGGCATTTTTGAGAGAGGCCCACATAATTGGCGCAGTCGGTAGGATGGTTCTGACAATTTTTGGAAACGAAAATTGATCCGTTTTTACGATTTACAAAACAGAACGCGAAAGTATACGGGCTTATAGCGAATGTACATCGCTAGCACAGTAGTCTTTCGTATATTGTCTATAAAGTGATTCACAAATTAGACGAGCGAAAATCGTTTGAGGTCGTGATAGCTTTTGGATGATCAACAGGGAGTGTCTCTTGGAAACGAAAACGATTCTCAGCAACAAGAAACCTAAGCGAATATTAGGACGTGAAGATACACTAATGTAAGCAGATTTTTAAAATTCCTTTTGATTTTCCTATTAAGATTATTGAATCTATATGTAATTATTGACGAATTATTGATTGATTATTGATTATGATTTATGAGTGATAATGAGATAGCTGATTTAATAAACCAATTTCAAGGTTTCAATTTAATAAATTCAGAATTAGAGACTGATAACAATTCAGATAGTATAAATAATCAATTAGAAACTCCACGTGATCGAGATATTTTACGTAATTTAAGAGACTTTCAGAGTAACCTAAGCAATATAATTAATTTAAATATAGTAAGTAATCGTAAAAACCTAAAAATGACAAACGAGCACACGAATTATCAATTATTGAAACTCCATTTAGACGCTATACCATGTTATGATGGCAACCCGCACACGTTAACAATTTTTATATCTAACTGCGAAGCTTTAATCAATAATTTTGCTAGTCAAAATGATGTTCAAATAAATAACTTTCTACTAAGAGCAATTATTGGCAAATTAATTAGTAGAGCACGAATATTAATCGGATCTCGGTGTGAACTAAAATCTTGGAACGAAATAAAAGACTCGCTAATTTTATCATTTGATGATCAAAGAGATCCATTTCGAATGGACCTGCACCTTGCCGAAATTCTAAATTACTAGAACAGGTGAAATGGCTTGCACGTTCTAATGAGCTAATGAGCCAAACTACAGGTCCAACCAAAGTAGTAGGGTCGTTAGTGAGGAACCAGACTAAGACAGGTCCCCGAAAGAGGACAGCGGCTCTTTCGGTACTTAGATTGGCAGAGACCATAGGGGTCGGTATGGCAGTCTAAGACACACTACCGCGATGTCGAAGGCAACGGGAAACCACCACATTATCTCCCAAGTACACAGCGTACCTAAATTAAAACAAACATGATGGCATTCTCTGGGGTAAAAGATTCCGGAGTTAAAATAGTCCCCCATTCGGATCTCCGGGAGGGGACTACTTCGGAGGATGCGATCGGAAAGTTAAAAATAAGAGTTGGGAACATTCTGCGAATCGGAGCGTGGAATGTTAGAAGTATGAAGCAAGTAGGTAAGCTAGAGAACCTAAAAATCGAAATGAATAGGTTAGCACTAGACATAGTAGGGATTAGCGAAGTTCGGTGGTCAGAGGCGGGGGATTTTTGGAGTGGAGACTTCAGGGTAATTCATACACGAGCAGAGAAAGGAAATTTGGGTGTGGGGATAGTTATGCGGAAAAAGATTGGATACTGTGTAGAAAATTACTTACAAAAGAACGAAAGAGTACTCATGGTTAGATTAGAATCTAAACCGGTAAACACAGTAATAATACAAGTATACATGCCCACCTCTTGCTATAGTGACGAAGAGGTAGAAGCCATCTACAAAGATATTGAAGACACATTAAGATACGTAAAAGGACATGAAAATTTAATAATTACGGGGGATTTTAATGCCGTGGTAGGTGAGGGTAGGGAAGGAGCGGTAGTAGGTTTATTTGGTTTAGGCACAAGAAACGACAGGGGAAATAGGCTGGTAGAATTTTGCGACAAGAACAATTTAATCATCGCAAACACATTATTTCAACATCATGCTAGAAGACGATATACTTGGAAGATGCCAGGAGATATAGGAAGATATCAAATAGATTACATTCTTGTTAGACAACGGTTTAGGAATCAAGTAAAAGACTGTAGAAGCTACCCAGAAGCAGATATAGATACTGACCACAACATCGTAATTATGAAGGATGCACTTAAATTTAAGAATGTGAAAAAAAGAAATGGAAAAAGGCAATTGGACTTAGAGAAACTAAAAGATAAAGATATTCAAGAAAGATTCGAAAAAAAGTCAAATGAATTGCTCAAAGATATCGGGAAAATATCTGATACTAAGGAAGTAGAAACAGAATGGAATAACATTAAATCCACCTTAGACATGGCGGCCAGATATATTCTGGGGTATACACAAAAAGAAAATAAGAAACCATGGATAACAAAGGATATCCTGAATTTAATAGAAGAAAGACGAAAATACAAAAATAAATCAGACGAAACAGGAAAACAGAGATACAAAGCTATAAAATCGGAAATTATTAGAAAATGCAGGAAAGCTAAAGAACAATGGATTGATGAAAAATGCAAAGAAGTACAAACTAAGCTGGAAATAGGAAAGACAGACGAAGCATACAAATTAATTAGAATGAATTTTAGGGATATAAAACCGTATAGCAAAAATATAAGGGACGCACAAGGAAACGTCATTATAGAAATCGTAGAGACAGTGAGTAGATGGCAAGAATATATAGGGAATTTATATGCAGGAGAGGAACTAACTGCATTAGAACAGGAATCAGACATTGAAAATGATGACTTAGGATATCCTATACTTAGAGATGAGTTTGAATTAGCATTAAAGAGTCTGAAAAATGGTAAGGCGCCGGGTACAGATAAGGTGCAAGCAGAAACTCTAAAAGCCGCTGGACAAGCAGTAACAGAACGTCTCTTCTAACTTGTAAGCTATATGTATAAGACAGGCGAGATACCCAAAGATTTCAAACGTAGCATCATAGTAACTATACCAAAAAAGAAAGGTGCGGATAGATGGGAAAATTTTCGAACAATAAGTTTGACAGCACACGTGTCAAAAATATTAAATAGAATTGTGCAAAGACGAATGGAAAAACGGGCGGAAGAAATACTAGGAGAAGACCAATTTGGGTTTAGGCGAAACAGGGGAACACGGGAGGCTATTTTAGTTCTGAGAGTGATAATGGAGAAAACAATAGAAAAAGGGGAAAGCGTGTATATAGGGTTCGTAGATCTGGAAAAAGCATTCGACAATGTAAAATGGAAAAAAATGTTTGAAATACTCAAAAAGATTGGAATGAGTTATAGGGATAGACGAATAGTACATAGCTTATACAAAGAGCAAACAGCAGTAATAGAATTAGAGCAGGAACGTAGAGAAGTAAACATTAGGAAAGGGGTTAGACAGGGATGTGCCCTATCCCCATTGATTTTTAACTTTTACATAGAAGACGCAATGAATACTGTCAAATGCAGGAAGACATTTGGAATTACTATGCAAGGACAAAAAATTGATATGCTTAGATTTGCAGATTGTAACAATTTTATTTTAGCAGTAAAAGAACCTATTCATTAAACGTACAATGAATATTGAAATACCTTTATTAACTAAAATAAAGATTCGAGTAACAATCAAATTTTTATAGTATTACTATATCTAGGATTAGTAGTCTATTTGTTTCGGAGTTCGGTGCAATTCCACAGCCACTGACGCGCGCGTGAGAGGTTCGAGAACCCCACTTATGATCCTCCCACCATGCAAGAACGCAGCGAGCGCACTCGTCGATAGTTAAAAGCAGCGTGAAGATGCATTCAAAAAGAATGGCGAGTGACCTCCGGGTCGCCTTATTTTGGTGAAACACTTCCTGAGTAACGGTTAGTACTTAATCCACATTTTGCATATTCGTTATCATATTACATAGCTAATTTAAAAATTTATTTAGCGCAACGACATGTCAGAAACCGCAACAATACGTCAGAAATTGCAACGATAAATTAGAAACCGCACGACCACTTCGAAGTTACAATCTAGAAACTTTAACTTATGGACTACGCAATGAAAGATTATATTTGTAAATAAAATTAGACAACGGAGGAGTACGCTATGAAGTAATGCTGCCGTGAACCAATGTGAGAAATCCGCTTCGCTCCTACATCTGTATTAAAGCATGGAAAACAAGCATATTTAGCTGCAGGCCCCGCACTGCGAAGTTGTTTCCATTGCAACCAAAGACGACAGCCGGTTTTGGGTTCGTAATAGAATTAAGAATTTCCTCAGTACTTCCTTCTGAAAGTACATTATTTCATTTTGTTTGTTGGATGTACAAAATTGTTATTCAGTTTACCTGTGATTAGGCTGGTTTTCCCCAGTATCGGGTTTGATTTCACTTAGTTCCGTAAATATGTGACTACACGTGGCTACAACGTTAATTAACAGCTGCTATTACGTCACCTGTTTGTTTGAACAATGCCGTCAACAATTACACAATGGCTAACAGATGTTTAGCATTACAGTACTACCACTTTTGATAAAATTAGAGAATATCTTGGTGATTCTTTTGACTTCAGACTAATTTTAATTTTGTTAAATTAATGAGAAAATTTCGTATATTCATTTGTAAGTGACCTACACAGATCTGGTTGGGTTATAAAAAACTTAATATTGTTAGTTACACTGAACTGTAATATATTTGAGTAAGGATCAGTTGATAAACCTTACAACAATTTTGCAAGAATATCAAATATTTATTTTCTTTAATTATAATGAAATTTTATTTACTGAAACAAAGAAAATTCTTTCTAGTAAATTAATAATCTACATTTAAAGTTTTTATTCTGATCTAGTTTGATCAGACCTGATAAACAAAAGACAGCAAGAGTTAAATTTTATGATTCCAGTATGTAGGAAATATTCTCTATGCATTTTAGGTATACTTGAGGGACGCAAATAGTGTTCCCATTTTTTAGGTGACTTAACTATTATTCTTTCTTACAGGAGCAGTGTCTTATTCTGTTAAGACAAGTTTGTATGTCAGCGAAGGCGATCTTTTGTCGTTGGGTCTCCAAGTCCGCCCTTAGAAATTTGCTATGCCATTAATATAAATCAATCTGGACTTGGTGGCGCCTGTTTGTTTTAGTTTGAGTGTGACCCCCCACAGATTTCGACTTACCCCCCCATTGCTCATAGCTCTACCCAAGGAATAGACCCCTAGTTACGTCGGAAGATTTAGTTTTGCAGACACCTAACTTGAAGCATGGTGTTAATAAGGTTTCACTAGTAGTAGTAGTGTCAGCCCTAGCAAAAAAAAATACGTAGCACTGGCGCCCAACGTGGGGCTCGAAATTTGTTTGTTCAACGCTTGGGGCGTCGAAATTTGTTTATTCAACGAGTGATTCGTCGAAATTCGTTCGTTCATAATTTAATTTGGTTCGAAGTTTGTTTGTTCATAATTTGATTTGCCTCGAAATTTGTTTGTTCAAAATTAATTTTACTTCGAGATTCGTTCGTTCAAAAATTATTTTTTTACTCTGAAATTTGTTTGTTCAAAAATAATTTTACTTTGAAATAGTCTGTTCAAAATTTATTTTTGCTTCGAAATTTGTTTATTCAAAAATTTAATTTGCTTTGAAATTTGTTAGCTCAAAATTTATTTTGCTTTGAAGTCCATTTGTCCAAAAAATTATTTTGCGTCGAAATTTGTTTGCTTAAAGTCTATTTGACATTTAGATTTGTTTGTTCGCTTTTGATAAAAGATTGGTTGTAACGTTAAACCACAGTCAATCAATTAATTAATTTGGTCAAATTTACTTTTGGCTTTCATTCTATTTTGATCCCTTATAATTTTTTTTTTGATATTGTTTTGGCAAAAATTATTTTACCAAAAACACCTCTTGATTTTTGCCTTTAGTGGTACGAATTTGTTTTGATCATTTTTGTAAGGTTCAGATCATTTAGATCTTTCAGTTTGATTCCATTAGGCTTTTGTAATCATGTCGGATATTCCGAATTGTTTGTCTACTCAAAGAAGAATTGGAGTATGAACTGAAAATTAGAGGAGTAGTGAGTGAGAAACCAGTCTTGGAGAAAAGGAAAAATTTAGGAAGACTGTCAGCTATAGAAGCTGATAAGCCTGTTGTTTGATTTGTTTGAGTCAATAAAGAACATCTTTGTCGAAATTTGATGATAAGGCTAGAGATTCTATTTTGAAGGTACATTGGAGTGAGCTGTCGTTGTGTCGTTTGAAAATTGCTCTTGTGCATAAGCACGTTTTTGATTTTGTTAGCAGATTTTGTTTAGATCGGCATTGCAACGCAATTTAGTCTAGGCGGAACTTGTCGTCGTGGTTGGTCGCTCAGCAGTATGTCAGTCCAGACGAGACTCAGGAAGGGTTGGTCGCTCGGCATTGCGTAAGTCTAGACGAGACTCGAGGTGAGTTAGGCGCTCTAGAATTTTTTTTTTGCATCTTTTTTTTGATTTGATGTAAACTTTTGGTATTGTTAGTCTAGGTGAGACTCGTAGAGGGTTTGTCACTCTAGCATATTTAGGCGTTGTGAAGCATTGTTGTTGTTTCGACAGTTCGATTGGTAGTAGGATGAGAGTGTACCCGAACACTGATTTTTTTGTTAGCTATCGTCGTGATTAGTTTTTTTATTGATGATTCATAAGCAGGTAAATGGCTTTTGGTTGTTTGTGACTGGTTCTCGAAGTATTCGATTTTGCAACCTTTACGTAGTGCCACGGCACATTTGATCGAGAAATTTTTTGGAGGAAAAAGTATTTCTTGTCTATGGAGTACCACAGTTTGTTATTTGTGATAATGGTCCACAATTAATTGGACGTATTTTTAAAGCTTTGTGTGCAAGGTACGAAATTCAAAAGATTTGGTATAATGCTGTTTATGCTCCCCAATGCAATTTTGTGGAAAGAATCAATAAGACAGTTGGTACAGCAATCCGTTCATACGTAGAAGAACATGATACGTGGGATATGGAGATATCAAAGATCCAATACGCAATCAACTCAGCAAAACATGAGTCCACCAACTATTCGCCAAATTTTTTAGTTTTTGGTCGTCAGGTACCTTTAAGTGGAAACGCTTATAATGATAATTTTATACCGGGTGAAGATGTTGATGTCGTCTCCAGTAGTAGACCTTCTTATGTTTTGGATCGTCAACCTTTGTTTGATATTTTTGGAAATGTCCGTGAAAATTTGCATGTAGCTTATCAACGTTCGAGTAAACGCTACAATCTTAGAAGAAGAGACATTTCATTCCGAGTCGGAGAAAGTGTTTGGAGAGCTAATAAGGTCCTCTCGAGTGCTAGTGATAAATTTTCCGCTAAGTTAGCCCCTAAGTTCGTTATGAGTAAAGTTCGGAAAAAACATTCCAATTTAGTATATGAGTTAGAGAACGAAGATGGAACAAGAGCAGGGAAATGGCACGTAAAGGACTTGAAACCAGTTGAAGCATCATATCCAAATGAAAACGATGATCCTGACGATTAATTCCGGTCCGATCATCTCTTTGATATTAAGTAATGACGTAGTGGTTTGTTTTGTTTTGTTCCGATTTTTGATTTAGTGTCGTTTCACTAATTTTGAGTATTTTATTTGAGAAGTGAAATAAGTGGTTTGAGATTTTGTAAATTTTGTAGGTTTGAGGTGTGCCTTGGTGTGCACGCTGGACATTTTGCTCGCGCGTTGCTCAGAGATGTGTTTGGAGGATGTCTTTGACAGATATCCTTACAATGTAGAAGTAGGTGGGCTATTTAATTGTTGGTCCTGATTTCTACATATCGAGGTAGAGAGAATATTAGATTATTCTTTCCCTTGTTCCCTTTGACCGTTCGAAGTTCTATGATTTGATAAGGTCAAAGTTGGCTTGGTGAGTCTCACCATTTGCTCCATCACTAATGAGATCAGTTGTTTGTTAGAACTCAGTGATAGGATATTCAGTAGGGTGTAGGATAGTACAGCCCTGACTGGCTCAGTTTTGTATTTAAATTTGATAAGTAACCTTGTGGTTAGGTTACCTTTGTTTTGATTATCTCTTTGTAATAAAGTGATAATACTTTGTATTTGAATTTGTTAAGTAACCTTATGGTTAGGTTACCTTTGTTTATTTATCTCTTTGTAATAAAGTGATAATACTTTGTATTTGAATTTGTTAAGTAACCTTATGGTTAGGTTACCTTTGTTTTGATCATCTCTTTGCGATGAAGTGATGATATTTTGTATTTGAATTTGATAAGTAACCTTGTGGTTAGGTTACCTTTGTTTTGATCATCCCTTTGCGATGAAGTGATGATATTTTGTATTTGAATTTGATAAGTAACCTTTTGATTAGGTCACTTTTGTTTTGATTATCACTTTGTGATGATGGTGTTTAAATATAGACCTATTAGTAGGGTCTTACTTTTGATTATCACCTTGTAGTGATGATGTTTTGAATAGTTATGCTGTCTTGATGAGGAAGCATTCCTTTTTTTTGTAGATAGAGCTAAATGAGCTCTTGGAAGTGAAGTTTTTTTTGAAATTAGAAGTAAATCGTAAGTGTTTGGTTATAGGTAAGAAATATTAGCCTTGTTAGAAGTATGAATCTCAAGTCAGGAAATATTGTAAATTTGAATTTTTTTGTCCCGTGGAGTGTTTGACTTTCTAATTTGACCCCCTCCCAATTTTGATTATTACCGATTGTGACTCCCGATTTTGTCTCCCGATGGACGTCAGGTACACGTAGTTACCAACACACTCATTTGTAAATATTTGTCCCCCCCATTTGAATAAATTTATAAAATTGCATAGTTAGTTAGGAAGGTAGGAAAGGCTAGTATTGTTATAAAAAATTTTTTTTGTATTTGTTATATTTGAAGTTTTTCTAAAAAAAAATTTTTTTCTTTTATGAAAGGGGTAGTGTAACAATTTTATTTTAGCAGTAAAAGAACCTATTCATTAAACGTACAATGAATATTGAAATACCTTTATTAACTAAAATAAAGATTCGAGTAACAATCAAATTTTTATAGTATTACTATATCTAGGATTAGTAGTCTATTTGTTTCGGAGTTCGGTGCAATTCCACAGCCACTGACGCGCGCGTGAGAGGTTCGAGAACCCCACTTATGATCCTCCCACCATGCAAGAACGCAGCGAGCGCACTCGTCGATAGTTAAAAGCAGCGTGAAGATGCATTCAAAAAGAATGGCGAGTGACCTCCGGGTCGCCTTATTTTGGTGAAACACTTCCTGAGTAACGGTTAGTACTTAATCCACATTTTGCATATTCGTTATCATATTAGCTAATTTAAAAATTTATTTAGCGCAACGACATGTCAGAAACCGCAACAATACGTCAGAAATTGCAACGATAAATTAGAAACCGCACGACCACTTTGAAGTTACAATCTAGAAACTTTAACTTATGGACTACGCAATGAAAGATTATATTTGTAAATAAAATTAGACAACGGAGGAGTACGCTATGAAGTAATGCTGCCGTGAACCAATGTGAGAAATCCGCTTCGCTCCTACATCTGTATTAAAGCATGGAAAACAAGCATATTTAGCTGCAGGCCCCGCACTGCGAAGTTGTTTCCATTGCAACCAAAGACGACAGCCGGTTTTGGGTTCGTAATAGAATTAAGAATTTCCTCAGTACTTCCTTCTGAAAGTACATTATTTCATTTTGTTTGTTGGATGTACAAAATTGTTATTCAGTTTACCTGTGATTAGGCTGGTTTTCCCCAGTATCGGGTTTGATTTCACTTAGTTCCGTAAATATGTGACTACACGTGGCTACAACGTTAATTAACAGCTGCTATTACGTCACCTGTTTGTTTGAACAATGCCGTCAACAATTACACAATGGCTAACAGATGTTTAGCATTACAGTACTACCACTTTTGATAAAATTAGAGAATATCTTGGTGATTCTTTTGACTTCAGACTAATTTTAATTTTGTTAAATTAATGAGAAAATTTCGTATATTCATTTGTAAGTGACCTACACAGATCTGGTTGGGTTATAAAAAACTTAATATTGTTAGTTACACTGAACTGTAATATATTTGAGTAAGGATCAGTTGATAAACCTTACAACAATTTTGCAAGAATATCAAATATTTATTTTATTTAATTATAATGAAATTTTATTTACTGAAACAAAGAAAATTCTTTCTAGTAAATTAATAATCTACATTTAAAGTTTTTATTCTGATCTAGTTTGATCAGACCTGATAAACAAAAGACAGCAAGAGTTAAATTTTATGATTCCAGTATGTAGGAAATATTCTCTATGCATTTTAGGTATACTTGAGGGACGCAAATAGTGTTCCCATTTTTTAGGTGACTTAACTATTATTCTTTCTTACAGGAGCAGTGTCTTATTCTGTTAAGACAAGTTTGTATGTCAGCGAAGGCGATCTTTTTTTCTTTGGGTCTCCAAGTCCGCCCTTAGAAATTTGCTATGCCATTAATATAAATCAATCTGGACTTGGTGGCGCCTGTTTGTTTTAGTTTGAGTGTGACCCCCCACAGATTTCGACTTACCCCCCCATTGCTCATAGCTCTACCCAAGGAATAGACCCCTAGTTACGTCGGAAGATTTAGTTTTGCAGACACCTAACTTGAAGCATGGTGTTAATAAGGTTTCACTAGTAGTAGTAGTGTCAGCCCTAGCAAAAAAAAATACGTAGCAAGATGATATAGTGGTATTAGCGTCTAGCAAAGAAGACTTAGAAGCTGCTCTTAATGAAATGGAAACGGTTCTAACAGAGAGATACGGTATGAAAATTAACAAAACTAAAACTAAAGTTTTAGTATGCAAAGGTGGGGAAAATAAATCAAAAACAAGAATACAAGTATGTAACACGAACTTACAAGAGGTTAAGGATTTCTGTTACCTAGGAAGCCAAATAACGCAAGATGGGAAAAGCACAAAAGATATAAAACAAAGATTAGCACAAGGTCGTGCTACATTTAACAAGAAAAAGCAACTACTGTGCTCAAAGACCACAAACATAGAAACAAGGAAAAGATTGCTTAAAACATATGTGTGGAGCACAGCACTGTACGGCTGTGAAGCCTGGACAGTAGGAGAAGCGGACAAGAAAAAGGTAGAAGCCTTTGAAATGTGGTGCTACAGAGGTATGATGAAGATATCATGGACAGACAAAGTTAAGAACGAAGAGGTACTAAAAATGGTAGGGGAAGAAATAAATATGTGGAAAACAGTAAAAAATAGGAGAGATAGGATGATAAGCCACATACTACGGCATGAGGGAATAGTGCGGAATATATTAGAAGCAGAGATCGGAAAAAAGAGAAGAAGAGGCAGACCTAGGTTAGACTACTGCACACAGATAGTAAAAGATGTAGGCTGTAGGGGTTTCAGGGAGATGTGTAGGCTAGCCCAGAATATAAATCAATGGAGGTACGCATCCAACCAATCCCAAGATGGATAAACTAATGACGAAAAAAAATAACTGTGCTTAAACATGATGATTATTATAAGTAACTACAAGAATTGGTTGGGCAATATTCTCGAATAATGTTAAGTGTGAAAGGATTTACTGGAAAACCATTATTTCGGCAAACGTCTAAGTGTTGGGGGATCTTGGTAGCCACAGGTTGCTTAACCCCCTTCACTGAATCTTGGTGAAATAGGGCATAAAATTAGAAAACAATAGAAGGGGAACGAGCTGTATACACATGCTGGGTGAGAATTTCAGGGAACTATGTAGGCTAGCTCAGAATATAAACAATTGCAGGTACATGTCCAACCAGGAAAACCATTAATTTGGCAAACGTCTAAGTGTTGGGGGATCTTGGTAGCCACAGGTTGCTTAACCCCCTTCACTGAATCTCGGTGAAATAGGACATAAAATTAGAAAACAATAGAAGGGGAACGAGCTGTATACACATGCTGTGTGAGAATTTCAGGGAACTATGTAGACTAGCTCAGAACATAAATAAGTGCAGGTACGTGTCCAACCAGTTTTGAGACGGAAAACCTAATGATGAAAAAATAAGCGCAGATAAATCTGACGATTAGTATAAACAACTAGTTGTTGGTTGCGAAATATCTGCAACTAATGTTGACTGTGCGAAAAGATATATTGGAAAATATATTAAATCGGTAAATGGTTAAGTGTTGGGGGAACTTGGCAGCCACAGGCTGCTTACCTCTCGTCACAACCACTGAAGGTAGGAAACATAGGGTATATAACTGTAAAACAATAGATGGTGACTGAACTGCATCTAACAAGAAAGAATAGCACCTATGAGAAAAGACAACAAACATAGAACAAGAAGAAAATTGTTGAAAGCATATGTGTGGAGCACAGCACAGTATGCCTATGTAATACGCGCAGTCTGAAACGCAGACAGAAAAACGGTAGCAGCCTTGTGGAATGCTGTGCTTCAGATGTACGAGGACGATAGCATGGACAAACAAAGATAATAACAAATAGGTTATAGAAATAGAAGGGGAACGGGGATATCTGGGGAAAAAGAGAAATAGAAGGGCGGAATACGTTCTAAAGCATTTTGGGGAATAGTATGGGATATATTACAAGCAGAGATAGGAAAAAAGAGGTAGATGTAGACCTAGATCAGATAGTGATAGATGCAGACTGTGCAAATTTCAGGGAAATCTGTAGGTTAGTTTAGAATAGAAAACAATGATGGAACGCGTCTAACCAGTTCCAGGACTGAAGACCTAATGATGATGATGATGATCAAAGAGATATTGATCGTGAAGGGCAAGATCTAATAAATTTACGCCATACTAGAAACGAAAGCCCCTACAATTTTGGGATGCGATGTCAGGACTCTAGGAGCTTAATACTGTCAAAATTAAACTCATTAACTGTTTCAGCTGATGAACTTAAAATACGCCTAAAAAACTACGACGATCTCGCACTAAAAACTTACATCCGCGGCTTACCATTATCAATTCAAACAAACGTAAGATTAAGAAATCCGGATAGCTTAAAAAGTGCAATGGGTCTAGTTATTGAAGAAGAAACCTATATAGCACGCAAAGAGTCAACAACCTAAATTCAAACTCAAACTTTAGACCGGACACGAGAATCACTCCAAACAGAAATTATACGCACAGTAGTAATTATTTTCACAACAAGCCCAATTTTATAAACCCAAATTTCAGAAACGTTCAGAATGCGTCCAATAGTCGTGCACCGCAAGCGCACATTCAATTCTCCAACTCAAATAGGTTTTATACACGTAATACCCAAAATACATTTAATCCAAGCCCGCTTTTAAATTACAGATTCCCAGCACAAAATATTTCTCCACAACACAACAGACCAAATTTTGCTAATTCATCTCAAAGATTTAACCAAAGTCGAAAAAGTCGTCCCCAAAATTTTGTTAGACCGGAGCCAATGGACACATCTTCAGGAGTTTCAACCCCAGCACGAAACAATTCACATAGGATGTTTTATCAGAACGTTTGTAATCCGACCTTTAGACAATCAGTCAGCAGAGATTATGTTGACCCCGAAAATAACATGGACATGCTAAACTGTAATTACAATCCTGATGATATGCATCGTTACGATGAAGCTTTTCACGCGGATTCATTCGATTCTCCGCAAGCAGTGTTCAGATAACAATGGTGTGAATTTCAATATTACTTCTAACACTGATAGAACAACTGCAAACGTAAATTTTCAGGAAACCTCACACATAAATGTCATGAGATTATTGTTTTAAATGCAATCCGACACAACCTTCCGTATGTAATAATTAAAGAATGTAATGCGAAATTTCTGATAGACACCGGTAGTACACGTAGCTTAATGGATCCTGAAATAGCAAATAACTTTTATTCAAATTATATTTATCCTGAAATATTTAGCATTCAATCGGCACACAACACTTCCCTGCATAACGAAATTGCCCACATACCATTATTTAAAATTTTTAAATCTAAAGATTTTCATAAGTTTTACTTATTTCAATTTAGAAATGAATTTCAAGGAATTATAGGCACTGATTTACTTGTACAATTGAACGCAACTATAAATTTGAGTAAAAATCAATTAATAACCTCTCATGCAATTATTCCCCTTAATTTAAGTGTACAATCTGATACAAACGAAATCCCTAATAGATTTAAAACGTATGTGTTTAGTATTTCTGCCCGTTGTAGGCAAGTGACGAAAATTGCTGTAAAATTAGCTAGCGGACTCTGTATTTTAAACTACGAAAACCTTGGGAATGGGACAGACATGCCGAAGGCCTTGGTGAATGTTGTTAATTATTTTGCCACCACAATAATTACCAACGCGAATGAAAACTCTACGGAAATCACAATAACTGAACCTCTAGATATTGAACCCATACACGAAGTTGACGTAAATCTTATCCAAAAATTAGATGAGAATTTTGACTTACAAAACTCTCACTCATTTGACAACAAATTAAATGAGAATCTGAAAAATCTTAGACTGGACCACTGTAATAAAGAAGAAAAAGACAAAATTAGGAAACTTTGTTTGGACTATCGTGAAGTATTTTATTGTGAAAGAATCCCCATCTGTTTTACGAGCGAAATTAAGCACAAAATTAATTTAAAAGACGAAACGCCTATTTTTACAAGATGATACCGTTTACCCAAAATTCACCGTGATGAAGCCAAACGACAAATAAACAAAATGTTAGATCAAGGGATAATCGAGGACAGCGTATCGCCTTGGTCATCACCAATCTGGATAGTACCAAAAAAAAAAATGGACGCGTCCGGACAGAAAAAATGGAGACTTGTTATTGAATATCGGAAGCTTAACGAAAAGACAATTCCCGACAAGTACCCTTTGCCAAATATCAACGAAATTTGGTCGAGCAAACTATTTTAGCACCCTGCACCTCGCTAGCGGATTTCTCCAAATTGAGATGGACGCTCAAGACGTACAAAAGACAGCTTTTACAACTTCGCAAAGACATTTTCAATTTAATTCCATGGGAATGGCCAACAGCCCATCTACATTTCAAAGAGTTATGGACCGTGTACTGAAAGGACTAGCCGACAAAATGTGCATAATATATTTAGACGACTGTCTCGTATTTAGCTCATCTTTACAAGAACATTTGGAAAGACTAAAGGCCGTTTTTGACAGATTCAGACAATACAATCTTAAAATACAATTGGACAAATCGGAATTTTTACAGAAAACGGTGGTATACTTAGGACACGTGATAAACCCTTCAGGAGTTAAACCAAACCCTGACAAAATTACAGCTGTAAAGAATTTTCCTATACCACGAACGCAGACCGAAATCAAAAGTTTTCTAGGACTAATAGGATATTATAGACGTTTTATAAAAGATTTTGCCAAAATTACAAAACCCCTGACGAAATGTTTAAAGAAAAACGCAAAGATACTACACGACAAAGATTTCGTTGACAGTTTTCAGACCTGCAGAAATATTTTGACAAACAATCCGATACTTCAATACCCAGATTTTTCTAAACCTTTCAATTTGACCACAAACGCTAGCAATTACGCGTTAGGAGCCGTATTATCTCAAGGAAACGTACCGAATGATAGACCCGTTGCATATGCATCGCGAACGTTAAATGAAACCGAAACAAGGTACTCTACAGTTGAAAAGGAACTTTTGGCAATAGTTTGGGCAACTAAACATTTTAGACTATATTTATTTGGACGAAAGTTTTTTATTTATACTGACCACAAACCACTGACATGGCTTTTCAATCTCAAAGACAGTAACTCAAAATTAACTAGATGGAAAATTAAACTTTTAGAGTACGATTATGAAATTGTTTACAAGAAAGGAAAGTCCAATACAAACGCAGATAGTTTGACTCGCATTCCAGTAAACGCTTTAGAAACTGGATCACTCTTCAACAATACTGATGACGTTGACGACTATATTAATGAATTTCTAAAAAGCATAGGTGATTTTACACAAGATGAAAGCGAACTAGAAAACCTAATTCATGACAACACTAGATATCTTAGAACCAGAACAAATAATACATATTCCAGACAATCTCGGCACCTCAGCACAGCATTCTGCTGCAAACGACAATTCGAATCAAGGATTTCCAATTCTGGACAAAATAATAAACGACAAAACAAGACAAATATTAATTTATCCTAATTTATATTTTAATGCCGACGTCTCACTAGAGGAGCAATAAGGTCACAAAATTATAAAACTAAAAATACCCGAAGTTGATAACGAAAAATTAATCATAGACTTTCTGATTAAATATACTAATTCAAATAACACATTTCACTTGCACTTTAATCACGATTTCAATAATGTATACCGTAGGCATTTTTCAGAAAAGTTAACTAAATGTAACAAATTGGTAAATACAGTAACGGATTTGGAAAACCAAACTATCTTAATTACAAACCACCATGAAGGGAAAACCACTCATCGTGGAATAACAGAAACATATCAGAGATTAAAGAAAAACTATTATTGGAAAAATATGAAAATAACCATATCAAATTTTATCAACAATTGTAATCTTTGCCAAAAAAACAAATACGCAAGAAAGACTCCTTATACGCCTATGATGTTAACTGAGGCCGCTTCAAAACCATTTGAAATCGTTCATATGGATGTGTTTACTTTTGACGGCAAAAACTACCTAACATTAGTGGATGCTTTTACCAAATTAGCGCAAGCTATAATCGTGGAAGGAAAAACCGCAATCCATATCAGTCAAGCTTTAATTAAATATTTTACATCATATGGAATTCCTCAGACTATTGTGGTAGATAGAGGCACAGAGTTCAATAACTCTACAGTGAAAGAAATTCTCAGTTTACATAAAATCGATGTACACTTTACCACAAGTGGACATCATGAGTCCAATTCTATAGTAGAACGTACACATTCCACCTTAATTGAGCACTTACGACTTTTAAGAGAGATTTACCCTGATGGAGATGATTTAATGAATTATGCCATAATAGGTTACAATAATTCTATACACAGTGCAACAAATTTTACCTCATTTGAATTGACATTCGGTCACACAAGTTCTAGAGACCCGAATGAAATATTTTTACCTTCCACCTTTTACTCAGATTATGTTAGTAATCACAAAGAAAAATTAAAACACGTTTATAAGAAATTAAGTGATAAATTGATCAAAAAGAAAGAGAATACAGTAGCTAAGAGAAATACAGACGGGCCTAGCAATCTAGAATTTAAGGTTGATCAAATAGTTTATAATAAAAATCCTAAAAAACGAAATAAGAAAGATAAAATGTTTTTGGGACCTTATAAAATTGTTAGAATATTAGATATGAATAGAGTAGAAATAGAAAAAGAAAAAGTAAAGAGCAATTAAACCTGTTTCATTAAAGAAGTTATACATATTCAAAAATTAAAGAAACCCCCTGTTACAGGTTCCTTTTCTGGACAACCACCAGACGAACCAGAGCTGAATTCCATAATTTAAACCATAACCCCGGACTCCTTCCCCTTCACTTAGGCACAGCTCAAATACAAACTAACTACTGGACATTCTTACACATTTACGATTTAACAAACATTACTGAGAACTTCGTTACATTGAAAGATCAATTCAAGAAAATACAAGATATCCTTTCAAAATCTCAAGAAGCTTTCGGTCTCAATCAAACATTTCGCGACTCTTATCATAACAAACAAATATTAGAAAGTAAAATTAATCATCAGTTGATCCAATTAAACCCCCTTTGGAGTATGAGACCAAAAAGAGCCCTTTTTAACGGTGTAGGCAGCGCTATTAAATTTTTCACTGGTAATCTAGATTACAATGACGCTGAAAGATACGACGAAGCAATTTCATCCCTCATTAGCAATCAGAATAAAATTAAAAGTCTAGTTAATCACCAAATTACTATGCTTGAAACATCTCTTAGGAATTATGAAAACAATTCTAAAATTTTGATTCACAATCAGTACATACTAAAACCTCGTATAGAACAAATTTCGAAAGCAATAAAAAATTTACATAATTCAAAGTTAGAAACCTTTCATCATTTTGCTTTGGAAAGGTTAGCCTGTCAGTTTTCCTCTAGTTTTCAAATCATTTATGATCTATTAGAAAGTATAGAAGTTGCCATTAGCTTTTCCAAGCTGAACGTTCTTCATAACGCCATAGCAGACCCACATAAACTGCTCTCTGAATTATTATCAGCCAATAAGCAATTGAACGACAACAAATTTCCTTTTGATATATCAATACAAAATATTTTACTATATGAGAAAGTTGTTACAATTAAAAGTTACAGCAAAGACAACACTGTAGTATTTGCTTTAGAAATACCAATTGTAGAAATTCACGATTATAAATTCAAACATTTGTACTCCTTACCAACTCCCTCCTTAAACTTCTTCAAAGTGATAATCCCACAATCAAAATATCTGTTGCTAAGTGACCAGTCATATGCCTTTTCCGACGTCAACTGCCATGCTGTTGCTCAAGAAAGATTTATTTGTCAAGACGTTCAACTAGAAGAGATAAACGAAAATTCACCCTGTGAAGTTCAGTTAATAAAGTATTCCCAGAATATAAATGTGTGCCACCAAATACCCTTAACCATCAGTAAGATTAAAATACAGAAATTGGAGGATAACAAATGGATCGCCATAATACCTAAAAACACGGTTGCTATTCAAAAGTGTGGAGCAGACCAAGACAATGTCCTTCTCAACGGTAGCTATCTGATAGAGCTTAAAAACCAATGTGAAATTTTAATCAACCAATTAGTGCTGAAAACTTTTATTAGTCAAGCGCCTATGTATAAAGTTATGGAATTACGTTATGTAAATTCAAAGCTAAATAGTGAAATAACAGTGAGCGACAATATTAAACCTATAGAATTAGATCCTGTACGTTTAGATGAAATAAGTAGTGTTTAAAGACTTTTACAAAATGACAAAATTGAATTAAGTAAGTTAGATAAACCTGCAGTACATTTTAGTAGTGTTAGTGCTTATATTACAATTTTGTATTTGTTAATTTGCTTAACAATAATGTATGTAGTATATAGATATCTGTTAGTGAAATTGTTATTTAAAAAAGAAAATAGTAAGGTACCTAAAATAGATCTTAGATAGGAAACTAAGAACTATCATGGGCTATCGGACATTGGTTCCCCATAGTCCTCATTTAGGGGCGGAGGAGTTATGAGAATAGAAATAGCAAGCTATGCAAATAGAAAGAGCATTAGACAGAAAGCAATGAATAGAGGTAACACAGACTTTAGCAGTTAGATCGTTACGCGCATTGCAAATTGTAAACTTTTTTAAAAAGGCGTTTTCGAGAGAGGTCCACATAATTTGCAACTTCATCAAGATTTGAAAAAATTTTTCTTCTAAATAATTGTTGTCTTCTCAAAATGTGCATTAATGTTCTTAAAGAAACAGTTGTGTTATGAACACTTTGTAAAATCATTATGATTTTCTTTTGCTCTATTCCCAAATAAAAATATTTGGGTACTAATTCTTCATGCATTTTGGATAACCTCCTATAACATGCGTGATTACTACACTGAATGCAAATCCATTTAAAGCTTTGAATTCTTGAAATTTGATGCTAAAATTTCGAGTTATAACACGAAATTTTAAAATTTTGAGGTATAGGTCGAAAGTTTAGCCCAAAGTTTCGAATTGTAACACGAAATTAAAAAATTTCCAGATATAAGTCGAAATTTTAAGGTAAAATTTTGAGTAACAACACGAAATTATAAAATTTCGAGATATAGGTCGAAAGTTTAGTCTAAAAAAATTTTTTTCAAATCTTGATGAAGGTGCAACTTTTGTTGAAGATCAGTTAAGTAAATCTGGTCAATTGCACGGTTATCGCTGGATGCATTTAAAATGTATTCAACACGGGTTTACAGTCACCCAAGATATTGTAAGAGAACTGATACTTCTTCTGGATCCCCAAGGAGTAAGTTTAAGCAAACGAAAGCGACTTCGTGAATAATGGTCCTAATAGCGTATGGCATATGGACTCTTATGATAAGCTGAAACCATACGGCTTGTGTATCAATAGAGCTATTGATGGTTTTTCCAGGCACATAATATGGCTGAGAGCAGGACTTACATCAAGTAATCCAAAAATAGTTGCTGGATATTACTTAAATACATTTAAATACTTACAAGGCTGTCCCCAAACAGTAAGGAGCGACATGGGCACTGAAAATGGAATTGTCAGAAATATTCAAACAGGATTAAGGCAACTGTTTCCTTTAGAGGGAGATCATAAACCTCCATTCATCTATGGCAAAAGTACAGCCAATCAACGAATTGAATCATGGTGGTCTATTCTACGAAAGCAAAATGCCTAGTATTGGATGAATTTGTTTGAAAACCTAAAAGACGAGAATTTATTTAATGGAACTTTTGTGGATAAATCTTTGCAGTTTTGCTTTTTGAATTTAATTCAGGTAAATATACGTCACTCTTTTATTTCAACTTAGTGATTGCTTAAAACCAAATCTATTGGACGTCGTGGAATAAATTTCTTTGACAACTATTAGTATGAGTACGTATATGCAGGCACACAATTAATTTGTATATTTTGTAGAATGACTTGGACCAAGTGGCATTAGAATGGAACAGCCATAAAATACGGAGTACAAAAAATAATACATCACCCATTGGTAGACCCATGATGATGTTCCAAGTACCAAGTTTGTATAACGCTGAAGAAAAGTTAATCGCAGTTCCTCAAAACGTTTTAAATTGTTTGGATGAAGAATGCACACATGGTTTGAATTCTCATAAAGACATTAAAGATTTGTGCCAAGAAATAATTTCAGAGAGTGGAGTTGATTCCTACTGTAATGAGCCTTACGATGCCGTTAAGCTGTATATATATTTAAGAGCTAAAATGTATGAATTAATAGCATAAATTCAAAATTGCATTGACTGTAGAATAATAACAAAACACGTAAAAATATTTTTTCGTTTTTTAAAATAAGTAACACAAAAAACAGTTCCTTACTAATTTGTATTAAAATATCTATGTACATAAAATAGTAGATAACATTTCTACAAATTGATGCACATTTACACCAAAGAGAATCTGGCGCCTAACAAAATTTGTAGAAATGTTTTTCCAAACTTGCTTTCCAATCAACAAGAACTATAATAATAGAAATAAAATATATGAAAATAATTTTTTTTTAATTCTGATCAAAAATAAAAAAGAGGACGCACGATGGATACAAGTACATTTCTACGTATCGGTTTGTATCTCTGTGTGAAAAAAAATATTGTATTAAATCCATACACCACATATTCGACTTTAAAACATTATTCAGTTCTAGCATATGAAAGCGGCAAAACTAAAATATTATTACATGTACGAGAGCTGGGTCTTCTTTCAGTTCCATGCATGTAATTAAATTCAACTTGTATATTATTGCAAGTCATAATATATGCTCCAGTAGAAAATCTCAGAAATCTGCACAGCAAATCATGGGCTGCCTCTCTAATAAATCGTTTGAGGTACCCTATAAGATGTTCTTTGTCCACTAGTAATTGAGAATCGTAACATACAACTAATTGCTACACACTTTTATTAGTTACTTTGCAGTGTTAATATATATAATCGAAATTCTGTAACGTAAACGGGTTTTTTAAAATTTCTGCCCATGTCTAATATAAACATGGGTTTTTGTATTAGTGCAGTGTGAGCAAGATCATAAATAATGTGTTGTATGTTATTCTTATTTACTACCTAATTGCACTCCAAGTTTGACATTAAATCTACGATTTCGTCGTAACATACGCTTTCAAAATCTACTAAGACCTTTTTCAAAATGTCAGCATCCATAAACGGAATAAAGTTCAAATAAGTTTCAATTAAATCAGAATTCTGGTTTTCGAGAACAACAAATTCCAATAGAGGTCTGCGTAATTTCGTGGGGAAATAATTGACTTGGTTATATCCAAGTAAAAGCACCTTGCAATAGCTTTCCACTTTTTCTTTGTATACATGTGATTTATTTGAGGTATTGTACAATTGCTACCTTCGTAGGCGGATTTGTAAAACTCCATCAAATATTCAGTTAATCCATCTTTAAGAACACCACCTCCATCAAACGCTAACTCTTTAACACTATTGGTTCCCATAATTTCAACTTCTATAAATGTATTCGGATTTTCTAACGCTAGAAATTCTTCAATCATTTCTCTGAAGATTTGTCCCCGGTGGAGCGTTAAAGTTTTCTTTGTCGAAAAAGTTGCTTCTGACTGGAAAGGACCAATCTGAATGGACAATGCTTCTGGCGCAAATAGAATCTCGTTTACTAAAACATCCATCTCATCGCGAGCTACACCAGTATCAGGTATTGTTGATAGTATAGATTCGAATGGAGTAATTGTGGATTCTTGCACTTCTTGTTCCTCAAATTCACCACGATGAAAAACTATATCATTTGTAGATTGACCATTGTTTTGTACAATGATAGGGGATTTCTTGGTGTCAGCGTCAAACGCTAAAAATTCATTTGTCTTCAAACGTGGTATTGGTGTTTAATACATCTAAAGTTTTCTCAGCAAAATTCTCTTTCTCCTGGATGTTCTTCGATTTTTACCCTTTCAGTTTCTCGCAGATCTCCTCACTTGCGTAGTTATGCTAGCTATCATGTAATGCTTTTCTTTTTTTTGTTTGTGGATTTCTCCCTCGGAGATTTATCAACAGTGTTAGTAGACAAATAAAATCTTAGTACTGCTAAACCAGTTATTTCGTACATCTCGCGAACTGTTAACATATGGTCAAAAACCTGTTTCTTATAATCCAGATCATATGTATAAAATAATAGGACTTTGTCTTTATTAGAAATTTCGCTTGGAAAAAAGAATATCACGGCTTAAAATTTCGTATTATAACTCGAAATTTTACCTTAAACTTTCGAGTTATATCACAAAATTTTAGAATTGTTTGATGTGGCCCTTCTACGCCTTCGTATCTATCACACTGTGCAGTTTATCGTTTTAGTATAAAAACAATCATTTATATTGCTACTACGAATTTAGATTTAGATTTAGATTTTGTAGAAGGTTTTCTACACGGGATTTATAATCGTATCAAAGATCAACTTTGATTTACGTGAGATCAAAAATGCCTTTAAATTTGTTGTTGGACTTCGATCAGTATCTTGGATTATGTAACTTGAACACTTTTTCACTTTTAAATGCAAAAAGCATAAGCATCTATTACATCTCCGCCTTTTTAATTTTTTTCACAACTTGTGGATTTTCCTATCCTTAAGGAACATACTATTATTAAAATAAAGTAGCTATAATTCTTATTCACGATTTTAGTATTCAAAATTTTCTCCACTTATGCGGTAGTTAAAAAGCTAATATTGTAACATATACAAATTATAATAAAAAATTAGCATTATAGGATTCTGCAGTCCTGTAACTGGCTTGCCCTGTTTTATCGGACTATGGCCCTGAAATCTGCTCTTATTTATAAAAATACCTAGGAATATGTTTAAATTGAAACCAGTTTTGGAAGAATAAATAATTGCTCTTAAAAGTTAGTTGTTGACTGTAACTAAGCTATTATTGGATATAGGAAATAACCTTCATAAATCGTATATATTGCAAGCACACTTCGCATTCTGCTATATTTAAGTGCGTGCTATATCACAATGAAATTAAATATCTTTTGTGTGTTTCTGGTGTTATTTTTCTGCAACTTCCAGGCTTCTGCAGACGTCGCCGAGTCATATTCCGCTGATGGTAACACTTTAGCGTATATAACGGCGGTAAGGGGTTCGTTCAATTTTTATGTATTGTTTTAAAAAAATATTTAGCTAAGGCTCGAATACTCTCTTTGGAAATGTGCCTGATACAATAAAAATTATGTACCAATATAAATAGTATACCCTTAAATCGAATACAGTCAAACATTTTAGATCTTTCGTCATGGAGAGCGTACAGTTGACGCGAGTACAGTGTATCCAAACGATCCATACATTAATGAAACCTATCGTCCATATGGAATAGGACAGTTGACAGCGGTAAGCTTTTGCAATTTATATTTCTGTAGATACGTTATAAGATGTTTTAGAAAGGCAAGGAACGGGAATTCAATTTGGGCAAAATACTTCGAAATCGATATGATTCATTTTTAGGAAACTTGTACACGCCAGAAATTTTAGAGGCAGTCAGTACTAATATGAACAGAACAAAAGCATCGCTTTCGCTTGTTTTAGCGGGTCTATACCCTCCACAAGGTAACGAAATGGAATGGAATCCTGCATTGAACTGGCAACCAATTCCGTATAATTACCTTGATTACGAAAAGGATTTGGTGAGTAATTTGTGCTTATTTAACGAACAAGTCTTCACAAAAACCTTTTTAGTGGTTCTCCGTTGCAATATACTTTTGCCCAAACTATATCAAGGAATACACAAAGTATTTAGAAACTCCAGAAGGTAAAAAATTGCAGGAAAAGTATGAAAGTTTCTACGAATACCTGAAAGAGCACACAGGAAAAAATATTCAAAGACCTATGGAACTCTTTTTCATTCATTCTTGTCTACAATCACAGGTAAATATCTATTCATGGGTGAACTAACTAACTTTTGTTTTTTTAGAGTGAATGGGGTCTAAAACTACCCGAATGGACCGAAAAGGTATTCCCCGAAACATTAACTGAAGGTACAAAAGATGGCCTTGCTAGCGGGGTAGCTACACGTAAATTGATTCAATTATCGGGAGGTAACGAAACTTCAATAGTATTGTTTTGACTTCTTTTAATTGCAGGTCTTTTGATAAAACAAATTGTTGAAAATATGAAAGCAAAAGCTGATAATACTTTAGATCCTGAAGAAAGAAAAATATCGTTGTATTCGGGACACGATATTATCTTAGTGTACTTGCTAGCAGCTATGAATGTTTTTGTTCCACACGTTGTACCATACGGCGCATGTGTCCTCATCGAGCTTCACAAAATTTCTGATAAACACTACGTAAAGGTATCTATTAATATCAAAGAAAATCTATAAATGTTATGTCAATACGTTCTAGATTGGCTACATAGATTATACAACAGATGAACCAAAAACATTAACAGTCCCGGAATGCGAAAGTTTATGTCCATTAAGTAAATTTGAGGAAATTGTCAAAGTATACTTTCCAGAAAGCGATAATCCATGTGGCGATGATAATAAAGTACTTGAGGAACATTCTGAGGAAAGAGACTATTATAAAGGAAAACTGCGTTATAAATCAGTAATCAAACGCTACATTGAATGGGTTCGTGAAACAAAAGACAAGTTGCAAAAAGTTGTTTTTGGAGATACCCTTAACATCTTTAATAAAACAAAGGACAGTTTGATTGAAAAAGGAAAAGAAATTTTCAACAAGGACCGTCTTTTTCCAAAGCTTAAACTTTAAATTTTAAACTTTGTTTTATATTTCACAATGTCGAAGCTAATAAATCATCTTAAAACTTTTCTATTTATCCTTTACTTCATCATACAATAGTTTGTCTTTGCTTTGCGAAGGTAGGTAGGGTAACTTGGTCAACGGTGAAATGCTTTGATTAATATTATTTTAAGGTTGATAAAGTTGCTAAACCACTGTTATCGTTCAAAGGGGGTGGCGTCTGTAAACAAGTAGGCTGCCTTTAGCTAATTATTTAATAAACATAGGCAAAATCATTATAAGTTTTAAATTTACATAATATAAATAGTGAAATTGAATGATTAAGCATTTAGGATGGCTTCATGGTTGCTGTGGAGCCAGAATTAAACTTGAGCATCGATTAAATGTCTGTATGCACCATTTAATGGGATGTATAAGTCTTCCGGAAGTCTTCAGCTTTTTTCGGGAAGCTTCGGAAATTGCTTAAGAGGCCTAGTGTGAACTTAACAGTGGTGATTAGGAGAGATATACCGCTCGGCGAGGTCCAGACATCTTCGGTGGTTTTCGGATCTCTTCGGTAATCTTCAGGTTTTTAGTGGTGGGTCAAAGTTGCGTTAAAAGAAATTATGAAATGAAATTATATGCACTTAAAAACTACTCTTTACAATATATGTACAAAAGAAAAGGGTTCAGAAGGTCTTCGGTGTCTTCTGAGCTCTTCGGCGGCTTCGTGTGGTTGATGCTTCTACGGGGATATCGTCCCTGTGGTAGAGCTTAAAAGATGTAATCACAATAACGACTGGTCGGCGAAGTATGAAACGGAGTTTAGCGTTTATACGTGTTTGTTAGTTGTGGATTGATGAACTGCGATGACGGCCTCCAGGTACGGCGGCGGATAAGGTAGCGTTTGGATAGGACGCAGGCTATGAGGAGCACTGCGTTAGGATTTTAGCAGGCTATGGCGAGTGCTCCTGGAAAGGTCTGCAGGCTATGAGGAGCACTGCAGAGGAGAGAGAATCCCAGACTATGAAGAGTACTAGGACTGTTTTCTGCAGAATTCGAATTTGTATTTATACACTTCTGGTCTCTATACTTTTTGTGTTGAAAAACGTTTATCAGAGCTTTAACCAATGAATTGCGTTGTCGATTTTGATTGTGAACAAAGATTATTCAAATTTTAGTAGAACAAAATTTAGTTGGAATTTTGGATGTTGTTCTGTGTTTAGCACGTGTACTCTGACATAGTCAAACTTGCATTTGTAGTTAGCTCAGTGCTTTGCTTGTGATCACGGAGGTAACATCCCCCCACCCCCTCCCCGGTTAAGGTGATAGCGTAGCTATGTTGTTGCGAAGAGGCGGCGGGGTCTTTGTTGTCGAAATATCTGAGCCGGTGGCGACGTTTACGTTTTGTGCGGCGGCGTCGGACTTCACCATGATCGCCAGCTGCTTGTGTTTGAAAGGGTACCTCTTCTTGGGACATCCGTCCACAGGTATTCCTTTCTGGTTGTGCGCGCTGCACAACATTAGGCAGAGCGACACGGGCTGTGTAGTTAGCTCGTGGTCTGCATGTTTCTATGTTCAGTGATAATGGGCTCGTGCCGGTGGCGGCAGTAGGCGATGCTGACCAATTGATTACTGGTGGGAATTTTTCCCGAAGGCTACTGTGCAAGAATTCGTCTGCGAACTGCTTAGTTGCAGTTGGTGTGGCGGCGACGGGCGTCACCATCGTGTGGTGGCGTTGGACCCTTCTGTGGTCGTTTGCTGCTGGTTGCGATAATCGTATTTGAAAGGGCACCTCTTCTTGGGACATCCGTCCACAGGCATGCCTTTCTGGTTGTGCGCCCTGCACACCATTGAGCAGATCGACACGTGCTGTGTAGTTAGCACGTCGTCTGCGTGTAAAGTTCCAGTGGAGTGTGTTACGATCATGTGCTCCGAAATGTATGGAGTCTTGTTCGTAAACCAACACCACTTTCTGGCGTTGTAGCCAAGATTCGCCCAGGATGACATCCTCAGCGAGGTCTGCGACTACCAAGAATGTTTCGTAATCCGTCACTTGTCCTAGGGTAAATGGCGTGCGGAACTTGCTTTTGATTGCCATATCTCTCCCTGCTTCGGCTAGACAGGCTGAGGCATGATAGGGTTCTACCCGTGCACCTGAGGGTATGCAATCTTCTTTAATCATGCTCGTCGATACTCCTGTGCCTAGTAATGCGTTGAAGTTTATTTTCCGTATTGTGACAGAGATTCTTGGTAGTGGATCATCGTCGGTGAAGTTTAATCGTGCCAGTTCTTTTTGCCTGACCGGGCTGTAGTCTGGCGTGGCTCGACCGGGGTGCGGTTTTCCGAGTTCCTGGTAGGGCTTCTGTACTTGTCCAGAAAGAACCTTCGGAACTCGATATAGGTGGGCTGGAACACGGCGTATGGTTACCACCATGTGGCTGCTTCGCCTCGGAATTGTGCGGTTGTTGTCGGTACATCCGCATTCATCGCTTCCATTTGCTGGAGGAATTCTGTGGGATCCTCCAAGAGAGTGCCAGAGAATATAGGTTTTTCTGCCTCGGGGGTGACTGTGGCGACGTGGTCCAGGTCTTCCACGATCGTTGTGATCGGTTGTGTTTGTTGAGCGCCACTGGGTTGTTGCAGTCCCAGAACTGTTGGTTGAGTGACCTCTTGGGTTGGAGGCGGTTGGTTGGTGTCCGGCTGGACGTTTGAGGTGGCTTGAGTTTTCGTCTCGGGCATGATGGCGGTTCTTGCAAGCGCGCTGTTTGCAAAATCTTCTTATGAAGACGGGCCCACTTTGGGCGCCACTTGTTATGGTTCAAAGGGGGCGGCGTCTGTAAGCAAGTAGGCTGGCTTTAGCTAATTGTTTAATAAACATAGGCAAAATCATTACAAGTTTCAAATTTACATAATATAAATAGTAAAATTGAATGATTAAGCAGTTAGGATGGCTTCATGGTTGCTGTGAAGCCAGAGTTAAACTTGAACATCGATTAAATGTCTGTATGCACCATTTAATGGGATGTTTAAGTCTTCCGGAAGCCTTCGGCTTTCTTCGGTAAGCTTTGGAAGTTTCTTAAGAGGCCCCGTGTGAACTTAACATTGGTGATTAGGAGATATACCGCTCGGCGAGGTCCAGACATCTTCGGTGGTCTTAGGATCTCTTCGGTAATCTTCGGGTTTTTAGTGGTGGGTCAAAGTTACGTTAAAAGAAATTATGAAATGAAATTATATGCACTTAAAAACTACTATTTACAATATATATATATATATATATATATATATATATATACAAAAGAAAAGGGTTCAGAAGGTCTTCGTTGTCTTCTGAGCTCTTCGGCGGCTTCGTGGGGTTGATGCTGCTACGGGAATGTCGTCCCTGTGGTAGAGCTTGATAGATGTAATCACAATAACGACTTGTCGGTGAAGTATGAAACGGAGTTTAGCGTTTATACGTGTTTCTTAGTTGTGGATTGATGAGCTACGATGACGGCCTCCAGGTACGGCGGCGGATAGGGTAGCGTTTGGATAGGACGCAGGCTATAAGGACCACTGCGTTAGAATTTTAGCAGGCTATGGCGAGCGCTGCTGTAAAGGTCTGCAGGCTATGAAAGGCACTGCAGTGGAGAGAGAATCCCAGACTATGAGGAGTACTAGGACTCCTCATAGTCTGGGATTTTCTCTCCTCTGCAGTGCTCCTCATAGCCTGCCGATCTTTCCAGCAGCGCTTGTCATAGCCTGCTAAAATCCTAACGCAGTGCCCCTCATAGCCTGAGTCCTATCCAAACTCTACCCTATCCGCCGCCGTACCTGGAGGCCGCCGTCATCGCAGTTTATCAATCCACAACTAACAAACACGTATAAATGCTAAACTCCGTTCTATACTTCACCGACCAGTCGTTATTGTGATTGCATCTGTTAAGCTCTACCACAGGGACGACATCCCCGTAGAAGCATCAACCCCACAATGCCCGAAAACTTCAGCTATGTACTATCCGTTTATCCCTAAAATTCTGTTTACTTTCAACATAATTAATATTAAACACGCTTTCCTTTTTCTTTTACAACGAAAATTTGTTCTATAAATTAAATAGTTTATGCCTTGTTTTCGGTATCCCGTAATCTCTGAAATTCTTCAATAACATCCTGTTTACAACAATAAATACGCTATCTACAAATTTTCATTTTGGACTCATTTATTTTGAAACGACAAGTTTAGGTTACAAGTAAATAGTTATATCCCGTTTTTAGGTATCCGCTATCTTGGTATACCTTACAACCGCCGTATAATGGTTTTCTCTATTGTTCCAGTGTAACGACTTATTGAAATAAGATCGCGGACTATCCGCTATAAACCGGGTTTTTCAGTTTACCGCGCTTCGATAAGCTAGGATTTGCGGTTCGAATTCGTGTGGTTTGAACCATTGTTGAATTTGATTCTGCAGCTTGTACGTCGAAGTTTTTCTACATTTTATTCGTCTCCGTATTTCAATAAGCGATGCACGTTTTTCTGTTCAACAACTAGGAGGTGTCTTGCGTGTATTCGGTGAGTTTCCCCGAGCGTACCCATTCTAATCAGATTCTCTTTTTAGCTTTTTTTAGCTGGAGGTCAAATGGGTTCCTTCTTTATGTAGAACAACTGCTTTTGTCCGTAAACCAACTACTTTTGTCCGTAAACCGTTGCTGCAATTATGGTAGCAGAGTAAATGTAAGCTGACGACCATGGCGTTCCTGAATTGACTCACTCCCGACAGTTTGCGAGCTAAGTATCAGGACACCTACAGGTATGCAACTTGTTCTCTTTTGTGTGCGTCAATGGTATATTCCGTAGCAACGGTTGGTGTAGTTACGTGACAAGTAACGTCACATTGTAGAACTATTGCTTGTTACTGCGATTCGACATTATCGCTCAACAGGTGCGATGTACTATTTTTAAAGATGCGTGTCAGAAAAACGCACATGTTTATTCGCTTTATTAATTAGTTACTTTACAATAATTATTAGGTAAAAATTTAAAAACACTTGACAAAAGCTCTCACAGTTTTTACTTGCTACTGATTAATTTTATTTTGTGTAAATACGAGATGCGCACTTCGTATCTAATGTACTAAATTGTTCATATCACCTCATTGTTTGATTTGAAATAGTAACGCTTAATTTATTTTCTTTTTGCTTGTTTGTACAGCACCCCTTATTTATTTTTGTGTTAATAGATAATCGTGGGCGATGTACTTTATCTTTTTTTTGTTTTTTTGGTATGTAGGCAGATCCCCCCACTCTTCGCGTTTCGTAGTTAGCCTGGTATTTATTTTTCTTCCAGATCAACAAACCCTATATACACGCTTTCTTTCCTTTTCTATTGTTCTCTCCATTATTACCCTAAGAGCTAAAATAGCCTCCCGTGTCCTCCTGTTTGGCCTAAACCCAATTTTTTCTTTTCCTAGTATTTCTTCTGATCGTTTTTCCATTCGTCTTTGTACAATTTTAGTTAATATTTTTTGACACGTGTGTTGCTAAACTTATTGTTCGAAAATTGTCACATTTATCCGCGCCTCTTTTTTGCTATAGTTACTATGATGTTATGTTTGAAATCTTTGTTTATCTCGCCTGTCTCACACATATAACTTACAAGTTGAAAGAGACGTTCTGTTACTGCTTGTCCAGCGGCTTTTAGAGTTTCCGCTTATACCTTATCTGTACCCGGCACCTTACCATTTTTCAGACCCTTTAATGCTAATTCAAACTCATCCTATGTATAGGATATCTCAAGTCATTTTCAATGTCTGATTCCTATTCTAACGCAGTTAATTCTTCTTCTGCATATAAATTTCCTATATATTCCTGCCATATATCCACTTTCTATACATTTTCTATAAAAACGTTTCCTCCCGCGTCCTTTATATTTTTGCTATATGGTTTTTATCCCTAAAATTCATTCTAATTAGTTTGTATGCTTCGTCTGTTTTTCTTATTTGCATCTTAGTTTGTGCTTCTTTGCACTTTTCAGAAATCCATTGTTATTTAGCTTTCCTAGTATACTACGGCTATTACATTTCCCCTAATGTAAGTTTGAAATACATACTTCTGAGAATTCTTGGAAGATCTAATCGGTAAAATGAATGAACACCAAAGGGTCGTTTTGATGGGGATTTTATTGCGAAATCGTCAAAATGGGGTGACAGGATCGATAGAAGGGGTACGATACTAATAGTATGGATGGAACAGTGGGGGTTCGTGGTACAGAATGTAGGAAATGAACCGAAGGAAACGTATGGCTCTGTAATTGATATAACTATCTCAGATGAAATCACATCGCATGACATCATTAATTGGCGGTTGTTAGATGAGGACACATACAGCGACCATAAATATATCTACAACCATACCAAAAGGATGGATCCTTAAAGATTGGATACGGAAAAGTTTAATAACCTATTAAGGGAAATGGCCAATCCCGGGACACACCGAAAGAGTTTAGAAGTAACGAAGTTATGTAA
Organism: Platerodrilus igneus; assembly: GCA_036346225.1. Taxonomy (NCBI): domain Eukaryota; kingdom Metazoa; phylum Arthropoda; class Insecta; order Coleoptera; family Lycidae; genus Platerodrilus; species Platerodrilus igneus. Next base: position 8,248,951 of record JARFIW010000791.1, read on the forward strand.
CCAAACGATGCCTAAAAAAGTGCAGTAATAAGAAGACAGCGTACGGGTGGTTAGAGGAAGTGGTCAAAATAAAGAACAAGTGTGTAAAAAGAAAACGCAGAAAGACCAGGGAACATAGACGTACCATAAGCTTCTACAGGAACAAGAAAAAAACCGTACAAGGTTGCAATTCTGAAATTGAATGCAATTCTGAACGCCAAGGAGAAGTATTAAGCGCAGGTCTGTAATGAAGTAGAGAACAATAGATGGGGAAATCGTTATAAAATAGTTACCAAAAAATATAAACAACTGCAGCAACTAACTACGGATAGGAAGTTAGAAATTGCGAAAGAGCTATTCCCTCGGTTTCAGGAGATCAATAAATATCAAGTATCTGCACTAAACACGAATACGGAGTTCCCCAAAGTAGAATTAGGTATGGCAGCTAAAAGATTATGCAATGTGAAAGCACCATGAAAAGATGGCTTACCTGCCGAAATCATTAAAAGAATAGTTGAACAACAGTCTCAGTACGTAATACGAACAGTTAATAAAATATAAAAGCGGTTGTTTTTCCAGAGACATGGAAGGCATTGCGTCTGATTCTTCTAGAAAAGCCTAAGAAGAAGGCAGGTGATGAAATCTAGTACTGCTTGTTAAATGCTGCGGGAAAACTGTTAAAACAGCTGATTGCGAAGCGCTTAAAAGGCAAAATAAGGCTGTCAGAATTAGGGATGGACTCGGGCTCGGGCTTTCGGGCCGGCCCGGCCCGGGCCCGGTCCGATTTCGGGCTCGAATCCGGGTCGGGCCGTTGACTACTTTATTCGGGCCGGGCCCGGGCCGGGCTTATCTTTTTTCGGGCCGGGCCAAGCGATTCGGGCCGGCCCGAAAAGTTCGGGCCGAAAAACGCACGAGTGGATATTCCACCGTCGTTTCACTTCTATCTCACATTGAGTAAGTAAACGTTCTTAATTATATTTTTACGAAGTGTCTTCATGAACCTATTAATAATCAGTTTTTCGTCTTGTTTAGTGTAAAGGAGACGCGATATTATAACTCACTTCTTATCCCGAATACTTTTTTCTAGTCCTATTTAATGTTCCTCATGTTGTACTTTAGGCAAGTTAAAAATGCACAGGAAATCAAACTAGGTGATTTATTCATAATTCAAAAGTTTGCACGATTTATATTATGTATATGTATATACTTCAAATTTCAATCATGCGGCGAACGTCGATATTACCAAGTGCGTGTATAGTTTATGTCTATCTCCTAAAGCACTAGAGAGTTATTGCAACGTTCATTTTACCAATTTTTTTAATAAAGTTTTCCCTTATTTGACATTTATACATGCGCAATTAACACACCTTTAATGTTTGTACTTTATTAAAATGCAGGACACCTTTATTTAATTTGAATACAGGCGAGGAATGCTTTTATTTAAGGCGCTTTAATTTTGACATATACCAAATTCCTAACGTACAAACTTACCTTTATTTGTCTACTTTCTGTATAAATATTGTGAAATTAAATGGCTTTTTGTAGTGTTGTTTCCGTCATTAAATTTAGAGATATAATGTCCAAGTTTATAACACGAAAAGGATATAAAACGTCAACGCTCTAAATACGAGGTTGCTATTTTTTAATGCTTTTCCTCAAAGCAAGGTGTAAAAATCCTTTTAAAAACGGATATGTTATGTGCTTGGGAAGAAGTAGAAAACATTGTCTTGAAGTAAACTCGAAGAGTATTCTGTGAAAACATTTTGACAACACATACAAATGTTATCGAATCAGTGGGAAATGAAAGACTCAAATAATATAAAAAGTTTCATTTTTGTGTGAATACAATTTTTTTGAACTATTCCAATGTAGTTAAACATGTATTATAGGTCACCTTATTACAAAAAAGATTAATTCTTCATTTATTTTTAAAGCATAACCTACAGATATAGAATACTAAACATATATGTCAAAATAAAGAGTAAAGGAAAAAAACACTTGCAATAACACTCCTTTAAATTGGATGTAAACTTTTAAAAAAGGATTCTTTATTTGAAGATTCTTTTAATAAAGTCTACTTGGAATGAGTATAACTGTCTAATATCAAGTAGGTAATTTTAGTAAAAATCTTTGAAGTAGGAACGAGAAGATAAAGCGGACGCAAATTTATGATAAGGTTATAAAGAACATTAAGCGTACACTCAATTTACATAAAAGTCCAATCGATGTCAATGCGTTCTTGCAACCAACTTCTATTTTCAATTTATTGTAGGATTTACTGTCGATCTTTTTTCAAAAATTGCCTGTAGGTTTACTCTCCCCATAAAATCATACGCCTGTTTTATATTTTTATATGCTCAAATTTTGCAGCCACATGTTGTCTTGAATAGCTTTCGTAGTTTAAATTTATAGTTTTATAGTTATAAGTTAAAAATGTGGTTAGGTTGTTTAAAAACATCGCGTATCTTCACTAAATTGGTAGTTTGCCGAAAAGCTGGATGTACCCATTCCTTATAATTCCTCGTACATTTTGTACATAATATTTTCAGTGCATATGCAAGTCCGTGTAGAAAGTGGTTGGTTTTTAATGGTAATCGTACTTCCTAGAAATTGTTTATTGTAGTCCCTTAGATTTTTAAAAATTTTGCTCAGATCTCCCAGTCTCAGTTTGTCGATGACAATTTTATACTCAGACTGCCTTTATTTGAATTTAATAATAACACTTATTTCTAGTACAGTATATAGACTACCGAATATAACAAATATATACCCAATAAAATAATATTTGTCGACTTCATATATAATACTGTTGTTTGATATAATAACTATCATGTCAGACTTTATAGCGACAATAGCGTGAAGGACCCTAATTATAATCCCAATGAAAGTGGTAATAGTGCTGCTGATAGTCAAACAAGCCTACGTTTTGATATGACAACCGGGTCGACATCTCGCAGCAAATTTAATAAATTTTTTGAGTTTGGTGTTATTTCAAATTATATAAAAACTTCGTTTTGTTTGGTGTGTAAAAAGAAAAAAGGCAGGGTGTAATTCAAAATTAAATATTCACGCACCACCAATTTAAAACGTCATTTAAAATCAGTTCATGAAAGTGAATATAAAGTTTTATTTGCAAATGCTGACTAGATCGAACACAATAAGAACCCATTTTATAAGCAGAAGACTCTAAAGGAGATGTACCAGTCAAAGGCGGGCATAATATGTACTGATTCTTATAATCAAGAATTTAAAATTTCAAAATAAGGTACTTGTGTATAGACGAACTATAGCTATAAATTACCTACAAAAGTTAAGATGTCTTCAAATGGAATCTAAACTAAACTTTACATCGACATCAATGAAGAGGAAAAAATTGCATTATCATAATTAGTTTATTGGGGTTAATTACATATTTTATTCTTTGCAAATTAATCGTAGGCATATACTTTTTATTGCTTGAAAAATTTAGGAAAGTATCTTTTGTTGGCATATATGCCAAGAATTATATATGTGCTCATACCTACCTATTCAATGACACAAATTTAGAATAAAAGCAACAACTGTTATAGCTTCTCCGAGGTGTTCAACTCTTCAAGTCTCAGGTAGATAATAGTATTTTTTCCATATAACATCACAGGGATTATGATGCAGGCGGCGGTACTATGTTTGTTTGTCGAACTGTCTCAATTGTATTTAAACGAAAGTGAATGCCAAATAAGTACCTTACCTACACCAATTTGTACCCGCACATTTGTTCCTATCGCTCACGCTATTCAACCGCCAGAAAGTGATTTACTACTTATTCTAATTTGCTTGCTTGAGCAGTTTCCAGTTTGTTTTAAAGAACTCTTATTAAGAAAACTAAAAACTTTTATATTAATTTTGATCAAATTTTGATAGGGTTTTCCCTATCAATCCTCAAATAAAATTTCAGACCTGTCAAAATTATATCTTGGAATTCTTCGAAACTTTTTGCAGAATTATACAAGACGATTAAGAAGATAAATTTGAATACCATTAAATCTAAAACCTAAAAAACTCCCACCTAAAACTGACTCAAAATGCGAATTTGTAAAGATTCATCACCGATAGCAACAATTATTTAAATATATTTGTTATATAGCCGTTGATTTATATTAGATTAGATAAACATCATTAGAGTTACAGTTTTTATGTTGGCTGCCACTAAAATTCATTGCGAAATAGTTACTTGTTGAACACAACTGAAAAAAATATCTTCTTATTCGCTGAATGAAAATCGGGCCGGCCCGAAATTTTGGGCCGGGCCGGCCCGGCCCACCGGGCCGGACCGTAAGTTTTCGTTTCGAGTCGGGCCTCGGGTCGGGCCATTCACTTTTCTGCGTCGGGCCAGGCCGGGTTTAGTAAATGCCCGGCCCGGCCCGGCCCGAGTCCATCCCTATCAGAATTACAACATGGCTTTAGAGAAGGGCGTTCAACAATGTCTGTAATCTAGAAAGTACATAGAGAATTAGTTTAAACAAATAAATCTAGAAATCTGTGCGGGTTAGTAACGATGAATGTAAAGAACGCGTTTAATGCGGCGAATTGGAATCTCATTAATAAAGATCTACATGGCAGGAGTGTTTCAAGAGATATGATAAACATGACATCTAGCCACATGTGCTATAGAAAGATGCTCATAGAGAAGAACAACGAATTGCAACTTACATACGGAGTACCGCAGGGGTGGGTGCTAGGCCCCCTGCTATGGAACATTTTGTATGATAGCATATTAGAACTAGAGATGCCAGACAAGGTGGAGCTGATAGCTTATGCGGATGACCTAACACTGATACCAGGCCTAAAAGCAGAGACCGTCCTAGAGTACAATATAAACAATGCGTTAAATAAGATTGTATTATGGAGGTATAACCACAAATTAAATCTGGCTCCATAGAATACTAAGGCAGTTGTGTTATCGGGGATGAAAAATGTAGGCAGTTAATGTTCAAAATAAGAAATAAAATAATTCCTCCAAAGACGACGATGGTTTACTTAGAGTAACGCTAGACCAAGCTTATCGTATGTGGAACATATACCGTATGTCACGGACAAGTCACAAAAAACTACTGCCGCAATTGCGAGATTGATGCAGAGAGCAACTGACCATCGGAGCGTCATGCTGTATGTGGCGCCGGTTTGGTTTCAGGTATGCAGAGTGAACAAATATAGAAACCAAATGTTGTCTAGCCAGAGCGTGAAGGCGATAAAAGTGGGCCAATGTTACAGAACGGTATCTACAAGAGCGCTAGGGGTATTGGCTAGGATGATACCGGTGGACCGCATGGCAAAAGAAAGGACCAAGACGATCTAGGAAAGTTACACACGGAAAAAGCAGGCAAGGGATGAAACATATGAGTGGTAAAGAAATTGGAAGGGCACGAAAAAGGCTACCTGGACCCAGAAACCAATCCCACGGGTTAGTTTCTGGGTGGAACGTGGCCACAGCAGTATAAATTAATGGATAGCGCAGGCATTGAGTGGCCATGGCATATTTAGAAAATATAAATTCAGAATTAAAAAAATCTGATGTGGCAACATGTGCATATTGTGATTGAGAGGAAGACTTAGCGAGCATACTTTGTTCAGATGTGACAGATGGAATGCAGTATGTGCTACCACAGAGAGGGATATTGGCAATCAAATACAAACAGAAAGCTTGGTGTCTAATATGTTAGAAAGTCTACATAAGTGCAAAACGAATATACCAATAGTAGAAAGTATATTAAAAAGCAAAGAGAAAGACAAACGAAACAGGGTATGGTAAAAGAGACCTTACAAGAGAAGTAGCACTAGAAGTTTAGATAGATAGACATATGGAAAAATGAAATTAGCAGAATGCTTAGAAGTTACTCCGCAAGCAACTTGAAGAAATGCAACACGACGGTTCCGCGGTGCCTTATCACCAGCGAGAGGCAAGGGTAGAGTTTGTCCGCAGGCCCGAATTATAGGCAGAGCCCGACGCTGCCCTTGACCTAGAACTAATTAGGGTGCGTGTATAATACATTTCTAATTCTTTTAAAAAAGAGTTAGGCATCCAACGTTACTCGTCTTTATTTAATTCTGAAGTCTATATGTTTATACTACAAGTTCTAGTTTTTTATCTAGACATAAATTTCATAAGAATTTTCTGAATATTGCTGGTTTAATTGTAATTTTGTAACGCGGCTGTGTTATAGTTGAAAGATAAAAATATGCTCAAACTTATTTCTATTCTATATGGAATTTTCGTAATTATGTTTCAGAAAACAATTTTGTAAATACATTGGTTGAGTGAGTTCACTATATTTTTAGCGCTAGGTCGGATTGCTTCTGCCATAATAAATAATACAAACCCAATCGGACAGTTACGAAATTCATATGATAATAAATGAACTTGTTTTGCGAAACTTTAGATGCGAAACTTTGGTTGTGAATTATGATGGAAATAAATCTTCAAACACTCTATGCTTGGAAATATGAATATCCGGTGAGAAACATGAATGGAATTTTTAAGATAAAAGATTGTTTCCTTCTGGTTTAAGACAAATTCAAGCTATTTTCTTTTTATAAAGGTATATTTTGCGACTCGATGATGATTCATATGTGTTGGTCAATTGTCTTTTCTGTAATCATTTTTAATTACTGATAACATTGGTTGCGGGTGTATTTTTTTACTACTGCGGTTGAAACATTTTTAATTTTGACTAGCTCTGAAGAGACGAGGGCCCCGTAACAACAAAACGAGTGCGCCGGCTAACTGCTGTAGTCGGGGGTGAGTTTCTATAAATAAATTCGAAAAAAAAGGAAACGAATAAAAACTAAAGAACTAATAAATAACAAGGTTTTCAACTAAAAATGCAAGATTACATTATCACCTACTTGAAAGACCCTATCTCTGCCGGTATCAAGGGGCGCCAAACAGTCGGTCATCGCAAGCCTAGCTGATGTTCTTGTCTACGTGGAAGACTGATGTTCCACATAAAACTACTTTGTTTTAGTTATTCTAATACCGATCGTCGCGTTCCTTCGTTTAATTAAACTACTCTTTCTCGATACAACGGTCACTGGGACAGCTAAAGATCATTTACAAACTACTACATACTCACCGATTTCACTAAATAATTAAAATAAAAATCCACCTAAAACTTACCCTCTATTGACATAGAAAAACATCATTTCATTACACATACACCTATAAATACGCTAATACGTTCTCCTAAAAATCTGTAATCTGACCAGGTGATGATAAACCAAATCCTAAAAAATTGTATAGCAAACTTAAACTAATAGCAGCAAAACTATCCGACGCTCCACATTTTCCTATTTTTCTATCTAATTGTTACATTTATGAACCAAATTAATGGTAATGTTCCTTAAACTAGAAACCAGTCTAATTCCAACGTTACACCATATCACATTGCCTATTCCGAAATATGTTACATCTATACTCTTACCTTCACTAATGATACATCTAAAATTACTGTAGTTAGGTGAATTAATTATTGCCACTTAATTACTGACTTGTTACAAAACACACAACTACAAGTTAAAAATTCATAATACAGTTTTTTTTCAAAGGTTGAGTACCTACAACTCAATTCCATAATTTTCAACCACCATCAGGATCGTTCCACATCACTTTATTAAGGGTGCAAACACAGCAGCTCCCGAATTCTAAAACATGCATCACAGTTCCAATTTAATGACGTGATTTCTACCAACCCTTTTTTAAAACGGTTTTCCAACCTTAAATCCGCACTTACGCGATTGAAAATGTCCTACTTCTTGCAAGGGTATTTAATTATAAATCGATTGCCGCACATTCTCCAAGGAATTAGCCTACATTTATTTAGGGCTTTGTACCATCTCACAATCAAAAACTATTATTACCTCATTCCCTTAAATTAATCTCGCTGGGATCTAGTATTAAGACTCTCCACCTGATTTCCCTCAAAATGTTTTCAGAAGACCGATTCATATAAGACTGTTTTTAACACTCTTTCGTTTTATATGCGAATGTTCTCTATTAAATGCTTTTAAATTAGTCCAAAAAATGCTTGTTAAGGTTTATTTTGACTGATGTATAAGAAATAATATGCATCTGAATAAGAGATAAGAAAATGCAAGACCTAGGGGAATTACTGAAAACAACCTCGTTTCGAGTAGGTAGGAAATATCGCAAGGCAGATTTGTCTAGACACCTGGTGGTTTGTCGCCCGATCAACTGTTACAAAAAAAAAGAGTTAAGAAGAAAAACAGTATAGACGAATATCATACCGGTTTTAAATTGCCAAAGAGTGATTCTTGTTTAATGTTTTGTTTGAAACAAAAATTAACAATAAAGACGATGGAGAAACTGACATCGAAAAATGCATTACTTACGTATTCAAGAAATCCAGGATAGTGTAAAATAGGGAGTAGAGGTAGACAAAATTAAAGTAAGATTGCCATAACTTTGAAGTTACAGCAAACTTTTCCAATCACAGCTCTTGTCTTTGCCTTAAAACTTGACATTTTATAATTGAGTTATTGAAAAAGGGAGTACATTTATATCAGCAGGGTGAGAAAACAAGAAATTAGTAAAATATCATTTTCAGAGCGATACAATTGGCATGAAAAAGTTTATAGCTTCTCAGACTACTGCAACAAATCATAAAAACCGCAAAGAAATTCACTATGGCTATGTAACAGGCAGAGTGAAATAAATTTAAAGGTTTCAAATTTTAGGTCTTATGTTCTTACCATACGAAGTTCTAAAGTTCCAAAAGTAGAAGCAATTTCTCAGGAAAATTTATTGTCTCGAGCAATTAGTGCCCTTTTATGTTGAAAAGCAGTCAAGTGAGCTGATGCAAATGGTGTGGCAGAAAAAACGAGCAGTTCAAATTTAGCTGCATTTGGGCGAAAAAACCTTTAATCGATGTGCTCTACATACAATGTAGTTTTGAATATTGTAGCTAATAAGTGACGATCTTTATTTTTGACACACCAATCCAGTCTCTCCCTGCCGCATTCAACTGTAGCCATGTCTGGCGGCATTGCAGTCACTTTACAATTGCCAACGCCCTCAGCTGCTTTAATGTGCTGGGGTGATGTACGTACACTTTGCTATTCAAATTACATTGTAGGAAAACCATGAAGTAAATACGAAATACTCGTAGCGTGGTAACTGGCCAACCGCCATATCTAATAAATTCTTCTACAACAACAACGCGATTCTGACCTGACAAGGTATTGGTGTCAACTGAAAGCTGCATAACCACGACATCGTTCTTACTCAAACCTAACAAATCCTCTGCTGCACCCTTTCAAACTCGGGAAGCTTTTTCTGTTCCAGCCTGTATGCGGAAAGAGAATTTTGTATTTGTCCCGTATCGCTGAAAATTTTGAAATCCTAGCGCAATTGCCAATAAAAAATTAAATATGATGGCGTATGTTCTTCTAAGTTTAGCGGAAGTTCGAACGTCTTAAGCGCCAAATGCAATAAACCTGCGAAAAGTAGTAATCAGAATGTGTTTGGATGGCAAGGTATCACTTGAAAGTGCGTGTTCTATCGACTATTGATACTGAGTTTTGATTTTAAAGATGTCTTAATTTAAATCTAGTTTAGTGAAAAAAGCCGTTACCAATAAACATTCAGTAGTTTACTATGTATCTATCAGTTACTAGGCATTTTTTTGATATACCGCGATAACCTTCTTCAACTGTATAAATTAAAATAGCCGTTAACAAATAATCATATTACAGCTCCAAACTTCACAATGATTAAACTGAAAATACTTTGTGCGTATCTGATGCTATCTATCTGTGATCCACAGGCTTTTGCAGACGTCATCGAATCATATTCTGCTAACGAAACCACCTTAGCCTATGTAACGGCGGTAAGACAGTTTTATCATTTTTCTATACAAAAAAAAAAGATTCCGCTTGGGCAAGCAAAAACACTATCTTCTTAAACTATTCAAGTTTATATATTTTGAAGACTTAATATTTTTAGGTATTTCGCCATGGCGAACGTACAGTTGACGCTAGTACAGTGTATCCCCATGATCCATATATTAATGAAACCTATTTTCCATATGGAATAGGACAGTTGACCGCTGTATGTTCTTGCAATTTATTTATTTTTAATAAATTCTAAGATATTTTAGAAAGGCAAAGAGAGAGAATTTAATTTGGGCCAAATACTTCGCAAGAGGTATGATCCGTTCTTAGGAAGTTTGTACACACCAGAAATTCTAGAAGCAATAAGTACTAATATGAATAGAACGAAAGCTTCACTTGCTCTTGTTCTGGCAGGTCTATATCCTCCTCAAGGAAATCAAATGGAATGGAGTAGTAAACTAAACTGGCAGCCCATTCCTTATAACTACTTGGACTACGAAAAGGATCTGGTAAAAATTGTTCAAATACCTCAGTAATTCTATTACACAAAGTTTTATTTAGTGGTTTTCCGTTGCTATATATTTTTGTCCAAACTATATCAAGGAATACGCAAAATATTTAGAAACTCCAGAAGGCAAAAACCTGCAGGAGAAGTACCAAAGTCTTTATGACTACTTAAGTGAGCACACTGGAAAAAACATTCGAAAAGTCATGGACCTTTTCTTCATTCATTCTTGTCTACAATCGCAGGTAAAAGCATTTGCATGTGCATGCGGCAAACTGATTTTTGTGTTATTAGTTGGAATGGGGTCTGAAACTACCAGAATGGACCGAATCAGTATTCCCAGACGTACTAACTGAAGGTACAAAGGATGGTCTTGCCAGTGGAGTAGCTACAAAAAAACTGATTCAACTATCGGGAGGTAACGAAACTTTAATGACACTATTTTTGACATTTTTTAATTGCAGGTCTTTTAATAAAACATATTGTCGAAAATATGAAAGCAAAAGCAAATAACACTTTAGAACCAGAATTGAGAAAATTGTCATTGTATTCGGGACACGATCTGGGTGTAGTGTATTTACTATCAGCCATGCAAGTATTTGAGCCTCATGTTGTACCATATGGAGCATGTGTTCTCGTTGAGCTTCACAAAATTTCTGATACATACTACGTAAAGGTATCTATTAAAATTAAATAAACCCATAAATGTTATATAAAAATGTTCTAGATTGTCTACATAGATTATTCAACAGATGAACCAAAAACTTTAACAGTTCCCGGATGCGAAAGTTTGTGTCCTTTAAGTAAGTTTGAGGAGTTAGTCAAAGTATACTACCCAGAAAAAGATGACCCATGTGGCGATGACACCAAGGTATTGGATGAGCATTCTGAGATGAGAGACTATTACAACGGAAAACTGCGTCATAAATCAGTAGTCAGACGTTACTTCCAACTGGTTCGTGAAACAAGAGGCAAGTTGAAAAAAACTGTTTTCAGTAGAGATCGCGATTTCTTTAATAAAACTAGACCAGCTGCATTGGAAAAAGCTAGAGAACTTTTTGGTAAAAGGGGAGACCACGCATTTCCAAAACTCCCTGCACATTAGATTTTGTTTTGTATTTTAATAATATGAAAGTTAATAAAAAAATTGAAAAGCACTTTTGTAATTTATAATTAGGAAAAATTCATCTCAGTATAGATTGTTTGAATTGCTCATAACTAGAAGGATCTGCTGAAAAAGATTTCTTTGAACGTAATATAAATAGCATTTAAAGGCTACAAGTTCTGCAGCAAAAACTCATGTTTTGTAGATAACCTAGTGAGGGTTACCTTCAATCGGCACCAGTAAGCTGGCGCTAGACTCATGCCATAAGTAATGTCAGTAATCTCATTTCCAGCGTTCTAGCAATATCACAAATTATTGCTGACAAATTGTAGCAACTGCCATATGGCAATAATAAATGGTATTCTTGTACTGTAAACAAATTGTAGGAAATGAATTGATGAATATGCAGTTGCCGATGGCATTAAACTATTTTCTGTTGCTACGGTTTTAGCACGTCAGTAGCGTACACTTCTTGATTCGGTTCGAAGTAAGTCGTCGAGCATACAAGGTATCCTTAGTCTACCGAAAGTCCGCCATAGATGAGTTTAAAAATAAATAAGCAAATGGTCAATTACATACTTAACATTGGCGGACCTTCTAAGAAGGTACTACACTAAATGCTAATTCATGAACTTTGGCAACTGAAACTAATACGTTTCGGGTTACTTTATAATGAATAACTTTGTCTGGCATTAGGAAATTAATTCGAGCACAGTGGACAAAAATTAATATAAATTAGTCGTGATAGCATAATATTTAGCTGCATGGTGTTCAATAATTTAACACTTTATTATCCGCGATACACAATGCTGGCCCGCATTACAGGGTAATAAAAAAGGGAGGCCGGAAGTGAGGCAAAAACGAGTGCCACGCTAAACACAGTCGTAGACTGGGGGTGTAAAGAACGCACATAAAATATAACTCTAATAAATAGTTTCGAGGAATTTAGATAGCAAATCAAAATTAAATTATAAGGACGAACATTGTACCATTCACTCTTTAAATACTCATTATATCTACTAACAAGAAAATCGGAGGGTGTTTTGAAAACAAGAAAACTAACAAGTGTACACCTCCTTAAATTTGCGGCATTATTTTAAACAACAAACTAAGTGGAATTAACTATTAATAATCATCTGTAATGGCACAGCAAGCAATTAATGCTAGTCATATATACACTGCGGCAGAAACCTACACAATCTAAATACATACTTACTACATTGTGTATACCGTATTCATTCTGACTAGATACTGAAACATAAATACACAAAAAGAAAACCTATTTACAATAGTACATTTAAAGTTAAAACATAAATTATTATATAAATCTTAGTCTAAAGTGTTGCTCTTAACGTTGTAGAATGTAGGCAAACTACATACCATCAGGAGTAAGTAAACATCTGTATGTCATTATCATCTAGTATTCCATCCCATAGACTGTTAAGGGCATGGGTAGCCAGATAAAATATGCTGTACTGATAACGTAAATTTCTGTGGTACAAACAAAGCAAACCTTAGTTGTAAAAATCGAAGAATATGTAGTAGAAATACGGGCTAAAGAGATTAACATTTCTATTAAAAGAATCTGACCCTTCAACGACCTATACCAATCACTTAAAAAGAGAGTACTGGATAATATCTGTAACCGGATCACCACTATCTACAAACCGTGAATTCTAATACTTCTTCATAACAAAAAGTTTAGGCATGCTTAATACTGTAAAATTATACGATACCTACAGATTGTTTTTTGTTCTGAATTCCAACTTAGTACTTTGTCAGTTTTTCAGTTATTCTCTAAGCTTTAATTAATAAAGCATCACTTCCATAACGGAACCAAACTAAATTCTCAACGCGAATATAAGCATAAATAATCACCTAAAAAATACGTTTCTTAATGAATATCTCGCCTGACATTTCACTCGGCCGATAGTCCAGGCGCAACTAACTGATTATGTATCTGCCCACAACCCGCAGGATTATACAAGTTACCCTTGTTCTCACCCCACGATGCGCTTAACATGCGTAACCGACTTAGATATAACTTACTTCCTAGAACACAACTTTGTTTTTGATGCAAGAACTGAATTTATGAAAAGGGAATACTATAATTCAACAAAATAAACTACGTATACCGGGCGTGTCTAGCACGTCACCCCCAAATTAATTAGATATTTTACGAAAACTAATTCATTTCACCACCCCTGAGGCACAATGGAGTCAACCGGTACCACATAGAGTTTCAAATTAACAATATTTTGGACGCCCAAGGATAAGCCGGTGGCGTCTTCTTTAATCTCATAGGAGTTCGGATTTACCAACCTAACAACGGTAGCAGAACCTCTAAAAATTGTTATCTAAAGATGATTGGAGCTGGGATCGCACCAACACTCTATCTCCTTCCTTGAAAACAATTAGCCGACAACACTTTTTAGCGTGCCGTTCCCTTCTTTTCTCGGCTCTCGTACGCAACCTATCCCTGGCTATCATACGAAAGTCCCTAATCTTACTCACGGTTTCAAAATGACCGTCGTTACAATGCTCTTCCAGGATAATTTGAAATATTAAATCTTTTGGAATATATATCCGAGGACCTTTGTTGGCTCGCCGGATTCCCCGCTTAAAAATTATCCCTCTATGCACAACGCACCAATCGTCTACGCGCTTCTTAACCCCCTCTTTTTTATTAAGCTCTGCCTTAACTGCCATCCATAAAGCGTCCTTAGACTGCCCCATTTGTATACTCTGGTCCCCCTTCTTTAACAATCTTCCTTAAATCCGGACATTGCATAACAAAGATGTGAACGTTTTTATTATCTGGAATTTCCATAATACTCTCCCCTTTCGAAACTATTAGAAATCGGGACAACAAATTGGCAATAACATTCTCCGACCCCTTACAATCAACCTAAACAATTGCTCCTTTTCATTTTGATTAAATCTTTCCGCTTTTTGGACCACCTCCCAAATGTCTTCGTCCGAATATCTCTGCCTTTTTCCGATTTTCAACTCATCCTGACTATCTATTCCCACCTCATATACTCTCGCCTTCAAATAATTTTGTTCAATTTTATCTCGCCCTCCTTTCCCTCAAATTCACTAGCTAAACTATATTTTTCAAAATCCATACGCACCGAAAACTAAGTCATCCAATCACAGCCCAATATTACTTCCCTGATTAATTTTGGACGACAACGCAAGCAAACCCAAACGTTATCTCCTTAACGTTAAAATCTAAATAAACTTGTTGTTTTACCGTCTGTTCTTTACCTCGCAAGACCCCATAAACAGTAACACCGGTAGCAGGTAAACGAGGAATATTGGGATTCCTTTCTAAAAATTTTTTCAAGAATTCCTCACTGACTCAACTCGTCATTGATCCCGTATCGATCAAAATGTTTACCTCCAGCAACTGTACCTTAGCCTTTATTACCGGAAGTAAAAGGTCCCATTGTTCACCTCCTCCTCTTTTAATAGATCCTCACATCACTGATTAAAAAGTGTAGCAACTACCCTATTTCTTTCTCGGTCTCCCTCGAGTAAATTTCGATTAACATTTTCTCTTTCGATTCTCGATTCCTGTGGCCTATTATAAAACCTACTAGAATTATCTGGATACTAACCCCCGATCTCCCTTCGTAATGTCCATCCTGCCTAACGGGATCCCTCGAATTAGTATTTGAATATTGAGACCTTGGATTTGCTTCCACCTTATCAATTCTACGCAAAAGTCGTTCCGCCTCCTCTATAGTTTTCACCCCCGAATTAATTATACCCCTACAAATATCAGGCTCAAAATGATTGGCCAGTATATCAACAATTTCCTCCTCTTTTCCAGAGGTCCTTCTAAATAAGCTGCCTCCTTACACCGCTTTAAAAATTATTCGGCCCGCGACCCTCTCTCACAGCTACCATATTTAAAATCGTGAAAAGCCTTCCATTTGGTTTGGGCATCTCAATACCTATCTAAAAACCTCCGCTTAAATTCTGAAAAATCTCTACACGCTCTACTCTTAATCTCCCCCCAATCGGCTGCAGAATCCTTTAAATTTCCTAAAGCTAAAACTAATTGTTTATGTGGCGGAACCTCTGCCTCTTGCAATAACAACTCCAACTTGCTTACAAACATAACCGGGTTAGTTCTCCCGTCCGGCCTAAATAATATCAATCCACGCCCCAATTCCTTCCAGATACTCAAATATTGCAAATTACCGGTGGTCTGAGCGATGACAGCCTTATCCTCTTTTTTCACAAAACAATTACTCTTTTCGGTTACTTCGTCGTGCCCCAGCGTACTCTCTTTACTTTTTAAGGATTTAATTACCAACTGAATTTCCTCCAAACCTCCGTTCAATTTTCTACTATTCTGGCATAAATTTCGCAATTATCGCTCAACACTTCATTGTTTGCCTTTAAACTTCAACTTATTTCCTTCATTAAGGTAGTCAAGTCTTTTAACATATCGTCATTTTCTCCTTCCACTTCTACCACATGTTTTTTTGAATTCTTCCCTTTTCCGCGTTCCGTCATTGTAACAATACTTATATTATAATAATTAATAACAAGACTTATTTTCTAGTCCCTAAAATTTCATGCTTTTCTAGCCTCTTTAGTACGGCGCCAATGAACTAGACTCAGGGGTACAGACTCTTAGTTACGGGTTCTTTCGTGGGTTACTTAAAAACATAAAATGAAAAATTACTGGATTCCAGTTATGTGGTTTTATTCTACACAATAATAAAGAAAAATGAACATCCTAGTTAACGCTTATACTCACTAACAAAAACAAAAACCTAAAAGAGTACAAAACAACTTTACTGCATCTCTCCTATTCTAGTTAAAATATTCTTAACTACTCAGGTTCAAAGAACTACCGGACATAGGTAGTATAAGCTTAGGCATCGATAATAATGCTAGAAACCACTTATCATAAATTAAGCTAATATTAGTAACTCGAATTTTCTGCGCCAATACTATTTCACTTTCATACGCCGCTGAAGTTTATTAATATAGTTCTTTCCCCAGGTTTCGCGGTTTTGTAACGTCGGCGAGGTAAAATATAACACCAAACGTAGATAAAATAATGTTAGATAGGGGCCCCCTTTTGGTACGAGGTTGATCGTATACAAGCGAATCATCGTCATACAAGGCAAACAACTACCTTTTTACAAAACACACGTGATGGTTGAAAGCAGTGCGGGATAATATCTGTAACCGGATTACCACTATCTACAAACCGTGATTTCTAATATTTCTTTATAACAAAAAGTTGGAGCATGCTTAATACTGTAAAGTTATACGATACCTACAGATTGTTTTCTGTTCTGAATCCCAACTTAGTACTTCGTCACTTTTTCGGTTATTTTCTAAGTTTTAATTAATAAAGCATCACTTCCACAACGGAACCATATTAAATTTTCAACGCGAATATAAGCATAAATAATCACTTAAAAACCATGTTTCTTAATGAATATTTGGCCTGAGCTCTCACTCAGTCGATAGTACAGGCGCAGCTAATTGATTATGTATCTGCTCAGAAGTCGCAGGATTATACATGTTACCCTCGTTCTCACCCTACGATGCGCTTAACACGCGTAACCAACTTAGATATAACTTACTTCCTAGAACACAACATTGTTTTCGATACAAGGACAGAATTTATGAATAGGAAATATTAAAATTTAACAAAATAAGCTATGTATACTGGGCGTGCCTAGCACACGTTATAAAGTTGTTTTCCAAAGAAATAATTACGGAAATTTCATATATAATGGCAATAAAATGGAGCAGGTGTTTATCTTGCCAAGGTAACGTGGCGGCTTTACCTAATGGCCATTCAACTAGTAACATTCAGGAAATTCCTAATTAGTAAAGATTTCATGTCTAGATAAGGAACAACAAAGGAATACAGACTAATGAAATTGTGAATTTAATAGAGGACGAGCAAAGTTGGCTGTCTAACTAAGCAGGCTTAAAATCATAGAAGTGTAGCAACCCGTAAGTTAAAATGAGTAGAAGCTGAAATGATTTTTAAAGTAAGGAGGCGTAAATTTTCAAATACGAAGTGGAACGTTACAACTTTAGTAGTTTATAGTTTTGCATGTCGCAAATAGACAGTATTAATTTATGTGATATGTGGTCACTAAACATATCAAACTCTAGTCCATTAAGCTTATACACCTATGATAATTTTAAATTAGTTCATATAATTTATACATTAGAATAAGATTTTAATATGTAAACGTTTCGCTTTTAACATAGTATAAATTGTTGGTTATTTTGGAAAGAGAAAATTTCAATTTATATTAATTTTCGTCCACTATGCTAGAATTACTTTCCTAATGCCAGACAAAATTATTCATAATAAATTAGTTTATATGTGCCAAGGTTACTAACAATATTAGTATACTAAGGTCTTACTTAAAGAAATGAGTGCTCTACCTTTAGCACTAACTTAACTGCGTACGTTGATGCACTGTTTACACGAGCACTAATCGACTAACTGCTATATTCTAATTTATGTAGACTCTAATCGTATTTACTCTAAAAACTCGTTCCAACAATTTATTTCATTGTGGAGTAATAAAAACTGAACTCAATTGAAAACCTGTAGCAACCGTATTTGTATCTCATCGCTTGCCTTCTGTTTGAGGAATCGGACAACCAAATAATACGTTTTAGTTTCTATGAGTATGAAAGTAAACCAGAAGGGTATCAGTACAAATCATACTTAGCTGATTGCTTACAATAGCAATCTATTGAATTTGACAATAACAACTGAATGGGAATATATTAAATAGGACTGAAGTATTTTTCTTTTGAATAGGGTTTAGCTACATTGAAACCGTGACTTGATGGCGTACCTTCAAGACGCCGTTCGGTTGTAATTTTCACATCAGAAAAGCGTTATTTTAATAGAGTACTTATTATATATAAAATGTAATGTTTAAAAGCAATTTTTAATTATCTTTAATTGAAGTAATAACTGATCCTTCGGAAATGAACTAATTTCTTATGAGTAATATATGTGTAACAAAATCAATAGAAGTTTGATTTCTAATTGTACCGTAAAACAATCTATGGTGCGACTTATTATATACTTTTGCGCGTTAAATTTGGTGCTTCGAGACGGATACAAAAGAACCGTTAAGTAAAAAAATTATAAGGAAAATTTTCAAAATCAAAAGATTTTCTATAAATTTTATTAACGAAAAACAAAAAGTATTTCTAGTTCTAATAAAAGTACGAGCAATTAGTGTTGGTAGTGTTTAAAAGTTCTGAAAGTGTTAGTTTGCTAACATTTCTCTATATACTCCCTGTATGTTTGTTGTGGTTTGTTTAGCATTTTTCTTAATCTTTTTTGGGAATTAAACCACTCATAGTTTTTAAAATCATCTTTATTTACGTTTCGAACCATGACCTAGGATCGTTGTCAAAATAATAAAAACTTCAAGTTTGACATTATGACATAAATTGAAGGTGACTTTGATTTATTGATGTTCGAAATATTTGGTTTGAGTACACTAAGCAAAAATTTTTAAAGTTTAAAAGAAGCTGCTTATATAACTCTACATAAAAATAACTGCGTTGCAAATGAATCCGTGACTTTCAGTAAACAATGGATTCCATTACTAAAAGAAATAACAAAAGAAATAACAAATGAAAATCAAATGCCCAGAATATCTAGGTAGCATTGCAAGTTTTTCCTGGATTTTCCTTGCGATATTAACATGAAATACAGCCTACATACATGATTTCTATTTATACATACAATAACTAATTACATAACAATAAGCATATTAACAACCGTTGTAAAACAGCATTGGTATCTGACAAGTGTAAACCCGCAATTGGGTTACCTCAAAACTATATACAATCTCCGTTGAACAGTATTGGTATCTGACAAGTGTAAACCCGCCATAGAGTCGCCTCAGATCCATATACAATCTTCATTAAACAATATTGGTATCTGACAAGTATAAACCCATCTTAGAGTCACCTCAGAACCATATACAATCTTCATAAAACAACATTGGTATCTGACAAGTGTAAACCCACCATGGGGTCGCCTCAAAACCATGTTAAAATCTACCGAAGAGGTAGCCTAAATCACAATGATTTTCCCCCTCAAAATAAATATAAAAAAACGACTGCTTAAGCCTTACGGTAATGCAATCACACACTTCTTTAATAACCTTCCTCTCAATTTTATAAATAGAAACATGTTAAAAAAAGTTTTTCGATTCCGAAGTTGTTAAATTTATATAAAATTCACCAATAAAAAAAAATTAATCAGCTGATTTCACGTTAAACGTATTGGCTACCTAAAAAAAGTCGGTCCCAGGCCGCAACACAAATTGAAGGCAATCATTCTTTTAAACTTTAAAATTTTTTGCTTAGTGTACTCAAACCAAATATTTCAAACAACCATAAATCAAAGTCACCTTCAATTTATGTCATAAATGTCAAACTTGAAGTTTTTATTATTTTGACAACGATCCTAGGTCATGGTTCGAAACGTAAATAAAGATGATTTTAAAAACTATGAGTGGTTTAATTCCCAAAAAAGATTAAGAAGAATTTCTCTATATATTTTACACTGTATTACATATTATGTAAAAAGTTTTGACATGAGTGTATATTATACCAAATAAACTGTATTGATACATGTTATTCTTTTCCCAATAGTGGTGTTCCAAAAACATAAATTGAGTATTAAACACTTTTATAAAGTACAGCATTCAATCCTTCGCTCTAGTAATACAACCACTAAGAAGTGCATGTATATTTGAACTTGACATTCCTTAAATCTAATTAGTTGGACATATTATATGTAACAGTATTTATTGCAACTACTATTTAAATTATAGGGAAGTATGTGTCTTAAACAAACTGAGAAGATGATTCCTCAAATCTAATTAGTTGGCTAACATTTTGTGATTTATAGGACACTTGCTATTCCATTTTACATCACGTTACCTGTACTTCATTTATTGAACCTATCACCATGTTAACAAATATTTAATATTTGAACCTGAAATTTCTCAAATCTAATTAGTTGGTTATGATAGCATTGTGTAACTTCGAATCAAGAACCAGGTGTAATTAGGATGGCGTTCATTCGAATGTTGTTTTAATAATTTTAATAATACCAAAGTACAGGTTAGCTGGTTGAAAAATAGAGAGCCAAGAAGGGACTAAACGCTAAATGTTTAATTAGCAGTTGCAATAAATACTGTTACTAGCCGATGTGTAAATATTTGCTAACATGGTGATACGTTTAATAAATGATGTACAGGTAAAATGGAATAGCATTGCAATAAATAATGTTACATATAATATGTCCAACTAATTACATTTGAGGTATGTCAAGTTCAAATATTAAATATTTACTAACATGGTGATAGGTTCAATAAATGATGTACAGGTAAGATGGAATAGCAAGTGTCTTATAAATCACGAAATGTGGGTGTCTCTGTTCCACACCCATTATCTGCAAGAGATAGCTATTGTATATATAATATGTAATTAGATTTGAGGAATGTCAAGTTCAAATAAACATACACTTCTTAATGGTTTTATTATTAGAATGTATATATTATATGTCTATACTCCTGCACTCACATATACTCCATATAGAAACAATACCCATGTATTCCTTATGAGCATAAAGTTCTTCACTTACACATGGAGACTATGGGTGGGTGTTTTGAGATATATATATATATATATATATATATATATATATCATATTTGTTACGATATCGCCCTTTGCCAGATGTACAACGATCAATTGTCTGATGATCGCCAGCTTTCTGTGCCTTTAAAAATAAATTAAAGTTAACACAATCAAATTTATGCCTCGACTAGCTCAGTGTTGCAACGCACAGAGTCAACGACGATATGATAACAGAGAATTTTTACTCACACCTCTCCAACGCTCAAGACATCTGAATAAGACAAACGATATTTACCAAAATTTATATAATGAACTAAATAAAAATTTTGTCATATTATAATTTACAAATCTACGCCATTTTTAATATCATTTACTTTTTATAGAACTTTTTAATCAAAATTAAAATAAATATTCGTTTCGAATTAGCTCTTTACAAAGATAATAAATTTTTACACCTTTGTAAAGCAATTAAAGCCAGCAAAAAATTATTTTACCACGAATAGTTTCGTTGAACGTTCAAAGAACATAATTCTGCGTAGCAACCAAATTGTTATTAAACTTTTACACACCATTTTAATCACCTGCACATTTTAAGCGTACTTCTGATTATACAAATTATGTAACATTGCAAAGTGTAACATGCTATAAATTGGATAAATAGTTCTGACCTTATAGTTCCCCTGTTATTTTTTTCTTGCTGGAACTTCCTGGCTCAAATTCCCACTTGTTCTGGAACTTCCGGCTTAGAAATTACTCTTAATTAAATAATGGTCATTTCTTCAGTAGCTTGGTGTCGTTAACCAGTACCTTGGAGTGTTAATCTAGTAATTTGAAGCCTTTACCCAATAACTTAAAGTCGTTTACCCAAAAACTTAAAGTAGCTTATCTCCAGTAATTTTATATTATTTTACCACTGACTTAGAGTGTTTAGCAGCAACTTAGAGGCCTAAACTAATAAATTGCAAAGATTTTTATTTAATTTTATTATTTATATACTTACGTTTATATCAACGGCAAAATTTTATATAGATTTATTACCACACGCGCTCTACTGTTTATATTACCTGAAATTATAAATTTTTGTTAAGTTTCAACTTTTAAAATTTTCAACTTTCACTAAATTCTATTCACGTAACAATTTTTTTTCAAACATAACAAAGTCGGCGCGTGAATTATAAAATTATCCTAATTTATCTGCTTTGTTCGTTTTATAGAATCAAATTCCTTCTCGAATATTCCACGCGTTCTCATTGGTTGACAAAAGCGTTTCGGTTGTTAGTATGTGGAAAAGGTATTTCAATTATGGGTTATATCTACAAACTGTTAAGTTTTGTTAAATATTGCATTTTATGTACGTTCTAAATTGCACGAACATCGAAACTTTCTAGCGGGACTTAATTAACAAATGGTATTTTATATACGTTCAAAATCGCACATATTACCGTCGCCTCTAATATCCATACTTCATTTAAATATGCTGGTTTTATTAAATGTTGTATTTTATGTACGTTCTAGATTGCGCGTATTTATTAACTTTTTTACTCAAATGCGTTTAGATTGAAAGAAATTGCATTTCACGGTTGTTCTTCTTCTTCGCGTGGCGCAATCGGTTGCGCATAGGCCATCGCAGCTGAAGATACAGGAGCGTATACTTTCCATCTTTGAATTACTTGCTTGAAAATCCAATATATATATATATATATATATATATATATATATAATAATTAACGAATATCTATTAAAAATCAACTTATAGTGTATATGTAGCTTCACACTAGTAGACTTTAGCGATGCATGTAAGTGTCGTTTTCTATTTACACCTGACAACATAAAAAAACTTGTCATTTTTAAAAAATGCCAAACGTGATTAGAAACTAGGTTGCTATAATAATGACACACGTGATATAACTTTGTACATCCCTTTAATTTAAATTACTGTCGCGCTAGATTAGAAGATGATCCTAGCACAAATTAGAGGGTTGTAGTTTCGAATCTTGTCCGTAGCCCAATATTTTTCTTCATTTAAATAAAGAAATTATTGTTGTAAAATATCTACCTTGAAAAATAAGTAAAACGCGAAATAACATTTAATGTAAATACTTTTCCGATACATACGTTCCCCTTTTTGTTTATAAAATAAAAAATTTCTTTACAATTATATATTTGTTTTATTTAGTAATTTTAAAGAAATCTTCTAGTTTTATATCGTTATTAAAAAATAATACAGTAGTAGTTCAATTAGTGTAATCTGTATGTGATTCAATTAATACCAATATTTATGGGATTGTTTAACCTTGTACTTATAGCTTATGGGTTTCCAAATCTAATCTTTTAAGAATACTGATATATTATAAAATAATTTTAATACATGATACTACACGTGGCCTAGTAACAACTAAGTCGAGACTTTAATCTGTTACCAGTTGCTATCTATAGGAAATGTATAATTTTTAAGTATTTATTGATGCAGGAGAATCACTTCACAAAAATTTTTACACTATTAAAAACTAACTCTTAATAATTGAATAATCAGTCAAATATTTCACCATCATGACAGTAGAAAATGAACCTATTCTAAATACCTGTAATATTTTCCAAAATTTTAAGAGCTAAAATTATGACTAGGGTCACCAACTTGGATTCGCCCAAAAGAAGTACAGTTCTCAATTATTACTGACTGTAATTTTTTTGTTGAAAACTACAAGTAATACTTACATTAATTTGCATTAACTTATGAACACAATAAGTATAACAAAATATGTTATACAGAAACAAATTAAAACAAATTTTTTTTTTAATTCACACCAAACAAAAAAACAAAACTTCGGGCAATTGCAACAGGTGAAGAAAATCAGGAAACTGAACCAAACGAAAAATCATATTTAGTTTTGCTTCTTATTTCAGTTAAAAGATTCCTGTAGCTAAGCGCATATTTAAAAACTGCTCGCAGTTTAAGTTTTTGAAATTAAATTGAACCATTGGTATTGTTTTAAGGGATTCTGGTAACAATCTTTTCCTTTCGTCAGTCCAAATACGGTTCTACATGCTAAACGCTCTTTCTGTATTAGCATTATGCACAGAAATAGCAAAGTAAAACTAACATATTTTCAAAGATACCGAAGATGTTGTTTCTTTGGGAAAAATACTTTACTCGCTTTAAATCTGACGAAACGCATACAAATTCTTCTTCATCTTGAATATTATTAAAAAGTTACATAAATTTATCGTCTAATCAAACAGTAGGGAATCGTCAATATTTATGCCTCTTTCCTTGAGATAAGGTACACACTTTTCAATGTTATCCTAAGATGGTTGTTTATCCACAAACATCCAATCAAAAATTTCAAACTCTTTAAATGAAGCTGTCCATTTATTTAACTATAAAATACCGGTAGATGTAATAGACCAAATATATTATACAGGGTGAGTTTTTAGTGTGGCAACGGTTGATAACTCCGTTATTATAAAAGCTACGTAAACCAAATTTGGAGGCATATTAGGCATGTGTAAAGTGCACATTTTAAAAATATTTGGAAGCATACAGGGTGTTTCATAATTCCAGGGCATATTAAACTTATAATTTTTTAAATGGACTACCCTATATATTATTACTTTTTGAAAAGCCCATAAAAAGAGCTTTAATTTGATATCAAATTGTATCTGTCTATTCCTTTTAGTTTTTGAGATATTTAACTGTTTTTAGATGAAATGACCCCGATTAGATACATTGCCACCGCACTAATACACAACTTATGTTAATTTTCAAGATGCAGAAAATTTTACTATACACCATAGTATATTTGTAATTATCACTTTTTTGAAATTTCTTCACAGTATACAGGGTGTGTCAGGTTTCGCAAAATGCAATTTAAAAATTTTTTTTTAAATGGCACCCTACCAATTTTATTGCTACAATGGATAGTTCATTAAGTGTCCTTTCATTTTTGTTAAGCATTCCCTATACCTAAATCCATTACTTTCTGAGATATTTTTGATTTTCTTCAAATTTTAACAATGTTTTTAAATTACATAACTAAAAATAATTTACTATTGGAGAATATTATAAAACAATTAATACCTAATGATTAACAATTAACTACACTTATCCAATAACAATTTTCACTAAAGATATAACAACCTACAATAATACGCTATCAACAAAATTCTGCCAGATCAACAATAGGCATGTTATAGAAAATGTTGAAACAGGAAATCAGGCAAGCTTTGAAAAAATAACATTTACAATCAAAATGTCATTTAGGTTTATTAATTGTAGTGTGTTGTCATTTAACACATTATCAGTTCTGTTTTAAATGTAATCTTTGAAGGAGTTTTCAAAATGAATTTTACAGTGGAAGAACAAATAAATATGATTTGGGTATTGGGAGCAAGTTTAAAGAATTTCCTACTTGCATCAAGAATATACCAATAGAGATATCCTGTTAAATGACAACACACTACAATTAATGAACCTAAATGACACTTTACATGTAATAGTTATTTTTTTCAAAGCCTGCCCGATTTCCTGCTTGAACATTTTCTATAAAATGCATATTGTTGATCTGGCAGAATCCTGTTGATAGCGTATTATTGTAGGTTGTTATATTTTTAGTGAAAATTGTTATTGGATAAGTGTAGTTAATTGTTAATCAATATGTATTAATTGTTTTATAATATTCTCCAATAGTAAGTTATTTTTAGTTATATAAATTAAAAACATTCTTAAAATTTGAAGAAAATCAAAATATCTCAGAAAGTAATGGATTTAGGTATAGGGAATGCTTAACAAAAATTAAAGGACACTTAATGAACTATCCATTGTAGCAATAAAATTAGTAAGGTGCCATTTAAAAAAATTTTAAAAATTGCATTTTGCGAAACCTGACACACCCTGTATACTGTGAAGAAATTTTAAAAAAGTGATAATTACAAATATACTATGGTATATAGTAAAATTTTCTGCATCTTGAAAATTAACATAAGTTGTGTATTAGTGCGGTGGCAATGTATCTAATCAGGGTCATTTTTCTAAAACAGTTGAATATCTCAAAACTAAAAGGAATAGACAGATACAATTTGATATCAAATTAAAGCTCTTTTTATGAGCTTTTCAAAAATGTAATAATATATAGGAATTATGAAACACTCTGTATGCTTCCAAATATTTTTAAAATGTGCACTTTAAGCATGTCTAATATGCCTCCAAATTTGGTTTACGTAGCTTTTATAATAACAGAGTTATCGACCGTTCCCACACTAAAAACTTACCCTGTATATATATATATATATATATATATATATATGTATATGTATATGTAAGTAATTATATCTGAATGTTATATATATATATATATATATATATATTATATACTGATGTGATAATGTAATCATGAGAGATCATTCAACGCCAGATTCTATGGAAAAAACCACCCAAAGCGAAGAAAACCCAAAAAAATGAAAGTTTTCCAATATTTAATTTTTCCACCCTGTATAGACATAAGCGTATTCCAATTGCACATAAAAAGAGATTCCCATGTAAAATAATTCTTTAAGGATACATATCCATTTAAAAAAAAAGTCCAACTTCAAACCTTGTTTAAATAATCATTTTTTAGAAAATAAGCATTATCCTATTGCATTTATGAAGTATAAGAACAAAACCTCCATTATCCATGTAATTAAAAACTGTGTGTAAGTAACCGCTAGAACACATCTCATTTTAAAGCACAGAAGCAAAACATTTATTTTTATCCGTGTATAAATAATTATGCTGTAAATACTAAAAATAACTTCGATTTTATGCTATCTTTGTTAGGTATCCGAAGCCGAAAATCCATACTTTGCTAGAATAAAAATCAGTCCTTAAAACTACAATTTTTATAAGTTTATAATGGGGAATAGCTTCTTTTGAAAGAAGTATATTTCGGCTTAATTCTAGAACAAATTATCATTTAATACAAAACAACAATACCATATTTGTCTGCCTAAACTAACTACGATTTCGAGAGTCTTCAGTAAAGTCATATATTATATACGTCATTAACTAAAAATGCTCAAAAAGCCATTAAGCGAGCCAATTATTTTGTATCAATGAATAAACGCTTCAATTTGAAGAAACGGTACTATCAGAAAAGCTATAAAAGATAAGCTATACGTTTTAATAGCTATACGTATTACAGAAAAAAAGAGATAGCAACGGCAATGCTTTGAAGCATGAACAAAGACTGAAGGACGTTTTTACGATAGCTGTAAATTATACAACCGC
The DNA here is from genome assembly GCA_036346225.1 of Platerodrilus igneus. Lineage (NCBI taxonomy): Eukaryota > Metazoa > Arthropoda > Insecta > Coleoptera > Lycidae > Platerodrilus > Platerodrilus igneus. The sequence continues at coordinate 8,276,369 of JARFIW010000791.1, forward strand.
GATAACTTTACACCTAATTAGCTCATTAGAACGCAAAACCCGCGTAATTATTATATCACCGGGATGTGTTATGCTTCGAAATAAAGTCAGAAGAATCCAGAAGATGACGTATTGAGTTGGTGTTAATATATTAACCGGAATTGAATTAGAACAATTCATTCGATATTTAAGCATTATTTTTAAAGCGAAACAAGATGTAAGATTCCAGCGAATTTGTACTCCTTAAATTATTTTACGACATGAAACTTATGTTTGGAGTAATTTATAATCTATTTTTCATCGGCGTTTTGCAAGTAGCATAGAAGTTATCAAACGTAGTTACTTGATAAAGTGTAATGAAAATTTATCACAATAATATGAATAATCTTGGTACGAGATCACAACTGAAGATTTTAATCTATTAAAAATAAATGGACTTTGTAAACTTGTATTTTAGCGTCAAAGGCAAATTTGAAATGGAACCAGAAAGTATTTAAGGCCCTAAATTACGATGGAAATGAGATTTTGATAAACGTATTTGACAATAATGACAGCAAGTATAATTTGTTTTTGTAGCTTAACTAAAATAAGTTCTTCATTTTATAAAAATTATTTGTTAAGGGGATAATTTCCAGCAAATTTTGAGGTCAATGTTGGAAGCATTTTGACTTTAATAAATTTGTGCAGCATCGTTGGCTATTTACACTGACAGCCAGAGAAATATAAAGGATAAGCAATTATACCTACAATTTTAATGAGGATTTTTGTAACTCGCAGAGAAGATATTTCGGTTCTGGAATTGTTAACAAGGAATAGGTGAAGATTATTTTATTAATTACACAATCATTGGATAAGGTTTTCTGTCTAAGCTTAAGCTGAAAATTGTTTGCTTTATAAGCACTATTTAGATTTGTTGAATGTAAGCGATTTTTTAGACAATGTGTATAAAAGAAAAATGTTTTTGAATGCATATGTGTTTTAAAGTTTCTGTGTTTTATTTCATTTTTAGCAAATTCTACAGGATAATTTTTGTTGAGCTAGCCGGACGAGGTAAACGTCACGGTAAGATAGTAATTGCATATTTGCATCCTCCTTAATACAATTCGCTGTAACTAAGTCACGGCATTAATTTGTGTCTCACAACTCGGGCGGGTCACAGCAATATATATATATATATATATATATATATATATATATATATATGTTTATAGATCTGTTGGTTTCTTGGGATGCATTCGTTCGTAAAGTAAAAACTATTATGTCAAATTGTAACTTTTATTCTGACGTTTCGGCATTAATATTTATGCCTTAATCATAGACTAAAATTTAATGAATTTAGTGTTATAAGGTTTAAAAACAGTTTAGCTAATCTACTTACATAATTACTATGACATACAGAACTTTTACATATAAAAACTAATACAAAAATTACAGTTATGACTTGACAAATATTAAAACAACAACAAATATTTACAAAAGCTAACTATGTGTAAATTACTAATTTTAGCAAAATAAGAAATTACAGAAGAAAAATGTAGAAAGAACTTAAATTAACTAATATGAGGATGTCAATTTTATTAAATTATTAGTTAGTGATAAGTATAGTGATTGGAAAGTGACTTAAAAATAGAAAAATATGAAAGAAACGTAAAAAAAATGTAAGATTTTAGGAACGGAATGTTTGTTTATTAATGAAATCTAAATTAATGAAGAAAAAACAATATTGAGAACTAGAATTACCAATTTAATTACCAATTTTTACACAAATCCTGTACATAACAAAAAAAATAACACCAACATTCGCATCTACAACAAGACCAAAAAATTTTTGAAAGACAACCCGAATATTTATGTAACAAATGCTGACAAAGGTTCTGTCACCGTTATACTAGACAAACAAGATTATCTGACCAAATCCAATCAATTACTTGACGATGTAACTACCTATAAAAAACTCACAAAAGACCCAACTTTCACTATTCAAAATAAAGTTAATGATCACATTAAATTCTTATACGAACATTCTATGATAACCAAAATTGAAAAGAACAATTTAATCAAAAATAATTGAATTTTAGGCAAATATTATGGTTTACCAAAAATCCATAAAATAAATTTACCTTTAAGACCCATCATCTCTTGTATAAACACTCCAACCTACAATATTGCTACCTTTTTACTCAAAATTTTACAAAATTCTTTTCCTCTCGAAGGCTATAACGTTAAAGACACATTTACTTTCGTCGATAGATATAGACATTTTCAATTACCCACTGACCATATCCTTATATCTTTAGATGTCCGTTCTTTGTTCACCAATATCCCCAAAGAGTTATTTGTTAAAATTATTACTGAAAAATGGAATGTTATTCAATTACATTGCAACCTTAACTTGAGTTTTTTATTATCAACTATTGATTTGATTTTTAATAACACTTATTTTACCTTTAATTCTAAGTTTTATCAACAGACCTTTGGCACTCCTATGGGTTCACCTCTATCCCCCATTATTGCCCAAATTGTAATGGATTATCTGTTAGATTCTGTCATAAGTTTACTACCTTTTGACATGCCCTTTATAGTCAAATATGTAGATGACATTTTATGTTTCATTCCAGAACACTTGATCGAATATACTTTGTATATTTTCAATAGCTTCAATACTAATTTGGTATTCACTTACGAAAAAGAAATTAATTTTAGTATTCCTTTTCTAGATACATTAGTCCTTAGATCTCCCATTAATACTTTATATTTTGACATTTATAAAAAACCTACCGACTCTGGTAGATACTTAAACTATCATTCTAACCATGCTTTTATTCATAAACTCAATACCATATTAGCTTTAAAACACCGTATTCAAAAAATTAGCGAACCAAATTTACTTACCAGCAACTTAAAAAAATTAGAAAATATTTTACTAAACAATTCATATCCAAAACCACTTTTAAAAAAGTTTTTCTACTCCAATAGCCTGCAAACTTCATCAATAGACCGACCACTAATTACAAAATTCAGAAAATTACCTTTTATTCAAAATTTAACCCCTCAATTATCTAAAATCCTGAAGCAACCTGATATTCTAATAGCTTATACCTATGAAAAATCAATAGACAGGTTATTCACTAAATTAAAAGATAAAACCGAGAAATCATTATGCAGTAATATTATTTATAAAGTAGAATGTATTTGCAATAGAACTTATGTAGGTCAGTCTAAACAATGGTTAAAGAATCGAATAATACAACATAAAAGTGATGCCAGACTAGGTAAACTAAGTTGTGCTTTGTCATCACATTTACATGCAACAAAACACACTGCTAAATTCGAAGACACCAAGATTTTAGACATTGAAGACAACTACTACAAAAGACTATTCCTGGAATCTTTTCACATTTTACAACAACCTAATCCACTTAACAACAAACAAGATACAAACAACTTAAACATAGTATATTCTTCACTATATAAATTTAATAATATCCACTTTCACAGACCATTAATTTAGATTTCATTAATAAACAAACATTCCGTTCCTAAAATCTTACATTTTTTACGTTTCTTTCATATTTTCTATTTTTAAGTCACTTTCCAATCACTATACTTATCACTAATTAATAATTTAATAAAATTGACATCCTCATATTAGTTAATTTAAGTTCTTTCTACATTTTTCTTCTGTAATTTCTTATTTTGCTAAAATTAGTAATTTACACATAGTTAGCTTTTGTAAATATTTGTTGTTGTTTTAATATTTGTCAAGTCATAACTGTAATTTTTGTATTAGTTTTTATATGTAAAAGTTCTGTATGTCATAGTAATTATGTAAGTAGATTAGCTAAACTGTTTTTAAACCTTATAACACTAAATTCATTAAATTTTAGTCTATGATTAAGGCATAAATATTAATGCCGAAACGTCAGAATAAAAGTTACAATTTGACATGATAGTTTTTACTTTACGAACGAATGCATCCCAAGAAACCAACAGATCTATAAATATTATTACCGTTTGAAAAACTACCTACATTACAAACAGTCATGGTATTCTACCAACACATACGCATGGAATTTGGTGAAGACGTGTCTAAGTCTTTGAAACAGTGGGCAAACATCAACAAAAAACTAGCCAACCTAAAGAACCGTAGCACTTTTTTAGAAAAATGCAGAAGATATGACTTAATACCTCACCATATACTCAATACCTTACATGGTACACTGCAATTACTCTTATGTAGAAATAGTCGTACAAAAAGGAAGATAAATAACTTTAACAAAAATTTACAAAAGCGCATATTATCAATTGAAATACAAATCACCCATACTGACATTCATTTCTGGAGTAATACACTTTTTCAAATTAAAAAAGGTCTTCAAGAATCTTTACCTCCTAACATCTTCTACAACTTCAATTACAAGCAAATTATTACTTATAACAAACACTTCTTATCAGTTAATAATAGGAACATAAAAAAGATCCACACTTTACAGCAAACTCAACTCTACAACAAACAATTATTTATAGATAACAGTAAATGGTTAGTCAACCACAGTAACTCATTCATACCCGATGACATTAAAAACTTCTTATGGTTAGGTCCCAATTTTAATATTGAAATGTCCACTACAGACATCAATATTGGTAAATTACTAGCTAATATCGAATCAATTCTTGAAACCATTGAAAAACCTACAGAAGAAAAAACAATATTGAGAACTAGAATTACCAATTTAATTACCAATTTTTACACAAATCCTGTACATAACAAAAAAAAATAACACCAACATTCGCATCTACAACAAGATCAAAAAATTTTTGAAAGACAACCCGAATATTTATGTAACAAATGCTGACAAAGGTTCTGTCACCGTTATACTAGACAAACAAGATTATCTGACCAAATCCAATCAATTACTTGACGATGTAACTACCTATAAAAAACTCACAAAAGACCCTACTTTCACTATTCAAAATAAAGTTAATGATCACATTAAATTCTTATACGAACATTCTATGATAACCAAAATTGAAAAGAACAATTTAATCAAAAATAATTGCATTTTAGGCAAATATTATGGTTTACCAAAAATCCATAAAATAAATTTACCTTTAAGACCCATCATCTCTTGTATAAACACTCCAACCTACAATATTGCTACCTTTTTACTCAAAATTTTAGAAAATTCTTTTCCTCTCGAAGGCTATAACGTTAAAGACACATTTACTTTCGTCGATAGATATAGACATTTTCAATTACCCACTGACCATATTCTTATATCTTTAGATGTCCGTTATTTGTTCACCAATATCCCCAAAGAGTTATTTGTTAAAATTATTACTGAAAAATGGAATGTTATTCAATTACATTGCAACCTTAACTTGAGTTCATTATTATCAACTATTGATTTGATTTTTAATAACACTTATTTTACCTTTAATTCTAAGTTTTATCAACAGACCTTTGGCACTCCTATAGGTTCACCTCTATCCCCCATTATTGCCCAAATTGTAATGGATTATCTGTTAGATTCTGTCATAAGTTTACTACCTTTTGACATGCCCTTTATAGTCAAAAATGTAGATGACATTTTATGTTCCATTCCAGAACACTTGATCAAATATACTTTGTATATTTTCAATAGCTTCAATACTAATTTGGTATTCACTTACGAAAAAGAAATTAATTTTAGTATTCCTTTTCTAGATACATCAGTCCTTAGATCTCCCATTAATACTTTATATTTTGACATTTATAAAAAACATACCGATTCTGGTAGATACTTAAACTATCATTCTAACCATGCTTTTATTCATAAACTCAATACCACATTAGCTTTAAAACACCTCTACATAATAAAGTTGGGTTTTCATTTTATCTTATAACTGTTAATATATATATATATATATATATATATATATATATATATATATATATATTGTAATGTCAGGGGGAGGTACAAGGCTTCTAATGTTCTAATGGTAGATTTGTGTTAAAAGGGGTGGATGCCAAATAAAATGATTCATATATCAGATCCAGTAATTCAAAAACTATATTTTGCCGTACTTTACATATGCTAAAGTATTTACCATGTTAGTTTGAAACGTATGTGCCAAAAGGTAAACTAAATGACTTGATGACGTTGATTAAATGCACAGTGCTCAAGGTTTTATACTAAGTTGCAATTTAATAAGCCATTGAAAGTACATTTGCCGTCTGAAAACCGGATGCGTCTACGGATGTCTACTATCAACCAAGCATCCAGGTCTTGTGTGAATTATTTTGGCTTTTTATTTAAATAAAATCAACTTTTGGACGAATTTGTAAATTCAAAATTATAAGTCAATAGCAATATCAAATATAATTGGAGAATTGTGAAGTGTTTAGGACCAATGATAGAATTTAGGAATGTGTATAAAGACAATAGTGAAGGTATTTGTGACACCAAAAAAAGGACAAATTGTCATTGGATATTTTTATGTATTTAAAATGTAATTAAGTAAGCTAGTTTTGTTGTGCTTATTGCCTTGGAGAGTAAACAAGAGGATTCTTTTTCGATTAAATTTAGTATAAAGACGTGTTTTTGCAAACCTGCGTTAAAGTTGTTATATATTTTGAAAAAATAAATGTGTTTGAATTTAAATAGTCTGATTTATTAAAGTGGAGGTACAAGAAGCATCGGTGGTTAAATAAGCAACAGCGACGTTAAAAGAAGTGTAAAGATTGGTGATAGTGCGACGGGAAAGCAACGAATATTTAATTGGATTTGGATAGAGGTTTAAAGGCAGAAGGATATAGAGTGGTTATAGTGCGACGGGAAAGCAACGAATATATAAATAGATTTGGGATTGATTTGGATAGAGATTTGAAGGCAGTAGGACATCGAGTGGGACATCGAATTTATAGCAGGGCATTGAGTGATTTGGAACAGGACGGCGGTTAGGTTTGGATTGAAAACAAAAAGGCGGACGGATTAATTGGAGCACGAAGAGGGAATTAGGAGAGCAGCAATTGCAGGGGAAGATTCAACGCAGAAAAAAAGGGAACACGGAAGGATTAGCGCAGGGGAAGTAATTACAACGATTTATCAAAATTCTAAAATTCGGGTTATTCATTTCAGATTTGGGGTCATCAAAATTGTACTAAGACACCTGGAGGCGATACGAAAGTTCAATAGTGATTGTGAGTCCATGTAAAGACGCATACGGCGACTAAGATCGTGAGCCAGCAGCATTTAAAAAGGGCATCAGCGAAGTATAATTCAGGTGAGTACCGTGCAATATCATAAAACGTCAAAAAGTCAGAAATTGTGTACATTAATTAATTTGGCACAAAGCTACGTTGATCAGTAAAATGTGGCATATACAGTAGTAAATTAATATAAAAGTAGTAAAACAAAAGAGTGTGCAGTTTGGTTGGGCAGTGCACATCTACTTACGACTGAATCCACGGTAAGTAGGCGAACACCCTGAGATAAAGAGTTCATATAGTCGAGGCATAATAATAGTAAACATTGTAATTAGATAACCAACCAAACGTTGCTAAAGCACATTATATAGAAGTCATTCATTGAATAATAAAAATAGGCGCGACGACAAAAGTAGTGTATAATAAATTTATTATTTAAATAAATAATAAAAGTAAAAAAAGGGGGGGGTGAGCCAGTAGAAGGTGGCAAACCCAACGTGAGGCTAGAAAAAAAGGCTCGAAAAAGGCTAGAAAAGAACTAGATAAGAGTAGTAGCAGGATACGGGATCCCGAGATTAGGTGGGACCCGTAGTTTTTTTTTTAATTTTGCAGAAAAAGGAGTTCAAAACTAGGCAGCAGAGATGACGGACGCGGACACGAAAAGGATCACGAGATCGGGACGAATATACGGAGTTGAAGCGGAATTAGGGACACATGACATGGAGCTAGATGCAGGGGGAGACGTACAGGAGACGGACGTGAGGCAGACAGATCCGGAGGTGATAGGCATAGACACGGACCAGGCGACGGTACCGGAGGTCGAGGTAGCAGAAGCCGCCGGAACCCAGGATATAATGCGGTTCCTGATGAGTTTGCAAAACGAAATTGCCGAGTCGCAGACAGTTTTAACGAACAAATTTGAAGATTCACAGACGGAACAAAAAGAGGCAAATACGGCGTTAGCTATAAAAATTACAGAGACACATACGGAACTAAAAACCGTTAAAACAGAGTTGACAAACAAAATTACAGAATCACATACGGAACTGACGGACAAAATCACAGAATCACATAACGAATTGAGGAATGAGTTTAGGACGGCGCACGCGGAACTGACGGCAAAAATGAACTACACGCAAGACTATCTACTCACACAAATGCAAAATGTAAAGGACGACCTAAGGACAGAGGTACAACAACAAGTAGACAGGGTTGACGACAAGCTGGAAAACGCACGGGTACAGTTTCAGGGAGACTTGAACGCGACAAGGACGGACCTAAGATCGGAATTCAAGACACGTGTGGATACAGTAGAAGAGACGATGATCAGTGGTTTTTCGACATTAAATACGGAAATACAGACATGTGAAAAAAGACATACGACACATTACAGAAATTTAGGACAGACGTTAGAGACCCTACAAAATAAAAATGTAAACGTTAGGACGCAACTGGACGAAAAACTTGACGACAAAGTTACGGTATTAGAAAACAGGGTCGGACATGAAGTAAGACAAATACAGGACAAGTTGGACGAACTAGAAAGGAGGCGCGTTGGACTGGACTACGGACAGCACATTAAATTAAACCGGGACGCATTACCAAAGTTTGAGGGACGGAGGACGGAACAACCAATGGAATTTTTAGACCGACTGGACGAAATCGTAGGAACTGAAAATGAAAGAACTAAATTACAGATCGTGGGGGCGACTTTGACAGGCAACGCCGAAAAATGGCATAATATCATCCGCAGACAATACGACACGTACGCTGAATTTCGACGACTTTTTATAGAGCAATTTTGGAGCAACACACACCAGACAGACATACGGACGAATTTAATCACCGGACATTACAGCAGGACACACGGAACACGCGAAGAATACGCGATTGACAAATTTAACCAGGCACAACACTTGACACCAAAATTGGGCGAGGACGACATAGTACTACTACTCGCAGGACATATGGAACCGGAAGTGACAAAGGTGGTCGTGGTACAGAACGTCAAGACATTGCGGGAATTTTTAGGGGTGATGAGGAACTTTGATTTAGCAACAGCACTGGAGGCAAAAACGCGGACAAATTATTGGGAGCAAAACCGGGGTTATAGGGAAGACAACCGACGACAGGCGTACCACGAACACCGACCTAATTACAGACAGGACAACTTCAACCACGGACATCGGAATCATTGAGGACACGACGGAAACAGACGACCATATTACAATAGGGAACACCGGGCGAACGAACACCATGGACAAAACAGATACCAGCACAGCAACAACGAGGGTGACGGCCGTACTACGGGAGGCGGAATGCACAATGGAAACAGCCGGACGGACAGGGACGTAAACGTCCAACACATGACGACAAGCGCGATGACACCGGACCCAGATAGGATTGAGGTGGTGCAGGTACACGAGGCGCCGTCGGGACAAAAATACGCAAATTTTTGGACGACCGAATGCTTAGGGATGAATATAGACGTGTGTTATAGTATAAGAGATTTATTGTTAAATAGTTATATCTTTAATAAAAAGAACTTGTTGTTTATTAATATTAGTTTAAGGGATTGTTTATATGTTGCTTTAGTTGATAGTGGTTCGCAGTTGTCGCTGGTAGATGAGAATGTGGTGATAAAACATGAAGAATTTTTAAAGGGACGAATAGGAACAATTGATGGGGTTAATTTATGGTCGGCAATGAACAAAAAGCTAACGACGATTTATAGGGTTATCCGTGTACCGATATATATATATATATATATATATATATATATATATATATATATATATATATAGGGAATAAAGAAGCAGGAGATGCAGAGTTTTTGATTACAAAGGGGTTGCAGCTAGATTTCATATTAGGAATGGATTTTATAGAGGATTTTGGATTGAATATAAATGGAAAGGATAGGTCGATTAGGATATTTGATAAAGATAAGTTATGGGTGGTGCCTACGGTTAGTTCGGAATATAGGAATGGAAATGATATAGATAGTTCAGGATTAGGAATGATTAAAGAGAATAATTATGGACGAGTTGAAGTGAGATTATGTAATATGTTTGCGAGATTAATTAATGATGAACAGATAGGGAAAGTGAGTATTGAGATTAAGGCGAAGCTAGGGGAATTGTTTAATAAATATATAGGGTTGTTTAATGAAGAGCCAAGATTTGCGAGGCGATATATGCATAAGTTGGAGGTCACGGAAGACAACGGGTTTAATACAAAGGTGTATCCAATTCCGTTTGCAATTAGAAATAGGGTTAAAGCCGAGATAAACAAAATGTTAAAAGAATGTATCATCGAACCAGCGAAAACACCATATGTGAACCCGGTAGTTATTGTACCTAAACCCAACAAAAGGGATATAAGGATTTGTTTGGATGGGAGGAAGTCGAGGTGCAAGACATCACAGAGTTGCTGGGTAGTGTTAGGCGTAGAATCGAAAGGATGCAGCGTAGGGACATCGAGCGAAGGTGTAGTAAAATTAAAAAAAGGACGACCTTTGAAATAGGAAATCTGGTGGTAGTAAAACGATTAAGGGTTTCAAACCGCGACAGAAACATTTGCGCGAAGTTGTTGTTTCCTTATGAAGGGCCGTACAAGATCACGCGTATTTTTGCTGAAGGAAATACATTTGAGTTAGATAATATGACAGGGGGATATCGCGGGCGTTTTCACTTGGAAAATTTATACTCATATAAAATTGTACAGGAAGAGGGTTTAGTAGGATAAGTTATATAGTTCATGCGACGGAAAGTTTAGTTTTGTTTTTGTTTATAGTATAGGTTAGTATATAGCGTAGTTAGACAGCTCGTGAGAGAAAGGAAAATGGTGGTTGACTAAATAATATGTAAAAATGCGAGGGGGTGATTTTAAATAAAAATTAGAAATTTATGCACACCAAGAGAAGAGTAAAAACAGACGAAATTTCCAATTTCATTCAAAATCAGTGGGGCCAATGTAATGTCAGGGGGAGGTACAAGGCTTCTAAGGGTAGATTTGTGTTAAAAGGGGTGGATGCCAAATAAAATGATTCATATATCAGATCCAGTAATTCAAAAACTATATTTTGTCGTACTTTACATATGCTTAAGTATTTACCATGTTAGTTTGGAACGTATGTGCCAAAAGGTAAACTAAATGACTTGATGACGTTGATAAAATGCACAGTGCTCAAGGTTTTATACTAAGTTGCAATTTAATAAGCCATTGAAAGTACATTTGCCGTCTGAAAACCGGATGCGTCTACGGATGTCTACTATCAACCAAGCATCCAGGTCTTGTGTGAATTATTTTGGCTTTTTATTTAAATAAAATCAACTTTTGGACGAATTTGTAAATTCAAAATTATAAGTCAATAGCAATATCAAATATAATTGGAGAATTGTGAAGTGTTTAGGACCAATGATAGAATTTAGGAATGTGTATAAAGACAATAGTGAAGGTATTTGTGACACCAAAAAAAGGACAAATTGTTATTGGATATTTTTATGTATTTAAAATGTAATTAAGTAAGCTAGTTTTGTTGTGCTTATTGCCTTGGAGAGTAAACAAGAGGATTCTTTTTCGATTAAATTTAGTATAAAGACGTGTTTTGCAAACCTGCGTTAAAGTTGTTATATATTTTGAAAAAATAAATGTGTTTGAATTTAAATAGTCTGATTTATTAAAGTGGAGGTACAAGAAGCATCGGTGGTTAAATAAGCAACAGCGACGTTAAAAGAAGTGTAAAGATTGGTGATAGTGCGACGGGAAAGCAACGAATATTTAATTGGATTTGGATAGAGGTTTAAAGGCAGAAGGATATAGAGTGGTTATAGTGCGACGGGAAAGCAACGAATATATAAATAGATTTGGGATTGATTTGGATAGAGATTTGAAGGCAGTAGGACATCGAGTGGGACATCGAATTTATAGCAGGGCATTGAGTGATTTGGAACAGGACGGCGGTTAGGTTTGGATTGAAAACAAAAAGGCGGACGGATTAATTGGAGCACGAAGAGGGAATTAGGAGAGCAGCAATTGCAGGGGAAGATTCAACGCAGAAAAAAAGGGAACACGGAAGGATTAGCGCAGGGGAAGTAATTACAACGGTTTATCAAAATTCTAAAATTCGGGTTATTCATTTCAGATTTGGGGTCATCAAAATTGTACTAAGACACCTGGAGGCGATACGAAAGTTTAATAGTGATTGTGAGTCCATGTAAAGACGCATACGGCGACTAAGATCGTGAGCCAGCAGCATTTAAAAAGGGCATCAGCGAAGTATAATTCAGGTGAGTACCGTGCAATATCATAAAACGTCAAAAAAAAGTCAGAAATTGTGTACATTAATTAATTTGGCACAAAGCTACGTTGATCAGTAAAATGTGGCATATACAGTAGTAAATTAATATAAAAGTAGTAAAACAAAAGAGTGTGCAGTTTGGTTGGGCAGTGCACATCTACTTACGACTGAATCCACGGTAAGTAGGCGAACACCCTGAGATAAAGAGTTCATATAGTCGAGGCATAATAATAGTAAACATTGTAATTAGATAACCAACCAAACGTTGCTAAAGCACATTATATAGAAGTCATTCATTGAATAATAAAAATAGGCGCGACGACAAAACTAGTGTATAATAAATTTATAATTTAAATAAATAATAAAAAAGGGGGGTGAGCCAGTAGAATATATATATATATATATATATATATATATATATATATATATATATATATATATACAACGGAAAGTTAATATTTAGCTTTGTTTTGTCTTACAATTCTTTAAGTTTTTAACTCATTCACAATAAACTCTTGGGCTCTTTATATTTTGACTCTCTACAACATAAACTTCCAATATAAAAATATTTATGAATTTCAGCTAGTTCAGGAGCTTTAGTAAGAATACTTGTCAAGTTTTATAGAAGCTCCGGTAATTTACAGTTTTTAAAGAGAGTATTTCAATATAAGCTTAAATGAAGGCAAGTAAATAAACCAAAAAATTACCTGTACATATTTAAATAATCAGCAATAACGATAGAGATTTTATATTACTCGCAATCAAATAAAAAAAAATACCGATAAAAATCAGAAGTATTATTGTCCACAATAATAGTTGTTTCAATTCACATGGAGTTCAAGAAACCACAATAACCACAAACTCATAACATCATTTAGTTGATAATTTTTTACAGGAACTGAAAACATTGAACTTACCCAGAAAAAGTTTTAAACGTATAATGCATGTGAACTAAATACAAAATTTTAGCAAAAGGCAGGAGTTTAGAAGGACTAAGTTTGGATGAAAGTAATACAGAGAAGTGAATAAGAATAAAATTTGAGTTAGTGGTAACGAACGTTGCCGAAGACTGTTGGCCATCCGATAAAAATAATAACGGGTCTGTTTAGCGACGAATGTCCTCAGGTCGATCGTGATGTTGAACTTTGTTAGTTGAATTGACCACAAAGTTCAAACACGCGAGTTTTGCGTAGATTTAAATTACGATTCTGTTGCGAAGTGAAAGGGTGAAAAGATGAAGCTTCACTCATCAACTTATATTCGATAAATTACAGGAATGAAGTGTCCTAATGTGCCAAAGAAATAACTAGTTCATCAGCGAAGTTAATCTGGAAACTTTTGATTTATAAAATTATGAGTACTGTTCTGAGCTTTTTATTGTATTTTGTTTGAAGCTTGAAAATTATGTGAATATAAAATTGTAAATATACTTATAATTGGTTCGTGGATAGAAAGATTCAGTTATTTACATTTAAGGGTATGATTATTGGAAAAGAAGTTTGAAACTTTTAAAATTTCTATGTATAAATTTTATATTTTTAATGGACCTCGGAATGCGAAAACTAATTGGAATTGTGCTACGTCATTCTAAGCCAGTTGTTAAAGACATTTTCAAGTAATTGGGAATTACAAAATGTCATATAAGGTAATCCAGGCATCCGGTGCAATGAATTGGTAGTATTACTTTAATATTAAAGTTTCTATAGAAGTTCTGTTAATAACATCTGGCCAGCGGAAGATAAATTAAGTTTTTTTCATAATTTTTCTTGGGTATTAAACCACTTAGAATTTTTTAAATTGTCTTTATTTACGAAGCGTACATAAAGACAATTTAAAAACTCTGGGTTATTTTTATACCCAAGAAAAATTAAGAAAAATACAAAGCAAACCACAACAAACATACAGGGAGTATTTATAAATTAGGTTTTATTTTTTTTTAAGGCTAATTTATGTGAAATGATATATTTTGAAGTTTACCGCTAATAAAGCTTAAATTTGGATGTAATTTTTTGTACAGTTAGTTATAAGATAGGTAAAATGTTCATTGTATGTAACAGGATATCCAGTTAGCCCTAATGATGTCATATTTGGGAAAGGCCGTAATTTCAGGAATTTCTGTAATTGGATAGAAATTCAAGAAGTGTTTTTAAATAGGGTTAGAAAATGTAACAGTTGAGGTGGTAAGAGTTTGGAATGTAAATCAAGGAGAACTATCCGGAATAACCGTCTTCTAGGTAGCAAATATATCACCGGTGTTGCTAGGATAAAACGGTTTGGCGTTCCTTAACTTTGACAGTTAATAAATCCTTTCAAGGTAAGTAGTATTTGTAAAGTAGTTTTATCTTTTGGACATTTTACATTGTAGGTTTATATTATTTGTTATCACTTTGTCATAGGAACCCACTTTCGCACCATTGAAAGTTAGTCCTGCACTTTTAAAATTGTTACGGGGTTCCCGCCTCTACTAGCAATTCAAAGTTAATAACGTAACGCCGTTTTTACTCGTAACAAATATTTTAAGATTGGCTTATGATTTATACTTCTTAGAATCATATATGGCTGCACTTACATCAAGTACAACACATTATTGCGTAACCAGTAGCAACCTTTGAAATCTTTCCAGTATTTCTCTCACGGGTGTTCCACAACAAACCTATAGTGGAAGATGAGAAATTGCGTTACATCAAAAATCCTATTTATGAAAATAAAAATTCATTGGACTCTATAGAAGCAAACTTACACAAATGAATAAGTTACTTTAAAAATTTTCTTGTTTACGTTTTAGAAACTCTGGAATTAATTTTTTCAAAGGGTAACTGGTTTATTCGCCGCATTCACATTCAAAAGTTTTATTTTTGTCATATTGTAGAACGTGATTAAGTTTTAATTACTAACGACACTTGTATGTTATTTCTATTTTCACTCTATAAAGCTTGAATAAATTGTCGTGTATAAAGATATATTTTTTTAGTGCGCGATGTGTTTTAATATTTACTAACAGTCCGCTTCCCCTGCGGCTGGTTACTCATTGGACGCGTTTCCGGGTGGCGGATAGGCGAAATCTCAGGATATATGACCAAGGGATTGGCTATCTACTCTGGGAAGGATAGTGATAAGCTTATCTCTTTCAGTGAGCCAGTGCCTGAGTGGCATAAGACCCACAACATGGTGAAAAGCAAGAGACTGTGTTAGAGCGGAATAAAATCCGCCCCCTAGCCAAGTGAAAACGATCCTGCGGACCAAACCCCTTAGCCCAAGCTGTAGTTTTGTGGCTAATGGGCCTGTACTGAGGTAAACGAAGCCGGTGGGGCAATTCTGCAACCCTGACACACCGCGCCTTCCCTGCTGTCGTGATCATGTCTCATGGGCAAGAGGGTGTGGGGGTCTTGGCTTAACCGCCCGGACCAAGAGGAGACAACTTCGATAAAAATCCTAAATCCTGTGGCGAAGGACTGAGCCCAAGAGATGCGTAGCTGGATAGATTACCAGTCTTAATCAGTCCAGAACTCGGGGTACAGGGCAGCACCCCGTTTTATTCACGCCTTCGATGCCAACAGCGGGCACCTGGCATGGTGACCATTTACACCCCCTTACTTCTGGGAACAATTATGAATAATATTGTTACTATAAGTAAAATAGAACCTGAAGAGGTGGAACCATCAATGGGGGACCCTTCAGGCAACCAAAACATATTCATGGAACTGGAGCAGACACCGAATGCAAGGCCGCTTGCAAGACCGGTGTCTGATGCACCAGACACGGAGAAAACAATAAAGAACTTTGCAGGCACTAGACTGCAAGCAGAGGCTTTCGGGTGCTCAGCGTAGGAAGCTGAGGCAAGCCAAGAAAGTCGAAGCTGGGACTTGGACTCGTCCACAAAGAAGATGTCGGTACAGAAGGAGAGCAGGGGCAGTAAAAGGCCTCGTTCAGAGACTTTCACACCGACACCATCTAGAGGCGCTGTGTAGAACGAGACAGAGCCTATTCGGGCGACCAAAGTTAGACCCGAAGTAAGTCGAGACCCTCTCATCAAGGGATCTGTACTCTGTAATTCGGGGTGCAGGCTTTGCAGATTGGGTATTATACTTAACCAGGGTCGGCACAATAAGCCTTTTAGGCTGCAATGCGTGTCACGGTAATTTGATAAAAGCTACAAAGGTGAGTTCTTTAGGGTAGATACGGTGACTTTTTGCACCTCGGCTAATAAAGACTCTTCTGCAGGGGTGGATCTTGATTCCTGCAAGTAGGTCGTTAAGAACCCGAACAGACCTATAAGTAAATACAGTATAAAAGGCGCCAGAGACTTGATTAAAATGCCTAAAGAACTACGAAACCCCAATTCCCAATAGTTTCGGATAATATCACACCTAAAGCGCAAAATAAGTATAACAACGGTAGCCACTACAATCATATAACTATATTTCAAAATAACTGAATTACAAGCACAAGCAATTTATCTGGAATTAAATACACACCACAGTGGCAATGCAAATATAAACGTATTTTAATAACACACATAAAGGGTAATATATAAACTGGTATCCCACTAAAAGCAATGAATTTAAGGTATCTTTCGCCTGTTGGCGAGTACAAATTGACATTAAACTAGCCGCAAAATGTTTCTCGCTAGTAAGTAAGTTTCAAAAACACAGAGGAGAAAGACCTTACAAAAATACACACAAATGGCTTTTCACCTACAGGATAGCAATAAATATTAATTAATGTAAATGATTACTCACCAGAAAGCGGCATAAATTGAGCATACCTAGACGATGCAATCACTAGCTAGTGAATCGCTGTGCTCCGGTGCTGACCTGTAACATGAGTAAACACACGAACAGCTGGTGGTAGGATATCAAGAGTTTGATATAGTTTACCAATAACAATGCAATAATATAACCAGCATACGGCTAATTACACGGATTCAATCAACAATAAACAATAATTATGCCAATACTTGCGTAACGTAACACACAATAAATACAGCAATAGGTATCACTAACTTCTAAGTATACAACCTGGAGTCTGGATCATAAATAAATGCTTTCCGCTTCCAACGAGTCTTCAGTACATAAGCCACAAAATGACGTAATATTTAATATTGAATTTAAACGGAAATCCAAACGGATGATTAGTACAGAATTGACGTGAGCTCACAAGGAGCATCCACGGGCTGACATAAGGATCTGTTTACATGAAACAAGTTTAATACCCAGATTATAACCAAGATTAAGGGCCCACAGAAGTGGGTTTCAATGAATTAATAGCTAACAAAGAACAACTTTGATATTCGTACAATACAAGATTCTAATATAAGTAACAGCAAGAAATATCCGTAAGGCGGTATTGTGAGTAGAAAAATAAACGTATAAACCAATGTAATACCAAAATCTACTCCACAAATATATCATTTAATACATCCAAAACCGCTATAAGGCGAGATGAAGATGGATGCATCAAAAGACTGCTTGTCAATCGCGGCGTTCGTTGAAAGAAAAACAATGGCTTCGTCGACAGGTTCTCATCAACCACCTCCAAATTGAAATTATCAATTTAGCCAACATAAAAGGTATTACAGACCATGAAGATCTGAGCACGGAAATAATATTAAATTACATGAATAATGGCAAATGTAGAGATTACAAAACCAACCGTTTCATGCGGCGGAGCCGTTTGGCAGACGCACCCGCCAGGGAGAGTGGTTTTAGTAGGTATGCCGCAAGGAGGCTATAAAAGGTTTCCACTCTACCAGGTTCGGATAACTATCAAAAAAATAAAAAAACAGTCCGCTTAAAAATATTCAAATTAAGTGTTTACGTTTAAAATTTTTGAAATCAAATTATTTTTTCTTTCTCTAATTTATTGTTCCCATTATAAAAAGATACTCTAACGGTTTTGTTGTTATTGTACGCTGTCGTATAGAAATTGCATTAAAATTATATTTCAAAATTACTATATATGCAATGATATTTATTTGCATAATAATTACTGTTAATAGCTAGTAGGTCTATGTAGCCGTGTTTAACAATCCCAAGGTCAAAATTTGTTACAATACCTGTCTTCTGGGGTGCAAAAAATTGAGGTCAACGTGTAGGTATGTTATCTTTGCGGAATTTTCTGTTTTAAGCTTATACTGGCCAATTGTAAACGAGTGTGCTATACCTTGTAGGTAACAAATTTACATTTTAAACGAAATTCGACATAAGACCAATATGAGACTAAAAAATGAAGAACAATCACTAATAACGTGTATTCCCTCTTATTGCGTTGACTGCCTGAAGTCGACGAGGCGTACTTAGAATTAGGTAAAGGATTAGATTCTGGTCAATGTTATTCCATTCTTGAAATAGTAACTCCCTCAGCTCCTGGGCAGTTCACAGTGGTGGTGTATGCCTGCAAATACGACGTCCTTACTCACCCCAGACATGTTTAATGGAATTCATGTACGGACTGAGGACTGGCCAATCGACACGCGTAATTCCAATCTCATCCAGATATTCTACGACAATTTTAGCTGTGTGAGGTTTAGCATTAGCGTGCATAAAAATGCCACGCTTGCGCATAGTGTTCATGATAGGCACAATGATTTTCTAGAATCCCGGTAATGCACCTGTGAGCTGTCACAGAACCATTTTGTATGGAAACCACCACCATGCGTGCTTGAGAAATGATTCCTGCCCAAACCATGGTAGACTCACCGTCAAATAAAAGTCGTTCGTCACAAGCTTCAGCGAATCTTCTTCCTGACGACCGTCTGACCCATCGAGGCAAAAACGCAGCTCGTCTGAAAACACTACCTTGCTCTAGTCGTCACTGCTCCATGCAGCGTGATCCCGAGCAAAAATTAGCCTTGCAACTCGATGCCGACGTTGCAATGGCGGACATGTAGCCATCCTTCTACAAGACGATCCAGCAGCACGAAATCTTCTCCAAACGGTCCATTCATTAACGTTTAGTTCTTAACTCTGTTCTATTTCGCAAACTAGCGGACACCAAAAATCGATTATCTCTTTGGGCGATGACTCTTTTTTATACAGACCTTGGTCTTCTGGATATCAGGCTAGTTTCCTCATAGTGTAGGTACACCTTTTGTACAGTATAAAGGCTGCTACTAAAAATTCTTGCAGTTTTACGTTGTCCTCAACCATCATGAAACAATGCTACAATTCGTGCCACAATAATAGGATCTAAAGGAATTATTACAAGCTCAGTAATTGCTACAATAGACAGAAATTAACGCAAACTTCAAAAAATGATACTTTTAATTAGAGAGAGAATGCATGCTATTTCAAAGTAGTCGTAATTACGGCGATAATGCATGACCGATAACCAATATGATATAATATTTTGTGAAAAACAAATGATTCAACGCCTGCTATGATTTACAATTAGCCAACATAAGCTTAAAACATAAAATTCCGCAAAAGGTATCGCAACTATCCGTTGACCTCAATTTTTGCTCGCCGAAAAATTCAGAAGACCACCGAAGCCGTTTTCACCGTCTTCAAGCTGTGTAGACATTCAGTTAATAAGTGTTTAAGTTTATTTTGGTTTTACAAGCAAGCACCAAGCCTTCCGAAGAGTTCCAAAGACTACCGAAGACTTCCGAACTACTTCAACTATTAAAAATCAGTTAATTTTACTATTTCGTTTTTATTTTCATGTATTTATAAAACTTATAATTATTTTTGCTTGTAATTATTAAACAAATAATCAAGCCAAGCCTACATGTTTTCAGACATCGCCCACCCGAACGATAGGCTACTGTATATTCCACTAAAGTATCGAAATGCCACTTCATAAAATCATCGATAAATTTGAATATAAAGCCAACACAAAACAAATTATTAAATGTAAATTCTATACAAAGAAGTTAAAAACTTAGTCTAACCATTAATTCTATTCAGTACTTTGCCTAAAACCCTCTTTCCTTTGACAAACACATTTATATCATCTATTAAATCCGTATCAAAAACAGCTTCTGCAATTTTAGATTTTACGTTACGAACCCATTCCATGTAACGTTTTGTGATTACTTCATGACTTAATCTACCACTGTAATAGTTTCTCAGTTGAGTATAACCCTCAAGCGGTTTATTATCGATACCACAAGGGTTTTCATTGTCTGAAACGTTTTCTTTAAGTAGTTCTTCAAATTTCGTTAAAGAACAGAGTATTTGGCATCCTGGGACTATCAAAGGCTGTGGTTGATCACCAGTGTAGTTCTCGTAGAGAATCTAAAAAAAATTGCTAAAGTTTTTTCTTTACTAGGATTTAAATAATACCTTTACGAAGTACTCATCGTCAAGTTTATGTAACTCAATTAAAACACAAGCTCCGTATGAGACTATATGTGGAGTATATACATTTAACGCTCCTAAAAGATACACCAAGCTAATATCATGTCCAGAGTACAGCGACATCTTTCTGTGAATCTGTTCCAATGTGTCGTTTGTTTTTGCTTTCATATTTTCGATTATTCGCTTTATTAAGAGCCCTGTATTTTTAAAGAGTATCATGTAACTATTCTAACAAGTTCTTTTACCTCCTGATAGCTGCTTTAGTTTTGTTGTTGCAACTTCACTAGCAAAACCATCTATAGTAGCTTCTGCTAAAGCTTTGGGCCAAACTTCAGTGGTCCAATCAGGTAATTCTAAACCCCATTCTTCCTAAAAAGTAAATTTGCTTATGAATTCCACGTAATCCTTTAGTACAAGGACCTATTCTCTTAAACTCTTCATGAATATATAATGTAGATTGAAAATGTGTTATTTTAGTAAATGCTTCAGTATTTTAGGAAACTATTGCTTACTACACTTTCAGTAATAGTTGTTTAAGGCAGAACTTCCCATGCAATTTCATAGTTTTTGGTTGTAGAAACGCTTGCAAACATCTGTACCTTATATTCGT
Source organism: Platerodrilus igneus (assembly GCA_036346225.1). Lineage (NCBI taxonomy): Eukaryota > Metazoa > Arthropoda > Insecta > Coleoptera > Lycidae > Platerodrilus > Platerodrilus igneus. Next base: position 8,297,746 of record JARFIW010000791.1, read on the forward strand.
TGGGATTAAGTTAAAAAAATTAAAAATAAAAATGGGATATAACTGTTCATATTAAACTTATTTGTACAAATTCACACGAGCATAAGGCACTTAACCATAGAACCGATACATCCAAAAACTACAATATTCATAAAACACAAATATTAAGTGCGCTGAGAACGTCGCGGATGACGTAGATTATCGGTATTGCATCTAAAGGTAATAATGGTTCACACGGACAAAATGCGCAACGACCCAGAAAATAAAACAACTTAGACGCGCAATCTGTGATTAAGACAAGATTGTACAATAACCCTGGGAAGCTGCATTTATAAAAATCGAGGGATAGTAAAGGAGGAGATTAGATATCAGATAACAGGTACAAAGTTTCTCGAATTCGATCGACACGTGGACACCCATCGAGGCGTAGAATACGTTGAAAGTCTATTACGGTAGTACAAAGTTACGGTACTAAGACCCAGGACTGCTAGTGCGAAACAAGTTCCCCATCGCGGGTAAACGCGGATGTAAAAATATCGATTCATAATTGTGATATCTTTGTGTAGTAGTTGTCGCTAGAGCTTTGAGAAAAAAGAAATTTTTCTGCTTGACCAATTAGGCCAATTTTTTTGTTGTTATTGGCTGTTAAATCATGTTTTGCAATATAGGTTAAGTATAGACGAAGTCGATAATTTTGTTATATATTAAATGGTTCTGAACATTTTTTAAGGTGTACGCAAAACTCCATTTGACTTTAGCGGTAGCAGAAACCGTGCATTTACATTTTCAATGCTCCACCCGAAGGTACTACATTAGCCAGGAGGCGAGTTTTTTGTTGCCTGGAAATTTAGAATTTTGCCGAACCCTTGCCGTTCCAGGCAAGGTTGGGATCTTTAACGTGCGTAACAACATACATGGGACCTCCATTTACCCTCTCATCCGAACGAGGGCGTAATGTTTGTGAAAAATGTTCACCTGCCATTTTTCAAGCAGTCGTCCGTGTCGGGATTCGAACCCGGTAGCAAAAATCGCTATTCAGTTAAACGGAAAGCCCACATCCAATTAGACTTAGTTTTTCTTTGGATTGACGCTGAAAAGCTTTAACATAAACATAGGAGTTCATTAACTGTCAAGATGAGCGTACAAGTATTTGATAGAAGTGTCACGATTTCCATACTTTTAAGAGTATTGTTTTTGCATTTCATAAAACCCACTCCGAACCACTGCAAGCTGACCGGTGCACCAATTAATTGTTACTTCACTTCGACTCTTGTAGAGTAAAAATAATTAAGTAACGCAACGTCAATTCAGCACGTAACAGAATTTTTGAAAATAATCGTTTTGTCAGAGGAAGTGCAATTTTTTCAGATCATCTTGAACAAATTAAAGTGACGAAAAACTCAGATCGGTGGATTCCAAGCATCCCGCCTAAAATTTGGTATTACGAAACAATTTCTCAGAATATTCGAACTCATTTTAGAGAAGAAAAATTTTTTTTATTACTGCATCATACAAACACGAGAGGGTTCTAGCCGTTTTAGCAAGATACGAGATTTTGTTAAAACTGCGACGTATAAACAGAAGGGGAGTGATACAACTCCTACCGAACCGAGTTAACATGAATTGACGCAGTGAAAATGAACAGAAAATTCCGCTTGGCGCCAGAAAGTTGCACAGTTGTTTCCTGAAAGTAGGTTATACAAGTAAGTTCTATCTAAGCACGCGGAACCGCTATCATGATTTACGACTAACACCTTCTTTGGGTTAGATTTGTGTTTTCAAGGCAAAAATAGGCTGTCTATAACATATTGTTCTTTTGCAAAGTTGCTGTTGCAGGGCAAGTAAAATATAAAAAAATGCACTTGTTACGTTTATTTTGAACATCCCGTACATTTTTACCGATTAATAATCAATACGCGGTCCAATAAATTTTAAACTCAAATCCCTTTTTCTTTAACAGCGACAAGTTTAGACTAAAATTAAATAATTTACATCCTGAATATTTTATTTTCTGCAATAAATATGCTTTCAAATAATTCCTCAATTTAATTCTATTTGCTTTGAAACGTAAAGTTTATTATGCGATAATTCAATACTTTATATCCTGTTTAGGTAACCTTCAATTTGTTAAACCTTCCGATGGCGTATAATTGTTTCTTATGTGTTTTCCATCTAAATATTTGTCTACATAGTGTATTGAACTATCCGATAAAACCGTGTTTTCCAGTTATCGCGTTTCGATAACACTTATGTTTGGATTTCGCATTGGCGTCATTTAAATTCATTCTGAATTCGATTATGCAGCCCGTGCGACGAAATATGTTCTAGATTACTCGTTCTATTACTTTAAAAGCAATGCACGTTTATTGTTGTCCTGTCAATTAGAGATGTCTTGCGTGTTTTTGGTGAGTGTTCCCGCGCTTACCCCATCTAACCCGATTCTATTTTCAGCTTTTTTTTGCTGGAGGCCAAAGACGTTCTTTCTGCCCACCTGTTCGTTGTCGTGGACCAGTTGCTAGTAGCTACGTTGTTATAATGACTTCCTCCCCACGGCAGTTGCCAAGTTAAGTATCCTGACGCAGAGAGATATGTGCATTGTATTCTGTTATAGATGTTAAGGATTTTTATCTATCAACGATGGATGGTGTAAAACCAGTCCACCATACTTGTTGAACAGCTGGTTGCGCTGGTGCTTCTGGGTATACGTCGTTAATTCTTGTTGCAACGTGGGCTGTATTTAATGCTTAAGCTTAACACCTGTACTAGATAGAACACTTAAATTTACCTTTAATACGTCAAAATTTAGCATACTTGCTAGAGCAAATTACATTTAAAACCTAAATTTGCTTCTAATTCTTCATAATTTAACATACGTGCTAGAATAGATTTACATTTAATACCTAAATTTAAAATACTTGCGATTGAAAAATTTTAAGCATTAATTTTCCTTTTTTTACTGAGTTTTATTACATGTTAGCCGCGAAATACGCACTTCGTGAATCCACTATCCAATTTGTCCGTATAATATAATTGTTGGCGTTGAAATGATAACGCTTATTTTATTGCGTTCTCTTGTTTGTACCGAATTGTGTGTTTAATTTATTTAATTTTTTTTTATTTGTTAATAGCTAATCGTGGGCGATGTGCTGTAGGTTTTTTTGTTTTTTTTTGTATTTAGGTCCCCCCCCCCCGCGGGTGAGAGTTAGCCTGGAATTTACGTTTCTTCCGGCTACGTTTAGATACGTAGCGCACTGTATTGCGTTTGAATATCCTTCAAAATCCAAACTTGTTATTACGTAAATGCTTCCAGTTAATAGAGCATATGTATATGCGGCATAAAAGCAACGCAAAAATGGAGACGCTTGTCTTCAATTGGTTTTCCCACAGCTGAATATGAGGCAAAGAGCATGAAAGATAGGAAACCATGTGAAATATGGGAAATAATCATTTTTTGCAGTACTATTTGTTGCACCAGCTGCACACTAACAACCTCGCATTAAAACAGAAGCAGTTTGGGGGAGTCGTCGCAATGACGGTGTCATGCCAAGTGGTAATATGTCACTAAAGCCAAAGATTTTGCACTTCAATCGCAGGAAGATATAGCCTATTTGTAGTTCACTTTTGCCCACACTTATACGTAATACAGGTAGAGCTATTTAAAAAACGATTATACAATATAAAGAAATATTTGCACTCATTCTACAGCACTATTAGTAACGAGAGTACGGCGACTTTTTGGAATTTAAAACCAAAACTAACCTTTAAATAACTGAATTTGCAAATTAGTGCATTGCAACATAAAATTCGTATGCAATAAAGCTAGATAATTTATATAAAATTGATGCGAATGAAAATCCTTAGTTTGAATGGTATTATACCTTTCAGGTGCATTAAAATATAAGAAATAAATAATATACAAGGTGTGTTTACTAAATAATGACATGCGGAGTCTTGCCTTACCCTAATGTTATTTATAACTTTACGAGTGTAAAAACCTTAGTTGTTAACATATTCTACAGATTGCAATCTAATCATCAGTTAGAAGCAGCGTGTTATAGTTCTTTTAATTTATATTGCTTGATTCTAGTTTAAATTTTTTGCTTCATAAAGTTGTTTTACACAATTTTTGGTACTCCGAGCCGTTATGCTTAATAAAATATTAAAACTATGTCTTGTTTTACAATTTTCAGTATAATAATTTGTGTAAACAAAAGGCCTTCAACATAGTTCAATATTAATTGCTTTTGCAATTTATAGTTGTTCAAATAAAATCCAGGTGTTTAATTTTATCTAATCGGTATAGATAAAGTGTATCACGACTGTCTCCAGTTCCAATTAAATTCAAGGATTTATACTTTATGGGTGTGGGTTTATGAAGCTTTGTCCATGTACTGGTGAGTTAATCTAAAAACTCTATTGCTGGGTTAATCACTCTTACCTGCGAGAGTAGACATGAATATATTAAAGACACCTCCACGGCTCTTTTAATATTCAATCCTGTGTTAATTCTCAAATATTCGTAAAGCTTTTCATGTTTATCTTGCAGTCTTTTACCTTCTTGACTTTTTAAGTATAATGCGTACTGTTCAGCGTAGTTTGGACAAAAGTAGAGAGCTATCGAGAACCACTAAAAATATATAGGTTAACATAAAGACGAAATGTTCCAATTGCAGTACCTTATCCTTTTCATAATCCACGTAATTGTATGGAATTGGCTGCCAGTTTAGTTCAGAATTCCATTCCATTATGTTGCCTTTTGGAGGAAAGAGACCTGCTAGTACAAGCTCGAGCGATGCCTTTGTTCTATCCATGTTAGTACTGATTGGTTCCAGAATACCTGGCGTGTAGACATTTCCTAACAATAGGTTGTACCTTTTTCGAAGTTTTTGGCCCAAAGCATATTCTGTCCTCTTACCTTTCTAAAATGCCCAAAAATACAATTTATCATAAGTTAACTGTAGCATACAGACATCTGTTAACTGCCCCACTCCAAACGGATAATAGGTTTCGGTAATGTAGGGATCATTGGGGTACACCGAATCGGCATCCACAGTACGATTTCCATGGCGAAATACCTAAAACATTTTCCAATTTAATCTATTTATTAGCGTAAAATGATACGAATAAAACCATCAGTGTGAATAGCGTCGAAAGTTAGCAAAAATATATCTGAAAGAAGAAACACAACAGGTCATATCCGTCAAGAGTCCAGTTGAGCAAGATTTGAATGGGGAACTACACTCCGATGACACTGAATATGTCTCTAGTAGGTGTTGGTATATGAAACGGTTAATTTCGATATCAACAACTTGTACGAACTAACTAAATTCCTTTTAAGCTACGTGGATGTACTACACTATGGCGGCCAAGTGCTTGTGTAAAACTGGACGCCCGATACTTGCTCGCGTAATATATAGTAGTATTATTATTGCAAGACGAGTGACCTTGAAAACCTGCGCATGGTGCGTCATGTTAATAACCAAAATGAAAAAGTAAATACACCAACTGCTTGAACAACCTCTCTTGCCAGTGCAAAGAAGGCTGAAAAACCAAGAGATACTTTTGTTAATCGTGTTTTGTCGCCCTTTCGACCATCTATAAATAAATATTATATATGCTCACTTCTAAATGGTAAACCTTCTGAGCGAACATATCTTGATATAAATATTGATTTTCTCTTTAAAAAAGCTTTATTTCAACATATCACTAATAAACGATAATGTACAAAACGAAATGTAATAATTACATGTAGTTTACTTTTAAAACTTCTAGTATATATAACAAAATAATAATTGCGTTAAATAATTACAGAATTTGTTGATTTAGTATACAGAAATGTGAATACAATTAATCTGAAAAGAAAACGAACAAAAATATGTCAGTACTTCAATTACAATTCATCTAGCCGTGCAGTATCATGATCTTCAGTCTCTTCTTCAACTGGTTCTTCTGCTGCACCATCCTCAACACCATCTGACTCTACAAACTTAGATAACCCTTCAAAAGTCCTAGGACCATTGTAATCAATAACTTTGTTGTCTTCTTTCTTGTATAGTTTAATTGTAGGGAAGCTTGTAATACGAGTATGTTCGAGTTCATTTGCTGTGGAATCAATTTTAGCAATAACAACATCAACATTACTTTCAAAATGCTCTGCAACTTTTTCATAAATAGGGACCAACTGTTTACAATGACCACACCATGGAGCATAAAATTCTACAAGGAGGTCCTTGGATTTATCTAATACAACTTCATCGAAATTGCTTGCAACAAGAACATGCACGGGTTGTTTATTTCAATCTTCAGGAAGTTCTTGACTTAATAAATGTTGTTTAAGTTCACCTTTTAAGAACTTATCTACAAATGTAGTTATGCTTTCAGCATCAAGTTCGGACGATTCAGGTTTGAATTTTGACATTTCTTCCTCAAGTTTAATAATACGTGCAGTGGGAACCTCTTCTTTTTTAATTCCAAAGAATTCTAAAATTCGCTGGTGGTCTTCCTCCTCTACATCGATTGTAACAAACAAAATTTTAGATTTGTAAGGTTTGGCGACAGAACGAGCAGCAGATACAATAGCACTGGTTTTGTCATCACTTTTAGATACAAAGATGAGTAAATGGCTCTTAATTTCACCTCCAAAGATCTTAGGTGCCGTTTCATGATTGAATTCTACGAGGTTTGGTAGCGACTCTGATGTAACAAAACTTTTGATGTTTTGTTCAGTATGTTCACCTTCAAAAATGGATTTTCCTTCGTCGAACTGTTTAAATAAGACAATAGAACCACATGTAGCTTCATATTCCTTGTAAATTGCTTCGTCAGAAGTGATTCCGAACTGATAATCATCGACAGCATTAGCAACAGATAAATAAGCTTTAGCTTTATCTGAAGTTTGATCTGAGAAGAAACCAACAACTGCAACTTTATTTTCTTCAATAAATTGTTTAGCTTCCTCGACTGTCTTAAGCTCTTTAGCTGCAGGACCAGTTTTCTTTTCAAGCCAAGCTACTATTTGGGCAGCATCACGTCCTCCTGAATAATCAATAGGCTGTCCATTTCTAAAGAATTTAAGGGTAGGATAACCTTTGACATCATATTCCTTAGCAAGATCTTCCTCTTCGGTAGCATCAATTTTACCAAGCTTTATCTTTGACTCTTTGTCTGCTAATTCTTTTGCAGCTTTGGAATATTCTGGTGCAACGGCTTTACAATGTCCACACCATGGTGCATCGTCATAGCAAGTAGAATTTTTAAAAATTTGATCTATATATGTATATATATATATATATATATTGCTGTGAATCTTCTCATATCTGCAGGTACTGGCCCTTTCAAAAAAAAACAACATTCGAGCCCCACAGTTTGGGCGTCAAGAATGCTGTGAAACCTCTTGGATCACCTGGTCCGTTGATTTTTACGAATTTTCACTTGCCCCATTTAAATCTCAGAAAATTTCCACACGGCACGCAAGCATGTCCGAGAAAAACTAATTGATTTTGTACAGAAATTGTTGTTTACCTCTGATATTTGCATCCTATTTTTAACCAATTGTGACCCCCGTGACGTTGCTTAAATCCCGCCTTTTACAATATGTGTCTTTGCTTGACGCATTTTCTCTTTCCTTCTCTACCGTGTTCTTATTGGTGCAACTTGATATTCTTTATTATCGATTATTTTAGTCCACATGGAGTGTGAAATACCCAGCTTTAGCAATTCTCGTAACTATTATGCGACGTTTTCCCCAAGATTCTTTGAAACATTAATTATCTGCAGAATTTACGCCGAATGTGATATTTAAACTACGCAGGTGTTCAACATAATATTAATTCTCAGAGCTTTAATCCGTGGTATTTTAATCTTGGGTTTTTACAAGTTTCTATAGGTCTTATATGTTATTAACGGTTTAATTAACTCCAATTAAAATTGATTTCTATCCTTTTCATTTTAGCGAATACAACTTAAATATTAATTATTATAGGTACACTTTGTTTTACTACCGGTTACTTAAAATAGGGTTAATTAATATAAACTTTGCACGTAATTTCTCTTTGTTTAGGAATAATTACATTACACGCAGAGCTTTTCACTACTGCTTCGTCTTATAAATAATTTAAATTTCTTATTTTTACTGAAACAACCGAGTTTATTTATGCTTCATGGTTTTAATAACGCGTATTATTTAATGAAATTCCTTATACACGGTGATTAAAATTATTGATGTGATTATTTAATTTTCTACCCTGGTCTAAATATGAGTATTTTCCCCCTATTTGAATACAAATAATCCCACTTATTTGACTTCAAATATAAAACATTTAGACAAAAAAAATTACAAAAAAAATTGCCTATCACTCTCTACCCTTATCTATCTAACTTACCTACTTTGTCTCCAATCCAAAAAAATATTTACACCTATCCTATATCCCTATCCTATTCCTAACTCTCACCTCATTCTATAAACTGAAATTATCCCTAACTTCATCCTACTTATCCAACTAATCCTATATACATCCTATATACCTATCCTATTCCTAACTTTTAACTAATCTTCACTATACTTTACTTCCCCCTACCTAATCCTATATGCCTATCCTATTCCTATTCTATTCCTAACTCTCCACTAATCTTATATGAAATATCTATACTTAACCTATCTTATTTTCTTCCTACCTTTACTCTTTATTCTCATCCTAAACCTATTCCTAATTATCTCCCATATTTATCCTATATCTAGCTCTATTTTCTATACACACCTACTTCTACTCTTCTATATACACCTATTCTATCCCTATTCTATTTAAATCTAACTCTCTTCTACACCTATTTCTCCTGTGGTGCTGGTTCTCCGGTATAAGGGAATAGTAGGTTGACGTGAAACCGTCCCCTCTCATTTCCCGTACCTACTTCCCTTAATAAATATGTGCACTCCCCTACTACTTCCCCTATCTCAAAAGGTCCCTCATATGGCAAGTGTAGTTTAGCACATGTCATCCTATCTCTCTTCCCTACTCTCAAGCTTTTTACTACTGCCTGGTCTCCCACTTTAAATTTTACCCTCTTTCTAATTCTTGCGTTCATCTTCCTTGTATATTTTTCAGCTCTCTTCCTTAACCTCTCCCTCACATCTACCAAAAGTTGTTGAATTCATCGTCCCTAGGCACAATTTGCCATGGTCTTTCGGGATACTGTTGCTTGATCAGCATGATGGGACTGGTTTCTGTCACGGTACTAGGGGTTTCATTGATGAAAGATTCAACCTTAGACAAATTGTCCTCCCATAAACGATGATTCCTATGTGAAGCTAAACGCAAAACTTAACCGTCTCTTGAATATATCGCTCAGCTGGATTCGCTTGAGGATGCCTTATGCTACAAAACACCACTTTAACGTTTTGCCTCTCCCAATAATCTCTAAATCTTTGATTATTAAAATAAGTAGCATTGTCTGCTAATACTCGTTTAAAAGTTCCTACTTCCCTACAAAATTGTTCCAATTTCTTGTTTGTTCCGACTGTGTTACAATCCCGAGTGGGATATAATTTGGTAAATTTCGAAAACACATCCGTCACAATCAGCACATGTTTGTGTCCTTTTGTACTTCGGACTAGATTGCTCAAATAATCAATAGCAACTAAGTCCAGGGATTTTGTACGTGTATACTTTGTACCACATCCTGACTCGTACTATTTTTGTACTTTCCTAAAGTACATAAGTGACAAGTGTTGATGACAGACTTTACTAACCCTAAGTCTTTAGTTGAAAAAACGTTTCCTAAAATTAACCATGTCTTTCGGATTCCTATGTGACCATATCTTAAGTGCAGATCTTTGATAATTAATTTTGCTTGTACCCTATCCACCACATACACTTCCAATTCTTGAATTTTTTACACAAAAGCCGTTTATCATATGGAAGTTTTAAATCCCGGTTCGCTTTCTAACTTCGTTCTAACAATCTGTAGCTCCTCACTCTGCCTCTGGTTCCTCAAGATCTCCTCTTCTCCATATACTGAATCATTTTGTAGTAGACTGTTCATGGCAATCATGATGTCACACGGTCTTTTGTTATCCATGTCCCTGTTTCTACTAAACGCGTCTGCTATAAAATTATTTTCTCCCTTAATATATCTAATCTCAAAGTCAAACTCCTGTAGTAACAACCCCATCGATATACTCGATTGTTAGAAAATCTCGTATTCATCAACGCACACAACGCCGAATGATCCGTTTCGATTACAAAATGTCTTCCTATCAAAAAATTTTAACTTCGTAACACCAAACACCACTGCAGCCATCTCCTTTTCACTAATCGTGTAATTTACTTCATGCGGCTTCAGTGTGCGTGAAACAAAAGATATGGGCACCTCTTCCCCCTCTTGTACTTGGTACAACTCTGCTGCTAATGCACTATCCGATGCATCCGTCCTCAGTACGAAACCTACATCAAATCTGGGATGCCTCAAAATTAGTTGGTCGTGAAATTGTTCCAACAGTGTTAAATATGCTGCCTCTTGACTTTCCGTCCAACTCCATCGTACTCCCTTCTTCAGAAGTTTAAACAATGGACCCGCCTTTTCAGCAAATCCCGGTACAAACTTTTATAAAAGTTAAGGACCCCAAAAAGCTCTTAATTTCCTAATGTTATTAGGTCTCGGATATGTCAAAAGTTCGGACAATCTTTCTTTATCGATACACATACCTTGAGTGTTCACCACATACCCCAGAAATTTAACGGTTTTGAAAAATTCACATTTTTCTATATTCAGCCTCAATCCTGCTAACTTAAGCTCTAATAATATCCGTTCTAAATGAGAGTAATGTTGTTTCTCAGTTTCACTAAAATTAAAATATCATCCACATAGTGTATGCAGAATTGCTCATATGCTCCTAAAATTGCTTGCATTGCCTTAATTAATGCTGCACTTGACGTTGACAAACCATACGGTACTACCTTAAAATTATAGATTTTTCCTCTACGGAAAATCCTGTGTACCTTCTAGAATCCTTGTGTAATGGAATCAGCCAGAATGAATTCCTTAAATCTAATTTACTAAAAATAAATTTGCCACTTAATCTCGTCAAAAGTGTGTCCATGGATGGTGGACAATGGAATTGCGGTTTGGTCCGTTGGTTAATTTTTCGTGCATCTAAACATAAACGAATGCTATCATCCTTTTCTTTACTACCACCAACGGATTTATGAAATGAGTGTTTGATACCTCTATTATGCCATCTTCCAACATTTTATTTAATTCTGCCTTCACCTGCTCCCGATATGCTGCTGGAATTGGATAAACCTTTGCGTTGAACGGTTCTGAATTATCCACTTCCAATCTGTGCTCATAGCCTAATGCTGTGCTTGCTTCTACCCCCACTAATTCTGCATGTTTTTGTAATAAAGCTTGAACCTCTACTCTCCTATCCTCTGGACATCTTATTGTGTTGATCTGTTTAACCTCATCATCCTCTACCTCTACTACATTAATACTTAACCCCGTGTCATCCTCTGTGACTTCATAACTGCCCTTCCATGGCACTACCCTATCTTTAATCCTTACTACCTTCCTTTCCATATCTATCAAAACCCCTAACTTCATCATACAGTCAACACCTAAAATGCTCTGAAACTTCAGTCCAGGTACAATTACAAACTCCTGTTCACAGCTTAAATCTCCTATATCTATCCTAAGCACCACAACACTATTTACTACAGCAAACTTCTTTTATTTGGAGCTACTAAATGGCTACGTTTTATAGGCATAATTCTATCACAAACCTTATCCCTAATTTTGCTGACGAATTCCTCCGATATTAAACTCGCCTCTGCCCCTGTATCAAGTAATACTTCTACATTATTTTCAAAAATTTCTAAATTAAAAATTGGCAAATATAATTTTCTACAGTTTCTGGCTCTACTTCCTCCTCAATTTTGAAAAATTCACGTGGATGTTCGTATACATTTACACAGAAATCTAGTGGTCTGTCACGTTCTAAAAATCCTGTCTCATCCTGTTTTCCGTGCTTGGTCCTGGTTGTCCTTCTACAACCTGTGCGTACGTCCTCCTCGTGTTAATATCCGTGTCCCTGTCTCTATTCGGCGTGCTGGTCACAGTCCTGTTTACTTCCGGTAAACTGTTCTGTCGCGTGTAACTAGGTCTTGGCGTCGGTCCCCTAGTCGCACTATTACTTCTGTATTCCTGTCCTCGTCGTTCCCAATTCGGTCGAAAATTTCTGTTGTAGTCAGGCCGTCTCGGATAATTTGGTGTCCTGTTGTCAAACCTAACTGTGTTAACGTTTCGTTCTCGTATCTCTCTTGTCCGTCTTACACATACATCGTCATATCTCTGCAAATACTCTAAAATGTCTCCCGTTCTGTGATGTTTTGTAAGGCCACATGTTGTCTAATTTCCAGTTCAAAATGTCGTGATAGGTACTTGATAATCTGTCTGTCCGTCAATGGTGGATTCAGTTGTTTGGCCACACTGTACTTGCGGATGGCATATTGCTCCCTAGAACCTGCAAACTCTCCTTAAATTTTCCTGTAATCAAGTCGTCCCTAATCTGATCCTGTTTGTGATCACTCCAGTAATGTTGTAAAATTTGTCTTCAAAGTCCTGATACGTGTCTATGTCCTGTCCTACTAAATTGTACCATGCTTCCGCGTTGTCCTTTAATAAAACCTTTATCGTATTCAGTTTAGTCTGTTCGTCAAATAAATTTCCCACTAGATTTCTTACACTATTTATAAAAATTTGTGGATTTACCCTGTTATCGCCATAAAACTTCATGTGTTGGTCCAATGATACTCCACCTGTAGAAAATCTGGGACCATCCCCCGTTAAATTTGACATGTTGTATTTAATACTACTAACTTCACGTTCTACCCTGCCTAACTGATCCCTACATGAGTCCGTTACTTCAGTCATTTTTACATTAATCTCTTCATCACAAAAAATGCGTACTTCGGACCTTAAATGTCCCATTTCCTGTCGAAGACCTGTAATATCACGCTCATTTTTATCAACCCTATTTTCAACTTCCCCCATCTTTATGGTAAGACTATTTTTAAATTCTGAAACTTCTTGATTCGTCTTATCTATTTTCTGACTAATCTCCTCTAACTTCCTGTTCGATTCTTCACTCATTTGCTCAAATTTTCGATTTGAGTCCTCTCTCGCTCTATTCGATTCATCCCTAGCTCTATTAGCTTCCTCGCTTAGCTGTTCTAACTTTCTATTGGATTCTTCGTTCATCCTCTCCAGATTTCTCATTATCATCTCGTTTCCTTGATCCCCTGATTCCGTCCTCGACTGATCTCTACTGCCTCCAGCTTCTTCCATTTTAGAATTTTTCTCACACAATGCACTATCGTCACTTCCAATTTCCATTCCTTGACTCCTTAACCACTCCTTTCTCTGCATACGTTCTAATCACTCACACGCACTCTAAATACTCTTAAATTTATACACACACAGAAACTCTCTCTCTCAGATCGCCAGTTTCCTGGAATAAAATAACAAAATTTTTATTTGGAACTCGAGCCTCACTTTTGGGTCGCCAAGAATGCTGTAAATCTTCTCATATCTGCAGGTACTGGCCCTTTCAAAAAAAAAAAACATTCGAGCCCCACAGTTTGGGCGTCAAGAATGCTGTGAAACCTCTTGGATCACCTGGTCCGTTGACTTTTACGAATTTTCACTTGCCCCATTTAAATCTCAGAAAATTTCCACACGGCACGCAAGCATGTCCGAGAAAAACTAATTGATTTTGTACAGAAATTGTTGTTCTACCTCTGATATTTGCATCCTATTTTTAACCAATTGTGACCCCCGTGACGTTGCTTAAATCCCGCCTTTTACAATATGTGTCTTTGCTTGACGCATTTCTCTTTCCTTCTCTACCGTGTTCTTATTGGTGCAACTTGATATTCTTTATTATCGATTATTTTAGTCCACATGGAGTGTGAAATACCCAGCTTTAGCAATTCTCGTAACTATTATGCGACGTTTTCCCAAGATTCTTTGAAACATTAATTATCTGCAGAATTTACGCCGAATGTGATATTTAAACTACGCAGGTGTTCAACATAATATTAATTCTCAGAGCTTTAATCCGTGGTATTTTAATCTTGGGTTTTTACAAGTTTCTATAGGTCTTATATGTTATTAACGGTTTAATTAACTCCAATTAAAATTGATTTCTATCCTTTTCATTTTTAGCGAATACAACTTAAATATTAATTATTATAGGTACACTTTGTTTTACTACCGGTTACTTAAAATAGGGTTAATTAATATAAACTTTGCACGTAATTTCTCTTTGTTTAGGAATAATTACATTACACGCTGAGCTTTTCACTACTGCTTCGTCTTATAAATAATTTAAATTTCTTATTTTTACTGAAACAACCGAGTTTATTTATGCTTCATGGTTTTAATAACGCGTATTATTTAATGAAATTCCTTATACACGGTGATTAAAATTATTGATGTGATTATTTAATTTTCTACCCTGGTCTAAATATGAGTAATATATATTATATATATATATATATATATATATATATATATATATATATATATATAAATAAAATTAAATAAAACCCTTAACCACAAAAATATTTAAATTACTAGATACGTATTTCGACCACTATGTGGTCATCATCATGAGAAAAAAAAATATGTATAATTTACTATATTGTTGCTTTAAACACTATCGAGGATATTCTCCTCACCCGCAGGCTGGTGTTCTCAACAACAAACAAGTGGAATTGTGACATTATAACTTAAATCTACCTAATTTATACTAATTCTAAATCTACTGAAGCTGAACCAGTTTAAATCTTGCTTTCTCATTGGTTGTTGACCAATAGGAAAGCAAAGCAGTAACTCTATTGGCCCTTTATCGGTGTTTAAGAGGGTCCTTTATGTTTAACAATGTTTAATTGATTCATAGGCATTTAAGGAGGAAAACGTTGGTACCGCTTTTAACAATTTAACATTTTCTAGTTTAACAGGGTGGCTGGTTTCAAATATATGTTTGGCGACCTGAGACCTTTCATATTTACCATATTTGAAGTGAGCAATATGTTCTTTAAATCTTGTTTATATTCCTCTTGGTCTGACCAATATATTTTTGAAAACACCCTGGCCCTGCACAACTAATTTCATAAATCCCCGACTTTTGCAATTTTCCACCTTGTCTTTTGGATTACCTAGCAAATCTTTAATTTTATTAGTATTACTGAAAGCAATTTTGAAATTACACTGTTTGAATATTTTATCAAGACCCTTTGTGGTTTTGTGAAACGGAAGTTTAACATATTTAACATTATCGTTAGAGGTGGTTGATTGCAAAGTCGTTGATTTACGGATGTTGATCCTATTTTACACTTTCTAAAATATTATCTATAATATCAGAAGAAACCATTGTAATTCGCTATTTGTTTAATAAACAAATTCCTTATTAAATCTGTTTTTATTTAAAGGAAATTCAATAATCTATTAATTAAAAGTTAAATAAACCAACTTATGTTGTATGATATGATTAGAGGAAGACAAAATAAAGCGATTTACATTGGTTTCTTTTCTATAAATGTCAAATTCTAATTTATTACCATTTCTAATTACTAATGTATCTAAAAGGGTAATGTCCATTATTCTCTAGTTCATACGTAAATTTTATGCTTTGAAATTTTGAATTCATTTCTTTAAGAAAATCATCAACATTTGATTTAGAAGTGTCAAAAACTGCAAAATATCATCCACGTACCTTAACCATATTCCTGGGAAGTATTTGGAGTTTCTTTTAACTCGGTTTCAAAACGAGACATAAATAAATTTGCTATGAAGGTGATAAGCTATTTCCCATTGCTGTGCCTTCATGTTGTTCGTACAACTTGTTGAATTGAAAACAGTTCTGGGACATGCAATGCGAAACAAGCGATATAGTCCTCAACTTTATCATCATCAATATCACTATCTATAAGAACATCCTTTAAATATGTTAAAGTACGTGGTATTGGAACACTAGGGAATAATGAACTGACATCAAATGAAATTAAGATTTCGTTCTCTTCTAATGTGATATTTTTAATTTTATTAATGAACTCTAAAGAGTTTTGTACAGACAAACTATTAAACTTTAAATTCTTAAATTCATTTGACAGCCATCGTGATAAATAGTAAGTCGGTGAGTTGATACCTGAAACTATTGGTCTCATCGATTTATTATTTTGTGAATCTTTGGTAAACAGTAAAGTTTTGGCATTTCAGGATTTGAAATTGTTAATTTTAATTTTAATGTGGGCGAAATTAGGTTTGGACATTTTTCAAAACAGACTCTGTTGATTTAATCATTTTATTTAAAGGAACTTCATTTTACGTTTTTGACTATTGGTCTGTAAGGACCCTCAGACAGCAAAGTCTCTACTCTATCAACATAGTCTTGTTTATCCAGAATAACCAACCTATTCCCTTATCAGCCTTTAAATAATAACAATTCTTTTGTCGTAAATCTTTAATAATCAGATGATCTTTCCTTGTTTGATCTGAGGCATTCCTTGCGCAAGTGCGTAAGTTGTTCGAAAGTTGAATTTTGCACGCGTTTCTAATAAAGTTTTTGAATTGTCATCTAATTTTGAAATGGATTTTCAATGCCAGCAATAATGTCTTCAAAGGGTTTTCAAATGATCTACTCCAAATTTTAGGCCTCGATCAGGAAAGTCAACTCTTCATTATTAAAGATTTTCGACGATTCGTTAACAACTATTGACTCTAATTGAGGTGAAGTAATTTCCAGTTTTTAGGAGGTACATTGACATTGTGTTTCTTTAAAGAAACTTCAACAGTGTTTGCCTATTAATTTTGTCTAACAATTTATGATTGTTGACTTCAAAAACAAATCTCTGGAAATTATTCCATTCCTGAAAACCGGACTCGGATAAATTGCACGTTAGTGCTAGGTGCGATTACGTTTCCAGTTCCAATCTACTAAGCTTACTGTACATATATTTGATTTCTAAATTAAGCCATTTATCTTTTGCAAAATTGATTATTGCGTTACTACGTTTACAATTACTGCTGATTTTTACGTTATAAATTTGGAAAAACTTTGTGGGCTTTACAACTTTTGAAATCGAATATCTGCTTTACAAAACTAATTTTGACTAGCTCCGATACCTATTAAGTTCCGAAGACCGGAAGTCATAGTTAATAATCTATAGGAACACTGTGGCACGATTTAAATTAAAATTAAATAAAACCTAACCACAAAAATATTTAAATTACTAGATACGTATTTCGACCACTATGTGGTCATCATCAAAAAAAAAAAAAAAAAAAATTGCTGTATAATTTACTATATTGTTGCTTTAAACACTATCGAGGATATTCTCCTCACCCGCAGGCTGGTGTTCTCAACCAAACAAGTGAATTGACACCACTTGTTTGTTGTTGAGAACACCAGCCTGCGGGTGAGGAGAATATCCTCGATAGTGTTTAAAGCAAAATATAGTAAATTATACAACAATTTTTTTTTTTTTTTTTTTTTTTAACTGATGGTCGAAATACGTATCTAGTAATTTAAATATTTTTTGTGGTTAAGGGTTTTTATTTAATTTTATTTAAATCGTGCCACAGTGTTCCTATAGATTATTAACTATGACTTCCGGTCTTCGGAACTTAATAGGTATCGGAGCTAGTTTAAAATTAGTTTGTAAAAGCAGATATTCGATTTCTAAAAAGTTGTAAAGCCCACAAAGTTTTTCCAAATTTCATTAACGTAAAAATCAGCAGTAATTGTAAACGTAGTAACGCAATAATCAATTTTGCAAAAGATAAATGGCTTAATTTAGAAATCAAATATATGTACAGTAAGTTAGTAGATTGAACTGAAACGTATAATCGCACCTAGCACTAACGTGCAATTTATCCGAGTCCGGTTTTCAGGAATGGAATAATTTCCAGAGATTTGTTTTTGAAGTCAACAATCATAAATTGTTAGACAAAATTAATAGGCAAAACACTGTTGAAGTTTCTTTAAAGAAACACAATGTCAATGTACCTCCTAAAAACTGGAAATTACTTCACCTCAATTAGAGTCAATAGTTGTTAACGAATCGTCGAAAATCTTTAATAATGAAGAGTTGACTTTCCTTGATCGAGGCCTAAAATTTGGAGTAGATCATTTGAAAACTCCTTTGAAGACATTATTGCTGGCATTGAAAATCCATTTCAAAATTAGATGACAATTCAAAAACTTTATTAGAAACGCGTGCAAAATTCAACTTTCGAACAACTTACGCACTTGCGCAAGGAATGCCTCAGATCAAACAAGGAAAGATCATCTGATTATTAAAGATTTACGACAAAAGAATTGTTATTATTTAAAGGCTGATAAGGGGAATAGGTTGGTTATTCTGGATAAACAAGACTATGTTGATAGAGTAGAGACTTTGCTGTCTGAGGGTCCTTACAGACCAATAGTCAAAAACGTAAAATGAAGTTCCTTTAAATAAAATGATTAAATCAACAGAGTCTGTTTTGAAAGAATGTCCAAACCTAATTTCGCCCACACTAAAATTAAAATTAAAATTTCGAATCCTGAAATGCCAAAGCTTTACTGTTTACCAAAGATTCACAAAATAATAAATCGATGAGACCAATAGTTTCAGGTATCAACTCACCGACTTACTATTTATCACGATGGCTGTCAAATGAATTTAAGAATTTAAAGTTTAATAGTTTGTCTGTACAAAACTCTTTAGAGTTCATTAATAAAATTAAAATATCACATTAGAAGAGAACGAAATCTTAATTTCATTTGATGTCAGTTCATTATTCCCTAGTGTTCCAATACCACGTACTTAACATATTTAAAGGATGTTCTTATAGATAGTGATATTGATGATGATAAAGTTGAGGACTATATCGTTTGTTTCGCATTGCATGTCCCAGAACTGTTTTCAATTCAACAACAAGTTGTACGAACAACATGAAGGCACAGCAATGGGAAATAGCTTATCACCTTTCATAGCAAATTTATTTATGTCTCGTTTTGAAACGAGTTAAAAGAAAACTCCAAATACTTCCCAAGAATATGGTTAAGGTACGTGGATGATATTTTGCAGTTTTGACACTTCTAAATCAAATGTTGATGATTTTCTTAAAGAAATGAATTCAAAATTTCAAAGCATAAAATTTACGTATGAACTAGAGAATAATGGACAATTACCTTTTAGATACATTAGTAATTAGAAATGGTAATAAATTAGAATTTGACATTTATAGAAAAGAAACCAATGTAAATCGCTTTATTTTGTCTTCCTCTAATCATAGCATACAACATAAGTTGGCTTTCATTTAACTTTTTAATTAATAGATTATTGAATTTCCTTTAAATAAAAACTAGATTTAATAAGGAATTTGTTTATAAACAAATAGCAGAATTGACAATGGTTTCCTTCTGATATTATTAGATAATACTTTTAGAAAGGTTAAAATAAAGGATCAACATCCGTAAATCAACGACTTTGCATATCATACCACCTCTAACGATAATGTTGATGAATATGTTAAAGCTTCGTTTCACAAAACCTCAAAGGGTCTTGATAAAATATTCTAAACAGTGTAATTGTCAAAATTCTTTCAGTAATACTAATAAAATTAAAGATTTGCTAGTAATGCCAAAAGACAAGTGTGGAAAATTGCAAATAGTCGGGGATTTATGAAAATTAGTTGTTGAAGGTCCAGGGTGTTATTCAAAACATATATTGGTCGACCAAGAGGAATTCTTTATTAACAACAAGATTTAAAGAAATATTGCTCACTTCAAATATGGTAATATATGAAAGTGTACTCAGGTCGACATCCAAATCATATATTTGAAACCAGCCACCCTGTTAAACTAGTAAAATGTTAAACTTGTTAAAACCGGGTTGACAAAATATCAAACAGTTATTCCTCTTAAATTGCTCGTAATGAATACAAATTAAAATTTGTGTAAACATAAAGGACCTTTAAACACTGATAAAGTGGCCAATAGATATTAGTGTGCGGCGTTTGCTTTCACATATTTGGTCAGACAACCAATGAGAATAAGCAAGATTTAAGAACATATATAAAATGGTGTCCAGACTATAGTTGAGATTATAGAATTAGTATAAATTAGGTAATTTAATTATAAATGTCAATCAACTTAATTGTTTAAAGTTGTTAGAACACCATGGGGTGAAGGCAAATATCCTCAGATAAGAAGTTTAAACGGTTCAGCATATAGTTTAAATTAGTAATTCAGTGAATTTAGATGTTTATATTTTTTTGTTTCATTGATGATGACCACATAGTGGTCGAAATACGTATCTAGTAATTTAAATATTTTTGTGGTTAAGGGTTTTATTTAATTTTATTTAAATCGTGCCACAGTGTTCCTATAGATTATTATATATATATATATATATATATATATATATATGCGTTCATCATATTTATTTTCTACAAGCACTAAGCAAAGACAGACTATCATTCAACTATTATATAGGAGTGCGATACATAAATTAGGGTGAATAAGTTCACATCCTAAACTTTCATAATCACTATCCGACTCTCTCACAACGAATAGGTCACCGTCTGAATAATCACTACGAGGGGTGTTCGATATGTATCGGGAACTGACATCTCTAGTGTTGCTAGGTGCAATCTGACGTTTCTAACCAAAAGTTTGACATTTTTGACGGTATACATACTTATTACATTTTACCATATGAACATTATTTGTATTGTTTTGATTGAGTTGAAAATTTCGTCTCGGCCAAAAAATGGAATTAACTCATAAACATTTTCATGCGATAATTTTTTAGATTTCCCACTTGGATTATCTCCTCAACAGTGCATGGATCAACTTATTTTGACTTTTGGAGAAAAATCTCCAACTAAAACAGCTGTATATCGTTGTTATAGTGAATTCAATCGTGGTCGTAGTTCGCTAGCGGATGAATTTAAAGAACGTCGTCCAAATTCGGATGTTGTGCCAGAAAATACCGATGCTATGCGCAAATTGATAATGCAAAATTCTCCTGTGACTTATAGTAAGATTCTGGTATCCCTAGGCAATAGTATGACAGGTGTACATTCGATATGACATAAAATTTAGCTGTGAAAAAACTATGCGCGCGTGGGATCGCACATAATTTGGCAATTGCTCAAAACAGACTTGTCCGATTCGTGCAAAGAAATGCTCAAAAAATACGATTGTTGTGCATCAAACGCAGTGTATAACTTCTACACAGGTGATGAATGTTGGATTGATTCTTATGAATCCGAAAATAAACAGCAGTCGACTGTATGGATCTTCCAAGATGAAAGAAATTCAACAAAAGTTGTCCGCGCTCGAAGCACTTCGAAGAAAATTGTTGCCTGTTTTTCGCAATAAATGGACATGTCACGATCGTTGCTTTGGAGGATTGTAGGACAGATAATTCTTCTTGGTATACAACCATTTGTTTGCCACAAGTTTTCGGAGAAATAAGAAAAATAAACTGATAACGCCGAATCATTCTCCATCATGACAATGGGAGCTTTCATACATCGGCTCAAACAAGTGACCATCTGAGCACTCAAAACATCGAATTAATGGTTCATCCGCCGTATAGTCCTGATTTCGCACCTAATGATTTCTTTTTGTTCTCACATATGAAGAACAAACTGTGTGGACAACAATTTTCGACACCAGAAGAGGCGGTTGATGCGCTCAAAACCTATGTTTTGGAGATACCTCAATCGAAATGGAAAACATGCTAGGAAAATTGGTTCCAACGTACGCAAAAGTGTATCAATCATAGTGGAGAATATTTTGAAAAACAGTAACGAAGTTTTCACACCTTACGTTTTATTTTTGTTACTTATTCTCGATACATATCAGACACCCTTCGTATTATCATCATCACGTATAATTTGATTTTGCATGAACACACGTATAATTTTAATACAAAATAATCCCCAGACAATGTAATACGCATATTTGTATAATGCGGTTAATTACTTAGAAACACTTACACGAATTTAGTTAAACTCACAAATATCAGGTTATAGATAATTTAGGCATGTCGTACAATACAATGTATACATTTTTAATGCTGAAGGCATGAACACGTGACGTTAATATAATTAAACCATTTTTTCACGTTAATTCATTTCATGCTCTCAATAGACATGCAGGCATGCAGAGAGGAGGAAAAACGATAGTAGTTAGACACAGAAAACCATTAATTAGTTTTTCGCGGGTCATAAACGAAAACATATGAGAGGGTAGTCGAGTACACTTTTTTTACTATGAATTAGCAGATGGAAGTTAAACATGGCGGGGCCTACAAATTTTCGATAGAACTCAACAACGCCAATAGAATTAGTACGGGTGATTGGTTTCAAAGCAACAAAGGTTGGAATTGATAAATCCGATAAAACATTAATGCAACTTTGGCTGTATGGAATTTTTTATCCTCAACAAGACAGCTACAGGTTTAGTAATTAAGTACAGATTCTTTTATTGTTTAGTTTGTGGCATTTATGCATGACGCTTGTTTTACACATGTTGATAAAATTATACAAAGTCCACCAGTAGTGTAAAGTAGTGTTAATTTTATTAAGTATATACAAACTGGGCGTTGCAAGTATAATTGAAAGATTGAGAAAGAGTTGTAAATTTTATATCTGGATCAGCAAGTTTGTGGCTAGTTAAATATGAACTGATTTATGCAGTTTCATAGTTCTGTATGCGAATTTGTTTAGACGGACATTTTATGTCGCTGATATTTAAATTGATTTAGGTAATTTTTAAATTTTGTACATACCTGTTTTAGGTGTATTGCTATGCTACTTGTGAAACTGACTTAGCTAACTTTTAAAATGTTGTATGTATACTTGTTTAAAGGAACAATTGGATGGTGGGTATGTTGAAATAGAGTTAGGAGATGTAGTGAGCTTTTGGTAGTTGTTTTCTTTATTTAAACATATAGTGCAGCATTTTGTTAAAGGACCTACATTCCACCAGGAGGTCGAAGCACTTAGAATTCCCAGCAATACTCGTCGTCTATAGGATTCTTACCAGAATAGACTAGACGAGTTGGTACCCATAATTTAAGACACGTTGAAAGTATTTCAAGGTTAAATGTTATTGGATACGTAGCTTGAAATTGCGCCTACTTAAATGTTACACTTTTACGATTTCTATTCTATTTCTTTAATTGTTTTTATAGAAACCGACTCACAAACCACTAGCTAGCCGGTGCACTTTTAATTTGTTACCAGAATCCCAACCGTTCTGGGCAATTCTAATTTTATTAATTTAATACTTTGTTTGCAATTAGCAATATTTCATCGTATAATGTTTGTGCCTTCTTTTTACAGCTATTAAGTTTTTTCAAAACTACAATGCGTTTTGCCCTTATGTAGCATTATTCAGCAATAATTTTTTTGTTATCCACAGTTCTCTTCCAACGAAATTCTGCTCTTAGAACTATTTCTCCGGACAAACTTAATTTTCCTATGTAATGAGGGCAATAGTTTTTTAATTCGTCGAATACTGCATTCAAAATCCGTTTACGTATATATTGCTGCAAACCATACATAATAGTTTTTAGGATCTTTTCAAGTTAAGGCTCTCGAATATTTTTTGCGTTTCAAAAATAGAAACACGTTAAAACTAATATGTCATATTCGAATATAAATCACATCCCTCTTATTCATATTACTCTAAAAATACATCAAAACGTGGATTCCTTTCAAATAATTACACTGCCAAAGAGTTTAACTACTAGTTAGTTTAAACAAACTGTTTTGATGACTAGGACTGATGAAAATTGTTAAAATGGAAAATTGGAAACTAAAACGTTGACAAAAGCGATAATGATAATGACATTTACACACAGTATTGCGAGCAGCTGAGTATGTTCACTGTTGCTATATGAAATTTCTACCAACCTAGAAACTGTAAACCTACAATCGTTTATTGGTGAAAGCAAGTAAAAGCTTTGATGGTATAAGATCGTCTGGATTTATTTTGTGAAGTTATGCATTTCCATATACTATCGGCGCAAGTGAGGACAATATAAAATTTTACGCAATAAGTGTGGTATTTTTGACGACGTATTTAAACTATAATGCCAGCATGATGTTTGTAAAACATACTGTAGCATTCAGAATCCTGACGTTAAAGTTTATTTGAAGTTATTACGCATGCAACACACCCGCCTTCGATAATAATTTTACTGTACAAAAACAAGTTTTCACTATATACAGATAATTTTGCTTGGAAGCAGGCTAATCGCGATAACAATATACAAACTATATACAAAAAGGAAAGTGGAATGCTTCTTATACGCTATAAATATTTTTTATTAATTAAATTGCTAATTAACTCTCAAAATGGAACACAAGATAATATCAAATTTAGTGCATATTGATAAATTGTGCAACTGAATTTGTAGAATGTTGATTTTGTGTTTATTATAGGCAAGTGTAAAACACAATTTAGCAATGCGTATCGGAAATAACATAGGTTTTAATCACAATTCCACCGCTACACAAACAGCTTTGTTTCCATTTTTTAAAAGTTATCCAGTTTTGCGATATTGAACTTTAGAGCCAGATCTGACTTCTCCCAATACTGAAAACAGCTACGTTACTATTACTAATATGAGCTGGTTATTCAGCTTTTGTAGCCAAATGCATTTATTTGTTCTGAACGATAACACGTATTAGTTATGTCATATTGTTTATTCTGAAAGCGTCGTTTCAATTTTTAATCAGTGTGACGCTACAACGAATTATTATAAATGAAAAATATCGATGACGTATTGGTGTCCCTATCGGGATGGAACTGCAATGTGGATGCTACATTAAAATTGTAACCGGATGGTTTTCCAAACCTATTAGTCTTCTCAAGAAGTTAAATTTTACAGTGCGTACAAAATGTGTATTACATACCGCTTGTGTTCATAAAATCAGTGGTTGGATAAAGCACCGGCTAAAATATTTTAATCTAAAAAATGAACGCCCACCTTGGCTGTAAGCAATAATTCAATAGTGCCTATTAATTTAGGGGAAGAATGATATAAATACCTTAAAAGAACTAAAATGCTGTGCATGAAGAATACCTGTCTCAATTTACGATTAAGTTGGGCGCCACCTGATCTAAGTTGATATGGGGTTCTCTAGAAACTAGTCCTAGGTGGAAAATGCAGACAATACCAGAACTGGATGTCAGAAAAATATATGTAGTAGTGCTATACAAACCCATAAATGGTACAAAAGGTGCAAAAAATATATCTAGACTCCAAATGCTTCCAGACTAAATAAGTTACAATAGAAGAATCTATAAATTCGATAGAAGTTCTAGGTGTTTAAACATACCAGAGTAAAACATAAACATTATAGTTTAAATTAGATAAAAAAATGTTTGTCATTGAGATTAATATTTGTGCAATACAAATAAACCACTTGCGACAGAACAAATATCAATGTATCAAAATACTTATTTGCTAGCACATATAAATTTGACACAATGAGCATTTAGTTAATGGTTCAGAACTCCGAAATTACCCTACTTAATTCGTTTTCAACACTTCGGGCACAAATCTACCTAATGAAGAAAATTTCAAATGATTGTGCATGGGCGTAATTTATATACTGCCCAATTTTATACTTTAAGATTCACTAAATTTTGAAGGATTACAATATGCAAACAAGAATTATTATGATATATTTAAATACGCAAGATCAATGTATTTAGCTGTCATTTTAGGAGAATATTCTTTGTTAGAGCCATCCCTGATGCTATAATATTTCGCCAATGCTTAGAGAATCACCACTGCTAATTTATCGTACTACCAATAGATTCCTTGTCGATGTAATCTAACGCTTTTCCAGCATATAAAAAATTAGAGTTAACCATAAATCTTCTAAACTACTGATTAGCATGTTTTATGTTAAATTTTTTAAAACCTTACCTACCAGTACATTAATACATGTTTTTAACTCGGCGGTCTAATACGAAGTTAAGTAAAATTGACATGCAAAGGATAAAACGAAGAATAACCTTGCTAAAAATCGCAAATTGAACAAACTAAGAATAGTAAATTAACTCAAGCTTGATTATTCCTTCTCTTTCAGACTTCTTTAAAAATTATATAACGGACATTTTGGTAATAGAAGAAAAAGTCTACAACCTCTAGATTATAGATTTAGAAGTAGCGCTCGAAATATAAGCTGCGTCATTAACATTTCTCATTTTGTGAAGTACAAATTTTGCAAGTTTCTGCACAGTACCGTGGGTAAGGGATGCAACACTTTATAGATAACATTCATAAGTTAAGTTTTGAATTGCTTGACTGTTAAAGCAACAACTAATTGCAAACACTAGGCTTCAGGGTTTGACTTTGTTTACTAACGGTTCGTCAGAAGAAAGTGTTAAATTTTGAGAGTTGCCATTCATTATTTATTAGAAAACTACTGGGAGTACACAACACGTCAGCCATGATGGTGTTTTGGCAAAAGGGCACGATATGGTTACATCTACAACTAGTATAAATACCGGCCGTTTTTCTTTACCACTGTTTGGTAGGTTTTAAAGAACTTTTTCCCCATACATTAACGAACGTTATTAACACTTTCTATGGTACTTAGGGTTGTGGTGCCCAGCTTCTATTGTATACGGCATAAACCAAGTTTCGCAACCCACGCCAAACCAATTTGTAAGCATGCATAAAAATTTAAAATTTAGGAAGGGGTCTCGAAAATTACCCATAAATGTTGATCGTATTCCTAAATTCCTTCAACTAGTATACGCTAGCTTTTTTCACAAAAATACGTTTTAATTTGGATGTAAGGTAAAATGTAGTCCCGGTGTACGAATGATGACATGCACGCTAAAGATCCCTCTTGCTTGGAATAAATAGCAAGGGTTCGGCAAAATTCCAAATTTCCAGATAAAAACAAGTTGAAAATGCAAGGCATTGTCGCAACGAACTTCCAAATGTAGACTTACTTTAAAACAATTTAAAGAAATTAAAATTATTATGTTGTAATAATTATAAGTATTCAGATAAAAAAAAAAAATTTATTCCCGGGGGGGGGGGTCGGGTATCCGTGGTCAGATTTTGTGGGGGGGTACCATATTTCGACTCAGCTATGTTAGGGGAGTCCAAATATGTATCGCACATTAATTTTGGACCTATTTGAAATTTTAATTTTCCCGACGGAATATCGCGAGGACACGGCGTCCCCGTGGCCCGATTTCAACTGACATCAAAACTTAAGCTCAGGACACCGAGCTGAATCGATTGATGTATCACACATTGATGTCCGACCATTAGAAAGGCCTCGGGCGGACAGACAGACGGACGACAAATCGATTTCATAAACGAACGAAGTTCGTTGAAAACTCGCTTCCTGGGCAATGTAATACCTTCGGGTGAAGCATTGAATAATCAAAGTAGTTTTTGTTTATTGCATGACGCCCTGCATTTTATACATATTTAACATTCTTGTATTGTAAATATATACATTGTAGGATTTATGAAATCTTTTATTTCAGCGGCTTTTGTTGTCGCCACCTTTATCCTATTTAATGGTTAATGCATTACTTTTATATTGTATTGAATTGTACCAATTTATCCTAAAAAAACCTATTTTTATTGATTTCGTTATACAAACTGCCCTAGTTGAAATTACGTTTTCGAAAACAAAAGAATTAGATATCATGCTTAGTTAATAATTATTATTCGTTAAGTCTACCATGCAGGGTGCTTCCGCATCTAATATACCATTATAATTCACTAAATTTTCCTTCGCCATTTAATTTA
This sequence comes from Platerodrilus igneus, assembly GCA_036346225.1. Taxonomy (NCBI): domain Eukaryota; kingdom Metazoa; phylum Arthropoda; class Insecta; order Coleoptera; family Lycidae; genus Platerodrilus; species Platerodrilus igneus. The sequence goes on from JARFIW010000791.1 coordinate 8,325,582, forward strand.
TAGCTAGCGTAACGCAGCGTGTTACAGGGTTTCAGGAATTTTTCAAGAAAAATTTTAATTAAGTTTATTGAATTCATTTCGGTTAAAGTCGCCACACCATTAGTCTTATTTTCTGTTGTGAAAATCGTCGATGCTAATTACAATATCAAGAAACTTTTGACAGTAGGTTTATCAACTTTCAAGGTCAAAATGTCATTTAATTAAGTCAATTAAAGGCGCTAGCTAAGATAAGTATTTTAAAATCCATGAAACTCTTGACCAAGGTCGTTTTTGAAACACTTGGTTTTGCATGAACTAAATCTTACGAACATAATTATAGATTGCATTTTTTTTATTACATGTAGTGATTGATAGAGTGTACTTACCGCCGTCACATAAACTATTGTATTATGCTGTACGTTAGAATAATTGACATCTTCAGCAAAATGAAAGCCTATTGCACACAGCACTAGAATTAACAAAACTATATCCAATTTGATCATTTTGCAGTGATTAACTTAAATATTGTAGGATATTAAAGTCTGTATCTACATATACAGTTTAGTTTTATCATCTCTTGATAACAAAGATTATACCAAACAGCTGCCGATTATCAGATAACCGGGCATGTAAAAAATCAAAAGTTTATTTGTAAAAAATATAATGAAATGATACAGAGCGTCAGTGATGACATAACGGTGCAATATTTTTGAAAAACAGAGAATACAAAATATGGTTAAGGAAAAAACCCGTTAAGAGTTGTAACCTTTCTAATTATCTATCTTTCTAAAAAAATTATTGAGGTTAAAATTTTCTTGCTAAAATAGACATGAACTGCACTTTTATCTCAAGACCTGCAGTGAGTTCTTTGAATTGTTATTCCTACTAGTAAAACCATACACTTGATTTAATCCAAGTTCAATAAACAATAACACATTGACACTATTTTAGTGAGTAAAAAAATATATAAATAATAAGTCTGTAACCAATGTTATTTACAACCAAATTTATACAAACATATATGTTTTGTTTTTACAATATTTACAGAGGGAAATGTTGCCAAATGAACAATAGAATTAAAAAAGAATTGCTGCAAGGCAAACGGCATAAACAAATTGCTAAATATTTTAGTTTGGAATGAAGTCGTCATGTATTTAAAGCGAGCTTGTTTTAATTGTTGTACGTGTTCATACTTGAAGTCCCTAGGTTAGTAATAATTCAGCAGAAAATTAGGGTAATGAAATTTCATGTGCTGCTTTAAAAATTTTACAGTCACTTTTAACTACGCATAAAATTAAAATTTTGCTATAATAAGAAGAATAAAATTGGAAATACCTGTTTGCATGTGTGGTAGGTAGATAATTGTTGTCACCTAATAAATAAGTCAAATAGCAATTGCCTCAACCAGAACTCTCTATTATTGATCGACCAAGGACAACACCTGTGCAGATAAAAAGCTTCAACAACACCATCGAACAGCGTTCTCGATTAACGGCTTTCAATAATTTACGATTCCATCACCAAAACGTAATTTCGTGGATTCCAGGCGAAATAACTTATTAAATGGTAGATTTGTTATACTGACAGCTGCTAATAATAAACTTCAGAAATGATGGCGGGATTGCAGGGTGTGTTCAGAATGGCAACGTAGTGGCTAGAATTCACCATGTGCATATTCTATTAAAAAATACGCATTTATGGATACCATAGTAAATAAGACAGGATTGAAATTATTTCCACGTGCTTCTGGAAAAAATTTAGTATTGCGTGCTTCTCGCAATAATTTAATCTCACGTGAACCCGTAAATAAATTCCACTTTTGTGAATCCGCAATTAAATGCCACTCTCGTAAATCCGTAATTAAGTGCTTAAGTAAAAAAAACCTCTATTAGATTTAACAATTTCAAATTAATAAAAGCGAAGTACATTTACCCACATTCGGCTTTGCACAATATTACAAGGTGATCCAACTAACTTGGGAGCGCCTTAATATTTGATGCTTTTCAGGCTAAGCTCAAATTCACAATTCGCAAGACCCATTTTTGTGCAGTGCTTAAATTAAAAAGGAAGACAAAATTCGCGTATCTAACCAAGTAGATAATATCCCTCCCAAGCACAGATGGTTTCAAAAATGTTGTTTTCAACCAAACACGTTCCTACGAGGTCTGTATGTATGTATGGTTGTCTATCTATCAGAATTAAGTAGAATACATTGCCTAACCAACAGTATTGATAACAGAAAAACTTAAACTGTTACAGAGTCTCTGAATTGCTTTCATGTTCATAAGCGGAATAAAATACTCAAACGTTCCCGATGGTTAATTTAAATTTATTCAAAAATATTGTTTTAGATTATGAAAATTACAAAAATCCAACTAATTTCAGTATCTCAATCTGCTACCATACACATAACAAACTTATGTTGCTACGTTCCAAAGAGAAAAGAAAATAATTTTCACTTACCTACATAATAATTTGAATAAGAGCCGCTATACTTGCGGCCACGTCCCCAATGCTCCACCCAAAGGTACTACATTGGGTTTAAACGCGAAAAATAAACGTGCTTCTAATTTATTCAAACTTCATAATTAATTCACTCTAAATAAAAATCTAACAGACTGAAACAAAAACTAAAAACAAGGTTTAAATAATGGTATCCCTAGCCTTGACTTTGGAGCGTGCCCGATCAACAAGACGAGCAAAAATGAGAGGGGGAGGGATCCGTAATACCGGATAGCAGACGCCGGCTCTGCTTATCAGTGCGACCTAAAGGGTCGACTTAAAACTATCCAAATCTAGCTAGCTAATTTAAAATGGATTCAAACTTCTAAGCATTTGTCAAATGAATTAAATGTATTAATAGTGAATCCTCACTTACCTACAACGGGAATCATTTCTTAACCTTTCAAGAGCTTTGGGTTTACATAATACTGTTGCGGGTTACCATTAACGCGTTTCACCAATTTAGAACAAGTATTAACAAAAGTCTTTATTACTCACTATTCACAAGTCTAATTAACAGTATATGCTTTAATTATAGATGTTTTCAGTCCAATTTACAATGAAGCACTATCACACTAATGCTATTTACAAGCACTAATATCAGCTTAAATTAAATCCTTAACCATAAGTATTCTTAACAACACTAAACACTACTATAATTTATTTATTACACTTTTGTCTATTTATGTACAAGCTGGCGGTACAATATACACGTTCACATAACACAAATTTATATCTACTATAGGACTTTCAAAACGTAATGATGACCAACTAACTATACACGAGATGATTTATATACGACATTTTGATATAGACTAACCTTCGTACACTCATCACCCATCTTTTATATACCCTATAATGAAATAGATGACTCATATTGTACTGTTTGCTAGAAGGTTTGAGACTTCTGTAGAATATACTTCGGTTAAGCAGTTTGCGTATTTGACGGGTTGCGTTATAGTTCGTAACAATACCAATGGTCTATATGGTCTGTGTATATATAAAATTTCCTTCCATAAAGGTATGATCTAAAATATTTTGTTCCCCAAATTATGGCTAATAGTTCTTTCTCAATAGGACTGTACTTCTGTTCTGTTTTATTTAACGTTCGTGATGCGTAGCTGATTGGCTTATCGCTACCTACTTTTCCTTAACTTAATACTGCGTCTAAAGGAGCGTTGGATGCATCTGTAGTTAATATAAATGGTTTTAAAAAGTCAGGGTATTCTAATAAAGGGTGATTTGTAAGAAATACACTTAATTTTTTCTACTGCTTTAATAAATTCCGGTGTGTGTTCGATTTTATTACCTTTCTTTAAACAGTTGGTTAATGGTTTGGTTATTTGTGCGTAACCTTTTATAAATTTTCTCTAATATCCACTGAGTCCTAAAAGTTCTTTTATCTCTTTGTTGGTTTTCGGTAAAGGATAGTTTAATACGGCATTTCTTTTGTCTGGGTTTGGCATTCCACCTTGAAGCGTTATAATGTGTCTTAAAAATGCTACTTCCTTTTGCAAGAATTCGCTTTTATCCAATTGTACTTTAAAGTAGGGTTTTTTTAAACGTTCAAAAACCTCTTTTAATCTTTCGATGTGTTCATTGTGTGATGTTGAGTATACAATTATGTCGTCCAGATACACAAGGCACTTTTCGTGGTGAATTCCTCTCAAAATATTATCCATAACCCTCTGAAAAATGGCGGGTGCGTTCATTAAACCAAACGGCATGTGTTTGTATTCATAGTGTCCTCTGGATGTACTGAAGGCTGTTTTGGTTGTATCTTTCTCGTCCATTTCCATTTCGTGGTATCCTGAGGCGAGGTCTAATGTCGAAAAATATTGCCATTTTCCTAGTTTTCTAATATCTTGGTGATATTTGGTAGTGGGTACTTATCGTTTATAGCCTTCTCATTGAGTTTTCTGAAATCGATAACCATTCGGTATTTGCGTTTGCCTGAGGCATCTAGTTTCTTTGGTACAATTAGTACGGGGCTGCTCCATGGTGAATTCGAATTTTGAATGATGTCTTGATTTAATAAGTCTGCTACCTGTCTATCTGCTTCTTCTTGACTTGCTTGAGGTAGTCTATATGCTTTGGTTAAAATCGGTTTATCGTCTGTTAGTTCAATGCTATGTTTGACTGTGTTGGTGAAAGGTAAAGGTATTCCTTCACAATGGAATATATTTCGGTATTCGAAACATAAGTCTTTTATTGCTTTCTCTTCTTCTGTATTAATATTATCATCAAAATGAATGATCATTAAATTTTCATTTAACATTTTATCGTGTTTTGTGGGTTTACTTCTATCGGTGTAGTTAAAGATTTATCTATGGGGTAGTTGTTTGAATTCAAAATTATCGTAGTGGCGTAGTCTTTTATATGTACTAACGCGGTGGGTGTTTCTACTCCTTGTTGAAATGACATGTGATTTATTATTCCTATGTCGCTCTTTGATTTTACTAAGACGTTTACTTGTTTTTCTGTCCTAGGTTCGATGGTGTATTTTTGAGCTCTGAATGTTATTGTTTTTGAATTCAATTGGAATCTGTCCGTGTTTTGTTTTTAACAATCGATTTTTTATATCAATACTCGCTTCTAGTTTTCTTAAAAGATCCGTGCCCATTAATTCGTTGTATTTATTGTTAAATTCAAAAATGCAAAATTTATTTCATTTCTACGTTGAAAGTTTTTGGTAAGGATATGTTTGCTATAAATTGGTGTAGTGTCGTTTTGTGTGCTGTTCTGATTTTGAAAGGTTCTCTTTCTACAAAATCCAAATAATGTTTCTGCACGGTTTTGGGGCTAATTAAAGTTTTTGAAAATCCTGTATCGATTAATAATTTAATTTCCGCGTGAGGTATTTCTGTATAGGGTAAAATGTGTTGATTAATATTGTTTAGATTTATTACGTCCGATCGTATTTTATTTGGTCCAACTCAAAATTTGAGCACGCATTTTCTTCATCGTCCTCTTCGTAATTTTCGTAAGGGTCGTTGCATTAGTAATTTTCTGAATGATTTGTTTCATCGTCTCTACTTGGATTTGCATAATTATCTGTGTCTTGATTGTTAAAATCTTCTACTTCTTGGTGAAATAATTCCTCGAAAGTGAAGTTCCGTTTTTGGGTATAATCGGGTCTAATTTGAGCTATTTTAGTGTTCTGTCTGGTGTTATCAGATGAAGTGTCCATAGGGAATGGTTTGTAATAATTATTGGGGTTGTTGTTATTTCTCGTCATGGGCGCGTTTCTGTTAGAATTTACGCCGAATGTTTGTTATGTTCGATTTGCGTTCTGATTGAATTTTGGTGTAAATGCGGGTTTTATAGAAATTGAATTTAATGTTGGTTTTCGAAATTGATTGTTGAAATTTGTATTATTACAGTTTAGGTTGTTAATTCTTAGTTGGTTTATTGGTGCGTTAAATGATGTAAATTTAAGTTGTATTGGTATTTGTCTCGCGGGTTGTATCATTTTAATTGGTAGGTAATTTTTGTTCGCGTTAGGATTGTAAATCCGGTTTCTGTAATACATCACGTTTTCTTCTTCTACAATTAAATTCAACACTTCTTTTAAATTTTTTGGGTTTCGAAATCTTATCTTGTCCGATAAACGCTCGGGTAACGCGTTTATATAAGTGTCTAAAGCCATCTCATCGTACAATTTAGTTTTTATTAAACGTATGTTTTGATCGGATTCCTCGAGTTTCAATTTAGTTAGGATTAAACTTCGCACGTCTTGACATCGCATACCAAATTGGTATGGTGATTGATTAGTCTCTAATAAGACATTTTATATTCCGCTGGTCGCCGAAGTACGTAATCAATACTCTCTTGTAATCTTCCCAATCTGTCAGGTCATCGCGATTCGCAAAAAGGGTCAAAGCTCTACCCGTTAACTTATTTATGATTAAGCGTAATAGCCATAAATTTCGGTCAACGTCTCCATGTTCGTAAAAAGATTTCAGGAATGTCTCACAAGCAGTAATAAAAATACCTAACAGCCCTAAATACCATCATACGTTGGTATTGATTCTAAATATAGTTTTAAGTTTTCAGAATTCATCTTTATAAATTTTATTCTCAGTTACCTCAGTCGAGTTTATACTAAAGTTATTTAAAAAATCACTTATTGTTACGTGTATTGTATGTAATTATAAACCTTTGCTATAATTACATCGGTTTCAGACTTTGCTGAATAATTGTTTCATAAAATAATTCTACATAAAATGTGTATAAATATAAACCTTTGTTATATTTGAGTTCCGACTTTTGCTGAGTAATTTTTTTTTAGTAATAATAAATTGTGGTAATATATTGTACATAAAATATAAATTCTATTGTTTCAATCTTATTTGCTAATATCAATGTGCAATTGAAAATGGTTAGAAAAATAAACTATAGGTACTCACAATAATTTAATTACCAGTCCCATTAGCCTTCTTTCTTTATTGGATTAGGTCGATTCTGTACTTAGTCCAATTGTTTGGTTTTTGTTTCTAGTGAAGAAATGAAATTCACGGTCACCAGTTCTTCGATTTTGGAATTGTTAGTGCCCTTCTGAAAATCCATTCCGCCTGCGCCAGATATGTTTTGGGCATTTGGGAGCTTCTTTTTAAAAATATTTATTTTCCAAAGGACTCTCCTATCAATTTTATTCTCAATTATACAATTACAAAATAACTTCTTTCTGTTGCAATCAACGTTTATATTCACTAAACTAATTGAAATTGACAAAATATTTGAAGTTAATTATCAATAATTAATAATTAAAAGTTATGGTGAGTAGTTTGAATCACCAACAATGTTAAAGTTTTTATATTCAAGACTGACTGGCCATCAGGGACTCCTCAGGGTATTTATGTAACCCCTGCTCTTACGCCATTTTGTGGGAAATGTAGATCTCACTGTCTGCTATTTCTTGATAACATACAATGTCTTATTTCTTAGTAATTTTAATTAAGTCTTTTTTATTGCAGTTTATTGTGTCCTGCACCTTCAGTATCGGGTTGCGTCTGGAATACAAAGTAGTTGCTTCTGTTCTCATATCTGATATGAAATTTTGTTAATTTTTTATATTATTACCTTTAATTATACAATGTAACATTCTATTTCTTAAGACATAATAATTGCATTTTATTTTATATACATATTAATTGGGGGATATGTAACTCAGCCGAAGGCAATACATTGGACAGGAAGCGAGTTTTTTAATTGAAAATTTCGAATTTAGCCGAACCCTTTCTGTTTCGAGCAAGATAGCAATCTTTAACATTCGTGATGACACTCAAACACGGTGCCTACATTTTACCTTTCATCCGAACGACGACGTATTTTTTGTGAAAAATGCTCGCCTAACATTTTTCAAACGAACCGTGTCGGGATTTGAACCGGGGATCTTGGGCCATGGTAGTCATATGAATACCAACTGCGCTACGGAGCTGATCTTTCTTTCAGTAAACTTTACTATCAGTCAACTTTCCGTTCAGTCAACTTTCCGCCGGTAAACTTTCCGTCGGTAAAGTGTTTTCGGTAAACTTTCCGGGAGCGATTCAAATTAACGTATTTAAATTCAAATTACTGTTGCATGTGATATAAATTAGCATAAGATGCACATGCTATTGAATGTTGTGAATAAATTATTTGAAAACAATGCGGTTTAACAATAAAATCAAAACTATAAGCGTTAAGATCTCAATAATGGACGAAGTATGACGTGATTTTAATTTTCAAAAAAATTAAAAAAGACCGGGTTTGATACTGACCTCCAAATTCAATTCCATTTTATATGAACGTGGCTTTTATTCATGCCAAGTTTACATCCTAAAAGCATTAAAAACATAAAATGTAAAATTTCAACAATAATTTATTGAAAAATAATACGTAAATTATTCAAAAAGACAATGTAAAGATAGTATGATGCAGGTATGGCATGAAGATTGATCAAAATTAAGTACTCGGTAGCACAATATGGTTCACGGCCACATCGGTCATAAAGGTGCAGAAATAATTATTGCTAAATAAAACAAGTTTCCATAAACAACGATCAACATTACATTCACGCGATCACGCGAAAGATAAATATCTCAGATGATACAGAAATGCAGCTGATTTCTTACATAATGCATTTTCTCAACCAGTTTGTAAATGCATCACATTGTGCGGAATGAAAACGATGTATTTCCAATTATAATTCTAGAATTGTCCACTACTTTGTAATTTAAGTCTAACGTTACCATATACATAAAAGTTTAGCTCTTTTCGACGATATTAATAACAAAAATATACTTATAGAAATTGTGACAAAGTAGTTCATAAGCAACCACGCCTTAATTCCTGGTGAGTAAAAATACCTATATTACATATTTATAGTTGGTTTATAAAACTATTCAATTTGATAAGATTTAAAAGAAATATTTAAGTTTATCCACTAAATGTGTTACACGTGTTAAGTTCAGGAACAATTTCTGAATAAGAGCTAGGTGTAAGTCACCCAACTATAGCAATTTTGTAAATGTTTATACAAAACTTAAAGATTTATAGGGTTAAATCTTGTTCCGGAGAAAATGGACGATACGTTAATAATTTAGATTTACCCCGAAGGGGCGGCAACGCCTAAACTTTAAAGGGCGCACCTGATAACTACAGTGGTACGAGAGCGTGTCCCTGTAGGAAAAGAAGGCAAAAATATAAAAAAGATGTATACCAATATAACGGGTACCTAAAATAGGATATAAACTATTTAATTGTAGCATAAACTTGTCGTTTCGAAATAAATAAGTTCAAAATGAAAATTTGTAGAAAGCGTACTTATTGTAAACAGGATGTTGTTGAAGAATTTAAAAATTGAAACGGAATTGATTTAACAAAATTATGGTAAAAGGGGCTTACAAATTAACAAGTAAATTCTAAAAGCTAAATTGGAACACAACAAGTGAATTACAAAAACAATATTACAATGGACACTTACCTGAGAGGCTTTTTCTGTTATCACAATTTATTTTCATCGTACCGTCTTTTCTTAGCAAACTTTTTAGTACTCCCCCTACACGGAAGACGGTTATTCCGATAGGCCTCATTTACCTTTGGTTTCTGAATTAGTATTTCACCTCTTCTACAAAAATTAAAAAGTTTATGAAGGAAATTTTAAAATAGAAGACCTCCCAAAATATTTGAGACCAGCAATTGATGTTACTGCGATTTTATTTTTTATCCTTTTTATACTTTCAGAAATTTGACGACTTTTACCTATTTTATAACTAAGTCCAAATAAAATACAACGCAACCTTAATTTTTATTAAAAATAAATAATGGCAATTTAAATACAAATAATATGCGATTCTCATAAAGGAAAAACCTAATTTTTTAACATCAATCTAGCCAGGTCTTTCTAAAAAGAAATGTTTACAAAAACATTTAATCAATAAATACAGGGTGCGGCAGCGAAGTATCTCTAATTTTGAAGGTAATTTAAAAGATAACAAAAAATGTTAGAACAAAACTTTATCGTTAGAAAAAGGTTGAAAAGAATATGGTCAAGGAGTATTAAGTTAAAAATAGAACGCTTTCGAATTGTTACGTTCATTATTGGCATAAATTAAAGTACCCCGTTTTCCTTTTTAATTCATTACCCATTCAAATAGATTCCGTTTCTACTCACAAATCCTTGATCTTATTTCATATTCCTTCTGGCGGCGTAAACACCTTAAGCCCAATATCTAGTCCTCGTGCCCCAGATTCTTATGCTTACTTTCCTCTCTTTAAGTTTTAATTTCTGGACTTTAAGTTTTCTTTTATTTACTTCCTTGTTTGCTGGGTTTTCTTTCCTTTCTTTTTCTTTTCTTTCCGCCCGTGTGGGTCCGGGAATAAAATAGTCCTACGGTACGACCTGCCTGTCGTAAGAGGCGACTACAGCGGTCCAACACACACACACACACACACACACACACACACACACCCACACTTTATACACGTTCAATCTATACCCACACACATATACTCACACATTTCATAAACACACATTTCTACTTGGTTCTCCTTTTTTTCGTTTTCTCCGTGTACTTCTTGCACCTGTGTGGGTCCGAAAATAGAATAGTCCCATGGTACGACTTGCCTGTCGTAAGAGGCGACTGCAGCGGTCCAACACATACACACACATACAATCACATACACACACACGCACATGCATACACATACGTCCTACACATACACACACACACCCACACGCACACACGCGCACTCACATACTCATACAGCTACTTACCCACACACGCGCGCACACGCACACACATACTCATACATAACTACACTGGGATTCGGTTTAAGTTTCTTTTTGTACTGTTTGTTTTGTTTGGTTTTGGAAACGGGGTTTGTCTTCTTCCTGCCGTTTTGATGCTGCTATAATATGGGTTTTGTTTGCATTAGTTTACTTTTCTCTTACTTTGGATCCACTTTCCTAACCCTATCTCTTGCTGGTCTTCTTTGCTATCGGTTCTTATACCGATTGTGTTTCGTCCATCCGCTCCTGTGGTAGATGCTTTTTAGTCAGTTTTCTTTTCTTCGGAAACCACGACTTAGTTGATTTTAGGACTCGTTAGCATTTTCTTTCTTTAGTTCTTCAGTTGTTGCGATTTCTGGTTACCACAGTTTGTAGTACATCGTTTCTTTTACCAGCGCTTTTCCTCTCTTTTTCTTGTTCTCCCTTGTTGTTCCTTTGCATACTTGAGGCTTGACCCTTGGGTCCTGTTTTGGCTAGTACTGTTGGTTTTCTTCTTCGTTCCTTTTTTATTTTGTTTTTTTGCGAGAAACCAATTTCTGTTTTGAGGTTGAAGGCAACTGTTTCTTCTGAGAAACATCCGTTTTTTGACAACTCTGCAGTGTCGATGCCGTTTTATCTTAGTCCTCGTTGATGGTTTATTACCCGTCTTTCCTTCAATTTTAACTTTTTTTGTGGGTCTTCGAGCCGGATGTGAATGTTTTTTTTTTATTTACTCTGTTAAGCAATTTTTTTTTCTCTTTTCTATTATTGGTTTTTCGAGCCGGATGAGACTTTTTTTTATTTTTTTGTATAACGATATATATACGTCAACTTTTTTAGGGTTATAATAAATAATTACACCTAATTACTACGATCAACTTTCAACTATTCATGATTTCTTCTTTTCTGACATATTTTGATACAACGTAATAGTCCGTATGCAGAAATTTCGTATCAATTTCGAGATAGGAGGACTCCCTTCATGACAAACCGCTACTCGAAGAAATTTCATTATGGAGTTGGTTATGGAAATTCAGTAATACTCCCCAGTTGACATTTGCAGAAGTGAGATCATTCGGGAGAATGGTTTTTGTTTAAGTTGGTAAAATTCTCAAATTACACTACACATACTGCTTGGTGAATATTTCTTTGTTTAAAGATTCTCTTTCTTATTTTCGCTTCTTCCAAGAACCTAGGATTATGCACTGCAGCACTTTCTAAAATTATTGATGACATAATATATGCTGATAACAATAAAATTACGGCACTTACATTATTAGACTACACAAAAGCATTCGTATATGGGCTTTGGCAGTGGTTCATGTCAACTCATTAACAGTTATTTGAGGAATAGCTCACAACGTGTATCCTTATTTGGTATATATTTCAATATTCGAAAATTAAAGTCTGGTGTACCGCAAGGTTCAATCCTAGGTCCATTACTGTTTTCTATTTATATGTCTCAGTTTTCATCTGTAATTAGTAGTGGTTCAGTGCACTTTTATGGAGACAATACGCAACTGTATTATTCCTTTCCGACGGAAGAACTAAATGTGGTCGAATTGAAAATCAATAGTGACATAAGTAGGTTAGTTAACATCTCTAAACAACATATGTTAAACATTAACCCATCGAAATCTAAAGTTTTAATTAAAGTCAATGACATAATTATTCCACACTGTGTTGAGGCAAAAACTTAGGGTTAATCATTGATGTCGACCTAAAATTCAAATGCCATGTTAATAAACTAATACAAAAAGCTTATATTAATATAAAACATTTGTATGCCAATAAACATTTATTAAAAGTCGGAATTAAAACACTGTTATGCGAATCTTTGGTGCTGTCTTTGTTTAATTTTGGTATGTTATTTATGGGCTTTGTCTTGATAAGGAATACTTCAGGAGGGTTCAAAAAATTCAAAACTCTTGTCTGCGTTTGATTTTTGGAATCCGAAAATTTGAACATATTTCTCATAAGTTAAAAGTTGTAAATTGTTTGAATATGGAAAAGCGTCGTTGTTTTTGTCACAACATTTTATTTAGTAAAACACCGCCAGACCTATATAATAAGATAAGATACAGCACGGATGTACATAATATAAATATTAGGCGAAAGGGTATTCTGACAATCCCGTCATATAAGACGCAGATATTCAAACGTTGTTTCTCATATACTGCAGTACATATTTATAATTCAACACCACTGAACTTTAAAATCATGTTACCCTTACGCTTTAAAAACAAATTACAAAATCACATTTTACAACAAGGTTTTATGTAGATTATTTTTTTCCTCTTCTTTTTCTTTTTTGTTTTCATCTCATTGCTAATTAAGTCAAACTCTGCCAACCAACTGTGCATAATAACAAATATATATTTATGATTTAGGGTTAAGTGTAAGAACAGAGATTATCTGTATACATAAATGTAAATGTTATTAATTTGTCTATGTTGTGCAATAATGCCATTATTATTATTATTATAAAAACTTGTTTAAACTAATTAAATAACTTCGCGTTGAACATTACAATCACAATTATTGGATACAAAATAGCATGTAGTGTTTATAAAATGGAAAGCAAAACTTCAGTAGACTTACAGTTGTGTTTACTTACCCTCTATGATGTTTCGACGACCTTTTAGTGCAGGAAATGTTTGTAGGTAGATTGATTATTCTAACTCCAAGTATGAAAGCTCCAAGAACAGTCCACTTTAACAATTAACAGTATCTTTAGGTTACACGTTCGTACTCGCGTTCTGAGCTTGTTTACTATCAGCTTCGGAACTTAAGACACCGTACCTTTAATACTAAATTTACAATCTTATGCACACGGTGATGGCTACGTGCCAAATTCGAAGCATTGCTCTAATCTCGAATAACTAAAGTCGACGATATTTTGATAGATCCCCTTTTTCTTATTCGAGGTTTTTAGAAATTTCAACACCCCAGTTTTCGTTATTATATATAATGCGTCCAGCCGCTCGATTTTCGAGTCAATGTAGGTCTCTAAATGTTACTGGTGATTCGGTTTTTACATTTTACATTAGATACTGAAAGCGGTGTTATTTGTTTATGTTCACGACCCACCTTTTATGGCTGTAATTTATGAGTTTAAGATTATTGGGGTTGTGATTTTTTTAAATTCATGTGAGTTCTTTATTCCTCTCACGGTTTACATGTAACGTATTAATTTTTATAGCTGGCTTTATTATTATTAAGGTTGTGGGGTGTGTCGGTCCAATTCCATGATTCAGTAGTTTATTTTTGAACCTGTGTTAATGTGTTTAAATAAACTTTCCTTTGCCGGTTATTTCCCTAGTGTCCATTTTTCGAAATATATAAAGTGTAAAGTATCGATCGTTATTGTTGTGTGTATAAAAATGTACTAGGTGTTTCGTTATTTCAATTCTTTATCCTAATTTAATATCATACTGGATTAACCACGTTGTTAAATGTACACTACCCAAGCTTTTATAAACTTTACAGGCTGTTTTTATTCTAAGGACTCATTTAACTAACCGAAATTAATAAATCCATTTGTATTACTTAATGTCGACTTAGGTAATGTGCCTTTAATTTTTATCACTCCAATATCGAAAATTATGTCGATTATCTTGACCATATAAATAAAACGTGGTCTCATTCGAAAAAACCACACAACAAAGAAAATTCGTTCCTTGTCGAGTTTAAGCCGCACTTGCTCACAGAATCTTTGCCTTCTACCAAAATCATCCCCCGACAATTTTTGAACTAAATGGCACTTTTACGGAGTATTTTGATTTGTTTTCACGTTACCGACTTTGATGTGCCACTTATTCACCTGTCTGTTACAGTACCTTCTCCTTAAAACTTTCGTAAAGTATTTTTAACGTTTACTTTGAAATTGGGGGAGAGCTTTATCGAAAAATGCGTTAAAAACCTGAAACGCTTTAGCGTGTAATTTTCTTCTATATCTAAAACTAGGAAACTTTAATAATGTAATTTTTTACATTTCACTTAACTTTTGCCACATTATTACCTAATGACTTATCAATATTAAAAAATTTCTTAGTTCTCATTGTAGTTCACACATACAACACGTGCATTTTGCGTTTGTATATGTACACAATTCCTCATTTTCAAAATAAAATCCCAAATTTAAGGTACAAAATTACAGCAAAAATTTCAACTAGTTTCCTCTAATACTGTAACGGACAGTGGCAATGACTTCCAGTTAGAGCCAATTTATTTTTATTAGCTTCAAATTGATGTATTAGTCGATGTCATTTAATAATTTATTACGCTGCCACCCCGATAGTTCAAAAACTAGAAGGCTTTTCGGGTAGTATAAGGTGACAAAAATTCTCAGGTCCTTGATTCTTAATAACTTTTTAATAAACCAACATAATGGCTTCTGGTTTTCAGGAAGGCGTTTCTTTATTTTATTCCTTTTAAAATGAGTTGAACCTCAATAGGTCTTTGCAAGTTAAAAAGTAGAGTAGTTCTCCCCACGTCAAACCTCCAAAAGTTGAGGAAGTTCTAAACAGTTTCAAAATGCTGTATAAATATGTAAACCTTAGCAAAAAAGTATACACGCAAGTAAAAAGCCCAATTGCAAATAATTTACTCTAGGTTCTAGCTGAAACTAATTAATTTAATTCTAAAAATATTTAAAACCTAAAAAATGCTGCCATGCAAACGATTTGAAAAGATAAATAATTATTATTAATAGTTGTTGTTATTTAGTATAATTAATCCTCAAATAGTTTAATAATACAAAATAATTTAGTTTTAGTTATCCCCTACTTCAACTGGATATATTTAACGCATATTTCCAGAGTTGTTCTTAAAATAATCTGGATCATAAATAAGTCTAAGCAGCGTAGATTTGTAGTACAAGAAGAGTATTCAAGTTTCGAATTTCAACATGTTCATATCTATGATATTTGGTGTATTTACGGTAATATGTGGATGGAGCTGCACTGTTTTTGCACAAGGTTCAAATTCTTCCAATGCTGATAGGGTAATATATATAACGGCGGTAAGTATGTTTTTATTCACTAATTGCAGTTGAGATGGGATTGTAAGAAAAATGCTTAGTTAAGCTAAATAGTGATTTTGTTGGTGCTTGTGATAAATATGGATAAAATAAAGAGTCTCGAAACCCATTTTTATGTGACAAATGTAACAAATTAAATAAGTTCAAGGGAGAAGTATGCGATATGCCAATAATTTCTCTTACTAGTTCATTTTTAGTTTTAAGTTAAATTTTTCCTAATACAGTGAGTAGAATGTGATGGTTGTTTCAGGACACTTTTGTGAATTGGATTCATATCTAACCTAGGTAAGAGTTTTTTCGACTATCTATCTGCACCTTATCCAGAATTTCTCAGGTAATCTAACCCTGCTAGAATTTTTTAAATCGGCTATCGCTTACAAAGTTACACCCTGTTAAAGCCTCGTACCCCAGATTTTTTCGCATTGCATTCATATCTAACCCAGATAAAAGTTTTCTTCTACTATAGTCATATTAACCTGATACAAAATCTCCCGGGCAATCTAAATCCGTCGAAATTTTTCAAATTGGACTACCCCTTACAAAGTTACACCCCTATAAAGCCCCGAACCTTTAAATTATTTGTTTATTTAATTTTAACACAATCCTTTTTTGGTTACCCGAGATATTCGCTTTAATCCGGAATTTTCCCGGATAATTTAAAACCGTCGGAATTGTTTAAATCAAACCACCCTTACAAAGTTATACCCCTGATTTTAAAAAGTTACCCGAAATTGTCTTAAGGTGTGACGCGTAATATCGGTCTAGATTTTTCTGGGGAACCCAAATCTTTAGGAATTTTTTAAATCGGAGCAGGGGAATTGTACTCCTTGATTTTAAGACGCTACAGATATTGATTTACTTCCTTGAATGTAAGACAAATATTTAAGGCATATTTAATACCAATATTAAAATCTTTTCTCAACCCTTACACTAAAGTATTTTATCTTGAGATTCGAGGTAGTAGATGTTTCTAAATCAATTTAAACCTTTTGAAAGAAAAGATAATAAAACGCATAGACTATGTTTAGAGATTTTATTAACTGTAATAATTACTACTGGTACGCGTTGTTAGTCAACCAACATTTTGCAGATTACAAAGACAAGATATTAGTCATCCAGCGAACACCACTGGGAGGTAACACGTACACTCTATCCACCAGGACAGAAAGGGAAAGGATTTAGGATGGAGGCAAGGTGGGGGAAAGAGCTTAAAAATTATAAAATCTAAAAACTACTATATACAGAAATTACGAATGTAAAACACATATTTGCAAATATTAAAAGTATATACAAACAATAAAATAGACGAGTAATAAAAATATAATCAACTATCTTATATCTTTATACCCCCATGCGTAAGTTGATATGCTTCCGGGGATGACGTAACGCTTGTCATCTTCACTCGATAAACTAATTTTATTTAATAATCTACGTGTACAAATCGTGTTCTCTACTCCGGATTGATACCATCGTATTCATGATGGCATCTCTATTATTAATAACTATTTCTTTAAAATTACTCACAATAATCCCTTCCACCACACTACGACTAACCCCCATAATTTTCTTAACGTCTTTTTCGCTTACAATACAGTAGGATTTTGCTCTACTGCCTACAAATTCTAAAACTAAATCCCCCGAAAACTCGTCCTTAAATTTTCCCACAACTTTCTTGTTCACAAGCGGTATATTGTACTTTTTATCCGCGGGATAGTCGCTGGTGTAAAAATAGTTAATGTTTCTTTTAATATCACTATATAAGTATTCCGTTACCACACTGTACACTAGTGAATCGGTATCCGTATAGAGGAGCTGGATTTGGTCACCATACATGGATTTCATAATACCGTAGTGGAACTCGTACATTAAGGTTTTAGATAAGTCCAAAACCGCGAAACCCGCATAAATAAGTTCGTCGTAAATAACATTTACCCAACCATTTGTACTATGACCAAATCCTCCTCTAGTATAGTGCAACTATGGAAATTAGGTCTAGCAATTAGTTTGTTCGCGCACAACGAATTACCAGAAGCATCCCACCCGGTTACGATTTTCACATCAACGCGTTTGTCCATATTCTCCATGATCTTCTTGAATACTGCATGTTCATCAATTTGTAAAAATTTTTCTCAAACGCGCTTTTCGCCGACGTACTCAACTCGGTATTGAGGTCAATATACGTCTTAGACTGAGTAAATTCTAAAACTCGGTGGATTGCTTTTAGTTTGAGACCGTATCGCATACACAGTTGTAAATTCCGGTAATGGATGATATAGTTTCTCTTCTCCAACAGAGTCGCTAACAGTTTTGGTGTCTTCGATTTAGGTGATGGACGAACCATGTTTTCGGGGCAGAAAGGTAGATCGTTGTGGGTTTCATGTAGATATTCGTGATATTCCAAATCCACTTCTAAAATATAACCTTTTTTCACTAGCTTCAAGTATATTCAAAATGTGTTCTTTCAGAAGAGTAATTTCTTTATCATTCAACCATTTAAAATCGCTAATGGGTAGGTGCTGTCTCATGGTCCACCCATATAAATTATTAGCATCCAGGTAAGTTAGGTATTTAGATGCTTCACTAGGGTTGTAATTCTCCATGTATTTATTAATTGCTCGGTCGTATTGTTTACTGCATTGTGTTAGCCCCCCTCCCTCCGTGATTCCAGTCTTAATGAAATTGTACAACCCAATATCTCTGAACAACTCCAGTTTTACGCCTGTGTACTTGAGCATGGCATCCCAGCTCAGACTAGGAGCGGTCAGGGCTTACGTCATAGATTTTCTTGCATACAAAGAGAAAATTCTCGAAAATATCAGTTAACAATAAAACATAGGTTTTTAAATATAAGTCGAAACACCCGTCAAGACTCTGAATATTAAAGGTCTTCCATACCTTCTGTGCGTGACCGTATTCTGCGAATGTTACATCTGTGGAGGTCAAATCGTTGAAGAAGGCTTCCTTTGGTGGTAAGGATGTCTACTCCAGTACTGCAGCGCTGGTGATTATGCGGAAAAACGCCTTTCCGCGTCATCAACCCAAACTCTCCCTCTTCAGGGTAATATTTTCGAATCTCCACATACTGATAAAAATCGAGGTTTTGACTCAACTTGTCCAACGATGAGGCCATGAATCTCAGAGTATCAATAAATCTAAGCTGCACCGTTGTACTATCGGGTTCTCCATCAGATTTATCATGTTCTTCTGGTTCATCTCCATACAGTCTAACGTTTTTGGCAAAAGATATAAACCTTTCTTTATTATTTGAGATCACATTGACTTGTTCTTTATTACAACCCAACTCCTTAACGATGAAGTGGGAATCATATCCACTGAGGTTATGGAACACGACAGGAATGAATTGCGGTACTTCGTAGCTGATGATACATTGTGTGTGCGCCGCGAAATAGAAGTGTCCTGTTAGGTGACACTGATCCCGTACTCTGTCATCCCCAACGGCTACTTACAGATTCCGCACTCTACAACACCATAAAATAGTAATTTTTCCAAAGACTTAAGAGATTTCATTGAGACATTTGTTTTAAGGATTTCTCCTAATATACAGATTTCCTCTTTCATCCCCTGCATAAAAACTTTTGTAGCTTCAGGACCGCTATACCGCTCGAACTTATTTAAAGACTCATCATACGAGCATTTTATATAATAACCAAAGCTGTATGGCTCGTGCTCCTGGATGCTATTGGTGAAAGAAGTAGAAGTGCTTGGCATGGCAGTACTAATTGGTTTTAAAACGCTCTCAAAATCAGCATAAATCACAAACGGTATATTCATCTGTTTGTGGATGTTTACAAATTTCAGTGTGCTCTTGGTAGCAGTCGGTATTGCCGTCACAACATGGTTACACTCGTGTTGCTCGTGTTTGCGTAATTCCTCTTCATTATGGAAATAAATTAAACAACCATCACATAACAGTTTGGATCCTCCTTGGACAGACAGCCGAGTTCTAACCAATCCATTAAAATTTTTGATTAAACAAAAGTGCTCGTTATCATCATCTTAAATGTATAATAGGTTGACATGCCTACCCTTCTTTTTTTGAGTGAAATGTAAAGCACCCACAATCGATTTACCCTCAACACCAAAAACATTAATGCTGATATTGTTCTGTTCTTCGAACTTTGGAATAGTTTTGAATTTCATAGGGAAATTAATTCCAGTCAAATCCAGTACTGCACGGTAATGGGGTAGTTCGACACTCTGTCGGGGTGTGTACCAGCAGGATGAAATGCTGCCACCACACACCACACAAAGCATGCAGCATCGTTGTTTTGTATATTGACGACAGCTCTCTTATTCCTTATCCATTTTAGTAATGGTATGTAGGAAGACCCCCGCAAAAGGTTGTACTTGTTTATGTTGATTTCCAAGTACAACACTTTTTTTAGCGTCAAACCTAGAATTTAAAAATTAAAAATTAGTTAATAATTTTCCAAAACTAACCAGAATCAAGTTCTTGGAACTCGTCAGCCTTAGCTCGCATGGCTTTGCATAGTGCATCGTAAACATCGTCCAAGTTGTCGGATGACGTTACAACAACATTTTTTGTATTAAACGATTTCACATCGGTAGCTTCCTCCTTCATACCCATCTTGGTGTAAGAACCAAACAGTTCACAATTAATTTTTATCGCGGTATGCTCTGTTAGTTTCTCGCAAACCAAACGCGTAAACTTTTTTTATGGTCCTGGAGAAAATCCTTAATTCCCCGGAAATTGCAAGTATTTTTTACCCGGTAGGTGGCAATCCGGGACTTAAACGCAGTATGGACGGTCTCCACAACACCATCAGATCCGATGACGCGGTTTGCAGCATTTTTATGTGCAAGACTACGCAGATGCGCGGTAAAGTTGTGTCTTCGCAACTCGAGGTTGCATACGTTGAATTTGACTTCATTGTCAAGCCGTGCACGTTTGGGGACAGGTTCTTCTACAGGAGCAGTACGATTACTGGTAGATGGCGTCATTAAACCATGCAGGGTTCTCATATGACATAAAAGGTCGGTTTTTCTTGTAAACGGAGCTCCACATACGCCGCAACCGAATGGTTTAGTAGGATTCGTTTTTCTATAATTTAAAAACTGTGTTACACACTTGTATAAAATGCGTACGGGTTTAAAAACTAAACTAAAGCAGAAATAAAGCTAACAATTACGCATGGCGTAGCGATTTAGGTACATATGGGCGAGTTTATTTATTTTGAAGGAAGTCCGCGTTTACTTTTAATAAAGCACCCTCGGACCTTTCGTTTTACATGCAACTTAACCCTTGAACCAGGTAATTAAACTGTTTTACCTTGAGGGGATATTTATGATAAAAAGTAGTAAAATATTATAAAACTTTTTTTTTGTTTCAGCATTAAACTTTTCGCTACCTTTCTAACTCGCTCAAAACTTTTTTCACAAGTTTTCATTTCTGATTTGTTTACAGAGCACTCACAACCACAACTTGACAAAAAAAACTCTGAACGGTAAAATGTTACCTTATCGGTTCTGTGAGGGCTGTCATCTTCATCTTTGACGCTTCAGAGACCGTGGAACTAGTCGCGGTCGTTTATGGTTGTTCTTCTTCTTGTTCGCTAAAAAATTCAGATGAAGATTAGTAAATCGTGTAAATGCATTAATGGAATTAAATCTATATTAAGCCAACGAATACATACTGTATTACTTCGGGTGTCCTCAGGTAGTACGTTGCAATTGGCGGATCTGCCCACTGAGCCAACGATTTTTCCAGCACTTCATTTGCATTGAGTAGAAAAGAGTAGAATACACGATTTGTACACACAGTTGATTAATAAAATTAGTTTATCGGGTGAAGATGATATACGTTACGTCATCCCCGGAAGCATATCAACTTACGCATGGGGGTATAAAGATATAAGATAGTTGATTATATTTTTATTACTCGTCTATTTTATTGTTTGTATATACTTTTAATATTTGCAAATATGTGTTTTACTGTTTATATATTTTTACATTCGTAATTTCTGTATATAGTAGTTTTAAAATTTTATAATTTTTAAGCTCTTTCCCCCACCTTGCCTCCATCCTAAATCCTTTCCCTTTCTATCCTGGTGGATAGAGTGTACGTGTTACCTCCCAGTGGTGTTCGCTGGATGACTAATATCTTGTCTTTGTAATCTGCAAAATGTTGGTTGACTAACAACGCGTACCAGTTGCAATTATTACAGTTAATAAATTCTCTAAACCTAGTCTATGCGTTTTTTTATCTTTTCTTTCAAAAGGTTTAAATTGATTTAGAAACATATACTACCTCAAATCTCAAGATAAAATACTTTAGTGTTAGGGTTGAGAAAAGATTTTAATATTGGTATTAAATATGCCTTAAATATTTGTCTTACATTGAAGGAAGTAAATCAATATCTGTAGCGTCTTAAAATCAAGGAGTACAATTCCCCTGAGGGTTGCTCTGATTAAAAAAATTCCTAAAGATTTGGGTTCCCCAGAAAAATCTACACTGATATTATGTGTTATACCTTAAGACGATTTCGAGTAACTTCCTAAAATCGGGGGTATAACTTTGTAAGGGCGGTTTGATTTAAACAATTCCGGCGGTTTTAAATTATCCGGGAAAATTCCGGATTAAAACGAATATCTCGGGTAACTAAAAAGGGATTGAGTAAAAAGTAAATAAACAAAAAATTTAAAGGTTCGGGGCTTTGTAGGGGTGCAACTTTGTAAGGGGTGGTCCAATTTGAAAAATTTCGACGGATTTAGATTGCCCGGGAGATTTTGTATCAGGTTTATATGACTAGTAGAAGAAAACTTTTATCTGGATTAGATATGAATGCAATGACCAAAAATCTGGGGTACGAGGCTTTAACAGGGTGTAACTTTGTAAGGGATAGTCCGAGTTAAAAAATTCTAGCAGGGTTAGGTTACCCGAAAAATTCTGAATAAGGTGCAGATGGATAATCAAAGAAAACTTACCTAGGTTAGATATGAATCCAATGCGCAAAAGTGTCCTGAAACAACCATCAACATTCTACTACAGTGATTGTATTAATATGTGATAAATAGCGTTGGCTTAAAAAAGACTTCTGTACAACTATCATTATTACCGCTAGTGATACATATAAGGTGTTATTTTGAAAACGGACAATCTACTATACCTAACTCTTGAACCAAAGGAGATATTTGAAAACGCTTAAAGCGTTTGAAATAGACGTTGTTCCACTCCCCATATTTTAAATGAAAAAGCATAGGTCGATCGATTTCTCTTTTAAAACCTACTCAACTTGAAATCGCTGTGACCTTCATAGTGAAAAGGCAACTTGCACAAGGTTGCAAAAAAAAGCATTGTTATTAAAATGGTTGTGTAGAAAAAAAAATCATAATTTTTCAATAGCATCAGTGATAATGCCTACAAAGGCATTACAAAACGGTTAATAACTGCTTATTGTGTTTGATATTGATACTCTTACAACAATTTACGTTTTAGGTGTTTCGTCATGGAGAGCGCACGGTGGACGCTGGAACATTATATCCCAATGACCCATATATTAACGAGACTTACTATCCATATGGATTAGGACAGTTAACTACGGTAAGTTGCTACAGAAAGCAGATTTCCTCAACAGGCACTAAATATAGGAAACCCAAACGAGCCCCTTTCTATTTCAGTTGGCCCATCATAGGATTTTTGAGAATTTTGCCCCCAGAGGATAAAATACAAGTATCACATGAACTAAGTTTTAAATTTATTTAACTATATCTTTAACCTCTCTTAACTAAAATTAATACTAAAAGCTAATAAATTAATACAAAATGGGAACAAATAGAAAAATCCGAGCAAATACGTAACATTTAAAAAAAAACAGTTTTATAGTTTAACACTGGGTAACATCGCTTTTACTTTTATAACAGATGACACTTTTTTAGCAGAGTATTAACCAATCCCTCGCACAATTGTGGTGTAAACGAATCTCATATTTTCTGAAGCCTTTGCCTTAATTCAGAAAATGTTCTAGCAGGATATCTCAGTAGCATTTTTTTCAACTCGTCTCAAAGTTTTGATAGGAGATAAATCGCGACTACTAAAAACGCATTCCTAAAGTGGAAAATTGCGTGTTCCATCTATTTTAAGTCCTTTTTTAAAGTGTGCTTACTGAAACAAAAAATCTTGTCTTGATGTCAAATATTCTTCCATGACCGGTAACAGCCATTTTTCTAAAACGTCCAAATATTTTGCTGCACTCATATCCTTCAAAAATGAAGTTTTTGTACCCTTTTGGATGCTATATTGCCGCCTACCATGACCGATGCAAAAAATTTTACTTTTCTGTTTAAACAGCTTGGATTGAAAGCAATGTCTTTTTTGAATAATTCGACTTCTACTATCGCCAATACACACTTCAAATTGAACTTCATTTGTCCATCGTACTGCGTGCCATTGTTGAGGTGTTTTAGCTTTATGTACTTTAGCCCATCTTCAACTATTTTCCTAACGTGAGTTAAGGTTTGGGCCTTTGGAGCGATGTTTTTAAAAAACGTTTCCAAACTCTTAACAAATTTATTTATTCTAAAACAGAAATTAACATGGAATTTTGAATAACTGTATAAAATAACTTTAATTCGAAAATATTAAGTTAATTGAAATAAGGCGAGTAGTCTAGGTAAACAACAATGCAAAAGCTGTAGTACTCAGACTGACTGCCGGGTTTTGAGCTCCCGGGCTTTTTATAATAACCTGCTCCCTCACATGGCTGTGGGAACTTGCAAATTTCATGTCTGCTTTACTCTTAATTCTACACTTTATTACATTGTAGCAATCTTATTTCTAGGTAATTGCGGTATGTTAACCGTCTGTGACCTGCCACCTGCAGTATCACTGCCCTCGGATACAAAGTTGCATATCCGTTCTCATGAACTGTTAATAACCTGTTTGGGTTATCTTTGTATTACACTGTTGCAATTGACTTATAATTTATTAAGCAATTTCTAATAATTTCTATTAGATTCTATTATTCAATATATATAGGTAAATTGGGGGATACATAACTCGTGGCGCGCTAAAAGTGGCTTTTGATTGAACTACAGTAAATTGTCAATTATAAACAATTCTTTAGAAATAAATATTTTTGTAGTTTCAGCTACTTATATTATTTTCTACAATAAAAAATGTTACATAGTAATTTCCAAATTCTAGTTTACGAGCCTCTCAGTGACATGCAGATTTCGAAATGCACTTTCTATCAGCATAACTCCACAGAGCCCTTAGTTCAAGATAACTGGCAAATCGGTTCTTCTTGATAATTCTTCATATGGCTTGTCTATCGGCAGTAGTCATTTTCCTTTTTCTCACGCATGGAGGTTTTGTGTAACTGAACCGGTAGCATTATATCTTCTAACTATTTTCCAACACTAGATCGCGATATTTCTAACAAATTTACAATTTAAGTGTTTGGTTTTCCAGCCCCAAAGGTGAAACGTATTTGTTATGGCCATCTATGAAATATCGACTTAACTTCGAATTTACTTCTGTACTTGACCAGTCTAATACTAATGATTACTCACCTGATGGCGTTCTTATTTTACTCTTGCCATCTTACAGAACTTCTTTCGAAGTTATTTTTGTTTATTGTTTTTGGTTGTTTCATAAGGATTATAAACCATTTCTTCATGATGAGATCCAGTGAGATCGAAACTAGTTGATGAATGTTTATTCCCTTTATGAGACAAACAAATTGTTTCATTTATGGCCCTGCAAATAGTAGCTTGCTTTGTATAGTTAAAAACTCTTTTTCGATTCTTCGTAAAGTGGGCGTTTATTTACACATCGTATATACTGTTTTATTTATTAAATTTGCTAAAAGCAATTATTTTAATATCATTTTTATTTTGATCTCTACTCTCTAGGGTATTATGACGAGCGTCGCCAAGGGACGGTGTGTTATTTTTTTGCAAAAATTCTTGCATTTAGCACATCGAACAAGCCCAAAGGTGAAACGTATTTGTTATGGTCATCTATGAAATATCGACCTAATTCCGAATTTACTTCTGTACTTGACTAGTCTAATACTAGTGATTACTCACCTGATGGCGTTCTTATTTTACTCTTGCCATCTTACAGAAGTTTTTCCGAAGTTATTTTTGTCTATTGTTTTTGGTTTGTTGTATAAGGTTTATAAACCACTTCATCCTGATGAAATCCAGAGAGATCAAATCTAGTCGATGAATGTTTATTCCATTTATGAAACAAACAAATACTTTCATTTATGGCTATGGCAATATTAGCTTGCTTTGTATAGTTAAAAACTGTTTCAATTCTTCGTAAAGTGTGTGTTTATTTATACATTGTATATACTGTTTTATTTATTAAATTTGCTAAAAGAAATTATTTTAATATCATTTATACATACATATATATATATATATATATATATATATATATATACATACAAAAGTAAAAATAAGATGTATCTGTAAATAAACTATTATAAAAATAAAAAAGTATTTACTAATATAAATTGAACTAATAGTTGCATAGCCATTAACAAAACAATAACTTTATTACTTAACAAGACTTTGAGCCTTGTCAGAGCAGTAGTTTCCAACCCTATCATTGCTCTGACGAAGCTCAAGGAAGCCGAAACCGGTCAGTGGATGTTTCTTCTCCTTGTGAAGTCATAAAGTTATTATTGTTTGGTTAATGACTATGCAACTATAATTAGCTCGATTTGTATTGGTAAATGAGTTTTTATTATTTTCATAAGAGTTTATTTACAGATACATCTTGTCTTTACTTTTGTTGTACACAAATTTCTGATTGCGGACTGCAAATAACTTGACTTTATATATATATATATATATATATATATATATAAATATTTTTGGTAGTTAATTACACAAGGTAAGTTGATAAATACTACCGTATTATATTGAATAAGATGAAAAAATAACTTAGACTTTTATGCAAAGCCCAAATAATCATTTCAAATCGAGCTAGTAATTGAAAGATGGAAAATATAAGGTCTTGGACAGGACTTGAACCTGTATCCTGGTTTTTCCGGAACCATGCGTTTACCAATTACGCCACCAAGACCGATGACGACAATTGGAAAATTTACAAATTTAAATCGTGTACACAACTATACATAAACCTAACTTTCAATTACGTCTGGCATTTTTGTCAATCATATGTGACATTGTCAAGTTTTTGACTTATGTCAGCTATAGACAGGAAGTTACACTCAAAATTAAGGCTATAAGCCAAGTATTAAATATATAAATATTTTAGATAGTTAATTACACAAGGTAAGTTGATAAATACTAACGTATTACAGTGAATAAGATGAAATAATAACTTTATTCCATAATGCTACAAGGAGGGTTGCAAACTTATCTAGCCATTTAAACAGACGCTGTTTTTACATGCGTACTTATTCATAAAAGTCGTTATGTTATATCAAGATTTTTTGTTTTCATTAATTGGCTCTTATTTGCAAGCCGTATTCTAGTAATATTTTATAGTTGTTGTATTGAAAATATCGTGCAGGTGTGGTTTTCAGAATACTTTGTTTTTATCGTTGGGAATTATTTTTGAAACGAAAACGCGTTATCTTCTCTCCCTATAAATACAGACTGAGCTTTGGAAGCTATTTTATTATATGTAGCGTCCTTTTCCGCTAAAAAACGTTGTAACGTCGCGATGCTAATTAAGATGCGTTCATGTAACAGACTTTGTTCTACTTCAGTGTTAAACTCAAACTTATTTAATGAAATTGTTTAGTCAAGTATCCAGTCCAGCGGTAAGTGTATGTACGCACTTCTAGATCTGCTACGATGATACCAGAGGAAGGCAGCTATTCTTCTTAAGCTACAATCACTCTTTTTCTTGATGCTTCTGTGAAATCTAGCTACTTCCTTTGTTGGCTGATAATTACGTAATTGCTTTAGTGTTCTTACTCGTGGTTATGGCGCAATAAATTACAGACTGCGTGCTAAAAGATTACTCTCACCTCATAGTGCATACGTGATTGCGTGATTGTTTTGAAGTCACAATTAATATAAACCAAAGCTCTCGTTAGAGCAGTTTTATCCATTTTAAATTAATATTAGATAATGCTAACGTCAACAACTAGTTTATTAAATTCTAATATAGATTAAGTCTATCACTTGGTTCATTTAGTTTAGGGTTGGGCTACCTCACGGTTACGTTATTACTTGTAGGAAGTACACTCCAAGCAGAAGAAAAAATAGCGTTATAATACTCTATATATGTCTAGTTTCCTTCTTGTATCTATTTAGGAATGAAAACATGATGTTAATATTCTTGTATGTATTATTTAGATTTTAGGATTTTATTTGACTCAGAAATAATTTTTAATCTATATTTGCTTTAGTGTGTATTTCTATATTGTGTTATATGCGAGTGGACGCTTTTGTTTACGTTACCTTGTATTATAATTTGAATAAGGGCCACGTCCCCAATGCTCCACCCGGAGGTACTACATTGGGTTTAAACGCGAAATTTATACGTACTCCAAATGTAATCTAACTTCAAAATAATCTATCCTAAATAAAAGTCTAACAAACTAAAACAGAAACTTAAAACATGGTTTGAGTAATGGTATCCATAGCGTTGATTTTGGAGTGTGTCCGATCAACAAGACACAAGCAAAAGTAAAATGGGAGGGTTCCGTAATACCGGAGAGCAGTCGCCAGCTCTGCTAAACACACACACACACACACACACACACACACACACACACACATATATATATATATATATATATATATATATAATTGCTATGATAAGAGGGTAGTTTACGGGTAGATTGGGTCGTAGGATCGATATGAATAACTTTAACTTTAACAAAATCAAATAATTCCATCAATTATAGGAGTAAATCGACTATTCTACAAAAAGGTCAATTGCGCGCACACGGTATATATATAGTATATTTGATTTAATGCATAGGAAAGAAGCTCATTTTGCAATAATCCGATACCATTTAGCTAAAATAATAATGTGTACGTCGTGTAATATGTTTTAAGTATAATTTACGAGTAAAAATAAGGGCTTAAACGCAACTAATTGCATCGATATAAATACATTATCGAGAAAGAAAGATAAACTGGCATTCTGGATATTTAATAATTTCATCGAAGATATCAACGCATGTATAAGAAAACGTATTCTATTACGTCATTAAATACGTGACTAGAAATAGTACATTTGTTTAGAAAACCAACATATTTTAATAACAAATAAACATCAGACGGTCAATTGTACGATAAGTTGTGGACTTTTAAACGACAAATAGAAATACGTGACAGAATTGCAATGAATATTTGGAAATTCTAAGAAGATGCTATGATATATTGAATGTAGACGTGAGGAATAGAACAAAAGTACAACAATTAGACAAGGATTTTGAGAAATACCGAGTTCTGGCAGAGATATGGCAAAGTACAGGCCTTGATCAATAAACACGGCAATGAAAACGATTGGTGGAGAGGGCTTATAAATACGAAAGGAAATGAATAGAGAGTTCAGTTCATATTCAACCAAAAACAAACTATGCTCAAATTCAGTAGAAATTTACGTGATAAAATTAATTAGTGAAACGTTAAAATTCAGAATAAGTAAAATTTGAAAGTGCAAAAATTGTGCGACGAAAAATAAGCCGATCTACAAATAGACGTAAGTTAAACAATTAGTCAAATTTATTTTTAATATTTACCAAAACAGGGCTTTTGTTGAGACGGCTGTTATTGATGCCACTTTCGTTGATGTTAGTTTCGTTGATGTCATATGTACTAAGTTGATATTTAAGTTTATATGCAAGTCGATGTTCATGTCGAAATCTAAGCCTTAACACAAATCTAAAAATACGTCTGAAAGTGCGATCAAAAGAGTACTCAAAGTTAATTCAAGAAAAATACCAGAAATCAAAAATGGATAATTCTGCCCAATAAGCAGAGCAGACATAGCAAGGGATGCAGATCACAGACACTATGAGGCAACTCCAGTGACCATTCCAAGTTAGCGATTTTTAAACATTTATTATTTAAAGACTGTTTCAAATTTAATATTTGCTATACATTATATTTTTGTAAGAGTCATCAAAAAGGTCATTAAAAAATATAAAAACAGGGAAAGTATCTTAGAACGTTTAAAGATACGTGAGAGT
Organism: Platerodrilus igneus; assembly: GCA_036346225.1. Classification (NCBI taxonomy): domain Eukaryota; kingdom Metazoa; phylum Arthropoda; class Insecta; order Coleoptera; family Lycidae; genus Platerodrilus; species Platerodrilus igneus. The sequence goes on from JARFIW010000791.1 coordinate 8,355,532, forward strand.
AATTAAAAGGTATTTTGCTGGCTTTCAGGAAAGCATAAATTTGGTAAATGTAAATATTCTATACAAGGGAAAATTTTGAGGTTACACAACATTGTACATATTATCAATTATTACATTGTGTGATTTTGAACTGCTTTATTTGAATCCATTTAAAAGGTAAATAAGATTTATTAATAGGAAGGTGAGCATTCAGTGAGCTAGTCGTGGTAAACAAATAAAATATAACGTTCAAATCGTGGGGCTTAATAAGGCATATTACTGCAATAGCATAGGGGCTTAAATCATAGGGCAATTTCACAGCAATATATATATATATATATATATATATATATATATAAACATCTAAAAGCATAAGCATGTTACAGTGCATAAATTAGCAAAAGCAACACCCAAATAAATTATCGGTGCACTCGCATGAGCATTATATCAACTAGCGCCATTACACACAAATACGTGCTTGGAAAATTATTCAAAATCTGCTTATTAATACAAATCAATGCTTATGCGAGTACAGCCGCCACAATTTTACTCTTACCTCGTATATTAATTTTCCAGCATCCGAAGATCTGGTCGTCTGCTTACAGCCATTCGTAACTTACCGCTAGTGAGTGATAGATATGCACTAAAGAAAGTTCTAGTGGGTATGCACTAAAGTCTTGGGGGATTACAATCACTATCCCTTTTAAATCCTGGTGAGGTGCGCGGTTTCACTCTATTTTATTCTCTTTATTTATTTTATTGATTTAATTTAATTAGGGTTATTGATTTATTTGTTATTGTTTATTCCCGATTTCTCCGCGCGTATAAAGTGAGACAGTGATTGTTTTAGTGGTGTGGGGGTTCGTCGTGCATACTAGGTTTTGGTTATATATTTTATTTTATTTTACTTTGTTTTTATTAATTTTATAGATATATATATATATATATATATATATATATATATATATATCATCATCATCATTAGGTCTTCAGTCCTAGAACTGGTTAGACGCGTACCATCATTGTTCCCTATTCTGAACTAACCTACAGATTTCCCTAAAATATGCACAGTTTGCATCTATAACTGTCTGATCTAGGTCTACATCTACCTCTTTTTCCTATCTCTGCTTGTAATATATCACATACTATTCCCCAAAAATGCCTTAGAACGTATTCCGCCCTACTATTTCTCTTTTTCTCCAGATATACTTGTTCCCCTACTATTTCTGTAACTTATTTGTTATTATCTTTGTCTGTCCATGCTATCGTCCTCATACATCTGGAGCATTTCAAAAGACTGCTACCGTTTTTCTGTCTGCATTTCAGCCAAAATTTGTTAACATGTTTCTATTTATACAATTGAGAGGATGGTTATTAAAGAAGTGTGCCATTGCATTATTGAAAGGCTTAAGTAGTCGTTTTTTTTATATTTATTTTGAGGGGGAAAATTCATTATGATTTAAGTTACCTCTTTGGTAGATTTTAACATGGTTCTGAGGCGACTCTATGGCGGGTTTACACTTGTCAGATACCAATGTTGTTCTATGAAGATTGTATATGGATCTGAGGCGACCCTATGGCGGGTTTACACTTGTCAGATACCAATGTTGTTCTATGAAGATTGTATATGGATCTGAGGCGGCCCTATGGCGGGTTTACACTTGTCAGATACCAATGTTGTTCTATGAAGATTGTATATGGATCTGAGGCGACCCTATGGCGGGTTTACACTTGTCAGATACCAATGTTGTTCTATGAAGATTGTATATGGATCTGAGGCGGCCCTATGGCGGGTTTACACTTGTCAGATACCAATACTGTTCAACGGAGATTGTATATGGTTTTGAGGTAACCTTATTGTGGATTTATACTTGTCAGATACCAATGCTGTTTTACAAGGATTGTTAATATGCTTATTTTTATGTAATTAGTTATTTTATGTATAAATAGAAACCATGTATGTAGGCTGTATTTCATGTTAATATTGCAAGGAAAACCCAGGAAAAACTTGCAATGCTACCTAGATATTGTGGGCATTTGATTTTCATTTGTTATTTCTTTTGTTATTTCTTTTAGTACTGGAATCCATTGTTTACTGAAAGTCACGGATTCGTTTGAAACGCAGTTATTTTTATGTAGGGTTATATAGGCAGCTTCTTTGATTTTGCGTTTTTGGTGGTTTTCTTCTTTTTCTTCTTTTTTTCTTTTCAGGGAGTATGTGTATTCAGCTCGTTCCTTTCTATTGTTTTCTAATTTTATACCCTATTTTACCGAGATTCAGTGAAGGAGGTTAAGCAACCTGTGGCTACCAAGATCCTTCAACACTTAGACATTTGCCGAAATAATGGTTTTCTAGTAAATCCTTTCACACACTTAACATTATTCGAGAATATTGCCCAACCAATTCTTGTAGTTACTTATAATAATCATCATGTTTAAGCACAGTTCTCTTTTCGTCATTAGTTTATCCATCTTGGGATTGGTTGGATGCGTACCTCCATTGATTTCTATTCTGGGCTAGCCTACATCTCCTGAAACCTCTACAGCCTACATCTTTTACTATCTGTGTGCAGTAGTCTAATCTAGGTCTGCCTCTTCTTCTCTTTTTTCCTATCTCTGCTTCTAAAATATTCCGCACTATTCCCTCATGCCGTAGTATGTGGCCTATCATCCTATCTCTCCTATTTTTTACCGTTTTCCACATATTTCTTTCTTCCCCTACCATTTTTAGTACCTCTTCGTTCTTAACTTTGTCTGTCCATGATATCTTCATCATACGCCTGTAACACCACATTTCAAAGGCTTCTACCTTTTTCTTGTCCGCTTCTCCTACTGTCCAGGCTTCACAGCCGTACAATGCTGTGCTCCACACATATGTTTTAAGCAATCTTTTCCTTGTTTCTATGTTTGTGGTCTTTGAGCACAATAGTTGCTTTTCTTGTTAAATGTAGCACGACCTTGTGCTAATCTTTGTTTTATATCTTTTGTGCTTTTCCCATCTTGCGTTATTTGGCTTCCTAGGTAGCAGAAATCCTTAACCTCTTGTAAGTTCGTGTTAAATACTTGTATTCTTGTTTTGATTTATTTTCCCCACCTTTGCAAACTAGAACTTTAGTTTTAGTTTTGTTAATTTTCATACCGTATCTCTCTGTTAGAACCGTTTCCATTTCATTAAGAGCCGCTTCTAACTCTTCCTTGCTAGATGCTAATACCGCTATATCATCTGCAAATCTAAGCATATCAATTTTTTTTCCTGCATAGTAATTCCAAATGTCTTTCTGCATTTGACAGTATTCATTGCCTCTTCTATGTACAAGTTAAAAATCAATGGGGATAGGGCACATCCCTGTCTCACCCCTTTCCTAATGTTTACTTCTCTACGTTCCTGCTCTAATTCTATTACTGCTGTTTGCTCTTTGTATAAGCTATGTACTATTCGTCTATCCCTATAACTCATTCCAATCCTTTTGAGTATTTTAAACATTTTTTTCCAATTTACATTGTCGAATGCTTTTTCCAGATCTACAAACCCTATATACATGCTTTCCCCTTTTTCTATTGTTTTCTCCATTATCACTCTCAGAGCTAAAATAGCCTCCCGTGTTCCCCTGTTTCGTCTAAACCCAAATTGGTCTTCTCCTAGTATTTCTTCAGCTCGTTTTTCCATTCGTCTTTGCACAATTCTAGTTTATATTTTCGACACGTGTGCTGTCAAACTTATTGTTCGAAAATTTTGACATCTATCCGCGCCTTTCTTTTTTGGTATAGTTACTATGATGCTACATTTGAAATCTTTGGGTATCTCGCCTGTCTCATACATATAGCTTACAAGTTGGAAGAGACGTTCTGTTACTGCTTGTCCAGCGGCTTTTAGGGTTTCTGCTTGCACCTTATCTGTACCCGGCGCCTTACCATTTTTCAGACTCTTTAATGCTAATTCAAACTCGTCTCGAAGTATAGGATGTCCCAAGTCATCATTTTCAATGTCTGATTCCTGTTCTAATGTAGTTAGTTCCTCTCCTGCATATAAATTCCCTATATATTCTTGCCATCTACTCACTTTCTCTACGTTTTCTATAATGACGTTTCCTTGTGCGTCTCTTATATTTTTGCTATACGGTTTTATATCCCTAAAATTCATTCTAATTAATTTGTATGCTTCGTCTGTCTTTCCTATTTCCATCTTAGTTTGTACTTCTTTGCACTTTTCATCAATCCATTGTTCTTTAGCTTTCCTGCATTTTCGAATAATTTCCCATTTTATGGCTTTGTATCTCTGTTTTCCTGTTTCGTCTAATTTATTTTTGTATTTTCGTCTTTCCTCTATTAAATTCACGATATCCTTTGTTATCCATGGTTTCTTATTTTCTTTTTGTGTATACCCCAAAATAACTCTGGCCGCCATGTCTAGGCTGGATTTAATGTTATTCCATTCTGTTTCTACTTCCTTAGTTTCAGATATTTTCGCGATATCATTCAGCAATTCATTTGACTTTTTTTCGAATCTTACTTGAATATCTTTGTCTTTTAGTTTCTCTAAGTCCAAGTGCCTTTTTCCGTTCCTCTTTTTCAGATTTATAAATTTAAGTGCGGCCTTCATAATTACGATGTTGTGGTCAGTATCTATATCTGCTTCTGGATAGCTTCTACAGTCTTTTACTTGATTCCTAAACCGTTGTCTAACAAGAATGTAGTCTATTTGATATCGTCCTATATCTCCTGGCATCTTCCACGTATATCGTCTTCTAGCATGATGTTGAAATAATGTGTTTGTGATGATTAAATTGTTCTTGTCGCAAAATTCTACCAGCCTATTTCCCCTGTCGTTTCTTGTGCCTAAACCAAATAAACCTACTACCACAGCATTAAAATCCCCCGTAATTATTAAATTTTCATGTCCTTTTACGTATCTTAATATGTCTTCGATATCTTTGTAGATGGCTTCTACCTCTTCGTCACTGTAGCTAGAGGTGGGCATGTATACTTGTACTATTACTGTGTTTACCGGTTTAGATTCTAATCTAACCATGAGTACTCTTTCGTTCTTTTGTAAGTAATTTTCCACACAGTGTCCTATCTTTTTCCGCATAACTATCCCCACACCCAAATTTCCTTCCCCTGCTCCTGTATGAATTACCCTGAAGTCTCCACTCCAAAAATCCCCCGCCTCTGGCCACCGAACTTCGCTGATCCCTACCATGTCTAGTGATAACCTATTCATTTCGATTTTTAGGTTTTCTAGCTCACCTACTTGCTTCATACTTCTAACATTCCACGCTCCGACTCGCAGAATGTTCCCGACTCTTATTTTTAACTTTTCGATCGCATCCTCCGAAGTAGTCCCCTCCCGGAGATCCGAATGGGGGACTATTTTAACTCCGGAATCTTTTACCTCAGAGAATGCCATCATTTTATTATAATTTAGGTACGCTGTGTACTTGGGAGATAATGTGGTGGTTTCCCGTTGCCTTCCACATCGCGGTAGTGTGTCTTAGACTGCCATACCGACCCCTATGGTCTCTGCCAATCTAAGTACCGAAAGAGCCGCTGCCCTCTTTCGGGGACCTGTCTTAGTCTGGTTCCTCACTAACGACCCTACTACTTTGGTTGGACCTGTAGTTTGGCTCTTTAGCTCATTAGAACACGCAAGCCATTTCACCTGTTCTAGTAATTTAGAACTTCGGCAAGGTGCAGGTCCATTCGAAATGGATATATATATATATATATATATATATATATATATATTTAACAGGTTTTTAATCGTACTTCTATATCATGCCAAGTCAGATCCTGATTTTTCTAATTTTCCTCCCCAACCACTGATTTACGCGCTGTTATCACTGTCAAATGTTGCGACTTTTCCCGCGAATTCTTTAAAGGCTGTCTAAAACGCCTTCTAGTTAGCCACTTCCCCGACTTCCTCTAAGCTCTTTGGCCATGCTAGCCCTGCAATTTCTAATTTCATATCAGGACATCATCTTGTAGCAGGACGATTACGTAAATGTTCGATTTAACTGTTAGAAAATATTCCTTTTGTTAACTAACGGTTTGTAAATAAATCTACTTGTTGAGGTTTCCAATGTTTTTGCCTGTGTGACCCACCTCACTCTACGACGTTTTGGGCTAGCACGGTATCCAATTCTGTTGAATTTCTATTCTACCCTTCTGTTTTGTTGCGTATTCGGTGTGAGCGGTTTTCTTTATATACTTTTCGATCTTTTTGTCTGCACGGAATACCGCAACAAGTTTTTGAAACAAGTTGACATAATTGCCTTTGATTATCTACTCCTCGAATACTTAATGCAACAATAAAATGTATATAATGATGTTGCCTTTGTTACTTGGGCAAATAGTTGGTTGTAAAGGTACATAGTTATAAAGTGGCATTTTTGCATATAATACGAAAGACCTACCAATAAATATTGAATTTAAGTACCCGATATTAGATTTATTTCTGCTTACATTTTCAAAACTTATAGAAAGGCAAGGAGCGGGAATTTACATTGGGCCAAACTCTGCGAAAGAGATATGATTTTTTATTAGGGCATGTTTTTACTCCTGACATTCTTGAACCAATTAGTACTAATATGAATAGAACAAAAGCATCGCTTGCACTTGTATTAGCAGGACTATATCCTCCTGTGGGAAATATAATGGAATGGAATTCAAAACTGAACTGGCAACCAATTCCTTACAACTACCTGGAATATGAAAAAGATATGGTAATACATTTTTCAATAAAGTTAGTATATTTATTATGTGGCTTTTAGTGGTTCACTATATCTACCTACTTTTGTTCAAATTTTGCAAAAGAATATGCATTATATTTAACAGGTCCGGAAGGAAAACAAATGCAAGATCAATACCAAAGTCTTCTTGAATACTTAAGGATCAATACTGGATTGAATATTAACCGAACTATGGAGATATTTTCAATCTTTTCCTGCCTACAATCGCAGGTATACTTCTTTTGAAGTAGGCATGTTTATTTCATTTCCTAGCTTTACATAATTTGTTGCCTGCATCTACATGGCAACAAACTATCTCTTAAAAAGTTAACCAAATTAATAGTTTCTTCTGTCTTAGTCGGAATGGGGACTGGCGCTACCCGAATGGACCAAAAGCGTTTGGCCAGGAACTCTGATAGAAGCCACGAAGGATGGTCTTTCTAGTGGAGTTTCTACACCGAAATTAAAACAGTTAGCTGGAGGTAACGAAATCTCATTTAAATTGTTTCTAATTTTCTTGTAGGCCTTTTACTGCAAAAAATACTGCAAAACATGAAAGCAAAATCCAACAATACATTAGAGCCGGAAATTAGAAAGATGTCTTTATATTCTGGACATGATGTAAGCATAATATACTTGCTGGGAGCATTGAATGTATTTGTTCCACATATTGTACCATACGGTGCGTGTGTTTTAATAGAACTTCACAATATTTCCAACGCATTTTATGTAAGAGTAAGTATTAAAACTAATAAAGTAGAAAATAATTATGCAAAACGAAACCAACCCTCATAACTATGAAACTGTTATAACTGTAATCAGCTTCTGATCTACATATTTTTTATATTTATTGTATTAATACATTACCGGCGTACTATAAGTTAGATGACATTCTAGTAATAAGCCATATGAACTAATTCTATAAAAAAGAATACATATTTAGACAGTTTTTTGGAAATAAATGTGGATTGGTCCTTTCGGATTTTCAAACAAATGTAGCTTATTGCACTGGAAAAAAACTGGTGTTCCAACTCGTCCTTACACTTTAAAGATAACTGGAAACCAGAGTAAAGATCAGATTATTTTGTTTATGATGTTATTTATGTAAATGTGGATTTTAAATGTAAGTTCTAAATGATTTGTATCTATGTAGTACAAAATTAACAAAACGCAAAAGTAATTATTTAGTTGAACTATGAATTAGCGACTACTAGTTTGGTTAAATCTAAGCAGCGCATTCTCTGGAACGGAAGTTTGAAATGTATTAAAATATTAAGAGATATATACTTAGTGATTTTAAAAGTATACTTTATTGGTGGAATTTATTGTTAGATAAAAGTGAAAATTTAGTATTTTCAATGGACAATGAAACGATAAACAAAAAAATTGATTTTTAAACGTTTTCTGTGTATTGTTAATTATGACATTTCCAGAAATGGAATTCAAAATTTCTTGTATATCAATATTGGAAACTAGAACAATTTGTGTGTTAGCATCAGTGATGGATTTAACTATGCCTTTAAGGGTATTTTCTTTTTTATAATACCTAGACAGTTTAATGTTAGAAAATTAAGCATTTTAAGAAAAAAATCAATCTGTATTCTCATGGTAATTATTTAATGTCTGTAGATGTTTAATGCAAGTTGAATTTTATTTGAACTGATTCACAAACTAAGCAAACATATGAAAGGATATTCAGCCACCCCCAGCGATAAAGTATTTGAGAAAAGCCACATTATTTTAAAAGTTTTTTTAATAAGTCAAATTTAGTAAATATTTTTAAGGAAGCGTAGAAAAACATAAAGCTTAATGTGATAAATTTAGGACACCAAAATGATAAGGAGTCCTCTCCGAAATAACTGTCTTCAGTATAGGGTATAATATCGAAGGGATTGCTGAAACAAGACAGTTTGGCGCTCCTTAATTATGACAACCAGAAGATTTTTTTGAAAGTAAATGCTCAATGGAACGTAGTTTGTTTGTATTTTGGCCATATCAAACGTTTATTTCTATTATTATTATTATTTTCTTCATAGGAACCCACTCCGTCGAACTTAAATTCACTATCTCAGCATTTCTAAATAATTGTTTCTGAATATTCTATGAAGTCTGTTCACACTTGAGGAATTCAGTCATTGCTTCACGCAACATTGTCATACAGCTTTATATAGATCTGCTATGCCTACTAATGTATCTATTAAATAATTTTTAACAATACCCTAAACGAATTCAATTAGACTAAAAATAGTATCTAATGGCTATTCGATTTGGCTAAGCGATCAATTTTAAAAACTTTTGGTGGTTTCTTCCTAGAATTTTGAGAACTATGCTACAAAGAACATTTTCTACTTACATTGCAACCATATATAGCAGTTCATATTTTAAAGATGCTTTTTCTTATGTGATTATATTTTTACTAAGCTATTCTGCTATTTCGTCTTTCTTCCTCAGAGTATTTTATATTTTTTGTTCAGTAGTATTGCAGTATGAAGCATTGTCCAAGACAATTACTGATGGTGCTTCTAAACTGTTTAGTAGCCGATTTTTGAACTAACGTAAAAAATTGACTTTATTGATCTCGTGACGATACTTTTGATCTTGGTCGATGAAAAAAAGACCGTTTTACTGGCGCTAATAAATCCATCTGCATTGCCTGCATGGAATACCGCATACCTAATATGCAGAGCAGAACTAATTCGTACATTCACATTACAAGATGTAAATTCATTAACCTTTTGTAGCGCGTTTGCAGTTAAGGTCCGTGGCTAGGGAGCGGCTTTTTTAAAAAACCATTTCCAACTTCTTAACAAATTTATTTTTAGTAATACACAATTGACTTGGAATTTTGACAACTTAGTTGAATATTACGTTAATAGAAATACTTTAATTAATTGTACTAAAATGAGCAATCTAACGAACTGCAATGCTAAAGCTGATCGATGGATTAACTGTCGTCGACTGGGGCTCTCGGGCATTTTATAATATCCCTACCCTCTCACATGGTTGTGGGAACTTGCAGATCTCATGTCTGCTTACACTTAATAAATACTATTCATAAATACAATGTTGTAATCTTAATTTCTAAGTAATCACAGTACCTGATCGTCTGTGACCGCCTGTGACCTGACATCTGCAGTGTCTCCTATCGTCTGCAATACAAAGTAGCGCTTCCGTTCCCATGAACGTTAATAAACTGTATACATTGTCCTTGACTTACTTTGTTGCACTTCATTTGTCACTTTATAATAATTTCCTAATTTATTCTGTTTCTTTATACATATATCAATTGGGGGATACATAACTCCTCCCGACGTACATTCAAAATTAAGTGTTTTCCCTTTCTTGATTTTTAATTTAACAAATTTATTTAATTCTTAAAATTCTTAAAATTCATACTTTCTAAGGGTACGTTCGTTTTTTTGTATACCTTGGTTGACTTAAATATAAAACTGTTTTCTTTATTTTTATATCTAATATACATTTTGTAAATTACGTAAATGATCAATAAAATAGTCAAAATAATTAATACAATTGTCCATATATTAATGTTATCGTAGTGCACTTTGGGCGTTTTAAGTTCGTTTAGATGTTCTTTGTAATCTTCCATAAGTTTAATGGCGTGGTTGAGGTTGTCTAATTCTAGATGTTCAAGTTGCATGGGTTTTTGAAGTATTTCTTCGTCTTCGCCTTGCGTTATCTTGATTTGTAATTCGGGTAAATTTGCTAATTTCTTGGTTTGTACGGGATCTTGGTAGACTCTGATTATTTCGTTTTTCAATTTTAAATAACAATTTTCTTTAAGGGTGATTAATTTACTTCCGGTTAATGCTAAGTTGTTTTCGTCTTGATTACAATAGATTGTTGCTATTACTTCTGTGGGGAAAATGGCTATCCATTTATTTTCGGTTACTTTCTGGATTTTCATATTGGTGATTTGTACAGGTTTAGCTTCACAATTTTCGTAATGATTTGAAAATTTTAGTAGTTGTACTTCGCAAGGATTGTCTTCTTGAATTGTTGTCGTTGTCAATGATTGGCATAAATATTGATTTGGTGTGATTACATTACATTTTTCGTTCGTATAACCATATCTTAGTTCATTTAAGTATAGGAATTTGGTTTTAGGTATAATAACTTGGTATGTGCTAGTCATTTTCATTGGAAAAACAAATAAGTAATAATTATTGTAATTGTTAATATCTATTATTGGGATTTCTATTAAAAAAGTTATGTCGTTATTCTTCACATAGCCTTTAACTATAGCTATTTTTTTTAAATATTAAAATGTTTGATTCTACTATACAAAAGGTAATTTACTGTTGGTTATATATGATTTAATTCTTAATAGTCCTCTTAATAAATCGATTGGTTCTATGATACTGAAGTGTAGGGTATTTAATTTTGCAAATGTTACTGCGTTCTCTAACGTGGCTAAAATTTGTTGAATTAAGGTAAGGGTTGATATTATCTGGGTGTATATCGTATTAAATCTGATTAAATCTCGCATGCTTAACATGGTAGTTTGCATGTTATTTTCAAGGGTTTGTGTTCGGTTGGCTATACTATCTAGATTTCTGACTAATTTTCTTAGTATTTCATTGAATTTTATAATCGTTGATTGAGTTACTGATATTTGGTTACTGATTATGGTTTTGATATCGTTCTGATTTTCGATTAATTGTTGTATTGCGTTGTCATACCGTTATGCGTCTTGATTGTCTAAGTTGCCGGTGATTGCTTTTATTATGTTTCCTAATCCGTTGATTAGTCCTCTTTTTTTGTCTTGTCGTTTGTTCTGTGGATAATAGTCGGTTAAATTTGTCCTCTATGTTTCTCAAAATACTTTCTATTATGCTGTCATAGTTCATCATTTTTATTGCGTATTCTTTTCCGAATTTTGTTGTGTCCATTGATTGTTTTAATCGGAAATAATTATTTTTGATTGTTTGAAATTCCTGTTTTAGTTCTGTTAATTCGAATTTTTGTGAAAAGGTCCAATAATCTATGGTATTCTGCATACTGCCTAATTTTATTGGTAGTATACCGGGGTTATTTTTTATGTCTTCAATTATGATTTCGGTGTCCGTTCTACCTCGGTGGAGGTTGACAGTAAGGGTGATGATTGTCCATCAGAAAGTACAGGGTGTCTTAAATTTTTCAAGTCGATATATTTTGTTATCTTGCCGTTGTCTACTACGGCTATGTTTTTGTCCGATATTCTTTTAATTTTAAAGGGGCCTAAATTCCTAGGTGCCGTTTTGTGTCGTTTGCTTTGGAAATTTTTCTCGTACACGGTTTGTCCTATTGAAAATTTATTTATGTCGGTAATTTTATTACGGGTTGTAGTAATGCGTTCTTTGTCGTTATCTAATTTATCCTTTACTTTGTCATAAGTTATTTTTAATTTTTCTTTATGGTCTTTGGCGTATTGCTGATAAACTTCTTTGTTATAATGTATGTCATAAAGGTTGCGTGAATCTGAATGTCCTAAAGTTAATTCTAAGGAAGTAAACTTGATTGATGAATGAATTGTGTTATTATAGGCGATTAATGCGTATGACATTAAATTAGTGATGTGTTCCTTCTTGTATGTTATTCTTAATAATCTGATTTGTGGTCCATTGGATTCAGGGTGGTTTTTAGTTATAAAATGAATTTTTATTTTGTGTAATTTCAAAGTGTTTTGTATTGTTTCATTTTTAAATTAGCTGCCATTGTCTAACGTTATTGTTTCGGGCGTTCCATAAAATGTAAAATGTGAAATCCTTGAGTCACGTCAATACTATTTTTAGAGGTGATTGGTATTGCTTGGCCTATTTTTGTAAATGCGTCTACGATTGTCAAATAACTTTGTGCTTCTACTACTAGAGTATCGGCGTGTAATTTCTGAAAGGGTTTGTCAGGTGTTTTAGTCAACATTAAGGGTATGTTTAAGGGTTTCCTGTCATATTTTGCTTTGTCACATAGCTCACATTGATTGATAAAGTATGTAGTTAGTTCCTTCACGTCCTTGGAATAATATCGTTTCATAATTTGTTTTAGGGTTTCATTAATTCCGCGATGGTTGGTTTTTCCTTCATGTTGGTTTCTGATCACATCATTTATTTCGTCAGGGTCGTCTAAGGTTATTAATTTTCTTGTGCTACTTTGTATATTTTACAGGGTTAGGGTTGGGTAAAACTTTTGTGATTATAAACTGATTGGGTTTCATATCGATGGTTTCATTTAAAATTTTAATCACGGTTTTAGGCTCGTCATTCTGTGTTGAATGTATGGTGTCCATCTTGTCCGGATCTTCTTTAATTTCCGTTTCGTCTACGTTTCCTATAATTGATTTCGTTTCTAGTGCGTTAAGCTGTATTCTACTTAAAGCGTCTGCGTTATTATTGTAGATTCTTTTCTTGTATATGATCTCGTAGTCATATTCTTCTAATCGAATTCTCCATCATTGTAATTTTGAATTGGGTTCCTTAAGTTTGCATAGCCATGCTAATGGTCTATGATCGGTGTATATATAAAATGTTCGGTCTAAAATACTTTGTTGCCCAAATTATGGCTAACAATTCTTTCTCTATCGTGCTGTAATTTTGCTTGGTTTCGTTGAGGGTTCGTTGAGGGTTCTGGATGCGTAGCTGATGGGTTTATCATTGCCTACTGTTCCTTGGCTTAATACTGCGCCTAATGCTATATTTGATGCGCCTGTTGTTAATATGAATGGTTTCGAAAAATCGGGGTATTCTAATACAGGGTGATTTGTTTATATACTTTTGATTTTATCTACGGCTGTAATTAATTCTGGTGTGTGGACAATTTTGTTTCCTTTTTTTAAACAATTCGTCAGGGGCTTGGTTATTTGAGCATAACCTTTAATAAATTTGCGGTAATAACCACTAAGTCCTAAAAATCTTTTTATTTCCTTGTTTGTTTTTGGTATAGGGTAATTTAATACGGCATTTGTTATATCGGGGTTCGGCATGACTCCTTGGGGTGTTATTATATGTCCTAAGAGTGCTACTTCTTCTGTAAAAATTCGCTCTTATCTAATTGTACTTTAAATTGTGCTTTTCTTAATCTTTCGAACACTTCTCTTAGTCTTTCTATATGCTCCACTAATGATGTTGAATAAACTATGATATCGTCTAGGTACACAAGGCATTTTTCGTTGCGTATTCCACGTAGTATCTTATCCATAACTCGTTGAAAAGTTGCGGGTGCGTTCTATAATCCGAATGGCATCATTTTATATTCGTAATGTCCTCTAGAGGTGCTAAAGTTTGTGTATCCTTTTCTTCCATTTCTACTTGATGGTATCCTGGTGCTAAGTCTAATGTCGAAAAATATTGGTACTTGCCTAATTTATCTAAAATTTCGGTTATATTTGGTAGCGGGTATTTATCGTATACCGGTTTTTTATTTAATTTTCTATAATCTATTACCATTCTATATTTTCGTTTTCCTGATGCGTCCAATTTTTTTTGGTATTATTAATACGGGGCTGCTCCAGGGTGAATTAGAGTGTTGTATAATATCTTAATCTAATAGGTCGGCTACTTGTCTGTCGGCTTCTTCCTGACTCGCTTGAGGCAGTCGGTATGCTTTTGTGAATATGGGTTTGTTATCCGTTAACTCGATGTTATGCTTTACTGCATCTGTAAATGTTAGGGGTATTCCTTCGCAATGAAATATGTCGTGGTATTCGAAACACAAATTTTTGATTGCTCTTTGTTACTCGTGATTGATGTCGGTGTTAAAGCGGATGTTACTTAAATTTTCTCTTAACATTTCGTCGTTTTCTACGGGGTTGTAATTGTCGTTTAAATTTTCATCTACATCCATCTCGTTAAAATTTAATTCTTCTACATTAACTGGGTTTGTTAAAGATAGTTCTACGGAGTAGTCATTTGAATTTAAAATTGTCGTTGTGGCATAATTATTTATGATTTGTATTAATGCGGTTGGGATCTCTACTCCTTGTTGAAAAGTTATGTGGTTTATTATTCCTAATTTGTTATTTGAATTTACGGGGATTTTTATCTTTTTCTCTGTTCGGGGTTCTATTGTGTATTTTTCTTCAACTTGGGTATTTTGAAATTTAATGGGAATTCGTCCATATTTTGTTCTTAGTAAACGGTTCTTTATGTCGATGTTGGCTCCTAATTTTCTTAGAAGGTCCATTCCTATTAGTCCGTCATACTTGTCATTAAATTCGAATATGCAAAATTTGTGTTTCATTGTGACGTTAAATGTTTTGGGTAAAGGTATGTTTGCTACGAATTGGTGTAGGCTTGTTTGATGGGTTGTTTTAATTTTAAAGGGTTTTCTTTCTACATAGTTTAAATAATGTTTCTTTACGGTTCGCGGGCTAATTTATGTTTTTTAGGAACCGGTATTGATTAATAATTTGAATTAGGCATGGGGTATTTCTATATAGGGTAGTACTAGATGATTCATATTATTTAAGTTTATTACGTTTGGTCGGTTATAAATCGGTCTATCTGAAAATTTGGGCATGAGTTTTCTTCGTCGTCTTCTTCATAAATTTCGTATGATTCTTCGCGTTCATAATTGTTTGATTGGTTTTGTTCATTGTCTGTACTTGGTCGAATGTAATTATTCTGGTCATCTTCATATTCTTCTACTTCTTGATGAAATAGTTCTTCCAATGTAAAAGTGCGTTTTTGGTTAGGATCCGGTCGAATGTGTGTTTTTTTTGTGTTTGGTCTAGTATTACCAGATGAGGTATCCATTGGTGTGGGTTTATAATAGTTATTAGGATTGTTATTATTACTTGTCATTGGTGAATTTCTGACAGGGTTCGCGTTGAATGCTGGTCTTTGTTGATTTACGTTTTGGTGGAATCTTGGTTGAAATGCGGGCTTCGTAAAATTTGGGTTGAACGGTGGTTTTGAAAAACTTTTATATTGGTTATTAAAGTTTGCGTTATTAAAATGTGGATTATTATTTCGCGGTTGGTTTGTTTGTGCATTGAATGGGGTGAATTTCTGTTGGGGATTTGTTTGTCTCGCGGGTTGTATGGTTTTTATGGGTGAGTAACTTTTATTCGCGTTGGGGTTGTATAATCCGTTTTTGTAGTACATTACGTTTTCTTCTTCGATTATCATGTTCATAGCTTTTTCTAAATTTTGGGGATGTTGAAATCTGATTTTGTGTGAAAGTCGTTCTGGTAGTGCGTTTAGATGTGTGTCTAATGCCATTTCGTCATACATTTTTGTTTTTAAAAGTCTGATATTTTGGTCGAGTTCTTCAATTTTTAGTTTTGTCAAGATTAAACTTTTTAGATCTTGGTATTTTATTCCAAATTGGTAAGGGGATTGATTATTTTCTATTCTAAAATTTATTAAATCGCGTATTAGGCATTTTAAGTTCCTCTGATCGCCAATATATGCAATCAGTATTCGTTTGAAATTAACCCATCGTTCTAAGTTATCTCGACTTGCAATTAATGTTAGTGACCTTGCGATTAGTTTACTGATAATAAGACGTAATAATAATACGTTTCTTTCGTTGTCACCGGGCTTATAGTTTGTTTTTAAAAATAGTTCACACGCAGTTATATAGTTTCCTAACAGGGTGTAATCACCGTTATACGTGGGGATGGTTTTCAAATAAAGTTTTATATTTACACTCATTTTGGCTGGGGGGATGTTCTAATAATTAATTTTTTGTTTGACTTTGATTATTTTCCGATTTTGTAAAAATTCGGAATTATTTCATAGTTTGTGTTGTTATTACTTGCTTGGATTTATTAATTTTCCGTTTAAATTGCAACGGGTTACTTGCTATTTTTAGCTTGGGTCGTTTCGGATTATTTAAAGAATTGAGTTGCTTAATTTGTATTTAATTGCACGGTGTTGTAGTTACTTTATGGGTTTTGCGCTTGATACTGTCTTAGTTACGTTTATTTTTAATTTACTGATGTTAATTTTATTGTAGGTTTGATCTCTGAAGTTTGAATGTAACTGAGTGATTTTTATGGTAATTTATTTCACTTCGTTTGCTTTGCGTCAGTTAAAACTTTTCTATTTTAATTTTGCTGATTTTAATTCTGTCTGCAATAATTATCTCTTCGCGTGGGTTTGTGTAATTTATAAGGTGTCTGCAATGCTTCTCGTCTCGCGAACTTAAGTGTTAATTATAAGTTTGCAAGGTGTCGTCTTTTGCGTTGTTCAAAGTTGCCTACAATGATCTTGTTTTGATTACAATGTGTTAAACTGTTGTAAGATGATACCAGTTAATTGGTTGCGTCAGTGTCTCTGTTGCAAGATTATTTTTAAATATACTGTAAGTGTAATTCAGTGAATGCTGTGGTATTTCTAATTATAATTGTCAAGTCTAAATGAGGTTGTAATATGCGTTTTTCTGTATCGTATTTCTTTATAGGTTTCTTGAGTTGGTTTTATAATTAAACGTAATTTTTCTTATTTAAGATGATGTTTTATAAAAGTTTCCGGTCGTAAATAATGCTGCCTGTTTTAATGAATAATGCTTTATTCTGGTAGATTGAAGAGTTCTCGTATGGTTATATTTAGATTCGCGATACGTTTTAAATAGTTTGTGGAGTTTAGAATGGTATTGTTTCGTAGTTATAATTAGATATATTTGTTTCCAATTATAGCTGTTTTATAGCGTTGCGTGAATGATTTGGTTGAAGATGAGACACGTTTGGTTTCGCGCTTTGTTATTTCTGGTGATGAAGATGTAGGTTAATAATAGATTGCAAGTTGTGTCTATTATTTTACGGAATACGATGAGTTTGCGTCTGGGTAATTTATTTCAATATTCTTTCTGCGTTATATACAAAGATTTTGTTTTTAAATTCGTAATTTACTTTTGTTTTTTATTTTTGGGGTATTGCGCCAGTTAATACCGTGTTGTTGAATTAGAAATTCGTTTTTTGTTTTGTTTCTAATAATTCTTAGGCCAGTTAATTTAGTAAATATGGTCTCAAGTGGGCTTGAATGCGACTTTTGGGTTTTCTTAAGTTTCTTGTATGTCTCTTTTATACAAAGAAATTTTTTTCAAAAATAGCTTGAAGATAATCCCTTGCAATAGCTAAGTGAATTATTTTTATCAAATTGCATAAAATAATAGTATCAATAATCAATATACATATATAAATCATAAACTAGCAATTATCAAATATGTTTGTAAATTAAAATAAAAATTCAATCGGTTTAAAGGAAAATGAACTTACACTAATTGTTTTGTTGCTTTCATGAAGTCCGTCGATTCTAGTACTTTCTCCACATTGGTTTTCGGATTTGATCTATGCCTGTATCTTCTCCGGTTTTTCTTTTGTTGAATTTGAACGATTTTGTTTCGCCTTCAACTTCTGTTTGTTTGCTAAGTTTGAACGATTCTTGTTTCGCCTCCAACTTCTATTTGGTTCTGTCAAATTCGGAATTAAAATTCCAGACCACCAGGTCTTCGAATTTGGGTTCCCTAGTGACCTTTTGACATCCGTTTCGACTGCGCCAGTTAAGGTTCGTGACTGGGGAGCGGTCTTTTTAACAAACCATTTTCAACTTCTTAACAAATTTATTTTTAGTAATACAGAATTGACTTGTAATTTTGACAAATTAGTTGAATATTACGTTAATAGAAATACTCTATGTAATTGTACTAAAATGAGCAATCTAACGAACTGCAATGCTAAAGCTGATCCATGGATTAACTGTCGTCGACTGGGGCTCCCGGGCGTTTTATAATATCCCTACCCCCTCACATGACTGTGGGAACTTGCAGATTTTATGTCTGCTTACACTTAATAAATACTATTCATAAGTACAATGTTGTAATCTTAATTTCTAAGTAATCACAGTACCTGACCGTCTGTGACCGCCTGTAACCTGACATCTGCAGTGTCACTTATCGTCTACGATACAAAGTAGCGCTTCCGTTTTCATGAACGTTAATAAACTGTATAAATTGTTTTTGATTAACTTTGTTGCACTTCACTTGGCACTTTCTAATAATTTCCTAATTTATTTTGTTGCTTTATATATATATATATATATATATATATATCAATTGGGGGATACATAACTCGCGTTACCAGATAGTATAGAAAACATGAATGTTAAACCGGCAGAATAAATACGGATGTACCCTGTATATTAAGATTTCACGAATAGTACTGTTAATTAAGCATAGCTTTTAATGAATTTTGGTTTTAGAAAGGGGATTCAAGCAATAAATTTAAACTACGAAACGTAGGTATTTTTTGTACAATGCATAGTTGAACGTAACTCAGATCAATAACTTATTTCAAAACCGCAAAAAGGAAAACATTGCAATGTTAGGCGTTACAAATCCGAATACTAAGATGCAAGCAAGAGTAATTACCCTAGCTAATTTGAGCAAACAGACCCATTGCAAGACAAGATAAAAGTAATATTATTACAATGTAACTTTATCACTTAGATACAGCCTAGGGCAATGTAACACAGATATCATGCTACGAATGATCTAAGCAGTCATAGTCATCAAATGCAATGTTAAATGTTAGAGTTTATCCAGGTACACATTGTTGAAGAAATGAGATTGACTCGGTCATATATCAAAGCATAGGGTGTTACGCATTTTTTACATGCTACGAGAGATGCTTAATAAGCAGACCGTAATAAAATGGCATACCCCCCCGAAAGCATAGAAGCATAGGAGCGAGCCAATGACTAATAGAGGTAGATAATGGTCTTGTTGGAGTAATCAAGAAAACCCCTTAGATTAGAGGATTTAACAACTGGATTTTACGTGGAGATATCCGCGGATTCTTTGAAAACAACGCGACAATAATGAAAACAATTTGGACAGACTGGTTCCAATTCCACCCAAGTGGAAATACATTAGCTGTCGCAATGTAAATTCAATTTTTGCTTAATAGAAATTTTTATTCACACGAAGACGCCATGTAAGTTGTATTAGCTAGCTATATATATTCTTCTATTGTTTCATTGGTGGAATTTATGAATTATGCTTTTCCCAGAAGTTAACACCCCATGAATATAACTACGATATCAAGAACAAGTTTAGTAAATTATTACGGTTTCGTATGTCAGTATACCGTCAAAACATTTTATTATGATATTTGGAATGCGCCATTGTTGCCAAACATACCACTGCTTGCATTCCTAGGGTATATACACTTAATACAACCTTTATCTCTAGAATTAAAACAATACATATAATATTTGCAATGCAGCATTTTATCCAGTTGTGATATAATCCTAAAATTATAGCGAATGGACTATAGTTGTATATTTTCTCATGTAGAGATTTGGTTTTGTGCTTGTTATTTTAAAATGGCAAATCTGTTGATAAATATGTCTATCTATTTATAACAGCAAATATTATAACACTTTCACCTTCAATTATATTTCACTTATGTTTTGGTTAGAATTTAATTAGGTATATACTAATCAACATTTCATTTCTTCTCGTTACTACTGACTAGTCTCAAAACAAATCTTAAAATACTTGATAAATTTCAGGTTCTGTATGAAGATTATACTGCTGTGCAACCAAGAACACTAACTATTCCAGGATGTCAACAATTATGTCCTCTAAGTAAATTTGAAAGTTTGCTTAAGCCAAACATCCCGGAAGGTGACAATCCATGTGGCGACGATCTTAAAGTCTTCGAAGCATATGCTCAACGAAGAGAATACTACTGCGGCAGATTACGTCCTAAATCTATAATCAAACTTTACACTGATCAGTTTCGTACAAAACCTAAACCAAGTGATAACAATTTTTGGACTTGGTCTTAATTTTTTTTTCTTCAAATTATTGCATGAAAATAATTCAGATGTGTATTATTAATATGGTACATTAGAACATATAATTACAAAATGTTAAATTGTAAATTTTTAAATATGTTTAATACTACTAACAACATAATAAGAATTTGTATCTTGTTATTAGAAGTTTTCCAGGTATTATTTAGTCGCTGGTATTGCAAAGTTATGTGACGCTTTGTTGCATGCTGTATTGACGTAATCAATTGAATTAATTGTATTCTACAAGAGTGGAGTGACGTAACACTAAATTAGTGCACGGGCTAGCTTTCAGTGGTTTAGTATATGTTCTATAAACCCAACGGCAAAATTCTTAGGGTATGAAAATCATGACTCTTCTACTAGATTACACGCTTACGTTGAAAAATCGCTGAACTCTTTGTCTATATAAAACCTTTGAACGCCAACCTACCTGGATAAAACCTCAAATTCAAATAAGATCACTCGAAAGATGGGTGTCTTAAGTACCTATTTGAACGGTTCTTACTACGGCTAAAGATTGGTAGAGTTGCGATTACAACTTTCTTACCTCCTACTAATTTAAAAATAAACAGAGAAAGAACACGATTTTGTGCATATCTAACCTATATTACAACACATAATTTTCAATATAGTAAATAGCACAAACAAAAACAAACAAAAATTATGATCTACCCCAATTTGGTAAAATCCGCGGCTACTAAACTTAAGATTATTGTTTTTATGTTGGTTTTTGATAGTTACAAATATTAACTAATTACACATGTACACAGCAGACTGTATATAACTTTTTGTATTTATTGAGAGAATATAAACATATTATTTGAGTACAAAATAATGAAGTGCGTCATGCTTCCTAGCATACGCCTTGCACTCTACACAGCTAATTTAATATTACACGAGGGTTGGTGCGTTAACCTTAGAACGGGTTGTCGACGGTACAGTTTAACCAAAACAATTGCCACAATACAAACTGTTTCTTGTAAAATTAAATATAAAACACTTAACGTAAACAGGGCCCCGAAAAGGAGGCACTTTTACTAGGGATGGACTCGGGCCGGGCCGGGCTTTTAATAAGCTAGCACCTCTACCAATCCTGCATCTTACGTAATTCCCCATCTTTAACCGCGAGTCTTTAATACCGTCGCGATGATTCGTTTCTAGTTTGGCTCGTTAGTCGCTCCTAGCAATCAATTCATCAAGATGTATTCCAGACTAGAGGCATGCGACCTTCGGTTGAATTATTTGTGTGAGTGGTTCAGGTCATGCTAGACTTGGAACAATTTCAGTAACTTCTACTAACGCGCGCCTACGAAAAACTATAGAGAAGTACAAGTGAGAATTTTGGTTTTGTAAGTTGTATGGTTTTGTACAAGGATTGGAGATTACAGACATGTAGACGTAATTGCTGTTATCCTAAGTTTGAAATGGCTTATAGTATTGTTTGGAACTGATGGGATTTCTGTTCGGATTTGTCTAGGAGAATCAGATGCAGTTTGGTTCGTTATTAAATTTAAGAAATTTTTGCATGTGTTTAGAATGTCGTTAGACTTTGACAAACAGACGGTCACTTATAAAGCACGAAAGTTGCTATCATGTTTATGAACATATGATCTGTTTCATTTTCGATTATTGTTGAACTGGTTTTACAAACCGTAGAAAGAAATTTTGTCAGGTTAGGTTTATATAATTGTAAGCTTTGTTCCATTTGAACTTCAGATAAAATTCAAGGTATATTTTCGACGTTATACCTTTTTGTAATGTAGCAACATCTGACAGACGTTTGCCGAGAAAGCAGATGTTTCGTGCAGCTTTCCTAAAATTCAAATTAAACATTTTTCAATCTAGAAATTAGCTTTTATTCACAAATAAATTATAAAAACTAAGTATCAAAATTTAAATACACGCTGCGTACTAATTATGAAACTGTAATCTACCTGATAAGATCTGCCCAGGATAGAAATGATAGTCCAATGCATTGTGTTTACGAAGTATTTTGATCAAATATTTAAAACAAGCTTATGTTTAGTGATCAGTCTTTTGCTTTAAAAAGACAAAAATTTTGATTTTGTTATAAACATTATTGTTGAAAATTTTTTACTTGTTAAAAAGTTATGAAATTTTAAAAAAAGTTTTATACTTCAGTAAACAATTAGTTAAACTTTGAGACTTTTATTTTGGTCAAATGCGATTAAATCTGATAACATAAAGGTAGAATTTTTGGGTAATAATTTTGTGCCAATATCATATTGGATATAAATTTTTAATTTTTTTTTACACGTTTATAGGACACAAATAGTGTTCTACATTTTTATTTATTTAATCTTTGTAATTTCTTACAGGAGCTGCGTCTTATTTTTATAAGACAGGTTTTTGTTAACGAAGGCGATCGTTTTATCTTTGGGTTTCCACGTCCGCCCTTTTGTGCTTTGCTCTTATCGTGATTATCTCAGGACTTGGTGGCGCCTATTTAACTTTGTTCAGTTTTTTGTTTGCAAACAAAATTCAACTTACCCCCCACTTCTTATTGCTCTACCCAGGAGTGGACTCCTAGCTATGTCGGAAGATGGCCCTTTCTTCGATTCTCTGTGAAGGAAGTGGAAGATTTTTGTGTACTGGCGCCCATCAAACAACAACTTTAACAAATCATTCACTGGCGCCCTTCCAACAATAAAAAATTCGTATTACTAGCGCCCAACTCCAATAAAAGAAAAGTCACACTGTCATCCAACGTGGGGCCATAAAAGAAAAAAAAATACGTAACACTGGCGCCCATTAATATAAATACGTTACACTGGCGCCGGAACGTGGGGCTGGCAACTACAAAAAATAGTTTCAATATTATACCAAATGTTTGCTTAAAAAAGTTGGATTTTCAAATTGTGGTAGTAGTAGAGGATACCTTATTCTTTAGAAATACATATTATCTAATGGAATAGAAGTATAATAAAGTAATTGTTTAAAGTTAACAAGTTTTTTAAAAAATGATTACCAAAAGGTTATAAATCAGTACATAGATCCTTTTATATACCAATAAAACTTTATTTACTTTATTTTTTTTTATGGCATTTGTTCGATAATATATATATATATATATATATATATATATATATTTGCAGCAAAATTGTACTTATAAGGCTAACACTCCCTACTCCCCCCAAATTTTCTAGCCCACCTCAAGAAGGGTATTTGGAAAACGCTAAAAATAAAGTTGTATTTAGAAAATGATTAATGGACGTTCAATCTGCCCCCCACCCCTCCCAACAAAAGGCTAGTTACGTTACTAGTAATAATATCAAAGTATTCAAAGTATGAAATACAAAATTTTACGTACCCTAGAAGTGTCTGCTATAACATTCTACGAATAAACGATTAACGTATTGTTTTCGAAAGTTTTATTGAAATCGTTATTTTAAAACACATGCAGCAGTAAAGAATCTAACGCTAATTAATATATACCACATGGTAGCGTTTAAATAATCATTTGTATATCAAGGCCGCAAAATTGTTTTTAGCGCATCGAGAGAAAGTTTATCGCATAGATCGCTTGCGACAGAAGCAATATAATCTCGAGGTCGCTAAAATAATTTCATGGTCTAGGTACAACCGTGCATGGTTTTATTACAACAATTTTTTACTTAACTGATTAAGCTATAGCTAAAATTTACATGTTTGTATAGTAGCTTTACATCACACATTGCTATGGAAATGATATATTTAAAACACCGACAGTATTCTTAAAAAATTCCTGAAAAATGTAAGGCTGCGCTAGTACCACATAGTTTAATTTTCTACACTATTTCAGAACAAGCGTTTTTCCTTTATTCTTTCTTTTGACATATATGTTTAGTATTCCATATCTATAAGTTATGTTTTAAAAATGAATAAAGAATTAATCTCTTTTGTGATTAGGTGACCTATAATACATGTTTAACTATATTGAAAAAGATCCAAAAAACTCTATTCACACAAAGATGAACCTTTTTTTATTATTTCTCAATGATTCGATAACATTTGCTAGAATGAATAACTTTGTTTAAATCAGTTTTATGATTTACCGACAAAGTCATAGTGTTTTCACGGAATACTCTTCGAGTTTACTTCAAGACACTGTTTTTTACTTCTTTCTAAGCTTTATAGCATAGCTGTTTTCAAAAGGATTTTTACACCATACATCCTCGTATTTAGAGCGTTGACGTTTTATATCTTTTTCGTGTTATAAACTTGAACATTATATCTCTAAATTTAATTACGGAAACAACACTACAAAAAGCTATTTAATTTCACAATATCTATACAGAAAACAGACAATTAAATGTAAGTTTGTACGTTAGGCATTTGGTATATGTCAAAATTAAGGTGCCTTAAATAAAAGCATTTCTTGCCTGTATTTAAATTAAATTAAAATGTCCTGTATTTTAATACAGTACAAACATTAAAGGTGTGTTAATTGCGCACGTGTAAATGTCAAATAAAAAAAAACTTTATTAAAAAATTGGTAAAATAAACGTTGCAATAACTCTCTGGTGCTTTATGCAGTATACATAAACTATACTCACGATTGATAATATCGACGTTCGCCGCATGATTGAAATTTGAGGTATATATATATATATATATATATTTACATAATATAAATCGTGCAAACTTTTGAATTATGAATAAATCACCTAGTTCGATGTTCCTGGGCATTTTTAATTTGCCTAAAGTACAACATGAGGTGAATTTAATAGGACTAGAAAAGAATATTCGGGATAGGAAGTGAGTTATAATATCACGTCTCCTTTACACTAAACAAGACGAAAACTGATTATTAAGCGGTTCATGAAGACACTACGTGAAAATATAATTAAGAACGTTTACTTACTCATTGTGAGATAGAAGTGAGTAATCTACTCATGCATTTTTCGGCCCGAAAAATTTGGACCGGCCTGAATCGTTTGGCCCGGCCCGGCCCGGGTTCGAATCTAAGCCCTATTATGGCAGAAATAATAATGAATTCTTTATTAAATAATGTTTTACCTTTACTTTCTTTCAATGTACCCTTTATTAAAAAGTTTGTTGATGACATCATCACATGTGTTCCTTATGATAAAATTAACGAAACTCTTATTAAATTTAACAGTTATGATACAAAAATACAATTTACTGTAGAAACTGAAAAAAATAGATCAGTTCCATTTTTAGATACCCTACTAATTAGAGATGATACAAATAAAATAATTCTGAACTGGACTCAAAAACCTATAAATTTGAATGGATATATAAACTATCATTCATACCATTCATACAAAATTAAAATAAACTTCATTTTAGAATTAAAACAACGAATTAAAAGAATTTCACATATATCTTTATACAATAAAAACATAAACAAACTTTCAAAAATTTTAAAAGAAAATAATTATCCATTAAATCTTATTCAACAACTTTTATATAATAGCGGCAACAGTAATACCAACCATAAACTATATAATATAAAAACAAACAACAACCAAATCAATAATACCACCAATGATGAAAACTAAATTTACAAAACCAAATAATTTACAGATCACTTCCTTTTATTAAAAATTTAACAACAAAACTAACCACAATATTTAAAAATGTAAAATTCAAAATTGCCAAACGAAATATATTCACCTTAAATAAACTACATTCCAAATTAAAAGACAAAACACCTAAACTACAACAAAGAAACTTAATTTACCAAATTAACTGTACCAATTGTAACCAAATCTATATTGGTCAAACTTCCCAACACTTAAAACAAAGAATAATTTAACATAAAAGTGATGTTATACGAAAACCGAATGCATGTGCTTTAACTACACATATTTTAGAAAAAAATCACGTAATGGACTTTCAAAACCCAAAAATTATTCAAATTCAAAAATCAGAATCCAAACGACTATTTTTAGAAATGTGTTATATTTATCAAAATTCTTGTACAATGAACAAAAAGACGGACATAAACAACTTGAGCTCTATATATACCTATTTATTAAATTTTAAAAATGAGATACGTGCAACAAGATACTACGTATTGGATCAAAGTACTTGATTGTTGTTATTACAGATAGATGTTATAAACATACACCATAAAAATAAAATATTTATATAATATAAAAAAAGGAATACACACACACACACACACACACCCACACACCACACACACACACACACACACACACACACACACACACACACACACACACATACACACTCAGATTAAAACCTACTTAATTCATAAAAACGTTACATGCATACATACATGCATGCATTCAATTTTGCCATACCGTCACACACAAAAATAAAAGAACAATGTGACAAATTTGATTGAAATGGTGTCATTTTATTAAATTATACATTTTATATTATTTTTAGTTATGTTAAGTTATAGTTCCTGTTATTTTTTACATTGTTGCTAATTATTTATATAAACCTCGATTTAGTATGTAACTTTAAAACCAAACTGTACCAGTTTTTTAAAATTTATCATTTGTAGTGCCTGTGATCAAGAATTAAAATAAATTCGAAAATTTAGGCTATAAAAAAGAGTAGTACTGAACTTGCCAGCTGACCTGAAACCCACAACCAATAATTTATTTATAAATATATAAAGCAAGGTCGTTAAACACTAAGATAATTATATATATATATATATATATATATATATATATATATATATATTAATACCATCAACGTCTCTCTCTGCTATATATATATATATATATATATATATATATATATATACATATATACACATTTCTGTGTAGTTTATAGGTTAAAATTGATTAGATACGTCAGGTAATAAGTTATTGCAAATTGAAGACGATTTCCAATTTCAGAGTTAATTTTGCTTCATTTTTAGCGTGTGTAAATATCCTCAAAGAACTTTCACAATGTTTAAATGATAGGGAGCAAAATTTTTTAATTAGTAAATACCAATTGAAAATAACAGAGGTTATAAATGTACATATTCTTAGCGTAGAGTGGAGAAGCGAGCATCTTAAATTATACCAGATTGGATGTATAGTAGTCAAAAGCTTTTTAGTTTTTTTAGCTCAAAAATTCATAATTCTAAGGTCATAATCAAGGAGGGTGAAATATTAATGTTAATAAATTATCAGGTGTTATAGATGTAAATATTCTTTGTGTGTATCTTTTATCATAGTTTAATAGGAAGCTTTAACATTTGGGTAACCTTACAAAGTTATAGCAGAAGAGAAGTAGCTATAACGAATATTGTAGAAAACAAGTTCCTAGTAGTAGTTTATTACAAGGTTTTCTCGATAGCGTGGTGGTATTGAAAATTTTCTGAATAGTGTTGTAAACAAGATAGCCGTTGCTATTCTCGGTAGGAAGAAATAGAACGTGCTCAAATAACATGTCTATTCTACGAATGGTAGTTAACATATAAACAAGCAGGGATCGATATAAGATAAGATGAGATTATTTTTAGCATGCATTAGAGTGGGATAAAAGATATCATGTGTTAAAGGTTCGTTTGACTTTGAAAGAAACTGTGGAACAAGGAAAGAGTAAAGTTTATAGGTACAAGTGAGATGCCCCATGTTTGTGTAGACATCGTTTGAAATGTGTTGAGTAGAGAATAGATAGCGAGGTTATAAACAAGCTTGCATATGAGGAACGGAGATAGATTATTGGATTTCTTATATAGAAGGGGACAGACGATAGTTTTAAGATTGTTTAGAGGAGATAAATGCTATTTTAGGGATAAACGAACTTGGAAGCATGGTGTAAAAAGGATAGAGGATGTAAAAGATGTGGTAGATTGGGATAGAGGCAACTCGTGGTCGAGATATGAAATATCGTTTAAGTACAAAGTAAGGTAGGGAAAATGTTCATATGTATGGTAGAGTGAGACGACATTAATACACGTATTATGAAGGCGTGCTTTAGACGCTAAACTGTTACGTGCCGAAAAATTCGGCACTAAACATTCTTAATTAAGTTTTAATTTGCAAGAATTTCGCGCCATAAATTTAAAAGGACGTGTGCGTATTTTCGTCACTTTAGATAGTGCGTTGCGCGAGATTTGCGGCGACGCTGTGGGCCAAGAAGGCAAGTGGTGGATTTCCGGATACGTGTTGGGACTGGTGATCTAAACGCCATCAAGAGTAGTTATCTTTGTGCCGTATCGTATCGTGTCTTTTTTGTTATGTAGGTTCCTTGCGTTATTTTTGATTATCGTTCCTTAAACCAGTTCCTTGTCGTACCTCTACATATAAGAAAAAGACAAATCGAATTTGGCTTCAACCGGGCTCAAGAATTCCCACGCCCGAAAGATCAGCGAAGCATCCCACGCCCGAGAAAGACTAGCGAAGCTGCCGCCGACATCATGGAGTAGTTCTGCAAAAAGCCCTGCAATTTATGTGGGTAGCATTTCCGTTTCCTTTTTTATGTGATGGGGAAATTTTATATAATTGTGTGACGTCATCTATAATTTGCGCGTCAATTTTTACATTATCTAATATTGCTACGTAGTGACCCGCGTACCCGCATGGCGGGCGTAAAATAAAACTTATTGTAGTGGAGGCTAGAATTTTGCAAACATAAGATCCGTTGCGAAGCTAAACGAGTATTTTCGTAGTAATTGTTTGTTTGTATCGTTCAAAATTCAAAGATTTTGAAGACGGTTGGTGCTCGAATAGAAAAATTACAGGGAATTACTGAAGGTTAGCTCGTGTGTTGTGAGAATTGAGTGGCGGTTGAAAATTTAGTTTGGGGAAGTGTTGTGACCGTTTAGAAAATTACCAAGAAGGCTAGTTTGTTGGTGGTGGTGTATTTACGAGAAATTTTAAGTTAAGGGGGGCAGATTTGGCTATATGACTACGAGTAGGTGGTGATAGAGCTCTCTTTGCTTGATCATCGACGCGTACTCTAGTAATGGTGAATAAAATTACTGTTGGTCTTAACAAATGATTTTAGTATTTTAATTTGATAACAACGTACACAAGTGGGTGTAATGTTGTACTAACAGTCTGACAAATTGTTGAAATATATTTTGAAAAATGTGAAGCTTGTGCAAGTAATGTAAGTACAGACTGCTTTATAATTTGATTATTAGTGCAAGTTATGCACACGAATGGAATAGAGTTTATTGATCCATCGATTTGGTGGTTTACCTATGGTAAATGGACTAGTAGAGTAATTGGAGGAATTGGATGTACCGTAAATTGGTTTGAAAGAATTGAGTAGCATATTGCTGTCACGGATGGTGTGATTTAACTTGGGGGGTGGTTCCAGAACGTGCAGTCATCGATGAGGGCAACGTTATCGTTGGTTTGATTGCTGATCCATGTGTGGTGGTGCATTCCAGGTGACATATTTTTGGAAACCATTGCTTTTATGTGTTTTTTTGGTGTGTTTTGAAGTTTTTGTGTCTCATAAGTATATTTTTATAAACTCTGTGGACTAAGGAGTTACCTATTATATGTTGATGATTTATTATTTGACAAATGCTTGTAGGAATTTATATTCATAAAATAATTCTTATAATATTTGGTTATGTACAAGGTAAGCGGGACTTTTGGGTAATTTGCAGTGCAAAATTTAGCACGAGTGTTTAAACGATTTTACTATGAGCTCGTATTAAATCAGGATAACGTAAGGAAGCCCTATTACTTTAAATTGTTTTTCTATGGATAAAATTTTGAAAATATTTGAAAGAAATTAAACTATTTTAAAACTGAGGATGGATGTAATTTACTGATGTGTAAAATAACAATTGATAAAGATTTTTGGTGTTGAATTTTCTGTCTGAATAAATCGAGGTGAATTTCTATAGTCGAGTTTTCTTTGGTAGAATAGTAGGGTAGTATTTTTCAGATAGGGTAGGCTGCAGTGTGTAAATACCATTTATTTAAAGGTTAAATAGGTGTTTTAAAAATCTAGTGTAACGATTAATTATTTTAGAGTTAATTTTACTTCAATTTCAGCTTTGCCGTTATTTGCAATGAATTTTTATAATATATTAAGGAGCAGAAACAATTAATGTTAAGAATTTATCATGAAGGTCAATTCATTAGTGTACAGTGTAAGGATGCAGCTTTAATTAATAGTAGAATAATCGTATAATAAAAATTAATGTCAGTTGAGATTAGTTTTCGGGGAAGCAACAGCAGTTGAATGGTTGAAAATTATTTTCGCGGTAATTTGTTGTGTTCAAGTGCTAAGATTCCGGAATTTTCAAAACCGTCAACGTTTGTGTACTAAATTACGAAAATTATTGAAAGCTAACTTGGGATTTTCAGAATTGTGTTTCGGTTCAGATTTGGTGTTTTGAGAAGTGTTGCAACAGTTAGGAGGTTACCAAGAAAGCTAGTTTATGTGGGGTGGTAAATTTTGAGATAGGGGGACTTTTGGCTCTATATAAACACCATGAGGTGGTGAAGAGGCTCCTCTTCTTTTCTTCGCTTGTCAGCGACCTTAGTACAAGTAGTAGTCAATATTATTTAGTGTTTTTAAGAAATTATTATTTATTATTACACACACAAGTTGGTGTGCTGTAGTACTTCTCGTTTAGAAAATTTTGAAGTACGTTTAGAAATGAAAGCAAAGTTTATCAAAGTCATGTAGGTACTGACTACAGTTTACTTTGGTTATTGGGGTTGACAACGCGTCCTAAGATGGATTAGCGATTGTTAATGCATCGAGTAGTGGTTTGCTGATGGTATATGGAGCAGTAGAGGAGTTTGGGAAGTTTTGAAGGCATTCTCGATGGTTAGTTGGAGAGATTTGCATAGCTGCGTACTGACCGGAATGATGTGACTCAACCTGGAAGCAGTTCCATAACTTATAGTCATTGTAGAGGGCAACATCGTCAATGGTCAGAGTGCAGATACGTGCGGTGTGATGTTTTCCAGGTAACTGATTTTTTACAACATTGTTGTTGAGTTTATTTAATGTGTTTTGACATTTTGTGCTTTTGGAGTGCATTTTTATGAATTTTATGGACTTAAGAATTTATTTAACTTTATAATTAAATGAAAATATACTTATGTAGAGATGAATATTTAAAATAATTGTATAAAGGTTGTTTATGTACAAAGTAAAGGGGACTTTTTGTGGTTGCTGTGCTATAATTTTGTACACATGTTTAAAAGGTTTTTACTGTAAGCTCATATTAAGACAGGAGCTAAAGTCAGGTATGAGGTTAGTCCGTTTACTTTGAATAGGGTATTTGTATAATGAAAAAATTTTGATCTAACAACATTTTTGAAAATTAATTGTTTCCTAATCGAGGATATGTAATTATATGTATGTGAACCGTTATAATTAAAAAATTTTTGGAAGTAGTAATTTTTTTTGTGTAAATAGAATGTGATGAATTTTTGTAGTTGCGTTTTTTTGGATAGGATTGGAGGTAAGTATTTTCAGATTGCAGCAAAGTTGCAGTTAAGTGCAGTTTGATTTTCAGCAACCCAGGTAAGCATCCTAAGTGGATTTGCAAGATTTTATGGAGTACCCGCTAAGCAGCTAAGATAAGTTACAGTACATTATGACACCCAATTCGTGGGGCACGATTCTGACAGCGGAACTGCGTAACATTTTGGCGTCCAACGTGCCGCTCGATTCATTCAACCATGAGAACTGCGTAACAATATATATATATATATATATATATATATATATATATATATATATATATATATATATATATATATATATATATATATATTTGTCGCAATATTTTTCGTTGGGGTTAAATTACAAAGATCACTTTGTGATTAAACTCTCTTAAAGTGGATCAAGAAGACTGTCGAGCTTTTAACAGATCAAGCAGGATCGCGAAGGGAAAGATCATGATAACTTCGTATGGTTGGTCAATTAATTTGTATCATACTTAATAGATTTTTATGCTCATTTTTTCTAATGCATTTATTTTGCTCCATTTTCGTCTACGCTAGCTATTTCTTTTCTTTACTTTTTGTTTACATTCTCCGTCCGCATTTATTTGAATCCATTCGTAATAGCCGTTTTGCCATGTAGCCCAGGGCCAGGTTTTAATACAAGTAACATTTGTACCATTAGACTTCGATTATCTTGCAATATAGTTTTTGCATTTACGATTTCTTATTGCTTTAAGGTTAAAAAATATCAATAAATTGACATATAAACATAATTTTAAAAATTTGAAGGTTACCACAATTCTGAAAGAGTAAAAGAGAAGACGGTTCTAGAATGAAAAGGCTTGTACCATATCCAAAATTTTCGTAAGGTGTAATGTACCCAGAGAATTGTAGAGACTAGGTTCATTATTTTTGAGGTGCAAAGTTGCTTTCAAGTGAATTAATTTCAACGAATACGAAATTTTTATTAAAATCTTCCACAAGCTATGGTTCTACATAAGGGAAATATTTTGAAAAATAAGAAAAATTTTGGTTAAAGTAGAGTGGGGTAATAATAATGTGATGCACAACTCACTTTTCTGAGTCTACTGTCTTTCCATTATTTACTTGGATAACGTTTATTTAATAATTAATTTATACATAATTATTTATAAGAATAGGAGTGAGTTGATGGTAATAATAAAAAGGTTGAAGAGTTTTAGGTATTTAATTTAGTACAATGTTACTAAGAAAGTAAAATGATACAGTGCACACCGCTACAATATTAAACAAAATACAATATTTTAAATAATTTGGAGACAGTACTTTACAATTTTACTTCTAGTGTAGCATGTGCGATTCGTTTAGTTACAATATTAAGTCATATTAATATAAATAAGTAATACAATTTTATAAACATTATATGTCGACCATAAACTAGAAAATTCCCAACTTAAAGTTTGAAGCCAAAGCTGTATCGAGAAAACTTTTTCCCTCATTAAAGATATTTATATTACCATCTACAAAGTCATTTATTTGACTCAACATTGTATTTCCCATTCCAAAAACAGCATTTGTTACTTTAGATTTTATATCCCGCACCCATTCACAATAAACGTTAACTAGTAATGTAAAGTGAAGGTTTCCTGTATAGTACTCTCTCTCTAGTCCATACTCTTCAAGTTGTTTGATATCATTGCCACATGGATTATCACTTGTAGGAAAGTTTACTCTCAGTAAGTTTTCGAACTTATATAAAGGGCACAGTCTTTCGCATCCTGGGATTATTAGGGTATTTGGTTGGTTAGCAGTGTAGTCTTCATAGAGAACCTATTTAACGTTAGCTTAATAAATTGTTGGTTTAGGTACGATCAAGTTGCCCACGTATTTCCAAATTAAATTAAATATATTACCTACAAGGGATGCCTTTTAACTTTTAAGGGATTATCACTTACTATTGGGCTGAATCATTATTATATTTCCAAAAATCTGGTACTTGTTTATCACGAGAATGAGCTTGCTTACAGTACGAGTTACGTTTCAGGTCTTGGGAGCGGTGTTTTTAAAAACTACTTCCAAAACTTGTAACAAATTTTATTAGTTTAAACAGACATTAATTATGGAATTTTGACAAACTATTGTAAATGTCCTAAGTCGAAAAATTAATTATTAATTGAACTAGTATTAGGGGAGTAGCCTAGGTAAAGAACAATGTTAAAGCTGAAATATTCGGGGTATTTATGTTGTCCCTGTCCCTCACATGTCTGTGGGAACTTGCAGAGCTCATGTCTGCTTATTTCTTAATACTATTCATTATACAATATAACAACCTTACTTGCTAGGTAATCACCGTATGTTACCTGCCACCTGCAGTATCACTATCGTCTGGAATACTATGTATTGCATCCGTTCTCACAACTTGCTTGTGAAGTTTCATTAACTTTTATTTAATTATCTTTGAGATACAATGTTGCGTCTAACTTAGTATTTATTTATAATTCTTAATAATTTATAATAATTTCTATTAATGGTACATATATATTGGGGATACATAACTCACGTCAAGCGATTGATAATTTCAAGAAGAAAAATTTCGAATTAATGTCTCGTTACACGGGTACTATCGCCTAATGACAGCTTTATGTTCCCTAGTATTAAAGAAAAAAATGCGTGGACAGATTTTCATCACCTCAAGAAGCTCTTGAAACATCTATTGCATGATTTTGAGCTACCAATTTCCGAATGGAGGAAATGTTTCGAGATTTGGTTTGAACAGATAGAAAAGTTTATAAATCTTAAACGTGAATTTTTTGAAAAGCAGTGGAACAATTTGCTCTAAAAAATGTTTTTGCCTTTTATTTTTAATGATTTAAAAGTTGGACTCCGTATCTATTTATCACGCCTGTACCATTACACATGTTGCTTTCATAAGGTTGTATAAAGATAAATAGATGAGGTAACTAAATTTGATGTGTTTCTACACCTTCCTTCCCATATGAACTTTAATTTTTCTTTGTTTTATTCGTTCGTGTATAGTGGGAGGAAAAATGTGCCCAGTGTACTAGCGTGTGTTGTAACGAGTTTATCTTTATTTTTCCAACTCGGGCTCCACGATACGGTTCCAATGTTGCAAATTCAATTTTTTATTATTTAGATGGGGTAACTAAATGATTACTCGGTTCGAGACCCAAAGCGTTGAGCGTTAATGTAGCAGTTTTTATTTAAGCCCCAAATTCTAGAGTCAATGTGGAGGTTTCTGGTTCTAATTCGACTCGGAATTTAAAGGGACTTGTAATTTTAACGCATGCCGAGTGAAACTATAAAAACTTGTTACACAGGTGGCTAGATTGGCTATTATCCAATGGGAGATCATGAAAAGGCTAGGGTTGCAATGTTCTTTGTGAAACGGAAAAATAAATAAAGTGTAGTTGGATGCCACTGTATCTAGCAAGTGTTAAAAAGGTGCGATTTTAGGGTAGGTACAGAAATCCTATCGGAGTGGATTATTTTCCTTTTTGAAAATAGAACAGAATCAGAAGGTATTTATTATATAACAAATAACGTTTATCCCACAATAAAAAATTATATAAATTCACGTGTGTTATTGATATCAAAAAAATTATTAGTTAAACAATATTTTTCTTTCTTTTGATTTAAATTAGCATCAGATCTGATAATCACGTACAAACTTAAGCAAAACTTTGATTCAAATTATTTTACAATTGGTATTACTGAAAATTGCAAACATACTAGAGTTAAAGCAAATATCACTTTCGAGAAAGTATAATTTAATTAAAAATTTAAAAAGTCGACATAAGATTATCATTTGTGACAGTGGGGTGACCACTCTTACTGATTGAAACAATTAAAATTGTTCTTGGCGGCTCAAGACATAGTCGTTGTGAAAAAGGGGGTTGCAAAAATAATTATTAGACCCTTTTGGGGTCAAGGAATACTCACTCACTCTTAACCAATGGCCGTTAGCGCCCACCTTTCGGCTAGTCAGGCACAGGTTTCAGCTGACTAACAAAAGACATCGGCCCCAGACTGATGTGGTACGTCATGGATACGCTTTATGGTGTTGAAAGTGGTAGTCGGTTAGCGGGTATATAAATACTAGCAAGTGGCTTCGCTCCTACGATCTATTGTCTGGCTATTTCATGATAGAGGTTGGCACTATAGGACCTTTGTGGTTGTTAACCCTAGTGGGGTTTGCGCTGTAATAGAAATCGAATAAGGCACTTTAACTTTTCACCGTATATCTCACCATCAACGACTTTCCAACCTGCTTGCCTCGAAGTAAGCGGATTTAGAAAATTACTTGCAAGGACAGTTCATGCGGTAGAAGTCTTGTCTAAACAAATGTATAATGCCCACGTACCGCATGTATGAAACAAGTTGAAAACCATAAGGTATTTCTTGAACAATAAGGTATTTACACAAGCTTTTGGAAGATTAAACTGTTATTTAATTTTACAAACTAGGTTTCGTAACAGCTAAATTGTTTTCTACAAGATTGTGGGTGCAAAATGTTGAACTTAGCTTTGCAAATGAACCAAATTAGAAAATAACTCGCACGTTGTTTTTCCTTATGGGACCAAGAACTTATTAAAAATTGCGAATCGACCTAATTTTGCAAACTAATATCCTTGGCAAATTTTTTAAATTTTTTTTCTCTTCCCTCTTGCCTTTATGCGTCTAATTTGTTTTGACTACAACTAAGGTATTGAAACTTTAATCTCCGTTTTTGATTTTTCTAAATTCAATTTATATTTGAGGTGCAAAAATGTGCAAATGACGTCCAATTACCATCCGGGAAATCCCTTCTTGGTACAGTGACATCAGAATCATTAGAGGTGTCGGCAATTATATAAGACCCAGACACGTAAGTAGTGAAGAAACACACACCCGCGTGTCAACGTTGCAGGATTGGTCACACCCTCCCTAAAAACAGAGAGCCCGGGACAACGTCATGCGCTCATCCTTCCTACAAAAGAAGCGATAACTGCCTCGTCGATCAGGGGTCAATGTAACGGACAGTCATGTTCGCCGGAAAAAGCTACAAGTACGATTTAAGATTAGATCATTTACGACGAAAAGTGCATTTTTAAAACTGAAAGCACTTCCACACAACGGTGTGCACGAAATTCTGTAGATAACGAAAAACGACAAATGTTCTTGGTTGTATATAGAGAGAATGAAACTCGTTTTATAGCAAGAATTAGAATTCAATCCCAGCGTTATCAAACACACATGTGTTAATAGAAATTCGAAACAAACTTTATTAGAGAAGTGTGATCCATTATTTCAAAGGGTCAATAGATTTTGGGTATTATAGAAAGTAGTCACACTCTATCGTCATATGTATCAAACCGACGGATACTCGAAACAAGGTACCGATTATTTAAATTATAGCAGAACTTTCCATTTTGCAGCAAATAGGTTTAAATGAAATTATAGTAAAGCGTACTTATTGTAGGAATGTCTAATATACAGGATAGTGTATGAGTATCAAAAGCAGAATCTATGCGAATGAATAATGAAATAAAATGGCGTAAGGTTTAGTACGCTGTCGGAAAGTGGACGTAACACCCGGACTTCACCAAAAAATTTTATGAATCTTGTTTATTCGCAATCGTTTCTGGAACATAGATTTTAGAAATAAATAAATTGTACAAAAGGTTGTGCAGATACATTCAAAATAGTTTGGAGGGAGGAGGTCGTATAAGCAATAGCTTTTTCAACGAAACTTTAAATTTTTAACCGACGTCTGTACATTGTATGTGTACCTGTGATCACTTGTCTAAATTGATATTCGGAGATATCAATTTGGTAGGGCTATAGAAACGCCGCTTTCTACCAAAAGAGTTTTCTCAAAGTTTTAGAAATAATTGCTTGTGCATCGTAAGTGCACAAATGAAGAAGAAAGCAAACGTTTGTTTATTTTATCATACTAAAATATGGAGAAAATAGTTCGAAGGGCGAGTGAAGAGTAATTATTATTAAGCAATTTAACCTAGTAACACAGGAATGTTGTGCTCATATATTTGTAATTTCGTAGAATTACAGAACTACTAAATGTAATATTGTTATAGTTTGTCGGCGTTCTTTAATTATGACATTTACCTACTTAAGGATATATTGCAGAAAAGTGCATAACTGAATCAATTGCAATAGTAATTATAATCAAAAGCGTATTTTGTATTGTAATCTATTGAAAAGTACATGTAAGACGCTAAGCTTAGTGTGCTGTTTTTCTGTGTATTGTTGTTAAAGATATTTCCAGTAATAGAAATTAAAGTGTCGTATAGATCAATCTTGTAATCTAGAACAATGGCATGGTAGCATTATTTTCAGGTTAATGCTCTTTTAAGGAGTTCTTTCAAAAATACATGTCCAGTTAAATGTTACATTGTAATGTAATTTTTGTTTTTACTGAAAGGACCACGTTGTGAACGCCAGTGAAACGTATTTTTTTTTACGTAGGTAGGTTGTTTTTTTTTTGTTTTATGGGCGTGGCGTCAGTGTTACTTATTTTTCCAAAAATCTTCCGACAAAGCTAGGGGTCTATTCCTGGGTAGAGCAATGAGAAGTGGGGGGGGGGAAGTCGAATTCTGTTTGCAGACCAAAGTTAAGCTAAATCAAATAGGCGCCACCATGTCCTGAGATAATTACGGTAATTGCAAAGCACAGTTCTAAGGGCGGACGTGGAGACCCAAAGAAAAAATGATCGCCTTCGTTAACAAAAACCTGTCTTAACAAAATAAGACGCAGCTCCTGTAAGAAATTGTAATGGTTAAATAAATAAAAAGGTGGAACACCATTTGTGTCCTACAAAAACATATAAAGAAATAAAAAAAATATTTCCAATATAATATTGGCATCAATTTATTACTCAGAAAGGTTTTAGCTTTATGTAATTAGATTTGATCGCACTTGATCAAAATAAAAAGTTTTCAATTTTGGATTAATTGTTTACTAAAGAAACTCTTTTAAAATATTGTAACTTGTAACAAAAAAATTTTTCATCAGCAACTACATCAAGATTAAATTTTTAACTTTCCTTTTTTGTTTTTCATTATTATTAATCAAGTAACTTTACTTTAAACATGAACTTATTGTACCAATTAAAGAAATAATGGTTGGCAAGCATAACACAGTAAATTAAATTCTAACCTGGGCAGATCTTTTTAGGTAGATAACAAATTATTAGCTCCTAACAATATCAGAATTTGAGCTTTTAAAATTACGTATAATATTCTAAGTGTAGATAAAGCTGATTACAAAAATAGGCATGTTTATTTAAATTGCATTACAGCTGCTCAAAGCATTTGCTTTTAAGGCAACATCTGTCAGCTGTACAAAGTAGAAAAATATGACGTCGAAAACACCTGTTGAACTTATCGACGTTTCATATGGAACAAAGTATGTTTTTTTTAGAACGCTAATTCAGCAAAATTTCGTTTTACAGCTTGTAAAACCAGCTCAACAATTAGTTGAAACTTTTACAATTTATGTGTATTAAACATAAAAGCAAATTTAATGTGTTCTAAGTTTTGAAACACATGCAGAAAAAACTTATAGCTAATTACGAACCAAAACTGCAATAGTCGCCTCACAACAAGGCAAGACGGGATCCCCGTTCTTCAAGCAAAGATAACAGCGTTTGCAATTTGAAACGACTCCATCTAAATCAACTTCTATAATTCCTTCCTAGACAAATTTCTGGTTAGGCAAAGTTTAAATCAATTATTCTTGTCGAGTTATACTTGTTGCGTTCCACGTGTCGAATCACATCTTGTCGCATTATATTTTAAGGTAGTCGTGTTCTCAAGGTTGAATTCTAATTTGTATTCTAAGTTGTCTTCTAAATTGTCTTCTAAATT
This sequence comes from Platerodrilus igneus, assembly GCA_036346225.1. Lineage (NCBI taxonomy): Eukaryota > Metazoa > Arthropoda > Insecta > Coleoptera > Lycidae > Platerodrilus > Platerodrilus igneus. The sequence goes on from JARFIW010000791.1 coordinate 8,395,278, forward strand.
GTCGCGCTAAATAAATTACCTCAAATTACATAAGTTTGTATAATATATTTTACCGACCGTTATTCGAAGGTATCTTCACCATTTGTAATGGATTCTAAGATTGCCGGCCTCTAGCCAAGGGTACATGTTGATGAAGCTATCGCCTGTGGCCGACCATTTATCGAAGCCAGAGCCGAGCGGTCGCGCCGTCAGGGGCGGGGGACACAAAACAATCAAACAGAGATGTGCTTGCAAATAGCTTTATGCGACACAGATATCTGAATATAATTAGATTACTAAGGAACGATGCACGCTTAGCGCATTATTTTCGAAATTATATGCAAGTAATTATTATCGAAAATAAAATTGTTACAACATTAGGGTTTATTTTTAGGTTGATGCTCGAGTATTTATATTCCCCGAATGTACTATTAGTAGAGTTTAAGTGTAGATGGAATTTTATTTGGCGTTATTTATAAGATAGATAAAGGTGATCATTGTAATAGGATATCCAGCTGCCCTAGTGATGGTCATATTTGGGAGAGACTTTATTATGAAGATTGCTCTAATTTGATTAAAAGTTAATGAGTGCTTTTAAGGTGTGATTTAGCAAGGTATTGTATTTCGTCATTTTACATGTTTTTAAGTTGTCATTTTTCCATTTGAACTCACTCCTGTTAGCCAGTACGTCCTTAAAATTGTCATGGGTTTTATACCCATTCAGGACAAATCAAAATTCATAACGTATCGTAAATTTTTACTGGTAGAAAGCTCAAACGATTTTTATAACTCCGGAAAAGTTTAAGTTTAAAAAAAGTGCTAATGTGACACATAAAAGGTTTTAACTAGATACCAAGCTTTTTATAACTTTCAGACACAGAAGGTACAAGAAAAGCAAGATTTGGCATAAGAAAGTTCACTCTAGTAGTAGAGATTTATATAGTTTGGTATGTGGGCGAATTGATCGACCTACAGCTTTCTAATACCGACTATACCTTTACATAAAACTTATCAGAAATTTTATGTAGTTTAATTATAACACATGCTCCATAAGGTACTATATGTGGCACAAATATGTTCAATGCTCCTAATAAATACACTATACTTAAATCATGTCCAGAGTATAGAGATATTTTTCTGGATTCAGGAAACAAAGTACCATTCGCTTTTGCTTTCATATTTTGAATTATTCGTTGAATTAGAAGTCCTACATTAGAAATAAAATTAAAAGAAATATGTGCACTCTGTTACCTCCTGATAACTGTTTAAGCTTATTTGTAGCTACTATACTCGCGAATCCATCCTTCGTAGCCTCTCCCAGCGTCTGTTGCCAAACTGTTGCTGTCCATTCGGGTAACGACAAACCCCATTCTACCTATAAAAAACAGTTTACTCTGTAATATGTCCATCTAATTAAGTTTGATGAGTTTTGTTTCTGCTCTGGTTGAACATTGAACAAGAACTCACCAACCAGTCTAACAGCGACAACTAGAAAACTGTACGAATCTGTCGCCGTCCAAAGGGGTGAAACCAAAATAGGCTATCACCTCTTATTGCTTTTACCTGAGACTGTAGACATGAATACAAAGAACAAATATCGGTTGTTCTTTTAATATTCTTTCCTGTTTTATCCCTTAGATATTTATAAAGTTTGTCATGTTTATTCTGCAATCTTCTACCCTCCAGGGTATTTAAATAGGATGTATACTCTTTTGCGTAGTTCGGACAGAAATACATTGGCACAGTAAACCACTAAATTGCGATTAATGCAAAGTTACAAATTTTGCCACTATGAAGTACGTTACCAGGTCCTTTTCGTAATCCAGATAATTATACGGAATTGGTTGCCAGTTCACATCGGTATCCCATTCCATTATGTTGCCCACGGGAGGATATAGACCTGCTAGCACAAGTGTTAGCGTAGCTTTCGTTCTATTCATGTTAGTACTAATTGGTTCCAGAATATCTGGTATGTACACCTTTCCTAAAAAGGCATCATATCTCTGACGCAAGAGTTGACCTAGATTATATCCTCGCTTTTTACCTTTCTAAAATATTTAAAAATATATTAAAAATAGAAAGCTTTCACAAAACGTACAGCAGTTAATTGTCCTACTCCATAAGGAAAATAAGTTCTATTTATATGTGGGTCAAGCGGATACACTGTTCCGGCATCAACGGTACGTTCACCATGACGAAACACCTAAAACAAAGATTATTACAGTAAGGTATGAGATGCATATATATATATATATATATATATATATATATATATATATGATATAATAAGAAGGTTATTTAAGGGTATTTTGAGTCATAATGGTCATACAACAAATGTATATAGTACTACAAGTTAGCAGACTACATTTATTTTTCATGAAAAATACGTAATTTGCAAATTATGCAAAGAGCAAACATATAACACGCTGTATAAGGATCACAAATGAGTTTAATTAATGCCAGGAAGCATGTCCTTCAATAATAAAAACACATTCAGAAAGAGAAATAACTATACACGTAATCAAACTCGTTTTAAACCAAAAAGCATTCTTAAACTGTAAATAGATACGCATGAAATACGGTTTAAGCTAGAAAATTATAACGCAAAATCTATTAAAATTAAACATGCGATAATGAAAAAAGATAGCAAAGCGTCCTGATTATAAACGGACCTTTCCAAAAAAATAAGTTTTGCAAACGCATGAGGTAAACAGAAATATGTTAATTTACGTCATTTCTCTTACGTGATTTTCTGCATGAATTTTACACAATACCCAAAGTATTATCTAGACAAACAAAGTCATAAGTTATAATTACGTGCCAAGGCGAATTAAAATTTCCTGTAATAACATCAAAACAAACGGTCAAAGATCAATACATAATAGAAATCCTAGTAGACTACGTGACCAAGAAATCGTTTCGCCAAACGATTATAAGACGTCTGCCTGTAAAAGCCCAAGAATATCCAAAACATTCTATGGCTGGTCGTAAACTTTGAACGCACAGCGCCGATAACCAATGAATTTTAGATCGGGCGGTCCATATATATAACAGGCAAATTTGATAAGCAGACAGTATTTATTCAAATTGGTTGAACTGTTCACGTCGCTCATAGTCAAAAACTTACGCAACGAGTGAAATTGAATAAGTAAATATCTGTGAACGTGATATTAAATACAATTTCGAAGTTAAAAATTAGTAAAAAATACATAATAAAAGCTTGCCGTTTGCTGGAAAACGTGAGTAGAAGTTTTTTAATTAATTAATTTTTAAATATTTGTAATGTAGGGCCCTAAGAAACCCTAAGAAAACAAAGGATAAACTCTAGGTGAATCTAAGTGCACGCATTAGCAGATCCAGGGAGAAAAAAAAAGACGCACCAGGAAAACTACAGATCAAAGATATCCAGCATAAGGCATTAATTTCTTCTTATTTTGAACATTGACTATAATTTATTATACCTGAATATTTTGTAAAGAGTCAACAACAATCTTTTTATACGTAAAAATTTACGTAAAAAGTGGAAAAGATTTTGAACATTCAGAGATTTTCCAGTAAGATATAGTGTCATTTTTGCAGGTTTTAACTTAAGGAAATGAAGCTATAATTTTTGGGGAGAAACATTAAAATATTATGATTATTTGATTTGAGGGTTGATTTTATCATATAGTACAACATAATAATCTGTGAATTGTATATAATATTTTATTTCTCATTATACAAACGTTAGTCGATTTCGTCTTTCTCGTTAAAAATAGGAAAAGTATGAGAAAAAGGGGTATAAATTATTTGTTATCGTAACGTTGTGCACTCTGTGTGAATTAGACTGAGCTAGTCGTGGCATAATAAAAATTAGGATATTAAAAGACACAGAGCGGTGGTGGACTGCAGGAAACTGGACGTTTATTACGTCGGCGTGCAGAGTTATCGTATCAAATAAATCTGGCGCCCAACGTTGTGCTGGAACATCAAGACAATCAAATTGAATAGCGACCCCATCGTAGGCGCACGAAATTCCAAAAAAATAAATTGTCACATCAAGCCTGGGGCTGGAACTAAAAAGTGGTAATTCCAAAAACACGTTTGACGCGAAAATTATAGAGGCTAAAAAAACTCAAAATTAGGGATTACGAGCAGACAACAGATAAATTTATAAATTCAATTTAGTATTTAAGGTTTATTGTACAGCACGAAACTGGACGCATATTACATCGGTGTGCAGCGTTATCATATCAATATACATGATTACGCCCTGTATAATACAAGCGTACCTCTATTCAATATAGTGCCATGCAAAAACGCAAATAATAATCGCCCTGTATGATATAAGAATATTGTATATACATAGCAAGTAACACAAGTATATGTAAAAATGATTAATAGTAAGATACCGTAAGTCGCGTTTAAATGCGAATGCAATTCGACATTATTTTTAGATTAATTTGTACTGATATTAGAGTATTTGTATCTAGTTTAAGATAACTTTTTTGTGTAAAGGATTATTACCAGGAGTTTGTGTTTCGAGTTCGAAATACTCTGACCTTTTAATAAATTACCTATCAAGGATTTTTTGGCCAAACAAACCTTACAAGCGTAGCAATAAACATAACCAGGTAAACCATCCATAAAAGAAATTTTGTTCTGTAAATTTAAAATAGGTTAAGCAACGATTTTTTTGTAACAAATATTTCTTAGAAATTATTTTATGTTTGTAAGAAACAATGTTGTAAATGTTCTAAATGCTTTTGTATGAGAGAAAATATTTCATATTGTATAAATGCTTTGTGATATTGCTGTGTTTGATTTCATTTTGAAAACTCCGTCAATTCCGTTGCGTTAGCCAGGTAAGGTTAAAAAGGAAGGTAAGTAGACAATTTCAAGATTTACAAATTGCTGTATCTGTATCACAGCACCCTTCTAGTAACTTCTCAAAGCGAGGCGTTGTCACAGCACTTTTTAGCGGCCCTCCAACGCGGCGTTTACCATAGTACTCTTTTAGTGACGCTCTCAGTGCGGCCTTATCACAGCACTCTTTTAGCAGTGCACCAATGCGGGCCTTGTTACAGCAATGTATATATATATATATATATATATATATTGTTGTGATACAGTAGCAATACCCCTGTGCGCTTTTTTTGTGTATTAAAAAGGTTAAAATTTTTACTTTTTGTCAATTTTTAATTTTTAATGTATAATTTTAATTGCGTCGGCTAGCTCAGTTTTTAATTACGCACAGAGTTTGCGACAATACGGTAAACAAAGAATTTAAATTTTCCTTCTACCTCTACTTCCTGTTCTAACCTTTAAACGAAAACACCATTAAGCACAAATTATTATAATGTTCTAAAATATTTACAATGTATGAAAAGTGTTAAAATTCTCTAAATAGAACTTTCATTTAATAATTGAATAAAAAAATTAATAGTTATCATTCCCAAAGTTTATCAAAAAGCCAGAAAAATCACTATTATTATTATTATTAACTGAAGCCCCATGAACGTTCAACTTCTTTAAATATTTACGTAATTTACAACGTGTACTTAAAAAAAACGATCCTCGCATAAATTATCCTGAAAGCAATTTTTAAATTATTTAAATTGGAAATATTTAACAAAATGTTAATTTTTAAATCATTTAGTTTAGAAATGTACAACGAATTATTCATAAATAAAAATAATAAAACATTCAGAGTGGCTAACTTTTTGTTTCCAGCTCGAATCAGTCCCTGGTCCAACTGCTTTCGTATTCAGCTTAGTGATTTAATACGCCCAACGTTAAGTCTGCTTTGGATATTGTCTGCATCCCTCTTAGCATAGCTTTAATTTATTCTTCTTGGCAATTAATAATTAAAGTAAATGCTTGTTGCCTTTCCTCATTTCATCCAGTAATTATTTAGAATTATTCTCCAGTAATTGTTTGGAATTGCTCTCCAGTAATTGTTTAGAGTCTTTTTTATTAATGTTAATATTAGAATTTAAATTAAAACAACTTTTAGTTACTTACGCTTTTGAAGGGTAAAACGACGAACCTCTTAATTTTCCATAATTACAATAGTATTATTCCATACTTCACAATAAATCACTTCACGTAAATATTTTTGTTTTAAGAGATGTGAATTAAGCCTTACTTCATATTGAACTGATTTGTTTACAAATCCGGTCGTATTTAAATGCATCGTCTATCTATTGACAAGCGCAGAATTCGTTGTTATGCATGATACTTTCATACCAGGTTTTTGGATATTCCATCGTATTTTATTGTATGTTAAAATCAACGCGTTGCTTTTGTCACGTATCATTTCATTTTTTAATAGCATTAATTCCCTAGGATTTTCATACTTCTAGATAAATAGACCATTGTTTGTTCAAATAAATTTGGTAAACTTTGATTTTATCCACCATGCCTTGTTCGTTTTTAATATATCAGGTGTCGATTTTAGCTTTCTACTCACGTAGACTTAATGCAATTTATGCATTAAATTATATGCGTTTGGTATCTTACGCAGTATTAAACCTGCCTGTTTTAATTGGGATTCTTGGCATAATAATGATGCGTTATCCATTTGTGCCGAGTTTGAGCTTGCGTTAATGTTGTTTTGCGACTTGCGAATTTGTTTATTCAAATAAATCTTTCAAATATTTTTCATTAACTAAATTAATTATAATTATGGTTTATATACAGGGCGTTGTCATTTACTTTCCAGTCTAATCATCGTATTTCTTATTTTTTTCAGAAAACTGTCTCGTTCTCTAAGCTCTCATGTATTTTATATGAAGTGCGTTATATTATTGGTCTTAACTACCCCTAAATGACCTTAATAACATATATATATATATATATATTGCTGTGAAACCTCGTGAATTACCTGGTCCGTCGTCTTTCTCCTATTAATCGCCTCGGCTGCTCCTCTTCTAGATAACTTCCATTCTCAATCATAAAAATTAAACAACACATTCCTACCACAAACATCAACGTTAACTCTATTTACATCAATATTCAGAATACATTAAATTTTCAAATTAAATTTGAACATAAAATTCAGTTTTAAAAAGAATTTCCGGATTAATTTTATTATCATCTTACTGTGCATCCAAAATTAAAGTCCTTGTTGGATGCCTACTAATTAATATAACAAGATAAGCAGACCGGAGTCTGAGTATAAAGGGAGTATCTACCACCCTTTACGTTAATTAACCAGGTTTGTCTAATTGAGCTCATAGACCTACCCAAAATTTCATCCTATTCCCGAACATCAAACCAAAATACCCCTTTTTACTTAAACAAGCAAATTTCATCTTAAAATTAAATTTTTATGGTTAGAAAAATTCCACTAATGTCCATTTAAAGTAAATCAATTATAAAGTCATTCAATACACACAAAAAAATGTCAAACAAAATAGTACAATTTACCTGAAGGTTATTGTCCTCGTAGCTTCAGTGTAATCGTCCCTTTTGTAAATCACACCATTCCAACCGGATTCTATTTACAGCTTCAAGTTATCAACGCTTTAAAAATGTTCTTCATCACCATTAATTTAAAGTTGTTTCTAGGCTTTTCCGGAACTCATCTGTGTATATCTGCCTCTGGTTCAGTGGATGCAGACACATTTACGAACCATTTAGTCATTAACACCCCCGAAAAATAGCAAAGAAATTCATACTTCCTTTTACCAATATTACCAATATACGCCAAAACTGCCTACTTTTGGGTATACATTTGTCGTTGTAAATTTTACTAATTGGTACCGTGATAATAAACTTTTATTACCTTGTATCTAAGTGCACTGAAGTACATTCATGTTAGCACGTAAAATAACCACTTATTTTGAGTCACTAAAATATACTAGCACACTTTAAATTATTTAATCAAACTAAAAAGCACTGTTTAAAATCAAGTCGCGGATGCACGAGCTTTTAACGCATCGAATCGTCGAAAGTCTCAGAGTCTAGAGAGAGAAACACATATTCCCGCCTGTATATATAGCGAATAGCCGACACGTCGCTTTGTTCCTAAAGCGGGTAATTCCAACGAATTCCTCATTCTACGGTCCCAGTCTGTAGCCTGCACGTCGATTTTTATGAATTTAGTCCTCACCCCATTGAGATCTCAGAAAATTTCAACACGGCTCGCAAAGTTGTCCGAGAAAAACTAATTACTTTTATACAGAAATTGTTGTTCTACCTCTGATATATGCATCCTATTTCCAACCAATCGCAACCCCCTGACGTTGTTTAAATCCCGCCTTTTAAAATATGTGTCTTTGCTTGACGCATTTTCTCTTTCCTTCTCTAACCTGTTCGTATTGGTGCAACTTGACACTCTTCATTATCGATTATATTTTAGTCCACGCGGACTGTTATCTGGGTTTAATAAACCCGTATCGCACATTCTCGTAAATACTAAGTCCCGGTTTCTCCAAGATTCTTTGAAACATTAATTATTTGCCAAATTTACGCAGAATGAGCTTTTTAAAAATACGCAGGTGTTCTGTATTTCCTGCTAAAGCATCTGATCGTTTCCAATATCCTTAGAATCAATATGTTTATCCAAACAAATTAACTTGAAATTGCCTTTTAAAAACACGCAGGTGTTTTCAAACGTAACATTTTAAATACCCTTCTACGATTTGCATTTTATTGGGTTTTACGAGTTTTCTATGCTTATTATATGTTACTAACGGTTTAATTAACTCTAATTAAATTGATTTCTATCCTTTCATTTTAGCGAATACAAATTATTATCCTTACGTTTTGTTTAATACCAGTTATTTAAAATAGAGTTCATTAATATAAATTTTGCACGTAATTTCCATTTGTTTAGGAATAATTAAATTATCCACTGCGCTTTTCAATACTGCTTCTTTTGATACAAAGCGTCTTATAAATAATTTAAATTTCTTATTTTTACTGGAACGACCGAGTTTATTTATGCTTCAAGGTTTTAATAAAGCGTATTATTTAATGAAATTCCTTATACACGGTAATTAAAATTATTTGATTTGATTATTTAATTTTCTACCCTGGTCTAAATATGAGTATTTTCCCCCTATTTGAATACAAATAATCCCACTTATTTGAATGCAAATATCAAATATTTAGACTGCCAAAAAATCTTTACAAAATTTTGCCTATCTCTCTCTATCCTTATCTATCTAACTTACCTACTTTGTCTCCAATCCAAAAAATATTTACACCTATCCTATATCCCTATCCTATTCCTAACTCTCACCTACTTCTATAAACTGAAATTATCCCTAACTTCATCCTACTTATCCATCTAATCCTATATACATCCTATATACCTATCCTATTCCTAACTTTTAACTACTCTTCACTATACTTTACTTCCCCCTACCTAATCCTATATGCCTATCCTACTCTTACTCTATTCCTAACTCTCCACTAATCTTATATAAAATATCTATACTTAACCTATCTTATTTTCTTCCTACATTTACTCTTTATCCTCATCCTAAACCTATTCCTAATTATCTCCCATATGTGTCCTATATCTAGCTTTATTTTCTATAACCACTTACTTCTACTCTTTATATACACCTATGCTATCCCTATCCTATTTAAATCTAACTCTCTTCTTGACCCTCCAAGTCTTTCTTCTCACCATCCTAATACTCTTCATCCCTATCTCTCCCCCTTCTATATCTATACTTAACATCTCTATTATCTCACATACAATAAACTTATCATCCCTCTTATCCTGACTCTTAAATATCACTTCTTCTTCAGTCCCTACACTTGTCTGTTTCTTATTTATTCTTATTTTCTTTTCTGTCGACAAACCAAACGATACTACTTTACAATTCTCGATTTTTCCCTTTATGGAAAACCCTACGTACCTTCTAGAATTTTTGTGTAATGGACTCCGCCAGAATGAATCCCTTAAATTTACTTTATTAAAAACAAACTTGCCACTTAACCTCGTCAAAAATAATTCTGCCTTCACCTGCTCCCGATATGCTGCTTCTACCCCCACTAATTCTGCATTTTCTTGTACTAAAGCTTGAACCTCTACTCTCCTATCCTCTGGACATCTTATTGTGTTGATCTGTTTAACCTCATCATCCTCTACCTCTACTACATTAATACTAAACCCAGTGTCATCCTCTGTGACTTCATAACTGCCTTTCCATGGCACTACCCTATCCTTAATTCTTATTATCTTCCTTTCCATATCTATCAAAACCCCTAACTTCATCCTACAGTCAACACCTAAAATGCTCTGAAACTTCAGTCCAGGTACAATTACAAACTCCTGTTCACAGCTTAAACCTCCTATATCTATCCTAAGCACCACAACACTATTTACTACAGCAAACTTCTTTTTATTTGGAGCTACTAAATGGCTACGCTTTATAGGCATAATTCTATCACAAACCTTATCCCTAATTTTGCTGACGAATTCCTCCGATATTAAACTCGCCTCTGCCCCTGTATCAAGTAATACTTCTACATTATTTTCAAAAATTTCTAAATTAATAGTTGGCAAACATAATTTTTCTACAGTTTCTGGCTCTACTTCCTCCTCAATTTTGAAAAATTCACGTGGATGTTCGTATACATTTACACAGAAATCTAGTGGTCTGTCACGTTCTAAAAATCCTGTCCCATCCTGTTTTCCGTGCTTGGTCCTGGTTGTCCTTCTACAACCTGTGCGTACGTCCTCCTCGTGTTAATATCCGTGTCCCTATCTCTATTCGGCGTGCTGGTCACAGTCCTGTTTACTTCCGGTAAACTGTTCTGTCTCGTGTAACTAGGTCTTGGCGTCGGTCCCCTAGTCGCACTATTGCTCCTGTATTCCTGTCCTCGTCGTTCCCAATTCGGTCGACAATTTCTGTTGTAGTCAGGCCGTCTCGGATAATTCGGTGTCCTGTTGTCAAACCTAACTGTGTTAACGTTTCGTTCTCGTATCTCTCTTGTCCGTCCAACACATACATCGTCATATCTCTGTAAATACTCTAAAAATGTCTCCCGTTCTGTGATGTTTTGTAAGGCCACGTGTTGTCTAATTTCCTGTTCAAAATGTCGTGATAGGTACTTGATAATCTGTCTGTCCGTCAATGGTGGATTCAGTTGTTTGGCCACACTGTACTTGCGGATGGCATATTGCTCCCTAGATCCTGCAAACTCTCCCTTAAATTTTCCTGTAATCAAGTCGTCCCTAATCTGATCCTGTTTGTGATCACTCCAGTAATGTTGTAAAAATTTGTTTTCAAAGTCCTGATACGTGTCTATGTCCTGTCCTACTAAATTGTACCATGTTTCCGCGTTGTCCTTTAATAAAGCCTTTATCGTATTTAGTTTAGTCTGTTCGTCAAATAAATTTCCCACTAGATTTCTTACACTATTAATAAAAATTTGTGGATTTACCCTGTTATCGCCATAAAACTTCATGTGTTGGTCCAATGATACTCCACCTGTATAAAATCTGGGACCATCCCCCGTTAAATTTGACATGTTGTATTTGATACTACTAACTTCGCGTTCTACCCTGCCTAACTGATCCCTACATGAGTCCGTTACTTCAGTCATTTTTACGTTTATTTCTTCTTCACAGAAAATGCGTACTTCGGACCTTAAATGTCCCATTTCCTGTCGAAGACCTGTAATATCACGCTCATTTTTTTCAACCCTATTTTCTACTTCCCCCATTTTTACGGTAAGACTATTTTTAAACTCTGTAAATTCTTTAGTCGACTGCTCAATTTTCCCGCTTATCTGCTCTAATTTTTGGTTGGACTCCTCCCTAGCTCTATTAGATTCATCGCTTAGCAGCTCTAATTTTCTGTTAGACTCCTCCATCGCTCTATTCGATTCTTCCCTAGCTAATCGCATTTCCTCTAACATTCTCATCATTAACTCATTTCCTGTTTCTCCTGATTCCGTCCTCGACTGATCTCTACTGCCTCCAGCTTCTTCCATTTTCGAATTTTTCCCACACAATGCACTATCGTCACTTCCAATTTCCACTCCTTGACTCCTTAACCACTCCTTTCTCTGCATACGTTCAAATCACTCACACACACTCTAAAATACTCTTAAATTTATACACACACAGAAACTCTCTCTCTCAGATCGCCAGTTTCCTGGAATAAAATAACAAAATTTTTATTTGGAACTCGAGCCCTCACGTTGTGGTCGCCAAATTATGCTGTGAAACCTCGTGAATTACCTGGTCCGTCGTCTTTCTCCTATTAATCGCCTCGGCTGCTCCTCTTCTAGATAACTTCCATTCTCAATCATAAAAATTAAACAACACATTCCTACCACAAACATCAACGTTAACTCTATTTACATCAATATTCAGAATACATTAAATTTTCAAATTAAATTTGAACATAAAATTCAGTTTTAAAAAGAATTTCCGGATTAATTTTATTATCATCTTACTGTGCATCCAAAATTAAAGTCCTTGTTGGATGCCTACTAATTAATATAACAAGATAAGCAGACCGGAGTCTGAGTATAAAGGAGTATCTACCACCCTTTACGTTAATTAACCAGGTTTGTCTAATTGAGCTCATAGACCTACCCAAAATTTCATCCTATTCCCGAACATCAAACCAAAATACCCCTTTTACTTAAACAAGCAAATTTCATCTTAAAATTAAATTTTATGGTTAGAAAAATTCCACTAATGTCCATTTAAAGTAAATCAATTATAAAGTCATTCAATACACACAAAAATGTCAAACAAAATAGTACAATTTACCTGAAGGTTATTGTCCTCGTAGCTTCAGTGTAATCGTCCCTTTTGTAAATCACACCATTCCAACCGGATTCTATTTACAGCTTCAAGTTATCAACGCTTTAAAAATGTTCTTCATCACCATTAATTTAAAGTTGTTTCTAGGCTTTTCCGGAACTCATCTGTGTATATCTGCCTCTGGTTCAGTGGATGCAGACACATTTACGAACCATTTAGTCATTAACACCCCGAAAATAGCAAAGAAATTCATACTTCCTTTTACCAATATTACCAATATACGCCAAAACTGCCTACTTTTGGGTATACATTTGTCGTTGTAAATTTTACTAATTGGTACCGCGATAATAAACTTTTATTACCTTGTATCTAAGTGCACTGAAGTACATTCATGTTAGCACGTAAAATAACCACTTATTTTGAGTCACTAAAATATACTAGCACACTTTAAATTATTTAATCAAACTAAAAAGCACTGTTTAAAATCAAGTCGCGGATGCACGAGCTTTTAACGCATCGAATCGTCGAAAGTCTCAGAGTCTAAGAGAGAGAAACACATATTCCCGCCTGTATATATAGCGAATAGCCGACACGTCGCTTTGTTCCCTAAAGCGGGTAATTCCAACGAATTCCTCATTCTACGTTCCCAGTCTGTAGCCTGCACGTCGATTTTTATGAATTTAGTCCTCACCCCATTGAGATCTCAGAAAATTTCAACACGGCTCGCAAAGTTGTCCGAGAAAAACTAATTACTTTTATACAGAAATTGTTGTTCTACCTCTGATATATGCATCCTATTTCCAACCAATCGCAACCCCCTGACGTTGTTTAAATCCCGCCTTTTAAAATATGTGTCTTTGCTTGACGCATTTTCTCTTTCCTTCTCTAACCTGTTCGTATTGGTGCAACTTGACACTCTTCATTATCGATTATATTTTAGTCCACGCGGACTGTTATCTGGGTTTAATAAACCCGTATCGCACATTCTCGTAAATACTAAGTCCCGGTTTCTCCAAGATTCTTTGAAACATTAATTATTTGCCAAATTTACGCAGAATGAGCTTTTTTAAAAATACGCAGGTGTTCTGTATTTCCTGCTAAAGCATCTGATCGTTTCCAATATCCTTAGAATCAATATGTTTATCCAAACAAATTAACTTGAAATTGCCTTTTAAAAACACGCAGGTGTTTTCAAACGTAACATTTTAAATACCCTTCTACGATTTGCATTTTATTGGGTTTTTACGAGTTTTCTATGCTTATTATATGTTACTAACGGTTTAATTAACTCTAATTAAATTGATTTCTATCCTTTCATTTTTAGCGAATACAAATTATTATCCTTACGTTTTGTTTAATACCAGTTATTTAAAATAGAGTTCATTAATATAAATTTTGCACGTAATTTCCATTTGTTTAGGAATAATTAAATTATCCACTGCGCTTTTCAATACTGCTTCTTTTGATACAAAGCGTCTTATAAATAATTTAAATTTCTTATTTTTACTGGAACGACCGAGTTTATTTATGCTTCAAGGTTTTAATAAAGCGTATTATTTAATGAAATTCCTTATACACGGTAATTAAAATTATTTGATTTGATTATTTAATTTTCTACCCTGGTCTAAATATGAGTAATATATATATATATATATATATATATATATATATATATATACACTGTTGTGGACTGAAGATGCTCGATGTTAGAAGTCAATAAAATGAAAGATACTGTGGTCTAAAGTGGTCAATACAAGTGGTGCCTTAATTATTTTTCTAGCTCAATTCAAACGAATGCACGAATCAAACATCAGATTCATAAAGGCGTGAAATATTCTTTAATGAACAATATTTCAAATAACAATTAGTGCATTCACAACAGCTTTTCTCTAACAAACAATATCTTACATATAACCTCTAAAAAACAGTTTCATACAAATATTAAAATTTAAAAGTAGAGTCCAAAATTGCCACAAAAATATAACTTATAAGTAATCATTCATTTATACTAAAATTAGAGTCCAAGGTCACTTTATAATCAGGATTAGCATATTCTAATCTTAATTTCGTTCACCAATAACTCCCTAATCAAATCTTATTATGTACAAAATTTGTCAAGAGAAGTCACATAAATCAATCTCCGCCTTTTTAAAATCGGATTTTAAACGTATCCGATCAAGTAGGTTTAAAAATTTTCTTATAATGGCAAAACTTCACCGAAGACCACCACCCGAATTATCAACTTGATTACACTCTACTCTAATTTCCAAAACTATCTTTTTCTGTTGTCATAATTAAAAGGCGCCAAAACGTTTAGTATCAGCAATTCCTTCGATATTTTGCTTACACCGAAAACGGTTTTTCCGGATAAGTCTTATTTGCTTTTAGTTTCCTAGATTTATTATATGATATTTTACCTTCTTCTACAGCATCTTAAGAAGACTCGTTAAATTTTGGCCAAGTAAAAGAAAACTGTAAGTTTTTTCTACATATACGACTCCATCACTGGGGTGACTGGCTATCCTTTTACAAATTCATCAATGTTTACTTAGTTCATAAATAAGCCCAAATACAATTAAACCAAAACTAAACATCCATTAATGTTATATAATTACCTTCAAAATACTGATGCTTTATAAAAAAAAATAATTTTCTAACATCCAGTTGACCGGGTATTACAAAAAAAAATTTATCCATCACTAAAACTAACATACAAATTGTTCTAGTTTCTAATATTGCTTTGTTTATGACATTCTAAATTCTATTTCTGAAAATGTTCTTAATAGCAATACACAGAAAACGACCATTTGTAAAATTTTAAAAAATGTAATTTTATATCACCGTGTAAATGATGCTGGCCGTTATTGCATCTGTTTAGCAAACAGTCATCCTTCAACGTCTAAAATTATTTAAATTGTTAAA
This sequence comes from Platerodrilus igneus, assembly GCA_036346225.1. Lineage (NCBI taxonomy): Eukaryota > Metazoa > Arthropoda > Insecta > Coleoptera > Lycidae > Platerodrilus > Platerodrilus igneus. The sequence goes on from JARFIW010000791.1 coordinate 8,410,903, forward strand.
AATTCTTTGATAAATACTATCAGAATTGCCATTCCAATACCATATATGCTTTTATTCAAATTAAAAGCTTTATCTTGCAGTACGTTGTCAATTATTATTTATACATTTATTCTCCATTTTAATTTATTTTACATATTTTAAAGTTTTAAAGTTTAAGGTTGTAATTTCTATATCTTATCTTCTAATTTGAAGGATCTGGTTTACCTTTAGTATTAGACCATTCCAGAATACGATCTTCCAACAAAATACTATCTTTTCAATTGAAATACATTTGCAACTTTTTCTTTGAACATTGACTGATATTGTAAATGAATACGCTTTCATCTAATTACCAACGTGTGTTTGGTATTAAAAAGAAAGCGCAATTAAATATTATACACGCGCTTTATATAAAATTAAACTGAACGCGCTTTAAATTTTTTGAAAATGTTTGTTTTCCTTTGAACAAAAACAGCATCAAATGAAATCCTTTATAATAATTACGTTTTACGCAAAAAAGTGCTTTATAACAAAAATGTAGCTACAATTGTTTGAAAAACGTCCTTCTACGCGCGGAGTATACAATTATTCCTATCTAAAAACAATATTTCTTGACAATTCTGTCAATCACAGGTTGTTATGCATTTATACTCAATATACTGAGAGTTCTAACAAATACGTTTCTCTATGAAAATGAATATATATATATATATATATATATATATATATATATGTATATGTATATATGTATACATATATATATATATATATATATAATGTGAATATCAGTCCACAAAAGGTAATGCAGCACCATTGAGTGAAATACAACGCCGTTAACTTGAGCAAAATAAGATGAATTTTGAAAGAAACTCAAATTTTCTAAAAATTTATTTTCTTAGTAGCGTGTTTGTAGAAGCCCTCAGTATATGATTATAAATGCATAAAACTACGATTTAAAGAATTTTTATTCTTAATCAATCAGAAATTTTGGTTTTAGATGGGTATAAGGGTATTTGCAATATTCCGTGTTGTATTTCAAAGAGCTTCATAAAAAAAGCACTTAATTGCTATCAAAAAACTCAATTACGAGAAAATGTGCAATTATTGTGAAATTATTGCGAAACGCGCAGAGTAGGAGAGGCGGACAGTAAAATGATAGAAGCTCTTTAAATGTGGTTCTACAGACGTATGCTGAAGATATCACGGACAGACTAAGTTTCGAAGAAAACAGTAGTAGAAATTGCAGGGGAAGAAATATGCGTAGAACAGTAAAAAGTAAGAGAGATAAGATAACTGAATGTATTCTAAGGCTTGAGAAAATAGTTCGGAGTATATTAGAAGCTTAGAAAGAAAAAAAAAGTAGATGTAAACCTAGATCAGACTATTGCACGTTGATAGTGAAAGACGTAGGCTTCGGGTATTTCAGGGATATGTATAGCTTAGTTCAGAATAGGAAACAATGGAGGTACGCCTCCAACCACTTCCAGGACCGAGAACTAATGATGATGATTTTATGCCTGTACTGTGTACTGTACATTTAATTACTGTATCGTTTTTTTAGCGTTTTGCCAGTTTTTGGTCGTAGTGTGTACTGGAAGGACGATATAAATTAGAATATAATTCAGTTAGGGAACCATATGGAACATTAAGGACAAGTTTATGCCGAGATATCAATAAAATACTTAGACTAGGACAGCCGATATTGTAAAATTCGTAGAGTAAAAACAAATAACCACACGTAAAGTCTAGGATTTGAAACCACGCTTGAAGTCTATCCTCCAAGCCACTTTCGAAGTAACAACCTAAACCGTAAAACACCTCATTTTCTAACTCATTTAAAACATAGGAATTTACCTACGATATTAGTATCGGCTGAACCAAATTACACTGACATTAACACAAATTATAATTTTACTACTAATACTTTCACTATTTAGTGGTGCTTTATTATTTTGGAACATTTTACTGAATCTCAAAAATTGTAATAGTCACTTTCAAAACAAATCGACTTAAGTTATAGAACCTGATGCAATTAAACGCACTATTTTCCCCAGAAGTTTCATTGTAATGAACTGTATAATTCTTAATAAAGATCACGTACGCTATGTCCAACCAGAAAGTTTTATTTTCAAAACAAAGGATACCATTCGTCTAGCGCTTTGATTATTGTTATTTCTCTGTTATGTGCGATATGTAAAATCCAACAATTTTATTTTGAATGTTTTTCTATGTAAATAATCATTTGTTTAAATATCACTGTTATCACTACAAAATGTTTGTTTTATATAAAAAATTAACCGTGGCCTACGTGACATATTACTCTCCGCTAAGGATTGATACCTTCGCATAGTATTAAGATTTGCATGACAATTTTTCAGTTTCGGTTTAATAAAAATGACCTAATACTTCTTATTAAAAATTGTTTTTGTTGTATAAATGCTAAATCCATGTAATAAATATGAGGCGTATTTTCCTATTACAAACAGATGCATTCGCGTTTTTTTTCATGATTAATGTAGTTCGTTTGTTTGATTTAATGATAGTAAAAGTGTTCATAATGGAGGACTTTTTGTTAAAAGCCTAAAATGTTCATTCATTTAATTAATATAAAGCGTCCTTTTTTATATACGTGCGTTGTGAAAGCTAGGATCTTCGTAATTTGTTGTTAAAAATTTGCATTGCATCCCCTTTGCCTAAGATGGAGTATTTTTCTCAGTAAAATGGGCGTTACATTATAAATTTAAATTTGTCCCGAAGCGGCGTGACCACGTACAATTCTATGGTTGCGCGTGGCTAACTACAGTGCGGACGAGAGTTCGTTTCCATAAAGAAATAAATAAAGTAATCATTTGAAGCGGTTGAAATATAAAGAAAAACGACGTTACTATAGCAACTTACTTTAAAAAGCTCTTTCTGTTGTCATAATTAAAGGGCGCCAAAACGTTTAGTATCAGAAATTTCTTCGATATTTTGCTTACATCGAAAACGGTTATTCCGGATAGGTCTTCTTTGCTTTTGGTTTCTTAATTTATTATATAATCCTTTACCTTGTTCTACAGCACCTTAAGAAGACTCGTTAAATTTTAGTCAAATAAAAGAAAACTGTAAGTTTTTTCTCTAAAATACGACTCCATCACTGGGGTGACTGGCTATCCTTTCACAAATTCATCAATGTTTACTTAGTTAATAAATAAGGCCAAATAAAATTAAACCAACACTAAACATCCATTGATGTTATATAATTACCTTAAAAATACTGATGTTTTATTAAAAAAAATTAATTTTCTAACATTGGGCTGGCCGTACAATACGAAAAGAGATAACCATAAAAAATTTACCCATCACTAAAACTAACATATAAATTGTTCTAGTTTCGAATATTGCTCTGTATATGACATTCTAAATCCTATTTCTGAAAATGCTCTTTGTAGCAATACATAGAAAGCATAGTTTAAAACCAACTTTTTCGTTTCATCATTCAACTGCCCATTAACAATACTAAATTCTCACTCTACAACTAATACTGATCCCACCAATAAAGCTTACATTTAAATCAACACAGGTATTTATTAACATTTTCAAACGTTCCAAACTTCCTTTCACGATCATATCAAGCTTAAATTTAACCAAAGTGTGTTTTGTCACTAATTCATAGTCCAACTAAATAATTACTTTCGCGATCTGTTATTTTCCTTATAAATAATTAAAACCCCATTTACATTTAAAGTACATGTGTATATAACTACAAATTATAAACATTAAAGCTTATATTTTACCCACTGTTTAATTTCCAATATATCTTTAAACTCTATGATATCCAGAAACACCAGCCTTTCTTTTTTCATACAACAGCTCTTCACACAACACAAAATCCAAAGTATGTGAGAGGTGAACCCTCGAGTCCCTGTTCCGTTTTCCCGGTCGTCACAATGTTAATTCCACGAACACGAACACCACTGTAGATGCAAATTAGCACGTAAAAATCAAATTAGTTATTTTTTTATTAAGTTGAAACATTGGTCATATTTTTTAGCCAAACACGTATTTGGTAAATTAGGGGAAGATCATAGTAATTTTTGTCTTTGTTATTATTTGCTGTCAAAATCTCATGTTTCGCAATAAGTTTAATTATTCACCTTTTGTTTATTCTTAAAGATATGAGCGAGACTCCATCGATCTTCGGCAACACTGAGTTATTCGAAACACTCACCTTCCGAGTAGACTCTATTGGTGTTGTTTTTTCAGGTAGGTTGGCGCTCAACTGCTTAACATAGACAATTGGAGTTTAAAAACCTTTCAAGGTAAGCATACAGGTATTTAGTAGAAGTATCACAAGTAATATACCACTAATTTGCTTTCATACAACCAACATGCACCACTAAAAGCTAGCCAATGTGACTAGTTAACTGCTACGTCACCCAGTCCCCTGTAGAGTAGAAATAATTTGATAACGTAACGTCAAATTGACACGTAACAGAAGTTAACAAAGAACGTTTTGAGTAGAATTAGTTCAAAGTAACGTTCTTTTACCAACGCAGGCTGCATTTATTCGTTTAATTGATTAACCTCAACTTTAATTCACTAACAAAGTAATCAAGATAATTTCAATTTAATTTTACTACTACCTAAGGAATTAAAAACCCTTTGAGATGGTCGATCACCTAACTCGCCTAGTTATTTAAAAATTTTAATCTAGTAGTTACGCTGCGCAAGGGCGCAATTGGGGAAGAAAGTTTTCAACGATAAGGTAATTCCTCAAAAACAAAACCGCGTATGTTTATATTTGTTCGATTATTTTACCCAGTAAGAGTATGGGTAGGGGGAGGGGGGCACCTAAATTTCACATTGCGTACGACATTTAACAATTTGGCACTTACCGCCGTTATATACACAACTGTGTTACCATCTGTGACATACGATTCATTTCCATTTGCAACGACTTGCAAGTTCCACATGAATAATATTAATAGTACGGGCAACGTTTCTAATATAATCATGTTGTAGCACTGTATATGAATATTACTTATACACTGATCCCTTAAGGTTTGTATTATAGTACTAGTGTAGTGTTTATTATACAATTGAAATACAATAAGTATTGCATACGTTACTAATTGAATAACTAATATAATACTAAATTTTATAACCTATTATTTTTTTATTACCAACATTAATTTTAAATTCAAAATAAACTTCAAAGATAGTTATATAATTTAAGTACTAAAAATCAAACACGTCCTTAAAATATAGAATTCTTTTAACATGTAAATATAAGATAAGAAAAATTATAATTTTTACAATAAGTAAACTTTTTTACGGGTTAAATGAGCGTTATCTCATAACTATAGATTTACCCTGAAAGGACGTGGACCCAGGAACAACAGTAAATATAGTCGTGCGGAAGTGGGTTCTTATGAAAGAAATAAAAAAAAAAGTAAAAATAAAGAAACAAAAATAATAAAAAGGTTGAAATACAAACAAACTACTTAACACTAATCACATACCCAGAAATATTTTTTCACGGTCATAGTTCAAGGAGCGCCGAACCGTCTGTCTTAGCAATCCTTTTAATATCGTTCTTACACGAAAGACGGTTATTTCGAATGGAACTCCTTTACTTCTGGTTTTGTAAATTTATCACATTGCACTATACCTTTTTCTAAAATACCGTGAAATACCTATTAAATTTTGTCATAATCAAGGAAATTCTTGAAATCAAGGTCTTTCTCAAATACGGCTTCATCATTGGGGGTACCTTCTTACAATTTGATCTGTTTACCTTGTTCGTAAATAAATTCACAGAATATTCAACCCAAACCTAACTACCCATGATATTAAATAATTACAATATAAATACAAATATACTTTCTTAAAAGAAACACTGGTCCTTAACATCAAACTGACCGGGTATTACTAAAAGAAATCGTTAAGACACATTCATTCAAATCCATCAATCATTCTACACTTCAATTTTTTCGTTCCCCGTATTGAACTTCATGACATTCTAAATTCCATTCATGGAGATATCGTTAATAGCAAATACAGAAAAGAATTAAATACCAACTTTTTCTTTTATCATTCCAGTACCCATTCAAAATACTAAAGTTTTATGTTTTAATTACTACTCAACTCCACCAATAGGACCTACATTTATAATCACGACACGCATGTTACTTAGTATTGTGAAATATTCCAAACTTCTTTGCACGAAAATATCATGCCTACATCTAACCAAAACTAGTTTTGTCGCTAATTTGTAAAGTTTCTATTGCACAAATCCAACCTTTATTGATTTGTCTAATTTCACGTAATTCTGCTGTATTCTGTGTGGTTATGGTTGTTACGTATTTCTAGTAGACGCCACGTTGTGCGTCAAAGTTATGTCACGTTGGCTCGTAGCCGTGCGTAACAGTCAGACTGCTATATTATTACTATTTCACCCTTCGACCAACCAAGTAATACCTATTTTGATTGTTGATTTGTTGTTATCATTTTATCGATGTACTAGGGTTCAAGTACCTTCTAAAGTCAAGTACATGGTAGTTCAACTACGACCGAGTACTTCAAATACCTGTTAATTCCAAGTACGTCCTAGTATTTTTGTGTTAAGTGTTGAAGTATGATGCATGCCGTTTAGTTACCTTCTTTGTATTTATGCATGCAAAGCTAATCTGGAATTTGATAGCAACTCGCTTATTCATACCGCTATATGCGTCTCGTCACGATTGTAGACACCTGCGATTTATCGAGGTTTGCATTGACCTTTACTGATAGCCGTTCATACATTTGCAATCGCAAGTTTATTTAGAATTAAGTTTATTAACATGTACCTCAAATTAGTACGTATACTTATTTAGACGGCGAAGACTGTTAGGCAATTTATAAACACATCTTTTATAATTGAAGGTCTTGTATTTAAAAGTAAAAATTAAAAGCAAATTTTTTTTCGGGCCCAAGCCGGGCCAAGCACGTGTCAGACTGCTCAAGTTTTTCGGGTTTTTTGGGCTATTTCGGGCCGGCCCGAAGCTTATGTAACGAAATATAAAATTTATTGATTTAGTAAACAATTTCATTTAATGATTTCTTTAGGTGCTTCTTAAACAAAATTATAATTAACGCTCCTCCTAATATATAACCCAGGTACAGTTACACACATATTGGTAAGCGTGTGATAATGGAAGTAAATCGAAAACGAAAATGATTTGATTTAAACCGATTTTTGAATTTCGATTTTTTTTCGATTAGTAATATTCACTTTTTTCCACTTTTCAAGAAATTTGAAATACAAATTGCCCGTGTTATATTTTATTAATTTGAAGGAGTATTGCAACGTATGTTAATTGAGCTGGTTTATTGTATTATACTTATTAATTAACTAATTCTTGTGGCCTCGCATTAAAGATTATATATGAATAAATCAAAACCACTCTGTATATGTAAAAATATTTAAAATTGCACGATTACAAAAAACCAGCTCAATTAGATTTAATTATTTGAATGTATCTTTTGTAGAAAAACATACTTCGGTATGCGATTAGTTTTTTATAGCTTTGAATAACAAATGGATATAGAAAATTAAAATGTAAATACTAAATAATATTCTATGTTGCGGCTCCTAAAAAGGTATAAAGAAAAATCGTGATATTATAAAGGGTATAAACAAAAATAGCGGAATAGAGTAAATATTATTTTAACAGAGGCGTCTCTAGCTGCTGCTATCTGCAGAGCTTAGGACAATAATGGATACCCATAAAATTTATAATTTGCATTTTAGATCGCATATTTTAAACAGCTGTAGTCGTTGGTACATGCGGTAGTAGTTTAATTTTAGAAGTTTTTGCTCCGTCGAACTTAATTTTATTACGACTTATTTTCATCAAATTTTGCAAACTAGCTAAAATGTACCTGATTCCAGCGTGCTTTAACAAAAGCCGTGTAAATTTGGATTTATTATTTCAAACGGTTTTATTATCTTTTTACGCATTAGGCGACATGCGCCTGTGTTTCATGCTGGAATTTATTCTTATTTTGGTAGGTCTTTGCAATTTTTTCACTTCCTTTGTACTTAGAGTTGCTTGACCCATGAGAAATTTATTGCAGGTGCGACTATTTCGGCTTCTTTCAGGATAAATATAAATAAGCTGAATTCCGTTTCTGAACTCTGATTTAAATCATAAAGATTGCCTTATTTAGTGCACTGTTTTAAAAATATTATAACCAACATTCTAAATTTTGAGCTATCTGGTTTCAATCACAATGTCGGATTTCAATACTGAGAATAGCGTGGGGGGATCCAGATTATCAACCTCGATAAAATGAAACGGTAACTGACAACACACAAATTGAAGACATAGATGAAAGTTCGCGAAATATACATTTAGTATCAGACAATTCTAAAACGCGGAGCAAATTTAGTAAGTCTTTGAGTTTACCCCAACTCAAAAAGTGTAAAAACTGCAAAATGTAAGGTATGCCAAAAGAAAAAGTACGATCAAGAACTTAAAGTGAAAAATTCAACTACATCCAATCTTAAAAGGCATTTAAAAGCAAAATATTTAAAAGAATATTGAGATTTTTATCCGCAGACTGAAGACCGGGCTAAAAGTGAAGTTGCAGGTAGATCTACTACAGTGTCTCACCAAAGAACCATTACGGAAGTGTCCCAGTGCAAGATAAGTGTGCAACCTACTTTTCCATTTTTTAAGAGTTATGAAAATTCCATATAATTAACCATAAAACCGTAACAATTAATAAAATGTTGTCCAATAATGCCTGTTTTTATCTCTAAAAAGTACCACACATGTGTGTAGTAACTAGCACTGCTAAGGTGTCAGGTCAAAAAACCTCATTTTTAAATTGGTTTTATGTTTGTTATTATTTTATTAATAGCTTTAATTGAACATTTTTTACTTCCGTTTTATTGCAATCGCCAGCATAGTAAAAGCTTTTAAGTGAACCTAAACAAGAAACCATCAACAAAATCTGGAAAAACAGCCGCAAAAAAACCAACGGATAAAAAAGTTATAAAACTGAAAAAAAGTCGCTGATAAGAGAAATTAATTATTTGAGAACTTCCACTTGAAAACCTGTTGTTAGAAATAAAACGAGCACTCTCAAGGAAGGTATATTTTCAACTAACTTTACAGTGGTGTTCCTAGTTTATCCTATATCCCAAGGGTAGTCGCGCTGCTACCTGCCTCGCTTGCCACCCTTCTTGCGTGAGAGGTCACGGCCGTGCATGATCTCGCTTACATATTATCTTTTAAACTGTTAAAAAATTTTACATTGCATTCGAATTGTCTAAATTATAGTGTAAATAGATGTAAAACGATAACTAATGAATTTTTTCATATGTATTGCAGTTTCGAACTCTCGGCAGACAAAGCACGTTGCTAGTTATTTCATTAGTCCAATATGAAAAAATTATTATAAAACACTCACAATGATAATATCACATAAAACATTCAAACTTTATTTACAAATTACTGTGCATACATAAATAAAGTACATGCGCAAATAAATGCAGTTTTCTTTTCCTATGCATTATCCCGCGGCTGGTTTACGCACAGCCTATACTTTCCGTCACCTTTGTCTTTCCTCAATTTTCATCCATTGAATTTTTTCTTATTATATGCGGCTTATTTTGGGTTTTTTTCCAGTTTTAAATAAGTAATGTTATACGGGTTGCTTATTTACATAATTTCGGGAAAAAATTGGGTTTTAATATATAAAATGTAGAATCTTACAGACTACGTTTTTTTTATAACAAGTTTTGGGATATCGAGTGAGAATTGTGAAAAAGGGGCGTAAATGTAAAAATTAGTATAATATAGTGATGGACACGAACTAGGTTCGGTTCGGTTATAAGTTCGCTTCGATTTTTTGAACCGAACCAGACTTTTTTTCTAACTAAACTTTTCAAACCGAACCACATGCTCAAGATTTGATTTCTATTCAGGGCAAAAGGTTCGATTTTTAAATACAAATTTAGTTTAAATATTTTCACTTTGAGCGTCTCAATCTTAATATCCCCACACATGCACATTTTAAAAATCACTATAGTCGGAATGCTTCAAGCATTTAAGAAATATAGCGATTTTTAAATGTACATTGGTAATCGAATCTTATACGTCAATAGATACAAAATGCATAAGGTTACACATCTAGTGCTACAAAATAAATTTTCCCATCCAAGCGGCAAGCAGCATGATGGTGGGTAAAAAAATTTTTGTTTTTTATACATAGTGGAAAACTTATTTCTATTTGACACTCTGCAGGATGTATAATTAATTGCTTACTTGATATTTACTTATATAACCATATATAAACACTTAACTATGCAGGATGCCCCAACGACAAACTTTCATTAAAGAAATCTCAGAATTTACGATTCCTGAAAAACTGAAACTTTGCATGTAGGGGTTACCCAATAAGGCAAATTTAGCTAAGATATTTTCAACGTTATGAAACTTACGGTTATATCGAAAGTAACTGTCAATTTCATTATTTTAAATAGCATACTCCACATTTTATTGCTTATTTGAATAGTGCGCGAGTAGATTATTATTTTGATATTAGGGTTTGTAAAACTATTTTCAATTGTTTTGCTTCCAGGAATTTTTTCTCTTAAAAACTGCACATTGGAGGATAAGAGAAATGGCATTAATAAACATTTTATTAAAACGGTTTATACGTTGTGTTTGCATAACACCGTAACAAATGTTTCTCAATCTCAATAAGAACACTAACATGGTTTTTACAATTTAATAACGCGATTTTAAAAACGAATAGTAAGTAAGAATAAGCAATGAAAGTCGTTAACAAAAATTTGTACTTTACTTGAGCTCAATTTATTAAAAAAAATTATGTATAACCTTAATTTCCGCAATACCATAAACGAAAGCAAAATTAAAGAAAATTAAACACAAACCGAAATTTTCCAAATAACTGATTATACCTTTATGCTCGTTCATGTCGAGATATACAAAATGGGGGTTCAATTATAAAAATTACATAATTTTTCCATTCTGAATTTTTCACCTCCTAAAATTATAAAAACTATTTTATTGTTTTTATTGAAAAACATTTCTTAAGGTGTAATGGACACAACCTACAATCCGTTTTGATTAAATATTTATTAACACAATTTTTTAGATCAATAATTCCTGGATGCACAACAATTGACGATACATGCACTTAAATCAAAATAACCATCTGCTAAAGCACCATTTATATACGCAATAAAATACAGGATGTGCTATTCAAAATAATTAATATGACTTATATTTGCAAGACTACAAAACTATTTTAACTATAGTTTCGCCTTGTTCGGTAACTCCTACACAAAGTTTCAATTTGCCAGCAAAATTGTAGTTTTTAAAATACTTTTAATGGAAGCTCGGTGTGGGACATCCTGTATGCATGGCTTTTTTCATATTAAAGAGCTAGATTCTTTGTAAGTATATGTTATTGTTTTACTTAATACGTAGCAAATTCTCTATATACGGCGAAAGCAGCCTTTCCATACTTTTGAAGAACCCTGCATATATTAATATTGAACATTTTTATAGATAAGATTGTCGGCATTTTTTTCATAATAATTAAGATTTCCAGTAAAGCATGTGACAAAAAAATATTCATAGACAACAAAGTAATGTCTACCTGATACGAGAGACTTGAATAATCTGTTCTCTGAACGGATGCTAGCACATTCTCGAAATGTAGACCTATAAACAAGCAATCTGTAAAATGGAAATTGGCAACGTTCTTTGTTTAGAATATGAGGAAACAATATTCAGTCAAATTTTGAATATTTTCCTTTAAATATGTTACTATATACTAGTAGTAGTACATGAATTCTAAAATGCATTTTGTTACTTAAGGTTGAAGTTTGACGCAAACCACCTTCTATTTTGGATTGCCTGTGCAAGCGTGCATCATCTCCAAATACCTTTGAGATTTTTCGAGATTAAAATGATACTATAAACTATAATTTATTAAGGTTGATATATTTAACTTTTGTAGAAAAACATAATAATAGTAAAGAAGTATTTTTATACAACTAAAAATACATATTTCAACAAATGATACGTTCCGTTTGGATGTTGAAAAATCTATACATCACTTAAGGTTTTAGTTACATTTCGGCCCGAATCGGCCTGGCTCGGCCCGAAACCCCGGTCCAAAATTCAAGCCGGACCTCAAGCCGGACCAATGCGTTTTGGTTCGGGCCAGACCATCGGGCCGGGCCGGAGCAAATTATTTCGGGCCGGGCCGGGCCGCATCTAAAAGCCCGGCCCGGCCCGAATCCATCACTAGTCGTGGGCAGTTGGTTTGTGTTTAAGATGTGTTGTAGTTGTTGGTTGTCATTGTGTGTAAGATAGTACATTGCAGCTCGCTGTTTCACTACTAGGTACAAGGGCATAGTTCCCACCAGTACATAAAGTGCATCATGTGCGATAGTCCCATAAACCCCCGTCAGTCGCAGTAAAACACTTCGTTGTGTACTGTTAATTTTTTGTCTAGGTTTGATGGTGTTAAGGCGATGTCCCCACGCGCTTGCGGCGTATGATACCATAGCACCGAGCACACTGTTGAGATATAGCTTTACGCAATTAAGTGGTATCTTATAAGTCCTTTGAGCCAGCATTGCGATATTCTGCATTGCAGAAGTTACACTTGCACAGACGGTGTTTATATGTGCAGAGTAATTCTGTTTTCCGTCTAATGTTAAGTCTAGATATTTTGTGTTTTGTGTTCTACTTATATTTACACCGTCTAGTTGGATGGTGGGGTCCCTTGCCAGAGTTCCCTTCATCACAAGGGATGTAGTTTTTGTGGTGTTATGGTCATTTTGTTGGTTTTGCACCAACTTTGTGTATGGGTAAGGGCGATGTTAGCTTTACGTTCGATTTCCCTTCTGGAATTGCCTTCAACCACCAGCAAGATGTCGTCGGCGTATGCAATCGTCGACAACACTTCGTCAACGGTGTCCAGCTTTTCTAGGAGTTCATCTATTATAATATTCCAAAATAGGGACCCGCATATAGACCCCTGCGGGCAATCTTTATTTATATATTTGGTAATACTCTCCGTGCCTTGTAGAGTTATATATCTGTCCCTGCAGTAGCTCCTGAAAGAATGGTATAGTTGTGATGGACAGTTTATGGTCGTAAGTCTTGTAAAAAGTGAAGGCCGCCAAAGGTTATTAAATGCGCCTTCTATGTCCACTAATATTAATAGGACGTATTTTTTGTGTGATTGTTTGATGGTTTGTATTGCTTGGTTTATGGCGTCCTCGATCGATTTGTTTTCTGTAAAGCCGTATTGTCTAGGATGTACTCCTGTGATTTGTCTGTGGTCCTGCATTCGTTTACATAATAGTTTTTCATACGTTTTTCCTAGTGTGTTCAAAAGGCATATGGGTCGGTAAGAGCCTGGTTGTTTGAGGTCTTTACTTTCCCTTTAGGGATAATCACGACATTCGCCTGTTTCCAGATGTTCGGAAAAACAGCTTGTCGTTTGCATTCATTGTACAGTGCTGTTAGCGTCGGTGTTAATTTATCTTGTAGCGCTATGCCAATCTCCACAAGAATTCCATCCGGTCCAGGTGCTTTCCTGCTTTTCGATTGGCATAGTGCGTATCTCACTTCGTCTTCTGTGAAAGGATCTAAGTTGTCATCTGGTCTGTTCCATGGTCGGTTACCTACGTGGTTTCCGTCGATTACTCCTTGTCGTCAGAGTCGTTGTTCCTTAGTGTCGTCTTGAACGTTGTCATCAGGCAAAAGTGTTTGTAGTAGTAGTGTCACAGTTTCACCCCAGTCTTTTGTGTATGTACCGTCTTGTTTTATTAAAGTCGAATAAGTCATCGGAGGTTTGATTTTACCCTAAGTGATTTTACAGGGTATTCCCCAAGCGTCAGTTTGTAAGTGTCTTTCCACGAATAATTCCCATGACCTCCTTTTCATGTCAGTCAGTTCTTTTTGGTATATGTCTTTTAGTTATCAATAATTTGTTAGGTGGTATGCTCTCTCGGCCGGTGTTAAGGAGTTTTGATAGCTTTTTCTCGCTTGCTGTGTTTCCTTCTTTAGGTTCTGTAAGCGTATTGTCCATTGAATCGTCTTTGTGTGTCGTGTTTTCTGTTGTTTTGGGAGCACTTGCTCCATTGTCCGTCTGATTATATTGGTGAGTAGTTTTGTATACTCGTGAACGTTTTCATCTGATCTTATATCTTGTGGGAGTACAAATGTGTTCCTCAGTTTCTTCCAATTTGCATTTCGTATTTTGTATCGTTGTACTTTGGTGAAGTTTTGTGGTGTGTCAAATGGTCTGGTTGTCATGTCAATGTTGAACGTGATTAGGTTGTGGTCACTAACAGTTTGGTGTTCTAATACCTGCCAGTCTTGTATGTAGTTGTACGCCAGCTCATTTGTCAGTGTAACGTCTATGTTTGTTCCTGTTCCTGCATAGGTGTTGTATGTAGATGGGTTATTAGGAAGATTGATTACTTCAAGTTGTAGTTCGTTAATCAAGTTTTCGACTTGTTCTCCGCGTTCGTCCGTGAGGGAACTGTGCCACATCAGGGATTTTCCATTTACGTCTGCCATAATAACTATTCGTTTGTTGTTGTAAGTGTGTGATATGTTGCGTATGTTGTTTATGTACGGCTGGGGGTCCAGTCTGTACTGGAAGTAGCTTGTTACCAAGATCCACTTTCCAATCCGACCGTTTGAAACTTTTAGACATTCTTCTTAATCTTCTTTGGGAATGAAACCACTCATAGTTTTTAAAATCTATTTTATTTACGTTTCGATCCATGTCCTAGGATCGTTGTCAAAATAATAAAAACTTCAAGTTTGACATTTATGACATAAATTGAAGGTGACTTTGATTTATTGAAATATTTGGTTTGAGTACAATATGCAAAATTTTTAAAGTTTAAAGAATGATTGCCTTCAATTTGTGTTGCGACCCGGGATCGATTTTCTTTAGGTAATACGCTAACGTGAAATCAGCTGATTAATTTTATTGGTGAATTTATATAAATCAATAATTTGAAAACATTTTTAACATCTTTCTATTTATACAATTGAGAGGATGGTTATTAAAGTGTGCGATTGTGTTCGTAAGACATAAGCAGTCGTTTTTAAATTTATTTTGAGGAGGAAAATCATTATGATTAGGCTACCTCTTTGGTAGATTTTAACATGGTCCGAAGCGACTATGGCGAGTTTACACTGTCAGATATCAATGTTGTTCTATGAAGATTGATATAGTTCTGAGGCGACCCGTCTTAGGGACGCCTCAGAACTATATGCAATCTTTGTAGAACAACATTGGTATCTGACAAGTGTAAACTCGTCATAGGGTCGCCTCAGAACCATGTTAAAATCTACCAAAGAGGTAGCCTAAATCATAATGATTTTTCCTCCTCAAAATAAATATAAAAAAACGACTGCTTATGTCTTACGGTAACACAATCGCACAATTCTTTAATAACCATCCTCTCAACTGTATAAATAGAAACATGTTAAAAAATGTTTTCCAAATTATTGAATTTATATAAAATTCACCAATAAAAATTAATCAGCTGATTTCACGTTAAGCGTATTGACTACCTAAAGAAAGTCGATCCCAGGTCGCAACACAAATTGAAGGCAATCATTCTTTTAAACTTTAAAAATTTTTGCTTATTGTACTAAACCAAATATTTCAATAAATCAAAGTCACCTTTAATTTATGTCATAAATGTCAAACTTGAAGTTTTTATTATTTTGACAACGATCCTAGGACATGGATCGAAACGTAAATAAAATAGATTTTAAAAACTATGAGTGGTTTCATTCCCAAAGAAGATTAAGAAGAATGTTAAACAAACCACAACAAACATACAAGGAGTACTTCCAGACATGTGCAGTGTTTTCCGCTGTATCGTTGGATTGTCGTGATTGTCAATGTGGGATCAAAAATGACCACTGCCGTTTGTGGGTTTCTACCTGTATGTATTTGTCTTGCCCTGACTGGCATGCTTGGAATCTTCCCATGCACCAGATAAGGTTCCTGTATAAAAAGTGCATGTAACCTTAAGGTTTCAGCTAGTTGTCTAAGCTCATTCATTACAGTTGCACAGTGCATGGCATTTATTTGGCCAATTCTGATCTTTCCGTCGTCCATGAGTGTAATAGGCGTTTATGCTGCATTCTGGTTGTTGCTTGTCTTTGTGTGAGAGTGTTGTGTGTGAGTGTAGGTTCGTATTCCGTTTGTGGGTGGGTTGCTATTTTGTCTGTGTGCATGTTCTCTTGTATTGTTTGTTGAAGCTGTTGTCGAAACGTGATTGCCCTTGCTTTGTCCCTTTGAATTTGTAAGTGAACTTTTGAGGGTGGTTTGTGTACGCTTTGTGTGGATTTAAAGTCCATAATCTGTTTTTTTAATTAGTCTGTCCATTAGCATCTTATGTGTTAGGCAATCTTTTGAGTTTGATGCACATTTTTTGTTGCGTTTAAGACAGGGTATACACACAGTCAGGTGTGCCTGTTTCGGGCAGTCGGTTTTTTTATGGTGTGATTCGTCTTCTCCGCAGTGTCCACATGTGTTGGTCTTATGTTTACAGTGTTTGGTTACATGTCCTAAGTCTAAGCATCTCATGCATTTGGGTACAGCTAGGAAGTCTGTTGCGGTTACACTGCGATACTCAATATAAATTTTCCCTTTGTTTATTAGTAGATTTCTTAGTTTTCCCGTTACAGCTTCAACATAGTGTTGCGTTGCTTTGTTTTTCGGGCCGGTTTTAAAACTTAGCTTGAATTCGTTATTGAAATCTTCTTTAGTAATGATTGTTTCGAAATTCTGTGTGTAGATTAATTCTTGCACCTCTTCGTCTTTAAAGTAGGTTGGGACGTCGTAGATAATCACTAGCGGTTTCTTTTTTCGTGGTTTCTCGCAGTTGTGTTTTTTTTAGTTCGGGATGGTTTAGGATTTTGTTAGCTTCAGTTTCGTTGTCCGTGTCAATTATTAGCGCGTTTGCGGTTGAACGCATTGATTTAATTTTAATTTTGTCTTTTGTCGGATGTATTGTTTTAATGAAAGTGTCTTGTATTTGTTTTGTGCTCTGTCCCGTTTTAGAGGTTATGAATACTGTGGCGGCTTGATTGCCGATGGCTCTAGATATAGAATCTGTCTTTGGTGGTTGGGTTTTAATTGTTGCCGTCACGTTCGCGTACGTGTTTGAAAACATGGCTGGGTTGAGCATTTTTTGTTGTTTAAAGTGGCTGTTTTCTACTTTGGTTTTAATTATCTTGTTTTGTAGTTTATCATTTTGTTGTTTAATAAATTTATGTTCGCCGGTTAATTCGGCTTGTAGATATATTAGTTTTATTACTTTTTCTCTCAGATTTTTTTTGGGCTCCCACGCGTAGACGGTTACTCGGGTCTAGTTCGTTGTCTATGAAGTTTAAAAGTTAAGTCTCTAGGTTTTCTAGGTGCTCTAAAATGGATTGTTTTATGTCTTCCGGATTGTTGTGACTGGTTCTTCCCCTCAATATTTTGTTACGTGTATTTCGGTTGCTAGAGGGTTGGCAGAGGGTGTTAGTAAGACGCTTATTTGGCTTTGAAAGGCAGGATCAAGCTGCATTGGTGATGTCGAGGTTGTGTGTTGTGTGTGGTCATAGTCTGGTGTTATTCTACCCCAAAGTGAAGATTTGGGGGAGTGTTACGTAGGCATCTTGTACTCTAGTTTTTTAATTTAGTAGTGTTAATTGTCATTAAGTTATTTAAATTTAATTAAAGAACTAATGAAAAGGCGAAAGTCTGTATTTTACAGTAAAAGTGCTATTCTAAACTATCCTATGCTCTGCTCGTTAAAAATTGTTATGTTAAAATATAGTAATTATATCCTTAAATGCAATAAAAACATTCAGAACGTTGTTACATCTACTGGTATGTCAATACACAAGCCCGTTTATTGCACTGTCACTACCTTACACCTACTTTAGAGAATGCGATGGTATCGTAGAAATGAGGAAATGTCCTTGGCACTATATTCTAGTTTCGCTATGCAATTGTTATTTGTTATTTATCTAATGAAGGAATGTGATGGTGTAAAAACCGATGAAGTAATGCTGATATTAGTAATATAAATAATTGTGTTATTTGTCCTTAGCACTCTTCCTACTTTCGCTGTTTACGTAAACCTTGATGTGCGGATATTAATATTTATTGTTGTAATGAGGTCACTGCCGGTTGTAAAGTATGTTCTTGTGTCCTTGCACGTTTTAAATAAGCGCCCTGAAAATCGCTAACGATTTTGATACGCCCGCTTTCTCGCTTTAGTTTGTTTAAGTCACTTATTTACGTTACACTTTGTAAAATACAAATAAAAGTTGTCTCATACTTGTTCGGAAATTGTTTGTACTTACAGAAGTTCTTATTTATGATCGAAATTTCGGTGTCCAATATTTGATTGTATTTCCCTCACCTGCACGCACTAAACTTTAGGTTAACTACATCTACACTTAAAATTAAAACATATGATAAAATTAGGAGCGCTACATATCACGTCTGATCAGTACCATGGTTCGAACTGTATTTGCTAGGGAGATTAATCCGAATTGTTCTATTCGGCTCACACTCCTTGGCGTATATTAAGAAATACCATCTCTGTTATTTTAGTCCGCTATTACCCACGGCCGCTCGAGCTTAGCCGTTATCGCAATAGGCTTTGGTTAAACCGATTCATATTGTCGACCAAGAATGTCATTCCGCCAGCCAACTTTTTAACAGCATTTGGAATTACAGTCAATATTGAGACGCTCAAAAAGGGATAAATAGGGCGTCTCAAATTCATCATTCAATAAAATAAGTACTTTCATTTTCGACTTATTTCCTACAACATAAATACCAACACGTTTACATTTAAAATTGGACATATACATAATTAAAGAGTATAAATATATACGCTTATGTACTAACTGACTAATACTATTTTTAATCGCAAGTATGTGCAGAAACTATCAGCTTATCCCTTTTCGCGCTTTCCAACTAACACAGCTCCTTTAAAACATACAACCCAATATTAAAAGTTATTGAAAGGCGAACTCTTCAAGTCTTAAGCCATTTTCATCCAGTTGTTAATTCCACGAACAAGTGAATTGAAATCTTCCCTGCTCGGGCAAGCATGGTTTATAAAATAAATCGCACGCTGCGTTTTTTATCCTGAGGATTTCTATCCGCATCTTGAAGTAGTGTTTCGTTTACTCTGTTACGTTCAAAACCCTGCAAGTAAATTTTTCTGCATTCATTTTTAAAACACACAAAAATTGCTCAACAAGTTTGATTTCTTACAATTTGAAATTATTATTATTTAATAGAATTTCTCAAGTAATTATTTTATGAAATTTTGCCTTGTAAAATCAAACAGCTGCTTAGGAAACTTTACGTTACAAAGTAGTTGCAATATTTCCTACCACCTGCAGTGACTACATTTTAAATAAAAGCTGCATATAAATGCACAGCTTTCTTCTAAAAAATAAGGCCACTCACCACCTGCCTACACATGCTTACAATGGATTTGCTATCTATAAGTATACTGTTATTCTGCAGCTGTTAAAATATTAAAAGTAATAAGATTGTTTTCCTTTGTCTAAGAATCCTTTGATAATTGCGTTATCTGCTTGTTGGCAAGCTGTTACAGTTCGTATTTTGGCAGCTGTTTTCTGGGAATTCTGCACACTTGGTTCTTCGGCGATAACTTTTATAGCCAAATACCTACCCCCACACATGATTATGGCCTTATAAAATAGAGACCGTGCTTTGAAAGACAAGATTGAATACAATATCTTCTTACCGAAGATACATGTTGTAAAGTCGCGCTACTAAAAATGCTTTCTGTGCTAGTATAAGTGAACTTGGTGGTTCCAGCATGCAGCCAATATAGAAATGCAGTCGCATTTTTCCATCCACAACATGATACGAAGCCAAATAGTTCAAGGTACAGTTTTCTATTTTCGTAATACTTTTATGCTGCTGTGAAGAATAGACTTTTCATTTTCTCTTATTACTTGTGATTATCCAACAAATTGGCACCACCACATTACAAAACTTACCTGCACAATGCACGAACGACTATGTAATTATTCTATAAATTAAAAATTAGATAATCAATGTTTACGTTAGAATCCGTTTTTTCTGTTTCTTTTGTCTTTTTAACGTAAACCACTTACTTATAAATTTAAAACTAGTTAGGATGTATAAGTTTAATGTTACAATATTTCTTGAGGAGGTGCACTTCACAAAGCAGCATTAATATATAACTTATGTATATTTCTTTTCCTGAAGTAGTATAGTTTATGCTTAATTTTCTTTTATATGTATTTAAGGTGAACCATTAAGTAAGTATTTATATTGTAAAATGTTATATTTATTTTGCTTACCAATTTTATATGCTTATGTAATGACGCTTTGTTTATCAGCACATAACAAACGATTACGCAACTTATTGGATTTTAAGTTTTGTAAATAGTCTTACGAGATTGGATGTTAACAATATAGTTTTACAGGGGTTTCCAATGTGTTCTTTCTATTTCATCCAAACCCCTCTACAACGTTTTTGAGCTAGCCCGAAGTTTACCATCCTGTCCCCGTTTTGTTGCAATATTCGGCGTAAACGATTTCTTTACTGATTCCTACTGTTTTCTTTCGTGTTTGCGCAGATTACCGTAACAACTCTCAACTTCACGCTTTCTTACTACCCGTTCGTATTTTGACATTTTTAATTAACTTTTTGAACTTAACTTTTCAACTGTCGTGCTTAGTAGTTATATCAAATTTCTTCCTCTATAACAAAATTTTATCTCACAATGTAACATTTTATTTATGCTGAATGAAAAGGGTTTGTCGCGTTAATTGCATACAAGTTACGAAATGTGCAATAAGTTGCTTTGAACGTCTAACCATGTCTCAGATACGAGTTTTCGTTTCTCACATATTTATTTATTTCATCGGTGTATACTCTGTGGGTTTGTTTATTACATGGCGCCCTACAACCATTTTAATATTTTTCAGTCTCAAGCGTTTCACAAATTTATTAGATTGTTGTTGAATATGATCTAGTTTCAGCGGTTTTTATAGTCGCACCGCGTAATATATTTAAAGACCAACACTTTATCTTAGTATTGTATTAAATTGTACCAATGCATTTTAATCAAATGCACTATTTTATTACTTTAATTGTTTTAATTGCCTTAATTGAAATTATATTTTCTAAAAACAAAAGAATTAAATTATGTGAAATCTATTACACAGAATTCGTCCAATTTGCTAATTTTTTCTTTCCTATCTAATTTATAGCTAATGTAACGCGGACGCCTTAAAACTTAGTTTTCTTCTTATATCTGGTACTACGGCCGTGGGAATCGCTCACTGCTGTTGTTATGTATTGAATTATACTTGCACAGCTTGTCACTTTACTCAATAGCTTGCCACTTTCATGTGGACCAAAAAGGACATGAATTTTACGGTTCAGACCTTCTTTGGTATTGATTGGCCTTAATTTACTGTTTTCATTGTATTTATGGTCACTATTTCATAAATTTTTTGGCATGCGTATACCATATCGTTAAAGTTTGCAACATTTGTCACTTTGAGTGCAAATTTTTCTTTCAGTATTGCAGTACTTATTAGTTTAATGATGTCACTTTGTATATCTTTATTGTACATTTTTCTATTTTTTTCTTTTTCATGTTTTGTAAATCTTTCTCGATGTTGACAAATAAATTGTAATTGACTTTGTTGTATAGCGGCATTTTTGTTATTACTGTAGACACTTTTGTCGACTGCACTCCTTGTTACCGCTGTTTGTCTGCCAAGTCATTTTTTTGTTCAACAATATAGATTTTTACATCAGTCAGTAAGGAACCCTTTTTGTATCTTCACTCACCTGGACCATTGACCACAACCCTTTGGGCATTCGATTGTGAAGTGCACTAATCTTACCATAAAGTGCTTTTATCCATTCTTCAATGGACTTTTCTTGATTCACTTAGTATACGATGATAGTGAAGATTCGATTGCAGTCATCTCAGTTGGTGCTATTCTTTCAAAAGGTGGGTTTACTTCTTTGTTCGGTTCTAGTTAATTACTATCATTTGCCTTGCCTGCACTAAGAATTGTTGGTGCCAGCGACGGATTTGCTAGCACATTATTGTTAAAATACGTGTGTGATATTTAAGTCCTGGTGTATTTTTGGCATATTGTTTTGAACAGCGATAAAATCTATTCAGAATCGTTGAAGACAAAGGGAAAATCAAGAAACTTTTACCTGCCCGCAAATTTAGATCTGTTTCACATAGAATATGATTTATTATAAAAAATAACGTCTATTATAATAAGTAAATGATGTCTATGCAACTACCATAGAAAGTGTGGCTGTATACACTAAAGGATATTTTCTCGCCAAGCAGGTTGGTGATTTCCATTGCACAAAGTGATCACTGTGCTATAGAAACAACCCGGCTGTGTGGTGAAGAGTTTCAGGTTTTCAGAGAAACATTACACAATTGAACAGATTCACTTCAGCTTATACAGCGAAAAGAATATTCTCAGAAAAGCTCATAAACAACTTATTTGCCTTCAAGTTTTGCTATTGATAATGACTTCGAAGTGGCTGCAGTGCGTATTTGGTCAAAAATAAATTGACATTAGAGATTTTCAGCTATATTTAATTTAAATCGTGTTAGAGAGCCCTTATGAATTATTATTTAAACAGCATAGTGGTAAAGGCATTAAGGGTATTAATTATTTACATTTTCAGACTCTGAGTGTACTACAGTAACTCTTGTAATGCCAAAGCTGTCAATTTCTTTGTTAAGCCTTTGCATCGGGTTTCCTTGAGGAAAATAAGTTATCTGACAGGAGTCTTCTCGGATTACCCATAAACGAAATGCTTTTTGAAAAAAATACAATTCTCAATCATCTCGGTCGTAGCACGCGGTAGAGGAAAAAACATGACAAATTGGAACGGATTTTGAGAAATAAATGGAAGTGGGTATTTGATTTAGAAAAGAAAAAAAAATTGAACATAATGTTGCTGCGGAGTGTGTCACATATGCACGAATGAAGATTTGTGTTTCACACTTTAAAATTCAGACAGGGGATCTTTTCATAAAATAGATAAAGGGATAACTAAAATAAAGGGGTTTTAGCAGGAAATTCAGTTTGTGGATTATGAGTTTACGAAGGGTTATTTTGGAAGACAAGGGGCCCAAAAATGTAAAATTTAGAGGGGTTTCCTTTAACATTATGAGGGGATGGTTTAACAAAGTGGGTTTAAATTATAAGAATAATTTATTATAAATAGTTAGGCAGGAGAGTTTTGTCGTTTTGTAGTTTTAGGAATTGAGATGGGCAATAGATAAACAAGAGTTTAGAAAACGCAGTCAGACCTATATGCGGTTGAATTTGTTTGAGGAGTAAAAATTATTAGAGGGTGAATGGTTTTAAGGTAGCAAGGTATTGGGTATAATATATAATAAACTAGGAGGTGTAGGACAAAATAAGTAAGCAAGGTAACCAATGAATTAATCACTAAATTTTGAAGGATGAAAGATGTGAGTTTGTTTTTTAAACAGCAAGCTCTCCCTAAAGGCAGTTATTGATTACAATGGTACAAAAGCTATTATTATTATATAGAAGAATATGTCAGGTGAAAAAGGCATGTAGGATAAATGGTACATTGTAATTCAAGATTATGTATTACACAAGCAATATCAAATTCTAAGAAGGTCTATTGATTAATTGTAAAGAAGAGACACTGTTGTTGGTAGTAGTAGAACCGGAAGACCACCAGAGAGCGAAGTAAGCATGGTAGGTTGAATTAAAGAAGGAATACCACGAGGAAACGAGTAGACCAATTTTTTGTAGGGTACTTCGTTTGTAACATCCAGCTCATTAATATCTCGCTTTGGTAGGTTAATTACCTTGTCTAGCGGTTATCGAACAAGGTTGAGTTGACTTAAGTATGTTTGGATAATTTTCTGCCAAGTGGGTCAGTTTCAATTTCAGGGGCACGTTGATTCCTATATAGAAACCCTTGTGTGAGAAGTAACCGTGTTGGAATAAACGGAATCCGTGGTAACATTTTATGGAACAGCAGTCAATCACCCGCCTGGTACAAATAAAAAAAAATTAAAAAGAAAAACTTCTGAAACTATACCAGAGTGAAGGTTTGTAGACAAACAGTAATAATTTATTGCATGAAACAACAGTACGTCAGTGAATAGATTAAGAATTTAGTCAAGTAGATTTGACTTTTAATACTTGTTTAAGGCTATTGTACATTTATAGTGTAAATGTGTGTGCTATATATTCAAAATTAAATCGTTGGTTATTATGTAAAGACAAAGTATATTTAGTCTTTCCATTATTGTAACGGTACAGTTACAGTTTTGCTATAATAGATTACTGTGAGTACTTAGAAGCACGATTGAGTATTCCTGGTCATTTGCTTTTAGGAATCATCTTTGCAGTTGGCAGTCTTAAATAGATCTACTTGATGTTACGGTTCATGTTGATTTTAGGTTCAAAGTAATATTGTCTTTAAGGATTTTTAAGTATATTTTTAAGCCAGAATCACTCTTTTGATCATAGATTTTGGGCATACTCTTGTTGTTCTTTCTAGGGCTTTTCCCTCGCAACCCTGCGAGATTTGGTGGTGTCCAAAATATTTCCCGATTAAGACCATATTTCATACCCAATATCATTGCAGAACCCTTTTCAAACACTTACGCCACCCATCCCACCGAGTTAGTCGGCAACCAATTATGTTAGTACAGTCGAGGTTTTGGGTATTTTCCGGAAAGGGGATTTTTAGGGAATACTTCATCGAATTTTCTGTGAATTACCGGCTAGATAATCTGGGGCGGCAAAAACTGTAAGTACAGGTTATAAAGGTTCTTATTGGTTTGTAATATAAATGGTACATGAATACTGATATTTGCTGAAAGTTGTGTTGATAACGCGTATCACTTTTATTGTAGGCCTATTTATAATTCCAAGTTGTACATTGTCACTCTATTCACTTATTTAAATTATTAAGATACCATTGGCGAAGTTCAGAAAGAATCATATTCTAAAGAAAATTTAAAACGTTGTCCTGACATATACTGGTCGCCAAAAATGAGCGTTTTGAAGCAAGTTAAAAATATTCTGCTCTATGAGACAATGCAAGACCACCTCTTCTCTACGTAGTAGACGTAGAACCATGAAAGATTCTATCAACAAGCGTTTTGTTGAAACTTGAAGAAACGAGACTTGTAAATTGGTTAGTTTTCTAGCAAGGTATGAATTTTTTCATAAGTTATATCCCAAGAACTGCAAATTTAACTGGATAAACTGCGGCTAGCATTTTGTGCCATATTTTGCTTAGAAAATGTTTGAGACCCGGACCAAGTACAAAGCAACACACAGTGCAAATTCCTGTATTATTACAGTAGTGAAGTAGAATTGTTAGAGATAAATTATTTAGAATCACCATTGCTGATATTAACCTAAAACGAATAACTCACGGATGCGGTTCAACTATTTTCACAACTTTGACAAAACAATAATAATCTAGTAAAACTTTGTGTTTCACTAGTTGGATAGTTGTCATAATTGACAAACCGCTTTCCAATTAGTGATTATATACTAAAATCACTAAAATCATTTAACATATATAGTATCGAAGTACCCAAGGAACGTTCAGAGATCTGAAATGTTCTTGTATCAACGCGGGGAACAGCTTTAGGACCTTTACGGGACAAAGAAATTAGTCAGTTTATACATTTGTATTGAAACTGAATATGATAGTGAACTGTCGGGATAAGTAGTTTGATTCTATAATTCATTTATATCGACACAAGAATCTTACATGATCAAAGAGACGAAACTATTTATTAATTCTACACCATTAAAATACTGCAAGGGAAGAATATACTTGAACCTTACCTGAGAGTCTTAAAAATTTGGGAACAATCTGGAACATCATGGTTGAACCAGAATAAATTAAATTAAGGTGCATTTAATTCTAATTACTTGACAGGGGTACTATTATATCTGGAAAACTACCATAAAAGGGTTAGTATACATCTATTTATTTACCTAGTATTAAAACACATTATAAGCGGGTAGCCCAACATATGAAACTATGCTGCATAGCGGTCATAATTTGCGAGATAAGAAAAAATTGCGCAATCCAAAAAAATAATATTTGCAAAAGTAATGGTTAGATTTTAATAATATTTGGTAATATACTACTAACTATTATACTTTATTTTATTTTATCAAAAGTTTAGTACTAAAATGTAACCTAACCTATCTGTATACCTTAATCAAAATGTTAACTATATTGATAATTTACTTTTATAAATCAATAGATATTTTGTAAAAAATGTTTTATTGTCTTTTAAGCCTATATAATATTTGTACAGTATGGTAGGGTTAGGTTAGGTTAGGTTAGGTTAGGATAGGTTAGGTTAGGTAGAAACAGTCATTTTTATGAAGAAGTAGTTTGTAAAATTTAGACATATAACAACCTAAACTAAAGTATTTATCTTATGTCTTGAACTTTTTATATAAACTATTTAAATTTATTATAATGTGTAAATTACCTTATTGTTTTTGAAAAATATTTTTTAACACTAATATTTTTTAAATGTGTGATATTAGAAAAAACATTCTTCCTTACGAAGGGACACGCCGCCAAACTGGCATATAAAACAGATTAAACTCTTTTTCTTATGAGTAGCACAAACATGGCATTGTTTCTGGTGGTTGGTTTTTTTCCACCCG
The DNA here is from genome assembly GCA_036346225.1 of Platerodrilus igneus. Lineage (NCBI taxonomy): Eukaryota > Metazoa > Arthropoda > Insecta > Coleoptera > Lycidae > Platerodrilus > Platerodrilus igneus. Next base: position 8,437,702 of record JARFIW010000791.1, read on the forward strand.
TAAATATTTGTATAATTTTGTTTTTTGGTATCCAATAATTTGTTTGGAAAATAGTTTCTTCTACTATTTATATAATCTGTTTAAATTTATTATTATGTATAAATTATCTTATTGTTTTTGAAAAATATATTTTCTAATACTAATATTTTTTAAATGTGTGATATTTAAAAAAACATTTTCCCTTATGAAGGGACACACCGCAAAACTGGCACATAAAACAAGTTAAACTCTTTTTCTTGTGAGTAGCACAAACACAGCATTGTTTCTGGTTCTTTTATTTGCCATCCGAAAATATTTTTATAATTTTGTTTTTTGGCATCCAATAATCTGTTTGGAAAATCGTTTCTTCTACATGTACTAGATGTACTGGGTCCTGGATCATCAGGATTATCTAGAACTCTATCATCAAGATTATCTCTAACATTACCACTTATCCATTCTTTGGTCACATCTTGCAAAAGTCTTTTATAACTTTTTTTTGAATTCACATTTAAAGTTTTAAAAACTCTAAAAGCGTTGAAAAGAGCTCCATTTAGCAAAAACATCACTGTTCTTTTAGTCCATTTTTGTGTGTCGTACAATAGAATAATATAACAAGTACTGATCTGTGCGGTCGACACCTTTCATGAATTTATTATAATCGATAACACATGTCGGCTTCCAAATGTTTTTTCTTGTCTTTCATTCAATATTTGTACTTTCTATGATAGTGGCAGAATGAATTGTTGATATCATTCGAACTGGTTTTTTTGATTGCCAGCATTGTAAAAGAATATCGTTTCGATGACGAAACATAGATTCATCTTTTTTTAAATTTGTATTTTGTAAACATGCAGGAAGGCTTCTATTTTTACCCATAGTACTACAACTTCGGAATCCATTTTGTAACAAAACCTAACTCGTATCGACACTGTTATAATAATTGTTCATGTAGACGTGGTGCCAAAAGTTTGCATACGTCTGTGGGAGAAGTAGAATTGTCTCCTGAAGTCGACTTCTTTCACCATGATATATTCGGAAATTGCATATATATCCTGTTTTTGTTTCACAAACCATTCGAATAAGAATCTCATATTTGGTGATTTTGGAAGCATTATACAACTCTCGTGGAGGCTTATATACTTGTTCAAATTTTGTTTGATAATAAGATACGATTAGGCAAATTTTTTTAAGGCGATCTCTTCTATTGATGTCATTTTCATTATTAGAAAAATACCACGAATACCATATTTGGCGGAATCCATTTCTACTGATCATTTGCGCAAAAATTAGGTTTTCAATTGTCCTGTCTGTAGACCAATATTCATCCCTACTTTCTTTACGAACTTTGCCCATAAATCTAAGTAATCCCAACATTTGTTTCAATTCTACTGCGGACACGTCTTTCAATTTCACAGATTTTTAAACCTATCAACATTTTATGAGTGATAACGATTAGTTTCTTCTGCCATATAGTCGAACAAATCGTTCTCTATGAAAAGCTGAACCACTTCATTCACACTTACTGAATTATTTGGCATCTCATCAACGCCACTTTGTCCTAAAATTGTTCAATAATTGGAGCATTATTATGTTCTGATCACTCCACTACTTCATTGTCACTTTGTTCAGAATCACTAGACGGTATTGGTATAACTCTACATTTTCTAGGATGAAAGAAGTCTTCATCACTTTCACGCTCGCTCTCAAATTCAGCAATATCGAAATCACTGCAAATTTGTGATAAATTATATGCGTAAACTTCACTATCACTATCAGAAGCCATTATTATTATAATAAAAAAATAATTTATAAAAAGGAATGTTCAACCATCTAAAGCCAACTAAACACTGAATTATTTTAAAAAATATATTATCAACATCCTTTTCTAATAAATTCTGTAAATGTTTATCCAAAAAAGAAGAGGTTTACCTAAACAAAAGTGTAAAACATTCTAGTTTGATTTGTATACATATTTAAATTATGCGTAGTCTGCATGAAAGCAACTTCAAGACGAAACAAATTTATGGTTCCTTTATTATGTAAACTAACGTAGAAAAAATTAAATTTATGAAACTGAAATAATTGTACGAGCTAATTCTTATAGTTTCATATGTAAACCCATCCAGTAAAAATACCTTACCCTGCTTTTAAAGTACGTACATTCAAAAGGTAAAAATACCCACCTCGCTAATAACCAGCAGTTTTCGCGACGGGTAATTTTACCGGCCCCGCTTATAATGTGTTAATACAAATAAACTCAAAGGAATATGCGGATTGGTCCTTTTCCAGCTACTAGTGCATCTCTGCCTACTCGTGAAATACAACGCTTACAGAGGGAAGCACGGGAAGTAGCCTACCGTTATCAAATTTACTTTTTTGTATTACTAAAATTAATAACATCAATTATTATCATAAAGCCTTCCAAGAGGGTAGATTTACTAAATTCACCTATCAGCAACAATTTAAGACCCAAAACGAGCATACAGCAATATAAAACCTTAATGTAACTTTGAACGCGCAATCCCTTTATGCATAAAACGTTGAAATTAAACTAATACATTCAATTCGCATACAATATCAATTGTTTGGTATTCTTTAATAACAAATTATTCAGGATTATACGTTGTGTGACAAAACTCACCTGTAAAATGAATTTAAATGCAGTAAGCACCCATCACATGCACAACAGCACAACACACTCATAGGCACCGTTATGAAGAATAACTGTAATGGATACACAACAAAACTGAATACCTTCTACTTTGAACTGAATGTTCTTCTGTTCTTCTGAACATTCCTGAAAAAATAAAACAGCAGGCCACGTGTTGGCCTAAGAGTTGTGTGTCAGAGACCGATAGGAATAAGTATATTGACGACTTTTTAAACAAGGAGGGTATCAAGATGGAGTATGCTGAAATTTTGGACAATCCTAGGTTACGTTCTCTGGCTAAACTTATACTGAACTCGTTCTGGGGTAAGCTGGGTCAAAGGGAAAATCAGCCTAAAACAACTATTGTCAACGACCCCGGAGAATTCTTTGGAATGTTGTCAAATTCCGGTATAATAGTAAATCATGTTCTTCCTGTTAACGAAAACACAGTTATTGTTAATTGGCAGTACAAGGAAGAAGCGTACGATATACTACCTACCGTAAACGTTGCCATAGCAGCATTCGTAACTGCCCAAGCTAGACTTAAATTGTACAGCTACCTCGAGAAATTAGGGAACCGAGTGCTGTACTACGACACGGATTCTATAATTTACGTTTCTAGGCCCGGGGAATACGACGTTCCTACAGGAAAGTTTATAGGTGATATGACTGATGAATTAGAAGTGTACGGTTCGGGTAGCTACATTACAGAATTTGTGTCCGGAGGTCCTAAAAACTACGCCTGCAAGGTATTTTCTACGGATGAGCAACGGGATAGGTTTTTATGCAAAGTAAAAGGAATCTCACTTAACTACTCAGCAGACAAACTTGTAAACTTCGAAAGTATTAAGAAAATGGTTTTAACTACATCAGAACCTCTATTCATCATATCTAAAAATATCAGAAGAACAAAGGAACACGAAGTAGTTACAAGAATGGAGACAAAAATGTACAAGACAAATTCGGCCAAAAGTTTTTTGACAATCACACCTCACTTCCGTTTGGTTATAAAAAATTCTGTTCTTCTCCCTCTGTTTACAACTATCAAAATCTTAATAGATGCAGTTACGGTTACCTGTCGCCAGAAATTATTCATTTCTCACCCTCATACATTAAGTTCGTTTGGGTCCAATGCCATTGTACACAAAAGCGATGGCTAAGCTTTTCTTGTATCGTTAAATTATAAGGGAGGTATATATTTTTAAATCTGCGTTATGTGCTAGAGAAATACGAACCTTATAAATAATATAAGATATTTTCAGATAATAAAAGCTGTTTCAATGCTTGTGCTTATATACACGCAATGCAAGATTCTGACCACTGATCAAAAAAGTAAAACAGTAAATTACATATTCTCGATTCTGCAGAAAAAAAAGAAACATTCCAAACTTCATTCCCATTAACAGGAAAAGGGATGGGAATATGCAAGATATAAATATATGTCGGTGTTGAATCCTGAGTAAAAGCTGTACAAAATATTTTCCATCGATAGCTCTGTATACAATTGTTGTTGTTAGCACAAAGAACCCATTTTTTCCTGTTAAAATATAATTGAAAAACTTAAATTACATTATTTGACATAACATCAGAAGTTGTACATAAAAACCATAACTATAACAACTATTAATGTAAGCGACTTGATCAAAATATATTTTTTTACAATGCCCAGGAACAGTAAACCACAAACAACTAGACACTAATAAAAATCCAAAACTTTCAGCATTACTTGCTATGAATATACCGAGAGCATCAGTGTTTAATTTATTGCCGTGCTGCAACAATCTCCCCGTCTTGAGGCGTTGTCCTCAACAAATCACAACTCTCACCTTGAAGAGGAAGTGGACAAAGTTTACGAATAGGGCGAATCAATTCTCCTTTATTAGTTTTAATTTTTAACACCCGTAGTTTGTTATCGCGCCCAAGTTTCATTTCTATTACCCTAGCTAGACACCAATTTAGAGATTGTTTATTATCCTCCTTAAGCAATACTAGATCGCCATGCTTCAAATAGTTTTCAGAAACCTTCCATTTTGGACAGTGTAGTTGATTTAGATAGTCCATTGACCACCATATACATAAATCTTGCCTAAATTTAAAGCAATGTTGCCACAAGACGGTTTACTGTATCGTCTAAAGCATTCCTTTCGGGAAAGGCAGTCGACGGATGACTGATAAGAAAATGTCCCGGAGTAAAACAAGTTAAATCCGAAATTGAATCGACATAGGCTGTAGTGGCCTTGAATTAAGTATAACCTGGATTTGGGCCAAAACAGTTGATAGACATTCAAAGACTAGAACTGATTTTTCCAAAACCCTTTTTAAATGCTACTTGATACTCTTGATACCTGCCTCTCATATACCTCCCCATTGTGGACTATTAGGAGGAAGAAACTTCCGTCTAATTTCTGACGCAGACAAGAATTCTTGAATTTCACTGCCATGAGTTTGAAAAAATATGTAAACCTCCTTTAAACTATTATCCGATCCTTTAAAATAAGTAGCATTGTCACTAATAATCAAAAGTGGATTACCTCTTCGCGAAACAAACCTTTTTAAGGTTAGTAAAAAATTTCTGTAGAAAGACTTGAGACCAACTCAATGTGGACGGCTTTAGTTGCTATACACAGAAACAATGCAATAGAAGTTGTGGGCAAGATTGTTATACGTAACCTTGATTGCTTGACCATGATTGGTCCTGCAAAATCTATTCCAACATGTAAAAATGAACGAACTAATTGAACTCGTTCAACTGGCAGCGTTCCCAGTAACTGTTGGACTAATGTTGCCTTAAACCTGTGACATGTTATGCATTTAAATAATACATACTTTATACATCTTAACCCATGGATAGGCCAAAAACGTTGTCGGAGACTATTAAGTACAGCTAGTGGCCCAGCATGATCCAAATACCTATGTTGATGTTCAATCAATAAGTCAGTTACATGACATTTTTATGGAAGAATAATTGGATGTTTAACAGCAAACGGCAGTGGTGCATTATCCAATCTTCCACCAAGTTTTAATAAGCCATTAGAATCCAGAAATAGATTTAATTTCAAAATATGACTCTTTTGGGCAAAGACCTATTTTCTTTTATACAAGAAACTTCTTGCAACAGATATCCATGTTGTATAACCTTAAGAACTTGATTTGATGCTAGATATAGTTCCTCAACAGTCAGGGAACCACAAAACTTTGCTAATGTCTTTCTTGAATTACAAATAAATCTAAGCATAAACGCAAAGCATCTCTGCAATCTAGAAAATGAAGAAAACCTAAGAAAAATTGAAGGATCGCCTTCGACATTAGTTTGAACATGAGATACGTTTTTTTCTTCCGGTATAGAACCTATATCTAATGTAGTATTTTTTACCAAACTTAAATTCCAATTAGGATCTAGCAGAAAATCTGGACCTTCCCATCAAATCTTACAGTTTATTAAAATGTCAGAATTAAGACCGCGAAAAATGTAATCGGAGGGATTTGATTTGGACAAAATGCAGCCAAGCAAATTTGCTAATTCATAAACAGAACAGTTTTGTCAAATCTAAAATTCATGCAAGAGATGAATTTATCACACATATGAACAAGCAATATAAATCGACATAATTCCTACTTTGGTAGAGATACAGCTTTTATTCAAGCCACTCTTGACTTAGAACAGACAAGATTAGACGACACCCTATTGCTTCAGGTATAGCCTCGTCCAAATCAATTTAAAAGAGACACAATTTTTGCAATATAATTTTTGCTACAATGATCACTGCACCAACAAAGCCCATAGGACCTAAGACTTGCACAATGAAACCTAAAACCTCTCGTTTTGTGAAACTCCGCTTATTGATAATATCTGGTACAGATAGTGGAAACGAATCGAAACTGAGATTCCATGACATACTTAAAACAGAATTTTTAGATTGCCATTTAGTAAATAAAGACCTATCGTTTGAATTCTATTTATGCAATGCAAATTTAGCAGGCTCTAAAAGTTGCACTAACTTTCTTCGTAGCTGAGTTAATTCCTCAATCGTGTTCGCACTTCCTAAAATGTCATCTACATATGTTTGCCTCAACAACGTATCTGCTGCCAATGAAAAGATATTTATACCTCTATTAGCTAATTCGATCAAGAAATGGTGCACAATTATTTCCATACACGACTGTATGGAGCTCAATGTGTCATATTGGACGAGAAGTATCATCTCTCCAAATGATGTTGTGCAAGAATCTATCTTGTGAATTGAACGTGATGCACCTATACATTTTCTGTATAATGCCTGTAAGCACATGTTAAAAACCTATATATAATGTCAAACAGCTCCAGCTGTACCGGGCTTCCCTTCAGCATAATATCATTCAGACTTACGCCTGATGCGGTTTTCATAGATCCATCAAAAAATACACGATATTTTGTCGTGAGCTTATCTTTGCGTACAACACGATGATGAGAAAGGCAGTACCTATTTGGAGTCATAGACTTTTCAATCTGACTGTTTTCTGAGCCCTAGAGCTAAGTATTCACCTATAAATAACTTATACTCCCATTTTAGCTTAAGATCTTCATTAAATCTCCTTTCTAGCGAATAAAACCTTGTCACAGCATTTGAAAGTAAGTCACCTGAACAGGAGACATAAAAATCAGGGTTGGTTAGTAATCTTACTTCAAAAACTCCTGACTCAAGCCTTTTGGTTCTACTAGAATAAATTTCTTCACAAATTTTATCTTCTGCGGCCATGTGGCCTTTACTAGAAACCTCGTCCAATATCCAGAATAGTAAAATAATGTATCTAAATCAATTCCTGGTGAAAACAAGCCGCACTATAATTTGAGCAAGGATTCTGTATACAAGAAATGCTTCCGCCTACAATTCAGCCAAACAAACTATTTTGTATGACAGCGAGTCCTTCGCCTAACCTTAAAAGTCCTGATTCAATTATATCAAAGTACACGTCCGCTCCTAATAAAGCATCTATTTCGCCAGGTACGAAAAACCTTCCGACTTCTAAGAGTAAATCATCTGGAATGATTAATTCGTTAATATTTATGTAAGTAAGCGGCAAAGGACAAATGTGATTTTCTTGATAATGCAACAAATCGTAGAAACATATTTTCTTGGGTGTTTCTGAGACTCAATTGTAAGCTTAATGGCTTCTGAAATACGAACATTGTTTTGTCTGATCTCTGAAACCTGAATGCTCGTGGAGCTTATCTGCAAATTTAACTTATTTGCAGCATGCTAAGTTATAAACGAACTTTGCGACCCAGAGTCCAATAGAACTCGTTCCTTTACCTTGGATACATTATGAGTTACTAAATTTACCATAGCCGTAGCTTAGCTAAACGAATTTGTTTTTTGTGTTAGACATCAAACATGGAGTGTTTGGAAAGGATTTTACCTCTAGCAAGATTATTCCGCTAGAAGCAAATCATTGTCAAGTGTATTAGTACCTTGATTATTTGTTTGTACGGAACCTTTCTTATATGGCCCCTGAGTTGCTTCTATTTTACGTTCTTTATCCTCGTGGAGTGTACTATGGTGTCTGCCTTTGTATACCTTTCACCCAATTGCCTTATAGTTGCTAACTGTGAGCTTGGAACCAAAACAGTTACAGCAAAACCCATCTTTTGTAACAAATTCCCTCATGTGAATCAAAACTAAATTTGAAAACTAATTGCATTTAAAAAAAGAATGATAATCTAAATTGCAACATGCGCATGCTCCTTTATAATCAGCATTTGCATCAGATACTGAACGATAATTTGACCTTGTGACTTTTGCCTAGATTCTGGAGTTGCCAAGGCTTCTAGAGCTTGGCAGCATTTCCTGTATCAGAATATTTAAATCGGCGATTTGGTAAACACTGGGTTGTAAATAAAGATCCTATTCACTGGCCTGCACGGTCGCCCGATCTAAAACCATTTGATTACTATTTTGGGGATACGTTGAAACATAAATTACTTTCATTAAGTAAAGGCAATTCACATATCCCCAAAAAAGGCAAAGAGACTTGCAGAAACTGACTTTTACAAATTTCACGTTTATGTTTTGTTTCTGCAAACACGTTAACAGTTTCTGCCATTATAACACACTAAATCGTTTTCTAAACTTACCTGATATGTTTGCTAATTTTTGAAAGACTGCCCATTTTTAAGCAGTTTACAAGTTTTACTAGTTGCTGTACTGTAAATACAAGGCTAAGTTAAACTCTAACTTTACTTACAAAGAACAAACACGTTTACAACCCAATGTTGTGACCAACATTAAACTATATTGTGCAAACCCTTTAAACGCAGACCCAAACTATGAAACGTTTATGATTAACTTGAAAGAAAAAGGTTACTGACCAGTTTTTTAATGTTTTGTATATGTTATATGGAGCGATCATGCGGTTTCACCGTATCTGCTCACAATAATAATCCAGAAATATGCTTGTCCACGTTCTTGTTCTTAGCTGATTTCCAAGTTGGCTTGAATTACGACCATTATTCGTATTTTTGGTTTTGTATTTGGGTGTCGGTTAGACTAATAAAATAATATTTGCTTTTAGTTTTCGTCGTTTTACTCGATTCTTTATTGAAATAATTAAACAGCAGACAAAATTGACATACATTTTTTGACTTGAGCCGCCGTGCCACAGTGCTTGATTTCATAACCAATCAAAATTAGAATTAAAAATTTGAAGTTGCGTCAAACAAGGTGTTTAATGGAAATAGTGGCATTGTGTAGTGTTGATTATTTCTTTCATCTATCAACTCTAAGCTATTCACCAACCACGCTTTCGATTATGTCATGATCTAAACCAATCAAAACAAAATATCAGCGACTATACTGCTTGGTGCTAAATATCAGCACCAATTTGCCATGGTCTTTTTTTCGCTTTTATAAAGTAGGCATAAATCCATTTGACAAATGCTAAAATTAATTTATAAACGTCAAATTTATAAAAATTTCAAAATGAATCGTTTTGGTACAAACAATAGCGATGAAATTGATAATAAAATCCAATTAAATGTGCCAGATAGTTAAAAAAAAGCAAAAAGAGCGTATGGAATCAGTTTGAAAAGTTTTGCAATGAGTCGAAGTATGTATTTAATAAAGATACACCTATTTCCATATTGAATAATATACTCAAAGATTGGGCTTGGAACATGAAGAAAGCAAGTGGTAAAAACTATAAAGAGTACACCGTCAGATGATGTGGAATTCTGTTGCTAAAAGCACACAAGAACTTTATTATAATAAATATAATGTGATAATTGATCCATTTCAAAAAATACAATTTAAAAGTGCCCGAGATGCCAAGAATGCAAAAAGACGCGAGCAGCAAAAATGCCCAGAGAAGAGGAAACAAAGTTCTACTGCTTTGAATATTGAAAATGTGTATACGATAGTTGACAGTTGTTATGAAGAAACTTCTGAGGACCTCCAGAAGAAATTTTATTTTATAGTGTCAGTAGAGTTAGCATGGCGTGGAGGAGAAGATGTATCTTATTTGGTTCAACATTTTAAATTTGACATCCAAATTGATGGGACAGGATCAGGTTGATTAGAATACAATCCAATTTTTACAAAAACATGTCAAGGAGGAAATAAAAAATGTGCAAACAGTAAGTGGCTTGAACCCAATCAAAATAGTCAAAGATGTCCTGTACGATTATTTAAAAATTACTGGAAAAAAATATCCTAATTTTACTTGTGAACGGTTATTTTTGACACCAAACCCATTTTGGAAAAGGGGGAAAATCTCTGTGGTACAAAAATTCACCATCTTGAAGTGGACTAAACTAGCAGCATCATCCATACAGCCCTACCTTCAGATGAATGAGCAACATCACCAAAGCATTATCAGTAAATTAAGGGGACAAAATGACTGTTCTAATTCAATAAACACAGCTGCTACATCTTCAAAAGCTGATCAGATGGCACAAATGATTCAAACAGGCAACGTTACATATAAAAATTGTGTGTTTAATTTCAAGTAGTGTATAATTATTGTTGTTACGCCAAAATTACTAAAGGCCAAGTTAAATATTATTAAAAATAAATTGTATTTTGTGTTCTGAATTACACTTTTTAGAATGTTTAGATTAAAATTTTGTACATTGTTCTCGACTCAAGAAATAATCTTCCTAAATATAACGCGACCTTGATAAATCAGCGATTATTTTTATTGTGGCTACTATTTCTCGTGTTTTTTACAATTTATCTCGACATAATTTTGTCATTAATAATCAAAGATTAAAGCCCTCGAGCTAAAGCTTTTGGGCTTTAATCAGATTATTAATGACAAAATTACGTTTCCTCAAATTGAAACAAAAAATACTCGAAATTTAGCCACAATAAAAATAGTCGACTAGTTATCAAGGTCTTTTTATATTACATATGATTATTGCATGTTTTACGATTATAAATTTAAACTTCTTTTCTACGAGGTAAAAAGGTTCAGTATGTCATTTGCCTGCGGATGAACTAAAAACAGCATGTTTAAATAAGGATCAATTTTACGTAAAGTCAATACTACAAGTAAATAAAACGAATGTATTCATAGAAATGTAGATTGTGTACATAAATATAAATTTTCTTTTAATAAAGAGGATAAAACGTACAAAAAGGTACAGTGTAAATGTTCAATACCATGTACAACAGTGAACGTTTATAAAACTTCTTCAGGGACTTCAGCAGGATCCAATATATTCTCATCTGCAACCATTCTAACGTAATGATCAACAATAGACTTTTGGCTAATTTTTCCCATATAGTAGTCTCTTCTGTGTTGATACTTTTGGACAGGTGGTAAATTAATACCGCACGGATCATTACCTACAGGAATGTTTTTCTCCAACAATTTAACAAATTTAACAAAAGGGCAATTAAGTTCGCATCCAGGTATCCTTACTTGCACCTGTTTAAGTGTTTTATAATCGATTGTGAATACCTAAAGGCAAAAAAATTCGTATTTAGAATATTGGCCAGATATAAGTTCAAACAAACTTACCAAGACATAATCAACTCCTCGAATTTCAACAAGCTCAAAAATGTAGTAGGCTCCATAAGGGACTGAACGAGTGATTGGCTGATTTAGAGCGCCCGATAAATATGCCACATTAATGTCGTGCGCCGACCAGAGAATGATTTTTAAATTTGAGGGAGATAACGTGTTTTGTTTTTTTGCTTTCATATTGTCTATTATTTTCTTCAGCATCAATCCTAAAATTAAACTCATTTAGTTGTTTAAGTATGTAATTAGTATTTTTTTTACTCAAAAGGGTTACAAACAAATGCCAACGAATCTGTTGTTTTGTTTAGATAAATATAAGTTTTTAAATCTGTATTAAAATAACATTTAATAAAACTTTTGTTCAAGTTTGATACTACGAAATAATATAAGCAATGGTTGTGAGATTTGGCACCTAGGAAATAATATTGTTTACAAAAAAAGACAAGTTTTTAAGATAGGCAAGGCATTGGTAGAGGCAAGACACTTTACGAAGAACCCAGGGCATTTGATAGATTCTTCAGAAATATAGTAACAGTGAGGTAATTGAGTTATTGCGGTGATGTTAGGGGGATGTATTTCGTAAAGATTCTCGCACACAATAACAAAACGACGTAATGTAGTTCTAGAAAAAATCGTTTGATAGCAGGAAATGAAATAATATACAAAAGGATAAAAAGCAGTCGATGTAAATTGCAAAATGTCAACCCAACAGAAAACAAAACACCCTTGAAACTGGGGCTGTGTTCTACAATGCAAGTCTAGGTGTCCGCAAGGTAATTTCTAATTGGTTGATTATACAAAATTCCACACCATGAAACACGAATACCACAATCCCTAATTACATATACTGAACTTTTCCGAACCGATGCTTGCTTTGTGGGGATTATGACGGGGGCTTCTTCTTAAAGTGATTTGCTTCTATTTTACAACTTAGATATGACATTTATATTAAAAACACTATCATGATAAATCTCGTAATACAATAAAAAATGCAGGACTAAGTGAATGCCGACATTAGGGTGGGTAGAAAGAAGTAAGGAAGATTGATAACGATTCGTCCCACTGAAATAAAAGAATAGTGCAAGTATAGTTACAAACAGTCAATGAGAGAACGTTGGACTCTCCAACGAAAACGTAAACAAAGAACTAAGAAAATAATAGTACTGAAACATTTTATTCAGAACATCTTACTGTAAGAATTGTACTAGGTATCAAACGTTTAAAACTATAAATGCTACAAAAGTGTGCAATTGTAAAGTACAACTTTACATACCCTATTTAAAACACCAACAGAAAGAGATATTTTAAACCGTACTAAACTGTAAGGTCTCAAGCCTGAATTTTACTACAACGTATGATATTCAACATCCAGAAGAACATATTTTCTCATAGAGAAACAATCATAAAAACATTTTTAATTAAATCGAGAAATATCCGCCACCCAAAATCCGTTACTCCTAACTACCTAAATTCATCTAACTCTCGTCACAAGTTCCTAGATGAGGAAAATCACAATCATACGATATTAAATGTGAACTTACTCTCATGTGAGGCAAGGTATTGTCCATACACTTGGGTGTTGAGTTACTCTCATTGTGACCGTTTAAAAGAAGTAGGGATTTGGGTAGTTCAAGTTCACCCCGCTTTTAGGTTGAAATTTTGGGTTGCCTTGTAACTGTCGTTTGAAAAATTGAAAGCTAGTGTGGTCTGAACTTTGTAAGCTTTAAATTAGGCGAATAATTTTATAGGTTTGTTTATGATTCAGTATAATTTATGTATGTTTGGACATAAATATCTCTGATGTTTTATGACGTAGGGCATTATTTGAACATCGCAGTGATAAATTTTTATTGACTAATGATTTGTCAATTAGAGGAATGGAGATTAAATTTAAGTATAATATTAATAGTTAAAAATATTAAGAAATATGTAGGTGTTTGAATTAAAGTATCGTAGAAAGGATAATGATAGCATAAAGTTGGTATTTAACTGCCTTTCTAGTTTCTTTATGAACGACATTGCTAATAATTTATTATTCATTAATGTCCTATAGTTAAATACAAAAGCAGAAACAATTTGGGACGGCAAATAGTTTTGTTGATGGCTTAGAATTAGGTTTCCTATAGGATAATTTTTGGGATTTATTTTAGCAATATCTGGTTAGATTTGCGGATAAGAATTGTTTTAGAATTTGCACCTAATCGTATACGCAATGCCGGTAGTGAAAAGCGGCATATGTAATGTAAGTAATTTTAATGTTAAATTGACCCTTAAGGCGATTTATGACATACTTGTCTGTAGTATATAAAATAACTAGGTTAAGAGTATTTAGTTAGAAAATTAGGTATGCATAGAAATAGATCCGTGGTGTATTTTGTTTTTACATCCGAGTAAAAAAAAGTTGCTTGTATAGACTTATCTTTTCTATTTAAATAAGATTGAGTACAGTTAGGTAAAAGCTTGTAAGTGGCTCACGTACAAGTACTGGAAGCCAGGGTAAAAGCTTTTTAAAAACTGAACTTCTAAAAAAATTTAAGGTGTTAGAAGTATCCCCTACCGTGTTTAATACGAGATAATGATTATCTTTTAGAAATACTCTGTTGCTGGGTTGTTATAAAAGAAAGAGTAATAGGCTCAAGAGCTTATTTTTATGTTGAAACTGTAGGTACCCGTTTTAGGTAGTTATTTGTCACCGATACAAATAACATATACCAATATTAAACAAAGGGAAACGATACAACTGTAAATAATTTTTCTATCCCTATGAGAGATTCCTATTTTTCGCAAAACTCTGAACATATCATTAGTATCGGTTCTCTAATCCCTCTGTCTTTACGAAAACCATATTGATCCTTACCTAAATAGTTCTCAGTCAAAGCTTCTACTCTATTTTTAATTATTATTGTTAGTATTTTGGAAGCGTGGGAAGTTAAACTAACCGTTCTAAAATTCTCACACCTATAAGCTCTTGACTTTTTTGGGATTGGGATAATAATCTTTTTTTCGAAATCTATCGGGACCTCACCTGTGTCATATATTACTTTTACTAGTTCATAAAATCTGTCCAAAGTTTTAGGACTTACATATTTTATTAATTCTGCGAGTATATCGTCTATCCCCGGCACTTTATTTAGTTTAAGATCCCTAACAGCTCTATCAAATTCCTTTTTTAATATTGAGAACCCTATTTCTACATCCTCTTTTTGGCCGTTCCCTAACTGATCCATATCGTTTCCCTTATATAAATCTTCTAAATATCTTTTCCATCTATCTTCTACCTCAACTTTATTTATTAGAAGCTCATTATTCTCATCTTTAATACCATTATATTTTTTCCTATCTTCCCCGGAAAACTTTTTAACTGCCCTGTAAGCTCTGTCTGTCATACCTACTCTCAAATCATCTTGTATTTCCTTAGAATTCTCCTCCATCTATTTATTTCTAGCTTTTCTACACTCATGTACTATCTTATTTCTAACTCTATTATATCTTTGCTTACTTTCACTATCCATAATTCTCTGTAAGGTTTAAGCTTTCTTCTATTCTCTATTAAATCTAATATCCCTTTTTGTTACCTAGGGTTTTCTCACTTTTATTTTTTTCTTACCTATAGACTGTGTTGCTGTATCATGTACAGCCATTTTTATTTCTTTCCATCTATTTTCTACGTTTTCTCCTATAGCTATCTTTTTGATCCTATTATCTAA
Organism: Platerodrilus igneus; assembly: GCA_036346225.1. NCBI lineage: Eukaryota > Metazoa > Arthropoda > Insecta > Coleoptera > Lycidae > Platerodrilus > Platerodrilus igneus. The sequence continues at coordinate 8,453,041 of JARFIW010000791.1, forward strand.
TACTTGTTTATATTCCATTTTTACCTCACTATTATTAAGCTTACCTAGATCCCATCCCTCTCTTTTAGCCTTTCTCAATTTTTTAAATTTTAGATTACACTTCATTTTAACTAAGTTATGGTCGCTATCTATGCAACACCTGAATAACTAAGACAGTTTTTAACTTGGTTTCTAAATCTTTGTTTGACTAAAATATAATCTATTTGTTATCTAGCCCTATCACCTGGTGTTTTCCAGGTATATCTTCTTCTAACACGTTGTTTGAATAGGGTGTTTACAGTTATTAATCTATGTTCCTGGTAAAACTCAACTAACCTTTCTCCTCTATCATTTCGCCTACCATTTTTCCCTCACTACCTTCTCCCACTGATGCATTAAAATCGCCCACAACTCTTAAATTCTCATATCCCTTTACTTTTCTCACTATACTATTTATATTTTCGTATACCTTTTCTACTTCCTCATCCTCGTACTGATTTGTTGGCATGTAAACCTGCACTAAAACAGTCTCTGTGGGATTCGTACTCGATCTAACCATAATTATTCCATCACTAAATTGTAAGTACTCTTTAACTTTACGTCCTAATCTTTTACCTAACAGTATTCCTACCCCTACCTGTCGAAGAAGTTGGAATTATTCTATAATTATCTTTCCAAAAGTCATTACTATCTGGTCATCTCACCTCACTAATACCTAAAAGTCCAGCTTTCCTTTTCTCATTTCGACTAATAAATTCGTTAGCTTATCTATTCTAAGTAATGACCTTACATTCAAAGTCTTTATCACTAAATCGAACCGTGGTTTCAAATTCTTACGATGACGAACCCTAAGTACTCCCTCCCGGAGATCCGAATGAAGGGGTATTTTACCTCCGGACAAGAATTTTACTTGTGAGCTCTCCATCATACATAGTTCGTGTTTTAGGCCAGGCGTACCTGGGAAATATTGTGGTATTTTCCCATATCTTTCCACAACGCAGTTTTTAAAAATTTTAGCAAAAAGCCGTGCCTGTCACGGCCAACCCCCAACAACCTTGTAAATTATTGAGAATCGCTCGAGACCAACCAACTCTCCTCCAATATCTTTTAGCCAGCAAGGCTGCTGCCCCTTGCTGCGTCTTTTAATCACCTTTTACGATAAGCAGGCTTACTATAGTAGTATTCCTTGTCCCCTACTATAGGGACCTTACTCTAATTACAATAAATCACTACTTCAGTAGAAGCATAAATTATCTATGTAAATAGCAAGCACTACCGTCCTTTCGTGTAACATAATAAATTGCTTGTCGTTGTCAACCATCTTTAGAATTTATTGTAAGAAATACAACATGACTGGTTTGTAAATACTACTAGATAATTTAAACAGATTTTCTTCATCACGCACAGCGTCCGATATCTAAAAACGAATTTTGTAGACCTCGAAGTTGTTTATTCAACAGTAGATTTTACCCACACAAATTTGAGGCGACCTCTAGATATAAAAAGCACATGATCAGTTTTTGCCTCGACCTATTTTTTTGTTTACAAATTTTATAACCCACACATATCCATGCACAACATTTGTTAGACCGAAAATAACTTTTTCGGACTGAAGTGATCTTAAAACAGAGATTTGTTAAAATTAATAACTATTTAACTTTCGTTGATCTTTACTTTAAACGAGGTCAAAAAATAAAGAGCAGTTTAAAGACTAGTATAAAGGAAAAACCACTGGGAAAACAATACTAAGAACGGAAGGCCAAGGAAGTTCGTCATCGAAGCAGGTAGTACGCAAGGCAATAGATCCGTAGGTCAACACAGATAAAAATATTTCAATTCGATAACAGTAATTTATGGTCGGTAGTCATAGAGTGCCCCAAATTATATCGTTGACCGTAGTTTTAAGTGTTCTAATTCATTTAATAATAAAGAGTTCTGAGAGGAGAAGGCGTGGTACAGTGGAGTATGTGGATAAACCTTGACACAAAGATTCCGGGCGCGATTTCCAAATACAACACTTTAAAAATACGCGTCGAATATTTTTTCCTAAACATGACCCTTTTCGGATACGAGGTCAGATCGAGACATGTATAAGTATTGTCAAGAATGCTAAAATCTCTACAAAATGTGAGTCAGCAAGTGTACGATAATAGTCTATGGTTTCATGAGCAGTAGTTTTTCTTTTAAATTCGACGAATATCCATTTCAACAACGTTTTGACGTAAATAAATAATAGTATATTATTCAACGAGCGAGTTATGATAGCCATTACTTATTGGAAAAGGGCGAGCGACGTACTCCAAACGAGTAATGACCATAACTCGCGAGTGGAATACTATACTTCTTCCATGACCACACACATTTTCATTATCAGATATATTTTCTAAACGTTTAGATCAAAATAGCAAACACTGACAAACCAAAATGTATTTGTTAAAGTGTAACAGCCTACTTTGCATAATACGAAAATTCTACCTAGTGGATTTTGAAGATGAAAGTCTATACTGATAGGTCAGAGGTGTTGGATTATGATCCATAACCCACGTCCTACAGAATAATGAGTACTATTATTGACCAATTCTTAAATGCATAACAAGTGAATTATTGGATAGTCGTGGGAAAACCTATTAACATAACTATTCAAATTTGAAAGCGTCCTAAACGAAACAAATTTTGATGATCTACAGTTTCGCAGTGAAAAAAAATAATTGTAGTAATTGCAATAATTGTCACACGAGTTAAATATATTTATACTTTGTTTTACTAAACATAAAACATTTATTGCATTAAATCTTATCTAAAAGTATTTCCATTTACAACAAGTAACGCAAACAGGTGTACATGTATCTTTGCTATTTACATAGGTCGGTCACCCTTTATTTATGGATGTTTGAAACAAGACTTTTTTTAGTTATTTAAACTTTGTAATGTTATCGCATAGGATTTGTTGCGCATATTCTTGTACAGATATAACATGCTGTATAGTAAACAGTTAACATATTTATAATTTTGTTAACACTTCGACGATGCTGGAAAAATGTTTTTTAAATTTACAGTCAGGCACCAATAAAGCTGAGGGAGGACTATTTCGCAACTGAAGCTAGGTTATACGTTTTTCGGACAGCTTCAAAATAAAAGAAATTAATTTACGTTACGCTATTATAGCTTTAGGACAATATATTCATAATCGAAGGACAGTAAGTAGAATACTGTCAAAAATTAAAAAACTAAGATTAAGAAAGATATGTACGTTCAACTTTTATCAAACAACAGGATATAGATAGCTTAAAAATATATCAGTATCTTTGCATCAGCGGTTAACTTCACGGCATCAAATTGTAGCTGAAATGAATTTGAAAATTTTACACAGAATATAAACAAATATTTTCAAAATTTATTCGTATTTGGTTGATTTATATACTACCAGAGTTGGACCGGATTACGATTTTTTGACCCCGTGCCCGGTGACCCAAAAACAGACTGATCTGAACTGACTCGGGACCCAAACTGACCCGGTGACCCGAACTGACTCGGTGACCCAAACTGACCAGTTGACCCGAAGTGATCCGAACTAACTAGATGACCCAAAGTAACCTAAAGTGACCCGGTGACCCGAACTGATCCGGTGACCGAAACTGGCCAGAACTGACCTAATGACCCAAACTGATCCGATAATCCAAGGTGTCCCGAAGTGACATGATGACCCGAAATGACGCGGTGACCCGATGACAGAACTGACCCGGTGACCCTAGCAGACCCGGTTACCCAAATTGACCCGTAATTTTAAACTGACCCCGTGACCAGAATAGCGGGAAAAAAAATTTACCATTAACTGTTATAAGTGATGATTAAATAAATGTTGCTGCCCTGTGTGCTAAACAGGTAACCGTTAAACAATTTTAAAATAATGTTTATGCCTCTTGTCATATGTATGATGTACTTATTTGTTTACTGGCTGGTATTTAAGCATTACGGTAACCGGGTACCTATGCGCATGTCAATGTAAGGAGCATATTCTGCTAATACCTAATCTAAACCAGATCACCAGGTCAATACCGGGTCACCAAGTCATTACTGGTTCACCGGGTCAATATCGGGTCATCGGGCAAATACCGGGTCATATGCCTGACCCGGTGACCCGGCAAAAAAGTGACCCGAACTTAATCGGTAACCTGGTTCAACACTGTATACCACCGATGCGGTTAACGGTTGCACTTGAAACAAGATTCTAAAGAAAATCGCGCTATATGCTACTTTACAACTTTTGCTGGTATAAGAATCAGTTTTTGCTATATACAGCCTCGGCTTGAATGTAAATCGCGACAACAATAATTTAAAATACTATTTACAACGATCACAGCCGAATGGCACTTTATTGTTCCTGAATGACTGTAAGTACCATACCATACCACCTTCTCATATTATAACGACAATATGTTCTAAAGGAGAAACGGAAGCCATCATACAAGACAAGCATGTGACCAATGAAGCGGGTCCAGCAGCTTGCACATCTCTCACTATAATAAATTTGAAACGTTCACTTTTATGAAATATCAATATTTTCCATTTCTTAAGATATTTCAACTAACTGGGGTTTTGTAGTCATTTATTCTGAAAACTATATTACTTTTTTCTATAGTCGCCTGGATGCTAGTTGAAAACAAAAACAAGAAAAGATATCAGTTGTCATATGATTTTGGTGTTATCAAATTTGCATGGTATTGTTAACTTTAAGGCTACTGGTTTCCTTATATGCCAATAATTTTAGTAGTAACATAAGACTTACCTTACTAAATTTCTATGTATAAATAAATCGTAAAAAAATTTTTTATCCTATTTTTGCATTTTACGGTGTACATTATACGCAGCTGGTATGTATTACGATTAGGGTTGAAACTATTTCTAATTATATTTATTACAGTTTTTTTTCTTCTGCTTATTCATTTTCTTTATGATTATTGCATTAGGACACGCTTACTATTATTTGTTCCTGTTACTTGTTTGTTCTTGGCTTACTACACTGAATATCTAAGGATGAGCGGTTTTGTATCGATCATTGATTGTTGCTTAACTGGAGGGTGTTTCCTAGCTATACAAATAACATATTAACAACTTTTAATCCGTTTATTATAACAAGACGAGTAGTTTTGTAACGGTTATTATCCTCTAATTTAAGTTTGCATATGTTATTAATCTATATGTAGTTCACAGTAGATTTAATCACCCTCTGGGCTTGACATTCTTCTTAAAATTTCCAACTATGATGTACACGCTGTACTACTTACTATTGTTGTATCACAATTTTGTATAACAACCACCTGGAAACTTTGGAAAGCGACGAAGCTGTGGGAAGTGCTTCGAAAAGTCTGTGCGCAAATTTAAAATCATTTTCTTCCATACTAAACTAATACTAGCACATATGTGTCAATTAGTAGACAGTGCCGGTTAACTTTGCCAACCTCTTCATTGTTACAAACTTTGCTTGGAAACACCTACAGTTAAATATTTGTTAGAAATAAAATTCCGGTTCTGAATGAACCTGAACCTTTAAGAAGTTATAAATTACTAGAAAGGGAAGAATGTCTTGCGCGTGTCAGCGAGCTAAAGAATCAAACTATAGGTTTAACCAAATTAGTGGGGTCTTTAGTGAGGAACCAGACTAAGACAATTCCCCGAAAGAGGCCAGCAGCTCCTTCGATACTTAAAGTGGCAGAGACCATTGAAGTCGGTTTGCCATTCTAAGACACACTACTGCGATGTAGAAGGCAACAGGAAACTACCACATTACCCCCCAAGTATACAGCATACTTAAATTGTTCAAGATTATGGCATCCTCTGGGATAAAAGATTCCGGAGTTAAAATAGTCCTACATTTGATTTTCCAAATGCACCGCGCGAATGTACAACATTGGTCAGGAAGAAAGTTTTTTTTTTTCACCTGTGAAATTCTAAATTTTGGGGAACCCTTGCTGTTCCAAGCAAGATAGGGATCTTTAAAGTGCGTGACAACACTCACACACGGGACCTCCATCCAAAAGGAATTGAATTTTTTGAATAACTTGTTCTTTTAAATCTTGTAATACAATTTGGGCTATAACGCTAGAAAGGACCATGCCTACAGCACAACCGTTAGTTTGTAGGCAAAAGTTATTTTTATAGCTGAAATATGTATAGTTTAAAATTTCTTGGATTACTGCTAAGAATTCATTTCGAGGAACATTTGTGAACTGTTTGATTTTGTTCCATTTTTTTTTGATGATGTGTAGTGCTATATCAGTTGAGATGTTAGTGTATAGAGACTTTACATCCAAAGATATTAATATATAGTCCTGTGGTATATTTACATTTTGTATGTTTTCCTTAAAATGCCAAAAATCTCTTCTTGTAGCAGAAGTTGATTACAATGTTTTTAAGGAAGCTTGCGATAATTTATTGTATGGGGATTGTATAGGGTCAATTAAGGTCTCATTGGACTATTAATTTTGTGTACTTTGGGCAATCCATAAATTTTAGGAGGCAAAGCATTATTAATTGTTAGTTTTTTGTATGTTTCTTGGGAAATATGTCCTTTTTCCCACTCTCTAACAATGTCATTGTTATTTTTTTGGTATTTGTTTGTAGCATTATGTTTAATATGTTAATAAGTTTGACGTTCATTTAACAAATCTATAATTTTGCTATCTTATAATGATTTATTCATAACTAAGGTTTTATTGGATTTATCAGGTTTTAAAATTAATAAATTAGTAATATCTTTTAAAAAATCCAAACATGAAGCTACGACAGAACACAATTTTGATTTTAAGCATACGTAAATAATTAAAATATAATAAAACCGTAAAAAACGAGAATGCTTAGAATTGATATGTATATTTAAAAATTCAAAGATAATTAATAATAAAATGGATATCAATAAACTAAGCAAAATCTTCTATAATGTAAATTAATAAAATAAAAAAATACTGGGTGATGAATTGCTTTGGTGTGCATAGGGATTTAACATGTAAAATCATACTTATACATCCTGCTTCCCTATTTATTTTACAGCAAAAGTGCAAGAGACATAAATTGTTTAAAATCTAAAACTGTCCATAATGGCTTAGTTGTCTACCACCGAAATGGTTCCTCAGGCGGACAAAATTCAAATAAGTGTCGCAGCAGCTTCAGAAATTGTAATACCCATGACTCGATTTGTAAATAAACTTGACATTCTTAATTTTAATGTTTGATTAATTAGAATCAGTTCCCTGATTTAATTAAAAATGGTTTATTTGTACACACAATAAGCAGTTTCCTGCTTCGCTTTTTATTTTACGGCAAAAGTGCAACCTCCATCACATACTACTGAATATTGGTGAAGGAAGGTATATATTTAGAAAATAATAGAAAGGAAACCGCGCTGTATCTGACAAGAAAGAGCAGCTGCTGTGTTCGAAGACAACAAACATAGAAACAAATAAAAAATTGTTGGAAGCAAATGTATGGAGCACGGCACTGCATGGTTATGAAATAGGTACAATAGGAGAAGTAGACAGGGATGTGGTGCTTCAGATGTATGCAAAGTTGAAAAAAGTAAGTTCTAGAAAGGGTATCTGTGGAAAACAGAAAATAATGAAATAGAAAGGCAGGGCATGTTTTATAGCATTTCACCTAATTCTTGTTGATAATTAGAAAACCCCGAAACATGTAAGTCACAAAATTTTCTTAACAATTTTTTGATTATTTTAAATATTTTTCTATTATACCGTCTCAATGTAGCTGATAAGCGACTTGAGCAGAAATTTTTGTAACGGTCAAAACACTTCGAGAATTGCAAAAACAAAACTATCCATTTATAAATAATTTTTTATACGCAAAATGAAAAACTTATACTGCCTGAATCAACTTAATAATACACGAATTGCCTCTATAGGTTTAAAACAAAGATATACTTGCGTTTTGGATTATAAAATTTTTTGCTGGTATTCTTATCTTTATCACTATCTAGAGACCCTTTCCATTGGAATTAGCTGAATTGATAAATTAGTGGTCCCATTTTTAATCTTCATACGTTGGAGTATCAGTTTTCAAACATTTTTATTTTGAATAGAAAATAGCTGGTGACTTGCACCAAGGTAACTTATCATTAATATTGAAGCAATAACTTAATCGTCGTTGCACTCCTTAAAAAGCTATTCATTAACTGTCTATCAATGATCTAATGTCAAAGTACTTATGTTCAAATCTTGAATGAATCGCTCTTCGACAAGCGGAGTGAGTCAGGTCGACGCAGTCATATCCGAAGCGAGAGCGCGGAGTTTCCGGATCGAAAGATACGTTCTTCGCACGCAGCTCACGTGAAACGGACGAACTGCATTTTCGGTGCAGCTCGCAGATTACGTGGCGTAGAGCCGGTGGCCGAGCGAAATTTCGCGGAGCGTATCCGGTTTCACGACCTAGTTTTCGGCGCAGCTCCCTGGTTGATCCTGCCAGTAGTCATATGCTTGTCTCAAAGATTAAGCCATGCATGTCTCAGTACAAGCCAAATTAAGGTGAAACCGCGAAAGGCTCATTAAATCAGTTATGGTTCCTTAGATCGTACCAACAATTACTTGGATAACTGTGGTAATTCTACAGCTAACACATGCACACAGAGCTCCGACCGGAAACGGAAGGAGTGCTTTTGTTAGTAGAAAATAAAATTCTAAATACGTCACCACTTCAAAAATGTTAGGCGGGCATTTTTCACAAAAATATACCCTCGTTTGGATGAGAGATATAAAATGTAGGTCCCGCATGTGAATGCTGTCACGCACGTTAAGATCCCTACCCTACATGGAATATCGTCGCAAAATTTTCAGTTAAAAAACTCGCCTCCTGGCCAATGTAGTACGTTTGGGTGGGGCACTGGAAAATCAAATGTATGGACGATATTAACGTAAGCACGTCGCGTAAAGCTCTCTGTGGAATTACGTTGAAGAACATGTATAAGCGGAATTTTACCTTTTTTTTTACACGCAGAGCTGGTCCGATTCGCGTTAAGCACGGCACTTCATGGCGCTATCACGGCTATATATACGGGTCGAAAATACCATTTTGCGTATGCTATGTTTATTTTAAATCTGGCACTAACCTGAAACCTCTTCGCGCAAGGCGTTCCGCTGTATTATTTCGAAGCAATCACATTATAATGACATCCAACATTTTGTTCTTTGTATTACACAGTTTTCGAGTGCTTTGATTAAATTATGTTTATTTTTGCAAAAAATTCATTATACTTAAGAGTTATTTTTAAAAAATACTTACCACCCGCTAACTGCTTCAACTCTAGTGTGGCTACAAACGTTTTTAATGCATCAACTGTGGCCTGTTCCAGAATATCTGGATAAACAGATTTTGTCCATAAGGGGAGCTTCAATTGCCATTCGTCCTAAAAACTTTTATTAATGAAACGGTTTGATAAATTATCTGATAAATGAAATTCTTGTCATAGATTCATTTTTAACACAGTTTATATCAGTTGAATGTATATATATATATATATATATATATATATATATATATATTTGTATATTTTATATATATAACGCAAGGTTAGTTGATAAATACCAACGTACTACAATTAATAAATGAAATAATAAATTGATTACTTGGGCTTTGCATAAAAGTCTAAATTATTATTTCATCTTATTATATATATATATATATATATATATATATATATATATATATATTGACGTGATAAGTTCACGAGAGATCATTGAAACCCAAATCCTATAAATAAAGTCAACCCAAATAGAAGTAAACTGGAAAAAAGTTGAAATTTCCTAATATTCATTGTTCCATCCAGTATATAAATATAAGCGTATTTCTTTGTCATTAAAGGACAATTATGTGATAAGTTTTTAAGATATAAAGTCATTCATTATTATAAAAATACACCTTTCGTGCATAATATATACGCTTTACTCGCCGTAAATAGCGTAGAATGAAATCAGTTTTAAGCATTTCACTTAAAACAAAATTACATTCAACATTGTTAAAAATAATATTTGCATTAGTACACATTTTATTTTTTGAGAAAGTAAATATTTTCTCTTTATAATTGCTAAGAATACGAATGTTATTGCACTTGCAAAATATATACAAGCCCTTATTAATTATGTGTGTAGGGGTTTTAAATAAAACAAATCTGGAATATTCTTCATTAATCTAGACAAAGACGTCAAATCCTAAGTAATATCTTATAAATAAATAGTTAATAAATAAAAATTTATTCAAAGAACTCGAGCGGTATCAATAAAAAGCAATCAAAATCGATAAGAATTTTATAGGTTTCCGTGTCTCTTTAAGATAGAATTCGACTCAACATTAATTTCGTTTAATTAGACAAGGATTGACAACGCATTATTATGCTCGTCAATCATTCGACCGCAGCGGTTTGATGCTAATTAGGCCATTAGAACCGTGGAATTTCCGGAAATATTACACCACGTATGTGATTAAGATTTGAATAAAATTTCGAAAACTCTGGAGAACTATGACCACAAAGGTCATACAGTAAGAAAGTCATCAAAAACATTGGCGGCTAAAACCGGTGGCGCCTCGAGAGACTACTGGTGAAAACAAGAGCTATTAGCGCGAAATTCAAAATATTAAGGTTAAAAGATATACCTAAAAACTTATTTTCAAGAAATTCTGTTCGTTAATTAATTAACGGCCAGTCCATGGTTAGAATTACACACATTGTGTATCTTTATATTTTTCCCTATTCTTAAGCACGTGAGTTACTTTAGTACCAGACACTATTCTTACACACGTATTCATTTTCATAACAATATAACTGTACATAACCAAACCTAAAACAACAATTGGTTGTGTCCTTTTTGTACTTATCTTTAACACAGACATTGTGCTTAAGAAAGGTAAGCAAAATAGTTCAGATATACTTGAACTTATTAAATACATCTACATTTGTAGATGACTGTAAGCACTAGGCAAAAATTTTCAAGTTTAAAGGAAGTGGAATGTTTTATTAAAGAATACGAACAAAAAAATTTTGTAATGCCACTTTTATGCTCACTTCTGAATACACAAATTAGGTAATATTATAAATGCAACATGCTATAGAATAAATATTTCTGACCTTATATTTTTCCTGTTTTTTCCTGCTGGAGCCTCCTGGCTCAAATCGATCGTTTGTTCAGTAGCTTAAAGTCGTGGACCAGTAACTTGCGTGTTAACCCAGTACTCTGAAATGTTTACCAGCATTTAGAGTCGTTTGCCCAATAATTTGAAGTGATAACCCCGTACTTACAGTATTTTACCATTTATTAAGAGTATTTACGTCTTAACTTGGAGTCGTTAGCTAGTAACTTGAAGTATTTACCCAGTAATTAGAGTCATTTACCAATACCCAGTAATTTGAAGCGTTAACCATTAACTTAGGGTCGTTTGTCAGTACCTTGGAATCGTTTACACCGTAATTTAAAAACCTAAATTAATAAATTGCAAAATTTTTTACTTATATTAATAATTTCTAGACTTACGTTTATGTCAACGGCAAATTCTATATACACTTATTACAACACGCACTTTCCTGTTAATTTCACTGGAAATTATAAATTTTTGTTACGTTTCAATTTCTTAAACTTATAACTTTTACTAAAATTCTATCCACGTAATAATTTTCTTTCAACTAGTACAGTCGGTGCGTGAATTATAAAAATGATGCTCCATTATCTGCTTTGTTAGTTTTATAGAATCAAATTCCTTCCAGAATGTGCCACGCGTTTTCATTGGCTAGCCCAACGCTATCAGTTGCTCGTACGTGGGGAAAGGCGTTTACTTGTGGTTGTATATCTGCAGCATGTTAGATTTTGGACGATCTAATGTATTTACGTTCTAAATTGGACGTATTCCATCGCCTCTAATATCCATATTTTATTTACATGTGCTGGTTTTATTAAATCTGGCATTTTATGTACGTCTTAAATGGTATTTTATGTACGTTTTAAATAGCACGTATTACCGTCGTCTCTAATATTTATATTATTTAAACATGCTTGTTTTAAGTGTTTGATTATTACAAACTGGTACAATTTACATGCATTTATTACTTTATTTACGTAAACACGTTTAGATCGAACGAAATTTCATCTCACGGTTAATTTTTCTTCAAATATGTTGGATTTGCATTTGCTTTGAGAAGGTTTTAAAATTTTCTAAGATGACTAAATTGCTTCCGCAATTATTTATTTGAGCAAATGTAGTAAAGTTATTGCGGAATGAACTTCCTTTAATTAATTATAGCTTGCTTTTAATTTTATACAGGGTGATTTGTATTTGCTTTCGCATAATGAATGAATGATGTACATTTTTGAATTTAGGTGTTTGTTTTTCTTGGTTTTTATGATATTTACATGAGGTATTTCTCCTTTGTGACTTTATATATCCTTAAGTAACCTAATTATCATAGCATATATATATATATATATATATATATATATATATATTGCTATGATAATAGGGTGATTTAGGGGTATATTAAGTCATAAGGGTCGTGAGATACATGTAAATTTTATTAGAGTTTAGAAAACCAAACAATTTCATCATATAATGGGAGTAACTCGACAATTAAGCAAAAAGCCAATAACGAGCACACTGTATATAAATCACAACTAACTTTAATTCATGAAAGGAAACTAATTCTTCAAAAATCAAATCATATTTAGTAAGATAAATCACTTGTACGTCGTGTAATGCATTTTCAAATTAAATATACAAGCATAAAACTGAAAAGAAATACGCAGGAATAACGGTTTAAACGCAACGAGTTTTATTGAAATAAATACGCAATTAATGAAAGGAAATAACCTGGCGTGCTAACTATAAACAAATCTCATTCAAAATATCAACGCATAAATAAATAAACGCATTCAAATACGTCATCATAGAAACTTTAATACGTGACCAACAACATTGCATTTTCATAAAATCCAACAGATTTTGGAATACTAAATAACAAACAACAAATGTTTGATTACACGATAAAATATGAATAATAGCAAATATAAATAAGAGAAGGTGACTTAAACGAAGCTAAAAGTTGAATTTTCAGAAAAATACGCTATGAAAAGTTTGTGCCTACGTGAGACTGGTCTGGATAGTAAAATTTGTAGAAAGTCCAAAGGCTGCAATGATAAAGGCAAAGTACAACGACTCAATTGACAAAGTGCGTGAGTAAAACCAATAAGCACAGGTGGAAGGAGGAGTCTTTATATAGAACACAGATTAATAAACAATCGGTATATCTTCGACCAAGGCACAAACTATACCAATTCAAAGCCGAATATCACGCGAGTGAAAATAGAAATATTTAAATAATTATTTAGTGACAGAAATACTTTACAAGTCGTGATAATTCAAATGCCAATAAATATAATAGAAGTTGCCATTTACTGTGAAAAACGGCTCTTAGTATTTTCTAATTATTCTCAGAGTGTACTCTATGTGTCCTCTAAAATATCTGCTAAGTATATTCTAAGCATATTATAAATCTATTCTAAATATACTCTGGCAAATCAAAACGAATTTAAGTCTAAACATTGATGGCTGAGAATCGAAAGGAAAATTAATCAACAAAAGGTTATACTGGGCGAAACTGTACTACGGAATAAGCAAGCGAAATTAAATGGAAACAATCCAGGGGTGCTGACCAACCACATGCAAAGGCAGAAACGAGCAGGGAGTACGCAGGTCAGCGATAAAATATTATTTTTTAGTATAATGCTTTCTTTCAATTTTTAACATTTATAATTTTTATATATTGAAGTATTTAATTTGTGAAGAGTCATCAAAAGTCTTTTGAAAATTTATGTAGAGAGAAAGAAGGTCATTTGAACGTTCAAAATCTAGTAACAGACAATGGTGTTTTTGCTGGCTTTAAAAGAGTTTTGATTTGGGCATAATCAGATAGATATTAGTATTTTGATTCAGGGGTTAATTTATGAATAACGAGATCAAAGTATTGAAGTGATTAAATTATAGTGTACACATTCATGATCATTATACAAATTTTGGTTTGTTTCGTTTATATCATTCAAATAGAAACGAGCTAGAGTAAAAGGGCGATTAAACAGTCTACATTGTCGTATCGGCGTGCGCACTGTGTGAATTGGACTCAGCAAGTCGAGGCATATAAAAAGAGGTATCTTTAACAAAATATATGCATGTGTATATATATATATATATATATATATATATATATATATTGTAGTGTCAGGGGGGAGCTACGAGGGTTCTAAGGGTAGTTTTGGGTTAAAGGGGGTGTATGCCAAATAGAATGATACAAAATATAAGATTCCGTAATTCAAAAATTATGTTTTGCCGTACTTTACATATGCTAAAGTATTTACAATGTTAATTTGAAATATATGTGCCAAAAGGTAAATTATAATGACTAATGACGTTGATAAAATACACAGTGCTCAAGGTTTTATACTGAGTTACAATTTAATAGGCCATTGAAAGTACATTTGCCATCCTAAAACCGGATGCGTCTACGGATGTCTACTATCAACCACGCATCCAGGTCATGTGTGAATTATTTTGGCTTTTTATTTAAATAGAATCAACTTTTGGACGAATATGTAATTTCAAAATTATAAGTAATAGCAGTGTCAAATGTGATTGGAGAATTGTGAATTATTTAGGACCAATGATAGAATTATGTACAAACTAGGAAAGTGTAAAAGGACAACAGTGAAGGTATTTGTGACAGAAAATAAGGGATAAAATGTTATTGGATGTTTTTATTTATGTAATATGTGATTAAGTAGGCATGATTGGTTGTAGTAATCGCCTAGGAAAGTAAACAACAGAGATCTTTTTCGATTTAATTTGGTGTAAAGACGTATTTTTGTAAACCTGCGCTAAAATTGTTTAAATATTTTGAAAAAGAAATAAATGTGTTTGAATTTGAAGAGTTTAATTTATTAAAGTGGAGTAACGAGAAGCATAAGTGGTTAGTAAAGGATAGCGACGACGAATTAAAGAGAAGATTGGTGTTAGTGAAATAGCGAAGCGGCGAAAAGTAAGATTGTTTAGGAACGGATTTGATAAAGGCAGAATGCATCGGTGAAGAATTGTTAGCGTGGATAAGATTTGGATTGATTTGGTTACGGATTTATGGTTAATGAGGCATTGATTGGATTGATTTGGATAGAGATTTATGTATAGCGGGTCATTGAGTGGTTTTTAAGATAAGGAACGTGAATAGATTTGGATTGAGCTGAAAGGAAAATAGGTTTGGATTGAGCGGAACGAGAATAGATTTAGATTGAGCGATTTGAGAGCAGCAATTGGAAGAATTAAAGGCTACGAAGAAAGTAATACGGAAGAATTAGCGCAGGGGAAGTAATTAAAACGGTCATTCTAAATTCTAAAATTCGGGTTATTTATTTCAGATTGGGGATCAACAAAATTATACTAAGATACCTGGAGGCGATACGAAAGTTTACAACGATAGTGAATCCATGTAAAGACGCATACGGCGACAAAGATCTTGAGCCAGCAGTAAAATTAGGCCAGCAACGAAGTATAATCCAGGTGAGTACTATGAAATATCTTATAACGTCAAAGTCTGAAATTGTGTAGTAATTAATTTGGCACAAGGCTACGTTGATCATTAAATTTTGGCATATACAGTGGTAAATTTTTATAAAAGTAGTAAAACAAAAGATAGTGCAGTTTGGTTGGGCATTGCACATCTACTTACCACCGAACCCACGGTAAGTAGGTGAACACCCTGAGAAAAGAGCTCATATAGTCGAGGCATAGTAATAAACATTTTGATTAGATACCCAACCAAACGTTGCAAAAGTACGTGGCGTGCAATAGGTGTTTGCACATTATAATAAAAAGCATTGAAATTTATAAGAAGGGGTGGGCGACGAGATTAAAGTAAAATAAAGTAAAAGTATATATAAAAAATGGGGGTGGTATACAAAAATATATATATATATATATATATATATATATATATATATATATATGAAATTATAACTTAGACTTTTATGCAAAGCCCAAATGATCATTTCAAATTGAGCTAATAATTGAACGAAGGAAAATATAAGGTCTTGGACAAGATTTGAACCTGTATCTCAGTCTTGCCGGAACTGTGCGTTCACCAATTACGCCATCGAGACCGATGACTATAATTGAGAAATTTAAAAATCTAAATCGTGTACAGACCTATACATAAACCTAACTTTGAATTACGATTAGCATTTTCTTCAATCACATCTGACATTGTCAAGTTTTTTGACTTATGTCAGATATAGACTGGAAGCAACGCTCAAGATTACGCCTATTAGCCAAGTATTAAATATATAAATATTACAGGTAGTTTTTTTTACACAAGGTAGGTTGATTAATACTAACGTATTACAATTAATAACATGAAATAATAACTTAAACATTTATGTAAAACCCAAATGATCATTTCCAATCGAGCTAGTAATTGAAAGAAGGAAAATATAAGGTCTTGGACAGGATTTGAACCTGCAGCTCAGTCTTGCCGGAACTGTGCGTTCACGAATTACGCCACCGAGGCCGACGACTATAATTGGAAAATTTACAAATCTAAATTGTGTACAGAACTATACATAAACCCAACTTTCAATTACATTTAGCATTTTTGTCAATCATATCTGACATTGTCAAGTTTTTGACTTATGTCAGCTATAGACAGGAAGAAACGTTCAAAATTACGGCTATAAGCCAAGTATTAAATATATATATATATATATATATATATATATATATATATATATTAGGTATTTTTTACACAAGGTAAGTTGATAAATACTAACGTATGACAATTAATAAGATTGGCTTATAGCCGTAATTTTGAGCGTTGCTTCCTGTCTATATCTGACATAAGTCAAAGAACTTGACAATGTCAGATATGATTGACAAAAATGCTAAACGTAATTAAAAGTTAGGTATATGTATAGCTCTGTACACGATTTAGATTTATAAATTTCCCAATTATAATCATCGGTCTCGGTGGCGTAATTGGTAAACGAACAGTCCCGTCAAGACTGAGATGTAGGTTCAAATCCTGTCCAAAACCTTATATTTTCCTTCTTTCAATTACTAGCTCGATTTGAAATGATCATTTGGGTTTTGCATAGAAGTCTAAGTTATTATTTTGTCTTATTAATTGTAATTGGTTAGTATTTATCAACTTACCTTGTGTAAAAATACTACCTAAAATATCTATATATTTAATACTTGGCTTATAGCCGTAATTTTGAGCGTTGTTTCCTGTCTATATCTGACATAAGTAAAAAAACTTGACAATGTCAGATATGATTGAAAAAGATGCTAATTGTAATTCAAAGTTAAGTTTATGTATAGGTCTGTACACGATTTAAATTTTTAAATTTCCCAATTAGTCATCGGTCTCGGTGGCGTAATTGGTGAATGCACAGTTCCGGCAAGACTGAGATGCAGGTTCAAATACTGTCCAGGACCTTATATTTTCCTTCGTTCAATTATTAGCTCAATTTGAAATGATCATTTGGGCTTTGCATAAAAGTCTAAGTTATTATTTCATCTTATCAAATGTTATATATTATAGTGGTTTTAAAGGGCTAAATTTAAGTATAAACAAGGTAATTTCAAACACCCTGTATAGAGGAAACAACCAGAATTTACGTGCGAAATTTATTCCAGTTAGTTCATTTTAAAGTAACAAGTATTAACAAAATTTTACAAATAATGATTAAAATTTAGTAGGTTCGCAAAGAAAATAAATTGTAGAAGCCAATGCAATTAATTTATTAATTTAATTGAGTTTAATTGAACGGGCAATACGCATAAAAGCATGAAAAATCGATAATACCAAGGTGAAACGCTTTGCTAACACATAAACAGCCGTTGGATATAAAATACCTTGAAAAGCCAACTCGTAGAAATGTTGTGTTAAAACGTTGGTTAATTGAACACCTGCATGTTTTCGAAATGTCAGGTTCCCATTATTTTGTGTAGATAAAAGACAGTATTCCAAGTATATCGGGTAAACGGTTGGAGAGTTCGCGTAAATGTTAACTAAAATTTCCTTAAAGTGCAGAAAGGATAGACAGCCAATGAAATGCTTTGGACTGGGAGGCATAATAACAGTGCATTTCAAAAAGCACGTATATCAGTCCACATGGAATAAATAGAACGCGGACAGTAATATCAATTCTCTACCACTCAAACAAGGTTAGAAGCAAACATATAATATGCATAAGAAAGGGACAGCGTTAATAAAGGCGGGGTTTTTAAGACGTCAATAGATATACTATTGGTCGATATCGTTAGTTGTACAACAGACAAACACGGGGATATTGAATGTTAATTTTTCGGAAAATATCGTAACGACGCGCTAAATTTCGTAGATTTAGAAAACGGTTGAAACAAAATTTGAGGAAGTGTTATTTTAAATTAGATTTTTCACGGGAAGAGCGGCCTAGAGGTGGCAGTCGGAATCGTATAAATACTCGAAGAGAATTAGCATGGTTCTTTTTCTTTTAACTTCGTTCTAATAGTATGTACACCGCTTCAGAATACGAGTTTGTAAGTATATATATTTTTAAATTAAATAGTACAGTGTTGGCCTCATAATTTGATACGTGAATAGTGGCGAGTCTAAATTTTAATTTGAGGTACAACATTTATCTTAAACACGCTCGTGAAGAGACGTGAAGTAACGTAACTTTAAATTAAAAACGAAAGTACGCAAGTATGAACGAAGTGTAATTAATTTGGAGTTGGATTTGGATACACCGTGAAAGCAGAGCAAACAGCACAACCTAGATGGGGTCATCTACAAATAGCTAGAAGCAGCCAGCAGAGCAGAGCGAAACAACTTGACGGCATCATCAACGGAGTGGAGGTCTTCAAAAAATTCCAGGTAACGCTTTAAAATTGTTGTTGTTATAAACCATGAAACTATGAAAATTTTGTGACGTGTGAAAGTGAATTTTGAAGGTATTGTGCACTATTTTGCGTATTGAAAATAATGCGTATAACTAACTTTATTATGGTATTTAAATAGAAATCTAAAGGTGTATATAGAGTTGATTAACGTTCCATCAGGAATTTAAAATTTTTATTGTTACGAGTACATGGGTTTGTTTTTTTGTTTGTTGTAAGAGTATACGAAGTACAAAAGCATACATTATTCATAATGAACTGGGTTATCATGAGCTCACCATACTTTAGAGTATTCAAATTTAAAATAAATTATAAATAAAGAAAGAAAATAAGGTATTATTCAGGGCCCATTTACTCCGGGAATATTCAATGTGTTTGATATTTTAAATTAAAATCCAGGACAGTACAAAAATAGGATTTATTGAGGTGTAACTTGATATCTGAAATGTGAATAATCTTGAATTTTATTTGTAAATAGTGGTAAATAAATATTGTATGATTGTTGTATTATTTTGTTGTTTTATTGAGAGTGGGCGTGAACGATAAAGAGTATGATAGTGAATCTAGGTATCCAAGACAAGACCCAACTGAGCTAGCCAGGGAAGCGGTTGAAGAATTAAGGTGATGAAGAGAGGAATATGGGTAAGAGATTATTTTTATTAAAAAATTATCCATTGTGTTAAATTTATTTTCGATTTTGGAAAATAAATAAAATTTTGAGAAAGTGCTGAGTTAGAGCGAGGTTACACGGCAATTTATGTCGCCCAATTCGTGAGGCTCGATTCTTATAAGGTACACAGCAATATATATATATATTATATATATATATATATATATATATATATATATATATATATATATTGCTGTGATAACAGCCTCACTTTGGAGCGCTGCTAAAGAGTGCTGCGACACCCTCTCTTTTGATTGGGAGCTAAAAAGGTGCAGTGGCAACGGTACAGTAATGGAAAATTTTAAATTATAGTTTACCTTCTTTTTCTTTTGCTTTCCCCGGATAGCTTAATGAAATTTATTACAAAATGAAACAAAACCCAGCAATTTCAAGAAAACATCTATACATTCAAAAACATTTTTCTTTCATACAAAATAATTTATAAAACAGTTTGCCGCTAATTCCTACGGATTACTGAATTATTAAAATATTCCTTAGCTAGTCTTTGTAAAAAGGTACATAATCCTCCTTAATTAAAAGCTGGTTAATTCGCCTATCTCTTATTACCACGCTTGTATTTGTGTTTGGCCAAAAACGCTTTACAGATATTTCATTCGGCTCAAAACTCTACAAATCATCCGCTTTTAATTTAAAAAAAATGTAAACTTGTAATTTAAAATACAAAATATTGAAATATTATTAATTAACAAACAAAGAAATCGAAAATTTTATACTTATGACTATTTGCTAAAGAGCGCTTATTCAAATCTTCTTTTCATTACCCTCAATGGTAATTAATTCTTCCCGGTTTTACTTTAAAATTAAAGTTAAACTCCCAGCTTACAAGATCAGCCATATTATCTTAAATCTCTATGTAACTTTGGAACATCAGCTTGTAAGGTATATCTTTATTGTCAATTGTGGAACACCGATGACATTGATTACAAATCATTCAAAACGTATTTGTTTCATTTCATACAGTAATTTAAATTGCTCTACATTCGAAGTTACGTACTAAATGTCAAATACTATATGCACACCAAATTAATTCCGTAAAATAAAATAAATCGCAGTGTACTAAATCTTAAATCTAACATGTTATTTGGCTTTAAAAGTAATCAAATTCAAATTAAATCTTCTCTAATTTAGATGTGCTTACTGTTACATTAAATAAGTAATGCAGTATTTGTCATAACATACATTTCTTAAGTACCTGGAGAAATAATTTAGCAAATGGTTTGTAAAACCAAAAGTTTCATGAAATGGTTGGTTATATAGTTGCTATTAAAAATGTTTGGTATACATAATATTTTACAAGTGTTTGTCGATTCAAGATTATTATAAAATTTAGGATTGTTCATCTTCGCAACAGTATATTTTTTAGATAACGTTATCTGTTAAACTTGTATTTTACTTTGAAATGTAAGTTTATTTTTACGAATAAAGAAACATGTGGCCTTGAGCCAGCAAGTTGTTGATTTAAAAATAGTATGATCAAACAAAAATTTTATGATTTTATACTGTTTGTCCTATGTCCAAGGTCTTACTAAACTAATTTTTTTGTTTTGTTAACAAATATTTAAAAGTTTAATTTATGATAACAACATACTGAAACATTTGTATTCCACAAATCCGGGTTTCAATTGCTTTATCGTAATAATTTCGTGACAAGGTTATAGCTTTTCAACTCTTTTTATTTTCCCCCTGAGATTTCAATTCTTTTGCAGCCTCCGACACCAAAAACCGTCGAGTTTAGCTGTGCCAGCGTAATTTATTTATACCCTGTCCTGCACCTATTCTTTTTATCACACCTGGAAAAGGTAGGGTGTACCACTGTGAAGTAATGCTACTTAAAAATAGTCGCGTGTGTATTTTATTCTTATATAAAGGTGTTTAGAAACAATCTGCAAATGTTTATTAGAATTCATAAAAGAAATTAATGAGAGACGCGTATATGTTGACATAACACCCAAACAACGCGGCCAGATTATGAGATTTTTCTCAACACGCATGTTCAATAATAATTTAACAATTCTACTAAAGTCTCGATAACAAGAATTTCTTAAAATACAAAAGCGCGTGCAAAAGCGTCTGGAAGAATATCGAAATTTCAACTTATAAATAGCCGTGTATCTCTTTAGCACTTTAACTTTGTATTTTAACTTTAATCAAATAAGAGTCGTCATTTAAGAGTGCAAGCAGTTTATAATTATGGACTGGCAGTGTAAAGTGAGCTTTACTAGAAAAAGGCTATTGGTGTAGTATTCTAAGCATGAATTTTGAAAATAAAGGAAGATTACAATAGCATTACGTATTGGATCTGCTAGAAAGGTAGCCGAATTAGGCAAACAATTGAAAGGCAGAACCAGTTGATCAAAGTCGCTGACAGTATAAGATAGCATCTGTTCAAGTCATAGTTAGAGAAGGCCGCGGTGACGCCCTGGAAACAAGGCCAATAGTTTCTTATATATGTTAGTATATTTCTTGTGTTTTTGTAGGTTATGAACTGATTGAATGTAGCACTACTGCTGTTTACCCATGACATCATGTTTTTTAGATGATGAATTTTTGTAGAAGACAAGATATTTTTTCGTTCTACAATTTGGTTGTCACAATGATACATAATTAAATGATTCTATGAAATATTTTACAACGATAAGATTTACAAAACTCGCCTGTATTTTCTAATCACGTTAGGTGTCATATTTTGAAGATTGTGTAATACATAATTAGGTGTTTTGAAACGGCCATTAATCCACGCGATATTTGTTCTTAATTTTTTAAATTAAACATTTTCTAAGTTTTATGGTTGCCGAATAATAACGTTTTTTCTGTGACTGGAAAAAATTTGACATTTAATGTCTCTTGACAGGTAACAAAATGTCACTTTTTATGAATTTCCTTTTTTGCCGGGGAAAAAATGAGTATTTTTTTCCCGGGTATGTGCAAATAAGTAACCACTCACAGAATTAAATTGACAGATATTTGATTACTTTAAAGGTTTTCTTAGCAACGCAAGTCTAACTGTCCCTATAAGTACAAGAACCTACTTGTTTGAAACTTCAAATTTGACATATATTGATTTTTGACTTTAATATATTGTAATATTTTTTTCAATATTAAATCATCGCTTTGCCTGTCACAGAAAAAATAGTGTATTGTACACGGGTAAAAATGTAATGTGTTGTCTGCCTCCACTTTGCGTCGGGAGACAAACACACCTCGAGCTAAAATCTAGTACTTTTCCTTGTACAATAAATAACTATTTTTAAATAACTTGTATTTGTCACAAATAGCTTAGTTTCTGAATATAGAAAATCTCACTTTCTCAGAGCCATTTCGAGCTTCTAAAAATGTTTTTGAATACTTGAAAAATTCGTTTGTTTTTAGTATTAGTCAACATCCAAAATAGCTATCCCTGTATTCTGGGGTGCGTCTATGCGTTAGCTGTTTATTTCATTCAAGAAACTGCGTTGTTGAAAAAAGTGTTACACTTGCAACCTAGCAAACTTGTAACTATAGTAAACAAGCTAACCATTATTGAGTTTCAGGATAAAAATTTACTGGTAAGTAATGCCCAAAGGCACGAAAAATTAAGAAGACCAAAAACTAAATTTCTATTTAATTTATTATCGTAAACGAACATTCATTGTCCAAAATTCGGAATTTGTTTACACCTGTCCGTTTTGTTTCTCATATGCGTATTTTTAATTTAATTGATTCATTGAATTTAGCCAAGTAAATCTTTTGATATCTCTGGCTTTAAAACTTTTCTGGCAATTCTCACTCAGCTATAGAATTTTTATTTGTAAACTATTTAATTAATTTCGATTTAAAATGCCTTCACTTTTATGCTTGAATTCGTCGATCTGATAAATTTCGAGAACTGTTTCCTTTCCCATTGTGTGTCTTAGTAGAACTTTAAAGCATTAACATTTTATAAAAGAATAAAATATTGTTGCGTGAAGATATACCTATTGGTTCGTGCAGTAGCGGTCGTAGCTAGTTTAATACTTGCTCGAAACGAAAAATAGTATTCTCTTTTTTTAATGCAAGAGCAAAGCAACTATTTGAAATGATTAACCAAAGACACCGCAGTGAGACCTTACCTTTGGACCAGCTAGTGGGTTCTTTGTTTATCAAAAATTCGGATAAATTAATACAGCATCTCGTTAAGTAAAGGTTGTTAAATAAAATAGCTGAGTGATCACGATCAAGTTCATTTAGGCCAAATAAAAGGTCCTACATCAAATATAGTGTTCCCAGTGGGTGCGTAATAAGGCACCTCTTTAAATATAAAATAATAATAGAAAATAACTTGACAACAGAAACGTAAAGATCAGTTACTAACATCTTGGCTTAAAGTACGGCTAACAGCGTTACAGTCAATAACAATGCCATAAATTAAAAAAAAATTACTGGACGGAATTGCTTGTCAAATATCTTGGAGGAATGAATGATTTATCCAATAAACCAATTTAAATGCACTGTAGCTTTGTTTTATTCCTGTGAGAAAACTGTTGTGATCATAAATACCTCACGACGAACCAGTTATATTAAAGTAATGGTGATTGATAAATACGTTGTTAACGTAAGCAGCCTTGACATCTGTTGACCCGTTCTAGACTAAAACTTTTAAAATACGAAACTAAGAAAAGAATTTTCGTAAACATCTGTTTATAATACAATATTTCCAGAAATCATTTCGTACCAAATGCACCACTACAGTTCAAAGAATGATTAATAATGCCAGTCCAAATTTATCAGGAGCCTGCAACCATTTAGTGCACAGAATCCCGTTTCTGCGTTTACTTGGTGTAATGAAATGGAGAACCTCTTTTAAGGTTTTAATAAACAGTTAATTAGAGTAAATACTAAACACATTAAAACTAATGACAGATAGGAAAGTGAATGTCTATAAACAACATCAGGCAACTAGATCATAATAATATCACATTCACCCCTGCCTATAAATTATAACACGTATTCTTCGAGATGAGAAGGTAGTCTTCTTGTTCTAGAACTTCTACGTACAATAGGTTGAACGTTTCGAGAATTATTTAATTCGACTTGTGATTCAGGAGTGTCTGATTGCATGTCGTTAGTTTCGGGAGTTAAAACTTCTTTTTCAGAGTCTCTAATGCGGACATTATGAACTGGAGCTAGATCTCGTGCAGATACAGAGTTTATTCTTCCTTCAGAATCTCCAATCTGAATATATTCAGCATTACCAACTGGAGCCAAATCCCGTGTAGATACAGAGGTAATTCTTCCTTCGGAATCTATAATATGAGCATATTCGGCATTACTTTCGAGTAGTGTAACTTCTTTGACTATGGGATCATATTTGGAATTACGAACAAATTGTCGTAGATAAACAGGACCTGGACTTAAAAGCCACGTTGGAATCGTTTCTCCATTACCACTTCGCCTTTGATGCCTGAACAATCGTTCATGCGGAGTTTCATTTGTAGAGGTACAGAGTAAGCTTCTTATTGAATGTAGTACTTCTGGAAGTACACTTTCCCATTGACTTATATTTTTATTTTTGGATTAGAGAGCTAATTGAATTGTACGCCAGATGATACCATTGTACTTTTCTACTTGGCCATTACCGCGAGGGTTATAAGGTGTAGTTCTGCTAGAAACGATTCCATTAGAGTTCAAAAACATTTTTAATTCGTTAGACATAAATGAGCTCCCTCTGTCAGAGTGAATATAAGAGGGAGTTCCAAAGAGATAAAAGATATTTTTGAGAGCAGCAACGATAGTTGAAGAAGTCATATCTGGACAGGCGATGGCAAAAGGATATCGTGAGTACTCGTCAATGATTGTGAGAATATAACGATTATTAGTACAGGATGGAAGAGGGCCTTTAAAATCCACATTTAAACGTTCGAAGGCGGAAGTAGCTTTTATGAGCCTTCCCTTAAATATATAGAATCTAGGCTTAATTTCACAACATACTGGACAAGAAAAAGTCATAAGGTAAATTTTTTATTCGAATCCAATGATACATTCGAGTAATTTCAGGGTGACATAAAGTATTATGTAAATCCATAATTCGAGCTTCGTTAGCAGTTGTTGCAGAACAAATACGAGAAAGTGCATCTGCAGCAGTATTCTGAGGTCCAGGTCTATAAATAATATCGTAACTAAAACACGATAATTCTAATCTCCACCGTAGAATTTTTTCGTTCTTTAATTTGCTTTTGGATTTTAGATCAAACATAAATGTAACAGAGCGTTGATCAGTGATTAGCTTAAAATATCTTCCCATTAGGAAATGCCGCTACTTCCTAGTTGCTTCAACGATCGCATATGCTTCTTTTTCTACAGACGAGTGTCTACATTCTGATTGAGAAAGAGTCCTTGAAAAGAAGG
This sequence comes from Platerodrilus igneus, assembly GCA_036346225.1. Classification (NCBI taxonomy): domain Eukaryota; kingdom Metazoa; phylum Arthropoda; class Insecta; order Coleoptera; family Lycidae; genus Platerodrilus; species Platerodrilus igneus. Next base: position 8,479,040 of record JARFIW010000791.1, read on the forward strand.
CAACAGGACGTCCAGATTGTGAAAGAGTTGCTCCTATTGCTTCATTTGAAGCATCAGTTTCTACCGTAAACATATCCTCACTACGTATAGGTGCGAACGAGGCATTTTCTATCTTTTTTTTTATACTATAAAAGACTTTTAGAGCTTCAGGAGATAGTGGGAATTTGCTATGAGAAAGGATATTTATTTTGTGTGAAAAACGAGGAATATAATTTGAAAAATGTGCAAACATTCCAACGACTCTTTTTAGTGAAGTTGTGTTATTTGGAGGTGGAATTTCATGCAATGCTCTGAGTCTATCAGGATCAGGCCTAATAGAATCGTAGGATATCAAATATCCTAAGAGGTGAATCGAACGAAGAGAGAATTCGCTTTTCTCATTATTTATGATTAGGTTGAATTTCTGAATAGCTTCTATAAAACACCGAAGATTCTCATCATGTTCCTTCTGATCTCTACTACAAACAGTGATATCATCCAGGTAAGTATATGTATCTGATAATTTTTCATTGCGAATAATGTAGTCTATGCCTATTTGAAACGCAGCTACTCCATTCGTTACTCCAAAGGAGATTCGCTTAAACTGTAAAAGTATACCACAAGCCTCGAATGCGGTATATGGCCGGTCTTCCTTTTTGATGGAAAATTGGTGATATGCACTTTTCATGTCAATTTTGCTGAAGACTTGATATTTAGACACACTATTTACAATATCTTCAATACGCGGAAGAGGTTATGCGTCTAACTGAGTGAATCTATTGATTGTCTGAGAATAATCGATTACCATACGTTTGCGGTGATTTTCTGAAGATATAACTAGCACTTGCGCTCGCCACGGTGATTTACATTCTTCAATTATATCCTCAGAGAGTAAGCGTTTAATTTTAGCTTCTATGAATTTGGAATCACTTTCAGTTTGTCTGCGAGATTTTTATAGCAATTAGTCTACATTCAGGTGTTAAATTTTCAAAGAGAGTTACAGGTTCAATACTAGCTGTAGCTAAAGCACAAACTTTCAACGAAGGTTTTAAGCCACCAAATTCAACTTCCACTTTAGAGTGTTGTTTCATAAGATCGTGGCCAATTATTATATCTGAACAAAGATTAGGGAGAATAGACAGACGAACATTAGGATAGAAGTGATCTTTGGTACAAAGATTAATAATACACTGTCCAGATGTTCTAGAGTTGAGGGATGTAGATGCCATTGTAACAGACTCTTGTGAAGACATTATAGGTAATTTAAGTTTCTTTACAGCTTGGTCACTAATAAAACTACAGGAACTACCAGTATCTATTAGTGCATAGAGAGAGGAATTATTAACTTCTACACGAATCACAGCTTTTTCCAAACATTCAGGTATGGGTTTGGTATTGATAGAGCTAATCATAGAAGCAGAGTGATTTGAGTTGGATCCATTCTTTTGTGATTTGCATACCTTAGAGTAGTGACCTTTTATTTGACAATATATTACAAAGACTATTTCGAGCTGGACATTTGGATCGAATATGCCATTTAAATCCACAGTAAAAACACTTTCTATTAGTAGCCGCTAATGTTTCTTTAGTTTCACTATGGAACGTTTTCATTTTGAACTTCTTGCTTCAAAGGGACCGCATGATTGATCGGATTGTGGATTTGTATAGAGTTTACATTCAGAGATTGATTGTAAAGCATCGATTGTTGTAGAGCCATTTCTAATGATCGAGCTTTTTCATATGCCTCGCTTAGGGTCAATAAAGAACTTTCCAAAAGTCTCTGCCTAATATTGGTATCAGATAAACCACGAATAAAGGCATCCCAAGTGAAATCTTCTCGATGCTTTTCAGCGGTAACAGCTTTAAATTTACAATCTTTAGCTAGAAGATTTAAAGCTTGTAAAAATTGGTCAACATTTTTTTCAGATAGTTGAATTCGAGTGGCTAACTTATGCCGATTATAGACTTCATTAACTGGCTTCATTGAGGATTGAAATAGCATCTTTATATGTCCCAGCAGCACTAATGTACTGGTAGACTTTGGCAGAGATGTAATTATAAAGGATTTTCAATTTATCAGGGTCTTCTTTTCCAGATGAGAAATTAAGAAATTTTGTATACCAGTGTTCCCACTCCAGAGTCGCATTTATAGAGTTTGGGTCGATGTCGAAACGTTCCGGAGCCAGAAAACGATCCATTTATATTGATTTACTGTTTATTAAATTGTAATGAAATGGAGAACCTCTTTTAAGGTTTTAATAAACAGTTAATTAGAGTAAATACTAAACACATTAAAACTAATGACAGATAGGAAAGTGAATGTCTATAAACATCATCAGGCAACTAGATCATAATATCACACTTGGTGCTTTCAATAAAGCGGAAAGCTTGCTACATGCCAAAATTGGCAATGTACCATTTTTAGATCTAGTTATAATTTATAAATTAATTCCCGCGTATTTTTTAAATTAATAATGATAACTTCTGTCGTCCCTGACAGTCGCGTCTGCGCAGAGTGAATGCGGGGATGTGCGAGTGTCAAAAGCGGGACTAAGCCACGAGCCCTCGAGTAAACAACATCTATCTGTGTGGTGTGTGTCTTTTCCTTTAGGAATAGGTATGTAGGTTCCTTGTACCTTTACCTTTTATTGTACCTGGTACCTAATCTTCTTTCGACCCACTATGAGCACAGTAAAAGGAAGGGCGGATGGAAATCTGGTAATCAGCATGGCGTAACTCAACCCACAAATCACCGTTGGACTCTGAGATGAAATTCCGAGATGCCCCCACGTGAGTAATTTGATTTTATTTAAATTGTGCTTGCAAATTTGACTTAAAAGGCGGTTGCATCACTCGAAAGCGTGGTCGGTATATGTTATAAAATGGCGAGGGAAATATGCCGCGCGCGCAACTATAACAAGCTTTGAAAGTATATTACTTCCTAGTTGTCTCTGCAGGGGTTGAATTACTTCAATTGCTGGTTGAACAAACCGGTCACAACCTTTTTCGAATACTAAAAAGAACCAGACCTTATAATGGCAATCTATCGTCCACCACAGCACTAGGAAAGGGACGACGTGTGAAACAGAACCCTGCATTAACAAGTTGAACTGCACACACCTTCTCAATCTCACATAATAGGATGACAAAAGCAGCTGATTCTTTCTCGTTTACATAATAAAGCATGAGCATAGAGCTGTCTAACATCACAAACTAGTAACGGAATCATACTGTTACAGTATGTTGGGGCGTACAATTTAGCGTTGCGAAAGGCTCTACACGACTGCAGTGCAAACCAGACACTGCAAGACTGACAGAGTGCTAAAAGAATCACAGCGACTAACCGATTTGCTAGAGGCTTAACCACTGAGTATGGACATAAATAATAACTCGGTTTTCATTATACATCTAATAACGGTTTAAAAAGCACTTGCAGTTATGCAGTAAGTAATCACTTAGTGACTCTAGGCAGAAATCTATCCAACTTAAATCTAGATTAATAAAGCAACTAAACTCACATTTTGCTATGATGTAGATCATGTTAACCCGTAAACTACAACTACACTACCGATATTGTTACGATTAAACCAAACATGGGAAAGTATTCCTCCCGCTACAAGATTTCTATTAATTTATTAACAATTTTAACGGATCCTGGAATGTTCATTGAACACCAAGAATTGATTATCGTAAGGCGATGACAATGAGAGTCTACCGCAGGGTACTGCACGTGGATGTATTTTTATAACATCTATTTGGGGTTGCGTTGAGGTAATAGATATAATCAGGATCACTTTGCTTTTCCTAATCGGCAAATGTTTCAATGTTACAAAGTAACAACTACAAGTAAAATTGATATAAAATAATTAACAAGCTTAATTATATAAGATTGTAGAGGGTGAACAAAATTCATATATAACACTCTATACAACGACTTATTTTTCAAATTAAATTTTATACAAGCAGGCTTTTCAGATAGTCCAGCATACAACGGTATAACCACGGCAGTACGGTAATATATATATATATATATATATATATATATATATTGCTGTGATAATAGAGTTATTTAGGGGTATATAGGGTTACAAGGGTAGTATACTTCATGTAAACCACACCAAGGTCAAGAAAAGTAAACATTTGAATCATAAAAAGTACACAATTCGTTAATTATGCAAAAAGCAAATATCAAACACACTGTATAAAATCTACAACTAACTTTAGTCAATAAAAGGAAGCTACTTTTTTTAATAATTTAACCACATTTAGTAGAATAAAAAACTGTAGACGCAATCGGATTCATTTAAAAAAGAGTAATACATTCAGAAACTTTAAATAAATACAAATTAAAAGTATCTAAAGTCAAACAAACATGAAACGATTTCTTTTAAACTCGACGCATCAATAATCATGCGTGCTAACAACAAACGGGCCTTGCAAAACAAGCATATTTCAGAACGTAGAAAGTCAATAAAAGTGCATCTAATTTACGTCATTTGTTAAAGAATCCTATTATAAAATTTTCCTACGTAATCTTTTAAAAGTAAACTTGACAAATTCGAATAAAATCCAGCACATTTGATAAACAAAATATGGAACAACTAATTTGTATACGTGCAGAATTAAAAGGAAAATTTGAATAATTTGCTATACAAAGTACAACATGATACTGAACCATAGTCAACGAACTCTTTAGTGTAAAATTTTGATGTCTACGTGATTTGGACAGCATTGCAACGAAATATAGGACAGGTAACTCGATGTAAATTCCGAAAACTTTCATGATAAGATAAGTGCAACGCCTTTACTATGCTCAATTAACAAAGATAGCGCGGCCAGCCAATGACGCACGTGGAAGGGCTTACCTTCATATATTATACCAAGCGGTTCATGGTCAGTCTCTATCTAACTAAAGCACGAACTGTACTAGTTTGAATAAAAATACTACACAAAGTTCAAGTGTAAACTTAAAACAACAAATTTTAAGTGAAAGTTCATAATTGAAAATTTCAAGTACAAATGCGCGTTCAAATATACAAGTGAAATACAAATTTGCCGTCAACATAAGATGTAAGTCCAAATATTAGTTAAAGTAAACATGTTCTTTAACGTTTATTAACTTAAGGGCTCTAAAAATATACTGAGAAATTTTCTAAGGGATCTAAGAAAATATAAGGAAATTGAGAAAATCTACTAAAAACCTACTGAGAGATTTACGAAGCGATTCAATAAACAATTCACAAAACAAATTCAATAAGAAATTCAACGTAAAAATCCAATACTACAAGTAACATATACAACAGAGGGGAAAATTCTGAATCGGGACGTTAAGCTGAAAGCAACCCAAAGACACTGGTTAGCAGCGCGTAACGGCAGAATTGGGGGAACGCAGAACTACACATTCGAATCAGGTTATCAACCTAGAAAAATACTAAGTTAGCGATAATTAATTAATAGCATAAAACTTAAATTTTTTCGACATTTGAAACTTGCATGTACTTAGATATTTATGTGAAGGGTCATCAAAAATTTAATTAATACGTAGAATATACAAAGAATCATCGAACGTTCAATGAGACTTCCAATATAATACAGAGTTATTTTTGCTGGTTTTATATATTTTTAATATGGTCATAATTTGGTGAGGAACAAATTTATATTTTTACTTTGATTCAAGGGTTTTAAATAGCAAATAATAGTACAAATGTTGTAGAAGTGCAAATTGTACATATTTCTTGCTTGTTATAGAAAATTTGGTTATTCAGCTTATATTATGTAGGTATGAAGTGTTAGAAAAAAAAGGCGTTGAAAATTTCTCTGTTACCGCATCGTCGTGCACTCAGTCTGGAGTTGAACTGAGCTAGTCAAGGCATAAATTTAAGTGTGTTAAATTTAAAATGTATTTTTAATTAATTAAGAACAGAACGGTGGCGGACAGCAGGCAACTGTGCGTTAAATACATCAAAGTACGGCGATATCGTCACAGAAATATATATATATATATATATATATATATATATATATATATATTATTCTACCCCCCCCCTTTTTCTTCTTCTTTTAATTTTACTTTTTATCAACTTAAAAAATGTGCACACCTAATGCACGCCCGTACTTGCACTGTTTAGTTGGTTCTAGTATTAACTACTTATTGCAATGCCTCGACTATTTAAAACTCTTAATCTCAGGGTATTCAAACTACTTATAGTGGATTCCGTTATAAGTAGATGTGCTACGTCCAACCAAAGTGCACTCTTTTGTTTTTCTACTAAAATTGCTACTCTACTTTTGTATATGCCAAAATTTATAAAATGATCAAAGTTACTATGTGCCAAATGAAATTACAACCAAAATTTGTATGACTAAATTTTGACGTATTATAAAATGATGTTAAACACTCACCTGGTCTATACTCCGTCGATGCCTCGCTGAATCCTGGCACAAAATCCTAATCCCCGTATGCGTCCTTATAATGATGTTCTCAACTTTTCGTGATGTTTCCAGGTATCTTCTAATTTTAACTGTTCCCCAATATCTGAAATGATTAACCCAAATTTAGAATTTTGAAAAAACTAGTGCTATAACTTCCTTGTACTAAACTCCACTTCAAATCCTTGTTTCTTCTATAATTCCGTCCGCTTCTCCGTATCTAAATCCCAATCCACTCGTTCCTGTATATTCTTGCTCGCTGCTCCTGTTGTCTTTAAACCGCTCTCAAATATCCCTTCAAATCTCTTTATAACCACTCTCGATAACCTTCTAACTTTAAACCACACTCCAATATCCACTTCAAATCTGTATAACCACTCCCGATGACCTTCTAACTTTAACCACTCTCCAAATCCAATATTTTACCGTCGCACAATCACTACTATTTACTTTATACTTTCGCTTATTTCTTTACCACTTTTCAATGAAACTCATTTTAAAACAATTACCTTTATTTTTTTTTCAAAATATTAGCACAGTTCTGAAAACACGTCTATTACAAAATTTGTTCGGAAATTAATCTCTGAAAAACACGTCTTTTACAAAATCGGTTCGAAATATTCTGCTTTGTTTACTCTCTAAGGCGACCATGTTGATTCTCAATTCGCCCACTACATCCTAAAGTTCATCACAAATAGTCAAGTCCGTGTCGCACATACCCAAGTTCATGTCTTTATACAATTTCATAATTACACTAAATTCTAATATATGTCCTAAATCTTTACATTCAACCAATCACATTTTACGATGTTTTAACTAATAATTTTGGGTTTACAAATATTGTTCAAAAGTTGATTCTATAGAAAATGAAACCAAAATAATTTACACTTGACCCTGGATGCATGTTGATAGTGAACATTTACAGACGCATCCGGCTTTTGGACGGCAAATGTACTTTCAAAGGCTTTTTAAAATTCAACTCGGTATAAACCCTTGAGCATTTCACATCTTACTACGCCACTTAGTCATTTTAAAATTTCCTTTTGGCACTTAATTTCAACTACTATATTTGAATGGTATTTTAGTATACATAAAATACGGCAAACATACATTTTTAGGTTTATGTGATCAAATAAGTGGATTATTTTTGTTTGGCATATACTACTTGGTACTAACCAACCCTTATAACTCTTAGTAGCTCCCTTAGACATTTTATTGGCCCCACTGATTTTGAATGAAATTGGAAATTGCGTCGGCTTTACTCTTTCCTGGTGTGCATAATTTCTAGTTTTATTTAAAATCAAACCCTTTTTCCTGTTTACATAAACCCCTTTTCGGCTTCCTATATATTTTAATTAATCAACCCCTATTTTAATTCTCAACATGTCTGTCTAACTATGCTACATACTAACCTACCTTATAAACTAAAACAAAACTAAACTTTCCGTCGCATGAACTATATAACAAACTATTCTACTAAACCCTCTTCCTTGCATCCAAACAAATCCTTATATCCCTTTTATTTGGTTTAGGAACAATAACTACCGGGTTCACATATTGAGTTTTCGCTGGTTCTATTATTCCATCTCGTAACATCTTGTTAATCTCGGCTTTAACCCTATTTCTAATAGCAAACGGAATTGGATACACCTTTGTATTAAACCCGTTGTCTTCCGTGACCTCTAACTTATGCATGTATCGCCTCGCCAATCTCGGCTCTTCATTAAATAACCCCACATATTTATCAAATAATTCTTCTAGCTTCGCCTTTATCTCAATACTCACTCTTCCAATCTGTTCATCCTTAATTAATCTCACAAACATATTACATAACCGTACTTTAACCTGTCTATCATCACTTGTCCTATTCATTCCTAATCCTGACTTATCTATATTATCTCCATTCCTATATTCCTCACTAACCGTAGACACCATCCATAACTTATCTTTATCAAAAATTCGAATCGACCTATCCTTACCATCTATATTCACTCCAAAATCCTCTATAAAATCCATTCCTAATATGAAATCTATATGCAACCCCTTTGTAATTAAAAATTCTGCCTCTCCTGCATTTTTTCCCTACATATATCGGTACACGGATGATCCTATAAATCGTAGTTAACTTTTTATTCATAGCCGACCATAAATTAACCCCATCAATCGCTTCTATTCTTTCTTTTAAAAAATCCGCATGTTTTATCACTACCCTCTCATCTACCAACGACAACTGTGAACCACTATCAACTAAAGCAACATATAAACACTCATTTAAACTAATATTAATGAACAAAAGGTTCTTTTTATTCAAATTATAATTATTTAACAACAAGTCCTTCAAACTATAAACCACGTCGACCTTTAATCCTACACATTCGTTCGTCCAAAATTTGGCGTTTGTTTTTTTTTTTTTCGGAGGGTGCCTCGTGTATCTGCACCACTTCAATTTGATCCGTGTCCTGAGTCCTTGCGTTGGTCGTTATATGGTGGACATTCGCGTCCCTGTCCGTCCGGCTATATCCGTGCTAGGTTCCTCCTCCCGTCGTCCGGCCGTCATCCGCGTTTTCGTCGTGCGGGCGCCTGTTTTGTCTTTGTATGTCGTTCTCTCGGTGTTCCCTATGGTAGTATGGTCTCCTGTTTCCGTCGTGTCCCCAGTGGTTTCGGTTTCCGTGGTTAAAATAGTCCTGTCGGTAGCTGGGTCGGTGTTCGTGATGGAAATTGTCCTGTCTATGGTTGGGTCGCTGTTCGTGGTACATATGTCGTCTGTTGTCATCCCTATAACCCCGGTTTTGATCCCAATGACTAGTCCGTGTTTTTGTCTCCAGTGCCGTTGCCAAATCGAAATTCCTCATAACGCCTAAAATTTTTCGTAGTGTTTTTACATTTAGTACCACTTGTCCTGTGAGTAGTAATACCGTGTCGTCCGCGCCCAAATTCGGTGTCAAGTGCTGTGTCTGTCCCTGCAATTGTACCCGTGTAATCTTAGACTCGTCACCTACGCGGTCTTCGTTGTCTTGTAGCTTAGTCCTGCGTTCGTCCTTTGTCCGCGACTCTGCAAATTGGTCAGTTAATTCCGTGTGTAGTTCCGCGTGTGAGGTCTTAACATCTGTCCGCGACTGTTCGGTTTTGGTTGTTAGGTCAGTTTGTAGTTCCGTGTGTGTTTTTGCAGTCTGGTCTGTTAACTCCGTTTGTTTTTCCGTGTGTGATGTCTTTACCTCTGTCCGCGACTGTTCAGTTTTGTCTGTTACGTCCGTTTGTAGTTCCGTGTGTGACTCTGTAATTGTGTCAGTCAGACCCGTTTTTAGTTCCGTGCGTGTCGTCTTAAACTCTGTCTGCCATTCGTTAATTTGGTTCATTATTTCCGTGTGTGCTGTCCTAAACTCGTTTCTCAGTTCGATGTGTGAATCTTCAATTCGGTTTGTTAAAATCGTTATTTTATTTGTCAAGTGCGTATTTGCCTCTTTTTGTTCAAACTGTGACGTTTCAAATTTGTTCGTTAATTCCGTCCGTGACTCTTTTTGTTCTGTACGTAAAATTTTAAAATCGTTCTTCAAATTTGTTTGCACGGTTTTAAAATCGTTTTTAGACTCATCAGGATTTGTATAATATCTAAGCTTCCAGCGGTTTCTGCCACCCTAACCTCCGGTGCCGTCGGCTGGTCCGTGTCCATGTCTAACGCCTTCGTGTCTGTCTGCCTTGTCTCCGTCTCCTGGATGTCTCCTCCCGCGTCTAGTTCTATTTCCTGTGTCCTACGTTCATCGTTTTGTGTCGTGGTTTCTGCTTCAATTCCGTATATCAGTCCCGATCTCGTAATCCGTTTCATTTCTGGGTCCGTCATCTCTGCAGCCTGTCTTTGAATTTGTATTCCTGAAAATATCTAACTACTGGCCCCACCTAATCTCAAGCTCCCGTGTCCTACTACTATTTCTGTCTATTTTCAATTCAATCTAGCCTTTTTTCAGCCCCACGTTGGGTTTGCCACATATATTCTACCCCCCCTTTTTCTTCTTCTTTTAATTTTACTTTTTATCAACTTAAAAAATGTGCACACCTAATGCACGCCCGTACTTGCACTGTTTGGTTGGTTCTAGTATTAACTACTTATTGCAATGCCTCGACTATTTAAAACTCTTAATCTCAGGGTATTCAAACTACTTATAGTGGATTCCGTTATAAGTAGATGTGCTACGTCCAACCAAAGTGCACTCTTTTGTTTTTCTACTAAAATTGCTACTCTACTTTTGTATATGCCAAAATTTATAAAATGATCAAAGTTACTATGTGCCAAATGAAATTACAACCAAAATTTGTATGACTAAATTTTGACGTATTATAAAAATGATGTTAAACACTCACCTGGTCTATACTCCGTCGATGCCTCGCTGAATCCTGGCACAAAATCCTAATCCCCGTATGCGTCCTTATAATGATGTTCTCAACTTTTCGTGATGTTTCCAGGTATCTTCTAATTTTTAACTGTTCCCCAATATCTGAAATGATTAACCCAAATTTAGAATTTTGAAAAAAACTAGTGCTATAACTTCCTTGTACTAAACTCCACTTCAAATCCTTGTTTCTTCTATAATTCCGTCCGCTTCTCCGTATCTAAATCCCAATCCACTCGTTCCTGTATATTCTTGCTCGCTGCTCCTGTTGTCTTTAAACCGCTCTCAAATATCCCTTCAAATCTCTTTATAACCACTATCGATAACCTTCTAACTTTAAACCACACTCCAATATCCACTTCAAATCTGTATAACCACTCCCGATGACCTTCTAACTTTAACCACTCTCCAAATCCAATATTTTACCGTCGCACAATCACTACTATTTACTTTATACTTTCGCTTATTTCTTTACCACTTTTCAATGAAACTCATTTTAAAACAATTACCTTTATTTTCTTTTTCAAAATATTAGCACAGTTCTGAAAACACGTCTATTACAAAATTTGTTCGAAAATTAATCTCTGAAAAACACGTCTTTTACAAAATCGGTTCGAAATATTCTGCCTTGTTTACTCTCTAAGGCGACCATGTTGATTCTCAATTCGCCCACTACATCCTAAAGTTCATCACAAATAGTCAAGTCCGTGTCGCACATACCCAAGTTCATGTCTTTATACAATTTCATAATTACACTAAATTCTAATATATGTCCTAAATCTTTACATTCAACCAATCACATTTTACGATGTTTTAACTAATAATTTTGGGTTTACAAATATTGTTCAAAAGTTGATTCTATAGAAAATGAAACCAAAATAATTTACACTTGACCCTGGATGCATGTTGATAGTGAACATTTACAGACGCATCCGGCTTTTGGACGGCAAATGTACTTTCAAAGGCTTTTTAAAATTCAACTCGGTATAAACCCTTGAGCATTTCACATCTTACTACGCCACTTAGTCATTTTAAAATTTCCTTTTGGCACTTAATTTCAACTACTATATTTGAATGGTATTTTAGTATACATAAAATACGGCAAACATACATTTTTAGGTTTATGTGATCAAATAAGTGGATTATTTTTGTTTGGCATATACTACTTGGTACTAACCAACCCTTATAACTCTTAGTAGCTCCCTTAGACATTTTAATATATATATATATATATATATATATATATATATATATATATATTGCTGTGTTACCTCAGCACGAATCATGCCCCACGAATTGGGCGCCATAAGATTGCTATGTTACAGGGATTAAAAATCGAACCCCTCTAATTATCAATTTTATAACAAATCGAAAATTTGCACACAATAGAAAATTTTCAAAAAAACATTAATTTCTTACCCAGATTCCTCTCTTCCTCGGTTGATTTGCTTTCTTCAGCTGCTGCCCTGGCTAGCTCAGTTGGGCCTCCTCTTGGATACCTAGATTCACTCTCATATTCTCTATCGTTCACGCACACTCTCAATAAAATCACAAAATAATACAACAATCATACAATATCTATTTTCCACTATTTACAAATAAAACTTCAAAATTATATACATCTCAGTGGTCAAGTTACACCTCAATAAATTCTATTTAGTAAAGTTCAGAATTTTAGCTAGCAATATTAAACACATTGAATGTAACCTGAGTAAATGGGCCCTGAATAATACCTTATCTTTCTTTCTGTATTTATAATTAATTTCAATTAGGCAACTCTGGAGTATGGTGAGTTTATGATAACCCAGTTAATTATGATTAATGTATGCTCTTTACTTGGCATATTCTTATTACAAACACAACAAAAACCCATGTACTCATAACAAAAAAAATATTTAAATTCCTGAGGAACATTAATCAGCTTTATATACACTTTTAGCTTTATAGTTAAATACCACAATAAAAGTTAGATATACGTATTACTTTCAATACTCCAAATAATGTAAAATACCATCATAGTTCACTCTCACCCATCACAATAACCTTCATAGTTTATCAACAACTACAAATTCTAAAACGTTACGTGGAATTTCTAGAAGATCTCTGCTCCGTTGACGATGCCGTATAGTTGTTTCGCTTTGCTCTGCTGGCCACCTCTAGCTATTTGTAGTTGAACACCCTCTAAGCTGTGCTGCAAGGCTGTTCATACACGATACCTCCAACTCCAAATCTAATTATTACTCTTCTTTGATAATTGTTTAATTTAATTTACGTTACATAACGTCACTACACGAGCTTGTTAAAAAAATGTATGTGGCACCTCAATAAAATTTAGACTCGGCACTATCCGCGTACAAATTATGGCTAACACCGTACTATTTAATTTAAAATAATTTTCTATACTTACAAGCTCGTGGTAACTTCGGTACGTAGTCTGAAGCGATCAAAATACTAAGGGACTTTTATTCATCTTCAAAAAGTATTTATACCATTTACGATGCCACCTCTCGGCCGCATTTCACCCGAAGTCCTTCATTTACAATAATATTTCTTAAAATTTTGGGTTCAACCGTTTTCTAAATCCTCGAAATTCAGCGCGTCGTTACGATATTTTCTGAAACATTAACATTCAATATTCCCGTGTTTGTCTGATGTACAACTAACGATATCGACTAATAGTCTATGCATTGACGTCTTACAAATCCCGCCTATATTAACGTTGTCCCTTGCTTATGCATATTCTACGTTTCCTTCTAACCTTGTTTGAGTGGTAGAAATCGATATTCCTGTCCATCTGCTATCTAACCACACGTGGACTTGCCTACGTGCTTTAAATAACCCCTTATTAGCTTTTAATGCGAAAACATCCGACCGTTTGTACAATATACCTAGAATCTTGAGTTCTATCTACACAAAATATGTGGAAGTTGACATTTAGAAAACATGCAGGTGTTTAATTAAGGATCGTTTTAAAATAACATTTCTAGGATTTCGCTCTTCGAGGTATTTCATATAGTAAAGCGTTTCGCCTTGGATATATCGATTTTTACACGCTCTTATGCGTTTTGAACGTTATATTCCTTTGAATTCAACTCAATTAAATTAAGTAATTATTTCCATTGGCTTATGCAATTTATTTTCTTTACGCACCTATTAAATCCTTAATCCCTAATTATAAAATAATGGTAATACTTGATACTTTAAATTGAATAAAATGAGATAAATTTCGCACTTAAATTTTGGTTGTTTCCTTTATACAGGGTGTTTTGAAATTGCCTTGTTTATTTTTACATTTAACCCTTTAAAACCACTACAATATATATATATATATATATATATATATATATATATAGCGAATAACATGAAATAATAACTTAGACTTTTTTGCAAAGCCCAAATGATCATTTCAAATCGAGCTAAACTTGAAATGATCATTTGGGCTTTGCATAAAAGTCTAAGTTATTATTTTATCTTATTCACTATAATACGATAGTATTTATCAACTTATCTTGTGTAATTAACTACCTAAAATATTTATATATATATATATATATATATATATATATATATATTTATATTGTTGCAGTTTCAAAGGGGTAAATTAGTGGGAAACAATAAAATTTCAACAACCCTGTATATAGAAAAGAAAAAATTATTTACGCGCAAAAATTAATTTAATTCAATTAGTGAAAACGGACGAATATTAAAGTAATTATATATTTAATAATTGAAAGATTAGGATTACAAAGAAAAAAAGCTTCAAAGCAAATAGAAGTTCAAGTATACGCATAATTAACCATAATTTAGTTTAAGCAAACACATATAAGCATAAGGGAGCGTGCTTGGGTAAGGAAATCAATAATCTCAAGGCTATTGTATTTGTTGTAAAAGTCAACGTCAGTTTTATTAAAAACGATGAAGTAGAAGTCTAGGAATTGTTATGTTCAAAACGGTCGATAATTAACAGAAACACCTGCGTTTTAAAAGGTTACGTTTAAAGGACTCGAGCGTATATTACGATGAGATTTCATAGAAATTATTTCCAACCGTCAGTTTGGATAAACAGCAAGGGTAACAAACATCTTAAAGAGCGAGGGAAATGTACGATTGGTAATATACAACAGATAGAGACAAATATAAAAGCGTTGGGATTAAAAAGCACGTACTATATACACGTGGAGTTGAGATAGGATGTCAACAATATCAATTTTCTGTAACTCAAGTGGGGTTTTGAACGAGACAACAAACACGCGTAGAAATGAGATGCATAGCGTTTAGGAGTTTGTTGACGACAGAAAACTCTGTGATTGGTCGTAAGTCAACAGTGTTAGAAACGAATGCACACGCGAAGGTTGTAAGCGAATTCGACATATACAACAAACACGGCGGGAAAAATTTTCAGAATCAACCGACGGTTATGCTCAAAATTTGTAGAAACGGTTTTAGAAAATAAGCTTTTCTAATGAAACGCGTCCAGTAGGAGGTTTGAAAGATAATATAAATACCAGAGCTTTAATATTCAAGTTCTCTGTTCCATTACTTCAATAAAGTGCTGAATACCGATTCAGAATAAGATAATAAAGTCTTTTCTGAGTATTTTATGTTTGGGTAATAATGTTACTGTAAATATAGTGGTTGCAAGTAAAACAGTAGTAGTGGACCTCTAATTATTGACGCGAAGTACGGGTAGTGTATTAAATTAATAAAAGTCCGGCTACTACAATACAAAACACAAAAATCAATAAATGGAAGCATGATATATGGGGGTAAGCATCACAAGTAATCGAGTTTGTATGCGTGATATATGGAATGGTATTGTTAGACGAGGCACATAGCTCGCAGAGGTAGCAGGTGTTAGAGGCCTGTGGATCTGCAGAGTAGCACGGTGAATGGAAACGAGGCCAAAGTGTTCTGGCAATCATCTTCAACGGGAAGGAAGCCTGAAGAATTTCCAGGTAATTTATTGAAAATTTCTGTTGCTTTATAAACATTTGTGAAGTTTTGGGCTGTGTGGTTGACCTTTTTTTGGTGGCATATTTTATGGTTATAGGAACTTATTGTACAAGATACATGTACTGGACAATTTATTGATGTTAAATATTAAAAAAGGGTGTAGTTAGAACATCCAAAATTTTAGTCAGGATAAAAATTGAATTGTAAAGGGTAAACGGGTCTGTAATTTTTGGTTTAATTTATGCAAGGTTTAAAAGGCATATACAAACTAAACTGGGTTATTGTGAGCTCACCATACTCCAGTGTGAAATCAATTTAGGGTAACATGTGGGGCCCATCTACTCATATCTCATTCAAGTTGTTTAATATTTATTAGAAGAATCAAGGACTTTAAAAGATACCATAATTTGAGTTTTATAATTATTGTATCAAACTGTTTTTAACACATGTAAATATAATTTATCTGTTAATAGGTATAAATAAAAGGTTGTATGGTTGTGGTATTATTCGGTAGTTTTATTGAATGACGTGCGAGTGTGAAAGAGATATGTCCGTAAATTTAGGTATTCGAGAAGAGGCACAGCTGAGCTAGCCAGGGAAGCTGAAGAAATTTGAAGGCGAAATAAAAGGGTAGGGAATTTTTTTTTGAATTTTTTCATTTTTGAAAATTTAAAATTGTCCCAGCTACGTTCCCGATCTTTTGTAAGTTCCACAGCAATATATATATATATATATATATATATATATATATATATAAAAGATGGAAAATATCGATTGATATAATGACCAGGTGTGTATCAAATAGAAATATAAATAACACAGTTTATTGATCATCAACTAAGTAATGAAACTCTTTTGTTTCTACCAAGCTTTCGATCTATTTGAACTATCCATCAGGGTAAGAACTATAAGCTAAAATACTGTGTTGAAATTGACGAAGAACAATATTTTAAATGTTTTTTGTCAATTTTAACACAGTTCTTACCCTGATGAAGATCTTAAATAGATCGAAAGATTGGTAGAAAGAGTTTTATTACTTAATTAATGTTCAATAACCATATACATATATATATATATATATATATATATATATATATGTAAATATATATGTATAAATATATATATATATATATATATATATATATATATATATGTATAAACACAGTGTGGAACAGCCAAATGGAATAAACTCATTATTTCGGTAAATGTACATATTTATGGAAAATCCTGGAACACATCAATTTTAGACTATAAATTGACATTGAAAAAATTTAATCCCTACATCGATTTTCATTCCAGTAACAGTTACAATCCCCATTTTTTTAAATTTGGAATATGGGCTTGCGCTATATGCTTTGAAAGGTCTCTTCATTGTTTATTCAGAAATGTTATTTTTTCCTCAGTTAGTGCAAAAATAAACATAAAAAAATCATCCGATTATCGAAATCCGCTACAACACACTAAAAAAACTAATAAGTAGTACTGTGTTCGTAATTTAAAAAAAAACATGAATGTCAATGAATTAGATGTTCAAAATTTTGATTGGAGAACTTATTTTTGTGAACAAATGGTGGAAATGTTGGATAACAATGTCATCCAATTAGAAGACGTTTAAACTTAACGGTCATTCTAATCATCAAAATTGCCGCTACTGGATAACCAAAAATTCTAACTGCATGAGAGGAGAACATTACGCAATAACGCAATAGTCTCAAAAGTTTATTGTTTGGGCAGGGATTGTTGAAAACCATATCATTGGTTTCCTTTTCATTGAGGGCAATTTGAATAGCGCTAGCTATTTAGCATTATGTCAACTTTGACAAATTTATATCCTTATCCAGGGAACCCTCGAGTTTTAGCGAATTTGATATGGTACCAGCAAGATGGAGCACCGTCGCATTACCAACGGAATATCTGGCAGCACCTCGACGTAATATTTCCAAACAAGTAGATAGGAAATCGAGAATCGATAGAATGGCCAGAACGATCACCTGATCTTGCATTATTAGACTTCTTTTTATGAGTATATGCGAAGAGTTTTGTGTACAAAAACAAACTCCTCGATTTAGATGACTTAAGAAAATAAATAACGCTTGCGATTACGTCGGTTACGCCCGAGATGTTAAATGAAGTTAGAAGACATTTTTGTTTAGGATTAGAATGTTGCCAACACTTTTGCAGCTAGCATTTTGATCATCTACTTCATTGACATTAATTTGTTTTTAAAATTATAAACACATAAATAGTATTACTTATTAGTCTTTGAGTGTGTTGTAACCAAAATTTTAACTTAAACACTGCTAACGCTCCATACCTGTGATTGTAAACAAGAATATACCAGCCACGCCTGAAGCGGTGTCGTAACTTGTAATCCTGTATTATCGCTTAGAAATTGAAACAGTTCGGAATACTTTTGAATTATGGCCTGTCCAGCTGGAGATTCCAGATATTTTTCGTAACGAAGAGCATAATTGGTACAAAAATAAAGAGATGTGGTCATCCACTGAAAAAAACATACTTGAATATATTTTTATGTAAATTATGAAATTGTATACCAAATCATGTTCGAAAGACAAATAGTTATATGGAATAGGATCCCAATTTAAAGTCTTAGACCATTCCAATTTGCCGCCTGCTGGTGGATATAAAGATGCCAAGACCAAAGCCAGAGAATTCTTCGTACGATTCACGTTAGTACTAACTGCTTCCACGGCGCCGGGAAAGTACGTGTTTCCTAGAAAGCTATTGTACTTGTTGCGAAGCATTTGTCCAATTTCATACTCTCTTTGTTTTCCTCTCTAGAAGTAAGTTTTGGAAGTATTTTTAATTTTCATAAAATTTCTTACCGTTGTGAGTTGTCCCAATCCAAATGGATAATAAGTTTCATTAATGTATGGGTCACGTGGATATAATGTACCCGCATCTGGTGTTCTGTCTCCATGGCGAAATAACTACAAAAATTTAATTGGATTATCATATATATAAGAATCTGTGTGTTTACGAGCTAAAGAGCCGAGCTACATGTTTAACCAAAATGGTGGGGTCTTTAGTGAGGAACCAGGTTTAGACAGGTTTCCGAAAGAGGGCAGCAGTTCTTTCGGTATTTTGAGTGGCAGAGACCATAGGGATTGACATGGCATTGTAAGATATACTACTGCAATGAGGAAGGCAACGCGACACCGCCACATTACCTCTCAAGTACTCGGCATACTTAAATTGTTGTTTAAGATGATGGCATCCTCTGGAATAAAATATTCCGGAGTGAAAATAGTCTTCCAATCGGATATTCGGGAAGGGACGATTTCGAGAATTTGATCGGAAGGTTTAAAAGAAAAACCATATACCTTTTGCGACTTGGAGCATGGAATCTCAGAAGTATGAAACAAGTAGGTCAGCTAGAGAACTTAAAAATTGAAATGGATAGGATAGCATTAAACATAGTAGGGATTAGCAAAATTCGATGGCCAGGAGCAGGGATCTTTGGAATGACGACTATAGAGCAACTCAAACAGGATCAGAGGAAAGAAATTCCAGCGTGGAGATAGTTATGCGAAGAAATATAGGACACTGCGTAGAAAACCACTTCCAAAAGAATGAAAGAGTGCCAATGGTTAGACTAGAATCTAAACCGGTAAATGCAGTAATAATACAAGTATATATGCTCACCTCTAGCTACAGTGAGGAAAAGGTAGAAGAAGTAGAAGACGTGAAAATTTAATAATTTCGGAGAATTTTAATGCAGTGGTAAGTGCGGGTAGATAAGGAGCAGTAATAGGTTTATTTCGATTAGACACGAGAAACGACAGGGGAAATAAGCTGGTAGAATTTTGCGGCCAAAACAATTTAACCATCGAAAGCACATCATTTCAACATCATTCTAGAAGACGATACCCGTGGAAGATGCTAGGAGAGATAGGAAGATATCAAATAGATTACATTCTAGTTAGACAAGGGTTTAGGAATCAAGTATAAGACTGTAGAAGCTACCCAGATGCAGATATAGATACTGACAACAATATCGTTAATATGAAGACCGCACTCAAATTTAAAAACTTGAAAAAAAGACATAGAAAACAGAATTTTAACTTTGAGAAACTAAGAGATAAAGATATCCACGAAAGATTTGAAAAAAATCATATGAATTGCTGAAACACATCGGAAAAATTTATGTTACCAAAAAAGTAGAAATAAACTGGAATAACCTTAAATCCAGCTTAGATATAGCGGCCAGAGATATTTTGTTGTACACACGAAAGGAAAATAAGAAACCACGAATAACAAAGGATATCCTGAATTTAATAGAAGAAAGATGAAAATACAGAGACAGACCATACGAAGCAGATACAAAGCCATAAAATGGCAATTATTTGCAAACACAGGAACGCTAAAAAACAATGGATTGATGAAAAGTGCAAAGAGCTACAAACTAAGATGGAAATAGGAACGACAAACGATGCATACAATATAGTTTGAATGAATTTTAGGTATATAAAACCGTATAGCAAGAATATAAGGGGCGTAGAAGAAGATATCATTATAAAAAATGTAGAGAAAGTGGTTAATCCGAAAGAATATATAAGGAATTTATATGCAAGACAGGAATTATCAGCACTAGAACAAGAATCAGATATTGAAATGGATGACTTGGGATATTCTATACTTAGAGATGAGTTTGAATTAGCATTAAAGGGTCTGAAAATGGCAAGGCTCCGGGTATAGATAAGGTGTAAGTAGAGACTCTAAAAGTCGCTGGGCAAGCTGTAACAAAACGTCTCTTCCAACTTATAAGCTATATGTATGAGACAGACGACATATATAAAGATTTCAAACGTTTCATCATGGTCACTATACCAAAAAGTAGAGGTGCGGATAGATGTGAAAATCTTTGAACAATAAGTTTGACAGCACACATGTCAAAAATATTAACTACGATTGTACAAAGACGGATGAAACATCGGGCTGAAGAAGTACAAAGAGAATATTATTTTAAGTTTAGGCGATACAGGGGAACACGGGAGGCTATTTTAGCTCTGAGGTTAATAATGGAGAAGACAATAGAAAAAGGAGAATGCGTGTATATATGGTTTGTAAATCTGAAAAAAGAATTCTACAATGTAAAATGGAAAAAAAATTTCCAAATACCCAAAAGGTTGGGATGAGTTTTAGGGATAGACGGATAGCACATAGCTTATACAAAAAGCAAATAGCGGTAATAGATTTAGAGGAGGAACATAGAGAAGTATATATTAGGAAAGGGGTGATACAGGATTGTGTCCTATCCTCGTTACTTTCTAAATTGTACATCGAATAAGCAATGAATACTGTCAAATGCATGAAGACATTTAGAGTTATTATGCAGGAACAAAAGATTGATATGCTTAGATTTGCAGATGATTAAGCGGTATTAGCATCTAGTAAAAAGAGGATAGAAGCAGCTCTTAATGAAATCAAAACAGTTCTAACAGAGAGATACGGTATGAAAATTAACAAATATAAAACTAAAGTATTAGTACGTATACGAGAAGAAAATAAACAGAAAACTATAATACAAATAGGAAACGAGAACTTACAAGAGGTTAAGGATTTCTGCTACTTAAGAAACTAAATAACATAAGATGGGAAAAGTGTAAAAAATTTAAAACAAAGACTAGCTCGAGGCCGTGCTGCATTTAGCAAGAAAAAGCAACTACTATGTTCAAAAACAACAAACATAGAGACAAGGAAAGATTGCTGAAAACATATGTGCGTAGTACAGCACTGTACAGCTATAAAACTTGAATAGGGAGAAGAGGACAGGAAAAAGAGAGAAGTCTTTAAAATGCGGCGCTACAGACGTATGATGAAAAAATCATCGACGGACAAAGTTAAGAACAAATAAGTTTTACAAATGGTAGGAAAAGAAAGAAGTATGTGGAGAACAATAAAAAATAGGGGTGATAGAATGATCGATGGTAAGGAATAATGCGGAATATATTAGAAGCAGGGATGGGAAAAAAGAGAGGTAGGGGTAGACCTAGGTTAGACTATTGCACATAGATAGTCAAAGATGTAGGCTGTAGTAATTTCAGGGAAAGGTATAGACTAGCTCAAAATAGAAATCATTGGAGTTACGCGTCCAATTAGTTCCAAGATGGAAAACCTGATGACGTAAAGAATAATTGTACTTAAACCTGATGATTATTATAAACAACTACAGTTGTTGGTTTTGCAATGCCTTCAATTAATGCTGATTATGTGAAAAGATTTGTTGCAAAACTATTAATTCCGCAAATGTCTGGGTTTCCTAACCCCTTTCACATACCTTATATTTGATTTTCCAATGCTCCAACCGAAAGTACTAAATTGTCCTTTCATATTCCCTACATTTGATTTTCCAATGCTCCACACGAAGGAACTACGTTGGCCAGAAGGTTTTTTTTACTTGGAAGTTTTTGAATTTTGCCGAACTATTGCCGTTCCGGGCAAGGTATGGATCTTTAACGTGCGTGACAACACTCACACTCGGGACCTCCATTTTACCTCTCATCCGAACGAGGGCGTATTTTTGTAAAAAATGCTCGCCTAACAATTTTTCAAGCGGACCGTGTCAGGATTTGAACCCGAAACCTTGGGCATAGTAGTCATACGCATACCAACTACACCACAGAGCCGCCCCTTTCTCAAACCACTAAATATTAGTAAAATAGGGTATCTATCAAAACTGTTGTGTTCCAAGACAGCAAACAGAAACAATGAAAACATTTTTGAAAACATATGTGTGAAGTACAGCACCGTACGGCTATGAAATAGAGACAGTAGGAGAAGCTTAGAGCAAAAAGATAAAAGCCTTTTGGACTGTGGTGCTTCAGTTGTATGCTGAGGGTATTGCAATGGAATAGTTTTTATAGCTAACCCAAGTTTTTACACCCTCGAGCCCCGCGTTGTATGCGTCAAAGCAGCGGTTTTATTTTTTTTAACCACACGACGTTGAGCGTCATTGTGGGGAATTAAATAAGTATTAAAAATTAATTAATAAGACGTTGGAACTATAAAAACTTGCCGCTTCGGCCGCTAGCTGGACTATTACCTCTGGGAGATCATGAGAAAGGTCAGGGATGACATCCTTCGTTATACCAAAAATTAAATAAAATAAAGTTGGGCGCCACTGTATCTAGCAAGTATTAAAAAAGGCGTTTTAGGGTAGATATAGAAACCCAAACGAAATGAATTTTTCAAAACTTTTGATTTACTTTACTTAAAAAATTAAATCAGAAAATATCTGTTGTATAACAAATAACTTTTATCCAAAAAATTAAATTAATTCACAAAGTTTAGTGATATGAAACAAAATTATTATTTAGAGTTCATTGTTGTCTCTTAAGACTTCGATGAGCATTAGATCTGATAATCACGTACATACTTTAATTTAAAACTTTTTACAATAGTGATGACTGTAAATTCTTAAATAAAATTTTTTTATAAATTATCACTTCTAAAGAATCAAATGCTTTGAATAAGAAAATTACTTGTTGATAATAGGATACGACTTAACGATGGGATGCCGAGTCTTACGGAATAATAACATGTATCTCGGGACTTAGTCTTGGTGAAAAAGGGGTTGCCAAAGCAATATATAGGTCCAGCAAGAAGTCACTCACCCTTAACCACTAGTGGTTGGCGGCGGCCTTCAAGTTGGTCTGGCACAGCTCTCGGCGGTATGGTCACAAAGCGTCGACCTCAAGCGAATGCGGTATAGAATGAATCTTGCTTCACTATTGGGGTGGTTAATTTTACAGGGGTTTTGCGTTGCAATAAAACCGGTTAAGGGACTGAAGTTTTTGAACAGCAGTCTCACCTTCAAAGAATTTCCAGTCCGCTTGCCTCAAAGATGTAGTGGAAGTGAGCGCATTAAGAAAATTACATCTCAGGACAGTTCAAACGGAGGGAAGTTATCCGAACAACACTTTCAATGTCCACGGGCCGTGTGTATGAAACAAGTTGTTAACTATGAGGTATTTCCTGAACCATAAGGTGTTTACAAGGGCTTCTGAAAGACTAACTTGTTATTTCGGTCTTTATAAATCAAGTTTAATAACAACTGGATTGTATTCTGCAAGATACCGGATACGAAATGTTGTACTTAATCTTGCGATTGGATCAAATTAGAAAATAACTACCTTGTTGTTTTCCATATGAGGCCAAGGACTTATTAAAGATTGAGGATCGACACAATGCTGTAAATAAGTGGTCTGGCAGGATTTTTCAATTTTTTCCCTTTCTCATCTTCCGGTAGATTTCTAATTTGTTTCAACAAACAATTTTTCCTTTTCAAAAAATTGTTACAATATGGACAGACAAACTTAATAACAAAGGGATGCTACAAAGAGTAGTGTAAGAAAGATATCTGTGGAAAACAAAAAAATAGTAGAAAGAGAATGATAGGACACTTTCTAAGGCATTTAGGAATATTGCGGGATACATAATAAGCAGAGGAATGAAAAAGGAGAGGGAGATGTAGACTTAGATCAGACTATTGCACGCAGATAGTGAAAGATGTAGAATGTGGGAATTTCAGAGAAATGTGTAGGTTATCTCAGAATAGGAAACAACGAAGGTATTGAAGACCTAATGATGATGATGAAACGCATTTAAAAATAGTTCAGTTTCTAAAGTGGGTATACTACAATACTTACTACTATAACCAATTTTGTACTATCTTTTGTAACGCCTTGACAACAACTGGCCAATAAAGTTGCACCTAAAACGGTGTATAATATAAAAGACATTTTTGCGCACTAAATGTAGTTGCTTCCAAGCATAAACTTATAGCAGTTTTATCTATGTCGATTGTTTAATTAGTAGTTATAAAGCTTAACTGTGTTTCAAGTACAAAGTTACGCATTGTATCAAAAAAGATAAAAATTATTTATTGAGCCTTTCCTTAGCAGCAGGGTCTGCTTTCAAATTTTACAACCGTGGCGGATTAAATTAATTAGAAAGTGTACACCAAACTTGTTTGTTTTTGATTTAAGCAATGCTGGCATTCAGTTATATTTAATTTCATCTCTGTATAAAGAATCGTTTTGGAGCAAAATGTTTTACATAAAAGTTAAATACATTTAACAAACGAACGAGCTAGGTTTTCACTAGCTACTTGAATAAACCCAACAAATTTCGTTTGGAAACGTAAAATTATCCCGCGAGACTTGATATTTATCAAGTGTACTCTTATCAAAGGTACAAGTACGTAAATTGTATAATTCCTAATGATAAAGCTCGTTATTCCGAATCAAATACAGAATGATACTAAATAATGCTAAATTACGAATCTTAAAAATTTATTTACGTTACACGCTTTTGATATCAAAATGTAAAAGCGCTAGAACAAGATGGCCGGTCACATAAATTAAAATACATTGAGCAGCTAGACGCACTATCCCGTGAGACAAAAATAGCAAGCCACGACCCTGGGATTAAAGCTTGTAAAACCGACGGGTTATAAACAAAAGGAGATTTAGCTTCCGCCATTCGAATCCAAGCAGCGAAGCACAATTGATTAACCCGGAACCGCTATTGAACAAGTATCCCAACAACAGTAAAAATAAGGAGATAAATTTATCGTTATTTGTGAAAATGGCCTGCGTTGAGAGCTTTTATTCAACATGAAGTTGGAATAATTAATCTACCTGCAGCGATTCCAGCTCGACGAAGCCTTGTTCATGACAAACAAAACTGTACGTTTCTTGAATTTCTGTTTTTTTTTTATTAACGGTACATGCTGTTTTGTATTATATAATTATGATTGATGATAATAATAAAAATGTGCAAAACTTATTATTAAGAACGATTACGTTGATGTACGCTTGTATAGCCAGTTTGTATACATATAAATCTACATATGAAAAATCTCATTATTATAGAGGACAATTACTATGTAACAATTAAATTGGCTGAATATGTATCATTGAAGACTCTCAAGTTGTTTTTATTTTGAGCTACACGTAAGTTACGTTTTGGGCCTTGAAAGCGGTCTTTTTAAAAACTTCTTCCAAAACTTTGTAACAAAATTTATTTATTAAACAAATATTGATGTGGAATTTTGACAAACTTGTATAAATTAAACTAAGTCGAAAAATAATTAATAATTGAACTAATATTAGGGCGACTAGTCTAATCAAACGGCAATGTTAAAGCGGAAATACTCAAAACTGCCTGATGGTCTTGGGGCTACCGGGGTATTTATGTTGTCCCTGTCCTTGACATGTCTGTGGGAACTTGCAGAGCTTATGTCTGCTTATTTCTTAATTCTATTCATTATGCAGTGTAACAATCTTAATTATTTATCATCAGTGTATTTCTAATGGGGTTTGCGCTAAATGCTGGTCTTTGTTGGTTCATATTTTGGTTGAATCTTGGCGTTAATGTGGGCTTCGTAAAATTTGAGTTGAACTTTGGTCTTAGAAATTGTTTAAATTAATTGTTAAAATTCGTGTTATTAAAATTTGGGTTGTTAATTTGCGGTTGATTCATTTGTGTGTTAAATGGAGTGAATTTTGGTTGAGTGGTTGTTTGTCTCGCGGCTTGTATGGTTTTTATTGGTGAATAACTTTTTTTCGCGTTGGGGTTATACAGTCTGTTTCGATAGTACATTACGTTTTCCTCCCCTATGATCATATTCATGGCTTCTTCTAAATTTTGGGGATGTTGGAATTCTATTTTATTTGATAGTCGTTCTGGTAATGCATTTATGTAGGTGTCCAGTGCCATTTCGTCATACATGTTTGTCCTTAGTAGGCGGATATTTTGGTCGGGTTCTTCGATTATTAAATTTTGATAGAATTTAACTTCTTACGTCTTGACATTTCATTCCGAATTGATACGGGGATTGGTTACTTTCTATTCTTAGGTTTATTAGGTCGCCGGTGAAACATTTGATGTTTTGTTGGTCGCCGAAATATGCAATTAATATGCGTTTAAAGTGTTCCCACTGTTCTAAGTCATCTCGGCTGACTATTAGCGTTAGTGCCTGTCCGGTCAGTTTACTTATTATCAGGCGTAAAAGTAGAACATTTCTTTTGTTATCTCCTGGTTTGTAGAAACTTTCCAAAAATATTTCACACGCGGTAATGAGATTTCCTAGGAGAGCATGATCTCCGTTGAATGGTGGTATACTTTAGAATAAATTTTTATATCTGAACTCATGATTGTTAAGGATTGCTTTCATTTTTAATTAATATTACATTTTTGTAAAAATTGAGATTTATTTCGCGGTTTGATTTATTACTTTTCAGTTTGGTTGGTATTTATTATTTAGAGAATCACTTTACTTATATTTTATACGTAGTTATACGGTGTTATAATTAAATTGCGAGGTTTGTGCTTGGTAATGTCTGATTAATTGCTGTAGCCTTGAATTCGTTTATTTTTATACTTCGCTGATGTTCTCGTCGTCGCGGGTTTTAATTTTCTGAAAAGTTTCTATATGGATTAATAATTTATTTAAAAAATTGCGTTGTACTTTGTATATATTGTTGCGCCAGTTATGATTTTATTTTATTTCAGTCTTTCTGATTAATCGGGTCTGCTTTAATTATTTCGTCTTCGTAGGTGTTGTAATTGATAAGTGCATAAACTGTTTCCTTTTAACTGTATTGTTTTGTTACCTTGAATGTTTAAATATAAAGTTGCGTGTTTTCAGTCAATTGCTTTGTTTAATATTCCCTTTATAATTTATACAATAAATTGTTCAAATTATAAGTTTTAGGTCTCCTGAAAGGTTTTTATTTTCAGTTTCGGTGATAAATGAATTGCGTCTTTAATTACTTCGTGCTGAAGTATTTAATCATAAAATGTCACGTTTGAATGAAATTTTCAGTAAGGTAAATATTTAGTTATAGCTCCGTAATAGTTTCCGGTAATAATTTATATGAAAGTTGCGTTTTAAATTTGCACGCTTTGTTTCAATTTGTAACAAGTTAATTTAATAATAGGTTGCAAAGATGTTTCTACAATTATACACTAGGTGTTTAATTATAGACTTTGATGAAGATTAAACTTTGAATAATTCGTTTCTATAAGCTTGCTGTGATAAAATGGTAGAAATTAATTGCGTTCTATTTATATGTTTCAGACTTGCTGAATTGAATTTGTTTTTGTTTTGTATTTTAATAATTCGTAATAATTGTACTAATTTGCGTATATAAATGCGTCTTTTTGGTTCTTTTGTTTCAATATAAGTTTTCGTTTTTGAAAATAATTTTTCTTAATAGATAAGTAAATCATTTTCATAAAATGGAATAGATTGCAACAATAAAAGAAATCTGAACATATAAAAAATAATAAAACAAAAATTTCTTTACTAGATAATATCAATAAATTTGTAAAAAGAATAATTGGTTTAGGAAAATGAACTTACATAATTTTCATTGTCGATTGCTTTTGTTTTCTTGCTGTGAGCTTGGTCGATTTTTGTACTTCGTCCACATTTTGTTTCTTTGGGCTCGGTCGATGCTTGTACCTCGTCCAAATTTGTTTGGTTGGGTTCGGTCGATGCTTGTACCTCGTCCAACTTTGTTTGGGTTCTTCCAGATTTGGGAATTAAAATTCTTGGTCACCAGTTCTCCAATTTTTAGATTCGTAGTGACTTTCTTCCAAAAACTTTGTAACAAAATTTATTTATTAAACAGATATTAATATGGCATTTTGGCAAACTTGATTAAAATTAAACTAGATTAATATACATAGCATATTTTGATATATTAACCCTGCAACCCGCAGGCAGTTTGGTCTGAGTACTAATCCACAAGTGATATGAAATAAACTGTTATTTGGGTTGTTAAGAAAATAAGCGTAATATTTATATAAATTATTTGTTTTTCTGTTAGTGCTTGTGAGGGATGTGTGTTGCTGTAACTAGCAATTGGTGATATTTGTAACGGCACTTGAGTATGTTAGGGATTTTATGTAAATATTTATGAATAATCGGACTTTTATAGATTTAATAAAATTTGTAAATTGAAGTGCGTTCAGTGGTGTTGAGAACGTTAAAATATTTAATATGACTTTGTGCTGTAACGCGTTATGTTACGCTAGCTATAAATTAGTTTGCAAGAAAAAATTAGTAAATTTAATCAACAGACTAAATATATAGAGGCGTCCTGTATAATTGATTTTACAAATCATTAATCCTAGTTAAACGCGATATTTCAAATTTAGCTTCTACGAAGGTCATTCAGCCAATAAGGTATATATAATTATTGCTTTTAAAGACATTGTAAACAATAATCCAGACCGATGACGTATTTTAAAACCTAAGATGCAAATAACTTTAATTGCTGCAAGACTCTACAATTGCGTTTCCCTTGAGAAATAATTAACAAAATACAGTTGTCGCACAATACAAGATACTGACGTTTAGATTGAAATTATTATATTGTGCTACTGGATGCTGACTGCAATTTATAGGATTTTGCAGAATGGGGAATGTGAGGTATCAATTAAGCTTCAGAAATTGAAAGTAAGGTTAAAACCGATAAGCTGAAATGTAAACACACAAAATGTAGGTCACGACTGCTTAAAGGTGGGCCGTCGCGACTGTGGTATGATTCGAATGACAGAAGGTCAATAAATTACTTGCACATGTTTCATGGATTTTACTGTAGCGACTGTTGAAACAAACATTTATAATGTATTTATGTGATCGAAAATAAATGAACGGATTAGACTTGTAAGTTTACCTCTCCAGAAATTGTAATTTGTGATGGTTTTTGACCTAATAAGAAGCTGCACTATTAATCTTCTTGATATCTTAATACAGGGGAATGTATAGTTAAACTGTGAGTAAATAGATCTTTGTAAATGATGTAGAAATAAGTTAGTGTCAAATTAGGATGCGAATTATAGATGGTTCTTTTGTTAGCTTGCCTAATATTTTTTATAACGGCTAACTATCGCGTATATTCTATTCATGAAGTCAAATTGTTCACTGATTCGCAAAAGGTTCTTACACGACTAAGGACGCCTTCTTATTTACTTAAATCCTTGGTAGGTAACCGCGTAGATATTATTCTTAACTATACCCAAATTTTGCAATGGAACCATATTTCTCTCAAAATGAATCCTGCCAATCTGACCTCTTGTGGCCTGGTCCTGTGCCATCTCATAGGTAATCATTTATGGTGGTCATGAGTACTTCTATCTTCGATCTTACATTGGAAAGGTTTTGCAAACCATTCGCGCCTTTAAACCCGATTTCTGAAATCAAATCTCAACCAAAAGTTCTAATTTCTGATAGACCGGAAAATTTATACAAAATTATGGATGGATCGTTCTCTTTTATTTCGTTACAATATAATGTGGTGTGCATTAACAGGTTCATATACAATTGTCGTCACTCAGGTAAAAAATTGGCTCGCGCTATTATTTTGGATGAACTTAAAATTCTTTGTTAACTCTGGCAAGCTAACACAAAGACTGCATTATGATTTTGAAATTAATCAAATGGAAAAGGGTAACTTCCTTCTGGTTCTGTATCACAACTTTGGCTTCTCTTGAATTTTGAAGGGATTTTCAGGGTGGGCGGATGTCTTTGTAATGTCGAGATGCCTTACGATTTTAAACATCCCCTATTGCTACCTAAACGTTTACCGCTTTCCGTTCTAATATGTGCTCATTATCACATTGTTTCCTTGCATTCTGGTCCTTCGACAACTCAAGCTTCAGCGCACGTTTTGGATCGTCGAATTACGATCCTTAGTTTGCAACAAATTCATTAGTGATTGTCCTGTTTTTAGTTTGGCTGCAAACTTCAGCAACCAGTTACGACTGATTTGTCTGCGCACCTGTCCAAATTACTAGAATCTTTACTAATGTGGGCGTTGATTTTGCAGATCCGTTTCTGATCAGAAGTTCCAAACGCCGAAATGCCTTAATTCAGAAGGCCTATTTACGTATATTCGTCTGTCTATGTATCAAGACCGTACATTTAGAACTGGTTTCTGAATTATTAACTGAAACTTTTTTGGCTTCATTTACTCTATCTACTTTCAGGAGCGGTTCACCCGAGTCTGTATATTCGGACTGCGGGAGAAATTTTGTAGGTGGTTTTCGCGCTCCTAAAGAAGCTGCCGACTTTCTAAAACAAAATCAACAAGAAATATCCTCTGCTATGGCTTCTCGTGAGATCAAATGATTATTCAATTTTCCTTACGCCTCAAATTTTGGCGGAATCTGGGTGGCGGAAAATCCGCCCAGGCTTTAATGTTGCGCATCTTGTATTAGAAACCTTAGAATTTCAAGGAACTTTCAAATGTTTTCGCGCACATTGAAGCGGTGTTAAATAGCCGTCCCTTTGGTTACCATCCTCCGATCCTACCGACAACATTGACTCTCATTGCCGAGCATTTTCTCATAG
Source organism: Platerodrilus igneus (assembly GCA_036346225.1). NCBI lineage: Eukaryota > Metazoa > Arthropoda > Insecta > Coleoptera > Lycidae > Platerodrilus > Platerodrilus igneus. The sequence continues at coordinate 8,510,177 of JARFIW010000791.1, forward strand.
GTGGTCTTATTCTTAGCCTTCCTGAAATTCCCTATTCTGAAGTCTAGAATTTTAGCTCTCGCTGGATGCATCTTTGTCAGTTGGTTAGTATATGTTGAGGGTTTGGAAACCTCGGCCTCGCCTTGGCATATCGGTCGCAAAATATATTATTCCCTGGTCCCTATCGTGTTATCAGAGTGGCCTTCTTGAAAACAACGGGTGAACTACATACGCGCCCTATAAACAAACTTATTTTTTCCCAAGGAAGAGTATATTTCGTTCAACCTTTATTTATTAGTTCTTCTTAATAATTCGAAATTTATTTAATTTCAGGTTACCTCGTTTTGCGTTCTGTCTCGTATTTTATTTAATCTTTCAAAGATTTGTTTCTTTTCGTAGTACCTTTCGTGTTCCGACTGCATTGTTCGTTCCTATATTGAGTATGCTTAGTTCCGACTGGAAGTCCAGTCCTAGTATTCTTTATTTATTTAACTTATTTTGTTAATTTTAGGTAGTCGGTATGTACGCGTCTTTTAATCCTTACGTATTAATTCACAATTATCCGCTTCGCATCGTTAACCATCTGCCAGTATGACTGTACGACTGTCTTTCTTGATGGTACTAATTTGACTTTAATCAAGTTGTTAGAGTCTATCGCTTACAATCAGTAAAAAACCTGCTCAGGTTACGTCTGTGTAAAGTGGTTAGTACAAGCAATACGTCCTCCTTCTTCCTAACTAGGCATTATTTCTGTTTTCATTTCTTGTATTCTATGCATTCTAGTATAGTATTAAAACCGAATCAACTAACAAACCATGCGCCTAACTCTAAAATAGCATCGAAGGGAGTACAATACAAATATATTGATGTTAATATATTTTGTTGTTACTTAAGATAATCATACTAATGAATTGTAATTAAAATTTATTAAAGAATTAGATCAGATTGAACACAATGTATTAAGTTTAGACAATATACAGATATAAATAGCTTGTGCTATCATAGACACAGGATGTTTTTACATAACCTAGAAAATTATTACACCCAACAGGCTTTATCATTACTTGGTATGTATTGATTTAGTAACCTAATAAAATCTTTCAATGGACATAGAAGGTTACATCCTGGAATTTTCACTGCTGTTATTTTGTGTGTTGTGTAATTGTTTCTGTAGATCTATATAAACAATTAATGATACTCTTTAGTAAACAGAATATATTACATACCTTAACGCAATCAACACCTTCACTTTTTACAAGCTCGAACATATAGTAAGCGCCGTACGGAATCACCTGGTCAATAGCTTGTTCTAAAACGGCTGACATGTACAAAATATTCACATCGTGGCCCGAGTATAGAATTAATCTTTTGTTATCGGCCCCATGTTCATTTTTTGCCTTTGCTAACATGTTACCTATAATCTTCTTTAACAAAAATCCTGGAAATAACAATAACACATAAGAATAGTCAATGTAGTAGATGTAGCTAGTGAAAAAGCAGCAGCTTTTAATTCAGGGTATATATAAGACTGCTGATAAATATAAGAGTTAGTCTGTACCAGAATGTCGAATATAAATTATATCGTGTAAAGTTAAATAGTTAAGCTTTTGGAAGTCCAAGAGTAAATATAAATTTTGTATTATGTAAAAGTGTATATTGTACCGACAGCTTGTAGAATACATAAATAGACAAAAGTGTAATAAATAAATAGTAGTGTTAGTGTTGTTAATAACCTATGGTTAAAAATTTAGTTTAAGAACATATTAGTACTTGTAAATAGCATTAGTGTGATAGTGCCTCATTGTTAATTGGACTGAAAACATCTCTAAATAAGGCATATACTGTTAATTAGGCTTGTAAATCGTGAGTAATAATGACTTTTTATTACTACTTGTTTTAAATTAGTGAAACGCGTTAGTAGTAGCCCGCTACAGTATAATTTAAAAAGTTGTGTAATTAGAAATACAACGTGGTATAACATTACCATGTTTATTCTAAAATAACGAAGAAAGTAAGTAATTTCAACAAAAACTAAAATTAACAAGAAACCTAAAAAAATCAAAATAGGTGCTCAAATTGATGTCCATTCACTTCTTGACAATTAAAAGTCTATCAATAGAAGCGCCCAATGCATTCTGCAGATATGCCGCAGGAATGTTTGTTATTGCAATTCTAATTCGAGTTTCATATTCATCTAACGTTATTGGCCTATTTTGATACACATGAACCTAAGAAAATTACAGTAGGGGCTTAAATTGTTGTCCATTCACTTCTTAACAATAAAAAGTCTATCAACAAAAGCGCCCAGTGTATTCTGCGAAAATGCTGGATGAAAGCTCGTTATTCTAACTTTAGTTCGAGCTTCGAAATCAATTTTGGTTTTGTAAAACTGGAACTCCGCTTGTATTACAATAATACCGCCCAGTCGCAAATACCCAGAAGCAGTTTGGTAACGATATTCAAATTGACTTTATTGTGACCCATGCAGATGAACCAGGTGAATTTCATCAAATCAAGAGTTCCGTGGTGAGTTCAACTACTGAAAGTAGGTCGATTGAGCACTTGTGGCACCACCATCCGTATATTCGTGTAGATTTCGGCATCACAGAGGTAACACCGTGTTACATGCCAAAATTGGCAATGTACATTGTTTAATTTGTAAATAAATTCCCGCGAACATTTTTAAATGAACTTGTCAATTTCCGTCATTCCGGACAGTTGCGTTTGCGCAAAAAGAATGCGCAGGGCATTAAGCAACGAGACCTGAAGCGAAGAACATCTACCTGTGGCGTGTGTGTTTCTTCTCTTTTTAGAGGCGTAGGTTCCTTACCTTACCTTTGTGTACCTCTACTTGGTTGTTCTTTATCATTCCTTTACGAGAGCAAAGAGTTAAGATGGACGGATTGGCAATTTGACTCAGCAATGACGTAACCTACCTACAAAACAACGAGGATCCTGAGATATTAAAACATACAAGTGAGTAACCGTTTTACTTATATTGGGTCGAAAATTCGAATTTATTTGTGCATGAAACTTTGTCTATTGCGCAATACTTAAAACGCGGTGATACGTGTTATAGGAAATACGCGGCTTTAACTATTGCGCAATAATATATCAATGCAATATAATATATTGAATGACCGGTTTACAATAATGGCGCCCGTTACACGTGGTTGTTGAAAATTATATCCGTTTTAACCTTATTTTAACTTGTAAGATATTCGCTTGGAAAATGTTATATTTAACTTGAGTTTTAGGAAAAATAGTTTGTTCACTCGAAATCGATAATTAAATATTTTATTTTTAGTAAATTAAAAAAAAAAGTAATTTGGCAACATCAAATTTAGTAACTTTTTATCTTATGTCGTGGTGACATTTAAGGGAGCTTGTAATGTTAAGCTAACTTACTAAGACTGCCATTTTGAATAGTGTTTGTTTACTTTTTATGTATGTTATTTTAAACTTAGTTAATTGGCATTTTTCCTTTACAAAAACAGTATATTTATATTTCAATTCTGTTAGATAAGTACCTAACCTAATTTGGAATTAAACTAAAATATGTACCTTTGGAATGTTTGATAATTATCTTAACCTCTCTTGTGAGTAAACTGAAATGTTATTTTGGATTTGGATAATTCCTTCCGTAAGTATCTTTATACATAGTTACTTTAACCGTTTTATTTGCTATCCCTTGTGAAAAATTTTTTGATATCATTAAGGTTGATTATATATTTGTCCTAACAATTTTGTTTTTTAGTTTTAAACTTTAGATAACTACCCTATTGTCTTTGGTTTCCACGATTTAAACCTTTTTCTTATAATCCATATAATTAACTATAGTTTATGAATTCTTTCTTAGAGAAAATTTGATTCTTTAAACACAACTATCGTAAACTCCCTGTAAACGTATCTTAGTATATCTACTTTCTAAACCATAGTAGCACAATGAAACAATCTTTGAACTCGAATCGCGTACTATCCAACCTGCGACAAACCAAAACGACAGGCGTTTGCAACTAAAAGCCGTATTAGCTCAAGAAGCAAATGGTCAATAACTTTTCCGTACACTAACGCCCAATTTATCACAAAATACCTTTGAGATTAAACAATCCCTAAACGATATTAATAATATAGTCTAGAAAACAAATCCAGAAGTTTCAAATATAGAATTAAAGCGGGTTACAACTCAGATAATGCATTTAAAACAACGTATAGATTTAATATCGTTACATAAAGATGAACAAGCTAACAAAACTAAGCAAACTTTCTTATCTAACGTTCTCTTATTTTAAGGAATCGTTCTCGAAAAACTTGACATAGATTCAGATGAAAATGTTCTGTCTGCCTTCCCTAACCTTGCAGTATCGCAATCAAGTACCTTGTCTCTGAAATCTATACCTGTGTATAAGTGGGGTATATCTTTTCAGGGCTTTAACTCCCAAATTTCTTTAATGTCATTCCTAGACAGAGTAAATGATATCAAAATTTCTCGTAACTGTACAGACCAAGATTTATGCGTCTCAGCGGTCGAATTATTTTCTGGCTCAGGTTTGATTTGATATAGAAACATACGAAACCAGATTTCTACCTGGGAAAAACTAGTGACGTGTTTAAAACGCGATTTCTTATCTCATGGCTATATAACCGATCTCTGGAATGAAATAAAAAATCGTACCCAGGGACCTAACAAAACGTAATTTCTTTTATTACCTCAATGGAAGCTTTATATAGCAGATTAGATAAAAAACCTCCCGAACCCGAAATTATTGATCAACTTCTCAGAAATTTAAATCTATATTTTTCCGAACGTTTAAAGATATAAGCCGCTCGCTTCAAGAAGTGAAAAACAATCTGGCTTATTAGAAACAGACCTAGCTGGTCAGTCTGAATTCTCTCGTAAACTATCTAGTATTAATCTTCCTGTTTCTCCATCAACTAACTCACTTAAATGTTGGAATTGAAAGAAAAGCGGACATACTTATAATGTTTGCACATAGGCAAAATTTGTTTTTTGCTATGGCTGTGGTCGAAACAACACTTACGCATCTTGATGTTCAAATTGCAACCCTATTTTATCGGGAAGATATTCCTACTCGGGACGTGAATATCTCAAGGAATGAAAATCGTCCTCAACACCAACCATTCAACGCACCAAGACGTCAATAGATTTAAAGCATAAAATTACTTCTAATATTAAACCTTTATCTAATGTATCTAATAATAATTATACCGCTACCTTAAACTCACAGAAGAACTTGCTTCCTTTATCTGAAATATGTCGTTCCACCCCTGCCGAATGGTCAAATTGGCTGAAAACAGTTAATTCTCTAAATAATCGCCCTCACTTACCTATCTCTATTGGTTTTCTAAATGTAATCGTTTTATTGGACACAGGTTCGTCGTATTGTCTTTTAAATAACGAGGGCTTAAGACAATTATCTGAACAAAACATTAAATTTCAGGTTATTCCAGAAAAAAACCTCTATAAATCTAGCCGACGATAATAAAATATATGCAACTGGTTCCCCTGAATTAAAAATTCAAATAGAGTCACTTGAACGTGATGTTCCATTTTTAATTGCTTCTACACTAGCTTACCCATTTTTACTTGGCGTTGACTTTTGCAAACTTTTTACTTTATCTTTATAATTTCAAGGTTTCTCTTGGAAAACTTCTCTCAAAACAAATTCTCTTGCGTCGGCTGGTAGATCTAATAAAATTTCTCTTACCAATACCCAGAATGCAATTCTTAACTCTACCTTGACAAATTTTGTAAATTAAATACGTCTGAACTTGGTTGTGTCACTACCGCAACTCATATTATCTCTACGGGTGATGCTGTTCCTTTTAAGAAACGTCAATATCCGTTATCGCCTGCATTACAAAAACATTTACATTTCGAAATAGATAAAATGCTCGAATCCGGTGTTATCTCTCCTTCCAATTCGCCATGGATGTCTCCCGTGTTATTGATTCGTAAGAAAAATGACAAATGGCGTGTTTGCTTTGATGGTAGAAAACTTAACTCTGTAACTGTGGCTGATGTAAACCCTTACCTCGTACTGATTCTATCTTAAGTCGGCTTCGAAATGCTAAATTTATCTCATCCATCGATCTTAGACAAGCTTTTTATCAGATCCCTCTTGACTTATTTTCACGTCCAAAAACTGCTTTTTGTGTTCTAGGTCCGGGCTTGTTCGAATATAATTTCTTGCCGTTTGGTCTCTGTAATGCACCGCAAACTTTACAGCGTACGATGGATCAAACGTTAGGTCCTATATTACATCAAGAACATGCCTTTGTATTTTTAGACGACATAGTGGTCATTTCAAGTTTCTTTGAAGAGCATATCGCTACATTCAATAAAGTTGCTGAACGCCTAAATGCAGCAGGTTTTAAAATAAATTGGGAAAAACGTCAATTTTGCTGTTCCTCTTTTAGATTTCTTGGTTTTATTATCGATGGAACTGGTCTTCGGGCAGATCCTGCTAAAGTCGACGCTATTACTAAATTTAAAACACCAAGGACTGTTACTGAAATTAAACGTTTAATAGGAATGATTAGTTACTATCGCATTTTTCTATCTAATCTCTCAACTATATCTACACTCATTACTGCCTTACTTAAAAATAAAAAGAAAAGTCGATCTGTTGAATGAAATTCAGAAGCTCAGCAAGATTTTGAACAAATTAAAACATTAATCACTTCCGCACCTACTTAATCGCGCCCAATTTTGACGAAAGATTCTATATACAAACCGATGCCTCACTTACTGGTTTAGGCGCAATGTTGTATCAAGTAAGCATTAGATTAGAACACCCTATCGCTTATGCTAGTCGTGCTTTAACTTCTGCTGAACAAAAATATTCAGCTACTGAACGTGAATTACTAGGGGTTATCTTTGGCATTGAAAAATTTAGAGGATATGTTGAAGGTACACGTTTTACAGTAATTACTGATTGTGCAGCTCTCACATGGTTGAATACCTTAAAACAACCCGCAGGTCGCTTGGCAATATGGAACTTGCGTATCTCTCATTTTACCTTTGACGTGGCATAGACCTGGTAAATTAAATATCGTACCTGATGCCTTATCTCGTGATGTCGCTTCTCTTAACCTCCCAGATCTAATTCCTGCTGCCTGGTATCTTGACATGATAAAGAAAGTTTCTGAACATCCCGATAAATTTTCCACGTTTTGTGTAACGAATAATAGATTATATAAATGTGTATCTTCCTTATCTCGCAAAATCTCTAATATACCTGAATGGAAACTTGTAGTTCCTACCGCTAACCGAAGTAAAGTTCTTAAATTGTGTCACGACGATCCTATAGCTACTCACCTCGGTGTTACGGTGACGATCTTCTTCAATTAGTTTTCCCACAGCATCGATATTTTCCGGCACAACGACCGATTTTGGACAACCTCCTTTAACTTCGTCCGTGAGCGAACTATGTCCACGTTTGAATTCAGTGTACCAGCGATATACAACAAAAGTTGATTTCAGTTAATTGATGCATTGTTCTTGAGTTAGACCACGTCGAAAGTCATAATAAATCATAGCTCGAAAATCTTCGCGAGTTAATTTCATATTTTGGCTAAGATGAAATTTTAAACACCGCAAAAAAAAATAGTGCTCGCACGTCAAAACGTTTTGAGTACCTATAATCTCAAAAATGTCAAACTTTACGAGGGAAATTTCAGATTTCACTTGTCAATATCAGTGTTGCCAGTTCTCAATACATAAATAGTCTCCCTCGAATCTTGGCTCAAATAACCGGTTGAAAATAAAGACTTTCTTGTTTCAGTATTTGAAACTCACTTGGGCGGTGTGTGGATGTTTATAAAAATTAAAGACCTATAAATATCTTAATCGAGGTGCTCCTAAACCAATCACAATTAGTTGTAGTTTCTTGTGTATTGTGATGTATCTTAAATTAGGAATCAATTTACATAGCATTGATGGGTTAAAAATAAAATTTTTGAGGTGTACTTAATCTTTTCTGTTTAGAAGAGGTTAGTTTTAAGTCTTACAAAGAGGCGGACCAATAAATAGAATTTGATCCTTAACCGTAATTTTCACAGTGCTCTTAATTACGCTCGATTGTCTTTGCAGCTTTTCGTATGTCTAATTCTACCTATAAGTTAAAGCGCTACATTAATTTTATTATCAAAGTATCAATTGAATATGTATAACATGTGTTACTTTACGTTTGAACCGAATATAGTACCGATAGATAGATCGTTAGAAGCGTGTCCAATTAGACGTATTTAATCGAAATGATACTGCATTGTGACTGAAAATGACTTTAGCTATTAATTCATAGTTTTTAAGATGAGATAAACTTGATTTACTGGATATTGATTATATCTCATGCTGTAGACAAGACCATATGACACTTCAAACCTCCTACAAGGGTGCTGCGTTACAAACAAGTTTTTACGTCAGTTTTTTTGTACGTAATAATTGATTCATTTACCTCCACACAACTGCTTTAGTTCTTTTGTTGCTACATGTAAGCGCATTATTTTAACTAATATTGCTTTCAATACTTCAGGATAGACGGCTTTAGTCCAATCTGGTAGCTTCAATCCCCATTCCTCCTAAAAACTGTTATAGAATTGGTTCCGCCTAAATACTTACGATCTTACTTGCGCTAAAAGACACGTATAGATGCCCCAAATTTTGACTGGACCTGTCGAGTCTACATTAGTGTGTTTATTAATATACTCCAGCAGTTGCAGATTGTTGTTTATGAAGTCGACACCTTGCTGAGACGACATGTACTGGTCATACAACTGTGCATACTTTGGACAATTGTCATATGAATAACTTAACCACTACAATATAAATTTTTAGATTTCATCTTCTGGTATTTGCATTAGTATGAGTACCATATCTAACTTGAAGTCTGTATAGTTGTATGGAATAGGTTGCCAATTTAAAAACATATTCCATTCTAAATCGCTATTTTTAGGTGGAAATACTCCAGCTAAAACCAGTTGCAGAGTTGCTTTTGTGCGATCCATGTCGGTACTATATGCTTCTAAAAGTTCTGGAAGGTAATAGGGACCAAAGAAGGAATCGTAGCGCTTGCGCAGTAGGTGACCAAATGCAAACGCCCTCTGTTTTCCTTTCTGAAATTTGTATAATTTACATACGGTTTTTGAATTAAATTACACCTACAATCGTTAGTTGTCCCAGTCCAATAGGGTAATAAGTTTCGTTGAGATAAGGGTCCAGAGGGTAAAGCGTTGCTGAGTCTGGAGTACGATCGGTATGTCTCATTAACTAGAAAAATTAAAAAATAGCCTCATTATTTCAAATTCGAAAAATTATAGTTACTTACCACAATTACAAGCTTTAGCTCCTCACAGCTTACTAGGCCAAATAGTAGAATTCTTAGCAGTACCCTAATACCCATTTTTGGAAAAAGATTTCGGTGAAGAGTTCTGCAAGTTAAATGTTCTGCAAGCTTATAAACTGTTTTCATTTAAATCTAAAAGTTTAAATAAATATTAAATAATGGTTTATGGCAAACTTGAGATCACCGAAAGAAATGATGGAGCTGCACTAAAATGCCTCATCTGGAAAGTGATAGTTCCTCGATAAAAGGTGTATGCGATGATTGTTGGTAAAATGGTGAGTTATAGACCGGCGAATAGCTTTAAAGAAATGGCCGTTAATTGGATCTTGACCTAAACAGAGATCATGAGCATGAGCGCGTGTTGATAAACAAAACAAAAACGATAGCCGCCGCGGTCTGTAAACCAGTAATAAAAGAAAAATGATAAACTAGGGGTGGACAAAAATAATCAACGCGTGTTAGGTTCTGGAACCTAAATGGGATCTGAGGTAAATGGAACCTAGGTGTGGAAAATAAATAAAAGAAGAATTTAAAAAAAACAAGTATTAACTGGGTTGAACTTTTCGAACACTAGTTGTCCAAAGATAGGCCGTTAGCTGCAAGCAAAAACTCTTGTCCAGAAATTTCCGTACAATTAATTAATCTTAAGGAGGGATGTAAAAGCATGCGTGCAATAACAAAGTAGTTTTCTTAAAATAAAATTGCATTAAAAAAAATGAGATAGTCAAAACCATAGTCGTAAGCTTGTCACAAATATATAAGTTTCTAGTTGCAACAAAAAATAAAAAATATTAACTGCAGATGTAGGGGAAGAATGTTCAAAGATTTCTGATGTATTTGTTTACTTTAGGGTTTGTTAAATATCAAAAGAGCAGTTTGGCATAAAAGCGGTACAAATCAAGACGGAGAATTTAGCTAAATGTTACCGCGAATATGTGCCTAACTCTATGTATAAATTAAAAAGGATAGTGTATAAGACTTGATACCAAAAGTTATAGTTCTAAATCTCCGATTTAAGCGCATGGTGGGCACATGTGCAAGAAGAAATTTTGAATCAAAAAGAAGCGCGCGCCTGGAGGCAAAACAGGAGACAAGCACGCGCTTAACCAAAACAGCGATTCTCTTAATGTTTCAGAAAAAGGCTGCTAAGCGCTAGAAAACCAGCAGGAAACACATAGAAAAGGTATTTTCAATATAGCAGAACGGTTTTAATTAAAACTGTGCTCAAAGTACACTGAAGTTTTAATTTATACAACACTTAATTGACCAATTTAAACTTCAATTTTTAAATAAAAGCCTCAAAAAACTAAAACTTTACAGAAAAGTACACTACATGTGGTTCTCCAATGCTCCACCCAAAGGTACTATATTTGCCGATAAGCCAGTTCCTTTAGCTGAAAATTTTGAATTTCGCCAAACCCTTGTTTTTCCAAACAAAGTAGACAGTTTTAACTGCGCGACCACACCTCTACATCCATTACCACAGACGAATACGAGAGGGCGCAGATTGTATGTCACGACCTTGCTCTCAACACACTTGGGGAATATGGCGACCTCTATTTGAAGACAGATGTGTTGTTGTTGGCAGAAGTCTTTGAGGACTTTCGCCGGGTGTGCATGTCGACTTATGACATCGATCCATTCCAGTTTGTGACAGTGCCCTCGTTAACCTGAGATGCAATGTTAAAATACACCGGCATGAAACTGGAGTTCCTCAAGGAATATTGATATGTACCATTTTAAAAAGTCTGGGATCAAAGGGGGCTGACCCAGTGTAGTGAACGCTACGCTGCTGCCAACAACAAGTACATGCAGAAGTATGATCCTGCGGTCCCGTCCAAGTATTTGTCTTACAACGATGCCAATAGCTTATTTGACTGGGCCATAAAACCAGGTTCTCTCTCTCTCTCGTGGAGGAAACTGATGGCTGCCCCCTACCGATGCAGCCGGTCTCCAGGCCACCATCTTAAGTGTTCCCAAAAACTCTGCAAAAGCATACATTCTGAAGGTCAAATTATAGTACGTTCCACATTTACACGATCTCCACAACGACCTGTCATTCTGCCCAGAAACGAAAACGCCGCCTTATATTTCATCTAAGACTCCGAAGCTTCTCGCCACCTTGGAACACAAACCCCGCTACACTATTCACTACCAAAACCTACAGAAGTGTGTACGGAACGGAATAGTGTTGACCTCCATCTACTGGGTTCTCGAGTTTGACCAATCTCCATGGTTGAAGCCTTATATCGAATTGAACACAGACCTTCGCATTTGTGCCACCAACGCTTTTGAGAACTTTTTCAAACTCATAAACAATGTTACTTTTGGTATAACCATGGAAAGCGTAGACGAGCGCGTCAACGTCAAGCTCGTGGCTCGGTGGGAGTGTGACCGGAAGACGTTGTGAGCGAGTATCCTGATTGCCCGCCCAAACTCAAATTGTAATCTGGTTCAAAGCGAAAATTTACCGCTCATACAGATATACCGCGTTAGAGTCATCTGTAACAAGCCTATATATGCTGGCTATTCGATTTTAAATTTACCAAAAACCTTGATTTACGACTTTCACTATGAGGAATTTTGCCTCTGTATGAGTCTAAGCTTTTGCTTTTGTATACAGATACCGATTCGCTCGTGTATAGTGTAGAGACAGAAGACTTGTACAGTGATTTTCATGTCCGCCTGGACCTATTCTACAATAGTGACTACCGCCCATACAATAAATATGAGATGCCACTTGTAAACAAGAAAGTGCCCGGAAAGTTCAAGGATGATTTTAGTGGTGAGTTAGTTTTAGAGTTTGTAGGTACTTGCGCCAAGAGTTGCTGTATAGTTAGCGAAAGGGACGTAATAAGAAAGATTGAAGGGTTTAAGCGTAGTGTTGTGCAGGGTATAAGGTTGATAGTTGTAGGGACGTAGCACATAACAGTAACTTCTGAGCCCTCGTGAACTTGATGCGGTCTATTAGGAGCAAAAAACATGATTTGTTTACGCTGTTACTTAGCTAGGTTAGTTAATAGGACGCAGATGACAAGAGTTTCGTCATCTCTAACACAGCCTTAGGGTATGCATGGGTGCATTGGAAAATAGATAGATTTTATTTTACCCAGTTTATAAGTTGTACAGATTGCTTAGATTTAAGTTGTATGTATTACTTGTCTGTTTTAGGAGTAGCATGTATATACATGTTTAACCTAAAAACTTGCACAACACTGCTTAGTAATATATCTATTTTTAATTTTTTTTACCAAAGAACACTTAATTTTATATTTAGTTGCATGCACTTTAACTTATACTTGCCACTCTTTTTATTGTTACACCTATGGGGAGGCATCATTTTTACTGTATTGCTCTATTAATGTTTAAGGCGTAATTTAGTTGAGCTTACACACAGACACACACACACAAACACACCATTTAAAGGTAATATTATTGTAGATGTAGATATATACAAAGAATCGATTACTACTGTGTATAGATTTTTAAATAAATACACGGGAGGGGGGATCGATCGACTGAGGATCGAAGTGTGCCAGAGGAAATCCTAAAAAGACCTTAAATGTAGTCCATTAATAATACTCACTTTAAATTTTCCATTAGCCATAATAAATTGCTAGACATTTATAAATTCTAATTTCTGGGAATGTCGTAAATATCAAATATTAAAAACGGTTAACTACCAACTTTTCGATACATCATTTTTTGTCCATTCCAGAATACTAAATTTTTATATTTTAACTAACACTAAATTTTACCAATAAAATTAGCGTTTAATATCAATATACACTACTTCCATTGCTAGCTTGATCCAACAAATCAACTACTTTCAATTTTTTAGTTCCTATTTCATAAATACGAACTTTGAGATTTTAGTTCACAAATACAAACTTAATAACACTAAACATAAACGCTCACATATTACTCATAGTTTTAATTCTAAATATACGTTTATTTCGAGGTTATCTAGAAACTATTAGATATCCAATATCCAATAACAGAGCCTTATTAACTCAACACAGCATTTGTTTGAGCTATACTTTCCGGCACAACTTCGTCACGGCACATACACGAGTTTGCAAAATCCCACACACGATTAACGTCCTTATCAAATCTGCAAGCGAAGTTCTACAAAAGCTTGGGCACCGTTTTAAGATTCTTCTTCGGAGAAAGCTACACCGTGTAGTTGGTTTAGTTCAACTTTTTACTTTCCTCTTCACTTAATAATCGCGCGTATTTCTACATTTTGATGTTTTCTAATTAACATTTTGCGAATAATCAATTTAATCATTTTCCGTCGAATGTAGCTATTATGATCTCTCCAACTTTAAAGTTTTACCACGTGCAAGATGAACAACTTTCTATGGTTTATATTAAGTACTTAATTTTTCTTTATGTAGCTGGGTTGATACATTGTAACACTATATTTTATGATTATGTTGGGTTCGTAATCTAATATCTGTGGAAATCACTAACTTATCAGCTTCTTCTTCGTATTTAATAACATTGTAATAACCCTATTTTTATTTATGCTTGATATATTGTAAACCTAACCGTAACTATTTTGGTGTATTATTAAATGGAATATTTCTAATAAACAATGTACAAACGCTTTTTTAATATTATATGGGAAATGCATAACATTAAAATCTGTTTTCCCTGTTTGTGCTTTCACAATAATTTATGAACCTAAGTGTTGCCCTAATATATTGTACCATAAATAATTTTCTGATCTTATGGTTTGAGTTTAGTGATTGACGCCCTGCATTTATTATAAATTATAAATTTATTACACTGTATGATTATAGAGTATCTGTTATTTCAGTAGTGTATGTTGTTGCGACATTTATTCTATTGTATTGTACCAATTTATATTTAGAAAATTCCTTATGTATATTGCTTTAATTGTACCAACTGCTTTAGTTGAAGTTATATTTTCTAAAAACAAAAGAATAAAAATAGCACGCTTAATTAGTCTTGGTTACTCATGAAAACTACTATACAATGTCGCATAGATGATTCTTATACTTTCGTTGTGGGTCGTAGCGTGAATAAAATTACAATAACTGCATCACAACTATTTATACTAACTTAATTAAACGTTAATACCTCTGCACAAAATATCAACATAACCTACGCAAAATTGCAGTTATTTTGGTGGTTAAGCACCCAATACATAAACAATTTAATTATAGAAATGTAACACTCACTTTCTACGGTTTACAGCAGCCAATTGTTACAAGCACCCCGCGTCCCTCGTTAGAGATCAAAGTTTTTCCAATTAGCCGATCGAAGAAAACAGCTTAATAACAGACACTTTATGTGTATATATAACTGCAGAACGATAATTTAATAATGACACAATGTAACCATCTTATTAATACAAATACACTTTTCTTTATATAAATAATTACATCCTACAAAGAACGACTATGATAATTTATTCACACAATAATTTTGACATCCGACAAATTTGGTAGTCAAGCACGGAATGCTCTATCTACAATTTACGTGTTAGCTTCCTAGCAGGTATATCCCGCACCCCACGTCCATGGTCGTGCATACTTTCACTAAGTAACTACCTAACGGATAAAACTAAACTAAGCATACAATAGTTTAGTATAGGGTTACATAAGAGAGCGTTACATTACCCCTTTTAAAAATTTAAAAAATGTAAGAAAAATAAGTTACCTAAAATAACAAAAGAAATACTTTGAAAAATTTTAAACTAAAATTGGAAAGACCAGTGACAAAATTAGTTTGACTCACATGGCAAAACATACCTTTTTAAATTAGATAGGTTATATCTCCCTACGGTAGTACCCGTAGCCTGATCATTTACGTCGTAAGCATTTGGACCTACCATACGTGTATAAGGAAAAACTTTTTAATTTTTACCTCTTCGGTTTGTGGTTGCGTTTTTGCCTAAACTAAGTCACCCTGCTAAAATGTAACACACTTATGCCTAGCATTATACTTAATTTTCCGCAATTCCGCTCCTCTAATCAATCTATTATGAGCTAACTCAATAATTACATCTATATCCCCGTTACACGTTAGCTCCCATCCCAAAAGTTTTAATTTTTTCCAACTGAATTTGGTTTGGTCTGAACCCGTAGAATCATGTACCACCTCATTAAGGAATTGTTGAACTTTGGTTATGTCATGCGTCCATTTAGTGTGACTTTCGTAACACAAAATTCTTAAAAGCCTCCCAATTTCGCGATTGACGCGCTACACCAAGTTTCCTTGAGGATAGTATAACGTAGTATGTCCTACTTTAACTCCTTCTCCAGCCATCAGCAATTTTCATTTTTTTGAAAATTGCGTACCATTGTCAGTTAGCACCGATGCTGATCTACCCGTGTTTATAAAATAATCCTTTTTTAATCGATTAAAGATGGCCGTTGTTGTCGCACGTTTCAAGGGATACAACGCAACATATTTAGAAAATGCACCAACAGTTACTAACAATTGTGTAACTCCACCCTTCGATTTTGGCAAGGGATCAATCAAATCTAAGCAGAGCAATTTATTGGGACCATCCACAATTACACTATGCATTTTTCCAAAAGCTCTGGGCATATTTTACTTTTTTGACATAACTTACACCCTAATATCATCCGGCAAATACTGCACCGCATTTTGGGCCAATAGAAAAATTTGTATAAATTTGTAAACACTTGTTTGAACCAAAATGTCCATGTTCTTGGTGTTCCTGCAACACCAATGAAATAATGTGGTCTTGGGGTATACATACCCACAACCTGTTGTTACTGTTTCCCGAACGTCTACACAAGATTCCTTTATGCACCAAATACTATTTAGAATAGTGTGACGGACAATTCATTTGCTTTTAACAATCACGTAAATACCCGACTTGCTTGGTTCTTCTTTCAATTCTTTATTTTTAACCGGGTGCTTAGATAAAAAGTCGCTAACCACATTCTCCTTTCAAATTGTACTCTTGAAGAAAAAGGGTCCAACGTGTTAAGCGGGAATTACAAAGCTTACAACTATATAAAAACGACAAGACTTTTATTTGTTATTACAGTTAACGGGTATCTTAATATAGAGACTCGCCATTTGCGTAACGCGAAGAGAACTGCCAAGGCTTCTTTCGCTGTGGTTGTGTAAGACAGTTTGCCCTCCTTTAACGTTCTAATAACACACGCAAATATTTGATTTTCCAGGGTGCCTTTAACAAGTTGAAACAGACACTCTCCTAAGACACACCCTGAACTATCGCATTGTACAAAAAATCGTCGACTCGGAACTGAATGAGTCAAAAACCTACTTTAGAATATTTCGTTTTAACTTGGTCAAAAGCTATTTTCTCAACTTCTTTCAACGATCATTTTTAATAATTTCAATAATGGAATCGTTAAGTTCAAATAGTTTTCTACAAATCGCCGATCAAAATTACACATCCCAAGAAAACTACGCATGTGACGAATGTTTTTTGGAGAAGGAAAATCTCAAATCGCCCGTATTCTTTAAGGATCTACTATGATTCCATTTGGTGTTAAAATATGTCCTAAAATTGACACAAGCAGAAGAATATTTTTTAATTTAAGAGTTAGTGAAGCCCGAAAATTTAGTAAAAATTTTATCTAACTGTATCAAATGTTTTTCCGCTGTCGCCGACGTAACGAATATATCGTTAACATAAGGAGTAACAACAAATAACATGTCAGGACCCAAAACAAGGCCCAACTCCCGTATAAAACTACTAACTGACGTACTTACCCCCAAAAGGTAATACTTGAAATTGGAAAATGTTTTCTTGAAATTGAAAACCTGTATATTGTAGGCAATCCGGTCGGAGCGGGATCTGCCAGTATGATGCTGTCAGATCAACTAGATTTAAATACTTAATTTGTGATGATTCAATACAAAATTCGTTAGGGTTTGGAGGCATAACAATCTTGGACTATTTTTGAGTTTAATACGTCGACTTTGCCATTCTCTTTTTCACGGTTATCAATGGGTTTATATATTCTGTTTGGGCAGGTTCTATGACCTCCCATTCCAGCATCTGATTTATTTGTTTATGTACTTCGTCTCGATAAATATGAGGTATAGGGTAAGCTTTCAAAACATATGGGGATTCATCCCTTAATTCAATGACATGAGAATATTGCCTTATTTTGCCTAGTTGGTCTGGAAATATACGACCATGTTTGTGTAATAACTCCGCTAACTTTTGCTTTTCTACCATACTAAAAGTGGTTACTGCTTTTTCACTATTTTTATGAAACTTTTTTAAAATTAAGGTTTGCATCCACTTCCGACAACCATTCACAACCCAAGATCAAATCGTGTGCCAACCTAGGTACGACAATAAAGCTACAATCCGTTAGAAAATCACTCGCATTCATTTCTAGCAGCACCTGTTGTTTAATCTGTTTCGTATTCGCGGCAGCAGCACCTCAAACACGTAAACCCGTTACCGACAATATTAGTAACTTTGGATCAGTTTTTTTTAACATTTAGACACAATTTTCCGAAATACAATTATATTGACTTCCTGAATCGAACAATGCCTGAGTCTGGTAGCCTTCTATAACTACAGACAACGACGGCCACTGGATAACTTTTTTATCACTTACTTCTGGTTCTACTAATAAATCTTCTTGCATGTTATGGTTAAATTCAGTGACATTTTCTATCAAGTTAGTTGCACCTGTTGTATCCCTTGCGTTGTCCGCATATTTTCATTCTCAGCTCTTATCTACATTAATATTTCTATATTTTGTCTTTGTTTCTAGTTTCCCGATTACAATCCCTTCCTGCATTTCTGTTAAAATTATAATTCTTACGAGCATAACCATCATCTGTCCTATGCCTATTTTCAACACGACCCCCCCAAGAATTTCTCTAACCCGATATATATCCCTATCATTCCCTGTCAACGTTTTGCCAGCTTCTCGCATTCTGATTATGTCGCGATTGTTCATTATAGGTCTCATCAATGTACCGTAAAAATTCTTCAATTTTTTCGTTAATTTTTTGTTAAATATGTCGATTCCCGAACCATTTTCAAAAAATAATTTGCTCTACTACCCCGTTCGTAAGTACCGTATAACACTTTATTAAACGTCTCCCTTTTACGTTTGCTGTTCCAGTATCTTGCCAAAAACTATTCCTGGAACTGCTGAAAATTTACCCACTCGCTCACTTTTACTAGCATCCAGTCTAACGAACTCCCTTGCGTTGCAAACAATCTATGGACATTCGAATTCTTTCCCCTCCGATACTTCTGCTTCCTCTACAACCGCATTAATTTTTGCATAAATTCAACAGGATGAGTCACTCCAGGTGTAAAAATTACCTCTCCTCATCTAAATCTTTCCATAGGGAGACATAACCCCTTTCTACAACCACATTCGTTTCTGTACTTTTACTCTCAAGCGTTTTTGGTTTATTCTTCTCCACAAATATTTTTCGGCCACTGTTTTTTCTATATTCTGAGCCATGGCTGCAAATCTTCTAATCTGGCATAAGATTTTTTTTCAGCTTTACTTTTTATTTAGTACTCATTTCTCAGACAATCAACTATCGCACTTCTTCTAATTTATTTAAACTAAAATTTCTACTGCCTCACAGCTATTCTTTAACAATTTACTGCTTCTTGGCTTCAACAATCACCCTAGACAACTTCAAACTAGCCTTCCATTTCTTAAGTCACCTACCCGTTATATTTTTTTCCGTGTAAATGCATAGAAGTTCAATGTCGTACTATGTAACCTTTCTAATATAGCCCGAAGTCACAATTGAACGAATTCCTGACGAAGCAGATACTAAGATAAGGAACGTACCTTTCTATTTCTATCATAAACCACTAGCTGGTGTGCTTATAGCAATACAATTGAAAGCACCCACCGAACTTGATATACCTACTTCAGTAAATATAATACGCCAACTATAAATCAATAGCTTACGATCTATCTGCGTTTCGCTTTCGTTGCGTTAATCTTTTATTTTTAATTGTTATAAGGACTGTTGTTGAATTCTACTTAGCCCCATGGTTAGTTGTGGGTCGGGGCGTGAATAAAAATTACAACTGCATCCCAACTGCTCATACCAATTTAATTAAACGTTAATACCTCTACACAAAATATCAACATAACCTACGCTAACACGCAAAACTGCAGTAATTTTGGTGATTAAACACCTAATACATAAACAACAATTAAATTATAGAAATGTAACACTCATTTCCTACGGTGTACAGCAGCATATTGTTCTAAGCATCCCGCGAGTTACATATCCCGCAAATCAATATATATGTATATTTAAATAAAACTATTAAGTTTTAAGAATTATTGTTACATTGTATAATTGAAAGATATAATAAAAGGTAAATGAAAGTTCACAAACCAGACATGAGAACGGAAACAGTTACTTTGTATTCCAGACGTAATATAATACTGCAGGTACAGGTCACAGCAGACAATAAAACAGCAATTATTAGAATTAAGATTATTAAAATGTAATATTTTGTATTGTATCAAGAAATAGCAGACATGAGATCTGCATTTTCCACACGGTGATGTAAGAGCAGGGATAGCATAAATACTCTCAGGAGCCCAAGATGGCTAGTCAGTCTGGAGCTTCGCAACTTTAACATTGCTGGTTGTTCAAGCTACTCACCGTAGTTTTAATTAATTTAATTAGTGAAAAGTAACTTTGATTATTTTTTATTTTTAAACGTTAATGAACATAACGTACCAGTTTGTTAAAATCATTTGTAATTTCTGTATAAATAAATTGATAGAAAGGGCCCAAAACCTCTCGCGCCCCTTGGAGATCGCAATTTTCCCTATTCGCCGATCAAAGAAAACAGTTTAATAACAGACATTTTATGTGTACATATCAAAACTGCAGAACGAGTATTTAATAATGGCACAATGCAACTATCTTATTAATACAAATACACTTTTCTTTATATAATTAATTACATCACACGATGAATGACTCCGATAATTTATTCACAAAATAATCTTGACATACGACAAACTTGGTGGCCAAGCACGTACTGCTCGCAAAAATTATTTTCTTAACCATCCTCCCGAGTCTTGACGTTCGAACGAGTCCCACGATAGACTTTTTAAGGTTAGGTTACTGTTAAAAATAGATGTTATTATTAAAAAACACAAATCACTTAACATGCATATCCGAACAGTCTTGTTTTTTTTTGTTGCTAAAACTATTGCAGACTGTTCTGATATGCGTGTTAAGTGATTTGTGGTTTTTAATAATAATATCTATTTCTAACAGTAACCTAACCGAGGACTCGTTCGAGCGTAAAGACTCGAGAGGATAGTTAAGAAAAACTTACTGCGTACTGCCCTTCTTCTCTCTAAATTTACGTGTTAGCTTCCTAGCAGCGTCCTTGGTTGTGCATACTTGCCCTCACGGTTACTAGACTAGACGGTAGGGGCCATGCGCATCTAGTCTCTCACTCTACCAGCACTGATGACGTAGTTGTCACCCAAGTCCTACTATCGGGCTGTTTACCCTTACGGGTTATAGATCGCGATATTGGTGTCTTCTATTTTAAAAAATAATCGGAAATTTTTCTCAATATGTATGCTGTTATAAATGTGTTATGTAATATTACATAAATTATCATGTAAATGTAACCAATATTTTTTATTTAAAATTACAAAATATACGCCAAAAGAAAACTCACCAATTAATTTTGTTTATGATCCTGAACTCCAAATACAGAAGGTTTTTTATAATAACAAACACAGAATAATAACATGATATTAACAATCAAAGATAAAAGAACTATACGCATGACTTCGATTTTGATTAGATAGGGAACGGAAAAAAAGAAAAAAACACAGACAACTGAATGACATTACTACACGATTTTTTTCATCTTCTTATTCTTTTTCCTCTCTTGACTACTGTCTCACTTATAGTTGCACTTTTTGGATATATTCCTTTTGTTAAGTTCTTTCATTTTTATAAACGTACGGGTTTGTACAAAACACATAACGACAAAATCGTCAAGTTCAGGATATTTATTTTTAATGATGTCTTTTAAATTTCCTATAACACTTGGATTCTAATTAATGTAGTCGGCATGAAAACAACAGAATTCATCATCCATTGGGATATGTTTTCTTCAATCGGTAAGTTATATATCCAGCCAACATGTCTATATGCTCTGTTTTCTCTTTTGTTTCTTCGTTAAATCGACTCGTAAGACTGTCAAGAAACTCATCTTCATCTTTAGTTTGCTCCAATTGCGAAGTTTGAGCTGATTCAACGCGCAGAATATCTTCAGAATTATCACTTGTTGTCGATGTCGACCCATCTTTACCGACTGTAAAAAATACATCTGCGCTCAGTAATTCAATATTCTTATTAAATCATTGTTTTCCTTAGTAAACACTTCGCGGGCATTTCGGATGAGGATTAATGATTTTATACGCCGTGATACAGTAGTTGAAAGCAGATGTTCATATAATCTTCCTAGTCCTCGTATCTGTGAAAAATAACTTTCCAACACATCTTCGTTATATCTTGATGACATCAAGTAAGTGTAACCCTCAGACCTAAGATCTTCATAAAGTCCCTTCAAACCTTTGGTCGACATGAGAAAGTCATGTTGGAACGGCAGCAGGTTATTCTTTTCAGAAACTCTCATGCTTTGATTTAAACTGAGGAGTTTATTCAAAGCCTCTGTTTAACGTTGGAGGTTGTTTCCAAATGCACTCTTTAAAGGGTTCGATTCTACAGGACATCGGGGGTTCATAACTTCAAAGCCATTGTTGACAATTTTAACAAATTTAATAACGTGGACATAACTTGGAAAGTTATACTTAATGCTTTTACTGACAGTTGCTAAAAGCAATTCAGCAGCTTTTCGTACATTTTGCCCCTCTATTCCAACGACTAATAAATGTCCCATATTAATCCATGACCTAGGTCATGGATCGAAACGTAAATAAAGATAATTTTAAAAACTATGAGTGGTTTAATTCCCAAAGAAGATTAAGACGAATAATATAAGTCAGTTCGGGAATGACAGGAATAGCTAGGAACAATTTTATACTAAAGATAAAATAAATTACTTAGACTAGGGAACACGAATTTGTAAATTTATAGAGTAGGCAAGATAGCTGGATTCACTATTAAAATATTTCTTAGAAAACTTGAATTTATTTTTTTTTAACATTAGCTAGTTAGATTTGGATAGTTTTAAGACGACCCTTAGGTCGCACCGGTAAGCAGAGCTGGCAGCTGCTATTTGGTATTTCGGATCCCTCCCCGTTTCATTTTGCTTGCGTCTTGTTGATCGGATACACACCAAAGTCAACGCTAGGGATACCATTATCCAAACCCTATTTTTAGTTTTGTTTCAGTTTGTTAGATTTTGATTTAGAACAGATTAATTTTGAAGTTAGATTACATTTGAAGCACGTTAATTTCGCGTTTAAAACTAATGTAGTACCTTCGGGTGGAGCATTGGGGATGTGGCCGCAGTCCTAGCGGTCCTTATTCAAATTATAATGTATATAGGCTGTAGTGAGAATTGCAGGGAACTGGGTAGGCTAGCTCAGAACAGAAATAAGCTGAGGTACAAGTCCAACCAGTTTCAAGACGTAAAACTCAATGACAAATCTTAAATCTTATTATAAACAACTATAGGTGTTGGTTGTGAAATATTTTCAACTAATGTTGATTGTGCGAAAGGATAAATTGGAAAAACTATTAATTCGACAAAGGTTCAAGTGCTGGGGGATCTTGGCAGCCAAATGGTGCGTACCCCCTTCACATACCACTGAATATCAGGAAAATAGGCTACTTACTCCCTTTCACATACAACTCAATATCGGGGAAATAGGGTATATACCTGTAAAACAATAGAAGGTGACCGAACTGCATCAAACAAGAAAGAACAGTAGTTATGTTCAAAGGCAATGAACTTAGATACAAGAAGAAAACTGTTCAAAGCATAGTGTGGAGCACAGCACAGTACATCTATGAAATAGGGGCAGTAGAAAAGCAGACAGAAAGAGATAGAAACTTTCTGGAATGTTGTGCTTCAGATGTATGAGAACGCTAGCATGGACAAACAAAGTTAATAACAAATTGGTTGTAGAAATAGTAGAAGAATAAAGATATCTGTGGAAAACGAAAACATAGGAGAAATAGAAGGACAGGATACGTTCTAAGGCATTCCTGAGGAATAGTACGGGATATATACAAGCAGAGATAGGAAAAGATAGGTAGGGGTAGACCGAGATCAGACTTTCGCACACAGATAGGGATAGATGCAGACTGAGTAAATTTCAGCGAAATGTGAAAGTTGGTTCAGACTAGGAAACAATGAGGGTACGCGTCCAATCAGTTCTATGAATCTTATCCAGTTTTTTACGCTGATTATGAATATGCTATACACTATTCGATATCTCATTTACTTTTCAAGTTATTCGACTTTAAAATCGAAATTTTACAACCAACGAAAGTTTTTGTTAATAAAAGTAATTATAATTTAAATTCAATTTTTATTGTAAATGTGAACTATATTTAATAATAAAATATTCGTAAGTTTGGTTATATGCGGGGCAAATTTTTTTAATATAGGGTTACATAAGGGAGCGTTACAAGGTGCGTCATATTTAATTTGTGCATTGAACTTTACTAAATTTTTCCTTAGACATTTAATTTTATAGCTAACAAAATGCGGCCGCGTTTCAACGGAAGGAATTCAAGCTTCAGCAATTTAAAGAAAGTCATTTGAAGCTTAGAACAATTTATCTTCAAAGACTGTAAATAAACCAATTAAAGGTCAGTTGTAAAGTTCATGTAGATTGCTATAATGTGTATCTATTTTAGGAAACTTAACAATAAATTCGACACAATATACTTGATTTTCCTTCTTTTAAATTTTATGCCTAAACACACATTGCTATGACGCTAAACTGTATCGAAAAATCATAAAAATCCATCACGAGTGAAAATTTCAACTTTATTTAAAAATATTTCTTTGACATTTTGTAGAAACAAAACTCTTAGGATTGAAACCAAAATGTCAACTGATATTGGTTATGGCAAATTTTACGAATATGACAGACAATTAAAGATACGAGGTGTACTGAGAATTTTATCAGCCGTCTCTGCATGCATAACAGACTGCAAGCGAACGTTTCAAATCGCCAAAATAAAAATTTAATCAAAAATGAAAATAATGTAGTAGAACAAAAATCCTTCCCTTATTGAAATCGAAAGTAAAAGGTCATAGTATAAACCGTTAAAATAAAAATTACAAATTTTAATGATTACCTCGTAATAACCCATTTACAATATCACTTAATAATTAAGTTTAGTTGATACTTACATAACTCGTAAAATAGTTATGAAAAATATTTAAAATCTTACTATTAAACACACTACAGTCACATTGATACCAATCCTTATAAACTATAAACAGGATGTCTGTATCGTCATGTAAATTTAATTAATTTTCTGATTGTTGATATGTAAAACAGTGAACAATAATTATCATTGAATAAGTTTCATAATCATCCTTGAATTACAACACAAATTTTAATGATTGATGTTTGTTATTTCCAATGTCTTTATACGCTATCAGCATCATCGAAATTATCCTCAAATTCTTGGCATGTAATATAACATTTAGTATTGATAGTTAATAAAGTTTAACAAAAACATTAAAAATCAGAAATTGTACTATATAGAAAAAGAACTATTATCTACAGCAGTGGTTCCCAAACTTTCTATGGCAAAATGTGACCATAAAGATTCATTATTCTCAATCTGACTATAATACTGCATTACTGCTTCTATGTGCATTGATATTAAACTAAGATATCTTAGATTAACTTATCTATAACTGGGGTTTTCCGTTGGTAAAATAAAACAAAATGGAAAACAAGAAATAAGAAAATCAAAGTCCGAGATGAAATAGCTACACAAGTGCATTGGTTTTTATTGTTTAAAGTAAAACAATACATAGTTTTTAAGAAATTTTAATAATAACGGATTGAACATTAATTTTAGCCTGCAAAAACCTTTCCATAGCAAATTTTAGAACCGGACTGACTTTACACCTCAGAGAGGAGAAACTTCATCCCTTACTTAGCTATAGTGTCATGTAGGTGGGGATGACCGCAAGGGCTAAGATTCTTGCACATTATATTTATACAATTTACATTAGTTAGGTAACTATTGAAATTATAACATAAGTAATTCTTGAAATTATTACAGGCCGGCCACCTTGAAATCTCGAAGATTTAAAAAGCATAGACAAAAAAATTCGTATCATGAAAAAACTAAGAATAATAATAACTACATTTTCTTAACTATAAACTTGGATAATATGTTTGGCTATAGTAAAAAATAAACGACGCATCACACTTGATAAAACATCAGTTCACTTCTGGTAATGTATACAATTTATGTACTGCGCGAGTTATGTATTCCCCATTTATATATATATATATATATATATATATATATATATTGCCGTGGAACCTTATAAGAATAATCGTGCCTCACGAATTGGGCGCCATAAGATTGCCGGGGCACTACGCTCTAAATTAGTACTTTCGCAAAAAACATTCGAGCCCCAACATTGGGCCGTCATAAATTGCCGTGGAACTCGGGTAAAATCCTCACCAACAAAAATATGTTCGAAAATTTTATTAAATTTTCAAATTCGAAAATAGAAAATTTTCCAAAAATTTAAATAAGTTAAAAAAAAATTTCTTACCCGTTTTCCCCTCTTCCTCGGTTGAATTGCCAATTTTCTGCACCTGCTTCCGGCTAGCTCATTTGGACCTCCTCTTGGGTATCTAGATTCACTCGCATATTCTCAATCGTACATACACACTCTCAATAAAACCACAAAATACAACCAACATACAATCTTTTATTTATTACTATTTACAAATGAAATTCAATATTGTCCATATTTCATTGATCACGTTACACTTCAGTAAATCTTATTTTGTAATGTCCTGTATTTTATTTTAAAATCATCAAACACATAAAATGTACCCGGAGTAAATGAGCCTTGAATAATACCTTCTTTAAAATTTCTTTTTTATAATTTATTTTGTTTTTTTATCTAAGTAAACTCTGGGGTAGGGTGAGCTCATGATAGCCCAGCTAATTATGCATAATGTATGCCCTTCTACTTTGCATAAAAAACAAAGCCATGTACTCTTCACAAAAATTTCACGTTCTAATGGAACGTTAAAAAGCTTTATAGATATCTTCAAATTTCTAGTTAAATACCATAATAAAGTTATTTACACGTATTATGTTCAATACGCAAATAATCCACAATGTCTTCAAAAACACTCTCATACGTCACCCAATATTCACAGTTTATAAGAATGACAATTTCAAATCGTTACCTGGAAATTTCTAGAAGATCTCTGCTCTGTGGACGATGCCATGTATTTCTTCTATCTGTTCTGCAGGCCGTTTCTAGCTGTTACTAGACAAACTCCATCTAAGCCGACCCGCCAACGCCACCTCCATGGTGTAACCAAATTCCAAATTCCATTTAAACATACGTCTGTCACAATTAGCTGCTTCAAACCACGTTACTTAATGTCCCGACACGAGTTGGTTAAAAATTATAGGTGATACCTCAATTAAAAAAATGTAATCTTGGCACACTAACCGCGTACTAATTAAGAGGCTACCAACATGCAATATAATTTAAATGATTTTATAATACTTACAACTCGTGTTAACTTTCATACGTCGTTTGGAGCGATCGAAATATTAAGGGCTTTTACCACGTTGTCCAAAACATTTATACACTTAGGCTGCCACCTCCTGGCCGCCTATTCATCCAAAATCCCCATCTACAATAACACATTCTTAAAATTTTGATTAACCGATTTTTAAGTCCGCGAATTTCAGTGCGTCGTTATGCTATTTTCTGAAAATTAATATACACTATGCTTGTATTTGTCTCGCGTTCAACTAACTATATCGATCAATCGTATATTTACTGACGTCCTACAAGTCCCTCCTATACTATCGTTGTCTCTTGCTTATGCGTTTTCTACGTCTCTTTCTAACCTGGTTTGAGTGGTACAAAATTGATATTCCAGACCATATGCTCTTTAAACCCACGTGGACTTCTTACATGATTTAAATAACCGCTCATTAGCATTTACTACGAACGCATGCGACGGTTTACCCAATATTCTCTGTAACCGTTTGCTATCTATAAAAATTAAGTAGAACTTGACATTTAGAAAATACGCAGGTGTTTAATTAACTGACGTTTTACCACAACACTTCCACGAGTTGGAGTTCGGCATATTTCTACCCCACCGATATATTTGTTTGTTAGCAACGCTTTTCACCTTGGTATTATTGGGTTTTTACACGCTTTTATGCATATTATACCTCAATAATCGTTCAATTAAATTTAATTAAATTAATAAATTAATGGCATTGGCTTCTACCATTTATTTCTTTGCAAACCTACTTAAATCTCATTTATTATTTGTAAAATTTCGTTAATACCTAATACTTAAAATGAACTACTTGGAATAAATTTTGCCCGTAAATTCTGGTTGTTCCTTTATACAGGGTGTTTTGAAATTGCTGCGTTTATATTTATTTTAAATCTTCTAAAACCACTATAATATATATATATATATATATATATATATATATTAAATAATAGAATCTAATAGGAAATTATTAGAAATTGTTAAATAAATCATAAGTCAAGTACAACAATGTAATTCAAGGATAGATATACAAAGGTTATTAACAGTTCATGAGAGCGGATGCAATACAATGTATTCCAGACGATAGTGACACTGCAGGTGGCAGGTCACAGACGGTTAAGATACGCAATTACCTAGAAATTAAGATTGAAACAATGTAACTATGAATAGAACTATGAATAAGCAGACATAAGCTCTGAAGTTTCCATAGCCATGTGAGGGGGTAGGGACATTATAAATAGCCCGGGAGCCCCAGTTGACAGCAGTCAGTCTGAGTATTACAGCTTTTGCATTGTTGTTAACCTAGGCTACTCGCCCTAATATTAGTTCAACTAATTAAATTATTTCAATTTAAAGTTATTTTAACCAGTTTGTCAAAATTTAATTATAATTTCTGTTTAGGTTAAAACCAATAAATTGTTATGAAGACTTAGAAACAGTTTTTAAAAACACCGCTCTCAAGGCCCGAAACGTAACTGGCGCAGCCGTACGGATGTCAAAAGCTCACTAGAGAACCCAAATTCGAAGAACTGGTGATCTGGAATTTTAATTCCAAATTTGGCAGAACCAAAACAAGGTTGGAGGAAGTACAAACATCGACTGAATTCAATTAAACAAACTTGGAGAAGATACAAGCATCGATCGAATCCAAACCAAACCCACATGAACAAAGTACACGAATCGACCGAGTCCATAGCCAGAAAACAAAAGATGAAAAAATTAATGTAAGTTCATTTTCCTTAAAACCAATTGACTTTTACAAACTTATTGATATTTGCTAGTATAAGAAAATTTGTTATGATTTTACTATTTATGTATGTACAGAATTTCTATTTTTAACTATTATTGCAATTTTATGCCATTTAACGAAAATAATTCACTTATATAATAAGAAAATTGTTTTCAAATACAAAAATTATTTTTAAAGCAAAAGAAAATTTTAGAACAAATAGTACAAACAAGTATTACGAATTATTACCAAAATAACTGGCGCACAATTATTAAATTAATACCAAACGTAACTGAGGAAAACGCAATGATTTAATTCAGTAAACATAAAAATAGAACGTATTTAACTCTATCATTTAATACCGAAAGTAAACGCAATTCTTATAAACAAACAGTAACAAAAACGATTTATTCCAGTTTTAAACTTCATCAAAATTCTATAATTCGAATACCTCAATTAAAAAAACGACTGTTTAAAATTTAACCTTCAAAGCATTTCTATAAATTAAAGAAACGCACTTTACATTACAATTTATTAATAAATTAATCCACGAAGTAAAACAAAGCGTATAAAATTGCGACGAACATTGAATAAAATTATTCATCATTGCGACCCTATAAATATCCACAATTACTGAAAAGCTATCGCAACCTTATATTTACATAACGGAAACCCGCAAACTATTAATTCTTACATCAACTAAAACAACACCTTTCAGAAAAGTGTTAATAACTTTAATAAGATTTACCTTGAAACAATCCCAATCTTTAATGAAGAGCAAGTTCACCTCGCGAATTTCACCGCACCATGCGAAATATTTTTAAAAACCTTCTACAAACCCGGAGATAACGAAAGAAATTTACTTTTTTTTACTTTTACTTTTACGCCTGATAACCGGACGGACACTAACATTAATTGCCAGTTGAGATGATCTGGAAGAATGGCAGGACTTTAAACGCATACTAATTGTATATTTTGGAAATCAGAGGAACATAAAATGCCTGGTACGAGACCTAGTAAACCTCAGAATGGAAAACAACCAATTGCCGTATCAATTAGGAATGAAATGCCAAGACGTGAGAAGTCTAATCCTAACAAAATAAAAAATTAAAGAACCCGATCAAAATATCCGACATTTAAAAATAAAAATGTATGACGAAATGGCACTGGACACCTATATAAATGCACTACCACAACGCCTATCAGATAAAATCATTTTCCAACGTCCTCAAAACCTAGAGAAAGCCATGAACATGATAATAGTAGAAGAAAATGTGATATATTACCAAAACAGACTATACAACCACAACGGAAAAGTTATTCACCAATAAAAACTATACAAGCCGCGAGACAAACAACCACCCAACCGAAATTCACACCACAAATGAATTAACCGCGAATTAAGAATCCAAATTTTAATAATACGAACTTTAATAATCAATATAAGCAATTTCCAAAATCAATGTTTAACTCAAATTTTACGAAACCCGCATTTCAACCCAGATTCAACCAAAACGTAAACCAACAAAGACCAGCATTCAGCGCGAACCCTATTAGAAATACCCTAATGACAAATAACAATAACAACCGTAATAACTATTACAAACCAACGCCCATGGATACCTCATTAGATAACACTAGACAAAATACAAAAATAACCCACATCCGACCAAACCCTCATCAAAAGCGCAATTTTACATCGGAAAAACTATTTTACCAAGAAGTAGAAAAGTTTGACAATGATCAGAATAATTACATTGAGACCAGTACGAACGATGAATCAAAACATGTAGAAACTTATGAACACGACGAACCATACGAAACTAACGAAGAGAACGACTACGAAAACGCGTGCTCAAATTTTCAGATAGACCGATTCATAAACGACCAAACTTAATAAACTTAAATAATATTAATCACCTAGTACTACCATACATAGAAATACCCCATGCCGAATTCAAACTATTAATCGATACCGGATCCTCGAAAACATTAATTAGCCCCCGAACCGTAAAAAAACATTATTTAGATTATGTAGGACGAGAACCATTTAAAATTAAAACAGCCCATCAAACGATACTACACCAATTCGTAGCTAGCATACCCTTACCTAGAACATTCAACGTAAAAATGAAACACAAATTTTGTATTTTCGAATTCAACGACAAATATGACGGACTAATAGAAATGGACCTTTTAAGAAAATTAAAAGCCAACATTGACATAAAACATCGTTTATTAAGAACGAAATACGGACGAATCCCCATTAAATTTCAAAATACCCAAGTCGATCAAAAATACACAGTAGAACCCCGAACGGAAGAAAAAATAAAAATCTCAGTAAATTCAAACAACAAAGTAGGAATCATAAACCACATATTTCAACAAGGAGTAGAACCCCCCACCGCATTAGTACAAATAAAAGATAATTATGCCACAACGACGATATTAAATTCAAATGACTATCACGGAGAACTATTATTAACAAACCCAATTAACATAGAAGAATTAAATTTTAACGAAATGGAGACAAAAATTTAGAAAATGATTACAACCCCGTAGAACACGACAAAATGTTAAGAGAAAATTTAAGTAACATTCGCTTTAATACCGGCATCAACAGTGAAGAGCAAAGAGCAATTAAGAATTTATGTTTTGAATACCGCGTCATATTCCATTGTGAAGGAATACCCTTAACATTCACCAACAGAGTAAACATAATATCGAACTACGGATAACAAACCAATATTTAGAAAAGCATATAGACTACCTCAGGCAAGCCAAGAAAAAACTGACAGACAAGTAGCAGACTTATTAGAACAAGACATAATTCAGCACTCCAACTCACCATGGAGCAGCCCCGTATTAATAGTACTCAAGAAGCTAGACGCCTCGGGCAAGAGAAAATACAGAATGGTAATAGACTACAGAAAGTTAAACAAAAAAACGGTAGATGGCAAATACCCACTACCCAATATAACCAAAATTTTAGACAAATTAGGTAAATGTCAATATTTTTTAACAATAGACCTCGCTTTAGGATACCCTCAAGCAAAAATGGTTAAAAAGGATACATCAAAAACCGCCTTCAGCACACCTAGAGGACATTACGAATATAAACGAATGCCATTTGGACTAAAGAACGCACCCGCTACTTTTCAGAAAGTCATGGACAATATATTACGAGGAATATACAACGAGAAATGCCTTGTATACCTAGACGACATCCTAGTTTATTATACATCATTAGTAGAACACATAGAAAGATTGAAAGAAGTGTTTGAAAGATTAAGACAAGCACACTTCAGAGTATAATTAGACAAAAGCGAATTTTTACAAAAGGAAGCATCATTTCTAGGACATATAATAACATCCCAAGGAGTAATGTCAAATCCCGATAAAACAAATGTTGTACTAAATTACCCTCTACTAAAAACAAACAAAAAAATTAAAGGATTTTTAGGACTTAGTGGTTACTACCGCAAATTCATTAAATGTTACGCTCAGATAACCAAGCCCCTGACAAATTGTTTAAAAAAGGGAAACAAAATTGAACACACCCCGGAATTAATTAAAGCTGTAGACAAAATTAAAAATATACTAACAAATCACCCTGTATTAAAATACCTAGACTTTTCAAAACCATTTATACTAACGACAGACGCATTGAATGTAGCCTTAGGCGCAGTATTGAGCTGAGGAAAAGTAGGCAGCGATAAACCAATCAGCTGCGCATCCAGAACCCTAAATGAAACCGAACAGAAATATAACACTATAGAGAAAGAATTATTAGCCATAATTTGGGTAACAAAATATTTCAGACCATACCTTTACGGACAAAAATTTTACATATACACCGATCATTGACCATTAGTATGGCTATGCAAACCTAAACAACCAAATTCAAAGTTACAACGTTGGAGAATAAGACTAGAAGAATATGATTACGAAATTATATACAAAAAGGAATTTATAATAACAACGCAAACGCCTTAAGTAGAATACAGCTCAATGCACTAGAAACAGAATCAATTGTAGGAAACGTAGATGAAACGGAAATAAGGGAAGACCCAGAAGAGATCGACACAATACATTCCACACAGAACGAAGAACCTAAAACCGCGACTAAAATTTTAAACGAAGCCATCGATATAAAACCCAATCAATTTATAATTACTGAAGTTTTGAATAACCCCAATCCCGTAAAATATACAAAAATAGACAACAAAGGATATACCAAATTCAAATAACAAAGGACGATAACGAAGAACAAATAATTAAAATTCTAAAAGAATACACCCCCAAGAAAAAACGATTTTATTTTTATTTCAACACCGAACCCTTGTACAAACAATTTTCAGAATTATACGTTAAATTATTCAATAACTCTGGCCCTGAACTTATCAGATGCACACGAAAATTAATAACATTAAACGATCCTGACGAAATAAATGATGTAATTAGAAATCAACACGAACGAAAAACCAACCATCGTAGAATTATTGAAACTATACAGCAACTTATAAGACGATACTATTTTAAAGACATGCAAGAATTGACCACAGATTTTATAAACCAATGTGAACTATGTGACAAAGCAAAGTACTATAGAAAACCACCAAAGATACCCTTAATGTTAACCAAAACACCCGCCTTTTCAAAAATTACATGTCGAGACTCTCGTACTAGAAGCACAAAACTATTTAACAATTGTAGACGCATTCACAAAAATCGGCCAAGTAATACCCATCACCTCTAAAATTTGCATTGACGTAACACAAGGATTTTTACAATACTTTACATTTTATGGAACACCCGAAACAATAACGTTAGATAACGGCAGCGAATTCAAAAATAAGACTATCCAAAACACTTTAGAACTCCACAAAATAAAAATACATTTCATAACTGAAAACCACCTTGAATCAAATGGACTGATTGAACGACTACACCCAACCCTGTTAGAACAAATCCGATTACTAAGAATAACTTATAAGAAACAACACATCGCCAATTTATTGTCATACGTACTAATCGCCTACAATAATACAATTTACTCATCAACAAATTTTACACCCTTAGAATTAACTTTAGGACATTCAGATTCACCCAACCCTTACAACATACATTATAATAAAAAAGTATATCAGCAATATGCCAACGGTCATAAAGAGAAACTAAAAGTAGCTGATGAGAAAGTAAAAAATAAATTAGATAATGACAAAAAACGTATTACCACAAACCGTAATAAGGACACCGACGCAAATAAATTTTCAATAGGACAAACCGTGTATGAGAAGAATTTCCAAAGTAAACAACATAAAACGACACCTAGATATTTACGCCCATTTAAAATTAAGAGAATATCCGACAAAAATATAGCCGTAGTAGACAACGGCAAAATAACGAAGTACATTCACTTGAAAAACTTAAGACACCCTGTAATTTCAGATGGACAATCATCGCCCTTACCGTCAACCTCCGCCCAGGTACAACGGACAACGAAATAGTTATAGAAGATATAAAAAACAACCCAGGTAGACTACCAATAAATTTAGGCAGTATGCAAAATACCATAGACTATTGGACATTCGCACAAAAATTCGACCTAACGGAATTAAAACAAGAATTTCAAACAATAAAAGATAATTATTACCGACTAAAACAATCAATAGACACAGCGAAATTCGGAAAGGAATACGCCAGAGAAATGATGAATTATAACAGTATAATAGAAAGCATTTTAAGAAGCATAGAGGATAAATTAAACAGATTAATACCCACAGTACAAACTACAAGACGAAAAAGAGTACTAATTAACGGATTAGGTAACATAATAAAAGCTATCACATGCAACTTAGATAATTAAGACGCAGAACGTTATAACAACGCAATATAGCAATTAATTGAAAATCAAAACTATATAAAAACCATAATTAAAACCCAAATATCACTAACCCAATTACCAATTATAAAATTCAACGAAACATTAAGAAAGCTAGTAAGAAACCAGAACAGTATAGCCAACCGAATACAGACCCTTGAAACCAACATGCAAACTACCATGTTAGGCATGCGAGATTTAATTAGATTCAATACAATATTTACTCAAATAATATCAACCCTTACTTTAACACAACAAATTTTAGCAACTTTAGAAATCGCAGTAACCTCTGCAAAATTAAATACCCTACACTCTAGTATCATAGAACCAACCGATTTATTAAAGGAATTATTAAGAATTAGATCATTTATAATCAACAGTAAATTACCTTTTGATGTCATAGAATCAAACATTCTTATATTTGTAAAAGTAGCTATAGTTAAAGGCTATATAAAGAACAACGAAATAACATTTTTAATAGAAATCCCAATAGTAAAGAGTAACAATTATAATTATTATCATTTATGTGCTTTTCCAATGAAAATTACTAGCACATATCAAGTTATCATACCTAAAACCAAATTCCTATACCAACGAAAAATGTACCGAAGTCACACCAAGCCAATATTTATGCCAATTACTGACAACAAAGCTATTCAAAAAACAGCCCTTGCGAAGTACAATTATTAAAATTTTCAAACCATTACGAAAACTGTGAAGCAAAACACGTACAAATAACCACCATGAAAATTCAAAAGGTTACAGAAAACAAATGGATCGCCATTTTCCCAACAGAAGTAATAGCAACCATCCACTGCTATCAAGATGAAAACAACCTAGCATTAACCGGAAGCAAATTAATCACCCTTAAAGAAGACTGTTATTTAAAATTGAAAGACGGAATAATCAAAGTTTATCAAGGCCCCATAACAACAAAGAAACTCGCAAACCTACCAGAACTACAGTTCAAGATAGAACAACAAGAAGACGAAGAAATAATCAAGAATCCCATGCAGCTAGAATATCTGGACTTAGACGACCTCAACCAAGCCATGAAATTAATAGAAAACTACAAAGAACATTTAAGTAAACTCAAAGTGCCCAAGTACACTATGACAATATAAGCGTTTGGACAATTGTGTTAATCATTTCAATAATTTTTCTAATTATGTATGTATTTTACAAAATGTATCTTAGATATGAGAATAAAGGAAACAGTTTTAGATTTAAGGAAACAAAAAGAAATAAAGAAACAATAAGTGTACCCTTATAAGCAATGAATTTTAAATAATGAATTTTATGAATTTAAAAATTAAGCAAAACCTTAATTTTTCATTTACGTCGGGAGGAGTTATGTATCTCCCAATTTATATATATATATTTATATTAAATAATAGAATTTAATATAAAATTGTTAAATAAATCATAAATCGAGTACAACAATGTAATTTAAGGATAGATATAAAAAGATTATTAATAGTTCATGAGAGCGGATGCAATACAATGTATTCCAGACGATAGTGACACTGCAGGTGGCAGGTCACTGACAGTTTAGATACGCAATTACCTAGAAATTAAGATTGAAACAATGTAACAATGAATAGAACTAAGAATAGGCACACATGAGCTCTGCAAGTTCCCATAGCCATGTGAGGGGGTAGGGACATTATAAATAGCCCGGAAGCCTCAGTTGACAGCAGTCAGTCTGAGTATTACAGCTTTTGCATTGTTGTTTACCTAGGCTACTCGCCCTAATATTAGGTCAATTAATTAAATTATTTCGATTTAAAGTTATTTTAACCAGTTTTTCAAAATTCTATTATAATTTCTGTTTAAGTTAAAACCAATAAATTGTTACGAAGACTTGGAAAGAGTTTTTAAAAACACCACTCCCACTCGCGTTTAGTAAAACGCCCATTAGGTAGGCGGATGGCGACGTTCCTCAATATTCCGTCATATGCAAGATGCAATTCTGTTACTCGACCCAAAGTCCATTGTAGGGGTGGTAAGTTTTCTTCATTTATTAACCCTAAGAAACCAATTTTTAGAAGCTCAGGAAGATTCATAGACCATTTTCCTCTTTTCTGCATATCCAGAATTACTTGTAGGCTCCATTGCTTCCAAAAATCTTGCACTTGTTTTTGCATACGTTGGTAGAAATCCAGTTTACTATCGGTTATATGCAGGAGGTTAGGTTCAGGTAGGGAGGTTTACGGTTTACCAATAAGGAAATGACCGGGAGTTAAGGGATTTATATCAGTGGGGTCGGTAGATAGAGAGGAGAAAGAGGTCGTGAGTTTAATGTTGCTTCAAATTGTATAAATACGGTTTGAAGATCTTCGTAAGTTAAAGTCGCATTGCCTAAGACTCGCTTTAAGTGATTTTATGCGGATTTAATACCGCTTTCTTATAAGCCTCCTTAATGAGGAGCTCGTGGGGTAATAAAAGTCCAAGTAATAGATTGATTTGCTAAAAAGTTGGATATTCGATCCCTATTAGTGGCGTTATGGGAAGTAATTGCATTTGGTTTTCCTCTACGGCTTATAAATCGTTGTAGAACAGCAAAAAGGCATCGGTGGTTAGGTCAGCAACTATATCTAGATGCACGGCCTTTATTACCATGCAGACAAAATGGCATATGTATCCTTTCAAAAGCTTAGGGTTACGCGTCTTGTGATCTTTAATACGTATTGGTCCCGCGTAATCAATTCCCACGTTGTGGAACACCGGAGTTCCGAGTTCAATTTCTTTTGAGGGCAGATTGCCCATTACCGGATTATAAGACTTAGGATTTGCTTTAAAACATTTAATGCACTCATGGCTAATTTTCTTAGCTGTATTTAGACCTGATATTGGCCAATATTACTCTCGCAAGCAAGATAGTAATTGTTGTGAACCACAATGCATTAGATTAATTAATTAAAAATAATTTTGTCAACTTATGCTGTTTGGGAAGTAAAACGGGAAATTTTTTGTGAAAGGAGTAATTAGAGTTATTTAGTTGACCCCCTACTCGGAGCACATTATTGGTATCTAGAAAAAGAATTCAATGTCATTATTCCAGAATCTGCATGTAAGGTTTGGCCAGATTTTAGCTGATTTATTATTTTACCGAACGTGTTGGCTTGGCAAAGCCGTAGCAAAACAATTAGACTATTTTGAAGTTCAGAAGTTTGTAATGAGCCAGAAAATTTAATTGTGCCAGGTCTGCAATTGTTTTTAAAACGTAATAACCAGGTGACGATTCGTTGTAGTTGTGATAGTGTAGAAAAGATTTCAAAAATGTTAGGGTGACAAACACATTTAGCAAGTTTAAAGTATCGCTACAAGATTTTAGTTCAGAGTCAGTTTGGATATTAATGGCTTTAGGCTGGACAGGCCACTTGTCGCAAGGTTCGGTTAAAAAGTCTGGGCCGTACCACCGCATAGGTTGATCAAGTAGCTTGTACACAGTAACACTGCGCGAAATCAGATCGGCAGGATTTAACTTTGATGGCACATGAAACCAAGAATTCAAATCAGCGAGCTCTTGAATTAAGGCTACACGATTAGCGACAAACACTTTGAACTTATTGGGAGCAGAAATGATCCAGTGTAGCATTATGGTCAAGTAAGTCCATAGTCGGGTATAAGCAATAGGGTGTTTTAAATTAGATTTGACATTTTGTATGAGCTGAGCTAGCAACACTGCAGCACACAATTCGAGTCGAGGAATCGTCGCCTCATGCAGAGTCGCGACACGAGATTTTGAGCATACAAGATTAGCATGGGATTTGCCGCCCGTATCGGTAACACGTGAGTAAACGAAAGCGCCGTAAGCGTAGCTGCTGCTATCACTAAAACCACGAAATTCCAAACAGGAATGATTGGTTGGAATTACGCACCGAGATACTTGTAGGTTTTTTAACATACTCAATTGTTCTTTAAAGGAATTCCACTCCGCATTGAGAGCTTGGGGAATACTTTCATCCCAGGAAATCTTGAATTGCCAGGGCCTTTGTATTAGAAGTTTTCCGAAGGTTACAACGGGCGATATGAGGCCTTACGAATCAAAAACTTCCGAAACCATAGATCGTTTGATATTTTTCAAAGAATTAGATACAAGTTAAACACATATAATATAACGTCTTGTGTAGCGTTCCAAACACTACCTAACGTTTTGGCATTAGCTCGATCACCTAGAGGGACAGTATAAAGAGTACTGTCTTCTTCGTTTGACAATATTTTAGTAGAATTATACAGGAATTTTCTAATTGGGAGAACGGCGCTAGCTAAAATGTAGGTCACTTCTTCTTGGATTTATCTTGCTTTCTGAACACTGTTAGTTCCTGTGATAAGGTCGTCCATATAAAAACCGTTTTTATTATGGCCCAGGTAGTAGGAAAATTTTTAGCATATAGTGTTAATAAATGCTCTAAACATTTGGTTGCTAAGTAGATAGCACTTGCTGTTCCGTAAGATACGGTACTAAGCTCGTAAGTATCAAGCGGTAAACTAGAATTATCCCGCCACAGAATACGCTGAGATTTGCGTTCGGCAGGTTGTACCAGTATTTGGCGATACATTTTTTCGATATCGTCAGTTAAAGTAACTTGGTGTTGTCGAAAACGAACTAAAATCGAAAATAAGTCATCTTGAATAACTGGTCCGATAACTTGTGCATTATTAATGGAAATACAAGAAGATGAGGGGCCGCTGCCATCAAAAGCGACCCTAAGTTTGGTAGTCAGAGAATTTGACTTAACGACCGCATGGTGCGGTAAGTAATATGTAGGCATACTTGAGGAGTTTATTTCGGAATCAAGAGCCTGTAAAGTTGGTTTGGCTGCCAAGCTTTTAACGGGTGAAACTTTAGACATGTGTCCTAATGAAATGTATTGTTACGTTTATTTTCAACATAATTATTTATAAACACCCTCTCGAATAAATTCATCAACTTAAATCTAATTGCTATGAAACGACAAGTTTATGCTACTTTATATCCTGTTTTAGGTACCCGTTATCTTGGTATACGTTACGACCGCGTATAATGGTTTTCTCTATTGTTCCGATGTAAAGACTTGTTGAAATAAGGTCGTGCACTATCCGATAAAACCCCGGTTTTCTAGTTTCAATCGCGCTTCGATAAGTGAAGATTTGCAGTTCGAATTCGTGTTATTTAAACCATAGCTGAATTTGATTCTGTAGCTTGTGCGTCGAAGTATTTTCTACATTATTCGTCGCCGTATTTCTAAAGCAATGCACGTGGTTCGTTTTTGTTCGACAATAAGGAGGGTCTTGCGTGTATTGGCGAATCTCCCCGCGCGTACCCATTCTAATCAGATTTTTTTTAGTTTGTTTTAGCTGGAGGCCAAATGGGTTCTTTCTTTCTGTAGACCAACTGCTTTTGTCTGTAGACCAACTGCTTTTGTCCGTAGACCGCTGCTGCAGTTATGGTAGCAGGGTAAATAGATCCCGACGACCATGGCGTTGCTGTGCTGACTCACCCCCGACGGTTTACGAGCTAAGTGTCCGGACATCTACAGGTATGCAACTTGTTTTCTTGTGTGTGTGTCAATGGCATATTCCGTGTCAAAGTTTGGTGTAGTCGCGTGACAAGAGGCGTGACATTGTAGAACTATTGTTCGTTGCTGCTAATCGATATTACCGCTCTACTGGTGTGATGTACCTTAGTTAAGAATATTGGACAGAAACACGCTATTTCTTTATACTGATTGGTTTATTTTACAAACGGTACTATGTACGATTTAAAAGATGTCTGACAAAAGTCCCCACACGATAATTCTTTCCTACTAATTAGTTATTTTACAAAAAGTATTAGGCGAAATTTTAAAACGCTTGACAAAAGCTCTCACAGTTTATTTACTGCTGATTAATTTTTTTTGGTGTGAAATATGAGATGTGCACTTTGTATCTAAATTCCTAAATTGTCCGTACAATATAATTGTTTGCTGTGAAATAATAACACTTAATTTATTTTCTTTTTGCTTGTTTGTACAGAATCCTTTATTTATTTTTATGTGTTAATAGATAAACGTGGGCGATGTGTTTTTTTGTTATTTTTGGTATGTAGGCGAATCCCTCCACTCTCCGCGTTTGATAGTTAGCCTGGTATTTACTTTTCTTCCGGCTACGTCTAGGTACGCAGCAGTATTCATTGATAAATTTTGTATATTCCGTTTGGAGTTCAGAATTAACACAAAGGTTGCGCTCTAAGTTAAAGAACCGTTTTTGGCTAAGTCTAATGAGTAACCAAGTTTCGTCAGTTTGGAATTAAACGGAATATACACTATCAAACGACCAGATCCATTTGGAGTGATGGTTTCCGCGAAATGACGTTCACAGAAACGTTCTTCTTAAAATAGATTAGATGTCTTGCGTAAGGGTTAAACATCCTCCAATTGCCAAAATTTTTGTACAGAATTGTTAAGATTTTGTAATGACGTGCCATTATAATTAATAACCAAATTGGCACAGACAACTTTGGGAAAGTGTGGCGATGCTGGACAACAACCAGAAATCACCCATCCAATGTTACATGCCAAAAATAGGTTATGTATCACATTTAGATTAAGTATAAATTATAAGATAGTTCCCGCGAATATTTTTAAAATGAACTTGTCAATTTCCGTCATTCCGGACAGTTACATTTGCGCAAAAGAATGCGCAGGAGCGAAATGAATGGCGCAAGTGCGCGCTGTGTGATACGACGCCATTAGACTACGAGGCCTGAAGCCAAGAACAGGTAGTTACCTGTGTCGTGTGTTTGTCTTTTCTCTTTTGTAGGATGTAGGGTCTTACCTTCTGTCGTTCCTTCTACCTGGTTATCCTTCTCGTCTTACCTACGAATGAGCTATAAAGGATGGATGGATAGAATTTGGACTCAATAATGGCGTGATGTGATCCACAACGAGACGACCCTGGGATATAACTGTAAGGTGCGATTTAAGTGAGTACATTGCTTTTATTTATATTGTAAATTTGATCATTGTATCACTTTTAAACGTGTTTGGTATTTGATACAATTTGCCGCGTAATTGTACGTTATATTAACAACTGCGCAATAATATGGCGCGGGAAGCATAAGAGTGGCGCCCAACGCGAAACTCGACTCTTACGGTTTCCTGCGAGTTTCATATTATTGCGCAATCGTTAATATACCGTACAATTACGCGGCAAATTGTATCAAATACCAAACACGTTTAAAAGTGATGCAATGATCAAATTTACAATATAAATGAAAGCAATGTACTCACTTAATCGCACCTTACAGTTATATCCCAGAGTCGTCTCGTTGTGGATCACATCACGCCATTGTTGAGTCTAAATTCTATCCGTCCATCCTCTTTTGTTCGTTCGTAGATAGGGAGAGAAGGATACAGGTAGAGGTACGATAAGCCAAGATAAGATACAGAGTTCTACATCCTAAGAAAGAGAAAAGACAGACACCACGACACAGATAGATGTTACCGGCTTCCGGGTTCGTAATCTAATAATGTCTCATCACATCGCGCGCACTTGCGCCGTTCACTCTGCGCCTGCGCATTCTGTCCGGAATGACGGAAATTAACAAGTTAGTTTGAAACTATTCGCGGGTACTACCTTATAATTTATACTTAATCTAAATGTGATACATAGCCAATTTTTGGCATGTAACACCAAAAAGAGTCTTTTGCAAAGTTGGCTTATTTTTACCTAGGAAAATTTGGCCTATACATAGTAAATTGTAAAAATTGCTAGCGCCTATAAGAATATCTATAGAAAGGGATTTGTTAAAATTAATATTGGCTAGTTTAATTGTTTGTGGAGTATTCAATTGAGACTTGTCAAGGGAAGCTAGCGGTAAGTTTTCTGCTATTTTAGGAATAGTAAGACATTGTACATTCAAACTATAATCATTGGTCATAGAACATAGTTTCAAAGAAACTGTAGAATTAGAAAAGGAAGAATGAGTATTTAATCCTAGGATCTTTGTATTACTTGGTGTGCGTTTCAAACCAAGCTTACTTGCAAATGCTTCGGTGATAAAATTAGCATGAGAAGCCGAGTCTAGAATGACTCGCGCAATTTGCCACTGATTGTAAATATCCTTTACTTTAACAGAGGCGGTAGTTAGTAGTACCTGCTATAAGTCAGCAGGAAAGCAAGAAAGAGTAGTTAGCTCGCTACTTTCGGAAGTGCTGGGAACGTTATTAGCTGTCGAATTAGTATTGGTATTGTTTGTTTCGAATTGATGGAAGGGTGCTGTGCTTCTTGTTGCAGCGTTTACAACCTAGTTTAGAAGGACACAGTGTTTGTTTAGAATAGCAAAGACAATTTACACATAAATTTAAACTAGAAACCTTGTCAAATCGTTGCCGGCCAGTGAGTTTTAGAAAATCCGGACACTGTGTTATAAAGTGATTTAGCTTGCATATAGGGCATGAATGGGAATTGCTATTAGTAGCGACAAATGCTTTATGGTAATTTAGTTTTATTTTAGGTTGATGGTTTTTAGGAGTATTTGTGTTAGAGGAAGTTTGTTTGTCATTTTTGATTTCTTCCAACAACTGACAACGAGTTTTAAGGAAGTCATCTATTTCAGTTAAGTTTAGGATTGCATTAGGTTTATATTTTGAAAGTTCTGTTCTAGAATTGTCATCCAGTTTCGACATTAAAACGTGTGATATGAATATACCGGAATCGTCAATAGGTGTTTCCAATTTTTGTAATGGCCGTACATGTTTGAATAAATTGTCGTATAAACAACGAAGTTCGGAGGCATTTCTTTAGGTAATGGGTTTTAAATCAAAAGTAGCCTTAATATGATTTTATATTATTAATTTAGGATTATCACGTTCACGATATGGTAACTATCCACAGACGGAGCGATATTGGCGATTAATTCGCAAGCCGAGCATTTCAAGCTGCTCCTTAAATGCAAAAAGCACTCAATTTAGTGAAATTTGGATTATTATGCACTAATGCTGTAAAAGTCACTAAGTAAGACGGGAATTCTGTATAGATTCCGGAAAAATTATGTATAACTAATTTTTGCCATTTGACATTTAGATGTCCTACTCCCGCTGAAATACTTTTGGGGGTAGCTCCTAAGTTTGAACATTCAGAAGAATTAGAGCTAGATGCAATAGATGTATTTTTTAGCAAATAAGTAGCTTTAGTGGTGAGATTCATATATTTATCAAAAAAGTAATTGCCAGTTAGTAATTCTTCGGAGGAAACCGAAGCAGCACTTAATTCTACACACAACTTTCGATATTTTGCTCAAGATGATTTAATAATATTTAGTCGTAGACTTAAGTTAGTTAAAATAGCTTCGGTGAATGCTCTCTCCCTAATTGAATCTAAATATTTTTCAAAATATTCTAATTCATCAATTAGAGTGCGACCTGTAGCTAGAATCACCGTTGCTCGATTTTGTTTAGTCATTGTGATACGTAATGTATTTTAAATAGTTTAGGTTGCTAAATAAAGCGTACTTGTCAATAAAATATAAAACTATAATTATTGTTTATGTGTCCAAAACGCTTATATGCCAACAATGAATAATTAGAAATAGAGATCAAGTCCAACTTTATAGTAATCAATCAATTTAATTTATTTAATCATAAGCGATTGCAGTAAAGGCAATCGAAAATAAGAAATAGTTAGTGTATAAGTTAATCTTGTTTACATTATAACTGAAGGTGGAAATGGGTTATTAATAGGTGCTTGGAACAGCAAATGAATGGATAGTAGGGTAGATCCGGTAGGTATAGAAATTTGTCATTGTATACAAAAATAAATAGGGAACTGACCTGAGTATCCT
This sequence comes from Platerodrilus igneus, assembly GCA_036346225.1. Taxonomy (NCBI): domain Eukaryota; kingdom Metazoa; phylum Arthropoda; class Insecta; order Coleoptera; family Lycidae; genus Platerodrilus; species Platerodrilus igneus. The sequence continues at coordinate 8,554,695 of JARFIW010000791.1, forward strand.
TAGGCTTCTAAACAATTAGCATTCCAAGTTGAACGATGAATCAGGTAGACATGAGTCCTTAAACGATGCGCTCTTGGTTTCATAAAAACAAGTTCGTATAAAGTTTGCAAGCTGGAATATAAACTTTAGTACAAATGAGCGCAAAACTTTCTAGATTTTTAATTAATTGTTTATCAAACTATTGTTTAAGTAGTTTTAATAATAACTGATTAAACATTAATTTTAGTCTGCATAAACCCTTTCATAGCAAATTTTAGAACTAAACTGACTTTACACCTTAGAGAGGAGAAAGGTTCATCCCTTACTTAACAATAGTGTCATGTCGGTGGGGATGACCGCAAGGGGTAAGATTCTTGCACATTATATTTATACAATTTACATTAGTTAGGTAACTATTGAAATTATAACATATATAATTCTTGAAATTATAACATGCATAATAGAAAAATTGTCATAAAAATAATACATAAATTAAACACTTCGATAATAGGGTAGTTGTTACAGAAAGCGTAATAAGACCGTGTTTGACATAAAATTTGTTGATTAATTCCTAGACTGATTATTTATTTTCTGGAGTTATTGTGTACTGTACAAATAGGGTTGCAGTTGATGTTGAAATCAAAATCGAACACTGACATACTGTATTGATAGATTTCACTACAAAGGTATTTACAAACATCTATTTAGTACATTTAACTACTGTAATAATTGAACGGGCACGTTCACCGCGAATACTTGAGAACGACCACTATTTCTGATGCACATAAGAAACAGTGGGGTTGCCGAAGCAACTAACAACTTAACAATTAGATAGCGCAACGGTACACTTAAGCATAGTTACAGAATATAGGAAAGTTGTTATGAACTGTAATTTTTCTACTGTTACAGGTAAAAATTTTTCAATTTTGACTTGCCCTGAAGGGGCGAGGATCCCGTAACAATTAAATAGGTGCGTCGGTTAACTGCAGTTGTCGAAAGTGGGTTCCTTTAGAAAATAACGAAAAGAATACAGAGAACATCAAAAAAATACAAAGAGAATAGATAACCAGTTTTCAAGTAAAATTCTGCATTGCATACACACTTACCCTAAAAAATTTTATCTTCGTCAATATCGAGGGGCGCCAAATAGTCGGTCGTCGCAAGCTTTTTTGTGTCCTTCTCTATGTTGTAAACTGTTAACCGCATAAAACTTCATTGCTTTAGTTATTCCTAAATAGGGTCGTAACGTTACACTGTTCAAATCAACTACTCCTTCCAGATCTGCATAATTCTGGGGTAGCTGAAGATACTTTACAATTTACTACCTATTTGATAAATAAAGTCAAATAAAGAATCAAACTAACTTAAACTTTATTATCATAAAATGTATCATTATAGATATACATATAAATATACTTTTCTAACACTCGCTATATCTGCAATCTGGCCAGATAATGTTAAACTAAACCCTAAAGCGACTCTTTAAACCTTAGCCTAATCTAGCAATAAAACTATCCGACGCTCCACATTTTTCCTGCTTTTTTATTGAGTTACACATTTATGAAATTCAAATGAATAGTAATGTCGTAACTCCGACAATAAAACAGTCCAAACACCAACGTTACACAATCACCTTGTCCTTTCCCAAAATCTATAATCTCTACATATCTTTTCCTATTTTGCTGCTAATAAATTTTTACTTTAGTTAACGTTCTTGCTGAAAGAAATGTCAAAACATGTTTACGTTCACGTCCACATATAAATTATACTAAATCATACATAAGACTACGCTGTTACTTATAGTTTTATTTCTAAAATTCAGGTAATGTCCAGGCTACACCAAGTTTTCCATTTTTAAGCAACAGCTACTACAATAGTTCCAAAATTCTCTAACTAATGGCGGGATGAACCAATCCAATTTCATTTCCTCCAAACGGCCACAACAAAGCAATTTCCGCTCTCGGGCGTTTTGAACTTTACCCAACGTAAAATCGAAGCGTTCCGTTAGCCGCATAATTTTCTTCTATTCAGCTGTTTTATTTTACTTTTTATGTACTCGAACTTGACTACATTTTCATTACAAATACTTGTATTAAGTCCAAACCCCCTTTAAATTAACCTCAGTTAGGAATCTAGCATTAAACCCCCCCGGATTTTATTATATTATTACATTTTTACATACTTTCAGAAGATTAATTGATATAAGACTGTTATTAACTCTTGCTTTTATAATTTTTAATTGTCATACTGTTTTATCTAATGTCTGGGGGTTTTCATATTATTATACAATATTGATAAGACCTCTTATGTCAAAAACCCGTAATAAGTCCCTGTTATACTGTAATTTGCGTGGGCGTAGCTGTAATTTCTTTTGATTTAAAACCTTATATTTGCGCATATGGAGTCAAAATGTATAAAACGTGACATCAGTTTTGGTAACTTTATAAGTGTGTATTTTTATAACTTAACGTCTACAGCTAACATTGTACTAAAGTGTAATTGTAGTATAACTTATGATAGCTTCAACACTTCATTAAAACTATATTCTATTGTCTCCATTTTGAACGGACATACACCCTGAAGAGGTTCTAAAACGGGTAAAATGGCATGCGTGTTTCAGCGAGCTAAAGAGCCGAACTATAGGTTTAATCAAATTAGTAGGGTTTTTTAGTGAGGAACCAGACTAAGACAGGTCCCCGAAGAAAGGCAGCAGCTCTTTTGGTGCTTAGAGTAGCAGAGGCGTTGGTAGTTGGTATTACACTACAAGAGACTCTACTGCGATGTGGAAGGCAACGGGAAACCACCACATTGCCTCTCAAGTACACGAGTACTGAAAATGTTTTAAAGTGATGACACCCTCTGCGAGAAAAGATCCCATAGTTAAAATAGCTCCTCCTTTCGGATCTCTGGGAGGGGACTATTTCGGAGTAAGTAATAAACAAGTTTAAAAAAAAGCAGGGAACACTTTGCGAGTAAGAGCGTGGAATGTTAGAACCATATAGCAAGTAGCTAAGCTAGAGAATCTGAAAATTAAAATGGATAGGTTGACTTTAGCAATAGTAGGGATTAGTGAAGTTCAGTGGCCAGAGGTGGGGGATTTTTGGAGTGGAGACTTTAAAGCAATTTTACAGGATCAGAGGAAGGAAATTCAGATGCAGGTATAATCATGCGGAACAAGATAGGACACTGTGTAGAAAACTACTTACAAAAGAACGAAAGAGTACTCATGGTTGGATTAAAATCTAAACAGATAGATGCAGTATATGTGCCCACTTCAAGTTACACTACATTCGATTATCTAATATTTCACCCAAAGGTACTACGTTGGCCAGGAAGCAAAATTATTTTATCAAAAAAATTTTGAATTTTGCCAAACCCTTGCTATTCCAGTGCGTGACAACACTCATACGCGGGACCTCCGTTTTACCTCTCATCTGAGCAAGGGTGTATTTTTGTGAAAAATGCTCACGTAACATATTTCAAGTGTACCATGGCGGCATTCGAACCTGGAACCTTGGGCATAGAAGTCACACGCATATTCACTACACCATGGAGCTCCCCCACCTCTAGCTACAGTGAAGAGGAGTTAAAAACGATCTACAAAGTTATCGAAGCCATACTAAGATTTGTAACCAGACGTGAAAATTTAATAATTACGGGAGATTTTAATGCAGTGGTAGGCGAGGACAAATAAGTAGTGGCAGTAGGTTTGTTTGGTTGAGTCACAAGGAACGACATAAAAAATAGGCTGGTAAAATTTTGCGACAAAAGTAATTTAACCATTAGAAACACAATATTTCAACATCATGTTAAAAGACGAATACCGGGTCACTTGTATCGGACGTCTCCGTAGATAAAATAAGTTCACATATGACTGCGGATATCAAGGTCACGAGTTGGATTTCCCAAACAGACCGCTTGAAAAGGTAAGGTGAGCATTTATCACAAAAATGCGCCCCGGATGAGAGGTAAAGTGCAGGTCACATGTATGGGTGTTATCACGCACGCATGCTTGGAATAGCAAGGATGCGGCTAAATTGAAAATTTCCAACTACAAAGAAACACGCTTCCTGGCCAATATAATGCCTTTGGGTGTAGCATTGGAAAGTCAAATATTGGGTCATTTATATCGGGTTTTTCCGTGGATCAGATAAGTTCGCATATGACTGCTAATTTCAACATCACGGGTGCGATTCCCCCACACAGACCTCTTGAAAAATGTTAGATGAGCATTTTTCACAAAAAACGCCTTCGTTCGGATGAGAGTTAAAATCTAGGCACCGTGTGTGAGTCTGAAATCTGAAATGACAAAAGTCCGGCGTATTCTGAATTTTCAGGTAAAGGAGTTCCCTTGCTGGCAAATATAGAACTTTCGGGAGGAAGATTGAAAAACTTGGATATGCGGTTACTTGTATCGCAATCCACCATCGAAATTCGCGGGAGATGACATCAACATGGACGGAACTACACCCTTTTGTACACGCAGAGCTAATCAGAACTGTTTGCATCAATACCTATTTTGCATGTTTCGCCCCAAAGCGTCGGTTCGCAGCTACACCAAAGTACGTGACAGTAGACTATTTACCGCAAGCAGATCAGCTTCACGGTCAGTTGTATCACTTACATCATATTTAGCTTTCTATAGAGCCGCAGAGTAACTGGTACGATGCTCTATTGTGTGCATGGACCTGGTTCCGACCAGGTGCTTTGCAACTCAATTTGCATTTTGCGCTCCATGACACCGCTTTGCGAAAGCTTCCATAATTACACCTCTATATTTGAGCAGAGCTGTTTCGAGACCAGTTGTGTGGCGACCCATTTCTAATTTTGCACTCCAGAACGCCGCTTTGCGTTTACATTAAAGTGAACGACACTATACCCTTTCAGCCACGCGGAGTTGATTGAGACAATAAGTATCGCAACCCGTTTTGCAGTTTGCGTTGCATAGGGTCAATTCGCGGCTATGCCAAAGTATGCAACCGTGTACCCTTTGGAGCATGGGAAGCAGTCGTTCCGGGTAAAAATGACGTTATGTTATGAAATTCGAATTGCACAGTGAGTCGGGAGCCGTGTAACAATTTTGTAACTGCACCGGGTATCTTGCAATGGTGCGGAAGTGGGTTTTCATGAAAAAAATGATAAAATATTTCAATGTTCCAAAATTTCATCACCTCAGCTGTTATCTTTTGTAAGCCTGCTTCGAATACTGTTTCCTCATGCCTTAGTATGTGAACTATCATTCCCATCTTTCTTATTTTTTTACTGTTTTCCACATATTTCTTTCCCTCCCTACCATTTCTAGGACATACCCCTGCGCACCCCTTTCCTAATATTTACTTCTCTATGGTCTTGTTCTAATTCTATTATCCCCGTTTACTCTTTGTACAATCTATGTACAATCCATCTATCCCTAAAACTCATTCCAATGTTTTTAGATATTTCGAACACTTTTTCCATTTTACAATGTCGAATGCTTTTTACAGATTTACAAACCCTATATCCACGCTTTCTCCTCTTTCACTAATCTTTTCCATCATCACCATCAGAGCTAAAATAGCCTTCTGTGTTCCATTGTTTCGCATAAACCCAAATTGGTCTTCTCCCTAATATTTCTTCAGCTCGTTTTTTCATTCGTTTTTGTACAATTCTAGTTAGTATTTTTGACGTGTGCTGTCAAACTTATTGTTTGAAAATTTTCACATCCATCCGCGCCTCTTTTTTATGGTATAGTGACTATTATGTTACTTTTGAAATCTTTAGGTATTTTGCTGTCTCATACATGCAGCTTACAAGTTGGTAGAGACGTTCCCTTACCGCTTATCCAGTGATTTTTAAAGTTTGTGTGCGCACCTTATCTATCCTGGCGCCTTATTATTTTTAGGACCCTTAAAGCTAATTCAAACTCATCTCTAGGCAGAGGATATCCCAAGTCATCTTTTTCAATATTTGATTGCTGTTCTAGTGCTGTTAGTTCCGGACCTGCATATAAATTCCCTATATATTCTTGCCATCGAACAATTTTTTCTACATTTTCTACAATGATGTCTCCTTCCACGCCCCTTATGTTTTTGCTATACGGTTTTATATCCTTAAAATTCATTCTAATTAGTTAGCTAGCTTTCCTGCATTTGCGAATAGTGTCCCATTTTATGGCTTTGTATCTTTGTTTTCCTGCTTCGTCCAGTCTGTTTTTATATTTTTGTCTTTTTTCTATTAAATTCAGGATACCTTTTGTTACCCATGGTTTCCTATTTTCTTTCGGTATATACCCTAAAATATTTTTGGCCGCCATATCTAAGCTGGAATTAATGTTATTACATTCTGTTTCTACTCTCTTAGTACCAGAAATTTTCCCGAACCTTTCAGCAATTCATTTTACTTTTTCCAAATCTTTTGCGGATATTTTTATCTTTCTCAACGTCAAAGTGCCTTTTACTTTTCTTTTTTTCAAATTTTTAAATTTAAGATCGGCGTTCATAATTACATGTTGTAATGTAAAATATAATCTCATCTCTTATAGAAAATAATTACACGCTCCCCAATAAAGGCAAAGAGACTCGCAGAGAAAACTACGTAGTCTCTTATTAGACGTGAGATGTAAATTTTCCGTCAAAGGTGCTTTATGAGGTCCTCGGTCTAACTCTGAACTTTAACTTCAGCGACTTTTGATGAGACACAGGGGGTCTGTAGAAGGACGGATTTGCCAGACGTCACTACACCCTTAATGTAACAATTTGTGATAGAAAAACCTGAAAGTAAAGTGCAGAAACCTTTCAAAGTATAAACACATTGGTTGTTACTAGCGTAACAGTTAGTACCTGTAATAAATGCATAAATATATTTTAAAAAATGGAGACGGCTGTTTGCGTCTCAAAACCAATGCATAAATATATTAAAACAAATTAATGGAGACAGCTGTTTGCGTCTCAAAACCAACTAAGGATACTTATGTTAAGATATGCACTGGATCTGACAAATTGGTTTACATATGTTTCTATTAATTATATAGTTTTTAGTTGAAATAACAAATTACTAAATAAGTGCAACATCAAGCAACTAAAAATTCAGGTCACTGAAGGTTAAATTATTTTAAATCTGATAACAACACATGCAACTTGTTTGTTAAACAAACAAGCTCTTAGATTTATTCATTTAAATATCGCTCATTGTTTTCCTTTTTATTTGATTGACATTTATGATAACCACCGAACAGGTATTAATGTTATAATTTAATCCTTTATTCAACAAAATTTCCTCGATAAAATGTTTTAGCCATATCTTTCAAAATTATCCAACTGAACGTAAAGAAAACATATTAGGTTTTTAAGCTAACCACTATGAACACAAACTTTATCGCAATGTGACATCATAAATTACAAAAATAACTTCATCTTTGTACGTTACCAATATTCAAAATCCTCTTCAGCTTTTCTCTGATACTTCATCTTCATAGAATGATAAACTAACAGTTGACACGAATTCCAATATTCAAGCTTCACCAAACGAATCCTCAAACAGTTGTTACTATCTTGCATTTCGATACCTCGTGAAAAACGCCTCATTTGGTTCCGCCATATTGCGTTGCTAAGGTAGACTTTCTTTAAATGTGGGAATTTTTACATTTTGTTATCCAAGTTTATATTATTTTAATTTAACATTTGATAATTTTCTCTCTAATTTTTTTTGCGCATTGATAAATGTCCTGTAACTAGAGACCCTGCCACAAGCACTTAAGGAATGTGAAAGTCACATCGCTTACTTTTATCAGCTTGATTCGTGTAACGACGTGGCTGTCTGTTCGACCGGAAATTGTTGGGCATCAGTGATGAACTTGCACAAGCTCTATTATATCAATATCGATGCGTTCAGAATTATGATTTGGTTATGAAATACTCCGTATTTTTATTTTGAACTGTGAGAATATTCTCTCAATTTAATTTCGCACCAATAAAATTATAACTGTTTACTCTAAACTATTTTAGATGCAGCATTGAAACTTTATTTTATAACTTTATTTTATAAAACAATGCTGTGGCCAGCGTCTATATCTGCTTCTGGGTAGCTTCGACAGTCTTATACTTGATTCCTAAACTGTTGTCTAATAAGAATGTAATCGATTTGATATCTGCCTATGTCTCGTGGCTTCTTCCACGTGTATCGTCTACTAGCATGATGTTGAAATAATGTGTTTGTGATGGTTGAATTGCTTTTGTCGTAATATTCTACCAGCCTATTTCCCCTGTCGCTTCTCGTGCCTAAACCACAATAAACCTACCCTCACCTACTAAAATCCCCCGTAATTATTAAATTCTCATGTCCTTTTGCGTATCTTAGTATGTCTTCGATATCTTTGTAGATCGCTTCTACCTCTCCCTTCCTTGAACTAGTTTGTTCAAAATTCTCGAGTTATCAAAAAAACGTATTTATTCAACAGTTCTTATTTTACAATTGTAAAATGCATGGTTTTAATGATAATGGATTTTATAGTCAAATCTGAAAGTTTGAATTACGAAAACCTGTGATTTTAATTATCCTATGAAATATCTAAAATTTTTAGCACCTTACGCAAATTTGTCGGAGAAAATGTCGAACAAAATTCAGTTTATGTTTTCATGCATGGTTTAATGTTGAAAGCACAGTCTCAATAACAGCAAGTAATTTTTAAAAATCACGATATTTTCTATCGCAAATTACTGGGTTTAACTCCAAACCGCGATAACGAACTTTTGGTTTCAAATAATATTTACATATGAATGAAATACAGACACGTAAGTAGACATGTAATTACCGCCAAGAAAATATATTTTCTGCATTGTTTGTGTTTTCTGAGTCGAGATTCCCTTGACGCAGATATCCTGGATAGTTCGCCTCCGGTACTGTTCCAAAATTTCCTCAAAACTGATGCTTGAAGTAAGTATTTTTGGACTTCTCAATATGCAGAAAAAAAAGCCTCATAGAATTTTTTAACTATTGATGTAAAATTTTACAAAAGGTCTGAATAGGGTCATAAAATTAATTCTGTAGTATCTGTAATTGTAATATACGAAGGCGTAGAAGGGACACAAAAATTGCTCTACTTATTTTAGATAAATTTCGACTTCGATGTCAAAATTTAGTCAAATTTCGACTTCAACCTTAAAATTTATTAAATTTTGATTTCTTTGTCAAAATTTAGTTAAATTTCGACTTCCAACTCAAAATTTAGTTAAATTTCGACTTCGATCTAGAAATTTAGTTAAATTTCGACTTCGATGTCAAAATTTAGTTAAATTTCGATTTGATCTCAAAATTTATTAAATTTCGACATTAATGTCGAAATTTATTTAAATTTTGGAGCATTTTTCCTCAACAGTCTTAGATAATAATATTATAAATCGATTATGTACCCCAATACAGGGCCGACACCATATTGACTCCGCTCTATTATTTTCTATTGGATTGTTTACTTAACCGATTAATTTGGACGAGTTAAGAGAACACTATGCAAGAAGTATGACGTATTTCTGTGGACGTTATTGATGAAGTTCAAAAGAGTTCATAAACCGCTATCGTCATCGTTAGGCCGTCAACGGCTCCCTATTCGAACACTTTCTATTATTATTATTTTGTTTTCGACCTTACTTAAGATCGGTTTGACGCAGCTTTAACTTCTTTTCTATTCTGTGCTAATCCAAAAAGTTCTACATACAATTCACGACCTAAATTCCTAATAATGTAACTAATACAGCTTGGTCTAGATCTATTCTTCTATCTACCTGGCTTTACATAAATATTTGCAACCTGATGGTTGTTAAAGAACTCCAACATGTTTACATGATTCCCATTTATAAGGAGATGAAATATTACCTGGTTATCCCTTCCAAAAAAGGAAAAGTGTTAAATTATATGTTATGGTATGGCGTAAGCAACGAATCGCTGCCAACATGCCAAGCCGCTAACTAATTGTAAGTTATGTCATGATGACGCTTATTAAATTATATGTTATGGTAAGGCTTAAGCAGCGAATCGCTGCCAACATGCCAGGCTGCTAACTAATTGTAAGTTATGTTATAGTGATGTTTAGTTAACTGATTTTTATTTATTTATTTTTTTGTTTGTTTTGTTTCCGAACTTACTTAAGGTCGGTTTGACGCAGCTCTAAATTCTAAGCTAGTCTAAAGAGGTCTACATACCCTTCACAACCTAAATCTCTAATAATATGACTAATATAGCTTTGTATAGGCCTTCCTACTCTATTTTTATTTGGTAGTGTATAATCTAAGACCTTACTAAATAGTCCCTCATGTCTTAACTGGTGCCCTATCATTCTATCTCTCCTGATCTTTAATTGTTTCCACATACAGAGTTCCTTACCAATCCTTCTAGAAACTTTCTCATTTGTTACACTATCTGTCCAACTAATCTTTAACATTCTCCTATAACACCAAGTTTCAAAAGCTTCTATCTTTTCTTACCTACCTCTTTAATTGTCCAAGTCTCACTACCGTATAATAGAACGCTCCATACGTATGACTTTAAGAAACTTTCTCTATTATCTAAACTAATAATATTAGCTATTAGTAAGTCTTTCTTTTTAAAAGCATTTTTTTAGCTTGAGCTATTCTAGCTACTATATCCCTTCTTCTACGTCCGTCCGTTGTAATTATACTACCTAAATAACAAAATTCATCTACCTCCTCTAACTCGCTATTACCTTTTTTTAATTTTGGTTTAGAACTAGGCTGTAACTCACTTGTCATTATCTTTGTCTTTCCTGAGTGAATTTTCATACTATAGTTACTCTGTAGTATCTCATCTAAAATATTTAAAAACTCTCCTAACTCTTTTCTAGACTCTGCTATAATGGCTATATCATCTGCAAAACGTAACATGTCTATTTTCTGTCCCTGTACACTAATGCCTATCTCTTTTCTCTCTCTAGCTAAGTTTAAAGATTCCTCAATATAAACATTAAAAATCAAGGGAGATAGTATACAGCCCTGTCTAACAACATTTCTAATCTTTGCTTCTTTTTCTATTTTATCAAATCTAATTACTACGCTTTGGTTTTTATATAGACTGTACTAATTTTTTTATCCCTATGAGAGATTCCTATTTTTTGCAAAATCTTGAACATAACGATCCAATTAACCGTATCAAATGCTTTTTCTAAATCTACAAACGCAAAATGAGTCTTTTTATTTTTTTGTAACCTTTTTTCTATAATTACCCTAATCATTAGTATCGGTTTCCTAGTCCTTCTGTTTTTACGAAAACCATATTGGTCTTCGCCTAAATAATTCGCAGTCAAAGCTTCTATTCTATTTTTAATTATTATTGTTAGTATTTTGGAAGCGTAGAAAGTTAAACTAATCGTTCTAAAATTCTCACACCCATCAGCTCTTGACTTTTTGGGGATTGGGATAATAATATTTTTTTCGAAATCTATTGGGACTGCAGCTGTGTCATATATTACTTTTACTAGTTTATATAATCTGTCTAAAGTTTTTTGACTTGCATATTATATAATTTTGCGGGTATATCGTCTGTCCCCGGCGCTTTATTTAGTTTAAGACCCCTAACAGCTCTATCAAATTCCTCCTTTAATATTGAGAACCCTATTTCTACATCCTCTTCTTGGCCGTTTTCTAGTTCATCCATATCGTCTCCCTTATAAATATCTTTTCCATCTATCTGCTACCTCAACTTTATTTATTAGAAGTTCATAATTCTTATCCATAATACAATTATATTTTTTCCTATCTTCCCCGAAAATCTTTTTAACTGCCCTGTAAGCCCTGTCTGTCTTACCTACTCTCAAATCATCTTGTATTCCCTTACAATTCTCCTCCATCCATTTATTTGTAGCTTTTCTACACTCATGTACTAACTTATTTCTATATCTATTATACTTTTGCTTACTTTCACTATCCAATTCTCTGAAAGGTTTAAGCTTTCTTCTATTCTCTATTAAATCTAATATCTCCTTTGTTACTCAGGGTTTTCTCGCTTCTATTTTTTTCTTATCTATAGTCTGCGTTGCTGCATCATGTATAGCCTTTCTTTGCACCTATTTTCTACGTTCTCTACTATAGCTATTTCTTTGATGTTATTCAAAACTTGATTATATTCCTCTTTTACCTCACTATCATTAAGCTTACCTAGATCCCATTCCTCTTTTTTCACCTTTCTCAATTTTTTGAATTTTAGTTTACACTTCATTTTAACTAAGTTATGATTGCTATCTATGTCAGCCCCTGGATAACTACGACAGTTTTTAACTTGGTGTCTAAATCTTTGTTTAACTAAAATATAATCTATTTGGTATCTAGCCCTATCACCTGGCGCTTTCCACGTATATCTGCTCCTAACATGTTGTTTGAGTAGGGTGTTTACAGTTACTAATGTATGTTCCTGACAAAACTCAACTAATCTTTCTACTCTATAATTTCGTTTGCCATACCCAAATTTTCCTACCATTTTTCCCTCAGTACCTTCTCCCACTGACGCATTAAAGTCGCCCTTAACTATTAAATTCTCATCTCCATTTACTTTTCTTACTATACTGTTTATATCCTCGTATACCTTTTCTACTTCCTCATTCTCGTACTGAGTTGTTGGCATGTAAACCTATACTAAAACAGTGTGCGTGGGTTTCGTACTCAATCTAACCATAATTATTCTATCGCTAAATTGTAAGTACTCTTTAACTTTACGTCCTAATCTTTTACCTAACACTATTCCTACCCCTGCCTGTCCATTAGTTGAAAAAGTTCTAATTATTCTATAATTATCTTTCCAAAAGTCATTACCCTCTGGCCATCTCATCTCACTAATACCTAAAATGGCCAGCTTTCCATTTCTCATTTCGACTAATAAATTCGTTAACTTATCTACTCTAAGTAATGACCTTACATTCCAAGTCCCTATCACTAAATCGAACAGTTGTTTTAAATTCTTACGATGACGAGACCCAAGTACCCCCTCTCGGAGATCCAAATGAGGGGGTATTTTACCTCCGGACAAGAATTTTACTTGTGAGCTCTCCATTATACATAGTTTGTGTTTTAGGCCACGCATACCTGAAAAATGTTGTGGTAGGTTTCCATATTTTTCCACAGCGCAATTTTTAAAGATTTTAGCAAAAAGCCGTATCCGTCACGGCCAGCCCTCAACAACCTTGTAAATTATTGAGGATCGTCCGAGACCAACCGACCCTCCTCCAATATTTTTTAGCCTGCAATGCTGCTGCCCTTTGCTGCGCCTTTTAATCGCCTTTTACGATAAGCAGGCTTACTATAGTAGTATTCTTTGTTCCCTACTATAGGGAAACTGAATGTTACATTGTAGTGAAATGTATTTGTAATACACTTTATGATAACTGTAATAATGTATATAAAAACGATGTCATATTGGATGGAATTTATTAAACAATTTCCTAAAGCTCGTATTTCAGGTACATATTTGAGTTCACTATCATTTTCTTAACAATTTCTGAAAGCTTCTTAAAACATGACATGCTTTTACTATTAAATTTGATGGTTATAATTGATTTGTTTACATTCTTGTGGATAAAATAATTTACAACCTGTCTTTCAAGTTTCCTTAAGTATTTACAGAAATAACATTTTCTGTAATTATTTGATATTTGTTTTCAGTTTTTAGTAGATATTTGTGTATCGTATAAATTCTATTTTCTGGAAATTTTCCTTATGTAGCCCATATTCATATTTACTTCAATGTAAGTAGAAAAAAATAGTCTCCTCAAATGCATAATAAAAATGATTGTTGCTACTTAAGAAAAATAACTTCATAACTCTCTCAAATATGACCGAAACAATGAAATAGCATCAATAAATGACAGTCTCTATAAATCGATTGATATGGCTTTGTAATTTTTTAATAATTGTTAGGGTTCCGTATCTTATAAGGTATAACGGAACTTTTATAAGATTACTCTCGTGTCCGTCCGTTCATCTGTCACAGAGGTTTTTCTCGAAAACTATGTAACGTAGGAATTTGAAATTTGGCACAGTGCTCGGTATTTTGGCGCGCACATATATCGACAGTCAGTAAATAGAAAAGAAATAGTTTTAGATTAAAATGGCGGGGGTTAATTCGGCCAATAAAAAAGTTTTAATACATATACCGTATGAGGTATCATTGGAAAGACGATTCTAAAAGGCCTTTAAAAATATTATTTTATAATTTTCGATCTAGTAGACTTTATGATATAGCTCAAAATGGGCCAAAAAGACCGTTTCGCCCCCTTCCCCCTGTTCACCCACATTTCCAAAGCTAAAATTTTTATTTTAATAGGGATAGTAGCTATTGAGTCATAGGTTATCGGAAAACTGCAGGTTTTTTTGACAGTGTAATAGTTGCTGGGAAATTTTTTTTTAAACATAGTTATAAACAACGTATTTGCTAATGTACCAGTACAACGAGGGACAATATATTCATTTTTCAGTTATCACAATCAAATTTGGATAAAATTTAAATATACATAAAAAATAAAAACTGCTTAATTTGGGGTATTGTTTGCTCACTGTAGTATTGGTATTTTGGTTTTGTTTCCATTTATTATGCTTTAAAGGTGTTTGTGATTTTAATCCGTATAATTTAAAATTGTATGTTGTTGTTATGTGGATGTTCCCTTTATCAGTTAATATTTCCTGTTACCAGCTTTTTGTTATGATAAAGAATACAGCTACTAAGTCTGCTTTTGTGATTGCATATTGAAATGTAGGTAGTTCATTATGTAAAATAAAAGAAACCTCAATATTTTGGTCATTTGCAAGAATATCTCCATCATGTGCTATTTCAGTAAAATCGGGAAACAAAAGCTGTTAAACAGGCCCTTGGGCAACTATGCTTTCCATTTAAAAAATTTGAGGTCATGTCCATATCTATGAAGCTAAAAAAAATTAATTTTTCTAGTCACTCGTTCTTATTCAGCATAAAAATATCTACAAGTTTTGTATATCTACATTATTTCTCTAATGTCAATAATAAAGTCTACAGATAGATTTGAAAAAAATTGTAATACTTAGTTTTTAAAAATATCTAGATATCCGTGGAGTTTTTCTAAATCAGAAAAGCACATGCGAGATCAACAGACAAACCGCATTACTTTTCCCGTTTGAGTGTCTCTATACCTTTAACAGTTTCCAAGATGCCCGTAGTAAAAATGAAAAAAAAAACTCACCCTGTATACCAGATACTCCATTTCAAGTTAATGTAATTTTAAACGAATTAATTTAAAAAATCAATATTTTAAAAGGAGGAGCTTTTTAGAAATGAATATCAAGGTTTCTTTCCATCCCATTTTTTAGAACTCTTGTGTTTATTTCATATTACATGAGCGTTGTTTTAAGGTGGTTCAAGGAGTCCATATTGCTTTAAAAATTATAATACAAAAAATTATTTAATATAGAACAAAAACATGCTTGAGGTATTTATTTAATCGTTGCAGATATGTACCATTTTTCTGTCGACTATTTTTTTACTTTTTTGTTGGTTTTAATTGGAATGCGGATAACAACAATACAAATTAATTATGGAAGACATTTTCATATGGCATAATACATTTTTTTCTGTGTTAGTATAAACAACCGTTTGGTTATATGGGCAGGGCCGCTGAAAACCACTTCGGTTTTCAAAACAAAATTAGCCCCCCCCCCCGTTTAGGATGATGGTTGCATTCCAATGCAACCATTGCAACTTTAATACGTCAAATATTAATATCTGGTTATACAGTAGTGCTTTGCAAAAGTAACAGATATATTCTATAAACTAAATAAGAAAGGTTAGCCAAAAGCGAATCGAGCTCGCGCTATTAGGGTTCCGTACCAATACCACAGAGGGCAATCAATATACCAAATAAAGCTGCTTTTATTTTTTATGTATATTTAAATCTTATCCAAATTTGATTGTGATAACTGAAAAATGAAAATGAATATATTGTCCCTCATTGTACTGGTACATTAGTAAATACATTGTCCATTACTATGTTTAAAAAAAATTTTCCCAGCAACTATTACACTGTCAAAAAAACCTGCAGTTTTTCGATAATTTATGACTCAATAGCTACTATCCCTATTAAAATCAAAATTTTAGCTTTGGAAATATGAGTAAACAGGAGATGGGGAGGGGGACGCGAAACAGTCTTTTTGGCACACTTTTGAGCTATATTCAAATGATACCTCACACGATATAAGTATTAAAACTATTTTTCTTTTGACCGAATTAATCCCAGTCATTATAATCTAATTTTTTTTTCTATTTACTGACTGTCGATATATGTGCGCGCCATAAAAGACCAAGCACTGCCAAATTTCAAATTCCTACGTTACATAGTTTTCGAGAAAAATCCCTGTGCAGACGAACGTTATACCTTATAAGGTACGGAACCCTAAAAATTATTAAAAAATTACAAAGACATGTCAAACGATTTTCGTCATTAATTGATGTTATTTCATTGTTTCGGTCATATTTGAGAGAGTTATGACGTCATCTATATTTTTCTTAAAGAGCAACTACCATCTTTATTATAGATTTGAAAAGATTTTTTTTTCTACTTACATGGAGGTAAATATGAATATGGGCTACTTAAGGAAAATTTCCAAAAAATAGAATTTATACTATACACAAAGATCTACTAAAAATTGAAAACAAATATCAACTAATTACAGAAAATGTTTGAATTGGGAGCCGTTGACGGCCTAACAATGATCATGGCGGTCTATGAACTGTTTTTGAACTTTATCAATAACGTCCATAAGCATACGTCGTACATCTTGCATAGTGTTTTCTTAACTCGTCCAAATTTATCGGTTAAGTAAATAACCCAATAGAAAATAATCGAGCGGAGTCAATATGGTGTCGGCCCTGTATTGGGGTACAATATCGATTTATAATATTATTATCAAAGACTGTTGAGAAAAAATGCATAGTTTAACTAAATTTCGACATCGAAGTCGAAATTTAATACATTTCGAGATCAAAGTCAAAATTTAACTAAATTTCGACATCGAAGTCAAAATTTATCTAAATTTCGACATCGAAGTCGAGATTTAATAAATTTCGAGATTGAAGTCGAAATTTAACTAAATTTCGAGATCGAAGTCGAAATTTAACTAAATTTCGACATCGAAGTCGAAGTTTAACTAAAATAAGTAAAGCGATTTTTTGGTGGCCTTTCTACGCCTTTGTAGAATTATGTAGTAACTTTTTGCTATTTATTTACGACGCTCGCGCAATTTTCATCGTATAACAGAAAGTGATTTGTATAAACATCATACATTAATTTGTGGATTATTTTATTTAATTCCAGCGTATCTACTTGAATAAGGAGACCTGGATATAGTTATGTTTTCATAGGATATTGAACAGATATATTTTGACGTTATAAAGTAATTTTCAAGTATCTATGAGAAATTTAAAGATTGAACTCAGTTTTTTAAATATCTAATAATCTACGCCTCGACATATTTGTTTAAAACTTTGATATTAAATTTTTGTAAATGTATTCGTCTCATTAAAGCTTAATTTTGGTTAATTTTATTAAACGGTTTGACGTGCTAGCCAAATATAAGGTTTTTGTGGTTACTTTAGCATTATGTTGGGGCGCAATTGTAAAGAGCCATGGTAATATATGTTCTGATATATCCCAAACATTTTAATTTTTAAGAAACATTATGTTTAGGTGATTTTTGATATTTTCCTGATTTAATTCTGAACTACAACAGCTATTAGAACTAACTGATTGAAATAACAAAATTGATAAATAATTGCTTTAATTTTCATACTGCTGCGATACACTTTTAATAAAAAACTCAAACATTTCTACAGGCATTGTCATCCACAAAGTATTTATTCAACAAGTTAATGAAGTCTGTCAGAGGACACGCCACTTGGCACCCAGGGATCTGCACTGCTGTTATATTTTGAGTTACGTAATCGTTTGCAAAAATCTATGTAAGCAAGTTGTTATTATTAGCATCTTTTTTGAAAGATTAACATACCTGAACATACGCTGTACCTTTTTCTTGCAAGAGCTCAATTATATAATAACTACCGTAAGGTACTAAGTGATTAATAGGCTGCTCGAGGACACTTGAGAGATATACAATATTAATATCATGAGCGGAGTATAAAATAAGCTTTTTTCCTTCAGGAATGAGCTTGTTTTCTGTTTTTGCTACCATGTTACCGATAATCTTCTTCAGCATAGGTCCTGCAATAAATGAGACAATGTATATATATATACATATATATATATATATATATATATATATATATATATATATATTGCTATGGATGAAGTCATAGGGGCCATAAGATAACTGTAAATATAATTAATTTTAAGAAAACCAAATAATCATACCATTAAATAGGAGTAAATCAAATAATTTGCAAAAGATCAATGGCAAACACACGGTATATAAATGATTATATTTAATTTAATGCATAAGAAAGAAGCTCATTTTGCAATAATTAGGTAATATTTAGCTAAAATAATAATGTGTACGGCTTATAATACGCTTTAAGTTAAAGAAACGAACAAAGATAATGTTTGAAATACATCAAGTTTCATCAAAATAAACACGTAATCGGTAAAGATAAACAACCTGGAATTCTAGCTATTTAAAATTTTGATTAAAAATGTCAACGCATAAATAAGAAAACGGATTCAAATACATCATTACTAGGAAGATGAGTACGTGACTGGAATATCATATTTACATGAAAATCCAACATGTTTTAAATAAATAATAGGCGGTCCGCAATATGATAAAAGTTTGGACTATAATCGACAAACATGAAAGACGTGACAAAATTGCAATGGATGTTTGGAAATTCTAAGAATATACTGTGATATACAGAATGCTTACGTGATCGGCAGAGCATTTCATCGAGAATTAAACCAGGAAATTTTGAGATAGGCGCAAAGTACAAGCCTTGATCAACGAACACGCCAATTAAAACGTTGGAAGGTGAAGCTTATAAATACCATAGGAAGCTCGAAAATAAACAGTATATCTTCAACAAGGCACGAACCACGTCGATTTAAAGTGGAAAATTATGTACCAGTAACAATTAGTAAAAAGTCAATAATTTATTAAAAGTGAAAAATTGAAAGTGTCAAAATGTGCAACGAAGAATAACCGTTCTACGCGTAAAAGTAAGATAAACCATTAATTGAACTGTATTTTAATATTTAACAATTTAGGGCTCCGAATAAAGATCTAAATGTAGATCAAAAAGTATATCTAAAGATCTAAATGTATTTTTAGATGTACTTATAAATGAAAATCTAGAGATACTTCGAAAACACTTACAAAGAAATAAACGTAAAGATACTAAAGGTTACTCCAGACATCCGAGGGGAAAAGTACAAGCAACCATTAATTCATCATTCTGGCCAACAAGTGAAGCAAGTCAAACTGCAACAATCAAGGGGTGCTGAACACTGATACTCTAAGGCAATTCCAGTGACAAGCAAGGAAAATGCAGGTTGGTGATCTTAAATTTTTCATTTGTTAAAGACTGTTTCAAATTTAATATTTGCTATACATTATATATCTGTAAGGGTCAACAAAAAAGTCAATTGAGAATTTGAAAAATAGACAAAGCAGCTTTGAACGTTGGAAAGGTACTTATAAGAAAATTAAATTTGGTGAATGTGAATAATTTATTCAGGGGCTAATTTTTGAATTGACATAAAACTGTACATATTATCAATCATTAACCTGTGTAATTTTAGATTGCTTCATTTAAATTATTTCAACAGATAGAAAGAAAAGGGGTTAAACAATCTTTATTGTTGTGAAGTAGGGCATTCTGTGTTTAATAGATTGAGTTAGCCGTGGAAAAACAAATTCAAGAAATCATAGGATTTTAAAAGGGGTTGATATTTACACCAACAAAAATAGCAGCACCAATCATAAAAGGGCATATCACAGCAATGAAAATGACACCCAATGTAGGGGCTTGAATCGAAAGGGCAATATCACAATAAAAATAACACCCAATCGTGGGGCAAAAGGAATTATAGGAATTAAAGGAAATATCACAGCAATATATATATATATATATATATATATATATAAATATTATATATATATATATATATATATATATATATATATATATATATATATATATAAAATAAAAAGCCTACCTCCTGATAGTTGTTTCATCTCCATTGTAGCAACGTGCATATGTACTACTTCCAGTGCAATTTGATATAGTACATCAGGAAAAATGGATTTCGTCCATTCGGGAATTTCTAATCCCCATTCCACCTGGAAACTCCGAAACGGTTAAAATAAAAACTTTATTTATATAACACCTGCGAAAGTAGTAACGTATAAAAACCCCAAATTTTGTCCAATTCTGAAACCAAATCGGCGTTAACCCGTAAATACTCAAGAACCTTATAATGCCTTTTCGTAAAGTCTATTACAGGAGAAGACTTCAAGTAGTTTTGAAGAAGTTTAGCATACCTAGGACAAGATCTTTTTAAAGACATTACCATCCACTAAAATAAAAGGAGTTAGGAAGGTTTATATTCTTCTTTTTGGTGAATTTCTTTTACTGTATCGTGTTCGGTGGATGTGTAGTGATAAGGAATGGGTTGCCAATTTAATAGTGAGTTCCATTCCATGTATCCACCTTTTGGTGGAAAGAGACCAGCTAAAACTAATTGAAGCGATGCCTTTGTGCGATCAACATCTGTACTAGTGGCTTCTAAAAGATCAGGATAGTAAACATTTCCTAAGAAAGTATCGTAACGTTGTCTAAGGAGCTGTCCGAGTTCAAACATATGCTGTTTTCCTTTCTGCAAATTATACAAAATGGCCCGTAAAATTAGCGTGTGTGTTATATCATAAACATATTTTACCGTAGTATTTAAGAAGTATAAGTTTCTTAGAAGTTATGTTTATGTAAGTAAAACTGTTACATTTAATTTGCACTAAGTGTGATAGATATAAAATTGAGAACGGAGTAACAGTTAGTGTTTGGTTGAACTGGTTGATTACCTACACATTATAGAAGAGGTTTAGGAGTCTGAATGCAGTATGGAGGTGGAAAACGAGATAACCCTTTGAAGATATGGTTGCAGCTAGCAGTCGTAGTGATTGCGATCCAAATTGGGTATTCCTGTAGGCAGCAGTCCTTGATGGTTTGATAGCACTTTTGGAGGCAGTGATAAAATGCAGGCAACTGTTGTTTCGTTTTGCATTTGTGTATAAACAGGCGTTTTGAACATTGTGGGTTATAATGTTATAAAGTAAGTAATTGAAAGAATGAAAATATAAGGTCTTGGACAGGATTTTAACCTGCATCTCAGTTATGCCGGAACTGTGCGTTTACCAATTACGCCACCGAGACCGATAACTATAATTGGGAAATTTACAAATCTAAATATATATATATATATATATATATATATATTGCTGTGAAACCTCCTCATTCATGTGAACTACGCTTTTCGCCTCGGCTGCTCACCTAATTTTATAAACCTCCTCATTCATAAAAATTAAACAACACATTCCTACCACAAACATCAACGTTAACTCTATTTACATCAATATTCAGAATACATTAAATTTTCAAATTAAATTTCAGCATAAATTTTAGTATCGAAAATTTCAAAATTAAATTTATTATCATTTTAATGTGCATCCAGAATTAAAGTCCTTGTTGGATGCCTACTAATTAATATAACAATATAAGCAGACCGGAGTCTGAGTATAAAGGAGCATCTACCACCTCTTTACGTTAATTAACCAGGTTCGTCTAATTGAGCTCAAAGACATACCCAAATTTTCATCATATTCCCGAACATCAAAACAAAATACCCTTTTACTTAAACAAGCAAATTTCATCTTAAAATTAAACTTTTATGGTTAGAACAATTTCACTAATGTCCATTTAAAGTAAATCAATTATAAAGTCATTCAATACACACAAAATGTCAAACAAAATAGTATAATTTACCTGAAGGTTACTGTCCTCGTAGCTTCAAAGTATCGTTTCTTTTGTTAATCACACCATTCAACAGGACTATATTTACGGCTTCTGATTCTCTACGCTTTTAAATTTTCTCCATCACCATCCATTCAAAGTCGTTTCTGGGCCTTTCCGGAACTCATCTGTGTTTATCTGACCCTTGTTTCATGGATCCAGACACGTATTTGAACCATTTAATTATTAACACCCCAAAATAGCAAAGAAATTCATGCTTCTGAGCTTCTGTCACCAATATACACCAAAACTGCCTACTTTTGTGTATACATTCGTCGTTGTAAATTTTGCTAATTGGTACAGTGAAACTAAATTTTATTACCTTGTATCTAAGTGCACTGAAGTACATTCATGTTTAGCACGTAAATAACAAGCTATGTTGAATCACTAAAATATACTAGCAAACTTTAAATTATTTAATCAAACTAAACTGCACGGTTTACCATCTTTAATCAAGTCGCGTATGTACGAGCTTTTAACGCATCGAATCGTCAAAAGTCTAAGAGAGCTTGTTTATATTCATCTCGGTATATATAGCAAAAAGCCTGTCTATCGGTCTGTCTCTAAAACGGGTAATTCTAAAGAATTTCTCATGCCATGTGCCCAGTCTGCCGCTCGCACGTCGATTTTTACGAATTTTCACTCGCCCCATTTAAATCTCAGAAAATTTCCACAGCACGCAAACCTGTCCGAGAAAAACTAATTAATTTTGTACCGAAATTGTTGTTTCTACCTCTGATATTTGCATTCTATTTTCAACCAATTGTGACCCTCGTGACGTTGTTTAAATCACGCCTTTT
Organism: Platerodrilus igneus; assembly: GCA_036346225.1. Classification (NCBI taxonomy): domain Eukaryota; kingdom Metazoa; phylum Arthropoda; class Insecta; order Coleoptera; family Lycidae; genus Platerodrilus; species Platerodrilus igneus. The sequence continues at coordinate 8,577,488 of JARFIW010000791.1, forward strand.
ACTATATGTGTCTTAGCTTGACGCATTTTCTTTCCTTTTCTAACCTGTTCGTATTGGTGCAACTTGACACTCTTCATTATCGATTATTTCAGTCCACGCGGACTGTTATCTGGGTTTAATAAACCCGTATCGCACATTCTCTTGAATACTAAGCCCCGGTTTCTCCAAGATTCTTTGTAACTATTAATTATCTGCAAAATTTACGCCGAATGTGTTATTTAAACTACGCAGGTGTTCACAATATAATATTAATTCTCAGAGCTTTATTCCGTGGTATTTTAATCTTGGGTTTTTACAAGTTTCTATAGGTATTATATGTTATTAACGGTTTAATTAACTCCAATTAAAATTGATTTCTATCCTTTTCATTTTAGCGAATACAACTTAAATATTAATTATTATATGTACACTTTGTTTTACTACCGGTTACTTAAATAGAGTTAATTAAGATAAATTTTGCACGTAATTTCTCTTTGCTTAGGAATAATTACATTACACGCAGAGCTTTTCAATACTGCTTCTTTTGATATAAAGCGTCTTATAAATAATTTAAATTTCTTATTTTTACTGAAACAACCGAGTTTATTTATGTTTTATGGTTTTAATAAAGCGTATTATTTAATGAAATTCCTTATACACGGTGATTAAAATTATTTGATGTGATTATTTAATTTTCTACCCTGGTCTAAATATGAGTAATAATATATATATATATATATATATATATATATATCTACAGATTGAAAATATGCCAGACTTAATTGAAGGTTATGTTTATGTATAGTTGTGTACACGATTTAAATTTGTAAATTTTCCAATTATCGCCATGGGTCTCGGTGGCGTAATTGGTAAACGTTTGGTCCTAGAAAGACCAAGATACAAGTTTAAGGCCTGTCCAAGACCTTATATTTTGCATCTTTCAATTATTAACTCGATTTGAAATGATCATTTGGGCTTTGCATAAAAGTCTAAGTTATTATTTAATCTTATTAATTGTATTACGTTTATCAACCTACCTTGTGTTATTATTTCATTTTATTAACTGTAATATATATATATATATATATATATATATATATTTGCTATGATAAGAGGGTAGTTTAAGGGTAGATTAAGTCATAGGGGTCGTAAGATAAATGTAAATATAATTAACATTAAGAAAACCCAACAACTTCACCATTAAATAGGAGTAAATGGACTATTTTACAAAAAGTCAATAGCGAGCACGCTGTATATAAATTATAATCAATTCAATTCATAAGAAAGAAGCTCATTTTGCAATAAGCAAATACTATTTAGCTAAAATAATAATATGCACCTCGTATAATACGTTTAAGTTGAATATACAAGTCTAGAATTGGAAAGAAACGAGTAAAGATAAGGTTTTAAACACAACGACTTGCATCAAAATAAACACGTAATCGGGAAAGATAAACAACTTGGCATTCCAGCTACTTAATAATTTCATTAAAAATGTCAACGCATAAATAAGCAAACGCATTCAAATACGTCATTATTAGAAAGATGAGTACGTGACTAGGAATATCATATTTGCATAAAAATCCAATATATATATATATATATATATATATATATATATATATATATTACTCAAATTTAGACCAGGGTAGAAAATTAATTAACGACATCAAATAATTTTAATCACCCTGTATAAAGAAACAAATAGAAATTACGTGCGAAATTTATATTAATTAATTCAATTTTTATGTAACGGGTATTAAACAAAGTGTACAAATAATAATTAATATTTAATTGGTATTCGCTAAAAATTAAAGAGTAGAAGTCAATGCCATTCATTATTATTTTAATTGGAGTTAATTGAACCATTAGTAATATATAATAAGCATAAAAACCTGTGAAAATCCAATGTTGGTAACAAACAGCTAAAAGGAAGGTTAAAATGCCATGAAACAAAGCTCGGAAAATTATATTAAAACGTTCATTAGGAGCACACACCTGCAAACTATTAAATGTCAAATTCTAATAAATTTGAATAGATACACATGCAGCTTCTACATATATTGGAAACGGTCGGATGTTTTAGCAGGATATGCTAGACGAGGGGTTATTTTACTCAAGTAGGAATCCTCGTGGATTTAAATAGCAGATAGTAAAGAATATCGATTTGTACCACTCAGACCAGGGTAGAAAGGGATGGATAAAACGCGTAAAGCAGAGACACTGATAATAAAGGCGTGATTTGTGAAGTTTCACTAGGGCTACGATTGGTTGAAATAAGATGCAAACATGAGAGGGGAAAGCATAGCAGTTGGTGTGTAAAATTAATTAGTTGTTCTCGGACATGTTGCGAGCCGTGTAGAAATTTCTTAGATTTTCAACTTGGACGTGTGCAAATTTAGTAGAATCACTGTGCCGAGCCGTCAAAAGGGAAAATAGAATGCGAAATTCTAAAAATTGTCCGTTGCGGGACAAATTCGACTTGCAAGCGGGCCATTATATAAACCCGTGTTAATAGGTGTTTCGCTCTCTTAGATTTTTGACTTTATTCAATACTTTAAACAGTTTTGCTCTTTATTTTTTGATTATTCGATACTTTAAGTAGAATACGTGGTGATTACGTGCTACAATAAAAGTTATTAGTGCACTTAGAGAAGGTACAAGGTAATAAAGTCTAGTTATATTTGCGAGTATTACTGTACCAATTATCCAAATTAGTAACGAGAAATAAATAAATAGAAGTAAGCAGTTTTGGGTATAGCGTGAAAGAATTATGAATTTCTTTGCTATTTTTCGGGAATGAGTAATCAAGTGTTATTCGTAAACGTGATTGGATCCACAAAACAAGATTTAGATATACATAGATGAGTTCCTGAGAAGCCCTGAAACAATTTAGACAAATGGTGGTGTAGAAAAATTTTAAAGGCGACCAGGAATCCTAGGACGTAAACATAACCCAGCTGGAATGGTGGAATTAGCAAGGACGATGTACATTGAAGCCACGAGTGCAGTAACCTTCAGGTAAATTATGCAATTTTGTTCGTTCTTAGATATTTTGGTGCGTGTTGAATATCTTTATAATTTGTTTGATAAAAATGGACAGTAGTAAATTTGTATAAACAACAAATTTTTAATTTTAAGGTAAAATTTTCTTGTATAAGTAGAAAGGAGTATTTATCAGGTTTATGTTTTTGATTATGATGAAAATTTGGGTCTGTCTTTAAGCTCAATTAGACTAACCTGTTAAATTAACGTAAAGGGGTGGGAGATTCTCCCTTTTATTCAGACTTAGGTCTGCACATATTGTTAACTTAATTAGTATGCATCCTACAAGGACTCTAATTCTGGATGCAAATTAAAATGATGACAAATTTTAACTTGAAATTTTATGATGCTGAAACTTATGCTGAAATTTAATTTTGAAATTTTAATGCATTATGAATATTGATGTAAATAGGGTTAACGTTGATGTTTGTGGTAGGAATGTGTTTGTTTTTTTATGAATGAGGATGAAAGTTTTAACTAGGTGAGCAGCCGAGGCGGGAGAGTAAAGAGGCGATTATCAGAAGAGAATCACAGCAATCTGGACGGTCCAATCTGTGGGGCTCGAATGATCAGCAGAAAGTAACAGTTCCCGTGACCAAGGGCCCATTTCACAGCAATATATATATATATATATATATATATATAGGTTGATGTAATAATGAGGTCACGAGGGGTCATTCAACGCCAAATTCTGTCAGAAAACTCCCCTAAGCGGAGAAAAGTAAAGTTTACCAATATTTAGTTTTACCCGGTATAAACATAAAAGCGTACTACCTTAACAAGATTTAATATGTTCCCGTGCAAAACAAAAACGCTTTTAGTACATCTAGTATTATAATACCATTTAAGAACGAAGCGCAACTCTAATGTCTGTGTAAATATTGATTTTGTAGAAAAATATCTTTAAAACAGGTTTTTATTGCATCGTAAAACGCGCCTCATTCCCTTTAAAAATACCAAAATAAATTTCAGTTACTTAAAACACGAGAGAATTTATGAATTGAATAATTAAAATCCGTACATTGCTAGAATGAAAATCAATCTTTAAGAATACTAGCGAAATTGTAGTCGGCTAATTTACATTTTTCCACTTTAAAAATACTACATAAATTTCAGTTTCAAGAAATCATTTAAAACAGGTCTCATCATGAATTCATACTCGTTAAAAAAACATTTTATGGATAGATTCATTCCAAAAAAGCACATTTCAAATCAATTCTAGAATAAATTACGTTGTTTAATAAAAGAATACATTTTCTTCGAAAGTGTTCAATAAAGCAATTAAATTATCCAATTAATGATATTGTATGAACAAACGCTCCAATTCGAAGAAGCGCTGATATCTGGAGGCTATAAAATAAATGAGAACAAGTTTAATAGCTTTAATTATAGTTCAAAACTCGTGATAAAGAGACGTTGGTTTTAATACGTTTACAAAGAATCGAAGACTTTTATGATTGCAATAACTTTTACTATCTAATTAAATAGATAAGGAAGCGCGAAATTGCAGTGTAATATTGCGTCATGCGTGTGAATAATGTTTAAGAACAGAATCGAATGATGAGATAGGTATTAAGATTATTTATTATATAAACAGGACTTTAGTTTGAGAAGTTTCATTAATTCGTTCGACACCGAACATGTAGTTTAGAGTAATTTATAATTCATTTAGTTTACGGCATGTAATGAAACATAGACTGATTATGAAGCATAATTATTTTAAACAATACAACGAAAATTTTTCGCTTCAATATTAATAATCTTGGTCCGAGGTCAACCATTAGTTTTCAATTTATTAAAAATAAAAGTATGTTCAACTACGTATACCTCGACAGATGAAAAAAGCGATTAAAATAGAAACGGAACCATACATTTTAAGTGCAGTTGAGTACACTGGAAACGATATATTTATAAGCGAAGACAGGTAGTCTTAAGGAAGAATTTGACAGCTCAAACAGCAAGTATTACTTTGTTTTGTAACCTAAATTAAAAGACTTACTCTCTATGACCGAACAAAACTAAGTTCAATTTACCCTGTACAAATAAATTTCTACAATCTAACTCGTAAATAAAATTGTTCCTAGTATTGAGACACAAAAATATAGGGATAATCTTTTTAAACGGGTTGGGAAGGATTTGTTAATAAAGTGATGTCAAAATTCACAGGAACTTAAAATTTGTAAAATTCTAAAGTTTGAAAATCAAGTCTCATAATGTCATGAAATTAGATTTCGTAGTACATTGTATCAATTCTTTCAGGGAATGTTATAAACAGGAAAAATGCGATATGTCCGTCGGTCGTGAAATATCGGCATGTAAAAATTAGCTATAACCCCTTGCGGGCGATTTAAAGCGTCAGAAGATATGTAAAAGTGTCTTAACAGGATTCGTAGTTTATTCATGATTATTAACCTTGAATTGATTAGTATTCATTAATTTGTGCATTACTGATTATAATCGATTACTTGAAGAAGATAAGCATTGAAATATTATAAAATTTATCAAAAATGTACGGCACGGAACCGCTTTCATCGAAATATCTGATGTAGAAAATAGTAACTTTGGTATTAATACACAAAGAAAATAATTCAAACACCACTGGTATCTAAAAATTAATATACAAACAAATGTTGATGACATTCAATAAAGACATGAGAGCTGCTTGTAATGAAAACACAGATATGGGATGATTTATTATTGTACCGCTACAAAGTTGCGAGTCTCTATAAAAGGTCAGTAATATTTACTATCTAGTATATAATTTATGCTTTTTGTATCTGAATGAGAATAATTTTAGTTATATTCAATTATAATAAGCTAGTTTAACATGGAATTCTTGTAATGCTCGAATAAGTTGAACGTGTTTAATTATTATATTCTGAAAAAGAAATTCAGTATATTGCTTTTGCTGCAAAGGTTTTGTAAATTCCGATACGAAATCTACTCATCTTACTGATGAAAGGAGCTATTATGACTGGCAGCTTCCTAGTAAATAGTCAAATTAAAGAGCAACAATTTTAAGTGTCACATATTAGATCTAGCCAAAAAGGTTACGTTTTTTTAATAATACGACGAATCCTAGTCACGAAGAACAAATTTCGGTTTGTGTCAGATATGCCGACACGAATAGTACAAAAATTAATTTACAGGAACCATTTTCTGTTTCCTCTCTATAGAAAGTACAACAGGTAAATTTTAACAAAAAGTCCTTTGTTCGTATTAAAAAGAAAGGTTTAAAATCCAAAAACATAATAGATCAGGGCCATGAGAAAGTAACAAATATGTATGATAAGCACATCGGTTTTTAAAAATTAATGTTCGATTTGAACCCAAAAGCTTTCTTTGTTCCATGTTGCAAATCTAATAGTAAACAATACGGAAAAATCAAATTGGCGGGTAAAGGCTATTTGTATTAGGCGACATTAACTTTAGACGAGAAAAATTTAACTTTGCGTTTGTGAAAATAAATTTATTAAAAAAAATTATTAAAATATTCATATTAATGATTTTCGTTTCAAAACAGTCAGATTCTGTTCAAATTTCAAATAAATTAATATAATATTTTCAGAAATAATTGTCGTTTTAAACAGTCACACTTTTTAGAGTAAGGCAAAATGATTTAACCGTCGCCGACTTCAACTACTGGTTGCAAGCAAAAAGGTTTATATGTAGGTACAGTTGTCTTTCAGAGAATATCTAAATGCATTAACCGAATGCTACAAGCTCACTAGAATTAACTTATTCAGTTTAAATACAAAGTTAGGAATAATACAGCAATCCATAATGACTTAAACAACTTTTTATCACAAAATGCATTGTTCGAGCCTCACTAATTATCAATGTTCTGTGCAGAATTGTGTTTGATGCTCTATAATTTTTACGGAAGGAAATAAATGAATTGTGGATTACGACATTTAAACTGAGTAAATATATAAAAAAACATGTAAAATATGTAACTTTAGCAAAAGAAAAAAATAATACTAATAATATAAAGTTCCATTTATGATTCTTAAACCATCGATGTATAAGTCTTTTTTTCAACTACATGGTCTTTGTTTCTAGCAGTCTTATACAGAGTATATAATGCGTTTGAGTTTCTTCAGATATAGACCAGATAAGAAAGTAAAAATTAATTTTGAACCGACAGAATAAACGTATATGTACCCTATATATCTAGATTTTATGAATAGTTAAAGTTAACTAAGCATAACATTTCTATCCTTGGCTTTCTTTGAAAGTAATTCAAATAATGAAACCCAAGAGCTTTAAAATTACTTTGTTTACAAAACATTAAGAAGCGTAACCCAAGAGAATAACTTATTTAAAATCCGTGCATGATAACAAATCTAAAAGTACGTCCTGAGTAGCAAAGACATTAAGTATGCGCTTTGCATGAAAAAATTGTTACAATAGACAGTTATTGCCCGTCCCGACAATCAGGGGTTCATGGAATACCATCATTGCAACAGCAATACAGATCACAAAGAAAGTACGTGACATATACGTAATGAATGTACTGAAGCATAAAATAAATATGTTTCATTGTGAAAATGAAATTTGATAGAGGTAAATGGTTGTATGATGATTAAGCCCGACATAAAAAGTTAAGTTAAAATGGCTAAGTAACATTTGAGTATATAGACCGTATGTACAAAATACCTTAATTTAATACTTTTACTAAGGTATATTTTTACGTGTATTATTATTCAGTTTCACAATCATCAAAAATGATTAGAATTAATTATTAATTATCAAGTGAGAAATTTACAAGCCACGGGAAGTCCACACGCCGCTACCAGGAAACCTAATTAGTAATCAGCATGAAACATAGAACCACACACAGAAAATGAACAATTACTAATTATTAGAAAATAACATTTAATTATAACAAAGAGATTACACATTAATCAGCGGGAAGCGCTAGTTAATAAAAATAGAGCGCGCTCAAAACCATGGAGAACGTACATCGGTTTTCAAGAGAGCAAGTCCTTGGGGTGTGTGTGCTCGTATTCCCAGTCCAAGCCTAAGAGAAATGTAAGTAATTATTTGTGACTTTATTTGTAACTGTCATGCTATAACTATTCCTACTCAATTATTATGCTTACAATTATATATGTATCTGCGTAACGAATAATCGTAACTAATATGTTAATATGCTTGTAGTCATGCTATAACTATCTATATGCCTTATTTATGAAATATGTTCATGTGCTCGTACCTAAAATTAAATACTGATTCTGTACAAAGTACATCGGGTTATTATTTATGTATTAACTCCAATTACAATTCATGGTAGGAACATACAACTAACAAATGAATCTCGGAACTCTATCCGAGGGTATCCCGTTTAGACATTCTTAAATACCCCCTGAGCTACGCACACGTCACATGCGGTGGAAACGCCGCACGTCACATATGGTGGAGGCCGCCGGTTCCTCCGTCTCACGATATTTCACTAATAAATCTGGCATCTCAAATCACTAATCAGTCTAACAAAACAATTATTTTTACTTAATTACAGTCTTATTACCAAAACATGCATAGCTAACATTCATAATATTGTTTTTATTTCAATTTTTCAATTCCAAGATTTTCAACCAACATAAGTATTTTTCCTCCTATCATTTAATAAAGATCCAAACACAGCAGTTCCCCAACTCAAAACATGCCATAAAGTACCAAGTACATGGAAGGATTCCTATCCATTGTTTCAGAACGGTTTTCCGATATTAACTCCGCAGTCACGCGTTCATAAACCTAGCCTGCCACTTGCAGAGCAATTTTATTTTATTACATGTCAATCGCCGTCTATTTCGTGCGGAACGTCATCAAAGGTTTTTCGAGTTTTGTACATTTACCATTACTTTTTCACTTTATTTCACATATAAAACTCACATATCGACCCCTAATTTTGAGGTACCACCCTCGTCTATTCACGTTCTCTCTACATGTTGACGTTCATTTATTGCCGGTTTCCAAAAAAGTCGCACATCTCTCAACTCCGAACTCTTTGTTGCATTCGCGCGTATATCTAGATTTTCAGGTAACCGAGTTCCATATAACTAACTTTAATCTGAGTTGGATATAATCTTTATGTTTTAATTCCCCTACTATTTCGTATGTTTTCGGCGGTTTTTCTGATTATTTTACAATCTCACTATTGAGTTTATGGCAAAACGATACGCGGGAAATTCCTGTTACCATGTAATTGACGTAGGTATACATGTAATTTTTTTTATCTGAAACCATATAATTGCACATACTGCAGTCTATTGTATAAAAACATTACGTCATCTTTGAAACCCTATACTTCTGTATTCTGATGGCTTAACGTCTGATTAGTACATCGTATTAAAGTGTATGTGTTACTTTTGGGATAATTGCAACAATAAAACTATGTCATAATGTATGGAATTTATTAAACCAACTTTCAAATGCTCATACTTTAGGTGTATATTAGCAAATTTCCTATCATTTTCTTACCAATGTTAAAAAGGTTCTTAAAAATACAAGACGTGTTTTCACTACAAAGTTTTTTGGTTAAAGTATAATTGGTTGGCTTACATTTTTGCGGTTAAAATAATTTACAACTTGTTATTTAATTTTCCTTATGTATTTAACAAAAATAAAACTATTATATTTGTGGTTTTCAGTTTAGTTCAAATAAAAATACGAATTTATTTGGAAGTCTTGTTTTTAAACACAATTTTACAGGAAAATTGAAATTATATAGGGTGCCTGAATAATTTAGGCCATTCAAGATGAATTTCTTTTCTTTCAATCTAAATTATTGATAGGGTAACGTTTACGTTGCTTAGGGGTCATAGCAGTAAACTAGCACCTCTCCGATAAGTTTCTTCGAACATTTTTTAGATTTTCAATTGCTTTTTTTAAGGTATTAATGACAAATACATACTTTTACTTTTTGACAATTTTTTTTTAATAGTCACATTATTCGATTACACAAATGAAAAAAAAATACTCACACTTTTTGAATTTATAGTAATCTTAGATGCCCACCATAAGAAAGAAAAATTGACTATCGCTATTCAAAATGTAGAACGTTTAGAAAATTTCTGTTGACGCCATTAAATTGGCAGATGTCAATAATATAAAACAGCCAAGTATCATGCAATTTGAATGCTCAATGTGGAGATACAAATTTTTGAAAACAAATTTCAATTATCAGATTTTATATTATAATTTGTGAATACTTATTGGTGTCAGATAGTAGAGCATTAAAATGTGCACCCTTTTTTTCTAGTTAACTAACCCTGCATCTTTTGTAGTTTTCAAGATAGCAATGGTGGGCATTGAAAAACCCATCACCCTATATGTACACTTACAGTAAATAAAATACTGTACAACCTCGCACTGTTGGACTACACGCCACCCTGAATTAAACCAATGCGTGTTATACAGCACCTACCAAATGACTTACACTAGTTAGTTGTCCGATTCCTACAGGAAAATAAGATTCGTTAAAATGGGGATCCAATGGGTATAGAGTTGCTCCATCTGGCGTTCTATCTCCGTGGCGGAATAGCTAAAATAAATTAAAGAACCGTATCTAAAACAAAAGGGCACACCTTACCACAGTCACAAGCTTTATATTGTGTGGACTAGTGAACTTCGTAAAACACAAAATAATTAGAAGAGTAACACTGAACGTAATGGACATCATAAAACTAGGATCAAGTTCGAATAATTAATAATCAACTACTTATGTCTGTATCTTCACGGTATACTTGTATTAATGGTTAAAGGTCAACACAATTAGGATAATAAATCAAATTAGATTCTTATAATTATGAACAACTATAAATGACTCTAAGAAAAACCTGCTTATCATTAAGAGTTCAAGGTTATATACTTAATTGGCGCTCGAAGTGTACTAAATTAATTGGATTGATTCTTTTTTAGGTTAAACTATTCATCAAAAATTGGTACCTTATACCGCATTATTGTATTATAAATAATTGCATTTGTTTCGCGTTAATAAATACTTGTGTGATTTGCTAAAAAATACATTTTAGAAAGTCCTTTACAACGCAGTTCACTATACATTAACGTAATTTTGAATCCTCTGATGCACTAACCGAAAGCGGCACATCGACCAGGAGACAAATCTTTTTATCTGGAAATTTTAAACTGAAGACAAACCCTTGCCGATCCAAGCAAAGTACGAATCTTTATTGTGTGTCATGATACACACACTACAAAGGACTGAGACACATTACAGAAGATTCATGACAAGGGACGAACGACAGCATCCACGTGAAACAAAAGACATTTACAAAAAACAACTATACGAAATGAAAAGGCATACCTGGAGGGTCTTCGTAGAGAGACACTTTCAGGTTGATCCATGGGGACTACTGTTCAAAGTAGTAATCGACAAATTGAAGACCAACATCATACTCTACCTAAAAAAAAAACAGACGGCACGTAGACGAGGAACAGCGAGGAGACTGCGAACGTGCTCATGACAGCACTGCTACCCGACGACGAACCGTAAGACAAAACATCGGAATAAACTCCCAAACGTACACAAGTGACTGAACAAAACGAACTTGCCAATAAAACATGGAACCGGGAAGGTGAGACTATCCGACCCTACACGGACGAAGATGTCATTGCCACAATACGACGCTTAATGCCGCATAAAACTCCAAGACCAAACAGGATACAGGCAAACGTGATGACACTAGAACCTCAACTGGTGTCGACGTTACGTAGCCTTTACAATGAATGCCTGAACCAAACTAAATTTCCAAACATCTGAAAACACACAGACGTTATTATAATCCCAAAAGTAAACGGAAAGATCCTACAAACACAAATCCATACAGACCGATATGCCTACTGAACACTTTGGGTAAGGCATTTGAACAACTATTGTGCGACAGCATGCGTGGGAAACAGAGAACAGACGGGCATGCATCCAAGATACTACGGGTTTTAGGGAGGACGCTAATGATTTTCGTTTCAAAACAGTCAGATTCTGTTCAAATTTCAAATAAATTAATATAATATTTTCAGAAATAATTGTCGTTTTAAACAGTCACACTTTTTAGAGTAAGGCAAAATGATTTAACCGTCGCCGACTTCAACTACTGGTTGCAAGCAAAAAGGTTTATATGTAGGTACAGTTGTCTTTCAGAGAATATCTAAATGCATTAACCGAATGCTACAAGCTCACTAGAATTAACTTATTCAGTTTAAATACGAAGTTAGGAATAATACAGCAATCCATAATGACTTAAACAACTTTTTATCACAAAATGCATTGTTCGAGCCTCACTAATTATCAATGTTCTGTGCAGAATTGTGTTTGATGCTCTATAATTTTTACGGAAGGAAATAAATGAATTGTGGATTACGACATTTAAACTGAGTAAATATATAAAAAAACATGTAAAATATGTAACTTTAGCAAAAGAAAAAAATAATACTAATAATATAAAGTTCCATTTATGATTCTTAAACCATCGATGTATAAGTCTTTTTTTCAACTACATGGTCTTTGTTTCTAGCAGTCTTATACAGAGTATATAATGCGTTTGAGTTTCTTCAGATATAGACCAGATAAGAAAGTAAAAATTAATTTTGAACCGACAGAATAAACGTATATGTACCCTATATATCTAGATTTTATGAATAGTTAAAGTTAACTAAGCATAACATTTCTATCCTTGGCTTTCTTTGAAAGTAATTCAAATAATGAAACCCAAGAGCTTTAAAATTACTTTGTTTACAAAACATTAAGAAGCGTAACCCAAGAGAATAACTTATTTAAAATCCGTGCATGATAACAAATCTAAAAGTACGTCCTGAGTAGCAAAGACATTAAGTATGCGCTTTGCATGGAAAAATTGTTACAATAGACAGTTATTGCCCGTCCCGACAATCAGGGGTTCATGGAATACCATCATTGCAACAGCAATACAGATCACAAAGAAAGTACGTGACATATACGTAATGAATGTACTGAAGCATAAAATAAATATGTTTCATTGTGAAAATGAAATTTGATAGAGGTAAATGGTTGTATGATGATTAAGCCCGACATAAAAAGTTAAGTTAAAAATGGCTAAGTAACATTTGAGTATATAGACCGTATGTACAAAATACCTTAATTTAATACTTTTACTAAGGTATATTTTTACGTGTATTATTATTCAGTTTCACAATCATCAAAAATGATTAGAATTAATTATTAATTATCAAGTGAGAAATTTACAAGCCACGGGAAGTCCACACGCCGCTACCAGGAAACCTAATTAGTAATCAGCATGAAACATAGAACCACACACAGAAAATGAACAATTACTAATTATTAGAAAATAACATTTAATTATAACAAAGAGATTACACATTAATCAGCGGGAAGCGCTAGTTAATAAAAATAGGAGCGCGCTCAAAACCATGGAGAACGTACATCGGTTTTCAAGAGAGCAAGTCCTTGGGGGTGTGTGTGCTCGTATTCCCAGTCCAAGCCTAAGAGAAATGTAAGTAATTATTTGTGACTTTATTTGTAACTGTCATGCTATAACTATTCCTACTCAATTATTATGCTTACAATTATATATGTATCTGCGTAACGAATAATCGTAACTAATATGTTAATATGCTTGTAGTCATGCTATAACTATCTATATGCCTTATTTATGAAATATGTTCATGTGCTCGTACCTAAAATTAAATACTGATTCTGTACAAAGTACATCGGGTTATTATTTATGTATTAACTCCAATTACAATTCATGGTAGGAACATACAACTAACAAATGAATCTCGGAACTCTATCCGAGGGTATCCTGTTTAGACATTCTTAAATACCCCCTGAGCTACGCACACGTCACATGCGGTGGAAACGCCGCACGTCACATATGGTGGAGGCCGCCGGTTCCTCCGTCTCACGATATTTCACTAATAAATCTGGCATCTCAAATCACTAATCAGTCTAACAAAACAATTATTTTTACTTAATTACAGTCTTATTACCAAAACATGCATAGCTAACATTCATAATATTGTTTTTATTTCAATTTTTCAATTCCAAGATTTTCAACCAACATAAGTATTTTTCCTCCTATCATTTAATAAAGATCCAAACACAGCAGTTCCCTAACTCAAAACATGCCATAAAGTACCAAGTACATGGAAGGATTCCTATCCATTGTTTCAGAACGGTTTTCCGATATTAACTCCGCAGTCACGCGTTCATAAACCTAGCCTGCCACTTGCAGAGCAATTTTATTTTATTACATGTCAATCGCCGTCTATTTCGTGCGGGAACGTCATCAAAGGTTTTTTCGAGTTTTGTACATTTACCATTACTTTTTCACTTTATTTCACATATAAAACTCACATATCGACCCCTAATTTTGAGGTACCACCCTCGTCTATTCACGTTCTCTCTACATGTTGACGTTCATTTATTGCCGGTTTCCAAAAAAGTCGCACATCTCTCAACTCCGAACTCTCTGTTGCATTCGCGCGTATATCTAGATTTTCAGGTAACCGAGTTCCATATAACTAACTTTAATCTGAGTTGGATATAATCTTTATGTTTTAATTCCCCTACTATTTCGTATGTTTTCGGCGGTTTTTCTGATTATTTTACAATCTCACTATTGAGTTTATGGCAAAACGATACGCGGGAAATTCCTGTTACCATGTAATTGACGTAGGTATACATGTAATTTTTTTTATCTGAAACCATATAATTGCACATACTGCAGTCTATTGTATAAAAACATTACGTCATCTTTGAAACCCTATACTTCTGTATTCTGATGGCTTAACGTCTGATTAGTACATCGTATTAAAGTGTATGTGTTACTTTTGGGATAATTGCAACAATAAAACTATGTCATAATGTATGGAATTTATTAAACCAACTTTCAAATGCTCATACTTTAGGTGTATATTAGCAAATTTCCTATCATTTTCTTACCAATGTTAAAAGGTTCTTAAAAATACAAGACGTGTTTTCACTACAAAGTTTTTTGGTTAAAGTATAATTGGTTGGCTTACATTTTTGCGGTTAAAATAATTTACAACTTGTTATTTAATTTTCCTTATGTATTTAACAAAAATAAAACTATTATATTTGTGGTTTTCAGTTTAGTTCAAATAAAAATACGAATTTATTTGAAGTCTTGTTTTTAAACACAATTTTACAGGAAAATTGAAATTATATAGGGTGCCTGAATAATTTAGGCCATTCAAGATGAATT
The DNA here is from genome assembly GCA_036346225.1 of Platerodrilus igneus. Lineage (NCBI taxonomy): Eukaryota > Metazoa > Arthropoda > Insecta > Coleoptera > Lycidae > Platerodrilus > Platerodrilus igneus. Next base: position 8,592,757 of record JARFIW010000791.1, read on the forward strand.
TCTTTTCTTTCAATCTAAATTATTGATAGGGTAACGTTTACGTTGCTTAGGGGTCATAGCAGTAAACTAGCACCTCTCCGATAAGTTTCTTCGAACATTTTTTAGATTTTCAATTGCTTTTTTTAAGGTATTAATGACAAATACATACTTTTACTTTTTGACAATTTTTTTTTAATAGTCACATTATTCGATTACACAAATGAAAAAAAAATACTCACACTTTTTGAATTTATAGTAATCTTAGATGCCCACCATAAGAAAGAAAAATTGACTATCGCTATTCAAAATGTAGAACGTTTAGAAAATTTCTGTTGACGCCATTAAATTGGCAGAGGTCAATAATATAAAACAGCCAAGTATCATGCAATTTGAATGCTCAATGTGGGAGATACAAATTTTTGAAAACAAATTTCAATTATCAGATTTTATATTATAATTTGTGAATACTTATTGGTGTCAGATAGTAGAGCATTAAAATGTGCACCCTTTTTTTCTAGTTAACTAACCCTGCATCTTTTGTAGTTTTCAAGATAGCAATGGTGGGCATTGAAAAACCCATCACCCTATATGTACACTTACAGTAAATAAAATACTGTACAACCTCGCACTGTTGGACTACACGCCACCCTGAATTAAACCAATGCGTGTTATACAGCACCTACCAAATGACTTACACTAGTTAGTTGTCCGATTCCTACAGGAAAATAAGATTCGTTAAAATGGGGATCCAATGGGTATAGAGTTGCTCCATCTGGCGTTCTATCTCCGTGGCGGAATAGCTAAAATAAATTAAAGAACCGTATCTAAAACAAAAGGGCACACCTTACCACAGTCACAAGCTTTATATTGTGTGGACTAGTGAACTTCGTAAAACACAAAATAATTAGAAGAGTAACACTGAACGTAATGGACATCATAAAACTAGGATCAAGTTCGAATAATTAATAATCAACTACTTATGTCTGTATCTTCACGGTATACTTGTATTAATGGTTAAAGGTCAACACAATTAGGATAATAAATCAAATTAGATTCTTATAATTATGAACAACTATAAATGACTCTAAGAAAAACCTGCTTATCATTAAGAGTTCAAGGTTATATACTTAATTGGCGCTCGAAGTGTACTAAATTAATTGGATTGATTCTTTTTAGGTTAAACTATTCATCAAAAATTGGTACCTTATACCGCATTATTGTATTATAAATAATTGCATTTGTTTCGCGTTAATAAATACTTGTGTGATTTGCTAAAAAATACATTTTAGAAAGTCCTTTACAACGCAGTTCACTATACATTAACGTAATTTTGAATCCTCTGATGCACTAACCGAAAGCGGCACATCGACCAGGAGACAAATCTTTTTATCTGGAAATTTTAAACTGAAGACAAACCCTTGCCGATCCAAGCAAAGTACGAATCTTTATTGTGTGTCATGATACACACACTACAAAAGACTGAGACAAATTACAGAAGATTCATGACAAGGGACGAACGACAGCATCCACGTGAAACAAAAGACATTTACAAAAAACAACTATACGAAATGAAAAGGCATACCTGGAGGGTCTTCGTAGAGAGACACTTTCAGGTTGATCCATGGGGACTACTGTTCAAAGTAGTAATCGACAAATTGAAGACCAACATCATACTCTACCTAAAAAAAAAACAGACGGCACGTAGACGAGGAACAGCGAGGAGACTGCGAACGTGCTCATGACAGCACTGCTACCCGACGACGAACCGTAAGACAAAACATCGGAATAAACTCCCAAACGTACACAAGTGACTGAACAAAACGAACTTGCCAATAAAACATGGAACCGGGAAGGTGAGACTATCCGACCCTACACGGACGAAGATGTCATTGCCGCAATACGACGCTTAATGCCGCATAAAACTCCAAGACCAAACAGGATACAGGCAAACGTGATGACACTAGAACCTCAACTGGTGTCGACGTTACGTAGCCTTTACAATGAATGCCTGAACCAAACTAAATTTCCAAACATCTGAAAACACACAGACGTTATTATAATCCCAAAAAGTAAACGGAAAGATCCTACAAACACAAATCCATACAGACCGATATGCCTACTGAACACTTTGGGTAAGGCATTTGAACAACTATTGTGCGACAGCATGCGTGGGAAACAGAGAACAGGCGGGCATGCATCCAAGATACTACGGGTTTTAGGGAGGACGCTAATGATTTTCGTTTCAAAACAGTCAGATTCTGTTCAAATTTCAAATAAATTAATATAATATTTTCAGAAATAATTGTCGTTTTAAACAGTCACACTTTTTAGAGTAAGGCAAAATGATTTAACCGTCGCCGACTTCAACTACTGGTTGCAAGCAAAAAGGTTTATATGTAGGTACAGTTGTCTTTCAGAGAATATCTAAATGCATTAACCGAATGCTACAAGCTCACTAGAATTAACTTATTCAGTTTAAATACGAAGTTAGGAATAATACAGCAATCCATAATGACTTAAACAACTTTTTATCACAAAATGCATTGTTCGAGCCTCACTAATTATCAATGTTCTGTGCAGAATTGTGTTTGATGCTCTATAATTTTTACGGAAGGAAATAAATGAATTGTGGATTACGACATTTAAACTGAGTAAATATATAAAAAAAACATGTAAAATATGTAACTTTAGCAAAAGAAAAAAATAATACTAATAATATAAAGTTCCATTTATGATTCTTAAACCATCGATGTATAAGTCTTTTTTTCAACTACATGGTCTTTGTTTCTAGCAGTCTTATACAGAGTATATAATGCGTTTGAGTTTCTTCAGATATAGACCAGATAAGAAAGTAAAAAATTAATTTTGAACCGACAGAATAAACGTATATGTACCCTATATATCTAGATTTTATGAATAGTTAAAGTTAACTAAGCATAACATTTCTATCCTTGGCTTTCTTTGAAAGTAATTCAAATAATGAAACCCAAGAGCTTTAAAATTACTTTGTTTACAAAACATTAAGAAGCGTAACCCAAGAGAATAACTTATTTAAAATCCGTGCATGATAACAAATCTAAAAGTACGTCCTGAGTAGCAAAGACATTAAGTATGCGCTTTGCATGGAAAAATTGTTACAATAGACAGTTATTGCCCGTCCCGACAATCAGGGGTTCATGGAATACCATCATTGCAACAGCAATACAGATCACAAAGAAAGTACGTGACATATACGTAATGAATGTACTGAAGCATAAAATAAATATGTTTCATTGTGAAAATGAAATTTGATAGAGGTAAATGGTTGTATGATGATTAAGCCCGACATAAAAGTTAAGTTAAAATGGCTAAGTAACATTTGAGTATATAGACCGTATGTACAAAATACCTTAATTTAATACTTTTACTAAGGTATATTTTTACGTGTATTATTATTCAGTTTCACAATCATCAAAAATGATTAGAATTAATTATTAATTATCAAGTGAGAAATTTACAAGCCACGGGAAGTCCACACGCCGCTACCAGGAAACCTAATTAGTAATCAGCATGAAACATAGAACCACACACAGAAAATGAACAATTACTAATTATTAGAAAATAACATTTAATTATAACAAAGAGATTACACATTAATCAGCGGGAAGCGCTAGTTAATAAAAATAGGAGCGCGCTCAAAACCATGGAGAACGTACATCGGTTTTCAAGAGAGCAAGTCCTTGGGGGTGTGTGTGCTCGTATTCCCAGTCCAAGCCTAAGAGAAATGTAAGTAATTATTTGTGACTTTATTTGTAACTGTCATGCTATAACTATTCCTACTCAATTATTATGCTTACAATTATATATGTATCTGCGTAACGAATAATCGTAACTAATATGTTAATATGCTTGTAGTCATGCTATAACTATCTATATGCCTTATTTATGAAATATGTTCATGTGCTCGTACCTAAAATTAAATACTGATTCTGTACAAAGTACATCGGGTTATTATTTATGTATTAACTCCAATTACAATTCATGGTAGGAACATACAACTAACAAATGAATCTCGGAACTCTATCCGAGGGTATCCCGTTTAGACATTCTTAAATACCCCCTGAGCTACGCACACGTCACATGCGGTGGAAACGCCGCACGTCACATATGGTGGAGGCCGCCGGTTCCTCCGTCTCACGATATTTCACTAATAAATCTGGCATCTCAAATCACTAATCAGTCTAACAAAACAATTATTTTACTTAATTACAGTCTTATTACCAAAACATGCATAGCTAACATTCATAATATTGTTTTTATTTCAATTTTTCAATTCCAAGATTTTCAACCAACATAAGTATTTTTCCTCCTATCATTTAATAAAGATCCAAACACAGCAGTTCCCTAACTCAAAACATGCCATAAAGTACCAAGTACATGGAAGGATTCCTATCCATTGTTTCAGAACGGTTTTCCGATATTAACTCCGCAGTCACGCGTTCATAAACCTAGCCTGCCACTTGCAGAGCAATTTTATTTTATTACATGTCAATCGCCGTCTATTTCGTGCGGGAACGTCATCAAAGGTTTTTTCGAGTTTTGTACATTTACCATTACTTTTTCACTTTATTTCACATATAAAACTCACATATCGACCCCTAATTTTGAGGTACCACCCTCGTCTATTCACGTTCTCTCTACATGTTGACGTTCATTTATTGCCGGTTTCCAAAAAAGTCGCACATCTCTCAACTCCGAACTCTCTGTTGCATTCGCGCGTATATCTAGATTTTCAGGTGAGCCGGGAGAGTAAATAGAGGCGTTATCATTGAGATCAACAGCTGAATGACAGTAATCTCGTGATGCTCGATTATCGCAAGTAGTCTAAAGTCATGTAATAGGCATTACAGCAATATATACATTAATTATAATATATAGTAATGTATAATGAACAGGGTATCACAAATTTGACTAGAATTTACCAATATTTATTCGAAAAAATAAGTCTCTTACAACTAATAGTTTTCCGAAAACATTTAAGCGTACTAATTTATAATCGTATTATAATATCGATTAAAACCAAGGAAACTTTAACTTAGTAATTATGAAACATTCTTAAAACAGTATGCCAACCTGCTGTTAAATCTAAATATTATTTAAAAATTTAAAATTTTATTAAAACAGGTATTTTATACATCAAAATTCAAGATCATATCATGTTAAAATTAAAATTAATCTCATTAAAATAACATTAAATTTCATGTAGCATTAATCCACTTTAAAATTACAAATAATTTCAGTTATTCAAAAATCATATAAATCTAATTCATATTAATCATTATTAAGAATCATCTTAAAACATAGATTCAATTCAAGAAATATTTAAATACAATATTCTTCAGTTAATTAAACTTTTAAATTTCAAAGAATAAATTTATCATAAGAATTAAAACAGCTTAAATTCGAGCTATAATATTATTAAAACAGTAATCAAGTTTGATATTTTAATAGTATCAAAACATAGATTATAATATTAATTAACAATACTGATAATGAAGATTTTATATTGAAAAGTTATAAGTTTAAGATTAGCAATAATATTGTATCAAGTTAATGTTAATAAGCAAGAACTGATATCAATAGAGTTAGTTTTAATTAAAACGAGATTTAGAAAATCATTGATTAGGATTTAATATAATTTAATGATAGAACATGTTTTAAATTAGAATCTTTATATAATAATCAAGATCGCATGATATAAATAATTATTTAAATACATATTCAATTTATCGAAGATTGTTAATTGAAACATAACATGTATAAGCATAATTATAAATAAAACGTAAATTAACGAATATTAAGATCGATAGTAAATAAGACATATTTTATATAAAATGTAAGATTATAAGATTTATTTACCGAAAGAACAATTAATAACCAGTATAATTTTAAAATAATTAATCAACTCGAAAATATTTAAGCAAATAATATAATTCATGAAGATTTGTAAGGATGTAAATGATAAGAATTACATAATTGAATTATGAAAGCTAATTAAATAGTTTAATAGTCAAACTAAAATTGTTGTCATATTAATAATCTTTCAGATGTAAAACTATTGAATTGTATCTCAAAATCAGTAAAATTCAGTAATGTTCTCATTAACTAGATAAATAAAGATGAAGTTAACGGTCATTGAATATGTGATTAGTATACTGATTAACGTATTTAAATCGTAGATTAAGTGAAATCTTAGGAAATTAGAATTTATAATTAAGTAACGAATGATATCTTTATGAACTTAATTGAATAAAGAATTTGATTACTAAGAAAATAATGATTAAATTTAATTATAAAACTTACTGACTAGACCATAGATATTTAATGTGACAAGATTGATTTATAAAGAAATATACTGATTATTAATACTGTTTGTAAATTGAGATATTATAAAGTATATCATATACTTATAAGAGATTGAGATTTTTATACAATAAGATGATGTTAAGTAATTCATATATATATCTATGTTAAAGATTTTTAATTATAGTAATACATTTAGTTATAAATTATAAATTAGATGTTAGCAAGAATTCTATGAAATTTCAAATAAATGTACATACGGATCAGTATATCTGAAAAAAAGTTCGAGTATAGTAATTATCGACAAATGAAATTTAGTGCAATAGTCAATTACAATTAAAGGCTTTTATACTCAATAGTAAGAATTAAAACAGTCTTTTAGTATCACGATATAAATTAGCCATATATTTATCTATAATAAACGATTATAAGAATTAGTTTTAAGAATGTTATAAATTATGCATTGATGAAAACATTTATTTAAGACTAGTAAATTAAAAATCTTTGAATAGAATTTAAATGGTGCATCAAAGACAGTATAGGTAAATTATATAAACACGTAAATAATTTGTATCTTGACAATAATTTAATACAAATTTTAAATTATAGTAAACACATTCTTAGTAAATTCAAAATGCGATAAATATTCAAAATTAATTTATTAACAATTTAGTTTCATATTGAAAAGTAAGTTTTATAAAACACAATTTTAACTGATTCAATTGTGTTCAAAAGGTTTAAATAAATTTATATAGTCAGTAATGTTCAATATTAGATAATGTAACGTATTAAGATAATCTGATTGTAAAAGTTTAAGTGAATATTACATGTTCAATCTAATTTAACAAAGTTAATCAAATGTGTGACCTCAAAATTTATAAGTTCGATGCAAGACTTCTTTGATACTATTAATTTTAAGTAAAATAGGAATTTATAATCAATTCAAATGTATAATGTTTAAATCAACATTAAATTCTTAGCAAGTATATAATAATACTGGAATATATAATTCAAATTCATAATTTATGATAATAATGTCAATATTTTTTCAACTAACAAGTTATTTAGACTTTCAATATTCAGATATTAGTTAGATTCATTAAAAGAAATTTTAAGAAGATAAAATTGTCTTTACAAGCACATGCTAGTATAGCTATAAATTAACTTTATCATTACAGTTCAAGTATTAGAAAGTAACAAGATTAATTTTAATAAACTAGCTACAAAATCTGTTAATATAACGAATAGCTAAAGATACTGTCAAAAACTATTAATGCTAATAGAAGCATAGAATAGTAAAAATTGAAGACTTTGAAGAATTTGTCATAAAACGTAAATACTAAGGTATGATTACAATGCAAAATAATATCATAAAATGTTACATGTTATGATAATAAATATTTACATGAAATAATATTGTCATGTAGAGTTTGATAACGATATTAATTAAAGTCTAAGAAATTAATATGCGTATAGAAAATATATATAACGTATCAAAATTATATTATTTACTTATAATATATTTGATAGTATAATCTGTAATAAATTTATAAAATGTTAAAGTATATTAATTATCCTATAGAAATCAACCTTAGTAAAATAAGAACTAATTTAACGTAACCATGTATAACATATAGAATGACAATAATTTAAGTTTAATAAATAAACTAGTTAAAGTACAGCGATCCTAAACACAATAATCAGGAATACGCAACAGATTAATCATCAGTTAATACAAGATAAATTAAAAATATAGTAGACTCATGAATTAATAATTTAATCTGCAAGTATATGTTACATATATATTAGCTCGAATAGAAGTAAATGTTAAATGTATTTGCTAATATACTATTTTAGAATGTAATAATGATAATACTTTGTAATTAATCAGGTATATATTATCCATAATTTAAAATATAATATTCTAATTTACAAGTAAACCTACATTAAATATCGACTTACTAATATATGTTGTTAAATATCTATCCATGAATGAACATTTAATACAGTTCACATTTTTGAAGTAATAATGAATCTAAATACTAACATCAAGCAACTATTGAAGTCATAAATGTGAACCGAGTCAAACGTAATTTAATCCGTTTCAAAGTGTTCGTCTCATTTTATTATATAAATGCTTCAAAGAATACATAATATTTACTAATTTATCCTTGGATTCATTTTCCAAACTAATTTCTTAATAATATGAAACAATGACTAATTAAATTGTTACAATAAATTAAAATCTTCAATAATAAGATACATAGGTACACGTTCAAATATACCAATACTGAAGTACTCCTTACAAGAAACGTCTTGACTAATTTTAGTCATCAATCGCTTATTCACCATCAGAATTAATTTTATTACATATTCACTATTCTCAGCATCAGGTATTCCATTAGAATTATTATTACCTGCTATACAATCTACATGATCGACGTATAATATATGTTATGCCAGTCCATCATTTCAATTGACTTTCATTATTGAAATTGATTCATAGTGATTTAAGCATACAATGTTTAATACGGTTATTCTGTTAACATCAATACATTATATGTAATTTAATGCATATTCAATTTCTATTGATTTACAACATAGTTTATTTAATCTAATTGATATTACTAGCTAATCATTCCATGAATGACAGTTACATGAAGTGTTATCTGATCAATATTGATATAATCGAATTATGTCATAAACCTACTCATTTACAAACTTTATTCTATACTAGCTGCTATATCGCAAACATAAAGTAATTATAATCTATTGATTTAATTGTAATCAAAAATTCAACTAACATAATATTTATCATTTAAAGACAATTCAACATTCATACTATTTATACGATAATCACATTAATCCAAGGATCCACTTTAAATGGTTTTAACGTTAGTCATAAAGGTATACTTACAATTTCTTGATAAATTTATTTATTCCTACTATGAGTATTTGGCAATTTCGTATTAATTTTCATTTGTCATTTATCAAATTATTATAATTTGATTTAGAATTTATTATTAACATATATACTTTACAAATTTTAACTTAATTATGTATAATTCTTTAAGATGCAATCTTTTCTAATCAATCTATTTTGTATAACTTATATGTATTAGTATGCAGTAACATATACTTACGTACATATTTAATTTGATCTTTAATATTTAATACTTATAGAAATTACATATTATTTGACATTTTTATTAATACAATTATTTACGATTAAAATGCAAAATTCCAATTATTGACATTAATAGAATTTAATGACCATAGAAAAATTGCACCTTCAAATTTAGAATTTAAAAATTTCGTTGCGAATATTGGCTATGATCATGTAATCATTATAACAGCAGTACAATGATTTAGCTAATGTTCGTCATTTTAAAAATTTATAATTGTTTAAACTAATTTTGATACTTATTAGTCAATATAACATAAAATGTCAACTTTTTATAATCTACCGATTTTTCTTTTCAATCAAATGTACAGACTAACATAACGTTTTTACTACTTGATAAATAAAATCTGTCAATGCACATGTGTCCCTCAAACATGTTTAAGACCTCAATATAAATTTCTTCCATTCATAAGAAAATCAAGACTTTAATGGTCAATTTTAGATTGTTCAGATGTACATTCTGGGATACAATAAGTTAAAAACACTAACAGAAGAATTTATTATAAGTCCACATAGCTTTAGTATTCGTGTGGATCTTAGTCAAAATAAATATTTGAATGTAACATTAACTTTGAATTAAATGTCAACTATAAAACATTATACACACTCTATTTTAGTGTTACGATCTTGATATTAATGTCATACAATTGTACAATTGATAATTATTAATTTTTGTTATAACAATAAATTGACTCTAACCGAATACTTTACTTCCGATTTAGTTTATCTTAATAGATACCAGTGTCATAAATAACTTGACTTGATGTTTATAAACTTATTTAAAATTTACCTAACTTTGACTTGTATTATACGGCAGTATTCATTATTTCGTAATAAATTAATTTGATTTGTGAAAATTTACAAAATCCTTATACAAGAATTCACTTGAATACATAATTTTATCTACTAGATAACAAATGCATCTTTTTGAAAACTTACTGAATTTGAAACGAAGACAACTGAGACTTGAAAACAAATCTTATTGTAATGTTAAATACTTAATTGTGACTGTAACACTACTGAATCAACTATGTCATAGATCGAAATTGAAACAACTACATAGCTATAAATAAAGCAACGATTGAATAGAATAAGCTACTTCGTACTTAATGGTAAGTTCAACGTAATGAATTGAAACAAATCATGATTCTACAAATCGATGACGACTAACAGAACGGTCTAAAATAAACGTAGTTAACTAACGATCACCGTTACATCCGTAAAGCACTTAAATGATATGAATCAATACAATTTCGGTAACAATAAAATGAACTTATGAAGTACTTGTATTATAACTTGACAGATAATATACGACTAGTCGCAAAATTAAGATCCTATATAGCAATATACTTTAATCCTCATAATTCTAAAGCAAGCTACATGGAAACTTAGAATATTTAAACTTGAGACAACAGCCTTAAATCAAGAAACGTACTAAATCTCAATGTATAACAACTTAGCTGAAGCTGAGATTAAACAATTACAGTACATTATTAAATTGGGAACATTTTCAAAAGACTTTGCATCACATTATAGTTAAGAAGAAATTAACGTCGATATATCTTGTCAAAATAAGTTTTAAAGTCTACATGTTTTCATTCTAAAACATGTCTAAATCCATTTGTACACTTAATAAATTGATTAAGATATTAAAACAATGTTTACATAACATTAATAAGAAATTGACAAATCATATGCAATGTACGAATTAATCTGAAGTTATTGAGCATATCTAAGAACGAAATTACAATAATCTATAACTAACGATTATCATAAATACATAGTATAACAAAGAATCTATGAAAAATTATTGAAGCCAATATGTATGATTCGTAAATATGTGATTGATGCTATTAAATCGAATTGAAATCACATAATCAGACCAATTAATAAGCTAATGAGAATTACTAGAATAGCAAGTAATTAATAGTAAATAATTACCACATGATAAAGCTTCACCATGTCGTTTTATTTCCAGTAACAACAGTTTAACGTAACTTCTAAAAAGACAATGTAGTAAATATTGAACCAGTAAAATATTGTACACATATAAAAGAACGTAATCCCATGATATAGTTAACTACTGAACATTATGTTAACAATCAACTGATCAATAATGAGCTTTACAATAATTTACAATAATGAACTTCGTAACAATAATTTAAAATCAAGAAGGAACAGATTAACATCCTATGATCACTATTTGCAAATAAATAGTACATTAAGTACTTAGAATTATGAACAATAGTCATGAATGTACACATACAGCTACTAATCGTAAATAGGTAGAATGACACATAATCAAATAGCAGTTAAATAGTAAATGAATTAAGTTATGATTATAGTGAATATATATAATGTTAAAATTAATATTGGTATATAATTACGAGTATATTAAAATGTAACAAAGATTTAATACAAATTATATCTAAAATTATAAATCAATTAAACATGAAACATTAATATTAAATTATAAGTTATTACTATAATCATTCAGAGATTAATGAATTTAGTATCAGTAAAATCTAGAACAACAATGTACAAATATGAATTGGAATATAATATCAAGATAACACATTACACAAGAATTATATATGTTAAACTAATAAATAACTGCTCTTATAAAATGATAGTAATAATTAATGGCTCATGGAAGTTACTGTTGTAATACATCAGTTAAGAGTGATATTTATTAATACTATTGAAACTTAAGAAACTATTCACTATATATAATAAATGCTAGTATGAATATGTCTACAATAATTAGTGAAGCCTTACGACTACAATAGATCATGTACATCATTAACATGCTTTACAGTCAAATATGCTGATTAGATATGTAAGTATAGAACCAATAATAGATGTAAACGGTATATTACCGAATTCATATCTGATCAGACTAAACGACTACAAGAGCTATACACATATTAAGTTAACTACAATGAACTCACAGCTTCTAACAGTATCTCAAGTGTAAATGAACCCAATATATTTAGTTTACAAACATTCAAATATAAGCCTAATCATACTAAATCTGCAGAACATCATAAATACAAGTATAAATGCCTACATATTTCAAGAACAGTTATACTCCAAACATTATAAACAAACCAGCATAATTGCTACTAATTAAATTATGATTACCAAGTTATACGATCGATCCATTCAAAGGAAACGAGTTCAATAATGACGCTAATCTAACTACATAGAAGATCAACTATTTTGAGTAATCGTCTGAATTCGTCTAACTAACCACGTTCAGAATTTATTCTTCAATATGCAACTTCATCTAAACTATCAATCTATGATTTTCAGTACATTATCACTTTACTGTACATTTATTCATATAATCGTATCAATCCCTATCTGAGCTAAATATTCGAGTTATCTAATTGTGAATCTAATGGTTAGACAGTCCAACCTAATACCTATCTGAATGACTAGTAATCATAATTTCGATTACGACTTAAATTACAATACTATCTATTATAAATGCTTGTAACTTATACAATTATCCGTAATTCTGTTAGCGTTATTTATAATTAAATTTACGTGACTATGCAAATACATACTTGGAACCGTCATCCTTTAAACTAGTACATGTAATTCTATGGATACTATTGTCAATATTTTACTGTTAAAATTAAAACAATCAACATAATTATATATTTATGAACTGTTATTTTGTTAAATTCAATTATATTTTCATTCTAATTTAAAAAATCAAACATGTATATTTAGTATTGTTAAAAATTGAGTCATAATTTATTAAGATATGAAATATTTTATTTTTACCGAATGTTATGTTAACTAATAAATACTATTCGTTGTATATGTTCTTATTAAATAATTGATTATTAAGTTTTTAACGTAAACTAATCAAAATCTGATTCATATGTACTATTAACAAAGCTCTAATATATTCTTTCTTTCAATACAAGTTAATACGACTATCTGACATTTGTTAGCACAGTTTACATCATTAAATTATTAATAAATCTGCATAGTTCAATCACTTAATATCGAAATAATTGATGTATAATTATTGTTACTACATTATGTCATAAATATGTCATAATTCTCATTAATATTTATTACAACATATTTGTATTGCAATGAATAATAATACTAATTAAAATGTTAATGAATACATAGTTATCAATGAAATTAATGGATAATGATTATATTAAATCTAAATTCAGTTAGACTTGTATAAAATATCGTGACTTAAAATTTTTATTAACATCATGGTCATAATTGAAAATATCACGTTTATACTACTGTAATTTACATTTTAACATTAATTAACATAATTATTTGACTTTAGAATAAACATAATATCGAATGCTACATACTTAATTATCATCGATTTATCACGTAGTCATCCTAAAATTAAACTCATTATGCTAACATCAAAATAGAACTAAGTCAATCAATTGTTAATGATTGAAATAAATGCTTTATAATAGTTACAAATAATTAATCGTATATCGTTACGATTACGAAAATAAAACTTATTATATGTTGGAGTCATTCATTATAAATTAAAGGTAAAGCAATTATAAATCATTATAACAATATAGCAACATTAGAAAGTAAGCTGCTATAAATTTGCCATTAAACTAAACTTCGAATGATAAATAATATTGACTTTAGGTATAACTGACATAGATACTTATAATCTAACTAATTATATTAATTATGTCTATAATGATATGTTATTCAAAAAATATTATAAGTTAAATCTTTATATAGCAATTCACTTACCATGAAATATTCTTAATTAGATGTTTAGTTAAAATTATTGGCAATTGTCTAAATTATTATATCTTTACAAACTATGTATAACATTTAACAATTAATTATTGAAATCTTATATACGGTAATAACTTCGAAATTATTGAAAGTAATTAGCAAGTCTTCAACAAATTTAAAATTATAATTATATAAAACTTACTAGCTGGAAATTACTCAGTAGCATGGTACTTCAGTTTCAGTAACAAACTTGGACCAATCAATATCGCATAAATTAGTGACAATACAAGTTAACAATACAATTCTAAAGTTAATCACGCACTAGTACAAGACTTACAATAACAATTACAAGAATCATAAACTAGTACGTAAAGAGAACTCTGACAGGATAAAACATGTAACGTAGGAAACTGACCATACGGCAAACGAGTCAATAGACATGGAAATCACGTACAATGAATGCAAACGATTCAATTGAAAACATGCGAATACAAGTACATCTACTACAATCATAATGCTGAATATGTTGTTAATTCGTAACCCAATTGAGAAGTGTACCAACTTAACTTAATTGATAACTCGATATATTCTAATATGAACTACATACATAGTACAATGCGCATTGAACCTACAAGTGTACCAAAGTAATAGAATATCTACAAATCGACTTACATACTTGCAAACTTAAATGCTAGAACTGCATACTAATTAGACGTTCAGTGATTACATAATGCATCAGATTCCAATACAATTGGAGATAATATTCTTAAGTAACTATTTATAATTACTTATACAGAATTTGTATGATAAGAATCGCTTTAGTTAGATAATACGTTGCCAATTCAGCAAAGTTAATTTGTAAAGTCTTTACCTGTTCAGAATAATATCTAAATGCAAATACCATGCTAGAAGTATAACGAGTATCTAATGACAGTTGAACTAAATCAACTTAATTTCTAATTTTACCTAATTACAATTCTATCAAATTGCAGATCTAAATTCGATAACATATACATTCTGAATATATTATGATAATAAGTTAACATAATTACAATTATGATTAGTTAAGGATAATTGATCAAAAACATTAATAATTATTTAATAAACAATTCAATTCTAATTAAGATATAAAATTCCTTAGTTTCTTAAATAAAATTTAATTTAAAATTTAATTCAAAGTATATGAAAGATTCTTAATTTTTAAACTTTTAATAATCGCATAGCGAAAATTTTACTGAATTTATACAATTTCCAACAATAAATCGTTTAAACCAATCGAAAATGAATAAAAGTTATAAAGGAAAAAACTACAAACATTTAAAAATTCAAGATTAACCGAAAACTAGACCTAAAGGTCAGGAATTGTTAAATGTTTTAAGTTTAATACCTTCTTTATTGCAGTAAAAATTCCAACTAACCCAACTTTTTTAAAAAAAGAAAACCTAAAAACAAATAACCAATTCAATAAACACTTTGAAAATTGAACCTTGGAAACTAAAAAGGAAATCCGATGACTAATTGATAAATTTTAAGACTTAAATTTGAATTTTACAAATAATTGTTAATTAAAATTTAAATAAGCAAATTAAATTTTTTTAAACTGACCTTTAGGTTAAGAAATTTTATTAAACCCAAAATTTAATAAAAACTTTAAGAAATTAACATTTAACCGGGACAAGACCAAATACTTCATTTAGGTCGAAGTAAGAATATCGTTAAAAAATTTAAATTAAAATTGTTATTTGAAATGGTTTTAAAAAACTTTAAAAAAGGAAATTAACTAAATTTATTGCAAAACTATAAAAATATTTAAAAATCTAAGAATACAAAAAGGTCAAAAAATTTTTTTAAATAAATTGGTTGGTTCTTGTTAAAAATTTTAAAAATTTTTAAATTTTTGTTTTAAAATAAAATTTAAATTGGTTTTAGAAAATTTAAAAAGAAATTTAAAGTTTTTTACCAATTTTAAGAAAATTAAAAAATTTTTTTGAAAATTTCAAAAAATTTTTTGGGACTACTGTTCAAAGTAGTAATCGACAAATTGAAGACCAACATCATACTCTACCTAAAAAAACAGACGGCACGTAGACGAGGAACAGCGAGGAGACTGCGAACGTGCTCATGACAGCACTGCTACCCGACGACGAACCGTAAGACAAAACATCGGAATAAACTCCCAAACGTACACAAGTGACTGAACAAAACGAACTTGCCAATAAAACATGGAACCGGGAAGGTGAGACTATCCGACCCTACACGGACGAAGATGTCATTGCCGCAATACGACGCTTAATGCCGCATAAAACTCCAAGACCAAACAGGATACAGGCAAACGTGATGACACTAGAACCTCAACTGGTGTCGACGTTACGTAGCCTTTACAATGAATGCCTGAACCAAACTAAATTTCCAAACATCTGAAAACACACAGACGTTATTATAATCCCAAAAGTAAACGGAAAGATCATACAAACACAAATCCATACAGACCGATATGCCTACTGAACACTTTGGGTAAGGCATTTGAACAACTATTGTGCGACAGCATGCGTGGGAAACAGAGAACAGGCGGGCATGCATCCAAGATACTACGGGTTTTAGGGAGGACGCTAGACAGAACACGCAATAAATGGGACGACAAACACCCTAGTAGAAGCAACCCAAATTAACTGATACTCGTCGTTATGGGAATCGAGGACGCCTGTAACAACCTAGGGCGACCTGTGCTTTTTTGTTCGCTTACTGCACCAGATGTCCACAAAAACCATATCGCGTGCTTAGAAGCTACTATAAAAACAGGTACACAACATTACGGTCAACGCGACCAAACATATGCAGCATCCCTAGAGAATAGGCAAGGTTTAACCACAGGGTTTGGTGTGCGGTCCGTTTTTTTGAGATATTGTGTTCGAAGAACTGCTGGAGATCTTTGAAGCCTCAAAAGAGGTGTTGCCCGCCACAGCCTATGCAAACGACATCTTGATCGTGGTAGAAGGGGACTGACAAACTACACAACTTGGACTGCTACCAATAAGCTAAAAATCACACAAACAAAAATCACACACACAATAATTAAAGAAATCTTTAAACGCAACCCACGCATTTTAATAGACAGCACGCCATTCGCAAACATGCAAATACTTGGGCGTAACACTAGACGAAAAACTCAACTACAATCGCCACATCACCACAACTTGTAACAACGCGACACAGGCAATATAAACCGTTGCCAGCTTGGCACAACGCGACTACAAAATACCACTACACAACGTGCCCCTATGCTTTGGCAGTGTGTTGGAAACTATAGTATCCGACGCTGCGAGTGTAGGGGCACATCAAATGACAATACTAAAACCAAAGCAAACAATTAACAACGCAAAGAGGCATACTAATTCGACTGACTGATGTTTATAGGACGACCGCCACTGATGTCCTATCCGTGATTACCGGAATGATGCCGCTCCACAGCAATGTTTCACCTTCCTGAAAACCGACTGGAAAAAGTAGAAGACATACTACGATCTCTAGCGAACACGAAGCGAGAGATAAAGGAAGTGCTGATGTCCGAAAGGTAAAATCTATGGAACAACAGCACAACTGTGCAACAAACATACGAAGGATACTGAACATAAAACAAGGACTCAAGACCAAACACATACAACAAAGCCAAGGTTTAATTCATTTTCTGACGGACCACGGGTCATATCCGATATACACATATCGGATGCACCTGACAAATGATGACTTATGTAGATGTGGAAAAATTGGAACACCAGAGCACATGTTCTTTTTTATTACCTAAATTTTCGAATATATTCTTCTTCAGAGGTACTATAAAATATACAAACGCATTAACAATAAATAATTACATTCAAGATATACTCGCTAAATTGAGGTTTAAAATATATGAAATGGCATCAAATAAATAAATAAAATAATGTAAAAGGTTGTTGAAACATATAATAAAACTATTTTGTATAGGTTTGGATGTTGTATTTTTACAGCATATCATTTAAATTTTGGCAGTTATTTTTTATACCTTTTGTTATTTTTTTACATCATAGTTGTATGCATTGATAAATATACAACTAGATTCAATTTCCTTAAATGCAAGACGTAATTGAAAATCATTAACAAGGGCCAAGCTTCAGTAGTATTAAGTTATAACATCATCTAAACAATTGGGCTAGATAGCTTAATTGGTTAGAGCACTGATCCGGAGAATCAGAGGTTGCAGGTTCAAATCCTGCTGTAGCCGTTCTTTTAGTGGTTTTGAATTTTTTAGTTCGATTTGAAATGGTAATTCAACTTTAAATACAAAGATGGGTTTTCATTTCATCTTAATAACTATTAATATATATCAAGCATTCATTTGCATTCCACATGTGGATTATTCTTCTGTATTAATAATAATATAATTACATGTTTGTATTATCCCGAACGTTGCAAAAATGGGATGATCAAGTTATTAGTACATGAATTATGTATATAACTAGATTCAATTTCCTTAAATGCAAGACGTAATTGAAAATCATTAACAAGGGCCAAGCTTCAGCAGTATTAAGTTATAACATCATCTAAGCAATTGGGCTAGATAGCTCAATTGGTTAGAGCACTGATCCGGAGAATCAGAGGTTGCAGGTTCAAATCCTGCTGTAGCCGTTCTTTTAGTGGTTTTCAATTACTAGTTCGATTTGAAATGGTAATTCAACTTTAAATACAAAGTTGGGTTTTCATTTCATCTTAATAACTATTAATATATATCAAGCATTCATTTGCATTCCAAATGTGGATTATTCTTCTGTATTAATAATAATATAATTACATGTTTGTATTATCCCGAACGTTTCAAAAATCGGATGATCAAGTTATTAGTACATGAATTATGTATATAACTAGATTCAATTTCCTTAAATGCAAGACGTAATTGAAAATCATTAACAAGGGCCAAGCTTCAGTAGTATTAAGTTATAACATCATCTAAACAATTGGGCTAGATAGCTCAATTGGTTAGAGCACTGATCCGGAGAATCAGAGGTTGCAGGTTCAAATCCTGCTGTAGCCGTTCTTTTAGTTGTTTTCAATTACTAGTTCGATTTGAAATGGTAATTCAACTTTAAATACAAAGTTGGGTTTTCATTTCATCTTAATAACTATTAATATATATCAAGCATTCATTTGCATTCCAAATGTGGATTATTCTTCTGTATTAATATATATATATATATATATATATATATATATATATATTACTCAAATTTAGACCAGGGTACAAAATTAATTAATTACATCAAATAATTTTAATCACCGTGTATAAGAAATTTTATTAGATAATACGCGTTATTAAAACATGGAGCATACAAATTTATTCGTTTCATTAAAAATAAGGATTTTAAATTATTCATTAGACGCTTTCTATAAAAAGAAGCAGAATTAAAATGCTCAACTTGTATGTAATTTAATTATTCCAAGTAAAGAAACAAATAGAAATTACGTGCAAAATTTATATTAATTAATTCAATTTTTAAGTAATGGGTATTAAACAAAGTGTACAAATAATAAATTAATATTTAGTGCGTATTCGCTAAAAATTAAAGGGTAAAAGTCAATGCCTTTCATTATTATTTTAGTTGGAGTTAATTGAACCATTATTAATAATATAATAAGCATAAAAGCCTGTGAAAATCCAAGGTTGAAATACCATGAAATAAAAGCTCTGAGAATTATATTAAAACGTTAATTAGGAGCACACACCTGCGTATTTTTAAAAGTCAATTTCAGTTTGATTTGTTTGGATAAACATGAAAATTCTGCGTATAGTGCAAACGGTCGGATAAACCGTAGCTTATATTAACGGGAAGGTTAGATGTGGGGTTATTTAACTCAAGTAAGTCACGTACGAATCCACGTGGATTGAAATAGCCCATAATACAGAGTATTGATTTGTACCACTCAGGCCAACGTATAAAAGGAAGGATAAAATGCTTCAAGCAGAGACACTAATAATTAAAGGCGTAATTTGTGTAACGTCACGAGGGCTGCGATTGGTTGTAATAAGATGCAGATATGAGAGGTGTAAACGTAACGATTTCTATACAAAATTAATTAGTTATTCTCGGACGTGTTTGCGAGCCGTGTGAAAATTTCTTAGATTTTCAACTGGCGCGAGTGCAAAGTTTGTAGAATCGCGTGCCGAGCTGTCGAGAAGGGAACAGAGAATGCGAAATTCTAAAAACTGGCCATCGCGGGACAAAACCGACATGCAGGCGAGCTATTATATAAACCCGTGTTTATAGGAGTGGGGCTCTTTTAGATTTTCGATTTTGATTCAATACTTGAAACAGTTTGCTCTTATATTTTGGTAATTATTGAATACTTTAAAACAGTTTACTCTTTACGTGCTACGATACAAGTTATTATGCATTAGTGCACTTAGAAAAGAAGATACAAGGTAATAAAGTCTAGTTATATTTGCGAGTATTACTGTACCAATTATCCAAATTTGTAACGATAAATGAATAAACAAAAGTAGTCAGTTTTGGGGTATAGCGTGAAAGAATTATGAATTTCTTTGCTATTTTTCGGGGGTGTTAATAATTAAATGTTATTCGTAATCGTGATTGGATCCTCAAAACAAGATTTTGATATACTTAGACGAGTCCTGAGAAGCTCTGAAACAACTTTAGATGAATGGTGGTGTAGAAAATTTTAAAAGCGTTCAGAATCAGAAGCCGTAAACATAACCCAGTTGGAATGGTGTGATTAACAAAGGACGATGTACATTGGAGCCACGAGTGCATTAACCTTCAGGTAACTTATGCTTTGTTGTTCGATTTTTGATGTTTTGGTGTGTGTTGAATAACTTTATAATTTGTTTGCTAAAAAATGGACAGTAGTGAATTTGTACAAACAACAAACTTTTAATTTTAAGGTAAAATTTGCTTGTTTAAGTAGAAAGGAGTATTTAGCAGTTTATGGTTTTGATTATAATGAAAATTTGGGTCTGTCTTTGAGCTCAATTAGACTAACCTGTTTGATTAACGTAAAGGGGTGGGAGATGCTCCTTTTGTACTCAGACTCAGGTCTGCAAATATTGTTAAATTAATTAGTAAGCATCCTACAAGGACTTTAATTCTGGATGCAAATTAAAATGATGACAAAGTTAATCTTGAAATTTTATGATACTGAAATTTATGCTACAATTTAATTTTGAAATTTTAATGTATTATGAATATTGATGTAAATAGAGTTAACGTTGATATTTGTGGTAGGAATGTGTTTGTTTTTTTATGAATGAGGATGAAAGTTTTAACTAAGTGAGCAGCCAAGGCGGAAAGAGTAAAAAGGCGACTATCTGAAGAGATTCAACAGGGCGAGAATCACAGCAAATCTTGGTGCCCAATTCAAGAGGCTCGAATATTTTTTTTTACTCTGGTGAGGCTTTTTGTAGGTTTCACAGCAATATATATATATATATATATATATATATATATATATATATATATATATATATATCTTGCACCCACACATACACTCATACATACTTTCATTGTCAGCGGCCACGTGCGGCTGACAGCGGCACCGCATGACCTTACGAAAGATTCTCAGAGACGTGATCCAGGTGTCTGTGAAAACCCCCCGCGCAACTACACGGTGACTAACGGAAATGAAAAGGCAATAGAGATATAGGAAAGGCAAATCGAGGAAGGTAGGCATTTTGGAATGTACTAGTGACACTTTCAGGTAGAAAAAAATAGAGGAAGGGCTCGCATTGAGCAAAAGCGATAGAGAAAAGTGGATAAAAAAGCACTACTCAACCAGCCAATGTGGTCAGTAGCTCGGAGTGAGGGAAAATCACTCTTATGTGGTAGACGGGTGTTCCGGGATAAGAACAGGTCTACCGAATAAAAAACAAGGCGGAAACGGAGACAGCGGGATAAGAAAAAGTAGAGTTTTGGACAAGCGTCCGTGAGAAGATAGAGAGTTGTCCCAGTTAAATGCCGATCGGTCAGAAGGACCACATGCTTTGTTAATTAGACAAGTAAGATACATAGTAAATTAAACGGTTACTCACTTGTATTTTTTAACATCTCAGCATCCATGTTTGTGCGTAGGCTACACCATTACTGAGTCAAATTTCCAATCCGTCTATCCTGGGTCTTCTAAGCTCGTAGGTAGAACGACAAGGATGCAGGTAGTAGGAACGATAAGGCAATATAAGGAACCTATCCCCCTAAAAAAAGAAAGACACCAACACCACACAGAAAGATGTTCTTGGATTCAGGTCTCGTAGCTTAATGGCGTCCTTTCACACACTCACCTGCATTCTTTTGCGCAAACGCAACTGTCCAGAATGACGGAAATTGACAAGTTTATTTAAAAATATCCGCGGGAATTTATTTACAAATTATAAGAATGTACACTACCAAATTTGAAATAATAAATATTAATGGATTCGAATGTTAAAACATATCATTAATATTTCAATAACCGTTGTGTATTACTTAAATTTAATTGTGGTAATAAAACAAACAAGTTATAATTAATCATTTTTTTTTGCATCTAAATTTATTATTTATGTATTCATAATTTAGGAGATATGTATAGATAGAGCTTAGATCATCAACAGCCGTCATTTTATTCATTGTATATGCGGTTTTGTAAATATAACACATTTAAAAAAATTTTGTTTTATTTTTATTTTGATCTTTATCAATAATTTTGACATTCTCGAAATCTACATGATGGTCTTTATTTATGATGTGCATTGATAAGGAACATGCATTAGGTTTTACCCGAACATCCCTTTTGTGTTGGGTAGCACGTTGTTTTAAATTTTGCGAAGTTTGGCCTATGTAACTTTGATTGCAGTCAATATAATTAATTTTATATACAACATGTCTGTCATTAAGAGCCTCTGATCGATCTTTGATTTTTGAAAAGATTTTTCCGATTGATAGAATATTTTTATTCCCTATTTTGATATTAAATTTCTTAAAGGTGTTGCATAATTTAGATGTAGGTTGTTTTATGAAACGAAAAGACTTGTATAAAGAATCATGTCTATTTGTATTTGTTTTTACATCATTTTCAATAATTAATTTATAGATTCATTTGAATGACTGAATAGAAGTTAATTTATAAGTGATTTGGGGTAGTTGTTATTTTGAAAAATTTTGCTAAATTTGTATAAACTTTTGTTATAAAGAGTAGGATGACATATTCTTTTGATTCTGTTTTTTTTGTTTTAATATAAAGTTAATTTTTGTCTTACATGGGCGATACAAATGATAGTTAAGAAGTCCACCAGAATTTGAAGGTTTTTGATTTTATTGTTACTGTTTCTGATTAGTAGAGTATCTAAAAATGGGACACTACAATTTGTTTCCTCTTTGATAGTAAACTGAAAACTTTTATTGTAGTTATTAAATAATTGTAATATTTCGTTTAACTTATCTTTAGGAATAGATGTTATATATCATCTACAAATTTCTTAACAAAAGGTAATCGAAATGGTTGAATGGGAGTTACTGTGTCTAATAATGAATCAATTACAATTTGAGCAAATTATGGGACTCAAATTTGAACCCATTTGACAACCAAATGTTTGTTTGTAGTATGTATTGTTATAAGAAAAATAACTGTTATCGAATATAAATGATATAACGCGTAAAAATTCTTATTTGGGTATATTACAATGTGTTTGTATACTAGGCCAAATTTTGTCTATATCTTTTATTCAGCAGTGACCTAAATCCAAGATTGATGAATTTATTAAACATATTGGTAAAAAAAAAATATCGTACTTATTTTATATATATTGCTATGATAAGGGGTTTATTTAAGGGTATACTGAGTTGTGGTGGTCGCGTAATACAAGAAAATAGTATTAGGAATTAGAAAATTGCATTTAATTAGCATGAAAAACACGTAATTCGCATATTATGCGAAGAACAAATATTTAACACCCTGTATAAGGACCGCAATTAACTTAAACAATGCCAGTAAGCATGTCCTTCAATAATATAAACATATTCAGCAGAGAAATAACTATACACGCATTAAACTAGTTTTAAATCAAGAAGCGTTTATAAATAGATACACATGGAATAAAGTAAAAGCTAGTAAATCATCACGCAATATCTATTAAAATTAAGCATGCGATAATAAAGCGTTTTGATAAAGAAACGCATATTAAAAAAAAAGAGTTTTAAGCAAAAGATATAAACGAAAATATGTTGATGTACGTCATTAAATCAAAGGCCAAGGTAAATTAAAATTTCCAGTAATAATACCAAAACAAGCGGTCAAAGATCGACAAATAATAGAAATATTAGGAGAATACGTGATCACTGAATTGTTCCATCAGAAATAAACTTGTAAAATTCACAAAAATACCCAAAACAACCTGTGGTTGGCTGCAATCTTTGAACGACAGTTCAGATAAACCAGTGAATTTTAGATAGGGATAGACTATATATCGCCCAGAGTTTGAAAAAAGTCAGTATCAATTAGAACCATGTAGAAGCTGCGTCACTGTTACTCAAAATTTTACGCGTCAAATTAATATTTAAATTAAATAATCAAAATTTGTGAAAAGTGGTGTTATACAATTTTTTAAAATAAATTATAGTGAAAATAGACGAAAAAGGTGTCGCCGTTTGGTGGAAAACGTGAGTAGAAGTTTTATTAATTAATGTAGGTTAAATATTTATAATGTAGGGTATCTAAGTTACCGTTAAGTTACTCCAAATCTAAGTTACCTCTAAGTCAAGACAAGGAAAATTTTAAGTTACGTCTAAGTTACTATAACTCTAAGTTACGACAAGCAAATCTAAATAAAGCACACAGTAAATTTTGGAAATTAGTGAAAATTATTGGTTTAAACTCACTGGAGGAAGCACAAGGCATAGCATTGTTTTAAAAGAAGCTACTTGATTGAAGGTAATCAAGAGGTGTTGATCCACAACACGCAGCAGCAGATCAAAGGGAAAACAAAGAAGGACACACCGGAAAAACTACAAACCAGGGCTATCTAAAATAAGGCATTATTTCATTTTTTATTTTCTATATTTTGTAAAGAGTCAACAAAAATATTTCATACGTAAAAATTTACGTATAAAGGGGAAAGGTCTTGAACGTTTTAGATTTTCGAGTAATAGTATCATTTTTGGTAGCTTTAAATTAATGAAAGGGAGATACAATTTTTTAGATGAATAATCTAAATATTATAAATTGATTCAAGGGTTTATAGTAAAACTGTGAAGTGTAGATATTATTTTCTTCTCATTATACAAATATTGATTGACTTTGTTTTATCATTCTAAACAGGAAAAATTTTAGGGAAAAGGGGTTAATTTATTTGATTATCGTAACGTAGTCCACTCTGTGTGAGTTAAACTGAGCTAGCCGTGACATAATTAAAATTAGGATATTAGAGAGAGACACAGAGCGGTGGCGGACAGCAGGAAACTGGACGTTTATTACATAGGCGGGCAGCGTTATCATGTCAATATATATAAATATATATAAATTTTCCAACATAAAAAGATGCATCTTGTAAGCAACTTTTTATTTGGTGATAGTACAGACAAGCAGCTTACACCTACTTAAACACAAGGTCTGTGAATTTGTTCTGTTAAAGAAAATCAGAATAATAGAAGTCACTCATTCGACAAACCATTGTTTCTTCCATCAAAAATATGATTCACCTCCACTATCCTTAAATTTATTTACTGCATATTTTACAAATAACCATACGCTTAAATTATGATATCAATCTGTAAGCACATGGTTAGGACATGTTTGTAAGTTGATTTATCATCATCCAGGATTAGTTTTAATTGAAAGAGGAAATGATACATTCCTACATAAGATCTGAATTATGCAGTAGGTAGTACTAACATACAAAGAAAAACAATGAAAAGGAAACTATTTGTTGTTTTTTAAGTTAAATGTTAAACTTTACTCATTTGCAAATTATACAGAGAGATATTGATCATGTTATTTGCTAATTCTATAAGCCGTATATAAGTAACCCTGACAAAGACATCCACTCAGTAATTGTTTGTACATACCTAATCACTTGTTTTGTGTTATAAAATTGCACGTAAGTACTTGTAACAAAAAAATTTATATTCGACATATACGCACTTTAAGAGAGATTTTTTTACCTGTAGTTTCTTTACATATTTCAGTTTTATGGTACCAGAATAAAAAAATAAGATTTGATTTTCAGGATGTTAATTTTAGTCATTTTGGTAACGCAAAAGCATACAAATAAAATTTCTAATAACAAAATAATGGGTAAACTAATTTGTTATAATCCTGATTCATAGGTAGTGAAATCTAAAATCTCTAAAACTAATACCCGCCATACAAAAAGTTTACTTTTTTATTTTGTACAACTTAACCCAGTTGTGACGTATGAGTAAAATTACATTATAAAAAAAGTTATTAAAAATTTTTAATTTTTCAATTTAATGAATCATAAATAAACCTGTTTTTAATTATTTATTGGTAGAGGTTCACAAATTTGTTTTAAATATCAAATTTGTGCCAAAAAATATGTTTCTTCAAAAGATACTTTCGACTATTTTTACTTGCTGTCATAGCACTTACGATAGTCATTTTGTTAATTATTTCTTGTATTACAATTGGAACCTTTAGTTCAAGGTAATAGACAATAACATAACCATTCTTTATGGAATTTAAATCTTCTTCGTTTGGTGTTGTTTTATAATTTAGTTCTAATTATTTATAATTTTCTGTTTTAGTTCGGTTTCATTGACAATTTTCTCGTTCTTAGTCTTTTGGGTGTAACCTGGTGTAATCTTTCTTGATTTATATTTCCTGTTTAATCTGATCTTGCGCTTCCTTCTTGCTGTTACGTAGGCTTTTCGCAATTCTGAACTAGAAACAATGGTTATCTTAATTCTCTTTTTTGCTTCCTCTTTAATGTGTCTGGTCAATATAAAATATCTTTAAAAGATGTCTACTATAAATAGCAGTCTACTTGAATAACTTTTAATAGCTCTTTTTTCTATCAGCCAAACCTTTGATTCCTCTGTTTTTGTGAAATTTATATATTTTGTATTATATTGAAGTACTTATTTTTGTTCTTGATTCGCTTCTATTCCTGTCGCGTATAACCTTTCTTCTTTGCAACTGTCCCGATTTTTATTTTCTCATTACTTGTACTTGCATTATTTGACTTTTTATCTTTGGCCCTCGTAACACCTTTGTTTTTACTACGAATTCAGTCCTTATTTCTGTTTTTGTTTCTACACTGTTTACCTATTCTATGTCTATGCTTAACTCAATGATCTAATAATTTCAAAGTTTTCGTCTACTGTTTCTAAGTGGTATTCGTTAGATACTGTTTCGAAAATAAGAACATCATTTGATATTTTACTGAGAGGAAATTGCAAATTTTGGTTAACATCCTCTCAATTTTGTACATCTAACGACTTATCTTTTTTTCTCGCAAATCGTGTATAGACGCAATTTGCTTTGGGACAAACAATTCATTTCCAGTAGAAGCGTTGAAACTAGGGTTTGGAGGTTTAAATCAGTATCTGCAGTAACTTCTGTAGTTTTCAGCTAATTATAATTAATTACATTTACATCAAATAAAAATATTTCTTAAGTTTTAAAGGCACTTTGCAACCTTGTAGAAATAGCAACAAAACTTTGATGTACAATTTTTTTACTAACAAGTATCCAAATTTAGCGACTAAGTCTTTCCAGCCGTTTTTCACATATTTAGAAATTTTTATATTATGTTAGATAAGCTTGCAGAATTGGAGAGCAAACTAATTAATATGATACACTTTTTGAACAAAATTTGATAGGGTGCAATGTGAGATAATCTTCTTTTTGCTTCGAATAATTACTAATCGCAAAATTTATTAGGTTAAAATGCCACAGTTACTCGTACAATAAATACGCCAAGATCTCAGAATTAAATACTTTATTTTACGAAAGCAAAAGTGAATTCTCATATGACGAGTATGAAATTAAATGTAAATACAACCACACTACGAAAATTATACCTGTAACCCTTTATTTATATATAAAATACTTAACTAGCTGCTATAAAGGACGATGCTCTTAACACGTGCATCGAGTAACAACTAACTTCCTCACGTTACTATTGCCTCAAATCCTAAAATACCTACCTATATACCGTGTCCGTCTCATCATCCTCCTAATTTAAACTAAATTGAAAAGGTTCTTTAAGTTATAAAACCTACAAACTATAACCTACCATACCTCTCTGGATATAACAGATAAACGTTATTATTGTAATGGTGATAAGGGGTGGGGGGAGAATTTCCTTTGAATTTTGGCTTATTAAGACTGTATCAAAATTTGGGGATTTAAAAATGTTATTTATTTTTTGTATATAGTGGTCTGATGTAATATTTAAAATGTTTAATGTTAAGGTAGGCTGTGATTATTATGGTAACCAAGGTGATGTTATGTTGATTTTTGGATTGATAAAATAATTTTTTGATGAAAGGTACTAATTCTAATTTGAGAATTAATGTTTATGTTTGACAAGAGTTTTGTACAAGATCTAATATGATTTAATGTTTGATAAGATTTGATATGAACAAAAATATAATTAGATTTGATGATTTTGAATTTTAAGGAGTTTTGATTTTATTTTGAAGTTGACATAAGGTAATACTGATTTTACCTAAGAGAATATAGAAGTGTGGCAAAAGGATATGATGGTATGGTTCCTGGTAATGAGAAGACTTTCATGGAATGGTGCTAGGTGAGAGCTGCAACAAAGTAAATGGTGAAAGATAGTTTTTTGGAAGTTACAATAGGGAAGAAGGGACGTATGAGTTTTTGACATTTTAATTATTATTATTTTGACATTTGAGTTGAAAGCTAAATTATAGTTTGTGCATTATATATGTTAGATGTAGAAACAAGTTTGTTTTTCAAAATTCTAGTATACCTTTTGGCTACAGTTTGTAACAGATCTGAAAAGGTCACCAAGTAGTTCTGTCATTAATTTGCAGATCATAGTAATTTTTCAAATTTAAAATATTGGTTATTAAAACACTTTGAAATTGCAGGAACTTCTTGGAGAGCACAGCGTCGTCTCTATTTGTAGAAATTACCGGGAAGTACACCTAGACTTTATCAGGATTCGGTAAATATTTAATCATAGAAAAAAAAAGGTTTATAATTTTTGTGTGTGATATAAAATTTGACTGATAAATTGGTACATCACATTATTTTGGTAGATACAGATAATAGAGTAGAACCCTAGAACCTCGACCTGAGGTTATGGTCGTACATGCTACGTGGAAAATAACCGTTTGAGCTAGTCGGCGCCTTTATAAGGAAATATTTTTTTTATTTCATTTTCCACGAGATTTTGATAACTACACATATTTGAAGGTTAGCGAAATTAAATATCAGGCTAAAGGAAAAGAGTGTGTAGCATTATATAACTCTTAGAAGAAACTTCATGTACCTACATGCGATAATTAAATTGTTAGTTCATTTCATTGGGACAAAATGCTGGCTTCAGGTTAGCAATGTTGTGTTTGTCTAGCTCATTTCCTTCTTGATCTACTAAATTGTATGAATTTGGTCCTGCAATTCCCACTACGCGGAGCATACCCTCATGTAATAAAAATAATTTTACGATTATGCTGTTAACGGCTGAAGACGGATGATGCTTTTTAAAAGTATAAAATCGCCGATTTTGAAAGCAGTAACCCGGTGGTCTTTGCAATATTTATCTTGTCGCATACCAGCACGGTTTAACATTTTACTACATTCTATCTCTCAATCTACTTTAATCGATTGCTTGGGCTTCCCCTCATCGTTAATTGGTAGCCCTAATTACTTCTCCAACGAACTATCTAAAACCTCACCCTTTTGTAAGAACAAAGGTATTTCACGTGTGACATTATTCAACATATTTCAACTTTCTCTAACTCATACACCCAATTAGTATGACGTTTAAAACCATAAACCCTCCAACAACCGACCTACCTCCCAGTTAGCTCATCCGTCATGCTAGCCTGAGAAAAATATTGCGAAATGGTAGTGAACTTAATTACTAAATGCAATCCTGAGCAGTGAGAGAAATGAGAAGGAAGAAGAGAGTTGCATAACATCGTTTTAGTAGATATAGAAAGTGAGTGCCGATGAAAATAGATATGTTTCAAATATAAATATGCTCTACTGGTATATATTATTACGGTATTCTGTTCGAACAAGAAAGAAAGCAGCTACGTAGGTAGAGGAATTCGCATACAATTAATACAACAACAAAACACAGGGACAGAAACGAACTCCAAAAGAATTAGAGTTTGGGCTAGCTCAAAAACGTTCTACAGCGGGGTGGGTGATTTAGAAAGAAAAAAATTGATAACTTCAGTAACAACAAATTATATTACGATCATGAAAGAAAACGTACAGTCTCAAAACAATATTTACAAACGCCGAAAACACATATGCGTAATTGTTCGTTACAATGTGATGTACATAAAGCGTCAATTTACATATAGCAAAGTATAAGCCTACACCTTTAAAATATCACGAATAAAATGCTACTATCTAAATACAAACATACTTGTAATATGTTCCAACTATAAATATGTACAAGAAATAACGAAATAAGAATGTAGTAAGTAAAAAAATTTGCTGTGGGAAGAGCATCCCGTAACATTAAAATTTTAAATAGTCAGTTGTTGACGTTTACATTAATTTATACAGTAAAAAAGGTAAACAGTAAAAAAGCGCTCCAACGAATTAAAATTTTAAATAGCAAATTTTACGAATAAGTACATAATGTTCATGTTTCGTGTGTGCGTATACGTCGGTTTGCAATTTATTGCGGAATCAATCAAAAACAGTGTCTATCTTTCAAAACTTCAACACAAAATAAAGCAAACAGAAAAATATATTGTATCTGGAGCTATCTTCTTTTTGGTACCATCTTAGGAAATGCAACCGTATTCGTCTACCGCTGCGTGCTGGAACAACTTAATTTAACTGTACTAGCACAAACGCATTTTAAAAGCGCGACTTTACAACGATCAAAGGACGTTGTTTAACAGTAAGAGAACGAGGAAGTAATAGAGCGACGAACAAATAGGAGCGAAGTCGAGTAAATAAGAGGGCTTTTTCAAAGTTGGACTTGAAGTTATACAGCTTTATAACTATTGAAGGAAAACACACACCCATTCCCAGCACTACAATTTTACATGTTCTACGAAAGAAAGCGAAAATATGTGTTTTTTCCTAGAAGACAAGCAATAAAGAAAGCAAAATACGATAAATAATTCCATTGAATTTTGTTGTCACACGGGAAAGCAAAAAACCAGAACTAGTGTCAAGCAAATAAAGTTGCCTGACCTTTTAGAAAAGAATCGAGGTTTGTTTGATTATCGATCTATGCTACAAATATACCACGAAATAACCCAATTAAGAGGACGCCATAAAATCTGGGCAACCAACCACGTGTATATATATATAATGAAATAGAATTTCACGGTTAACGCGCCAATAACAACAAATTTAAGTATTTAATAAGTGAGAAATTTTCAGGAGCAAAATGCTTGCTACGTTTAACGAAAAGCTATCGAAATTAACAAACGCGTATTTCATGGAACGAGACATTATTTATAGTCGTTTGAGAAGCAAACATTTCAACGAATTATAAGTGTTTAGTAGAAGGAAATGCTTGTTTAGTTTAATGAATTTCTAAACGGTTATAGAATATATTCCACGTACTGAGGGAAATTTATACAGGACACATTTGTTAAGTTTGTATAATTTGAGAATAACATAAAAGGGGTTAGATTAACGTTTTTAAAGGCAGTTGCAGTTTAATGCAGAATTTATCTATTTCAGGAAGCTACCGTAGCAAAATTTATTTGTTTACTAAATCTGGAAGAATTATCCAGTTGAAGTCCTAAACTTTTAACGTTTGCAGCAATAAGTAATGTCTCATTATCTATTAAAATGTTGAAGTTGGTATTTTGTATTTGCCTAAAAACATTCGGACTTCCAAATAACATTGCAGTTGGATGCATTTAAGATTAGGGAATGTTATTTAGATACTCTTGCAATATGTGACAGATCAAAATTTACTTTACACACTAAGCCATTAAATTTTCGCAACCGTTGAACTGTTATATATTTGGGTATCATCGGTGTACATATGTAGTTCACAGAATTGAATTTCTTTATAGAAGTTAGAAGTGTATAAAATAAACAGCAATGGTTCTAATATGGATCCTTGTGGCACATCTTTTACCAGCTCTGTTGGTTCAAAACACATACCATTCAGTTTGACACGCTGCAAACGGTTTTTCAAATAACACCGCAAGAATTTTCTCAAATCCCCTGAAAACCCTACGAAATGCAATATTGACAATAGCTAGCGATATGGAGATAAACGGAGAACTTTAACTTTCTAGCTTTTCAGAAAAATTCTTTACCTATGTATTAAGGCTCGGTTAAGACACAGTGGACTGTAATTTTTAAACATGAACAAACAAAAGTAAAACAATGAACTTACCCAAGATCTGCAGCTCACTTTAAATAGGTGTTTAAAGGGTGAGATTTAGGATGGCCATTGAAGGAAGGCAAGGATCACCAATTAAGAAATTTCACGGTTTTCGAACCCACTCTCTAAGACGGGTGCAAGGGGTTATTTTGACGTACACACCGTAATGCCACAATTTACTAGAGAACCGAATCACACCGATGTTTGTTACTATCTGTCTTAATTTTGTTATTGTCAGAATTGGCATATGTTTCAATTTATCTATAAATTAAAAATAACTTGAATTGAATGCTATTCTGGCAATAATTTATCGGATTAATAAACTGTAATTTAAAAATAAAAGGAATTTGTTGCCGACGTTAGCATCCTCCGGCCTTAAAATAAGATTTTAACAAAATGAAAAATTCATATTAAAATGAAAAAAAATAAGTTGACTGCGTGGGGAGCGAACACAGCTTTGCTACTGGACGGGTATAAACCTCATCTTTTGTACGTACTGTGACAACCCTAATAATGCCGTCTTTTCCTGGGTGAGTTTGTTCAATTACCCCTGTTGGCCACTGCAAAGGCGGGCAATTATCGCGCATCACTATTACGACTAGACCTGGCTTAACAGGACAGGAAGGTGAATTCCACTTCTGTCGGGATTGTAATTCACACAAGTATTCCCTAGACCATCGCTTCCAATAGGACTGCACAATTTGATCTAAAAGTTGCTTGCGATTTACAAGCGTAAGCGCTTTTCCGGTTTCATCGGCAGCTGGCAAGAACTGCAACGGGGTGAGAGTTAAAAAATGAGCAGGCGATAATGCGAGAGGTTCCGAAGGGTCTGAACTAAGCCATCATAACGGACGTGAATTTAACAACGCTTCGATTTGTGTTAAAACCGTTGAAAATTCTCGATAAGAAAGTATTTGCTCTCCCACAACTTTCATTAAATGACCTTCTACGCTTTTGATATTCGCCTCCCATATTCCTCCAAAATGAGGAGCCAAAGGCGGATTGAATTTCCAAGCAATGCGCTTTTGACTAAGTTCATGGCCAATGGCATTTAGGCAATTTGAATTTCGGAAAAATTCTTGAAGGGAATCTAAATAAATTTTAGCGCCCACGAAATTTGTCCCGCGGTCGGAATACATAACCGCACATGGTCCCCTTCTAGCAAGGAAACGCTTAAATGCGGCAAGGAATTTGTCGGTTGACAAACTTGACGCTAATTCTAGATGCACGGCACGAGTTGTTAAACAAACAAATATGCATATATAGGCCTTTTGAGATTTAACTCCCCGGTGTCTAGTAAGAGTTATATTAAAGGGTCCGGCAAAATCAGTGCCAGTATACATAAATGCTTTGGCCTGATTAACCCTAGGAGACGGTAAGTCAGGAGGAAAAGAAGGTCGACGTTTTCATCTGAAACAATGATTACAATTTTGAACACGAGTCCGAACTAAATTTCTAGCCGCTATAATCCAAAAATGCTGACGTAATAGAGAAAGCAGAAGATGTGGCCCTGTGTGTAAATTTTTTACATGAAAATGATCAATTAATAAATCGGTAAAACGATCTTTCTTAGGTAAAAAAACTGGATGCTGCTGATCATATGAAATATTCGCATTTGACAGACGGCATCCAACTCTAATTAAGTTATTTGAAAGAAAAAGATTCAAATGTCGAAAGGGTTTCGAACAAACTTGTCCCTTTTCCAGAAAAGTCTTTTCGGAGAAAAAATGTTTATCTTGCACTGCTAAAATTAGCATATTTTCCGCCGCAACAAGATCTTCCGCAGAAATGCGGTTCCTTTTAGGCAAACGTTTAACAAATCTCAAAACATAAACAGTTATGCTTAACAATTTAGAGTAAGAACTGCATCTATCAATCAGGGCGTATAAGGGATGAACTTCTGAATGTGTCACAGGAAGTGAAACCAATTTCTGTTCAAGTTTATTGTCAGCCAAAATAATTTTTTCCGTGTCAATGATTTTAATAGGCCAATCGCTTTCTTGACAAAGAAGCCACGATGGCCCCTGCAACCACAACTCGGCGATAAGAAATTGATTTGGGGATATACCGCGAGACGCACAATCGGCAGGATTTGAAATGCCATCAACATGAAACCAGCGAGTTACTGGTAATAAATTTTGAATTTTTGACACTCGATTGGCTACAAAAGTTTTCCAACAACGGGGCGATTTATGAATCCAGTTAAGAACCACCATGGAATCAGAAAACGCAAAAACTTGTTTGATAATGCATCGTGAGGAATATGTGCGAATGATGCAATTTAATAGTCTTGCAAGCAATAAAGCAGCACATAACTCCAAACGAGGAATAGTGACAGTTTTTATTGAAGCCAATTTAGCTTTACCGCATAGTAAAATAATTTTTACTTCGCCATCCAGAAACACTGTTCGGGCGTATACGACGGCACTGTATGCCTTTTCAGAAGCATCGCAAAATCCCACAAGTTGTAATGACGTTACTGATGAATATCCGATGTGTCGGGATATTTTAAAGTCAGAAAGTTGAATTATTCCTTGCTGAAAGGTATTCCACAAACCTTTAATATATGGAGGGGTTTTTTCATCCCAAGACAACTTTAATATCTATAATTCTTTGATTAGTAGTTTGGCAAAAATTGTCACGGGAGATAAGAGCCCTAATGGATCCCACATTCTAGCCGCAGTGGAAAGAATATTTCTCTTTGTACAGATTTCATTTGGACCTTTAACCACAAATGTTAAATTATCAACCTTTGGATGCCATTGAAGACCCAATACCTTTAAAATATTGCTTTCGAAATCTACAACATTGTCCATTCGAATATTTTCAGATATTTCGTTTCTTAAATGCGAAGAATTTGTGGCCCATTTAACTAACTGAAAACCTCCGGCCGTGAAAATTCCGCGCAGTTCATGATGAAGGACTTTGGCATTATCTTAAGATTCCACCGAAGAGATTACGTCATCTACATACATATCTCTTTGTACAACTGTGGATGCAAGCGGGAAATTTTTTGCTTCATCTAATGCTAGCTGAAGTACAGTACGTAGAGCTAAATATGGAGATGATTTGACACCAAAAGTAACTTTTGTGAGTTGATACGTTTGTAATGGTTCATCTGTGCTGAATCGCCAAAGCAAACGTTGATAACATTGATGTTCGGAACATATTTTTATTTAGCGAAACATCTGACGAACGTCAGAAATAAAGGCAAATTCCATTAATCGAAAATTAATTAATATGCAATTTTGGCAGTCATTTAAAGATTTATTAAATTCATCTTTAGACGATGCATCAAAAACGATGCGTAAAGGGGTAGAAACCGATTCTTCCTTAAACACCCCGTGATGAGGAATAAAGTATCCTTTGGAATGAGGCGTACAATTTGGAATAAGGTTTATATGACCTTGCTCAATATAATCTTTTATCACCGCACTATAGTCTACTCTGTATGACGGCGATAAAGAAAATCTTTTTTCTAGAGAATAAAATCTGCGCAAAGCTGTAGAAAAGGAACTTCCTAAGTTTGGCGGATATTCTGTAAAAAGTAAAGCAACAATGTATCGACCAGTATCATCTCGTTTTGTTGAAGTAGAGAACAATTCTTCACATTTAATATCATCGGAACTATGAGTAACGACTTCACCTACTTCTTCAAGCTCCCAAAATTTCTGTAGCAAAGGTTCTATGACCTCGGACCCTTCAACACAACAATAAACCTGTAAATTAGTCGTGACATTTTGAATTGGAGTTTGACCCATAATTATAAATCCTAAAGTGGAATTTATGGCAACGGGTAAATCGGGACTTGAATATTTGAATGATTGCAAAATATGAGGTACAAGTTCAGCACCTATAATTCCGTTAATTTCTCCAGGACGAAAGAAAGTTTCATCGGCTAAACGTAGATTGCTGAAATGTTTACAAACTGCTGGGTCGACAGCACAAGATGGCAAACGATCTGTGATTTTGTCTAACACGAACGCTTGCATTTTGTATTTAACATCTGCATCATGTTGAGATGTAAATGCTATTTGCGTTTGACCGCGAACAGGTTTGAAAGACGCACCGATCCCTGAATTAGACGTGTAAGTTTTATTTACAGGTAATCGAAGCAATTGCCAGCATTTAGATGTAATGAAGTTACATTGACTAGCACTATCAATTAGGAATCTCAACCGCAGGGGAGTACTCATTGTTGATTCAACTTTAACGATCTCAGTCGCTAAAAGAATCGTGTAATTTTTATCTGAAACTTCCTTAGTCGACGTTGAACAAAGACTCACATTAATTGCTTCATTTGTATTTATAGGATTAGATAACACTTGATTATTTGTGTCAACAATCGGACTAGGAATATGTAGCACTAAATGATGACGGTTACTGCACATTCTACATAAATACGTAGAAGGGCATAACGACAAAGCGTGCTTAGAACTGAGACAGTTAATACACAATTTTTGATCTTTGACAAAAGAAATTCGATTTTGCGGAGAAAGATTAAGAAATTTGTAACACCTAGCTAATCGATGATGTTCGCCTTTACAATAAGCACATTTTAAATTGTCGTGATTATTTACTTCTTTTGTGGCGAAGGCATGCAAGACCTTCGTCTTGTTTGTGTGGCCACTAATTTGCTTTGTATTGCTACTGCTGGTTCGATCTAAAGTTTTAACTTGTTCTTTTACGAACGTGGCTAGCTCATCGTAAGTAGGAATCGAACCTCCCTTCAAAGATTGTTCAAAAGTTCGTCGGGTATGATTGTCTAGCTTTGATAAAGCAATAGAAGTAAGAATAAAATCAGACAAGTTTGTAATGTTTAATTTACGAAGAGCATTGATTGCAGAGTCGACCTTTTTTATGAATGAATTTAGACTGATAATACCTTCCGTTTGAAGCGCTTTAAAGTCGAAAACCTGAGAAAGATAAGTGTTAGCTAAAGCGCGTTTATCTTCGTATTTTTCAATTAAAGCGGCCCCTAGTATAGAGTAATTTTCAGCCGTCGGTAACATACCAGAGCTTAATGCCAGAGCGCTACCCCGTAATTTTCCTAATAAATAATGCATTTTTGCAAGTATTGTCTAACTTAGAATTATTATGGATAGGGCTTTTAAATGTTTCGTAGAAAAAAGGCCATTTTAGAAAATCGCCGTTAAAATCAATTAGATCAATTTTTGGGAGACGAACAGTAGCTTTCAGTAACTTTCGGAGTGATTAGACCGGTAGCAACATTCTGAATGTAACAATAAAGTTCATCGATAGCGGTTAATTCATTGTAGTTCGGTTTAAATTCTGCATCCGTTTCAAACCCTATCGTATTAATTTCATCTATAATTTTATCTAATTTACGTTTTCTGTCATCTAGGGTTGCGTGAACTACAGGTTGGGCCAAGCTATTTAGTTTTAAAAAAAAAAGATTTATTATACAGTCGCAAAATCTTATTACACAATAGCTAAATACTGTATTACATTTATTTAAAGGTAGTAAAACTATTACTTGAAACTATTGTACTCCGGCAGAGAGGCAATGTTAAAGCTTCAACTGCTGGGACAAGTCTGTCTTTCTAAGTTCAATTTCTGTTCCCTTTTTGGGTTTTCCCCCTACTCAACAATTGACATTTTAATCTATTCCATTAATCATTAGATTACTTAAAACTATACATATTTTATTACTAAGATTTAGTGGTCGTTTACAATATCCGGCCATGTACTTTAATCACTATTGGAAATATTAATTATTTCTAGTCTAGACAGAAAGTCGTAAAACGTTCAGTAAGGGTCCTGAAAAATTACCAGAGTATCGCAGTCACACATAAATTACATAAAATTATTGATATTGGTGTCAAAAGCTAAATACATAAAGTGTACAAAAACATAATCTTAATAATAATGGTGTCTCTAATAAATCTAGAATTAAAATGACAGGTTTACTTTGTTTCAGTTTACATATCAACTTATACTAATTTATGCTTCCTTAGTTTTTTAGAACACTTACTATAGTTTAACAGCATCTCTACAAAATGCTTGCAAAGCAACTTTACAAATATTATTTCATTCGCACTATATATTGCGAATCTGTAACTCCTCCCAACCTATAGGAAAATTTCAAGTTCAACGAGAAATTTTATTAAAAGTTCCTACTTTTACTCTTCTTACCTAACTTACTTTGCTAATGAAATGGTTTCTAATACGTTCTTTTGCTTATTCTCTATCCCTTTTACAACATTATGTGCTTGCTACGCTTGATATTTTACATATAGTTTACGTATTAATACAACTACAATTGTGATTATTACAATATATCCGACAATTGTCCATTTGCTTATATTATCATAGTGTACGCTGGGCGTTCTTAAACTATTCACTTTTTGCAAGTTTTCGTCCATCGCTTTCACAACACTATCCAGATTATCTAACTCTAAATGTTCTAGTTTCATAGGTTCTATTACGGCAGTGGTTAAATCTTGTCGTTCATTAGATACGAATTCTAGACTTGGCGCAAATTCGCAACTTTTTTTGTTAACACTGGATTTTTATACACACGGATAATTTCGTTTTCAATTCTTATAT
Source organism: Platerodrilus igneus (assembly GCA_036346225.1). NCBI lineage: Eukaryota > Metazoa > Arthropoda > Insecta > Coleoptera > Lycidae > Platerodrilus > Platerodrilus igneus. The sequence goes on from JARFIW010000791.1 coordinate 8,632,137, forward strand.
AGCAGTCCTCTTTTAACGTTATTAAATAACTACCGAGTAGTGCCATGTTGTTTTCGTCTATTCCGCAAAATGAAGTCGCAATCGTTTCTTGAGGAAAAATGGCTTTGAGTGATATCTATATATCTCCTCGAACAAGTTTCGTAGTTACTCGAAAATTTTAATAATTAAACCTCGCAAGGGCTCTCGTCTTTAATATAATTTGTAGTAAGCGAGTTACAAATATACTGACTTGGCATAATTTCGTTACATTTTTCGTTTGCCAGACCGTACTTAAGGTCATTTAGTTCTAAAAACTTACCTTTTGGTACAATAATTTGAAATTTGTCTCCAACTCTGATTGGAAATGCGAACTGTGAAAATAATTATACGAACTTGATTCTACAATTGGAATTTCTACAATAAAAATAATTTCGTTGTCTTTCGCATATGTCTTTACCTGTGCAATTTTCGTAAATAAAATTACGTTATCAGGGTTTATCTCGAAAGGTAATTTATTATTCTTTATGAAGGGTGAAACTGTGTGTAGTTCTGTTAATAATTCGTTTGGGTCAATAATACTTGAGTGCAGTGTATTTAATTGCGCGAATGTTATGGCATTTTCTAAGGTGTCGAGAATTTGCTGTATTACTACAATTGCTGCAATAATTTGATTAAATACTGTGTTAAAAATTACCAAAGTGTACATATTAATATTGTGTATAGTTACATTATTCATGCTTTGTTCTAATTGCATTATTCTACTCTGCATAATAAGTTGGTTGCTCGCTAATTTAGAAATTGTATAGTTAAATTTAATTATCGTTGACTGGGTTAATGAAATTTGTTCTTTTAGTACGGTTTTAAGCTCGTCTTGATTCTTACTTAATTCTTGTATTAATTTATCGTAACATTCGGCGTCTATTTGATCTAGATTTCCTGTTATAATTTTAATAATTGATCCAAGTCCGTCAATAAGTCCACGTTTGTGTCTTCTAGTAGTCGTTCTAGGTATAATTCGGTTGAATCGTTCGTTTGTTGTTTGTAGCATGTTTTCTACAATGTAGATGTAATTGTGCATTCCTCTTGAATATTTTTTGCCAAATTTTGATAGAAAAACTGAATTATTTATTGTGTTGTAATTGCGTTCTATTGATTGAAATTCGTTCTTTACCTTAGTTAAATCGAATTTTTGTATGAGTGTCCAGTAATCAATCGTGTTTTGCATAAGTCCTAATTTTAAAGGTATCAGTCCTGGGTTGTCTGTAATTAGTTCTAGTTTCATTCCGTCGTCGCTGGTTGTGATTGGCTTGAACAGCATGATTGTGCCAATGACGATGACGGTGAGGGATCTGAAAAAGAATGGTGTCGTAAGTTTTTCAGGTGTACGTACTTTGTGATTAAGCCGTTGTCTAGCACGGCAACGTTTTTGTCTGATATTCTTTTTATAGTGAAGGGTTCTAAATTTCTAGGTGCTGTTTTGTGTCGTTTGTTCTTGAAATTTCTTTCAAACACTGTTTGTCCTACTTCAAATTTTTTGATTGAAGTGTCTGCATTACGCTTGGTCAAAACTCGCCCTTTCTCGGTGACCAATTTATTCTTAATGTTATTATAAGTCGTATTTAATTTGTCTTTATGTTCTTTAGCGTATTGTTGATATACCTTGTGGTTATAATGTACATCTAGCGGATTGCGGGCGTCAGAATGCCTTAAGGTTAACTCTAACGGGGTAAAATTTGTTGTTGAATGTATGGTGTTATCGTATGCAATTAGTGCATAGGGTATTATATTGGTACTGGGTTCTTTGGAGAATTGAATCTTCAGCAATCTAATTTGCTCTAGTAAAGTCGAATGGAAGCGCTCTACGAGGCCATTTGAATCGGGGTTATTCTCCGTTACAAAATGAATTTTAATTTTATGTAATTCTAAAACGTTTTGTACTGTCTCGTTTCTAAACTCTGTTCCGTTATCTAGTGTAGTCATTTCGGGGGTTCCGTAGTACGTGAAATATTGTATAAGTCCTTGTATTACGTCAAAACTGTTTTTCGATATTATTGGTATCGCCTGTCCTAGTTTTGTGAAGGCGTCTACGATTGTTAAGAAGTTTCGGTATTCCACTACGAAAGTGTCAACGAATAGTTTTTGAAATGGTTTATCGGGGGTTTGCGTTAGCATTAACGGAATTTTAGGGGGTATTCGGTCATACTTTGCTTTATCGCAGAGCTCACACTCGTTAATGTAATTTGTAATTATTTCTTTCATGTTATGGAAATAGTATCGTCGTTGGATCTGCTTTAAAGTTTCATTTATACCACGATGATTAGTTTTTCCCTCGTGCTGGTTTCTAATAGCGGTAATTATTTCGTCTTTGTCCGTCAAGTTGATTAATTTGTGCGTACATCTAATTAATTCCGGTCCTATGTTATGAAATAATTTAACGTAGGTTTCTGAAAATTTCTTGTACAAGTTTTCTGAAGTAAAATAAAGGTAGTATCGTTTTTTGTCAGATGTATATTCTTTAAAGAATTGCGTGATTTGTTCGTCGTTCTCGTCTCGCGTAATTTCTACCTGGTAGATTTTCTTATTACTTTGATTTGTGAATTTTGTAGGGTTTGGGTCAGTCAAGACTTCGTTAATAAAAAATTGATTCGGTTTGTAGTCACTGCTTCGTCTAGTATTCGAATAGCGTGTTTAGGTTCTGCGTCTTGTGTTGAGTCTATTGTTTTACTGTCCTCTACTTCGTCCAAATCGTCGCGAATTTCTGTGTCGTCTAGGTTTCCTATTATTGATTCGTTGTCTATAGCGTTTATTTGAATGCGGCTTAAAGCGTCTGCGTTCGTATTGCATTTTCCACTTTTGTAAATGATTTTGTAGTCATATTCTTCTAGTCTTACCTTCCATCTTTGTAGCTTTGAGTTAAGTTCTTTTAGTTTAAACAACCAAACAAGTGGTCGGTGATCGGTGTAGATTGCAAATTTGCGTCCGTATAGGTACGGTCGAAAGTATTTCGTTGCCCACACTATACTTAATAGTTCTTTTTCTATTGTACTGTATTTTTGTTCGCTCTCGTTTAGTGTTCTCGAGGCGTAACATATAGGTCTGTCTTGTCCAATTGATCCTTGGCTTAAAATGGCGCCTAAAGCAACATTGGAAGCGTCCGTAGTTAGAACGAAAGTTTTTGAGAAATCCGGGTATTGTAATACCGGATGGTTCGTTAACAGTGATTTTACAGTCTCAAATGCTTTTGTAAAGTCGGGTGTATGTTCTACTTTATGTCCCTTTTTTAAACATTGTGTTAGTGGTTTCGTAAGTTTTGCGTAATCCTTAATAAATCGTCTGTAATATCTTGAAAGTCCTAAAAAACTTTTTATTTCCTTATTTGTTCGTGGAATTGGGTAATTTAAAATGGCTGATATTTTGTCAGGGTTAGGCTTTACTCCGTCGGGCGTTACAATGTGTCCAAGAAAGGCAACTTCGTTTTTGCAATAATTCGCTTTTGTCTAGCTGAATTTTGAATTGTGCTTGTCTTAGTCGGTTAAATACTGCGCGTAGTCTTTCTAGGTGTTCTTGTAAGGAGGTCGAGTAAATTATTAAGTCGTCTAAATATACTAAGCATTTTTCGTTTTGTATTCCTCTTAAAATATTGTCCATCACCCTCTGAAAGGTGGCGGGTGCATTTTTTAAACCGAATGGCATGCGTTTATACTCATAGTGTCCCCGAGGGGTGGAGAAAGCTGTTTTGTTTATGTCATTTTCTTCCATTTGTACCTGGTGATAGCCTGAGGCCAAATCTATTGTGGAGAAGTATTGACTTTTTCCTAACTTATCAAGTATCTCGGAAATATTTGGGAGAGGATACCGGTCGTCAATAGTATTTTCGTTCAATTGTCTATAGTCTATTACCATTCGAAATTTCTGTTTACCCGAGGCGTCTTTGCGTTGCGTTGCGACTGGACTGCTCCAGGGGGGATTCCGAATGTCGAATTATGTCTTGTTGCAATAATTCTTGTATTTGTCTGTCTGCTTCTTCTTGACTTGCCTGTGGTAATCGGTATGCTTTTTTATAAGTCGGTGTTTCGTCCGTCAGTCTAATTGCATGTTTAATTGTGTTCGTAAAAGTCAAAGGTAGTTTGTCGCTGTAGAAAATATCTCGGTATTCTAAGCAAAGAGTAGTATAACTATGGAGAAGCTGCGACAGCCCTTTTTTAAAGGGTCATAAATATCTTGTAAAGGGTGTGTGTATTATGGAAAAGAGAAGTATGTATGTGTGAAGGTCATGTATGTGTAGGTGTGTGTGTGTGTGTTAGTATTAGTTAGGTTTGAGGATAACAATAGTATGGCTATGGAGAAGCTGGCCAGCCCTTTTTAAAAGGATCATAAATATCTTGTAAAGGGTGTGCGTATTATATAAAAGAGAGGTATGTATGTGCAGGTGTGTGCGTGTAGGGTGTAGGGTATGTATGGTTTGTCGGTGAAGTTAATGTGGAAGTCGTGCCGCCCTCATGATAAAAGTGTGTGTGTAGATATCGATCGGGTGGCGGTGTTGTTGTTGTTTTATTTTCGAAAAGAAAGGTATGTATCGTTATGTGTATAGGTGTGTAGGGCGTGTGTGTTTTAGTCTAAGATGAAATATCGTAAGGGGCGCGCAAGTGGTGCGAACGTGTTTTTGTTTTAAGAGTGTGTTTTCGGGGGGGGGGGTCGCGTTCGAGAATAAGTCTGGGTAAATAATCGCAAGGGTTTTTTTTTATTACAGGTGTCGATAAGAAAAAATTGCGTGTTGCGTTTGTATCGCGTTTTTTAATGAGAGAGAATATGAAGGTGTATACTGAATTGTTCAGTAATGTAATTGTTCGATGACGCGTGTATTGTTGTTGAAAATAAAAAAGCCCTTTTCTTAATTCGTATACATTATATGAATCAAAGCATATACGATGACGGAATCGTATTTTTGCTCAAAATGGTTCGATGACGTGTGCGTGTATTTCTTGCCCTCCGAGAGAGAAGATGATGAAAGTGCGCTATTTAATTCGTATACATTGTATGAACGAATGCATAATAGAGACGATGACGTAAGTCTGTCAGTCTGGGGCCGCCGCCCGGACGTGTCGGGATAATAAGAATCGTTTATTTATGAGAGGTCGATGTAGAGGTCAAGTATGTGTGTAGGCGGCGACTTCTTTGTATGCGAGTTTGTAATGATTTAAAATAACGCAGAGATTTCAGATCGTCGGCAAAAAATACGGGGTCACGATTATCTCATCGGACACGTGCAAGACGTTTCAAGTAGTCTTTAATAATTTGAAAAATGTTACGCTCGATATGTCGTAGGCAATTATGATGAAGTATAAGGAGAATAAGGCTGGGGAAATAACCGCAAGGTTTTATTACAGGTGTCGATAAGAAAAATTGCGTGCTGCGTTTGTATTTGAAAAAAATTTCTCCCTACTACGAATAATAGTTTCGTCGTCTTGGTAAAAGAATATCCAAAATATTTTTCTATTTATTATTGTGTAATTATTCGAACGGTAAACATCGTGTGTCGAAAGTGTAAAAAATGTCTCAAGCTTCGGACGAATTAAAAATTCCAGACGCGCCTACCTCAACGCGTGCAATTTTAAAACAAATGAAAAGTGCTTGCAACGTAGGTCGAAAACGTCACTATGAATCGATGCTGCTAAATCTGAAATGTAATCAGATCGTTTCTAATGCAAAAGCAAGCGTGATAGGGCGATCAGAGGGCAGGTATTAGTAAAAAGAATGGATCCGGCGATAATACTAGTGCGAAGGACGACGACGAGGGTTATGCGAACGACGTCGAAGTCGACGATCCTGCTGAAAATTTCGATAGATTAACATCAAAGAAGAATGTCAAAAGACGTAGAACGTCGAACAATATCGTGTGGGTCGATTTGAAATCGGCTTTCGCCCGCAGGATACGTTCGAGTGCTGTGGTCAATTTATATCACATAGATCCCATGCAATTTTTAGAAGATGCATTCGCCCTAATAGAGCGACGTTTGAGAAAATGTTTGAGAAAATTCGGATCTCTTAAAATTAATTTCGTGTTTAACGGTGAATACGTAAAGCCCAACGCATCAACATCATCGTCTTCAGAAGCCGTGGATACATCGTCATCATCATCATCGTCGTCATCGCTCAGACATTTTACTACTAAAAATTATAAAATTTTAAAAATAGAAGACTTTCAAACTCAAGTTAAACCCGAAGCCATTCAGGAATTAAACAATAAACTGGGCGAATATACCGAAAAGCAGAGCGGGTTAGCTCTTTCAAGAATATTAAATTTAGGCGTCAATATAAATCATGCAGGAACATATAGTATGCATTCTTAAGGAAGGGGGATAAGAACATTGTCTACGAGATGATATGTTTATTTTTAATCATATACGTTTGTAATATAGAAGAATGTTGACGGTCGAGGATCTTACGAAATTACCGCTCGAGTATATCGAGAGGCATGCAAGTAAAGACGTCGCCAGAAATTTCGATAAATTACCGGAGTATTTGCAAAAACAATTATGGACGCATCGCTATTGTTTAGCGCATGGCTTACAATCGTCGTCGCATGCAGATCAGATAGATGGACCTCCTTTGCAAATAAAATCGTGTCCTGAATGCGCATGTTCTACCCCATATGTACGCGCACACAACAACACATCGCAGCCCTGCAATAAAAACCTATGAATGCAGCCGTCGCAGCATATCTCGCCTACTCTTTAATATGTAATAATTACCTATACATATTTAAACCGAGCGTGCCCTCCTGGCACAGAAATCCGGTTCCCGTAGATCCTCCGAATGCATTCGTATGTTTCGAGGTTGTTGAAAATAAAGACGTTTTGGCATTGTCGAAGTCCGAGTCGTCACAACAACAACAACAAATAAGATGCTCTCGCTCTAAAGATTGGAAACGTATGGAATTAATTACCATGCAGCTGCAACAGCAATGGCAGCAGCAGCAACAGAACCATTCGGAAGAGGTTCCCTTATCGCCATCATCAAAGACGTCGTCGTCGTCATCGTCCGCGGTATCGAGAGACCTTTTAATTTATAAAAGTTATCTAGGAGGAGGAGGAGGACGCCTTCAACGACGACGAGAAATAGAAAACGTAGATGGATCCGGCGACGGCGAGGACGGCAACGACGACGACGACGACGGTGCCGAATGGTTGAACAATGGATGCGCGGGCGATTGTGTCGGAGACGGAGTTGGCATCGATCCTTTTCTGATGTTTAAAATAAGATTTAAATATAATAGCAGTTTTACGGAGACCGAATGGTACGTCATGCCATGGAATCATAAACGAATCGCCTTCGAAAGAGAAAGAGAGCGAGAAAAAAAAGATCGAGAATTTGATAGTTCAGATGGTGTATGGACGTATTTAGAACACATCGTACTTATGCAATTAATAGGAGCGTGGGCATACTACATCTATTACAAATATAAAAATAAACTATGCGCGCATGAGCAACATCGTTTGAGCTCGAACGAAAACCTACGCATGCAAAATAATTTTCAGTTCTAACCGGGAGGTATCTTCGTTCAGGGTGTGTATGTGTGCGTGAAATTTTGCACTTAATTAAATAGCAATTATGGTGAAGTATATTCAAGACGAAAATAATCATACAAGTGGTGACGACAGTCAAGTATTTTTAAATAACGATTATGATGACGTAATTTCGTCATCATCATCATCTACGTGTGCAGTATCTGGATCGCCGCAAGTTTTGTCAGGTATTCATGTCTACGATAACGATCAGGCGATGGATCCCCTGATATGTAGCATCGAATACCGATTGAATTCCTCCAAGGAGAATGCGCAATGGTGCGCTCACGGTCATACGATCGAAGTGGGCTTAACCAAACGAAAGAGCAATATGGATTTTAGCCCTGTTATCAGACTTATATGCCCCAACAGATTTTGTAAAGAAGGCGAATTGCAAATGGACGAAAACGAGTGGAAAGATTTGTCGTCTATCAATATCGAACATAAATTTAGAAAATTTTTTTCCAACCGCTCGGATACTGCCACGGTTGCATCTGCAGGCGCTACCGCCGCTTCCGTAGTCGCAGACGTATGGCACTGGAGGCGTGAAATGCATCAGACGATCGACAGATACTTGGAAGTGGAATTTAAAGACGAATACGAGTCCATTCATAGAGTCGAGGTGCAAAAAACTGCTGCGGCTCTCGCCGCATTAGAATCAACAACAACAGGATCCGGATACAATGTTGCGCGAATTTCTCTCTCCGCGAAGAATTTGCAAAAGTGTTTACTCTAGCGCCTCTTATAATGCTCAAATTAGAAATATTGAAAGGACAAGATTTTCAAGAGTTCTACGATAGAAATATAGAGTGCGTCGCCACTTGCCTTCCCGAAGAGTTCGGAGCTTACGCGTATAACAGGTGCAAGAGCAGTAGCGGCGACGGCGACGACGATGGAGGTGAAGGCGTCCCCCTCCTCGAGGATGCTGGACTTTATTCGAACGTGCAGGATCAAATCTTATGTCGAGTCGAGATGATAAGCGAATACGTATTTGGAAATCCATCCCTAAGTACCCTAAACGTTCTTTACGACATCAACAGACTCGGCTTATTAGAAATCACGCGCCATTTCCCTCACGAAATTGTCGATGACGTATTATGTTTATATCAAAAGAATTTAAATGTCGAAATGAAACCTTTGTATTTTAAAGATAGTGTATGATCCTTTTTTGTAAATAAAATTTATTCTGTATGCAGTTATTTTTATATATATATATATATATATATATATTTAAATTGTTACGTTATTGCAGGAGAGATGTTAGTCAATGTTGGTACACGGGGGTGAAGGGTTGTTCAACAACCTCTTAAATAAATTGCCCTTCGAACTGCACCTTCCTGGTCATAACTTTTGCGGTCCCGGAACCAGGCTACAAGAGCGGAGACAAAGGTATTAATCCTCTAGACGAAGCGTGCAAGCAGCACGACATCGCGTATTCGCATCACAAAGACGTGGAGCGCAGGCACGAGGCCGACAAGGTCTTGCAAGAAGCGGCTTGGCGGCGAGTCAAGGCCAAAGATTCTAAGTGGTCCGAGAAGCTCGCAGCGTTGGGCGTAACGGCTGCAATGAAAGCGAAACGCAAACTAGGAATGGGAATAGACAAGAAAATGGCCGTGAAACTGGATCGTCGACAGCGAGGAGGACGACGACGACGACGACGACAAAAACGACGACGTCGAGTACGTCGATGCTCGGGTAAATTCAAAGACAATAACGGTAACGTCGGCAGAAAATGCTCCTTCAGAGGCGGTCTTATAAGTAAAATATCTAAAGAAATCAGAAAACAAAGCATCAAGAGTAAAGGACACGGAGATGCTTCGCATAACAGGATGGGAGGTCGTTCGAAAATTAAAGTACCGCGCATAATACCGGTGCCCAAGCGAGGAGGCTTATTGACTTTGATTCCGATATTTGCGGGTCTTTCGGCGCTCGGAGCACTGGCCGGCGGAGCGTCGAGCGTCGCAAACGCCATCAATTCGGCCAAAAATGCAAAGAGGTATTTCGACGAGAACGCACGTCACAACAGAGCCATGGAAGAGAAAAAAGTCGGCAGCGGATTGTATTTAAAGCCTCACAAGAAAGGTAGCGCCTTGTACTTGAAACCTTATCCGGGGGATTCAAAAAACGGATGACTTCGACGGTGTCGAGGAATGCTAAGCTCGCCACCACCACCACCCTTACACCTCCCATGCGCGCATTGACCGATCTCGATCTGCACAAATATGCTAAAGGTGTTCCGTATTTTAGAGGCGTGTACATGCGAGACGAGTTGCCGCTAAAAAGACGCGACGGAAGCTTAGCACCGCCGTGGCGAAACGAAAGTGGTATTATAAATTTAGACGATGGATCCGGTCCGGGCACGCATTGGGTCGGTTATAAAAAAAAGGGCCAATACGGTGATATACTTCGATAGTTTCGGAGACCTGAGGGCTCCCGAGGAAGTCTTAAGATATTTTCACGGTAGCGATATATATTATAACGTGGAAAGGGAGCAAAACTTTAACACGATCGTGTGCGGTCATTTAGTGTTGAAATTTTTACATAAAAGAACCATAATGCCCTCGGAGCGCTACAGTCATTTCTAGGACATTCACGATATTCGGGTATGGAAATACCATCAGCAGCGGTACGCTATACCCACCTGTGAGACTGAACGATGGCGGCACGTACACCTGCGGCTTGGTGGGTCTTTACACGTGCAACACCGTTCGAAATATTTACGAGGGAAATAATAAGTTCTATTACGATAAAGATAAAGAAATCACCATCGACGAGGGATGCTACGAAATAGACGAGCTAAACACGTTCCTGAGAAAAAAGATATTGGAGTCGGCTAAAGCCAACAAAGAAATTAATTCGTCCGTAACTTTGGACGACGACGGATTGGTCGACGGCTTGTTTTCTTTAAGAGCTAATAATAATACCCTAAAGTGCGAAATAAAATCGAAATACTCCGTAGACTTCACGAAGCGCGGCAACATCGGTCGAATGCTGGGATTTTATGATCGAATTTTAGAGGAAGGTCGTTCGCATACGTCCGATCGCGATGTGGAAATAATTTCGGTATCTAATATTTTCGTAGATACTAACATTACGACGGAGCGTACCGCATTAACCAACTTTGTCATAGCATTTACGAATTTGGCCTAACCGTGCCCCCAGGCTACAGCATAGAACAACAACCCAGCAATATAATTCGTTTCCCTCTGTGCGTGGACGAATTCGATAACATTACGTTGAGACTGGTGGATCATACGGGTGAAGCGGTTAATTTTTCGAAGGATACGTACCTTTGCGTTCGCCTAGAGCTAAGACGCGAATAATAAAATTATTATTAAGTAAAAATGGGCGTCGTTTACGATGACGAGCGTCAGCATCAGCAGCAGCAGCAACAGACGTTAGCCGCAGTCGTCAATATACCTAAGAAAAAATCCGCGCGTTGGGCATTGTTATCGTCGTTGCTGCCGAAGTCTTCTTCTTCTTCCTCAAAAACAAACTTATATAAAACGCAAAAAACGTTCTCGAAATCTGCAGTCGCACGCAAATCATCGTTAGGCCATAACGAAATAAAAAGCGGAAGAGGTGTGAAAAAGCGACATCATATTAAAAAGAAGAAGAAGAAGAAGAAGAAGAAGAAGAGGAAGAAGAAGAACCTCGCTCTTAGTCGCGCAGACGCAAGTTTCTTAAAAGCGCTCGGCTACAAGCTTTTGAATACGAGAAAGAAAAAAAGTACTAGAAATGGCTAAACGTGGCGGTAAAATACGTGGTGATTTTGGTAGTAGCACGAAAATGGTCGCAGATCACATCTCGTCGGTGATTAGTTCTCCTTTGAAGAAATTACGTTTCGACGAGGTGGCCAAATTAGACGTATTCAAAAGGCCTCGCTACGAAGAGACAATTTCGAAAGAAGATTATTATTCGTATTTACCCTTCACGCGAAACACAGACCACAGCGATAGAGTGATTATAGAAATCCAAAATTCCGATGCTATAACCGCAACCTACGACAGTTACATTAATATTAAGGGAACTTTTTCGGTGAAAACCGAAGGTAAACCGTATACAATAACAAACAACGCAATATTATTCTTGTTCGATGAAATACAGTACAAAATGGGGAGCACGCATGTGGTCGACGTTTGTAAGCAGCCTGGTATAACGTGCACGATGAAGGGTCTCGCTTCGTATCACAAAAAATTCAACGGTTTGAGCAATAGCACCTGGGACCCTCGAGGAGATACAAACGCCGACATTTTTAAGAACGGACGTTTCTCGTGCAATGTGCCTCTAAAGCATATTTTTGGATTTTGCGAGGATTATAAGCGAGCCGTCGTAAACATGCCGCAAGAGCTTGTTTTAATTAGATCCAAGAGCGACGTCAATTGTTACAAGAGCGACGAAAACGAGCTAACATTTAAAATTACTAAAATATCGTGGGAGGTTCCGCATTTTAAAGCTTAGCGATGAATCGAAATTAAATTTATTCCATCATTTGCATAAAAATCCCAGAATTGTGGTTTACTTTCGTCGCTGGGAGCTTCACGAGTTGCCGTCCTTTCCGTCTTCGAAAATTCACGTTTGGCGTATTAAGAATTCGAACGAATTAGAAAAACCTCGATGGATTCTATTTACTCTTCAGCATGGCAAGTATGATAATGCGAAGCAATCGGCAGCCCAGTTCGATCACTGCAATCTGACAAATTTAAAACTATACCTTAATTCCCAAGAATTTCCACTTCAAGATATGAATTCGGACTTTGCCAATAACGATTATTCGACCCCGTTCATGCACTATTCGAAATTTCCGGAAAACTATTATGCAGGCGCGAGCAATTTGAGCTACGCTCTGCGTTGTTTGAACGACTATCAGCAATTTGGCAATTGTCCCGTGTTCGTGATCGATTGCAGTCGTCAAGAAGAATCTATTAAAAATTCGGCCGTCGATATACGTCTCGAAATCGAATCCAGCAACATTTTCGATCAAACCACTAAAGCATACTGCTTAATTTTGCACGACTCTATATTCGAATACGATCCGTTTACGGAAATCGTTACGCGTCATATTAGCGAATAATAGACATGAAGGTTATTAAACAGAAACAATCTCTACCGGTTGCAAATATGGATCTAACGGTCGAACAGGATGATCCTTATTCTTATTTTGGAACGCGCAAAAGCACGGAGATCTCTTACCGGCCAGCATAAGATGCATCGTATGCGGACCTTCTGCGTGCGGTAAAACAAACCTGATTTTGAGTTTGTTACTGGCACCCAACGGATTGGAATTTGAAAACGTTTACATTTACTCCAAGTCGCTATTTCAGCCCAAATACGATTTTTTGAGTCGAGTTTAAGACCGATCAAGGGACTAGGCTATTACGAATTTAGCGAAAATTTCGAAATAATTTCACCGCAAGATGCTAAGAGTAATTCGATTTTCATTTTCGACGACATTCAATGTCACGAACAAAACGCGATTCGTCAATATTTTCAATGAGCCGTCATAAGAATATAGACGCGTTCTACCTCAGCTAATCGTATGCAAGAATACCGAAGCATCTTATTCGCGACAATACAAATTTAATTATAGTTTTTTGCAAGACGAAATGAACTTAAGACATATCTATTCGAGCACATTAATACCGACATGAGCTTCGAAGATTTCAAAAGATGTGCCGTCTAGCGTGGGAAAAAAAGACGGCGATGGCAATAAAGCCGGATACGGATTCTTAGTGGTAGACAAAGAAAAAGCCATAAACGAGGGCCGCTACCGTAAAGGATTCGATCATTACATATGTATTTAAAATCACGACGTTCGAGCGAACTTTCATCAACGCAATGTCTGCGGCTGCGATGAGACGAGGACGACGACGACGTCACTCTACGAATTTAAATCGAGCCGTAGTGCAGGCCACTAAAACGATAAGAAAAAGTTTTAGATTTTAAACGAGATCAAAATCGAGCTCAATTAAAATACGGAATGAAGCATGCTCAATTACTAGAACCGTTAAAATCGCTATCAAAATTCTCTGCAAGTAAAAATCCTAATTATATTCGACGTCAGAATGCGGAGCACGAATCTGATAATGTCGGCGACGGTTCAGATGCCTTACTTAAAAGTATGCCGACATCCTGTCCAAAAGCGAGGATCCCAATATAGACGATACCGGAATCGGCATTCAATACGACGACCTTTCGAATAAATGGTCTATGGGCAATTCAGAGTTAGCTATTGCAGACGACGGATCTACGATTAATATTAGAAATAAAAATATCCTATTACGGAGGGCTTACTTCGATTGTTAACTTATAAGAGAATCCTTCGAATAAGAAAACGCCTGCTGGCAATCCTTCCGAGCTAGATGTAAAAATTACATCGATATTTTGAAGAAAACCAATGCATATAATAAACTATTTCGCAAGGATCTGCCTAAAACGCCCAAATATAAAAATTATATCGTTCCGAATTTAACACCGTCGCCCGTGGCGACTACAATATCTACGCCTCCTCCTCGCCGCAGCATGCTTCGTCGCCGTCACCGTCGTCGTTGTCGTCAAGAGAGATGAATACAGCATCGGCGACTCCTACGATTCCCATGCAATTACGATCCAAAATAACGAAGAAAAGAAAGGTCTCGGTATGGATAATTTATCGAAAAAGACAGCCATCGAGTAATATAAGCAGAATTTGGCGATACAAAAAATTCGATAATTCTAATCATAAGATAGAATACGTTCATTGGGACTCTCCGGCCGAGCTGGTGAGCCGGCTTCGTTTGTTGATGGCCGAATGTTCGGCGGGCAACAATAGCTCTCAGAATCAAAACGAATTTCTTTCTATTATATCCGAATTAAAGGAGGCGAAATTAATCGCCTAATAAAATATACACGTTCTATAGAATAGTCTCAGAAATAAAATGGTCGTCGATAAATTTGGAAGAGCGTATGTTGCCAGAGACTCTGGAGGCGGAGGGTTTGGTAATACCGCTGCGCGCGGGCCTCCTGGTGTAGGCTTTAAACTAACTCCGGAAGGCGATTTCAACATAGAAAATAGAAAACTTTGCAACGTAGGCAATCCCGTGACCGGAACGGATGCGGTAAATAAACGAAGCGCCTTGGTATTGGACGAGGACGAGAAAATAGTTAACTTGAAGGATTTTAGAATAGTGAATTTGCCCGATCCTAAAAAATCAAACGACGGCGTAAACTTAAAATTTTGCAGCGAAGAACTCAATCTGCGTATAGGCAAAGCATTGGAAATATGTTTGACCGCTTCATCTTCGGGAAAAACGCATGCTAATAAGAAACTTAAATTTGACGCCAAATCGCGATCCATTGTAATTTGCACGACCCCGCAGAGCTCGGCGATGCCGTTAACAAGAGATACGTGGACTCGACGTTGTCAGAAAAAGCGCAAAATTTTATGAAACTAACCACGATCGACGACGGTAAGGCCAAGAACTTCGACTCTCGAGGCTTGAGAATTGTCAACATAGGCGAGGCCGAAGATGAGCACGATGCCGTTTCTAAGTTCTATGTGAACGCGAGAATACAAAATCTTATCGAAGGTGTCGCCATTCACCGCGATAACGTGATCATTCGAGATGTATTGCAATCGGTCGTTCAAGTGTTGAACGAAGTTGTTTTAAACACGAACTTCCTGATTTTCAACCACTTGAAATTAGACGGAGTCAAGACGTCTGCTGGAGACGATTTACAATGTCACAAAATTAATACCGACGTTATAAGACACCTGCACGTGTTATTGGAGCAAGATAAAGCCTCGTCGTCTAACTCTCATACTCGTGTCAAACCTTAAAATGTCTAAGAAATATAACGATAAGGAAATACTAGTGGATGAACTGCACAGAGGGGTTAGAATAAATTTTCCACGTCGAAGAACGATCATCAAATCTTATCACGACTTATTCCAAGCCGATATTGCTGAATTTATTCCATATTCGAAATATAATAAAGGGCATAAGTATATTCTACTCGTGATCGATTGCTATTCGAAATATTTATGGACGAGACCGCTTAAATCCAAGAATGGTCATGAAGTCACATCTGCGATGCGCGAGATTCTAAATGAAATTAAAAGATCGCGGCCGCCTTTACCGAAAAATCTGCAAACAGATAATGGTACAGAATTTTATAACGGCCAATTTGCACGGCTGATGAAGGAATATGGCGATATTAATCATTACTCCACATATAGCTCAATCAAAGCCGCCATCGTAGAACGTGCAATCAGAACGATAAAAAACAAACTGTATAAAGCTTTTAGTCTGAGAGGCAAATGGAAGTGGATTGGTATAATCGATTCGATTGTATCGAAATACAACGATACGGTGCATTCGACCACTAAAAGAAAACCCAAAAATGTGACCGCGAAAACGCGTCTGAAAGTTTACGATAAATTAAAACTGGCGACTAGAAAACCTCGTTATGCCGTGGACGACTTTGTACGCATTTCAAAATATAGAAGTATTTTTTCTAAGGGCTACAATGCAAACTGGAGCGAGGAGACGTTTAAAATATGTAAAGTGTTTCGAGCAAATCCGACTACTTATTTACTCGTCGACATGCATGGCGATCCAGTATTGGGACAGTTTTATGAAGCTGAGCTGCAGAAAACGAGAGTTCCAAATATTTACCTTATCGAGAAAATACTAAGGCGAAAAGGAACCAAAATTCTCGTCAAATGGTTGGGCTTCCAAGAGCCTTCCTGGATTCAAAAGCTGATCTTATATAGATTGTTACATTTAAAAATAAAACATTTGTTTTTTATATTTTTATTATATAAATATGTTACATTTCAAAAAATAAAAAATTTGTTTCTTTTTTTGTTTGATTTTTTATTATACATTTTTTTTGATCTTGTAAAAAATAAGAAAGATAGAGACGCTACAACTGCGATACTTTGACATGCAGCAGCACTTAAAATGTATTATTTTAGTTTATTTTATACATAATATAAAAAAATAAAAAATACAATGCAGTTTTTTTTTATCTTGGCTTGTTACAATATTTTAATTAATTTTTATAATAAATATAAAAAATAACAAAATACAATGCTTTTTTCTTGATTACAATATAACAAAGAGAGCCTCTACAACAGCGCTTAAAATATATTTTTAAATTAATTTTATACATAATATAAAAAATTAAAAAAAAATACAATGCGGTTTTATAATATAAAAATACAAAAAGACAATGCAATTTCTTTATCGTTACAAGATTTTAATTATTTTTTTATAATAAACATGCAATTCACAAAATAAAATATGGTTTTATTCAAAGGTCCTTTATTAGATAGTGCCCATGAGGCAAAGTATCTATTCCGTTAGATAAAATGTATCTTTTATCATCTTGATAACTTAAAGCAATTTTCGTCTGACGTATGGAATATACCTTATGCAAATATGATCGTATGCTATTTTGGTCTCGTTCTATAACTACTTTATTTCGTAACGTATCGAGATAGTGATCGAAACAGATTTACTGATCGATAATGTACTTTTAACACCCTTAGCCTTCTTTATTATCTCACGGCCTTCTATTTTTAAAGAGTACATTTTGATCGAAGGCCTACAAAGTGCGTTAAAATACGACCTCTAGTTTCGTCTTTCATAAGACCAATGACTTTTTTATTAATTAAAGGAATTTTATACATGTTATCGGGATCATAAGCGCTCGTATCAAATTTTTCTAGATTCGTCTTTATACACTCTTCATAGAAATCATTGCACGTCACACTATACAAAAGGCTGTCGGTGTCCATGTAGCATAATTCGCAATTATTTGCAAATTTTGCCTTCATGAAATCGTAGTGAAAATTATATAATTCAATTTTTGATAATTCTAAGATGGCCATACCTATGTAGATAGGTTTGTTGAACTCTATCTCTGTTTTGCTCAATTCGATCGCGACCAGATTTTTGTCAAAAATCGTTGCCGAATGGAAATTTGGTTTGGAAATTAAAGATAGAGCACCATACCGACCGCTCCAATGAGTCACTAATTTTATGACGCGTCTTTTCCTAACATTCTCCATTGTTTACCAAAATGGAATTGTTTGCAAATTTATATAGATTTTGTGCAAATTCCGTTTTAGCTTCCGTGCGCATTCTTGTATTTAATTCGACAAACGGTCTCAACCAAGGAGACTGACCGAATTCTAAAACCTTATGAACGCGCGTCATAACTACGCCCGCAGATAAATAAACCTGGAGATTTCTGTAATGCACAACGTAGTTGAACTTTTCGTGAGAGTGCACATTAATTTTGAAAATTTCGAACCCGGAGGCGTGTCCTGTTCTGGGCACATCGGCAACTCTTTCTGAGCGTCGTGAATGTCCGTAGGAAATTCCAAGTCGCATTCGATAATATAACCTTTATCGCTCGTAATGCTCACCGTTGTAACATTAAATTTTAATATTTCTTCAGGCGTTAGCCATTTGAAATCCCGTAAGGCAAATAGCAAGATTCGGCATGACCATAGAGATTATTAATATCTCCGTAAAATAAAAATTTATTCGGCTTGGATGGATCATACGTTTGGGGATAATATTTACAGTATTGCCCGAAATAAACAGTACTGAAACTAAGTTGGCGGTGTTTTTATGCGTGCGCTGCCACACTCAAGTTAGCTAGTATAGACCTGTCAAGTAAACCTCAAACAAGTAATTAGTAGGGGCCTACTTGTTAAAAATGGTGTTAAGTACAGAGGAGAAAGTGTTTCTGGTAGAGCATTATTTTCGTTCATACGGAATCGGCCGACATAATGGTGCAAGTTTGCTATACGTGTCTGATCAATTCACACAAAGGTTTAATAAACGTTCTCCAAGTAATGCTGTAATTTTGAAGGTTATTGAAAAGTTTAGAAATACAGGTAGTGTATTGTGCCAACGAAAAGGAAACTCGGGGCGTCCCAGGACAGTTAACAACAACAATAACCATGAACGTGTTTTTGAGCAAATCTTAGAAAATCCGAAAGTCTGCCAGGCAAGGACAGCGTTACAACTTGATTTAAAAAGAACTTCCTTTCAAAGAATCCTGAAGGAGCTGGGTACATTTTCGTATGTGATTCAGGTACATCAACAACTACATCCTCGGGATTATCGCAGTAGAGTGGAATATTGCGCCAGAATTCTCGCGTTACAGTATGAAAATCCTGAATTTTTGAAAAATGTTTGGTTTTCAGACGAAGCACATTTTCACTTGTCAGGCTATGTGAATCGTCGCACTAATCGATTTCTGGGCTTTGCCAGACCCGATGAGGTTCAAGAGGTTCCTTTACATAGTGAAAAAGTGAGTGTCTGGTGTGCTGTTTCCGGACACGGAATCATTGGTCCGTACTTTATCGAAGAGAATGGTAGGCAAGTCACACTTAATCAACAGAGGTACAAACAAATTTTAACACGATTTATCCCTGATCTACGTCAATTCTGTCGTGCACGTAACTTGGCATTTCGAAACCAATTTTTTCAGCAGGACGGGGCAACTTGCCATACTGCTGCCGCAATTCGTCAATTTCTTCAAGAACATTGTCCAAGCAAATTCATATCACGATTTACTGACTTCCTTATCCTTCACATTCTCCAGACCTCACACCTCCAGACGCATACATTTGGGGCATGGCTAAAATGCCGTTTTCAAACGGGCACCACAAACCATCGATGAATTAAAGGATGCCGTTAGAGTCTTCTTCGCAGCCCTGAGACAACCCTTATTCAATAACATGACCAGAAACTTAGAACATCGTTATGAAGTCTGTCTCGAACGAGGAGGTGCACATTTAGAACATATAATAAAGTGTCAATAATATGTATTTTTTAAATATACAAAACAATTACAATTTCAGTACTGTTTATTTCGGGCAATACTGTATTATTGGATTCTACATATCGTTTTACGACTTGAGTAAGGCCCCCCCGAATGCCTCTTTCGATCATTAAAAACATGTCGACGTCACAAATTAGTTCTAGCCTGATTTTAGTATATAATAACATGCTAGACCACGAGTAGCTCGCCAAAGTCACAAAATTTAAGGGATCCAATTTGTATGTTTCAAGACAATTTTTTCTAAAGTCTTGGAATATATCGCAAAGTAAAAGAATGTCGCATTTTAAATATAGGTCCGCGTAGTCGCCTAAATTTTTGCATTTAAAAGTGCTCCATACGGTTTGCGCATGAATATATTCCGATTCTTCAATATGTGATTCATTAAGATTGCTATAAAAACATTCTATAGGAGGAAGATTTTCTTCGCTTAATTTCAAAATGTCATCCAAATACTCGTAGGAAAATACCCTTGCGCATTAGCAATTTAATGCGATCCGGGTTTAGCGAGCTAAATTCCTTTTTTAAAACTTTAAAGTCATCGAAAGACAACTCGCATGCTAATTTTTCCAATGACATTGCCATAAAGCGAAAGGAATCTATGAATCTGAACGTCACATTTGCGTCGTTGTATTTTTAGAAAATGTTATGTATTTTCATTATTCAAGGGCATTATATTCATGAGGCCTTCGAAAGCGTTAGCAAGCTCTTTAATAATAAAATGAGCATCATAATTGCTCAAATTATGATAGACTACGGGAATAATTGGAAATAACCTAAAATTTAAATTACAGCTGCTATGCGCAACACCTCTTACAGAACCATTCATGTGATCGTGATCGATAACCTTTTCGTCGTCCGGCAAGAAATCGACTTCGCAAATAAAGCACGTTTTTGCCGTCGAGGCATCTATAGAGGACGTAGCAGGCTCGTTTTTAAAAAATGCGCTCCCATAACATATGGCAATGTTTTAATTGTCGCACAAACCAAGAAATGCAGTCTGTGCCCGTGTATGAACTGTAATATGAAAGAGATTCGTCATATCCACAATAAAAATAATATCCTATTGAAAACGGAATATGTTCCTGGTATTTGAAAGTGCGTTCTGATTCGGAAGCTCTTTCGGTTTTTTTAATAAGGCCTTCTATGTCAGAATAAACCACCATCGGCACAGGTATTTTATACTTAAAATCTTTAAATTGTAAATATTTGTTTTTTTCGGAGGGTAAAATAACACGACACTCGTTAAGTTTTTCGCATACTTGCTCGTGGGCATCGAGACGTTTGCGATCGTAAAAATAGGAGAGACATCTATCGCATACGTAAAAGTGACCCGTATGTTTAGTTAATTAACCTCTCACAAGTGAGGCTAAATTTTTTATAAGACAATAATGATATCTAACGCCCCGTTTATAATCTTTAATATTTTTTTTTAATTCTTCCAAACTTTTTCCAACTTTATCGGCCTCGCCGCCGCCGTCGTCGTCGTCGTCGTCGTCGTCGCCGTTGACGTCTTCGCCGTCGTCAGAATTAAATTTTGACGACTCGTCGACATACGCATCTTCAACAATTAACAGATTAACGTGTTTATCTCGTTTTTGGCTAGTTAATTGTACCGGTGTTACGATGTATCGAGCGCGTTTTAAAATAAGAGCAAAAACATTTACAGAAATTCTGCTTTTCGAATTTCGATATATCCGATATAGGCATGGGGCTGACCAAATTTTTCATATTAAAAATTTCTGCAAAATGCGGATACGAAGTTGTGCGATTAGCATGCTTACCTGCTGTAGGCTTAATTATTCCGGCTAAAACGCTCCAATAAAAGCATGAAAAATCATTGTTTCTAATGTTTAAACAGGCCTTTTTGTTTTGAATTGCGATAGGAAGAGGCATGAAACAACTCGCGTGAAACATATTATAGCATTTATTAATATTAACATTTAAAAATAATATTTCGGATAGCGTGAATCCTGACCCGTGCATTGCGTCGTTCTCTATTTTATCCAACAAGCGTGTTGCGATATTGCACGCAAACCACTCGTTAAACTTCTCTAAATTGCCGAAACAAATTAAAAGTTGGGCGTCGAAAATACCTAGTTTGAAACTCATTTTCGATGAACGCGACGGAAAATTTGAAAAATCGCACGCTAACACGACATTAATTTTAAGGTTTACCGAGTGATTTTTAAAAATCGTATACAATTTGGATAAAATTAGTTTTTTACAATCTTCGATAAATAAATTAAGATCTTTATGTGCAACATTAATAATTTGAGCTGTTTGAATTCTCGATTTAAACGCAGACACGATCGGCTTCAAACCAATTCAGAATGTTGAGGCGTGCTCCGAGAATACATCCATTGTTTAGGAACATTCTGCCGCAGTAGTTTTTAATAGATTTTAAATAGCATTTTATATCTTTTCATATGGCATAGAAGATTTTCGAATAGATTCAGATAACTAGCCGAGAGCGAAGAAGAAGTTTGTTTCACCGTTCTTAAAATCGATTCGGTGTTGTGAATGTGTGATTTTAATATTCGAACCCAATTGCGAAATACTTTAGTTTTACGATATTTCGTTAAAATTGCGTGCACTTTTCGATACAACTGTAGCATCTGATCACAACACATCGAAACGCCCGCGTCCGCTTCGATTTTTCTGTTAGTTAACATTTTTTTTCGTATTTCAATGCCAACTTTCTGTATTTTGAACCGTGCAATTTTACTAATACGTTCGGCGTATCGTCTTTGGGCGATAAATCGCAGGACCATAAAATGGCTTCTAATTCGGCATGCAGTTCCCGTTTTATTCTAACAATTTGTACGAGTTTAAAAATCTTATACAAAAGGATAAGTCTTATAGCATAGTTTTCTGAATCTGTAATTTTAGTTGATTTTATAGAAAATACATCTGTCGTTCTAACACATTTACTATAGACAAATAAATCGCCGATTTCATGCAAGCGCATGCGGAGGGTTTTCTACAAATCAACAAAAATTAATAAATTGAGTTGAAAACACGAATTCTCTATTTTTTAAGTCCACGTATAGGCAATCGGTTCTTAGAGTTGCATAAAAGAAAATGTCACTTTCACATTTATACTGAAAATTAAACACTGTTTTTAATGGCGATACGGCAGATTGATCTACAAATCTAAATAACCTAATACCGGCCGAGATGCTTTCGCTAATATTATAAAATGCCCTTCGGTCGTAATTACATAAATTAAAAAGCTTTTCTTTCATACGAGACACGTCGGTGAAGCAAAACGCTATTGTGTTAGAATACGAATCTTCTAAGCACGTTAAATTGTCGAACAAATTAAATTGCATGCAAAATAGAAAAAGGGCTCGAGACCCAATCAAAAAACCGTCCCGATATTTAAAGTCTTTTAAATAAGCAGGCAATTCCTTGCATGCGATTCTATAAAAATTATGTGGATAATCCGCAATTAGCATATCACGATTGTAATTGTGTTGCTGATCTAATTCTATATTCAATACTCATAACTTTAAAAAATCAAGATGTAAAAATACTAAAATTATAAAAATTAATTACCATGTATAGGTAGGTATTCTAGTGTGATGACGATACGGATGGCTTTTTTTGCTCTTGCCGTTCTTGATTTTCCTTGGGAGGATCCGTGAGGGCTGATGATGATGGATCCTTTTGTTTTTCGCCCATGCAGCAGAAGGAAATACTCGCTGCAGGATTAGGTTTACCTTTAAAATAAACGAATTTCGTATTAGTTTTTTAAATAAAAAATAAAAAAATTAAATACTAACCAACTTCGAACGCTCCTAGGTAGTGCAAACAAAGGCATTCCTGTTTATTCAGTTCCTCGATATCTTTGTCGCTAATTACATCCGCGATTCTCTGCGGAAGGAACACAACGCATTCTTCTAATTCGACAAGAATGAGCCGAGAATTTTTCTTCGACTGAAGAGATTTGATGCTTAAAACCTGATAAGGGCGCTGTAGCTCGAGATCTTTGACTTTTGCGGTCTTCTTCCTATCGATGCGGCTTACTGAATTGATTTTTTTAATTAACTCCATATTTTAATTCTAATTACGAATATAATTACATAAAGTTAAAAAATATATTTACAATTATTACCTGTTTTAATGCAAACTGCACGATGACAAACACGTTGCACGACTCTCAAACTTATATTTTACAAGATAAAAAAGCCTTACAAGGGATCCTCTATTTATATCACTCCGAATGACGTACAATTTATTACGCATCTGAAGACTGCTTCCCACATACACGCTTCAGACATTAACGATAGCAATTCATTAGAATTAAATAGCATTGCCCTTGTTTGGACAAAAAAAGCTCATTCAAATTAAAAACGTTATCTTTTATTATGCGGATATTGAAATCGCATAAAAACTAATGATGCATATTTTTTATTCAAAGATGTAAGTAACTAAGACATTTTCCCCGACTCGGCATCGATAAAGAATATAAAAAATTTCAATCGTCTATATTTCGAGGATTTATAAACCATATTTGTTAAAAGTAATGGGTTCCTATATAATTAATGATTCAAAACGATGTGTACTGAAATTAAAACTTACTCACAAATGATGTAATCATAAACTACAGTATTTTCTTTACGCGTTCGAAGAAGCTATCTTTTGTGCATACAATGTTTTTAATCAAAAGCGATCCCCCGACTTTAATAATAAAAAATAATTATAGAAACATACTCGATCTTTTATATTTAACTTCCGCTTCATACAATGTATACTATACAAAATTTACGAGCCCACTTTTTATTCTCTCGGCAAAAATACGATTTCGTCATCGTCTATGCTTTGATTCATATAATGTATACAAATTAAGAAAGAACTTTTTTATTTTCAGCAACAATACGCACGTCATCGAACCATTTATACCGAAAACAATTATATTTCTGAACAATTCAATATACGCCTTCATATTTTCTCATTAAAAAACGCGATACAAACGCAGCACGCTATTTTTTCTTATCGACACCTGTAATAAAAACCTTGCGGTTATTTCCCCCAGCCTTATTCTCCTTATACTTCATCATAATTGCCTACGACATATCGAGCGTAACATTTTTCAAATTATTAAAAGGCTACTTAAAACGTCTTGCACGTGTCCGATGAGATAATCGTTACCCCGTTTTTTTTTTCTCTTGCCCGACGATCTGAAATCTCTGCGTTATTTTAAATACTTCATCATAATTGCCTACGACATATCGAGCGTAACATTTTTCAAATTATTAAAAGATTACTTGAAACGTCTTGCACGTGTCCGATGAGATAATCGTAACCCCGTATTTGTATACGAATTAAATAGCGCACTTTCATCATCTTCTCTCTCGGAGGGCAAAAAATACACGCACACGTCATCGATCGAACCATCTTGAGCAAAAATACGATTACGTCAGTAGTATAGCTATGGAGAAGCTGAGCCAGCCCTTTTAAAAGGGCAAACGCAATTTTTTTTCTTATCGACACCTGTAATAAAAAAAAACCCTTGCGGTTATTTACCCAGACTTATTCTCGAACGCGACCACCACCCCCCCGAAAACACACTCATAAAACAAAAACACGTTCGCACCACTTGCGCGCCCCTTACGATATTTCATCTTAGACTAAAACACACACGCCCTACACACCTATACACATAACGATACATACCTTTCTTTTCGAAAATAAAACAACAACAACACCGCCACCCGATCGATATCTACACACACTTTTATCATGAGGGCGGCACGACTTCCACATTAACTTCACCGACAAACCATAAATACCCTACACCCTACACGCACACACCTGCACATACATACCTCTCTTTTATATAATACGCACACCCTTTACAAGACATTTATGATCCTTTTAAAAAGGGCTGGCCAGCTTCTCCATAGCCATACTATTGTTATCCTCAAACCTAACTAATACTAACACACACACACACACACACACACACACACCTACACATACATGACCTTCACACATACATACTTCTCTTTTCCATAATACACACACCCTTTACAAGATATTTATGACCCTTTAAAAAGGGCTGTCGCAGCTTCTCCATAGTTATACTACTGCAAAGGTTATGAATTGATTTACGTTCTTCGTCATTCATATGATCTAAACGGAGGTTGTTTAAATTTTCTCGTAATATTCTGTCTTCATCCAAGTTAGGTTGTCCTTCAGTAATTGCGTACTCGTCTAAGTCTATTTCCTCGAAATTTACTTCATGAATTTCTAGCGGCTTCGTGACTAAGTTGTACGGGTTGATCGTTCGAGTTAATAATTGTCGTTAGTGCGTATTTGTCTTTAACATTTACTAATGCTGTCGGTGTTTCCAATCCGAGTCCGAATGAAATATGGTTAATTATTCCTACAGTATCTTTAGCGTTAATTGGGAATTTAATCAATTTTTCCGTTCTTGGTTCGATTGTGTACTTATGTTCGGTGTTAGAATAGTCTTGAAATCGTATAGGGATTTTATTAAACTTAGTTATAAGAATACGATTCTGTAAATCTATTTTTGCAACACGTTTCTCTAATAAATCCATGCCTATTAATTCATTATACTTGTGGTTAAAGTTAAATATACAAAATTTATGTTTCATTTTCGTCCCGAAAATTCGTGGTAAGGGAATGTGCGCTATATATTTATGTACGGTAGTTTTGTGTGCGGTTTGTATTTCAAAGGGTTGTTCCTCTACAAAATTTGTGTAGAATGCCTTTACAGTTGTTGGGCTAATTAATGTTCGTGATGATCCCGTGTCTATCAGGAATTTCAATTTTACTTTTGGTATTTCAATATAAGGTAATACGGTTTGACTTATTGTATTTAATTGTATCACATCCGATCGTGGTTCGTCAGGTCCACGTGAAAATTTTGGTTAAAGCTATGGTCATTATCTTCGTTACGTCCTTTGTTATATTCTGAAGTCGAGTCATTTAGTGTTGAGATGGCGTCGTATTCTGTAAAAGGGTTTGTGTCCGTTTCGTCAAGGTACTGAGCGTTATCTGATTCATTTGTATCGTCAGTATTTAGTGGATTTTGTGCAATTTCTTGATAAAGTAATTCATCGGGTTTAAAATTGGGTCTCTGATTTGTTATTTTATTTGGATTATTTGTCGGTCGCGAATTTCCAGATGACGTATCCATAGGTGTCGGTTTATAATAATCGTTAGGTCGGTTAAATGATTGTTGTGGATTTGATGGTCTCGAGAAATTGTTAATGAAATTATTGTTAGGTCTCGTCCACGAAGAATTCTGAGTTTGTCGATTAAATGCGGATTGCGGTCGTTTAAATGTTTGTTGTGGTCGATTAAACGTCTGTTGCGGTCGATTAAACGTAAAATTTTGTCTTGGAGTAAAATTGAAACGCGGGGTTCTATCAAAGACATTAAATGGTTTTGGTTGAAAGTTCTGTTGCTGATACGATTGTTTGTATTGAGCTGGCTGGTATTTTTGTATAGGATTATAATTTTTGTTTAGATTCGGATTATGTAAACGATTTCTGTAATAGAATACATTTTCCTCTTCAATTACTAACGTCATTGCAATCTCTAAGCTCTCCGGGTTTCTGAATCTAATTTTATCTGAGAGTTTTTCCGGCAAGGCGTTTAAGTACGTGTCTAAGTCCATTTTGTCATATATGTCTGCTTTAACTTGTCGCGTTGTCGGGTCGTCTTCCTCTAATTTTAGTTTAGTTAGAATAAGACTCCTAACATCCTGAATTCTCATGCTGAATTGGTATGGTGATTCGTCTCTATTAATCTGTAAGCTAAGAAGGGCCCTAATTAAACATTTAATATTCCGCTGGTCCCCAAAATATGCGATTAAAAGCTTTTTATAGCTGTTCCAACTGGTTAAGTCTTCCCTACTAGCAAGTAATGTCAGTGCTCGTCCGGTTAATTTACTGAAAATTAAACGTAATAACCACTCGTTCTGTGTAGCATTATTCTCTTGATAAAACGTCGTTAAAAAGTTTTCGCACGCCTAAATAAAGATCCCAAGCGTCGCTTGATTACCGTCAAATACCGGAATTGAGTCCAAGTACAATTTTAAATTATTAAGAGCCATTTTTACCCCTAATTTGTATTTCAATATATATATATATATATATATATATATAAAATAATTCAATTTATTATTTTTTTTGTTTTTTTTGTTTTTTTTTTGTTTTTTGTTTTTTGTTTTTGTTTATGTGTGTGTGTGTGTGTGTGTGTGTTGTGTATTTGTTTTGTTAGTGTTTGTTTGTCTGTTGGTTGTGTGTTTACGTTTATACTTACGTGTATTCTTGCACATGTTCTTTCTTTTTTATTTTATTTATTTTTTGTATGTGAATGTTTGCATGTGTACATACACACACATATATGTATTTCTATACATTTATATATGTTTATATGATAAAATGAATGTGATTCTATTGCTTCTACGTCTTCCTACTACCTGTACAAATTTCTCATACAGACGTACATACTCTTGCATTTTAGTTTATGCTTGTTAGTTAATTAATTATTTTAATACTTGTTTAATGTTTAAAATTTATCCAAAGAATTATTATTTTTGTATCGCTAATTTTAATCTTGTAGTACCCATTGACATTGACACTTATACCTTCAAAATTCTGAAACATATTTTTGTAATTTAAAATTAATATTTTAAATTTAAGTCAAACCTCACATTCGTAAGTATTTAACTTTTAAAATTTATTTATTTGTTTACCATTGTATTTATTTAGTTACTCCTAAAGAAGAGAAAAATAAAATCTCGAAAGCTTGAGTTAAAGAAAAAAGAGTAGACCTTCTTAATTGCTGCAATCCCCAATAAATTGAATTATTTTAAATTATTATTCAGCAAATAAAACGTGAAGATTATATATATATATATATATATATATATACAAATAATAATAAGTTTCGCACCTCTCAAAGTTGGAAGCAATTTACATAAACAGTTTTATATATGTCAACAAATAATATTCATATAGATCATAACAAAAATAATATATCAGTCAAATTTCAAAAATCAAACACAGTTTATTCTTTATTTCAAGTTCAATTAACGTTTCCTTTTTATTTATACTCACGCGAAGTTTTTCATTTCGTTCTATGTCTACGTTGAAAAGCCAGACGATTCTTGTTCTGTCGTCTCCTTGAATGGAAAGTCGATTCTGTACTCTCCTAGCTGTGCTGGGTTCGTTCTTGCATAAATGGTTGATACTCACGTGCTGGAAGTTGCAATTTTCTTCTGCACTTGCAATCGAATCCTACCAGGACTGCGCCAAATACAGATTAGGCCAAGCTATTTAGTTTTTAAGAAAAGATTTATTATACAGTCGCAAAATCTTATTGCACAATAGCTAAACACTGTATTACATTTATTTAAAGGTAGTAAAACTATTACTTGAAACTATTGTACTCCGGCAGAGAGGCAATGTTAAAGCTTCAACTGCTGGGACAAGTCTGTCTTTCTAAGTTCAATTTCTGTTCCCTTTTTGGGTTTTCTCCCTACTTAACAATTGACATTTTAATCTATTCCATTAATCATTAGATTACTTAAAACTATACATATTTTATTACTAAGATTTAGTGGTCGTTTACAATATCCGGTCATGTACTTTAATCACTGTTGGAAATATTAATTATTTCTAGTCTAGACAGAAAGTCGTAAAACGTTCAGTAAGGGTCCTGAGAAATTACCAGAGTATCGCAGTCACACATAAATTACATGAAATTATTGATATTGGTGTCAAAAGCTAAACACATAAAGTGTACAAAAACATAATCTTTATAATAATGGTTTCTCTAATAAATCTAGAATTAAAATGACAGGTTTACTTTGTTTCAGTTTACATATCAACTTATACTAATTTATGCTTCCTTAGCTTTTTAGAACACTTACTATAATTTAACAGCATCTCTACAAAGTGCTTGCAAAGCAACTTTACAAATATTATTTTATTCGCACTATATATTGCGAATCTGTAACTCGTGTCTTATTTTAAATTCTTTTAAAATTACCGAATCTTGAATGTTTTTACTTTTATCGTAAAGAATTTGAATTCTTTGGAAATAGGTTTCCTTTTTAGATTAAAGTGATTTTAATCTATTAACCGCTTTACTCATTGTGATATTAATAATTCGGTGATTAATGACAAATTGCAGATGTATAACAAATATGTAAATTTAGAACGAAAGATTTGTATTGTTTACGCTATTTCAAATGTACTCACCATTGCAAGGATAGATAAGCGAATTTGAAACAGAAAAGCATTTGCGACAACAGAGCGCGAAATGTCTGTTCAACATACACCTGTTTATGTTATCTATAGTGAACGATTCTTGTAAATGAACTGTGGCATGAGCGAGCAAAATAACCCTTATAACCCGGTATTTACTAGAGTCCTAAATTCCAGCTACTAACAATCCGTGCCCGAAGGTAACCAAAATTTTTACGCTCGGTTAAGACACTGTGGATTGTAATTTTTAAACACGAACAAACAAAAGTAAAACAATGAACTTACCCAAGATCTGCAGCTCACTTTAAATAGGTGTTTAAAGGGTGAGATTTAGGATGGTCATTGAAGGAAGGCAAGGATCACCAATTTAGAAATTTCACCGTTTTCGAACCCACTCTCTAAGACGGGTGCAAGGGGTTATTTTGACGTACACACCGTAATGCCACAATTTACTAGAGAACCGAATCACACCGATGTTTGTTACTATCTGTCTTAATTTTGTTATTGTCAGAATTGGCATATGTTTCAATTTATCTATAAATTAAAAATAACTTGAATTGAATGCTATTCTGGCAATAATTTATCGGATTAATAAACTGTAATTTAAAAATAAAAGGAATTTGTTGCCGGCGTTAGCACTATGTGCTTTATAAAAATACATGTCAATGACTCTTTGTTTTACTACAAAATTGGAATATCTTTAAATACTTGTGTTGATTCTAAAATCTAGGATTAGTCACATAGCTGCTTCATTTCTGGTTTAGATTTTATTTATATATTAAGGTTACCATAGGACTTACATTACACCTGAATTAAATTATTTAAAAATAATAATTTTTAGCAAATACCGGTTAATTCTTGTGTTAATTAATATACTGTTAGTGCATGCCTTAAAAATATTGGCACGAAGTACATGCAATACTTTTCATACGTGTATATTTCACAGAAAAGAGAATCTATGTCAGCGTAATTTCTAATAATATGTTCTTGCCCAGTAATGGAGTTCCTAGGAAAATTCGGGAAGTAGCTTGTAATTCATATGATGTCAGCATTGCACATTTACGACAGGAATAATGGAAGCACTTTGTTTCTCTGCGAAATTATGCACGCGTATCTAGAAGGATAACTACCCAAACTTGAAGATAAAATTAAATCGTAGAAAAAAAACTATAATAGGAGGAATGTTTTAAAATAGCATTTATGCAATATGCTTTTTTGAAGCTTTTCAAAAAATGTTACTAAATGTCTATTTATTTCTAAAACACAAACGAAAGTGTAACGATATCAGTTTTAGATAAAAGATTTCTTTCAAAATGGAATACAAAGCATGTGTCGGGTAGAGGACATTGTGAATGAGCAACCACATGTGGTTTGATAAATGAAAGCCAGACTACAAATAATGAAATAGCACGGATTAAAGTGTGTTGTCTAGTTTAGAAATATTACGATTTTAGAACAGCCAAAAATAGTAACTCCAGAAAATTTAGTATTACGAAATTGAACGGAACACATGGTGCGTCCATAATTAGTCTGCGTTTCCAAAATTTAATATTTATATCTTCTCATCTGTTTTATATTTCAAGTAACCCGAACGCGTTACAAACTATTTTATCAACGCTTTGAAAATGCCAATAATAATCTTTAAATGCAAATATCTCAAACGCTATTCAATTTCAGCTAACGTTGCATATGACAAAAAATGTTTTAATGAACACCTAGCATTCAAAAATCAAATCAAATACAGGATTTTCTATTTAAACAAATCATACTTTTCATGCTTCGCTTTCCAAACTCATCCTGTAACTTTTTTAATGTTTAAAATGTTCGCGATTCTTACTCATATACAATTACTCCGATACAATTTTTAAACAATTAGTATTGATTAAGTAAAAATCCACTTTACTCTATCGTTGGAACACCTTTTACAATCCTAAGTATATATTTTATCCTCATCATTATTTTAATAAAATCGATTGTCAAAAATTTGTAGATTTATGTTCTCAGTTAACAATATTCCCCATTTCTAGCTAAAAAGTAATATGTTTTCAGGTGAGAAATTGAATACTTGTTCTGCTACACAAGTCCCGGTAATATAATAACATGAAGTTCTTACTGTTTACTGTGGTTTTTGGTGCAATGGTAATAGCACATACTTGTAAGTATTAATTTTATTATTTAACATTTTATAAGACTTTCACATTGTCGTATGATATAGGATTTTATAACCGTTGCATGTTTTCTAATGGCCAAATATAGAAGGTGATGTTGAATATTTTCTGTATATATATATATATATATATATATATATATATATATATATATATAAGTAGTTATTAAGATGAAATGAAAACCCAACTTTGTAGTTAAAGTTGAATTACCATTTCAAATCGAACTAGTAATTGAAAACCACTAAAAGAACGGCTACAGCAGGACTTGAACCTGCAACCTCTGATTTTCCGGATCAGTGCTCTAACCAATTGAGCTATCTAGCTTATCTTACAAAGTTGGGTTTTTATTTCATCTTAATAACTATTAATATATATTAAGCATTCATTTGCATTCCAAATGTGGATTATTCTTCCTTATTAATAATAATATAATTACATGTTTGTATTATTTCGAACGTTGCAAAAATGGGATGATCAAGTTATTAGTACATGAATTATGTATATAACTAGATTCAATTTCCTTAAATGCAAGACGTAATTGAAAATCGTTAACAAGGGCCAAGCTTCAGTAGTATTAAGTATAACATCATCTAAACAATTAGGCTAGATAGCTCAATTGGTTAGAGCGCTGATCCGGAAAATCAGAGGTTGCAGGTTCAAGTCCTGCTGTAGCCGTCCTTTTAGTGGTTTTCAATTACTAGTTCGATTTGACATGGTAATTCAACTTTAAATACAAAGTTGGGTTTTCATTTCATCTTAATAACTACATATTATATATATATTATTGTGTAAGGGGGGGGTTATAAGGTTTCTAAAGGTATATTTGTATTAATAGGGGTGTATGCCAAGCGATAGGGTCAATATTTCAGATTTAATAATTTAAAAACTATAAATTTTGTTATACTTTACATACGTTAAAGTATGTACCTTTTCAGATTGAAACTTATATGCCAAAAGGTAGTAACATGACTTTATGACGTTGATATAATGCACGGTACTTGAGGTTTTATACTGAGTTGATATTTCATGAGCCAGTTGAGAGTACATTTGCCGTCGGAAAGCCGGACGCATTTATGGATATCTGCAATATAACAAAGCGTCCAGGTCGTGTATAAATTATTTGGCTTTTCCTTTTTATAGAATCAAACTTTTAGACGAATTGTAAATCAAAATTTAAAGTGAATCAAAATGTAACAGGTTATTGGGGTTTAGTGAAATGTTTTGGACCAATGGTAGAAATTTAAAATTATTATAAAGACTATAGCGAGGGTATGTTGGACACTGAAAGATAAGTGATTTGTTATTGGATGTTATATGTTTAAGAATGTTATTGTAGTAAGCTATGTTTGTTGATTTAATAACTAGGCAAAGTAAATAAGGGACTTCTAATTCGATTTTGTTCAGATAAAGACCTATTTGTAAAACCTGCGTTAAAATTGTAAAAGTGTTTTGAAATAAAAAGTTTAATTTTGTATCATCGAGTATTATTTAATTCAAGTGTGAAAGAAATAAGAAGCTTTGAGTAAATAAAGGCAACGAATATTTTAAAAGAGTAGTAAAAGTGTTTAGAAGTGCAAAGGGAAAGTCAGCGTGTAGTTAAAGAAGATTTTGGAAGTGGTTATTGGTGAAAAGGAGAAAGCGACGGTATATTTATTTGAGAAGAGTAGTGTTGGTTTTGGAATAGATTTGGGTATTACGGCAGTAGGATATTGGAGTGGTTTAAGAAGGCATCGTCGACATTAATAATTTTGGATTGATTTGAGAAGATATAACGGCAGTAAGGACATCGCATGGATAATTGGTATAGCAGGATTAGGAGTGATTGGTATTAAGACAGCGGGATTGATTTGGTTGTGTGAAGAGAGATTTAAGTGGGACACGGAGCAGAGGAACAGGAGATCAGGATACGGCGAGGAAGAATTGACGCAGGGGAAGTAGATAAAGGTTTTTTACTAAATTTTAAAGTGGGGTAACATTATTTCAGGTTTGGGTCATCAAAATTGTTTTACAAATACCTGGAGGCAGTACGCAAGAGGACAATTTTGGAGAATCCGTTGTGAAAGTGCGTACGGCTATTTTCGAACTTGAGCCAGCAGTCAAAGGAGGCCTTCAGCGCGGTATATTTCTGGTAAGTACCGTGAAAATATATTAGAACGTCAGAATTTAAAGTCATAAAAGTTACATAAATTAATTTGACATCAGGCATCTTTGATTTATTAAGATTTGGCATACAAAAGTAAATTCAGTTTATTAAAAAGTGGTAAAACAAACGAGGGTGCAGTTTGGTTGGGTAGTGCACATCTACTCACGATTGAACCCACGGTGAGTAGGTGAGAAAACCCTGAGATTAAAGTTTCAAATAGTCGAGGCATATAAAATATAGTAAATAGTAAAAGAAAAACCAACCAAACGTTTGCTAAAGCACCTCGATTTGAAATCAGGCATTAAGTAGTAAATTTGTGACGGCGACAAAAGTCGTGCAGCAAAGAAATAAATAAAAAAGTAAAAAGGGGGAATTCAAGAAGGTGACGCCCAAGGTGGGGCTAAGTAAGTTGAAAGGCTAAAAAAAAAGGGGAAGTTTAAAAAGGTGGCAAACCCAACGTGAGGCTCGAGAGAAAGGGTAAAAAGGTGATAGAGTGAAAGAAAGTAGAATCCGGGAGCCCGAGTTAGGTGGGGCCCGCAAGTTTTTTTTTATATAATTTTACAGGAAACGAGGTCAAAACAAGGAAACAGATATGACGGACGAGGACACAAGAAGAATCACAAGATCGGGACTAATATACGGGGTTGAAATGGATGTAAGGAGACAAGACATAGAGCTAGACGCAGGGGGCGACCTACAGGAGACGGACACGATGCAGACAGAGTTGGAGATGACAGACACGGACTTGGACCAGGCGACGGTACCGCAGGTGAGAGCAGCAGAAGCCGACGGAAACCACGACATTATGAGATTTTTGATGAGCATGAAAGACGATATAAATGAATCACGTAAGGAACAAAAAAATGCACACACGGAACTACAAACGTATTTGACAAACAAAATTAATGAATCACGTAAGGAACAAAAAGATGCACACACGGAACTAATGAACCTATTTGACGGATGGCGGACAGATATTAAGACAGCATGCACGGAACGAAAAACGGATGTAACGAACACCACTGCAGAATCACACACGGAACTACATACGGACGTCATAGACAAAACTGAACAGTCGCGGACAGATGTTAAGACCTCACACGCGGAACTACACACGGAATTAACAGACCAATTTGCAGAGTCGCGGACAAAGGACGAACGAAGGACTGAGATACAAGACAACGTAGACCGCGTAGACGACGATACTGAAAATACACAGGTACAATTGCAGGGACAGGCACAACAGTTAACACCGAAATTGAGCGAGGACGACATCGTACTTCTACTGGCAGGTCATATGGAACCGGAGGTTACCAGAGTTGTAGTGGTACAAAATGTCAAGACATTGAGGGAATTCTTGGGAGTAATGAGAAACTTTGACCTAGCGACAGTACTGGAAACAAAAACGCGGACACACCATTGGGAACAAAACAGGGGTTACAGGGAAGACAGTCGACGACCACCGTACCACGAAAACAGACAAAATTATAGACAGCAAAATTTTAACTACGGACATAGGAATCATTGGGGACACGAGGCACATAGACGACCGTATCACAATAGGGATCACCGGGATAACGCCTACAATGGACAGAACAGATACCAGCACGGTAACCACGAGGGTGACGGCCGGACGACAGGGGGAGGAATACAAAATGGAAATAGCCAGACCGACAGGGACGTAAACGTCCAACATATAACGACGAGCGCAAGTACAACGGACCCGAATAGGATTGAGGTGGTGGAAATTCACGAGTCGCCTCAAGAAAAAAAAACGCGAATTTTTGGACGACCGACTGTTTAGGAGTTAAGATTGATGTTTGCTATAGTATAAGGAATTTGTTGTTAAACAGTTACATTTTTAATAAAAAGAATTTGTTATTTATAAATATTAGTTTAAGGGACCGTGTTTATGTTGCTTTAGTGGATAGTGGGTCACAGTTGTCGCTGGTAAATGAGAGGGTAGTAGTTGAACATGGAGAATTTTTAAAGGAAAGAATAGGAACAATTGAGGGGGTTAATTTATGGTCAGCGATGAACAAAAAGCTTACGACGATTTATAATGTTATCCGTGTACCGATATATGTAGGAAATAAAGAAGCAGGGAATGCAGAGTTTTTAATTACGAAAGGGTTACAGTTAGACTTTATATTGGGTATGGATTTTATAGAGGGTTTTGGAATGAATATAGATGGAAAAGATAGGTCAATTAGAATATGTGATAAAGATAGGTCATGGGTGGTACCTACGGTTAGTGAGGAATATATAAATGGAAATGATATAGATAGTACAGGATTAGGAATGATTAAAGAGTATAATGATGGACAGGTTAAAGTACGATTATGTAATATGTTTGTAAGGTTAATTAATGATGAACAGATAGGGAAAGTGAGTATTGAAACTAAGATGAAGCTAGGAGAATTATTTAATAAATACGTAGGGTTATTTAATGAAGAGCCAAGATTTGCGAGGCGGTACACACATAAGTTGGATGTCACGGAAGACAGCGGATTTAATACAAGGGTATATCCAATTCCGTTTGCCATAAGAAATAGGGTTAAAATAGAGATAGACAGGATGTTAAAAGAGGGTTTAATAGGATAGTTTAAAATGTGGTTCATGCAACGGAACGGAAAGGAAAGTTTAGTTTAGTTTTTGTTTTTGTTTTGTTATAGTAGTATAGTATAGGTTAGAATATAGCGTAGGGTGATAGATGTGAGAGAAAGGCGAATGCGGGTTGCCAAAGTAAAATAGAAACAACGAAAGGATGGTTTTGAATGAAAATCAGAAATTTTTGCACACCAGGGGAAGAGAAAAACATATGAAATTTCAATTTCATTAAAAACCAGTGGGGCCAAATATTGTGTAAGGGGGTATAAGGTTTCTAAAGGTATATTTGTATTAATAGGGGTGTATGCCAAGCGATAGGGTCAATATTTCAGATTTAATAATTTAAAAACTATAAATTTTGTTATACTTTACATACGTTAAAGTATGTACCTTTTCAGATTGAAACTTATATGCCAAAAGGTAGTAACATGACTTTATGACGTTGATATAATGCACGGTACTTGAGGTTTTATACTGAGTTGATATTTCATGAGCCAGTTGAGAGTACATTTGCCGTCGGAAAGCCGGACGCATTTATGGATATCTGCAATATAACAAAGCGTCCAGGTCGTGTATAAATTATTTGGCTTTTCCTTTTTATAGAATCAAACTTTTACACGAATTGTAAATCAAAATTTAAAGTGAATCAAAATGTAACAGGTTATTGGGGTTTAGTGAAATGTTTTGGACCAATGGTAGAAATTTAAAATTATTATAAAGACTATAGCGAGGGTATGTTGGACACTGAAAGATAAGTGATTTGTTATTGGATGTTATATGTTTAAGAATGTTATTGTAGTAAGCTATGTTTGTTGATTTAATAACTAGGCAAAGTAAATAAGGGACTTCTAATTCGATTTTGTTCAGATAAAGACCTATTTGTAAAACCTGCGTTAAAATTGTAAAAGTGTTTTGAAATAAAAAGTTTAATTTTGTATCATCGAGTATTATTTAATCCAAGTGTGAAAGAAATAAGAAGCTTTGAGTAAATAAAGGCAACGAATATTTTAAAAGAGTAGTAAAAGTGTTTAGAAGTGCAAAGGGAAAGTCAGCGTGTAGTTAAAGAAGATTTTGGAAGTGGTTATTGGTGAAAAGGAGAAAGCGACGGTATATTTATTTGAGAAGAGTAGTGTTGGTTTTGGAATAGATTTGGGTATTACGGCAGTAGGATATTGGAGTGGTTTAAGAAGGCATCGTCGACATTAATAATTTTGGATTGATTTGAGAAGATATAACGGCAGTAAGGACATTGCATGGATAATTGGTATAGCAGGATTAGGAGTGATTGGTATTAAGACAGCGGGATTGATTTGGTTGTGTGAAGAGAGATTTAAGTGGGACACGGAGCAGAGGAACAGGAGATCAGGATACGGCGAGGAAGAATTGACGCAGGGAAGTAGATAAAGGTTTTTACTAAATTTTAAAGTGGGGTAACATTATTTCAGGTTTGGGTCATCAAAATTGTTTTACAAATACCTGGAGGCAGTACGCAAGAGGACAATTTTGGAGAATCCGTTGTGAAAGTGCGTACGGCTATTTTCGAACTTGAGCCAGCAGTCAAAGGAGGCCTTCAGCGCGGTATATTTCTGGTAAGTACCGTGAAAATATATTAGAACGTCAGAATTTAAAGTCATAAAAGTTACATAAATTAATTTGACATCAGGCATCTTTGATTTATTAAGATTTGGCATACAAAAGTAAATTCAGTTTATTAAAAAGTGGTAAAACAAACGAGGGTGCAGTTTGGTTGGGTAGTGCACATCTACTCACGATTGAACCCACGGTGAGTAAGTGAGAAAACCCTGAGATTAAAGTTTCAAATAGTCGAGGCATATAAAATATAGTAAATAGTAAAAGAAAAACCAACCAAACGTTTGCTAAAGCACCTCGATTTGAAATCAGGCATTAAGTAGTAAATTTGTGACGGCGACAAAAGTCGTGCAGCAAAGAAATAAATAAAAAAGTAAAAAGGGGGAATTCAAGAAGGTGACGCCCAAGGTGGGGCTAAGTAAGTTGAAAGGCTAAAAAAAAAAGGGGGAAGTTTAAAAATATATATATATATATATATTGCTATGGCAGTCAGGAACGAAGCTTTAACATCGATCCTTCACCTAAATCATTCGAGCCCCACAAATTGGGCGTTATAAAAGTGCCGTGGAACTTACAAAAATTCGTGCCCCTTCTTGGGCCTACATAAAATTAAAAAAAAAAATTCAAAAACTAAAAATTTTCCTTACCCTTTTTATTAGGGTCTTCTAACTCCTCTTAATGAGATCGCCTTCGATTTCCTTCTGCTTCCTTGACTAGCTCAGCTGGGCCTCTTCTCGACTATCTAAATTTACAGACATACCTCTTTCACACTCGCACACCATTCAATAAAATCACCAAATAGTACAACAACCATACAAATTTTTTTACCTATTAATAAATAAGTTTTATTTACACATGTGTTAAAACAGTTTGACACAATAATTATTAGTCCAATTTATGGTATGTTTTTAAAGTCCTTGGTTTTTATAGTGATTCTTAAACAAATCAATTAAATATGAGTAGATGGACCCCACATGTTACCCTAAATTGACTTCACACTGGAATATTGTGAGCTCATTATAACCCAGTTTAGTTTGTATATGCCTTTTAAACCTTGCATAAAAGAAAACAACCCTTTACAATTCAATTTATATCCTGAATAAAATTTTGGATGTTCTAAATACACCCTTTATAAATATTCAACATCAGTAAATTGTCCAGTACATGTATCTTTTACAATAAGTTGCTACCATAAATATGCTACAAAAAAAGTCAACCACACAACACAAAATTCCACAAAACGTTTATAAAACAACAGAAATTTCAAATAAATTACCAGGAGAATTCTTCAGGTTTCCTTCCCGTCGGAAATGATTGTCAGAAAATCCCTCGGCGTTGTTTCCATTTACTGTGCTGCTCAGTGGATTCACAGGCTTCTACCATCTGATACCTCTGCAAGCTATGCGCCTCGTCTCACAGTACCATTCCATATGATGCATACAAATTTGATTACTTGTGGTGCTTACCCCCATATATCATGCATCCATTTAATAAATTTTGTTGTAGTAGCCGAACCTTTTTAATTAATACGCACTAGTCGTACTTCACGACAATAATTGGAGGTCCACTACTACTGTTTTATACTTTCAATTACTGTAATTAACGGTAACATTGCTACACATACATAAAATACTCACAAAAAGCTTTATTATTATTGTAGTCGTAATCGGTATTTAACACTTTATCGAAGTAAAGGAAAAGAGCCTTAATAACCTAGCTTGGGTATTTATATTCGTCCAAACCCCCCTAGTGGACGCGCTTCCTTCGAAAAGCTTATTCTAAAACGAATTCTAAAAATTTTGAACATAACCGACGTTTAATTCCGAAAATTTCTCCCGCCGTATTTGTTGTGTACCTCGTATTCGCTTTCAACCTTCGCGTGTGCGTTCGTCTGGAAAACTGTCCACTTTCAACCAATGACAAAATTCTCTGCCGTCACAAACTCCACCTAAGCTCTATTTATCTTTGTTCTATGCGTGTTTGCTGTCTCGTTCAAAACCCCACTTGAGTTACAGAAAATAGATATTGTTGACATCCTATCTCAACTCCACGTGTATATCGTACGTGTATTTCAATTCCTTACTTGCTTTATATCTGTCTCTATCCGTTGTATATTACCGATTGTCCATTTCCCTCGCTGCTTAAGATGTTTGTTACCCTAGTTGTTTATCCAAACTGACGGCTGAAAAAAATTTCTACGAAATCTTATCAAAACATACGCTCGAATTCTTTGAACGTAACCTTTAACAAGCAGACGTTTCTGTTAATTATCTACCGATTGAACATAACAATTCCTAGACTTTCTACTTCTTAGTATCTGTATAAAACTGACGTTGGTTTTTAAAACAAATATATTTGCCGTGGGATTATTGATTTTTTTACACAAGAACGCTTCCTTTTGCCCATATGTGTTTAATTAAAATAAATTATGATTAATTATGCGTAGCCTTAAACTTCTACTTGCTTTGAAGCTTTTTTCTTTTAGGTAATTCTAACATTCCAATTATTAAATATAAAAATACCGTAATACTCGTCTGTTTTCACTAAATGACTTAAATCAATTTTGCACGCAAATAATTTGCTCTTTTCTATAGACATGGTTGCTGAAATTTTATTGTTTTACACTGATTTACCCCTTTGAATCCACAACAATATATACAGGGTGAGTCACGGGAAACGCCACGGAGTTTTAGAGCAAAACGGTGTATTTGATCAAAGTTTTTTCACAGTAGATCTATGTAAGTCCGAAAGGGCTACATTTTAAAATTATTTTGATATATACAGGGTGCCCCAAGAAAAGTTACATATCAAAGATATATTTTTTCTTATGGGACATCCTATTTTTCGTTGCATTTTTAAATTGTACTTGGAAAATAAACTAGACTTCTTTGAAGGCGCATAATACCTAAATGCCGAGCGTTTTGATTTATTACGCTTTTTCTAAAATTTTAAAAGTTTCGTAAAGATTAAATAATTCTGAAATCAATTTACCCAGACAAATTTGTTTTTAACACGCAATATTTGATCGTACCCTTCACTGATCAAGTAACTTACTAAAAGCAGATTCAATAAAGGGTGTTCAGAAAATACAGTTTCAAAATTGACAGATTCAAAGTATAATATCGTTGTTATTTTAAATGGAACATCCTATATTTTATTACTTAATCTTATAGTAATTTTGTTTGTCTTTCAAACGGTATTAGGGTTGCCTATACCTAAGTCTTCGAACTTTGACGTAATTTGCATATTTTTGAAATTTAACATGTGTTTTCAAACTATTCAATATTATTTTTGACAGAAAACGCCTAAATTCTAGCTCATGATTTTGTGGAATTAGCATTCAGTTCTGCACCTTTATAAACAAAAATTAGATATTTATTATAAAAAAAATTTAAATAATGCACATACTTTACAGGGATAATTTGATTAAGAATTAAATACAGATACCAGCAGTTATTATCTCTCTCACCCTGTACATATATATATATATATATATATATATATATATATATATATATATAGTTTTGGATTCAAAGGGTTAAATTTGGGGTAAATAATAAAATTTCAACCACCCTGTATAGAGAAAAGAACAAATTATTTACGCCCAAACTTTATTTAATTCATTTAAGGAGAACAGACAAGTATTGACGTATTTTTATAATTAATAATTGAAAAGTTAAAAGTACATAAAGAAAAACAGTTTTAAAACAAATAGAATACGCATAATTTATTTTAATTTAACATGTAAAAGCATAAAAAAACGCACTAGGGTAAGAAAATCAATAATTCCAAGGCAAAAGTTTTCGTAGTAACAAGCAAACGTCAGTTTTATCTGATACGACGAAATATAAAATCTAAGAATTGTTGTGCTAAACGGTCAATAATTAACAAACACCTGCGTTTTTAAAAAGGTTACATTCGTCGAAATTATGAGCATATTAAGATAGGACTTCATAGAAAATATTTTCAACCGTCAGTTTGGGTTGAACAACAAGCTAACAAAGTTCTTAAAGAGCAAGAAAAATGCACGATCGGTTATATACTACAATTAGAAACAGATATAAAAGCGTGGATATTGAAAACGCACGTACTATATACACGTGGAGTGGAGATGAGCTGTCAGCAATATCGATTTTCTATAACTCAAGTGGGGTTTTGAATGCGACAGCAGACATGCATCAGACAAAGATAAAGATAGTTTAGGCGGGATTTATAACGACAGAGAATATTAACATTGGTTAAGAACCGACAGTTTTTCAAACGTAGTCAAACGCGACAGGTGGGAGCGCTTTCGGATACGTACTGCACGTAGACAGAGTAAATTTCAGAAATATTCAAGTCGGTTGTATCAAAATTTGTAGAATTTAAATTTGAAAATAAGCTTTTCACGGGAAGTGTGTCCGGGGGTAGGTTGTTGAAACAATATAAATACTGAATGGAAATTATTAAGGCTCTCTTGTCTTCTCTGGGCTCCTATACCACGGTACTACGATAAAGTATTGAATGCAGACCAACATTATAATAGAGTTATTTTTGTGAGTATTAGATGTCTTAATAATACAGTAAAATACAATCAATAAATGGAAGCATAATATATGTGGGGTAAGCATCACAAACAACCAGGATTTGATGCTGATATGGAATGGTACTATGAAACAAGTCGCTTTGCTCGCAACTGGGGTTATCGTCTGTCAATCCGCTGAGCATCACAGCGCATGGTCACAAAGCCGAGATGTTCTGGTGATCGTCGTCGAAGGAATGGAAGCCTGAAGCATTTTCCAGGTAATTTATTTGAAATTTCTGTTGTCTGATAAACTTGTGTGAAATTTTGGTGCTGTGTGTTTGAATTTTGGTGTTTATTTATGGTTATATGAACTTATTGGATAAGATACATGTACTGGACAATTTATTGGGGTTAAATATTGAAAAGGGGTATATTTAAAACTTATAAAATTTTATTCTGAATATAAATGAGATTGTAAAGGGTAAACGAGTCTATCAAGTTTGTATTAATTTTTGCAAGGTAAAAGGCATATACTAAATAAACTGGGTTATTATGAGCTCACCATACTCCAGTGTACAGTCAATTTAGGGTAATATGTGGGGCCCATCTACTCATATTTTACTGAATTTGTTTGAACATAATTAGAAAATCAAGGACTTTAAAATCATATCACATTTGAGTTTGTAACTAGTATTTCAAACTGTTCTTTTATACATGTGAATAATTTGTCTGTAAATAG
Organism: Platerodrilus igneus; assembly: GCA_036346225.1. Taxonomy (NCBI): domain Eukaryota; kingdom Metazoa; phylum Arthropoda; class Insecta; order Coleoptera; family Lycidae; genus Platerodrilus; species Platerodrilus igneus. The sequence goes on from JARFIW010000791.1 coordinate 8,675,535, forward strand.
CGGTAAATAAAAGATTGTATGATTTTTGTATTATTTGGTGATTTTATTGAATGGTGTGCGAGTGTGAAGGAAGAATAGTTGTATATTTAGGTATCCGAGAAGAGGCACAGCTGAGCTAGCCAGAGAAGCTGCTGAAGATTGTTGAAGCAGAAATAATAAGGGTAAGGAACTTTTTTTTGGAATTTGTGCATTTTTGAAAATTATTTGATGACACGCTCGACGTTGAAAGTTTAAAACCACGAGTCTACGGCAATATATATATATATATATATATATATATATATATATTGCTGTGTTTCCCTGTATTAAAATCGAGCCTCACGAATTGGGCGTCAAGAATGCTGTGAATCCTACAAAAAGCTATTCATTACCTTAACTGTGTTGGTCCATTGACTTTCTTCTGTTAATCGCCTCGGCTGCTCCTCTAGATAACTTTCATCCTCAATCATAAAAAAAAACAAACACATTCCTATCACAAACATCAACGTTAACTCTATTTACATCAATATTCACAATACATTAAAATTTCAAAATTAAAATTCAGCATAAATTTTAATATCAAAAATTTTCAAGATTAAATTTATCATTTTCAAGTGCATCCAAAATTAAAGTCCTTGTAGGATGCCTACTAATTACTATAACAATATATGCAGACCGGAGTCTGAGTACAAAGGGAGCATCTACCACCTCTTTACGTTAATTAACCAGGTTCGTCTAATTGAGCTCAAAGACATACCCAAATTTTCATCATAATCCAGAACATCAATACTAAATACCCCTTTCTACTTAAACAAGCAAATTTCACCTTAAAATTAAAATATTATTGTTAGTACAATTTCACTACTGTCCATTTTAAAATAAACAAATTATAAAGTTATTCAACACACTCCAAAATATCAAAGTTCGAACAAAATAGTATTATTTACCTGAAGGTTACTGCACTCGTAGCTTCAATGTACATCGTCCCTTTGTTAATTACACCATTCCAACTGGGTTATATTTACGGCTTCTGATTCTCAACGCTTTTAAAATTTTCTCCATCACCATTTATTTAAAGTTGTTTCTGGGCTTTTCCGGAACTCATCTGTGTATATCGGAACCTTGTTTTGTGGATCCAGACACGTTTATGCTCCATTTAATTATTAATACCCCCGAAAAATAACAAAGAAATTCATACTTCTTTCACCAATATACGCCAAAACTGCCTACTTTTGTGTATTCATTTGTCGTTGTAAATTTTACTAATTGGTACTGTGATACTAAACTTTATTACCTTGTATCTTCTTTTCTAAGTGCACTAAAGTACATTCATAGTAGCACGTAAAGAACAAGCTGTTTTAACACAAAAATATTCGAGCAAACTGTTTAAAGTATTTAATCAAAACCGGAAAACTAAAAAGCACTGTTTTACCCGTTGAATCAAGTCGAAGATCTAAGAGAGCTTGTTCATATTCCCCTCGGTATATATAGAGGTTAGCCTGTCTGCCGGTCGAGTCCCCAAAACAGCCAGTTTCTAGAATTTCCTCATTCTATGTTCCCATTCCGCAGCTCGGCATGCGAATTTTACGAAATTTGCACTCGCACTAGTTAAATCTCAGAAATTTCAACACGGCTTGCAACGTCTGGAAATAACTAATTGAATTTTATACAGAAATGTTATTTTTACCTCTCAAATTTTGCCTTTTACTTTCAACCAATCGCAACCCCATGACGTTGCTCTACTCACGCCTTTTACTATATGTGTCTCGGTCTTGAGCATATTATCTGTCTCTATCTACCCTGTTCTTATTAGTGCAAATTGATATTCTTTATTATCGATTATTTCAGTCCATGTGGACTGTGAAATAACCCACCTTTAGCATTTCCCGTAACTATTATGCGACGGTTTCTACAAGATTCTCTGTAACCATTATTTATTTACAAAATTTACGCAGAATGAGCTTTTTAAAAATACGCAGGTGTTCAAACATACTATTAATTCTCATAGCTTTATTTCATGGTATTTTATTGGGTTTTTACAAGTTTTTATAGATATTATCTGTTACTAACGGTTCAATTAACTCCAATTAAAAATCATACCCTTTAATTTTTAGTGACTCCTAACCAAATATTAATTATTATCTGTACATTTTCTTTAATACCGGTTACTTAAAATTGAGTTAATTAATATAAATTTTGTACGTAATTTCTTTTTGTTTCTTTACTAGGAATAATTAAATTACACGTAAAGTTTTCTAATACTGCTTCCTTTTATATAAAGCGTCTTATAAATAATTTAAATCTCTTATTCTTACTAAAACGAAAAAATTTTTATTCTCCACGGTTTTTTAATAACGCGTACCTTTTCCCAAAGCTTCTACACGGTGATTAAAATTATTTGATGTGATTATTAAATTTTCTACCCTGGTCTAAATATGAGTAATATATATATATATATATATATATATATATATATATATATATCATTTGGGCTTTACTTAAAAAGTCTAAGTTATTATTTCATCTTATTCATTTCAATACGTAAGTATTTATCAACTTACCTTGTGTAAAAAACTACTATAATATATATATATATATATATATATATATATATATACAAAATATGATCTGACAAATCAAGTCACGAACTGCTTTAAATATAAACCATAGGCTGTTTAATTAAAATATTGGGAACTATTTAGTTCGAAAGAAATGCTTCAAGTAAGGTGTATTTATTTCTATTCCTGACGTTTCGAACCTCTTTGGGTTCTTTTTCGAAGGCTAAAATGGTGACAGTTAAAATAAAATTGCTTAATTGAAAACTTACATATAAATTTACACTATCATTCTAACTTCAACTAGCGAAATCAAATGTAATGTAAAGGGAAGTGTAAACCGCACTTAAGTTGTCTATATCACATTTTGAATTTATATTATTTTTAGTCCGGTTGATATGTTTTTAGAGTCATACCATATCAACCGGACTAAAATAATATAAATTCAAAATGTGATATAGACAACTTAAGTGCGGTTTACACTTCCCTTTACAAATTTAATAGTTAAAATATACAATCCTATAGATTAAGTTATTTGATTCTTTAGAAGGCGTAGGCCTTATTCTAAATTTGACATTTTGTATTATTTTTCGATAAGTTTCAATCAAAATTTTTTCACATTAATTGTTAATATTTAGTTTTAAGATTTTCATAGTTTAAATGTTTTTAAAGTTTGGATTATTGAAGATTTCGCTAGTTGAAGTTAGAATGATAGTGTAAATTTATATGTAAGTTTTCAATTAAACAATTTTATTTTGACTGTCACCATTTTAGCCTTCGAAAAAGAACCCAAAGAGGTTCGAATCGTCAGGAATAGAAATAAATACACCTTACTTGAAGCATTTCTTTCGAACTAAATAGTTCGCAATATTTTAATTAAACAGCCTATAGTTTATATATATATATATATATATATATATATATATAGCAGTGATCGTTGGGAAAATCGTGCCCCACGCTTGGGCCATATAAAAATGCAGTGGATTACTCTAAAACATTAAGTCCTTACGTTGGGCCAACATAAAAATTTTCAAAAAAATATAAAAAAAATAAAAAAATACCTCTGGAATGCCTCCTTAATTCTGCACACTCCGGCTAGCTCTAATATCTGCTTCTTACTGGATATTTACCATCCTAACTTCACTCTTTCTCACATATACAATTAAATAAAATTACCACTTTAATAATGCAACAAGACATACAACCTTTTTATTTATACATATTCAAACGTTTCCATTATCAAGAAAATATTTATACATTTGTATATACAGTTTGAAAAATTGTTTCAATCTCAATCCTTAAATCTTTTGAAATTTAATGATTTGTATTTATTTCAACAGTTTTATATTATACGAGTAGATGGGCCCGTCGTGAAGCCTTAAATTGACTTTTATTCAGGCTATGGTGAGCTCAGTATAAACCCAGTTACTTTAAATGCTAAAAACGTTGCATTTTTGTTTAAAACAAATTTAAAGACTCGTTTACTCCTTACATCAAAAATTTTATGTCATTTAGTAACACTTAATGATAAAAACCATTAGTCTTTTACATATACCTCTTTAAATGAGTTTTAATGAAAATAAAATACACCCCAATGTGTCAAATCACTCAAGCACAAAATAACAGTACACATGTTCAAGCAAAAGCAAGAGAAATTAATTTTGTTACCTGGAGTAAGATTTTTATCATTATCGCCTCTGAAGATGTTGTCCATACACTTCGCCGTTATACATAGATCCAACCCATTTTCACTCGCTATCCAAATCTCTGCAGCCGCCTTCAGTGTTTCTATCTCGATACTTGACTAAATGAAGCTAATTTCCTTCCGTAATTACCTAGTACAATCATTTCATTTGTTTGTTGAGTGTAGTAACAGCACCGTCAATTAACCAGCACTCACTTGTGCAATACACACATTTACAAAAAAAGACTACCAACGTGCTCTACCAACACCACTTTACACTTTTAAATTACGATGTTGCTTTAGCAAAGCAAAGTCAAACGAATAAGCGACGTACGATAATAAGCTAAAGTAAGAGTAAGTATGAGAGCTTTACTACCTTTCCTAGTGTATTTATATTTTCTGATTCACCCCTCTCGGACCCTATTTTAGTCGAAAAGCTTATTTTATCTTAATTAATTCTAAAAATTTTACGCGTAACCGACTAGTACAACCAAAAATTCTATTTCCACCGTGCTTTCACCTGAAATCTGTTTAACAACATTTAACCGTTGCGAGCTTCTTGAAAACTTCTAGCATTCAACCAATTAGATTCCTATCCCCTATTTCTACGTCTATCCTCTAGCTATCTTTCCTTGTTTAACCCATATTTACTGTCTCTTTTGAAATCCCACTCAAGCAACAAAAAATCGATATTGTGGTAGACCTCCAAATCTACCGCATACTTTAAACGAATATTTTAACCAACTTATATTATACATGCTCTGTGTCTGATTTACACTACGGATATTCTATTTCACTTTGCCTTCAAACCATCTGTGTTTTAATAGCTTATCCATTGACCGTTACATACAATTCCACAGAATTCTGTCCCGACGTTCATTCAAGTTTCTTTAAACTTGTTATTTTCAACTGTCGGGTTTTTCTATGAAGCACACTGTCCGTTTGAAATTATAATTCCAAGTTTTAGCATTTCTTAGGATTTGTATTTTAACGAACGTTTAGTTTAGTTAAATTGAAAATATTCGTTTACCTTATTGATTAATATACCCAAAAGCTCCGTTTATTGTCCCATGCGCTTGATTTAAAATATTAAAACTAATTATGCGTATTCTTGAGTTTTCACGTACTCCAAAGCTTCTACACGTTTTGCAAATTTAACATTCCAATTTAGAAATACAAAAATATGTTATTATCCGTCCGTTTTCAATGTCAGAACTAATTAATTTGGCGCATAAATAAATTATTCCTATTTCCAATATACACAGTCGTTAAAAAATTATTATCTAAACCTATCTATCCTTCTTAACCTATAATTTCTACGACATAATCCCCCTATTTCAATTCAATGAATAACTTCTCAAGTTTTCTTAAATTTAAATAAGAAAGCTACTACCTACTACCTAACCTCATATGATATTTATACACACCTATCTATTCACCTAACTCTATCTATACCTATCTATTCAACCTATCACTCTTTATCTAACTTATTCCTACCTATTTCTATCTATCTCTAATTATTTCAATCTATTTACATCTATTTTCATTTATAACTATCTATTCACACCTATTACTACTTGTTAACTATCTATTTCTATCTATCACTACCTCTTATTTTTATTTATGTACATTTAATTTTGTCGAGTATTATCCCTTTATTCAACTCACTTCTATTCCTCTATACCTGTCTTCCCTTATTTCTATTTATTTACGTTCTTTCTACTTATGTACAGCTATTTATATTTACAATTACCTATTTCTATCACTCTCTATTTATTACATTAACTATTCACACCTAATTCTATATCTACCTCTAACTATCTCCCCTCATTTATCTTATTCCTAATTCTACTTCTCTATCTACCCCTATCTCCATCCCTATTTATTTAAATCTAACTCTAACTATTAACTTATCTCTATATTTTCATCTATTAACTCGTCTCTTTATTTAAATCTGACGCTTTTCTTGATCCTCCATGTCTTTCTTCTTACAATCTTAATAAACTTCATCCCCATCTTCTATTTCTATATTCATTATCCCTATTGCTTCCCTTAAAATAAAACTATCCTTACTATCCTGATTCTTTAATATTTCTTCCTCTATCTCTATACTTGTCTGTTTCTCATTCACCATTATTCCCTTTGATGCGGACAAACCAAACGATACTACCTTAACATTTTCATCTTCTCCCTCTATAGAAAATTATTATCTCTTCTAGACTCTTTATGTACTATAGTCACCCCGTAAAAACTCATAAATTCAATTTATCAAAACTATCTTTGCCACTTATCTTCTTAATGCCTAATTTGAAATCTTGTGTGGAACCTAATGCTGCGTTTGCCTCTACTCCTATTAATTCAAACTCTTTGTTTACTACTGATTGTACCTCTTCTAACTTTACCTCAGAACATTTCACTGCGTCGAACTCTTTCCCCTCTTCTTCATCTACCTCTTTAACATTAATACATAACCCCATATCATCCTTTGTGACCTCATAAATTGCCTTCCAAAGAAATATCATATCCCTAATCCTAACTAAATTGTCTGTGTCCCCTCATTTCCGGTGAACTGTTTTGTCTCTGTACCCCGAATGAATGTCCGTCGTGGTTACCAGTTTGGTCTGTTGTTGAAATTAAAATTCGTTCCCCGTCTTTAGTAACTGTCCCATCTCTTCTCGAATTTAACCGTGTTCACATGCCTTTCCCTACTTTCTCGAGGTCGTCCACTACTCACGTCGTCATACCTTTGCAGGTACTTTAAAAACATTTCCCTATCTACTATGTTCTGCAACGCTACGTGTAGCCGAACCTCAACCTCAAAATATCGTGAAAGATATTTAATAATCTGTCTGTCCGTCAATTGTGGGCTTAGTTGTTTAGCTATGCTATACTTTCGTATAGCATACTGTTCCCTACTTCCTGCAAATTCACTCTTATATTTACGGGTAATTAAATTGTCCCGTACTTGATCTTGTCTGTCTATAAAAAAAAAATAAAAAAAATACCTCTAAAACGCCTCCTTATTTCAGCACATTCCGGCTAGCTCTAAAATCTGCTTCTTCCTGGATATTTACCATCCTAAGTTCACTATTTCTCACATATACAGTCAAATAAAATTACAACTCAAATAATGCAACACGACATACAACCTTTTTATTTATACATATTCAAACGTTTTCATTATCAAGAAAATATTTACACATTTATATATACAGTTTCAAAAATTGTTACAATCTCAATCCTTAAACCTTTTGAAATTTCATGATTTGTATTTATTTAAACAGTTTTATTTTATACGAGTAGATGGGTCGGTCGTGAAATCCTAAATTGACTTTTATTCAGGCCTATGGTGAGCTCAGTATAAACCCAGTCACTTTAAATGGCTAAAAACGTCGCATTTTTGTTTAAAACAAATTTAAAGTACGGTGATAACAAAATCGCCAAGAGAGTCTATTTTATTAAAACAACCGATTAAGTTAAACTTAGACAATACTAATATATACAAAATAAAGAAATATTTAGCAACTTACCCTGCCGAAAACCACATAATAAGTTTAAAACCTCGAGGTTTAAATCAATTCATGAAATTACTACTATATTAGTTAAATATTACAGACCTTAATAGCATGCCCAACAAATACACTTTATTTAATTCAGAAAATAAAAAAATATTACATACAATTGATAATATGACAAAGTTTATAAAAGAGTTTAATGATCTTTCAACAGATCAGTAGAAAGAGGAGTCTTAGATAAAAATCAGAAAAATAAATACAGCAAGTGTCTGATACGGTCCACCTTTCGAGCCCACTTGGATACACAGATTACTTAATTATGTTTGTAACGACACCTTTGTAATCAAAGGACTACAAGAAGACGCGGAAGAGTTTCTAGGTTGTCTACGTAATGGTTTGAATGACTAAATGCTAGAGTTAATCAAGTTAATTAACAACCAAGATACACCTAAAGAAAACGTTTCAACAAACAATAATGAAGATAAAGAACTCGAATCAATGAGACAAGAAGAGACCCTATCACACACTACAATAATAATATTCAAACTCCTATCTGAGATATTTTCGGAGGTTCATTATGATCTAAGATACATCGAGCCGGTAGTTCAGATACTTATAATATTCAACCCTTTTTTACAATACAGCTACACATAGAGAAAATAACAAAATAAAACAAGCCCTTAAACTTCTTTATACCAAAAATAAAATCCATGGAATAATATCATCAGAGACAAATAAAGAGGTTCAAGCTTGGGAAGAAATCACGCTAAAAGAGCTCCCAATCGTACTGATACTACACATCAAATGCATTAATTACAAATTAAAAGGATGTAATAAAATATTGAAATCAGTTCAATTCCAGATCGATCTAAAAATTGATCCTAAACTAATATCATCACAGACGAAACACAATAATAAAGAAAAACAGTATAAATTGTTAGTAATAGTTTATCAAGACGGTAAAGAAGCAACTAAAGGTCATTACTTAACAGATGCGTACCATTTAGGCTATGCGAGCTGGCTACGCTATGCCGACTCAACAGTAAAAACTGAAGAAAGTGTTCTTACATCGTAAAGCAATCGAACACCATATCGGCTGCTTTATCTCAGAAGGAACAGCAAACAAGATATTCGTTATAAACAATAAATTATGTGTACCGACAGTTTGCAATATCCATTTAAAATGTATATTTTACTAAGTTATATTTTTAATCGCTAATTTGAAGTGTAAAATTTGTTAAATTCCTTTTGGAACAGTACATTTTTATTCCCAATTTAAAAAAAAATTAATCGACAAAAATGTTAAAGAAAATTCTTCAAACGACATTTATATTAAAAATTATTGTATAAATTAATGCAAAAATATAGGAACAGTATAAAATTTGTTAGAGGGTTAGTTAGGTTTGTTTTTTATTTATAATTTTCTAGACTAAACTATTAATTAATTTTTTTAATGCTCTTTTAAAAATTGTTAAACAACATATTGGGAATTCTTGGTTTGTAATAGCTATATTTTGAAATGTTTCAGATGGACTATTATTTAGTATTCCACTTGAACTAAAGGTACAAGGATCTCCAGGTAAGATATAACACATCTATTACTAATATCAGTGGTTTGGAATTGAAAAATTAGTAGTTTAGAGGGGTTTGTCAAATTCTGTTATTCAAACAATTACTCTTCAAGACTTCAGAAATTGTATGAAAACTTAGATGCTAGGCGGTGTCCAATATTGGACTTCTTTTCATGTAGATTGCATTTTGGAAATCGTTGTGTACTAAGCACAGTTTATTTTCTATAAAAACCAGAATTTCTGAACCGCTTCAACTTTTGTCACTATTATCTTTAATGGATAAACGGTCTATGCAGAAATTGTAACTCCTGAGTGTTAATTAGAATCAAAACCCGATTGATAAATTTGCAAATAAATCGAACAAAGTTATCTCAGATTTGCAAAAACTTTTAATTTGTAGATTCCTTGTCAAATTGTTACAAATGATGTGCAGAAATTTCAAGTGCACTGTGACACTAAATAGGGCGCCATCAAGACCCATGCTCATAAAAAACCAGTATGTACTCTGTTACGTACATTGACGTAACCTAAAAAAAACCAAAGCAAAAGAAATAGTATGACCGGGCTCAATCGGTGAGTGGGCGGGGTTTTATACCTATAGACAAATTAAAGAGAAACCAGAAATAAATACAGAGAAATTTATATACACTCACTCGTTCACACTCAGAACAAAACACACAAAGGAAAAAAATAAAACTTATAATTAAACAAAATATTTACAGAACACAGTATTTCCAAACCCAGCAAAAATCAATGTCCCCAATTTACATATATATCATGAGAAACCCCCAAACCGCTCAAAAAAATTACTTATAAAGTTGACAAGCTGTAGTTTTTAGGTAATTACCCCCTGACATTATTTAGTAAAAAAGAACCAAACGCAACCCTAAGAACCACAGCGCTAGATCATCGTAAATATAAACTTAATCTATATTTTTACGTCAACAAGTAGTGTATTTTTAGTTATTTAAAAACAAATAGTACTGCATTAAGATAATGCCAATAAATACCAAGATAGGGCAATAATTTTCGTGTAGATCAATTGAATTTGAAAATGCATGATACTGGAACGGTAAAATCCCAGGCGATCTGGTTCCAGAGTAAGTAGCGAGAGAGAACAAAAAACCCTCGAGTTGCTGACATTGGGGGTTGAGTCAGTAGTTAGCCCACGTCAGCAAGCAGGTATGCCTAAGCCCAGGACGAACGCGCTTAGCCTCCCATTACCAGAAGAAGCGACAACTCAAGGGATTAGCGTGTCCCCCGCAGGAAGCTAGAATAAATACGAACAATAAATTAATTTATTAAAACCGAAAAGTACCGTTTTATAAAAACCCTAAATACTCACCACGCTGCATTGTGTGCACAAAATTCGCAAAATGAAAAACGGGGCAAAGCAAAACAGGACGGATGTTTTCGTGTTGCTATTCGAACAGAAACTGAATATTAAATTTGTTTAGCTAAGAACAGAGCTCAAAGTAATCTTGTTTTTATGGAAACAAAACAGGAAAACCTGAGTTTATTGAAATAATTTCGACGAATTCTTTCGAAAGGGAAAACATACCAAATTAATTATTAAATATTTGGAAAAACGTTTTCGCCTATCTAATTATGGCGTAAATTCCACGTTAAAATTTTTTTAGAAAAGATATTTCTTTTTTTAATGAGCAGAAAAATGTGTCAAGTACATGTATAGGATATTTATTATTAATTGCAATACAATTTTAAACACCCGAAAGGGATTTGAGTTAAAGGTTATTGTATCTGAACTAACCAATTATTTTCGAAAATGAACGTAACAACTCTAAGGGAGAACTTGCACACCCTAACAGAAAAATATCGCATTCGCTGTGTGATTACGATGGGTGGAGCGATGAAGGTTGATCATGGGTTTTCAAGGCTACACTTCATACAACACTCTATATAAACTAAAAATATAACAACACTAAATAGGGCGTCATCAATACCTATGCTATAATGATGTACTGTAAGTGACAACTTGGAAACCCTTAGAGAAAATAATTGCATTCGCTGTGTGAACACCGTTATCAAAAAGATCGCGTAGCACCTGTAATAAAACAACATAGTTAGAGCAAAGGAAAGGAGATAAGAGGTGTGCTTTTAATACCGTATAATTGCAAAAGAAACAACATATAAACGCTAGTGAAATATTCTTTGATTGTTATAGCAAAAGAAATATCGTATAAAATCACTTCCTGTAATAGCAGTAAGTCTGTTATTGAACGATACTACTGTAGTTACTTGGGAACCACGGTAAGACAAGACTTCAAAACAGCTTGTCATTTTAAGCTCTTACTAATATAAAGACCAAGTAAGATTACTGATCAAACTTCATAGAAAATACTATAAAATTTCCTAAATAGGTCTTCATTAATATCTCAATTTAGATAACAAATAAAAAAATTGCATTAGGTTTTCCTATTTTAGGACGCATTTGTCCAAAATAAAACAGTAAATTTAGTTTGAGTTATTCGTTTAATAAACTTGTATTCTTTTTTGTTTCATAACTTTCTTTACAAAATATACACAAAAATTCATAAAAAAAACTTTCAGAGAGAGGCAGAAAATTAAATTTTAATAGAGTGTACTTTCCCTACTAGATTCATATGAAAACAGTAATTTTTTATACAACGTCTTTTAATATATTGATCTGTATATTCAGGCTCATAACAATACTGCAAATTTCTGAACTACATGTAAACGTTAGTTCAAGGTTAAACAATTACTATAAATATGACACAAAAGGTTATACTAAATGTATGAGATCCTTCGGTTGGTTAATTAAGTTTCAGGTATTCATTTTTAATAATAATTCACCTGGCCAGCACAATGCAAACCAGTTTTAAGTTAAAAATATTACGTTAAACGTAGACACTAATGTTTTGAGTGGAAATTCTCATTGCATCATAATTTAAACAAATATTTGATGGTAAACATTCTAGTGTATTTAGAATATCGACTTACTGTCAAACTTCTAAATGAACAGATCGCCAGGCAGCACGTATAAAGCTAATCGCTTACCTTAAATTATTACACATGTGTTGAGTGTTAACAAGATAACACAAAGGTGCCATATTTTAAAATAAGCCAACCAAAAAAACTTGTTACAAAAACTTCAAGACTGCAAAGTACCAAGGAAGTGAATAATCATACTGTTTCGTTCTTTTCTTAAACGTACCTTCCTATTCATTGGGATCAGGCCTTGTAGCTTAATTAAACCTTCTTAATACTATCATTTAGAGCGCGTTTACTAAATCTTATATGGGACTACGTGTCTCACCTAGGCTAACTCGCCAGAAAACTACAACATTATTGACCTAGAAAAGATGTAAACTGCTAGAACGACCAATTCACCACGAGCTCACCTAGACTATCAAACCGCTAGGGCGACCAACTTACCATGAGTCTTGCCTAGATTAACACGCTAACAACTGCAGCGTTCTTAACTTAAAGAACGACGTAAAGCGCTAGAGCGAGCAACTCGTCGCCAGCCTTGGCTATACCAACAAACCGCTAGAGCGACCAACTCACCCTGAGTCTCGCATAGGTTAATGAACTGCTAGAGCGACCAACCCACCACGAATCTCACTGCTCACTGCTAGTGCGACCAGCTTACCACGAGCCTCGCCTAGATTAACACACTAAAAAACTAGAGCGTTCTCAGCATAGAGAACCCTGTGAACTGCTGGAGCAACCAACTCACCACGAGACTCGCCTAGACTAATACACGCGCGCCGCGATGGGATGTCAGTAAAATAAAACCGAGGCAAAGAAACAAAATTCGAGCCAATAAAACAAACATTATATAAAGATTTATTGAACATAACTGATCAGCTACGATTGAAATAGTTTTAAGAGGGGTATTTAACATTACCCATTGTAATTTCTACAAGTGTGTTCATAGTAAGGAAGAACTTGTGAATGGAAGTACTAATTAGAAAGAGAGATTTTTACGGACTCAATTTGGTTTAAACGAATAGTTATTTAGTAACTGTTAAATGTTCACTTTAGACTTAAAATGTCGTGACAATCGACAAATCTTTAGCGATTTGTCTATTTTTTCGCTAATTTGCTCAAACTTCCGGTCCGATTCGGCACTCATCTGTTCAACTTTCCTGTTCGAATCCTGTCTAACCCCGCTTAGTGTTTCATTCATTTGATCGAACTTCCTATTTGATTCTTTCCTACTTAATCTCATTTTCTCTAACATTCTCATCATAAATTCATTGCCAGCTTCTCCCGACTCTGTCCTCGACTGATTCTTGCTTCCTCCTGCTTCCTTCATTTTTCCTGATTTTTCAAATAATGCGTTATCGTCACTTCCAATTTCAACTCCTTGACTTCTTAGACACTCCTTCCTCTGCATACGTTTAAATCACTTCCTCACACACTCAAAAATATTTACAAATTTATCCTACGCACGCTCTCTCACTCAGCTCGCCAGTTTCCTGGAATAAAATTTTTAATTCTATCTGGAAATCGAGCCCTCACGTTCAGGTCGCTTTAAAAATGCAGTTATCGTTAGGAAAATCGTGCCCTACGCTTGGGCCATATAAAAATGTAACGGATTACTCTAAAACATCGAGCCCCTACGTTGAGCCAGCATAAAAATTTTCAAAAAAAATATAAAAAAAAATAAAAAAAATACCTCTAAAACGCCTCCTTATTTCAGCACATTCCGGCTAGCTCTAAAATCTGCTTCTTCCTGGATATTTACCAACCTAAGTTCACTATTTCTCACATATACAGTCAAATAAAATTACCACTCAAATAATGCAACACGACATACAACCTTTTTATTTATACATATTCAAACGTTTTCATTATCAAGAAAATATTTACACATTTATATATACAGTTTCAAAAATTGTTACAATCTCAATCCTTAAACCTTTTGAAATTTCATGATTTGTATTTATTTCAACAGTTTTATTTTATACGAGTAGATGGGCCGGTCGTGAAATCCTAAATTGACTTTTATTCAGGCCAATGGTGAGCTCAGTATAAACCCAGTTACTTTAAATGCCTAAAAACGTCGCATTTTTGTTTAAAACAAATTTAAAGTACGGTGATAACAAAATCGCCAAGAGAGTCTATTTTATTAAAACAACCGATTAAGTTAAACTTAGACAATACTAATATATACAAAATAAAGAAATATTTAGCAACTTACCCTGCCGAAAACCACATAATAAGTTTAAAACCTCGAGGTTTAATCAATCCATGTAATTATTACTATATTAGTTAAATATTACAGACCTTAATAGCATGCCCAACAAATACACTTTATTTAATTCAGAAAATAAAAAAATATTACATACAATTGATAATATGACAAAGTTTATAAAAGAGTTTAATGATCTTTCAACAGATCAGTAGAAAGAGGAGTCTTAGATAAAAATCAGAAAAATAAATACAGCAAGTGTCTGGTACGGTCCACCTTTTGAGCCCACTTGGATACACAGATTACTTAATGATGTTTGTAACGACACCTTTGTAATCAAAGGACTACAAGAAGACGCGGAAGAGTTTCTAGGTTGTCTACGTAATGGTTTGAATGACTAAATGCTAGAGTTAATCAAGTTAATTAACAACCAAGATACACCTAAAGAAAACGTTTCAACAAACAATAATGAAGATAAAGAACTCGAATCAATGAGACAAGAAGAGACCCTATCACACACTACAATAATAATATTCAAACTCCTATCTGAGATATTTTCTTAGGTTCATTATGATCTAAGATACATCGAGCCGGTAGTTCAGATACTTATAATATTCAACCCTTTTTTACAATACAGCTACACATAGAGAAAATAACAAAATAAAACAAGCCCTTAAACTTCTTTATACCAAAAATAAAATCCATGGAATAATATCATCAGAGACAAATAAAGAGGTTCAAGCTTGGGAAGAAATCACGCTAAAAGAGCTCCCAATCGTACTGATACTACACATCAAATGCATTAATTACAAATTAAAAGGATGTAATAAAATATTGTAATCAGTTCAATTCCAGATCGATCTAAAAATTGATCCTAAACTAATATCATCACAGACGAAACACAATAATAAAGAAAAACAGTATAAATTGTTAGTAATAGTTTATCAAGACGGTAAAGAAGCAACTAAAGGTCATTACTTAACAGATGCGTACCATTTAGACTATGCGAGCTGGCTACGCTATGCCGACTCAACAGTAAAAACTGAAGAAAGTGTTCTTACATCGTAAAGCAATCGAACACCATATCGGCTGCTTTATCTCAGAAGGAACAGCAAACAAGATATTCGTTATAAACAATAAATAATGTGTACCCACAGTTTGCAATATCCATTTAAAATGTATATTTTACTAAGTTATATTTTTAATCGCTAATTTGAAGTGTAAAATTTGTTAAATTCCTTTTTGGAACAGTGTTTTTATTCCCAATTTAAAAAAAAATTAATCGACAAAAATGTTAAAGAAAATTCTTCAAACGACATTTATATTAAAAATTATTATATAAATTAATGCAAAAATATAGGAACAGTATAAAATTCGTTAGAGGCTTAGTTAGGTTTGTTTTTTATTTATAATTTTCTAGACTAAACTATTAATTAATTTTTTTAATGCTTTTTTAAAAATTGTTAAACAACATATTGGGAATTCTTGGTTTGTAATAGCTATATTTTGAAATGTTTCAGATGCACTTTACATTAGTGTACCACTTGGACCGGAAGTAAGAGAATCTCCAGGTAAGATATAACACATCTATTACTAATATCAGTGGTTTGGAATTGCAAAATTAGTAGTTTAGAGGTGTTTGTCAAATTCTGTTATTCTGTTATTCAAACATTACTCTTCAAGACTTCAGAAATTGTATGAAAACTTAGATGCTAGGCGGTGTCCAATATTGGACTTCTTTTCATGTAGATTGCATTTTGGAAATCGTTGTGTACTAAGCACAGTTTATTTTCTATAAAAACCAGAATTTCTGAACCGCTTCAACTTTTATCACTATTATCTTTAATGGATAAACGGTCTATGCAGAAATTGTAACTCCTGAGTGTTAATTAGAATCAAAACCCGATTGATAAATTTGCAAATAAATCGAACAAAGTTATCTCAGATTTGCAAAAACTTTTAATTTGTAGATTCCTTGTCAAATTGTTACAAATGATGTGCAGAAATTTCAAGTGCACCGTGACACTAAATAGGGCGCCACCAAGACCCATGCTCATAAAAAACCAGTATGTACTCTGTTACGTACATTGACGTAACCTAAAAAAAACCAAAGCAAAAGAAAAAGTATGACCGGGCTCAATCGGTGAGTGGGCGGGGTTTTATACCTATAGACAAATTAAAGAGAAACCAGAAATAAATACAGAGAAATTTATATACACTCCCTCGTTTACACTCAGAACAAAACACACAAAGGAAAAAAATAAAACTTATAATTAAACAAAATATTTACAGAACACAGTATTTCCAAACCCAGCAAAAAATCAATTGTCCCCAATTTACATATATATCATGAGAAACCCCCAAACCGCTCAAAAAAATTACTTATAAAATTGACAAGCTGTAGTTTTTAGGTAATTACCCTCTGACATTATTTAGTAAAAAAGAACCAAACGCAACCCTAAGAACCACAGCTCTAGATCATCGTAAATATAAACTTAATCTATATTTTTAGGTTAACAAGTAGTGTATTTTTAGTTATTTAAAAACAAATAGTACTGCATTAAGATAATGCCAATAATTTAAACCATTTTTACGTTAACAAGTAGTGCATTTTTTTAGTTATTTAAAAACAAATAGTACTGCACTAATATAATGCCAATAAATACCAAAATAGCGCAATAATTTTCGTGTAGATCAATTGAATTTGAAAATGCATGATACTGGAACGGTAAAATCCCAGACGATCTGGTTCCAGAGTAAGTAGCGAGAGAGAACAAAAAAAACCCTCGAGTTGCTGACATTGGGGGTTGAGTCAGTAGCTAGCCCACGTGAGCGAGCAGGTATGCCTAAGCCCAGGAAGAACGCGCTTAGCGTCCCATTACCAGAAGAAGCGACAACTCAAGGGATTAGCGTGTCCCCCGCAGGAAGCTAGAATAAATACGAACAATAAATTAATTTATTAAAACCTAAAAGTACCGTTTAATAAAAACCCTAAATACCCATCACGCCGCATTGCGTGCACAAAATTCGCAAAATGAAAAACGGGGCAAAGCAAAACAGGACGGATGTTTTCGTGTTGCTATTCGAACAGAAACTGAATATTAAATTTGTTTAGCTAAGAACAGAGCTCAAAGTAATCTTGTTTTTATGGAAATAAAACAGGAAAACCTGAGTTTATTGAAATAATTTCGACGAATTCTTTCGAAAGGGAAAACATACCAAATTAATTATTGAATACTTGGAAAAACGTTTTCGCCTATCTAATTATGGCGTAAATTCCACGATAAAAATTTTTTAGAAAAGATATTTATTTTTTTAATGAGCAGAAAAATTTATCAAGTAAATATATAGGATATTTATTATTAATTGCAATACAATTTTAAACACCCGAAAGGGATTTGAGTTAAAGGTTATTGTATCTGAACTAACCAATTATTTTCGAAGATAAACGTAACACCTCTAAGGGAGAACTTGCATACCCTAACAGAAAAATATCGCATTCGCTGTGTGATTACGGTGGGTGGAGCGATGAAGGTTGATCATGGGTTTTCAAGGCTACACTTCATACAACACTCTATATAAACTAAAAATATAACAACACTAAATAGGGCGTCATCAATACCTATGCTAAAATGATGTACTGTAAGGGACAACTTGGAAACCCTTAGAGAAAATAATTGCATTCGCTGTGTGAACACCGTTATCAAAAAGATTGCGTAGCACCTGTAATAAAACAACATAGTTAGAGCAAAGGTAAGGAAATAAGAGGTGTGCTTTTAATACCGTACAATTGCAAAAGAAACAACATATAAACGTTAGTAAAATATTCTTTGATTGTTATAGCAAAAGAAATATCGTATAAAATCACTTCCTGTAATAGCAGTAAGTCTGTTATTGAACGATACTACTGTAGTTACTTGGGAACCACGGTAAGACAAGACTTCAAAACAGCTTGTCATTTTAAGCTTTTACTAATATAAAGACCAAGTAAGATTACTGACCAAACTTCATAGAAAATACTATAAAATTTCCTAAATAGGTCTCCATTAATATCTCACTTTAGAATACAAATAAAAAAATTGCATTAGGTTTTCCTATTTTACGACGCATTTGTCCAAAATAAAACAGTAAATTTAGTTTGAGTTATTCGTTTAATAAACTTGTATTCTTTTTTGTTTCATAACTTTCTTTACAAAATATACACAAAAAATCATAAAAAAAACTTTCAGAGAGAGGCAGAAAATTAAATTTTAATAGAGTGTACTTTCCCTACTAGATTCATATGAAAACAGTAATTTTTTATACAACGTCCTTTAATATATTGATCTGTATATTCAGGTTCATAACAATACTGCAAATTTCTGAACTACATGTAAACGTTAGTTCAAGGTTAAACAATTACTATAAATATGACACAAAAGGTTATACTAAATGTATGAGATCCTTCGGTTGGTTAATTAAGTTTCAGGTATTCATTTTTAATAATAATTCACCTGGCCAGCACAATGCAAACCAGTTTTAAGTTAAAAATATTACGTTAAACGTAGACACTAATGTTTTGAGTGGAAATTCTCATTGCATCATAATTTAAACAAATATTTGATGGTAAACATTCTAGTGTATTTAGAATATCGACTTACTGTCAAACTTCTAAATGAACAGATCGCCAGGCAGCACGTATAAAGCTAATCGTTTATCTTAAATTATTACACATCTGTTGAGTGTTAACAAGATAACACAAAGGTGCCATATTTTAAAATAAGCCAACCAAAAAAACTTGTTACAAAAACTTCAAGACTGCAAAGTACCAAGGAAGTAAATAATCATACTGTTTCGTTCTTTTCTTAAACGTAACTTCTTATTCATTGGGATCAGGCCTTGTAGCTTAATTAAACCTTCTTAATACTATTATTTAAAGCGCGTTTACTAAATCTTATATGGGACTACGTGTCTCACCTAGGCTAACTCGCCAGAAAACTACAACATTATTGACCTAGAAAAGATGTAAACTGCTAGAACGACCAATTCACCACGAGCTCACCTAGACTATCGAACCGCTAGGGCGACAAACTTACCATGAGTCTTGCCTAGATTAACACGCTAACAACTGCAGCGTTCTTAACTTAAAGAACGACGTAAACCGCTAGAGCGAGCAACTTGTCGCCAGCCTTGGCTATACCAACAAACCGTTAGAGCGACCAACTCACCCTGAGTCTCGCATAGGTTAATGAACTGCTAGAGCGACCAACCCACCACGAATCTCACTGCTCACTGCTAGTGCGGCCAGCTTACCACGAGTCTCGCCTAGATTAACACACTAAAAAACTAGAGCGTTCTCAGCATAGAGAACCCTGTGAACTGCTGGAGCAACCAACTCACCACGAGACTCGCCTAGACTAATACACGCGCGCCGCGATGGGATGTCAGTAAAATAAAACCGAGGCAATGAAACAAAATTCGAGCCAATAAAACAAACATTATATAAAGATTTATTGAACATAACTGATCAGCTACGATTGAAATAGTTTTAAGAGGGGTATTTAACGTTACCCATTGTAATTTCTACAAGTGTGTTCATAGTAAGGAAAGACTTGTGAATGGAAGTACTAATTAGAAGGAGAGATTTTTACGGACTCAATTTGGTTTAAACGAATAGTTATCTAGTAACTGTTAAATGTTCACTTTAGACTTAAAATGTCGTGACAATATTAAACTCTACTTTAGATTTTGATGTTTGTATGTAAGTACTTTCTAAGAACATTGTTTTCTTAAAAGCTGTGTGTGGATGTAGCAAATGTTATTTGTAAGATTGTTTATTAACGAATATTTGATGTCATTATAAGTTTGATGATTGATTCCAGTTGTTTCATATAAACTGAGCTAGCAAAGTCATTAGGGCACACTTTTATTCGATCACCTTCAGGCTACAATTCAAAGCAATATAAATTTATATATATATTGCTATGATATCGTCGCACGCCGATGTGATTAACGTTCAGTTTCCTGCTAAATGCTACCGCTCTGTGTCTCTAAATAACCTCAACTTTAAATTTTAAATATATCTCTTTTTATATGTCACGACTAGGTCAGTTTAATCTCACTCAGCGTGCACGACGATACGATAACAAAGAAATTTTAACCCCCCTTTTACTCTAGCTCCGTTCAATTTGAATGATATAAACGAAACAAACCAAAATTTGTATAATGACTCAAAATATATACACTTTACAGTTTAATAACTTTGATAATTTGATATGCTATTTATAAATTATCCCCTGAATCAAAATAATAATATCAATCTAATTATGTCCAAATTATAACTCCCTTAAAGACAGCAAAAATAACACTGTATACTACCAGAAGCACCTTTGAACGTTCAAACGACATTTTTCTGCGTAAATTTTTAAAAGATTTTTGATGACCCTTCACAAATTAAATTCTTCAATATTGGAAAAAATGTAAGTATTAAAAATTGAAATAAAGCCTTATGCTAATAAAGAATATTCTTATTTCTGACCTGCGGCTTCCTTGCTTGTTTCCAATTTTTAGAACTGCTTCTGCATGTGATTGACCAGCATCCCTGGATTGTTTCCACTTAAGCTATCTTGTTTATTGCGTGGTACAGCTCGCCCAGTCTAAACCTTAGTTGATTAATTTCTTCCTTCGATGCTCAGATACGAATGTTTAGACGAATATTTATAAGTAGATACTAAAATTGTTTCTTAGCATAGTTATTTAATAATAGACCAAGCAAAGCATGCCAGGTCATCATTCTTTATGTTGATACATGCCTGTGCTTCCGTTTGATCTCGAGCGGCAGTTCAATATATAAAGATCCACGCGTAGGATCGTATTTGTTAATGTTAATCCCCAAATTAATTATATTTTTCAAACACCAGCCGCTATCTCGCTCTTGAAACTCCTCCAACTGTGTCACTAATGGTTCCATAACATTTGCCTTAAACCATCGGTCTAGATTGGTATCCCTGAAGATGCCTACGTTAGATGTAGTAAAATATGTATATTCTTGCATAAGCTAGGCACCAGTTGCAATTTCAAACTCCTGCAGAGTGTCGTGTTAACTTTTATAGCTTCATCCATGAATTCTGGATTCTTCTTTTGAAAATTTTCCATATCCTTATGCTTTAGATTGCTTATTAATCCAGTCCTAATAAGCCCTTTAAAGGCCGAGATGGAGTCTTCCCAATGTACTCTACTTTTAGCAGCTTCTTTAGTTTTAAGTCATGCCCTTTTCTTCGGGGCTACTTTGAATTGCGAACGCATAGATTAATGTTTGCCAACGAAGCCAATAGATTTTGCTTTTTACCAACCGATTTTGCTCGTTCTATCAACCTATTTATACGACGAATTCCAATATTACACTCATGTATGCCATCTATTATCACTTTTTCGTTACTTGAAGATTTAACTACAGCAAACAGAGCAGCTATATACTGCACTAAATTACCAAGGAGAGACATGTTACTCGTTCAACTTTCTGTAACAGAATGACTGATGTTAGAACACGCTTTAGTATTTATACTGTTTTCCCCACCCCAAATAGTGCATTTAAGGTCATCTAATACATGCACGTCATTAGACAAACTAAATTGTGATTAATTAAAAACAAACACACACCGTGACGGGTACCAAGAATAAATTGTTTGTTTTGTTTTAAGACCGTCCACCCGCCCGACTACCCACCCGCCTACGGCCCGCTCATCCGGTCGCTCACCCGGCCACCCGCCTACCCACTCGCCCGCCCGCTCGCACACCTTCCCGTCAGCCCAAACGCCCACTGATTTGAGTAATGCGAATTTTGAATTACTAACTGAAGCAGGTGTATGCACATACGGTTATGTTCATTCGTTTGAAAATTGATGGCACTTCACTACCTAGTCAGCAACAGGTTTACAACATGCTGGAAGGTAGAGGAATTAGCAAGAAGCAGTACGCACATGCTAGAACAGTGTGGGAAGCATTTTATATTCAACATCTGGGGCAGTATTTTGACTTATACTATAATACCGATGTGATACTATTGGCTGAAGTTTTTGAACAATTCCGTACGATTTGTCATTTAACTTACGGACTTGATCCCGCCCACTACTACACCCTTCCAGGGTTCACTTGGGATGGAATGTTAAAGCATACACGCCAGGAATTTGAGTTATTGACTTGTAATTGACTTGTTCTTTGAAGAGGGTATATTTAGTCAAATTTGTTCGGAACGACGTGGTTTCGCAAACAATAAATATCTACTAAAGTACAATCCTTCTGAACCAGATGTGTATCTCACGTACTATGACTTTAATAATCAATATGGATGGGCGATGAGACAATCTCTGCCCTATGGAGAATTTGAATGAATGGATACCATCATCGATGTTACATCAGTTCCTGATAGCGCTGCAGAAGGTTATATTTTGGAAGTTGATTTGACGTATCCGAAATTTCTCCACGATTTACATAAGGACATCCCATTCTGTCCGGAGTACATTGATCCAAAACTCGAAAACCGCCTGTATCAAAAACTCAAAGTACCAAATTAATGGCTACTTTGAATTCAAAATGTAAATATGCCATCCATTATAGAAATCTGAAGCAGGTGTTGTTAAATGGATCTCAATTAAAAGCTATTCACAGGGTGCTGAAATTTAAACAAAGCTGCTGGCTAAAATCTTACATTGACCTCAATACTGAACTTCGGAAACGAGCAAAGAATGAATTTGAGAAGAACTTGTTCAAGCTAATGAATAATGCAGTCTATGAGAAAAACAATGGAAAATATACGCAAACATTGTAATATGAAACTTGTGCAAAACTGGGAAGGCAGATATGGAGCCGAAGCTAAAATATTCAACCCTCCATTTAAAAATGTTACAGTCTTTGATGAAAACCTTGTGGCAGTGGAACTTTTTAAATCTATATATGTTGGTATGCGTATCCTCGATATAGCCAAGTTGACAATCTACGATTTTCACTAAGGATATATGAATGCTGAGTTCTTTGCACAGATACAGATAGTCTAATTTATAAAATAATAAATCAGGATCCTTATGAAACTATGAAGCACCACTGTCAGCAACGTTTCGATACTTCCGACTATCCTTCCAACAACAACTATAGAATTCCACTAATTAATAAAAGTATTGGGGATGATGAAAGACGAAAATAATGTATGGGACGAGGATTTTTAAGACTTATGGGAATTTCAATGTTTGGTACAAAAAAGTGCAAAATGAACCTTGGATTTTTTGAGAATTTAATCCTCAAAATACATGTGAAAACCGGTTTTTTCGTTGGTAAATTGCACTTTTGAGGCCGTACGAAGGTTGCTTGTCTACTAAAATGCGAAGTGGTAAGCGATAGGTTACTACGATGAAGATTCTTTTACGCACCCGTAACTCTGATTTAATTCTTCACTTACTTGAAAAAGACGTCATTAAAAGAGCTAAACAAAACATTTATTTCCAAATGCAACAATTTTTTTAGTTTCCTCGATCTTTATCCAAGTGGAGCTTATGTTGCTTCAGTTTGTTTGTTTGGATATAAAACTAATTTACTATAATTATAATCTATTACTCATATTTTGAACATTTACTTTCCAAAAACAATTAAAACGTATATTGCGTTACGTTTTATGCATTTACATCAACGCTACTTTATATTATAATACCATATATGTTTCAGGTATTGGTAAAGCATGTAGAATCAGAGGTGCTAGTGGGGCAAGTGGATATTGCAAACAAAAAAAAGGCTGCTCAAATCTTCCAGTAAGCACTGGCAATTGCGCGGTTGGTCTTTACTGCTGTTAAATTCAATATACGGTTGGTTTATCTATTTTAGTATTTATATTAATGTACACAATGTTTTCTTTGAATAAAAATGCACCACTTATTTGTAATTGAGTCATTGTTATAGTCCATTTTATTATGTATACTAGAAGCGGTTTGTAGTCCCTACGAGACTACTTTGAGCGCCTCTACTCGCTTTGTGGACTACTCTCTTTACGCCCCACCATCTTTACGCCTCAACCATCTTTACGCTTTACCATCTTTATGCCCCGCCCTCTCTACGCCCCGCCCTCTCTACGCCCCGCCCTCTTTGCGCCACGCCCTCTATACACCCCGTCTTCACTTCCCCTAGTAGAATTCATTAAAACGACTTTAAGAAGTTGAGCGAACCAAGCTCACCTAGCTGTAGTAGACTTTGTGGAAATCACTTTTGGGAGTCAACCGGATCAAGATCACCTCGCTCAAGTAGACTTTACCGAAATCACACCGGGAGTCGATCGCATCAAGATTTATTTCGCTCTAGTAGACTTTGTCAAAATCACCTCTTGGAGTTGATCGGATCAAGACTACTTCGCCCTAGCAGACTTTGTTGAAATCACTTCATGGAGTCGATAGGATCAAGATGCCCTAGTAGACTTTGTCGAAATTACCTCGTGGAACGATCGGATCAAGACCACTCCGCCCTAGTGGACTTTGTCGAAATCATTTCCGAGAGTCGATCGGATCAAGACCACTTCGTCCTAGTGACCTTCTCGAAATTACTTCGGAGAATCGATCGGATCAAGACCACTTCGATCTAGTAAACTTTGTCGGAATCACTTCGGGGAGGCGATCGTATCAATCCACTTCGCCTTAGTAGACTTTGTCGAAATCATTTAGTGGGAGTCGGTCGGATCTAGATCATTTCGCCCTAGTAGTTTTTGTCGAAATCACTTCAGGGAGTCGATCGGATCAAGATCACTTTGTATTAGTAAACTGTCGAAATCACTTCGGGAAGTCGATCGGATCAAGATCATTTTGCCCCAGTAGACTTTGTCAAAATCACTTCGGAGAGTCGATAGGGTCAAAACCACTTCGCCTTAGTAAACTTTGTCGAAATCACTTCGGAGAAGCAATCGTATCAAGACCACTACGCCCTAGCAGACTTTGTCGAAATCATTTAGTGGGAGTCGATTGGATCTAGATAATTTCGCCCTAGTAGTCTTTGTCGAAATCACTTCGGGGAGTCGATCGGATCAAGATCATTTTGCCCTAGTAAACTTTGTCGAAATCATTTAGTGGGAGTCGATTGGATTTAGATTATTTCGCCCTTGTAGACTTTGTCGAAATCATTTCGGGGAGCCCATCAGATCCAAACCACTTCGCTCTAGTAGACTTTGCCAAAATCATTTAATGGGAGTCGATTGAATTTAGATCATTTTGCCCTAGAAGACTTTGTCGAAATCATTTCGGGGAGCCTATCGGATCAAAACCACTTCGCCCTAATAGATTGTCGAAATCACTTCGGGGAGTCGTTCGGATCAAGACCAATTCGCCCTAGTAGACTTTGTCGAAATCACTTCGGGAAGTCGGTCGTATCAAGACCACTTTGCCTAAGTAGAATTTGTCGAAATCACTTCGGGGAGTCGATCGGGTCAAGTTAAGTTCGTCCTAGTAGAGTTTGTCGAAATCATTTTAGAGAGTCGATCGGGTCAAGGTCACTTCGCCCTAGTAGGCTTTGTCGAAATCACTTCCGGTAGTTGATCGGATCAAGATCAGTTGGCCCAAGTAGACTTTTTTGAAATCACCTCGGGGGGAGTCGATTGGATCAAGACCACTTTGCCCAAGTAAACTTAAAAAAAATAATTAAAGCTGTATGAAATATAAGTAATGGAAATGTAGCTTATAAATATTTTACAAACATACCATTTGAAGGGTTTTTTAGCAATGCTAACAATGTTAGTTACGTAGATATAAAAGAGCAACGGAGATTTATACAGTGGTTAAATAATCGATTAATAAGTAGTAATTGTAGAAAGCTTAACTAACTGTTGTTTAACAACTCAAGTCATGTTTCTTAACGTACCGTGGTCTGTCAAAGTTATTGAAATGAGCTGATCGCCTTAGTTTAATTCAAGTGCTTCAAATGTCCTTGTATATATATTTACAGCTAATTTAGACAATTACCGGTTTTACTTTCTTATTTTCACGAATCAACTCTATGCTGCTTCTATCTAACAGTATATAAGTCTTGTTTTGTGCGACAAATGGAATAGAACAAATAAAATCCACACATGCAAACCAATCAAAATTAAGCAATATTTATTAATTGTTAATGTAGCGAATGTTACATATGAGCACATTTGTAATAACGTGTTTACAAATAGCAACTTATGTTAAAGATAACCTTCAACTGAAGTCTATGCAATCAATTTTGCCATTAGTAATTTAGATTAAAAGAGGCTTTTCCTGTGCCGCAATATGCGTTTAACGTTTCTCAATTTAAATTCAGAAATAAGTGTAATACGTATACGTAACCGGTATTGAATTTAGGTTTTACGCTCAGAAGCTTTGTGTTTCAGCACATATTTGGTATTTTATAGGGACTTTTAGTTAATGTAGGCAACCGTATAGTTCTACCTTCTCTGTATATCATGCTGCCTCGTTCTTACCACTATTGGATATGCTCGTTAAGATAAAGTTGTCAATAACTTTTAATGTAGATAAGGAATAATTAACTTATTGTAGACAGTTGTATAGCTTTTATAAATTTAGTTTGAATATATTTTCTTTTGGACGTTAAAAAAATTTCAATATAAAATAAAAAAAGTATTTGTATTTGTGATTATGAATACTTTAGTTGAAAATGCGTACGAATTTTTTCAATTGTTTTTTACTTTTGACTTTTGATGTTTGTTAAAAGAAAAGTAATCATAAGTGGATCCTAAATAAACAAATATCAAAGGAATGCAGGACGTTTCGTACGTCTGTATTTAAGATAAATGAAATATAGAAGAAATTAAAAACAAAAACGCTTGAAATGTTAAAGTTTTCAATTACTGTTAATGTAAATAAGGAATAGTTAACTTATGGTAGACCATTGTTTAGTGGTTATAAATTTTGTTTGACTATTTTACGCATATTAAACGCTTGTTAATGTTTAAAAAATCAACATAAAATAAAAAAAATTAATTTAATTGGGCATTGAACCACCGAGGTTGCGTATGGTAGACGGAGGTGTTAGTCTTACGCTATCAAACCGTCTTTTGTAGTAAATCCTTTGGTTGTATACTTGTAGTAGTTGAAGCCTCAAAAGATATATAGCGTTTTCTAAATTATTTACGTAGACTTGAAATTTTTGGATGTATTCGGTAATAAACGTCAAATTAAATTTGTAACTTTTTGTGTTTAAAATAGACCGCGTCTATTAATGTGTGATACTTTTTTATAAGTAGAATTAATAATTATCAGTACTATAAAAAAGGTTTAATTTTAGAAATTTGTAATTAAGTGTATTAACAGAGTTTCAGATAGTACGTACGCGTGCTACTACGTTTTTGTTCGTAACCTGTTTTGACATTTCTCAAATAAATTACACAAATCGCAGTAAAAATCTTAAAGATGTATAATTTATGATAGATGTAATATTTTTTGGTACATATCAGAAATTTGTTAAGGATCGTATACCAATTTTTGAAACCAACTCGATCGTCTGTTCATCAACGCAAATGTAGCTGTTGTTGGCTCTGCGCGTTTTGGTTTTTAGATCGTAAAATATTAAAGCTTTTTAGTTTTTATACACATAAATCTAAGCGAATACGTACCTGCAAGTTGGACAATCTCTGAAAAGTAAACTTTGTAAATGGTTTTTGAGTAAATATAATTCACAAATTATAGATTGTAGATCGCACTGAGGCATAAAAAAATAATGTGTTGGTTTATTTAATGCATATTGTTAAGTAAATGCTATTGCATGTTTTAAAAAGCAACACAAAATTAAATTACAAAAATGAATTTTACTGAGCACCGAACCACCGGAGTTAGCATTCGTAACCAGCGATGTTAAGCTTGCGCTATCGAGTCGTTGTTTATTGAAATCGCGTTGGTTGTATACTTACTATGCCTAATGTCACATAAGAAATACATCGTCTTAGGAACAAATCACGGTTTATTGTAATTGTTCGGGCGACTCCGCAAACAAACGTCAAATGTAATAAATAATTATTTTTCAAATAAATAGCCCGTGTATATTAAAAAGTCATGTTATTGTATAATAATGATCAATTATCGGAACTAATACGTAATATTGGATGATTTATAATTTTAAATTTAACAAACTTTAAAAAAATTGCGTCCTCATAGATTTTGAAGGTACATATTCGTTCGCTTCCGTCGACTTTTGCTACCTGTGTTTGATGTTTCTCAAGGTAATTATACAAATTTTAATACCTGTTTTAAGAAAATACTATACCACCAGCTTGCAAACTGTTAATAATTCAGGTTTTAGAATACGAATAGCGTTGTTTGGCATATATTAGAAATTTTTTAAAGCCCGAATACGAATTTTAGAAACCAGCTCGATCTTTTTTTCTCTCTCGTACCAACGCTAACAAAACAGTTGCCGACCTCGTCGCACGGCCCGTTCGGTTTTTTAGATCGGAAATTTTTGAGGATCCAAGCTTTTTTAACGCGTTAACGAATACGTCGCTTCAAATTAATCTTTTCCCGGAAAATCCTTATTTCTCAGCAAGTTCTCGGTTTTCCGCGTTAAAAACCGACCTATGCAACGCACGCAAAAATTCTCCACCTAACCACCACCCGCCCGCGCCTCCAACTCCGAAACCCTCGGACGCAAATCCCAAAAAGCAATCGATTCGCGCCTCTCAACTTTAGCACAAAGACGGGCATACAAAACTTATAGTTATTAGATATACTTACACTAGAAAAAAATATTGCTGTTCTTGTTACCAAAAATTTTGCAATAATATTTGACCAAAGACAAACACGCATGATCCTAGTAATATTTAAGAAAATATAGCACTCCTGTTTTATAAGAACATGTTTTCTATATCGGAAAGAACACATGAAAGAATACAATAAACTTACGTTACCCTATACAAATTCCCATGTGGATTCGTGATTTGAAAATAGTGTAGCGCCCGTGCACTAACTACATATACATTTCCATATAAGGAAAAAATTTGTCAAGAGTAGTTATTTTAGGAAACTTAGTAAGAAAATACACGAACAATTTTGTAGAAGTCAAGTGGTTTACAATTTACCGACAAGGTTATTTCATCATATTTTTAAAACAAAATACCGAAATACATAATAAGGTACTTAGTACATTCCTTTGCAACCAGCAATTGAAAACCGGGATTTTATCATACCAAATTTGACAAACATCAATTGTATTAATTCTATTAGCATCTTCTCGAAGTCTGCTCACCATCTAACACGATTAAACTAGTCCCAGGTGAAGTTGGCGTCCAGTATTTGTTATAGGACTAAAAGTTCATAGACTTTTCCAAGTAGATACAAGTGTTAGAATTGTATACCCCTAAGGGATTCTTGCTGTTCTCAAAAAATCCACTCCTCACCTCTGTAAGCTAGCTGGTGCAATTTTTTTGTTACGCTTCCGTGATAACGTAAATTTAAGAAGCCACTAGTGTCAGTTTCACACGTAACAATAGTTATTTTAAAATATTTTGTATACACTGTGTAGCACCATTTTGTACAACTCCATTACCTACTTCATATTGGTAATTCTATAACTAGCAGTTGTCTCGATCCTATTATTAATATTACCAGCTCATATCTATCAGAACATGCAACTTATATGACATTATCAAGAATAACTAATTAGGTACATATAGCAGCTTATAGTTTTAACTACTAATCCCTCCTTTTAGTTTGAAATGAACTTCCTTGACATAGAGTTATTAAGCCAATACGCAGTTAAAACTATACAGCATGTTATTTATCTTTTTTTGCAAAAACTACTAAAACGATTGCTACAGATAAGATTAGCGTTACGTTATAAATTTAGATTTGTCCTGCAGGGGCGAGGGCCCGTAATAACTATAAGAGTGCACTACGTAACTACAGTGTTGTAGGAGTGGGTTTATATGTAAAAATACTAAAAATAATGAAATCGTAAAACTTTTCAAATCACTGGAATATAAAACTATAGTTTAATATTCACTTATCCTGATATGCTTTTTCTACTGCCATGCTTGAGAGGCGTGAAACTATCTGCTCTCAGCAATTCCTTTGATAATATCCCTACACAGAGTAGGGCTATTCCGGATAGCTCTCTTTTGTTTTTGGGTTTCTACAATACCTTAATTCATTAAACTAAATTAATTCAAAAATAAAATTCCACCAATACTTAACCTCTATCTACGTTATATAATTACCGTAAGGAAACAAATATTTTTCCAAAAATCCTTATCTACTAACATAAGACTGACCAGGTTTACTAAAAGGAGAAAACCTTAAAAAATTAATGATAATATTATCAGACCGATTTTCCTGAGTTTGCTTATTGGTAGATAAATTCTTTATCCCATTTCTAAAAATGTTAACTTAGCAATCAATAAAAACGTCAGTAAATACATCTTTTCCTATCCTCATTCCACAGTCCCTTAGAATTACCACTATACCACATGTAAACCTATCTTAAGATTATCAAGTAATTCGTAATAAAGCCTTAATAAAATGTATTTTCTCTACACCAGCATACTTATAATTACACAATTTCTTGTTCTAGGTATTATAATAACCCATCATGGTTCAATTAATCTAAAAAATATTCGTATCAGCTAAATGCCAACTTCTTGTAAATGAACGGATACTATGTGGAATTCGTATCTCAATTCAACATTAACTTATTTCTACATCATGTAAAGAGGTTTATTTGCCCATAGTTTCTTTTACATAGTTCGAATAATGATGATCCAGGAACACTCATGGTTCACATTTCTACTAGTCATTAATTCACAGAAAACAATAACAAATTCCTATCTCTCAACGATTAAAGTCGTAAGTTTCAACATTTACATTAAATCGATCCCATAACTACGTTGCGGATTTTTATTTTACCGGCGCGATAATAAAATTCACGAACACGTTAAAGTTATTTATGGCCCTTTTGCAATTCAAATACACCACAGCCGCACACAGCTTTTCCTTTATACCCGCATGACCTGTATCTTATCCTGGTTACATTTTGGCTCCTGTTTTAACTTTTTTTCAGCTTATTAAACCTAATTATTATATCTCATTTTACCTTTCTGCAAATTACGTTCTTATAATGTATCATCTTACCTACGCTGAACAAAAAGGTTATTGTCACGTTAATTACATAAAAGTTACGCACATTGTATTGTTGTTGCGATTGTCCTAGAATGAGCTGCTATGTCTCAGATATGGTTTTGCATATTGGCGGTTTTGTGTTTCTTACGCACTAATTTATTTTATTAATACATACTGTGGTTTTAATTATTGCATGATACCCTGTATTTTATTTTAATCATAATTTCAGTACCCCATATTTAGCATTCTTATATTTCATATTTATTACATTGTATGTTTTATGGAATATTTGATTTTCGTGGTTTAATTCTCGTGGTGTCTAGCCTACTTGATGACCAATGCGTTGTTTTTATATTTTATTTTGTGTCCCAATTTATTTTAAACAAATTTATGTTATTGCCTTGATTATACAAACTGCCTTAATTAAATTTTATTTTTCTAAAAACAAAAGAGTTAAAATACTATGCTTAATTAATATTAATTATTCGTGAAGTCTACTATACAAGGTGCGTCCATATTTAGTCTGTCTATTTAAATTTAAATTTACATTTTCTCATCTAGTTCATAGTTGAAATAATTCTAACGCGTTACACAATGTTAAAGTGTAATCTAGGTCATTTTATAATTTCCGTGTATTGCTTGAATTAAGAATAAATGACCATCAACGTCAGTAGTAACGTAAAGATCTACATTCAAGCTATAATGCTGCATGCACTATCAACATTTAAAACTCTAAAAGGAACAATTTTGACTAAAATACTAAATCTAAATTCTGCGATAGTAAAAATTATCTTAATTTAAAATGTCCGTGGTTAATAAAACCTCATGAATTGGCAAGCTCTTTGGTTATTTTTTTTTTGCTTATATAATTAGCATCAATAGTCTACACAACAGAATACAGAATTTATGTACTTAAAACATATTTTCGAACTGGTGTGTTTCTCACTAATTTTGAGCATTAAAAAACTTTATCGATATGCACCGCATTGAAGATTTAAAATATTACCTGTTCTTCGTCACTGCAATTTTAGAGCAAATTTTTACACCGAAAGTAATGTAAATTTGTCTAAATCTTTTACATATCAACATCCTTGAATTAATTTTAATCGAAGTTATTATGATTAAAGGTGCTGACTTATTTCGCTTGTAAAAAATTTTAAGTATATTTTCTCGGAAAAGCAAATAAATAATATAGTATACCTACAGAACTATCATTTTAATCATATTTTAAGCACCTTTTAACTTAAGTTTTAATACAGTTTAGTCTAACGATTCAATAATATATGATATGCAGTAATAAAACCAAAAGTGGAGCCAACTGTCCCGGTATTTGGCTAAGTATAGGTGTATATTTGAATATTAACAATTTATTTCTGATTTCTTAATGTAGTATGTAGCAAGAAAAATATAGTACATTTCAATGGACAAACTAAAATATGAACACACTTTGTATGATTAATTTCACGAATAATTAATCTAAATTAAACATGATATTTCAAATTTTGTTTCTATTAAGGTCATTCACTAAAGAAACTTTAACTTCAAAAGGTATAATGTCAATTATTTTAAATACATTGTAAGCACAGTAATCCAAGACGATAACTTAATTTAAAACCACAAATGCAAATATATCTTAACAGTAAAACACACTGTTTGTGCATTTACCATAAAGGGCTACAATAAACAATTGTCACCCGTCACGACCACCAAGGACATTTAAATAATACTATTGTTTAGGTCTCAGCCCATTGTTAAATTAAAAGTAAGTTCCTCAGTAATCAAGGCGCACGCTATCTTACATCGATTAACCAGAGGGTTATCCATATTAACCAGACTGTGTTATCGCAACAATAAAGATCGCCGTAAATGGTATGTACTTGACAGTCCATTTTAAAAACTCTCTTGAGCCGGTTTAGCAGTTTTGTTAACATAGGATACCACCCCTATTTCCTTCCATTTAACCCTCCTTAAACCTTGAATAAACAGGAGCGTTATAGTGTTGTGATAGTTTGACTCGCATACAATTTTATTTTATTGTTGCGAACTGCGTTTCTCGTTCACCTAAGGCTTGAACAGCATATTACAATATAACACAAATTACATACAAAGTACGACTTCTACGTAGTTAACCCGACAATAACCGTTCAGCGTAGATTAAAATAGATACACTGTATTAGAGAATGCTGACCACAATTAATTGAATTATTATGGTGGGGAGATTTAATACAACAATTAAGCATAAAAAAATAAAAGAGTAAAAATCGAAATGTAACCACTACAAGATGTAGGTCACGAGGGAAGTGGTGTAATGGTGTGTCACGCGCGGTCGATGATGTTTAAATTTGCAGTAGGAAATTAACGACTTATACGTGCTTAGTTAATTTTGTTGTTGCGGCTGCAAAATAAAAATTCCAAAGTAATTGTGGGATTAACCATAAATGAAAGGCGTTGAAACTCGCGAGTTGACTCGTCCAGAAATAGGAATTTGTTATTGTTTAATGCGAATTGGTGACCTAGTAGGAATATGAACCACTGGTGTTCTGAAATTTCTTACGCAGGGGATGCAAAAATAAACTTGAGTAAATCAACCTCTTTTAAAGGAATTAGAAATAAGTAAACGTCAAATTCAAATGCGAATTATAACTAGTTTTGCTCATTCATAACAAGTTAACACAACGATAACACATTTTGGATCCTTTTCACTGTAGTGTTTTCCCAATAATGTAAATATTTGGAACGCTGGTTTTCTGCAGCTCAGCTTCATAAAACTTTTCCAATATTGACTCGCCATGTATGTCGACAAACAAATAAGTAATCGGATTTGCTCGAAACACTATATATTTTTAACGTTTCCTTGCTCCAGGTTATATTGTATACCTTAGTATAAATATTTCTATATTTCGATATGCACACAAAGTCGCCCAAAGCGTAACCACGTTTTCTAGTCGCCAGTTTTAATTTGTGGTGCACTTTTAGAAGCGCTTTTGCAGTCACATTTCTGGGCTTCCCTTTAGTGGTGGAATGTACAGTATCGTTCTATTTTGATACAATCGAATCAATGATGTCAATCCCTTCCATTTGCATCTCAGTCTAAAATCTGAATACAGTTTGTACCTATTGATCTGATTGTACGCTTTATGATAGTGACCTTGATCGTACTGTATGTAGAGAAATGATTAATATCGCAATATTTCGTCATCAACCATGCAAATTCGACGTTACAAAATTTTGTACCATTATCGGTTTGCAAGTTCTCAGTAAGGGCCGTCGCGAGCTTTTAATTTCATCTAAAATCTCGCGCATCGCAGATGTGACTTCATAGCCATTCTTAGATTTAAGCGGCCTCGTCCATAAATATTTCGAATAACAATCGATCACGAGCAAATGACCTCGATTACATTTCGAATACGGAATAAAATCAACAACATCGGTTTGGAGTAAGTCGTGATAGGATTTGATAATCGTTCTTTGACGTGGAAATTTTTTTTTAACTCATCTGTGCAATTCATTCACCAATATTTCCTAATCATTATATATCTTAGCCATTTTTAGGGTTTGGCATGAGGATGAGGATGAGAGTTAGACGGTGAAGCTGTATCTTGCCTCAATAGCACGTGCAGGTACCTTTCAACGTAGACCATTAGTTTTGTGAAATTGTAGATCGTCTCCAGCAGACGCCTTGAGTCCGCCTAATTTTAAGTAGTCGAAGGAAGTTCGTGTTTAAAATAACTTCGCCCAGGATTTAAACGACCGATTGCAATATATCTCCAATGATCACGGTGAATGGCAGCACCTTCGTTAAAATTTTGTATTTTCGCATACAAATAAAACTTAGGAACAACATCGTGCTTATCTTCGGTCTCGCCTAGCTTGAAAATACTTAAGCCTCAAGTGTCGAAGTTTTTCGATTGGTGTCGTCGACCATGAAGAGCTATTTCTGCTAACGTCGCGTTCCACGGGATTGTGCAAATTTACAATGGTTTGCGACTTGGCGTAAAATTTAAGTTTCTCATTAGCATGTTTTACTGAAGATGCGAATGTCAAACATATTTCCAATACTTTGTCTATACGCAAATTGAGTTCTTCGGTGCAAAATTTTAAGTTTACACCGTCGTTTGATTTTTTCAGATCGGCCAAATTCACTATTCTAAAATCTTTCAAGTTAACTATTTTTCCCCTCCTCTTCTGATACCAAAGCGTTTTGTTTTTTTACCATATCCGTTCCGGCTACAAGATTGCTTACGTAGCAAGGTTTTCTATTTTCTATGTTAAAATCGCCTTCGGGAGTTAGTATAAAGCCTACACCTGGAGGACCGCCAGGAGCGGTATTAGCAAAACCGCCGCCTCCAGAGTCTCTAGCAACATATGCTCTTCTAAATTTATCAACGACCATTTGATTTCTGAGACGATTCTTTATGACGTGTATATTTTATTAGGCGATAAATTTTGCCTCCGTTAATTCGGATATAATAGAAAGAAATTCGTTTTGATTCTGAGAGCTATTGCTACTCTCCGCCAACAACAATCAAAGCCGGCTCATCAGCTCGGCCGGCGAGTTTCAACGAACGTATGATATCTTATTATTAGAATTATCAAACTTCTTGTATCGCCAAATCCTGTTTATATTACTCGATGGTTGTCTTTTTTTTTCAATAAATTCGCCATACAGTCTTTCTATTTCTTCGTCATTTTGGATCGTAATTGCATGGGAATCGTAGGGGTCGCTGATGCTGTACTGATCTCTCTTGCCAACAACAATGCCGAAGACGATGACGAGGCATGTTGCGGCGAGTGCGGAGGTGTAGATATTGTATTTACAACA
This sequence comes from Platerodrilus igneus, assembly GCA_036346225.1. Taxonomy (NCBI): domain Eukaryota; kingdom Metazoa; phylum Arthropoda; class Insecta; order Coleoptera; family Lycidae; genus Platerodrilus; species Platerodrilus igneus. The sequence goes on from JARFIW010000791.1 coordinate 8,711,936, forward strand.
GGTGACGGCTTTAAATTCGGAGCGACATAATTTCTATATTTGGGTGTGCTAGGCAAATCTTTGTAAATCAGTACATTTTATGCATTGGTTTTCGTCAAAATATCGATGTAATTATTTACATCTAGCTCGGAAGGATCGACAGCAGGCGTTTTATGTTCTGTGTAAAATATTACAGGCCTTCTGCGTGCGTCGATGGACCTAAGGGTAGTAGAGGGAGTAAGTAAAGGGTTACTGTAACTTGTTGTTCAGAGAAACAGAAAAACGTAAGAAGCTCTCAAGATGTGTAGTCGCTTAGCTTGATTTATATTTAAATAAACCTTTCTTTAAACTTGATGTTGTTTATTGCATTACATGTTCAAAGGGATAAGTTAACATTCGAAATAAGCCTTCGGTAATAGGATATTTTTTATTTCTAATATTAATCGTGGACCTGTCGAGGACGAGTTAATGAAAAGGTATGAATATGAAGAGGTTGCTGTATCTACGATGTCTAAGTTGGAATTTAGATTAAAATGTCCAGAAAAATCGCAGATAGAGGTTGACTCGAATTTAACGAATACGGTACCAGTAAGTAACGAAACAAGTAGGTCGTCCTTTACGTCAGTGAAGCTTCAACGTGTACAGTTAGCAAAGTATGATGGTACTGCAAAGGGCTGGCTTCCTTTCTGGGAACAATTCAGAAGTATGGTTCACGACAATCAACAATTAACGAACGGAGATCGATTCAACTACCTGCGAATGTATGTCACGGGAAGGGCCGCTGAAGCAATTGAGGGATTTCCTCCATCTGGAGCATTCTATGAAGAAGCTTTAAATATATTAAAAGATCAATTTGGAAATGGGGAACGGCTAATTGAACAATATATTGATAGCATTATGAAAATCGAACCTGTAAAATCTAAAAATGACGTAAGGACTTTAAGGAAGAATTACAATCTAATTACTTCAGCTATGCGTGCTCTTGAAATATTAGAAGTATCTAGTTCTCAGTACAACATCATCGTAAAGTCGACTCTCATTAAGTCGTTGCCAACGGAATTGCGTTTAGGATTTTATCGACAAATGAAAATGAAATCATCCAATCATCTAGAAATTATTACGAATAATTTAGAAAGTTCATCATCAAGGTCAGAGGAAGAGGCAGATCGCCAGGTAAAGGATTTATTGCAGTTTCTTAAAAACGAAATCGAGTCTTTGGAACAAGCTTTAATACCGGATGCAGATTGTACAAAAAAGATGCTCCCTACAGAAAAGAGAACGCATTACAAAGGAACTGCGTTTAGTTTATTAGTCACGCCGAACAAACGTTTTGAATGCTGTGCTTTCTGCAAGAAAGACCATAAAACCGAAATGTGTGACTCAGATGTACCTTTGGCAAGGAAGAAAGAAATTCTAAAGGCAGCAGGAAATTGTTACCGTTGTACGAGAAATAACCATAGTGCTAAAGTATTGTAAAAATAGATTCTTAAGATGTAAGGAATGCAGAGGCAGGCACGCAACAACAATGTGCGACCCAAGCTTTAAGCCAGGTAAAGATAGACACAACGCTGAGACGACAGGTATTACATTGAAATTAACGAAAGGCGAGAGTTCAATGAACACTTCGGCGCCGTCGGTGTCCAGTTTGATGACAAACGTAAACAAAAATGTGCTATTGCAAACGGCTTGTGTTTATGCCTTTGGCGAAAATTCAAAGAAGTTAATCAGATTAGTTATGGACGGCGGCAGTCAACTTTCATTTATTAAGGAGAATCTATCAAGGGTATTAAATTTACCTGTTGTTGGACAACATAGGGTTCGTATTGCCGCGTTTGGAAATAGTGCATCGATACCCTCTAAGCTTTACAACCGCGTTTTAATTACTTTGAAGGGACAATATACAGATGAAATTTTAACGATTGGGGCTGTGGAAGTTCCAGAAATTTGCATGGATGATTTACATATACCTAAAGAAAGCGTGGTAGAGTATCAAAACTTGCAGCTTGCGGACAATATCCCGTTTAATATAGATCGAGCGTTAATTGTTGATGGAATTAGTATCCTTATTGGGGCAGACAATTACTGGATAGTAGTGACAGGAAAGAATATTTGTCTAAACAAAGGTTTAGTAGCGGTGGACACGAAATTTGGTTATGCTCTGCATGGCCCCATACCAGTTGATGTTACAACCATAGGAGTAAATCTGCAAACAGTGTTACATCGACAGTTATAAAAACAGAAGCCGCGATTGAAAGTATGTGGGATTTGGAAACAATAGGTATAACCAAAGAAGCAGACGACGATAAGAAATTTTTTGATAATTTTTTGAAAAATAACGTTCATAAATGTAATGATCGATATTTAGTAGCGTTACCGTGGAGGAATGAGGATGCAGTGATTGAAAATGATAATTTAATTAGTGCCCGAATTCGTGCTCAAAGGTTAAAGTTTAAATTGACCAATATTAACAAAATATGTGAATATAACGCTGCTATCAAAGGAATGTTGGATAATAATTATGCCGAGTTAATTTCCCGCGGTGATGCTGAAAAAACAAATGGCGATCGTGTTTACTACATGCCACACAAACCGGTTTTTAGAGAAGATAAACAAACAACGCGTTTACGAGTGGTTTTCGATGCCTCTTCACATGCCCCGGGACAAAAATCGTTGAATGACTTATTAGAAAAGGGGCCTAATTTAAGTCCAGATTTAATTAATATTTTGATTAATTTTCGTGTAGGCGAGATCGGAATTACGGCTGACATTGAGAAAGCATTTCTACAAATTTATTTACATTCCTACGATAAAGACGCACATCGATTCTTATGGTACAATAACGACAATGAACTGGAAACGTACCGTATGAATAGAGTAACATTCGGAGTTACATGTAGCCCGTTTCTTTTAAATTCCGTGATACGAACACATTTAATCAATAATCGAAAACAAAACCCTGAATTTATTGAAATCTTAGAAAGTGAACAAACGTGACCAGATAATACAATAGAGACAGCTACGTCAACGATAGATATAGTATCGAAAATGTCTTTACTAATTAACGACACTATAAAAGGTAGCAATCAATTTATAGATTCCTCCAGATACAGTGATTTTGATCGTTTAATGCGGATAACGGCATATGTTTTACGATTTATAGGAAATTTAAGAACCAGAAATAATAAAGAAATAAAGAGCTTAACCGTAAACGAATTTGAAAGGGCCGAAATAGCTCAGCGGGAGGTTTATTATTCGGAGATTAACAGCTTACAAAGGGGTCAGGGCATTGAACGGAAATCGAGTATTTCAACTTTAAGCCCTTTCTTAGATAAATATAAATTGCTGCATTTGGGTGGACGTCTTCATAATTTAAGAGAAGATTTCGACCTCAAGCATCCCGTTATTCTATCGAAAAATGCACATTTAAGTAAACTACTAATAATGAAGTTTCATAAAACTCTTCATCATAGTGGTGTTAATGCGACACTTTACGAATTACGTAAACGATTTTGGATTGTACGAGGACGGCAATTAATAAAGTTCGTTTTAGCAAGATGTGTCATCTGTTAACGACTTCGTAGAAAGGCAGGGTCACATCCTTTCGCGCCGTTACCTAGAGATCGAATACAGCAAACAAAACTCTTTGAAGTGACAGGTTTAGACTTCGCCGGACCGTTGTATTTTAAAGACAGTTATCATTCAAAGCCATGTTATGTGATTTTATTTACCTGCGCTGTTATACGAGCACTTTATCTAGAGATTGTTTTGAAAATGGATGTTGCGTCTACAATCAGTGCATGTAAACGGTTCTTTGCCCGTAGAGGTATTCCTAAGGTCATTTACTTAGATAACGCTAAAACATTTAAAAGAATATCACGTGAAATATCGACCTTAAACGAAGTGATGGCGAGTACAGAATTGATCGAGTTCGTAAACAGTCACCAAATTAAGTGGAAATTTATAGTAGAGCGAGCGGCTTGGCACGGAGGATTTTACGAGCGACTTGTAAAAGTGTAAAAGACGCCCTTAGGGCTACGATAGGACGTTCTTTACTAAATTTAGATCAACTAAATACGGTCATTACCGAGGTTGAAGCAACAATAAACGCCCGCCCGCTCACATACCTAGGTAGTGAACCTATGGATTTAATGCCGTTAACCCCTTCGCATTTTTTATTTGGACCCGCTTTGGCTACTATTCCTTTTGTTGACCGTGTTATTAATGGAGATGAGATTCGTAGGCTATGGAAGCAGAGAACAAACGTTATCGACTACTTTTGGAAAAGATGGAGCGCAGAATATTTACAATTATTAAGAGGAGCTCATCATAACGTGAATGTGCGTGAGTGTGCGATTAAGCAAGGGGATGTCGTATTAATACATGGAAATGATAAGCGACGGTTATTGTGGAAATTAGGGTTGGTGAACGACGTTATAAACGGCCGTGATGGCACAGTGCGTGCCTGTTACGTTAAGATTGCGAATGGCACCGTAATTAGGCGCCCAATACAATTATTGTATCCTTTAGAAATAAGAAGTGATAAGCTAAGTTGTACCGCCGCGCCGGAGGATGTGTAAAATATTACAGGCCTTCTGCGTGCGTCGATGGACCTAAGGGTAGTAGAGGGAGTAAGTAAAGGGTTACTGTAACTTGTTGTTCAGAGAAACAGAAGAACGTAAGAAGCTCTCAAGATGTGTAGTCGCTTAGCTTGATTTATATTTAAATAAACCTTTCTTTAAACTTGATGTTGTTTATTGCATTACATGTTCAAAGGGATAAGTTAACAATCGAAATAAGCCTTCGGTAATAGGATATTTTTTATTTCTAATATTAATCGTGGACCTGTCGTTTGCAATAGCTAAATCTGAATTACCCATAGACCATTTATTCGAAAGGTCATCGTATTGAATGTTGATTTTGGGTGTCGTATATATTAGGATTCTTGCTTTTAGACAGGATGTCGACATATTCTGAATCCTCGTGTTCCGAATAGTTCTGTTGCAGAGGGTTTAGATAGCGTTTTTAACGGTTTTAGTAATTGCGCATGCTTCATTTCGTATTTTATTTGAGCTCGTTTGAAATCTAAAAACTTATTTCATATGGTTTTAGTAGTCTGCACTACAGCTCGATTTAAATTTATAGAGTGACGTCGTTACCTCGTCGCTTCAGTTCAGTTCGTCTTGCCAAAAAACTATAATTAAATTTGTATAGTTACGAACAAGATGCTTCGATATTCTCGTATACGATTGGCTCATTAAAAAATATTGACGAATTGCGTTTTGCTCGTGACATTAAGTAGCGTCTAAAATAAAAATCGAATTACTTTTCGTATCTTGCGGTGAAATTATTTCGGAATTTTTTGCTAAATTCGTATAACTTAACCGGTAGAGGTTGTTTCTGTTTAATAACCTACAAATCTATTATTCGCTAACATGGCGCGTGACGATTTCCATAAACGGATAATATTTGAATATAAAGTTGTGCAAAGTTAAGCAGTATGCTTTAACGGTTTAATCAAAAATGTTGTTGAATTCGATTTCGAGACGTACACCAACGACCGAGTTTTTAATAGATTCTTCTTGACAACTTCAATCCATCACGAATACGGGGTTATTGCCACACTGCTAATAGTTGTTTAAACTACGCAGAGTAGTTGAAGTTGTTCGAGTCCGCATAATAGCTTTCCGGAAATTTCGAATAGCACATGAACGAGATCGAATAGTCGTTAATGGCAAAGTCCGAATTCATATCTTGAAGTAGATGTTCTTGAAAATTAAGGTATACTTTTAAATTTGCCAGATTGCAGTCGTCGAAGTGGGCTGCCGATTGTTTCGAATTGTCGTACTTTCTATACTGAAGAGCAAATTGAATCCACCTCGGTTTTTCTAATTCATTGGAATTTTTAATACGCCAAACGTGAACTTTTGAAGATGGAAAGGGCGGCAACTCGTGAAGTTCCCAGCGACAAAAGTAAGCCTCAATACTAGGATTTTTATGCGAATGATAGAATAAATTTAATTTCGATTCATCGATAAGCTTTAAATGCGGAATATCCCGAGTAGATGGTTGATGGGAATACCACCGCCTCATTTGCTCCAGAATCCCTCATTTGCTCCCTCATCTGGACCAATTTACATGTAAATTCCCATAAGGAGGAAATGAGGGAGATGAATCTCCTCCTGCTCTCGCCCTGTAAACCGCCTTGTGGAATTTTGTACCCCAACCATTTTGATTACGTCACACCCGCATTCTTTCCACCCGCGAGATAAACCTTTCTCCACATTTCCACCCACGAGATAAACCTATCTTGTTTGGTATCAATTAATATTAGATTTTTCTCAGCTACCCGAATTTCTAGGAATTTTTTAAATTGTACCATCCCCAAGAGAGCTACCCTGATTTTAAGATTTTTTTACCGCTAACATTCTGAACCAAATAGTTTTCTTCGTCTAACCAATGCATATTTCGAGATAAACCTATTTTGTTTGGTATCAATTAATATTAGAATTTTCTCAGCTATACAAATCTCTAGGAATTTTTTAGATATCATCATCCTCGAGGGAGCTACCCCAATTCTAAGAATTTTTACCTGTTGCGATTTCTGAGCCTTCTTAAAAATTTTTTTTAGTCATGCGATACATTAAATTAGTCTAAAATTTTACGCAGAATTCGAATCTGCAAACAGATTTAATATAGGACGACGCCCTGCAAAGTTACACATATATCCTCTGCGAGATAAATCTTTCTCCACATTTCCACCCACGAGATAAATCTATATTGTTTGGTATCAATTAATGTTAGATTTTTCTCAGCTACCCAAATCTCTAGGAATTTTTTAGATAGCTCCATCCCCCAAAGAGCTACCCCATTTTAAGATTTCTTACCTGTTGCGATTTCTGAGCGTTCTTATAAATTTTTTAGTCATGCGATACATTAAATTAGTCTAAAATTTTACGCTAAATCGGAATCTGCAAACAGATTTAATATAGGACCACGCCCTGCAAAGTTACACATATACCCTTTGCGAGATAAATCTTTCTCCACATTTCCACCCACGAGATAAACCTACCTTGTTTGGTATCAATTAATATTAGAATTTTCTCAGCTACCCGAATCTCTTTAAATTTTTTAGATAGCTCCATCCCCCATAGAGCTACCCCAATTTTAAGATTTTTTTGCTGGTAGCGATTTCTGACGGTCCGTATAAATTTTTTATACATGCAATACATCTTGTTAGTTTAGAATTTTATGTAGAATCCAAATCTGTAAACAGATTTAAAATAGGACCACCCCTTACTATTTTACACACACCCTCTAAATTATAACTTTCCTGCAGCTCATACCTAAAAGAAAATCTATAAACCATTCTTAAAACTTTTTATTACAGACAATTTTTACTAATACAGTTTAAATTTTGTAAACTACATTTCTAAATACATATTTACAATTTTTTATTCTTAACCTAGAACTTCTCATATCGGCTTATACTTATTAATATTTATTTCTAAATAGAGCACCTTTTCCAAAGACCAACCGGACTCACATGTTTCAAACTTCTCTGATTTTGTTCTTATGGTTTCGCTTAAGACCTCGTACATATTCTCCAGATTACTAGAAGACGTTATAACCACATTTTTTGTGTTAAAGGATTTCACATCGGACTTCTCTTCCCCCATTTTGGTGTAAATGCCGTAGAGTTCGCAGTAGACTTTTACTGCTGTATGTTGTATTCTTTTTTCATTAATTAATCTAATAAATCGCTTTTTTCTGCTTCCAAAAAAACTCGGGCACTCCATCGTCGACACTGGCGTTCTTTATGCGATAGCTAGCCATACGGTTGTTAAACGCTGTGCTAACCATTTCTACACCATCGTCGCTAGTAGCGGTAATTGATGCATTTTTATGTTTGTTGCTCCTTAAGTGTGCGGCATATGTAGTTTTTTCCATTTCGAAATCGCATACTTTACACATAATTCGCGGTTGTTTCGTACAAGGCCCTTTAACAGCTGGCAGAGTTGAACGTATACGACTTAATGACATACCGTGCTGTTTTTCCTTGTGTCGCTGTAAGCTGTCCATTCTCGTAAAAGCGATACCGCAAGTCCCACAGTTTAAGTACTTTGCTGCCGACGCATGTATAAGCTTAACCGTGGACGATGTTACACCACGACATTTGTTCTGGTGCCGTTTGAGAGCATCCCTCCTAGTAAAGTAGACGTGACAGGGCTCGCATTTAAAAACGTTTGCAGGTACCATTTTAGTACAAAACAAAATCCGCACTATAAGACTTTGGTTAAACTTGTAAGCGAACTAACTTATAACTAAAGAATTTACTCTAGCGTACCTGCCTTATGTACCCTATAGAATGCAAACCGAAGGTCCCGAAGACACCCGAACGATGTTGAGGATTCAGCGGGGAACTAAATGACGTCATAATCCTTGCTGCTCGTCCAATACATTTAGCGCCAATGCATGCACCTGGTTCGCATCGTCGATGGTGCGAATGCAGTTAGTAGAAACACCGGAAAACGTCTTCCATGTTATACGGATCGCGTGCATATTAAAAATCCAAAAGGGTGGTAGCACACGCACACAAATTGTGTGCAAGCCGTGCTGTAGAAGATGCAGTGCTACTATAACCAAAAACTTAATAAAAACACCTTAAACCATTACTAAGGAAATACCAACTTGTTGTCTACAGGATACTTACTAATAAAGCAATTTAATTTTAAATAACTTCTACGTCATACTTTAGAAAATGGTGGGCTTGAATATTTTCTAAATGAATCACCAAGCGAAAGTATATGCTTAGCGGTATTAAAATTAACCACTAATTTTCCATTTTTACGACCGTGGTTAATTATAGATTAAAATTTAATTTGTTCACGTTCGAGCTTCCCGTAAACTAACATATTTTATAGTAACAGTGCGCTGTATAATACATGCATACCCTTTCGCCGCGCTACTGCTATTCTTGTAATTGCTAGAAAAAGTCACTCTCCTTTTTACTGTTAGGACCGATGCAAAGCACCATTTTTATACTTTCTATAGCACATCACGCACTTTTCGTCTGATAATTAAATTTTGCTTTTGTAGGCTTTTACACTTTCGCATAGCGGTCGGCCGCACGTAATGAATTCTATAACCGGTAAGTACTCGATATTGTCCAAATAGAGAATTAGATGCTCGATGTCTGTCAACTTCCGATTCCCTCGTAAAAGGTAATAAAAACTCGGTCAATCATCCATCTAACTTAAACTTCGACCCGCTCCTGTTCTGACAATTTCCAAACATGTTTTTTCAAACGACAATGGGCTCAGAATTTTTTAAACCTTCGAGGGATCTATAAGTCGTAATCAATTACACGTTCGAGCTATCCGTAAACTAACAATGCACTGTATAATACATGCATACCCCTTCGCCGCGCTACTGCTATTCTTGTAATTGCTGGAAAAGTCACTCTCCTTTTTACTTTTAGGACCGATGCAAAGCACCATTCCATACTTTCTTTATAAGTGTAGCACATCGCGCACTTTTTTGTCGGATAATTAGATTTTTGTTTATGTAGGCTTTTACACTTTTGCATATTTAAACATCTAATACGATCAATTAACCACTTTCGCTTATTCTAACAGGAACTACCATTCATTCCGCGGCACAGTTCTTTTTGGATCTAACGATCCGATGGGCTTCCACGCACTAACACCTAACATATCTTTCCTACTATTTGTTAAACAAAAACTACCGGCATCGCCATTGTGGACGTAAACAGATGTTTGTGGATGCGTACGAGAATATGTAACCATATACATTAATCAGTCTAAGCTATTTTATTTAGTCCACGAAAACTACTATTTTTCTAAACCACAATTAATAATCACCTTTATAGGTTTAACATTTCTACCATTACCCAATGACTGGTGCTACGTACATGGAAACTTTAATTTCTTATTGGGGAGAATTCTTATTCTCCCACGCACTGCTGCGTAGTTGCATGTCCATTCCTTTTGGAGGTATATGCTCGTTATAGGTTGTAAGACCCTCGGTTTTACTTAACTACACTTCGTGAGACCCCTTTAATCTTTTTAATCGTATCTTTCTCGCCTACAGTACAGTAGGACTTATCCCTACTACCAACAAATTCTAATACTGGACTCCCATTTAATTCGTCTTTAAATTTCTCTACAACTTTTTTGTCGACAAGTGGTATATTGTGTTTATTATCCGCGGAGTAGTCACTCTTTTAAGATAAATATATCTTTTTTTGGTATCAACTAATATTAGATTTTTCTAGGGGCCCCAAACCTGTAAATGGATTTTAAATAGAACCACCTCTTACAAAGTTACACTTCATAGACTCCAAACCTCTAATTTTTGCACCATCTTTATTTAACTACATCCTTAGAACCTTTTTTCGCTACCCAAACATATTCTTTAACTAACCATTCCCCTAGAAATCTAAAACCGATGTGTCCCGCGAATACCACGTGGAGATAACACGTATACTCTGTCAACCAGGATAGAAGCAGGAAGGATTTGGAAGGTGGGAGAAGAACTTAAAAATTATGGAATCTTAAAACTAATATATACAATAGATTTAAAAAATCTATACAAATATAAACAACTATCTTACATCTTTATGCCCCCATGCGTAGATTGTTGTACTATTAGGAATGATATACCTTTTGTCATCTTCGCTCGATAAACTAATTTTATTAATTATCTGCGTGTACAAATCGTGTTTTTACTCCGGATACATACGCAGGCAAGTACTCGATACCATCCAAATAAAGAATTGGATGCTTGGTGACTGTTAACATCCGCTTCCCTCGTGTACGCCCAGACACATCCCAGCCCATGAGCACCCCTGCGCATGCACACCCCTGCCCATGCGCACCCCTGCGCGTACGCACCCCTGCCCATGCACGCTGCCCATGCGCACCCCTCTCTGTGCGACTGCTATTTCGGGGTAACGTCACAACCTTTTATAAATAAAGAACAATGTTATATACTATTATAAAATGTTTATTCTGACATTAAACATGACAAATTTAAAAATATTTAATACCAAGCATGGAATCATTTAAACTTAATTTTAATACAAAGTTATACACAGAAGACAGTCCTTTCTTTATGTTTGTTTGGAGTGGTTTTAATTTTATCTAATTTTATTCGCAGCTTAAAATTTAAATCGACACCCAAGTCTTCTATCTCCTTTTCTAGCCAATAGTTTGATACATAAAGACCGTCTAGGTTTTCGAATTGTAAAATGTACCGAAGTTTGCCTCTATATTTAAAGTTTTTGATCCCACCGACAATCAGATCCATTCCTTCGTGTGACAATCTTTTAATTGCAGCTTTCCCACTATATCCTGCATACGTATCTTGTTAGCTTGATCGACTTCTTCTTGTCGGTATTGGAGGAAATCCTTTTTCTCCCACACACTGTTGCGTAGTTGCATGCCCAACACTTTTGGGAATATATGGTTGTTATAGGTTGTAAGACCCTCGGTTTTAAATGATCCGAAAAGTTCTTTACTAGGTAAATATACAATGTTTAGCGGAACCCCTTTGCGTGTGGTGTACGCCAAGGTTACGAAACCCGCATTCCTTAGTTCGTCTTTGTTATCTGCCATTTTGATAAATACGATTTTAGAATAATCTTTTAAAAAGTATACGGATTTAGTACCATCCTTTTCTGCAAGAACGCCTACATAACTAAAAGAGTCTTTTTTACTAACCACAAATGCATACAACTTGTAGAAACCAGATGTATCTAAGTCAGTCCATCGGCACATAAAATAATCGTTTAATTCTTCCTCATTTTCTCTAATAAGATGTTCTTTGTCTAACACATCTTAGTATTGATCGCGTATTGTCGCAGTGTTTTCCATGTAGTCTAACTTACGCCTTTTTTGCATCCATTTCCTCTAATTCCAGTTGTCTTTTCCTTCCACTTACAGCGTATGGTATACATAATGGGGCAATTTCCTTTAGCGTAAACGGATAGAGTTCAATACCAATATTTACGCGTTGTCGTACAATCTCTGGACGAATGTTAGGCGTATCTATCAATCCCAATTCCGAAATTACTATTTCTTTTGGAATTGTAGAATATGGTGTTGCAGATTGTGTAAAATATGTACTACCTGCTTTAATGTAGCACTTGAGTAAGATTTTATTTTATCTTGGCTGTCTTCCTCTACTATCTCCAAATAATTTACAGGTAAATAGTTAAAACTAAAAGCCGAAAGCACATACTTTATCAATTTTTCCTTTTCTTCTGGTTTTTTGGACAACTTAATTTGCAAGCCCGTCAATTTCTTTGTATTGCCATTCCCCCACTACACGTACTGTAGCAGGTTATTATACACTAAACAGCAGCTATTTTGTAGCTTGTCCGATAGCTTACTCCGCATTTTGGCAAGTGGTATCGAGTACATTGGCGCCTTTAGGAAGTATAACTTACTATCTTCCAATAACGTTAAACAGTCTTTTAAGAGTTTATACACCCGTTCCGCACTGACATAGCTTCCAATTGCACACGCTTCCAATCGCGTAATACCATGTTCTTTGGCCAAAGTAGACGCACATGTTTCCCTTAAACGTACATCTGGACAACATAAAAAATCTACTATATGATTGCCAAGTTGTTTATTAACACCAGGACTTGTTATCTGACACACAAATTTGTTGTATATCTTAATTCTTGCATTGGTTGTTAGCCATGTTAAACAATCAATCCCCGCAGTTTTATCGTTGTCAACTATAATATTATACTTTCCTTCGTATTCTCCCTTATAGCAAAAGTTATGCTTTGTAGTTAAATAATTACACATTGTAACGTATTTTTTTTCTAGTTACACATAGCCTAATGAATTAATAATAAAACAAATAAATTTTAAAGTATTTAATTCGTAAATAACCAGCCAATAAAAATTAAAGTATAATGTTCATAATAACACATGGATTCTAGAAGATATATATTCTAAAACTTGTTACCAAGCGCTGTCAAGTTGATAACCGGCACTTTTGTCTCCAACGTCCTAGAGTGAAGCCGCTTTTTGTAAACGAGAGATAAAGTCAAGATGATGACCCGTCAGAAACACGAGGCATCTAATCGAGTGAAGAAGAAAACTTGAGCTGAGAAAATGGATTGATAATATACTTCATTTTAATACAGTTGGTATAGAATAATAAAATATATTAGACTAACACTTACTCACTTTAGTGCAATATCATATGGACAGGTTTACAGCAATGGTTTTCAAAGTTAAATTATAATAATTTTTCGTCACAGTAATTAATGGTAAACAGCTATGGTTTCGTCCTTCTTATCTAACTACGCAGTATGGAAATGGTTGATGTTACAAAGAACCTTGACACTTCAATCTAACTGATGACTAATACGATGAAATAAATACAACAGCTGACGTCGTGATTTTCCACCTGCAGTTCTTTTTTTACACGTGAGTGTTTGAAGCTATTGTAAATTATTATGAAATTTTCTACGTTAATTATTAGAGTAACAGAAAATATAAAGTCATTTCTTAAAGTTTGTAAAACAACGTATAAAAATCTAGGTTGTCAGTCACTTGTATAAGCACACAATGTGTTGAGATATTCAGAATCTAAACGCCAGACGCAGTCTTGGTTTAATTTTATATTTTGTTTAATCGAAAAGCATGCACGTCATGTAAAAGTCATTTTATTGATACTGAAATTCACGTATATTCTTTTAGTAGATTACCGTTAAAATTGAGTAGTTACATTTTATGATCGTTATTGTCCTGACGATCGAACTTTTTTTTGTGAATGGTCAAGGAAGCGCTTCAATGATTATAGTAAAAATAAAATCATGTATTATGAACTAATAAATTATGACATATTTGCTTAAACTAAATTTTATAGAAACGATTAATTTATACGTATTTATTCTGAAGGTTAAATTATACAAAATTCTTTTTTTAAAAAATTAATGACAAGATAGTAAACATATGTATTGCAGTCGCATGTATATAGTCAGATTTCCATATGAATAGAATTCCTTTTGTTTTTCATAAAGTCGTTTTTATTACTCAATATTTAAAATATGAAAAAGTTAACTAGAGCAAACCCTCCTCAAGAAAAACAGATAGAGACAAGAAAATAAATGCCTTTAATATTTCACAAATGTTTAAAGTCACTTATTATATTTTTGGGCATATGCTCTTAAGGACACAAATGGTGTCCATGTGGTGTTTTTGTTTGTTCACAGGTACAGCTGAGACAACTGTTTCACAACTGGTGGTTGATGTTTTGGTAAGTGTGTGATAAAGAGTGAAATTCAAGTTTTATGGCTAAGATAGTGGTGTTAACATAAGGTTTCCGCATTTCCCTTATACAAACACAGTTAAATTTTTGTTGGCACTTGTATTAAAAAATACGGTGGCGCCTATTAAAACTATTTTTGGTCAGTTATCCACCCATGACCCATGCTCATGATCTACCCAGAGCTAACACTCTACTAGCCGTTTAACCCTTAAGAGTTTTCTTTGTCTATAGCCGTTTTCCATCCGACATTACCCTGGGCTTGGAGTTTAAAGAAGAAATACTCGACCTAGTGATATCAGATTAAAATAGAGAGCTTTAGTATATAGCTGATATTCACCAGGATAAATTTTCAAAAAAGTTATTTAAATTACAACATCTCCATCTTGCTAAATATGCCCGCAAAATCTTGGGTTACATACATGTCAAAAAGATAGAAATAATTTTTTTCGACTTCGTCTAATATATCTGGTAGTTCCTCCAATAAAGTTTCCAACTTAACATCTGCTAGTTCCACTTTGTATGGAACACATATAGGATTTTGGAATTTTTTATTAATGCATTCGAGGTCTTCTTTGTGTGGACTTAGGTTAGATAAAAGGAAAAATTGATAGGTTAGGTCAATTTTTTCTTTTATCTAACCTAAGTCCACACAAGTCCAACTAACCTAACCTAACTTCGGACAACACTAGCTAACCTAACTCTTGACAAGTCGACATTCAACCTAGGTCGGAGGCAATTTCACCCTATGGTGCAATTTCACTCTAACCTAATATCCTACATATATCCGGACATATGTCGATGCGCAACCCTGCCGACCTAGGTCGGATAACAAAACAGTTCCTAAACCAGAGAATGTAAGCGATATGGCGGTGTCCGACATATTCGACTATTTTCGGTAATATACGCCCTACTCTGTAGGATACATAAGGGAACAAATTTTCGTATTCAATTTAGTATTTGACGGTGGCTAGAACGGTAAACATGAGCGTCTCCAAGGTGATTAACGTTTCTCAACTTCTTGGGAATAAAGTGAAACCGACAAATGAGCGATTTGGATTATGGCTGTTGGCAGAAAATATGTGTAACAATAATCTGGTGACAGATATTGGTAATATTTGTTATGTCGAAGGCGAAAAGATGCTGACTGGCGGACTACACACACCAATTACAGAACCATTTTGTGACAATATAATGTTGGTTAAAATTTGCGACCTTTCTAACACCGAACAAGCATCTGCAAACAAAAGGATGTTTATCCTAAAAAAAGAAATTTGTGGTGCATTTAACAGCTATCTACGAAGAAAGTTCGACCGATTTGTTTCCGCTAGGCATGGTGTTAAAGCTAAGCTTCCGTTTTCTCTGGAAAGCACTAACAAGATGGGCCAGAGAGTAAAAGAAATTATCGGAAAAGAAGATCTCGAATGCATTAATAAAAAATTCCAAAATCGTATATGTGTTCCATACAAAGTGGAACTAGCAGATGTTAAGCTGGAAACTTTATTGGAGGAACTACCAGATATATTAGACGAAGTCGAAAAAGATTATTTCTATCTTTTTGACATAGATGTAACCCAAGATTTTGCGGGCATATTTAGCAAGATGGAGATGTGTAATTATTTAACTACAAAGCATAACTTTTGCTATAAGGGAGAATACGAAGAAAAGTATAATATTATAGTTGACAACGATAAAACTGCGGGGATTGATTGTTTAACATGGCTAACAACCAATGCAAGAATTAAGATATACAACAAATTTGTGTGTCAGATAACAAGTCCTGGTGTTAATAAACAACTTGGCAATCATATAGTAGATTTTTTACGTTGTCCAGATGTACGTTTAAGGGAAACTGTTTAGAATTAATATGGTTATATTGTAAATTTGTGGGTGTAAACTTTGTTCGCGGATAGACTAGTATTTTAATTTAGTGAAACCACTACTCTCGAGCACCCGCTGTGGTTTGTTTACCTGGTGCATAGAAAACGGAGTTTCCGGGCTGTTTGCCGCCATCCTTAGAGACGAAAGGACGTGAGGTGTTGTGCCCAGAGTAGAAGTTGGAACGTGATGTGTTTTGTTCAGGTGAGTGTGTTGAATTTACATATAAATTGAAATACTTGGTCACGTGTGTGTGTACATATGTATTTATGTACTGGTCCTTCGAAAATTTAAGCTTGATTAATTTTTTCAAAGTACTTTTGGTCCTTCGAGCCGGATTTGAATTAATCTAGTGGATTTATAGTCCATAAAAACACGTAATTTGGCTTTGCGTGTTTTTTAGCCTGTGTTGACGCGTAATTTACGGCGATCATTAGCGTAAGATATTTGCATAAATATTTGCGTAAATGACGGCGAATTTCGTTAGAAATTAGTGAAAAAAGTTCAATTAAATTTGACATTACCGCTCACATAATAATATAGCTGTAATAATAGTATTATATATAGCCTAGTGACTTCAAAAATATTTAAGGTATTTTTAGTACAATTGCATAAAGGTCAACCCTCTGTGTGTTAAACTACCTATAGTCTTCAGAATAAAGGGTTTGACATTCCTGTCTGTTGCTATCCTTTTAAACATTTAGAAACCTGCTTGAGGGCGGCACCAGATGTATCTAACTGCATTCCATGGAATTAGGGTTCAGCCTTTAAAATCTTCTTGGTATTTTAAAAGGTGAATAACTTGTGGCTACCTACATTACTATGTTACGGTGAGCGGTTCGTATTTAGCATTGCAAACAGGTAGAATTATTATGGTGTTTGATAATTTATTTAGAGGATCTATTAAATGTATTTGTTGATAGTTTTGTATTCTGTGATTCGCATGTTTGATAGCTGTGCAATTTTGTTAGATAAACATTTTTTGCAAGTAGATAACTGTTACTGGGGTTTACATAATTGTGATTTACTTTCTGATTGTTTTCCATTATTTGTGACAATGGAAATTGAAAAATTGTCAAATAAACGTAACATGTTAATGCGCAAGGCGCAAGCCTTATTAAAATGTGCTCAAGCAGCTCAAATGGATCCTGAGAATAATTTTGTTGCCTTTGATGTTCGTTTTACCGATTTATCAAACATAGTAGATAAATTTGAACAAGTTCATTACGAAATGGTTGCTTGTGTAGAGGTTGCTGATTTAGATCAACAACAGGTAATCCAAGATAGTTTTGATGAAATTCAATATTCAATCAAAATTGTGCACCGAGAATTAGCAGCTAAGAGGTGGCAGCCTCATACCCGTTCTAGTATTGAAACACAACACTCGGGTGCCCCTAATAAAGTTAAGTTGCCAAGAATTGTAATTCCCACCTACGATGGTAATTATAAAAATTGGAGCTCTTTCTACGATTTGTTCCGTACACTAATTCATGAAAATGAAACTTTATCCAATATTGAACGATTTCAATATTTAACCTCATCATTGGTTAAGGAGCCTTTGGCACTTATTAAAGGGCTTCCATTAACTTCTGATAATTATACGATTGCGTATCAACAATTAATAGATAGGTACGAAAACAAACGGTTGTTGCTCACTAGCTATTGGCAGGCCATTTGTAATGCCTCGAAAGTTAGTTCAGATTCTGCGTCCTCGTTATGCACATTATTGTCTACATTTTCTGAAAATTCTTTGGCAATTGCACAATTTAAACATGATATGTGGGATTTTACTCGTTTTAATCTATTATTGCAAAAATTGGATAACTCCACTAGGAAACGCTTTGAAATTGAACTTCATGATGTTGAAATTCTTAGCTATGAAAATTTGTACTCATTTGTTTCTAAACATTGCAAGGCATTGGAGACAAACCAGGTTATTGTAGGACAGCCAGGCCCTGTTAGTGTTCAGAAGCCAAAAGAATCATTAAGTTTTGTTACCACCGCTAAGAAAACCCATAGTACTAGTTGTATTTATTGCAAAGCTAATCATTCTGTTTTTAAGTGTGACAAATTCTTAGTATTAGAACCTTCTGAGCGACATAGAGTTGCAAAAACTTCAAACTGGTGTTATAATTGTTTAGGAACCAACCACTGTTGTCAAGTGTCCATCAAAACTTAGTTGTCGTGTTTGTGATAAAAAACATCACACATTGTTGCATTTTTCCACTTCTGCTGTGACGCCAGACAAAGAAGGTGAAGCGTACTTGACAGAAGGGCCCTCAAATCCAGAGTCTTCTAATAAAGTCGCCGTGATGACTAGCACAGTGGCTAGTCAGTCTGTTGTTTTGTTGTCTACTGTCTTGTTACAAATACCGGATGCACGTGGAAACTATCAAACTTGTCGAGCATTACTTGACAATGGTAGTCAAGCCAGTTTTATGTCCCAATCGTGTATGAAAAGTCTTGGATTAAAATCGTCATCATCGTCCATATCGACTAGCGGTTTAAATCAAATGAGCACCTCTAGCTATGGTCTCGTTACATGTTCGTTGCGGCCATATCAAAAGGCCAATCCTACATTCGTTGTAGATACAATTGTTATTCCTGCAATTGCCGGCTCTATGCCGTCGGCTCCCGTTTCAAATCGTTATGACTTCCTTGAAGGTCTAACATTAGCAGATCCGTACTTTGGACGCCCTCGCGAGGTCGATTTATTGTTAGGTGCAGATATTTATTCTACTGTGGTTCAGCCTGGCATTAGACGTGGTAAAATTGGAGAGCCTACTGCCCTTAATACAGTGTTTGGTTGGGTACTGGTCGGTAAAACAGACTGTCAGTCAACTAATCGTGTGAGTTCGTTTTGTACATCGGTTATGAATACCCCATTGGACATTGTGTTAAAAAAATTCTGGGAGGTTGAACATATTCCAGCAACTCCTACATTTTCGCCTGAAGATATTCAATGTGAAACTCTCTTTCTAGAAACACATTAAAGAAAGGAGGACGGTAGATATGTTGTTAATTTGCCGTTTAAAGATTCTCGTATAGAACTAGGCGATTCTTATTCCACAGCACTGCGTCGTTTTGAATTATTAGAAAATCGTTTGTTGAAAAATCCTGACCTACATACGGAATATTCAAATTTCATGAAAGACTATTTAGAGTCTGGACATATGTCCACAGTTGATGAACCTCTTACACATTCTTCATCGGGATACTACATTCCTCACCATTGTGTTCAGAAACCAGATAGTAGGACCACTAAATTGAGGGTTGTTTTTGATGCGTCAGCGAAATCATCTAACGGCAAGACATTAAATGATGGTTTACTGATCGGCCTTAAACTTCAACAGGATTTATCGAGTATTTTGTTAAGGTTTAGACTACACAAATTTGTTGTAACCGCTGATATTAAGCAAATGTACCAGCAAATTGAGGTGACAGATCAGCATCGATCGTACCAACGTATTCTTTGGCGATTTTCAAAAGCTGAACCTATTCAAGAGTATCAATTAAACACCGTAACGTATGGGGTATCTTCGTCTCCATACTTGGCTATTCGCGTTCTTCAACAATTAGCAAGGGATAATCTTCAAAACTATCCATTAGCAGCAAAGGTTCTTATATCTGATACCTATGTTGATGATATAGTAACAGGTTGTGCATCCTTGGAAGAAACCTTAGACATCCAACGTCAACTTATTTCGTTATTGTCGAGTGCATGTTTTGTCCTTAGGAAATGGGCAAGTAATCGTCCTGAATTATTGTCATTCCCCCCTGAAGAACTTCAGCCATTTTCTTTTAATGACGCTGACTCACTTTCCTTAAAGGTCTTAGGGTTACAGTGGTGTCCCACAAAAGACTGCCTCCAGTTCAAAGTGGATAGTACTGCACGTCCGTGCACAAAACGGGTTATTCTCTCAGACATAGCAAAGGTTTTCGACCCGCTTGGTTTGTTGACCCCTGTGACCTTCCTTCTGAAAAATTTATGCAACGGTTATGGAGTTTAGGGTTGGATTGGGATGAGGTGCCACCTTCAGATGTTGTGGATTGTTGGTCCGCATATAAACGGCAGCTATCTTGTTTAGCGACCTTATCCTTTGTAACATACTGTTTTAATACGCTCTAATTAGTTCTATGATTTCTAAAAATAGCTATTTTTTAGTTTAATTTTAGCATTCTAATTATTAGAATGAAGGTTTGGTAACATAAATATGTCTGTAATTGTAACGATTGCAAGACTACCCAAGTAGTGTCCTAGCGAAGTTTCCAGGAAGGTCTAATCCAAGAGTTAATCAACTTTTCTAAAGGCACTTCTACTTCAAAAGCTCTAAATATGTCAGATTAGCTGCTATCTATGATTAGATGTCAATCATGGTCTAGGACCCTATTTATGTCTGGGTGGTCGGAAGGAATTTTTCAATTAGCTGAGCACCCAACTAAAATTAATTCTGAGAGCTACATGTGCGGTTATCTTAGGCATTGGCAGTTTTAATTAAGCTTAAAGATTTACGACCGGCTTAGCCTAAGCCGGTATGAGAGCCAAGAAAGGGGTTATTTTTCAATTAACTTAAATGTATATAAGGATGCCAGCCGGTGGGAATCGGGGTTGTTTATTTCCAGACGCGTTAGAGGTTAAAGCTAACGGTTACTAGTGATGTGTTTATTTCTCTGAAGTCAGTGCGTGCCGTTATGTTCTAAGTTAATTATTTCTCTGAGTAAGTAATTAGTATATGTGATATTACCATGAACTCAAGGCTGTGTTATGCAGCATAAGTCAGTTATTTGTTTAACAACAGTATTTGTCGACTTCCATAAAATACTACTCCGGGTGAATGCTCAGTTTAACTAAATTGATCCGTTTGATTATTGCTTTGGAGACCGCATCGTTTTAGAAGGGTCTTCTATTATATTGTGTTTCGACGGTGTCAGAGGCCGTTAATCACTAATCCACAAGACTACCTGAGAATGCAAAGCTCAGGTCCGAAGTCAAGTTACGGTACTATTTGACCCTTGAGAAGGTCGTATTTTTCATGGTGTAGATGACCCCGTGGTTAAAAAAGGGTCGTCGCACTATGCAAGTTAGTTAGATTAGGGTAGCATTAATAAATTTTTGTTATTGGGGTGTGTACACCTAGAACTGTATCTATTCAAAAATATGTTTGTTAGTTAAGTTTAGTTAAGTTGTGTTTGTGCTAGCCGGAGACTGTAAGTGACTTATTTTCTGTCCTGCAATTTTGGTTCATCGCCCACGAACAAAGTGCGACGAGAGCTATTACCGCGATTGGTCCATGGGCCGTTAATTCCCATGGTGGCGCCCTATTGTAAATAAGGTTATTTACTGTATATTTTTGTTATGCATATGTAATTAGTTGAAGTTTTAGTTAGTAGTCCGTTCAATAAAACAATCGAATTTTCGTCTCAGTGTGTTTGTTTAATGAACCCCCCCTTTCACCGACTGCTGCAGCTTGCGAGGCAACGTCCCGAAACGTGAGGGTACGATAGTGTTAGAGGTCCTGTTATTTATTATTTATTGTTAATTGGTTCCCTCACGCGGTAGGCAAATATTCAAATTACACTGGCGCATTAACGTGGTTAAAATTGTAAATATGGTAAACAACACACGGACGAATTTTTAGATTGTTTTGTTTCTATTTAGTGTTAGGCAGAATTACAGTTTAATATTAGTGATTTAGGAACAAGTTTCGTTATTGTTGGCTTTTACCTTTTATTTAGTCATGTATGTGGTAGAGGCCTTAAGAAGCGATGAGCTTAGTTATGAACTTTTAATTAGGAACGTTGAATCAACAAAGTTAAGTGTGTTAGAAAAGCGAAAATTATTGCGTAAAAAACTCATTGTTGAGAAAGTCGACAGTAATATTTTTTCTGAGTATGAAAAAATTGAAATTGTTCAAAAGGACGAAATTGAATTATTGAAACTTAAGATTTTTGAATTAGAAAACATTTTAAATTCTTTTGCCATTCTTCCTAATAGGAAAGATTATATTAAACTTAACACGAGATTAATGCATGTAACACAGAGACTAAATTATGTCAATTTCGATATTGAATTTTTAGAGGTACATAAGGAACTGCATTCCAAGTGCATTAGAGCTTTTGAGATTTTAGAAGAGGTAAACGGGGAAAATGAGATTAACGATAACCCTTGTTATTGTTCGGCTACCGGTAATAAAAATCCTACAATAACACCAACAGCAGAAGTTTCATGCCCTGGAGCATCAACGGTTTCTTCCATTAATACCCAATCGGTTTCGATTTCTAGTAATGATTTAGGTACTCTAATTAAGTCCTTGAATAAAACAACGATTTCAGTCCCGATCCACAAGTGGGGATTACAATTTTCGGGTGAATCTGATTCTATATCGGTTTTAGATTTTATTCAACGCGTTAAGGAACTGCAAGTTGCAAGAAAAGTTTCGTCAGATGACCTTTTCGAAGGGGCTATTGATCTTTTCACAAGTTCAGCATTGGATTGGTATAGAGCAAAGCGATGTACAGTAAATTCATGGGAACAATTAATTTTTAAATTGAAACAAGATTTTCTTTCAGCCGATTATGCAAAGAATCTTTTAATGTTAATTAAATCTAGACGGCAAGGCGCCGATGAATCACCTACCATTTATATTTCAAAGATGGTAAATTTATTTTCACAATTAGAAGATTCCATTCCAGTCAGGGAACAAATAAAAATTATTAAAAGAAATTTACAGACTTTTTATGCCACGCAACTGGCGTTAATTGAAGTGACTGACATTTCCCAATTGATTTCTCGTTGTAAGCTTTTAGAAGACATTAAGCCTACAAATTTTATTAAACAGGAACATTCGGATTCTGCCAACGTACCAGTTATCTTAGAACGTCAAGTTCGACAGAGTTCATTTTCTAATAATAATTTACCACGGTCCGGCGTTTCGAATTATTTTAAAAACACAGCAAAATTTTCGACTATTTGTTTCAACTGTAAAGACGAGGTCACTCGTTTCATACTTGTCCGGAGAAACGCGGAATATTTTGTTATTCTTGTGGGCAGCTGGAAGTTACGTCCACAAATTGTCCAAACTGCTCAAATAATTCAAAAAACTAAGGACAGGAAAGCGCGTAGTCAGCCGTTGCTTTTCTTCGTTTAATAATATTGCTGCTGACAAAAGACGTGGTCGGATTGGTTAGTAAAAGTTAAAATTTTGTAAATCATCTAAGGTTTTTTCAAATTTTTATAAAGTAAAAGATGATACAAGACCTTATATTAATATCGAGATATTTAAGGAAACTTATACCGCACTGTTGGATTCCGGTGCGAATACCTTTATTTTAGGCAGACACGGTCTGTGTTTATTGGATAAATATAAGTTAGAATTAGTTAAAAATGTAAAAACGTCTATATTAACAACCGCAGACGGCACTTCACAATCAATTTTAGGTTCAATTAATTTGCCCTTGACTATAAACGGGGTTACTCGGTCTTTAAATGTTTTAGTTTCCGACTCAATAGAGTGTACCCTAACGTTAGGGATTGATTTTTGTCATTTATTTGAATTGAAAGTAGATTTTTCAAAAAATGAATTTTATGCTCATTCTGCGGAAACGAATAAATTAAATTTCATTAAAGTTATGGCCGATTTAAATGAAGACCAGAAATTTGAATTAAACAATGTTATTTCTTTATTTCAATTCCTGGATCGTCCTACCTTAGGCCGAACCACTAAAATTTCACATCATATTACAACGGAAGACGTTGAACCAATTAAACAAAGGTATTACCCATTATCACCGGCGATGCTGGAACATGCTAATAAAGAAATTGATGCGATGCTTGAACAAGGCATTATTAGCCCAAGCAATAGCCCGTGGAACTCCCCCATGCTGTTAGTAAATAAAAAAACAAAAGGTGAATTTCGTGTATGTTTTGACGCTAAACGATTAAATTCAATTACAAAAAAAGACGCGTATCCCATTCCGTTTGTAAATGACATTCTTGATAGATTACGCAATGCGAAATTTCTCAGTTCAATCGATTTAAAAAAAGCCTTTTGGCAATTGCCCTTGAGTGACGAAAGCAAGGAAAAAACAGCCTTTATTGTCCCAAGGCGCGGATTATTTCAATATAATGTAATGCCGATGGGTTTGGCCAATGCTCCAGGCACATTACAGAGGCTGATGGACTCTATTTTTGATTTTTCATTATCCCAATCAGTATTTGTTTATTTAGATGATATAATTATTATTTCAAGCACATTTAAGGAGCATATTAGAATTTTGAACGAAGTGTATGAGAAGTTGAAAGGCGCTAATTTAACTATTAACATTTCAAAATGTGAGTTTTGTAAACCAGAGTTACAATATCTGGGATATATTGTGAATAAAGATGGTATCCGAACTGACCCAGCAAAAATTGACGCAATTGTAAATTTTCCTCAACCCAAGACAGCCACTGAAATAAAACGTTTCACCGGTATGTGCTCTTGGTATAGGCGTTTTGTTTTGGATTTTGCCACAATTATAGCACCTATTAATGATTTATTAAAGGGAAAGAGAAAATCGCAAGCGATTAAATGGACGGACGAGGCTCTTATTTCGTTTGAAAAAATTAAAGATGTTCTTACAAAGGCTCCTATTTTAAGGAGTCCTGATTTTTCGAAAGTTTTTTCTTTACAATGTGACGCCTCAAATTACGGCGTTGGTTGCGTTTTAACTCAGGGAGAAGGAGAAGAAGAACATGTAATTGCTTATGCTTCTCGCAGTTTAAATTCAGCAGAGAAAAATTATTCAGTCACAGAACGGGAACTTTTGGCGGTGTGTTTTGCTATTCAAAAATTCCGACCATATATTGAAGGAACTCATTTTAAGGTCATCACGGACCATCATTCTTTAATTTGGCTCCACAACTTAAAAGATCCTGCGGGACGTTTAGCTAGATGGAGTGTGAAACTCCAACAATTTGATTTCGAAGTTATCCACAGGAAGGGTAAATTTAATGTGGTACCAGATACATTATCCCGAGCTCCTAGTGGAGCCTATGCTATTAATTCTTTAAATTTTTCTTTAGACGAGGTCGAGGATTGGTACAAAAAACATGTTAAATAATATTAAGGAAAAGCCAGATCTATATCCCGATTGGAGAGTAGAAAATGATAAAATGTATAAGTTTATTCCGAATAATTTGAATATCAAAGCCAATTTTATTGAGTGGAAATTAGTAGTGCCGAAATCATGCCGTGCACAAATTTTAAAAGAATGCCATGATGATCCAGTTTCGGCCCATTTGGGTGTATTTAAAACATATACAAAAATCAAAGAGCTCTATTACTGGCCCAAAATGCGGTCATATATTTCTAAATACATTAGTAAATGTGGTACGTGCTGCCAAAGCAAATCCAGCACGTTCAACCATTATGGTTTTATGGGCAAAGAGAAAAAAGTTTCATTTCCGTTTCAATGTTTGTCGATTGATTTAATGGGGCCCTTTCCGCGCTCGAAATTGGGGAATACTTACCTTTTAGTTGTTACGGACTGGTTTACAAAATTCACTTTATTGCATCCCATGCGCAGCGCTTCAACAAAACAAATTTGTAATTACCTGAAAAATTTTGTATTTTTGGTATATGGGGTACCTCAAATTTGTATGATAGATAATGGCCCTCAATTTAAAAGTAATTTATTTTCCAATCTCATGAAAAATTATAAAATACCTTGGGTTTGGTTTAACGCCAGCTACCATCCTCAAGTTAATTATGTAGAACGCGTTAACAAGGTAATTGGAGCTGCCATTCGCAGTTACATTCAAGATTCTCAGAAGAATTGGGACGATAATATTCACAAAATTGCCCATGCGCTTCGTAATGCTGTTCATGAATCCACAAAATATTCCCCAACATTTTTAGCTTTTGGACGCACGGTTCCTCTGACCGGAGAATTTTATAATAAATTAAAGGATTTAAATCCAGAGGATCTGACAATTGATACTCGTGAACAATTGGTTCAAGACCTCAATGAATTATCGCCCATATTTAAAGAAGTTCAGAAGAACATACATTTGGCGTATGAACGTAATACGCACTCTTACAATTTAAGGCGCAGACCATTAAATTTCAAAGTAGGGGATTTAGTGTGGAAGCGCAATTTTATATTATCAGATGCTTCTAAACATTTCAATAAAAAATTAGCCCCGAAGTTCCTAGAAGCAAAGGTGATAGAAGTTTTAGGGTCTACCACTTATCGATTATCTTCCATGGACGGGAAACCGCTAGGGGTGTTCCACGTCCAAGACCTAAAACCTCACTAATATTTTATTTTTCTAATTTTTTTATTTTTTCCTTCCGCCAATTTTCTGAAAAGACTCAGTTGGCTTAAACATAATTGCGGTTGGATGTGTTAATTTCTACATTTATTTTATTTCAATTTGCTTGAAATTCCTAAGAGCAATTTCAATTTTTTGAGGGTGGCTGTGTAACATACTGTTTTAATACGCTCTAATTAGTTCTATGATTTCTAAAAATAGCTATTTTTAGTTTAATTTTAGCATTCTAATTATTAGAATGAAGGTTTGGTAACATAAATATGTCTGTAATTGTAACGATTGCAAGACTACCCAAGTAGTGTCCTAGCGAAGTTTCCATGAAGGTCTAATCCAAGAGTTAATCAACTTTTCTAAAGGCACTTCTACTTCAAAAGCTCTAAATATGTCAGATTAACTGCTATCTATGATTAGATGTCAATCATGGTCTAGGACCCTATTTATGTCTGGGTGGTCGGAAGGAATTTTTCAATTAGCTGAGCACCCAACTAAAATTAATTCTGAGAGCTACGTGTGCGGTTATCTTAGGCATTGGCAGTTTTAATTAAGCTTAAAGATTTACGACCGGCTTAGCCTAAGCCGGTATGAGAGCCAAGAAAGGGTTATTTTCAATTAACTTAAATGTATATAAGGATGCCAGCCGGTGGGAATCGGGGTTGTTTATTTCCAGACGCGTTAGAGGTTAAAGCTAACGGTTACTAGTGATGTGTTTATTTCTCTGAAGTCAGTGCGTGCCGTTATGTTCTAAGTTAATTATTTCTCTGAGTAAGTAATTAGTATATGTGATATTACCATGAACTCAAGGCTGTGTTATGCAGCATAAGTCAGTTATTTGTTTAACAACAGTATTTGTCGACTTCCATAAAATACTACTCCGGGTGAATGCTCAGTTTAAGTAAATTGATCCGTTTGATTATTGCTTTGGAGACCGCATCGTTTTAGAAGGGTCTTCTATTATATTGTGTTTCGACGGTGTCAGAGGCCGTTAATCACTAATCCACAAGACTACCTGAGAATGCAAAGCTCAGGTCCGAAGTCAAGTTACGGTACTATTTGACCCTTGAGAAGGTCGTATTTTTCATGGTGTAGATGACCCCGTGGTTAAAAAAGGGTCGTCGCACTATGCAAGTTAGTTAGATTAGGGTAGCATTAATAAATTTTTGTTATTGGGGTGTGTACACCTGGAACTGTATCTATTCAAAAATATGTTTGTTAGTTAAGTTTAGTTAAGTTGTGTTTGTGCTAGCCGGAGACTGTAAGTGACTTATTTTCTGTCCTGCAATTTTGGTTCATCGCCCACGAACAAAGTGCGACGAGAGCTATTACCGCGATTGGTCCATGGGCCGTTAATTCCCATGGTGGCGCCCTATTGTAAATAAGGTTATTTAATGTATATTTTTGTTATGCATATGTAATTAGTTGAAGTTTTAGTTAGTAGTCCGTTCAATAAAACAATCGAATTTTCGTCTGTGTGTTTGTTTAATGAACCCCCCCCTTTCACCGACTGCTGCAGCTTGTGAGGCAACGTCCCGAAACGTGAGGGTACGATAGTGTTAGAGGTCCTGTTATTTATTATTTATTGTTAATTGGATACCCTCACGCGGTAGGCAAATATTCAAATTACACCTTGTCACGTTGTGTTTTAGTTGACGATATTGTGTCATTGCAACTTCATAGGTTTTGTGATGCCTCTGAAGCTGGATATGCTGCAGCTATTTATATTCGCTGTGTTTCGAAAGCGGGAATAATTTCAGTAAATTTAGTGTATGCCAAATCCAAGGTAGCACCTATAAAACATATTTCTGTGCCACGTTTAGAATTGTGTGCAGCTGTACTTTTATCTGACTTAATAGAATTTGTAAATAAAGTTTATATACTGTTCATCAGGATTGATGCAATTCATGCTTGGTCTGACTCTACAGTTACTTTATCATGGATCAAATCCTCCCCACACCGATGGAAAACTTTTGTTAGTAACCGTATTACTCACATTCAAGATAGAGTTCCTCCTAACCTATGGCATCATGTAAGTGGTAAAGATAATCCTGCTGATTGTGGGTCTAGAGGTTTGTTGCCCTCAGATCTTGTATCCCACGCCCATTGGTGGTCAGGTCCAAAGTTTCTTTATTCAACTAACCGTATATATCAACCATTTAATCAATCAGACTCAGATTCCACTGCTGAGTGCGAAGAGCGAAAAGTTGTCTTAGTATATACAGTGCCAGATAATTTGATTAATAGTTTGCTAGCTCGTTTCTCCTCACTTCGTAAACTGCAAGGTGTAGTGGCTTCGTGCTTCCGATTCATTAGAAATACAAAATTGAAAAGGCATGAAAGGCAAGGTGGTTCGTTAACAGCGGATGAGTTGTACAACGCCTTAATTTGTACTGTAAAGGTAGTTCAACATGATGTATTTCCTGACGAACTTGTTTATATTCAAAGTGGCAAAGTATGCAAAAAACCTATCCAAAAATTAGCTCCGTTTCTGGATTCCAATAGTGTAATTTGGGTTGGTGGTCGTTTACGTCATTCTCAACTATCTTATGATGCAAAGCATCCCATGCTACTTCGCCGAAAGCATCGACTAACCGAATTAATAATTGAAAGTATGCATCGTAAGCTATTTCACCCTGGACCCCAATAATTAGCCTTCTTCATTGCGCAACAATTTTGGATTCTGGGAGTTAAGCGCGCTATTAACCATGTTGTAGCCAGATGCATTCGTTGTTTTAAAGTTAATCCCCCTTTGGTTGCTCCTTTAATGGGAGATTTGCCCTCTTCCCGAATATCTCAGCTCAAAGCGTTTAGTCATGCTGGAGTGGACTTTGCAGGCCCTTTCACCATCACGTCGGGGCGTATTCGAGGTACAAAACGCACCAAAGCCTATGTGTGTTTATTTGTATGTATGTCCACCAAAGCACTTCATATTGAACTAGTGTCGGATCTCACTGCTGAAGCTTTTCTAGCAGCATTTCGTCGTTTTGTGGCCCGTCGTGGTCGCTGCAGCGACCTCTACAGCGATCAAGGCACCAATTTTGTAGGCGCATCTCGTTTACTTGTATCATATGCGGAACAAGCTGCCGGGTCTTTAATGATACATTCGCATTTTAATCCTCCTTCATCACCTCATTTCGGTGGATTATGGGAGCGAGGAGTTCGTTCTGTTAAATCTCATTTAAGCAGAGTACTTGGTGAACAAGTGCTTACGTATGAGGAATTTCTAACATTTTTAATTCAAATTGAGGCCATTCTGAATTCCCGCCCCTTGTATAGCATGAGTTCAGATCCTAATGACCTATCGGTTCTTACACCCGGTCACTTCCTGACCTTGGAGCCGTTAACCTCCCCACCAGATAAAGACACCACCCCTCTAAAACTCAATCGTTTAACCAGATGGCAACTTGTCCAAAGATTGCACCAGGACTTTTGGCAGCGTTGGTCCACAGAATATCTCCACTCCCTGCAGCAGCGCAACAAGTGGTCAGTCTCTCCTGCGACTCCTTGTGTAGGTGAACTCGTTCTTATTAAGGATAAGAACCTCCCCCATTTGCAATGGAAACTTGGCCGCATAATTGCCCAATTTCCTGG
This sequence comes from Platerodrilus igneus, assembly GCA_036346225.1. Lineage (NCBI taxonomy): Eukaryota > Metazoa > Arthropoda > Insecta > Coleoptera > Lycidae > Platerodrilus > Platerodrilus igneus. Next base: position 8,742,003 of record JARFIW010000791.1, read on the forward strand.
TCGTGATGGCATCGCAAGAGTTGCCAGAGTTAAAGCTGGTCATGGAGAATTGAACCGTCCCATGATAAATTTATGTCGCCTTCCAATTGCAGAGTAATTGTACATACCTCACACACTCAAGTCGTTTTCAAGTATAGTTTAATTGTTCAATGTATCTATATATATATATATATATATATATATATATATATATATATATATAGTTTTTGTTTGTTTGTACCTTTAAATAAGCAAAGCTTATTGGTGAGCGGTATGTTTAGAATTAATAGGGTTATATTGTAAATTTGTGGGTGTAAACTTTGTTCGCGGATAGACTAGTATTTTAATTTAGTGAAACCACCACTCTCGACCACCCGCTGTGGTTTGTTTACCTGGTGCATGGAAAACGGACATTCCGTGCTGTTTGCCGCCATCCTTAAAGACGAAAGGACGTGATGTGTTGTGTCCAGTTGAAACGTGATGTGTTTTGTTCAGGTGAGTGTGTTGAATTTACATATAAATTGAAATACTTGGTCACGTGTGTGTGTACATATGTATTTATGTACTGGTCCTTCGAGAATTTAGGCTTGATTAATTTAATCAAAGTACAGTATCCATGCTGGTGCATTTGAAGAACCAGAATATTTAACCCTTAAAGTAAATGGAAAATCAGTAAAATTTGAAAATAGATAATGGAGTGTGCAGGTCAGTAATTGAAGCGCGTAGCTATAAGGAAATATTTGGTTTACTATTTAAGTCTGTAAATTACAATTTAAGCGGAGTTTCTGGAAGTATGATAATGCTATTGGGGAGCTTACAGTATTAGTTGAACATGGAAATAATAAACATATTTTAATTTATAAGGATTGTAGAATCTCATAAGAATTTTGGTTGTCTACTAGGGCAAAATTGATTAAATATTTAATTTCCAGGTTGGAGAAGCTATTTTAAACCAAACATTGAACAGCAAAATGATAATTTTTGTGACAAATATAAAAGTTAAATATCCAAATGTGTTTGACAGAAATTTATGCAGTTCTATAAAAGATTTAAAGTTAAAATTTCACTTAAATGAGAAAACAATATCAGTTGTTAAGAAAACTTATTCTATACATTTTGTTTTGAAATCATTGGTTGAAAAAAAATTAACCAAATGGTTAAACAGGAATACTCAAGCCAGTATCACATAGTGAATGGGCATCGCCAATCATAGTAGTACCCAAAAAGTCAAACGACGTAAGTATATGTACAGACTTTCATGTAACAGTAAATCAAGCACTAAAAGTTGATCAATACCCGTTACCAACACCAGAGGATATCTTTGCTAGCTTAGCTGGTGGTAAAGTGTGTACGGTATTAGATTTGCCAGGGGCATATCAACAACTGTAAGTTCATAAAGATTTTCAAAAATATATAACAATCAATACCCATATGGGTTTATATCAGTTTACAAGATTAACATACGGAATATCCTCTGTGCCGGCAATCTTCCAGTTGGTCATGGACCACATTTTGAGCGGTATTCTGGGGGTAAATTGTTTTTAGATGACATTCTTATTGCATCTAAATCTCAACAAGAAGCTGAAAAACTGCTAGAAGTGATTGTAAAACGGTTGTCTAGGTACAATGTGAAAATGAATTTGGAAAAATGTTTTTTTCAAAGGAAGGTAGAGTACCTTGGGCATCGCATTGACAGGAAAGGTATATATCTCACAGAGGAAAAATAAAAGACTATTCGTGATGCACCCGAACCTCAGAACATAACACAATTATGATCATATTTCGGATTACTTAAATATTATAATAAGTTTGTTCCTATGATTTCATCTGAATTACGACTTTATATGCGTTATTAGAAAAAGTCAAAGAATTTTAATTTGACGAGTTGTATAGTAAAACATTCAAATTAAGTAAAGAATTAATATTATCCAATCAATTATTAACTCATTATGACCCAACCAAACCTAGTGTGATAGTATGTGATGTAAGTTCATACAAAGTGGGGGGTTGTGTCACAGGATTGGAGGTAAAGAGAAACCAGTCTTATTCGCATCAGGAACTCTGTCTTATTCGCAACTAGAACGTGAGGCATTGACTATTATATTTTGTGTAAAAATTCCACAAATACATTGTGGACGATCATTATAAATTTCGAATCACCAACCCTTGAAAGCTATTTTTAACCCAACTAGAAACATATCGGTTATGTCCGTTGCTCGTATTATTAGATGGAACGTTATTGTCAGCATACGATTACTCAGTTGAATATAGAAAGGGCTCAAAAATGTTTGAGACTGAGGTGTTATCTAGGTTACCGGTTGAGAATAACACAGATGTGGATTGTAGTATTCACTCATTCAACCTTAAAGAGGAATTTAATGAAAGCCATACATTTTGTAAAAACAGGTTGGTCAAATAAAGTTCATGCCACCAGAACAATCTTACATCACCCGCTAACTCCGGGAGCTGTTTTACTAAAAATCGATTTCTCCAACGCATTTAATACTTTGAATCGTGACGCAATGCTAAATGCAGTGAAAAAAATGGTTCCAGCCTTGGAAGCCTTTTTTTGGCAAGCTTACTATTTCCCATCTCTTCTATGCTTTGGAGATATGAGCATCCCATCGATAACTGGATGCTAGCAAGGTGACCCAGCAGGACCCCTTCTTTTCTGTTTGACACTGCAACCTATAATAGATTTACTGCTATCAAAGTTGGTCTGCTTCTATCTTGACGGCGGATTATTAGCCGGAGATCCTAATACCGTACTACATGACTTTTCCATCATAATTCGAGGAAGTCGGAAGATCGGACTAGAAATGAACCCTTCAAAATGTGAGCTTCACATTTGCGATTCTGTTGACACCAATATCCTGTCCCAATTTTCATCCATGTATCCTGGCATTCAGGTTGTCTCAGCGGTTAGTTTTCTTGGATGTTGCCGTTTCACCTGACCATTTACAGAAAAGCTGGATGAAAAAAATGGATGATCTAATGATTTTATTCGGAAGATTACGAGATTTGGAAAAATTCCACATATCCTTCTACCTCCTAAGACACTGTTTTGCAATACCAAAAGTAACGTACTTTCTCCGTACAACACCTTTATGGAACCATCAAGATCTACTTGTAACTTTCGATACAATGGTCAAAGATACCTTGGAGCATATCCCCTCAGCTTTAGACTTCTTCATTGCCTATTAAATTTGGAGGATTAGGAATAAGAAGAATTCAAGATATTTCACTTCCTGCATTCCTTTCTTCTGTGTATGGAACTTTTAAGCTTGTCACTACGATGTTAAATCTTCAAGATTCTGACAAGCCGACAGTTGCTTTACACGATAAAGCTATGGTGGAATGGAATATTCGTACACAGGACTTTGGTGTACCGGCTGGCTCTTCTGAATAAAAAAATTGGGACATCGTCTTAATGAAATTTAGTATAGAAAATCACCACCCGTCATCTGACAGGGATAAAGCAATACGTTTAGCATCCCAAAAGCAAGAGACAAACGCATGGATTCAAGTCTTCCCATCTCAAAGCTTAGGTACCTTGCTAGATAACAATAGTTTCAGAATAGCCATTGGCCTTCGTCTTGGTTGTAAAATTTGTAAGCTTCATACATGCTTATGTGGAACCGTTGTAGATGAGTTTGGACAACATGGTCTAAGCTGCACCAAAAGTACAGGCCATTATTCTCGTCATCAGGAGATCAACAACATTTTAAGCCGTACTCTTATATCATTACATGTGATTTTCCAATGCTCCACCCGAGGGTACTACATTGGCCATGAAGCGAGTTTTGTTTTTTTACCTGGAAAATTTGGAATTTTGCCGAATCCTTGCTGTTTTAAGCAAGGTAGGGATCTTTAACGTGCATGACAACACTCACACACGGGACCCCCATTTTACCTCTCATCCGAACGAGGGTGTAGTAGTCACACACATACCACTACGCCACGGAGCCGCCTGTGCTCTTATATCAGCAAAAATACCTTGTCATTTAGAACCTGTCGGGCTATGTCGAAACGATGGAAAACGGGAGGATGGAGTTACTCTAATTCCTTGGGAGAAAGGAAAATGTCTAGTATGGGATGCCACATGCACTGATACTCTTGCCCCCTCTAACTTGCCAAATTCAATCAAAAGCGCTGATTCTGTTGCCCAACATGCAGCTACTCTTTCCTGCCTTTCGCAGTAGAAACAATGGGTCCTTTGTGTAATGAAGCAATTTCTTTTTTGAACAAGCTCGGAAGTCTACTTGCATCCCAATCTGGTGAACCCCGTTAGCGGTGTTTCCTTTTTCAACGATTAGGAGTAGCAATTCAACGTAGGAACGTAATTTCGGTCATGGGAACTTTCCCTTCACCGAAATCACTTTCAGAAATTTTTTATATTTTAAACAATAAATTGTAGGGAGTAAAAAAAATTTATGTAAACAAAAAAAATAAGTTACTCAAAAAGTTGTATTTCATTTATTAAAGATTAAATATAACAAATATGTAAAAAAAATATTAAAAATAGAAACCTTGGGAGCTGAAAATAGGTATGGCATTGTTCCCTTCAATGGAAATGGATTTAATAACTGGAAATTCAGGTTGAACTTGGTGTTAAAAGCAAATGAGTTAGATGATATTTTAAAGGAAATTCCGGCAGCAGAAAAAATACATCTTGGAAAAGGAATAATAGTAAGGGCAGTATGATTATTATTCAAAGTACTGCAGATTCTCACTTGGAATACGTTAAAGAAACTGAACTGGCTATTGAAATGATAAATAAATTGGAAAAGATATTTAGTAAGAAAGATACATGCTCTTTTTATTTGTTAAAAGATTTAATTAACTTGAAATATAATTGTAATGCAAACATACAAGAGCATTTTTCTAAAGTCGATCGAATCTTCCGTGAACTGAAAAGTCTGGAGAGCAGTTTTGATGAGTCTGACATATCATGTTTTCTATTATTATCAATGCCTTCGAAATTTGTAATTGTAGTCACAGCATTAAGAACACTAATGAAAGATGATTTAAAAATGGACTTTGTTAAAGCCTGGTTGTTAGAATTTCACACAAATAAAAATGTAGATAGAAATGCAAAATGCATACGCCATCATCATTCGCTGCTGTTCAGAAAGCGATTAAATGCTTCAAATGTAGAAAATTGGACCGTGTGTAGAGTGTATGTGCTGTGAAATGTTTTACATGCAGTAGATATGGTCACAAGTCTAAGCAGTGCACTCAAAATAAAGCGAAGTGGAAAAGCGATGATCGTTGTGGGGTAAGTTATACATTAGAAGTGAAAAATGTTGCATCCAGCTCAACACAGAGTGTTAATGAATCGGTTGCCTTTTGTGCTATGAATAATGGTTAGGACGATGGTACACATACGTTCAATGAATTGTAACTTTCTAACATTCATAGATGATTAATTCTAGATTTGTATTGGTTTATATTATTAAAGATAAAGATGAGGTTTATAAATGTTTTAAAGATTACAAAGCAAAAGTAACATTGTTATTTTCTGACAGGAAGGTTAAGATTTCAAAACTAAGGTGCGATAATGGGGGTGAGTATTGCTCGCAACTATTATTAGATTTTTGTTCACAAAAGGGCATTGTTGTTACTCATACTTCATCCTATACACCTCAGCTCAAAGGAGTTGCAGAACGAATAAACAAAACTCTTATGAATAAAGCGAGATGCATGATAATGCAAGCCGAAATGGATAAAAGTTTCTGGGAGGATGCTGTACTCATGTCTGCATCTATTTCAAATAGGACACAGTCCTTGGTTAAACACAAAACCTTATATGAGTTGTAGTGAGGTTAAAAACCCAACATGTCAAATATGCGTACGTTTGGTTGTATAATGCAAGAGTGCCTGATGCAACCCACACAAAACTAGATGATAAAGGATTAAAGTGCACATTTATCGATTATATAGAAAATGGATTTAGATTGTGGATTGAAGAAAAGCAAAAAATAGTTCATAGTAGAAATGTTGTCTTTGATGAAAATAATTTTAAACATTTGAGAAGAAATGAAGGAAGGATATGTAGATTTCTAATTGTAAGTCCTTAAAATCGTTCTACAGTTTGTGGGATCCTTATCAACCATTGTGAAATGATGATTAAACATTGACAGCTGACTTTTACAAATTTCACATTTATGTTTTGTTTCTGCAATCCGCTTTAATGTTTCTGCCATTATAACGTACTAAATCGTTTTCTAAACTTACCCGATATGATTTGATGTGTTTGCTAAATTTTGAAAGACTGCATTTGCAACTGCCCATTTTTAGGCAATTTACAAGTTGTACTAGTTGCGGTACTGTGAATACAAGGCTAAGTTAAACTCTAACTTTCATTACAAGGAACAAACACATTTCCAACCCAATGCTGTGACCAACATTAAACTATATTGTGCAAACCCTTTACACGCAGACCCAAACTATGAAATGTTTATGATTAACTAGAAAGAAAAAGGTTACTGACCTGTTTTTTAATCTTTTGTTTATGATATATGGAGCGATCATGCGGTTTCACCGTAGCTGCTCACAATAATAATCCAGAATTATGCCCGTCCACGTTCTTGTTCTTAGCTGATTTCCAAGTTGGCTTGAATTAAGACCATTCGTATCCTTGGTTTTGTATTTGGGTGTCGGTTAGACTAATAAAATAATATTTGCTTTTGGTTTTTGTCGTTTTACTTGATTCTTTATTGAAATAATTAAACAGCAGACAAAATTGACATACATTTTTTGACTTGAACCGCCGTGATTGATTCTTTTGCATTCAATCAACCACAGTGCTTGGTTTCATAACCAATCAAAATTAGAATTCAAAATTTGAAGTTGCGTCAAACAAGGTGTTTAATGGAAATAGTGGCATTGTGTAGTGTTGATTATTTCTTTCGTCTATCAACTCTAAGCTATTCACCAACCACACTTTCGATTATGTCATAATTCAAACCAATCAAAACAAAATATCAGCGACTATACTGCTTGGTGCTAAACATCAGCAACAATTTGCCATGGTCCGTTTTTTCGCTTTTATAAAGTAGACATAATTCCATTTGACAAATGCTAAAATTAATTTATAAACGTCAAATTTATAAAAATTTCAATATGAATCGTTTTGGTACAAACAATAGCGATTAAATTAATAATAAAATACAATTAAATGTGCCAGACAGTTAACAAAAAAGCAAAAAGAGCGTATGAAATCAATTCGACAAGTTTTGACATACTTGGGGTATGTATTTAATAAAGATACACCTATTTCCATATTGAATAATATACTCAAAGATTGGGCTTGGAACATGACGAAAGAAAGTGGCGAAAACTATAAAAAGTATACGGTCAAATGCATGTGGAATTCTGTTGCTAAAAGCTTACAAGAACTTTAATATAATAAATATAATGTGATAATCGATCCATTTCAAGGAATACAATTTAAAAGTGCCCGAGATGCCAAGAACGCAAAAAGACGCGAGTAACAAAAATGCCCAGAGAAGAGGAAACAAAGTTTTACTGCTTTGAATATTGAAAATGTGTATACGATAGTTGACAGTTGTGATGAAGAAACTCCTGAAGGCCTCCAGAAGAAATTTTATTTTATAGTGCATGGAGAAGAAGATGTATCTTATGTGGTGCAACATTTTAAATTTGACATCCAAATTGATGGGACAGGATCGGGTTGACTAGAATACAATTTTTACAAAAACATGTAAAGGAGGAAATAAAAAATGTGCAAACAGTAAGTGGCTTGAACCCAATCAAAATACTCAAAAATGTGCTGTAAGATTATTAAAAAAATGACTGAAGAAAAGAGGTCCTAATTGTACTTGTCAACGGATATTTTAGACACCAAACCCATTTTGGAAAAGGGGAAAAATCTTTGTGGTACAAAAATTCACCATCTCAAAGTGGACTAAACTAGCAGCATCATCCATACAGCCCTACCTTCAGATGAATGAGCAACATCACCAAAATATTATCAGTAAATTAAGGGGACAAAATGACTGTTCTAATTCAGTAAACACTGCTGCTACGTCTTCAAAAGCTGATCAGATGGCCCAAATTGTTCATACAGGCAATGTTACATATAAAAATTGTGTGTTTAATTTCAAGTAGTGTATAATTATTGTTGTTACACCAAAATTACTAAAGGCCAAGTTAAATATTATTAAAAATAAATTGTATTTTGTGTTCTTAATTACATTTTTTAGAATGTTTAGATTAAAATTGTGTACATTGTTCTCGACTCAAGAAATAATCTTCCTAAATATAATGCGACCTTGATAAATCAGCGATTATTTTTATTGTGGCTACTATTTCTCGTGTTTTTTACAATTTATCTCGACATAATTTTGTCATTAATAATCAAAGATTAAAAGTCTCGAGCTAAAGCTCTTGGGTATTTAATCAGATTATTAATGACAAAATTATGTCTCGACAAATTGAAACAAAAAAACACTCGAAATTTAGCTACAATAAAAATAGTTGACTAGTTATCAAGGTCTTGTTATATTACATCTGGTTAATGCATGTTTTGCGATTATAAATTAAAATTTTTTTTCTACGATGTAAAATGCTTTGGTATATCATTTGCCTGCGGATAAACTAAAAACAGCGTATTTAAATAAGAATCAATTTTACGTAAAGTCAATACTACAAGTAAATAAAACGAATGTATTCATAGAAATGTAGATTGTGCACATGAACATAAATCACAATAACATTTTCTTTTAATAAAGAGGATGAAACATACTATCATGTACAACATTGAACGTTCATTAAACTTCTTCAGGGACTTCTTCGGCAGGATCCAATATATTCTCGTCATTCTGACGTAATGATCAACAATAGACTTTTGGCTAATTCTTCCCATGTAGTAGTCTCTTCTGTGTTGATACTTTTTGACAGGTGGTAAATTAATACCGCACGGATCATTACCTAAAGGAATGTTTTTCTCCAAGAATTTAACAAATTTAACAAAAGGGCAATTAAGTTCACATCCAGGTATCCTTACTTGCACCTGTTTGAGTGTTTTATAATCGATTGTGAATACCTAAAGGCAAAAAAATTCGTATTTAGAATATTGGCCAGATATAAGTCCAAATAAACTTACCAAGACATAATCAACTCCTCGAATTTCAACAAGCTCAAAAATGTAGTAGGATCCATAAGGGACTGAACGAGTGATTGGCTGATTTAGAGCGCCCGATAAATATGCCACATTAATGTCGTGCGCCGACCAGAGAATGATTTTTAAATTTGAGGGAGATAACGTGTTTTGTTTTTTTGCTTTCATATTGTCTATTATTTTCTTCAGCATCAATCCTAAAATTAAACTCATTTAGTTGTTTAAGTATGTAATTAGTATTTTTTTTTACTTGAAAGAGTTACAATCAAACGCCAACCAATCTGTTGTTTTGTTTAGATAAATATAAGTTTTTAAATCTGTATTAAAAGAACATTTAATAAAACTTTTGTTCAAGTTTGATACTACGAAATAATATAAGCCATGGTTGTGAGATTTGGCACCTAGGAAATAATATTGTTTACAAAAAAAGACAAGTTTTTAAGATAGGCAAGGCATTGGTAGAGGCAAATCACTTTACGAAGAACCCAGGGCATTTGATAGATTGCTCAGAAATGTAGTAACAGCGAAGTAGTTGAGTTATAGTGGTGATGTGAGGGGGGTGTGTTTTGTAAATATTCCCGCACACAATAACAAAACGACGTAATGTAGTTCTAGAAAAAACCGTTTGATAGCAGGAAATGAAATAATATACAAAAGGATAAAAAGCAGTCGATGTAAATTGCAAAATGTCAACCCAACAGAAAACAAAACACCCTTGAAACTGGGGCTGTGTTCTACAATGCAAGTCTAGGTGTCCGCAAGGTAATTTCTAATTGGTTGATTATACAAAATTCCACACCATGAAACACGAATACCGCAATCCCTAATTACATATACTGAACTTTTCCAAACCGATGCTTGCTTTGTGGGGATTATGACGGGGGGGGGGGGGGTATTCTTAAAGTGATTTGCTTCTATTTTAAAACTTAGATATGACATTTATATTAAAAACACTATCATGATAAATCTCGTAATACAATACAAATGCAGGACTAAGCGAATGCCGACATTAGGATGGGTAGAAAGGATCAAGGAAGATCGATAACAATTCGTCCCACTGAAATAAAAGAATAGTGCATGTATAGTTACAAACGGTCAATGAGAGAACGTTGGACTCTCTAACAAAAACGTAAACAAAGAACTAAGAAAATAATAGTACTGAAACATTTTATTCAAAACATTTTACTGTAAAAATTGTACTAGGTATCAAACGTTTAAAACTATAAATGCTACAAAGCAATTCTAAAGTACAAGTTTACATACCCTATTAAAAACACCAACAGTGCATCACGGGCACGGTCTAAGAAAGAGATATTTTAAACCGTACTAAACTGTGAGGTCTCAAGCCTGAATTTTACTACAACGTATAATATTCAACATTGAGAAGAATATATTTCTTCATAGAGAAACGCTCATAAAAATATTTTTAATTAAATTGAGAAATATCCGCCACCCAAAATCCGTTACTCCTAACTACCTAATTTCATCTAACTCTCGTCACAGGTTCCTAGATGAGGAAAATCACAAACTCGGAGTCACCGAATTTACAATTCCAAATATCTAACACTCCTTCCCCCTAGATTTTAACTTCTTACATATTGTAAATTACGTACTTCCCACATGTCATTTGTGATAAACTCAAGAGAAAGATTATGAAATAATATAAAAACCACTGACAGCATACGAAGTAGAAAGGAAATTAAAAGACAATAATTACATCTAATTAAAATTGAAGCGAGTTAGTTTTCTTGGGAATTCGTAATAAGTTAGACTTAACATGTACAGAGACGCGCGGATTCCCAAAGACGTACTTGACTGCGAGTGGGAGGTATAATGTGAGATTCAGTTGTTCATAACATTGACTGAACGTTACTGCAAAAAATATTAATGTTGCGGCGCCGTTGCGGTTGATGTACAAAGTCGCAACTTTACCACAATATGTAGGATTGGCTCTCTATGGTGGGCTGTCCGACTACTGGTTCCAAGCTTTTGTTAAGACACTAAATTTATGAACTGCTTTATTTTCAACTTCACACAAAATGTTGTAGGTTGTCAATTTTATAATAGCGTTATAAATTTCCTAAAAATATTCTCTTAATACAGGATAATAGCTAGTCTGGTATACACTTACATTGTGGCCTTTAACAATTACTTGTAACCGCGTGTAACTCCCCAAGATTTCTATTTCCTCCAATATTTTTAGGCTTGTCAAAATAATTAAATTAAATTTTTCTTTTTAAATTTTGATTTCTACAGTCCTTGATCCTTATTTTTAAATAACTTCTAATAATAATAAATGCTACAATAACACAACCAACTATTAACTATTTACAGTTCTTAACATACTCCCCCCTGGTAAGTTGAACCGGCACCGAGGTTCTGCTTACTAACTTCAACACAGCAACTTTTGCTGCCGGTCTTCGAAAATTCCGTCGGACGTTCGTATAATAACTTGTCGTATTTGGTCACTATTTCCGCCACGCACTGTTTCCAATATAATGCCTCTTTTCCACGAATTTCGCTTGTCTTCATCCATTATAATCACCACATCGCCGACCTCAATAGGTTTCACTTTCTCGAACCATTTCGTTCTACGAGTCAGATCCGGCATGTACTCGACCACCCAACGCTTCCAAAAATGATCTGCTAGTCTTTGAGAGATTTCCCAGTTTCTACGCAGTATTAGAACGTCGTCGGTATATTCGCCAGTCGGCTTAACACCACTCGAAGACCCAAGTAAAAAGTGGTTTGGCGTTAACGCTTCTTCATTTTCTGGATCTGTAGGAATGTACGTTAGAGGCCTAGAATTAACGATGTGTTCCGCTTCTTTCAGAAAGTTTCTTAAGGTCTCGTCATCTGGTCGTCTGCTTGGCATCGTCAACATCACGCATTTCTTTAAAGACCGTACGAGACGTTCCCAGCAACCACCCATGTGGGGTGCCGACGGTGGATTGAATTTCCAATTAATATTTTGAAATGCCCTTTTATAGTCGTTCGGATGTATGTTCTTTAATTGTCTTTTTAGTTCATTATGTACGCCGCGAAAATTCGTTCCGTTATCTGTCCTTATTTCTATTGGCGTTCCGCGCTGTAGTTCAAAATTTCGAATAGCCATTATACAGGATGATTTACTCAGCGAATGAGCTACTTCAATGTGTACTGCTCTTACAGTGAGACATGTGAAGAGTACTCCCCATCGCCTTTCAACTTTTCGTCCATTAACAATTTCCATTGGCCCAAAGTAGTCGACTCCGACGTAGGAGAATGGTCGTGTAAAGGCTGCGAGCCTCACTTTAGGGTGATCTGCCATTTTTGGTACCTTTGGTATAGTTCGATAATTTTTACAAAACTGGCAGTTAGTACAGATTTTTTTAACTTTAGTTCGTAGCTGAGGTATAACATATTTTTGCCGTATTTCATTCACCGTCGTCTCCCTATTATGGTGGTGATGCTTTTCGTGGTAATATCTAATAATTAAGTCGGTAATAGGGTGGTCCCGTGGCAAGAATATAGGATTTTTTGCCTCGTACGATATATCTGCCAACGTAGTTCTACCCTTCATCCTTAGGACTGACGACCCATCAAGAAATGGGGACAGTTTGTATAGCCGGCTTGTTTTGTGGATCGACATGTTTGGGTTTCGCTTTATTTGCCAGATCTCATCACCAAAAGCTTCAGCTTGTATCATTCGATATATTTCCTTTTCAGCTTCCTCTATCTCCTGAGTAGTTAATTCGCCCTTCTCGTCCTTCAAACGCATCCTTTTCGCAATTTTAAAAAATCTTAGTACCCAAGCTTGCGTCCTTACCAATCTTTGCCATTTAGAAAAGTTCTTAAAGTTTGGCGTGATTTGCGATGAATTGTCTAGTACATGGGTCAGTTGATGGACTACTTCTCTGTCAGTGTCTGTAATGTTGAGTTCCTCATGTGGCCACTCGGATTCTGGCTTTGCTAGGAATTCGGGGCCTTGAAACCAACGGCTAGTGGAAGATATATACGGCTGCTCTTTCCATTTAGTACCTTCATCAGAGACGTTATGCTTTGTGGGAACCCACCGCCAATCTTTTACATCCGTTGTCTCGAGTATTTCGCCTACTCTTAATGCTACAAACTGACGATATTTTCGATGCTGTGATCGCAACCATGACAAGACATCTTGTGAATCTGACCAAAAGGTCTTACTTTTTGGAACAATGTTATGTCTTTTGCAAATTGTGCATGCAAAACGTGCTCCTAAAACAGCTGCTTGCAATTCGAGACGTGGTACTGACAATTGTTTAAGAGGCGCAACTTTTGTTTTCGCACTGACCAAAGCGATTGTAACCCCGTTTTCACCTTCGAATCTTAAATATGCTAGTGCAGCAAATGCATTTTCGCTTGCGTCCACAAATACGTGCAGTTGAACTGAACGATAATCACTTAGTGCATACCATCTTGGAATTCTAACGTCCTTTAACTTTGGCAAAACCTTTATCCACTTCATCCATTTAGTATACTTATACTGTCTTTCTGTTATACGATCATCCCAGTCAATAGATGATTTCCAAATATCCTGTAGCAACATTTTTATATATACCAAGAAGAAGGCAATCAATCCAAGAGGATCGAATATCATCATTAGGACTCGCAAAACTTCACGTTTGGTTGGTCGTCTAGTGCCATCCAAGATTTCCATGTTCATACGCTTGTAGTTTATGACATAAAAAAACATATCTGTGGATTCTGACCACCACATTCCCAATAGTTTCGCACCATCTGTAGCAGTGTTGAAACTTATGTTTTTCGGTACACCACCGCTCGCTTCGCCCAGAGCTTCTAAAATATGTTCAGAATTAGAGACAAAATTCCGGATTTTAAAACCTGCAGAAGCATGTACTTTTATCACTGCTCTTGCAACGTCGATGGCTTCCGCAGTACTACCAAAACTGTCAAGCCAGTCGTCAACATAATGATTGTTAATGATTGCTGCGACTGCTCGAGGATGCTCTTTATCAAACAGTTTCGCATTATTGTTTTTTACAAAATGGGCGGCACACGGAGAACATGTTGCCCCAAAAGTCATAACGCACATTACGTAGACATCCGGTTCTCTGTTCGCATCTCCATCACGCCATAAAAATCTTTGTGAATCCTGATCGTCTTCGTTAATCTTAATTTGGTGGTACATTTCTTTTATGTCGCCTGCTATTGCGAATCGTTGCTCTCTAAACCGGAGCAAAACTTCAAATAACGATGTAAGAAAGTCGGGTCCTGGTAGCAGCATCGAGTTCAATGACACACCCTGCACTGTGGCAGCAGCATCCCACACGAGTCTGACTTTCTCAGGTTTGTTAGGGTTCGCAACAGTAAATATAGGTAAGTACCACTTCTTCGGGTTTTCCCTATGAACTTCATGTGGTGTTAGTTTTCGAGCATAACTTTTGATAACGTATTCATCAATTTGTCTTGAAATAATTGTTTTTAGGTTGGGATTTTTCTCCATCTTTCTTTCCAAACAAAGTAATCGATGTTGGGCCATGCTAAAACTGTCAGGAAATTTAACGTTGTCATATCGCCATAACAATCCCGTTGTATATCGGTCACCCATTTTGCATGTCGTTTCGATTAGTAGTCGACGGGCTCGCGTATCATCTGCTGATTCCAACATTGCGTCCGGTTTTTTCACACCAAAGTTTTCGGTGGAGAAGAAGTCTTTTATTGCGTTATGTAAGTCGATATCGTCAGTGGAATTATCGTGGATATGAAAGTGTAGATACAACCCATTTGGAGAACCATTTCCGACCAGTTGTTCCTTCTTTACGGGACCGTGCAACGTCCATCCTAATTTGGTTAATGTCGCAATTGGCTCCCCCCAATCGCCTTCTATAGTACGAATTGATACACCTAAATTTGCATGTTGAACTCCGATTAGTATTTGAGGGACTGCATTTTCATAATAGGCGATGGGCAAACCTTTTAGATGAGGGTATGCACTTTGCATATTTCCGATGATTAACGATTGTGTGGGAAGATTCAATGATTTAATTGTTCTTACACTATGAATCTTATACCTTTTGGCTCCACTGTATTTGCCTGAAATTGCTACTGTTACCGTTCTACTATCGGGTTCTTTACGTGTTACTCCACTTGTCCATGTCAAACACAGCTTTTCGGTAGGTCCACCAGTTAATTGCAGTTGATCCGCCAACTGTTTTTCCATTAATGTGATAGATGACCCTTCGTCAAAAAACGCGTAAGTATGCACGCTCACTGACTTGCCATATAAAATCACGGGTACCACACGGAACAGTAACTTGACATTTTGAGGGCGGTGTATACTGACAATATTGGCTGTATCCGAAACGACTTTCGATTGTTCTTCGGCGGTATGCGTTGCCTGATCATGTAGCAAGTAGTGATGTTTAAACATGCATCCGTTTACGCCACATTCTTTATACGATCTACAGTACATAGGATTGTGCCTGCGAAGGCACTTTTTACACAGTTTGTTCTTTCGCAATTGTTCCCAGCGCTGTTGAACCGTTAGTAATTTAAAGCTTGCACATTCCAATATGCTCTGATGTTCCGCTGCATCACACACAACACAATGTTTTCCATCTTCCATAGCATCTGCTGCAATTTTTTTACTAGCATCAGATTTATTTCGGTGATTTGTAGCGTGATGAACGTACTCGCGCCGTGATTGAAAGCGTTTAGAATGTCTTTCTTCCGGCTCCAGTCTGACGTTATTCACCAGAGGGATTAGGGTGCTGACTGTATCAGCTAGACTGCGTAACCACTCATTAAAGTCTGCTAGGTTGGGACAGTTATGCGTTAGTGCTGATTTATATTTAGCCCATTCTATCTGGTAGCTGACTGGTACTTTGTTAACTAGTTCATTTAACAGCATGGGATTGTTCAGATGAGCTACTAAATCCGCCGCTCTTATAGTGGCACATAAGTGTTGAACTGATAGTGAAAACTGTATCAACGTATCTAGACGTTCTGGATTAATTGGTGGTCCGGATTTTATTTTTTGCATCATTGATGTCAGTAGTATCTCCGGTCTGCCAAATAATGTATTCAAGGTGTTCATTACATGTGACACGGTTTCTGCATATGCTAGCTGACCGCCAACGGCACTGAGCGCTTTTCCTTTTAGACACCGCTGAAGTCTTATAAGGTTGTCTTCATCGGTATAACCGCACTGTCGAGTAGTTCTTACATATTGGGATATAAACGATGGCCACTCATGTGCTTCACCAGAAAAGATGGGCAATGATTCAAATTTTGCGAGAGCTTGGCGCATCGATAGCTGAGCCTTCGTGGGCCCCGTTTTCTGATTACTATCTAGCTGTAGCCTTTGAAGGTTTGCGCTACTGAAATAATCGCGAGGCTTATTTTCTTTAAACCATGGCGTTTTAGCTCCACTTTCCACGTGTACAACCGATTTAGCACAGCTGTAACTATTATTAGATTTATCGTCCATTGATTGAACGTAGTTAGTTGCTTTCGAATCTACGTTCAATTGGTACGTCAAATCAATGTTGTTTACTAAATTTCGTTCCTTTCTTGCTCTGCTAACCTCCTCATTGACATTGGCTTGCTCCTGAACCCATTGCATTACCCGATTTTCTTTCGATGTAACTGTTTCAGCGGTCGCGAAGCATAGCGATGATTTGGCACTGCCTGTGATAATATCGAGCTTTGCTCGTAGATATAGTTCGTCTTCTTTTTCTTGATGCAGGCGTCTTCTTTCTCTTGCAGCTCGTTCTTCTAGTTCGTCTTCTTTTTCTTGATGCAGGCGTCTTTCCCTTGCAGCTCGTTCTTCTAGTTCAGCTTCTTTTTCTTGATGCAGGCGTCTTTTTTCTCTTGCAGCTCGTTCTTCTAGTTCAGCTTGCCGGTTTCGCTCCTCTCGTAATTTCCGCCCTTCTTCTAAAATTTCTAGTTCTAGTATCTGACGCTGTTTTCGGGCCGATGAATTCGCCGATCTCGAGGACGCTTTTGATTCCATATGATTACTACGGCATTCCTTTGCATTATGTCTAGTTAATCTGTAGTTTGAAAGCCTTTTGGGTGTTGCACCATGTGTGCCGACAGCAAGTATGGTACGAGATTCGTCATTGTTGACGGTATTTGAATGCCTGGGCATTTTAACGCAGTTTCTGCAGTTCCATGGTACTTCCGGTTGCTCTTCAATATCTTTGTTAACATCAGCGCAAGGATAATGAAACCACGAGAAGCAGTTACTACACTCTACCATCATGCTGTCGTCAACCGCGTTGCATTCTTTACAGTGCATTTTAGATTGCCGTGTAACAACCATATCTTTCTGCTTGTTCGTAATTATTCCAACTTGTATTTGTTCACTCGCAGTTGGATAATGTGCTTTGTTATGCTTTACAATCTCAATTTGCGGGATTCGGTAAAGCAGCAACGTGTATAAATGAAATTTATAATTTATGTTGCGGCGCCGTTGCGGTTGATGTACAAAGTCGCAACTTTACCACAATATGTAGGATTGGCTCTCTATGGTGGGCTGTCCGACTACTGGTTCCAAGCTTTTGTTAAGACACTAAATTTATGAACTGCTTTATTTTCAACTTCACACAAAATGTTGTAGGTTGTCAATTTTATAATAGCGTTATAAATTTCCTAAAAATATTCTCTTAATACAGGATAATAGCTAGTCTGGAATACACTTACATTGTGGCCTTTAACAATTACTTGTAACCGCGTGTAACTCCCCAAGATTTCTATTTCCTCCAATATTTTTAGGCTTGTCAAAATAATTAAATTAAATTTTTCTTTTTAAATTTTGATTTCTACAGTCCTTGATCCTTATTTTTAAATAACTTCTAATAATAATAAATGCTACAATAACACAACCAACTATTAACTATTTACAGTTCTTAACAATTAAAGATGAATGTCTCGAACAGACAACAAGAATGCGGCATACGATATTAAATGTAAACTTACTCTCATGTGAAGCGAGGAATTTCCATGCACGTGGCTGTTGAGTTACTATCATTGTGACCGTTTAAAAGTAGTGGGGATTTGGATAGTTCAAGGTCACCCCGTTTTAAATTGAAATTTTAGGTTACCTTGTAGCTGTCATTTGAAAAATTGAAAGGTAGGGTGTTCTGGACATTCTGAGCCTAAAATTAAGCGAATTAAACTGTAATTTTATAGGCTTGTGTATGATTCGGTATAATTTATATGTGAATTTGGACATAAATATGTTTGATCTTTAACGACGTAGGACATTATTTGAACATCGCAGTGATTAATTTTTATTGACTAATGATGTATCAATTAGACGAATGGAGATTAAATTTAAACCTAATATTATTAGTTTAAAATATTAAGAAATATGTAGGTGTTAAGATTAAAGTATAGTAGAAAGGATAATGATAGCATAAAGTTGGTATTTAACTGCCTTTCTAGTTTCTTTATGAACGACATTGCCAATAACATATTATTCATTAATGTCCTATAGTTAAATAGAAAAGCAGAAACAATTTGGGGTGGCAAATAGTGTTGTTGATAGCTTAGATTTAGGTTTCCTATAAGATCATTTTAGGATTTATTTTAGTAATACCTGGCTAGATTTGCGGATAAGAATCGATTTAGGAAAGAATATATATTTGTGTACTGAAACTATTTTTATGTTAATGCTTGTTAAGTTTAGGTTATTTTAGGTTATTTTAATCGATTTAATCGATTTAGGAAATAAGTAAAATCTGTCATTTTTAAAGGATATTCAGCTACCTCAGTGATAGTCATATTTGAAGAGAGTACATTATTTTAAGAAATTTCTTTAATTATGACCAACTTTAGGGTACCAAAGCAAGGAAGTCTTTTGTGGAATAACAATCTTGTACATACAAATTATATCAAAACGATTGCTGTGATAGATTGTTTGACGCCCGTCGATTTTGACAGTAAGAAGACCCTTCAGAGTGCGTTAACATAATGTACAACTTTTCAATTTAAGCCCTGTTATTTATTATTTTTGTATTTTTCTATTTTTCTTTACCTTTTTTCCTTATTTATCTATAAGGACCCACTCTCACACGAGTACAGTAAGTCTCCGCACACTTATATTATTACGGGATCCGCGACCATTCAGGGCAAATCAAAATCTAATTCACAAGTTGAAAATAACAATCAACCAAAATTTATTCGAAAGTTAACTGCCGTATCTTGAAGATTTGTGGCAGTAGTGTCTTTGTGTCTGAAGTTTTCCCGTCTATTTTCTTTCATATCCTTTATTCTTATCTGTTATCTATTTCTTTTAATGCTGTGTGCGATATCAACCAATTCAGCGAATAAATTTCCCATGGAAAAGGATTTAGACCTATTACCCCATTATACCTAGACACACAATACTATTAATATTTTAGCTTGCCAAAAATGCCGTAATATAAAGGATTTATTACTGGTTTTATTTTGGAACCTAATGAAGTAGATGATCAAATGTGAAACCTATTACGCCATCTAGACAAGCACGCGGTATACTACTGTACTTTGTTGTATATGGTGTTGGATAGATTGACCAACAACATGTGTTAAGTGGGTAGATGCTAAGAAAAGAGTGTATGTAATCTCTTTATTTATTATTCTTAATATATGATTGATGACACGGTTTTTGTAATTGTGTAAATTATATTAGCAAAAATTCACGTTGACTGCATTAAAAGCGGTGCTTAAAGATGACAGAGGCATTTAATTTTACCAATTTAGCATTATGACCTCAGTGGCTCAAGCGGTTTGTAAGTTACATTAACGTGAGTGGTCTATTTTTAAAATCCGATGCAGATAAATTGGTGCACTGTTATGTATTATGGGGGAATGTGGTGAAGTTGTTCTTCAGTAACAAGTTGTACTTACGGTATCCAATAAAATGTTAATGCTTTTGAAAATTATTTTATTTCACGAACGAATGCGACATTTAATCGTTATTCAGTTAACTTCAGTATCTGTGAAATTCCAGCTGCTAAATAGAGAAACGCAAAAGCCCCAAATCCTAAAAGAATCGTGAGTTCTGTAGTTTGACTCTGAACCAGAAAAGGACTGTATGTCCAACAAGAAACTAGTCAGAGTATGTCAAAAACCAGGAGATTGAGAAAGGGTATGTGAATCCAAGAAAACAAAGGTCAAGAAATTGGTAAAAACGTTATTTCTGATAATAATCTACCAGAAGTAAAAGAACACTAGCATTTTTTGGTAATTTAACTTTTAAAAAACATATGCTACAAAGGAATTTACTTACTAATAGAAAAATCAGTGGTTAGTAAATCTACAGATAAACAACTCTGATAAATTAGATTCAATTCTTCTAAACTCTGGAGCTGATATTGTGTGCATTCTACCAGGGAAATTTCCTGATAAAAATTTATCTAACACTTTAATAAACTGCATTGAAATAATATCAGGTCCAGATGGTACAAACTTAAAGTAGTAGGTAAAGTATCTTTGAAATTAACCTATTCATATTTACTAGTAATTCATCTGAAATCGAGATTTATGTCATAAAAGATTTAGAAATCGTCATGCTTAGGCTACCAAAAATTACAAGTTTTGAGGTTTTAACTTTTCAATAAATTAAGTATTTAATACTTCAGTCGAAACCATAATAAACATAAAAAGAGAGTTTAAGAGTATTTTAAATCAAATTGGTGCTTTTATAGATAAAATTCATATCAAAATTAAAGAAAATATCAAACCATTTGTTCAAGCTATAGCTAGAGTGGTATATACCCTATACTTGATTTTCCAATTAGCCAGTAAGCGAGTCCTTTTTTACCTGGATGTTTTGAATTTTATCGAACCTTTGCTATTCCAAGCAAGTTATGAGTCTTTAACGTGCGTGATAACACTCACACACGCGACCTACATTTATCTTTTATCCGAACGAGGAGTATTTTTGTGAAAAAAGCTGTGTAACATTTTTCGGGCGGTCCGTGTTGGTAATTGAACCCGGAAACTTGGGATCAGCAGTCATACACGAAGGTGTCTGATCCATGAGGCCGCCAATATCTATATTAGAAAATCTATATTAGAAAAAGAATTAGAGCGGCTTCAAAAATTAAAAGTTGAACTATCTGTTGAGTAAAATCGAGAATGGGTGGCATCTATTGTAGTGGTTCCTATCGGAGAAGCGGTTTGTTTATGCGGTGATATGCGGTGATATGTCCACATTTCCCAATTCCAATGGTAGAAGCCCCTCTAGCTAAATTCAAAGGCTCTTGTTTCTTATCTAAATTTGATGCTACATCTTCGCTCTATAAGATTGGTATTTTGAAAGATTCTCAGGCAGTAACAACTTTCATAACCCCGTTTGAAAAGTTTATATCACAAGATCATCTTTTGATATATCTTTTTTAGTCAGAAAATTCTGTAAACCGTTTATGGGCTTGAAAGGAATGATTATACACATTGACGATATTCTAATACATGCTTCCACTATGGAAGAACATGACGGTGTATTGCTTGAAGTAGTAATAGATTACCAGCAGCAGGAATTACTATTAATAAAACGAAATGTCAAATTGGAGTTAAAACTATTGCCTTTTTAGGACTGTTAAGGTTAACATGATCGTTATGTTATAAATTTAGGTTTGTTCTAAAGGAGCGAGGACCTGGTAACAATTTCAAAGGTACAGCAGCTAACTACAATGGTGCTGAACTGGTTTCCTATGGAAAAATAATAAAAACAAAGCTATCGGTACAGCCAAAACTACCTTAAAATAACCACTTTCTCTGAAAGAATCTTTCTACCCTTATAATTAAAAGGAGTCAAACCATCTTGCCTCAGCAATCTCTTTGTTAGTATCTCTACACGTAAGGCGAATATTCCGAATATGGCTTCTTTGCTTTTGCTTTTGCTTTTCTAAATTTATCTATTTATTTATTTAGAAATAAACGGAGTTAAACCCTAATTACAAATTTCCACTAAAAATAAAGTCTATAGAAAGGAATAAAACACACTACACTTTTCATTTTTCTACAATACCTTAACGGCACTCATTAACTCTTGTCATATCAAGGAAATGTTTTGAATAAGGTGTCTCTCTCAAATACGACTGCATCACTCGGGTAGCTGGATATCCTTTCGAAAAATGTTCTATTTTTTATCCAGTTCATACATAAATGCATATAAAGTTTAAACAAAATTTAGCTTCTATTAAGATTACGTAATTGTAATACAAATACAAAAATACACCTTTCTTAAAAACATAACTTCCGAACATTAAACTGATCAGATATTAATAAAAAAAATTACAAAGAGAAAACATTAAATTAATGAATAATACTACCACACCATTGTTCCAGTTCCAACATCGATAATATGACATTCTAAATCCAATTTCTGGAAATGCCCTTAATACCAATACATAAGACACATTCTGCAAAACCAACCTTCCTTTCATCTTTCTATTATTCACTATAAATATCAATTTTTCAATCTTTAACTAACAATAAACCTAATTAATAGAGCTAACATTTAAAATCAAAACGTGCATACTTTTTAATATTTTCACACGTGCCAAACGATAATATCATGCTTAAATTTAACAAAAACAAGTTCCGTTGCTAATCCATAGTCCAACAAAATAATTACTTTCACATTCTGTTTATTTCGTACTACATAAATGCAAATCCATTTATGCATATACTTATGCCAAAACCCTAAAGTATAGAAAACGCCAATGACATTGCAATTTCGAAGTAGAATGGTATAAACTTCAATCATATATTTTCAAACCATATTAGCGGTAACATGCCATATTCAAAATCTAAGTAAATTTGTCAGCGATGCTGGAATTGCGATGACTAAAAACACAATTTAATTGCTATTATGAAAGATTTTGATATCTATAAAGCACGAAATAGAAAGACTTTCAACAAGTATATAAATATTTGACAAGTCGTCAATGATTGGTTGTGTTACACAGTATAATGTAAACAAGTGTCACTGCACTTGCGACCACGTCCCCAGTGCTCCACCCGAAGGTACAACATTGGGTTTAAACACGAAAAAATAACGTGCTCTAAATAAATCTGACTTCAAAATTAATTAATTAATAAATAATATTTATAAACTAAAATTAAAGTTAGGGTTTAAATAATACTACGTATAGCGTTGACATTGGATTGTGTCTGATCAACACGGCACTAGCAAAAGGAAAAGGGTAGACATCCGTAATAGCAGATAGCAGTCGCCAGCTTTGCTTACTGGTGAGATTTGAAGAGTCGACTTAAATCTATCCAAATCCAGCTAAAATACTATTTACTATTGAATCGAATTTCTAAACATATGCCAAATTCATTAAAAGCAAGTTCAGTTATTTGTGCCTACTTTATAAATTTAACAATATCGTCCTCCCTAGTCTAAGAAATGTATCCTAGTTTCATGCTAAACTCTGGTTCTTAACATTTCCTATCATTCCCTAACTGACTTATTTCTAAAATATATTCAATTTAAGAGCACGACGAGTTCCGAACATTATATTCTGTGGTTGACCCTAAATCCAGGTATAAAGGACCCCGCGCTCCCTACCGGCATAACGGTCCCTTGCCAGTTGACCAAATGCTTGTGTCAGTCCTCTTGTGGACACTGTCCATGTAGTTTCGTATGTTTTAAATCTGTTCATCAAAATATTCTGAATAATATAATAAACAAGTTGAAAATGCAAAGCATTGTCGCAACGAACTTCCAAATGTAGACTTACTTTAAAACAATTTAAAGAAATTAAAATTATTATGTTGTAATAATTATAAGTATTCAGATAAAATAAATATGAATCGCACATTAATTTTGGACCTATTTTAAATTTTTGATAAAATTAATTCTCGGGGGTCGGGTATCCGTGGTCAGATTTTGTGGGGGTACCATATTTCGACTCAGCTATGTTAGGGAGTCCAAATATGTATCGCACATTAATTTTGGACCTATTTGAAATTTTGATAAAATTAATTCCCCGGGGGTCGGGTATCCGTGATCAGATTTTGTGGGGGTACCATATTTCGACTCAGCTATGTTAGGGAGTCCAAATATGTATCGCACATTAATTTTGGACCTATTTGAAATTTTTGATAAAAATTAATTCCCCGGGGGGGGGTCGGGTATCCGTGATCAGATTTTGTGGGGGGTACCATATTTCGACTCAGCTATGTTAGGGGAGTCCAAATATGTATCGCACATTAATTTTGGACCTATTTGAAATTTTTTTTTCCCGACGGAATATCGCGGCGGCACGGCGCCCCCGTGGCCTGATTTTAACTGACATCAAAACTTAAGCTCTGGACACCGAGCTGAATCGATTGATGTATCACACATTGATGTCCGACCATTAGAAAGGCCTCGGACGGACGGACAGACGGACGACACAAATCGATTTCATAAACGAACTTCGAAGTTCGTTGAAAATTGAAAATAGAAATTAAACCTTCCTTTGAATGTATTCATAGGTGTGTGTTTGGTTGAACATTTTTCAAAATGACCAAAAACAACAAGTGTTTTATTTGTGACAAAACTATTTCGGATGGTGCAATAACAATTGGTCCAGAAACTATACAAACTTTAAGAAATTGCAGCAAAGAACAAGAAGATGGTAACACCAATTACTCAGCGGGAGATATTCGATGGATTTCCATAGAAATTATAGAAGAAATTATACAAGACCAAGCAATATTAAAGCAGCCAAGAA
Source organism: Platerodrilus igneus (assembly GCA_036346225.1). NCBI lineage: Eukaryota > Metazoa > Arthropoda > Insecta > Coleoptera > Lycidae > Platerodrilus > Platerodrilus igneus. Next base: position 8,766,825 of record JARFIW010000791.1, read on the forward strand.
AAAAATGCTATGAAAAGACATCCACCCCAGAATTATCACCAACAAAAAGAATTAAGATCTGTATTATTATTTGGTTTCAGAAATATATGCCTCTTTTTATACAGAAAAATAAATGAAACGTTTTTAAGAAAAACCGATAAAATTACAGGTAAGTAAGAAGAATTTCAATCACTGCAGTCGACAATTTGAATACTCAATAGAATGTTATAAAACACGCCGATAAGAGGAACAACAAATTGGGAAGAGATGTCAAGGTGCGTCTGAGTAATGCAATAGATTTTGCTACACAAAAATCTACATATCACGATAAATGTTACAGAAATTTTAAAACAAAAAACCAAGAGAAGAAAAGTAACATGCTGCGGCGTCTTCCATCAAATGACGTAACATCTGCTATGGAAATAATTTATAATTAGCTAGAAAACAGCGGCCGATTGCCAATTCTAATTCCACGAATTAATAAATCAGGTCGACAGTTATGTACCGCACAAAAGAATGATAAAACTAAAATTGAAAGGAACTGCGGAGATGACATATTTATTACAGAAAACTATAAAAATACTCAGTCTATCTGCTTCCAAAATATTGGATATGCAATTTTAAGTGATAACGGTTATATTTTAAGAAAAATCAGGAAGTCGAAGAAAAACTCAGAAATATTCAAAAAGGAACTGAAATAATAAAATCTGACATCGCCTATTATATTTATGAAGATGCATTTTACCCCCAGAGCACCGAAGTTTTAAATAATGACGACTACTAAAAATCCAAGGCATTGCAAATTCAGACCATGTTTGTCCGTTTGATCAACCCCTGTACATGACTGCTTTTGACATAATGCTCTCAGCAGTGCCAGACTCTGAAATAAGTAATGTTTCAATCAATCTTGGAGGATTTAATTTGGTTATGTATTTTTTGGGCTGTATTGGTTTCATAATGAGGTAGTGAATTGAAAAAATTACTGAGTGCTATCTACGCACTGAAATCGATAAAATGTTAACAAGACAGGCTCATACTCGAGCTATTAGAAGGTATTTATTAGTTCAATTCTATCTTGCAAAAATTGGTATTAAATGATATAAATTTCGATGGAGACGAATTTAATATTATCGCAGATGTTTTTTCGAATGTAGAGCACCCTCCAGTAAGAAATACGCCTGACGAAAGATATTTACTACAACATAATACGAAGAAATTCTAACAACAGTTGGAATAAGGCGAGAGTAATCCTACTGCAAAGTTTTGGGTGCAATATTTCAATATGCTATCCTTGCTGAAAGAAGTCATCGAAGCTGAGAGAACCGAAAACTGAAAAATACATGTACACAAAAAAATGAATAATTCTTTATTTTCCTGCAAGTGGGCATTTTCTTTACGTTTGAGTACACGTTTGAGTACAACAGATTTGTTAGAAACGGCTACTTTACGATAAGGTGCGAAGACAGGTTTTTTCCTGGAACTTGGAGTGTTATGTGTATTGAACAAACTGCCAACAAAGGTTTTAAAACGAAAGGTGGCGTAATCCATTGAGGATTCACACATGATATTTACACAGCACATGTTGTTGCTAGTCCTATTCTTTTCAATATTTGTGTAGCATTGGAAGAGTTTTGTGGCGGCGATTGTGGCATGTCTGAGCAGCATGATAAGTTCACAGAATCTCGCATAAAAAAAAATGTGAAGATGTCGAGATCTTACATTTACAACGGTAATTACAATTAAAAGTTCGATAAAAACATCGCGCAAGCGCGAAATAAAAAAGCGAGCGACGCCGCTGGCGGATGGTACAGCTAACCTTATTACAGATTTCGCGTGGCTAACTACCAATGACGTCACCAATGCACAATTTATATTGCGCAATAATCGGAAATTTATATAATTTTAAGATAATAAATAATACAGCGAACAAATTAGCAAAGAGAATACTCACTCAGAAATCTGGCGTTCGACGGAATTGGGTTACAGTTGGTTTTTCCAAAGTCCATCAAGCTACTAAAGACCCTTTTGCGGTAGTCAAAGATGATACGCCCGACGCTCTTCCAAAGCGTTCGGACCGGCACTCAGGGCTCCGCTCCGGGGTGATTAAAGATGGTCTTCCGGCTCGTTCTCGGGTCGTGCAGTACGGTTCGCCCTAGGTTGCTGCAGAGATCATCTACCTATGTAGGGAATGGGCAGGAATATCAGGTATAAGGGAACAAACAAAGCGTCCACTCCACTCGAAGGTTCGGGCGAAAAAGCCACGTTCAAGCGTCTAACGAAAACTTGTCTCCACTTTTTTGTTTTTTTCACGTCGGCGCGAAGTTATTCGTCCAACCCTCTCGCGTCGCGCGATCTGGCGCAGACGCACTGTGACGTAGCGGAAATACACGCCCCGGGTCTTTTGAAATTGTGGCGCGAAACCTCCGCACATCAAAATTAACCTAAAAGAATGTTTAAGGGCCAATTTGATTGACACGTAACAATCGCGACAAAGCCACAAAAGAAAAAACTTAAAAAAAGAAAAAGTCTGTTAGCACAGTAACAGCTTAAAATCTAAGTCCTAACTACCCTATATAAAACCTAACTTAAAACCTACAAAATGTTTATATAAGGCGCCACCTGGTTTTTTGACCGATAACACGTCTACCGAATTACCAGGAAACGGAATAGGTAGCCCCATTGTTTTTGACTACACTAATCATCGACAGCACAAATTTGTCGGGGAGCATGAAACACTACTTAAATTAAAGCAAATGCGACAAGTCGCCTAAACTATCTAAACTAAAGCTAACATAAAAGTTCTTACGTGCAAACACACATGAGTGTTGCATCAATACTGTTCCTTGTTGGCAAGAAGTGCCCAAATTTAAAAATGTTCATAGAGTGCGTCAGTCTACACTCTAGCAAATTTTGTTACTGGTACTTTGGTTTACTAACGATACACACTAAAACTTGTCCATGACATAGTTGCGAATCAAGAAATTTACCGAAAGTACCACCTTACTAAATCCTTACATCGCTAACCTAACAAATTACATTTCTATATCAGGTTAGCTTTTTCACTTAAATTCAAGAAAAATAATTCCCACGTCTGGTCATAGATACCACACGTTAGGAAGATAAAAAGATAAAACAAGATCTCAAATTGTTGTTAAAGATAGTAGATAAGATAACGATATTAAGCTTAAATTGTTATCTTCAAAGGCAATGGATAAGATAACGATATTAAGCTTTAGTTATTATTTGAGATACTAGGTAAGATAACGCGATATTAAGCTAAAGTTATTATTAGAGATAGTAGGTAAGGTAACGCGACATTAAACAAAAGTTATTACTAACGGTAATAGGTAAGATAACGCGAAATTATCTCGAAGTTATTACTAACGGTAGTCGGTAAGATAACGAGAAATTAAACCAAAATTATTACTTACGGTAGTCGGTAAGATAACGATATTCAACTAAAGTTATTATTAAAGGTAATCGGTAAGATAACGATATTAAAACTAAGGGTATTATCAAAGATAGTAAACCAGACAAAGGTATTGGCCTAGTTATTACCCAAGACAATGAATACGGTAAAGATAGAGTGACTCCGTGGAGCCGTTAAATGGGCATTTCTCGTACCCTCTAAAACGAGAAACCTGTGAAGCAGGTCCGTTTACAATAAACGGCATGAGGGACCGGCAAAGACATTTGGGTGCATCCCTGCACCCGGCGTTAATCGATATCGGTGATATAATCACCCGATACCCACACGGTATATAAAGATATACTCATACACTCACACATTGACATACTCATACATACCTTCACTGCCAGAGCCCATGCGCTTACAGCGGCACCGCATGACCTCACGAAAGATTCCCAGAGACGGGGTCCAGGTGTCTGTGAAAACCTCCCGCGCAACCACACGGTGACTAACAGAAATGAAAAGGCAGTAGAGAAACAGGAACGGTAAAAAGAAGGAGGTTGGTTATTTGGAATGCATTAGAGGCACTTCCAGGTAGAAGAAAGTAGAGGAAGGGCTCGCATTGAGCAAAAGAGACAGAGAAAGGTGGATAGCAAAGCGCCACTCAACCAGCCAATGTGGTCAGTAGCTCGGAGTGAGGGAACATCACAGAATAAGGCATAGCGGAGACAGCGGGATAAGAAAAAGTATAGTTTTTGGACAAGCGTCCGAGAGAAGGTAGAGAGTGTTAAACACAGCGCAGTCTGAAGGACCACCTGCGATATTAATCCGACAAGATAAGTATAGACATAAGTTTAAAATTCACTAGACTCTTAAGAGAACTAATACGATCATTTTCCTAAGGAGTGCATTGACTACGATAAGAAAATCAGACAAAAGTAGACACAACAACTTAAAAGTATCATTACAGATACATTCACACAAAAACAAACTGTTTTAAGGTAGTATTTCAATACGGTAGCACCCTAAACACACAAAAATGCCCAATAATAAGCAGTTAAATATAGGTACACTGTCCCAATACGCTAAAACAACCGAGAATTTAATAAGATAACAGTAAGAAGCAATATACCTCACCACAAAGTTCAATAAAAAACAATGAAAAAAAAAGTTTATAAGTTATGTTGATTTAGTAGAAAAAGAAACAAATAATGATATAATATTATGTGGGCGACTGTAATAATTCAGAAGAAAAACACATGGAATAGATAATCCTAGTTTTTTGCAACTGCGAATATGAACTATTTCTTTCAATGGCATAGATCGCGCGTGTCCTATGTGAGCCCAAAGAAGAAAAACATTCACTCAACATCAGCTAAAACCAATCATAAAAATTCGATTACAACCAAAGTTACGACAATTACCACACAAAATTAAATGACGTAAGATAAACACTAAAAACCAAATAATATGCTGTAGGAAAATTTCTAGGATTAATTAAATGAAACGACAGAGTTATATTGGGGGGTGTAGAGAATGAAGTGATATATAAGTAACGGTATGGTCAAGGAAAAGTCAACCAAAAGAAAAAGATAGCTAATTTAAGGGAAGTAAGGTTAAACGTGTAAGAGATTATATACTGTATGAGATAGAGAATAAGTAATTAAAGTTAACTAATTGATGGTGAGAACAGAAAAATACTAGGTAAATCGTGAGGAGCATGGAACATGAAAAACTTAAGTAGCATTTGGGTCAGCAGAGAATGGCTTAAGGTCTTTAATATGCCACCTGCCTTGGCGTTTTCCTTCAGCATCCTGAAGTTCGTAGATGAGGGGACTAATGACACGAGTGACCTTACAAAGAATGAATTTAGGGGCTAATTTTGAAGAAAATTTCTTAGATGCATCCGATAAGACATTAATCTTTTTCCAAACTTGTTCGCCCAAGGCGAAAGAAATATTTCGTTTACGTAAGTTATAGTGGACCTTACTCTTTTCGTAAGCTTTTAACAAATTTTTTCTAACGTCGTTAAAGATAGAAGGTAATGATTGTTGGTCTTTGTCTCAGCGTACTTTATCGTCAAATTCAATTACGTTAGTATCGCCAGGCACTAAACCATAGTAACTCCCATCGATTGGGGTATATCTTCCAAAAACAAGAAATGACGGAGGGAATTGGGTTGCTTCGTGTTTAGATGTACGCAAAGCTTGAGCAATTTTAAAAATATGTTCATCCCATGTAGTATGGTCTGAATCAATATAGGAAGAAATAGCGGTAACTAAAACTCTATTTACTCTTTCGGGAGGATTTACTTGGGGATGATATTTTGCGTTAAACCAAATTTTTTGCACTTTGTAACTTTTAACGAAATTCTGAAAATCTTTAGAGATAAATTGTGCCCCATTGTCGCAAAGGATAATCTGTGGGACACCAAAGATAAGAAATACATTTTGTTCTAGGAATTTAATTATAGCTGCGGAAGTAGCTTTACGCAAGGGTTGCACCATAACAGATTTAGAAAACCAATCGGTGACAACTAAAAGATATTGGTTACCTCTTTTCGATCGGGGGAGAGGTCCTAATAAATCAAGCGAAATTAATTGAAAGGGATAAGATACACGTTTAAAGTTACCCATTAAACCAGGGCGAGCGTCTTGCGAACTCTTATGAGAACCACAAATTTTACAGTTCTTAATATAACGACAAACAGATTGCTTAAGTGTGGGCCAGTAATATATTTCAGAAATTTTAGCAAGAGTTTTTGTAACACCAAGGTGTGCAGCTATGGGATCATCTTGACATAATTTGAGTACCTCACTGCAGTTAGCAGTAGGCACGACCAGTTTCCATTCAGGAATATTCGATATTTAATGCGGAGAAGAAGATACAAATTTATATAATCTATTATTAGTTACACGAAAGGTAGGAAATTTATCGGGATTATCGGAAACTTTTTTAATCATATTGAGGTACCAGGTATCAGGAATTAAATTTGGAAGATTAAGAGAAACAACATCACGAGATAAGGCATCAGGTACGATATTTAATTTGCCAGGCCTATGCCTAACGTCAAAAGTGAATTGAGATATACGCAAGTTCCATCTTGCCAAACGACCTGCTGGTTGTTTCAAGTTATTAAGCCAAGTGAGGGCTGCACAATCAGTGATTACGGTAAAGTGTGTACCTTCAACATATCCTCTAAATTTCTCGATGCCAAAGATAACGCCCAATAATTCTCGTTCGGTAGCTGAGTATTTTTGTTCGGCAGAAGTTAAGGCACGACTTGCATAAGCGATTGGATGTTCTAAACCATTTCTTACCTGGAACAACATTGCACCTAAACCAGTAAGCGAGGTATCGGTTTGTATATAAAACTTTTCATCGAAATTGGGTGAAATTAAGATTGGTGCTGAAGTGATTAATGTTTTAATTTGTTCGAAAGCCTGTTGGGATTCTAAATTCCACTCGATAGTTTGGGATTTCTTTTTATTTTTAATTAAAGCGGTAATGGGTGCAGACATAGTCGCAAGATTAGGTAGAAAGATGCGATAATAGCTAATCATTCCGATTAAACGTTTGATTTCGGTAACAGTTTTAGGTGTTTTAAATTTAGTAATAGCATCGACTTTAGCAGGATATGCTCGTAGGCCAGTTCCATCGATAATAAAACCAAGAAATGTAAGGGACGAACAACAAAATTGACACTTTTCCCAGTTTATCTTAAAACCTGCTGCGTTTAAGCGTTCTGCAACCTCATTTAATGTAGCGATATGTTCATCGAAAGAACTTGAGATAACTAAGATATCATCCAAAAATACAAAGGCACGTTCCTGGTGTAAGATAGAACCTAACGTTTGATCCATAGTACGTTGTAGGGTTTGTGGTGCGTTACAGAGACCAAATGGCAAAAGATTATATTCGAAAAGACCTCGGCCTGGGACATAAAAAGCAGTTTTTTGACGTGAAGATAGGTCGAGAGGTATCTGATAAAAAGCTTGTCTAAGGTCCATAGATGAGATAAATTTTGCGTTTCGAAGCCGGCTTAAAATAGAGTCAGTTCTAGGTAAAGGATAAGCATCAGAAACAGTCACGGAATTCAACTTTCTGCCATCAAAACAAACACGCCAATCATCATTCTTCTTACGCACTAGTAATACGGGAGACGTCCAGGGTGAATTTGAGGGAAAGATAACACCAGATTCTAACATTTGATCTATTTCAGCATGCAAATGCTTTTGCAATGCAGGCGATAACGGATATTGACGTTGCTTAAAAGGAAGGGCATCACCTGTAGAGATAACGTGTGTTGCAGTAGTAACGCAACCAAGTTCGGAGGTATTAAGTTTGCGAAATTTGTCAATTGTAGCGTTAAGAGTTACATTTTGGGAATCAGTAAGAGAAATTTTGTTAGATATTCCTGTAGATGCACAGGAATTTGTTTTAAGAAAAGTTTGCCATGAAAAATCCTGGAAATAAAGTGACAGATTAAAAAGTTTACAGAAATCCACACCCAGTAGAAAAGGATAAGCTAATGCAGGGACAATCAAAAATGAAACCTCACGTTCAAGTGATTCTACTCGAATTTTTAATTTAAGGGAACCCGTTACATATATTTTATTATCGTCAGCTAAATTTATGGAAGTTTTTTCGGGAATAATTTGAATTTTAATATTTTGTTTATATAATTGATGTAAACCTTCGTTATTTATAAGGGAGCATGAGGAACCTGTGTCCAATAAAGCAATTACCTTTAAGGAACCAATCGAAATGGGCAAGTGTGGACGGTTATCAAAGGGTTTCTTAACAAGTTGTAAAGAGGCAGATTTTTTATGATAAAAGGAATTGACGGTTCGTAACCGCTTAGACCACTCTGATGGAGTAGTATAACATAATTTTTCTAATGAAGGTACGGCATTTTGTACATTGACAGTAGCGGTATTATTGTTAGATAAATTTACTAACGGTACAGCATTGGAGGTAGTTTTATGATTTAAATTTATTGACGTCTGGGTTCGTTGAATGATTGGTGTTGAGGACGATTTTGATTCCTTGAGATATTCACGCCCTGATTTGAATTATCTCGACGGGAGTTTCCCGATACATTAGGATTACATTTTGTGCAGTTAGATTTGTAGATATTTGAGCGGCCACAACCATAACAAAAAATATTCCTAGGGTATGTGCAGACATTATAGTTATGTCCACTTTTCTTACAGTTCCAACAAGTAAGTGAGTTATTAGTTACGGTAGAAGGAACATTAAGGGTAGATACTTTATGGGAAGCTCGAGCTTGGCAAGCTAAATCGGGTTCTAAAAGACCAGATTGTTGTTCTGGGGGCGGACGGTATTTATCAATTCTTAACTTCACTTCCTGAAGAGAACGACATAGATCTTTAAAGTGGGCTAAGGAAGAGATGTGCTGTAATGCCAAACGTTCCGAGAAATACGGGTTTAAATTTCTAAGTAACTGATCGATAATTTCAGATTCTGAAAGTTTTTTATCGAGTCTACTATATAAAGCTTCTAATGAGGTAATGAAAGAAACAACATTTTCGTCAGGTCCTTGGGTTCGATTTCGTATTTCGTTCCAAAGGTCGGTAATATAACCATGAGGTAGGAAGTCTCGTTTTAGGCACGCAACTAACTCCTCCCAGGTAGAAATTTGGTCTCGGATGTTCCTGTACCAGATCAACGCGGTGTCTGAAAACGAACCTGCTGAAACAAATAAATCTTGATCGGTACACTGGCGAGAGATTTTGAAATCATTAATACGGTCAAGGAAGGACGATAGAGAGACTTGCGGTCAAACCCTTGAAAAGTGAGACCCCATTTGTAAACAGGTATGGATTTTCCTACTGGTTGAGGTGAAGCAAGTACGAGATTTGAAAAGGATAACGATATATCTACGTCTGCATTTGGATTAAGTCTTTCAAGAACAATTCCTTCCAGTAATAATATGTCCGACAATAAATTTTGTTTAGCTTGGTTTGCTTGCTCGTCGTCATATAAGGATAATAATTCGATACGCTATTTGACATGCGTTATTCTGGAAACCAGGCGCCTCAGTTCTATATCACTGGGAGTAGGATCTATTCTATTTATTATACCAGACATGTCATCCAAAGACAATTTAATTTCAGATACGTTGTGAGGCCAATCGGTAACGGGTTTCTTTAAGATAGAAGTGCCTTTCATTTCCTGGGCTAAAATGGCTCGAAGTTGTGATCTCCGATCATTTTGATTTGATGCTGGAATAATATTCCTACACTCAATCTCGTAAATTAGCTCGAGAGATTTTAAATGTGAAATATTCATTTTGAATTTATGTTTGAGACACGATATATATATATATATATATATATATAAGGTTTACAATACTGAGGTAAATCAGAAGGTAAAAAAACGATATAACTACTTCAAGTCAGTACGATAAAATAGTTAAGGGTGAAAACTTGCTATGAAAGCATTCGTACAGAATAATATTCAAATTTTATCACGTTAAGCAACCAAAACACTAAAGAAACACGCTTAAAAGTATATGCGAGCAAGCTTAGTATTTAATAAAGGGATATATCATTGATAAACTACAAAAAAACACTCCAAATTATAAAAACACGTAGTTAATGTGTTATTCAACAAAGCAACAACCCATTATCTAACGTTTCTTAAAAAGATATTAAAAAAAAAGCCAATTTATTTCGTTCAGTGCTTTAAACACAAGATTTTCTTGTAAAGATAATTGAAATATTATTAATTAAATAGGTAAATCACTAATGCACTTTTTACAAACACAAGATAATTTATGTACAGTTTTTCTTTTAAAAAACAAGGGTTATGTTTTAATCTGATATAAATAGATAACTTTCATAATAAACGGTGTTTAAAGGATGCAAATTAGTTAAATGATTGCTTATTCATCCATAAATAATTCGCTTACCCGTATAATACAAAAGTGAGGTTAACGTATAAATCCTTCTAAAAACTTGAAATTAAAGTTTAGAACCACTAAACACATATTTCAGATAATTTCAGTTATACACTTCATTTAGAGTTACAGTAAATTGATTAATGTAGCATTTTTAAGACAAAAGGTTTAAATTACAATAACCTCAAAATGACGGTTTTCATTACAACCGCTGACCTGTCAATTCAGGAAAATCTCTGGGGAATTCACAAGATACCAACCTGAAATTTAAAATCCACAGATATCTTAAAACATAGATAATGACGTTTATTAATTTAATTTAGATGAAAAAGCTATTTAAAACATTAATTAATACATTCCATAGGCATAAAGGAATTATACCACCTAAAAAAACAACACGTTGGACGGCAAATTCTTACATTTACAACGGTAATTACAATTAAAAGTTCGATAAATACATCGCGCAAGCGCGAAATAAAAAAGCGAGCGACGCCGCTGGCGGATGGTACAGCTAACCTTATTACAGATTCCGCGTGGCCAACTACCAATGACGTCACCAATGCACAACTTATATTGCGCAATAATCGGAAATTTGCATAATTTTAAGATAATAAATAATACAGCGAACAAATTAGCAAAGAGAATACTCACTCAGAAATCCGGCGTTCGACGGAATTGGGTAATAGTTGGTTTCTCCAAAGTCCATCAGGCTACTAAAGGCCCTTTTGCGGTAGTCAAAGATGATACGCCCGACGCTCTTCCAAAGCGTTCGGACCGGCACTCAGGGCTCCGCTCCGGGGTGATTAAAGATGGTCTTCCGGCTCGTTCTCGGGTCGTGCAGTACGGTTCGCCCTAGGTGGCTGCAGATTTTATCTACCTATGTAGGGAATGGGCAGGAATATCAGGTATGAGGCAACAAACAAAGACAATTAGGCAAAGGAAATCTACATAGATAAGATAAGGCACGATACGATACCTCAAAGCGTCCACTCCACTCGAAGGTTCGGGCGAAAAAGCCACGTTCAAGCGTCTAACGGAAACTTGTCTCCACTTTTTTGTCTTTTTCACGTCGGCGCGAAGTTATTCGTCCAACCCTCTCGCGTCGCGCGATCTGGCGCAAACGCACTGTGACGTAGCGGAAATACACGCCCCGAGTCTTTTGAAATTGTGGCGCGAAACCTCCGCACATCAAAATTAACCTAAAAACAATGTTTAAGGGCCAATTTGATTGGCACGTAACAAAGAAACTTGATAATTGGTTAAGCGCGCACAGACCTTTCATTATGGCCAAAGATATAATGTCTGTTAGTTCGTGCATAATAGGCGACAAGAATATAAAGTGGCATAAAAAAAAGCAAATTGGCAAACAGTGTATAGGAGGAATTGTTGGAAAGCTGTTTAGGGATACCAAACTAAAACGCTCTAATACAGTTTTGTCTCTTGCAATAATAAATTCTGTAGTAAAAGTTTACGATAAAGTGGTTCCAATTGACCCATTGACACTTTTTCAAAGAATGCTAATAGCCAAAAAACACGATTTTTCAAATATCAATTTGCTCTGTATCCACTTTTACTGTTTAATGATACAATTCGAATTGTTGTTCTTATTTCACAATTAATGGAAACCTGAATTTGTAAACTTTATCATGCAATGACCAAATGCAAAAAACCTGTTTGCCCTTGTTTATTAAAAGCACTAAAATAATTGGAGCGCAATAATGTACGTTCATGAATTACATATTTATACAAAACAAATTAAGTAGTTTTGTCTTATAAATTGTAAACAAGAAACAAATACATTAATTCAACTATGTGGGTTGACTTAGAGAACCAAAATATCAATACACAGAAAAGAAATCCATACATACACTAGTGGGATGATGCCTGTAATGATGGAAGATTCTACGACCGCAGAACCATAATCAAAGCAATTCAGCAAAAACAACAACGCTTTTGCCATATAGCAACCCAAGGTCTGTCGTATGTCTCGACCATGATCGACGATGTGTACACGAAAGATTTAAATTTGTAGCTGCACTAGAAAAACAATTCCTGTGTCTCTAAGCCACTAATAAAACAAACAGTCTGTGAGGATTATAGTATTGGATAATCTGCATACAGCGAAATTCGCGTTCGCTCACAAGCGAATTAACTATAAAGTCGATACTAGAATATGCCAAAATAATTGTTTGCAAAAACATTGTGGAGATTCAACACTGTAGTCTTTTAAAACTTTTGGGGTCTAATAGTTAAAATTGAACACGACGGGAAAATGAACAGAAATGTGTTGTACAATACTGTATTTGTATGTATACAAATCGATACGAAGTGCCTTTAAAGTACATTTTTAATATCTTGAATGGCGTGAGATGCATTAGTTGTATCACCGAAAGCAATGGTCAGAGAACAATAAATCGAATAGTAACATTAGGACACTCAGAGTGAACTACAACATTATATTATGTAAAAACACTCATTTGTATAACGAAATGCGATTCTATTTTTCGTTCAAGCAAGCAAGGTATGTACAATAGTAATTCCAATTCTCTTTGTAATTTCCTTCGAAAACATCCATGTGTAGATAATCAATCACATGAATAGTAAAATATAATTAAATATTCTAATAGAAACATACAGGGTAATGAATAAGCAATCGTTTAAATTGAAAAAGCGGTTTAAATTGTCAATGAATACTCAAATAACCGTGAATACATTAAGAAATGTAAAATTTAGTTAAGTAGGAACGAAAAATACTCGAATGCAGGAACTACATGTAACACAATGAATATCAATCTAAACAATGTCAAGAAAGGGTTGGAGTCAATCTAAAATTACAGGCATTATTACAGAATACAAAAAAGAACATAAAAGTATGTTTACATGTTTACATTTTTAAGGCAGAAAAGGAATTAAGAAATACAGTTCCTAATAAACGTATAATAATAAAACAAAAATGTAGAAACATCACATAGATCAAGTATCTAGAGATTTAAACTATGTAACTAGAGAGGTTTTGGGAAAAATGATGGCACTTGGAGGGCAAATTAAGTCTTTGAGTAGTTTTAGCAGTTTATCTGTAGAAGAGGAACCACGTATAATTTCAGATGTTTTTTTTAACACTTTTCTAATAAATTATAACCAATAGACAATTACTGTCTATTGTCTATAACATTGTAATCATTTAACAAAGATCTGTATTTTAAAATTCTTTACTAATTGTTTTCTAAAAATAAAGATTTTGTATTACTGAACCTATTAAATAATGCGCAATGTTCTCTGCACATAAAGTAACCTTACTCTCATCATCATTTTGTTTTCGACCTTACTTAAGATTGGTTTGACGCAGCTCTAACTTCTTTTCTATTCTGTGCTAATCTAAAAGTTCTACATACCCTTCACAACCTAAATTTCTAATAAGTTGACTAATGGCTTGGTCTAGGTCCTCCTACACTCTTCTATCTTTTTCCTATCTACCTGGCTCTACATAGATATTAGCAACCTGATGGTTGTTAAAGAACTCCAACATGTTTATATGATTACCATTTATAAGGAAATGAAATATTACTGGTTATCTCGTCCAAAAAAGGAAAAGTGTTAAATTATATGTTATGGTAAGGCTTAAGCAGTGAATCGCTGCCAACATACCAGACCGCTAACTAATTGTGAGTTACGTCATGGTGACATTTAGTTAACTGACTTTTATTTATTTATTTCTTTTTGTTTTGTTTTTCTTCACTTTACTTTACTTAAGGTCGGTTTGACGCAGCTCTAAATTCTTTTCTATTCTGAGCTAGTTTTTAAGCTCTACATACCTTTTACAACCTAAATCTCTGATAATTTGACTAATATAGCTTTGTCTTCCTACTCTATTTTTATTTGGTAGTCTATAATCTAAACCCTTACTAAATAGTCCCTCATGTCTTAACTGGTGCCATATCATTTTACCTCTCCTGACCCTTAATTGTTTCCACATACAGGATTCCTCGGCTAGCCTTTTATAAACTTCTCCATTTGTTGCTTTATCTGTCCAACTAATCTTTAACATTCTCCTATAACACCAAGTTTCAAAAGCTTCCATTTTTTTCTTATCTACCTCTTTAATTATCTTAGTCTCACTATCGAATAATAGGACGCTCCATACGCACGACCTTAAGAAACTTTTTCTATTATCTAAACTAATGCTATTAGCTATTAGCAAGTCTTTTTTTTTGAAAAACGTTTTTCTAGCTTGAGCTATTCTAGCTACGATATCTCTTTTGCTACGTCCGTCCTTTGTAATTATACTGCCTAAATAGCAAAATTGATCTACCTCCTCTAACTCGGTATTACCTATTCTTAATTTTGGTTTAAAACTAGCCTGTAACTCACTTGTCATTATCTTTGTCTTTCCTGAGTTAATTCTCATACTATAGTTACTCTATAGTATCTCATCTAAAATATTACAAAATTTTCCTAACTCTTTTCTAGGCTCTGCTATAATGGCTATTTCATCTGCAAAACGTAACATGTCTATTTTCTGTCCCTGTAAACTAATACCTATTTCTCTTCTCTCTCTAGCAAAGTTTAAAGCTTCTTCAATATAAACAGTAAAAATCAAGGGAGATAGTATACAGCCCTGTCTATCACCATTTCTAATCTAGCTTTCCTTTCTATTTCATCAAATCTAATTACTACGCTTTGGTTTTTATATAAACTGTGTACCAAGTCCTTTTAATTTAAATTAAAAGTAAGTAATATAAGGACATGTGGCCGGACCACATGGCACCACACGGCAATGTGGTGCTTATGATTTATAGTTACCGTCAATAAATATGCCGAGGCATCACCAGATTGAAATAGCCCGTCATCTTTTTATCAAAACATAGGGGTTTTACCGCGTAATTAAATAACTAATCAAAATTCTATTCAGGAAGTTTTGTAAATCACGATTTTTAGAGTAATATGATAACAAGTCCGCGTGAGAGGAAGTTAAATTACGTAGTTAATAGTAATAAATATTTTCATAAATTTATTGCCAACATGTTTAAGTAGGTCAAGTTAAAACGTAGTTTGTAAATAAGGAAGTAGTAGTAGGATATTATTTAGGAAACTGGACCTTAACCCATCAATAAGGGTGCTTTCGAAAGGAAATTGATAGGTTAAAAGTACCCCGAAGTTCTTTATGAATACTTTAAGGCTCCAGAAAGCCTAACAAAGAATCGAAAATTGATAAATACCAGCGTGTATTCAGTTTAGGATTATTATTATTTTTGAGTCTCAGATAGGGTAGTGAGAAACCCTTCGCTAGTAATCGTTGATTACTAGAATATTAGCAAAAAAAAGCTTTTATCTCGAGGGGAGCCGCGAGTAAATACAAAGTGTGCTTAATATTTCGTTGACCGCATCGAGAGCGGTTCATTTCCATTTTTAAGCGATTTACCACCCCAAGTGTAACTGAGTAAATAAATTGTGGGCGCGATTAACTGTCCAGATAAACTGATTTCACTAAATTTGATTGGAGCGCGGGCACGGATTGTAAAACATCCAGGTGCCCCGGCCGTTTCACTTTCAATGTACGAAAGTGAAGGTATTTATAAACTTAACTAAATACCGTTAGCCCGACAAAGCAACGCTGCGGTGCAACCTTTAGCAGATAGTTGTTGGTATAGCCACTATATACATTATTAGAATAAAAAGTAAAAGTGTTTCGTGCGAGGACAATAAACTACCCCAAATACCGCGAAGATATTACAAACACCGGCGACACACGTCAACCAGGACGCAGACACAGGCTCTGGAATTTGCACCTAATCGTATACGCATTGCCGGTAGTGAAAAGCGGCGTATGTAATGTAAGTAATTTTAATGTTAAATTGAGGCGATTTATGACATACTTGTCTGTAGTATATAAAATAACTAGGTTAAGAGTATTTAGTTAGCGAATTAAGTATGCATAGAAATAGATCCGTGGTGCATTTTGTTTTTACATCCGAGTAAAAAAAAGTTGCTTGTAAAAACTTATCTTTTTTTTTTAAATAGGATTGAGTACAGTTAGGTAAAAGCTTGTAAGTGGCTCACGAACAAGTACTGGAAGCCAGGGTAAAACTTTTTAAAAATTGAACTTCTAAAAAAAATTAAGGTGTTAGAAGTATCCTCTACCGTGTTTAATACGAGATAATGATTATCTTTTAGAAATACTCTGTTGCTGGGTTGTTATAAAAGAAAGAGTAATAGACTCAAGAGCTTATTTTTATGTTGAAACTGTAGGTACCCGTTTTAGGTAGCTATTTGTCACCGATACAAATAACACAAACCAATATTAAACAAAGGGAAACGATACAACTGTAAATAATTTTTCTATCCCTATGAGAGATTCTTATTTTTCGCAATACTATGAACATATCATTAGTATCGGTTCTCTAATCCCTCTGTTTTTACGAAAACCATATTGATCGTCGCCTAAATAGTTCTCAGTCAAAGCTTCTACTCTATTTTTAATTATTCTTGTTAGTATTTTGGAAGTGTGGGAAGTTAAACTAACCGTTCTAAAATTCTCACACCTATCAGCTCCTGACTTTATTCGGATTGGGATAATAATATTTTATTCGAAATCTATTGGGACCTCACCTGTATCATATATTACTTTTACTAGTTCATATAATCTGTCTAAAGTTTTCGAGCTTGCATATTTTATTAATTCTGGGGGTGTATCGTCTATCTCCGGCGCTTTATTTAGTTTAAGATCCCTAACAGCTCTATCAAATTCCTCTCTTAATATTGAGAACCCTATTTCTACATCCTCTTCTTGGTCGTTTCCTAAGTAATCCATATCGTCTCCCTTATATAAATCTTCTAATTATATTTCCATCTATCTGCTACCTCAACTTTATTTATTAGAAGCTCATTATTCTCATCTTTTATACTATTATATTTTTTCCTATCTTTCCCGGAAAACTTGTTAACTGCCCTGTAAGCCCTGTCTGTCTTACCTACTCTCATATAATCTTGTATTCCCTTACAATTCTCCTCCATCCATTTATTTCTAGCTTTTCTACACTCATGTACTATCTATTTCTAACTCTATTATATTTTTGCTTACTTTCACTATCCAATTCTCTGAAAGGTTTAAGCTTTCTTCTATTCTCTATTAAATCTAATAACTTTTTTGTTACCACGGGTTTTCTCGCTTCTACTTTTTTCTTACCGATAGTCTGTGTTGCTGTATTATGAACAGCCCTTTTTATTTCTTTCCATCTATTTTCTACGTTCCCTCCTATAGCTATCTTTTTGATCTTATTATCTAATACTTGTTTATATTCCTCTTTTACCTCACTATCATTAAGCTAACTTAGATCCCATCTTTCTCTTTTAGCCTTTCTCAATTTTTTAAATTTTAGATTACACTTCATTTTAACTAAGTTATGGTCGCTATCTATGTCAGTCCCTGAGTAACTGCGACAGTTTTTAACTTGGTTTCTAAATCTTTGTTTAACTAAAATATAATCTATTTGTTATCTAGCCCTATCACCTGGTGTTCTCCAGGTATATCTTCTTCTAACACGTTGTTTGAATAGGGTGTTTACAGTTACTAATCTATGTTCCTAGCAAAACTTAATTAACCATTCTCCTCTATCATTTCGTCTGCCATACCCAAATTTTCCTAACATTTTTCCCTCACTACCTTCTCCCACTGATGCATTAAAATCGCCCACAACTATTAAATTCTTATATCCTTTACTTTTCTCACTATACTATTTATATCCTTGTATACCTTTTCTACTTTCTCATCCTCGTACTGAGTTATTGGCATGTAAACCTGTACTAAAACAGTGTGTGGGTTTAGTACTCAATCTAACCATAATTATTCTAATACTAAATTGTAAGTACTCTTTAACTACACGTCCTAATCTTTTACCTAACACTATTCCTACTCCCTGCCTGTTCATTAGTTGAAGAAGTTGTAATTATTCTATAATTATCTTTCCAAAAGTCATTACAATCTAGCCATCTCATCTCACTAATATCTAACATGTCCAGCTTTCCTTTTCTCATTTCTACTAATAAATTCGTTAACTTATCTACTCTAAGTAATGACCTTACATTCCAAATCCCTATCACTAAATCAAACCGTTGTGTTAAATTCTTACGATGACGAACCCTAAGTACCCCTTCCTGGAGATCCGAATGAAGGGGTATTTTACCTCCGGACAAGAATTTTACTTGTGAGCTCTCCATCATACATAGTTTGTGTTTTAGGCCACGTATACTTGGAAAATATTGTGGTAGGTTCCCATATCTTTCCACAACGCAGTTTTTAAAAATTTTAGCAAAAAGCCGTGTCTGTCATGGCCAACCCCCAACAACCTTGTATATTATTGAGAATCACTCGAGACCCACCAACTCTTCTCCAATATCTTTTAGCCAGCAAGGCTGCTGCCCCTTGCTGCGCCTTTTAATCACCTTTTACGATAAGCAGGCTTACTATAGTAATATTCTTTATCTCCTAATATAGGGACCTTACTCTAGTTACAATAAATTACAACTTCAGTAGAAGCATAAATTATCTATAAAAACAAGCACTACCGTCCTTTCGTGTAACATAATAAATTGCTTGTCGTCGTAAACTATCTTTAGAATTTATTGTAAGAAATACAACATGACTCGTTTGTAAATACTACTTGATAGTTTAAACAGATTTTCTTTATCACGCACACCGTCCCATATCTAAAAACGAATTTTGTAGACCTCGAAGTTGTTTATTCAACAGTAGATTTTACCCACACAAATTTGAGGCGACCTCTAGATATAAAAAGCACATGATGAATTTTTGCCTCGACCTGTTTAATTATTTACAAATTTTATAACCCATACATACCCATGCACACCATTTGTTAGACCGAAAACCACTTTTTCGGACTGAAGTGATCTAAAAACAGAGATTTGTTAAAATGAATAATTATATAACTTTCGTTTATTTGTACTTTAAACGAGGTCAAAAACTAAAGAGCAGTTAAAGACTAGTATAAAGGAAAAACCAGTAGGAAAATAATACTAAAAACGGAAGGCCAAGGAAGTTCGTTGTCGAAGCAGGTAGTACGCAAGGCAATAGATCCGTAGGTCAACACAGATAAAAAATATTTCAATTCGATAACAAAGGATATAAGAGTATTTAAGTGGAAGTGAAGTAATTTGTGATCGGTAGGCATAGAGTGCCCCAAATCATATCGTTGACCGTAGTTTCAAGTTTTCTAATTCATTTAATAATAAAGAGTTCTGAGAGGAGAGGGTGTGGTGCAGTAGAGTATGTGGATAATCCTTGACACAAAGATTCCAGATGCGATTTCCGAATACAACACTTTAAAAATATGCGGTGAACATTTTTTCGTAAAAATTATCCTTTTCGGATACAGGGTCAGATCGAGACTTTGTGTATATTTATCGTCGAGAATGCTAAGATCTCTACAAAGTGTGGGTCAGCAGGTGTACGATAATAGTCTATGGTTTCATGAGCAGTAGCTTTTTCTTTTTAAATTTGGCGAATATCCATTTCAACAGAACGTTCTGACGTAAATAAATAATAGTATATTATTCAACGAGCGAGTTATGATGGCCATTACTCATTGGAAAAGAGCGAGCGACGTACTCCAAATGAGTAATGACCATAACTCGCAAGTGAAATACTATACTTCTTCCACGACCACACACATTTTCAGTATCAGATATTTATTTTCTAAACGATGTTACGTGCCAATCCAAATTGGCACTTAATCATTGTTATTAGGTCAGTTTGATGTGCGGGAGTTTCGCGCCATAATTTCAAAAGTCGCGGTGCGCGGGAATTTTAATAGACTAGGCGCCCAACGTGGCGCTCGATTCTTATTACAATTTAATTGGTGATAGATACATTTATATGGTCGATAAAACAGTTTACGAAGTACGTCGATAAATACAGTTACAAAAGTTCATGAAATACATCGCGCAAGCGCAATGAATACGAAAGCAATGCAACGCCCCTGGAGGCCGGAAGCGCGAACCTTATTACAGATTCCGCGTTGCAACTACCATGACGTCACCACTGCCACATTACATTGCGTAATAAACGGAAATATAACAATTTAAACAAAAAGAGTACTCACTCAGAGATCCGGCCTTCGCACGAAGTTGCGCTACGGTAGGCCTCTCCCAAGTCCATCCGGCTACATCCCGGAGGGATTAAAGATGGTGATTCCTCCGGAGCTGCTAGCGGAGCATGTACATCAGGGTCATCTTGGGTCGCGGGCTGCTCCTAGGTCGTATCAGAGTCCTAAATGTAGTGGAACGACAGGAAGGGTTTATTAGGAAAGACAAAACAAAGATAAGCCAGGCAAGGGAATCTACATAATAAGATAAGATACGATACCAGGCACGACTACTTCACTTGAAGATCAAAGGAAAACAGCCACGTTATAGAGAGCAGAGTTACTTTTATCTTTTCTATCAAGGGTGAACTATTTACTCTTCTGCTATCGACCCCGACTCTCTTTTTCCGGCCCCGATTGGCTATTAGGTTATCCGAGGGCGGACGAACTTTTTCCTTTCTCCTTGAAAATGGCTATGCACCCGGACTAGAGACTGGACATAGTGGAACAAAAAGTTCAGAGGATTTGTCGCACCTTGCAGGCGCCATGGTGTGCAAGGTCTGAGGGGAGAAAGAAAAAGTGGCATAATGAAGACCCCAAGCGTCCACTGGGTTCCCTGCTTTGGCAGGCGTCTGGGGAGTGTGCCCACGTAGTCGGAGACATGGGACCTCCGAAAACCCGCAAGGGTGAGTAAAAGGCTGGAGTCCTAGGGGGCTGACGGTGTCCCCCCAACATGACATAACTTGGCGCAGCATGAGTACATGCTGGTGGCAGTGGTACTCCGCTGTCTTGGGTGTACTCCATCATGTAGCCCTCCCCAGAACAGGGAATAAAGCTGTATGAATAAGAAAAATGTAAATGAACAGAAAAGCCTAGGTCATTGTGGGAAAGAATATCAGGAGGAAACGAGTACAGTAAGAAGTGGGAACCACGCTTTGAAGGGAGACACTGTAAATAGAGACGTAACTGTTAGAGTACAACAACTGATACAGGTAGAAAGTGAGGAAGAGGGGCTCGGACACATGGAATCGAGAAAGACAGAGGCGGTAGTAGATAACAAAGTGGATTAACCCTTTAGGAGAAGCAATAAGACACAGCGAACACCATCCAAATGGCAAACCCAACCACATAGAGGCCATTTGCTTGGGGAAGAGAAAGAGAGAAATAATGAAAGGAGTGAACAAGAAGAACTACAGAAAACAGAAGTATACTTGTGGGAAAAAAGTCACGATCGACGATAAGACGGTTCGCACTGAAAAGAACCCCTCCCAGTTCTTCTGGAGGAGCAGGGCACAAAGAGGGAAACGAGACTTTGTCAATTTTACCGATCCCGTTAATTGATTTGTCATCTCCAGAGGTGAGTGTCGTGGAATCGGCGGGTATCTGGCAGGATGAGGAATTAGATAAAAGCCCAATACATAAACTAACAGAAGGCCAAACAGTAGCGATGGAGAAGGAATCTGTTAAAAGAAAGGCGGGGTAAATGTAATGGACCAACCGGTAGTAAAGGTGGAACAAATGACCATAGTCTCGCGCAGCGAGTCCACTACACAATCACCGGAAGAGGTAGGACAGAAAAAGCGGAAGAGGAAAAAAAAGAAAAAGCAAAAGGATATGGAGAGTCCAATTTTGACTCAGGCGCAGGAGGAGACGGAAATGAGTCGCAACTTGCAGATTTTAAAGGATATAGTGGATTCTCTGGTGGATTTTAAAAATAGCAACAGGTCAGTTCACAGGGAGATAAAAACTGGCATGGATGACATCCAACGATATGTCAAAAGAGTCATGCACGAACAAAGTTTAACAGACGTTAGACAAGAACAACTTGAAATCAAAATAAGGAAACTGGAAGAGGAACAACTGAACGGGACTAATAAGAATAATACTCAGAAACCAGAAACCAAGGACCAGGAAGTTCAAACAGCTCCATGGAATGGTGGCGTACCGAAGGCGATAGTTACCAAATTTCCTGGTAGTATAACTTTCGTGGCTTGGAAGAAGATTGAGGGTAGCTCTTGGGATAGTAAACTATTGGAAAACACGGAAGTGATAGTGGGCAATCCAGTAGAGGCGGACAACAGAACGGTAAAAGTACTGATAGTGTCACCACTAGATATGCAGATGAAACACAGCGTACAACGATTATAGAGGGATAGATTCCCGGTGTTAAGTTTCATTTCTGAGATGTTGGAAGTGATAGAGAGCAAAACTACAATTAGGTCAAAGAGACCTTTACAGATAGGAAAAAAGATAATTAAAGGGATCTGCGAAGAAACAAAAAGAAGGTGCTAGAATTGTTGATACAGATTAAAAGAGACATAAAGGAGGGAGAAGAATTGGCTTTGCACCGTATAAGTAGACTTCCAAATGCAGCGTTTGTCAAAATAAGTAGTTGGGTCTTCCAAGTCTTTAAAACAAAAGTCACAATTTTTACGCCAAGTAAACACATAAAAACCTCTCACGTTGGATTTTTTGGTCGTTCTCCTTGTCTGTCCGCCGCCGTCGTCGCCGCCGTCGCCGTCGTTGTCGCCATCGTCGTTCATCGCAGGGTTTCCGCGATTTTATAATTTATATATTACTCATATTTAGACCAGGGTAGAAAATTAAATAATCACATCAAATAATTTTAATCACCGTGTAGAAGCTTTGGGAAAAGGTACGCTTTATTATAAAACCGTGGAGAATAAAAATTCATTCGTTTTAGTAAAAATAAGAGATTTAAATTATTTATAAGACGCTTTATATAAAAGGAAGCAGTATTAAAAAGCTCTACATGTAATCTAATTATTCCTAGTAAAGAAACAAAGAGAAATTACGTGCAAAATTTATATTAATTAACTCAATTTTAAGTAACCGGTATTAAACAAAATGTACTGATAATAATTGGATATTTAATTAGGATTCACTAAAAATTAAAGGGTATTATTTTTAATTGGAGTTAATTGAACCGTTAGTAACAGATAATATCTATAAATACTTGTAAAAAACCCCAATAAAATACCATGAAATCAAGCTCTGAGAATTAATAGTATGTTAGAACACCTGGGTAGTTTAAAAAGCTCATTCTGCGTAAATTTTGTAGATAATTAATGGTTCCAGAGAATCTTGTAGAAACCGTCGCATAATAGTTACGGGAAATGCTAAAGGTGGGTTATTTCACACTCCACATGGACTAAAATAATCGATAATAAAGAATATCAATTTGCATCAATAAGAACAGGTTAGATAGAGACAGATAATATGCGCAAGACCGAGACACATATAGTAAAAGGCGTGAGTAGAGCAACGTCATGGGGTTGCGATTGGTTGAAAGTAAAAGGCAAAATTTGAGAGGTAAAAATAACATTTCTGTATAAAATTCAATTAGTTATTTCCAGACGTTGCGTGCCGTGTTGAAATTTCTGAGATTTAACTGGGGCGAGTACAAAATTCGTAAAAACCGACGCGCGGGCTACGGAATAGGAACATAGCCAGCGAAATTCCTTAGAATTGTCCGTTTTGAGGACTCGACCGACAGACAGGCTAACTTCTATATATACCGAGGTGAATATGAACAAGCTCTCTTAGATCTTCGACTTGATTGAACGCGTTAAACAGTGCTTTTTAGTTTTCCGGTTTTGATTAAATAATTTAAACAGTTTGCTCGAATATTTTTGTGTTAAAACAGCTTGTTCTTTACGTGCTACTATGAATGTACTTTAGTGCACTTAGAAAAGAAGATACAAGGTAATAAAATTTAGTATCACAGTACCTATTAGTAAAATTTACGACGATAAATGAATACACAAAAGTAGGCAGTTTTGGCGTATATTGGTGAAAGAAGTATGAATTTCTTTGTTATTTTTCGGGGGTATTAATAATTAAATGGAGCATAAACGTGTCTGGATCCACAAAACAAGGTTCAGATATACACAGATGAGTTCCGGAAAAGCCCAGAAACAACTTTAAATAAATGGTGATGGACAAAATTCTAAAAGCGTTGAGAATCTGAAGCCGTAAATATAGCCCAGTTGGAATGGTGTAATTAACAAAGGGACGATGAACATTAAAGCTACGAGTGCAGTAACCTTCAGGTAAATTATACTATTTTGTTTGAACTTTGATATTTTGGAGTGTGTTGAATAACTTTATAATTTGTTTATTTTAAAATGGACAGTAGTAAAATTGTACTAACAATAATATTTTAAATTTAAGGTGAAATTTGCTTGTTTAAGTAGAAAGGGGTATTTAGTATTGATGTTCTGGATTATGATGAAAATTTGGGTATGTCTTTGAGCTCAATTAGACGAACCTGGTTAATTAACGTAAAGGGGTGGTAGATGCTCCCTTTGTACTCAGACTCCGGTCTGCATATATTGTTATAGTAATTAGTAGGCATCCTACAAGGACTTTAATGCTGGATGCACATTAAAATGATAACAGATTTAATCTTGAAATTTTCTGATACTAAAATTTATGCTGAATTTTAATTTTGAAATTTTAATGTATTGTGAATATTGATGTAAATAGAGTTAACGTTGATGTTTGTGATAGGAATGTGTTTGTTCTTTTTTATGATTGAGGATGAAAGTTATCTAGAGGAGCAGCCGAGGCGATTAACAGAAGAGAGTCAATGGACCAACACAGTTAAGGTACTGAATAGCTATTTTGGTGGATTCACAGCATTCGTGACGCCCAATTCGTGAGGCTCGATTCAAATACGGGGATACACAGCATTCTTTGGCGACCCAATTCGTGAGGCTCGAGTTCCAAATAAAATTTTTGTGATTTTATTCCAGGAAACTGGCGATCTGAGAGAGAGAGTTTCTCTGTGTGTATAAATTTAGGAGTATTTTAGAGTGTGTGAGGGTGAATAGAACGTATGCAGAGAAAAGAGTGGTTAAGGAGTCAAGGAGTGGAAATTGGAAGTAACGATAGTGCATTGTGTGGGAAAAATTCGAAAATGGAAGAAGCTGGAGGCAGTAGAGATCAGTCGAGGACGGATCAAGGGGATCAAGGAAACGAGATGATAATGAGAATGCTAGAGAGAATGAGCGAAGAATCGAATAGAGCAAGGGAAGAATCGAATAAGAAATTTGACCAATTAAATCAGGAATTAGGGGATAAAATAGAGCAATCGACGAAAGAATTTACAGAATTTAAAAATAGTCTTACAGTGAAAATGGGGGAAGTAAAAAATAGGGTTGAAAAAAATGAGCGTGATATTACAGGTCTTCGACAGGAAATGGGACATTTAAGGTCCGAAGTACGCATTTTCTGTGAAGAAGAGATTAATATAAAAATGACTGAAGTAACGGACTCATGTAGGGATCAGTTAGGCAGGGTAGAACGCGAAGTTAGTAGTATCAAATACAACATGTCAAATTTAACGGGGGATGGTCCCAGATTTTCTACAGGTGGAGTAGCATTGGACCAACACATGAAGTTTTATGGCGATAACAGGGTAAACCCACAAATTTTTATTAATAGTGTAAGAAATCTAGTGGGAAATTTATTTGACGAACAGACTAAACTGAATACGATAAAGGCTTTATTAAAGGACAATGCGGAAGCATGGTACAATTTAGTAGGACAGGACATAGACACCTACACGGACTTTGAAGACAGATTTTTAAAGCACTACTGGAGTGACCACAGACAAGACCAGGTACGATACGACTTAATCACAGGAAAATTTAAGGGAGAATTTTCAGGAAGTAGGGAGCAATATGCTATACGCAAGTATAGCATAGCAAAGCAACTGAACCCACCACTGACGGACCGACAAATTATTAAGTATTTATCATGACACTTCGAGGTAGAAGTAAGACAACACGTAGCACTACAGAACATAGTGGACAGAGAAATATTTTTAGAATACCTGCAGAGGTACGACGACGTAAGTAGTGGACGACCTCGGGATAATAGGGAAAGACAGATCAACACAGTTAGGTTTGACAATAGACGGGACAACTATGCTAGAAGGGGGAATAGTTACGGATACCAGCGACAGAATTGGGAACAGAGACGACCATACGTTAGAAGTAATAGTTTAGGAAGAGGACCTGCACAGAGACCGGAACCTACCAGAAGGAATAGTTCACCGGACATGAGGGGGACAGCTAATACAGACACGGAACGAGTGGAAACGCCTAGGACATACGCTGAGGTGACGGCTAGACCAGGACCGAGTAGGGAAAACCGACCTGGACAGGATTTTTAGAAAGCGACAGACCAATAGATTTCAGTGTAAATGTATATGAACATCCACGTGAATTTTTCAAAATTGAGGAGGAAGTAGAGCCAGAAACTGTAGAAAAATTATGTTTGCCAATTATTAATATAGGAATTTTTGAGAATAATGTAGAAGTATTACTTGATACAGGGGCAGAGGCGAGTTTAATATCGGAGGAATTCGTCAGCAAAATTAGGGATAAGGTTTGTGATAGAATTATGCCTATAAAGCGTAGCCATTTAGTAGCTCCAAATAAAAAGAAGTTTGCTGTAGTAAATAGTGTTGTGGTGCTTAGGATAGATATAGGAGATTTAAGCTGTGAACAGGAGTTTGTAATTGTACCTGGACTGAAGTTTCAGAGCATTTTAGGTGTTGACTGTATGATGAAGTTAGGGGTTTTGATAGATATGGAACGGAAGGTAATAAGGGTTAAGGATATGGTAGTGCCATGGAAGGGTAGTTATGAAGTCACAGAGGATGACACGGGGTTTAGTATTAATGTAGTAGAGGTAGAAGATGATGAAGGTAAACAGATCAACACAATAAAATGTCCAGAGGATAGGATAGTAGAGGTTCAAGCTTTAGTACAAAAACATGCAGAATTAGTGGGGGTAGAAGCAACAGCAGCATATCGGGAGCAGGTGAAGGCAGAATTACTTTTGACGAGGTTAATTGGCAAGTTTGTTTTTAATAAAGTAGATTTAAGGAATTCATTCTGGCGGATTCCATTACATAAGAATTCTAGAAGGTACAAAGGATTTTCCATAGAGGGAAAAATCGATAACTTTAAAGTAGTATCGTTTGGTTTGTCGGCAGAAAAGAAAATAAGAATAAATAAGAAACAGACAAGTGTAGGGACTGAAGAAGAAGCAATATTTAAGAGTCAGGATAATAGGCATGAGTTTATGGTATGTGAGATAATAGGGATAATAAGTATAGATATAGAAGTGGGAGAAATAGGGATGAAGAGTATTAAGATGGTGAGAAGAAAGACTTGGAGGATCAAGAAGAGAGTTAGATTTAAATAACTTGATGAACAGAGGATAGAGATAGGTGAATTTTAGTATAGTTATAGAAAATAAAGCTAGATATAGGATAAATATGGGAGATAATTAGAAATAGGTTTAGGATGAGAATAAAGAGTAAATGTAGGAAGAAAAGAAGATAGGTATATAAGATTAGGTAGGGAGAAGTGAAGTATAGGGAAGATTAGTTAGAAGTTAGGAATAGGATAGGTATATAGGATGTATATAGGATTAGATGGATAAGTAGGATGAAGTTAGGGATAATTTCAGTTTATAAAATTAGGTGAGAGTTAGGAATAGGATAGGGATATAGGATAGGTGTAAATATTTTTTGGATTGGGTAAGGTAGGTAAGTTAGATAGATAAGGGTAGAGAGAGATAGGCAATTTTTTTTGTAAAATTTGTTTGGCAGTCTAAATGCTTTATATTTGCATTCAAATAAGTGGGATTTTTTGTATTCAAATAGGGGGAAAATACTCATATTTGGACCAGGGTAGAAAATTAAATAATCACATCAAATAATTTTAATCACCGTGTAGAAGCTTTGGGAAAAGGTACGCTTTATTATAAAACCGTGGAGAATAAAAATTCATTCGTTTTAGTAAAAATAAGAGATTTAAATTATTTATAAGACGCTTTATATAAAAGGAAGCAGTATTAAAAAGCTCTACATGTAATCTAATTATTCCTAGTAAAGAAACAAAGAGAAATTACGTGCAAAATTTATATTAATTAACTCAATTTTAAGTAACCGGTATTAAACAAAATGTACTGATAATAATTGGATATTTAATTAGGATTCACTAAAATTAAAGGGTATTATTTTTAATTGGAGTTAATTGAACCGTTAGTAACAGATAATATCTATAAATACTTGTAAAAACCCCAATAAAATACCATGAAATCAAGCTCTGAGAATTAATAGTATGTTAGAACACCTGGGTAGTTTAAAAGCTCATTCTGCGTAAATTTTGTAGATAATTAATGGTTCCAGAGAATCTTGTAGAAACCGTCGCATAATAGTTACGGGAAATGCTAAAGGTGGGTTATTTCACACTCCACATGGACTAAAATAATCGATAATAAAGAATATCAATTTGCATCAATAAGAACAGGTTAGATAGAGACAGATAATATGCGCAAGACCGAGACACATATAGTAAAAGGCGTGAGTAGAGCAACGTCATGGGGTTGCGATTGGTTGAAAGTAAAAGGCAAAATTTGAGAGGTAAAATAACATTTCTGTATAAAATTCAATTAGTTATTTCCAGACGTTGCGTGCCGTGTTGAAATTTCTGAGATTTAACTGGGGCGAGTACAAAATTCGTAAAAACCGACGCGCGGGCTACGGAATAGGAACATAGCCAGCGAAATTCCTTAGAATTGTCCGTTTTGAGGACTCGACCGACAGACAGGCTAACTTCTATATATACCGAGGTGAATATGAACAAGCTCTCTTAGATCTTCGACTTGATTGAACGCGTTAAACAGTGCTTTTTAGTTTTCCGGTTTTGATTAAATAATTTAAACAGTTTGCTCGAATATTTTTGTGTTAAAACAGCTTGTTCTTTACGTGCTACTATGAATGTACTTTAGTGCACTTAGAAAAGAAGATACAAGGTAATAAAATTTAGTATCACAGTACCTATTAGTAAAATTTACGACGACAAATGAATACACAAAAGTAGGCAGTTTTGGCGTATATTGGTGAAAGAAGTATGAATTTCTTTGTTATTTTTCGGGGGTATTAATAATTAAATGGAGCATAAACGTGTCTGGATCCACAAAACAAGGTTCAGATATACACAGATGAGTTCCGGAAAAGCCCAGAAACAACTTTAAATAAATGGTGATGGACAAAATTTTAAAAGCGTTGAGAATCAGAAGCCGTAAATATAGCCCAGTTGGAATGGTGTAATTAACAAAGGGACGATGTACATTAAAGCTACGACTGCAGTAACCTTCAGGTAAATTATACTATTTTGTTTGAACTTTGATATTTTGGAGTGTGTTGAATAACTTTATAATTTGTTTATTTTAAAATGGACAGTAGTGAAATTGTACTAACAATAATATTTTAATTTAAGGTGAAATTTGCTTGTTTAAGTAGAAAGGGTATTTAGTATTGATGTTCTGGATTATGATGAAAATTTGGGTATGTCTTTGAGCTCAATTAGACGAACCTGGTTAATTAACGTAAAGGGTGGTAGATGCTCCTTTGTACTCAGACTCGGTCTGCATATATTGTTATAGTAATTAGTAGGCATCCTACAAGGACTTTAATGCTGGATGCACATTAAAATGATAACAGATTTAATCTTGAAATTTTCTGATACTAAAATTTATGCTGAATTTTAATTTTGAAATTTTAATGTATTGTGAATATTGATGTAAATAGAGTTAACGTTGATGTTTGTGATAGGAATGTGTTTGTTCTTTTTTATGATTGAGGATGAAAGTTATCTAGAGGAGCAGCCGAGGCGATTAACAGAAGAGAGTCAATGGACCAACACAGTTAAGGTAATGAATAGCTATTTTGGTGGATTCACAGCATTCGTGACGCCCAATTCGTGAGGCTCGATTCAAATACGGGGATACACAGCAATATATATATATATATATATATATATATATATATATATATATATATAGAAATTAATAAGATGAAATAATAACTTAGATTTTTTAAGTAAAGCCCAAATGATCATTTCAAATCGAGCTAGTAATTGAAAGAAGGAAAATATAAGGCCTTGGACAGGATTTGAACCTGCATCTCAGTTTTGCCGGAACTGTGCGTTATCCAATTACGCTACCGAGGCCGATGGCTATAATTGGGATATTTACAAATCTAAATCGTGTACAGTACCATATATAAACCTAACTTTCAATTACGTTTAGCATTTTTGTCAATCATATCTGAAATTGTCAAGTTTTTGACTTATGTCAGATATCGACAGGAAGCACCGCTCAAAATCACGGCTATAAGCCAAGTATTAATATATATAAATATTATGAGTAGTTTGTTACACAAGGTAAGTTGATAAATACTAGCTCGATTTGAAATGATCATTTGGGCTTTACTTAAAAAGTCTAAGTTATTATTTCATCTTATTAATTTCAATACGTAAGTGTTTATCAACTTACCTTGTGTAAAAAACTACTCATAATATTTATATATATATATATATATATATATATATATATATATATATATATATTACTCATATTTAGACCAGGGTAGAAAATTAAATAATCACATCAAATAATTTTAATCACCGTGTAGAAGCTTTGGGAAAAGGTACGCGTTATTAAAAAAAAAAACCGTGGAGAATAAAAATTCATTCGTTTTATTAAAAATAAAAGATTTAAATTATTTATAAGACGCTTTATATAAAAGGAAGCAGTATTAGAAAACTTTACGTGTAATTTAATTATTCCTAGTAAAGAAACAAAGAGAAATTACGTACAAAATTTATATTAATTAACTCAATTTTAAGTAACCGGTATTAAACAAAATGTACAGATAATAATTAATATTTGGTTAGGAGTCACTAAAAATTAAAGGGTATGATTTTTAATTGGAGGTAATGGAACCATTAGTAACATATAATATCTATAAAAACTTGAAAAAACCCAATAAAATGCAAATCGTAGAAGTGTTAGTTAGAAGTAGGATGTTTAAACATCTGCGTATTTTTAAAAAGCTCATTCTGCGTAAATTTGGCATATAATTAATGGTTACAGAGAATCTGGGAGAAACCGTAGCTTAATAGTTACGGGAAATGCTAAAGGTGGGTTATTTCACAGTCCACATGGACTGAAATAATCGATAATAAAGAATATCAATTTGCACTAATAAGAACAGGGTAGATAGAGACAGATAATATGCGCAAGACCGAGACACATATAGTAAAAGGCGTGAGTAGAGCAACGTCATGGGGTTGCGATTGGTTGAAAGTAAAAGGCAAAATTTGAGAGGTAAAATAACATTTCTGTATAAAATTCAATTAGTTATTTCCAGACGTTGCAAGCCGTGTTGAAATTTCTGAGATTTAACTAGTGCGAGTGCAAATTTCGTAAAATTCGCATGCCGAGCTGCGGAATGGGAACATAGAATGGCGAAATTCTAGAAACAGGCCGTTTTGGGGACTCGACCGACAGACAGGCTAACTTCTATATATACCCAAGGGAATAAGAACAAGCCCTCTGAGATCTGCGACTTGATTCAATGCGTTAAACAGTGCTTTTTAGTTTTCCGAGTTTGATAGAATAATTTAAAGTTTGCTCGTATATTTTGGTGATTTAAAACAGTTTGTTCTTTACGTGCTACAATGAATGTACTTTAGTGCACTTAGAAAAGAAGATACAAGGTAATAAAGTTTAGTATCACTGTACCAATTAGTAAAATTTACAACGACAAATGAATACACAAAAGTAGGCAGTTTTGGCGTATATTTGTGAAAGAAGTATGAATTTCTTTGCTATTTTTAGGGGGTGTTAATAATTAAATGATTCGTAAACGTGTCTGGAGCCACAAAACAAGCTTCAGATATACACAAATGAGTTCCGGAAAAGCACTGAAACTACTTTAGATGAATGGTGATGTAGAAAATTTTAAAGGCGACCAGCAATACGAGGACCTAAACATAACCCAGTTGGATTAACAGAGGACGATATACATTGGGGCCACGAGTGCATTAACCTTCAGGTAACTTATGCTTTGTTGTTGGATTTTGATATTTTGGTGTGTGTTGAATAACTTTATAATTGATTTACTTAAAATGGACAGTAGTGAAATTGTACTAACAATAAAATTTTAATTTTAAGGTGAAATTTGCTTGTTTAAGTAGAAAGGGGTATTTAGTATTGATGTTCTGGATTATGATGAAAATTTGGGTATGTCTTTGAGCTCAATTAGACGAACCTGGTTAATTAACGTAAAGGGGTGGTAGATGCTCCCTTTGTACTCAGACTCCGGTCTGCATATATTGTTATAGTAATTAGTAGGCATCCTACAAGGACTTTAATTCTGGATGCACTTTAAAATGATAACAAATTTAATCTTGAAATTTTCTGATACTGAAATGTATGCTGAATTTTAATTTTGAAATTTTAATGTATTGTGAATATTGATGTAAATAGAGCTAACGTTGATGTTTGTGATAGGAATGTGTTTGTTTTTTTTATGATTGAGGATGAAAGTTTTATCTAGGGGAGCAGCCGAGGCGGAAAAGAGTAAAGAGGCGAGTAACAGAAGAAAGTCAACGGACCAGTTAAATTAATAGCTTTTTGTAGGTTTCACAGCATTTTTGACGCCCAATTCGTGAGGCACGATGATAATATCTAGGGAAACACAACAATATATATAAATATATATATATATATATATATATATATATATATATATATATACAGGGTTGGGATAAAGTATGGAACCAAGTGAATATCTTTAAAACGAAAAGGATGATATTTATGAAACTTTGTAAATAAATGCAATGAGGCAAAATGTAATCTGATGTGATTTTTTTTGTTAATAATGTACTTCCGGTTTAGCCGAAAATGCCCTCAATTTTTTTTATTTAAATGGGACACCCTGTATATTTTTGCAGATCTTGATAGATCTTGTTATTTCGAATTCATACATACCAGGGTTAATGGAAATAATCTGTAAAAACAGGATACTAAAGCACTTTACATTTACTCAATAATAAATTTTATTTATAAGATTAACGAGAATGAGAATAATATTGAATTTAATTTAAACAAAATCATTTTAAATGTTCAAAATGCTCGCCGTTTACTTCCTGACAATATGCAAGTCTATTATTAAATTCCTGAATTACTCTTTCCAAGACTTTTCCATGGATGAGGTCACATCCATCGATGATTCTTTGTTTCAATTCCTGCAGGGATATTGGTCGTCTAACGTAAACATGTGATTTCAGGTAACACCAAAGAAAGAAATCTAACGGACTGAGGTCTGGAGAACGAGCAGGCCAATCTATAAATCCATCGATTTGGAAAATTTGCATCTAAAAAATTCAAAACCCGTCTATCATAGTGAGGAGGCGCTCCATTTGTTGAAACCAAGCATTTTGTGGTAACTGCCCATTTTGATGGAGTGCAGGAATAATTTGGTTATTTAGTAATTCTAAATACTTGTCACCATTCAAGTTTCCGCTTATAAAAAATGGGCCTATAAGCCTATTTTTCACAATTCCCATCCAAACATTCAACTTTTGTGAATGTTGGGTATGGGCTTCATAAATCCAATGAGGATTCTCATTTGACCAATACCTTGAGCTATGACGATTAACTGTTCCATTTAAACAAAAAGATGCCGCATCCGAAAACACTACATTATTTGCAAAATGCTCGTCGACATTACAGATGTCCATCATTCGTTCGCAAAACTCCAGCCGTCGCTCAAAATCATCATCAGATAATTCTTGAACTAATTGTATTTTATACGGATGATATTTTTCACTTTTTTATATCTTCCCTACAAAACGTTGACTTATACCGTGATTTAGTGCTAAATCTGTGGTAGAAGTTTGAGGTGATTCCTTTAATTCAATAGGAATGTTTTGTCTAATAGCTTCGTTCGTTGCGGTCTGTGGTCTTCCAGTTTTTGGCAAATTTTTGACCATCCCTGTTGCATTAAAACGTTGTAATGTTTTAGTAACTGTTGAACGTAATATAGGATTCCTTTCAGAATGCAAATCATTAAAAATATGATAAACTTCTTCCCTAGTTCTAACACGATCGCCAAATCATCATTAATATTTCAATTCAATCTATCTCACTTAAATGTACCATTTTTAACCGTACAATTTATTACCGTAAATTACAATTAACTTGACAGTTTGTCTTGACATTTTTCCAACAGCTACTTTACTAAACAGTACACGTTTAATATAAAGTAAACATCAATTTGCTAATCTAAATGGTTTTTATTCTAATGCGTAAAAACTTAAAAGTGATTGTACTAAAGTGCTTTAGTATCTTGTTTTTACAGATTATTTCCATTAACCTTGGTATGTATGAATTTGAAATAACAAGATCCATCAAGATCTGCAAAAATATACAGGGTGTCCCATTTAATTAAAAAAAATCGAAGGCATTTCCGGCTAAACCGGAAGTACATTATTAACCAAAAAAATCACATCAGATGCATTTCGCCTCATTGCATTTATCTACAAAGTTTCATAAATATCGTCCTTTTCGTTTTAAAGATATTCTCTTGGTTCCATACTTTATCCCAACCCTGTATATATATCGGTATGACATTCTAAGACACACTACTGCGATGTGGAAGGCAACGGGAAACCACCACATTACCTCCCAAGTACACAGCATACAGAAATTATTAGTAAATATGATGACATCCTCTGGAGTAAAAAATTCCGGAGGTATAATAGTTCTTACATGTGATTTTTCCAATGCTCATCCCGAAGGTACTACTTTGGCCAGGAAGCGAGTTTTTTTTACCTGAAAAAATTGGAATTTTGCCGAACCCCGTACTGTTCCAAGCAAGGTAGGGATTTTTAACGTGCGTGACAACACTCACACACGGGACCTCCATTTTACCTCTCATCCGAACGAAGGTGTATTTTTGTGAAAAATGCTCGCCTAATATTTTTCAAGCGGACCGTGTCGGGATTCGAACCCGGGGCATTGGATGTAGTAGTCACACACATACCACTACGCCACGGAGCCGCCTGGTAAAATAGTCTCCCAATCGGATCTCTGGGAGGTGACTACTTCGGGGATGTGATCCGAAAGTATAGAAAAAGATCCGTGAACATTCTGCTAGTTGGAGCGTGGAATTTCAGAAGTATGAAACAAGTAGGTAACCTAGAGAACCTGAAACTCGAAATGGATAGGTTAGCACTAGACATAGTAGGAATCAGTGAAGTCCGCTGGCCAGAGGCGGGGGTGGGGATAGTTATGCGAAAAAAAATAGAACGGCGTGTAGAAAACTACTTACAAAAGAACGAAAAAGTACTCATGGTTAGATTAGAGCCTAAACCGGTAAATGCAGTAATAATACAAGTATACATGTCCACCTCTAGCTACAGTGAGGAAGTGGTAGAAGCGATCTATAAAGATATCGAAGACATGCTAAGATACGTAAAAGGCCATGAAAATTTAATAATTACGGGGGATTTTAATGCAGTGGTAGGTGAGGGTAGGGAACGAGCGATAGTAGGTTTATTTGGTTTTGGCACGAGATATGACAGGGGAAATAGACTGGTAGAATTTTGCGATAAGAACAACTTAACAATCACAAATACATTATTTCAACATCATGCTAGAAGACGATACACGTGGAAGATGCCAGGAGATATAGGAAGATATCTAATAGATTACATTATTGTTAGACAACGGTTTAGGCATCAAGTAAAAGACCGTTGAAGCTACCCAGAAGCAGATATAGACACTGACCACAATATCGTAATTATGAACGCCGCACTTAAATTTAAAAATCTGAAAAAGGAACGGAATAAGGTACTTTGCTTTGGGAAACTAAAAGATAAAGATATCCATGAAAGATTTGAAAAAAGTCAAATGAATTGCTGAAAGATATCCGGAAAATTTCTGATACTAAGGAAGTAGAAACAGAATGGAATAACATTAAATCCAGCCTAGACATGGCGGCCAAAGATATTCTGGGGTATACACAAAAAGAAAATAAGGAACCATGAATAACAAGGGATATCCTGAATTTAATAGAAGAAAGACGAAAATACAAAAATATATTAGACGAAAGAGGAAAACATAAATATAAAGCCTTAAAATGGGAAATTAGTCGCAAATGCAGGAAAGCCATAGAACAATAGATTGATGAAAAGTGCAAAGAGGTATAAACTAAGATAGAAATAGGAAAGACATACGAAGCATACGAATTAATTAGAAGGAATTTTAGGGATATAAAACCATATAGCAAATACATAAGGTACGCGGAAGGGAAGGTCATTATAGAAAATGTAGAGAAAGTAGCTAGATGGCAGGAATATATAGGGAATTTATATTCAGGAGGGGAACTAACAGCATTAGAACAGGAATCAGACATTGAAGATGATGACTTGTTATATTCTATACTGCGAGATAAGTTTGAATTAGCATTAAAGAAGGCGCCGGGTCCGGATAAGGTGCAAGCAGAAACTCTAAAAGTCGCTGGACAAGCAGTAACAGAACAGTAGGGTAGCTAAGCCGCTTTGGCAACAGAGATCCACAGCAAGATATGTATACGCCGATTCGAGAACAATATGAACAGCTAAGCCGCTTTGGGAAACAAAACGTGCAGCAAGATATGTATACGCCGCTTTGAGAACAAAATTGTCTTTGTGTGTAAATTTGTTGCGTCGGGGGGTCGTTAGGTCTTTGGGGTGTGCGTTCGGCGGGGTCGTTAGATTTTTGTCGTGGGGTGGTGCGCGTGCGCTGGGGTGGAGATATTTTCTTAAGAAATTTTTTAACCAGGGTTCCCGCCGTAAAATATTAAATATTAAATTTTAAAAAAATGTTGTGTGTGTAGAAAATGGAGTTCACGTGTTGGTTCGTATTTTTCTGGGGTAGGTTAAGCTAAAAATTAAAACGCCGCGGTGAAGAATTTATTAATATTAGGCAAACGCGTGCAAGTGGTAAAGAGTGTTTTAGCTCTCCACATAAGCTGCGTTTTGTACGAAGTAGAAAATAAGATTAAGAAAATATACAAAATGTTATATGATGGAGGTCAAATTTTTAAACGTTTGCAGGTAAAATCTTGTAAAAAAGAAGTCGTTCACTTCTCGCAATTTCAATGTCACGATAAAATACTAAGAATTTGCATGCAGTCGAATATAACCTCGTGTTTCGAATTATAAATCTCTGGTAATATATATGTAAATCGCGCCGACATTCAACTTTTAATGTATTTAATTAACATAAGGTGTGTGTTTGCAAAAACATGTCAAGACAGGTATGCCGTATATTTCCTTATTGGTATGCAAATTATACCACCTTGCATCACGATTTATTTGAGATTTAAATAAAAAATTAATTTAATCTTATATCAAGGATGTCTTGCTTACATTTTAGCAATTTGAATATATTTAAATATTTAAATGTAATTATACATTTAATTTATGTGGCAATAAAAATTCTTTTACTTTTAGCGGTTTGGTGATTGTATGTAGATGACGTATTAGACATTGTATATATATATAACTCGTTTAATTGCACAAACGTGATAAAAAATTTATAGGTTATGCAAAAACGTGCATGTAGTGAAGAATTTAGCGGTGATCTTTAGAGCTTCGTCATTGTTTTTATTCTCGTTGCTTTAGTTAATTAAAGAGAGATTTTTAGGTTAAGCAAAAATAGGAAATGTGGTGGATGACATAATCACTTTCAAAATGATGAATGGTGGGGGAAGGGAGCTTCTAAACGTGTCCTAAACGGGGCTCTGCCCCATTATTTTTGTATTAAATATCAAAAAGAATAAGAGAAATTATTCGACTCGTATTTTATAATGGTTTTAATTTAAAATATTGGCGTGTGTGCAAAAAAAAAACATGTTAAGACAGGTCACTCGTTATTTTATTCATGATTGCACCACCAAAATAATTTATACAACTACACTGAACTCGTACCCGGATCTAAAATTTAACCTTTAAATGTATGCAAATAATGTCGTTATTTAAAACGTGGTGAAGAATTTGGATAGTGATGTAATCATTCTCAAATGCGGAATGGTACTCCATAAGGCGTTCTGAACGGAGGTTTTGCACGCATTAGGTGATTGAATACTTCGGAGATTTTTAGGTTAAGCAAAAACGTGCACGTGCTGAAGAATCCCCCGAGATTTTTAAAAAAATATTTTTGTATTAAATATATATTTTTAAAAAGAAACACACAAAATTTGAATGTTTTATTTATATTAGTTTCACTTACCAGCTTATTTTAATTACATGCTAATGAGTTCATATATTTTCATACAGTTTGATTGATTCACTGCCGAAACAAAACATTTTTACACAGCTGGCAATACTGGGTGTCGTTTTTTCAATACAATATCAGTAACTATTTACAATACAGCTGAATACTGAAATGTAAAGTAACTTTCACACATTTACCTACGTGTACTTAAATTTAATTGAATTCTAAAAATATATGCATATCTATGGCAGGCAACCCAGCATACACCAATTATATATTCTTAGTGTAAAATTTTATTGTTAGGTGAATAACCAGCAATTTATTATGTAATATTTATTGCTACAAGCATGGTAATAATAATTTGCAATGTGCAAAATACCTCTTTTGTTGTTAAAAGACCGATTTAATTAAACACTATAAAAGATTGTGAATTATTTATTCTAGTTAAATTTTACAGTGCTAGAGACACTAATTATTATTAGTACTAGATATAGGTATAACAAAATTTGTATTCCAGATGATAGTATGTTCAAAGAATATTATTATTTAAAAGACTCTGTAAACATGATTAGT
Organism: Platerodrilus igneus; assembly: GCA_036346225.1. Lineage (NCBI taxonomy): Eukaryota > Metazoa > Arthropoda > Insecta > Coleoptera > Lycidae > Platerodrilus > Platerodrilus igneus. The sequence continues at coordinate 8,805,967 of JARFIW010000791.1, forward strand.
GAAATTATTAAAGTTAAGGAATGTAAAGCAAAATTTGTCCATAAAAGCAAATATGTTTTCTAAAAGATATGCATAACTTACGGATCTAAACGTTTCAACATCTCGCAAACTGAGATAAATATTACTTATTTATTTGCAAAAACGTTCATATAACGCCCTTTAACAACCGCGTTCAGTAAAGTGCATGGTAGTTAATGACCTCGGCGATTGTGCTATTTATAGTATAATTATAACAACATAACCCCATATGTAAATTATATGGTTCTGGTTTATACCTAAAAACAACTATTTTGCATTATATTTTGTTGATCCTGGCAGAATAAATTACAAGTATAGCTACATTGTCAATACATTTTTATTTTCAAACTCGTTTTAATTATTGTAGAATTTAGTGCTTATAAATAACCTACTTTAATTCAATAAGTTATTCTTAAATTAATAATTATTGTCAAGAGAAATATATACACATATGGTAAATAATTGCAAGAATGTCTATAATATATCTGAGTTTTAATTCTGTTAAATGGAACATATGGCAACAAGGTAACTTCAAAACATTTTAGCATAATTGTCAATTAGCAAAATTCACAATTTTCATCTTATATCAACAAATGTTATTAAATTGATGCTAAACAATAAAAATAATACCGTTATATTTCAAATCATTTTAATAGAATTACGCAATGTTAAGTCGTTATTAAAATTAATTTAAACAGAGTTTTATTGTTATCGCCGTCTGTTGAAGAATCGTAGCGGAATCTGAACAATATCGCTTTTACAAAGCATGTATTCAAGATCACATTTAGTTAGTTTCAAAAAACTTTTCATCATTGTATACGACTTGTTTTAACTTGCAGTAGGTATCAATGACCGAATCAACATTACCACCCGAACATGGTTGACAACTTTAAATTTTATTTTCCCTATTACTTTCAAGGTATTAAACATTGGTATATATATATAGATTTAGCGACATCAGGCAACCTTTTTCTTAATCTTCGTTGGGAATTAAACCACTCATAGTTTTGAAAATCATCTTTCTTTACGTTTCGATCCATGACCTAGGATCGTTGTCAAAATTGTCAAAACCACAACAATCATACAGGAGTATTTATCAGGCAACATATTTCTCGCATGGCTATGACAGCTTTTGTGCTGTATGTAGAGTAATGATTAACGTTATGCTCTTTTGATTAATTTGCAATTTACCGGGCATGCATCCTTCGTTAAAAGTGAAGGATATTCCCATAGATAATTTGAATAACAATCGATCACCACCAACACACCTCTAATTGGATTTTCCTTAAATATATTGCTCAAAATCAACAGAGTCGCCTTGCCAGAGATCATCTCGAGGTTGTTGATTTGTTAATGCTGTTACAAAAACTAGTGGGGGGTTTATCAGACGAATAACTAGGTGATGCTCAGTATCACAACACTTTAGCATTACCTATTTTGATGAATGTGGCATAAAAGCTAGGTACTTGGATAGATCTCGCAGTGAGTGGAACAACAACGATAGTGACGATAGTGGTGCGAAGTTTTCAAGTTAACATGGACAATGTACTGTACGATTTGTTCGAGAGTGAACAACGCATTTTACACCAACATCTGAAACATGCCATAGTATTGAATGATGTAGACAAAATCAAACGTATACTGTTCAGAGTAGGTGTTCATGTTCCCTTTAAAGCCTTCAAATGGCTAACGCTGACCAATGATACATCCATTGATGTAATGGACATGCTGTTTAATCAACAGAGTAGGTGCGATCAATTTGTATCAAACTTCATTGATGCTTGCAACGGCAAAACAGAGTTAAAATGTCATCAGGTGCGCGGTGTACTAGACGCAATAGAGAGTAATTATAGTTTGAGCGATGTATATTTCCTTGAAGAATTACTAACCAACCGAGCTGTATTGAGTACGAAGGCATATCCTATCATGAATATAAAATGCAACTATAAATCACTGGTCACAGCGATTGACGATATGATTGTAGATGTTGTATATTTCGCACAACCTATGGTATTAGAAAAAGTATTGAAGTTAATTTTAAAGTATAAAGTAAATTATAAGTACCAACCTAATGTAGTTGGCCCTCATAGAACAACATATAACTGGCTCCTCAAGAATTTGGCAATGGAGGGCTCAAAACAGCAACCAGGATGGACGTGTGGTCCGGATTCGGGAAAATGGCCATCAAATAGTATAGATGATTATAAAAAAGTGTATATGCTATTAAAGTTATTGTTTTAGTTTAATACTATTTTTTGTATGTAAATCATGTCATCTTGGTAATCCTACCTGATGCGCTATAGATAGCACTTATTAGATATAATGGAGGATGCTATTGTACGTGTCGCATACCTTTTACAATAAATATATATACCTCGAGTGTTGGTCAAGTACGGGAGAAATTGTTAGCTGAGAAGGTAATGTGTTTTACCTGCTTGTTATTTACACATATTCACGGACATCGAAATACTCAAGTTCAACCAAAACAGCGATAATCAACCTACATCAACGTTTTGCGCTTCGGGCATGAGGAGTTATAAACAACTTTCTTGACGTAGAACTAGTGTAGTAATTAGTAGTACATAGATGTAATTTGTGTGTGTGTGTGTCGCTATAATAAAGCATATAACAGTAAAAAATTTTTTATTGATGAATGACATATGATGGTAAACAAACACGTAACAGCAAATCTACAAAATATGATTTTTGGATATCCAACTATTATGGCTAGAATCTAAATTTAACCATTTCACATATACTTGATTTTTAACTCTCTTCAATACTTTTTCCACTAAATATACATCCGGATAGTGTGTTCGTTGAAGTTCTTCTGCATAGAAGCCGCCTAATATTGGTTGTCCTCGACTATCGCGCAATAGGTACGTTAAAGGATTAGTCAAATGCACTTTGTACACCGTAAAAATTTCGTTAGACCAATTTGGTGTGTATCCCTTGGTAAATTGACCTCTATGTTTACTAATGCGAACATGATCCCCAACAGAAAATTTTTACTCTTTAAGTTAACTGTTTTGATCGTACTGTACACTGTATTGAAAAGTTTGCGTTCATTGCGTTTTGACACATCTACAGGTCGCATGCCGATTGTTCGATGTTTGGTGTTGTTATATGCAGTCACGAGTGAGGATAGTATATTCAGCCATCGATACGAACCATTCAAACTAAATTGTTTCCACATTTTTGACTTTAAGGTACGATTAACGCGTTCTACTACGCAAGCTTTTTATTGCTGTACACACTATAATGTGTAATCTCATATTTTTCCATTAAAGCCTTAAATGTTGAATTATAAAATTCTTTTCCCAAATCCGTTTGAATGTACCGTGGAATACGATGGTCTTTGTTGAAAATTGATTGAAAAGCGTTTGAAACAGCCTTACCCGTCTTGCGCTTAACCGGTACGGCCCATAAGTATTTAGAAAATACATCGATAACAACTAGAATGTATCTAAATCCTTTATTTATCTTTGCATATGGGATCATTTCCACCAAATCGGCTTGAAACAGCTCGTTTAATCCTTTTGTGATTACATGTCTTCTAGGAAAGTTAATGCGAGCAGGCTTATGTAACTCGTGGACGATTTGCTCCTTTACAGACATTTTGCTAATATATGTGTGTGTGTGTGGTTGACGGCTATATGCGTGCGTTTTTAAGTTTCTCTTGCAACTGTTGGATATCTGCTTGAATTCGTGCAATGTCTATTTTAAATTGTGCTTTCACTTGTTGAATAGCAGCGTCTAATGTCTTATATATGCTATTCATAGAATCATCTATCCGTTTGGTTACGATTTGTGCAACATTAGCGTTCACAGTGGCTGGAACAAGGTTACGCATCATCTCTTCAAAATGGTTAAAGTCTGATCTTGTAACATACTCGCTCGAGAATTGTGTTATCATACTGTTTGTTGTCTCCTTCACAAGCGTGTCTATATACTGCTGAATAGTGGAACCACTTCCAAGTGTTGGTTCGCCCTCTTGCTGGTGTAGCGTTGCTAACCGCGATTCTAAGTACGCTTTCGTGACTGCATCATCATCTTCTTGTGGTGTAGCGACGCGCGCTAATCTCATGTTGTCAAAATCGTAGTAATCATCATAAGAAATATATGAAGCACAGTCAGACGCATGTCCAAACTTGTCGATAACCATCGTGATAATGAATAACAAGTCGCACAATCTACGCTATTATACGCAATTCGCGTAATTCTTCCATAATCGATGTAATTTCGTTTGTGTGACCGGTGTTACCTGCATCTTGCGAGGCGACCAGAAGCTTGAGCCGTTCGCACAGTTCGTTGGGATCATCAAAGTATACATACTCTAGTGGCTTCTCGTTATAATCCATGAGTAGACCACGACCACTCGGGTTTATAGTTTGCTGTCGTAAGCTATACATTGCATTACTTCTTTTTTTAATGTCCGCATAATCGTTAATTTCTTTAAGTGAGAATTTACCCAAAGGATTGAGAAGGAACAGTTGCTCGTACAACCCTTTGCTACCGTTGTAGCAAAATCGTTCTACACACCTTTTCACCAATCCCGAAGATAATGTCTGAATCACCAATCATTAATTTTCCTGTCTCCGGATTAAAACGTACTTTATCCCTGCGCAAGTGCTCCGTGTCATTGTTATAAATACCAGTAAAGTTGGAAAACAGATTATCGACATAGTATCTTACCGATGGTAAGAATCGTTGTAAGTAGGCCTGATGTTCTTCGCTGTTTAGGTACCGTTCGTACTCTGTATGGGTCTCTGGAGTGTTGCCGCTACTCTCCGATTCTTCGAAGGTGGACTCCACAGACTGGACTGGGCTATGAGGATTGTGTTCCCATGCCTCCTCTATTGGTGGTGCGGCGATTGGTGTGGAACTGCGCACCTGATCGAGAAATTTAGGGCGTCTTTTAGGAGTAAATTGTACGTCATGTTGTTGTGGTAACCAGTGCTGGCTTTCGATCTTGGACTCCTGTTTAATATCTTTCAGCAGACCGGTCTGAAGTGTTTGTAAACGTTTTGTAATAGGTGCATAGACTTTACTTAATGCAAGCTCCTTTTCAACCACACCTGCTTTTAGCGCTTGTAATTTCCTCTTGACTGCCTTTCGTACTTTTATGAGTTCTTGTTTGGTTTTCACGTCGTCTGCCATCGTCTAGAAACGGGTAGGAAGTGATATGCTATTTATGTGCTTTATAAGTATATATAGGTGTCAAAACCTTTTCGGTAGCGACCGTTCTGCAAATCGCCATCTTTATTGATCACCAGGAACCCATACCGATCTCGCCAGCATACGCCGCACAATTCTTTAAACCGGTTAAACGACATATCCGTGTTTACATGGTCAGCGTATACGTGTTTTAAATTAAGTTCGTCTTGTTTGAATAGCACTAGGACATTAGCATTGTCTCTAATCAATTGTTTAGGTATTTTGGAATAGGTCTGACATAGGTAAAACAATCAATGGCCTTATGTCGACCTAAAGAAAATATTCTCGCATTACATTTTGTTTATCGCACGACACGTCATCGAAAATAAATATCGAATTAGGTTTTGCATCCGCTGGAGTAACAATTGCATCCCATTTCTTAAACGCAAAATATCCTATTTCTTTTATTGGTTGTAATAACCTCTCTAGGTACTGATACTTTGGTTGATACAAGGATTTTGAGTAGAGATAAACGTTTTCAAAGCGTACACCATTCGGATGTTTCAAGAGACCGATGACTACATTAGTTTTACCACAATTGGATGGACCTGTAATGATACACCGTATTGTTGATGGTAATAGTAGTCCATGCTTTTGCACGTTAGTGTTGTTGCTGCAGTTGTGGTCCGTAATTGGCAACGCCAATTGTTGCTTTACCAGACGCATTCTATCCATATACTAAAACGTAATTGCAGTATGGTAAGCATTTAAGCGAGTAATTCTACACGCATGACCAGTCTCCTTTAAACCTTTCGACTGACAAGATTAATGAAATCCTATCGTGGCTACGGGTTACCCAATAGTGCTATAAATCGTTTACCGGTAGAATTACATTTACCAGGCTATCGCTTCTGTGGACCGGGTACTAAGCTTCAGAAACGCCTCGAGCGTGGTGATATAGGTCGTAATCCCTTAGACGAAGCCTGCAAACTACACGACATCGCCTACGATCTATCTACAGACTTAACAACCCGACACCAAGCTGATCGACGTCTTGCCGAAACAGCACAAAAACGTCGTACTGCACCCGACGCTTCGTTAGGTGAAAAACTTGCTGCGTTTGCTGTTGGTTCTGCAATGAATGCCAAAGTTAAATTTGGTATGGGTTGTCGCAAGAAAACGATAAGGTGTAAAGGAAAACGACGTGGTCAGCGTCTACGTACAGGAAGTGGTATACCATTCAAGCGTTTAATTCGCACCATTTGGGAACGCATTAAAAACGTTCGTCCGACCGATCTTATTAAAACTGCTAAACTTGCAGTGGCACCGATTAAAGATATAACAGATGAAATTCGTGGCATCCCACGTGTAATCCCTGTACCCAAAACTGGTGGTTTCCTACCTTTGATACCTATTTTTGCAGCCCTTTCCGCAATTGGAGCGTTGTCGGGTGGAGCAGCTGGGATTACAAAAGCTGTCAACGATGCTAAACTTGGACAACAACAATTAGATGAAGCGAAACGACATAATATGGCACAAGAGGCAGTGACACTTGGAAAGGGTCTCTATTTGAAACCTTATCGCCGTGGACATGGACTGTACCTAAAGCCTTTTCTTACACACGGGCAAGGTTTGCGTAAACAAAGACAACGAAAAAAAAAAACTCAACGCATTCGTTAAACCTACCTATGCGAGCGTTGACCAATGTTGACTTGAACAAATACATAAAACGTTTACCAATATCCCACTTTCGTGGAATATTCATGCGCAATTCACTTCCAAACACAATTCGTTGGCGAGAATGTGGTATTCTTAATCATGATACTACACGTGGTGTGGGAACTCATTGGACCGCGTACAAAAAAGATGGTTCAAGGGCAGTCTATTATGATAGTATTGGTAATCTACGACCTCCGAGGGAACTTGTCAAATACTTAACCTCATCAGGACCATGCACTCTCTATTATAATTATGAACAATTTCAACCGCTTAACACTGTTACTTGTGGACACTTCGTATTGAAATTTTTGCTGCAAAATAGTCCTCCGTTAAGTTTCTAACAACGTTATATATTATTTGATTTTAGTGTATTTTTAACTGTTTTGCATAAAAAGTGTTTAATTAAAAACCATATATTGCAAGTGTTTCAGAAATTTGCTTTTTATTACCCCATCCCAACTACGAATACGACTAGTTGTTAGTTTATCGTCAACCACCGAACATGTACACATTTACTTTAACTGGAACTGAATCTACGCTCACCGCAATCATCAACCCACCAATTGTTCTCGATGATGACCATGAATACGTTATTGGTCTTACAAACTTTGATACATATTTTCAATTCCCAATGTAACTGAAGCGAACAATAAATTTTACATTGATGACATCGTGCTTACTTTACCAGAAGGAACTTATGAAGTGGCAGATATTAATAAGTTCGTACGACGTAATCTGAACGATCCCCGTGAACGCACTTCATCCAAACGTTATCTTATTGATATTCGAGCCAATAATAACAGTTTACATACAGAAATCAAAGCATCGGGTATAGTGGATTTTACACAACCAAATTCACTTGCTTCGTTGCTGGGTTTTGAGAAACGTAAACTACCAGCTCTCACTACTGCTATTTCGGACCATCCGGCACAAGTCTTTCCAATCAATTCTATATGTATTGAATGTAATCTTGTGGTGGGATCGCAATATCAAACCTGTATACATTTTGCATCAATTCTTTCCCGCAGTTGCTGCAGGGTACAAGATTATTGAAAACCCCGTGAACGTCACCTATATGCCACTTAATACACGAATCATCGATCGCATCATTGTTAAAATAGTTGATCAAAACGGTAATCTCATCACTTTTCGTCGGGAAACCATCACGATTAGACTTTATCTAAAGCGTCTTTAAAAAATGGTTTTGCGCTATGAGCATAAACCACCAAAACCTATTAATAGACGCATTGTCAGCACCTTTACCAGTTACAAGACACCAGTGCACCGATTAACACCGGAAAACGTTAAATTTCTGCAAACATTAGGACTCAAAGTGCTACATAGCTAAAATGGATAGTAATATTTTAAATGTTACGCAACGTGCTATATTTGATACAACCATCGTCAATGCCGACAAACATATGCATACTCCGTACTCCAATACCACGTATGAGAAGAACGATGTTATACGGATTCCAATAGAAAACGAAGATGTCTATACACTACCATGGGACAGCGTAATTTATATTGAGGGTACAATGAATAAGTCAGATGGTGGCGTTTCGCCTACAGCCGATTTTGTCAACAACGGAGTTTTATTTTTATTTGATGAAATTCGTTATGAACTTGGTGGAAAGACTATTGACCGCGTTCGTAATCCAGGTATAACTACGACTATTAAAAATTTCCTATCCTACGATTATAGCGAAAGTCGTCGCTTTAGAAACGCCGGTTGGTCCCCATCGATAAGCTTGATCTCGTTGATGCTAATGGTCATTTTAACGTATGCATTCCCTTGCGCATGGTTTTAGGATTTGCGGAGGACTACCGAAAAATTCTTTTGAATATCAAACAGGAGCTTATTCTTATTAGAAGTAGTGCTGACGATGCAGCTATATCGAATTCTGATACCAAAGAGTCAATCAAAATTACTATTACACATATATCATGGCGGATTCCACATATAACCGTTGCAGATGTAGAGCGCTTAAAACTACTCAAACATATTCAACGCAATGCCACCATGGACATAAGCTTTCGCAGTTGGGAGCTACACGAATATCCAGAATTACATACAACACACACGCATACGTGGGCCGTGAAGACGGCTTCTCAAGTGGAGAAACCACGTTTTGTTATTGTCTGCTTTCAAACCGATACATCGCGCAAAAGGGGCGCAGTCAGTTCGACCACTGTAAGTTGACCAATATGAAATTACATCTGGGTTCATCTATGTATCCATACGATAATCTTAACATTGATTTCGATACCAATCGCTATTCTATACTATATGAGATGTATGCACAGTTTCAACAATCGTACTACGGGGTATCAGCGAGCCGATATTAACACCCAATGAATTTCAAACGCACGCTCCACTTGTAGTCATCGATTGTTCCCATCAAAACGAAATAGTGAAAGTGGGAGCGGTTGACGTACGATTAGAATTTCAAATGAAAGAAGCGCTTAAAGCTCACACTACAGCGTACTGCCTCATTCTACACGATCGTTTGGTCCGCTACAATCCTGCAACCAGTATTGTGAGTGAAGTCTAAAATTAATAGTCCATTAGTTGTCGACGTTCAAAGGTTTAAAATTGCACATAATAACTTTGCGTTTAAAGAAATGGCTGTTTTACAACTATCCCTATCGAATGGAGTTGCAATAACATATGTGCTGAAACCACCATATTCTTGGAACAGTCTATCAGCTCGCTTCAAATACCAAAAGGTATGGTTAAGCAGAAACTTTCACGGTATATCTTGAGATGATGGCAATTTACAATGAATTTCCACACCTAAATGTTATTAACCTAGAAGATTTAGGGTGTACTCCTCTACATAAATTAAAGTATTACACCAATTCACACAAGTGTTTCTAGCATACCACACGACATTCGTCATTCAATTGCGCAACCACAGATGTAATTGTACTCAAAAACTGGTTTGTACATATAACCAATTATTCATTTTAATAAAGAATAATGTTTACATTAAGTAGTGTTTTTATTTGTATATTTTATACCTACATACATACATATTCCTTGAGACTAGTAAGATGTGTTTCAAAAATGTCTTGAAATAAGTTTAATTGTAAAACTTACTAACGAATCTGTAAGTATCATATTGAAAATTCCTCTTAACGGATATGTATTTTGCATTTTTATGCAAACTTTATGTTACAATAATACAATTAAAAATTATATTCTACTACCGAGGTATTAAATTTTAAAGTATGTTATAGTTGTGTAAACATAAAATGCATTGCATAGGTTTTTATCATCAAAGTAGTACATTTTTATTTAATCCCACCTGTAAAATGATTAATTTCTTAAACCTAAGTTTTATAAAATTTATTCTCCAAAGATCAACCAACTATAAACCAGAACTATTAAATTTACATAAATTTCGGTGTTATTTCAATTTAAACTATGCTCATAAAAAGTCGTTTATATATATAGCATCAACATTGTTACTACCTATGAATATCAAATTTTTATAGGAATTTACAGTCATGATTAATTAATAAGTGGTCTTTTCATTTGTACACATTTTGTATATGTTGTTTTAGTTCCATTGACGACCTATTATTAGTAATCTGTTTATTATTTTATTGACGATATAAATTTTAAGATTGGAAGGGAACGATAAGAAATCTTCCTCTGACATTTATATGCACTCCGCATAGTTGTTTAAGGTAGCAAATATAAATAAGCTGTTTAATGTGTTGTAGAAGAATTTTTACCATTGTATTATCGGTATGTATAAACTTACTTACTTAATGTGTTTTTAACGGAAGTAGAAATTATGAATTTTGGTAATTAACAATTATGCTAAAATGATTTGAAGTTATGCAGTTTCCATATATAATTTACATATATCGGTATGCTGTTATAAATATCACAACCTCGAGGTCATTAACTACCATGCACTTTACTAAACTATAATTAATAAAATCCCCGTACATTTAACTAAGATACATTTTTCTTAATGTGGAAGTCTTATCTATATTTTATTCAAATAAGAATCTGCTACCGCCACCTACAAAAGATAGGGACAATTAAAGAATGTAAGTTTTGTAAATAAAACATTAAAATATTGTGTGTTTCTTTTAATATTATATATTTAATACAAAAATAATTTTTGAAATTCTCGGAGATTCTTCAACACGTGCATGTTTTGCTTAACCTAAAAATCTCCGAAGTATTCAATCACCTAATGCGTGCAAAGCCTCCGTTCAGAACGCCTTATGGAGTACCATTCCGCATTTGAGAATGAGTACATCCCCATCCAAATTCTTCACCACGTTTTAAATAACGACATTATTTGCATACATTTAAAGGTTATATAGATCCGGGTACGAGTTTAGTGTGGTTGTATAAATTATTTTGATGATGCAATCATGAATAAAATAACGAGTGACCTGTCTTAAGATGTTTTTTACATATACACACACATATTAAATATATATTGAAATTGCTAAATGTAAGCAAGAACACCTTGATATAAGATCAAATTAATTTTTTTATTTGAGAGTCAAATAAATCGTAATGAAAGGTGGTATAATTTGCATACCAAGAAGGAAATAGTCTTAACATGTTTTTGCAAACACAACTTATATTAATTAAATCCATTATATTAAAAGTTGAATGATTTGCATATATATTACCAGAGAGCTATAATTTCAATAAAAAAACACGAGGTTATATTCGACTGCAAATTCTTGTTATTTTATCTTGGTAATGAAATCGTGAACAACATGTTTTTACAAGATTTTACATGCAGACTTTATAATTAGATCCATTATATCACATTTCGTATATTTTCTAAATGTTATTCGCTACTTCATACAAAATATAGCTTTTGAGGAAAGCTAAAAAATTCTTTACCACCTGCACGTTTTTACTTAACCTAACAAAATTCTTCATATAGGTAAAATCACCACTTCGCTATGCTCGCGGCTACCTAGTTTCGGCTACTTTTCCAAGGTCGTTGTGACGTCATAGCCTTTTATAAATAAAGAACAATGTAATACTATTCTAAAATTTTTATTCTGGCATTATACATAACAAAATTTAAAAATATTTAATGCCAAGCATGGAGCCATTTAAACTTAATTTTAATATAAATTCGATTGTTTAACATGGCTAACAACCAATGCAAGATTTAAAATATACAACAAATTTGTGTGTCAGATAACAAATCCTGGTGTTAATAAACAACTTGGAAATTATATACTAGATTTTTTACGTTGTCCAGATGCACATTTAAGAGCAACATTCGCGTTTACTTTGACCAAAGAACACGGTATTACGCAATTGGAAGCGACAATATAAAACTGTACAATTGGAAGCTATGTCAGTGCGGAACGGGTGTATAATCCCTTAAAATACTGTTTAACCTTATTGGAAGATAGTAAGTTATACTTCCTAAAGGCGCCAATGTACTCGGTATCGCTAAAATGTGGAGTAAGTTATCGGACAAGCGTCAAAATAGCTGCTGTTTAGTGTATAATAACCTGCTACAGTACATGTATTGGAGGAACGGCAATACAAAGAAATTGCTTGCAAATTAAGTTGTCAGAAAAACCAGAGAAAAGGGAAAAATTGATAAAGTATGTGCTTTCAGCTTTTAGTTTTAACTATTTACCTGTAAATTATTTGGAGATAGTAGAGTAGGAAGACAGCCAAGATAAAATAAAAATCCTACACAAGTGCTACATTAAAGCAGGTAACATATTTTACACAATCTGTAACACCATATTCTACAATTCCAAAAGAAATAATCATTTCGGTATCGGGGTTGATAAGTACGCCTAACATTCGCCCAGAGGTTGTACGACAACGCGTAAATATTGACAGTAAACTCTCTCCGTTGACGCTGCAGGAAATTGCCCAATTATGCACGCCATACGCTGTAAGTGGAAGAAAAAGACAGCTGGAATTAGAGGAAATGCATGCAAAAAGGCGAAAGTTGGACTAAATAGAAGACACTGCAACAATACGCGAACAATACAAAGATATGTTAGACAAAGAACATCTTATTAGAGAAAGAGGAAAGGATTAAAAGATTATTTTATGTGCCGATGGACTGACTTGGATACATCCGCGTTCTACAAGCTGTATGTATTTGTGGTTAGTAAGAAAGACTCTTTTTAGAATTTTAGAATAGTATTACATTGCTCTATATTTATAAAAGGCTATGACGTCACAACGACCTTGGAAAAGTAGCCGGAACTAGGTAGCCGAGAGCATAGCAAAGTGGTGATTTTACCTATATGAAAATGAAAATAAAGAACTTTTAAATTTTTTGAATAAATTTTGGTAGGAAATATTTAATAAATAAGTATATGTTAATGAAACACACATTTTCTAAATGATATTGGTGCTAAGGAAAGCTATTTTTATTAAGTTCTATAGTTTGAGAGTGACGTAAAACCTTGATGCTACACCTTGAGTTGTAAAAGTTAATACATAAGCCTTGATATAAGATCAAATCAAATAATTTGAGAGTCAAATAAATCGTGATGAAAGGTGGTATAATTTGCATATATTTTAAATTCATACGGGTATAATTAAAAGATTATATGTTAGATCCGACTGCAAGTTCAGTGTACTTGTATAAATTATTTTGGGATGATGTAACCAAAGGTAATATACGACATACCTGTCTTGAAATGTTTTTGCAACACACCTTATGTTAATTAAATACATTATATTAAAAGTCGAATGTCGACGTGATTTACATATATATTACCAAATAAAAAACACGAGGTTATATTCGACTGCATGCAAATTCTTAGTATTTTATCGTGACATTGAAATTGCGAGAAGTGAACGACTTCTTTTTTACAAGATTTTACCTGCAAACGTTTAAAAATTTGACCTCCATCATATAACACTTTGTATATTTTCTTAATTTTATTTTCTACTTCGTACAAAACGCAGCTTATGAGGAGAGCTAAAACACTCTTTACCACTTGCACGCGTTTGCCTAATATTAAAAAATTCTTCACCGCGGCGTTTTAATTTTTAGCTTAACCTACCCCAGAAAATACGAACCAACACGTGAACTCCATTTTCTACACACACAACATTTTTTAAAATTTAATATTTAATATTTAACGTCGGGAACGCTGCTAAAAAATTTCTTAAGAAAATATATCCACCCCAGCGCACGCGCACCACCCCACGACAAAAATCTAACGACCCCGCCGAACGCACACCCCAAAGACCTAACGACCCCCCGACGCAACAAATTTACACACAAAGACAATTTTGTTCTCAAAGCGGCGTATACATATCTTGCTGCACGTTTTGTTTCCCAAAGCGGCTTAGCTGTTCATATTGTTCTCGAATCGGCGTATACATATCTTGCTGTGGATCTCTGTTGCCAAAGCGGCTTAGCTACCCTACTCAGAACGTCTTTTCCGACTTGTAAGCTATATGTAAAAGATAGGCGAGATACCCAAAGATTTCAAACGTAACATCATAGTAACTATACCAAAAAAAAGAGGCGTGGATAGATGTGAAAACTTTCGAACGATAAGTTTGACAGCACACATTTTAAAAATATTAACTAGAATTGTACAAAGACGAGTGGAAAAGCGAGCTGAAGAAATACTGAGAGAAGATCAATTTGGGTTTAGGCGCAACAGGGGAACATGGGAGGCTGTTTTAGCTCTGAGGGTGATAATGGAGAAAACAATACAGAACGGGGAAAGCGTATATATAGGGTTTCTAGATCTGGAAAAAGCATTCGATAATGTAAAATGGAAAAAAATGTTCGAATTACTCAAAAAGATTGGAATGAATTTTGAGGACAGGCGGATATTACATACCTTATACAAAGAGCAAACGGTGGTAATAGAATTAGAGCATGAAAGTAGAGAAGTAAATATTAGGAAAGGGCCGAGACAAGGAAGTGTCTTATCCCCATTAATTTTTAACTTGTACATAGAAAAGGCAATGAATACTGTCAAATGCAGTAAGACATTTGGAATTAATATACAGGGACAAAAGATTGATATGCTTAGATTTGCAGATGATATAACGGTATTAGCATCTAGTAAAGAAGAGTTAGAAGCTGCTCTTAATGAAATGGAAACAGTTCTAACGGAGAGATATGGTATGAAACTTAACAAAAATAAAACTAACGTTGTAGTATGTAAAAGAAGGGAAAATAAATCGAAAACAAGAATACAAATAGGTAACTTACAAGAGGTTAAGGATTTCTGCTACCTAGGAAGTCAAATAACGCAAGATGGGAAAAGCACAAAAGATATAAAACAAAGATTAGCACAAGGTCGTGCTACATTTAATAAGAAAAATCAACTACTGTGCTCAAAGACCACAAACATAGAAACAAGGAAAAGATTGCTTAAAACGTATGTGTGGAGCATAGCACTGTATGGCTGTGAAGCCTGGACAGTAGGAGAAGCAGATAAGAAAAAGATAGAAGCTTTTGAAATGTGGTGCTACAGACGTATGATAAAGATATCATGGACACACAAAGTTAAGAACAAAGAGGTACCAGAAATAGTGGGGGAAGAAAGAAGTATGTGGAAAACAGTAAAAATAGGAGAGATGGGATGATAGACCGTATACTAAGACGTGAGGGAATAGTGCGGAATATATTAGAAGCAGAGATAGGAAAAAAGAGAAGTAGATGTAGACCTAGGTTAGACTACTGCACACAGATAGTGAAAGATGTGAGAATTTCAGAAAAATGTGTAAGCTAGTGCAGAATGGAGATCAATGGAGGTACACTTCCAACCAGTCGCAAGATGGAAAAACTAATGACAACAATAATAACTGTACTTAAACATGGCGATTACTATAAACAACTACAGATATTGGTTTTGCAATACTCTCGACTAATGTTAATTGTGCGAAAGGATTTACTGGAAAACTATTAATACGGCAAATGTCTAAGTGTTTCGGGATCCTTGGCAGGCACAGGCTGCTTAACCCCTTTGAGTCTCGGTGAAATAGGGCATATAATTAGAAAACAATAGAAGGGAATGGAGCTGTATACAGGCTGTTATTCGGTTTAACCGACAACGACCGCTGCGAATGCGGTGAGGGCGCAGAAAGCGCAGATCACGTGCTTTTCGACTGCCCGCTCAAGGTGGCAAATCGATGGTTAGGCGATGTGAAATTAGCTATCGTAGGGCTAGCATGGCCAAATAGTCTAGAGGACGTCGGGGAATTAGCTAACCAGAAGGCGTTCTAGACAGCCTTTAAACAATTTGCGGTAAGGGTCGCGAGATTGGACGGTGATAACCACGTGTAAATCGGAGGGTGGGGGGAGGATTGAAAAATTTTAGATTTTGACTTGGCGTGAAAATGATATGATGAGCATGATATAACGAAAACCTGTATATTTATAATAAAAAAAAGGAAAGAAAAAGAAGGAAAAAAATGATAATTATAACAATATAACAAACTAAATCAGAAAACCCTTAATAATTTAAATCAGAAAATAAAATAGAGTAAAACCGCGCATCCCCCAGAACGTTTAGTGCATGCCCACCAGGACTTTAACAGTGCATATTCAACTCCCCTTATAAGTAAGAAACAAATAGATGTAGGCAGATGACCAGATCTTCGGATGCTGGAGAAATTTATAACGAAAGTAAAAATAAAATTGTGGCAGATTTTGAAATAATCTAACTAGCATGTTTTATGTGTAATGGCGCTAGTCGATATAATGCTCATGTGAGTGCACCTGATAATTTATTTGGGCGATGTTTCTGCTAAATTCACTGTTACAGGCTTATGCTTATAGATTTTTATTTAATTATATATACATTCATATTTATTTTATATTTATTTATATTTTAAATTTACATTTTACATTTATTTTGCATCTATTATATTATTTTAGAGCTTGAATTATTTTTTCTGACGTTCTTCCGCCATTTTTGATGGCAGCATAAGATTGTAATAATAATATAAATCAGTTAGGGAATGACAGGAATAGCTAGGGACGATTTTAGACTAAAGATAAAATAAGTTACTTAGACCAGGGAGCACGAATTTGTAAATTTATAGAGTAGGCAAAATAGCTGGATTCACGATTAAAATATTTCTTAGAAAACTTGAATGCATTTATTTTTTTAATATTAGCTAGCTAGATTTGAATAGTTTTAAGACGACGCTTCAGGTCACACCGATAAGCAGAGCTGGCAGCTGCGATCTGGCATTTCGGATCCCTCCCCCTTTCATTTTGCTTGTGTCTTGTTGATCGGACACACTCCAAAGTCAACGCTAGGGATACCATTATTCAAATCCTATTTTTAGTTTTGTTTCAGTTTGTTGGATTTTTATTTAGAATAGATTAATTTTGAAGTTAGATTACACTTGAAGCACGTTAATTTCGCGTTTAAACCTAATGTAGTAACTTCGGGTGGAGCATTGGGGACGTGGCCGCAGACCTAGCGGTCCTTATTCAAATTATAATGTATATAGGCTGTTGTGAGAATTGCAGGGAACTGGATAGGCTAGCTCAGAACAGAAATAAGCTCAGGTACAAGTTCAACCAGTTTCAAGACGTAAAACTCAATGACAAAAAAATAAGTGCTTTTAAATCTAATGATTATTATAAACAACTACAGGTGTTGGTTGTGAAATATCAATCAAACTTACGAAGTAAGTTAGGTTAATATAATCGCTACGTCGTCGTCGTCGCCGCCGTAGTCCGTTGCCATATTCCCCTAATGATACAATAAATGATATATATGTACCTTGTTTAGTTTTTTACGCTGATTACAAATATGCTATACACTTTTCGATATCTCATTTAGTTTCCGAGATAATCGAATTTATATGAGAAATGTTAACAGTACAAACTAATATAAACTTTAATAGATATCCTACTTATTTTTATTATCATTTCGGTTTCAGTATCACATCATATAATTGTTGTGCAAAAGAAGATCAATTAGTTCGCGAGCCTTTAGCTATAGTTCATTGCGCTGGAAATGGCAAGGATGTGATACATGGAGATCACTATGAAGCAATCATTCCTAATTCGGCTGAAGATATTCCAACCGTACATCAAACTGACTTATTCGAAGGAATCACAATACCCGGGACTAATCACAGAATATATTTTAACAATTTTAATTTTCAACTAATGTTGATTGTGCGAAAGGATAAATTGGAAAAACTATTAATTCGACAAAGGTTCAAGTGCTGGGGGAACTTGACAGCCAAAGTATGCGTACCCCCTTCACATACCACTGAATATCAAAGAAAGAGGGGATAAGCTGTAAAACAATAAAAGATGACCGAACTGCATCAAACAAGAAAGAACAGCAGCTATGTTTAAAGACAATGAACATAGAGGCAGTAGGAAAAGCAGACAGAAAGAGATAGAAGCCTTTTGGAATGTTGTGCTTCAGATGTATGAGGATGGTAGCATGGACAGACAAAGTTAATAACAAATTGGCTGTAGAAACAGTAGAAGAATAAAGATAACTGTGGAAAACGAAAAAATAGGAGAAATAGAAGGACATGATACGTTCTAAGGCATTTCTGGGGAATAGTACAGGATATATTACAAGCAGAGATAGGAAAAGATAGGTAAGGTAGACCGAGATTAGACTTTCGCACACAGATAGGGATAGATGCAGACTGAGCAAATTTCAGCAAAATGTGAGGGTTAATGAGGGTACGCGTCCAACCAGTTCTAGGAGTTCTAGGAGTGATGATGATAATATATGAATCTTATTCAGCTTTTACGCTGATTACGAATATGCTATACACTATTCGATATCTCATTTACTTTTCAAGTTATTCGACTTTAAAATCGAAATTTTACAACCAACGAAAGTTTTTGTTAATAAAAATAATTATAACTTAAATTCAATTTTTATAGTAAATGTGAACTATATTTAATAATAAAATATTCGTAAGTTTGGTTGTAAGCCGTATATGCGGCGCAAATTTTTTTAATACAGGGTTACATAAGGGAGCGTTACAAGGTGCGTCATATTTAATTTGTGCATTCAACTATACTAAATATTCCTTAGCCATTTATTTTTATAGCTAACATAATGCGCCGGCGTTTCAACGGAAGGAATTCAAACTCAGTAATTTAAAGAAACTCATTTAAAGCTTAAAATAATTTATCTTCAAACACTGTAAATAAACCAATTAAAGGTCAGTTGTAAAGTTCATGTAGATTGCTATAATGTGTATCTATTTTGGAAACTTAACAATAAATTCGACACAATATACTTAAATTTCCTTCTTTTAAATTTTATGTCTAAACACACATTGTATGTCGCTAAACTGTATCGAAAAATCATAAAAATCCATCACGAGTGAAAATTTCAATTTTATTTACAAATATTACTTTGACATTTTGTAGAAACAAAACTCTTCGGATTGACACCAAAATGTCGACTGATATTGGTTATGTCAAATTTTACGAATATGACAGACAATTAAAGAACTCTGGCGATACAAGGTGTACTGAGAATTTTATCAGCGGTCTCTGCATACATAACAGACTGCAAGCAAACGTTTCAAATCGGCAAAATAAAAATTTGATCAAAAATGAAACTAATGTAGTAGAACAAAAAACCATTCCCTTGTTGAAATCGAAAGTAAAAGGTCATAATATAAACCGTTAAAACAAAAATTACAAATTTTAATGATTACGTCGTAATAACCCATTTACAATATCACTTAATAGTTAAGTTTATTTGATACTTACATAACTCGTAGAAAGTTATGAAAAACATTTAAAATCTTACCATTAAACACACTACAGTCACGTTGATACCAATCCTTATAAACTATAAACCGGATGTCTGTATCGTCATGTAAATTTAATTAATTCTCTGATTGTTGATATGTAAAACATTGTTACTAACAATAATTATTATTGAATAAGTTTCACAATCAGCCTTGAATTACAACACAAATTTTAATAATTGCTGTTTGTTATTTCTAAGGTTTTTTTAAACGCTATCAGCAGCATCGAAGTTATCTACAAATTCTGGGCGTAAAATAGTAACATTTAGTATTAATAGTTAATAAGGTTTAACAAAAACTTTAAAACGCAAAATTTGTACTGCGTAGAAAAACAACTACTATCTACAGCAGTGGTTCCCAAACTTTCTATGGCAAAATGTGACCATAAATGATTCATTATTGTCAACCTGACTAATACTGCATTACTGCTTCTATGTGCATTGATATTAAACTAAGATCTCTTATTACGTTTTGCCTTACTAATGGGTTTTTACTCCTATATTGCCAGCTGAAAGACACAAGGATAGATAACGAGGATTTCCTGATGATGTAAAGAGCCCAAGGTTAGTTTAGATGGAAAACGGCTCGTAGATAAAGAAACCTCCAAAGACTAAGCGGCTAGTCGAGTGGTGTGCTTTGGGTAGAACATGAGTTGGGGTCGGGGTTGGCTTACGATCAAAAACCTAGTGAATATGGCGCCACCGAATTTTTGAATACAAGGAAGACATAATTTGAGTCTGTTTGTATAAGGGGAATGCGGAAACCTATACTTAAATACCGGTGTACAAAAAATATTACGAGAACATAACCCTTACAAATGCTTACCTTCTGACTCGATATTGATTGTTAAAGATGCACTGCTACACCTGTAATCAAATTAAACCAAAAATAGCACAATTTGTGCATTTTGTTAATTAATTTAAAAAAATTTATAATTATTACGAATCAAACCTCATTCATTCCAACTAACAATCATAGACTTGACCGAAATTAATTTCTATTCTCTTAAGTTTTAGTTGAAAATTATTTACAAAGTTTTATCTTAACAAATTTACTTCAAAAAATGGACTAAATTATAGTATGGAAAGATATGTACTTATATACACGATATTGATTTCAACACCTGTATCTCACAAAAATTAGATAGTGTAGTTATTTTTACATTATAAAAATCTAGCAATGATTATTTTTGTAATTGTTTAAACTTGATCATTAAGAATGATTAAAGTATTCTACAGATTTTTATTAGCCTTCGGTAGTACTACTTAGACTTTACATTTAAATTGTATATTAAAATATTCCAATTAATAACTATTGTAGAGCAAAATGAAACAATTTAGTTATCTGGACTTAGATAGTTTGGTTTTTAAATAATAGCTTTAATTTTTGTTAGTCCTGAAAATTAACCCTCAATCTACATATATACTGCCCTCTACCATCTTTTTGTTTATTAGGTTCCTTTCTCCACTGACAAAGTTAACCAAAGGTCAATTACATAATGAACTAGGAAATTTCCACGTGAACAAGCAAAAACTTACGTGTTTGTCATTCCAAAGCTTACAGCTTGACGTACTTAAAAGCACTAATTACATACCAGATGTTTATCCACCAGAAAAACACTTGCGATGTATTTGGACCATCTCCGGAATATTTAATGATAATTGGAATCTTTTTGTTTCAACCATAATCAGGTTAGAATTCTTCAAAACCACATAATTTTATTAACCATGTTACAGAATATCAAACGAACATCACGTGTATCCACGTCAAGTAAATTATCCACGTTGAATAAATTGCCACATTAAATAAACTGCATATTAAATAAGTTGCATATCAAATAAGTTACATTTCAAATAAATTGCATGCTATTCTAAAGCCAACCATTTTAATTTACGCCTAGTTTAGTGCAAACTTATTCGGCGAAGCTGTCGACATAGAATGCCCTAACAAAGACGCTTTCATTATTAATTCGAACTTTTTCTTCACATGTTTCCAACACCAGGTATAATAACCCGATGCCATGTTCTTATAACAAGAACAAACGACTTTCTCAAGCAACAGCCCAGGTGAAATTGTTGTATTCTGACGTATACTACCGCTTGACAACAGTTACAACGATCTTTATAATTATCGAAGGGGGAGCTCTTATAATGACGCTTGTAAATGGTATTTTCTGTCACCGCTTAACTTATAATTTATGCTCGCGGTTTTAAAGTTTATGTTAGATCAAACAACATGTAATAACTATTACGTAAAACTGTGTAGAGATATTGCAGGGAAATAAACTTGTTACACCCTTAGATTAACTTACCTGTAATTCAGGTTTTCCGTTGGCAAAATCAAACAAAATGAAAAACAAGAAATAAGAAAATCAAAGTCCGAGATGAAATAGTTACACAAGCGCATTGGTTTTTATTGTTTAAAGTAAAACAATACATATTTTTTAAGTAATAATAATAACTGATTAAACATTAATTTTAGCCTGCATAAACCTTGTTATTGCAAATTTTAGAACCGGACTGACTTTACACCTCATAGAGAAGAAACTTTATCCTTTCCTTAACCATAGCATCATGTAGGTGGGGATGATCGCAAGGGCTAAGATTCTTGCACATTATATTTATACAATTTACATTAGTTAGGTAACTATTGAAATTATAACATAAGTAATTCTTGAAATTATTACAGGCCGGCCACCTTGAAATCTCGAAGATTTAAAAAGCATAGACAAAAAAATTCATATCATGAAAAAACTAAGAATAATAATATCTACATATTCTTAACTATAAACTTGGATAATTTGTTTGACTATAGTAAAAAATAAACGACGCATCAAGCTTCATAAAACATCAGTTCACTTCTGGTAATGTATACAATTTATGTACTGCGCGAGTTATGTATCCCCTCATTTTATATATATATATATATATATATATTATAGGGTTAATTTAGGGGTAGGTTAAGTCATAGGGGTCGTAGAATAAGCAAGGGAAACACCCAAGTAACAGAAGCACGGAATTACAGATATTAGAAGAGTAAATAGGTCATTATAAATATTATTAGTTGAGAGCACACTGTATATAGCAGTACAAACGATTAAAACAGATATCCAAGAGTAGCTATGAGCAAAGATGAGAATTAAAAAAGGTAACGAAACGCATTGAATTTAAATCAGTGAAAAACGTGCATGAATTGGCTAGACAAATATTCAAAAAAATGCGTGGATATATCATCTTAAACGCACTTAGAAATTATACATTATTTGAAAAGCGTACGTGATTTAAAAGTATCATATTTGCTCAAAAATCCAATTTATTAGGAAATAAACAAACACCAAATTTATTTCGATTTAGATTAGAATAAGGCCAAACAACAATAACACTACGTGATCGATTAAATGAAGATTCCTGGGATTTCTGAAGTAAGTGCATAGGTATAATAAGAATTTCGTGACAAAGTGAGCATCGCGCCATGGTATTGAACTGGACAACGGGTAAAATGCCCAAAACAACAAATGATAATACACTTGGTCTCGCCCAGCACGTGGAGTCAACGAATGAGAAACTAAAGAGGGCCGATCTTATAAATATCATAACAATTGAATATTGAGTTAGTATACTTTTAAACTGGGCAGTCACTATACTTAAATGTGAAAAATATTTACGTGAAAAGTTAAGTGAAAATTATTTTAAAGAGTGTATAATTGTGCAAAGAGAGCCGTACTTCTAAAAAGACGTAAGAAAACAGATTTAGTGAAATTATATCGTTTCTAATAATAAATAAAACAGGGCTCTGGTTAAATACGTTCTGAATAATTACCATCTGATTAAATACCTTCTGATTAAAAACGTTTTAAATTACGTTCTGAATAATTACGATCTGAAGAACTACGTTCTGAACCACAATCGAAATAACGTTACGATTCTTGTTAAAACTTTTAATAACGATCCATTACGATTTTAAATACAATTTTGGATACGAAACTCTGGAAAATGCTGTCTGCTCAAACAATTTAATAATCTCTAAAAATGGTAAATATTCTATTACAGAAACGAAAAACCTTTCATTGAAAAAACGATTTGGATACTAAATTTTGGTTGGATGTCGACTTCAATTCCTAGGAATACAGAGCTCCTACAAAACCACTTCAGGTTAGATATTTTTTTGATGATTTATTTTAAAACTGTTTTATTTCAATAATAATTTAAAAGTGTAAGAGCCGACAAATTGGGGTTTCTTGAATATATTTATGAAAAGTTATAGACATTTTTAAAACGTTTCAACAGGTCTCTAAATGTAATAAAATCTCGTTTAACTAGCTTCATTTTCTAAAAATCTAATAGATGTAAATAATTCAAAAAGGGAGAAGATATTTAAAAGGGGAAAAGTTGTAAATATTTAATCATTATACTGTGTATTGTGGAATTGTTTTATTTAATTGAATCAGCTAGTCGAGGCAAAAGAAAATTATAAATTAACATTTTCACAAGTGGTTGAGCAACATAAGGGTTAACACAGCATTTTTATGTACGCCCAAGCCGTGGGGCGAGATATCACAGTAATATATATATATATATATATATATATATATTATATATATATATAATATATATATATATATATATATATATATATTAAATAATAGAATCTAATAGGAAATTATTAGAAATTGTTAAATAAATCATAAGTCGAGTACAACAATGTAACTCAAGGATAGATATAAAAAGGTTATTAACAGTTCATGAGAGCGGATGCAATACAATGTATTCCAGACGATAGTGACACTGCAGGTGGCAGGTCACAGACGGTTAAGATACGCAATTACCTAGAAATTAAGATTGAAACAATGTAACAATGAAAAGAACTATGAATAAGCAGACATGAGCTCTGCAAGTTCCCACAGCCATGTGAGGGGGTAAGAACATTATAAATAGCCCGGGAGCCCCAGTTGACAGCAGTCAGTCTGAGTATTACAGCTTTCGCATTGTTGTTTACCTAGGCTACTCGCCCTAATATTAGTTCAACTAAAAAAATTATTTTGATTTAAAGTTATTTTAACCAGTTTGTCAAAATTCCATTATAATTTCTGTTTAAGTTAAAACCAATAAATTGTTATGAAGACTTAAAAAAAGTTTTTAAAAACACCGCTCCCAAGGCCCGAAACGTAACTGGCGCAGCGTACGGATGTCAAAAGGTAACTAGAGAACCCAAATTCGAGGAACTGGTTATCTGAAGTTTTAATTCCAAATTTGGCAGAACCCAAACAAGGTTGGAGGAAGTACAAGCATCGACCGAATCCAATTAAACAAACTTGGAGGAAATACAAGCATCGATCGAATCCAAACCAAACCAACGTAAACAAAGTACACGAATCGACCGAGTCCATACCCATAAAACAAAAGATGAAGAAATTAATGTAAGTTCATTTTTCTTAAAACTAATTGACTTTTACAAACTTATTGATATTTGCTAGTATAAGAAATTTTTTTATTATTTTACTAGTTATGCATGTGCAGAAAACCATTTTTAACTATTATTGCAATTTTATGCTATATAACGAAAATAATTCACTTATATAATAAGGAAATTGTTTTCAAATACGAAAAATTATTTTTAAAACAAAAGAGAATTTTAGAACAAATAGTACAAACAAGTAATACGAATTATTATCAAAATAACTGGCGCACAATAATTAAATTAATACCAAACGTAACTGAGAAAAATGCAATGATTTAATTCAGCAAACATAAAAATAGAACGTATTTAACTCTATCATTTAACACCGAAAGCAAACGCAATTCTTATAAACAAACAGTAAAAGAAACGATTTATTGCAGTTTTAAACTTCATCAAAGCTCTATAATTCGAATACCTCAATTAGAGAAACGAGTATTTAAAATTTAACCTTCAAAGCATTTCTATAAATTACAGAAACGCACTTTGCATTACAATTTATTAATAAATTAATCCACAAAGTAAAATAAAGCGTATAAAATTGTGACCAACATTGAAGAAAATTATTCATCATTGCGACCCTATAACTATCCATAATTACTGAAAAGCTATCGCAATCTTATATTTACATAACGGAAAGACGCAAACTATTAATTCTCAAATCAACTAAAAACAACACCTTTCAGAAAAGTATTAATAAATCCAATACATATAATCGCATATTATACAAAAGCATTTACGCAATTAAATTATCACGAGATTAAATTACATCTTTAAGTAGACATAACA
This sequence comes from Platerodrilus igneus, assembly GCA_036346225.1. Classification (NCBI taxonomy): domain Eukaryota; kingdom Metazoa; phylum Arthropoda; class Insecta; order Coleoptera; family Lycidae; genus Platerodrilus; species Platerodrilus igneus. Next base: position 8,831,870 of record JARFIW010000791.1, read on the forward strand.
CTTTGTTATCTAAACAAATTTATTGTATAAATTACAAAGGCAATATTGTAACAAAATAATTAATTGAAAACTTGCAACTAAAATTAAAACTCTAGGTGACGAGACAGACAAACATCTAACACGTTCATACAATTCAATTAACACCCACGGAGAAGAGATAATTATAATAGTCTTAATAAAATCGGCACAACTGAACAAAGATAAAGTCTTAACTGGCGCAAAACATACGAAGTGTAGTAGTAACCGCAAGAAATTATTTAGTTACATCGGAATCTTTCAGAAAACAATATTCAAGTAAAATTACGACAAATTAACATCCGCGAAATAAAAACAAACGAATTCAAGACTACATCAATTAACTAGACAATGCCGAGCATAAATCCCACGAATTAATTACCGCGTGCGTATAACTATGTATAAATATAAGCAACTACAATTCTTTAAATAACCCAGCGCAATTCAAACCAAAAAGTAATAGTACAAACCACGAAATAAATCACGAATCTACAAAATTTGAAATTGAATAAAAGCGAAAGCAACTCTTAACAAAAATGAGCTTAGATATGAAGATTTACTTTGAAACGACCTCAATTTTTAATGGAGAGCAAGCTCACCTCGAGATTTTCATCGCAACATGCGAAATATTTTTGAAAACCTTCCACAACCCCGGAGATAACGAAAGATATGTATTACTTTTACGCCTGATAATAAGTAAACTTACCGGACGGGCACTAACACTAATAGCCAGCCGAAATGATCTAGAAGAATGGCAAGACTTTAAACGCATACTAATTGCATATTTTGGAGATCAGAGGAACATAAAATCCCTGGTACAAGACCTGATAAACCTCAGAATGAAAAACAACTAATTCCCGTATCAATTCGGAATGAAATGCCAAGACGTGAGAAGTCTAATCCTAACAAAATTAAAAATTAAAGAACTCGTTTAAAAATATCCGACAGTTAAAAACAAAAATGTGTGACGAAATGACACTGGATACCTATATAAATGCACTACCAGAACGACTATGAGATAAAACCATTTTCCAACGTCTCCAAAACCTAGAAGAAGCCATGAACATGATAATAGAAGAAGGAAATGTGATGTATCACCAAAACAGACTATACAACCCCAACGGAAATGAAAGTTATTCACCAATAAAGACTATACAAGCCACGAGACAAACGACCACCCAACCGAAATTCACACCACAAATGAATCAACCGCGAATTAATAATCCAAATTTTAATAATACGAATTCTAATAATCAATATAAACAATTTCCAAAACCAACATTTAACCCAAATTTTACGAAACCCGCATTTCAACCCAGATTCAACCAAAGCGTAAACCAACAAAGACCAGCATTCAGCGCGAACCCTATTAGAAATACCCTAATGATAAATAACAATAACAACCGTAATAACTATTACAAACCAACGCCCATGGATATCTCATCTGGTAACACTAGACAAAATACAAAAATAACCCACATCCGACCAAACCCCCCATCAAAAGCGCAATTTTACATCGGAAGAACTATTTCACCAAGAAGTAGAAAAATTTGACAATGATCAAAATAATTACATTGAGCCCAGTACGAACGATGAATCAAAACATGTAGAAACTTATGAACGCGACGAACCATACGAAACTAACGAAGAGGACGACTACGAAAACGCGTGCTCAAATTTTCAGATAGACCGATTCATAAACGACCAAACTTAATAAACTTAAATAATATTAATCACCTAGTACTACTATACATAGAAATACCCCATGCCTAATTCAAACTATTAATCGATACCGGATCCTCGAAAACATTAATTAGCCCCCGAATCGTAAAAAAACATTATTTAGATTATGTAGAAAGAAAACCATTTAAAATTAAAACAGCCCATCAAACGACACTACACCAATTCGTAGCTAGCATACCTAGAACATTCAACGTAAAAATGAAACACAAATTTTGTATTTTTGAATTTAACGACAAATATGACGGACTAATAGGAATGGACCTTCTAAGAAAATTAGGAGCCAACATTGACATAAAACGCGGTATTTTAAGAACGAAATACGGACGAATCCCCATTAAATTTCAAAATACCCAAGTCGAGCAAAAATACACAGTAGAACCCCGAAGGGAAAAAAAAATAGAAATCCCAGTAAATTCAAACAACAAAGTAGGAATAATAAACCACAACTTTTCAACAAGGAGTAGAACCCCCACCGCATTAGTACAAATAAAAGATAATTATGCCACAGCGACGATATTAAATTCAAATGACTATCCCGTAGAACTATTATTAACCAACCCAATTAACATAAAAGAATTTAAATTTAACGAAATGGAGATAGACGAAAATTTAGAAAATGATTAGGACCCCGTAGAACACGGCATAATGTTAAGAGAATATTTAAGTAACATTCGCTTTAATACCGACATCAACAGAGAAGAGCAAAGAGCAATTAAGAATTTATGTTTCGAATATCGTGACATATTTCATTGTGAAGGAAAACTCCTAACATTCACCAACACAGTTAAACATAACATCGAACTAACGGATAATAAACCAATATTTACAAAAGCATACCGACTACCTCTGGCAAACCAAGAAGAAACTGACAGACAAGTAGCAGACTTATTAGAACAAGACATAATTCAGCACTCCAACTCACCATGGAGCAACCCCGAATTAATAGTACCCAAGAAGTTAGACGCCTCGGGCATGAGAAAATACGGAATGGTAATAGACAACAGAAAGTTAAACGAAAAAACGGTAGATGGCAAATACCCACTACCCAATACAACCGAAATTTTAGACAAATTAGGTAAATGCCAATATTTTTCAACAATAGACCTCGCCTCAGGATACCATCAAGCAGAAATGGATGAAATGGATACATTGAAAACCGCCTTCAGCACCTCTAGAAGACATTACAAGTATAAACGAATGCCATTTGGACTAAAGAACGCACCCGCTACTTTTCAGAGAGTCATGGACAATATATTACGAGGAATACACAACAAGAAATGCCTTGTGTACCTAGACGACATCATAGTTTATTCTACATCATTAGTAGAACACATAGAAAGATTGAAAGAAGTATTTGAAAGACTAAGACAAGCACATTTCAAAGTGCAATTGGACAACAGCGAATTTTTACAAAAGGAAGCATCATTTCTAGGACATATAATAACACCCCAAGGAGTAATGTCAAATCCTGATGAAACAAATGCTTTACTAAATTACCCTTCACATAAAGCAAACAAAGAAATTAAAGAATTTTTAGGACTTAGTGGTTACTGCCGCAAATTCATTAAAGATTACGCTCAGGTAACCAAATTCCTGGCAAATTGTTTAAAAAAGGGAAACAAAATTGAACACACCTTGGAATTAATTAAAGCTGTAGACAAAATTAAAAGTATATTAACAAATCACCTCGTATTAGAATACCCAGACTTTTCAAAACCATTTATACTAACGACAGACGCATCGAATGTAGCATTAGGCGCAGTATTGAGCTAATGAAAAGTAGGCAGCTATAAACCAATCAGCTGCGCATCCAGAACTCTAAATGAAACCGAACAGAAATATAGCACTATAGAGAAGGAATTATTAGCCATAATTTGGGTAACAAAGTATTTCAGACCATACCTTTACGGACGAAAATTTTATTGATCATAAGTATGGCTATGCAAACCTAAAGAACCAAATTCAAAATTACAAACGATGGAGAATAAGACTAGAAGAATATGATTACGAAATTATATATAAAAAAAGAATTTATAATAACAACGCAGACGCCTTAAGTAGAATACGGTTCAATGCACTAGAAACAGAATCAATTGTAGGAAACGTAGATGAAACTGAAATAAGGGAAGACCCAGAAGAGATCGACACAATACATTCCACACAGAACGAAGAACCTAAAACCGTGATTAAAATTTTAAACGAAGCCATCGATATAAAACCCAATCAATTTATAATTACTGAAGCTTTGAATAACCCCAATCCCGTAAAATACACAAAAATAGACAACAAAAAGATAAACCAAATTCAAATAACAGAGGACGATAACGAAGGACAAATAATTAAAATTCTAAAAGAATACACCCTCGAGAAAAAACGATTTTATTTTTATTTCAACACCGAACCCTTGTACAAACGATTTTCAGAATTATACATTAAATTATTCAATAACTCTGGCCCTGAACTTATCAGATGCACACGAAAATTAATAACATTAGACGACCTTGACGAAATAAATGATGTAATTAGAAATCAACATGAAGGAAAAACAAACCATCGTGGAATTAATGAAACTATAAAGCAACTTATAAAACGATACTATTTTAAAGACATGAAAGAATTGACCACAGATTTTATAAACCAATGTGAACTATGTCACAAAGCAAAGTACGACAGAAAACCCCCAAAGATACCCTTAATGTTGACCAAAACACCCGACAAACCTTTTCAAAAATTACATGTCGGGACTCTCGTACTAGAAGCACAAAACTATTTAACAATTGTAGACGCATTCACAAAAAAGGTCAAGTAATACCCATCAGTTCTAAAAGTAGCATTGACGTAACACACGGATTTTTACAATACTTTACATTTTATGGAACACCCGAAACAATAACGTTAGATAACGGCAATGAATTCAAAAATAAGACTATCCAAAACACTTTAAAACTCCACAAAATAAAAATTCATTTCATAACTGAAAACCAGCCTGAATCAAATGGACTGATTGAACGACTACACTCAACCCTGTTAGAACAAATCCGATTACTAAGAATAACAACACATCGCCAATTTAATGTCATACGCACTAATCGCCCACAATAATACCATTCACTCATTAACAAATTTTACACCCTTAGAATTAACTTTAGGACATTCAGATTCACGCTACCCTTACAACATACATTATAATAAAGAAGTGTATCAGTAATATGCCAAAGATCATAAAAAGAAACTAAAATAACCTACGACAGAGTAAAAGATAAATTAGATAATTACAAAGAGCGTATTACCACAAACCGTAATAAGGACACCGACGCAAATAAATTTTCAATAGAACAAACCGTGTATGAGAAGAATTTCCAAAGTAAACGACATAAAACGGCACCCAGAAATTTAGGCCCATTTAAAATTAAGAGAATATCCGACAAAAATATAGCCGTAGTAGACAACGGCAAAATAACGAAGTACATTCACTTGAAAAACTTAAGACACCCTGTAATTTTAGATGGACAATCATCGCCCTTACCGTCAACCTTCGCCCAGAAACAACAGACAACGAAATAGTTATAAAAGATATAAAAAACAACCCCAGTGTACTACCAATAAAATTAGGCAATATGCAAAATACCATAGACTATTGGACATTTGCACAAAAATTCGACCTAACGGAATTAAAACAAGAATTTCAGAAAATTAAAGATAATTATTATCGACTAAAACAAAAAATGGACAAAGCAAAATTCGGAAAGAAATGCGCCATAGAAATGATGAATTATAACAGTATAATAGCAAGCATTTTAAGAAGCATAGAGGATAAATTTAACAGATTAATACCCACAGTGCAAACTACAAGACGAAAAAGAGCACTAATCAACGGATTAGGTAATATAATAAAAGGTATCACAGGCAACTTAGATAATCAAGACGCAGAACGTTATGACAACGCAATACAGCAATTAATTGAAAATCAAAACTATATAAAAACTATAATTGACAACCAAACATCACTAACCCAATCAACAATTATAAAATTTAACAAAACATTAAGAAAGCTAGTAAGAAACCAGGACAGTATAGCCAACCGAATACAGACCCTTGAAACCAACATGCAAACTACCATGTTAGGCGTGCGAGATTTAATTAGATTTAATACAATATTTACTCAAATAATATCAACTCTTACCTTAACACAACAAATTTTAGCAACTTTAGAAATCGTAGTAACATTTGCAAAATTAAATAGCCTACACTTTAGTATCATATAACCAACCGATTTATTAAAGGAATTAATAAGAATTAGATCATTTATAACCAACAGTAAATTACCCTTTGATGTCATAGAATCAAACATTTTTATATTTGAAAAAATGGCTATAGTTAAAGGCTATATAAAGAACAACGAAATAACTTTTTTAATAGAAATCCCAATAGTAGAGTGTAACAATTATAATTATTATCATTTATGTGCTTTTCCAATGAAAATTACTAGCACATATCAAGTTATCATACCTAAAACCAAATTCCTATACCAACGAAAAATGTACCGAAGTCACACCAAGCCAATATTTATGCAAATTACTGACAACAGCTATTCAAAAAAACAGCCCTTGCGAAGTACAATTATTAAAATTTTCAAACCATTACAAAAACTGTGAAGCAAAACACGTACAAATAACCACCATGAACATTCAAAAGGTTACAGAAAACAAATGGATCGCCATTTTCCCAACAGAAGTAATAGCAACATCCACTGCTATCAAGATGAAAACAACCTAGCATTAACTGGAAGCAAATTAATTACCCTTAAAGAAAACTGTTATTTAAAATTGAAAGACGGAATAATCAAAGTTCATCAAGACCCCATAACAACAAAGAAACTACAGTTCAAGATAGAACAACAAAAAGACGAAGAAATAATCAAGAAACCCATGCAGCTAGAATATCTGGACTTAGACGACCTCAACCAAGCCATGAAATTAATGGAAAACTACAAAGAACATTTAAGTGAACTCAAAGTGTCCAAGTTACACTATGACAATATAAGCGTTTGGACAATTGTGTTAATCATTTCAATAATTTTTCTAATTATGTATGTATTTTACAAAATGTATCTTAGATATTAGAATAAAGAAAACAGTTTTAGATTTAAGGAAACAAAAAGAAATAAAGAAACAATAAGTGTACCCTTATAAGCAATGAATTTTAAATAATGAATTTTATGAATTTAAAAATTAAGCAAAACCTTAATTTTTCATTTACGTCGGGAGGAGTTATGTATCCCCCAATTTATATACAGTGCTTCCCAAAAGTAACGGATATATTCGATTAAATGATTATTGACAATTTCTGAGTAAGAAGCTCTGACACGTCGATTTTTATTTTTAAATTGTCATTTAATTATGTAATTTTTAACCCCCCCACCCTTCAACCCCTAAGCGCTAGCATCCCCTACTTAAAAATTTTAAATAGAAATGTACCCCTTGTGATACCTCAATTAATAGCATTTTTCATGCAGAAATAAAATTTTACAAAAAATTCTAAATCGGCCGATAAATAACTGTTTTATTCAATAAACAATACTTAAATGAAAAGCAAAAAACAAACCCAATTTCAATTAAATGTTCAAACTGCTGCCCGTTAGCGGCTAGGCAGAGTTCTAATCTAGAGACAAACTCTTGTTGAACTTTGTTTACTACACTTTAAATTTTAAATAACCCCAGAGAAAATAATCCTAAAAGGTTAAGTCGGGAGACCTTGCGGGCCATTCAATTTGTCCTCGTCTACCAATCCACCTCATAGGAAATACTTGGTCGAAATATTCCCGTACTGGACGTGCATAGTGGGGAGGCGCACCGTCTTGCTGTAGCCAAATACTGGGATCAGGTGAATCAGGATCTTCTGCATTCGGATGTAGTACCGTTAAAGCCGGAATTCATTCAAATTGGAGAAAATTTAGATATTGTTCCCCATTGAGTGTTCTCTCAAAAAAGTGCGGTCCAATAACTTTATTACCCACTATCCCCGCCCAAACATTAATCTTTTGTGGAAATTGTGTATTTGCTTCCATCATCCAATGCGGATTTTCATCAGCCCAATAACGGCAATTCTGCTTATTAACGGTAGCATTTAAATAAAATGTTGCCTCATCAGAAAACATAATATTTCCTTCCAATCCAAGATTTTCATTGCAAAGTTCCATCATTGTCTCACAAAATTGCGCTCGCCTATCAAAATCGTTATCTGATAACTCTTGCACTAATTGCACTTTGTAAAGGTGAAATTTTTGCTTACGGAGAAATCTATGAACTGCACTTTTTGATGCATTTAACTGTGAAGCGACTCCCGCAACGCTTGAATGTGGATTTTCCTGCACAAATAGCAAGACATCCAATTCTGAATCTTCATCTAAAGCTGATGGACGTCCATCTTTAGATTTATCTCGTACGTGTCCAATATTCCGAAATTTATTTTCAATTCGGCTTATCGTTGATTACGAGATTGGGGGGGGGGGAGGTTGGGATGAATTTCATTGAATAAAATTTGAACTTCTTTGTGCGTTTGAATTCTATCTCCAAAGCCAATAATCATTAAAATTACAATCCTTTCGACTTCGTTAAGTCTTATTTTTGCTGACTTATTATTAAACAAGCAACACGCATTTAACTAACGTACTTTCACTAAACTTATTTGACACTTTACAAACATTTTGTTTGTCAAGTCATACCCGATAATTGGCACTTTAAGTGAATAAGTTTGTTGAATAAAACAGTTGTTTATCAACGGATTTAGAATTTTTTGTAAAATTCTATTTCTACATGAAAAATGCTATTAATTGAAGTATAACAAGGGGTACATTGCTATTTAAAATTTTTAAGTAGGGGATGCTAGCGCTTAAGGGTTGAAGGGTGGGGGGTTAAAAATTACATAATTAAATGACAATTTAAAAATAAAAATTGACGTGTCAGAGCTTTTAACTCAGAAATTGTCAATAATCATTTAATCGAATATATCCGTTACTTTTGGGACGCACTGTATATATATATATATATATATATATATATATTAAATAATAGAATTTAATAAGAAATTGTTAAATAAATCATAAGTCGAGTACAACAATGTAATTTAAGGATAGATATAAAAAGATTATTAATAGTTCATGCGAGCGGATGCAATACAATGTATTCCAGACGATAGTGACACTGCAGGTGGCAGGTCACAGACAGTTAAGATACGCAATTACCTAGAAATTAAGATTGAAACAATGTAACAATGAATAGAACTAAGAATAGGCACACATGAGCTCTGCAAGTTTCCATAGTCATGTGAGGGGGTATGGACATTATAAATAGCCCGGAAGCCTCAGTTGACAGCAGTCAGTCTGAGTATTACAGCTTTTGCATTGTTGTTTACCTAGGCTACTCGCCCTAATATTAGTTCAATAAATTAAATTATTTCGATTTAAAGTTATTTTAACCAGTTTTTCAAAATTCTATTATAATTTCTGTTTAAGTTAAAACCAATAAATTGTTACGAAGACTTGGAAAAAGTTTTTAAAAACACCACTTCCACTCGCGTTTAGTAAAACGCCCATTAGGTAGGCGGATGGCGACGTTTCTCAATATTCCGTCAGATGCAAGATGCAATTCTGTTACTCGACCCAAAGTCCATTGTAGGGGTGGTAAGTTTTTTTCCTTTATTAACCCTAAGAAACCAATTTTTAGAAGCTGAGGAAGATTCTTAGACCATTTTCCTCTTTTCTGCATATCCAGAATTACTCGTAGGCTCCATTGCTTCCAAAAATCTTGCACTTGTTTTTGTATACGTTGGTAGAAATCCAGTTTACTATCGGTTATATGCAGAAGGTTAGGTTCAGGTAGGGAGGTTAACGGTTTACCAATAAGGAAATGACCGGGAGTTAAGGGATTTATATCAGTGGGGTCGGTAGATAGAGAGGAGAAAGAGGTCGTGAGTTTAATGTTACTTCAAATTGTATCAATACGGTTTGAAGATCTTCGTAGGTTAAAGTCGCCTTGCCTAAGACTCGCTTTAAGTGAGTTTATGCGGATTTAATACCACTTTCTTATAAGCCTCCTTAATGAGGAGCTCGTGGGGTAATAAAAGTCCAAGTAATAGATTGATTTGCTAAAAAGTTGGATTTTCGATCTCTATTAGTGTGATTACCTAAAAACTGATAGAGTTCCTGTAACTCGTTGGACGCGCCAACAAAGTTAGTGGCGTTATCGGAAGTAATTGCATTTGGTTTTCCTCTACGGCTTATAAATCGTTTTAGAACAGCAAAAAGGCATTGGTGGTTAGGTCAGTAACTATGTCTAGATGCACAGCCTTTGTTACCATGCAGACAAAATGGCAAATGTATCCCTTCAAAAGCTTAAGGTTACGCGTCTTGTGATCTTTAATACGTATTGGTCCCGCGTAATCAATTTCCACGTTGTGGAACACCGGAGTACCGAGTTCAATTTCTTTTGAGGGCAGATTGCCCATTACCGGATTATAAGACTTAGGATTTGCTTTAAGACATTTAAAGCACTCATGGCTAATTTTCTTAGCTATATTCAGACCTGATATTGGCCAAAATTACTCTCGCAAGCAAGATAGTAATTGTTGGGAACCACAATGCATTAGATTAACGTGAAACTACTCAAAAATAAGTTTTGTCAACTTATGCTGTTTGGGAAGTAAAACGGGAAATTTTTTGTGAAAGGAGTAATTAGAGTTATTTAGTCGACCCCCTACTCGGAGCACATTATTGGTATCTAAAAAAAGAATTCAATTACATTATTCCAGAATCTGTGTTTAAGGTTTGACCAGATTTTAGCTGATTTATTATTTTACCAAACGTGTTGGCTTGAAAAAGTCGTAGCAAAATATTTTGACTTTTTTGGAGTTCAGAAGTTTGTAATGAGCCAGAAAATTTAATTGTGCCAGGCCTGCAATTGTTAGGGTGACAAACATTTAGCAAGTTTAAAGTATCGCTACATGATTTTAGTTCAGAGCCAACTTGGATATTAATGGCTTTAGGCTGGACGGGCCACTTGTCGCAAGGTTCGGTTAAAAAGTCTGGGCCGTACCACCACAAAGGTTGATCAAGTAGCTTGTGCACAGTAACACCGCGCGAAATCAGATCGGCAGGATTTAACTTTGATGGCATATGAAACCGAGAATTCAAATCAGTGGGCTCTTGAATTAAGGCTAAACGATTAACGACAAACACTTTGAACTTATTGGGAGCAGAATAGATCCAGTCGAGTCAGTTCATAGTCAGGTATAAGCAATAGGGTGTTTTAAATTAGATTTGATCTTTTGTATGAGCTGAGCTAGCAACACCGCAGCACACAATTTGAATCGAGGAATCGTCGCCTCATGCAGAGGCTCAACACGAGATTTTGAGCATATAAGATTAGCATGAGATTTGCCGTCCGTATCGGTAATACGTAAGTAAACGAAAGCACCGTAAGCGTAGCTGCTGCTACCACTGAAACCACAAAGTTCCAAACAGGAATGATTGGTTGGAATTGCGCACCGAGATACTTGTAGGTTTTTACATACCCAATTCTTCTTTAAAGGAATTCCACTCCGCATTGAGAGCTTGGGTAATACTTTCATCCCAGGAAATCTTGAATTGCCAGAGCCTTTGTATTAGAAGTTTTCCGAAAGTTACAACTGGAGATATGAGGCCTTACGGATCAAAAACTTGCGAAATCATGGATAGAACGGATCGTTTGGTATTTTTCAAAGAATTAGATACAAGTTGAACATCATATAATATAACATCTTGTGTAACGTTCCAAACACTACCTAACGTTTTGGCATTAGCTCGATCACCTAGAGAGACAGTATAAAGAGTACTGTCATCTTCGTTAGACAATATTTCAGTAGAATTATACAGGAATTTTCTAATTGGGAAACCGGCGCTAGCTAAAATATAGGTCACTTCTTCTTGGATTTATCTTGCTTCCTGAACACTGTTAGCTACTGTGATAAGGTCGTCTATATAAAAACTGTTTTTATTACGGCCCAGGTAGTAGTAAAATTTTTAGCATATAGTGTTGATAATTGCTCTAAACATTTGGTTGTTAAGTAGTTAGCACTTGCTGTTCCGTAAGTTCGTAAGTATCAAGCGGTAAACTAGGATTATCCCGCCACAGAATACGCTGAAATTTGCGTTCCGCAGGTTGTACCAGTATTTGGCGATACATTTTTTCGATATCGCCAGTTAAAGCAACTTGGTGTTGTCGAAAACGAACTAAAATCGAAAATAAGTCATGAATTACTGGTCCGACTACTTGTGCATTATTAATGGAAATACCAGAAGATGGAGGGGGTGCTGCCATTAAACACGACTCTCAGTTTGTTAGTTAGAGAATTTGACTCAACGACCGCATGGTGCGGTAAGTAATATGAAGGTATATTTGAGGAGTTTATTTCGGAATCAAGAGCCTGTAAAGTTGGTTTAGCTGCCAAGCTTTTAATGGGTGAAACTTTAGACATGTGTTCTAATGAAATGTATTGTTACGTTTATTTTCAACATAATTGATTATAAACACGCTCTCGAATAAATTCCTCAACTTAAATCTAGTTGTTTTGAAACGGCAAGTTTATGCTACAATTAAATTGTTTATATCTTGTTTTAGGTACCCGTTATCTTGGTATACATTACGACCTGGTATAATAGTGTTCTCTATTGTTCCGATGTAAAAACTTGTTGAAATAAGGTCGCGTACTATCCAATAAAACCCGAGTTTTCCAGTTTCAATCGCGCTTTGAAAAGCGAGAATTTGCAGTTCAAATTCCTGTTATTTGAACCATTGCTGAATTTGGTTCTACAGCTTGTGCGTCGAAGTGTTTTCTGCATTATACGTCGCCGTATTTCAAAAGCAATGCACGTTTGTTTTGTTTTGTTCGATAACTAGGAGTTGTTTTGCGTGTATTAGTGAGTCTCCTCGCGCGTACCCATTCTAATCAGATTCTCTTTTTAGTTTTTTTTTTGCTGGAGGCCAAATGGGTTCTTTCTTTCTGTAGACCAACTGTTTTTGTCTGTAGACCAACTGCTTTTGTCTGTAGACCGCTACTGCAGTTATGGTAGCAGGATAAATAGATCCTGACGACCATGGCGTTGCTGGGCTGACTCACCCTCGACGGTTTATGAGCTAAGTATCCGGACACCTACAGGTATGTAACCTGTTTTCTTTTGTGTGTGTCAATGGCATATTTCGTATCAACGTTGGGTGTAGTTGCGTGACATTGTAGAACTATTGCTTGTTGCTGCTAATCGATATTATCGCTCTAAAGGTGTGATGTACTTTAGTTAAAAATGTTGGAAAGCTCCCGCACGTTAACTCTTTCCTACTAATTAGTTATTTTACAAAAAGTATTAGACGAAATTTTAAAAACGCTTGACAAACGCTCTCACAGGTTTAATTACTACTGATTAATTTTATTTTGTATGAAATATAAGATGTGCACTTTGTATCTAAATTCTTAAATTGCCCGTACAATATAATTGTTTGCTGTGAAATAATAACACTTAATTTATCTTCTTTTTGCTTGTTTGGACAGAATCCTTTATTTATTTTTATGTGTTAATATAGATAAACGTGGGCGATGTGTTTTTTTTTATTTTTGGTATGTAGGCGAATCCCCCCCACTCTCTGCGTTTGATAGTTTGCCTGGTATTTAATTTTCTTCCGGCTACGTCTAGGTACGCAGCAGTATTCATTGATAAATTTTGTATATTCAGTTTGGAGTTCAGAATTAGCACAAAGTTTGCGCTCTAAGTTAAAAAACCGTTTTTGACTAAGTCTAATGAGTAACCAAGTTTCGTCAGTTTGGAATTAAACGGAATAGACACAATCAAACGACCAGATCCATTTGGAGTTATGGTTTCCGCGAAATGACGTTCACAGAAACGTTCTTCTTAAGAGAGCTTAGATGTCTTGCGTAAGGGTTAAACGTTCTCCAATTGCCGAAATTTTTCTACACAATTGTTAAGATTTTGTAATGACGTGCCATTATAATTAATAACCAGATTGACACAGACAACTTTGTGAAAGTGTGGCGATGCTGGACAGCTACCAGAAATCACCCATCCAATGTTACATGCCAAAAATCGGTTATGTATCACATTTAGATTAAGTATAAATTATAAGATAGTTCCCGCGAATATTTTTAAAATGAACTTGTGAATTTCCGTCATTCCGGACAGTTGCGTTTGCGCAAAAGAATGCGCAGGAGCGAAGTGAATGGCGCGCTGTGTGATACGACGCCATTAGACTACGAGGCCTGAAGCTAAGAACAGTTACCTGTGTCGTGTGTTTGTCTTTTCTCTTTTGTAGGATGTAGGGTCCTGTATCTTACCTTCTGTCGTTCCTTCTACCTGGTTATCCTTCTCGTCTTACCTACGAACGAGCTATAGAGGATGGGCGGATAGAATTTGGACTCAACAATGGCGTGATGTGATCCACAACGAGACGGCCCTGGGATATAACTGCAAGGTGCGATTTAAGAGAGTACATTGCTTTCATTTATATTGTAAATTTGATCATTATATCACTTTTAAGCGTGTTTGGAATTTGATACAATTTGCCGCGTAATTGTCCGTTATATTAACGATTGCGCAATAATATGGCGCGGGAACAATAAGAGTGGCGCCCAACGTGGGGCTCGACTCTTACGGTTTCCTGCGTGTTTCATATTATTGCGCAATCGTTAATATAACGTACAATTACACGTCAAATTGTATCAAATACCAAACACGTTTAAAAGTGATGCAATGATCAAATTTACAATATAAATGTGTTACGTAATTTTTGGGCCGGGCGTAACACAAAAAAATCACGGAATGACCGGGCTCAATCGGAGATTAGGGGGGGGGTTGTAGAAAGTAGACTAACATAGAATGTACGCGGCTGTAAGAAATCAGAGACAATACCTGCAATAAAAATCGTTAAGCAAACCTGAAAGAAAAAAAATTAGTTAAGTAAACCTGCAAAAAAAGAATGTAAAAGAATGTAAAAGAAGGTAAAACGTTTGAATAATCTATATAATATGACAACGGTAATAGCAGTACAAAACTTTTAATACAAAGTGAGGTAATATTGGGGAGTAGCAGAAACGTTTCCTCACACACCAATTTAACATCAATTAGACAAAATGTAAAAAAGATAAATAGATAAGACACAAGTGATATAAGTAATTCAGTAAAATTTTAACAAAGAAATTGAAATGTTCTTTAATTATATACGCCTCACGTTGCCGGCGCCTATGAAATATCATTTTATTTGAAAATGAAGTTTTTCTCTTCTTTACTATATTCGCGGTCTAGTCTGGGAATTACCCCAAGGGTGAGCAATGAGTTTGGGCGTGGGTATATGGTGGGCTCGACTACTAACGGGAACAAAAAAAATAAATGGACGCCACTGCATCTATACAGACAATAAACAAGACTAAAGTATCCTACAGGAAGACGCAGAAACCTATAGGATATAAATGATTACAAGAAAACTTACAAACCTCAATATATAATACCTCTGAAATCTCTGCTTTAGCTTCCGCGATGTCGGACCTGCAAGAAGATGTCACACAAAAAATAAAATATAAGACACCGTTTGTGTCTTACAGCAACAAAATATCTCGATCTTTATAGATCGATTAGCCTGAATTCAAAATCTTAATAACACCTTACGTATGAGAAAATACTCTACTGGAAATTACTTATTCCATTTCTATTACCTGATATTGTATCAACTTTTTCCACATTCAAAATTTTCTGGTCTAATTTGATCAATGTTAATTTCAATAAGTGAAATAAAAGACAAAGGTATCAATTCAATGTTTAATCTAAATATATTCTCTTTTGTTGCAAAAATTACTTGTAAATAAATTTCATTAATCAATATATAAACTTTAAAACTTTCTTAGAGTGTTCCTCTATAATCAAAATAATCAACATTAAATAAGTTACAGAAGTTTCTGAATATACTTCTCTACATAGAGAGGTATTAGCATTTATAAGTTAGTTAATACAGTTTAGTTTTTAAACATCCATGAAACAGATCTGTTTTGGCTTACAAGATTTTTATCTAAGGAACTTGTTACATAAACAGTTCATATGGTTTAAGTATGAAAATAATAAACTCAGATTAACATATGTCAAAAACAGCTTAGTTCTTCTACTAATTACAACAAATTGCTAGAAAACACCTTTCATCCAAAGGTGGACTTTATACATGTTTTTATCACTTGACAAGTGCATCATAAAAGCACTTTGAATAACAACTTTTAGAGCATCTAAAGATTAAAAAATTCTCTTATAAAGCAATCTAGTTCCGAATGAAAAATATTTGACTTAATTAAATTTTAGGTTATGTTTCCAAACTAAATTTTACGTAGTATATAAGCATAAATACATTTAGCAAACAAATTTGAAATTTACGTTATTTAACGAAGGTTTCTCATGATTTCATAAATAGTAATTTAAAGCTTTAACCTTAAACAGCACACGAAATTGATTTTCAGCAAAAGGTTCATAAGTACCTGGTAGATTTAGTTTTTACAGCAACGATGTTGACGAATGTAATCGATGAGCTCGGACACTTTACTTCCCATCTGTTTGATATTTTGAAAGACACAAAACAGGCCTGCACTAACCGCAACTCCTCGGACGCTCCAAAACAATCAACTTCCCAATGCTCGACCAAAATCCAACACCATCGCTAGCGTGTTCCTCAAATTGTGCTAAAGGGATTGAATCAAGTATTACTATTAAACACGGCTAATTAATTACACGGTCCTTACCACTAAGGATTTCTCACCACGTGTTGCAGCTGTTGCTTTGAATTGACTGGGCGGCTTCCACGAGAGCTCTTCGTGGAGCCTCCACGCGACAATCCAACAGCCCTACCATTCCTCTAGAGCTATCCTCCTCTTCCACTTACAAGCAGAATTCACCATCCTTGTAAGTGAAGTCTACGTACCCACGGTTGCTTGCAAGATGGCCGTATTCTTTATTTGTCGATGCTCATAGCCTTCGCGTCATTTTCGCGCAGGCGTTATGTTTAACAACGCTCTAGTGGACGCCAGAACGCCCGCAATATATGCAACACAAACCACGCTCAAGGCATCCTCGATATTGAAAGTATAGAAGTCTGTTAAATACTCCTTATAGGTAAAAATAACATAAACGGAAAAAGTTGTTCTTCTTTATAGTTCATTAAATTAATTAATGATTACACGCTAAATGACAGATTCGCAAAATAATAGCAGTTAGAACTGTTTTTTCTTTATAGATATGAAATGTAACAAAAATTTTGTTACACTGCCTCCGATCAAAAAGAAAAAAACTTTGAGGTTAATTATATCTTAATATATACATAACCGAGAAGTTTTTTTATATGGACGAAAACTATCGCCTTAACCAAAAGATAAATACAAAAAGAAGCAGTACAACAAATCGAAGTATGAACAAAGTAAGTTTGCACTTTGATTTCTGAACTAAAAAATCATGAATGAACTCTTGGATTAAGAAGAGGAAAATGGGTGCAACCAAATGAGTGTGTAGGTAACTCTGCGTACCACACATCCGTCAGGAGTCAATATAGGTATGTCGTAATCGGTAAAAAGTCATAATCGGTAAAAGTCAAAATATTGTAGTCTAACACTCGAGTTGCAACCAAACGGGGGAACCAAAAACAACCCACTTCTTCAAAATATAAACTGAAATTCAAACAAAAAGCTTGACATGAACTATCGCAAAATAACAACAAAAGATTTACTTTCCTACTACTACCCTTGACATGACAACCTTACTAATATTAATAGCAAAACAAAACTCACACCTATATACAGAAATATCAATACTGTTCCAACAATGATTATGTATTTGCTGGTCTCAAAGATTCCAGCTCAATACATTCAGCAAAATTTGATTATTGCCTCTACCAAAAATAAACTGCTCGTCAAGCCACTACTCATTGTAGCTTACTAATGAATACTTGGCTTCTTCAGCTTATAGCTATTCATAGCCCAATCGCTACTCTTTTCTTTGGGACACTCCAGTCTCAAAAAATCCTCAACTCTACTGTGGCCACACCAAACATCTCGAACCAAAACTACTCAATACTACAATGGTCTCACCAACTAGGTTACTCCGACCTACGACAACAAACAGCACCTACCTTCCTCGCTTACTCTAGACACAACAACACATGACGCGATCAAAACACGTCCACAAACATGAAGCAACAAACATTTGACTCACTCCCACTTCGGGCTATAACAACAACACGGGCAGAATAACCCTTTTTTTTTTTTTTTTTTTTACTGAATAATCCATTAGTGCACATTTAAAACAACACTAGTTGAGAAACTTTCAATCTCTACCAGCAACGATATACTGGCAAAAGCCTTCAATTTGTCTTCACCACTCTATCCCATAACCAAATTTATAATATATTCCTTTACGACACAAATACTAAAGATAACCAATCAGTCCTCTGGTACATATTCTGGATCTACGACAGAATAGGGTTTTAGATCCTTGACATGCCACCTGCCTGCTTTTGATCCATCTAGATTAATTAGATCGTACACCACATTCGAGCACTTCTTCTTGACTACACTCAAAATAAATTTTGGAGCCAGTTTAGCAGCAAATTTATTAGCCGCGCTCGACAACACCTTGTTGGACCTCCACACTTTATTGCCAACCTCAAAAGAAATGTTTCTCCTCCTTAGATTATATCGATTGCTTGACCTTTGATAAGCTACATGCAACTTCGCACGAACGTCTTCAAATACTTTAAATATACCTTGGTGGTCTGAAGCATATAATGGGCGGCTACCAGGAACGATTTCAACATCAGCTTCAGGAATAAATCCACTACCGTAAAATTTACCGGACATGGGGACGTGTCGGCCAAAACCAAAAATTCGGAGTATAACCCGTCGACTCATGCTTAGCAGAATTAATAGCAAACTGAATCTGCGCTAACTCAGCATCCCAGGTATCATGTTCTTCGAGATAGGATCGAATAGCTGTCCCTACCGTCCTATTAATCCTCTCAACAAAATTACATTGTGGCGCATAAACAGCATTATACCATATCTTTTGAATTTCAAACCTATTACATAATGACTTAAAATTCGACCAGCTAAATTTGAACCATTATCGCAAATAATAAATTGGGGCACACCAAACATTAAAAACACTTTCTGTTCTATAAACTGTTCTATGACATGTGACTTTGCACTGCGTAGAGGATGTAGAATTGTATATTTTGAGAACCAATCTCCTACTACCAACAACCATTTAAATCCTAATTTTGAGCGAGGAATGGACCCATAAGATCTAACGCGATAATTTGAAATGGAAACTTGGCCTCTTTCTCCTTTCCCATTAAGCCTAAAGGACCTGCATTAGAAGATTTTGCGCACCACACACTAAACATGCACGACAAAATTTCAACACATCTAAATTCATCTTGGGCCAATAATAATGTTCTTGGACTCTAGCATTTGTCTTCGAGAACCCAAAATGTCCTGCAACTGAGGGGTCATGACACGATCTAATGACTTCTTCTCTTTGAACCTTCGGCACTAAATATTTCCACTCTACTACATTTGACAACATAGGCAAATTTGATGGGATAAACTTAAAAACAAAATCGTTCTCAACTTTCCATTGAGGGTAATCCTCAGGCGACGCCAAAATTTTCTCACGTAACGACACATACCAATTTTCTAAATTATCAAGCTTGACCTCTATTAAATTTATGATATGATGTTCTGGAATTGCACGACTAAGACAACCGGGATCAACATTAACTTTACTCTTTCTATGTACTTCGCAAACAATGATAACTTTAGGCTTAATAAAATTTATACATCAAATTGCTTTCAACCTTCCATTGAGAATAACAATAACTAAATACTTTGGTACACTCTTACACTATACTCCTAATCAAACTGTTAAGAAAAACTAAAGTGCTTCACAACGCATAAACTTGCTAGCATGACAAACTCCTCTGTGAGCCTCACCTAGACTAATTAACAAAAAATTACATCATAACTAACCTCCAATAATGATGACCAAATTGCTAAAGCGACAAACTTACCACGAGTCTCGTTTAGACTAATGTAATGCTGAGCGGCCAACTCTCCACGAGTCCCGTCTAGACTAACATACCGCTATCCGACAAACTACTACGATAAATTTCGCTTAGACTTACAAACCTCTTAACATCCTGCGTTGCAATGCGGATATAAATAAAAAATTGCTACCAAAACGAATCAAATCAAAAGTGTGCCGATGCACAAGAGCAAATTTTCAAACAATACCTCAACAGTATACACCAATGTACCAAATACTTAAATCATTATTTCTTAAATCAAGAAATTAAGACAACAACTATTATAACTAATAAGAATGGAAGATGAACCTACTATCGATATAGTACATCCAGAATAAAATAAACCTATACTATCTATATCGAACAACTTTACTATCACACATGGTCGATTATCACCAGATTTTTCAATAAATAATGAATTAGTCTTGGGTTGTGAATTAGTATGACAAAAAAATTTTACTACACTTAACCAATCTGACCAATCTTTCTTACTAAAATAATTCCTCTGCTCACAAATCATCATTGCTGCCTTTTTTAATCAGTTCAACTCTGAAATAACGAAAAAAATTTACTTTAATACGAATTTATACCTGCTACAACATTTAGACGACTATCAAACAAACTTTGAGGTTCCAGACACGACATGAGTACTATAAAAAAATTTTAACCAAACTATTTTGAGTTTACCACAAGCCAATAGTTAAACGATGTTGTAACAACTTGTTACTAATCGAGCAAACCCTTTTTAAACGAACGACCATCGAGCCTCACACGTTGTGCGCCAGTGAAATGTTCTTTGAGATATATACGCCTCACGTTGCCGGCGCCTATGAAATATCATTTTATTTGAAAATGAAGTTTTTCTCTTCTTTACTATATTCGCGGTCTAGTCTGGGAATTACCCCAAGGGTGAGCAATGAGTTTGGGCGTGGGTATATGGTGGGCTCGACTACTAACGGGAACAAAAAAAATAAATGGACGCCACTGCATCTATACAGACAATAAACAAGACTAAAGTATCCTACAGGAAGACGCAGAAACCTATAGGATATAAATGATTACAAGAAAAACTTACAAACCTCAATATATAATACCTCTGAAATCTCTGCTTTAGCTTCCGCGATGTCGGACCTGCAAGAAGATGTCACACAAAAATAAAATATAAGACACCGTTTGTGTCTTACAGCAACAAAATATCTCGATCTTTATAGATCGATTAGCCTGAATTCATAATCTTAATAACACCTTACGTATGAGAAAGTTCTCTACTGGAAATTACTTATTCCATTTCTATTACCTGATATTGTATCAACTTTTTCCACATTCAAAATTTTCTGGTCTAATTTGATCAATGTTAATTTCAATAAGTGAAATAAAAGACAAAGGTATCAATTCAATGTTTAATCTAAATATATATCTCTTTGTTGCAAAAATTACTTGTAAATAAATTTCATTAATCAATATATAAACTTTAAAACTTTTCTTAGAGTGTTCCTCTATAATCAAAATAATCAACATTAAATAAGTTACAGAAGTTTCTGAATATACTTCTCTACATAGAGAGGTATTAGCATTTATAAGTTAGTTAATACAGTTTAGTTTTTTAAACATCCATGAAACAGATCTGTTTTGGCTTACAAGATTTTTATCTAAGGAACTTGTTACATAAACAGTTCATATGGTTTAAGTATGAAAATAATAAACTCAGATTAACATATGTCAAAAACAGCCTAGTTCTTCTACTAATTACAACAAATTGCTAGAAAACACCTTTCATCCAAAGGTGGACTTTATACATGTTTTTTATCACTTGACAAGTGCATCATAAAAGCACTTTGAATAACAACTTTTAGAGCATCTAAAGATTAAAAAATTCTCTTATAAAGCAATCTAGTTCCGAATGAAAATATTTGACTAATTAAATTTTAGGTTATGTTTCCAACTAAATTTTTACGTAGTATATAAGCATAAATACATTTAGCAAACAAATTTGAAATTTACGTTATTTAACGAAGGTTTCTCATGATTTCATAAATAGTAATTTAAAGCTTTAACCTTAAACAGCACACGAAATTGATTTTCAGCAAAAGGTTCATAAGTACCTGGTAGATTTAGTTTTTACAGCAACGATGTTGACGAATGTAATCGATGAGCTCGGACACTTTACTTCCCATCTGTTTGATATTTTGAAAGACACAAAACAGGCCTGCACTAACCGCAACTCCTCGGACGCTCCAAAACAATCAACTTCCCAATGCTCGACCAAAATCCAACACCATCGCCTAGCGTGTTCCTCAAATTGTGCTAAAGGGATTGAATCAAGTATTACTATTAAACACGGCTAATTAATTACACGGTCCTTACCACTAAGGATTTCTCACCACGTGTTGCAGCTGTTGCTTTGAATTGACTGGGCGGCTTCCACGAGAGCTCTTCGTGGAGCCTCCACGCGACAATCCAACAGCCCTACCATTCCTCTAGAGCTATCCTCCTCTTCCACTTACAAGCAGAATTCACCATCCTTGTAAGTGAAGTCTACGTACCCACGGTTGCTTGCAAGATGGCCGTATTCTTTATTTGTCGATGCTCATAGCCTTCGCGTCATTTTCGCGCAGGCGTTATGTTTAACAACGCTCTAGTGGACGCCAGAACGCCCGCAATATATGCAACACAAACCACGCTCAAGGCATCCTCGATATTGAAAGTATAGAAGTCTGTTAAATACTCCTTATAGGTAAAAATAACATAAACGGAAAAAGTTGTTCTTCTTTATAGTTCATTAAATTAATTAATGATTACACGCTAAATGACAGATTCGCAAAATAATAGCAGTTAGAACTGTTTTTTCTTTATAGATATGAAATGTAACAAAAATTTTGTTACAAAATAGATAAATAGATAAGCACAATTGATGAGTAATTCAGTAGTATTAGTCTTTTGTAAAAGATAGCAGAACGACAAAGATATGGTAAAACAACGAATAGATATTTAAAAAAAAAAAAAAGTAGGAAATAGTACACTTACAGAAAGTCCTGCAGTAGCGCTTCCGTGCAATGGAAGGGTAGGAGTCACGATGTTCGGCACTAACGAAGCACTAAATCACACATACGTATTCCACGGGTGTTAGCAGCAGACATTATCATACTAATGGAACCATGTGGCATTGATAACTCTTCTTGTTAATCCTATTTCCTAAGAAAATAATTTCGAAGTATATTGTAACACTAGTTTAAGTTCAACGGGAACCAAATGTGTATTATTTTCATAAACATCCAAAAGCAGTGAGAAACTTCAACCAATCGGGTTTAAGTTCAACTTTGCAAACCGGTAGTCGGCTATATTTCGCAAATAACGAAACTCGCGCAAGCAATAATCTATTTTAGATTCTACTTCCTGAGACAGTAATTTAAAAATATTCGGTAACACAAATCGTAAAACATGGTAATTAAATAGTTTAGAACCACGTGCTTTCAAGGCACGATGCCATGCATGTCATCTGATAAGACAACGGGACACTAGACTAGATTGCACACCCAGTTTAAGTATAAAAGACAAATCAACAAAAACACCATTAGTAAAGCACGGGTAAAACACAAAAGTAATGTTCCGTAAAACGCACGACAAGTTCTCCTATAAAAGCATATTCTCTGCAACGTAATTAGAACTACACCGCCTACAGGTAATATACAACTAAAATCGCGTCGTGCTTGTTCATGAAGGCGAAAAGAAAACAGTCCTGCATTAATCCGCACTATTCTCAAAAGCAAAGAAAGCAACCGTATTGTTCAACATAATTAATGCGTAGGAACTCAGCAATTAATCTACAACTCGTAATTTATATGAACAAAGCACCACGTAAATAATCTTTCAGAGCGAAAAGCAAAACTAAACTCGACTATCTGTTTATAAAATTAGTTGTTAACATAACACCTGAGAGTCTCTTATCTCAAACAAGAATAGATAGCATAAGGAACCAAATTTATACGACGAATAATTATTTATTTATTAATGAAAATCCAACTTTATGCAACCAGCTATGCAAACTGACGTATTTTCAGTACTCTAGCCGCCAGGAGCATAATATACTATAGCGAGAGTATTCGTCAACGAGTTAATAATTATTAAATATAAAAGTAATTTGTAGGAATTTATTTATGAATAGAGGATAGCGTAAAATGTTACAGATATTAAAAATGCCCGTTACAAATTCCCCCCCAGCAAAATAAAGACGTCGGGGTGAAAGAAGAAAAAGAAAAAAACAAAAGAAAAACGACAGACAAGGAACCAAGCAAAAAAAAAAAAATTTTATCCGGTGCGAAGGACCAACAACAGTATAAGAAAAGAACGCACTTTTTTTTCAAAAGAAGACAAAATCATCGATGGTAACCAACAATGACAGAATAGGTAAAGAAAGTATCAAGTAAACACCCAATGAGGATTAAAGGTTATAGCTACTTCCAAATTCGTCAAAAGACGGATGTCTCCAAAAAGGGACATTTCTGTTTTCCACCTCAAAGAAAAGCCTTGGCTTCCCACGAAGAAACCAAAAAGGAAAGAAAAAAAACCCGAGGAAGAAAACTCGTAGCAAACCAACTAAACGACAAAACTGTCAACCTCAAGTGTGCAGCAAAGAAAGAACCAAGACAAAGAAAAAGGCAAATGCAAACTAGTACACCCTCCGGAATTCTTCCAACTGAGGTAACACAGATTCGTATGAAACGATTACTCAAGCAGAGTATGGCTAACAGACCTACAGAAGCGACTAAGTCGAAATTCCTAAAGGAAAAGAAAATAGATCTAAAGCCTACCTCAAGGAATGGATGTAGAAAGCGACTATAATAGTCAAATAGTGAACAAAGGGTAGAACTAGCCAGGAAAAAAGTCACGGGATGGGCTAGCTACAAAAATATGAATAGGAATACGAAATGGGCGCCAGTGTTTTCGAACACAAGCTTATCAGCGAAAACACAAGACCAATAAGCAAACAAAAAAACAACCAAACAGGAAAAAAATCACAAGTCATTAGGGATAGCGACACGTCGAAATCAAAATAGAATCAGCCGTCGGAAGACCATTAGGATCCGGCGGTTCAGGATCAATGTCTGGAGGGTCCAAAGTTTTATCAGGTTTGAGGTCCTTAATATGCCAAGTACCCAGATCGTTACCAGAATCATCCACTAAGATATATGTCCAAGGAGAAAGTTTAGTTCGAATAGTAAAGGGACCTACATATTTGGGAGCAAGTTTAGCATTAAAGTAGCGAGTAGCATCCGAAAGAACATAATTGCGTTTCCACACGCGATCGCCAGGAGATAAAGTTAAAGGACGACGACGAAGATCGTAGTGTTTAGCATTTTTCTTGTATGCTAAGGAAAGACGTTTTGAAATTTCTTCACGAAGTGACTCGAATTTGATTAAGTCAGTAGGAGGAATAGGACGTTTGGGATCTATAAGAACATCATCTAGGATGTCACCAACCTTAGTTAAAGGAACAGAAGTAAGTAGCATTTTATCAACATGAGAAAAAGGAGTAAGGGTAGGTAACGAAACAGGATTAGGTAAAGCTTTAACGACAACAGCAGCAGTCATCACAGTTAAGGGTTCACTAACTTTAACAGGACCTTCGCAGACGGAATTAGAAATTAGTTTTACTCTAGCTACGGCAGTGATTGACGGTACAACAGAAATTTCTTGAGTAGAACAAGTTAGGAAAGTAGGAACATGTAAAATTTTGACAGCAACAGCAACAGACACTAAAGATACAGGTTCGTGAACTTCGATCGAACCTTCGCTGACTAAATTAGGAGTAATCGTCAATGTAGCTACAGCTGTTATTGTTGGTACAACAGCAATTTCTTGACTGGAATCATTTAAGGAAGCAGGAACACACTCCTGAGAAGCTAGCTGCAAGTCACTAATTCGAAACATGGGTTGTACGCGTGGTGGAGGCACATTTTGGGGTGAGAGTGTATAAGTAGGGCGAGCAGAAGAAGGAGTAGAATAGGAGGCAGAACTAGAAGCGGAGAAAATTTTGTTAGAAGCTATATTTGCCGAAGAGGAGTAAGGTTTGATAGTAGGAGCGGAAGGACCTAAATGAAGTATCGAAGAGAACGTAGAATGAGAAGTAGAAGAAGTTAGGCAAGTAGAGGTTAGGGCAGAATTTGAAGGATTATTCGAAGAGCTATTAGTAGTAAGATGACAGTTGGGACAGTTATGGCGAGTAACTCCCTTATATCCGCAACCATGACAATGGAGCACCCTAGGACGAGTACAACGGGTCGAAACATGACCAGGTTTGTCGCAATTAAAACATACAACCTGACGAGTAGGAGTAGAAGTAGGAGGAAGAACAGTAGAACGTACGGAAGGAGTATCGGATCTACTCGTAGGCGTAGGAGAAACCTTAACAACTCGGTCATGTGAAGCAAAAGTATTTTTCTCAATCGTAGTAGCCTTATAAATAAGCTCGTTGTGTTCAAAATGAAAGGTTAGCAACTTAGACAACGACTTCCAGTCGGAAAACCTATGCCGAAAACCACGATACCAATGTAAAGCATCAGCCTCAAACAAATCCACTGCGGACTCAAATAAATCCAATTCTGAAATATGGTGAGCTCGTCGGAGTTTTTCGACACGTTCCAAAAAATCACGTACAGTAAGATTGTTCGGGACACCAGAAAATTTCAAATTCCACTCCCACACAGGGAGACCGTAGTATGCAGCCGAAAAAGAAGTCATTTTGAATATGAACAAGAAAGAAATGGGTAGAAGGTAACGAAATAAAGGCTAACCCTAACTCGATAAAGCCTCAACAAGAAAAATTATTGCGAATACAGGACAATTAAAGATATCCGACGGAAAAACTTCGAGAACACCAAGAGAAGCGAAACAACAAAATAGAAATTAGAATAGGGCTGTAGACTAAAGGAAAAATCGGAGGAAAACTAACTCTAGGAATGACGGGGAGAACGAAAGGAGCGCGAAAACAAAAGAAAATGGGCGCCAGCGTATTCCGCGGACCAGGATTACCGGCGAACACACAATTCCGATAATCTGAATAAAACACCAAAAAAAAAAATAACAACTGATCTTGGCGATCAAGAACGAAAACTAAACTAACATCTAAACCGATCGAAACCGCACCCGAAAACAAAGAAAACTAAACAGCAGTGTGGACGTAAAGGGAGAAACCAAATCAAAAAAAAAGTCGAGGCCTCACGTCAGGGCGTCCAAATTTATGTTACGTAATTTTTGGGCCGGGCGTAACACAAAAAAATCACGGAATGACCGGGCTCAATCGGAGATTAGGGGGGGGTTTGTAGAAAGTAGACTAACATAGAATGTACGCGGCTGTAAGAAATCAGAGACAATACCTGCAATAAAAATCGTTAAGCAAACCTGAAAGAAAAAAAATTAGTTAAGTAAACCTGCAAAAAAAGAATGTAAAAGAATGTAAAAGAAGGTAAAACGTTTGAATAATCTATATAATATGACAACGGTAATAGCAGTACAAAACTTTTAATACAAAGTGAGGTAATATTGGGGAGTAGCAGAAACGTTTCCTCACACACCAATTTAACATCAATTAGACAAAATGTAAAAAGATAAATAGATAAGACACAAGTGATATAAGTAATTCAGTAAAATTTTAACAAAGAAATAGATAAATAGATAAGCACAATTGATGAGTAATTCAGTAGTATTAGTCTTTTGTAAAAGATAGCAGAACGACAAAGATATGGTAAAACAACGAATAGATATTTTAAAAAAAAAGAAGTAGGAAATAGTACACTTACAGAAAGTCCTGCAGTAGCGCTTCCGTGCAATGGAAGGGTAGGAGTCACGATGTTCGGCACTAACGAAGCACTAAATCACACATACGTATTCCACGGGTGTTAGCAGCAGACATTATCATACTAATGGAACCATGTGGCATTGATAACTCTTCTTGTTAATCCTATTTCCTAAGAAAATAATTTCGAAGTATTTTGTAACACTAGTTTAAGTTCAACGGGAACCAAATGTGTATTATTTTCATAAACATCCAAAAGCAGTGAGAAACTTCAACCAATCGGGTTTAAGTTCAACTTTGCAAACCGGTAGTCGGCTATATTTCGCAAATAACGAAACTCGCGCAAGCAATAATCTATTTTAGATTCTACTTCCTGAGACAGTAATTTAAAAATATTCGGTAACACAAATCGTAAAACATGGTAATTAAATAGTTTAGAACCACGTGCTTTCAAGGCACGATGCCATGCATGTCATCTGATAAGACAACGGGACACTAGACTAGATTGCACACCCAGTTTAAGTATAAAAAGACAAATCAACAAAAAAACACCATTAGTAAAGCACGGGTAAAACACAAAAGTAATGTTCCGTAAAACGCACGACAAGTTCTCCTATAAAAGCATATTCTCTGCAACGTAATTAGAACTACACCGCCTACAAGGTAATATACAACTAAAATCGCGTCGTGCTTGTTCATGAAGGCGAAAAGAAAACAGTCCTGCATTAATCCGCACTATTCTCAAAAGCAAAGAAAGCAACCGTATTGTTCAACATAATTAATGCGTAGGAACTCAGCAATTAATCTACAACTCGTAATTTATATGAACAAAGCACCACGTAAATAATCTTTCAGAGCGAAAAGCAAAACTAAACTCGACTATCTGTTTATAAAATTAGTTGTTAACATAACACCTGAGAGTCTCTTATTTCAAACAAGAATAGATAGCATAAGGAACCAAATTTATACGACGAATAATTATTTATTTATTAATGAAAATCCAACTTTATGCAACCAGCTATGCAAACTGACGTATTTTCAGTACTCTAGCCGCCAGGAGCATAATATACTATAGCGAGAGGATTCGTCAACGAGTTAATAATTATTAAATATAAAAGTAATTTGTAGGAATTTATTTATGAATAGAGGATAGCGTAAAATGTTACAGATATTAAAAATGCCCGTTACAAATGAAAGCAATGTACTCACTTAAATCGCACCTTACAGTTATATCCCAGGGTTGTCTTGTTGTGGATCACATCACGCCATTGTTGAGTTCAAATTCTATCCGTCCATCCTCTTATGTTCGTTCATATGTAGGGAGAGAAGGATACAGGTAGAGGTACGATAAGGCAAGATAAGATACAGAGTCCTACATCCTAAGAAAGAGAAAAGACAGACACCACGAGAGCTATAATTACTATAAAAATACACGAGGTTATGTTCTAGATTTCGACTGCAAATTCTTGTTATTTTATCTTGACATTGAAATCGTGAGAAATGAACAACTTTTTTTACAAGACTTTACATGCAGACTTTGTAAATTATATACATTATATCACAATTCGTATATTTTCTAAATGTTATTTGCTACTTCATACAAAATACAGCTTTTGAGGAAAGCTAAAAATTCTTTACCACTTGCACGTTTTTGCTTAACATAACAAAATTCTTCACTGCGTTTTAACATTTAGCTTAACCTACCTAAAATCTCCGAAGCAGTCAAGCACCCAAAGGAGTACTATCTCCCTCAGAACGTGGACTCCGTTTTACACACATCATTTTGAAAAATGTATAACACCTTCCACATCTTATTTAATATTTAACACGGGAACGCTGCTAAAAAATTTCTTAAGAAAGTATCTCCGAAGTAGTCAATCACCTAAAGGGGTACGCGGGGGTGCCCGTTTAACATTTGACATTAACGTCATTCACCACGTTTATTGCACACCTCCCATACTATCTAACGTCAGGCTGGCGCCGCGCGCGCACCCTCCCACGACAAAAATCTAAGGACCCCCCCCAAACGCACACTCCGAGAACAAAGACCTAGCGACCCCCGACGTACCAAATTTACTTACAAGGACAATTTTGTTCTCAAAGCGGCGTATACATATCTTGCTGTACGTTTTGTTTCTCATAGCGGCTTAGCTATTCATTTTGTTCTCAAATCGGCGTATACATATCTTGCTGTGCATTTTGTTCCTCAAAGCGGCTTAGCCTACCTACTTCCGATGTATAAGAAGTACTTTTCCTCGATACAGTGGGTGACAAGGTATGATATTGTTTTAAGCCACATTTAAAAGTTGTATCCACCACTGTTGCAAGATTGAAGATCTATTGAAGATCCCTACCTCGCTTGGAACAGCAAGGATTCGACAAAATTCCAAATTTTCCAGGTAAAAAAAACTCGCTTCCTGGCCAATGTAGTACCTTTGGGTGGAACATTGGAAAATCACATGTAAGGACTATTTTAACACCGGAATCTTTTACCCCAGAGAATGCCATTATTTTATTATAATTTAAGTACGCTGTGTACTTGGGAGGTAATGCGGTGGTTTCCCGTTGCCTTCCACATCGCGGTAGTGTGTCTTAGACTGCTATACCGACCCCTATGGTCTCTGCCGATCTAAGTACCGAAAGAGCCGCTGCCCTCTTTCGGGGACCTGTGTTAGTCTGGTTCCTCACTAACGACCCTACTACTTTGGTTGGACCTGTAGTTTGTCTCTTTAGCTCATTAGAACACGCAAGCCTTTTCACCTGCTCTAGTAATCTAGAACTTCGGCAAGGGGCAGGTCCATTCGAAATGGATATGTTCTGAAATATCCCTAAAATTTTAATTTTTAAATAACATTATGTTTAGGTGATTTTTGATATTTTCTTGATTCTGAACTACAACAGCTATAAGAACTAACTGATAGAAATAACAAAATTGGTAAATAATCGTTTTAATTTTCATACTGCTGCGGTACACTTTTAATGAAGAGCTCAAACATTTCTACAGGCATTGTCATCCACAAAGTATTTCTTCAACAAGCTAATGAAGTCTGTCAGAGGACACACCACTTGGCACCCAGGGATCTGCACTGCTGTTATATTTTGAGTTACGTAATCGTTTGCAAAAATCTATGTAAACAAGTTGTTATTATTAGCATCTTTTTTTGACAGGGTTAACAAACCTGAACGTACGCTGTCCCTTTTTCTTGCAAGAGCTCAATTATATAATAACTACCGTAAGGTACTAAGTGATTAATAGGCTGCTCGAGGACACTTGAGAGATATACAATATTAATATCATGAGCGGAGTATAAAATAAGCTTCTTTCCTTCAGGATTGAGCTTGTTTTCTGTTTTTGCTACCATATTACCGATAATCTTCTTCAGCATAGGGCCTGCAATACATGAGACAATGAATATATATATATATATATATATATATATATATAAGGTAAAAAGCCTACCTCCTGATAGTTGTTTCATCTCCATTGTAGCAACGTGCATATGTACTACTTCCAATGCAATTTGATATAGTACATCAGGAAAAATAGATTTCGTCCATTCGGGAATTTCTAATCCCCATTCCACCTGTAAACTCCGAAACGGTTAAAATAAAGACTTTATTTATATAGCACCTGCGAAAGTAGTAACGTATAAAAACCCCAAATTTTGTCAAATTCTGAAACCAAATCGGCGTTATCCCGTAAATACTCAAGAACCTTATAATGCCTTTTCGTAAAGTCCATTACAGGAGGAGACCTCAAGTAGTCTTGAAAAAGTTTAGCATACCGAGGACAAGATCCTTTTAAAGACATGACCATCCACTAAAATAAAAGGAGTTAGGAAAGTTTATATTCTTCTTTTTGGTGAATTTCTTTTACTGTATCGTGTTCGGTGGATGTGTAATGATAAGGAATGGGTTGCCAATTTAATAGTGAGTTCCATTCCATGTATCCACCTTTCGGCGGAAAAAGACCAGCCAAAACTAATTGAAGCGATGCCTTTGTGCGGTCAACATCTGTACTAGTGGCTTCTAAAAGATCAGGATAGTAAACATTTCCTAAGAAAGTATCGTAACGTTGTCTAAGGAGCTGTCCGAGTTCAAACATATGCTGCTTTCCTTTCTGCAAATTATACAAAATGGCCCGTTATAATTAGCGTGTGTGTTATATTATAAACATATTTTACCGTAGTATTTAAGTACAAAGCATTGTACATTTTATATTATGGACCAAGGTAATCGAGGTAACGTTTCTTAGTCTCAAACTTCGAATAGTGTAAAGCTTTTTTTACTGACAACCAGCTGAAAGCTTCTAGTATTGATACGTTTACAAGTTACTTAAAAGTTATGTTTATGTAAGTAAAACTGTTACATTTAATTTGCACTAAATGTGATAGATATAAAATTAAGAATGGAGTAAAAGTTAGTGTTTGGTTGAACTGGTTGATTACCTACACATTATAGAAGAGGTTTGGGAGTATGAATACAGTATGGAGGTGGAGAACGAGATAACCCTTTGGTGATATGGTTGCAGCTAGCAGTCGTAGTGGCTGCGATCCAAATTGGGTATTCCTGTAGGCAGCAGTCCTTGATGGTTTGATGGCAGTCTTGGAGGCAGTGATAGAATGCAGGTAACTGTTGTTTCTTTTTGCATTTGTGCATAAACAGTTGTTTTGAGCATTGTGGGTATAATGTTATAAAGTAGGTAATTGAAAGAAGGAAAACATAAGGTCTTGGACAGGATTTGAACCTGCATCTCAGTTTTGCCGGAACTGTGCGTTTACCAATTACGCCACCGAGACCGATAACTAATATTGGAAAATTTACAAATCTAAATATATATATATATATATATATATATCTATAGATTGAAAAAAATGCCAGACTTAATTGAAGGTTAGGTTTATGTATAGTTGTGTACACGATTTAAATTTGTAAATTTTCCAATTATCGTCATGGGTCTCGGTGGCGTAATTGGTAAACGTTTGGTCCTAGAAAGACCAAGATACAAGTTCAAGTCCTGTCCAAGACCTTATATTTTGCATCTTTGAATTACTAACTCGATTTGAAATGATCGTTTGGGCTTTGCATAAAAGTCTAAGTTATTATTTCATCTTATTTACTGTAATATATATATATATATATATATATATATATATATATATATATATATCATCATCATTTTGTTTTCGACCTTACTTAAGGTCAGTTTGACGCAGCTCTAACTTCTTTTCTATTCTGTGCTAATCTAAAAAGCTTTACATACCCTTCACAACCTAAATTTCTAATAATTTGACTAATATGGTTTGGTCTAGGTCTTCCTATATCCTTCTATCTTTTTCCTATCCAGCTGACTCTACATAGATATTAGCAACCTGATGGTTGTTAAAGAACTCTAACATGTTTACATGATTACCATTTATAAGGAACTGAAATATAACCTGGTTATCCGCTTCAAAAAGGAAAAGTGTTAAATTATATGTTATGGTAAGGCTTAAGCAACGAAACGCTACCAACATGCCAGACCGCTAACTATATATATATATATATATATATATATATATATATACACATATATATGTACTGCTATGATAAGAGGGTAGTTTATGGGTAGATTAAGTCATAGGGGTTGTAAGATAAATGTAAATATAATTAACATTAAGAAATCTCAACAACTCCACCATTAAATAGGAGTACATCGACTATTTTACAAAGAGTCAATAGCGAGCACACTGTATATAAATTATAATCAATTCAATTCATAAAAAAGAAGCTCATTTTGCAATAATCAAATACTAATTAGCTAAAATAATAATGTGTACCTCGTATAATACGTTTAAGTTAAATATACAAGTCTAGAATTGAAAAGAAACGAGTAAAGATAAGGTTTCAAACACAACGACTTGCATCAAAATAAACACGTAATCGAAAAAGATAAACAACTTGGCATTCCAGCTATTTAATAATTTCATTAAAAATGTCAACGCATAAATAAGCAAACGCATTCAAACACGTCATTATTAGAAAGATGACTACGTGACTATGAATATCATATTTGCATAAAAATCCAACATATTTGGAGGAACAAACAATTTTTGTATATCGGACTGTTTTATAATATATATCATGACATTTTTCTAATATTAAATTGATTGTAGAAAAGCCACTGAGTTTAATTTAGACCGAAACCCAAGCACTTAAAGCAAAAAGTATATATATTATATATATATATATATATATATATATATATATAGATATATATATATACATATTGCTGTGATATAGCCCCACGATTGTTGTGCAATTTTTTTATTGCTGTGATATATACCCTTATTTCCTTTTTGTTGTGAATATACTCTTATTTCAAGCCCCAATGTTGAGCGTCATTTTCATTGCTGTAAATAAGCTCTACGATTGGCGCTTAATTTTTATTTCATTGAATAAGCCACTTCGTTGGGGTGCACTTTTTATTTGCTGTGATAAACTTTTATTTCCTTTAACCCCTACGATTGAATATTATTTCTATTACTGTGATATGCCTCTTTAATATCCTATAATTTCTTGAATTTGTTTCCTCGGCTAGCTCAATCTATCAAACACAGAATGCCCTACTTCACAACAATAAAGATTATTGAACTGCTTTTCTTCCTATTACTTATCTGTTAAAATAATTTAAATAAAGCAATCCAAAAATTACACAATATAATGATCGATAATATGCACAGTTTTATATCAATGACTTATTGATTTCTTCAAAAAAATTAGCCCTTGAATAAAATATTAGCATTTATTTTTTCGAAAAATTTATATTTCCTGAAAGCCAGCAAAATTATCTCTGTAATTATTCTTCAGTACCCTTTGAACGTTCAAAGGTGATTTGTCTATTTTCAAAATTTCAAATGAGCTTTTTGTTAAACCTTACAGATATTTGATATATAGAAACTATTAAAATTGAAAACAGTCTTTTACTAATAATACATAAGGTCTCTAACCTGTGTTTTCCTTACTTGGAACTGCCTCTGAATATCGGTGGTCAGCACCCTTTGATTGCTACAACTTGACTTGCTTCACCTGTTGGTCAGAATGGTTGCTTGAATTTTTCCTTCGGATTTCTGGATTAACTCTAAGTATCTTGTAGTCCAATTTGAGTATCTTCACGTAAGCTTATTTATAAGTATTTATAATATTTTCGAGGTATTAATTAGATGCATATTTAAATGCTTATGTTTAATTGGAGGTTTAATTGGACGTATATTCAGACATTTAATCATATGGTTAATTAGACGTATAATTGGACGTATAAATGGAACCCTAAATTACTAAATAATAGGATAAAATTCAATTAATAGTTTACCTTATGTTTTAAGCGTAAAACAGCTTTTTTCGTTGCATAAATTGGCACTTTGTACTTTTCACAATTTAAATAATGTATTGACTTTCACTAAGTTTCTCTTGTTCGTAATCTTTCACTTTAAATTGACGTGGTTCGTGCCTTGTTGGGGAGATACTGAATGTTTACGAGTTTCCTATGGTATTTATAGACACCTTCTACCCACGTTCTAATTGGTGTGTTTGTTAATTAAGGCTTGTACTTTGCGCCTATCTCTGTAGAACTCTGTATTTCTCAAAAATCCCTGGTTGGATTCTTGTTTTCGTCATTCCATCTCGCACGTAGACGTTCAATATTTCGCCGCATATTCTCAGAATTTCCAAATATTCATTGCATTGTGTCACGTCTTTTATGTTTGTGTCGATTATAGTCCAAACCTAATCGTATCACGAACTGCCTGTTATATTGTTTGTTACTCCAAATATGTTGGATTTTTATGCAAATATGATATTCCTAGTCACGTACTCATCTTTCTAATAATGACGTATTTGAATGCGTTTGCTTTTTTATGCGTTGACATTTTTAATAAAATTATTAAGTAGCTGGAATGCCAAGTTGTTTATCTTTCCCGATTACGTGTTTATTTTTATGCAATTCGTTGTGTTTAAAACCTTATCTTTACTCGTTTCCTTCCAATTCTAGACTTGTATATTTAACTTAAACGTATTATACGACGTACACATTATTATTTTAGCTAAATAGTATTTGTTTATTGCAAAATGAGCTCCTTTCTTATGAATTGAATTGATTATATTTTATATGCTGTGTGCTCGCTATTATATATATTGATATGATAACCCCGTACTCGGTGTTACTGACGTTTTTACTTAACTCTACCGCTCTGTGTTCTCAAACCAAATTTAATCTTACTAATTTTACTATTATGCCACGGCTAGCCCTATTTAATCTACACAGAGTGCACAACGTTACGATGATAAATTTTTCTCTTCTCCACCCCTTTATGATTCCCTATTTGTTTGAATTGATAAAACGAAACCAATTAATTTCATATAATGAAAAGAAATATTATTTACAGTTTTTGAAAAATATTTAAATACACCCTTCAATCAATCAACATTATATGTATCATTTATCCCAAAATTTATATGCTTTGAATTCAATCTAAAGTCACCAAAAACTACCTTTTTTTACCAAAGAAACCTGGAACGTTCTAGACCCCTTTATAATATATTATGTAAGTTTAACGTATGCAATGTTTGTTGCTGACTTCGTTACACTTTTTGTATAATTGAGTAAATTTAATATTGAAATTTAAATAGAAAAATATCTTAAAAATAAATAGATCTGACCTGCTACGTCTTGTTCGGGTTGTGAATCAACACCCCTTTCTTGTCCTCCTTCGTTGAACCAGTGTTTGAGTACAGGTACCCCTCGTTTTAAATAAATTACTTCGTGCTTCTTTATTTCATATGTCTTCAATCTCGCAACTCAAAATTGTACCAGAATTGTACCAAAATATAATTGTCGACGCTGTTTTGAATTGTTCATATTGACGCATACTTGAATTATTTAGAAATACACCAGCAATTTGAAATATCATATCATAGATTCGAAGTATTCTAAAATGTACCACCAAATCGAAATGTTCAGAAATGTTATATCACCAATTTGAAATATTATATCGATCCATTCGAAGCCCTATTATTATTAATATTTAGTTTAAATAAATTACCCCAAATTCTACTCACGCTAAACGGCAAAAGAAGTCTTCATAATTTTAGCACTATTATCACTTGATATTTTATTAAATATTAAATTACGCGTGACTTTCTGATTAACAGTGACGCAGCTTCGCCCTGCCTGAGTTTTAAACTGACTCGTCTTATCATTGCTCTGTGTTAACATTGACTGTTCCCACTTGCATTTGGACTAGGTTTTCAACAGTTTTGTCGATATCTCAACCAATCAGGCCCTGCATTTTGAAGTTGTTTCTGATGTAACTTATTCGGTTTTCCGTGTAATATCTATTTGCTATTGATACATCGTTATCTTGACCATACTTTGTTTTGCGCAGATATCGCCTTTTCAATATTGTACAAAATAAATAATGTAACTTTAATGCTGTTTTCGTTCGTGTTTATGCATCTTTGAAACTGCGTTTTCTTATCAAAGCGATTATTGTTTCTGGGTAATTGCCTAAAGCTTTGTTAGGTTTTATCTCTTATTTTCATATTTGTTTTATAACTAATTAGAACACTTTTCAACGCGTGTTTAATTACACGTACTATCACGTTTTCTGAATACGCGTACTTTTGTTGAAAGATATTCTTACTTGCATTACTTAAAATTGATAACGGTCTACATACAAAGTGTAAAATACTTGCTATTTACATAATGTATGAATTACTTATTTTTCTTCTAAATACGCGTTCTATTGTTGTAAGATATGCTTCCTTGCATCGCTTAAAGCTAATTATGGTCTATATACAGGGAGTTAAATGCTTGCTATTTACATAATATACGAATTATTTAATTTTCTGCTAAATAAATGCAGTTTTTTGATTCCTATTGCAATTTATGGTTACTAAACAACCCTTGCTATTCAATACACCCCTAAACAACCCCTATCACAGCAATATATATATATATATATATATATATATAAATATTTTAGGTAGTTAATTACACAATGTAAGTTGATAAATATTATTGTGTTACAGTGAATGAGATGAAATAATAATTTAGACTTTTATGCAAAGCCCAAATGATTATTTCAAATCGAGCTAGTAATTGAAAGATGGAAAATATAAGGTCTTGGACAGGACTTGAACCTGTATCTTGGTTTTGCCGGGACCATGCGTTTACCAATTACGCTACCGAGACCGATGACGACAATTGGGAATGTACAAATTTAAATCGTGTATTCAACAATACATAAACTTAACTTTCAATTACGTTTGGAATTTTTGTCAATCATATCTGACATTGTCAAGTTTTTGACTTATAGCCATAATTTTGAGCGTAGCTTCCTGCTTATAACTGACAAGTCAAAAACGTATTCACTGTAATATATATATTGCTGTGAAACCACCAAACTCCGGGTACTCCGCTTTAAGAATCGAGCCCCTACGAATTGGATGCCAAAGAATGCTGTGAAACCTACAAAGTTATTAAATTACCTGGTCCGTTGACTTTCTTCTGTTAATCGCCTCGGCTGCTCCCCTAGATAACTTTCATCCTCATTCATAAAAAAAACAAACACATTCCTACCACAAACACGAACGTTAACTCTATTTACATCAATATTCACAATACATTAAAATTTCAAAATTAAAATTCAGCATAAATTTTAGTATCAAAAATTTTCAAGATTCAATTTATTACCATTTAGATGTGCATCCTGAATTGAAGTCCTTGTTGGATGCCTACTAATTAATATAACAATATATGCAGACCGGAGTCTGAGTTCAAAGGGAGCATCTACCACCCCTTTACGTTAATTAACCAGGTTCGTCTAATTGTGCTCAAAGACATACCCAAATTTTCATCATAATCCCGAACATCAATACTAAATACCCCTTTCTACTTAAACA
Organism: Platerodrilus igneus; assembly: GCA_036346225.1. Lineage (NCBI taxonomy): Eukaryota > Metazoa > Arthropoda > Insecta > Coleoptera > Lycidae > Platerodrilus > Platerodrilus igneus. The sequence goes on from JARFIW010000791.1 coordinate 8,870,510, forward strand.
AGCAAATTTCACCTTAACATTTAAATTTTATGGTTAGTACAATTTCACTAATGTCCATTTAAAGTAAATCAATTATAAAGTTATTCAACACACACAAAAATATCAAAGTTCAAACAAAATAGTATAAATTACCTGAAGGTTACTGCACTTGTAGCTTTAATGTACATCGTCCCTTTTGTTAATCTCACCATTCCAACTGGGTTATATTTACAGCTTCTGATTCTCAACGCTTTAAAAATTTTCTCCATCACCATTTACTTAAAGTTGTTTCTGGGCTTTTCCGGAACTCATCTGTGTATATCTGACCCTTGTTTTGTGGATCCAGACACATTTATGAACCATTTAATCATTAACACCCCCGAAAAATAGCAAAGAAATTCATACTTCTTTCACCAATATACGCCAAAACTGCCTACTGATGGGTATTCATTTGTCGTTGTAAATTTTGACTAATTAGTACAGTGATACTAACTTTATTACCTTGTATCTAAGTGCACTAAAGTACATTCATGTTAGCACGTAAATAACAAACTGCTTTAAATCACCGAAATCTACGAGCAAACTTTAAATTATTCTATCAAACTACAAAGCACTGTTTAAAGTATTGAATCAAGTCGCGGATGTAAGAGCGCTTTTAACGCATCGAATAGTCAAAAGTCTAAGAGAGCGAAATTCATATTACCATCGGTATATATAGCGGATAGCCGGCACGTCGTTTTTGTCCTCAAAACAGACAATTCTAAAGAATTTCACATTCTCGTTTCCCAGTCCGTCGCTCGCGCGTCGGTTTTTACGAATTTTGTACTCGCCAGTTGAAAATCTCAGAAATTCTCACACGGCACGCAAAGTCTGGAAATAACTAATTGGCTTTTCTACAGAAATCGTTGTTTCTACCTCTGATATTTGCATCCTATTTTCAACCAATTGTGACCCTCGTGACGTTGCTTAAATCACGCCTTTTACTATATGTGGCTTTGCTTGACGCATTTTCTCTTTCCTTTTCTAACCTGTTCGTATTGGTGCAAATTGATATTCTTTATTATCGATTATTTCAGTCCATGTGGACTTGAAATAACCCACCTTTAGCATTTCTCGTAACTATTATGCGACGATTTCTCCAAGATTCTCTGAACCATTAATTATCTACAAAATTTAGGCAGAATGAGCTTTTTAAACTACCCAGGTGTTCTAACATATTATTAATTCTCAGAGCCTTATTTCGTGGTATTTTAATCTTGGATTTTCACAGGCTTTTATAGATATTATCTGTCACTAACGGTTCAATTAACTCCAATTAAAATTAATACCCTTTAATTTTTAGTGAATCCTAATTAAATATTCAATTATTATCTGTACGTTTTGTTTAATACCGGTTACTTGAAATAGAGTTAATTAATATAAATTTTGCACGTAATTTCCATTTGTTTCTTTCTTAGGAATAATTAAATTACACGCAGAGCTTTTTAATACTGTTTCTTTTAATATAAAGCATCTTGTACATGATTTAAATCTCTTATTTTAATGAAACGACCGAATTTATTTATGCGTCATGGTTTTAATAAAGCGTATTATCTAATAAAATTCCTTATACACGGTGATTAAAATTATTTGATGTGATTATTTAATTTTCTACCCTGGTCTAAATATGAGTAATATATATATATGTATATATATATATATATATATATATATATATATTGCTGTGATAAGGAGTTGTTTAAGGGTGTATTGAATAGCAAGGGTCGTGCTGTAACCATAAATTGCAATAGGAAGCAGAAAACTGCATTTATTTAGCAGAAAATTTAATAATTCATGCAACATGTAAATAGTAAACATTTAACACCCTGTATATAGACCATAATTAGTTTTAAGCGACGCAAATAATACATCTCACAACAATAGTACTCGGATTTAGCAGGAAAACAGGTAATTCAAGCATTATGTAAATAACACGTATTCAACACTCTGTATATAGACCATAATTAATTTTAAGTAATGCAAGTAAAAATATCTTTGCATAAAAAGTACGCACATTTAAAAGAAGTGATAGTGCATGTAAATAAACACGCGTTGAAAAGTGTTCTAATTAGTTATAAAACAAATACGAAGATAAGAGATAAAACCTAACAAAGCTTTACGCAATTACGCAGAAACAATAAACATTTTGATAAGAAAACGCAGTTTCAAAAATACATAAACAAAAGTGGAATTAAGGTTACATCATTAATTTTGTTCAATTATCCAAAAAGGCGATATCTAAACAAAACAACGTATGGTCAAGATAGCGAATAATAAGGTATCAAGCAAACACCATTACATGGAAAACAGATATATTACATCAGAAACACTTCAACATGCAGGAAATACAAAGATCTTATTGGTTAAGATTGAAGCAATTTTTTCGCCTCCACTCGTTGAATACAAGTGAAACTTTATTCTTTTTTACTTGTTCGCGGCTAAGTCTGGGAATTACCCCAAGGGTGAGCAATGAGAAAGGGCGTGGGGATGGTATAAACTCAACAATAAGCTAACATAGAAAGAAAAAAAGGGAAATTTAGTGCCACTGTATCTATATGAACACCACAAGAAATTCAATACTCCTATGAGAAGATACAGAAACTCATGGGATATAAGCACCATAAAAAACTTACAACTTAATGAATTAACACATCTGGAAACCTCTGGAACATACTTACAATCTCTTCAATCTCGATGATCCTGAAAGAAAAAGTTACACAACAAATCTTCTATTAAAAAGACACTGTTTGTGCTTTTCAATAAAAAAACATACTAATAATTATGAGTGGGTAATCTTGAGATTACCACACCAAAGATATTTTAGTTAAAAATGGATATCTAGAATAAATCACTTGTAACATATCAGCATTCGTCTAATTTCATTATTCAAAAAATTTATTTTCTCTAAGATATTCTTATTAAAATTAATTATGCATGGAATAAAAAACTTGAGTCTAAAAATGTAATTTAATATAGTTTCTTTCTTTTCGTTTTTTTTAAATATGGCTACAAATACAAAATAATAAAATTGAATTCTAGTTTTTCTTATAAATCTGTCTTGACATAGCAAGACCTTACTTTTAATAATATTTCAATACAAGATTCCTGATACCCAACGGACAGATGTGTGTATTGGTTTACATGTATATCATATCAGTTTAGTTAATATTCTTTATAGAAAATTTATATAACATGCAGCTAATTTGAGTAAATAAAACTTCAAACTTATTCAGATATAGAAATGATTAATGACCTTATTAAAGATTAGACATCGGTAATGAACTTTTTAAAAAACAGGAAGTGGAATTTAGAATCACAATACTTTAAACACACGTATGTTCTATGTGTCTTGCAAAATTACTTTAATATTACTTCTTAACAATCATATTTCACGTTATTTTAAATTCGTTTACATAATTTTAACAAATAACCTTGTCATCAAATTAAAGAAATATTACACTTTTATGATCTCACGCAAAGTTAATTCCTGCACAAAATTTGGCATGAATAAGCAATCCTCTATTAAAATTTAATATGAACACTTTTAAAAGTCAAACAAACGTAAGAAGTGGAAGTTTTACTACCTGTGCTTAATGAAGAAGTTACCTCATGCTATCGAACTGCGATGCACATTTTTCGGATCCAGCTTACAAATTTGATGTCAAGAAACTTCGAACAAAAGCTTTACATATTTCGTAAACGAAAGTTGCCCCAAGTACTAAATATATAACCATGGTTATTTCATGCGCGTTAACAATCACCGGCCTGTCTGACCATTTTTAAGAGGAAGCGTGGTCTATTGCCTTGCCGGAGACACAGAAATGACAGCTCTTCTGGGCTCCCAAGACGACCAGCTCTCCTGCGCCTACCACGATACGCCTATTCTGAGGCCTCATTTGTCACGAACCCGTGACCCCATCTTTACAAGTTGCAGCTTCGATTACATGTTAAACTACAATGGCCGGCTTGGCTATCCGTACCGTCCACCTAAAGAACAGCTCATTGGCCTTGCGCGTCACTTCGTGACCGTATTTACGCAAGCGCTATCTTAATTTTAACGACTGAAAGGATATAATTCGCCTATGGATTAGGCAACACAAATGACTTGTTCCTTTTTAAATACGTTTTCAGAGTGTATATTGTTATTAAATATTTCTTGGTAATACATTTAAGCTAATTAAATGGTAATAATTTCCTGTTCCAATGTGGAATTGTTTCTTTCAGATATAACTATATCGAATACAAAAATCAAATGTCACTGATCTACAATGCATAGAAGTGATTCCTTCAAAACTAGTGCCACAGAATATACATTCGTTACAAGATATCTACCAGACTTGTTGAAAACCCAGTCCACATGCAAGTGGGAACAGCTTATATTTAACACCGAGCAATGATAAGACGGATTAGTTTAAACTCAGGCAGGGCAAAGCTGCGTCATTGCTAATCAGAAGGTCACGCGTAATTATAATAAAATATCAAGTACGTTATAGTGACAATAAAGTGCAACAATTATAAAGACATCTTTTGCCGTTTAACGGCTTCAAATTCGAATGTTGATGATAAAAATTCTAATGGATGGTACATTCTTTTATAATTCAAATTCGAGTGGATAGATATTATAATTTATTTGTGTTGATGATAATTCGAATGTGGGGATATTTTAAATGGATTAATATAATATTTCAAATCAGCGTCGACGATTTTGGTACAATTCTGGTACAATTTTGAGTTGCGAGAATCAATGCAAATAAAATAAAGAAGCACGAAGTAATTTATGGAAAACGAGGGGTTCAACTAAACAGAGCAGTGATAGACGAATGAAGACAACAAAGGGCTGTTGATGCACAACCCGAACAACCTGTAACAGGTCAGATCTAATTAGGTTTAAGATATTTTTTCTGTTTAAATTTCAATACTGAATTTATTCCATTTATATAAGCTTGTGATAAAGTCAACAACAAACATTGCATACGTTAAACTTACGTAACATATTATAAAGGGGTCCAGAACGTTCCAAGTCTTTTTGGTAAAAGTGTAGTTTTTGGCGACTTTAGATAGAATTCAGAGTATATAAAGTTTGGGATAAATGATACACATGATATTGATTGATTGAGGAGTGTATTTTAATATTCTTCAAAACTTGTAAATAATATTTCTTTTCAGTATATGAAATTAATTGACTTCGTTTTATATATTCAAACAAATAGATAATCATAAAGGGGTGGAGAAGAGAAAAATTGAACATCGTAACGTTGTGCACTCTGTGTAGATTAAATAGGGCTAGCCGTGGCATAATAATAAAATTGGTAAGAGTAAATTTGGAATGAGAACACAGAGAGGTGGAGTTAAGTAAAAACGTCCATTACACCGAGTACGGCGATATCATATTAATATATATTTATATATATATATATATATATATATATATATATATTGCTGTGATAAGGGGTTTTTAAGGGTGTACTTTATAGTAAAGGTCATTTAGAAATGAGAAATTAGCATAGGCAGCAGAAAACTGCATTTATTTAGTAAAGAATTGAGAAATGGAGATAGTTTGTAAATAGTAAGCAGTCAACACCCTGTATATAAAGTATAAATAGTTTTAGGCGACGCAAATAAACATAGGAAGACGCATAGTTAGCGTAGAAACAAGAAACACATGCATTAGGTAAATAGTAAATATTTAATACCTTGTAGATAAAGTTTTAGTTAATTTGGGTAAAGCAAATAATGATATTTTTCAGTGGAAGCGCGCGTATATTTATATGTAAATATAATAAAGTGTAAGCAGACACGCATTCAAAAGAGTTCCAAACGATTAGATTAATACGGAGATAGAAATAGAGCTTCAGGAAGCATAATATAAATGCGTGCAAATAGCTAACCATTTTTGATAAGAAAGGAGATTAAAAATTGCGTGAATAACATGTAAATATGAAAATTAAAAGTCGAATTGCATCAGTTGTTTATGGAAAAGCTATTAGATCTATCAAAACACCGCATGTTGATAACGAAGACAGCTGCAAGCAGGTTACAATTATTGGGAATCACAGAAAATTACATCAGAAACTGCTTTAAATGTAATTATTTGATTGGTTATAAATGGGCGACGAGTTGTAGACCATACCCACTGACGGAGTGGGAATTCAATAATATATTAGCAGGTACAGTGATAACGAAGTCAGTTTGCAACTCAACAAAGGCCAAAGTGCACCGCTATGAAATAAAGTGATACGTAATAATTTTAAAAGTGAAAGATTTCTAAGTCCGGAGAAAATAGACTACGATTTCTAAGTCTGGGGAAAGAATAATACAATTTCTAAGTCTGGAGAAAATAATACAATTTGAGTAATGGAAGAAAATAAACTACGATTTCAAGTCAGAGGACAATGATAATAAGAATTCTATTCTAAGTTTGAGGAAATTGGTTGATAAGAAGTAATAAGTCTGATATGAAACGACAATAAATTGGGGTGCATAAGTTAATGGTAGTCCAGAGGGTGATGGCAATAATTTAAATGCAATGGTTCAAGCGTATATTTCGAATGGGCATGTAATAATCCCACATTGGGGGAAGATAATTTTTATTCAAATGGAAGCGTCGATGTGAAGAAAATAGACCTGGTCAGATTTTTTAGTTATAAGAAATTTTTATTTTTCTATATATTTTTTTATTTTGAATATTGAATTTGCTTAATATAAATGAACGTGAAAAAGTCAACAAAGAATTTGAATACGTAGAAAGTGCGTGATATGAGAACAGTTTTTTTGGTGACTTTGGGTTTTGAGTAAATAGTATATGATGTTTAATAAATGAAATTTACAACATTAACTAATTGAAAAGTGTATTACAAATAATTTACAAAAACTGTAATTAATATATTGGTTTCATTATATAAAGTCGGAATTACCTGAATTTTATAATTCTAAATAAATGCTAGTCGAGGTCATAAGATAAAGTCAATGGGAGTAATTTGTTAATTTAAATAGTTCAAGGAGGAGCTACGAGTCGAATAGGAAATTGATAACGAGGAAGACGTTAACGTATCAAATTTTGTTATTGGTTGACAAGGTTGGTTCAAGATGAAATCCAGTTAAGTTTCTGGAGGGAATTGATAGCAATATTAATAAGACAGCCCAACGTCGGAGATAATTACAATCTTGTTTATACATAGTAATATTAATATGGTCGCCCAAATGATGGAGCGCGAATAATTAAAGAGGGACATAGCAAATAATATAACAGGCCAACAGAGGGGCACGATAATTCCAGTAGCATAGCATAATTAATATAACAGCTCAACGTAGGGGCACGATAATTCCAGTAGTATCATAGCAATATATATATATATATATATATATATATGTTGATGTGATAATGAGGTCATGAGGGGTCATTGAACGCCAAATTCTGTCAGAAAACCCATCCTAAACGGAGAAAAGTAAAATTTCCCAATATTTAGTTTTACCCGGTATAAACAGAAAAGCGTACTACTTTAACAAAATTTAATATGTTCCCGTGCAAAATTAAAACGCTTTTAGTACATCTAGTATTATAATATCAATAAAAAACGAAGCGCAACTTTAATGTGTGTGTAAATATAGATTTTGTAGAAAAATATCTTTAGAACAGGTTTTTATTGCATCGTAAAACGCGCCTCATTTCCTTTAAAAATACCAAAATAAATTTCAGTTACTTAAAACACAAGAGAATTTATTAATTAAATAATTAAAATCCGTACATTGCTAGAATGAAAATCACTCTTTAAGAATACTAGCGAAATTGTAGTCCGCTAATTTACATTTTTCCACTTTAAAAATACTACATAAATTTCAGTTTCAAGACATCATTTAAAACAGGTTTCATCATGCATTCATACTCGTTAAAAAACTATTTTATGGATAGATTCATTCCAAAAAAGCACATTTCAAATCAATTCTAGAATAAATTACGTTGTTTAATAAAAGAATACATTTTCTTCGAGAGTGTTCATCAAAGCAATTAAATTATCCAATTAATTATCTTGTATAAATAAACGCTCCAATTCGAAGAAGCGCTGCTATCTGTAGGCTATAAAATAGATAAGAACGAGTTTTATAACTCTAACTATAGTTCAGAACTCGTGGTAGGGAGACAGCAAGGGTTGGTTTTAATACGTTTACAAAGAATCGAAGACTTTCATGATCGCAATAACTTTTACTATTGCAATTAAATAGATAAGGAAGCGCGAAATTGCAGTGTAATATTGCGTCATGCGGGTGAATAATGTTCAAGAACAGAATCGAATGATGAGATAGGTATTAAGATTATTTTATATAAACTTTAGTTTGAGAAGTTTCATTAATTCGTTCGACACCGAACATGTAGTTTAGAGTAATTTATAATTTATTTAGTTTACGGCATGTAATGAAACATAGACTGATTATGAAGCATAATTATTTTAAACAATACAACGGAAAATTTTGCTTCAATATAAATAATCTTGGTACGAGGTCAACCCTTAGTTTTCAATTTATTAAAAATAAAAGTAGTTTCAACTACGTATACCTCGACAGATGAAAAAAGCGATTAAAATTATTAACGGAACCATGCATTTTAAGTGCAGTTGAGTACAATGGAAACGATATATTTATAAGCGAAGACAGGTAGTCTTAAGGAAGAATTTGACAACTCAAACAGCAAGTATTACTTTGTTTTGTAACCTAACAGGATGAATATCACTAAATAGATTAAGCTGGAATAGGTTTTGTTTTGGTTATAAAATTGTTTGTTATTGTATAGTGCATTTTTAGCAATTTTGAGGTCAGATCCCAAAGCGTTTTGACTCTGACAAAATCATTTGCCAAGCGTGGTTGATTAACTGCGCCACGTGTGACGTATATTTAAATTATCCAACAAAACTTAAAGTAAATTGTGTGGTTTGCATATGAGACGTTTTGGGGCGAATTAAAAGACTTACTATCTATGACCGAACAAAATTAAGTTCAATTTACCCTGTATAAATAAATTTCTACAATCTAACTCGTAAATAAAATTGTTCCTAGTATTTGAGACACAATATATAGGGATAATCTTTTTAAACGAGTTGGGAAAGATTTGTTAATGAAGTGATGTCAAAATTCACAGGAACTTAAAATTTGTAAAATTCTAAAGTTTGAAAATCAAGTCTCATAATGTCATGTCTCAATTCTTTCAGGGAATGTTATAAACAGGAAAAATGCGATATGTCAGTCGGTCGTGAAATATCGGCATGTAAAAATTAGCTATAATCCCTTGCGGGCGATTTAAAGCGTCAGAAGATATGTAAAAGTGTCTTAACAGGATTCGTAGTGTATTCATGATTATTAACCTTGAATTGATTAGTATTCATTAATTTGTGCATTACTGATTATAATCGATTACTTGAAGAAGATAAGCATTGAAATATTATAAAATTTATCAAGAATGTACGGCACGGAACCGCTTTCATCGAAATATCTGATGTAGAAAATAGTAACCTTGGTATTAATACACAAAGAATATAATTCAAACGTCACTGGTATCTAAAAATAAATATACAAACAAATGTTGATGACATTCAATAAAGACTTGAGAGCTGCTAATGAAAACACAGATATGGGATGATTTATTATTGTACCGCTACAAAGTTGCGAGTCTCTATAAAAGGTCAATAATATTTACTATCTAGTATACAATGTATGCTTTTTGTATCTGAATGAGAATAATTTTAGTTATATTCAATTATAATAAGCTAGTTGGAATTCTTGTAAAGCTCGAATAAGTTGAACGTGCTTAATTATTATATTCTAAAAAAGAAATTCAGTATATTGCTTTTGCTGCAAAGGTTATGTAAATTCCGATACGAAATCTACTCATCTTACTGATGAAAGGAGCTATTATGACTGGCAGCTTCCTAGTAAATAGTCAAATTAAAGAGCAACAATTTTAAGTGTCACATATTAGATCTAGCCAAAAAGGTTACGTTTTTTAATAATACGACGAATCCTAGTCACGAAGAACAAATTTCGGTTGGTGTCAGATATGCTGACACGAATAGTACAAAAATTAATTTCCAGGAACCATTTTCTGTTTCCTGTCTATAGAAAGTACAACAGGTAAATTTTAACAAAAAGTCCTTTGTTCGTATTAAAAAGAAAGGTTTAAATATCAAAAACATGATAGATCAGGGCCATGAGAAAGTAACAAATACAGTATTGCCCGAAATAAACAGTACTGAAATTGTAATTGTTTTGTATATTTAAAAAATACATATTATTGACACTTTATTATATGTTCTAAATGTGCACCTCCTCGTTCGAGACAGACTTCATAACGATGTTCTAAGTTTCTGGTCATGTTATTGAATAAGGGTTGTCTCAGGGCTGCGAAGAAGACTCTAACGGCATCCTTTAATTCATCGATGGTTTGTGGTGCCCGTTTGAAAACGGCATTTTTAGCCATGCCCCAAATGTATGCGTCTGGAGGTGTGAGGTCTGGAGAATGTGAAGGATAAGGGAAGTCAGTAAATCGTGATATGAATTTGCTTGGAAAATGTTCTTGAAGAAATTGACGAATTGCGGCAGCAGTATGGCAAGTTGCCCCGTCCTGCTGAAAAATTGGTTTCGAAATGCCAAGTTACGTGCACGACAGAATTGACGTAGATCAGGGATAAATCGTGTTAAAATTTGTCTGTACCTCTGTTGATTAAGTGTGACTTGCCTACCATTCTCTTCGATAAAGTACGGACCAATGATTCCGTGTCCGGAAACAGCACACCAGACACTCACTTTTCACTATGTAAAGGAACCTCTTGAACCTCATCGGGTCTGGCAAAGCCCAGAAATCGATTTGTGCGACGATTCACATAGCCTGACAAGTGAAAATGTGCTTCGTCTGAAAACCAAACATTTTCAAAAATTCAGGATTTTCATACTGTAACGCGAGAATTCTGGCGCAATATTCCACTCTACTGCGATAATCCCGAGGATGTAGTTGTTGATGTACCTGAATCACATACGAAAATGTACCCAGCTCCTTCAGGATTCTTTGAAAGGAAGTTCTTTTAAATCAAGTTGTAACGCTGTCCTTGCCTGGCTGACTTTCGGATTTTCTAAGATTTGCTTAAAAACACGTTCATGGTTATTGTTGTTGTTAACTGTCCTGGGACGCCCCGAGTTTCCTTTTCGTTGGCACAATACACTACCTGTACTTCTAAACTTTTCAATAACCTTCAAAATTACAGCATTACTTGGAGAACGTTTATTAAACCTTTGTGTGAATTGATCAGACACGTATAGCAAACTTGCACCATTATGTCGGCCGATTCCGTATGAACGAAAATAATGCTCTACCAGAAACACTTTCTCCTCTGTACTTAACACCATTTTTAACAATTAGGCCCTACTAATTACTTGTTTGAGGTTTACTTGACAGGTCTATACTAGCTAACTTGAGTGTGGCAGCGCACGCATAAAAACACCGCCAACTTAGTTTCAGTACTGTTTATTTCGGGCTATACTGTATGTATGATAAGCACATCGGTTTTTAAAAATTAATGTTCGATTTGAACCCAAGAGCTTTCTTTGTTCCATGTTGCAAATCTAATAGCAAACAATACGGAAAAATCAAATTGGCAGGTGAAGGCTATTTGTATTAGGCGACATTAACTTTAGACGAGAAAAATTTAACTTTGCGTTTGTGAAAATAAATTTATTAAAAAAAATTATTAAAATATTTATATTAATGATTTTCGTCTCAAAACAGTCAGATCCTGTTCAAATTTCAATTAAATTAAAATAATATTTCCAGACATAATTGTCGTTTTAAACAGTCACACTTTTTAGAGTAAGGCAAAATGTTAAACCGTCGCCGGCTTCAACTACTGGTTGCAAGCAAAAAGTTATATGTAGGTACAGTTGTCTTTCAGGGAATATCTAAATGCATCAACCGCATGCTGCAAGCTCACTTGAATTAACTTATTCAGTATAAATACGAGGTTAGGAATAATACAGCAATTCATAATGACAAACAACTTTTTATCACAAAATGCATTGTTCGAGCCTCACTAATTATCAATGTTCTGTGCAGAATGGTGTTTGATGCTCTATAATTTTTACGGAAAGAAATAAATGAATTGTGGATTACGACATTTAAACTGAGTAAATATATAAAAAACATGTAAAATATGTAACTTTAGCAAAAGAAAAAATAATACTAATAATATAAAGTTCCATTTATGATCCCTAAACCATCGATGTATAAGTCTTTCTTTCAACTAAATGGTCTTTATTTCTAGCAGTCTCATACAGAGTATATAATGCGTTTGAGTTTCTTCAGATATAAACCAGGTAAGAAAGTAAAAATTAATTTTGAATGGACAGAATAAAAGAGGATATACCCTATATATTTAGATTTTACGAATAGTTTATGTTAACTAAGCATAAAATTTCTATCCTTGGATTTCTATAAAAGTAATTCATATAATAAAACCCAAAAGCTATAAAATTACTTTGTTTACAAAACATTAAAAAGCGTAGCCCAAGAGAATAACTTGTTTAAAAACCGTAAATGATAACAAATCTATAGGTACGTTTCCAGTAACAAAGACATTAAGTATGCGCTTCCCATGGCAAAACTGTTACAATAGACAGTTATCGCACGCCTCGACAATTAGGGGCTCATAAAATACCATCATTGCAACAGCAATAAAGATCACAAACAAAGTACGTGGCATATACCTAATGAATGTACTGAAGCATAAAATAAATATGTTTCATTGTGAAAATGAAATTTGATAAAGGTAAAAGGTTGTATGATGATTAAGCCCAACAAAAAATGTTAAGTTAAAAATGGCTAAGTCACATTTGAGTATACAGACCGTAGTGCAAAATAAGTTAATTTAATAATTTTACTAACGTAAATTTCACTAATAAATCTGGCATCTCAAATCACTAATCAGTCTAACAAAACAATCTTTTTTACTAAATTGCAGTCTTATTACCAAAACACGCACAGCTAACATTTATAATATTGTTTTTAACTCAATTTTCAATTCCAAGATTTTCAACCAACAAGTATTTTTCCTCCTATCATTTAATAAAGATCCAAACACAGCAGGTCCCTAACTCAAAACATGCCATAAAGTACCAAGTACATGGAAAGATTCCTATCTATTGTTTCAGAACGGTTTTCCGAAATTAACTCCGCAGTCACGCGTTCATAAACCTAGCCTGCCACTTGCAAAGCAATTTTATTTTATTACATGTCAATCGCCGTCTATTTCGTGCGGGAACGTCATCAAAGGTTTTTTCGAGTTTTGTACATTTACCATTACTTTTTCACTTTATTTCACATATAAAACTCACTTTTCGACCCCTAATTTTGAGGTACCACCCTCGTCTATTCACGTTTCTCTCTACATGTTGACGTTCATTTATTACCGGTTTCCAAAAAAGTCGCATATCTCTCAACTCCGAACTCTCTGTTGTATTCGCGCGTATATCTAGATTTTAAATGTTTTCAGGTAACCGAGTTCCATATAACTAACTTTAATCTGAGTTGGATATAATCTTTATCCTTTAATTCTCCTACTATTTCGTATGTTTTCGGTGGTTTTCCAAATTATTTCACAATCTCACTATTGAGTTTATGGCAAAATGATGCGCGGGAAATTCCTGTTACCATGTAATTGACGTAGGTAGGCATTTTATTTTTTTATCTGAAACCATATAATTGCACATACTGCAGTCTATTGTATAAAAACATTAGGTCATCTTTGAAACCCTTTACTTCTGTATTCCGATGGCTTAACGTCTGATTGTTACATCGTATTAAAGTGTATGTGTTACTTTTGGGGTAATTGCAACAATAAAACTATGTCATAATGTATGGAATTTATTAAACCAACTTTCAAAAGCTCATACTTTAGGTGTATATTAGCAAATTTCCTATCATTTTCTTAACAATGTTAAAAAGTTTCTTAAAAATATAAGACGTGTTTTCACTACAAAGTTTTTTGGTTAAAGTATAATTGGTTGGCTTACATTTTTGCGGTTAAAATAATTTACAACTTGTTATTTAATTTTCCTTATGTATTTAACAAAAATAAAACTATTATATTTGTGGTTTTCAGTTTAGTTCGAATAAAAATACGAATTTATTTGGAAGTCTTGTTTTTAAACACCATTTTACATGAAAATTGAAATTATATAGGGTGCCCGAATAACTTAGCCCATTCAAGATTAATTTTTTTTCTTTCAATCTAAATTATTGATAGGGTAACGTTTACGTTGCTTAGGGGTCATAGCAGTAAACTAGCACCTCTCCGATAAGTTTCTTCCAACATTTTTAGATTTTCAATTGCTGTTTTTTAAGGTATTAATGACAAATACATACTTTTACTTTTGGACAATTTTTTTTTAAAAGTCACATTATTCGATTACACAAATGAAAAAAAAAATACTCACACTTTCTGAATTTAAAGTAATCTTAGATCCCCACCATAAGAAAGAAAAATTGACTGTCGCTATTCAAAATGTAGAACGTTTAGAAAATTTCTGTTGACGCCATTAAATTGGCAGAGGTCAATAATATAAAACAACCAAGTATCATGCAATTTGAATGCTCAATGTGGGAGATACAAATTTTTGAAAACAAATCTCAATTATCAGATTTTATGTTATAATTTGTGAATACTTATTGGTGTCAGATAGTAGAGCATTAAAATGTGCACCCTTTTTTTCTAGTTAACTAACCCTGCATCTTTTGTAGTTTTCAAGATAGCAATGGTGGGCATTGAAAAACCCACCACCCTATATGTACACTTACAGTAAATAAAATACTGTACAACCTCGCACTGTTGGACTACACGTCACCCTGAATTAAAACAATGCGTGTTATACAGCACCTACCAAATGACTTACACTAGTTAGTTGTCCGATTCCTACAGGAAAATAAGATTCGTTAAAATGGGGATCCAATGGGTATAGAGTTGCTCCATCTGGCGTTCTATCTCCGTGGCGGAATAGCTAAAATAAATTAAAGAAACGTATCTAAAACAAAAGGGCACACCTTACCACAGTCACAAGCTTTATATTGTGTGGACTAGTGAACTTCGTAAAACACAAAATAATTAGAAGAGTAACACTGAACGTAATGGACATCATAAAACTAGGATCAAGTTCGAATAATTAATAATCAACTACTTATGTCTGTCTCTTCACGGTATACTTGTATTAATGGTTAAAGGTCAACACAATTAGGATAATAAATCAAATTAGATTCTTATAATTATGAACAACTATAAATGACTCTAAGAGAAACCTGCTTATCATTAAAAGTTCAAGGTTATATACTTAACTGGCGCTCGAAGTGTAGTAAATTAATTGGATTGATTCTTTTTAGGTTAAACTATTCATCAAAAATTGGTACCTTATACCGCATTATTGTATTATAAATAATTGCATTTGTTTCGCGTTAATAAATACTTGTGTGATTTGCTAAAAAATACGTTTTAGAAAGTCCTTTACACCGCAGTTCACTATACATTAACGTATTTTTGAATCCTCTGATGCACTAACCGAAAGCGGCACATCGACCAGGAGACAAATCTTTTTATCTGAAAATTTTAAACTGAAGACAAACCTTTGTCGATCCGAGCAAAGTACGAATCTTTATTGTGTGTCATGATACACACACTACAAAGGACTGAGACAAATTACAGAAGATTCATGACAAGGGACGAACGACAGCATCCACGTGAAACAAAAGACATTTACAAAAAACAACAATACGAAATGAAAAGGCATACCTGGAGGGTCTTCGTAGAGAGACACTTTCAGGTTGATCCATGGGGACTACTGTTCAAAGTAGTAATCGACAAATTGAAGACCAACATCATACTCTACCTAAAAAAAAACAGACGGCACGTAGACGAGGAACTGCGAGGAGACTGCGGACGTGCTCATGACAGCACTGCTACCCAACGACGAACCGTAAGACAAAACATCGGAATAAACTCCCAAACGTACACAAGTGACTGAACAAAACGAACTTGCCAATAAAACATGGAACCGGGAAGGTGAGACTATCCGACCCTACACGGAGGAAGATGTCATTGCCGCAATACGACGCTTAAAGCCGCATAAAACTCCAAGACCAAACAGGATACAGGCAAAAGTGATGACACTAGAACCTCAACTGGTGTTACAATGAATGCCTGAACCAAACTAAATTTCCAAACATCTGAAAACAGACAGACGTTATTATAATCCTAAAAAGTAAATGGAAAGATCCAACAAACACAAATCCAGACCGATATGCCTACTGAACACTTTGGGTAAGGCATTTGAACAACTATTGTGCGACAGCATGCGTGGGAAACAGAGAACAGCTGGGCATGAATACAAGATACTACAAGTTTTAAGGAGGACGCTAGACAGAACACGCAATAAATGGCACGACAAACTATAACCGTCCCGTCGACGCGATACATGCGACACAAAAGACAGTTGGTAACGATATTCGATAAAGTAAAAATTGACGCGCCAATGTCAATGACGTCACACAATATGCAAATTAGGGCGACACGATTTACGATGTATACAAATTTTAGGAAACTCCTAAGGGGTACTTACGTGAACAAGTAGAGCTTCCTTCAGGATCACTCCATGATAGCGGCTGCGGGGCTCCGTGGATTCGTTAGTTCTCGGGTCGTGGATCTTGAGCCAGGTTGCTTTCAAATTCGGTCGTCTTCTTTCTGTATGCAGAGGTACGATAAGGGACTGGGTTAGGGAACGACAATCAAAGATAAGGCAAGGGAATCTACATAACACAAAGATACGATAAAACACAACCACTCTTCTTCGCGTTTCGAAGGCAAGTCCCTACGAGTCTTTCGGAAATTCCCCACTTTCTCCTTCCCCCACACGCGTTGACGCGAATCTCGCGCAACGCACTTCTGACGTGACGGAAATACGCGCAACAAGTCTTTTAAATTTATGGCACAAAATTCCCGCATATTAAAACTATATGAATGTTTACGGCCGATTTCGGCACGTAACAAAACAACCTAGCGGAAGCAACCCCAATTTACGTAATACTCGTTATTATGGAAATTGAGGACGCCTTTAACAACTTAGGGTGACCTTTGCAATTCAAAAGCACTTTTGTAATTGAAGACAGGACACAGTAGACTGAATTGATAATACCTTGAATTGTCTGAGGAATGCAAACCGTAATTAATATGATACTATGTACCCCACATCAGGTTGAGGAATTTGTCATAATGCAAGGGCATTCTCATTAAGCAAACTACTTTTAACTTGTAATTAAAACAAAATTAAAAGAATTCTGTAGTTGTAAACAGAAGAAAGGCATTAGTGTAGTTTCTAGGACTGTCTGCTGAATGTATGGCATACCTAATATGAAACTAAGGTAACATTAGTGCACAAGAGTGAGGAATTTGTTTTAATGACAGTTAATTATAAATATTTATAGTTCTGTGTAGGGACCGTGTCAATTTATAACTTAAAGTCAACGTTTCGCCCACTTTTGTAATGGGTTTCGTCAGGACAAAAAAAGAAAATGAAATATAAATATAAAATAATAATAATAAAAATAAGAATGGTAAAATATTAATCAGACAAGTGTAACAAGCATAAAAAGTATGAAGAATTACTTCTGAACTAGCAGACTCATACTTCTTATACTTTTTACACTTGTCTAATTAATATTTTATCATTCTTATTTTTATTATTATTATATTAAAATATTATATAAATTAAATATTATATTATATTATAATAAAATATTAATTAGACAAGTGTAAAAAGTATGAAGAGTTACTTCTGAACTAGCAGACTCACCACACCAAAGCCAAAAGGTGTCTTGTGACAAAGTAACTGGTAAAAATAGCGAAAGTGGTGGTATATATAGTGCGAGAACTTGATGATTGAGTGATTATGAATAGAGAGGAGTGTGTAACGGATCAGTGAACGTTACGGTTCTGCTTTTGTGAACATAGGCTCGTTTTCCAAATGGAAGAAAGGTAGTAGCCATTGTCTTTGTTTAAATTGTTAGAGTTTTTAATAATTTCTATGGATTCTCTGATTTTTATATATTGTGGAAAAATGGAATTCTGGCAATTAGTTTTGTCTTGTCAAAGTTAATGGTATGGCCTGTTTCATGTTGGTGTACTGCCACTGCTGAGCGATTGTACTGACTTGTTCTTAAGCATCGCTTATGCTCGTTTAGTCTAGTCTGCACTGAGTGTCCTTTTTCCCCTATGTACAGTGTGTCCCAAATTGGATGTATTAAATGGGTAACTTAGTTGTTATTAAAGATACAATAAAACTGTGTGCGCAGTCATGTGCCAACTTTTTGTGATCAATTCAATGGTGAAATCACAAATGAGCGATCTTCTTTTGTTTTCGAGTTATAGCCAAAAATTGATATTTTTGACAATTCTATTAATTCGTATAACTCGTTTGGTTGCAAAAATATCCAAAAATACTGTAATAGTTTTTATACAGTTTTTACGTAGAATACAGTGGCGTACGCAAATATTTAATATTTATAATACTTTTGAGGTTATAATATAAACTTGCATTTTTAAATGGAAACCACAATCGGTTGTCGCTTTATTTAAAAGCTCTTTTGACAGCTTTTCAAAATATATAGTTTAGTATAATTATTTTCTAAATGGCCGATTTATTCAATGTTTTTGGTATAATAAAATAATTTATTGTATTGGTGATAAATAGTTGGCCTGAAACAAAAGGTAAACACAAAACAAGAGTTTATTATTGTACCACACCACATTTCTAAACAACAAAGTTTGAAAGCTAGAAGAATACAATATCATAACTACATATATTACAAAAATTAATATAACTACATCTTAAATTGAAAATTATATCACTCTATCCACATTTAAACAGTCTATAATCCATGTATGGATACACAAATACACACATACTCACACACCTCATATCCTCACAAACACACACACACAAGCACGCGCCCACGCATGCACGCACGCATGCGCACACAACCACACACAACCTCACCTACACACACCTCACACATAATATATATATAAAACACTAGAACACAGATGGGAATACTACAATAGTTTTATTTACTGATAATTCAGAGATATTGTTCAAACTGGCCTCCATTCTCTCTTCAACAAAGTTCGCATCGTTTTATTAAAGACTTAATAGAATTTAATAAATAAACCGCCTTAACTTTACGAAACGCTGCTTCAATTGAATTCCGCAACTCTTCAATACTATGGTTCTGGGTTTTATAGATTTCCTCTTTCAAAAAATTCCACAAGAACTAGTCCAATATCGACAAGTCAGGAGATCTAAGCGGCCACTGAACAGGTCCAAACGTACCCATCCATTTATTGAGATATAATGGTCTACTTCTCTATTTAAATAATCACGAGTAATTATAGCGTTCTGCGGGGGTGCACCATCTTGTTGGAACCACACTTTTTGTCTTTTTTCGAGAGGCATGTCCTCCAGTAATTCGTGCAAGTTGGTATACAAAATTTCAATATAGCGACAAGCTAAATGATTGTTTTCAAAAATATGGTATTGAAATTTGCCATCAACAATGTAGCAACAAATATTCAAACCATAACGGCTTTGTTGACGCCTCGTATGTTTGATAGGTATTTTCATTCGACCAGCAAGTGCTTCATCAGACCATATAATGTTATTTCCAAAATTGTTAGTAGCAGAACATTTACGGGGATACCATTTACAAAATCGCCTTTTTTGAAAATCGTCGGGAAACAAACTATGTATAATTTTATTTTTATAGGGTCGATATTTATTACGCTTCAATATTCTTGAAGCGGCTGATTTGGAAACACCCATTTCCTTTTCAATTTTCCTACATGATGTTCTTGGGTTTATTTCCACACATGCTATGGTTGAAACAGTAGTTTGCTCTTCATTAAAAACTGCATACTGTTACGTTCTAGGTTTTGCAAAGCAGCCAAACTGTTGTAAATTACTATCTATCCTTTTAAACATGTTAATATTAGGTTGTTGTCTTTCAGGGTATCTGTATTATTTACAAACGACATAGTAATATTATTTGCTATTAGTTACACAATTACCTGTTAAAATATAAAGTTTTTACTGATAGAGGAATTCTCGCAGACTCAATAAATGCAACTAGCATATCGTATTTTCGTAATTTTCAAATTTTGCCATTTAGTAACAGACTGATGCCTCACTTACAAACTAACAATACAATTTATTGCATGTGCAATAGATATGATTGAAGCTCGTTGACGTTTGTTATACAAACAATTGACGTTTTTTGTTTACCTTTTGTTTCGCGGCCAACTATTTATTACCAATATAATAAATTATTTTATTATATCAAAAACATGGAATAATTCGGCCATTTGAAAAGATAATTATACTAAACTATATATTTTTGAAAAGCTGTCAAAAAGAGCTTTTAAATAAAGTGACAACCAATTGTGGTTTCCATTTAAAAAAATGCAAGTTTATATTATAACCTCAAAAGTATTATAAATAATAAATATTTGCGTACCCCACTGTATTCTACGTAAAAAACCGTATAAAAAACTATTACAGTATTTTTGGATATTTTTGCAACCAAACGAGTTATACGAATTAATAGAATTGTTAAAAATATCAATTTTTGGCTATAACTCGAAAACAAAAGAAGATCGCTCATTTGTGATTTCACCATTGAATTGATCTCAAAAAGTTGGCACATGACTGCGCACACAGTTTTATTGTATCTTTAATAACAACTAAGTTACCCATTTAATACATCCAATTTGGGACACACTGTACACTAAACCACAGCTGCAAGGTATACTATATACGCCTGGTGTTTTACGACTGTTTTCTGGATCTTTGGAGTTGGTAATATTTGCGAAATTTTATTTGCGGGCTTATAGATTGTTTTGATGTTGTGTTTACGTAGAATTTTGCCAATTCAGTCTGTTACTCTGTGTATATATAGAAGGATTGCTAAAGATCGTGTGCGAATTACAGCGTGGTTTGGGGGTTCGTGTTGGATGCAAATGCCGGCTTATTACTCTGCCGATATCTGAGTTGCGATAGCCGTTTTTTATAAGACTGATTTTCAGATGGGTCAATTCATTAGATAAATATTCTGGTTGTGAAATATTAGTTGCACTGTATACTAGAGAATTGCTTACCGATAATTTTTGTGACGGATGATGATGTGACGAAGCATGTAGATATCTGCCTGTGTGTGTGTTGGTATTCTGTATACGGAATGACTTAGTCGTCCGTTCTTTTCAATTTCTATAGTGAACTTAATATCTTTATGTTGATTGTTTATGTGATCTAGAAAATTATTGAGCGTTTGGTGTCCATGGGGCCAGATTACAAAAGTGTCATCTATATAACGGAGCAAAGTTTTTGGTGTAAGGTATGCGGATTCTAGAGCCATGGATTCCAAAGACTCCATGAATATATTGACCACAATAGGAGATAGATGTGAGCCCATGGGTGTGCCAGAAGTTTGTTTGTAAAATTGTCCGTCGAAGACAAAATGGGTAGAAGTTAAGCATTTTTTAATGAGTGTGACCAGGTACTCAAATTCGATTTCTTTAGGTAGCAGTTGTTTAATAATGGAGTCAGTGTCTATGACAGTGTCTATGTACGTTAGTGAATAGAGATGATACGTCAAAACTGACTAGTATATCATCAGGGCCTAATTCAATATTTGCAATTAGTTCTATAAAATGAGTGGAGTTTAAAACCTAGTAGGGCTGTTGCCGAAATACGGTTTTAAGAAATTTGCCAGGTGTTTTGCCAGATGGTATGTTGGTGAATCAATTGTGCTCACTATCAGACGGAGGGGGACATCAGGTTTATGAACTTTATGAAGGCCGTACAAGCGAGGTGGTTTAGATTCGCGAAGTATTATGCGTTTTTGAATAGCATTGTGAATATTAGAGGATTTGATAAGTGCTGAAATTTCCCGTTCTAGTTTTGAAGTGAGGTCTAGAAGAGTGTAGGAACCGTCTTGTAATAATTGGTTAATATTCTCTTTGTATTCTGTACGGTTTAGAATTACAGTCGCATTACCTTTGTCTGTAGGAAGTATAACAATTTGCTTGTTCGTTCGTAAGTGTTTTAAGGTCGTCATTTCTTGCTTTGTCACGTTTTTGATGGAAATTTTGGCACGTCAGAGACATTTATTTGTTTCAAAGCAAATTAGGTTGGCATGGTCTTGGGGTAGAAATCGGATGGCTGATTCTACAGAGCTAATAATTTCCTCTGCTGGAAATTTTCTGGGTGCAATTGAGAAGTTTAGACCTTTGGAAAGGATATGTAGTTCGTTTTCGGATAGGATATGCTCTGATCGGTTTATGACGGTGTTTGAGGACAGATTTTTCTGGTAAGATGTTTTTCAGGGGTGGAAGGTTCTTGGAAAGTTGCAAGAATTTGCGTAAGTGAGTTTTTATTGTGAGTTCGGTGGTGTTTTAGGTTTGCAAGTATAAAATTCGGTCAAACAGAGTCCAATCATTGTAGCTGAACGTGGTGGATAATGTTAGATGGAGCTGTAGGAGTTGTTTAGAAATATTGTTTATTTCCTTTCGAGTGTTGGAAAATCGTTCGCGGAGTAGTGAGAGCTACGCTCGGTGAAGAATATTTCGGCTGGAATATGTGTTAATGTGGTATTTTATTTTAAGGAAATTGGGAACTATGTCAGAGTTATGGTACCGTAACAAATAGTTGAGTGTACAAAGTAATTTTGTTAATGAGTGTCTAAAGTTTTTGTTTTGTTTACAATAACCTCCCCGTAAAGGTTTTTCTGATATTGTCGGAGGCTTTCACGGTCGGAGTCTTTATAAATATTTTTTGTTCCGGGTTTGGACCGTACCATTTTATAATCTAAGGTCAACGTTTCGCCCACTTTTGTAAGGGGCTTCATCAGGACAAGAAAGAAAATGAAATATAAATATAAAATAATAATAATAAAAATAAGAACGATAAAATATTAATTAGACAAGTCTAAAAAGCATAAAAAGTATGAAGAGTTACTTCTGAATTAGCAGACTCATAGTTTTTATACTTTTTACACTTGTCTAATTAATATTTTATCATTCTTATTTTTATTATTATTATTTTGTATTTATATTTTATTTACCTTTTTGTCCTGTTGAAGCCCCTTACAAAAGTAGGCGAAACGTCGACCTTATGTTATAAGTTAACACGGTCCCAACCCGGAACCATAAATATTTATAATGACTCCGACCGTAAAAGCCTCCGACAGTTGATTGTTTGTGATTGATATGGGGTTGTTTGCAAAATGAATACAAGCTAATATTTAATACAAGACAGATGTATGTTAGATATAAATGAATTGATCTAATAACGATCCCGTTTTTAAGACTAAACCCAAAAATTTTCCTAGTTGATCAACTTATATCAACTTATATCTACATGCAATTACGCTAGAACAATAAGTGCTTTGATAAGAAAACGCAGTTTCAAAGACGCACAAATACATGAACGAAAACAGCATTAGAGTTACATCATTTATTTTGTACAATTATCCAAAAGGCGATATCTACACAAAACAACGTATGGCAAAGATAACAAAGTATCTATAGCACATAAACACCATTACAAGGAAATCCAAATTAATTACATCAGAAACCACTTCAAAATACAGGGAATATTAAAGACACAACCTGGTTGGTTAAGATAATCTGCAGAACTGCTTGAAAACCCAGCCCAGAGGTAGTGGGAAAAAGCTATTTAACACCCATTCCGTGATAAGACGAGTCAGTTCACACTGATACACGTCGAAGCTGCGACACTGTTAACCAGAAATCCACGCGTAATTTAAATAAAGTATAATAGAATATCAAGTTTATGTTACAGTGAAAATAGTGCAACAATTACGTTAAGCATATGAAGTGTTTTTGCCGTTTTTTATAGAAAACGTGAGTAGAATTTGGGTAATTGATTTAAATTAAATATTTATAATAATAGAGCTTCAAGTCTGTGGTGACAATAATACTTCAAGTCTGTGTTGACCATAATATTTCAAGTGTGTGTCGACAATAACATTTCAAGTCGGTGTCGACAATAATACTGGACGTTTCAAGTCTGTCGACAATAATACTCCTGGTATATTTCTGGACAATTCAAGTCGGTGTCGATAATAATACTGGACATTTCAAGTTTGTGTTGACCATAAGACTTCAAGTCTGTGTCGACAATAATATTTCAAATCTGTGATATATTTCTGGACATTTCAAGTCTGCGTTGATGATATTTCAAGTCGGTGTCTACAATAATACTGGACATTTCAAATTAGCGTCGACAATAATACTTTTGGTATATTTCTGGATAATTCAAAGCTGCGTGGATTCTAAGAAGAAAATTCTCATTCTAAGTGGATTCTAAGGGGACAATTCTAATCGAATTTTGGTACAATTCTGGTACAATTCTAAGCTGCGTCAAAAGTATTTAAGGGAAGAGATTCAAGGCATATGCAGACAAATATCAAATAAAGAAGCACGAAGTAATTTTTGGAAAACAACGGTAACTGTACTCAAATATTGGTTCAACTGAGCAGAGCATTGATAGACGATTGAGGACAACAAAGGGGTGTTGATCCGCAACACGAACAACATATCACAGGTCAGATCTATTTAATTTTAAGATATTTTTCAATTTAAATTTGAATACTAAATTTATTCAATTTATTCAAACTTGTAATGAAGTCAACAAAAAACATTTGCATACGTTAAGCTTACGTAATATATCATAAAGAGGTCTAGAACGTTCCAGATTTTTTTGTAAAAAGGGAGTAGTTTTTGGTGACTTTAGATTGAATTAAAGGTATATAAATTTTGGGATAAATGATATATATATATATATACATATATATATATATATATATATATATATATATATATGATATTAATTGATTGAAGGGTGTATTTAAAGAATTTCAAAAATTGTAAATAATATTTCTTTTCATTATATGAAAATAATTGACTTCCTTTTATAAATTCAAATATGTAACCCATAAAGGGGTGAAACGAGAAAATTGATCATCATCATCGCGAGCTACTATTAGGCAACCGGTCAAACACACAAGCGCCGTAAGCACTGTATATTTTTGATGGACCGAGAATCTTCTAGCAATTACTAGAGGATGAATCATCCTTTTTTAATTCAGGGTATAAATAAGACCGATGGGGAAGTACAGAGTTAGTCTATATCAGAATGTCGAATATTAATTATATCGTGTATAGTGCTATAGTTTAGCCTTTGGAAGTCCAAGCGTAAACATAATTTATATTATATGAACGTGTCTAATGTACATGCAGCTTGTAGAATACATAAATAGACGAAAGTGTAATAAATAAATAGTTGTGTTAGTGTTGTTAATGGACCTATGGTTAAGAATTTAGTTTAAGAAGATATTAGTGCTTGTAAATTCATAAGTGTGATAGTGCTTTATTGTGAATTGAACTAAAAACATCTATAAATAAGGTCATACTGTTAGACTTCTGAACAGTGAGTAATAAAGACTCTTGTTATTACATGTTTTAAATTAGTGAAACACGGTAGTAGTAGCCCGCTACACTGGTGCCAGGTGTGGGGTATATAGTGATTAATTTAAAAGAAAAAAAACCACAAGCCTAAAGATATTTAAGTAGTTTGTATATGCCTGTAACAGAAAGCCAAAGTAAGATGGACGCAGAAACTTTAAAGAATTTCCTTAAGGATTTTAAATTCGGCATGGAAGAAAAGTTAAGCGAGAAAACTGCGAAATTAGAAGAAAAGTGAAGTGAAAACGCAGTGAGGTCAGTTGAACTAGAATCAAACCATAAAGAGTTTAAATACGGTATAGAAGTGACACTTAGTGAAAATGCTGCAAAAATAGAAAGAAAATTGAAGGAAAAATACAGCCACGCTAGAACAAAGATTAATGGAAAGCTCCATTACATTGAAAGAAGATGTCACTGAACAGGTAAAAACAGTTGAGCAAAAGTTGGACAGTAAATTGGTAAAAATGGAAGAAGATGTGATGAGGCTGCAAGAACAAATGATTTCACTAACAACGCGGCCACTCGAATTAGCAAACAAAGTTGTAAATCAGAACATTCCAGAAATAAGAAGCATGGTAGAAGGCGAGTCAACACCGTCTAAATTTAAAGTGAACCGCCCACATTCGATGGTCAAACATCTTGGCCCACATATTTGAAACAATTGGAAGCTGCTGCAATAGCTAACGGTTGGTGCAACAAAGAGAAGGTTAAATCTTTATTAGTGGCCTTACGGAGGGGAAGCTCTTAACATCTTGCAAACCATTCCCGATCACCAACAAAATGATTACGGTTTTTTAACATCAAAGCTTGAGATGAGATATGGAGACGTTCACCTTCAACAGGTTTAGCATGCACAAGTTAAGAACCGCTCGCAAAAGACAAATGAAAGCCTGCAAGAATTCGAAGCTGACATCGCCAGATTAGTTAGATTGGCATACCCAACGGCACCAGATAGCTTCTTCGAACAACTGGCTGTTCAAACATTTCTGGATGGCGTTAAAGACAGCAAAAGTACCTGACCAAAGTTGTCTCTGAACATCAACGAGACTGGGACCAATATTTACATTTGTTCCTATTGGCGTACCGATCTTCGGTACATGACAGCACAGGATACTCGCCAGTTTGCGTAATGCTAGGACGTGAATTGCGGCTACCATGTGATCTTCAGTTTAGATTTAAACCTGGAGAAGAGATCGCAGGTGAAGATTACGTTAGTAAGCTTCGTGAAAGATCAAATAGCATTCACGAAAACGTCCGAAAGAATATCCAGGCAGCAAACGATCGAATGAAATCACAATATGACACGAGAACTCAAGAAGGTGGTTAACAACCTGGAGATTTAGTGTAATTCTATATTCCACAAAGAAAGTGTGGGTTGTCGCCAAAATTACAAAAACAATAGGAAGGCCCGTACGAAGTGTTGACAAGAATTAATGATGTAGTGTACCGGATCAGAAGATCTCTCCACGGTAAACCGAAAGTGGTACACTATGACCGAGTAACATCTTATGCTGGCAACAACCAGGAGGACTTGAGTAATGAGAATGGTGTGGGAAGAGTTATTCATCGTGAGTCAAATGTAGATTTTGTGTGTGTGTGTGTGTGTGTGTGTGTGTGTATGTGGTTATTTTGACCTTTAATAGTTGTTAAAATTGTCTTTATTTACATTTCAATCCATGACCTATGATCATTGTTAAAATAATAAAAATGTCAAGTTTGACATTTATTATATAAATTGAAGGTAACTTTGATTTATCAATGTTTGATATATTTGGCTTGAATACATTAATAAATCAAAGTTACCTTCTATTTATAATAATATCAAACTTAAAATTTTTATTATTTTGACAACAATCATAGGTCATGCATCGAAACGTAAATAAAAACGATTTTAACAACTATGAGTGGTTTAATTCCCAAAGAAGATTAATAAAGAAAACCCTGTATATATATATATATATACACCTATATATATATATATATATATATATATATATATATATATATATATATTACTCAAATTTAGACCAGGGTAGAAAATTAATTAACGACATCAAATAATTTTAATCACCCTGTATAAAGAAACAAATAGAAATTACGTGCGAAATTTATATCAATTAATTCAATTTTTAAGTAACGGGTATTAAACAAAGTGTACAAATAATAATTAATATTTAATTAGTATTCGCTAAAAATTAAAGGGTAAAAGTCAATGCCATTCATTATTATTTTAATTGGAGTTAATTGAACCATTAGTAATATATAATTAGCACAAAAGCCTGTGAAAATCCAAGTTAGGTTGAAATACCATGAAAACAAAGCTCGGAGAATTATATTTAAAAACATTCATTAGGAGCACACCTGCAAACTTTTAAATGTCAAATTCTAATAAATTCTAGCTGATAAACATGCAGCTTCTACGTATATTGGAAACAGTCGGATAAACCGGAGCTTATATTAACGGGAAGGTTAGTTGAGGGGTTATTTAACTCAAGTAAGTCACGTCGCGAGTCACGTGGATTCAAATAGCCCATAATAAAGAATATCGATTTGTACCACTCAGACCAGGGTAGAAAGAGACGGATAAAACGCGCAAGGCAGAGACACGAATAGTAAAAGGCGTGATTTGCGAAACTTCACTAGGGCTACGATTGGTTGATATAAGATGCAGATATGAGAGGTGTAAACGCAACAATTTCTATATAAAATTAATTAGTTGTTCGCAGACGCGTTGCGAGCCGTGTGAAAATTTCTTAGATTTAACTGGCATGAGTGCAAAAATTTTGTAGAATCGCTGTGCCGGACTGTCGAAAGGGATCATAGAATGCGAAATTCTAAAAATTGACCGTTGAGGAACAAATCCGACGTGAAAGCGCGCTATTATATAAACCCGTGTTTATAGGAGTTTTGCTCTCTTAGATTTTCGATTTTTATTCAACACTTTAAACAGTTTGGCTCTTAATTTTTTGCTGTTATACCATACTTCAAGCAGAATACGTGCTACGATACAAGTTATTATGCTTTAGTGCACTTACAGAAGATAGATAAGGTAATAAAGTCTGGTTATATTTGCGGGTATTACTGTACCAATTATCCCAATTAGTAGCGATAAATAAATACATTGAAGTATGCAGTTTTTAGTATAGCGTGAACGAATTATGAATTTCTTTGCTATTTTGTTCGGGAGTGAGTAATCAAATGTTATTAGTAAACGTGATTGGATCTACAAACAAGATTTAGATATACATAGATGCGTTCCTGAGAAGCCCTGAAACTTTTTAAACGAATGGTGTTGTAGATGAATTTTAAAAGGCGACCAGGAATCCTAAGACGTATACATAATCCAGCTGGAATGGTGGGGTTAGCAAGGACGATGTACAATGGAGCCCCGAGTGCATTAACCTTCAGGTAAATTATGCATTTTGTTCGATCTTAGATGTTTTGGTGTGTGTTGAATATCTTTATAATTTGTTTAAAAAAAAATGGACAGTAGTGAATTTGTATAAACAACAAATTTTGAATTTTAAGGTAAAATTTTCTTGTTTAAGTAGAAAGGAGTATTTAGCAGTTTATGTTTTGATTATGATGAAAATTTGGGTCTGTCTTTGAGCTCAATTAGACTAACCTGTTTAATTAACGTAAAGGGGTGGGAGATGCTCCCTTTTATTCAGACTTAGGTCTGCACATATTGTAACTTAATTAGTATGCATCCTACCAGGACTTTAATTCTGGATGCAAATTAAAAATGATGACAAATGTAAACTTGAAATTTTATGATACTGAAATTTATGCAGAAATTTAATTTTGAAATTTTAATGTATTATGAATATTGATGTAAATAGAGTTAACGTTGATGTTTCTGGTAGGAATGTGTTTGCTTTTTTATGAATGAGGATGAAAGTTTTAACTAGGTGAGTAGCCGAGGCGGAAAGAGTAAAAAGGCGACTACCTGAAGAGATTCAACAGGGCGAGAATCACAGCAAATCTTGGTGCACAATTCAAGAGGCTCGAATATTTTTTTTTACTCTGGTGAGGCTTTTTGTAGGTTTCACAGCAATATATATATATATATATATATATATATATATATATATTGCTATGACAATAGGGTGATCTAGTGGTGTATTGAGTCATAAGGGTCGTGCGGTACATGTAAATATCATTAAAATTTAGAAAGCAAACGATTTCTTCATAAAATGGGAGTAACTCGACAATTGAGCAAAAATCCAATATCGAGCACACTGTATATAAATCACAACTAACTTTAATTCATGAAAGTAAGCTTATTCTTCACAAATCACATCATATTTAGTAAAATAAATAATTTGTACGGCGTATAATTCATTTTAAATTAAATATACAAACAAAATTGAAAAGAAATACGCAGAAATACCGGTTTAAATCCAACGACTTTATTGAAATAAATACGCAATTAATGAAAGGAAATAACCTGGC
Organism: Platerodrilus igneus; assembly: GCA_036346225.1. Classification (NCBI taxonomy): domain Eukaryota; kingdom Metazoa; phylum Arthropoda; class Insecta; order Coleoptera; family Lycidae; genus Platerodrilus; species Platerodrilus igneus. Next base: position 8,900,596 of record JARFIW010000791.1, read on the forward strand.
ATGGTAGCTATAAACAAATTCTCATTCAAAATATTAACGCATAAATAAATAAACGCATTCAAATACGTCATCATCGAAACTTTATTACGTGACCAACAACATTGTATTTTCATAAACGTCAACATATTTTGGAGTACTAAATAACAAATAACATATGTTTGGTCACACGATAAAATTTGTACAATAGCAAATATAAACAAGAGAACGTGACTTAAACAAAGGTAAAAGTTGGATTTTCAGAAAAAAACGCTATGCAAAGTACGCGCCTACGTGAGAATATACATTACATCGACACGGGTCTGGATTATAAATTTATAGAAAGTCCGAAGGCTGCAATGATAAAGGCAAAGTGCAACGCCTCAATTGACAAAGTGCGCGAGTAAAACCAATAAGCACAGGTAGAAGGAGGAGTTTTTATATAGAACACAGACTTAATAAACAATCAGTATATCTTCCACAAACAATACCAATTTAACGCCGAATATCACTCGAGTGAAAATAGAAAAATTTTAATAATTATTTAGTGACAGAAAGATTTTAAAAGTCGTGATAATTCAAGTGCCAATAAATATAATAGAAGTTGCCATTTAATGTGAAAAACGTAAGTAATAATTGTTAATTTGACTTAATATTAATGTTTAATAATTTAGGGCTCTAAGTATCTTCTAATTATCCTTCACATATACTTTAATTATCGTCCAAGTATACTCTAAGCATATTCTAAATCTATTCTAAATATACTTTATGTAAATATATATAAACTCCAAGGTGAACGAATTTAAGAAACGAATTTAAGTCTAAACATTGGTATCGGAGCATCGAAAGGAAAATTAATCAACAAAGCATTATACTGGGCAAAGCTGTACTACGCAATAAGCAAGAGAACTTAAATGGAAACAATCCAGCGTGCTGACCAACCAAATGCAGAGGCGGAAACGTGCAGGAAGGACGCAGGTTAGAGATAAAAATATTATTTATTAGTATAAGGCTTTATTTCAATTTTTGCACTTACAATTTTTATATATTGAAGTATTTAATTTGTGAGGGGTTAACAAAAATCTTTTGAAAATTTATGTAGAGAGAAAGGTCATTTGAACGTTCAAAAATGCTTCTAATAACAGACAGTGGTATTTTTGCTAGCTTTAAAGGAGTTATGATTTGAGCATAATCAGATAGATATTATTATTTTTATTCAGGGGTTAATTTTATGAATGACAAAATCAAAGTATCAATTAAACTATAAAGTGTACATATTCATAATCATTATACAAATTTTGGTTTGTTTCGTTATGTCATTGAAATAGAATGGAGCTAAAGTAAAAGGGGATTAAACAATCTTTGTTGTCGCATCGGCGTGCGTGAATTGGACTGAACTAGTCGAGGCATATAAAAAGAGGTATCTTTAAAATCTAAAATAGAGGTTATATTTAAAAGAAAGAGAAGCAGAGAGCTGGGACGACCACCTTATATCATATATATATATATATATATATATATATATATGTATATACATATATATATATAGAGATATAAAATGATAATTTAAGAGAAAAGGAAGTTTTAAGATTTCAACTTGGGTAATGGTAATTTCATAAAGTAATTTTGAAGAGATGTGCCAATGAAGTGAACTGCTGTTGCTTGTATATCATAAAATTGTGTTAAAATATTTAAAAGGAAACTTCACTGCCATGTGAATATGTATGTATAGCTAAGATTTGAAGTCACTTAGTACGTTTTTCATTTGGTTTGAGTTAGGTATAAGATGTTAAACTTTCACTTTCATTTGAATATGTACGTAAAGCCTAAAAAGTCAATTAGTATGTTTTTATTAGATTTAAGTTAGTTATAAGATGTAGAAATTTTATTTACTCTTCAGTATATAGTAAGTATATTATATCATTTGAATTTCCCTTCTTGTAACGTTATAGACATCCAACTCATCTAAAATGAAATTATTTAACATTTGTTGTTAGGATTAAAATATCGACCAAAATTTATAAATTTTCGGTCAATGACATTTGTGTATTAGTTTACTCCAAATTAGAATTTGACAAGAGCAATAAGATCTATTAATAAAATTTTGGATCATAGAATGTTAGTTGGAAAAGAATTGTAAAAGAGTAAACTGGTTTAATGTTTTAAAGGGCATCTCCATAGAGATATGTGACAGTTGTTAAAAAAATTAAAAAGAGGGTTGTTGAATTAGAAAATTTTAGAAAAAGACTTATTTGAAGAGGACTGAAAAAAAGAATTTTACAAACAATAGAACGAAAAATATAATCTTTTTTGTAACAGTTTACGAATTGTATACCTTTTATTATTGTAATCTCCTACGTAAAATTCAACGTATGTAAAATGTATCTGTGATGTTCATAGTATAAAAGAACCGTTGATATTAAAAAGTGATAAATGCAAGAGTCCTTGTCATTGTCTTATTATTGACCATTGGATTTCTGGGAGTGTTTTTGTGTAAACAAAGGAGTTCCGAAGTGGTGCTATCAGAACGCTGAGATTACTGAACCTTTGGTGTCGAGCACGGTGTTGATTTCACGGAGCTAAGTTTCCTGATAAGACCAACGACGATAAGTATAAGTGTCTCTAAAGATTATTTGGCGTACCTTAAACCCTACAATGAAAGGCGTAAATTCAGTATTACAAAATTTTAAAACGTACTTATCCACAGGTATTAAGAACCCACATATGGTTCGAATCGTCGCTGTAGGCAGTGGAGCTTCATTGTTCAGCAGCAAGACGTTTCATTGGAAGTTCAGGTAGTATTATTATTTTCTGTGTCATATTTTACACACTTAATCCATTATACTCGATTGAAATCTTAAATTATTAACTAATATAAATTGTTTACTGTGCGTATTTTTCAAGTAATTGTTTACACTGTCACATTTAGAAATTGCTTTAGTAGAATTAACTAGAGGTCACTTGACTGGCAGTGTCACATACAGCTGTATATGGTTCAGAACTCACGCTGTATGCAGATATAGATTATTCACAAAATTAACCTGAGATAAGAGTTTCATTGGTCGAGGCGCAGATTTAAAGACCCAATAGAGAAGTTAATAAATCAATTAAAGAAAGGAAATTATAGGGCAATTTGGTGCATTGCTAATTTGCTCATATATTATAATTGACAAACTGAAAAGGGGGGTTTTATATTATAATATATACAGCCTGTTTCAATTTAACTCGGCGCCATTGCTAACTTTGTGTTTATTGGACGTATGAGGTTGGTTACATGAGCAAAGAAGCTTAGTTTTTACAGCTGATTACCGTGGACAGCGCAAAAAAATAATTGAACATCGCTGTTTCGAGATATTGATCAAAACACTTACTTTTTAAATGGAACACCCTGAATATTTTTAATTTAAATGAAAGAGAAATAAATTCTTAACGAAAAGTCTTATACACTCTTATATCAAAATCCTTAAGATAAAGTAAATATTAACAAATTTGTAATTTAATTAAGATGGTCATGAATTTTAAATAAACCATTTATTTAACATACTAAAATTACATAAAATGTTCAAAAATTTCTCCATTTTCTTGAATGCACATTAAGGCTCGTTTAATAACACCGTAGCATTTGCAATACTCCTACCGTCAATTGAAATAATACTTAATCGAATATTGTTTTCTAATTCTGCTACATTGGCGTATCTTCTTTCGTAAACGATATTTTTTACGTTGTCCCAAAAGAAAAAACTAAAGGCGACATGTCTGGTGAACAAGGTGGCCACTTTATAAGACCATTTGTTCCCATCCACCGATTTCCAAAAAATCTTTGCATCATTGCGCCAACGTCGCGAAAATTATGTGCTGCAGCTCCATCTTGCTGGAAGTAAATGGTTTGGCGATCGTCTAGATAAATATCATCCAGGTATTCTTCAAACACTTCTTCCATATTGTTCATATATCTGGCTCCAGTAAGCGATCCATGAAAAACAAAGAGCCCACTAGTTTACAATCAATCAAACCACACCATACATTTAAACTAAACTTTGTTTGTGGATTGGATGGGAAAGCTAACAGTGGATTTTCGCGTGACCAGTAATGCATGTTTTTACGGTTAAACATTCCAGAATTCGAAAAATTTGATTCGTCGTTCCAAACTATATTTTTCACAAGACCAGGATTTTCTCTACACGAAGCAACTAACCAACGACAAAAAATAAGTCGCCTTTCCGTATCTCCGGGTACTAAAGTGTGCACAGGACGATATTTATAAGGAATAAATTTATGTTTCCTTAATATTCTATAAATGACTGTTGAAGAAAAGTGACTATTTTTTACCAAATCTCTAATAGAATTATTTGGAAATGCTTCAAAATAAGCTAATACATGTGTTTCAACGCTTTTACTAATTATAAATCTCTTTCTAGTTCTTTCCTTCAAAAACAGATTTTCATTGTCTCTAAATTTTCTGTACAGAATAAAAAATATCTTCGGTCTGGAGAGTTTAGATTAGGCGCGATAGCAGTTTAATGCTCTGGTACTATTTTTTCTACTTATTATAAATGTTTCCAACATATCACACTTTTCTTCATGAGTAAAAGGCATTTTAACAATGTTATTAACACTTCTTAAAGTTGACTGCTACAATTAAACACACGAAATGACATAAACTTGTTAAACAAATGAATTCTGATCAAATATCCGCGCCTACCTTGATTAAATTACAAATTCGTTAATATTTACTTTATCTTAAGGATTTTGATATAAGAGTGTATAAGATTTTTTGTTAAAAATTTATTTCTCTTTCATTTAAATAAAAAATATACAGGGTGATCCATTTAAAAAGTAAGTGTTTTGATCAATATCTCGAAACAGAGATGTTCAATTTTTTTTGCGCTGTTCACGGTAATCAGCTGTAAAAACTAAGCTTCTTTGTTCATGTAACCAACCTCATACGTCCAATAATAACAAAGTTAGCAATAGTGCCGAGTTAATTTGAAACAGGCCGTATATACATACACACACAGGGTAGAATTTTCTAACATAAAAAGATGCATCTAGTAAGCAACTTTTTATTTGGTGATGGTATAGATAAGCAGCTTAAACCTACTTATGGTAAAAACACAGGGAATTTGTTCTGTTAAAGCACACCAGAATAATAGAAGTCACTCATTCGACAAACCATTGTTTCTTCCATCAAAAATATGATTCATCTCCATTATCCTTAAATTTATTTACTGCATATTTTTACAGAGTACAAATAACCATACGCTTAAATTATGATATCAATCTGTAAACACATGGTTAGGACATGTTTGTAAGTTGATTTATCATCATCCAGGATTAGTTTTAATTGAAAGAGGAAATGTTACATTCCTACATAGGATCTGAATTATGCAGTAGGTAGTACTAACATACAAAGAAAAACAATGAAAAGGAAACTATTTTGTTGTTCTTCTCAGTTAAATGTTAAACTTTATTCATTTGCAAATTATACAAAGAGATATTTATCATGTTATTTGCTAATTCTAAAAGCTGTATATAAGTAACCCTGATAAAGACATCCACTCAGTAGTTGTTTGTACATACCAAATCACTTGTTTTGTGTTATAAAATTGCACGTAAGTACTTGTAACAAAAAAATTTATATTCAACATATATGCACTTTAAAAGAGATTTCTTACTTGTAGTTTCTTTACATATTTCAGATTTATGGTACCAGAATATAAAAATAAGATTTGATTTTTAGAATCTTCATTTTAGTTATTTTGGTAACAAAAAGCATAAAAATAAAATTTCTAATAACAAAATAATGGATAAACTTATTTATTATAATCCTGATTCGGATAGTAAAATCTAAGTATAATCTCTAAAACTAATACCCGCCATACGTAAAATTTATCTTTTTTTATTTTGGATAACTTAATCCAGTTGTGACGTATGAGAAAAATTACCTTATAAAAAAGTTATTAAAAATTTTTAATTTTTCAATTTTATGAATCATAAATAAACCTGTTTTTAATTATTTATTAGTAGAGGTTCACAATTTTGTTTTAAATATCAAATTTGTACCAAACAATGTGTTTCTTTGAAAGGTACTTTCGACTGTTTTTATTTGCTATCATAGTACTTACGATAGTCATATTGTTATTTATTTCTTGTATTACACTTGGAACCTTTAGGTCAAGGTAATAGACAATAATATAACCATTCTTCATGGAATTTACATCTTCTTCGTTTGTTGTTGTTTTATAATTTAGTTCTATATTATTAATAATTTTCTGTTTTAGTTCGGTTTCACTGACAATTTTCTCTTTCGTGGTCTTTTGGGTGTAACCTGGTGTAATCTTTTTTGTTTTATATTTCCTGTTTTATCTGATCTTGCGCTTCTTTCTTGCTGTTACGTAGGTTTTTTGCGATTCTGAACTAGAAACAATGGTCATCTTGAGTCTCTATTTTGCCTCCTCTTTAATGTGTCTGATCAATATAAAATATCTTTAAAAGGTGACTACTATAAATAGCAGTCTACTTGACTAACTTTAATGGCTTTTATTCTATTGATCAAACCTTTAATTCGTCTGTTTTTGTGCAATTTATATATTTTTTATTCTATTGAAGTACTTATTTTTGTTCTTGATTCGCTACTATTCCTGTCGCGTACAACCTTTGTTCTTTGCAACTGCCTCGATTTTTATTTTCTCATTGTTTGTACTAGCGTTTGTCCCTCGTAACACCTCTGTTTTTACTACGAATTCGGTCCTTATTTCTACGTTTTTGTTTCTACACTGTTTACCTATTTTATGTCTATGCTTAACCTAATAATCCAATAATTTCAAGGTTCTCATTTATTGTTTTTAAGTAGTATTCGTTAGACACTGTTTTAAAAATAAGAACATCATCTGATATTTTCCTGAGAGGAAATTGCAAATGTTGGTTAGCATCCTCCAAATTTGGTATATCTACCGACCTATCTTTTTTTCCTCACATATCGCGTATAGACGCAATTTGTTTTGGGACAAACAATTCACTTGCAGTAGAAGCGTTGAAACTAGTGTTTGGTGGTTTAAATCAGTATTTGCAGTAACTTCTGTAGTTTTCAGTTAATTATAATTAATTACATTTACATCAAATGAAAATATTCCTTAAGTTTTAAAGGCACGATGTTTGTAATTGCAATAAAACCTTGATGTACAATTTTTTTACTAACAAGTATCTAAATTTAGAGACTAAGTCTTTCCAGTCGTTTTTCAGCAGTTTAGAAACTTTTATATTATGTTAGATAAGCGTGTAGAATTGCAGAGCAAACCAATTAATGTGGTACACTCTTCTGAACAAAATTTGATAGAGTGCAATGTGAGATGATCTTCTTTTTGCTTCGAATAATTACTAATCGCAAAATTTATTAGGTTAAAATGCCACAGTTGCTCGTACAATAAATACCCCAAAATCTCAGAATTAAACACTTTATTTTACTAAAGCAAACATGAATTCTCAATGACGAGTATGAAATTAAATGTAAATACAACCACATTACAAAAATTATACCTGTAACCTCTTATTTCGATATAAAATACTTAACTAGCAGCTATAAAGGACGATGCTCTTAACACGTGCATCGAGTAACAACTAACTTCCTCACGTTACTATTGCCTCAAATCCTAAAATACCTACCTATATACCGTGCCCGTCTCATGATCCTTCTAATTTAAATTATATTATAATTTTTTTAAGTTATAAAACCTACAAACTATAACCTACGATACCTCTCTGGATATAACAGATAAACGTTATTATTGTAATGGTGATAAGGGGTGGGGGGAGAATTTCCTTTGAATTTTGGCTTATTAAGACTGTATCAAAATTTGGGGATTTAAAAATGTTATTTATTTTTTTGTATATAGTGGTCTGATGTAATATTTAAAATGTTTAATGTTAAGGTAGGCTGTGATTATTATGGTAACCAAGGTGATGTTATGTTGATTTTTGGATTGATAAAATAATTTTTTGATGAAAGGTACTAATTCTAATTTGAGAATTAATGTTTATGTTTGACAAGAGTTTTGTACAAGATCTAATATGATTTCATGTTTGATAAGATTTGATATGAACAAAAAATATAATTAGATTTGATGATTTTGAATTTTAAGGAGTTTTGATTTTATTTTGAAGTTGACATAAGGTAATACTGATTTTACCTAAGAGAATATAGAAGTGTGGCAAAAGGATATGATGGTATGGTTCCTGGTAATGAGAAGACTTTCATGGAATGGTGCTAGGTGAGAGCTGCAACAAAGTAAATGGTGAAAGATAGTTTTTTGGAAGTTACAATAGGGAAGAAGGGACGTATGAGTTTTTGACATTTTAATTATTATTATTTTGACATTTGAGTTGAAAGCTAAATTATAGTTTGTGCATTATATATGTTAGATGTAGAAACAAGTTTGTTTTTCAAAATTCTAGTATACCTTTTGGCTACAGTTTGTAACAGATCTGAAAAGGTCACCAAGTAGTTCTGTCATTAATTTGCAGATCATAGTAATTTTTCAAATTTAAAATATTGGTTATTAAAACACTTTGAAATTGCAGGAACTTCTTGGAGAGCACAGCGTCGTCTCTATTTGTAGAAATTACCGGAAGTACACCTAGACTTTATCAGGATTCGGTAAATATTTAATCATAGAAAAAAAAAGGTTTATAATTTTTGTGTGTGATATAAAATTTGACTGATAAATTGGTACATCACATTATTTTGGTAGATACAGATAATAGAGTAGAACCCTAGAACCTCGACCTGAGGTTATGGTCGTACATGCTACGTGGAAAATAACCGTTTGAGCTAGTCGGCGCCTTTATAAGGAAATATTTTTTTTATTTCATTTTCCACGAGATTTTGATAACTACACATATTTGAAGGTTAGCGAAATTAAATATCAGGCTAAAGGAAAAGAGTGTGTAGCATTATATAACTCTTGGAAGAAGCTTCATGTACCTACATGCGGTAACTAATATGTTTTGATTTCATTGGGACAATGCTGGCTTCAGGTTAGAAATTTGTGTTTGCCTAGCTCATTTCCTTCTTAATCTACTAAATTGTATGATTTTGGTCCTGCAATTCCTACTATGCGGAACATGCCCTCGTGTAATAAAAATAATTTTACGATTACGCTAACGGCTGAAGACGGACGATGCTTTTTAAAAGTACAAAATCGCCGATTTTGAAAGCAGTAACCCGGTGGTCTTTGCAATTTTTCTCTTGTCGCATACGAGCACGATTTAACATTTTATTAGGTGCTATCTCTCAATCTACTTTAATCGATTACTTCGGCTTCCTCTCATCGTTAATTTGTAGCCCCAATTACTTCTCCAACGAATTATCTAAAACCTCACCCTTTTGTAAGAACAAAGGTATTTCACGTGTGACATTATTCAAACATATTTCAACTTTCTCCAACTCATACACCCATTTAGTATGACATCTAAAATAATAAACCCCCAACAACTGACCTGTCTTCCAGTTGGTTCATCCTTCATGCTACCTTGAGAAAAATATTGCGAAATGGTCGTGAACTTTATTACTAAATACAATTCTGAGCAGTGAGGAAAATGTGAATGGAGAAGAGAGTTGCATAACATTGTTTTATCAGATGTAGAAAGTGAGTGCCGATAAAAATAGATATGTTTCAAATGTAAATATGCTTTACTGATATGTATTGTTACGGTATTCTGCGCGAACAAGAAAGGAAGCAGCTACGAAGGTAGAGAAAATCACATACACCGAATAGTACAATAAAATACAGGGACAGAATCGAACTCCAAAAGAACTTAGGTTCGGGATAGCTCAAAAACGTCGTAGAGTGGCGTGGGTGACCTAGAAAGAAAAGAATTGGAAACTTCAGTAACAACAAACTACATTGGGATCATGTAGGAAAACATACAGTCCCAAAAGAATATTTACAAACGTCGAAAACACATTTGCGTCAATTTACACATAGTACAGTATAAGCCTACACCTTTAAAAAAATTTCACGAATAAAATGTAGAAAGAAAGTACATAACGTTCATGTCATGAGCGTGCGTTAACATCTGTCTGCAATTTATTGCGGAATTAATAAAAAAAAATGTCTATCTACCAAAATAGCAACACAAAATAAAGCAAACAGAAAAATATATTGTTCCTGGAGCTATCTTCCTTTTTGTTAGGAAATTCGACTAAATTCGCCTATGGCTGGGTGCTGGAACAACTTAATTTAACTGCACTAGCACAAACGCATTTTAAAAGCGCGACCTTATAACGCTCAAAGGATGTTGTATAACAGTAAGAGAACGAAAGAGTAATAGAGCGACGAAAAAGTAAGCACAAAGTCGAATAAATAAAAAGGTATTTTCAAAGTTGTACTTGCATTTATACATCATAGAAACCATAGAAGGAAAACATACAACCGCTCCCAGCACTACAATTTTACGTTTTACGAAAGCAAGCAAAAATATGTATTCCATACTACAACGGCAAAATCTTCTTAGAAGGCAAGTAATAAAGAAAGCAAAATACGATAATTAATTCCATTGAACTTTGTTGTTTACGTGGGAGAGCAAAATACATTTAGAAACATCCCTACGAGTTTATGCAATCAAAACTACCGTCAGGCAAATAAAGTTGCCTGACTTTTTAGAAAAGAATAGAGGTTTGTATGATTATTGATCCATGCTACAAAAATACCACTAAATAACCCAATTAGGAGGACGCCATAGAATCTGAGCGACAAACGCGTCTCTCTCTCTCTCTCTCTCTCTCTCATATATATATATATATATATATATATATATATATATATATAATGAAATAGAATTTCACGGTAAACGCGTCAATAACAACAAATTTAAGTATTTAATAAGTGAGAAATTTTCAGAAGCAAAATGTTTGCTACTTTTAACGAAAAGCTATTAAAATTAACAAACGCTTATTTCATGAAACGAGACATTATTTAAAGTCGTTTGAGGAACAAACATTTCAACGAATTATAAGTGTATAGTAGAAGGAATTGCTTGTTTAGTTTAACAAATTTCTAAACGGTTATACAATATATTCCACGTGCTGAGGGAAATTTATACAGGACAAATTTGTTAAGTTTGTATAATTTGAGAATAACATAAAAAGAGGTTAGATTAATGTTTATAAATTAAGGTAGTTGCAATTTATTGCGGAGTCTTTCTATTTTAGAAGTTACAGTAACAAAATTCATTTGTTTACTAAATCTAAAAGAATTATCCAGTTGAAGTCCTAAACTTTTAACGTTTGCAGCAATAAGTAAAGCCTCATTATCTATTAAAATGTTGAAGGTGGTATTTTGTATTTGTCTAAGAACGTTCGGACTTCCAAATAACATTGCAGTAGACTTGGGTTAAATTAAGGTTAGGGAATGATATTTAGATACTCTTGCAATATGTGACAGATCGAAATTTACTTTACACACTAGATCATCAAATTTTCACAGCCGTTGAATTGTTATATATTTGAGTATCATCGGTGTACATATGCATTTACAGAACTGAACTTCTTTATAAAAGTTAGAAGTGTATAAAATAAACAGCAATGGTTATAATATGGATCCTTGTGGCATACTTCTTACCATCTCACTTGGTGCAGAACACATACCATTCAGTTTGACACACTGCAAACGGTCTTCCAAATAACACTGCAAGAAATTTCTCAAATCTATTGTCAATGAGCAACCACGTGTGGTTTGATGAATGAAAGCCAGACTGCAAATAGTGAACGAGTACGGATTAAAGTGTGTTGCCTAGTTTAGAATTAGTACGATTTTAGAACAGCTAAAAATAGTACCTCCAGAAAATTTAGTATTACGAAATTGAACGTAACACATTGTGCGTTCATAATTAGTCTGCCTTTCCAAAATTTAATATTTATATCTTCTCACCTATTTTATATTTCCAGTAACCCGAACGCGTTACAAACTATTTTATCAACTCCTTGAAAATGCCATTAATAATCTTTAAATGCGAATATCTCAAACGCTATTCAATTTCAGCTAATGTTTCATTTGACAAAAAATGTTTTAACGAACACATAGCATTCAAAAATCAAATCAAATACAAGATTTTCTATTTAAAAAATCACACTTTTTTATGCCTCGCTTTCCAAACTCATCCTGTAACTTTTTTTAATGTTTAAAATGGTCGGTTTCTTACTCCCATACAATTACTCAGATACAATTTTTACACCATTAGTATTGGTTAAGCGAAAACTCACTTTACTCTATCGTTGAAACACCTTTTACAGTTCTAAGTATATATTTCGTCCTCATCATTACTTTAATAATATCGATTTTCAAAAATTTGTTGATTTATGTTCTGAGTTAACAATTTACACCATTTCTATCTAAAAAGTATTGTTTTCAGGTGAAAAATTGAATATCTTGTCTGCTACAGAAACCCCGACTATATAACATGCAGTTCTTACTGTTTACTGTGGTTCTTGGTGCAATGATAATGGCACATACTTGTAAGTATTAATTTTTATTATTTAACATTTTATAAGACTTTCACATTGTTGTATGATGTAGGATGTAAGTATTGCACGTTTTGTAATGGCCAAATATAGAAGGCGATGTTGAATTATTTCTGTATATATATATATATATATATATATATATATATAAAATAAGATGAATCTATAAACAAACTCTTATGAAAATAATAAGAGCTTATTGACGTATACAAATCGGGCTAGTAGTTGTATAGCCATTAACAAAACAATAGCTTTATTACTTCACAGGGGAGGAAATATCCACTAACCGGCCGGTTTTAGCTTCCTTAAGCATCTTCAGAGTGAATTAGTTTCCAACCCTTTGAAGTAATCGAAGCTATTATATTGATATAATTTCGAATCAATCTCTGTACTATGGCAAAAGTAAATAATACCGCCATCAGGTGGTAAAACACAACACTACTAAGCGTGGAAGTACAAACATTAAATCGAAACTACATTATAATTCTATAGATGGCTATACAAGTACGTCTGGCCTTTGAGATTTGCCGAATTTTACAGCAAAATTTATTTGCAAACGTAACAAACCTTCTCGTGGAGACACCCTGTTCTTGCCCCAAAGGCAATTTATAATAATAAAAGACAAGTTATTGGTTATTGGTCCATCGACACGAGGACCCGTTAGCAAGGAAGAAGAGGGGGAGATCGATCGGAGTAGGCTAGGTCGGAGGCTGAGGTCGCAATTGGGAAGAAAAGGCTTAAGGTTGTACTGAAGGATGTAATGCTTGGGACTCAGGAGGAGGTTGAGAGCTTAGAGAAGAAACCTGTGTCTGTGGCGATCGTGTCGGAGGAGTCGGGGCCTCCGGCGGTAGTTGCGGCGCCTGAATTGTCCTCTACTTCAAGGGGCCAGCGCAAGACGCTGACTAGCAGCAACGGTAGCGTTGCCACTAGCGACCTCGATGAGCTGGAGTACTTGAAGTTTAGGGTGAAAAAGGCGCACGCGGCCATCTGCATGTAAATATGGATACCAAAGATCGAGAGGAGACTGCTTTTAATATGTGCACTGGTTTATGGCAATTTACAGTCATTACATTTGGACTTTGCAACGCCCATGTCATCTTTAAACGTTTAATAGCTAACATCTCACGTGAAGTGTCGTGAAAAACATGCGTCATGTATTTGGATAACGTGATTCGGATCGTACTTAGGAAACATACCAATTCGAAGGAACTGTTTCTAAGACTATGTGTAGTTAATCTGAAATTGAGTCCAAAGACGTGTCATCTGCTCGGCAAAGAGGTAGAATACCTGGGAGTAGTCGCACGAAATGAAGTTAAAGGAGGGTTGTGCAAGAGTTGCTGATGCACAAAAACAAACACCAACAACGCAGTTTTCTGGTATTATGTTATAGAGGTTTGGTTTGTAGATTTGCGAATATTGCCATGTTCTTGACTAAATTACCAAAAGATGAGCCTGATTATATATGGGACGCAAGTTTTCAAAATGCGTTTCAACAGCTAAGACATTTATTGACGGCAGCTCAAATCTTAAGTTACTCGCGGCCGAAATATAAATTTATATTAGACATGGACGCAAATAATGTTGCCATTGGAAGTCTGTTGTTATCGGAAGTGTGTTGTCCCAAATAGAAGACGAAGAAGAAAGAATGATTTGTTATTTTAGGAAGGTCCTCTCTAAACCGGACAGAACCTTCTGAATTACAAGAAAAGAGCTATTGGCCGTAGTCAAATCAGTAGAGCATTTTTATAAGTATCTCAATGATTGCAAGTTTCACCCGAGAACAAAGACGAAGGAATACTACTTCAACACTGAACATTGAGCTAGTTCGAGTCACCGTAACGCAGATGCGTTGTCAAGTAGGATTTATCCTGAAGCTTGAAGCCTTTGTTTATGGTTGGAAACGAAATGTTATCTTCCTTGTCAGGCAGCCATGGGTAACGACGATCGGTAGCTACAGTGGCTGCGGTCCGAAGAATAGGATGACTCAGCTCTAAGGGTCATTATGGATTGAAAGATCAGAGAAGAGCGTCCATCATGGCAAAATTTTTTGTCTACTATGTAACATATCGAAGTCGTACTGGGCACAGTAGCATATCTTAAAGTTAGAGGATGGCATTTTGGTGCGATTTCTGGAAAAGGACGGTGGATGTTCAAGTACGCTTTATGTGGTGGTTCCCATGAACCGGGAGTCCGTGATAGGATGCCGGTAGGGCACTTTGGCGTCAATGAAATTTTACAGAACATAGGTGAAGCAGTTTACTGGGTAGGCTGCAGTAAATCTTCAGGAAATGGTGCAGAGAGAGAGAGAGAGAGAGAGTTGTGTGTCATTGGGTAAACGGAAAGCACCTATGAGACAATGCCACGTAGGAAGCCCGTTTGAGAGAGTGGCAATTGACATCGCAGGCGCAGTCCTCAAAACCGACCCTGAAAATAAATCTTGTTGGCCATGGACTACATTAAAAAATAGAATGAAGCGTATCCTATACCCAACCAGAAAACAGCAACTGTCGCTGAAGTGTTACTCAAAGTTTTTTTAGACCGTTTTAGAATACTTTTAGAGGTGCTCGTTGACCAGGGCAAAAATTTCTATTTGAAAAAGTTTTTCAGTTCCTGGTAATGAGAAAGAACAGAACTACACCATTATACCAATACGATGGTAAGGTAGAAAATACGAATCGCGCCTAGGGAAAGTAACTCGTCAAGGTAGTCTCTAAACACCAACGGGAGTGAAAACAATATATACATTTGTTTTTATTGGCCTACCAATCTGCGGTTTACCAGAGAGCTGGATAGACCACGTCATGTGCTATGGTGGGACGCGAAATACGTTTATCAACTATCTTAAGACCGGCAGTAAACCCGGAAAAGACGTTGTGGGCGAAAGTTATGTCGAGAGACTCAACCTTAGATTGCATAATATTGATGGAGGCGTAGAATAGGATATTTAGATTGCAAGCGACCGGATGAAGTCCAGGTGTGACACCATGGGGCATGAGTATAGTTTTCAATCGCGAGATAGTGTACGGGTGTACAATTCTAGACGTAGGCGTAAATTGTTGCCAAAGTTACAACGAAATTGGGCGGATTCTTACAAAGTACTGAAACAAATCGATCATGCAGTAAATAGGATTTATAAGCTCCCAGAGCGCGTAACAACAGTGAACATTAATAGACTAGTACCATCGACAGTAGCGACTACGAAAATACCGCACGAAATGATAAAGTGAGGCAAATATAGAACCAGGAACATGAACCAAGGCCTGGATCAAATTATGAATGATCCTTGTTCGTGTATAGCGGTATTGGCAAGGCGAGATTTGGGATTACCGATGAAACCAACAGAGATCTATTTAATATGCAGTCGAAATACTTCCTTGCACATTGCGTAGTGGGGATCTGAGTGAGGCATGATGTTGGCCATACCTAAGATTGATTATGACTCGATAGATTAGACTGGAGGGTAGTACCAAACAAGCTGGAGGTGATATACCAGAAGACGGAGGTCTAAACCTTGGCATGCGGCTTTAACCTAAATGGGTCGGCACCTGTTAGTAAAAGGGTTGTTGTTACTTCCATCAATATGGGAAACGCAAGAATAGCTCCGATTGTTCTTATCGTCATAAGGACATTCATCTTCCGGCCCGCAGATGTTCTGGAACAGAATAGTTTCACAAGGGTAATAGTGTAATAGCAACTAAGAAATATAAGAAGCATTCTGGAAAATACGCTTATTCCGTTTTTACTTAAGAAGCCTGCTTAATATTTGTCTATGGATAAGAAATGATCATTAATAGGTATCGTAATGCAATAGTGCGTTCACAAAACCTTTGTGACTCACATTCTAGATTTCTCTGTATTTTTCCACAGTAAAGGATTGTTGTATATAAGTATGAAGTCAGTTACAACAGTGAGTATTAGTTTAAATTTCGTCCTGATAAATGTTTGACGTACATAAATTAATGTAAAGATAAATTCGCTTATGTGATATGAATGCGTTAGATAAATATATTACCAAAACGCTAGTGTTTTAATAGTTTTTTATTCGTCGTACTTAGAGGATTAAATTAGTGCCTATAGATAGTGATAAAGCTAGCGGTAATGTAAACAAGACACTGTAAATACTTGTGATTGTGAAAAATAATTATCAGACTTGTATTAGTGAAAGTAAAGGTCAAAGAACAATTGGAAAATTCGTTTCGCTATTGTAAACATACTCTTTGGTGACAATGGCTCCCCTGATACTGAACCCCTGACGACAACTTAGTCAAGTCTGACTTATTGTGGATCGTCTCAAAATGAGTCATTTTTAGTGTTTGTTTCATTTGCATGTTTCGCGAATCATGTTTATGTATTACGCTTTATATTTGGAGTTCAAGTGGGTTACTTAAAATTATCAAAACGGTCACTCGGTGACCTGTGGGCCATAGGTTGCCGAAGCGTGTATAAGATTCATGTTAGTTTCTTTGAGTGTAAGAACTGTAAACAAAAAATACGTTAATTTGAGGAAAACGAGTTTAAACCTATTTTCGTACTTGTTACGATTTGCGTACCTTACTTCTATTTACGTGCATCTATATTTGGTGATGCAACTTTATTTTAATTTTTCACTCTTACAATAAATGTGAATATACATACTGACAACTTTTTTTGGTAATAGAATTAAATAAATGACCTTTGTGTTAAAATGTTTTCATTCTTATTCTTATCAGTATTTACACAAGTATACATTTTAATTCATACATAAACCATACAATTTTCAAAAAGTCACGGTTAAAGTCATCACATATTGCTAGCGTAGGCTTTGAATGCAAATGTTTTACCGAGCACAAAAGATCTTGGATTCGCGAAAAAGTACGTAAATTTTAACGAAAGGTTAACAGATAAAAAATAGTCGCAGTCCCATATAAAAAAAATAAATAAAAGTAAACTGCTAGAAAATTAACTCCTAAAATTATGTGAGGATTTCCTGAGAGCATAAATGAATCCAGGGTAGAATAATGTTGACGAAAAGCTCTAGAAAGCATAAGACAGTCGTAAGTCTAAACAAAACAAACAAAAGGGGTAGCGTCAACGTATCTAGTTAAATAACCGAACATAGTAGGTTATCCCTAGGGAAGGCGCGTAAACCCCTAAAACGCCAATGTCAACGAGATAGATAATACACAAAGAATAATCTATGGTATTTTACTTACTTTGGACCTATCGAGTGTCACTTCTGAAACTGCTCTATGGGACTGTACCTGAAAACAAAAGTTTACCACATAAATTAAGGACATTTTGTTCCTCAACATATAAATTAAGCATTTCACAGAGTACCCGAATAATAACCAATAATAACCAACATTTAAATTTTGCTTTAACCAAAATGAATACTATGGCTTGAGTCAGCATAAATTAAACACATACAAATCAAAATCATTTTTTTCTTTTATTTTAATAATTTCAAAATTTAATTTATATGTACAAATGTAGAAATTAAAATATATAACCTTTAAAAACTAAAGGAGTGTGAAAAACAACAACAACATACCCTTCCATTATGTAAATAATGCTTCAACTAAGTTTATCTAAAATAATATTTAAGTTCAACTTTTCTCAAAATAATAATTTTTGTTTCACATTAGATTACGCTAATAACTAAAGGGTTATATAAATACTTCAATGCATGTATTTGTGCGCAACACTAGTGCAATCAAGAAAATTTTTAGAGTTTACAAACTATTTCAAAAAGAACAAACCACATTTAGTAGATCTGTTTAACATATTAACATCAATTAGTTTAAAACTTTAAATTTTATGAGAACTACACTTTTACAATTTAAGAACAAGTTCAAGAATTACCTTGACTTAAATATAAGTTGTTTTCTCTATTTATATCACTACAAAAATGTTTTTAACAAAGTTGTTTGGAATACAGGCATTATAATTTTAATACATGAGCTTATTTAGCAACAAAAATTCAACACTATTTGTACTTTTATTAATTAGAACAATAAAAGTCGCTCAAATATGTAATTTTAGGGAAAGTAGAATTTATTTAACCAACAGAGACGTTTTCTAAACACGGGTTAAAATATGAATTTTAAACCACTTATCGCATGCACAATAAGAAAATAGATTTTGGTGTTGTAACCACGTTTTAAATGACTCAGTTCAACGAAGCCACCAGAACCACAATTATAACAAAAATTGTTGTTGTTTTGTTTTCGACTTACTTAAGGTCAGTTTGACGCAGCTCTAAATTCTTTCCTATTCTGAGCTAGTCTAAAAAGGTCTACATACTCTTCACAACCTAAATCTCTGATAATTTGACTAATATAGCTTTGTCTACGTCTTACTACTCTATTTTTATTTGGTAGTCTATAATCTAAGACCTTACTAAAGAGTCCTTCATGTCTTAAACATATTGGAAAAAATATTAAATCGGTAAACGTTTTAAGTGCTGGTGGAACTTGGCAGCCACAGGCTGCGCAGTATAAAATTCATTAAAGGCTTAGTTAGGTTTGTCTTTTATTTATAATTTTCTAGACTAAACTATTAATTAATTTTTTAATGTCTTTTTTTAAAAATTGTTAAACAACATATTGGGAATTTTTGGTTTGTAATAACGATATTTTAAAATGTTTCAGATGGACTTTACTTTAGTATACCACTTGGACCAGCAGTAAAAGAATCTCCAGGTAAGATATAACACTTCAATTACTAATATCTGTGGATTGGAATCGAAAAATTAGTAGTTTCGTAGGGGCTTGTCAAATTTATCTGAAAAATTCTGTTACTCACAGCAATTACTTTTCAAGACTTCAGAGATTGTATAAAAACTTAGACGCTAGGTGGCGTCCAATATTGGATTTCTATAACAGCCAGAATTTCTGAACCGCTTAAACTTTTGTCGCTATTAGCCTTAATGGATTAACGGTCTATACAAAAAACTTCTAATTTGTAGATTCTTTGTCAAATTGTTACAAATGATATGCAGAAATTCAAATGGACTGTGACACTAAATAGGGCGCCACCAACACCCATGCGCATAAAAAACCAGTATGTACTCTAAGCGAGAACTTGCATACCCTCACAGAAAAATATTGCATTTGCTGTGTGATCACGGTGGGTGGAGCGGTGAAGGATGGTCATGGGTTTTCAAAAGCTACACTTCATACAACACTCTATATAAACTAAAAGTATAACAACACTAAATACGGCGCCATCAATACCTAGGCATATAAAAAAACATGATGTACTCTAAGGGAGAACTTGGAAACCCTTAAAGAAGAATATCGCATTCTCTGTGTGAACATCGTTATCAAAAAACAACATAGTTAGAGCAAAGAAAGGACATAAGAGGTGTGCTCTTAATACCTTACAATTGCAAAAGAAACAACATTTAAACGCTAGTAAAATATTCTTTGATTGTTATGGCTAAAGAAATATCATATAAAATCACTTCCTGTGTAATAACAGTATGTCTGTTATCAAACGACACTACTGGAGTTACTTTGAAACTACGGTAAGACAAGACCTCAAAACAGCTTGTCATTTTAAGCTCTTACCAATATAAAAACCAAGTAAGATCACTGACCAAACGTCATAGAAAATACTATAAAATTTCTTAAATAGGTCTTCATTAATATATCACTTACTATAGAATACAAATCAAAAAATTGCATTAGGTTCGCATTTGTCCAAAATAAAACAGTAAATTTAGTTTGAGTTATTCGTTTAGTTAACTTTATATTCTTTTTTATGTTTAATAATTTTGTTTACAAAATATACGCAAATATTCATAAAGAAAACTTTAAGAGAGCGGCAGAAAATTTAATTTTAATAAAGTGTACTTTCCCTACTAGATTCATATGAAAACAGTAATTTTGTATACAACGTCCTTTAATATTGCAATCTGTATATTCAGGCTCACAAAATACTGCAAATTTCTGAACTACAGCTTAAACGTCAGTTCAAGGTTAAGCAATTCTTAAAAATATGACACAAAAGATTATACTAAATGTATGAGTTTTTTCGGTTGTTTAATTAAGTTTCAGGTATTCATTTTTAATAATAATTCGCCTAGCCTGCACAATGCAAACCAGCTTCAAGTTAAAAATATTACTTTAAACGTAGACACTAATGTTTTGAGTGGAAATTCTCATTGCATCATAATATAAACAAATATTTGATGATTAACATTCTAGTGTATTTAGAATATCGACTTACTTTCAAATTTCAAAATGAACATTTCGCCAGACAAGACGTATAAAGCTAATCGCGTACCTTAAATTGTTAAACATGTGTTGAGTGTTAACAAGATAACACAAAGATGCCATATTTTAAAATGAGCCAACCAAAAAAACTTTCAAGACTTCAAAGTACCAAGGAAGTGAATAATCATGCTGTTTCGCTCTATCCTTAAACCTAACTTCTTATGCATTGGGATCACGTTTTGTGGCTTAATTAAATCTTCTTAATACTATCATTTAAAGCGCGTTTACCAAACCTTATATGGGACCTTACTATCTTATGGTACAAATCAAAATGACGATACGCATGTTGCTTGATTGGTATTTTTTAAAACTAATGTTAACTGTTTCAATAAATACCTTAATACCAACACCAATCAAAATACTTATGTTATGCATAAACCTTTGTATAGAACTTTTAGTCAAAGCTATTAATTAAATGAAAAGAAATAATATCGACTTTAAACGGCAACCAAATCAAAACAAGCGGTAAGCCAAAAACGTTCATCTCAAACATTAACCAAAATATACCAACTATTTGATTCACACACAACGTAATAGTGAGTGTGCCCATTTCACCATCACTTCTCAAATGCAAATATAAGGACTGTACCAAACTCACACAAAACCAATACTAAAATATTTCTGACCTCACTACCAGAGTCAGCGTAACTGTACTGACCTAACTTTACTTTAAACTGAGAGACTACAGTGATCTTACCACCAAATCTAAATCCGCTGGATTCAAATGCCTGATAGGACCCTCTCCTTTCAACTAACAAATTGATGAGCATCTAACTGATCGAACGTGAACAAAAATTAAACGCAATCAACTCCGCAACAAGAATCACCAAAATAAACTTACTATATAACCAACAACCACAACATAACGATGATTCCACTTAACGAAGTCCGCCGACCTAAACCTTCCACCTATATAATATAAATTGCTCAACGGAAAGCCCAAAACAAAAAGAAACACACACAAATTCTACACTTTACATTTTACATTGCCATAAATTTTCTACAAATACAATAAAGCTTTTCATGTGTTAACGTGAGTTACGTTTTGGGCCTTGAGAGCTGTCTTTTTAAAAAGTCTCCTTCCAAAAACTCTTGTAACAATTTTTATTTAATCAGAAATTACAAGTGCAATTTTACAAAACTATATAAAATTACTCTAAGTCGAATTTACTGTTAAATGGATTTAAATTAGGGCGGGTAGCCTAAACAACCAACAATGCAAAAGTTGTGCGGCTCAAGACTGACTGACTATCTTTTGGGCTCCCGGAGTATTTATGTTGTCCCTGCCTCTAACATTTCTGTGGGAACTGCAGAGCTCATGTCTGCTTATTTCTTTATTAATTTATACAATACAAAGTAACAATCTTAATTCTAATAATTGCGGTTATATAACCGACGATGACCTGCACCTGCAGTATCACTTACGTCTGAAATACAATGTATTCACATCCGTTCTCACAACTTGCTTGTGAACTTTCATTAACCCTCTTTTTATTTATCCTAGAATTACATTGTTGCATCTAACTTAAGTTTCTTAATAATTTCTATTTAATTATACATATATTGATTTGGGGGATATGTAACTCGTGTTAAACCAAATAATGTATGTGAACAAACGTACCATTAATCCTATATATAAAATCATAACACCTGATTATTAAATTACGTCCGATAATCAACCAGTAATTTACAGAAACAAAAGCATCACAATGTTCCTATATTAAAGAAATACATTTATTGTAGTAACTATACTAAAAACTAAAAATCAAAACTGAACAAAGCAGACGAGTAGGGAGGAACTACTCCTTTAAATGTAAATACGAAACACATCAGTTAATCAGTTAAAACAGAATCCTCTTGGTCCGAGGCAGAAAAGAGTTCCAACTCTTTCACATGCCATAAATTATTCCTAATAACCGCTACCAAACCAAATAATTTTTGAAAATCGCTGCCGAAAATAAAAGTGTTAAGCAAAAATGGCACGGCTAGAGTATTAAGGATTTGACATACCTTTTCCACACAAATTGGTATCTTCACAGAACCCAACACTAGCTTTGACGTTCCATCAACCGTAACTATTCCTGCCCGAACAGAATTTAAAAACTTTCAACTTCAGTCTTTTTAATAACGGGATTGCCAAATTACCAACTACCGATGTGGTGCATCCTGTATAAAAAAACGTCATATCAATATCATATAATTTTACTATGATATAAGGACGATTATCACTAACCTCTTCAACAAACAGCGAATCGGTTTTAAGCTTTTCTGAAGTCTGACAAAAATCCTTAACTATTTTAAGCTATTTCGACGGTTCGTCTATACAAAAGAGATCTTTCTTTGCACACGCCATAATAGTAGCCTTAACCTTCTCGCATTCAACCAAGAATTCAATAATGTAATCCGAAATATCTATCATACAACCGGCTTTAGCTGACTCCTTTGCTAACAGGCGACTTAACATCTTTGGTTTATTCGCGACCGGCCTACTACCCTCAACTCCGCGTATCCAAAGTTTATAATCAAGTTCTTCCTTAAGTAAATATATAACTGGAAAGGTATCCGTGTTATGTTTTTTTACAACTTTCAAAAAAAAAAATTCCGAAGAATTAAAAAATCGCGAGATTCCCTTTAAACAAAACCAAAATCTACTTAAGCTGGCCACGACTAAAATTTTTAAGTCGCCCAACTTATAACTAAACTGCCGATACAAATAAACGTGCCATACAACGCATAAATATGCTAAAGTGACAGACTCCACTACGAGTCTCACCTAGACTAACTCACCAGAAAACTACAACATTATCGCCCTAAGGAAGATGTATACTGCTAGAACGACCAACCCACCACGATCTCACCTAGACTAACAAACTGCTAGCGCGACAAACTCACCATCAGTCTTGCTTAAGCTAACACACTAAAAATTGCATTGTTCTTAACTTAAAGAATGACGTAAACCGCTAGAGCAACTCGCCGCCAGCCTTGGTTAGACTAACAAACTGCTAGAGCGATCAACTCACCGCGAGTCTCGCATAGATTAATGAACTGCTAGAGCGACCAACTCACCACGAATCTCATCTGATTACCTAACTGCTAGTGCGACAAGCTAACCACTAGTCTCGCTTAGATTAACACACCAAAAAACTAGAGCATTCTCAGCCTAAAGAACCCTGTAAACTGCTATAGCGATCAACTCATCACGAGACTCGCCTGGACTAATACACGCGCGCCGCGTTGGGATATCAGTGAAATGAAACCGGGGCAATGAAATAAAATCGAGCCAGTAAAACAAACATTATAGAAAGATTTATTAAACATAACTAATCAGCTACGTTTGAAATAGTTTTAAGAAGGTCATTAAAAATTATTCATTGTAATTTTTACAAGTTTATTAATAGTATGATAAGAAAGGACTTGTGAATGAAAATACTAATTAGAAAGTGAGATTTTTGCGGACGCAATTTGGTTTAAACGAGTAGTTATCTAATAGTTTAAAATATCGTGACAATATTGAACTCTCTTTTTAGATTTTGGCGTTTATATGTAAGTATTTTTTCAGGACATTGTTTTCTTAAAAGCTGTGTAGATGTAGCAAATGTTATTTAAAAGATTGTTCGTTAACGAATATTTGATGTCATTATAAGTTTGATGATTAATTCCTGTTGTTTCGTTTAAACTGAGCTAACAAAGTCATTAGTGCACACTTTCATTCAATCACTGTCAGGCTACAATTCACAGCATATCAGCTTTGATATCGCCTCACGCCGATGTGATTAACGTTCAGTTTCCTGCTAAACGTTACCGCTCTCTGTCTCTAAATAACCTTAACTTTAAATTTTAAATATATCTCTTTTTATATGCCTCGACTAGCTCAGTTTAATCCACACAGAGTACACGACGATACGATAACAAAGAAAGTTTACCCCCCCCCTTTTACTCTAGCTTCTTTCTATTTGAATGATATAAATGAAACAAACAAAAATTTGTATAATGACAAGAATATATACTCTTTAAGTTTAATAACTTTAATAATTTGATTTGCTATTCATAAATTAACCCCTGAATCAAAATAATAATATCAATATGATTATGCCCAAATTATTAAATATTAAAGCCAGCAAAAATAACATTGTATACTACTAAAAGCACTTTTGAACGTTCAAACGACCTTCTTTCGCTTTACGTAAATTTTTAAAAGATTTTTGTTGAACCTTCACAAATTAAATGCTTCAATATATAAAAAAATGTAAGTGTTAAAAATTGAAATAAAGCCTTATGCTAATAAAGAATATTCATATTTCTGACCTGCGTTTTCCTTGCTTGTTTCCAGTTCTTAGAACTACCTGCATGTGATTGACCAGCACCCCTGGAATGTTTCCACTTAAGCTTTCTTGTTTATTGCGTAGTACAGCTCGTCCAGTCTAACCCTTAGTTGATTAATTTCTTACTTCGATGCTCAGATACCAATGTTTAGACGAATATTTATAAGTAGTTATATAAATACATTTCTTAGCGTAGTTATTTAATAATAAACCGACCAGGCAAAGCATGCCAGGTCGTCATTCTTCACGTTGGCACATGCCTGCTGTTGTTTGATATCGAGCGGCAGTTCAGTATATGATTATCGACGCTTAGGATTATATTTGTTAATGTTAATCCCCAAATTAATTATATTTTTCAAACACCAGCTGCTGTCTCGCTCTTGGAACTCCTCCAACTGTGTCACTAATGGTTCCATAATATTTGACTTGAAGCACATCTAGATCGGTGTCTCTGAAGATGCCCACGTTAGATGTAGTGAAATATTTATATTCTTGCATAAGCTTGGCACCAGTTACAATTTCAAACAGCCCGCAGAGTGTCGTGTTAACTTTTATAGCTTCATCCATGCATTCTGGATTCTTATTTTGAAAAGACTTTTACAGTCTACTAGAAATTTTTCCATATCCTTATGCTTTAGATTGCTTATTAATCTAGTCTTAATACATCCTTTAAAGGCCGAGATGGAATCTTCCCAACGTACTTTATTTTTAGCAGTTTCTTTATTTTTAAGTCCTGCATTTTTTTCTGGACTACTTTGAATTGCACACGCATAGATTAATGTTTGTCAACAAAGCCAATAACCTTTGCTTTTCACCAACCGATTTCGCTTGTTTTATCACCTTATTTATACGATGAATTCCAATATTACACTCATGTATGCCATCTATTATCACTTTTTCGTCACTTGAAGATTTAACTACAGCAAACAGAGCAGATATATACTGCACTAAATTACCAAAGAGGGACATACTCGTTCAACTTTCTGTAACAAAATGGCTGATGTTAGCACACGCTTCAGTATTTATACTGTTTTACCTACCCCAAATAGTGAACTTAAGGTCATCTAATACATGCAAGTCATTAAACAAACTAAATTGTAATTAATTAAAAACAAACACACACCGTGACGGGTATACCACGAACAAATTGCAGCAATTTAACCGATCTTGTTTGTTTTGTTTTAAGACCGCCCGCTCACCCACCCATTCGCCGGCCCGCCCATCCGGCCGCCCTCCTGGCCGCCTCTCAACCCGCCCGCCCGACCTACGCCCCACAACCCGGGCAGCCGGGTGAATGGTTCGGTCGGGCGGGCATCGGGGGGGGGAGGTAGACGGGCGGCCTGAAAACAAAGCAAACAAGTTCGATTAAACTGCTGCAATTTTTTCTGGATATACCCGTCACGGTGTGTGTTTGTATTTTAATTAATCACAATTTAGTTTGTTTGATGATTTGCATGTATTAGATGACTTTGAGTTCACTATTTGGGGTAGGGAAAACCGTATAAATACTGAAGCGTATGCTTACATGAGTCATTTTGTTACAGAAAGTTGAACGAGTAACATGTCTCTCTTTGGGGATGTAGTGCAGTATATAGCTGCTTTGTTTGCAGTAGTTATATCTTCAAGTCACGAAAACGTGATAACAGATGGCTTATATGAGTGTAATATTGAAGTCGTATAACTGCTAAATGTAGAGTACATTAGGAAGATTTCGTCTCGACCTTTAAACGACGTTTAGGACTGTATTAATAAGCAATCTAAAGCATAAGGATATGAAAAATTTCTAGTAGACTGTAAAAGTCTTTTCAAAAGAAGAATCCAGAATGCATCCAAAATGGATGAAGCAATAAAAGTTAACACAACATTCTGTGGGGAGTTTGAAATTGCAACTGGTGCCAAGCTTATGCAAGAATATAAATATTTCACTACATCTAACGTGGGCATCTTCAGGGACACCGATCTAGACCGATGATTCAAGGCAAATGTTATGGGACCATTAGCGACACAGTTGGAGGAGTTCCAAGAGCGAGACAGCGGCTGGTGTTTGAAAAATATAATTAATTTGGTAATTAACATTAACAAATATAATCCTATGCGTGTATCTTCATATATTGAACTGCCGCTCGACATCAAACGGAAGCAGGTATGTGTCAACATGAAGAATGACAACCTGCCATGCTTTGCCTGGTTTATTATGGCTGCTTTATATCCTGTTGACCAAAACCTCCAAACTCTGTCTAATTATCCAAACTACTCTTCAGTTTTGAACCTAAAAAGAATTCAGTTTCCAATGACTCTTAATCAGATCAAGAACTTTGAATCGCAAAATGATATCTGCGTTAATATCTACACTTTGAAGCTAAAGAAGCATAAGTTTATTACTGTTCCGTTGTCAATATCGGAAAACATAAAAAATAGATATGTGATTCAGCTAATGATTCATAACCAATAATATGATGAAGTTATGGAATGCTTTATACATATCGATGGATCTGAAATATTCAACAACCATTATGTATGGATAAAAGACTTGAGTCGGCTGGTTTCATCGCAGCTGAGTGCTAAAACAACTAAAAATTGTGTAGTTATGTTAATGACTGCCAAATGAAACAGTTATATCTACCTCGACTGCCTACAGAAGAAGACAATAACCTTCGTTTCAAGAATTTTAAGAATTAAATTAAAGTTTCGTTCATTAAATATGTAGATCTTGAATGTATACTGAAGTCTACTGGGAACATGAAAAAGTATTAAGAACATGTGCCGTATAGTGTTGGATATTATGTGAAGTATGACTATGATGATTCATTATCCTTTTACCGATCATATCGAGGTGAAGAATTATACATTGTTTTTACATGGTTTACAATGGAGCTTTGGCAGTTTGCGGAAGATGTTGAAACGGTATTTTTTGTCCATATGATATGGATCCATTGACACAAGAACAGGAAGCTGCTTCCAAAGCCGCAACACATTGTTATATTTGCGAGGGCCGTTCAGTTCAGACGACAAAAAAGTTCGTGATCATAATCGTTTAGTGCCTATCAACAATTACAGAGGACCAGCGCACGAGAGTTGTAATATCGAGTATTAAGATTCTCATACAATTCCGATTGTATTCCACAACTTGAGTGATTACGATAGCCATTTCATAATTAAAAGTATTGCTGTAGATTTGGATGGCCCTGTGGAACTGCTACCAGTGACCAAGGAAAAATACATCTCTTTACCAAATATATACCCCAGAACGCAATCAAATTAGATTCATTGATAGTTTCCGCTTTATGAGTTCCTCCTTAGAAACATTGGCTTCCTATCTAAATGAATATCCACTATCGAAGAGCGAATTTCCTGATTTGAGTAATGCGAATTTTGAATTACTAACTAAAAAAGGTGTATACCCATACGATTACGTTGATTCGTTTGAAAAACTGGATGGCACTTCACTACCTAGTCAGTGAAAGTTTTACAACATGCTGGAAGGTAGAGGAATTAGCAAGAAGCAGTAGGCACATGTTAGAACAGTGTGGGAAGCATTTAATATTCACAATCTGGGGCAGTATTCTGACTTATACCTTAATACCGATGTGCTGCTATTGGCTGAAGTTTTTGCACAATTCTGTACGAGTTGTCAGTTAACTTACGGGCTTGATCCCGTCCACTACTACACCCTTCCAGGGTTCACTTGGGACGGAATGTTAAAGCATACACGTCAGGAACTTGAGTTATTGACTTGTTCATTGAAAAGGGTATACTTAGTCAAATTTGTTCGGAACGACGTGCTTCCGCAAACAATAAATATTTACCAAGGTACAATCCTTCTAAACCAGATGTGTATCTTATGTACTATGACTTCAATAATCAATATGAATGGGCGAGTCAATGTCTGCCCTAAGGAGGATTTGAATGGATGGATACCAACATCGATGTTACATCAGTTCCTAATAACGCCGCAGAAGGTTATATCTTGGAAGTTAATTTGACGTATCCGGAATTTCTCCACGATTTATATAAGGACATCCCATTCTGTCCGGAGCGCATTGATCCGAAGACTGGAAAACCGTCTGTATCAAAAACTGAAAGTACCAAATTAATGGCTACATTAAATTTAAAATGTAAATATGTCATCCATTATAGAAATCTGAAGCAGGTGTTGTTAAATGGACTCGAATTAAAAGCTATTCACAGGGTGCTGAAATTTAAACAAATCTCCTGGCTAAAATCTTACATTGACCTCAATACTGAACTTTGGGAACGAGCAAGGAATGAATTAGAGAAGAACTTGTTCAAGCTAGTGAATAATGCAGTCTTTGAGAAAACGATGGAAAATATACGCAATCATTGTAGTATGAAGCTTGTGCAACACTGGGACGGCAGATATGAAACCGAAGCTAAAATATCTAACCCTCTATTTAAAAATGTCACAATCTTTGATGAAAACCTTGTGGTAGTGGAACTTCTTAAATCTGAAATATATTTTAATAAACCTATATATGATGGTATGTGTATCCTCGATATAGCTAAGTTGACAATCTACGATTTTCACTATGAATATATGAACGCCGAATGCTTTACACAGATACAGATAGTCTGATTTATAAAATAATAAATCAAAGATTCTTATGAAACTATGACGCTCCACTGCCAGCAACGTTTCGATACTTCCGACTATCCTTCCAACAACAACTAAGGAATTCCGCTAATTAACAAAAGTATTGGGGATGATGAAAGACAAAAATAATGGGCGACTTATGACAGATTTTATTTGATTATGATTAAAGATGTATGCGACGAGGATTTTTAAGACTGTTATGGGGTTTCAATGCTTGGTACAAAAAATGTGCAAAATGAACATTAAATTTTTTGAGAATTTAATGCTCAAATACCTGTGAAAACCGATTTTTTTCGTTGGAAAATTGCACTTTTGAGGCCGTACGAAGGTAGCTTGTCTACTAAGATGCGAAATGGTAGCCGATAGGTTACTACGATGAAGATACTTTTACATAACTTTAACTCTGATTTAATTCTTTATTTACTTAAAAAAGACGTCATTAAAAGAGCTAAACAAAACATTTATTTCCAAATGTAACAAATTTTTTAGTTTCCTCAATTTTTATCCAATTGGAGCTTATGTTGTTTTAGTTTGTTTGTTTTGATATTAAACTAATTTACTTTAATCATAATCTATTACTCATATTTTAAACATTTACTTTCCAAAAACAATTAAAACGTATATTACGTTAATTTTTAAGCATTTATATCAACGCTACTTTATATTTGAAATACCATATATGTTTCAGGTATTGGTAAAGCATGCAGCTTCGGAGGTGCTAGTCAGGCAAGTGGATATTGCAAACAGAAAGAAAGCTGCTCAAAACTTCCACTAAAAACTGGCGATTGCACGGTTGGTCTTTACTGCTGTTAAATTTAATAAACGATTGGTTTATCTATTTTTGTATTTATATTAATGTACACAATGTTTTCTTTGAATAAAAATGCACCACATATTTGTAACCGAGTCATTGTTATAGTCAATTTTAATATGTATATACATTCACACTAGAACAAAATATTGCTGTTCCTGTTATCAAATATTTGCAATAGTATTTGACAAAAGACAAATGTTTAAGAAAATATAGCACTCCCGTTTTATAAGAACATATTTTCTATATCGCAAAGAACAGTTGAAAGAGGACGATAAACTTACATTACCTTATACAGATTCCCTCACGGATTCGTGATTTAAAAATAGTGCATCACCCGCTTACTAACTACGTATACATTTGCATATAAAGAAAAAATTTGTCGATTTTAGTTATTTAGGAAACTTAGTAAGAAAATACACGAACAATTTTATAGAAATCAAGTGGTTTACAATTTACCGACAAGGTTATTTCATCATATTTTTAAAATAAAATACCGAAATACATAATCAGGTACTTAGTACATTCCTTTGCAACCAGCTTTTGAAAACCGGGACTTCAACATACCAAATTCGACAAACATCATTTCTATTACTTCTATTAGCATCTTCTCGGAGACGTCTCACCATCTAACGAGATATGACCAGTCCTAGGTGAAGTTGGCTTCTGGCATTTATTATTTGACTGAAAGTTCATACACTTTTCCAGGTAGGTGCAAGTGTTAGAATTGTATACCCCTAAGGAAATTCTCGCAGTTTTCAAAGAATCCGCTCCTTACCACTGTAAGCTAGCTGATAAAATTTTTCCGTTACGTTTTCCTGATAACGTAAATTCGAGAAGCCACTAGTGTCAATTTCATACGTAACAATAGTTATTTTAAAATATTTTGTATATATTGTGTAACACCATTTTGTACAACTACATTATCTACTTCATGTTGGTAATTCTATAACCAGCAGTTGCCTTGATCGTTTTTAATATTACCAGCTCATGAACTATTAGAACATGCAAATTATATAACATTATCAAGAATAACTAACTAGGTACATATACAGCTGTTTATAGTTTTAACTGCTAATCTCTCCTTTTAGTTTGGAATGAACTTCTTTGACATATAGTTATTAACTCTATAAGCAGTTAAAACTATAGAGCACGTTGTTTTCTATATTTTTTTCTATCAATCTATTCCACAATAAACTGTGGCAGATTGAATATTACCTATCGAGAGTTCTTGTGTAATTGTATCAAGCCCAGGGTAAGGTTTGGATGGAAATTGGCTTATAGTAAAAGAACACTCTTAAGACTTTTAGCTAACTGAGTTTTTGGCCCACGGTCGCATGAGATTGGGTCAGTGGGTATATTTAAGTTGAAAACAAACTAAATAAGGACGCCACCTAAATTTTTTATAAAGCAATTGACTGAATGAATATGCTTAAAGGAAAATTTGGAAACCTATATTATCACAAACCACTTTAAATACAAAGTCTGATTGTCACAAATATCATACTTACATCTGAACGTCTTCTTCAAGAATCTAACCATGAGTAGAGCGACTGAAACATAATTTCTAGCAACATAGACACCCTATATATTTTAAGCATCAGTATGAATATGTAATCATTGAATTAAGTTCAATTGGTTTCCACTACCGTGGTGCTCTTTCGGATAAGTTTAACTTGTAAATACCAAACAAAATTTGGAAGATTTAAGATTATTGAAAAATGAACTGAAGTCAGGAAAAAATAATTCTGTATTCTCTTTTAAGAAAAGCCGATAACATCATAATAAATAAGAGTACTTAATAAAATTCAATTCTTATGAATGTAATTTTTAAATCACATATTTAACTATAGACTTTTTTTTAAATTTTTTTATTAGGTAGTCACTGTAGCGTTACTTCGACCTCACAATGTTTAAAAATATCTTACTTAACTTTTGGCAAATATCAAAAATTGACAGATTACTTCAAGTTCAATTTTCATCATACAGGACTCAGGTCCTATAGATTAACATATTAGTATTTAATTTGTGATAAACAAGATAACTGTGTCGACAGTATGTCTACACTTGTACAACCGGTGAGATATAATATCTTAGGTTGAACACACCTTTAATTACAAAAAGTTGTAGTACTCATTGTACTTTATACTTTACAAAATTAGATTTTTAAAATTAATTAACAAAATTATTCATACAAGTCACAATAAATTGCATACAGCAACTTGAAGTAAAACAAGCTTAAAAAAGAAATCATTACATGCAAAATTTACGTAATAGACTTTGTAACCTTAGCATTATTTTAGAACTATTACTTTCATACCCATAGCAGCAATGACCTATAACCTTCAAACGACACGTACATCAGATGAACACGTCGGCTACATAGCGGCCATGTGTCGAACAAAGTTGCTTACTCATTTGTCTTCTAAACGAGTTGCAAAAATTTAATTGAATTAAACCAAACAAAATATTTTCTGATGAGCTAAGACTGCATCGGAATTACGTGAAATTACATCAAAACCATTACGAGATTATCTACATTTCCAGAGTTATCGAAGTTGCACGTTCGTAAAGAGAATTTGTACACTACATTTCTACTTTAGTTGTCTTGGACAACTTTTAACATTCTGTCCGTTTTTGCCAGGAAAACTTGACTTTCCTGAACATCTTGAGTGTTTTTCAACATCAAGCGACTTTCCAGTTCAACTAAGAAACCAAAAGTGATAGTCGATCGCCAATCGTCGGAACAAATTAAAATCTTAGATACTTCAAGATGTAGGAACACGTTAAGAAGTTTGTATATATAAATGTTATCAGTAAGAAATATGTAGTATGTAGTAGATTATAATTGTAATTAAAATTGAAGTGTGCTTTACAAGTTTATTGGTTATTAAATATGCAATAATGACTGAATCAATTATATAAATGTTGTTAATATAAAGACTAAAATAATAGATGTACCGCGCTAAAGTCAATGAACAAATTTACAGGAAAATTTATAAATTACAACGTTATTGTTTTTGCAAAAACCGCTAAAACAATTGTTACAGATAAGATTAGCGTTACGTTATAAATTTAGATTTGTCCGGAAGGGGCGGGGGTCCCGTAATAACTATAAGAGTGCACTGTGTAACTACAGTGTGCAGGAGTGGGTTTCTATGGAAAATATTCTAAAAATAGTAAAATAGTAAAACTTTTGAAATCGCTAGAATACAAAGCTACGGTATAATAATTAGGGCTGGGTCGGCGTATCGATATATCGATACGTATCGATACGACCCCCGTATCGACCCCCCCGATACAGCAAAAAATAAATATCGATATATCGATACTCGATATGTATCGATACGTATCGATATGTATCGATACGCATCGATACATATCGATACGCATCGATACATATCGATACGTATCGATACGTATGGATACGTATCGATATTCGATATAGAATATGTATCGATATTCGATACGCAAAATCCTGTATCGCCCACCCCTATATATATATATATATATATATATATATATATATATATATATATACTAATGTCACAAATATTAAACTTGAAACTTTAATTATTTTGATAACAAACAATCTTAAGTGAAAGATCGAATTGTCAGTAAATACATTATTTTAAAACGATCTTGTGATTTTATTCCCAAAGAAAGAGTAGATAAATTATTAATGAGTATTGATTCGTACCGATACGTATCGCTACGTCTCGATATGTATACTTAATCTACACATCTAAACGTTCCGATACGAATCGCTATATATATCTATACGTACCGCTACGTATCGATACGAATCGATACGAATCGATACGTATCGATACGTATCGATACGCACCGATACGCATCGATACGTATCGATACGTATCGATACGTATCGATACGTATCGATACGTATCGATACGCACCGATACACATCGATACATATCGATACGTATCGGTACGCATCGATACGTATCGATACGTATCGATATATATCGATATTCGATATATCGATATAGAATATGTATCGATATTCGATACGCAAAATCCCGTATCGCCCACCCCTAATAATAATCTCGTATTCTAAAATGCTTTTTCTACTTCCATGCTTGAGAGGCGTGAAACTCTCTACTCTCAACAATTTCTTCGATATTATTCTTACACGAAATAAGGCTATCCCAGATAGGTTTCTTAAATTTATCGCAATATACCTTACCTGTTCTACAACACTTTAACCCATTAAACTAAATTAATTCATAAATAAATCTAAATAAAATTTCATCAAAACTTAACCTCTATCTACGTTGTATAATTACCGTAAGAAAACAAATATTTTTCTAAGAATTTTGATTTACTAACATAAGACTGGCCAGGTATTACTAAAAGAAGAAAACCCTAAAAAATTAGGATATTATTATCAGACCGATTTTCCTAAGTTTGCTTATTGGTATACAAATTCTTAATCCCATTTTTAAAAATATCAATTTAGCAGTAAATAAGAACGTCAGTGAATACAGCTTTTCCTATCCCCATTCCACAGTCTCTCAGAATTGCCGCTATATCACATGTAAACCTATCTTAAGATTATCAAGTAAATCGTAATAAATCCTTAGTAAAATGTTGTAATTTTTCTACACCAGCATACTTATAATTGAACAAGTTCTAGTTCTGGGCACTTTATTAACCCATCACTGTTCATTTAATCTATAAATATTCGTATCAGCAAGATGCCAACTTCTTGTAAACAAACGGATATTATGTAAAATTTGTATCTCAATTCAACATTATCTTATTTCTACATCATGTAAAAAGGTTTATTTGCTCATAGTTTATTTTACATACTCAGATGTTGTCGCTCTTCGTGAAGTCCACGGAAGTGTTATTATTAGCTCTTAAAGAAAGCAAGCCGTCAACCAATCCGTCTTCCAAAGTCACGGCCGAAATAATTTCTTCGTTGGCTTTTGCCGATTTTAATATCTTTTTTCTCGGGTATGTGTTTGGCTCGTCTATTTTGTAACAGCCCTCGTCGATAGTAATTTTTCAGTCTTTATCGTAATACAACTTATTATTTTCCTCGTAAATGTTTCTGACGGCGTTCCACGTGTAAAGGTCCACCAAGCCGCAGGTGTACATGCCGCCGTCATTCAGAAACACCGGCGGGTACAGCTTACCGCTGATGATGGTATTTTGATACCCGAAAACTATTAATGTGCTAGAACATGACTGTCACGCTCCGAGGACATTACGTTTCTTTTATGTAAAATTTTCAACACAAAATGACCGCACTCGATAGTATTGAAATCTTGCTCCCTTTCCACGTTATAATATAATATATATTATAACGTGGAAAAGGAGCAGCCGTGAAGATATCTTAAGATTTCCTCGGGGAGTTTCAGGTCTCCGAAACAGTTTTGGTAACCGACTCAATGCGTGCCAGAGCCCGATCCATCGTCTAAAATATATAATGCCGCTTTCGTTTCGACCACCGTGACGAAACGAAAGTGGCATTATATATGTAGTCTTTTTAGCGGGAGCTCGTCTCGCATGTACACGCCTTTAAAATACGGAACACCTTTAGCATATTTGTGCAGATCGAGAGCGGTCAATGCTTGTATGGGCGGTGTAGGAATGGTAGACCTAGCATTCCTCGCAGTCGCAATCATTAGTTTTTTGAACCTCCTGAATAAGGCTTCAAGAATAAGGCCATACCTTTTCCGTGTGGCTTTAAATACAATGCATCGTCGACTTTTTTTTATTCCATGACTCTGTTGTGATGTGCGTTCTCGTCGAAATACCACTTTACATTTAGACTCAGATTTGGACATTTTACAATTATCTTTATCGGACTCGGTGGCGTATTGGTAAACGCATAGTCCCGGAAAGACTAACATACAGGTTCAAGTCCTGTCCAAGACCTTATATTTTCCTTCTTTCAATTATTAGCTCGATATAAAATGATCATTTGGGCTTTGCATAAAAGTCTAGGTTATAATTTCATTTTATTCACTATATATATAATATATATATATATATATATATATATATATATATATATATTATAGTGGTTTTAAAAGATTAAAAATAAATATAAAAGAAACAATTTCAAATCACCCTGTATAAAGGAACAAACAGAAATTACGTGCGAAAGTTATATTAGTTAATTCATTTTTAAGTAACGGGTATTAATCAAATTGTACAAATAATGATAAATATTTAGTAGGTTTGCAAAGAAATTAAATGGTAGAAGCCAATGCCATTAATTTATTAATTCAATTGAATTTAATTGAAGGATTATTGATGTATAATGTTGTGCATAAAAGCGTGTAAAAACCCAATAATTCCAAGGTGAAAAGAGTTGTTAACAAACAAATATATCGGTGGGATAGAAATAAGCCGAATTCCAACTCGTGGAAGTGTTGTGGTAAAACGTCAGTTAATTAAACACCTGCAGAATTTTAAATGTCAAGTTCCAATTATTTGTGTAGATAAAGAGGAAGATTCTACGTATATCGAGTAAACCGTCGCCTGGGTTCGTAGTAAATACTAACGAGGGGTTAGTTAAATTACGTAGTAAGTCCACGTGGTGTAGATAACAAGCAAACAGGAATATTTAATTTTCTACCACTCAAGCAAGGTTAGAAAGAGACGTAGAAAACGCATAAGCATGGGACAACGATAGTATAGGAGAGACTTGCAGGACGTCAGTAAATATACGATTGGTCGATATAGTTAGTTGAACGCGAGACATATACAAGCATAGTGTAGCGTAGTTTTTTGAAAATATAATAACAACGTGCTGAAATTCGTGGGATTAAATATTGGTGGAGTGCAAAATTGTAAGAATGTGTTGTTGTTAACAGGGGATTTCGGATAAATGTGGCCAGGAGAGGTTACATTGGAAGGATATAAATACTCTAGAGAGCTAGCACTCGCTCTCTTCTCTTTTAACTTGGTGCCTTTAATATTTCGATCGTTCCAAACGACGTATGAAAGTATCACGAGTTGTAAGTATTATAAAATCATTTAAATTATATTGCATGGTGGTAGCCTCTTAATTAGAACGCGGTTAGTGTGCCGAGATTACTTATTTTAATTGAGGTATCACCTATTATTTTTAACCAACTCGTGTCGGGACTTTTAGTAACGTAGATCACAGTCAATAATTGTGAAAGACATAAGTTTAAATGGAATTTGGAATTTGGTTACACCGTGAAGGCGGCGTTAGCAGTTCAACTTAGATGGAGCTCGTCTAGTAACAGCTAGAAACGGCCTGCAGAACAGATAGAAGAAATACATAGCATCGTCCACAGAGTAGAGATCTCCTAGAAATTTCCAGGTAACGATTTGAAATTGTGATTCTTATAAACTGTAAATATTGGGTGACGTATGAGAGTGATTTTCAAGGTAGTGTGGATTATTGACGTATTAAACATAATACGTGTAAATAACTTTATTATGGTGTTTAACTAGATATTTGAAGGTGTATATAAAGCTTTTTAACGTTCCATCAGAACGTGAAATTTTTGTGAAGAGTACATGGCTTTGTTTTTAATTTTTTTTAAGAGTATGTCAAAGTAGAAGGGCATACAGTATGCATAATTAGCTGGGTTATTATGAGCTCACCCTATCCCAAAATTTACTTAGATTAAAAAACAAAATAAATTATAAAGAAGGAAATTCAGAGAAGGTATTATTCAAGGCCCATTTACTCCGGGTACATTTTATGTGTTTGATGATTTAAAAATAAAATACAGGACATTACTAAATAAGATTTCCTGAAGTGTAACGTGATCAATGAAATATGGACAATGTTAAATTTCATTTGTAAATAGTAATAAATAAAAGATTGTATGTTGGTTGTATTTTGGTGGTTTTATTGCGTGTGTGTGTGTACGATTGAGAATATGAGAGTGAATCTAGATATCCAAGAGGAGGTCCAAATGAGCTAGCCGGAAGCAGTTGAAAAAGGCCGTTCAACCGAGGAAGAGAAGAAAACGGGTAAGAAATATTTTTTTGACTAATTTAAATTTTTTTGGAAATTTTTCTATTTTCGAATTTGAAAATTTAATAAAATTTTCGAATATAAAATTGTGTTGGTGAGAATTTTACTCTATAGATCCACGGCAATATATATATATATATATATATGTATGTATGTATATATATATATATATATATATATATATATATATATATATATATATTATAAAAACTGATTACGGTTACTGAGGACTAAAGTATAAAAATAAAAAATTAAAAACTTGGATTGTATGCTAACGTTTCGTAAAATTTATTCACATTATCACAGCTATAAAAAGAACTACTAAGTATAAATTAAAATTTGTTAAAAATACGTACCTTAATACTTAAATAATTAAAAATAAATGCCTAGATTTAAACGTTACAATCTAATAAAAGGTGTATTATTGGTATCAACATAAAGATATAAGCGACCGGTTGAGTTAGTATAAATTGTTGTTAGTGTAGAAAGGATATATAATATAAAATTTTTTTTAATTGTTAGTTAGCGGAGAATACACTTATGGTTATAGTTAGTATTGTAAAGTTCATGGTAGGTTGGTTACGCTAAGTTAAAAATATTAATGTATATTGCAGACAGATTTTGGGTATCCGTTTTTTGATTAATTGAATTTTTTTCTTTATATATAAAAAACATTTCTTTAAACGAACGACGTGTAAGATCTTCTTCTACGGCTAAAACAGAGGTATTTTCGTAGTCAAATTCATGTTTTTTTGATTTATAATGAGCGACTAAAGCTATGGTGTCTTTATTATTACGTGATGAATTTTTTCAGTCGGATTTGTGGCCCCTGATTCTATTAATAAGTAACTGCTTGGTCTGGCCTATGTTAGCCTATGGTTAGTAATTGCGTCCAATAAAAAACTGCCATTTTTAGATTTACTACTCATAAGGCACGATAACCATATTATTACAGATATATATCAAAAACCCACAACTTCTAATAGAATTATAAATTTCAAATTCTGCCACAATTTGACTCAAAAATTAGTCACTGTAAAGTCTGTTGTCCAAAAAATACATTGTCTGTGCAACCGGGGGTTCCTCAAAAAGAACTATTCTTTTTACATGACTTTTTCAAAAACAACGAATACCCCACCGATTTATTAAACCGATGTTGGAAATCTAATCCTCCTGTTTCTATTAACAAGAATAAGACACTTCAATATCACAAACTAGCTTTTGTACCAAAACTATCCAAAAAATTGTCCAACACTTTGAACACCGACAATATTAAAATTAGCACCTATTATAAAAAAACAGGCCGGACTCTATTTTCGAAAATAAAAGACAAAAGCCAAAAGTTTGAAACACCCAACGTCATCTATAACATACCTTGTACAGGCTGCGATGGTCAATACATAGGTCAGACCAAGCAGTTACTTAATAATAGAATCAGGGGCCACAAATCCGACTGCAAAAATTTATTACGTAATAATAAAGACACCATAGCTTTAGTCGTTCATTATAAATCAAAAAAACATGAATTTGACTACGAAAATACCTCTGTTTTAGTCGTAGAAGAAGATCTTACACGTCGTTCGTTTAAAGAAATGTTTTTTTATATATAAAGAAAAAATTCAATTAATCAAAAAACGGACACCCAAAATCTGTCTGCAATATACATTAATATTTTTAACTTAGCATAACCAACCTACCATGAACTTTACAATACTAACTATAACCATAAGTGTATTCTCCGCTAACTAGCATTTAAAAAAAATTTTATATTATATATCCTTTCTACACTAACAACAATTTATACTAACTCAACCGGTCGCTTATATCTTTATGTTGATACCAATAACACACCTTTTAATTAGATTGTAACGTTTAGGTCTAGTCATTTATTTTTAATTATTTAAGTATTAAGGTACGTATTTTTAACAAATTTTAATTTATACTTAGTTGTTCTTTTTATAGCTGTGATAATGTGAATAAAATTCACGAAACGTTAGCATACAATCCAAGTTTTTAATTTTTAATTTTTATACTTCAGTCGTCAGTAACCGTAATCAGTTTTTATAAAAATAAATATGCAGGACATGATATTATTCAATATCAACTATATATATATATATATATATATATATATATATATATTATGTTTTTTTTATTAAATTAGTTGTATCGATGAAAAATTGGGATGATGTAGTCCAAATCAAAATCCAATATTGTATTTAGCGCAACATTTAATTAAGACCTTACGTTTCGACAAAGGTTTTGCCTTTTTCAAAGTTGTTAATGCAGAAATACATATATATATATATATATATATATATATATATATATATATATAGTTAAACACCACCAAAATTGAAATGGTGAGGTCCCAAATTATAATAACAAAATGGAGCACTCACTATGATATCGCCGTACTCCAATGTATATAACGCTGTTGTCTGCTGCTCGCCACCGCTCTGTGTTCCTAAATAATCCAGAATAAATTTTAAATTTTACACAATTAGAGTTATCTCTCGACTAGCTCAATTCAATTTCACACAGAGTGCACGACAATACTATAACAGAAGGATTTTTACCCCCCCCCCTCCTCTACTCTAACACTTCATACCTAAATAAGATAAACTAAATAACTAAAATTTGTATAAAAAACCAAGAAATATGTACAATTTGCAACTCTACAATCTTCGTAATATTATTTGCTATTTAAAACCCTCGAATGAAAGTAAAAATATAAATCTGTTCATCACCAAATCATAACCCTATTAAAACAGTTAAGGCCAGCAAAAATAACTCTGTAGTATATTGGAAGCCTCGTTGAACATTCAATGACCCTCCTTACTCTTAACGTAATTTCTACGTATCAATCAAAATTTTTGATGATCCTTCACATAACTATTTAAGTATATGCAAGTTTTAATATTTAAAAAATATAAGCCTTATGCTATTAATTAACTATTATCGCTAACCTGGTATTTTTCTTGGTTGATTTCCTGGTTCGAATGTGTAGCTCTGCGTACATCGCAATACTTTAAATTGCCACTACGTGCTGTTAACCAGTGACCTTGGGTT
Organism: Platerodrilus igneus; assembly: GCA_036346225.1. Lineage (NCBI taxonomy): Eukaryota > Metazoa > Arthropoda > Insecta > Coleoptera > Lycidae > Platerodrilus > Platerodrilus igneus. The sequence goes on from JARFIW010000791.1 coordinate 8,942,157, forward strand.
GCTTTCAGCTTAACGTCCTGATTCAGAGTTTTCTCTTTTATTATATTTGTTATTTGTAGTATTGGATTTTTACGTTAGATTTCTTATTGAATTTGTTTAGTGAATTGTTTATTGAATCGCTTCTTAAATCTCTCAGCGTTTTCCTCCGTAGAATTTTTAGTGAATTTCTCAGTATATTTAGCAGATTTCTTAGAGCTCTACGTTAATAAATGTTAAAAATCATGTTTAACTTAATTAAAATTTGGACTTACTTCTTATGTCGACGGCGAATTTTCTATTATCTTGTATATTTGAACGTGCACGTGTACTTGAAATTTTTAATTATTGACTTTCACTTATAAATCGTGGTTTAATTTCGCTCTTGAACTTTGCGTAGTATATTTGTTCAGACTAGTACAGTGCGTGATTCAATTATGGAGGGACGGACTATTATCAGCTTGGCATCATATATAAAAGCAAACCATCACACGTGCTGTCATTGGCTGACCGTGCATTATCATTGTTGTTGGAGCATGGTAGAGGGGTTGCACTTGTCTTACCATGTAAACTTTCAGGTTTTACATAGAGTTACCTATTCTATATTAAGTTATAATGCTCCCAAACCCGTAGACACCAAGGCTTTACGTTATGGAGTTTGAAGACTATGATTTTTTGTACCTTTCAATATCATATATTCCTGTTTGGTATAGGAAATTATTAGCTATTATTTTTAATCCTGCACGTACGCCAAAACTTATATTCCACATTTTATTTTCCTCATACTCAGGATTTTATTTGAATTTATCGATTTTATCCTTATAATATCACGTAGGCAAATTTTATAATGGGATTCTTTAACAAAGATCGTAAATTAGATGCGTTTATTGATTTCTAACGTTTTGAAATATGCTTGTTTTGAAAGGTCGGTTTATTGTGAGCACGCATGATTATATTCTTACATTAATGCGTCGAGTTTAAAAAAAATCGCTTTACGTTTGTTTGACTTTAGATACTCTTAATTTGTATTTATTTAAAGTTTCTGAGTGTATTACTGTTTTTAAAATGAATTGGATTGCGCTTAGAGTTACTTATCCTACTAAATGTTGCTAAATTATTAAAGAATGAGATTCCTCTCATTGATTAAAGTTAGTTGTAGATTTTATACAGTGTGTTTGGTATTTGCTTTTTGCATAATTTACGAATTGTGTACCTTTTATAAATCAAATCTTCATAAATTGAATACTGTACTCAATTTAAAATCTCGTATAATAAGACTGTGTGATCCGTCTTTTGTGAACAAAAACATCAAGGAATTGGAAAATACTTTGTTAAATAATGGATATCCATCAACTTTTCTAAAGAAACTTTTATATAGCAACACACTAACTACACCTATGAATACAGAGACACAATTAAAATACAAGAAGTTATCTTATATTGAAAAGTTAATTCCTCTGCTTGCTAGAATATTAAAACATCAAAATCTAATAATAAGTAGTGATTATACTAAACCACTTAAAAATCTTTTTACTGGATTGAAAGATAAAACTGAGATTCCATTATGTAACAATGTAGTCTACAAAATTCAATGTAATTGCCGGCTCAATTATATTGGGCAGTCGAATCAGTGGATCCGCAATAGACTAACACAACACCGTAGTGACGGAAAATTAGGGAAAAACTTTTGCGCCTTAGCTAGACATGTGTATACTACCAAACATACACCCATGTATGATCAAGTAAAAATATTGGAAACTGAATCCAACTATATAAAACGTCTATTTTTAGAATCTTTCCATATTAAGAAAGAATCAAATTGTATGAATAACAAGCAGGACTTAGAGAATTTAAGTACATTATATTCACGTCTTTATCAGTTTTAGAAGTTATAGTGTTAACATTATATTGTTGTGTTACACCTAATTTGTAATTTATATACTCTCATAGGAAAAGTGTACTTGTTGCAATTGTTGGAACGCACTTGTTGGCTGTTTTTAGTTATGTTCATGTGCGCATGTCCCATAAACAATACATTACCTGCATAATTAATATCCGCATTCTTTCTGGTCATCGATCTAGATTTAACAACATGTAAGTTATTCAGACAGTCTTTGTAGACTTTACAATGTAAGATATTTTATTTCACGTTATAGTGAGTTTTAACTGTTGTTTTTAATTAATTGACTAACATTGAAACATTTTTTAGACTTATGATTTAGGCACACAATGGTTGCCGAAACGTTAAGTAATATAACAATTTTATCATATTAATTATTTATTTTTGACCTACAATATCCTGATAACTTAAATTATATTCTTTTCCAACTATATATATATATATATATATATATATATATATATATATATATATATATATACTATTCAGTTTTTCTTTTATGGGTTATAGGTCCTGTTTAAAAAATAATAAAAGGCGTACTCTTTTTATTCCATCTGAATTTTCGAGTATATTTGTACTCTTGGTCACAGATTACTAAAAATTACACGTTGTATAAACACAGTTATTGCAAATGAATATATACTTACAATAGTTGAGATTGTGTAATTACTGGCATGTGTAACAGGAAAACATTTTTAAAAAACTATTTAGAACAATTACAAAATTGACAGTTTCTGACAAATGACATATAAATTAAAACATTTGTATATAAACATGCAAACTAAACTAGAATGGAACTAAAAATAAATTATGAATATGCTTTATGGTAAATGATTATGAGTGGGGTGTACTAGTAAATGATATCTGGTTTGCAGGTGAATGTGTTTATCTATGTGCAGTGTCTGTATATTGTATATTTGTGTATGTTATGTATGTGTGTGTCTGGTAAGCTTTGTTTTGTTGTGTAAAGTTGTATATGTGCGTGTGTTTGTGTGTGTGTGGGTACGTGTATGTATGTGTAAGTGTGTATATTGAGTGTAACTACATTATTTTTCTCATTAGAACCAGAGGTCGTTAATTCTAACTATAATATATATATATATATATATATATATATATATATATATATATATATTATAAAAAGTGATTACGGTTACTGAAGACTGAAGTATAAAAATTAAAAACTTGGATTGTATGCTAACGTTTCGTGAAATTTATTCACATTATCACAGCTATAAAAAGAACAACTAAGTATAAATTAAAATTTGTTAAAATACGTACCTTACTACTTAAATAATTAAAAATAAATGACTAGACCTAAACGATACAATCTAGATTGTCATTTATTTTTAATTATTTAAGTAGTAAGGTACGTATTTTTAACAAATTTTAATATAATACAATTTTAATACAATCTAGATTGTATCGTTTAGGTCTAGTCATTTATTTTTAATTATTTAAGTAGTAAGGTACGTATTTTTAACAAATTTTAATTTATACTTAGTTGTTCTTTTTATAGCGATACAATCTAGATTGCATCGTTTAGGTCTAGTCATTTATTTTTAATTATTTAAGTAGTAAGGTACGTATTTTTAACAAATTTTAATTTATACTTAGTTGTTCTTTTTATAGCTGTGATAATGTGAATAAATTTCACGAAACGTTAGCATACAATCCAAGTTTTTAATTTTTATACTTCAGTCCTCAGTAACCGTAATCACTTTTTATAAAAATAAATATGCAGGACATGATATTATTCAATATCAACTATATATATATTGCTATGAATTAACTGGAACTAACAGGATTTTATCGTGGACCGACCTTGCGTCGACCAATAACAAAACTTGATGTGATAACGCCTTACTCCTTGACTCCTCTCCTTTTAAATTATTAAATTACACTCCCATAAATTTTATCATTCGGCCTCGACTAGCTTTTATTTTGAATTATAAAATGAAGTTAATTCAATTCCATATAATGAAAACAAATATTATGTACAGGTTTTGAAAATTATTTAAAATACACTTTGCAATTAATTAATGTTGTAAATCTTATTTATCTCACAAATCACATGATTTTTAGTCAATCTAAAGTCACCAAAAACCTTGTTTTTTTTAAAAAGAAGCCTGGAACGTTAGAACCCCTTTATCATATTACGTACTTTCTACATATGCAAGTTCGTTGTTGACTCCTTTACAATAATTTATATTAATTAAGCAAATTCAATATTCAATATTTAAATTCAAATAGAAAAAAAAATTTCTTAAAACTAAAAGATCTAACCTGGTCTGTTTACATCGTTATTTCCTTCTCGCAACCAAAATTATTGGCGTATCCATTATCAACTAGAATTTTCCATGCATTACACCGTCCATTTGGATCAAAATTATTCTCCACCAATTCAGAATTATTATATACCCATTCGAAATATTGTCTATCCACACGCTTGAATTATTGCATTTAAATTATTGTCATCACCCTCTGGATTATTATTATTAAACTTAGACTTCTTATCTCCCTCGAATTATTGTCGCCGCACTTAGAACATTTTCATCCGCCTCCAACTTAAATTTATTCTCACCAGCCTCAGATTCAGATTATTACACACCCTCGAATTATTGTTGTCGTACTTAGACTTGGAATTTATTCTGACAGGCCTCAAAGTTGGAATTATTCTCCCCGGACTCAGAATATCATTTAAATTATTGTATTACTTGAATTATTATCGTTAAACTTAGATTCATGACTTTTTTTCACCAGCCTCAGAGCCGTTTAATCAGCAATAGTAATTTTCATCTTCGTCGCACTATCTGTCACTTAAACAATTTTCACTTTTAAATATTATTCTTACGTGTTGCTCTTAGATTCAAAGTAACGCACCTCGGCCTTTGTTGAGTTGAGAACTGACGTTGTTATTATTGTCGCTGTTAATATATGATTGATATCCCACTTCGTCTGTGGGCATGGCTTACAAGCCCGTCGCTAATTTTAACCAATCAAGTCTTCCCATTTGCTACACTTAAAGTAGTTTTCTGATGTAACATTCTCGGCCCCTCAAGTAATTGTTGTTTACTTGCAGCTGCTTCGTTATCAGCCCATGCAGTGTTTTGAGAAAATAATCGCTTTTCCATATTGTACACAAATATCTGATGCAATTCGACTTTCAATTTTCATATAGGATTATTTATTTACGCATTTTTAATTACCTTTCCTTATCAGAATTGTTAATTGTTTGTACGCACTTACACTACACTTCATTAAGCTTTATTTCTTATCTCCGTATTATCATAACTGATTGGAATTCTTTTGAATGCGTATTTAATGACATTTGTTATGCTTACTTATAAATACGCGTGCTTCTACTAACAATATCGTTATTTGCATTACTTAAATTAATTAAAATTCTATATACTGGGTGTTAAACATTCGCTATTTACCTAATGCATGTATTACTCATTTCTATGCTAACTATACGTCTGCTTGTGTCTATTTGCGTCGCTCAAAACTACTTATTCTCTATATACAGGGTGTTAAATGCCTACTATTTACAAACTATCCCAATTACTAAATTTCTTAAGAAATAAATGCAGTTTTCTGCTTCTTATTATGATTTCTAATTCTTGCACGACCATTGCTATAAAATACACCCCTAAACAACCCCTTATTACAGCAATATATATATATATATATATATATATATCTATATATATATATATATATATATATATAAATATGTAGAAATAAACGTAACATGAATTTTATTTCCCAAAAAAATAATGTTTTCTCTAAAATACAAATGTTTCATTTCGACATTTAAATTCATTTGATATAAAAAATACGTCATCGATAATTTTGTGAGGAAAATGGCGCGTGATTTCTAACAAGCTGAGCCTGTTGGTGCCGTAAAGAACGTTTAAGGCGCTTAGAAATGTGTTTCAATGTGCGTATTCGCTTATTGTCTCAGCTCGCCATAAAATTTGATCCTACATGTTCGATTAAAGTCCAGCATCCACGCTTCCGCCTTCACTGCCACCAACGCCGCCACTGCTGTATCTACTATACGCGCAAGCTCCGAACTCTTTGGGAAGACAGTGAACGACGCACTCCATATTTCTATCGTAAAACTCTTGAAAATCTTATGCTTTAATTATTTCTAACTTGAGCATTATAAGAGGCGCTAAGTAAACACATTTGCAAACTCTTTGCGCAAGAGGGAAGTTCGCACAATATTGTATTAGGCGCTGGCTGATTTTAATGTGGCGGGGGCCTCAGCAGTTTTGCACGTCGACTCTATGAATAGACTCGTATTCGTCCTTGAATTTCACTTACAGGGAGCCAAAGATCGCCTATGTATTCTCACCTCCAGTGTCACACACGGTGGCGTTGGCAGAGGCGTCTGCAGATGCATCCTGGTAGTATTAGAACGATTCGAAAAAAAAGTTCCTAATTTTATTATCGATTGTGATACACGACAACTCTTTCCACTCGGTTTCGTCCATTTATAATTCGCCTTCATTACAAAGTCTGTTGGGATATACAAGTCTGACCGCAGAGCTACAACCTATGACATTCCATTCGGTCTCCGTAAAACTGCTATTAGAATCTTATTTTAAACATCCAATGTTCATTTAATAATTTCTTGAAAATGATGGGGCTCCAATTCAAAAGTTGAAACATCTGTACATATTGAATCTTTATATGAACGTAGATAAAATAAAGGGCACGTGTTGCAAATTGGTTTAATCAGTTGCTACGTATATAAAATATTTTAAATCCAATCTGAGATTTAAAACTTAACTAAACGCTGAATCCCGTTATATATTACTAGATAGCGCCTTAATGAAGTTTTAAAGTAGGTTTGGTTAAGGTCTCAGCTAGTTTTACGGTACAAGCCTCCTTAATGTCGCTAGAAACTATGTTTTATATTCTCATCTATAGCGTATGTGGTGTGTAATTGAATTATTTTGTTAGAAAGTGCAGGTCGATGGTGTTCAAGCGTTGATTGAAGTATTAAGAAGTTACCCAACTGAATGGGCGAAATCGTGCCACAGTTTATTGAACATTTGTAGCAGTTAGTGCCTCGATACTAGTGACAACAAACGGAATTCAAACGAAATTAGTAATATAAATTGTAATTAGATCTACACGACTATACAGAGTAGTTTTGTCTACCATCAGACAGATGGCGGTTAAATGACAATTATACCGAAATAGCACCAACCAAAGTATCAGGAAGAATTAAAAAATTTATAATTTTGTAGGTGAAGTTTTTATTATGGACTGAAGGAAACATATAAGTAATGAATGGAACAATACTCTATAGTAAATAGACAGGCAATGGAAAAGGCTATGAACTTTCGCCGCTAATTAAACTTAGGATCTCTGAACTGACTAACTTGCACTGTTATTGAATGCTTGCGAGTTTAAAAAGTGCCGCTGCACTGATGTGATACTATTTCACTCACACATCTTTAACAAGTATAATTAATACATCTTTTAGCACTTCTCGTTTTCCGTTAGTATAAAGACACTCCATAGTTAGGCTATTACCAGAGAAAGCAAACCCTATAGGTCCAGATGATTATCGTCCGAGAAGCATTTTACCAACGCTTTCAAAATCCGCTGAATAACTAGCACTTGATCAAATGTTGCTATTTTTAAAACAGTACACATTACTAGACAAATGCCAATCGGGTTTCCGTGCGAATTATAGTACATGTACTGCGCTTCTGCGGGTAACTGATGATGTCAGAAAAGCCATGGATTGTCAAAAACTTACTTTACTGATTTTATTAAATTTCAGTGCAGCCTTTAACAGTGTTGATTTTAACATCCTTTTAACTAAATTAAAATGTCTAAATGATTTTTCAGAGTCTGCAATCTCTTGGGCAGAATCATACTTAACACTACGCACGCAGCAAGTTAAAGATGAAAATAGTCACATCTCACAATCTGTTGACCTTGTCACAGGCGTACCTCAAGGCAGTGCACTTGGTCTCCTTTTGTTTAGCTTGTACATTCAAGACTTTTCCACAAAATTGAAGTTTTGTTGTTACCACTGCTATGTAGATGACGTCCATATTTATTTCCATTTTTTTCCAACAGAAATAATTGGAGCGTTCCAGGTAGTTAATAATGATCTATCAAGAGTCGACGATTGGTGTAAGAATAATTTATTAACCGTAAATCCAGCCAAATGCCAATTTTGCTTCTGGGAACATAAAATTTAATTAGATTAGTTCAGTCCATGGATCTTCCCATGTTAATGCTTGGAAAATCGAACACAAACTTTTCACCTATAATTAAGAATCTAGGTATCCTGTTGGATCCAAACCTTAGATGGAAAGATCAGGTATCAAGTGTGTGTAGAAAAGTTCCATTTACTCTTAAGCGTCTAAAACAGTTCATACGCTCATGCGTGTGTATAGTGATTATTAATTGAAATTAAATTAAATTAAATTATTTACCTTAATTTAATTACTTTAATAACATTGTATTTCATTTACCATATGATTACATTTTACCTTCTTCAAGAGTACTGCTGCATGCAAGTTAGGTGTGAGACAGGGCCTAATGGCCCTAATCGCGTTTGATGCAGTTTGTATCAAATGTTTATATTTCATAATGTATATTTAATTTAATAATAAAGATGTTTCAATTCAATTCAATACATGAGCGTTCATGGTTAAATGACGACAGCCAGGTAAAAATCGGTCAATTAAGGTCGTCTTTCGTTTTAAAGTCTCATTTTAAGCGAATTTATTGTAAAGGTTAAATTTAGAAGCCTCCAAGTCAAACAGATTAGGTACCTACCTGCTTTATAACGCTAATAAAATCATTTTGAATGAATTTATTTGTTAATAAAACATAATATGTATACACTGTTAATTCAGTGGCTTATTTTAGTTATTGCTATATATAGAAACAAATCTACTTTGTATTTAGACTACACTTTTTATTTAAATGACAGTAGCGTTATACAGCTTACTAAAGGATACTTCTAAAAATAAATTTTATAACATTGTGTTGCCATAAAAAACCTTAATACATATTATAATTTTTTTTAAACATGGTAAAATAAATTAGTTTTATGTAACTTATGACTTATAGTTACTGTACTATAAAGCGACCATTTATTTTGACAGAAAAGAGAAATCATTATCATCATTAGGTCTTCAGTCCTGGAACTAGTTAAACCACATCATTGTTTCCTATTCTGAACTAATCTACAAATTTCCCTGAAATTTGCACAGTCTGTATCTAGCACTATCTGATCGTCTACATCTACCTCTTTTTTTCTATCTCTGCTTGTAATACATCCCATACTATTCCCCAAAAATGCCTTAAAACGTATTCTGCCCTTATATTTCTCCTATTTTTTATCCACAGATATCTTTATTTCCCTACTATTTCTATATCCTATTTGTTATTAACTTTGTCTGCCATGCTACCATCCTCATACATCTGAAGCACAACATTTCAAAAGGCTGCTACCGTTTTTCTGTCTGCTTTTGAGACTGCCCGTATTTCATAGACATACTGTGCTGTGCTCCACAATTTCAACAATGTTCTTTTTGTTCTATGTTTGCTGTCTTGTATCATATGCAGTTCTTTCTTGCTAGATGCTGTTCGGTCCCCTTCTATTGTTTTACAATTATATACCCTATTTCTCCGACATTCAGTGCTTGTGATGGGGGGAATATTTGGATATGTTAACAAGTTCCACTTATTTGTGTGACTATGTGTATAAATAAATTGAGAAAGTTCATTATGATGGCCACGAAGGTAAATAGTTTGTAGCTGTATAAATAATTTCATTAGAATATATTTGAAATGTATTCCATTTTAATATTAATTGAAAACTTAATGAAATATTGCTTGTCAAAAGTAGGTTTCCTGAATGTTGAAGTCGATGTTCAAAATTCCAACTAACCTTACAAAAACCTGTAACTTATGTAGAGTAAGCATTTACTTTTTAAACGTCTATAATGTTTAATGGATTGTTTATGTTTTACACAATTAAACTAAAGTTTGGGTAGATACAAGAGACAAAGAATTGATTTTGAATTCCATATCCTTAACTGCCGACAAGCAATTAATTTTTATTATAACTAGGATTCTTGGAACACCAGTCAATGCATCAAGCTTATTCAGTTGTAGTGTACACAGAGCGGCTCCATAGCATGTGGCTACTATGGCCAAGGTCCCGGGTTCGAATCCTGACACGGTCTGCTTGAAAAATGATCGACGAACATTTTTCACAAAAATACGCCCTTGTTCAGATGAGAGGTAAAATGGAGGATTTGTGTGTGTTTTCACATACGTTAAAGTGCACTATCTTCATTGGAACAGCAAGGGTTCCGCAAAATTCAAAATTTCCAGGTAAAAATACTCGCTTCCTGGCCAATGTAGTACCTTCAGCTGGAGCACTGGAAAATCGAATGTAGTGTAGTGTACACACACATTTCGGTGGTGAACAATCCGTGAATTTTATTACTCAGCAGTAAAAAAAGAATTTATGAACTGATATATAACAGAAATAAATATTCCTGTATCAGACAATTAAAAAAATTAAGAGTTTGACATTGTCATTTAGGGACGGGAACAGGTAAGGTTTAGTGTTACAATGCTTGACAATATGTAATTGAACGTCTCAACACATATAAGGTGTTTTAAAAAAATTGTCACCCACGCTATGCCATGGCATGTACAATACTGAAAAATTTGAGGTTCGGTTAGTTTAAATTTATCCTAACTGTAGTGGTATTCAAAATAAGGGTCTTAAAAAAATATCTTTTATACACATTTTTGACACGCCAAATCTACTATAGCAACGTGATAATGAAGTATGATACAAATATGTTTTATAAAAAAAAAACCGATGTATGTAGTTTCGCCAAACTGAAAGTTAAGTCTACGCATTCTAAATGTGTGTTAAAATTTTTAAACAATGTATGTTGCGGTCTTGGTAGATTCTTTAGATTTAATCTCGACACAGTGAAGTTATTTTATTAATAATTTTGAGCAATAACTTGACATCATCATCATCATTATCAGATCTTTAGTCCTGGAACTGGTTAAATGCATACCCTTATTGTTTCCTAGTCTGGACTAACCTACATATTTCCCTGGAATTTGCACAGTCTGCATCTATCACTATCTACGAGCAAAAGTCTAATCTCTGTCTATTTCTGCTTATCTTTTCTTATCTCTGCTTATTATATATTCCGCACTATTTTCTAAAAATTGCTTAGAACGTATCCTGCCCTTCTATTTTTCCTATATTTTTCTTTTGTTTCCACAGATATTTTTATTCCTGTACTATTTCTATAACCTATTTCTTAATAACTTTGTCTGTCCATGCTATCGTCCTCATATATCTGAAGCACAACATTCCATAAGACTTCTATCACCTGTCTGCTATTCCTACTGCCCCTATTTAATAGACGTACTGTGCTGTGCTCTACACATAAGCTTTGAACACTTTTCTTCTCGTTTCTATGTTTGTTGTCTTTAAACATAGCTGCTGTTTTTTTCTGTTAGATGCAGTTCGATCATCTATTGTTTCACAATTATATACACCATTTTCCCGATATTTAGTGATATGTAAGGGGGCGTAGTTGGTATGCGTATGATTACTACGCCCAACGTCCTGGGTTAGAATCCCGACAAGGTCCGCTTGAAAAATGTTAGGCGAGCATTTTTCACAAAAATACACCATCGTTCGGATGAGAGGTAAAATGGAGGTCCTGTGTGTGAGTGTTGTCACGTACGTTAAAGATCCCTACCTTGCTTGGAACAGCAAGGGTTCTGCAAAATTCCAAATTTTCCAGGTAAAAAAAAACTCGCTTCCTGCCCAATGTAGTACCTTCGGGTGGGGCATTGGAAAATTATATGTAGGGGGGTATGTGAAGAGCGGGGGTGCTCCGTGGCGTAGTCGTATGTGTGTGACTACTATGCTCAAGGTTCCGGGTTCGAATCCCGACACGGTCCACTTGAAAAATGTTAGGCGAGCATTTTTCACAGAAATACACCCTCGTTCGGATGAGAAGTAAAATGAAGGTCCGGTGTGTGTGTTGTTATGCACGTTAAAGATCCCTAACTTGCTTGGAACAGCAAGAGTTCGGCAAAATTCCAAATTTTCAAGGTAAAAAAAACTCGCTTCCTGGCCAATGTAGTATCTTCAGGTGGAGCATTGTGATAGGGGGTGAGCAGCATGTGGCTGCCAAGTTTTCCCAGCACTTAAACATTTACCGATTTAATATTTTTTCCAATATAACTTTTCGCACAGTCAACATTATTTGCAGATACTTCACAATCAACACCTGTAGTTGCTCATAATAATCATCAGATTTATATGCGCCTATTTTTTCGTCATTAGGTTTACAGTCTCAAAACTGGTTCGACACGTACCTGCACTTATTAAAATTTTCACACAGGATGTATACAGCTGGGTTCTCCTTCTATTGTTTTCAAATTTTATGCCCTATTTCACCGAGATTCAGTAAAGAGGGCTAAGCAGACTGTGGCTCGCAAGATCCACAAACACTTAGACATTTGCTGAAATAATAGTTTTTCATTAGATCCTTTCATACAATTAACATTATTCGAGAATATTGCCCAACCAATAATTGTGGTTACTTATAATAATCATCATGTTTAAGTACAGTTACTTTCGTCGTTATTAATTTATCCATCTTGGGTCTGGTTAGATGTGTACCTCCATTGATTTCTATTCTGGGCTACCCTACATATTTCTCTGAAATTCCTACAGCCTACATCTTTCACTATCTGTGTGCAGTAGTCTAACCTAGGTCTACCTCTTGTTCTCTTTTTTCCTATTTCTGTTTCTAATACATTCCGCACTATTCCCTCATGCCGTAGTACGTGGCCTATCACCCTATCTCTTCTATTTTTTTTTATCGTTTTCCATGTATTTCTTTCTTTCCCTACCATTTTTACTACCTCTACGTTCTTAACTTTGTTTGTCCATAATAGCTTTATCATACACGTCTGTAGCACCATATTTTAAAGACTTCTATCTTTTTTTTGTCCGCTTTTGCTACTGTCCAGGTTTCACAGCCGTACAGTACTGTGCTCCACACATATGTTTTAAGCAATCCTTTCCTTGTTTCTATGTTTGTTGGCTTTGATCACAGTAGTTGCTTTTTCTTGTTAAACGTATCACGACCTTGTGCTAATTTTTGTGTTATATCTTTTGTGCATTCCCATCTTGCGTTATTTGGCTTCCTAGGTAGCAGAAATCCTTAACCTCTTGTAAGTTCGTGTTACATATTTGTATTCTTCTTTCTGATTTATTTTCCCCTCCTTTGCATACTAGTACTTTAGTTTTAGCGTTGTTAATTTTCATACCGTATCTTTCTGTTAGAACCGTTTCCATTTTATTAAGAGCAGATTCTAACTCTTCCTTGCTAGATGGTAATACCACTACATCATCTGCAAATCTAAGCATATCAATTTTGTATCCCTGCATAGTAACTCCAAATGTCTTTCTGCATTTGATAGTATTCATTGCCTATTCAATGTACAAATTAAAAATTAATGGGGATAAGACACATCCCTGTCTCACCTCTTTCCTCATGTTTACTTCTCTACGTTCCTGCTTTAATTCTATTGGTGCTGTTTGCTCTTTGTATAAGCTATGCACTATTCGTCTCTATAACTCATTCCAATCTTTTTGAGTTTTTCGAACATTTTTTTCTATTTTACATTGTCGAATGCTTTTTCCAGATCTACAAACCCTATATACATGCTTTCCCCCTTTTCTATTGTTTTCTCCATTATCACTCTCAACGCTAAAATAGCCTCCAGTGCTCCTCTGTTGCAAATTGATCTCCTAGAATTTCTTCAGCTCGTTTTTTCATTCGTCTTTGTACAATTCTAGTTAATATTTTTGACACTTGTGCTGTCAAACTTATTGTACGAAAATTTTCACATCTATTCGCGCCTTACTCTTTTGGTATCTCACCTGTCTCATACAAATAGGTTACAAGTAGGAGGAGACGTTCTGTTACTGCTGGACCAGCGGCTTTTAGAGTTTCTCTTTGCACCTTATCTGTACCCGGTGCCTTACCATTTTTCAAACCCTTTAATTCTAATTCGAATTCATCTCTGAGTATATCTCAAGTCATCATTTTTAATGTCTGATTCTTGTTCTAATGCTGTTAGTTCCTCTCCTGCATATAAATTCCCTATATATTCCTGCCATCTAGCTACTTTCTCTACATTCTCTATAATGACGCTTCCTCCCGTTATATTTTTGCTATACCGTTTTATATCCCTAAAATTGGTTCTAATTAGTTTGTATGCTTCATCTGTCTTTCATATTTCCATCTTAGTTTGTACCTCTTTGCACTTTTCATCAATCCATTGTTCTTTAGCTTTTTTTTGCATTTGTGAATAATTTCCTATTTTATGGCTTTGTATCTCTGTTTTCCTGCTTCGTCTGAATTACTTTTGTATTTTCGTCTTTTTTTTTTATTAAATTCAGGATATCCTTTGCTATCTATCCATGGTTTCTTATTTTCTTTTTGTGTATACTCCAGAATATCTCTGACCGCCATGTCTAAGATGGATTTAATGTTATTCCATTCTGCTTCTACTTCTTTATTATCAGATATTTTCCCAAAATCTTTCAGCAATTCATTTGACTTTTTTCGAATCTTTTAGTTTCTCAAATTCAAAGTGCATTTTTCAGGTTTTTTTTCAAATTTTTAAATTGGGTAGCTTCTACAGTCTTTTACTTGATTCCTAAACCGCTGTCTAACAAGAATGTAATCTATTTCACATTTTCCTACATCTCCTGGTATCTTCCACATATATCGTTTTCTAGCATGATGTTGAAATAGTGTGTTTGTGATGATTAAATTGTTGTCGCAAAATTTTATCAGCCTATTTCCCCTGTCGTTTCTCGTGTCTAAACCAAATAAGCCTTCTACCGCTCCCTCCCTACCCTCACCTACCGCTGCATTAAAATCTCCCGTAATTATTAAATTTTCATGTCCTTTTACATATCCTAATATGTCTTCGATATCTTTGTAGATTGCGTCTACCTCTTCTTCACTGTAGCTAGAGGTGGGCATGAATATCTGTATTATTACTGTGTTTATCGGTTTAGATTCTAATCTATACATGAGTACTCTTTCATTCTCTTATAAGTAATTTTCTACACAGTGTCCTATCTTTTCTCGCATAACTATCCCCACACCTGAATTTCCCTTCTCCGCTCCTGTATGAATTACCCTGAAGTTTTCACTCCAAAAATTTCCCGCCTCCGGCCATCGAATTCGCTGATTTCTACTATGTCTAGTGCTAACCTATTCATCTCAATTTTCAGGTTCTCTAGCATACCTACTCTTGCTTCATATTTTTAACATTCCACGCTCCGACTTGCAAAATATTCCTGGCTCTTATTCTGAACATTCCAATCGCATCTTCCGAAGTAGTTCTTTCCCAGAGATCCCAATGGGGTACTATTTTGACTCCGGAATTTTTTACCTCAGAGAATGCCATCATGTTTGTTACAATTTAAGTACGCTGTGTAGTTTGGAGGTAATGGGGTGATTTCCCGTTGCCTTCCACATCGCGGTAGCATGTCTTAGACTGACATACCGACCCCTATAGTCTCTGCCAATCTAAGTACCAAAAGAGCCGCTGCCCTCTTTTGGGGACCTGTCTTAGTCTGGTTCCTCGCTAACAATCCTACTACCTTGGCTACTAGTTTGGCTCTTTAGCTCATTAGAACACGCAAGCCATTTCACCTGTTCTAGTAATTCAGAACTTCAGCAAGGTTATGGCAGTAGCGGTCACTTAATTTTTTCCTTTGAAATTAAATTACAAACTTTTTTTCTTAAAAAGTTAACTGAAAATGATTCTATATCATACGTAAAATGATCTACAGATTCCCAAAGTTTAAAAAAACATTATTGTTTGGATATCAAGGTTAGAGCAATTCCTGTCAAACCGGAAGTATCACGCATTGCGAAATTATGTAGAAAAATTCAAAATAATGTCTCTTAAAAATCTTCTTAATTTCAGATTTTCATATTTATTATTAATAAAATGCAGTCTATTCACTTAATTCCTTGACTCATTTAGTATACAAAAATAAAACGTTAAAAATGATCAAAAGTGACTCTTGACCTTCAACCCGATTTCCTAAATACTTCGTTTTTTGTAAATTCGTAGTGAGCATGACTAATTCAAATGCCTATTAGCGTCATTCAAAGTAATTCTCGTGTCTATATAAATTATACAAATATTCGGAAATTGATTCATCTGTGAGTATGTATAAGGTTATCAACAGTTTAAATTATCGGCATCCAACTGGTATCAATATTTCGATAATGACATTTAGATATCACATTAGGCAACTGTAAGCACTGTAAGCATATTCAGCATAGCGAACATTACATTCCCATCAACCTCAGATAACCGAAATGAAAGAGTTTGCATAAAAAACATAATAATGTGACACAAGTGGTTAAAATATATATATATATATATATATATATATATATATATATATATATATATATATATACGAAATTAAAATATGTGTTGTAATTTATCAACAAATAAACATGTTGCACAATATAAGATTTTTGATCGGTGACCAATATTCATAAATATATTAATCAGTTCAATGATCTCAAAGCTCACAGGAAATGGACACCACAATGTTATTATACCATTATACTCTAAACTCTAGAAACAACATCCTACCAATCGAAATTCAATCAACTATTGCTGTATCAATTTGTCCATAAATAAGTAAAAATATCTGGAGGAAGTATACTTGCAATATATTATTGTGAAGCTTGCTCTGAAACGGCCCCATGCTGCTCCACTTTGTATGCTTCTCAATCCACCAAAACCTTTTAAAACCAACACAGACACTTACCTGTTAACGCTGGATCTAAAAGCTCCCGCTCATTGCCTCTATGCTGAAATCTAATAGAAATTCACACCTTACAATCACACACTCAAAATAACGCAATTTACAAAATATATCACACTATTTACGTGCAGTAAATAATACAATGTCAAAATACCTTTTCTTATGCACATTCGTATTATTAGTAATGTCAACAATTTCAATTTCAAAAGTATTTCAAATCGATGTCCTTATTAAAACAAATATTTTATTAAAGTAAGAGGGCGTTTCTCATACCTTACGCTAACCCCTTTGTCTTATCATGAGCTCATAGTAAAGTTTGTTAAATGTGAGTGCAAATTTACCGCACTACAAAAAAATAAAATAAACTCTTATACTTCTTTACAACATAGCCTGGTTATCTGTAAATTAATTATTCTTGACTACCTAATTAAATTTCATTTTTATCTCAAGTCCCATAAATTTTCAGTTCATTAAATATATCAAATAAGAAACTCCGAACACAGAAAAAAATAAAACAGAAACAGAAAATATTCACCACACAATGTTTTTAAACAATGGCATACCTGGTATCTATTTTCCAAACGTCACCACTAACCAGCCCTTGAAGATGATGCCGTCTAGTATGGCATTAGTCCATAAAGCAGCTCCCTGGTTGAATCACCATCATTCTACGCCTGCTGCTACTCCAAAATCTCTTTATTTATAATAAAACCAGGAGCATTCAATTTCCAAACTTTACCCTTCGTATTCCCAAAAATATTAATCAAAAATCACCGCCTTCACCATCAAATACTTCCAAACTTTACTAAGTTTCGAGCATTCCAAAGCCACAATAATTAATCGTTTGTACTTACATACAAAATTTACTCTTCGTATAAACTGCCTTATTCGCTTTTTAATAGACTTTACTTGTCATCATACTAAGTTATGAGCAATTTTACTAAAAGTAGTTTGATGAAGCGCGAAGAACTGATGAAGAATTTAAAGACCTCTACCCCCCTTTGAAAGTGGTTTATATATCCATTGCTACACCTCTCCTATTTTCCAATTCGCACGTAGAAATGTTAACGTACAAGAATAATTCCGCGTAAAAGCAGCAATCTTAAAATTGTTTTCTTAACCGATTCGATATTCTCGCGAAAAGCTTTAACGACTTTTCGTTTAGCTTGAATTATGATAACAAACACGCTAAAATACTTGGTAAAACATTTATAACTGCCAACTGTCACTTTAATTTTGCGAAACCAGTCTCAACCGCCAAGTCGATTCCCACTACTTTTACGCCTTCAATCTCAAACAAACATTTTATATCTCCCTTGTTCATATAACCCCATTTCACACATATATTTCCACCAGCTGAATATTTGCCCTACTTAATACAAACTTGTCGCACGTATTCCTGCTTCGTCTAATCATACCACTCTATTCCTTTCCCTTTGCTTTCAATCGATGCGTGTCTACTTCTAATATTCCTAGAAATTACTGATTTTGTTTCCCCCTTTATATCCATAACTAAATCTCGGTTTCTCACTTGTGTTTATACGTTTCTGCTCCGTCCTTGTTCCTCCATGACAGTTGTTTCTAGCATTCCTCCAATACTAGCTTTATAATTAAAAATCGATATCTTAACAAACATACTGCTTCTTCGTCCGACTTTTTTTCTGTTCTGTTCTCGTTGTATATTGGCTACGATAACTCCCAACGGCCTTTTCCTTCTTGTAGCATATTAAAGCTTGTTCATTGTACTTGTTATCTTGAAATATCTTCCCATTATGCTTTGAAACGTTTTCTGGTTTTACACTTAAAAATAATAATCCTATTTCTAACGAATATGCACAGCTTTTATGTTTTCGTATGGTACAATAAATAAAAATTAAAAAAGGCATTTTTACCTGCTTATTCCCCTATCTTACAATAAATACTATGCTACGTCATTCCTAAATAAATATAACTAAAATCAAATAAACCCTACACTATTATACGTTGACTAAGCTCCAAATTAATTATTTAAAATACCTTAATTATCTAAACTGCCTAACATGATTTTCTAATAAGTTTTTACTCTAACCCCAAGCTTGATTTATGTATTTACGATTAGCTACGAATTACACGATAATATATATATATATATATATATATATATATATATATATATTGCTGTGAAACCTCCATCATCCGTGAACTACGCTTTTCGCCTCGGCTGCTCACCTAATTTTATAAACCTCCTCATTCATAAGAATTAAACAACACATTCCTACCACAAACATCAACGTTAACTCTATTTACATCAATATTCAGAATACATTAAATTTTCAAATTAAATTTCAGCATAAAATTCAGTTTTAAAAGAATTTCAGGATTAATTTTATTATCATTTTACTGTGCATCCAAAATTAAAGTCCTTGTTGGATGCCTACTAATTAATATAACAATATAAGCAGACCGGAGTCTGAGTATAAAGGAGCATCTACCACCCCTTTACGTTAATTAACCAGGTTCGTCTAATTGAGCTCAAAGACATACCCAAATTTTCATCATATTCCCGAACATCAAAACAAAATACCCCTTTTACTTAAACAAGCAAATTTCATCTTAAAATTAAACTTTTATGGTTAGAACAATTTCACTAATGTCCATTTAAAGTAAATCAATTATAAAGTCATTCAATACACACAAAAATGTCAAACAAAATAGTATAATTTACCTGAAGGTTACTGTCCTCGTAGCTCCAAAGTATCGTTTCTTTTGTTAATCACACCTTTCACCAGGATTATATTTACGGCTTCTGATTCTCTACGCTTTTAAAATTTTCTCCATCACCATCCATTCAAAGTCGTTTCTGGGCCTTTCCGGAACTCATCTGTGTTTATCTGACCCTTGTTTCATGGATCCAGACACGTATTTGAACCATTTAATTATTAACACCCCCGAAAAATAGCAAAGAAATTCATGCTTCTGTCACCAATATACGCCAAAACTGCCTACTTTTGTGTATACATTCGTCGTTGTAAATTTTGCTAATTGGTACAGTGAAACTAAATTTTATTACCTTGTATCTAAGTGCACTGAAGTACATTCATGTTAACACGTAAATAACAAGCTATTTTGAATCACTAAAATATACTAGCAAACTTTAAATTATTTAATCAAACTAAAATGAACGGTTTAATATCTTCAATCAAGTCGCGTATGTACGAGCTTTTAACGCATCGAATCGTCAAAAGTGTAAGAGGGCTTGTTTATATTCATCTCGGTATATATAGCAAAAAGCCTGTCTGTCGGTCGGTTCCCCAAAACGGGTAATTCTAAAGAATTTCTCATGCCATGTTCCCAGTCTGCCGCTCACGCGTCGATTTTTACGAATTTTCACTCGCCCCATTTAAATCTCAGAAAATTTCCACACGGCACGCAAGCATGTCCGAGAAAAACTAATTGATTTTGTACAGAAATTGTTGTTCTACCTCTGATATTTGCATCCTATTTTTAACCAATTGTGACCCCGTGACGTTGCTTAAATCCCGCCTTTTACAATATGTGTCTTTGCTTGACGCATTTTCTCTTCCTTCTCTACCGTGTTCTTATTGGTGCAACTTGATATTCTTTATTATCGATTATTTTAGTCCACATGGAGTGTGAAATACCCAGCCTTAGCAATTCTCGTAACTATTATGCGACGTTTTCCCAAGATTCTTTGAAACATTAATTATCTGCAAAATTTACGCCGAATGAGCTTTTAAATAAACCCAGGTGTTTAAACATACTATTAATTCTCAGAGCCTTATTCCGTGGTATTTTAATCTTGGGTTTTTACAAGTTTCTATAGGTATTATATGTTATTAACGGTTTAATTAACTCCAATTAAAATTGATTTCTATCCTTTTCATTTTTAGCGAATACAACTTAAATATTAATTATTATAGGTACACTTTGTTTTACTACCGGTTACTTAAATAGAGTTAATTAAGATAAATTTTGCACGTAATTTCCATTTGTTTAGGAATAATTACATTACACGCAGAGCTTTTCAATACTGCTTCTTTTGATATAAAGCGTCTTATAAATAATTTAAATTTCTTATTTTTACTGAAACAACCGAGTTTATTTATGCTTCATGGTTTTAATAACGCGTATTATTTAATGAAATTCCTTATATACGGTGATTAAAATTATTTGATGTGATTATTTAATTTTCTACCCTGGTCTAAATATGAGTATTTTCCCCCTATTTGAATACAAATAATCCCACTTATTTGACTTCAAATATAAAGCATTTAGACAAAAAAAAATACAAAAAAATTTGCCTATCTCTCTCTACCCTTATCTATCTAACTTACCTACTTTGTTTCCAATCACAAAAAATATTTACACCTATCCTATATCCCTATCCTATTCCTAACTCTCACCTAATTCTATAAACTGAAATTATCCCTAACTTCATCCTACTTATCCATCTAATCCTATATCCATCCTATATACCTATCCTATTCCTAACTTTTAACTAATCTTCACTATGCTTTACTTCCCTCTACCTAATCCTATATGCCTATCCTACTCTTACTCTATTCCTAACTCTCCACTAATCTTATATGAAATATCTATACTTAACCTATCTTATTTTCTTCCTACATTTACTCTTTATTCTCATCCTAAACCTATTTCTAACTATCTCCCATATTTATCCTATACCTAGCTTTATTTTCTATAACTATACTAAAATTCACCTATCTCTATCCTTTGTTCATCAAGTTATTTAAATCTAACTCTCTTCTTGACCCTCCAAGTCTTTCTTCTTACCATCCTAATACTCTTCATCCCTATTTCTCCCCCTTCTATATCTATACTTATCCTCCCTATTATCTCACATACAATAAACTTATCATCCCTATTATCCTGACTCTTAAATATTACTTCTTCTTCAGTCCCTACACTTGTCTGTTTCTTATTTATTCTTATTTCCTTTTCTGCCGACAAACCAAACGATACTACTTTACAATTATCGATTTTTCCCTCTATGGAAAATCCTATGTACCTTCTAGAATTCTCATGTAATGGAATCCGCCAGACTGAATTCCTTAAATCTACTTTATTAAAAACAAACTTGCCACTTAACCTCCTCAAAAATAATTCTGCCTTCAGCTGCTCCCGATATGCTGCTGTTGCTTCTACCCCCACTAATTCTGCATTTTCTTGTACTAAAGCTTGAACCTCTACTCTCCTATCCTCTGGACATCTTATTGTGTTGATCTGTTTTACTTCATCATCCTCTACCTCTACTACATTAATACTAAACCCCGTGTCATCCTCTGTGACTTCATAACTGCCCTTCCATGGCACTACCCTATCCTTAATCCTTACTACCTTCCTTTCCATATCTATCAAAACCCCTAACTTCATCATACAGTCAACACCTAAAATGCTCTGAAACTTCAGTCCAGGTACAATTACAAACTCCTGTTCACAGCTTAAACCTCCTATATCTATCCTAAGCACCACAACACTATTTACTACAGAAAACTTCTTTTTATTTGGAGCTACTAAATGGCTACGTTTTATAGGCATAATTCTATCACAAACCTTATCCCTAATTTTGCTGACGAATTCCTCCGATATTAAACTCGCCTCTGCCCCTGTATCAAGTAATACTTCTACATTATTTTCAAAAATTTCTAAATTAATAATTGGCAAATATAATTTTTCTTCAGTTTCTGGCTCTACTTTCTCCTCAATTTTGAAAAATTCACGTGGATGTTCGTATACATTTACACAGAAATCTAGTGGTCTGTCACGTTCTAAAAATCCTGTCTCATCCTGTTTTCCGTGCTTGGTCCTGGTTGTCCTTCTACAACCTGTGCGTACGTCCTCCTCGTGTTAATATCCGTGTCCCTGTCTCTATTCGGCGTGCTGGTCACAGTCCTGTTTACTTCCGGTAAACTGTTCTGTCGCGTGTAACTAGGTCTTGGCGTCGGTCCCCTAGTCGCACTATTGCTCCTGTATTCCTGTCCTCGTCGTTCCCAATTCAGTCGAAAATTTCTGTTGTAGTCAGGCCGTCTCGGATAATTCGGTGTCCTGTTGTCAAACCTAACTGTGTTAACGTTTCGTTCTCGTATCTCTTTGTCCGTCCTACACATACATCGTCATATCTCTGCAAATACTCTAAAAATGTCTCCCGTTCTGTGATGTTTTGTAAGGCCACGTGTTGTCTAATTTCCAGTTCAAAATGTCGTGATAGGTACTTGATAATCTGTCTGTCCGTCAATGGTGGATTCAGTTGTTTGGCCACACTGTACTTGCGGATGGCATATTGCTCCTAGAACCTGCAAACTCTCCTTAAATTTTCCTGTAATCAAGTCGTCCCTAATCTGATCCTGTTTGTGATCACTCCAGTAATGTTGTAAAATTTGTCTTCAAAGTCCTGATACGTGTCTATGTCCTGTCCTACTAAATTGTACCATGCTTCCGCGTTGTCCTTTAATAAAGCCTTTACCGTATTTAGTTTAGTCTGTTCGTCAAATAAATTTCCCACTAGATTTCTTACACTATTAATAAAAATTTGTGGATTTACCCTGTTATCGCCATAAAACTTCATGTGTTGGTCCAATGATACTCCACCTGTAGAAAATCTGGGACCATCCCCCGTTAAATTTGACATGTTGTATTTGATACTACTAACTTCACGTTCTACCCTGCCTAACTGATCCCTACATGAGTCCGTCACTTCAGTCATTTTTACATTAATCTCTTCTTCACAAAAAATGCGTACTTCGGACCTTAAATGTCCCATTTCCTGTCGAAGACCTGTAATATCACGCTCATTTTTTTTCAACCCTATTTTCAACTTCCCCCATTTTTACGGTAAGACTATTTTTAAATTCTGTAAATTCTCTCGTCGATTTTTCTATTTTATTCCCTAATTCCTGATTTAATTGGTCAAATTTTCGATTTGAGTCCTCTCTCGCTCTATTCGATTCATCGCTTAGCAGTTCTAATTTTCTGTTAGACTCCTCCATCGCTCTATTTGATTCTTCCCTAGCTAATCGCATTTCCTCTAACATTCTCATCATTAACTCATTTCCTGTTTCTCCTGATTCCGTCCTCGACTGATCTCTACTGCCTCCAGCTTCTTCCATTTTCGAAATTTTCTCACACAATGCACTATCGTCACTTCCAATTTCCACTCCTTGACTCCTTAACCACTCCTTTCTCTGCATACGTTCCAATCATTCACACACACTCTAAAATACTCTTAAATTTATACACACACAAAAACTCTCTCTCTCAGATCGCCAGTTTCCTGGAATAAAATAACAAAAATTTTATTTGGAACTCGAGCCTCACTTTTGGGTCGCCAAATTATGCTGTGAATCCTCCATCATCCGTGAACTACGCTTTTCGCCTCGGCTGCTCACCTAATTTTATAAACCTCCTCATTCATAAAAATTAAACAACACATTCCTACCACAAACATCAACGTTAACTCTATTTACATCAATATTCAGAATACATTAAATTTTCAAATTAAATTTCAGCATAAAATTCAGTTTTAAAAAGAATTTCAGGATTAATTTTATTATCATTTTACTGTGCATCCAAAATTAAAGTCCTTGTTGAATGCCTACTAATTAATATAACAATATAAGCAGACCGGAGTCTGAGTATAAAGGAGCATCTACCACCCTTTACGTTAATTAACCAGGTTCGTCTAATTGAGCTCAACGACATACCCAAATTTTCATCATATTCCCGAACATCAAAACAAAATACCCCTTTTACTTAAACAAGCAAATTTCATCTTAAAATTAAACTTTTATGGTTAGAACAATTTCACTAATGTCCATTTAAAGTAAATCAATTATAAAGTCATTCAATACACACAAAATGTCAAACAAAATAGTATAATTTACCTGAAGGTTACTGTCCTCGTAGCTCAAAGTATCGTTTCTTTAGTTAATCACACCATTCACCAGGATTATATTTACGGCTTCTGATTCTCTACGCTTTTAAAATTTTCTCCATCACCATCCATTCAAAGTCGTTTCTGGGCCTTTCCGGAACTCATCTGTGTTTATCTGACCCTTGTTTCATGGATCCAGACACGTATTTGAACCATTTAATTATTAACACCCCGAAAAATAGCAAAGAAATTCATGCTTCTGTCACCAATATACGCCAAAACTGCCTACTTTTGTGTATACATTCGTCGTTGTAAATTTTGCTAATTGGTACAGTGAAACTAAATTTTATTACCTTGTATCTAAGTGCACTGAAGTACATTCATGTTAGCACGTAAATAACAAGCTATTTTGAATCACTAAAATATACTAGCAAACTTTAAATTATTTAATCAAACTAAAATGCACGGTTTAATATCTTCAATCAAGTCGCGTATGTACGAGCTTTTAACGCATCGAAGCGTCAAAAGTCTAAGAGGGCTTGTTTATATTCATCTCGGTATATATAGCAAAAGCCTGTCTGTCGGTCGGTTCCCCAAAACGGGTAATTCTAAAGAATTTCTCATGCCATGTTCCCAGTCTGCCGCTCACGCGTCGATTTTACGAATTTTCACTCACCCCATTTAAATCTCAGAAAATTTCCACACGGCACGCAAGCATGTCCGAGAAAAACTAATTGATTTTGTACAGAAATTGTTGTTCTACCTCTGATATTTGCATCCTATTTTTAACCAATTGTGACCCCGTGACGTTGCTTAAATCCCGCCTTTTACAATATGTGTCTTTGCTTGAGGCATTTCTCTTTCCTTCTCTACCGTGTTCTTATTGGTGCAACTTGATATTCTTTATTATCGATTATTTTAGTCCACATGGAGTGTGAAATACCCAGCCTTAGCAATTCTCGTAACTATTATGCGACGTTTTCCCCAAGATTCTTTGAAACATTAATTATCTGCAAAATTTACGCCGAATGAGCTTTTAAATAAACCCAGGTGTTTAAACATACTATTAATTCTCAGAGCCTTATTCCGTGGTATTTTAATCTTGGGTTTTTACAAGTTTCTATAGGTATTATATGTTATTAACGGTTTAATTAACTCCAATTAAAATTGATTTCTATCCTTTTCATTTTTAGCGAATACAACTTAAATATTAATTATTATAGGTACACTTTGTTTTACTACCGGTTACTTAAATAGAGTTAATTAAGATAAATTTTGCACGTAATTTCCATTTGTTTAGGAATAATTAATTACACGCAGAGCTTTTCAATACTGCTTCTTTTGATATAAAGCGTCTTATAAATAATTTAAATTTCTTATTTTTACTGAAACAACCGAGTTTATTTATGCTTCATGGTTTTAATAACGCGTATTATTTAATGAAATTCCTTATATACGGTGATTAAAATTATTTGATGTGATTATTTAATTTTCTACCCTGGTCTAAATATGAGTAATATATATTGCTGTGAAACCTACAAAATCCGTGAACTACGCTTTTCGAATCGAGCCTCACGAATTGGGCGTCAAGAATGCTGTGAATCCTACAAAAAGCTATTCATTACCTTAACTGTGTTGGTCCATTGACTTTCTTCCGTTAATCGCCTCGGCTGCTCCTCTAGATAACTTTCATCCTCAATCATAAAAACAAACACATTCCTATCACAAACATCAACGTTAACTCTATTTACATCAATATTCACAAACATTAAAATTTCAAAATTAAAATTCAGCATAAATTTTAATATCAAAAATTTTCAAGATTAAATTTGTTATCATTTTCAAGTGCATCCAGAATTAAAGTCCTTGTAGGATGCCTACTAATTACTATAACAATATATGCAGACCGGAGTCTGAGTACAAAGGAGCATCTACCACCCTTTACGTTAATTAACCAGGTTCGTCTAATTGAGCTCAAAGACATACCCAAATTTTCATCATAATCCAGAACATCAATACTAAATACCCCTTTCTACTTAAACAAGCAAATTTCACCTTAAAATTAAAATATTATTGTTAGTACAATTTCACTACTGTCCATTTTAAAATAAACAATTATAAAGTTATTCAACACACCCAAAATATCAAAGTTCGAACAAAATAGTATAATTTACCTGAAGGTTACTGCACTCGTAGCTTCAATGTACATCGTCCCTTTGTTAATTACACCATTCCAACTGGGTTATATTTACGGCTTCTGATTCTCAATGCTTTTAAAATTTTCTCCATCACCATTTATTTAAAGTTGTTTCTGGGCTTTTCCGGAACTCATCTTGTATATCTGAACCTTGTTTTGTGGATCCAGACACGTTTATGCACCATTTAATTATTAAACCCCGAAAATAACAAAGAAATTCATACTTTTTCACCAATATACGCCAAAACTGCCTACTTTTGTGTATTCATTTGTCGTTGTAAATTTTACTAATTGGTACTGTGATACTAAACTTTATTACCTTGTATTTTCTTTTCTAAGTGCACTAAAGTACATTCATTGTAGCACGTAAAGAACAAGCTGTTTTAACACAAAAATATTCGAGCAAACTGTTTAAATTATTTAATCAAAACCGGAAAACTAAAAAGCACTGTTTAACGCGTTGAATCAAGTCGAAGATCTAAAAGAGCTTGTTCATATTCCCCTGGGTATATATAGAGGTTAGCCTGTCTGTCGGTCGAGTCCTCAAAACGGACAATTCAAAAGAATTTCGCATGCTATGTTCCCATTCCGCAGCCCGGCATGCGATTTTTACGAATTTTGCACTCGCCCCAGTTAAATCTCAGAAATTTCAACACGGCTTGCAACGTCTGGAAATAACTAATTGAATTTTATACAGAAATGTTATTTTCACCTCTCAAATTTTGCCTTTTACTTTCAACCAATCGCAACCCCATGACGTTGCTCTACTCACGCCTTTTACTATATGTGTCTCGGTCTTGCGCATATTATGTCTCTATCTACCCTGTTCTTATTAGTGCAAATTGATATTCTTTATTATCGATTATTTTCAGTCCATGTGGTCTATCTGGGTTAAATAACCCCGTATCGCGCTTTCCCGTGAATATTAAGCCACGGTTTCTCGAAGATTTTCTGTAACCATTAATTATCTGCCAAATTTACACAGAATGAGCCTTTTAAAAATACGCAGGTGTTCAAACATAATAACACTTCTACGATTTGCATTTTATTGGGTTTTTCAAGTTTTATAGATATTATATGTTACTAACGGTTCAATTAACTTCAATTAAAATTAATACCTTTAATTTTAGTGAATCCTAATTAAATATTCAATTATTATCAGTACATTTTGTTTAATACCGGTTACTTAAAATAGAGTTAATTAATATAAATTTTGCACATAATTTCTCTTTGTTTCTTTACTAGGAATAATTAAATTACCCGTAAAGTTTTCTAATACTGCTTCCTTTTATATAAAGCGTCTTATAAATAATTTAAATCTCTTATTTTTAATAAAACGAATGAATTTTATGCTTCACGCTTTTATTTAATAACGCGTACCTTTTCCCAAAGCTTCTACACGGTGATTAAAATTATTTGATGTGATTATTTAATTTTCTACCCTGGTCTAAATATGAGTATTTTCCCCCTATTTGAATACAAATAATCCCACTTATTTGAATGCAAATATAAAGTATTTAGACTGCCAAAAAAAAATTTACAAAAAAAAATTGCCTATCTCTCTCTACCCTTATCTATCTAACTTACCTAACTTATCCAATCAAAAAAATTATTTACACCTGTCCTATATCCCTATCTTATTCCTAACTCTCACCTAATTCTCTAAACTGAAATTATCCCTAACTTCATCCTACTTATCCATCTAATCCTACATACATCCTATATACTTATCCTATTCCTAACTTTTAAACTAATCTTCACTACAGTTTACCTCCCCCTAACTAATTCTATATACCTATCCTACTCTTACTCTATTCCTAGCTCTCCACTAATCTTATATGAAATATCTATACTTAACCTATCTTCTTTTCTTTCTACATTTACTCTTTATTCACATCCTAAACCTATTTCTACTTATCTCCCATATTTATCCTATACCTAGCTTTATTTTCTATACACACCTACTTCTACTCTCCTACATACACCTATTCTATCCCTATCCTATTTAAATTTTACTCTATTATACACCTATCTACTCTCTATTCTATATCTATACTAAAATTCACCTATCTCTATCCTTTGTTCATCAAGTTATTTAAATCTAACTCTCTTCTTGACCCTCCACGTCTTTCTTCTTACCATCCTAATACTCTTCATCCCTATTTCTCCCCCTTCGATATCTATACTTATCATCCTTATTATCTCACATAAAATAAACTTATCATCCCTATTATCCTGACTCTTAAATATTACTTCTTCTTCAATCCCTACACTTGTCTGTTTCTCATTTATTATTGTTTCCCTTTCTGCCGACAAACCAAACGATACTACTTTACAATTATCGATTTTTCCCTCTATGGAAAATCCTATGTACCTTCTAGAATTCTTATGTAATGGAATCCGCCAGAATGAATTCCTTAAATCTACTTTATTAAAAACAAACTTGACACTTAACCTCCTCAAAAATACTTCGGCCTTCACCTGCTCCCGATATGCTGCTGTTGCTTCTACCCCCACTAATTCTGCATGTTTTTGTACTAAAGCTTGAACCTCTACTATCCTATCCTCTGGACATCTTATTGTGTTGATCTGTTTACCTTCATCATCCTCTACCTCTACTACATTAATACTAAACCCCGTGTCATCCTCTGTGACTTCATAACTGTCCTTCCATGGCACAACCCTATCCTTAATCCTTATTACCTTCCTTTCCATATCTATCAAAACCCCTAACTTCATCATACAGTCAACACCTAAAATGCTCTGAAACTTCAGTCCAGGTACAATTACAAACTCCTGTTCACAGCTTAAACCTCCTATATCTATCCTAAGCACCACAACGCTATTTACTACAGCAAACTTCTTTTTATTTGGAGCTACTAAATGGCTACGCTTTATAGGCATAATTCTATCACAAACCTTATCCCTAATTTTGCTGACGAATTCCTCCGATATTAAACTCGCCTTTGTCCCTGTATCAAGTAATACTTCTACATTATACTCCAAAATTCCTATATTAATAATTGGCAAACATAATTTTTCCTCAGTTTCTGGCTCTACTTCCTCCTCAATTTTGAAAAATTCACGTGGATGTTCATATACATTTACACTGAAATCTAGTGGTCTGTCGCGTTCTAAAAATCCTGTCCAGGTCTGTTTTCCCTACTTGGTCCTGGTCTAGCCGTCACCTCAGCGTATGTCCTAGGCGTTTCCACTCGTTCCGTGTCTGTATTAGCTGTCCCCTTCATGTCCGGTGAACTATTCCTTCTGGTAGGTTCCGGTCTCGGTACAGGTCCCCTTCCTAAACTATTACTCCTAACGTATGGTCGTTTCTGTTCCCAATTCTGTCGCTGGTATCCGTAATTATTCCCCCGTCTAGCGCGGTTGTCCCGTCTATTGTCAAACCTAACTGTGTTGATCTGTCTTTCCCTATTATCCCGAGGTCGTCCACTACTTAGGTCGTCGTACCTCTGCAGGTATTCTAAAAATATTTCTCTGTCCACTATGTTCTGTAGTGCTACGTGTTGTCTTACTTCTACCTCGAAGTGTCGTGATAAATACTTAATAATTTGTCGGCCCGTCAGTGGTGGGTTCAGTTGCTTTGCTATGCTATACTTGCGTATAGCATATTGCTCCCTACTTCCTGAAAATTCTCCCTTAAATTTCCCTGTGATTAAGTCGTCTCGTACCTGGTCTTGTCTGTGGTCACTCCAGTAGTGTTTTAAAAATCTGTCTTCAAAGTCCGTGTAGGTGTCAATGTCCTGTCCTACTAAATTGTACTATGCTTCCGCGTTGTCTTTCAATAAAGCCTTTATCGTATTTAGTTTAGTCTGTTCGTCAAATAAATTTCCCACTAGATTTCTTACACTATTAATAAAAATTTGTGGATTTACCCTGTTATCGCCATAAAACTTCATGTGTTGGTCCAATGCTACTCCACCTGTAGAAAATCTGGGACCATCCCCCGTTAAATTTGACATGTTGTATTTGATACTACTAACTTCGCGTTCTACCCTGCCTAACTGATCCCTACATGAGTCTGTCACTTCAGTCATTTTTACATTAATCTCTTCTTCACAAAAAATGCATACTTCGGACCTTAAATGTCCCATTTCCTGTCGAAGACCTGTAATATCACGCTCATTTTTTTCAACCCTATTTTCGACTTCCCCCAGTTTCACGGTAAGACTATTTTTAAATTCTGTAAATTCTTTAGTATTTTGTTCAATTTTCCCGCTTATCTGCTCTAATTTTTGGTTGGTCTCCTCCCTCGCTCTATTCAATTCTTCTCTAGCTCTATTAGATTCTTCCCTAGCTCTATTAGATTCATCGCTTAGCTGTTCTAATTTTCTATTGGATTCCTCCCTAGCTAATCGCATTTCCTCTAACATTCTCATCATTAACTCATTTCCTTGATCCCCTGATTCCGTCCTCGACTGATCTCTACTGCCTCCAGCTTCTTCCATTTTCGAATTTTTCTCACACAATGCACTATCGTCACTTCCAATTTCCACTCCTTGACTCCTTAACCACTCTTTTCTCTGCATACGTTCTACTCACTCTCACACACTCTAAAATACTCTTAAATTTATACACACACAGAAACTCTCTCTCTCTCAGATCGCCAGTTTCATGGAATAAAATCACAAAAATTTTATTTGGAACTCGAGCCTCACTTTTGGGTCGCCAAAGAATGCTGTGAAACCTACAAAATCCGTGAACTACGCTGAATCGAGCCTCACGAATTGGGCGTCAAGAATGCTGTGAATCCTACAAAAAGCTATTCATTACCTTAACTGTGTTGGTCCATTGACTTTCTTCCGTTAATCGCCTCGGCTGCTCCTCTAGATAACTTTCATCCTCAATCATAAAAAAACAAACACATTCCTATCACAAACATCAACGTTAACTCTATTTACATCAATATTCACAAACATTAAAATTTCAAAATTAAAATTCAGCATAAATTTTAATATCAAAAATTTTCAAGATTAAATTTGTTATCATTTTCAAGTGCATCCAGAATTAAAGTCCTTGTAGGATGCCTACTAATTACTATAACATTATATGCAGACCGGAGTCTGAGTACAAAGGGAGCATCTACCACCCTTTTACGTTAATTAACCAGGTTCGTCTAATTGAGCTCAAAGACATACCCAAATTTTCATCATAATCCAGAACATCAATACTAAATACCCCTTTCTACTTAAACAAGCAAATTTCACCTTAAAATTAAAATATTATTGTTAGTACAATTTCACTACTGTCCATTTTAAAATAAACAAATTATAAAGTTATTCAACACACTCCAAAATATCAAAGTTCGAACAAAATAGTATAATTTACCTGAAGGTTACTGCACTCGTAGCTTCAATGTACATCGTCCCTTTGTTAATTACACCATTCCAACTGGGTTATATTTACGGCTTCTGATTCTCAATGCTTTTAAAATTTTCTCCATCACCATTTATTTAAAGATGTTTCTGGGCTTTTCCGGAACTCATCTGTGTATATCTGAACCTTGTTTTGTGGATCCAGACACGTTTATGCACCATTTAATTATTAATACCCCCGAAAAATAACAAAGAAATTCATACTTCTTTCACCAATATACGCCAAAACTGCCTACTTTTGTGTATTCATTTGTCGTTGTAAATTTTACTAATTGGTACTGTGATACTAAACTTTATTATCTTGTATCTTCTTTTCTAAGTGCACTAAAGTACATTCATTGTAGCACGTAAAGAACAAGCTGTTTTAACACAAAAATATTCGAGCAAACTGTTTAAATTATTTAATCAAAACCGGAAAACTAAAAAGCACTGTATAACGCGTTGAATCAAGTCGAAGATCTAAAAGAGCTTGTTCATATTCCCCTGGGTATATATAGAGGTTAGCCTGTCTGTCGGTCGAGTCCTCAAAACGGACTATTCTAAAGAATTTTGCATGCTATGTTCCTATTCCGCAGCCCGGCATGCGATTTTTACGAATTTTGCACTCGCCCCAGTTAAATCTCAGAAATTTCAACATGGCTTGCAACGTCTGGAAATAACTAATTGAATTTTATACAGAAATGTTATTTTCACCTCTCAAATTTTGCCTTTTACTTTCAACCAATCGCAACCCCATGACGTTGCTCTACTTACGCCTTTTACTATATGTGTCTCGGTCTTGCGCATATTATGTCTCTATCTACCCTGTTCTTATTAGTGCAAATTGATATTCTTTATTATCGATTATTTTCAGTCCATGTGAACTATCTGGGTTAAATAACCCCGTATCGCGCCTTCCCGTGAATATTAAGCCACGGTTTCTCCAAGATTCTCTGTAACCATTAATTATCTGCCAAATTTACACAGAATGAGCCTTTTAAAAATACGCAGGTGTTCAAACATAATAACACTTCTACGATTTGCATTTTATTGGGTTTTTCAAGTTTTTATAGATATTATATGTTACTAACGGTTCAATTAACTTCAATTAAAATTAATACCCTTTAATTTTTAGTGAATCCTAATTAAATATTCAATTATTATCAGTACATTTTGTTTAATACCTGTTACTTAAAATAGAGTTAATTAATATAAATTTTGCACATAATTTCTCTTTGTTTCTTTACTAGGAATAATTAAATTACCCGTAAAGTTTTCTAATACTGCTTCCTTTTATATAAAGCGTCTTATAAATAATTTAAATCTCTTATTTTTAATAAAACGAATGAATTTTATGCTTCACGCTTTTATTTAATAACGCGTACCTTTTCCCAAAGCTTCTACACGGTGATTAAAATTATTTGATGTGATTATTTAATTTTCTACCCTGGTCTAAATATGAGTAATATATATATATAAACTTCTTTATAAGGATAACGACCTACAAAAAGAATACCATTTTATATATATATATATATATATATATATATATAAATAAACCAATTAAATGAGATGTATTTACAAATAAACTCTGTATTTACCGATACAAATCGAGATGTATCGGTAAACACAAAGTGGATTTGTGAATACATCTCATTTAATTGGTATATATATATATATAATATATATATATATATATATATATATATATATTGCCGTGGAAGCGGGGATTAAGCCTTAAACATCGAGCCAGTGTCATCAAATACTTTTCAAAAATAAAAAAATTTAAAAAAAATTCTTACCTTGTTACGTTTCTTTCTGCTTCAACGATCTTCCGCAGCTTCCCTGGATATCTCAGCTGTGCCTCTTCTCGGATACCTAAATATAAAACCATCCTTCCATCACCCTCGCACACCATTCAATAAAATCACTAAATAATACAACAATCACAATCTTTTATTTACCGCTATTTACAGACAAATTATTCACATGTATAAAACCAGTTTAATATACACTAATTACAAACTCAAAATGTGAGATGTTTTTAAAGTCCTGGCTTTTCTAATTATTTGCAAACAAATTTAATAAAATATGAGTAGATGGGCCTCACATACAACCCTAAATTGATTGCATACTGGAGTATGGTGAGCTTATAATAACCCAGTTTATTTAATGTAAACCTTTTACCTTGCATAAATTATTACAAAATTGATAGACCCGTTTACCCTTTACAATCCAATTTATATTCAGAATAAAATTTTGTAAGTTTTAAATACACTCTTTTTCAATATTTAAATAATCCCAATAAATTGTCCAGTACATGTATTTTTTCCAATAAATTTATATAACTATAAATAAACCCCAAAATTCACTCACACAGATCAAAATTTTACAAAAGTTTGTCAAAGAACAGAAATTTCAAATAAATTACCTGGAGAATGCTTCAGGCCTCTATTCCTTCGACGACGATCACCAGAACACCTCGGCTCTGTGCCCATGCGCTGTCAGACTGAGCGGATTCACAGACGATACTCCATTTGCAAACAAGCGCATTGTTTCAAAATACCATTCCATAACAGTATACACTCCTGGTTGTTTGTGATGCTTACCCACGTATATTATGCTTCTATTTATTGATTTCCTAGCTTGGTATGGTAGTAGCCAGACCTCTATTAATTTAATTTACAGTACACGTATCTTTCGTTGGTAAATATAAGGCCACTACTACCAAATTACACGTGCTAGCACAATATTAACTGTATTATGAGCATAACTAACACTCACATAACAAAAACTCTACTATAATGTTGGCCTATTGTTGTAAAACAGCATGAAAGCGACTAGAAGACAAAGAGAGCCCTCTAATTTAGTTAGAGTATTTATATCTTTCAAAATGCTACCTCCCGGACACACTTCACGCGAAAAGCTTATTTTCAAATTAAAATTCTGCAAATTTTAATATCACCGTGTTGAAAATTCTTGAAATTGCTCCCGCCTGTCGCGTTTGTCTACGTTTAGAAAATTGTCTGTTCCTCACCAATGATAATATTCTGTGTCGTCATAAAACCCCGCCTGTAATATTTTTATCTTTGTCTTATACATATTTGTTGTCGCGTTCAAAACCCCACTTGAGTTGTAGAAAATCGACATTGCTGACAGGTCATCTTCACTCCACGTGGATATAGTACGTGCGTTTTAAATATCAACGCTTTTATATCTGTCTCTCTCTGTAGTAGTAACCAATCGTGCATTTCCCTTGCTCTTTAAGAAATTTGTTAGCTTGTTGTTCGAAACAACTGACGGTTGAAATCATTTTTTATGAAGTCCTGTCTTATAATGCTCATAATTTGACGAATATATCCTTTTAAAAATGCAGGTGTTCGTTAATTATAGACCGTTTAGCACAACAATTCCTGGAGTTTATATTTCGTTGTATTTGTATAAAACTGACATCTGCTTGTTACAAAGAAATCTCTTTGCCTTGAATGATTGATTTTCTTACCCTAGTGGGTTTTCCTATGCTTCTACGTGTTGAATTAAACTAAATTAAAATTTAATTATGCGAATTCTATTTGCTTTAAAACTGTTTTTCCTTATGTACTTTTAACCTTTCAATCATTAATTACAAAAATACGTCAATACTTGTCGGTTCTCCCTAAATGAATTAAATAAATTTTGCGCGTAAATAATTTGTTCTTTTCTCTATACAGGGTGGTTGAAATTTAATTGTTTACCTCAAATTTAACCCTTTGAAACTATAACAATATATATATATATATATATATATATATATATATATATTGATATGGTAAAGCCGTACGCCGATGTAATAAACGTCCAGCTGAACGCCACCGCTCTGTGCTTTCTCTAATCTTCTAATTTTATTATGCCACGGCTAGCCCTTTTTAATTTACACAGAGTGCACAACGTTAAGATGATCAATTTTAATTTACCCCTTTAACTCTTACCTGTGTGAATTGATAAAACGAAGTCAATCAATATTTATATAATGAAAGAAAATAATATTTACACTTCACAAATTTTGTAATCCGGTAAATAGACCCTTCAATCAATTGATATTATGTGGATTATTTATCCCAAAATTTATATCCTTTTAATTTAATTTAAAGTCACCAAAAACGACATCTTTGACAAAAAAAATCTGGAACGTTCGAGACCCTTATATGATTTTTACGTAAGTTTCAACGTATTAAATGTATATATATATAATATATATATATATATATATATATATATATATATATATTACTCATATTTAGACCAGGGTAGAAAATTAAATAATCACATCAAATTATTTTAATCACCGGGTAGAAGCTTTGGGAAAAGGTACGCGTTATTATAAAACCGTGAAGCATAAAAATTCATTCGTTTCATTAAACATAAGAGATTTAAATCATCTACAAGACGTTTGCTATAAAAAAGGAAGCAGTATTAAAAAGCTCTACGTGTAATTTAATTATTCCTAGTAAAGAAACAAAGAGAAATTACGTGCAAAATTTATATTAATTAACTCAATTTTAAGTAACCGGTATTAAACAAAATGTACTGATAATAATTGAATATTTAATTAGGATTCACTAAAAATTAAAGGATATTAATTTTAATTGAAGTTAATTGAACCATTAGTAACATATAATATCTATAAAAACTTGAAAAAACCCAATAAAATGCAAATCGTAGAAGTGTTATTATGTTTGAACAACTGCGTATTTTTAAAAAGCTCATTCTGCGTAAATTTTGCAGATAATTAATGGTTACAGAGAATCTTGGAGACCCCGTGGCTTAATATTCCGAGACACATATAGTAAAAGGCGTGAGTGGAGCAACGTCATTGGGTTGCGATTGGTTGAAAATAAAAGGCAGAATTAAGAGGTAAAAATAACATTTCTGTATAAAACTCAATTAGTTAATTCCAGACGTTGCGAGCCGTGTCGAAATTTCTGAGATTTAACTGGTGCGAGTGCAAATTTCGTAAAAATCGCATGCCGGGCTGCGGAATGGGAACATAGCATGCGAAATTCTTTAGAATTGGCCGATTTGGGGACTCGACCGACAGACAGGCTAACCTCTATATATACCCAGGTTAATATGAACAAGCTCTCTTAGATCTTCGACTTTATTCAATGCGTTAAACAGTGCTTTTTAGTTTTCCGGTTTTGATTAAATAATTTAAACAGTTTGCTCGAATATTTTTGTGATTTAAAACAGTTTGTTCTTAACGTGCTACAATGAATGTACTTTAGTGCACTTAGAAAAGAAGATACAAGGTAATAAAGTTTAGTATCACTGTACCAATTAGTAAAATTTACAACGACAAATGAATACACAAAAGTAGGCAGTTTTGGCGTATATTGGTGAAAGAAGTATGAATTTCTTTGCTATTTTTCGGGGTATTAATAATTAAATGGTGCATAAACGTGTCTGGATCCACAAAACAAGGTTCAGATATACACAGATGAGTTCCGGAAAAGCCCTG
Organism: Platerodrilus igneus; assembly: GCA_036346225.1. Taxonomy (NCBI): domain Eukaryota; kingdom Metazoa; phylum Arthropoda; class Insecta; order Coleoptera; family Lycidae; genus Platerodrilus; species Platerodrilus igneus. Next base: position 8,979,913 of record JARFIW010000791.1, read on the forward strand.
AAACAACTTTAAATAAATGGTGATGGAGAAAATTTTAAAAGCGTTGAGAATCAGAAGCCGTAAATATAACCCAGTTGGAATGGTGTGATTAACAAAGGGACGATGTACATTGAAGCTACGAGTGCAGTAACCTTCAGGTAAATTATACTATTTTGTTCGGATTTTGATATTTTGGTGTGTTGAATAACTTTATAATTGATTTACTTAAAATGGACAGTAGTGAAATTGTACTAACAATAATATTTTAATTTTAAGGTGAAATGTGCTTGTTTAAGTAGAAAGGGGTATTTAGTATTGATGTTCTGGATTATGATGAAAATTTGGGTATGTCTTTGAGCTCAATTAGACGAACCTGGTTAATTAACGTAAAGGGGTGGTAGATGCTCCCTTTGTACTCAGACTCAGGTCTGCATATATTGTTATATTAATTAGTAGGCATCCTACCAGGACTTTAATTCTGGATGCACATTAAAATGATAATAAATTTAATTTTGAAATTTTCTGATATTAAAATTTATGCTGAATTTTAATTTTGAAATTTTAATGTATTGTGAATATTGATGTAAATAGAGTTAACGTTGATGTTTGTGGTAGGAATGTGTTTGTTTTTTTTATGAATGAGGATGAAGGTTTAACTAGGTGAGCAGCCGGGGCGGAAAAGAGTAAAGAGGCGAGTAACAGAAGAAAGTCAACGGACCAGTTAATTCAAGAGGTTTCACAGCATTCTTGACGCCCAATTCGGTGGAGGCTCGATTCGAAAAGCGGAGTACCCGGATTTTGGTGGTTTCACAGCATTCTTGACGCCCAATTCGTGAGGCTCGAATCGGATACAGAGAGACACAGTATCTTGGCGCCCAATTCGTGAGGCTCGAATCTGATACAGAGAAACACAGTATCTTGGCGACCCAAAAGTGAGGCTCGAGTTCCAAATAAAATTTTTGTGATTTTATTCCAGGAAACTGGCGATCTGAGAGAGAGAGTTTCTGGGTGTGTATAAATTTAAGAGTATTTTGAGAGTGTGTGTGAGTGATTAGAACGTATGCAGAGAAAAGAGTGGTTAAGGAGTCAAGGAGTGGAAATTGGAAGTGACGATAGTGCATTGTGTGAGAAAAATTCTAAAATGGAAGAAGCTGGAGGCAGTAGAGATCAGTCGAGGACGGAATCAGGGGATCAAGGAAACGAGATGATAATGAGAATGCTAGAGAGGATGAACGAAGAATCTAATAAAGCTAGGGAAGAATCCAATAGAAAATTAGAACTGCTAAGCGATGAAGCTAATAGAGCTAGGGAAGAATCTAATAGAGCTAGAGAAGAATCGAATAGAGCGAGGAGGAGTCCAACCAAAAATTAGAGCAGATAAGCGGGAAAATTGAACAAAATACTAAAGAATTTACAGAATTTAAAGATAGTCTTACCGTGAAACTGGGGAAGTAAAAATAGGGTTGAAAAATGAGCGTGATATTACAGGTCTTCGACAGGAAATGGGACATTTAAGGTCCGAAGTACGCATTTTTGTGAAGAAGAAATAAATGTAAAATGACTGAAGTAACGGACTCATGTAGGGATCAGTTAGGCAGGGTAGAACGCGAAGTTAGTAGTATTAAATACAACATGTCAAGTTTAACGGGGGATGGTCCCAGATTTTATACAGGTGGCGTATCATTGGACCAACACATGAAGTTTTATGGCGATAACAGGGTAAATCCACAAATTTTTATTAATAGTGTAAGAAATCTAGTGGGAATTTATTTGACGAACAGACTAAACTGAATACGATAAAGGCTTTATTGAAAGACAACGCGGAAGCATGGTACAATTTAGTAGGACAGGACATAGACACCTACACGGACTTTGAAGACAGATTTTTAAAGCAGTACTGGAGTGACCACAGACAAGACCAGGTACGAGACGACTTAATCACAGGAAATTTAAGGGAGAATTTTCAGGAAGTAGGGAGCAATATGCTATACGCAAGTATAGCATAGCAAAGCAACTGAACCCTCCACTGACGGACCGACAAATTATCAAGTATTTATCACGACACTTCGAGGTAGAAATAAGACAACACGTAGCACTACAAAACATAGTGAACAGAGAAATGTTTTTAGAATACCTGCAGAGGTACGACGACGTAAGTAGTGGACGACCTCGGAATAATAGGGAAAGACAGATCAAAACAGTTAGGTTTGACAATAGACGGGACAACTATGCTAGAAGGAGGAATAATTACGGATACCAGCGACAGAATTGGGAACAGAGACGACCATACGTTAGAAGTAGTAGTTTAGAAAGGGGACCTGCACCGAGACCGGAACCTACCAGAAGGAATAGTTCACCGGACATGAGGGGGACTGCTAATACAGACACGGAACGAGTGGAAACACCTAGGACATACGCTGAGGTGACGGCTAGACCAGGACCAAGTAGGGAAAACAGACCTGGACAGGATTTTTAGAACGCGACAGACCACTAGATTTCAGTGTAAATGTATATGAACATCCACGTGAATTTTTCAAAATTGAGGAGGAAGTAGAGCCAGAAACTGAGGAAAAATTATGTTTGCCAATTATTAATATAGGAATTTTTGAGAATAATGTAGAAGTATTACTTGATACAGGGGCAGAGGCGAGTTTAATATCGGAGGAATTCGTCAGCAAAATTAGGGATAAGGTTTGTGATAGAATTATGCCTATAAAGCGTAGCCATTTAGTAGCTCCAAATAAAAAGAAGTTTGCTGTAGTAAATAGTGTTGTGGTGCTTAGGATAGATATAGGAGGTTTAAGCTGTGAACAGGAGTTTGTAATTGTACCTGGACTGAAGTTTCAGAGCATTTTAGGTGTTGACTGTATGATGAAGTTAGGGGTTTTGATAGATATGGAACGGAAGGTAATAAGGATTAATGATAGGGTAGTGCCATGGAAGGGCAGTTATGAAGTCACAGAGGATGACGCGGGGTTTAGTATTAATGTAGTAGAGGTAGAGGATGATGAAGGTAAACAGATCAACACAATAAGATGTCCAGAGGATAGGATAGTAGAGGTTCAAGCTTTAGTACAAAAACATGCAGAATTAGTGGGGGTAGAAGCAACAGCAGCAGATCGGGAGCCGGTGAAGGCAGAATTAATTAAAGATGCACGTAAAATTAACCAATGGACCAAACCGCAATTGCATTGTCCAACATCCATGGACACATTTTTGACGAGGTTAAATGGCAAGTTTGTTTTTAATAAAGTAGATTTAAGGAATTCATTCTGGCTAATTCCATTACACAAAAATTCTAGAAGGTACATAGGATTTTCCGTAGAGAGAAAAATCGAGAATTTTAAAGTAGTATCATTTGGTTTGTCGGCAGAAAGGAAAAAAATAGTAAATAAGAAACAGACAAGTGTAGGGATTGAAGAAAAAGTAATATTTAAGAGTCAGGATAATAGGGATGATAAGTTTATTTTATGTGAGATAATAAGGATGGTAAGTATAGATATCGAAGGGGGAGAAATAGGGATGAAGAGTATTAGGATAGTAAGAAGAAAGACGTGGAGGGTCAAGAAGAGAGTTAGATTTAAGTAACTTGATGAACAAAGGATAGAATAGGTGTATATAGAAGAGTAGCAGTAAGTGTTTATAGAAAATATAGCTAGGTGTAGGATAAATAGGGGAGATAGTTAGAAATAGGTGTTTAGGATGAGAATAAAGAGTAAATGTAGGAAGAAAAGAAGATAGGTTAAGTATAGATATTTCATATAAGATTAGTGGAGAGTTAGGAATAGAGTAAGAGTAGGATAGGTATATAGGATTAGGTAGGGAGAAATAAAGTGTAGTGAAGATTAGTGTAAAAGTTAGGAATAGGATAAGTATATAGGATGTATATAGGATTAGATGGATAAGTAGGATGAAGTTAGGGATAATTTCAGTTTAGAGAATTAGGTGAGAGTTAGGAATAAGATAGGGATATAGGACAGGTGTAAATAATTTTTTGATTGGATAAGGTAGGTAAGTTAGATAGATAAGGGTAGAGAGAGATAGGCAATTTTTTTTGTAAATTTTGTCTGCGGTTTAAATATTTTATATTTGAATTCAAATGAGTGGGATTATTTGTATTCAAATAGGGGGAAAATACTCATATTTAGACCAGGGTAGAAAATTAAATAATCACATCAAATAATTTTAATCACCGTGTAGAAGCTTTGGGAAAAGGTACGCGTTATTAAAAAACCGTGAAGCATAAAAATTCATTCGTTTCATTAAACATAAGAGATTTAAATCATCTACAAGACGCTTGCTATAAAAAAGGAAGCAGTATTAAAAAGCTCTACGTGTAATTTAATTATTCCTAGTAAAGAAACAAAGAGAAATTACGTGCAAAATTTATATTAATTAACTCTATTTTAAGTAACCGGTATTAAACAAAACGTACAGATAATAATTAAGATTTGATTAGGAGTCACTAAAAATTAAAGGGTATTATTTTAATTGGAGTTAATTGAACCGTTAGTAACATATAATATCTATAAAAACTTGTAAAAACCCAATAAAATGCAAATCGTAGAAGGGTTATTTAGAAGTATTATGTTTAAACACCTGCGTATTTTTAAAAAGCTCATTCTGCGTAAATTTTCCAGATAATTAATGGTTACAGAGAATCTTGGAGAAACCGTAGCTTAATAGTTACGGGAAATGCTAAAGGTGGGTTATTTCATAGTCCACATGGACTGAAATAATCGATAATAAAGAATATCAATTTGCACCAATAAGAACAGGGTAGATAGAGACAGATAATATGCGCAAGACCGAGACACATATAGTAAAAGGCGCGAGTGGAGCAACGTCATTGGGTTGCGATTGGTTGAAAATAAAAGGCAAAATTGAGAGGTAAAAATAACATTTCTGTATAAAATTTAATTAGTTATTTCCAGACGTTGCGAGCCGTGTCGAAATTTCTGAGATTTAACTGGTGCGAGTGCAAATTTCGTAAAAATTGCATGCCGGGCTGCGGAATGGGAACCTAGCAGGCGAAATTCTTTAGAATTGTCCGTTTTAGGGACTAGACCGACAGACAAGCTAACCTCTATATATACCCAGGTTAATATGAACAAGCTCTCTTAGATTTTCGACTTGATTCAATGCGTTAAACAGTGCTTTTTAGTTTTCCGGTTTTGATTCAATAATTTAAACAGTTTGCTCGAATATTTTTATGATTTAAAACAGTTTGTTCTTTACGTGCTACAATGAATGTAATTTAGTGCACTTAGAAAAGAAGATACAAGGTAATAAAGTCTAGTATCACTGTACCAATTAGTAAAATTTACAACGACAAATGAATACACAAAAGTATGCAGTTTTGGCGTATATTGGTGAAAGAAGTATGAATTTCTTTGCTATTTTTCGAGGATATTAATAATTAAATGGTGCATAAACGTGTCTGGATCCACAAAACAAGGTTCAGATATACACAGATGAGTTTCGGAAAAGCCCTGAAACAACTTTAAATAAATGGGGATGGAGAAAATTTTAAAAGCGTTGAGAATCAGAAGCCGTAAATATAACTCAGTTGGAATGGTGTGATTAACAAAGGGACGATGTACATTGAAGCTACGAGTGCAGTAACCTTCAGGTAAATTATACTATTTTGTTCGGATTTTGATATTTTGGTGTGTGTTGAATAACTTTATAATTGGTTTACTTAAAATGGACAATAGTGAATTTGTACTAATAACAAAATTTTAATTTTAAGGTGAAATTTTCTTGTTTAGGTAGAAAGGAGTATTTAGTATTTTTGTTCTTGATTATGATGAAAATTTGGGTTGTCTTTGAGCTCAATTAGACGAACCTGGTTAATTAACGTAAAGGGGTGGAAGATGCTCCCTCTTATTCAGACTCAGGTCTGCTAATATTGTTAAATTAATTAGTAGGCATCCTACCAGGACTTTAATTCTGGATGCAAATTTAAAATGATGACAAATTTGATTTTGAAATTTTATGATACTGAGATTTATGCTGAAATTTAATTTTGAAATTTTAATGTATTATAAATATTGATGTAAATAGAGTTAACGTTGATGTTTGTGGTAGGAAAGTATTTGTTTTTTTTTATGAATGAGGATGAAAGTTTTAATTAGGTGAGCAGCCGAGGCGAATAACAGAAGAAAGTCAACGGACCAGTTAATTCAAGAGGTTTCACAGCATTCTTTGGCGACCCAAAAGTGAGGCTCGAGTTCCAAATAAAATTTTTGTAATTTTATTCCAGGAAACTGGCGATCTGAGAGATAGAGTTTCAGTTTGTGTATAAATTTAAGAGTATTTTTAGAGGGTGTGAGAGTGATTAGAACGTATGCAGAGAAAAGAGTGGTTAAGGAGTCAAGGAGTGGAAATTGGAAGTGACGATAGTGCATTGTGTGAGAAAAATTCTAAAATGGAAGAAGCTGGAGGCAGTAGAGATCAGTCGAGGACGGAATCAGGGGATCAAGGAAACGAGATGATAATGAGAATGCTAGAGAGAATGAACGATGAATCTAATAGAGCTAGGGAAGAATCCAATAGAAAATTAGAACAGCTAAGCGATGAATCTAATAGAGCTAGGGAGGAGTCCAACCGAAAATTTGACCAATTAAATCAGGAATTAGGGGATAAAATAGAAAAATCGACTCAAGAATTTACAGAGTTTAAAAATAGTCTTACCGTAAAGATGACGGAAGTTGAAAATAGGGTAGATAAAAATGAGCGTGATATTACAGGTCTTCGACAGGAAATGGGACATTTAAGGTCCGAAGTACGCATTTTTTGTGAAGAAGAGATTAATATAAAAATGACTGAAGTGACGGACTCATGTAGGGATCAGTTAGGTAGGGTAGAACGCGAAGTTAGTAGTATCAAATACAACATGTCAAATTTAATGGGGGATGGTCCCAGATTTTATACAGGTGGAGTATCATTGGACCAACACATGAAGTTTTATGGCGATAACAGGGTAAATCCACAAATTTTTATTAATAGTGTAAGAAATCTAGTGGGAAATTTATTTGACGAACAGACTAAACTGAATACGATAAAGGCTTTATTAAAGGACAATGCGGAAGCATGGTACAATTTAGTAGGACAGGACATAGACACCTACACGGACTTTTAGACAGATTTTTAAAGCACTACTGGAGTGACCACAGACAAGACCAGGTACGAGACGACTTAATCACAGGGAAATTTAAGGGAGAATTTTCAGGAAGTAGGGAGCAATATGCTATACGCAAGTATAGCATAGCAAAGCAACTGAACCCACCACTGACGGACCGACAAATTATCAAGTATTTATCACGACACTTCGAGTTAGAAGTAAGACAACACGTAGCACTACAGAACATACTGGACAGAGAAATGTTTTTAGAATACCTGCAGAGGTACGACGACGTAAGTAGTGGACGACCTCGGGATAATAGGGAAAGACAGATCAACACAGTTAGGTTTGACAATAGATGGGACAACTATGCTAGAAGGGGGAATAGTTATGGATACCAGCGACAGAATTGGGAACAGAAACGACCATACTTTAGAAGTAATAGTTTAGGAAGGGGACCTGCACCGAGACCGGAACCTACCAGAAGGAATAGTTCACCGGACATGAGGGGGACTGCTAATACAGACACGGAACGAGTGGAAACGCCTAGGACATACGCTGAGGTGACGGCTAGACCAGGACCAAGTAGGGAAAACAGACCTGAACAGGATTTTTAGAACGCGACAGACCACTAGATTTCAGTGTAAATGTATATGAACATCCACGTAAATTTTTCAAAATTGAGGAGGAAGTAGAGCCAGAAACTGTAGAAAAATTATGTTTGCCAATTATTAATATAGAAATTTTTGAGAATAATGTAGAAGTATTACTTGATACAGGGGCAGAGGCGAGTTTAATATCGGAGGAATTCGTCAGCAAAATTAGGGATAAGGTTGGTGATAGAATTATGCCTATAAAGCGTAGCCATTTAGTAGCTCCAAATAAAAAGAAGTTTGCTGTAGTAAATAGTGTTGTGGTGCTTAGGATAGATATAGGAGGTTTAAGCTGTGAACAGGTGTTTGTAATTGTACCTGGACTGAAGTTTTAGAGCATTTTAGGTGTTGACTGTATGATGCAGTTAGGGGTTGTGATAGATATGGAAAGGAAGGTAGTAAGGATTAAGGATAGGGTAGTGCCATGGAATGGTAGTTATGAAGTCACAGAGGATGACACGGGGTTTAGTATTAATGTAGTAGAGGTAGAGGATGATGAAGGTAAACAGATCAACACGATAAGATGTCCAGAGGATAGGATAGTAGAGGTTCAAGCTTTAGTACAAAAACATGCAGAATTAGTGGGGTTAGAAGCAACAGCAGCATAGCGGGAGCAGGTGAAGGCAGAATTAATTGAAGATGCACGAAAATTTAACCAATGGACCAAACCGCAATTCCATTGTCCAACATCCATGGACACATTTTTGACGAGGTTAAATGGCAAGTTTGTTTTTAATAAAGAAGATTTAAGGAATTCATTCTGGCTGATTCCATTATACAAGAATTCTAGAAGGTACATAGGATTTTCCGTAGAGAGAAAAATCGAGAATTTTAAAGTAGTATGGTTTGGTTTGTCGGCAGAAAGAAAAAAAATAATAAATAAGAAACAGACAAGTATAGGGCATGAAGAAGAAGCAGTATTTAAGAGTCAGGATAATAGGGATAAGTTTATTTTATGTGAGATAATAGGGATGATAGGTATATATATAGAAGGGGGAAAATAGGGATGACGAGTATTAGGTTGGTGAGAAGAAAGACGTGGAGGGTCAAGAAGAGAGTTAGATTTAAATAACTTGATGAACAAAGGATAGAGATAGGTGAATTTTAGTATAGATATAGAAAATAAAGCTAGGTATAAGATAAATATGGGAGATAATTAGAAATAGGTTTAGGATGAGAATAAAGAGTAAATGTAGGAAGAAAAGAAGATAGGTTAAGTATAGATATTTCATATAAGATTAGTGGAGAGTTAGGAATAGAGTAAGAGTAGGATAGGTGTATAGGATTAGGTAGGGAGAAGTAAAGTGTAGTGAAGATTAGTGTAAAAGTTATGAATAGGATAAGTATATAGGATGTATATAGGATTAGATGGATAAGTAGGATGAAGTTAGGGATAATTTTAGTTTAGAGAATTAGGTGAGAGTTAGGAATAAGGTAGGGATATAGGACAGGTGTAAATAATTTTTTGATTGGATAAGGTAGGTAAATTAGATAGATAAGGGTAGAGAGAGATAGGCAATTTTTTTTGTAAATTTTGTCTGCGGTTTAAATATTTTATATTTGAATTCAAATGAGTGGGATTATTTGTATTCAAATAGGGGGAAAATACTCATATTTAGACCAGGGTAGAAAATTAAATAATCACATCAAATAATTTTAATCACCGTGTAGAAGCTTTGGGAAAAGGTACGCGTTAATAAAAAGCCGTGAAGCATAAAAATTCATTCGTTTCATTAAACATAAGAGATTTAAATCATCTACAAGACGCTTGCTATAAAAAAGGAAGCAGTATTAAAAAGCTCTACGTGTAATTTAATTATTCCTAGTAAAGAAACAAAGAGAAATTACGTGCAAAATTTATATTAATTAACTCTATTTTAAGTAACCGGTATTAAACAAAACGTACAGATAATAATTAAGATTTGATTAGGAGTCACTAAAAATTAAAGGGTATTATTTTAATTGGAGTTAATTGAACCGTTAGTAACATATAATATCTATAAAAACTTGTAAAAACCCAATAAAATGCAAATCGTAGAAGGGTTATTTAGAAGTATTATGTTTAAACACCTGCGTATTTTTAAAAAGCTCATTCTGCGTAAATTTTACAGATAATTAATGGTTACAGAGAATCTTGGAGAAACCGTAGCTTAATAGTTACGGGAAATGCTAATGGTGGGTTATTTCATAGTCCACATGGACTGAAATAATCGATAATAAAGAATATCAATTTGCACCAATAAGAACAGGGTAGATAGAGACAGATAATATGCGCAAGACCGAGACACATATAGTAAAAGGCGCGAGTGGAGCAACGTCATTGGGTTGCGATTGGTTGAAAATAAAAGGCAAAATTGGGAGGTAAAAATAACATTTCTGTATAAAATTTAATTAGTTATTTCCAGACTGCGAGCCGTGTCGAAATTTCTGAGATTTAACTGGTGCGAGTGCAAATTTTGTAAAAATCGCATGCCGGGCTGCGGAATGGGAACCTAGCAGGCGAAATTCTTTAGAATTGTCCGTTTTAGGGACTAGACCGACAGACAGGCTAACCTCTATATATACCCAGGTTAATATGAACAAGCTCTCTTAGATTTTCGACTTGATTCAATGCGTTAAACAGTGCTTTTTAGTTTTCCGGTTTTGATTAAATAATTTAAACAGTTTGCTCGAATATTTTTATGATTTAAAACAGTTTGTTCTTTACGTGCTACAATGAATGTACTTTAGTGCACTTAGAAAAGAAGATACAAGGTAATAAAGTTTAGTATCACTGTACCAATTAGTAAAATTTACAACGACAAATGAATACACAAAAGTAGGCAGTTTTGGCGTATATTGGTGAAAGAAGTATGAATTTCTTTGCTATTTTCGGGGTATTAATAATTAAATGGTGCATAAACGTGTCTGGATCCACAAAACAAGGTTCAGATATACACAGATGAGTTCCGGAAAAGCCCTGAAACAACTTTAAATAAATGGGGATGGAGAAAATTTTAAAAACGTTGAGAATCAGAAGCCGTAAATATAACCCAGTTGGAATGGTGTGATTAACAAAGGGACGATGTACATTGAAGCTACGAGTGCAGTAACCTTCAGGTAAATTATACTATTTTGTTCGGATTTTGATATTTTGGTGTGTGTTGAATAACTTTATAATTGGTTTACTTAAAATGGACAATAGTGAATTTGTACTAATAACAAAATTTTAATTTTAAGGTGAAATTTTCTTGTTTAGGTAGAAGGAGTATTTAGTATTTTTGTTCTTGATTACGATGAAAATTTGGGTTGTCTTTGAGCTCAATTAGACGAACCTGGTTAATTAACGTAAAGGGGTGGAAGATGCTCCCTTTTATTCAGACTCAAGTCTGCTAAATTGTTAAATTAATTAGTAGGCATCCTACCAGGACTTTAATTCTGGTTGCAAATTTAAAATGATGACAAATTTGATTTTGAAATTTTATGATACTGAGATTTATGCTGAAATTTAATTTTGAAATTTTAATGTATTATAAATATTGATGTAAATAGAGTTAACGTTGATGTTTGTGGTAGGAAAGTATTTGTTTTTTTTTATGAATGAGGATGAAAGTTTTAATTAGGTGAGCAGCCGAGGCGAATAACAGAAGAAAGTCAACGGACCAGTTAATTCAAGAGGTTTCACAGCAATATATATTGTTGTGTAACCTTATAAGAATCGAGCCTCACGAATTGGGCGTCAAAAATTGTTGTGTAAGTCTGCTCTAATTTAGTACTCTCTCAAAAAAACATTCGAGCCCCAACATTGGGCCGTCAAAAATTTGCCGTGGAACTCGGGTAAAATCCTCACCAACAAAAATATTTTAAAAAATTTTTATAAACTTTTCAAGACTTGAAAATTCAAAATTAAATAATACAACAAAAATATTTCTTACCCGTTTTCCTCTCTTCCTCGGTTAAATGGCCTTCTTCAACTGCTTCCGGCTAGCATTTAAACTTCCTTTTGGATATCTATAGTCACTCTCATATTCTATCATTCACGCATACTCCCAATAAAACCACAAAATCCAACAAACATACAATCTTTTATTTATTACTATTTACAAATTTAATATTGTCCATATTTCATTGTTCACGTTACACTTCAGTAAACCTTATTTTGTAATGTCCTGTATTTTATTTTAAAATCATCAAACACATAAAATGTACCCTGAGTAAATGGGCCTTGAATAATACCTTCTCTAAAATTCCTTCTTTATAATTTATTTATTTATTTTTTTAATCTAAGTAAACTGTGTGGTATGGTGAGCTCATGATAACCCAACTAATTCTGCATAATGTATGCCCTTCTACTTTGCATACTCTTAAAATAAAAAAAAACAAAGCCATGTACTCTTCACAAAATTTCACGTTCTGATGGAACGTTTAAAAGCTTTATAGACACCTTCAATTTTCTAGTTGAATACCTGAATAAAGTTATTTACACGTATTATGTTCAATACGTAAATAATCCACAGTACCTTGAAAAACACTCTCAGACGCCACCTCAATATTTACAGTTTATAGGAATCACAATTTTAAATCGTTACCTGGAAATTTCTAGAAGATCTCCGCTCTGTAGTTGATGCCATATATTTTTCTATCTGGCCTGCAGGTCGTTTCTCGCTTTTACTAGACGAACTCCATCTAAGTTGATCCGTCAACGCCGCCTTTTCGGTGTAACCAAATTTCAAATTCCATTTCAATTATACGTCTTTCACAGTAATCTACGTTACTTAATGTCCCGACACGAGTTGGTTAAAAATTTATAGGTGATACCTCAATTAAAAAATGTAATCTCGGCACACTAACCGCGTACTAATTAAGAGGCTAACACTAAGCAATATAATTTAAATTATTTTATAATACTTACAACTCGTGTTAACTTTCATACGTGCTTTTGGGACGATCGAAATATTAAGGGCTTTAAGAATGTTCTCGTAAACTATTTATATCTTTAGACTGCCACCTCCTGGCCACGTTTATTCGAAATGTCCTGTTCACAACAACACATTCCCACATTTTTGCACTCAACCCGATTTTCAAATCCGCGAATTTTAGTACGTCGTTACAATATTTTCAGAAAATTACGCTACACTATCCTCGTGTTTATATCAAGTCAAACTAAATATATCGACCAATTGTAGACCTAATGACGTTTTTCAAATCCTTCCTATACTACCGTTGTCTCATGCTTATACTTTTTCTACGTCTTTTTCTAACCTTGCTTGAGTGGTTGAAAATCGATATTCTTGTTTGTGCGCTGTCTACCACACGTGGACTTTCTACGTGAGTTAAATAACCGCTCATTAGTATTTCATGCTAAAACATCCGACCGTTTGTACAATCCTTAGAATAATTTGTTTGTTATCTACAAATTAAATAGAACTTGACATTTAGAAAATACGCAGGTGTTTAATTTTACACGAACATTTTAAATACATTTCTCGGAGTTGTATTTCAGCGTATTTTAATGCCACCGATATATCTATCTGTTAGCAACGCTTTTATGCATATTATGCGTGAATAACCGTTTAATTTAATTCAAATTAAATTAATAAAATAATTGCATTGGCTTTTACCATTTAATTTCTTTGTAAACCTACTTAAATTTCATTCACTATTTGTAAAATTTCGTTAATACCTGATACTTAAAATAAATTACCTAATATAACTTTCGCACGTAATTTCTGGTTGTTCCTTTATACAGGGTGTTTTGAAATTGCTTCGTTTTATATTTATTTTTGATCTTTTAAAACCACTATAATATATATATATATATATATATAAATATTAAAAAAAGGACGCTTTCCTTTTTTGTAGGAAATTGTGTTTGTACTTAGATTATAATAGGGATATGATTAATAGAAGGATTTGTGATGGAATTAGATAAGACGGATAGTAGTATAGTTTAAATGTAAAAAGAAATGAGTGCTAAGGAATAGAAGTTTAAATGAGAGAATGTGAGATAAATATTGACGATTAGGGAACATATATAAATAATAATGGCAATACTGGATTATGAGTGTTTATTAGGATTAGTCAAATATTAGGGTTGAGATTAAGGATAGCATAAGGATTGGAATGGTTAATGGAAATAGAGAGGAGAATATTAGGAATGAAATTAAGGATAGTTTACGATTAGAAATAGTTATTAAAAATAATCAGAAAGGTAATAAGGATGAGATTAAGGAAAATATCGGATTAAGAGTGGTTAAAGAAGAATAGCCAGATGGATATTGAGAGTGGGATTTTAGAGCATATAATTTGGGGAATACAGGGTGCAGATATAGCAATAGGATAGGGATGAATCATAGAATTTTGATAGGACAATATAATATAAGGATTGCATAATGTATTTGGAAAAGTTTTGACGAGTAATAGATAGGGTCTGTAGGAGAGAATATAGAGGGAACGTTATGTAAATTGTTCGATGAACAGGAGGACCGAATAGAAAAGGTAGAGGTTTATGAGGAACCTATAACAACACCAAATTATTAGCTACACGAAAACTAGATTGGGTGGCACAGAGTAGTCTTAGATTAGTTGATAAATCGTTTGAGTTAAAAAATGAATTGCCATTTATTAATATTAATTTAGGGGATTGTGTATATACAGCTTTAATATATACTGGGTCACAGTTAACGCTGGTACAAGAGGATTTATTGAAAGGGAAGATTTATAGAATTAAAGGAATTAATTTGTGGTTGCGAGGATATCAGTTACATTACAAAAACTAGGCTGGACGAAGAAGTTTTTTTGATAGCACGAGGGTTATATCTGGATTTTATTGTGGGGATTGATGCAATAGAGATATATGGATTGGTAATTTTTGGAAAAGCACGTACGATTAGGATTAGGCTCTGTCGCCCCACCTCTTAGGTTTCTCGGTAAATTGCCTAGCTGTCTACGTTCTTTTTCTCCCGGAAAATCCTGTTCATAATCACCGCTTGTATTCGCGAACTTTCTATTTGCCCTGTTATTTTTGTTCCAGTCATAATTCTCTCAAAAATTGTCATCACTATTTTATCGATGTCCACAATTTTGATATGTTCCCCTCGAAATATCCCTGTCATTGTTGTATTAGTTGTGTTGTCCGTTACATCTGCAGTTGTTGTGTTGATCGTTCTGTCCATGTCTCTTGTAACTATTCCGGTTAGTTTCTGGCCCATTATGCTGTGTACTATTCCGATGTCAATCCCAGTTCTGACCTTTAACATTTTTCTTGTGATTCGACTCAATTATCTTTGCTAAGTCATAGTTCTTCATCATTTCAAGGAAATCCTTTAACTTTCGTTTTTTTTTTGCACAGCTACTGCCCTGGTCACCTCAGCTTCCATATGCCTTGATAATAGTAGCATAATTTCGTCTTACTGTAACCTCGAAATCAAATGTTGAGCTTGGTTGTACTTTTTATATGATATAATTCTCCCTCAATCCCTGGCCCATCTTGTACCTACCAGTGTTTAAGTCGGTTCAAATACTAGTCTGATGTGAACTATTCCAATATTGATCTATGAACAACCTCGTAAATCACTCATAATTACTATACTGTTTCTTAACAATACAGTGCCACTTCTCAACTATTCCACGCTAATGCAACACTTACAATTTGTAATTTTATTCTATCTAGCTCATACATAACAATCTTATCCAGTTTGTGTAAGTAAACCATGCGCTGCTCCTGAATTCGACTTTCGAACCTTGTCAAAGTGTCTTTTCCCATCTTAATTTTACTCTTTCTAACTCTCCTAATTGTTCCCTGATATGTCTATAATTTTCGTCCATTTTACACCACTGGTTATCTACCTTTTTCCCTTGGGTAATCATATCTCTTTTTCTCTCTTCGGTCGCATCTTGATTTTTTTCAGCTTCCCTAAAATTTCATTGTTATCCTCTTAATTATCCTGCTTCTGCATCGTAACAATTTCTCCTAAATTCTGAATATTAGCCGTCTGTCTCTCGCTACCTCTAGCAGTTTCCCCCTTAATTCCGATAATTCAATCTCTATATTTTCTTCTACAATCTGTACACGGGACTGTAATTCCTTTCGAACTTCATCCTTGAATGAATATTAACTAACCTGCAAAGAATTCCTCGATACACTCCTCCATTAGTTCCAGTCTCTCCTTTACTTCTGTCTGTGCATTTCTAACCTTATCCTTAAATCCCATCAAAAATCTCATTATTTCCTGTATATCGAGATTATTATTCCCTATTGTGATACATTCAGTCGAAGTCTTTTCTACAGTCTTGTCTAATAGCATTACCTCCTGTTTTAAATATTTCCTGTTCTCATCCCTAGCATCTGCTGCTGCATTTGCCTCCACCTGTTGTTCCATTGTCCGAGTTTCAATGACATAATTCTTTCCAGACTTTGTTATTCTGTCCTCGTCCGACATATTGTTCTTGCAAGTTACTATTCTTAACAATTCTATACTAATTTCCCCACCTATAAACAATTACTTAACTCCCTTGGTCATCAAATTAACCCTACTTCAATTAATCGAGCCCCACGATGCGACGCCACTTATTATTATTATAACTATAGCCCTGTCCTTTCAATGCGCTACTTATTAAATTCTTCCTCTATATCTTAAGCCCCATATTATTATTATGTACAGTTAATTTGATATCAAATTAAAATTGCTTCAAAGAACGTTAATCGTTTATTCGCGGACCTGACTATGACTTTTAATCTTGAACGAGAACTTGTAAAAGCAAGAATTAACTATGTGTTTTATTAGTACAAGGTTCAGTACCCAAACTTAAAATTTCATACGAGAATACAAAATTATTTAGTACAGACATTGTTCTTTTATAAATAAATGTATAATATTTGAACAGTTTTCAAAATTTTATTACCGTTAAATTACTGTAGTTTTCTTTTCAAGGGGCGATATATCAATGTAGGATTGCGTTTTAAGAGAAAACGAGTTTGAATGAAGTGAATACAAAAATTTGTTTCAAGATAACATTGACATTTCTTCGTTTCATCATATCACTAAAGGTCAGACGTTTTTGAACCCATCCTATCAAACGAAATGCTCTACAAGTGTCTTAATAAACACAATGATAGACAATGACCTGTAAGTGGGTTTATACTTAGATTATGGTTTATAAAGATTAATGCGAAAACAGAATTAGAATTACTCGACGACTAGGAGTATATTGCTTTTGTATTGTTGAACTAACTGAGAACAATGCACTTGAGACTATTGAGCGCCTTTGTTATTTGTTTCGTAATTAATATCGGAAGTAGTAAGACTCTAAAAGATGATGATGAAATAGTTCTTGTACATGTGGTAAGCATACATACATACATTTACAACCGTTTTATTAAAATTTAAACATTAATACTTGTTTTCGGAATTTTTATGTATCGATGTTATACGGGTCTGGTTACAATGGAACCATTTAGCTCTTTTCCACAATATCAGTTTAAAGATAATCAGCTTGTGGGTGCTGTGTAAATTGCTAATACTCGAAGGCTGTCGAAATTTATCCAAACGAAATGAAACACCAAAAACTCAGTCTTCGGATTTGCCCACCCACTATAGCCCACTCGCTTAAAATGTAGGTAGATCGTTGGATAACCGTTAGATCGGGTTAGATTTACACAAAATTACATTAGATCTGCTTTATAAAGCGTATTTCGTTAGATCCGATTAGGTCCAAAAACAACATTGTTAGATCCGATTTTTTGTAGGAACTGACGCCATATATGGGTGAACTAACTTCACACTTCTTTGAAATTGTCAGTATTAACATAAATATTGTCAATTGGTTGCTTTTTGTTAAATCCGTTGCAAAAATGTTAGGTTTACTGATGTTACTCACCTACAGAAATTTAAAGTGGTGTTTGGGGTCTCTGTACATATTTGAAGAAATTATTAAATAAACAGTTGTTTACATTTCAAAATGAGATCAGAGTATTGTTTTTTGTTAGATTCTATATGATCCGGAGAGAAAACCGTTATATTCGCTAGTAGGGGTCAACTATAAGACAGAAGTAGGTAGGTGGGCCAACTTCACACTTTTTGAAATTGTCAATATTAACAAAAAATGGATCAATAGATCGCTTTCCGTTAGATCCGGCAAGATGCAAAGGAAAAAATGTTAGATCCGCTAATGGTAATCACCTATAGAAGCTTAAAGTTAGTGGCGTTCACAAAATTCACGTACTTGGAAAAATTATTACATAATGGTTGTTTATATTTCTGAATGAGGTCAAAGGATTGTTTTTCGTTAAGATACGATATAATACGGCGTTACATCCGCTAGTATGTGTCAACTGTAGGACATAGAAGTAAGTGTATTGGCCAACTTCACACCTTTTGAAATTGTCAGTGTTAACATATGAAATGTGTCAAATGATAACTTTTCCTTAAATCCGATAAGAAACTATGGAGAAAACGTTCGATCCGTTGACGGTTTTTACTTATAGAAATTTAAAGCCGGCTATTTAAAGCGGGCTAAATTCACATATTTGGGAAAATTATTCAATAAACCGTTGTGTACATTACAAAAGGAGATCAAAGTATTGTTTTTTGTTAGATCCAGTATCATCCGGCAAAAATTCGTTAATTCAGCTGGTAAGGAACAATTGTAGAACATAGACGTAGGAAGTTGGGCAAATGTCGTCAGCTTCGGTATGATTCGGCAAAAATTTGTTAGATCCGCTAATAAGGAATAACTTAAGGACATAGACCTAGGAAGGTTGTCCAACTTTACACTTCGTGAAATTGTTAGTAATAACATAAAAACGGTGTCAAATGATCGCTTTTCGTTAGATCCGGTAAGATTCGGTGGAAAAACGTTATATCCGCTAATAATAATCACCTATAGAAACTTAAATACGGTGGGTGCATTAAATTCACATATTTGGATAAATTATTAAATAAACAGTTGCTTACATTTCAAAATAAGAGCAGACTATTGTTTTTTGTTAGATCCGAAGTGATCCGGCGAAAAAACCGTTATATCCGCTAGTAGAGTTCAACTGTAAGATAGAAGTAGGTGGATGGGCCAACTTCACACTTTTTCAAGATGGTCTGCATTAACCCAAAACGGTGGCAATTGACCGTTTTCTGTTAGATCCGACGAGATCCAGCGGAAAGAATGTTAGATCCGCTAACGGTAATCACCTATAGAAATTTAAAGTTAGTGGGTGGACTAAATTCACATACTTGGAAAAATTATTTAATATACGGAGGTTTATTTTTCTGAATGAGATTAGAGGATCGTTTTTCGCTAGATCCGGTATAATCCGGCGAAAAAATCGTTATATCCGCTAGTAAGGGTCAATTATACGACATAGTAATAGGTGTATAGGCCAACTTCACACCTTTTTAAATTGTCAGTATTAACGTATGAATTGCGTCAGATGATAGTTTTTCGTTAGATCCGGTGAAAAAAACGTTCGGTTGACGGTTTTCACTAATAAAAATTTAAAGTCGGTGGGCGGGCTAATTTTACATATTTGAAAAAATTATTAAACAAACGGTTGCTTACATTCCAAAAGGAGATAAGAGGATTGTTTTTCACTAGATCCAGTATCATTCGGCAAAAAGTCGTTAAATCCGTTAGTAAGGAACAACTGCAGGACAAATACGTAAAAAGGTTGGCCACCTTCACACTATTTGAAATTGTTAGTATTAACATAAAAATGGTGTCAGCTGATCGCTTTTCGTTAGATCTAGTAAGATTCTGTGAAAAAACGTTAGATCCTCTAATAGTAATCACTTATAGAAACTCAAAGATAGTGGGTGGACTAAATTCACAAATTTGGAAAATTTTAAAATAAACAGTTGTTTACATTTCAAAATGAGATCAGAGGATTGTTTTTCGCTAGATCCGGTATAATCCGGCGAAAAATCGTTATATCAGCTAGTAGAGGTCAACTATAGAACATAGTAGTAAGTGTATTGGCCAACTTTACACTTTTTGAAATTGTCAGTGTTAACATATGAATTGTGTCAAATGATAGCGTTTCGTTAGATCCGATAAGAGCCGGTGGAAAAAACGTTCGATCTGTTGATGGTTTTCACTTATAGAAATTTAAATTCGGTGGGCGGGCTAAATTCACATATTTGCAAAAATTATTAAATAAACGGTTGTTTACATCTCAAAAGGAGATCAGAGGATTGTTTTTCGTTAGATCAAATATAATCTGGCAAAAATTCGTTATATCCGCTAGTAAGTAAGTAACAACTGTAGGACATAGACGTAGGAGGGGTGGCAAACTTGACACTTCTTGAAATTGTTAGCAATAACATAAAAACAGTGTCAATTGATCGCTTTTCGTTAGATCCGGTAAGATTAGGTGGAAAAACGTTAGATCTGCTAATGGTAATCATATAATCATTAGATCTTCAGTTCTGGAATTGGTTACACGCGTACTATCATTGTTTCTTATTCTGAGCTAACCTACAGATTTCCCTGAAATTTGCACAGTCTGCAGCTATCACTATCTGATCTAGATCTACATCTACCTCTCGTTTCCTATCTCTGCTTGCAATATATCCCATACTATTCCCCAAAAATGCCTTAGAACGTATTCTGCCTTTCTATTTCTCCAATTTTTTTTCCACAGATATCCTTGTTCCTTTATATTTCTATAACCTATTTGTTATTAACTTTGTCTGTCTATGCTATCATCCTCATACATCTGAAGCACAGCATTTCAAAAAGCTGCTACCGTTTTTCTGTCTGCTTTTCAGACTACCCGTATTTCATAGGCATACTCTGCTTTGATCCACACATTTGTTTTCAACAGTTTTCTTTTTTTCTATGTTTGTTGTCAGCATAATAGACGCTGTTCTTTCTTGTTAGATGCAGTTCGGTCCCTTTTTATTGTTCTACAATTATATACCCTATTTCTCCGACATTCACTGGTTGTGAAAAAGGGTAAGCAGCCTGTGGCTGTCAAGTTCCCCCTGCACTTAACCATTTACCGATTAATATTTTTTCCAATATATCTTTTAGCACAGTCAACATTAGTTGCAGGTATTTCACAATCAACACCTGTAGTTGTTAATAATAATCATCAGATTTATGTGCGCTTTTCGTCATTAGGTTTTCGTATCAAAACTGATTGGACACGTACCTGCACTTATTTATATTCTGAACTAGCGTACACAGTTCCTTGAAATTCTCACATAACATGTATACAGCTCGGTTTCTTTATATTGTTTTTTTAATTTTTTGCCCTATTTCACTGAGATTCAGTGAAGGGGGTTAAGCAGCCTGTGGCTGCCAAGATCCCCCAACACTTAGACATTTGCCAAAATAATAGTTTTCCAATAATTCCTTTCACACAATTAACATTATTCGAGAATATTGCCCAACCAATACTTGCAGTTGCTTATAATAATCATCATGTTTAAGTACAGTTACATTCTTCATCACTAATTCATCCATTTTGGGACTGGTTGGATGCGTACCTCCATTGATTTCTATTTTGAGCTAGCCTACACATCTCCTAGAAGCTCCTACAGCCTACATCTTTCACTATCTGTGTGTAGTAATCTAACCTAGGTCTACTTCTTCTTCTCTTTTTTCCTATCTCTGCTTCTAATATATTCCGCACTATTCCCTAATGCCGCAGTATGTGGCCTATCATACTCCTATCATCTCTCCTATTTTTACCGTTTTCTACATATTTCTTTCTTCCTCTACCATTTTTAGTACCTCTTTGTTCTTAACTTTGTCTGTCCATGATATCTTGATCATACGTGTGTAGCACCACATTTCAAAGGCTTTACCTTTTTCTTGTCCGTTTCTCCAGGCTTCACAGCCGTACAGTGCCGTTCTCCACACATATGTTTTAAGCAATCTATTCCTTGTTTGTATGTTTGTTGCCTTTGAACACAGTAGTTGCTTTTTCTTGTTAAATGTAGCACGACCTTGTGCTAATCTTTGTTTTATATCTTTTGTGCATTTCCCATCTTGCGATATTTGGCTTCCTAGCAGAAATCCTTAACCTCTTGTAAGTTCGTGCTATATATTTGTATTCTTGATTTTGATTTATTTTCCCTTATTTGCATACTAGTACTTTAGTTTTAGTTTTGTTAATTTTCATACCGTATCTCTCTGCTAGAACTGTTTCCATTTCATTAAGAGGTGATCACCTCATAGAAACTTAAAGTTGGCGTGTTGATTAAATTGACATGTTCGGAAAAATACTAAATAAGCGGTTGTTTACATTTCAAAATGAGATTAGAGAATTGTTTGTCGTTAGGTCCGGTATGATCCGGCGAAAAATGCGTTAGATCCCGTAATAGGGGTAACTAGTACGACTTAGGAGTAGGTAGGTCGGTTAACTTCACACTTTGAAATTGTCGGTATTTACATAAAAATGCCGTCAATTGATTACCTTTCGTTAGATTCGGTAAGATCCGGTGGAAAAAACCTTAGATCCGCTGATAGTAATCACCTACAGAAATTTAAAGTAGGTGGGCGCTAACCTCACGCAATTGGAAAAATTAATAAAGATAGGGTATAATCCGACAAAAAACCGTTAGATTTCTTTTAATAGGGGTCACCTGCAGGTTTAGAAGTAGGTGGTTGGCCAATTGCGTACTTTTTGAAAAGTGCTAGTTTTGATATGAAAGTGGTGTCAATCGATTGCTTTTCGTTAGATCAGGTAAGAACCGACGAAGCAGTTGTTTGTTTTGCTATTAGGAATTGCATACCGAACTTGAAAGTTTGCAGATTTGCCCACTTCAGACATTTTTGTAGAATTATGTTATATTGATCCTTCAGTAATAGAAATCATATCAAAAGAATTGAAACTTGATCAACCAAACAACACCAATTTAGGCACTGATGTGATTTACTTGGAGGTGGGTGAAAAGCAACATATACCTTTCGTTGAACATTTTGCCATTTGAAATACTTCCATTGTGATGTGATAGTGGTAATCTCTCCGAAGCCAAAAAAGGAAGTTATTTAAAGCATTACTGTCTCCCTCATTGAAGATTGACAGTCCGATATATCCAATAACAAATAAACAGTTTCTATTTACTTAACCATGGAAGAGTTTATTAAAAAATTGCTAATAACCGAACACATCATTGTACTTTATTCATTTACAAGCGCGGCACAAGTATTCAACATGTCGCTGCTTAAAAATTTGAATGAATGCTTATAATAAAAAATAAAATGTCAAACAAAGCAATTTGATTAATAAAAAATGTATACATCTGCCCACGGAGCAAACTGGGAAGTACAATTTCAGGGATTATATTACTAATATCGGTGGTTGCTTGCAACAATGTCTTTAGAGCGTATTCACACTCTGCGGTTGCGGAGCGGTTTACCGCACGCGGTTTATCGGTGCTGTATCGCATGCACAAGTTTTACCCTACTTTAAATGAGACACTCTCAGATTAGTGCGGCGCGGGAAAATTACCGGTGCGGTTGGCGGCAGTCGCAAACACAATGCGGCTGGCGGTCGGAAATCGGACGGTTTTAACCCTCCGTGTGATTCATTAGTCCAGCCAGACCTTGCTCAATTTAAAATGCTAATTTTAAATAATTCTATTAGAGCAATCAATTTTAAATTTAGTGAATTTTTCTAAAAAATGGTCCTCTTTCATTTCCTCGAAAAAGTTTTGAAATCCTTGCCATAAAAGATAGCTATAAAAATTTATATTTAATACACTTCGATTCGGCACATGTGGTTTCCTCAAACCCCTATATATTTTGTATGAGATTTTGTGAAATATTACGTATTTTTTCATTCAAACTGGCATTCATACACACTCAGCATTAAGTCCATAATTGCATGTATTTTTACGCACATATATTCGTATTTATCTGTGTTTGTTGTTTGGTGAGGCCAGTTTTATTTGATTGCGATAGTTTGTTTTGATTTTGAAACGGCAGATGAGGATAAAACAACAAGATCTGGAAAGAGTTACAGGTTTGAAACGAGGAATACATACAAACAGGGAGAATCGACCGCAGCAGGAGATGCCAGTGAAATTTTAGAAATAGAGGAGATTGCAAGTGTGGGGAACGTCGAGTCGGTTGAGAAAGGGGAAAAGCATCTGGATGTCCAAGACATTATGAGTTTTTTAATGGGATTTAAAGCCGAGGTCAGAAAGTCACAGGAAGATTTAAGCGCGTCGCAGGCAGAGGTAAAGGACAACTGGAACAAATGGAGGTGCGAATCAATGGTATTAAAAAGGCGATACAGGTTAGTTGGGGCTCGTTTAAAGATAATTTAAAAAAAGAGGTCCATGAGCGTGTCCAGGGTATCGAACAGAATATTGTTGAAGGTTTATCCGAATTGAGAGGCAAATTGGTAGAAGTTTACCAGAGACAGGCGAACGATTTGCAAAATTATAAAAGTGAAATCAATACTAAGATTCAGGCTCATTTGGATGAGGTTAGGGAAATGAAGGGAGAAAACATTCAATTCAGGAAGACACATGAAGAAAAAATTTGCGGGATCGAAGGGGAGGTACAAGAAATAAGAGAAACGATTTGTAACGTGGAAAGAGGACAAATGGGAATGGTAGACACGGGGTTTTATAAGACGGGACGAGACACACTACCGAAATTCGAGGAACGTAGGTGCGAACAACCGATGTTGTACCTGGACAGGCTTGACTAACTGATGGAGAATGAAAACGAGAGAAGACGACTTCAGATTATAGGTGCGTCGGTGAAGAGAAGTGCAGAGAGGTGGCACGGGATAATTAGGAACCAATACGACTCTTATGAGACATTTAAAATTCTTTTTATTGAACAGTATTGGGGACATGCACGACAGACAGAAGTTAGAAACCAACTAGTGACAGGACAATACACAACAAGCATGGGTTCCAGAGAAGAATACGCAATCAACAAATATAATCAAGCGCAACACCTAACACCTAAATTTAGAGAGGAGGAGATAGTTCAACTTATATCTAGGCATATGGAGACCGAAATTGCACGGGCAGTAGCAGTGCAAAATATAAAAACACTGCGGCAATTCTAGGAAATGATGCGGAACTATGATTTGACTAGAGACTATGAACAGAGACACGATAGGGTAAACAATGATAAAAACAAAAACACGGGGGATAGGACGAGAACGGGGAACGGAAACGATAATAGGGAACGTGATATGAGACAGAACTTTAGGCAAAGTTATTTTCGAAACCACGATTATAGGAATCCAGGACAAAGGGAGCAATTTAGGAACATTACATGTGATTCTCCAATGCTCCACCCGAAGGTACTACATTGGCCAGGAAGCGAGTTTTTTTTTACCTGGAAAATTTGGAATTTTTGCCGAACCCTTGCTGTTCCAAGCAAGGTAGGGATCTTTAACGTGCGTGACAACACTCACACACGGGACCTCCATCTTACCTCTCATCCGAACGAGGGTGTATTTTTGTGAAAAATGCTCGCCTAACATTTTTCAAGCGGACCGTGTCGGGATTTGAACCCGGGGGCGATAATAACACAGCAATATATATATATATATATATATATATATATATATATTGAAATGTATGGTTTTATTGGGTTTTAAGGTCGTTTAACTTGAAAAAATATATATGAAAAATACAAATCTATGCCATCTTTATTTTTTGCATAACAATTACACCAAACGTTTCGGCCGTACGTTCCAGCCTTTCTCAATGGTTCAAAACCCCGTACATTTACTTAAAACGGAAACTACCAAAATGGTTTCCGTTTCAAGTAAATGTACGGGGTTTTTGAACCATTGAGAAAGGCTGGAACGTACGGCCGAAACGTTTGGTGTAATTGTTATGAAAAATAAAGATGGCATAGATTTGTATTTTATATATATTTTTCAAGTTAAATGACCTTAAAACCCAAGAAACCATACATTTCAATATTACAAATATCAAGGTCAAGAAATATAGTAAAATCTATCATATATATATATATATATATATATATATATATATATATATATATATATATATATATATATATATATATATATATATATATATTGCTGCGAGCTCCGCCTGGAAACCATCGGTTAATTCGTGCCCCACACTTTGAGCGTCATAATTGCTGTGTAGGTCCTTCTGAAAAATCTCTCTAAAAATCTCTCCTACGGAAATCAAGTCCTACCATTTTGACTTGCATTACATATCACCCTATAGTAATACTCCCTGAAGATGCTTTCCAATTCGGAAGCCAAAACTTCCAGCTTATTGCTCAGCTTCATCAGGTATATTCGCCACGGCTGCTCACTAGCTCTCTGAAAATAATACCCTACTATTCCAAAAATAAATAAAATTTGACTGCCATAAGTACATTACGCTTTATTGGAGCATTAATTCGCAATTCAAAATTTTAGTCTTACATTTCTCATACACCTTGGATCTTTAACAAATATCATCAAATTTTAAATAAAGTCCTTTTAAACGAAATAATTTAAAAATTTATCAATTTGCATCGATCATTAAATAAAAGTAACTGGGCTTATTCCTAAACTTTACTTTAAACTACAGGTCTATTACAAGCTCATAGTAAAAACTTTTCTGTACCTATGTGCTGATTACTGCACTGAATAATTACCAAAAACCCTTTACTTTGTACAACAGCCAATATTACACCTTTATTTCATAATACCAAATAGTACATAAATTTGTTTTAATACAACCCCTTTTCAAAGTAAAATTGTCAATTAAATAGGTCCTTATAATCCAACGGAATTGCAGCCACAAATATAAAAAGGTTTATACTGACCATTGACAAGGGGAAGTAAAGTAAGATTCCGGGATAGGCCCTTCTACTATACAATAACACAATGAAATGTAGACGAGCAGAAAATCGTGGGTGTATTAAGTTGATGATTTTTACTATCGAGTAGGAGTATGAAATGTTTAACTTGGATAAAATTTGTGAATATTGAGATTGTGTGAGTTTATTATTTATTTGTCAGAATAAACGGGTTGTATGTTTTTTTAATGGATTTATTTTTTATTTTATTTAATTAGAAAGGTTGTAGAGCAAATGAGTGGCTGTGGTGAGTATCCCTGAAGAAGCAGTAAGCAGAGCTAGTCGTGGGGTGTCATTTTGGAAAGCATCTTCAGAGGATACTCAGCTAAAACATCTCGTGATTCAAATCTTGAACTCAAAATTTATTTAGGTGATAATTAATGGAGTTTTATAGACAGATAATTTTATAGTAGTAAGTAACATCGACCTCAAATCGGGGCACGAAGTAATCACCAAGCTTTCCGAGAGTTCAGAGCAATTTTATGTCAACCCAAAATTGGGGTTCAAAAGGGCAGTGCAGAGCAATATATATATATATATATATATATATATATATATAGTAATGAATGTTCCTGGAAAATGGTCAGGTATAAGTAAAACAACTCAATTTGTTTTCATTGATTTTCATATATTTTCATGCTTTACGCGTTTCGGTTCCAAATAACCATTTTCAAAATAGCAGCTAAAATTACATTGTTATAAATACTATAAAATTATACACTATAAACATATACTTGCACTAAAACATTTTTAAAATAAATAACAGATACATTATAACTATTGTACGTCGTAAAGGTTTAGAAATGTTATACTGAATGACTAGATTAGGTTAACTGGTTAGAACAAATAATCTGTTAGTGTTGATAATTTAAAATATGTATACTATTGGAGTAAATTGTAGTATGAGAAATGTGAATTACTTAAAAGCGTATTCTTATTGAGGTGCCACAGGTTACTATTTATTTTGTATTAGTCTGTAGTAAATGTTAGTGAATTGTTCATGGTCCGACTTGGAATTTACGGAGTGTCTGTCGTGTTGTATGTGAATGGTTTCTAAAATATTTCTTTTATTGTCGTTTGTTTCAGTACCTAAAACCTTAACATTCTTAAAATCGAAATTGCATGGTTAGCAAGTGCTGTGCATTTTTTATTATTTGTTTGGATCGAGTATTTGTGTTTGTATATTCTTTTATGAAGATATTGTTTTGAATTTCCAATATAACATCCCCTACAGCCAAGACAGTTGATTTTATAGATCGTATGTGTTTTGTTCTTATTTTATATTTGTGGTTTTAGGTTGGTAAAAAATGTTTTAGTAAAATTATTTGGTTTGTGGGCAATATGGATATTATGACTTCTTAAACATTTTTTAATTCTTTCGGACAAACCAGGTATGTATTCTATTCCAACTATTGATTCACATTGACTGACTTTGTTCGTATTATCTGTATTATTGTATATGTTGTGGATTTTATTTTTAATTAATGGCTCAAAGAATTGTTTTGGGTAGGCGTTATTTTTAATACGGTTTTACTTTTTCAAATTTTTGGTCTATATTTACCGTGTGATAATTGGATGGCGTGATCGACAAGGTTGTTTACAACGTTTTTTTTGTAATGTTTAGGGACACTAGAATTATAATTTAAATATCTTCCACTCCA
This sequence comes from Platerodrilus igneus, assembly GCA_036346225.1. NCBI lineage: Eukaryota > Metazoa > Arthropoda > Insecta > Coleoptera > Lycidae > Platerodrilus > Platerodrilus igneus. The sequence goes on from JARFIW010000791.1 coordinate 9,008,112, forward strand.
TGTTTTTTTATTGTACCAATTAGTTGAAATGGTACCTGCAGCATTATATTTAATTTGAAGGTCCAAGAATGATATTGTTCTATTGCTTTCTTTTTCTACGGTGAATTGTAGTTTAGGGTGGATAATTCATTAATGAAACCCTAAATAAATTCAACTCCTTCCACCCTAAACTACAATTCACCGTAGAAAAAGAAAGCAATAGAACAATATCATTCTTGGACCTTCAAATTAAATATAATGCTGCAGGTACCATTTCAACTAATTGGTACAATAAAAAAACATGGAGTGGAAGATATTTAAATTATAATTCTAGTGTCCCACCACGCTATGATATTCGCCCTTACATCTCTTTGAACTTTTTGCCCTCTGACACAATTCATAACCTGTTATAATTTTTCTAACGGTGTGTTTCATACCTGGAAAGTAGTAAACCCGTTTCAGCACATTCAGACATTTCTCCGCCCAAAAATGGCCGTTATCCTCGTGCTCCTGTAAGACTAACAAGACAGTTAGCTTACTTGGAATACACAATTTAAAACTTGGAGAGTCATTCGACCCCCGTTTAAACGACACATCTTTGTAAATAACGTACCACGTCGAATATCGTTCCTGCACATCACGCATCAACAGTTCGCCTACTACCTTACCACAAAAACCGTCCTTTTTTTGTTCATACCACTTTCTATTTTTTATATAGATCCGATTTTTGTAGAGAGTTTATTTCCAGAAAACCACAATTCGGGCGTTCCGGTACCGATTCCTTATCTACTGGGTATCGAGCCAAAGCGTCCTCTACCACGTTGTCCTTACCTCTACAATATGCTACTTTAAATACGTACTCCTGAAAGTATAAAACCCAACGGGTTAGTCTTGAATTAAGCAATCTACACGACATTAAGAAAGCCAACGATTTGTGATCAGTAATGACTGTCAGCTCCGGTCCAAGTACTAAAACTGGTCATTGTTTTAGGCAGTGCAAAACCGCCAGAGCCTCTTTTTGTGCTACGCAGTATCGCGTTTCCGGTCCTCGCAATGTGCGACTGGTAAATGCAACTATATCATTTTCCCCGGTATGCGGATTTTTTTTAAATAGACACCTGCCAATACTTTCGCCGGCCGCATCTGTTTGAATAAAAAATTGCCACACGGGATGGGAATGCTTCAGCAACGCAACCGACAAAAATGCAGATTTGATCGACTTGAACGCTTCCTGTTGCTCCTCCTTCCTTTCCCACCTAGACCCTTTGCGCGACAGTTCCAATAAAGGAGTCGTTAAACTAGAAAACTTCTCTACAAATCGCCGATCATAATTGACCACACCTAAAAATACACGCAAGTGCTTTTGATTCCGCGGCGTTGGAAAATCCATAATGGCCGACACTCGTGTCGGATCCATTTTCAACCCCGCATCTGTTATCCAGTGGCCAAGAAACAAAATCCGTTTCCGAGCAAAGCTAGATTTTTTTATTTTTATTGTTACCTCCGCTTCTTTGAATTTTCGAAACACGACTCGGAGGTGCTTCAAATGGTCTTCCGAATTTTTTGAATTAATGAGAAGGTCATCGACATATGGGATCACAAAAGATTCAACATCAGGATTTAGTATCTTACTCAGACCCCTAATAAGTGACTCAACTGAAGTGCTGAGCCCTCGTACATAAAACCGGTGTATTTTCTTGTGATCAGGCCGGATGCCTATCTGCCAGTGGCTGGCTGTCAAATCCATATTACTTAGACACTGCCCGTTCGTAAAATTACACCAGAGCTCTGCCGGGTTCAGCGCATCACTCTATCTCGCACCATTCTCTTATTTAGACACCTCGCATTTAAACAAACTCTTATGGAATTGTCCTATTTTTTAAACAACTACCAGCGGACTCACATATAACATCTCTATAACATCCGCAATAAAAATCACAAGTTCATTCCACTAACCCTTTTGCCGTGGTAAACGTTTACAAATCCCACGATGAGCCAGCTTACTTCAACCCCACGCGCAGCACAACCTTCAACCTAATTATCGACTGCAAACAGCGTGTCGCTGTAATTCAGCTAACTAACGTGCTAAACTCGCGTTGTGTACGGTAATGTTTGTCATTTGATGCGAGTTTCACGATAAACAATTGTCACATAATTAAAACCAACTCTAAGAATTTGTTTCAGTTATACTATACTGATAACACACGTGTAATCTTATACAATCATAAAGCACGCATGATTGGCACTCTTATTGCATATCTACCTCGACAAAACTTCTTAAATCCTCCGACGCCTTTACCGGTTGGACGTTTCACCTCTACTCCCATTCGTTTTACGTCTGTCGACCCGCGCAACCCTCCGCAACAGCTTGCCGCGTACACATGATACAAAACCTTTATCTATCTTAAACGCTACACCCGATACCTTAAACCTATCATATAACAGGAATAAAATACCTTACATTAATAACTACGATTTACTACAGGGCGGCCTGTCACAACACCCCCCTTCCCCGATTGATTTGAATAATTTGAAAATAAACATAAATCAATATAACTATGACTAACGTCCTGTCATTTACATTCTAATTAATCGTGGCATCGTATGGTGCAACATACGGCTTTAAATTAATTACATTGTGGATACCTAGTGGAGTACCATCACAACTACTATCAATCTCATAAGAGTTTGGTCCGTTCAAAGCTACAACCTTAGCTGGTCCCCAATAAAGCAAAAACAATTTCTTGATTTCGAGATCTTTTACTTATACCTGACCATTTTCCAGGAACATTCATTACTATTTATATATGGTCAAGAAAATTTATATCTTAATATATATATATATATATATATATATATATATATATATATATGTATATATAAGATAAGATGTGTCTTTGAACAAACTCTTATGAAATTAATTAAAATACAAATCGGGCTAATAGTTGTATAGCCATTAAGAAAACAATAGCTTTATTACTTTACAAGGGAAAAACATCCACTAAAGTAATAAAGCTACTGTTTTGTTAATGGCTATACAACTATTAGCCGATTTGTATTGGTTAAAATTCTTTATATTTTCATAAAATTTTGTTTACAGATACATCTTATTTTATATACTGTTCTAACAATTTCTTATTGCAGACTGCAAATAATTTGTCTTATACATATATATATATATATATATATATATATATATATATATATATATTACTGTGGAGTTTGGGATTAGGAATCATGCCCCACGAATTGGGCGCTATAAATTACTGTGGAGTTTGGGCTCGAACAATCTAGCCCCAGCGTTGGGCCGTCATAAATTACTGTGAGGTTTACCTGGAATCAATCCCTAGAATCGAACCCTACTGATTGGGTTGTCATAAATTTTTCTGAAAAAGAATTGTAATTCCAATATTTCTTAAAAAGCTCCCCTAAATCAGCATACCATAGCTCTGCCTCCAGCTTCTTCAGAGATACTTACCCATCATATGCTTACTCTCTATCGCTTAGACTACCAATAAAAATTACCAATCAAATAATTCAACGAAAGTACAACCTTTTTATTCATACAAATCAAAAAAATTACGTCACACTAGCCCAATATTTACAAAATAGGATATAAAAATCCTCATAAATTTTTACAATATTAACCATTAAATCCTTTTAAATTCAATGAATTTAATTTATTTCAACACTTCTTTATATTAACCCTGTTACTCTGAATGCATAAATAAATTGCATTTTGTTTCAAACTATTCCAAGGACCCGTTCACTCTTTATATCAAGCTTATACGTCAAGTATTTATACCTTCAAATAATAAATTCAAATTGTCTTTTTCATATAACCTTCAAATTAGGCTTTATGTTCATAAAATATTCACCAAATATGACAAATTACTCTAACACAAAATACCAGCACAAAATGTTCAAGCAATAACAAAAGAAAACAAATTTCTTTACCTGGTGTTTGCTCTTGCACCATCACCTCTGAAAATGTCGTCCACCAAATCCTCGTCGTTGCATTCCATCAAACTTCCCTCTGCTACATATACATCCAACCCATTTCCACTCGTTCATCCAATTCTATGCAGATGCCTTCAATACAGTTACCCATATAATTGTCCAACTATGTTAATCGGATTCTTAATATACTATACAACCAGCACCCTCGTTCCGAAAAATAACTAGGTTCGCTTACCTTAGTAACATCTTTTGTTCGTTTTTCGTGTTTACTTACAGCACCGTTTATGACAGCACCTACTCGTGCTTTCAAACATTTGTAATTTAAATTAAACAGACTGCACTATCACCGATTACAAATTTTTAACTTAGATGTTACACCATGTAGGTTTGAAGCGAACAGAAGAAAAAAGAGAGCCTCACTACGTCTCCTAGCGTATTTATAAACGTTTGTAACAGGCCGATGACTTTTCCTACCTTCAAGCTATAAGACTTTTTTCTTTAGACCGGATTAATAAGAAACATTAATCAATCTAAGTAATTTCAGGGCGCCAAATATTTAGTTCATAAATATTAAATAATATTCTACTTATCGGGTTCTCCTACAACACTAATAATTGATACAAAACACGAATTCCAGTCAAAGACAACTGCCAAATTTAATAAACTCTTCGTTTATAACACAAGAAATAGCCTTATATCAAATAATAATATAATACTAGCCGCCTATTACAATAAACCATGAACCCTAAATAATGTTATGATAATAACTTGTTTAAATCTAGCGCAATAAAAATCACAAGTTCATTCAACTAACCCTTTTGCCGTGGTATATAAATCCTTCGATGAGCCAGCTTACTTCAACCCCACGCGCAGCACAACCTTCAACCTAATTATCGACTGCAAACAGCGTGTCGCTGTAATTCAGCTAACTAACGTGCTAAACTCGCGTTGTGTACGGTAATGTTTGTCATTTGATGCGAGTTTCACGATAAACAATTGTCACATAATTAAAACCAACTGTAAGAATTTGTTTCAGTTATACTATACTGATAACACACGTGTAATCTTATACAATCATAAAGCACGCATGATTGGCACTCTTATTGCATATCTACCTCGACAAAACTTCTTAAATCCTCCGACGTCTTTACCGGTTGGACGTTTCACCTCTACTCCCATTCGTTTTACGTCTGTCGACCCGCGCAACCCTCCGTAACAGCTTGCCGCGTACACATGATACAAAACCTTTATCTATCTTAAACGCTACACCCGATACCTTAAACCTATCATATAACAGGAATAAAATACCTTACATTAATAACTACGATTTACTACAGGGCGGCCTGTCACAACACCCCCTCCCCGATTGATTTGAATAATTTGAAAATAAACATAAATCAATATAACTATGACTAACGTCCTGTCATTTACATTCTAATTAATCGTGGCATCGTATGGTGCAACATACGGCTTTAAATTAATTACATTGTGGATACCTTAGTACCATCACAACTACTATCAATCTCGTAAGAGTTTGGTCCGTTCAAAGCTACAACCTTAGCTGGTCCCCAATAAAGCAAAAACAATTTCTTGATTTCGAGATCTTCACTAGAGGATTGTGGGTGGGTGCGAACTCATACTTCATCACTAATTTCAAATTTGGTTAAGTTTTTATTTTTTTTTCATGGCGTAACTTACGCTTTTCAGCCTTAGACCGCAGACAATCGCAGGCTAGGGTAATCATCTCCTCTCTGCTACGAGCCGGTATGGACGTAGTAGGAAACTCAAATTATCTTATTAAAGGATTAACATTAGTAACCCTAAAATGCAATTCGTTAGGAAAGAACCCAGTTGAATCATGAATTGACCTGTTTAAATACGTCTTGACCTTATCTAAAACAAACCCCCTTTTTAAATGAACCGCATGACACATAGATCTGAGCAAACGGACAATCTCCCGGTTAACCCTTTTAGTCATATTGCCTTGGGGAAAGTAGACTGATGTGTGAGACACTTTTATACGCATTGAAGTTAAACTCACTGGTTACTAGAAAATTGACTCCCATTATCGGCTAAAACGACTTCTGGTCGACCAACTTTTTTACAATACTTTTCCGTAAGGCATCTAAGAATGCTTTTTGTATTAGCTCGTTTCAACGGGTAAAGCGCTACCAATTTACTGAACGCATCTAGCACTACTAATAACTGCGTACAACCCGACCTCGACCGTGGGGAGTGGTCCCATTAAGTCAGTACAAGCAACTTTATTCGGGGCGTCTGCCACCACGGTATGATATTCGCCCTTACATCTCTTTGAACTTTTTGCCCTCTGGCACAATTCATAACCTGCTATAATTTTTCTAACGGTGTGTTTCATACCTGGAAAGTAGTAATCCCGTTTCAGCACATTCAGACATTTCTCCGCCCAAAAATGGCCGTTATCCTTGTGCTCCTGTAAGACTAACAAGACAGTTAGCTTACTTGGAATACACAATTTAAAACTTGGAGAGTCATTCGACCCCCGTTTAAACGACACATCTTTGTAAATAACGTACCACGTCGAATATCGTTCCTGCACATCACGCTTCAACAGTTCGCCTACTACCTTACCACAAAAACCGTCCTTTTTTTGTTCATACCACTTTCTATTTTTTATATAGATCCGATTTTTATAGAGAGTTTATTTCCAGAAAACCACAATTCGGGCGTTCCGGTACCGATTCCTTATCTACTGGGTATCGAGACAAAGCGTCCTCTACCACGTTGTCCTTACCTCTACAATATGCTACTTTAAATACGTACTCCTGAAAGTATAAAACCCAACGGGTTAGTCTTGAATTAAGCAATCTACACGACATTAAGAAAGCCAACGATTTGTGATCAGTAATGACTGTCAGCTCCGGTCCAAGTACTAAAACTGGTCATTGTTTTAGGCAGTGCAAAACCGCCAGTATCGCGTTTCCGGTCCTCGCAATGTGCGACTGGTAAATGCAACTATATCATTTTCCCCGGTATGCGGATTTTTTTGAAATAGACACCTGCCAATACTTTCGCCGGCCGCATCTGTTTGAATAAAAAATTGCCACACGGGATGGGAATGCTTCAGCAACGCAACCGACAAAAATGCAGATTTGATCGACTTGAACGCTTCCTGTTGCTCCTCCTGCCTTTCCCACCTAGACCCTTTGCGCGACAGTTCCAATAAAGGAGTCGTTAAACTAGAAAACTTCTCTACAAATCGCCGATCATAATTGACCACACCTAAAAATACACGCAAGTGCTTTTGATTCCGCGACGTTGGAAAATCCATAATGGCCGACACTCGTGTCGGATCCATTTTCAACCCCGCATCTGTTATCCAGTGGCCAAGAAACAAAATCCGTTTCCGAGCAAAGCTAGATTTTTTTTTTTATTGTTACCTCCGCTTCTTTGAATTTTCGAAACACGACTCGGAGGTGCTTCAAATGGTCTTCCGAATTTTTTGAATTAATGAGAAGGTCATCGACATATGGGATCACAAAAGATTCAACATCAGGATTTAGTATCTTACTCAGACCCCTAATAAGTGACTCAACTGAAGTGCTGAGCCCTCGTACATAAAACCGGTGTATTTTTTTGTGATCAGGCCGGATGCCTATCTGCCAGTGGCTGGCTGTCAAATCCATATTACTTAGACACTGCCCGTTCGTAAAATTACACCAGAGCTCTGCCGGGTTCGGCGCATCACTCTATCTCGCACCATTCTCTTATTTAGACACCTCGCATTTAAACAAACTCTTATGGAATTGTCCTATTTTTTAAATAACTACCAGCGGACTCACATATAACATCTCTATAACATCCGCAATAAAAATCACAAGTTCATTCCACTAACCCTTTTGCCGTGGTAAACGTTTACAAATCCCACGATGAGCCAGCTTACTTCAACCCCACGCGCAGCACAACCTTCAACCTAATTATCGACTGCAAACAGCGTGTCGCTGTAATTCAGCTAACTAACGTGCTAAACTCGCGTTGTGTACGGTAATGTTTGTCATTTGATGCGAGTTTCACGATAAACAATTGTCACATAATTAAAACCAACTCTAAGAATTTGTTTCAGTTATACTATACTGATAACACACGTGTAATCTTATACAATCATAAAGCACGCATGATTGGCACTCTTATTGCATATCTACCTCGACAAAACTTCTTAAATCCTCCGACGCCTTTACCGGTTGGACGTTTCACCTCTACTCCCATTCGTTTTACGTCTGTCGACCCGCGCAACCCTCCGCAACAGCTTGCCGCGTACACATGATACAAAACCTTTATCTATCTTAAACGCTACACCCGATACCTTAAACCTATCATATAACAGGAATAAAATACCTTACATTAATAACTACGATTTACTACAGGGCGGCCTGTCACAACACCCCCTTCCCCGATTGATTTGAATAATTTGAAAATAAACATAAATCAATATAACTATGACTAACGTCCTGTCATTTACATTCTAATTAATCGTGGCATCGTATGGTGCAACATACGGCTTTAAATTAATTACATTGTGGATACCTAGTGGAGTACCATCACAACTACTATCAATCTCATAAGAGTTTGGTCCGTTCAAAGCTACAACCTTAGCTGGTCCCCAATAAAGCAAAAACAATTTCTTGATTTCGAGATCTTTTACTTATACCTGACCATTTTCCAGGAACATTCATTACTATTTATATATGGTCAAGAAAATTTATATCTTAATATATATATATATATATATATATATGTATATATAAGATAAGATGTGTCTTTGAACAAACTCTTATGAGAATAATAAAAGCTAATTAACCAATACAAATCGGGCTAATAGTTGTATAGCCATTAAGAAAACAATAGCTTTATTACTTTACAAGGGAAGGAAACATCCACTAAAGTAATAAAGCTACTGTTTTGTTAATGGCTATACAACTATTAGCCCGATTTGTATTGGTTAATCAGCTCTTTATATTTTCATAAAATTTTGTTTACAGATACATCTTATTTTATATATTGTTCTACACAATTTCTTATTGCAGACTGCAAATAATTTGTCTTATACTATATATATATATATATATATATATATATATATATATATATTACTGTGGAGTTTGGGATTAGGAATCATGCCCCACGAATTGGGCGCTATAAATTACTGTGAAGTTTGGGCTCGAACAATCTAGCCCCAGCGTTGGCCGTCATAAATTACTGTGAGGTTTACCTGGAATCAATCCCTAGAATCGAACCCTACTGATTGGGTTGTCATAAATTTTTCTGAAAAAGAATTGTAATTCCAATATTTCTTAAAAAACTCCCCTAAATCAGCATACCACGGCTAGCTCTGCCTCCAGCTTCTTCAGAGATACTTACCCATCATATGCTTACTCTCTATCGCTTAGACTACCAATAAAAATTACCAATCAAATAATTCAACGAAAGTACAACCTTTTTATTCATACAAATCAAAAAAATTACGTCACACTAGCCCAATATTTACAAAATAGGATATAAAAATCCTCATAAATTTTTACAATATTAACCATTAAATCCTTTTAAATTCAATGAATTTAATTTATTTCAACACTTCTTTATATTAACCCTGTTACTCTGAATGCATAAATAAATTGCATTTTGTTTCAAACTATTCCAAGGACCCGTTCACTCTTTATATCAAGCTTATACGTCAAGTATTTATACCTTCAAATAATAAATTCAAATTGTCTTTTTCATATAACCTTCAAATTAGGCTTTATGTTCATAAAATATTCACCAAATATGACAAATTACTCTAACACAAAATACCAGCACAAAATGTTCAAGCAATAACAAAAGAAAACAAATTTCTTTACCTGGTGTTTGCTCTTGCACCATCACCTCTGAAAATGTCGTCCACCAAATCCTCGTCGTTGCATTCCATCAAACTTCCTCTGCTACATATACATCCAACCCATTTCCACTCGTTCATCCAATTCTATGCAGATGCCTTCAATACAGTTACCCATATAATTGTCCAACTATGTTAATCGGATTCTTAATATACTATACAACCAGCACCCTCGTTCCGAAAAATAACTAGGTTCGCTTACCTTAGTAACATCTTTTGTTCGTTTTTCGTGTTTACTTACAGCACCGTTTATGACAGCACCTACTCGTGCTTTCAAACATTTGTAATTTAATTTAAACAGACTGCACTATCACCGATTACAAATTTTTAACTTAGATGTTACACCATGTAGGTTTGAAGCGAACAGAAGAAAAAAGAGAGCCTCACTACGTCTCCTAGCGTATTTATAAACGTTTGTAACAGGCCGATGACTTTTCCTACCTTCAAGCTATAATACTTTTTTCTTTAGACCGGATTAATAAGAAACATTAATCAATCTAAGTAATTTCAGGGCGGCAAATATTTAGTTCATAAATATTAAATAATATTCTACTTATCGGGTTCTCCTACAACACTAATAATTGATACAAAACACGAATTCCAGTCAAAGACAACTGCCAAATTTAATAAACTCTTCGTTTATAACACAAGAAATAGCCTTATATCAAATAATAATATAATACTAGCCGCCTATTACAATAAACCATGAACCCTAAATAATATTATGATAATAACTTGTTTAAATCTAGCGCAATAAAAATCACAAGTTCATTCCACTAACCCTTTTGCCGTGGTATATAAATCCCTCGATGAGCCAGCTTACTTCAACCCCACGCGCAGCACAACCTTCAACCTAATTATCGACTGCAAACAGCGTGTCGCTGTAATTCAGCTAACTAACGTGCTAAACTCGCGTTGTGTACGGTAATGTTTGTCATTTGATGCGAGTTTCACGATAAACAATTGTCACATAATTAAAACCAACTGTAAGAATTTGTTTCAGTTATACTATACTGATAACACACGTGTAATCTTATACAATCATAAAGCACGCATGATTGGCACTCTTATTGCATATCTACCTCGACAAAACTTCTTAAATCCTCCGACGTCTTTACCGGTTGGACGTTTCACCTCTACTCCCATTCGTTTTACGTCTGTCGACCCGCGCAACCCTCCGCAACAGCTTGCCGCGTACACATGATACAAAACCTTTATCTATCTTAAACGCTACACCCGATACTTTAAACCTATCATATAACAGGAATAAAATACCTTACATTAATAACTACAATTTATTACAGGGCGGCCTGTCACAACACCCCCTTCCCCGATTGATTTGAATAATTTGAAAATAAACATAAATCAATATAACTATGACTAACGTCCTGTCATTTACATTCTAATTAATCGTGGCATCGTATGGTGCAACATACGGCTTTAAATTAATTACATTGTGGATACCTAGTGGAGTACCATCACAACTACTATCAATCTCGTAAGAGTTTGGTCCGTTCAAAGCTACAACCTTAGCTGGTCCCCAATAAAGCAAAAACAATTTCTTGATTTCGAGATCTTCACTAGAGGATTGTGGGTGGGTGCGAACTCATACTTCATCACTAATTTCAAATTTGGTTAAGTTTTTATTTTTTTTTCATGGCGTAACTTACGCTTTTCAGCCTTAGACCGCAGACAATCGCAGGCTAGGGTAATCATCTCCTCTCTGCTACGAGCCGGTATGGACGTAGTAGGAAACTCAAATTATCTTATTAAAGGATTAACATTAGTAACCCTAAAATGCAATTCGTTAGGAAAGAACCCAGTTGAATCATGAATTGACCTGTTTAAATACGTCTTGACCTTATCTAAAACAAACCCCCTTTTTAAATGAACCGCATGACACATAGATCTGAGCAAACGGACAATCTCCCGGTTAACCCTTTTAGTCATATTGCCTTGGGGAAAGTAGACTGATGTGTGAGACACTTTTATACGCATTGAAGTTAAACTCACTGGTTACTAGAAAATTGACTCCCATTATCGGCTAAAACGACTTCTGGTCGACCAACTTTTTTACAATACTTTTCCGTAAGGCATCTAAGAATGCTTTTTGTATTAGCTCGTTTCAACGGGTAAAGCGCTACCAATTTACTGAACGCATCTAGCACTACTAATAACTGCGTACAACCCGACCTCGACCGTGGGAGTGGTCCCATTAAGTCAGTACAAGCAACTTTATTCGGGGCGTCTGCCACCACGCTATGATATTCGCCCTTACATCTCTTTGAACTTTTTGCCCTCTGGCACAATTCATAACCTGCTATAATTTTTCTAACGGTGTGTTTCATACCTGGAAAGTAGTAATCCCGTTTCAGCACATTCAGACATTTCTCCGCCCAAAAATGGCCGTTATCCTTGTGCTCCTGTAAGACTAACAAGACAGTTAGCTTACTTGGAATACACAATTTAAAACTTGGAGAGTCATTCGACCCCCGTTTAAACGACACATCTTTGTAAATAACGTACCACGTCGAATATCGTTCCTGCACATCACGCTTCAACAGTTCGCCTACTACCTTACCACAAAACCGTCCTTTTTGTTCATACCACTTTCTATTTTTTATATAGATCCGATTTTTATAGAGAGTTTATTTCCAGAAAACCACAATTCGGGCGTTCCGGTACCGATTCCTTATCTACTGGGTATCGAGACAAAGCGTCCTCTACCACGTTGTCCTTACCTCTACAATATGCTACTTTAAATACGTACTCCTGAAAGTATAAAACCCAACGGGTTAGTCTTGAATTAAGCAATCTACACGACATTAAGAAAGCCAACGATTTGTGATCAGTAATGACTGTCAGCTCCGGTCCAAGTACTAAAACTGGTCATTGTTTTAGGCAGTGCAAAACCGCCAGAGCCTCTTTTTGTGCTACGCAGTATCGCGTTTCCGGTCCTCGCAATGTGCGACTGGTAAATGCAACTATATCATTTTCCCCGGTATGCGGATTTTTTTTAAATAGACACCTGCCAATACTTTCGCCGGCCGCATCTGCTTCAGCAACGCAACCGACAAAAATGCAGATTTGATCGACTTGAACGCTTCCTGTTGCTCCTCCTTCCTTTCCCACCTAGACCCTTTGCGCGACAGTTCCAATAAAGGAGTCGTTAAACTAGAAAACTTCTCTACAAATCGCCGATCATAATTGACCACACCTAAAAATACACGCAAGTGCTTTTGATTCCGCGGCGTTGGAAAATCCATAATGGCCGACACTCGTGTCGGATCCATTTTCAACCCCGCATCTGTTATCCAGTGGCCAAGAAACAAAATCCGTTTCCGAGCAAAGCTAGATTTTTTTTTTATTGTTACCTCCGCTTCTTTGAATTTTCGAAACACGACTCGGAGGTGCTTCAAATGGTCTTCCGAATTTTTTGAATTAATGAGAAGGTCATCGACATATGGGATCACAAAAGATTCAACATCAGGATTTAGTATCTTACTCAGACCCCTAATAAGTGACTCAACTGAAGTGCTGAGCCCTCGTACATAAAACCGGTGTATTTTTTTGTGATCAGGCCGGATGCCTATCTGCCAGTGGCTGGCTGTCAAATCCATATTACTTAGACACTGCACGTTCGTAAAATTACACCAGAGCTCTGCCGGGTTCGGCGCATCACTCTATCTCGCACCATTCTCTTATTTAGACACCTCGCATTTAAACAAACTCTTATGGAATTGTCCTATTTTTTAAACAACTACCAGCGGACTCACATATAACATCTCTATAACATCCGCAATAAAAATCACAAGTTCATTCCACTAACCCTTTTGCCGTGGTAAACGTTTACAAATCCCACGATGAGCCAGCTTACTTCAACCCCACGCGCAGCACAACCTTCAACCTAATTATCGACTGCAAACAGCGTGTCGCTGTAATTCAGCTAACTAACGTGCTAAACTCGCGTTGTGTACGGTAATGTTTGTCATTTGATGCGAGTTTCACGATAAACAATTGTCACATAATTAAAACCAACTCTAAGAATTTGTTTCAGTTATACTATACTGATAACACACGTGTAATCTTATACAATCATAAAGCACGCATGATTGGCACTCTTATTGCATATCTACCTCGACAAAACTTCTTAAATCCTCCGACGCCTTTACCGGTTGGACGTTTCACCTCTACTCCTATTCGTTTTACGTCTGTCGACCCGCGCAACCCTCCGCAACAGCTTGCCGCGTACACATGATACAAAACCTTTATCTATCTTAAACGCTACACCCGATACCTTAAACCTATCATATAACAGGAATAAAATACCTTACATTAATAACTACGATTTACTACAGGGCGGCCTGTCACAACACCCCCTTCCCCGATTGATTTGAATAATTTGAAAATAAACATAAATCAATATAACTATGACTAACGTCCTGTCATTTACATTCTAATTAATCGTGGCATCGTATGGTGCAACATACGGCTTTAAATTAATTACATTGTGGATACCTAGTGGAGTACCATCACAACTACTATCAATCTCGTAAGAGTTTGGTCCGTTCAAAGCTACAACCTTAGCTGGTCCCCAATAAAGCAAAAACAATTTCTTGATTTCGAGATCTTCACTAGAGGATTGTGGGTGGGTGCGAACTCATACTTCATCACTAATTTCAAATTTGGTTAAGTTTTTATTTTTTTTTCATGACGTAACTTACGCTTTTCAGCCTTAGACCGCAGACAATCGCACGCTAGGGTAATCATCTCCTCTCTGCTACGAGCCGGTATGGACGTAGTAGGAAACTCAAATTATCTTATTAAAGGATTAACATTAGTAACCCTAAAATGCAATTCGTTAGGAAAGAACCCAGTTGAATCATGAATTGACCTGTTTAAATACGTCTTGACCTTATCTAAAACAAACCCCCTTTTTAAATGAACCGTTCATTTACATTACCAATGCTCCACCTGTAGGTACTACATTGGCCAGGAGGCGAGTTTTTTGTTGCCTGGAAATTTAGAATTTTGCCGAACCCTTGCCGTTCCAGGCAAGGTAGGGATCTTTAACGTGCGTGACAACACCCACACACGCGACCTCCATTTAACCTCTCATCCGAACGAGGGCGTAATTTTTGTGAAAAATGCTCACCTGTCATTTTTCAAGCAGTCGGCCGTGTCGGGATTTGAACCCGGGACCTTGGGATCCGTAGCCTTACGCTTACTACATTGATCCACGGCGACGCCTTTTAAATGAACCGCATGACACATAGATCTGAGCAAACGGACAATCTCCCGGTTAACCCTTTTAGTCATATTGCCTTGGGGAAAGTAGACTGATGTGTGAGACACTTTTATACCCATTGAAGTTAAACTCACTGGTTACTAGAAAATTGACTCCCATTATCGGCTAAAACGACTTCTGGTCAATCACCTTTTTTACAATACTTTTCCGTAAGGCATCTAAGAATGCTTTTTGTATTAGCTCGTTTCAACGGGTAAAGCGCTACCATTTTACTGAACGCATCTAGCACTACTAATAACTGCGTACAACCCGACCTCGACCGTGGGAGTGGTCCCATTAAGTCAGTACAAGCAACTTTATTCGGGGCGTCTGGCACCACGCTATGATATTCACCCTTACATCTCTTTGAACTTTTTGCCCTCTGGCACAACTCATAACCTGCTATAATTTTTCTAACGGTGTGTTTCATACCTGGAAAGTAGTAATCCCGTTTCAGCACATTCAGACATTTCTCCGCCCAAAAATGGCCGTTATCCTCGTGCTCCTGTAAGACTAATAAGACAGTTAGCTTACTTGGAATACACAATTTAAAACTTGGAGAGTCATTCGACCCCCGTTTAAACGACACATCTTTGTAAATAACGTACCACGTCGAATATCGTTCCTGCACATCACGCTTCAACAGTTCGCCTACTACCTTACCACAAAAACCGTCCTTTTTTTTTTGTTCATACCACTTTCTATTTTTTTATATAGATCCGATTTTTGTAGAGAGTTTATTTCCACAAAACCACAATTCGGGCGTTCCGGTACCGATTCCTTATCTACTGGGTATCGAGACAAAGCGTCCTCTACCACGTTGTCCTTACCTCTACAATATGCTACTTTATATACGTACTCCTGAAAGTACAAAACCCAACGGGTTAGTCTTGAATTAAGCAATCTACACGACATTAAGCCAACGATTTGTGATTAGTAATGACTGTCAGCTCCGGTCCAAGTACTAAAACTGGTCATTGTTTTAGGCAGTGCAAAACCGCCAGAGCCTCTTTTTGTGCTACGCAGTATCGCGTTTCCGGTCCTCGCAATGTGCGACTGGTAAATGCAACTATATCATTTTCCCCGGTATGCGGATTTTTTTGAAATAGACACCTGCCAATACTTTCGCCGGCCGCATCTGTTTGAATAAAAAATTGCCACACGGGATGAGAATGCTTCAGCAACACAACCGACAAAAATGCAGATTTGATCGACTTGAACGCTTCCTGTTGCTCCTCCTTCCTTTCCCACCTAGACCCTTTGCGCGACAGTTCCAATAAAGGAGTCGTTAAACTAGAAAACTTCTCTAAAATTCGCCGATCATAATTGACCACACCTAAAAATACACGCAAGTGCATTTGATTCCGCGGCGTTGGAAAATCCATAATAGCCGACACTCGTGTCGGATCCATTTTCAACCCCGCATCTGTTATCCAGTGGCCAAGAAACAAAATCCGTTTCCGAGCAGAGCTAGATTTTTTTATTTTTATTGTTACCTCCGCTTCTTTGAATTTTCGAAACACGACTCTGAGGTGCTTCAAATGGTCTTCCGAATTTTTTGAATTAATGAGAAGGTCATCGACATATGGGATCACAAAAGATTCAACATCAGGATTTAGTATCTTACTCAGACCCCTAATAAGTGACTCAACTGAAGTGCTGAGCCCTCGTACATAAAACCGGTGTATTTTTTGTGATCAGGCCGGATGCCTATTTGCCAGTGGCTGGCTGTCAAATCCATATTACTTAGACACTGCCCGTTCGTAAAATTACACCAGAGCTCTGCCGGGTTTGGCGGCATCACTCTATCTCGCACCATTCTCTTATTTAGACACCTCGCATTTAAACAAACTCTTATGGAATTGTCCTATTTTTTAAACAACTACCCGCGGACTCACATATTCGGTCTGCATGGACTCTATAACATCCCATGCAACCATCTCCTCAATTTGCCTCTTGACTTCGCTTTTATAAGCGTGAGGGATAGGGTACGATTTTTCCATAAACGGCGAATAATCGTGTAAAACGATTTCATGTTGATATAACATTGTGCGACCCGGTTGGTCAGAAAAAATTTCTTTAAATATTATCAACAACCCATATAAGCTATCTTTTTCACTTTCTGAAAAACTTCCGCACGGTCGGCTACTGCCCTTAATTCAGAAGGTTCATACGATTTAATTTCTTTTTTTACTTGGAATTCTTGGGGTCCGTCTTCCCAAACCTCGCAAATTGTTAAGTGCACATCGGTATTGGGTTCCATTAGAAAACCTATTTCCCTATCACAACCCTGAAACAGTCCTGATAAACAACTCCTCAAAAAATCTATTTTAATTGCTTGGTCCATAAAGAAATCAAAGCCCAGAATGATGTCCCTTATCAGACCCGGCACTACTATACATGGATATAAAATTTCAAATTCCTGAAATTCCAGCTTTAAATAAATCTGCTTTTTCACCATGCAATTTTTGTTTCTTATCGCGCCTACCAAGGTCATAGAAGCAAATGGGAGACGCGAAATCTTAGGATTAACTTCGATAACTTTTGCTAAATATTTCCTCGAAACGCACGTTACCTGACTACCCGAATCAGCTAACCCTCTAACCGTAAAAGTTTCAATATTCAGTTTTACCATCGGTGCACATATAACTGGTTTAAGATCAATTTCTTTTTCCAACAGTAAATTTTAACCGTCAGTATTGAATAACGTCGCCACGGTAGATGTCTGATCATTATTTTCGTTACCTGTGAAACTATGGGAATTTGCCCCTCTAGCCCCAGAGTCATTATTTTGTTGCGGCCTGCTATCCGACCGGTTAGCCGTCGCATTATTAGCGTTAGATCCATTAGACCTATTGTTTGTGCGGACGCCACTGGCTTGATTAAAATTCTGGTATCTATCTCGCCAATTTGAATCCGACCACCCTCTATGATTTCCTTCCGTCATATCTACTTCTCTCAAATATTTTTCAACTTCGTCCACTGTCCGTAGAAAGCAATTAATAATTCCCCGCTGTACTTCCGTAGAAAAGTGATTTTTTACCATAGAAATAATCTCTTTTTCCGTCATCTGATGAGTAAGAAATCCTACCTCTCTAACAAGCTTCAGAAAATAATCTGCTCTCAAACCCCGTTCGTAAGACCCAAATCTAATTCTGTTAAACAACTTCCTTTCCTCCTCAACCTCCCAGTAACGATCTAAAAACAGAACCTTGAATTCCTGAAAATTTTCTACAGTTTCCTCTTTTAACAAACCCCAGTCTTGGACTGAACTGCGTAAGCCGCTGACTGCTTATGCAACACCTGCCTCTTTAAAAATACTTTCAAGCTTCTTTATATAAATAATTGGGTGCACTGTACCCTCTGGTGTAAAATTTAAGCTCGAACCCCCCAGATCCCGCCATAAAGTTATATAATTAGTGTCCCTTTTATTACTAGCCTCCCCGTATGATACGCGACTGGCTTCCTTATAACCTACTTCTTCCCTGTGAACTATATGTTTACCATTTCTAGCAATTTTATTCTGCTCAGATATCATATTTACATCATGGCTTAATTTATTCATTTGCTCGAAAACTTTAACATAAATCTGATCTAAAGATTCCCTCATACTGGAGTTATTCATGTTCATATTATTTACAGCACTGATTAATTGTTTTAAAACATCGCCCATTCCTTCCTCACCCATTTCTGTACTTTTCCTGATCAAAATATTCGGCAACGTGGAATAAACTATTCAATTCTAGCTCAGCGTATCTACACAATTTCGCGTTACAAAACTTCGTTGTACTCTGCCACGGACTAAAATTAACCATAAAAACTATATAATAAAGGTAAAACTGATTAACTAGCCCAACGATTGGGTGCCAAATGTAACAGGCCGGGGGCTTTTCCCTACCTCCAAGCTATAAGACTTCTTTCTTTAGACTGGATTAATAAAAAACACTAACCAATCTAAGTAATCCCAAGGCCCCAAATATTTAGTTCATAAATATTAAATAATATTCTACTTATCGGGTTCTCCTACAACAATAATAATTAATACAAAACACGAATTCCAGTCAAAGACAACTGCCAAATTTACTAAACTCTTCGTTTATAACACAAGAAATAGCCTTATATCAAATAATAATATAATACTAGCCGCCTATTACAATAAACCATGAACCCTAAATAATGTTATGATAATAACTTGTTTAAATCAAGCGCAATAAAAATCACAAGTTTATTCCACTCACCCTTTGGACGTGATGAACGTTTACAAATCCCATGATGAGCCGGCTTACTTCAGCCCTACGTGCAGCACAACCTTCAACCTAATTATCGACTGCAAACAACGTGCCGTTGTAATTCAGCTAACTAACGTGCTAAACTCGCGTTGTGTACGGTAGTGTTTGTCACTTAATGCGAGTTTCACGATAAACGGTTGTCACATAATTAAAACCAATTCCAAGAATTTGTTTCAGTTATACTATACTGATAACACACGCGTGCTTTAAATGGCTGTTTTATACAACGTCTGTTATTTTTCATCCTCTTTTACTCTATGCTATTTATATTCCGTCTCCGCTTTGTTTTAAAACCACCTTCTGTTTCTCAACCTTCGTTTCGGTCGGTAGCTCAAATTTCTAAAGAATTATGTTTCAACGTACATTATGATCTCTTGAATTGTTTATTTGTCTGAAAGTCGTTTCTATGAACTGTTTGCCAGTTTAAAATTGTATTTTCCCAAGTTGTTTAACCTGTAGACTTCCTAGGATTTGTTTTAACGGACGCTTTGTTAGTTAAATGAACATATGCGTTTACATTATCGATTTTATATACTCTGTACACAAAAGCTTTTCCTTATTATTTGATGTGCTCTATTTACAACCTTAGAATATTAAAGCTAATTTTCCTCGCATTATCCTTGAGTTTTTATGCCCTACCAAGCTTCCACACTATGCAACTTTAAAATTAGGATTTATTGATACAAATGTATGCTATTATACGTATGTTTCAAAGTAAAACTAATTAATTTGAAGCGTAAATAATATATTCCTGTTTACTATATACAAGGGCCTTACAAAATTACTCTCTTGACTTATCTATCCTTCTTTACATTTAACCTTCACGATAATATATATATATATATATATATATATATATATATATATATTAAATGATATCTGTAATAATATATAAATTTCATTATGGTCATTTAGGTCATTACGACGGAATAGCTATTAAAATGCTGTACGGTTAATTTGATATCAAATTAAAATTGTTTCATAAAACGTCAATCGTTTATTCGAGGTGAATGGCCGTCATTTGCACACAAGCGGCAGAAAACTTCGTCGCGCACCTGACTATGACTTTTAATCTTAAATGATAACTTGTAAAATTAAGAATTAACTATGTGTTTTATTAGTTTAAGATTCAGTACCCAAACTTAAAATTTCATACGAGGATACAAAATTATTTAGTACAAACATTGTTCTTTTATAAATTAGTGGATAATTTTTGAATAATATTCAAAACTTTATTACCGTAAAATTACGACAGTCTTCTTTAAGTGCGATATGTTAATGTAGGATTGCATTTTAAGGGAAAACGTGATAGAATGAAGTGAAAACAAAAATTTGTTTCAGGATAACTGACATTTTTCTTCGTTAAATCATATCACTAAAGGTCAGACGTTTCTGAACCCTTCCTATCAAACGAAATGCTCTATAACTGCAAGTGTGTTAATAAACATAATGATAAACAATGACCTGTAGGTGGGTTTATACTTAGATTATGCTTTATCAAGTTTAATGCGAACACAGAATTAGAATTACTTAACGACTAGGAGTATATTACTTGTTGTGTTGTTGAATCAACTGAAAGAAATGCACTTGAGACTGCTGAGTGTCTTTGTTATTTGTTTTGTAATTAATATCGGAAGTAGTAAGAGTTTAAAGAATGATGATGAAATAGTTCTTGTACATGTGGTAAGCATACATACATTCACAACCGTTTTACTAAAATTTAAACATTAATACTTGTGTTGGGCATTTTTGTGTATCGATGTGTACAGGTCTGGTTATATCGGAACCATTTAGCTCTTTTCCACACTCCGTTTTTTAAAGCTAATCAGCTTTTGGGTGCTGTGTAAATTGCTAATACCCCAAGGTTGTCGAAATTTATCTAAACAAAATGAAACACGAAAACACAGGTTTCAGATTTGCGAAGAGGGCCCACCCACTATAGCCCACACGCTTAAACTGTAGGTAGATCGTTAGATCACCGCTAGATCCGGTTAAATCTTCACAAAATTACGATAGATCAGCTTTATAAGGCGTATTTTTCACTTAGGGTTTTGGGTAGGCTAACTTCGTACGAGCCCACCCATAAACGCAAACACAAACGAATTTAAGCGTATTCGTCTGCATTTCGTTAGATCCGATTAGGTCCAAACACAAAATCGTTAGATACGATTTTTTTTGTAGAAACTGACTTCACATATGGGTGAGCTAACTTAACACTTTTTTTGAAATTGTCAGTATTAACATAAAAATTGTGTCAATTGGTTGCTTTTTGTTAAATCCGGCGAACAAAATGTTAGGTCCACCGATGTTACTCGCCTACAAAAATTTAAAGTCGTTGTATGGGCTAACTATACATACTTGGAAAAACTATTAAATAAATAGTTGTTTACATTTCTAAATGAGATCAGAGGATTGTTTTTCGTTAGATACGTTATAATCCGCTAGTAGAGGTCAACTGTAGGACATAGAACTAAGTGTATTGGCCAACTTCACACTTTTTGAAATTGTCAGTGTTAACATATGAAATGTGTCAGATGATAGCTTTTCGTTAGATCTGATAAGAACCGGTAGAAAAAACGTTCGATCTGGTGATAGTTTAAAGTCTGTGAGCGGGCTAAATTCACATATTTGGAAAAATTATTAAATAAACGGTTGTTTTCATTTCAAAAGGAGATCTGACGATTGTTTTTCGGTAGATCCGTTATCATCCGACAAAAATTCGTTAGATCAGCTAGTGAAAAACAATTGTAGGACCCAGACGTAGGAAATTGGCCAAATTCACATTTTTGAAGTTGTTAGTATTAGATCCGGTAAGATTAGATGGAAAAACGTTAGATTCGTTGATAGTAATCACTTGTAGAAACTTAAAGATGGTGGGTGGACTAAATTCACATATTTGGAAAATTTATTAAATAAACAGTTGTTTACATTTCATATTGAGATCAGAGTATTGTTTTTCACTCGATCCGATTTGGTCCGGCGAAAAATCCGTTACATTTGCTAGTAGGAATCAACTATAAGACAGAAGCAAGTGGGTGGGCCAACGTCACACATCTTGAAATTGTCAATATTAACACAAAAATGGTGTTAATTGATCGCTTTCCGTTAGATCCGTCGAGATGCAGTGGAAAAAATGTTAGATCCGCTAATGGTAATCACCTATAGAAACTTAAAGTTGGTGGGTTGACAAATTCACATACTAGGAAAATTTATTACATAAATGGTTGAATGAGATCAGAGGACTGTTTTTCGTTAGATTCGTTATAATCTAGCGAAAAAATTGTTAGATCCGCTAGTAGGGGTCAACTGTAGGACATAGAAGTATCTGTATTGGCCAACTTCACACTTTTTGAAATTGTCAGTGTTAACATATGAATTGTGTCGTATAATAGCTTTTCGTTAGATCCGATAAGAACCGGTAGAAAAAACGTTCGATCCGCTGATGGTTTTCGTTTATTGAAAAGCCGGTGGGCGGACTAAATTCACATATTTGGAAAAATTATTATATAAACGGTTGTTTACATTCCAAAAGGAGATAAGATCCGTTGTAGGTAATCACCTATAGAAACTTAAATACGGTGGGTGCATTAAATTCACATATTTGGAAAAATTATTAAATAAACAGTTGTTTACATTTCAAAATGAGATTCAAGGATTGTTTATCGCCAGATCCGGTATAGTCTGTCGAAGAATCGTTAGATCCGTTAGTGGGGGTCAACTATAGGATATAGTAGTAAAAGTTTTGGCCAACGTTTCACTTTTTGAAATTGTAAGTGTTAACATATGAATTGTGTCAGATGTTAGCGTTTAGTTAGATCGAATAAGAACCGGTGAAAAAAACGTTCGATCTGTTGATGGTTTTCACTTATAGAAATTTAAATTCGGTGAACGGCTAAATTTACATATTAGGAAAAATTATTAAATAAATGGTTGTTTGCATCCCAGAAGGAGATTAGAAAATTGTTTTTCGTTAAATCAAATATGATTCGGCAAAAATTCGTTAGATCCGCTAGTAAGGAACAACTGTAGGACATAGACGTAGGAAGGTTGGCCAATTGTTAGTATAAACATAAAAATGGGGTCAACTGGGCGTTTTTCGTTAGATCTGGTAAAATTCGGTGGAAAAACGTTAGATCTGCTGATGGTAGTCACTTATAAAAACTTAAAGTTGGTGGGTTGACTAAATTCACATATTTAGAAAAATTATTAAATAAACAGTTGTTTACATTTCATTATGAAATCAGAGTATTGTTCTTCGTTAGATCCAACTTGGTCCGGTGAAAAAACCGTTACATTCGCTAGTAGGGGTCAACTATAAGTAGCTGGGTGCGCCAACTTCACACTTTTTGAAATTGTCAATATTAACACAAAAATGGTGTTAATTGATCGCTTTCCGTTTGATCCGGCGAGATCCAGTGAAATAAATGTTAGATCCGCAAATCACCTATAGGGCGGCTCCGTGGCGTAGTTGGTATGCGCGTGACTACTACTCCCAAGGTCCCGGTTTCGAATCACAACACGGTTCGCTTGAAAAATGTTAGGCGAGCATTTTTCGCAAGAATACACCCTCGTTCAGATGAGAGGTAAAATAGAGGTCCCGTGCGTGAGTGTTATCACGCGCGTTAAAGATCCCTACCTTGCTTGATACAGCAGGGGTTCGGCAAAATTCAAAATTTTTCAGGTAAAAAAAACTCGCTTCGTGGCCAATGTAGTACTTTCGGGTGGATCATTGGAAAATCTCATGTAGGATAATTATCTATAGAAACTTAAAGTTTGTAGGTGGACAAAATCCACCCAGAAAAATTATTATATAAACGGTTGTGTACAGTTCTGAATGAGATCAGAGGAATGTTTCTCGTTTTATCCGGTATAATCCGGCAAAAAAATCGTTAGATCCTCTAGTAGGGTCAACTGTAGGGCATAGTAGTAAGTGTATTGGCCAACTTAACACTTTTTGAAATTTCCAGTATTAAAATATGAATTGTGTCAGATGATAGCTTATCGTTAGATCTGACAAGAACCGGTGGAAAAAACGTTTTTGAAGTAGCCAGTATTAACATAAAAATGCTGTCAATTGATCGCTTTTCGTTAGATCCGGTAAGGTTAGGTGGAAAAACGTTAGATCTGCTAATGATAATCACCTATAAAGACTTAAAGTTTGTGGGTAGAGTAAATTCACATATTTGGAAAAATATTAAATAAGCGATTGGGTACAGCCGTGAGTTGCTTGGTTGGTAACCAACTCCCGCCCAAATAGAACAAACAGAACTCGCACTCAAAACTTCTTTAGCATAATAATATCACTATCTCCAATTTTGTTGTTTCTAACAAACTTATCTTGAATGACAATTCAAACGAAGATACCTCTTCAAACGGTAGTGAAATCGTTCGGGACACAATTAAGCCAGAAAAAACATTTCTTGCAATAATAAAACCAAAAGAATGGGACCAAATAAGACCCATTCAGAAAAAATATAAAAGATCTGATAGAGGAACTATTCGTCACTACACAGTGTTACTACCGTGTCAATGCACAGATCTTATACTTAAGAATTTATGGGAACAGCATAAGATTCCGTGTCCGTTTACCTTTGATAGAGCCACCATATACAATGATCAGCCTGAAAGAAACCAATATTTGAAAATAACTACAAAATGCAGAGAGTGTGGGTGCATAGCAACCAGAGTAATTTTTAGAGGAGCTAGCTGAAAGAAATTACACACACCTGCAGTAGCGATGCAATGACAGCAGACATGTTCCACACAATAGCAAGCGTTATTTAACAGGAAAGCACAAAGAATTGGACAAGTTCGCTTAAAAAATGCATCTCCCACATTGTACAAGCGCCTACAAGCACGTAAAACAATTGATCCGAATGACGTTGACGAACCTCAACTCATCAAAACGTCAGTTTTGAGGAAAACCAAGCAAAATCAGAGAGACAACACATTGAAGGTGATTACCGGTGCTTACCCCATTTCGAGTGTGAGTATCATGAAACACACAGAAGCTTTCGCAGGAAGTATTCATAATATATCTCTGAATAACACTATGGTACAATACTTCACGCCTAATCAGTTTTTTTTTGTTTAAAAAGTACAGTAAAGAAATTTATATTCAATTAACGTGAGATGTTATTGGAGATCTAGTACAAAAGAAAAATATTTTTGTAGGAAATTGTTATGCATACCGGACATGCGCAATTACTAATTACCCAATTGTCTCAAAAACATGACGCTAAAACAATTTTATATTGGATACATGAGTGGGAGGCACTGGGTGCTCCATAGCCTAAAGAAGTAGTGTAGGACAATTCACCAGCTTTAAAGAGTGCTCTGACCTGATCATTTGGTCGGTCGTCAGATGTACAGTAATACATAAACCAAACTTTTGCATACCTAATGAAGGACAGCAATACTCCACCCCCATGCTTCATTCGGATTAATGTAGCAAATTTTGTTCACAAGGCGAAGAAATGACACTTTCGGGAAAAAGGGAAAGACTTTTGATAAAAGCGGAAACACTAGAGGAATGCAAACTTTTACAATAGCTCTCAGTCCGAATGAAGACACTGAGGGCGGCGTAAATCAATCACTTGTCGGAAAAAAGTCTGGAGATATTAGCAAACTTAATAAAAGGCGACCCTGATATCATTCTTTGCTATAAATGTAAGGATTTCTGTTACAGGACACAAATAAAGGATTAGCTAAATGCCATCTTTGTGACATTGCAAAAAAGGGTGAATAAAACCACGAAAAGAAAGCTAAATGCGTATTATCGTCCCAGAGTACTACACGCGTGGTCAGCGGTTTTGGCAAAAACGTACGCATTACCTAACAGAATAGCTTCTTGAACTACTGTTACAAACGATGGACATTTGTGGTCTAAAAAAGAGAATTTTGCGAAGTACTTACAAGTCTTTAAAACTAGATAGATTTGTTGCAACTATTTCAAGATCTATAGAAGGCCAATGCAGGACCCTTAAAAGCACGAAAAACCCTTCATCTAGAATCAACACCAGTCTCAAAATTTAAAAACAGCCTCCGCATTACAAAGATTTGGAGACCGTGGAGAACGGGGTGTGAACTCAACAAAAACAAGGAAGAAGACGAACTAGATAATGAAGAAGTACGCAATTACATTACTGAAGAAGTACAACTTATGCAACAATATAAAACAACATATAAAGAAAACAAACCTAAACGTGAAATATAGATATACTGTGAAGATGACAAGATCGAAGACGAAAAGACCGGTAGCAAAATAGATGACAGCAACATACGGAATGACTTTGTAAGTGACAATGCATGTGGAAGTACAAACAGAGTTGGAGTGATGTATCTCTGGAAGAAGCGTCTTGAAACAAAATTTGGTAGAGAATTGGCGTGGCTCGGCATAAACGATAGAGAAAAAGATCTAAATATTTGACTTCATTTCCGTATTTCAGCCTTCGCATAGACTTATGCGTAATTACAACTTTATGGAGTTTGTAAACTTAGTCAGAGAATCACAATGTTTTGTTAAAAATACTTCTCCTTTTAACACAATTTGTTAGGTTCTAACAGAGATATATATAATGAATTCTAGTTGTAGATCGTTTCTGACACATTAAGGAGCATACTCATGCAAATGTCCACAGAGTTGGCTGCTGATGGATCATGCAGTAGTACATACAAGAAAAGAGCTGAAACAATTTCAAGCATTATCAACCCAGTAAAATATTCGCATTTTCTTACCGCTGTGTCCAAAAGGAATAAACAGACACTAATTGAGATAGAATATAAATGATGTGAAAATCTTAAAACAGTTGTGTTGGAATGCTTGAATGGAGAACATCTAGTAGAAATTAAATTGGAATGCAAAAATCCAAAGTGTGGTCAAACCAAAACAAAAATAGTCTCTATCTTGCACGCAGATTCTAATATTGTATCTTTAGAAGGAATTACTGCTCTTGAGAAAGCAGTCATTGTCTCTCTAGACCAAAGTTGACCAGTATAAAACGATAATCCAAGTTTGTAGATATAAAACCAAAAATTACTTGTAGTGTAGGCTAATATAGCTAATAAATAGTGTAGGCTAATTATTATTGACATTGAATTCTTATCTTCAGAGGATCTAAGCAAAGTGATACAAACAAAAAACGCTAGACCATACGCCGTATGTAAGCTACCACATAAAGTGGATATGTTCGGAAAGCTGTTCATCTTTTTTGGGGTAATTGCTCGTCGCCCAGGACACTACATTGCGTCTACTCGACGTTCCGATGAGAGATGGGAAATTTTCCAAATCAAGCAAAGTAAAGGAATGTCATACTTCTGAATTTCTGTATGCTCACGTGTTAATATTCAGCAAAGACTAATTTTAGAAAATCGGTGTTCCGTCACTGTTCAGTGTTTTATTTATTTTTCAATACCACATTCATAATTATCTGATCAGTCTTCTTGTAATTAACAAGCCGAAAGTACGATAACAATTAAGATCGCTCTAAAATCTGTCGACAAGCAAGCTGTTTCATACAAATATAACAACA
This sequence comes from Platerodrilus igneus, assembly GCA_036346225.1. Lineage (NCBI taxonomy): Eukaryota > Metazoa > Arthropoda > Insecta > Coleoptera > Lycidae > Platerodrilus > Platerodrilus igneus. The sequence goes on from JARFIW010000791.1 coordinate 9,036,069, forward strand.
CTCACACACGGGACCTCCATTTTACCTCTCATCCGAACGAGGACGTATTTGTGTAAAAAATGCTCGCGTAACATTTTTCAAGCAAACCGTGTTGGGATTTGAACCCGGGACCTTGGACATAGTAGTCACACGCATAGCAACTACACTACGGAGCCGCCTGTTTAAGGTTTTTTCCACCAGATGTTACTGTATCTAACGAAAAACAATCGATTGACACCATTTTTAGGTTAATTCTGACAAAAAGTGTGAAGTTGGACCGCCCACCTACTCCTATAACGTACAGTTGACTCCTACTAGCGGATCTAACGGCTTTTTCGCCGGATCATACAGGATCTAACAAAAGCAAACGTCTGATCTCATTTTGAAATGTAAACAACCGTTTCTTTAATAATTTTTCCAAATATGTATACATGGCCCAACCACCAACTTTAAACTTCTAATCAGCGTATCTAAGGTTTTTTTGTCGTATCTTGCCGGATCTAACGAAAAGCGATCAATTGACACCATTTATATGTTAATACTGACAATTAAAAAAAAAAGAAATTAACCTACCCACCGACTTCTGTCGTACAGTTGACCCCCCACAAGCGGATCTAATGGTTTTTCGTCGAATCATACCGGACCTAACAAAAAACAATCCTCTGATCTCATTTTGAAATGTAAACAACCGTTTATTTAATAATTCTTCCAAATACGTGACTTTGAAACAACCACTAACTTTAAATATCTATTAGTGATTACCATCAGCGGATCTAACGTTTTTTCCACTGGATCTTACTAAATCTAACGAAAAGCAATTTATTGACACCATTTTTATGTTAATACTGACAATTTTAAGAAAAGGTGACGTTGACCTACTCACCTACTTCTATGTCGTACAGTTGACCCCTACTAGCGAAACTAATGATTCTTTCGTCGAATCATACCAGACTCAACAAATAACAATCGCCTGACTTCATTTTAAAATGTAAACAACCGTTTATTTAATAATTTTTTCAAATATGTAAATTTAGCCCACCCACCAACTTTAAATTTCTATAGGTGATTCCCATCAGTGGATGTAACGTTTTTTCCCACTGGATCTTACTGGATCTAACGAAAAGCTATGAATTGACAAAATTTCTATGATAATACTGACAATTATAAAATAGTATGAAGTTGACCCATCCACCTACTTGTCATGCAATTGACCCCTACTAGCGGATCTAATTGTTTTTTGCCAGATGATATCGAATCTAACGAAAAACAATCCTCTGCTCGCATTTTGAAATATAAACAATCGGTTATTTAATAATTGTGCAATTAACCGAATTTGGACCACCCACTAACTTCAAATTTTTATAGGTGAGAACCATCAGCGGATCTAAAGTTTTTTCCCCTGGATTTTACAGGATCTAACGAAAATCGATCAATTGACACAATTTTTATGTTAACTCTGACAATTTTAACAAGTGCGAAGTTGACCCGCCTACCAACTTCTATGTCTGACAGTTGAACCCTACTAACGAATCAAACGTTTTTTTGGCCGCATCATAGCGGATCTAACGAAAAACAATTCTCTGATCTCATTTGGAAGTGTAAACGACCGCTTATCTAATAATTTTTCCAGATACGTGAAGTTAGCCCATTCGCGGACTTTAACTTTCTATATGTGGTTACCATCGGCGGATCTAACTTTTCACCGGATCTAACGAAAAGTAATCAATTAACACAATTTTTATGTTAATACTGACAGTTCAAAAAATTTGAAGTTGGTCCACCCATATATATGGCTGTTAGTTTCTACAAAAAATTAGATCTAACAATTTTGTCTTTGTATCTTACCGGATCTACCAAAATGCAGATGATAATGCCCAAATTCGATTGTATTTGTATTTATAAGTGGACTCGTAGCGCGAAGTTAGGTCACCCAAAACCCTAGCTTTAAAAATACCTTTTATAAAGCGGATCTAAACTTATTTTGCGTGGACCAAACTGGATCTAACGGGTATCTGACGATCTACATACATTTTGAGCGGGTGAGCTATTGTGGTTAGGCCAATTTCACAAACTTTCCGTATTCTACTATACGTAAAAGTGCAGCGATAACTAATTGTGGATTTCTTCATTCTAGTTTACAACCATATGGATACGATTGCTGTATTATAGGTATTATTTGGTTCTTATATAAAATACCCAACTTCAAGTAAAGCCTCACACTAATTTAATTTGCAAACAAATATAGATCGTCCGCTGAAGCACAAAGTATTCGGTCAAGAGCTATAAGGCATGTGACTATTATCGTTTAATTGACCCTGTTTTAAAAGTTTCACAAATAAAGCGTAACAAAGAAACAACGTTCCATGTTGTGAGCGTCAATGTAGCAGTTTTTAATAATACGTGCTAAAGAAACAAATTATGGCACTGCAATAGTTTTGACAATTTCTACACAGGCTCTCATGTTTCACGCGACTTGCTACAATTAGTACACTTTAAAAAATAGAGTCTTATACGTTGAACATGGAAAGGCTAAAAACTGGATACCAACTGCTAACTTGGCTACTAGCCCAAGGTAGAGATAGAGGTGGGTCGATTAAATTTACTTAATTAAATGGAAAACAATATAATCTTAAGTTGGACACCACTGTACTTAACACATATTAATTAATTTAAAACCATAGGTACAGAAAACCATATCGGATCTGTCAATTATAAATTTTTCTATTGAAATTTTTGGTTAAACATGAAACATATGTGAGGTGTTATCTCAATCAATCAGACGTCTTCCTAAAGAAATATTTTTAACAGATGTACTTCTACACAACAAAGATACCAGCATAATAATCCGTCTATTTCATATCGAGGAACAAAAGATTTAATCACTTTATAACATTAATATTCAACAATTAAATTACGTCACAAATTTTTAGTTTAGCTTCAAGTATTTAACCAAAATTTACACATTTGTCATGTTTATTCATGGGGTGTCAGATCTCGTACCATTTACATATTCAAACAAACAGCTTAATTTATAAAACATGGAATTTTAAGTGATCTTTACACAAATCTTACTTTGTTACAAAGATTAAAGAGCGGTTTACTTAAATGATTTTCTTTTGCTAAATATCTCAAGTTACAAAAAATTGATAAATTAAAATGCATTTACGGTTTTTTTGTTTTACAAAGCGAATCCCAAAACGATAGGCTTTTACGACATGTGAATTGATTTTTCATGCTTGAAGGGGGTAGTTTAATACAACCAGTTTCCTTTTACAAATTCGATTAGAAATTTGGCCAAATAAAGAGAGAAAGCAGCTAGATGGCAGGAATATATAGGGAATTTATATTCGGGAGAGGAACTAACAGCATTAGAACAGGAACCAGATATTGAAAATGATTACCTAGGATATTCTATACTAAGAGATGAGTTTAAATTAGCATTAAAGAGTCTGAAAAAATGGTACGGCACCAGGTACAGGTAAGGTGCATGCAGAAACTCTAAAAGCGGCTGGACAAACAGTAACAGAACGTCTCTTCCAACTTGTATGCTATATGTATGAGACAGGCAAGAAACCGAAAGATTTCAAACGTAACATCATAGTAACTATACCAACAAAAAAAAGGCGCGGATAGGTGTGAAAGCTTTCGAGCAATAAGCTTGACAGTATACGTTTTCAAAGTATTAACTAGAATTGTACAAAGACGAACTGAAGAAATAGTAGGAGAAGATCAATTTGAGTTTATGCGAAGCAAGGGAACACGGGAGGCTATTTTAACTCTGAGGATGATAATGGAAAAACAATAGAGAAGGGGAAAGCATGTATATATATATATATATATATATATATATATATATATATATATATATATATATGGAATGGAAAAAATGTTCGAAATACTCGAAAAGATTGAAAAGAGTTTTAGGGATAGACGGCAAATGTATAAGTGTTGGGGGATCCTTGACAGCCACAGGCTATTTATTTTTTATTTATTTATTTGTTCCAACGTTTCAGTAGTCTGCTACCTGAAATTTAAGCAGACCTGGCTTTCCCACAGAAAGTAACCATCATGTGTTATGTGTGTATGTGTGATGTGTAGGATGGTTGTGTGTATGTGTGTTGTGTGTGATGTTGGTCCGTGTTACGTTCCCCCTCTAGGACCAGGACCATCGGCAGCCGGATATCCCAGTCGCCAAGAAAGAACGCACAACGGACATTGCCTTGTCACTCCGGACCATCGGCAGCCGGAAATCCAGATGTTGAAAGGCAATGGAAGTGTGTGTTTAGGTGTGTGTGTGTGTGTTTGTGTGTGTGTGCGCGCGCGTGTGTGTGTGTGTGAGAGAGAGTTGTGTGTATGTGTGTTGTATGTAATGTTGGTATCCGTGTTACGTGCCCCCTTTAGGACCAGGGCCATCGGAAGCCGGATATCCCAATCTTCAAAGAGGAACGCTCGACGGATGTTGCCTTATCAGTCTGGACCACCGGCAGCCGGAAATCCAGATGTTGAAAAGGCAATGTAAGTGTGTGAAAAGTGTTTTATGTTTGCACAGTACATAAGAGGTGTTTTGTGTGTTTGTTAGTGTGTGTGTGTGTGTGTGTGTGTGTGTGTGTGTGTGTGTGTGTGTGTGTGTGTGTGTGTGTGTGTGTGTGTGTGTGTGTGTGTGTGTGTGTGTGTGTGTGAAGTGTGTTTGAAATGTTAATTTGTGTTTATGTTTGCCCAGGTTACTAAAAGGTTGGATTGAATTAGTATAATTGTGTACATGTTTGAACTTATACTATTACATAAATAAAAAATTAGGTTCTTTCACAGGAAAGGATTTGTTTGCTGTATTGTTTGCCTCGAGTATGTGAAAGTTCTTAAAATTTAGCGTTTGTTAAAAAGAAAAGAAATTCCCTATTCTACTACTTAAAATTAACTTATACTATCACTTAAAATTAACTTATACTACTACTGTTGGTTGTTATTTGTGAGAGCCACAGGCTACTTAACCCCCTTCGTATACCGATCATTTACATTTCGAATGATCCACCCGAAAGTACTAAATTGGCCAGGAGGCAAGTTTTTTGTTGCCTGGAATTTTAAAATTTTGCCGAACCCTTGCCGTTCCAGGCAAGGTAGGGATCTTTAACGTGCGTGACAACACTCAATAAATTAAAATGCATTTACGGTTTTTTTGTTTTACAAAGCGAATCCCAAAACGATAGGCTTTTACGACATGTGAATTGATTTTTCATGCTTGAAGGGGGTAGTTTAATACAACCAGTTTCCTTTTACAAATTCGATTAAAAATTTGGCCAAATAAATGACTTACCCTTAACAGCAAGTCACTGACGATAAACCCTAAGAAACTAATCTTGTACGGATTTATATAAACTTCAGGCCATAAATATTCATCCGCTGCCTTTTTCAGGTAGCAAACCAAGGGCTACAGATCAACTCTTTGTAAGTACGAGGCGGTATTATCGCCCTGAGGAATTTTGTGCTAAGAAAATATAGAATAAGGCACTGTCTTACTTTTTACCACTAATTTTTACTTTCAACGACTTACATTCCCATTTACTCGACGCATAAAATTTGAACTGCTCAAAATTTTATTGTAATCAAAATAGATTCTTAACAGCCACGCGTGGTGTTTAAAAACAACTTGGACACCTTGATATATTTGTGAACAGTAACTTATATGTTTTCAATTCATAATGATGAAAATGATATTAAAAACAGTTACCTTGTCGTTCATAACAAGCTTTGAAACACATAAAGTATCATAATTTTACCAGAAAATTAAAATAGAAAATAGGGAATCGAATATTGTTTTCCATACGGGATTAAAAATTTATTATAAGTATGAAACTTAAATTTGTAGATAAATAATTTTTAGCGAATTTAAAAAAAATCTTTTATTTTATGCAAAATGGTTACACTGTAAAAAGATTGTTACACTGTAAAGAAAATTGTTACAACTTGGAGGTTTTAAAATCCGTATAAAAAGAAATAAAAATAAAAATTTTTTTTTATTGGTTGCAAAAGGGCAATCACTTAAAGGTACCTTATTGAAACTTATTAAAGTTAGCCTTTCACCTAAAAATATCTGCGAGCAATCAGATATGAAGGAGCAGGTTTTTCTAATTCGATAGTTGATATCTTTCCGCATTTCTGCTCCTGAGCGGTAAAACTTCCTATCTTTCCATTTTTCAAATCTGCTAAACAAGTTGTATGATCTCTTAGTTTAGCCGAGTGAATAGTTTACTAACACAGGTAAAATTTGTCGTTTTTTTTTCCGATTTTTTTAATTAACTGTTCTGGTTCGTTTGAATTTAATAGCCGTATTTTAATACACACCTTTTCTTTGTTAAATCGCCGACTTTTGCAAATGTTGTCTTAAAGACCGATTTCGTCTTGCTACATTTTGATTAATGAAGCAAACGCAAGGGTATTTATTATTACAACAGCGCCATTTATCCTGTAACAAAGCGCGAATACCTGCAAGAAGTGACATTGTTTAAAAAATCAAATTACTATCGCTATCAAAATATGAAAAGAGAATTTGTTTTAGCTTTTCAGACATGGAGCTAGAACACCAATTGAGTTTTATCCTACTGATCCTCATAGTAATCAAACCTTTTACCCAACAGGCCGAGGAAGCTTAACTAACGTAAGGTTACAAATAATTATTTTATAATTAATTATCTTAACTTTAACTAGAATGGAAAATTAATGATGTTTAAAGTTGGGCAAACATTAAGGAAAAAATATGACTCACTGCTGGGAAATGATTACACAGAAGACAAGATCACAGTGAGAAGCACTGATAGGAGTAGAACAAAGATGAGTGCATCTTTGGTATTAGCAGGTATGTGGACGCCAAGTAAAACTCAAAAATGGCATCCCTCACTAGCTTGGTTACCAATTCCAGTGATTGCAAAATCCAGAGAAGAGGAAGATGTAAGTATAGTTACGATTAAGCAGATTTAAACAAATCTTTATTAAATATAGAACCATAGTATCTACTTGCCATCGTCTTGTTCTATCAGTGCAATATATAATCTTTATCTACTTTGCTATTAAGATAAATAGTATCTGTAGGCTCGTTACGTACAGTTTTTTTTCAAAACCAGATAGATATTTCACAAAGAAATTCGTAAAAGTACCTCACCTGGTATTTTATAATTCGGGAATTGCTGTCGATTCAACTGTAAACAAGGTAAATGGTGTGGTAGAAGGGAATAATGTACTCTTGACGTGGATTGAAAGGACATGGTTAGTGAAAACCCATTTTAATCAGTGACTAGATAGTACTTCCTGCTCGACTCTTCCCTAGCTCCACTTAACGTTTCAGTCATTTTCTCAAACTTCCAGTTTGAGTCCTACCAAAACTGTCGCATCTCCTTTAACATTCTCATATTCATTTCACTCCCTTGGTCTCCCGATTCCGTCTTCGACTGATCCATTTTACCTCCAGCTTCCGCTTCTATTTTCGGTTCCGGTTTATCAAACAAAGCACTATCACTACTTCCAATCTCAACTCCTTGACTCCTCAACCACGCCAAAATAAAAAATTAGATTCCTCTTTCATACAAGATATATACACCCCCTTTTAAGATACTCCATAAACTGTATAATTCAAGATCAATATTTATCTTAGTAAAACATATCCAATTAATTTCAATACAACAAAATAAAACGTAATAGGGCTTCAAAACATTTCTTACTTTAATTTTGTTTTATTACGAGCTCATAGTAAAACCTAACTTTTCGTGCTAATTTTGCACACTAATAATCAAAAAGACCCTCTTACCTTGCACATAATAACAAATGCCATAAAATATTCCTACACATCCACTCCCATATCAAATAAAATAACAATAACTCAAATTAAATATTCGATTACAAACTTTTCCCCCAATTCGTTCTTTAAACCACAAATTTACACAAATATAATAAAAACTGCAGTTACCTGGAGTCCATATTTACACACGGGCCTGCTACCATTCTATCAAGGACTGCTGTCATCAGGAACCACCCTAATCTGGATAGCTGTAACTAAATTTACCCAGAGGTTATCTATTGTCGCCCTCTCGACAGTGCATTTCAAACTTTGGGTGCTCTTCAAACCTTATTTTCCAGTACCATCAATTGTTGGTAATCAACTCAACCAATTAAACCCCGACATTTACTCCAGATTACATTGCATACTTTATAAAATCAGTGCAAGTTAAAATCAAACTGGTTTACTAATAGCATTTAACGTAAATTAAATTAAAACTATTGGAGTCGTCAGCTTGTCGAAAAATAAGAGAGCTCACAATCAACATTTTGGGTCTTATATGTAAGTCCCTCGTCTCTAAAAACCTGCCATAATTCTCAAAATTTCTACAATACAAACATTTTCACGTACACAATTCTTAAAAATGCGCCATGCTCACACTTCTTCAAAAATTACACTCTATGGTAGACAAAATTTTACGTATTCTTTCTAACCGAAACTTATTTTCACAATCTTTTTTAGAAACTCAAATTAAAGCTGACAACAACGCACACGTACTAAATGGTTTCGCCGTATTTTAAACTACCTCACTCCAATAACCTTGTCTATTCAGCCCAAGCTGACGAAAGATAACATTTAAACTACATCCATCACCAACACGTGTTATATCTATCGCACTTCTACATATGCTTGCAAATCAACTATCTCTCTTGTTTTGTTTTCAATTTTGTTTGAAACGAACAACAGTTGCTGCCAACCTTGCTGTTGCATATCGAGGTTACGTTCTTTACTAGAACTATTAATTTTATTTTAGCCCTGATAACTGACGTCGGAACTAAACTACCTGGAATTTGTCGTTTGCTTATTTCACTTCTTTGTCCTTATTTAATACAATACAAGGAAAACTACGACGGTTAGAAACATTCTAGAGCTTTTTAGAAATTACTCTTCCCAATTTGTTTGTAATTTAATAATACTAGGAAACTAGCTTTTTCCACAACACGTTCTAAAAGCTTTTAACAAATATATAACGCCAACTACTCTTATTAAATAAGAGGGTTTGAAATTTTGTTTACAAATATGAAATTTAAATCTCGTCTTATGCACAGGATGTTTCTAATAGTCCATACGCTATACTTTAAGAGTATTTATATCTAAAGGATTATGAAAATTAGATTTAGTTTTCTGAAATTTTCTGCACAATTATTAAATTCTAAAATTAGTAACTTTAAAAGCATTTCAAAGTTATCTGTTACACTTTCAATGCTGAATCCCCAAATTAAATTTCAACTTGAAAAATAATACTCTTTCAGCCACCAAATATCACAGTAATATATATAATGTTAAAGAATTAATGGACTAGTTGATGATATTTTCGTAAAAAGTTGTTGAATTTTCTTGGATATATAGTCCAAAATTATTAAAATAGTTTATTAATTTGAAACAGTTTTATTTCAACTTGCCGTTTGGGCATATACATTGTGTCTTTTTTAAAAACTATAAAAGAATGGAAATAGCAGAAAATGTATAAATATAATGATGTAACTTACTTCAAGCATTAAACACAAGTAATTGAAATTAAAATGAAAAAATGATTAACATTTAAATTAAATACAAAAGTTATATGGTTCTGATATTAAAAGGTAACGTTGGTAACTATGATTCGTAAAAATGTACTTTCAAAAATTGCAGGAGTACGTTACAGCATGGACGGTGATTATAAAGCAATACAGAAAGATATTGAATTAATGTAGGTGATGTAGATGTTGTTTAAATTGACCCATGCTATACAATGCAGAGTACATCTTAAGAATATTGTCTGTTACTAACTAGACTATTATTAATTGGATTTTGTTCTTTATTAATATGATAAGATTTTAAAAACAGCCTAATCTTGTAATGCGGTTCATTGTTCAAAATGACAGCATCTTCAAAGAGAGGTTTGTGCTTGGTGGTATATACGTAGGAAGCTAAAGCGCATTTATTGGAATCCTTACCACAGTCACTTTTGTGCTGGATTAAACGATTTCTCAACCACTGACAAGTTTGTTCAATGTAACAGCTATGGCAGCTACATTCAATTTTCTAAATGATTTTACTATGGAGCGGTTTTAAAATTTGATCCTTGAGTTTAGTCAAGAAATTTTTGATGGAGGTGTTTTATTCATAAGTACTGGCTAGGTTGGGTTGTTTAAGCAACTTTACTAGTAGATGAGTCAAAGTTTGGATGAAAGGGAGCTTTTGTAAATAAAATTATTACGTTTGTGGCTATTGTCAGGTAGCATGTTATTATAAATTAGTTTATGTAGCAAAGATATGGAGTATCCATTGTTTATTAAAGTGTTAAAAAGTATTTTTTTTGTTTTTAGCGAGAAATTTGTGGATCAGAGATCAATTCAATACGAGAGCGTAGCGTTTTAACTGTGTTAGTCTTATATTTGAGGGAGTGGTTTGAGAAGAAATTTACATATCTGCCTGAATTTGTAGATTTGGTATAACAATCTAAAATAAATGGATTGGCATGTTACCTAATGACTAAAACGTCCAGAAAACGTAATACCATTAACTTCAATACTAAATTTAAGGTGTTTATTGAAGTTGTTAAAATCAGGAGGAACGGAGCAGTTGACGTCATCCACATATTTTACCAAGAAAGACATCTGAAAGGGTATAACTGAATCAAGCAAATTATCCATTACCATTTGAGCTATAATCGGGGATAGTGGGGAACCTATCCGGATAGTAAATATTTGTAGGTAGTATTTGTCTTGATAAACAGTATAGGTGTTGTTAAAGACAAGATTAATGTAGGCAAGAAAGTAAGTTTCTGATATCTTACAGTGAGATTCAATTGAAGCTCATTTATTTTTAATGATGGATATAACTAAAGGTAGAGAATATTGGTGAATAAAGATTTCACGTCTAGTGAAACAAGTATATGATTTACGGGTAAACGGAAATTTTTAAATTTTTTTACGAAGTTACACTATCTTTAACGTTGTAATATTCTAAAGGGAAAGCAAGCTGAAGAATGCAAATAAGAAAATTTGCAAATGAGTAAATGGGAGTATTGATAGAGGAGATGATGGTCTGAGAGAAAGAACGGGTTTGTTGATCTTGAGTAATCCATAATATTTTCCAGGAATGCAATTATTAAAGATAGTTTTACCTTTGCAAAAAAATTTAAAAATTTCAGTTTATCCGTAAATCATAAACTTGTTTCTCTTGATGTGAAATCTTTATTCACTAATATTCCTCTACCTCTAGTTGAATCCATCATTAAAAATAAATGGACTTCAATCGAACCTCACAGTAAGATCTCAGAAAGTTACTTTCTTGTCTCCATTAATCTTGCCTTTAATAACGCATATTTTCTCTATCAAGACAAATACTACCTACAAATATTAAGTACCCCGATGAGTTCCTCGCTATCTCCGATTATAAATATTCTGGGGTATACACAAAAAGAAAATAAGAAACCATGGATAACATAATTTAATAGAGAAAAGACGAAAATACAAAAATAGGTCAAACGAAACGGTAAAAAAGAGATACAGAGCCATTAACTGGGAAATTATTCGCAAATGCAAGAAAGCTAAAGAATAATGGATGAATAAAAAGTGCAAAGAGGTATAAACTAAGATAGAAATAGAAAAGACAGACGAAGCATACAAACTAATTAGAATGAATTTTAGGGATATAAAACCGTATAGCAAAAATATAACGAACGCGAGAGGAAACGTTATTATAGAAAATGTAGAGAAAGTGGTTAGATGGCAGGAATATATAGAAAATTTATATGCAGGAGAGGAACCAACAGGAATCTGACATTGAAATGATGACTTGGAATATCTTATATTGCAAGATGAGTTTGAATTAGCATTAAAGGGTCTTAAAAATGGTAAGGCGCCGGGTACAAGTATGGTGCAAGCAGAAACTCTAAAGGCCGTTGGACAAGCAGTAGCAGAACGTCTAATCCAACTTGTAAGCTATATGTATGAGACAGGCGAAATACCCAAAGATTTCAAACGTAACATCACAGTGGTGTAGCAGCTAAATAACGAAAATTTGTTTCTAGCTTCTCTAGTGGTAACACTGATATCTTAAAAATTTGTTGATGTAAAGTTCACAAACTAATACACAAGTCTGCTAAGTTTGATATTGATAGGTGTTAAATTTTGTGCTCTGCGATTTTTTAAAGTTAGTAGTGTAGTCCCGTGACGTACAAAAATGTGTAACGTGAAAAACGAGTAACGAATCGTCATCAAGTTTCTGGTTAAATTTGACGAAAAACCGGTCGAAATTTGTCGTAAATTGCATCGTGTGTTTGGTAATGACTGATTATCAAAACCACGTGTGGACGAATGGGCTGTACGTTTTGCATCAGGTCGAGAATCGACGCAAGACGATGAAAGGCCAGGTGCATCTAAAATCGTGCACACTAGACAAAATGTCGAACGTTTGAGTGTGTTGGTGTAGACAGATCGACGCCTCACACTCCGAATGATGTCAAATGAATTCGGTATTAATAAAGAAACCATTCGCAAGATGTAACACGATGATTTATTGATGCGCAAGCTCTGTGCAAAGCTTATTTCGAAAGTGCTGATGGCGAAGCAAAAAGAATTGCCACGGTCGACCTGCGAGGACTTTCTTGAACGAATTCAGAGTGAAGGGCGTAACTGCATGAATTCGATTATCACGGCAGATGAAAGCTGGGTATATCAATATTACCATGAGGCTCGTCGACAAAGCAAACAGTTGGTTAAAGAGAGGGGAGAGCGTCTTGGATGTTTCGAAGCCAAATCAAGACAATGTTCATCTGTTTCTTCGATATTAGGGGTAATGTGCATCGAGAATTTTTTCTTAATGGTCAAACGGTGACTTTGGTATTTTACATTGAAGTTCTTAAGCGATTGTGCCATAGAATGTCCGTGTCAGGCCAGAATTAGCAAAAAATAGTAGAATTCTTAACCATGACAATGCGCCCTGTTCACAAATCATTAAAAGTTAAACAGTGTTTGACCAGTAGGAACATAACAACGCTTCCCCACCCGCGTACAGCCCTGATCTGGCTACACTGGACTTCTGACTATTTCCAAAGTTGAAAAAACCAATGAAAGGACATCGCTATGAGGATTTGGAGGACATTCAACGTGCCGTAACGCCGGTGTTGAAAAGCTTACCTTCTGGAAGCTTCCAGGTGTGCTTCCAGAAATGGGAGAAACGTTGGTCCAAGTGTTAGACTTGGAGGAGGGTACTGTGAAAGCATAGGTGCATAAATCATTATAAATACTAAATAAACGTTTTAAAATTAAAAATTCTCGTTAGTTCATTGCTACATCTAGTATATCAAAAAGTAGAGGCGCGGATAGATGTCAAAATTTTCAAACAATAAATCTGACAGGACACGTGTCAAGATTATTAACTAGAATTGTACAAAGGCGAATGCAAAAACGAGCTGAAGGAACACTATGAGAAGATCAATTTGAGTCTAGGCGAAACAGGGGAACACGGGAGGCTATTTTAGCTCTGAAGTGATAATAGAAAAACAATAGAAATGGGAGAAAGCGTGCATAGAAGGTTTGTAGGTCTGAAGAAAGAATTCGACAATGTAAAATAGAAAAATGTTCGAAATACTCAAAATGATTGGAACGAGCTGTAGGGATAGACGGATAGTACATAGCTTATACAAAGAGCAAACAGCGGTAATACAATTAGAGCAGGAACGTAGAGTAGTAAATATTAGGAAAGGGGTAAGACAGGAATGTGCCTTATCCCCATTAATTTTTAACTTGTACATAGAAGAGGCTATGAATACGGTCAAATGCAGGAAGACGTATGGAATTACTATGCAGGGACAAAGGATTGATATGCTTAGATTTGCAAATGATATAACGGTATTAGCATCTAGCAAAGAAGAGTTATAAGCTGCTCTTAATGAAATAGAAACAGTTCTAACAGAGAGATACTGTATGAAAATTAAACAAAGTAAATCTAAAGTTCTTGTATGTAAAGGAGGGAAAAATAAACCAAAAACAAGAATACAAGTAGGTAACGAAAACTTACAAGAGGCTAAGAATTTCTGCTACCTAGGAAGCCAAATAACGCAGGATGGGAAAAGCACAAAAGATATAAAACAAAGATTAGCACAAGGTCGTGCTACATTTAACAAGAAAGAGCAACTACTGTGTTCAAAGACAACAAACATAGAAACAAGGAAAAGATTGCTTAAAACATATTTGTGGAGCACAGCACTGTACGACTGTGAAGCTTAGACAGTAGGAGAAGCAGACAAGGAAAAGGCTTCTAGCCTTTGAAATGTGGTGCTACAGACGTATGATAAAGATATCATGGACAGACAAAGTTAAGAACAAAGAGATACTAGAAATGGTAGGGGAAGCAAGAAATACGTGGAAAGCTGTAAAAAATAGGAGAGATAGGATGATAGGTCACATTCTAAGACGTAAGGGAATAGTAGGGAATATACTAGAAGCAGAGATAGGAAAAAAAGAGAAGTCGAGGTAGATCTAGGTTAGACTATTGCACTCAGATAGTGAAAGTTGTAGAATGTAAGAATTTCAGGGAATTATGTAGGCTAGCTCAGAATAGAATCGATGGACGTACGCATCCAGCCAGCTCCAAGATAGAAAAATTAATGACGAAAAAAATTAATGTACTGAAACATAATGATTAATATAAACAACTAAAGGTATGGGTCTTGCAATCGCCTCAACTAATGTTAGTTGTGTGAAAGTATTTACTGGAAAACAATTAATTCGACAAATGTCAAAGTATTGGGAGATTCTTGGCAACCACAGGTTGCTTAACACCCTTCACATACCCTACATTTGATTTTCCAAAGCTCTTCCGGAAGGTACTACAGTGGTTAGGAAGCGAGTTTTTTACCTGGAAATTTTAAATTTTGCCGAACCCTTGCTGTTGCAGGTAAGGTAAGGATTTTTAACAGGCGTGACAACACCCACACACGGGACCTCCATCTTACCTCTCGTCCGAACGAGGGCGTATTTTTGTGAAAAATGCTCGCCTAACATTTTTCAAGCGGACCGTGTCGGAAGTTGAACCCGGGATCTTGGGCATATTAGTCACACGCATACCAACTACACCACAAAGCTGCTGAACCCCTTCACATACACTAAATCTCGGAGAAATAGGGCATAGCGTTAGAAAACAATAGATGGGGAACCGAGCTGTATATAGGCTGTTGTGGGAATTTCAGTGAACTCTGTTGGCTAGCTCGGAACATAAATAAGTGGGGACGCGTCTAATTAGTTTAACAACTATAGGTGTGGGTTGTGAAATATTTTTAACTAATGTTGATTGTGCGAAATGATATATTAAAGAAACTATTAATTCGACTAAGGTTCAAGTGCTGTGGAACTTCGCAGTCACAGGCTGACTTCTGAAATGTTGTGCTTTAGCTGTATGAAGATGATAGACTGAACAGACAAAGTTAATAGCAAATAGGTTATAGAAATAGTAAAGGAAAAAAGATGTCTGTGGAAAACAAAAAAAAGAGGAGAAATAGAAGGTCAGGATACGTTCTAAGGCATTTTTGGGGATTAATACGGGATATAATACAAGCAGAGATAGGAAAAAAGTAGAGCTACACCTAGATCAGACTTTTGCAGGCAGATAGTGATAGATGCAGACTGTGCAAATTTCAGGGATATGTGTAGGTTAGTTTGAAATAGGAAATGATGATAGTACGCGTCTAACCAGTTCCAAGACTAAAGACCTAATGATGATGGTTGTTTAAGTTTATACTTCAAATCATTTTTAAACACAGTAGAAATATGTAATTAGGTTATATCCAGTTTATTTGTAGATTTTGTGCTTAATTTGGCTCTACAACTATTTCATTTTAAAAATTGTCCTAGGGCACTTTTTCTTGTAGAATTATGTAGGTTTTGGTTTTGCGTTTAACTTTGATAACTACAGATTGCGGAAATGGCGGACGTATAAATATGAACAAAGTTTATAAAAGCGGGAACTTCAAGTACTTACCAGTAATAACTGCAACTTTTAGCGGCAGTAGCACGACGAGGATCTGGCGACTTCTTTCGAGGGATCTCGAGAAACGTCAATAATTTTATATCACCATAGCTACGACTACACCAACATTTGTGCAACTACAGTCGAGGCACACACAACACAAGCACTTAAAGGTTAATCGCGGTAAAACCATAGACTATACTATATACACGACGAAGGGGAATTTTACTTACAAGCTACATCTTAAGCGATAATTAAAGTTAATTTTAACAATAATTGCAAACGGAATAAATGCATCATATAATTGGAAATTCGAGTTTCCAGCACTGTTCTTGATTTGTGAGAAATAGAATTACTGTTTATTATGTATTTCGTTGGAATGGAATGTTAAATGAGATGTTTTCCATGCTTTGACAACATATACATCGTCAGCTCACATAACAAGAAAGGGTGATGAGTTGGATAAGTGAACAAGCTAGCCGCGATGATGGTGGTCTATCTTGGGATATCGTACCGAAAAGACTAGTGTCAAGTATTGCGTTGTAATGCAGTAAAGTCATCTGTGTAATCTTTCCCATTACTTACCTATAATATCTGTCTCTTTCTCTTTTAAATGTTGTTGGTTATCAACGAACTCCATTGCAATCTGATGAAGAGAGACCGTCGAAATCCATACGACCCAGATATACGAGAAGCAACCATACTTGTACTATTATCCGCTGCACAACTTTCGAAATACCAACATTCAGTAATTGGCTCTACCACAACTTAACTATGTATATGGATAAAGGTAAGCTCGGTGTATTCATAGGGTTAATTATTCATTTTGTACCGTGAAATTTTTGCAATATGATTACGCCCTCTGTACGATATGGCGATAAATTATATTACGTTTATGCCTGTCTAATCGTTAAGTAACAGAATAAATAGGTAAATGTCTGTATTTGTTTTCGAATAACTTATAGAATGTTTCTAGTGACGATGTTTGTAGAAAAAAAAATTAAAAATGTTTGCCTTCAGTTTACAATCGCTAAAGGTTGTGGCGCTTGACTATCACCTCTAGAATCGTGTAAATATGGAATACCCTTGGTGTTTCTATTTAAAGATTGAAGTAAATTAGGCTCATCTATGAAATAGATATTGTGAGTTGTCAGAATATTTGAAACGATTATGCTGTTTTAATTGTCCAAGTTTGCTTGTAAAATCAAATACATTCAAGATAACGTTTTGTACTTGTAGGTGTTTCAAATACAATTCCAGTTGTTTATAATAAAAAATTTTTAACGCATTCTTTGTTTCAGTTATTAAATCCCGGCAATTGTAAGATAAGAGGACCACTTTTAGATAGCTTATCGTCAAACCTCACTCTACATGATACTTATATAAAACCACACAAAGAGCTTTTTGAATACATAGCAAGATATTCAGGAAAGAAGGTACAAACTCTACGAGATATTTTAGAGTTCCATTTCACTCTGCAAACAGAGGTATTTTGTAATTGTATACTAAAAGGCATTTGGTATAAACAGTGTTCCGCTTTTAGACAGAAAATGGCTTACAGCTACCGGAGTGGGCAAACAAAATATATCCAAAAACATTAGAGACTATTGTACCGCAAGTATATGAATATGTCAATGCAGATCCTGTAATTCAATCAATACAATCGGGATATCTACTGCAGAAAATTATAAATGATTCGAAATTAAAAATTAATGGAACCTCCAGTGCAAAGGATAAAGTAATGTTTTTGTATGCAGCGCATGACACTAATATTGGCGGGCTTCTACATGCTCTGAAAGTCTTTAAACGAGAAATGCCCGATTACGGTTCTGCAGTAATATTTGAACTTCACAAAAAAGACGGAAAGCACTTTATTAAGGTAATACTTTTAAATTATTGACTCGAATAAATACACTATTATTTTTTGCAAGTACATATCAGTAGGGCAACAACCAAGTCTAGATAAAAAGTTACTACCATAAAAGATACACGTGCAGATTCTTTTCTTCTTCCCATAAGAAATACACAGTCAATTTTTTTGCAATATTAGCACATATATATTTTGCAATAAACACGCAAATCCTTTCATAATATTAGCAGATAAATAGTTTTTAATTAACTCTATTACAAATTTTACCTTTCTTTTCATTACAAATATACAGACATATGCTGCCACAATATTTGCACATATATTTTTTTAATTTAATTTAATTTAATTAACTCTAGAGCAAAACATGCTACACAATATTTGCACAAAGTAATCTTTGGGGCCCTTCAAATAAGGTATACCACTATGTATGTAACACATTAACCTATAATTGGTTTTGCACTAACTGTATAGGTCACTCAAACAAATTACACAATATATTGCAAATCTTAACCCACATTGATAGTATCCATCATTATTTCAAGTATTCGTATCGTTACGAAACCAAATACAATATTATGGTTAAACCATTGTTGTAAGTCGACTAATAGATAATTATAAAATACAAAAATTGCGCTTAACTTTGTAGAAAAAGTATGCGTGAAGGGCCAACAATTGTTGTCATTTGTGGTAAAAACATACTTTGACAATCTATGCTGTCATTATTACGGTTTTATCGCATCTTATTGAAGATTTTATACAATGAAAGTGGTTTATTAAAATAAAGGTTCAAAAATCGAGTGCATTGGGTAGCATTTGTAAGATGTTTACCAATTTTCTTATAAATATATTGATTTTCAAACCTTAAACTTTCAACATTTGTGTACGGCTTTCTGGTAGAGATAGGTAAATATTACTTGCTCCTTTTCTGGTAAGTTCAACCAGGAGATGTTGTTCATATCAGTATGTTTGGAACCTCAACATACGAAAAATATTTTAATGGACATTATAGAATAATTAACTAAAACACTACTACTTAAATTAACAGTGTTTTCTTTTTTAGGTGCGACACTTAAAGCACCCTCACAGTCCCCATATTGACGACCTTGTGCTTCCAGGGTGCGAGAAGTTATGCCCAATAGAAAAGTTTGCTGAACTATATGATGACATACTTCCAAAAGTTGGGTATTTTGAACTTTGCAATAAAATATAATATGCATTATAATAAAAAACTATGTTTACCTAACCCTACGTTAAGCAATATATTAATTTTTTTCTGGTAGTTCTGTTAAATTAATTGTTAAAAGATTAACCTAATTTCAAAGACCACGTACAGGGATGTTCATTAAGCACGAGCAATCTCTAAAGTAGAAATACTTGACACTAAAATATTACTATTTAGCCCAACATGCATTATATCAATGTTGCCTGTTTAAAGAATACAAAGTGTACGAAGTTGAAAATTTATTTAAAAATTTCTAAATAATTTTAAAATTATTGATACGTTAGATTAAAAAATTTGTACTTGTGTGTTTTTTGGGCATGAAAACTACGAATTTCAAACGAACTTTGGCAATGCTCAAAGAGGGCGCGTGACTGTTTTTGCACTAAATCAAAACATGACCTTTTGTTTGTTAAAGTAAGGTTGAAATAAAAATACGAATGGCCGTATTTTACATAAAAAGTTACCCTTGCTTAATAAATACACTGTTAATTTTTGAGTTATTAGCATTTAAACTTACAACTCTAAACTTATTTAGAAAAAGATGGAGCAAGGAGTGATAAAAATGCTGGTGAATTAAAATCAACAACAAGAAAATCTGTATCTGTACAATTTAGATCAATTTGTTTAAATAATTTAAGTGATTTATAAAAACTCATATTATAATTTAAGTTTTATCGTAAAATAAATTAAAGTATTAATCTTTACTTGAAACTTACATGTTGCTCGACGTCATCATGCATCAATGACCGATCTCGTCCTAATTGATTTCCGTCTTATATACTAAAACCAACTCAATGCGTCATTTTCTCGAGTCTTCTAGCTTTATTTCGTAACGTGACACATTCGGATGAGGTAATAATTACCCTGATTTCACCTCCTTATTTGTTTCAATAATTCCATCCTCTAACATTTCTTTAATCTCTCTATTCACTTTTTCACGATATGCAACCGGTATTGGATATACTTTACAATTAAATGGTTCGCTGTTAATCACTTCCAACTTATGCCTATACTCCATAGCGACGCTTGATTCTTCTCCTTTTAATTCTGAATACTTCCCTAATATTTCAACCACCTCCTTTTTCACTATGTTTTGACACTTCACAATCGATTCCTTTTCAACATCATCTTTATATTCTTTCTGAATTGATTTAAATTGATAGCTATAACTTCCTTAACCACATCTACTCCATCAATCTCCTTTCTTTTACTATTCTTTCAATTACTCCTCAAATCTGCATAATTAAATATATGTTTCGACTAATATTTTGTTATCTTTTTCTCTTCTAAAGGAAGATCTAACTGTCTTGCAATGCCGAACTTTTTAATTGCATATAGTTCCCTCGTTATTCCCATTTCTGAATTGTGTTTCTCCGTTATCAAATTATCTTTAACTTTATGTTGAGCTGTCTTGTTCCAGTAATATCGCAAAAATTTACGTTCAAAATCACTAAATTATCAAATTTACTTTCAATTAAATTATACCAAATTTCAGCATTTCAACTGAATAGAGTTCGCGTTGTATTTAATTTCAGTCGTTCATCATATGTTTCCCGAATTAAAATTTTTAAATTACCTAAAAAGGTTTTCGGATTTAATTTACTATCCTCATAAAATTTGCTTACAAGATCTAAAGAAATTCTGTTTGAATTTATCCTAAATTGTTCGGCTATTTGAATTCCCTTTCTAAAATCTGCTACCGCGCCCTCTAAATTTTCACATCTCTTTCCCACATCAATCCTGAGATTATTGAAGTCACTACGTATTGTTTTGAATCTTGTCTGACTACCCATGCCCCTCTCTTCTACTTTCATCCTAACTTTTTTAATTTACTGTCCACTTCTATCTGTATTATTTTGTAATTTTTCTTTATTTGTTCTACCTCATCCCTAATAATATCAATATCTTCCTCTATTTGCACCGCTTTACCTCTAATTTCCAATTTCATCTCCACCATCATGTCGTTAGTTTCTTTTAGTCTTAAACTCGATTTCCTAATTGTCCTAATTGTTGCATATTTCTATTCGTAGACCTTTCCTTCATTTTGTCTATTAATTTATTAAACATTGCCATTATATCTAGTTGCCTTAACCTCTCTATCCTTACTTCCAATCTGCTGTCTCAAATTCCTTTCTAGAAGAGATGTTTCTGCGTACACATTCTCGCTTTTTTCTTTTTTATCTATTTCTTCCCACAAATACACACTTTCATGCGACTCTATCTGCACACCTCTCTTTGATTTTTTATCTGTTTTATTCTGTCCATTTTAATATCTAAATGTATAAAGTTTTATTTTCCATTCTTCAAATCAACAAAATTTATTCAAAATCCCCTACAAAATAAAAACAAAACTCCAAATCTCGCAATTAATTCCTAATCTCATAATCAACTCCTAATCTCAGTCGGTATAATCGAGCTCCTAAGTTGCGGCGCCAATTTCTGCTGTGATACTGGCTTTTTAAACCTATATGCACAACCAGAATTTGATTTCCCAAAACTCTATCAAAATACCATACCAACTGTCCTTTTGTTGATTAACAAATGTCTTGATAAATATGCCTCGACTAGCGTTGTTGTAGACATCTACTAACAATAATCACAAAATGAGACACATATGAACCTAGTGTCAATTTTCATATTTTTAGTATAAGTTTGCAATACCTTTCTTCAAAGTTCAGTAAAATAAATCTCTTTAGTTTCTTTCAAAATTATAACAAAGTATTTATAGCAAATTGTGGAGCCATAGTCTATATAAAATTATCAATGTTGATGTTTCGTGAACAAGCAAGAACTAATGATTCAGAAAATTTAATGTTAGAATATTTTGTGAATTACGCTACATAAAATAATTATTTTTCTTATTGTTGGCAGTACTTCGAGCGACTTTACATTTGAAATTATTACAAATGATTTGAAAATGCTATCACTTTAAACTAATCATAACTTTCAAATTATATCACGAGTACCTAGTACAAATTGAATACACAAACTTCTCTTATCACAGCATATGGCACAAATAACAAGTTATTTATATTTTAACATAAAAATTATTTCTTGTATATAATTTACAGTACAAAAAAATTTAAGTTATTATTAAAGATTCTACTTAACGAGGCAGATACATAGACTTTTACTAATATAAAATTAATCAACAGTACAAAACTTTTAAACCTTTATCAAAGTACAAAATACGGAAGAACAAAGAAAAAATGTAGAACGTTTTTACCAAATAGTGTAAGTTGAATCACTCAAGATCAGCGATGGACCAAGAAATTTATCCTAACAGTGTAGAATTTAGCCCAAGCAATTTTACACCAGACATCTAACCTCAAAACCAGATTTGATACAGCATTAAAGTTAAATTTTAATTGTTGAAATAAAATCAGCTTAACCTCCAATTTACGCCTTACATTAATTGCATGCTATTTCGAAATTCCATGTTCACTTGAAAGTTGAAATGCATGCTTAATGAAGTTTTATCAAGATAAATCACCGCGACTATAAAAATGCACCGTCAGTCGCATTCAAGTCCATTTATATCTCTCTTTCAATACTACTCTGCAAGTGCTCCATGCCAGCGATGATTTTCTTACACAAACGACTTTTTTCTTCTCCTAGGCCAGGCCCATCTGGCCATGGTTTTCAGTAGATAAACCCAGTGGACCTTCAGCCTAAGAAAATCAGAACGAAAGTGACAAGCTTTGTCAAATGATAATTGCTTGCAAATTATTAGAATACAGACATCGATGAAGAAAGCTGTAGAACCTAACCTAACGATGTTGTTACTATGATATAATGTCACCGACACTAGGAGAACTTAAATACTTTTTATTGGGTTTAAGGACATATCAATACACACCTGTAATTAGAATTGTAATTTAATTTAATAAACCAAATATCATTTGCTATTGTTTGTATAACATAATGGTTTGAAATGCACAAATAAAATAAGTTTATTTGTCTTTAGGACTTAAATATGGTTACTATATGCCAATATACGAGATATATATATATATATATATATATATATATATATATATTGCTATGAACTCCGTCCAGGAACTGGATTTATCGAGCCCCGACGTTGGGCTGTCATATAAATATTGCTATGAATAAACAGAAATTATCGTGCCCCGACGTTGGGCCGTTATATAAATATGCTATGAACTAACTGGAACTAACAGGATTTATCGTGGACCGACCTTGTGTCGACCAATAACAAAACTTGATGTGATAACGCCTTCCACGATATCAATGGCGTATTTAGCTTATAACTCCGCCTTCTCTTTTTAAATTATCAAATTACACTCTCATAAATTTTATCATTTGGCCTCGACTAGCATTTATTTTGGATTACAAAATGAAGTTAATTCAATTTCATATAATGAAAACAAATATTATGTAAAGGTTTTGTAAATTATTTAAAATACACTTTTCAATCAATTAATGTTGTAAATCTTATTTACCTCAAAAATCATATGCTTTTTAATCAATCTAAAGCCACCAAAAAACCTATTGTATTTATAAAAAGAATCCCGGAACGTTCAAAACCCCTTTATCATATAACGCACTTTCTACGTATGCAAGTTCGTTGCTGACTCCGTCACAATAATTTATATTAATTAAGCAAATTCAATATTCAATATTTAAATTCAAATAAAAAAATGTCTTAAAACTAAAAAATCTAACCTGGTCTGTTTACTTTGTTATTTCCTTCTCACAACCAAGATTATCGACGCATCCATTATCAACTAGAATTTTCCATGCATTATACCATCCATTTGGATCAAAATTATTCTCCACCAATTCAGAATTATTATATACCCATTCGAAATATTGTCTATCCACACGTTAGACTTATGCACCCCAAACTTAGAATCTCATGACTTTTTTTTCACCGGCCTCAGAATTGGATTATTATTCTCCCCAGCCTCAGACTTAGAATTTATTCTTACCGTGAATTTTTGTTGTCGCACTTAAACACACTAATGATTTACCTACGTTTGAGACGCATAGAGGCAGCAGTTTTATAGATATTACTGCAGTCTCGCACGAAATGTTAGAAACGATTTGTAATTGGAAATTAAGGTCGGACGAGGAAACGCTCTCTGATCATAAATTAATAACATGGGACGTTGAAACCAAAACAAGTGCAAACGAGCAGCTAACTGTATTTCCGCGGTTCTGTAATAAAAAAGCAAATTGGGAGCGATTTAAACAAAAATTTGGCGAAAATATCCCTGTGCTCGAAAATGAGCTATTTAACTGCCGAGAGGCAGACGAAGTAGAAACACTCGCGGAAAAATTAAACGACGCGGTGGTAGACGCGTCGTCGTATTCCATGCCGAAAAAGAAAACATTTAAAGACAGCGTACCCTGGTGGACCCGGGAACTAACCACCAAGCGGGCAGAAACGCGTAACCTAAGGCGCCGCTATCAACGCGCCTCGGGAGATATAAGAGAACAACGGAGAATAGAATATAATCAAAGTTACCGCGAATATAAAATATTAATAGAAGAAACGCGAACGAATAAATTTAAAGAATTCTGCACGCAAAGCTCAGAGAAAGAACCCTGGGGAACCGCATACCGCGTAATTAGAGGAAAACAACAAAAAATCGCGCTCAGTAATATAAAGAAAACAAATGGCGAATACACGGAAGGTTTTAAAACCACAGCGGAATATTTACTAGAGAAATTTTTCCCATCAGATAATCCCGAGGGGGATGAAGGGTCGCACGATTTAATACGTCGGGAAGCTGCAAAGGCGCAAGGAACAGGTGCCGATAAGGCAATCCTAGTTCACGAGGTCGTCAGGGCTCTTAGGAGGATGAACCCTAAGAAGGCACCGGGGCATGATGGAATCACTTCAGACGCAGCTCTGCAGGCGTGCCTGTTAGCCCCGTGTGTCTTTGTTGGGTTGTTTAATCTTTGTTTAGAAAGGGGCGTTTTTCCGCGTTGCTGGAAAATCCAGAATGTGAAATTTATACCCAAACCTAAAAAGGCGGATGCGTCAGATCCGGGCAGCTATCGTCCAATTAGCTTGCTACCGGTGCTGGGGAAAGTTTTAGATCGCGTTATGACTACGCGTGTTGAACACCTAGTGCGAAACAGCGGCGGTTTTAATAACCGACAGTTTGGTTTCGTGGAGGGCAAGTCGACTATCGACGCGTTAGAGTTCGTTGTCGGGGAAATTAAGCAGGCAAGAGATGCCAAAGAGTACTGTGTCGTTGTTGCTTTGGACATTTCAGGAGCATTTGATGCTGCCTGGTGGCCATTAATCGTTTGCGAGTTAGATCGTAGGGGTTGTCCGCGAAACTTGATGTCTTTGGTCAAGAGCTATTTCTCGGGCGATTAGCACAGGTTGAAATTCCGGGTGAAGTTCTGTCGCGTGAGGTGGAAAGGGATGCCCGCAAGGGTCATGTTATGGTCCCACATTTTGGAAGTTGTTGTATGAGAGCATCTTTAGGGTCAAGTTGCCCGCAGGATGCTCAATCGTCGGGTTTGCAAATGACACACTTTTAATTGTAAGATCGAGATTGTTAATGGATATGCGCACAAAACCGAACGAGGCGCTTAATAAATTACACGAATGGTCGCAGGCGGTAAAATTAAAATTTAACACGGCGAAGTCAGAGGCGCTTTATTTCGGCACGAAACCAGGACAGAGACCTCCTAGGTTAGAGCTAGGAGGAGAAAATCCGTTTAAAGATTGTATTACCTACCTCGGCGTCAAGATCGACAATAAATTAAATTGGAAAGCGCACGTACAATACGTAAAAAGTAAGGGCGGCGAAATATCAAATAAAATGATGGCGGCGGCTAAAATAAAGTGGGGTTTCAAGGGCGAATCGCTGAGGACGGTTTATGCCGGAGCAATTGAGCCGGCAATACTGTACGCAGCTTCTGTATGGGCAGAAGGTTGTAAAGTCCGGGAGATGCGTCAATTGACGAGCGTACAACGCATAACCGCGGTAAAAGCGGCGAGGGCGTACAGGACCACCTCCACGGAGGCTGTCCTGGTGATCAGTAGGTCTCTCCCTATCGAATATGTCGTTAGGGAGATTAGAGATAGACGATTAATAAATATAGGAAAAGGGCGCGAAATTATCGAAGATCTTAATCTTGGTAATAGGGAAATTGCAAGAAAGATTGTTGTATCTGAGTTAGGGCACCCGGCTGATATTAGAGGGATCGAGTTTGTCGAAGGTGATGAGGACGCGATGGGTATCAGAATTTATACGGACGGTTCACGTATGGACGATGGGCAAGCAGGCGCGGCGTTTGTCGTGTATAAGCAGGAAAGGGAGGTGTTTCGGTTTCAAACCAAACTCGCGAACTGGTGCACTATCTTCCAGTGCGAATTGGTAGCCATACGAGAGGCTATCGATTACGTAATAAACCATACGGGCAGAGACGAGTATTATATAATCAGTGATAGTAAATCGGCGCTAACGGCTTTAACAAACATGAACACCTCGACAGATCTCCAAGCGGACGTATGGAGGATAGCGCGTACGGCGCTAGAGTTTCGACGTTTAAAGTTCTGTTGGGTCAGGTCGCACAATGGTAACGTAGGAAACGATAGGGCTGACGAATTAGCTAAAGAGGCCGCGACGGGCGACTTTCGAATATCACATTCGTCGATACCGAGGTCTTTAATCAAAAGAAAGCTGCGCGAAAAATCAATTCGACAATGGGAAGAGAGGTGGAACAACGCTGCCACGGGCAGGTTGACCCACAAATTCATACCGAGCATAGAAGCCAGAGGTAAGATCGAGGTTAAGCTCGATCACAAAATGGTGCAGTTGATAACAGGGCACGGCGCCCTGAAGGCGTATTTACAAAGGTTCGGTCTAACCAATAGCGACCGCTGCGAATGCGGTGAGGGCGCGGAAAGCGCAGAGCACGTGCTCTTCGACTGCCCGCTTGAGGCGGGAAATCGAGGGTTGGCTGATAGCAAACTAGCTATCCTAGGTCTGGCATGGCCAAAGAGCCTAGAGGAAGTCGGGGAAGTGGTTAACCAGAAGGCGTTCTGGACAGCCTTAAAAGAATTCGCGGGAAGGGTCGCGAGATTAGACAATCAATGACGACCGCGTGTAAAAATTCGGTGGGGTTGGTGGGAGGATTGAAAAATTTTAGATTGACTTGGCGTGAGTAAGGATACGAGCATAACCAAAACCTGATATTAAAAAAAAAAAAAAAAAGATAATTATACCAAAATGTCCAATATGCACGAGAAACCCCCACTCCATTAATACAATCACTGCCTATCTTCATAATTATGTGCGGAAAATCGAATAAATAATACCAAATAAACAATAACAAATAAATCATAAACCCTCATTAAATTAAATCAATAAAGTAAACAAGGATAATAAAACAGAGTGCAACCGCGCATCCCCAGGACTTGAAAGTGAAGTGATAGTGATAGTGATTGTGATCCCCAAAAACATTTAGTGCATACCCACCAGGACTTTAGCAGTGCACCCGTCCCACCTTTAGAAGTAAGTTACAGACGACCAGATCTTCGGATGCTGGAGAATTTTATTATCGAGGTAAGACTTAAAATGTGGCGGCTGTACTCGCACAAGCATTGATTTACATTAATTAGTAGTTTTTGAAATAATTTAAGAAGCACGTTTGGTGTGTAAAGGCGCTAGCCGACATAATGCTTGTGCGAGTGCACCTGATAAATAGGGTGATGCTTTCGCTATTTTGTGCACTGCTATATGCTTAATGGCATTTATTTATATATTTACATAATTATATTTATTTATATTTTATATTTACACTTTATATTTATTTATATATAGCATGTATTATGTGGCTTATTTGTTTTGTTTGACGTTCTGTCGCCATTTTGGTTGCAGTATATATTTGGGAAGGACGAGCAGAATTGCGAAGATTGTAATCATAATGTAAATCAGTTAGGGAACGATAGGGAAAGCTAGGGATGGATTTAAATTAGTTAGCTAGATTTGGATAGTTTTAAGACGACCCTTCAGGTCGCACTGGTAAGCAGAACCGGCGTCTGCTATCCGGTATTACGGATCCCTCCCTCTCATTTTTGCTTGTTGATCGGGTACACTCGAAAGTCAGCGCTAGGGATACCATTATTTACAACCCTGTTTTTAGTTTTTGTTTTGTTTTGTTCCAGTTTTTGTCAGATTTTTAGGTTTATTAGATTGTTAGAGTTTGTTAGGTTTGTTAGATTTTTAGGTTTGTTAGATTTTTATTTAGTTTTTATTTAGGGTGAATCAACTATGAAGTAAGAATAAATTAGGAGCACGACTATTTTTCGCGTTTAAACCCAATGTAGTACCTCCGGGTGGAGCATTGGCGACGTGGCCGCAAGTATAGCGGCCCTAATTCAAATTATAATGTCGCACTTAAACTTAGATTTTATGCTCACCGGCCTCAGACTTAGAGCCCTATTATTATTATTATATTTTAGTTTAAATAAATTCCCCAAAATCTACTTACGTTTAATCGGCAATAGTAATTTTCATCTTCGTCGCACTATCTGTCACTTAAACAATTTTCACTTTCAAATATTATTCTTACGCGTCGCTCTTAGGTTCAAAGTGACGCACCTTGGGCTTTGTTGAGTTGCAAACTGAGTTCGTTATCATTGTCGCTGTTAATATATGCTTGATATCCCACTTCGTCTGTGGGCATGGCCTACAAGCCCGTTGCTAATCTTAACCAATGAGGTCCTTTTATTTAAAGTAGTTTCTGATGTAACATTCTCGTCTTCTCAAGTAATTGTTATTTGCTTGCAGCTGCATCGTTATCAGACATGCGGTGTTTTGAGATATGTAATCGCTTTCCATATTATACACAAATACTTGATGCAATTCGACTTTCAATTTTGATATATGCTTGTTTATTTACGCAATTTTTAATCACCTTTACTTATCAAAATTGTCAATTGTTTGTACGCACTTACACTACGCTTCTGTAAGCTCTATTCCTTATCTCTGCATTATCATAACTGATTGGAATTCTTGTGAATGCATGTTTAATGACATTTATTGTTTACTTATAAATAAGCGTGCTTCCACTGAAAAATATCGTTATTTGCATTACCTAAATTAACTAAAACTCTATCTACTTGGTGTTAAATATTCGTTATCTACTTAATGCATGTATTACTTATTTCTATGCTAACTATGCGTCTTCTTGCTCTAAAATGTGCCTATTTGCGTCGCTTAAAACTAATGATACTTTATATACAGGGTGTTGACTGCTTACTATTTACAAACTATCCCAATTACTCAATTTTCTATTAAATAAATGCCGTTTTCTGCTTCCTATTATGATTTCTAATTTCTGCACGACCTTTGCTATAAAATACACCCTTAAACAACCCCTTTATCACAGCAATATATATATATATATATATATCTATATATATATATGTATATATATATGTATATATATATATATATATGTAGTGAATAAGATGAAATAATAACTTAGACTTTTATGTATAGTTGTGTACACGATTTAAATTTATAAATTTTCTAATTGTGTCATCGGTCTCGGTGGCGTAATTGGTAAACGCATGGTTCCGGCAAAACCAGGATACAGGTTTAAGTTCTGTCCAAGATCTTATATTTTCCATCTTTCAATTATTAGCTCGATTTGAAATGATCATTTGGGCTTTGCATAAAAGTCTAAGTTATTATTTCATCTTATTCGCTGTAATACGATGGTATTTATCAACTTACTTTGTGTAAATAACTATCTAATATATATATATATATATATATATATATATATATATATTGTAATGGTTTTAAAAGGTTAAATTTAACTATAAACAAAGCAATTTGAAACACCCTGTATAGAGGAAACAACCAGAATTTACGTGCGAAATTTATTTCGTTTAGTTAATTTTAAAGTAACACGTATTACCATAATTTTACAATTAATGAATAAAATTTAGTTAGGTTCGTAAAGAAAATAAATTTTAGAAGCCAATGCAATTTATTTATTAATTTAATGGAGTTTAATTGAACGGGTAATTACGTATAATACGCATAAAAGCATAAAAAATCGATAATACCAAGATGAAACGCTTTGCTAACACATAAAACAGCCGTTGAATGTAAAATACCTTGAAAAGCCAACTCTTAGAAGTGTTGTGTTAAAACGTCGGTTAATTGAAAACCTGCATGTTTTCGAAATGTTAGGTTCCCCTAATTTGTATAGATAACAAGCAAGTTTCAAAGAATATTGGTTAAACGACAGTCGCAAAAGCACGTATACAAGTCCACATAGAGTAAAAAGATCGCGGACAGTAATATCGATTTCTACCACTCAAACAAGGTTAGAAGGAAACGTACAATATGCATAAGAAAGGAACAGCGTTAATATAGGCGGCGTTTTGAAGACGTCAATGGATATACTATTGGTCGATATAGTTAGTTGTACATCAGACAAACACGGGAATATTGAATGTTAATGTTTCGGAAAATATCGTAACGACGCGCTAAATTTCGGAGATTTCGAAAACGGTTGAAACAAAATTTGAGGAAGTGTTATTTTAAATTACATTTTTCACGGAAAAAGCGGCCTAGAGGTGGCATTCGGAATCATATAAATACTCGTAGAAAATTAGCATTGCTCTCTCTTTTATAACTTCGATCTCATAGCATTTTCACCGCTTCAGAATACTAGTTTGTAGGTATACATATTGTTAAATTAAATAGTACAGTGTTGGCCTCATAAATTGATACGCGAATAGTGTCGAGTCTAAATTTTAATTTGAGGTGCAACATTTATCTTAAACAAGCTCGTGAAGTGACGTGAAGTAACGTAAATTTAAATTAAATTAAACTAAAGTACGCAAGTATGAAAGAAGTGTAATTAATTTGGAGTTGGATTTGGATGCACCGTGAAGGCAGAGCAAACAGCACAACCTAGATTGGGTTCTTCTACAAATAGCTAGAAGCGGCCAGCAGAGCTGAGCGAAACAACTTTACCGCATCGAGAGATCTTCAAGAAATTCCAGGTAAAGCTTTAAAATTGTTGGTGTTATAAACTATAAAACTATGAAAATTGTGTGACGTGTGAGAGTGAATTTTGAAGGTATTGTGCATTATTTTGCGTATTGAAAATAATACGTATAACTAACTTTATTATGGTATTTAAACAGAAATCTAAAGGTGTATATAAAGCTTATTAACGTTCCATCAGGAATTTAAAATTTTTATTGTTACGAGTACATGGTTTTTTTTTGTTTGTTGTAAGAGTATGCAAAGTAGAAAAGCATACATTATTCATAATTAACTGGGTTATCATGAGCTCACCATACTCCAGAGTATACTAATTTAAAATAAATTGTAAATAAAGAAAGAAAATAAGGTATTATTCAGGGCCCATTTACTCCGGGTATGTTCAATGTGTTTGATATTTTAAATTAAAATCCAGGATAGTACAAAAATAGGATTTATTGAGGTGTAACTTGATCTCTGAAAAGTGGATAATCTTGAATTTTATTTGTAAATAGTGGTCAATAAATATTGTATGATGGTTGTACTATTTTGTGGTTTTATTGAGAGTGTACGTGAACGATACAGAGTATAATAGTGTATCTAGGTATCCAAGAGGAGGCTCAACAGAACTAGCCTGGAAACTAAAGAAGAATTAAGGTGATGAAGAGAGGAATCTGGGTGAGAGATTATTTCTTTATTGAATTTTTCTACTGTGTGCAATTTTCGATTTTGTAAAAATGAAAATAAATTAATTTTCGAATCTACTGAGATTTTCCTGACAAATACACGGCAATTTATATATATATATATATATATATATATATATATATATAAAATCAGGTTAATTTCGACTAGAAAACTTGATATTGTATAGTAAATATCGGATCATAGTCAATCTGGGCAACTAGATAACTCTTTTATTCCATTCAAGCTTTCGAAAAAATTTATTTTTTTCTTTAGGAAAAGATTATATGAATGTATCTAGTAAATGCTTGGAGCATGATAAAAAAACATTAACGGACAGTTTAAAAATTACAAGTTACATAGGAATAAATTAATGTTTTTTTAGAAATGAGCCACCTTAATTAATTATTATGTTAACTGTATTATGTGTTTTGAATATACTCACCAAGTTTGTCGTCGTATCCTAACTATTATCATGCTCCAAGCATTTACTAGATAGATTCATATAATCTCTTCCTGAAGAAGAAAATAAAATTTTTCGGAAGCTTGAACTGATTAAAAGAGCTATCTAATTGCACAGATTGACTACGACCCGATGTTTACAATACAATATATATATATATATATATATATATATATATATATATATATATATTACTCATATTTAGACCAGGGTAGAAAATTAAATAATCACATCAAATAATTTTAATCACCGTGTATAAGGAATTTTATTAGATAATACGCGTTATTAAAACCGTGAAGCATAAAAATTTATTAGTTTCATTAAACATAAGAGATTTAAATCATGTACAAGACGCTTGATATCAAAAGAAGCAGTATTAAAAGCTCTGCGTGTAATGTAATTATTCCTAAACAAATGGAAATTACGTGCAAAATTTATCTTAATTAACTCTATTTCAAGTAACCGGTATTGAACAAAACGTACAGATAATATCTATAAAAACTTGTAAAAACCCAATAAAATGCAAATCCTAGAAGTGTTAGTTATAAGTAGGATGTTTGAACACACCTGCGTATTTTAAAAGGCAATTTCAGTTTAATTTGTTTAGATAAACATGTCGATTCTAAGGATATTGGAAACGGTCAGATGCTTTAGCACGAAATACAAAACAGGGTTTATTTAAAAGCTCATTCGGCGAAAAGTTTGCAGATAATTAATGTTTACAAAGAATCTTGGAGAAACCGGGGCTTAATATTCACGAGAATGTGCGATACGGGGTTATTAAACCCAGATAGTCCACATGGACTAAAATATAATCGATAATAAAGAATAACAATTTGCACCAATACGAACAGGTTAGAAAAGGAAAGAGAAAATGCGTCAAGCAAAGACACATATAGTAAAAGGCGTGATTTAAGCAACGTCACGAGGGTCACAATTGGTTGAAAATAGGATGCAAATTTCAGAGGTAGAAACAACAATCTTTGTACAAAATTAATTAGTTTTTCTCGGACATGTTTGCGTGCCGTGTGAGAATTTTTGAGTTTTAAA
This sequence comes from Platerodrilus igneus, assembly GCA_036346225.1. Classification (NCBI taxonomy): domain Eukaryota; kingdom Metazoa; phylum Arthropoda; class Insecta; order Coleoptera; family Lycidae; genus Platerodrilus; species Platerodrilus igneus. Next base: position 9,069,342 of record JARFIW010000791.1, read on the forward strand.
TGGGGCGAGTGAAAAATTCAAAAAAACCGACGCGCGAGCGACAGACTGGGAACATAGAATGAGAAATTTGTAAGAATTGTCTGTTTTGGGGAACAGACCGACAGACAGGCTTTTTGCTATATATACCGGTGGTAATATGAATTTCTGCCTCTTAGACTTTTGACTATTCGATGCGTTAAAAGCTCATACATCCGCGACTTGATTTAAGATGTTAAAGGTGCATTTTAGTTTGATAAAATAATTTAAAGTTTGCTCGTATATTTTAGTGATTCAAAATAGTTTGTTATTTACGTGCTAACATGAATGTACTTCAGTGCACTTAGATACAAGGTAATAAAATTTAGCATCACTGTACCAATTAGCAAAATTTACAACGACAAATGTATACACAAAAGTAGGCAGTTTTGGCGTATATTGGTGAAAGACGCATGAATTTCTTTGCTATTTTTCGGGGGTGTTAATAATTAAATGGTTCAAATACGTGTCTGGATCCACGAAACAAGGGTCAGATATACACAGATGAGTTCCGGAAAAGCCCAGAAACAACTTTAAATAAATGGTGATGGAAAAAATTTTTAAAGCGTTGAGAATCAGAAGCTACGAGGACAGTAACCTTCAGGTAAATTATACTATTTTGTTTGACATTTTGTGTGTGTTGAATAACTTTATAATTGATTTACTTTAAATGGACATTAGTGAAATTGGACTAACAATAAAATTTTAATTTTAAGGTGAAATTTTGCTTGTTTAAGTAGAAAGGGGTATTTAGTATTGATGTTCGGGATTATGATGAAAATTTGGGTATGTCTTTGAGCTCAATTAGACGAACCTGGTTAATTAACGTAAAGGGGTGGTAGATGCTCCCTTTATACTCAGACTCCGGTCTGCATATATTGTTATATTAATTAGTAGGCATCCTACAAGGACTTTAATTCAGGATGCACATTAAATGATAATAAAATTAATCTTGAAATTCTTTTTAAAACTGAAATTTATGCTGAATTTTTAATTTGAAATTTTAATGTATTGTGAATATTGATGTAAATAGAGTTAACGTTGATGTTTGTGGTAGGAATGTGTTTGTTTTTTTATGATTGAGGATGTAAGTTATCTAGAGGAGCAGCCGAGGCGATTAACAGAAGAAAGTCAACGGACCAGGTTATTCAAGAGGTTTCACAGCATAATTTGGCGACCACAACGTGAGGGCTCGAGTTCCAAATAAAATTTTGTGATTTTATTCCAGGAAACTGGCGATCTGAGAGAGAGTTTCTGTGTGTATAAATTTAAAAGTATTTTAGAGTGTGTGAGTGATTAGAACGTATGCAGAGAAAAGAGTGGTTAAGGAGTCAAGGAGTGGAAATTGGAAGTGACGATAGTGCATTGTGTGAAAAAATACGAAAATGGAAGAAGCTGGAGGCAGTAGAGATCAGTCGAGGACGGAATCAGGGATCAAGGAAACGAGATGATAATGAGAATGCTAGAGAGGATGAACGATGAATCTAATAGAGCTAGGGAAGAATCGAACAGGAAGTTAGAAGAGATTAGAGAAATGAGTGAGGAATCGAATCGTAAGTTTGAGCAAATTAGTCAGAAAATAGATAAGACGAATCAAGAAGTTTCAGAATTTAAAAACAGTCTTACCGTAAAGATGGGGGAAGTTGAAAATAGGGTTGAAAAAAATGAGCGTGATATTACAGGTCTTCGACAGGAAATGGGACATTTAAGGTCCGAAGTACGCATTTTTTGTGAAGAAGAGATTAATGTAAAAATGACTTAAGTGACGGACTCATGTAGGGATCAGTTAGGCAGGGTAGAACGCGAAGTTAGTAGTATTAAATACAACATGTCAAATTTAACGGGGGATGGTCCCAGATTTTCTATAGGTGGAGTATCATTGGACCAACACATGAAGTTTTATGGCGATAACAGGGTAAATCCACAAATTTTTATTAATAGTGTAAGAAATCTAGTGGGAAATTTATTTGACGAACAGACTAAACTAAATACGATAAAGGCTTTATTAAAGGACAATGCGGAAGCGTGGTACAATTTAGTAGGACAGGACATGGACACGTATCAGGACTTTGAAAACAAATTTTTAAAGCACTACTGGAGTGACCACAGACAAGACCAGGTACGAGACGACTTAATCACAGGAAATTTAAGGAGAATTTTCAGGAAGTAGAGCAATATGCTATACGCAAGTATAGCATAGCAAAGCAACTGAACCCACCACTGACGGACCGACAAATTATTAAGTATTTATCACGACACTTCGAGGTAGACATAAAACAGCACGTAGCACTACAGAACATAGTGGACAGAGAAATGTTTTTGGAATATCTGCAGAGGTACGACGACGTAAGTAGTGGACGACCTCGGGAAAACAGGGAAAGACAGATCAACACAGTTAGGTTTGACAATAGACGGGACAACTATGCTAGAAGGGGGAATAATTACGGATACCAGCGACAGAATTGGGAACAGAGACGACCATACGTTAGGAGTAATAGTTTAGGAAGGGGACCTGCACAGAGACCGGGACCTACCAGAATGAATAGTTCACCAGACATGAGCGGGACTGCTAATACAGACACGGAACGAGTGGAAACACCTAGGACATACGCTGAGGTGACGGCTAGACCAGGACCGAGTAGGGAAAACAGACCTGGACAGGATTTTTAGAACGCGACAGACCACTAGATTTCAGTGTAAATGTATGAACATCCACGTGAATTTTTCAAAATTGAGGAGGATGTAGAGCCAGAAACTGAGGAAAAATTATGTTTGCCAATTATTAATTTAGAAATTTTTGAGAATAATGTAGAAGTATTACTTGATACAGGGGCAGAGGCGAGTTTAATATCGGAGGAATTCGTTAGCAAAATTAGGGATAAGGTTTGTGATAGAATTATGCCTATAAAGCGTAGCCATTTAGTAGCTCCAAATAAAAAGAAGTTTGCTGTAGTAAATAGTGTTGTGGTGCTTAGGATAGATATAGGAGGTTTAAGCTGTGAACAGGAGTTTGTAATTGTGCCTGGACTGAAGTTGCAGAGCATTTTAGGTGTTGACTGTATGATGAAGTTAGGGGTTTTGATAGATATGGAACGGAAGGTAATAAGGATTAATGATAGGGTAGTGCCATGGAAGGGCAGTTATGAAGTCACAGAGGATGACACGGGGTTGAATATTAATGTAGTAGAGGTAGAGGATGATGAAGGTAAACAGATCAACACAATAAGATGTCCAGAGGATAGGAAAGTAGAGGTTCAAGCTTTAATACAAAACATGTAGAAGTAGTGGGGTAGAAGCAGCATATCAGGAGCAGGTGAAGGCGAAATTAAGTAAAGATGGCAAGTTTGTTTTTAATAAAGTTAATTTAAGGAATTCATTCTGGCGGATTCCATTACATAAGAATTCTAGAAGGTACGTAGGATTTTCCGTAGAGAGAAAAATCGATAATTGTAAAGTAGTATCGTTTGGTTTGTCGGCAGAAAGGGAAACAATAATAAATGAGAAACAGACAAGTGTAGGGACTGAAGAAGAAGTAATATTTAAGAGTGAGGATAATAGGGATGATAAGTTTATTGTATGTGAGATAATAGGGATGATAAGTATAGATATAGAAGGGGGAGAAATAGGAATGAAGAGTATTAGGATGGTAAGAAGAAAGACATGGAGGGTCAAGAAGAGAGTTAGATTTAAATAACTTAATGAACAAAGGATAGAGATAGGTGAACTTTAGTATAGATATAGGAATAGTAATAGGATAGGGATAGAATAGGTGTATATAGAAGAGTAGAAGTAGGTATAGGATGAATATGGGAGATAATTAGGAATAGGTTTAGGATGAGAATAAAGAGTAAATGTAGGAAGAAAATAAGATAGGTCAAGTGTAGATATTTCATAGAAGATTAGTGGAGAGTTAGGAATAGAGTAAGAGTAGGATAGGCATATAGGATTAGGTAGAGGGAAGTAAAGCATAGTGAAGATTAGTTAAAAGTTAGGAATAGGATAGGTATATAGGATGTATATAGGATTAGATGGATAAGTAGGATGAAGTTAGGAATAATTTCAGTTTATAGAATGAGGTGAGAGTTAGGAATAGTATAGGGATATAGGATAGGTGTAAATTTTTTTTTGATTGGAGACAAAGTAGGTAAGTTAGATAGATAAGGATAGAGAAAGATAGGCAATTTTTTTTATAATTTTTTTTGTCTAAATGCTTTATATTTGCATGCAAATAAGTGGGATTATTTGTATTCAAATAGGGGGAAAATACTCATATTTAGACCAGGGTAGAAAATTAAATAATCACATCAAATAATTTTAATCACCGTGTATAAGGAATTTTATTAGATAATACGCGTTATTAAAACCGTGAAGCATAAAAATTTATTAGTTTCATTAAACATAAGAGATTTAAATCATGTACAAGACGCTTGATATCAAAAGAAGCAGTATTAAAAAGCTCTGCGTGTAATGTAATTATTCCTAAACAAATGGAAATTACGTGCAAAATTTATCTTAATTAACTCTATTTCAAGTAACCGGTATTGAACAAAACGTACAGATAATATCTATAAAAACTTGTAAAAACCCAATAAAATGCAAATCCTAGAAGTGTTAGTTAGAAGTAGGATGTTTGAACACACCTGCGTATTTTAAAAGGCAATTTCAGTTTAATTTGTTTAGATAAACATGTCGATTCTAAGGATATTGGAAACGGTCAGATGCTTTAGCACGAAATACAAAACAGGGTTTATTTAAAAAGCTCATTCGGCGAAAAGTTTGCAGATAATTAATGTTTACAAAGAATCTTGGAGAAACCGGGGCTTAATATTCACGAGAATGTGCGATACGGGGTTATTAAACCCAGATAGTCCACATGGACTAAAATATAATCGATAATAAAGAATAACAATTTGCACCAATACGAACAGGTTAGAAAAGGAAAGAGAAAATGCGTCAAGCAAAGACACATATAGTAAAAGGCGTGATTTAAGCAACGTCACGAGGGTCACAATTGGTTGAAAATAGGATGCAAATTTCAGAGGTAGAAACAACAATTTTTGTACAAAATTAATTAGTTTTTCTCGGACATGTTTGCGTGCCGTGTGAGAATTTTGAGTTTTAAATGGGGCGAGTGAAAAATTCGAAAAAACCGACGCGCGAGCGACAGACTGGGAACATAGAATGAGAAATTTGTAAGAATTGTCTGTTTTGGGGAACAGACCGACAGACAGGCTTTTTGCTATATATACCGGTGGTAATATGAATTTCTGCCTCTTAGACTTTTGACTATTCGATGCGTTAAAAGCTCATACATCCGCGACTTGATTGAAGATGTTAAAGAGTGCATTTTAGTTTGATAAAATAATTTAAAGTTTGCTCGTATATTTTAGTGATTCAAAATAGTTTGTTATTTACGTGCTAACATGAATGTACTTCAGTGCACTTAGATACAAGGTAATAAAATTTAGCATCACTGTACCAATTAGCAAAATTTACAACGACAAATGTATACACAAAAGTAGGCAGTTTTGGCGTATATTGGTGAAAGACGCATGAATTTCTTTGCTATTTTTCGGGGGTGTTAATAATTAAATGGTTCAAATACGTGTCTGGATCCACGAAACAAGGGTCAGATATACACAGATGAGTTCCGGAAAAGCCCAGAAACAACTTTAAATAAATGGTGATGGAAAAAATTTTTAAAGCGTTGAGAATCAGAAGCTACGAGGACAGTAACCTTCAGGTAAATTATACTATTTTGTTCGAACTTTGATATTTTGGAGTGTGTTGAATAACTTTATAATTTGTTTATTTTAAAATGGACAGTAGTGAAATTGGACTAACAATAAAATTTTAATTTTAAGGTGAAATTTTGCTTGTTTAAGTAGAAAGGGGTATTTAGTATTGATGTTCGGGATTATGATGAAAATTTGGGTATGTCTTTGAGCTCAATTAGACGAACCTGGTTAATTAACGTAAAGGGGTGGTAGATGCTCCCTTTATACTCAGACTCCGGTCTGCATATATTGTTATATTAATTAGTAGGCATCCTACAAGGACTTTAATTCAGGATGCACATTAAATGATAATAAAATTAATCTTGAAATTCTTTTTAAAACTGAAATTTATGCTGAATTTTTTAATTTGAAATTTTAATGTATTGTGAATATTGATGTAAATAGAGTTAACGTTGATGTTTGTGGTAGGAATGTGTTTGTTTTTTTATGATTGAGGATGTAAGTTATCTAGAGGAGCAGCCGAGGCGATTAACAGAAGAAAGTCAACGGACCAGGTGTTTCAAGAGGTTTCACAGCAATATATATATATACTAAGATGAAATGATAACTTAGACTTTTATGCAAAGCCCAAATGATCATTTCAAATCGAGCTAGTGATTGAAAGAAGGAAAATATAAGGACTTGGACAGGATTTGAACCTGCATCTCAGTTTTGCCGGAACTGTGCGTTAACCAATTACGCCACCAAGACCGATGACTATAATTGAGAAATTTACAAATCCAAATCGTGTACAGAACCATATATAAACCTAATTATGAATTACGTTTAGCATTTTTGTCAATCATATCTGACATTGTCAAGTTTTTGACTTATGTCAGATATAGACAGGAAGCAAAGCTCAATATTACGGCTATAAGCCAAGTATTAATATATAAATATTTTAGGTAGTTTTTTTACACAAGGTAAGTTGATAAATACTAACGTATTACAATTATTAAGATAAAATAATAACTTAGACTTTTATGCAAAGTCCAACTGATCATTTCAAATCGAGCTAGTAATTGAAAGAAGGAAAATATAAGGTCTTGGACAGGATTCGAACCTGCATCTCAGTTTTGCCGGAACTGTGCGTTCAAATTCTGTCCAAGACCTTATATTTTCCTTTTTTCAATCACTAGCTCGATTTGAAATGATCATTTGGGCTTTGCATAAAAGTCTAAGTTATTATTTTATCTTAATAATAGAATACGTTAGTATTCTTGTAAATACTAAAATATTTATATATATATATATATATGTGTGTGTGTGTGTGTGTGTGTGTGTGTGTGTGTGTGTGTGTGTGTGTGTGTGTGTGTGTGTGTGTGTGTGTGTGTGTGTGTGTGTGTGTGTGTGTGTGTGTGTGTGTGTGTGTGTGTGTGTGTGTGTGTGTGTGTGTGTGTGCATATAGTTAATAAGATAAAATAATAATTTGATGCCGTTGTGTTATTTTGTGACTTTTCAATATTTATTTATTAATTCAAGGTAAACGATTAGCTTAATATATAATGTATTAGGACTTGCTCGTTTTGTAGATAAAAAGAAAATACAAGTCACATTTGCACGAGAAAAATAACCTAAAAAATATTTGTTTATGATATGATTGCAATAAGAACTGCCACAAGTAATAATGTATACATTTCAAGCAATATTCGTAATGTAAAAGAGGTTTGCATTGCACATGCAATGCGAATTATTAAAAAATGTTACGGTAACTTTATGAAATTACAACTACCTTAATAAAAAACGCTAATATAAACCTTTCTTTATGTTATTCGCAAATTATGCAAACTTAACAAATATGTTCTGTACAAAATGTTTCTCAGTACGTGAAATACATCGTAAAACAGTTTATAACTCTTTGAAATATTTGCTCCTCAAGCGACTTTAATAATTTTTTCCCCCTTGAAATACGCGCTTGTTATTTCCAAATAGAGCATTCTATGAAACATGTTCAAAAACAACTGCTTTATATAAAAGCTCCTCGCTCATTAAATACTTTAATTGGGTTGCTATTTTTGCTTGTTTGATGTGAAATTATATTTTGTTATCTACGCGTGTTTGGTCCCTCATATTCCATGGGTAATAAAATCGATCTGCTATTTAAGTTATTTCGTGGTATCCTCGTAGCGTGGATCAATAATCATACAAATATCTATTCTTTTCTTGACAGTATGTCTGGCTGCATAAATCGCAAGGATGTGTTAAAATATATTTTGCTTTTCCATTCGAAGAAAAAATTCATTGGAATTAATTATCGCTATAGCTTGCATTCTACGAATAATTTCACCGTTATCGTTATCCTTCGAAGAACGTATTTAACATTCTATCGGTGCAAATGGTTCTTCGTTACGTACCCCCATCGTTGTATAAATAATAGTTCAACTTTTCAAAATCTCTCTTCTTCGTTCTGCTACTGTTGTACAAGTTCTTTTGGGCGTTGTAAAGTCGCGCTTTTAAAATGCGTTATATGCTAGTATAGTTAATTTGGCGGTTCCAGTGCTCAGTCATGGACAAATACAGCATTATTTCCTCATCCTAAGATGGTATAGCTGTAGGTACAGCTGTTTTGAAAGATAGACACTTTTTGTTTTTTTGGTTGATTCCGCAATAAATTGCAGACCATACGTTACCAAGTGCATGCTCACAACATGAATAATTATGTACCTTATTAGAGCTTACTGTTTAAAATTTTAATGCGTTGGCGCACTTTCTTCTGTTTACCTTTCTGTATAAATTAATGTTATCGTATACAAGTGGCTGTTTAAAATTTTAATGTTTCGAGGTGCGCTTCTTAAAATAGATGTTACTCTCACTGTATTACTACTTGATTTCTTGTACATATTTAGGGATGGAACCTGTTGTAAGTATGCTTGTATTTAAATAATAAGATTTTATTCTCGATATATTTAAATGTTTCGGTTGATACTGCACTATATGTCAATTGACGCTTTTTGTACATCATGTTGTAACGAACTATTACGTAAACGTGTTTTGACTTTTGTCAATATTGTTTTGGAACTGCAAGTTTACTAACAGGTTGTAATATAGAGTTTTCACAGAAGTTTTTAATTCTTTTCTTTCTAGATCACCTACCCCACTCTACGATGTTCTTGAGCTAGCCCGAACTTAAATTTTTTGGAGTTCAATTCTAGCACCCCGTTTTTGTGTTTTGTTGCGGTATTCGGTATAGGCGATTTTCTCTACTTACTTTGCTGCTTTCTTTCTTGTCCGCACAGAAATTTAAAAAAAAATTCAAAAAATTAATAGTATAGGTTATGATTTAGTATAGCAATTTGGGCCATATTTTAATGAACTGTTTAACTTTGAAGTGTTACTTAACATGTAGTTATGAAATTTGCAAACAGTAGATGCCTTTCCCTAAATTTAAATCATTACTAGTTTTGTCAGTATCGTTGTGGGCCTGGATCACAGATCTAAATATTAAATGACTTTATCAAATGTTGTAGTATAAATAATTGCTGTAATGAAATAACTAGGGAAAATATATTCTACTGAAATTAAAGCTGCTGCCGCTTTTTGAAAGCTCTAGTTTTCTTGCGAATATTTGTTGTATATTTTATAATTGGAATTATTAGACAAAGAAGAATTCAGATTTATCAAACTAATAATTGAAACTAAATTTACTGTTTTATTTTGGACAAATGCGTCCAAAAGAGGGAACTTACATACAAATTTTTAACCAATATTCCTAAATAGGTATGATACTAATACTGCTAATGGTAATCATTTTTACAGTATTTTCTATTTTCTACTTTTTGTCAGATTTGATCAGTAATATCACTTGGCACTTATATTGGCGAGAGCGATATTTTTCTCCGAGGGTTTCCAAGTTTTCTCTTATAGTACATCTTGTTTTTTATCAGTCTAGGATTTGATGGCGTTCTTATTAGTTTTGTTCTGTGTTCTAGTTTCTATTGCGCGTTATATAAAGAATAGCTGCTGAAGACGCACGACCATCTCTTATTAACCCACTCAGGAATAGACACCTATTTACATCGGAACACTGCCTTTCCTTTAGCAACTACTTCTATCAAAGGGATTCTGTAGTTAGTCACATCGCCAGCCCGAAGTGAAACTACGAAAAAATTATTACAATATGTGTCTCCAAATGAGTCCTAACAACTGACAAAGTTTTAACTTGTTTCAAATTTTTTCCGACATGAGGCCATTTTTGACATTAATTGCTTGGACTACTTGTTTGACCGAAATTAGCACAACTGCTTAAATAATACCTTTACTAGACATGCTGAATATTAATAAAAACATTCTGTTGTTAAAATTGATCTGTAACAAAAGAAATTTTATTATCTGTGCTTGAAGATTAATATTATGAATGATAAATGAGCATTAATTTCCCTTCAGACTTTTACAAATTTAGTTAAATACCCAAAGGAGATCAAGATTCGGGGATTCATCTGAAATATTTATCAATGAATATAAGAAGAAATTTAACAGTAACAGCTAGTGTACACGCCCTGGAATTAAACTTTAAATTTCCTTGTTACGCTGAATACATTAGCCCTTAAATAGTAAAACCCCAAGCTACTTCAAGCCAGCGTGAAAATTACTTCAGTTTGCAATTTCCGCTGCTTGATGGTTTATACGATTTTATATTTCAGAATGTAATCGTTTATTTCACGCTCTGAAAATTGCTTAAAACCTAACCGTTTGCTATCGAATCCATTTTATTCCCGTCACCATTCGAACTAAAAACATTTTTTTAGTTCACAGTAAAATGGATTTTATAGTTGTATCGCGTTCGAGTCACCTTCTTTGGATCCTTATGCTTAGGACCCTTACCACAAATTAATAATGATAAAAGAAGCTCAAGTTTCCTTCTTTAATATAAGACCCGGGGTTAAGAGTGTTAGAAAATGGTCTGTGGAAATAAGAAATGCTAATTCGGCTTCACACATTTCCTTTAAATTTCCACAGCCTTCCTCTTTGACTAACTGCGTGCAATAATCTGATCTAGGTCTACCTCTGCCTCTCATTTTTCCTATTTGTGCCTGTAATACATCCTGCACTAATTCCTAAAATTTCCAAAGCCTTCCTCTTTGACTAACTGCAGGCAATAGTCTGATCTAGGTCTACCGCTGCCTCTCATTTTTCCTATTTGTGCTTGTAATACATCCTGCACTAATTCCCAAATACCTTAGAACGTGCCCAGGCGTCTCTTCTATTGTTTTAAAATATATGTTCTATTTCACCGATATTCAGCAGTATGTGAAAGGGATTAAGCAACCTGCGGCTTTCATGATCCCCCAACACTTAGACATTTGTCGAAATAATAGTTTTTTAATAAATCCTTTCACACAATCAACATTAGTTGAGAATATGGCAAAATTAACACCAGTTGTTGCTTATAATAGTTATCGCGTTTAAGTACAATTATTTTTTTCATCATTGGGTTTTCTGTCATTGTACAGGGTGAATGCGTACCTCTATTGATTTCTATTCTGAGCTAGCCTACAGATTTTCTTGAAACTTCCACATCCTACATCTTTGACTATCTCTGCGCAATAGTCTAACCTAGGTCTATCTCTACCTCTCTTTTTTCCTATCTCTGCTTCTAGTATATTCCGCACTACTCCTTCATGCCTCAGTAAGTAACATCATATTTTGTAGTGTTTTCTATTTATTTATTTTATCCCCTACCATTTCAAGAACCTCTTGGTTTTTAACTTTGTCTGTCCATAATATCTTCATCACACGTTTGTAGCACCACTTTTCAAATGCTTCTAACTCTTGCTTGTCCGCTTCTACTATTAACCAAGTTTTACAGACGCACAGTGCTGAGCTCCATACATATGCTTTCAGCAATCTTTTCCTTGTTTCTATGTTTGTTGTCTTTGAACATAGTAGCTGCTTTTTCAAGTTAAACGCAGTGCGGTTATGTGCTAATCTTTGTTTTACATCTTTTGTACTTTTCCCATTTTGCGTTATTTGGCTTCTTAGGTAGCAGAAATCCTTAACCTCCTGTAAGTTATCTTTTCCTACTTGCATTCTAGTTTTAGAGTTATTTCCCCCTCGTTTATATACTAGTACTTTAGGTTTATTTACCGTATCTCTCTGTTAGAACTGTTTCCATTTCATTAAGCGCTGTTTATAACTCTTCATTGCTAGATGCTGATACCGCTATATCATCTGCACATCTAAAAATGTAAATTTTTTGTCCCTGCATAATAATTCCAAATGTCTTCTTGCATTTTACAGTATTCATTGCCTCTTCGATGTACAAGTTAAAAATTAACTGGGATACAGCATAGCCCTGTCTCACCCCTTACCTAATATTTAGTTCCCTAAGTTCCTGCTCTAATTTTGTTACCGTGTGGTTTTGTTTTTTTAAAAGAAAATATTAGTGGCAGGGAAATATAAGAACAACGCAGCTTGCCGGCTAACTGCTGGGGTTCGTTGGAGAGCACTATAGGCGTGGGTTTATGTATGAATAAAATTAGGGCCACTTAAGGGCAGAAAATTTAATTAGAATATAAATCTCAAACGAATAACTTGACTAAATCGGAAATATTTTGGACACCACCTGTTTCGGTAATAGACGCAGTGACACATTCAACTGTAAACAGGAAAATTGAGTGTAAATCAAGCGTATGTAAAAGATATCAATTATTATAAATAAAGTAGTCGAGATGTTAATTTTTAGCGTATCGCATATAATGTCATTTTAAATAATATTGAATGCAAGCTCTCATGCTCGAGTAATTCAAATAAATAAATATGTAAATCATAAAAAGTGATTATTATAAACTTCAAGAGTTTGCGACGATCAACGCAGTTACCATGGTTACCTCGTTGTTACAAACAAAACATAAACGTTTACGTATATGTGGATTTCAGTTGTTGAAAATTATGATAACAATAATTTAAGCAATAGAGTAGATTAATACATTTCCAGCTGATAATAATATTAGGTACGCTATTTTAATCTTGTAAATATTTAAATATAACATCAAAGAACTACAATAAGATTACTAGCAACATAATTGGGAATTAAATCTCTTAAGTACTAGTGAGTACCAGGATAAAATAATTTTCCAATATATCGTTTATACACACAAATACATGTTATAAGAATCTACCACACCTGATTCTTCTGACAGGCTGATAGTAGCATCAAAATAAACTAAATAAGATCATGAAAGAGATATACGACTTTGTTATCCGTTAGCTTCGTATGCCGAACACGACCCTCGAGGGTGTATAACAGATTTGCATCCGGGCGTGTTATGTTACAATACAGATGACTAGGGTTACCAAGATCGACGGTAAGTGTTTGAAAATAGATTCAGAACTTGTTTTACCAGGTGACGATACGGGAATGTTACTTCCGCCATATTTGTTGTGCTGTATCACATCTCCTGTCCAGATTTATCTGGGCTTCCAAACTTCCAAGTTCCAAACTTTAAAAATTTCAAACTCCCAAAAGTTTCCTAAGATAACCAATACAAAGGGAATTACAATAGAGCAAGATAAACGTATAATAAGATATTATTACTAAATACTTACCCCTGTATTAGGGGAACACGATAAATAAGTACTCGCAGGTACTTGATGAGATAAATGTGGTTTATTAGCCACGAGTGCTCACGGCACCATCAAATCCTAAAAATGAATATCAATTCACCTTATGTGAACTAGTTTGAAAGATAGCGCGTCCGCTCTTATCAAACCTTCACGTGTTTAACAACTACTAGGTTATCATAAAGTAAGGGATATATTTTAAATCATTACAACTTTTTAATAAATTAAGTTAGTAACATAAAATAAACGAAATCTAGTTGCTTAATGAATGGGATTTTACCGTATCTATGAGAAACAAAAGCGTTGTCATAACAATTGTTGACACTAGTGTCAAAACGAAATTATTCAATTTGAAGTTTTATTTTGAAATTAAAACTCAAGTAAACGTTGAGTTCAAACGATTCAACTGTAATAACATGGATTTACAAACAAGAATTGGTTTAGTTCAGTGCTATTATGAATCCGGCAGAAATTACACCGCTGGATTACGAAGATTTCGCACGAGAATGGGTTTGAGAGCGGGACCCTGTCAAATGAAAGCGTACCGCAATTTGAACAGGGTCTGTAACTGACTTACCAAGATCAGGAAGACCAATAATTAGTGATGTCCAAGTTGCAGAGGTTCTTCATGAAAATCAAGACATAACCAGAAGCAATTCACTTTCAATCAGCAGTGCAAATGCGATATCCAAGCGATTGCAAATTCCGTATACCACGGTTTGGAAAATTTTACGCAAAATTCTAAACATGTATCCATATAAACTGAAAATGCTGTTTGAATTAAAGGACGCAGATTTGGCTACTAGGTACGATTTTTCTTTGCGAGTAATGGCTCAGATGGAAATTGAACCCGAATGGTTATCCCGTATTTTATGTACAGATGATGCACATTTTACTCTGAATGGTGGAGTCAATACTCAAAACTGTAGAATCTGGTCTGCAGAAAATCCGCAACAAATCGTTCAAAAAGTTCTTCATGACAAGAAAGTCACCGTTTGGTGCGGTTTTACAGCTGATTTTATTATTGGTCCGTATTTCTACGAGGAAATGCAGAATGGACAATACGTATCTGTAACTGTAAATGGTGAACGATACTTGCAAATGTTACAAAATTATGTTATTGCGCAGCTGCAAAACGAGCACTACGGAATTGAAAACATCATTTTTATGCAGGATGGAGCACCCCCGCACATTTTTTGAACAGTCAAAGAATTGTTAACCAACGTTTTTCAAGATCGCGTGTTAAGCAGACATTTCGTAAATTCATGGCCACCAAGATCACCTGATCTAAACCCAGCGGATTACTGGCTGTGGGGTTATTTAAAAAGTTTAGTGTTTAGAAGACGACCAACTACGCTACAAGAATTAAAAGACAGTATTACGGAGCAAATTGGTACAATTCAACCAGAAATGTTACGAAATGCTGTGTACAATTTGGAGGTAAGGATGGTGATCTTACAACAACAAAATGGAGGTCATATTGAGCAATTGCCGTAACCTGTTTTGGGCATACTAAATCCCATTTCATAAGCAATTAGATTTCATTTATTTCTTGTTATTAACTTAATTTGTTAAAAAGTTATCATAATTTAAAATATATCCCTTACTTTATGATAACCTTATATATAAATGTTAATCAATATTCAAAATTAAATTTATACTGGGCGATACGGAATTGTAGGCCGATATAATAAGATATTAAAGAATTAAATAAAAGGAGCATTTGTAAATGCTACAACCGCTGTTTGCTCTTTGTATAAGTTATACACCATTCGTCTATCCATAAAACTCTTTTCAATCATTTTGACTGTTTTGAATATTTGTTTCCATTTTACATTGTTAAATACTTTTTCCAGATCTACAAATACTACTATATACACGCATTCTCTTTTTCTAGTGTTTTCTCGAATATCACCCTCAGAGCTAAAATAGCCTGCCCTATTCCCTGTGTCGCCTAAACCCAAATTGATCCTCTCTCTGTATTTCTTTAGCCTGCTTATCCATCCGTCTTTGTGTAATTCTAGTTAATATTTTTGACACGTGTGCTGTCTCATACATATAGCTTACACGTTGGAAAAGACGTTCTGTTACTGCTTATCCAGCGGGTTTTAGATCTTCTGCTTGAGAATCTTAGCTATATCCTGTGCCTTGCCATTTTTTAGATCCATTAATGCTAATTCACACTTATCTCTAAGTATAGGATATCTCAAGTCATCTTTTTCAATGTCTGACTCCTGTTCTAGGGCTGTTAGTTCCTGTCCT
Organism: Platerodrilus igneus; assembly: GCA_036346225.1. Taxonomy (NCBI): domain Eukaryota; kingdom Metazoa; phylum Arthropoda; class Insecta; order Coleoptera; family Lycidae; genus Platerodrilus; species Platerodrilus igneus. Next base: position 9,084,956 of record JARFIW010000791.1, read on the forward strand.
GCATATAAGTTCCCTATATATTCTAGCCAACTAACCAATTTCTCTACATTTTCTATAATGATTTTTCTTTCCGAATCTAATCTAAAATTCATTCTAATTAGTATGCATGCTTTGTCTGCCTTATCTATTTCTCTCTGCGAATAATTTCCCATTTTATGGCTTTGTATCTATGCTTCCTGCTTCGTCTGGTCTTTTTTTGTATTTTCACATTTCTTCTATTAAATTCAGAATATCCTTTGTTTCATGGTTGAAGTACAGTACGGTCTTCAAAAGTTAAATTTACAGAAAAAAATCTCTGGGTACAATAATAGGTTTATTTACACGGCAATATAATGTAATCGATTTCCTTGCCTATTGCTAAACTTATAATACTACCAGCTCTGGGATGACAGCTGTGTGTAATTATAACTAACGTCATTTGACAGTAACTACGACACTAACTGACAGTAACTGACCATCACTAAATAAATAATTATAATAATGCTAATAATGCACAAACAATAATTGTTCTATACACCAAACGTTCCTGCGCTTTACACCTTTTTGGAATTGTAGTGTAAAACTGTTAATACAAATTTGAAAACGGGGCATTAAGCAAGTTATGCGCTAAATAAAATTACAGTTTATGTTTGATTTGGTACGTCTCCGTTATAAACCAGTTTGTTTAACACTAGCTAAGAAATCTAGTTATACAAAGTATCTTCCTTATATTAACTCATTAAATGCATAATACAGTTTCTTAAAATGGAATAAAATAAATTTTATAATTTGGCGGTTTTAATTCTTTCTGAAGCGACATCATCAATTAATCGAAATTCCGTACTTTCATAAGTAACGAGAAATGTTTCGTTAGAATAGTTCCACTGAAACCGAAAGCTCTACCACATGTTTATATACGTAACTAACGCAGCTTTGAGGAGTTTTGAGAAATTACTATGTGATTTAGAGATTTTGATAGATTCTATGCTCTTGTATGCGTTGTGTTGATTCTTTAAATGCAACACGTCAGCTGTCAATCAATCTATTGTTGATTTAATGCCATTGTCTCTTTCGATTATAGATCCATCAGCACCTTTGTTACAAGTCACACTTAAGTTTATTTGGTTTTCTTTACATCAGCTATAGGTTTCCTGGGTTTTACTTCCTGTACTTTTAGCATGGATGCTGCCAAACTTTTACATTATTTCGTTCTATTTATGAAAGCTATAAATTCTTCATGTTAGTGTTCTTGAAGGGGTAGTTTGTAAATAATTCAACACATGGAAATATTCGTAAGCTGACACTTAAATTACGTAATTAGAAAGGGCATAATCAGTAAAGACGGTGACGAAAACTAAATTGTTATCGTACCATTCAAAAAATCAATAATGTGACTTACTTAGTCCATATAGACAACCTAGTCCTAAAAGCAACAAATATAGAGGCAAAACTTGTATTTGATGGAATCACAGCCATTCATTCTTTACTAATAATTTCTGAAAGGTGTATAGGCATTATACGGTAGATATAATGGATCATGCTAATATCTTTTTAATTTATTCCAGTAGGGAAAGCTAGCAAAGTCTAACAGATTATAAACATTGAATGTTCATTCTGAAACTTATCCTGCTGGATTTAATACAGTTCAATTAAACTTGAAATTGAATTTTGGCCCGAACTACCCTTAATGACAAACTGCTTTGGCAAACCGCATTGATCCGTTTTAGATTATAGGATGTAACACGTTGGAACAGATTCAACTTTCGAGCATCGTGATTGTGTGGGTTTATGCCTTGAACATTTATTCGTGTTACAGCAACCATTTAAATATCGTATAAATAGTCCCTCTGTCAGACAAAAAATAATTTTTGCCCGAAATTGTCAAGAAAATAAAACTTTTAGCGAAATTGTTATTTAAGGAAGTTGATGAATACACCATTAGTACTGCAATGGTTTTACACAGTGGCGTTGTTACCAAATGTCCGTCTTTTATACTTTAGCAAGGTCGAAAGAGGAAAAATTTATTGCATTTAGCAATTTATTGTAAATAAAATAACCATTTACTTCATCATACCAAACTGGTTGAAAGCAACTTATAGACTAAATATTTCAAATAAAAATTGAGCTTGTTTGTGCTCTATACTTAATACATTACATTTGATTTTCCAATACTCCACCTGAAGGTACTATATTGCCAGGAAGCGAGTTTTTTTACCTGGAAATTTTGAATTTTGCCGAATTCTTGCTGTGCACCGTACCCTTTTCCGAGGTAATACAGAGGGTAGACGTACTACAAAATATAAGATAAATATACTTCGGCAGCACTAGCATCGGCCTTTAAGAGCAACGGAGTTTACAAAAGACTGATCTTAGGGTGAGGAAGAAAAGAATTTAGAAATTAAATGTAAGTGAAGGCAAGATAGCTACTACACTTTTATATTGAAATTTCAGTCAATAATTGAACAATTATTTCTATAACATGTATACGATTACTGGTCAGAAAATTACAATCTTAATGTGAAGTTTTATAAACATTTACACAAAGCTTTTTGTAAAGACAAATAAGATAGTTATACTTAATTTTTAAGCTGTATATTAAAGAAGCTTTAACCCATAGAAAATTTCATGAAATCGTGTATGTTCACACAGTTAGGTAATACTCATTAAAAATATTCATAAGCATATTTTAAATATATGTAAGATAAGCAAAAAGGCAAGATAATATTATGAACACTCATTAATAGGCATATTTTAACTATATGTAAAATAAACAAAAAGGCAGGATAACATTGTAAATACTCACTTAGGCAATTTAGATATTAATAAAATAATAGGACAAGATACGGTTGTGAATACCCACTTAGATAATTTAAATATTTATTTTAAGGTAGGTTAGATTACTACTATCATTGATATTCAAAAGAATCACAGCAAAATTCATACCTGATGCAAGAAACATCACAGTACTTATTTGAGTTGCAGCTGGCGGTCAGCAGGAAAAGCGTCTGCCGCTGTCAAACGAAGTCTTCAACTTCTTAATAGAAGAACATCTGATCCAACAAATAGTTGTAAAGAAAAGCTTTTTGATTCCATCTAAAGACATTCTGGCTTCCAGTTGCTTTCATGTTGCAGAGGTAAAAAACATCTAGAGTTCAAGACAAATTCAAACGTATACCATATGTTTGTTATATTTATATAGAAATTTATATATATATATATATATATATATATATATATATATATATATATAAAATATCTATACTAACAGGCTATTAGGTCTGCTGGTTAATAAAATAAACTCTTTTTTATAATTTGCAAGGTCGTTACACCACATAATTATATATATATATATATATATATATATATATATATATATCTTGAACTAAAATATATTGCTGAGGTAAAGTTTGGTATTAGATGATTTTAGTATAAAGGTATTTCAGAAGCAAGGTATTGTCTTTTTGAAGGAAAAACTTTTTGAAGTAAAATGTTTTTGGATCCTGCAAAAATCAATTGTGTTATCAATTTATAAAACACGTTCGATGACACATCAAAAATTAATCTAATTTATCTTACCATCCTTTATTTAAAAGACAGGTCCAAATAGGCAAATTTTCATCCTACATGTAGGTTGATATTTCCATAATATTATTTTTATTATAACATTATGTTTTTAGATAGAAAAATACATACCATAGTTAACCTCGTGGCAATTTAAAGTTAGTATAAATCATCTTTGCACTTGCAGACGTTAAATAAACAGCGAATGTTATATCAATCTTTCCAATAACCCAAAACAAAGAAGAGGAACATTTTGAAGGTGTTAAAGTAAGGAAAAATAGATAGACGACATTTCTGACATGAGTTCAGATCCACACTACTTGTGTTTTGAATGAAGAATCAACCAATCAGAAAATTACAGTAAACATATGTATTTCTACTATGTAGATAAATAATAAAATCTTTAATAAATATAGTAATTTCTGTATCTAGTTTTGTTTTCTAGTACAAGACTAAACGTAAATATATATTCGGAATCAAAGTTAATTTGAAGAAATAATAAAATGTGTTTTCAGGGTAAGGTAAGCACAAGTATTTAATAAGGTGCGACGTACGCTGTAAGATTGCCAGGTCTCGACCAATTGGCATGGTACAGCTGTTCCAAACAAGGTACGGATTTTTAACGTGCGTAACAACACTCACAGACTGAACCTACATTTTTCCTCTCACCTGAACGAGGCCGTATTTCTCTAAAAAATGCTCGCCTAGCATTTTTAAAGATGTTTGTGTCGGGAATCGAACTCGTCACCTTAGGCTTAGTAGTCACATGCATACCAACTAAGCCAAGAGGTCGCGCTCTATGCTCAATATACTAAAGTTGATTTTCTAATGCTTCACCCAAAGGTACTACATTGGTCAAGAAACGAGTATTTTTAACCTAGAAATTTAGAATTTTGCTGAATCTTTGCGGTTCCAAGCAAGGTAGGGATCTTTAACGTGCGAAACAACATTTACACACGGGACCTACATTATACCTCTCATCCAAACCACGGTGTATTTCTGTGAAAAATTCTGCTCTAACACTTTTTAAGTGGACTCTGTTGGGATTTGAACCTGAGATGTATGGCTTAGTACTCACACGCATACTAACTACTGCCGTTCTCTATACGTAATGCAGCTAAATCCTTTTACCTAATTTGAGTCGCAGTGCTTGCTCAATATAGCAATAATAACGTCAAATTGTTACATAGGGAAATTAAGCGCACAGTGATATGATTGACAGCTATAAAGGTGTACTTAAAGAACTGATAAACAACAAACAAAACAGCCGATTATTGTAATTTCTAAAAAGCTATACCAAGTTTTGAAGACTACCTTAGTTACATAAATAAACCGTACGATCTTCCCGCTAGGCTAGCCAAAGTGTTAGTCCACGAGTAATATGAGTTAAATTGTAAAACACACGCGCATAAATGTAACAGTGTTGCAAAGTTTGTATGTGTATTAGCAACTTTCGGCTGCCGTTGGTTGCGGAGCATGTGCAAGCGTGTCATGTCAACCTCAAACTTCTTGAAATTTGGCCACCGATTGTAGAGATCAGAGACAGCTACTAAAGTGATCACAGGTGATAAAACAACAACGTTAATGGTACGCATACACTCGCGCGCGCGCACACATACACACACACACAGACACAGACACACATACACACAAGCGCACGCTCAGAGACAAACACAAAGCAATTTATAAACACACAAGCAAAAATAAAAGAATACACCGAAATATCTTGTTAAAAACAGTGCTAGCTACACACGGTCATGGACATCAACAAAGTATATGTGCCTCATCGCAACTAGAGACGTAAACAACGTTTGGGTCACAGACAGAATGGAGAAAGGGTGAGTATTAGCTAAATAGAGAATGGGGTCATTCTGAACCTAATATTGACTTCGTATCCGTTAGAGAATGCAATAACGATGAACGACAATTAGAGATATTACAGGAATTCTCAAGTGCACATTAGGTCTTCACGCTGCATGATTGGAATAAAAACCTTAAATACGGTAAAGACACTGACAACTATGATAATTAAAAGAAACTCTTTACTTTTAATTTCTATATAGGAGACTTACCAGAAACTTCGTTGAATAAAAAAGATCTAAGATGCGTGAGCATAATCTTGAAATGAACTTGGTTGACGCATAAACTACTTTATTTGAAATTTGCAAATACATAATTATAAATCATTACTTAAAAAAAGCTCAATTTTGCACATTGTTTAAAAATCTAAGGATGTTTAGGTAATTTCACTGATTCTCGTTTTTACTTCCTTGTTACGTTAGGTCCCCCATTCTAGCTACATAAATATCAACATTTAATTACAGAGTGAAGTCCGCTTATCATTTTTTTATTACATAATTCCTTTATTTCATGCATCAAAGACGACATTTAAATTTCACGCTTAATACGCGTGCTTGAGATTTCTGGCCGAATTATCCAGCAGAGCTCAAAACGATTTGTCGTCTGTCACTTATCGAGGCACCTACGGTCTACATGTTGGCTAATACTAAAATCACATACCTTGCTTAACTAACTGATTCCAAACTTAATAGTCATATAATATCTTTCCGATTTTTTAAAAATTACGTACTAACAGTTTATGCTTCTAAAGTTGTCTTATGGCCGAGTTCAATGTTATTCGTCCGTGTAAACCGTCTTTGTCTCATGTTTTACAATTAATTCTGAATGCTTGTATTTCGTTGTTTGCAACGCTTTAAGATTTATGCTGTTTTATGAATTTGTAGCTGTAGTGTGTGTATTTCCATGGTTATCGTCCTTTAAATCCGTGGGAATGTGTACAAATAAGCGGAATATACACGGATATTTCCCTAGTATTTATCTTGTAATTTTTCTGAATGTTGTACAAGGTGTAAAGTACCGATATTTATTAGCGTTCGTATTTAATATACTAGGTGCTTTCCTGTTTTAATTCTTTCACTTCATTCAATAGCATATTGGAATAGGAACGTTATGAGATGTAATATACTAAAGCTTCTATATTTTAAAATTTAGCTAATTGAAATTAATAAACTCTTTTCTACTATTTAACATTGATTTACTTAAGGGCGCTAGCGGTGCAACAGTCTATAATTTCTCCCTGGAATAACGTGCAGTCTAGTCTCCCATGAACAAAATATTGTTTACTTTTCTATAATTTAAAATATATACAGATTAACGTCGAAAATTGTCATAAGGAACTTATTAATTTATTGTAGCTGTATTTGTTATTTTAATCACTTATAGCAACAAAATATTTACCAGACCGATTTGGATGAAACCTAGATGTAAGCAGCTGCGTTTATAAGTGAACATACAAACAAAAGAACAGCACTGACTTTTAATAGATACTCTTTAAATTTGAATGATGGCAGACTTCTACAGCAGCATGTTTTGTATTAAAGTTTCTAATATATTACTTTGGCTTTGCATACCGTCTGTTGTATAACCTCGAAGCTAACGCCAAGTTATCTAATCTCTTTTTAGAACAATAGGTTAGCGCTGTCTGCTCGCAAAATTTATATCTAACTTTCCATATGCATATACAAACGCAAAAACAGCGTATGTGTGAACCACCTGCAACATCAAGTCAAACTGAAAGGAAAAATACAAAGCGAAACCACATAAAGACATATGCATACATATGCATTAGAACTGAAATTTAATTTTCATGTGGTGAACTTTTATTCCCTTTTAATCTACTTATACTTCAAAAGAAGCAAATGGTATACTTAATATTTTAAGCGCTAGTGCCTTTTTTTTACGGGGTCCCTATAAAATGATACTTAATTTAATATGTTTACGACCAATGTGCATCCATGGCACTGTATATGTTAAGCTTTTATTTCAATTTTGAAGCAATGCGGTGAATGATTCGTGCAGCTTTAGTTTAGTACGAACACTTCTAGAACCTTAAAACTAAGCGATAAATTTAACTGTCTTTAAAGTTTCCAATCAAGAAATCAATGATTATGCTAGCTTAGCACAGTTAAAAGACCGCGGCTATTGAATCAACTATTGGGCAATCTAAAACTTAAATTATAATCAAAAAGATATGTTTTTACTAAAGAGGCCGAAAACTTGTAATGCTGGTTCGTTATTTAAGCAAACATTACACAATAGGAAATTTATTAATTTCAGTTATTTAAAAGAGTTTTAGGGCGAAAATACCTCAAATAGTTTATGGAAGCTTTAATAGTTTACATTACTAACGTGGCTATTTCAGTATAATATTAAAGTAGGACTAAGAAATAAATAGGGAATCACTTAGTGTATATTAAATACAACCAGTAGTAATGACCGGGGCTTTATACTCTTCGTATTATTTTGGAAAAGTTCAGACAGATTACGGTATCCTACTGACCTAGGAAAGCGTATTCGTAAACATTCACACGAGCTTAAAGAACCTTACCATTGAACCATGGAATTGGATTGACATACTCCACAACACCAATAGATCCCTTTATGAAAAATTAAAGCACTATATGTAAACCGTGGGAGGAATTTGAAGCTCACACGAATTTAAAAAAACCGAAACCATATTAAATTACTTCAATTGAAATAAACCTATAAATTTACTGCCATAAAAATTGCGTTGCGAACATAAATAACGAGGCCACTTTCAAAAGTGAGAGAAGAAGATGATCGTGGACATAAACAGAATGACATAAAACTCAACAATCGGAGAGCTTTAAACGCATAATTCGTGTGCACGAGATCACCAGGATATTTCCGGAGAGATTGTAGCTTATAAATACGTACGAATCATAATAAAGGAGACATCCAAACTTTCTATCTTCAGTTATAGAACCTCTAAGTCTAATATCACACAATCATCGCCGTGCGACATAAAGTTGCAAAGCGGTCAATTGAATGTGTGGTTTTAAACGTTAGAGCTGTGTGTAATTAGGGCGCACAGGTGTGATTTATAACGTGGATATAAAAAAAACTGGTTAAAACATAAAAGCGACCTGTGGAGGAGCTTTTATATCACATTACCTTGGAAAAATTAATTTACTGCAACCATTTTTTACACTGGCAGCCGGCAGAGCGTTTGCAAGGAATAAATAAGCACAACTATATGTTATTGAATATTCCTTTCCATTCTATATACATCACAAGCTGATATTTAATAATTGTGATTGATTGTAGTGAGCATGTAAAATTTATTATTAAAAAGAACGATTACCCTGATCCACGTTTATTTAAAATGGATGGTGGAAACATAATTTTTCATACATAAAAGCTCATTATTTTAGAGGCAACATAGTGGTTAGAAATTAAATTGATTGACTGTCTATTATTGATAAATTGAAGTTGTTTTTTTAGTTATACTCATATTTGGTCAAAGTAGGAGTCGATCCTTGTACTTTTTTTTTGTTTTTTGTTGCTATTTGTGTAATAAGCATGTTTACTAATATAGGTTAGGTGTACCAGATGTAGAGTTTTTATTTTATTATTTGTGTTTGAAGTATAGAAAAAGAAAGAAGTAATAAATGAATTCGCAAGCTTTATCAACCACCAACTATAGTAAAAAGCATCAGATCAGCCCTTGATGCACCCATCCTCCAGGCAGGCATTGTTTAGGATTATCAATGTGGGTTGGCGTTTAACGCCTTTCCTTTTAGACTGAGAGTTCAAAGACCTTCCGAGACAGGTGTAAGAGTATTTAGTGAAAGTGTTACAATTTGTGTATTCCTTAAAACATTTGCATTTGCTTTCATAAAATCCATCCCACACGACTGAAAATTAATCGATGCACTATTTTGTACTACGTTACTCCGCCCCTGTAAAGTAAAATAAGTTTAGGTACTTAGCGTCAATCTAACACGTAACAGATTTATTGGCAAAACCTTAATTTAAAATCATTCGTAAACAAAATATAAAATACAAACTGTATCATTATTACAAAATTAGTAATATTAGAAGCTTAATTAAAATAAAAACTTAAATATTAAAAATAATTTTAAAGGAACTACATATATAAATTTATGTTTAGGACAAGCATATTAATTACACAAAAACTATATTAACTAAAACCTTTTAATCCATGTATATAAAAGATAATCCCATAATCGGTGGTTACTTTCTTCCGAATGTGTAGTAGACAGAGCGATTTTTACAGTGAGTATTGCTTTAAAAGTGTTGTATGGATGATACCGGGAGATTTTGTATCTCAAAGAAGCCCAAAGTTATATAGGGGAGGATATTGGCCAAGACAGTTTGAAAAACTTTGGGAGAGGATACGGTTAGCTGGTGTCCGGCCTCCAAAAACAGCAAGGGATGGGGAGGAGAGAAACTAGTGTTAATTTTTACTAGAAAATAGCCACTATCTAACCGGAAAACAAGGCGAAATAGGAGGGTTAGGGGTCCGGGGTCCTCATAACAAAGAAAGAGTTTAAACTGAAATTATTAACAATCAACAAGGAAAAGAAATATTAAAAAGCACATTAAAATTTTACAGAACTTTATCTGTACACAATTGATCATAGAGTATAAAATCAGTCAAAATCATCAGAACATACTCCTAACTTTACACCAAAATAATTGGACGCAAAAATAAAGCAACGCGGAACAAACAAACTACAACTCGACAATAAAAGAAATCTTAAAATAAAATTGACAGTTATGAAGGTGGCCTTTCTTTTACATACGTATTTTACAAAGCTATTGTTGATCCTTACCTTTGAGTCTCTGTTGGCAGATTCAATCTCTAACGTGAATGTGAAGTTAGCTAAATTCCTATTTAACAAATGAATCAAAGACAAATAAATATGGAGACAATAATGTTTAATAATCTTTGCGCTTTAACAAAAGAAAAATATTTATGGAAATTGGGTAGAATCCTTGGAACACCAAAATATGTTGCTAAGTAGTTATCATTGTATTACTTGTAGCTGTTGAAAATTAAATTAACACCGGTCTGTAACTTTATGGTTAAAAAAAACTTAAATAAATGTAAATCGAATACTAGAATGATAGAATGGCTCATTTCGTTTACGAAAATCGTTAAAAGTCTGAATCTTTAATTAATACTTCAAAGCTTGTGCATTTACTAATTTTTATTATAAGTTTGTTAGATCAAAAAACGTCATGTGAAAGAAAATATAGTGAATAACTTATAACTTGTCATAAACAGTTAATAAAATTACGTCATGTAATTTCAACAAAATCAGGCAGTTCTAAATTACATCACAAGCTTCTTGCATCGTTTGTTACATGCCGAAAATCGGCTATGTAAACATTTCTGGTTTTAGTTTTAAATTTGTAAGTGAATTCGCGCCAATAATTTAAAAATAGACTTGTGCGTGCATTTCCGTCACTTCAGACAGTTGCGTCGGCGCCCGAGATTGCGCAGGCGCGTAGTGTGGAAGTAAGTGGTGATTTCCGTCACGTCATGGACTAGTCAACGAAACGTCGAACAGTGAGGTTGATCTGTGTGCCTTTTTTGTCTTCTCTTTCAGATATGTAAGTTTCCTGCCTTATACCTATTATCGTTCTTCCTACCTAGTTGATCCTTTATCGTACCGTTACAGAACGAAAAGGGAAGACAAATTAATCTGGTTTCGACGAGGGGGCGAAGCCCTACTAACGTCCAACAACGAGATCCTGCCGTCAAAATACCTACAATGTTGTGAAGAGCTCCACAGTTTACGTGGGTACATTTATCTTTTTCTTTGCATGTGATACAATAATTTGAAACATAAATCTGGCGTAATATTTTGTGGCGCAATACTATGTACGTGTTTATTATATGTATTGCCAACTTTAGTAGTGGCTATTGTCAATTACGCGCTGGACTTTAACGAGCATACTTTTGACTAGAACAGTGGGAGTATAACAGTGGCGCACTTAACGTTTGTTGAAATTTGTTTTCGCCTCTGGTGTATCTTATAACGTATTAGTTTTAAATATATCTGTAGCAATGGGATTTTTCACTCAAAAATAAAAATTTTAAATTTTTAATAACTGTCAAATAGAAAAAATATAACTTGGCAACATTGCAGTTGTCTACATTTATTTTAAGTTGAAATGAAACGAAATACAGTTGATGTGTCAATCGGATATGGACAGCCATATTGATTACTGTTTATGCCTTTTATAAATGTATTGCTGACTCAATTAATTCACATCTTTCCTTGTACAAAATAGTGTGTTTTTGTTCTAAATTCTCTTAAATAATTACCTAATCTAATTTAGCATAAAGCTGGAGTGTATACCTTTTAAATATGTTTGGCAGATTCCTTAAGCTTACATCTATGTGGAAGCACGTGCTTTTGGATTATTAATTATTTTCCTGTAAGTATTCTAATTATAAATAAATAGCTTTATTTTTCATTCATTATGATTAAAAAAAATTTCTTAAAATGACACGAAGTATAATTACTTTAACCCTGAAATTTTTCTTACTTTATTTTTACCTCTTTTTTAGGTTAACTTTTCAGAAGTCGTCGTGTAGATAACTTATATACTATCTTACCTTATTATTATTCTAAAATGTTCTCTTAGTAATTTAAATAATCAACTATAACTTACAAATTCCCTTTAAAGAAAATTTTGCTTTCAAATACAGCTAATGCAATTAACTGAGTTCTTAGTATATCTTTTACCTTCTAAAACGCTATAATAAACTTGATATCGTTATATGTCTCCTTAAACACTACAATAATGAAGTTGTTGATAACGTTTTATATTTAAGCTCATTTACGATAGTTGTTGATAAATTCCGCGATATCAAAACAATATTTTAATAATTTGGAATACTGTTTTTTCTGTATGTATGTATGTATGTATGTATCGTAGAATATTGCTTTTGTGTAGCGAGTATGATTTTATTTTGATAGCATATTTTTTAGATATATCAATATTCCAACGCAGCATTTTAAGATCTATTTGGTTTAGGCGAGATTTACCGTTAGAGTTGGTCGCTCAGCATTACATAAGTCTAAACGAAACTCGGCGTAAGTTTGTTGCTCTAGCAATTTGTGAATCATTTTTTTAAGAATGATGTTGGAGTTTTTCTTTATTAGTCTAGGTGAAGCTCAAAGAAGGGCTCGTCATCCTAGTAAGTATACGCGTTATAAGATATCTTTCTGTTTTTCAACAATTCTATCAGTAAATCGAGTTTTAATTACTGTTATCTCTTCACATATCGATTCAAACCACACTAAGTGGTGTAAAATTATCTTTAAAACCGCTTAAGCTTTGCGTACATACAAAATTTTTTACCTTTCATTTCCTTAACGATATACCTAATGCTTTTGCCCCTACTATGAATTAGTTAACTTCAATTACTCGTTTCATTCCTTATACAGCACCTACCTTTTACACGTTTAACTTATTTACTTTAAACTAGCTATCTTTTTGCTACTTGTTGACCTCCTCCTTGAATTTATTGTTAGTCATATATCTGTTTATTGTCTAGGTCCCCCAGTATAGCTCTGTCGGTTCATTTAATTAATCCTCGCACCTTTTCTACACCATATTATTTTGTTTTCAGTATTTTCAGTATATATCGTTTAATTTTGTGGTGATTGTCGTAACTTTGGTTGCAACAACTCATTGAATTCTTATTATTGGTTTTAGCTGATGTTTTGAGTGAATCCTTTTTTGTTTGGGCTCACATAGGAGACGCGGCCTATGCTATTGTAAGAAATAGTCCATATTCACAGTTGCAAAAAACTAGAACTTTCTATTCTATGTGTTTTTCTTCTGAATTATTGCAGTCGCCCACTTTATCCTATATCATTATTTGTTTCTCTTTCTACTAAATGACCATAACATATAAACATTTTTTGTTGTCTTTTATTGAACTTCGTGGTGAGGTGCTATCGCTTTTTATTGATATCTTATCAAATTCTTGGTTGTTTTAGCATATTGTGACAGTGTGTCTGTATTTAACTGTTTATAATTAGGCATTTTTGTGTGTTTATGGCGTTACAGTTTTTAAAAAATTACGTTGCAACAGTTGGTTATTTGTGGGAAGACATCTGTAGGGATACCTTTAAGTTGTTGTTTCAACTTTTGTCTGATTTTCTTATCGTAGTGGATGCACTCGTTAGGAAAATGATTGTACTAGTTCTCACTAAGAGTCTAGTATTTTTTTAACTTATTAGGTGCCTTAACTTGTCTGATTAATATAGCAGGTGGTCCTTCAGACCGACCTGGGTTTAGTAGGGACAAATCTCTACCTTCTTTCGGACGCTGGTCCAAAAACTCTACTTTTTCTTATCCTGCTGTCTCCGTTTCCGTCTTATCTTTCATTCGGTAGACCTGTTCTTGTCCCGGAACACCCGTCTACCACATTAAAGTGATTTTTTCCTCACTCCGGGCTACTGACCACATTGGCTGGTTGAGTAGTGCTTTGCTATCCACCTTTTCTGTCTCTTTAGCTCAATGCGAGCCCTTTCTCTATTCTCTTCTACCTGGAAGTGTTTCTTATACATTTCCAAAATGCCCACCTCCCTCTTTCTACCTTTGTTATATTTCTACTACCTTTTCATTTCCGTTAGTCACCGTGTGGTTGCACGGGGTTTTTTTATAGACACCCGTACCACGTCTCTGAGAATCTTTCGTGAGGTCATGCGGTGCCGCTGTCAGCGCACATGGCCGCTAACTGTGCATGTATGTGTGTGTAAAAGTGTGAGTGTATGTAGAAAAAATGGATATCGTACGGATATCGTACCGATATCTTTTAACGCCGGGTACAGGAATGCACCCAAATGCCTTTTCCGGTCTCTCTACCGTTTTTAATAAAGGGGCCTGCTTCACAGGTCGCTTTTTTTAGGGGCTACAAGTATTTTCCCTATATAACGGCTCCAAGGAGCCATTCTATCGTGTATCTTTGGGATGGATGACGAAACGGCTTGGTGAGCTGGGGAATTCTACGCTATATCCTTAGTGTATGTAGTCGTAGCGTGCTTAGCGTGCTGGGACGTTTTGGGTCCATCTATTGTTATCTAGTTTTATCTTATTATCGTTATTTTACCTATTATCTTTGATAATAACCTTATCTTACCTATTATCTATGATAATAACTTGAGCTTAATCTCTTTATTCTACATATTATCTTTGATAATAATTCTATCTTAATATCGTTACCTTACCTTTTATCTTTGATAATAACTTGAGATTTTGCCTTATCTTTTTTTGTCTTCCTAGCGTTTGGCATTTACGACCAGACGTAGGAATTTTTTTTGAATATCGAGTGAAGAAGCTAACCTGATGGTAGCCATGTAATTTGTTAGGTTAGTAATGTAAGGAATTAGTAAGATGGTACTGTTGGTAAATTTGTTGATTCACAACCATGTCATGGACAAGTTTTGATGTGTATTGTTTATTAAACCAGAGTACCAGCACCTAAAAATTTGCTAAAGGGCATAGTAACTTGCTCTTTTGAACATTTTGAAATTTGGGCATTTGCTTGCCAAAGAAGAAACAGTCTAGATGCAACGCTCATGTGCGTATGCACTTAGAAAGCTGTAATGTTAGCTTTAGTTTAGTATATATGTTAAGCGACTTGTCGCATTTATTCTAGTTTTAGTAATGTTTCATGCTCCCCGACAAATTTGTGCTGTCGATTATAACTGCACCACATTAAAGACTCGTGTGTGCACTTTAAATATAGTTCAAAAACAATGGGCTACACAGTCCGTTTCCTGGTAATTCTGAAGATGTTTCACCGGTTGAAAAAGCCAGGTGGCGCCTAAAATAAACATTTTCTAGAATTTAAGTTAGGGTTTATGTAGGTTAGTTAGGATTTAGATTTTAAGCTTTTACCGTGCTAACAGTCATTTTCTTTTTTTAAGATTTTTTTCTTTTATGGTTTTGTCGCGATTGCTACATGCCGAAAATCGGCTATGTAAACATTTCTGGTTTTAGTTTTAAATTTGTAAGTGAATTCGCGCCAATAATTTAAAAATAGACTTGTGCGTGCATTTCCGTCACTTTGCGCAGACGCGGAGTGTGGAACTAAGTGGTGATTTCTGTCACGTCATGGACTAGTCAACAAAACGTCGAACAGTGAGGTTGATCTGGGTGCCTTTTTTTGTCTTCTCTTTCAGATATGTAGGTTCCTGCCTTATACCTATTATCGTTCCTCCTACCTGGTTGATTCTTTACCGCACCGCTACAGAACGAAGAGGGAAGACAAATTAATCTGGTTTCGACGAGGGGGCGAAGCCCTACTCATGCCCAACAACGCCCAACAACGAGATCCTGCCGCCAAAATAGCTGCAATGTCGTGAAGAGCTCCACAGTTTACGTGAGTACATTCATCTTTTTCTTTGCATGTGATACAATAATTTGAAACATAAATCTGACGTAATATTTCGTGGCGCAATATTATGTACGTGTTCATTATATGTATTGCCAACTTTCGTAGTGGCTATTGTCAATTACGCGCAGGACTTTAACGAGCCTACCTTTGTTTAGAACAGTGCGAGTATAACACGTTAAATGTTAGAATGTCTTAAACTTAGTAATGTATAGTAAATGTCTACTGCCCACTAAAGAAAATCTTACCACCTTCTAGCGTCCGATTAGAACCACGTTGACTTATTACAGTATTCCTTGCGGACAAGAAAGAAAAAGTAAAGTATGTAAAGATAATAACCCGCACCGAGTACCGCAACAAAAAAAAAGGAAAGTAATCTAAATAAATGAAACCATGCTAGTTAAAACGTCGTGGAGTGGGGTGGGTCACACAGGAGGAAAGGAACAAGAAACTTAATTAAAGAAATTTTATTTATACAACCTCTAGCTAAAAAACATGATACCAGAAGTACATTTACAAAAGCTCTAATTAAAAAGCATGATCCAAAAAAAACATCAACTCGAGTAGAAAATACCGTTTGTCCAAAGCGTCACAGTACAGAAGTCTACGCAAAAATAATCTATACACTTGTTTAATTATCTTAACCTAATTTTCGACCTCAATCCTAATATTGACATAAAACAAAAATTAGACAAACGAATGTATATCTGATTGTTTTCAGTCCTGTGGTTAATATTGAACCTTTAATACTCATAAAAACCTTAAGCTTACGTGTTTTGGAATTTGATAGTTATTATAGTGTAAGGTAGTAACATTTATGTTTGATCAATTTAAAAGTGAATTTCACAAATTTTATTTAGGATATTTGCTGTTTCTACAACAAAGGATAATTTTCACTTATTGCGTAGAAAAGAGATATTTTTAAAAAATAAAAACTGTTCCAAGAGTATACTCAGATGCTGTAAAATTATTCTTGGTGTAAGTTGAAACTTTAAATTTTTTACTTTTTTTATTTTATCTAATACTGTAAAATTTTTGTTTTTCTATAGCTGATTGTAAAATAATATATTGAAAAGGTTCGCTTATTCGGTGTAAGTTTCTCCTTCATTATTCGTATATCAAATAGATATTAAAATTTTCGCGTTATTTGTTCCATAATAATAAAAAGTTCATACGCGTCTGTTAGAAATTTGATGTAGTTTTGAGTGTTAATTTTTAATTTTTCAGTTGGAATGGTATACTGTTCGCTTTCAGTGTATAGATGTAGAAGTTTGTTTTAATTATTCGTAATTGGGCATCACTTTTAGTTGATTTGCATAGTTGTTCATAGCAATTTCAATAATAACTATACGCAACGTATTCAGATGTCTCCCTATATAAAAATAATAGCATGCACTTAGAAGACAAGAGTAGCAGGAGACATAGTACAAATAAAACTGAATAAGCATTGGAAAATAAAACGCAAATTGTATCAGGTCCTTGTATATAAATGTCTGATTTTTAGATAAAAATAAACCATCGTAGAGAGTCATTAAATTAATACCATTAGAATTCATAGCATGTTAACATCGATAGGACAATGCCTCAACCATAGATTTTGAACCAATTAACCGACGATTCTGCAAATACTTTCCGAAGCGTCGGAAGAAATATTAATCGGTAGGTGAATATGGAGGAATATGTCGGATGATCAAGAACTTCGTACATGATTCACACACCTTTTTTATGTTCAATTTTAAAACTTGTCGTTTAGTGATTTAACGTATAGGTAGCGGTGCATGTCGATTAAATAAAGACAATTGCTAACGTGTGGTTTTTAATGTATAATCTGTAACTCCCTGCAATATGATTCTGCTGTTTGGTTTTATTGGATTGCAAGAAAGATTGATGAATTACGCGCCTTCGCTAGTCCACCACACTGTCACCACAACATTCATTGCATGTAATTCTACTGTAGTCTTATGCTGTGGAGCGAGTTACATATCCCCCAAATTAGTATATAGGTATAATCAAATGGAACTATTGAATCTAAGGAATTAATTGTTACAATGTATAATTGACGGACATATTACAAAAGGTTAATGGGAGTTCATAAACCAGACATGAGAACGGATGCAACTACTTTATATTCCAGACGTAGCATTACACTGCAAGTGCAGGTCACAATAGATTATAAAAAACTGATTGTTAGAATTAAAGCAATACTTTGTATTGAGTAAAGGAACAGCAGACATGAGATCTGCGTGTCCCACAAGTGATGTAAGAGCAGGGAGAGCATAAATACCCTGAGAACTCCAAAAGGATCAGTCAGTCTCGAGCTTTACAACTTTAAGATTGTTGCTTGCTCAAGCTACTCATCATAATTTTAGTTAAATTAAATAGTGATTGTCGATTTAGAATATTTTTGATTTCAATACGTTACTGAACATAACGTACCTATTATTAAATTCATATTATAAATTCTGTTTAAATAAAATTGCTAGAAGATTTTTTTGGAAGAAAGCCTTTTTAAAAAGACGCCCCAAGAGGCCCAAAACCTATCAAGCGTCAGCGTGATCTGACGTTTGCGGTTATTGTAGAGTAGCCATTTTAAATTTCAGGCTACAATGCGTTTCAAAATGGTACAGGTTTGTTTTGATTTAACAATGAAGATGATACTTGTAATCGTTGTATTTTCAGGTGTTAACTATTATGGAGCCCATCCATTGCATTCTTCTTTTACCTTCCCTAGCTAATTAAGATGGCGACCTAGGATATCTATTGATACGTTGAATATCGTTGCAAAACTTTCTAGCGAATTCAACGAAATCCGCTCAACTTTTTCCCATAACTCTTCATTGTTTATGGTCGCAGTTGGCCGCCTACAATGTTCATTTTGCAACACAAATCTTTCATTCTTGAAATTTACGAACCAGGACTTACGGTACGTTTATTCCAAGCCCCTTCTTCAAATTCCCAGTTAATTTCATTAGCCGCTACTATGCAATTTAAAACTTTTTTAATTTAAAAAAAAGTGCCCGAATATCAGACAAGTTGATCGGAACGACTGATGCTATTAAGGTTTAATAAAATATGCAAAACACTACTAGCTTCCGTGCTCTTTCAATACGAAAACTAGAAGCGTAATTTGCGTAAACATATTAAAATAAGGCTCTATATAAAATATAGCATTTGTATATCAGTTGTGTTTGGGGACAATGTGCAACGAACGACTCCTTTCATTATATAAAGCGCGAATTACTTTATGTACCATAATGTTGGTTTTTAAATTTTGATTTTATATTTTTAATCGCTTCAGAACCCTTACTACAACATATTTGAAAATTTAAAATTAAAAATAGTTTCAATTTATTATTTAAGGTACATTTCACGGTTAATCTAATTCTAAATAGTATTAGATCTAATCCATTCGTCTTTTATGCGACAGCGATTAATACAGTAAATTTAACTTCAATTTCACTTTTACATTACTTAACTATGCTTAAGCCGTTTGACGCTGAATTGAAATAAACTATGGCATTGAACTGAACTGGCTAATTAAAAACTTTTTTATCAACTGCCTCTTGAGCGCAAAACCGCATTATTTATATAATTCAACAATCGCCTTCTTTTGTCAACAATTCATGAAAATGTAATCTTCCTAATGACTAAAATCGTTTGCTCATTGAATATAAGGTTCTTAATTCTTTAGTACAATAAAGTGTTATTCATACTGGGTGATAAACTGCAGCAAATAGCTTGCGAATTCTTCATACATTGTAGTTTTATGCTCTACATTGTGAAACAGCCAAATCGAATAAATTCATTATTTCTGTAACTGTACATATTTATATAAAATCTCGCAATACGTAAATTTTTGATCATGAATTGACATCTTGTTACGAAAAAAATTGATTCCTACATTAAAACCTCCCCCCCCCCTCGAGTGATAGTTGCAACCCCTAATTTTTTTAAATGTAAAATATGGGCTTGTTATATATCGTTTCAAAGGTCGCTTCATTATCTCTTCAATAATGTTATTGTGTTTTCATTTGTTGCAAACATAAAAAAATGAAATTATCCAATTGCTAAAATTCGCTACAATATATTCCAAAACTAATTAGTAATACTGTTTATGTGCTCATAATATAAAAAAACAAAAAAATACATGAATGTCAATAATGGAGATGTTCAAAATGCTAGCGGCGAAAGTCTTGGCAATATTCTAATCTTAAATAAAACTGTCTTCTAACTTTAACATCTTAGGCGTGACCAACCTAATCGCAAGCGTTATTGGTCTTTTTAAGTAATCTAAATCAAGGGGTTTAGTTTTATACACAATACTCTTCACATATCCCATAAAATAACCTACGATCCGGTAATCGTGCTGGCGTTTCCATCGATCTTCGGCTGCCTATCCACCGATTTGGAAATATTACGTCAATGTACTGTCGAAAATGCATTGGTAATGTGGCGGTGCTCCATCTTGCTGGAATCATATCGTATTCGTAGGAACTTCAGGGTTCTCTGGATAAGGATATAAATTTGCAAAAGTTGGCACGACATTAGTTTGGAGTAGAGTTAAATCATTATCGCGATTCAAATTGCCATTGATGAAAAAGGGACCAATGATATGGTTTCCAAAAAACCTTGCCCAAACATTAACCTTTTGAGGGTAATACTTATGTTCCTATCTCATCCAGTGAGGATTTTCGGTTGACTAATAGCGGCAATTTTGACGATTAACAAGATCGTTAAGTGTATAAGTGCACTCATAAGAAAATATAACAGTTTGTAATTAGATAACATTTTCATTCAACATTTCCATCATTTGTTCACAAAAATAAGATGAGATCCTTAGTTGCAACTATTTTATAGGGATGCATATTATTTTCTTTTAATATTCTTAAAATCGTTGTAAGACAAAGATCTAATGTAGCGGCTGATTGTCTACTCGATGTATGTGGGTTTTCCTTAAACCCAAGCATCACGTCCAATTTGGCATCATCACCTGTTGCATTGGCATGTGTTTTTTTTATTTACTTTACATGTTCAAACTCGCGAAATTGCTTTTCTAGTTTACTAATTGTCCCTTGGGTTATAGGTGGCAAATCCAAAAATTTTTCGTGAAACAGGCGAACAACTTCCATTTGTGTTCCTGCATTATCTCCGTAACCAATCATCGGTAGAACTATTATTTTGTGCATTTTTGTTAATCTAACCATGTTTCTAAATTGCTGTTAAGGAAATTCAAACGACAAGTATAACACTGACAACTACTCTCATGCAGATATAATCACACAACAATTTGCTAAGGCGTTTCAAATAATTACTAACGTTGCCATAGTAATTTTCCGTCTTTTTCATTGATATGATCCTTAACGAACACATATGAAAACAATTTCATTTTTCAATAGAGAATGAAAAGGACTTTCACTCGATATATCACAAGCTCATATTTGTTATTTAAAATTTTGGGGGTTGTAACTGTCACTCGAAGGTGGTTCAATATAGGAATCAAATTTTTTTATTGCAGGATGTCAATTCACAATTTAAAATTGACGTTTCAGCATGTTCTTTAAATATGTACAGTTACAGAAATAATGATTTTATTCCATTTTCTGTTCCACGCTGTATATTAATTACAAACGACGGATGTCTATTCCTTAAGTATGTAAATGGAAATGACTGTTGGTTGCAACTTTGTTGTAATGTGTGAAAATCTCATCTTAGCGTAAATTATTAAATATAAGTAATAAAATCTGAAATTTGTCAAAACTTTTTGTTCAAATTGATTGTAGTTTTAAAGAAGTGTCTTACTTCCGCTAATTCTACTTATGCGTTATTGGAATACTTGATAATATAATTCAATATGAACTTAAAATTAATTTAAGGATATTCTCTAGCTTAATGCTTATTACTACACAATTTGAAAAACATATTTTAAACACTTCCTAATTCTAATTTTAATTAATAGCCTAATGTGGCGATTCCAAAACCCGCATGACCAAATAAAAGAATATTTCATATTTGGAAATTATTTTTTCTGAGAAGTTAGCAATTCTTTTCTTCGGTTCTTTGTCTGATGCGATTCTTTTGTACCACAGTTTGAAATACTTAAATTTTTTCTTACAGCATTTTTGTCGTTCCCTGGCTTACTTTGAGACTTGACAAGTATTGTCTCGTTTTGACTTGTACTGTTGGTTTTCTTCTTCGTTCTTTTTCGTACTTTGGATTGTTCGCCAGAAATCAATATCTTTTCTTGGGGTTAAATACTTTACTGTTTTTTTTCTAGAGATGTCCGTCCTCTTTCCTTCAGTGCTAAGCCATTCCATCTTTGTCCTCGATGATTGCTACCTTCTACTTTTCCTTTTCTTATGTCCTTTAAACTTCTTGATTTAGTCCGGTATACTTGTTCTACAAACCGGATAAAAATTCTTTTGTTGATCTTTGAGTGTTTCTTGTAGTTGTCTTAAGCAAATTTTCTTTTTGGTTTATCCTATTAGTGAATATTTTTCTTTCGGACCGGAAATAAGTTAATTTTTGTTGTTTCTTTTCTTTCTTTTTTTAAGTTTCCTCGAACGATTTCTTTTTGCTTTTCGTTAGTACTGCCTGCTTTGTTATTTTGTTTTCCTACTTCGGTCTTTTAATTTCGCTGGGGGAGAATTTGTGACGTGCACTTTCCGACGGCGTACTACACCTTACGCCATTTTAGTTCATTATTCATTCGCTTAGATTCTGCTTTTGATACTCATACAACATCCTGTATATTAGACATTCATACAATAAGTACGCTTTACTACAATTTCATTTAAACCTATTTGCTGCAACATGGAAAGTTCTTCTATAATTTAAATAATCGGTGCCTGGCTTCAAGTATTCGTCGGATCGATACATATTATTATAGAGTGTAATTAATCCTTATAATACCCAAACCTAAAGACTCTTTGAAATAATGGATCACACTTCTTTGTTAAAGTTTGTTTCGAGTTTCTATTAACACCTGTGTGTTTGATAGCTGGGATTGAATGTTAATTCTATCTATAAAACGAGTTCAATTCATTCTTTCAGCATGCGGCCAAGAATGTTTGTCCTTATTCGTTATTTATAAAATTTTTTGCTCGCCGTTGTGTGGTAAGTACTTTTAGGTTTAAAAAATGTACTATTCTACGGAAATAATCTAACCTGTAATCGTACTTGTTATATCTTCCTCCAGTGGACATGACCGTCTAGTGCATTGACCCTTACTTTCGTTTCAACAACATCCAACCTGATTAAGAATGTTTGAAACCTTTTGTGCATACTGGCGAAAGGTTCGAACTTGGTGTTCCTTGAATAGCCGCTCTAGATGTTTTGTTTACGATCTTCCTTGAGAATTGTATAACTGTGTACTGTTGCTGCTGTATATGACTAAGACCATGCACCGCATCAACATAAACAGCGGATTTACGAGTTTCGCTGAACGATCAGTGGTGTCGGCAGATAGTTATAGAAACTAGACCACTGCTCAGCAGCGAATTTAAACGCAAATTGTATTATACACGTTGCCTATTATGCACTACTACCAATTTTGAGTAATCTTGTTATAACAATTAAATTTAACCTTTATTATTTATGAATTTTATTTTCTTATATGCTTTGTTTTAGGGATATCATACGGTTTATGTATAAGGTTGTTACCTAGGCCTACTTTGAGAATGCATTCTGACAGCAGAAGATTGCCTTGTTTTTGCAATAAACATGTAAACTCATTTTCTTACCTATAAACGGGTAAACTATTTTTATAACAAAGATTTAATAATTGTAAGTATAGCAGGAATCCATTCTAGTTTTTGTTTAAATTTTTCTGATTTAATGTGCATCTGAGACGTTACCTTTTAAATTACTCATCGGAAATTTAGGAAGGTATTAATTATTTCTACTTCCACTTTTTTCTGTACTGTGAAAATCCTTCGTATATTGTAAAACAGTATTAGGAATGTATTTATTGATTTTGTGAAAATTTTTGTACTGAAAATCCTTTAGGATATTTTGTAACAGGAAAGATATTTTCTCACAGGTTGGTTTCGTTTATTTATTGTAACATGTTTTTCTAATTATAGTTTTTTTGTTAAAGGTTTTTTGTTATGGTATGCTCTATAATTTTGTAAAACCCCGCCTACTCGTCGATTGAGTTTGGTCATTCTTTCATTGTCCTTCCGGTTACGTCGATGTACGTAGGAAGTCCTCCGGTCTTTTGGGAAAAAATTGCTGTTGAGCGCGCCAATTGTGTTCCTGTCCCTTAATGTTGGTTTCTTAAAAACTTTCTTTCATATTTTTAACATATTTAAAAATTCAAAATTAAAAATTTTCTCAATTTATTATTTAAAGTACATTTCACTATTAATTTAACTTTAAATAATTTAAGCTCTAATTCCGTTCGTCTCGGTATGCAGCAGCGACAAATAAGGTAGCTCGAACTTCAAGTTCACTTTTGCATTATGTAACTACATTTAAGCCGTCTGGCACTGAATGAAATTAAACTACTACATTGAACTGAACTGCCTGACTAAAAAATTTCCTATCAACTACTATCAACTCCTTGATCGCAAAAGAGCGTCTTGTATATAACTTATAATATTTGAATTTTTTGTCTTAACTATTCGTGAAAGTGTAATCTTCCTAATGACTAATATCGTTTGCTTTTTGTACATTAGGTTCTTAATATAATCCAAAACATTAGAAAAGCGACCGCATTATTACTAATGCATTGTATTACACTCTAATGAAACTGCATGTCATCCAATTCGCATGTAAGTTGAGGGCACCCGCATGCAGCTCGCAAGACTTTCTTTGTATTTAACAATAGCTTTTTAGTACACTAAAGTGTTCTTCAAAATAATTTGACAAACTGTAGCAAAAGCTTGTGAATTCTTCTTGCATTGTAGCTTTATGCTCTATATTAATTACAAACAACAGGTGTCTATTTCTTAGTTATGTGAACGGAAATGACTGTTGGTTGCAACGTTGTTGTGATGCATGTAAATCTTTCTTACCGAATTAAGTATAATTAATAAAATCTTAAATTTGTTAAAACTTGTTCAAATTAATTGTTGCTTAAAATTAAAAATGCTTTTCTTACGCTAATTCTACGTATGCGTTATTGGAACAGTTGATAATATAATTCAATATAAACCTAAAATTAATTTAAGGGTATTCTCTTGCTTAATGATCATTATTGTACAATTTGAAAAACATATCTTAATAAGATTTCTTAATTCTTATGTTATTAAACAGCCTAATGCAGCAATTCATTAACTTGCGTCAGGTTGATCTCCCTTTCTATTCAGAAAACATTTAAATATGGTGAAGTGATAAACATAGTTCAAACTATAAAAATTAGTATGTCACAAAAAGAGAAGCATTAATATAATTTTGTTGCTCTAATTATAGGGTTATGCTTCAGTAGAAATACCATTTAATCTACGTTAAGAGTAGAAGAAAAATAAATGATTGCTTCCTAGATGACAATTACGCATGTTTGTATTTTTTATAACTTTGCAAAACGTTTATATTCTCGGTTATATTGAATAGTTATCATATCAAACGCATTCACCCCTTTAAGTTTAAATGTTTGCTAAATTGTAGTAGACGTTAATAGAATACAAACATTAAACCATTACCCTAAAGCAAGTGCTCATATATTTGATGCGGTTAAATTCAAGCTGTAGTTTGTTCAGCACTACACCTAGTAACAAATGACTTTGTTGAACCGCAATGATCCGTACTCGCTATGCGCTGTATTGCACGGGAGATAAATCCAGTTGTCAAAGTTTAATGTTGTACAATTTATAGCGCTGTGAAGTAGGTCGCCACTTTAAGGATCAAACAGCATTATGCAATAAATAGCGTTACCTGATACTGCTACCAAATAAATAAGAACATTGGGCTTATAAACTTTTACAGAATCATCGCTTTTATAAATTCTACGCTTTCAAAAAATATAAACTCAGAGAACGTTTCGAATTTCTGTATGACATGATATAAAATACTATTTTTTTTTGCTGCTGTTCTAGAACAGCGTATAAAAAAAGAATTCCTTAAAATAAAATCACAAAACATTGGAAAAACATGCGACCTTGTTAGTTTATTTTAAACTTCCCGTACATTTTTCTGTTAATATGAAATACGCGGTCTAATAATTTTCAACTCAAATCCTTTTGGCATTAAAAACGAAAATTAATTCAGTAAATTAAAATAACTCTTTTACGTGTTAATTCATTTATCTATTTGTATAAATTCGATTCCTATTGTTACATCCTAGAGCCTACATAATAACAAATACTCCTTCTAAGAATTCCTCAACGTAAAGTTTATGCTAAAATCTGATAATGGATTCTTATCTGTTTTCCATTGAAAGCTTCGTCGAATTAAAGCCGCGTATTATCCCAATAAACCCTGTATTTCTAGTTTTATTTTCTTAACAACAATACTTTGAGCTCTGGTCATTAGTCAAACGAAATTAATATTCACTTGCTCTTCAATCTACACAACGAAAACACGTGTAGAATGATTTGTTGTTTCCGTTTTTCTGTATGAAAAGTTCGCGCGTTTTACAGCGTGGTGTGTATTTATGGGTTTTATAAAATTGTACTTTTCGACGACAATAATTAATTTTATTTATAATTACTATAGCTCCTTCCGGCGTCCCTTTAAGCCACAATGAATGGTCTCTCCTTGTTGTGATGGGAGGACCACCCTAAAGTGGGATGACACGCACTTCTGTTTCGCACCGTTTTTACAGACGGTAGGAGCCAACCCGACGGTGGTGACTCGAGGGTGAGTGTTTATACACTAATTTTCTTATATAGGTACCCGGTAGTTGTTGGAAGCAACATATGTACACGGGTCTACGGATGCATCACCTTGTTGGTGGCAAAATGACTGGTTTTTTTGTATGTGCGAGGATATTATAATGTTTACTGATTTCTTTATTAGGATAATTTTATGTATTGAATTCCGTACTTACAATGCCGATTTCAAGCTGTGATTTTTAGTGGGGTAATTCTGTTTCTTTTTCTTGTTTGAAGATTAATATAGAGGGTGACCTAAAAACTGCAGCTCGCCATGTTAAAAATGATTCCTTTTTTTATGCCTAAATATGTATATTGTGTGCCTACGAATTGTTTTTTTTTTGGTACTATTGTGTTCTGTATATTATTTTGTTTTTTAAATTAGAAGTTTTTAGTTTGTAAATGTTTGATTGTGCGTGAGTGAGTATATTTTTATTTCAGGCATCCCGTAATTTTTTTGTAGGTACAATACCCCGGCCATTCGCCGATTGAGCCCGGTCAATTTCTTCTTTTTTTCCTCGTTTGTAATTTCTTTTTTTAGACTGCGTCGCTGAACGTAGCAACTTAAATTTGAAAACGAGTAACAGGACGCAGAAAAAGGTTCACATGCTGTAATCTCGTACACACGCACGCACACGCGCGTGCGCAACACACATGCATACGCACTTACGCATGCCAGCGCGCGCTAGCACTAACGCACGCATACGGTTACGCGCATGGGCATGCGTACACACAGATTAACACCCTACACATATGTACACTACCCGCAAAAGGACGGACACTCCCTTTGCGTAATAAGAACGCGGACCCTAGCTAACATTCTCAATCCAAGCTATATATCAGCTTTAGCGCGCTCTGTGCGGTACCGCAAGTCATATCATGTCACTAGCGGATGCTTGTAGCGTAAAAAGCCTTATTTGGTAAATGTTGTTTTGTTCCGTAGACTTCTACCACCGTCGATTCCATGGTTTAGTCGGTTTGCGTGTAATTACTAAACGAATGGTCGCGGGTTCGATTCCCGACTCGGACCGCTTGAAAAATGTTAAGCCAGCATTTTTCATATAAATATACTCTCGTTCGGATACGAGGTAAAATGTAGGTGCTTGCGTATATGTTGTCACACAGGTTAAAGATCCATACCTTGCTTAAAATAGGACGGCATCGGCAAATTTCAAAAATTTTCGCATAAAAAAAACTAATTTCCTGGCTAATGTAGTACTTTCGGGTGTAGTATTAGAAAATCAAATGTAGGAACCTTTACCACCTTGGTCATCGTGAGAAAGCTATAAATAGAGAAAAAGATTCTTGATAATCATTCAACATCAATGTCATAGATGTTGAAACTTTTACACAATACCAAAAACCGACAATATAACAAACTCTAAAACAAGTAAAATACCAAATAGAGCCGTCTTTCGAGACATACTATTCTCAGTCAACTTAAAAGGAACTCAAACACGGTTCTCAAATACTTAGACGAAACATATAGACGTATCATTGTCTGTTACCACCAAATAACAAATTACAGTACAAATTTAACAGGATGGATATCACTACTATACGAAGCACTTGCCTATACGTCACAAACTACAATAGATACCAGAATAAAAATGTTCATGCCAGATACAAACAATATTCAAAAACAAAAGAATACTTTTACCAAAATTAGACAGCATTAAATAACAGGTACAACAAACTCTTAAGAATATAGTCAAAGAGAAAAACAAACATACAAGAAGTACATAAAGGAAGAGAAATACTACAACATGCCCAGATTGACTACGACCCGATATTTACTATACAATATCAAGTTTTCTAGTCGAAATTAACCTGAATATATATATATATATATATATATATATATATATATGTATATATATATATATATATATATATTTCAACGAATTTCCTTTGTACTAAGGACCCATGATTGGCCACCATAAATGCTCTGTATTTAAGCCCCACTACTTGGGTGGACATAATTGTTCTGAACTCTCCTTGGTACTATGCTCTTATTAATTCAAACCCCACCTTTGGGCGTCCTAATTGCTGCGAATTACCAGCACGAGCCTCACAATTTGAGTGCCATAGTTACTGTGAATCTACCTGTATGAGCCCTTTTGTTTGGGAGCTATAATTGCTCTTAATTAACTTGTACGATTTGGGTGCCATTAATTATCTGAATTTAAGCTCCACTTAAAGACTGCTTAATAGAAAAACCTTTAAATAACTTACTTTCTGGGTGCCACTAATTTGCTGCTAACTCTGGAACTGATGAAGTGTTGATATGCTGTGCCTAAAACACTCAAAAGGAAATGCATGCCACGGCTGTTTAGCTTTTTTCTACCATTTATCTAATACCCAAGAAAAAATAACTGCTACGAAAAAATCACATACATCTATTAGACTCCTAATAAAATTTATACACGCCAAATTACAATTAAAAATCCACATTCACACATTATTAATCGATTATGTACAATGCCTTTATGAAATAATACATTTCAAAA
This sequence comes from Platerodrilus igneus, assembly GCA_036346225.1. Classification (NCBI taxonomy): domain Eukaryota; kingdom Metazoa; phylum Arthropoda; class Insecta; order Coleoptera; family Lycidae; genus Platerodrilus; species Platerodrilus igneus. The sequence continues at coordinate 9,114,088 of JARFIW010000791.1, forward strand.
TTTATTTTGGAGTCAAAACTTACTCAGATCAATATTTACAAACAATATTACTCTATAAAGTAACAGGGCTTTCCTTCCGTATTGACGTCACCTTAGGTTTAGTACGAGCTCATAATAACCCTTAAACCTTCGTGCAAATGTAGCAAAATAATTCCCTAAAATACCCTTTTACCTTGTACATACCAACAATAGTTAATATCAATCATTTTAAATCAAAATTTCCAATTAAAGGTACAGTAAAATAATGCCAAATGAAAATTATATCAGTCACGTCTCAAATATGTCCCTTTTTAATCATAATTTATATAATCAATGCACCAGGGTCATTGAACACTAGTTCATACACGTAAAAAAATTAAGAAAAACCAAAACCAACACTTATAACAACAGTTACCTGGATACTATTACAGGATACGGCTGCCATCATTCCCATCTCAACTGCGGCATACTGAAACACCAACCTGCCTTGCCATAACCACATTCTCCAATAGTAACCATCTAACAATAACAGCACGCATCTACCATTATTAAATGCATCCATTTTCCCCAAGTTCCACGACAAATACCATTAAATGTTGATGCACACTCAATTTAACAACCACTGATATTTATTTCATCTACAAACATACGTTCTTATTGCATACTTATTGCAAATTCAAATTAAACAAACTTTTAGTTACTTAACTTATAGCCTTTTACTACTATTAAAGGGGTTTATTTATTAGGTTTCTACTCTTATGTGACCAGCTGAAAGGCACATGGATGTTTGACGAGGATTTCCAGAAAGTGTAAAGAGCCCACGGCAAGTTTCGGTGGAAAACGGCTCGTAGATGAGGAAAACTCTGAAGGCTAAGCGGCTAGTCGAGCTATTTGCTCCGGGTAGAACATGAGCTGTGGGTCGGGGTTGGACTGCGATCAAAAATGTAAAGAATATGGCGCCACCGAATTTTTGTGTACGAAGAAGACCTTACTTAAGTCTCTTGTATAAGGCGAATGCGGAAACCTTTACTTAATTACCGCTATACAACATATTACTGAACACAATCCCCAAAGTTTTCTTACCTTATGGCTCGATATCGACATTTATAGATGCACTGCTACATCTGTAAACAGATTAAAACAAAGATAGCACTGTTTGTGCATTTATATCCACAATTAATAATTAATTAGTATCAATCCTCATTCGTTCCAATTAACAATCATAGTCTTGATCAAAATAAAAATCTGTTCCTTCAGTTGCAAGTAAATTATTTACAAGACATCTTCTTTAAATAAGTTTGATTAAATAAAATTAAAGAAAGATATGTACATATGTACTTGATAATATCAGTATTTCTCATAAATAAAATATAATAATTTTATGTTAGCAAGGTCTAGCAAAATTTATCTTCAAATGATTGAGTATGAGTTTTTTGAATATTTAACTTTATATTACAACTTTTGTTGGTAGGTGTAGTACTACTTGAACCTCACATTCTAAGACAAAATATTCCACTTAACAATTAGTAAAATGTAAAATGTAATAATTTAATTCTCTAAGATTAGAATAATTTATATTTCAAATAATCACTTCAATTTTCATTAAATATAGAATTCAACCTTTTCTACCTTCATAATGACATCTACCGCATATTGTTAGTACTAATAAAAAGATTTAAGGTGAAACTTTATAGGTTCCTGTTGCATAATTTAAAAATAACTTTTTTCTCATTCACCTAATGGACTTGAATATTTCAACGTGATCGAACAAAAAATTATTTGTCTGCTATACCCAATGCTACAGTTGAAGTATAAGAAAACAAATTACATACCAGATGTTAATCCAACGGAAAAATACTTGCTAGGTATAAGGACCATACCCGGAATTATAATTGATAATTTATAATCCTTTTGTTTCAGCAACTAAGAATTTAGGGATCTCCAATTTCAACAACCCAATCAGCTGCATACTGAAATTCCAAACACAACATCACGGCGTCCACATTAAATAATTGAAGCACGCCAAGTTGACTTTCGTATAAGGTTAAATTTCACATCGTTACTAATAAATTTTCATTTTTTGCCCAAATAAATTATATATATTTCTTAAATTTCAAAAGCTTAGATGTACAAATTATCCTAGATTGCACTAAAAATATCAATTTAGTAAGGCTCTAAACTCAGTAATACTTACTGTTAACCTAAGGCCATTCAAACAATTTAACGTCTTGTCAAGTGCGAGCTAGTTCCAGCCAAGTGTGGAAATAAAATACGCGTCGCCGAGACAATATCACTTAAAGAAAACAATTTTTAATTTTCCTGTGCTTCCAACACATGGACTGCAACCACGTCATGTTCCTTGATTTAAGGGACAATTGACCTACTCTAACGACAGCTCAGTTGGAAGTGATTTCTTGACGTGTGTTGCCGCCTGACAACAAGCTTGATATTACAATCATCTAACGGAGGGAGCTCTTATGGTGACACTAACAAAAGGCATCTTTTGTCACCGCGCAATTTAAAATTTTATACTTTCAAATCGAAAGCTTATATTGTTTTCAACAATATATAATATTTATTTCGTAGATTGTGTAGCATTATTATACTTAAGTTGGTTATTAATGAATTAAATAAGTTAGATATCTGTGAAAATATTGTCAGAAAATAAAATTGTTACACCGCCTCTTACTAAGAGAAAAAATTCGAGGAAATATTTCAGAATAAGTGCGAAGAATTTTTTTTGTTTATTATTTTGTTATTAGTATTTACAATTTACTATTGACTTCTGCATACCGAAACAAAAAATAACTCTCTGAATCAACAGGGATACTGCATGTATGTAAATGAGTGACCAGTAACTACGCGTACTACACGCCAAAAAGGGACAATTTCGGGAAGTCATAATCGGTATGTTACATTAACAGCTAATACATATTCGGGGTTATTTATCACTCACTTTACACACAGAGAATTAAAAAAACTAAACATAAAATACTGCCGTATTATAATTCATCAACAAAGATTTAACTGTCATGAGATACATACTCCTACTCTACTAACCATAATTTACATACTTACAGAAGGAAAGGATTCCTAATACTATCTTTATTCATAACGAACATATTTCAAAATAACGAATGTTTAACATTCTACCGTAGTATATGCTAACGAAAATGTAGAAATATCTCTACCTATGAAGAGATAAGCAAAACGTCACCACGTCTTACTCTTCAAAAAAATTTCACTCACGCATGAATTAACCTAATAGAACATTGCCAATTCATAACAAAATAGAACATTGCCAATCCATACAATATTCATAACAAAAATAGAACAAAACTATTTTAGTTAGTAACAATAATTGGTCTCTTACCAATATCTAACTTGGACTCAAATTACTTGGCTTCCAATACAATCTCAAGAACTACTATTAATTTCAGTTGTCCTCTTGACTACAAAAATTATCTTCCAGAAACAATTGTTCTCCACAGAAATTTTTGAGAAGCTACGTTTTGGACTAATATAAACAATATATACAACGCGTTAAGCAAGCTAAATGAATTAAATGAATTAAGTGAATTATTCCATACCTAACTCACCATAAATAAATATGACCATACATACTTAAATCCAAAAGAAATTTTCAAACTAACTATATACAAAACTTATCAAAAGTTCATCAACAAAAATATAAACATCTTCTACTGACGTTTGGCCTTTAGGGTAACATGCAACTTACAACATCTCAAATTCAACGAACAATTTGCAACCAATAGTTTCAGAGCAACCTAATACTAACCTTACTGTACAACAAAATTTCTTTATCCTTTTTTAACTTCATATCCTACATCCAAATTATAGATTTCCAAGCATTGATTACCAAACTGTATTCTAATACAATAAATAAATTCTTGACCGAAAAGATGTGACAGAAACAATTACTACTATTAACCATTAAACATTTTAACACTACTAATTAACGTTCAGAAACATCATCTTTTTCAACATTATTACTGAACTCTGAATAAGGTTTTAAGTCCTTAACATGCCATCTGCCTGCCTTCGAACCATCTTCATTATTCAATTCATAAATCAAATTAGAAATCTTCTTTCTAACGATACACAAAACGTATTTTGGAGCAAGCTTAGAAGTAAACTTATCACTTGCCTTCGAAAGAACTTTATTGGACCTCCAAACTTTGTTACCTACTTCGAAAGAAATGTTACGTCTTCTTAAATTATATGTATTACTGGATTGCATGTAAGCTAAATGTAACCTTTTCTGTACGTCTATAAAAATATCAAAATAATATCTATATCATCTGTGGGTTCTACATCAAGACCATAAAATCTTCCAGACACAGGAACATGTCTACCAAAAACTAAGAAATTTGGCGAATAACCAGTGGCATGGTGTTTTGAAGAATTAATCGCATACTGAATTTGGGGTAACTCAATATCGAAGGTATCATGTTCTTTAATATATGACCGTATAGCTGTTCCGACAGTTCGATTTATTCTTTCCACAAAATTACATTGGGGAGAGTAAACTGCATTAAACCAGATTTTTTGAACATCATATTTTTTGCATACTGCCTTGAAATTTCTACCACTAAATTGTGAACCATTATCACAAATAACGAATTTGGGGACACCAAAGACTAAAAAAACTTTTTCTTCCAGTACACGTTCTATTAAATGCGCTTTTGCACTACGTAAAGGGAACATTAATGTAAATTTTGAGAACCAGTCACCAATAACTAATAACCATTTATTTCAAACATTAAACCAATGAACTTCAAGCTTTAAGAACACCTTTTCTTTTAAATTCGCAGACAATGATAATTTTAAACATAATAAATTTATAATTTAGATTACTTTCAACCTTCCATTGAGGATAACGATAAATCAATGTTTTGGTACACTCTTACAATACTCATAATCAAACTGTCAAGATAGACAAAAGTACTTCACAACGCATAAACTTGCTAGAATGACAAACTCCTCCATGAGTCTCACCTAGACTATTAACTAAAAAAATTTTAAACTCATCACCAACCTCAAAAATAGTGATGCAAAAATTGCTAGAGCGACAAACTTACCACGAGTCTCGTTTAGACTAATGTAATGCTGAGCGACCGACTTTTCCTGAGTCTCGTATAGACTAATATACTGCTATCCGACCAACCACGACGACAAGTTTCGCTTAGACCTACAAACAACTTAACATACTGCGTTGCAATGCGGATGTAAATAAATCAAAAATTGCTATCAAAACAAATCATATCAAAACAAAACGTGCCTATGCACAAGAGCAATCCTGAAACGGTTTACCGACAGTAAAAACCAGTGTACCAAATTATAAACATCTATCATTTTCTATATCAAAAAAATAATCAAACAACTGTTGTAACTAAAAGGAATGGAAAATGACCTTAAATACAAATCTCTATTATCAACTTCACTCTGAATTACTATTCACTGAAATACTACAAGCTGCGTTTCCAACAAATCATCTAAACTAAGTAATTGATTACTACAACTTAAGGGTACTGACGATTGACCTATATACGAAATACTATTGTTATCATAATCTTGAATATGCCATGTATTGTTTTTGAAATCTGCTAATAAACCAAAGGATTTTGCGAAATCGCAACCAAAAATAAATTTGTGCGGAAGAGATGGTACAACCAAAGCATTAATAATACGATATTCTCTTCCAATTCTAATAGGTAAATCAACTGAACCAATAACTTCTTGAAGAGCACCATCAGCAGTGGAAACTTTTTTCTTTTCAGTTTTAAAAACTTTCAAATTCAATTCTTCAAGAACAGAAAATGCTATTGAACCAACCACGGTAGTAGTACAACCGGAGTCGAACAAACCCGTGACGTCTCTATACAACAATTTTACCATAATGTACGGACGATTGTCCTGAGGTTTCTTTACAAATAACGCATCAGCTTTTGGCTTGACGTTCCGTTGACAAAAATTTTTAACAATTCCGAGCCATCTTGACCAATCATCTTTATCAAAAAAATTATTCTGTTCACACAACATAACCGTAGCCTTTTGCATAGAAGCATGATGCCGGCCACTCTGAATCTGCCTACCATTTTTTGAACACGATGGACAAGTTACTGTCTTAACTCCACTATATCCGCAACTATGACAAAATATTTTACGAGGAATCTTACACCTCCAAAACGTATGACCTTCTTCCAAACAATTCCAACATGTAAGTTTATTCATTTTAATTTTATTTACTGGGACTCTACTAGAAAGATTATTATTATTTCCAAGAGATTGTATCTGAGATGGAAATGATTGATTATATAAACTACGACCAGTTCGCGCTGAAAAGTTTTTAACAGGAGCTTACCACTTATTTTCAACTTGTAACTTTGAATTTCCCAATGCTTTCGAAACTTATTTCGCTGGACTTTGTACTAATTTGTGCTTGGATGCATAAGCTTCTTCCAATTTCTTACACAACTTGATTACCGTTGACATATTATCAATTTCCGTTAGAGCTAATTGACAAATACAATCAGGTAATAGATTCTTTTTTACCATCCTAACCTTTGTGCATTCCGCAGGTGATTGTGGTAACCTGCTAAACAAATTCTCCATATGGGCTATATATATGACTACAGATTCTCCTTTATGTTGATGACGCGACCTAATTTTTTCCCAAATCTCGTCCTCTGAGTGTGCACAATGCAAACAAACACCAACGGCCACTATTTTCTAGAAATTTCGTAACAAACTCTCAAAATTCCGAGTAAAATATGCCAACCGCCACGATTTTTCGAAAATATTTCCTTGAAAAGCTAATTTAGCACGCCCAACCCTACTCTTGCTTGACTCCTTATGCCCATATTTAAATATCTATCACCAATCACGTTGCGTCTCTCAAACTTCTAACTTGACCAAGTTAACATTCAACCTCCCTCTCTCCAGCATACGCTTCCAACATCATGTCTCTTTTACTTTCCACTCACTCCTGTTTGTATTGCCACTTCTTTGCTACAATTCCATTACCCTTGCTCATCTCACTTGTATTCATTTTATCCCCAACTGCCTCTTTGTTTTTCGTTGGCAACTTGAACTTGTAACGTCCAGCGGTTATCTACACACCTAAGCTATAAATCTAATACAATTGACGTCGGTAACCACCCTAATTAGAATTTGCTGTTTAATCAACGTTGTCTCAAAATACCGGAAAAATAAAGACGGTTAAATTCGTTTCTTATTTACATGTTTTTAGAACAGCTTCGACAAACAACTTTAAAACTTTCAATATTTATAACTGAATCTTCGCTTTTATACACTATACTAAAACGGTTTCAAATGCTAGCGCTTTTGAAGTTACACTTCTCTTTTGCTGTAATTAAATACAAAGTTTAAATTGTTACCGAATTTAGATGCTCGCTTCTTCTTTACACAAATTAGAACTGTTAACTTATATATACTATCTTTAGGAATATCTACACCTACAAGCTTATGAAAATAAACTTTTAGCTTTTTAAGTATTCCCGTCGGATTACTAACTTCTAAACTACCTATTTAAAAAGCGTTTTTAATGCGTTGTTTTATATACTAGAACAACGAAATAAACTGTACAAATAACTACCAATACTATTCTAACCCCTCAATACCACAAGTTTTAGTGCCTGGTGGCAGGCCATAAACTTGCCTAGTAAAACTAAGACGCGGCGCGTTGCTCTATCGGTTTCTTTTAAAAAGGGAGATAAAACGTAAAGCCGACTTTGTAATAAAAAACACGTACACAGGTGGCAAACTAATAAAACTAAACGTGACTGCCGTTTCTACGACCACTTAGATAAATTTATATAATTTGTTCCCTATAAGGTTTACAAAGATTCAGACTATCATCTAAGTGATAGCAGATAAATAATTTATAATACTAGAGTTATTTTGTTATATGAAGGACGGTTTTTCTAGTATAAGAAACTAAGTGTAAAATAAAAAAAAATTTTATACGTTGTGTATGTCATGTGCAAAATAGGAACCTATCATCATATCCTTACTCTTTTACAAGCATGCATGGTAAGTCGAAACTTAATTAAAAATTAAATAATTTTCCATTTTGCTACGTAGAGTTAAGTAATTACGTTAACTTGAACAAATAAACACGTAACTGTACAGCCGCTTAATAGAGAATTCCGTTAATTTGACAATCTAACATCAAAAACGTTACAATTTATGTAGGAATTAAATGAATCTATACAGGAAGATGTCTCTTTATTAAATTAAATATACATAAAGCTTTTCATTACTATCTTAGTATCTTATGATTACTTTTTTAAAATGTCTACGTCTTAACGTAAGATGATGGACCGGCTAACGATTCATCCGGTGATTAGTTAAATAGGTCAGTATGAACCTAGAGATACAGTAAGGGTTTTATTAATTTCAGTATCTTAATGAGAGACCATAAATCATAGCTAAAGGTAATATAGCATTTCTCTATCTTATTGTCATGACAGAATCCTCTAAATTGCTAGAAATAAAATAAAGCACGCAACGGGCTGCACCTTATATTCGTTTGTAACATACAGATTTAAAACTAGAATATAAGTAGAGTATTATTTATTTTTTAATTTTTAATACCAACTTTTCGAAAGAGTGTTTTTGTAGTCTTCATAAGTCTAGCAATTTTGGAGCTATTAATTTTTAATTAAATGAAAAGTTGAAACTATCTGAATCAATGAGTAAGAATGCGTTGCAATTTATCTTTTAAAAATGTAATAACTGATTATGCAGCATGCTATGGTTAAACAATGGGCTCTAATTCGTACCTTTTGAGTGATATACTAAAAATTATTATCTGAGCACCCACATTATGCAGTTTTGACCATTTTATACCCTTTTTGTGATATTTAAAAGAAGTTCTGCGAACAATAATATTATATTATTGCTACCACTATTACTTTACCATTTGTAGTTGTAGAATTATCATTTCTAGCTCCTTCCCATTATGTATGAGGATATTTGCAACGTTCTTAGATGCGCGAATGCTCTAAAAAAGGTGTTCAACTTTTGTAAAGAGTCAAATAGTACTTGAAATCCGTCTCTTACCACTTTGTTCTCAGCTTATTCCAAGATCCACAGTGAATTAGCTCAAAAGTGTCTTCTATCAATGTAGGAGAGTAGATGGATGGCAGGTCTTTCACCACCTCATTTGCACCAGCATCCTCATTTGCACCCACATCTGGACCAAATAGTTTTCTTCGACTAGCCATTGCATCTTTCGAGATAAACCTATCTTGTTTGGTATCAATTAATATTAGATTTTTCTCAGCTATCCGAATTTCTAAGAATTTTTTAGAGAGCCATCCCCCAGGGAGCTTCCCCAATTTTAAGATTTCTTACTTGTTGCGATTTCTGAGCGTTCTTATAAATTTTTTAGCTATGTGACACATCTTGATAGTCTAGAACTTTACGCAGAATTCGAATCTGCAAACAGATTTGAAATCGGACTACGCCCTGCAAAGTTACATTTTAAAGCTCCCAAACCTCTAAGTTTTTTGCTCATCAATGACATATGCTTTAACCAACACAAAGAAATAAGCATACAAAAGTTTAATAATTTATTTTATCCGATTTACAGTTTAATAAACTAATAGAATACAATTGTAAAATATAACATTATTTTCCTCGTGTAGTTGAATCCATGCAGTCGAAAGTAACCTGCAACAAAAAGATATTAATGAGTTGTTTAAATAGACCTGTAATAAAAAGAGATTAATGTAAAAATGAGAAAACGTGTTTTCGGTCAATAAGACATATTGTTGTTAATCTAACAATATGTTTTACCGTCCAGCGACACCACGTGAAGGTAAACACATGTCGCCGGGAGCGAAGGAAATATTAAGGATAGGGTGGTAGGTATTTCTTATAACTAACTTACATGCTACTATAAACAAAAACTTAAAAACTTAACCTATATCCTTATGCCCCCATGCGTAGGTTGATATGCTTCCGGGATGACGTAACGCTTGTCATCTGCGCCCGATAAACTTATTTTATTAATAAGCTGTGTATAAAGTTGGTGTTTATGACTCCGGATTGATACCATCGTATTCATGAGAGCCTCTCTATTATTAATAACTACATCCTTAAAACTATCTACACTAATACCCGCCACCACATTACGACTAACACCCTTAATTTTCTTTACAATATCCTTTTCTCCTACAATACAGTAGAACTTAGCCCTACTACCTACAAATTCTAACACCAAGTCACCGTTGAACTCGTTTTTAAATTTCCCCACAACTTTTTTGTTCACAGCGGTATATTGTACTTATTCTCTCGAGGATAGTCGCTAGTATCAAAATGTTCAATATTTGTGCTAATGTCACTATACAAGTCTGCGGTCTCCACACTGTACACTAGCAAATCGGTATCCGTATAAAGGCGGCGGATTTGGTTATCATACAAAGACCTCATCGTGCCGTAGTGAAACTCATACATTAAGGTTTTAGACAAGTCTAAAACAGAGAAACCTACATAAATTGGCTTGTCGTAAGTAACTTTGACTCGATTCATTTGCATAATAACCAAATCTTCTCCTAAAATAGTACAACTATGAAAATTAGGTCGCGCAATTAGCGTACTCGCACACAACCAATTACCAGAAACATCCCACCGGGGCACGATTTTCACATCAACGCGTTTGTCCACATTCTCCATGGTCTTCCCGAACACCGCGTTATTCATCAATTTATAGAAGTCTTTTTCAAACGCGCTTTTCGCCGCCGTCCTCAACCCGGGTTAAGGTCAATATACGCCTTCAACCATGGAGACTCAGTAAATTCTAAAACCCGGTGGATTGCTTTTAGTTTGAGACCGTATCACACATACTGTTGTAAATTCCGATAATGGATGGTGTAGTTTTTCTTTTCCAACAGAGTCGCGAGCAATTTAGGCGTCTTGGATTTGGGCGATGGAGGTACCATGTTTTCGGGGCAGAAGGGTAGATCGTTGTGGGTATGGTGCAGATGTTCTGGATACTCCAGATCTACTTCTAAAATGTAACCTTTGTCATTGGTTTCGGGTATATCCAAAATGCGTTCTTTCAGGAGAGTAATCTTTTTAGCATCCATCCACCTAAAATCGCCAATGGGTAGGTGCTGTCTCATTGCCCACCCATATAGATTATTGGCATCCAGATAAGTTAAGTATTTTGAAGCCTCGGTCGGGTTGTAATCCTCCATATACTTATTATTTGCTCTAGCATATCGTTGGCTGCACTGTGTGAGACCACCGCGAATCCCTTTCTTTACGAAATGATGCATGCTGACATCTGTGAGCAAGTCTAATTTTACGCCGGTGTATTTTAATGAGATCATTATCACCCCTAGCTGAACTTTTGTTTCATATGGCAGTGGGTTGCGGAATTTGTAAAAAGCCTCTTGGGGGTGAAAGAGTTAGGGATCACGACCACTTGACTGGTCGCTTTCGCTTTGCTGCACACCCGCAATGCAATATAACGTGCAAGGCACCCCATTTCATCCCTGTTGTATTTCGCAATTTAAGTGGGTATGATTCCCATTTTATTGTGAAAGAGTTGGGGTATGACAAAGAGAGGGTTACCGTAATTCCAAATAATAAGGAACGATTTATTTCATTTACGAAGTATGTCAGGCTATATGGCGAAGAACCAGAAGAGTTTGACGGTGAGCTGGAAGAAACCGACAATTCCACAGTTCAGCTAAGATTCATTGATTCTCTGCGTTTCATGATGTCGAGCTTGGATAAGTTGGTAAAAAATTTGGAGCCTGGACAGTTTGTTGAGATGAAAAAATGTTTCCCAGACGATAAACATTTCGGTCTACTGGCTAGAAAGGGAGTATTCCCATACAACTACGTAACAGACGAATCTGTGTTGAACGACTCCAATTTACCGCCAAAGGAAGCCTTCTATAATGATCTAACCTCTACAGATATTACATTCGCTGAGTACGAACATGCTCAGACAGTTTGGAATACGTTTGGCATTTGTACGCTTGGGGAATATAGTGATCTGTATCTGAAAACGGATGTTGAAATACACCGGCGTAAAATTAGACTTGCTCACAGATGTCAGCATGCATCATTTCGTAAAGAAAGGGATTCGCGGTGGTCTCACACAGTACAGCCAACGATATGCTAGAGCAAATAATAAGTATATAGAGGATTAGAACCCGACCGAGGCTTCAAAATACTTAACTTATCTGGATGCCAATAATCTATATGGGTGGGCCATGAGACAGCACCAACCTATTGTCGATTTTAGGTGGATGGATGCTAAAAAGATTACTCTCCTGAAAGAACGCATTTTGGATATACCCGAAACCAATGACAAAGGTTATATTTTAGAAGTAGATCTGGAGTATCCAGAACATCTGCACCATACCCACAACGATCTACCCTTCTGCCCCGAAAATATGGTACCCCCATCACCCAAATCCAAGACGCCTAAATTGCTCGCGACTCTGTTGGAAAAGAAAAACTACACCATCCATTATCGGAATTTACAACAGTGTGTGCGATACGGTCTCAAACTAAAAGCAATCCACCGGGTTTTAGAATTTACTCAGTCTCCATGGTTGAAGGCGTATATTAACCTTAACACCGGGTTGAGGACGGCGGCGAAAAGCGCGTTTGAAAAAGTCTTCTTTAAATTGATGAAGAACGCGGTGTTCGGGAAGACCATGGAGAATGTGGACAAACGCGTTGATGTGAAAATCGTGCCCCGGTGGGATGTTTCTGGTAATTGGTTGTGTGCAAGTACGCTAATTGCGCGACCTAATTATCATAGTTGTACTATTTTAGAAGAGGATTTGGTTATTATGCAAATGAATCGAGTCAAAGTTACTTACGACAAGCCAATTTATGTAGGTTTCTTGGTTATAGACTTGTCTAAAACCTTAATGTATGAGTTTCACTACGACACGATGAGGTCTTTGTATGGTAACCAAATCCGCCTCCTTTATACGGATACCGATTCGCTAGTGTACAGTGTGAAGACCGCAGACTTGTATAGTGACATTAGCACAAACATTGAGCATTTTGATACTAGCGACTATCCTCGAGAGAATAAGTACAATATACCGCTTGTGAACAAAAAAGTTGTGGGGAAATTTTAAGACGAGTTCAACGGTGACTTGGTGTTAGAATTTGTAGGTAGTAGGGCTAAGTCCTACGTATTGTAGGAGAAAAGGATATTGTAAAGAAAATTAAGGGTGTTAGTTGTAATGTGGTGGCGGGTATTAGTGTAGATAGTTTTAAGGATGTAGTTATTAATAATAGAGAGGCTCTCATGAATACGATGGTATCAATCCGGAGTCATAAACACCAACTTTATACACAGCTTATTAATAAAATCAGTTTATCGGGCGCAGATGACAAGCGTTTCGTCATCCCCGGAAGCATATCAACCTACGCATGGGGGCATAAGGATATAGGTTAAGTTTTTAAGTTTTTGTTTATAGTAGCATGTAAGTTAGTTATAAGAAATACCTACCACCCTATCCTTAATATTTCCTTCGCTCCCGACGACATGTGTTTACCTCCACGTGGTGTCGCTGGACGGTAAAACATATTGTTAGATTAACAACAATATGTCTTATTGACCGAAAACACGTTTCCTCATTTTTACATTAATCTCTTTTTATTACAGGTCTATTTAAACAACTCATTAATCTCTTTTTGTTGCAGGTTACTTTCGTCTGCATGGATTCAACTACACGAGGAAAATAATGTTATATTTTACAATTGTATTCTATTAGTTTATTAAACTGTAAATCGGATGAAATAAATTATTAAACTTTTGTATGCTTATTTCTTTGTGTTGGTTAAAGCATATGTCATAGATGAGCAAAAAATTTAGAGGTTTGGGAGCTTTAAAATGTAACTTTGCAGGGCGTGGTCCGATTTCAAATCTGTTTGCAGATTCGAATTCTGCGTAAAATTCTAGACTAGCAAGATGTGTCACATAGCTAAAAAAATTTATAAGAACGCTCAGAAATCGCAACAAGTAAGAAATCTTAAAATTGGGGTACCTCCCTGGGGGATGGCGCTATCTAAAAAATTCTTAGAAATTCGGGTAGCTGAGAAAATTCTAATATTAATTGATACGAAACAAGATAGGTTTATCTCGAAAAATGCAATGGCTAGTGGAAGAAAATTATTTGGTTCAGAATGTTAGCGGTAAGAAATATTAAAATGAGGGTAGCTCCCTGGGGGATGATGTTATCTGAAAAATTCCTAGAAATTCGGATAGCTGAGAAAAATCTAATATTAATTGATACCAAACAAGATAGGTTTATCTCGAAAGATGCAATGGCTAGTCGAAGAAAACTATTTGGTCCAGATGTGGGTGCAAATGAGGATGCTGGTGCAAATGAGGTGGTGAAAGACCTGCCATCCATCTACTTAGGAGGTATTTTTGACTGAACTATAACTACCTTAAATTTACATTTCTATATTCGGGACATTATTTCCTACTACTCCTAAATATTTACGGAAATTCTTTAATATATTGGTTTTTGACATAGGAATTTATAATTGTCAGTAATTACTAATACTATTTATGGTGAAACCGTCTGCTTTAAATCGACAAGAACACTATATTCACTACTAATCCCATTTCGTGCGATGACGCACTACTTACACTAGCACAAATTGACTAACTGATATTTATAATTTATATTGACACTAAGGGTACTTACTCAAAAAATTCAATCTACTAATTGATTTCATATCAGTTTTGGATTAATACGCAAACTGGATCAAATTACAACTAAAATTGATGGTATTTAGATACGATGTCACGTCTTCGATTTCTTTCTAGAAATTAAGTGCTAGAACGCTCCTTTGGATCTCTTTCTATCTGCTACTCAATACACTTTAATACCATTTTGTTTAAAGGTTTATTCTTTACATTTTTAGACGATCTGTCTACAATGATACAGCATCAAGGGATTTTTGCTGCAGAAAGCCTCATGATATCATGAATAACTTGATCCGGTAGAACAGTTCGTTTGAAAACCTCTCTTGTAGGGGACTTTTAAGGGTCTTTTCATTTTTAGACTAAACAATTACCGCACATAGATTTCACATAAAATGGACATGACGGGTCAATGAGTTAAAATTAAAGGGTAGCTGAAATTAAATAATTATGTACCTTATGAATTAAGATAATGCAAGTAACTCTTATCTAGCGAGTACCATTTAGTTTCTTAACACCAATTAGAGATTACATTTCACTGTATAGTGCCATTTATAGCGTAGCTAACAACCAATACATCAAAACCCAGGGAATCTGTTCCAGTTTTTTAAAATTTGTTTACGCTATATAACGCCGTCAATGAAGGAGCTAGCATCAACATCTTGTAAAAGATTTAACGATTATTTAAAATCTGTAACATAAGGAAAAATCTTGCGACTTACTTCTTTAATTTAAAATTTGATAATTACTCCGCGTCGCTTTAATGTTCAACAAGCTGGCATATCAACAATTGGCACACGTGTAAGATACCCTCAATTACCTAATTTATTTCCAGCTGATACAGAAAAAAGGGTTTTTAATTAATTCATGCTTAATGGAAGACATGATATACATTTTTGACTTTTAATGAATTTTTAAATTATCGTTATCAAAAAATCAGTACAAGTAGGATTTTTTGTATTTTATTTATCTTTATCGCCTTCTAGCTAATACAAGATGAATAATTTTGTAACGTCTTCGGGATACTTTAGACGGATACCAGATAGGAAAAGATAAAAATGATTGTAACCAAAAAAATAAACGCGAACTTACCCTGTAAATTCTGATTTCACTAATACTTATATTAATTAAGCATCACATTTTAGTTTTGTAGTTTAACAGAAGGAATTCGGGCAAGATACTTAAACCACAAAACCATGGTTATATTTTTTGTACAATATATAGCGGTACGTATCTCAGGTCAATCATTTACTTCAAGACCGAAAAAGGAAAACATATTTCAATGTTATGCGGTAGGAATCCTAACACAAAGATCCAGTATGGGTAATTACCGTAGTCAGTCTAGGCAATCATAGCAATTGCAATAGTAAACTTTTATATTATAAAAGCTAATAAAGCAAGTTAAGCTAAGAGTAAATTTTGTATGTAAGTACAAACAACTATTATTATGGCTTTGGAATGCACAAAACTTAGTAAAATTTGGAAGTATTTGATGGTGAACGCGGCGATTTTTGGTTAATTTATTTGGAAATACAAGAGTAAATTTTGGAAAGTGGATTCTCATGGTTATACTATAAATGAAGAGATTTTGCGGTAACAGCAGGTGTAGAATGATGGTGATTCAACCGGGGAGCTGTTTTATGGACTAGTGCCATATTGGATGGCATCATCTTCAAGGACCGGTTAGCGGTTAACGTTTGAAAGATAGTTACCAGGTATGCCCTTGTTTAAAAACATTGTGTGGTGAATATTTTCGGTTTTTTTTAAATATTTTTCTGTGCTTTTGAGTGTTTCGTATTTGATATACTTAATGAACTGAAAATTTATCGGACATTTTGATGAAAGTAAAAGTTATTTAGTCAAGGATAATTAATTTACAGATAACTAGGCTACGTTGTAAAAAATATAGAGGGCTTATTTTATTTTTGTAGTGCGGTAAATTTGCACTCGCATTTACCCAGTTTTACTATGAGCCCATGTTAAGACAAAAGGGTTAACGTAAGGTATGAGGAACGCCCTCTGACTGTAATAAAATATTTGTTTCAATAAAGTTATCGAATTAAAATACTTTTGAGAATGAAATTGTGAACATTATCAATAATACGAATGTACATAAAGAAAGGTGTTTTGAAATTGTAATATTTATTACGTGTAAATAGAGTGTGATGTATTTTGTCAATTGCGTTATTTTGAGTGTGTGATTGTAGAGCGTGAATTTCTATTAGGTTTCAACATCGAAGCAATGAACGGGAAGTTTTTAAATTCAGCATTAACAAGTAAGCGTCTGTGTTGGTTTTAAAAGGTTTTGGTGGATTTAAGAATTTAGAGAGGAGCAGCGGAGGATAATTTCACAACATTATGGCTTCCCAACGGAGAGGCCCGAGTAGTCAGAGCTAAAACCTTACGACAATATATATATATATATATATATATATATTTATATATTATATACTATATATATATATATATTATATATATATATATATATATATATATATATATAATTAAAAATGTTCATTCATTTAAAACCACTGTAGGTTACAATTTTAGAAATTTTAATCTTAAATACCCGATGAATAATTTTTGCCTGTAAAAAATCGAACATTACTAAAAGTTTTTATCTCCTGGATGCATTTTTTTTACCAGATTCACACAAGACTGCTAACCGAAAAGCAAGGTATTCTGAATTGATATGCTTTTGTCCAACACGAAGTTGTCGTTTTAACTGGAACCAAGGTGCACTTGAAATTAAAAGCAGCCAATATATTAGGGTATAGGGTAAACTTTATTGATTACTTACAGTTAGTTCGATACCTATTTCAACCTACTCAAGTCACATGTTAATTGGATGTTAAATACGAAATGCTTTATTAGACTTACTTTCACTTTATAAATTATTTCGAGAAATCTTCTACAAAATTCGGACATGAATTAAAATTGCAAATTGAAATTGCTTTGTGCCCTTGTCCTCTAGCAAATATTTGTAAAATTAACTTACGGAATAGAACCAAAGAGAATGAATGACACAGTCCACTAGCAACTCACGGTGAATGTACTTGCATTTTATGTTGTTTAATATATAAATCCATTCATGTGCATAATGAAATCGTAAGGCATTTCTGCATTTTATCGAGTGGATGGGGTATGGCAGCCTTTCAATTAATTGAGCTAGTAGTGGTTCTACAATCAGTGCAACGACAAAGAAAACGACGCTGCACATCAACACGTTATGGTAGACGGCTTAATAAGCCTCGATTCGTAATCATAAGTTACTCAAGCGTAAACAAAAGTTGGTCTATTCCAGCCCGTATCTCATTAATCAATAATTAATCAATGCGTTTGCAAAGTAAAGCGAAATCGGTGACGGTTTGTGACGAAAAAGCTGCAGCATCAAGTTTTAAAGCATCACAAATTCAATGGCGTATACAGTCGACCAAGCTTATTTTGAATTTGAATAAGCGCGATTGAATCTATTTCATTACAAACAGTTAGATGACTGTTAGGTCAGAAACAGGTAGGTATTCATAACAATACACTAGACAAGCAAGTAAGTTCCTTTTATTTTTTTTATTATTATATCCTTTCTTGTTTTACATTACGAGCTTTTTTATTCCGGAACATGGCAGAATTAGATTTAAAGTCGTTAATCAGAAAGCGGGGTTGTTTAAAGCACAGTGCAACTTTATTTAATAAACATGGAATGAGCATTTCAGATGGCGAAATTGTTAGTAGAGTAATAAATGAAGTGTCGGAGCGTCTTATACGTATGGAAAATGTATTTAAGGAATTTTTACAAACACAAAGTACAATCGATAGTAAATTTGAGGAAGACGACTTGGCGGCGAAACTTGATGAGCGAGAATTATTTGAATGGGGTTATTTTCAGGTAGTTTCAATGGCTAGAACCATTCTCAACACTCTTAAAATAGTGCGCGTGATGACATTTCAAATAAGAGTTCAGATACTGATGCAAGTAGACCGAAACGTAACATAAACTACCGGTTGTTGAAATAAACAAGTTTTCAGGGGTTCTGGAAAATTAGCGTGCCTTCCAGGACACCCCACATCGGTGACTCATTCTGATCCTTCGCTCACAGGAATTTATAAGCTTCATTACTTGCGCTCGAGTTTGACATTTCCGGCATTGCAAATTATTAGTTCCTTACCCATATGTGAAGCCAATTACGAAACTGCGGATAAATTGATCTACGAAAAGTATGATAATAAAAGCTCATAGTTAATAAACCACATCAAGGCGTTATTCAATCTACTTAAAACTAAAGGTGGAAATGCGTCTGAATTACGTATATAGATAGACGACTGGATTTAAGAACAGTTTAACATAAAAAATGAGGGAAGTTGAAACAAGGGTCGATCAAAACGAATGAGATATAAGAGGTTTGAGTCAGAAAATAGGACAGTTAAAAACTGAGGTAAGAATCTTCTGTGAGGAAGAGATAAATGCAAAAATGACCGAGGTTACGGACTCGTGTAAAGATCAATTAGGAAGGGTTGAAAGAGAGGTAAGTGGCATTAGACAGAATGTATCAAGTTTGATAGGGAATGGTCCCAGATTTGTTTCCACTAACGTATCATTAGAACAACACATGAAATTTTACGGGGATAATAGGGTAAACCCTCAAATTTTTATTCACGGCGTCAGAAATTTGGTTGGAAATTTGTATGATGAACAGGCAAAATTAACACGTTTAGGCGTTGTTAAAAGACCATGCTGAGGCCTGGTATAATCTAATCGGACAGGAAATAGATTCATATAGGGAGTTCGAAGACAAGTTTTTTAACATTATTGGAGCGAACACAAACAAGATCAGGTACGTGACGATTTAATCACGGAAAGATACAAGGGTGCATATGCTGGAAGTAGGGAACAGTATGCTATTCGCAAGTACAGCATAGCAAAGTAGTTGAGTCCACATTTGAGGGACCGACAAATTATTAAGTATCTTTTGCGACACTTCGAAGTTGAGGTTAGGCAACATGTAGCGTTGCAAAATATTGTAGAAAGAGGAATGTTTTTAGAGTACCTGCAGAGGTATGACGATCTGAGCACCGGAAGACCTCGTGAAAATAGGGAAAGGAACGTTAATATGGTTAGATTCGAAAATAGGGGAGATAATTATTAAAGTCGGGGGACTAATTTTAATAGGAATTCAGAACAGAACTGGGAATCAAGGAGGACCTTTTTCAAGAGTAATAGTGCGAGCAGAGGACCGACGCAGCGACCTACGATTCAAAGACAAAACAGTCCACCGGACATGGGTAAGACGCAGACGACAACACCAGGTAGGGAGAATGAAAGAACTAGTAGGGTAGAAACGACGCCAAGGACTTATGTGGAAGTGGTAGGACAACAGGGACCTAGTAGGGAGATTCGACAGAGACAGGATTTTTAGACGGTGACTAATCACTAGACATAATTGTGTATAAATACAAACAGCCACGTTGCTCGATTCTGGAGCGGAGGCGAGTTTAATATCGAAGGAATTCGTCAGCGAAATTAGAAAAAAGGTGTGTGAAAAGATTATGCCAATAAAAAGAAGCCATTTGGTAGCGCCGAATAAAAAGCGATTTGCTGTGGTAAATAGCGTTGTTGTATTAAGAGTAAGTAAGAGTAGTAAGAGTAATTAGGTGTAGTAATCAATATGGAGAGGAAGGTAGTTAGAGTTAGGGATAGGATATTGCCCTGGAAGGCAAGTTATGAAGTCACAGAGGATGACACGGGTTTGTGTATTCATTTTATGGGATTAGAGGATGAAGAGGTGAAAGAGATCGACACAATTAAATATCCAGGGGAAAAATTAGAAGAGGTGCAGGCGTTATTGAATAAACATTCGGAATTAGTAGGTGTAGAAACAAGCACAGCGCTAGGATATGAGCAGGTTATAGAAGGAGGCATGCCAAAGCTAAGTGACAAGGATATTTTTAGGAAATTGGAGTTAAGGAAGTTTTATGGGTCAATTTCAATACACAAAGAGTCTGGAAGATATGAGAGATTTTCTATAGAGGGGAAGGTTAATAATGATAAGGTAGTATCGTTTGGTTTGTCCACATCAGAGGTAGTAATAATGAATGAAAAACAGACAAGTATAGGGACGGACGAAGAAATATTTAAGAATCAGGACAGTAAGGATAGTTTTATTTTCTGTGAAGCAATAAAGATAATGAGTATAGAAATAGAAGTAGGAAAGACAGGGATGCAGTCTATTAAAATTGTAAGAAGAAGGACATGGAGGATCAAGAAAAAAGTTAGATTTAAATAAAAATGCGTGTAGATAGTGAGATATAGAGATAGGATAGATAATTAGAGATAGAAATAGGTAGAGTTAGGTATAAATAGGTAGTTATAAGTTGAAATAGATAGAGTTAGGTGTTAATAGATAGAGATAAATGTTGATAGATGTGAACAGATAGTGTAAAGGAAGATAAGTTATACAAATAAAAATAGGTGTACATAAGTAGAAACAACTTAAATAAATAGAAATAAGGGAAGATATGTATAGATGAATAGAAATAATTTGAATAAATAGATAGGGATAGACCGAAATAGATGTAGATAAATAGTGATAAATGTGAACAAATAGGTGTAGATAGATAGAAGTAAAGTAAATAAAAATAAGGAAAGATAGATATAGATAGATAGAAATAGGTAGAAATAGGTTAAATAAATAGTAATAGGTTGGATAGATAAGTATAGGTAAAGAGAGTTGATTAAATAGAGGGATGTAAATATTATGTAGGGATAAAAGTCGGTATAGTGCTTCGTATTTGTATCCAAAATTAACCAAAAAGTTGTGTAAAATTTGTACTTAAATAGGAGGAATATACTGTGTAGGTTAAAGGTCAACGTGTATAAATAACCTCAGAAGGTATTTTTTATAACGACCCTGTAGATAGAAAATTAATAATTTATTTATTACGCTTCAAATCAAAAGTTTGCATGCTTTAGTATAAGACAAGGTAGACGAATACATACAGAAATTTTAATGTTAAATGGCATATTTTTATGTAACTTTAAAGTAATAATTTGTATACATTAATTTAATGCAAGGACAACTAGGATCGATGACAAGGTTGACCATTGCATACAACCATTGAGAATACTAAAGCTTTGCGGTAGATAAAAATCAATAATTTGTATACGTTAATACAAGATTGACTATTTCAGGCAAACATGTATAATATTAAAGCTTCGCGGTAAATAATTAATAATTGATGCGACGGATATTTATTTAGCATCGTAAACTAAAAGGTACGTTAACTTAATTCGTAGAAGACTACAAAAAAACATAATAAACGGTGGAGGAGCTCATGGAATGAAAGCTGCAAATAAATAAATATTTTTTTGAAAGCTAGGAGACGATGCCTTAACATTTCGAGGTATTGTACAACAGAAAAGCCAGGCTAACGACCAAGTATGTTATTTTTGAAACAAAAATCAATAATTCTAAGGGACAGGGAATGGTTAGAAAGCAACCAAGGGAGACAGAGAATACATCAGCTGGTAGAAGGGCAAACGGTTTTCAAGCGCGTGACAGACGAATATATTTTAAAAGACAAATGGGCGAAACAAAGATACAAGATGTTTGTCGACGATATCGATTTTCAAGGCGCACATTTAGCGAGGGAATCGTAACCGTAGACAGCACGGCGATAGTGGGAACTTGATGAAAGTAGGAAAACACGAGTGAGACAGAAAATAGTGGTTATGAACGCATGACTGCAAAGAAAATAGAGACACAAGCACTATGGGCGTGTTTTGCAGGTGGTCAGAGTAAATGGAGCGGAAAGATTTTTTAGGTACGCGTCGACGGTTGCAACTGATAGCT
The DNA here is from genome assembly GCA_036346225.1 of Platerodrilus igneus. NCBI lineage: Eukaryota > Metazoa > Arthropoda > Insecta > Coleoptera > Lycidae > Platerodrilus > Platerodrilus igneus. The sequence goes on from JARFIW010000791.1 coordinate 9,136,660, forward strand.
AGTTTTTTGTGGTAATACCGTGGTGGAAGAAACGGAAATTCTGAGTTTTAAAAGTTCGTTGTTTTTTGAGTGGAGGAATTTAGAGAATGTGATAGTTCAACGAAAATTATAGAAATACGTGACTAAAGAAGCGGTTTCAAGATTATAAAAGCTCTTGCCAGGGGTGGTAGGGCGCTCTTAATCTTGTGATTCGCTTCGAGTACATTAAGTAGCATCGAGAGGACATTTTAATTTCAAATTAAAAGCCGCGACATAGTGCAGTCCGCCGTATACTTTTTCCAAGTGTTATAAATGCACGAGTTGGTGCTAACAAATTAAACGGGCTGAAAATAAATAATTATAAATAATTGTACACGTAAAATAGGATGCTGCTGAAGTAAGCGAATCAATTATTTCTTGAACGAAAGTGCTGGTGGCACGTTAAATTAAGACGGAGGCATAATTTGGAATTGGATGGATGGTGGTATGAAAAGCATCCACTGATAACTGGGGGAACTGGATGAACAAATGAGATGGAGTTGTTGTTTATGTAGGAATGAGAACGTGGGGAAAATCCGAGTACGTGAGTTTGGTGGAGGTCATCTAAGGAGGTAATGCGTCCGAATAACACCCCAGGTAACGAACTTTATTTTATTGTTGAACTGTGGTGCTGGCATTGTGTTATAAAGCTAGGTGTGTTTAGAATTGTGGTGAGAATTTTATGAACTAAAAATTTATTTGATAACCGTATATTAAACACAATTTTCTATTATTATTTGAGTAGATAAAAACAAGAGTAATAATTTTTTATGTAAAGAGTAAACGGGTCTTTAGAGTAATTTGACCATGCAATAGTTTATGCATATCAGGGAAAAAAGGTTTATACTGTGCTCACCATAAACATAGTAAAGATAAATTTAGGGTTTCACGATATGCCGATCTACTTTGAAAAATAAAAAGGATGAAGTGTAATAACTCACAAACAATTTAGATTGAAAAAAGAGGGTGAAATATTTTATTGTAAATGTTACAATGTAAATTTTGAGATTGTCTGAATAATCATTTATGTCATATGAATAAAAGAGTGTATGTTTGTCCAAGGATTTTATTTTACTTTTGTATTTTGTTGTGTGTAAAGGTGTGGAAACAATGTGTAGTTGGGGTAACTATACCCTAGGAGGTAGTGCACAAAACTAGCCGTGGTAGATCAACTTGTAGAAACAATTTTTGTAAATATCAAACTAGAACATATTATAATCAAACACGAAGTTGGTAACGAAGTTTTATTTAGGTGCAAAATGATGGAGTTATATTTTTATTTCAGAAAGAGGAATTTTAGGGCTTGATCCTAGAAAACCACTGCAAATTTTATGACGCCCAATTCGTGGGGCATGATTTTCAAAAAGAAGACCATTGCAAATTTATGGCGCCCAACGTGGCCACGAATTCATTCAGAAGAAAATCACTGCAATATATACAGTTTAAAGAGGTGTAAAAGTCTTCGGTAGTCTTCGGAACTCTTCAAAAGGCTTTGGAATTGGCTTGTGAGTTGGGGTAAGAACTTGAATAATGATAGTTAGAAAATATTTACAGTTTGAAGAGATTCAGACGTCTTCCGAGGTCTTCGGAACTCTTCCGAAGGCCTCGTGATTTACTGGTGAGACAATGTCAGAGCATAAAGAATTATGATATCCATATAAGAACTATAAATTGAACATACATATACAAGTATAGAGGGGTTCAGGAGTTTAAGGTAGTCTTCGAAACTCTTCGGAAGGCTTCGGAATGTACTTGTGAGGCCAAGTAAGAACTTAAGAGGTCCAGACGTCTTCGGCTGTCGTCGAAACTCTTCGGAAGGCTTCGTGGTTTACTTGTGAGTAGTAGAGATTTATGGTAAGAACGTACAACTTGGAGTAGTTCGGAAGTCTTCTGTGATTTTGGAACCTTTTGGAAGATGTCGTGGTAGTGGTGCCTTAGGTCTCGTCGAGTGCGTCGCTGTTGAAATCTATGGGGGTGTTCTCCCGGAGGTAGACTTGACAGACGCAATTGGTGTCATCATAATAAACGACTTCTCAGGACGTAGTTTATTAACTATTTATTGATGAATTATAGTTGCGTGCCCCAGGTACGGCGGCGGATAGCGTTAGTGTCGGAGAAAAAGCAGGCTATGGGAAGCACTCCTCGCTGAAGTTTTAGCAGGTTATGGAGAGCGCTGCTCGCTGAAGTGTTAGCAGGCTATGGTGAGCATTGCCAGTTGATTCTTTATACTATGGCGAACACTAACAAATATCTTTCGGAGAACTTGTAATTGTATTTATAACCTTCCATTTTCTATGCTGCCAGTGTTGAAAAACGTTGATGATGTTTTTAAACAATGAAATTGTGTGCATCAATTTTCGAATGTAAAAGAATGTCCAAATTTTGTTGAGTTGGAAATTTTCGCGATTCTCTAGTTTGTTCTGTGTTCAGCACGTGCCTTGTGATATAGTCAACAGTAACGCGACGACAGTAGCATCTCAGAAAGGGCAATCAGCTGAGGTTAATAATACAAACACACCAAAAAGAGATAATCTATCAACGGCTAGGGCTAACTTTAGACAAACGCATCAAACAATTCAAAAACATTGTTGTCAACGGCTGTGTTCAGAGTAAAAAATGCAAATGGGAAATACAGTACGATCTTAGATTCAAGATCTAAAGCAAGTTTATAACCAAAGGGTTGTGCAAACGATTAAGGGGAGGCGGTATTCCTACAGCAGGCCTCGCAGAATCTACCTACCTTCGGCTCCGGGCAAAACAAGGTGAACAGCGGAACGGTGACAATTTGAGGAAGTTTTCCAGTAATGCGCGGTGTCAAGGAATAGTGACTCAAGCGAAATCGTTGGGGATGCACACCCGTCAGTCCTGTTCGACGAGCTACCTGACGATGGAGCGGCTTGTGGTGAATAGCTATCCTGTCGATCGAAAACCACAAGCCGGAAGATCCAGGATTTAGATATCGTATAATTGGAAAGCAACCAAGAAGGAGATGCGGGAAGCTACTCACCCTGTCAACCACCTGTAACAGCACAACAGACGACACAGGCCACTAGGTGGGAAAACATACACCTAGAACACACGCACGATAAATAGCGATACACACAAGGCAGTAAAAACCACAAGGTTAACGCTGATTGCGCCCTAAGAGGGCCGAGATCAATTAAGTAAACGATTAAATTTACGGTGCTTTGTAACGTATTTTTTTTCTAGTTACAGTTAGTTCAATAAAATAAAAATAAAACAGCTGTATTTTAAAGCATTTAATTTGTGAATTATCATCCAATAAAAATTAATATATAATATTCGTAATAACACATAGATTCTAGTATATATATACTCTGAAGTTTGTTACCAAGCGCTGTCAAGTTGTTAGTCGGCACTTTATTTCCAACGTCCGAGAGCGCAAGCCGCTTTTGCAGACGAGATAAAGTCGAAATGGCCCTGTCGAAACACGTGGCTTCTAACAAAGTTAGAAAGAAGATTAATTGATTAATATGGAACCCCTTTAGGACATCATTTGAGACAGTTGGTATATATTAATACAATAAATTATACTAATATTTTTCATCTTAGTGCAATATCTTGAGGACATATCTTCAGTAACAATTTCGATAATAAACTAAAACAAATTTTTATGGCAGTAATTTAAAGCTAGGAGTTATGGTTTCGTTACATTCAATTTAATACGCAGTAAAGTAAACGTCCATTCTACATGGGATCTCGATATTTCAAACTTACCGATGACTAATAACACACGGATATTACGCTGGAAATGTTCAACAGCTGACGTCAAGGTCTGGCACCTGCTGTACCTTTTAATGCACGTGGGTGTTTATAACTTTTCATAGCTTTGAAATTATAGTAAATTATTGTGAATTACCCAACATTGTTTATTTGAGTAACGAAAATATAAAGTAGTATTTTTAAGAAGTTAGTAACATTAACGAATAAGTATCTTACTTGTCAGTTTGTTTGCACACGTACTCAAACAATGTATCGTATGAAATTCTGAATGACAACCTATGTCAGACAAAAAATATTGTATATTCTGTTTTCCAATCTAGACGCCATATGCTGTCTTGGTTAATTTTACATTATGTTTAAGGACTTTCAGATCTTGTAAAGGCATTTTCATTGATATATGAAATTCGCGTGTTTTTTGTAGATTATAATTAGATTAGAATATTTGCGTATTACAATCTCTGCTCTTTGATAATTAATTTTTGTTGTAATAATCAAGGAAGTACTTCAATGATTAAAATAAACTTATGTGTTATGAACAATTAATAAATTATATGTCTATCTAATTAAATCCTATAGAAATGATCTACTCATAGATCTTGATTTTGAATGTTAAACTTCACTAGAATTATTATGAAAAATTATGACAATGATACAAACTTAAATATTGCAGTCACATGTATATAATCAGACATTTATTCTAATAGAATTCCTTTTGTTTTTGAAAGACGTTTTATTATTCAACATTTAATAAAAAAGAAAATAGTGCAAGTCCTCCTTAAGTAAAAAGTGTGTGTAATGAAAATAAATTCCTCAGTATATTTTAGATGCCTAAATTCTATTATTCTATTTTTGACAAATGTTTTTGAGGACACAAATGGTGTCCATGTTGTGTTTTTGTTTGTTCACAGGTAAAGCTGAGACATCTGTATGACATCTGGTGGTTGAGGTCTTGGTAAGTGTGTCCGAAAGAGTGAAATTCAAGTTTTATGGCTATGTTAGTGGTGTTAAGATAAGGTTTCCGCATTCCCCTTATACGAGCACAGTAAAATTTTGTTGGTTATTGTATTAAAAAATACGGTGGCGCTCATTAAATATATTTTTGGTCTTTTATTCACCCATGACCCAAGCTCATGATCTACCCAGAGCTAACACTCGACTAGCCGTTTATATCTTAAGAGTTTTTCTTTGTCTCAAGCCATTTACCATCCGACATTACCTTGGGCTTAAAAGAAAAAGAAGAAATTCTCGACCCCGTGATATCAGATTAAGGTTTAGAAAATTGGGAGGTTTGATTTATAGCTGATAGTCACGAGGATAAAGAACAATAAAACTATAAAAATTTTTATAGTACAGCTTTAGCAAACAAATGACAATCATAGGAATAAATCAAAATTCTTCAAACATTACAAGGCAGCCGGAAATACACATAAAATCGTGTCGTTCGCCATATAAAAATACAGTTTTATGCTACGTGTTAGATGCTATAACCGATAGGACACCTTCACGGATATTTGATGTATAGAAAATAATTAGTCCAACCCGGTTTCGATTAGCAGACAACAACTTTAATTAAAGCAACGGATTTATGTTTCAATCAGAGCCAACCTATTCTAGGAACCGCTATATCCTGAATAAATTTGTGTAAATGATTCCCAGTCTATGGTACAAAATACACGTCTGGATTGGTTTGTTACCGGACTTTGCCACGCGCTAAATGTAATTTCAGTAAAACCATAAACAATCAGGAGCAACTCAAGACCTTCTGAGAGATTGAATGGTGCCAGGATAATTTTATTGGTAACGATTCAAATATCTTTTGCGAGCTGCATTTTCAAGATTCAATTCAGAAAAAGATACCGGGCATTACATTGTCTTGATTTCATTTAAGCAACCGAAACAGAATTCGGAGATACATATTTGTAGGCATGCAAACGATTTTATCACTTAGAGTCAATTCAATAAAAATTCGATGCACCGACAACAGTACACAGATTTCATGCGCGAATATAAAATATATTACAAATTGCAAGGTGTTGCAGACCAACAGTATGTATTTAAGCGTGAGTGCCATATGGCACCGACGGCCGCCTAGAGGGGAGATAATTTTTTTAAATTTTGTATGATATTATATGTTACATGTAGCCTATATACGTTGATTTTTAGGTCTCAATTTTTTCCTAAGATTCTTTGGGCAAGTGAGCGAATTATCTTGATAGTAGAACAAATCAGCTAGTCAACATTTCAATGGAACCTCCCGATCCAGCTGTTGTGTCAGGAAAAGAATCTGAAAATGATGATTATGGCAATGATGCCCGTCATTAAGTTGGCAATCAATTACTTGCGCCTGCCAATATTGGAGGTGAGAGAATTCAAAGTTCAGTTGAAGAAATACGGTTGCATGATGCAGCTGTATCAAGAACTACAGAAAATGCATCTTTCGATACAATTTGGTGTTAGAATAGACTAAGAAAAAATTGAATAAACAGCTTAGTGCAAGTTTGTATTCGAGAATACTTTGATGAAATCTGCCATAACGAAAAAGGTGTAAAACAGTTCCCTACAAGTGAAAGTTTGAACTTTCGTTAATCAGTTGATAAAGCTTTTGACCAGTTCTGTCCAGATACAGTTTGGAATCTACTAGAACAAGAAGCGAACAAGTATAACCAACTTGAAGTGTTACTGGAATATCTGCATTTACTGTAGCAGAAATAATATACTTTGTTAGTAAGTATTTTAGTGCTCAGTCAGTGTCTATAACATGGTTCTCACAAACCTCAGTTGTTGGGAACAAGAACCTGATCTTTATAATGAGCTAATTACCAATGCTATGCGAAGATATAGATTTAACGTTATCCTTCAGTATATACATTGTGACGATAATACCGATCCAGATAAAACTGATAAAGTTATCGAGCTGCGAAAGTATGTAAACATTGTGAAGGATAGAAGTGTAAATAATTTTGTTTCAGCAGCTGATATAAATTTTGACGAAAGTATTATTGGGTATTACGGAAAGCATCCAATGAAACAACTTATTCATACAAACTTTTAAGGTTTGATTACAAATCATGGAGTCTTAATTCATCTGATGGTCATCATATCAATTTGATATTTACCCAGGTAAATTTCAGAAAGTATATCCGTACACGCTCAATTATTTAGGAAAACATCTGCACTTTTATTTAAAATACTTGAAGAGTTTCCGCCAGAAATTAGAGATCTTTCTTACAACATAGTTCTGAATAAGTTATTTTGTGGTCCACACTTGTTCCATTATTTGAGAGAACAGGGTTATGGAGAAACTGGCACATTTCACGATACTAAGTTGTTAAATGAAAAAAAAAGAAAATAAAACTGGTTAGACGCGTACCCTCATTGTTTCCTATTCTGAACTAACCTACACATTTCCCTGAAATTTGCACAGTCTGCACCTATCACTATCTGATCTAAGTCTACATTTACCTTTTTTTCCTATCCCTGCTTGTAATATATCCCATACTCTTCCTTAAAAAATGCCTTAGAACGTATTCTGTCCTTCTATTTTTTATCCACAGATATCTTTATTCTTCTACTATTTCTATAACCTATTTGTTATTAACTTTGTATGTGCATGCTATTATCCTCATACATCTGAAGCACAACATTCCAAAAGGCGTTGTATTTTTCTTGATCTTTCTTGGGTATTAAACCACTCAGAGCCTTTAAAATTGTCTTTATTTACGTTTCGATCCATGACCTAAGATCGTTGCCAAAATAATAAAAATTTTTGAGTTTGACATTTAAGACACAAATTGAAGGTGACTTTGATTTATTAATTTTTGATTTAAATACATTAGGTGAAAATTTTAAAATTAGAAGAATCATTACTTTCAATTTGTGTTGCGTCCTGGGAACGGCTTTTTAAAAAAAAACTTTACACATATGCTTTGAACAATTTTCTTCTTGTTTGTTGTCTCTCATCATAGGCGCTGTTCTGTCTTGTTAGGTGCAGTTCGCTCCCCTTCTATTGTTTTACAATTATATACCTTATTTCTCCGACATTCAGTGGTTGTGAAGAGGGGGCGTCGCCGTGGAGCAATGTAGTAAGCGTAAGACTACGGATCCCAAGGTCCTGGGTTCAAATTCCGACATGGCCGACTGCTTGAAAAATGGCAGGTGAGCATTTTTCACAAAAATTGCGCCTTCGTTCGGATGAGAGGTTAAATGGAGGTCCTGTGTGTGAGTGTTGTCACGCACGTTAAAGATCCCTACCTTGCCTGGAATGGCAAGGGTTCGGCAAAATTCTAAATAGTACCTTCGGGTGGAGCATTGGGAATGTAAATGAACGGTTATGAAGAGGGGTAAGCACCCTGTGGGAGCCAAGTTCCCCCAGCACTTGAACTATTGCCGATTTAATATATTTTCCAAGATATCTTTTCGCAAAGTCAACATTAGTTACCGATATTTCACAACCAACACCTGTAGTTGTTTATAGTAATCATCAGATTTATCTGCGCTTATTTTTCTGTCAGTAGGTTTTCCGTCTCAAAACTGGTTGGGCACGTATCTCCACTTATTTATATATTGAGCTAACTTACACAGTTTCCTGAAATTCCCACACAGCCTATATACAGCTCGGTTCTCCTTCTATTGTTTTCTAATTGTATGCTCTATTTCACCGAGATTTAGTGGCATGTGCAGAGGGCTAAGCAGCCTGTGTCTGCCAAGATCCCCCAACATATACACAGTTGGCGAATGAATAGTTTTCCAGTAAATCCTTTCACGCAATTAATATTATTCAAGAATATTGCCAAACCAATACCTGTAGTTTTTTATAATAACCATCTGTTTTTTTCGTCATTGGTTGATCCACCTTGGGACTGGTTGAATGCGTACCTCAATTGATTTCTATTTCGAGCAAGCCGACACATTTCCCTGAAATTCCTACAGCCTACATCCTTGACTATCTGTGTGCAATAGTCTAACTTAGGTCTACCTCTACTTCTCTTTTTACCTATCTCAGCTTCTAATATATTCCGCACTAATTCCCTCATGCCGTAGTATATGGCCTATTATCCTATCTCTCCTATTTTTTAACGTTCTCCACATATTTCTTTCTTGCCATACCATTTTTAGTACCTCTTTGTTATTAACTTTGTCTGTCCATGATATCTTCAAAATTCGTTCGTTGCACCACGTGTTAAAGGCTTCTACCTTTTTCGTGTCCGCTTCTCCAGTCCAGGCTTCACAGCCATACAGTGCTATGCTCCACACATATGTTTTAAGCAATCTTTTCCTTGTTTCTATGTTTGTTGTCTTTGAGCACAGTAGTTGCTTTTTTTTGTTAAATGTAGCACGACCTTGTGCTAATCTTTGTTTTATATCTTTTGCGCTTTTCCCATCTTGCGTTATTTGGCTTCCTAGGTAGCAGAAATCCTAAACCTCTTGTATGTTCTTGTTACCTATTTGTATTCTTGTTTTTGATTTATTTTTCCCTCTCTTACATACTAGTACTTTAGTTTTATTTTTGTTAATTTTCATACCGTATCTCTCTGTTAGAAGCGTTTCCATTTCATTAAGAGCAGCTTCTAACCCTTCCTTGCTAAATGCTAATACCAATATATCATCTGCAAATATAAGCATATCAATTTTTTGTCTTTGCATAGTAATTCCAAATGCCTTCTTGGATTTGACAGTATTCATTGCCTCCTCAATGTACAAGTTAAAAATTAATGGGGATAAGGCACATCACTGTCTCACCCCTTTGCTAATGCTTACTTTTCTACGTTTCTGCTCTATTACTGCTGTTTGCTCTTTGTATAAGCTATGTACTATTCGTCTATCCCTATAACTAATGCCATTTTTTTTTAGTATTTCGAACATTTTTTTCCATATTACATTGTCGAATGCTTTTTCCAGATCTGCAAACCCTATATACACGCTTTCCCCTTTTTCTATTGTTTTCTCCATTATCATCCTCAGAGCTAAAATAGCCTTTCGTATTCCCCTGTTTCGTCTAAACCCAAATTTATCATCTCCTAGTATTTCTTCGGCTCGTTTTTCCATTTGTTTTTGTACAATTTTAGTTAATATTTTTGACAAGTGTGCTGCCGAACTTATTGTTCTAAAATTTTCACATCTAATCAGCGCTATTCTTTTTTGATATAGTTACTATCATTTTACGTTTGAAATCTTTGGGTATCTCGCCTGTCTCATACATATAGCGTACAATTTGGAAAAGACGTTCTGTTACTGCTTGTACAGCGACTTCTACAGTTTCTGCTTGCACCTTATCTGTACCCGGCACCATACCATTTTTCAGACCCTTTAATGCTAACTCAAACTCATCTCTAAGTATAGGATATCCAAAGTCATCATTTTCAGTGTCTGATTCCTGTTCTAATGCTGTTAGTTCCTCTCCTGCATATAAATTTCCTATGAAAAAAATCTACAGAAAACAAAAAGGTTCGGCATGAAAAAGGGGATGTACGAAAAGTTGAATTTCTCAACAAAAAAGAAATCGCAAAAAGAAATAAAAGTGCAATCGCAGCTGCTTTAGGTAATAACAATGGAATTATTTTTGTACGCTGGAATGAAAGTCGTAGTCACTGTTGATTGAACAAAATGCGGTAAACAACCAACTGTTTCTGTAAAAAGGTATTCTGCAGAGCAAAAAAAAATATTTATATTCAGATGCCACAGTTTATTTTCAGATAATTTTATGATAATAAATTTACGACCCAATCGAATTTAAAATTAATATTTAAATACAACAGGAGAATGGGAACCACACATTTGATGAACCAAAATATCAACACTTACAGAATAGGAATTTGCAATAAAAAATAGTAGTGACCAATATTTTCCTGAATCATTGATACAGCCATTCAAAATGTGTGGATCTTGTGCAAGCAAAATAACAAAGTATAGTGACTTCAATTTGGTCAGTAATTAGCACAATCCCATTTGACACGTTACTTTATTGCCAGGTATCATCTTTGCAAGTTTTAGGTGAAATCAAGCTTGATCATCACATGGACCATTTTGCTGAATCTACTCACACCAAAAGTCGCAGAAGGTGTGCAGGTGTAAATTGTAAGTCTCAAACTTGCACTATATGTTCTAAAAGCCAAGTTGGACTTTGCGCTGAAAACTCTGCCTTATTTCACTCAAAAATGTAGTTATATAGTTTTTGGGTTTTTTTTATACTAATTTAAGTTTACGACAGTATTCTGCATTTACTGCAGCAATAAGATATATTGTATTACAAATAAAGATAAGCTTATCCATACTAAAAAACCGATATTTTTTATAAGCGATTCGCCAACTAAAAGTTCGGCGGTGCCGTTAGACACACCATGTTTTCAAAAAACTTAGCATTAATAAGTTTTAAATAATTGTCCAGTAGAATAAAACTCAATCTTAGATAACGTACAAAATTTCATAGCAAAACTTTTACCAAAATAATTACGGACACCATTGGGTTATAAAAACAAGAGATTATCCACGATAAATCTCGAGCCTACTAGACCATTTAAAATTTTTTTACATTATTTAACGATTTTGAGAAAATCGTTTTTTATTTTATTATTCAATAACGAGAGCTATAAGATCGCCACATTAGGCTACTTAATAAAATTAGAACCGGCAAATGTTAGAAAAGTATGCTTTTAAATTGTACAATAATGGTCATGAGAAAGGGAACTCTGGGAACACTCTTAAATTAGTTTTAAGTATAAACGGATGTGTTCCATTAAGACACAAGTAGCATTAGCGTAAGGAAGGAAAGCATTTCCAATTAATTTTAAGCTATAATTAATCCCTATAGTATGGAACAAAGAATACTACTATAGTAAGCGTGCTTATCGTAGAAGGCGTTTAAAAGGACCAGCAAGGGGCAGCAGCCTTGCGGGCTAAAAGATATTGGAGGAGAGTCGGTTGGTTTCGGGCGATCCTCAATAATTTACAAGGTTGTTGGGGATTGGCCGTGACAGATACTGCTTTTTGCTAAAATCTATAAAAACTGCGTTGTGGAAAGATATGGGAACCTTAACAATATTTTCCCGGTATGCGTGGCCTAAAACACGAAATATGTATAATGGATAGCTCACAAGTAAAATTCTTGTCCGGAGGTAAAATACCCCCTCATTCGAATCTCTGGGAGTTGGTACTTGGGGCTCGTCGTTGTAAGAATTTAAAACAACGGTTCGATTTAGTGATAGGGACTTGGAATGTAAGGTCATTACTTAGAGTAGATAAGTTAAGGAACTTATTAGTCGAAATGAGAAAAGGAAAGTTAGACATTTTAGGTATTAATGGGGTGAGATGGCCAGATAGTAATGGCCTTTAGAAAGATAATTATAGAATAATTACAACTTCTTCAAGTAATGGACAGGCATGGGTAGAAATAGTGTTAGTTAAAAGATTAGGACGTAAAGTTAAAGAGTACTTACAATTTAGTGATAGAATAATTATGGTTAGATTGAGTACAAAACCCACAAATACTGTTTTAGTACAGGTTTACATGCCAACAACTCAGTACGAGGATGAGGAAATAGAAAAGGTATACGAGGATATAAATAGTATAGTGAGAAAAGTAAAGGGAGATGAAAATTTAATAGTTATGGGCGATTTTAATGCGTCAATGGGAGAAGGTAGTGAAGGAATAATGGTAGGAAAATTTGGGTATGACCGACGAAATGATAGAGGAGAAAGATTAGTTGAGTTTTGCCAGGAACATAGATTAGTAACTGTAAACGCCCTATTTGAACAACATGTTAGGAAAAGATATACCTGGAAAGCGCCAGGTGATAGGACTAGATACCAAATGGATAATATATTAGTTAAACAAAGATTTAGAGACCAAGTTAGAAACAGTCGTAGTTATTTTGGGACTGACATAGATAGCAATCATAACTTAGTTAAAATGAAGTGTAAGCTAAAATTCAACAAATTGAAAAAGATTAAAAAAGAGGGATGTGATCTAGGTAAGCTTAATGATAGTGAGGTAAAAGAGGAATATAAACAAGTATTAAATAATAAGATTAAAGAGATAGCTATAGGAGGAAACATAGAGGATAGATGGAAAGAAATAAAAAGGGCTGTACATGATACAGCAACACAGATTATAGGTAAGACAAAAATAGAAGCGAGAAAACCCGGGGTAACAAAGGAGATATTAGATTTAATATAGAATAGAAGAAAGCTTAAACCTTTCAGAGAATTGGATATTGAAAGTAAGCAAAAATATAAAAGAATTAGAAATAAGATAGTACACGAATGCAGAAAAGCTAGAAATAAATGGATGGAGGAGAATTGTAAGGAATACAAGATGATTTGAGAGTAGGTAAGATAGGCAGGGCTTACATTACATGTGATTTTCCAATGCTCCACCCGAAGGTACTACATTGGCCAGGAGGCGAGTTTTTTTTACCTGGAAAATTTAGAATTTTGCCGAACCCTTGCTGTTCCAAGCAAGGTAGGGATCTTTACCGTGCGTGACAACACTCACACACGGGACCTCCATTTTACCTCTCATCCGAACGAGGGTGTATTTTTGTGAAAAATGCTCGCCTAACATTTTTCAAGCGGACCGTGTCGGGATTCGAACCCGGGACCTTGGGCGTAGTGGCAGGGCTTACAGAACAGTTAAAAAGTTTTTCGTGGAAGATAGGAAAAATATAATGGTATTAAAGATGAGAATAATGACCTTCTAATAAATAAAGTTGAGGTAACAGATAGATGGAAAAAATATTTAGAAGATTTATATAAGGGAGACGATATGGATGAGTTAGAGAACGACCAAGAAGAGGATGTAGAAATAGGGTTCTCAATATTCAGGGAGGAATTTGTTAGAGCTGTTAGGAATCTTAAACTAAATAAAGCGCCGGGGAAAGACGATATACCCGTAGAAATAATAAAATATGCAAGTCAGATAACTTTAGACGGATTATATGAACTAATAAAAGTAATATGTGACACAGGTGGGGTCCCAATAGATTTCAAAAAAAATATTATTATTCCAATCCCAAAAAAGTCAGGAACTGATAAGTGTGAGAATTTTACAACGGTTAGTTCAACTTCCCACGCTTCCAAAATACTAACAATAATAATTAAAAATAGAGTAGTAGCTTTGAGTAAAAATTATTTAGGCGAAGACCAATATGGTTTTCGTAAAAACTGAGGGACTAGAGAACCGAAACTAATGATTAGGGTAATTGTAGAAAAAAAGTTACAAAGTCATTTAGCGCTTGTAAATTTAGAAAAAGCATTTGATAGGGTTAATTGGATTGTTATGTTCAGGGTTTTGCAAAAAATAATAATCTCTCATAGGGATAGAAAAATTATTTACAGTCTATATAAAAACCAAAGCGTAGTAATTAGATTTGATGAAATAGAAAAGGAAGCTAAGATTAGAAATGGTGTTAGACATGACTGTATACTATCTCCCTTGATTTTTAATGTTTATATTGAGGAAGCTTTAATACTTAGCTAGAGAGAGACAAGAGATAGGTATTAGGGTTCAGGGACGGAAAATAGGCATGTTACGTTTTGCAGATGATATAGGCATTATAGGAGAGTCTAGAAAAGAGTTAGGAGAATTTTTAAATATTTTAGATGAGATACTACAGAGTAAGTATAGTATGAGAATTAAATCAGAAAAGACAAAGATAATGACAAGTGAGCTACAGCCTTGTTCTAAACCAAAATTAAAAATAGGTAATACCGAGTTAGAGGAGGTAGATGAATTTTGCTATTTAGGTAGTATAATTTCAAAGGACGGACGTAGCAGATGGGACATAGTAGCTAGAATAGCTCAAGCTAAAAAAATGTTTTTAAAAAAGAAAGACTTACCAATAGCTAATAGTATCAGTTTAGATAATAGAAAAAGTTTCTTAAAGTCATACGTATGGAGCGTTCTATTATACGGTAGATAAGAAAAAGATAGAAGGTTTTGAAACTTGGTGTTATAGGAGAATGTTAAAGATTAGTTGGACAGATAGAGTAACAAGTGAGGAAGTTTATACAAGGACAGGTGAGGAACCCTGTATAGGGAAACAATTAAAGGTCAGGAGAGATAGAATGTTAGGGCACCAGTTAAGACACGACTGACTATTTATTATGGTCTTAAATTATAGACTACCAAATAAAAATAGAATAGGGAGGCCCATACAAAGCTATATTAATCAAATTATTAGAGATGTAGATTGTGAAAGGTATGTAGACCTTTTTAGACTAGCTCAGAATAGAAAAGAATTTAGAGCTGCATCAAACCGACCTTAAGTTCAAAAACAAAACAAAAAAAAATAAATAAAAATCAGTTAATTAAACGCCACTATGACATAACTCACAATTAGTTAACGGTCTGGCATGTTGGTAGCGATTCGTTGCTTAAGCCTTACCATAACGTATAATTTAATAAACGTCACCATGACATAATTCACAATTAATTAGCGGTCTGGCATGTTGGCAGCGATTCGTTGCTTAAGCCTTACCATAACATATAATTTAACACTTTTCCTTTTTTGGAGGTAATGACCAGGTAATATTTCCTTTCCTTATAAATGGGAATCATGTAAACATGTTAGAGTTCAATAACAACCATCAGGTTGCTAATATCTATGTAGAGCCAGGTAGATAGGAAAAAGATAGAAGAGTATAGGAAGACCTAGACCAAGCTATATTAGTCAAATTATTAGAAATTTAGACTGTGAAGGGTATGTAGAGCTTTTTAGATTAGTACACAACAGAAAAGAAATTAGAGCTGTGTCAAACCTTAAGTATGGACAAAAACAAAATGATTATGATAATTAATTTGAACGAAAAGTTTGAACAAGTTTAAGATTTTGTTAATTGTAGTTAATAATAAACGTTCGGATCGAGATAACAAAATTGTAATAAACACTCATTTCCGATTCACATATTTAAGAAATAGTCACATATTGTTATGTAATTAAAATACAGCATAAACTTTCAATGTATGAAAAATATTTTATTCACAAGCTTTTGCTGCAGTTTATCATATTATAATAAATTACATCTTATTATACTTAAGACGATGTTGTTTCAATACAATGCAGCATTAGTGGCTGTCCTGTAAATGTATACAACTCGTGCAGTTTTACTAGATTTCAATAACATATATTAGTAATAATACAGCCGCCTTTTTCTAAATGTGATAGATTGTATTAAAAGCTTCATGTACAAAACGTAAACGATGTTAGTCATTAGGAAGATTACACTTTCACTAAAAGGAAACAGAACGCAATTGTTATTGGCTAAATCAAAGACGCTGTTGGCGCTCCGGCCAATAAATTACTTAAGCCAGTTTTTAAACCAGTTACTTCAGTTTTATGCAGTAATGTTTCAATTTAGAGCCAGACGGTTTAAGTACAGTGAAGTAATGTAAAAGTGAAATTCGAGTTCAATTACCGTATTGCCGTTGCTACATATAGAGACGAACGGAATGAGAGCTTATATTATTTAAAGCTAAATTAAGATTGAAATGTACTTTTAATAAATCGTAAAAATTTCTAATTTTGAGTTTTAAATATGTTGTAGTAAGTGGAAATTAGCATTCAGAAGCGATTATAAGTATAATAAAAACTTCTAAAAGCCAATATTAAGAAACGAAAACTAAATTCGGGTACGAAAAACTGCAAGAAATCAAAAAGTTTATAAACAAAACTGAAAATTCATTTTGTATTTTAAAATCTTCCAGCTAGTAATTGCAAAAAAGATTCGGGAGAGAGAAGTAGATTTTTACAACCATTTTGCAGCCCAATGATGTATACCTACAGCGTATCTTATATTGCTAATTTGATCTAAGATCTCACAAACTTTAGGAGCTATAGAGAAAAACCAAGAAATCTTGATATTTCTACACCCTGCAGGTCGGTAACCAAGCGTTTGCTGACCTATGTTTATATGAATTTTTAGTCATGAAATAAGCCAAAGAGTTATACACTCTCTTGTACATATCGTATTTGGGAACATTCTTTATACTATATAATTATATGTTACGTTCATTTCCGGCAGTAAAACCATATCTGGTATTTGGTTGTTTCATGTACATAAATTCCCTTTCTGTTATTAAATTCTCAACAATACCCTATACAGTGTACCTGTTCAGTATAAGCCCGCTTAACATAATTTTAACCAAAATCCACTTTGCTTTTAAAACGAAAATTTATTTGATAAATTAAATAGTCAATGACTTGTTTTAGATATCGGTTAATTTGTTAAACATTCCGATGACATAAAATTGCTTTCTCCTGTATTTTCCAGTTTGCTAATTGCGCTTCGATAACGCGAGGACTGTAGTTCGAATTCGTGTTATTTGAATCCATTCTGAATTTAATTCTGCAGCTTGTGCGTTGAAATATTTTCTACATTATTCATCACAGTACTTCAAAAGCAATGCACGTTTTTTGTTCGACAAGTAATAGGTATCTCGCGTGTAGTGCTCTTAGCTGGATGCCGAATTGATTTTTTCTTTATGTAGGCCCAACTGTTCGTTGACGGATACAAACTTCTATTGTCTGTAGACCGCTGCTGCAGTTACGGTGGCAGGACGAATGGAATCTGACTACCGTGGCATTGCTGTGCTGACTCACCCCCGACTGCTTGCAAGCTAAGTGTCCAGACACCTACAGGTATACAACTTGTTTTCTTTTGTGTATATCAAGGACATATTCCGTATCAACGTTTGGTGTAGCTACATGAGAAGAAACGTGACACTGTAGCACTATTGTTTGTTGCTGTGAATGGAAATTATCGCTCTACAGGTGTGATGTACCATTGTTAAAAATGTTTGACAGACACACGCTTATTCTTTTCTACTGATTGGTTTATAATACAAATAGTATAAGGTTTAATTTTAAAAACGCTTATCAGAAGCTCTCACATGTTTATGTACTACTGATTAATTTTATTTTGTGTAAAGTACGAGATGCGCACTTCGTATCTGAAGTTCTAAATTGTACATATCACATAATTGTATGCTTTGAAATAGAAACGCTTAATTTATTGATTTTGCTTGTTAGTACAGAATCCTTTATTTATTTTTATTTGTTAATAAATAATCGTTGGCGGCGTGCTTTTTTTTGTTTTCTTGATATGTAGGTGAATCCCCAACTCTCCGCGTTTGATAGTTAGCTTGGTGTTTACTTTCCTTCCGGCTACGTCTAGATACGTAGCATAATTTTCGACGCCATGGCGTGGGGCCGCTAGTTTGCTTTAGTTAATTTTTTTGTGCTCTGATATCGTTTTGTGTAACTTTGGCCCCGATTTTGTTTTAGTTAACGGTTACTTCGATTTGGTTTTAGTTATTTTTTGCTCCGACTTTTTTTGTTGTTATTGTCTAAGTCCCTACATTACTCGCATTTCTTGACCTGATGCTACTTGTTCTTTCTTCCTTTATGTTCGACCTATTGTTTACTTTTTCTTTTTCTTTCGGCTCTTTGGAATTCTTCATATGAGAATCGGTTTTCTTTATTTCTTGTGTGGGGTCGATCTTCTTGAATGTTGATTTTGTTCTCTTCCGTGATTGCTAATAATCCTTGGTTAGTTCATGTCAGGTTATTGGACTTGTGTTTTCTCCAATAATCGTAGTCCATTGAAAACGCTGTTGCCCAAGATTTTTCTTTTTCTTTGATTCCCTCTCTGTACATATTGTTTTCCCGGTCAAGTCTACAGCTGGCTTCTTTCTCCGATTTCTGTTTAATTCTACAGCCCTGTTCTAATTTTTATTTTGTTGCTTAGCTTCTATTCGTGTTCCTGAAGTTTATCCGTCGGATATGTTTAAAATTGTCCTGTATTCGCAATAATTCTTTTTGAGCTTTTATCGAGTTACGTTTCTCTCTACTTAGTTACTTTCTCCCAATTTCTTTTTTATTCTTACTAAAAGTAACTGATCATAGGTTGGTGGTGTTTAATATGGTCTGTAAGAGACGGCAGAAGTCATCCGAAAACATTACTAACTATTTCTTGTGTATGACAAGTCTGTTTGGGAACTATGGTTCTTTTAGTGAAGATGTGCAATCGTCCGTTTTGCTTCGTAACATTGATCTATTTTATAGAACCTATTTGCCTACCTCCGTTCCTTACAAGAGTTAAAGGACGAATGTCTGAAGTTGGAACCGGCAAAGATTCTGGCCGATACTTCCGTATCACCTAGTCACGAACAACATACTTTTACTGCTAAACCGGAAACAGCCCCTGTTCCAGTGCCTAAGTCTCCTTTTTCGGCTTCTTACCAAGGTCTTCCTATGTGGGAGTGGAATTAAAAAATTTTTGTTGAGCCAAACACTCTTACCGTACATGATTTTTTGGGACGGGTCGAAGAACTCTGACGAATTCAACAGGTGTCAGAATTGCAGTTATTTGAGTCTGTAGTGGATTTGTCTCAGTCGAAAACGTTACTTCGGCATAGGTTTTCTGACTGGAAGTCGTTGTCCAATTTACTGATTCAACACTTTGAACCCGCGGATTTTGCATATCAGTTTTCTATTAATGAGGAAAATATTTTTGCTTCACATGACCGAGTTTTATAAGGTTTCTTCTACGCCGATGGGTAGATCCGATATTTCTTCCGTACGTTTTACTGGTCAGGTAGTATTCTTTAATTGCGACAAATCTGGTCATGTTTCGACACGTTGTACTCGTCCTCAAGTACTCCATTGCCATGGTTGCGCATATAAGGGAGTTTTTCGCCGCAACTGTCCACACTGTCACTCTACTACTAATAGGTCTTCGAATGATACTTTCAATTCTGTTCCTAGCCCTAAGAGCCAAACTTTTTCTGCTTCTAATTCTACGTTCTCTTCTGTACCTCATCCAGGTCATCCCGCCACTACCATCAAAACATATCTTTCTTCGGCAAATATAACTTAGAACAAAATTTCCTCCATTTATAGTTTTACCTCCTATTCTACTCCTCCTTCTGCTCGCCCTACTTATTCATTCTCACCCCAAACTGTACCTCCAACACCAGTGCAACTCTTACTTCGAATTAGTGACTTGCAGTTCGCTTCTCAAGAGTTTGTTCGAGCTTTCTTAAATGATTCTACCCACGAAATTCCTATCGTGTCTGCAAGCACAAATGTCGCTGAAGTGACGATAATTTCTAATTTAGTCAGCAAAGATCCTGTTGAAGTTTATGAGCCTGTTTCTTTAATATCTGTTGCTGTTGCTATCAAAATTTTACATGTTCCTGCTTTCTTAAATGGTTCTACTCAAGAAATTTTTGTCGTGTCTGCAATAACAGCTGTAGAAAACTGAATATAACTCCTAATACGGATAGAGAGGGTCCTGTTGAGATTAGTAAAGCCGTAGCTGTGATGCCTGTTGTTGTTGTCGTCAAAGTTTTACCTGATACTGTTTCTTTATCTACTATTGTAAAGTCATCAGTTCCTATTGTGGCTGAAGTTTTGCCTGTTCCTACTCCGTTGTTTAACAGTGATGAAGTGCTACTTGATTCTACTCCTTTATCGGACGTTGATGAAACGTTACCTACTCTTACTCATTTTTCTCGTGCTGACAAAATGATACTTGCTTCTGTTCTTTTAACTAAGGTTGGTGAAATTCTAGCTGATGTCCTGTTATGTTATGTTGACGAAGGTCAACCTGATTCTGCTTCTTCATCTATTGTGGATGAAGTTCTACTTGATACGGTTTGTTCTTCTAACGTTGATGAACTCCTGACTGGTTGTACTCCTTTTCCTAAGGTGAATACTCTTACAGTCAATGATGTTTTCTTTCCTAACTGTAATACTGCTAGTTCTTTATCAAACATTGATAAAATTTTATCTACTTCTGTCCTTCTATCTCACGTAACTGAAATGTGCTCTGCTTGTGTTTCTTTTCGTAAGGTTGATTCTCGCACAGACAATACTTTTTCTCTTTCTGTCGTTGATATTCTGACAAGCAATTCTAAAACAAACCACTTTGCTCCATAAAGCGTTTAGAGTTTTCTAGACTACCTTTGCCACAACTTTTTCAACCTCGTGCTACGACTACTACACCCCCTACTGTTCCTGTTTTGCAGAAAACTGCCCAAAAAAGATAGACATTAGTCTATGCTCCTTCCGAACCGGAGGATGTATGTCGGCGAAGTCTTAATGTCCTTGATCTTGTTTTGTTTTCTTTCTGGCGGCGCAAACGCTTTAAGCCCAATATCTAGTCCTGGTGCCCCAGATTCTTATGCCGATTTTGCTTTCGTTAGGACTTGATTTCTGGACATGACAATTTTTTTTATCTTTAGTTCCTTGTTTTGCTGGGTTTTCTTCCTTCTTCTTTCTTTTTCTTAACTCGTGCGGGTCCGGGAATATAATAGTCCTACGGGAACATCTGCCTGTCGTAAGAGGCGACTACAGCGGTCCAGCACATACACACACACATACTTTATACACGTCCGATCCATATTCACACACTTCATACACACACACATACACCCACACACTTTATAAACACACAGTTCTACTTGGTTCTCTTTTCTTTCGTTTTCTCCTTGTACACCTTACACTCGCATGGGTTCGGGAAAAGAATAGTCCCACGGTACGACTTGCCTGTAGTAAGACGCGACTACAGCGGTCCAACACATACACACACGCACACATTATACTCGTACATACTCGTTCATACACATGCACACACACACTTACATACACACGCACACACATACATACACACTCACACGTACACACATACTTATACATAACTACACTGGGATCCTGTTTTATTTTCTTTTGTGCGATTCTTACGATTTTTTGTGGTTCTTGTATTTGTTGCTTGGTGTTATCCTTTTTGGCTTTTTTTTAATTTTTTTTCCTCGTTCCTTTAGCTCCACATTCTTCTCCTTATCCTTCTGCTGGTCTTCTTTGCTGTTGGTCATTATACCGATTGTGTATTGTCCATCCGCGTCTGTGGTATGTGCTTTTTAGTCCGTTTTTCTTTCTTCGGAAACGACGACTTAGTCGACTTTATATCTAGTTAGCTATTATTGTCTTTGTTGAGATTTTTGGTTAACACAGTTGGTAGTACATCGTTAGTTTTACCAGTGCTTTCTCTCCCTTCCTCTCGTTCTTCCTTGTTGCCTGTTGTTTACTTGATGATTGACCTTTGGGTCCTGTTTTGGTTGGCAACGTTAGTTTCCTTTTTCGTTCCTATTCTTCTCCTGAGGTTGATAATTTTACTGTTTCTTTTGAGAAACATCCTTCCGTAGACGACTCCGCAGTGTTAAGGCCGTTCCACCATAGTCCTCCTTGACTGCTTATTACCCGTCTTCCCTTCCTTCCTTCCTTCTTTTCTCTCTTCTATTATTGGCCTTTTGAGCCGGATGAATTTTTTTTTGTGTCGTCCTTTTGGTTTGCTTTGTTGTTTTGTTTTTCCTTTACTACTCCCTTCCCACCCGATTTTTGATTTTGCCAGGGGGGATTTGTTACGTTCATTTCCAGCAGTAAAACCGTATCCGGTATTTTGTTGTTTCATGTACATAAATTTATTTTTTATTATTAAATGCTCCAACAATACACTATATAATGCACCTGTTCAGTATAAGCCCGCTTAACATAATTTTAACTCAAATTCACTCTGCTTTTAAAACGAAAATTTATTCGATAAATTAAATAGTCAATGCCTTGTTCTAGATATCCATTAATTTGTAAAACATTCCGATAACGTATAATTGCGTTCTCTTGTGTTTTCCAGTTTATTAATCGTGCTTCGATAACGCGAGGCCTGCAGTTCGAAGTTGTGTTATTTGAACCCATTCTGAATTTGATTCTGCAGCTTGTGCGTTGAAATATTTTCTACATTATTCGTCACAGTACTTTAAAAGCAATGCACGTTTTTTTGTTCGATAAGTAGGAGGTATCTTGCGTGTATTGCCCTTAGTTGGAAGCCGAATTGGTTCTTTCTTTATGTAAGCCCAACTGTTTGTTGACGGAGACCAACTGCTATTGTCTGTAGACCGCTGCTGCAGTAACGGTGGAAGGGCGAATGAATCCTAACTACCGTGGCGTTGCTGTGCTAATTCACCGCCGACGGCTTGCAAGCTAAAGAGTCTGACACCAACAGGTATACAACTTGTTTTCTTTTGTGTGAGTCAAGGACATATTCCGTATCAGCGTTTGGTGTAGCTACGTGAGAGAAACGTGACACTGTAAAGCTATTGTTTGTTGCTGCAAATCGATATTATCGCTCTATAGGTGTGATGTATCATTGTTAAAAATATTTGACAGACACACGTTTATTCTTCTACTGATTGGTTTATTTTACAAACAGTATTAGGTACAATTCTAAAAACGCTTGACAGAAGCGCTCACATGTATATTTACTACTGATTAATTTTATTTTGTGTAAAATACGAGATGCTCACTTCGTATCAAAGTACTAAATTGTTCATATCACATAATTGTATGCTTTGAAATAGAAACGCTTAATTTATTGTTTTTGCTTGTTTGCTTGTTTATTTTTATTTGTTAATAGATAATCATGGGCGACTTGCTTTTTTTTGTTTTCTTGGTATGTAGGTGAATCCCCCCACTCTCCGCGTTTGATGTTAGCCCGGTATTTACTTTTCTTCCAGCTACGTCTAGGTACGTAGCATACATTTAAAAAAGACCGGAAATGGTAACCTTCCCAAACGGATTGTGTCCCATCTTGTAGTTTTAGGTAACAAACTTCCAATATGAATTTTATAGTGTTGAGCTGAAGTGAATAAGAATTTAAACTAGATTTAATGTTAACCTATTTAATTAGAAAAATATTTTGTTTAAGATGTTTTGTGCACTAAGCCAGCAGTAATTTAATTGGTTTATAAGGTTTTGTCAAACAGTAATAAGTTTGCTTAAGACGCTTATACAAAACGAAATTAATAAACTATTTGATTGATTGATTGATGACAAACCGACTAACGATTAGTGATTAATTAAATGAGCCAATATAAACTTAGTAATGCAAAACAAAGCATTATTAATTTTAGTTTCTTAATTAAAAACAGTAAATCATGACTAACGTAACACAGCTTTTCTTTATACTATTGCCTTGGCAGGGGTTTCTTGATTGTGGGAAATAGAATAAAGCTTCACCAGCAGGCGTCTTGCAACTGCTGCTTCTTATATTCGCCGCAACATACAGATTTAGGGGTAGATAATTAGAAACGTAAGTTTTTAATTTAATTTTTAACTCCAATTAAATAAACTTTAAATGCCATAACAAAGTCACATCTAACGCCTACATATTGACGTTTCTATACCAGTAAAAGCATGTACTGACAGGCTGAAAAGTCTCCTTCGGTCTCAATATACAGGCTGTCCAAAACCGCTCTTCACAAAAGAAAACTGTAATACTAGAGCTCAATTCATGTCGATTTGATGTAAATCATGATTGATATGGGATTGTGCCGTAAGATCGGTTTAATACAAATATCTTCAAAACGCTTTCATTTTATGTAATAACATTTTACTTTTATTTTGTGGAATATGCCCAATCGTATGGCGTGGAAACAATTTTTTAAATGTCATAAGCGTATCGTTGGAAAAGGTATTGAATTTTTTTATTCATAATTTTTTGTACTTCAAATTTCGCCACTTTGACAGAGCTTTTAACAAATTTTGTTTTTATTGGAAAAAATAGTTCTCTTATCTAAAGTGGATATGAAACACCGTTTTCATGTGTCAATGCATACGTTTCAATTGATTAACAGATTCATTTCTACATTATGAAAGATAGCTAATGAAAATAAACATAGTAACAATTGTATGAATGTCAAACTGTTTTTATTTCATAAACTGTTTCCAACTAATGATTTGATTTTTCTAAAGTAAAAAAATAAATACAAATAAAAAGTAAACTTTTTATGATACAAACTTGTAGGCGATGAAATTAGTAACGAAAGGTATAGAACGAAACAACAACTAAAAGCACATAATATAAAAATTATGTAGAACGGATGCTCCACATGATGGCCACCCGTTTCTAAGAACAAATTTAGACGCTTACCCAAAAATTGTCGAATTTTTGCAAAAATTCCAAACTCGTCGCAGGCATCCTGAATTAATCTCTCAAGATCATCGCATGTTTGTATTGGTTGCGAATAAACAATTAACTTTAGGTATCCCCACATACTGAAATCGCCTGGGTTTAAATCTGTAGACCAAGCCGGCCAAACAACTGAACCGCACCTTTCGATCCATTGCTGTCTGTAGTTGTTGTTTACAAATTACGAACAATCCTTCTGAAGTAAGCTGGATAACCATCATGTAGAAACCACAAGTTCTGCCCAATATGTAAATTAATACAATTCAATAAATCAGGTAATGTATTTTGTAAAAAGTCTCGATAATCGTCACTATTTAAATGATGGAATAATTCGATAGACAGAAGCAGATGATATTCAAGGACGTCTATTCATACATTTGTATTAAACCTTTGTTCATGTTTTGTTTCTTTTATAACGTAGGAGTATTATTGCGTATTATGCATATTGAAAATTTCATCTTTAGTTAATGCAGCTTAGTCGCAAAACAAAATATTTAATAAAAAAATTTTGGTTTTGATTTTTTTTATTTTGCAACCAACTAGAACAATCAACACAAACAGAAAAATCAATGTCACGCATGATCTGGATTTTTCTAAAATGAAAAGGATGCGAGTTTCTTTGTGGATAATATTCCACGCAGACGATTTAGGAATGCGATACATTGCAGCCGATCCTATTACGCTACTTTTGAGATTTTCCTCTATTTTCATTAAAATATGCTCATATTCTTCTCTTACGCCAGCATGGCTTCCGGTTTTGTTGGTTTGTGAATTACTAATTCAGTTTCCTTAATTCTTTGATAAAGAAATGTGAACATTTTGAGAACATGATGTCTTCTATTTGGCAATCTATCTACACCTATGTGCAGCTGCTCGAGCGTTGCATTGTATTTCACAATACACTAAATGTGTTTCGGCATGTTCTTAGTTACTAAACCAAACCATTATAATAATTCTAAACTTTTGGTATTTGGAAACATTTTGTGCCAAAACAACAGTTTGATATTCATACAATTGTTATCATGATTATTTTTCTTAGCCATCTTATATAATTGAGAAATGAATTTGTTTATCAATGGAAACGTATGCATTGAAACCTGAAAAATTGAAATTGATGTTTTTCGAAAACCGTACATCATAACGACTGTAGACAAGAGAACGCTCTTATTCTAATTATCATTATTATCATCATCATTAGGTCTTCAGTTTTAAAACTGGTTGGACGCGTACCTCTATTGTTTTTTATTTTGTGGTAACATTTCCCTGAAACTACTTACATCTTTCACTGTCTGGGTGTAATAGTCTCCTTTTTTTTCTTTTTCTGCTTCTAGTATATGTAGCACTGCTCCATCATGTCCTAGTATGTAGACTACCTTCTTATATTTCCTATTTTTTTACGGTTTTCCACATATTTATTTCTTCTCCTACCATTTCTCGTACCTCCTTGTACTTAACCTTGTCTGTCCAGGATATCTTGGTCATGTGTCTGTTGAACCGCATTTCAAATTTCTATCTTTTATCTGCCTGCTTCACTTATTGTCCAAGCTTCACAGCCCTTTTGCATCTTTTCTTTTCTAATGTTTTCTGCAAATGTACCCTATTTCACCGATATTCAGTGGTACGTTAAGAGAAGGGCGTCGCCGTGGATCAATGTAGTAAGCGTAAGATTACGGATCCCAAGGTCCTGGGTTCAACTCCCGACACGGCCGACAGTAGTACATTATTGGTGTAATCACCGCCTCATTTCCCCCAGCATCCTCATTTCCCCACACATCTGGACCAAAAAGTTTTCTTCGACTAACCATTTTTCATCTTTCGAGATAAATATATCTTAAATTTTTCATCTTTCGAGATAAATGAGCATCCTCATTTCCACACACGAGATAAACCTATTTTTAAGATTTTTTTTTACCGCTCACATTCTGAACCAAATAGTTTTCTTCGACTAACCATTTTTCATCTTTCGAGATAAACCTATCTTGTTTGGTATCAATTAATATTAGAATTTTCTCAGCTACCCGAATTTCTAAGAATTTTTTAGATTGCATCATCCCCGAGGGAGCTACCCTCATTTTAAAATTTCTTACCTGTAGCGACTTTTGAGCGTTCTTATAAATTTTTTAGTCATGCGATACATCTTGTTAGTCTAAAATTTTATGCAGAATTCGAATCTGCAAACAGATTTGCAATAGGACTACTTCTTGCAAAGTTACACTTTAAGCTCTCAAACCTCTTTAAAAATTTTTGCTCGTATATATTTAACTCCATTTTTTAAAACCTTTTTTGCTATCCAAGATATATGCTTTAACCAAACACTTAGAGGTAGTAACACAAAAATTAAGCACGCAAAATTTTAATAATTTATTTTATCCAATTTACAGTTTAATAAACTTATAGAATACAATTTTTACAAAGTATAACATTATTTCCTGTGTGTAGCCAAATCCAAGTAGTTTAACCTGTAACAAAAAAGAGATTAATGTGTTGTTTAAATAGACCTGTAATAAAAAGAGATTAATGTAAAAAAAGAGGAAACGTGTTTTCGGTCAATAAAACATATTGTTAAACTAACAATATGTTTTACCGTCCAGCGACACCACGTGGAGGTAAACACATATCGCCGGGAACGAAGGAAATTTTAAGGATGGGGATGGTAGGTATGTCTTATAACTAACTTACATACTATATATATATACAATAAAATATATACAAATATAAACAACTATCTTATATCCTTATGCCCCCATGCGTAGGTTGATATGCTTCCGGGGATGACGTAACGCTTGTCATCTGCGCCCGATAAACTGATTTTATTAATAAGCTGTGTATAAAGTTGGTGTTTCTTACTCCGGATTGATACCATCGTATTCATGAGGGCATCTCTATTATTAATAACAACATCCCTAAAACTATCTACACTAATCCCAGCCACCACACTACGACTAACACCCTTAATTTTTTTAACAACATCCTTTTCACTAATAATGCAGTAGGACTTAGCCCTACTACCTACAAATTCCAACACCAAATCGCCACAAAACTCGTCTTTAAATTTCCCCACAACTTTTTTGTTCACACGCGGTATATTGTACTTATTGTTTGGAGGGTAATCACTTGTATCAAAATGCTCAATGTTTGCAATAATGTCACTATACAAGTCTTCAGTTTGCACACTCTACACTAAGGAGTCTGTATCTGTATAAAGCAGAGACAATCTGGTACCATACAGAGGAACCATGGTACTGTAGTGAAAGTCGTACATTAGCGTTTTGGACAGATCTAAAATTGACAATCCTGCATAAATCGGCTTGTCGTACTTCACTTTTACACGATTCATCTGTATAATCGCCAGATTTTCCCCCAACACTAAGCAACTGTTAAAGTTAGGTCGAGCAATTAGCTTGTTCGCGCACAACCATTTACCAGAAGCATCCCACCGGGTCACGATTTTCACATCTACACGTTTGTCCACGTTCTCCATAGTCTTCCCGAACACCGCATTATTCATTAATTTATAAAAGTCTTTCTCAAATGCGTTTTTCGCCGACATCCTCAACCCGGTGTTAAGGTCGATATACGCCTTCAACCATGGAGACTGAGTAAACTCTAAAACCCGGTGGATTGCTTTTAGTTTTAGACCGTATCGCATACACTGTTGCAAATTCCGATAATGAATAATATAGTTTTTCTTTTCCGACAGAGTTGCTAACAATTTAGGTGTCTTTGATTTGGGTGATGGAGGTACCATGTTTTCAAGACAGAAGGGTAGATCGTTGTGGGAATGGTGTAGATGTTCGGGGTACTCCAGATCAACTTCTAGAATATAACCTTTCTCGTTGGTTTCAGGTATATTCAAAATTAGTCCTTTCAGGAGAGCAATCTTTTTAGCATCCATCCATCTAAAATCACCAATGGGCAGGTGCTGTCTCATTGCCCACCCATAAAGATTATTAGCATCCAGATATGCTAGGTACTTGGATGGCTCGTCAGGGTTGTAATTCTCCATATACCTATTATTCGCTCTAGCATATCGTTGGCTGCATTGAGTCAAGCCTCCCCTGATTCCAGCCTTAATAAAATTATGCATGCTAATATCCATCAACAGCTCCAGTTTTACACCAGTATGCTTAAGCATCGCATCCCAGCTGTCAGGTACTGGCATGGATCCAGATCATACGTCTGCTTGCATACAGAGCGGAAGTTTTCAAAAATATCTGCAAGTAGTAGCACATCAGTTTTCAGGTATAAATCGCTATACTCCCCAAGCGTGCAAATGCCAAACGTATTCCACACCTTCCGTGCGTGCTCGTAGTCCACATCGCTGATATCCGTAGATGTTAAATTATTAAAAAAGGTTTCTTTCGGTGGTAATGATGTCTCGTTCAGTACTACAGCATCGGTGATATAGTTGTATGGAAAAACTCCTTTCCGCGTCAACAACCCAAACTCTTGCTCATCGGGGTAGTATTTGCGAGTTTCCACAAACTGAGTAGTATCAAGATGAATCTTAACGAGTCTATAAACCTGAGCTGTACCGCTGTATTGTCAGATTCTTCAGGCTCGCCATCACACTCCTCTGGTTGTTCACCATATAACCTCACATTTTTAGTGAACGATACGAAGCCCTCCTTATTATTGGGGATTACAGTGATCCTCTCTTTATCATACCCCAACTCCTTCACAATAAAATGGCTATCGTACCCGCTTAAATTGTGAAATACAACAGGGATGAAATGAGGTACCCTGTACTTTATATTGCACTGCGGGTGTGCAGCGGAGCGAAAGCGACCAGTCAAGTGGTCGTGATCCCTAACTCTTTCACTCCCAAGAGGCTTTTTACAAATTCCGCAATCCACTGTCATATGAAACAACAACTCATCTAGGGGTTCCATTGGAAGCATGGGGGTGTTTGTTTTTAAAATCTCACCCAGTCGTCGAGCTTCTTCTTCCAACTTCTGCATAAACACTTTGGCAGCTTCAGGCCCCCTGTACAGCTCAAACTTGTTAAACGAGTCATCGTATGAACATTTTATGTAGTATGCGAAGCTGTACGGCTTGTGTTCCTGGATGCTATTCGTGAACGAAGAAGATGTATCTGGAGTAGCAGTACTAATAGGTTTTAGCACCGACTCGAAATCAGCGTATATCACAAACGGTACAGTCATTTGTTTGTGAATATTAACAAATTCCAGCACACATTTAGCTGCAGTCGGCATTGTAGTCACAATATGGTTGCATTCATGCTCTGTATGTTGGTGTAACTCCTCCTCCGAACGAAAATATATCAGGCATCCATCGCATAACAGTTTGAGTCCTGCGTGGGCAGATAGCTGAGTTTTAACCAATCCGCTTAAATTGTTGATCAAACAAAAATGCTCCTTTCCGCCTTTCTGAACATATAACAAATTTACGTGCCGATCCCTCTTGCGTGCTGTAAAGTGAAGCGGTCCCACAATCGACTTGCCTTCTATACCAAAAACATTAATGCTTATAGCATTCTGCTCCTCGAACCGGGGTATGTCCTTTATGAGCATTGGGAACTGCAGTCCTGTCAAATTGAGAATGGTGCTGTAATGGGGGTAGCTACCAACCCTTTGCGGATCGTGAGCACCGGGGTAGAGCGCAGCCACAACACACCAGGCAAAGCATGCGTTGTCCTCATTTTGTATATTAATAACAGCTCTGGTGTTTCGAACCCATTTGGGGAGCTCGATGTACGAAGACCCACGCAAAGGGTTGTACTTGTTTACATTAATCTCCAAGTACAACGCCTGTTTCAGACTCCATCCTAAAACTTACAAATTAGAAAAAATCAATAATTGTAGTAACTAACCAGAATCACGCTCCTGGAACTCCTCAGACTTTGCCGACATTACCTCCATAAAGGAATTGTAGATCTCCCCTAGGTTACTGGAGGAGGTGACCACAACATTTCGAGTGTTGAAAGATTTAACATCTTCAACACTGTCCATCTTGGTGTAGCCACCAAACACCTCCAAGTTAACCTTGAGGGATAGGTGATCTTTTAATTTCTCACCAACTAATGCGATGAACCTCTCTTTCTGCTGACGCAAAAATTCTGAGATGTCTAGAAATAACTAGGTTAAACACTCATTCAATGTTTTGAAAGTATACATACCACTAGTATTAGCATTTTTAATTCTGTATGTAGCTACTCTTGTTTTAAAAGCGGTAGCTACAACTTCTACGCCTCCATCCAGGATACGACTAGCAGCAGTCTTGTGAGTGTCTTGTCTGGTGGGCTGCCAAGTTGGTGACGTCCACATCACACTCTTCACATCTTCGCGACTTCTTGGGGGCAGGTCCCTCAACCGTCGACGCAGCAGGTCGTTTGACCCCGG
Organism: Platerodrilus igneus; assembly: GCA_036346225.1. Taxonomy (NCBI): domain Eukaryota; kingdom Metazoa; phylum Arthropoda; class Insecta; order Coleoptera; family Lycidae; genus Platerodrilus; species Platerodrilus igneus. Next base: position 9,167,805 of record JARFIW010000791.1, read on the forward strand.
ATGGGCCTGCAACTGGTACCACTGCACCATGCTTGGCATCCTTGTGCCGTTTCAAGTTATCCTTCCGCGAGAAGGATGCCGGGCACACATCGCAGGCAAAAAGACAGGTGGATTTCGATGCTACGTCATGCTGCTGGAGCAGATGTCGTTTTAAATGATCGTTTCTGGAAAAACCACCCCCACAGACGTTGCACACAAATGAAGACATTTTTCTATAAGAAAATTAAAACTGGTCAAAGCTTTTTAACCGTTGTAACTAGTCAAAGACTAAACAGAAACTGAAATTATATCGCCTCGTACCATGCTTTTATACATAATTGGTATAATTAGCTAGTTTACTTTTAAATTAGAAAAAACCCAGCGTCGTTTAACCTTGAGTAACATTCCAAACTAGTCTAATCACACCAATAAAACCTAATATTCTTAACTAACCTTGAATCGGATTACAAACTAGTTCATGCCTGTCTGTAAAATACTGCAAATGATAATGAGGAGCATGCGCAACAACAATTCTGAAACATTTAAAAGGATGAGTTGCATAGCATCCCTCTCAGTCATCTCGGTGAAATCAGTGCAAAGCAATGGAGTCTGTAGATGTTAATAATGCACTAGTTTCGTATACCGAAAATCTGATTAATAAGTTTACGTATAGTTTAAGTGAATTGGGTGAACACCCTCATAATGTGGAAATTGGGTTTGTTATAAACCAGAGAATAAAACCCGTATTACGATTGGTGTGTAGCAAGAAATATTGTGACAACCATGTTCTGGAATTGACATACGAAAATTGGTTGGCATTTACAAATTTTCAAGTGGAAATTCAAATTCAGCAATTCTCTCGTGACGTACTAAACACTCGATTTAATGGTGTACCCGAAATGGAAGATCTACACATACAACTAGGAGCTCTGTTCTTTATCACTCTGTCACCAGTGTCTGGATCAACCGAGGACGAAACGTTCCAGTTAAAAATAATAATGGGTGAAAGCTCGATAGTTATAAACGAATTGGAGTGCCGTAAACTATTCCATATGCGAGAGCTGTTTGAGTATCAACTTAAGCAGCTGAAAGTCGTGACTTCCCAGCATTATACAGCGAATTAGTAGGGTTTGTTGCTAATTCTAATTTAAATGATGGCGATCGGTTTAATACTCTGACTGAAGGGGAGAAACGAATTAAAATCTTGATTGAAGGCGAAGTTCGAATTGGTAATATTTTATTCTACAACGAATTGAATCAGAGCGCTCTAAATGCATTGGAGCTGGTTATATGTTTTCCGGATATATTTGTGCAAGACGTGATACGTACAAGAACATTAGTGGAAATGTTTAGACGTTTAAATTTGTCGGAATCTGAAGATTCTGGTTATGGTGATAACTAGAAAGAGTATTTTATAAAAGACAGCCCAAGAGACGTGGATGTAAATGTATTGTTATTATAAATATATTGTAAATTTTTTGAAAAAGTATAAATAGACTCGTTGTTGTTTATTTATTTAGTATAGTTTGAGATTTTTTTGAGTAAACACATGATTATTTGTTCTGGAGAGGGCTTAATCAACAGCGCTATAAACAGGTTACCGTTTGAGCTGCATATTCCAGGTTATCAGTACTGCGGTCCTGGTACAAAGTTGGATGAACGCTTAGCAAGAGGTGATCCTGGAATAAACGAATTAGATAAATTGTGTAAAGACCACGACATTGCATGCTCCAAGTACCCCGACGATCTTCCAGCCAGACACCGAGCAGATAAAATTTTAGAAGAAAAAGCCTGGGGTAGAGTTAAGTCTAAAAACGCAAAGTTTGGGGAAAAAGCCGCAGCTTGGTTTGTGACAAACGCTATGAAAGCGAAGAGAAAAATGGGCATGGGTTTAAAGAAGAAAATAAGTTTTAAAGGTGGATTTTTGAAGAAAATACGATCCGCAGTAGACCGAGTTGGTTCCGACAACTTGAAAAAGCTGTTAGACGTTGGTATTCTAATTGGTAAAAAAATCATAAAAGGAGCCGGTGGAAGAAACAAAATTAAAGTCCCACGTATTATACCCGTTCCACAGAAGGGAGGTTTTCTGCCATTGATCCCGATATTCGCTGGACTAAGTGCCCTAGGAGCACTAACAGGTGGTGCTGCGGGGATAGCTAAAGCAGTAAATGATGTCAAGACAGCCAACGAACAGCTTAAGGAGAGCGAACGACACAACAGATCTATGGAAGCCATTACTGTTGGGAAAAAAGGAAATGGAATGTTTCTAAAACCATACAAAAAAGGCACAGCATTATTCTTGAAACCATACAAACAGGGGCGTGGTATTTGTAAAAAAGTATCAAAAAACTAAGCAAGTTACCTCGAAGAGCTCTCACCGATTTAGATATAAGGAAACACGCATCTAACATCCTCATTTTCGCAACGTCTTTTCTAGAGATCAGTTACAGAAGATTAGACCGCGTGTCAACGAATCGGTGTGATTAATTTGGATACCACCAAAGGTTCGGGTACACATTGGGTGGGGTATCGAAAACGCGGAAATAGTGTGTATTATTACGATTCGTTTGGAGACTTGAGACCGCCGGAAGAAGTAAAGAGATATTTTCGAGGTTGTAAAATTTACTACAACAGTGTAACGGAGCAGACTTACAACACATACAATTGTGGACATTTAGTGTTAAAGTTTCTTAGTGACAATGGCTAAAACAGTGAGCGTGTTCGGGTATGGTAATGTCATATCGACAGGATCCATTTACCCACCAATTAAATTGAAACAGGACGGTGAATATGCTTTGGGTCTAGTGGGACTGTACACTTGTAACACTGTGCAAAACATACATCCAGGAAACAATAACTTATACTTTAACGATCCAGAGCATCGCAGAATAACCATCGAACCTGGATCATACGAATTAGAAGAAATAAATGCATATATACAGGACGTCTTTAAAAAATGGTTCAGTCAGAAGCCGGACATCAACGAGAACATTGAAAAATATTTTAAACTGAGTGCCAACAATAATACATTAAAGTGTTCTATACGAAGCAGTATACCGATTGATTTTGGGGCAAACCGTAAAAACAATATTGGAAGCATCTTGGGGTTTACCAACCGCAAATTGGCTGCAGATACCGTACATATCGCTAATCAGCAAGTGAACATAATATCGGTCTCAAACATTTTTGTGGAAACCAATATCACCAGCGGATCGTTCAGAAACAATTTTCTTACCCACAGCATATTTGAATTCAGTCTATCTGTACCACCTGGGTATAATCTGGAAAAGGAACCTAACCACGTCATATATTATCCACTGAGCGTGACAGAAATTGATAATATTACAATCAGACTAGTCAATCATTTGGGTGAATTGGTAAACTTTTCCCCGGAAACATACACCTGTGTGAGACTGGAAATAAAAAGTAGTTGAAAATGCCTATCGATTTTGTATATAAAGCACGCTACAACACCCCCAGACGATTAGAAGTGAATACGGCGTCAAAGCGTCAAGTTGTCGAGAGACTTACAGCAGAAGAAATACGGTTCTTAAAATCTTTGGGATTAAAAGTTATAAATGATGGGAGGCAGAAGTAAACGCAGCTTAGATCTCCACGGTGATGAAAACGTTAAACTTGGAAGGCTTAAATATGAGGACGTGCCCAAATTGGATGTGTTTGGAGGTTATAAATTAGACGAAACCATAATAAAGGAAGATTATTATACATATCTTCCCTTTACATTGAATGCAGAAAACAACGATAGAATTTCAATTGAAATCCAGAGCAGTGATAACATCACATACCCCCATGAAAGTTTTATATTTATAAGGGCACCTATAAGCCTACGGAAACCTTAAGGAAGCGTCAACAACTGTAGACCCGATTAGAGCAGCAGAACCAGACCCTAAAGCTTACGAGTTTACTAGAAATGCGCCATATTTTCTGTTTGAGGAAATTCAATACAAATTGGGTAATAATCAAATAATAGATGTCTGTCGAATCCCTGGAATTACAAGAACTATTAAAGGTTTAGTATCCATGGAAGAATCAGAAACAAAATCTATTACACATACCGGGTGGAAACCCGATACCATATTCCAAGATGGACGGTTTAGTTGTGCTATACCACTAAAACCATTTTGGGGTTTTGAAGATTACAAGAAAACTATCGTCAACATGCCTCAAGAGCTGATTTTAATCAGATCCAAGTCGGACGTAAATTGCTACAAGTCGATTGGAAATACAGTAACGTTCAAAATACAACGTATTTCATGAGAGGTCCCGCATATAACATTAAGCGACTTTGCCAAGGCGTCGCTGCTTTCGGAAATGCAAAATCAATCATCTATAATGGTTGCATTCAGAAAATGGGAACTACACGAATTACCATCTCTAACACAATCAAAGTCGCAAGTATGGAGAATTAAAGTATCGAACGAAACAGAGAAGGCTCGGTGGATATTACTGGCGCTGCAAAATGGGAAGTACGACAGGAAAGAAGAAAATGCTACAAGCTTTACGAATGCCAACATCACCAATGTCAAAGTGTTTTTAAACTCTCAGATGTTCCCTCAAGGTCGATTAAATTTGGATTTCGAGCAGAATGACTACTTGCCAGCGTACCTGTCTTATGCATCTTTTATGGAAAAATACTATCCGAACAAATCGTCAAATAAATGTTTAATGGACTACAACAGGTTTAAGGAATCACCTGTCTTTGTAATCGACTGTCGTCATCAATTTGAAAGCATCAAGGATGCAACTGTTGATGTAAGAATGGAATTAGAAGCTTCAAGAAATTTTGAACCGTCGATGAAGGCTTATGCTTTAATTATACATGACTCTATGTTTGAATATAATCCGTTTACGGAAATTGTTAATAGATTTATTCACAATTAAATATTTTGTATATATTTTTAATAAAATTGTATAAAATCTATGTTGTTTTAATATTAATAAGATTTTTTGGTGATCCAAGACAGTTTCTCACGTACTCCGGTGTACACCTAAGCACACCTGTGCCCATGCGCACCCCTGCGCGTGCACACCCCTGCCCATGCGCACCCCTGCGCGTGCACACCCCTGCCCATGCTGGTATATAAGGGAATATTATTTTCAATTTGAATCAGTTTAAACTTATATTTGAAAGATGTACACCAAGGAATCTTTAGAGACAGCAGTTAGTGAAATACAAAAGGGTATAAGTGTTAACTCTGCAAGTAAGTTATATGGTATACCCAGAAGAACGTTAAGCAGGCATTTAGATCTCCGTAAACCTCAAAAGAAGAATGGTGCTCCTAGGTCGGAAAATGTGAGAGACACGGGTGATGCTATACAAGAAGTTAAAATACCTATACAGAATTATGATAACTTTGCTATTGCTAGTGCAAGAAAGGATGGTAAACATGGTCCATTGTTCCCGTCTAACATACGAGCTATCTTCGCGGGACCATCGAGTTGTGGGAAGACTAACGCTTTAATATCTCTGATCCTGCACGAGAACGGTCTTAGATTCCAAAATGTCTTTGTATTTTCGAAGAGTTTATATCAATCGAAATACGAATTGTTAAGAAACGTTTTTACACCATTAAAAGAAGAAATTGGATACCATGAGTTTGAAAATTACGATGATTTGATCGAACCCGGAGATACCAAAGAAGATTCAATTGTGGTTTTCGATGATATACCTGTAAACGAGCAAAGTAAAATCACTCAATTTTTCTCGTTCGGCCGACATAAAGCGATAGATTCGTTCTATCTATGTCAAACTTACGCTAGTGCCTTAAAACATAGACTCAGAGATAACACCAATGTAATCGCATTATGGAAACAGGATGACACAAACCTTCGCCATATCTTTTCGGATCATATAAGCGGTGACATGACATATCCAAAATTTAAAGAAATGTGTTTACAGTGTTGGGGTGACTCAAAACATAATTTTATAACGGTTGTGAAAGATTTTGATTTGGATAAGGGCGGTATCGGAAGAATTTCGACGAGTATATAAATATTTGACATTATTCAAAACAGCTAGTTCTCATCCAAAGTTTCATGATGACGGACGTTAACAATTTTATTGCGAATAAACGCAGTCTTCATCTTATGCAGGATGCTGTACGAAAAAGTTTGTAGCGTACAAAAGGAGACGCTACATCTCAGCAAAATTCAAAGAGGTGCACAAACAATTGATTGATCCCTTGAAATAACCGCTTCCCAGTTGCAATCGATCACCGAAAAAATTCCCACACCTACAACAAAGGTTAAAGTTGAAAACATGGACGTACCTATAAAGAAAATTAAACAACTCCTTCCAGAAAAATCGTTCCATCTTTACTATGCAGATGTGTTAGCTAGAGACGAGGACGAAAATATTGACAAATCAATTTATGGAGTAAAGTATAATGTGGAAACCGATACATGGAGTTTGTGGAAAAGTGTATTGGTAATTAACCGGAACTAGCGATATAACATTAAATAATGTGATATATCCAGGTACGAAGGGTTTATACAACCTGCTGGTTTACAAAGACATCAGCCCCGAAGATGGCGATTTCAATTTGCATGAAGATTTGCCGAATTACTTGGAAATGATCAAATCTGCGTCGATTTTGAGAAGAAAGTTTAACCCATTTGCGGTGCACGATTTAAGCGGATTTCCAACAAATAACAAAAAGTTTAACAAATATGTGCAAAATATCTCACCGAATTTCGGAGGAATCCCGAAAGAAAACAGCCAAAGAGAAGAAAACAGTCTAAGGGAGCGGGTTTAGGCTTTTCTAATCGGTTTTACAAAAGTTTAAATTCAAAGCCGGTGCAATATGTCTACTGGAATAATGTACATGAACTTGTGGATCGGCTGAGATTGTTGAACGCATCCAACCGAGCTGGAAATACAAGCGAGGAAAACATTAACGAGATGATGTCCATAATAGAAGAGTTGAGAGAAGAAGGTATAATACAGTGAGCTCAGTAAATAATTACACAGTTTTAAAATGCCTATCGACCGCTTCGGACGTTCAGAGCGTAAAGATGCTGATATTCGGCGCGGTCCTCCAGGTCGAGGATTTGTGCTAACGTTGGATGGTGATGGGTACGATATGCAGCAAAGAAGGTTAGTGAATTCATCAGACCCGAAAGAAGATAGTGATTGTGTTAATCAGAGAAGCACTATAGTATTCAAGTCTGGAGAAGAAACAATTAGTTTTCGTAAAAGAAGGCTAGTTGATGTAATGGATCCTAAAGACGACAGTGATTGTGTTAATCAGAGAAGCACTATAGTATTCAAGTCTGGAGAAGAAACAATTAGTTTTCGTAAAAGAAGGCTAGTTGATGTAATGGATCCTAAAGACGACAGTGATTGTGTTAATAAGAAATCTGTAATCAAGCTCGTGAATCAAGCCTTTTCATACTGTCTAAAAAGTTCTGATGATATACAACGTAAAGATAAAGCCTTCAATGCAAGAAACCAGCGTATCGCAATGCTTGCTCAACCAGTTGAGCCATCTGATGCAGTTAATAAACAATATGTAAATGAAAAATTGGATAAGCTTGTATCTGACTTTAAAACGTTTATACAGTTTTTTATTAATTTGACTGCAACTTCTGAGACAAATGAGAAGGAGCTCGGTCTTGCAATAGCATCGATTTACGAGGCGTCACCAGCAGCTATAAAAAACAAATACTACAAACCAAAGCTTCAGTTTATGTCAAAGGTGCAATTGGATAAAGATAACCCTATTAGTTTAGCAACAGTGTTAAGCAAAAATGAGTAAAGAAATCATCGTTAAGGAATTATTTAAACCTGCAAGAAAAAATTTTCAGCGTCGTCATACAAATCTGAAACATGTGAAACGTGATCTTATCCAATCGGACTTGTGCGAAATGCAGCCTTACTCGCGTGTGAACAATGGGTACAGATATATTATAATAGCAGTGGACTGTTTCACAAAATATGCTTTAGCTGAACCTTTAAAAAATAAAACTGGATCAGAAGTTACAAATGCTATGAAAAAATATTGGACAAAATGCTGCAAGGAGAAAAAACTTAAAATCAATCTACAAACGGATTTTGGGAAAGAGTACTACAACCGCTGGTTTAAAAATCTTATGCAAAAATATAAGATAAACCATTACTCTACGTATTCCGCAATCAAAGCTAGCATGGTTGAGCGGTTGATTAGAACAATCAAAAACAAATTGTACAGAAGATTTTACTTGCAAGGCAGTCATAAATGGGTGAATATTTTGCCTAAGGTTATGGAAGAATACAATAATACACCGCATCGGGCTATTAACATGACACCTATGGAAGCAGAAGAACATCTGGAAAGAATAAAACTTTACACCGCTAACAGCGTTTCTAAAAGTTACAAGAAGTTGTATAAGGTTGGAGACATTGTGCGTATCTCAAAATATAAAGCAGTATTCGATCGAGGATTTCACCCAAACTGGAGTACAGAACTATTCAAAATTGTTAAAGTACAACAAACGAGACCGATAACCTATCTGCTACAAGATTTGGAAGGTCGACCAATTCTAGGTGCTTTTTACGAAGATGAAATTCAGCTCACAGCAGCACCCGACACGTACTTAGTGGAAAAAGTTTTACGGAAACGGAAGCACGGGCGCGAATTATTAGTGTCGTGGTTGGGGGATGGTAAAAGTTGGATTAAGAAAACAGACTTGCTTTAGTATCATCCAGATAATTACCTGGATGAAAAAATCATAAAAGGAGGGAGTAAAGTCCCTTAACTGGATATATAGGAAAGATTTGCTTAGAACCCCATTCCCCTCTGTGATTTGAAGCAGGAAGCATGTGTTTCATAATCGATTTATAAGGATATCAATACAAAACTAGTGATTTCTATTGCAAGGAGATTGCCATTTTGGATGTAGCGAATAATGTAATATGGCATGAGATACTGGACATGGCTGTGGAGTATAACACCCTAAGCGATGATTTCAAAAAGCAAGTTCGGTGGTTAAAGCAAAGAATCCATGGGCTTAGCTGGGGTGGACAGTCCACAAGTGGATATACAAATGTAGGCGATTTGCTGAAAGAAGTCATACCACCCAATGCTACTATCTATGTTACTATCAGTTACTATCAAAATATTTATCAAACAACATTTTAAACATGGAAAGTGTATTCTCACTTCCAAGGCTCAAAGAATTAAGAAGATTCGGTAATAGATACAATCACTGTTTAAACCATTGTTTGAATAATTTAAGCTGTTCTAAAGAAAACGTATTGCTATTGAGGTCTTTTGTTAATGTATTAAATTTTTAATAAAATATTTTGTGAGAATTGTTTTTTTATTTATCTTAGCTAAAAAGCATACCTTTAAAATTTGAAAAAAAAATATATCTGTAAAACAGCGCATTACTTTGGAAAATTAATGTTTTAAAATACAAATAAGAACCAATAACAGAATACATAATAATTGGTGTTTGCAAATAAATTCAGTTCTACTTTAATAAAAAAAAAAATGTAAACTTACCTTAAATCTTCCTTCAAAACTTTCCACAAAATAACAAAATACGCGAAACAACGGTTTAAAATTTCGATGTACTATAACACAAAAGCGTGCGAAACTAATAGAATTTTTTCTAATGACACCGCGTTATATACGTTTTGAAACCGTTAATTATACTACTAAATGAGGTTTGTATTTTCCGTAAATACGCACTTTTCAGCGCCTCGTGTTATTGGTAATCTACAAACAATTATATCTCGATTTCAAATATACGTCATTGAAACATATTCTCAACATAATTAACAGAAAGTCCAAGAAAAGAAATTATATACAGCATTCAAATGTTCGTTAAGAATCTAAAATATTTGTTGGATTACAAATAATTACAAATGAATTAATACTACATTGGAAGTTTCCGGAATTTGCGTTATAATGCTTCTACCGCGTCACGTAAGGTAATTTAGGATTTCAATATGTAATAAGACCCATTTACTTTCACTCTGATTATTATTGAACAGTACTTAATCTGGTTTATTACATTTTGTTAATTCTGAAATTTAGGTAGTTAATGATGTCATACACAAATCAATTAATATTAGAATCTAAATCGGTAATTCACTAATTAACATGGTTGGTATCTAGCGAAAGTTGTAGCACGCATTTTAAATTACGAATGCATTCTTCTTTCATTACAGGAGAAATTCCATAGATTTCATACAAGCAAAATGCGCTTTCTTAATTATTAACCAAGCGATCCTTGCACCAAAAGTTGACCTTCCCATTTTAGATATTTAAAACCCATTACATTTGAATGATTACTTTATTAAACTGTAAATTTGTATGCTTAATTTTTGTGTTACTACCTCTAAGTGTTTGGTTAAAGCATATATCTTGGATAGCAAAAAAGGTTTTAAAAAATGGAGTTAAATATATACGAGCAAAAATTTTTAAAGAGGTTTGAGAGCTTAAAGTGTAACTTTGCAAGAAGTAGTCCTATTGCAAATCTGTTTGCAGATTCGAATTCTGCATAAAATTTTAGACTAACAAGATGTATCGCATGACTAAAAAATTTATAAGAACGCTCAAAAGTCGCTACAGGTAAGAAATTTTAAAATGAGGGTAGCTCCCTCGGGGATGATGCAATTTAAAAAATTCTTAGAAATTCGGGTAGCTGAGAAAATTCTAATATTAATTGATACCAAACAAGATAGGTTTATCTCGAAAGATGAAAAATGGTTAGTCGAAGAAAACTATTTGATTCAGAATGTGAGCGGTAAAAAAAAATCTTAAAAATAGGTTTATCTCGTGTGTGGAAATGAGGATGCTCATTTATCTCGAAAGATGAAAAATTTAAGATATATTTATCTCGAAAGATGAAAAATGGTTAGTCGAAGAAAACTTTTTGGTCCAGATGTGTGGGGAAATGAGGATGCTGGGGGAAATGAGGCGGTGATTACACCAATAATGTACTACTGCCGACTGTTTGAAAAATGACAGGTGAACATTTTCACAAAAATTACACCCTCGTTCGGATGAGAGGTTAAATGGAGGTCACGTGTGTGAGTGTTGTCACGCACGTTAAAGAATCCTACCTTGCCTGGAACGACAAGGGTTCGGCAAATTTCTAAATTTCCAGGCAACAAAAAACTCGCCTCCTGGCCAATGTAGTACCTTCAGGTGGAGCATTGGAAATATAAATGCACGGTACGTTAAGCGAGGCGTCGCCGTAGATTAATGTAGTAAGCGTAAGACTACGGATCCCAAGGTCCTGGGTTCAAATCCCGACACGGCCGACTGCTTGAAAAATAGCAAGTGAGCATTTTTCACAAAAGTTACGCCCTCGTTCGGATGAGAGGTTAAATGGAGGTCCCGTGTATGTGTTGTCATGTACGTGAAAGATCCTTACCTTGCCTGGAACGGCAAGGGTTCGGCAAAATTCTTAATTTCCAGGCAACAAAAAACTCGTCTCCTGGCCAATGTAGTACCTTCGGGTGGAGCACTGGAAATTTAAATGAACGGTACGTAGGAAGGCGGCTCCGTGGCGTAGTAGTATGTGTGTGACTACCACGCCCAAGGTCCCGGGTTCGAATCCCGACACGGCCGCTTGAAAAATGTTAGGCGAGCATTTTTCACAAAATACACTCTCGTTCGGATAAGAGGTAGAATGGAAGTCCCGTGTGTGAGTGTTGTCACGCACGTTGAAGATCCTTGCTTGGAACAGCAAGGGTTCGGCTAAATTTCAAATTTTCTAGGTTAAAAACTCGCTTCCTGGCTAATGTAGTACCTTCGGGTGGAGCATTGAAAAATGACATGTAAGGTACGTTAAGGGAATTAAGCCATCTTATGGCTTTCAATATCTCCTCGCTTGCAGCGTCAATAGTTTTTGAATTACTGCTTTCCCACCGTCAACATTTGTTTAGAATGTTGCAAAATCAACACCTGTAGTTTAAAAACAATTACTATTTTCAACGTGTTTCGTCCTGGAACTGACTGGATGCGTACCTCAAATGATTTTTATTCTGAGCTAACCTACACATTTTCCTGAAATTCCTATAACCTAGGTCTTTTGTATCTGTGTGCAATAGTCTAATCTAGATCTATCCCTACCGTTCTTTTTTCCTTTGTCTGCTTCTAATACACTTCGTACTATTCCTTCATAGCTTAGTTTGTGCCCTATCATCCTATCTCTCCTATTTTTTACTGCTTTCCGCATATTTCTTCCTTACCCTACCATTTCTAGAACCCGCTTGTTTTTAACGTTGTCTGTGCATGACAACTTCATCGTAAGTCTGTAGCACAACATTTACCTATCCGCCTTATCCACTCTCCACGTTTAACAGCTGTACTGTACTGTACTCCGTACTTATACTTTCAGCAATTTTTTCCTTACTTTGTTTGTTTTTAACACAGTAGGTGATTTTTCTTGTTAATTGCAGCACGGTCTTAGTCCTTGCTTTATACCCTTTGTACTATTTCATCGTGTGATCTTCTTTAGCTTTCCTGCATTTGCGAATACTTTTTCATTTTATAAATTCGTATCTCTGTTTTCCTGATTTGTTTTTGTATTTTCGGGTTTCGTCTAATAAATTCCGAATATCTTTTGTCACCCATGGTCTCCTATTTTGTTTTTGTTTGTAGCCCAAAAAATCTCTGACCGTAATTTCTAAGCTGGATTTAATGTTATTCCATTCCGTTTCTACTCCCTAAATATCCACCAGCAATTTCTCCGATGTCTTTTAGCACTTCGTTTGACCTTTTTTCAATCTTTTGTTGAAATCATTATCTTTTAGTTTCTCAAAATCCAACTACCATTTCGTGTTCCCTTTTTTTTAAGTTACTAAATTTAAGCGCGGTTTTCATAATTACGATGTTGTGATCAGTGTCTATGTCGGCTTCTGGGTAGCTTCTACATTCTTTTACTTAATTCCTGAACCGCTGTCGAACAAGAATGTAATCTATTTGATATCTCTCTGACTCTCGTGGCATCTTTTACGTACATCGTCTTCTAGCATGATGTTGAAATAATATGCGTGTGGGGATTAAATTGTTTTTGTCGCAAACTTCCACCAGCCTATATTTTCCCTGCTGTTTCTCGTGTTTAAACTGAATAAGCCTACTACCGCGCCTTTCCTGCCCTCGACTACGACAACATTAAAATCTCCCGCAATTATTAAATCTTCATATCCTTTTGCAAATCCTAGTATGGTTTCGATATCTTGGTAGAACACGTCTACCTCTTACTCACTGTAGCTAGAGATTGGCATTTATACTTGTATTATTATTGTAATTACCGGTTTCGGTTTTAATCTAACAATGAGTATTCGTTCGTGCATTTGTAGGTAGTTTTCTACACAGTGTCCTATTTTTTTGGCATAATTATACCCACATCCAAATTTCCTTCCTTTGATTCTGTATAAATTACTCTAAAACCTACACTCCAAAGATATCTCGCCTCTGGCCACCGAACTTCGCTGATCCCCACTATGTTAAGTGCTAACATATCCTTGGGCATAATAGTCACACACATACCACTATGCCACGAAGCTGCCTAAGATTAAGTTACCGGTTGACGACGAGATTGTACATCTTTATTATGCGGGCGTGTTGGTTAAAAATGAAGATGAAAATATATACTAGTCGGTGTATGGAGTAAGGTGTAATGCCGAAACCGATACATGGAGTTTGTGGAAAAGTGTATTGGAAATAAATCCGGAAAACAGTGACAAAACCTTAAATAATAGAGTTTCTTCTGGCACTAGAGGTATAACAAGAGTTATAATTGTTTTTTAAGTCCGTAGCATTTTCCTAAGAAATGTGATAAATTAGTTCAAAGGATACATTCCCTACCTGTTGTTTCGTGCTTGCACACAAATCGGGCACAGTCAGGGTATATCCAAACAAGAGTAGCTCATATAAAAGGACTGTTTGCGTAGAAGTTATTATTTGTCGACTGTACAGTTTATAAAGACGATTTAACAAATATGTATAAAGACTTTGGGGAGGTTATTCGAAGATTTCGCAATGCTCTACGAGTAAAAAAGCAGAATGTGCGCAACGGTTTTCGATAGAAGAAAAAACATGTCTTATGTGTGTCATACGAGGAAGCACTGTACGGCTGTGTTGGTATTGCCCGAGGATTTGGATGATTTTATGGAAATTATCGAGGCCATGTGGTTTATAAAACTGTTGGCAGATACTAAGATGAAATATATACTAAATTGTAAGTTTTAAAATAAAAATTTAACCACCTCAACTACAATCATAAGAAATAAATGATGTGAATTTAGAAATTATTTTTGTACATATTACCTTGTTTATGTTATAAAACATAAAGTATGCATTGGTAATGTTTAATTCTTCAAGTGTCTACATAACTTTAATGGGTATATAAGCTCTTATGAAACGAATTATAACAAAGATGTGTATTTATTAAAAGAGTGTTATAAACGTTTCACAAAATTATTAGTTAAAATTGTTTAATTTAAAACCATAACATAATTTTATTTACAGCTGTTGATATCTGTAGTTGAAGTACAACAATTTAGAACGGTATAAGAGGATAAACTGTAATATGCAGGATTATAGTGACAGAAATTTCTCTAAAATCTATGGTTTAAAATTTAGACATCTCTCCACGCGTAGAATGGAAACCTGTTGCACTCTTCCATATATCCAACTTGCCTGCAAATACTGTTTTCAAACAATCTTGGATATGTTCTTATAAATTCGTATAACATGGCCCCAATATCGCTAATACTGTATTTGCTTTTAATTATATCATTTGCGAGATTTTGTAAAACATCATTCCTATTATATCTTTCCATTGCTACATCTAACAAAAACAAATCTATATTAGGAGTACTGTTTTCCGTTAGTTTTTTAAAGTATTAGCGTAGTTGAGAACGATCTGAGATATCCCTGAAAAGCGTTCTAAAGTTAATTTGGTAAATAACATATAATTCTCAACAAATGTCACCGTCCTTGCTAAACAATTCATATTTAAATAAAAACACAAGTTGTCAAATTTGCATATCCGATTTCGCACGCCAATTTCCATTGTGCGTATAATATATGGAAGATTTGATATAGACTTCCTAAATACGTTGAGGGATACATCAAGTACGATCGGCGAAACGATGTCAACAAATCTGAAAGTTATTTTATAATCGTCAAACGGATTCAGGCCTACAATTATGATTTTGGAAGAAGATTTTGATATGGCATATGGTTTTTCAAATAGCAACATTTGCTCGCTCTAATTGAATTGCTGCGTTTATACATTCTTCATGCGCTATGGTCGACTGCTTTTCTAAATCATTAATTTGCTCTCACTCATCGTCTGCAATTTTTAATTTCTCCAGAAATTAATATATCTCAATATGCTTCTCGTTGTCTTTGTATACGGCATCACCTCCAGTAAAAACGCTTTCACACACACAGCATGAGATATTTAAGATGTCCATTCTAGAAAAAAATAATGATTAACATATTTTGAATTATACATGTAAATATTAATATCTTCAACGTTTACAAACGGATAATATAAAAGGTGTCTTGCAGGTAAAGTTGCTGAATAACAATAGAAAATCACAGTTTAAACATGCAAGTTTAAAAATGTTGCCTTACCCCGAAATTTTCAGAGGTGGAAAATTCTGCAACACTATTACACTTTGAACGACTTTACGTTTTACAAAAATAAATTCAAAATGAACTTTTAGTATATTTTGCCCCGTATTTATGCACATAGAGTATATATTGTCCTTACACTCACTTAATTTAAATCAAATTATTAGAATGCGTATTACCATATATTGACTAGAATTTGAGGAAGGTACCTTTCACAATTAATAGTCAGACGTCATTATCAAAGCAATGCAAGGCTGAGGATCATACATTTCTACTAAATTTATTTAGAAAGTACATTTTATTTTTAACTACATTTAAAATAAAGTATCGAACGACTTTTTAGCCCACCGTGCAGAATTAATATTTATTTAACCTTTTGGTTTAATTATTTGAATATGGTTGCACTAATTGAAAATTTCAACAATCCTAGATATTAATTAGTTATTTATTATACAAGGAAAAAAGTATTAGATTTTAGCTCGAGGTGTTTGTCTCCCGACGCGAAGCTTCCGGAGCTTGTACACAGTCATGAGGAACTAAACGTACATTTGTTTGCCGTTTACGTTTTGATTCAACTTCATATTTTAAACAGTCAGTTAATTTGATAGCTTTCTGCTCATACTTCTCGAAACATTCCCGTTTACCTTGAATTAAACTTCTCAAAGATTTCAGCAATGATGCTGCTGTGTTCACGTCGATTCTAGGATTTTGTAAAGATTCACTAGTTTTGTTTACGTGATCCAAAATATTGTCCCAAAAAACGGCATATAGCCCTGTCTACAACTTGTTCATTTTTCGAACTAAACTCAAAGCAGCCACTCTTGATATCCCTAAATCCTCCATGTCTTCTGAAATTTTCAGCAATGCTTGCTTTATTTCTTGATATCCTCGCAAAAGAGCTTCGGTAGCATCAGCTCGACATGACCATCGTGTTGTTGTCGTCCTTTTTGGTACAAGAATGTTATGTTCAGTTCCTGCTCGTTTCAAGCATTCGGATAGGGTCTGGTATCTGTTGGTTGAGGCAGTAAAATATACAAAAATTTCTTTCAAAAAATCGAAAAGCTTACAGCATTAAGACAACCAGCGGCAGCTTGTAGTACCAAATTCAATGAATGTCCAGCGCAAGGTATCCATGCTGTTAAACTGTTTTCTTCTAAAACGAGCACTTGCAACCCGTTGTATTTTTTGCTCATTGCAGAGGCGTTGTCGTAAGACTGACCACGACAGTTTTTGATGTCCAGATTATTTTCTTTCAAAAAGGTACACAGTCCATTAAACATGTCTTTTACTTTGTGCCCTTGAATAGGCATGAATGTCAAAAACCTATCAACAGGTGTGAAATCTTCCAAGTACCTAAAGACCAAACTGAGTTAGTCAACATGACCTTCATCGGGTGTCAAATCTAGACATATTGAGAAATATTTACACTTCTTGATTCGAGATATGATCTCATCAAACACTTGTTTTTCTATTATGTTTACGAGTTCCTCACATATTGTAGAAGATAAATAGTTGGTGTCACCACTTCCGCGGTTTCCATGTGTTTGAAGGTGGCCTCTTAAAAACTCGTCATACTGTGCTAGGAGCTCTAAAATCCCCAGGTAGTTGCCATTTCGCAGTGGTCCAAGGATTTAGTTTTCTCCCCGAAACGCTAAACCCCTTTTACATATAAACACTATTACACTTATCAACTTTTTAAGGACCTACCGCCAGTACTTAGCTACGTTTTCCGTTTGATGAATAAGCTCTTGATTTATTTGACCAATTCTTTTGGTACGTCCTGCATAATCAATAACATTACATGTGATTTTCCAATGCTCCACCCGAAGGTACTACACTGGCCAGGAAGCGAGTTTTTGTTACCTGGAAAATTTTGAATTTTGCCGAACCCTTGCTGTTCCAAGCAAGGTAGGGATCTTTAACGTGCGTGACAACACTCACACACGGGACCTCCATTTTACCTCTCATCCGAACGTGGGTGTATTTTTGTGAAAAATGCTCGCCTAACATTTTTCAAGCTGACCGTGTCGGGATTCGAACCCAGGACCTTGGGCGTAGTAGTCACACACATACCACTACGCCACGGAGCCGCCCATAATCAATAACAGCACATAAATGAAGTTTAGACGTTTCATGCTCAATTAGACGTGTTGCAGCATTTTTCCAATCACAATATCCACCATGAGTTAACTGAGAGCGTATTGGGAGACGAGTTTACAGACATAACAGTAAATATGACCATCGCTGGGAGAAAAGCATAGCCAAAAGCGTTTGATGGTCTCGCCGTTTCGGGTTTTCCGTATAAAAAAAATTCGTATGACATTTCCTTACAAAACCCTTCTCGTAGCCTTTGCCCATATCGGACTGTATTACGGACTTACGTCCAAATAGATCCTCGTCACAGTTTTGAAGCAAACCGGTGTCCATTTTAACACAACTGTCGATATCACTTGATGTAAGCACTCCCGGCCACTTTCCAATGTCATTGTTCGAACAAGCACTTATTCTTAGAGCTGATTCAGGATCAAATTCAGCAGAGTCAACGAGGGCTCTGGGAACCTCTTCAGGCATTTTTGGAACCTGAAAGTAAGCAAGTTCAATCAGACAACAATTTTAAAAACATTGTACTTGGAAGTTATAAAAAAGATTTAAATTAATTTTTTTTCTGTATAATTTTGTACTGAAGCATTTTTTGCAAAAAGTTTAAAGTACTTAGCTTGCAACTGTTTTTATAAGTAACCCCCGGACCCTCATAATATATGATATTCATTTAAAAAAAAAAATGTTGTACAAACTTCGTGATAGAATATTTTTTTTTCATCTGACAAGAAAATAAACTAATTTATGATTTTCAAACAATTTCTAAACACCCAATTTGCAAATATTAATTTTAAGGCTGAAGCTTAAACTTTACTTGAGGGTTCTACAAAACGTGTTTGCTATTTAATACAATTCTAAAGAACGATAGTAATGATAGTTTGTAAAATAGAACCCACCTCTTCTTCTTTATTAGCTTCTGTTTGGTTTTCGGGCTGTCGGAGATTGTTACTGGCAATTGGCTCATTTACGTCGTCATTCACGACGTCGTTGTTTTCCGCCACTACAGAAATAGATGTTGATGGTGTTGCATTGCACTTTGTTATAAAGTCAGTCATGCGACGTGATTTGGCTAGGACCTTTTCATTCTTTTTCTCCTTTTCTTTTGCCACCTTTCATTTTTGCACTGCCGCTTTTGAACACCTCTCTCGTTTTATGGTGACTGCTTTGTGCTTTATGATGGTCCATAGTATAGTAGAATCTTCCTAAAAAGAAATACTTGCACGTGTCTCGTAAATAAAAGTCATTAGTTAGTTAATAGGCTTGGAAATATATTGGTACTTTATTGGATACGATTATTTTTGTGGATTTATAAATAAAATTAAATGCGCAAGACGTTCACTACAAATAAATGCAAAATACCAACTGAAATCAATTTTTATTTTCATTTATTTTATTTTTTTAAATTACCTAGAAAATACCCTGGCCAAAATATTCGTTTCATTCCTAGAAATTTATTTCCGCTCAGATATTGGCTTTTGGTCTTTGAAATTCTAGAGAATTTAATTTAGAGTTGTGTTTTCCTTAAAATTAAGCAAGCAGGAAAAAAAAGGAAAGTGGAATATTGTTTACGATTGAACAGCATGTAATAACAGCAACAACAATGAAAGTTATATATTTCATTTATCAAATAATGTTAGGCCTACATAGGAAACAATCAATCATGCAGACCAAAGCGAGGGTACGTCAATGAATATGTAATTTTCTTTTTTAAAAATCTATTAACCTTTTTTAACATTTACTTTGATACTTTTGGAAAATAAACGTACTTGCAGTTGTCGAATTTATAAAAAATTTCCAAACTGATAAGGATCATGATCTATAGACATAAAATATAACTCACCTTTTCAATGCAATGTGATTAAATAATCCGACAATAGTCTTCTTTGGGCAAACTCATTGAACACAAAACATTTGACAAAATAACAGAATTGGCTGTTTAATAACTAGGGCGCAGCGTAACTACTTAACATTCATTATCAAGAGCGTGAGGAATGCAGCGCTATGCCGCTACCACCGCTTATTCTTTTTATATGACAAGGAGTAGTTGGAATGGGCGGAGGGTGAGTGGTGAGTCACAGTCAAGTACCAACATGAACCCTTGCTCGCACTCACGCATAGCGACAATATTACATAAATTTTTCTTAACCTTCTTTGGGAAGTAAACCAGTCATAGTTTTTAAAATTATCTTTATTTACGTTTCGATCCATGACCGAGGATCGTTGTCAAAATAATAAAAACTTCAAGTTTGACATTTATGACATAAATTGAAAGTGACTTTGACTTATTGATGTTTGAATATTTGGTTTGAGTACATTAGGTGAAAATTTTAAAGTTTAAAAGAATGATTGCCTTCAATTTGTGTTGCGGTCTGGGACCGACTTTTTAGGTAGCCAATACGCTGAACGTGAAATCAGCTGGTTAATTTTTATTGGTAATTTCAAATAAATTCAATAATTTGAGGTTTGGAAAATATTTTTTAACATGTTTCTATTTATCTGGTCGAGAGGATGGTTATTAAAGAAGTGTGTGATTACGTTACCGTAAGGCATAAACAGCCGGGGGCTGCTAATATGCCTATTGTTATGTAATTAGTTGTTGTATGTATAAATAGAAATCATGTATGTAAGCTGTATTTCATGTTAATATCGCAAGGAAAACAAATTCAGAATTAAAACAGTATTTAGAACTAACAATACACTAAGAGCACAATTAACAAAAACAAAACCCAAAAACGCAATACAAAGTTCAAAAAACTGCATCAACAAAATACTGTGCGAATGTAATAAGTTTTATATAGGGGAAAGTTCCAGACCATTTGAAGTTCGATTAAAAGAACATAAATCATATATAAAAAATAAAAAATCCGAAAAATCCATGATTTGCCAACATGCATGGTACTCTAGTCATAAAATAAAATGAGAGGCTGCAAAAATCATCGACAAAGAAGAAAACCATCAAAAACGCAAATTCAAAGAAGCTGCTTATATAACCCTTCATGAAAAAAAATTGCGTAGCAAACGAATCCGTGACTTTCCCTAAGTAATGGATTCCATTACTAAAAGAAATAACAAATGAAAATTAAATGCCCACAATATCTAAGTAGCATTGCAAGTTTTTCCTGGGTCTTGCTTACGATATTAACATGAAATACAGCTTACATACATGATTTCTATTTATACATACAACAACTTATTACATAACAATAGGCATATTAAGCGTTACGGTAACGTAATCACACACTTCTTTAATAACCATCCACTCAACCAGATAAATAGAAACATGTTAAAAAATATTTTCCAAACCTCAAATTATTGAATTTATTTGAAATTACCAATAAAAATTAATCGGCTGATTTCACTTTAAGCGTATTGGCTACCTAAAAAGTCGGTCCCAGACCACAACACAAATGAAGGCAATCATTCTTTTAAACTTTAAAATTTTCACCTGATGTACTCAAACCAAATATTCAAACATCAATAAATCAAAGTCACCTTCAATTTATGTCATAAATGTCAAACTTGAAGTTTTTATTATTTTGACAACGATCTAGGTCATGGATCGAAACGTAAATAAAGATAATTTTAAAAACTATGAGTGGTTTACTTCCCAAAGAAGATTAAGAAAAATATAAACAAACCACAACAAACATACAGGGTATATTACGTAAAGTGCAAGGGAAAGAGGTAGTTGACTGTTCTCTGTTGTCTTATTATATCTCAAATAGATTTAACTACAAAGACGGGGTTGGATTATTAATTTTTACCTGTTTAATGGTTACGTAAATATGCTTAATGGAGCATTCTTAATATTTTATAATGGTGTGTTTTTTTCAATGCGAACATGAACAAGTAAAATTTTTGGAATTTTTCTCTGATAAATTATTATGGCTTAGGCTTATGTTACTATCATGAATGAATTTCTAGCTAGCAGCTATAGTGGCGGATGATTCCGAGTAGTTCAATCAATGATATAAGAATAAGAAGGGAAGGCACGTTTCTCGTTCCTATAACACGGAGAATTAGGCGGTTTGTACTGCGATCGTTTACAATCTAAATCGATCAGGTCAAGCAAATAGCAAATGGGTCGTTCACGAATGACACGTGTTTCTTAACCACAACTTTCCAATTTGCATAATATTTGCTTTACATGATCGAGATCGATAGGGTCCTGAAACGTGATTGATCAATCACAGGTGACAGGTATTTTAGAATGACCCGGTCATTGTGAACGGGTCGATCATGGCTAACACATGGCTATCTCGCAGGTGCGGCACCCACTGTCCGCTCCTCGCACCGGTGAGAGATACTTCAAACGCAAGCCAACCCGCTGCTCTGCTCCCAATGTCACCATTATTACATTTACAAATATACTAGCCCGGTACATTCACAATCATGGTCTTGTATCAAGTATATACGTACAACGTACTATCTACGATAATAAAACATGACAAGTGTAATTATTTTGTAATTGTAAAATGTGGTGGGGCCCCTTTGTGGTGCGGGCACCTAGGCGCGCGCCTAGGTCGCCTATGCTTAAATTCGGGGTCGCCTCGGCGTACGTATCTGTACTATCGATTGATGGCACATTTGAAGACTCGAGGCAAGGGCAGACCGTGGTAGTAAGAGATAAGCTGGGACAAACATCGAACGAGATATCAAATAACGGTTTCGCTCAGTCAGAGAGGACTGTTTAGCGAAGTGGCTGAGTTGTATAGGATTGTTGTAATATATTTTATTTTCCTTGTTGTAGCGTGCAAATTAGTGAAGCATTTTTTCGTATTTTTGTTTACATTTTAAACAGTTTTTATCAAAACTTCTGAAACTTAGACAGAATACCATTCCTTCATACATGAGGGCTTATGCATTACATAATTACCAGGATCATATACGTTTCTATTCCAGTTAATATGCACTGATAAGCCAAGTCCCTTTCGCTCTCAGGAATCATTTATTTCGCAATATTATATGTTATACAATTATGCTAGAGTATGTGTATTAAGGTAATTTAGCTACTGCCGGATGTGCATTTTATTGAGAGCTGTCAAAACAATGTGTTTAGGACGAGTAACAGAACCGTAGTCACCTGACAGGACCAGTTTTAGCTTTCTGGGCAGGGTCATCACGTATTAAATCATCTCTAACATGATAAACCGGCTAATGATTAGTGATTCATTAAACAGGCCAATTTAAATGTACGGTTGCATTACGAAGCTTTATTAATTTTAGTTTCATAATGAGAAACAATAAATCAACTAAAGGTAATATAATTTCTTCCTACCTCATTGCCCTGGCAGGTGTTTGTAGATTGTTGGATATAGAATACAATTTCGCAGCAGGCGTCAAGCAACTGCTGCTTCTTATAATCTCCATAACCCGCATATTTAAGGTTAGAAAATAGAAAGGCACGGGTTATTTTTTAAGCTTTAATGCCATTTAACTAAACTGTAAATGCGATAACAAGCTCAATATACCACTGATATTTACATATTGACGTTTCTATTCCAGCTAAGGTATGCATTGACAAGCCAAGTCCCTTTCGCTCTCATTATATTCTTATGACCGCACAACTTGAACTTCTATCATAGTAAACCTGCGGAGATATTTGATCTCGTGCTTGTGCATTCTTTATAAATCGAGCGACTTGGGTAATATTCTTTTAATTAAATGAGAAGTCGCAATCTTTCGAATCAATAAGTAAGCAGGTGTTATGCATGAAATTGCTTGACAGGTAGCTACACTTTGGAAATTTGGCAATTTATCTTGTAAAGACTTTAATTAACCATACAAGCAGCGCCCTATAATTTAAACAATAAGCGCTTGCTTATACCCTGTGAGTAATATATTAGAAATTTAAAAGTAAAATCCTGGAAACACAAGCATTCTAAAGTTTTTCTCATTTTTTACTAAAGCTTGCAGTGCAACCGACCTGAAAGCTAACCCAAACACCCTCTATAAACGGCACACCGGGCTCCATGATCTAAGATCCAGTGGCAGTGGCTCAACGATACCTACGTTATGCTGTTTTAATTATATACTGTAAATTTTGACGTCACGGAATGCGTTCAGAAACCTGCAAGTGGTTACAGAGCCATTCTAACAAATATCTTTAAATATCGAAATGTACACTATCATATTTGCAATAATTATCAACCAATGAAAAATCGACTAGAAACACTACGGATCACTACAAGCTTTTTGTTATATTTAAGGAGTGTTTATCGTCGCAGAATGTTAACTGCACTATTATGGCAACTATTCCGTCTCTACTACACTTGTAAAAGTTAAAGGGATTTGACTCCTTTCAGGTAGGCGTCGCATTAATTTTGATTTTGCAGTGTCAGATCAATATGCTTATGCAGGTCCTATAAAATAAAATCATTTAAAGTTAATTCTACATAGAGAAGTTCAATTGGTAACGAATTTGAAGAAAATTTTGATAAAACACTATTTTCCCGTCAAACAATAAAAAATTGTAGTTCAACGCTGGGTTTGAATAGGCGTAGGAGAGTTAACTACTATATGTAGACGCCATATTTCTCAGGTCATTAGCCAGCAATCTTTCGATTGCAACGTTTCAAACAAAACAAATGAATTATAAATTTAGTTTTAGTAGAAAATTTGCTCACAGGCATTTTGATTTTTCTTCAGATATAAATTTTAAAAATGTTACAGTATACTGTTATGACGATTTGTGACGTTTCCTTAGAAATACGTATAATGAAATTTTATTTTAATAGTTGCTGTATTAGTAAATTCCACCAATAGGATTGAGTTATTCCCTTTAAGGGATATAATTTTTAGGTTTCTATAAATTTTAATCTAAAGTAAAATTATTTTGTATCAAAGATTATCCATATTCGTAGGTTGTCAAATTCAAATAGCAGTTTTAAAGGTGAGAGAGTTCGTCATTGTAGTACAACCGTGATATAGTTGTTTAGATTACAAAAGAATAATGTTGGCGCCAGATGATTTCATCGTCTGAGTGCAAAGACAGGTCATATACAGTTTTGTACTGACTCAAATAAATGCCAAATCTTGGTTTCTCATTCTAGGTGCACATACGTAACTTCAAAAAAAAAATTTATACGTTGATGGGAGAAATCGACTCTAGGAGTGCCTAATATACACTTAATCTATCTGTACGAATTTACCGGCGATATCTCGAATGATTTAAAATGAGTAACCCATTTTTTATAGGGCATTTTGTTTGTAACATCCAACCCATGAACATGCCGCTTTGGTAGGTTAATTATCTGGTCTAGAAGTTATCGAATAACGTTGAGTTAACTTAAGCATTTTTGAATAATTTTCTGCCAAGCGGGTCACTTTCAATTTTAGGGGCACATTGATTCCTATATAGAAACCCTTGTGTTGGAAGTAACCGTGTTGGAATAAACAAAATCGATGGCTACATTTTATGGAACAGCAGTTGGTACAAATAAAAAAAATTAAAAGGAAAACTTCTGAAAATATACCAGAGTGAAGGTTTATAGATAAACAATAATTATTTATTGCATGAAATAACAGTACGTTTGTGTATAGATTAAGCATTTAGTCAAGTACATTTGCGATATATTTGACTTTTAATACTTGTTCAACACTATTGTGCATTTATAGTGTAAACGTGTGTGCTATGTAGTCAAAAATAAGTCGTACACAATTATGTAAAGACAGAGTATATTTAGTCCTTCCATTATTGTAACGGTATAGCTACAGTTTTGCTATAATAAATTGCTGTGAGTACCTAGAAGCGCGATTGAGTATTCCCGGTCATTTGCTTTTAGGAATCTTCTTTGCAGTTGACAGTCTTAAATAGGTTTATTTGTTTTTAGGGTTTATGTTTATTTTAGGTTCAAAATAATTTTGTTTTTAATGAATTTTTAAGTATATTTTTAAGCCGGAATCACTCTCCTGATTTCAGATTTTGGACACACTCTTGTTATTCTTTTTAGGGCTTTCCTCTCGCAACCCTGCGAGATTTGGTGACGTCCAAAATATTTCCTGATTAAAACCATATTTCATACCCAATATCTTCCTAGAACCCTTTTCAAACACTTACGCCACCGGTCCCACCGAGTTAGTCGGCACCCAATTTTGTTAGTACAGTCGAGGTGTTTGGTATTTTCCAGAAACGGGATTTTTAGGCAAGTACTTCATCGAATTTCCTGTGAATTACCGGCTAAATATTCTGGGGCGGCAAAAACTGTAAGTAATAGGTTATAAAAGTTATTATTGGTCTGTAATATAGATTGTACATGAATAGTGATATTTGATAAAAGTTGCGTTGATAACGCCTATCACTTTTATTGTAAGCCTATTTTTAATTCCAAGCTGTATATTGCCACTTTATTTACTTATTTAAATTATTAAGACACCATTAACAAAGTTCAGATAGAATCATATCCTAAAGAAAATTTAAAACGTTGTTCTGGCATATACTGGTCGCCGAAAAATGGGCGTTTTGAAGCAAGCGAAAAATATTCTGCTCTATGATACACTCCAAGACTACCTCTTCTCTACGTAGTGGATGTGGAACCATCAAAGATGCTATCAACAAGCGTTTTGTTGAGGCTTGAAGAAATGAGACTTGTATATTGCTAAGTTTGTTAGCAAGGTACGTTTTTTTTTCATAGGTTATATCCCAAGAACTGCAAATTTAACCGGATAAACTGCGGCTAGCATTTTGTGCCATATTTTGCTTAGAAAATGTTTGAGATCGAAAAATTTACTATTAAAACCCCGAGACCCAAGGTCCAGGGCTTTTAGAGAAAATTATTCGGTTAATAACGTTTGCTTCAAAGTAAAATTTTGCAAAAAATTGACTAGCTGTAGTTTATGTGTTAAATTTGTAGGTCGAGGGGTATTTGTTAAGATTATTTCTCGAATTCAGAATATATTGCATTTACATTTCCAATGCTCCACCCGCAGGTACTACATTGGCCAGGAGGCGAGTTTTTTGTTGCCTGAAAATTTAGAATTTTGCCGAACCCTTGCCGTTCCAGGCAAGGTAGGGATCTTTAACGTACGTGACAACACTCACACACGGGACCTCCATTTAACCTCTCATCCAAACGAGGGCGTAATTTTTGTGAAAAATGCCACATGCCATTTTTCAAGCAGTCGGCCGTGTCTGGATTCTAACCCATGACCTTGGGATCCGTAGTCTTACGCTTACTACATTGATCCACGGCGACGCCGAATTCGGAATATAGCTAAATTTTTTGTTTTTATTGTCTATTAACATATATTAAACAATAAATAATTACAATAATAACTTATTTATATTTAAAATCGGACTTCAAAAGCTAAGTGCAGTATAATCGTGATTAATTTAATTTAAGCAATGTAATCAGTTACCACTTATTTGAAACTCTCTCATTGGTTGTGTTTTGTATAAGTGAAATAATCCAAAATAAAACAAGTTATTTTACACAGCTACGTACCTAAACGTAGCCAGAAGAAACGTAAATACCAGACTAACTACCAAACGCGGAGAGTGGAGGGATTCACCTAAATACCAAAAAAAAACATATCGCCCACGACTATCTATCAACCATAAGAATAAATAAAGGATTCTGTACAAACAAGCAACAAGAAAATAAATTAAGCGTTAATATCTCACAGCAAAAAATTAGGTGATACGAACAATTTAGTACTTTAGATACGAAGTGCGCATCTCGTATTTTACACAAAATAAAACTAGTCAGTAAAAAATAAACATTTAAGAAATTTTGTTAAGCGTTTTTTAAAATTGCACATAATACTTTTTGTAAAATAAATTAATCAGTAGAAAAGAATTAACATGTGAAAGCTTTTGTCAAACATTTTTTTAAATTGTACATAATTCCTTTTGTAATATAAACTAATCAGTAGAAAAGAATAAGCGTGTGAGAACTTTTGTCAAACATTTTTAACAATGGTACATCCCACCTGTAGCGCGATAATATCGATTCGCAGCAACAAACAATAGTCCTACAGTGTCACGTTTCTTATCAAGTAACTACACCAAACGCTGATAAGGAATTTTCTCTTGATATACACAAAAGAAAACAAGCTGTATACTTGTATGTGTCGGGATACTTAGCTTACACGCCATCGAGTGAATCAGCACCGCATCGCCACGATCTTCAGGATCTATTTACCCTATTACCATAACGGCACTAGCGATCTACAGACAACGGCAGTTGATGTGTAGCAAAGAACAGTTGGGCCTACATAAAGAAAAACCAATTTGATATCCAGCTAAGAGCGATACACGCAAGATACCTCTTACTTGTCGAATAAAAAACGTGCATCGCTCTTGAAGTACTGGGGCGAGTAATGTAGAAAATATTTGAACGCACAAGCTGCAGAATCAAATTAAAAATTGGTTCAAATAACACGAGTTCGAACTGGAATCCTCGCGTTATCAAAGCGCGATTAGCAAACAGGAAAACGCGCTTTCAAATAATAGTAGGATCCATTATTTCAACAAGTCTTTAAATGGGAAACACAAGAGAAAGCAATTATACGTTATCGGAATGTTTAACAAATTAACGGATACCTAAAACATTTAATTTATCGAATAAATTTTTGTTTTAAAAGCAAAATGGATTTGACTAAAAATTATGTTAAAGCGGGCTTATCCTGAACAAGTACACTATATAGGGTATTGTTAGAGAATTTAAGAATGGAAATGAAATTTATTCGGGTAATGACTTAACCAGGAAAAAAAGAGTAGTGAATTTATGTTGAAAAATAAACGCAACAAATCTTCCTTCCCCACAGCAAAATTAACAGGTTGGGTGCAAGGAGTACAAGGAGAAAACGAAAGAAAGGAGAATCAAGTAGAACAGTGTGTGGGTGTATGTGTGTGTGTATAAAAAGTGTGGGTATGAATTGGACGTGTGTGTGTGTATAAAGTGTGTGTGTGTGTGTGTGGGCGTGTGTGTGTGTGTGTGTGTGTGTATGTGTTGGACCGCTGTAGCTGCCTCTTACGACAGGCAAGTCGTACCATGGGACTATTCTATTCCCGAACCCACACGGGTGAAAGAAAAAGAAAAAATAACCCACCCAAACAGCGAAGTAAACAAAGAAATCTTAAAATTCAGAAATCAAGTCCTAAGGGGAGCAAAGTCGGCATAAGAATTTGGGGCGCGAGGACTAGATATTGGGCTTCAGGCGTTTGCGCCGCCAGCAAGAAAATGAAACAAGATCAAGGACATTAGGATTTTGCCGACATATGTCCTCAGGTTCGGAATGGGCATAGACTAATGTTTGCCTCTTTTGGGCGGTTTTTTGCAAAACAGGAACAGAAGGGGTGTAGTAGTCGTAGCACGAGGTTGAGAAATTGGTGGCAGGGGTAGTTTAAAAAACTCAAAACGCGTCATAGAAGAAAGTTGTTTGTTTTTAGAAGTGGTGGTAAGAAAGTCAATGGTAGAAAAAAATTATTGGCTGTACGAGAATCAACCTTACGAAAAGATACACAAGCAGGTCACACTTCAGTTACGTTAGATAGAGGGACAGAAGTCGATAAAATTTCAACAACGTTAAATGAAGTACTAGAAGTATCACAGTTAGTAAAGAAAACAGCCTTGGCTGTAGGAGTATCCACCTTAGCAAAAGGAGCAAAATCCGATTACACTTTAACCAAACTACCTAAAGAAACAGAATCAGTTAGAGGATCCTCAACGTTACAAGAACAAACAGTATCAAGTAGAACTTCACTAATGTTAGATAAAGAGGTCGAATGAAGTTTATCAACATGAAAAAGAGGAGCAGCACTAGACAGAATTTCATCAACTTTACAAACTGCATCAGGAAGAACTTCATAGACAATAAGAACTTATTCCTTAACAATAGTAGATAACGAAACAGGATCAGGTAAAACTTGTACAACGACAGCAACAGACATTATAGCTACGGGTTCCCTAACCTCTACAGGACCCTTTCTATCCGTATTAGTAATCATCGTCACTTCAGCTACAGCTGTTATTGCAATCACGACAGAAATTTCTTTAATAGAACAATTTAAGAAAGCAGGAACATGTAAAATTTTGACAGCAGCAGCAACAAACATTAAAGATACAGGTTCATAAACTTCAACAGAACCTTAGCCGACTAAATTAGAAATTATCGTCTCTTCAGCGACATGTTTGCTTGCAGAGACGACAGGAATTTCTTGGGTAGAATCATTTAAAAAAACGGGAACAACTCCTTGAGAAGCTAGCTGCAAGTCACTAATTCGAAGTATGGATTGTAATAGTGATGCAGACCCAGTTTGGGGTGAGTGAATAAGTATGGCGAGCAGAAGGAGGAGTAGAATAGGATGTAGAAATAGAGACGGAACAAAGTTTGTTCAAAGTTATATTTGCCGAATAAGAGTAGGTTTTGATAGCAGTAGCAGAATGACCTGGATGAGGTACAGAAGAGAACGTAGAATTAGAAGCAGAAGAAGTTTGACTCCTAGAGCTGGGAACAGAAATTGAAGTATTATTAGAAGACCTATTAGTAGTAGGATGACAGTTTGGACAGTTGCGGCGAGAAACTCCCTTATGTCCGCAACCATGGCAGTGGAGTACTTGAGGACGAGTACAACGTGTCGCAATTAGAGCAGATAACCTGACGAGTAGAAGCAGAACTAGGAAGAAGAACAGTAGAACGTACGGAAGAAGTATCGGATCTACTCGTAGGCGTAGAAGAAATCTTAACAACTCGCTCATGTGAAGCAAAAGTATTTGCCTCAAGAGTAGCAAACTTATAAGCAGAATCTGGAAGTCAAAATGTTGAATCAGTAAATAGGACAACGACTTCCAGTCAGAAAACCCATGCCGATTACCACAATATCAAAGTAACGCTTTAGTCTCGAACAAGTTCACTGCAGACTTAAATAACTGCAATTCTGACACATGGTGAGATCGTCGGAGTTTTTCGACTTGTCTCAAAAAATCATGTACGGTAAGAGTGTTTGGGTCACCAGAAAATTTTAAATTCCACTCCCCCACTGGGAGACCTTGGTAGGAAGCCGCAAAAGAAGTAGCAACTGACTTAGGCACTATAGCAAGGGCTGTTTCCGGTTCAGCAGTAACAGTATGTTGGTCGTGACTATGTGATACGGAATTATCAGCAAGAATCTTTGCCGGTTTTAATTTCAGACATTCCTCCTTTAATTCTTGTAAGGAGTGGACGGTAGGCAAATGGATTTTATAAAATGGATCAAGATTGTGAAGCAAAACGGACAATTGAACATTTTCACTAAACGAACCATAGTTCCCAAACAGACCTGTCATACATGCGAAATAGTTAGTAATGCTTTCGGATGACTTCTGCCGTCTCTTGCAGATCATATTAAACACCACCAACCTATGATCAGTCATTTTTAGTAAGAATAAAAAAGAAATTGGGAGAAAGTAACTAAGTAGATGCTAACTGTAACTCGACAAAAACTCAAGAAAAAAATTATTGCGAATACAGGACAATCTAAAACATATCCGATACCAATAGGAGGGAAACAACCAAATAGAAAGTAGGATAGGGCCGTAAAATAAAAGAAAAATCGAAGGAAAAAAAATTAACTCTAGATTTGACACGGAGAACAAAATGTACAGAGAAGGAAGGAAGAAAAAGAAAAATCTTGGGCACCAGCGTTTTCAATGGACTAGGATTATTGGCGAAAACACAAGGCCAATAATCTGAAATCAGTCAACTAATAATATTGATTGATTAAGAAAAAAACGACTAAAATTTAAGAAGATCGACCCCACACAAGAAATAAAGAAAACCGTTCCTCATATGATGAACACCAAAACCGAAAAAAAGAAAAAGTAAACAATAGGTCGAACATAAAGGAAGAAAAAACAAGTAGCATTAGGCCGAGAAATGCGGGTAATGTAGGAACTTAGGCACTAGCAACAAAAAAAAATGGAGCAAAAATTAATTCAAAGAAATCAAATTAACGGTTAACTAAAACAAGGTCGGAGCCAAAGTTACACGAAACAAAATCGGAGCCCCAAGCCAGGGCGTCACAATTTATGCTACGTACCTAGACGTAACCGGAAGAAACGTAAATACCAGACTAACCACCAAACGCAGAAAGTGGAGGGATTCACATAAATACAAAAAAAAACACATCGCCCACGATTATCTATTAACCATAAAAGTAAATAAATGATTCTGTACAAACAAGCAAAAAGAAAATAAATTAAGCGTTACTATTTGACACCAAACAATTATGTGATACGAACAACTTAGTACTTTAGATACGAAGTGCGCATCCGTATTTTACACAAAATAAAACTAATCACTAGAAAATAAACATGTGAGAGCTATGGTTAGGCGTTTTCAAAATTGCACCTAATACCTTTTGTAAAATAAACTAATCAGTAGATAAGAATAAGCGTGTGGGAACTTTTGTCAAACATTTTTAGCAGTGGTACATCCCACCTGTAGAGCGATAATATCGATTTGCAGCAACAAACAATAGTCCTACAGTGTCACGTTTCTTATCACATAACTACACCAAACGCTGATAAGAAATATTCCCTTAATATACACAAAAGAGAAGAAGTTGTATACCTGTATGTGTCGGAATACTTAGTTTACACGCCATTGAAAGTGAATCAGCACGCATCGCCACGGTTTTCGGGATCTATTCACCCTGTTACCATAACGGCACTAGCGATCTACAGGCAACGGCAGTTGTTCTGTGGCAAAGAACAGTTGGGCCTACATAAAAAAGAACTAATTTAACCTCCAGCTAAGAGCGATACACGCAAAGTACTACCTACTTGTCAAATAAAAAGACGTGCATTGCTCTTGAAGTAGTGGGACGAGTAATGTAGAAAATATTTCAACGCACAAGCTGCAGAATCAAATTAGAAATTGGTTTAAATAACACGAGTTCGAACTGCAATCCTCGCGTTATCAAAGCGCGATTAGCAAACTGGAAAACGCGCTATCAAATAATAGTAGGATCCATTATTTCGACAAGTCTGTAGAAGAGAAACACAAGCGAAGCAATTATACGTTATCGAAATGTTTAACAAATTAACGGATACCTAAAACACGGTTTTGACTATTTAATTTATCGAATAAATTTTCGTTTTAAAAGCAAAATGGATTTGAGTAAAAATTATGTTAAAGCGGGCTTATCCTGAACAGGTACACTATATAGGGTATTGTTGGAGAATTTAAGAATAGGAATGAAATTTATTCGAACGGGTAATGACCAGGCAAGAAAAAGGTATTTAATTTACGTTGAAAGATAAACGTATCAACACCTTGGAATAGATTATTGCCGCTGATGTGTTAGGAGTACTCTTTTATTAAGGAATAGGTGCTTTAAAAGGTATAGGTTGCTTGTTAAACAAAATTCGCAATTTACGTATAAAGGTATTAAGGGTTAGCAAAAGGAAAACAAATAATTGCAAAAAAGGAGTTTCGAGAATCAGTAGCACAAGTTGTTGATGGTATTCAAAGCCCGTATAGGAATTATTGTTTGACAAGGAACTTTGAGTTCGACGTATTAAATCGAAAATCAGAGTCTCTAGATCTGATCTGAGACGAGTAAGATATAAAACAATAAAAGCTTACGCTTGCATTAGGATCATTCCTCAAATATTCTTCACTATACGAGTGATCAAATAATATTTTGGACATCATAGTCTAAAAATTTCTTTTGCGTAGCAAAATTTCTTTAACTGTAACAAAGCTATATTAAGGCAGGAAGAAGAAAAGAAAAAATTCGCTAAAAATTATTTATCTACAAACTTAGATAATTTTTCGCATTCTTAATAAATATTTGGTCCCATACAACGACCTTGTGAGCGTAGGAGCTTTTGTAGGAGCGACGCGCCTTTTGGCGGCGAAGAGATTTGAGGGCACAGTGCTATCGGAATAAATAATGCAAAGATACACGCAACAAACGTCGCCTTAAACGAACTATCAGCGAATCCGTAGAGTTCTATAGACACCACGCCTTTACGATGAAAGACTCATCGTGGAATCCCAAATTGAGATAGTCGAAGAAGAGAATTGATAAAATTGTCCCACTCTTGAAGAATATTAATCCTTCAAGGGGATCATCTCATTTTATCTTGAAC
Source organism: Platerodrilus igneus (assembly GCA_036346225.1). NCBI lineage: Eukaryota > Metazoa > Arthropoda > Insecta > Coleoptera > Lycidae > Platerodrilus > Platerodrilus igneus. Next base: position 9,201,571 of record JARFIW010000791.1, read on the forward strand.
AACCAAAGTGTTTGCATAGACAGTTTTGCTGTTACTATTACCAGGCTTATAAATCCTAATAGATCATGCATTTATACCATGACTGAGAGTACCTATAATTTAATTAACGACCGAGACAGAGTCTTGGTTTGTACAGTGACGTAAAATGTAATAAGGTCTGGGTTCCACCTTAAATCTAGCATTTTTAAGGGAAAAACTTTTACTTAGTGAAGTATGTTTGGCGATTTTAATCAGAAGTTGCGAGGAGTTAGAACACCACTTATCAAGGTAAAATTCTCCGGAGTTCAATAAGCGGTCAATTGATCATGTAGTGTTTCCAATTCGTGCTGATTGTCACCTGAAAAGCCTCAAAAATTGGTATCATATATTGAATTTGCTCTTGAATTACAGAAATTTTCAGTTGCATCTAATAATTGCAAGAAACAATAACTTAAACATCCGGTCACTGCCAATAACACCCTCAACGATGAACTAAAATGCAGAAAACAGGGTACTTCATTATATTTTGAGTTAGAACAGCGTAAAAGTAACTTCACGTTAAGTTTGCAGTTCGTACATTAGACGCAACAACGGATCTCTATTGGAATACAATTTTCTTGTTCATTTAATACTAAAAAAGAATATTAATGTCTGTCTATATATAAGACAGACAGGGACGACATATAAATAAATGTTTGTAAATAATGAAAAATTCCACTTCTTACGAATACAATAAACCTAGCTTTGAATTTGATGTTAACAGCTAAATATTTTGACGTATTTTGCACGCCTCTAGTTTCACGTTCACCCAAATCAATATATTGCATGAGAACTCCGTTTGAAATATTTTCATTTTAACTCAATGTAATAAACGCGAAAAAGTTTTTAACTGCGCTGAAATAACTCCAGCTTTTTCTCTGCAGGATATAAATTTTTCACGCGTCTTTCGTCAATTTGTAATTTCAACCCCTATCATACGGAGGGTAATTCTTTTCAGCACGTAAAACAAATTTGACTTTATCACAATTTGTGTGAGTTCTTAGAATTCAGTGAAATATTCTGACGCATTGTAGTTTGCGCTGTTCGTGGGGAACCTACTATAGTTTAAATTAGGAAATGGTTTATAGTAAAGACCTATAGCTGACTAAAATGCAGTTAAATTTACTGGTAAGATATTTATACTTTAATGTGACTAATGATTTGGATATCACCGTCAAATACATTACTATGTTGTGTTACGTTTATTTTTCTACATAAATTAAATACCCTATATAGTGTACCTGTTTAGTATAAGTCCGTTTAACATAATTTTAACTCAAATCCACTCTGCTTTTATAACGAAAATTTATTCGATAAATTAAATAGTCTATACCTTGTTTTAATTATCCGGTAACTTGTTAAACATTCTGATAACTTATAATTGCTTCTTATGTGTTTTCTATCTAAATCTTTGTCTAAATAGTGTATTGAACTATCTGATAAAACCGTGTTTTCCAGTTTTAATTGCGCTTTTAATAACGCGAGGATTGCATTTCGAATTCGTGTTATTTGAACCATTTTTGGATTTGATTTTGCAGCTTGTGCGTTGAAATATTTTTACATTACTCGTCACAATACTTCAAAAGAAATGCACGTTTTTTTATTTGACAAGTAGGAAGTATGTTGTGTGTATTGCTCTTAGCTGGAGACCAAATTAGTTCTTTCTTTATGTAGAGCAACTGATTTTGTCTGTAGACCAACTGCTTTTGTCCGTATATTACTTCTGCAGTTGCGATGGCAGAGCGAATGGATCCTGACTACCATGGCGTTACTGTGCTGACCCACCCCCGTCTGATTGCAAGCTGAGTATCCAGACACATACAGGTATACAACTTGTTTTCTTTTGTGTATATCAATGGCGTATTCCGTACCAGCGTTTGGTGTAGTTACGTGATAAGCAACGTGACACTGTAGAACTATTGTTTGTTGCTGCGAATCGATATTATCGCTCTACTGGTGTGATGTACCATTGTTAAAAATATTTTATAAACCCACGCATATTCTTTTCTACTGATTGGTTTATTTTAAAAACGGTATTATGTACAATTTAAAAAAAAATGTTTGACAAAGGCTCTCGCATGCTAATTCTTTCCTACTGGTTGGTTTATTTTACACAAATATTAGGTGCAATTTTAAAAACGCTTGAGAAAAGCTCTCACATGTTTATTTACTCCTGATTAATTTTATTATGTGTAAAATACGAGATGCACAATTTGTATCTAAAGTACTAAATTGTTCATATCACCTAGTGGTTTGCTTTGAAACAGTAACGCTAAATTTATTGCTTTTGCTTGTTTGTATAGAATCTCTTATTTATTTTTATTTGTTAATCGATAATCGTGGGCGACGTGCTTTGTTTTTTTTTTTGTTTTTTTGGTATGTAGGCGAATCCCCCCAATCTCCGCGGTTGGTAGTTAACCTGGTATTTACTTTTCTTCCGGCTACGTCTAAGTACGTAGCAGTTGTAGAAGATAGAAATAAAAATTGATAGTTCGCACCTTACTAAGAGCAAATTAATCGATGACACTGAACAACAAACTGTAATTTGTTTGCTCCCTAATGTGCAAGGGGTGTTTCTTACTGCATTTCTATAGTTCACTATGAAACAATTAACAGACTTTCCCAATCAGCCTCAGTCTATAAGTTATTCATATTTTAATAGTTGAACATTTCATTATGTTGTATACATTTGTCAAAACACAAATTATGCATAACACCTCATTACCAAATCTCAAACATTGTAGGGTACAACTGAAGCATCCTTCATTAGATTCAAACAATAATCTGCAAACATTATAGGGCTCCACTCCCCTTGGTATCGGTTTTCACAATACATAATGTCCTGGTAAAACCTTTTACCATGTTCGTCACTCACAGTTCTTAGATTTGCGGAAAAAACATCCAAATACAAGTGGAGAAAATGATTCTTTAATGATATGTGGCAACACATATGTCGGTATATGTGAAAATCGGCAGATTCGCAGATTTTTCGTAATTTTTTACCGTTGTATTTCTGAAGAAATTAGGACACACCTATTTAAATGATAGACGCCCAGAAGCCTCAATCTCGGTGAGTTTGGAATCGAATACACTATCCTATATGACGTGACGAATTTGCGGGGCAATAAAAATTCCTCTTTTGTTTTCACTTTACTTTGATAACCCCCCTCTCCCTCGCTTTCTGCCCCTTTCCCTCCACTCCATCCCTCTCTCTTCCTTTCCCCCGCCCCCTTGCTCTCCCCCCTCCCAACCTTTCAAGTATTGGAAACCTTCACCAACTTTATTTAAAGCTTTGGCAAAGTTTTTCTTCAGTCCCAGTTCTATGCGTAAAGTTGATAACAAAGCTCTCTTTGCATCAATGAGAGGAGGATCTGTAACACCTTTTTCTTCATTAACAAAGTTTTCTCACATTTTCCAGTCATATAAGAGTAGTATGTATCCTTTGCCCTGCTTTCCCATTCGCACAGAAAACAGCATTCCTTGGTTTATCCCAATTGCATTCCTGACAAAAGTGTTACGACGTTTAAATCACCGCATACAGTCCACCCATATTCTGTATACTCGATTTTTTCAAGTAAAGTTTTGATATTGCCATAGCTTTCCTTTATTTATACTGCGTGGGAAACAGGAACAGAGTGGAACAAATTTTGATTGTGACGGAAGCCTATCGTTTAGAGTAGATAAATCAATAATTAGTCTCCATTCATTAGTTTTGTATTTACATCTTAGTGCATCCACTAGTCCAGGAGCATCTATCTACATGGTACGTCAACCGTTCGCTCTATGTAGATAAATTAACAAAGTCATGTTCACGCGTCCGATATTTTAAAATAAGCGCAACGCTCTGTGATACATTCGAACCTTGCAACCTGGATATTAACAGTTCGGTTTGAGCTTTTGACAAATTAAAATCACGTTAAGCTTATTTTGTGAAAGTTAAAGATCCGTGTCTTCTCCCATCAGTTCATTAGTGTTATCCTCAGCAGCAGTCATATCATCAAGTATAACGACAGAAATATTCTGGTTGTAAAAAATTTTCTGAGAGCTGAGTGCAGGTCCGTTCAGAATGGATTCTTTTATTATCTTTGATTATTGTACAGTTATGAATTGTAATATATTTTCGTGTTTATTATGTTACTGTTTTGGGCCAGAAGTAGTGATCTCAATATATTGTACTAACGGTAATTTCTTGACAGTGGTTCCTGCATTTGTGAATAGTAGTCATGACTTTCAAGTACGTTTGTGATATGTTTTGCACTAGTGTTTCCACATCTCCCCTTACGCGTCGTTCCATCTAGATGTTGAGTCATTAGATGTATTTGCGCCTTTGTCCATCCTTTTTGTACGCTTTTTAAACCGTGTTGACAACAAATCTACGACCATTCGTATGCCTCCGCAGGGTTCACGCCCAAGTTATGATGCGGTCACGCTTCGTTTAGCTTTATTAAATAAAAATTATATTACACTTGTGCCTTTTAGCCTGGAGTTAAAATCAATAACAAAATTAAATTTGATTACACTGACACCTCAACGTGGGGTAACAAAAATATACAATTCTCGTTTCATTGACACACAAACGTGAGACGATTTTGTTCCAAGGGACCTTTAAAAAAATTTCTTTCTAATACATATACAAATATTTATTAATTAGTAAACAATAGCTTGAAAACTAATGTGAAATTTTAACAGCAACTAAAATTCAGATAACAAAACATGTATTCCTACATCATTAACAAACACAAATTTCTTAATTTAAAGTTTTACATCAAATCCTAATCATTGCTTATAATGGAATTTATAACGAAAACTTTAAATTGGCAGGCAGGGAGACGTAATTCGCTCGCAACCGCTGATTGTAAGCCACCTAGTACTTTATACATTTAGACCTTCCCCTACATGAAATTGAATAACTAACATATCGGTTCTCGGTACAAAACCAATATGAAAAATACAAGCTATAGTTAATATCGTGTTTCTTACTGAAACGTAGGTGAATAACAAAATAGGCTCCTTTACATAAAATTCTTATTGTATTGAAAAGTTAATTGCAATGTTTTTTAATTTCCAAACACCTAATTGCAACATTGTTTTAACTAACTAATCGGAGCAGTTAAAATATATTCATAATATTTCGAAATTACCATTCCACCCAAACATGTATTTGTAGTTACGGCAATATAATAATTTTTTCGTTGTGAATCAAACTTCTGCTGTTTGCAGTGAGCAACTAAAGTCAATCCTATTATTTTAATTACTAAATCTGTTCGCTAAACATCCTATACCATACATAAAAATAAATATATCAATGTTCAGTGAAATAGAATAATATCAACTGTTTCACCACAGAAACCTGCACCCCCAGCTTTGTGTTTTAATAGCTTCAAAATTTATGAATATTTATAACCTCAACGCGACCAGCCAATTTATAAACTAGGCATATCGACTTTGTGTCAATACGAAAAATATCAAAGCCGCAAATGCAGCAAATACCTCCTACTAAAAGTTAATTTCAGACTGGCTGAACAGTTTTATTAAAACTCTAAAACTGTGACGCGTGCAATAGACTTAATTACAATTTCCGTTGCAGAAAATGCAGTGACTGAACTCGGAGTTTTATTCTGATTTTGTTTTGAAGTATTAATGAGAAGAGAATTAAAAAGTACAAAGTATAATGAAGTTTCAATTGCTTGATGAATTAATTATTGTTGTTTTGAATTGACACACTATATATGCAATTTTCTTTAGGCAAAAGACGTCCTCTCGGCGAAATATTCAATTAACAAGCAACCATCGCCAAACAGGTAAAAAGATGAGTAATTCAGGAAACAGTACCTTTAAACTCGGAATTGATAGTGAAATAAGTTCTCAAACGCGAATGTAAATACGGATTTACAGAAAATTTCCGTTGTTTCTGTGGTGGATGGTCTTTTTCAACACATAGTTAGATTAGTGGATTACATACACCCACATTTTAGTACTGCATGAAAAGTTTGCTTAAGCCTTGTACAAGGTCAACTATCTGTAAATATTGAATTTTTGTTTTTCATCTCTGACATATTTCAAGCAGATGTATATTTAATAATTAGTTGTATAAATGTTTTTTTAATAAGAGGACATTTGCGTTGGTGCACTCTTAGTTAAGAGCGTCCTGTAAACATGAAATTTTTATATGGAAAAGCACCACAATTGTATTTCGATAGTTAATGTACTTATATACCTATAATTGATGAATGCCAAATTCTTCATTTTCTTTTGCATACACGCGTATTTGACCAACTAGGGATAAAGCTTTGTTTTGTTGTGTTTGCTAAGTACTGTAATATTCGTGTTTGGATAATATAGGTTAGATAAGCGACCGAAGTTTTCTTATTATTTGTATCTATTTTAAATTAGTGGATGAATAAGAAGTGTACACAACCCTCGCTGAACCTGTATTGCAAAAAAGAAACCATTCGTCCTTTAAAATACCCATCGTTTAGCGAGACTGAAATCAGGCGGTGTTCTTTCGTGTAGCGTCAGGTTTAGAGCGCACATCCGCGGAGTTTTCCGATCATGTCGTTCGGTTAGTTTATTTATTAGTTGGTAAGAAGTTCGCGATGACACTAGAAATTAGTTATATCCTTGCATACCTTACTTATTTTCCTCTTAATCCTCCCCTATCCATTTTTGTAGATTTCAGATTAGTGCTATTTATAGAAACAGGTTAGTGCTACTTATATACATTTCCGTATGGTGGTCCCGTGGTAGATCACAATAGATTGAATTTCAGTGCTGTAGTTTTCGCGAGTTTATTTTTTGATCGTGCATATTATCATCAATGTTTACACCCTCACATCTAAACTACAGTCTACCTTTTTTCTCTAAAACAGTTTTTGGTCTTAACGACCCGATTATTAATTAGCCACCCTCACGACTTTACTAGTAATTTTATATACGGTTAAGCAAGTTACGACGTACTTATCATTCTCTCCCATTTGCACCACAACACTTTAAATGAAACGAACGGCAAGTTGGTGATCTATTATAATAAACTATTAAAACCTCAAATTTCTATTCAATAAATTGATGGACATTGCCATCAGTTCAAAACAGAGCTTATGTTGATTGGTTTACCGCTTTATTCATCTTCAATTTATAATATAACTATAATTATTATTAGGTACACGGTTATCAATTAAAGAAATCTTCCCTTTCGATTTGTTTATAAACAAACGCTATTATTATGGCCGAAACCGCTTCATTACTACAAAACAAATTACAAAATTTGTACTCGCAACTTACCTCAATAGCAAGTTTAGCTAAAACGGCTGCATTAGCGGGTTTGCTCGCTCTTCAAGCAAAATTGCAACTGGTAGAGGCCATAGGAACCAAATTTGATGAGCTTCAAAATCAAGTTTTTGAATTCAACTTTAAGGTTAAAGAACCTAAAGAAAATGTTCAAGATTTTTAATCTTCATTCAAGATGTTATTGATTTTATTCGCATCCATTATATTAAAATAAAAATAAAATTAACATCGGAGATAGTTGCTGCCACAGGTTTGTACTATTTAAATTTCCTGGATATCACCACATTTTCAGGGCGCATAGGAAACTGGGTTCCATTCATTACCCTCTATCGTACTTTGGTTCATACTAATAAAACTGTACCTGTTGCTCACAAATATTTGTATTTCCTCAAATGTGACGGGCTCTTATAATCGATCTTTCTCTAGAACCTGATTTATACAACCAGGCATTTAAAAAGCTGGAAACCCGTTACGATTAACCCTGCAGGCTTATCAGCTACTACTTAAATAAGATTTTGCAATATAAGCATACAGGTACTCTCACTCAGTTTATAAACCTCCATTTCAGTGCAGTGAGTACGTTGAAAACCATCTCAAATGTTGACAACATAGTTGATTTTCTGTTATTTTCGATGAGTTATCGCAATTTGGACTTTAAGACCCAAAATGCGTTCGATATGCAGGTTGGATCTGAAACACCTACGTGCACTAAATTGTTTGAAATTTTTAACATTGCAAATCCAAACACTAGTACTTCATGCTGATTTAAAGACTGAAAAACCCAAAACTTCAGTTTCTCGGTTCAAGTCAAACCTGTACAAACCTTTTTTGATTAAAAATTCTAACGTTCCTGTCTTAGATCACAATAATAATTCGTGTCCTCATTGTAATAGGAATCACAAAATTTACGCACCTCCTTCAATAATTAAAGTATCAACGAACGTTATTTAAACATTAAAAAATTGTTTCGTTGTGTAAAGTGCTTAGAAAATCAACCCCGAAGATTTAAATCTCATGGCAAATGTAACACGTGTTCCTCTAGTGGCATCATTCTTTACTACATAAACCTTATAATAGAAATGTGACCACTCAATCACACCAAACCAAATCGTTAATGCTCCCGAAGTCTAAAACTCTTAAGAAGTCGTATTACTTGTAATGTTTCTCATACTCTGGGTAACCATCTGATACTACTGGGTACTCTACAAGTTAAAATATTAGACGCTCATGGTAACCTACAGTCCGCACGTTGTGTCTTTTTGATACCGGATCTCAAATAAATACTATATCCGTTTTATGTGCGGAGAGACTGGGTGTTCAACGTAGTCGGGGTTCCAGACAAATTTCAGGTCTATCTGATGTTTCCATGAGCTCTAAAGGTTTGGTACACTGTATAATTTATTCTAAAAATTCTCCTGCGCTACTTCGTTTTCAAGCTTCGATACTTCCAAGAATTACTGGAGATATCTCAGGTTGTTCCGTACCCTAATCAATTTACGAGAAACTTCGTAATTTAGCTGTATCTGATAGTGATTACCATCGATCTGCACCAGTAGATTTTTATTAGGCGCAGATATATGCTCACAAATTTTATTAAGTAATAATTGCCAAATTATTCCTGGAAAACCTTTTGCAGTTTCTATTAATTTTGGCTATGTGCTCATGGGTCAAGTTTTGACTATGGAAAGTATTTCTTCTTATACTTCGCTATTTACCACTTCTTTAAATTTAGATCTCGTATTACACCAATTTTGAGAAATAGAAGAAATTCAACATCCGACGCAAATCTTACTCCTAAAGATGTTTTGTCGCGAACCACATTTCCTAGACACCGTTATACGCGATGAAATTGGTCGTTATATAATTTCACTACCATTTATTCAAAATATTACCTCTCCCGGTAGCAATTGCCTTATAGTTTTTAAAAGTTATCTCAATTTAGAATCTCGATTGAACCGCAATCCTGATGAGAAAATCATATAAAACAGCTTTCTTCAGGAATATGACTTTTGCTGAAACTGTCTCGCCATACGTGTTACCATCATGCTGTTCACAAACTTCCGAGCAGCACAACTAAACTCTGAATAGTATTTAACGGATGCGCCCCTGATGATTCTGAGGTCTTCATGAATGAACGTCTGTATGCGGGCACTAAATTGCAAAAAGGACTACATGAAATAATATTCGCATTTCATTCACATGCTGTTGCAGTATGTGTAGATATTTGTATGACGTACCGTCAAATTTCGGTAGATCAAAGGGATTGCAAATTTCAACACATATTTTGGCGTCCTTGTTATGAGACATCTGTGCGCGAGTACGAACTCAAAACCCTCACTTATGGTCTTTCACACTCGTCTTTCATTGCGCTGCGTGTTCTTTAGCAGTTAGTTACAGATGAAAGGTACTCTTACCCTATGGCACCTTGTGCTCTATTAAATAATACATGTATGGACGACATAATTTCTGGCGCAGATTCTATTGACGCTGTATAACAACTCCAAACTGAATTAAAAAACCGCTTATCATTCAGGCAATTTAGACTTCGGTGATGGTCCAGCAACGCGACTGAAGTTCTAAAGGATTTTGAGAAAATTGATTTAGAAACTTCATTACTCTTCTTTTCTAATGTTAGTGGTATTAACATTTTGGACTCAGTATGTGGCCCCGCTCTAGATATTTTTACCTACCACACCCTTCCTTTCGAAGAACTTTTTACTAAACGAAATGTTCTTTCATATACGTCACGTATTTTTGAACTGCTAGAGTGGTTATCACCTGTTATTTTTGTAATTAAATGTTTTGTGCAACGGGTTTGGTTACAGCATCTCGACTGGGATGAAACCCACGATGATATCTGGTGCTGCGAATGGAAAAACTTCTGTAATCAATTTTTTATTTTATCTCAGATCAAAATTCTGCGTAGATAATCACGCATTGATGGCACTTACTACTTGTTAGGCTTTTGTGAAGCTAGCGAAAAGGGATATGGCCATGCGTCTACCTACATGTAATTTTTGGCACCTCTACTTTCTGCAATTTATTGCAGACCAAGAACAAAGCTGTACCTCTAAAATCTCTTACAATTCCTCGCTTAAAGCTTTCTGCTGCTTTGTTGTTTTCTCAACTGATACACTCGATTACATCCAACACCTTTGATTATCTTTTAGAAGGGATAAAACTATACTCCGACTCTCAAGTTGGCTTAACTTGGTTAAACATTTCTACGCATTTACTTAACAGTTTTGTTACAAATCGTGTCAACCGCATTCTCGAACACACTAATCATAATGGAATCACATTCCCGGTATTCTGCAGACATCTCATCTCGTGGTTTGTCCCCTTCGCAATTAATTCATAGTAACTTATGGTTGCATGGCCCCGTCAATAATGATAATGTTTAGATTTTACCTCGGTCAATTGAGAAAATTCCTGAAATAAAGCCCTCTTTTATAATGTTGGTAGCACCTACATGTGATTTGTCTGAGTTCATCAGTGCATATTCTTCTCTCAATAAGCAGGAATATTGTCTGACATACATATACTCTACTTGTGATTTTCGAATGCTCCACCCGAAGGTGCTACATTGGCTAGGATGCGATTTTTTTCTACCTGAAAATTTTTGAATTTTGCCGAAACCTTGCCGTTTCAAGCAAGGCATGGATCTTTAACGTGCGTGACAACACTCACACATTGGACCTCCATTTTACCTATCATCCGAACGAGGGCGTATTTTTGTGAAAAATACTCGCCTAACATTTTTCAAGCAAACTGTGTTGGGATTCGAACTCGGGGCCTTGGGCGTGGTAGTCACATGCATACCAACTACGCCACGGAACCGCCGGCATACATATACCACTTTATTAATAATTGGTGACACTCGCAAAAAAAAATTACTTGGTCTAATTTCTGTTGATAAACTGCATGCTGCTTGTGAGGCATGTGTCAAACTTGTTCAACAACAGTACTTCGGTTCAGAAATTAAATTATTAGAAAATGGCCAGCCTCTACCTCATTACATGCGTAAGCTATTCCTATTTCTTGACCACCATAGCCTCGGTAAGGTGGGAGATCACCTTCGGCATTCCTTGGTATCTTATAAAACTAAAGATCCTTTGTTATTGCCCAAGTTGGCTTATTTATCTCTTCTCATATGTGATCATGGTCACATTTTGTCGCTACATTTTGACCCCTCTAATACACAAGCTCTAATCTCTAGACAATACTGGATCACTGGATCATTTGGTACGGCACCGTATTCATAAATGTTTAATTTGCTTTCGTTTAAGCGCTGATTTACCTCCCTCGCGCATACGCATTACCCGTACATTTACTGATGTCGGTGTTGATTTTGCAAGCCCTTCCCTCTCAAATCTTCTATTCGTCGAAATGCGCCTATTCTCAAAGATTATTTATGTATTTATGTTTGTTTATCTACTAAAGCCGTTCATTTAGAGCTTGTATTAGAGCTTTCCATTGATGCTTTAATGGCATGTTTTACCCGATTCGTTTCTCGCCGCGGTCTACTTCACTCTGTCAATTCTGGTGGCAGAAGTTTCCTAGGCGCATCACGTGTAATTGAAGAAAGCGCTTAGTTTTTAAGGGAACATCATGACGACTTATTGTCTGTGCTTGCATCGTGTCAAGTCCGTTGGATTTTTAACCCTCCTTATGCACCAAATTTTAGAGGCATTTGGGAGTCTGGTGTAAAATCAGCGAAAGTGCTCTTAACAAGTACTCTTGGAAGACAACTTCCAAGTTTTGAAGAACTTACTACAATGTTCGCGCGCATAGAAGCTGTTCTCAATAGTCGGCCCTTGTGCCTTCCTTTCTCTGATCCGACCGATATCGACTATCTCACTCCAAGACACTTTTTGATAGGCGATCCAATTTTAAGTTTTCCCGCTGGTCTAAGAAGTATTTATATACCCTCATTCAGCGAAACAAATGGAATCGCCTTTCAAATAATTTAAAAAATCGTGACTTAGTTTATATTACAGGAATCAATACCACCCCCTTGGCCTGGCCTGTTGGCCGGGTAACCAAATTATGTCCAAGCCGTGACGGAATCGTTCGCATGGCTTGGATTATACCAGCGGTGATTTTATTCGTCCGGTAAATAAGCTTCTCCCTTTCCCTTTCATTAAATTCAAGTCTTTATTTTTTTTAATTGCTTCATTTGGTTTAGTTTTTGCGATGTTCTCTGGCCCCTCTTGTAAACCCGAGTACCGGCGGGATAACCGTACCCTTATTTGAGAGGAAATGCCTAACTATTATTTTTCTTCTCTGTATTATTTAATCAACCCTCTTTCCGTGTTCTTCAAATTCTTTAATTTTAGGTGGGCGGTGTGTTCGCGCCGCGAACGCATATCCGCGAAGTTGTCCGATCATATCGCTCAGTTAGTATATTCATTAGTTCATAAGAGGTTTGCAATGATGCTAGAAACTAGTTATATCCTTGTATACCTTACTTATTTTCTTCTTACTCCTCCCCATCCACCCTTGTGGCTTTCGAGTTAGTACTATCATAGACACACGTTAGTGCTACTCATAAACAATTTCGTATGCCGTTTTGGTCGTGGATCACAATAGATTGAACTTCAGTGCCGCAGTTTTGGAGAGCAAATTTTTGTCGTGCATATTATTATCTATGTTTACACGTCTACCTCTCACCCTAAACTACAATCCACTTCTTGCCCTCTAAAATAAATGGCTTGGCGTTCAACAGCTTTTTTATTAGACAAAAAGTTTAAAACCTTTCCAGCTAGGTGCAAGTGAAAGTGTTGAAATTTGTATACCCCTAAAAGATATGCATTTGCTGTTATAGAACCCACTCCTAACCACCGAAAGCTAGGGGGATGCATAACTTACCGTTACGGTATTTCTGTAGAGTAACATTAATTCAGGTAAGACACTTCAATTTAGCACGTAGCGTACTGTTATCTAAGCCGCAAATTTTTATTTCCTCTTTAATCGCATGATTAATGCACTGCGTCCAATTTTCGCTCGTAACATTTTACAAAGTTTCTATCAATTTTAAATCATTCTGTTTATTTTAAGAGAACGTAGTATAGTATTAAAATTCGAATTGAAAAACCATATCCGGTTAAAATATAATCTTAATCTGATCTCATTTTCGTCTTCAGGGAGTGGAAAATAACTTATAAACAGAAGGGTACAAGAGCATACAGCAATCAATCACTACAAAATACAATTATGTTTCCTGTCGCTCTAAAATCAATAAAGTTTATCGTAAACCTACTAACCTGTTTTTGACGTCAAGAACCGCTTCTAGAGATTCACTTATCTCCAAGAGATAAATTGCATTACAAACAAGCAATAATTGGATATCGATAAATAAAATTATGATACTATTTTTATTAACAATGAACGGGCTTGTGACAATAAATGTTTGTGTTAATTCCGTTGTAGGTGTTGGATGGGGTTAAGTTTGGCTTTTAAATTTTAAAACGCAAAAGATTATATTTTTCGGTCCAAGTTGAATAACATGTTTCGCGATTTTAATGATAGCGACACCAGTTCCTATTTTTGCGCAATGTAAAGCTCACCTGATTCTTTTATGGAAAACGTTAATAAATTGAGTTCATTGGTTAAACCTACATCTTCATAATACATATTTAATGTTGTCGCTAGATGTTCTATAAAGAAAATGATAAAGTTATTAAGCGAACGAATAGTGAACTATAAGACAAGAGTGTATTTAAAAAATTTTACGTGCTAAATTGACGTTAATTATCTAAATTAATTATATTTTACAAAAGAAACATAATCGTAGATAATGCATAAGCTAGTTTTTAGTGATGGAGGGTGGGTTTTATGAAAGAAAATGCAAATCCTTTATGATTATATAAACTTCAACATTTTTACTTGTACCTACATGGAAAGATCTTTGAGCGTTGTGTCTAATAAAAAGCCGTTGAGCGCCAACCCACCTGGATTTCAGTCTCCGTAGAAGATGGGTATTCCAAGAGATGATTTAATGGTTTTTACATATAAGGCGATGGGGCCTTCTGTATACTTCTTCTCAGTTTCTACTGATTCAATATAAACACAAATAGTAAGAAAACTCGAATTCATTCACCTGATTTATATTATCTAAACACGAATATCATAGTATATAACAAACACAATAATTTAAAAAAAACGTTCTATCCCTAATTGATCAAATATGCTTGTATTTAAAAGAAAAGGAGCATCTTATATTAATCAATTATGGGTATCCCACTAAACTAACTGCTATATATTGATTATGCAGATGCAATGGTGATGCTTATCTATAAAAATGTATGGTTTACAATACGCTTTAACTAAGTGCGCACCAACCTAAAAAGTTCTCTTAATACAATAACTATTTGTGTATTAAGAACGGAAAGTGATACTTTGCCGCTTGAGACAGAAGTTTGCCAGCGCGACGCGTAGCGGAGCGCGGGACAACTGTGAAAAGCGGCAATAAACTTTCCGCTCGAATTGCCTACAAGATTTTTTTACGATCCCATTATTTTAAGATTGACTTTGAATACTAAAATTATTAAACGACGTTTCATTTAAAATACCATACTATACATAACAAAGTTTGTTTAGAACTCCGTAACATAATAAACATAAACCTAATTAAAATTAGGCAAGCGTTTTTAAAATGTTGTTACTCTAGAGCGACAAAGTTGACACTTACTGTCAGTTCGCGAAAAACGTCAATTTTGCGGTGCGATTTCAAAGTGCATAGTAAAAAAATAAATTTTATTCAACCATTTATTATGTATACATCAGCATGAAATGTGTCGCAAGTTAAAATCAAAAATCAATGACTTACAGATTTACAAATCTTATACAATGCTCAAGCTAATTTGTAGTCCAAGACAAAGTGGGTTGTAAGTAATCCCATAGACCAACTTCGTATTGCAGGAAAGTGCCCACCCAGTAGCGCTTTTACTCGTAACGGTAATTTTTAAATCCGCGTCTACATTTACGTTTGGGCACTTGCTTTTCTAACAATTCCGAGTTTGAGCTACCGTCACTTGTATTACTGAACCTTTGACGCCTCAATGATGGTTGCGTGTCAATCAAACTGGAGGACCTACAGCTGAATTAAAAAACTTAAATGCCTTTATTATGATCTGTCTACATTTATAAGTTACAACTTTACAGGGGACTACTCGATTGTCTCATTCACACTGGTTGTGCTTCTAAAGCTTAACTATTGTTTAAATTTATTTTTATTGGGGTAATTTACTATGGTTTCGGTATCTTTAAATTCATGTGAATGTTTACGGATACGCCTTCCTAGTGTGGTTATTTTCCGAAATCTGTCAGTATTTTCTAAATTAATACTAAAGGTGTAAAACTGTAACCGCGTTACTTCTCTGTATATTATTAAACGTTGATACCTCGTCGTCTGGTCATAATATTCCTAGCTGAAGTTTAGACACTTTCTGTCGTACCTCAGAATTACATTTTGATATGTTCTGTCACTTGCATTTATTAACATGTGTAGTCTTTATTGGTTCGTAATTAATAATTGTCAAAATGAGGTTATGGTCAAGCCTTTAGGACAAAGTTAGACTGTTAATTGAAATAAAAGGTAGAAAATTTGGATATTATGGTAATTCACCATTGCACTTCACACTATGTACGTAGTTTTTACCTAAGACATCTAGATTTTGCGGGACGATCTTCAACTTTTTATTCTCTAATAGCCGTCATATTACATTTTTATATTTTTGAAATCCTGACAAAAGTTTTTTGTTCCGCTTTTTGTGTTATTCTTGCTTGCCTTTAAAATCGTTCTTTTCAGAACAGATTACAGTTATTTTTGTTTGGGGGAATAAACCATGTCCAGTTTACGTTTAGGAAGTCGAGAGAATCCACTTATAGCTAATTAGATAGCGTTTTTTGAACGACAAAGAGATAACGGCATCCCATGTATTCCTTTGATGGCAGATTTTTTAAAATTGTTCAATAAGCCGCTCTTGGCAAAACACCAATTTGGAAAGTGTAAGAAGTACGAGTCGATAGAAAAAGGTTAGCGCAATTTATATTTTATAATATAAATGTACAAAGTAATTCTGCATTTTAAGTACATAGTGTTACATGCAGGTAATGCATCGGCAAAATATTAAGAATATCATGGCTACGTTGGTTGGAATATCAACTACTAAAGAATTTAGAAGCACCATCTGTAATTGTCTTGGATAATGCTTCGTATCAAAGTATTACCGAACAAAAAATACCAAATACTACGGCAGATCTATAGAAAACTGTATGACAATCTGGCATGAAGCATGAAAAAACTTATACACGATGGCTACTACATCGACGTTTGTAAATTAATTAATTATTGGCATTTAGCTGATTGTGTATTAATATATACCTTTAACTGTCTGAATAATAAATAAATACATATACAACCAAATATAACTTTTATTGCTAAATTACAAACATTTAAATACTTTGTTAACCTCTGATCACTTCCGTCTTTAAAACATCGACTGCAAAATCGCAACTTTGTTATTGTGATATAATTGATTATTTTTGGATTCCACTTTTATTGTCCTCTAAATCTTCTTTCGCTAAAGCTATTTACTTGTATCTTCTCAATAATCAAGTGTAGTATATTTTCAAATTTACTGTGAACTTGGGCTTATTGTTAAGGATGTTACTTTCACACATCTCATAACGTTAAAACTTAGCAAAACTAACACACCAACTACACCCCGCGTGTATTTTACAGCAGCACGAAGCAGAACCAATGTATTGAATAAAAGCCAATGGACAGACAGGGGTAGGAATAGTGTTAGGTAAAAGATGAGGACGTAAAGTTAAAGAGTACTTACAATTTAGTGATAGAATAATTATGGTTAGATTGAGTACAAAGCCCACGGATTTATATGCCAACAACTCAGTACGAGGATGAGGAAGTAGAAAAAGAATACGAGGATATAAATAGTATAGTGAGAAAAGTAAAGGGAGATGAGAATTTAATAGTTATAGGCGATTTTAATGCATCAGTGGGAGAAGGAGGTAAGGGAAAAATAGTAGGAAAATTTGGGTATTGTAGACAGAATGATAGAGGAAAAAGATTAGTTGAGTATTGCCAGAAACATAGATTACTAACTGTAAAAACCCTATTCGAACAACATGTTAGAAGAAGATATACCTGGAAAGCGTCGGGTGATAGGGCTAGATACCAAATGGATTATATATTTTAATTAAACAAAGATTTAGAAACCAAGCTAAAAACTGTCGTATTTATCCAGGGATTGACATAGATAGCGATCATAACTTAGTTAAAATGAAGCTTTTGCCATAGTACAGTGATTGTTTCAAAATTATATCATTATAATAGCTTCGATTACTTCATAGGGTTCTTGGAAACTATTCCACAGTTGATGAGGCTAACAAGCCGAAACCATTGGTCAGTGGATGTTTCCTCCCCTGTGAAGTAATAAAGCTAATGTTTTGTTAGTGGCTATATAACTACCAGCCCGATTTGTGTTTGTCAATGGTTCTTATTATTTTCATAAGAGTTTGTTTACAGATACATCTTACTTTATATACAATTTTCTTATTGCGGACTGCAAATAACTTGTCTTTATATATATATATATATATATATATATATATATATATACCGAAAAAGTTTCCTGTTTTGGTTTACATATAATTAATTAAATATATTGACTTTTCATAAACTGAAAAACTTACATTTTTAATTAATTTAATTTCTTGAATCAAAGGTCAAATATACTTATGGTCTAAACTAATCTGTATTTCAATTGTGCTGTCAAAAAGGCTAGATTTTATAATGTGAAAAACAAATACGAACGGGTCACCTGCTTAGTTACAAGTACATTTTAGTGTAACCCTTCAAATTCAAATAAAGTTATCTTATAGAAATTTCTTTGCGTTCTTGCGAATATTTATACAATATCTAACTATTATATTCTGAACAGAAAATTACGTGTACCAATTTAATTCACTATATAAAATTTATAAAAAATTATTACTTTTTTAGTAATGGTTTGGAGAAACAAGAATAGAATTGGAAGGCACTCACCCCAAATAATCCTCTAGACATCATCATCCGTTAACCATCGTGTGCAGTTACAACAACAAGTGCGCGAGGTTCACACGTGTTTGGCGTTACAGCTTGACTTTTATACAAAACAAAATTGACGGAAAATCCTTCAATACTTCCTAAGATTGCAACACTCGAGAATTTAAACCTTCAATACTGAATAATAAAATAACTAGTGGTTCCATGTTCCATAACAATTACACTGTGTTACATTTCATAATTAAAAATACTTTATATATTACGTATCTACATAAAACTTGTGTTGAAAAGAATCGAGAAAATGATTTAAAAGCAAAATTGAAATTTATTTACCTACCGTGACGATGTTTACTCTACGGCTACAATAGGTCTATTAAATTATGATTTAGTACTAACGGTATTCATTGGGACCATGCCGCCTGCTTTTGGGACTGCATGATTTCACAACCTGCTGGCCCACCTTGCTACAAAGATGTTTATGCGATCACATCCGTACTTTTAATGACGCACTTTAACCACAAAGCAATTTATTACTCAAGCACGCGCAGAAGTGGGTTGTTGCATCAACACATACACAGATAAAAGGAAACCTAAATTCTACTTCGAGTCCATAGACATAGATGGAGTTCTAGGTAACAAATAGATATTATATTGTTGAAATAGGAATTTGGTATTTTTAGTATAATAAAGGCTTTTTGTCAAATAAATATTTATAATAAAGCGTACATTAATGAAGCATGTAACCGTATTCGTTACAATATAAGGGAGACAATATGAATGAGTTAGAGAACGACCAAAAAAAGGATGGACAAATAAGGTTCTCAATATTAATATAGGAATTGGATAGATCTGTTAGGAATCTTAAACTAAATAAAGCGTCGGGAATAGACGATATACCCGCAGAATTAATTAAATATGCAAGTCAGAAAACTTTAGACAGATTATACGAACTAGTAAAAGTAATATATGACACAGGTGAGGTCCCGATAGATTTCGAAAAACATATTATTATCCCAATTCCAGAAAAGTCAGGAACTAATAGGTTTGAGAATTTTAGAACGGTTAGTTTAACTTCCCACGCTTCCAAACTAACAATAATAATTAAAAATAGAGTAGAAGCTTTGACTGAGAATTATTTAGGCGAAGACCAATGTGGTTTTCGTAAAGACATAGGAACTAGAGAACCGATACTAATGATTAGGGTAATTATCGAAGAAAGGTTACAAAAAAAACAAAAAGACTCATTTTGGTCTGTAGATTTAGAAAAAGCATCTGATAGGATTAATTGGATTGTTATGTTCAGGGTTTAGCGAAAAATAGGAATTTCTCATAGTGTTAAAAAAAATTTTAAAGTCTATATAAAAACCAATGCGTAGTAATTAGATTTAATGAAATAGAAAAGGAAGCTAAGATTAGTAATGGTGTTTGGCAGTGTTGTATACTATTTCGCTTGATTTTCAATGTTTATATTGAGGAAGCTCTAAACTTAGTTAGAGAGAGAAAAGAGGTAGGTATTAGTGTACAGGGACAGAAAACAGACATGTTACGTTTTGCAGATGAAATAGACGTTATTGCAGAGTCTAGAAAAGAGTTAGGAGAGTTTTTAAATATTTTGGATGAGATACTACAGAGTAACTATAGTATGAGAATTAACTCAGGGAAGACAAAGATAATGACTATTTCTAAACCAAAATTAAAAATAGGTAGAGAAGGTAGATGAATTTTGCTATATAGGTGGTATAATTACAAAAGATGGACGTAGCAGAAGGGATATAGTAGCTAGAATAGCTCAAGCTAGAAAACGTTTTTAAAAAAGAAAGACTTACTAATAGCTAATAGTATTAGTTTAGATAATAAAAAAGTTTCTTAAAGTTGTACGTATGGAGCGTTCTATTATACGGTAGCGAGACTTTGACAATTAAAGAGGTAGATAAGAAAAAGACTTTTGAAACTTGGTGTTATAGGAAAATGTTAAAGATTAGTTGGACAGATAGAGTAACAAATGAGGAAGTTTATAGAAGGAAAGGTGAGGAACCCTGTATGTGGAAACGATTAAAAGTCAAGAGAGTTAAAATGACAGGCCACCAGTTAAGAAATGAGGGCATATTTAGTTAGGTCTTCGATTATAGACTACCAAATAAAAATAGAGTAGGAAGACCTAGACAAAGCTATATTAGTTAAATTATTAGAGATTTATGTTGTGAAGGGTATGTAGGCTTTTTTAAACTAGTTCAGAATAGAAAAGAATTTAAAGCTGCGCGAAACCGACCTTAAGTAAGTTCGAGAACAAAACAAAAAGAGATAAATAAATAAAAATCAGTTAACTAAATGTCACCATGACATAACACAGTTAGTTAGCGGTCTGGCATGTTCGTGCGCGATTCGGTGCTGAAACCTTACCAAAACATATAATTTAATAAACGTCACAATGACATAAGTCACAATTGTTAGCGGTCCGGCATGTTGGCAGCGATTCTCTGCTTAAACCTTACCATAATATATAACTTAATAAACGTCTCCATAACATAAGTCACAATTAGTTAGCGGTCTGGCATGTTGGTAGCGATTTGTTGCTTAAGCCTTACCATAACATATAATTTAACACTTTTCCTTTTTTGGAGAGGATAACCAGATAATATTTCATTTCCTTATAAATGGGAATCATGTAAACATGTTGGAGTTCTTTAACAACCATCAGGTTGTTAATATCTATGTAAAACCACGTAGATAAGAAAAAGATAGAAGAAGATAGAGGAAGACCTAGACCAAGCTATATTAGTCATATTATTAGAAATTTAGGTTGTGAAGGGTATGTAGAACTTTTTAGATTAGCACAGAATAGAAAAGAAATTAGAGCTGCGTCAAAACGACTTTAATTAAGTAAGGCGAAAACAAAATGATGATGAGGATTAAAAATATTTTAGTTTTATCAACATAATCTCTGGAAGTCTTGGCTATTGGTGGCTATTATTTCGTACCTGGCATTATATGCTTTCTACTATTTAAGTAGGAAAATAAGACGCTGTTGAAAACTCGCAACTATATTTAAAATATGTTCAATAGTTCAAATTATTAAGTTAAATAGTATAGAATGCATTTTTGTCGATATAAATTCGATCCAAAGATTAATGAAAAGTATCAAACCAATTTTTTTTACCAATTACTAAATATTTGCAATTTCTCTATTGTATTAATACTGTCAATGTAGTTACGAGGAATATCTATTTTAATAGCCGCAACAGCGCCAATATATGACATCACGAATATTAATAACGAAAGTCTGTTTAGAATTTGCAAGAACTTTAGTTGAATATTATCTTCGTGCGAGAATAGTGTATCCTGTTGATCTCTGCCGCTGCGAACCTTCCAACATCAAGGTAACAATAATAAACATACTATAATCTATTATAGTCCCGTCGACGGGGAACATGCGACACAAAAGACAGTTGGTGACGATATTACCTAATATGGAAATTACGCGCCAATGTCAATGACGTCACACAATATGCAAATTATTACAATACGTATTTCCAATATATATATGAATATATATATATATATATATATATATATATATAAAAATGACTTCCTGATGGCGGCTCGTGGCTTCCTTCAGGATTGCTCCAGGCTAGCGGCTGCGGGGCTCCGTAAATTCGTTCATATATCTCGGGTCGTGGATCTTCTACCAGGTTGTATCCAGATTTGCTATCTTCTTCCTATGTAGCGGGAACGATAAGGAACGGGTTGAGGAACGATAATCAAAAAAAAGGCAAGGGGATTCTACATAATAAAAGATACGATACGATACCAAACCAACCACACTTCTTGACGTTTCAAAGGCAAGTCTTCCGGATATTCCCCACTTTTTTCCTCGTCCACACGCGTCGACGCGAAGTCTCGTGCAACGCGCTTCTGAAGTGACGGAAATACGCGCAACAAGTCTTTTAAATTTATGGCGCGAAATTCTCTCATATTAACATTATATGAATGTTTACGGCTGAAATTTTCGGCACGTAACAAATCATAGTTGTTTTTTTTTTATTATTAAACAGTCGGAGGCGAAAATCTCCCACAGAAAAAAGCTAAGCGGTCACAAATACAAAAAACTTCAAGAAGCAAAAACAAAAAGAGCAAAAGTTTTAAATAAAACTGCACGCTTTACATCATTTTTTACCATGCATGAAAATCAACATTCGCCCATTGAAAGCTCACACAGTAAACGTAAAATACTTGTCAAGTCTACCGAAGTCGTTGATTTAGATCTGTACCGGAATGCTCAAAATAGATAAAAAGTCGCAAATTTGGAGTATTGTCAGTATTGATGAAGAAGACAGTCTATCCCTTACCGTTTCAGGTTTTAATAATAATTTAGACGATCCTGCTTTGTGGCAAGTAAATAGCGAAGTAATAAATAGAATTGTAAGTAATATACCAAAACAAAATATTGATGTAGATTCTTTGAAGTTTAAGCGTGAATTTCATGGACACGCTAGAATTTTACAGGAAACAAATTTTTTTCTCTAAATTGCCAAATGGTCAAACGATACAACGTAAATAGTTACTATATTCTGAAACAACCGCGAAAGTTTAATACACCTCTGTCGATTGTTCACAATGCTTCTACTCATGTTTCATCTGAAGGATTCAACGACTGGAAAAACGCTATTGAAGCCTTCACCAGTCATGGATGAAGCCAAGGGCATATAAACCATTTGCTTGCTTTGACGTGATTGGTGACTTGACTAGTTGTGCAAAACAACTAGGTATTTAGAATTCTTTTTGTACGATACCTCTCGTTTCATCATTGTGCTTCTTTCAGCCTATTTGTTTTGAAAACACCTATACGTGAAGAGGTGGGTGGAAAAGGATTAGTGGACCAAAAGTATCGATGACTGAAGCAAACGGACTTGCGTGTTGGTAAATGGACGACAAGGCTCAAACAACTACGATTGCATCACCATGCCGTTGCTCATTGAATAATACAAAGCTTTTAATGCCGCTACTACTATTATTTACTCATATTTGTTTTTGAATATTTGCTTGCTTGTCATTTCCATAGCAACATCTTAACGAAGATTATAATATTTTTGTTCAGAATAAGAAATCACTTCACCATTATAACAAATCCGTCATTATTTTATTTCCAGATAAAATCTCTATTTTCATTAAAGGACTACATGAACATACTTTTCACTGGCATAGAATTTAATATTGACATTTTACATTACAGAAATATAATCGTTTAAAGCAGTATTGTATTTAGTTTCCCTACCTTCTTTGTTCTATTCAAATTCACGTATATTCGGTGACTTAAGTTGTCTTGTTTGGAAACATAGAGGTATGTTATGTAAATTTATGTAAAAGTATTTCTTTTATCCTGGATGGAGGTTTGCTAGAAATTACAAAGTATGAGAACCCCAGGCTTTCTATACTATCTATCTCCAATTCCAGCTATATCACATTTCAAACGACAAAACGTTTTACTTTGTCTTGAAATACAATACGCAAAATCAAACATGTTGCAAATTAAATATACAGCTGTCAGGAACAGAAAAGCCCTGTTTCTTTGTTAGTTATCTGAAAAGACCGCTGAAGCATATGTAAATACGATAGCTAGCGCTTATGGCGCCATTGTACAAATTTGTCTATGACGTATCAAATTTTATTGTAATAAGAGAGAGTGGTATAAATTAGTAAAAGAATAATAGACATGTTTCTCCACAGTCGCTGTATATAATTTAAAGATTACACAACAAAGTTTGTTATACAGGGTTAATAATAGTATAAAGTCTCGGATTTTAAGTTTCCTATACCGTGAGCGCTACTGGTTGCGCTAATCAGATAGGAAACTGAGTGGCAAAGTATTTTTACGTTCCCTATACCGTAATAGCTACTGGTTGCTTTAATGAGCTACGAAACGTATTTCTGTCCTAAGTACATTGCACTTGAATATTCTCTAAATTGCAATTGACCTTCAGATAAATTACCACTTTCTTTAGGCCCATATTTACTAACCTAATCAATCCAAGATATCGAAGTACAAAACTTAAATACCAAAACGGATTTGAAAACGTCTAATATAAAATAATAGGAGAAAGCGTGCAAATAGAAGCACAGACACACACATCGACATTATTCTAAAACCATATTTAATTCCTATTCTATAGGTACATCCAAAAGTGCTTATCTTTAATTGATTAGAATACTTCTCTTGTATACATTCTTATGGCGGTCGGAAAAAACACTAATACATGAACAAAATGTTATATTTTACTACAATAAAATAGAACAGTAGCAAAATAGGTATAATAAGTAATAAAAAATTTTAATTTTTAATAACTACTTCCATGGCCTTTGGCATTAGTCTGATTAAGATTTATGTTTGTACTTATAGATCTAACTTTTTGTATTTTCTTTTCTTCAACACTTGATGGTCTACAAGCTTGTATTGCTCTAGTACCAGCATGCAAAGTCCAGTTTACGCGACGTGCAATAGAAGTGGGTTGAACATTTATCCTCCGCGATTTCTTAAAATTGCATATAGTTGCGCATATTTTAGAAAATGATTTCACATTTTCAATATTTTCAATTTTTTTGTTAAGTTTACGAATGCTTTTTAACATAAATTCGGACTGATTCCTTTCTGCAAAGCAATGTATATTTTCTAAATTAATTTTTAATTTTTCCAATTGTTCCTGATATTCATGATCAAAATTGTTATTATCTAAACCAAATGCTGAAATGGTACTTGCCGAAATTAGAGTCGAGTCTTCCATAGGTTTATCAAAACCGTTGTTAATATAATAAGTATCTTTTAGTAAATCTGTATTGTTCTCCATAGATTTAAAAAACGATTCGTTGATATTATTTCCTAAGGCAAATGTGGCCAACTCAACACTATCTTGGAAATTTAAATTAGGAACGTGCAGTAAATGAACTCCGGTGTTACAGAGTGCATAAATGCTTACAAAATTTGCACATATTCCATCCACAAACACAACTTCACTAGAAAAGTGCATTTGGTGAGCTCTAAGCATCAAGGACGTGATTATAATGTATGAAAATGGTTCCTCGCTTGTAAATAGTCTAATGCCTTGTTCTTCAAAAAGCGCTCTTTTCTGCGTTAACTTTTCAAAAATACTCAGATTTGTTCTCTCTCCTTAATTAAATCTCCTACCATTAAAAGTGCCAATAAAAAACAAATTTTATAGGAGTATACCTCCATTGTTCATATAGATGATAAACAAAGCGATCCATGGGATTCACTTGAGCATTGGCAAGAACTTCACATACTTTACCAATTGGTGTCATAGCCATAAGTGTAGATTTATGAAAGATCTTCACCTCGCAAGTCGTTAAACCGTCATTAAAATAATTGAATTTTTTTTTGTGGCATGGATTACTCTTAGGTAACTATAAGCCTCTGCCACCGATATTCTATGGCTATGTATAAAATGAATCTACAAACATTTATTTGTATAATGCCATTATGATTCTAGAATCATGCAGACACAAATACATATTTCTTCGCTTGTCACACAGAAAGTTTGCATTATTTACGTTGTTTATAGTTAACACATTAGAGTCCAAATTATTGCTCTCTTTCTGAAAAGTTGATTTTTACGAAAGTTTGTTTTAATAAGGCTCTACATTAATCTACCAAAGTTTGAAATCAATAAATGTACCGTATGTTCAAAAAACATGGTGGCAAATAAATTTGCCAGTGGGCAGTTGAAGTAGCATATTGTTAACTTGTAGTAGATAGTAGCAGTGGATAAAATAAAACTTACTCCAATTAGCTATAATGTTAGTTCAAGTTTAAAAATCTACATATTATTTGATTATTTACAAATGAAATGTATGAAAACAGTTCTGAGGATGTAAAGGTACAGAACATTTATTACATTCAAAGCAAGTTCTTCCTGCGCAAACTTTACACCTACGATATTTTGCAGCTCCCTTTACAACAATGTGCCCAATTTGATTGCCTCGCATATCTTCCAATGTTGGTGAAACTGTTAGGGATCCCAATGGTCGTCCTTGTTTCGATTGTTATGTTCCATACGTCAGTAAAGAGTGAAGAACACATTGGCGTCGAAAATGAAGAAGCGACAATGCCATCCCTTTCCTACGGTAAAGTAACCATTCCTGAACGCAACTTATATCTACAGCCCACTAAAGAATGCCCACCACCATTTTTTTATTCTTATTTTTGTTCGGTATGTTGCCAGAAATTGGTCTGAAAGATCAACTCCGCCCATATTTTGATTATATGCTGCTATAGGACCTGGAACGTTCACTTCAATGCGTCGTTTTTCAGTGCGGTTGTAACGAGTTGCTGTTGACATGAGATGCAGAGGGATGCAGTTTGTAAGTGTTGTACAACTGCATTGTCGTTCCAGCGAACAACAAGTAAATTGTTGGATACCAAACTATCATATGCTCCACGTGGTTGCTTTGAAAAATTACATTTTTTTGTCAAATTCATTTCCTTACTAACGCGATTTATGCGTAACGTTACAGTACCACCGTACGACAACCTGTTAAGTTGTTCAAGCAAACCAACTGACGTAAACAAATTATCAAAAAATAATTTTGTACCTTTAGGTAGTTTGACATGTTTAGCAAGACCAAGAACTACATTGCCACCTTGCCTGTAGCTGGTCTCGGGCAAACGAGTGTGTGTACCGCAGTATGGTTCTGCGTGGTAAAGATATCCTTTTAAACTTGCTATACACCACAATTTATAGCCAAACCTTATTGGTTTTCCTCGAAAAAAACTGCTTAGCACCTTGATGACCGTAATATGGTATAAAGCTTTCATCAATACTGCAGCAGTCGCTTATCTGTAGTAGTTTGAAGGATTTATTTAGAAAAGCAAATATTAGTCGCACTCTATACAGTTTGTCGTTGCTGTCAATTTTGGAATTGTCAGCAAAGTGTAGATATCGCAGTATATCATCAAATCTATTTTCACCTCATAGCATTCACAACAATAGGTGGACAACAATCGGCATTGTTTTTCCAGTACATTCGCTTACTCGGTAAAACATGATATCCGGAGTACAACATAATGCCAATTACTACATATATTAAATTTTTAGTGACTTTCAAATTGTGACAGCTTTTCTGGCCAGCATATAAGTTGCTTTCACGTACTAGAACTTTCAGAAACTCGTCATTTAAAAATATTTGAAAAGCATCAATGGGAGTATTTATCGATTCCAAAAAAGCAGTATCATTCAAACGGTCTTTGTTCGAAATGTTAGGTAGTTGTAAGTTTGATCCATCTCCTGCTATCCAATTTCTAACGTTTATAATCTTTTTTCTTTTGACTGCTTGTCTTGGTAAGGTCACTGCCAATGTAGATGTTGAAGCTTTACATGCCAAATTACTTTCATCGTCACTTTCAGAATGTTGTTTGTTTGTTGAACACGGAGCTAATAAAAACCTTCTAGGTAAGTGATCCATATTACCGGAAGCTTCGTTATCAGATTGATCGGAATCTTTATCAGTTTCCACATTTGGTTCCTCAATAGGTGGCTCTGAAATAATTTGGTCAGGAATATTGCAATCGTCTTCCAAATTTTCTAATTCCTCCAAAAGCTCATGTAATAATAGGCCTTTTCCTTTACGTTCACGGGTATATCAAGGTATAATAACAAAACTAAATATTTTTTAATAAACAAAGTAGTACTTACAAATTTTGATCCATATTGATCAATATGAACCGATTTGAAAATACAAACTAAAAACACTTGACGAACAAGACAAATTCAGTGCTAATCGAAAGACTTACAATGTGCAGCTGTTAGAGCCCAGTGGTAAAATTATTTGCCACTCAACTTCATGACTCACTGGTTTTCTTATCTTTTGTAAAGTACTGATACAGATGTTTGCTACATATAAAGGAATCTCTAGCCTACACATATCTAATAATTATTGTTTATTTAGCATTCTAAAGATGAAGTAAATGAATGAATAATGGTACACCATCAAAGAGAAATTTCTGATAATTACATTGTTGACAATTCATTCCTAATTATAGGTTTAGGTTTAGTAATTAACTATTGTTTATAAATTACCCGCAGAAAACAAGAATTGACTAATATTATAATAATGAAATTAAACATAAGTAATGAATATTAAATGAAGGAAAAAATAAAAAGGGCATGGCATCTTTATTTACCACGGGGCACTAATGGGTTAAATAACAACATTTTCACATATAAATTGGACACCAGGACTAGATTTTTTATTAAATCAAGGAATAAAATATTATTGATGACTTCTTAATTGTTTGAAATTTTTTAAATAACTAAAAATCTAAAAGATATTTATTTTACAATTAATGAATTAAGATTTAGTTCTCATTTTCATAAAAAAAATTCTTGATAATTGTCAAATCAAAATGAGAACTTATCTATATGTTTTTTTGGCCTAGGAGGAAGGTTCTCCCATGCTCGTTTAATAAATACAATGTGACTCACCTCTATAATAGCATTTAGGCCTTCTTTAAATAAAGGATCTCTGTTTTATGAAAACTTATTTTGTTTCTTAATTTTTATAAATATTATAGCCTGGCAGTTCTTGTTTTTTCTCTTACACTAGTCGTTTTCCGTTGTTTATTTTTTGAACTGTATTGGCAAATCCAATCTTTGCGAGACACAAGTTTTTGTAATTTAGGATATGTTGTACTTACAATCCATCCTGTGCAAGGAGCTTCCGAAAAACCCTGGATCCATTTTTTGGGTAATTATCCACATGTTCTATTTTCTTTCTCAAAACTAATATTTGTTCATTACAACAAATTACTTTGACATTATTATCAAGTATGTTTATGATTTCAATTAAACTGTCGCCATTTATTATTACGTTATCCATATTTATACGAGCAGACTATAGTACAATAAATATTGCCAATGAATGTGACAATATACCCTGGTCTGAAATGGTAAACCGATGACTGATTTACTTTACACGGTATAGGATACGTGTTTAAGTGGGGATACATTTCCTATCTGATTACCGCAACCAGTAGCGCTTACGCTCATAGATAAACATCCATCCACAACAGATGGGCAACGGCCTAATATTAACTTCTTATATAGTCCATCGCGACCTCTAGCGGGCGTAGTCTAAACAATTATTGTGGCGGTAATATTTAAATTATGTAGCTTCTACCCTATCCTTTTTCTTGAAATAAAGAACCGCACGCAAAGAAAATATCATTTATCAGAAGTTTTCAGAAATGAAAACGTTGGATAAATACTATTTTCTCAAGAAAAAGAAATTATGAACATGAACAATGGTCAGACTTCAATATTTTGCGTAAAATTATATACATATAGATTATACACAATAAAAGCTAGAAATTCGTTCTGTTAAACTGAAATTTTAATTTGAAAAGGTGTCTGTAATTTTATAACAACATTTCAAGTATTTATTGCTTTATTATATTCAGTACCATCAGTACAATATCTCACAATACACAGAAGTTGTATGGGAATTTTACAATTATATTTAATTATTTCACAAAACTTACGATGTCATCAGTAGGAAACCGGTGCATTTTCGTTTCAGAGTTTTTC
Organism: Platerodrilus igneus; assembly: GCA_036346225.1. Taxonomy (NCBI): domain Eukaryota; kingdom Metazoa; phylum Arthropoda; class Insecta; order Coleoptera; family Lycidae; genus Platerodrilus; species Platerodrilus igneus. Next base: position 9,231,541 of record JARFIW010000791.1, read on the forward strand.
TTACAACACAAAGGCACACGGCACAAGAAAACCATTGTTCCTATAGACTAATCTAAATTGCACTGAAGTTATCCTTTTTAAATACAAAAATTAAGTCCATAAACGCGAAACACAATAAATTAATCTGCAAATAAAAACACTAAATATTCCGAACGAATGTTCAACAAATAACAATAATTAAACAATACCTACAAATGTCACCATAGACAAAAAGTTGTATCTATAAAATGTCATCTAACGTCCGACAGTTTCTTGCATTACAAATTATACGTACCATCTCGCGGGTGTAGTATAAACTAAATCAGTGCTAGAATCGCAGCCATAAATGTTACCCATCTAGTGTGTGGTTTTATCTATGGCTCACGCTATAGAAAACGTAAAAATGCGTCCCTGAACTATCGAATAACTTTTTTATTTGAAGTGAGTTTTTTTGTAAAATTTGGTATGAATATGTGGTTAAAATTAACAAATCTATTTATGTCACTTCCAATTTTGTTGTAGCTCCTGTTCTATCGGAAATGCTTATCACTTTTTGTTTAAACAAGACACTCGTTATATTTTCACATTTTCGGATGGAGAATAAAAAACTACCTTCAGAAATATTAACACACTTTTTTATCCTTAATAATGTATTACAAATAACAATAAAAACTACCGATAACGCAAAATCAAGATATCTTTGAAAACTATTTGAAATATTTTTGACGGTACAATAAAATGTTCAAATTGTGCTCCGTTTACAACTTGACAATGACGTAATCGATCAATGAAATGTGTTAGTGAATTCTGTATCATTTGTGGCGTAATACGATTAAATTCCTCAACTATTCGTTCTTCTAATTCTTATAGATTAATTGGTTGATTTTTATATACTTGACATTTCAAGTGACTCCACAAGGAAAATCGCCTGGTGATAAATTTGGAGAACGAATTGGCCATTCAATTGGTCCTCTACGCCTAATTCAGCGCGCAAAATGTGATTGCTTTTACTAATTTGACGATCTGAATGAATATTATTAAGAAAGCGCAAACTTCTTTAAAAAAACGTTGACAGTCGCCATATCCACGCATCATCAAAATGTCAATCCGCTAATATTTTTGTAATTTCGTTGCCATTTTCGAAGTGTTTAATAATGCAATTACAAAGATACTGACAACAATAATTTGTGAAACAATTGCAATCTGACAGGTTACAGTAAAACATCTGTTTTAGAAGACATCTTGATGTTACGATATCGGTAGTTTTTATTATTATTTGTAATACGTTCTTACAAGTGAAAAAATATAGTAATATTTCTGAAGGCAGTTTTTATTTTGCATCCAAAAATGTAGTCTTATTTTAAAAAAAAGTTATAGGCATTTCCGGTTAGACGGGAAGTGACACAAAATTGAAAATGGCATAAATAAATTCATTAGTTTTAAGGACATATCTATACTAAATTTCAAAAACAAAGCACTTCAAATATAAAAGCTTTCGACTGTTCCTGGACTAAATACTAAACTGGTATAAACAGAATTGCATTGATCGTTACATTAGACAAAACATTTATGGAAAGAGATAAAAATAAATTAGAACTTATGTGAATTTTTCGCATTTTATTTTTGCAAATTATCGAATTACATCCTCAATATTTATTCTCTCAGTAGATCAGATTCTGTAGATGTTCTGGCAAGATTACTTAGTGGATTTCATTCCATTATCGATCATAAATAATTTTTAATTATTTTTCATTTAAAAAATGCGCATTCCGCCATAGCAACAGAAACCGGCATTGTTAATTCAATACGTATATTTATTCAAGTATGTGGGAAAGATTCAACCAAATTTTTCACGACCACATAATTTAAAATTGTTGTAGGTGTTAGAATATTTTCTTTAATACATTGTAAGAACTGTATTTTTTTTACTAATTCTACTCCAATTATACCGGTTTTTATTAAGATTTTCATCAGCTACAAGTTTTAATTTTACGACATAATTTGTTTTCGAAGTACCGTTTATAGAAATTTCTCTATTATAAAAAACCTGTACAAGTAAATTGTAATTGCGCTATAAATTTAAATTTGCTTTAAATAGATGGGCACCTCGCAAAAATTGTAAGTGGCGGGAGAGGGTTCAAAGAAAAACTAATAAAAAAATAAACATAAACATTTGAAATGGCTGAAATACAAAAACCCCGTTACAATAACTACTCATCTTAGAGGTGTTCTCTATTGACATAATTATGGGCATGAGTCTTGTCTCGACAGTCGCTCCGATATTCTTCCTTCGCGAAGACGATTATTCTGAATAAGATGCATCATATTATACGTTAGCTTTTTCTACAATATTTTAAAAACACTCATTAAATTTTGTCATATTTAAGAAACTTTTAGAATAAAGTATCTCGCTCAAATACGATTTCATGACAGGAATGGCTAATATCGTTTCACAATTACATATTCTTGCCTAGTTTATGACTAAATTAAAATTAAATTCACACATAAATTTAGCGTCTATTAAACTACATAATATGAATAGGAACACAAATATAATTTTTTTAAAAAAAATTAGTCTTTCAACATTAAATTGGTTTAGGTAATACTAAAGAAATCCTAAAAAAAAAATTAACTAAATCAATCAAAATTACTATCACACCACTTTTTCCATTTGCAATATTGATATACTTGGCATTCTAAATTCCACTTCTGGAAATGCCAATAATAGCAATACATAGAAAATACTAACTTTTCCATTAGTTATTGTTCGCTAAACATATTCACTTTACATTCTTTAACTAACACTAAATCCCACCAAAAAGCGTATTTTTAAAATTAGTACGCACAAATTTCCTAATATTTTAAAATCTTCCAAACTTGCTTTCACGATCACATCATGCTTAAATTTAGCCAAAACTAGTTCCGTTGCTATTTCAAAGTTCTAACATAATTATTACTTCCGTATTATATTAATTTCATACTACATTAACACAAACTATTACCAACTTATATTTAAAATACGTGCGTGTTTAATTGTATATCATAAACAAAAAACCTCAACCTTGTTAACGGTTTAGTTCACTTGTTAAAAGTAAAGAACATTTAGGAACACCAGTTTTCCATTTTTTTTCTTCGAACAACAGATCCCTTATCATTTCCAAACCTCAACATTCTGAGCTATACCTGCAAGTAGCTCTTTCATTCCAACACACACAAGTTTCATAATCCTACGCATGGATAAGATTCCTTGCCAAACTTGCAAGTACAGTTACACAAACAATAACGCATCTATTAACTTGTCTTCGGCACGGTCAACATTACGTTCTGAAGCTATTTCCCATTCAATAACCTTTAGCTTACCTTTATACCGACCTACGTGCTTGTAAAATTGCACGAATCGTGAGGAAATACTTTTTACACTTGACCGCAGCAAAGGTTCCAACCAAAAAGACGCGGCTCTCCTTCCGCCTTCTACCTGCTCGTATAACTACATTTCGACACTTCTAAATAAATTTCTAAACTTAACTTCCAACTTGTGATATTTAATTGCTATAGATCATTTTCCCTTGTACAAATTTCGTTTTCACAATATAACATATTTAATCTGTGCTGAATACAAGGTTATTACACGACAAATGTCTGTTGTAGATTATCTTTCCATGATAAGCGCATACGTTTTGTAATAAGAAGAGGCTTTTATTTGCAGTTTTAAAATGAATCATAGGCAGGGATTATTATATTTACAATGTATTTAACAGAAATAATGTTGTGCCTTATTATTTGAATTACCAATTCAGAAACAAAATTTCAAATATCATACTTAATTAATTTAAACTATTCGTGAAATCTACTATGTAAGGTGCGTCCATATTTACTCTGTTCTCCCAAACTTAATATTAAATCCAATCTGATTTATATTTAAAAGTAACGCAAACGCGTTACAAATTTATACGTTACCACAATATAAGTTCAGCAAACAAGTTTCTCAAATGCTGCATTTATTTCCCAGTGGCGATCTCTTCCAATCAACCAAATTATAAAGCTTATGTTTATATTTAAATAAAATCGGGGCACAAAATACATAGAACAAAACTCAAATACAATCAATGCACCATATGATGAAGTTGGATAATAAGGAGCTAGACATCAAAAGCAAATAAATAAATTTGGATCGATACATGCAATGCAAACAAATAACTAAAACAAACATTGGGCATATAAAGTCCTCCCAAGGAAAATTGGGAACAGTAGTAGGTTTGGGGTAGTAAAATAAGAGAATGGGCGTAGTGTAGATATCTACTTCGGTTTAATGTAAATGTTTTTGATCCGGCGTTTAAATGCATTACTTGAACTTGACAAAATAGCGTCAGCAAGCAATATATTTTGTATACGAATAGCCGTAACTGTGAAGAAATTATTAAAAATTTTATTTTATGTGACAGAGTGGTAAGAAAACGATTGTCTAACAATCTAGTATAGATATTTCACTATAAGAAGAATCCCACGTTATTATGAGCGCAAAAAAGATGGGTTTAAGAGTTAGTTCATTATATACAATTAGGTGTTTCAGTTTTCAGGCATCGACGGCATCAGGTTTTGTCATCAACTATTACGCCATGATGGTTAATTTATATTATTGGCATTCGATAACTTTATATAATATTACTTAATTTTTGTCACTCTCTACTTTGATCTAGAACTAATAAAAACTTACTTTTTTATGCGGTAGTATTTTTAAACACACCCTCTTACCTTCACCTTAATATCGCAACTACGGCGCATATACTACATTTCTGATCGGAGTACTTTGTGAAATGACGTTGGATTCTTCTTAAAGTGAAATGTTTATGGTGTTTAGATACAGTGACGATTATTCCTTTAGTTAGTGTCAATTATAGAATAATTAAAAGGATATAGAAAAATATTTATGCGAATCTTCGTTGCTTTCTAAATTGCAAAACCTTTGCCAAAAACCTCCCATACTTCAAACAAGCAACCTCGTACGCAAGTCCTTAAATTAGTGAACCGGCATAAAATGCATTTTCATTGCTTTAGTTTTCCGTAGTTACTAAAAATTCATAAAAATTTCTGCAAATAATAATAATAATAACAATAATAATAATAATAATAATAATAATAATAATAATAATAATAATAATAATAATAATAATAATAAAATTCGTGAAGACATGGGTAAATTGCTATATAATAACGAACTCATGGAAGAAATTCTAGAAACCGAGGCTGAAAGCAATATCCCAGAACATACTGATTCCGAAAATGTGGTAAATGATAATGTTTTAGAAACCTTAATTAGTAATTTTAAATTCTATGAACACTCACATCCCTTTGACCACCCAAATATACCTATTTTTAAATTTAATAAGGAATCACACAAAATAATCCAACAAGTCAACACAGCACTAGGCCAGTTTATAGCAAATTCAACCGATTTGACACGTATTCAAACCGCCATATACTCTGCAATAGTAACATGCATTAATCTAAACAGACAAAAAGTTACAAATCCAATAACATTGAACAGTAAGTTAAATTCAAGAGAACCAAGATGGAAAACAAGATTAATACAACAGATAGACAAACTTCGGGGAAAAATAGATCTTATAACGGAATTTTTTAAGGCATTAAGACTCAAAAGGTTATAAATAAAGTAAACAAAATTTTAAAGGGTGATAATTTGGACATACGAGATTCTTTAAGACAAAAACTTCTAGTAAAAGCTTCAAGATTGCGTAGATATAATAAAACTACTAAACGGAAGCAACAAAATCTTACATTTAAGCTATCCCAAAAACGCTTCTACCAGAATTTAGAAAACAAGGATAAAGATAATAAACCAATATCTTGGACAGAGTCGAATAAAGAACATTTTTTGGAATTTTGGAATAATACATGGCAACAAACAAAGCCAATAAATAAGAACTCTCCTATTTTCAAACCAATTCAAGAGAATGCCAAAACTATAGGCGATATGCCCGATATAAAAATATCAAGTGAAAATATTATCACCACAGTTCGACATTTTTCAAACTGGAAAGCTCCAGGACAAGATAAAATAAGTAACTTTTGGCTTAAATCATTCCCTTCAATCCACGAGAATTTAGCAAATTCTTTTAATCTTATAATTGAAACCCCTTCAGGTTTACCAAGCTTCTTAATGACAGGGAAAACTATACTTATACATAAACAAGGTGAAAGAAATGACCCCCGAAACTATAGACCTATAACATGTTTATCTGTGTTGTATAAACTTCTAACGTCAATAATAAAAGAGAAAATTGAACATCATTGCACGATCAACAGAATTATAGCTGACGAGCTAAAAGGTTGTATCAAGAAAAGCATGGGATGCAAAGAACAACTAACCATTGATGCTGTAATCATGAACAACGCAAGAATTAAAAAACGAAATCTACATGTTGGGTACATAGACTACAACAAAGCATATGATTCAATCCCCCATGAATGGTTATTAGAAATACTCACCATCTACAAAATTGATCAAAAAATAATCAATCTGTTAAAATACGCTATGCAGTTTTGGAAAACTACGCTTTCAGTGGAAATCCAAACGATTGGAACAGTTAACATAAAAAGAGGAATTTTTCAAGGCGATAGTTTGAGTCCTCTTTGGTTTTGTTTAGCCTTAAATCCACTTTCTTCACTATTAAATTCAAGTGGCGCTAGATACAGACTAAATTACAAACACAACTTTCAAAAAATTACACACTTACTTTTCATTGACGATCTAAAGCTATACGCTGAAACACATACACAACTACATTCTCTGATTGCTACCACTAAATTATACAGTAAAGTAATTAATATGTCTTTTAGTTTAGAAAAATCAGCAATCATGAGCCTAGTCAAAGGAATTGTAAAAAATCAAAATCCACCCATAGAAAATCTAAAACCAATGTCTAATACCGACTATTATAAGTATTTAGGGTTTATGCAAAACAAAAACCTAAATCATACTAATTTAAAACTCATATATAAAGAGAATTACCAAACAAGACTAACCAAGTTATTAAATTCAAAACTAAATTCCAAGAATCTTTTTATTGCAATCAATACGTGGGCAGTTTCATATTTAAATTACACATTTGGAATATTAAAATGGAGTGAGAGTGATTTAAATGAACTAGATCGTCTAACCCGAAGAACTTTAATTAAATTTAGATACTTACATCCTAATTCAGCAGTGCAAAGACTCTACCTACCTCGTAAAGACGGAGGAAGAGGTTTAAATAATATCCGCGATCTTTGTAGAAAACAAGAAGACAATTTAAAGTCTAATTTTCAAAACTCCAATAATAAATTAATAAAATTAATTAGTACTTATGACTAAAATTACACTCCTTTGAATTTAAACTCTATCAACTATCATCAAATATCAAGTTCAAGTGAAAATATACAAAATTGGAAAGAAAAGTATCTCCATGGAAAATACCCAAATGCTCTAGAAAACAATCAAATTGATAAAAGAATGTCTGTAAATTGGGCAAATTTAGGTTATTTATATCCTGAAACAGAAGGCTTTTAATAGCAATTCAAGATGGCGTAATAAGAACAAAAAATTACGCAAAACATGTTTTAAAAGAAGCCAACGTAGTTGACAAATGCCGCAAGTGTTCAAAAGTAGGGGAAACCATTGAACACATTTTAGCAGGCTGTTCCCCATTAGCCGAAACAGCATATTTAGGAAGACATAATCAGATTGCTAAAATTATTCATATACAAGTAGGTGTGAAATCCAAACTACTAGTGAATCCGGAGCCTTACTACAAATACAAACCCAGTCCAGTTTTAGAATCAACAGATGCTCTCATTTATTGGGATAGACCTATTTTAACTGATCATACAATAGCATATAACAAACCAGATATTCTTTTTATCGATAAAATAAATAAAACAGGATTTCTCATTGACATAGCAATACCCCTTACACATAATTTGGAAAAGACAGAATCTCATAACATTCAAAAATATATTGATTTACGAATTGAAGTTATACAATTGTGGAAACTAAAAAATCTATACATCATACCACTTGTTATTTCAGTTGATGGTATAACTTCAGTTCATTTTCGAAAGAATTTGGAAAACTACAATTACCTGTAAACTACACTCAATATGTCAAAAGCAACCATACTCCAATCATGTCATATTGTGAGGAAGTTTTTAAATTAGCGGGTAGAGCTAAATAGCTCCTCCGCTAATTTTAGTTACCAATACGAAATAAACGTTTTTGAGCAAAAGAAACAAAAAAATAATAATAATAACAATAATAATTCCTCATGGACCTGTTACCTCCCAAACAAGTACGGGCATGTCAAACCCGAGGTATTCGAGCTCGACTGTCCGCTATTGCACCCTTATCTTCCATCAACACGCAGACTAGCGAACCGATCCCTTACTCTCAAGACAAGCTGTAAAGCATTCCGTGGCGAAGGCTGCATAGCACCGGAGGCTAGAACGGCTAAATAACCGGATACTTGTGGGGCACCAGGTCAATCCTTACGGTAATTAGCCTTAACTGGACAATGCGCCTCTGCTCAGGCGGACTGTCACTACTTCGGTACTCACGGGAACGCGATTATGTTAAATAAAAAAGTAACAAGGGTCATACGACACCAAGGTCAGTATTGTCGTATGGGAAACACACCTGACCAAAAAATACAACAGCACAAAAGTAGTTGAAAACTCGAATAAAGACGTTTTGCCGAACATGCTGCCAGCAACCACACTAGGAGCAATACAAAGACAGTGAATGATATGGTCAAACGGAATTAACAGATGCCTCCTTCTATGCTATTACCAAACAACTCATTGCAAAACAAACTTTATAAATTATAGATTACTACTAAACAAAGCATTTGCAAACAAACTCACAGAACTACAACCCGTCACATAACAAACACTCTTAAACAAAGTACGAGAAATAACTAGAAAAAACAGAATACCAAAACCAGAACCAGCTCACATAAAAGAACAAGTACAAGTACAAAATAACCAAACAGAAACACACACCACACAGTAAACAGACAAAGGAAAGATAACACACGAAGATATAGAAACACATAATAATCAGAAAGAAAAACAAATAAACACACATATACTGAATAACACAAGATATAAACAACGATATCACAGATTTAAAAGAAAAATTTGAAATAACCTGTATAGAATTCAAAGATGCAAACAAACATTACAAATCTTTCATACATAAAATATTAGTTAATACAGAGATAAATACAACACTTGCACACAATATCACAATCATAGGAAACAAAATACAAAGCAACACAACCATGGATGGACTTGTTACGGTATTTCGTGCGGACAAGAAAGAAATTACATGCGCAACGAAAGAAGTGGGTATCGAGTACTGCAACAAAAACAAGGAATAGAAAGCATACCGTGCTAGCTAGAAAGTCGTAAAGCGGGTGGGTTACAAAAAGAAAAAGAAAACTCTAAGAGAGATTTACAAAATCTTTAATAAAAACACATGTTACCAAAACGAAAACCTACCCGCGGAGAAAACAATATTTGTCCGATTTATCCAGAAGGATTTACCATGTCTCTACTTCGATTTGTTGTACTCACTATATTTTTCAAAATGAGTCCGAAATATTGCAAAACATTGCCAGTGGCCTAACAACTGGCTACAGGTGTCGTATTATGTTAACAAAGTAACACTATTTTTTGATGCGAAATCCAAATTGGTAAAAAATGTGGGTATCCTAATTAAAAAAATATAAGTTTAGTACAGTATTCGTTCTTGGGACACTCTGTATAGTTGCAAATATTTTACGTCATAAAGATCATTTCTGTCTACAAATTTTGTCAATACGTTTTTTTGGTAACTTCGATAATAACGCAGCTATGAAGAATTCCGCAAGTCTAGGACTCCCTTTATACAGCAATAGTGTAACTCTAGATTTTTATACAGAAGATCTTATGGACAGTCAATGCTAAGCTTATTTTATGATTAATAACTCAGCATCAAAAGTTGCCGTCATTAGCATATTGATAGCATTAAACCAAAGCAATTAAAATTTACCAGATTGTTTCTACACCTTTTTTTGTTTGTCTCAATGTGACTTGAAAACAATCACTTAACTATATTTTATACTCCTCAACTGGAAATAGAACACTCACAAATGAAATTAGATCTAAAATACTTATAAAAACAAAGGCTCACTTAAATACTCAACAAAAAACTCATTGCAAGAAACAAAACAATAACAGTTAACACATATGGAATACTACCCATTCAGCGTAATAACATGGAGAAATACTGACCCAGAAGCACTCAACACACTCACACTATTATACCATCATAAATACACAATACACCACATCCATTTAGCTTTAGAAAGACGCACGATCAATAAAAAAGTGGAAAAAGAGGATTGATCGGCACAAAAAATATGTTCCACGAACAAATAGATAATCTTATAAACTACTTCATAAAGAGATAAGAAACGGGTTTTATACACAAAGCGATCATACACCAAACACTTTGACCATACCACTACAACGTAACAACAGTACTTTCAACCCAATAAAAGAAACCACCGCAACACACACAAAGCAAAAAACGAAAAAAAGGACTACACGGGAAACATTCCCATTACCTCACACAACCACATATTGACCAAGCAGCACGAAACACGTGACTTTGTAGCATTTTTATTTTACTAATCTATAAAGTGGTTTAGAAAACTTTCATTTTGATAATATTTATGTCTTTATATTTTTCATAGTCTTTTTTTTTGTTTTCTTTTATTAATCTGTATTAAGTTGATCATTATAACAAAGTTTATCATTTTGGTATACGTATCGGCGTGATACTAATTTTAATATTCGCTCGCTATCAAATTTCCAAAGAACTTTTATAAGAAACCCGACAGTAGTTATATTTAGAGAAAACTCGCATACTCCTTGCTTTAGTTATGTAATTCAATATATTTGCATTTATTGAACCGTTAAAGAAAAGCTTCACGAGGTGAACTACAATCTATCACCAAGTTATTGATATAAATTATCTATACGCATATACAGCTCTGATATCTCCCTTGTTATATTATTCAAATTCTCCTGTGTTTATGGACTTAACTTGTCTCGTTAGGAAACGGAGAAAAGTCATTATATGTAAATTTATTTGAAAAGCTTCCTTTACAGTGAATTTAGTAAAAGCTATGGCTTTACTTGAAATTATAAACTTTAAAACTTTAGGTTATCTTTATATTTTATTTCGGGAAATCAAATCCTTACGTTCCGTACAACATAAAACTTTATAGATTGCATACATACTGTTAAATACACCTTTAATGACTGTTACGGTAGAGGTAAGTGGTATTTAACGTTGGCCCATAGGGACCTGGGGATCTTAAGTCTTTGCTAACTTCAGGGAACCTCCTTGAATACTCTGCTTTGAGAATTACTATACCTTAGAGATGTTTCTTTATTTCGCACAATCATAATATTCAATGTCACTTGGTTACAGGCACAACTTATTCTAATATTAGTTTACTTAAGAAATCTGGACTTACATTGTTAGAGTGACGAGTAGACTTGGACTTGGGCGGCTGACAACTCCACTGGACTAATTAAAACCTGTCACTGCCTGAAAACTACTGGCTGGTGGGGGTCGGCTATCACATTGTATAATAATCCGGGCGGATATTGCAAAGGTTACTGTAAAATCCCAGTCCTCTAAATCAGGAAGCTCTGGTGATGAGCTGAACTGCTTGCACGTACGTATTGCCCGTTATCTACGGATTTTCTTAGAGCAACGGTTGCTTAAATGACTATGCTAAGAAAATAGGATACCGAGGTTTTCTCATGAGCACGATAGGTACAAAAAATTACAAAGTATACTAGATTAAACGGAATAGGACGATGAAGTTATCTGGATAATTATGAGAAAGTAACGAGTAAACTAAGATATCGAAAATAAAATGTACATGTAGCTGAAATATTAAAGTTTGAGAATGCAAAATGCAAATTGTATTTATAACATTATCTTCGGGTGTAGAAAATTTGGTGTCCAAATTTAGCAAAAAAAAAAGAAGAAAAGGTGTCTGAGAGGGAAAGAAATTGTGCGTGGGTCCTACATATGTGAGTCCAAACTAAAGATACAATATAAATACAACAAGCATATTTTTTTATTGAACGAACTATAGATTTAAAAAAAATAGGATGGGTTGATTTTAATAGCGGTACGAATTTAAGCCGTTAAAGTATTGATTTTATTATATAATTCATAATTACTATAAAAGATATTTGGTATACGTATGGCGTGATACTAATTTTAATATTCGCTCGCTATCAAATTTCCAAAGAACTTTTATAAGAAACCCGACAGTAGTTATATTTAGAAAACTCGCATACTCCTTGCTTTAGTTATGTAATTCAATATATTTGCATTTATTGAACCGTTAAAGAAAAGCTTCACGAGGTGAACTACAATTTATCACCAAGTTATTGATATAAATTATCTATACGCATATACAGCTCTGATATCTCTTGTTATATTATTCAAATTCTCCTGTGTTTATGGACTTAACTTGTCTCGTTAGGAAACGGAGAAAAGTCATTATATGTAAATTTATTTGAAAAGCTTCCTTTACAGTGAATTTAGTAACAGCTATGGCTTTACTTGAAATTATAAACTTTAAAACTTTAGGTTATCTTTATATTTTATTTCGGGAAATCAAATCCTTACTTTCCGTACAACATAAAACTTTATAGATTGCATACATACTGTTAACTACACCTTTAATGACTGTTACGGTAGAGGTAAGTGGTATTTAACGTTGGCCCATAGGGACCTGGGGATCTTAAGTCTTTGCTAACTTCAGGAACCTCCTTGAATACTCTGCTTTGAGAATTACTATACCTTAGAGATGTTTCTTTATTTCGCACAAACATAATATTCAATGTCACTTGGTTACAGGCACAACTTATTCTAATATTAGTTTACTTAAGAAATCTGGACTTACATTGTTAGAGTGACGAGTAGACTTGGACTTGGGCGGCTGACAACTCCACTGGACTAATAAGGTATAAATGGTATAAATAATTGTTTTTACGTTCATCTAGCTAAGGAAGATTACTAAATTGCAATCAGGAAATATTGAGATCTGTTAGTAGATTACCGTTGAATTGAGCACAAACCAGTTTAAACGTAATTTAGTAAATGGCGTAATAATTATTGCATTAACACATATTCGTTTGAGATGTTTTGCGTAGGGGAGGTGGTGCGTGGAGGTGGAAACGATTTGTGGAAGTGGAGGTGGAGGTGGTGTTCCTTCTTTTCTGACTTTAAAATAATTCTCTTGTTTTTCTGATAATTTTAATTAGATTTCCTATTTTTATTTGTTTTTATATCATTCATCATTTTCATCATTTGAAAAATTTCGTGATAACCTCAAACTACTATCCACTTCTGGTTTAATTTACTCATGGTTTTCTTAAATATTAACCTGCGTTTAATTCAAAATATTTTCCCTAATTTGAAGTAAATTTTGTTTGTGGATCAAATGGATATTCAAAATCAACGTTTCCTTCGTCTGTGTCTTTAGTATTTTCCTCGGAATTTTCATCAACTCAGCGACTGTCAAATTTTTCGTCTGTGTATTTCTAATTTGTAATTCGTAAATTAACTTGATTTTGATAGGCGATCGGCGTTATGCATAAAATCCATTTTAAGCTGTTAAAATTTCCATCCTTTATTAAGCACAATCGGTCAAAATGTTTTCTTAAAACTTTTCAAGCTAATTTCCAAAAAAAAAAAAACGAACGCTCATCCCCTACGGGACCCCATTTTATTTTTATTAATTAAAAAATTGAAAACAACTAAAACTATGTTTTAAAAGCACGTAATAATTACTTGATAATGTTTTGCGCCATTTAAGTTTTATTTCCAGGAAATATTATTATAAATTAGTAAGATACAAAATATGTTACAAAATCTTACATTTCGGAAATTCTAAAGAAAGTTGCTTAAAGTGGATCCCTTGGAAAAATAATAGAAATAACACTTAAATGAATGTAAAAAGTGATTAAATCACTTAAAACATGATTAAGTTAAAAGTAAATTATAAGGTATTTAATAGTGGTATAGTATAGTACAGAGATGATATTTTTAACGGCAAAAATCACATACATAAATGTCTTTTTCTGCCCCAGCACAGTCCACATGGGCCCACTGTGAGCACATCATGCACATCACCCAAAGTTCCCCCCGTAGAGTCCTCAGAAAATCTTGTCACAGAACATCATTTTTTGATGGCGCTACTCCTGGCAAAGGCTCCATTACAGACCACCCAGAGGAGATGCTGTCATCGTCACTGCTTGATTCTTTCTTGGCGTTCTTATCAAAGTTAAGACTTTTTTTACAAGCTCTTTTCCTTTCCTTGAAGGTTCTGCTGAACTACTTCCACGACCACGATTAGTTTTGCATCCTCGAGCTTCACTCCGAGCTTGCTGTTCAGCTTCCTTGGCCTCTTTAGCTTCCAACAAATGGGCTTTATAAGGCGTAGATGTGATTACTGTGTAACTGCAAGCTTTTCGTCCTCTAGTTGAGGTCCTCTTTTTGATTTTTGGTATAGGTGCAATGTCAAATGGACTTGTACACTGCCCTGTTGAAGATGTTGAAGGTTGGTTAGGGTCAAACCATGCAATTACTTGTGGTTTGTCTACATTGAATTCCTCTGTAACCTCAGAAAACATCTGATTTTTTGTGGTTTTTCTCTTTAGCACTGATTCATAGAAGATAAATCTCATTGCTTGTTTGCCTCTTCAATGAATTCAGCATCTGAAAACAATTTCTTTTTCAGAGGATATATTCCTGTTACTCTGAAACCATTTGTGGCTATTTCAGCTGTTTGGCATTTAATGAAAGCCTTGCCAGACAGTTCCATTACATCAAAAGCACTTAGAGCACGTTCATTGAGTAGCAACCATTGCCTGATTTCCTCACTGTAGTAGACTTTTATAGGTCCCATGAAGGTTTTACCTAGAGGCTGTAATTTATGTGAGCAATGAGGAGGCAGTGACACAATGGTAACGAAATTGGCTTTTGCCAAATCAATACCGTCAATGTTCTGTGTGTGGATAAAGTGCCCATCTAATAGCAACAACACTGGTTTTTCCTCGCTAGGATTTGCAAACTTGACAAAGTGTCTAAACCACTGAGTGAAGGAGTTTATTTGGATCCATCCTGAAAGGTGAATTGCAAATTTTGTTCCAGGTGGAGCGCCTTTTGTTAACTGCTCACTCGTGTTTTTCCTTGAAAAAATCACTAAAGGGGGAACAAATGAGCCACTAGCACTCATACAGGCAACAACAGTTATTAGAGCACCACGTTCTCCCGATATCAGGGCAGCTACCTGTTTTTTGCCTTTAAGGCCAATTACCTTTGCTACTCTAGATTGAACCACAGTAATACCGCTCTCATCGACGTTGTATATTCGGTCTGGTGTGAATTTTCCTTTGTCGTAGACATTTTCCAGAAGGTTATAAAATGTCTCTGTGTTCTCTTTACTAAACCCTAGGGCCCTGCTGTACAACGTTCCAGTAGGTTTCTTTTCTGACAGCTTTGCTTTGTGGCGTTTAAGGAAAAGGCTAACCCACTTTTTACCTGCAATACCATCTTCGAAAAGATGTTCTATGTTATTTTTTCTGCCACTTGTACGGCCATCCTTCTCGTCATTCCGAGTAAGGCCAAAAAAAGAAGCTTCCATAGCAAGGTAGTACTGAACTAATTCTTTTTCAAGATCTTTGCCTAAAACTGTAAGCCTGCCTCTGTGTGTTTTAGCTGCTTTCTCAGGTGTGCCGTATCTCATGTTTGATAACCGCATAAGAGTTGTTTTTGGTACATTAAATTGCTTAGAAGCTTTTTTCCAACCCATCTTCTTTTTTCGAACTGCGTCAATAGCTTTAGCCATTTTCGATGGACTCCACTTCCTATGGTCAATCTTCCCCATCATTCTCTTGAAATCTAAAACAGAATTCAAAGAGAATAATAGTGTGCAGAGACATATACAGCAGGTTTTTAAACATTACAAATAAGGGGTCCACTTTAGAAAACTTACGGGGTCCCCTTTGCGCGACTATAGCCTAAATATTGTTTACATACTAACTTTTTAATGGAACATTCAAATACGATGGCTTCACGATACATATTATCTACATTCCTTACTATTCAAGAATATATTATGCTGTGATAAGGGTTGTTTAAGGGTGAACTTTATAGGAAAGGTCATTTAGAAATGAGAAATTACCATAGGCAGCAGAAAACTGCACTTATTTAGTGAAGAATTGAGAAACGGAGATAGAAATAGAGCTTCAGGTAGCATAGGTAAATGCGTGCAAATAGCTAACCATTTTTGATAAGAAAGAAGATTAAAAGTTGCGTGAATAACATGTAAATATGAAAATTACAAGTCGAATTGCATCAGTTGTTTATGGAAAAGAAATTAGATCTATCAAAACACAGCATGTTGATAACGAAGACAGCTGGAACCAGCTTACAATTATTGGGAATCGTGGAGAATTACAGCAGAAACTACTTTGAATGTAATTATTTGATTGGTCATAAATAAGCGACGAGCTCTAGACCACACCCACTGACGGAGTGGGAACGGAATAATATATTAGCAGGTACGGTGATAACGAAGTCAGTTTGCAACTCAACAAAGGTCGAAGTGCGTCACTATGAAAGAAAGTAATACGTAATAATTTTAAAAGTGAAAGATAAAATAAGTGCCAAGATAAAAACTATAATTGCCGATTAAACGTAAGTACATTTTAGTGAATTTATTTTAAACTAAAACATAAAAATAATAGGGTTTTGAAGTCTTGTGGAAGAATAATACAATTTTAAGTTTGACAATTTCTATGTTCGGGGGAAACAAACGACAATTTCGAAGTCTGTGGGAACAGTAATACAATTTCGAAGTCTGGGGAAAATAAACTACAATTTTGAAGTACGGGGGTGAAACAAACTACAATTTCTAAGTCTGGGAGAAGAATAATACAATTCGAAGTTTGAAGAAATTGATTGTTAAGAAGTTATAAGTCTGAAATGAAACGACAAAAAATTGGGGTGCATAAATTAATAATGGTAGTCCATGGGGTACTGGCAATATTTTAAATGTAATCCTGACTTGGGGAAAGATAATTTTTATTCAAATGGAAGCGTTGATGTGAAGAAAATACACCAGGTCAGATTTTTTAGTTATAAGACATTTTATATTTCTATATATTTTTTTATTTTGAATGTTGAATTTGCTTGGTATAATATGTTTGTGAAAAGTCAACAAAAGAAGTTGCATGAGTATAAAGTGAGTAATATGATAACAGGTTTAGAACGTTCTACGCTTCGTTGATAAGGATAATAAGTTTTTTTGGTGACTTTGGGTTTTGAGTAAATAGGATATGATGTTTAATAAATGAAATTTACAACATTAACTAATTGAAAAGTGTATTTCAAATAATTTACAAAAGCTGTACATAATATATTAGTTTCATTATATAAAATCGAAATTAACTGAATTTTATAATTCCAAATAAATGCTAGCCGAGGTCATAAGATTTAAATAGTTCAAGGAGGAGCTACGAGTTAAATAGGAAATTGATAACACGCAAGGCGGTAACGTATCGAATTTTGCTATTGGCAGACAAGGTTGCTTCAAGATAAAATCCAGTTAAGTTTCTGGAGGGAATTGATAGCAATATTAATAAAGCAGCCCAACGTCGGAGGAGATAATTACAATCTTGTTTATTCATAGTAAATATTAAAATGGTCGTCCAAATGATAGAGCGCGAATAATTTAGAGTACATTGCAAATAATATAACAGCCCAACAAAGGGGCACGATATTTCCAGTACCATAGCAATATATATATATATATATATATATATATATATATATATATATATGTTAAAAACCTTACCTGCTAGAATATAGGAGAAATGCCAAATAACGTATTACACTGAAGAATGTTTATCTAACAACAAAACACGTAATGGCGAACTGACAGCCAGCGGGTGAAGCAGGTGACGTGAGCGCTCCACTTTGTAGTGGTAGAAGACTAAACTAATAGTTACGATTGATTCCGAAAGAGTTCAGCACCGTACAGAGCCAGCTATAGGATTTGCCTACCTTGAAAGGTTTTCAAGTTTGCTTGGTCTTAGTGGGCGCCAATTCTCCGCGTCATAATCATGTTTTACTCGAATGGAAAGTTTTCTCGTAGATTCTTCGGGTATCTCAGCATCTTGGCTTGTTGTAATCCCTTTTACAAACAAAAAAAGAATCCTCACTTGTGCCAGAAATCTTTGTTATACAGAAATATAAAGACACATGGTTAGCTTAGACGCACGAATCCAAAATTTAAAAAAAAAACAACTAATGCGTCTACCCCATTCTAAATGGTTAAGCTTGTGCTTATGAAATAATGTCTAACATATACCTTCTCTTTAGGGTTACCAAACAACATGTAATTTTCTCATAAACTGCAATTTCCTATATAATTTTAATTGCCCTACTTATATAAATTTATATATAAACGTAAGCGCCATATATAAAAGCTATTACAAGTGTTAGTCGCACGCGATTGAATGTAATACTATAAGCTTAAAGTACTATAATTTACAGTTTTTCTTCGCGGCAACAGTTATTGCCTAATAAGGAATTCTATAAAACCCGTGTTTCTTTGCAAACCATTGCTCTAGTATCCCATCGCAAGCAGATATCCATTAGAATATTAGTAGATATACTGCCTTCGTACGAGCACAAAAACTGCAATTTTTACATCATGTAAATTTCCATAAGGAAGCTCAAGGTCCGTTTTGCACTTTTTTGTACCAAGCATTGAAATCCCCTGGCGGGAGAGTTTATTACATTCAGTTTTCAAGAATAGGGTAACACTAAACTACCCAAAATATTTCAAATCTAAAATCTTGAAAACTAAGTTAGATGGAGCCATTTGGGTTACAAATGAGCACGAATCAGATCATTTCAGTCAAATATAAAATTTAAGAGATTTCATTAAACAATTTTTTGAAAGTCTGTAACAATTTTTTTTGAAGATCCTCTAAGATTATTCATTGAATACACTGTTTTGTCTATTTAACTAAACACTTAAATATTGTTATGCAAATAAAAATTTAGATTGGAACCGTGTAGCCCAATCACAAGATAGGAATTATTCCATAGTGCTGATCAGTTTGCTATCAACAAACGTTGGCCGTTTGAATAGACTCTCCAATGTCAAGTAATGTTGAAATTATTTGTGCGCATAAGACAAACAGATTAGTCTGGCAAGAGCATTCGATAAAGAAACACCGTGCAGCGGTATTGTTCTCGCCAGAAATTTACGTGCGGCCGTAGACGTAGCCGCTTGGTCAAGTGCAACATGCACTTGAGTTATAGTGTTTTTAATAATGTTTAGCATATTGAGTATTTGTTAAATCAAACTAAATAGTTCTGTTATAGCGCTCTAAAGGATAACGATATTTTAAAATAAAATGCACTTTAAGGTATTACGATAATTAGTTAAAGATGTTAATAAGTTTAGTGATACCGTTTGCAAGATACCGTTCATATGTTTAATGTTGAATTTTTAATATATTAGCGTTTAAATGTTTCATAGACTTTTGGTAAAAATTATCCAAGCCTCTTAATTTTGCTTTCACTAAATTTATAAAAGGTGCTCCAAGAATTTTCTAATTAATTCATAAAATTAACCTGCATGATTAGCAAAAAACCCGGTCCTTGTAATGATTAAATAATAATACTGGAGATTTAGCAAAGATAAGGTTCCGAATATACAAGAACAAATAGCAAAATTAAATTCTCTGAATTACGGTCGAATTGACTGTCTTAATAACAATTGGAACATCGTTAAAGACAAAGTATTTTGGATAGCGCGTTGTATGGTTGCTTTCGTTTCAATTTACGTGGAAGAAATACATTTTACGTTTGTATAAATGGTTCCAGGAAAATTGCAGTTCATTACACCATAAAATGTGGACCGTGTATTGACGTCACTTGTTTGTCAAAACAACGTATGTCAGCACATCTGGATTAGACAATATAATAGTCTCTACTTAATTAAGAATATCGTTGTGCATGGTAAGCTTTTTTATTACTTTTACATGACGACTGCAGTTGGCCAATATTGATAAAAGACAGGATTTAGAAAACAACATTGTAACAACCTACAATTCTGGTTTTGCTTTGTAGTCATAACAACTTTTGATATGTAGAATTTATCACATTTTAAATTAAGAGTTATACTTTATATTATCATGAATGAACTTGAACACCTTAATTTAGCCCTAGCTAAATATTTCTTTTAAATACAAGGAGACATAAAGTAGTTATGAAAACTAAAAATTATTACACTTTTGAAATTCTAATAGACGTATATATATATATATATATATATATATATATATATATATATATATATAACCTTTATATATATATATATATATATATATATATATATTCTGTACAAAATCTTATTACTAAAGACAACAATATTTGATTAAAAAAACATTCATTTAATTCGTTTAAGTAATTGTTTTATTTTGAACAAGTAAGTTGAAGAATAGGGTAACTAAATCAACAGGTAAAAAGCTTAAATACCCTTCACTAATTTAGTTGTTTTTTTTTGCTCTTACTTGACTAAGGAGCACTAATAGTATACCTTCACGAATTTTAATATGAAAATTGTGTTTATAATAGTGTTCAAATTATTGATATTAATAGCTATTCTTTTCTTTATTGTATAAGGTAGCAAGAGCTCATTGTGTCCTTCTTTGTTATATTATTAATATTTCTTTATAGCTCCTGCTTAGGCAGTAAATACGGTATTTTTCTTTAAGGACTTACAAGTTCCCCCTTAGGGCAAACCCGTGTTTAGAGAACTTAAGGACTTGGTGACGCCTCTTGTGCACCCCTATTTTAGTATTACTAGAGTCGGCAAGTAAATAATGTTTTGTCATAAGAACCACGACCAATCCTCATAAGCTCGATCTGAGGAATAGACCCCTAGCATAGTCGGAAGATAGTCGAGGACTTGGTGACGCTTCTTTTGCACCCCTATTTTAGTATTACTAAAGTCGGCAAGTAAATAATGTTTTGTCATAAGAACCTCGACCAATCCTCATAAGCTCGATCTGAGGAATAGACCCGTAGCATAGTCGGAAGATAGTCGAGGTTCCATCTTTTTAAAGGAAACCCCTTCACATAAAAGATCTGAGAGAAGGCAATAATTTTAATAATTTTAATTTTTTGTTATAAGTCCGAAATCATAGCCGGTTTCTGCGAAAGATTAATAAGAACAATCAAAAATATGTTGCACAGAAAATTTTACTTCTTTGCTCAATATACTCAAAAGTAGAGGGTGGTCCGGTCCTACTGCAGCGCATAACGCCTCAGCGCTTCACAGCGCCCTTCAGCGCCTCTTAGCACCATACTATGTGTGACATATGCCGAACATATGCGGACATACAAAGGCGCTAAGAGGCGTTAAGAGGCGCTGAGAGGCGCTGTGAGGCGCTGAGGCGTGAGGCGCTGCACCAAGACCGGCCCCATCCCCTACTTGGAGTATAGTGAGCGAAGAAGTAAAATCTTCTATGCAACATGTTTTTGATTGTTCTTTTAATCTTTCGCAGAAGCCGGCATTGATTTCGGACTTACGAAAAATTTTTTAATGAAATTTCTAAAATTTGATATATGATTTGAAATGATCTGATTCGTGGTCATTTGTAACCTAAATGGCTCTATCTATCTTAATTTTCAAGATTTTAGATTTTGAATATTTTGGGACTTGGTAAAATTTTTAGTAGTTAGTGTTACCCTATTCCTAAAAATTGAATGTAATAAACTCTCCTGTTAGGATGTTAGGCTGAAAAGTAACTTGAATTGATGAACAAATCCTCCGTATCGGGATTTCAATGGGAATTTACATGTAAAAATTGCAGTTTTTGTGCTCGTACGAAGGTAGTTTATCTACTAATATTGCTTGGTGGCTGCCTTCTGCAAATCCTAGTTTAAACTGGCATTTCAGATCGATAGTCGTTTTACTTGTAGTTCGCGATCAATTTCGCTCTCCTCTGCTGTTTTAACGATACTCCGATGTTCCTCAAATTTATCACCACTGTTTGCCTTACGTTAGTTGTTAATTAAAATGTCTAGACGTGTATCAACGACAACTGTCTAGTTTTGTTTTGTGTTTACTACCTGTTTAATTCGTTGTATACGAAATAATCATATCGTTTCCGGTTAAACTGTAAAAGATTTAAGCTACCTCTCTTATTTCAATGTATTTTTAAAATTATTAGATCCTAAACGAATTTTATAGAATTAGTTTCATTTGGCCATCGAAGTTATTTCTGTATTACTACATAGGTTGTAAACAGAATAGGGAGTCCGTTGAATACTAATAATATGCTGTTCTTTATAGTACGATAAGGTAAGGTAGCTGTTGTCGTTTTAGCTCGTATTAGTTATAAAACAGTCAATCCCTGTCCCGTTAGCATTGACAATCGTTTTTTTTTCTATCAAAGTGTGCAGGTCTAGTTTAGCAAAAAACGGCTCCCTTATAACAATTCTCGAATAACTCTCAATTGAGTGCTCGTTTGTTTCACGTAATGAACAAGTGTAGCTTCTCACTTCCTTGCTAACAAGTATGAATTCGTTCTTAGTGCGAAATGCGTTCATTTGAACAACTCCTCACACTCCTTTGTAGCTCAGAGCATTTTCTAGGCTCAGACTACAGCCAAAGTTCATTGTTCTGGACGAAGTGTTCACCAAATCGTATACCTTATTACACTCGCGTCACGTTTCGCGCCTCTCCCAGACAAATACCAATGTTCTGAAAACTCCTTTTGCTCAGATTTTCAGAAAATGTTGATTATATCAATGCTATAAAGGAATTGAACATAATCTAGAATGTGGAAAAAAATAATCACTCCACACACCATACACAAATTCTATAAAACAGAACATCGCCAGTATTAAGATATCTCTTTCTCATAGATGGCAATTGTGAACCGCCCTGTATACTTTTAAAATTTTTCTAAACTTAGTAAGCATTCTTTATACCTCACGCTTTCGCAAAAGTAAAAGAAAAAGCTTTAAAGCTTAAATGTTAAAAAAGTTTATTAGGTAAAGTTGACAATTGAATTGGGTAATAACTGAATGTAATTTAGAACGAGGGTTGATATTTCAGTGAAATATAGCGACGTCTTATTGCTCATGCAAGGCATTTTCCGTCAGCCAACATATCTCAGAATTTATAGCGCGGAAAGTTTCATGAATGTCACGCAAAGGCTAGGTTGCGCTTAAATTTTATCCACCAATTTGCTTTGAATTATTTTCCGTAACCTTGCTTGACGTTCCATTAGCGCACTCTATTTGCTTTTAATATTCTGTAACTGAAATATGCATATTAATGGATGAAAAAAATGTTGTACAGAATTCTGCTGTCTAAGATAATTATGAATTAAATTTCATCAATTTTCAAGTCCCAAACATTTTTTTTTTAATAATGAGCAGAAATTAAAGGGGTTTTAATAAGCCTGTAGTATTCTTATGGTGTTCTCTTGGAGTCTCTCGTCGGGTCAGGGCATTGACGATGATAAAACAAAGTCAAAGACCATTACAAGTTTATTTATTTAATACATCCAGGTAGAATACAATCTTTATCTTCTATGGTTTTACTTCGACTCCTTATTGCACACTCGCCCCAGCTAACACTAATTATGGAATTATGCTTACTTTATAATTTCAATTCGTTGCACATATACTTTCTATTGATCGCCTTACTGTACAATTCCGCGCTTTGTACTTCCTATACTGTCACTCACCTTTTAAAGGAATAAAACTCGATTCACTAATGACTCTAAATTATTAGGATATTCACCTATTACACCTCCACGTGGTGCACTAAAAAATTTTTTGTGTTTCCACAAAAAAATGTTCTAAATTGGTAGCACGTCTCATACTGCTCTATATAATTGCCTTACAATGTGTTATATAATTTCGTTCTATTCTTATGGATTTCTACTAGTTTATTGTCAATCTTAATTATAACATTAGGATCCTTATCTAAAATCACCTCATATGGCCGTACGAATATTGGATCCTTTTTATTAAGAGATGTATTCTTAACTAACAACTTATCTCCTAATTTATAACTGACATGCTTGGTTTTGATATCAAACTTATGCTTTCGTTTACTTTTGGATTGTATTAAATTATATTTTGCTTCAGTTTAACCAATACTTAGTTCTGCAGAATAGTTATTAAAATTGTATAATGGGTCTACGGAGTTACCATGTTTGACGGTATTTGATTTATTTTTCCAAACACGTGTTCATGCTGGGTATATTTAGTTTCTGTATGCACCGAAATATTATATGCAAAACACCAATAAGGAATCCAACTGCTTCAATTAATGGAATACTGCGCACACTGGATCCTTAGATATGCTGCTAAATTTTTATGAGTTCTCGAGTGCACCGATAGTTTCATGATGGTATGCTGTAGAATTTAACTGCTTTATATTTAATAATTTGCATGTTTCATTAAGGATCTCCGACATGAATTCTGAACCTTCATCCGTAAGAATTTCGCGTGAGATGCCGTAGCGTAAAATGAAATTTTTGACAAACGCGCTAGTTACACTTTCAGTCTCCTTATTTTGTAATGGATATGCTTCTACGAATTTAGTTGAATCAACTGTAGTGTCAAAATGTACCTGTTTCCATTTGTATCTGGTTGCAATGGTCCTTACTAAGTCTAGAAAAACGTTTGCGGATGCTTCCGATGTCGTAGTTTAACTACCATTGACTGTTTGCTAATATTGGAATATTTATGTCTTTGACATTCATCACATTTCTTAATAAATGTTTCTACATCCTCTCGCATACCTGATCAAAAATAATATCGTTTTATGTTATTGTATGTTCTATTGATGCCTGCGTCACCTCCCGTAGGCAATAAATGAAAATCATTAATGATTAATTTTTGCGTTTCTGAATTTTTAATATTAGAGATTTCCCTAATCACACAAATTCGTATGTCCTTTTCGTTAAGTTCTGGCCGACTTTACAGTTATTTAAAAATGACTGTTTCCCCGTTTCTTATAATAATAAATTCTGGAATTGTAAATTCTTTATGAATATATTGCAAGTCTCTCAACGACGTTTCGAAGGCTGACGCTGATCGAGTACCTTTCTTCAAGTAAACTGTAATTTTACTTCTATCATAAATTAATTCATGCATGAAAACAAAATTATTTCTTTTATTGGGTTTAATGATTATGTTAAATTCCTCTTCTGTTATAAAATGTAATTCCGTTGCATCACTAGGACGGTTTAAAAGTTCAGCAATGTTAGGGTGATTAGTCCCATCATCTTTTGATCCTCTTGATTCGACTTGGAAGTCGCCTAATTTTCTACTTCGGGCTCTTGTTGTTACAAATACCTCTTCGTTGACCGCTCATTCCATATTTTTTAAATAATCTGAGACTATAATAATTCTGGATAAGCCATCCGCTGTCACGTTTTCCGTACCCCTAACATGCGTTATTGTAAAATCAAACTTCTCTAATGCTAGCCTAAATTTTGTTAATGGACTAAATGGATTACTCATACCAAATAAATATACTAACGGCCTATGGTCTGTTAAAATTTAAAATTTTTTGCCAAATAAGTATGGTCTAAATTTTTTCACTGCCCATACTATAGCTAATAACTCTTTTTCTATTGTACAATAATTCATTTCGGCCTTATTAAGTGCTCTACTTGCGTAAGCTACTGGCTTGTCGTCTCCATTTGACAAAACTGCTCTTAGCGCGTAACCTGATGCGTCCGTGCTTAGTATAAACGTATTATTTTCTGAAAAATCTGGGTATTGTAATATTGGTGGGTTGTTTTTAACAGTTCAAATGCTGCTTGACACTCTTGGGTCCATTGGAAAGTAACGCCTTTTCTAGACAATTTGCTAAACGGTGCTGTTATTTCAGTAAATTTGGGAATAAATTTTCTATAGTAATTGGCAAACGCTACAAACCTTTTAACATCGTTAGCGTTCAGTGGTGTTGGATAATTTTGCATGATTGCGATTTTTTCTGGATCTGGTTGTATCTCTTGTGAAGTTATAACTTGCCCTAAAAATAAAACATCCTTCTTTAAAAATTCAAACGTTTTAGGATTTAACTTTAAATTTACCTCTCTTAATCTATTGAGCACTTTTACTAAATTTGTATTGTTCTTTCCTAAACTACCCCGAATACAATTAAATTACCAATATATGTAAAAAAAAATTTCGTACTTTAGTCTTGATAAAGTTACTGTCATTGCTCGTGAAAAAATACTCGGGCTTACTTTTAACCCCATTGGTAACCTAGTCATTTGAAATTGACCTTTGTTTGTACTAAATGCCGTACACAGTCTGGAATGTTCCTTTAATTCTATCTGAATGCAACTTTGATATAAATCTGAACGTGAGAAGTAGATCGCCCCTCCTAAAGAATCTAAAATGATTCGATACTCGGTAGTGGAAACTTGTCATCTTGCAATTTAGTGTTTAATTGTCTATAATCAATAACTACACGCCATACCTTGTTGTCTAAACTATCCGGTTTTTTCGGTACAATTGGTAGAGGCGAAGACCAAGCTCTCTGCGCGGATTCGATTATCCCGTCATATAGCATTTCATCCACCTGTTTTCCTATATCGCTTTTCTGTGCATACGGTAACCTATTTGGTTTAAGGTACGTTGCTGTGTAAATGAATATACTGCTCGCTTATGTTTTAACATGGTCATTGGGTCATTGTTGACATAAAATACGTCTGCAAACTTAGCATATATCTTTTGAATGATGGTTTGCTCCTCGCTTTTCAAACCTTCTACGTTAATGTCTCTTAACAATTTATCAATAAGTTTGACTGATAATTTTGACTGTTCAAACTTTATTACCTTGTTATCTGAAATTCGTTCTACGGTAGGTTTAAAATTTCGTAATTTAATTTCGTTGTAGTTTATATTCATTATGATAACTGGAATAAATCTGTTTGCTGGATTTACGATTACGTTTGCTAAAATACGCCTTCGCATAGTTCTTGTGGTCTAACAATGCATTCATCCGTGTAGTTTATTGTGAAATATTTGATAATTTCGCATCGTGGTGGGATTATTGTATACAAATCTTCGTTTGCTAATAGTGGTATAGACGTTAATAGGTTATTGTAAAAGAAAGTAAATTGATAATTTTTGTAATCGATATTTGATTTGTATTTATTAAAAAAATCTGATCCTATTCCTCCGTTTATTTCTGATTCGAAATCGTTCATTAGAACAATAGTATGAAAGTTAGAGATATTTCCTATTGTACTTGGTAGATTAACTGTTCCAATCACTTTCGTTTTACCCGATACTCTTTGAATAAAGACTTGCTTACCCGTATCAATATTTACCAGAGTTGTTAAACTAGAAATGAAAATAACAGTTATTGATGCCCCGGTCTCTACAATTAATTTAATGATATTATTATTGTATCCTACTTCTATGAAATTTATACTATTAAGATTTAAAATCTGAGGGTGTTCTAAATTATTTTTGGGAATCTCCAAAAAATGCTTTCGGTTCCCTGTTCGGTCTGATGTATCTTTTGTTGAGTGTTTATCTAACGTGTTGATATAAAATTTCAATGGTTTCCCCTATTTTAAATTTGATTACCTTTTACTAGTTTACTTACCTTTGTATGTCCTCGGCCTCTAGTGTTCGTGAACGTGCGTGAACTATTTCCTTGACTTGAATGTCTGACGTGTGAAGTACGTTGATTTCCATTTGTACTGTGGTTATGATATTTTAGACGCCTAGTAAAATGACGACCTTTTCCTTTTGTGTAATACATTCGCTGTGATTTATTTACAATTTCCTCTTCTTTCATGGCTATTATAGCGTCATTTAATTTATTATAATTTCGGGCTTTTAAAATTGTTTTTAAATTTTCGTCTTTAATTCCGTTTGAAAATACGTTTAATGCAATTTTTTCGTTCGCGGTTGTTAAAATTTTTAGTGCTCGTTCGTCACCGTCTGCTTGAGCTAATGTTAAATTGACAATTAATTTCTCGATCGTTTTACCAAAATTTTCAATTGATTTATTAAGGTGCTTGGCATTTTGTAATTCTGAAGACAATCCTGAAGCTGATTTTTTAGTTATTTGATATCGTTCACAGGCGCCTGCACTCTCTCATACCTATTATCTAATCGCATTTTAGCGTTTTGAGTTAACCTAATTTTTATGACAAAATTTACTAACAATTTCTTACCTTTATCGTCTAGCAAGCTATCATACAGCTCGATTGCATCGATCATTTGCTCTGTAGTATTTTCTGAACCATCCATGGTTGGAATAATGAAGGTCGCTACCTTTAATTCAAATTTTTCACCCATGCTGTCGTAATTTTTCCTACTTAAAATACTGAGCTTCCTACTTTCTAAAATTTCAGTAATATCTTGTATACACTTATCTATTACGACTAGGTACTGCTTAACTTTATCCATAATTTCAGAGCTATCAAATTTTGTGTCTTAAATCTTATCTTTCTCTAACCTATAATCTTCGCATCATCGATTCAAGTAATTAAATTTTCTCAAAGTAACATCTAAATCGTTTCGCCTTTTTTGACTGTCTTTATTTAAATTGCTACTAAAAATCTAAATTCTTCTAAAATTTGCTTTAACTGTTCCGTCATTAATCTTATCTCGTACTTAAATTAATATAGCTTAAAATAACGTTATCCTTACTATACAATCTTCTGGTTTCTGCTGACTTCGCTCCTAATTGTTCAACATACTTTTAAACATTTTACAAAGTATGAAAATAACCAACAGCGCTAAAATTGTTTTTAACGTGATACCTATTACCTCTGAATTTGAAAATCCATTGATTGAACTATTATTACTTCCCGTTTGTGCGATAACTACCTCTTCTTTGGAATTGTTGGGGCCCATTCCATCGACTTTCGGTAATTTATGTAATAGAATTAAATCTGTAGGGTTTGCATGATCGGTAGGACTGGCAGGGTCGCTATTTGGTATTCTTGTGGTGATCTCTTGGAGTCTCTCATCGGGTCAGGACATTGACGATGATACAACAAAGTCGAAAACCATTACAAGTTTATTTATTTAATACATCCAGGTACAATACAATCTTTATCTTCTATGGTTTTACTTCAACTCCCTTATTGCACACTCGCTCTTAACAGCTAATACTAATTATGCAATTATGCTTACTTTATAATTTCAATTCGTTGCACATATACTTCCTATTGATCGCCTTACTGTACAACTTTGCGCTTTGTACTTCCTATACTAAGTCACTCACCCTTTAAAGAAATAAAACTTAATTTACTAATAACTATAAATTATTAGGATATTTACCCATTACAAACCTTTCTATATTATTGGGTTTTATGTAACACGTTTAGATCAAAATTTATTTATCTATATCAAAAGAAAAGTTTATTTAAATAAAAACCTTGAAAATGTTTTAATACATCATTTTCAGAAAAAACGGGTTTCAAATAGGCTGCACCCTTAATATTAAGAAGAAAAAAGTTTCTCAAAATTTTTATTTATCCCTCATGTCTGTTGGCAACACCGCACTCAACATTAATAGCTTGTAGCAGTTGAAAAGTACTCATACACTAGTGCTGTTCCCGTACTCTTTCATCTGTATTGCATCGAGTATGTCGTTTTCCACGTTTAACTTGTTTACCCAGAAAACCGCACAGAAAGTCATCCTTGCATGCTGGCCTTTCACCACTTATCCCTTTCAGAGCCACTAAAAAATTACATTTGCATGCCCACCACATCGATGTCTTACATGAACTAAAAATGTTTACTGCATGGTCGTTGGCATCGCTCTTGTGTTCATAAAAACTACACTCAAGTGATAGATTGTGGTTATTTTTGTAACAAGGTGTTATTTCACTTAGATGGCATCATTTGAGGCTAACATTGAACGTGAAACTTCAAGCATTTAGAACAAACATTGCGAAAAATGGCTGTAAGTTCTACGAAACGTGTACGAACTGGTATCCGAACCACAAGAAATCATTTTGAACGTCTGAGTATTTTTTCTAAATATTCTGTTAGCAAAATACATTTTACTTATATTCGCGTCGTCAAAAACGTTCTGGGTTCTCTTGACACCTGTTACTTGGTTAAAATCGCGCCGAAAAGTTCGCACATTTTGTAAATAAACTAGAATGAACATACTCTGCGAACAAATCTTTATGTTTCTTTAGTTAAACCAACACACTTGTTGTTGCTGCACTTTCCACACACCTGGGAACGGATCCACATTGTTTTAGCAAGACTCCTTGAATAACAAAATTATTTGTTAGTAATCCCATATTACAATTAAAAACTGTATTACCCCTATAAAAACCTCATCGTTAACCAGCATCGATTAAAATATACAGTAGGAAACTTTACGAATTTGATACGCAACTACGATTTTGTACTGACCTACGCGCTAAACAAGATCTGAAGTCACAACATGACACCATCTAATATTATGCGACCAAGCGCACTAAGAGAAAATAATAGACATTCAAACTTTTTCAAGTGATGATGGTATTCAAACCTACACTTTTGATCTGCAACATTGCTTAACAACATTAGCCTTAACTTCTTCTGTTGTATTTCATAAGCCTCAATTTTGGACCTACAATCCGTTTGCTGCATATGGTATGAACCAGTTGCTAGAGAAGGTGCAAATCAAACTGCTTTATGTCTATCCAAGCACCTCAAAGTATTTGCACCAACAAATACCAAACAAGTTATATTCAATTCTAACACATGTATTAGTCAAAACAGAAAATCTCATATAAGTGCAATGTTTACATGGTCTTTACAAAGCGCGCCTATTGAATTGATATACCATAAGTTTATGGTACCATGGCATCTTCACATGGAAGAGCGTGCATGATTAGGGAAGATCGAATACTCACAGGTTCACGGGTAGAGCTCTATCAAGCAGAGACACAAATGGCAATCAAAGGCAAGTTCCGCACGCCATTCACCATCGCAAAAGTGACGGACCATGAAACCTTCCTGGTAGTAGCCAACCTCGCAGAGGATGCCATCCTGGGTCAATTTTGGCTTTAACGCCAGAAAGTGGTGATGAATTACGAACAAGACTCCATTTATTTCAAAGTTCATAACCCTAAGACGCTCCACTGGAACCAAACGGCGACGCCCGTCACCACCAACAGGCCACCTACGCCAACTGCAACTCACCAGTTCGCAGACAAATTCTTGCCTAGTAGCCTTCGGGAAGAATTCCAACCAGTGATTAATAGGTCAGTGCAACCAGCTATCGCAACTAGCACCAGCAAAACCTACCTATTACCACAGAACACCAAATCATGCAGATTACGAGCTAATTACACAACCCTCGTCGATCTGCCTAAATATGTGCAGGCCACATGATCAGAAAGGTATACCAGTGGATGGATGTTTCAAGAGGTATTCTTTCGACCGCAACTACCCCGCCCTGCAGCAGGCGACCACGGAGAAGTTCAATGTCTCCGCACTAAACGAAAACGCAAACGTCGTTACAAGCCCAGATATACGCACGACGAAGACCACTCTCTAGCTTCATACAACAACATGGATTTGACCGGCTCCCCCTAGAGCCCCACCACCCCGTATCGACCGAGTTACGCTACGCTCTTTAGCAAGAGGGAATGCTACCTATATCAAAATGCACGAGCTAAACACAGAACAAACTAAAGGAACTCGAGAATTTTCAACTAATTCTTTGTGTGCTACCAAAAAACCCTGCACGCCCATTGGCCAACAGCATTTGGACATTCTTTTACATACGAAAACTTAAACCATCGATTTTATTTGTTAAGCACATCATTAACGTTTTTCAACAACGGCAGCATAGGGCATGGAAGTGTACAAATATAATTTCAAATTTCACAAAAAACATTCGTTAGTGCTGCCCACAGCCTAAAGAATCACTGACAGTGCTTACCATAGCCTGCTAATACTTCAGCAAGCATTACTCTCTATAGCCTGCTTATTCTCAGCCAGTATTGCTATTCAAGGGCCGGTCGCTCGCCTCCGTACCTGGGGCACGCCGCTGTGGTTTGCTACCGTAAATTATTAGTAAACTACGTATAAACAGGAAGCTCTTGTCGCACAGCCACCATCACTAGTGACACCGAGTGCACGTATAAATTCTACCTCCGTAGAGTTCCACTGTGACGCACTCGACGAGGCCTAAGGCACGACTACCACGACGCTTTCAAAAGAGTTTCAAAGATCATCGAAGGCTTTCGAGCTGCTTCAAGCTGTACATATGTCCATATCATAATTATATACGCTCTTACTTTGTCCCACAGGTAAATCACGAAGCCTTCCGAAGAGTTCCAAATACTTCTGAACCTCCTAAATCTGTATATATGTTCGATCAATAGTTATTTAAGTCCTTACCTGGTCCGCACAAATAAATCCGAAAGTCCTCCGAAGAGTTCCGAAAACTACCGAAGATTTCTGAATCTCTTAAAACTATATATGTTCAATCAGTAGATATTTTTAGTTCTTACTTGGCCCCAGAAGTAAATCCCGAAGTCATTCGAAGAGTTCCGAAGACTTCTAAATTTGAGACTGTATATATATTCAATTTATAGTTCTTATATTCATATCATAATTCTTTAAATTCTTACTTTGTCCCACAAGTAAATGAAGAAGCCTTTCGAAGATCTCTGAGCCTCTTAAAACTGAATATATGTTCAATCTATGGTTATTTAAGTTCGCACATGGCCTTACGAGTAAATCACGAAGCCTTCCGAAGAGTTCCGAAGACTTTTAAACCTCTTTAAACTGTTATTATTTTCATAGAGTTTATTTATAGCTACATCTTATTTTATATATATATATATATATATATATATATATATATATATATATATATACTGGGTGTTCCAAAAGTATGGAGACGGTAAGATATTTTGCTTGGAACGCCTTTTCGGAAAAATGTCTCGAACAAAACTTGTAGGATTTTGACGTTTGATTGAATTGTGACCTTGAATTCGACGTTGACCTTGTCCTTCAAGGTCATTCAAAATTTTACATTCAAATATGACCTTGGATCTTAACCATGACCTTCAACGTCACTCCAAAGCCAATCTTGATTATTCCAGGGTGACCTTGGATTTGATCTTCACGTTGTCCTTAAAGGTCACTTCAAGATTTACTACATTTTTTCAGATGAGAACCCCTACCTTTTATTGCAAATTTGGAAAGAGCGGAAAATTTTACATTTAAATATGGCCTTGAACTTTGACCATGACCTTCGTCATTCCACGGTCAAATTTGTTTCTGCAACGGGGACACTGAATAACCTTGAAGTAATTAAATTTTTTGAAAAATGATAAGTGCAAATGTTTTAGTATTTTCCCCTGGCTATTCAATGGTGACCTTGGATTTGTCCTTGTCCTTCAAGGTCATTTCAAGGTCAACCATATATTTTTAAATAAAACCCCTAAACCTAAAACGAAAATCCTGGCAAATAAAAACAAGGAGATATCACGGCTATTTAAGGAAAATCCAGTCAAGGCGAGGCAAAGATTCCCGGCCAGTTAAGGCTTGGAGAGAAAACCCGGCCAGTTAGGCAAGGCTAACAATTTGGTTCAAAATGTGCTCCATCAAATCCTCTAACAGACCGAGAGAGAGTTAATTTATTAATGATGAGAGGTTGGTGGTTGGGGTGATAGATGTAGGTCGTATAACAAAGTATGATGTTGTTTAATGAAACATTTCGAGTAGCCTTAACAGGCATTAGTAACTCCACTGTTTTAAATACAATCAAGCGATTTCAAGAAACTGGGACTAATAAGAATTGTCCGAAATCTGGAAGGCCGAAAATTAAAACCTCAGACGAGCGGCACATGGAAGTGGCCCGATCATTCATCGAAGACCCGCATTTATTTATTAGAAAGACGTCAGACGTCGATATTTAGAAATTTAAAGATCATTAAATATCAACCCTACAAAATGAATCGTCATCAAGAATTAAATGAAGATGATTTAGACCGGTGAATGGAATTATGTGAGAACATGTGGGGAAGGATTGATCAGAATCCCAATTTAGAATCGCTCATTGTTTTTTCAGATGAATCAACCTTTCATATCAATGGTGAAGTGAATCGTTACAATTGCAGATTATGGAGCAATAAAAATCCTCATTGGTTGCGCGAAAATCACACGCAGTACCGGCAAAAATTAAATGTTTGGGCAGGTATTTTTAGGGACCGAATAGTTGTACTTTTTTTCATAGATGGGAACCAAGGAAAATTCCTAAAACATTAGTTATTATCATTTTTCAAAAAATTTAATTGCCTCAAAGTTATTCGGTGTTCCCGTTGCAGAAGCAACATTGATTTTGGGTGACGTTGAAGGTAATGGTCAAGATCATGGTCACGGTCATGTTCAAGGTTATGTTCAAATGTAGCGTTTCCTGATCTTTCCAAATCCGCAATCAAAAGTAGATGTTCCCATTTGAAAAAATATAGTTGACCTTCAAATGACCTTAAAGGACAAGGTCAAGGTCAAACTCAAGATCACTATTCAATCGAGAGTCAAACATTCTACAACTTTTGTTCGATACATTTTTTCTGTAAAGGCGTTCCAAGCGAAATATCTTACCGTTTCCATACTTTTGGAACACCTAGTATATATATATATATATATATATATATATTGCTGTGATAAGGGGTTGTTTAGGGGTGTATTGTATAGCAATGGTCGTGTAGTAACCATAAATTGCAATAGGAAGCAGAAAACTGCATTTATTTAGCAGAAAAATAGGTAATTTGGATATTATGTAAATAGTAAGCATTTAACACCCTGTATATAGATCATAGTTAGCTTTAAACAATGCAAATAAACATATCTTACAACAATATTACCCGTATTTAGCATAGAAATAGGTAATTCTTACATTACGTAAATAACAAGTATTCAACACTCGGTATATAGACCTTTATTAATTTTAAACAATGCAAGTGAGAATATCTTTCAGTAAAAGTATGCGTATTCAAAGGAAAGGATAGTACAGGTAATTAAACACGCATTGAGAAGTGTTCTAATTAGTTATAATATAATACGGAGATAAGAGATAAAACATAACAAAGCTTTGTGAAGTGCGTGGAAACAATAAACATTTTCGATGAGAAAATGCAGTTCAAACACGCGTGAAATAAACGAAAATAAAATTAAAATTACATCATTTATTATGTTCAATTATCCAAAAGGCGACATCTATACAAAATAACGTTTGGTCAAGATAACGAGGTATCTATAAGCAAATAACCATTACATCAGAAACTATTTCAAATGCATGAAATACAAAGACCTTATTGGTTAAGATATCTATAGACTTGTTGAAAACCCAGCCCACATGCAAGTGGGATGAACCTATATTAACACCGAGCAATGATAATACAGTTCAGTTTTAAACTCAAGCAGGGCCAAGCTGCGTCACTGTGAATTAAAAGTCACGCATAATTATAGTAAAATATCAAATGATAATAGTGCTACAAGTATGAAGACTTCTTTTGCCGTTTAAAGTAAGTAGAATTTGGGGTAATTCATTTAAACTAAATGTTAATAATAATAGGGCTTCGAATATAGGATATAACACTTCGAGTATATGATATAACACTTCGAGTATATGAAATAACACTTCGAGTATATGGTATAATATTTCTAATGTGGGGATACTTCTAATGTGTGGATATTTCGAATGTGATGTTAATAATTTAAATCTATGGTACATTTTTAATAATTCAAATTTTGGTTGATACGATATTTCGAATGGATGGTATAATATTTCGAATGTATGGATAATTCAAATGTGGGGATATTTTAAATGGATTGATATAATTGGGTGATAGAATATTTCAAATGTGTTAAATCAGCGTCGACGATTTTGGTACAATTTTGAGTTGCGAGAATCGATGCAAATAAAATAAAGAAGGACGAAGTAATTTATGGAAAGCGAGGGGTTCAACTAAGCAGAGCAGTGATAGACGAATGAAGACAACCCAAACAACTTGTAACAGGTCAGATCTAATTAGTTTTAAAATATTTTTTCTATTTAAATTTCAATACTGAATTTATTCAATTTATATAAAAGTGTAACAAAGTCAGCAACAAACATTGCATACGTTACATGTACGTAATATTATAAAGGGGTTTAGAACGTTCTAGGTTTTTTTGGTAAAAAGGGTAGTTTTTGGTGATTTTAGATTGATTTCAAAGCATATAAATTTTTGGATAAATAAGACTTTATAGCCTTTTTACTTTATGTGATATTATTTTACGAGAATTTCCTGTAAGAGTATAGAGCCCACGGCAAGTTCTGATGGAAAATGGCCCAAAGTTATGGAAATCTCAAAGGCAAAGCGGCTAGTCGAACTATATGCTCTGGGTAGAACATGAGCTGTGGGTCGGGGTTGTATTGCGACCAAAAATATAAAGAATAAGGCGCCACCGTATTTTTCTATACAGAGAAGACCTTACTCAAGTCCCTTGTACAAGGCGAATGCGGAAACCTTTATTCTATAACCGCTATACAGTTTATCAAAGACAACATAATCCCTAAAGTTTCTTACCTTATGGCTCGACTTTGACCTTAGTAATCCACTGCTACACCTGTGAACAGATTAAACAAAGAATAGCACTGTTTGTGCATTTATACTCAGAATTTTAAATTCAAATGGAATCAACTTTCATTCATCCTAATTAAAAAGAATAGTCTTGTTCAAAAATAAAAATCTATTCCTGTTGTATTCAATTAACGTGCTTGTTTTTACAAAATATCCTTTTTATTTATTATATAGTTTTAATTAAATTAATTTGTGAAAATTATTTACAAAGGCACTGGATATAATCAGTACCAATCAAGTTAAATGTGGTTATTTCTGTAGGAAATAACTAGCCAATGTTTATTAACAAGTTGTTAAAGCATAAAGTTGCTTTCTAAACTGTTACTTACGGATAACAAAAATGTTAGTTTGGGTAGATCTACCATAATTCCAAACAGTTATTAATGAAATAGCAAAAATAGAAGTTTAATTTCTAATTTTTCTTAAATAGAAGAATTTACTTTCTCTAACACGTAATGACATCTTCCGTAGTTTCAATGAATTAATAAAATATTAAGAAATGTAAAATTTACAGATTCTTATTTTTAATATTGAAAAATATAATTATAGTCTGTCCTTGACCTATTTTGAAGTTTAAATACTTGATTAAACAAAAAAATTATCTAACTGCTTGTCCATAGTTCAGCTAACATACGAAAACAAATTTCTACATACCAAAACTCCGTCTGACTGAAAAATACCTGCTAGGAATCTTGCGTCAGCATTAAAATAAGGAAATCTCCAATTTAGAACAAATAACTTTTCTGCTTACTGAAACTCCACATTACTCGGCATCCATTTTAAGTAATTAAATTTCGCCAGGTCCACACTTGAACAAAGCGTAAACTACTATATTTTCTTCTTGCTTTTCATTAAAATTACGTTAAACCAGACTTCTAATTACCAATCTGCGTGCTAATTTAAAGTTGTTTTATGTATAAATTAAACCACGAAAATTATCCAACGTTGCATGTTAATTTTAATTGAATACTATATGTAAAATTTCATATCATATATAAATAGAGTTGCACTGAAAATCTTTACTTAATATGGTTACAGAATCAAATTTTACTTACTGTTACCACGGCCTTTCAACAAAAAATTCTCGTCATCTACGAGCTGTTCCAACAAGTGGACAATACAAAAATGCTTTTCGGAGATGACATTCTCCTAATACAACTTGAATCGTACGTGCTTCCAACACAAAAAACTGCAAAAAACCATTGTCCTCGGATTCAAGGAACAATTCGACCTGCTTTCACCACAGCTGTATTGGAAGTGTCGGGGTCAAGCGAGTTGCTGCCCGGCAACAAAATTACTTCACAATTTTTTAATAGATGGAGCTCTAGGAATGAAACTAAATGGAAACTTTATTTTGTCACCGTGGAAATTAAATTTTAATTTGAATTGAATGCTAATACTTTATTGGGTAATAGGAAATATTTAATTAGTGGATTGTATAGCATTATTATACATTATATTGTTTATTATTAAATAAAGAGATTAATTATATGAACACATCAAGATAAGAAATAAAATCGTTACAACTTATGATATTGATTAATTGAAGGGTGTATTTTAATAACTTCCAAAACTTGTAAATAATATTTCTTTTCATTATATGAAACTAATTGACTTCGTTTTATAAATTCAAACTAATAGGTAATCAAAAGGGGTCGAGAAGATAAAAATTGATCATCGTAACGTTGTGCACTCTGTGTAGATTAAATAGGGCTAGCAGTGGCATAATAATAAAATTAGTGAGATTTAAATTTGATTAGAAAACACAGAGGTGGAGTTATAGAAAACGTCATAACACCGAGTACGGCGTTATCATATCAATATATATGTATTCATTTAATAAGTATTTAAGTTCTTACTTGGTTCCACAAGCAACCACGAAGCCTTCCGAAGAGTTCCAAAGATTACTGAAAACTTCCGAGCTGTACAAATCTTTCATTTTTAACTATTTATCTATTTATCTATTTATGTATCTATGAATTTTTTAATTGTTTTTGCTTATACATATTAAAAATAATAGAGCCAAACCTACATACATTGTCTAAGAAGTCAGACGCCGCCCACTCGAACAGTAAAACGTAACCCTAAAAGCAATAGGGAATAAACACCAAAAACGAAAAAAGCAACAGCCTCTCACCAAGTTCACAAAAAAAAACAGAAAAAAATGTACGAACGTCCCTATTATGCTGAAAAACGGTAGATAACGCAAATTGTAAAAAAATATGATTGACGTGCTTTGCAAAAGTAAACACATCGAATAGAAATTCTTTGTAGTCGTAACTGTGGTATTCGAATTTTTACTACAAAGGCATTGTTTGCGCTTACTATGTGTCTTCCAAGAGTTAAACGTCAATACGACTTGAGCTGGTATGTCCTAAAGATTCGCAAAGTGGTTCAAACGGAAGGTATGTCAATTACAACAAAAGAATGCAGTTGATTATGTAGTAACATTAATAATACCGCAATAATGGATGAAAATTTAAGAAAAATGGAATTATTTAAGTGCAGTGACCAATAAATTTTTTTAAAAAAAATAGATAACTGGCATTTTGAAACGAATGAAACGAAAAGGTTTAGGAAGATTTAAGGTTTAAAAGCAGGATTAGATACATTTATATCGAGAAAATAAATTTAAATGACATAAGTTCAATTCAATTGATGGTAGAAAGAGAAGGTATATAATTAATTAATTGCGAGGCAACATGTGTGACTATTTTTTAATTAGAGATAAAAGGAAATGATTATAGACCTTTAATACGCCACGGTTCTCAAAATATATCACTAATGTCCTATAATTTATAAATTAATCTAGGAACTATATGATATACTGTACGTAGAGTATAATTAGAACATAGCTTTATCCATAATTGTATTAGATAAGAGGTAATTGGGTTTGATGTTTGATTGTAGAATCCCAAAAATAATTTGATTTAACTTTATATGTGAGTACGTCATGTCAGTTACGTAATATAAAAGGTAAAATCATTCACAGAAATGTACATGTAAGAGATGTAGCGATTTCTCTCTTTAAGGATGAAATTTAAAGAAGATGTTTATAAAAAAACAACCTTTAGACTTCAAGGATAGTTACTAGAGAGGATTAGCTAAATTGATTTACTCTTCAGAATGAAATTAAAACAATTGTTTTTCATATAAAAACAGGTTCAATCAGATCAACTGTTGATAAGTAAATATGTTTAAAAATGAAAGTAGACATTTTTTCCTTTTAGTTATATAAACACCATAAACCTTATAGTGTTTATATAACTAAAAGCAAAAAATTTTTACCTTCATTTTTAAACATATTTATGGTTAGAGGAATTTAATAAAACAGCTATGTCACTAAAAAGCGACTAAACAACAGTTTTTTTAAGAGAAATAGGTTTTTAAACATCTATGTAGAAGGTAAGGTTAAGGTTAGAATATAATTCGAACAAGCTTTTAATTAAATTCTGGTCTTTAGAATTAAGCTACTGATTTTTCAACAACAGTTACAGGCATAAAGAGCTTATTTTAAAATAATAGAATGTTACTTACAATTTCTATAAATTATATTCCAAATTAGTTTTAAAAAAATAAATTTTCGGCTATAAATAGGTATAGAACTGAAGACACAAAACTAACAAAGACTTATTACCATATTAACCGTTTTTTTTTATGAGTGCTATACGTAATTTAATAAGCAAACGGTATAAGTAACGAAATTATAAAATTATGAGTAAAACGACGGTCACCGCTTTGAGTTAGCATAATAGTGAATTATTCATCATCATTAGATCTTCAGTCCTAGAACTGGTTAGAAGCGTACCCTCGTTGCTTCCTATTCTGTGCTAACCTACACATTTCCTTCGCATTTCCACAGCCTGCATCTTTTACTATCTACGTGTACCTGATCTAGGTCTACCTCTATCTCCATTTTCCTATCTATGCTTGTAATATATCCTACACTATTCCCCAAAAATGCCCTAGAACGTATCCTGCCCCTCTATTTCTAGTATTTTTTTCCACAGATATCTTTATTCCTCTACTATTTCTATAACGTCTTTATTATTAACTTTGTCTGCCCATGACATGATCCTCATACATTTGAAGCACAACATTCCACAAGGCTTTCTGTCTGCTTCTCCTACTGCCCTATTTCAAAGACATACTGTGCTATGCTCCACACATATGTTTTCAACAATTTTCTCCTTGTTTCTACATTTGTTGTTTTCGAACATAGCCGCTGCTCTTCCTTGTTAAATGCAGTTCGGTTCCCCTTATATTGTTTATAAATATATATCCTATTTCCCCGATATTCAGTAGTTTGTGAAAGGGGTTAAGCAGCCTGCGACTACCAAGATCCCACAACACTTATTTGCCGAATTAATAGTTTCCAATATATTCTTTGGCACAATCAACATTAGTTGAAAATATTTCAAATACAACACCTGTAGTTGTTCATAATAGTCATCAGATTTAAGTGCAATTATTTTTTCGTCATTGTTTTTTCCGTCTTAAAATTGGTTTGACGCGTACCTTCACTTATTTCTCTTCTGAACTAGCTTACACCGTTCCCTGAAATTCTCACAGCTTAGATACAGCTCTGTTCCACTTCCTTTGTTTTCTAATTATATGCCCTATTTCGCCAAAATTCAGAGGTATGTGAAGGGGGTTAAGCAGTTGGTGGCTGCCAAGGATCCCCCAACACTTAATCATTTGCTGAATTAAAAGTGTACAGTAAATCCTTTCGCACAATTAACACTAGTTGAGAGTATTGTAAAACCAATACCTGTAGTTGCCTATAATAATCATTAGGTTTAGTTACAGTTATTTTCTTCTTCATTAGGTTTTCCATCTTCTAATTGGTTGGAAGCGTACTTCCATTGATTTCTATTCTGAGCTAGTCTGCACATTTTCCTAAAATTCACAAAGCCTGCATCTTTTATTATCTGTGTGCAATAGTCTACGTCTACCTCTCTTTTTTTCTATCTCTGCTTCTAATATATTCCGCAATATTCCCTTATACCTTAGTATGCGGCCTATTATCATATCTATTCTATATTTTACTGTTATCCACATACTTCTTTCTACCCCTACCATTTCTAGTACCTCTTTGTTCTTAACTTTGTCTGTCCATGATATCCTCATCATACGTCTGTAACACCGCATTTCAAAGGATTCTATCTTCTCCTTTCCGCTTCTCCTAATGTTCAGGTTTCACAGCCGTACAGTGCTGTACTCCACACATATGTTTTAAGCAATACTTTCCTTGTTTCTATGTTTGTTATCTTTGAACACAGTAATTGCTTTTTCTTGATAAATGTAGCACGACCTTGTGCTAATCTTTGTTTTATATTTTTTGCGCTCTTCCTATCTTGCGTTATTTGGCTTCCTAGGTTGCAGAAATCTTTAACGTACAGCAAGTTCTCATTATCCATTTGTATTCTAGTTTTTAAATTATTTTCCCCTCCTTTGCATACAAGTACTTTGGTTTTATTTTTGTTAATTTTCATACCGTATCTCTCGGTTAGAACTGTTTCTATTTCATTAAAAGCAGCGTCTAACTCTTCCTTGCCAGATGCTAAACCGCTATACCATCTACAAATCTATACATATCAATCTTTTGTCCCTGCTTAATAATTCCAAATGTCTTCTTGCATTTGACAGTACTCATTACCTCTTCGATGTACAAGTTAAAAATTAATGGTAATAGGGCACATCCCTGTCTCACCCCTTTTCCAATGTTTACTCTCTACGTTCCTGCTATAATTCTGTTACTGCTGTTTGCTCTTTGTATAAGCAATTTACTATCCGTCTATCCCTAAAACTATTCCAATCTTTTTGGAGTATTTCGAACATTTTTTTTCCATTTTACACTGTCAAACGCTTTTTTCCAGATCTACCAACCCTATATACACGCTTTCTCCCTTTTCTATTGTTTTCTCCATTATCATTCTCAGAACTAAAATAACCTCCTCTATTCCCCTGTTTCGCCTAAACCCAAATTGATCTGCTCCTAGTATTTCTTCAGCTCGTTTTTCCATTCGCCATTGTACAATTCTAGTTAATATTTTTGACACGTGTGCTGTCAGATTTATTGCTCCAAAATTTTCAGATCTATCCGCGCCTCTCTTTTTTGGTATAATGACTATGATGTTACCTTTGAAATCTTTGAGAATCTCACCTGTCTTATACATACAGCTAATGTATTATTATGTCGATAATTTTGAATACAGGAAGAATAATAATTAGCAACCTGGATTAGCTTACTGTTATTAATCTAGATATTTAAGGTAGAGCCAATTGTTCAGTCCCTGTGCGAATTTGGACGTCTTGGTCCTTTAACTACGTTAGCAAGCGTTGCAAGAGTTACTTGGCCTTTACTATAGAAATTGCGGTGTAGTTTTTTAGCTAACCTACAGAATTAAGCAAGGTACACGTATGAGATATAGGAAAGTAGTTTTTGTACGAAAACAAAAGGTGAACTACGCACTATACATAACGAACTGCCTAACTACTTCATCTTGTCAGTACGGTATCCCAGAGTAATTACCGATCATGGCAATCGTTTCATACGAAGTTGTAAAATACTCTCTTTTATATCGCACGTTCTCATCGGTTAAACCGACGACGCACATTCTGAAAAGCGCGAGAAACGTGTAACCTAACATACAATTCACATAAAATATACATTAAATGCAATATATTATTCCCGATAATTTACGACAGCACATAGGAATATAAAATCGCATTCTTATACTTATACTAAATACAATGGGAAATACACTCCCAATTTGGGATTGTAAATCTCCTCATTTATAGTTATTGAAATAAGGTTGAAGAGGCGTAATACTACCTATATAACTTAACTCAAATTTTTCACTACGTCACCGAAATTCTTACCTCATTAGAATATTACAAACTTTTATTAACTGTGTGCAATAATACCAGAACATACTCACGTGGAGGTGGAAACTGATCGTGGTTTCGGTGAAAAGAGAAAAAAAAACAACTGATAGATGTTCTAACCAACAAAGTTTGTGTGTACTGGACTTTGTCTTTTATTCACAATTTTTGCTTACCTGTAAAATTATCGTTTTGTATGTACTTAGGTCAACCTAGTTGGACTTGTATCAGACCGAAGACAATAGAATAATTTGTTTTTTCAGCAATAGACTGGAGGTATCATATTTGTTCCAGGCAGTTCCATTAGCTAATTTTGTTACCTTCAGACCTTTGTACAGACTAAACTTCTGCTCATGATAGGTTTGTCAGTAGCGTTTTCGATCTTGCGTTGGTGTAACTCTTTTTTAATATTTGTACAACATGTATAAAACATATATATTACAACGTATTATGCACAAGTTTGGTTCAAATTTACATTTTACAGGTACAATTAATACTACAACAGGGTAAAAAGTGATTGGTAATACTTATACATATACGACACATAAACTGCACCATCTACCAGTTAGTGTTCCCGTACAAATGGTAACGGTATAATTTTGGGTATAACTGGCGATTTCAAATCCTCTTGTCATCTCTCTGGATCTTCTATAACAAGAGTATGCGCATGAGTTAAAGCAGTCCACAGCGGAGATCTGAAAATAATACGAATGCTAATTATTACAGAATATATTGAAATTTTAATATTGATCTAAATATTGTATTCGGAATTCAAATTGCCTAAGGATATTTAAAAACAATACATAAAAGAGATAGGTTGAATAGAAGAAGTATTGATAGAAACCGTGGTGGCCATACATATTTTTGGTTATAAATTGTTTGAAACTATATAACCCACGCGCGTTACTTAAGTACATATTAGGTTGTAGGAATACATTTATATAATTTAATTAGCCCCTAGCATAGACCTAATAAAGATGAAGGCAATAGCAAACAGAGTAC
Source organism: Platerodrilus igneus (assembly GCA_036346225.1). Lineage (NCBI taxonomy): Eukaryota > Metazoa > Arthropoda > Insecta > Coleoptera > Lycidae > Platerodrilus > Platerodrilus igneus. The sequence goes on from JARFIW010000791.1 coordinate 9,276,226, forward strand.
AGCTTAGTTTAGGTCCCTGCGGGATGACGTTCGATAAGTGATTACTCATTTTAGCTTGCCACTCCTGTTTATACACAACGTTCAGCATAAATTTTGGTAAACCGTCACAAAGTCTCCATTCATAGTGATAATTTTGTATAACGTACCTACAAGTTATGTCGTAGGGTTTGACTGTATCGAAAAACTCACCGCTAGAGATCGCATATTTCAATTTTGTCTTTTGATCGATGCTAAACCTATATTTGTGCATCCTACTTATACAGACAATATGAACCTATACAGTGTTTCAAATCCCGTATCAATCTATAGCTTACTATTTCTTTAAATACTTTGCAAGCAGTTTACGAACAAATTTGGCTTGTAGTTGGTAGTTATATTCGGGTCTTTTTTCTTGATTAAGCAACGGTATATTAATTGCTTTTCCTTTTACTCCATGATATCTTTAAGTGTATAAGAGTTTTTTTACTTTTACTTGACAGCTTTCACAACATCCATTATGCTAGACGATCAGCTCCTAGAGCACAATTATTATCATTTTGCAGATTTAATAGTTTATAAATACAAAATATATACTTTAAAAAACTGAGTTGGTGGAGGAGAACTTTATCTCTGGGTATTAATTAAAGAATGTTCTAACTATGTGGCAGGCCTGTTGCACGACTGCATCTTAGCATAGGTTTTCTGATTTAATTAAAAGAGATAGCTATTGTAAGTGGGATTTAAAATTTTTATGTGTAACTTCTTCGGCTGATATCATAGAGATAAACTTGTAACACGTTCCACAGTCTATTAATTTTTGTAGCGCGTTGACGTATCGTTAAGTAAAAACCAGATAGAAAAGGAGAAAATTAACCGTTGTTGGGCAAAATTAATATCGATGTACTCCATATTTCCATACAATTTTAGCTCCATTAAAGAGAATTCAGGCCATAAACTTACAACTAAAAAACATAGCTTTATTTCGGTGTAGTACATATTTGAACTCTGATCTATAAATTATTTCAAAACAGTAGAAAGAGGAAATAGATTTTAATATTACCTATTATGAAGACGCATACAAAGAGATTTTTACAAATTTTAGTAAAATTAAGCAGACTTAACGTTACAAAGACACACGTGTGATTATAATACAAAGGAGCCCCCAGACACGTAAATAATACAATTACAATGTAATACCATTTAGTGGAAATCGCACGGATCAGCTTACACATAATCTCGACAGATATAAAATAAATACGATATGAATTGTTATAGATATATCTCTTTCCAGAATTGTTAAGTAGTATAATGTCATTGGTCGCGTATAGGACATCTTGTATATTGCACGTAATTGAATCATAAGCTCCATATAAAGACTACCATGGCAATCATCCGAATGTACGAGGAGTGCGAGAATATAACAAAAGCTAGACAATGGACAGAAAACAATGAATTAGCTATTCGCGAGCAGGTAATTAGAAATGTCGAAATATAGGCATACCTTCCTGTACTAAGGCGGGAAGGCCGCTCTGTTGGCGCCAGTATTAGAACAGGTTAAAAGTTGGTGGACGAATCGTGGATTCAAGATAAAATGCGTACATCCCCGAAGGCAATAATTAAAACAGTGCACTAAAAATTCTTACGGAGAACCAGTTCCTTCAGGGAAAATCAAAATTTATTACGCACCGTTCATTATACCGATAAGAATTTTTGGCGTCTACCTTCGCGTCATGTATCTTTTTGTGTTGTGTTCCATATTTTTATTGTTAGCCCGGTTGGCTTTTTTATTGAAACAGTTTCTTTTAATACAAGACAGTTTTTTTATTGTTAGAATACCCTTTAACTTTTTTTTTAAATGTTAAAACACATTTCCTTTATAACGCTAACGTATACCGTGTGTTTTTGTTCTTTTAATTATTTAACAAAAAGTTTTTTCCATATGGGTCTTTTATAGTTTTGTGTTTTTGTAAAATTATGTATTTTTCTAAATTTAGTTAAAAAATAAAAATTTTTTCAAATATTTTTTGACAAATTGTCTTGGGAGCTTTTAAGACGAAAATCGTGGCTGGAGAAAACAAGAATTTCTTTTAATATTGAAATCTAAAGTTTTTTATTGAAAATTGAATAGAGTTATGAATTGCGAGTAAATGTAAAAAGAATTAGTGATTTGTCGGTTACCGGATTGGGAAAATTTTGGAAAACCACAATTATGATTGACGACGGCATCAAGGTAGTTACTTAGTGGGAAATATAATTTGAGGAAAACAATTATTTGCTTTCAGAGAGACAAACTTCTTCAGAGTCGGGTGGGTACCTAAATTTTTAGGGTTATTTGCGATTGCTGACAAAGGTTTCTATACAGATATACGAATTAATAACGGTATAGGTAAATCCCGAGAGATTTTGCAGGGGAAAATATTAGAAATCGAACGGGACATAGAATGGAGATGAAGACACGGGTTGGATTAAACGCATTTTAAGTTGACACATAGGGTAGAGTAACAAGTTACTTGTTTTATGTTTTTTTTTGTTCTTGGAAATTTCTTTTTTAGTTCAGTATAGTTTGTTAACTTAGCTAATATTTTATTTTTACAATAGGGATTTAATTTTGAGCTTGAAATATGCACTGGACATTATGCATATTTAGGGTAATTTGGGGGCTAAACAGGCTGGGTGATTTTTTATTAGGGTTGGGATATATAGAAGAAGGATATAGAAAGTGGTAGCTCGACTCGATTTCCGAATGGACTGTCTGGCCAATTGTCCACCGTAGATTATCCCCAGAGGGTATGTGGCTGGCTTCACTTCTCTGGTGGTACTAGCCCAGCAGGCGGCTCCGTGGCGTAGTGATATGTGTGTGACTACTACGCCCAAGGTCCCGGGTTCGAATCCCGACACGGTCCGCTTGAAAAATGTTAGGCGAGCATTTTTCACAAAAATACACCCTCGTTCGGATGAGAGGTAAAATGGAGTTCTCGCGTGTGAGTGTTGTTACGCACGTTAAATATCACTACCTTGCTTGGAACAGCAAGGGTTCGGCCAAATTCCAAATTTTCCAGGTAAAAACAACTCGCTTCCTGGCCAATGTAGTACCTTTGGGTGGAGCATTGGAAAATCACATGTAAGGTACTATCCCGGCACTTCAGCACCAGAGGATAAAGGGTCTGACCCCTGTGGGTGCCCCATTCTTTTAAGGAATAGAGAAGGATACGCCACGACCCTTAGCTTTAAGTAGAACTCCCAGAGCTATATTCTTTAGGTTTGAGGGCTTGCTAATTTGTTGTTTTTTTTATCTTTTTACTCTTTACTTTTAATTTTAATTTGGAAGAACTAAAAACGATAGACATAGAACAGAGACTAAACTTACGTAAAGAATTTTTGGATAAACATCTTTGTATGGGGCATAGTGCGGTGGCGCTACCTTAAATAAAAAAAGTAGAAATTAATTGCAAACGGACAAAATAAATATTGATTTAGCAAAGAAGTGCAACTAAGGTAGATTACCCCCCTAAACACATACCCAAATTACTGCATTAAAATTGTGTTGGGAACGTAAACAAAGAACGCTGCTTTGGAATCAAGTGTAAAACGTAGGAATAAAATGATCGTTCACGCAAACACAACGACATTGGCCTCGAAAATCAAGTAGTCTTAGACGCAGTAACCCGTGAGAACGACATATAGTAGAATAGCGAAAAGGTGTTGAAACTTATACAACCGACGGATAACGAAGGAAGGTATGATCTTCAGTTATTCGAGAATAGAAATCAGAGCAGAGCTTTGAATTCCATTGACATGCAATCATCTCCGTGCGGAGCAAGGTTGATTATCGGGTAACTCAACTGACGGTATTAAACTCCGAGCGATTAGTAAACAGGTTTTCAAACGCATAACAATGCCGGTTAAACGTGAAAAGCCCAGTTTTGGGAGCTTTTATTCAATATCAATTTAGAGCAGTTAGTTTACCTATAAGTATTTCCTGTACTAAAAGGTAGCAGTAGCTTTGTAAAAGATAAACAAAGACTGCAAGTATATTGCGTTCTTGGTTTCCACCTTCTGAACATTGTATGCGGTCTTATATTTAATAATTGTGATTGTTAGTGATAAAAATGTGAAAAAGTCATTATTAAGAAGACTTTATACGTTACTGCATGCTAATTTAAAGGATATTGTAAACACTGAAATTATCATATAAAAACGTTCACAATTGATGCGCATAATTCACATGTAAAAATTAAATTGGTTGAATGTCTAAATTGATCAAGTTAATTTGTTTTTTAGCAACACGCATATTTGGCCATTTAGGGGTAGATATTAGTTTTTCTCTGTTGTTATTTACTGTGATGATCATGTTAGATAATATAAGTTAGGTGAACAAGACGTGGGATGATTTTTTATTATTTGTGTTTATTTTAAACTAGTAGGAGGTGAGAAACGTGTAAACGCGGCTCTTTACTGCAGTAATAACCGCTACCGTGTCCCTGAACACCCATCTTCCAGAGAGGCTTTAAATAGGGTTTGCTCAAGTGGCTTGGTACTTAAAGGCTTAATATACGCAAGGAGTTTAACGATCTTTCGAGAGAAGCGTGCAAATATCAAGTTGGATGGTTCTAATTTGTATACTCCTAGAATTTTGCATTTCCGTTCATTGAACTCATACCCGCACCACCGAAAACTTACTGGCGCACTAATTAACTGTTACGTTACTTCGCCCCCGGTAGAGTAAAATTAATTCAAGTACTTAACGTCAATTCAGCACGAAACATATTGCGTCATGGTTGAAGACTAAATTCTGTTAATCCTATAAATTTAGAGCATCTTCTTTATTTCGACAACAAGCTTTACATCGTGCAATTTTTATGTTTGCTTTTTAACAACGCCCATAAGACGTAATGGTTGTTGAAATGAAATTTTGTAAGAGATGGTCGTATTTATAAAAAGCAATTTGTAGTACACAACACCTACTACATTCAACTAGTTGCGCAACTTATGTTCTGTGGATGGTCATTGAATTCTATAAGAGCAGTTGCTTCTTTTATCAGGGCGGTCATTTCCTTCTCTTTTTGATATTGATGCTGTTCATGAACTATCCGATTAATAGGCAAACAAAGATGGACATACGGTCACCTGTGGATTTTTGAAGATTGCGCTTAGGCTTATCATACCCAAGCAACTCATTTTTAAACCTAAACCATTGAATACAGATGTTGGAGGTTGGTAGAGCTGTTAGAGTTGATCACATTTGCTAATTATCAGTATCTTTTATATCAGTCATGTATACGTGCAAGTAAGTTAGTAAAATAAGCAATCGGCGTTGAGTGTGCAGGATTATTTTATACTTTAAGTTGATCACAGCGCTTTCAACCCTTGATGGTGGTTTTTAACTGACTAAGGCTGGTAGATTGACGCGTATCATTATGAATTAAAGCATTTGGGCGGCGTTCATCAACATCCAAATGTTTTTACCATGTAGAGCATCTTTAGTGTAAAAATTTTCCTGCTTGAAAAGAGATAATCATGTTTTGTCATGCTTTCTACGATGACATTTTCTCCGTATATGGTGCTGATGTTTTATGCAGCCTTCAATGTCTTCGTATCTTTATTAAACTCGAACAAAAGATATCGCAAATGTTCGGGTTGTTTCGCTAAAAAATTCATTTTCTAATGCCTACGAAACGCAGTCCTGTATTCAAATGTACTCAAAACAAGCATAATACAAGACCGTCAAATACAAGATTGCACATGTTAAACAAACATCTACCTAACGTCATGTTGCACCACCAGCCCAAATTTTTTACATTAACAGAGTTCAAAAACACTGACAAACTGCTGCACTGACCTTTGGCTGTTGGTAAACAGCAGATGCCTCTAGAGCGGTCATATCAACATTTTCACAACGTAAGGCATGTTGGTTTAATCTAGACCAAAATATCACTTAGGAGTGATGCGTGGAAATTTCGAATCTCACACACTGAAGGAAGCTGTCACAGTGAGATGCGATAAGCATTAACAAGTTTTTCGTAATACTTCTTTTTCCATAACAAGTCTCGCGTCATTAGCGTGACATCAGTTTTAAGTAGCCCCTTGGAAAAATTTGTGGCAACAATAAGGAGAAATTTAAGCTCCAAAAATGCAAAACCACAAAGACTTTTTCATTGTAAAAGAGTGTGACGAAAGTTTATGGTTTTCTGATATATTTAAATTTCTATATAAGAAAACCATGGGTGAAAGTTCTATCATTTTGTGACTAAGAAAATAGTTCAATTTAATCAAAAGATATCACATTGCGTATGTCCAAATGTGATAACACCAAATGGTTCTGGATAGGAACTACATCACACCTCCAAAGAGATTGACAACCAGACCCGATACAGATTTAAAAACAACTTTATGTTGCCACCTTTAAAGTACGTTTTGTCTTTTACTCGTCCCTTGAAAATATCTAGACTGAGTTTCGCTTGTAAGCTAGTTACGTGGAGTTATTAAAAAGGTTCAGATTGCAACTTAACTGTTCTCAAACATCTCCTTTGTTGTATTGTTCTCAAGTTGAGAACGCAAATTTCACAATGCTATTTTTTATATTAATGGTTATCTTTAATTCTTCAAACCAATGTAACTTGAACATTATTTTAATATACTTTAAGTACAGGATTAGCAAATTAACCTACCTATCAGAAGCACGCAGCTGGTTGACTAATTGCTAGCTGTCCAAATCTCGATCAGGTGTAACTACTTCTACTACAGTGGTCTCGTGTTCTGGATCAGATCGTTCTTCTAAAACTGTATCTAGCTCCAACGAAGTAAAGCCTCTGCTCATAGCTCGCTCTGAACGAAGAGAAACAGCTCTAGATGATCGACCTACTTTTAAACAGACGTTAGTTTACTAAAAACTTACTTAACAAATACTAGCTTAACTTAAAAAGAACGTACTTGGTGTTCTTAAACAATTAAAGCGAAAGCAAGCAAGTGGGATTACAAAAGTTGATTGATAACTTAATAATTTTGATGTTCAGATTTTCAACGTTTAAACCACGATAAGTTTTATCAGCAATGATCACTTCCTTTTGGAAGTAAAAGTAGTTCCTAGATCTAGCAAGCTTGTCGTAAGTTGTTGGACGTCCAGGAGGTCGGTTGTTCTAGAAAGCAGCTAGTGGTCTCTGCCAATCTAAGTACCGAAACAGCCACTGTCCTTTTTCGGGAACCTGTCTTAGTCTGGTTCCTCACTAAAGACTCCACTAATTTGGTTGAACCTGTGTTTGGCTCTTTAGATCATTGGAACGCGGAAGCCATTCCATCTGTTCTGGTAATCTAGAAGTTAGTCAAAGTATAGGTCCATTCGGAAGGACTAAAAACATTAAAAACGGAAAAAAGAATACTATAAAGCCACCGCTTACCAAGCTTTAATGAATTTGGAACTGGATACAGCCCACCTAGTAACACATAGAATTAAACATCTACAGGAAACTTATATGGTTTGATATTATAAATGCTTTGCGTTCCGAGGAATGTCCCAGACGAATCTTCAGCCACAACATAAGCATTATTCTGAATTGTACACGGACCTTTATAAAGAAATAGAAAGTTACGAATTTGATTACCTTCAGCCGATGATGCAACGTAAGCCCTAATCAAAACTTTATCGCCCACCTCAAACTGAGTAATTTTAATACAAGCCTATTGTCTTCTATTACTTTTTTCGGCTTACGAAGTCAACGTATATCTAGCCAACGCAATAACTTTTACGGATTCCGAATTTTTACCTGAATAGGGAAAGTCCACTTTGTGACATTTAATGCTTTATTAACATGCACCTCCAGAGGAGTAAATCCCGTACTTGATTGTATAACAATAATTACATGGTTCTGAACCATTCAAATCGAATGCGCCCACTTCCGATATTTAGCGTAGTAATACGTGCCCAAAAACTTCTCCACTTCACGATTATCCTGTTCCACCATATTCGCCTGAAGAAATACACAGAGGTATGAGTCACAACCTTCATAGAATTTAAATAGACTCAGCTATAAAATTAGGCACCGTTATCGGACAATCTCACTGCTAGCTTCCTTATTTTAACAAAAAAATCGCTCAAACATCTAACCACGGCTAAGTAGAGGCCCGCCTTAAACAATATAAAGCTATCCTTTTGCTGAACACATTGACGATTACAAATGAATAGGTTACCCCACTCCTAGATACAGGAAGAGGTGCAATAAAATCCACACATTATACAACTTGGCCTATACATGACAACTATAAACATCTCCCCATTACACCGCAGTGAGTTTTTGCATTCTGAAAAATATCGCAGGTACGCACAATTTTCTAATACCATGCTGCATTTTAGGCCAGTAAAAGTCACGACACGGAAGTAAGTAGCATTTTCTGATCCGATATGACCCCCACCAATACGCGTCTGAATGACCTAGGGTTTTATCTCTAATGTTGGCACACGCAACCGAAATCCGAAAAACATCTCTCCTAACTATCAGATCCTCATGCGAAATATACCATTCTGGATACGTGCAAAATTATTACTTCGCTCAATTTTTGTATTATTTTACTGCAAAACTCACTCTCATCTTCAAATTTCCCACATTATAAAGAATTCTACTGGAAATAATTTTTTTTTCAACGCATTTATTTTAAAAGCATTGGACATAGGAAGCCTGGTCCTTAGAATATCTAGACAGGGTATCAGCAACAACATTTGGCGAACTTGGAATATATTCAAACGTGAACGAAATTTGTTATAAAAACAAACTCTATCGCAGAAGTATAGCATTAAGTAGACGACAAGTGTTTAGAAACACCAGGACCTTCTGATCAGTCACAATGGTGATCGCATGCCCCACAAGCAACACATACCAATTTTTCAACGCAGCAACTATGCTTAACGCTTCATTTACGGTAATTGAGTAATTACATTCGGCAAAGAATCCGTGAATAAAAAGCAACTACCTACGTCACTTCACACTCCCTAATCTGATATAAACACCAACCAATCGTACATGACGCAATTACAATTCCGGATGAATCAATATGATTATATTACACAAAGCTTCCTTAATCTGAACAAATGCTGCTTTTCACGCTTAGTCCATGACCAAGATTACGATTTTTTCAATAGATGGGTTAAAGTTGCCAATAAATTTGAGGAACCTTTAACAAAATGAGAATCGTAATTCACAAACCATAAGAAACCTTTAAGGGTTCTAACATTTCGTGGACATTCAAAGTTTACTATCGTTTGCACGCGTTCTGATGTCAAGCGGATCCCTCTTTCTGTGCGAACGTGGCCCACAAACTTTATCTCTTTTTTGGTAAAACAGCATTTCTTTAACTTTAGTGTAACTGTTTGACACTTTTTTAAAAATAATTCTAATATGTCGAATATGAGCCTCGCGGCTTTCAGAAATAATTAACAAGTCGTCAACGTACAGAATAGCAAAGATATCCGTGTCACTATCCAGTACAAATTTTAACGCACGAATGAAGCTAGCCACTGATGTAGCCAGCCCAAACGGTATTACTCGAAACACATGTGGTTTGTAAAGTTTTACCTGCCAGTATGAAATTGCCATGTCAATTTGCACCTCGGTGAATTTTTTCAAACAATTCAGAAGCGCTTGGGGAAAAAACATGGTCATTTTTCATCTGATGATTTATATATGGCGCATCAATACATACTCTTGATCTCTTGGTTTCCTCTTTAACAATTACGAGGGAACTTACAAACTCTGTTTGCTGCTCAGCAATAACCCACAGTTCAACATTAGCTCAATCTGTCGCCTAAATTCACTTTGATACACCAGTGGTATCGGATAAGGTTTAATGAAGAACGGGGTTTCGTCCTTCATTTTAATTTTATGGCAATAGCCCTAGATGAAACCTGGCTTGTTTGAAAAAGCATGGGAAAACTCCAAGATCAATTCATACAACTTTCCTTATGATTATCTTCTACCATTTCCGCTTGATCAACTGCTTCCCTTAGGCATATCTGATTGTTTTCCGTCTGTTACTCTACTCAACCGCCTACTTCTTCTTGTGATCTAATTTCTGCAATATTCGTTCCTACGAAATCAACCTCTTCTGCGTGAAATTTTGTCTTAACAACCCAATCTCAAAATTTTTCCAATATAGTCACAGATTCAATACAAACATTAATTTTATAATGCAATAGCCCATCGCATCTCAAGATTAGATTACGCTCCAAGGGCGGCACAACTACGCAAACTAACTCAAACACAATTTTGCAATTTAAATTTTAACAAACCCTGTTGTTTAATTTTTTAATCTTTGCCCTTCAACGCTGTGACAATAAGGGTATTGCCAATGAGTAAAATGGAAATTCTCGGATTTTTCTTCTAAATTTCTTTGAAAAAGTTCTGAGAAATACGTTACAGGTGGCTACCACTGTCAAATATAATAGGTGTAACATGATTTTCAACAAAACCTTGAACCACTGGTATAATGTTGTGAAATTGCTCTTTTGTTTTCTCTCTCCTGAAATAATTCGTCATTATTCTGAGCAAACAACATGTTCACTGTATCTTTCACTACCTGCATACAGTTAACATTCCTTATTTGAGTATCTTCTACTTTCTCATTTTCAGCTTTCCTCTCTCGATTTCTATCTCTTTGCAAATAATTTTGTCTAACATCGCGTCTGGAATTAAACGTATTTACATTACTTTCTACCCTGTCTGTTTCATATCGTCTACTCAGGTTTTTATTTCCTTGTTCACAATTTTGCTTCCAATTTCTCTCGCTCATAGGGCCGCGCACATCTCTGCTTTCTACAAAATCATTATAACCTCGCTGATTATTTGGCATTCCCTTCTGACTATACAAATCGTCTAACTTTAAATATTCCTCCGTTTCATCAAGGGTTCTATAAATACCATTAAAAATTCCCGTTTAGTCTAAACATCGAAGTGAGGAGCTACCAACTTTATAATCTCAAATTCCGTTAAATCCTCATCCAAAAATTACACTCCTTAGCGATTTTCATCAAACACTCAACTTTTGACCTCGACTTATATTCTCCGTATTTTAAATTACTGAAGACCTCTCGTTTCTTTTCAGAACCCCAATGTCTCTGCAGAAAAAGCGTTTTGAAATGTTCAAATCTAGTAAACCGTTTTAAAATAACCCCTTTAATGTTTTAGTCGCCAAAGTTACTTACTTATCTTCTGTGACACTTCCTTTTTCAAAAATGTTTTGTGATTAATTAATAAAAGCTACTAATTTTTTTGATCATTAGTTCTAAATATCAAACTTGCACCCCCAACTCTTTAGATAAATTGTTGTAAGTTAAATCCCGCCTTATACCAAATTTGCAGTTGCTGCCATGTTCCATATTCCTTACATCATTTCCTTCATTTTCGTTTTCCTGATTAACATCAGTGGTAGACTTCCTATCAATCCCTTTTATTTCCTTTAAACTAAGCAAAACTTGATCCCCATTTTAGCAACACTCAACGATGCACAAGTACTAATACAGTATTGCCCGAAATAAACAGTACTGAAACTAAGTTGGCGGTGTTTTTATGCGTGCGCTGTCACACTCAAGTTAGCTAGTATAGACCTGTCAAGTAAACCTCAAACAAGTAATTAGTAGGGCCTAATTGTTAAAAATGGTGTTAAGTACAGAGGAGAAAGTGTTTCTGGTAGAGCATTATTTTCGTTCATACGGAATCGGCCGACATAATGGTGCAAGTTTGCTATACGTGTCTGATCAATTCACACAAAGGTTTAATAAACGTTCTCCAAGTAATGCTGTAATTTTGAAGGTTATTGAAAAGTTTAGAAATACAGGTAGTGTATTGTGCCAACGAAAAGGAAACTCGGGGCGTCCCAGGACAGTTAACAACAACAATAACCATGAACGTCTTAGAAAATCCGAAAGTCAGCCAGGCAAGGACAGCGTTACAACTTGATTTAAAAAGAACTTCCTTTCAAAGAATCCTGAAGGAGCTGGGTACATTTTCGTATGTGATTCAGGTACATCAACAACTACATCCTCGGGATTATCGCAGTAGAGTGGAATATTGCGCCAGAATTCTCGCGTTACCGTATGAAAATCCTGATTTTTTGAAAAATGTTTGGTTTTCAGACGAAGCACATTTTCACTTGTCAGGCTATGTGAATCGTCGCACAAATCGATTTCTGGGCTTTGCCAGACCCGATGAGGTTCAAGAGGTTCCTTTACATAGTGAAAAAGTGAGTGTCTGGTGTGCTGTTTCCGGACACGGAATCATTGGTCCGTACTTTATCGAAGAGAATGGTAGGCAAGTCACACTTAATCAACAGAGGTACAGACAAATTTTAACACGATTTATCCCTGATCTACGTCAATTCTGTCGTGCACGTAACTTGGCATTTCGAAACCAATGTTTTCAGCAGGACGGGGCAACTTGCCATACTGCTGCCGCAATTCGTCAATTTCTTCAAGAACATTTTCCAAGCAAATTCATATCACGATTTACTGACTTCCCTTATCCTTCACATTCTCCAGACCTCACACCTCCAGACGCATACATTTGGGGCATGGCTAAAAATGCCGTTTTCAAACGGGCACCACAAACCATCGATGAATTAAAGGATGCCGTTAGAGTCTTCTTCGCAGCCCTGAGACAACCCTTATTCAATAACATGACCAGAAACTTAAAACATCGTTATGAAGTCTGTCTCGAACGAGGAGGTGCACATTTAGAACATATAATAAAGTGTCAATAATATGTATTTTTTAAATATACAAAACAATTACAATTTCAGTACTGTTTATTTCGGGCAATACTGTATTTCTTAAATTGTTATTTACAGTTTCAATCCATAGATCAAGCTTTTCTACTAACTCACTACTATTCGATTGCATCAACGCGATAATATTTAATAAGGTCCTGTTGCTTTCTAACAGCTGTGTAAATGAATCCAAAATCGAATCCGAGTCTGACTCCATATTTTTATTCTTCTTTGGTGCCATCTAATATCACAATATTTACTACCGTTGCGTATCTTCAACCCCTTGCCGTCTAAACCAAACGTTTAAATATTCTTTTTAATTGTGTACATACAACATAATTACGTACTGTTATCGTTCGAGTGGGCGGCGTCTGAAAGCTTGATTATTTGTTTAATAAGTATAAGCAAAAATAATTAAACTTTCATAAACACAAAAAAATAAAAGTGAAATTGAATGATTTTAACAGTTTGAGCGGTTCGTAAGTCTTCAGTAATCTTCGGAGCTCTTTGAAAAGCTTCAGAATTCGCTTATGATGCCCAGCGAGAATTTGAACAACGGTAGTTAGAAAACATTTACAGTTTGAAGAGGGTAAGACATCTTCGGCGGTGTTCAGAACTCTTCGGAAGCTTCGTGTTTACTTGTGGGACAACGTTAAGTTACAAAGAATTATGATATGAAATTAAAATCTACTAATTGGCAATATATACAGATATAAAGGGTTCAGAAGCCTTCGGAATTCTTCGGAAGGCTTCGAAATTTATTTGTGAGGCCCAGTAAGAATTTGGACAGCGATAATTAGAAAATATTTACAGTTTGAAGAGGTCCAGTCTTCGGCGGTCTTCGGAACTCTTCGGTAGTTTTCGTGTTTTACTGGTGGGAAAACGCGAAGTTACACTTCTGAACGCTTTGGACGGCTTCGTGGTCGTGGTACCTTAAGCCTCGTCGAGTGGGTCGCCGTTGAGCTCTTTGGGGGTGTCGTTTCAGAGGTACAGTTGACAGACGCAATCACAATAACGACTTGTCCGTGAACTATGGAACGAATCTTAATGTCCATACGTAGTTTGTTAACTATTGATTGACGAATTATAGTGACGTGCCCTGGATACGGCGGCGGACAGCGTCACCGTCGGAGGATACGCAGGCTATGGGGAGCACTGCAAGCTGAAGTATAGCAGGCTATGGAGACCACTGCTCGTTAAAGGGTTTGCAGGCTATGTGGAGCACTGCAAGGTGATTCCGTAAGCTATGGTGAGCACTGACGAATGTCTTTCGAAGAATTTGCAATTATATTTATACACTTTCATTTCCTATGCTTCCTGTGTTGAAAAACGCCAATGATGTCTTTAACCAATGGAATTCTGTATTTCGATTTTCAAATGTAAAAGAATCTCCAAATTTAGTTTGACCAATGCAAAAAAAAATGAGTTTGGTTTGCTCTGTGTTCAGCACGTGTACTTTGATATAGTCAACTGCAATTCTTCAGTCTATTCTGTGTTCAGCTCGGGTGCGGTGATATAGTCCACAGTACACCCAAGTTAAATAGTATCGTTTCCAAGAAAAGTTCATATAATTAAACACTTTCATGAAATTTCAATGCTTCTAACCGCACACTTATTAATGCAGGTATTTTTTGTAACACCCAAACAGTTCAGAGTAGGTCAGGTTTATTGTAGTATAAATCCACTTTGCACGCTGTCGACAGCTGATGGTGTAGTTGGTACGAGTGTTGTGCGTGTGCGCTAGTTCCCGGGTTCGAATATCGACACGGTCTGCTTGAAAAATGTTATTAGAATATTTTTCACAAAAATACACCCTCGTTCGGATGAGAGTTAAAATGGAGGTCCCGTGTGTAAGTGTTGTCACTCTCGTTAAAAACAGCAACGATTCGGCACAATACTAAATTTTCCAAATTAAAAAAAAACTCGCTTTCAGGCTAATGTAATACCTTCGTGTGGAGCATTGGAAAATCAATGTAGTGTCGACAGCTGACGCGTTACAACTACAAAAACGTTCAAGGACGAGCAGAAACTGGTCGCTTGCCTGCTTCTCTACTTTAAAACCCCACTTGAATATTATAATTAATTCAAAAATTTTGTTAGATCCCACATTAGAAATTGATGTCTTCTGATACTGCATGGTTAAAAAATCACAATTCAGTCATTGAAAATTACCTACTATGCTCCACGCTGGGACCAAATGTGATGGGTTTGGTGATTAATAAAAGAAAACAAACCAAGCTACAATTAAGTTTTTTAATTAGAAATTTAAAGAAATACTATTAATGATAAACATGCACCGGCTAGCTATCAAAATTGTAAGTAATGTAATTTAACAACACACCCAAGACCATCCATTCAGAATAGAAGGCCGTGCGCAGGTTTCTACAACTATCAGAACCCGTGCTAAACATAACTTAAATATTTCCGCGGTATAGGTGCTACACCATGTAAGGATAATATCAAAAATAATAAGTAGAAAAAGTCTAGTGTGAGTGATTTTGTATCAGTTTGTTCTATTCTAGCCATTTTATTTAGCGTTTTTATTTATTATTCTTATTTCGAATTTTTGAATTTTTTTTTATAATTTTCTATAGAAACCCACTCCCTCACCACTGTAGTTAGACGTACCCTTATAGTGGTACGGGGTCCCTGCCCCTTCAGAGCTAAACAAAATTTATGATTGGCATGCTTTTTTAACCCGTAAGACATCTCCTGACAACAGCTTTTCCGGCCCTTTAAGAGATGCATTTAGAGTTTTCTTTGTGCGCATTAATGCATTCTAAGGGAATTTCTCACAAATTGATGATGAAAATATTTACTAATTCTAGGTATAAGTTATCGGACTCTAACAAAGCTAGGTACACGTTGAAATGATTATACATTTTCTGAATTTTATCGTATAGCGCTGCTCGACTTCATAATGTTTCGTCTTTATTCTAATCAACTTTTATCTGTGTTGATCATTGCATTAAAATTTAAATTCGAGTAATCTATTGTAAGGAACTCCTAATTATAGTGTTAATGGTTCATATACCTTGCAAATGGAAAACAAACTCCATAAATTCCATTAGTATTATGCACCAATTTATATTGAGATATCGGAACTATGTTAAATTTAACGGAAAATTATATTTTGTTGTTGCATTTATTAATAATTTGGTGGTGATTAGCAATATTTAACAATATATTATTTTCTAGTCTTTCTAAATAGTAATACGTATTTTCTCTATTGGCTAGAGTTTTTGTCGATAATTTTTTTTATTTTTTAAAATAAAAAATTTGAGTGATGATATGAAATTAAAAATGCCAACCGGTTTTTGGACATAAAAAAGAGGTTGAGCTGCCCCTGACAGATTCGGTGCTAAGATATATGCCGTTAACTGTATGCAATGGAAAAATAAAATAGCTTATGAACTGCTTCAAAGTTAAAAATTTAGCTATGAATCTAAACCTAAAATTAAAAGTCTACCTGAGGCTAGACAAGGGGCGCCCTAAGTGTAAAAAGTGTAGAAAAATTTGAAAAACGGTTTTTGGATGTTGGCCAAATTACAAACTATCAGAAACTAAATATTGTTGGTTTTGTGGAATGGTAATTTCATGCTCAAAAATCTAAGAATTTTTGAAGTGAGGGGTTGGCCATAAAGTAAAAATAATAGTAGCCACGTTCGTATTCATGCTCAAAGTTCTGCCAGAAAATTACCTACACGATGGGTTTGATCCAAAACAAGCCTAGATGATGCAAGGATCCGGGGAGTCCTGCCTAACAGAATCGATGTTTTTGTTTGCCCTGTATTTTGATTGATAGTTCCCATCCCTTCAATTAATACATTTTCATCAAAAAATGTTTTTGCTTAACACTATGATTTTGAGGACGCTTAAAATCCTAAGCGACAGAGGGTCATCGTCAAGTCCAAAGCACAGTTTAGAACTTGAAAATTCAACAAATGAGCTTTGGACAAATAACTTACTCAATTTAAAAACGCTGTCAAAACTCAAGTACATGCTTTGGATTTCCAAGAAATAACATACCGCAAAAAATCTTCGAACTAACTGATTGCCTGCTAGTGATAGAAGTTTTCTTTTGGAATAGACACAAGATATTCGGCTTTCGAGAAATAACATACTGCATAAATATTACGCAGATGCTGAATACGGTTAAGTTAATTTTAGAAATAGAAAAATGTTTAACAACTATAGTAGGAGGGAGACTTGGCGTTAGGAGGCATTAAGAGACGTAGAAAAGAAAACATTGTTCTCGGTCCATCCTTTTCCTCCTACTAATAGCAGAAACTATTTTATTTATTGAAGGGATTACTTTCTTTTTAATACCTTTGTAAATATTAAATGCCTAGTATAATCAGTTAAAGACTGATTGGAACAAGGGGACTAACAAAAGTTTCCAAAATATATGAATTGAAATTGTTTTGTGAAGCAACGGTTTCTTCTTCATTTGGTATTTAACCAAATTAACAGCATACATTTTGAACTAAATTTTCCCTGAAATAAAAGTAACAGGTACTTAGGGTAATTGTAATTTAGTGACACGTGAAATAACGGCAAATTACATTCCTCTAGTTGAATAATAAAGCCCTACTTAAGTAAAAATCTTTTGCGTTTTAATTTATCCATGCCAAGGTTTCTAATAATAAAACAATGCAACCTCTATTTTGACTATGGTGCACGCAAAACGAACATTGAGAATTTTACCTTGTATTTTATATGCTCAATTTATTAGGAACCAGATTACCACCGGTCTAGTTTTTGTGTTTCGCATTTCGCTATCTAAAGTGTTTACGTCTACGAGTCATAGCTGCGGTTGCAAGTAGCATCTTAACTTGTGCACCTCAGATCATTTGCTTAAGATTTTGTTATATCATTGAATACAAGTTACCTACAACCATTATTCGTTTTAAAGTAAGTTCAATCGTTACAACAATTTCTAAACTAAGGGATAGAAAACACTGCATCAAACTCCAAGTACGTTAAAGGTGACGTTTGGCTAATCAATAAATTATAAATAAAATGTTTAATAACCATAACAGATTATTAGACATAATGCTGGTTACGTAGTAAAAGATTTCACTACATACAGTAAACATAAAACTTTATATATATTTATATAAAAATATTGTAGGTAGTTTTTTCCATAAAGTAAGTTGATAAATACTAATGAATTACAATTAATAAGATGAAATAATAACATTTGGGCTTTGCATAAAAGTCTAAGTTATTATCTCATTTTATTAATTGGTATATATATATACATGTACATATATATATATATATATATATATATATATATATATATATGTACATATATATATATATATATATATTGCTATGATAATAGGGATTTTTAGGGGTATATAGGGTCACAAGGGTGGTATACTGCTTGGAAACAACGTCAAAATCAAGGAAACATCATTTGATTCATAAAAAGCACACAATTCGTTAATCATGCAAACAGCAAACATCAAACACACTGTATAAAATCCACAACTAGCTTTAGTCAATGAAAGGAAGTTCATTGTTTAATAATTTAACCACATTTGGTAGAATAAATAACTCTAGACGCAATCCAATCTATTTTAAAAACAGTAATACATTCAGAAATTTGAAATGAATACAAATTATGAGTGTCTAAAGTTAAACAAACGTGAAACGATTTTTTTTTAAACTCAACGAATTAATAATCGGTATACGCTCGTAATAAACAGGCCTTCAACACAAGCATATTTCAGAACGTAGGAAGTCAATAAACGCATCCAATTTGCGTCATCTGTTAAAGAACCCCATTATAAAATTTGCCTACGTGATGTTTTAAGGATAAAATCGACAATTTCGAATAAAATCCAGCATATGAAAAAAAATGTGGAACATAAGTTTGGCTACGTGATAGTTTAAGAATAATAGCTAATAATTTCCTATGTAAAATACGAATACATGATATTGAAAAGTATAAAGTACCATAGCCAGCGAACTCCATAACGTAAAGGTTTAGTATCTACGTGATTTGGGAAAGGTTATAGAATTGGTAACTCCGTGTGAAACCCAAATGCTTACATGATAAGCCAAATGCAACGCCTCTACCAAGCACAATCCACCAAGAAATAGCGCGTTAAACCAATGGCAGCACGTGGGAGGCTTGCCTTTATATATTACACCAAGCTTATGACGAAGGTCTCTCCGTAGTGAAGCACAAACTGTACTAATTTGAACAAATATACCATGCAAAGTTCAACTGTGAAATTAAATCACGATTTATAAGTTATAACAGATGTATTCACATTGTATAAAGACAATTATTTATATATTGAAGTACGTTACATCGATAGGCGTGATTATCATTTTGGTATTTAGTGCCCTTTTGGCTTTCTTATAACTTGAAACGGGTGGAGATATTCACATTGTATAAAGACAATTATTTATATACTGAAGTACGAAGCATTGATGGGCGTAATTATGATTTTGGTATGTAGTGCCCTTTTCGTTTCTTCTTATAACTTGAAAACGGTGTAAAATATAAAAATTTGTAAAAACAATTATTTACATATTTAAGTATGGCGAATCGACAGGTACTATTGTTATATTGGCACATAGTACCGTTTTGGTTTTTGCTTATAACTTGAAAACGATGCAAAATAAAAAATTTCTAAAGCCAATTATTTATATATTTAAGTATGCTTTACCGATGAGTGCAATTGTCATATTGGTACTTAGTGTAGTTTTCTTTTTTGATGATAACTGCAAAATATAAAAAAATTGTAGAGGTGATTATATCATTATTCTAGTATTACACATCGATTGGTGTAATTGTTGTATTTATATCTACAGCCTTTTTAGTTTTCGATTTATAATTTGAAAATGGGTTATATTTATATTTTGTATAGACAATTATTGACATATTTAAGTATGTTTTATCGATTTGTGTAATCATCACATTCATGATTAATAACATTTGATCGAGATAGTGTTGTAATATACGAAGTATACACCAATATTTTGTTTAAAAAAGAAAATAATTTTGCTATGGTTAACTATGTTATAATTGCATAACATGCTATTATAATTGCGTGTGTGGTTACCTTAGCATGTGCTTCTGACCAAAGCTAGATTCATGGTGCATGCGGTATAGTTCCAGTTCAAAGTCTAAAGTCTGCGACTGGAATATGTGGTAAAAGTTAATGCACTGTGCTACCTTGCATTTCAAATATCATGACAATAAGCAAACACATAGTTTTTAAAAATAGCGTTATGATCGGGTATAAAACTACTGGAAAAATGAATTGAGGTTTGAGCTGGTATTCGGCCATTCTTTATACGACAGATACCACAGTGTGGAAGTGTATCGTCTTTGGATGATTTTTAGCCCTGCCTACAAACCAGGTTGTCATCCGCTAATATCAGGTATATATAGCACAGAGAGAATGCTGCCTGGTGGCTATAAAGGACTACCGGATCACCCTAGACTTCACATTGTTGGATACTCTATTTTGTCTGTGCGTGTGTGTGTGTGTGTGTGTGTGTGTGGTGATGGTGGTTGTGGTGGTGGTGATTGTGGTGGTTGTGGTGGTGGTGGTGGTTGTGGTGGTGGTTGTGGTGGTGATGGTGGTGGAAGTGGTTGTGGTGGTGGTAGTGGTTGTGGTGGTGGTGGTTGTGGTGGTGGTTGTTGTGGTTGTGGTGGTGGTGGGTGTGGTAGTAGTGGTGGTTTTGGTGGTTGTGGTGGTGGTGATGGTGGTGTGGTGACGGTCCAAATCATGGTCTCGAGAGCAAGATCCGTGTCTGGAGCTAAAAAATGCTTAGTTGAAGAAAATTATTGTGGAAATTTATGATGACAATGTTATTTAATACTGTTACCAGATGTGCGAATTTTTTTGCAAGTGTGGTGGGGGTTGTGAGGTAGAGGGTCCACCTTCCAGATCAGGGTGTCGAGAGCGAGATCCATGCCTGTGGTGTGTGGTGGTGGGTCTAGAACTGGCATACTCCCTCCAGGGTCACCATGGCGACCTCGGGGTGGATGACCTTTGTATCTGACAAAAATGACCAGAACGGACCTTAAAATTTCCCATGTTAAATCCCATAAGAAAACCTGTTTTTTGCGCTCGTACGAAGGTAGTTTATCTACTGTGTCACTTTTATATACTACCCAATTTTAAGATTACCTTTTTGTCTCCTAAAATAGGTACATTAATAAACAGATAATCAATTAGGTATACAGCTAACCTTTAACTCGTTATTTACAGTGTTCAAAGATTAAATTATTCAAAGTTGATAGTTTTAAAATTACTAAAAGGGTAAAATGTCACTATCACAATCGCAATAACAGAAAACTTTTTTTGATTTTCTTTTCTCATATTGAAGTCGTAACCACGGATTCCTGATCATTGTATTCGCTGCAGCTCTAGTAACAGCTTTGGTTGTCAGAAGATTGGTTTATGCGGACTCGGCAAATTGAGAATCTGCTGATTGAAAATAGGTTCAATATGGACACCAACAATTGCTTCCTACAAACTATAAATTAACTTCATACCATCATACAATACACAGGAATTCGGGTCTGGAAATCCAAGTATTAATAATTCTAATGAATATAACTAAAATTCAAAAAAAAATAAAAATGAAATTAGGATAAGCAGCATAACAGGTGATGTATATACTAATCTTATAATTAAGTGTAGGTGGTGTGATCTACTTCAATTTAAAATAAAATTGCAAAATAAAATAAATAAATTTAGATAAAAACCAAATTTGGAACCAAGGGAACACAAAGCAATATTACCCGTTACCTATATAGTGTACTGAGCTGTACGTGATAATAGTGAATGTACCGTGTTCAATATCCCGTCTTCTTGCCTGTTCTCGTGCAAGTTTTGCTCTTCTTCTTAAACAGCATATGACTAGAAGTGCTATTAATGGAAATCCAAAGATGCAGGAGACTATAGGTATGACCACAGTTTCGGGAGATACTGAAATAGTAAACTGAATATTAGTACAAGTAAAACAGATTACCGAATATTTTAAACTTCATTATATTTTGTGTGCTATGGTCTTTAGAAAAGTTTTCTTTTTTGAAAATAAATACTTTATGATGAAAGTGTGTGCGTGCGAACGTGCGTGTGCATTTGGCGCGTGTGTGCGACCGCGCGCACGTGTGCGTGTATGTGCGTGCGTTATTTTAATATTACAATTTTTTTCTTTTTAGATAGTTTTATTTGGTTTTAGTAGATAAGCACGAGGACTGTTGTCAAACATGCTTTCTCTTAATCTCTAAGTTATGTTATGCATTTAAAAATTTTTTAGTAATTGTGCATGGGTCGAGTATAACTAATTTTTTTAGATGTGCGAATGTGTTTGTATATAGTTGTAGTTTTTGGATGTATGGGTGTAGGTTGTTAGGCATCACTCCTGTACTTGATAATATGATCGGCATTACTTCTATTTTATCTTGGTGCCACGTGTCTTCGCTTTAAGCTAGTTTTATGTATTTTTCTATCCTTTCCCGCGTCCTCTTTTGTATATTAGATGTGTTTGGTATTGATATTTCTATTAGTTGTGTAATTTTCTATTGTTTGTAATATCTGATGTGATATGTGGTATTGTTTTGTCAGCTATTATGTTTTCGTTGCAGTATAGCTTGTGTTCTGTGTTTTGAGTACGTTTCGTGGCATGTATTTGTATATCGGTGTATGTTCTTCTGTGAGTTTGTGTTGTAGGGTTAGTTGTTGATGTTTTGTTTTTGCAGGGTTGTCACGTCGTTTGAAGTATTCCGTGTTTGCTAGTATTGGACATGCGCTTGTGATGAGTTATGTTGTTTCTATTTGTTATTTACATAAACTACATGTGTCTGTTGTTGTGTTGGTGTCTTTGATGATGTGTTTACTGTAATGGCGTGTGCTGATTGTCTGGTGTTGTGTCGCTATCATGAATCTCTCTGTTTTGCTGAATATTTTGTCTTTTTTGATCCATGAGTTTGATGCTTCTTAGTTGATATGTGGTTGTGTAAGGTAGCAGGGATGTTTCCTGTGTTGTGTGTTTCCTTCCAGTTTTCTTGCTCTGTGTGTATTGTTGTGAGTTGTTTTATGGAGTTGACAGTACTGTTGTTAAGTTGTAATGGTGTGGTTTATGTGTTTGAACGTATAATCGTTTTGGGTATGTTACTCTTTTCTGCTCTTTTTATGAAGTAGTTTCTTAAATTAAGTATTTGTTTGATGCACGTGTTTCCTATATCGATGAATCCCCTTGCTCCATCTTTCTATTGAGCGTGAACCTTTATAGAGCTGAGTGGAGATGATGTATTTTGTATTTGTTACATTGTGATCGTGCGAGTGTGTTGAGTGCTCCTATGTCAATATTGCTTTATCTTATTGTGTTGAAAGAGTAAGATAGTATGCGTATTGCATACGTGTTTATTGCTATTGTTTTGTTTCTTTCTGTGAGTTCCGTTTTGAGCATTTTAGTGAGTCTTTGTTTGTATTTCTGATTGAGATCTTTTTTCATTTGCGAGTGTTCTATTTCTGGTATTCGTTTGTATTCTAAATATTTGTATGTATCTTTGGTGTCCATTGCATGTATGCGATCGTTGTTGTTGTTTGGCGTATCGTTTTCTTATTTTGCTAGTTTACCTTTTATTACACTGTTTTTCTTACATTTGTCTGTACCAAGGTCATGTCTATGTCGTTGCTGTAATGTTTCGTTTATTTTAGGAGTTGATTGCGCTTTTATTTTGTTGATGCTGTTAGTTTGAGGTCGTCGATATATTGAACTTCAGTTATTTTTTGTGGGTGTGTACCTGTGATGTTGTATCCGTATTTAGTGTTTAATATGTTCGATAGTAAATTTGTGTTAAGCAGAACCAGAAAGCAGTTAGGAAGTCCTTCTGGTATTTATAGTGGTTTCGTTTTTACGTTACCTGTGTTTGTTTTTTATGATTAGTGTCGTGTTCCACTTTTTCATTGTTGTATCTGGGAATTTTATTAGTGTTGTGTTTACTTCTTATATTTGTAATATGTGAATTAATCATGAGTGCGGTATATTACCGTATGGCTTCTGCTAGTCCACATATGGGTAGTGTAAAGATTTTTTTAAATTTTAGCTTGGTGTCTCATTTCTATTCTATTACCGATTGCTTTTCTGTTGCTTTCTGTTCCATGTGTGATTGGTTTTTGTGTTATTATGGATGTTAGCATCTTGTATATTGTTAGTAGGCAACTTATTAGGCGAAAATTTTGATGAGTTTATTGTAACTTAATCATCGTTTGGTTTGAGATATGATATTCCTCTTTTAATGTATGTAGTTTTGTGTATGGTTGTGTGATATATCGTTGAATAATTTTGATGGGTGTGTGTGTATGTACGTTAGTGTGCCGTAAATTTTTTTAACCGGAAATTTGCTATTTTATCGTTGCTATGTGCTTTTCGGTTTTGTGATTTGTTAACGGTTTGACTAGTTTTTTACTGTGTGGTAGTAATTTCTAAAATTTCTTTTGCTGTGTTGTATTTGATTGTTTCTGTTTGGATCCATCATAATTGCTAGGTGTGTTGTGTTGGGTTGGACCATAGATTGTTTCAAAAGTGTTCGGTGTCTGTTATACTTGATTTTGGTCCTTTCGTCTACTTTTTCTATAGCTTTTCTTTCGTATTTCTCCTACTACTTTTCGTTTCTTTTTGGAGATTTTCTGTTTTCTATTATGCTAGTTGTTCTATGTTTTTCTTAGTTTTAGTATTTCTTTTTGTATTCTGTGTTGCCACGGTGTGTCTCTTGTTTTTTTTGTTTGTAGTCTGTTGATTGCTTTTGTTTTGTGGGTATTTTGTTGTCGTAAGTGCTATCGTGTAGATTAGAAAAGAAAAATTTCCAGTGTATTCACTAAAATAATTTGCTTTTTAATTATTGAAAATTCTGTGTTACAAATTGCATGCCGTAAAATAAATAATTATAAATCAACAGAACGCAAAGGGGTATTTTAACCCCAGCTGTACAAATCAAATGTATTTATATGTCGTATAACGAAAAAATTCGCTATGAAACATAAAGCAACTAAAAACACGTTTGTTCTCTAGCAGAACTTGCGCGTAAGTTTGTATGTGCACGAGCACGTGAACGTACGTGCGCGCGTACGCGCTCACGCGAGACTAGTGTGTGCGTGTATGTGTGTAGAAAAACTGTGATAAGCAATTAAAATAAATTTGAAATTATGCTTTAAGAGAGAATTGTACTTGAAACTAAAAACCTCTAGTTCAAAAATTTATTAATTAATTAAAGTCTATAAATACTTAGGTGGTAATCCTTTTATATATATATATATATATATTGATGTGATAATGAGTGGCAAGAGGTCAGTGAACACCAAATTCTATAAAAAAACACGCATAAGTGTATTCCATTGACACAGAAAATAAGATTCCCATATAAGATAACACTCTTTAAGGACACATATAGTATTGTTATACTATTTAAGAAAAAACGCAATATTAAATCTTGTGTAAATAATGATTTTATTGAAAGAAAACTTTATCTTATTGTATTTGTAAAACATAAGACGAATCTCTTATTAATTATGTAATTAAAATCCGTGTGTAGACATTTATTGCAGACCGAAAACGAATCTCATGTACTTTTAAATTATGAGATAATTTCCGTGTGTAGATATATCATTTAAAATAAAAATAAATTATTCATTCTCCTTAAAATACCACTTTATGGGTTTTAAATAAAACGTATCTTTCTTTCAAAAAAGTTAATTTCAAATTAATTCCATTTTTCCAAATGTTTATGTTACTTAATAAGAGATTTCTCCATTTCTATTCGAAAGGACATGAAAAGTTATAAATCAAATATGTCATTTTACTAGAAATGTTTTAAACGCCATTAAATAAGCTACGTATTTTGTCTGAATGTATAAACGCTCCAATTTGAAAAAAAAAGTTACTATAAGGAAAGCCGTAAACTAAAATGGATATCGCGTTTAAAAGCTCTAAGAAAGAGATAGTAGTGGTCCAGTTCGTATATTAGCAAAGGAGGGAAGATTATACGACCACGATAACTTTGTTTAATTAGCTCATTTAAACACGAAATCGGCATACATTTTACATAATCTGTGACTAATCCTCGGGAACTTCATCTAGCATATAATAGAAATATGAGATATTTAAAATTTTGTTATACAAGACTGAAGTAGTTTAGAGGGGTCATTCAGTAATTCAATCATCATCATAACGTCAAAAACATGTAAGTTTCGATTAAAGATCAATTTCTTAATTTATTTTTCGACATGCAGCAAATATGTTTCGAGTAATGTGTAATCGATTCTGTTGACGTGCGAGCGACAAGTAACACAGAACTTTGCATAATTGTGAAATATAAATATTTTAAAAAGTAGTACAAAATTAAACGAATTTTGACTTGGCACAAGGTCACAACTGCCGATTTTAATCGATTAAAAATCAATGCACTTTACAAACTGATATTTCAACGTTAAGAGATGATTATAAATAAATATTTGAAATGGAACCAGAAAGTATTCAACGCTGTTAGTTACAATGGAAATTATACTTTTATAAAGCGTTATAAAGAAGTATTTGAAAATACCAATTGCAAGTATAATTTTGTTTTGTGTTTTGTAACTTGATAAGCTAAATTAAGCTAGAATACTATTTTAACTTTATAAAAATTATTTGTCAAACGAATATTTTTCAGCAATTTTTAAAGTCAGAGATCGAAGTATTTTAATCTTTATATAACTATCTGCCCGGCGTCATTGGCCAATTACCCTGACAAACGGAATAATAAAAGAATGGATAAATAATCCCTAAACTTTAAAGAGAATTTTGTACTTCTCATAGGAGATGTTTGGGATTAGGTGATGGTTATTTTAATAAGTAATCATTAGATAAAAATTTCTGCCTAATTTTAAACGGTAAATTATTTTGCGTTATTTATGTTGAATGTAAAAGATTTTTTAGATAATGTGTATAAGGGAACGATGTTTTTGAATGCTTAGAAGACTATTCATGCATGTTTCATATATCTATCCATAATACATTAGTAAAGGAACAAACAACGGAAGCACCCCTTAGACTTGATTATCAGCTTCGAAACATAGGTTTAGCATTCCAACCGAATCGATCATGAACTTGCTATGCGGATTGCATACCAAATTATACATCTTAGGGTAATATATTCCACACCACTGTTAGAATATACTCCTGTAATTCAGACGATAATATTTCCTTGCGTTGTTTATGTTGTGAACCGAGTAGCATAATTTGATTAAAGTATCAAACCTCCAACTTATACAATAAGGTTCTCAAAATCTCACGCAAAATAAGATTTGTAAATAAAATTCCTTGATACATGCTTCATTTATACAGTTTCGATGTTTCCCAACTAAGTTGATAAAGACATTAATCTAAAATGTCACTCTGAAGAATTTGCTGTTTTAATTAAGAGTTGACTTTCCTAAGCGTTTAAACGTTTTAACAAAAATTGTACCTTTATTTGTAACTTTTTCAATCTAAAGAGAATACAAACCTCTGTTTAAGAACATGTCTGTTTAAATTGGCAAGAAAATTGCGTATTGATTTGAATTTGCAATTCAATACGTACCTGTGGGATAGACCAGCACGGGTCTTTTATTTTGCGGACTTGTATGGATTGGCGTAGTTACAGCTCCTTCCTCAATCCCTTTGTCGGACATGCTGACTATTAATTGATAGTTCCAATTATTCAAATCTGGCTGACCTGGAAAGAAAATTACTTTACTATCTGCCCAAAGGAGATAAATTCTGAATGTTGTGTTGGCATTTGGTTCGTTTTAATGAAATTCTAAGGAATTCGCTTAAGATTACACACAAGGGAAATTGAGATTCTTGGATTTACAGGAAATGACAGTAAGGACAGAGAAAACTCTGCAGTATCCGCTAAGTTCTAAGCGTAAGTGCTCACTTTTAAATTTGATGACATTTTGGCGATTTGCGATTTTCACGCGTATAATAAAATTTATATCAATTCAACCAAGAACGAAATATGCGATGTGTAGTAGTTAAGTGATGAAACAGGTGTGAAATATTTAATTTATTTCAAATAAACATATATTTAACTTTTATCTAGTTCTATATACTCCAGTCGCCTATCTACGCATTGCTGCGTACATAATTTCAATTACTCAGAAAAATTCTGTACGAGGGTATTCCCAGAAGTACTCAAACTATCAAAGAAACTAAAAAAAATTGGAGAACAGATACCAATATTTCTCTAGAAAGTTTTCTTGTAGCTCAGTACACTTTTCCCTATGATGTTCAACAGCTTTGACACCACGTTTCTAGTGAGAATCCTCAAACTCCTCACAATAACCATACATTGCAGACTCCAACCCTCCATTGTTGGCAAATTTTTTAATACTCAAGCGATTTCATTAAGTTTGAAAACAAAAAATAATCCGGTGGAACTAAATCTGGCGTGCAATAGCAATTCGAACTTTAAGTTACTGATTTTGGCCATCGCGACAATTCATGTCTGAACTAGTACGTTGTCCTGATGAAACAAAGCTTTCCTTTTCGCCAAATGCGTTTTTTGATTTTATCATTTAAACGGTGCGATAAGTTTGCATAGTACTCTTTGAACATATTTAATGGAGATTGCCCCACGCGCATTTCAAAAAATTGCCCTTACCTGCAAATGGAATTGTATTTCCGTTCATTGAAGCCTATTCATCACTTTCAGTTCATTGCTCTGACTTACTCCGTTTTAGATATGGAGTGGTGAACGCATTTTTATCCATTTGAATCGATCCAAAACTCAGTTTTATTGTTGTAAAACTTGTTACGTTCACTTTCCGACAAGGAACTAATCCCTATTCTTTTTCTTTCATTATTCATTTACGTAGATTCTGCTTCAATCCTCCAACAACACCCGGTATATTCTAGCTGGTGTATCTTGTTCTAATGTTGACGAAAGTTAACCTGATTCTGCTTCTTTATCTAACATTGACGAAGTTCTACTTGATGCTGTTTGTTCTTATAAGATCAGCGAAATTCCACCTGATTCTGTTCCTTTATGTAACGTTGCTGAAGCGTTATCGGATTCTGCTCCTTTTCCTAATGGTGATATTCTTACAGCCAATGCTGTTTTCTTTCCTAACTGTGATACTGCTAGTCCTTTATCTAACATCGATGAAATTTTATTTGCTTCTGTCCCTTTATCTACCGTAACTGAAGTGTGCTCTGCTTGTGTTTCTTTTCGTAAGGTTGATTCTCTTACAGCCAATACGTTTTCGTTTTCTACAGTTAACATTATGACAACCCATATTGTTTCCTTTTCTACCGTCAACTTTCTTTCAACTAATTCTAAAAATAAACCACTTTCTTCATTAACGCGTTTTGAGATTCCTAAACCACCCTCGCCGCCATCTCCTAAACCGCGAGTTTCAACTTACTACACCCTGCTGGTCCTGTTTTGTAGAAAACTGCCCAAAAGAGACATAAATTAGTCTGTGCTGATTCAGAACCTGAAGATGTATGTCGGCGAAATGTTAATGTTCTTGACTTCACTGCGTTTTCCTGTTGGCGGCGCATACGTCTTAAGCTCAATACCTAGTCCTCGCGTCCCCAGAATCTTAGGATTTGACTTTTGGACTTTACCATCCCTTTATTTACCTCCCTATTTTGCTGAGTTTTCTTTCTTTTTCTTTCGCTAACCCCGCGTGGGTCCGGGAATAGAATAGCCCCACGGTACGACCTGCCTGTCGTGAGAGGCGACTAAAGCGACCCAACGCACACACACACACACATTTCTGATTGATTCTCTTTTCATTCGTACTCTTCTTGTACCCCAACCCCGTGTGGATCCGGGAAAAGAATAGTCCCATGGTATGACCTACTTGTCGTAAGACGCCACTAAAGTGGTCCAACACTACACACACACACACACACACACACACACGCACGCACACACATGCACATACATACACATACATCCACGCACACACATACATACTCATACATAACTACACTGGGATTCTGCTTTGTTTTCTAAGGGTTTTTTAATGTGGTTCTTGTACTTTTTGCTTGGTGCTGTTCTTTTTTATTTTTTTCTGTTTTTTTTCCTCGTTCCTTTCGCTCCAAATTCCTCTCCTTTTTCTGTCGCTGGTTTTACGTTCTGTCGGTTTTCGTGCTGATTTGGTTAAATTTTTCAATCCACTTCCTGTGGAGACGGATAAAATTTTTTTTATTGATTTTGGAGTATTTTTGTTCTTTTTTAGTTTTCTTAAGCGAATTTTCTTTTGGTTCTTCCTATTATTGTATATGGACTTTTCGAACCGGATGTCAGTTGATTTGTGTTGGGTTTTTTGCTTTTCTTGGAGTTTTCTTAAGCGATATTTTTGTTTAGTACTGTATGGTCTGCTTCGTTACTTTTGTTTTCCTACCCCAACCTTTTACTTGCGGGGGGGATTTGTTACATTTACTTTCCGTATCCTTTTTCTTTCGTTATTCATTTACGTAGCTTCTGGCACAATCCTCCAACAACACCCGGTATATTTTACCTTTTTACAATAAGTACGCTTTACGTATATATTTCAAAACTAAAAGCTCTTCTACAACCGAATAGTCGGTATCTTGTTTCAGGTGTCTTATTTCTATACAGCATAATTAATGCTTATACTATTCCAACCTAAAGATTCATTGACATAATGGATCGTACTTATTTGATAAAGTGTGTTTCCAGTTTCTAATCACCTTTTGGTATGTTTGATAACGCCAGCATGGACATGAATTGGTGCTATTAAACGAATTAATATTCATTTTCTTTTCTATATACGATCAAGCATAATTGTCGTTTCCTTGCACTATAAACTCTTCGTGCACACACCACTGTGTGGTAAGTACATTAATTGTTAAAAACATTTACTCTTCTTCGTAAAGGGTCTAATTGTTAACTGTACTTATGTGGACGTTAGGATCTGTTAAATTGTCGCTCCTTTTGGTGTGGAAGAATGCACAGGTTGCGTTGTCTCAGGTCCATCTTTCCCGCTTTGGCCCTAGTGAGGGTTTGATAAACCCAGCACCGTGGACGCGTGGCTCATGCATTTACAAAATTGGTTCGTATACACAAAAATTACTGAACTACTTTAGTAATTATAGCTGTAACATTGAGGTATTGCTTTTTGTTTTGAATGACTAAAACTTGGTAGTAAAATGAGCGAAGAGAAAAATACTTGAAAAGATTCGCCAAGACCATATATTTACAAGATTAGGTCGATCCTCAATTTTTAATAAGTCCTTGGTCCCACATGAAAAACAGCGGGCTCGTTATTGTTTTCTAATAAGGTTCAATTACAAGGCTAAGTTCAGCATTTCGTACCTACAATCTTGCAGAAAACAATCCAGCTGTTATGAAACTTGGTTTGTAAAGTTATAAATAGCTATTTAATCTTCCAAAAACCCGTGTAAACACCTAATGGTTCAAAATATAGCTTATGGTTTCCAACTTGTTTCATATACACGGCGCGTGGACGTTAAAAATTTTGTTCTGATAGGACTTCCTCCGCTTGAATTAACCTGGTAAGTAATTTTCTAAATTGCCTCACTTCCTCAACATCTTCGGGCCAAGCGGATTGGAAAGTAGTTGATGGTGAAATTTGCTGTCCAAAAACTTGAAGTTCCTTAATCGATTTTTATTACAGCGCAAACTCCCAGTAGTGTAAACAACTACGATGATGAGACAGCCAGACAATAGCCGTAGAGGCGGAAGCCGTTTGTTCGTTTTCTTATAACCTCTGGCCGACCAACATGTTCGTAATCCTGAAGCAGATCCATCACATACCACATTAGTCTGGAGCCGATGGTAATCCAGCTGGAACCTGTGCCTAATCATCCTAAAGGCAGCCACCAAAATGGTTGAGGGCGAGTGACTTTTGCGGGCCCCAAAGTGGTTTATTAACTATTTTTGCAAACCCCTTTTCCACTATGGCTATGTCCCGAGTCCCCAAGTTCCAGTCTGAAATGCTCGGCAGCCCATTGTCAAACATAATAATCTTACGCTAATTAAATTTTTTACTTAAAGTATACTATTTCTAGAAAGTAATTATTGTTCCAAATTTTATACACTTAGAATTTTCAGCATCAACCATTGTAAAATAATTTAAATTACAGTATGAACGTGATTTTCAAATCAGATGCTCATTTAAGTATTAAGAAACAAAATGTTGTTTAAATAATAATTGTTTTTTAATATGACTAAGTATGAATTGATTTAATTTTTTAATGGATAAAAATTATTTATTTTACAATAGATTGTTTCTGATTATAAACAGGTTTAATTTTCTAAGAAGGATAAATTAAACATTTTGAGTGTTTCACTTCAATAGGGTTTCGGTATCTACCTTAAAATCACCCCTTTTTAATACTTGATTGATACAGTTCAACTTCACTTTGTTTAGTTTTCCGTTTCACGAAGGATACTTCAACCCTGCCCTTTCCCATGATCTCCCATAGGATAATGACCAAGCCAGCCGCCGGAGCGCCAAGCTTTTATAGTTACAACTCACACGCGAAAAGTTTAAGTTCTTTTAAATTCCAAATTGTTTTCCTATATCCTCCCTTGGGGCCGAAGAAATAAATTGTTACCATAGCGCACACAACTTGGAATTAAAAATATTAATTTACTACAGTGGCACTCCCATTGTGGGGCCCGAGACGAAAATATTAAAATAAAAATCGCTGCAGAAAGAGGATTTTTTTTTGGAACAATTTTATATATTTAATTTGATGTTTACAATGGTGATTTCAAACAGTTGTTTTTGAAATTGCAAATTTGGATTAATTAAGCCAAATATTCTATTATTTAAGGATTGGTTTTTTGGGACAATTTTATATATTTAATTTTATGTATATAACTTTAGGATTAAGATGATGATTTAGAGCTGTTGTTTTTAAGGCTGAATTTTTTTTTGTTGCTAATTAAGTTTTGTAGTAATCTAAAAACTGCAGCTCGCCATTTTAAACAGTGATTTTTTTTTATGATAGATGAATATTGTAGTTATTGATTTTTTTGTTTGTGGGTATACCACGCTGTTATGTCCTTCCAAAATGTCATTTAGGGTAATTATATGAATTAATAAGCATTGTTGATTTCTTCTCTTTTCCCGCCTACTCGCCGATTGAGCCAGGTCATTCTTGTAGTATCCGTCCAATTACGTCGATGTACGTAGCAAACTTGTTTCCGAAACACACGATTGAAACATTCACACGAAGCTGTTTTTGTTCCATTGTGAGTAATGGTGGCATCTCTTACGCGAGTAGCTTTTTTGTCTAAAGTTTTAGTCAATATGCGATGTACAGCACTTTTTGAAACGCCACATTTTATTGACTTTCTTCGCCATTTAGGGGTGCTAACCACTACAATGTTCGTCTTGCCAGTGCATATGGCCTCGTTTAAACTCTGCCACATACTATTTTATTGTTGTATATGAGGAATTGGACTCCGCTTTCATGCAAGACTAACATTTTTCATATGAAAGCATTGTATCAAATAACGATGATCAATTTTTCCGTGTTTACACATTAACTGAGAGCGATCAATACCAACCAACGGCTTTCAAACAAATACGTATACGGCGTAGTACCGTCAAACTTCAAACTCAATATTTATAGGATTGGTATTTTCTACCATAGTCATTGTATTATAAAACAAATGCCATACGTACATCGGATCGATTACTTCTGGAATCATCCTTGTAGCTCATAAGTTTTGAGTCTCCTCAAACTCGGACGCTTTTGCTTTTATTCGTTGAACAGGCTGAAAATGTGACCCCTTCAATCGACATTTCACTTTTGGGAGCAGATAGAAGTGACACGGTGCAAGATCTGACAAATGCGGAGGGCGTGGAAAACATGAATATGCTTGTTCAATAAGAACTGCATAACAGATAGTGCATTGTGAGCTGGTGTATTATCCTGGTGCATAATTCAGAACTGCTTTTCCACAAATCTGGCATTTTCTTCCCTATCCCCTCCTTTATCTTAATAAGGATTTTTTTGTAATTTTTTTATTAATACAGAATCTCAGGCACCTAGTTAGTTCTGATAACATCCCTGATATGGGAAAAAATCGATCTGTACTTTCGATTTCTTGCCGACCTTTAGAAAACTGTTTGTGCCTTTCAAAAACTTGTGCATAGGGTTTATCATGATTACCATTTCCTCTTTTAACTTTATAAACATTCCGTTTGCGATAGTTTTCGTTTCTCATGGAATTTCAGGTGCTTGATTTTTTGTCAACCTCGATCGCGGCACTACCATGCAAGAGTGGCCGCTACAATCAACACTCAAAAGCAAACTAAAGCAGAGAGATAGCCGAAACTCTCAATTATTGCTTCAGGAGATTCAAGATCAACAATACTCCAATTACAACTTTGTCAGTTGCGTTTGCGAGACGGAAGATGCGCAGCCTCATTACATCGCTACCACGCCTTGTTATTTCATTAGAATATGCGTTATTGCAAATTATACGATTGTATATCTCGAGACTACATTGCTTCCGTCCACTTCTTACCTGAAAACTAAGGTTCTATACCAATACAAAACCTTCCTATTGGTTAAAAAAGTATCAGGTCCGTCTACAATAGATATAATTGAAGACTTCTAGAAGAATTCCTATGACTATAATCTTCCAAGTTCTTTTTCAGACTGCACTTAACACCAAATACAAGCTCTACTAAAATAAAACATTAAATTCGTTTTCAATCCGTTTAGAAAATAGTGCTTAGATAATTATACCAGGTACACTATTTATGTATTAAGAACTGCCAACACTGGTATTGCCAGGTAAAATCTGAAATTGCCATCGTAAAGTTTGACATTTTTGAGGTTATAAGTACTCAGAACGTTTTGACGTGCAAGCATTATTTGTGTTTTTTGCAGTGTTTAAAATTTCATCTCAGCCAAAATATGGAATTAGCTTGCGAAAATCTTCGAGCTATGATTTATTATGACTTTTGACTCAAAAACATTGCATTAATCAAGTAAATTCAACTTTCACGATAAAGCGCCATCTACAGCCACTGTATATCGCTGGTACACTGAATTCAAACGTGGACGTAGTTCGCTCACGGACGAAGTTAAAGAAAGTCGCTCAAAATCGGTCGTTGTCGGAAAATATCGATGCTGTGCGAAAACTAATTGAAGAATATCACCTGCAGTGAATACGTTTCCACAACAGCTGCACCTAAATGCACGGATTTTTTTTAAATGATAAGGTCGCTTAACCATCTGCCTTGTAAATAAACAGTTGGAATGGGGTTTGTTATGTATACCTAGTATATACTGTTATCCTGCAGCTGTGCAGTTGTTCCAAAGTAATAAGATTGTTTCCCTTTGTTAAAAAGTTATTTGTTAGCCATTATTCCCTTGTTGGCAACCTGTTACAGTTGGTATACTGTCTGAGAATCCCTCACACTTGATCTTTCGGCGATGTTTTTGAAAGCAAAACACCTTGCTTATACGTGTTTCTTTTTTTGTAAATAGAGACCGTGCTTTGGGGGCGGTAAATTCAATACAGCGTCCTTGTAGCAAAACAGGATGTGAGTCGCGAGATTAAAATACTTTCTTGGTAGTATGAGTTAAGTTCGTTCCAGCATCCAACCCATAGAAAAATGCAGCCACATTTCTCATCCTAAAATGATACCTGCCAGAAGCCGGTAGCTCAAAGTACAGTGAATTTTTCTGTTTGCTCTATTTGTGTTGCTGTTTTGGAAGATAGACGTTTTCTTTTTTTGGGGTTGATTTTGCATTAAACTACAGACTAGACGCCACCAAATGTACGCTCACAACCCGAACGATTATATACTTTATCCTTAATGCTTGCGTTAGAGCATTTTTTGTATTGTTTACTTTGCTATGTAAAGTAATGTTCACGTCAACAACTGGATAAGTTAATATTTGATTATACTATTTAAAAGTTTAAGGTTACTTTATTTGTATAATCAAATAATTTGAAATTTCAGAAACTTTATTTAACCATGAGTGACCAGGAGAGTTAGAAATGACTTACATGTTGAATTCGCTTTTTGACAAAAGAACAAAAGGTTCGTAATGAACCTGAATTTAACCACACCATATATTTTGACAGCAGTTAGTTCTCAAACAATCAGCGTTAATTTTTATGTTCAATCAGTTCTAATTCCAGTTGATAACAAACACGATATCACAAATTATACGGATCAAAAATTTATCCCGATACGGATCGATACATATGAGCTTTTCAAAATCGTTTAGTATTCAGGTTCTAATTTTAAATGAACGTCAACTGGACCGAGAAATTTGAAATTTTAATTTAATTGGTTTAACATATTCCGAAAAGACGAATGGTGCTCGTTGTAAGTTTTGTATGTTATACGCTGGAAAAGCAGCAGGTACTGGCAAGCATCTCCCTTTGTAATACGGAATATTATCATCATCATACCATTTAACATTTTCTTCGATAGTATCGTGTTCGTTCTCATCTCGTTCAGAGTCTGAATCATCGCACGTATCTTCATTAGAATCTTCTTCCTCGAGCAAGGCTTCCTCTTCTAACTCATTGTACCGCTTCATCCATTTTTCAAGGTCACGAATACTGATATTCATTCATCTTGTATTATGGTTAGCCATTGTTAGACAACTAAAAATTAAAATACCCGTAAACAAAATACAAATTAATAAAACAGCTTACAAAATGCAAGCAATCACGAAGGATGTAGACCTGTTACCGGAAGAATAACTAGTCTCAGGCACGCTATGAAAATAGAAAACGGCGACTACACACTCTCAATGCTGCAAACAAACTGTTTTGAAGGATTACCTTGTTTCATATTGCTGCGCAAGATTGTTTCAAATGTTTGTATGGTAAGGATGTATCTCATGCGATTACCGCAGGTTAATAGCTTTATCAACAGCAATGAAACCGATATTTTATATAATGAAGTATTTATGATTATTTAAACAAAAGCTTCTTCAAGAAAATATTCAGGGTGGGATCTATGTTGTTACGTTCAATTCTAACTCCATTAATATTTTCGTTTAATTTAGGATCTTTTCTAAATATCCCCACGCTTCCGCTACTTTATTATGTGTAACTGCATATTATGGTAGAAACCCCGGATTATGCTTCATGATTTACTAAATCGATTTGTTCCCGTGAAACTCATACCAATATAATTGAAACAAGTACTTGTTCAACACTGTAGAATGTTATTAGTGCATTTAGTTTAAGTCGAGATACCTCAATTAACCTTTAATGCTTAATATAAAGGCGCAAATGTACTCGACTATTTACAATCTGTGCTTTCTAAAAGTATATGTTCGCTTTATTTATGAGTAGAAATATAAGTTTAAACAGTATACCTTGTTACAGGTGTGATGGACAAAAGCGATTGCATTCGAGTTTGCCGGTTTTCTTTATCTATTTATGCATTACAAAGACTTTAGAAGGGTTCTTTGACATGTGGTACTCTAATATTCCAATTGATTTGCTATGTATATTGAAGTAGCCTATAAAAAAAAAACAAAAAGGAGAGAAAGAAGTATGACCGGGCTCGATGGGCGAGTGAGCGGGGTTTTATACATACAACACAAAAATTAAGGGATACCTGAAATAAAGAAGGAAAAATTATATGCACTCACACATTCACACTCATTCGCGCTCAAAACAAAACATACCAAAAGAAGAAACTTATAATTAAGCACAACATGTACACAGTATAGTGGTACCAAAAAGAAATAAACAACAAAAAAATTACTTCTTAAACACTAAACTTAGCAAGAAAATAAAAAACCCAAATCATTTTTTTTAAATGGTGAGCTGCCCGGTTTTGGCTACTACCTTATCTTAAAGAAAAAAAACAAAATTACCCCTGTAAAACCAACAGCTCTAAATCCTCGTAAATATAAAACTTAACCTATACATAAGAATGGCCACAACATTTTTTTTTTTAGTTATTTAAAACCAAATAGCAATGCATCCACACAATGCCAATGAATACCAAAAGGGTTCAACAATGGTCGTATTGACAAATTAAATTTAGAAATGCAGGATAATTTTTGTATAGAAGAACTAAATGTGGAAATGCACGCGCCTAAACAATAAAATCCCCATCGATATGGTAGCAACGCGAGCAGTGATAGAAAGCAGTCACCCTCGAAGTTGCTGACGTTGGGGTTAAATCAGTAGCTGGTCCTCATCAACTGGTAGGGGGGGCTACACTCATAAAGAATGCGTTTGGCCTTCCTTTACTACAAGAGACGACCATTCATTGCAGCTTTAAGGCCGCCGGAAGAAAGTTAAAGCTTTTACAAATAAAATTAATTCGTGGTAGTCGGAAGGTATAATTTTATAAAAACCCTAAATACACACTACGCTATAATACGTGCCCGAAATTCGCATCAACTGTAACGGAACCAACCAAACATTCTACATGTATTTACTTGTGCAGATTGCAAAGCAAAATAAATATTAATTTTGTTTAACTAAGAACCAAAGCTTAACGTAATCTTGTAGTCTGGCTTAAAACGGGAAAAATACAGTTAATAATGGGGCAATACGCTATTTTAATTTGATTAATTTTTTCAACTGGAAAACACAAAAGCATTCATGATCGTATATTTGGAACACGTTATTGACTATTTAGCGTAAACTTTGCGTTGGAGAATTTTTAGAACTAGAATTTAGTATTAATTAGTGGAAGTAACAATCGAAATTGAATTTATACAAACAGATAAATAAATTAACACGTGAAAGGGTTATTTTAATTTACTGAATAAATTTTCGTTTTTGAAGTCACGTGGGTTTTGAACTGAGAATTATGGTAATTAATTTATACGGAAAATAAACGTAACAGATTATCAGATCGTTTCGAAAACTGGACTCACTTTTATTTTGCTTTTCATTCAAAACGTACCATCTACTTTCCTGATGCTGTTAATTTGAGATCAATGAATGCTTCCTTGGATAAACATATTTCTCCTGTGCACTGCTCTTCTGCGGAGGCCAGATTACTTTTACGGAGATCCAACGTATGTCGTCCCAACTGCTGCTTTGCATCGGCCGCTGTTGCAGTGATGGTGGCAGCGTGAATGATTCCGACCACCGCAATGACGACCCCGCAGTGAGCAAAAATCAAGATGTGCTGGTTTATCTCCGCGGATGTAGGTACAAGATAAGTATCTAGGCATACGGAGGTGTCCTGATGTCTTTCTTATATTGAAAGAATTGTGTTAATCCATTTTTTTCGGTTGGTGTGTAACAAATGAATCACGGCTAACTCAAGTCACCTTGTTCCAACGAACGAAACTAGTTTATAAAACTCGTTAAAAAACTAGGTTCACTAGTGTGCCTCAGTGCTTTGAATTGCTTGCTACACATTATTGTAAATGTACTTACTATGTTTAGCCTAAAATGTTTGTCTCAAAGAAAACCGAATCATATTTTTTTTTGTTATTATTGAATAGATTCTTACATGTTAAAATACGAAATGGGCACTTCGTATCTGAATTATTAAAATTGTCCGTAGCTTCTAATTTTTTTGTTGGTTTAACTAGAAACGTTTACTTTTATTGTAAATAAAAGCCGATGACGATGGCCTTTCTTTGTCTATACGAGCCATCTCACTTCTTGCGTTTGTAATTAGCCCGGGATTTCTAAATTTCCTTTATACTTTATACGCGACCGTGACTCGTGCGAGCCCTTATTGCGCTTCCTTACTGTTTCTGCCTGACCCGTGCATTTTAACGTTACAATGTTATCGCCGGATGTTATCGCCGGATTTTACCGGACTTCCTCTGGGATATCCAGGAAGGTATGGATAAAAAGAGGAAAAGAAACGAGGTAGGGGTCTTCTGGTTGGTGCAATTCTTAACCACTTCAAGGCACAGATTGAAACGTCTCTTCACTGTCGGGAAAACTATCGAATTCCCTTTTTGCACTAAATTGGCTTACAACAGTGACTTCTCCTCTAATAGCCAATAGCACAATTTCTAACGGAAAGTCACGTAAAAGTTCAAAAAGCTTGTAAATTTATACATAACGTTATAAAATTATATATAAAACTTAAATACTAAAGAGAATTTGATACGCGTCAAAATGACACGTAACTATGTGGTAAACGTGTTAAGGCCCAGAAATCGCCACCAGAGTATTGTAAACGTTGGATGTCTTTCTCGATGATTAGAGAACTCCTGATGTTATTCTTTGTGAATCAGACATAGACCCAATACCTTCCATGATAACCGGTATAATATTTTTAACAATAAACTGTTAAACGTAGTCACGTTACACACCGAAAAATAAAACTTGTTTGGGAGTATCATAAATGCATGCACAAGATCAGGAATGAATGTTTAATATAGAGTGACAAACCCGCAGGATCGGGCTTGCTATATATAGCCACACATTTATAAGATATTCAACTAACGTTCCCTATATAAACGTATAACAAACGGATAATACTCTATTATTAGGTTTGGGAACCTTCATATTTCTATTTGATTGTTCCACAAGTTTCATATCTCCGGCTTTTTATGTTTGCTTTTTGTGTCCAAGACGTGTAGAATTTTAATAATAAATTTAGCGCGGTGGAAAACCGTGATATATAAATTAACAACGATTTACGCTATTCGGAGAAGGATCATATATTTGGGTTAATGCAATGTAGAAAAAAATTAATATAACCTGCACATGATCTTAGTATGCAAAACAAAGCAATTACATTACACAGTGGTCAGATGTTCCCTTTTTAAACTGGATTTATAAGTTAAATTTGTAACGTGCATTTTTATAGCTTATTTATTGCTGTTAATTTGATGGTGTTCTTCATGTATATTTTGACATTTTAAGTTAAGTGTAAATAATGTTTTGCTTCAAATTCTAGTCTAATTAATGTAATAATAAAATAATATTTAAATATGCGATGTACAGCACTTTTTGAAACGCCACATTTTATTGACTTTCTTCCCCATTTAGGGGTGCTAACCACTACAATGTTCGTCTTGCCAGTGCATATGGCCTCGTTTAAACTCTGCCACATACTATTTTATTGTTGTATATGAGGAATTGGACTCCGCTTTCATGCAAGACTAACATTTTTCATATGAAAGCATTGTATCACATAACGATGATCAATTTTTCCGTGTTTACACATTAACTGAGAGCGATCAATACCAACCAACGGCTGTCAAACAAATACGTATACGGTGTAGTACCGTCAAACTTCAAACTCAATATTTATAGGATTGGTATTTTCTACCATAGTCATTGTATTATAAAACAAATGCCATACGTACATCGGATCGGGTACTTCTGAAATCATCCTTGTAGCTCATAAGTTTTGAGCCTCCTCAAACTCGGACGCTTTTGCTTTTATTCGTTGAACAGGCTGAAAATGTGACCCCTTCAATCGACATTTCACTTTTGGGAGCAGGTAGAAGTGACACGGTGCAAGATCTGACAAATACGGAGGGCGTGGAAAACATGAATATGCTTGTTCAATAAGAACTGCATAACAGATAGTGCATTGTGAGCTGGTGTATTATCCTGGTGCAGAATTCAAAACTGTTTTTCCAGAAATCTGGCCTTTTCTTCCCTATCCCCTCCTTTATCTTAATAAGGATTTTTTTGTAATTTTTTTTATTAATACAGAATCTCAGGCATCTAGTTAGTTCTGATAACATCCCTGATATGGGAAAAAAACGATCTGTACTTTCGATTTCTTGCCGACCTTTAGAAAACTGTTTGTGCCTTTCAAAAACTTGTGCATAGGGTTTATCATGATTACCATTTCCTCTTTTAACTTTATATACATTCCGTTTGCGATAGTTTTCGTTTCTCATGGAATTTCAGGTGCTTGATTTTTTGTCAACCTCGATCGCGGCACTACCATGCAAAAGTGGCCGCTACAATCAACACTCAAAAGCAAACTAAAGCAGAGAGATAGCCGAAACTCTCAATTATTGCTTCAGGAGATTCAAGATCAACAATATTCCAATTACAACTTTGTCAGTTGCGTTTGCGAGATGGAAGATGCGCAGCCTCATTACATTGCTACCATGCCTTGTTATTTTATTAGAATATGCGTTATTGCAAATTATACGATTGTATATCTCGAGACTACATTGCTTCCGTCCACTTCTTACCTGAAAACTAAGGTTCTATACCAATACAGAACCTTCCAATGGTTAAAAAAGTATCAGGTTCGTCTACAATAGATATAATTGAAGACTTCTAGAAGAATTCCTATGACTATAATCTTCCAAGTTCTTTTTCAGACTGCACTTAACACCAAATACAAGCTCTACTAAAATGAAACATTAAATTCGTTTTCAATCCGTTTAGAAAATAAAGCTTAGATAATTATACCAGGTACACTATTTATGTATTAAGAACTGCCAACACTGGTATTGCCAGGTGAAATCTGAAATTGCCATTGTAAAGTTTGACGTTTTTGAGGTTATAAGTACTCAGAACGTTTTGACGTGCAAGCATTATTTGTGTTTTTTGCAGTGTTTAAAATTTCATCTCAGCCAAAATATGGAATTAGCTCGCGAAAATCTTCGAGCTATGATATATTATGACTTTTGACTCAAGAACAATGCATCAATCAAGTAAAGTCAACTTTTCACGATAAAGCGCCATCTACAGCCACTGTATATCGCTGGTACACTGAATTCAAACGTGGACGTAGTTCGCTCACGGACGAAATTAAAGAAAGTCGCTCAAAATCGGTCGTTGCCGGAAAATATCAATGCTGTGCAAAAACTAATTGAAGAATATCACCTGCAGTGAATACGTTTCCACAACAGCTGCACCTAAATGCACGGATTTTTTTTAAATGATAAGGTCGCTTAACCATCTGCCTTGTAAATAAACAGTTGGAATGGGGTTTGTTATGTATACTTAGTGTATACTGTTATCCTGCAGCTGTGCAGTTGTTCCAAAGTAATAAGATTGTTTCCCTTTGTTAAAAAGTTATTTGTTAGCCATTATTCCCTTGTTGGCAACCTGTTACAGTTGGTAGACTTTTGCAGCTACTATCTGAGAATCCCTCACACTTGATCTTTCGGCGATGTTTTTGAAAGCAAAACACCTTGCCTATACGTGTTTCATTTTATATAAATAGAGACCGTGCTTTGGGGGCGGTAAATTCAATACAGCCTCCTTGTTGCAAAACAAGATGTGAGTCGCGAGATTAAAATACTTTCTTGGTAGTATGAGTTAAGTTCGTTCCAGCATCCAACCCATAGAAAAATGCAGCCATATTTCCTCATCCTAAAATGATACCTGCCAGAAGCCGGTAGCTCAAAGTACAGTGAATTTTTCTGTTTGCTCTATTTGTGTTGCTGTTTTGGAAGATAGACGTTTTCTTTTTTTGGGGTTGATTTCGCATTAAACTACAGACTAGACGCCACCAAATGTACGCTCACAACCCAAACGATTATATACGTTATCCTTAATGCTTGCGTTAGAGCATTTTTTGTATTGTTTACTTTGCTATGTAAAGTAATGTTCACGTCAACAACTGGATAAGTTAATATTTGATTATACTATTTAAAAGTTTAAGGTTACTTTATTTGTATAATCAAATAATTTGAAATTTCAGAAACTTCATTTAACCATGAGTGACCAGGAGAGTTAGAAGTGACTTACATGTTGAATTCGCTTTTTGACAAAAAAACAAAAGGTTCGTAATGAACCTGAATTTAACCACGCCATATATGTTGACAGCAGTTAGTTATCAAACGATCAGCGTTAATTTTTATGTTCAATCAGTTCTAATTCCAGTTGATAACAAACACGATATCACAAATTATACGGATCAAAAATTTATCTCGAAACGGATCGATACATATGAGCTTTTCAAAATCGTTTAGTATTCAGGTTCTAATTTTAAATTAACGTCAACTGGACCGAGAAATTTGAAATTTTAATTTAATTGGTTTAACATATTGCGAAAAGACGAATGGTGCTCGTTGTAAGTTTTGTATGTTATACGCTGGAAAAGCAGCAGGTACTGGCAAGCATCAATTACTAAATAAATTGGTGAAGAAGAAATTTAACAACTAGAAAGATACCGGTAGGTTTTTAAAAACCACGAATCTAGTGACTATCACAAATTTAGTGTAATTAAATCATAGAGTGGGTCACTAATTATGAAGACGAAGCAAGTTCCAATAAATCTACAAGTAGATGAAAGCACTAAAAAAAATACAGTAAAACCGAAAAATGTCGTTCCTTTGAGAAATACAACTATTTTAAACGATCCCCGAAAACAAAGAAAATTTTAGAGCAATATTGCGATCAAAGTTGCGTTCTGGAGATCAGTTGTTGCAAGTGCATCTGAAAAGTACGTCAAAGAACGCAGCACATTTGAATGCAAAGACACAAACCGAAGTAATTCATACATGTAGCTAAATTTTAACACACAGTTGTTGAAAAGTTAATTATGCAAACATTTCTTCCCGTTTTGACCGATGAACCAGCTAATGTCTCGGGCATTGAAAGGTTTTCCTTGAGCTTACGGTTCTTTAATGAAATTGCTTAAAACATTTAACAACTTTTCATAAA
The DNA here is from genome assembly GCA_036346225.1 of Platerodrilus igneus. Lineage (NCBI taxonomy): Eukaryota > Metazoa > Arthropoda > Insecta > Coleoptera > Lycidae > Platerodrilus > Platerodrilus igneus. Next base: position 9,320,537 of record JARFIW010000791.1, read on the forward strand.
ATTTCTCGCTGCAATAAACGTGACCAAAATCTAGCAAATGTTCTTTTGACTAGGGTGGCAGATCTCAACAATAATTGTACCTGGTTGGACAGAATATGACGGCGCATCAGCAGTAAGTGATATTTTTCATGGCGTCCAAGACTACTGGCGTGTAAAACACAGTTGTGCTCTGTCTTCACTTTACTTCTCATTCGTTTAATTTAGCGACATCCGATGCTTGCAGAGTTCTTGAAGTAAAAAACAGCAAGGAGGGGGGAAAGGGGGGTATTAGAAAAAAATATGCAACATTTTTAGAATTGCATCACGACAGCATGCGTTTGAAACAGATACATAGATTGAAACTGCTAGATGGGTGGAAAGACATGATTCTAGTTTGTCGTATTTGGAATTACACGGTGTACCTATCAGTTATTTGAAGAAAACATGAGATTCTAATTTCACACACATCAGTTGGTTTTGTGTCTCGTTTTCAATTGTATTTCGATTTTATATTATGCAGATAAATATTTGTTGAACTGGTTTTTCGTTCTATAATTTGGTCATTTATAAAAATTTGAAGGCATGGATTTTGCAATAGCTACATTATTTATAGGTCCTGACTTTTTTTTAAATATATTATGTGTCTTAGTTCTTGTTTTCGGTTGTAGAATTTTTCACTTCGCAATACCACCTTTCCCTTTGTAATACGGAATATTATCATCATCATACAATTTAACATTTTCTTTGATAGAATCGTGTTTGTTCTCATCTCATGCAGAGTCTGGATCATCGCACGTATCTTCATTAGAATCTTCTTCCTCGAGCAGCTTCCTCTTCTAACTCATTGTACAGCTTCATCCATTTTCAAGGTCACGAATACTGATATTCATTCATCTTGTATTATGGTTAGCGATTGTTAGACAACTAAAAATTAAAATACCCGTAAACGAAATACAAATTAATAAAACAGCTTACAAAATGCAAGCAATCACGAAAGATGTAGACGTGTTACCGGAAGAATAACTAGTCTCAGGCACGCTATGAAAATAGAAAACGGCGACTACACACTCTCAATGCTGCAAACAAACTGTTTTGAAGGATTACCTAGTTTCATATTGCTGCGCAAGATTGTTTCAAATGTTTGTATGGTAAGGATGTATCTCATGCGATTACCGCAGGTTAATAGCTTTATCAACAGCAATGAAACCGATATTTTATATAATGAAGTATTCATGATTATTTAAACAAAAGCTTCTTCAAGAAAATATTCAGGGTGGGATCTATGTTGTTACGTTCAATTCTAACCCCATTAATATTTTCGTTTAATTTAGGATCTTTTTTAAATATCCCCACGCTTCCGCTACTTTATTATGTGTAACTGCATATTATGGTAGAAACCCCAGATTATGCTTCATGATTTACTAAATCGATTTGTTCCCGTGAAACTCATACCAATATAATCGAAACAAGTACTTGTACAACACTGTAGAATGTTATTAGTGCATTTAGTTGAAGTCGAGATACCTCAATTAACCTTTAATGCTTAATATAAAGGCGCAAATGTACTCGACTATTTAAAATCTGTGCTTTCTAAAAGTATATGTTTGCTTTATTTATGAGTAGAAATATAAGTTTAAACAGCATACTTTGTTACAGGTGTGATGGACAAAAGCGATTGCATTCGAGTTTGCCGGTTTTCGTTATCTATTTATGCATTACAAAGACTTTAGAAGGGTTCTTTGACATGTGGTACTCTAATATTCCAATTGATTTGCTATGTATATTGACGCAGCCCATAAAAAAAACAAAAAGGAGAGAAAGAAGTATGACCGGGCTCGATGGGCGAGTGGGCGGGGTTTTATACATACAACACAAAAATTAAGGGAGACCTGAAATAAAGAAGGAAAAATTATCTGCACTCACACATTCACACTCATTCGCGCTCAAAACAAAACATACCAAAAGAAGAAACTTATAATTAAGCACAACATGTACACAGTATAGTGGTACCAAAAAGAAACAAACAACAAAAAAATTACGTCTTAAACACTTGTTACGTTGACTCGTGTGGAGCCGTGCGTAACACTAAGAAATCACGGAATGACCGGGCTCAATCGGAGATTAGGGGTGGGTGTAGAAAATCAACTGACATATAAGGTATACGGCGGTAAGGAGTTAGAAACAGTACCTGTAAGAAAAATAGTTAAGCAAACCTGAAAAAAAAATAGTAAACATAGCATAAATTATTCAGTACTTTGTAGATGTAAGAAAAACTATTTTGGATAAACTATATATTATAATCACGATAAAAGCATTACAAAAAAAGAAAATTTTGATTACAAAGTGAGGTAATATTGGGGAGTAGCAGAAACGTTTCCTCACACACCAATTCAACATAAAACAAACAGCTTATAACAAAAGATAAATAGGTAATCCAGTAGTATGGATTCTACTATGTTCAAATATTTAAAAAAATATGGTTATTAAAAGGAATATTTTAGCATAACAAGGAACACTAGTACAGCTAATTACCGAGTGCGGTCTTTATTAAACAAAGAAAAAGTGCTTAGTTCGTATATCAATGCAAGTTGGATTTATTACTTGCTATGTACCAAAAAAAAACAAAGTCACATACCTCTATGGGTCGGAACCTATATCTTGCAAGCTATTGGTGGTGGATCAATACAGCAACACCACGGTGATCGGTAACATCCATGTTGCTATCGTAATTGTAACGGCAGTCTACACTCCAGAACAGTAATCTAAGTCCAAAGATTAGTCAGGTCATCCATAAAAAGCGATCTGGCCAACCGTAGGAAAATCATTAGGCTCCTGTCAAAGAGCTAAAATGGGAATCTTATTACTATTGATAAACGCGAAAGACCTTACCGATGCATCCCAGATATTCACTTCTTGTTAACAACAAATATGCATCGCTCTTGTAGTAATAAAATGAGCAATCCAGAAAATATATTAAAAGCACGAGATCGTTCTTGTAGTAATAAAATGAGCAATCCAGAGAATGTATTAAAAGCACGAGCTGCAGAATCAAATTGAAAACGTTGTTTGCAAGAATTAAATCTAATCAGCGTTATCCAACACACCAGTTTGATTAGAAACTCGAAGAAAGCTTTATCAAATAAGTACGATCCATTATTTCCACGAGTCTTTAGGATTGGGTATTATAAGAAGTTATTACACGCTATAGTGCCGTATCAAAACAGGTGTTTGAAACAAGGTACCGACTAATTAACATTAAAACCTAAAGCATATTTTTAAAGTCTGGATTTTGTAACAATATATTTGTAACATTTATAAGTACTTATATTAAAAAGTTGATATCAAACCGCGTGTAAACTTTAATTTTATCGTAGCTAATAATTAACTACAATTTAAGTACGCTGAAAGGAAGAAAACGTAACAAATTCCCCCCCCCAGCAAAATAAAAAAGGTCGGGGTGAAAGAAGAAAAGAAAAAAAGAAAAAGAAAAAAACGACAGACAAGGAACCAAACAAACAAAAAAAAAAATTTACCCGGTTTGAAGGACCAAAATGTCGGACAAAACTAAGAGTAAGGAAATCCACAGGGGAAGGATAGGTAAGTAGTAGCAAGCGAAGAGGACTAAGGTGTAAAGGCATAAACGCTGCCAAAGTCGTCAAAGGACGGATGTCTCTTTAGAAAAGAAACAGCACAGTTTCCAACCTCAAGAAACTTGATTTCGCGCGCAGAAACCAAAAGAAAAGAAAAGTAGCGAGGAAGAAAACCAACAGCAATAGCCAACATAAGACACAAGTGTCAAGCCTCAAGTAAGCTAGGGAACGACAAACGGAAAACTGGGAAAAGTAACGAAAGGCTTCAAACTGTGGTACCAAGAAGGAAAAAAAAGTCGTATAATACAACCAAGTAAAAAAAATAATCTGCTAATAGACCCAAAAGTCGACTAAGTCGTGATTCCTAAAGGACAGAAAGTAGGCCTAAAGAGCAACTACCACAGGAGCAGATAAAACAAGTGATCGAACTCAGTACTTCAACTAACCGCAAGGAAAACCAGTCAGGAAAAAAAATGGACAGGAATGTGGAATGAAAGAAAAACCCGGAAAAAGTAGAAGAAAAAAATAAAAGTCATCACACAATACTACGAAATATGTAAAATATCACAGATAAAGTTAACGAGAAGAAGGAATCGTATAACGTAGGGAGACGAGTGGATTACGGACGAAATTTGCGGCGCTTGCGTCGCCAAAAGGACAACAGATCTAGATTGGGGACATTAGGATTATCAGGATGGGCAGGTTTTAGGTCTTTGACATGCCATATGGATTTGTGACCGGAAGGATCGGTAAGTTCATAGGTCCAGGGAGAAATAATTTTAGAGATAGGAAAAGGACCAAGGAATTTAGGAGCAAGTTTGGCGTTAAAATGACGGGGAAACAAAATGTACAGCAAGGAACGCAAAAACAAAAGAAAATGGGCGCCAGCGTATTCAGCGGACCAGGATTACCGGCGAACACACAATTCCGATAATCTGGATAAAACACCAAAAAAAAATAACGAATGATCTTGGCGATCAAGAACGAAAACCAAACTAACATCTAAACCGATCGAACCCGCACCCGAAAACAAAGAAAACTAAACAGCAGTGTGGACGTAAAGGGAGAAACAAAGAAGTAGCATCAGGCAGTAACAAAATAAATCAGGCCAGAAATTAAGCCAAAATTTACCCTCAACAAAGTCGAAGCCAACTTTAAATTAACCCAGAAAATCGAAGTAACGTTACACGAAACAGAATCGGAGTACAAAATTTAAACCTAAACAAAGTCGAAGCCAAATTTAAAGCCATTAAGAAAATCGAGCCTATATACAAAAAGAAGGTCCATGCAAAAAAAATCAAGGTTATATAAAAAATTTAGAAAAAATCAAGAGTAAACCAAATCAAAAAAAAAAATCGAGGCCCCACGTCAGGGCGTCCAAATTTATGTTACGTTGACTCGTGTGGAGCCGTGCATAACACTAAGAAATCACGGAATGACCGGGCTCAATCGGAGATTAGGGGTGGGTGTAGAAAATCAACTGACATATAAGGTATACGGCGGTAAGGAGTTAGAAACAGTACCTGTAAGAAAAATAGTTAAGCAAACCTGAAAAAAAAAAATAGTAAACATAGCATAAATTATTCAGTACTTTGTAGATGTAAGAAAAACTATTTTGGATAAACTATATATTATAATCACGATAAAAGCATTACAAAAAAAAGAAAATTTTGATTACAAAGTGAGGTAATATTGGGGAGTAGCAGAAACGTTTCCTCACACACCAATTCAACATAAAACAAACAGCTTATAACAAAATATAAATAGGTAATCCAGTAGTATGGATTCTACTATGTTCAAATATTTAAAAAAATATGGTTATTAAAAGGAATATTTTAGCATAACAAGGAACACTAGTACAGCTAATTACCGAGTGCGGTCTTTATTAAACAAAGAAAAAGTGCTTAGTTCGTATATCAATGCAAGTTGGATTTATTACTTGCTATGTACCAAAAAAAAACAAAGTCACATACCTCTATGGGTCGGAACCTATATCTTGCAAGCTATTGGTGGTGGATCAATACAGCAACACCACGGTGATCGGTAACATCCATGTTGCTATCGTAATTGTAACGGCAGTCTACACTCCAGAACAGTAATCTAAGTCCAAAGATTAGTCAGGTCATCCATAAAAAGCGATCTGGCCAACCGTAGGAAAATCATTAGGCTCCTGTCAAAGAGCTAAAATGGGAATCTTATTACTATTGATAAACGCGAAAGACCTTACCGATGCATCCCAGATATTCACTTCTTGTTAACAACAAATATGCATCGCTCTTGTAGTAATAAAATGAGCAATCCAGAGAATGTATTAAAAGCACGAGCTGCAGAATCAAATTGAAAACGTTGTTTGCAAGAATTAAATCTAATCAGCGTTATCCAACACACCAGTTTGATTAGAAACTCGAAGAAAGCTTTATCAAATAAGTACGATCCATTATTTCCACGAGTCTTTAGGATTGGGTATTATAAGAAGTTATTACACGCTATAGTGCCGTATCAAAACAGGTGTTTGAAACAAGGTACCGACTAATTAACATTAAAACCTAAAGCATATTTTTAAAGTCTGGATTTTGTAACAATATATTTGTAACATTTATAAGTACTTATATTAAAAAGTTGATATCAAACCGCGTGTAAACTTTAATTTTATCGTAGCTAATAATTAACTACAATTTAAGTACGCTGAAAGGAAGAAAACGTAACACACTAAACCTAGCAAGAAAATAAAAAAACCAAATCATTTTTTTTAAATGGTGAGCTGCCGGGTTTTGGCTACTACCTTATCTTAAAGAAAAGAAACAAAATTACCCCTGTAAAACCAACAGCTCTAAATCCTCGTAAATATAAAACTTAACCTATACATAAGAATGGCCACAACATTTTTTGCTTTAGTTATTTAAAACCAAATAGCAATGCATCCACACAATGCCAATGAATACCAAAAGGGTTCAACAATGGTCGTATTGACAAATTAAATTTAGAGATGCAGGATAATTTTTGTATAGAAGAACTAAATGTGGAAATGCACGCGCCTAAACAATAAAATCCCCATCGATATGGTTGCAACGCGAGCAGTGATAGAAAGCAGTCACCCTCGAAGTTGCTGACGTCGGGGTTAAGTCAGTAGCTGGTCCTCATCAACTGGTAGGGGGGGCTACACTCATAAAGAATGCGTTTGGCCTTCCTTTACTACAAGAGACGACCATTCATTGCAGCTTTAAGGCCGCCGGAAGAAAGCAAAAGCTTTTACAAATAATAATCTATAGGAACACTGTGGCACGATTTAAATAAAATTAAATAAAAACCCTTAACCACAAAAAATATTTAAATTACTAAATACGTATTTCGACCACTATGTGGTCATCATCAGTAGAAATTAAAAAAAAAAAAATAGCTGTTGTTCTGGAACACTTCAGAGGATATTCTCCTCAACACTTAGGCTGAAGTGAACCTTCCCAACCTATAATTTACTATATTGTTGCTTTAAACACTATCGAGGATATTCTCCTCACCCGCAGGCTGGTGTTCTCAACAACAAACAAGTGAATTGTGACATTATAACTTAAATCTACTTAATTTATACTAATTCTAAATCTACTGAAGCGGAACCAGTTTAATCTTGCTTTCTCATTGGTTGTTGACCAATAGGGAAAGCAAAGCAGATGGCTCTATTGGCCCTTTATCGGTGTTTAAGAGGGGTCCTTTATGTTTAACAATTTTAATTGATTCATAGGCATTTAAGGAGGAAAACGTTGGTACCGCTTTTAACAATTTAACATTTTCTAGTTTAACGGGGTGGCTGGTTTCAAATATATGTTTGGCGACCTGAGACCTTTCATATTTACCATATTTGAAGTGAGCAGTGTGTTCTTTAAATCTTGTTGTTATATTCCTCTTGGTCTGACCAATATATTTTTGAAAACACCCTGGCCCTGCACAACTAATTTCATAAATCCCCGACTTTTGCAATTTTTCCCCCTTGTCTTTTGGATTACCTAGCAAATCTTTAATTTTATTAGTATTAGTGAAAGCAATTTTGAAATTACACTGTTTGAATATTTTATCAAGACCCTTTGTGGTTTTGTGAAATGGAAGTTTAACATATTTAACATTATCGTTAGGGGTGGTTGATTGCAAAGTCGTTGATTTACGGATGTTGATCCTATTTTTACACTTTCTAAAAATATTATCGATAATATCAGAAGAGAAACCATTGTAATTCGCTATTTGTTTAATAAGAGCAAATTCCTTATTAAATCTGTTTTTATTTAAAGGAAATTCAATAATCTATTAATTAAAAGTTAAATGAAGCCAACTTATGTTGTATGCTATGATTAGAGGAAGACAAAATAAAGCGATTTACATTGGTTTCTTTTCTATAAATGTCAAATTCTAATTTATTACCATTTCTAATTACAAATGTATCTAAAAAGGGTAATTGTCCATTATTCTCTAGTTCGTAAGTAAATTTTATGCTTTGAAATTTTGAATTCATTTCTTTAAGAAAATCATCAACATTTGATTTAGAAGTGTCAAAAACTGCAAAAATATCATCCACGTACCTTAACCATATTCTTGGGAAGTATTTGGAGTTTTCTTTTGACTCGGTTTCAAAACGAGACATAAATAAATTTGCTATGAAAGGTGATAAGCTATTTCCCATTGCTGTGCCTTCATGTTGTTCGTACAACTTGTTGTTGAATTGAAAACAGTTCTGGGACATGCAATGCAAAACAAGCTTGATATAGTCCTCAACTTTATCATCATCAATATCACTATCTATAAGAACATCCTTTAAATATGTTAAAGTACGTGGTATTGGAACACTAGGGAATAATGAACTGACATCAAATGAAATTAAGATTTCGTTCTCTTCTAATGTGATATTTTTAATTTTATTAATGAACTCTAAAGAGTTTTGTACAGACAAACTTTTAATCTTTAAATTCTTAAATTCATTTGACAGCCATCGTGATAAATAGTAAGTCGGTGAGTTGATAGCTGAAACTATTGGTCTCATCGATTTATTATTTTTGTGAATCTTTGGTAAACAGTAAAGTTTTGGCATTTCAGGATTTGAAATTGTTAATTTTAATTTTAGTGTGGGCGAAATTAGGTTTGGACATTCTTTCAAAACAGACGCTGTTGATTTAATAATTTTATTTAAAGGAACTTCATTTTTACGTTTTTTGACTATTGGTCTGTAAGGACCCTCAGACAGCAAAGTCTCTACTCTATCAACATAGTCTTGTTTATCCAGAATAACCAACCTATTCCCCTTATCAGCCTTTAAATAACAACAATTCTTTTGTCGTAAATCTTTAATAATCAGATGATCTTTCCTTGTTTGTTCTGAGGCATTCCTTGCGCAAGTGCGTAAGTTGTTCGAAAGTTGAATTTTGCACGCGTTTCTAATAAAGCTTTTTGAAACCACAAAGGGTCTTGATAAAATATTCAAACAGTGTAATTTCAAAATTGCTTTCACTAATACTAATAAAATTAAAGATTTGCTAGGTAATCCAAAAGACAAGGGGGAAAAATTGCAAAAGTCGGGGATTTATGAAATTAGTTGTGCAGGGCCAGGGTGTTTTCAAAAATATATTGGTCAGACCAAGAGGAATATAACAACAAGATTTAAAGAACACACTGCTCACTTCAAATATGGTAAATATGAAAGGTCTCAGGTCGCCAAACATATATTTGAAACCAGCCACCCCGTTAAACTAGAAAATGTTAAATTGTTAAAAGCGGTACCAACGTTTTCCTCCTTAAATGCCTATGAATCAATTAAAATTGTTAAACATAAAGGACCCTCTTAAACACCGATAAAGGGCCAATAGAGCCATCTGCTTTGCTTTCCTATTGGTCAACAACCAATGAGAAAGCAAGATTAAACTGGTTCCGCTTCAGTAGATTTAGAATTAGTATAAATTAAGTAGATTTAAGTTATAATGTCACAATTCACTTGTTTGTTGTTGAGAACACCAGCCTGCGGGTGAGGAGAATATCCTCGATAGTGTTTAAAGCAACAATATAGTAAATTATAGGTTGGGAAGGTTCACTTCAGCCTAAGTGGTGAGGAGAATATCCTCTGAAGTGTTCCAGAACAACAGCTATTTTTTTTTTTTTAATTTCTACTGATGATGACCACATAGTGGTCGAAATACGTATTTAGTAATTTAAATATTTTTTGTGGTTAAGGGTTTTTATTTAGTTTTATTTAAATCGTGCCACAGTGTTCCTATAGATTATTAACGATGACTTCCCGGTCTTCGGAACTTAATAGGTATCGCAGCTTAGCTCTTAAAATTAGTTTTGTAAAAGCAGATATTCGATTTCTAAAAAGCTGTAAAGCCCACAAAGTTTTTCCAAATTTCATTAACGTAAAAATTAGCAGTAATTGTAAACGTAGTAACGCAATAATCAATTTTGCAAAAGATAAATGGCTTAATTTGGAAATCAAATATCTGTACAGTAAGCTTAGTAGATTGGAACTGGAAACGTATAAATCGCACCTAGCACTAACGTGCAATTTATCCGAGTCCGGTTTTCAGGAATGGAATAATTTCCAGAGATTTGTTTTTGAAGTCAACAATCATAAATTGTTAGACAAAATTAATAGTCAAAACACTAAGTTGAAGTTTCTTTTAAAGAAACACAATGTCAATGTACCTCCTAAAGAACTGGAAATTACTTCACCTCAATTAGAGTCAATAGTTGTTAACGAATCGTCGAAAATCTTTAATAATGAAGAGTTGACTTTCCTTGATCGAGGCCTAAAATTTGGAGTAGATCATTTGAAGGCGGCTCCGTGGCGTAGTGGTATGTGTGTGACTACTACGCCCAAGGTCCCGGGTTCGGATCCCGACACGGTCCGCTCGAAAAATGTTAGGCGAGCATTTTTCTCAAAAATACACCCTCGTTCGGATGAGAGGTAAAATGGAGGTCCCGTGTGTGAGTGTTGTCACGCACGTTAAAGATCCCTACCTTGCTTGGAACAGCAAGGGTTCGGCAAAATTCCAAATTTTCCAGGTAAAAAAAAACTCGCTTCCTGGCCAATGTAGTACCTTCGGGTGGAGCATTGGAAAATCACATGTAAAGTAGATCATTTGAAAACTCCTTTGAAAGACATTATTGCTGGCATTGAAAAATCCATTTCAAAATTAGATGACAATTCAAAACACTTTATTAGAAACGCGTGCAAAATTCAACTTTCGAACAACTTACGCACTTGCGCAAGGAATGCCTCAGAACAAACAAGGAAAGATCATCTGATTATTAAAGATTTACGACAAAAGAATTGTTATTATTTAAAGGCTGATAAGGGGAATAGGTTGGTTATTCTGGATAAACAAGACTATGTTGATAGAGTAGAGACTTTGCTGTCTGAGGGTCCTTACAGACCAATAGTCAAAAACGTAAAATGAAGTTCCTTTAAATAAAATGATTAAATCAACAGCGTCTGTTTTAAAGAATGTCCAAACCTAATTTCGCCCACACTAAAATTAAAATTAACAATTTCAAATCCTGAAATGCCAAAACTTTACTGTTTACCAAAGATTCACAAAAATAATAAATCGATGAGACCAATAGTTGCAGGTATCAACTCACCGACTTACTATTTATCACGATGGCTGTCAAATGAATTTAAGAATTTAAAGTTTAATAGTTTGTCTGTACAAAACTCTTTAGAGTTCATTAATAAAATTAAAAATATCACATTAGAAGAGAACGAAATCTTAATTTCATTTGATGTCAGTTCATTATTCCCTAGTGTTCCAATACCACGTACTTTAACATATTTAAAGGATGTTCTTATAGATAGTGATATTGATGATGATAAAGTTGAGGACTATATCAAGCTTGTTTCGCATTGCATGTCCCAGAACTGTTTTCAATTCAACAACAAGTTGTACGAACAACATGAAGGCACAGCAATGGGAAATAGCTTATCACCTTTCATAGCAAATTTATTTATGTCTCGTTTTGAAACCGAGTTAAAAGAAAACTCCAAATACTTCCCAAGAATATGGTTAAGGTACGTGAATGATATTTTGCAGTTTTGACACTTCTAAATCAAATGTTGATGATTTTCTTAAAGAAATGAATTCAAAATTTCAAAGCATAAAATTTACGTATGAACTAGAGAATAATGGACAATTACCCTTTTAGATACATTAGTAATTAGAAATGGTAATAAATTAGAATTTGACATTTATAGAAAAGAAACCAATGTAAATCGCTTTATTTTGTCTTCCTCTAATCATAGCATACAACATAAGTTGGCTTCATTTAACTTTTAATTAATACATTATTGAATTTCCCTTTAAATAAAAACAGATTTAATAAGGAATTTGCTCTTATTAAACAAATAGCGAATTACAATGGTTTCTCTTCTGATATTATAGATAATATTTTTAGAAAGTGTAAAAATTGGATCAACATCCGTAAATCAACGACTTTGCAATCAACCACCCCTAACGATAATGTTAAATATGTTAAACTTCCATTTCACAAAACCACAAAGGGTCTTGATAAAATATTCAAACAGTGTAATTTCAAAATTGCTTTCACTAATACTAATAAAATTAAAGATTTGCTAGGTAATCCAAAAGACAAGGGGGAAAAATTGCAAAAGTCGGGGATTTATGAAATTAGTTGTGCAGGGCCAGGGTGTTTTCAAAAATATATTGGTCAGACCAAGAGGAATATAACAACAAGATTTAAAGAACACATTGCTCACTTCAAATATGGTAAATATGAAAGGTCTCAGGTCGCCAAACATATATTTGAAACCAGCCACCCCGTTAAACTAGAAAATGTTAAATTGTTAAAAGCGGTACCAACGTTTTCCTCCTTAAATGCCTATGAATCAATTAAAATTGTTAAACATAAAGGACCCCTCTTAAACACCGATAAAGGGCCAATAGAGTCATCTGCTTTGCTTTCCCTATTGGTCAACAACCAATGAGAAAGCAAGATTAAACTGGTTCCGCTTCAGTAGAGTTAGAATTAGTATAAATTAAGTAGATTTAAGTTATAATGTCACAATTCACTTGTTTGTTGTTGAGAACACCAGCCTGCGGGTGAGGAGAATATCCTCGATAGTGTTTAAAGCAACAATATAGTAAATTATAAGTTGGGAAGGTTCACTTCAGCCTAAGTGGTGAGGAGAATATCCTCTAAAGTGTTCCAGAACAACAGCTATTTTTTTTTTTAATTTCTACTGATGATGACCACATAGTGGTCGAAATACGTATTTAGTAATTTAAATATTTTTTGTGGTTAAGGGTTTTTATTTAATTTTATTTTACAAATAAAATTAATTCGTGGTAGTCGGAAAGTGTAATTTTATAAAAACCCTAAATACACACTACGCTATAATACGTGCCCGAAATTCGCATCAACTGAAACGGAACCAACTAAACATTCTACATGTATTTACTTGTGCAGATTGCAAAGCAAAATAAATATTAATTTTGTTTACCTAAGAACCAAAGCTTAACGTAATCTGTAGTCTGGCTTAAAACGGGAAAAACACAGTTAATAATAGGGCAATACGCTAGTTTAATTTGATTAATTCTTTCAACGGGAAAACACAGAAGCATTCATTATCGTATACTTGGAACACGTTATTGAGTATTTTGCGTAAACTTTGCGTTGGGGAATTTTTAGAACTAGAATTTAGTATTAATTAGCGGAAGTAACAATCGAAATTGAATTTATACAAATAGATAAATAAATTAACACGTGAAAGGGTTATTTTAATTTACTGAATAAATTTTCGTTTTTGAAGCCACGTGGGTTTTGAACTGAGAATTATGGTAATTAATTTATACGAAAAATAAACGTAACAGATTATCAGATCGTTTCGAAAACTGGACTCGCTTTGATTTTGCTTTTCATTCAAAACGTACCATCTACTTTCCTGATGCTGTTAATTTGAGATCAATGAATGCTTCCTTAGATAAACATATTTCTCCTGTGCACTGCTCTTCTGCGGAGGCCAGTTTACTTTTACGGAGATCCAACTTACGTCGTCCCAACTGCTCTTTTGCATCGGCCGCTGTTGCAGTGATGGTGGCAGCGTGAATGATTCCGACCACCGCAATGACGACCCCGCAGTGAGCGAAAATCAAGATGTGCTGGTTTATCTCCGCGGATGTAGGTACAAGATAAGTATCTATGCATACGGAGGTGTCCTGATGTCTTTCTTAAATTGATAGAATTGTGTTAATCCATTTTTTTCGGTTGGTGTGTAACAAATGAATCACGGCTAACTCAAGTCACCTTGTTCCAACGGACGAAACTAGTTTATAAAACTCGTTAAAAAACTAGGTTCACTAGTGTGCCTCAATGCTTTGAATTGCTTGCTACACATTATTGTAAATGTACTTACTATGTTTAGCCTAAAATGTTTGTCTCAAAGAAAACCGAATCATATTTTTTTTTGTTATTATTGAATAGATTCTTACATGTTAAAATACGAAATGGGCACTTCGTATCTGAATTATTAAAATTGTCCGTAGCTTCTAATTTTTTTGTTGGTTTAACTAGAAACGTTTACTTTTATTGTAAATAAATGCCGATGACGATGTCCTTTCTTTGTCTATACGAGCCATCTCACTTCTTGCGTTTGTAATTAGCCCCGGATTTCTAAATTTCCTTTATACTTTATACGCGACCGTGACTCGTGCGAGCTCTTATTTCGCTTCCTTACTGTTTCTGCCTGACCCGTGCATTTTAACATTACAATGTTATCGCCGGATGTTATCGCCGGATTTTACCGGACTTCCTCTGAGATATCTAGGAAGGTATGGATAAAAAGAGGAAAAGAAACGAGGTAGGGGTCTTCTGGTTGGTGCAATTCTTAACCACTTCAAGGCACAGATTGAAACGTCTCCTCACTGTCGGGAAAACTATCGAATTCCCTTTTTGCACTAAATTGGCTTACGACAGTGACTTCTCCTCTAATAGCCAATAGCACAATTTCTAACGGAAAGTCACGTAAAAGTTCAAAAAGCTTCTAAATTTGTACATAACGTTATGATAAAATTATATATAAAACTTAAATACTAAAAGAATTTGATACGCGTCAAAATGACACGTAACTATGTGGTAAACGTGTTAAGGCCCAGAATTCGCCACCAGAGTATTGTAAACGTTGGATGTCTTTCTCGATGATTAGAGAACTCCTGATGTTATTCTTTGTGAATCAGACATAGACCCAATACCTTCCATGATAACTGGTATAATATTTTTAACAATAAACTGTTAAACGTAGTCACGTTACACACCGAAAAATAAAACTTGTTTGGGAGTATCATAAATGCATGCACAAGACCAGGAATGAATGTTTAATATAGAGTGACAAACCCGCAGGATCGGGCTTGCTATATATACCCACACATTTATAAGATATTCAACTAACGTTCCCTATATAAACGTATAACAAACGGATAATACTCTATTATTAAGTTTGGGAACCTTCATATTTCTATTTGATTGTTCCACAAGTTTCATATCTCCGGCTTTTTATGTTTGCTTTTTGTGTCCAAGACGTGTAGAATTTTAATAATAAATTTAGCGCGGTGGAAAACCGTGATATATAAATTAACAACGATTTACGCTATTCGGAGAAGGATCATATATTTGGGTTAATGCAATGTAGAAAAAAATTAATATAACCTGCACATGATCTTAGTATGCAAAACAAAGCAATTACATTACACAGTGGTCAGATGTTCCCTTTTTAAACTGGATTTATAAGTTAAAGTTGTATATTTTAAACGGAAATGCGTTATTGACGTTAATCCTTATATTCTAAACAAACTTGAGCTTGGTTTATCAACTATTTTTACGAGGTGCGGAAATTAAATAATGAGACTTATAATCAAGTTTTATTCCCTTCACTATCCTCTCCTGCTTTATCTATACACCACTGCACACGTGTCTTCCATGTTCAAAATAATTTCATCATGTGTCAGTCTTGAATAACTCGATCGTTTTTGTTTTTATGTGTTGTATAGACTGAAGATGTGTTCACTTCAATACAATTTGTTACGATAATCTTTCCGGAAAAGTAAAAGTACAGTAAGTAACGAAACAGTAGCTTGCACCGAGTACCGCAACAAAACAAGGGGAACCGATGAATTAATACCATGCTAGCTAAGAACGTTGTAGAGTGGGGTGGATCACACAGAAAAATGTAAACCTTAAGAAAAAAATTTATTAATAAAACCTAAAGAAAATAACATGTTATAAAAGGAAAATAAACTAAAAAAAATATTATCTAGAACATCCCGGATGATATACACAGTACACAAAATCTACGTAAAATAATTAGTACACCCAACGACCTCAATTTAATTTTTAAATTAAAATAAGAAAAAAACGTTATAAATTGTTCTCTGTTGCTTGGTTGCCAACGTCTTTCTTTAAAAATTAATTAGAAAACAAAAACAGAGAAAAATAATTACTTACATAATTGGAGCAAACACCAAACAGGTAACTGGCAGAAACGCATTATTTCCCGCAGCTGAAAATATATTATTAGAAAACAAAAACTGTCACATCTAAACAATGATGTTACTTCGAAATTATATATACAAATTTATAGGATAGTCAATGCTTAACTATTATTCAATAAATACTCAACCAATAGCAGCTGTTCCCGTAACATTTTCGACAATCGGAGCAGAGTAAGTTCAATTTCGCACGGTAGCATCTTCAGTTGTGCAATGAGTAAATTTATAAGCTCACAGAAAGAAAATTGCTTGGACGTCTGTTCCAGCCCCATATTAGTTACATTCGACCTAAGCGGGATCGCATAGCACAGCATACCATAGTCTTTGCTTGGAAAACCAAGTGAATCAAATTCAGAAGAATCAACAGTGACTGAGTAAAGCTTCACTTCCCTTGACCAGTAGTTGGTAGCACATCATAATCTGACCTAGAACATGCCTACACATATTACATAGAGATAGATTGCAGTAGCGGAAAGCAATTTAACACCAATCGCCGTAAATAGTTCTCATTATTGAAAACTTCCACCTTTCAAAGAAACAGCTTTATACTAACTACTTTTAGAATTCCAGGATATGTCTGTCAGTGAATTTTTCATAAAATATAGCTCTTAATTAGACCTATTTGAAATAAGTTCTGTTCAACGAATGCCTCGAATAATGCACATTCGAAACCCAAAACCAACCACAACTCTTGAAAACGAGAAACCCACTTGATAATTTATATTCCATTTTTTTAAAAACGTCCATAAAAAGTTAAAAACCACGTTTTATCGTATCATAAAATTTCTGAAGCAAGTGTTTTAATAAATAGATACGAGAAATTAATATTATATTGAAAAAGTATATTTGAAAAAGTATATTTTGCATTTGTTACTGATAATAATAAACGCAGATCCAAAGTACCTTAAATTTTATAACTGAATATTTAACACAAATTCTACAGGATGATGGATTAGCGACCGTGATACATTTTTTCTTTTCTCCCCAGTGATGCGTATTTTTTCTAATCTATATCTGACTCTAGACGTTGGGCGCTAGTGAAACGAAGTCTTCCGACATAACTAGGGGTCTATTCCTTGGGTAGAGCTATGAGAAATGGGGGGGGTAAGTCGAAATCTGCTTGTATGTCAAACTTAATCTCAGATAAATAGGCGCCACCAAGTCCGGACTTATACAAGATAATGGCGTGGCATATTTCTAAGGGCGGACGTGGAGACCCAAAGAAAGAAAGATCGCCTTCGATGACAAAAACCTGTCTTAATAAAATAAGACGCTGTTCCTGTAAGAAATTATAATAGTTAGGTTATTAAAAAAAGGTGGAACACTATTTGTGTCCCGCAAATATACATAACAAAATAGTGAAAAGGTAGTTTCTATATAAAGTTGGCATCAAAATTCTACTCCTAAATATGTTAACTTTCTGTGGCTAGGTTTGATCATATTTGATCAAAATAAAAAACTTTAAGCTTGAACCAATAATTTACTAAAAAGAATCTCTTTTTTTTAAATAAAATGCAATGCAACAAAATTTAATAAACAATCGAATTACTTCGTGAATTTCAAATTAAGGTTTATCAAAGTTATTCAAAATCAAATATTTTACAGTATATTGTAAACTTGTTACACAAAAATACTCCAACCCTTGCAGATCTGTTCAGGCGGCTTACATTAGAAAATGTTACTACTCAAGTTTTCTTTTCTTTAAGTTATATGTACTAGTTTTAGTTTCTAATGAAAACAGATCACAAAAATATTCTTGTTTACATAAGTGTGCTAACGCTGTTCAAGCATTTGCTTTCAAAGATACATCTGTCAGCAGTATACTACAGAAAAATAAGTGACGTCAGTAACACCTGTTGTTGTAACTAACGCTTCATACTGAACCACGCGTGTTGTTTCTTAAAACATTAAATTAGTGAAATTTAATTTCGACACTGGAAATTCCACTTCAGCAATAGTTGAAACATATATCAAATTCGTGCTTTTGCACATAAGAACAGATTAGCGTGTTTCTAAAGTGAAACACAAAAGAATTACTTAAATCTACTACGAACCAAAAAACTGCTTTCCTAGCCTTGATGAGGTACTTGTTATACCATGCGAAGTTCACTGCATGTAGTATGAACCCAGCTCTTCTTAAACAGCTTCTACCAAAGTAGCATCTTTACGCTGTATAACAAAGCGATCTTCTCAACAAAATTGGTGGAAACTTCTTATTATCAAAGTTGCATTCTTCACGTCGTATAACAAATTGGTTTTAACAAAAGGGATTGCATTTTCTATCTTCTAAGTTGCATTTTACACGTTGTAAAACAAAGTGGTTTTAACAAAAGGGATTGAATCTCCTATCTTCTAAGTTGCATTATTCGTGTCGTTCGTGCGCGCTATTCAAAGATGTGTCCGGCTTCCTCAAAATTTATACGCAGATTGCCGGCCTGAAGTTTCTGGTACATCTTGTCTCTTCCTCCACGTATGGCCGACTGATTATCTACCTTGCTCGGGCGACTGGAGCGTCCGAGGGGGGGACTGTCAAACCGAAACACGCCTGCGAATAGCTGTAGAAGACACAGATATTCATCCTCAAATCAAATACTAAATAAAAATGCTGCTGTAACGTATTACCTTAGTTGTTAAATGTATTTTACCATTATTTTAATAAAAATGCTTTATAATTCTCGCACCTTGATGATGGGATTTATTAATTAAAAATAAAATTGTTACAACCGTTTCGAATGACAAAGACTGCCGAATTCCCTAATATATGCAAATAGCCGTAGAAACTACGGTATTATGACGTTTCTAATTTAACTATGTGCTAAATTTCAATTACAGGGATGGAACGTAACAACTTGTTTCCCTTCGGAACAAGTAGAGGTCACATGATACGAGATCTGACACTTAAGAAAAATAAACAAACAAAGGTATATCCTTCACCGTTAAAAATTGCGACACGTATAGGATATTTTGAGCTGGAGCATTGTCGTGGTGCTGAATCCGTCACAAAACTGATGCTTCCTTCCGTACTTTCTCCCTCAGCTTAATTATGATTCCTTGTTAGGTTTTACGACTAATTGTTTGATTCCTAGACATCTACGACGTTCGAAAAAACATTTTTGCCTACAAAATCTCGAACACGTGGCAAAACAGTAGCACCCAAAACCTTTAGCATTTGTAAACATCTTGTAGGCATATTTTTTAGGTTCACAACGGATGTGACGTGAATTCTCTCGTTGATTTTTTGTCAGCCTTGATCCTCACAATACTAGCAGCAGTGCCGCTATATCTAACATCCAAAAACAAACTAAAGCAGGCAGAGCGATGAATACGAGTTACCACTTCGAAAATATCAAAGTCAACGACACTTAAATTACAACCTCGTCAGATTTGTCTGCGCGATAGAAGATGCGCAATTTTGTTATTTTGCTGCTATATCTCTTATGTTTAATAATACCAGTGCCGCTGTACAAATGTCAATTTAAAAAAAGCATTTTCCTTAATTTTAAAATTAGATTTATTTAAATACACAGTTTCATGCTGGAATTATTGTTTTCTATAAAATATAAAACACCACATAGTAAATGAAGCTTGGATCATTTCAAACTTTTATTAAAACATTATTGATTTTTGCAGAAGTTTAAATTTCTTTAACTAAGTTGTGGTAACCCAATAGTAGAATGTCACGTTAAAATTCCTTATTAGCATTATGAGTCAATAACAAACGTCATGACACTCTGCAGTGCTAGAGCTTTATTTAAGCAAGCATTAAGCACTACAACTTATTAACTTTAGATAGATAAATGTGCTTTTAGCAAGAAATGTATCCTGAAAAATTTGGATGCGCTGGTAGTATACATTTAATAACGTTATTTAAATATGATATTTAAATAGTATGAAAGCATTAAAATAGTAAAGTACCCAGTGTAATAAATACAAGCAGTAGTATTGTCCGAGTTTTATACCCCTTCGTACTAAAGTTAAAAGATTACAGGTATACACTTGGGAAATAGCCGGCATAATAAAGTTACTTGTACAAATTCACACTGATCCTAAATCTGACACCATAGAAACATAACCTGATAGTCATATACTCAGAAAACACAATAATAAAGTTACTAATGAATGATGCAGCCTCGGGCATTACATAAAAAAATGTGGTACGAACAGAATAACAGGGACCCCAGAATTAAGATAGCTTAAACGCACAATCTCTGAGAACGAAAAATAGAATGCAATAACCCTGTGGCGTTGTAACTTATAAAACCTCCAAAAACTTGTATGAAAGGATCAGCTAAGATTAAATTACTAAATACCAGACAGCAAGCCTCTCGAACTCGATCGTGGTGCGACGTTTAGGAAGGGAGAGTACTCAAAATCAAGACTGTTAGTGAGGAGTCAGGCAGTGGGATGTTAACAACATGGATCTTATATACAGGTCTCGGGGGAAGGTAACCAGTGTTGAGAGCTTTTTGTCAACCACCACACTTTCGATTTTACCCAGGCGTCCTGCTCGGGATGTCGACCGAAGTTTCAAGAGAGTAACATAAAAAACAGCAAATTACTTAAATTCTTGTTATATATGATATAATCAGCACCTGCTGTTTGTTGTATTTTAATAACTGTGACTGATTATTAGTAGATATAAATATCTGGAGCTTGTTTCTAAAAGAGACTATTAATGTTAGCTCTCAGTTTTGTCCATTGAAGGCGTATTGTATATTAGTCAAATAAGAGTGTGTTGGTTATATTTTAATTGAGTTACATTATCGATAATGTTACGTTTTGCTAGCTAAACGTGTATTTGGCCAAACTAGAGGTAGATCGTAGTTGCTGTTTTTTTATCCACTGTTCTGCATACTATATTTATAATATAGGTTAGATATACCCAAAGTGAAGTTTTTCTCTTTGTTTATTTTAAATCAGTAGTAGATGTGAAAAGTGTAATTGAGAGCCTATCAACTCCTGGCAGCAGTGATAAATGCAATACCATTACCAGAAATACTCACCTTCTGAATAGGCTTTATCTGTGTTCATTCTTTTCAGGCGGATTAGCGCTTAACGGCAAACTAAAGACAAGGAGAGTTTAAAGACCTTTCAAGATAAGAATAAAAATATTTAGTCAAAATTTTAGAATTTGCATACCCCAAAAAGTAGTAAATTTGCTTTGATAGAACCTACCCTGCACCACGGGAAGCTAGCCAGTGCAGTATTTTATAGTAGCGTCACTCCGCACCGTCTACCCAATTGTAAAGTAAAATTAATTCAAAAGCGTAGTGTTAATTCTGCACACAACAGCTCCTAACCAAAATAGTTTTTTTGTATCCCAATTTAATCTATGCAAAATTTGCAAATTTTGAGATACAATGTTTTTGCTCTTATTTAATTTTGGTTCTACCTTATAGTTTGTTTTCTAATAATTGGGAAGTTTAGTAATCTCTATTGCCGCATTAAATGACTTGCTATAGAACTCTATAAACTTGTTTAATGGAGTAAATGAGAATTTTTTCCAAATATGCTTCATTTCTTATTATGCCTCTAACATTTCTGTGGGACCAACAAAGCGGTGACTTCCTCAATCGGACAAGTTTGCGTATGACTGCTGATCTGAAGGTGCTTGGTTTGATTCTCGCCACGGACCGATTAAAAATATTAGGCATACATTTTTCAAAAAAATACGCCCTCGCACGGATGAAAAGTAAAATGTAGGTTCCGGCTGCGAGTGTTTCACCCACGTTAAGGATCCATAACTTGTTTAAAACAGCAAAGGTTTGGCAAAATTCAAAATCTGCAGGTATAGTACTCGCTTCCTGGCCAATGTGAACCTTCAGGTCGAGTATTGTAAAATTAAATGTAGGGAACCCAGCATTCCCTCGGCTCCACGAATCAGACAAGTTTACGTATGACTACTAATTCCAAGAGCCCGGGTTCGATTTCCGACATGGACCCCTTAAAAAAAGTTAGGCGAGTATTTCACAAAAGTACTACCTCGTTCAGATGAAAAGTATAATGTTGGTCCCATGTGTGAGTGTTATCATGCACGTTAAAGATTCCTACTATGTTTGGAATAACAAGGGTTTGACAAAATTTAAAACATCAAGGTAAAAAAAGATTTGCTTCCTGGCCAATGTAGTGCGTTCGGTTGTAGTGCTGGAAAGTAAGATGTAGAGAACCAATTAACCGTACTCAAATTTCTGATAACCACAACTTTTGGTTTTTAAATTGAGTAAAAAGTATGTTGTAGCTCAAGTTAATAGTCTTAGGCAGACAGTGTTAGGTTTGAAAACAAGGCTTAGCTAAAAAAAAGCAAAATGAATGGTGAGAAACTTTTAGATTAGGCAATTTGTTAGAATCAGATGGTTACACGAAAATGTTGTCATGGAACACAACCAAGAACGAAAGGGTATAATACGAAATTCGTGGTAATTAGAATTAAACAACATTTTAAAATTAGGCTTGTATATTTACACAATAATTTTAAATAATGTGAAAATGCGTTTTGGTATACCAAAGTGAAGTATAGAGAAACACATTATTGTACGTACTTGTGTCAATGGTACTACTTAGAATTATACACATATTAGCGGATCATCTTGTTGTGGTGCGTTTTCTTTATTTTTGACTACACCTAGGACGCAGGCCCATCCTATTCGTACATAAATAATAATCGCAATCGAAATGAAATGAAATTTAATAAGAAAACTCAAAGCTAGTGGGCGATATTGAATCGATTAGTGACGAATCCCTTGAAAAGGGTGTGCTTATGGGGAAGACTCTGACCAAAATGATGGACAGTGTACCTGTTTGGATCTTAAACGCTAACAACTACGATATCGTGCAGTAAAAGAATACCATGGGTGGGTGTTGTTTTTCAGTTGTTCATGTGGCGGGGTGTGACGCGTTGAGCAAAAACCTCCCATCGTGAGTGTTTCACGAAGTTATTAGACCAGTTGACGAAAACGTGCCAGCATTTCGAACAACAACTGTCACGGATAGAAAAGACAGCAATAGTCAAGCACGAAATCGATACAGGAGATACACAGCCAATAAGACAGCAACCGCGAACACTCGTAATGGCCACACGCGAGGAAGCCGGAAGATTGATTGGAGATATGGAGAGGGATGGAGCGACTGATCACTTAAATAGCCCAAGGATAAACGACACTCTATATACGTTTTCAGGGTTATGATGGTTCTCAACCTTAAAATATGGCTACGGACAAGTAGATAAGGAACCCAAAGATCGGGAAAACATTGCTTTCACTATTGGTACTAGCTTATGGCAATGCTCCTGCCACTTCAAGTATTTAATGAATAACATCTTGCATGGGCTATCGTGAAAAACGTGTCTTGTATATTTCGAAAAAATGACCGTGATTATGAAGTCGTCTGGAGAACACTTGGGATATTTCAAGGAAGTGTTTTGAAGAATTAGAGAAGCTAATCTGAAGCTGAACCCAAAAAATGTTACCAGCTTGGCGATTTGGTGACATTCCTAGGGCACATAGTTTCACGCAATAGAATCAGGCTGGACCCGGTAAAGATTAAAGTGGTACAAGAATGGCCGTCGTCAAAAGACAAACATTAGCCGTGCATCTCTCTTGGATAGTGCATTTGCTGTAGAAGATTTGTTTGCGGATTTGCGAATAGAACCAAACCCTTGGCCAAGCTGACAGGAGATGAGAGTGATCACGTTTGGGATGAAGATTGCCAGAATGCGTTCCAACAACTAAGGTATTCACTGACAAAAGCTCCAACCATAGGTTATTCTTGGTCGGGGACCAAATTCATTTTAGATACAGGGACAAGCAATATTATTTCATCTGAAAACCGACCTCACCTCTCTGAAGTGAGTACTACGGTTTAGAAACACAGAAGACAAGTCGCCTGATGGGTATGACTTCAATACGGAACAGCGTGCTAGTACGTCATCGGAATGGGGATGCACTATCCTGACGACCTTGGTCCGAAGATTATAACCGTTGTTTACGGTTAGAAACAAAGTGTGATCTATTTGGTAGGATTACCGTGACCAATGTCGATTAGCAACCTCTACAGATGCGAACAGAACAGGAGAATGACAAAGACCTAGGTGCCATTTTTTAGTCAAAAATATCAATATTTTTATATCATCGGAAAGGAGAGAAAATGTACTATTACTTGATGTTGTTTCCATTTAAAAAATTCAAAGTTTTGTCACATCTCGTAAACATATACGAAAATTGTAACTAAGTTTTATAATTAGTTATACGTGGTGTTTCATTAAAAATGGGACAACGGTTAACTGGAGACACTATGCATCAAATAATGACCATTGAGCCAAAATTTTCTTATCAGATTGTTGATGGCTCAAGAAGTACAGGTTTTTGAAGGTTATAATTTTATTTCAATTAATTGGTATTATTTTAAAGATTTCTAGGTTATCGACCTGAAAATTGGCATCTTCATGTTTATGGCTATAGAGAAGAAGAATATGATACTATTTTTAATTTTTGTCATGAAAGTCGCTACTTACAACCTTTTCTTTAAGATCAATTATCCATACTTTTTTACTCTCTACATGTAGCGTACAACCGACTTCGAAATCAAAAAGAGCAACCCTTTTTACATGAAAAACGTATTCTTGTCTCTTTGATATTCCAATCTGTTTTCAAGAAAAACCGTTTATTAAAAATGTTTTAATTCTATTAGTGGGGTGTCACGCCGAAAATGCAAATAATATCTTAGTAGGTTTATCTTAATATCTGAAAATCGTCATTATGACGTCATAGTTTTTATTTAATGACTTAATTAAGGTATTTAAAAACTCAGTAAGTGTATTTTTTAGCAGCCCCAGCTGCTTAAGGCCTACGGTAACGTAATCACACACTTTTTTAATAACCATCCCCTCAACCGTATGAATAGAAACATGTTAAAAAATGTCTTCCAATCCTCAAGTTATTGAATTTATGTGAAATTTAACTATATAAAAATTAATCAGCTGATTTCACGTTAAACGCATTGGCTACCTTAAAAGCCGTACCCAAGGCACAACACAAATTGAAGGCACTCATTCTTCAAAACTTTAAAATCTTCACCTAATGTATTCAAATCAAAGATTAATAAATCAAAGTCACCTTCAATTTGTGTCGTAAATGTCAAACTTAAAATTTTTTATTATTTTGACAACGATCCTAGGTCATGAATCGAAACGTAAGTAAAGATGATTTTAAAAGCTCTGAGTGGTTTAATTCCCAAGAAAGATTAAGGAGTATACAAAACAAACCACAACAAACATACAATGAGTATTTATCAGTAGGAGTATTTCCTTTAACCTTCTATTTGAAATTTCTTCCACTAAAATGCCGCGTCAAACTGACTTCAACAGTAGTGAGATGAGTGTGTATTTTGCGCAAACAAATCTCAATGGCCCCGCTGCAACCCGAAGTATATCTAGCTATACCCCAAAAAAGACAACCGAAACAAAATGTTTCGAAACTTGCACAATTCTTTAGGCGAGAAGGGTTTATTTCGTCCCAAAAGTGAAAATAATGCTCCAAAAACTATCTCGGTTGAGGAAAAAAAGAAAGTTTTAGTTGGAGTGTTACAAAAATCCAGGTATAAGTACCCGTCGTCTACGTGCGGCAACGGGCATAAGTTACTCATCAATTTGGCGAATATTAAACAAAAGAAAGCTTCTTCCGTACCACATTACGCCAGTTCAGAATTTGTTACCTCAAGATTCCCTAGCTCGCTTCCGTTCTACTTAGTTTTTACAGAAGCAGCAAAACGTGGATTTTTAATTTTTGAATAATATTCTCTTTACTGACGAGGCAACGTTTTCTCACAGTGGAGTTTTCAACTGGCGAAACAATCATTTGTAGGATTTAGAAAACCCCAATGCCTTAAACGTAAGAAATTTTCAACACGAATTTAAGATCAGTGTTTGGTATGATATTATTTCAAATTTTTCTATTGGGCCCTCTCTCTGTAAACGGCACACTTAACTAAATTTCCTTCCAGAAGTAGAACTCTAAGTTTATGGTATTCTTGAAGTTATTTCGAAGGTGGAAAAGTTTAGACCAGTAATGGATTAGGTGGTCAGGAGTTTCTTGGACGTTCTGGTGGCTGGGGTAATGTGGAAAAGAAATTTAGTAAAAAAGAGTAATTTTTGACAAAATTTGCCATGACCTATGAGGAATCTTATAGTTTCGTAGCGGAGTATTGGATGTGGGTAAGAATTTTTGCAATGGTGGAAAAGATTTGAAAAGTGTATCTTCTGGTATGAAAATGGGATCAAAGCGATTGCCAGTAATGAAGTAGGGAGTTATGGATGCAGGTTCTAATTTTCGCAACGGGAATAGTACGGTATATGACGGTGGTTAGTATTTCATCGTGAAGTTGGATTGGATTTTGAAATTTTAAGATACCGTAATGAATAAGCAATTCTAAAAATAAAACAAGCGTGTACCCATAATATACCGAGATATGTAGCATTATGTGCTAAACCTAAACCCCCTTTAAGGTTATTTTTGTAAATAATTCATTTTAGATTATAATGCATATCGCGCAACGCAGATTTAGTAAAATGCGGTCATGTGATTTACCCTGGATGTTTTCTTGTACCGGTCTTCATGTCGTGAGAAATGCATTTTAAAACAAGTTCCACGGGCAGAAGAGTTATATGGCGCTTCTCGTACAACCATGAGGCAAGAAAAAACGAACGATCGTTGTTTGCAGAGCAAAAATGTCATTTTTCTGTAGACAGTACTCCGAAGTGCATGCTACCATTTAACATTAACTCGGCGCTTTCTTTTGTCAAAGTTGACTTATCAGCCGCTTCAACATCTCAACAAATCCTTAGAACTTGTGCTAGCAGATATCGGGTAAATGCTTTGAACTACGGACACACATGGTGTTCGAGAGGTATGCTAGTTACGTCTCGCGCCTTGGAAGCGGTCTTTTTAGAAACTTCTTCAGAGTCTTCGTAACAATTTATTTATTTTCAAACGGATATTAAATATGGAATTTTGACAAACTGAATTTAATATTCTAAGTTGAAATAAAATAATAATTGAATTAATACTAGGGCGAGCAGCCTAAGCAAATTGCAATGTTTAAGCTGAAATACTTAAGACTGACTGATGGTCTTAGGGCTCCCGTAGTATTTATGTTGTGCCTGCCCCTCACATGTCTGTGGGAACTTGCAGAGCTCATGTCTGCTTATTTATTAATTCTATTCATTATACAATATCACAATATTAATTTCTAAGTAATTGCGGTGTCTTAACCGTCTGTGATCTGCCACCTGCAGTATCACTATCGTCTGAAATACAATGTATTGCATCCGTTCTCACAACTTGCTTGTGAACTGTTAATAACTTTTATTTAACTATCTTTGAGATACATTGTTGCATATACTTAAGTTTCTTTAACAATTTCTAATAATTCCTATTAAATTCTATTTTGTTATACATACATAGATTGCGGATACATAACTTGCCGACGTATAAAAAGTCGATTTCCACAGTTGCTACTACAAGAAATTTCTATTCGATGTGCTTTCTTTCTGAAATATCTCAATCATATTTACAATTTCGTTCACTTGTTTTTCTGTATCACCGAATCATGTATATGTTTTTTTCTATTTTTGCTGAATGTGTTGGTTAGTTGCTGACAGATTTTGTTGCCTTCGTCGTTAATTGCTGGTTATTTTCCGGTATATTAGGAAATTGTTTACTTTTATCTCTAAATAACTGCTTATCGTCTAAATATTCCTGTGTTTGTTGTAACTACCATCTTTGAAATTACCTTGAGGTTCGTAGATTTTGAGTTGTGACAGTACCGTGGGGGTAGGTTGGTACTTAAGCTTTTTGTCCGCTTATCGCGGCAGATGTGCTAGATAGAAAGGTAATTTGACTAGGTGTTATCTGTAGTCTAGTTATTTTTTAAGTGACAACGTGTTATTACAAGGTATTTTATTTTGTTTACCAACGTAGCAAGTGGTTCCTCAGACTGGTCTGTTTTAAACAGGAACATTATCTACTTTCTACCCTTTCTATAGGATGCTTAAACAAAAACTCTACTTTTTGATATACCTGTATCTTAGTTGCAGCCTTATCTGTCCTCCCGAGATAACCTTCCAATAAGTAAGAGTGGCTTTTTCCCACTTCAAGATGCTGACTACATTTAGGTTGATTAAGCCGTGCTTTACTATTCACCCTATTACTATCGCATTTGCTCAATTCGAGTAGTTATAATTCTCTCTTCTATCCGGTTGCTATGAAGCTCCAACTATCCAACTCCCTCTTTTTAGCTTTTCTATTTTGGTTTACTCTTGCTTTCCATTTAATTAATTATTCCTAACAGTGGGTAAGATAGGATAAAAAGCTGACTTGTTTTAAAGGAATTATCAACAGCCATATCTCAAGACACGCAGAAGCAAATTTTTAAGAGGCCAATTTAATTATTGGGAATAACTCGGGGGAAAGAACAGCTTCTAATAAATAATGCACTCAAAAATATGACAAATCTGATGAAAGCGTAAATATTAAAAACTTGCCGTTTGGCACCATAAAATACAACTATACAAATTGGCTATTGCAATGACACAAAATATTTTAGACTGTGATCATAATATAAATTTACTAAGCTTTTATCCACTTTCTAGTTTTGGCAAGCACTATGAAACTTCTCTCTTTAACATCTTAGAGAAGATATTTCAAGGAAAAGCGTTTTTAGAAATAACAGTATATCAAATATATGTTTGATTTCATTTCACAGAGCAAACGTTGTTACTGGAAAACTCGCAGAAGAGCTATAAAAACCTTTGTAGTAACAAAAAAAGCTTTTATAAACAGAAAATTTAATTTTTGGTATACATATAAGTGGAAGCACAAGACCGGGCGCGGTACATACTAAAAGAGTCAGCACTTTAAACTTTATTTTTTTATATTTACAAATAACCCGATGGAAAACATCACGCTACAAATTTCTATTTGCAAATGAGAGACGTTGTGGCAACACTAATTTATTAATATTTCTAGTGCCTCTATATTTCAAACTAATAGTTATCCAAGTGACACATCTAGCTCTTTGGTAACAATCCAAAATGGGATAAATCCTAATGATAATATATACTGCGCAGCGGAAAACTGAAAAATATAAATTACAGCAGATATATAAGGATACTAAATTTAGATTGTAACTAAAACGTTTTAAGATATTATTGTCATCATCAGGATAGAAATATTTGCTAAGGTATTCACTGCCAAGAGAGGAATATTGAACGATCTATAATAACATAACTTAAAACCATCAACTCCCGTGGGAACTGAAAATTTAGTAGGGATGAGTAATGACAGCAAAATTTGTCACAACCGTGCATAATGTCGGTTTTTCTCAAATGAACATGCCGAAATCACGTGACTCAGTCACACCAATGATCTACATTCATAAGATATTATTCCTAAAGGTACGATTTACCTTTCCGTGACTTGATAATACAGAAGATTTTAATGGCTGGAGTTGTGATAGGCGTTCCAAACTTGAATAGTGTTATATTAAAAACTAACAAAGTCAAAGTTTTCCCCACTTTACTACGTGGGTGTCATCAGAAGAGAACATGGACTCATACCTCAGAACGCGCAGATTTGTCCTTGCAATTAAGCTGGATCAGTGCCTATTGTCAGTGTTGATTCTAAAGGAACAGACTTGCCCGTCTTATAAAGCTAAGCGGTGTTTGTTTAGAAAAATAGCTGGAGAATACTGAAAAGGTCGTGGTAAAATTTGGCAGGCTTAACGATAGTTTTAATGTGCTTTATAGGATTTTAGTAATGCTGTCGCCTACCCTACTATTATATACTTTAAACAAAAGTAAAGGTACTGCTATTAATCGCGTACTCGCATAGAGTTTGTACTATATTACCAGAATTTACCAACAACTTTCCACATTACAATGCAAAGTAACTAATAATACACATACCTATAAATTAATACATAGAGACGTTCTGGTTTTTAAACAAATATTATTAATCTCCTTAAGGGTGTGTTATCCGTGTGTATGTACGCGGTCTCTAGCTTATAGTTAGTAGCGGAGTACTTTGCAATTCCTACAACATTCACAGAAACATGGATAAGGTACGGTAAGGATTTGATAACAATAATTCAGGTACACACCCCACTACATTATTTATAAAGCACTCCTTTACACGTCGATAAAGATAACTGGTTTGTAGAAGAGTCCTCGATGGTGGTTGATTATCGCACAAGTTTTTCAACAACCACTCCAACGTTGCGCATTCTGATGGGTCGTTAAAACAATATTGTCTATTACGAATCGTGAAAAACTATTTTTAATGTTGTTTCACCAATCCATAAAAACGATTACTATCTAATCACACAAAGTTGCGCAGGAGCCTAATTTCTAAAACTAGAGTACGCAAATATGTGCAATAGTCATAAGTTATTCATATAAAAATTCCTAACACAATCATTTACTACAATATTTTTGTGAAGCGATTTTGGTGTGCTACAATCGCGACAAACTTTCTAAAGGAAAAAAGGAAAAATATTTTTGTGCAGAAATTCATATACGTAAAACCCTTAGATTCTATAGTGTTTTTAGACGTCTCCTGGATTATAAACCGTAGGAATCTTTACGACGCCTGAAAGCTGTATAAGTATCCACCCGATCATCATAATCTAGGCGCGCAAGGGTTTTGTTTGCCGCGGCGCCAATCGCCCAAAATTAGTCGGCGAGTATGAGATTTGATACTTCATACTATCAGCTAATTTTTTACTAAATACAATATTACCTCTCTTCTACATTGAATAGCAACTTGTTCAAGTCTTTTAAAGTATTTTTCTAACTCAAACATATTTAAGTACTGGCTTACTAGTAAAAATAAAAGCAAAATGTGTTGCGGTAATGAAAACCTTATAGTAACAAATTTACCAGTAATACTGCATGAACGATAAATAAATTTCTGAATTCTACCCTACTATCATACGAAGCTAAAGGGCGTGCTGGGTTTTTTACATTTGTGCAATAATTTCTAAATTTAATCATAAATAACAAAGCTTCAGCTAAGGTAAATTCTCAAAGATAATTCCAGAGAGAAAGATAATTATATACTTTATGGTAGGGAGCACCTATTAAATAAGATAAAATCTCAAAGATAATTTTAAAAAGGGAGATAATTAACTAGCCATATATGGTTTAGAATATTAATTAGGTAAGATAAAGTCACCATCGTAATCTCAAAGGAAAAGATAACAATTTATATGATTCGGACACTCTGCACTTGGCAAGGCACGCCGCCTTTCCTATGATTTCCAAAGGAGTAGATTTTTAGATCCTTAGATTCCGGAATTTAATTTTTTTCTCACTCGCTCCAGGCGGATAGGATCCGTGAAGCGGTACCCGTTTATGAGAACGTCATAAGATAGAATTGTGGATACAGTACCTGCACCATGCGTTGATTAAGAGACAATAAGGTTACATTTGATTTTCCAATCGCTTACGCGAAAGTACTATATTGGCTAGGAAGCGACTTTTTGATATTCCAAGCAAAGTAGGGATTTTTATCGTACGCGAGTTAAGGTTCGGGTCTTTGGAGCGGTGTTTTTAAAAACAATTCCAAAAAACTCTTAACACATTTATTGGTTCTTAAACAGAAATTACAATGGAATTTAGAATAACTGTACAAAAAATAATAACTTTAATCAAAAATAATATTAATTGTACTAAGGCGAGTAGTCTAGGTAGACAACAATGCAAAAGCTGTAATACTCAGACTGACTCAATTGAGTAGCTTGAACAACGAAGTATGGAGTTCGAAGACTGACTGCCGGGTCTTGAGCTCCCGGGCTTTTTATAATAACCTGCCCCTCACACGACTGTGGGAACTTGCAGATCTCATGTCTGCTTTTCTCTTAATTGTACACTTTATTACGTTGTAACAATCTTATTTCTAAGTAATTGCGGTATGTTAACCGCCTGTGACCTGCCACATGCAGTATCACTGCCCTCTCGGATGCAAAGTTGCATGTCCGTTCTCATGAACTGTTAATAACCTCTCTGGGTTAGCCTTGTATTACATTGTTGCAATGAACTTATACTTTATTTAACAATTTCTAATAATTCTTATTAGATTCAATATATTCAATATATATATATATATATATATATATATATATATAGATAATTGGGGGATACATAACTCGCGATAACACTTATAAGCGCAACCAGCATTATACCTCTCAGTCAAACAAGGGCGTTTGTAGTGAAAAATGCTCGCTTAATATTTTCCAAACGGTTTGTGTCGGAAATCAAACCCGAGTCTTTGGAATCAGCAGACACACGCATGCCTTTCTGATCTACGGAGCCGTTAGAGGATGAGCGGCCTGTTTTTGTTTTTCCAATAATTACAGTGATTAGAAAACGACTTTTTACCTGAAAATTTGAATTTTGCCAAACCCTTGCTGTTCCAAGCAAGCTAGGAAACTATAACGTGCATGAAAATACACACTGGACCTACATTTTACCTCTCGCTCGAACGAGGGCGTATTTTTCCAAACATGTTAGACTAACATTTTACTAGCGATCCGTTTCGGAAATCGAATCCGAGACCTTGGTCTTAGTAATCATATACGAACCAACCAAGTCAGGGAGCGGCCCCAAACGATAAGCCGGCAGAACAAATCGAAGACATATTGCACTGTCCAGGGTGTTAGTGTATAGCTCAGCAGAAGACAATGGCGATACAAAGCCAGACTTGTATACAATACCAACGGTCCGGTGTCATATGGTAACAATCTTCTAAACTATGGATCGGCGTCGAAAAGAAAGGAAAAGAATGAAAAAAAATGGAAAAAATAAAAGGGGGAGGTTTAATAGCTGGAGTTCCTTAGCAATCAGCTAGAAGAGAGCAGAGGAAAGGCTCGCATTAAGCAAAAATGATAGGGAAATTATGAATAGCAAAATATTTAGAATATTAGTTGAACCTAATATTTTTACAAACACTTAGTCACTTAGTATCCAAAGTAGCAGATTCAGTTAATTGCTTCATAAAATAAGTAGTGAATTTGTAGATTAAGTGAGAAGCGAAATGAAACAACATTTAATTCTAGATGTTCATAAACCTTTATTTTATTCTTAACTGCTAATGCTATTCCAAATATTAGAAATAAAGACCAACAAACGTTTATTTTAAGATATCTACGTAAAGTAGGAGAATCGTAAAACATTTTGTTTTAAAAGGTCATCACTCCGAACATGTATAGAAAAAAATTAAATATGTTGAGTGATTTATATAAAGATGCTAAAAATTGCAACGCGAAAACTTACGACAATGCAACTACTATGGCTGGAAAATCTGTGCAAAACAAATAAACTAATCTGCCCTTCTATATTGGAATCTACGCATAACTTAATCGAAATTGTGCTATAAAGGAGTTTTTTGTACAGTAGAATATATTTCAATCTTCATTAAAATGTTTACGTTCATCGTCTGAATATCGATGTAATCCTTCTAGGAGCAAATTTGGTTTATTCAATTTCCAATTCTTTAAAAGGACGTGCCACCAAGCACTCTTTAAGACACATGCAATTTCTGCTATGCGTTTAAAGTATAATAGAAACAAAAGGCACAAGCGCCCCTATATACCAACAAATAGTTTATATATTACAGCAAAGTTTTACTATTTACATAATATTTTCTGAACCGCGTATTCTGAAATAGTTATTCATCTTTGACAGTTTCTCGTTATGTACATATTATTGCAACAACCTATACTTGATAAAATTAATGGGCTTTTTATAGAAATAATTATACAATAATATTGATTGAGTTAAGTTTGCTTGGATAGACAACCGGATTTAATTAACCTCTCAGAAACCTAGAATATTAAATCCGTCAGTACCCACACACACACATCTGTGAGCACGAGCCATTCACACCACACACACACAAACATTCGCACGCACCCACACACACACACACACACACACACTCACAAACACCTGCAACCGCTTATTATAGATTGGCTATTGCAGCTGTTAAGAAGCTTTATTAGCGACATTTGTAGCAAATACATACCTATGGAGGGCACGTGCATCGAACACATTATCTCATCCATCGCGAAATAAAGTGCAAGGATTTATTCGTAAACTTACGTTCCTATTTCAGTATTTATAACAGAAGTTTTCCACTCAATTTCAATGTGAAATTTTCGTTCTACTCTATTCCTTGAAGTCAATATAGTAACTCGACACAGTTTTGCTAGAAATGCCTCAAAACTGGCGGAAAAGGATATATTTGTGTTCAGTTAAAACTTGCATAACTATTTCTACTAACTCCGTACTTTTTAACCGATCAATATAGTCATCGTTGTCAACTAGAAGACAAACATAATATACGTCTGCCCTATATCAAAATACTAACCGTAGAATTTAATTAACAAGACTTCTCTAGAGGAAACTGCTTTTATGTGAGGCATACAAAACGGCAGATATTGAAGTCCTTTGTCATACTTCTCCCTTTGTAGTGGTTAATTTTGTAGCTTTGTCTAGTTATTCAATAGTATAAAAGCAATGTCAGATATTTAATATAAAAGCAATCAAAGCGAAATCAATATCTTCCATTTCAATTAGTACATGCACAGTGTTTGTTTCTTATTGTATGAATAGTACGTGCATTTCAATCAGATAACGTAAGGCCGTCAGTTATGATCCAACATCAGAGCACGATTTAATGGAAATCGGATGAGGACACGCGTTACAACATTGGAGAATGCAGTACGAGTTTTGCTTTCCGTATTGTATATGTACGTGTGTGCATAATATACATTATTTATATTAATTGCTGCGAATCTGCCTATAGAAATCAAGCCCCACAGATTGGGTGCTATAATTGCTCTGTAGCTAGGCTCTAACTAATCGAGCCCCAGCGTCGGGCGCTATAATTGCTCTAAATTACTCTCTAGAAACCATCGAGACCCTAAAATTCGTACCCCACACTTTGGGCGAGATAAATGCTGCGTAGTTTCCTTTGAAAAGGACGTTCTAAAAATATATGTTGTCACAATTACCTGCACCTACCTGAAAATGATGCCCTACCACCTAGACTTGCAATTCATATCACCCTACAATAATACCCTCTGAAGATGCTTTCCAATTCGGACGCCGAAATCTCCAACTTCCTTAGGTATATTCGCCACGACTGCTCACTTGTCCTCTGAAAATCTAACCCTACTACTTAAACAAAAAAAAGTTGACCTCCAAAAGTACATCACGATTTATTTGAACATCAAGTTGCTATTCAAAAATTTCAGTTTTACATTCCTCATACATCTTGAATTTTTAACACATATCATCAATCTTAAAAGAAGTTATTTTAAATAAAATAATTTGGAAATTTTTTTAATTACATCAATAACTAACCAAAAGTAACTGGGCTTATCCCCAAACTTTATTTTAAACCCCCAGGTCCAATACGAGCTTATAGTAAAAACCTTTCTTTACCTATGTGCTAACTACTGCACTGAAATTACCTAAAACCCTTTTACTTTGTACAAAAAGCCAATATTACACCTTCATTTTATACCATCAAGTAGTACATAAATAATTTTCCATATACTCCTTTCTCAAGGTAAATCGTCAAATAAAATGTCCTTACAATACAATAAAATGCACCGATAATCCCCAAATAGTCATAATCACCCACAAAATCACAATAAGCAAAAGCTTTACAAAGGTTGCACTACCTGGATTGTAGCACCACCAGCTCTCTGCGTGGAAACCATCTCCAACGTCGTTATCCCACTCGACTGCGCGCTCAAAAATTTCTCCACGTAACCTCTCACCATCCGGAATAGCACGCTTCTACCCAGATTTCTCCGCTGCTAATGCACAGTACTCCCATGCTCTCGTACATCTGCTACTGGTCCATTCATATACTTGATTTGTACCCAGAGTACATGAAACGCCTCCAACCACAAGTAGTAAAAATTCTGCTTACTTTACTTTCAGCGTCGATTATTAGCAGGATTTTATATACTTCACAATAGCCATATAACTTTGCACCAACTTGTGCATATTACATTTTAATAAAATCTAAACTCACTTATTTACATTTACACTTGTATGTAGCTTGGTTGAAGATCAAAAGAAAAAGACAGCCCTTACCACCTCCTCTAGGTTTATATAGCATTCAAAACTGCTTCCCTGAATCTATTCTCACCACCCCTATAACACACTTTTTTAATAACGTTTTCAAACCGTCCACCGGTTCCAGAAACCTATGCACAACATAACAACAAACGGTCGCTCAAATTCTACAAACCAACCATTACCCTTAAGTTATTCTAGGTAAAATTTTCAACCGTTTTCAAACGGTCGCAAGAATCTTGGAATTTTCAGTTACAAACAATCGTTTTACAGAGAAACCCTCATTAAAATTTCAACAGCTGTCACTTTCCGTGAAATCTCCCGATAACTGCCATCCACTGTAACCTCCAAAACACGCCTCCAATGCACGCGTATATCCGTCATTTCACTCTAACCTGCATTTAAAATCTTTCATCTTTTGTCTTTTCCCTTTCTTAATTTTCAACATTCGTCGTGTCCTTCTTTTATTTTCGTCTAACCCGTATGTTATATCTCGTTCTTTCTATCCTCGCTATTCATACTCTCTGTTCTACCTAATCGATCGATACTATTGTCTATCTTGCTCTTATTCACCTAATCTAACAATCGTACTCTGTTTGCAACCTTCTACTAGACTTCTGATTCCCTTTCCAACTAATATCTTCAGAAAACACATCCGTCTCTGTCTTTCTTATTTGCGTTAAATTTCCTTGTCTAACAGACGTTTCTAAGTCAACAAAAGCTAACCATGTGTTATTTCCCTTCTTTGCTACTTCATATAAAATACAGTCTTTTTCTTTATATTATCGATCTGTTTTCCTACGTAACGTGCAACAGTTTATCTAACATAGACCTGTGTTTGTTTCTCAACGGTCTTTTACCAGGAATCCTAATACCTGTTGACAAGCTTTAAACTCGATACAAAGGACGTGCCTGCTATGCTAAACCTTTCTAGAAATATTATACCTATTCCGGCTTTATTTTACGCTAAGCTACACAAATAAATAACTACCGCATTGAACATGCGTTACTAAATAAATACATCCTCTTCCATTATCGATTTTTATGCTACAAACATAAAAGCTTTCGTATTACAAATTTACACACTATTTCATTTTAACATCTTAACTACGCTTTACGGAACTACGTTTCATGCATATTTATGAAACCATGCTTTACAAAATTACGTTTTCTACCTAATAATAATTAATATTTGCAGTGAATTTTACAACTACGTACAATTAACCCTAATATTTAATAAAAGTGGTAAATTATTATCCTATATTTGGGAAAAACGTCTTAACTTTACTTGACCCTTATATACACGAGCTACCCTGCAATAACTAATTATTTAATCTTTCTAATACCTTTTATAACATACAAATCCACAGTACTATATATATATATATATATATATATATATATATATATATATATATTTGTATATATTGCAGTGGATTTCTCTCAAGGCCAATCGAGCCCTAGTGCCGTTGGGCCGTCATAAAAATTTTCTGAAAATTTAATAAAAAAAACAAATACCTCTGGAATGCCTCCTTATTTCTGCACACCCCGGCTAGCTCTAAAATCTGCTTCCTCTTGGATACCTACCATCCTAAGTTCATTTTTTTCTTACAAATACAGTCAAATGAAATTACCACTCAAATAATGCAACAAGATATACAACCTTTTTATTTACACATATTAACAAGTTTCCAATAGCACGAAAATATTTACACACTTGTATATACAGTTTCCTAAAATGTTACCATTTCAATGCTTAAATCTTTTAAAATTTCATGGTTTTTATATATTTGAACAATTTTATTTTAGACAAGTAAATGGACCCGTCGTGCAACCCTAAATGGATTTCTTTCTGGTCTTTGTTGAGCTCAGTATAACACAGTTACTTTAAATGCTTTTATACATCACATTTTTGTTTAAAATAAAGCTAAAAACCCGTTTACTCGTTACAACAACATTTTTATGTCATTAATAAACATTTTTAAATGATCAATATCAATTGTCCTTTACATACATCCCTTCAAATGAGTTTTTATGGTAATAAAATACATTCCCCAATAAGTCATAACACTCAAGCACAAAACACCAGCACAAATGTTCAAGCAAAAGCAAGAAATTAATTTTCTTTACCTGGAGTAAGTTTCTTCCATCGATACCTCTGAAGATGTGTTCCAAAACTCTCGTCGTTGTATCCATACACTTCGTTATTATACCCGGATAAGGCTCATTTCCACTCGCTATCCAAATCTCTGCAACTACCTTTAGTATTTCTACCCGGATAACTGTCTGGACCAAGCATAATCTTCCATAATCACTACACTTCACGCATACTGGTTTCAAACTTCTCGACTCACTTACCCAAGTACCATCCTATCATTAGATCGTAGCGTGTAGTAACAGTATGTTTTATAAGCCAGCACCCACTTGTGCAAATTACACTTTCAATACATTATCAATGTACGTTACTAACAGCGCTTTACACACTTTTAAATAGGATGTTGTATTATAAGTCAACGAATAAGTGAGAATCAGTACAAAGTAAGAACACGTAATAGCAAGTAAGTAAGAGCTTTAATACCTCTTCCAGTGTATTTATATGCTTTTGTACGCCCCTCACGGACCCTATTTCCATCGAAAAGCTTATTTTTCAAAACCGATTCTCCAAATTTTGTACGTAACGAACTTCCACTTCTGAAAATTCCAAGTTTACCGTGCTTTTACATTGAAATTCGCTCAACAACATCTAACCGACGTTAGCTTCTCAAAACTTCTAGCATTCGACCAATTATATTGCTTTCCCCCATTTTTAACGTCTAACCCCTAGGTACCGTTCTTCGTTTCTCCCATATTTACTGTCTCTTTTAGAATCCAACTCAAACTACAGAAAATCGATATTGTGATTGGCCTCTAAATCTACTGCGTATTTTCGACGAGTATTTTAACCAACGTTTTATTATACGTGTTCTCTGTCTGTTTTACATTATGGATATTTCCATTCACTCTGTCTTCAAAGCATTTGTTATTTTAGCAGCTTGTGTGCATCGACCGCTACAAACAATTCTACAGAATTTTGTGCCAACGTTCATTTCAGTTCTTTGAACTTGACATTTAACTATCAGGCGTTTCTTTGAAGCAAACTGTCCGTTTAAAATTATAATTCCAAGTTTTAGAGTTTTTTAGGTTTTGTATAATGAAGTTACATGGAAATATTGCTTTTAAATTATCGATTTTCTATACCCAAAAGCTCAGTTTCTTATCCGATGCGCTTGATTTAAAATATTAAAACTAATTATGCGTATTTTTGGGTTTTCATGTACTCTAAAGCTTCTACACGTTTTGCAATTTTACATTCCAATTTGGAAATACAAAAATATCATATTATCTGTCCGTTTTCACTATCTAAACTGATTCATTTGGCGCGTAACTAAATTGTTCCTATTTCCTATATACACAGTTGTTAAAAATTTATTATCTAGACCTATATATCCTTTTTAACCTATAATTTCCACGACAATATATACATATATATATATATATATATATATATATATAAATATTTTAGGTATTTAATTACACAAGGTAAGTTGATAAATACTATTGTATTATAGTGAATAAAATGAAATAATGACTTAGACTTTTATGCAAAGCCCAAATGATTATTTCAATTATATATATATATATATATATATATATATATATATATAAATATTTTAGTAGTCAATAATAATAATAATAATAAAAATAAAATATGTGTATATATATAAATATATATATATATATATATATATATATATATATATATTTAATAAGATAAAAGAATAACATAGCCTCATATGCAAAATCCAAATAATCATTTCAAATTAAGTCTAGTAATTGAAAGAAAGAAAATGTAAGATCCCAGACAGGATTTGAACCTGCATTTTCAGCTTTCAGGGCTGACATATTTAACAATTACACTACCGGGACTGGTGATAAAATTAAAAAATTTATACAAATCTAATTGTTTTTTGTGATAAAAACCGATACATCGTATGCGTATGCACTTACTACCAGT
The DNA here is from genome assembly GCA_036346225.1 of Platerodrilus igneus. Taxonomy (NCBI): domain Eukaryota; kingdom Metazoa; phylum Arthropoda; class Insecta; order Coleoptera; family Lycidae; genus Platerodrilus; species Platerodrilus igneus. The sequence goes on from JARFIW010000791.1 coordinate 9,360,833, forward strand.
TTGTTAAAATCTTTAGTCGGGAGAGGAAAGGAGAGTTGCGGAGGAAAGGCAAATAGGGTGTTATGGCAATGGTTAAGGAAGGGTTCTAAAGATAAAACAAAAAGCGGTCCAGAGTGAACATCCTTGCCGTATTCTTTTACGGTGCACAATCTCACTAGTTATAAACGTGCCAACTTTTAAATGCGATTTCGAGTTCTTGTAAAGTGTTTGTATATTACTTATAAAGAAGGGTCCAAAGTTAAATATTCTCCGTGTTTCAAACAGATATTCGTGTTATATATTTTCAAATGCGGGTAACTTTTAATTATAGCTAATGGAAGGTGATTCTCATGTTATGACGTATGAGTGTGTGTGTGTGTTGTTGTTGTTGTTGTGTGTGTGTGTGTGTGTGTGTGTGTGTGTGTGTGTATAGGTGCGCGCGTGCGAACATGCGTACGTGCGTGGGTGTGTGTTTACGTGATTGCATTTGTGTATGTAGAGTGTAACTACACATTTGTGTTTTTTCATATATTTTTTATATATTTTTCATATTTGTATGATTTGAACTTGAGCAAGTAAGTGGATATCGAACTTAGATTGGAGATATTTTTTTATTTATTCTATTTGGGCAGTTATATATGTGACACATTTCTTTGAAAATGCATTTAGGAGTTTCTAATATTTTTGCGTCATTAAAACCCATATTATAACCATTCCTTAATGCATATGTAGACACAGCACATGCCTGAGGTTTTATTTTAATATCGCTCTTGTGTTGCGTTATTCGGTGTTTTAAATTTTGGACAGTCTGCCCTATTTAGGAAGCATCACAATCGTAACAGTTTATTTTATATTTAACATTCCGCTGATTTAAACAGGGAGTTTTATCTTCTACTTTGGAAAATAAATTTTTTATTGGGACTAAGTTTTGCTTCGCGATTTTTATGTTTTCGTATTTACGTTTTCAAAGTTATATCAACTTTTGAATTTTTTGTAGAAATCGTGCAGAAGTATAGTTAATAATTCTTAACAAAAAAATGTTAACTTTTTCAACGCTTTTTGTCGTGTTGGTAAAAGTCAAAGCATTTATAAATGTTAGCTTTATCAAAACAATCCATCACCTCAAAAAAAATCATGATTGCAGCTTGTCTGTAGTGTCAAGAATTCTACGTGCTTTCCACATGCAAATTACACAAAAAGAATGTTTTCATGTAAAAGTGCGCAACTATCGAAAAACCTTCCTTGGTTCACTCCTTTTCTTTAGAGGTATCACATATGGATGTCAGTTTATTAACTAATAAAATATTTGTGTCTAATACTATAAACAACACTTTTATTGAAAAACTCAAATAATTAATTGCCTGAGAGTTTATGTAGGACGTGACCACTAAATTTACAGTAAATTAAAGTAGATAAAGATCGTCTTTTACTATTTAGACTAGCTTCATAAAGTAACTTTACTTAATTAAGTAATTTAAATATAACAGTACAGTACAGCCCAGGGTTATGAGTTAGTTATTTGCGCTGAAGCTTAAAGTCACTTTTTAAATCAACTACAAACAGTGGCATACATACATACAATTCAGCAGTAATGCACCTAAATTACATTTTAAGTATTGCATGTATTCCGCATCATATGTTCTGTATTAAAAATATTTATGTATTTAGTATGTCTTGTCGTTTGTTTGCAACATCTGTTTTTAAATTGTGAGTTAGTTTGCGGTAAACTTTTTTAAGATACTGGTTACGATTTTGTACATATTACTTTGCTGACTCAGTTTTTATAGTAATTTGTATAGCTGCCACATATTACCATAAATTTTAAAGATTTTTTTAGGTTATTAGCTATTGCTATACACTACATTACCTTTCATTTAAGTGCATCCTTGTAGCTGTCAATCAATTCATTGTTGAATTAATCTCCTTGTTCCTTTTGATCCTAGACTCTTTAGTTTTTTTGTTACAATATAAACCACATTGAGCAAGGCATTATATAAAACTACTCTGACTTCAACATCTCTAAGATCGAGAAACCCATCAAGGTAGCTATAAGGACATTCGACGAAATATCTCGTCATGAGAACCCTCTGATCAGGACAGCAGGGGCCTACGAGATAACACCAATAAAGCAACGTAGACCGATAACGGTAGTTTTAGATTAGCCTAATTAATCAGTAAAATAACATGTATTAAGTAAGCTGACACTAGGATAGCACGAATATACCGTTTTTTCAGCTGCAGCTAAATATTGTTAGAATATCTTAAGTCCACTTATCTTTTCCTGTTAGATAGATTTAAAATGAAATGTCTTAGATTCAAATTTTCCCGCTGTTCGCCTTTAAATAAAGAACAAAAATTTGTAATTGATATTTAATAAATGGCAACGTCAAAGATGAGTAAGTATTGATATTTACGTGACACTGAAAGAGTTAGCTCCTAATATTTTATAGTGGAAAGCTGAATCAAACTAGCTTAGTGTTATGGCTAGGAGGAAATGACGGTATAACAATACCAGGGCAGTGTGGCGAATACTTCCGGGTAGAGTTTAATTAAATGAGAAGCATGATTGAATCTTTTATAGGAATTCTGTATTGCAAACAGCTTCATTACTATGCTAGTCATATTCGAGTATTACTAAATTTATAATTCACTTTTGAGAGCTTTGCTAACGCGTTTGTTGTATATAAATACCAAAAGCTTCTGATAGCAGCCTTCTTGGCGCATTACATTAACTTGAAAATAAAATTCAGACCCTTAAATTTTGTATTATGTAATCCATTGCCGCAGTGTGGTAAATACGCTGCAGCTAACTGACTGGCAGCATTTGATTAAAGTGTATGGGTGTTGATGGTGGTAACTTACGTGTTGTGTTTAATATTCGCATTTACTCTCAGATGAAAAACATAAAAGACGCCAAGATATTTAGAATACGCTTGTGTTGTATTTAGAGCTTTAGTATACTACAAGAGTTTAAAAGAATATTTTTGGACATACGTTATGAAACCTGATACATATTTTATTATATATTATGTCAATCCAATCCCACTAAAGCGTTCTTCTCTTTTTAAGTTTGATCTAAAAGTATGAAATTTGGTATTTACATGTGTGTCCCTTGAAAAGACTACCCCACGAAACATATGGCGGAAACCTGTGCATTTAGAATATGTGTACAGGAATCCATACAGTATCAGTAATTTATTTTCAAGCAAACTTCGTAGACTTAAAGGTGTTGGGATTTTTAATGTATCTAATTGTGATAGGTTTTAGTGCAATTGGAAATTTTAGAAAAATAAAGTGCATTAGTTGCAATCCATTATAATGAAATAAATTTCAAAGTTTAACAACCGTGATATATTTCTAGCATTAATCGACAAATCTGCTTAATACCACAATTTAGTTCTCGATCCTGATATTTTTACCAATCATTCATTACACAGCTGCGAGGAATTCCAAGCAATTAGTTTAGGATATTATTCCTATCTTGCCAATTTGCCATCCGCCTTCATACTTTAGTTCGTAACATAAAATGCTAGAAATGCTTTAGAAGATAGTTCTGTATCAATTAGAAGTCATATCTATTTGTACTATTTGTACAACCTCTTACGAGGATTACTTGGGCGACCTTATGCTGACTGTTCATAGTATACCGTCTATGGGATATGGAAGACGAAAAAACTATCCTACTCGTTTTTGTAGTAGTATCTTCAATATGAAATGAGTGGCAAACGTTAGGCCGCTGATAGGTGTGAGAATTTTAGAATGGTTAGTTTAACTTCCCATGCTTCCAAAATACTAACAATAATAATTAAAAATAGAGTAGAAGCTTCGACTGAGAATCATTTTGACGAAGACCAATATGGTTTTCGTAAAGACAGAGGGACTAGAAAACCGATACTATTAATTAGGGTAATTATCGAAAAACGGTTACAAAAAAATAAAAATACTCATTTCGCGTTCGTACATTTAGAAAAAGCTTTTGATAGGGTTAATTGGACTGTTATGTTCAGAGTTTTGCTAAAAATAGGAATCTCTCATAGGGATGGAAAAAGTATTTACAGTCTATATGAAAACCAAAGCGTAGTAAGTAGATTTGATAAAATAGAAAAGGAAGTTGAGATTAGAAATGGTGTTAGACAGGGGTGTATACTATCTCTCTTTATTTTTAATGTTTATATTGAGGAAGCTTTAAACTTAGCTAGAGAGAGAAAAGAGATAAGTAATAGTGTGCAGGGACAGAAAATAGACATGTTACATTTTCAAGATGATATAGCCATTATAGCAGAATCTAGAAAAGAGTTAGAAGTGGTTTTAAATATTTTAGATGAGATACTACAGAGTAACTATAGTATGAGAATTAACTCAGGAAGGACAAAGATAATGACAAGTGAGTTACAACCTAGTTCTAAACCAAAATTAAAAATAGGTAATATCGAGTTAGAGGAGGTAGATGAATTTTGCTCTTTAGGTAGTATAATTACAAAAGATGGATGTAGCAGAAGCGATATGGTAGCTAGAATAGCTCAAGCTAGAAAAATGTTTTTAAAACAAAAGGACTTACTAATAGTAATTCGAACTCTTTTCATCAAATATATTCGAGGACTTGATATTTTTTATAATTTTGAACAGATAGCAAAAAAAATACACCACAAGCCGTGTAATCTCTCTCGTAGTACTATAGGACCAATTTAAAAATATCCAATTACTCCTGTCTAAACATTAATAAAAAATTGTTGCGGTATTAACGTCATAAAAATTGTAAGTGTGGTCAAGCGACAACAAATGTCCAAATAAAAGATAAGTGCAAAAATAACATTCTATTGATTAAAACTAGTACTTTATAAGAAATTAAATTGGGCTCGTCAACATAAAAATTCGTTTATCTCTTAAAATAGAACTTTTCACTTTTTATTTCTTACTGCAAGATGCTTTACCTCCCATTGCCCCCCCCCCCCCGCGGAATCTTTAGGCATTATGGTGGATCCACTTCCGGCCGGGTGAAATTTAATCCCATACAAGTGCGCTGGGTGCGTGCGACATAAACGAATTTATTATACAGCTTTGTCAATTATTAGCTATGGTATGCAACCTTTAGTAAACATACACAATTTCTAAACCGTGCAACAATCTGGCATTCTTTAGACAGTGCTACCTACAATAAGAACCCTTTAAAACATACTGCACACGTTAATATGTTCCAAAAGCGTGTACCATCCAGTGTTGAATACTATGTAAAGTGAGAATAAGATAAATAATTATTATTCTACCAATCATATCGCAAGGAAAATTGTATAAGATAGTTTACTGATAAGCTACCCACAGAACAGCTAATTCCTTTTATCCTTAAATAAAAATAAACCAAAATTGTTGCAAATTATTGTAATATTCGTAAGACGTAATTTGCTAATGATCCCAATATAGTAAACGTAATTCAATAAATTTGAAAAATTTCTTACCTATATCAAATCTAACTTCGCTTTGATAGGATCGACAAAGCGGACCTATAATGGGGCGGCTCCGTGGCGTAGTGGTATGTTTGTGACTACTACGGCCAAGGTCCCGGGTTTGAATCCCGACACGGTCCGCTTGAAGAATGTTGGGCGAGCATTTTTCACAAAAATACACCTTCGTTCGGATGAGTGGTAAAATGGAGATCCCGTGTGTGAGTGTTGTCACGCACGTTAAAGATCCCTACCTTGCTTGGAACAGCAAGGGTTCGGCAAAATTCAAAATTTTCCAGGTAAAAAAAAACTCGCTTCCTGGCCAATGTAGAACGTTCGGCCGAGCATTAGAAAATCACATGTAAAGATCTATAATGGTATATCAATGTATTAATTCCATAAGTGCTTGTAAACAGAAGTGGGGATTTTATAATTATTGTACTAATTTACTTGTTCCTATACGCTATCCGTAACTACTGACCTTTCACTGAATATTAAAATGTTGTTTACATTTTTGTTACAGATTTATTTTTGAGTTAGGGCTTTGCACTTAATTACAAGTCTACTCTTTATTCTATACGGGTTCCTTCAGTTTACAGCTCGATGATTACATTGTCATGGAGACGAATGTCAGTAACTTCGATTATAGTTTGAATATTTGGTAATCTCGTTAATTTTCAGTTTTTGCATTATTATGCCATTCTCAACGGACCTGCCCCTTTATGAAGTTTTAAAATACTAGAACGGGTAGAATAGCTTGCGTGTTTCAATGAGCTAAAAAACCAAGCTATAAGTTTACCCCAATTAATGGGATCTTTAGTGAGGAACCAGACTAAGGCAGGTTCCCGAAAGAGGGCAGCAGCTTTTTCGATACTTAGAGTGGCAGAGACCATAGGCGTCAGTATGACATTCTAAGACACGCTACTGCAATGTGGAAGGAAGGCAACGGGAAACAACCACATTACCTCTTAAGTACACTGCGTACAGAAATTGTTAAACACGATGGCATACTCTGGGGTAAAAAATTCCGGAGGTAAAATAGTCTCCCATTCGGATCTCCGGAAGGTGATTACTCCGGGAGATGTGATCCGAAAGCATAAAAAAGATCCGTGAACATTTTGCGAGTCAAAGGGTGGAATGTCAGAAGTATGAAGCAAGTAGGTAAGCTAGAGAACATGAAAATCGAAATGGATGGGTTAGCACTAGACATAGTAGGGATCAGCGAAGTCCGCTGACCAGAGGCGGGGGATTTTTGGAGTGGAGACTTCAGGGTAATTCATACAGGATCAGAGGAAAGGTATTCGGATGTGAGGATAGTTATGCGAAAAAAGATAGGATGACGTATAGAAAGCTACTTACAAAAGAACGAAAGAGTATTCATGGTTAGATTAGAATCTAAACCGGTAAATACAGTAATAATACAAGTATACATGCCCACGTCTAGCTACAGTGAGGAAGAGGTAGAGGCGATCTTCAAAGATATCGAAGACACACTAAGATACATAAAAGGACATGAAAATTTAATAATGACGGGGGATTTTAATGCAGTGGTAGGTGAGGGTGGGGAAGAAGCGGTAGTAGATTTATTTGGTTTATGCACGAGAAATGACGTGGGAATTAGGCTGGTAGAATTTTGCAGCAAGGACAATTTAATCATCACAAATACATTATTTCAACATCATGCTAGATACACGTGAAAAATGCGAAGAGATATAGGAAGATATCAAATATATTAAATTATTGCTAGACAACTGTTTAGGAATCAAGTAAAAGCTACCCAGAAGCAGATACGGACACTGACAACAACATCGTAATTATGAAGGCCACTTCTAAGTTTAAGAATTTGAAAAAAAGAAACGGCAAAAGGCATGACTTTGAGAAGCTAAAAGATAAAGATATTAACGAAAAATTTGAAAAAAAGTCAAATGAATTGCTGACAGATATCGGGAAAATTTCTGATACTAAGAAAGTAGAAGCAGAATGGAATAACATTAAATCCAGTTTAGACATGGCAACCAGAAACATTTTGGGGTATATACAAAAAGAAAATAAGAAACCATGGATAACAAAGAATATCCTGAGTTTAATAGAAGAAGGGCGAATATACAAAAATAGATCAGACGAAACAGGAAAACAGAGATACAAAGCCATAAAATGGGAAATTATTTGCAAATGCAGGAACGCTAAAGATCAATGGATTGATAGAAAGTGCAAAGAGGTACAAACTATGATGGAAATAGGAAAGACAGACGAAGTATACAAACTGATTAGAATGAATTTTAAGGATATAAAACCATTTAGCAAAAATATAAGGGACGCGGAAGGAAACGTAATTATAAAAAATGTAAAGAAAGTGGTTAGATGACAAAAATATATAGGAAATTTATATGCAGGAGAGGTACTGACAGAATTAGAACAAGAATCAGACGTTCAAAATGATGACTTGGAATATCCTATACTTCGAGATGAGTTTGAATTAGCATTAAAGAGTCTGAAAAATGGTAAGGCGCCGGATACAGATAAGGTGCAAGCAGAAACTCTAAAAGCCGCTGTACAAGCAGTAACAGAACGTCTCCTCCAACTTGTAAGCTGTATGTCTGAGACAGGCGAGATCAGCAAAGAATTCAAATGTAACATCATTCTAACTATACCAAAAAAGAGAGGCGCGGATAAATGTAAAAATTGTCGAACAAAAAGTTTGACAGCGCACGTGTCAAGAATATTAACTAGAATTGTACAAAAATGAATGATAGAACGAGCTGAAAAAATACTAGGAAAAGATCACTTTGCGTTTAGACGAAACAGGGGAACACGAGAGGTTGTTTTAGCTGTGAGAGAGATAATGAAGGGAACAATAGAAAAGGGGGAAAGCGTATATATAAAGTTTGTAAATCTGGAAAAAGCATTCGACAATGTAAAATGGAAAAGAATTTTCAATTACTCAAAAAGCTTGGAGTGAGTTTTAGCGATAGACGGATAGTACTTAGCTTATACAATGAGCAAACAGCGGTAATAAAATTAGAGCAGGAAAGAAGAGAAGTATATATTAGGAAAGTGGTAAGACAGGGATGTGGATTATCCCCATTAACTATTAAATTCCACATTGAAAAGGTAATGAATATTGTCAAATGCAGGAATACATTTGAAACTACTATGCAGGGACAGAAGATTTATATGCTTAGATTTGCAGATGATATAGCGGAATCAGCATCTAGCAACGAAGAGCTAGAAGCTGCTCTTAATGAAATGGAAACAGTTCCGATAGAGAGATACGGTGTGAAAATTAACAAAAATAAAACCAAAGTTCTAGTATGCAAAAGTGTGAAAAATAAATCAAAAACAATAATACAACTAGGCAACGAGAACTTACAAAGGGTTAAGGATTTCTGTTACCTAGGAGGCCAAATAACGCTAGATGGGAAAAGCACAAAGAATATAAAACAAAGATTAGCACAAGGTCGTGCTAAATTTAACAAGAAAAAGCAACTACTGTGTTCAAAGACAACAAACATAGAAACAAGGAAAAGATTGCTTAAAACATATGTGTGGAGCAGGGCACTGTATGGCTGTGAAGCCTGGACAGTAGGAGAAGCAGACAAGAAAAAGATAGAAGCCATAGAAATGTGGTGCTAATGACGTATGATGAAGATATCATAGAGAGACAGAGCTAAGAACAGAGAAGTACTAGAAGCGATAGGAGAAGATAGAAATTTGTGGAAAACAGCAAAAAAAAGAGAGATAGGATGTTAGGCCACATACTAAGACGTGAGGGAATAGTGGGGAATATATTAGAATCCGAGATAAGAAAAAAGAGAAGTAGAGGTAGACCAAGGTTAGACTATTGCACACAGATAGTGAAAGATGAAGGATGTGGGAATTTCAGGGAAATGTGTAGTCTGGCTCAGAATAGAAATCAATGGAAAAAAAACAAGTGATGAAAAAAATAACTGTACTTGAACGTGATGATTATTGTAAACAACTACAGGTATTGGTCTTGCAGTATTCTCAACTAATGTTAATTATGCAAAAGGATTTACTGAAAAACTATTAATTCAGTAAATGTCTAAGTGTTGGGGGATCCTTGGCCGCCACAGGCTGCTTAACCCCCTTCAGATACTACTGAATCTCGGGGAAATAGGGCATAGTAGGAATTTCAAGGCCCTGTGTAGGCTAGCTCAGAACATAAGTTGAGGTATACGTCCAACTAGTTTCAAGAAGTAAAACCTAATGACGAAAAATTAAGTGCACTTAAATCTGATAATTATTATAAATAATTACAGGTGTTGGTTGTGAAATATTTACAACTAAAGTTGATTGTGCGAAAGGATATATTGAAAAGCTATTACTTCAACAAAAGTTCAAGTGCTGGGAAAACTTGGCAGCCAAAAGCTGTTTATCCTCCTTCACATACCACTGAATATCGAGGAAATAAGGTATATCTCTGTTAAACAGTAGAAGATGACCAAACTGTATCAAAAACGAAAGAACAGCAGCTATGTTCAAAGACAACGAGCAGAAACAAGAAGAAAATTGTTCGAAGCATATGTGTGAAAAACAGCACAGTACGTGAAATAGGGGTAGTAAGAAAAGCAGACAGAAAGAGATAGAAGCCTTCTAGAATGTTGGGTTACAGATGTATGAGAATGGTAGCATGGACAAATAAAGTTAATAACAAATAGTTTATAGAAATAGTAGAGGAATAAAGATATCTGTGGAAAACTAAAAAAAATAGTAGAAATAGAAGGGCAGGATACGTTATACGGCATTTCTGGGGAATAGTACCGGATACATTACAAGCAGAGATAGGAAGAAGGAGATAGAGGTAGACCGAGATAAGACTTTTGCATGTAGATAGTGATAGATGCAAACTGTGCAAATTTCAAGGAAATGTAAGGGTTAGTTCAGAATAGAAAACAATGAGGGTACGCGTCTAACCAGTTCCACGATTGGGGACCTAATGATGCTGATGATGTATTATTATGCATTAGCGTTGCATGTGATTTTTAACTTATGAATTTGTCTATTTAGGGTATGTGATACATTCATTATGTTAGTTGACGAGGAATGGTATAGATTAGCGTAATATGTATAAAGGTGTTAATAACTGGGTTTTAAAGTATTTAGGTGTCGTTCCATTCTGGTTTGTACGCCGCTGGTCGCGTTTGACCTAATCTGCCCTTTCACTTTCATGTTAGTGACTTTTTGGTTTTGTTGTGCGATCTTAGCCTTTTTCAAATCCCTTTGGATGTGGTTGTAACTTTGTGCGATGTCAACTGCTAATTGTTTAAGATAGCCTGAAATTCACTTTTTACAAAATTCTTTCAAGTCTTAAGTAGGATTGGTTAAAGTTGGAATGAAATGGGTTCCCATAGTGATCCCTGGAGAGTAAAGTGTGCTCCGTTGAACAGCCCAGGGTGTTGTAGGTCTAATGTAGCTTTAAGGCCGTTCACTGTGGCTTTTTCGTTTGGAATTCTTCCATTAGTACCTCATTTAATTGCTGATTCTGCGTTGGATGTGTTAAAGTGGCACGGCAAGTCTGGATATTTGGACTCTGAAATCTTAGCGATTACTCGTAGTGTATGTGATAACTTTGGTGACATCATGGCTCATATCCATATTTGTAGGCCGCTATTTGAATTTTTGTGTGCAGCGGAAATTAAGGTTTTATCGACAGCACTGAGCATCGTACTAAAGATTTTTTAAAGATCCTCTATTCACAGACCTTTGCATGGATCTATTCGCATATCCTTTCGTTGATTTGTATGCAGCTCCTGTAGCTATAACTTTCACATCTGCTGTTGCAGCTCCTTAGGCGGCTCCGTGGCGTAGTGGGTATGCGTATGACTATTACGTCCAAGGTCCTGGATTCGAAAAATGATATGCGAGCATTTTTCATAAAAAATACGCCCTCGTTCGGATAAGGGTTAAAATTGAGGTCCCATGTGTGTGTGTGTTGTCACGCACGTTAAAGATCCCTACTTTGCTTGGAACAGTAAGGGTTCGGCAAAATTCAAAATTCTCCAAGTAAAGAAAAGTTTGTTTTCTGGCTTATGTAGTACCTTCGGGTGGAGCATTGGAAAATTAAATGTAACGTTGCAGTTCCTTTCATGTGCTCATTCAGTGAGGAAGTGAAATACACATTAGCGCAAAATTTCCTAAATACTACAAAATTATCTACGTTATGGTACATCCAACTAATTCTGCGTTACTATCACTCCTGTCAGGTTTCACCAAGGAATTGTAAGTTATTTAGTTTACGAAGAGGTAAGCAATCACTTTCATCAATTGTATGTTAATGGGGTTAATTACTTGTTATGTTTTTAATAAATATTACTAATTAATTCCTTCAGCGCCCATTCTATTTGCTCATATAAATTATATTTTAATTGGCACTTAGTCACTACTGTATTTGGTTATATGTATCTATATGTATGAATGGATAGATTTAATTTAAATTTACTTGTTGTTCTTTTCGATACTGTTAAGCTCACCAAACACCGCCTGTACGCGCAGTTCGGGACCCCCGCTCCCCCCTCCGCAACGGCCTTTGACGTTAGCGCGCACTTAGTCAGTCCCGAGCAAGCAAGAGTTCCGAACGGACCGCGGGATAATAGACTCCTCATTATTGTCTCGCTCTCGTCTACTACAATGACTCACACAGGTCAAACTCCAATTCTTTCAATCCATATCCACCTACCCTAGACCTAGATAGCAATCAGTACGTAAGTGTTGTGCTACCAGAAGCCGTGTATGACAAACCTCCATATCCCCTATTTTACAGTCCATCACAACCTCTCTCAGTTGACCTCATAAATTCGGTGGTAACATAAATTTTTGTCCTAATCGTTCCGGATATTAAAATTCTCGCTGCTACATACTTTGGTAATTTATTGTTAGAAAATAAATTCCATTCAATTACCTTTTTCAGACGAGTTAGAATCTTACCACCTATTACAATCAAAGGCCAAAGTTGCTCCCTTGAAAACCTTTACTATTCCGCGTTTAGAACTTTGTGGTGCTCTTCTACTTACCAAGTTAACTCATTCTCTCATTTCTAATCAGCTTCCTTATCCTCTACCAGAAATTGGCCTATTTTGCGATTCTCAAACTGTATTAACCTGGCTAAAAACCCCATCTTATTTATTAAAAACATCTGTGACAAATCGAATTAATCAAATTAGTGAGTATACATCGCTTTCACACTGGAATTATATTCCCGGCGAACTTAATACCGCTGACGTCGCCTCTAGGGGTCTCATCCCCGCCCAGGTGGTTGACAATTATTTATAGTTGCATGGTCCTCCCAACCTCAGTCAGTTGCCTTTGGTAATGGTAATGGTAATAATACATCTATCCCAGTTCTCAAAGTGCCTGAACTAAAAGCCTCGTCTACGCTGTTAGCAGCGGCTATAAACCCAAAGTTTTGCAACTTCATGAGTGGATTTTTATCACTGATCCGTTTGCAATATTTTTTAGCTTATGTTAATCGGTTTGTGCATAATTGTCGCAAGCCAACTAAGAAATTAGTGAGTCCGCTTTTTTCTAATGAGCTTCTTGATTATTTGCTGGTTTGTGTAAAACTGACCAAGCTCAGTTTTTTTCTGCGGAAATTTCTCAAATACAAAAGGGAAAACCTCTTTCTTTCACCTTTCGTAAGTTAACCCCCTTTCTGGACTCGCAATGTTTGCTGAGGGTGGGCAAACGTCTACATAAGTCTTAGTTAATCAATTAGCAAAAACATCTCTTGTTATTACCTAAGAGGGCCAAATTATCTACTCTCTTGTGTGATCATTATCACCATATATCTTTGCATTCCGGTCCCTCTTTGACACAAGCTCTTATCCAACGCAAGTTTTGGATCTTAAGACTGCGGTCGTTAGTTCGCCAGCGCATTCATAGATGCTTACCGTACTTTTGGTTTAAGGGCAAACCTTCTCAGCCAATTATGGCCAATTTACCTTCTCCTCAGGCACAAATAACTCGCGCTTTTACTCATTGACTTTGCGGGTCCCTTTCTGGTAGACACCTCCATTCGACGCAACGCACATTCCGTTAAGGCTTATATGTGTGTTTTCGTTTGTATGTGCACTAACGCGGTGCAGTTGAAGTTGGCTTCGGAACTAACTACCGAGGCTTTCTTAGCATCCCTTACTCGCTTTACGTCGCGGTGTGACGCTCCTACTACTGTGTATTCGGATTGTGGTAGTAACTTTCTTGGTGCCGCTCATGCTTTGAAGGAGGCCTATGCATTTCTCCGAAAAAATCAAACTGAAATTTTTTCTATCCTGGCTTCACGACAAATAGATTGGCGATTTAATCACCCTACGGCCCCAATTTCGGCGGTCTATGGGAATCCTGTGTCAAATCAGCAAAAGCTCTGTTAATTAGCACTTTGGGTAGTCAACCGCAAACTTTCGAAGATTAACTATTATATTTACTCGCAAGGAGGCGGTTCTAAATAGTCGTCCGTTATGTTTTATCCTTCCGATGCATTAGATTGCTTCGACTATCTCTCCCCAGGCCATTTTCTAATTAGAGGGCCTTTTTTGAGCTTACCTGAGGTCCAGTTTTCAGAAGGCGTGAGTTTGCGTTCCCGCTGGCAGCGTTTATGTCAACGTACTCAGTATTTTTGGCGTCGTTGGTCTTGTGACTATTTAAACACCCGTAGTCAGAGGACTAAGTGGAATCGTCAGACCGTTTCTTTGTCTGTGGGGGACGTCTTAGACCATTGGTCGTATAGAAAGGCTCTTCCCTGGCAGCGATGGAGTGGTTCGCGTAGCCGCAGTGAAAACTTCGAAAGGTCAATTAATTTGGCCGGTAAACAAACTATAGTGCCTCTTCCTAAGTAATAAGTACTATTGTATATTGTTTTTTCTCCTTTCTTTTTTCTCTAGTTTGGTTATTTTTTCTGAATTAACTTTTTGTTTTCACTTTTTTTGGCGTTTTTTGCTTTTCCCGAGTATCGGAGGGTAAACCGTGGTCAGTCACGAGCAAGCGAGAGTTCCGAACGGACCGTTCATTTACATTTCCAATGCTCCACCCGAAGGTACTACATTGGCCAGGAGGCGAGTTTTTTGTTGCCTGGAAATTTAGAATTTTGCCGAACCCTTGCCGTTCCAGGCAAGGTAGGGATCTTTAACGTGCGTGACAACACTCACACACGGGACCTCCATTTAACCTCTCATCCGAACGAGGGCGTAATATTTGTGAAAAATGCTCACCTGCCATTTTTCAAGCAGTCGGCCGTGTCGGGATTTGAACCCGGGACCTTGGGATCCGTAGTCTTACGCTTACTACATTGATCCACGGCGACGCCGTTCCGAACGGACCGCGGGATAATAAACTCTTCATTATTATCACGCTACTATAATGGCTCACACAGATCAAACTCCAATTCCTTCAACCTGTGAGTGTTGTGCTACCAGAAACCAAGTTTGGGATAAGTGTATTTATAAATCATTTCTCTGTGTCGTCCGTATATGACAAACTTCTATAACTGCTACTTTACGGTCCATTACAACCCCTCCCAGTTGCCCTTACAAATTCGGTTGGCCGCAACACCCCCTGAATATTATTTAATGTCTCATACTCTAGGACAGTCTATTAATTGACCGTTATATAAATTTGGCTTTCTTGAAATGTCTGGTATAACAATCTTGGCAATAATTTGTTGTAATAGCAAATGCCAGTAGTATTTTCTGTTGCTAAGCATTTTCTTAGTGTGTAGAGCATTAGGTGGCTTAAAATTCATTGTAGAGTTACCCCTAAGAAGTTTGCTAATTAACGTACACCACATATATGACCGCTTCTTCTAGTTACCAACTGTACATTTCAAATTCGCACATTTAATTAACCCTATTGCAAATCAGTTTCAACCTTCTATAAGAAATACACGTGCAAGTCTTATTATCGCAATATTAGCGGAAATAATTTTAACTAGTTTTGAGTTACAAGCACAGACAAAGACCGACGTGTTATTATCGACGTAATTAGACTAATCTCACTTTCGGTCACATATACTTCATTTAGAAACAAACTTCATGTATTTCTTATGAGAAGCATTCCTTCATTTTTACATTGGTAAAATTGGAGTCAATTTGTGCTGTCGTTTCGTACTACTGAATTGATGCTACTTTGTTGATAAACCTAAATAGATTTGACTTGAACTCTCCTCATTTTGAACGTGAGCAGAGTTTCTTAGCTTTTATTCTAGTAGAAAATAGGTCTAACAGGTACAGTAAAATTCATTAGCTTTGCAAATCGAAGTTGAAAAACCTCAATGAGTAATTTTGAATATTAAATTTAAAGAGAACTAACACGTTCAATGTATTTACAATGTGTAATTATTGGTTTCGACCGTTAACCCACAGGAATCGATACTCCCTTCTGGGCGAAGTCGAAATACAAGTTACATCTAAATACCGTCGCCAAAGCATCATTAATCACTTCACTTATACCACTGTATTACGTAGAATACAGCTATTAGATACGCTAAACGCCTTACGGATATATTGTCTCTTCAGGCCTAACTGTCACATTTGAGTTTCAAACGATAAGGTATATGGATATAAATTGCGGTCTGCTTATTCTGATATGAAATCTCATTTCATTCCCAAAAAATTCATCGTTTCTAAACAGGTTAGTTATTCCTGTGCTAGAAATGGTAGAAAGTATGAAAAATATCATGTAGTTTGTTCTTATTCAGTGTTCTATAAAATAGTATATACTGAATGAAATTCAACAACTAAAAAAAACTAACATAATATTGACTCTTTAAGTGGCAAAGATGTTCAAATTATTTGTTCTTATGTTGCGAAGCTCAACATGTTTCCCATTAGCACACTATTTCCATCGAAATGGATATACAGGCAGCCACAATTGTCTTTTTATGGCATTTAGAGTCTGTGTGTAACATATTGCGTTAGGCTAGCTGTAAATTAGATAAGAAAAGAAAAATTTACTTTTGAATGGACAAACTAGATATAAACGCACCGCAGCGTATGTAGTAGATTTAACGAATCATTAATATTAATTGAGCATTACATTTAAAATTTTAATTTCTATGAAAGTAATTCAAATAACGTACAGCATTATTTCTTTTAAATATATTGTAAGCCTAATATTCCAGGCCGATGACTTATTTTAGAACCACAAATGTAAATAACTTTAGATTTGGCAAGACGCTTGATTTGCGTTTCTCGGAGAGCTAATTAACGCAACAACAACCCTGAACGTAAACATAGATTAGAATTATTACGTTGTATTACCGGATTCAGACCGCAATTAATAAGATTTATGGAGAATGGAAGATTTATATAATTGCTGAGCACCACAACTGAAAGTTAGGGTCAGTAAGTTAATTAGAACCGTAAAAGTGTAGTTATACTAGCAAGTAATAAGACGGGAAAGCCGTGCTTTTGCGGTTAGTATGAAAACAAATTGAAAAGTTGTTCAACGAAACACAGCTTCAAGATGAGAATATGGATTAACGCAAGAAAAAAACGCGGACTGCGACTAATTTATTTGAACTTACGCTTTAAAAAATGATTTAAAACAGTGAGTATATGAGCTTCTGTTCATATTTTTTAAAGATGTGTGTGCACACGCGCGCACGTGTGCGCCCGTGCGCGCGCGCGTGTGTAAACCTGTTTGTATTCATAAATCGAACATAAAAGTACTTGTTTTGTTAATCGACCCATTAGTGACGGAACCAGTTTAGATTTGAAAGTTTGGGTGAACACTTGACCCCTTGTCTGCGATGCCGACTAACATGTTAGCGTGCACAGCACATATCACGGTTCCTTCAAAAATGAATGGCGCTACCAGTTCTCTGACAGGCGAACGGTACCTAACTGGTAACGCAGGAGAATCGAGTTCATTCTTATCTAACTCTGGGATTTTCTACTGTCATAGATTTCTTTCAGAATGTTGCACGGTAGCTCTAGCATAATCTGTTTGTTAACTGCGTAGTTTTCTATCTACAAGTTCACCAAACACCTCGTAATCATCACGCGCACAGTGGTCTTTTGCTTTCTTGCTATTGTACACTGATTGCATCATTGCAAACACCTCTTGACGGATACTGGCAGCAGTTGGTTTTGATTTTTGCGGGGTTGCTTTGGAAACAGTAACTGAATGATCACGTTCTGTTAGGCACACCTGCCCGTCACACACTGAAATTGGTTCTTCTGGAGTGTGTGCGTTCTAGCTGCTTTCCTCAACAAAGGTCTCATTATAAGATGTGGTTTGCGTGTCATTCGAACTACTTTCGGATAAGCTGTGCCGTCCCGAAAAAAAGAGAAAGAATTTTCCAATTATATGTACAGCCTTTTTGTGTACTTGTACAATAACATGATGGGTGGGCTTTAATTGAAATTCCAATTTAATTTGATTTTTTAGAAATTACTTTAAGTGGTGACAGTTTGCAGGAATAAGTATACACAGATTAGTAGGGGTTACAGATTTTTTAACAGTAGACGACCCTCTCAATGGACTACAAATTATCTTCTAACTAGAACCATTGTATTCCGTACCCTTAAATTGCGTTATGAAAGCCAGTTAAGTTTCATTCTAAATATCTATTAATCTTTTACGTTTTAAATACCCACAAGACCTGAGGAATGGAAAGAGATTGCATATTACTACAATTACATGTGTACCTTTCCTTTGTGCTTCGGGAGTATGGACGGTAAACACGTCCTTATACAAGCTACCAAGTTTAGTGGTACCGAATTCTTCAATTATAAAGGAACATTTAGCATTGTGCTCGAGTCGGTGCGTCAAAGAAAAACAAATTTGTTCGTGCTTTCAGTCGGTTTGGTTAAAACACGTAAGTTTTGTTCTTTGCGACATTTAGACTCAACTCAACTGTGAATTGATATGTGTGAAGGGTGTGTCATCACGTGTAAGTACCACCTATATATTTATTCAAACTAAACTATTTTATATCAATTTAAACTTTAAACCATTTATATATAGTTCTAGTAAGTTTCTTGTGGTTTGTTGTTTTTCTTTCTCTTGTTTGGGAATAAAACAACTCATTGTTTGTAATACAGTTTTATTGTGTAAATTACTTCAAGCAGAATGGTGATTTCACCACCAACAATATAGATTCTAGGTAACGGCCCGAGCTTCGCTTGGGGTGGACATACCTAACTATTTTAAAAGGACATAGCTGTAGTCAGTCGTAATATACTGTTTCTCAGAATCACTTGTATTTTGTTTACTAACTCAACATTTTCATGTTTTGGAATTACTAAGTTTATAGTTAACGTTTCGATCCATGTCCTAGAATTGTTTAAGCGGCTGACTGCAAATCAAAACTTCAGTAATTTATGCATCTAAAACAAATTACACCAACTTTTATGTTATTTTATTCTGCATGACTGAACGGTCAACTGATTTGCATTTAACCAATTGTAATTCATTTTTTGGCCATGACTTTCAAAAAGCTGTGAACTAAAGATTAGTGCAGCAATCTAATTGCAATGTACCATCAGCATACAAACTTGTGGGATTCAAAAGTATTGATCACAAGAATAAAAATAAAAGAAAAGATTCGCTCAAGGAAATTGGTAATATTTTTGAAACTAGCAGGGACGAAAGTGAGCGTAAAATCAAAAACTTGCTTAGTCAGTACAAAAGAGAAAGAAAGAAGTATAAAAGCATGAAGAAGTTTGGGGCTGGATACTCGTCTCTTTCAAAATAGTTTGGATATAATGCTATGAATTTTTTAAATGACAGTGATAAACCGAAAAAAGGAAGGCAAGGTGGTTTAAATTTGGATACAAAGATAAATATTTAATTCGGAATATTGGCATGTTCGAAAACAAATTTTTTTTAATTAATTTTTTTATACGAAGCTGCATATAACTAAGTCTTTACATTATAATTACAAATAATCGTCTTGCCATGGTACTTGTTTCATTTGCGATGTGAAATATTTACTGAATTCCTTGCGTATTGCAATTGCCCGTGCGCTGGGTTTTCTTGGTATTCTTTTAATCGGTAGTATAGACTGAAGTGACTCTGCATCGTGTATACATGCTCCCTCTGTCACTATTCCTGTTAGCAAATCTTCCGTGTCAAATGATCTTGGTGGTGAGTATATATCCCTTGATTGTGGGTCACTACGCAAGAAGTTGTGCAAACGTTTGCATGCCAAAACTATTGTTTCTGCCTTTGCTGGTTCTAGGAGTAGAGGTTTCCGCAAAATTCTAAACACAGAGACTAATATGCCGAAGACATTCTCCACTACTCTCCTTGCCCTCGAAAGTCGATAAGTAAATCTTCGGTTAATTGATCCACGTTCGTGATGTCCAGGAAAAGGTTTCATTATATTTGCTGATAATGGGAATGCATCGTCTGCCACTAAAACGTATGATACTGCTACTACTCGTGCAGGCAGGGGTGAGTCTGTGGGCAAATTAAGTTTCAATCGTAGTAGTGCCTTTGCGAATCCAGAACTTTTGAAAACACCCACGTCTGAGATGCGCCCTTGAGTACCGACGTGAATGTACATAAATTTATAATTGGCATCCACTACAGCAAAGAGCACAATGCTAAATGTTCCTTTATAATTGAAGAATTCGGTACCACTAAACTTGGGAGATTGTATAACGACGTGTTTACCGTCTATACTCTCGAAGCACAAAGAAAAGTTCAACATGTAATTGTAGTAATATGCAATTTCTTTCCGTTCCTCAGGTCTTGTGGGTACTTAAAACGTAAAAGATTAATAGATATTTAGAATGAAACCTAACTGGCTTTCATAACTCAATTTAAGGGTGCGGATTCCAATGGTTTTAGTTAGAGGATAATTTGTAGCCTATTGAGAGGTCGTCTATTGTTAAAAAGTCTGTAACACCTACTAATCTGTGTATTCCTGCAAACTGTCACCACTTAAAGTCATTTCTAAATAATCAAATTAAATTAGAATTTCAATTAAAGCCCACCCATCATGTTATTGTACAAGTATACAAAAAGGCTTTACATCTAATTGAGAAGTTCTTTTTCTTTTTTTCAGGACGGCAACAGCTCATTCGAAAGTAGTTCGAATGACACGCAAAACACATCTTATAGTGAGACTTTTGACGAGGAAAGCAGCGAGAACCCACTTGAAATACCTTCACACACTCCAGAAGAACCAATTTCAGTATGTGACGGGCAGGCGGGCCTAAGGGAACGTCATCATTCAGTCACTGTTACCAAAGCGATCCTACAAAAATCAAAACCAACTGCTGCCAGTATCCGTCAGGAGGTGTTTGCATTGATGAAATCAGTGTACAATAGCAAGAAAGCAAAAGACCACTGTACGCGTGATGATTACTAGGTGCTTGGGGAACTTGTAGGCAGAAAACTATGCAGTTTACAAACAGATTACGCTAGAGCTACCGTGCAAATTTGATAAACAATATACTGTATGAGGCAAAGATAGGAAAATATAATGTGCCTTCTTCTATACATTACGCTGGCACATCGGCATTATGGCTCATCATCGCCTGTTATGATTCAGTGTAATAACTTACATAGTGAAACAATTATAGGTTAACAATAGGTGAACTACAATCTAAACACTAGCGGCAGTCAAGGAAGTGTGCCCTAACAGCTTAGTGAGCAACCTTTGCTGTGAACTCTTACCCCTTTTTTTGGTCTAAATTCAGGACAAGCCGAATAATAATAATAATAGCTTTGTGTTTCTTTTAACTGTAGGGTTAAAAAATGACATAAATAATGTTAATGTTGACTTCAACCACTGTTTTGTTTACTTTGCCGTATTATACTTTATCAGTCCTTATTTATCTGATTAAACTGAAGGTATACATCACGGGCGTAACTAGGCATCGGTAACCCGGGTAAATACCCGTGTAAAAATATTCTAAGTGGTCGCACATCCTTACAATTTTACCACGACCAACCACATAAGTACATCAACCGAGGTATTCATTTGGCAACATGGGGTTAACGACCGCGATTTTTGCCTACTTTCACTTTGTTTCATTCTTGTCTTGTTCCATAGGTAGTGTTTGCGCCATTGCATTATTTAAATTTGATACACTTTTATCTTGGCCAGCTGTTATTAAAACACCCGACTGATAAAAGGAAAGCAGTTCAGTTGAGCTTGATAAGTATATGGAAAAGGAGCTTTAGTGTAGTTGTGAAGTTAAGTTTGTGAAAATTATTTGGGAACCCTAAGTGGTATTAATTTATTATATCAGGATTCTTATCATCCCTTTTCTTTATCCCGATATTTAGTGTTTAAGATATTGTCATGGAGTAAGTAAATTTGTTTAGTTACGGTCCACTATAAATTATTATTTTGTTTATTTGTTTTATCAGCACGAAGATTTTTTTGGGTCCTTCGAGTCGGATGTTTATAGTTGCTTACCATATGTTTGAGTTTTTGGATTTTGGTTTAGTTGATAAGGCAATAATCTCAATAACATTGTGAGTTATTAATATACATTTTCCAAATTGAATGTTTTATTAATTGGTTCAATTTAAATTTGAATATATTGGGTTTGTTTTACTGTTTGGCATATACAAATTAAGCTCAACTATGGGAAATGATAAAAAATTGTTAGAAGCAAAATTAAAATTATTTATTTCTAAAAAGGAATTGTATTTTTCTAGAATACAAAAAGTGTATAATTCCATTTCACGGTTAGATAATAAACGATGTTTAGAATTTTTTATTAGTCAGTTAGAATCATTAGAGCAAACTAAGTCTAATTTTGTTGATATCGTGGATGAAATTAATTTAATTGAAATGCACTTGGATGAGAATGTTGTTCCGAATCTTAAACCTTTGGATGCATTCAATGACTTATACTGTCATATTTTAGTAGCTGCAAAAGATCCACGAGTAAAATCGCGCCTTTCAGATAATAATTCAGCCAATGTACCCAGAGCTAATATAGAACCTTCTAGCACACCACGTTTGCCGAAATTGTCTCTGCCAAAGTTTACTGGCGATCCTTCTGAATGGCCTATTTTTGTTGAGTTATTTCGAAGTCTTATTCATGATAATGATCAATTAAAGGATGTGGATAAGGTTAACTATTTAGTAGATCAATTAGGTGGTAAAGCCACTAGTGTTTGTGCTGGCTTGCCTCCTATTGGTGCCAATTATGCAATTATTTGGAAGGCTTTTAATGATAAATATCAAAATCCACCTACTCTAGCAGTAAATTATTTAGAACAAATTTTAGATTTCAAACCCGTACAAACAGCCTCTGTCAATAATTTAAATAAGATTCTTGAAAAATGAGATTTTTCAATTAAAGCGTTAAAAACCCTTAACATTGAGAATTTGGTCGATTTTATTTTTGCTTATTTGTTATGAAGCAAATTGGATGTAAAAACTCGCTCTATTTTTGAAAATCATCGACGCAAAAATGACATTTTTACATATACCGAAGTGTTAGATTTCATAAAGGAACAGGCCCAAATTTATATGGTGTCCCCTTCAATAAAATCAAGCACTACATTTAGTAGCAATAAAACAAAATCACATTGGTTTTTGTAGCAAAGCAGTCAGTACATCAAAATTTTCAGTTTGTTCTGCTAAACATTCCATTTCACAATGTAGTAAATTTTTATCTTTATCCCCATTTGCACGATTTAAAATCATTAAAGAGAAAAATCTATGTATTAATTGCTTTGGTCAACATAAAGTTTTGAGTTGCAAAAGTCGTTTTTGCTGTAAAATTTGTAAATATAAACATAACATACTTTTGCATTATATTGAGCAACAACCTTCGGAAAAGAAATTAAACTTTACTACTGAGGGCAAATGCTTAACACAAGAAGATATTAGTACCAAACATCCTCCACTAGGTTTTTCAACAAGCCCAATTGAAGCTTCGACAAGCCAACATGAGCCTTTTAGTTTTTATTCCACTACAGGAGTACCTATGATGAATTCCACAGTTTTATTGTCGACAGTTATTGTACATGGTGTTGATAAACGCGGTATTTTACACACTGTTAGATTTTTATTAGATTCATGTTCTCAAGCTCCTTTCTTAACTACTGAATGTGCAAGATTACTCGATCTAAATATTAGTTCTTGTGATCATTCTGTTCGTGGTATTGGTGTTAGTGGTAGCTCGGTTACAGGAAAATCCACCTTGATTATTTTGCCACTTTTTGATTCCAATATTAGCTATAAGTTGGAAGTTTTGTTAGTCGACAAGATTACGGACATGCTCCCTAATAATAAAATACCTAGGGATTCACTTATGCATTTTATGGATCTTCCATTAGCAGACAATACTTTTGATCGACCTGATTGATGGTATTATTGGAGCCCAATTGTTTCCATTTTTAATAGATGCACGTAAAGTTACCGGATCACTGCATTCATCAATACCAGTCAAAACAAAATTGGGATTTGTGGTAATGGGTTAAGTTGCCACTACCTCTTCGTTAAAAAATTCGTTTTGTTCGTTTCACACACAAGTGGAAACTTCTTTAGATAATTTAGTGTCTAAATTCTGGGAGGATGAGGATCTTCCAGTACAACGTTATCAACACCCTGATGATATTAATTGTGAACAAATTTATCAAAGTACTGTTCGGCGCGAAACTTCAGGGCGATATACAGTGATGTTGCCTTTTAGACTAGATGCTTCTGAGTTAGGGGATTCATATTATACTGCACTAAAATGTTTGAATTCCTTACAAAATAAATTTCGCCAGTTTCCGCTATTTAAGAAGCAATGTAGTGACGTTTTTAGAGAATATATTAGACGGAATTATATGTCGTTAGTTGAGGAGAGCAAATTAATCTATTCAAATTATTTTATTCCGCACCATGCAGTATTCAAGGCAGAGAGTACATCTACGCCTCTGCGATGGGTATTTAATGCATCGTGTAAAACTTGAACTCAAAAATCATTGAACCGTTTTTTATATACAGGTCCAAAATTACAACCTCACGTTGGGAAATTTGTTTTAAATTCTCGATTATTTCCAATAGCTTTTACTGCTGATGTTCGTTAGATGTATCTACACATTGGTATGCATCCTGATCATAGGCGTATTCAGTAAATATTATGGCGATTTTCTGAGGAAATGCGATTTGAGATATATCAGTTGAATACTGTTACTTTTGGTGTAAAACCATCATCACTTTTAGCCATTCGAACATTACAACAGTTAGCAACTGACGAATCACATATATACCCAGTAGCAGCTGATATAGTTCGTCACGAATTTTTCATTGATGACTTGGTTTAAGTGTTTCGAATTTAGATAAAGCTAGAACTGCTTATTATCAATTAAATAGTTTGTTTGAAAGTGCCAAGTTTACATTAACTAAATGGGCTGTTAATTCGGAATTGTTGTTATCAGAGATTCCTGTTGAGAATCGCTGTCCCAAAGTAGTTAATTTTAGTTCCGATTCTTTGAAAGTTTTAGGTTTACAATGGTATCCTAATTTGGACATATTTACTTTTAGCATACAAGTGGAAATACGTGACTGCACTAAGAGAAACGTTCTATCAACAGTCGCACGTTCACTTGATCCTTGTGGATTTTTAAGTCCGGTTACGTTACTTATAAAATTGCTTATCCGTACATTGTGGTCCCTTAAATTAGACTGGGATGAAGTTCCTTCTGGTAATATGGCGAATGAATGGAAAAGGTTACAGGAGGACTTACATTGTTTGAAAAATTTCAAGATTGCACGTCATTTAGGAGTTATCCCAGATTCTCATGTTACGATGATTGGATTTTGTGATGCTTGTTTAAATTCCTATAGGGCTGTCATCTATATTAGAACCATTACTTTTAATAGTGAAGTTAAAGTTCGCTTAGTTTTAGCTAAAACTAAAGTGGCACCCATGAAAGTTCAGACAATACCACGTTTAGAATTGTGTGCTGCTGTTTTATTGGCCGATTTATTAGATTTTGTAGAAAGTAGTCTAAAGACTCGTATAAAAGTTGATCAATTAATCGCCTTATCGGATTCCACGGTGACACTGAATTGGATTGCTTCCCCTCCTTATCGTTGGCATACATTTGTTGCAAATAGAGTTGCATGTGTTCAAGATTTGGTTGCTCCCTCTCACTGGTATCTCACTGATTGCTTCGAAAGAATGGCAGAATGGTCCGGAATGGTTAAACGGGGATTTTTGTTCATGGCCTATTCGTAAAATATCATCTATGCATCAAGATAATCTGCCCGAGGAAAAAATTGTTGCATTACAAATCATAAACGAAGAACAAAATGCATTTTATGACCTCATTAATCGATATTCCTCGTTGATTAAGTTGGTTCGTTCGACTGTTTACATTTTAAGATTTTTGCGATTTTTAAAAACTTCTGGATTTATGACCGCAAATGATTTGAAAAGGGCAGAGTTAGTGTTAATTAAAATAACTCAAAATCGTTATTTCGCGTCTGATATTTTGCTCTTGGAAAATAAGAAAATTATTTCTACCACGCTACGTAAGTTGGACCCGTTTGTGCTAAATGGCTTACTTAGAGTAGGTGGCACATTAGTAAATCTAGCTTGCAGTTTGGTGAAAAATGCCTCTTAATTTTACCTCATCAACATTATTTGGTTGATTTGTTAATTGATTATTACCATCAACAAAATTTGCACACAAATCTTTTTGTTAGTTTTAACATTATTACGTCAAAGTTATTAAATACTTGGGGCGCGTAATGCTATTCGTTATCGAATTCTTAAGTGCAATTATTGTTTTCATTTTAAACCTCGCAATGTATTTCCTAAAATGGCAGACTTACCTACCATTCGCGTGCATGAAGCGAAACCTGTTTTGCATTGTGCTACTGATTTTGCTGGTACCTTTAGAATTACATTAGGGCACCACAGAGGAATTATTAGCCAAAAGGCTTATTTATGTTTATTTATTTGTTTTGTGACAAAAGCCATACATTTGGAACTTGTGTCAGACTTGTCTACCAATATGTTTTTAGCTGCTTTAAAGCGTTTTTTTCTCCCGGCGTGGTGCCTGTTCCATTATTTATAGTGATAGAGGATCTAACTATATTGGTGCTAAAAATGAATTGGATAGACTTTATAAATTGTTAGAATCTGAGGAATATAATTCTACTATTAGCAGCGAATTAACTTCTCATAAAATTTCTTGAATTTTTCAGCCCCCCTTAAGTCCTCATTTTTCGGGAGTATGGGAGTCACAGATTAAGTCTGTCAAGACACACTTATACAAAGCAATTAGTGAAAAAATTCTAAGCAATGAAGAATTAAATTCTGTTCTTATTCAAATTGAAGCGTTACTTAATTCTCGCCCCTTGTCTTGGCTAAGTACAGACCCTTCCGATCCAGTGACTTTGACTCCGGCACATTTTCTCACCATCACTCCTTTAACCTCGTTACCTGCGTCAAACTCTGTAGAACCTCCATCTAATCTTTTAGACAGAAAACGATTGCTCGATCATTTGGTACAGTATTTTGGGAACGTTTGAGGTTGGAATATCTAATGCAATTACAAAAGCGTCAAAAATGGAATCTGACAAGTCCATCGGTTACTGTGGGGACACTTGTTTTCATTAAACAAGATTAATGTTTCATCTTTACATTGGCCCCTAGGCATGATTGAAGAAGTGTTTCCTGGATCCGATGGAATTGTTCGAGTGGTAAATGTGCGTACAAAGGATGGTATTTATAAACGTCCAGTTGTAC
The DNA here is from genome assembly GCA_036346225.1 of Platerodrilus igneus. NCBI lineage: Eukaryota > Metazoa > Arthropoda > Insecta > Coleoptera > Lycidae > Platerodrilus > Platerodrilus igneus. The sequence continues at coordinate 9,387,927 of JARFIW010000791.1, forward strand.
GTTCATGTCCCTTACCTACCCAGTGAGAATTAGTTAATTAATAATTTAATTTTTTTTTCGTTTTCTTTTGTTGTGTGTGTATATATATATATATATATATATATATATATATATATATATATATATATCTTTTGTTTTTTTTCTGTAAATTTCATGAGCTGAAAATATTTTTTGAGGGCGGGGGGTGTGTTTGCGCCATTGCATTATTTAAATTTGATACACTTTTATCTTGGCCAGCTGTTATTAAAACACCTGACTGATAAAAGGAAAGAAGGCGAGTTGAGCTTGATATGTATATAGAAAAGGAGCTTTAGTGTAGTTGTGAGATTAAGTTTGTGCAAAATTATTTGGGAACCCTAACAGGTATTAATTTATTATATCAGGATTCTTATCATCCCTTTCCTTTATCCTGATATTTAGTGTTTAAGATATTGTCCTGGGGTAAGTAAATTTGTTTAGTTACAATCCACTATAAATTATTATTTTGTTTATTTGTTTTATCAGCGCAAACATTTTTGATTTGGTAAAAGTCAAAAGAATTGATTTTACATTTGCTACATTTGCGACATTTACGACGTAGTAAATTAATATGTCGTAAAATACGGTGTAGTAAATCTAACTAATTTGCCTTATTGATATGTTTGAACATATCCATTTCTTCTTAAATGGGATTGGAAATACTCTTCAAAAAAATTAAACTATATAAATCTGTTTTTTGATAAATGTAGAGTCCAGACTCTCATTAAAATTAAAATTAAAATGGATTACGTTTACAATTGTTTCGGGCGCCTAATAAAATATCCAAAAAATTATTTTTATAGAAGATAACGGCCATCTTCAGAACATGATACGAATTTATTTTGAAGTACAAAGGTTTAGAAAAAATTGTGAGATGTTGATACTGATTGATTATAAATACAAACACGTATTGAAATTTGATGGTATTATATTCTGTGCCATCACATGTGCCATCACTCTGTTTTTTGTTCTTTAAAATAAATTCGTGTCATGTTCTGACGATGGCCGTTATCTCCTATAAAAATAAATTTTTGCAGATTTCATTAGGCGGCCAATACAATTGTAAACTTAATCAATTTTAACTTTAATTTTAATGAGAGTCTGGACTCTCTACAATTTTAACATTATCTTGATGAAATTTTAATCAAAAAAAAAATTAGGCAATCCAAACCACGTGATAAAAAAATGACAGTTGGTGGCACACACGAAAAACAGTTGCTTGTTTACCAATTTTTCTTATTTTGAAAGCCTTTTTGAACGTGTTTTTAATACAGTTCGGATAAAAATTTTCGAATCCTGATTCTTTTGAATATTTGAAGACATAATGGAAAGTGAATATCTTCGAAGGTTGTTGCAGGAAAATCGCGATGTTGGCGAAAGGTATGGTTCATAAACATACAATTGTTTTAATATTTTTAATGTTAAATGTTATTGTGTTTTAGGTATTTTTTTGCGATTTAATAAAAAACACTTTGTCAAAGTTCTTATAACGCGTAAAAATATACTTTGCAACACAAACAATTAACATCTACGTATAACCAATCCATCCCTGTATGCCAACGGCTGCCATGTTGGAATGCGATTTTGACAGGTCGTTGGGGTTAAAAATTAACTTTTATAGTTTGATTTTTAATGATTTGTTAATAATTAGGGAAAAAAATTGCCTAGGATTGCCTAGGTATTTGCCCCAGACCCCGTACTGACATCGAAAACTTGGACCCCGCATTTTACCCGGCTTAAATTAGTACCCTGATTACGCCACTGATACATAGATTAAAATTTGGTCTTGCCTTAATGCAATGTTGAAGAGCATCATACAGAACCTTACACACATCTGGTACGATTCGTGATACAGAAGTATTTCATATTTTGAGCAAATATTATAATGATTGGAAACTGGCACCAGAGGCTAAGTATCTCAAAGTTTCTTCCAGGCGATCATTTACTGAAATAGCATTTTGGTAATTTGTATTTTTCTTGGCGATTTTAGGTCCTAGTAAATTAATTAACAATTCAAAATCGATACTTGACATTCTGGTAAAATTGTGGAAGGAAGATCTGAATTCTCCATTTAACCCAATATCATCAATGCTTAAATCAGCCAATAATTTTTCTGTGTCGTAATTAACTCTGTTTTTAATAAAGAACTAACCCAGTATCTTGATTTTTATCTGTTTGCGCCATTAATTAAAAACCAACCACAGCTCAATATAAAAAAATCGTCATCATCGGACATTCTTGAGGGACTAAACAAAATGGGAAACAGAGCACAAAACACATACAACAAAACTTTGGAACAGTATACAGAACTGTTTGAGAAAAACAAAACACGTTTTGTTTTGTTTTTTGAAAACAGAACTGTTTTTCTAAACTGGCCGTTTGGTGGAAAACCGGCCTAAGAGATTGAATAAATACGACAAATACGGACATCTTCTAACTGTTACAAAAGCACTTCCCGCGTTTTAAGTTACGAATGAAAATTTGAAATCCAATGACAAGATAGGAATAATTTTCAAAACTAATTGTACAGAATTCCGTACAGCTGTGTGATAGCGATAAAGCTAGGTCACAGTATCTGGTGTGGAGGTAAATATCAGGAGCAAAAGCTAGATTGTGGTTCTAAGTAAGTTTGTCGAATAAAATCAGAAATATATCATTTTATACTTTGAAATTTATATTTCATAATGGACCCCAATTACGGATTTTTTCAAAATGACCAATTGCACTAAAACCTAAAACATATAACCATTGGATACATGAAAAATCCCACATTTCAGTTAGCGACGTTGGCTTGAAAACAAACTACTCTCACTGTATTGATTCTTAATTAACCTATCGATACTGTTATTGCAAATACATAGTCTTCTATATGGTTCGTGGGGTATTGCATCTCAAGAACGCATGTTTTAATATTAAATTGCAAAGGAAAACAACGCGGTAGTGGGATAACATTGAAATCTTATATAATACAATATATATATTACTCAAATTTGGACCAGGGTAGAAAATTAATTAACGACAGCAAATAATTTTAATCACCGTGTATAAGGAAGCTTTAGGTACTAATACGCTTCATTTAAAGGCATATTGGATAAATTCGTCATTTACTTCTAAACATAGGGTTTATATTGTTTAGATAATGTTAAACACCGTGTATATCAGAGCAGTGGAAAATAGAACGCTTAATTAAAGGCCTGCTGTGTAGATTTAAATGATTTAATTAGAATATAGGGTTTGTATATAATCATAATCAACGTGTAGAAGGAAGTAATGTAGAATTTCATTAGATAATAAGCACTATTAAAACCGTGGAGCATAAAAATTTATTCGTTTCGTTAAAAATAAGGGATTTAAATTATTCACTAGACGCTTTCTATAAAAAGAAGCAGAGTTAAAAGGTTCAATTTGTATTTAATTTAATCATTCCAAGTACTAAAACTATCGACAAATTATAAAAGACGTGGGGAAGGCACGCAAAAGCCTTCAGCGTATTAGAACAAGGAACACCCGCAAAGATAACGATGTATGTGATAGTCGATAACCTCCAAGCTATATGAGTGCAAGTAAGAAAGCGAGTTTGTGGTATAGAGACAAGCGAGATGGAATGCATTGGTAGTTAAATGAGGGGAAATGTGTAAAACGAGAGCACAGGTTGTAGATAGAATGAACAGACTAGATTGGCGGTTAAGGTTGAAATAAGATGCAAACAGGAGAGGTGGAAACATAACAATTTCTATGTAAAATTAGTTAGTTGTTCGCGGACGTGTTGCGAGACGAGTGCAAATTTCAGTAGAATCATTGTGCCGAGCCATCGGAAGAGAAAATAGAATGCGAATTTCTTAAAATCGTCCGACGCGGGACAAATTCGACTTGCAAGCGAGTCATTATATAAACCCGTGCTAATAGGAGTTGAGCTCTTTTATTTTTGATTTTATGCGATACTTCAAACAGTTTTGCTCTTTGATTTTTTGATTTTATTCGATACATCCAGCAGAATAGATGGTGATTACGAGCTACTATAACAGTTATTATGCATTAGTGCACTTAGAGAAAATAAATAAATAGAAGTATGCAGTTTTGGGTATAGCGTGAAAGAATTATGAATTTCAGTGCTATTTTCGGGGGCGTTAGTAATCAAATGTTATTCGTAAACGTGATTGTATCCACAAAACAAGATTTAGATATACATAGATGAATTCCTGAGAAGCCCTGAAACCTTTTTAGACGAATGGTAGTGTAGAAAAGTTTTAAAGGCGGTCAGAAATCCGAAGACGTAAACATAAACCAGCTGGAATGGTGGGATTAGCAAGGACGATGTACATTGGAGCCACGAGTGCAGTAACCTTCGGATAACTTATGCATTGTTGTTCGATCTTTGATGTTTCGGTGTGTGTTGAATATCTTTATAATTTGTTTGATAGAGGTGGACAGTAGTAAATTTGTATAAACAACAAATTTTGAATTTTAAGGTAAAATTTTCTTGTATAAGTAGAAAGGAGTATTTATCAGGTTTATGTTTTTGATTATGATGAAAATTTGGGTCTGTCTTTGAGCTCAATTAGACTAACCTGTTAAATTAACGTAAAGGGGTGGGAGATGCTCCCTTTTATTCAGACTCAGGTCTGCAAATATTGGTAACTTAATTAGTATGCATCCTATAAGGACTCTAATTCCGGATGCAAATTAAAAGGATGACAAATATGAACTTGAAATTTTATGATGCTGAAATTTATGCTGTAATTTAATTTCGAAATTTTAATGTATTGTAAATATTGGTGTAACTAGAGTTAACGTTGATGTTTGTGGTAGGAATGTGTTTTTTTCTTCTTATGAATGAGGATGAAAGTTTTAAGTAGGTGAGCAGCCGAGGCGGAAGGATTCAAGAGGCGATATTCAGGTAAGAAATCGAATATCAGAGGAGATTTCACCGTAGTAACGAGAATCACAGCAAATCTTGACGCCCAATTCGTGAGCCTCGATTCTTATGTCACAGCAATATATATATATATATATATATATATATATATATATATATGTATATATATATATATATATATATATTTATGTATATTATATAAATTTTATTATATATATTTATATTATTATATATATATATTTATATATATTATATATATATATATATATATATATATATATTGCTGTGACATAAGAATCGAGGCTCACGAATTGGGCGTCAAGATTTGCTGTGATTCTCGTTACTACGGTGAAATCTCCTCTGATATTCGATTTCTTACCTGAATATCGCCACAGCATATATATATATATATATATATATATATATATATATATATATATATATATATTTATATATATTTATATATATATTATATATATATATATATATATATTGCTGTGTATCCTTATAGGAATCGCCTACGCTCCTGAATTGGGCGTCAAAATTAGGCCGTGGAATTCGGGTAAGATGCTTACCAACCATAAATTATTTTCGAAATTAATAAAATTTTCGAAATTCGACTATAAACAAATTTTAAAAAATTAACTAATTCAAAAAATATCCTTACCCTTTCTCCTCTCTTCTTCAGTTGAACGGCCTTCTTCAACTGCTTCCGGCTAGCTCATTCGGATCTCCTCTTGAGTATCTAGATTCACTCGCATATACTCAATCATACACACACTAGCAATAAAACCTCAAATACAACCAACATACAAGCTTTTATTTATAACTATTTACAAATGAAATGCAATATAGTCCATATTCCATTGATCACGTTACACTTCAGAAAAACCTTATTTTATAATGTCCAGTATTTTATTTTTAAATCATTAAACACAGAAATTGTATCCGGAGTAAATGGAGACCTTGAATAATATCTTCTCTAAAATTCCTTCTTTATATTTTATTTATTCATTTTACTCTAACTAAACTCTGGGGTAGGGTGAGCTTAGAATAACCCAGCTAATTATGCATTTGCATACTTTTAAAACAAATAACAAAGCAAATCCATTTACTCTTCACAAAATTTTTACGTTCTGAGGGAACGTTTAAAAGCTTTATAGACACCTTCAACTTTTTAGTTAAATACCATAATAAAGTTTTTACACGTATTAAGTTCAATACGTAAATAATACACACTACCTTGAAATTTCACTCTCATACTATCTCCCAATATTCACAGTTTTTAAAGTCACAATTCAAATCGTTACCTGGAATTTTATAGTAGATCTCCGCTTTGTGGATGATGCCGTCTATTTCTTCGATCCGTTTTGCAGGTCGTTTCTAGCTGTTACTAGAAAAACTCCATCTAAATTGAACTGCAAACGCGGCCTCCCCGGTGTAACCAATTCCAAATTCCATTTAAAATTATTTCTTCATTAATTAGATGCTTCAAACCACGTTACGTAATGTCCCGTCACGAGTTGATTATAATTATAGATGATATCTCTATTAAAATGTAATTTCGGCACACTTAGCCGCGTATTTAATTAAGAGACTATCACCATGTAATATAATTCAACAGATTTAGTAATACTTACAACTCGTGATACTTAGATACGTTGTTTGGAGCGATCGAAAACTTAAGGGCCTTCACCACGTTCTCTAAAAGCATTTATGCACTCGAATGTATCCTCTGCATACCTGCTTAACGCGAAATCCCCTGCTAACACCACACATTCTTGCAATTTTGCCATCAACTGCATTTTCAACTCCGCGAATTTTAATACCTCGTTATAAAATTTCAAGAATATCACGCTCCACTATCTTCGTGCTTGTTCCAAATCAAATTAACATATCGACCAATCGTAGACCTCGTGACGCTTCACAAATCCCTCCTATCCTATTAGTGTCTCTTGTTTATGCGTTTTCTCTGTCCCTTTCTACCCTGGTCTGAGTGGTACAAAATCGATATTCTTGACTATCTGCTGTCTAAACACACGTGGACTTGCGAACGTGCCTTTAAATAACCCCTGTTTAGTATTTCATGCTAAAACATTCAACCGTTTCCAATATACGCAGAATCTGCATGTTTATCTACTCAAATTTATTAGAACTTGAGATTTAAAAGTTTGCAGGTGTTCGATCGTAATGAACGTTTTAAATACAATTCTCCGAGCTTCGTTTCCTGGTATTTTAACCCTCTTGATATATTCGTTTGTTAGCAACGCGTTTTCACCTTGGGTTTATACAGGCTTTTATGCTTATTATATATCAATAATTGTTCAATTAACTCCAATTAAATTAATAAATGCATGGCATTGGCTTCTGCCATTTAATTCTTTGCAAAGCTATTAAATTTTTAATTATTATTTGTACAATTTTATTAATCCCCGTTACTTAAAAATTGAATTAATTAATATAAATTTCGCACGTAATTTCAGTTTGTTCCTTTATACAGGGTGTTTTGAAATTGTTTTGTTTATCTTTATTGTTAACCCTTTAAAACCACTATAATATATATATATATATATAAATATATATATATATATATTTATATATATATATATAAGTATATACGATGTATAAATAATCACAAACTTTACGAAAAATCGAAAGAAAGTTATTAATTATACAAAGCAAGCTAGTAATTTGCATAGCCATAAATGAAAGAATTTGTTAACCCTTAGGGTTATAAACCACTTCATCCTGATGAGATCCAGTGAGATCGAAACTAGTTGATGAATGTTTATTCCCTTTATGAAACAAACAAATTCTTTCATTTATGGCTATGCAAATTACTAGCTTGCTTTGTATGGTTAATAACTTTCTTTCGATTTTTCGTAAAGTTTGTGATTATTTATACATCGTATATACTTGTTTTATTTATTAAAATTGCTATAAGCAATAATTTTTGCATTTATATATTTATATATTGCTGTGATCCATTTTAAAATCGAGCCTCACGAATTGGGCGCCAAGATTTGCTGTGATACCACCAAAATCCGGGTACTCCGCTTTTCGAATCGAGCCCTTACGAATTGGATGTCCAGAATGCTGTGAATCCTACGAAAAGCTATTCATTACTTTAACTGTGTTGGTCCATTGCCTTTCTTCTGTTAATCGCCTCGGCTGCTCCCCTAGATAACTTTCATCCTCATTCATAAAAAAAAAAACACATTCCTACCACAAACACGAACGTTAACTCTATTTACATCAATATTCACAATACATTAAAATTTCAAAATTAAATTTTGGCATAAATTTCAGTATCAGAAATTTTCAAGATTACATTTATTATCATTTAAATGTGCATCCTGAATTAAAGTCCTTGTTGGATGCCTACTAATTAATATAACAATATATGCAGACCGGAGTCTGAGTACAAAGGGAGCATCTACCACCTCTTTACGTTAATTAACCAGGTTCGTCTAATTGAGCTCAAAGACATACCCAAATTTTCATCATAATCCAGAACATCAATACTAAATACCCCTTTCTACTTAAACAAACAAATTTCACCTTAACATTAAAATTTTATGGTTAGTACAATGTCACTAATGTCCATTTAAAGTAAATCAATTATAAAGTAATTCAACACACACAAAAATATCAAAGTTCAAACAAAATAGTATAAATTACCTGAAGGTTACTGCACTCGTAGCTTCAATGTACATCGTCCCTTTTGTTAATCACACCATTCCAACTGGGTTATATTTACAGCTTCTGATTCTCAACGCTTTTCAAATTTTCTCCATCACCATTTATTTAAAGTTGTTTCTGGGCTTTTCCAGAACTCATCTGTGTATATCTGACCCTTGTTTTGTGGATCCAGACACATTTATGAACCATTTAATCATTAACACCCCCGAAAAATAGCAAAGAAATTCATACTTCTTTCACCAATATACGCCAAAACTGCCTACTAATGGTGTATTCATTTGTCGTTGTAAATTTTACTAATTGGTACAGTGATACTAAATTTTATTACCTTGTATCTAAGTGCACTCAAGTACATTCATGTTAGCACGTAAATAACAAACTGTTTTAAATCACCAAAATATACGAGCAAACTTTAAATTATTCTATCAAACTAAAATGCACTGTTTAACGTCTTGAATCAAGTCGCGGATGTAAGAGAGCTTGTTTATATTCACCTCGGTATATATAGCGGTTAGCCTGTCTGTCGGTCGAGTCCTCAAAACGGGCATTTCTAAAGAATTTCGCATGCTAGGTTCCCAGTCCGCAGCTCGGCATGCGATTTTTACGAATTTTGCACTCGTCCCAGTTAAATTTCAGAAATTCTCACACGGCACGCAAACATGTCCGAGAATAACTAATTAAATTTTATACAGAAATTGTTGTTTCTACCTCTCATATGTGCATCTTATTTTCAACCAATCGTGACCCTCGTGACGTTGCTCATATCACGCCTTTAATTATTAGTGTCTTTGTCTTACGCACATTATCTTTCCTTCTCTAACCTGTTCTTAGTGGTGCAAATTGATATTCCTTACTATCGATTATTTCAGTCCATGTGGACTATCTGGGTTAAATAACCCCGTATCGCGCCTTCCGTGAATATTAAGCCCCGGTTTCTCCTGATTCTTTGTAACCATTAATTATCTGCAAAATTTACGCAGAATGAGCTTTTTAAAAATACGCAGGTGTTCAAACATAATATTAATTCTCAGAGCTTTATTTTATTGGGTTTTTACAAGTTTTTATAGATATTATATGTTACTAACGGTTCAATTAACTTCAATTAAAATTAATACCCTTTAAATTTTAGCGAATACAAATTATGTGTACACTTTGTTTAATACCGGGTACTTAAAATAGGGTTAATTAATATAAATTTTGCACGTAATTTCCATTTGTTTCTTTATTAGGAATAATTACATTACACGTAGAGCTTGTTAATACTGTTTCTTTTGATATAAAGCGTCTTGTACATGATTTAAATCTCTTATTTTTACTGAAACGAATGAATTTTTATTCTCCACGGTGTTTTAATAAAGCGTATTATCTAATAATATTCCTTATACACGGTGATTAAAATTATTTTATGTAATTCATTAATTTTCTACCCTGGTCTAAATATGAGTAATATATTATATATATATATATATATATATATATATATATATGTAGTTATTAAGATGAAATGAAAATCCAACTTTGTATTTAAAGTTGAATTACCATTTCAAATCGAACTAGTAATTGAAAACCACTAAAAGAACGGCTACAGTGGTTTTCAATAACTAGTTCGATTTGAAATGGTAATTCAACTTTGTTGGTTTTCATTTCATCTTAATAACTATTAATATATATTAAGCATTCATTTGCATTTCAAATGTGGATTATTTTTCTCTATTAATAATATATATATATATATATATATATATATCAGCTTTCATAACGTTTTTCCATCGGATTTTCGTAAACTTTTGTAATATACTAAAACTCAAAGTAAAGCACAAGCGTATCCTAAATATTCTAGCGTTTTTATGTTTTCCATTTGAAAGGAAATGCGAATATTAAACACAACACGTAGGTTACGACCATCAACACTCGTGCACTTTAATCAAATGCTGCCACTAAGTTAGCTGGAGCGTATTGTTCACACTGCGGCAATGGATTATATAATACAAAATTTAAGGATCTGAATTTTATTTTCAAGTTAATATAATGCGCCAAGAAAGCTGCTAACAGAAGCTTTTGGAATTTATGAACAATAAACGCGTTAGCAAAGTCCTCACAAGTGAATTATAAATTTAGTAATACTCGGCTATGACTAGCATAGTAATGAGGCTGTTCGTAATACTAAATTCCTGTAAAAGATTCAATTATGCTTCACATTTCATTAAGTACTACCCGCAGTATCCGCCACGTTACCCTCTATAGATTGTTATTCCAACTTTCTCTTAGTCATAACCCTAAGGTAGTTTGTGTGATTTTACTTTATTATCAGTCTTATATGAAATTTAGATAACCCTTCTGTATAGACTTCATTTTCTTATCTCATCATAAGGTATCACCAAACGCTTCTACAAACGACCTCACATTTTTTATATTTTTATATTGGTTCAAAATGGAAACTATTATCTTCTTCCAGAAGGTAGAAAGTTAGCATATTTTCCTCAAGCTGGGTATATTAGTACATAAGATGTATCTTGATTATTTTACTTTATTATCAGTATGACTTTATTTGCTGCTTTTGACATTGTATGAAATTGAAATACATTTTCTTTATAACCTTTATTTTTTTAACATATTTTAAAGTATCCCCAAACGTTTCGGCAAATAATCTTGCTTGTTTCAATAGTTAAACCTTTTGCATTGGTTCTCAGTATTGAAACCATAATTTTCTAGGAGACGGAAAGTTAACCTATATTTGCTCATGCTGTGTATCATTCTCGTTTATTGCAATGAGCATTATATTATCGCAGAAAGGTTCTGTTTCACACAATGAACTTTCCTTTTTAAAGCCTATCGAAGATTATTTTCCTATGCTGAAAACCGTGAAATATAGTATTACGTTCTCCTCAAATTAAGAACTTGCCCGGTATAATAGACCAATTGTTTCTAAACCCAAACTATTTGAAAATAAATTTAATTACCAGTCCTAACCGTCAAAAGATAAAGGAATAGTATATTATCTCAAACCGTTAACTAACCGCGATCGTAAAGCATTTGTAGCTTGACAGTTTAGATTAAAATATTTAGTGATTGGTTAAAAAATGATTTAGCAAAAGTATCTCTTAGGAAAAAAATAAACCTTGATCAAACTGTTCAACTAGCCATTTACAGCATTTACTGTATGATTTTTATTTTATTTATTCAACAAATGGTGGTGCGAAATGGGTCTCTATAGAAACAAATGGCAGAAAATAAAATAAAATTAAACAATCAAAAAATTTATCTAATTAGAATTTCAGGCTACGTTACTAATAACACTTACCTTGAAAGGTATTCAATTTCTGTCAGGTTATTGGGAGCTAGCTCTTCTCATCTAGTTTAGTGAGAATCCTTCAGGACTAAGAGCAATCCCTGGCATTTTATTACATTATCCTTTTGACGAAATGAATTTTCTCTTACAAAATGTCACCTGAATGTTTGAACAAATAAACCAACACATTTTAGCTCATAAGTCAGCTAAATCTATTTTATACTAACATTATTTCATCATTTCTCAGAACAGATATGCACGTGATAATTTTAAATTTCCTTACATTAATATTAACGTCGGTGACCTAAGGATATTCATATAAACAATTACATGCACAGAATGGTAAAATTCTACAGTCGGTTCATCTGCAATTATTCATAACCTAGAATAGTAATTTACAACACGCCTCTAATATAACACTAACTTGCAAGGTTCAGATGTTATACCTATAATGATTTAACACTATACATTTGTCAAAAATTTATAGAGCAAACAACGTACATAAATGTTATTAAAACAACACCTAATTCTAATACAGCATGACGTACAGTTACGCCTTCAAGTGTCTACAGAGTTTATTGGAGCCAAGCGTAAAATATCTGATGTCAGGTGTTTATTTTCAAATAAACTTTGCTGGGAACTAAATCAAACCAATGTATTTTAGTGTTGCGGGTTCTGTTGAAAATCCGTGGCTCACCACGTTAACGCGCGTTTCTTATTCCATAAACAAAGGAGTGCACGTGACGGTGAAATTTTCAAGGTTCCCCGCACATGTTTCTGCGTTTATGGCTAGCAACTCATTAATTCCTTCATTTTTTCCGTAGAATATAATTACTGCCATTTACTTTTCGGTGCTCGATGCGTTCGGGGCATCTTACATAGCCCGTACATTAAAAGTAAACTAACATGGTACTATCATGCAAAAGCTACGTGTTTTTGGTTATTCTATTATTATTGCAGTTTGAGATAGATACGTCAAAACTTTGTAACTTTGTATTTGATGCTATAATTAACTATCTGGTGGGTTTTGCTACTAAGCGTGTATGGTTTTGAACAATTTATAAACATTTAAATGTTACTGGAGTTTTCTTTGTATTGTAACTATTTAATATTGAATTTAATTTATTTAACTAAAATTTGTAAAAGCTCTTTTATAATAGGAATAATTATGATACGAAACGTGCCTATTAGTCGGTTCACGGTTCTTTATTTTATAAGTCTAAAACTTTCCTAAAATGACATGATTTTGGTGTGAAACTTGAGTGAAATAAATATTTAGTTTACCCTCCTGTGGTTTATATTAATTTATGAATATGAGTTCCGTTCTAATATGTATTTTATCATAAATTAATTTCTGGTTTTGAAGTTTGAGTTTATTGCATAACGCTCTGCATTCACCATATATTTGTTATTTTGTACAATTTACTGAAACCTTGGTTTAAGCTACCTTTATGTGGAACACTCATTAACCTTAGAAAGTTAAATGTAATCCGGAGATATTAAAAGTTAAGATACAATTGTATTTTCAGGTACCTTCCATAAAAGAAACAAGCGGTGCTATTGATACAATGTGAATTTTCCTAATTACTCGAGATGATTTTCGCTTAGAATATGCTGTGCTTTTAGAAAACTTGACGATTCTTGGGGCGCTCAACAACTGGAATATTAAAAATAAACCACATTGTTGGGTTACTTAAGAACATTGAATGGTTGTGAAACTGCAAAAAACAAGTTGAAGTGGCACCGTTTTATCTGTCACTATTAGAAAATAAACTCACCGCAAACCATATCTGACACTGTCGAGAGGAACGCACCGATAAAGGTTTGAAAACTGACTTGCGCTGGAATTACAGACTAGGAAGCCGGTTGCAAAACCTTCACCACGCATAGTACGGTAACTTTATACATATTTTGTAAACTTTGGTACAGGTAAGAATAAGACTAAAGTGGCCACTATACGCTTCGCCGCGAGGACAGAAGGACTAACAGAGTTTACTGCACCTTTTATTCAATGGTAAAACGTAATTTTATCGTTCTCGTTTTAGAGTCCTGATATTTAGGCGTCTGGAGTAGGTCTAACTCGATAACCTAAACGTCCTACCCCCATGGTTACGTACATACAAAGGGTGATTTATAAATGTGTATTATATTAAATTTATCTAAATGAGCTAAAGTTTGAAGATTAAAGAAAATTTCCAAAATTTTGTATTCCATTATGTTAATACGCCGAAGATCCTTATATGATTCGGCTTAATTAACTATTTGAATAACTACTGGGGTCTTCACAGCTCCGAATAAAAACTGTTTTCTATAGAGTAATTAAAAATATGTATAGTAGCATGTTCTACAGTGTCTACAAGGCGTGCTTATGAAACAAATAGTGGCCTCATACGTTGCGGCACCCCTAGTTAGAATTTAATACCTAGAAGGTGTAGAAGCTGAAAAACTATATATCTTCGGCTAACTTGACTATTACCACAAGGAAGAGTTAGAGGTGGAATGGGGTTTATTTTGCTTAGTTGAATAAAAGTAGATGTATTTTAAATTAGATGCCACTGTATCTAACACGTATTAATTAGTTTTAAAGGGCAGATAAGAAACGCCTTTTGTGTTTATTAATCAAAATTCTTTACCAAAATTCTTGGAAAAATATGGTGTGACGACATATAGGCTATACCTTGTCTCAACTAATTAGATGCATTTCTCAACCAGAAAATATTTTAACATATGCACTTTTTAATTACAAGACACACAAAGAAATTACGAGTCTATTTCATTTTGAAGAATAAACATTTTTATAGTAATAATACTATAAAATCCGTATTCATAAATATCATAAAATAATATCACAAATTTTAGCATTAATTATTCAAACAGGATTTTGTAACTACTTTACAAATTTGCAAATTCGTATCCTAATCATGACTTGTCAGATCTGGCATACCATTTACAGTTCATAAACTTAAGTAGCTTAGTTTTAAATGAGTGGTTTTCTAATTTTATGTAAGACAAACTCTTTGCAAATCATTACACAAAGAGATCTTTCAAAATAATTTATTTAATCCGGTTTCTCGCAAAGGAGGTGGACAAACAAAAGAAAGCTCTAATTGCTACAAATTTTGAAAAGAAATTTACTTATATTATTTTTTTGTCACTAAATGTCTGAAAAAACAATTAAAGTTATAATGATTATTTCTCTTTCACGAAGAGAATCCAATGGACTGAAATAATGGTATTTTACTTTTAGTTCCTTTAACGAGTACATTGACGTCTCAAACCTTCAAGAGAGGTTTAATACTACCAGAAATTGTTGTTTCTACCTCTCATATGTGCATCTTATTTTCAACCAATCGTGACCCTCGTGACGTTGCTCATATCACGCCTTTAATTATTAGTGTCTTTGTCTTACGCAAACATTATCTTTCCTATCTCTAAACCTGTTCTTAGTGGTGCAAATTGATATTCCAATTACTATCGATTATTTCAGTCCGATGTGGACTATCTGGGTTAAAATTAACTCCCGTATCGCTGCCTGTCCTTCGTGAATAATTAAGCCCCGGTTTCTCCTGATGTTTCTATTTGTAACCATTAATTATCTGCAAAATTTACGCAGAATGAGTCTTTCAAAAAATTTATTTAATCCGGTTCTGCAGGGTTGGCAAACATAAAAGTCTAATTCTACAGAGCTTATTTTAAATGAGGATTTCTATTTTATAGATATTTTGTCACTAACAGTTCAAAAACTTCAATTATAATATTAATCC
Organism: Platerodrilus igneus; assembly: GCA_036346225.1. Lineage (NCBI taxonomy): Eukaryota > Metazoa > Arthropoda > Insecta > Coleoptera > Lycidae > Platerodrilus > Platerodrilus igneus. Next base: position 9,403,576 of record JARFIW010000791.1, read on the forward strand.
TTTCACGAATTAGATCGAATGGACAAATAATGGTATACTTTTAGTTCCTATACGAGTACATTATTAAATAGAGAGGTTTAATTACTATAAATTTTGTCACTAATTTCTCATTATGTTTCATTTATTTGAACAATCTTACACGTAGAGCTTGCTAATACTGTTTTAATTATTAGTGTCGTCTTACGTACATTGATCTTAAATCCTTCTTAACTGTTTTACTGACAAATTGATATTTTCTATCTATCATCCATGTGGACTATTTTAAATAACCCCGTATCGTTCTAATATAATTCCTCCGGTTTAAAATTATTCTTTGTAATCATTAATTTTCATTTACCTGGTCTTAAATATGAGTTTCAACTATATTAATTCAAGTTTATTATATTGGGTTTATAAGTAGTTTTAAGATGAATATGTTAAACGGTCTCAATTACTTAATTAAATTAATTACCTTTCAAATTTAGCGAATACAAATTTGTGACACTTTAAATACCGGTACAAATAGGTTAATTCAATAACTTTCAGTTTTCATTTGTTTCAATTTATAGGAATAATTAATTACATAAGTTGTTAATTACTTTTCATATTAATAACTTTATAATATTTAAATCTTTGCATTTACAAATGTGAATTTTTTCTCTACTTTTTAATAAAGGTATTATATAATATATAATTCCATTTTATAAGGATAATTACCTTCTAGTAATTATTAAATGTTTCTACTGGTTTAAGTCAGCTGGTAATATATAAAACTCTTATTATATATACTAAATAATATTATTTATTAATCCACTTGTTTAAGGTTCTAATTAATTTTAAACAACTAGTAAATTATACCATAATATTAATTGCTACTGGTTCAAAATGAGTTGATTTAAATAATTAACTAAATACAAAGTTAATTATTAATAACTATAACTATTATTTAAGTTATTTCATTTCAAATGTAGGAAATTATAATCTTCTCTATAGAAGTAAATGTATAATAATAATTATTCAGATTTTGAAATAATTTCAAATTTAAATCGTTTTTAATGAGTTTGATACTGATAAAAAACTCTTATTTAATGTATATTTTCGTTATTTAATATTGTTCAAGGTTATAAAATATTTATAAACAACTAGCTTCAAACTAATCAACTTAACGTGGGTTTTAACAACATTAACACGAAATACATTATTAAACATAACATTTTAGTTTCACTTTCAACATGTAGACAGGATAATTAAATAAAGTGTATAGAAGAATGCTAATATAAAATTATGCAGATTTTGAAATATTTCAAAATCTAGACATAATTTTATTTAATTACTATTTTGTTATATTTCAAATTATAAATATCCATTCCACATTTGGATAAGAAAACAAAATAAAAAATAGTTATTTTAAAATAAATTACATTTAAGAGGTATACATATCCTTTAAAAATATTTGTAATATTTCAAATTAATAATTTTATAATTTACACTAGTTGCTTCTATACACAAATTAAACCTTACACAAGATTAAATAAAACTAAAATAGTTAGGATTATAAAAGATGTTAATTTTTAAACTGACCTCAAACCTTAAAGCATTTTTAATATATATATATATATATATATATATATATATATATATATATATATATATCAGCTTTCATAACGTTTTTCCATCGGATTTTCGTAAACTTTTGTAATATACTAAAACTCAAAGTAAAGCACAAGCGTATCCTAAATATTCTAGCGTTTTTATGTTTTCCATTTGAAAGGAAATGCGAATATTAAACACAACACGTAGGTTACGACCATCAACACTCGTGCACTTTAATCAAATGCTGCCACTAAGTTAGCTGGAGCGTATTGTTCACACTGCGGCAATGGATTATATAATACAAAATTTAAGGATCTGAATTTTATTTTCAAGTTAATATAATGCGCCAAGAAAGCTGCTAACAGAAGCTTTTGGAATTTATGAACAATAAACGCGTTAGCAAAGTCCTCACAAGTGAATTATAAATTTAGTAATACTCGGCTATGACTAGCATAGTAATGAGGCTGTTCGTAATACTAAATTCCTGTAAAAGATTCAATTATGCTTCACATTTCATTAAGTACTACCCGCAGTATCCGCCACGTTACCCTCTATAGATTGTTATTCCAACTTTCTCTTAGTCATAACCCTAAGTTAGTTTGTGTGATTTTACTTTATTATCAGTCTTATATGAAATTTAGATAACCCTTCTGTATAGACTTCATTTTCTTATCTCATCATAAGGTATCACCAAACGCTTCTACAAACGACCTCACATTTTTTATATTTTTATATTGGTTCAAAATGGAAACTATTATCTTCTTCCAGAAGGTAGAAAGTTAGCATATTTTCCTCAAGCTGGGTATATTAGTACATAAGATGTATCTTGATTATTTTACTTTATTATCAGTATGACTTTATTTGCTGCTTTTGACATTGTATGATATTGAAATACATTTTCTTTATAACCTTTATTTTTTTAACATATTTTAAAGTATCCCCAAACGTTTCGGCAAATAATCTTGCTTGTTTCAATAGTTAAACCTTTTGCATTGGTTCTCAGTATTGAAACCATAATTTTCTAGGAGACGGAAAGTTAACCTATATTTGCTCATGCTGTGTATCATTCTCGTTTATTGCAATGAGCATTATATTATCGCAGAAAGGTTCTGTTTCACACAATGAACTTTCCTTTTTAAAGCCTATCGAAGATTATTTTCCTATGCTGAAAACCGTGAAATATAGTATTACGTTCTCCTCAAATTAAGAACTTGCCCGGTATAATAGACCAATTGTTTCTAAACCCAAACTATTTGAAAAATAAATTTAATTACCAGTCCTAACCGTCAAAAGATAAAGGAATAGTATATTATCTCAAACCGTTAACTAACCGCGATCGTAAAGCATTTGTAGCTTGACAGTTTAGATTAAAATATTTAGTGATTGGTTAAAAAATGATTTAGCAAAAGTATCTCTTAGGAAAAAAAATAAACCTTGATCAAACTGTTCAACTAGCCATTTATAGCATTTACTGTATGATTTTTATTTTATTTATTCAACAAACGGTGGTGCGAAATGGGTCTCTATAGAAACAAATGGCAGAAAATAAAATAAAATTAAACAATCAAAAAATTTATCTAATTAGAATTTCAGGCTACGTTACTAATAACACTTACCTTGAAAGGTATTCAATTTCTGTCAGGTTATTGGGAGCTAGCTCTTCTTATCTAGTTTAGTGAGAATCCTTCAGGACTAAGAGCAATCCCTGGCATTTTATTACATTATCCTTTTGACGAAATGAATTTTCTCTTACAAAATGTCACCTGAATGTTTGAACAAATAAACCAACACATTTTAGCTCATAAGTCAGCTAAATCTATTTTATACTAACAGTATTTCATCATTTCTCAGAACAGATATGTACGTGATAATTTTAAATTTCCTTACATTAATATTAACGTCGGTGACCTAAGGATATTCATATAAACAATTACATGCACAGAATGGTAAAATTCTACAGTCGGTTCATCTGCAATTAATCATAACCTATAATAGTAATTTACAACACGCCTCTAATATAACACTAACTTGCAAGGTTCAGATGTTATACCTATAATGATTTAACACTATACATTTGTCAAAAATTTACAGAGCAAACAACGTACATAAATGTTATTAAAAACAACACCTAATTCTAATAAAGCATGACGTACAGTTACGCCTTCAAGTGTCTACAGAGTTTATTGGAGCCAAGCGTAAAATATCTGATGTCAGGTGTTTATTTTCAAATAAACTTTGCTGGGAACTAAATCAAACCAATGTATTTTAGTGTTGCGGGTTCTGTTGAAAATCCGTGGCTCACCACGTTAACGCGCGTTTCTTATTCCATAAACAAAGGAGTGCACGTGACGGTGAAATTTTCAAGGTTCCCCGCACATGTTTCTGCGTTTATGGCTAGCAACTCATTAATTCCTTCATTTTTTCCGTAGAATATAATTACTGCCATTTACTTTTCGGTGCTCGATGCGTTCGGGCATCTTACATAGCCCGTACATTAAAAGTAAACTAACATGGTACTATCATGCAAAAGCTACGTGTTTTTGGTTATTCTATTATTATTGCAGTTTGAGATAGATACGTCAAAACTTTGTAACTTTGTATTTGATGCTATAATTAACTATCTGGTGGGTTTTGCTACTAAGCGTGTATGGTTTTGAACAATTTATAAACATTTAAATGTTACTGGAGTTTTCTTTGTATTGTAACTATTTAATATTGAATTTAATTTATTTAACTAAAATTTGTAAAAGCTCTTTTATAATAGGAATAATTATGATACGAAACGTGCCTATTAGTCGGTTCACGGTTCTTTATTTTATAAGTCTAAAACTTTCCTAAAATGACATGATTTTGGTGTGAAACTTGAGTGAAATAAATATTTAGTTTACCCTCCTGTGGTTTATATTAATTTATGAATATGAGTTCCGTTCTAATATGTATTTTATCATAAATTAATTTCTGGTTTTGAAGTTTGAGTTTATTGCATAACGCTCTGCATTCACCATATATTTGTTATTTTGTACAATTTACTGAAACCTTGGTTTAAGCTACCTTTATGTGGAACACTCATTAACCTTAGAAAGTTAAATGTAATCCGGAGATATTAAAAAGTTAAGATACAATTGTATTTTCAGGTACCTTCCATAAAAGAAACAAGCGGTGCTATTGATACAATGTGAATTTTCCTAATTACTCGAGATGATTTTTCGCTTAGAATATGCTGTGCTTTTAGAAAACTTGACGATTCTTGGGGCGCTCAACAACTGGAATATTAAAAATAAACCACATTGTTGGGTTACTTAAGAACATTGAATGGTTGTGAAACTGCAAAAAACAAGTTGAAGTGGCACCGTTTTATCTGTCACTATTAGAAAATAAACTCACCGCAAACCATATCTGACACTGTCGAGAGGAACGCACCGATAAAGGTTTGAAAACTGACTTGCGCTGGAATTACAGACTAGGAAGCCGGTTGCAAAACCTTCACCACGCATAGTACGGTAACTTTATACATATTTTGTAAACTTTGGTACAGGTAAGAATAAGACTAAAGTGGCCACTATACGCTTCGCCGCGAGGACAGAAGGACTAACAGAGTTTACTGCACCTTTTATTCAATGGTAAAACGTAATTTTTATCGTTCTCGTTTTAGAGTCCTGATATTTAGGCGTCTGGAGTAGGTCTAACTCGATAACCTAAACGTCCTACCCCCATGGTTACGTACATACAAAGGGGTGATTTATAAATGTGTATTATATTAAATTTATCTAAATGAGCTAAAGTTTGAAGATTAAAGAAAAATTTCCAAAATTTTTGTATTCCATTATGTTAATACGCCGAAGATCCTTATATGATTCGGCTTAATTAACTATTTGAATAACTACTGGGGTCTTCACAGCTCCGAATAAAAACTGTTTTCTATAGAGTAATTAAAAATATGTATAGTAGCATGTTCTACAGTGTCTACAAGGCGTGCTTATGAAACAAATAGTGGCCTCATACGTTGCGGCACCCCTAGTTAGAATTTAATACCTAGAAGGTGTAGAAGCTGAAAAACTATATATCTTCGGCTAACTTGACTATTACCACAAGGAAGAGTTAGAGGTGGAATGGGGTTTATTTTGCTTAGTTGAATAAAAGTAGATGTATTTTAAATTAGATGCCACTGTATCTAACACGTATTAATTAGTTTTAAAGGGCAGATAAGAAACGCCTTTTGTGTTTATTAATCAAAATTCTTTACCAAAATTCTTGGAAAAATATGGTGTGACGACATATAGGCTATACCTTGTCTCAACTAATTAGATGCATTTCTCAACCAGAAAAATATTTTAACATATGCACTTTTTAATTACAAGACACACAAAGAAATTACGAGTCTATTTCATTTTTGAAGAATAAACATTTTTATAGTAATAATACTATAAAATCCGTATTCATAAATATCATAAAATAATATCACAAATTTTTAGCATTAATTATTCAAACAGGATTTTGTAACTACTTTACAAATTTGCAAATTCGTATCCTAATCATGACTTGTCAGATCTGACATACCATTTACAGTTCATAAACTTAAGTAGCTTAGTTTTAAATGAGTGGTTTTTCTAATTTTATGTAAGACAAACTCTTTGCAAATCATTACACAAAGAGATCTTTCAAAATAATTTATTTAATCCGGTTTCTCGCAAAGGAGATGGACAAACAAAAGGAAGCTCTAATTGCTACAAATTTTGAAAAGAAATTTACTTATATTATTTTTTTGTCACTAAATGTCTGAAAAAACAATTAAAGTTATAATGATTATTTCTCTTTCACGAAGAGAATCCAATGGACTGAAATAATGGTATTTTTACTTTTAGTTCCTTTAACGAGTACATTGACGTCTCAAACCTTCAAGAGAGGTTTAATACTACCAGAAATTGTTGTTTCTACCTCTCATATGTGCATCTTATTTTCAACCAATCGTGACCCTCGTGACGTTGCTCATATCACGCCTTTAATTATTAGTGTCTTTGTCTTACGCACATTATCTTTCCTTCTCTAACCTGTTCTTAGTGGTGCAAATTGATATTCCTTACTATCGATTATTTCAGTCCATGTGGACTATCTGGGTTAAATAACCCCGTATCGCGCCTTCCCGTGAATATTAAGCCCCGGTTTCTCCTGATTCTTTGTAACCATTAATTATCTGCAAAATTTACGCAGAATGAGCTTTTTAAAAATACGCAGGTGTTCAAACATAATATTAATTCTCAGAGCTTTATTTTATTGGGTTTTTACAAGTTTTTATAGATATTATATGTTACTAACGGTTCAATTAACTTCAATTAAAATTAATACCCTTTAAATTTTAGCGAATACAAATTATGTGTGCACTTTGTTTAATACCGGGTACTTAAAATAGGGTTAATTAATATAAATTTTGCACGTAATTTCCATTTGTTTCTTTATTAGGAATAATTACATTACACGTAGAGCTTGTTAATACTGTTTCTTTTGATATAAAGCGTCTTGTACATGATTTAAATCTCTTATTTTTACTGAAACGAATGAATTTTTATTCTCCACGGTGTTTTAATAAAGCGTATTATCTAATAAAATTCCTTATACACGGTGATTAAAATTATTTTATGTAATTCATTAATTTTCTACCCTGGTCTAAATATGAGTATTTTCCCCCTATTTGAATACAAATAATCCCACTTCTTTGAATGCAAATATAAAGCATTTAGACAAAAAAAATTACAAAAAAAATTGCCTATCTCTCTCTACTCTTATCTATCTAACTTACCTACTTTATCTCCAATCCAAAAAATATTTACACCTATCCTATATCCCTATCCTATTCCTAACTCTCACCTAATTTTATAAACTGAAATTATCCCTAACCTCATCCTACTTATCCATCTAATCCTATATACATCCTATATACCTATCCTATTCCTAACTTTTAACTAATCTTCACTATACTTTACTTCATCCTACCTAATCCTATATACCTATCCTATTCTAACTTTATTCCTAACTCTCCACTAATCTTATATGAAATATCTATACTTAACCTATCTTATTTTCTTCCTACATTTACTCTTTATTCTCATCTTAAACCTATTTCTAACTATCTCCCATATTTATCCTATACCTAGCTTCATTTTCTATACACACTTACTTCTACTCTTCTATATACACCTATTCCTACTCCTATCCTATTTAAATTTTACTCTATTATACACCTATTTCTCCTGTTCTTCAAGTTATTTAAATCTAACTCTCTTCTTGATCCTCCAAGTCTTTCTTCTCACTATCCTAATACTCTTCATCCCTATCTCTCCCTCTTCTATATCTATACTTAACATCCCTGTTATCTCACCTACAATAAACTTATCATCCCTATTATCCTTACTCTTAAATATTACTTCTTCTTCAGTCCCTACACTTGTCTGTTTCTCATTTATTATTGTTTCCCTTTCTGCCGACAAACCAAACGATACTACTTTACAATTATCGATTTTTCCCTCTACGGAAAATCCTATGTACCTTCTAGAATTCTTATGTAATGGAATCCGCCAGAATGAATTCCTTAACTCTACTTTATTAAAAACAAACATGCCACTTAACCTCATCAAAAATAATTCTGCCTTCACCTGCTCCTGATATGCTGCTGTTGCTTCTACCCCCACTAATTCTGCATTTTCTTGTACTAAAGCTTGAACCTCTACTCTCCTATCCTCTGGACATCTTATTGTGTTGATCTGTTTACCTTCATCATCCTCTACCTCTACTACATTAATACTAAACCCCGTGTCATCCTCCGTGACTTCATAACTGCCCTTCCATGGCACTACCCTATCTTTAATCCTTACTACCTTCCTCTCCATATCTATCAAAACCCTAACTTCATCATACAGTCAACACCTAAAATGCTCTGAAACTTCAGTCCAGGTACAATTACAAACTCCTGTTCACAGCTTAAACCTCCTATATCTATCCTAAGCACCACAACACTATTTACTACAGCAAACTTCTTTTTATTTGGAGCTACTAAATGACTACGCTTTATAGGCATAATTCTATCACAAACCTTATCCCTAATTTTGCTGACGAATTCCTCCGATATTAAACTCGCCTCTACCCCTGTATCAAGTAATACTTCTACATTATTCTCAAAAATTTCTATATTAATAATTGGCAAACATAATTTTTCTACAGTTTCTGGCTCTACTTCCTCCTCAATTTTGAAAAATTCACGTGGATGTTCATATACATTTACACTGAAATCTAGTGGTCTGTCGCGTTCTAAAAATCCTGTCCAGGTCTGTTTTCCCTACTCGGTCCTGGTCTAGCCGTCACCTCAGCGTATGTCCTAGGCGTTTCCACTCGTTCCGTGTCTGTATTAGCAGTCCTGCTTATGTCTGGTGAACTATTCATTCTGGTAGGTCCCGGTCTCGGTGCAGGTCCCCTTCCTAAACTATTACTCCTAACATATGGTCGTCTCTGTTCCCAATTCTGTCGCTGGTATCCGTAACTATTCCCCCTTCTAGCATAGTTGTCCCGTCTATTGTCAAACCTAACTGTGTTGATCTGTCTTTCCCTATTTTCCCGAGGTCGTCCACTACTTACGTCGTCGTACCTCTGCAAGTATTCTAGAAACATTTCTCTGTCCACTATGTTCTGTAGTGCTACGTGCTGTCTTATTTCTACCTCAAAGTGTCGTGATAAATACTTAATAATTTGTCGGTCCGTCAGTGGTGGGTTCAGTTGCTTTGCTATGCTATACTTGCGTATAGCATATTGCTCCCTACTTCCTGAAAATTCTCCCTTAAATTTCCCTGTGATTAAGTCGTCTCGTACCTGGTCTTGTCTGTGGTCACTCCAGTAGTGCTTTAAAAATCTGTCCTCAAAGTCCATGTAGGTGTCTATGTCCTGTCCTACTAAATTGTACCACGCTTCCGCATTGTCCTTTAATAAAGCCTTTATCGTATTCAGTTTAGTCTGTTCGTCAAATAAATTTCCCACTAGATTTCTTACACTATTAATAAAAATTAGTAGATTTACCCTGTTATCGCCATAAAACTTCATGTGTTGGTCCAATGATACTCCACCTGTAGAAAATCTGGGACCATCCCCCGTTAAATTTGACATGTTGTATTTAATACTACTAACTTCGCGTTCTACCCTGCCTAACTGATCCCTACATGAGTCCGTCACTTCAGTCATTTTTACATTAATCTCTTCTTCACAGAAAATGCGTACTTCGGACTTTAAATGTCCCATTTCCTGTCGAAGACCTGTAATATCACGCTCATTTTTTTCAACCCTATTTTCAACTTCCCCCATCTTTACGGTAAGACTATTTTTAAATTCTGAAACTTCTTTATTCGTCTTATCTATTTTCTCACTTAGGGTTTCCCTAACTCCTGTTAATGTCTCATTCATTCGGTCAAATTTCCGATTTGAGTCCTCTCTCGCTCTATTCGATTCATCGCTTAGCAGTTCTAATTTTCTGTTAGACTCCTCCATCGCTCTATTCGATTCTTCCTTAGCTAATCGCATTTCCTCTAACATTCTCATCATTAACTCATTTCCTGTTTCTCCTGATTCCGTCCTCGACTGATCTCTACTGCCTCCAGCTTCTTCCATTTTCGAAATTTTCTCACACAATGCACTATCGTCACTTCCAATTTCCACTCCTTGACTCCTTAACCACTCCTTTCTCTGCATACGTTCAAATCACTCACACACACTCTAAAATACTCCTAAATTTATACACACACAAAAACTCTCTCTCTCAGATCGCCAGTTTCCTGGAATAAAATCACAAAAATTTTATTTGGAACTCGAGCCTCACTTTTGGGTCGCCAAATTTGCTGTGATCCATTTTAAAATCGAGCCTCACGAATTGGGCGCCAAGATTTGCTGTGATACCACCAAAATCCGGGTACTCCGCTTTTCGAATCGAGCCCCTACGAATTGGATGTCCAGAATGCTGTGAATCCTACGAAAAGCTATTCATTACTTTAACTGTGTTGGTCCATTGACTTTCTTCTGTTAATCGCCTCGGCTGCTCCCCTAGATAACTTTCATCCTCATTCATAAAAAAAAAACACATTCCTACCACAAACACGAACGTTAACTCTATTTACATCAATATTCACAATACATTAAAATTTCAAAATTAAATTTTGGCATAAATTTCAGTGTCAGAAATTTTCAAGCTTACATTTATTATCATTTAAATGTGCATCCTGAATTAAAGTCCTTGTTGGATGCCTACTAATTAATATAACAATATATGCAGACCGGAGTCTGAGTACAAAGGGAGCATCTACCACCTCTTTACGTTAATTAACCAGGTTCGTCTAATTGAGCTCAAAGACATACCCAAATTTTCATCATAATCCAGAACATCAATACTAAATACCCCTTTCTACTTAAACAAGCAAATTTCACCTTAACATTAAAATTTTATGGTTAGTACAATGTCACTAATGTCCATTTAAAGTAAATCAATTATAAAGTAATTCAACACACACAAAAATATCAAAGTTCTAACAAAATAGTATAAATTACCTGAAGGTTACTGCACTCGTAGCTTCAATGTACATCGTCCCTTTTGTTAATCACACCATTCCAACTGGGTTATATTTACAGCTTCTGATTCTCAACGCTTTTCAAATTTTCTCCATCACCATTTATTTAAAGTTGTTTCTGGGCTTTTCCAGAACTCATCTGTGTATATCTGACCCTTGTTTTGTGGATCCAGACACATTTATGAACCATTTAATCATTAACACCCCGAAAAATAGCAAAGAAATTCATACTTCTTTCACCAATATACGCCAAAACTGCCTACTAATGGTGTATTCATTTGTCGTTGTAAATTTTACTAATTGGTACAGTGATACTAAATTTTATTACCTTGTATCTAAGTGCACTCAAGTACATTCATGTTAGCACGTAAATAACAAACTGTTTTAAATCACCAAAATATACGAGCAAACTTTAAATTATTCTATCAAACTAAAATGCACTGTTTAACGTCTTGAATCAAGTCGCGGATGTAAGAGAGCTTGTTTATATTCACCTCGGTATATATAGCGGTTAGCCTGTCTGTCGGTCGAGTCCTCAAAACGGGCATTTCTAAAGAATTTCGCATGCTAGGTTCCCAGTCCGCAGCTCGGCATGCGATTTTTACGAATTTTGCACTCGTCCCAGTTAAATCTCAGAAATTCTCACACGGCACGCAAACATGTCCGAGAATAACTAATTAAATTTTATACAGAAATTGTTGTTTCTACCTCTCATATGTGCATCTTATTTTCAACCAATCGTGACCCTCGTGACGTTGCTCATATCACGCCTTTAATTATTAGTGTCTTTGTCTTACGCACATTATCTTTCCTTCTCTAACCTGTTCTTAGTGGTGCAAATTGATATTCCTTACTATCGATTATTTCAGTCCATGTGGACTATCTGGGTTAAATAACCCCGTATCGCGCCTTCCCGTGAATATTAAGCCCCGGTTTCTCCTGATTCTTTGTAACCATTAATTATCTGCAAAATTTACGCAGAATGAGCTTTTTAAAAATACGCAGGTGTTCAAACATAATATTAATTCTCAGAGCTTTATTTTATTGGGTTTTTACAAGTTTTTATAGATATTATATGTTACTAACGGTTCAATTAACTTCAATTAAAATTAATACCTTGGTATTTAAAAAAAAAAAAAATTTTGCCAAAATTTTAAAACCCTTAAAACCCTTTAAACCCTTTTTTACTTAAAAAAAAAAATTTTAATTTTTTATAATTATTTTTTAAAAAAAGGGCCATTTGTTTAATTTGGGGTTAAAAATTATTTAAATTAAAAATGCCGGTAAAATTTTACCCTTTTAACAATTTTTTTCTTTAACCGTTTATAACTTAATTTTAAAGGGATTCTTAAAATTTAAATTTAAAATTAAATTTTTTAAAACAAAAATATTAAAAATTTTTTTTTTTAAATTTAAAATTTTTAAAAATTTTTGAATTTTTTTAAACAAAAAATTTACTTAAACCTTTCAAAAAAAATTTAAAAAGGGAAATATTTTCCTATTTTAATTTCTTCAAAAAAGGAAAAAATTTAATTAAGAAGTTAAAAAGGTATCAAAAGGGGATTAAAGATTTTTAAAACCCCCCAAAAAAAAAAAATTTTTTTAAAATAAAATATTTTAACAAAAACTTTATATGAACTTTAAATAAAAACCCAAATTCAAAAATTTTTTTTTAAAAAAATTTTACTAAAAATTTTTAAAAAAATATAATTTAAATCCAACTAAAAAATCAAAACAAAAATCCTTTAAAATTTTAAAAGAAAGTAAAAAAATTTATAAACAAAACTTTTAAAGCTTTAGAACTCCAATAAAAAAAATTCCTATTCTCAAAACTTTAAACTCTTTAAAAATTTTCAAAATTCATAAAACTCTAAAAATAAACCCAATATACCTAAAAACCCCAAAACCTACAAAATCTTATGAAACTTTTTCCAACCATCTTAAAAATTTCCCAAATTCCTACCATTTAAACCCCAAATTTAAAATAAAAATTTACCACCAAATTTAAACCAAAAAACCCCTTTTTCTTACATTTTCATTCTAAACTTTATAAATTTTCAAATTTAAACATCCTTTAAACCCTCAAAAATTCATTTAAACATTTCCCCAAAATACTAACCCTTTTTAACTCTAAATTTTTTAAACATTTACTTTAAAAAAAATTTTCCCATTTAAAAATTTCAAAACTTTAAAAAATTTAAAAACCACTAAAAAAAAAAATAATTTATAAAAAATTTTAATTTAAACCCTTTTTTAAAAAATTTAATTAAACTTTCTAACAAAATTAAGCTAAAATAAAACAAAAAACCAATCCCAATCAACCAAAACTTTAATTTTTTTCCAAAACCCTTTAAAAACCCTTTTTCAAATTTAGAAAATTTTCCTCCACCAAAAAAAAATTTTAAAATTTTCCCAACTTATACCACTTTAAAACCTTTCCCTCCAAAATTTTTTCCCAAATAAAGCCCACTTTCCCAAATTTTTAATTACCCTAATTTTGTTTTTATATATATATATATATATATATCAGCTTTCATAACGTTTTTCCATCGGATTTTCGTAAACTTTTGTAATATACTAAAACTCAAAGTAAAGCACAAGCGTATCCTAAATATTCTAGCGTTTTTATGTTTTCCATTTGAAAGGAAATGCGAATATTAAACACAACACGTAGGTTACGACCATCAACACTCGTGCACTTTAATCAAATGCTGCCACTAAGTTAGCTGGAGCGTATTGTTCACACTGCGGCAATGGATTATATAATACAAAATTTAAGGATCTGAATTTTATTTTCAAGTTAATATAATGCGCCAAGAAAGCTGCTAACAGAAGCTTTTGAAATTTATGAACAATAAACGCGTTAGCAAAGTCCTCACAAGTGAATTATAAATTTAGTAATACTCGGCTATGACTAGCATAGTAATGAGGCTGTTCGTAATACTAAATTCCTGTAAAAGATTCAATTATGCTTCACATTTCATTAAGTACTACCCGCAGTATCCGCCACGTTACCCTCTATAGATTGTTATTCCAACTTTCTCTTAGTCATAACCCTAAGTTAGTTTGTGTGATTTTACTTTATTATCAGTCTTATATGAAATTTAGATAACCCTTCTGTATAGACTTCATTTTCTTATCTCATCATAAGGTATCACCAAACGCTTCTACAAACGACCTCACATTTTTTTATATTTTTTATATTGGTTCAAAAATGGAAACTATTATCTTCTTCCAGAAGGTAGAAAGTTAGCATATTTTCCCTCAAGCTGGGTATATTAGTACATAAGATGTATCTTGATTATTTTACTTTATTATCAGTATGACTTTATTTGCTGCTTTTGACATTGTATGAAATTGAAATACATTTTCTTTATAACCTTTATTTTTTTAACATATTTTAAAGTATCCCCAAACGTTTCGGCAAATAATCTTGCTTGTTTCAATAGTTAAACCTTTTGCATTGGTTCTCAGTATTGAAACCATAATTTTCTAGGAGACGGAAAGTTAACCTATATTTGCTCATGCTGTGTATCATTCTCGTTTATTGCAATGAGCATTATATTATCACAGAAAGGTTCTGTTTCACACAATGAACTTTCCTTTTTAAAGCCTATCGAAGATTATTTTCCTATGCTGAAAACCGTGAAATATAGTATTACGTTCTCCTCAAATTAAGAACTTGCCCGGTATAATAGACCAATTGTTTCTAAACCCAAACTATTTGAAAAATAAATTTAATTACCAGTCCTAACCGTCAAAAGATAAAGGAATAGTATATTATCTCAAACCGTTAACTAACCGCGATCGTAAAGCATTTGTAGCTTGACAGTTTAGATTAAAATATTTAGTGATTGGTTAAAAAATGATTTAGCAAAAGTATCTCTTAGGAAAAAAAATAAACCTTGATCAAACTGTTCAACTAGCCATTTATAGCATTTACTGTATGATTTTTTATTTTTATTTATTCAACAAACGGTGGTGCGAAATGGGTCTCTATAGAAACAAATGGCAGAAAATAAAATAAAATTAAACAATCAAAAAATTTATCTAATTAGAATTTCAGGCTACGTTACTAATAACACTTACCTTGAAAGGTATTCAATTTCTGTCAGGTTATTGGGAGCTAGCTCTTCTTATCTAGTTTAGTGAGAATCCTTCAGGACTAAGAGCAATCCCTGGCATTTTATTACATTATCCTTTTGACGAAATGAATTTTCTCTTACAAAATGTCACCTGAATGTTTGAACAAATAAACCAACACATTTTAGCTCATAAGTCAGCTAAATCTATTTTATACTAACATTATTTCATCATTTCTCAGAACAGATATGTACGTGATAATTTTAAATTTCCTTACATTAATATTAACGTCGGTGACCTAAGGATATTCATATAAACAATTACATGCACAGAATGGTAAAATTCTACAGTCGGTTCATCTGCAATTATTCATAACCTAGAATAGTAATTTACAACACGCCTCTAATATAACACTAACTTGCAAGGTTCAGATGTTATACCTATAATGATTTAACACTATACATTTGTCAAAAATTTATAGAGCAAACAACGTACATAAATGTTATTAAAAACAACACCTAATTCTAATAAAGCATGACGTACAGTTACGCCTTCAAGTGTCTACAGAGTTTATTGGAGCCAAGCGTAAAATATCTGATGTCAGGTGTTTATTTTCAAATAAACTTTGCTGGGAACTAAATCAAACCAATGTATTTTAGTGTTGCGGGTTCTGTTGAAAATCCGTGGCTCACCACGTTAACGCGCGTTTCTTATTCCATAAACAAAGGAGTGCACGTGACGGTGAAATTTTCAAGGTTCCCCGCACATGTTTCTGCGTTTATGGCAACAACTCATTAATTCCTTCATTTTTCCGTAGAATATAATTACTGCCATTTACTTTTCGGTGCTCGATGCGTTCGGGGCATCTTACATAGCCCGTACATTAAAGTAAACTAACATGGTACTATCATGCAAAAGCTACGTGTTTTGGTTATTCTATTATTATTGCAGTTTGAGATAGATACGTCAAAACTTTGTAACTTTGTATTTGATGCTATTATTAACTATCTGGTGGGTTTTGCTACTAAGCGTGTTTTTTGAACAATTTATAAACATTTAAATGTTACTGGAGTTTTCTTTGTATTGTAAATATTTAATATTGAATTTAATTTATTTAACTAAAATTTGTAAAAGCTCTTTTATAATAGGAATAATTATGATACGAAACGTGCCTATTAGTCGGTTCACGGTTCTTTATTTTATAAGTCTAAAACTTTCCTAAAATGACATGATTTTGGTGTGAAACTTGAGTGAAATAAATATTTAGTTTACCCTCCTGTGGTTTATATTAATTTATGAATATGAGTTCCGTTCTAATATGTATTTTATCATAAATTAATTTCTGGTTTTGAAGTTTGAGTTTATTGCATAACGCTCTGCATTCACCATATATTTGTTATTTTGTACAATTTACTGAAACCTTGGTTTAAGCTACCGTTATGTGGAACACTCATTAACCTTAGAAAGTTAAATGTAATCCGGAGATATTAAAAGTTAAGATACAATTGTATTTTCAGGTACCTTCCATAAAAGAAACAAGCGGTGCTATTGATACAATGTGAATTTTCCTAATTACTCGAGATGATTTTCGCTTAGAATATGCTGTGCTTTTAGAAAACTTGACGATTCTTGGGGCGCTCAACAACTGGAATATTAAAAAATAAACCACATTGTTGGGTTACTTAAGAACATTGAATGGTTGTGAAACTGCAAAAAACAAGTTGAAGTGGCACCGTTTTATCTGTCACTATTAGAAAATAAACTCACCGCAAACCATATCTGACACTGTCGAGAGGAACGCACCGATAAAGGTTTGAAAACTGACTTGCGCTGGAATTACAGACTAGGAAGCCGGTTGCAAAACCTTCACCACGCATAGTACGGTAACTTTATACATATTTTGTAAACTTTGGTACAGGTAAGAATAAGACTAAAGTGGCCACTATACGCTTCGCCGCGAGGACAGAAGGACTAACAGAGTTTACTGCACCTTTTATTCAATGGTAAAACGTAATTTTTATCGTTCTCGTTTTAGAGTCCTGATATTTAGGCGTCTGGAGTAGGTCTAACTCGATAACCTAAACGTCCTACCCCCATGGTTACGTACATACAAAGGGTGATTTATAAATGTATTATATTAAATTTATCTAAATGAGCTAAAGTTTGAAGATTAAAGAAAATTTCCAAAATTTTTGTATTCCATTATGTTAATACGCCGAAGATCCTTATATGATTCGGCTTAATTAACTATTTGAATAACTACTGGGGTCTTCACAGCTCCGAATAAAAACTGTTTTCTATAGAGTAATTAAAAATATGTATAGTAGCATGTTCTACAGTGTCTACAAGGCGTGCTTATGAAACAAATAGTGGCCTCATACGTTGCGGCACCCCTAGTTAGAATTTAATACCTAGAAGGTGTAGAAGCTGAAAAACTATATATCTTCGGCTAACTTGACTATTACCACAAGGAAGAGTTAGAGGTGGAATGGGGTTTATTTTGTAGTTGAATAAAAGTAGATGTATTTTAAATTAGATGCCACTGTATCTAACACGTATTAATTAGTTTTAAAGGGCAGATAAGAAACGCCTTTTGTGTTTATTAATCAAATTTCTTTACCAAAATTCTTGGAAAAATATGGTGTGACGACATATAGGCTATATTGTCTCAACTAATTAGATGCATTTCTCAACCAGAAAAATATTTTAACATATGCACTTTTTAATTACAAGACACACAAAGAAATTACGAGTCTATTTCATTTTTGAAGAATAAACATTTTTATAGTAATAATACTATAAAATCCGTATCCATAAATATCATAAAATAATATCACAAATTTTTAGCATTAATTATTCAAACAGGATTTTGTAACTACTTTACAAATTTGCAAATTCGTATCCTAATCATGACTTGTCAGATCTGACATACCATTTACAGTTCATAAACTTAAGTAGCTTAGTTTTAAATGAGTGGTTTTTCTAATTTTATGTAAGACAAACTCTTTGCAAATCATTACACAAAGAGATCTTTCAAAATAATTTATTTAATCCGGTTTCTCGAAAGGAATGGACAAACAAAAGGGCTCTAATTGCTACAAATTTTGAAAAGAAATTTACTTATATTATTTTTGTCACTAAATGTCTGAAAAACAATTAAAGTTATAATGATTATTTCTCTTTCACGAAGAGAATCCAATGGACTGAAATAATGGTATTTTTACTTTTAGTTCCTTTAACGAGTACATTGACGTCTCAAACCTTCAAGAGAGGTTTAATACTACCAGAAATTGTTGTTTCTACCTCTCATATGTGCATCTTATTTTCAACCAATCGTGACCCTCGTGACGTTGCTCATATCACGCCTTTAATTATTAGTGTCTTTGTCTTACGCACATTATCTTTCCTTCTCTAACCTGTTCTTAGTGGTGCAAATTGATATTCCTTACTATCGATTATTTCAGTCCATGTGGACTATCTGGGTTAAATAACCCCGTATCGCGCCTTCCCGTGAATATTAAGCCCCGGTTTCTCCTGATTCTTTGTAACCATTAATTATCTGCAAAATTTACGCAGAATGAGCTTTTTAAAAATACGCAGGTGTTCAAACATAATATTAATTCTCAGAGCTTTATTTTATTGGGTTTTTACAAGTTTTTATAGATATTATATGTTACTAACGGTTCAATTAATTTAAATTAAAATTAATACCCTTTAAATTTTAGCGAATACAAATTATGTGTGCACTTTGTTTAATACCGGGTACTTAAAATAGGGTTAATTAATATAAATTTTGCACGTAATTTCCATTTGTTTCTTTATTAGGAATAATTACATTACACGTAGAGCTTGTTAATACTGTTTCTTTTGATATAAAGCGTCTTGTACATGATTTAAATCTCTTATTTTTACTGAAACGAATGAATTTTTATTCTCCACGGTGTTTTAATAAAGCGTATTATCTAATAAAATTCCTTATACACGGTGATTAAAATTATTTTATGTAATTCATTAATTTTCTACCCTGGTCTAAATATGAGTATTTTCCCCCTATTTGAATACAAATAATCCCACTTCTTTGAATGCAAATATAAACATTTAGACAAAAAATTACAAAAAAATTGCCTATCTCTCTCTACTCTTATCTATCTAACTTACCTACTTTATCTCCAATCCAAAAAATATTTACACCTATCCTATATCCCTATCCTATTCCTAACTCTCACCTAATTTTATAAACTGAAATTATCCCTAACCTCATCCTACTTATCCATCTAATCCTATATACATCCTATATACCTATCCTATTCCTAACTTTTAACTAATCTTCACTATACTTTACTTCATCCTACCTAATCCTATATACCTATCCTATTCCTAACTTTATTCCTAACTCTCCACTAATCTTATATGAAATATCTATACTTAACCTATCTTATTTTCTTCCTACATTTACTCTTTATTCTCATCTTAAACCTATTTCTAACTATCTCCCATATTTATCCTATAATTAGCTTCATTTTCTATACACACTTACTTCTACTCTTCTATATACACCTATTCCTACTCCTATCCTATTTAAATTTTACTCTATTATACACCTATTTCTCCTGTTCTTCAAGTTATTTAAATCTAACTCTCTTCTTGATCCTCCAAGTCTTTCTTCTCACTATCCTAATACTCTTCATCCCTATCTCTCCCTCTTCTATATCTATACTTAACATCCCTGTTATCTCACCTACAATAAACTTATCATCCCTATTATCCTTACTCTTAAATATTTTCTTCTTCAGTCCCTACACTTGTCTGTTTCTCATTTATTTTGTTTCCCTTTTGCCGACAAACCAAACGATACTACTTTACAATTATCGATTTTTCCCTTACGGAAAATCCTATGTACCTTCTAGAATTCTTATGTAATGGAATCCGCCAGAATGAATTCCTTAACTCTACTTTATTAAAAACAAACATGCCACTTAACCTCATCAAAAATAATTCTGCCT
Source organism: Platerodrilus igneus (assembly GCA_036346225.1). Lineage (NCBI taxonomy): Eukaryota > Metazoa > Arthropoda > Insecta > Coleoptera > Lycidae > Platerodrilus > Platerodrilus igneus. The sequence goes on from JARFIW010000791.1 coordinate 9,423,827, forward strand.
TCACCTGCTCCTGATATGCTGCTGTTGCTTCTACCCCCACTAATTCTGCATTTTCTTGTACTAAAGCTTGAACCTCTACTCTCCTATCCTCTGGACATCTTATTGTGTTGATCTGTTTACCTTCATCATCCTCTACCTCTACTACATTAATACTAAACCCCGTGTCATCCTCCGTGACTTCATAACTGCCCTTCCATGGCACTACCCTATCTTTAATCCTTACTACCTTCCTCTCCATATCTATCAAAACCCCTAACTTCATCATACAGTCAACACCTAAAATGCTCTGAAACTTCAGTCCAGGTACAATTACAAACTCCTGTTCACAGCTTAAACCTCCTATATCTATCCTAAGCACCACAACACTATTTACTACAGCAAACTTCTTTTTATTTGGAGCTACTAAATGACTACGCTTTATAGGCATAATTCTATCACAAACCTTATCCCTAATTTTGCTGACGAATTCCTCCGATATTAAACTCGCCTCTACCCCTGTATCAAGTAATACTTCTACATTATTCTCAAAAATTTCTATTTAATAATTGGCAAACATAATTTTCTACAGTTTCTGGCTCTACTTCCTCCTCAATTTTGAAAAATTCACGTGGATGTTCATATACATTTACACTGAAATCTAGTGGTCTGTCGCGTTCTAAAATCCTGTCCAGGTCTGTTTTCCCTCCGGTCCTGGTCTAGCCGTCACCTCAGCGTATGTCCTAGGCGTTTCCACTCGTTCCGTGTCTGTATTAGCAGTCCTGCTTATGTCTGGTGAACTATTCATTCTGGTAGGTCCCGGTCTCGGTGCAGGTCCCCTTCCTAAACTATTACTCCTAACATATGGTCGTCTCTGTTCCCAATTCTGTCGCTGGTATCCGTAACTATTCCCCTTCTAGCATAGTTGTCCCGTCTATTGTCAAACCTAACTGTGTTGATCTGTCTTTCCCTATTTTCCCGAGGTCGTCCACTACTTACGTCGTCGTACCTCTGCAAGTATTCTAGAAACATTTCTCTGTCCACTATGTTCTGTAGTGCTACGTGCTGTCTTATTTCTACCTCAAAGTGTCGTGATAAATACTTAATAATTTGTCGGTCCGTCAGTGGTGGGTTCAGTTGCTTTGCTATACTTGCGTATAGCATATTGCTCTACTTCCTGAAAATTCTCCCTTAAATTTCCCTGTGATTAAGTCGTCTCGTACCTGGTCTTGTCTGTGGTCACTCCAGTAGTGCTTTAAAATCTGTCCTCAAAGTCCATGTAGGTGTCTATGTCCTGTCCTACTAAATTGTACCACGCTTCCGCATTGTCCTTTAATAAAGCCTTTATCGTATTCAGTTTAGTCTGTTCGTCAAATAAATTTCCCACTAGATTTCTTACACTATTAATAAAAATTAGTGGATTTACCCTGTTATCGCCATAAAACTTCATGTGTTGGTCCAATGATACTCCACCTGTAGAAAATCTGGGACCATCCCCGTTAAATTTGACATGTTGTATTTAATACTACTAACTTCGCGTTCTACCCTGCCTAACTGATCCCTACATGAGTCCGTCACTTCAGTCATTTTACATTAATCTCTTCTTCACAGAAAATGCGTACTTCGGACTTTAAATGTCCCATTTCCTGTCGAAGACCTGTAATATCACGCTCATTTTTTCAACCCTATTTTCAACTTCCCCATCTTTACGGTAAGACTATTTTTAAATTCTGAAACTTCTTTATTCGTCTTATCTATTTTCTCACTTAGGGTTTCCTAACTCCTGTTAATGTCTCATTCATTCGGTCAAATTTCCGATTTGAGTCCTCTCTCGCTCTATTCGATTCATCGCTTAGCAGTTCTAATTTTCTGTTAGACTCCTCCATCGCTCTATTCGATTCTTCCTTAGCTAATCGCATTTCCTCTAACATTCTCATCATTAACTCATTTCCTGTTTCTCCTGATTCCGTCCTCGACTGATCTCTACTGCCTCCAGCTTCTTCCATTTTCGAAATTTTCTCACACAATGCACTATCGTCACTTCCAATTTCCTCCTTGACTCCTTAACCCTCCTTTCTCTGCATACGTTCAAATCACTCACACACACTCTAAAATACTCCTAAATTTATACACACAAAAACTCTCTCTCAGATCGCCAGTTTCCTGGAATAAAATCACAAAAATTTTATTTGGAACTCGAGCCTCACTTTTGGGTCGCCAAATTTGCTGTGATCCATTTTAAAATCGAGCCTCACGAATTGGGCGCCAAGATTTGCTGTGATACCACCAAAATCCGGGTACTCCGCTTTTCGAATCGAGCCCCTACGAATTGGATGTCCAGAATGCTGTGAATCCTACGAAAAGCTATTCATTACTTTAACTGTGTTGGTCCATTGACTTTCTTTTGTTAATCGCCTCGGCTGCTCCCCTAGATAACTTTCATCCTCATTCATAAAAAAAAAAAAACACATTCCTACCACAAACACGAACGTTAACTCTATTTACATCAATATTCACAATACATTAAAATTTCAAAATTAAATTTTGGCATAAATTTCAGTGTCAGAAATTTTCAAGATTACATTTATTATCATTTAAATGTGCATCCTGAATTAAAGTCCTTGTTGGATGCCTACTAATTAATATAACAATATATGCAGACCGGAGTCTGAGTACAAAGGGAGCATCTACCACCTCTTTACGTTAATTAACCAGGTTCGTCTAATTGAGCTCAAAGACATACCCAAATTTTCATCATAATCCAGAACATCAATACTAAAATTTCTACTTAAACAAGCAAATTTCACCTTAACATTAAAATTTTATGGTTAGTACAATGTCACTAATGTCCATTTAAAGTAAATCAATTATAAAGTAATTCAACACACACACAAAAATATCAAAGTTCAAACAAAATAGTATAAATTACCTGAAGGTTACTGCACTCGTAGCTTCAATGTACATCGTCCCTTTTGTTAATCACACCATTCTAACTGGGTTATATTTACAGCTTCTGATTCTCAACGCTTTTCAAATTTTCTCCATCACCATTTATTTAAAGTTGTTTCTGGGCTTTTCCAGAACTCATCTGTGTATATCTGACCCTTGTTTTGTGGATCCAGACACATTTATGAACCATTTAATCATTAACACCCCCGAAAAATAGCAAAGAAATTCATACTTCTTTCACCAATATACGCCAAAACTGCCTACTAATGGTGTATTCATTTGTCGTTGTAAATTTTACTAATTGGTACAGTGATACTAAATTTTATTACCTTGTATCTAAGTGCACTCAAGTACATTCATGTTAGCACGTAAATAACAAACTGTTTTAAATCACCAAAATATACGAGCAAACTTTAAATTATTCTATCAAACTAAAATGCACTGTTTAACGTCTTGAATCAAGTCGCGGATGTAAGAGAGCTTGTTTATATTCACCTCGGTATATATAGCGGTTAGCCTGTCTGTCGGTCGAGTCCTCAAAACGGGCATTTCTAAAGAATTTCGCATGCTAGGTTCCCAGTCCGCAGCTCGGCATGCGATTTTTACGAATTTTGCACTCGTCCCAGTTAAATCTCAGAAATTCTCACACGGCACGCAAACATGTCCGAGAATAACTAATTAAATTTTATACAGAAATTGTTGTTTCTACCTCTCATATGTGCATCTTATTTTCAACCAATCGTGACCCTCGTGACGTTGCTCATATCACGCCTTTAATTATTAGTGTCTTTGTCTTACGCACATTATCTTTCCTTCTCTAACCTGTTCTTAGTGGTGCAAATTGATATTCCTTACTATCGATTATTTCAGTCCATGTGGACTATCTGGGTTAAATAACCCCGTATCGCGCCTTCCGTGAATATTAAGCCCCGGTTTCTCCTGATTCTTTGTAACCATTAATTATCTGCAAAATTTACGCAGAATGAGCTTTTTAAAAATACGCAGGTGTTCAAACATAATATTAATTCTCAGAGCTTTATTTTATTGGGTTTTTACAAGTTTTTATAGATATTATATGTTACTAACGGTTCAATTAACTTCAATTAAAATTAATACCCTTTAAATTTTAGCGAATACAAATTATGTGTACACTTTGTTTAATACCGGGTACTTAAAATAGGGTTAATTAATATAAATTTTGCACGTAATTTCCATTTGTTTCTTTATTAGGAATAATTACATTACACGTAGAGCTTGTTAATACTGTTTCTATTGATATAATGCGTCTTGTACATGATTTAAATCTCTTATTTTTACTGAAACGAATGAATTTTTATTCTCCACGGTGTTTTAATAAAGCGTATTATCTAATAAAATTCCTTATACACGGTGATTAAAATTATTTTATGTAATTCATTAATTTTCTACCCTGGTCTAAATATGAGTAATATATTATATATATATATATATATATATATATTAAGATTAAATGAAAATCAACTTTGTATTTAAAGTTGAATTACCATTTCAAATCGAACTAGTAATTGAAAACCACTAAAAGAACGGCTACAGTGGTTTTCAATAACTAGTTCGATTTGAAATGGTAATTCAACTTTAAATACAAGTTGGGTTTTCATTTCATCTTAATAACTATTAATATATATTAAGCATTCATTTGCATTTCAAATGTGGATTATTCTTCTCTATTAATAATATATATATATATATATATATATATATATATATATATATATATATATAAATCAGCTTTCATAACGTTTTCCATCGGATTTTCGTAAACTTTGTAATATACTAAAACTCAAAGTAAAGCACAAGCGTATACTAAATATTCTAGCGTTTTTATGTTTTCCATTTGAAAGGAAATGCGAATATTAAACACAACACGTAGGTTACGACCATCAACACTCGTGCACTTTAATCAAATGCTGCCACTAAGTTAGCTGGAGCGTATTGTTCACACTGCGGCAATGGATTATATAATACAAAATTTAAGGATCTGAATTTTATTTTCAAGTTAATATAATGCGCCAAGAAAGCTGCTAACAGAAGCTTTTGGAATTTATGAACAATAAACGCGTTAGCAAAGTCCTCACAAGTGAATTATAAATTTAGTAATACTCGGCTATGACTAGCATAGTAATGAGGCTGTTCGTAATACTAAATTCCTGTAAAAGATTCAATTATGCTTCACATTTCATTAAGTACTACCCGCAGTATCCGCCACGTTACCCTCTATAGATTGTTATTCCAACTTTCTCTTAGTCATAACCCTAAGTTAGTTTGTGTGATTTTACTTTATTATCAGTCTTATATGAAATTTAGATAACCCTTCTGTATAGACTTCATTTTCTTATCTCATCATAAGGTATCACCAAACGCTTCTACAAACGACCTCACATTTTTTATATTTTTATATTGGTTCAAAATGGAAACTATTATCTTCTTCCAGAAGGTAGAAAGTTAGCATATTTTCCCTCAAGCTGGGTATATTAGTACATAAGATGTATCTTGATTATTTTACTTTATTATCAGTATGACTTTATTTGCTGCTTTTGACATTGTATGAAATTGAAATACATTTTCTTTATAACCTTTATTTTTTTAACATATTTTAAAGTATCCCCAAACGTTTCGGCAAATAATCTTGCTTGTTTCAATAGTTAAACCTTTTGCATTGGTTCTCAGTATTGAAACCATAATTTTCTAGGAGACGGAAAGTTAACCTATATTTGCTCATGCTGTGTATCATTCTCGTTTATTGCAATGAGCATTATATTATCGCAGAAAGGTTCTGTTTCACACAATGAACTTTCCTTTTTAAAGCCTATCGAAGATTATTTTCCTATGCTGAAAACCGTGAAATATAGTATTACGTTCTCCTCAAATTAAGAACTTGCCCGGTATAATAGACCAATTGTTTCTAAACCCAAACTATTTGAAAAATAAATTTAATTACCAGTCCTAACCGTCAAAAGATAAAGGAATAGTATATTATCTCAAACCGTTAACTAACCGCGATCGTAAAGCATTTGTAGCTTGACAGTTTAGATTAAAATATTTAGTGATTGGTTAAAAATGATTTAGCAAAAGTATCTCTTAGGAAAAAAATAAACCTTGATCAAACTGTTCAACTAGCCATTTACAGCATTTACTGTATGATTTTTTATTTTATTTATTCAACAAATGGTGGTGCGAAATGGGTCTCTATAGAAACAAATGGCAGAAAATAAAATAAAATTAAACAATCAAAAATTTATCTAATTAGAATTTCAGGCTACGTTACTAATAACACTTACCTTGAAAGGTATTCAATTTCTGTCAGGTTATTGGGAGCTAGCTCTTCTTATCTAGTTTAGTGAGAATCCTTCAGGACTAAGAGCAATCCCTGGCATTTTATTACATTATCCTGTAATTAAAATAAGATTTTTGTAAATTTATCCTGGTGAATATCAGCTATATACTAAAGCTCTCTATTTTAATCTGATATCACTAGGTCGAGTATTTCTTCTTTAAACTCCAAGCCCAGGGTAATGTCGGATGAAAACGGCTATAGACAAAGAAAACTCTTAAGGGTTAAACGGCTAGTAGAGTGTTAGCTCTGGGTAGATCATGAGCGTGGGTCATGGGTGGATAACTGACCAAAAATAGTTTTAATAGGCGCCACCGTATTTTTAATACAAGTGCCAACAAAAATTTAACTGTGTTTGTATAAGGGAAATGCGGAAACCTTATGTTAACACCACTATCTTAGCCATAAAATTTGAATTTCACTCTTTATCACACACTTACCAAAACATCAACCACCAGTTGTTAAACAGTTGTCTCAGCTGTACCTGTGAACAAACAAAAACACCACATGGACACCATTTGTGTCCTTAAAAGCATATGCCCAAAAATATAATAAGAGAATTTAAACATCTATGAAATACTAAAGGCATTTATTTTCTTCTCTCTATCTGTTTTTCTTAAGGAGGATTTGCTCTAGTTTACTTTTTCATATTTTAAATATTGAATAATAAAAACGACTTTATGAAAAACAAAAGGAATTCTATTTATATGGAAATCTGACTATATACATGCGACTGCAATACATATGTTTACTATCTTGTCATTAATTTTTATAAAAAGAATTTTGTATAATTTAACCTTCAGAATAAATACGTATAGATTAATCGTTTCTATAAAATTTAGTTTAAGTAAATATGTCATAATTTATTAGTTCCTAACACAGGATTTTATTTTTACTATAATCATAGAAGCGCTTCCTTGACCATTCACAAAAAATTCGATCGTCAGGACAATAACGACCTTAAAATGTAACTACTCAATTTTAACGGTAATCTACTAAAAGAATATACGTGAATTTCAGTATCAATAAAAAGACTTTTACATGACGTGCATGTTTTCAATTAAACAAAATATAAAATTAAACCAAGACTGCGTCTGGCGTTTAGATTCTGAATATCTCAACACATTGTGTGCTTGTACAAGTGACTGACAACCTAGATATTTATACGTTGTTTTACAAACTTTAAGAAAGTACTTTATATTTTCTGTTACTCTAATAATTAACGTAGAAAATTTCATAATAATTTACTATAGCTTCAAACACTCACGTGTAGACAAAAGAACTGCAGGTGGAAAATCACGACCTCAGCTGTTGTATTTATTTCATCGTATTAGTCATCAGTTAGATTGAAGTGTCAAGGTTCTTTGTAACATCAACCATTTCCATACTGCGTAGTTAGATAAAAGGACGAAACCATAGCTGTTTACCATTAATTACTGTGACGGAAAATTATTATAATTTACATTGAAAACCGTTGCTGTAAACCTGTCCATATGATATTGCATGTATTAAAATGATGTATATTATCAATCCATTTTCTCAGCTCAAGTTTTCTTCTTCACTCGATTAGATGCCTCGTGTTTCTGACGGGTCATCATCTTGACTTTATCTCTCGTCTACAAAAGCGGCTTCACTCTAGGACGTTGGAGACCAAAGTGCCGGTTATCAACTTGACAGCGCTTGGTAACAAGCTTTAGAATATATATCTTCTAGAATCCATGTGTTATTATGAACATTATACTTTAATTTTTATTGGCTGAATATTTACGAATTAAATACTTTAAAATTTATTTGTTTTATTATTAATTTATTAGGCTAGGTGTAACTAGAAAAAAATACGTTACACAGCCTCTTCCCAAAAGAAAAATTCGAGGTATGGGAGAATTTTTTAAAAAATTTTGCAACTGAAACTTCAAACTTACTCTTCTTAACTGTACCAACCTCTTACACCTCACAACAAGACGACACAAATATTAACTATACTTAATGATGAGTTTAACAAAAAATATCAGGATCATTTGCTAATTGATACGGGGGTATTAATGCATGGGATTGAGTGATTAGTAACTGCGCGTACTACACGCCTATAAAGGGACAAATCCGGGAAGTCATAGCCAGTATATACGTCAATCGGTTAAGTATATTTAGGGTATCTAACACTCAGTGGATGCATGTCATCTATAGTTACAAACGCAACAACCATATCAAAAAAATTTTTTTTTTTTAAAATGAAAAATATTTTACTACAAATCAGAACTTTAATAAACAAAATGGATTGGACATTATAATCACTACTAAACAAAAATCTGTACAACGAATATTTTCTCTAATTTAATATATCTATCTTAAAGATTTATGTGCATAAAATTGATGAATTTAGTAAGTACCAAAAGCTGTTAGATACAAAGTCTATTCACGAAACGAATCTCTAACACTCGAGAAACAGACAAAGTATTAACAATACATATTCATCAACAAGACACTTTTAGTCTTTGAGTGAGCATCTCACAATATTTTCTGTAAGATCTCTATTCTACATACTCAACTATCTCTCTCAAAAATTATATAACCTCAATGACTCATCACTAAAGAACTCTAAAACCACTAACGAATCATATATTGAGCCTATTGGGTGACCACCACCAACTACTCACAAAAACTCTTCATGAACTATCCTAGCTCATGTACACTCTCAATAAGAATAAGCACATTAGGCCTAGTCTCAAACTATTAAACCAAAACTCAAGCATTCCTTTAATGCTTAACATTCTATCACACTCTAACTATATGACTACATACTCAATACTCTACTAAACACTCTCTATACTCTCTATCATATATTCCATTACTGAATACGTATTACTTCACTGAATACATATCCATCTCTATATACCTGCAACATCTCTATGCATATGCTGCATTCTCAAACACCTCCAAAAAAAATATCATCATTCAAAATCCATAAACATATCCTTGTCGTCATCAAAATTATCATTTAACACTTCTTTATCGTCATCAGAGATTTTCATTTAACACTCCTTTATCGTCATCAAAATTATCATTTAACACATGCAATATCTAAATCAACAAACATATTAAGCTCTATTACTACTAAAACATAAATTACTTTATAAAAAATTTTCCCAACTTTAAACTTGTCTAACTTAAGGATTCAAAACACGGACTAAAGAGAATTACAACTGACATCAACTATACTCTGAAGTACTTAAGGATCAGAAACATTGTTAATAACTTCAACTTCATCTTCATCAATCGCAGAATATGGCTTTAAGTCTTTGATATGCCATCGACCCGCCTTAGAACCATCCATGTTACTCAACTCATAAACTAAATTAGTAATCTTTCTCCTAACCACACATAAAACAAACTTTGGTGCGAGTTTAGCAGTGAATTTATCGCCTGCACTTGATAAAACCTTGTTCACTCTCCACACCTTATCACCAACCTCAAAGCACACATTTCTTCTTCTCAAATTATATTGGCGACTAGCTCGCTCATAGGCTACATGTAAATTGCCATGCACCTCTTTAAAGATATCGAAGAGCCCTTGTCGATCCGAGACATATAATGGTCGGCTGCCTGGGATAAATTCAATATCGTCTTTGGGTACATAACCACTACTGTAAAACCTCCCGCTTACTGGAACACTACGACCGAAAAGTAAAAAATTAGGGGTGTAACCAGTAGAGTGATGTTTTGAGGAGTTAATAGCATATTGAATTTGAGGTAGTTCTGAGTCCCATGAATCGTGTGTATCAACATACGAACGAATAGCAGTACCCACAGTTTTGTTAATCCTCTCCACAAAATTACACTGTGGAGAATAGACTGTATTATACCATATTTTCTGAATATCGTATTTATTACAAAGGGTTTTAAAGATTCTACCTGATAATTGAGGTCCATTGTCACATATAACGAATTGTGGGACGCCAAATACTAGAAAAACTTTTTCTTCCATAAAACGTTGTATGCTGTGAGCTTTCGCACTTCGTAGAGGATGTAACAATGTATATTTGGTGAACCAATCACCTACTACTAATAACCATTTATGTCCAAGTTTCGAGCGTGGAAACGGACCCATCAAATCTAGTGCTATTGTCTGAAAGGGAAACTTTACTTCCTTCTCTTTACCCATTAAACCAAGGGGACCAACGTGCGATGACTTTTGAGCGCCGCATGTTAAACATTTCTTACAAAATCGGAGTACATCTACATTCATTTTAGGCCAATAATAACGTTCCTGTATTCTCGAATTAGTCTTAGCAACACCAAAGTGCCCCGCAACTGAAGGAACATGACAAGAGCGAATGATTTCCTCTCGTTGAGCTATAGGTACCAAATATTTCCATTCATTTAAATTTGAAGATACGGGAAGATTGGAGGGAAGAAATTTAAATACAAAATTATTTTCTACTTTCCATTGAGGGTAACTTTCTGGAGAAGACAAAATTTTATTCCTCAACGAAACGTACCACGGGTCTAATTTCTCTAAATTAACTTCGATTAGGTCGACAATGGGATTGTCCGGAGGGTTGCGCGACTAAGACAATCGGGCACAACATTAAATTTACCTTTCCTATGAACCAGATCGAACGTATGTTGTTTCAAACGTACTGCCCACCTGGCTAATTTACCAGTCGGATTTTGAATATTATTTAACCACAACAAAGAAAATGATCTGTCACTACTGTAAAACGGGTACCTTCAACCCATGGTCTAAATTTCTCAATCGCAAAGATTACTGCCAGACATTCTCTTTCAGTAACCGAATAATTCCTCTCAGCTCGATTTAGCGTTTTACTCGCATACGAAATCACATGTTCAGTGTCGTCAATTTTCTGAATCAAAACAGCTCTAATCCCGTGTCACTAGCATCACATTCGATGATGAATGGAAGCGAATAGTCCGGCTGCGATAGTAACGGAGCAGAAACTAGAGCTTGTTTAATCTGTATAAACGACGCTTCAGCCTCAGGATTCCACATAACTCCTTGTCCTTTTTTTTTTTAATAAGATCATTGATAGATGACACTAACGAAGAAAGTTCCGGATGAACCGACGGTACCAACTGCACATACCCAAAAATCGTTTAACTTCTGTCGTAGTTTTCGGACGTGGAAAGTTTACCATAGCTGATATCTTATCAGGATCAGCCCGAAGAGAGTTAGAGCCAACTATGTGACCCAGAAACTTTAAAGATTTTTGAAAAACTCGCATTTTTCAAATTAATTGTCAAATTTGCTTCCTTGAGACGTTCTCTAACATCTGCAAGAAGTTTTAGGTGTTCTTCAAATGTAGAAGACACTAGTATTACATCGTCAAGATAACAGAAAACATGAGGTTCATAACGTGGTCCAAATATAGCATCCACAAGCCTTTGTTGGGTTTGAGCTGCATTTCGAAGTCCAAACGGTACACAAGTGAAACGATATTGACCTCTAGAAACAATGCTAAAAGCAGTTTTGTCTTTAGAACTTTCCGAAAGAGGGATTTGCCAAAACTTTTTCTCATATCTAAACTAGAGATATAATTAGCACCTCGTAATAAATTAAGAATCCTGTCTATGTTTGCCATAGGGTAACTGTCATGCTTAGTGACATCATTTAACATTCGCCCATCGAAGCAAAATCTATATTCGTCACTGGACTTCTTTTTAACCAATAGTACGGGAGAGCAATACGGACTAACACAAGGTTCCACCACTCCTAACTTTAACATATCATCTAGTTCTCTATTCAATATTTCGTTCATATAGGGCGACATAACGTACGGTTTCCTACGAACTGGCTTGGAGTCGCCTGTATCAATGAACATCTCGATTTTATTAGTACGGCCCAATCTATTCTCACTACTTATCTCATTATACGTATCTATAACGGCTTGAGCTTGCTTTCGACGCTCAACCGACAATTCTTCTAAACTAAACAAACTATCTTTATAATCTAAAGACAAGGACGACTGTCCAACATAAGAGATATGATTTCCATATCATCGCCAATATACCAAGAATTGTTTTAAAGTCAGCAACTAGACCAAACAATTTAGCAAAATCAGTCCCAAAGATGAAGGCATGAGGCAACGAAGGCACAACTAACGCGTTCAAAATACGGCATTCCGATCCGATACGGATGGGCAAATCAACTGAACCTTCTACCAATTTTAACGAACCATCTGCAGTCGATACCTCTTTCTTTTCAGATGTAAAACATTCAATTTCATTTTTCAATCACTGGAACGGCGAGGGAACCAACTATCGACGTAGTACATCCAGAATCAAATAAACCTGTAATATCCATGTTAAATAACTTCACCATCACATACGGGCGATTATCATATGGCTTCTCCTCAAACAATGCGTTAGCTTTAGGTGGAGCTCTATTCCTGCAAAAATTTCTAACTACCTGAAGCCATCGCGACCACTCCTCTTTACAACATAGACCTTCTCGAGCACACAACATATCTGTAGCCTCTTGTCTAAGCCCATGGGAATCGGTATTCAACTTCTGTTCTTTTATTCTTTGAATTGGACACGACGGACAAGTGATACTAGTCACTCCTTTACGACCACAACCATAACAAAATAATCTCTTGAAAGATCTACAAACATTGAAAGTATGACCATCACGTGAGCAATTCCAACAAATCAATTTACGCTTAATAAATGAGTTACCTACTCCACTCATTTCTGTCATTGGGGTGGCAGAATTAAGAACTTGTACTGGGGAATGTGAAGACGGAGGGTATAAACACGACTTGAAGCATTCTGAAATGAACTAGGGGTTTTGTTTCTAAAATGTGGATTAAAATAATTAAAAGGCTGTTTGTGACTATATGACGTAACTGAAACAGACTTATGTTTACTCAACGAAGCTTCTTCTAACCTCTTACATAATTTAACTAACGTACTAATATTCTCGATCTCTGTAAGAGCAAGATGCTGAATGAAATATGGCAATAAATTTTTCTTGACTATTCTAACTTTAGTGTGTTCTGCAGGAATAATAGGTAATCGGTTAAATAAACTTTCCATGTTAGCAATGAACAATACAACAGATTCACCGTTCTTCTGTAATCTATTCTTGATTTTTTCCCAAATATCGTCTTCAGGATGTGCTGGCAGGAAATCCTCCTTTAGTCTACTAACTAACGAACTCCAATCTGTTAACGAACCACGAACGCAACGATACCATAGCAAGGCATCACCGGTAAACAATTCAACTGCAGAATTAAACAATTCCATCTCAGATACCTTTCGAGACTGTGCAATGTCACTGATGTTTTCTAAAAATTGATATAAGAGATGGGTTTCCTGAATATTTTATCGACCAAGATGCTATAGGAACTGACTGTGTGACATATGTAACTGTTGGAACGGGCACATTAGATGCAGCAACAGAATTTACGTTAATATCTTTACTATTTGAACTTGTATCTTTATTTAATTTCTCATGCAGATCTGCTTCCACAACAAGAATAGTAGCCAAACTTTCATTTTTAAATAACACCATTTCCTCAAAATTTTCTTTAGGGAGCTTTAACCGTTGTATTCTACCTGTAAGATGCACTAATCTTGACCTTATCCTTTTAAAATTGACTCTGCGGGATCATCCATAAATTCTAACAAAACATTTTTAACGGACTCTATACTAGACTCAATCTCTGCTTTCTCTACTTCGAAATCTACTTTATAATAAGAAGGATCTATCAAACAACCTGGTTTATCTGCTTCTTTGGCCAACAACCTTGCTAAAATTTTCCTTTTATCTGAAACTGGTCTTGAATTTTCAATGCCTCTAATGTTCAATTCATATTCTAACTCATTTTTAAGTAAATGTACGATGCTATAAGTTTCTGCCATAATTAAATATCTGAATATCTCTAATGTAACTCAATTATATAATTGTTGAAGATGAAATCTCAAACGAACGAATGTCCTAACTATATAGAAAACCCACTGTAAACTGTAACAAACTTTAACAAAATGAAACAAAACTATTTACTAGAATCAATGCAAACCTCAGTCGGTAGATATAAGTGTGATGAAGATAACTACTAAATATTCCAGCCTATAAGTGAAGTTATTCAAGCCTCTAAATGAAATTCCAGCCCTAAATGAATTTCCAGCCCTAAATGAATTTCCAGCCCCACGTTGCGAGCGCAAGTGTAATTAAAATAAGATTTTGTAAATTTATCCTGGTGACTATCAGCTATATACTAAAGCTCTCTATTTTAATCTGATATCACTAGGTCGAGTATTTCTTCTTTAAACTCCAAGCCCAGGGTAATGTCGGATGAAAAACGGCTATAGACAAAGAAAACTCTTAAGGGTTAAACGGCTAGTAGAGTGTTAGCTCTGGGTAGATCATGAGCGTGGGTCATGGGTGGATAACTGACCAAAAATAGTTTTAATAGGCGCCACCGTATTTTTAATACAAGTGCCAACAAAAATTTAACTGTGTTTGTATAAGGAAATGCGGAAACCTTATGTTAACACCACTATCTTAGCCATAAAATTTGAATTTCACTCTTTATCACACACTTACCAAAACATCAACCACCAGTTGTTAAACAGTTGTCTCAGCTGTACCTGTGAACAAACAAAAACACCACATGGACACCATTTGTGTCCTTAAAAGCATATGCCCAAAAATATAATAAGAGAATTTAAACATCTATGAAATACTAAAGGCATTTATTTTCTTCTCTCTATCTGTTTTTCTTAAGGAGGATTTGCTCTAGTTTACTTTTTCATATTTTAAATATTGAATAATAAAACGACTTTATGAAAAACAAAAGGAATTCTATTCATATGGAAATCTGACTATATACATGCGACTGCAATACATATGTTTACTATCTTGTCATTAATTTTTATAAAAAGAATTTTGTATAATTTAACCTTCAGAATAAATACGTATAGATTAATCGTTTCTATAAAATTTAGTTTAAGTAAATATGTCATAATTTATTAGTTCCTAACACAGGATTTTATTTTTACTATAATCATAGAAGCGCTTCCTTGACCATTCACAAAAAAAATTCGATCGTCAGGACAATAACGACCTTAAAATGTAACTACTCAATTTTAACGGTAATCTACTAAAAGAATATACGTGAATTTCAGTATCAATAAAAAGACTTTTACATGACGTGCATGTTTTTCAATTAAACAAAATATAAAATTAAACCAAGACTGCGTCTGGCGTTTAGATTCTGAATATCTCAACACATTGTGTGCTTGTACAAGTGACTGACAACCTAGATATTTATACGTTGTTTTACAAACTTTAAGAAAGTACTTTATATTTTCTGTTACTCTAATAATTAACGTAGAAAATTTCATAATAATTTACTATAGCTTCAAACACTCACGTGTAGACAAAAGAACTGCAGGTGGAAAATCACGACCTCAGCTGTTGTATTTATTTCATCGTATTAGTCATCAGTTAGATTGAAGTGTCGAGGTTCTTTGTAACATCAACCATTTCCATACTGCGTAGTTAGATAAAAGGACGAAACCATAGCTGTTTACCATTAATTACTGTGACGGAAAATTATTATAATTTACATTGAAAACCGTTGCTGTAAACCTGTCCATATGATATTGCATGTATTAAAATGATGTATATTATCAATCCATTTTCTCAGCTCAAGTTTTCTTCTTCACTCGATTAGATGCCTCGTGTTTCTGACGGGTCATCATCTTGACTTTATCTCTCGTCTACAAAAGCGGCTTCACTCTAGGACGTTGGAGACCAAAGTGCCGGTTATCAACTTGACAGCGCTTGGTAACAAGCTTTAGAATATATATCTTCTAGAATCCATGTGTTATTATGAACATTATACTTTAATTTTTATTGGCTGAATATTTACGAATTAAATACTTTAAAATTTATTTGTTTTATTATTAATTTATTAGGCTAGGTGTAACTAGAAAAAAAATACGTTACAATCCTTTTGACGAAATGAATTTTCTCTTACAAAATGTCACCTGAATGTTTGAACAAATAAACCAACACATTTTAGCTCATAAGTCAGCTAAATCTATTTTATACTAACATTATTTCATCATTTCTCAGAACAGATATGTACGTGATAATTTTAAATTTCCTTACATTAATATTAACGTCGGTGACCTAAGGATATTCATATAAACAATTACATGCACAGAATGGTAAAATTCTACAGTCGGTTCATCTGCAATTAATCATAACCTAGAATAGTAATTTACAACACGCCTCTAATATAACACTAACTTGCAAGGTTCAGATGTTATACCTATAATGATTTAACACTATACATTTGTCAAAAATTTATAGAGCAAACAACGTACATAAATGTTATTAAAAACAACACCTAATTCTAATAAAGCATGACGTACAGTTACGCTTAGCAGTTCTAATTTTCTGTTAGACTCCTCCATCGCTCTATTCGATTCTTCCTTAGCTAATCGCATTTCCTCTAACATTCTCATCATTAACTCATTTCCTGTTTCTCCTGATTCCGTCCTCGACTGATCTCTACTGCCTCCAGCTTCTTCCATTTTCGAAATTTTCTCACACAATGCACTATCGTCACTTCCAATTTCCACTCCTTGACTCCTTAACCACTCCTTTCTCTGCATACGTTCAAATCACTCACACACACTCTAAAATACTCTAAATTTATACACACACAAAAACTCTCTCTCAGATCGCCAGTTTCCTGGAATAAAATCACAAAATTTTATTTGGAACTCGAGCCTCACTTTTGGGCCCTTTGTGGATCCATTTTAAAATCGAGCCTCACGAATTGGGCGCCAAATTTTGTAACCAAAATCCGGGTACTCCGCTTTTCGAATCGAGCCCCTACGAATTGGATGTCCAGAATGTGGAATCCTACCTTTAACTTTTGTGTTGGTCCATTGACTTTCTTTTGTTAATCGCCTCGGCTGCTCCCTAGATAACTTTCATCCTCATTCATAAAAAAAAAACACATTCCTACCACAAACACGAACGTTAACTCTATTTACATCAATATTCACAATACATTAAAATTTCAAAATTAAATTTTGGCATAAATTTCAGTGTCAGAAATTTTCAAGATTACATTTATTATCATTTAAATGTGCATCCTGAATTAAAGTCCTTGTTGGATGCCTACTAATTAATATAACAATATATGCAGACCGGAGTCTGAGTACAAAGGAGCATCTACCACCTCTTTACGTTAATTAACCAGGTTCGTCTAATTGAGCTCAAAGACATACCCAAATTTTCATCATAATCCAGAACATCAATACTAAATACCCCTTTCTACTTAAACAAGCAAATTTCACCTTAACATTAAAATTTTATGGTTAGTACAATGTCACTAATGTCCATTTAAAGTAAATCAATTATAAAGTAATTCAACACACACAAAAATATCAAAGTTCAAACAAAATAGTATAAATTACCTGAAGGTTACTGCACTCGTAGCTTCAATGTACATCGTCCCTTTTGTTAATCACACCATTCTAACTGGGTTATATTTACAGCTTCTGATTCTCAACGCTTTTCAAATTTTCTCCATCACCATTTATTTAAAGTTGTTTCTGGGCTTTTCCAGAACTCATCTGTGTATATCTGACCCTTGTTTTGTGGATCCAGACACATTTATGAACCATTTAATCATTAACACCCCGAAAAATAGCAAAGAAATTCATACTTCTTTCACCAATATACGCCAAAACTGCCTACTAATGGTGTATTCATTTGTCGTTGTAAATTTTACTAATTGGTACAGTGATACTAAATTTTATTACCTTGTATCTAAGTGCACTCAAGTACATTCATGTTAAGTAAATAACAAACTGTTTTAAATCACCAAAATATACGAGCAAACTTTAAATTATTCTATCAAACTAAAATGCACTGTTTAACGTCTTGAATCAAGTCGCGGATGTAAGAGAGCTTGTTTATATTCACCTCGGTATATATAGCGGTTAGCCTGTCTGTCGGTCGAGTCCTCAAAACGGGCATTTCTAAAGAATTTCGCATCTAGGTTCCCAGTCCGCAGCTCGGCATGCGATTTTTACGAATTTTGCACTCGTCCCAGTTAAATCTCAGAAATTTCACACGGCACGCAAACATGTCCGAGAATAACTAATTAAATTTTATACAGAAATTGTTGTTTCTACCTCTCATATGTGCATCTTATTTTCAACCAATCGTGACCCTCGTGACGTTGCTCATATCACGCCTTTAATTATTAGTGTCTTTGTCTTACGCCATTATCTTTCCTTCTCTAACCTGTTCTTAGTGGTGCAAATTGATATTCCTTACTATCGATTATTTCAGTCCATGTGGACTATCTGGGTTAAATAACCCCGTATCGCGCCTTCCCGTGAATATTAAGCCCCGGTTTCTCCTGATTCTTTGTAACCATTAATTATCTGCAAAATTTACGCAGAATGAGCTTTTTAAAAATACGCAGGTGTTCAAACATAATATTAATTCTCAGAGCTTTATTTTATTGGGTTTTTACAAGTTTTTATAGATATTATATGTTACTAACGGTTCAATTAACTTCAATTAAAATTAATACCCTTTAAATTTTAGCGAATACAAATTATGTGTACACTTTGTTTAATACCGGGTACTTAAAATAGTTAATTAATATAAATTTTGCACGTAATTTCCATTTGTTTCTTTATTAGAATAATTACATTACACGTAGAGCTTGTTAATACTGTTTCTATTGATATAATGCGTCTTGTACATGATTTAAATCTTTATTTTACTGAAACGAATGAATTTTTATTCTCCACGGTGTTTTAATAAAGCGTATTATCTAATAAAATTCCTTATACACGGTGATTAAAATTATTTTATGTAATTCATTAATTTTCTACCCTGGTCTAAATATGAGTAATATATATATATATATATATATATATATATATATAAGTTATTAAGATGAAATGAAAATCAACTTTTATTTAAAGTTGAATTACCATTTCAAATCGAACTAGTAATTGAAAACCACAAAAGAACGGCTACAGTGGTTTTCAATAACTAGTTCGATTTGAAATGGTAATTCAACTTTAAAAAAGTTGTTTTCATTTCATCTTAATAACTATTAATATATATTAAGCATTCATTTGCATTTCAAATGTGGATTATTCTTCTCTATTAATAATATATATATATATATATATATATATATATATATATATATATATATTTAAAGCTTTCATAACGTTTTCCATCGGATTTTCGTAAACTTTGTAATATACTAAAACTCAAAGTAAAGCACAAGCGTATACTAAATATTCTAGCGTTTTTATGTTTTCCATTTGAAAGGAAATGCGAATATTAAACACAACACGTAGGTTACGACCATCAACACTCGTGCACTTTAATCAAATTGCCACTAAGTTAGCTGGAGCGTATTGTTCACACTGCGGCAATGGATTATATAATACAAAATTTAAGGATCTGAATTTTATTTTCAAGTTAATATAATGCGCCAAGAAAGCTGCTAACAGAAGCTTTTGGAATTTATGAACAATAAACGCGTTAGCAAAGTCCTCACAAGTGAATTATAAATTTAGTAATACTGGCTATGACTAGCATAGTAATGAGGCTGTTCGTAATACTAAATTCCTGTAAAGATTCAATTATGCTTCACATTTCATTAAGTACTACCCGCAGTATCCGCCACGTTACCCTCTATAGATTGTTATTCCAACTTTCTCTTAGTCATAACCCTAAGTTAGTTTGTGTGATTTTACTTTATTATCAGTCTTATATGAAATTTAGATAACCCTTCTGTATAGACTTCATTTTCTTATCTCATCATAAGGTATCACCAAACGCTTCTACAAACGACCTCACATTTTTTATATTTTTATATTGGTTCAAAATGGAAACTATTATCTTCTTCCAGAAGGTAGAAAGTTAGCATATTTTCCCTCAAGCTGGGTATATTAGTACATAAGATGTATCTTGATTATCTTACTTTATTATCAGTATGACTTTATTTGCTGCTTTTGACATTGTATGAAATTGAAATACATTTTCTTTATAACCTTTATTTTTTTAACATATTTTAAAGTATCCCCAAACGTTTCGGCAAATAATCTTGCTTGTTTCAATAGTTAAACCTTTTGCATTGGTTCTCAGTATTGAAACCATAATTTTCTAGGAGACGGAAAGTTAACCTATATTTGCTCATGCTGTGTATCATTCTCGTTTATTGCAATGAGCATTATATTATCGCAGAAAGGTTCTGTTTCACACAATGAACTTTCCTTTTTAAAGCCTATCGAAGATTATTTTCCTATGCTGAAAACCGTGAAATATAGTATTACGTTCTCCTCAAATTAAGAACTTGCCCGGTATAATAGACCAATTGTTTCTAAACCCAAACTATTTGAAAAATAAATTTAATTACCAGTCCTAACCGTCAAAAGATAAAGGAATAGTATATTATCTCAAACCGTTAACTAACCGCGATCGTAAAGCATTTGTAGCTTGACAGTTTAGATTAAAATATTTAGTGATTGGTTAAAAAATGATTTAGCAAAAGTATCTCTTAGGAAAAAAAATAAACCTTGATCAAACTGTTCAACTAGCCATTTACAGCATTTACTGTATGATTTTTTATTTTTATTTATTCAACAAATGGTGGTGCGAAATGGGTCTCTATAGAAACAAATGGCAGAAAATAAAATAAAATTAAACAATCAAAAAATTTATCTAATTAGAATTTCAGGCTACGTTACTAATAACACTTACCTTGAAAGGTATTCAATTTCTGTCAGGTTATTGGGAGCTAGCTCTTCTTATCTAGTTTAGTGAGAATCCTTCAGGACTAAGAGCAATCCCTGGCATTTTATTACATTATCCTGTAATTAAAATAAGATTTTTGTAAATTTATCCTGGTGACTATCAGCTATATACTAAAGCTCTCTATTTTAATCTGATATCACTAGGTCGAGTATTTCTTCTTTAAACTCCAAGCCCAGGGTAATGTCGGATGAAAAACGGCTATAGACAAAGAAAACTCTTAAGGGTTAAACGGCTAGTAGAGTGTTAGCTCTGGGTAGATCATGAGCGTGGGTCATGGGTGGATAACTGACCAAAAATAGTTTTAATAGGCGCCACCGTATTTTTAATACAAGTGCCAACAAAAATTTAACTGTGTTTGTATAAGGAAATGCGGAAACCTTATGTTAACACCACTATCTTAGCCATAAAATTTGAATTTCACTCTTTATCACACACTTACCAAAACATCAACCACCAGTTGTTAAACAGTTGTCTCAGCTGTACCTGTGAACAAACAAAAACACCACATGGACACCATTTGTGTCCTTAAAAGCATATGCCCAAAAATATAATAAGAGAATTTAAACATCTATGAAATACTAAAGGCATTTATTTTCTTCTCTCTATCTGTTTTTCTTAAGGAGGATTTGCTCTAGTTTACTTTTCATATTTTAAATATTGAATAATAAAACGACTTTATGAAAACAAAAGGAATTCTATTTATATGGAAATCTGACTATATACATGCGACTGCAATACATATGTTTACTATCTTGTCATTAATTTTTATAAAAAAGAATTTTGTATAATTTAACCTTCAGAATAAATACGTATAGATTAATCGTTTCTATAAAATTTAGTTTAAGTAAATATGTCATAATTTATTAGTTCCTAACACAGGATTTTATTTTACTATAATCATAGAAGCGCTTCCTTGACCATTCACAAAAAATTCGATCGTCAGGACAATAACGACCTTAAAATGTAACTACTCAATTTTAACGGTAATCTACTAAAAGAATATACGTGAATTTCAGTATCAATAAAAGACTTTTACATGACGTGCATGTTTTCAATTAAACAAAATATAAAATTAAACCAAGACTGCGTCTGGCGTTTAGATTCTGAATATCTCAACACATTGTGTGCTTGTACAAGTGACTGACAACCTAGATATTTATACGTTGTTTTACAAACTTTAAGAAAGTACTTTATATTTTCTGTTACTCTAATAATTAACGTAGAAAATTTCATAATAATTTACTATAGCTTCAAACACTCACGTGTAGACAAAAGAACTGCAGGTGGAAAATCACGACCTCAGCTGTTGTATTTATTTCATCGTATTAGTCATCAGTTAGATTGAAGTGTCAAGGTTCTTTGTAACATCAACCATTTCCATACTGCGTAGTTAGATAAAAGGACGAAACCATAGCTGTTTACCATTAATTACTGTGACGGAAAATTATTATAATTTACATTGAAAACCGTTGCTGTAAACCTGTCCATATGATATTGCATGTATTAAAATGATGTATATTATCAATCCATTTTCTCAGCTCAAGTTTTCTTCTTCACTCGATTAGATGCCTCGTGTTTCTGACGGGTCATCATCTTGACTTTATCTCTCGTCTACAAAAAGCGGCTTCACTCTAGGACGTTGGAGACCAAAGTGCCGGTTATCAACTTGACAGCGCTTGGTAACAAGCTTTAGAATATATATCTTCTAGAATCCATGTGTTATTATGAACATTATACTTTAATTTTTATTGGCTGAATATTTACGAATTAAATACTTTAAAATTTATTTGTTTTATTATTAATTTATTAGGCTAGGTGTAACTAGAAAAAAAATACGTTACACAGCCTCTTCCCAAAAGAAAAAATTCGAGGTATGGGAGAATTTTTTCTAAAAAAAATTTTGCAACTGAAACTTCAAACTTACTCTTCTTAACTGTACCAACCTCTTACACCTCACAACAAGACGACACAAATATTAACTATACTTAATGATGAGTTTAACAAAAAAATATCAGGATCATTTGCTAATTGATACGGGGGGTATTAATGCATGGGATTGAGTGATTAGTAACTGCGCGTACTACACGCCTATAAAGGGACAAATCCGGGAAGTCATAGCCAGTATATACGTCAATCGGTTAAGTATATTTAGGGGTATCTAACACTCAGTGGATGCATGTCATCTATAGTTACAAACGCAACAACCATATCAAAAAAAATTTTTTTTTTTTTTTTAAAATGAAAAATATTTTACTACAAATCAGAACTTTAATAAACAAAATGGATTGGACATTATAATCACTACTAAACAAAAATCTGTACAACGAATATTTTCTCTAATTTAATATATCTATCTTAAAGATTTATGTGCATAAAATTGATGAATTTAGTAAGTACCAAAAGCTGTTAGATACAAAGTCTATTCACGAAACGAATCTCTAACACTCGAGAAACAGACAAAGTATTAACAATACATATTCATCAACAAGACACTTTTAGTCTTTGAGTGAGCATCTCACAATATTTTCTGTAAGATCTCTATTCTACATACTCAACTATCTCTCTCAAAAATTATATAACCTCAATGACTCATCACTAAAGAACTCTAAAACCACTAACGAATCATATATTGAGCCTATTGGGTGACCACCACCAACTACTCACAAAAACTCTTCATGAACTATCCTAGCTCATGTACACTCTCAATAAGAATAAGCACATTAGGCCTAGTCTCAAACTATTAAACCAAAACTCAAGCATTCCTTTAATGCTTAACATTCTATCACACTCTAACTATATGACTACATACTCAATACTCTACTAAACACTCTCTATACTCTCTATCATATATTCCATTACTGAATACGTATTACTTCACTGAATACATATCCATCTCTATATACCTGCAACATCTCTATGCATATGCTGCATTCTCAAACACCTCAAAAATATCATCATTCAAAATCCATAAACATATCCTTGTCGTCATCAAAATTATCATTTAACACTTCTTTATCGTCATCAGAGATTTTCATTTAACACTCCTTTATCGTCATCAAAATTTTCATTTAACACATGCAATATCTAAATCAACAAACATATTAAGCTCTATTACTACTAAAACATAAATTACTTTATAAAAAATTTTCCCAACTTTAAACTTGTCTAACTTAAGGATTCAAAACACGGACTAAAGAGAATTACAACTGACATCAACTATACTCTGAAGTACTTAAGGATCAGAAACATTGTTAATAACTTCAACTTCATCTTCATCAATCGCAGAATATGGCTTTAAGTCTTTGATATGCCATCGACCCGCCTTAGAACCATCCATGTTACTCAACTCATAAACTAAATTAGTAATCTTTCTCCTAACCACACATAAAACAAACTTTGGTGCGAGTTTAGCAGTGAATTTATCGCCTGCACTTGATAAAACCTTGTTCACTCTCCACACCTTATCACCAACCTCAAAGCACACATTTCTTCTTCTCAAATTATATTGGCGACTAGCTCGCTCATAGGCTACATGTAAATTGCCATGCACCTCTTTAAAGATATCGAAGAGCCCTTGTCGATCCGAGACATATAATGGTCGGCTGCCTGGGATAAATTCAATATCGTCTTTGGGTACATAACCACTACTGTAAAACCTCCCGCTTACTGGAACACTACGACCGAAAAGTAAAAAATTAGGGGTGTAACCAGTAGAGTGATGTTTTGAGGAGTTAATAGCATATTGAATTTGAGGTAGTTCTGAGTCCCATGAATCGTGTGTATCAACATACGAACGAATAGCAGTACCCACAGTTTTGTTAATCCTCTCCACAAAATTACACTGTGGAGAATAGACTGTATTATACCATATTTTCTGAATATCGTATTTATTACAAAGGGTTTTAAAGATTCTACCTGATAATTGAGGTCCATTGTCACATATAACGAATTGTGGGACGCCAAATACTAGAAAACTTTTCTTCCATAAAACGTTGTATGCTGTGAGCTTTCGCACTTCGTAGAGGATGTAACAATGTATATTTGGTGAACCAATCACCTACTACTAATAACCATTTATGTCCAAGTTTCGAGCGTGAAACGGACCCATCAAATCTAGTGCTATTGTCTGAAAGGAAACTTTACTTCCTTCTCTTTACCCATTAAACCAAGGGGACCAACGTGCGATGACTTTTGAGCGCCGCATGTTAAACATTTCTTACAAAATCGGAGTACATCTACATTCATTTTAGGCCAATAATAACGTTCCTGTATTCTCGAATTAGTCTTAGCAACACCAAAGTGCCCCGCAACTGAAGGAACATGACAAGAGCGAATGATTTCCTCTCGTTGAGCTATAGGTACCAAATATTTCCATTCATTTAAATTTGAAGATACGGGAAGATTGGAGGGAAGAAATTTAAATACAAAATTATTTTCTACTTTCCATTGAGGGTAACTTTCTGGAGAAGACAAAATTTTATTCCTCAACGAAACGTACCACGGGTCTAATTTCTCTAAATTAACTTCGATTAGGTCGACAATGGGATTGTCCGGAGGGTTGCGCGACTAAGACAATCGGGCACAACATTAAATTTACCTTTCCTATGAACCAGATCGAACGTATGTTGTTTCAAACGTACTGCCCACCTGGCTAATTTACCAGTCGGATTTTGAATATTATTTAACCACAACAAAGAAAATGATCTGTCACTACTGTAAAACGGGTACCTTCAACCCATGGTCTAAATTTCTCAATCGCAAAGATTACTGCCAGACATTCTCTTTCAGTAACCGAATAATTCCTCTCAGCTCGATTTAGCGTTTTACTCGCATACGAAATCACATGTTCAGTGTCGTCAATTTTCTGAATCAAAACAGCTCCTAATCCCGTGTCACTAGCATCACATTCGATGATGAATGGAAGCGAATAGTCCGGCTGCGATAGTAACGGAGCAGAAACTAGAGCTTGTTTAATCTGTATAAACGACGCTTCAGCCTCAGGATTCCACATAACTCCTTGTCCTTTTTTTTTTTTAATAAGATCATTGATAGATGACACTAACGAAGAGAAGTTCCGGATGAACCGACGGTACCAACTGCACATACCCAAAAATCGTTTAACTTCTGTCGTAGTTTTCGGACGTGGAAAGTTTACCATAGCTGATATCTTATCAGGATCAGCCCGAAGAGAGTTAGAGCCAACTATGTGACCCAGAAACTTTAAAGATTTTTTGAAAAACTCGCATTTTTTCAAATTAATTGTCAAATTTGCTTCCTTGAGACGTTCTCTAACATCTGCAAGAAGTTTTAGGTGTTCTTCAAATGTAGAAGACACTAGTATTACATCGTCAAGATAACAGAAAACATGAGGTTCATAACGTGGTCCAAATATAGCATCCACAAGCCTTTGTTGGGTTTGAGCTGCATTTCGAAGTCCAAACGGTACACAAGTGAAACGATATTGACCTCTAGAAACAATGCTAAAAGCAGTTTTGTCTTTAGAACTTTCCGAAAGAGGGATTTGCCAAAACTTTTCTCATATCTAAACTAGAGATATAATTAGCACCTCGTAATAAATTAAGAATCCTGTCTATGTTTGCCATAGGGTAACTGTCATGCTTAGTGACATCATTTAACATTCGCCCATCGAAGCAAAATCTATATTCGTCACTGGACTTCTTTTTAACCAATAGTACGGGAGAGCAATACGGACTAACACAAGGTTCCACCACTCTAACTTTAACATATCATCTAGTTCTCTATTCAATATTTCGTTCATATAGGGCGACATAACGTACGGTTTCCTACGAACTGGCTTGGAGTCGCCTGTATCAATGAACATCTCGATTTTATTAGTACGGCCCAATCTATTCTCACTACTTATCTCATTATACGTATCTATAACGGCTTGAGCTTGCTTTCGACGCTCAACCGACAATTCTTCTAAACTAAACAAACTATCTTTATAATCTAAAGACAAGGACGACTGTCCAACATAAGAGATATGATTTCCCATATCATCGCCAATATACCAAGAATTGTTTTAAAGTCAGCAACTAGACCAAACAATTTAGCAAAATCAGTCCCAAAGATGAAGGCATGAGGCAACGAAGGCACAACTAACGCGTTCAAAATACGGCATTCCGATCCGATACGGATGGGCAAATCAACTGAACCTTCTACCAATTTTAACGAACCATCTGCAGTCGATACCTCTTTCTTTTCAGATGTAAAAACATTCAATTTCATTTTTTCAATCACTGGAACGGCGAGGGAACCAACTATCGACGTAGTACATCCAGAATCAAATAAACCTGTAATATCCATGTTAAATAACTTCACCATCACATACGGGCGATTATCATATGGCTTCTCCTCAAACAATGCGTTAGCTTTAGGTGGAGCTCTATTCCTGCAAAAATTTCTAACTACCTGAAGCCATCGCGACCACTCCTCTTTACAACATAGACCTTCTCGAGCACACAACATATCTGTAGCCTCTTGTCTAAGCCCATGGGAATCGGTATTCAACTTCTGTTCTTTTATTCTTTGAATTGGACACGACGGACAAGTGATACTAGTCACTCCTTTACGACCACAACCATAACAAAATAATCTCTTGAAAGATCTACAAACATTGAAAGTATGACCATCACGTGAGCAATTCCAACAAATCAATTTACGCTTAATAAATGAGTTACCTACTCCACTCATTTCTGTCATTGGGGTGGCAGAATTAAGAACTTGTACTGGGGAATGTGAAGACGGAGGGTATAAACACGACTTGAAGCATTCTGAAATGAACTAGGGTTTTGTTTCTAAAATGTGGATTAAAATAATTAAAGGCTGTTTGTGACTATATGACGTAACTGAAACAGACTTATGTTTACTCAACGAAGCTTCTTCTAACCTCTTACATAATTTAACTAACGTACTAATATTCTCGATCTCTGTAAGAGCAAGATGCTGAATGAAATATGGCAATAAATTTTTCTTGACTATTCTAACTTTAGTGTGTTCTGCAGGAATAATAGGTAATCGGTTAAATAAACTTTCCATGTTAGCAATGAACAATACAACAGATTCACCGTTCTTCTGTAATCTATTCTTGATTTTTCCCAAATATCGTCTTCAGGATGTGCTGGCAGGAAATCCTCCTTTAGTCTACTAACTAACGAACTCCAATCTGTTAACGAACCACGAACGCAACGATACCATAGCAAGGCATCACCGGTAAACAATTCAACTGCAGAATTAAACAATTCCATCTCAGATACCTTTCGAGACTGTGCAATGTCACTGATGTTTTCTAAAAATTGATATAAGAGATGGGTTTCCTGAATATTTTATCGACCAAGATGCTATAGGAACTGACTGTGTGACATATGTAACTGTTGGAACGGGCACATTAGATGCAGCAACAGAATTTACGTTAATATCTTTACTATTTGAACTTGTATCTTTATTTAATTTCTCATGCAGATCTGCTTCCACAACAAGAATAGTAGCCAAACTTTCATTTTTAAATAACACCATTTCCTCAAAATTTTCTTTAGGGAGCTTTAACCGTTGTATTCTACCTGTAAGATGCACTAATCTTGACCTTATCCTTTTAAAAATTGACTCTGCGGGATCATCCATAAATTCTAACAAAACATTTTTAACGGACTCTATACTAGACTCAATCTCTGCTTTCTCTACTTCGAAATCTACTTTATAATAAGAAGGATCTATCAAACAACCTGGTTTATCTGCTTCTTTGGCCAACAACCTTGCTAAAATTTTCCTTTTATCTGAAACTGGTCTTGAATTTTCAATGCCTCTAATGTTCAATTCATATTCTAACTCATTTTTAAGTAAATGTACGATGCTATAAGTTTCTGCCATAATTAAATATCTGAATATCTCTAATGTAACTCAATTATATAATTGTTGAAGATGAAATCTCAAACGAACGAATGTCCTAACTATATAGAAAACCCACTGTAAACTGTAACAAACTTTAACAAAATGAAACAAAACTATTTACTAGAATCAATGCAAACCTCAGTCGGTAGATATAAGTGTGATGAAGATAACTACTAAATATTCCAGCCTATAAGTGAAGTTATTCAAGCCTCTAAATGAAATTCCAGCCCCTAAATGAATTTCCAGCCCCTAAATGAATTTCCAGCCCCACGTTGCGAGCGCAAGTGTAATTAAAATAAGATTTTTGTAAATTTATCCTGGTGACTATCAGCTATATACTAAAGCTCTCTATTTTAATCTGATATCACTAGGTCGAGTATTTCTTCTTTAAACTCCAAGCCCAGGGTAATGTCGGATGAAAAACGGCTATAGACAAAGAAAACTCTTAAGGGTTAAACGGCTAGTAGAGTGTTAGCTCTGGGTAGATCATGAGCGTGGGTCATGGGTGGATAACTGACCAAAAATAGTTTTAATAGGCGCCACCGTATTTTTTAATACAAGTGCCAACAAAATTTAACTGTGTTTGTATAAGGAAATGCGGAAACCTTATGTTAACACCACTATCTTAGCCATAAAATTTGAATTTCACTCTTTATCACACACTTACCAAAACATCAACCACCAGTTGTTAAACAGTTGTCTCAGCTGTACCTGTGAACAAACAAAAACACCACATGGACACCATTTGTGTCCTTAAAAGCATATGCCCAAAAATATAATAAGAGAATTTAAACATCTATGAAATACTAAAGGCATTTATTTTCTTCTCTATCTGTTTTTCTTAAGGAGGATTTGCTCTAGTTTACTTTTTCATATTTTAAATATTGAATAATAAAACGACTTTATGAAAAACAAAAGGAATTCTATTCATATGGAAATCTGACTATATACATGCGACTGCAATACATATGTTTACTATCTTGTCATTAATTTTTATAAAAAGAATTTTGTATAATTTAACCTTCAGAATAAATACGTATAGATTAATCGTTTCTATAAAATTTAGTTTAAGTAAATATGTCATAATTTATTAGTTCCTAACACAGGATTTTATTTTTACTATAATCATAGAAGCGCTTCCTTGACCATTCACAAAAAAATTCGATCGTCAGGACAATAACGACCTTAAAATGTAACTACTCAATTTTAACGGTAATCTACTAAAAGAATATACGTGAATTTCAGTATCAATAAAAGACTTTTACATGACGTGCATGTTTTTCAATTAAACAAAATATAAAATTAAACCAAGACTGCGTCTGGCGTTTAGATTCTGAATATCTCAACACATTGTGTGCTTGTACAAGTGACTGACAACCTAGATATTTATACGTTGTTTTACAAACTTTAAGAAAGTACTTTATATTTTCTGTTACTCTAATAATTAACGTAGAAAATTTCATAATAATTTACTATAGCTTCAAACACTCACGTGTAGACAAAAGAACTGCAGGTGGAAAATCACGACCTCAGCTGTTGTATTTATTTCATCGTATTAGTCAT
Organism: Platerodrilus igneus; assembly: GCA_036346225.1. Taxonomy (NCBI): domain Eukaryota; kingdom Metazoa; phylum Arthropoda; class Insecta; order Coleoptera; family Lycidae; genus Platerodrilus; species Platerodrilus igneus. The sequence continues at coordinate 9,454,432 of JARFIW010000791.1, forward strand.
CAGTTAGATTGAAGTGTCGAGGTTCTTTGTAACATCAACCATTTCCATACTGCGTAGTTAGATAAAAGGACGAAACCATAGCTGTTTACCATTAATTACTGTGACGGAAAATTATTATAATTTACATTGAAAACCGTTGCTGTAAACCTGTCCATATGATATTGCATGTATTAAAATGATGTATATTATCAATCCATTTTCTCAGCTCAAGTTTTCTTCTTCACTCGATTAGATGCCTCGTGTTTCTGACGGGTCATCATCTTGACTTTATCTCTCGTCTACAAAAAGCGGCTTCACTCTAGGACGTTGGAGACCAAAGTGCCGGTTATCAACTTGACAGCGCTTGGTAACAAGCTTTAGAATATATATCTTCTAGAATCCATGTGTTATTATGAACATTATACTTTAATTTTTATTGGCTGAATATTTACGAATTAAATACTTTAAAATTTATTTGTTTTATTATTAATTTATTAGGCTAGGTGTAACTAGAAAAAAAATACGTTACAATCCTTTTGACGAAATGAATTTTCTCTTACAAAATGTCACCTGAATGTTTGAACAAATAAACCAACACATTTTAGCTCATAAGTCAGCTAAATCTATTTTATACTAACATTATTTCATCATTTCTCAGAACAGATATGTACGTGATAATTTTAAATTTCCTTACATTAATATTAACGTCGGTGACCTAAGGATATTCATATAAACAATTACATGCACAGAATGGTAAAATTCTACAGTCGGTTCATCTGCAATTAATCATAACCTAGAATAGTAATTTACAACACGCCTCTAATATAACACTAACTTGCAAGGTTCAGATGTTATACCTATAATGATTTAACACTATACATTTGTCAAAAATTTATAGAGCAAACAACGTACATAAATGTTATTAAAAACAACACCTAATTCTAATAAAGCATGACGTACAGTTACGCCTTCAAGTGTCTACAGAGTTTATTGGAGCCAAGCGTAAAATATCTGATGTCAGGTGTTTATTTTCAAATAAACTTTGCTGGGAACTAAATCAAACCAATGTATTTTAGTGTTGCGGGTTCTGTTGAAAATCCGTGGCTCACCACGTTAACGCGCGTTTCTTATTCCATAAACAAAGGAGTGCACGTGACGGTGAAATTTTCAAGGTTCCCCGCACATGTTTCTGCGTTTATGGCTAACAACTCATTAATTCCTTCATTTTTTCCGTAGAATATAATTACTGCCATTTACTTTTCGGTGCTCGATGCGTTCGGGGCATCTTACATAGCCCGTACATTAAAAGTAAACTAACATGGTACTATCATGCAAAAGCTACGTGTTTTTGGTTATTCTATTATTATTGCAGTTTGAGATAGATACGTCAAAACTTTGTAACTTTGTATTTGATGCTATTATTAACTATCTGGTGGGTTTTGCTACTAAGCGTGTATGGTTTTGAACAATTTATAAACATTTAAATGTTACTGGAGTTTTCTTTGTATTGTAAATATTTAATATTGAATTTAATTTATTTAACTAAAATTTGTAAAAGCTCTTTTATAATAGGAATAATTATGATACGAAACGTGCCTATTAGTCGGTTCACGGTTCTTTATTTTATAAGTCTAAAACTTTCCTAAAATGACATGATTTTGGTGTGAAACTTGAGTGAAATAAATATTTAGTTTACCCTCCTGTGGTTTATATTAATTTATGAATATGAGTTCCGTTCTAATATGTATTTTATCATAAATTAATTTCTGGTTTTGAAGTTTGAGTTTATTGCATAACGCTCTGCATTCACCATATATTTGTTATTTTGTACAATTTACTGAAACCTTGGTTTAAGCTACCTTTATGTGGAACACTCATTAACCTTAGAAAGTTAAATGTAATCCGGAGATATTAAAAGTTAAGATACAATTGTATTTTCAGGTACCTTCCATAAAAGAAACAAGCGGTGCTATTGATACAATGTGAATTTTCCTAATTACTCGAGATGATTTTCGCTTAGAATATGCTGTGCTTTTAGAAAACTTGACGATTCTTGGGGCGCTCAACAACTGGAATATTAAAAAATAAACCACATTGTTGGGTTACTTAAGAACATTGAATGGTTGTGAAACTGCAAAAAACAAGTTGAAGTGGCACCGTTTTATCTGTCACTATTAGAAAATAAACTCACCGCAAACCATATCTGACACTGTCGAGAGGAACGCACCGATAAAGGTTTGAAAACTGACTTGCGCTGGAATTACAGACTAGGAAGCCGGTTGCAAAACCTTCACCACGCATAGTACGGTAACTTTATACATATTTTGTAAACTTTGGTACAGGTAAGAATAAGACTAAAGTGGCCACTATACGCTTCGCCGCGAGGACAGAAGGACTAACAGAGTTTACTGCACCTTTTATTCAATGGTAAAACGTAATTTTTATCGTTCTCGTTTTAGAGTCCTGATATTTAGGCGTCTGGAGTAGGTCTAACTCGATAACCTAAACGTCCTACCCCCATGGTTACGTACATACAAAGGGGTGATTTATAAATGTGTATTATATTAAATTTATCTAAATGAGCTAAAGTTTGAAGATTAAAGAAAAATTTCCAAAATTTTTGTATTCCATTATGTTAATACGCCGAAGATCCTTATATGATTCGGCTTAATTAACTATTTGAATAACTACTGGGGTCTTCACAGCTCGAATAAAAACTGTTTTCTATAGAGTAATTAAAAATATGTATAGTAGCATGTTCTACAGTGTCTACAAGGCGTGCTTATGAAACAAATAGTGGCCTCATACGTTGCGGCACCCCTAGTTAGAATTTAATACCTAGAAGGTGTAGAAGCTGAAAAACTATATATCTTCGGCTAACTTGACTATTACCACAAGGAAGAGTTAGAGGTGGAATGGGGTTTATTTTGCTTAGTTGAATAAAAGTAGATGTATTTTAAATTAGATGCCACTGTATCTAACACGTATTAATTAGTTTTAAAGGGCAGATAAGAAACGCCTTTTGTGTTTATTAATCAAAATTCTTTACCAAAATTCTTGGAAAAATATGGTGTGACGACATATAGGCTATACCTTGTCTCAACTAATTAGATGCATTTCTCAACCAGAAAAATATTTTAACATATGCACTTTTTAATTACAAGACACACAAAGAAATTACGAGTCTATTTCATTTTTGAAGAATAAACATTTTTATAGTAATAATACTATAAAATCCGTATTCATAAATATCATAAAATAATATCACAAATTTTTAGCATTAATTATTCAAACAGGATTTTGTAACTACTTTACAAATTTGCAAATTCGTATCCTAATCATGACTTGTCAGATCTGACGTACCATTTACAGTTCATAAACTTAAGTAGCTTAGTTTTAAATGAGTGGTTTTTCTAATTTTATGTAAGACAAACTCTTTGCAAATCATTACACAAAGAGATCTTTCAAAATAATTTATTTAATCCGGTTTCTCGCAAAGGAGGTGGACAAACAAAAGGAAGCTCTAATTGCTACAAATTTTGAAAAGAAATTTACTTATATTATTTTTTTGTCACTAAATGTCTGAAAAAACAATTAAAGTTATAATGATTATTTCTCTTTCACGAAGAGAATCCAATGGACTGAAATAATGGTATTTTTACTTTTAGTTCCTTTAACGAGTACATTGACGTCTCAAACCTTCAAGAGAGGTTTAATACTACCAGTTTTTCATAAATTTTCTAGCGAGATCAACAATAGAATAAATCACTCACCTTTAATAGCGAGTTGTAGATAGTTACCCTGATGGAACCACTCTGCAGTGGTGCAATATTTTATCTAAGCGAAACTATTAAAGTTCATGGATATCAACGACACTTGCGAATAGATCAAACTGCTTTGGACCGTATTTCTGAAGAGAAAAGCGGTATCAGAATCCTTAACCTTTGCGTTAAAGAGAAAGATTAAATCACTGTCTTATTATTTAAACTCATTTTACCATCAACGTCCCTATTACAAGCTTTTCGAAAGATGGAATTGGATCGATAAAATTATAAAGGCGGCTCATAACAACGATTCGTTCCAAAAACCCTATCTGCACGATCCACGCCGGAGAAGATACGTGGTTAACAATACTAGGATGGACCACGAACCGTGCTTATAAAACAACTTGGACAACCTTGGTATATTTGAGAATAATAACATATTTACTTACAATTCTTAATTTCAAAGTGCTTGAGGTTTTGATGACATTCATAATAAGATTTCAAACACCAGAAGTAAATAATTAGTTATTACAACTTAGTATGGAATTTAACCTTGGAATAGAATTAGTAGAAAATAAAGGATTGTTTATTGTTTTCCACCTGAAATTAAAATTTAGCAATGCATATGAAACTAATTTAGGATTGTGGATAAGTGGTATGACAAATATTTTCATTTTTATTATTTTATAAAAAAAATTTTACATTGAAAGAACGCGTATAAATAGTTCGCTCTCCCTCCCTTGGTGCTACAAACGAAATGTTTCCTTTTTTAATCAACTTCCATAATGAACTTTTGGTTACAAATAAATATATGGTTTAACCCTCTGGTATTGGGTGAGCTTTATAAATCAATTGACTGTTGAGATAAGGTCCGTTACTAAACAAACCAATCAATCTCCAAACTATCTACTTTTAAAAATATATACAAGACCGGTTTTTGGCATATAGTGGAATGGGATATTGACTTGCGACGGTGTTAGGTTCAAGCAATAACTCCGCCATAAAAATCTGATTTATAGAGCTTTAGTCTAATTGGTAGTTGGAGCATGCACCATAATTTACTGCAACGTGAAATTCGAGATCCCTTGATAGGATCCGATTTTCAGCGCTTTGAGGTTTTCAACTTCATGTATAGAAAATAGGATCTGTGCCAAGTTTATTATAGCATACAATCTGAGTGTAATCAATACGGATGACCACAGTCATTTGTTGTAGGGTGAAATACCCATCAAAATGCGGTGTTCAACCTGATTGTACCCAATTTAGTCAAGAAGATTAGTTTTGAAATAGAACCGTAACGCTTGCAGTTTGTCAGCGTTTATGAGCACGTAACGGGAATCAGTTGAAGGCACTTTGTATATTGTTGTAAACGTCTAGTTTATAACGGAAATGAGCTACAGTACAGAACCTGAAAAGACTCCTATGTTCTTTGACAGGCGTCATTAAGAAAATGTTTTAGCTTACGTGCAATGTGGCTCAAACTCGCCATATTATGCTCTTCCCTTTATGATTTATACTCAGAACTGTGATCAATTTCCGAACGTATCTCCAGAGGTATTCTCGTAGCTCATTTCCCAAACTATGTACATTGCGTAAGTTTAACTATTTATTCAAGCACTAGCTAGTTCTTTAATACATATTTATAGTCAAAAAGTGAAAGAGTAATTTACAAAGCGGATACGCTTGAAATGAATCGTTACAATACCTCTTGAGTGAGCGAGTAACTCTCTCTAAAAAAGCATACTTAGTGTACTTATACACTTTCATCATCATTAAGATTTCAGTCATGGAACTGGTTAAACGCATGCCTCCATTGTTTGCTATTCTGAGCTAACCTACACATTTCTTTTAAACTCACATACTCTTCATCTTTTACTATTTGCGTGCAATAGTCTCATTTAGAACTACATCTACCTCTCTCTTTTCCTATATCTGCTTGTAATATAGTCAGCATTATTTCCCAAAAATGCTTTAGAACGTATCCTGTTTTTCTGTGTCTCCTATTTTTTTGGAAGACATTTTTATTCCCCATATTGAATGGACTTGCACTTGGCCAAAGTTGTAGCTTACCAGAACAGGTAAAATGGCTTGCGTGTTCTAATGAGCTAAAGAGCCAAACTACAGGTCCAGCGAAAATAATAGGGTCGTTAGTGAGAAACCAGACTAAGACAGGTATCCGAAAGAGGGCAGCGGCTCTTTCGGTACTTAAATTGGCAGAGACTATAGGGGTCAGTATGGCAGTCTAAGACACGCAACCGCGATGTGGAAGGCAACGGGAACCACCACATTACTTCCCAAGTACAAGTATACCTAAATTATAATAAAATGATGGCATTCTCTGGGGTAAAAGATTCCAGAGTTAAAATAGTCCCCCATTCGGAACTCCGGGAAGGGACTACTTCGGAGAATGCGATCGGAAAGTTCAGAATAAGAACTTAAAAAAACTAAAAGAAAAAGATATTCAAGAAAGACTCGAAAAAAAGTCAAATAAATTGCTGAAAGATATTGGGAAAATATCTGAAGCTAAGGAAGTAGAAACAGAATGGAATGACATTAAATCCAGCCTAGACATGGCGGCCAGAGATATTCTGGAATATACACAAAAAATAAGAAACCATGGATAACAAAGGAAAATGGAAAACAGAGATACAAATCCATAAAATGGGGAAATTATTCGCAAATGCAGGAAAGCTAAAGAACAATGGATTGATGAAAAATATAAAGATGTACAAAAAAAGATGGAAGTAGGAAAGACAGATAAAGCATCCAAATTAATTAAACTCAATTTTAGGAATATAAAACCGTATAGCAAATATATAAGAGCGCGGAAGGAAACGTCATTCTAGAAAATGCAGAGACAGTGGGTAGATGGCAAGAATATACGGGGAATTTATATGCAGAAACTAACTGCATTAGAACAAGAATTAGACATTGAAAATGATGACTTGGGATATCCTATACTTAAAGATCCGTTTGAATTAGCATTAAAGGGTCTGAAAAATGGTAAGGCGCCGGGTACAGACAAGGTGCAAGCAGAATCTCTAAAAGCCGCTGGACAAGCAGTAACAGAACGTCTTTTCCAACTTTTAAGCTATATGTATGAGACATCCGAGATACCCAAAGATTTCAAACATAACATCATAGTAACCAAACTAAAAAGAAAAGGCGCGGTTAATGTAAAAATTTTCGAACAGTATGATTGACAGCACACGTATCAAAAGTATTAACTAGGATTGTACAAAGAGGAATGGAAAAACGAGCTGAAGAAATACTAGAAGAAGACCAATTTAGATTTATGCGAAACAGGGGAACACGGGAGGCTATTTTAGCTTTGAGAGTGATAATGGAGAAAGCAATAGAAAAAAGGGAAAGCGTGTATATAGGGTTTGTAGATCTGGAAAAAGCATTCGACAATGTAAAATGGAAAATTTTTTTCCAAATACTCAAAAAAATTGGAATGAGTTATAGAGATAGACGAATAGTGCATAGCTTATACAAAGTGCAAACAACAGTAATAGAATTAGAGCAGGAACATAGAGCAGTAAACATTAGGAAAGAGGTGAGACATGAACGTGCCCTATCCCCATTAATTTTTAACTTGTACATTGAAGAGGCATGAATACTGTCAAATGCAGGAAGACATTTGGAATTACTATGCAGGGACAAAAAATTGATATGCTTAGATTTGCAGATGATATAGCTATATTAGCATCTAGCAAGGAAGAATTAGAAGCTGCTTTTAATGAAATGGAAACGGTTCTAACAGAGAGATACGGTGTGAAAGTAAACAAAACTAAAACTAAAGTTCTAGTCTGCAAAGGAAAGGAAAATAAAAAACAAGGATACAAATATGTAACACGAACTTACAAGAGGTTAAGGATTTCTGCTACCTAGGCAGCATAATAACGCAAGATTGGAAGCGCAAAAGATATAAAACAAAGATTAGCACAAGGTCGTGCTACATTTAACAAGAAAAAGCAAGTACTGTGTTCAAAGACAACAAACGTAGAAACATGGAAAAGACTGCTTAAAACATATGCGTGGAGCAGAGCACTGTACGACTCTGAAGCCTGGATAGTAGGAGAAGCGGACAAGAAAAGGTAGAAGCCTTTGAAATGTGGTACTACAGACGTATGATGAAGATATCATGGACAGACAAAGTTAAGAACGAAGAGGTATAAAAATGGTAGAGAAAGAAAGAAATATGCGGAAAACGGTAAAATATGGGAGAAATAGGATGATAGGCCACATACTACGGCATGAAAGAATAGTGCGGAATATATTAGAAGCAGAGATAGGAAAAAAGAGAAGAAGAGGTAGACCTAGGTTAGACTACTGCACACAGATAGTGAAAGATGTAAAATTCATTTCTCTGCAATTTGTAGACTTACGTGAGTGGCTATGTAGTGGTACGGGCTGAGTCGGGGGTTGCACTAATACTTTGAATCCCGACACGATCCGCTTAAAAAATGTTAGGCTAGCATTTTTCACAAAAATACGCCCTCGTTTTTATGAGAGGTAAAATGGAGGTCCCGTGTGTGTGTTAACACGCACGTTAAAGATCCCTACCTTGCTTGGAACATCAAGAGTTCGGCAAAATTCCAAATTTTTTCAGGTAAAAGAAACTCGCTTCCTGGCACATGTAGTACCTTCGGGTGAAGCATTGGAAAAATCACATGTAAAGTTGCACTAGTGCGCGAGGTATGTAGAGTTGGTGAGACTTGGGCTAGCTAGTATTGGCGGGTGGTAACTAAGCTTCAGACGAAGTAATTAAAATTACAAATTACAAGTATTATGTATTGTGAAGATTATGTTTTGTATGGTATGACATCCTATAACCATTATATTTAATCAGATCCCACATGTTTTATATTATAGGTCCTTTTTCGTTCAACTACTACAATGATCCATTTCAGCTGATACGTAATCCTTCAGTATAATTTTTAAAGACTGCTTAACCTAATAAAGGTATCTTGTTTATTCCAAAATCTCCTTAATCCTGCAGGTAATAAGTATGCCTTCTAGAAGAAAAACGTTAAAGCGACCGAAATTACGACAGAAAGCTATGTCACTAGTATAAATAATATGTTGTCTCCTTCAGGTATTCTTCAGATTACGTTGTAAAATAACTTTTTTAATTCAGCCTTAAGCAAATATGTAATCTATGGATTTCAATCTCCTCGGATATTACTGCGTATTGAAGAAAAACGCCCGCAACTACAGAAATTTAAAAGAACTTTCCAATTTTCCTCTTTGTAGACATTCGGGCGGTTTAGTCATGCCCCAAATAGAAATAAGCTATCTCTGTGCCTGGAATTATAGTACAATGGAATCATTGTAGCATATTGTGCTTTATAGTTTCAAACTAAATTGAAAATTGAATTAGTTGCAAGACCCAGCTTGTTTTCTGCAGCTGAAGCAGTGGCTTTACTATTACATGTTCCAATGTATTTTATATTTTTAATAAAACGTACTATTAAAGTGTAAGTGGTTATCAATGTGATACTTTTGTCAGCTTTTTTTGAATATGGATAACAATAGGTAAAAGTTATACGTTATGTAAAAATGTTGAAACTTGTAAAATATCAGAAATAATCGGCTTTTATGGAGCGTTAATATTTAGTGTTGAAAGTTCTTGATTGATAATAGAAAACTTGTGTAATTCGACATATCTCTAGTGTTCTGTTTTTTTATTAAATCACCAGAATGTAGAAACAAGCTAACATTATACAAATTCCACCAGTTTTAAACGTTACAAAAAGTTCTCATGAGTGGACTTAGTTTGCTGGATCATTGTTTTACTAGATGATCTACAGAAACTACCGAATCATGCGGAGGATAGGGGTTGTCAGAATTTGCTCATACATCTTAAATAAGCATTTTCCGTTACTGCTTTTTTCTACCCTTTAGTGGCACGTGTACAGCGTGTCCTGACCCTAAACTACAAAACACGGCTAAGGGCTTTGCTTCATATGTAATATATGTTTATAGCATGTAATATCAAATTCTAAAGCTTCTACTCTTTGCACTGTCTTCAACGCTTACCTAAATTTAACAAGCGGGATTTATATAATTGACTACCTATTAAATCTGTTATTTTTTTGTTCTTTTTCTTAGATGGGGGTTGCCCTTCATTTATTGCTGTGAATTAGGGACAGCAAAGGGAAATTTTAAATTACTATTTTACGTTGATTTTCCTTTGCTTTGTCTGGCTTGCTCAACGAAAATTATGTGTAATTTACGAACTGAAATGAAACGTAGTAATTTAGAGAAACATCTATACCTTCAAAAACATTTTTCGTTCATACAAAAGAATTTTTAAAACAGTTCATAGCTTAAGTGCATACAAAAAAAATTCTTAAAAATTACTGAAGATAATTCCTACCTAATCCTTGTTAAAAATTACAAAATCCTTTTTAATCTCTACATGAACAATTCTCCTATCTTTTATAGCCACGCTTTTAAGGATGATTGACGAATAATTCGTTACAGATAGTTTACTATAGAACTTCGACCTCAAAATTTGATGCAAACTTGTAATCAAACTTTATAAGGTGTAATTTATCTTTGTACTTATTTCGTATAGTTGTTTCAATTTCTATAGATGTTATAGGATGGAGTAACTTATATAAAGATATTGATTACGGTGTTACGAGATAAGAACTGAACCACCATAATTTTTTTCAGAAGTTAACCATAGATGTAGTTGTTCTGTATTAAAATTAAGTACTTCTAGAGACTTCCGAACTAATTCTGAACTCCAACTTCTGCGGGATGGGGGTCTTTATAAATACGGAAATTTTAGGCGCCTCTAGACTCAAAGATTTAACATAAGCAAGACAGCATTACTAAAGAGGGCATATAAACTTTAGTAACGATTATACGCACCTAAAGCACAGAGGCTAAGATTGTTTAGTTATGCAATATTATCTCAGAAGGAAAAGTAGTTATACATTAAATATCAAATAGACCATAAATTAATTTTTTTCGTTCGCTGACCTTTTGTTTTTTTAAATTGATAAAACCTTTTTTATGCGTTAACGTATAGGCCATAAAATTTTTGTTTTAAATCATTCAACCCTAAAAGTTTTTTTAATGTCAGTTTCTTAAGTTGGTAATTTTTTAAAATAAGTTGTCCTTTTTTTGAGTTAATTGATGAAACGAAATTTATTTAAAAGATTTTTTGAAAACTTACCATGAGAAAGGGAGAATTTTTTATTTTTGATGTAAATTTATGTTTATTGTAGTCTACCTATTGAAAAATGAATATAAATATTTAGGAGTTAGGACCTAAAAAGAAGATACTATTTTGACAGTTACCAGATTAAGATAAATTTCGGAATAACTTAGTTTTGAATTACAACGGCGTGAATCAAGTTTTATTGAGACGGAAATAAATTTTGGGAAAATATTTTGCTTTCAGACGCGACGGACTTCTTTAAGGGCCGGACAAATATTTGAATTTTTAGAATTATCTTTGATTATTGTTAAAGCTTTGATTGAGATGTGTGAAGTAGTGATAATATTGAGCAATCCTGAAAGATTATGCATGAGAGAAACTTTTGAAACTGAATGGGACTTGAAAAAAATTTCAAGACCAGGATTGCGTGGGAAAATAATTGAAGTTAAAGCATAGGCTTGCAAAACAGGTTACTTAATTTAATTTTAATTATATATTTTGAGGAAATTATTTTTTGATAAAAGTTGAATATTTTTGCTTTTTTTAAAAATAGGAATTTAGATTTTGAATTGGAATTTGACAAACGCACTTCACGGATATTTAGGTCGACAATCACGTTTTTTTTCTTGAAATCTTGTTTTGAAGTTCCTTTATTCTTATGCCGCTATCGACCGCTCCCAAAGGGCCTAATTTTTCGACAACTTTAATCTACCATTTCTTGATTGTTCAACCTCGTTTCTCCCTTGAAAAGAAGGGTTTACAACCGACGCCTTATTACGTTGTTTCGGCATCGTACATTTTTGAATAATTCCTCATTTTACATTGAACAAGTTCGATTACCTTCCAATTGAAATGACTACTTATTCTAGCATCCTGTAAAATATCATTAATTGTTTAGTACAGCGTTAAGTATTTGGATTCTATCTTGTGTTATTTTGCTTTGGTTAAAAATCCCTCGAAATACTTTTAATGGTTTTCTTTGAAAAGTTTGTTATCAATACTCTTAATAAGAAATTTTATAAACGCGGTATTTGGCTATCGTGTAGGTTTTCACAGGCTCAGTTTTATGAGTAATAAAGTTGTCACTATTCATCGGTTCTCGGTAGTAAATCTCTATGATTTTCTATAACAAATAGGCTACCTGTCATACACTTTACTCCATAATGCATCAGAGTGCGTTGCAAACATGCCTAACCATTTGAAAAAATTTTGTTTTCTAACGCGGACAAATTCATGAAGTCGTTATGTTACATTAAGGTTTTTTTTGTCTTCGTAAATTGAACTTGTTTGCAAGCCGTGTTCTGTGAATACTTTCCAGCTGTTGTCTTAAGAATATCTTGCAGGTGCTGTTTTGAGAATACTTTACATCTTATCGATAGGAAATGTTTTGAAAGGAAAACACTTAACCCCGTGATGCTTTCTAACCTTAAAAGTACAGACTGCGTTTTGAAAATAGTTCTATTTTATTCTGTACAGCGTCCTTTCTCGTAAAGAGACCTTGTAAAGTTGCGGTGCTACTTAAGATGCCTTCTTTTAATAGGTATTGTTTTACTTTAGTTTTATAAAGTCAAACTTAGTCAAGTGGAATTGTTTCCTAGAAGTATCCAGTACGACGGCAAGTGTCAGTACACACTTTCAGCTCTGATACGAGGTACCAGAGAAAGGCAGCTACTCTTCTTAGTACGATAAAGTACAAATATTGTGCTTTTCTGTTTCTAGGAAATCTAGTGACTTCTTGTTTCTTTGGTGCTTTAGTTTTTCCTAACATGATAATGGCACCATAAATTACAGACCGCCGTGCAAAAATTTAGTTCCACATGATAGTGCACAAGTGATCACGTAATTATTGTTAAGTCACCATTAATATAAACCGAAACTCGCGTTAGAACAATTTTACTTACGTTAACTTAAGATTTAGGAAATGCTAACGTCAACAACTTGTTTACTATTTATAATCTAGATTAAGTTTAACTACTTCGCTAGGGTTATTCTATTTCAGTTTACGGTTACGTTATTGCTGTAAGGAAGTACACTTTCAGGAGCAGGTAATCAGCGTTGTAATACGGAATACATTGTCCTATTTCCTTCTTGTACTAAGGCTGGAGACATTATGTAAGTATACTTGAATTTGTTATTTAGATTTTAAGATTGTATGTGACTGAGAAATAATTCCTAATTTAAATTTGCTTAAATATATATTTTAAAGTTAATTTGTGTTATATGCAAATTGTCGCTTTTGTTTACATCATGTTTTAAAAGGACGATTACGTAAATGTTCGATTTAGTTTTTGTAAATTTTTCTTTTGGTACCATGTTTATTAACTACTAGTTTGTAGATATTTGTTTAGATACCATGTTTGATAACTAAGTGTTTGTAATAAAGCCACCTCCTGAGGTTTCCAATTTTTTTTCTGTGACCTATCTCACTCTACAACGTTTTTAGCTAGCACGGCTCCCAATTCTTTTCGATTAACCCCTTCTGTTTTGTTGTGGTATTCGATGTGGACTATTTTCTTTACTTACTTAACTACTTTCTTTCTTGTTTGCACGGAATACCGTAACAGCTTCTTAGTCTTGTTTGCGTGGCCAGACAGGTCTCTTTCTATTTTTAAACAACACTTGTCGCTATAACTATTTTCCTCTTCCAAAACAATTTTTCTCTAATTCCTTATATTCCTACTTACTTTCAACTATACTCGGCTTTTTGCTAGGGGTTAATTTAACGGGGAAAGGGGGATGGGTTATTAGGTATGGTACATGACAAAAAGGGAGCTGGAGTTGGGGCTGAAGTCGATTTATGTCTCGGCCAAAGAATGGAATTAACTCGTGAACATTTTCGTGCGATGGTTTTTACGATTTCCGACGTGGTTTATCTCTACAACTGTGCCTGAATCAACTTATTTCATCTTTTGGGGAAAAAGCTCCAATTAAAACCACTGTATATTGTTCGTGTAGCGAATTCAATCGTGGTCGTAGTCGCTAGCGGATGAATTTAAAGAAGGTCCACTAAAATTGGCTGTTGTGCCAGAAAACATCGATGGTGTGCGTGAATTCATAATACTAGATCGTCATGTGATTTATCGTGAGATTCAGACATCCCTAAGCATTAGTATGACAGGTATATATTCGATAGTACATGAACATTTAGCTGTGAAAAAAGACTCTTGTAGATTGGTGCTAAGAGATGCTCAAAAAATACGATTGCCTTGCATCAAACACAGTGTATAACATCTACACAGGTGATGAATATTGGATTTATTCGTATGAATCTGAAAGTAAACAGTAGTCAACTGTATGAGTCTTCCAAGATGAACGAAATCCAACAAAAGTTGTCCGCGCTCGATGCACTTCGAAGAACATGATTACCTGTTTTTTCGGAATAAATTGAATTGTCACAACCGTTTCTTTAGAGGATCGTACAATAGTTAATTCTGTTTCTGTATACAACCATTTGTTTGCCACAACTTTCGAAGAAATGTGAAAAATAAGCCGACGATGCCGAATCATTCTCCATCAAGACAATGCGAGCTCTCACATATCGACTCAAACAAGTGACTATTTGAGCACTCAAAACTTTGAATTGATGGATCATCCGCCGAATCGTCCTGATTTGGCACTTAATGATTTTCTTTGTTACCACAGGTGAAAAACAAACTGCGTCGACAACGATTTTGACACCAGCAGAGGCGGTTGATGCGTTCAAAGCCTATTTGTTGGAAATATCTCAATCGGAATGGAAAAATTGCTATGAAAATTGGTTCCAACGTATGCAAAAGTGTATCAGTCATCGTGGAGAATACCTTAAGCTATGATTTTGTTAATCGAATAGAAGAAAGTTTAAAAATATGTCTGTCCTTCAATGATAACACAGTCCCTTTACCTAATTATAATTAGCCTATCAACATTTGGGAAATCTCTATTAAACACCTACCTAGATAAGAAACTAAAAACAATATAAATATGTGGTCTTTCAATTAATAATAAACGACGAGTAACGCTGGTTGCCTAACTGAGCTTGCTTAAAATGATAAAAGTGAATAAAGGACGAGCACAGTTGACTACTTAACTGAGCTGACTTGAAATAATAAAAGTGTAGCGATTCTGTATATTTAAATAAGCAGAAATTGATATGATTTTTAAATTAAGGAGGCAATAAATTACAAATATAGAATGTAACGTAACGCACTGTTCTTAATTGGTTACAATGATTTGCTTAAACGGCTCATAAGCGGGTTCAAAAATTGAACTTAAAGTTGGGGCCGATAAAGTTTTATTGGCGACCTGGTATTGGTCCATAGACACGTACAGTCGTCTGTTAAAGATCGTCATAAAAAATTCTTTCTTTTATACGAAGGACCATTTTAGGTCGAGCGGTGCCGCCTTACCTTCTAGTTATGATGTAAGGGATGCTAAGGATATAAAGTCTCAAGGTAAATTATTATTAATATAAAATCCCATAAGAAACTTCATAAGGAACTCCAATCAAGTGTGTGGACTTTTGTTAGCATTAAGATTTCTTTTTGCCATTGTATTAAATATTGTAACCGGGTTAGGCACTTAAATTCATTTCTCTGCAGTTTATAGACTTAAGTGAGGGGCTATGTAGCGGTACGGGCTGAGTCGGGGGTTGCACCAGTACGCGAGGGATGTCGAGTAGGTGAGACATGGGCTAGCTAGAATTAGCGAGCGTAAGCTAAGCTTCAGACGTAGTAATTAAAATTACGAATTACAATTATTATGTATTTTGAAGCTTATGTTTTGTATGGTATGATATCCTGTAGCCATTATATTTAATCAGATACCACATGTTTTATATTATAGGTTCTATTTTGTTAAATAACTACAATGATCTATTTCAGCTGATACGTAATCTTTTAGTATAATTATTAAAGACTACTTAACTAAATAAAGATAATTGTTTTTCCAAAATCTCCTTAATCCTGAAGATAATTAGTATGTCTTCTAGAAGAAAAACTTTAAAACAACCGAAATTACAACAGAAACATATTGTCTCCTTCAGGTATTCTTCAGATTACGCTGTAAAATCACTTTTTATTCAGCTTTAAGCAAATATGTAATTTATTGATTTCAATCTCTTCGGATATTATTACGTATTGAAGAAAAATGCTCGCAACTGCAGAAATTTAAAAGAACTTTCCAATTTTCCTCTTTGTAGACATTCGAGCGGATTAGGCTTGCTCCAAATAGAAATAAGCTACCTCTGTGCCTGGAATAATACTACAATGGAATCATTGTAGCATATTGTGCTTTATAGTTTCAAACTAAATTGAAAATTGAATAGTTGCTACACCCAGCTTGTTTTCTGCAGCTGAAGCAGTAGGTTTACTATTACATGTTTCAATGTATTTTATACCTTTAATAAAACGTAGTATCAAATCAAAGTGTAAGTGGTTATTAACGTGATACTTTAGTCAGCTTTGATTTTTTGAATATGGACAGATAGTCGGAAAAATCTAAATAATAATAGGTTAAAGTTATACGTTATGTAAAAATGTTGAAGCTTGTAAAATATCAGAAATAAACGGCTTTTATGGAGCGTTAATATTTAATGTTGAAAGTTCTTGGTTGATAATAGAAAACTTGTGTAATTCGACATATTTCTAGTGTTCCGTTTTTTTTTTATTAAATCACCGGAATTTAGAAACAAGCTACCATTATCCAAATTTCACCAGTTTTAAACGTTCCAAAACGTTTTCGTGAGTGAAATTAGTTTGTTGGATCATTGTTTTACTGTATGATCTAGAGAAACTACTGCATCATGCGGACGATAGGGGTTGTCAGAATTTGCTCATACATCTTAAATAAGCATTTTTAGCTACTATTTTTTTACTCTTTAGTTGCACGTGTACCGCGTGTTCCGAACCTAAACTACAAAACACGGGTAAGGGCTTTGCTTTATATGTAATATATCTTTATCACATGTAATATCAAATTCTAAAGCTTCTACTCTGTGCACTGTCTTCAACACTTACCTAAATTTAACAAGCGAGATTTATATAATTGACTACCTATTAAATCTGTTATTCTTGTTCTTTTTCTTAGATGGGGTTGCCCTTTTTTATTGCTGTGACTTAGGGTCAGCAAAGGGAAATTTTAAATTACTATCTTACATTCATTTTCTTTTGCTTTGCCTGGCTTGCTCAACGCTAATTATGTAGAATTTACGAACTGAAATGAAACGAGGCAATCTAGAGAAACATCTATACATTCAATAAACATTTTTCGTTCACACAAAAGAATTTTTAAAACAGTTCATAGCTTAAGTTCATACAAAAAATTTTTTTAAAAGTTACTTAAAATAATTCTTACCTAATCCTTATTCAAATTTACAACATCCCTTTTAACTTCTACGTATAAAATTCACCTATCTTTTATTACCACGCTTTTAAAGACGATTGACCAATAACTCTTTACAGATAATTTATTAGAGAACAAAATGCTTCGAACTTTGACCCCATTATTTGATGCAAACTTGTAATCAAACTTTATAAGGTGTATCTATCTTAATATTTATTTCGTATAGTTGTTTCAATTTCTATAGATGTTAAAGGGTGGAGTGACTTATATAAAGATATTGATTAGGGTGTTACGAGATAAGTATAGAACCACCATAATTTTTTTCAGAAGTTAGCCATAGATGTAGTTGTTCCGTATTAAAATTAAAATATTTCTAGAGACTTCCGAACTAACTCTGACCACTAACTTTAGCGGGATGAGACTAACAAGGGTGTATTTATAAATACGGAAATGTTACGCGCCAATAGATTCAAAGGTTCAACATAAGCAAGACAGCATCACTAAAGAGTATAGGAACTTTAGTAACGATTATACGCACGTAAAGTACACAGACTAAGATTGTTAAGTTGTGCAATATCATCTCAGAAAGAAAAATAGTTATACATTAAATATCAAATAGACCATAAATTAATTTTTTTTTCGTTCGTTGATTTTTTGTTTTTTTTTAAATTGATAAAACCTTATTTTTTCGTTCGCTGATTTTTTGTTTTTTTTTTTAAATTGATAAAACCGTTTTTATGCCTTAACGTATAGGCCATAAAATTTTTGTTTTAAATCATTGAACCTTAAAAGTTTTTTGTCAGTTTCTTAAGTTGTTAATTTTATAAAATAAGTTGTACTTTTTTTGAGTTAAATGATGAAACGAAATTTGTTTAAAAGATTCTTCTTAATTTTCTTTGGGAATTAAAATTTTGACAACGATCCTAGGTCATGGATCTAAACGTAAATAAAGTTGATTTTAAAAACTATAAGTGGTTTAATTCTCAAACAAAATTAAGAAGAATGCTAAACAAACCACAACAAACATACAGGGATTATTTAAAAGATGTTTTGAAAACTTACCTTGAGATGTTTTTAAGACAGATATTAACTGATCGTAATTCAGAAATGGAGAATATTTTTATTTTTGGTGTAAATTTGTGTATTGTAGTCTTTCTATTGAAAAATTAATATGATTATGATTTTGAAGTTAGGACGTGAAAAGAAGACACCATTTTGACAGTAACCGTATTAAGATAAATTTCTGGATAACATAGTTTTGAATTACAACGGCATGAATCAAGTTTTATTGAGCCGGAAATAAATTTTGGGAAAATATTTTGCTTTCAGACACGACGGACTTCTTTAAGGGCCGGACAAATATTTGAATTTTTAGAATTATCTTTGATTATTGTTAAAGCTTTGATTGAGATGTGTGAAGTAGTGATAATATTGGGCAATCCTGAAAGATTAGGCATGAGAGAAAATTTTGAAACTAAATTTTAAAAAAATTTCAAGACCAGGATTGCGTGTGAAAATAATTGAAGTTAAAGCATAGGCTTGCAAAACAGATTACTTAATTTAATTTTAATTATATATTTTGAGGAAATTATTTTTTGATTGTAGTTGAATATTTCTGCTTTTTTTAAAAATAGGAATTTAGATTTTGAATTGGACTTTGACAAACGCACTTCACGGACATTTAGGTCGACAATCATGTTTTTTTTCTTGAAATCTTGTTTTGAAGTTCCTTTATTCTTATGCCGCTATCGACCGCTCCCAAAGGGAACACATCGCCTAATTTTTCGAACAGTCTCCTGACAACATTAATCTACCCTTTGTTGACTGTTCAACCTCGTTTCTCCCTTCAAAAGAAGGGTTTACAACCGACGCCTTATTACGTTGTTTCGACATTGTACATTTCTGAATAATTCCGCATTTTACATTGAACAAGTTCGATTACCTTCCAATTGAATTGACTACTTATTCTAGCATCCTATAAAATATCATTAATTGTTTAGTACAGCGTTAAGTATGTGGATTCTATTTTATGTGATTTTGCTTTGGTTAAAGATCCCTCGAAATACTTTTAATGGTTTTCTTTAAAAGTTTGTTAACAATACTCTTACTAAGAAATTTTATAAACGCAGTATTTAGCTATCGCGTAGGTTTTCACAGGCTCAGTTTTATGAGTAATAAAGTTGTCACTATTTATCGGTTCTCGGTAGTAAATCTCTATGATTTTCTATAACAAATAGGCTACCTGTCATACACTTTACTCCATAATGCTGCCTAATCATTTGAACAAATTTTGTTTTCTAACGCGGACAAATTCATGAGTCGTTATGTTATATTGAGGTTTTTTGTCTTCGTAAATTGAGCTTGTTTGCAAGCCGTGTTCTGCGAATACTTTCCAGCTGTTGTCTTAATATCTTGCAGGTGCTGTTTTGAGAATACTTTACATTTTATCGATAGGAAATGTTTTGAAAGGAAAACACGTAACCCCGTGATGCTTTCTAGCCTTAAAAGTACAGACTGCGTTTTGAAAAGAGTTCTATTTTATTCTGTACAGCGTCCTTTCTCGTAAAGAGACCATGTAAAGTTGCGGTGCTACTTAAGATGCCTTCTTTTAATAGGCATTGTTTTACTTTAGTTTTATAAAGTCATACTTAGTCAAGTGGAATTGTTTTCTAGAAGTATCCAGTACGACGGCAAGTGTAAGTACACACTTTCAGCTCTGATACGAGGTACCAGAGAAAGGCAGCTACTCTTCTTAGTAAGATAAAGTACAAATATTGTGCTTTTTTATGTTTCTAGGAAATCCAGTGACTTCTTGTTTCTTTGGTGCTTTAGTTTTTCTTAAACATGATAATGGCACCATAAATTACAGACCGCCGTGCAAAAATTTAGTTCCACATGATAGTGCACGAGTGATCACGTAATTATTGTTAAGTCACCATTAATATAAACCGAAACTCGCGTTAGAACAATTTTACTTACGTTAACTTAAGATTTAGAAAATGCTAACGTCAACAACTTGTTTACTATTTATAATCTAGATTAAGTTTAACTACTTCGCTAGGGTTATTCTATTTCAGTTTACGGTTACGTTATTGCTGTAAGAAAGTGCACTTTCAAGAGCAGGTAATCAGCGTTGTAATACGGAATACATTGTCCTATTTCCTTCTTGTATTAGGGCTGGAAACATTATGTAAGTATACTTGAATTTGTTATTTAGATTTTAACATTGTATGTGACTGGGAAATAATTCCTAATTTAAATTTGCCTAAATGTATATTTTGAAGTTAATTTGTGTTATATGCAAGTTGTCGCTTTTGTTTACATCATGTTTTAAAAGGACGATTACGTAAATGTTCGATTTAGTTTTTGTAAATTTTTCTTTTGGTACCATGTTTATTAACTACTAGTTTGTAGATATTTGTTCAGATACCATGTTTGATAACTAAGTGTTTGTAATAAAACTACCTGCTGAGGTTTCCAATTACTTTTCTGTGTGACCTATCTCACTCTACAACGTTTTTAGCTAGCACCGCTCCCAATTCTTTTCGATTAACCCCTTCTGTTTTGTTGTGGTATTCGGTGTTGACTATTTTCTTTACCTACTTAACTACTTTCTTTTTTGTTTGCACGGAATACCGTATCAGCTTCTTAGTCTTGTTTGCGTGGCCAGACAGGTCTCTTTCTATTTTTAAACAACACTTGTCGCTATAACTATTTTCCTCTTCCAAAACAATTTTTCTCTAATTCCTTATATTCCTACCTACTTTCAACTATACTCGGCCTTTTGCTAGGGGTTAATTTAACGGGGAAAGGGGGGATGGGTTATTAGGTGTGGTACATGACAAAAAGGGAGCTAGAGTTAGGGCTGAGGTCGATTTATGTCTCGGCCAAAGAATGGATTTAACTCGTGAACATTTTTGTGCGATAATTTTTTACGATTTCCGACGTGGTTTATCTCTACAACTGTGCCTGAATCAACTTATTTCGTCTTTTGGGGAAGAAGCTCCAATTAAAACCACTGTATATTGTTCGTATAGCGAATTCAAACGTGGTCGTAGTCGCTAGTGGATGAGTTTAAAAAACGTCCATCAAAATCGGCTGATGTGCCAGAAAACATCGATGGTGTGCGCGAATTGATAATACAAGATCGTCATGTGATTTATCGTGAGATTCAGACATCCCTAGGCATTATTATGACAGTTATATATTCGATAGTACATAAACATTTAGCTGTGAAAAAAGACTCTTGTAGATTGGTGCTAAGAGATGCTTAAAAAATACGATTGCCGTGCATCAAACACAGTGTATAACATCTACACAGGTGATGAATATTGGATTTATTCGTATAAATCCGAAAGTAAACAGTAGTCAACTGTATGAGTCTTCCAAGATGAACGAAATCCAACAAAAGTTGTCCGCGCTCAATGCACTTCGAAGAAAATGATTACCTGTTTTTTCGGAATAAATTGAATTGTCAGAACCGTTGCTTTAGAGGATTGTACAACAGTTAATTCTGTTTCGGTATACAACCATTTGTTTGCCAAAACTTTCAAAGAAATGAGAAAAATAAACCGACGATGCCGAATCATTCTCCATCAAGACAATGCGAGCTTTCACATAACGACTCAAACAAGTGACTATTTGAGCACACAAAACTTTGAATTGATAGATCATCCGCCGAATCGTCCTGATTTGGCACTTAATGATTTTTTTTGTTACCACAGGTGAAAAACAAACTGCGTCGACAACGATTTTTGACACCAGCAGAGGCGGTTAATGCGTTCAAAGCCCATTTGTTGGAGATATCTCAATCGGAATGGAAAAATTGCTATGAAAATTGGTTCCAACGTATGCAAAAGTGTATCAGTCATCGTGGAGAATACCTTAAGCTTTGATTTTGTTAATCGAATAGAAGAAAATTTAAAAATATGTCTGTCCTTCAATGATAACACAGTCCCTTTATCTAATTATAATTAGCCTTTCAACATTCGGGAAATCTCTATTAAACACCTACCTAGATAAGAAACTAAAAACAATATAAATATGTGGTCTTTCAATTAAATAAACGACGAGTAACGCTGGTTGCCTAACTGAGCTTACTTAAAATGATAAAAGTGAATAAAGGACGAGCACAGTTGACTACTTAACTGAGCTGACTTGAAATAATAAAAGTGTAGCGATACTGTATATTCAAATTATCAGAAATTGATATGGTTCTTAAATTAAGGAGGCAATAAATTACAAATATAAAATGTAATGTAACGCACTGTTGTTAATTGGTTACAATAATTTGCTTAAACGGCTCATAAGCGGCTTCAAAAATTGAACTTAAAGTTGGGGCCGATAAAGTTTTATTGGCGACCTGGTATTGGTCCATAGACACGTACAGTCGTCTGTTAAAGATCGTCATAAAGAATTCTTTCTTCTATACAAAGGACCATTTTAGGTCGAGCGGTGCCGCCTTCTAGTTATGTTGTAAGGGATGCTAAGGATATAAAGTTCCAAGGTAAATTATTATTAATATAAAATTCCATAAGAAACTTCATAAGGAACTCCAATCAAGTGTGTGGACTTTTGTTTGCATTAAGATTTTTCTTTGCCATTGTATTAAATATTGTAACCGGGTTAGGCACTTAAATTCATTTCCCTGCAGTTTATACACTTAAGTGAGGGGCTATGTAGCGGTACGGGCTGAGTCGGGGGTTGCACCAGTACGCGAAGGATGTCGAGTTGTTGAGACTTGGGCTAGCTAGAATTAGCTTCAGACGTAGTAATTAAAATTACGAATTACAATTATTATGTATTTTGAAGCTTATGTTTTGTATGGTATGATATCCTGTAGCCATTATATTTAATCAGATACCACATGTTTTATATTATAGGTCCTATTTTGTTAAATAACTACAATGATCTATTTCAGCTGATACGTAATCTTTTAGTATAATTATTAAAGACTACTTAACTTAATAAAGGTAAATGTTTTTCCAAAATCTCCTTAATCCTGAAGATAATTAGTATGTCTTCTAGAAGAAAAACTTTAAAGCAACCGAAATTACGACAAAAACATATTGTCTCCTTCAGGTATTCTTCAGATTACGCTGTAAAATCACTTTTTATATTCAGCCTTAAGCAAATATGTAATCTATTGATTTCAATCTCTTCGGATATTATTACGTATTGAAGAAAAATGCTCGCAACTACAGAAATTTAAAAGAACTTTCCAATTTTGCTTTTTGTAGACGTTCGGGCGGATTAGGCATGCTCCAAATAGAAATAAGCTACCTCTGTGCCTGGAATAATACTACAATAGTAAACCATTGTAGCATATTGTGCTTTATAGTTTCAAACTAAATTGAAAATTGAATAGTTGCTACACCCAGCTTGTTTTCTGCAGCAGGAGCAGTAGCTTTACTATTATGTGTTCCGATGTATTTTATATCTTTAATAAAACGTACTATTAAAGTGTTAAGTGGTCATCAATGTGATACTTTTGTCAGCTTTAATTTTTTTGAATATTGACAGATAGTTGGAAAAATCTTAATAATAATAGGTAGTAGACCATTTTCAGTGAACCCACCACCACATTTGCACCAGCATCCACATTTGCACCCACATCTGGACCAAAAGTTTTCTTCGACTAACCATTTTCATCTTTCGAGATAAATATCTCTTAAATTTTTCATCTTTCGAGATAAATGAGCATCCTCATTTCCACACACGAGATAAACCTATTTTTAAGATTTTTTTTTACCGCTAACATTCTGGACCAAATAGTTTTCTTCGACTAGCCATTGCATCTTACGAGATAAACCTATCTTGTTTGGTATCAATTAACAATAGAATTTTCTCAGCTACCCAAATCTCTAGGAATTTTTTAGATTGCATCATCCCCAAGGAGCTACCCCATTTTAAGATTTCTTACCTGTAGCGACTTTTGAGCGTTCTTATAAATTTTCTTAGTCATGCAATACATCTTGTTAGTTTAAAATTTTACACAGAATTCGAATCTGCAAACAGATTTGAAATCGGACCACGCCCTGCAAAGTTATACTTTAAGCTCTCAAACCTCTAAATTTCGCCTTTGCTCTATAAGCAATACTAACAAATAGTTTTCCTCGTCTAGCCAATGCATCTTTCGAGATAAACCTATCTTGTTTGGTATCAATTAATATTAGATTTTCTCAGCTACCCGAATCTTTTATTTCTAATTTTAAGATCTCCGCGGCTAGCTCTTTTTCAACGTCTTAAAACCGGTTGTAGAAATTGTTTTGTGAACCTTAGAATTTTGGTGTTGAAAATAAAAAACTAAACATATTAAATAAAATTTATTGATAAAATAGCCGCCACTGAACACCTTATCCATCTAACGTATTGATTTTTTTAAATAATATTAACAAAGACGCTAGTTCGCAGGATCTGATATTTGTGTAAACAAGGATGAACTCCATTCAACGGTACATCAACTACTTATTTTCTATTTAGGAATATATGCCAGAAACTTGCATGCTTTTAATTAATTAAAAGCAGAAAGTTTTGCCCGGAAACGCTAATGTAAAATATACAGAGCAAATAAATTATTCCCTGAATGTGTTTTCAATTGCAATAACTGACTATACAATCATTTATGAATTTTAAATTACACTTTATTTAACTAAGTTACTTTAAACAAGAAATTACCGCATCCAAAAATTCCAATGCATGCTTAACAATAATGTAGAAATGGCAAGGTCGACTTTTGGTGTAAGGATCGCGTGGTTAATAATGGTATGAAATCTATGGAATTTCTCCTGTAATGAAAGAAGAATGCATTCGTAATTGGAAATGCGTGCTATAACTTTCGCTAGATACCAGTCATGTTAATTTTGTGTATGACATCATTAACTACCTAAATTCAGAATTAACAAAAATGTAATAAACCAGATTAAGTACTGAAAGTAAATGGGTCTTATTACATATTGATATTCTACATCAATTACATAAATTACCTTACGTGACGCGGTAGAAGCATTATAACGCAAATTCCGGAAACTTCAACGTAGCCTTAATTCATTTGTATTTATTTGTAATCCAGCAAATATTTTAATTTCTTAACGATCATGTGAATCACATTTGAATGCTGTTTATAATTTCTTTTCTTGGACTTTCTATTAATTATGTTTGTGCATTTGAAATCGAAATATAATTGCCGAGGATTTACACAAGGTAACCAGCACATATTTACGGAAAATACAAACCTCATTTAGTAGTATAATTAACGGATTCAAAACGTATATAACGCAGCCTGGTTAGTAGAATTTATTAGTTTCGCACGCTTTTGTGTAAAGCCCGTCGAAATTTTAAACCGTCGTTTCGCGTAGTTCTTTTTGTGGAAAGTTTTGAAGGAAGATTTAAGGTAAGTTTACATTTTTTTATTAAAGTAGAACTGAATTTATTTGCAAACACCAATTATTATGTATTCTGTTATTGGTTCTTATTTGTATTTTAAAACATTAATTTTTCCAAAGTAATGCGCTGTTTTACAGATATACTTTTCCAAATTTTAAAGGTATGCTTTTGCTAGAATAAAAAACAATTCTGACAAAATATTTTATTAAAAATTTAATACATTAACAAAAGACCTCAATAACAATACGTTTTCTTTAGAACAGCTTAAATTATTCAAACAATGGTTTAAACAGTGATTGTACCTATTACCGAATCTTCTTAATTCTTTGAGCTTTGGAAGTGAGAAAACACTCTCCATGTTTAAAATGTTGTTTGATAAATATTTTGACAGTAACTGCCTTTTCTGTTCGCCTTTAACATAGATAGTAGCATTGGGTGGTATGACTTCTTTCAGCAAATCGCCTACATTTGTATATCCACTTGTGGACTGTCCATCCCAGCTAAGCCCATGGATTCTTTGCTTTAACCACCGAACTTGCTTTTTGAAATCATCACTTAGGGTGTTATACTCACAGCCATGTCCAGTATCTCATGCCATATTACATTATTCGCTACATCCAAAATGGCAATCTCCTTGCAATAGAAATCACTAGTTTTGTATTGATATCCTTATAAATCGATTATGAAACACATGCTTCCTGCTTCAAATCACAGATGGGAATGGGGTTCTAAGCAAATCTCTCCTATATATCCAGTTAAGGGACTTTACTCCTTCTTTTATGATTTTTTCATCCAGGTAATTATCTGGATGATACTAAAGCAAGTCTGTTTTCTTAATCCAACTTTTACCATCCCCAACCACGACACTAATAATTCGCGTCCGTGCTTCCGTTTCCGTAAAACTTTTTCCACTAAGTACGTGTCGGGTGCTGCTGTGAGCTGAATTTCATCGCCGTAAAAGCA
Organism: Platerodrilus igneus; assembly: GCA_036346225.1. Classification (NCBI taxonomy): domain Eukaryota; kingdom Metazoa; phylum Arthropoda; class Insecta; order Coleoptera; family Lycidae; genus Platerodrilus; species Platerodrilus igneus. The sequence continues at coordinate 9,481,021 of JARFIW010000791.1, forward strand.
CCTAGAATTGGCCGACCTTCCAAATCTTGTAGCAGATAGGTTGTCGGTCTCGTTTTTGTACTTTAACAATTTTGAATAGTTCTGTACTCCAGTTTGGGTGAAATCCTCGATCGAATACTGCTTTATATTTTGATATACGCACAATGTCTCCAACCTTATACTTGTAACTTTTAGAAACGCTGTTAGCGGTGTAAAGTTTTATTCTTTCCGGATGTTCTTCTGCTTCCATAGGTGTCATGTTAATAGCCCGATGCGGTGTATTATTGTATTCTTCCATAACCTTAGGCAAAATATTCACCCATTTATGACTGCCTTGCAAGTAAAATCTTCTGTACAATTTGTTTTTGATTGTTCTAATCAACCGCTCAACCATGCTAGCTTTGATTGCGGAATACGTAGAGTAATGGTTTATCTTACATTTTTGCATAAGATTTTTAAACCAGTGGTTGTAGTACTCTTTCCCAAAATCCGTTTGTAGATTGATTTTAAGTTATTTTCTCCTTGCAGCATTTTGTCCAATATTTTTTTCATAGCATTTGTAACTTCTGATCCAGTTTTATTTTTTAAAGGTTCAGCTAAAGCATATTTTGTGAAACAGTCCACTGCTATTATAATATATCTGTACCCATTGTTCACACGCGAGTAAGGCTGCATTTCGCACAAGTCCGATTGGATAAGATCACGTTTCACATGTTTCAGATTTGTATGACGACGCTGAAAATTTTTTCTTGCAGGTTTAAATAATTCCTTAACGATGATTTCTTTACTCATTTTGCTTAACACTGTTGCTAAACTAATAGGGTTATCTTTATCCAATTGCACCTTTGACATAAACTGAAGCTTTGGTTTGTAGTATTTGTTTTTTATAGCTGCTGGTGACGCCTCGTAAATCGATGCTATTGCAAGACCGAGCTCCTTCTCATTTGTCTCAGAAGTTGCAGTCAAATTAATAAAAAACTGTATAAACGTTTTAAAGTCAGATACAAGCTTATCCAATTTTTCATTTACATATTGTTTATTAACTGCATCAGATGGCTCAACTGGTTGAGCAAGCATTGCGATACGCTGGTTTCTTGCATTGAAGGCTTTATCTTTACGTTGTATATCATCAGAACTTTTTAGACAGTATGAAAAGGCTTGATTCACGAGCTTGATTACAGATTTCTTATTAACACAATCACTATCGTCTTTAGGATCCATTACATCAACTAGCCTTCTTTTACGAAAACTAATTGTTTCTTCTCCAGACTTGAATACTATAGTGCTTCTCTGATTAACACAATCACTATCTTCTTTCGGGTCTGATGAATTCACTAACCTTCTTTGCTGCATATCGTACCCATCACCATCCAACGTTAGCACAAATCCTCGACCTGGAGGACCGCGCCGAATATCAGCATCTTTACGCTCTGAACGTCCGAAGCGGTCGATAGGCATTTTAAAACTGTGTAATTATTTGCTGAGCTCACTGTATTATACCTTCTTCTCTCAACTCTTCTATTATGGACACCATCTCGTTAATGTTTTCCTCGCTTGTATTTCCAGCTCGGTTGGATGCGTTCAACAATCTCAACCGATCCACAAGTTCATGTACATTATTCCAGTAGACATATTGCACCGGCTTTGAATTTAAACTTTGTAAAACCGATTAGAAAAGCCTAAACCCGATCCCTTAGACTGTTTTCTTCTCTTTGGCTGTTTTCTTTCGGGATTCCTCCGAAATTCGGTGAGATATTTTTGCACATATTTGTTAAACTTTTGTTATTTGTTGGGAATCCGCTTAAATCATGCACCGCAAATGGGTTAAACTTTCTTCTCAAAATCGACGCAGATTTGATCATTTCCAAGTAATTCGGTAAATCTTCATGCAAATTGAAATCACCATCTTCGGGGCTGATGTCTTTGTAAACCAGCAGGTTGTATAAACCCTTCGTACCTGGATATATCACATTATTTAATGTTATATCGCTAGTTTCCGGGTTAATTACCAATACACTTTTCCACAAACTCCATGTATCGGTTTCCGCATTATACTTTACTCCATAAATTGATTTGTCAATATTTTCGTCCTCGTCTCTAGCTAACACATCCGCATAGTAAAGATGGAACGGTTCTTCTGGAACGAGTTGTTTAATTTTCTTTATAGGTACGTCCATGTTTTCGACTTTAACCTTTGTTGTAGGTGTGGGAATTTTTTCGGTGATCGATTGCAACTGGGAAGCGGTTATTTGCAAGGGATCAATCAATTGTTTGTGCATCTCTTTGAATTTTTGCTGAGATGTAGCGTCTCCCTTTTTGTACGCTACAAACTTTTTTCGTACAGCATCCTGCATAAGATGAAGACTGCGTTTATTCGCAATAAAATTGTTAACGTCCGTCATCATGAAACTTTGGATGAGAACTAACTTTTTTTGAATAATGTCAAATATGTATATACTCGTCGAAATTCCTCCGATACCGCCCCTTATCCAAATCAAAATCTTTCACAACAGTTATAAAATTATGTTTTGAGTCACCCCAACACTGTAAACACATTTCTTTAAATTTCGGATATGTCATGTCACCACTTATATGATCCGAAAAGATATGTCTGAGATTGGTTTCATCCTGTTTCCATAATGCGATTACATTGGCGTTATCTCTGAGTCTATGTTTTAAGGCACTAGCGTAAGTTTGACATAGATAGAACGAATCTATTGCTTTATGTCGACCGAACGAGAAAAATTGAGTGATTTTACTTTGCTAGTTTACAGGTATTTCATCGAAAACCATAATTGATTCTTCTTTGGTATCTCCGGGTTCAATCTAATCATCGTAATTTTCAAACTCATGGTACCCAATTTCTTCTTTTAATGGTGTAAAAACTTTTCTTAACAATTCGTATTTCGGTTGATATAAACTTTTCGAAAATACATAGACATTTTGGAATCTAAGACCGTTCTCGTGCAGGATCAGCGATATTAAAGCGTTAGTCTTCCCACAACTCGATGGTCCCGCGAAGATAGCTCGTATGTTAGACGGGAACAATGAACCATGTTTACCATCCTCTCTTGCACTAGCAATAGCAAAGTTATCATAATTCTGTATAGGTATTTTAACTTCTTGTTTCGCAGTCTCCATATTGCTTCGAGCGTACGCTTGCTTTTGCTGCTGCTTGCGGTGATAGCTTAACGTCTCTTTCGGTATATTATATTTTTTACTGATGGAGTAAATACTTGATTTACCCAACCGAACTTCTTCTATAGCTTTTTCTAATGCTTCGTTACTGTATCCACTATTTCGTTTTCTTATGTAACTGCGAACCATGCTAACCAATACTGTCGGAGACACTTTCACCCTATGGGGCAATTTCACTCTATGGGACAATTTCACCCTATGGGGTAATTTCACCCTATGGGGCAATTTCACTCTATGGGGCAATTTCACCCTATTCTGATGGAGGTAAATTCGCTCTAAAATAACTAGAACTTATGTACAGAGTGGGAGATGCTCACCATTCGACAAATAAAAGTAGACTAATTGAAACAAATTAATTCCTTGCTTTTATACAATTTTATTAAAAATATATACAAAATATTTAATTGTGAATAAATCTATTAACAATTTCCGTAAACGGATTATATTCAAACATAGAGTCATGTATAATTAAAGCATAAGCCTTCATCGACGGTTCAAAATTTCTTGAAGCTTCTAATTCCATTCTTACATCAACAGTTGCATCCTTGATGCTTTCAAATTGATGACGACAGTCGATTACAAAGACGGGTGAGTCCTTAAACCTGTTGTAGTCCATTAAACATTTATTTGACGATTTGTTCGGATAGTATTTTTCCATAAAGATGCATAAGACAGGTACGCTGGCAAGTAGTCATTCTGCTCGAAGTCCAAATTTAATCGACCTTGAGGGAACATCTGAGAGTTTAAAACACTTTGACATTGGTTATATTGGCATTCGTAAAGCTTGTAGCATTTTCTTCTTTCCTGTCGTACTTCCCATTTTGCAGCGCCAGTAATATCCACCGAGCCTTCTCTGTTTCGTTCGATACTTTAATTCTCCATACTTGTGACTTTGATTGTGTTAGAGATGGTAATTCGTGTAGTTCCCATTTTCTGAATGCAACCATTATAGATGATTGATTTTGCATTTCCGAAAGCAGCGACGCCTTGGCAAAGTCGCTTAATGTTATATGCGGAACCTCCCATGAAATACGTTGTATTTTGAACGTTACTGTATTTCCAATCGACTTGTAGCAATTTACGTCCGACTTGGATCTGATTAAAATCAGCTCTTGAGGCATGTTGACGATAGTTTTCTTGTAATCTTCAAAAACCCAAAATGGTTTTAGCGGTATAGCACAACTAAACCGTCCATCTTGGAATATGGTATCTGGCTTCCACCCGGTATGTGTAATAGATTTTGTTTCTGATTCTTCCATGGATACTAAACCTTTAATAGTTCTTGTAATTCCAGGATTCGACAGACATCTATTATTTGATTATTACCCAATTTGTATTGAATTTCCTCAAACAGAAAATATGGTGCATTTCTAGTAAATTCGTAAGCTTTAGGGTCTGGTTCTGCTGCTCTAATCGGGTCTCCAGTTGTTGACGCTTCCTTAATGTTTCCGTAGGCTTATAGGTACCCTTTATAAATATAAAACTTTCATGAGGGTATGTGATGTTATCACTGCTCTGGATTTCAATTGAAATTCGATCGTTGTTTTCTGCATTCAATGTAAAGGAAGATATGTATAATAATCTTCCTTTATTATGGTTTCGTCTAATTTATAACCTCCAAACACATCCAATTTGGGCACGTCCTCATATTTAAGCCTTCCAAGTTTAACGTTTTCATCACCGTGGAGATCTAAGCTGCGTTTACTTCTGCCTCCCATCATTTATAACTTCTAACCCCAAAGATTTTAAGAAACGTATTTCTTCTGCTGTAAGTCTCTCGACAACTTGACGCTTTGACGTCGTAGCCACTACTAGTCGTCTGGGGTGTTGTAGCGTGCTTTATATACAAAATCGATAGGCATTTTCAACTACTTTTTATTTCCAGTCTCACACAGGTGTATGTTTCCGGGGAAAAGTTTACCAATTCACCCAAATGATCGACTAGTCTGATTGTAATATTATCAATTTCTGTCACGCTCAGCGGATAATATATGACGTGGTTAGGTTCCTTTTCCAGATTATACCCGGGTGGTACAGATAGACTGAATTCGAATATGCTGTGGGTAAGAAAATTGTTTCTGAACGATCCGCTGGTGATATTGGTTTCCACAAAATGTTTGAGACCGATATTATGTTCACTTGCTGATTAGCGATATGTACGGTATCTGCAGTCAATTTGCGGTTGGTAAACCCCAAGATGCTTCCAATATTGTTTTACGGTTTGCCCCAAAATCTATCGGTATACTGCTTCGTATAGAACACTTTAATGTATTATTGTTGGCACTCAGTTTAAAATATTTTTCAATGTTCTCGTTGATGTCCGGCTTCTGACTGAACCATTTTTTGAAAACATCCTGTATATATGCATTTATTTCTTCTAATTCGTATGATCCAGGTTCAATGGTTATTCTGCGATGCTCTGGAATCATTAAAGTATAATATGTTGTTTCCTGGATGTATGTTTTGCACAGTGTTACAAGTGTACAATCCCACTAGACCCAAAGCATATTCACCGTCCTGTTTCAATTTAATTGGTGGGTAAATGGATCCTGTCGATATGACATTACCATACCCGAACACGCTCACTGTTTTAGCCATTGTCACTAAGAAACTTTAACACTAAATGTCCACAATTGTACGTGTTGTAAGTCTGCTCCGGTACACTGTTGTAGTAAATTTTACAACCTCGAAAATATCTCTTTACTTCTATCGGCGGTCTCAAGTCTCCAAACGAATCGTAGTAATACACGCTATTTCCGCGTTTTCGGTACCCCACCCAATGTGTACCCGAACCTTTGGTGGTATCCAAATTAATCACACCGATTCGTTGACAGCGGTCTAATCTTCTGTAACTGATCTCTAGAAAAGACGTTACGAAAATGAGGAATGTTAGATGCGTGTTTCCTTATATCTACATCGGTGAGAGCTCTTCGAGGTAACTTGCTTAGTTTTTTGATACTTTTTTGCAAATACCGCGCCCCTGTTTGTATGGTTTCAAGAATAATGCTGTGCCTTTTTTGTATGGTTTTAGAAACATCCCATTTCCTTTTTCCCAACGGTAATGGCTTCCATAGATCTGTTGTGTCGTTCGCCTCCTTAAGCTGTTCGTTGGCTGTCTTGACATCATTTACTGCTTTAGCTATCCCTGCAGCACCACCTGTTAGTGCCCTAGGGCACTTAGTCCCGCAAATATAGGAATCAATGGTAAAACCTCCTTTCTGTGGAACGGGTATAATACGTGGGACTCTAATTTTGCTTCTCCCACCGGCTCCTTTTATGATTTTTTACCAATTAGAATACCAACGTCTAGTAGCTTTTTCAAGTTGTCGGAACCAACTCGGTCTATTGCGGATCGTATTTTCTTCAAAATCCACCTTTAAAACTTATTTTCTTCTTTAAACCCATACCCATTTTCTCTTCGCTTTCATAGCGTTTGTCACAAACCAAGCTGCGGCTTTTTCCCCAAACTTTGCGTTTTAGACTTAACTCTCCCCAGGCTTCTTCTTCTAAAATTTTATCTGCTCGGTGTCTGGCTGGAAGATCGTCGGGGTACTTGGAGTATGCAATGTCGTGGTCTTTACACAATTTATCTAATTCGTTTATTCCAGGATCACCTCTTGCTAAGCGTTCATCCAACTTTGTACCAGGACCGCCGTACTGATAACCTGGAATATGCAGCTCAAACGGTAACCTGTTTATAGCGCTGTTGATTAAACCCTCTCCAGAACAGATAATCATGTGTTTACTCAAAAATCTCAAACTATACTAAATAAATAAACAACAACGAGTCTATTTATACTTTTTCAAAAATTTACAATAACAATACATTTACATCCACGTCTCTTGGACTGTCTTTTATACTTTTTCTAGTTATCACCATAACCAGAATCTTCAGATTCCGACAAATTTAAACGTCTAAACATTTCCACTAATGTTCTTGTACGCATCACATCTTGCACAAATATATCCGGAAAACATATAACCAGCTCCAATGCATTTAGTGCGCTCTGATTCAATTCGTTGTAGAATAAAATATTACCAATTCGAACTTCGCCTTCAATCAAGATTTTAATTCGTTTCTCCTTCAGTCATAGTATTAAACCCATCGCAATCATTTAAATTAGAATTAGCAACAAATCCTACTAATTCGCTGTATAATGCTGGGAAGTCACGACTTTCCAACTGTTTGTTGATACTCAAACAACTCTCGCATATGGAATATTTTACGGCACTCCAATTCATTTATAACTATCGAGCTATCACCCATTATTATTTTTAACTGGAACGTTTCGTTCTCGGTTGATCCAGACACTGGTGACAGAGTGATAAAGAACGGAGCTCCTAGTGGTATGTGTAGATCTTCCGTTTCGTGCACCATTTAATCGAGTGTTTAGCACGTCACGAGAAAATACGTTGATTTGAAATTCCACTTGAAAATTTGTAAATGCTAACCAATTTTCGTATGTCAATTCCAGAACATGACTGCTACAATATTTCTTGCTACACACCAATCGTAATACGGGTTTTATTCTCTGGTTTATAACAAACCCAATTTCCACATTATGAGGGTGTTCACCCAATTCACTTAAACTATACGTAAACTTATTAATCAGATTTTCGGTATCGAAACTTGTGCATCATTAACACCTGCAGACTCCATTGCTTTGCACTGATTTCACTGAGATGACTGAGAGGATGCTATGCAGCTCATCCTTTTAAATGTTTCGAGGTTGTTGTTGCGCATGCGTAAATTGTACTCGGATAACTTAGAATGATAAATATTCGAATTATATTAACATTTTTTTATTTATAAATTTTAACCATAAAATACACATACAAAACTTTTACAATTATAATTTTTCTATATAGCTCAAAAGCATTCCATAAAGTCTCGCAATAAATTTAATTCTTCAAATTTATCCAATAATTCATGGTAATTTATTTGATTCCGATCGAATTGGTCACAAACAGTCCATGCTTGTTGCAACTTTATCCACCTGGGGTCGTCATAACATGATCCAACATCATCACCATAAATATAACCACGTTCGATATTAATCCTAGCATCACTCAAACTCCGCTGAAACATTACTATACCGTCTTTAATGGATATCATTGTATCTACTTTTATGCTGTATTTTGTACTGAACATAGAGGAATCGTGCTCGTATTTTATACGATTTGAGCTGTCCTTGTTACCGAAATCACCCAAACTTTCTAAGGTTTATTGTGAAAGGTGACCTTTGCCTTCTTCATTAATGTTTTCTTTTATAAAAATTTCAGACTCGAAATGTCTGTAAACAATTAGAGTAGAAGTGAAAGTTAAAGTGATACATCCTATAATTATAGTTGTAGTGCGTAAGCAAGAAGCAAATTAATTTTACCGACGTGATTAGACTAGTTTGGAATGTTACTCAAGGTTAAACGACGCTGGGTTTTTCTAATTTAAAAGTAATCTAGCTAATTGATTTTCACCGACGTTAATAGACTAGTTTGGAATGTTACTACCAACAGGGTATAAAAGCATGGAAAGAGGCGATATAAATTCAGTTTTGTTTAGTCTTTGACTAGTTACAACTGTTAAAAGTCTTTGACCAGTTTTAATTTCTTTATAGAAAATGGCATCATTCGTGTGCAACGTCTGCGGGTTGTCTTCTCGAGAACCAATAGTTTGAAGAGGCACCAGCTCCAACAACATGGATCGGTGCCTGAAACGAAAAAGGGTTGTTTACCTGCGATGCATGCCCGGCATCCTTCTCACGGAAGGATAGCCTAAAACGGCACAAGGATACCAAGCATGGTGTAATGGTACCAGTTGCCGGGCCCTCCGGAATCAAACGCCTGCCGCACCAACAGTTGAGGGACCTGCCCCCAAGAAGTCGCGGAGATGCGGGAGTGCAATGTTGATGTAGCCAACTTGGCAGCCCACCAGCGATCTAACGCGCACAAGACTAATACTAGCCGCGTCCTGGATGGGGTGTGGAAGTAGTAGCGACCGCATTTAAAACTCGAATCGCTACATACAGAATTAAAAATGCTAATACTAGTGGTATGTATTTTTTATAAGTATTTTGTGTTTGCTTAGTTTGTATTTTTAGGTCTATTGGATTTTCTATGCGAGCAGAAGGAGAGGTTCATAGCCTTAGTCGGGGAACAGCTGGCTATACACACCTCCCTCAAGGTGAACTTGGAGGTTTTGGTGGTTACACCAAGATGGCTGCAGTAGAGGGTGTTGAAGATGTTAAATCCTTCAACACCCGAAATGTTGTGGTCACCTCCTCCAGTGACCTGGGAGCGGTCTACAACACCTTTATGGAGAGGATGTCGGCTAAGTCGGATGAGTTCCAAGAACGAGATTCTGGTTAGTTTCTACAATTATTAATTTTTTCTAATTTTAAATTTTAGGATGGACTCTGAAACAGGTGTTGTGCTTGGAGGTAAATGTTAACAAGTACCAACCAATGCGGGGTTCATCTTATATCGAGCTTCCCAAATGGGTTCAGGATAAGGGAGCCGTCATTAACATCCAGAATCAAGACAATGCATGTTTTGCCTGGTGTGTTGTGGCAGCGCTGAATCCTGGACATGTTCACAATCCGCAAAGAGTGCATAGCTACCCGCATTACTCGACTGTGCTCAACGTGACAGGAGTACTGTTCCCGATGCCTATAAAGGACATTCCCAGGTTTGAGGAGCAGAACGACATCAGCATCAACGTCTTTGGGGTAGAAGGCAAGTCCATCGTTGGACCGCTACATTTCACCGCTAATAAAAGGGTTCGGCATGTGAACCTACTGTACATTCAGGATGGGTGCAAGTCCCACTACTGTTGGATCAAAGATTTGGGGAAGCTAGTGGGTAAGCAGATCTCTCGTGAATGCACCCGCAAATGGATTTGCGATGGATGCTTGGTGTTTTTTCCATCCGAAGACAAATTACACCAACACTCAACAAACGACTGCAACCATGTGGTGACAACCATGCCGAACCACTTCAACAACATTGTAGAGTTCACGAACGTTCACAAGCAAATGAGGGTACCGTTCGTGATTTATGCAGACTTTGAAAGTGTGTTGAAGCCTATTAGCTCCGCACTTCCGGATCCCACCTCTTCCTTCACCAACAGCACACAACACCACGAACCCTTCAGTTTTGCATACTATATCAAATGTTCATACGATGACTCGTTTAACAAGTTTGAGCTGTACAGAGGACCTGAAGCCGCAAAAGTTTTTATGGAAAAGATGAAAGAGGAAGCCCAACGATTGGGAAAAATTTTAAAAACAAACACCCCCATGCTTCCAATGGAACCCCTAGATGAGTTGTTGTTTCATATGGTTGAGGAGTGTGGCATCTGTAAGCAGCCTTTGGGAAATGAGAGGGTGAGGGATCACTGCCACCTCTCAGGGAGATTTCGCTTTGCCGCACACTCCCAATGCAACATTAAATACACGGTTCCAAAGTTTATCCCGGTGGTGTTTCATAACCTAAGCGGTTATGATTCACATTTCATTGTGAAAGAGTTGGGATACGACAAAGAAAGGGTTACTGTAATCCCGAATAATAAGGAGAGGTTTATATCGTTTACAAAAAACGTTAGATTGTATAAGGAAAACGACGATGAAACTGATGAATCTTTCATCACACTGAGATTTGTAGACTCCTTACGCTTCATGGCATCTAGCTTAAATAAACTAGCCTCCAACTTGAATGCTGAACAGTTTGTTGAACTAAAGAGCTGTTTCCTAAATACCGAAGAGTTTGCTCTATTACATCGGAAGGGTGTGTTCCCGTACGACTACGTGAAAGATATTACCGTATTGGAAGAGAAGGCTCTACCACCACAAAATGCTTTCTTCAACGGTCTAACCGCCACAGCGGTGTCGTATGCAGATTATGAACACGCACAGAATGTATGGAGAACATTCAAAATCCGAACGCTTGGGGAATACAGCGATCTTTATTTGAAAACAGACGTTTTGTTGCTAGCAGACATTTTCGAGAACTTCAGAGACGTCTGCACAAAAACCTATGATCTAGACCCATGCCAGTACGTGACTGCTCCTAGTTTGAGTTGGGATGCCATGTTGAAGCGCACTGGGGTGAAGCTCGAGTTGTTGACCGATGTCAGTATGCAACATTTTATCAAGAAAGGGATACGTGGTGGGTTAACCCAGTGCAGCTGTCGGTATGCCAAAGCCAACAATAAGTATATGGAAGACTACAACCCTGACGAGCCATCCAAGTACTTAACGTATCTGGATGCTAACAATTTATACGGATGGGCCATGTCCCAACATTTACCCATTAGCGGCTTTAGATGGTTAAACACGGACCAGGTACATCGTATAAAACATGAAATATTAAATATACCAAGCACGCACGAAAAAGGGTATATTTTGGAAGTTGATATCAGTATCCAGAACATCTTCACAACGATCACAATGACTTGCCTTTCTGCCCTGAATCGATGGTACCTCCAACGCCGTTTTCGAAGACGCCTAAGCTACTCGCCACCCTTCTGAACAAAACAAAATACATTGTTCACTATCGCAACTTGCAGCAGGCTCTGCGTAACGGTCTGCAATTAACTGTTGTGCATCGCGTGTTGGAGTTTGATCAGTCGACGTGGTTAAAACCCTACATTGATCTCAACACGAATCTCCGTACCTCTGCCGCTAACGCGTTTGAAAAGATTTTTCAAACTTATGAACAATGCGGTTTTGGTAAAACAATGGAGAACGTGGACAAAGGGTCGATGTCAAAATAGTCACGCGATGGGAACACGACGGGAAAAAGTTGTGCGCGAGTGGACTAATAGCTAAACCTAACTTTAACAGTTGTACCGTGTTGGGGGAAAATCTGGCGATTATACAGATGGATCGTGTTAAAGTTAATTATAATAAACCGATCTATGCAGGATTGTCAATTTTAGATTTGTCAAAAACTCTTATGTATGAGTTTCACTACAGTACCATGGTTCCTCTGTATGGTCCCAGATTGTCCCTGCTTTATACAGATACAGACTCTTTAGTTTATAGTGTTGAGACGCCAGACTTGTACAGTGACATTAACGCAAACATAATGCATTTTGATACTAGTGATTACCCTCCAAACAATAAGTACAATATACCACTTGTGAACAAGAAAGTGCTCGGAAAATTTAAAGACGAGTTCAACGGTGATTTAGTTTTAGAGTTTGTGGAGCAGAGCCAAATCGTACTGCATTGTAGGAGAAAAGGATATTGTTAAAAAATTAAGGGTGTTAGTCGTAGTGTGGTGGCGGGGATTAGTGTAGATAGTTTTAAGGACATTGTACATAATAATTCTGGTGCCCTCATGAATACGATGGTATCAATCCGGAGTAAGAAACACCAACTTTATACACAGCTTATTAATAAAATCAGTTTATCGGGCGCAGATGACAAGCGTTACGTCATCCCCGGAAGCATATCAACCTACGCATGGGGGCATAAGGATATAGGTTAGTTGTTTATATTTGTATATATTTTATTGTGATATAGTAGTATGTAAGTTAGTTATAAGCATATCTACCCTCCCCCATCCTTAAAATTTCCTTTGTTCCCGGCGGCATGTGTTTACCTCCACGTGGTGTCGCTGGACGGTAAAACATATTGTTGGATTAACAACAATATGTTTTATTGACTGAAAACACGTCTCCTCTTTTTTACATTAATCTCATTTTGTTACAGGTCTATTTAAACAACCTATTAATTTCTATTTTGTTACAGGTTAAACTTTCGGCTACACACAGGAAATAATGTTATACTTTGTAAAAATTGTAATTAGTTTATTAAACTGTAAGTTGGATAAATAAATTATTAAACTTTTGTGTTCTTAATTTTGTGTTACTACCTCTAACTGTTTGGTTACCTTGGCTAGACGAGGAAAACTATTTGTTAGTATTGCTTATAGAGCAAAGGCGAAATTTAGAGGTTTGAGAGCTTAAAGTATAACTTTGCAGGGCGTGGTCCGATTTCAAATCTGTTTGCAGATTCGAATTCTGTGTAAAATTTTAAACTAACAAGATGTATTGCATGACTAAGAAAATTTATAAGAACGCTCAAAAGTCGCTACAGGTAAGAAATCTTAAAATGGGGTAGCTCCTTGGGGATGATGCAATCTAAAAATTCCTAGAGATTTGGGTAGCTGAGAAAATTCTATTGTTAATTGATACCAAACAAGATAGGTTTATCTCGTAAGATGCAATGGCTAGTCGAAGAAAACTATTTGGTCCAGAATGTTAGCGGTAAAAAAAAATCTTAAAAATAGGTTTATCTCGTGTGTGGAAATGAGGATGCTCATTTATCTCGAAAGATGAAAAATTTAAGAGATATTTATCTCGAAAGATGAAAAATGGTTAGTCGAAGAAAACTTTTTGGTCCAGATGTGGGTGCAAATGTGGATGCTGGTGCAAATGTGGTGGTGGGTTCACTGAAAATGGTCTACTATAGGTCAAAGTTATATGTCATGTAAAAATGTTGAAGCTTGTAAAATATCAGAAATAAACGGCTTTTATGGAGCGTTAATATTTAATGTTGAAAGTTCTTGGTTGATAATAGAAAACTTGTGTAATTCGATATATCTCTAGTGTTCTGTTTTTTTATTAAATCACCAGAATTTACAAACAAGCTAACATTATGCAAATTCCACCAGTTTTAAACGTTACAAAAAGTTCTCATGAGTGGACTTAGTTTGCTGGATCATTATTTTACTGTATGATCTAGAGAAACTACCGAATCATGCGGAGGATAGGGGTTGTCAGAATTTGCTCATAAATCTTAAATCAGCATTTTCCGCTACTGTCTTTTTATCCTTTAGTTGCACGTGTACCGCGTGTTCCGTCCCTAAACTACAAAACACGGCTAAGGCCTTTGCTTCATATGTAATATATCTTTATCGCATGTAATATCAAATTCTAAAGCTTCTACTCTTTGCTTTCAACGCTTACCTAAATTTAACAAGCATGATTTATATAATCGACTACCTATTAAATCTGTTATTCTTTTGTTCTTTTTCTTAAATGGGGGGTTGCCCTTTTTATTGCTGTGACTTAGGTATAGCAATGGGGAATTTTAAATTACTATCTTACATTTATTTTCTTTTGCTTTGCCTGGCTTGCTCAACGGAAATTATGTGGAATTTACGAACTGAAATGAAACACAACAATCTAGAGAAACATCTACACATTCAAATACATTTTTTATTCTTACAAAAGAATTTATAAAACAGTTCACAGCTTATCATACAAAAAAAATTCTTAGAGTTACTTTAAATAATTCTTACCTAATCCTTGTTCAAAATTAGAAAATCCTTTTTAATCTCTACGTGAATAATTCTCCTATCTTTTATTACCACGCTTTTAAGGATGATTGAGCAATAACTCTTTACAGATAATTTATTAAAGAACTTTGACCTCAAAATTCGATTCAAACTTGTAATCAAACTTTATAAGGTGTCATCTATCTTTATATTTATTTCGTATAGTTGTTTCAATTTCTATAGGTGTTATAGGGTGGAGTAACATATAAAGATATTGATTAGAGTGTTTCGCGATAAGTACAGGATTACCTTAATTTTTTTCAGAAGTTAACCATAGATGTAATTTTTCCGTATTAAAATTAAATACTTCTGGAGACTTCCGAACTAACTCTGAACTCTAACTACCACGGGATAAGACTAACAGGGTACGGAAATGTTAGGCGCCACTTAAAAATTTAACATAAGCAAGACAGCATCACTAAAGAGAGTATAGTAACTTTAGTAACGATTATACGCACGTAAAGCACACAGGCTAAGATTGTTAAGTTATGCAATATTGTCTCAGAAAGAAAAGTAGTTATACATTAAATATGAAATAGACTATAGATTGCATCTAACTAAGGAATATATCTTTATATCAATTTTAATCGTAGGTTACCTTTTTAATAAATTATTGCGTTAGTAATTTAGTAAAAAGTCTGAAGAAGGAAATATATGTATATCTATTAAATTAAAGGTTATTCTCTTGCTGGACAGGAATTTACAACCTTACTTTAAATTTTCTTTAAGTAATGTTAACTGATGATGAAATCTATGTCAAGTTATAATGTTACTTTAAAAATGTCAATTAATGTATTCAATGAAAGTTTTATTACCGTATCATATTCAGCTCTGAGTACGATGTACATATAATCATTAGTTAATCTTAAAAGGTGTTAATTATCTTTATAGCATAAAATTTTCAAGTAGACACGTGAGATCTTAAAATAGACTTCAAAAAAAATATTCTACTTCTTCTGTTTAATCAGGTGAGAAACTAATTGTTGCTTACATTTCTTGTAGAAAGTAAACATTGATTTAATTCGGAGTAATAAAGCGTACATGGATGTGTTCGTAACTAACAAAGTTCTAATTATTGTAGAGGTTTTAATTACATTAATTTGCGGAATAAAATACTTCAATTAAGTAATTAAAAGGTTTGACTTCCAAGGACAACGCCATTAATTTATAATTACAACAGAAAGTATGTTATCAAGCTATACAATTTATTTTGATTAACAGCGTCTTTTGTGATCGAAATATATCAAAAACAAAGTTTGTACCGAACAGCTATAGTGTTGGCAACAATTGAAATGGAATCGAACCATTAATATCCGAGTTATTAGCCAAAGACGGTTGAATCCATTATATCGTAGTATCTCTCAGTTTTACAGTAGTTTCTTCGATATAATTTTCAAGTTTACATAGTGTTAAAGGTCGTCCATAAATTAAATAACAACGAAGATTAACGGAGATTAAATAACATGGTAGCTGTTAATAACGTCTACTTTATAACATAGTTGACGAGCACTCTGAAAAAACTATTTCAACTTGTTAATCAAGGCAGACGTGTTCTCACATGATAGTTGCCATACGATTGGCTGTTTATAGGAAAAGTGATCTATAATACAGCGTGCGTTCAAAACTACGCGTGTGGCTTGATTATACAAGAAATATCCAGTTATATATATATATATATATATATATTTATATATATATATATAAATATATATATATTGTTGTGGATTTAAAGGGGTAAATAGGTGTAGACAATAAAATTTTAGCAACCGTGTATATAGAAAAGAGCAAATTATTTACGGGCCAAACTAATTTAGTTCATATAGTGAAAACGGACGAGTATTAAGGTATTTTTATATTTAATTTTAAATTTGAAAATTACATAAAGGAAGAAAAGCTTTAAAGTACATAGAAGCTCAAGGATACGCATAATTAATCAGAATTTCTTTTAACCAAACGCATGAAAGCAAAAAGGGAGCGTGCTTGCATAAGAAAATCAATAATTTCTAACGCAAATATATTCGTTTTAAAAGCCAACGTTCATTTACACAGATACTACGTAGCCGAGAACCAAGGAATTATTATTTTCAAACGGTCAATAATTACAAGAAACACCTGTTTGTTAAATGCTACGTTCAGAGAATTTGAAGCGAACGTTAATATAGAATTCATAGAAATTGTTTTCAACGGTCAATTTGTATAAGCAAACGACGAGGGGTTTCTGGTAGTCCTCTCCGACGGTGATGAAGAGGGAAGATGTCTCCAGGTAATAAATTTGAAATTTCTGTTTTTATATAAACATTTGTGGATATTTTTTGTGTTTATGTGGTTGACTTATTGGTGGCATTTTTATTGTTTTAAAAACTTGTTTAAAAAGATACATGTACAGGACAATTTAATAATTTTGAGTATTGAAAAAGGGTTTATTTAGGATATATAAAAATTAATTCAGGCTATAAATTGTGTTGTAAGGAGTAAACGGGTCTGTAAATTTGTTTTCATTAATGCAAGGTTTAAAAAACATATACAAACTATACTGGGTTATAATGAGCTCACAATACACCAGTGTGAAGTCAAATTATGGTTACATGTGAGGCCCATCTACGCATATCTACTCGAATTTGTTTAAAATCATTTTAAAAATCAAGGACTTTAAAACGTTCAATAAATTGAGCTGGTAATTATTGTAGCGAACTGTTTGTACGCATGTGTATATATATTCTATCTGTTAATATGTGTAAATAAAAGGTTGTATGGTTGTCGTATTATTTTGTTAATTTCATTTGATGGTGTGTGAGTATGAAAGAGGTATGTACGCAAAAATAGGTATTCAAGAAGAGGCCGATTGCTGAGCTAGCCAGGGTGAGCAAAAAAATCGAAGGCGTCTTAATAAAAGGGTAAGAATTTTTTCTGTTTTTTTTTGAAAATTTTATTTTGGCCCAGGTGGCGCACGAATTATACTGAGAGCCCACGGCAATATATATATATATATATATATATATATATATATACTGGGTGCTTCAAAAAAATGTATACACACTTTGAACTTCCATAGAAAATTTATTTACCGTTCTACAAAGTTAAATTTCAGGAAAATAGAAAGCTGAAAGTCCAATGTAAATGAAACATAAATAACAAATGTTAATACTGTTCAAATTGGTGACCTGCAGCATCAATACAATTCTGAGTACGAGTCACCACAGATTCTGTACATCGTATCAAAACGTCCAATGAGATTTCTCTACACACTGCTTGAATCTCATTCCAAAGAATGTCTAGGTTACGTGGTTTACGTTTGTACACCTCATCTTTTACTGTGCCCCACAAGAAGAAATCCAGTGGTGTAAGGTCTGGAGACCGTGCTGGAAACTCGATTGGCCCCCTGCGTCCTAACCACTGGCCCGACAAATTTTGATCTAGGTAAGCTCGTACGTCCCTGTGATAGTGCGGCGGAGCACCATCTTATTGAAAATAAAAATCATCATTACCGTATAATGCACGAATGGCAGGAAATATGGAATCAGCAAGCATTGTTAGGTAATTAATACCAGTTACAGTGCCTTCAAATCGAAAAGGTCCAATGAGTCCCCTTGAAGACAAACCGCACCACACATTTACACCAGGCAAATTTACAGCTTTTTCAATTGTAATGTGAGGATTTTCTTCACACCAGTAAACACAATTGTGCCTATTGACAGTTCCATTAAGTTTGAATTGGGCTTCATCCGACCAAATGATGCTACCCATAAATCCCGGTTCATGTATCACCATCTCCTGAATCCATTCACAAAATTGCAACCTTCGATCTGGATCGTCGTCATTTAGCTGTTGCACCAGCCTTGGAATGTAAACACGATACTTGCCTCTCTTCAGAATGCGTAGCACGCTGCTAGCACTTACATCACTTTCACGTGCCCCTTGTCTTGAAGATTTGTTAGGAGAGCGTTGAAACAGTTCCAAGACTGTCGTTGATGACTCATCACTTGTAGCTGTTCGAGGCCGACCTGAATGACCTTTATGCACATCACACACTGTTCCATGAACTTCGAATTTGTCTCGTATGCGTGTAATTGTTAATCTTGAAGGTGGTTCTGTATCATACTCCCTTCTCCACTGTCTTTGAACTTCATTTACATTCTCAAACTTCCAGTACCACCTAATAACCTGCTTTCGTTCTTCAAAACTCAAACGTACGTCCGCCATGTTGATATTACAAATTACAACTGATAATATAACATAGAGGGACGATTATGCTGGCACCTGGCGAAGAAATATAACATTAGCCTTGTAGTGCGGGAAAACTACAATAGTTTAAAGTGTGTATACATATTTTTGAAGCACCCAGTATATATATACATATATTGCTGTGAAACGTACAAAAAGCCTCTCCATTAATCTTAAACTAAGGTTTTCAAATCAAGTCCCACAGATTGGGCGTCAAGAATGCTGTGAATCCTCTCTAAAATTTATTAAATTAACTGGTTCGTTGACTTTCTTCTGTTAATCGCCTCAGCTGCTCCCCTAGATAACTTACATCCTCATTTATAAAAACAAAACAAACACATTCCTACCACAAACACCAACGTTAACTCTATTTACATCAATATTCACAATACATTAAAATTTCAAAATTTAAATTCAGCATAAATTTCAGTATCAGAAAATTTCACGATTAAATTTGTTATCATTTTAATGTGCATCCTAAATTAAAGTCCTTGTAGGATGCCTACTAATTAATATAACAATATATGCAGACCTGAGTCTGAGTACAAAAGGAGCATCTCCCACCCCTTTACGTTAATTAACCAGGTTCGTCTAATTGAGCTCAAAGACATACCCAAATTTTCATCAAGAAGATAAATACTAAATACTCCTTTCGACTTAAACAAGAAAATTTCACCTTAAAATTAAAAATTTGTTGTTAGTACAAATTCATTACTGTCCATTTTATGTAAATAAATTATAAAGTTATTCAACACACACCAAAACCTCAAAAATTGAACACCAAAGCATAAGTTACCTGAAGGTTAATGCACTCGTGGCTCCAATGTACATCGTCCTCTGTTAATCACACCATTCCAACTGTGTTATGTTTAGGTCCTCGGATTACTGGTCGCCTTTAAAATTTTCTACACCACCATTCATCCAAAAGTTGTTTCAGTGCTTTTCCGGAACTCATCTGTGTATATCTGTATCTTGTTTTGTGGATCTAGTCACGTTTACGAATCATTTAATTATTAACACCCCCTAAAATAGCAAAGAAATTTATACTTCTTTCACGCTATACGCCAAAACTGCCTACTTTTGTTTATTCATTTGTCGTTGCAAATTTGAATAATTGGTACAGTACTTCGCAATTATAACTAGACTTTATTACCTTGCATCTTCTTTTCTAAGTGCACTAAATTACTTCCATTGTAGCACAAACTAAAATATACGAGCAAACTGTTTAAATTATTCAATCAAAATCGAAAATCTCAGAGAGCACTTTTTAAAGCATCGAATAATCAAAATCTAAGAGAGAGAAACTCATATTAACACGGGTATATATAATCGCTAGCCTATACGTCGCTTTTGTCCCCAAAACGGACAGTTTCTAGAATTTCGCATACTCTGTTCCCATCTCGACCGCCCGTGCGTCGGTTCTTATTAAATTTGCACTCGCACCAGTTAAATCTCAGAAATTTTACACACGGCACGCAACGTCTGAGAATAACTAATTAATTTTTATATAGAAATGTTATTTTTACCTCTCATGTTTGCCTCTTATTTTCAACCAATCGCAACCCAGTGACGTTGCTCAACCCACGCCTTTAATTAGATGTGTCTCTGTCTTGCGCATATTATGTCTCTATCTACCCTGTTCTGAGTGGTACTAATCGATATTCTTTAGTATCGGTTATTTTCAATCCACGTGGACTGTTTAAATAACCCACTTTATTAGTTTTTCCGTGAATATTAAGCGACGGTTTCTCCAACGTTCTCTGTAACCATTTGTTATCTACAAAATTTACGCCGAACAAGACTTTTTAAAAATACGCAGGTGTTCAATCGTCCTACTTCTAGCTAACACTTCTACGATTTGAATATTATTGGGTTTTTACAAGCTTTTATGCGTATTATATGTTCCTAACGGTTCAATTAACTCCAATTAAAATAATTCCCTTTAATTTTTAGTGAATCCTAATTAAATATTCAATTATTATCTGTACATTTTGTTTAATACTTGTTACCCAAACTTGAATCAATTAATATAAATTTTGCACGTAATTTCCATTTGTTTCTTTACTCGGAATAATTATATTACACGTTGAGCATTTTAATACTGCTTCTTTTTATATAAAGCGTCTTGTAAATAATTTAAATCTCTAATTTTTAATGAAACGAATGAATTTTTATTCTCCACGTTTTTTTTAATAAAGCGTATTATCTAATAAAATTCCTTATACACGGTGATTAAAATTATTTTATGTAATTCATTAATTTTCTACCCTGGTCTAAATATGAGTAATATATATAAATATGCCGCTTATATCTAAAAAAAATTAAAATATTTTAGCTTCTCAATGAAGTATGCCACGGCTGCTTAGCAACTTTCTGTGAATAAAACTAACTACTTAAAAGAAATTCTGCTACGGTAAATCTCTTAACTTTATTAACATACTTGTCAAAAAATATACTCCAAGCTCAACATAAATTTATCATCCATCCATTCGTAATACATTATGTACATCACCTTTTTAAAATAACACATTTTTAAAATACATTCTGTGCTCTGTAATTAACCCATATTAAATTTTCAATTCAATTATCATAAAAGTAGCAGGACTTTACTACATTTCTTACTCTACCTCCGTTTAATACGAGCTTATAGTAAAACCTTGATCGTTTGTGCTACTGTTCGCACACCAATCCCCCAAAAAGTCCCGTTTATTTTGCACATACGTCAAATATTATAATTCTCATAAATTCCAACATAAAATACAGTAAAATAATACTACAGAAATAGTTCAATCTGTAACTCTTCCCTAATTTGTCTTTTTAGCTTATAACCTTGTACCACAATGCACTGAAACACCAGTATATACACAAATGCAAACAAAAAGAAACAACAGTTACCTAGATTTAATCACTGCACATTGGCGTACCATCATACCATCAACGACTGCTGCCTTGAGGAACGCCTCCAGTCTTGATTGAGTTTACCAATTACGCCACCGAGACCAATGACGACAATTGGAAAATTTACAAATCTAAATCGTGTACACAACCATACATGAACCTAACTTTCAATTACGTTTGGCATTTGTGTCAATCATATCTGATATTGACAAGCTTTTGACTTATGTCAGTTATAGACGGGAAGCAACGCTCAAAATTACGGCTATAGCTAAGTATTAAATATATGCATATTTTAGGTAGTTATTTACAGAAGGTAAGTATTAATCAACTTACCTTGTGTAAATATTATATTGCTATGTTCGTTCCCGTTTCTGCTCTGCGTCTCTAAATTCTATACCTTTTTATATGTACCTCGGCTAGCTCAGTTTAATCAACACAGAGTGCCCGACGACACGACAATAAAGAATGTTTAACCCCCTTTATATCTAGCTCTTATCTGTTAAAATAATGTAAACGGAAGTAACCAAAATTTGTTTAATCATCGAGAATATGTACACTTTGTATTTTAATAACTTTTTGTATTCAAAAATTAACCCTTGAATGAAATATTGATATGTATCAGATTACACCCAAAATTCTACTCCTATAAAGCCAGCAAAAATACCACTGTAACTTACTTGAAGCACTTTTGAACGTTAAAATGACCTTCTTTCTGTTTGCATAAATTCTCAAAAGATTTTTTATGATCCTTACAAATACTTCGATATAAACAATAGCAAATGTTAAAAATTGAAATACAGTCTTATGTTAATAAAGGATAATATATCTCTGACCTGCGTTTTTCCTGTTTGTTTCTTAGAACTGTGTCTGCATGTAGATTGTCAGCACCCCTGGATTGTTTCCAATTTGATTCTCTGGTACTACTTCTCCCTGTCAATTTGATTCTTAGCGCATTTGCCTCAACTCGTTGACCAGAATGATTTATTAAATTTACTTGAATTTTTCTCCTTCGAATTTATCTTAAATTTTGTTTAGTTTTATTTTAACTATTAAAATTACTTGAATGACTCGAAGTTCTTTAGAGTTACTTGTAGTTACTTGAAGTTACTTGGAGCCCTAAATCCTTAAATATTAGAATTAGATTTAATTAATAATTTACCACTTATGTTGCATTTATTGGCACTTGAACTTTCACTTTAATATCACTAAATTATCTATTTTGACTAAGTTCACGTTGCGTAATACTTTATTTTTAACTGACGTGGTTAGTGCCTTGCACACAGAGATACTGGTTGTTTACGAAGTCCGCGTTATTTATAAAGACTCACCTTCTATTTGTCCCATTGGTTTTACTGCGTGTTTGTTGATTAACGCGTGACACTTTGCGCTTATCATTGCAAGCCTTAAATTTTCTAAAAATTCCTTGTCAAGACTCTTGTTAAATCGTTTCATTTCACACATAGGCGTTTATTCTATTCAGGATATTTCCTAGAAAATCCAACTATACATTGTATTCTGTTATGTCCTCATATTTGTGTTTGCTGTTATTCAAATTATTATCATGTTACCGAACGTCGGTTGTTTATTATTTAAAAATCCAAATATGTAGGATTTTATGTGTGTTTAGAAAGTTGCAGATCACATAGCCTTTTTTCCATTATGACGTATTTGAATACGTTTATGCGTTAGTATTTTAAATGAGATTATATTGTAGTTAGCATGCCAAGTTTTCTACCTTCACCGATTGCGTTTTTATTTTAATAAAACTTGTTGTGTTTAAAACGTTATTTTTGCATATTTCTTTTCAATCTTAGACTTGTATACTTAATTTGAAACGTATTATACGATGTACCCGTTATTATTCTTGCTAAATAGGATCTGATTGTTAAAGAATGAGCTTCCTTTTATGAACTAAAATTAGTTATGTTTTATATACAGTGTGCTCGCTATTGACTTTATCCAAAATTGTCGATTTACTCCCATTTAATGATGAAATTGTTTGGTTTTCTAAACGTTAATAATGTTTACATGTATCTTACGACCCTTATCACATAATCTACCCGTAAATTACCTTCTTATCATAGCATTTTCCCTCCAAATTAAAATATAAAATTTTCAATCAATGCCGTTTTTGGCGCCCAACGTGAAGCCAAATTCCCATTGATGTAAATTGCTGTAGTCATTAATAACGTACATATCGTTGCACAGGCAAATATTTTAAATTTTTTACCGTTTATCCATAATAGACCGTTGCGTCAACGGAGACACCCTGTATAATACACTCTTATAGACCAATGTTTATTTGCGTGCATAATAACGTTGGATCTTCCTTATAGTAAAATACCTATACTAAAACTTTTAGAGAAAATTGCACAAGATAGACATTTCAGAGTACGACAAATCACAGTTCTGCTTTTGTTAGACAAATCATCAATTTGTATTATCTACGAAATGGAAATAAAGAAATACGGTACATTACACACAATATGCATTTAGGCCGTCAAGTAATTTCTGTAAATGTGAGAACGTACACAATTTGCGATAAAGTCAATTTTATTCCAGGTCTTGGGAAGATTTACTTACCGCATTTTAGGAGTTGAAATTACAGACGAACGTGAGAGAGTCGTGTCAGCGTATACCCTGGAAAGAAAGGAACAGATTACCATAGAACATCTGAAAATGCTTCCGCTCTTATTTTGTAGAAATATGAGGATAATAACATAAATGGCGCTTATGAAGTAATATTTTATTTTGAATTAAAGCAACGAGACCACGTACACGTAGTAATTTAATTAAAAGAATTTGTGTAAAACGTGCAAATTTATGTTAGAGTTCTTATCAAAAGTACCCTTAAAGCTTTTCGTACTTTTCCACAATTATATAAAGTAGAATGATGATTACCAAGGTGCTTGAAACGACCTCAGGTAATGATCTGAAACTATTTCTGTAACCTGATTTTCAAACTTGTTACTGCATGGTTTCTGAATAGGTATAAATAGATTTTAATAAGTCAATCACTTATAAATACCTAATTTGACTAACTTAATTTCTTGGCTATTCTGTAATTCGATTATATGCAATACTCCTTTAAAAATTTTAGAATCAAAGTCTGATTTCAATTAGCTCGATTTGCATCGGGGGAATTACAATAATCGCTATTTATTATTTGAAAGTATTTGTTTCTAAAATTAGCATCTAACAAGAAAATTTTTTATTTTATAGGGGATCTTATATATTTATATATAAATATTTTATATATATATATATATACATATTGCTGTGTTAATAAGGTCAATTAGGGGTAGTTAGGACCCCTAATATACGGCACGTCCTTAAAATAACATGAGGGCGTCAAAAATCAGATACTTCTACGAAGACAATAAGAATTAATAAGATTAGGCAGGAAAGTTATAGACAGCACCCTGTATATAAGCAGTAGTCACAATTAATTTAAGAAACAATAAATTTGATTAAAGAAATGATTTGGCAAGGCATAAGGCGACATGAACTCAATACGCATCAATGATATATTGTCGTCACACAAGAAGCTCAATTAAACAAGTGGTTTCGATACTGCCTAATAGAAAACGCATGGAATTTAATATATAAATTATATTTAGTGTACGTGACCAGAAAGGAAAAGACAACACCTGATAGCATAACAAATAAACACGAAATGGTCTTAAAGCAAAGTTCAAGAAATTTTGCTTGTACAAACAATAATTTACGTAAGGTTTATGACCAGAAATCCTATAGAAACTATATATTAACTCGAAGTGCTATGTGATAAAAGACATGTGTAGAATAGGAAAAGCCACAGAAATACCCAATATACGGTATTAAAGGATCACATAGACATCAAAATAAATGAACTATGCGCTTGCCAAGAGATAAACAATTCATTTAAATAGAATATGATTTGTAAACAAATCAGTTCATCATAAGTAGAGGCTTAGTCCACGACGCTTAATGAAAATATTCACGTAAAAAGTATTTGAAGTGATTTATAAATAATTAATTGTACGATGGTGATAGTGTATAATTAAATTTTGGTTTTGTCATTGAATCCCGAAAAACGTAAGTAACTAAAAGGTTGTTTAATTTTAATTTTAATATCAACATTAACAAAAGGACTCTAAAGAAGTCCAAAAGAAGTCTGGGGAAACCTGAAGAAATAATGATAAGGACTTTGATAAAATGTTTAATTACCAGATCCAATGTGGAAGTTTTTAAGAGTATTTAACTAAAGTATTAAATGCTGTAATTAATTGGAGCACGCTACAAATGCAGACTATATCGAAAGCAGATTTGGTTTCAATGTTGGGACGATATTAAATCAGTAAGCGGAAGTCGGTAAATCAGTTGGTACAGAAGCTGGTTCAAACGGAAGATAACAGGTTAGCAATCTGTATATGTTTGTTGTGAAGTTATTTATAAACATTTGCTTAGTGATCTTTATTTATTTGAATAGTTTAGAAATTTGCTTACATAAACTTGATGTGAGAGTCAACAGAAATCGTTTGGTAGACGTTACAAATTACGTATACATTACATGAAGTTTAATGAACGTTTAGATGGCTTTTCATAATCAATAATAAGGGAGATTTTTGATGACATTTTGTTTAACTTTCGAGATGATAATTATTGAAATTATTTAATTCAATTATTAAAAAAGAAGTCATATTTAGATAGTGGTTAAACATTTCATAAATTGTAAACATTAGGACATTATAATAATTGTGCTTAATGGTGTTTTTGGTTTAAAAGGAAACAGGAAATAGAGAAAGAAGGTTAAAAATATAAAAGCTTTGTTTGTCGTATTTTTGCAAGACCCGTGCGTGGTAAAAACTGAGCTAGCCGAGGCAATTCAAAAAATTAATAATTAAAATCTGTCAAGGAGGAAATTTTAACATATAAATTTCACAAAAGGGGGCACCGGGTTATTGCGACTATATCACAACAATATATATATATATATATATTGCTGTGAAACCTCTTGAATCACCTGGTCCGAATATTCCTTCTGTTAATCGCCTCGGCTGCTCTTCTAGATAACTTCCATTCTCAATCATAAAAATTAAACAACACATTCCTACCACAAACATCAACGTTAACTCTATTTACATCAATATTCAGAATACATTAAATTTTCAAATTAAATTTGAACATAAAATTCAGTTTTAAAAAGAATTTCCGGATTAATTTTATTATCATCTTACTGTGCATCCAAAATTAAAGTCCTTGTTGGATGCCTACTAATTAATATAACAAGATAAGCAGACCGAGTCTGAGTATAAAGGAGTATCTACCACCCCTTTACGTTAATTAACCAGGTTTGTCTAATTGAGCTCAAAGACCTACCCAAAATTTCATCCTATTCCCGAACATCAAACCAAAATACCCCTTTTTACTTAAACAAGCAAATTTCATCTTAAAATTAAATTTTTATGGTTAGAAAAATTCCACTAATGTCCATTTAAAGTAAATCAATTATAAAGTCATTCAATACACACAAAAAATGTCAAACAAAATAGTACAATTTACCTGAAGGTTATTGTCCTCGTAGCTTCAGTGTAATCGTCCCTTTTGTAAATCACACCATTCCAACCGGATTCTATTTACAGCTTCAAGTTGTCAACGCTTTAAAACTGTTCTCCATCACCATTAATTTAAAGTTGTTTCTAGCCTTTTCCGGAACTCATCTGTGTATATCTGCCTCTGGTTCAGTGGATGCAGACACATTTACGAACCATTTAGTCATTAACACCCCCGCAAAATAGCAAAGAAATTCATACTTCCTTTTACCAATATTACCAATATACGCCAAAACTGCCTACTTTTGGGTATACATTTGTCGTTGTAAATTTTACTAATTGGTACCGTGATAATAAACTTTTGTTACCTTGTATCTAAGTGCACTGAAGTACATTCATGTTAGCACGTCAAATAACCAACTATTTTGAGTCACTAAAATATACTAGCACACTTTAAATTATTTAATCAAACTAAAAAGCACTGTTTAAAATCAAGTCGCGGATGCACGAGCTTTTAACGCATCGAATCGTCGAAAGTCTCAGAGTCTAAGAGAGAGAAACACATATTCCCGCCTGTATATATAGCGAATAGCCGACACGTCGCTTTGTTCCCTAAAGCGGGTAATTCCAACGAATTCCTCATTCTACGTTCCCAGTCTGTAGCCTGCACGTCGATTTTTATGAATTTAGTCCTCACCCCATTGAGATCTCAGAAAATTTCAACACGGCTCGCAAAGTTGTCCGAGAAAACTAATTACTTTTATACAGAAATTGTTGTTCTACCTCTGATATATGCATCCTATTTCCAACCAATCGCAACCCCTGACGTTGTTTAAATCCCGCCTTTTAAAATATGTGTCTTTGCTTGACGCATTTTCTCTTCCTTTTCTAACCTGTTCGTATTGGTGCAACTTGACACTCTTCATTATCGATTATATTTTAGTCCACGCGGACTGTTATCTGGGTTTAATAAACCCGTATCGCACATTCTCGTAAATACTAAGTCCCGGTTTCTCCAAGATTCTTTGAAACATTAATTATTTGCCAAATTTACGCAGAATGAGCTTTTTAAAATACGCAGGTGTTCTGTATTTCCTGCTAAAGCATCTGATCGTTTCCAATATCCTTAGAATCAATATGTTTATCCAAACAAATTAACTTGAAATTGCCTTTTAAAACACGCAGGTGTTTTCAAACGTAACATTTTAAATACCCTTCTACGATTTGCATTTTATTGGGTTTTACAAGTTTTCTATGCTTATTATATGTTACTAACGGTTTAATTAACTCTAATTAAATTGATTTCTATCCTTTCATTTTTAGCGAATACAAATTATTATCCGTACGTTTTGTTTAATACCAGTTATTTAAAATAGAGTTTATTAATATAAATTTTGCACGTAATTTCCATTTGTTTAGGAATAATTAAATTATCCACTGCGCTTTTCAATACTGCTTCTTTTGATGTAAAGCGTTTTATAGATAATTTAAATTTCTTACTTTTACCTAAAACAACCGAGTTTATTTATGCTTCATGGTTTTAATAACGCGTATTATTTAATGAAATTCCTTATACACGGTAATTAAAATTATTTGATTTGATTATTTAATTTTCTACCCTGGTCTAAATATGAGTATTTTCCCCCTATTTGAATACAAATAATCCCACTTATTTGAATGCAAATATCAAATATTTAGACTGCCAAAAATCTTTACAAAATTTTGCCTATCTCTCTCTATCCTTATCTATCTAACTTACCTACTTTGTCTCCAATCCAAAAAAATATTTACACCTATCCTATATCCCTATCCTATTCCTAACTCTCACCTACTTCTATAAACTGAAATTATCCCTAACTTCATCCTACTTATCCATCTAATCCTATATACATCCCATATACCTATCCTATTCCTAACTTTTAACTACTCTTCACTATACTTTACTTCCCCCTACCTAATCCTATATGCCTATCCTACTCTTACTCTATTCCTAACTCTCCACTAATCTTATATGAAATATCTATACTTAACCTATCTTATTTTCTTCCTACATTTACTCTTTATTCTCATCCTAAACACCTATTTCTAATTATCTCCCATATGTGTCCTATATCTAGCTTTATTTTCCCTAAACACTTACTTCTACTCTTCTATCTACACCTATTCTATCCCTATCCTATTTAAATCTAACTCTCTTCTTGACCCTCCAAGTCTTTCTTCTAACCATCCTAATACTCTTCATCCCTATCTCTCCCCCTTCTATATCTATACTTAACATCTCTATTATCTCACATACAATAAACTTATCATCCCTCTTATCCTGACTCTTAAATATCACTTCTTCTTCAGTCCCTACACTTGTCTGTTTCTCATTTACTATCATTTCCTTTTCTGCCGACAAACCCAACGATACTACTTTACAATTATCGATTTTTCCCTCTATGGAAAACCCTACGTACCTTCTAGAATGCTTGTGTAATGGAATCCGCCAGAATGAATCCCTTAAATCTACTTGATTAAAAACAAACTTGCCATCTTTACTTAATTTCGCCTTCACCTGCTCCTGATATGCTGCTTCTACCCCCACTAATTCTGCATTTTCTTGTACTAAAGCTTGAACCTCTACTTTCCTATCCTCTGGACATCTTATCGTGTTGATCTGTTTACCTTCATCATCCTCTACCTCTACTACATTAATACTAAACCCCGTGTCATCCTCTGTGACTTCATAACTGCCCTTCCATGGCACTACCCTATCCTTAATTCTTATTACCTTCCTTTCCATATCTATCAAAACCCCTAACTTCATCATACAGTCAACACCTAAAATGCTCTGAAACTTCAGTCCAGGTACAATTACAAACTCCTGTTCACAGCTTAAACCTCCTATATCTATCCTAAGCACCACAACACTATTTACTACAGCAAACTTCTTTTTATTTGGAGCTACTAAATGGCTACGTTTTATAGGCATAATTCTATCACAAACCTTATCCCTAATTTTGCTGACGAATTCCTCTGATATTAAACTCGCCTCTGCCCCTGTATCAAGTAATACTTCTACATTATTTTCAAAAATTTCTAAATTAATAATTGGCAAACATAATTTTTCTACAGTTTCTGGCTCTACTTCCTCCTCAATTTTGAAAAATTCACGTGGATGTTCGTATACATTTACACAGAAATCTAGTGGTCTGTCACGTTCTAAAAATCCTGTCCCATCCTGTTTTCCGTGCTTGGTCCTGGTTGTCCTTCTACAACCTGTGCGTACGTCCTACTCGTGTTAATATCCGTGTCCCTGTCTCTATTCGTCGTGCTGGTCACAGTCCTGTTTACTTCCGGTAAACTGTTCTGTCGCGTGTAACTAGGTCTTGGCGTCGGTCCCCTAGTCGCACTATTACTCCTGT
Source organism: Platerodrilus igneus (assembly GCA_036346225.1). Classification (NCBI taxonomy): domain Eukaryota; kingdom Metazoa; phylum Arthropoda; class Insecta; order Coleoptera; family Lycidae; genus Platerodrilus; species Platerodrilus igneus. The sequence goes on from JARFIW010000791.1 coordinate 9,511,601, forward strand.
ATTCCTGTCCTCGTCGTTCCCAATTCGGTCGAAAATTTCTGTTGTAGTCAGGCCGTCTCGGATAATTCGGTGTCCTGTTGTCAAACCTAACTGTGTTAACGTTTCGTTCTCGTATCTCTCTTGTCCGTCCAACACATACATCGTCATATCTCTGTAAATACTCTAAAATGTCTCCCGTTCTGTGATGTTTTGTAAGGCCACGTGTTGTCTAATTTCCAGTTCAAAATGTCGTGATAGGTACTTGATAATCTGTCTGTCCGTTAATGGTGGATTCAGTTGTTTGGCCACACTGTACTTGCGGATGGCATATTGCTCCCTAGAACCTGCAAACTCTCCTTAAATTTTCCTGTAATCAAGTCGTCCCTAATCTGATCCTGTTTGTGATCACTCCAGTAATGTTGTAAAATTTGTCTTCAAAGTCCTGATACGTGTCTATGTCCTGTCCTACTAAATTGTACCATGCTTCCGCGTTGTCCTTTAATAAAGCCTTTATCGTATTTAGTTTAGTCTGTTCGTCAAATAAATTTCCCACTAGATTTCTTACACTATTAATAAAAATTTGTGGATTTACTCTGTTATCGCCATAAAACTTCATGTGTTGGTCCAATGATACTCCACCTGTAGAAAATCTGGGACCATCCCCGTTAAATTTAACATGTTGTATTTGATACTACTAACTTCGCGTTCTACCCTGCCTAACTGATCCCTACATGAGTCCGTTACTTCCGTCATTTTACATTAATCTCTTCTTCACAAAAATGCGTACTTCAGACCTTAAATGTCCCATTTCCTGTCGAAGACCTGTAATATCACGCTCATTTTTTCAACCCTATTTTCAACTTCCCCATCTTTATGGTAAGACTGTTTTAAATTCTGAAACTTCTTGATTCGTCTTATCTATTTTCTGACTAATTTGCTCAAACTTACGATTCGATTCCTCACTCATTTCTCTAATCTCTTCTAACTTCCTGTTCGATTCTTCCCTAGCTCTATTAGATTCATCGTTCATCCTCTCTAGCATTCTCATTATCATCTCGTTTCCTTGATCCCTGATTCCGTCCTCGACTGATCTCTACTGCCTCCAGCTTCTTCCATTTTCGTATTTTTTTCACACAATGCACTATCGTCACTTCCAATTTCCACTCCTTGACTCCTTAACCACTCTTTTCTCTGCATACGTTCTACTCACTCACACACACTCAAAATACTCTTAAATTTATACACACACAGAAACTCTCTCTCTCAGATCGCCAGTTTCCTGGAATAAAATAACAAAATTTTTATTTGGAACTCGAGCCTCACTTTTGGGTCGCCAAATTATGCTGTGAAACCTCTTGAATCACCTGGTCCGAATATTCCTTCTGTTAATCGCCTCGGCTGCTCTTCTAGATAACTTCCATTCTCAATCATAAAAATTAAACAACACATTCCTACCACAAACATCAACGTTAACTCTATTTACATCAATATTCAGAATACATTAAATTTTCAAATTAAATTTGAACATAAAATTCAGTTTTAAAAAGAATTTCCGGATTAATTTTATTATCATCTTACTGTGCATCCAAAATTAAAGTCCTTGTTGGATGCCTACTAATTAATATAACAAGATAAGCAGACCGGAGTCTGAGTATAAAGGAGTATCTACCACCCCTTTACGTTAATTAACCAGGTTTGTCTAATTGAGCTCAAAGACCTACCCAAAATTTCATCCTATTCCCGAACATCAAACCAAAATACCCCTTTTTACTTAAACAAGCAAATTTCATCTTAAAATTAAATTTTTATGGTTAGAAAAATTCCACTAATGTCCATTTAAAGTAAATCAATTATAAAGTCATTCAATACACACAAAAATGTCAAACAAAATAGTACAATTTACCTGAAGGTTATTGTCCTCGTAGCTTCAGTGTAATCGTCCCTTTTGTAAATCACACCATTCCAACCGGATTCTATTTACAGCTTCAAGTTGTCAACGCTTTAAAACTGTTCTCCATCACCATTAATTTAAAGTTGTTTCTAGCCTTTTCCGGAACTCATCTGTGTATATCTGCCTCTGGTTCAGTGGATGCAGACACATTTACGAACCATTTAGTCATTAACACCCCCGCAAAATAGCAAAGAAATTCATACTTCCTTTTACCAATATTACCAATATACGCCAAAACTGCCTACTTTTGGGTATACATTTGTCGTTGTAAATTTTACTAATTGGTACCGTGATAATAAACTTTTGTTACCTTGTATCTAAGTGCACTGAAGTACATTCATGTTAGCACGTCAAATAACCAACTATTTTGAGTCACTAAAATATACTAGCACACTTTAAATTATTTAATCAAACTAAAAAGCACTGTTTAAAATCAAGTCGCGGATGCACGAGCTTTTAACGCATCGAATCGTCGAAAGTCTCAGAGTCTAAGAGAGAAACACATATTCCCGCCTGTATATATAGCGAATAGCCGACACGTCGCTTTGTTCCTAAAGCGGGTAATTCCAACGAATTCCTCATTCTACGTTCCCAGTCTGTAGCCTGCACGTCGATTTTTATGAATTTAGTCCTCACCCCATTGAGATCTCAGAAAATTTCAACACGGCTCGCAAAGTTGTCCGAGAAAACTAATTACTTTTATACAGAAATTGTTGTTCTACCTCTGATATATGCATCCTATTTCCAACCAATCGCAACCCCTGACGTTGTTTAAATCCCGCCTTTTAAAATATGTGTCTTTGCTTGACGCATTTTCTCTTTCCTTTTCTAACCTGTTCGTATTGGTGCAACTTGACACTCTTCATTATCGATTATATTTTAGTCCACGCGGACTGTTATCTGGGTTTAATAAACCCGTATCGCACATTCTCGTAAATACTAAGTCCCGGTTTCTCCAAGATTCTTTGAAACATTAATTATTTGCCAAATTTACGCAGAATGAGCTTTTTTAAAAATACGCAGGTGTTCTGTATTTCCTGCTAAAGCATCTGATCGTTTCCAATATCCTTAGAATCAATATGTTTATCCAAACAAATTAACTTGAAATTGCCTTTTAAAACACGCAGGTGTTTTCAAACGTAACATTTTAAATACCCTTCTACGATTTGCATTTTATTGGGTTTTACAAGTTTTCTATGCTTATTATATGTTACTAACGGTTTAATTAACTCTAATTAAATTGATTTCTATCCTTTCATTTTTAGCGAATACAAATTATTATCCGTACGTTTTGTTTAATACCAGTTATTTAAAATAGAGTTTATTAATATAAATTTTGCACGTAATTTCCATTTGTTTAGGAATAATTAAATTATCCACTGCGCTTTTCAATACTGCTTCTTTTGATGTAAAGCGTTTTATAGATAATTTAAATTTCTTACTTTTACCTAAAACAACCGAGTTTATTTATGCTTCATGGTTTTAATAACGCGTATTATTTAATGAAATTCCTTATACACGGTAATTAAAATTATTTGATTTGATTATTTAATTTTCTACCCTGGTCTAAATATGAGTAATATATATATATATATATATATAATGCTGTGATAAAGGGTCGTTTAGGGGTGTGTTGAATAGTAAGGATAGTATAGTAACTGTAAATAGCGATAGTAATCAGAAAACTGCATTTATTTAGCAGAAAAATAAGCATATGCAGAGAAATATAAAATAAAGAACAAGGTGATTTTTAAAAAACAAGGCGTAACTGTACCCAAATATTGCTTCAACTAAGAAGAGCATTGGTATTCAATTGAAGACAGCAAAGGGGTGTTGATCCACAACACGAAACAACATATCACAGGTCAGCTCTACTTAATTTTAAGATATTTTTCAATTTAAATTTTAATACTGAATTTATTCAATTTATCCAAAAATTGTAAAGAAGTCGACAAGAAACATTGCATACATTAAACTTACGTAATAAATTACAAAGAGGTCTAGAACGTTCCAGATTTTTTTGTAAAAAGGTAGTTTTTGGTGACCTTATATTGAAACTAAAAGTATATCAATTTTGGGATAAATAATCCATATGATATTAATTGATTGAAGGGTGTATTCAAAGAATTTCAAAAATTGTAAATATTATTTCCTTTCATTATATGAATGTTGATTGACTTCGTTTATCAATTCAAACAGGTAATCATAAAAGGGTGAGAAAAATTTGATCATCGTAACGTTGTGCACTCTGTGTAGAGTAAAAAAGGCTAGCCGTGGCACAATAATAAAGGTAAAAGATTAATTTAAGAAAAACACAGAGCGATGGCGTTAAGAAGAACGTTTATTACACCGAGTACGGCGTTATCATATTAATATATATATAAGTAGACACAGAATAGGGACTCTGGTGCCACCTCCAGCAACCTTCACATCACTCCACATCACTCCACATAACTCCACATCACTCTACAGCCCTGCACATCCCTCCACATCTCTCCCACTCCCACATCCTTCCACGCCACTTCACATCAATCCACATCCCACCACATTACTCTACATCTCTCCACATTCCACATCCCTCTCACCTCCACATCACTTCTTATCATTCCCACTTCCACATCATTCCACATTCCTCCACATTACTCCACATTCCTCCCCCCTCCATGTCACTCCAAATCACTCCAAATCACTCCACAATTCTCACAACCCTCTACATCACTCTAAATCCCTCCATCAACGTCAACATCTTCCACATCACTCCACATATCTCCACATAACCCCACACACCTCCATATCATATCACATCCCTCCACACATGTCCACATCACTCCACACACATCTACAACTCTCCACGTCAAAATCCTTCTACCTACACCTCCACTTAGAGAAAAAAAATGTATTTGAAGCGGAATTTGAACCCGTGCTGTCCGCATGCAAAGCAAGTTAAAGATTAACTTAAGATTACCATCACCTTAAACCTAAGAATAAAAAACCGGATAATTTAATACATGTATTAATAATTTTTGCTGACGTCGACGATTCAAATAAGTAAAATAAACTTTATCAAGAAATATTATAATTAGATGTTTCGGCAATCAGTTTCAATCTGAATTCAGAATCCAGTTGTAAGTTTAAAACATCTCCACCAGATAAACCATTCAATCTTTTGTTTGTTGCTTCTTGGGTAAATTGTGTGATTCTAAATTCCAATTCAAAATTGCAAACCCGCTCCATTTAAAGTAGTCCATTTTGATAGTATAATTTTTGGCACATACTACTATTGCTAATAATTTGTTCGAGTGGTTGCAGACCACCGTATACATCAAAACCAACTTCCACGTTATGATCTAAATTCACCTAGCGCATAGGTGGTCTTACTTACTAATTTGTCGACATTCTTATACCACTTGTAACGTCAACACTAGGAAAGTCGATCTTTAACTTGTAATTTTGATCAACTTGACGATACTTTGACAGCTAATGCTCTGGAACATGGTTCCTTCGTCCATTATGCTGGAGGCCACGCGCGCGCAGTTCATTACTATGATGACTGGTGTATATGCAAGTCTTGACGGGGAAAGTAACGCTGATAATTGTTTTATAGTGGAATTTACCTATTTGTATTTAAATATAATTTTCTTACAGATTTTCTTACGTCGTACTATTAAATATGAAAAACTTAAGAGTAAGAGTCCAGAGAAACATCTTACAGATTTCATCTCTAATTATGTATGAGCTTAAACTTGAGAAACGCCAAATTTGTAGCATTCTTATTTATGAATTTCTAAACACCTAATCCTGTTTTTTTTATTTGAATCTTTGGATCGCTTTGGGTACATTTTTCACTAGTATAACCTATTAAGCCGCTATAATTTTTTCTCAGCTATCCTAATCTGAAATAATATTTTAAATCGGAGCGGACCCCTAGCCACTAATGCCATTTTTAGAATTCTTACCAAAATTTTTTTCTTTACGATATTTTTAAAATAACTCTGTCGTGTAAGATATCAATTATTATTGTTTTCTCCTCAGCTTTTCAAATCTTTTAGAATTTTTCAAATCGAACCACCTCTTACTGATTTATAGATCAACCCTTCACAAACCATTCGGTGTTCATCGTTAACCTATGCCTAAACAGTATTGCTCAGTCTTTTGAGATAAACAATCGTGTAGCCTATCAAATTAGTATAGAATTCCCTGGGGAATCAAAATCTGTAGAAAATGTTTAAATCGGAGCACTAGCCTAGCTCGCTAACCCTATTATTTAGAATTTTGCCAATACAAATTGTTAGCAGTACTTTAAAGACACCATTGTTTAATCTATTAAATTATATCGGAATTTTTACAAAAGAATTATGGTGGTCACAATAAAACATACGTGCTTGCAGTTTCGCTATCTGATAAACGTATTGCGTTTCAATTTATTCCATCAAATTTCTTAAAACCTTTCTTAATTATCACGTCTTTTGAAATTAGTCCCAACAAAGACCCGCATACTGTTTCAATATTTAAAAACAAAACAGGAAAACCCCCTGCATTTTATATAGATTTAACTCAATAATAGATTACAACTCAAAAAATATTTACTAATATTCTGGATTGTAGCACAACCATGCATATAATTAAACCAAAGGTCATCATATTTCCAATTCTGCACGGTTCTAGTTAGAAACTAGTTCGATTTTCAATTGCTAGTAAAACATTAAGACGTATTTTCCAAATATTGTATAGTCATATAATGAACATTATGATTTGGAGGTATATTCTTCAGTGTCGATTACTTTCACCCGTCTAAGACGTTTCTAAATAAATTACGTGAATGTAAAAACCATTACTCATCAATTCTATACTAAATGACGTTTAACCTATTAGTTGTAAATTTTCAGGTACTTTCCTACGATATTAATTAATAGCTAAAAACACGCATTTTAATAATTTGATTTAAATTGGGTAAGTGTAAAGACAAATTATACTTATACTTTCTCTATGTGCATCAATACGTAGAAAATGATTTTAAAAATTTATTTTGAATTTATTTTTGAAAAACGCAAAGCCGTTCAAAGTGTAATAGTGTTGGAGAATTATCCACCTTTGTATGTTTCGGGGTAAGCACGACATTTTTAAAAATTGTATTTTTAAACTGCGATCTTCTATTGTTATTCAGCAACTTTACCTGCAAGACACCTTTTACATTGTCCGTTTAAGGTTAACTCTACAACATTGCTGATCACGTTTTCATTAAGTCAACGTTTTAATAATATTTTTTTCGAAATAGTCAGTGTGAGGACTTTTAGAAGTCATTAGAAAATCCAATTATTGGTATCTATAAATAAACGCCCCGAATCAAGGATGACGCGTCTATTAAGTAACCATTAAAGATAAGATAAACGAGTTTAATAGTTTTAAGTATTGCAAAGAAAAGGAGACCACGGCCATTGATTTTGTGCATTAGAAAATAATAGACAATGCTTTAAGCGAACCATAAATCATACGGACGTACTTAATTAGCTCATTAAAACGCGAAATTGACATAAATGGTTACATAATTCAAGGTGTGTCATGCTTCGAAATAGAGCCGGAAGAATAGAAAATATAGCGTGTTGAGTTTATTTCTGTATATAAAAGCAAAGCGAACGAGATTCAGTAAAGATTATTTCTTTCGAACATGTATGTTCGAGTAATTAGTAAATCGTTTTACGACATCCAATATGTAAAATAGAACTTTCAATTATAAAGCAAAATTATTGTTAAAAATGCTATGAAAATTAAACGATCTTCGATAAAATAGTTCTGATACAAGAGTGACTGCTGACTGTAATCGATTAAAATAGATGTACTTTGTAAACTGATATATCAACGTCAAATGGAGATTTGAAATGGAACCAAGAAGTATTTAATGCCAATTATTATGATGGAAATGAAATTTTGATGCTATTTGACAATAACAAGAGCAAGTATAAATCTTGAATTTTTTGTTTGTTTAGATATTAGCACTTAAGTGAGAATAAGTTCTTAATTTTATAGAAATTATTTGTTAGAGGATAATTTTTAGAAAATTTTGAGGTTAGAACATTAAGAATTTTGACTTTTACTAAATTATATGTGCAGCGTCATTGGCCAATTACTTTAACAGATGGGGAAATTAAAAGGATTAGAAATTATCATCAGAAATTTTAAAGAGAGTTTTTGTATTTCACAAAGAGGAGGTTTTGATTCTTGACAAAAAATAGGTGAGGATTATTTTTCATTAGGAATGATTTTCTGTATAAGATTAAGTTGTAAACTGTTTTAAAAGCACTTTTTAGATTTATTGAACGTAAGAGATTCTTTAGATAATGTGTATAAAAGAAATATGTTTTTTAATTCACATACGATTCTTGAGATTCCTGTTTCAATTCATTTTCGTAAATTCCACGGCATAATTTCTGTTGAGCTAGCCAGGCAAGGAAAAGGACACACTAAGGTAGTAGTTTCATATTTGCATCTTCATTAATGCAATTCGCTGTACACAAGTCACGGCACTAGTTGCCCACAAGTATTAAGCTTATTATAGCAAATTAGCAACCAAGGAGGCGCGGAGGCGTAGTCAAAGCAAATTGGTGGCGCCCAACGTAGCGCCCGATTAAATCGTATGAAAATTAGAGTTTCTTGTCTCGTAGCATTTTGTGGATGTTTTTCTGATTAGTTTCCAGTTTGACTAATAGAATGACAGAAGTTCGTGAGAGTTTGAGAACTGAAGGAGTAAAGGTTATTTTTCGTGTAAGTGTTTATGTGGAAGAAGCAAAAAAGGAGAATCAAGAAACCAAAAAGAACAAGGTGTAGGAGAAACCCGGGAGTCAAAAATGATAGCTCTCATTTTGAGTCTAAATCAAGATATGCAGAACCAAAAGGATGTCAGTGGTAGGAATAAAAAAGGCATGAAAGAAATGAAAAATAATATTAAAGAAAGTGCAAAGAGTGAAAGGAGTTTTAAAGAATTGAGGAAAATGAAAGGCGATATGAAAGAAACGAGTGATAAATTTGACAAAATACTCAGGAGTTACCAGCGAAATTTCGAGAGAATATAGCAAAATTTGAAGAAAAGTATAAGATTAGAAAGTGACACGAACGAAAAGAAATTTAAAGAGATGAGTGAAAAGATAACTTTAAAAGAAAGTAAAAAGACCATAGAGGAAGTGAAATTTGAAATTAGAGGAAAGGTGCTACAAATTTTAGAGAATATGGATGACGTCAAAGAGGAAATTGTTCAAATCAAGGCGAATCAGGAAGCAAGTGAGAAAGAAACTAATGGGAAATTTAGAATCTTAGATCAAAAAGTAAACGAAATCGAGGGAAGATGCCAAGCTGGATTTAAAACATTTAGAAATGATTTAGGAAATCTTAAAACAGACTTAGGAAATAAGTTTGAAGATTTAGAAGATAGGGTTAGAAATATTCATGTTGGGGAAGAGATGGGATGTAGTCCAACAAGTGTTCCGCTGGAACAATGCTCTAAATTTATGAGGATAATAAACGTAACCCTAAGATATTTTTAAATAACGTAAAAACTTTAATACAGGGCAGTTGGGATGAACAAGCCAAGTTAAATATTATGAGGTCCACGTTGAGAGGTAGTGCAAAAATTTGGTTTGGACTGATTGAAAGTAAGTTATGCTCTTTTAAAGACGTCGAGATCAATTTGTTAGAACATTTCTGGGGAACAACCAGCAATTTAAGGTTAAAGATACTTTATTTATGGGCAAGAATAGCTGTGATTCAAGCATGACAAGGAAGTTGTATGCCATAAAGGAATTTAGCGATGCCCAACAACTTGATGCTCTTTTAGAGGACAAGCAAATTATCAGGTATTTAGAGGGGTAACTCGAGACGGAAGTAAGTCAGTGCATAGCCTTACAAAACATAGTAGATAGATGTATTTTTAGAACATCTTCAAGGATAAGATGTAATGGGTCAACCAAGGAGGACGGAGATCGGACCAATGAACAGCCCATGAATGTATTTAGGTTTCAAAGAGGTATTCGACAGAAAAAGTATCAGGGTACAGAACAATGAAAAGAGAGAACATCCAGAGAAATAATTGGAGTCGAGGAAAAGCAATCATGAGAGACGGGAGAAAGGAAAACAATGAATCGCGTACCATTGAGAATAGAATCGTAAACCAAAAAAGAAAAAAATGTTACGAACTTACAAAGAGATGGCATAAACAATAGCAATGATGATGGAGGATATCTGCGAATATAATGAGTTCACCTGGAACGTCAAGTAGACAGGATTTTTAGAAACAGACAAATCAGACTACAAAACTATAAAAATTAATAAATATGAACATGTGGGTGAACTTGTAAAACTTGATTTGGAAAATGATTTAAAAATTAATGGAAAAAATGATTTACTATCTATAATAAAATTGCAAGTAGGAGGAAAAGAGATTTTGACAAAGGTTTTATAAAATATAATTGAGAGGAGTTAATGCAGAGAACCTACCTCTAAAAAGAAATAGTTTTGTATCGTCAAATAACAAGAAGTTTGCAGTAACCAACAGTATTATGATTCTAAAAGTTAAGTTGGGAAGGATTGACGTTGAAGAAGAATTTTTAATAGTGCCAGGGTTAAGAGTTGATACCGTTCTAGGAATGGATTTTATTAGTACGGTGAAGGGTATAATAGATACTGAGAATAAAGTAATGATTATGGGAAATGAAAGGATTAAGTGGGATATAGAAATAGAAGGTGTTTGTATGAATTTGAATCAATTTAACGGGATGAAAAGTAAAGGAAATAAGAGTTTAAGTAGTAGGTGCCCTGGTAAAGTTAGAAAAGAGGTTATATCATTTTTAGAGAGAAGTTCAGAATTATTAGAAAATGCAGAAGATAATGTTGCGGCGATGAAAATAATAGATGAAACGGATAATAATAGTATTTATGCAGAAGTTGAAAAAGAGATAAAAGAACTTTCTGTGAATACAGCTTTTAAAAATAAAATGAATGAAGGTAGTAAATTTTAAATAATGATAAAATAATTTGGAAAATAAAGCTGAATAATGCATTTGGGATAAATTCTGTTAAAAAATCAAATCTGTCTTTGAAATGGCGTATGTATAAATGTGGTCGAATGATGTTTCGTTTGTCGAAACACTTATTTAATTATGCAGATGTGAGCAGGAACTGGAAGGCTAGAAAAAAAAGGGATTGGTGAAGTGAAAGAGGATGAGAGAATTAGTAAATCATTTTGAGAAAGAATTAGAGGATTATGTAGAAAAGGAAAGAATTGTTGTTATATGTCCATGTAAAGTCAGGAATGAGGTAGAATTATTACTGAAGACATATTCTGATTTGATGAATTGAGTCAAGGATTGCTATGAATTATGAACACAAGTTAGAAGTTACTGATACTGAACCATTTAATACCAAAGTTTACCCAATACCAGTAGCATATAGAGAAAAAGTCAAGAATAAAGTAGAAAAGATATTGAGTAAGGGTATCATAGAAAAATCAAACACACATTCTGTAATTATTTTCGTTGTTATAAAAAAGCGATGGTAGTATTAGATTATGTTTGAATGTGAGAACAATAAATCAGCATACGAACCCACAATATAGTTGTCCACTCTCAATAAACAGCATTTTGGCAAGATTAGGCAATAAGCAGGTCTTGTCGAAAATCGAACATAAAAATTTGTTCTGGTTAATTTCACTTTCAAAAGAATTCAGGAAGTATACGAGATTTTTGCTAGAAGGGTGCATTTATCAGTTCAAAGTTGTCCCATTTGGTTTGTCTACGAGTACCGCGGCCCTAGTTAAGGCTATGTAGTGCATTTTGGGGCCATATGAAGAATTATGAATACACTACGTGGATGCTATCCTAATATCTAGTAAAATACACCACAGCACTTAGTGCATTTGAAGAGAATTTTACTCAAACTGAATCCAGCAGGGTTAAAATTAAATTTAGGAAAATGCGAGCTCTTTCAGCACCAAGTAAGCTTTTAGGATATCAAATTTCAAATTAGCGAACAAGGCATGTTTATCAACCAATATCGTCTGTATGAAATTCTCGAATATCCCAGACTTCGAAATATTAGGACATTAAGAGCTTTTTTGGGAGTGATGAGCTTTTACAAAAGTTTATACTCTTCTTCTCTCAAAAAGCAGTTTCATTGTTTGGGTTATTAAAGAATAGAGTTAAATGGCCGTGGGAAAAGGTTCATGATTAGGCATATTGAGTTTGATCGAGGAATTTTATGATTAAGTTATAGGTACCCAAATTTCTTCAAGGAATTTATCCTATGTATAGACGCCTTTGATAGCACCCTATCAGCAGAATTATACCAAGTTCAGGAAGGGATGGTGGTGCCCATCTTGTTCATATCGAAGACGCTTAAAACACACGAATTAAACTACACCATGTCAGAATTGCTTACAGCGTGCTTCCTGCCGGAGACACAATAGTTCTTGAACTGCCGCTCCTGAGGGTATAGAAAGCTGCACCAGTGACGCGGTTTTAGGTCTGTCTAGCACATTCCTGTCCTAGGAGCAAACGAGAGATCCAACACGATGAACACGCTGATGAGTTTTGCGTCCCTACTTACGTTGAGCCCCTATATATTTGGACTTCCCTGTTTAAACACATGCATGCACAAAATTATTACGCCTATACGACAATTTTGAAACTAATCTGGAGCTCTTTGCCATGTTCTGATTTAATCTAGGTTTCTACATGTAAATTTCTATAAAGAAGATCTGCTAAGTCTTATTTTAAAGGGATTTCCTCCTTGTGGGGAGATATTTGGTCCTTGTAGGGGTGAAATTTCCTCCTTGTGGAGGAGGAGAGGTTTCCCTGCTTTATTTGTACCCCCACCATCTCTACCCTAAAAATCGGTAACCTATCCCCTAGAATTTTCGAGATACCTCTAGGTGCCTATGGGCACCGCACGACCTTTGTATTCTCACTTTTTAATTTTTATCTTAATATCAACCCTTATCGGGTTACAACCCCTAATTTTATAACTTTTTTATTTATAAACAGTTACTAATCGTGTATGGTAATACCGATTTAATTTTTCTTAGAAGTCCGAATCTACCATTAATTTAACCTTAGCTCAAGTCGATTTAAAAAATTAGTGTAAGCAAAAAAGGTAGTACAGATTCCGTTAAAACAATTATATTTAATTAAGAATATACAGTATACACTTAACATTTATTTTCATATAGGTAAAATCACCACTTCGCTATGCTCTCGGTTACTTAGCTTCAGCTGATTTTCGAAGGTCATGGTGACGTCATAGCCTTTTATAAATAAAGAGCAACGTAATACTTTTCTAAAAAAAATTATTCTGACATTGTACATAACAGGAAAATAGCAGGAAAATTGATAGGTTAGGTCAGCGCCGCGGTGCTGACCTAACCTATCAATTTTTCCTGCTATCTAACCTAAGTCCGCACAAGCCCAACTAACCTAACTTAACTTTAGACAACACTAACTAACCTAACTCCTAACACGTCCAAATAACCTAATTTAACATCAGACAACACCGGCTAACCTAACTACAAACAACGTAAACTAACCTAAATCCTCCTCTCTCCACCCTACTTTGTCCTTCTCTCCTTTCGCATCTGTATGACATACATCCAAACTATATACGACATACATCCGACTAATGTCCAGGACAAAATAATAAATGACAAAACAAGACAAATAATGATTTATCCCAATTTTTCATTAAAGGAGAAAAATTATAAATCTGAAAATATCCGAAATCGGTAACGAGAAATTAATCTTCAACTTTTTTGATTAAATACACTAAACCCAAAAACACGTTTTACTAAACTTGAATAAAGCGAATTTATACCACGATTTCAATGTATACCGAAAACATTTTTCAGAAAAAAGAACTCAAGTTCATTAAATGTAAAAAGTTAGTAAATACAGTAGAGGACTTGGAAAATAAAACTATTTTAATTGGAGACCACTACGAAGAGAAACTACCCATCCTGGAATAACTGAAACTAATAAGAAGTTAGAGTAAAATAAAATATGGTCACCATATCGAACCTTATCAATAATTGTACACTTTGCCAAAAAAAACAAATTCGCGAAATAGACTTTTTATACGCCATTCCAAATTGTTCAAATGGACGTGTCTACCTTAGTCGGCAAAAACTAACCGACATTAGTGGACACTTTTACCGAATTAGTTCAAGCTACAATTATGGAAGGAGAAACGCAATCCCTGCCAAGACGAGCCCCAATTAAATATTTTACATCATATGGAACTTCTCAGACTATTGTAGTAGAATGCGGTGCAGAGTTCAACAACTCATGGGTGAATAAAATTCTTAGTTTACTTAAAATCCATGTATATATTGCAACTAATGAATAATTCTATAGTAGAACATACACACTTCTCTCTAATCGAGATTTTAAGATTAAGAGCCGACCACACAATTTCAAGAGACCAGAACGGATAATTTTTACCTCCAACTTTTTACTCGGATTATTTTAAAAACCACTAAGAAACATTAAAACAAGTTTATAGAAAGTTAGAAATTAATCGAAAAGAAACCACGATAGCTAAGAAAAATACTAACAGTACTAGCAATCTAAAATTTAGTGTTGACCAAGTAGTCTATAAGGAAAATGAAAAGAGGCAAAATAAGGAGATGTTTTTGGACCCTGCAAAATTGTTAAGATATTAGATGGGATATAGTAAAAATATAAAAAGGTGAAAATATACCAATGACCGATTACCTACTGTAACATTAGCGGACGTTCTAAGAAGGTACTATAGTTAATATTAATGGAAAAGTTGGTTGACAGAAACGAATGCGCTTCTAACTAAATAGTAACAAATAGTTTTGTCTGGTATTAGGAAAGTAGTTCAAGTACACTAAACGAAAATTAAATTGTTCCTCATTTTACATTGAAAAAAGCCAATGACTTGTTTCACTGTAGTTGCAGCTCATCAGATTGGCGGATTTCTCTATGCAAAACAGCCAATAAAGTTATTGAATAATGGACGAATCATGATGCAGTAATAAATACAAAACATCTCCTATCCTCACTCTATACTCAATTGTAAACAAATAACTAGCGGTGACTTTTTCAAATCTACGACATGATAATAAAGATGACATCGCCAGACAAAATTTAATAACTAAGTCTATGAGAACTAAAATGAAAGTAAGCAAATGGCCGATTACCTACCATAACATTATGGGAAATGTTTTTCTTTTACACTATGATTTGCTTATAATTTAACAGCTTTGTTGGTTGTCTTGCAGAAAGAAATCCGCCAATCTGATGAACTGCAACCACAGCTAAACCAATGACCGGCCTTTCTCATTAAAAAGTAACCAAGAATTAAATTTTCGTTTACTATACTTGAACCGCTTTCCTAATACCAGACAAAATTTTTTGTTACCATTAAGCTAGAAGCACATTTGTTTCTGTCGACCAACTTTCCTGTTAAAATAAGATGTAGTAAATTCGTAGAAAGTCTGCTAATGTTATAGTGCGTAATCGGCCATTTGTATATTTTCACCTTGGTTCTCATAGACTAGTTATTAAATTTTGTATGGCAGTGCCATCTTTACTATCATGTCAGAGATTTGAAAAATTCACCGATAGTCAGTTGTTTACTTTAAAATATAGATCGCCGATGGGAAATGCTTTATACTTATTAATACACCATGATTCGCATATAATTCAGAAACTTTGTTGGTTGTTTTGCATAAAGAAATCCACCAATCTGATGAGCTGCTACCACAGCGAAACAAACCATTCGGTTTTCTCTTTGTATACTAACCACCAATTTAATGTTGGTTCACTATGATTGAACTACTTTTGTAATACTAGACAAAATTATTTTTGGAGTAGTAGAAATAGTAAGAAAAAGTAAAAGTGTAAGGTAATCAAAATGTGCTTCATTAAAGAAGTTATATATTTATATATATTGCTGTGACAAAAGTTGGCGTTATGCGTCGCTAAAAGAGTGCTGTGATATAGATACAGCAAATTGTAAAATTTGAAATTGTTGACTTGTCTGCCTTTCTAACTTCTCTTTGCCTGGCTAGCTCAACGGAAATAATGGAATTTCTAAAATAAAATCAAACTCTGCAATATCACAAAGCATCTACACAGTCTAAAATATTTACTTCCATACAAAAAAAATATAGAACATTTACAGCACTATCTTTTTCAAGCATAAAACTATTTCTAACAAGTACTAAATTATCGAAAATGTTCTTCACCTAAAGTTGCTTACAATTTACAAAAACTCACATCTCTTCTCTTGTGGATAGTTTACCTGGCTTTTTATTCCCACGATTGTAAAGTTGCTTTTGGCCAAAAATTCTTGACAGATAGTCTATAAGAAACGGGTAGAGTACTTGAAACTCTGGTCACAAACTTTCCTGGTAAAGATCCTCACAAAAATAAAATGATTAGAACTTATTCTAGCTTAAATTTAAATGACAAATATTTAAATATAAATTACAAACAATATTTTAAAAGTACTACTTGCAAAAATCACAAAGTGCCTCTCCAATCCGTAATTAACAGTATTAAACATCTTCCGCGTCAATTTTTTAATTGATGTCATATCCCACTTTACAAAATCATGCATATAATATCAATTTAGAAACCAATGTGCATCCTCGGCCTAATTATTTAAGTTAATTTTTAAATAGCTTCTTATTTTGAAGAATTTTCCATGCTCATTACATTTAATAACTTCTATATTTATATGAAGGTTACTTTTAACTTTATCATCAACGTTACATTTTAATTATTAATTACGATATGCATATTGCATACTCAAAATATTATCTTCGCAAAACCACAAACTCGCCACTTAATCAAAGTAACATTTTCGCGATTGAATTCACGAATGAATCTTTTTAATCAAAGTTCCAGTTTATATACAACTTACCTTGATTACGTCACGCCTTCTACATTGTTCTAGTTTTATATAAAATCTAGTACACCGCAATGATGTAAGATTTCTGATAAAAATTCATTAGCCTCGACTCGCGTGATTGATTTATAATAGTGACCCGCGTTGCCTCGTCCTTGTCTAGCACATCTAAGGTTACTGTTCGCATCGCATCCCTCCTATAGTGATTGCAAAAGCTAATAAATAATTCTTATCAATTTTATGGGTTTTCAACGTTCCCTGCGTTTCTTAGAATAAATGCTTAATTCATTAATTAGGTATTTAGGTTGTTCTAGATACAGATGACGCATTTTCTATATTTCTTTACGTTGCTTTTTTGAAGTAAATTTTAATGCTCGATTCTCAGATGTTAAAGCTTTTTTTCTTATATTTTATAAATGCACACGATTTCCCTTTATTGGAAAGTCTTTACTACACAATTACGTTTTCATTGCGAGTAGATATAGACATTTTTAAACCAAATATGTTAAAAATTATTTAGCTTAATAGAAAACGTTGTCGGCAAAGGCAATTACTGTCTAAGTCCTTATACGTTTGTAAGTGCAAGCAGTTAAAAAAGTTTATTCATTTACAGTCATTGTAGGTTATAGTTGCAGAAGCTTTACCTTAAATATCTGGAGTAATTTGATTGTAGATGCCAATGGAAAAAACTAAAATTAATGATATGCTAGACTTAATTCGCTCTAACCAGATCCTGAAAATCTTCTGAACTTTATTAAAAAGTTTCCCACATGTAGTTGTCTACATATGGGAGCCAACTGTTCTTGAAATTAAACGTAACGAAACTGGTAGGAGCATTTTATTTTCCTGCATCAGCACAAATTTGCGTGTGAACTTTCTTTGTACCAAGACCATGAGATCATAAGCGCCGACATTATACATTATTAATCAAAATAAATGAACCATAAAGCGTACTAATTAGAATACAAAGTAACAGTGATATCATTTTTAACCTTAAAGAACGCCTTAATGAATTTGACAAACTTTGAGCATGAACAACGTAAGAAACATAAATAATCCATCTGTAGACAAAGAATGCATGTAACCTATAAATTATATTTCTTAAAGGAAGTACGATAATGTATAACATTCAAAATTGTTTTCTAATGTATAACCTCATATTAGTTTGTTCTTTTGAAATCTGCGTATTATGCAATCAGAGTAATTCCAAAAGAATTTATGACTAACGATTTACGCACTTTTACCCAGCACTCATGAGCAAAATGACATTGATTCACTATAAATTGAATATACCTTCCTACCTATTTATATTTTAAAAAGTATTTGCATAAAACTTTTATTTTTAAAATTCCGGGATAAAGTGAATAGTGTTTACCTCTGCCATTAGTATTTGTAATTGACGAATTAAACTAGTCCGTACAAGTACAATTGGTATAAGTTTGTGCTGTTCTTGCAAAGCTCTGGTGCAAGTCTGGACAGGCGTTGCTCTTCACGTATATGCGCAACATATTGCTACCAGTATCAAATGTGCAGGTTTTAAAAGCTACAAGTGCTACGACCACAAAGAGAATAACGTACTTGCACAATTCTATGAAATATACTTAATTAATATGTGTTTGGTTGTAATAAAAAAAAATAATTACGATAAAATATATAAGAATTCCTAAATCGTTTGATATATAAGAAAATAATAATTTAAATTTCAATAACAAAAGTATAACAATGATTATATGAGTAAAACAAAATAGGTTGATTGAACTCAATAGAATATTCTAACAATTGTAACACTTTACGTTACGCTAATTATAGGACGTGAAAGAAAAATTATAATTTTGAAGGGACAGAACAAATATTAATGCACCCTGTATAATGGATTTCGCGAATAATTTATCTAAATTAAGGAGAATAATTAAAAATTCTTATTTCTACAAAGATTATTTAGTTAATAAGGTATACCTTTATTTTTTCAAATACATTGTTAAAGTCATTATTCAGACCCTCAGGACTTACTTTAGAACCGCATACAAGTAGAGGTTTAGGCCGACCCTGGCACAGATCCACATTCCTCTTGTTTCATTCGATCCTCCCGATTCATATCTAACCTAACTTTTTACATGTAAATTCCCATAAGGAGGATATGCTAAGTCTTATTTTAAAGGGATTTCCTCCTTGTGGGGAGAGATTTCCTACTTTGGGGGTAAAATTTCCTCCTTGTGGGGAGAAGGGGGATTCATTCCTTCATTGTTACCCTCACCATCTCTACCCTAAAAAATTGGTAACCTAACCCCTAAAATTTTCGAGACAATTCCGCGACAATTTAGAACAGCACTTAGTATATTTAGAAAGGATCTTGTTAGAATTGAAGGTCTGAATTTGAGGAATTGTGAATTCTTCAAACAAAATATGAAATTTATGGGGTGCAACACACGTCGTCAAAGACACGGTGAAGGATAGACATAAAAAAGCAAAAAGAAAATTAAAATGTAAAAAATTTGTACTAAAATTTCACATTGTAATTTGAGGAGAGATGTTGAGGAAAAGATAAGGGTTGAACGCCAACTCTGATTGAGTAAATATATATGAGCTAATTTTATTAAAAACGTGGAAAAGGCGCTCTATATGAGCGAAATTGCGGAAGATTTTATGCAACATTTCACTCATTCAACATTGAAACTATTTGCAAGTATGAATCAACAAAATCTTCAGTGATGCGCGCCTTGTTTTGGAAAAATTGAGTAACATTTCGTGCATCATTTCATTAATTATCATCAAAAGCTATTAATGGAATGAATATGTTAATGTAAACTGAAGAATTGGAATTATTTTGAAAAATCATGCAAACATTAATTGCACACATGTTAAAGTTGGAACTTCGAATTTTTTTTACATTCCATCCGTCACTTGCAGCTGATAAAGAAGGTATAAAAAAAACTGTTATTTATATTTGGAGATTACAGATTCAGTATAAACATTATTGGCATTTACATATTACAACGTTATAATTTTATAAAACAGTATTTCAATTGCTATAACTTGCAACCATACTTTAACGTTTGATATAATGAATGTTGGATTTTTCTAGAAAGCGAAAGTGGTACAGAAAAGGTTAGAAACCTATACATTAGACAATGAAGAATGTACCAATTCGGAATAGGTACACAGTATTGGATTTTAAGGTGGAATACAATAATCTAAATGCATCAGCCTGCAAGCAGATACATGGGGTTCTGAAATTAGCACCATAATTGACACTGTTTAAAAGGGAATCTCTACTACTAAAATGTCATTTCTGCCACTGTCCAATTATAAAACCACTGCATGCTAACGCTGTTTCGATTATCACAAAGCACGAACGGGTTTTTCATATCTATATATTTAAAAAACACCATATCAAGAGTACAAATGAACTTTCAAAAGTCATTTAAAATTCAGCATGTACACCAACGGCGCATTGAACGAGTTTCTGAAATGTAAACGACCCACATATAAAAGTTGCATGCGATAAGAATAATTAAATTTCAGCGTCCACACAAAGGAAAACATAGAGTCCATATATGTTTTACTAGATAAAAGTTGAATTTTAAAATAAACGTTTGGCGTTTTATTATTTTGGCTTTACAGCCCTTTATGCGGGCAATAAGTAGTGGAATATACTGGTCATTAAAATATATTGCAAGCTGAAATAGAATTGTTATGATAACTAATTAAAAATAATATCAGAATACTGCAACTGATCGTGATTTGTTACGTTGCATTCGAGAAAAAAAATGGAAAGTCTCGTATAGTCTCGTCTCGAAAGCAGTTTGTTTGGTCTCGTTCTCGTGTGACGTGTAATCGCGTATAATAGCAGCTTCGCCTTGGATCTTTCGCACTTTTGCACCTTGCAATAAAAGATGTTTTTCTTTTTTAGTACATGCGCTTTATAAACTCTTACAGGTTTTAAAAATTGTTCTGTAATCGAAATGAAGGCTTCACCTCCGGTGAACAGTTGTTGCTGATAAAATGAGCGTTAAGTTTATAAATTTTTCTGCCTTGGAGGGTCCGTCGGCTAACGGCAGTGGCAAGGGAGTGGGTTCTTATAAAAAAATTATAAAAGAAGGCAAAAATGTTTGAAATAAAAATAATGATGAAGTGGCTGGTGTGAAAACAACTACATCACACTTTGCATACGATGAGAGGCTTTTATATTTGTCATATTTGAGGAGCGCTAAACCGTCTATGAAATCCATCCTTTTCGATATGATACCTACACGGAAGACGGTTAACTGACATAGATTTCCTTACTTCAGTACCCTAAATTTTTTCTATTGCCCTTTACGGTTTTTTAAAGTACCTTAAACACTTACTAAGTTATTAGTGAGATTAAATAAAATTAGAAAATAAATAAAATAACTCCGTTACTGAGGTATCTGGATGTCCTTTATAAATTAATATATCTTTTCAACTAGTTTTTAAACATATTCAAATAAAATTCAGCATAAGCCTAAGGTCTCTTAACATTGAATAATTTCAATAAAAATTCAAATATGTTTTCCTTAAAAAATCCAAAATTACTTAGCCCAACTTTGGCCATGTATTGCTAAAAAAACATTAAATCTGATCTATCAATAACACCATCATTGTGTTCAGTACTGGAACTGGCTAGGCGCGTACCTCCGTTGTTTACGATTCTGAGCTAATCCACACTAATCCCTGAAATTCTCACAGCCTACTTCCTTCATTACCTGTGTGCACCAGTCTGATCTAGGTTTATCTTTACCTCTAATGTTTCCTATTTCTGCTTGTAATATATCCCGCACTATTCGCCAAACATACTAGAACGTATCCTATCATACTATCTCTCCTGCTCTTCTTCTTATTTGTTTTCCACAGATATATTTCTTCCCCTACTATATTTAAAACCATGAATAACAAAGGGCATCCTGAATTTAATAGAAGAAAAACGAAAATACAAAAATAAAACAGACAAAACAGGAAGATAGAGATACAAAGCTATAAAATGGGAAATTATTCGCAAATGCAAGAAAGCTAAAGAACAATGGATTGATGAAAAGTGCAGAGAGGTACAAACGAAGATGGAAATAGTTAAGACAGACGAAGCATGCAAACTAATTAGAACCAATTTTGGGGATGAAGAACCGTACAGCAAAAATATAAAGAACGCGGGAGGAAAAGTCATTATAGAAAATGTAGAGTAAGTGGGTAGATGGCAAGAATATATAGGGAATTTATATGCAGGAGAGGAACTAACAGTATTAGAACAGGAATCAGGCATTGAAAAGGATGACGTGGGATATCCTATACCTAGAGATGAGTTAGAATTAGCATTAAAAGGTCTGAAAAATGGTAAGGTGCCGGGTACAGATAAGGTGCAAGCAGAAACTCTAAAAGCCGCTGGACAAGCAGTAACAGAACGTCTCTTCCGACTTTTATGATATTTCTATGAGACAGGCGAGATACCCAAAGATTTCAAACGTAACATCATAGTAAGTATACCAAAAAAAAAAGAAGCGCGAAGATGTGATAATTTTCGAACATTAAGTTTAACAGCACACGTGTCAAAAATATTAAGTAAAATTGTACAAAGACAAATGGAAAAACAAGCTGAAGAAATACTAGGAGAAGATCAATTTGGGTTTAGGCAGAACAGGGAAACACTGGAGGTTATTTCAGGTCTGAGAGTGATAATGGAGAAAACAATAAAAGAAAGGAAAAGCGTGTATATAGGGTTTGTACATCTGGAAAAGGCATTCGACAATGCAAAATGGAAAAAATGTTCGAAATACTCAAAAAGATTGAAATGATTTATAGGGATAGACGATATTACATAGCTTATACACGGAGCAAACAGCAGTAATAGAATTAGAGCAGAAACATAAAGAAATAAATATTAGGAAAGGGGTAAGACAGGGATGTGCCCTATCGCCATTAATTTTTAACTTGTACATTGAAGAGGCAATGAATACTGTCAAATGCAGGAAAACATTTAGAATTACTATGCAGGGACAAAAAAATTGATATGCTTAGATTTGCAGATGATATAGCAGTATTATATTACAAAACAAAGTGATGATGATGAAATCTGATGATTATTATAAACAACTACAGGTGTTGGTTGTGAAATATCTGCAACTAATGTTGACTGTGCAAAAAACATTGGAAAAATATTAAATCGGCAAATGTTCAAATGCTGGGGGAACTTGGCAGCAACAGACTGCTCCCCCTCCCCCCACAACCAATGAATGTCGAAGAAATTGGGTATATAACTATGAAACAATAGAAAGGGACCGACACAAATTCGACAGAACAAATAAAACCGCGTTAACTAAACACAAATGCCAAACCAAACATAAATTTCATTATAATAAAACTAAAATTTTAAAAACTAAAAAACCAAAGAAAAAGAGAGATACTCGAAATGATTCATACTTATAAAAATCCCAACGCAATTAATTAAAGAAAAAACGGACATAAATAAATTAAGTACAATCTATCACGACCTAATTAAACAAGAAAATATAATAGCAAATAAAGTATTTGGTTAGATGCGTGAATTTTGCGTGCATGTGGATTACGTGTTGGGTACGTGTATGTATATGCATAGGGTGTGGTGCGCGTGTGTATGTATATTACATTTGGTCAACGTTGTGTGTAGTTGATATATATATATATATATATATATATATATATACATACATATATATATTGAAGTGGTTTTACGACCGTTGTATGTGATATTTTCGGATTTATGCTTATACGGCCAAAATTGGTTGAATGTATATATCTTTATTTCCAATCAAATTTTCGAAAGATGGTTCCCGTTTTTTTCAAGGTTCTAGCACAATAAACAGTTAGTATAAATTAATTTACAAAGGATATACTTACAATGAAACTATTAAATATATACCATGTTTCTGAAATTATTGCATTTTATGACATAATATAAATGTCACTTTAATTGACAGTAGGATATGATGTTGACATGAATTATATTATATGAGATGTTTGTGTGTCTCTTTTTGTGTATATAGAAGTGTCTGTATATACTAGTGTCTATATTGCGTAGTTTGAAGATGTATTGAGGGTTGCGTTATTTTAAGTGCGAATTGTACTGTTGATGGTATTTTAAAATTTAATAGATATGTATACATTGTACTTAAATTATGGATATCAGTTTTCTTGTTCATACTTGTCGGATTATTGTAAATGTAACACATTTCCAAAAAGGCTCTCTTATTGTAATTTGATTCAATGGTCAAAATTTTAGTATTTGTAAAATCTGGTCTGTGATCTTTTGTGTTTGTGTGAATGGTCAAAGCACATGCCTTGGATTTTACCCTGATGTCACTTTTATGTTGCGTTATTCTTTGTCATAGCTGTTGGGAAGTGTGTCCGATGTACGATTCTGTGCAGTCTAAACGTTTAATTTGGTATATTGCGTATCTTTGTTTTTCTTCTGGGGTCCTGTCTTTGTCTTTTGAGAAAAGTAGATTTATTTTTTGTGAATTAGTACTGGCAATTCTGATGTTTAGTTTTCAAATTTTTTTTTTAATTTTGATGTTAAATGGGTGAAATAAAGTATTGTTTTGTAGGTGGTGTTAATGTCAGGTGGTTTGTGATTGAGTATATCCTTGTTATTGTTCGTGGGGGTTTTGTACAGTAACGTGTAGATTAATTTTGTAGGATAATTATTGTTTTTAAATAAAAAGGTTAAATTGTTCAAACAGAAATTTCAGACTTTCTGGCATCAATTATTTTGATATTAAGTGGGGCCAAGAAGGATAAAATAACCTCGAAGGGTTGGCATATGAAATTTTATAATTTCCAATATTTTTGTAGTTTATTGATCTTATTTTATTTTCACCAATAGTAGACCTACTTAGTTCAGGGATTAACCTGTTAATTTCTTTGTTCACGAGGTCGTCTGCTTATTTTATTTTAAAACGTTTTGACGGTAACAGAATACAAGCACAATGCATGTTAACCGCAATATTCAGATTTTGTAATAAATTAATTTTCATCACGATCCTATCTCAGTTTACATTACTCTCTAACAACTAGCAGCCCGAACAAAAAGCAGTAAAGCTGAAATAATAAAGCACTATCGTTTATTTTAGATTTCAAAATTTATCTAGTGTAACATACCCGATATCTATATTTTTTCTTGTATGTGAACTGAAAAATAATGATTCTTATCATATGCAACATTTATATGTGGGTCATTTACATTTTAGGAGGCCCTTCGCATGTGTCGTCGGTGTGAATGCTGAATTTCAAAAAGCTTTTGCATGTTTTATTAATGCTCTTCATAGGTTGCTCTCTAGGTGCCTAAATTTTCAAACAGGAGTACATGCTTTGTAAAATATGCAACGGCCCTAAAACGTACTGGTTCGAAATAAGAATATTAAGTGCTTAAGAGCATTCCAGAGTAGATAGATTCCTATTTATAGCACTTCCTGATCGAAGTTTCAAAACCCTCGTGTATTCTATTGAAAGCAGAAACATTTCGATTAAATATTCTACTGAACGATTCAGCGTGTATACAGAATTAGACATACAGTATCGGACAATAAAGTAGTGAGATTGATTTCTAACGCCAAGTATAGCAACCCGCAGCCCTCATAGAACGCACAATGGGACTTTGATCCTTATCACAGTAATAGTCCAAGCAGTGCATCCTTGCAAGAATGCAGTTTTATGTAGCGGTGTAATAAGTGAAACATGTTTCTGTTGCTCTTACGCAGAGATGGAATCGCAAAATATTGCAAACTACACGTAATTTCTTTTTGCGATAAACTTGTAGAGAATGCGACAACAACTTAAAATAAATTTTAGAAAGTGTTTAGAAATGAAGTTATGTCAAGAGCTAAAGTTTTTTGGTGGTATAAAATATTTAGTGATGTAGAAGCTCGCATGTCGAAGTTAGAAATTACACTGTTACAAATGTAAAAATATAGACAACTGGGTTTTCAGTCTGGACAAACTCAAAGAAATTACTAATCATGTGATCGCACTTCCGGGCACTCCATAATTTGCTATTATCTTCCTCATTTTGGACGCATCGTGGAATTTCTTATTTAATTTTTATATCTTACATTAAATCTATAAAAACTTTCCAAAAACGTCAAACATAAAAAATTGGCAATCCTGGAATTCTATGACTTTTTAAAAATACAAAAATAATGACATTGCTTTAATTATCATTTTTCAGTTAAGAACTAAATGAATAACTTTCAGTTTGGTAAAACAATGTCAAAAGCCAACCGTATCGTTCAGACAGGAAAAAGTGTTTGAATTGTAACAACCTTGTTTTACCTTAGATTGAAATCAGATAGGAAAGAGAAAATATATTTTTAAACGGACAGACTAAATAAGGATGTTGCTACGTGCCTGGATGTAGCCGGAAGAAACGTAAATACCAGGTTAACTATCAACCGCGGAGAGTAGGGGGGACCTAAAATCCAAAAAACAAAAAAAAACCTAAATCACATCGCCCACGATTACCTATTAACAAATTAAAAAAAATTAAATACATAATTCGGTACAAACAAGAGAACGCAATGAAATAAGCGTTATCATTTCAACGCCAACAATTATATTATACGGACAAATTGGATAGTGGTTCCACAAACTGCGCGTTTCGCGGCTAACATGTAATAAAATTCAGTAAAAAAAAGAAAAATTTGTGCTTAAAATTTTTCAATCGCAAGTATGTTAAATTTAGGTATTGAATGTAGATCTACTCCCTAGCAAGTATATTAAATTTTGAAGTATATATATATATATATATATATATATATATATATATATATATACTGCTGTGAACAGACTTGGATAGTTTTTTCACGAAATAAATTGCCAATGGAAAACATTTTGCTTTTGTTCCTTTTCCTAAATATGAACAGGCGTCAATTAGGTACTTAGATAAAAAATCACATTGCATCACCAACTCTATTTCCTATTTCGCTAGCTTGTTCGGTATATGGATCTTAAATGGACACGTGCCACAAAAACCTTGAAGTGGTTTGTCTATAGTCACGTAAGACGATGACGTATACGACGTTCTGCGGGTTTTCATGAATATTTCCCACATACTTACTATATGCGTAAAAGAATCATCTCGCTATCTTTCGTCTTGACTTTCTTTATCGTCAAATCGAAGACAGGCAACTAAAAAGTATAAGCGCTAAAAGAATGATAATGTCCCGCGTTGGAGCGTCACCAAAAGAGTGCTGTGACAACCCCTCGCTTTGATGCGCCGCTGAAAGGGCGCTGTGATACAAGTACAGCAAATTGTAAAATTTGAAATTGTTGACTTACCTTCTTTTCTAACTTTACTTTGCATGGCTAGCAGAACGAATTAATGAAGTTTTCAAAATTAAATCAAACACAGCAATATTATGAAGCATTTATACAGTCTAAAATATTTTCTCTCATACAAAATCATATAGAACATTTACAACATCACTTCTTTCAAACATCAAACTATTTCTATCAAATACTTATTTACTTAACTATAAAAATGTTCTTTACCTTCGTTAGATTTAAATTTACAAAACTAAATCTCTTTTCTTGTGGATAGTTTACCTGGTTATGATTCTCACACATGTTAAGGTTCTTTTGGCCAAAAAAATCCTTGACAGATAATCTATTAACAGGCCAGAGTGTGTCGAACTTTGAAAACAAACTTTCCTGATAAATACCTTTACAACAAATAAAATGATTAGGATGTACTTTAACTTAAATTTAAATGACACATACTAAAATATTAGTTATAAACAAAGTTTTTAAAGTAATACTTGCAAAAATCTACAAGCGCTTCTCAAATTCGTATCTTCGGCTTCTTGACTTTATTTTAAATTGACGTTCAAATTCCAGTTTACAAAATCTTGCATATTATTTAAATCTTCATTTAGAAACCAATGTGAATCCCCGGTTTAATTATTCAATAAAAATTTTAAATAACTTTTTATATTGAAGCATTTTCCATCTTTATTGTATATTACAAAATCAAATGACTGCATTTACTAATTTTCATATTTACGCAAGTTACGTTTAAAACTAACTTCTGTATTTACTGCTACATAGTAATTATTAATTACAGTACGCGTATTGCATACATTAAAACAATAGCTTCGAAATTATTTTCTCAATATGACATTTTCGCCATCGAATTTATGAATGAATCGATTTAATAAACGCTTCCGTTTATATACGAAAAATATCTATTTTCTAGAATATACTGGTGTATACGTGATTACATTCTAAATAATACATTAGACGTAATTTTCTGGGAATTTCTCATTAGTGTTCAAATTGTCGTTAGCGCATTTCACTTATTAGTGACGTGCTCTGTTCGTCTTTGTTTAGCACTCAAGGTTATTGTAGCGTCGCATACTAATCCAGTAATCGCGAAAAGCAATAAATAATTTTTTATCGATTTTTATTACATTTATTGGGTTTTTTAATGTTCTAGCCGCTTACTGGAACAAGCGTTTCTATATTAAGTAGGTCATACTAAATGGACGCATTTCTTCTCAATTCCTCTGGAAATATAAAGAACATATTTTTTTAAAATAAATTTTTGTTATACAAAAATCAATTTACATGATTAATTTAAAGCTTTATAACATAAATCAGTTGCTGTTCTATAGGGAATATTTGCTTTCACGGTAAAACGTGTTCTTAATACACATAATTAAGATTAAAGCGTTTGTCGTTAGTAAGATCGATATAGCTCTTACGCTAAATAGAACGAATGTTTTATATGTAACGGGAAATGTTTTTTTTAAAGATAATTAATGGTTATGTATTTACGCTTGAAATTGATTGATTATCATAAAGCATAAGGTACGCATTTAAGGCGTTTTAACATTATTTACCATGTATTTACAATACGCTTATATTATACGGGGTGATTATTTATACACGTGGAATTGGATTTTTCGCTTGTACACCAATGAATAAAATTACGCTGGTATTATACAGGGTGTAACTATGAATTTAAGGAAATTTCTATTTTTCTGGATTCTTATATATTTTAGTGGACTTTATTTGTATATATATATATATATATATATATATATATATATATATATGCTACGATAGTAGGTCCATTTAGGGGTATATAAGGTCACTAGGATAGTGCGCTTTATATAGACATCGTGAGAGTACAGAAAACTAGACATTTTACCAAGAAAAATGCAAAATTCGACAATTATGCAAAAGGCAAATACCCACGCCCTGTATATAAACTATAACTATAATTATATTCCAAGAAAGGAAGAGCATTTGTGAAGCTTTGACTAAATAAACAACCTTGCAAGTCATAAAACCACATGAACTGAAGCTATAAAAAAATACGCGTGAATAGGGCATCATTATTATACTAAGAATTCCATTTAAATGAGCAGGTTTGTCAATGCGTAAAACAGATAAACGCATATATTTTTGTACATCAATAAATATAAAGCTACGTGACCAAGAAAGGATAAAAATCCTACACCTTGATAATTTGGAATTAATAACAACATGAAAAGAAAGCAAAGTTCAAGAAATTTGATGTACAAACAAAAAGTACGTGATTTTAAAAACAATGGAAGATTATTAAATCCAACAAATTTATACAAATAGCCTGAAATCCTACGCGCAAAGAAGAAAGCGGCTCGAGTTTGTTATACATGGAAATTTCATAGAAATACCTAAGCCTGCATATGAAAATCAAGGTACAAGGCGGTAATCAACGAACTATGCGCTTGACCGACGAATTACAAGATTTCGTAAACAAATCAGTTTTACTCTATTGAAGGTACGGTCTACATCACCTGATATAAATATTTACGTGAAATAATTGCAAGTAATTTTACAATTAATAATGTAAATGTAGTGGTAGAGAAAATTAAACAAGGTTCGTCGGTTAATCATCAAAAACGACTCCAAACAATTTCTGAATCAAACCGGGAGAAGTTCAATAAGTATATTCAAACAATTTCTGAATCCAACTGGGAGAAATTCAATAATTATATCCAAACAATTTTTGAGTCTAACCGGAAAAAGTTCTATAAGTATATCCAAATAATTTCTGGATCCAAACTAGAGTATTTATATAAATATCTGAAGAATCCACCTGGCGTAGAATTTCTAAATCCTATTTGGGTAACTCAAGGAGTAACTATTAACTGAGGCTGAACCAGCGAATAATTGGAGCAGAAACTGGTCTGACTTGGGGGAACGAGACACTGCAAAAAAGGACAACAGGTTAGCCATTATAAATATTTTGTTGCATTGATGATTTTATTTATGAATATTTAAAAATATTACATTCACGAAAATTTATGTGAGGGTCAACAAAAATTATTTTGGCATGCGTTATAGTCTACGTAAAAATTAAAGGAAGACTGATGAACGTTCATAGGGATTCAAGTAATAATAAAAAGGGTGATTTTACTGGTTTTTGATCAATTAAAGGGAAATATAGTTTTTGGGAAAAATTATTTCAATTTTATAAAAGGGGTTCTAATCAACAACATTATAAACGCTTCATACATTGTATATATTGAGAATATTATATAAATTGTGGTTAATTGTGTTTAGCTCAAACACATAGGAAGTAGAGATAAAAGGAGATTAAGAATTCTTTGTTGTCGTATCGTCGCAAGCTCCGTGCGTGGTTAAAACTGAGCTAGCCGAGGCATTACAATTAAGATTAATTTTTTTGAGATAAAAAAAGAGCACCAGCTTATAGCAACGATATCATAGCTATATATATATATATATATATATATATATATATTCAGGTTTTTGTGGTTTCTAGGTTTATGATTTTAACAGCTTCACCAATTTTACGGCAATGCCATGCTTTCTGTACACTATTAAAGACGAAAATAAAATTATTCAGAGTGCCTTAATAATAAGTTTGTCGGTTTGAAATTAATCAACCAAACTTAGTTTGGTTAATGGGATCTCAATGTCTGTCCGCCGCCGTAGTCACCGTCGTCGCCGCCGTCGTCCGTCGCAGGGTTTCCGTGATTTTATAATATATGTAATATATTAATCTTATTCAGTTTTTACGCTGTTGACGAATATGCTATACACTATTCGATATCTCATTTACTTTTCGAGTTATTTGACTTTAAAATCGAAATTTTACAACCAACGAAAGTTTTTGCTAATAAAAATAATTAAAACTTAAATTCAATTTTTATTGCAAATGTGAACTTTATTTAATAATAGAATATTCTTAAATTTGGTTGTGAACCGTACATGTGGCGCAAATTTGTTTTTTCCTCCTTTTACAGCCGATTTTTATTTAACGAAAAACCAAAGCGTTACACCCCTTTTACAAATAACAGTTTTTTCTAAAATCTTCTACCTAATATCGCTCAAGTCAATTTCAGTTCAAGTACTCCGTCGAAAGTCCTTTGTCAATGCCCTAAGTCTAGAAAACATTAACATATAAAAGTAAAAGGTAAAAAGTTACAACTAGTACCTCTTAAACCCTAAATTACAGAACACTGCGAGTACCGCTGAAGTCAAATGTGGTGACGCGTTAATTTCTATTTCTCAAGAGAATATAACACACTCATAAGGGTTAGGTTTTTCATCCTGATTACTGAAGTGCTATAACAATACCACCTATGACATGGAGCAAGCTTTATCCCCCCGTCAAGTAATACCCCTGCTCCCTGGGCATAATTTACGATTCGATGATTTTACCAGTTAGTTCATCCGGAAATCAACCACAGCTGCTACACTCTCAAGCCCTTTCTATAGTACCTCACCTATAATTTAGAAAATCCACCTTTAAATTAAACAAATCTGTGAGATTTAGCATTAAACCCCGGTACCTCTCACAAGAAGAACTGTCATGATGGCGATGGAACGAACTTCTACTGTGATTTTCGGAAGAGCCCCAAACCAAAAGTCCAAGAAATGCCCTGCCAATACAACACAACTCTTGAAATTGAGGCCAAAAATACTGTTACGGGTAAAATGGGTGTTAACTGACTAAATTTTGATTCATCCTAAAGGGACCGTAACCCCGCTACAAAATACGAGTGCAAAAGCTAACTGCAATAGTGTGGAAGTGGATTCCTATGGAAAAATATAAAAATAATAATTAAAATGACAAACACAAAAGAAAGTTTTATTATCACTTAACCTGAAAGGTTTTTGCTGTCAAGTGTGAGGCGCGCCAAACCGTCTGCCACATGAATCCCTTTGATATTATTTCTACACAACCTATAACAAATATATAGATGGTGTAAATCACCACGATTAGCTTTTACAGAAAGCACTCCATAGCAATAAGAGATAGAGTGGAATTTATATTTGATTGCCAGAATAATACATATGGCTGTTGTAATTGCATTAGTATTGTACACATTTGTTCAAGGAAGGGGGTTGATTTCCATATTTTAGAAGAATTATAGCCATGAAATATTATCTAAAGTTGGGGCATGAAAATCGTATCCAGCGTGGAAGATCTCTCATTTTGCCATACATTTCAAAGGCTATAAAGCTTTGACGAAAAATTAAATTTTATTGAAAAACGAATAACCAGCAGCGTCGTCAATTTTTAGATTGGAAAGGCGAACCATCCACATTTTGTAAGAAATTTGATATAACTTTATGCATCACTTGCTATAATAAATCTTGTAATAAGCCTTTTTTATAAGTAGCCTTGTAATGTTTTGATTGTTCACATGATGTTTATATATGATTATATTTCTAGCTTTAATGCACAATGTCCTAATGTGAAGACAACTTGTATTAATGTATCCTGATAAAATAAATTCATTTCTTAATTGAAAATGCTTATTTTATGTTACCATTGGCAAATTTAGCTGTTTTGCAAGCAAAATCCAAAATTTCATTAATTCGGGCGTTAATGGGTTAAAGTAGTTAGTAATTATAGGCTTAACTTAGTTTAGTTCCACAGCGCGATTAACAATAAGACACCGTTTAATTCCCAACACTATAAGCTTTGCAGCACTAGGCTTTGAAAGCTGGATTTGTTTCAAACATGTTACAGCGCTCTGAGTACGAGTTCTTGCGGTTTACCGAAGCCATTTGTTATTAGGTACAGTAGAAACTAAAATCCGATTTCAAGTTTAATTGAACCGTATCAAATCCAAGAGAATGCCATTAGGGTAACGCTTTCATGTTTGTATTCCACTAAATGGCCTGACAGCTCAACCTGGGAATAAATTTGAAGTGGCGTTTGCGTATCTGGGCAATCTAATAAATGAGGTTACATATGTATATTTTATTAGCTTAATACAGCAGACACGTTTCTGCCCATGAGTATCAATGGGATGCTTTGTTTTTTCTAGTATTGTTAATAATTTTCATTATGGGTTGAATGCATTGACAATCAATTTGTCTTGTTTAATTACTTATATATTGACGTAATAAAGAGGTCACGAGAGATTACTGAAACCCAAATTCTACAAATAAAACCCACTAAAATATAAAAAGATCCGGAAAAATAGAAATTTCCGAAAATTCATGGTTTCATCCTGTATAATACAAGCTTCCTTTTTGCCAAACGAAAATGCAAGTTTCGTGTGTATAAATAATCACCCTGTATAAAAAAGCGTATTGTAAATATATAGAAATTATTGTGCAGTAGCGAAAAAAAAATTCTGTGATTTTAAATAATTACTAAAATAAATACCTGCAAAGTCATTCGTTTGTTCCAAAAACACACTTTCAGAGTATTTAAAAGCCCCAAATTATATCGATAATACAGCCGTGTAAGCAGTATAAGCAAAAATATATAATCTTTAAGAAAAAATGTAAAAACGCATTAAATCCTTTATGTAAATTAATCAATTTCAAGCGTAAACACATAGCCAATAATAATTATAAAAAAATACATTTCCCTTTGCATATAAAACATTCGTTCTATTTAGCGTAAGAACTATATCAATCTTGTTAAAAAAAACAACGCTCTAATATTAATTATTTGTATTAAAACACGTTTTGCCGTGAAAACCAATCTTTTTATTACAATTATGAAGATGCGGATCTTTCTGCATGTGCAAGACCTTTGAATGAAACAACTAAGGTTTAAATTAATAAGCCAAATTGACTCTGTATAACGTAAATTCAATTTAAATAAAACATGTTCTTTAAATTTCGAAAGGAATTGAGAGGAAATACGTCAATTTCATATGACCTAATTAATAAAGAAACATTTATTGCAAGAAGCGGCCGGAACATTAAAAAACCCATAAAAATTAATAAGAATTTTTAGTTGCTTTCGCAATCACCGTAGAAGAAATGCGATGCAACCAATAACCTTATATGTGTTAGAGAACGACGAGCAGCGCACGTAACTAATAAGTGGATTGCGCTAATGAGGTAATATAATAAAAAATTCCCGGAAACTTGCATCAGATGGGCATGTAGTATTTGTATTGGAATCATGCAAACACTCGTACATTCTAGAAAAAAGATAATTTTTATATATAAATAGAAGTAATCGACATGCATAAATTCGATGGCGAAAATGTTGCTTTGAGAAAAGAATTTAGAGACTGTTGTTTTGTGTATGCGGTACGCATAACTTAATTTAATAATTACAATGTAAAAGTGAATATAGAAGTCATTCTTAAAAATAAAGTTATTTGAATTTGTAATATACAATGAGGAGCGAAAATTCTTTGAAACGCAAAAAACTACTTCAAAAACTTAATTAAATAATTGGAAGGAAGGTTTAAGCGAATATGCATAATTTTGTAAACTGGGATTTAAACGTAAATTTAAAATAAAGCCAAGAAGCCGAAGATACTTAATACTATTTATTACGAATTGGAAAAGCGCTTTTGTGGTTTTTTGCAAGCATTACCTTTGAATATTGTTTGTAACTGCTATTTGAGTATTTGTCATTTAGTTTATGATAGAATAGGTCTGATTATATAATTCTTTTTTGTAAGGGTATTTACTAAAAAAAGTGTGGTCAAGGTTCGAAACACTCTGATTCTTTTAGAGATTATCTGTCAAGGCTTTTTTGGCCACACAAACTTTACAAGCGTAGGAATCGAAACCAGGTAAACTATCCACAAGAGAAGCGATTTTAGTTCTGTAGATTGTAAGTAACATAAGGTGAGAAACATTTTTAAGTAAATAAGTACTTGATAAAAATAAGTTTATATTTGAATGAAACGATGTTGTAAATCCAAAAGCAAATCAGCACAATTGATTTTAGAAACGATATAGATAACCTACACAAAAGTTATGCATTTCTATTCACCATAAATAAAAAGCAATAAACACACACACACACACACACACACACACACACACAAATATAAACACATTAGAATGTAACATTAATATTTTTTTAATTACAATGTTACAGTAGATTATCATAATTTTATATAATTTATAAATAGCAACATCTCTAATTTCTTTAAATTTTTAAATTCTTATTTGTGATTGTCACTACTGTAATTTTTAGTTTACATAACGTAGTTGGTAAACATGACCAATCACAACAAAACAAATACAAATTACATTACAACACAAAATGTCACAGAAACGAACAGTCTAATAAATGTAAGTATAGATTTAAAAAATTCTTCAAAGATGTTAACTATTTAATTACAGAACTGAGTGTAGGGAAACATTTTCCAAATCGTCAGTTGTTAATAAATGACATTTTAAATATTTATGACATTTGGACGAAACAAAACCCAAAAAAATCAATCTTAATTGTAAATATATTGCCGTGGAAGTCAGGAACGAAGCTTTAACATCCATCCTTCACCTGGGTCAACACAAAAGTTTTCGAAAAAAAATTTAAAATTTTAAAAATTTCTTACCCCTCTTAATGAGATCGCCTCCGAATTCCTTCAGCTTCCTTGGCTAGTTCAGCTGTGCTTCTTCTCGAATACCTAAATTTACAGACACATCTCTTTCACACTCGCACACCATTCAATAAAACTACCAAATAATACCACAACCATATAACCTTTTATTTACACCTATTAACAGATAAATTATATTCACATGTGTTAAAACAGTTTGATACAATAATTATAAAACTCAAATTATGGTATGTTTTAAAGTCCTCGTTTCTTCTAATGATTTTTAAACAAATTCAATAAGATATGAGTTGATGGACCCCACGTGTTACCCTAAATTGACTTCACACTGGAGTATGGTGAGCTCATTATAACCCAGCTCAATTTGTTTATGCCTTTTAAATCTTGCATAAATTAAAACAAAATTTTACAGACCCGTTTACCCTTTACAATCCAATTTTTATCCTGAATAAAATTTTGGATGTTTTAAATACACCCTTTTTCAATATTCAACATCAATAAATTGTTCAGTACATGTATCTTTATCATAAGCTTCTACAACCATAAATATGCCACCAAAAAAGTCAACCACACAGCACAGAATTTCACAAATGTTTATAAAACAACAGAAATTACAAATAAATTACCTCGAGAATTGTTCAGGCTTCCTTCCCGTCAGAGATGAGTGCCGGAAAACCCCTGAGCGTTGTTTCGTTTTACTGTGCTGCTCAGCGCATCCACAGGCCTCTACCATCTGCTACCTCTGCAAGCTATTCGCCTCGTCTCACAGTACCAATCCATATATCATGCATACAAACTCGATTACTTGTAGTGCTTACCCCCATATATCATGCTTCCATTTAATGATTTTTATGTTGTAGTAGCCGGACCTTTATTAATTTAACACGCACTACTCATACTTCACGTCAATAATTAGAGGTTCGCTACTACTGTTTTATACTCGGAACTACTATATTTACGGTAACATAATCACATACATAAAATACTCACAGAAAGCTTTATTGTTATGGTGGTCTGAATCGGCATTCAGCACTTTATCGAAGTACAGGAAAAAGAAAAGGAAGCCTTAATAATCTAGGTTGGGTATTTATATCCTTTTTAAACCCACCTAAGTGGACGCGATTCCTGCGAAAAGCTTATTTTCAAAACGAATTCCAAAAATTTTGAATATAACCGTCTCTAAATTCGTAAAATTTGTTCCGTCCTACGTGCGTTATACCCCGAATTCGCTTTCAACCTTCGCGTGTGCGTACATTTAGAAAACTGTATGCTTTCAACCAATGACAAAATTCTCTGCTGTCAAAAACTCGGCCTAAGCTTCATTTATCTTTGTTTTATACATGTTTGCTGTCTCGTTCAAAATCCCACTTGAGTTTTTGATATTGTTGACATCCTATCTCAACTCCACGTGTATATTGTACGTGCATTTCAATTCCTTGCTTGCTTTATATCTATCTCTATCTGTTGTATATAACCGGTTGTGCATTTCCCTCGCTCCTTAAGATGTTTGTTACCCTAGTTGTTTATACCAAACTGACGGTTGAAAATAATTTCTATGAAATCCTATCTTAACATACGCTCGACTTCGTTGAACGTAACCTTCTTAAAAAGCAGGCGTTTCTGTTAATTATCGACCGTTTTAAACATAACAATTTCTAGACTTTCTACTTCTTCGTATTTGATAAAACTGACGTTGACTTTTACAACGAATCCCTTACTGATTTTCTTACACAACACGTTCCCTTTTGCTTATATGTGTTGAATTAAAATAACTTATGGTTAATTATGCGTATCCTTGAACTTCTATTTGCTTTGAAGACTTCTTCCTAACATTTCAATTATTAAATATAAAAATACTCTAATATTCGTCCGTTTTCACTAAATGAATTAAATTAATTTTTCGCGTAAATAATTTGCTCTTTTCTATATACAGGGTTGTTGAAATTTTATTGTTTCACACTGATTTACCCCTTTGAACCCACAACAATATATTATATATATAATATATATATATATATATATATATTTATGCATAGTTGTGTAGACGATTTAGATTTGTAAATTTTCCAATTATAGTCATCGGTGTTGGTAAACACATAGTCCCGGAAAGACTAAGGTACAGGTTCAAATCCCTTCCAAGACCTTATATTTTTTCTTTGAATTACTAGCTTTTCAAATGATCATCTGGGCTTTGCATAAAAGTCTAAGCTATTATTTCATCTTATTAAATGTAATACGTTAGTATTTATCAACTTACCGTGTAAAACTACCTAAAACATTTATATATATATATATATATATATATATATATATATATATATATGTTACAGTGAATAAGATGAAATAATAACTTAGTCTTTTATGCAAAGCCCAAATGATCATTTCAAATCGAACTAGTATTTGAAAGATGAAAAATATAAGGTCTTGGACAGGATTTGAACCTGTATCTTAGTTTTTAGCTGTATATCTATAAATAATTAACTTTAATATACATAAACTTAACTTCCGGCAAAACCAAAATACAGGTTCAAGTCCTGTCCAAGACCTTATATTATTCATTTTTCAATTACCAGCTCGATTTGAAATGATCAATTGGGCTTTGCTTAAAAGACTAAGTTATTATTTAATCTTATTCACCGTAATACAGTAGTATTTATCAACTTACCTTGTATCATTAACTACCTAAAATATTTATATATTTAATACTTGGCTTGTAGCAGTTATTTTTTAGCGTTGCTTAATGTCTATAACTGACATAAGTCAAAAACTTGACAATGTCAGATATGATTGACAAAAATGTAAATCGTAATTGAAAGTTAGGTTTATGTATAGTTGTGTACACGATTTAAATTTGTAAATTTCTTAATTGTCGTCATCGGTCTCGGTGGCGTAATTGGTAAACGCATGGTTCCAGCAAAACCAAGATACAGGTTCAACTCCTGTCCAAAACTTTATATTTTCCATCTTTCAATTACTAGCTCGATTTTAAATGATCATTTGGGCTTTGCATAAAAGTCTAAGTTATAATTTCATCTTACTCACTGTAATACGATAGTATTTATCAACTTACCTTGTGTATTTAACTACCTAATATATATTGTTTGCGGGTTATAGGTTACTGGAAATAACTACTCTTCTTTAATACCTAAATTTTCGCATATATTTTATGCTGATTATAATTATTATATACTGATTATAAGTATGAAAACTTTCAGCTACTCACAATGAGGTTTGTTTAAATATGATTGAAACATGAAATTATTACGTGTACATTAAATATTTAAAACAGCTTTTTCACACACACACATATAATAGTTAATTTCACAAGATACGTTGATAAATACTAACGTAATACAGTTAATAAAGTGAAATAATAACTTAAATCTTTATGCAAAGCCCACATAATCATTTCAAATCGAACTACTAATTGAAAGATGGAAAACATAAGGTCTTGGACAGGATTGGAACCTGTATCTTAGTCTGTAGCTGTATATCTATAAATAATTAACATTAATATACCTTAAAAACGCATTCAATTCGAACGCAAATCGATAATTTTAAGTTAAATACAAAGCCTTTTAATTTCACTTATAAATTATCAATACATTTTCCTATGCATATAAAATGCTCTTCATTCGCTGTAAATAGCATAGTTTAATGCAAGCTTTACGCATTTAGCATAAAACTACAATCAGTCTTGTTAAAAACCCCAATTTTAACCTCAAAAGGTGTATTAGAAACAAGTTTTACCGCGAAAGCAAATATTTTCTATAGAATAACACCTCCTTTGAATTCAAAAGCATTTAAAGTTTAAATTGATTGGCCTTTGTATAAAATTTTTTTAAATAAAACATGTTCTCGTATTTTCGAGAGGAATTGAGAAGAATACGTCAATTTCGTTTTATCTAATTAATAAGGAAACGTTTATTCCATAAAGCGGGCGCGTAATTAAAAATAAACATAAAATGTAATAAAATAGATAAAAACTATTTATTGCTTTTCGCAATTATTGGATTAGTATGCGACGCCACAATAACCTTGGGTATTAAACAAAGACGAGGCAACGCCCTTCACTATTATAAATCAATACTAACAAGGTAGTAAAACTCGATGAGTTTGAACGGTAATGAGGATTTCCTAGAAAACTAGAGTATAAATAATTTTGTATATAAATGAAAGCGTTTATTTAAGTCATTCATTTATGAATTTGATTGCGAAATGTTCATTTAAGTCCCGAACTGTTGCTTTGCAAAGATGATATTTGAAATATGCAGTACCGTACATTAATTTAATAGTTACGATGTTACAATGAGTAAAAAGGTGATGTTATAAACGTAACCTGCACAAACAATGGTAATTATTAAATATATTTATATACAATAAAGGTGAGAAAATCTTCGATAAAAAGCTATTAAAAATTTATTGAATAATTTCGAAGATGCACATTGATTTTTAAATGAAAATTTAAATAACATCAAAGATTTTGTAAACTGGGATTTGAATGTCGTTTTAAAATAAAGTCAAGAAGCTGTAGATATTTAATTGGAAAAGTCTTCCGTGAATTTTTGCAAGTAAAATCTTTTTGACATTGTAACTGATACTTTAATTTTGTCATTTAGTTTAAGATAGAATGTCCTAATCATTTACCACGGAAATTTGTGTTCATAGTTCGAAACATTCTCACCTTTTAATAGATTCTCTGACAAGGATTTTTTGGCCAAAGCAACCTTACAAGCGAGAGAATCATAATCAAGCAAACTATCCATAAGAGAAGAAGTTTAGTTGGATAAATACTATAAATTCTGTAAGTAAGGTAAGGAACATTTATATAATTAAGTACTTCTTAGAAATTATTTGATGTTTGAAGAAACGATGTTGTAAATGTTCTAAATGCATATGTATGAGAGAAAATATTTCATACTATATAAATGCTTTAATATTGGTGTGTTAGATTTCATTTTATAAATTCTAATATTTTCTTTGCGTTAGCCAGGCAAGGCAAAATTAGAAAGGAAAGTAAGTCAACAAGTTGAAGTTTTACAATTTGCCGTATCAGTATCACAGCAGTTCTTTTAGCAGCGTATCAAAGCAGGGCGTTGTCACAGCACCCTTTTAGTGACTCTCTAACGCCGGCGTTTTTACAGAACTCTTTCAAAGGCGCCTGAACATGCGGCCATTGTCACGGCAATATATTGACGTGAAAAGGGGTTACGAGAGGTCATTAAAACCCAAATTCTAAAAATAAATCCCACCAAAATATAATAGAATCCGGAAGAAAGGGAATTTTCCGTAAATTCATGGTGACGCCCTGCATAATACAAGCGTACCTTTATTCATTGTTGTACAATACAAAAACGCAAATTACGCGTCTATAAATAATCACCCTGTATTATATAAGCGTATTGTAAATAAATATCAAGTAACGGAAGTTAAAAATTAATTAATTGTAACATACCATAAAACGCATTAAATGTGAATATAAAAATCAATCGTTTAAAGATAAATACAAAGCCATTTGTTTTACTTATTAATTATCAATAGATTTTTTATAAGAACTCACAAAAACTCACGAGACCCTTGCTGTTTCAAGCAAGGTAAGGATCTTTAACGTACGTGACAACACACACACACACACACACACACACACACACGAGACCTCCATTTTACCCCTCATTCAAACAAGGGCATATTTTTTTTATGAAAAATGCTCGCCTAACATTTTCAAGCGAATCGTGTCGGGATTTGAACTCGGGGCCTTGGGCATGGTAGTAACACGCATACCAACTACACCACGGAGCCGCAAGTATAATTAATACCTTACATTTAATTTTCCAACGCTCCACCCAAAGGTACTACATTGGCCAGGAAACAAGTTTCTTTAACCTGAAAAATGTTGAATTTGCCGAACCTTTGCTGTTCCAAGCAAGTTAGGGATCTTTAACGTGCGTGACAACATTCACACACGGGACCTCCATTATACCTCTTATCCGAACGAGAGTGTTTTTTTGTGAAAAATGCTCGCCTAACATTTTTCAAGCGGACCGTGTTGGGATTTGAACCCGGGACCTTGGGTATAGTAGTCACACTCATACCAACTACACCACGGAGCCGCCAGTATAATTAATACCACGAAATTCTAAATTAGAAAAACTTTAATAAATATAATGGTTTGATATAAAACTTGAAGTATTTTTGTATGCGCTTAGTACCTAGTTACGTTCTTCTAGAAGTTAGTGGTATAAGTTTAAGAACCCATAATATAGAAAGCGCTGCTTGATTTATCCCTACGTCTGCAAGTAGACACACTAAGGATAGCATTCTGTCAACAAATGGGTGTTCAAAAGTTTTTTATAAACTATAAATTCATTAGTGTGCTACTGTCATTTGATACGAACCCTTAACTATGCGAATCTGTTGTTACGTACAATTTTGGCTACACTTGTTTTAAGATTGGGCTTTGTTTATAAATGGTATGTCTCAACACTATGGATGCTTAGAACGTGTTATTTTACATGGGATTTCACTTTATGTGCCAAAGGAATAATAAGCTTATCTTACTGGAATATTATACAAGATAAAAATTAAATATTGAAAAATTTTACTTTTCTCAGTTTGGGTAGATTTTCATCATAGAATCTGGCACTCAATAACCTCTTATGAACTCCTTATCACATCAATTTATACGAGGTTCTTTGTGTATGAGGAATATCTCTCTTGTGAAATGGAATGAAAAGCACTCAGTCGTAAGTAGATACTCTTGCCCCCAAAGTATAAAGAACAAATTTGACAAACGGATTTAAGTTAACTGAAATACAACCAGACACATTTGTCCCAGAGGAGAAACCACTGATTTGATTTGCTTGATCAAATAAATAAAGTGAAAGGGATATGATGATGGCGCAAGTATATCAGACCTACAAGGAATCGAAACTGAGTGAAACGAAGCAAACCTGAGGTTAATACTGGCACGAATTTATGTATCCCTCCAAGCGAAACTATACATGGTGTGTAATTGAATATGCAGATTTCTAAACTTATTTCTAATAGAAATTGTATATGACATATCGATGTGATACAAATCTATGCATTGTTTGATAAATAATTCCTGAAATTACAAACCGCAGAGATTTTATACTGCATGCCAAACACCTAGTTTTGTAAGCTTTTTATTGAAAAAGTATTAACCGAACCTAAAGAAGTTCGTCGCGTCTAAAAACAAAATATTTTCCCAAAATTTATTTCCGACTCAATAAAACTTAATTCATGCCGTTGTAATTCAAAACTTTGTTATCCCGAAATTTATCTTAATCCGGTATCTGTCAGAATAGTATCATATTTTCACGTCCTAACCCCTACATCACAATTATATTCATTTTTTAATACAAAGACTACAATAAACATAAATTTCGGTCAAAAATAAAAAAATTCTCCATTTCTGAGTTACGATCAGTCAATATCTGTCTTAAAAACATCTCAAGGTAAGTTTTCAAAAAATCTTTTAAATAAATTTCGTTTCATCAATTAACTCAAAAAAATGACAACTTATTTTAAAAAATCAACAACTTAAAAAACTGATATTAAAAAACTTTTAGGGTTGAATAATTTAAAACAGAAATTTTACGGCCTATACGTTAACGCATAAACAGAGTTTTATCAATTTAAAAAAACAAAAAGTCAGGGAACGAAAAATAATTTAGAAAAGTTGCCTTAAATAATGAAAAACTACCTCATATTTAAAAAAATTTTGTCCTAACAACAAAAAAATACGACTTCAATATTTAGTGTTAAAATCTTTATCCCTAATTTTGTTCTTTATCAACAACAGAAAATTTTTTAAAACATTTATTACAACAACTTGGTATTATGAACATTTACACACGATGGGTACATATATTTAACTTAAACTGTAAACTAAACTATAACTTAAAGTTTATATGAAGTCTAAGAATGAAGTGCTTTTCGGAACGTTTGTCCCTGATATTTATGTGTTTCCTTCCACGACCATTTGCACTGGTCGTGTAAACAGCCTTGGTTCCCAGGCGTTAGCAT
Organism: Platerodrilus igneus; assembly: GCA_036346225.1. NCBI lineage: Eukaryota > Metazoa > Arthropoda > Insecta > Coleoptera > Lycidae > Platerodrilus > Platerodrilus igneus. The sequence continues at coordinate 9,555,329 of JARFIW010000791.1, forward strand.
CTGTGTTTACATTGTTTATCCGTCATCCGGAAGATTTGTGCCAGACATAAAATAAATATTAAGTGATATAAATCAGACTGTTGAGAGGTGCAACTGCAACCCACTATGGTAGGTTCCCTACGATAAAGTCTAAGGGTAACTTTGATTAATATGACAAGTTTAACCTAAAGTATACGTTTCTAATCTTGAAAGGACACAGTCCGCTCCCACGGATTGTTATTCTATACATCCACGTGTGTTAAGTTTAAGGGTGACTTTTATCACTATGTTTACAGATTAATGTGTCTACAAATTAACAAGCATAACCTAAAATACATATATACATTTTCAATCTTGAAGGGATGCAATTCGCTCCCACGGATGTTTATGTAATTTAATCTAACTTTTATGTGACTTATGCAATACGTAACTCTCTATAAAAATTAACAAAATCACACACAAAGACAATCTCATATTTAAAAAATACGCTATTGATAAAACTGCCCTAAAGGACAAAACAGCTTCAAAGTTAAAAAAATACTCTAACATGGAAACTGCCTATAATTCTGTCTTATGTTAAAAAGTTTACTCTCTCCAAAAAACAGTCTTAGTTTTCTTTAAAAACTGTCCTACTAAAAAAACGAAATAGCTAAAATATTTAAAAAACAACCCTACCAATAAAAAAGAGTTTTGATAAAAAGGAGCGCTTTAAAATTAAAAGGAAACCTTAAAATTGAAAAACAGTCAGACATTTTTACTGTAAAATGACGAAAAAACTAACTCGTATTAAAAAATGCACCACCAATAAAAGAAATGCCCTAAAGTTGGGCGCCAGAAATTACTGTTACGGGTAAAATAACCGTTAAATGAATAAAAAAAATGAATACATTTTAATTTGCCCTCAAAAGGGGAGGAACACGTAGCAATATAAAGGTGTGTCGGCTAACAGAAGTGGTGTGGGAGTGGGTTCCTATAAGTAAATGAAAAACAAATAAACTAAAAAAATACAACGTTTAAAAATAACATTGCTTAAGTACAAAGCTATACATTACGTTACGCTTATCCTGAAATGTATTTTCCTGCCAAAATCAAGGGGCGTCAGTCACACCGTCGATCTCGGCAATTCTTATGATGTCATTTTTATACGAAAGACTGTAATTTCGTATAGAAATCCCTTCCTTTGGTATCCTAAAGTTGATCATAATTAAAGAAATTTTTCAAACAAAAATGTTCCTTTCATATGAGACTATCACTGAGTTAGCTGGTTATCTTTACAATTCGTTAACTTTACCTATTTCCTAAAGCAATTGAAATAGAAATCAACTTAAACTTAACCTCTAGTAACAAAACAGTTATTTCCATGCCAAGCTCGGAAAGTAATACTGTACAGGGTGAACATGCGGTTTTCAGGGCAGGGTCGCATGCGAAGACCTCAATACATGCGAACCCTGTAAAGACACTTTCCGAGTGTGGTGCGTCAAAGTTTTTTGTGCAGCCATAAATAACTTCACAATAATATTTAAATTTACAAACTTGTTACAATTAATTCACAAGAATTTACCGACAGATAAAAACAGTACTGTCATGGCAAATAAAGTAGCAAACTTTGTTTTTAATGTATTGCTTACATATGAATCGGGCAATCGTTTTTCCAAACAATTGTGTCACTTTTCTGAACTCATATCATTTCACAGATCTAGCTCTACAGCTTTCATATTTAATTATAACACATTCATAAATGCCAAATTATTGGCAATGTCATTCACAGAAAAACAAAAACTGAACAGTTAAGTTCCAACTTTTTCTATATCTTTTCATTGTCCATTCCAAAATTGCTAAGTTTTTATACTATTACCAACCTAAATTTCACTAATAAATCTAGTATTTGAAATCACCGTTTTCTCTTTCCGTCACTAATTAGTCCAATTCAATATTTATTTGCGTTTGTAAATTAATTCCTTGTTACATAAATAACAACCATTAAGTGTTTTAGTTCATAACAGTACAATTAAAATTCTTAAACGTACAAACTATCTACTTACTGCGTAATTCGAAGATATTCAAGAACACCAATGTTACTTGCACTACACAAGCCATAAAGTTCCAATTTAATAAAGAGATGACCCACCCAGTCTCGCCCCTTTATCTACAAACGGTTATCACGACATTATATCCGCACTTTCACACTTATGAACATACCCTGCAACTTACATATCGTCCCGCGTTAATTCCCTTCGGGAACGTCATTAAATTTTTTTTTTGGAGCTCCTGTACCTCCAACCTTATCTCTAAACGTACATTATTTCAAGAGCTCGTATAAAAACTCTCATTGAATCAACTCCCAACTATCCCTGTTCTATTCACGCGTACCTCTACTTCCAGATGTTACTGTACTGTTGGTGCACAATTAATTTATTTAAATCTCAATCGGATGCAATTAATGTCTTCTAATTTCCCTTCTACTTGGTATGTTATGAGTGGTTTTCATATTATTGCACAATCTGGCCATTGGGTCTATAACAAATGACACGTGGGAAGTACGTGTAACCGTGTAACCTACGTAGGTGTATATTATTATTATTTTTATTTCTTCCATTTCTTGATTTTATTTTTATTTATTTTTATTATTTTTTTATTATTATTATATATTATTATTTGAACCCATCTAAAATAATTATATTGTAGTCTACTGTATGAAAAGACTACCTCATTTGAGTAATTCTACACTTTGCCTGCCCATTGCATAGCGTCTGTTTTGTTACATTGTAGTAAAGTATATGTGCGGTTTACTTTTGGGGTAATTGAAGCTATTCTATTAGCAACTGTCATATTGCTTGGAATTTATTACACTAAACTCCCTAAAGTTCATATTCGGTCTGCATATTAATGAGTTCGCTATTATTTTATCAATCTAAAACTTAGTTAAAAACTGGAGATGCTTCCACTATGAGATTTTACGGTTATAATTCGTTTGTTTACATTCGTGTGGTTTAAAATAATTTACAACTCTGATTTGAGTCCCAATAAATATTTAACAGAAATAAAACTATTATCTTAGTGCTTTTTGGTTTATGATTTAAATACAAATACGGATTTAATTGCAAGGCTTGTTTTTGAAAACTTTTGTAGATAAAATTAAGATTATACAAGGTGCAAGTTATGTATTTCAAATGAATTAGATAAGGAAGTAGTATAAATAGAGGTAACGCTAGACTTAGAGATTAGATCATGTATGACATCAGTGTTGTAATGTTCTCACGCTAATAAAAATTTTTAAAAAACCGTTTTTGAGAGTGATAAACATAATTGGCGCAGTCGGTAGGATTTTGAAAATTTTCGAATCGCCGGAAATTTTTCGTTTCAACGATTAACCAAAATCAAGAACCTTGAAAGTGATATATCCATATAGGCAAGCGAAAATTGCTTTGGAAATTGCTTTTAGGAAAATCAACAACTGTTTGTGCTTTCGAATTCGAGAAACGAAGATTTTTGTTAGCAGTTTGGAGAAGGAACGAAATCGTCCAATCCAGACAACAGCCCAATTTTGGAAGGAACAGAATCGCCTAACCAGGGCACGTAGTTTAAGAAAACATGCGAACTCAATGCATCATATTAACGTAAGCTAACTTTGAATTTCTATTTCTGATATCTTATAATTGATTTTCAATTGATGAGTGATTGTGATATAAACGACTTAACAGTCTTGATAGAACGTATTAAAATAAGTAACGAGGAAATTTTAGAAGCAAGTTCAGATAACACGAACGTAGATATTCTAGGGAATAATTCAAGGGCTCGTTCGAATATTTTGGAAAGCTCAGAAAATAGTATCAGTAATTTAGATAACTTAATTAATTCAAACATGGCAACTGAACAAACAAATTATCAATTGCTAAAATTACATTTAGATTCCATCCCCTTACGATGGAAACCCTCATACCTTGACAATATTTATCGCAAATTGCGAGAACGTAATTAATGTATTTGCTAGTCAAACAAATATTCAGTTAAATAGTTTCTTGCTTAGAGCAATTATAGGTAAATTGATAGGTAGAGCTCAGATATTAATAGGTTCACGCATAGAGTTAAAATCTTGGGACGAAATTAAAACGCGTTAAATTTATCTTTTGGAGATCAACGCGATATTGATTGCCTTATCCAGGATTTAATTAGTTTAAGACCAAATAAACATGAAACGCCATTTAATTTTGGAATGCGTTGCCAAGACGCAAGGAGTTTAATAATTGCAAAATTAAATTCATTGAACATTTCACCCGAAGAACGTACTATTAGACTTAAAAGTTATGATGACCTTTCGCTTAAAACATATATTCGTGGATTGCCAATAACCATTCAAACAAATGTTAGATTACGCAACCCTAGTAGTTTAGAACAGGCTATGGGATTAGTTATCGAAGAAGAAAATTTCTTATACTCAACACAGAGAAATAGTAACTTAAATTCAAATTCAAATTTCAAACCCATTTCAAGAATGACGCCTAGTAGCTATTCAAATCACTCTAACATTCCATTCAGACAAAATTTTAACAATTTCACTTATAGGTACCCAAACACATTTCAAAATAACCAACCTTCATATTCGAAATTTCAAACGCAAAAGCCTCATTTTCAAAACACACATTCGAACAGATTTCACACCCCTGTAAACCATCAAAGAACATTTAATCCGAGTTCCCATTTTAATAACAGGTTAAGTATGCAAAACACGCCATTTAGTAGCAAACAAAATTTTGCAAATTCATCTCAAAGATTTGCTCAAGTCCACCCAAATAACATATCCAATTTTAATAGAGACGAACCGATGGATACATCTTCTGGAAATACATCTATTAAACCCCAATTTCAATCTCAAAGGTTATACAATCAGAATATAAATAGTTCAAACTGCAATGACCCTTATTTTATAGAACGTGAGAATGATTGTAATACTGCAAACTATAATGCTTATTGTGATCACGACGACCTCGTACATTCTTTGAAAACACACGAGACGTTTCAAACCCAGCCGCTACATAACACCGATAGAAACTATATCCAGTTTCCTGATAACGCGTGTGAGAATATAAATTACGATGTTAATGATGTAAATCCTACTCAGCAAAATTTTCCACAGGTCATGCCTTGGAACAACGAGAGGTAATACACGTAAACACATTCAAGCAAGATTTACCATTTATTATTATTCCTGAAATTAATGCTAGATTTTTAATCGATACTGGTAGTACCCGTAGTTTGATCGATCCTGAAGTAGCACACAAATTTTATACGAATTTCATTTACCCGGAGATTTTCAATATTCAAACAGCACACAATATCAGCTTTCACAAAGAAGTAGCACGCATACCACTTTTTCAAATCTTTAACGTAAAGGACTATTACAAATTTTTCCTTTTCAAATTTAGTAATAATTTTCAAGGTTTAATTGGAATCGATTTACTTCGACAATTAGGCGCAAATCTTAACTTAAGCCGGAAACAAATAATAACCCCGCATGCGACTATTCCTATTATTCTAAATTTTGAACCAGAAATGAAAATAATCAATTCAAAATTATTCAATAATTGTAACCGAGCGTTGCCGACAAATAATAAAATCCCAGTACAAATGCGTAATGGAGTCGGAATATTAAACCACACGAATTTTGGAAATGGACTTGAAACACAAAAAGCTTTGGTTAATGTTATCGAAAATTTTGCGACCATTGTAGTCACAAATATAAATGAATATCCCGTTAAAATTTCTATTTTTCAACCTTTCGAAATTGAACCGATAAACGATATTGATGTAAATTTTATCGAAAATTTGGAAAAAGACCTAGAATTAGACGAACCACAGGACGATAAATTAAAAGGAAATTTGAAAAATCTTCGACTTGATCGCTGCAATAAAGAAGAAAAGACGCTATAAAGAAATTGTGTTTAGAATACCGTGACATATTTTATTGTGAAGGAGTTCCCTCAGTTTTACTAGTGAAATTAAACATAAAATAAATTTAAAAATGATTCTCCAATTTTACAAAATCATATCGCCTCCCAGAAATTCACCGCAACGAAGCTAAATCACAAATAAAGAAAATGTTTGATCAGGGCATAATTGAAGATAGTGTTTCGCCGTGGTCTTCCCAATTTGGATAGTGGAGAAAAGATTGACGCATCTGGTAAACGAAAATGGCGACTTGTAGTAGATTATAGAAAATTAAATTCCGAAACAGTTCCTGACAAATACCCATTACCTAATATTAATGAGATTTTAGATAGGCTAGGCCGTGCAAATTATTTCACGACCCTAGATTTGGCCAGCGGGTTTTATCAAATCCAGATGGACCCCCAAGACGTACAGAAAACAGCATTCAGTACCCCGCAGGGACATTTTCAATTTAAACGGATGCCTATGGGTTTAATAAATGCCCCTTCGACATTCCAACGCGTAATGGATAGAGTTTTAGGCGGACTAACAGATCAATCGTGTATAATTTACCTTGACGATTGTCTAGTGTTCAGTTCATCTCTTCAGGAGCACTTAGAAAAATTAAGAGAAGTTTTCGACAGATTTAGACAACATAATTTAAAAATACAGTTAGACAAATCAGAATTCCTACAAAAACCGTAATGTATTTAGGACACGTAATTACCCCTACAGGAGTTAAACCAAACCCAGACAAAATAACAGCCGTAAAAAATTTTCCTTTACCACGCACAGCAACTGAAATCAAAAGTTTCCTTGGACTATTAGGTTACTATAGACGTTTCATAAAAGACTTTGCAAAAATTACAAAACCTATGACGAAATGCTTAAAGAAGAATGCCAAAGTAATACACGACAAAGATTTTCTAGACAGCTTTAGAACTTGTAAAGAAATTTTGACCAACGGTCCTGTACTTCAGTATCCCGATTTTGAAAAAAAATTTATTTTGACGACAGACGCGAGTAACTATGCAATTGGAGCAATATTATCGCAAGGAACCGTATCCAATGACCGACCAATAGCGTGCGCATCTAGGACACTAAATGAGACCGAAACAAAGTATTCGACAATCGAAAAAGAACTTCTTGCAATTGTTTGGGCATGCAAACATTTTCGACCGTATTTATTTGGACAAAAGTTTTATATATATACTGATCACAAACCACTGACATGGCTTTTCAACTTAAAAGACGCAAACTCAAAACTGACAAGATGGAGGATAAAATTATTAGAGTATGACTACGAAATTCTTTATAAGAAAGGAAAATGTAACACTAATGCCGATTGTTTATCCCGGATACCAGTCAATGCCTTAGAAACAGGATCTCTTGCAAATAATCCAGGTGACATAGATGACTATATAACAGAATTTTTAGAAAGTTTAGATCATGAACCGCATGACGAAAATCAACTTCAAACAGAATTACCTGAAGAACCTCAATTAAACACTCCTGAACCTGCATGGACAATACATATTCCTGACGACGACAACATATCTACTCAACATTCTAACTCTAATGGAAACACGAATAAAGGAATTGCTATTTTAGACGAAATTATAAATAACAAACCACGCCAGATTTTAGTTTACCCAAATTTGTATTACAAGACGGACGTAACGTTAGAAAATGAAAGCGACCCCACAATTATAAAAGTCAAAATTCCAGAAATTGCCAATGACAAACTAATTTTGGATTTTCTAATTCAGGTCACAGACCCTAGTAACACTTATTATTTACATTTCAACAATGACAAATTGTATAATGACTTCAATGATGTATATCAACAGCATTTTTCTGAAAATAGACCAAAATTAATTAAATGTACCAAATTGATTAATACACTTAAGGATATCGAAGAGCAGACAATAGTAATTAGAAACTACCATGAAGGTAAAACGACTCACCGAGGAATAAATGAAACCTATGAAAGACTCAAACAAAATTATTACTGGAAAAATATGAAAACTAGTATAACAAATTTTATCAATGAATGTACATTGTGCCAAAGAAATAAATACGCTAGACAGACCCCATATACCCCAATAATGCTAACGGAAACGGCAAAAAGCCCGTTTGAAATTGTACATATGGACGTATTTACTTTTGATGGGAAAAATTATTTAACATTAGTAGATGCTTTTACAAAATTAGCTCAAGCTCTATTTATAAGTGGAAAAACGGCTATAAATATTAGTCAAGCACTTATAAAATATTTTACTTCTTTCGGTATACCCCAAACCATTGTGACAGATAAAGGAACGGAATTTAACAACGCTACAATTAAAGAAATTTTAGGACACACAAAATTAGTGTACATTTCACAACATCCGGACATCACGAATCCAACTCCATAGTTGAAAGAACACATTCCACACTAATTGAACACTTAAGACTTTTACGCGATATTTACCCCAAAGAAAGCGATTTAATGGACTATGCTATAATAGGTTATAATAACTCGATACACAGTGCGACAAAATATACTCCCTTTGAATTGACGTTTGGACATACAAATTCGAGAGACCCCAATGAAATCTTTTAACTAACTTTTATTCAGACTACGTTAATAACCATAAAGAAAAATTAGAACACGTATATAATAAAGTAAATGCAAAATTAGTCGAAAATAAACAGAAAGTAGTAGATAAGAAAAATACCAATGGAGATACTAATACGGAATTTAAAGTAGAACAAATAGTTTTAAGAAGAATCCTAAAAGAGAAACAAAAAGATAAGGTGTTTTTAGGACCGTATAAAATTACTAAAATATTAGATAAGAATAGGGTAGAGATTTCAAGAGAGAAACAAAGAAATAAGGAAACTACATTAAGTAAAGAAATTATACATATTAAGGAACTAAAAGACCCCTGTTACAGATTCGCCCTCTGCACAGTCACAAGACGAATTGCAGCCCAGTTCTACAATTTAGACGACAACCCGGACTTCTTCCTCTTCGTTTAGGCACAGCCCAAATAAAACCGATTTTTGGACATTTATTCAAATTTATGATATTGCTAATATTACAAAAACTTTTTGACTTTAAAGGCTCAATATGAACAAATTCAAAATACACTATCATTATCCCCACATGTATCCAATTCAATCAATCATTTCACAATTCGTATCACACAGTCCAAATTTTAGAAAATAAAATTGAGATACAATTAAAACAATTAAATCCGCTTTGGAATAAACGAGAAAAACGATCTCTTTTAACGGTGTAGGCTCAGCATTAAAGTTTCTCACCGGAAATTTAGATTATAACGATGGAGAAAGATATGACATTGCCATTTCATCTTTAACTAATAACCAAGAAAAATCAAATCTTTAATTAATGATCAAATAACTCTATTTCAAACTTCCCTTCAGAATTTCGAAAATAACTCTAAAATATTAGCTCACAATCAATATATTCTAAAAGACCGAATCGAGGAGATTTCAAAAGAAATTAAAAATTTAAGTATTGACAAGGTAGAAACTTTTCATTATTTTGCTTTAGAAAGATTAGCTCTGCAATTTTCCACAAATTTTCAGATTCTATATGATCTATTGGAACGAATCGAAGTTGCTATTACTTTTTCTAAATTAAATATTTTTCATAATGCTATGGTAGAACCCCATGAACTATTTTCTGAACTAACCACAGCCAGTAAACAGTTACAAGGCAAGAAATTCCCATTCGAAGTGACAATACTCAATACGTTGCTATTCGAAAAAATCACCAATATTAAAAGCTACAGTAAAGATAACAGTATAGTGTTTATTTTGGAAGTACCAATTGTTGAAATGGACGATTTCATCTATTATCATTTGTATCCATTACCTACTCCACATCAGACTTCTTTTAAGATGATCATCCCTAGTGCAAAATACCTTTTGTTAAACGACCACACCTATGCAGTTTCTGACACAAATTGTTATGAAGTCACTCAGGCAGAATTCATTTGTCATCAACTACAAACATCAAAAATTACATCAACAGCACCATGCGAAATTGAATTAATAAGATACGCCGATAATATACGTAATTGTCACCAAATACCGGTGAAGATAACCACAAAGAAGATTCAAAAACTGGAGAAGAACAAATGGATCATCGTAGTGCCTCATAATTTAGTTGTTATATACAAGTGCGGAAAAGTGAAAAACAGTATTCCTATAAACGGTAGCTATTTGCTAGAACTTAAAGATTCTTGTGAAGTGTCAATCGATGAAGTAGTGTTAAAAACTTTTGTTAATGAAATTTCTAGTTATAAGAATATTGTATTACCACGCTTAGAAGTTTATGCGAAATAGATCCGATACATCTCAGTGAATTAAATGAGGTCTATCGAGTTTTGGAAAATGAAAAACTAGAATTAAGTAAATTAGAAAGTCCTGTAATCAATTTTAAGAATATTAGCTATTATACGATAATTTTGTATGTCACTATTATTTTTCTGATATTATATTTAATTTATAGATATTTTTTAAAGAAGTCAATAGCTAAACATGTAAACGAAGATAGCACAGAACATGAGACAAGGAACTTTCCTGGACTTTCGAACTCTGGTTCCCCATAGTTCTCACTTAGGGCCGGAGGAGTTATGTATTTCAAATGAATTAGATAAGGAAGTAGTATAAATAGAGGTAACGCTAGACTTAGAGATTAGATCATGTATGACATCAGTGTTGTAATGTTCTCACGCTAATAAAAATTTTTAAAAAACCGTTTTTGAGAGTGATAAACATAATTTGCATCAATAACAAGTTTGTCTATTCAAGATTAATTCCTTATTTTTTCACCTTTAATTTATTGTTAGCCTAACGCAGCGTGTTACATACTATGCGGGATAATTGTCTCAAGCAAAAGTCAATTTGAGGTCAAACTCAAGTGGAGCTTCAATATTAACATAAAACGGAAACGCTGCTTTATCACTGAATATTTTTATCTAATGGGTAATTTAGGCACATAAGAATATTCTATATTTAATAAGGCATCAAGTTAGATTGTAGTCAGGTTGTATCGTGTCATGTAGAAATTTTGTATTTTAGAAATATCACTTTTTAAATGAACTTTGAGTATTCCATGAAACATACTGAAATCATAAAGGTGTTTCATTGAGAGTAAGTTGATGGAATGCTGAGGATTCAATGATGCTAAACGGATACTTCAGAGGTTTTACGAAGCTTATAATAATGCTATATGTAAACAAATGTGCAACCTATTGGAATATGTCGTTGAAAATGTGGTACATGTAGAAGGGAAGTGCTAGAGAGGTAAAGAACGAAAGCTTGTTTTTATAGAAGCCATAGAAATCTTTTCAATAGCTGAACCGACTACAATTCCACGTCTATGCTGTGATGTGATTGATGGCATTGTGCAGCCAATACTTACAAATGTATTCGCCGACGAATTTTAATAAAAAGCGTATCAGGATATTCACGTTACCCCAAGGTTTATTTCCACCGTTTTAAACACATCCATCATTCTGCAGTACAACGCCATATATTGGTTTCTACCAGAAGCGAATACGGTAAAGCGATAGGGAATATAAGCTTTTAAATTCTGATATGATTGTATTTCTATAGGTTCACTGTTGTAATAAAGATACTTTTTCGGTTATCTATTTACAAGTGAAATGTTAATTCATTGCTTTTCTGCTAACCACCAGAGATTTCGACAGGAACTATTTCCAAAGATTCTGTAACACGCTGCTCTCGTTAGTTAATACAACCATCCATTATTGGAATACTTTTCTGGTAGATAACATGAAAATATCTAGCGTAGCGACTTTCAAATAGCAGAAAGTAGGCCAAACGCCTAAAACTTATACATACTCCAATCAGATCAGTAAGTATTCGAAACTGTTATGCAACGAATAATATGCAATACAATTAGTGCACGACCTACTCGCCGTATTTTCCAAATTTGTATATTAAAAAGTTTTAATCACCCTGTTTTTCTTCTGGAACAAAAAAAGAAGGCGATTATATAAGTCTGTAATAATTATGTAATTAATAGTAATATACTTCCACACAATGTATTGCATAGAGCATTAGTTAGCGTGTAACATTGAGGCAAGTGTGCGAGACAAAGTTAGGGTACGGAAGACGGATTTTACTGCAGACAAAGCAAGTTAGGAACAGTATAGTTAGAAAGGTCGGAGTGGGTTGTCAACCATCCTGGTAGAAAAAATTCTCATCGTATTTATCTCCGTTCTGAATGGACCTGCACCTTAAAGAAGTTCAAGATTATTAGAACGGGGAGGAACGGCTTGAGAGTTCCAGTGATCTAAAAAGCCGAACTATAGGTTTAACTAAATTAGTGGGGTTTTTAGTAAGGAACTAGACGAAGACAAGTCCCCGAAAGAGGGCGCCAGTTCTTTCGATACTTAGAGTGGCAAAGACCATAGTGGTCGGTATGGCATTCTAAGACACACTACTGCGATGTGGATGACAACGGGAAACCATCACATATTACCTCCCAAGTACACAGCGTACTTAAATTATTACTTAAGCTGATGGGATCCTCTAAGGGAGGGGACTTCTTCTGAGGATGTGATTGGAAAGTTTAGAAAAAAAGCTGGACGCATTCTGCCAGTCGGAGCGTGGAATGTCAGAAGTATGAAGCAAGTAGGTTCAGAGAAATGTGTAGCTTAGCTCAGAATGTGAAACAATGGAGGTACGCGTCTAACCAATTCCAGAACTGAAGATTTAATCATGATGATGATGATGCATATATCTATTAATAACTACAAAAGTATACGTTTCCCGTCAGTAGCTTATATACGGTGTAATAAATACTACTAAGTGTGCTACTATCAATGTTTTATGCGAGTAATATAAAAGTATAAGGTTTAATAATTATTATTGTTAATTATGGTTTAAAATACACGTGTTATTACGAGTGAAAAGTAGCAACGATACTCTTATTTCTCGTTACTGGAAGTGAGTAAAAAGAATCAGTGGAAATAACGGTTACATGTAATGGATAATTATATTACCGTAATGAAAAAACGGACCATAAACGTTCAAATAACAGAATTACATTTGCTTCCAGCACTCAAATGGAGCAGCTGAAAATAACTAATACTAAAGTACTTACAGAGGGTCTGAATCACAAGTTTACACGTTAACCTGAATTACAAGACCTCTAAAAGTTAACATGATGCACTACTATAAAAATACTCACTCAACGTACACTTAAGTTTAAACTGATTAAACAAATACTAGTATCGCACGTTAATGTGCTCTTTCTAGTGACAAGTCATTTACAGTTATATCTGTAATACTCTTATCTATCTATCTATTATATTTGGAAGGGTGACCAGAGCCACGAACATTTAGGGCGCAGGATTTGTAATACTTTCTGAAATATATCTGACCTTAATTATAAGTCTAAAAGGTGTGGTTCTAATACAAATTACAATCAGTTTTAAATATATACATTAAAATGGATTATGTAATAAATACAAGCATAAATGTATAAATTATTTTTCTTCTTTCTTACATATAGGTGACAGATGTTAATGACATCTTTTGTTATAACAATATAGGAAACGTAGTATTCCGTATATGTAAAATTTAGGTGCTATAGATTGCATACCTTTAGGGCAACTAAATCACTTAACCAAGAATAATTATGTGAAAGATTTTTAAAATGCAAAACATAAGCTTAGTAAATATTGATTGAAAAATATCTTTTTTTTAATAATTTTTAATTTAATATGTTTTTACTGTCTATAAAATTCAGAGTAAGCTACACTTAGATTATCGAGGTCTTGTTTATTATCGATACAATTTTTTTTCTTTTTTTATATAAAACGATTCCAAGAACAGGCAGTTGGGTTTTTTTTCTAAAATTTTGATTTCATTAAATGCAGGTGTATGTGGAGTAGTATAGGCATGTATAGCAAGAGCACAGTTGTATTTACCTAACTTAGTGTCACTGCGATGTTGAGTTTTCCTGTTACAGAGCCATTGACTTGATTGACCAATGTAAGAATGGTTACAACTACATTGGATCTTATATACCGTGTTGTGGCACATTGCATCATCTGTTTTGTATTTAAGTTGTACAAATTTTTTTTTTGATTGATCCTTCATAATAATATGTAAATGTTATGTTGAGTTTTTTTTAATATTTGAACAGGCAGAGGTGTTAGTTTTTGTATTTACGGTAATTTTTTTGTAGATTGTTTCTGTGCAACAACACAGTATATAAGATCCAATGTAGTTGTAACCATTCTTATATTAGTCAATCAAGTCAATGGCTCCGTAACAGGATAACTCAACATCGCAGTGACACTAAGTTAGGTAAAAACAACTGTGCTCTTGTTATACATGCCTATACTACTCGACATACACCTGCACTTAATGAAATTAAAATTTTAGAAGAAGGACCCAACACTATTACAAACGCCTGTTTTTGGAATCGTTTTATATACAAAAAGAAAAAAAATTGTTTCAATAATAAACAAGATTTCAATAATCAAAGTGTAACTTACTCTGAACTTTATAGACACTAAAAACATATTAAATTAAAAATTATTAAAAAAAATGTATTTTTCAATCAATATTTACTAAGCTTATGTTTTGCATTTTAAAAATCTTTCACATAGTTGTTCTTGGTTAAGTGATTTTGTTGTCCTAAAAGTTGCAATCTATAGCACCTAAATCTTACATACACGTAATACTACGTTTGCTATATTGTTATAGTTGCAAAAGATGTTATTAACATCCGTCACCTATATGTAAGACAGAAGAAAAATAATTTATATATTTTTGCTAATATTACATAATCCAGTTTAATGTATGTATTTAAAACTCATTGTAATTTGTATTAGAACCACACCTTTTAGACTTATGATTAAGGTCAGAAACTAGACCAAAACGTCAAGCAATTAAACGAATTTAAAAAGCAACCGTTTTTAATTTTAACCAAAATTATCCCAAGTAAAATATACTAACCCGAATTCAATATATATATATATATATATATATATATATATATTGTTGTGGAATTAGAGGTTAAATAGGTGTAGACAATAAAATTTTAGCAACTGTGTATATAGAAACGGAAGCCAATTATTTACGCGCCAAATTAGTTAATTTATGTAGTGAAAACGAACGATTATTAAAATATTTTTCTATTTTAATTTGGGATGTTATAACTGCATAAGGAAAGGAGCTTTTGAGTACATAAAAGCTCAAGGATACGCATAAGTAAATATAATAATTTTTAATAAAACGCATGGAAACAAAAAGGGAGCTTGCATGTATAGAAAATCAATAATTTTAAACGCAAATGTTTCCATTTTAAAAGCCAACGTTCGTTTATAGAAATACTAAGAATCGTTATACTTGAAATTGTTATTTTAAACAACGAGGGGTTGTGAAAGAACACCTGTTATTAAATGTCACGTTCAGGGAACTTAAACGAACGTTAGCACAAAATTCTATAGAAGTTTGTTTGCAACGGTCGATTTGTATAAGCTGCTAGAATACCAAGTGCCTTGAAGAATGAGTGAAATAAACGATCGATAATGTAATACAGACAGAGAAGCAGGTAAAGAAAGCGTTGGGTACAAGTTACGTACAAAATACACGGGTAATGTGAAGGCCGACTACAATATTGATTTTCTGTAACTTAAGAGGGGTTCTAAAGGAGACAACAAACATGCATGGAACAGAGATAGATAGCTGAGAGGTGGAGCGTTGTGACGAGGGAAAATTATATCATAGGTTGATGGCTAGCAGTTTTCAAGAGGAGCGCGCCCGTTAAGGTAGTAAACAAAATTCTATGTAACAGCACGACGAAAGGGGGATTTTTAAAAGTTAGAGTTCGTTACATTTGAAATTTTATGAAGCAGTTTCGAAAGTAAGCTTTTCAAGTGAAATAGGCTAACCAGGGGGTCTTGAAAATCATATAAATACACGGAGAAAAATATTAAAGCTTTCTTTCCATTTAGATCTGAGACCGTGCTTACATCTGCAACGTAATAATAGTAAATGCTCTTACGGTTATCAATAATTGTGTGTTCACTAAAGTTGTATATAACATCCTGTTTTGAAATTATGAAAGCTGTAGTAACGTACCGCAAAGGGTTGTAAAAGTGATATTGCACGAGTTGGTGCTTTTGTTTAGATAAAAGGTGCCGTTACTACAACGTAGCTATTAAATGAAGGGATGATATTTGGGTAAGCAAAGCCTAAAGCGTAACTTGTATGCATGAAGTATGTTTGGTATGGAATGTTACGTTTGAGACAAAGCTAATATCTGGGGAGAAGAACAGTAGTGGTGGCCGAGATTTGGGTGGTGGGGATCTGTGGATCCAGGCATCATCGCAGTAGATGGACACAACAACGAGGGTTTCTGGTAACCATCTTCAGCTGTGACGAGGAACGAAGGCGATTTCAGGTAAAGAATCTTAAATTCCTGTTTTTGTATAAACATGTGTGTTGATATTATTTGTGTTTGTGTGTTTTGACTTATTTGTGACGTATTTATTACCATAAAACTTGTTTAAAGAGGTACATGTGCAGGACAATTATGTTGATTATTAAAAAAGGGTTTATTGATGATATATAAAGATGTATTCATGCTATAAATTGTTGTTGTAAGGAGTAAACGGATCTTTAAATTTGTTTTCAATAAATGTAAGGTATAAAAAGCATTTACAGAAACTGGGTTATAATGAGCTCAAAATAGACCAGAATAAAGTCAAACTAGGGTTACATGGGGGGAGGGGCATCTATTCGTATTATATAGAATTTGTTGATATGTGTAAATAAAAGGTTGTATGGTTGTATTATTTGATTGGTGATTTCATTTGACTGTGTGTGTGTGAGAGAAAGGTATGTACTTAAAATGGTAGGTATTCGAGAAGAAGCCGATTGCTGAGCTAGCCGGGGTGAGAGCAGAAATACGAAGGCGTCCAAAATGTAGTGTAAAAATTTTTTTATTTTAGAATTAATTTTTTTGAAAGTTTTATGTTGACCCAATTCGTGGGGCAAGAATTTTAAGGAAAAAATACCCGATTCCTCGGAAATTTTATATAGGCCCAAGCGTGAGCACGAATTCGTGTAGGTACCACAGCAAAATATATATATATATATATATATATATATATATATATATATAGAAAAGATTTTGTTTTTTGGTTCTTGGGATAAAGTCGCTCATAAATTAAACACAAAACATTAAATGTGTATCATTTGTATTAAATCGTACGTTTCGGTGATAATTTACACCGTAATCATCGATCTACATGAAAAAGTATATAAATAGGTATTCATATAACAGGTAATATATGTTTAACTTACTTATTACTTGATAAAATTATTTTATGTATTCACCCATAATAAAAGTAACAGAAGGAAGCTTGTCATATTACTGATTAAGAATTAAAATTAATTTTGAATGAAATGTCAGTTCACTTATTTGACAAAAATGTAGGATCAAGGATGACATCAAACAACAAATTATGACACTATTTGATTATATTTTTTATTTAAATATTAGTATGTGGTTTATTTGTAAAAAATTTTTGTATGGTGGGTTGCATAAAAATAGTTAGATTTTAAAATCATATATTTTACAGGTGTAGTAAACAGGTTGACTTTTGACTTAAATTAAATAGAATTCTGTGTGTAAGCAATATCATTATAGTTAGTATATTTTTTGAATTAAAAGTGTATAGGTATGAGTAAACTATATGTAAATTATTGATGTCTTCTTTGTGATTGATGGAATTTTGTTCTTGGTTTATATGAAATGATTCTAAGAAAAGTCTTTTTGTAATTGCTTTCTATATCTAAAATTTTTACATTATCATAATTGACTTTGTGTTTTGTATTGTATAAATGTATAGAAAGAGCACAAGAAGTTTTTCCTAATTTTGCATCACTTTTGTGTTGTGTCATGCGATTTCGGAGCCACTGTTTGGTTTGGCCTACGTAGGAAGCTTTGCATTCACATTGAATTTTATACACTAAATTGCTACATAAAGCTTTATTTGTTTTTCTTTTAGTTTAGTAAAAAGTTTCCAATGGACTTAGTATTTGAATTTATTATAGTTACAAAAGGTTGTTTTAGTAATTTTTTATTAGTGGTGAAAGATTAGTAATATATAAAAGTTTTTGTAAATGATATCAGTATGTTTATTTTGAGGTGGAAATATGATTGTGTTAGTATGTAGTAGTTTTGATAAAAGTGGTTTAGGGTAACCGTTGTTGATTAAGATTGATATTAGTTCTTTCAGATTTTTCCTTAAATTTGGGTTCACAGATAGAGACCATACGATGTTTCAGTCCTAATATGGTGTTAATTTTTGTTTCATGCTATGATTGGAATGGTAATTTAAATATCTTTCTGAATTTGTAGGTTTTGTAAATATCAAAATTGATCTTGTTGTCATTATTATATATATATATATATATATATATATATATATATATATGATGATATATTATTAATGGGTTTTAGGTCAGCTGTAGGAAAGTAAACTCTTTTTTAAGGCCTATATTGTCTAATTTTATTTAAATTCTTGATCACAGGCTTTCTAAAATTTTACAATTAACTAGGCTAACATATAAATGAATTGATAGTAACTTACAAGACGAGGTTAAACATTAAATTAACATGAAAATTAAATCGAAATCTATTTTAACTAATTTTTGCTTCAATTTGTTATAAGAAAATTGTATAACTTGTATAAAAATAAAATAAAAATGTCAAATTTGAAACCTTTCAGTTTCACTTTTTTTAATTATTTGAAGATTTAAAAACAGAATGCCTATGTGTGCATGTATTCATGTGTGTATGTGTTTGTGTGTGTATGAGTGTGGGTGCGTGTACATGTTATATTTATGTTAGTGTCTATGAATATTTGTGATTATGTATATTAATCTGTTTGTTTGTTAGTAGGTGTATGTGTGAATGTGATAGGATGTGTATGTATGTAATGCTAATCACTACAATATCAATTATTGCATTAAGTATATGTTACTTCTGAAGACTAAGTATGTATGTGTAAATCGAACTTAGACCATCAATATCTGTTTTTTTATTTATACAATTTTTTTGGCGAAATATATGATACATTTCCAGAAATAGTCTTTTTTGTGTATCTCTTTCTAGTTCTAAAATTTTAGGATGTTTAAAATCAATTTTGTGATGTAATTCAATTGAGTGTCTTGTAGTGATTAGCATTACATACATACACATCCTATCACATTCACACATACACGTACTAACAAACAAACAGATTAATATACATAATCACAAATATTCATAGACACTAACATAAATATAACATGTACACGCACCCACACTCATACACACACAAACACATACACACATGCATACATGCACACATAGGCATTCTGTTTTTAAATCTTCAAATAATTAAAAAAAGTGAAACTGAAAGGTTTCAAAATTTGACATTTTATTTTATTTTATACAAGTTATACAATTTTCTTATAACAAATTGAAGCAAAATTAGTTAAAATAGATTTCGATTTAATTTTCATGTTAATTTAATGTTTAACCTCGTCTTGTAAGTTACTATCAATTCATTTATATGTTAGCCTAGTTAATTGTAAAATTTTAGAAAGCCTGTGATCAAGAATTTAAATAAAATTCGAAAATTTAGGCCTTAAAAAAGAGTTTACTTTCCTACAGCTGACCTCAAACCCATTAATAATATATCATCATATTTATAAAGGTCATTATCTGTAAACTATATATATATATATATATATATATATATATATATATATATATATATATATATATATATATATATATACAGTGTGTACAGTATAAAATGCAGTACATGGGGATCTTGGAAACTGTAGGAGATACGATCTTGGTTAAATGGGACAAAAGTTGCATAATCATGAGGGTATCTCAGATCGGTTTTCAAATTTCAAAAATTTTTCATAGGTTACTAGATAGAGGGAAAAAACACAAAATTAACGATTTCTTTATTTGCTCGTAGTTAGTCTACTAATTGAAATAGAATGTTCAAATTTGGTACATCATGGCAATTCCCCATTGCGCTTCACATTTTCAACTTAGATTTTGTCTAGGGCATCTAGATTTTGCGTGACGATGTTCAACTTTTTATTTTTAAATAGCCGCCATATTAGATTTTTACATTTTTGAAATGCTGACAAAAACCCTTTCCAAAGAGGTATAACATGGCTATGTTTGATTGAATCAAAACACTAAAAATCACATAATTATGTTTTGGTCGTAGTAGGCTTTAATTTCCATTATGACAAAGAGAAACAATTGCTCTAAAAATTTTAAACTCAATTTTCAGTGGTAATAAAAACAGTAAAAAACGTAGAAAATTGTAAATAAATCTGTATTAATCAGAACTTACATAACTATGCATTAACAAAGAATAAATACAAACTAGCATCTATTCAATACAAAATATTATTTAAGCAGTTTTTAGTTGTCATTCATGTTCAGACAATTGCAAATTAACAATCAAGGAATAAAAATATAACAATAGTCAGCCAGATGAATTCATTATTTATTTTAAATGTTCAAATAACCCCCCATTTTGTTGAACACACAACCGACACCTTTTATAAACATCTTTACAAGATCGTCTTATCATAGTTGGAGTTATTTTATTTACGGCCTCTTGGACTGCTTGTTGTAATTGGCCTACATTATCATACGTTTTTGAGTACACACGACTTTTTAAATGGCCCCATATAAAGAAATCTAGAGGAGTTAAATCCGGTGATCTCGCCGGCCACTTAATTGGTCCCCGATTTCCAATCCAGTTTTCATTATAGTCAGAATTAAAAAAATTTCTAATAATCAGAGCATTGTGGGGTGGAGCGCCATCATTTTGAAAAATCATATTTTGCAAAGTAGCGAGTGGAAGCTCCATTAGTCTATCTACCACATTTTCCTGCAATAAATCTAAGTATCTCGCAGAGTTTAAATTTGCATAATAAAAAAACGGACCTATAATGTACCTTCCAATAATACCAATCCAGACGTTGAATCCCAATTTAACTTGATGTCTAACTTTTCGTAAATTCGTAACAATTCGTAAATCGACTTTCGTCAGACCACAAAATTGTATATGGAAAATTTGAATTTTCGTTGCACTTTCTGATGTATCAAGCACAAAATTCCATTCTTCGAATTTGATCTTCAGTACGCAATCCCTGACATGGTCGTTCATGATATGGATGGTACTTGAAACGTTTTAAAATAGCTCTTGCCGTAGAGTGAGCAACACCTGTTATATTCTGAATTTGTCTAAGAGAAGTACGAGGATTTTCGACAACTGTTTGTAAAACGCTGTTTTCATTATCTTTTTTAATTTGCCTATTTCTCTTAGACAAGACAAAACTACCATAATTTATTAAATTATTTTGTAATCTCCGAAACATACATCTGTTTGGTTGATGTTTTTCTGGGTATTTATTTAAATACAATTCAGCGGCTTTAACATCATTCCTTCCAGAAAGAATAAAACATTCTAACATTTGATATTTATCACGGTTATTAAAGCGATCCATTTCAAGCGCAAATGCTTTGCTTAAATTTCTCTGTAAATTAATTAACTTTTTTTTTAAACTGCACTATTTGAAACATAAAATAAAGGACAAACTTTGACGTTTCTCAGATGTTGAGCAATTGTTTCTCTTTGTCATAATGGAAATTAAAGCCTACTACGACCAAAACATAATTATGTGATTTTTAGTGTTTTGATTCAATCAAACATAGCCATGTTATACCTATTTGGAAAGGGTTTTTTGTCAGCATTTCAAAAATGTAAAAATCCAATATGGCGGCTATTTAAAAATAAAAAGTTGAACATCGTCACGCAAAATCTAGATGCCCTAGACAAAATCTAAGTTGAAAATGTGAAGCGCAATGGGGAATTACCATGATGTACCAAATTTGAACATTCTATTTCAATTAGTAGACTAACTACGAGCAAATAAAGAAATCGTCAATTTTGTGTTTTTTGCTTCTATCTAGTAACCTATGAAAATTTTTTGAAATTTGAAAACCGATCTGAGAAACCCTCATGATTATGCAACTTTTGTCCCATTTAACCAAGATCGTATCTCCTACAGTTTCCAAGATCTCCATGTACTGCATTTTATACTGTACACACTGTATATATATATATATATATATATATATATATATATATATATCTGATTTCAGAAAGTGTAGAAAAACCGTTATTGATAAGGTTGTGTGCTTCGTATTTCGCTAGTTAATTTTTTTAGAGCATATGTTGTCTAAGAAATTTTACTTGCTTTATGATCTCCTATTGACCCTAAAAGTTAATGAAATGAAACTGTATATTAATACGTTCGCGACTTAGAAGTTCTTTGCAGACACACAGGTGGACCGTTATTATTTTTAGCTGATATTGTCGTGCACCACCGCTGGTGCACGACGGCCATTAACTGAAATTTCTAGCTTGTGGGCGCCGTGCGCCACCAATGGCGCATGCGTTGTCTACAGCAAAAGTACTTGTTTCTCACAATTCTTGCACATGACAGTCTTTTACTACCCAGTGATGATGAAAATTACAATATAATTTTACGTAAATAAAGAATTTCATGTATGTATTCAATAAAATAATTTTTTGAGTGAGAAAATAATTACCTGTGAATAAATACGGTACTTATTATGGTATAATTGCAGCTAAATTACCTTCTAAAAAGGTATCTGCTAAAATGGCCACCAGAATCGAGCAAATTTTGCTTGCCGCTAAGAAAATCACAAAGTCTGTAACGAGCAGTGCACCTTCTGGTTTATTGTTACAACAAAATATGACCAGTACAATAAATGAATTTGCTTCAACTTTAGATGTTTTAGAAGAATCCACCAGGGGGAGAGGAATGCCAGAAGCAAAATTAGTAATAAAACAAAAGCAACCTATAGTTTGTTCTTCTCGAAACCTAAATAATCAAAAACAGTTTTTTGAGTCGTCAGACGAGGAAAGCGATTCATTTGAAGGTTCAGATGATTCCTATAGGCCTACGGATTCTCAGGATAGTAATGACGAGGTTAGCGATGAAGACATTTCATCAAACCAGAACTCCAGTGATAATTTAAATGAGAATATAACACATGTAACTACTTAGGGTCCTTGTGGAAATATCTCTAAAGATTTTCCATTTTCTGATACTCCACAACTAAATCAGGTTGACGTTTCCAGTCCATACAAAATTTATCGGGAGTTTATAGACAATAATATCCTTGAATTAATAGCAGACCAGACAAATGGGTACGCATTACAATATATTCAAGGTTATAATCTTTCCCGACGATCACTTGTCCGTCAATGGAGAGACACAGACAGGGATGAACTTCGAAAGTTTTTTGGCATTTTGATGATAATGGGCATAAATCATCTACCTAAGATGCGTCTCTATTGGTCCAAATAAAATGTATGCAAATAACGAGATACAGAGAAACATAAAACGTGACCGATTCGACTTGCTGCTAAAGTTTATTCGTTTTTCAAATAACGCTACTCCTCAAAATACTGACAGGTTAACTAAAATTATAAATATTTTAGATCGAATTATAAACATTTATCAGAGGATTCTAAAGCCTAGCAAATAGGCGATTATCGATGAGACCATGGCGAGAAGCCGACTTGTCTTCCGACAATATCTTCCAGCAAAGATCACATAAGTATGGGATTAAAGTATATAAGATGTGCACACCTGAAGAATACACATACAATTTCAGCACATATTGTGGTAAAAATGACGACGGACAAGAACATGTCAGTGGACATGGACACAAGGGATAATCTTGTACATTGATAGTTTTTACAATAGTGTAAAATTAGCCGAATACCTTCTACAAAACAATACCTACGTATGTGGCACTTTGAGGAGTAATAGGAAAGACAATCCAAAAGAAGTATGTCAAAAAAAAAACTCAAGAAAGGTTAAATATATGGGAAGGAAAATAACAAAGGGGTACGAGTTTTCAAGTGGCAAGACAAAAGATCAGTCTTCATGCTAAGCACTTTGCCTCAACGTATGGATGAGTTAGTTCCTACTAGTTTACAAAACAGGAGTGGTCAAGATGTAGTAAAACCGAGATCGGTTATAGATTACAATAAGTCTAAAAAAGGAGTAAAAGTTTCGGATCAAATGTCTTCATATTACACTTGTCTTCGGAAAACTATCAAGTGGTATAAGAAGGCTGTCTTTGAAATCATTTTCGGAACCAGTGTAGTTAATTCGTGGGTAGTGTATTATAAAAATAACAAAAAACAGCTGGACATTTTACAATTCAGAAAACAACTTATAAACAAACTACTTGATTATGAAGGCACAGAAGTAGAAAACCACCAAAATGTACAAGAAAACCAAAGAGAGGGGGGGAGAAAGATAAGTCACAAATTGAAGAGGTTTAAGGGAGACGTAAGACAAAATCGTAAAAGATGCTTTTCATGCTATGAGGTAATGCAAAGGGAAAGAGGTACTAAAGAAGCAAGAGCGAAGACAGCGAATAATGACCTACTGTGACAGTTGCGACGGCAATCCACCAATGTGTTTGAACTGTTTCGATATGAAACATATCTAGTTTCTACTTTTGTTTCATAGTATTCGTTATTTTTTATTATTAGTTTGATTAGTTATAAGACGAATTTCAAGTTTGAATAACTTGAAAAATTTAGGTTTCAATTTATTTTCCAATGATTTCATTTGATCAGAAAAAAATTATATTGAAAAATGTTGTGTTTGTAATAATCTATTGTAATCCATAAAAAAACTCCGATCTTAAAAGGGTGTGCAACGGCTGGCACATGATCTTTACTTCTAGCCGTAATATAATATAAAAGTCCTACATGTAGCCGTTGAGTTTATATCAAACACGATATCCTGACATAGCGTGCGCAAAATGTGGTACATGCCGGCTGATGATTATAACCGGAATGTACCACCTGTGGTACACAACGTCGCGAACGTGTTAATTCTTTTGTAGTAACTCTTACTATAATTGTATGCCTCAAAGCTTGCTTTGTATCTGATTTAAAGTAATGCTGCCAGCTTTCATATTTAGTTGCTTTGTCCATGAATTTTTATTTCACCGACAAGGCATATTTTCTCTCCTCTTTACCCCTCTCTCACAATCTCTCTTGCTAACCCCCTTTACCTCTCTCTCTCGCTCTCTCTCTCTCTCTCTAATGGAAAGCGAAAAGTTTTTGTTTGTTATAATTTCTATATTTATCGGTATTATGAAAACTTTTTCTCAACCCCAATATTATCTTCCGCATATAAGATTGTAAAATAACCTTTTCGTTAATAAATAGGAGTAATTATAAAGATTTCCAAACAAATAAATATTTAGAGGTATGAATTTACAAAGCATACAACAAAAGTCCCATTTGAGTAAAGCAGAAACCTCATCAAGCTCTTACTAAAGGCCATACGCTTTGGAGACAAACAATGCTGTGAACTCCAAAGTTCTATTGCAGCGCAACTTGCACTAATAGATATGAAAATAACTTCAGCCTAAATATCCTTATCAACTACACGCCTTATTTAAATGTTTTTGATTATCTGCAATTTTTAAGCGAGAGGTTAGATTCTATTATTAAATTGCACCGTTTTGTAGCTAAAACTCATGTAAAGATGACGCTTTCTAATAGACCGCCGAAATTTGATAGACATTTCTTACCCAAGTAAATTGTGAACTATAAATTGTCTGATGCATTAGCTCAGTTTTGATTTGGTTCCATACCTAACAGTTACGTTATCATTGAGGCACTATTTCTTGAAATTAGCTATGCGCATGAAAAAATTGTTAAATCGTAGCAAATTTTCAAATAACGAACTTCATCTCTGTAGCTTGCTCAAATCTACTCGAAAGTTTATATATCAATTTTCCTTAGCTTGCACGCCGATTACATCACATTAGTTGGCCCCACGTTTTGTGTGTACATTTCCTAAGCTTAGGGTAAATTCGAGTTTTATGGTCATATCTTAGCCAGCACTTCTTCCAGAACAGTGTGTAAATATTTGGTAAATGTGGACATCTAATGCCAGTTTGGAATTTATGCTACGCAAAGCATATTGCTAGAAGATTTGGGTACTCTCAACGGATAATTGTCGTTTCATTTAATGCGGGAAAATGTAATAGAATCTGAAGTAAACAAAATATATCACTTTTACCATAAGATAGTAAATGTGCCTCGACCGTTTGGGAATTGCAATTAGTGCGTTTTGCCGCTTTGGGTTATAACAGCTTGTCGTCTGTGATTTTATATTGCTTTCAGTTAAACATAAGAACGAGTAATAATTTCCATCTCTTTGGTTCGCAATGTTTGACCTTAAACGTAATAGCTTTTCAAGATAAACTTTTTTCACGCCTCGTAAATCGTAAACCCATTCAAAAGAATTGTGCCCGTTTATAGTACCTGATAAGTTTTGATAACAGCAGTCGAGTAATGGGAAACTAAAACCTTTAAGTTCGAACTAGTTATTACTAACCGTTGCTGTTTCGATCCTATCAATGATAATTAGTGGACATACATAAGTTTTATCTTTTCAAAATGCTTTACGACATTTGTCTAGCTGTAAACGCCCGACTTACAAGCCTGCAATTAATTCTATTGAACGTGGCAATGTACAAAAATTACGATACAGGCAAGTATACTTGTAGAGGAGAAATGATATCGACTTCTGTGTTCTACGTGTCAAGATCAATACACTATCTGCATTTTGTTATTGTTAGAAATTCAAAAGTTCGCAATAAAGCGAATGAGTCAAGTCTAGTAGCTCTGTAATCAAAGCCATGTTAAGTGACAAGCGTTTTGCTGTTATTTACAGCTTATGGTTCATTGTTTCCGGTCTTTTAGGTTTCCCAGATGTATTAAGAGTTATTCTTACTTAAAATAGGTAAAACAAAGTTAAAAAAAAATGCATTTTTTAAATTTATAACTTTTGTATATTCAAATAAACAAAATAAATTTCTTGTTTTAATTACAGCCTTTTACTTCAATTCAAAACGTAATGTTTATTAACTCTACACTTAATGCACTAGTTGGTTTCAGTATTGGCACTTAGACCATTTTTATTTTCAGCTCCGTTAACTTCTTTCCCTAAAATATGATCTTCAAGAAATTTTTGCAAGGAAACTACACTACAGACAATACAATTTCAATAGTAATGTATGTTTGGAGTAAAGAAAAAAATGTATAAATTTTTTGTCAGTATAAGTGAAAAGCCATCCAAAGTGGTTTTTACCAAATATAAGCTCTATTATGGTGAAAATCGCGATGGATTGCAATCAGAAAATTCCAGTTTGAGCCTCCCAGAATATGTGGGAATACTATACATACATAACATGATAGACATAATTTAGAGAGTTAGAATAAAGGGTTAGGCAGGGTCAATAAAAATAGTGTTGACATTGCGTTCATTTGGTGTAATATATAATAAAGTCCTACAACAGCAATGCCTATAGATTGTTACGTTTCGTCCCTGTAATTAAATAATTTGGAGCATAGTTAATTCAAAATTTCATATCTCCTATTGTTTCTACGGTTATTTTGCATACCTAGTATCGGGTTTGTCCCGCTTTCAATTTTAAACAATTGTTTATTCCTCATGCTGTAGAATTTCTATTAAATATTCAGTTGCAAAGTTAACTACTTTAAATTTATTCCATTTTTATAATGTGAAAATCTAAGATTTTATTATTATTAATAAAGTACGAAGATCTATTGTATTTTAGATATAGTAGTAAATCTGGTATCTATTTATCAAAACACTTGTTTCAAAAATATTTTAATAGGTTTAAAACGTGGTTGTTTTATCTACATACGGGTGTTGTTGGAAAACACTATGCATTGCGATGAAATATTAATTATCAATTTCCCGTTATCAAGAGTTGTTGGCTTTGAGTTTCTAATGTGGAATATTCAATTGATTAATTGATTTGCTGTTAACGATTATTTTAGATCCATCATACGATTTGTCATGCTCCGAATTATAAAATGTTCTTGCTGAAATTTAGTTGTATACTTAAGATGGATTTTGTGATAAGAAGTACGAAGCCAAGCCATTGCGTTTATGAACTTCTGTTATTAGTTAGCTGACTAGTAATGATTATTATTTACCGAAAATGTTTTTTATTATGTTGGTGGACGTACTAAAACAATAGAAATTTTTGAAGAAACAGATGGAATTCGCCTTGAGCTTCCAGAATCTTTTTTCTCTTGGGCCATTATATTGAAGCGCTCTACCACCAAACAATTACGACCATTCTTGAAGACTGCATTTTTATTTTAGGTGGAAGTGTGAAAGATAGCACTCAACAGTGGAAACGCTATGGACATACGTTTTAACGTTATCACAAGCTGCCAAGGAATTTCCACCTGCAAGTTGAGAGTTTAGTTTAAAAATGTATCTATAATTTTACCACCTTTCTAGCTGTTTCAAAGGGAATTTGAAGACAATATTTATGGTTCGTATTTGAATTTATTGTGTTAGAAAGTGCACCTACCCAGTTTCTTCTAAAAAATTCTATTTTCTCTCTATGGAAAATTTAGAACATACTAATAATTCAACGCAATATTTCTTTTATAATTTTTTAAAGCTCCACCCGAATGCATTTCGACCAACAAATGTTTTTCTATGTAAGTAGTTTTGCCTTTATTTGCTTACATTTGATGGCAATTGTTTAAAAATTGTATTAAGTATAAGTATACAGAAATTATTTTATGACTAACTTTGGTATCAAATCTTTAAACTTGTTAAAATAAGTGACTGAAAACAAGTCGCTATATATCGAGCACACTATATATAAATCACAACACTTTAATTCATGAAAGGAAGCTCATTCTTCAAAAATCGTATAATATTTAGTAAGATAGATAACTTGTACGGCGTGTAATGCATTTTAAATTAAATATACAAACATAAAATTGTAAAGAAATACTCAGGAATAACTGTTTAAACGCAACGAGTTTTAATAAAATAAATACGCAATTATTGATAGGAAATAACCTGGCATGCTAGCTATAAACAAATCTCATTCAAAGTATCAACGCATAAATAAATAGATGCATTCAAATACGTCATCATAGAAAATTTACTACGTGACCAACAACATTGTATTCTCATAAAATCCAACAGATTTTGGAGTACTAAATAACAAATAACAAATGTTTGGTTACACGATAAAATTTGGATAATAGCAAAAATAAACAAGAGGACGTGACCT
The DNA here is from genome assembly GCA_036346225.1 of Platerodrilus igneus. Classification (NCBI taxonomy): domain Eukaryota; kingdom Metazoa; phylum Arthropoda; class Insecta; order Coleoptera; family Lycidae; genus Platerodrilus; species Platerodrilus igneus. The sequence goes on from JARFIW010000791.1 coordinate 9,584,535, forward strand.
AAACGAAGGTTGGACGAAAGTTGGATTTTCAGAGAAATGCGCTATGCAAAGTACGTGCTTAAGTGAGAATATACATCACTCCGACACGGGTCTGGATGGTAAATTAATTAAAATTACGGCGAGCAGCTTGAACAACCAACAATGTTAAAGTTGTGAAGCTCGAGAATGACTGTCAATAACTAATAATTACAAATGAGTAGCTTGAACAACCAACAATGCTAAAGTTATGGAGTTCTATGACTGACTGGTCATCATGGGCTCCTCAAGGGTATTTATGCAAGCCCTGCTCTTGCATCACTTGTGGGAAATGCAGATCTCATGTCTACTATTTTCTTGATACAATACAATGTATTACTTTTTAATAATCTTTATTTTAACAATTAGTTTCTTATAGTCTATTGTGAACTGCACCTGCAGTATCATGTTACGTCTGTAATACAAAGTAGTTGTTTCCTTTCTCACGTCTGATTAATGAACTTACATAAATGTGTCCTTCAATTATACATGGTAACAATCTATTTCCTAAGACTTAATAAACATATATATTTCTGTGAAAGTCGATAACAATCGAGCCCCACGCTTGGGCCATATAAATTTGCAGTGGATTTCTCTAAAAATATCAGAATCGCCTTCGAGTCCCTATACTTATTGGGTCGTCATAAAAATTTTCTGAAAATTAATAAAAATACATACCTCTGGAACGCCTCCTTATTTCTGCACACCCTGGCTAGCTCTAAAGTCTGCTTCTTCTTGGATACCTACCATCCTAAGTTCATTCTTTCTCACATATACAGTCTAATGAAATTACCACTCAAATAATGCAACAACACATACAACCTTTTTATTTACGCATATTTACAAGTTTCCATTAGCAAGAAAATATTTAAACATTTGTATATACAGTTTCATAAAATGTTACCATCTCAATCCTTTTAAAGTTTCATGATTTTTATTTATTTCAACAAATTTATATTAGAAGAGTAGATGGGCCCGTCGTGCAACCCTAAATTGATTTTTATTCTGGTCTTATGGTGAGCTCAGTATAACCCAGTTACTGTAAATGCTTTTAAACATCAAATTTTGTTTAAAGACCCGTTTACTCTTTACAACAAATTATTATATCATTTATTAACATTTTCAAATAATAAATATCAATTGTCCTTTACATATACCCCTTCAAATGAGTTTTTATGCTAACAAAATACACCCCCAATAACTCAAAACACTCAAGCATAAAATATCAGCACAAATGTTCAAGCAAAAGCAAGAAATTAATTTCTTTACCTGGAGCAAACTTCTTCCATCGTTACCTCTGAAGATGTGTTCCAAAACCCTCGTCGTTTTGTCCAATTACTTCGTTGTTATTCATAGATCCAACTCATTTTCACTCCCTATCCAAATCTCTGTAACCGCCTTCAGCGTTTCTACCCCGATGATTGTCCCGACCAAGCTTAACCTTCCGTAATCACTACACTTCACGTATTCTTGTTTCAAACTTTTCAACGCGCTTACTCTAGTACCATCTCTTCGTTAGTTCATTGCATGTAGTAACAGCATCGTCTATAAGCCAGCACCCACTTGTGCAAATCACACTTTTAATAAATTATCGATGTACATTACTAAAAGCGTCTTACACACTTTTAATTTAGGATAAGCAACGTACGAGAATTAGTACAAAGTAAGAGTAAGTAAGAGAGCCTTAATGCCTCTCCTCGTGTATTTATATGATTTTGTACACTCCCGACGAACCCTATTTCCATCGAAAAACTTATTTTTAAAACAGATTCTACAAATTTTATACGTAACGAACTTTTACGTCCGAAAATTCCCAGTCTACCCCTGCTTTTACATTGAAATCTGTTCAACAACATCTAACTGACGCGAGCTTCTTGAAATTTCTAGCATTCGACCAATTATATTGCTTTCCCCCGTTTTTAACGTCCAACCCCTAGCTACCTTTCCTCATTTAACCCTTATTTACTGTATCTTTTAGAATCTCACTCAAGCAACAAAAAATCGATATTGTGGTTGACCTCCAAATCTACCGCGTACTTTAGACGAGTATTTTAACCAACGTTCTATTATACGTGTTCTCTGTCTGTTTTACATTATGAATATTCCAATTCACTTTGCTTTCAAAGCATCTGTTATTTTAGTAGTTTGTCGCATTGACCGTTACAAACAATTCTACAGAATTCTGTGCCAACGTTCATTACAGTTTTTTGAACTTGACATTTTAACTATCAGGTGTTTCTATGAAGCAAACTGTCCGTTTGAAATTATAATTCCAAGTTTTAGAGTTTTTTAGGATTTGTATAACGAACGTTTAGTTTAGCTAAATGGAAATATGCGTTAAAATTATTGATTTTCTATACCCAAAAGCTCCGTTTCTTATCCGATGCGCTTGATTTAAAATATTAAAACTAGTTATGCGTATCCCTAGGTTTCATTTACTCTAAAGCTTCTACACGTTATGCAAATTTAACATTCTGATTTAGAAATACAAAAATATCTTATTATCCATCCGTTTTCAATGTCACAACTAATTAATTTGGCGCGTAGATAAATTATTCCTATTTCGTATATACACAGTCGTTAAAAATTTATTATTTAGACCTATCTATCCTTCTTAACCTATATTTTCAACGACAATATATTACTCATATTTAGACCAGGGTAGAAAATTAAATAATCACATCAAATAATTTTAATCACCGTGTATAAGGAATTTCATTAAATAATACGCGTTATTAAAACCATGAAGCATAAATAAACTCGGTTGTTTCAGTAAAAATAAGAAATTTAAATTATTTATAAGACGCTTTATATCAAAAGAAGCAGTATTGAAAAGCTCTGTGTGTAATGTAATTATTTCTAAACAAAGAGAAATTACGTGCAAAATTTATCTTAATTAACTCTATTTAAGTAACCGGTAGTAAAACAAAGTGTACCTATAATAATTAATATTTAAGTTGTATTCGCTAAAAATGAAAAGGATAGAAATCAATTTTAATTGGAGTTAATTAAACCGTTAATAACATATAATACCTATAGAAACTTGTAAAAACCCAAGATTAAAATACCACGGATTAAAGCTCTGAGAATTAATATTATTTTGAACACCTGCATAGTTTAAATGTCACATTCGGCGTAAAGTTTGCAGATAATTAATGTTTCAAAGAATCTTGGGGAAAACGTCGCATAATAGTTACGAGAATTGCTAAAGCTGGGATATTTCACACTCCATGTGGACTAAAATAATCGATAATGAAGAGTGTCAATTTGCACCAATAAGAACACGGTAGAGAAGGAAAGAGAAAATGCGTCAAGCAAAGACACATATTGTAAAAGGCGGGATTCAAGCAACGTCACGGGGGTCACAATTGGTTAAAAATAGGATGCAAATATCAGAGGTAGAAACAACAATTTCGGTATAAAAGTCAATTAGTTATTTCTCGGACATGCTTGCGTGCCGTGTGTTGAAATTTCTGAGATTTAAATGGGACGAGTGAAAATTCGTAAAAATCGACGCGCGAGCGACAGACTGGGAACATAGAATGAGGAATTCTTTAGAATTACCCGTTTTGAGGACAAAAGCGACGTGCCGGCTTTTTGCTATATATACCGAGATGAATATAAACAAGCTCTCTTAGACTCTGAGACTTTTGACGATTCGATGCGTTAAAAGCTCGTACATACGCGACTTGATTGAAAATGTTAAACCGTGCATTTTAGTTTGATTAAATAATTTAAAGATTGCTAGTATATTTTAGTGATTCAAAATAGCTTGTTATTTACGTGTTAACATGAATGTACTTCAGTGCACTTAGATACAAGGTAATAAAATTTAGTTTCACTGTACCAATTAGCAAAATTTACAACGACGAATGTATACACAAAAGTAGGCAGTTTTGGCGTATATTGGTGACAGAAGCATGAAGTTATTTGCTATTTTTCGGGGGTGTTAATAATTAAATGGTTCAAATACGTGTCTGGATCCACGAAACAAGGGTCAGATATACATAGATGAGTTCCGGAAATGCCCAGAAACTACTGGTGATGGAGAAAATTTTAAAAGCGTTGAGAATAAGAAGCCGTAATTATAATCCTGTTGAATGGTGTGATTAACTAAAGAAACGATACCTTGAAACGACGAGGACAGTAACCTTCAGGTAAATTATACTATTTTGTTTGACATTTTGTGTGTATTGAATGACTTTATAATTGATTTACTTTAAATGGACATTAGTGAAATTGTTCTAACCATAAAAGTTTAATTTTAAGATGAAATTTGCTTGTTTAAGTAAAAGGGTATTTTGTTTTGATGTTCGGGAATATGATGAAACTTTGGGTATGTCTTTGAGCTCAATTAGACAAACCTGGTTAATTAACGTAAAGGGTTGGTAGATGCTCCTTTGTACTCAGACTCCGGTCTGTTTATATTGTTATATTAATTAGTAGGCATCCAACAAGGACTTGAATTCTGGATGCACGTTAAAGTGATAATAAAATTAATTTTGAAATTCCTTTTAAAAACTGAATTTTATGTTGAAATTTAATTTGAAAATTTAATGTATTCTGAATATTGATGTAAATAGAGTTAACGTTGATGTTTGTGGTAGGAATGTGTTTAATTTTTATGAATGAGGAGATTTATAAAATTAGGTGAGCAGCCGAGGCGAAAAGCGTAGTTCACGGATTTGGAGGTTTCACAGCATAATTTGACGCCCAATCTGTGGGGCTCGAATGTTTTTTTTTGGATCAGTTCCCGCATTCAAAGGAGGTTTCACAGCAATATATATATATATATATATATATATATATATATATATTGCTACACACTCTTTTCCTTTAGCGTGGTATTTAATTTCGCTTACCTTCAAATATGTGTAGTTATCAAAATCTCGTGTAAAATAAAATAGAAAGAATATTTCCTTCTAAAAGCGCCGACTAGCTCAAACGGTTATTTTCCACGTAACATGTACGACCATAACCTCAGGTCGAGGTTCTAGGGTTCTGCTCTAGTATTTGTATCTACCAAAATAATGTGATGTACCAATTTATCAATCAAATATTTTTATCACACACAAAAATTATAAACTTTTTTTTTACTATGATTAAATATTTATCGAATCCTGATAAAGTCTAGGTGTATTTCCAGGTAATTTCTACAAATGGAGACGACGCTGCGCTCTCCAAGAAGTTCCTGCAATTTCAAAGCGTTTTAATAACCAATATTAAAATTTGAAAAATTATTATGATCTGCAAATTAATGACAGAACTACTTGGTGACTTTTTCAGATCTTTGCCCATTACAAACTGTAGCCAAAAGGTATACTAGAATTTTGAAAAACAAACTTGTTTTTACATCTAACATATATAATGCACAAACTATAATTTAGTTTTCAACTCAAATGTCAAAATAGTAATAATTAAAATGTGAAAAACTCATACATCCCTTCTTCACTATCGTAACTTCCAAAAACCATCTTTCACCATTTACTTTGCTGCAGCTCTCGCCTAGCACTGTTCCATGAAAGTCTTCTCATTACCAGGAACCATACCATCATATCCTTTTGCCATACTTCTATATTCTTTTAGGTAAAATCTATATTACCTTATGTCAACTTCTTCAAAATAAAAATCAAAACTTCTTAAAACTCAAAATTATCAAATCTAACTATATTTTTTTGTTCATATCAAATCTTATCAAACATTAATTCCAATTAGATCTTGAACATTGCAAAATCTTATCAAAAACATTAATTCAACATTAGAATTTGTACATTTTATCAAAAAATATTTTATCAATCAATTCAATAAACATAATATCGCCTTGGTTACCATAATTCTCACATCCTACCTTAATATTAAACATTTTAAATATTACATCAGACCACTATATACAAAATAATAAATAACATTTTTAAATCCCCAAATTTTGATAGTCTTAATAAGCCTAAATTCAAAGGAAATTCTCCCCCCACCCCTTATCACCATTACATAAAAGCCCCACTGAATTTTGAAGAAAAAATCAACAAGTCCCCTACAAAGATACAGGTTTGAACAAAATTTTTTTTCTGAATAAATTCACATCTTGAAATTACATTAACCCACACACGCCGCTCCGTCTCCATTTTCTCAGGCCAATATGCCCCACTTACGAAACGAAAGGATATAACTTTTGTATGTGATAACGACCTTTCGGCCTACCTTGTTGATCCACCAGTCCATGCACATTATTATAAATGGACAATCGTACAAAAATGATAACTTTGCACAAATATCTTTCTCTGCGTTTGAAACTCTCAAGCGTTTTACGATTACCATGTCCCCTACTTTTAAAACTGTACGTTTCTTGATCTTACTTTCTCGTCAAATAAACCTATATGATCCTCAAATAACTTTCCTAACTTTATTCTTATATTCTTATTTTTTATCCAGATCCGTTCTTCATCGCAAATCTTCTCAAACAAACTACATAACCAAACTGTATCTACATCTATATTAATTCTCGTCCCTACTCCAATATTTTCATGATTCCCATCTCAACTATCTTTCTGACTAACCGAATTGACGACTCCTAATCCTATGCAACCATTTTCTTCATCCCTAATATTCTTCTGACTATCTGTATTAACCACTCCTAATCCTATGCTATCCTTATTCCCATCCCTAATATATTCCGAGTTATCCAAAGTAACCACTCCTAAATTTATATTATCCTTATGACCCTTTCTAATATCCTTCTGTTCACACTTAATAGCCATTCCTAAACCTGTTTTATCCATAATGTCATTCCTGACCTCCTTACTCAAATCTGCACTCAACCAACTATTCCGTACCTTATTCATTTCGACACATTTTTCTTTCCCATTAATAAGAACACCAAATCGCTCAATGAAATCAATACCTATAATAAAATCCAACTGCAAACCATCTGCTATCAAAAATTCTGCTTTCCTTACTTTTTTTGGACCTATAAAAACATTTACACATAACATCTTCTCAATCATCGTTAACTTCTTCCTCATTGCGGACCATAAATTCACCTTTTTAATTGTAACAATACGCCCTTTTAATATTTCTTGATGCTTAAGAACAATTTCCTTTTTTATTAACGTCAATTCAGAGCCACTATCCACCAACGCTAAATATAAACAATTTCCTAACCCTAAATAAATAAATGGTAACCTTTTATTTGAAGTTTTTTTTTCTAACAACAAATCAACATAACTACACTTATCTACTAAAGTATTTACAAAAATACCTCCTGAATCTATATAATTGAAGTTTATTTTGTCCCGAAGCGCTGCAATGTACATCAACCACCTCAATCCTATCTTCTTCCTCCCTTCTTGGGTTTATTGTTGACATATTATGTATGCGTGCATTTTTTTCTTCCTGTTTCACTGGATCCATCCTATCCTGTTCGTTATTTATTCTTTCATTGTATCTCGGTCGATGATTTTCATACTGTCTTCCTTGCCCCTAAAAATCTGTATTAAACTTCCGTTCCCAATATCCCTGATTTCTCGGCATGTTGTCATTCCTTTGTTTCCGTCCGAAATCATTGTACCCTAACGGAGACCTAAAATTTCCCCGTTCATATCTCCAAGGTTCCTCCCTTGTTATTCTCCGGTCTGGTCCACAAGGCTCCACATCTCGTTCCTTCCAAAACCTGTCTCTATGAACATCTCTTCTAATTCTGTCAGTCTCCTCTAATGATCTTGCCATTTCATAATTTCTAATCACTTCTAAAAATTCTTTTAAGGTCTTTAAATTTTGTATGGCGACCTCCCGATTGACTTCATTATCCATGTGTCTGGCTAACAATTGGATGATGTCTTGTTCATCCATCTTAGGTGTAATATGTCTTGCCTGGTTAAACTTTTCAATAATATATTCCTCCCTTGTTCCGTAATTCCTTGTATACATCCCTGATATTAAAGTCATTCGAATATCCATTTGCTTTGCATTTCCCCAGTACTGTTCAGTGAATAAAACCCTGAATTCGTCATAAGTTTGGTATTTGTCCTTTATGATGCTGTTCCATTTTTCCGCACTACCAGCTAATGCCAGATTCACTATTTGTAACTTTGTACCTTCGTTTTCATTTTTAACCACCTCGTTTACCTTATCCAAAAACGTCATAGGTTGTTCCCATTTTTTCTTCAAACCTTGGAATTAATTCTTTGCTAAATTTAAAACTACCTTCCTCATGTAGATGACATTGACCTTGATCCTTCCCCACTTGGTCCTTAATTTGATTTTTTACAACATCAATGATCTCTCTCATTTCTCCCCGTAACTTTTGTATGGATTCACTTGATTCCTTTTTTCTATAACTTTTATCCACTTCAAAACTTTTCCTCAATCTTAATTCATCATCATTTTGTTTTCGACCTTACTTAAGGTCGGTTTGACGCAGCTCTAACTTCTTTTCTATTCTGTGCTAATCTAAAAAGCTCTACATACCCTTCACAACCTAAATTTCTAATAATTTGACTAATATAGTTTGGTCTAGGTCTTCCTATATCCTTCTATCTTTTTCCTATCCAGCTGGCTCTACATAGATATTAGCAACCTGATGGTTGTTAAAGAACTCTAACATGTTTACATGATTACCATTTATAGGGAAATGAAATATAATCTGGTTATCCGCTTCAAAAAGGAAAAGTGTTAAATTATATGTTATGGTAAGGCTTAAGCAACGAATCGCTGTCAACATGCCAGACCGCTACCTAATTGTGAGTTATGTTATGGTGACGTTTATTAAATTATATGTTATGGTAAGGCTTAAGCAACAAATCGCTACCAACATGCCAGACCGCTACCTAATTGTGAGTTATGTCATGGTGACGTTTATTAAATTATATGTTATGGTAAGGCTTAAGCAACAAATCGCTACCAACATGCCAGACCGCTACCTAATTGTGAGCTATATCATGGTGACGTTTATTAAATTATATGTTATGGTAAGGCTTAAGCAACGAAACGCTACCAACATGCCAGACCTCTAACTAATTGTGAGTTATGTCCTTGTGACATTTAGTTAACTGATTTTTATTTTTTTTTGTTTTGTTTTCGAACTTACTTAAAGTCGGTTTGACGCAGCTCTAAATTCTTTTCTATTCTGAGCTAATCTAAAAAGGTCCACATACCCTTCACAACCTAAATCTCTAATTATTTGACTAATATAGCTTTGTCTAGGCCTTCCTACTCTATTTTTATTTGGTAGTCTATAATCTAAGACTTTACTAAATAGTCCCTCATGTCTTAACTGGTGCCCTATCATTCTATCTCTCCTGACCTTCAATTGTTTCCACATACAGGGTTCCTCACCTATCCTTCTATAAACTTCCTCGTTTGTTATTCTATCTGTCTAGCTAATCTTTAACATTCTCCTATAGCACCAAGTTTCAAAAGCTTCTATCCTTTTCTTATCTACTTCTTTAATTGTCCAAGTCTCACTACCGTATAGTAGAACGCTCCATACGTAAAAAACTTTTTCTATTATCTAAACTAATACTATTAGCTATTAGTAAGTTTTTCTTTTTTAAAAACATTTTTCTAGCTTGAGCTATTCTAGCTACTATATCCCTTCTGCTACGTCCATCCTTTGTAATTATACTACCTAAATAGCAAAATTCATCTACCTCCTCTAACTCGGTATTACCTATTTTTAATTTTGGTTTATAACTAGGCTGTAACTCACTTGTCATTATCTTTGTCTTTACCGAGTTAATTCTCATACTATAGTTACTCCGTAGTATCTCATCTAAAATATTTAAAAACTCTCCTAACTCTTTTCTAGACTCTGCTATAATGGCTATATCATCTGCAAAACGTAACATGTCTATTTTCTGTCCCTGTACACTAATACCTATCTCTTTCTCTCTCTAGCTAAGTTTAAAGCTTCCTCAATATAAACATTAAAAATCAAGGGAGACAGTATACAACCCTGTCTAACACCATTTCTAATCTTAGCTTCCTTTTCTATTTCATCAAATCTAATTACTACACTTTGGTTTTTATATAGACTGTAAATAATTTTTCTATCCCTATGAGAGATTCCTATTTTTTGCAAAACCCTGAACATAACAATCCAATTAACCCTATCAAATGCTTTTTCTAAATCTACAAATGCGAAATGAGTCTTTTATTTTTGTAACCTTTTTCGATAATTACCCTAATCATTAGTATCGGTTCTCTAGTCCCTCTGTCTTCACGAAAACCATATTGGTCTTCGCCTAAATAATTCTCAGTCAAAGCTTCTACTCTATTTTTAATTATTATTGTTAGTATTTTGGAAGCATGAGAAGTTAAACTAACCGTTCTAAAATTCTCACACCTATCAGGTCCTGACTTTTTGGGATTGCGATAATAATATTTTTCGAAATCTATTGGAACCTCACCTGTATCATATATTAATTTCACTAGTTCATATAATCTATCTAAAGTTTTCTGACTTGCATATTTTATTAATTCTGCGGAATATCGTCTATCCCTGGCGCTTTATTTAGTTTAAGATTCCGAACAGCTCTATCAAATTCCTCTCTTAATATTGAGAACCCTATTTCTACATCCTCTTCTTGGTCGTTCTCTAACTCATCCATATCGTCTCCCTTATATAAATCTTCTAAATATCTTTTCCATCTATCTGCTACCTCAACTTTATTTATTAGAAGCTCATTATTCTCGTCTCTAATACCATTATATTTTTCCTATCTTCCCAAAAACTTTTAACTGCCCTGTATGCCCTGTCTGTCTTACCTACTCTCAAATCATCTTGTATTCCCTTACAGTTCTCTTCCATCCATTTATTTCTAGCTTTTCTACACTCATGTACTATCTTATTTCTAACTGTATTATATTTTGCTTACTTTCACTATCCACTTCTCTGAAAGGTTTAAGCTTTCTTCTATTCTCTATTAAATCTAATATCTCCTTTGTTACCCACGGTTTTCTCGCTTCTATTTTTTCTTACCTATAGTCTGTGTTGCTGTATCATGTACAGTCAGTTTTATTTCTTTCCATCTATTTTCTACGTTCCTTCCTACAGCTATCTCTTTGCTCTTATTATCTAATACTTGTTTATATTCCTCTTTTACCCTACTATCATTAAGCTTACCTAGATCCCATCCTTCTCTTTTACCCTTTCTCAATTTTTGAATTTTAGTTTACACTTCATTTTAACTAAGTTATGATCGCTATCTATGTCAGCCCCTGGATAACTACGACAGTTTTTAACTTGGTTTCTAAATCTTTGTTTAACTAAAATATAATCTATTTGGTATCTAGCCCTATCACCTGGGGCTTTCCAGGTATATCTTCTCCTAACATGTTGTTCGAATAGGGTGTTTACAGTTACTAATCTATGTTCCTGGCAAAACTCAACTAATCTTTCTCCTCTATCATTTCGTCTACCATACCCAAATTTTCCTACCATTTTTCCTCACTACCTTCTCCCACTGACGCATTAAAACCGCCCATAACTATTAAATTCTCATCTCCTTTTACTTTTCTCACTATACTATTTATATCCTCGTATACCTTTTCTACTTCCTCATCCTCGTACTGAGTTGTTGGCATGTAAACCTGTACTAAAACAGTGTCTGTGGGTTTTGTACTCAATCTAACCATAATTATTCTATCACTAAATTGTAAGTACTCTTTAACTTTATGCCCTAATCTTTTACCTAACACTATTCCTACCCCTGCCTGTCCATTAGTTGAAGAAGTTGTAATTATTCTATAATTATCTTTCCAAAAGTCATTACTATCTGGCCATCTCACCTCACTAATACCTAAAATGTCCCGCTTTTCCTTTCTCATTTCGACTAATAAATTCGTTAACTTATCTACTCTAAGTAATGACCTTACATTCCAAGTCCCTATCACTAAATCGAACTGTTGTTTTATATTCTTACGATGACGAGCCACAAGTACCCCTCCCGGAGATCCGAATGAGGAGTATTTTACCTCCGGACAAGAATTTTACTTGTGAGCTCTCCATCATATATATTTCGTGTTTTAGGCCACGCACACCTGGGAAATATTGTGGTAGGCTCCCATATCTTTCCACAACGCAGTTTTAAAGATTTTAGCAAAAGCCGTATCCGTCACGGCCAACCCCAACAAGCTTGTAAATTATTGAGGATCGCCCGAGACCAACCGACCCTCCTCCAATATCTTTTAGCCAGCAAGGCTGCTGCCCCTTGCTGCGCCTTTTAATCGCCTTTTACGATAAGCAGGCTTACTATAGTAGTATTCTTTATCCCCTACTATAGGGGATTCATCGTCCCTATTTTCTTGAATTAAATTTTTGGTATTTAAATGTGCCCGTTCATGCTTTTCGTCAACCAACTGTATTTCTTTCCTAATTTCTGTATTTTCTGTAACTACGAACTCAACACATCGCTTCACCTTTTCATCCAGCTCTTTTTCTATTTCATTTTTGCACTCTTGAACATCTTTCTGGAATCTTTAATTCATACACTTCATATTGTCTTGTACCTCTATTTTAAAATCCTTATGTATACATTGCATATCTTGCATCTGTTGTTTCAACTCTTGTTGACCTATTTTTACATTTTGTATCTCCTTCCTTAGCTCATCTTGTCCATCTTGTAAATTTTTTTCCATATTTCTGAGAAACATTAAAATGGTCTCCATTTCTTGACTGGAGGTTTTCGTTCCTTCATCTTTCGACTTAATGTCCTTTTGCTCGATTATGACCACATTAGGTTCTACATGTATCATTTCCCCTTCACTATCTTTCACAATGATCTCTATTCCTACTTCAGGAACCTTTTCTGTTGTGTCGCCTTTTTCCATATCTCGCTGCTGTATTACACATTCTTCTCTTCCGTATGATTTACCTGATCTTGTACAAAATTTCTCCTGTTTGCTCATTTTTAAATGAGTCTTTTTTTTAGTAATAACTTTTAGCCCCACTTAACTCCTACTTATAACTAAATAAAACAAATCCTTTTCTTTATTTTCAATATATTTCAATAAACTAGAGTGGTATCCAATATACTCACGTTAATCCCTCAGAGTTTTTAAATCTTTTCCTCTTCTGTCACGCACACTTTTTAAACTGTCAAACTGACTTTTCTGTACACAAAAATAATACTCTATATTCAGCCCCACTTTTCCATATGCATTACTATTGTACACCCTATTTTCACTTGCCCGTAACGTTGGGAGCCACTAAACTGCTACACACTCTTTTCCTTTAGCCTGATATTTAATTTCGCTAACCTTCAAATATGTGTAGTTATCAAAATCTCGTGGAAAATGAAATAAAAAGAATATTTCCTTCTAAAAGCGCTGACTAGCTCAAACGGTTATTTTCCACGTAACATGTACGACCATAACCTCAGGTCGAGGTTCTAGGGTTCTGCTCTAGTATCTGTATCTACCAAAATAATGTGATGTACCAATTTATCAATCAAATATTTTTATCACACACATCAATTATAAACTTTTTTTTTACTATGATTAAATATTTATCGAATCCTGATAAAGTCTAGGTGTATCTCCAGGTAATTTCTACAAATGGAGACGACGCTGCGCTCTCCAAGAAGTTCCTGCAATTTCAAAGCGTTTTAATAACCAATATTAAAATTTGAAAAATAATTATGATCTGCAAATTAATGACAGAACTACTTGGTGACTTTTTCAGATCTTTGCCCATTACAAACTGTAGCCAAAAGGTATACTAGAATTTTGAAAAACAAACTTGTTTCTACATCTAACATATATAATGCACAAACTATAATTTAGTTTTCAACTCAAATGTCAAAATAGTAATAATTAAAATGTGAAAAACTCATATATCCCTTCTTCACTATCGTAACTTCCAAAAACTATCTTTCACCATTTACTTTGTTGCAGCTCTCGCCTAGCACTGTTCCATGAAAGTCTTCTCATTACCAGGAACCATACCATCATATCCTTTTGCCACACTTCTATATTCTTTTAGGTAAAATCTATATTACCTTATGTCAACTTCTTCAAAATAAAAATCAAAACTTCTTAAAATTCAAAATCATCAAATCTAATTATATTTTTTTGTTCATATCAAATCTTATCAAACATTAATTCCAATTAGATCTTGAACATTTCAAAATCTTATCAAAAACATTAATTCAACATTAGAATTTGTACATTTTATCAAAAAATATTTTATCAATCAATTCAATAAACATAATATCACCTTGGAAACCACAATTCTCACAGCCTACCTTAATATTAAACATTTTAAATATTACATCAGACCACTATATACAAAATAATAAATAACATTTTTAAATCCCCAAATTTTGATACAGTCTTAATAAGCCAAAATTCAAAGAAAATTCTCCCTCCACCCCTTATCAACATTACAATATATATATATATATATATATATATATATATATATATATATATATATATATATATATATATCAATTTGAGGGACATGTAACTTGCGTTTTGATATAAATATCAACAATAAAATATTACTTTAGTACCTAAACTTGTTTTGTGGTAGAATTTTACTTGTACATATAAACATACACACCCACTACCACACTTTTACTCATCATTTTCATGTAGTCGGCAAAGTCTCGGAACGCTCCTGAAAACAATATTTTTGTTTTAAGTTAATTATGGCAACCTGTAATGTGCATTTTTTGTAACTCAACATTTTACGCTTTACTCAATTCGTAAATAAATTTCTGTAACCATTATTTCTATTCCTTATATTTATTAACTCGTTTGCGAATAATCTCTTTATATTATATTACACGACTATCGACTTTCACTCTCCACGATTCGATAGTGTGGTTAGATGATCGAGATTGAAACACATCCTTAGCCAAATGCGTCCTGTTATAATGAGTTGGTATTATTTGTTTCTGGTTATCTATAGCAGGTTGTTAAAGAAAACACCTGTGAAAACTTAATGATTCTTGCGGGATCCTTCGAAAAGTGAGGCGTGGTACGAACTATCTTGGCATACCACGTCGTTTATATTTATCTTTCTGTACTAAATGTTTTGAAAAATAAAAGATATAAGTGCTCTTTCACTTAAAAAGTACGAGTGTAGTTTTGTGAGTATGTGCTACATTCAACGTAGTTTCAGATAAGTACCTGTTTGATTTTTATGTCGTACGTATTGTAGAAGTTGAACTTTGAAGTCAAGTATTTTGAACCTAACTTGATGCTGTTATTAATTTGATTTACCTACGGTTTATTAATATACGTAGAATGTTTTTCTTTAAATTGGTTGTACTCTGCACATAAGTCACCGAAAACATGTATATCTACTTATACCTTGTTGAGTGAAAATCTCGTACTTTGAACACTTAAATACCTACAGATTGAATTCGTATATCTAAAATAGTCCTACTATTCGTGAACTTTTAGTTCTTACTTTCTTAGTGAAATGGTACGCAGCGACCATACTACTTCGCATTTCTACGCAGATAGCACAGGCGGAATTTCTATGAAAATAATAACCTGTCGAATTAAGCAACGCCGTCGCGTGCTGTGAATGTTAACGTCACTACAATCTGCTGTTCTGTTATCAGATTCTTATTTGGTATTTACTCTTACTAAAGTAGTTGAAAATTTGAGGCGACATCGTTAAACAGATAAAATTCGTCAATGTTATATATCAATTATATCTCGTGTTACTTATAGCTGATTTTAACTTTCATATACTTACTGTACTGATATCTTTTTTAAGTTAACAATCTTTATCTCCAAACTTGTATCTTATTTAAAAGAGAGAATTTGTAAGAAGTTTAATAATTTAAGAAATACTAAATTCGAGAAAACTATGAATAACGTAGTAAATTTATGTTAGCTAGGGGTTTTGCTTCTGACCCTCAGTCGGACAAGTTATAACTATTCATTTTGCTGTAAGCGGTACAAACGATAGTACTATCGAGTTCCGTCCCAGTCGGCCGATTAATGTTTTTCTTTTGGGCCATTTCATATTTTCAGATATCGAACTTGTTCTTTGAATTACTGAACAATATTATTAACTCTTTTATATTATAAATGCTACTATGCCTAATTTTTGGAAACATTGTGAAAATAATGATATTTGGTAATTTGATAATTGTTACTGATGTATTACAAAAGTCAATTTGTTTTGGTTGAGCATTCTAGATTAATTATTAAAGTGAAATTACTATATCTTACTCTTTTATTTTGGGTTGTGAACTCCAGGTATAATTATGATTGTTTTCTTTATTTTACAGGAACAAAAAAAATAAAAGTAAAGTTCTACACAAAGTTCTGTGGGAAATTCCCACAGGTAATGAATTTCTTTTTCTTATTAATTTCTATATTCAAATATAATATATAATTATTTTCTTTGAGCGGACTAGTGTTCTGCTATTGGATAAATATCTATCTTTATTTTATGTTTGTGCTAACACTGTATTTTATTTTTCAGCTAGGTAAATTGTTGCTGGCATCTTTATTTTTCTTGCTACCCCTCCCCCTATCCGACTCTCGCTAGCCGTGACACTCCCCCTCCTCCCCTTGATTTATGACAACCTGATCATTTACTTTGTCGTAAAATTTCTGACGTTCAAATTGGACGTTCACTTAAAAATACCCGTGGCAAACCCAATGACGTTTAACGCCACAAAGGCTTTAAGAAAATGTTAATATTAGCGGTTTTTATTTCATGAACACCTTACCAGATTAATTTTTAATAACCTGTACTAACATTCGGCAAAGTTGATCACAGATTTATCTGAATGTGATGTACTTCTTAACCTAGATGAGAAACATTCCTAAAAGCAGAACTAATTTATTCAAACAACAGACATTCTATGATTCACTATTCCGTTGTTTTCTAAAATTAGACTACCTTAAATAATAAAAAGTTTGCGCAAGGAAAGCTTGTCGCTTTTCAAAATGATCTGCGTGTTCGCTGGTTTGCTTTATGCTTTCTATAAACGTGACGAATACGATAAACTGCACTTGACTTGTTGCGAATGCTCAGTAAACGATAACACGTATAGAAGTCGGGAAAGGCTAAATATATTTGACGCCAAGAAAATTTACTTACGGCTCGAGTGGAGTTGAAACTAAAGTTGAATATGTGTAACCTAAAGAAAATCGTACCCTGTAAGGAAAAGAGGAAAAGTTATTGCAACATGTACATCTTAAAGAAATAGAAGGCATAAATTATCTGCGTTCTAAAAACAATATATCGCTTTTGTGGAGTGTAAAACCGTATTCTGGAAAAGAATGTCAAGATGCGTAATGCTCTAGCATAATATTCGAAGCTGAGGTGATTTATTTCTGGGATGGAATTTTTCATTTAAACCTAACATTTATTCGAACCATGTCTCCGGCTGTCACACGTTCAAATACGAAGTGACTGGCTAATCCAGCTTTAACTAAAAATGCTTTATATTATCCCCTTGCGAATGCTTGAATATAGACAGTTTTTAATATCGTGTCGATATTGCATTTGTTTCTAATATTAGGATATGGCTTTTCGTGGGTATCGCATTCCATTCCATGGTAATGGTGTACCCCAGTTGTGTATCTTATGTAAATAGCTATATTTATCATAAAGATGATGTGTATGGGCCTCAATTAATCGTAAAGATTTTGCTTTTATAAAACGAGTCCCCCAAAACTTATATTGAAAACAGATCAGGGCATCATATAGTGCAGTAAACAGAACCAAGCTCTTCCAGTGACAGTGGTGCGGTCGTATGCAACCTTTGCAAAAATATTATGCTAGTGCAGTTATGCTATTGCAAAAAAAACTTGCCAGTAGACAACAACGACTATTTTGCATGTAAGACACTGTAAGATTTGAGAAATCGCATTCTTTTAAACAAATACTTTTTACGCAGAATCTTATATTTTTTTCACAATGAATTGGAGATTTGAAAACTCCAAAGTTACTATACAAGGACCCTTTTCTGGTTGTTTAATAATATTGTCTAGTCAAAAGAAATCGGCTTGCATGTGTTCAAACAAGTGTGAGAATGTACATTTAATCAAATATAGTTAGAGTAATTGAATCTTTTTAATAAAACGTTAGGCAACTTTTCCGGTAATTTTTATTTCAATTTCAAACAGTTTTTCCCCATTACAGCTAGGGGTTTCGGACAATACCTATTCCCGTTCTCCATTGGAATTCTTGCTTCATCCAAGCGTGTCGTCCGCAACTCCTGTAAACTGTTACGTGCAAAAATGATATTACATTACAAATTTTGATTTGTTCAGAATGGGTGGGAACCCTGTAACAATTTTAAAGGTGCAGTGGGTAAGTATAGTAGTGCAGGCGTAGGTTCCTATGAGAAAGAAGAAATGATAAACCTAATAAACATATACATAAAAATGGCAGAAATACTTAAAAAAATTACCACTTAAGCTGAAAGGCTTTACTGATTGTCAAAGTAAGGGACGCCAAACCGCCTTGCCCCAACAATCCCTTCCATATTTTTGCCTCCCGAAAAATGGTTATTCCGGATAGCTCACCTTACTTTCACTGTTCCAATATTTACCCTCTCATAATTATCCTTCTCTACAATACTTTGAAAATGTCTAAAATAAAGGCCTCTCCCAAATATGGCTTCATCACTAGGGTGACTGAATATCTTTTCACAATCATCTATCTTTTAACTATATTATGAATAACTCTAAATAAAATTTTATCTATGCTTAAACTCTATCAACACTGATTTCTGGAAATATAATTGCACGTATATTGGCCTTAGAAAAACTAACCTAACATTACATGCAACTGGTCAGGTGTTATTAACAGAAATACTTAGAAATAAAAACATTAATCCGTAAATAATACTTTCATACCATTCTTCTATTTTCCATGGTTGACCTATAAGACATTTTAAATTCCTTTTTAGGAAATGCCCTTAATAACAATACATAGAAGAACAGCACAATACCAACTTTTCCTTCAACCATTTCAATGTCTGTACCGAGTTTGAAGTTTTTGACTAACAATAATTTTACAAAAAACCTTGCATTTACATATTTCGTACTTTTTTAACATGTTCAACTCCCTTTTCCGATACTATTATGGATAGATGTAAATAAAACTATTTCCGTCGCTATTTCATATTCCAACAGAATATTTATTTAACGCAATGTTAATATTCCACTGGGTAGATACAAACCATCTACATTTAAAAACCACCAAATACTCATATCTAATCACGGTTTAAAAATTCAAGGATATTCAAGTACGCCAATGATTTACCTTTCACTTCCTCGGCACGTTACGTCCCCCATCCATCTAACTTAAGTCAAACATTTTGTTGCAGAGTTAAACCCGCTAATCACCTTTTCATTACCTAATTTCTTTATTTGATGCACCACCGACGCGGTTTAAATTCCACGCTTACGCACATGCTTGATCCTTCTGACCCACTTCTCCATTAAACTTGAAAACAATTCGTCACCGGTTTCGTTAAACCGGCCTACACGCCCGTTGTGACTGTACGATTTTTTCTTTCTTAACTAAGTTCCCAACTTCTTCAAACTTAGTTGCTACACAGCACTCCCTTTTTTAAAATTTCGTTCTCATTCTTTTGTGAATTTAAACAGCTTGATTTACGAGGCCCATAACGCTCCGTCTGTGTTAACGCATAAATTTTAAACCTATAATATGAGTCTGTGGTTTTTTGGGGTGTATCTCGCATTAATACGTGTTCTGAACTCGTGTGAATTTATACAAATCTTGCTATGAACGGTTCTTTCCCCGGCGTCTATCGGTAATTTATTAAATTTTATTCAAAAGGTGGAAGGTCTTGACAGTCATTAACGTATTCAATGTATTGGGTGCTCTTCTGTTTATTGCTGGATCCTAATTGTAACTACAAAATGTTCTATAAAATTTTCAGGTTGCTTTCATTACTAAAAACTCTTAACCAACTGAAATTCATAAATTCCTTTCCACCACCTAATGGTGATTTACGTAACGTATTAGAGCTACAGAACACCTGCAATGGCATTGAACTTGAAGGCGATGAAGCAAAACATGATGGCGCTATTAATACTGCTAAATTTATAGGTCTCAGTTTCACTGTAGTGTTCACGTTTACTGGACTGATCGTATATAGTAATTAGAATCTTTAGCTCTTAGCTTGTTGAAGAGTTAGATAATCAGTTTTCGGTAATAAACACCTACTTTCCTTTCCTGTTTAAATTGGATTGTTCTGTTAAATCTTTATAGATTCGACATCTATGCGTGTATAATAGAGAGTCACTATCAAGAGAGTCTGCATTCGATTTAACTATATGCGATGGCTTCCTGTTATAGAACATGTTAAATATATGCAACTATGCTAGGGGTCAAATATAGAGTGACTACAAATGATCTACTTGAGCAGGGTATTCTGTACACTCCTCCCGTCAAAAGTGGTAACCGTTACGTCTTGACTGATTCGACTACGAAACTAGTTTATGCATTTGGTTAAAATGATGTTGACCTAGCGACGTTATCAAGCTTTCCCAATTCAGTAAATAATGTTCTGTATGTAGGGTAAGAAGGTAGTGCTTGCTGTGGTTGGGAATTTAGCTACAGATACAGATGGTCTACTGAGTGCAGTGCTCATCTAATTTCTTGTTCAAAATATGCATTCGCTGAAACGCATTGTTTTGATGACTCAGAAGTATAAAGGTCGATCAACAAGTAGCGGCATGGCTTTATATTACTAATGTGACATCTACAATATCCATAACGGAAGCATCAGCACAGCTCTATGACCGCAGATCCCAAGTCAGCCCATCCGTGAAGAAATTTGCAATATAGCACTGAGTAGAGTCAGTATCACGGACCACCGATTTACTTGTAGAATTTCTTACTATACTGAAGAGACGTAGGGGTGTGCCGCGCACTTCCCTCTCTGATATGTTATTAGTATGTAGCCTCTTAAGGGTTCCATGTTATTTATTTATCTATGGTTAATTCCTACGTCAATGGCATAAAGTAGTTTTGTAGTAATTTCTAAGCGGTGCGATTTTGAACCTGCGGGTTTAGCCGTGACCTCGCCGTGGGTGGGAGTATTAAAGACGTTAGGGGAGAGGAGTCAGTTCGCTACCGGTGCGTGAAGAAGCATGATGAATAAGACGGACTTGTATATACGATCAAATAATTCTATC
This sequence comes from Platerodrilus igneus, assembly GCA_036346225.1. Taxonomy (NCBI): domain Eukaryota; kingdom Metazoa; phylum Arthropoda; class Insecta; order Coleoptera; family Lycidae; genus Platerodrilus; species Platerodrilus igneus. The sequence goes on from JARFIW010000791.1 coordinate 9,605,700, forward strand.
CTATAGTTTTTAATTATTAATGTTGTAAGTGAGTCGTGTTCATGTGCACTAGATTAAGGTTTTACCTATCAGGAGTATCCTCGAAACAGTTAGTGGAATTTATATAAGGTAAATTCGATCTGTTAAGCTGTACGTGTTGTTTTAGCTGCTGTCAAGGTGCATCACGGTTTCAACGCACCCCTCACTTGCATTGGAATATTGGTAGTGTAAGCCCACTTCGTGGTCTAGTAATTTATCGACGCAAGTATAATTATAACGAGAGGTATGATATGAATGCATACGGTTACATAAGAAACGTTTAAAAAACAATATTCGTTCTTATATTTAACGCTTGTTGTCTTAGGCGGGACAAAGCAGCGGGTTAGTGCAAGGTCACCAATACCGGAAAATTGGAAACGCCTGTGTGTTAGTTCAAAAGTCCCGCGGAATTATAATTATCACATTGTTTCTTTATTTAGGTTCGATAAACACTAGTATTAAAGGGTGTTATATCATGATGAAATTTACCGTTTTTGTTATTGTATGTTTAATATTAATAAATTTCTTGGTAAATGGTTAGGTATAGTGTCATATTCAGAGTAGCTCAACGATACGGGTCCACACTATTGACCCGAACTCACCCTGAAATCTTGAGCCCGCACTTGCGGCCACTTTCACGGGCGCCAAACGGTAAGGGCAATAGGAGGCCTTTCAAGTTGCGTGGTATTGAATAGTAGGTAATTTATTCAGAGTTTTGGTTGTTTGTTAATCATATTATAGGAATTAAAATTATTGTAGCAATGTCGGGGCGTAGATCAAAAACGAATAAGAAAAACCCTATTATAACATTAACGAAATTAATGAAAAAAATGAACGGGAGCTTGCAGAAAAATTATAAGGCGTTAAACGAAAATTCTTCGGTTTTGGCTCAAAACGGGTGTGGACTAATTAAAAATATTAGTGAGATGAAGGACGCGTTGGAAAGAAATGATAAGGATGATATAATTAAATTAAATATTGAACACAAGTTTTTCTAGAAAAAATATGGTGGGTGACCATAATTAACCAGTAGTAGCAGGCTGGGGGGGGGGGCATTATTTATCTGTATGGGAAGAGTTAGATTAGAAGGTGGCACTAATGTGGTAGGGTTTTTAAACAAATTACTTTCTTTGTTTAGTCAGGCCGACGTTCCTGAAAATAAACAGTTAGCGTTGGCATTAGGAGCTTCGAAGGGTTCGAAGAAATAAAATGATTTTAAAGTTGCATCTTTAGAGAAATATTGTGTTAAGCAGAAGCAGCGGTAGGTATTGACGAAATTGGAATATGGAGTATACGAGCATGGTTTTCGGTAGGATTATTTTTTAAAACAATTTCACGAGGCGAATTGCTTAGATTATTCATTCGGTGAAGAGGAAATTGTTGAAATGTTGGTAGCTCATTTTGATGGGATTGTGAAGAGGAATTGCTAGTTTAGGTCTAAAAACGGTTGATGATGTAGAAAATTACTTGAGGAAATTAAATGGGGCGTAGGTTGAGAATAGGAAACTTAATGATCGGAGAGGTCAGGGAACTACTCCTAGATCAAATACAAATAGGGTGTTCAATGGGAAGGAGCAAGATTACAATTTGAACCAAAACCGTAAGAAATTTAACCATCCGAATTGTAGAGAATGGGGGTTTAGGAGCAAAGCGAATAGAAGAGGTAATTTATAAAATGACGAGTGGGAAAACAACTGTCAAAAAAGAAAAGATGATCGTCGGGTAGTTGCTACGCTTGAACAGCGGTTTACCTTGTTTAATGATAGCTACGGTGATTTAATTTTAGAAAATGAAGTAACAACCAAATTAGATATGGTACCTATTATAAGTGTAGAAGGTAGAAGAAGAAATATTTTAATCAATAGTGGAACCACAATGAGTTGCGTGAGCCAAGAATTTTTTATTGATGTATGTGAACAAAATAATAAGTTACCTATTTTGCCGATAAATGGAGTTACAGTATTCGCGGCGATAATAGTAAAGGTAAACAAATACGAAAACAGGCTTATCTTTTCTCCATTGATGGTGTCAATTTTGATATGGGTGAAACTTATTAAGGAAGTTATTTTAGGAACTGATTTCTTAAATCGGTTTTCAATAGTTTTAGATTTTGAGTGGAATCAAATAGAGGGATTATTTCAGGGTGCAAAAGAAACTTTTGAATTTAAAGGATACTATACGAAAAGGGCAAAGGCCAAAGAAGCTTTTATATTGAAAATCGAAAGCCGCCGTTTGGAGGAGGTTTTAGATCAGACAGTAGCGATGTCTCCAATTTTGAAACCGGTAGAAAGGATCGAGTTACGGGGTTTGCTACAAGAATATTTACTGATTTACTCGGAACGGCCAAGATTAACAAATGTGTATAGCCGCAAAATTGTATTAAAGGATGACATGCCCTTTTTTCTTAAAGGGTATCCGATAGTCCACGCCCATAAGCTGGAGGTTAAACGGCAGGTACAGGAAATGTTGGAATTGTGGGTAATCAGTAAACAACAAATGGAGTGGGTTAGTCAGTTGGTGGTGTTAACCAAAAAGGATGGCTCGGTTGGAGGCTGTTTATATGCACGGCTTTTAAATAACAGGATGGTCAGAGATCATGCGGTCCTTTCAATTACGACGGACTTCAATTTTCGTTTTCGCTGTTTCAGTTTATTACCAATTTGGACCTTACGGCTTCTAACAGGCAAGTACCGGTCAAGCCGGAACACTGTAAATATTTAGGATTTGCTTTTCAAGGGAAACATAATGTTTTTAACATGTTGCCGTTTGGCTTATCTACGTCCGTAAGTTTTATACGAGATTTGAATTTAATTCTTGGAAAAGTGGTACGCAATTTTGTAATCGAGTATGTAGATGATCTGCTTATTAGGAAGCCGAGTTACTGTATACGGTCGCCGAAAAAGATATGTTGGCGGTGGTCACTGCCTTGAAACAGTGGAAGACATTGGTGCTGGTTCGTGAACATATAATCGTTACTGACCATAAAGCTTTATCGTTTATGCGAAATTCTAGGTTGTTAAATTCTCGGTTAACCCGGTGGCTATTATTTATTTAAGAATATTCAGCTGATATAGAATATTGCAACGGAACTAAAAATATTGTAGCTGATATACTTTCTCGTTTTCCCATTGCACCATAGGGAGAGGCAGACGTCGTAGAAAATGTGGATATGTCGCGGAATGACATACTTACCATTAACAGAAGTAATTGGGGTAAAGTCTTAAAAAAGAAGTTTAAAAATATTCTAGATGAACAAGAAAAGGACCCCTTTTGTGGTCAGTTAAAAATCGAATTAGTGAAGGGGAAGGCTGAAAACAATAGGTTGCGGGAATGGTTTATAATTCATCACGATTTCGTATTTAGAAAGGATTCTAGCGAAAACCCGGGATACAAATTATGCACTCCACAAAGTATGGTGGTGGGTCTAATTTTAGAGGAACACGAGGAGCATGGGCATTTTGAAACCCGAAAGTATTTCCTTTATTTGTGGAAACTTTATTTTTTTTTCAAAAATTAGGACGAACTTGAGGAAGTTGGTTGCCAGTTGCGACTTGTGTCAGAAGACAAAGCCGTCGGCTGCGTGTTATGGGGAAATGCAAAATATTTTGCCTACTGGACCAAATGTATTAATTTCAGTAGATCTAATTGGTCCACTGTCCTGGTCAAAGGGGGGTACGACGCAGATTTTAGTGGTATTGGGTGCATATAGTAAGCATGTTATGCTGTGTGTGCTTAAGGAAGGAACTAGTAGAGCGATTTTGAATTGTTTAACAACAAAATACTATGATGGGGAAGTCGAAGAAAATTTTGAACGACAACGCTACGTATTTTTCAGGGAAGCTGTGGGTTAAGGCGATGGATGAGGATGGCATAAAGGTGATTTATACCTTGGAATAATTTCTTCGGGAAAACCCTACGGAAAGGGTCAACAAAGAATTTGTAAGGTTGTTGCGATCATAAACGTACTCTTTGAGCCATGTATGTGTATACCAAGTCCAAACGTTGTTAGATGACGTAATTCACAAGGGAACGGGTTTTACTCCCAAAGAGGTACATTTTCATCATTCTGGACAGAATAAATTTCTGATTAATATAGACTATCCAGGTTAGGTGGAAATTCCTAAGTTTAGGTATTTGATGAGGGAAAATTTGTTGAGAAATCGGAGAAACGAAATCTTCACCATGAAAAGAAACGGTTGAGTATAGTTAAGTTTAAGGTGGGAGACAAGGTGTTAGTTCGAACTCATCCTGTTTACTTTTCTAAAGATCATGAAATTAAGAAATTTTTCTTATTATTTAAGGGCCCAGTGACGGTTACAGCGTTAGTAAATAAAAATTCATATAGTTATCACAGATACTACTATGATATCAATTGATACGCACAATATTTACAATTTAAAGCCATATCAGTTGCCGACCCGTGAGCCTTTTACAGAAGATAAACTTGAATTGGGACCTTGTCGGTTGCCAATTAAACTGGAGGGTGATGTGCCGCGCACGTCTCTTCCCTGAAATGTTATTATTATGTAGTCTCTTAAGAGTTCCATGTTATTTATTTATCTATCGTTAATTCCTACGCCAAACGCATGAAGTAGTTTTGTTGTAAGTTTTAAACGGTGAGATTTTGAACCTGCGACGGACTTGTGTATTCGATCAAATAGTTTTATGCTAATGTTTTCAATTATTAATGTTATAATTGAATCGTGTTCATGTGCATTGGATTAAGGGATTATCTGCCAGGACCATCACCAAAACAGATAGTGGAATTTAAATAAGGTTAACTCATTCTTTTAAGCTGTACGTGTTATTTTAGGTGTTGTCAAGGTACATCACGGTTTTAACACACCCCTCAATTGCATGGGAATGTTGGTAGTGTAAACCCACTTTGTGGTCTAGTAATTTATCGACGGAACGAAAGGTATGCATGCATATGGTTACATAAGGAAGGCCTAAAGAACATAATTCGTTCTTATATTTAACGCTTGTTGTCTTAGGCGGGACAAAGCGGCGGTTTATTGCAAGGTCGGCAATACCGGAAAATTGGAAACATCCGTGTGTTAGTTCAAAGGTCCCGCGAAATTATAATTATCGCATGTTTGTTTATTTAGGTTCCAAGGACACTAGTATTAAAAGGGGTTATATCATAATGAAATTTACAGTTTTTGTTACTGTATGTTTAATATTAATAAAGTTCTTAGTAAATAGTTAGGTGCACAATATTGACCCCAATTCACCCTGATATTCTGAACCCGCACTTGTGGGCACGTGTGGGTACGTGCAGAGGCTACCGCATGCGTTCAAATGTCCTGTACTGTACGTTTATATAGAAGTCAATCAGTTGTTCTTGAAGCTGTATAACTATCGTTCTTATAATTTTAAATATTATAATAAATCCTTGATGTAAGACCCGATATTTGCAATATTTTGCAATTGCAAATTGAAACCATTCGTTAGCGCCCTGATGACACTGATTCGTGGTGTTAGTGAAATATCGGGATTGTTTATCTTTGGTGGATTAAGGAGGCGCGAAAATAATACTTTGTACTTTTTCATGATCCTCGTGTTTTTTTTATGTGTTGCTTCTCCGTAAGATGGCTGGTATAGCATGCGGTTATATGTAAGTATGTCAAGCCCTTTCTGTTGGCAATTCTTCTTATTGAAGACAACTATAGAACTCTGCTGGTCGACTGGAAAAAGTACTATAACGGCGTTGACCTTGATGTTTTTAACTCTGTACTCTGTCCATGTGTGGGGCTATTCTTTGGAGATGTTTCAAGTTTCAACCACTATCATGATTCAATCCTTATCTCTTTATCAGCTTTTTGCGATTACTTACAGTTGCTGATCTCAATGTTAAAAACCATATTTTCTACAGAAATGGAAGCTAGAATAATGGCAAAATTACCATTGTTAGCTGAAGCAGAAACCACATCTGCAGTCACTCGGTGATTAGACGCTTTTATCGCTGTGCGTTTTGTGTAGAGGACCAGTATGTGATCTTTTACCTAGGCAATAATATCGATTTCCTTTCTTTACCGTTCAGTAGTTAACTCCAGCGTAATCGTTACTAAATTCCAGGCTATCTTGTCTACCAAATCCGAATCATTCCTATGCTTTTTACTATTAACTTACATGTGGATAGATTAGTTTTTTTATCGTTATGGCTGTATCTCGGCTTGTTTTGTGAAACTATCCACGCAGTGGTTCAGTTTTTAACGATATGGACCAGATATACGGCTATTATGGTAACGTGCCTTTGGTGTTGTAGAGAATGCGGTAAGTTTACCAGTTAGTTTCAAAGGTTTTTTTTTACTAATGGTGGTCGACAATATTGGATATTGGTTTTGACTATCCGTCGCTGTATTACTATAGAATTGCCTTTCACCATTTGTCACCCAGCACTCTTTACATATTCTTTTAATAGGGAGGTATCCAACAAAAGTATACATTCTTTACTTCCAAAGGATTACGTACAGTCTTGTTAATTGCAGTGTAATACCGATACCAGTGGTGTTTCTAATGATTCAATATGTAACATGATTGCTTGAGAGGTTACTGCACCCACCTCAGTAACTATATAGACTGGACTTTTTCTATCGAATCGTCAATGTGACGCTTAACTTTGTTGTAAAACTTGTTAACGTGAGAAGATCTATGAAGAACAATTGCAGACGGTTCGCTTTTGAAATCTTAACAAATCATCGGCCTAAAATTCTCTGTCGTTAAATACATTACTTATACTTCACCCACTTTAGCAACGCATTAAAAATTAGTTATTTCAGTTAAAAAAAAACAATTTCTAACTCTCGAGCTACAAAACATTAAGCAACTGCTTTGTAGTTTGTTTGAGCATCTGTGATAACGCCATCTGCTAGCTTGCTATACGGTGGTATTATCGTCTGCGGTTCCGTGGCGTACTGGTATGTGTGTGACTACTACGCCCAAGGTCCCGGGTTCGAATCCCGACAAGGTCCGCTTGAAAAATGATAGGCGAGCATTTTTCACAAAAATACACCCTCGTTCGGATGAGAGGTAAAATGGAGGTCCCGTGTGTAAGTGTTGTCACGCACGTTAAAGATCCCTACCTTGCTTGGAACAGCAAAGGTTCGGCAAAATTCCAAATTTTCCAGGTAAAAAAGAAGTTAGTTTTGTTGGTCATACTATTACTGCCAAAGGCATCGAAATGGAACCAGGTCGTGTTCAGCTAATTTTGAACTTTCAAACTCCAAACAATGTTAAGACTTTAAGAGCATTTCTTGGCTTAGTCAATTATGACTCTCGTTTTGTAGAAGGATTTTCACATTTGACCCTCTGGTTAAATCACTTACTTAAAACAAACGCCAAATAGCATTGGTCGGACGAGGAGAGCCAGGCGTTCGAAAAAATTAAAACGGCTTTTTCCAACGTGGTGATGTTGCATCGTCCGGACCCCAAGTCGATATATTATATACGTGCCGATGCGTCTGCATACGCTATTGGTTCCTGTTTATACCAATTGAATGAAAGGGACGGGGTGAATGTTATTGCTTATTATTCTCGAATCCTTCATGGGGCCGAACGAAACTATTCGGTTACCGAAAAAGAGGCGTTAAGTGTGGTAATGGCATTAAAACATTGGTATACCTTGTTGCTGGGTCATAACATAACTGTGGTCACTGATGGAGTATGTTTTTGCAATAGTTTTCATTAAAGATAGAATATTGTACTGGTGCAAGTAATTATGTAGCAGATATCTTACCGAGGTATCCGGAAGGTAAGGATGAATTGGTGGAAAAACCTCAGTCTACTGTAATTGAAATAAATGCTTTGAAAAAGCAATTCAAAACTATATTTGAAAATTTAGACTATTTAAAAGAGTGCCAGGGAAGCGATGATGTCATTAAGGGTGTTTTGCAGCAATTGAATGATGATAAAAGTCCGCAAAGAATAAAAGAGTGGTTTGTGTGCCACGAAGGATTGATTTTTAGGAAGGGGACGAAGGTCCTATCAGGGTATAGATTATGCGTTCCAAAAAAGGAAGTTGTGGAATTAGTTTCTCAATTTCATACTCAAAATGGTCATTTTGGCTCCGAAAAGTGCTACCTCTCGTTAGCACGTGATTTTTATTGGCCAAAAATGCAAGCGTCGATAAGAAAGATTGTGGGGGGTTGTCTATTATGTCAAAAAGCGAAAGTTTCTTCACGATGTGACGGTAAAATGCAGTCGGTGGTCGCAGAAAGACCTAATTATATGGTCAGCATTGATTTTATGGGACCCTTACCTAGTTCACGAGGGGGTGTCATGTATATATTTGTCGTTATGGACGTATTTAGCAAGAGAGTTGCTTTGTTTCCAGTCAAAAGAGCCAATGCGGCTACGGTTATAAGGTGTCTTCGAAATTATTTGTTGAATGTTGGAAAGCCTAACATAATTTTGTCTGATAACGCTACTCAGTTTCATAGCAAAAATTATCTGAGTGTTATGGCTGCCGAGGGTATAAAAGTTGCTCATACATCCGTTTACTACCCACCGGGCAACATGGTAGAACGCGTAAATAAGGAAATTAGAAGACTTCTGCGAACATATTGTTATTCCAAACATCAGAAGTGGGCTTATAATTTAAAGTTGGTTGAGGGCTATTTGAATAGGGTGATTCATTCGTCGACGGGTTTCACTCCGCTCAAAGTGCACGAGAATCATTTAAGTCAACTCAACGACTTGGGATTGGTATCATTTCCAAAGGAAAAGAAGGTTATGGGGAATGTTGTGGCATTAGCTAGATCGCGTTTTATGAAGCGAGTAGAGGATCGGAAGAGAAAACATGATATGGGACGTAGAGTGACTGAGTTTAAAATAGGAGATAAGGTACTAGTGCGTACCCATGAATTATCTTCGGCTGAAAATAAAGAAATACGCAAGTTTTTCCTTCTTTATCGAGAACCTTGCACAATTCAAAAGATTATCAATAAGAATGCGTAAGAGGTGATTGAAGATTCCTCGGGGATCCAGCTTGGAGTTCAGAATGTTTCTAACCTTAAGCCTTTCCGCTTTCCAATCAATGATTTTGATTTTTAATATTCTTGGTTCTTGTGAGTAACTTTACGTTTATCATACGTATGAATTTAGTTAAGTTTGTATCAGGGCATTCTGCTTTTAAACTTAAATTCAAAAATTGTATATATCAATGTTTATCTTTTAAGTTGGGGGGTGATGTGACGTGTGCGCCCTGATAAAATTCCGTATAGTGGCGGTAGATGAAGGGAGCGCCGATGTGAAGTGTGGTGCGCGGAAATAAGACAGTCTCGATCGGGAAGTCGTAGAGCGTGGAGGTACTTGCTGTGATCGACCGCGCATAATTATTGTTGCTGAGGATAGAAATTAAGGAGTCCGATTGTGTTAATTGGACAAGTTTGACATTCGCGTGCTCGCCTGTTGAGCATTTTACATAACATTAGTATTACGTTGTTGATTTTCTACCTGTATTCATTTTCCGTTATCTTGAAAACTACAGTAAATGCCTTATAATTACATCGTGTTTTATTTTATTGGTGTCGAACCCTGATTGTTGTATGTTAACGCCGGGCCTAACACCTGTTGACATACGACGACAACAAAAACAAAAACGTTACATAGTATTAAACTAGGAGCCAGAAATAAATACTAAAGCACCCAATATGATAAATACGCACGTTAGTGAGTACGGAATTTTACCCTCCTCGTATTAAATTTAGAAAAATACAGATAAATCTTGGAATATCACTGGTTATAGAAAAGTTTATTTGTAATGAACCGATGCTCCCTAGAACCACGTTAGTGGATGGGTTAGATGTATACCGTGGAAGGAATTAAGAGCTCACTTGGAATCAAAGAAACTGCCACCATGACAGATTATCCTCTATATTCAAATATTCATAAATTTACAGTTATAAGGAACATGTTGCGAAGGTAAGTAAACAACACCTCTTTCAAAAGTGCGTAACAAATGACTGAACACACAAAGAAGTTGACATTAACCAAATATTAATAAGACGGAATACCAGTCCAGATCAGATTATTAAACACCGGCGAATTTCTTAATCTCTCTTTGAAATAAAGATACGTTAAGTTACAAGACGGTAGTCATAAATCGAGACTTTCAGGGATTAGACAGACTTTCAAACACGACCAAACGCGTATACTACTTGCCCATAATGACCAGTGGTTTTGGAACCTTTGATCAGCCATAACAGGATTGAATTTTACCTGCGAGGAGTTCTGCCCGTTGATGTCGATGGAGTTTTGAAGAAATTATAACTATCACTTGCCGTTTACTGTAGCTAAGAATCGTTATTGATCGTTTACATTTATGCACGCGCAGAGCTTATTCTTAACAAAAATTATCAACCTTGTTGCACGCTTCTATAAATAAGCGTATTGCATCAAGTTTTCATGCAAAAACTCATTGTTGTAGTGACAAAATAGTACATAGAAATTAAATAACTTGAATTTCTATCATTAATAAATCTAAGTTGTTCTTCCTTTTTTAGATATGTAATCGAAGTAAAGACAGATCTTGGTATTTTTCTCTATTCTCATTTACTACGATGGTCATGTTTAATAATACAGGTTAGGTGTACAAGACGTTGACCTTAAACCGCTAATCGTCTCTCGGAAAACCCACTCTTCGGGCAAAAATAGTGCACCTGGGTTGGTATTCTGGGCTTTTAGAAACAAAAAGATTTAAAACACCTTTCGGTGTAGGTGTAAGAGCATTTATTAAAAGTGCTAGAATTTCTATACCCCTAATAATTATTTGCTTTTATAGAGCCCGTTCCGCACCACAAAAAGTTAGTCGGCGAACTAATTACCTGCTACATCACTTCGTCCCCGATACAGCAAAATTAATCCAGATATTTGACGTCAAATCAACACGTAACAAATCAAACACTAGAAATAATATTTTTGTCTCGGACCGTTTGTTCTCTCCGAACACAGTTTCTTAGCGCATACAGTATTGTAATTCTCGAAGAAGAATAAAAAATTCGCTAATACGAGACTGCTGCTAAAATTTCGGTATAGAACGAGATACAAATATAGGGAATTTAAAAAATTATATTTTTGCTTTTCAAAATATTAATCTGCACAATTTATATAATTTTTTTATACAAATGACCAATCGTTAAAGCAATATATTATATCTAAAGCAGCTACACGAACGGTACTTCTATAACTCCTCATGGCGTTAAAACTTGTTGACAACGAATTCGGGTTATGTGTGTTTGGAAATATAAAGAAGTCATTTGAACCTAAATCAGGACTACGTGAAGGACGGAACTTTATTTGTATTATTGTTTGATGTACCGACAGAATGATATTCTCTGTTAGTTTCTCACATTTCAAGTGACACTTATGGTAAACTGAAAATGCATACCATTTTTCATTTACATATCACGAATTCTTACACTCCAAAGAATCTATTTAAGCATTCATTAAGGCGATTTGTAAAAGCTGAGATTTCAAATGCACAAACAGTACTACTTTCTATCTTGACGTATAATTCAGCACATTTACGTTTACATAAATAATATTGCTTGGTTTATGTGCTTTTAGATAATCTCAAAAATAAGCTTCTTCATCATATCAATTTCAGAAGAAGTTGTAATTTGGCACCGGTTATTTTATGCAAGAATAAGGAAACATCAAAACTATTAAGCTTAATAACTATCCTATTTCTTGGATAGAGTCTATCTTCTGTCAGGCGAAAGCTTTTGTTTTTATGTTCCAAATCTTAGTCCTTTATCGACCAAAAACTACAAAAAATATTGGAGCTGTGTTGGTTGACAGACATCCGCTTGGGAGTTACTTGCAGCTTCTAAAGAATAAGTTACTGTAGCTGCTACACTACGAAATACTGGTATAATAAATTCGTTTACAGCGAACATGTCTTTTGCAGTTACGTTGCGGGAAATAAAATAGTCGTAGCGCTGTGGTTACTTTGCTCTTGTTTCAGAATTTAAACCCAAACCATAAAACGGAAAGCTGTGTATAAAGTGCCAAGTATAAAGCTGCCTTCAATATAAAGACAACTTGCTTTTAATAGAAGTCGTTTTATATATATCACGTACGTTTGCATTCCTAGGATTAAAAGACTGATAACTCCCTTTACTTGTAATCATATGAAGGAAACAGATGACATTTATATAACTCATGCTTTTACACGATGTCATATACAATTCTCTAAAACTAAGTTAAAATTATTTTACTGTGTCAACCGAGCAACTCCTTTAGGCATATGTACACCATTAAACACAGTTATACTAAGAGGTAAAAGATGTAATCACATAGATCATATAGTTGTGAACGGATTATTAGTAACGTTATCATGGAACGTACAGTAGGGAGAAAATGCAATAAAATTGGAAATACGGTGTTTAAATCACTGCTTGATAATGAAAGTTACATGCGTTTCTACAGATGTCGTAGTTATCTAAAAACACCGATTAAATGAATCGTTTCAATAGACACAAATGTGATAACTAAAGAATTGTTTAAATTGTTTTCATACAATTGTAGTGAAACTATTCCGTAGCTTAGGGCTACCGCATCTTACTTAAGCTGACAGTATTAGTATATAGAAATGGCAACACAACAATAGATTTTTCGAGTTAATGATAAATATAGTAAACATATGTACACACAGAAAACTACAACTTCGTTACATTTGCTTGTAACCGTGTATAGGTTGTTACTTTACCTTCCGACAAGGAATAAATTCTTATCCTTTTTCTTACATTATTCATTCACGTGGATTCTGTTTCAATACTCCAACGACATCCTGTATATGATACCTTCCTACAATAAGCATGCTTTGCCACGGATATTTTTAAGTGAACGTCCAATTTGAACGCCAGAAATTTTATGACAAAGTAAATGATCAGGGTGTCATAAATCAAGCGGCGGAGGGGGAGTGCCACGGTTAGCGAGAGTCGGAGAGTGGGGGGTTTAGCAAAAAAAATAAGAATACCCGCAACAATTTACCTAACTGAAAAATAAAATACAGTATTAGCACAAACATAAAATAAAGATAGATATTTATCAAATAGTAGAACACTAGTCCGCTCAAAGAAAATAATTATATATTATATTTAAATATAGAAATCAACAAGAAAAAAAAATTCATACAGAACGCTAGTCTGCATAATACCTGTGGGAATTTCTCAAAAAACTTTGTGTAGAACTTTTACTTTTATTTTTTTTGTTTCTGTAAACTAAAGAAAATAGTCATAATTATACCTGGAGTTCACAACCCCAAATAAAAGAGTAAGATATAGTAATTTCACCTTAATAAATAATCTAGAATGCTCAACCAAAACAAATTGACTTTTGTAATACATCAGTAACAATTATCAAATTACCAATTATCATTATTTTCACAATGTTTCCAGAAATTAGGCATAGTAGCATTTATAATATAATAGAGTCTATAATATTGTTTAGTAATTCAAAGAACAAGTTTGATATCTGAAAATATGAAATGGCCCAAAAGAATAACATTAATCGGCCGACTGGGACGGAACTCGATAGTACTATCGTTTGTACCGCTTACAGCAAATTGAATAGTTATAACTTGTCTGACTGAGAAAATTTTCACTTAACAGGGTATACGTAGATATACATGTTTTAGGCGGCTTGATGTGCAGAGTACAACCAACTTAAAGAAAACGTTCTACGGATATTATTAAACAGTAGGTAGACTAAATTAATAACAGCATCAAGTTAGGTTCAAAATACTTGAGTTTAAAGTTCAACTTCTACAATACGTAAGACATAAAAGTCACACAGGTACTTATCTAAAACTACGTTGAATGTAGCACATACTCACAAAACTACACTCGTACTTTTTAAGTGAAAGAGCACGTATTTCTTTCATTTTTCAAAACATTTAGTACAGAAAGATAAATATCAACGGCGTGGTATCCCAAGATAGTTCGTACCACACCTCACTTTTCAAATGATCCCGCAAGAAGAAGAAATGTTTTTCAAGATGTTTACTTTAACAACCTGCAATAGATAACCAGAAACAAATAATACCAACTCATTACAATAGGACGCATTCGCCTAAGGATGTGTTTCAATCTCGATCATCTAACCACACTATCGAATCGTGGAGAGTGAAAGTCGATAATCGTGTAATATAATATAAAGAGATTATTCGCAAACGAGTTAATAAATATAAGGAATAGAAATAATAATTACAGAAATGTATTTACGAATTGAGTAAAGCGTAAAATGTTGTAAAATGGGTATGATAACGCGAGTATTGCATTTAATTTTTGTTATTAAACCAATTCCATTTTACTAGATTCTTCCTGCAACTATACGATCAAGCATAATTGTGGTTTTCGTTGTTTTCTAAAAACTTTTCGTGCACACACCACTGTGTGGTAACTACCTTTATTGTTTAAAAACGGGTACTTTTCTTTTGTAAAGGGTCTAATTTTTACCTGTACCTTTACAGCTCCTTTCGGTGGATTGAACCATCTGTTGCCTGGACCTAGATTGATGAGACGTTTGTCGCTTCTTTTGTGGAGGGATGATACGAGTTGCGTGATCCCAAATCCATCTGCCCCGCTCAGCTATGGGAGAGGGTGCGATTAATACTACGCCGTAGACACGGGGGTGAGTCTGTTCTCTGTTCTGTTATGTGAGTCCTAAGTAACTGTAGCAACTGCATGTGTATAAAGTCCCATGGATGACTAAACTTTGTAGTTTTGGAATGATTATTTTTGTGTGAGAGGATATTTATTATTAATATTGTAATATGTGATGACTTCTTTATTGGGGACGATTTGATGTAGTTAAGTTTATGCTTACGACGATATTGAGTATTAATATTGTATTTACTGTGACCATTTTATCTATTTAATTGTAGATTTACCATGATTATTTAGAGCTGTTGCTTTTAGTTTGTAACGTTGCATTTTTTTTGTTTCGTTTGGTAATTAATATAAGGAAATAACCTAAAACTGCAGCTCGACATTTGAAAAATGATTTCTTTTGGATTTTTTTGCTGACATGTATTTAGTAATGATTTGATTTTTTTTGGTGCTGTTTGGTTATACTACACTGTTATGTCTCTCCAAAATGTCATTTCAATTAATTATAATTAGTAATAGGCCGTATTAATTTCTGTTTTTTATTTCAGGCATTTCCTTTATTTTTCTTTATATTTGTACGGCCCCGCCTACTCGCCAACTGAGCCCGGGCATTCTTTCATTGTTCTTGCAGCTACGTAATGTACGTAGGTAGCACGGTTAATACATTTATTTAAAGCCGTACGGAGATATACTGTCATACCATCCAATTGTCATTCCTTGAACCCTAAATAAAAGCTAGTGCATCACTTTTGATACAAGTAGAATTACATGAGGAGACAGTTATAAAGTACTTTGTTTGCGTTGTAAAATATAGAATTTCTAAAAATGATGTTTCAATTAGTGCAAATCTTAGACAATGATCTGCAACATATGCTGACAACTACGTCATTTTGTAATAATGTATTTGTTATTTTACGAGTTACTACCCCTGAATAATTTAAATACTTGATGTAAGGTCCAAGATGGCCAAAATGAAATTATTTCCAGTACACATACAGAAAGCAGCCGTTTCGGGCTATAACCTCGATTATTTAATAGTGCATGTTTTCTCATTTTATAATTAGTAAACTTTGTCATAATTGGGCGTTAAATTTATAATAATTACAGTCATGTTTTTAATGTAGACGTATAACTCTACCTTGGATGTTGCTGTTTCCACCATGTAATAAATAATTCTTTCATTACCCTTATATAGCCGAAAGCACGCCCCTGATTTTTGTTATACTAAAATAAGGTTGCTTTAGTTTATTAGTGTGGTAGGTTCGGCAAAAAGGGCGTTCTGCGCAATGGTATGCTACGAAGCAGCACCGTAAGTGGTGATCATGGGTGTAATAGTCTTAAGTACGAACAAGCGTTGAGACGTATTGATTGATACGTGGTAAAAGATAAATTGTAATACGAGGGTCGTTTAATAAGTCCTTAGAAAAAAGTAGAAAAACATTATTTTGGTTAGATTTTTTTTTATATTTCAACATAATCTCCCTGTAGCTCTATAAATTTTTTTAAGCGTTTTTCCAAATTTTTAAGCCGTCCAAAAAATTGAATTTCGTGTTCTTCAAAATAGGCATTTGTTTGGTCGATGACCTCCTTGTTAGACATAAACCTTTGTCCGCCATGCCATTTCTTCCAGTTGGAAAATTCACTGTCTTTGCCTTTTTCGGAGCCCGTTCACCTTCAAAAATCCACTGTTTCGACTGTTCTTTTCTCTCTGGAGTGTAGTGATGTATCCATGTTTCGTCGACAGTTGTGTATCGACGCAAAAAATCCTCAAGATTGCGACGAAAAAGCGCGAAAACAGTCTTAGAATTGACCACACGATTGCATTTATTCTCCACAGTGAGCAAGCGCGGCATCCATCTTACCGAGATTCTTTTCGCAGCCAATTTTTCGTGCAAAATTGAAGCGACTGTGCCTTGCGATATACCTGTGGCCTCAACTACCAAAGGGCGCCCAGTGCGATATTCATCTTTTGTGGATGTTCGGCCACGTAAAACCTCATTCACCCAATTGTAAACAGTTGCACACACAGGAGCATATGTGCCATAAACTTTATCCAACTTAGCTTTGATCTCTTTGGCCGTTAACCTATTTAAATACAAGTGTTTACTCACTGCTCGAAACTCACTTTTATCCATTGTTATAATCAAATGAAAGTTTTTACTTCAATCAACAACAAAAATGAAACTACGTGGTGGATACGGCTGAAACTCTTACAGCTGACTAGTTAGAAGTGCTGCTCACTGTGAAAAATTTATTGAGCGCTATTTCTAGGATTTGCTAAGGACTTATTGAACGATCCTTGTAAATTAGTTTTGATGCCGATCGTTATGGTAGTCTGGTGTTCTAAGTCAAAATCTTACGCGGTAAAGCTGAATATAAACCAGTCAGCATAATTTATATGAAAATTTTAACCACGAGCATCTGCGGTCTGCGTAAAAGTTAATACAGTATTGCCCGAAATAAACAGTACTGAAATTGTAATTGTTTTGTATATTTAAAAAATACATATTATTGACACTTTATTATATGTTCTAAATGTGCACCTCCTCGTTCATAACGATGTTCTAAGTTTCTGGTCATGTTATTGAATAAGGGTTGTCTCAGGGCTGCGAAGAAGACTCTAACGGCATCCTTTAATTCATCGATGGTTTGTGGTGCCCGTTTGAAAACGGCATTTTTAGCCATGCCCCAAATGTATGCGTCTGGAGGTGTGAGGTCTGGAGAATGTGAAGGATAAGGGAAGTCAGTAAATCGTGATATGAATTTGCTTGGAAAATGTTCTTGAAGAAATTGACGAATTGCGGCAGCAGTATGGCAAGTTGCCCCGTCCTGCTGAAAAATTGGTTTCGAAATGCCAAGTTACGTGCACGACAGAATTGACGTAGATCAGGGATAAATCGTGTTAAAATTTGTCTGTACCTCTGTTGATTAAGTGTGACTTGCCTACCATTCTCTTCGATAAAGTACGGACCAATGATTCCGTGTCCGGAAACAGCACACCAGACACTCACTTTTCACTATGTACAGGAACCTCTTGAACCTCATCGGGTCTGGCAAAGCCCAGAAATCGATTTGTGCGACGATTCACATAGCCTGACAAGGAAAATGTGCTTCGTCTGAAAACCAAACATTTTTCAAAAATTCAGGATTTTCATACTGTAACGCGAGAATTCTGGCGCAATATTCCACTCTACTGCGATAATCCGAGGATGTAGTTGTTGATGTACCTGAATCACATACGAAAATGTACCCAGCTTCTTCAGGATTCTTTGAAAGGAAGTTCTTTTAAATCAAGTTGTAACGCTGTCCTTGCCTGGCTGACTTTCGGATTTTCTAAGATTTGCTCAAAACACGTTCATGGTTATTGTTGTTGTTAACTGTCCTGGGACGCCCTGAGTTTCCTTTTCGTTGGCACAATACACTACCTGTATTTCTAAACTTTTCAATAACCTTCAAAATTACAGCATTACTTGGAGAACGTTTATTAAACCTTTGTGTGAATTGATCAGACACGTATAGCAAACTTGCACCATTACGTCGGCCGATTCCGTATGAACGAAAATAATGCTCTACCAGAAACACTTTCTCCTCTGTACTTAACACCATTTTTAACAATTAGGCCCTACTAATTACTTGTTTGAGGTTTACTTGACAGGTCTATACTAGCTAACTTGAGTGTGACAGCGCACGCATAAAAACACCGCCAACTTAGTTTCAGTACTGTTTATTTCGGGCAATACTGTACTATAGTAAAACTACAATAAAGCCGACCTCAGGATAAACAATTCGACTGAAATGGACCTGTAACGAGAGAGAATGGGCGTGTCTTGTGCTCTTTGTTTAATTTTGGCTTAATTTTACGTATGATCAGGTCGATAAACCTGTGTTGTTGTTTGAGTGGATGTGTTAACAATATTCTCCTTATACTTTGAGATTCAAATCAGTGTTTTACGTAGTGGGTTAGTATGCCAGCCGTAAAATCAATGACTCCAGATACCACATTTCCACCAGCATCATCATTTCACCACATCTTGACCAAATTTCAGAACCAACCCACTTGATTACAAGCCTTATTTTACGATGACATCTCCTCCAGACTCATCTCCATTTGACTCTCCTCACTTGCTCACACCCCATTTCAACCATTTTCGATTACATTCACAACCAGCATTCAAACTTTCCAACCCGAGATAAATCTTAAATCTCCACATTTCCACCCACGAGATAAACCATATCATTGTTTGGTATCAATTAATCATTAAATTTTACTTAGCACCTTACCCGAATCTCTAAGAATTTTATAGATCGCATCATTCCCCAGCTACCCTCATTTTACAAGCACATCTGTCTTACCTGTACGCATTTTCAGAAGCAAGTTAACCATTCATAAGTCATTTTTTCATAACACCTGCGATAGCATTACAATTAGCTTAGAATTTTCATGCAAACATCCCGAATCGTGCAACACAGTATTTGACAATCGGACACACGCCCTGCAGACAGTTCCATACCGCTTTACAACGTCTGCATCTTCGTAAGTCTTGCTGCCTATTTGCTCTATCACAGCAAACCGTAACAACGCGCAATAGCACGTCTCGTTCGTCAGCCATTGCATTTTCGAGATAAACGCTATCTTGATTTAGCGTATTAACGTCAATATGTAGACAATTTTCATAACAGCTCGACCGACAAATCATCAGCGAACATTGTCAGATTGCAGCCATCTCCCAACAGGAGCTACCTAATTTTGAAGATTTCTTACCTGATAGCGACTATTACGCAGCGTTCTGTATAAATCATTTTAAACATGCAATACACTTAACAGTCTAGTCTACAATTTTACGCACAATCACGAATCTGCAAACGAGCATTTGAAATCGGACCACAGCCCTGCAAAGTTACACATATACCCTCTGCGAGATAAATCTTTCTCCACATTTCCACCCACGAGATAAACCTACCTTGTTTGGTATCAATCAATATTAGAATTTTCTAAGCTATCCAAATCTCTTTAAATTTTCACATAGCACCATCCCCAGAGCTACCCCATTTTAAGATTTCTTACCTGTAGCGACTTTTGAGCGTTCTTATAAATTTTTATACATGTAGCACATCTTGTTAGTCTAGAATTTTATGCACAATCCGAATCTCTAAATAGATTTAAAATCGAACGACCCTTACCATTTTACACACCCTTTAAATTATAAATTTCCTGCGCTTATACATAAAGAAAATCTAAAACCATTTCAAAACTTTATTACAAACTTTACCTACACAGTAATTAACCACATTTCAAACCATTCACATTTTTATCACACCCAGAACTTCAACAGTCACCATTTCATTATTTTCAACAGAGCACTTCCACGACACATCACCTTATTCAGACATGTCACTTCGCACTTTTTCAGACAGACGACTTAAACCATTTGCAGTCGATCGCCCTCACAACGCCATGTCCAGCACGACCGACACACTTTTTCATTTATTAACGAAGTTTCGCCCATACCGTCACGACACTGGCCATGCATAGTCATTGACACATACGCAGTGCCAACCCATCTATCGCCAGTCAGACCGATCGGCACGCGGCAGTGCTCCATTTCGAACGCACCACACCGTGGTTGACCAGCTTTCCCACATGACAGCCAGATGCCGCGCAGCGCGCAGACAGTTATTCACGCTAGCAAACCGCAGTCCCAGCACAGTCAGCAGCGGCGTCATGCACCACGACATTTGCGCACGCCTGAGCATTTTCCACCAGAGATCCAAACGTTTGCAGACTCATTTTAACAATCAAAACCGCACGACTTCGATTGCGTCGAACCAACTCAACGAAGAGATTTATGCACCAGAATCGCAAACCGAGCTCGACACCGGATACATGAACGTCCGAGTCATCCGACCGTCACCTGCACCAGCCGTCCCGTTTTCACGCCGCGAATGCCGTTGAAACACGGAAAACGTCTCCGAGTACGGATCGCGCGCAATTCAACAGCAGCAGCAACTGTAGGTCGAAGATGCAAGTTACACTTCAAAACACTTTAACCAGTACAGAACCATTCTTGTCAACCACGCACTTTAAGCTTCAACGTCATCAGTCAGACCACGAGCAGTTAGCAGCAGCACACCAACCACCACGACCAGGTTAATCTAGAATTGCACACAGCACGTTCGATCTTCCGTAACCGATAAGCAACAAGCGCCGCATACACGCCCTTTCTCGCGCCGTAGATCAGCCGTTGAAACACCTTTTCACGTGCATCGCACCATTTTCATACCATCGTTCGATATTAGCGCACAGTCGCAGTCGCACGATTTTCAGAACCGGTCACCGATATCGTCCAACAGATGATGCGATGTCCATCACCTCATCCTGTAGCAACACCAGTCAATCCATATGACCCGCCCTGATATTACAAACCATTCACGTCGAGACCCCGAGGATCTGTCGACACATCCGAGCTACGCAACACGCAGCACCACTGCACTTCGCGCTAGTTTCAGCTGAAACAGTCGACCAGCAGCAGCACCATTCCACTTTGCACATCGCGCGTCGAACCACCAGCATGACCAGCATTAAACATCACGATTGACACCACCGATTACCATCGATCACGCGTCACGCCTCGACCACACCATCGACGCTTTACATTTGTTAAACAAACCGGCTATCGATTGTGACGAGACGCCAGGACATGACATGAACACATCAGCCTGCTTTATTAGTCCACCATTTTTCAAACCACACCATCACCCACCGTCATCATTCAACGGCCGGTGCCGCACATGGAACTTTATTGAGCCCGCGCACCCCGTGTGTCAGCATGTCCCTTGAGCATGCCTGTCAGACCGGTTTACCACAGAGACCCCACCTATCGCCTCCACAACATGTAGATCATATCATTGACCAACACGTTTCATTTCACGAGCACATTACATTTATACGCAGTCACTTTAAGACACATACAGGTCAAAGACTCAATGTAAACAGATTTTAACAGACCACACGTTACGCGTTAAGACATTTCACCATCTTTTACATCATTTACGCCGCCCAGCCAACTTTCATCCGAGCAGACCAGAACACGCGATACACGTATTGTCAACCAGACAGAGAGATTTGACGGACCAGATTCAAACCAATACAACATAAACAACCATCTATCGCCTTCACGCGATTGCCGTCATTAGAATGATCCTTCCTCGATAACCACCAGTTGCGATGCAACGCATTCGACACACACGCAGATACCATCCAAGACTGACCCTTTTAATTTAAACAACACAAGTTTCCCATTACCAAAAACTACCAGTCCAAACTAGTCCCCTTGCTCCGACACCAGAACTTTATATTCCTCGAAATCAATAATCGACTTAAAGTACTCATTTAAAACCGTCACATTAACACCAAGTCACCACCCCGAATTAACCACGTTAACAAGACCACCTTTCACCCATAGCACACACCCACCCTTCCCAACGCCAGAACACCCTTTTAAACCTCCTGACACATTGCTTCTGAATTTGCACGTGCACCTGATTTCAGAACCGGCTCGAATCGTCAAACAGAATCACGACCTACTAAACCCTTTACTATATCCCCCGATCACAAAATTAAACTTTAAACCCAACCACCATACAACAGAATCACGAGCACTTGCACCTTTCTTTTCGTCTAACCCAACCCACTTACACCTTAATCTTTGCCTGCTTCCAACCACGCCATACATTACACGACGTTAAGTTCCTAACCCACTCATTTCCACCAACTTAGACCCTTTGTTAAATTCGTAACCATTCAAATCACACGGTTTCGATACACACCCCTTTTTCTTACATTTTTCAACCAACACCACCCCCCACAATGCCCAGCACTTTAGCAACTCAGCTACCAGTACACATTACCATTTCACCTCGCGAATATATGCTTTTCTCACAAGTCCAACCACACTATTCCTCAACATTCACGACTTCAGATTCCGCACAACATCAGCTCGCCACAACTTTACGGCTTAGCCTCTTATTTTAACACCATTTTTAAACAACAGTCCACATTTAACCAAATGCAAAACACGTTTTGACTCCTATTTGTTGGGGGCCCATTTTAACCAAAACCACAATACAAATTTGAGATCGCCATCAGATCTCATCCAGCAAAACCCCGTAAGCAACATTTCCCAGACCATTCACCTTACAGCTATCATGCACTCCGTCCGGAAACACCGCACGACATCGCACACGCCGGGCAGCCCTCCCTTCGTCCACATAACAAAACAGCCTATTAACAACTTTGCCACAACAACCTTAAAAAACCGACATTTAAGGGGGTTTACCCATCATTATTGCACAGGACGTCCCCTTATTCCATTTCAATTACCCTTGAATCCGAATGCCGGTCCCCCATCCACCCAAAAATCCACCGCTAAGGAAAACGGTTCCAACGAAATCACCAGCCGGGTCACCTTCTTCATGACCGGTTTAAACCGAGACCCCACCTAACCGCCTCCTCAATTAGATCCACGTTCCAACACAGTCTTTCACAGATTACACATTTACCATTTGCAGATAGACACATACAGTCATCAGGTCATAAGTTACCAACAGATTTAACAGCACCACGTTACGTTTAAGACCATTCATTTCATTTTAACCCACCTGCCAGCCCAAGATCGCCACAGCCACACTGCAGATAACACGTATGTCAACAGAAGCGAGAAGGTGGAGAACCAATTCAAACCAATCATAAACATAAACAACTCATCTTATGCGCAGATTGCCATTAGAATGTGCGTCATCCTCGATAACCACGCGTTGCGAAATCGCATACACACGCAGCAGTACCATCCAACAGCACTGACGCTGATGCATCCGCTTCCTCGTCGCCACAATCCCAGCCAGCACCTCGTCCCATGCAGCACCGCCCATGCCGCACACGTTGCAGCCCTTCGTCGTGCGTAGCCTTATACAGACAAAGACACCAAAATTATAACAAATTTACATGCAGCATTTAAACCATTTACTACAAAACACAGAACAGTCCTTTCATGTTGAGGCTTTACCTATCTTATTCGCAGCTATTTAACGATACCGTCTTCATCTCTTTTCAATCATTGACATCGCAGTCGAATCGAAGTGCCCAACAGTGCTGATTCCGCGACAACCAGATCCATCTCGCTCCAGCCAGACACCATCCCACCACCATACAGCCATGATCGACTTCGCTGGTATTGAATCTTTCTCACACGAAGCCGTCACACTTTGGGAACAGGTCGGTAAGACCGGTTTTAAGATCCAGCCAGCAACACGACGACCTTGCAGTGCACGCAGAACCGCATGTTCCGTCATTGACAACACGTTTTGAAAACCTTTCAACGGACCATTTCGCAGACGTCACATCAAAGAGTCTTTACAACGCATAACCAGACCAGATGTCATCGGCACAACACCACCTCATTTTCTCAAGACTTTCAATTCAATCGCGAGTCGCAGCAGCCATGTTCACCTTTCTCCTCATGTCTTCCCCACCAGCGATCACACGGATTTTTCAACGGACACCGATCACCACGTTCGTCGCAACTGACGCCATAGCATCTCAATCCCGAATGATTTTTGAATCAGAGGCGTTGCAGATTGCGTAAACACACCGCTTTATTAAGACGTAAGAATTTGATCTTGTCTCCTCATCCAACACCACAGGCAACAGTTAATCATTTCCTTTCTCGAGCCATCGTCACTCCATCACTCGTCACGCTGACATTAAACAGTAGTCACGTCCGACAGACCATTGCAGTCGTCGAGCTTGTAGCACATCCATCTTCCACAGTAAACAGCTTTTACGCACACATTAACTCATCAGTCGCCCAATCGTCAACAGCCTGTCAGCAACGCTTCAACGCACCAAAATCAGCATGCGTTGCCAAGCAACTGCCAACCCATCCTGACAAGTAAACATCATCACCATGCCGTCGTCAATTCACAAACTTTTAACGCATGCAAATTTAAACCCCATCTTAATCGCATTACACATCCAGCACCGTAATCATCAACGTAAAACATGCACCCTTCCGCGCACTGCTATTCTTTAGTTCTGAAATGCACCCTTTTTACCGGGCCGCAAAAGCACCATTCAACTTTCTTTAAGTGTACCATCGCGTACTTTTGCGGATTATGTTAGAATTACACTCGCATTAAACAATCGATGACCACTTCATTTTAAGAACACCATACGCCGTCTTTGTCAGATCCAGTCAGCAACCCACACTTCTTACTATTTGTACAAAAACACCGGTACCATGACTAAACAGAGTTTTGGACGTACAGCTCGAACCAAACATAACCAGCAAGCATTTATTGTCACAACTCATTCTAAACCCATTATATCGCTTTAGTCCATTTCGCCTTACCCAAGCGTGCACGTACATGGAAACTATTCTGGAAATTTTATTTCCGCAGCTGCAGTTGCTGTTCATTCCTTGATTAGCCTATAGGCTGAAGCCCGTTAACAATCTGAACCCAACTTTAACGATCTTTCCGCCATCGAGGACACATTCACCAACAAATCTAATACGCCCCATAAAACGCTACATTTTCCACAATTTTACACGTGACATGATATATGACCGGAGCACCTTTTCAGAAAACATTTGCAGTATCAACAAATTAATTTTCAGGGACCCAATCATGAAACAGATTTTAAAAGGACCCCAACAAGTTAGCGTTCAGACCATTTGACCCAATTCTTATTAACATTTTACCTTTTCTACCTAGCCACACTTGCTTTTAATGAGATACTCATTAAAAAGTCCATAAGGTCAATGAGTATCGGTTATAACAGGATACAGAGTTTGAAGGGGGCATGAGGTCATAATGGTCATGGTCTATGGTCAATATGGTCATTGGTCAATGTGGTCATATGGTCATTGGTCATGTGGTCATGTGGTCATATGGTCATGTGGTCATATGCGTCATGTGGTCATTGGTCATATGGTCATGATGGTCATTGGTTATCGGTAGCAGAGATAATTGGATATAATAAAGGAGTGTTTTGATCGTTGCCCTGTTATAGTAAGACATCCAACAACATATTCGACTATTTTCGGCAATATACGCCCCACTCTGTAGGATACATAAGAACAAATTTTCGTATTCAATTTAGTATTTGACGGTAGCTAGAACGGTAAACATGAGCGTCTCCAAGGTGATTAACGTTTCTCAACTTCATGGGAATAAAGTGAAACCGACAAATGAGCGATTTGGATTATGGCTGTTGGCAGAAAATATGTGCAACAATAATCTGGTGACAGATATTGGTAATATTTGTTATGTCGAAGGCGAAAAGATGCTGACTGGCGGACTACACACACCAATTACAGAACCATTTTGTGACAATATAATGTTGGTTAAAATTTGCGACCTTTCTGACACCGAACAAGCATCTTCAAACAAAAGATGTTTATCCTAAAAAGAAATTTGTGGTGCATTTAACAGCTATCTACGAAGAAAGTTCGACCGATTTGTTTCGCTAGGCATGGTGTTAAAGCTAAGCTTCCGTTTTCTCTGGAAAGCAGTAACAAGATAGGCCAGAGAGTAAAAGAAATTATCGGAAAAGAAGACCTCGAATGCTTAATAAAAATTCCAAAATCCTATATGTGTTCCATACAAAGTGGAACTAGCAGATGTTAAGTTGGAAACTTTATTGGAGGAACTACCAGATATATTAGACGAAGTCGAAAACGATTATTTCTATCTTTTGACATGGATGTAACCCAAGATTTTGCAGGCATATTTAGCAAGATGGATGTGTAATTATTTAACTTAAAACATAACTTTTGCTATAAGGGAGAATACGAAGAAAAGTGTAATATTATAGTTGACAACGATCAACTGCGGATTGATTGTTTAACATGGCTAACAACCAATCAACACTTAAGATTTACAACAAATTTGTGTGCCAGATAACAAGTCCTGGCGTTAATAAACAACTTGGCAATCATATACTAGATTTTTACGTTGTCCAGATGTACGTTTAAGGGAAACATTTGCGTCTACTTTGGCCAAAGAACATGGTATTACACGATTGGAAGCGACAATATACAACTGTGCAATTGGAAGCTTATGTCAGTGCGGAACGGGTGTATAAACCCTTAAAAGACTGTTTAACCTTATTGGAAGATAGTGTTATACTTCCTAAAGGCGCCAATGTACTCGGTACCACTTACCAAAATGTGGAGTAAGCTATCGGACAAGCTACAAAATAGCTTGCTGTTTAGTGTATAATAACCTGCTACAGTACGTGTATTGGGGAATGGTAATACAAAGAAATTGACAGGCTTGCAAATTAAGTTGTCCAAAACCAGAGGAAAGGGAAAATTGATAAAGTATGTGCTTTGGTTATTAGTTTTAACTATTTACCTGTAAATTATTTGGAGATAGTAGAGGAGGAAGACAACCAAGATAAAATAAAAATCTTACACAAGTGCTACATTAAAGCAGGTAGTACATATTTTACACAATCTGCAACACCATATTCTACAATTCCAAAAGAAATAGTAATTTCGGACTTGGGATTGATAGATACGCCTAACATTCGTCCAGAGGTTGTACGACAACGCGTAAATATTGGTAGTAAACTCTATCCGTTTACGCTAAAGGAAATTGCCCCATTATGTATACCATACGCTGTAAGTGGAAGGAAAAGACAACTGGAATTAGAGGAAATGGATGCAAAAGGCGAAAATTGACTACATGGAAAACACTGCGACAATACGCGATCAATACAAAGATGTGTTAGACAAAGAACATCTTATTAGAGAAAATGAGGAAGAATTAAAAGATTATTTTATGTGCCGATGGACTGACTTAGATACATCTGGTTTCTACAAGTTGTATGCATTTGTGGTTAGTAAAAAGACTCTTTAGTTATGTAGGCGTTCCTTGCGGAAAAGGATGGTACTAAATCCGTATATTTTTAAAAGGTTATTCTAAAACGTATTTATCAAAATGGCAGATAACAAAGACGAACTAAGGAATGCGGGTTTCGTAATCTTTGCGTACACCACACGCAAAGGGGGTCCGTTAAACATTGTATATTTGCCTAGTAAAGAACCTTTGGATCATTTAAAACCGAGGGTCTTACAACCTATAACAACCATATATTCCCAAAAGTGGTGGACATGCAACTACGCAACAGTCTGTGGGAGAATAAGGATTTCTCCAATACCGACAAGAAGAAGTCGATCAAGCTAACAAGATACGTATGCAGGATATAGTGGGAAAGCTGCGATTAAAAGATTGTCACAAGCTGCAAGAATTACACGAAGGAATGGATCTGGTTGTCGGCGGAATCAAAGACTTTAAATATAGAGGCAAACTTCGGTACATTTTACAATTCGAAAACCTAGACGGTCTCTATGTATCAAACTATTGGTTAGAAAAGGAGATAGAGGACTTGGGTATCGATTTAAATTTTAAGTTGCGAATAAAATTAGATAAAATTAAAGCCACTCCAAACAAACATAAAGAAAGGACTGTTTTCTGTGTATAACTTTGTATTAAAATTAAGTTTAAATGACCCCATGCTTGTCATTAAATATTTTTAAATTTGTTATGTATAATGTCAGAATAAACATTTTATAATAGTATATAACATTGTTCTTTATTTATAAAAGGCTGTGACGTTACCCCGAAATAGCAGTCGCACAGTGAGGGGTGCGCATGGGCAGCGCGCATGGGCAGGGGTGTGCACGCGCAGGGTGCGCATGGGCGGGGTGTGCATGCGCAGGGTGCTCATGGGCTGGGATGTGTCTGGGCGTACACGAGGGAAGCGGATGTTAACAGTCACCAAGCATCCAATTTTTATTTGATGGTATCGAGTACTTGTCTGCGTATGTATCCGGAGTAAAAAATACGATTTGCATACGCAGCTTATTAATAAAATTAGTTTATCGAGGGAAGATGACAAAAGGTACATCATTCCTAATAGTACAACAATCTACGCATGGGGGGGCGTAAAGATATAAGATAGTTGTTTATATTTGTATATATTAGTTTTAAGATTCCTATAATTTTAAGTTCTCGCCCACCTTCCAAATCCTTCCTCTGCTTCTATCCTGGTTGACAGAGTATACGTGTTATCTCCACGTTGTGTTAGCGGAACACTGCGGTTTTAGATTTCTCGGAAGATGGTTGGCTAAGGCATATGTCTTGGGTAGCGAAAAAGGTTTTAAAATGGTGTTAAATAAAGATGGGTAAAAATTAGTCTTTAAAACGCATAACTTTGTATGGGTGGTCCTATTTAAAATCTGTTTACAGATTTGGGGTCCCTAGAAAATTTAATATTAGTTGATACCTAGCAAAATATATTTATCTTAAAAGAGTGACTACCCGCGTATAATAAATACAATATAACACTTGTCGATAAAAAGTTGTAGGAAAATTAAAGACGTATTTAATGGGGGTCCAGTATTAGAATTTGTTGGTAGTAATGTTAAGTCCTACTGTATTGTAGGCGAGAAAGATACGATTAAAAGATTAAAGGGGTCTCACGAATTGTAGTTATAAAACCGAGGGTCTTACAACCTATAACGAGCATATACTCAAAAGGAATGAACATGCAACTACGCAGCAGTGCGGGAGAATAAGAATTCTCCAATAAGAAATTAAAGTTTCCATGTACGTAGCACCAGCCATTGGGTAATGGTCGAAATGTGGAACCTATAAAGACGATTATTAATTGTGGTTTAGAAAATAGTAGTTTTCGTGGACTAAATAAAATAGCTTAGACTGGTTAATGTATATGGTTACATATTCTCGTACACGTCCACAAACATCTGTTTACGTCCACAATGGCGATACCGGTAGTTTTTGTTTAACAAATAGTAAGAAAATACGTCAGGTGTTAGTGCGTGAAGCCCATAGGATCGTTGGATTCAAAAAGAACGGTGCGTATGGTGGTCTCCGTTAGAATAATCGAAAGTGGTTAATCAATCGTATTAGATGTTTAAATAAGCGAAAGTGTAAATGCCTACATAAACAAAGATTTAATTATCCGACAAAAGTACGCGATGTGCTACACTTATAAAGAAAGTATGGAATGGTGCTTTTAGCGGCCCTAGCAGTAAAAAGGGTGACTGACTTTTCCAAGCAACTACAAGAATAGCAGTAGCGCAGAGAAGGGGTATGCATGTATTATACAGTTGCTACAAAATATGTTAGTTTACGCGTAGCTCGGATGTGTAATTGATCACGACTTAAAGATCCCTCGGAGGTTTAAAATTCTCGGCCTATTGTCGTTTGAAAATGTTTGTAAATTATCAGAACAGGAGCGGGTCGAAGTATAATGGATTATTGACTGAGTATTTGCTACCTTTACGAGGGAATTGGAAGTTGACAGACATCGAGCATCTAATTTCTATTTGGACGATATCGAGTACTTACCGGTTCTAGAAATCATTACATGCGGCCGACCGCTATGCGAAAGTGTAAAAGCATACAGAAGCATAATTATCAGACGAAAAGTGCGCGATGTGCTATAGAAAGTATACAAAAAAATGGTGCTTTGCCCAGTCTTAACAGTAAAAAGGAGAGTGACTTTTTCAAGCAACTACAAGAATAGCAGTAGCGCAGAGAAGGGGTATGCATGTATTATACAGCGCATTGTTGCTATAAAATATGTTAGTTTACGAGAAGGTCGAACGTGCACAAATTAAATTTTAATCTATAATTAACCATGGTCGTAAAAATGGGAAATTAATGGTTAATTTAATACTGCTAAGCATATACTTTCGCTCGGTGATTCATTTGGAAAATATTCAAGCCTACCTAAAATATGACGTAGAAATTATTTAAAATTAAATTGCTTTATTAGTAAGTATCCTGTAGACAACAAGTTGGTATTTCCTTAGTAATGGTTTAAAGTGTTTTTGGTTATAGTAGCACTGCATCTTCTACGACTTGCACACAAGTTGTGTGCGTGTGCTACCACCCTTTTGGATTTTTAATATGCACGCGATCCGTATAACATGGAAGACGTTTTCCGGTGTTTTACTAACGGCATTCGCAGCATGGACAAAGCGAACCGAGCGCATACATTGGTGCTAAATGTATTGGACGAGCAGCGAAGATTGGCTCAAGATGACGTCATTTAGTTCCCCGATGAATCCGAGACTTCGTTCGGTGTCTTCGAAACCTTCGGTTTGCATTCTATAGGGTACATAAAGCAGGTACGCAAGAATAAACTCTTTAGTTATAAGTTAGTTCGCTTACAAGTCAAGTCTTATAGTGCGGATTTTGTTTTGTACTAAAATGGTATCTGCAAACGTTTTTAAGTGCAACTCTTGCGGTGCTTCCTATACCTGGAAAATGCTCTAAACGGCACCAGAACAAATGTCGTGGTGCAACATCGTCCACGGTTGCTTTATACAACCGCCCGCAGCAAAGTACTTAAACTGTGGGACTTGCGGTTTCGCTTTACGAGAATGGATAACTTACTGCGACACAAGGAAAAACAGCACGGCATGTCATTAAGCCGTAAACGTTCAGCTCCGCCAGCTGTTAAAGGGTCTTGTACGAAACAACCACGAATTATGTGTAAAGTATGCGATTTCGAAATGGAAAACTACGTATGCCGCACATTTAAGGAGCAACAGACATAAAATGCATCAGTTACCGCTACTAGCGACGATGGTGTAGAAATGGTTAGCACTGCGTTTAACAACCGTATGGCTAGCTATCGCATAAAGAACGCCAGTGTCGACGATGGAGTGCCCGAGTTTCTTTGGAAGCAGAAAGAGCGATTTATTCGATTAATAAATGAAAAAAGAATACAACATACAGCAGTAAAAGTCTATTGCGAACTCTACGGCGTTTACATCAAAATGGGGAAGAGGCTACCGATGTGAAACTTTAACACAAAAATGTGGTTATAACGTCTTCTAGTAATCTGGAAAATACGTACGAGGTCTTAAGCGAAACCATGCGAACAAAATCAGAGGAATTTGAAACATGCGAGTCCGGTTGGTCTTTGGAAAAGGTGCTCTATTTAGAAATAAATATTAATAAGTATGACCCGATATGACAAGTTCTAGGTTGAAAATAAAAATTGTGAATATGTATTTAGAAATGTGGTTTTACAAAATTTAAACTGTATTAGTAAAATTGTTTGTAATAAAAAGTTTTAAGAATGGTTTTAGATTTTCTTTATGTATAAGCCGCAGGAAATTTATAATTTAAAGGGTGTGTAAAATGGTAAGGGTCGTTCGATTTTAAATCTATTTAGAGATTCGGATTGTGCATAAAATTCTAGACTAACAAGATGTGCTACATGTATAAAAATTTATAAGAACGCTCAAAAGTCGCTACAGGTAAGAAATCTTAAAATGGGGTAGCTCTGGGGATGGTGCTATGTGAAAATTTAAAGAGATTTGGATAGCTTAGAAAATTCTAATATTGATTGATACCAAACAAGGTAGGTTTATCTCGTGGGTGGAAATGTGGAGAAAGATTTATCTCGCAGAGGGTATATGTGTAACTTTGCAGGGCGTGGTCCGATTTCAAATCTGTTTGCAGATTTGGGTTGTGTAAAATTGTAGACTAATTTAATGTATTGCATGTATAAAAATTTATAAGAACGCTCAAAAGTCGCTACAGGTAAGAAATCTTAAAATTAGGGTAGCTCCTTGGGGATGGTGCAATCTGAAAAATTCCTAGAGATTTGGGTAGCTGAGAAAATTTAATATTGATTAATACCAAACAAGATAGGTTTATCTCGAAAGATGCAATGGCTAGACGAAGAAAACTATTTGTTAGGTTTGCTTATAGAGCAAATAGCAAAATTAGAAGATCAGGACTTTAAAGGGGTATAACTTTGCAGGGCGTGGTCCGATTTCAAATCTGTTTACAGATTCGGGATGCATAAAATTCTAAGCTAATTTAATGTATCGCATGTATAAAAAATTTATAAGAACGCTCAAAAGTCGCTACAGGTAAGAAATCTTAAATGAGGGTAGCTCCTGGGGATGATGCAATCTAAAAATTCTTAGAGATTCGGGTAGCTAAGAAAATTCTAATATTAATTGATACCAAACAAGATAGGTTTATCTCGTGGGTGGAAATGTGGAGAAAGATTTATCTCGCGGGTGGAAAGAATGCGGGTGTGATGTAATCAAAATGGTTGTGGGGGTGTCCGAGCAAAGAGGAGAGCAAGGAGGAGTCAGGAGGAGATTCATCTAAAATAAGACTTTATAGTGGGTTTTTACATGTAAATTTGGTCCAGATGTGTGTGGAAATGTGGATGCTGGTGGAAATGTGGTCACAGGATCCTTGATTTTACCCTACTTGGGTTCCTGTTAATAATTACGTTTGTGTTGCCTTACTGAGAATCATTGTTTAAGTTGTTCAGTATTTTTGGAACTCTTCCCTTATGTTAAATGCAATGCATTTTCAGTTTTGTATACGTTATAAATGATGCTCAACATGAGGCAGTGGCGGCAAACTTTATTATTAAACTTTGTTTTAGTATTTGTATCGTTTTCAAAATTGTGGGCGGCAATTGGCGTATATTTCTAGGCAATAAAGTTACAAGGATTTTAGAAACCAGATTACAGTTATAGTAAGATCTATATTATATATAAACATGACAATGAGAAAATCAAAGAATGGAAAAATTTTGAGAATACTGGATTTAGTGATTTTAAGGATGATTTAACAAGGGCGTGTTCTGCCAAGAAAAATAAAGGTTTCAACCCAAATAACTTTGTGAATAGGAAGTTGTAATGCCTCCTGTTATTACTTTAATATTCTTTTTGTTAAAATGTTCTTAAGTCTATTTGTTAAAACATTCCGTACTATTGGCAGCCTACGATTTTCTCCTATATTTCTAATATGTAAACTGTCATTTTTAGTCATAAACGTGCTTGCAAACTTTCGTTACTAGCACCGCCTGGTTCCAATCTCTTTCCTTCATAAAACAAAGTGGTTTTATTTGTGTCAATATGTTATCATCGAGCCGTTTGATTAAGATCACAACGTATGGCTCTCTTGAATTTTTTACCTTGGTACAGACACGACGCATCGCGGGATTTAACTAAAGGAATAGCGCTTATCATTTCGGATTTTAGTTTACCCCCTCATTTGAAATTAATTATCTTGCTGTTGAAGTGCAAGAAATTTAATTATTACGCCTTTGGCGGATTCAACGTGGTCGCCGTTTCCAAACCAGATGAGCTTCGTTTTATTAAGCTTCGGATACATTACCCACATTGGTGGTAAGTAGTAAGTTCCCAGCGCTTCTCGTCCTATTTGGATTATTTTTAGGGTGATTTTTAGGTTAATGCAAAATACCCCCGAACGTGTGGATATACTGCAAATGCAAGGTGTACGAACCGCCCCATTGCAAGTAATGTTTATGGTGCTGGCTCGATTTGATATTACAACTTTAGTCTTCACTACCTCTGATAGTTGGATCTTTTGTAAATCTTTAATATTAGTTTCAACGGAGGAATCTTCGGTTGTATTTCTTAGTTAAGTTGTAGTGCATGTACGGTTGGATGAAGTTTAAGTACAATTGAACCAAATAGTTAAAAATTATTCCAGTAATGTGTCAGTTGATTACCGTTATTACAGTAATTATTGTAGCAACATTTTGGTTGCTTCTTATAGTTATTATTTCAGTAGTGTGCTAGTTGAGTATCCCTATTATAGTAATTATTGTGACAACATGCTGGTTGCTTCTCTATAAATTATTTAGGTATTATTCTAAGGTCACACCCTATCAAAATTAGATGTATCGTGTAAATCTATGCACGAGCTTTATATTGGGTTAAGCTTATTTACAGAACTTTTATCCAGCACTGCACCTTTTGTGGCCATAAAACCTGCACCCCCAATAACTACTATTATTTTAGATTATTACTTATATTGCATTAGTGGCTCTTAGTTAGCCTGTCTTCTGCATAGATGTTTAACGTTTAATATGTGTAGCTCATAATTAATTAATAGAACTTTGATTAGTCTACGGTTCACTTTAGCATTTCAATTAGTAATTAAGATTTATGAAACAATTGGTTCTCTAATTGAAGATATTAGCTGTGTAATAAATTAGTTTGTTGGTTTAGACCGTTAATCTTTCTTGGTATAGTGAATAACCTAGGGGTCTGCCAGAGAACCGTGGAACATTTCTCGCAGTGTCTGTTAGCTTCACGTTTCTGGCCCCCTTATATACGGTTCAGCTTTTCTTCACTCCTCTGTCTGTCCCTACCGGTCAGGCGATTTTCTACGACCCAAAGAGCCCGGAGCACTTTTGTCATCCGTCCCTTTTAGGGAAATCATTATATCGATAAATGATTGAATTTTACCGTGACAAATTTGAGAAATATTGTTCAAAGTATACTTAGTTCGGTTATGGAAAATTTAAACATTGATTCGCCAGAAGGATTTTCTCAGATTTCGTATAATATCGAAAGACAGATCACGATGAATAATAAAAAGTTTACTATTCCTATGAAATAAGGTTATCAAATTCGAATAAAGGACAAAGCTTTAATAATATTATTAGTAATACGCAACAAAAGCTATGTTATAGCTTTTAAGGATATTGGCGCTACCAATCTCCACTTCTCGTCCTATACGGCTGTATATCCCCTAACATTTATGCCAAAATTAAATAGTTTAGTGGGCGAAACTAATGTGCCCGAGCACAAAAGTGTATTCTTTGCGTTAACATTCTTACAAGACTGAGTACAAAACCGGCTAAAATTAAAGAATTCAACGGTCTTTAGAAGTTGCAGAACTCTCACTTCGTTTTGGATTGTACAGCAATAACAAAAAAGTTAACTAGATTAGAATGTGTGTCGTAGGAATCTAGTTTGACGACTGATTATTTGTTAAACATTGTAGACGAAGCTAAATACCTTTGCTGCCACTTTGGTGGAAAAATAAAAAAGATTTTGCGGAAAGTTTACCAAACGTTTGACAAAGAACGTCGGAATAGTTGCTTTCGAGATGGCTGGTAGTAAGTCGTGATACTAGAAATAACACTAGTCAAAAGAGCAAACTTGTATCGATCAGGAAGTGCTTCAAATACATTAACTGGTAATCGCTTGGATATTAGTGACGATGAAAATACCAGAAATTCCAGAAATACTGACCTGTTAATTTTATTAACTGTTTAGATGAGTTGTTAGAAAGAAACGATGGAAGCTTTGTTAAACAAGTGGCGACTCTTCCAAAACTTCAAGTAGCAATTTGAAAATTTTATAGCAGCATAAACTCTGATTGTTTTGCAGGTGACGAGTACATCGGCGACATTTTCGGATCAAGATACAAGTAGTAACTACCATTCTCAAATCTCCTAGGAGCCGAGGAAGGGGTTTTGGTTGGATGTAAAAGAATTATAAAGTTAAGGAGTAGGTTTAGTTAAATGTGAAAATGGACACTATCAATTTTGATTATTCGTTCTTAATGAGACCGAATTTAAATCATAATCCTTTGCCACGTTTAAACTGGATGACAGAAAAGCAAGTGGTATTGCATGATAACACTAACTCTATGCCCATGAATAATGAGGGCAATGGCCTTATAATCGTGTTTACTGTAGAAAGTCAATCGCTATATGAGATAAAGGTTTCCAAACTGGAGGTAATAACAATGCTGCTTATGAAACAGTACGGATGTGTTCCACGATACTAAAGAGAATATGAAAGAGGAAATTTGCCTCAAGCTCGTTTTACTGAAGATAAAAGGATGAGGTTGAATAATTTGTTATTTAATTCAGACATTACCTTTTCAGATTAAACGGGTAAGATAGACGAATATAAACAAGAAATCTAGTTGATTGTTAGTTTGGGAGATAACCAATGATATTGGACGATGGTTAAGATTCTCTTGTTGGTAAGATTATTGTAAGTTGGTCAATATGGTTAACGTAGTGAAAGGTTTATTAAGTAACGTTATTTATTCAGGTGGTAGGTTCACTTCTCAACAGCTTCACGTTTCGTAAGTTGTCAATTTAGGGTTAGAGAATATCTAGCAAATAATAATCTTGGTTTAAAGGCACTTGCAAGCGAAGGCTGCAAAATGAAGGTACAATTTTGAGTAAAATAAAAATCTGAGCCAATTTCAAATGGGGAAAAGAGTCCCTCACGATTTTTTTTTTATTACACGAAATAAAAAAAGTTGTTTTTGTTGTTTGACGCCCCATATGGCATTACTAATAAGGTGGGAAACAATTTGTTACGAAGTAGAGAGCTTAGTCTATAAATAAGCAAAATGTGCATTACACAACCTCAAAGGTATCACTCGCTTACTGAAAGTCTACTTTAAATATATGTAAATTTTCCAAAATTTCATCGAGGGAAAATGAATCGGATCGGTTCCTGAAGCACGTCCCTGATGGATGTATGTTGTATTAAAATACAGCAGTTTTAACTTATTAGTGAAATAGGTATGGGAAAAAACATGATATGCGCAATAGTCTGCAACGAAGCAGAGCAGTAAGCGATAACCGTAAAAGCAGCAGTTTTAAGTGGACCTATTGTCACCATGCTGCATATCTAGCAATTCCTATAGAGAACGCACGCGGTTACAACACCCACTGGTATACATTTCCAGATTAGCATGATTTTATACTCGCTCCACTTTTAAAGTAGAAGCTGGATAGTTATTGGTAAACGGCGAATAGCATAAAAGCATAATAGTTTTCGCAGATTGTAGTTGCAACGCGATCGCGGATATAGACGAACGCTCAGATACGTAGCAAGCGAGATTATGTTAGTTTCTTCTGTTTGTCGCGTGTTACTTCAGTATTTTGAAATGTAAGAATTACTCCGAAATCTGGGGTAGAAAATGGAAAGTAGGACCCACTTGTTAGTGCTAGATAATGCACAGGCCTATCGTGATGGCTGAAACGCCGTCGTGACAGAAACCTTATTTATAGCGAATGGTTTAATCACAGATGTACATACAAAAACAACTCTGTAACTGATCTTCATAGAACCCAGCTACACTGCAAGCAAGCTCTTACTCTGCACTCCAAGAGTGTAAGGTTTCCTTACAATAAAGCTGATGTACGCTATACATAGCAATAGAATTTATGATAATACATTAAACTATGGAGTTCGACGGCTGTAACTTTAAACAAAAGCAGTTGCAAATTGTGCACGTTGCAACCGTAAAAAAACAAGCTAATAGTAAAAAATGCAGCAATAAAAAAACCAGTATAGTGCAGAAGTGGATCAAATACAAAACCTACAAGCACATCTGGATATAATAATGAAAAATTCTGTAACAGAAAGCAAAGGAAAGAAACGAAAGAAGCTTCCAACGCGAGTTAAGGTTCGTGGCTTCGAGCGGTCCTTTTTAAAAAGACACTTTAAACTTTAACACATTTATTTTTGATTATACAGAAATTAATTGGAATTTTGACAAACTTGAATAATTAGTCTAAGTCGAAATACATTAATTAATTGTACAATATGAGTTATCTACGAACTGCAATGCAAAAGCTGAACGTTTGATGAACTGACTGCGAGTGGAACTCCCGGGCCTTATATAATCTCTCTATCCCCTCACAGTTCTGTGGGAACTTGCAGACCTAATGTCTGTTTACACTATTCATGATACATAGTTGCTATCTTAAAAGCTATTCATAAATACTTTGTTGCAGGCTTACTTCTGCGGTACGTGACCGTCTGTGACCTGACATCTGCAGTGTTACTTATCCTTGTGCTACTTTGTAGCGCTTCCGTTCCCATGAACGTTTATAAACTGAAATAAATTGTAACAAATTGTCCTTTATGACATTGTTGCACATTTCCTAATAATTTTCTTAAGTATTAGTTTTATATTGATATAATAAATGGGGGATCACATAACTCGCGCAAACAAAGAAATTATTCCAACGAGTAGACATCAACAACAGGTTTGATGTCCTAGGGAACTTATTTGAGGAAACAGAAAGCCACAACGTAACAGAGAGCAGGACGGAAATTATAAACTTACAAACCTCAATGAGACAGGTTAAAGATAAACGAAACACGCAAATCGGTAGGAAAACCAAGGAACAAACACTAACTGATCAAGAGGCATCGTTGTTGCAACAACAAGCAAAGTATATAAAATCTCAAAGACAAGCGTTTCCAACATTAAAATCCAAAGACTTTGAGCAAGAATCCGCAGCACGGGAGGAGAAAAATCCAATACCCCCCACTGATTATTCTTAAGCAACAAGAGAATTACACCGAGGTTAAAGGCATCGTCACAGAAATGGGAGATAATATAAAAGCTCAACTCAGCTCACACCACTTAATGCTAACTGGTGCACTAACTAACTGTTACCTGAATTCATCATCAGTAGAGTAAAATTATTTCAAATACTTAGTCAATTCAACGCGTAACAAACCCCTACCGAACACTGGAAATAATATTTTTGCTCGGACCGTTCGTCCTCCCCAAACACTATCAGTTTCATGACGTATGCAGTAGTGCAATTCTTAAGGAAGTATAAAAAATCATTACGGAAATAGCAGTTAGATTAAAAAAACTACATTTTTGCTTTCAAAATATTAATCAGTACAATTTATATAATTTTTTATACAAATAACAAATCAGCAAAGAATTTTTTTCTATCGGAATGTGCTACACAGACGCATCTTTTATAGCTTCTCATGGCGTTGAAACTCGTTGACCACGAAGTGGGTTGATAGATTTCGGAAATATAAAGAAGTTGTTTGATCTAAATCAGGACTGCGTGTAGGACAGAACATAATTTGCATTATTGTTAGATGTACCGTGTAGGAGTTCGCAGAATGATGTCATATTTCAGGGGACGCTTATGGTAAACAGAAAATGTATACCATTCTGCATTTATGCCTTACAAAGTCTTTTACTTCAAAGATTCTATTTAAGCACTCATCAATACGATTTGTAAAAGTTGAGATTCCAAATGCACAAACATGAATGTTTTCAAAAAATTAAGCTTCTACATAATATCAATTGAAAGTGACAATCTGGCTCAAGCTACTTTATGCAAGAAAAAGGAAACTTCCAAATTGTTCCGCTTAATGAATGTTCTAGTTTTTGGACGTAATCTTCGCTTGTGCTGCGAAAGCTTTGTTTTATTTGCCAAATTTTAATCCTTTATCGACCAAAAACAACAAAAAATAATAGAGCTGTTTTGGTTGACAGACATTTGCTTGGGAGTTATTTGCAGCTTCTAAAAGATATGTTATTGTGGCTACGAAACAACGACATACTGGTATAATAAATTTACAGCGCTAAAGTTACTTTGCTTTTGTTTGACAATTTAAACCCAAACCATAAACTGAAAGCTGTGTATAAGTATTAAGTATAAAGCTGCTTTCAATATTAAGACAGCTTACTTTTAACTAAAGTTACTGTCACTTCAGATATTTCAAGTACCTGGTGTGATTATCTACCGACACACTGGTTAAATAGACGCAAATTCGATAACTAAGAAATTGTATAAATTGTCTCCATAAAATCGTGGCGAAACAATTCCGTAGCTTAGGAATACTACTAAAATTGGCAGTGAACGTGTTTAGAATGGCAGCACATCAATAGATTGTTGACACATATAGTAAACATATCTAGGCGCAGAAAACTACCGCTTCCTTACATTTGCATGGAGTCGTATTTAGGATAATACATTTAGCTAATAAGAAGACAAGCTATTATGCCATCCAATTACCGTTCCCTGAACTCGAAATAATGATTAAGACATCTCTTACTTGTACCGAGTAGAATTAAACAAGCATGAAATATATTGTTTGCGTAGTATAATGTAGAATCTGTCATTAATATGTTTTAATTGTTGCGCAAGTTAGACACTGATTTACAACATGAGCAAATAACTACACAATTTTGTAATAATTTATTTATTATTTAAGATGGCCAAAATGGAATTATTCACAATACATTACGGAAAGCAGCCGTCTCGGACTATACCCTCGATTATATTAATAGAATCAGTTTCTTCATATCGTTGTAGCTAGTAAATTTCGCCATTATTAGATGCTAAATCTATCAATTACTTTCATGTTTCTAATGTGGACGTATATCACACCTTAGATGTTATTGCTTTCATGATGTACTAGATAATTGGTCGGTACTGTGTATAGCTAAAGCATACTCCTGATTTATGTTATATTAAAATAACAAGCTTTAGTTTATTAGTTTAGTAGGTTTGGCAAAAAGCGCGCTCTGTGCAACGGTCTACATAGCGGTAAGTGTGACCGTAGGTGTAATAGAATTTAGTGCGAACGAGCGTGCAGACGAATTGATAGAGACGCGGTGGAAGAGAAATTCTAATAATTTAGCTTTGAGGGCGATCTTTACTGTAGTATAGTGCTCAAAGCCAAACTCCGACTCGGTAAAGTTGAATATGAATTGGTCAGCATAATTCATATGAAAAGTTTAAATTTGTGCACTTGCGATCTGCGTAATAGCTAATGCAAAGGTAAGACTACACACTGAAGCCGATCGCAAAGTAATCGATTCGACTGAAATACGCCTGCAGGGAAAGAGAACGCGTATATCTTGTGCTCTTTGCTTAATTTCAATTTAATATTGCTTAGCATCATGTAGATAAACCTGAATTGTTGTATTGGGTGGGCAAGGCAACAACGTTCTCCTTATATTTTAAGATTCAAGTTAGTCCTTTTATGCAGTAGGGGTTAATTTATAATAAAGTTTGTTATGTTTCAGTGAGAATGCTTGTTTAAGTTATTTGGTATTTTTGACACCCTGAGGTTAAGATCAATATACTTTCAGTCTCGTGTAGGTTACATATGACGCCCAACGTGAGACAGAGGCGACAAGCTTTATTGTAAAACTACGTTTTGGTATATGTATCGCTTGTAAAATTGTGGCCAGCAGTTGACCTATTTCAATGTGCGATAAAGTTACTAGGATTTCAACAGCCGGATTACAGTTATAATGAAGTGCAGAATATAAATGGAGAAAAATGGCAAGTAAAAATCAAAAACGGAAAGTTTGAAAATAATTGCTTTAGCGACTTCAAGGATGGTTTAATGAGGGCATGTACTGCCAAGGAGAACAAAGGTTTTAACCAAGATAGTTTTGTGAATAGGGATTTCTGCGGTATTGTCCAAACTATACTTAGTTCGCTCATGGACAGTTTAAACACCTACCCAGCTGGAGCGGTTATCTGAGATTTCGCATACTATTGATAGACATCACAATAAATAATAAAAAGTTTACTACTCCTGTAGAAATAAGGTTATCAAATTCAACAAAAGGAAAAGATTGTAATAATGTAACAAGTAATACACAAAAAATGTTATATTTACGCCTATAAGGACATTGGCGCTACCAATTCCTATTTCTCACCCTACACGGCTGTACATTCTCTAACTTTTATGCCAAAATCAAATAGTTTATTGGACGAAGCTAATATTCCCGAGCACAAAAGAATATACTCTGCTGAAATTAAAGAATTCAAAAGTCATCAGATGTTGCAGAACTTTTTTTTTCGTATTGGACATTACGTTACAAAGTAGTTGCAATATTTTCTAGCACCTGCAGTGATTACATTTTAATTAAAAGCTGCAGCTTTCTTCTAAAAGATAAGACCACTCACCACCTGCCTACATCTGCTTACAATGGACTTGTTATCTGGTATTCTGCAGCTGTTAAGATGTTACAAAGTAACAAAACTGTCCTCCTTTGTTTAAAATCTTTTGATGATTGCGTTATCTGCTTGTTGGCAAGCTGTTACAGTTTGTATTTCGGCAGCTGTTGTCTGGAAATTCTGCACACATAGTAATTGGG
Organism: Platerodrilus igneus; assembly: GCA_036346225.1. NCBI lineage: Eukaryota > Metazoa > Arthropoda > Insecta > Coleoptera > Lycidae > Platerodrilus > Platerodrilus igneus. Next base: position 9,648,140 of record JARFIW010000791.1, read on the forward strand.
CGATATCTTTAAAAATCAAATACCCTACCCCCATACATGATTTTGGCCTTATAAAATAGAGACCGTGCTTTGAAAGAGACCAATTACCGAAAAGATACCCGTTGTAGAGTCGCGCTATTAGAAATGCTCTCTGTGCTTGTATAAGTGAAGTTGGTGGTTCCAGCATGCAGTCAGCCCATACAGAAATGCAGCCGCATTTTACCAGCGTTAAGATGAGACCAGCACGAAGCTGATTGTGCAAGGTACAGTTTTTTTATTTCCATAATTCTTTTATGCTGCTGTGAAGAAAAAACTTCATTTGCTGCTATTGCTTATAATTATCCGATTAATTGGCACCACTCCTTTACAAAACTTACATACACGATGCACGAACAACTAGGTTATTATTCTATAAATTAAAAAGTAATTAATCAATGGTTATGTTGGAGTCCGTTTTACTGTTTCTTTTGTTTTTCTAAACTTATGCCTCAATTTAAAAGTATTTAAAATATGATTAATTTAAGTTAGGGTGTCTAATTTTAATGTTATATTCTTTCTGAGGAGGTGCACTTCACAAAGCAGCATGTACATATAATTTAAGTATATTTCTTTTTCTAGATTTACTGTATAGTTTGTTTTATTTTCTTTTATATGTATTTATGGTGAACCATTAAGTAGCTATTTAAATTATAAGATGTTATATTTGCTAACCAATTTTTATATGTTATGACGCTTTTACAGTCACGATTACGCAACTTATTTTGTTTTGTAAATAGTCCTTCAAGATTCGATGGTATCAATATAGTTTCACCAAGTTTTCCAATGTGTTTTTCTATTTTCACCCACGCCCCTCTCCGACGTTTTTGAGCTAGCCCAAATTCTACCATTCTATCCCCTGTTCTGTTGCGGTATTCGGCGTAAACATTTCTTTACTTACTTTGACTGTTTTCTTTTGTGTTTGCGCGGAATACCGTAACATAGTACAAAGGCAGCTTAAAATATTTATAGGACTTTGGTAGTTTACATTGATAACGTGGTCATTAGGATCCAGAAATAAATAGTAAAACACACAATATGTTAAATACAAACACTAAAAACTTAGAAAACTATAGATAGAATTCGGCTAGTTCACCGGACATAGAAAGGTTTATTTGCACAGATTTAAGCAAATTCATATACAAACCATTAAATTATGGAATTGTACCGACACACCCTACAGTCACAATAGTCGTAAAACCAGTCGTAAAAATAACTGCATTACATGTAAATTGTGGTAGGAATTAAGAGCTCATATGGATTCACAGACCGCCACTAGGGCAGTTAATCCCTAATATTCGTATACTCATACATGTACAGCCATTGGGGAAAACAGAAGCAGAGAATGCGGGAGACTTCCGTGTCATCAGGATCATGGGGATGAGGGGCAACACAGTCGTACCAGAACTCTCTAAGAGCAGTTAACTGTAACGGTGGGAGTGAGAAACGCAAAGGACCATAACAGAAAAAAAGCACTGGTGAACACCATAACAACGCTTAATTGGTATAATGATGCACTTTGATGAATAACTAATCGAACATACACCGTATAACAACAATTAATAATTTTACTGGTGGTCGTAATGTAGTTCGCTAGGAGTGTTCAAATTTTATAGCACCCAGTGTGTGTGTATCAGAACACTATAGAAATGTACGGTAATATTGTAATTACAATAACTTTTAGACTATTTTAAGTTCACTAGCGTATTGACAAGCCAATAAAGAGAGTTCATTCGATTAGCGCTAGAAAATACACCGAAAAAAACATATATGGTTGTGGCTTAAATTAATAACTACAATGAATAACTTTATAATTCTTTAATGAATTTGAGAATTATAATTGAAAGATATTTCAGGTACCGCAAAAGACTTGAAATTTATATATTTCCAAAAACACACATTTGCGTTAAGAGTGGGTAGAAATTATTAGGAACAACGATCACGTTTGAAGTCAGAAATTTTTGTAAGAGAAAACAACAGAAATTGTAAAGAGCTCCGCGATCTCTTTACAATGCACAACCAACTTTTAAATAGTATAACAGAAATTATTTATGTAGAGTTACGACCTTAACATAATTTGAGAAGCCGCACCCCTGCGACTATGTGAGATACCGTTATTGAGAGACTGTTTAGGAACGACTGACCGTGGATGCTGTTGAAAAACGTTATTATTTTGTTTGTTAAATAGAATAGAGATCGAATTCAATGCTCGTAAATCCAATGAAATAGACAAGCTGCTTTTTGAAACGAAATTACTTACCAACCATAAAAAAATGTTTTAAAAACCTAAATAAGTAAAACCGCTTTCAAGTGTGTGGACGGCTCTAGATGCACTACTCCGTGAGAACAAAAAATAGCATGCAATATCCCTGGGATGTTGTAACTTATAAAACCTCTGGATATTGGAAGATTATTGGACTCCACCGCGTAATTTTTCTAAACTCGATCGCAGTGCAAAGCAATGCTTGAAAGACAGGTGCGTTATGCTAAAGAACGGAAGTCATAAATCGAAGCTGCACGGGATTAGCCAAGCTGTTAAACAGGACTAAACGCGGATATTGCACGCGGATCTCGTAAGATATTGCCCAGCTTTCTAGTTGCCTTTGATCAACCATATCAGGCAGGAAGTTCACCTGACAGGATTTCTGGCCCTTGGCGTGGATGGTGTTTCGAAAGAATGCAACAAAACAAAAACTTGTAACTAAATCGCATTATAACCATCACACGCTGCTTATTGTGGCTAAGAACTGTAATTGATCGTTAACTTTTATACATATAACGAACTTATTTTTAATAAGAACTATTAACGTTGTTGCACGCTTTTCTAAATTTAAAGCGTATTGCCTTAAGTTATCATACGTAAAAGTTATTATTGTAGAGGCAAATAGTACGCAAAGATTAGGGGTTCAATGTTTAAGATTAATAGATTTGTTGTTTTTTTTATAGCTATACGCATAAATGGTTCTAGGGGGTAGACCTCGGCATTTTTCACTATAGTTACTTACTGTGCTAATCATGTTTGATAATATAGGTTAGATGTGCAACACGTACATTTTATTATTTGTGCTCATAGTAGATTAGTATAAAGGCGCAAAAAAGTGTAAATGAAGCTCCATCAACCTCGAACAGCAGTGGATATCGCTAATCGTCTCTCAGAACACCCATCTTTCGGACAGGCATTATTCAGGTGAGTTGGCGCTCAAAAGCATTTTCAGACGAATAGAGTTTAAATACCTTTCAAGATTGACATAAAAGAATTTAGTCAAAGTCTTGCAGTTAGTATACCCTTAAAAGTTATTTGCTTTTATAGAAGCCACTCCACACCACAGAATGCAAACCGGTGCACTAACTAACTGTTACCTAACTTCGGCCCCGGTAGAGAAAACTTAATTCAGGTAGTTAACGTCAATTCAACACCTAACGAACCGAACACTGGAAATAATATTTATGGTTCGAACCGTTTTCCCTCTCCAAACACTATTAGTTTCATGGCGTATACAGTAGCGCAATTCTTAAAGAGGAATAAAAATTCGTTATTACGGGAACCGCTACTATAATTTCGAGATTGACCAAGATACAAATGTTTAGAATTAAAAAACTATATTTTTGTGTTCAAAATATTTATCTGCACAATTTATATAATATTTTATACAAATGACCAATCATTAAAGAATTTCTTTCTATCGGAACGAGCTACCACAACGTTTGTTGTAAAGCTCCTCGTGCATTGAAAATTGTTGACCACGATGTCAGTTTATGGGTTTTGGAAATATAAAGAAATCATATGAACCTAAATCAGGACTGCGTAGGACAGAACATTATTTGTATTATTGTTTGATGTACCGTGTAGGGAAAGGTATCATATTCCATAGTAGTTTTTCATATTTCAGGGAACGCTTATGGTTAACTGAAAAATGTAAACCGTTCTGCATACATACATCACGAATTCCTACACTCCAAAGATTTTATTTAAGCACTCCTTAATGTGATTTTTAAAAGCTGAGTTTACAAATAAACAAAAAAGGATGTTTTCTATTCTAACGCACAAATCAGCACATTTACGTAATACATAAATAACATTGCCTTGTTGTTGTGAATTAGATAACTTAAAAAATTAAGCTGCTGCATAATATCAATTGCAGAAAAAATTACAAACTGGCTCAAGCTATTTCATGTAAGAATAAGAAAACGTCTAAATTGTTCGGTTTAATAACTGCCCTATTTTCTGTGCGGCGAAAGCTTTTGTTTTATTTGCCAAGTTTTAGTCCATTATCGACCAAAACTACAATAAAATAATGGAGCTGGTTGGTTGACAGACGGCTGCTTGGGAGTTACTTGCAGATTCTAAAAGATAACTTATGTGGAAGCGAAACAGCAAAATACTGGAATAATAAATTCGTTTACAGTTAAGATATCTTTTGCAAGTTACGTTGCAGGAAATAAAATAATCGTAGCGCTAAATTTACTTTGCTCTTGTTTGACAATTTAAATCGAAACTATAAACGGAAAGCTGTGTATAAAGTACTAAGTATAAAGATGCTTTCAATATAAAGAGAGCTTGCTTTTAACAGAAGCTACTGTCATTCCAGATATATCAAGTACGCCTGCAATTCTGGAATTGAAAAACTGATAACTTCTATACCTCCTAATTATGTGAAGAAAACGGAGATGGCATTTATATAAACCAGGTTCTTAGACCGTGTCTTGCATATTACGCTAATATAAAGTTAAACTAGTATAGTGTCTCCCGAGTAACTCCCTTAGGCGTATGTACACCATTAAACAGATGATTATACTAAGAGGTAAAAGATGTAATCATATAGAAGATACGGCTGTGAACGGATTATTAGTAACGTAACCTAGAAAAGTACAGTAGGGAGAAAATGTGATAAAGTTGGAAACAATGCATTTAAATCACTGCTTGATGATAAAAGTTATACGCGCTTTTACCGATGCGATGATTATCCAGCGACACACTGGTTAAGTAAATATCCGCAATAGACGCAATAGACGCAAATTCGATAACTAAAGAATTGTATAAATTGTGTCCATAAAATCGTGGCGAAACAATTCCGTAGCTTAGGAATACTGATTTCTACTAAAGTTGGCAGTGACCGTATTTAGAATGGCAGCACATCATTAGATTTTTCCAGTTGTTGACAAATATTGTAAACATATCTAGGCGCAAAAAACTACCACTTCCTTACGTTTGCTTAGAGTCGTATTTAGGAATATACATTTAGCTATGGCAGTAAGAAGAAGCGCTATTATACCATCCAATTACTGTTCCCTGAACCCAAAATAAAGATTAAGACATCTCTTATTTCTGCCGAGTAGAATTACATTAATAAGGATTAGACAGGCATGAAATACCTGGTTTACGTAGTACAATGTTGAATCTGTCATTAATATGTTTTAATTAGTGCGAATCTTAGACATTAATTTGCATCATGAGCAAATAACTACACCATTTTGTAAAAATGTATTTATTATTTTAAGAAGTATTACACTGGGATAATTTAAATATCTTGATGAGGTCCAAAATGGCCAAGATGGAATTATTTCCGATACGTATACGGAAAGCAGCCCTCTCGGACTATACCGTCCATTATATTAATAAAGCCAATTTTTTTATATCGTTATAATTAGTAGATTTCACCATAATTAGTCGCTAAATCTATCAATTACTTTGATGTTTCTAATGTGAACGTATACCACACTATAGATGTTACTACATTCACGATATACTAAACAATTGGTTCAGTACTTTTGTATAGCTAAAGCATACCCCTAATTTATGTTATATTAAAATAAGAAGCTTTAGTTTATTAGTTTAGTTGGTTTGGCAAAAAGCGCGCTATATGCAATGTTCTGCATAGGGGTAAGTGGTGACTTTAGGGGTAATAGAATTTAATGCGAACGAGAGTGTACACGTAATGGTAGAGATGCGGTAGAAGAGAAATTCTAATAAAGCATCTTTGAGGACAATCATTACGGTAAGGTGGCGCTCAAAGTCAAACTCCTACTCGTTAAAGTTGAATATGAATTAGTCAGAATAATTCATATGGAAAGTTTGAACTTGTGCACTTGCAATCTGCGCAAAAGCTAATGAAAAGGTAAGACTACACTGAGGCTGATTTGAGAATAAACGATTTGCCTGAAATAGGCTTACAGGCAAGGAGAATGGGAATATCTTGTGTTTTTTGTTTAATTTCAATCTAATATTGCGTAGAATCGCGTAGATTAACCAAATTGTTGCATTGGGTGGGCGAGGTAACTACGTCCTCGTTATATTTTAAGATTTAAGCCAGTCCTTTTATGTAGTAGATTTTAATTTATAATAAAGTTTGTTTTGTTGCAATGAGAATCATTGTTTAAGTCATTTAGTATTTTTGATACCCTGAAGTTAAGAACAATGTATTTTCAGTTGCGTGCACGTTGAATATGATGTCCAACGTCAGGTATTTGCGGCATACTGTAACGAATATATATTCTGTAGCACTATTTTTGAAAGAATCACATCTGTGCATTTTTAGTCTGTGATATTTGATTCTTGTATTTGACACTGTTATATCTGAAAGAAACAATTCCACAATGGAACAGGAAATCATGACCGTTTAATTAACTTTAATGCTTTACCCAGAAATATTTAATAATAATATACACTCAGAAAACATTTAAAAGAGAATTAGTCGTTTGTGTTGCCTAACCCACAGGCGGATTATATCCTTTCAGTCGTTAAAATTAGGATAGCACTTGCGTGAATACGGTCACGAGGTGACGCGCAAAGCAGATGAGCCGTTCCTTACTTGTTCGGAATAAATAACCAAGTCAGCGATTGTATTTGAGAATGTAGTCCAGACTGCATCATATACAGATGGGCTCCCAAGTTTTTCATAAGTGGGGCCTCAGAATAGGCGTGCCGAAGTAGAGACAGGAGGGCGGGTCGTCTTGGGACACGGAAGATTCATTCCTGTGACTCCGGCAAGGCACTCGATCACGCTTCTTCTTGAAATGGTTTGAGTCGGTAGTTGTTAACGCGCATGAAGTAACTAGAAATACATGTAAAGAAATTGGGACAACGTTCGTTTATTGACAGTGCATAGCTTTTGTTCGATGTTTTATTGCAACAAGTTAGTAAGCGGATTCCAGAAAATGTGCTTCGCAGTTCGATAACTAGGGATAACAGCTTCATTAAAAACAGGTATCAAACCTTTCTTTTGATATGTTTGTGAGACTTTGAAAGTGCTCATATAAAATTGTAATCAAAGATTGTTTAATTATACTAAATTTTGTGCATGAAGAACAACGTGGAATATAATTGTTAAGAAATACTATTAAAATAATTTAGTAAGACACGCGGAGCATCCATGTGTTCAAATATTGTGATTCTAAAGCCCATTTCCTGTTTTTTAAAAAGTTCATTACAGATGTCAAATTTTAATAAGGTCATTATACTTGAATAAGTTGAAATGTTATTTATCCAAGTTAACTGCACGTGATTTAAATTTTTTTAAAGGAGCAAATTAAACTGATGTGAAATACATGTAAACCAATAAACAGATCTGTCCATTTGGTATCAGAAATTTTGTTATGAAATATTATTAAAATTAAGGTCTTGTTATGTCAAGACAGATTTATAAAGAATTCAATTTTATTATTTCGTATTTGTAATCATATTCGTAAAAAACGAAAAGAGAGAAACTATATTAAATTTCATTTTTGGACTCAAGTTTTTTATTCCATGCACAATTAATTTTTATAAATTTTTTTAAAGAAAATAAATTTTTTGAATAATGAAATTAGACGAATGTTGAAGTAATTTAAAAACACAGATATGCTACAACTGATTTGTTTTAGGTATTCATTTTTGATACAAATATCTTTGGTGTGGTAATTTCAAGATTATCCACTCGTAATTATTAGTTTGCTTTTTTATTAAAAAGCACAAACAGTGTCTTTTTAATAGAAAATTTGTTGTGTACTTTTACTTTCAGGGTCATCGAGATCGAAGAGGTAGTAAGTATGCTCCAGAGGTTTCCAGACGTGTTAGTTCATTAAGTTGCAAGTTTTTATGGTGCTTATATCCCATGAGTTTCTGTATCTTCTCATAGGAGTATTGAATTTCTTATGTTATCATCCATATAGATACAGTGGCGCTCAATTCCCCTTTTTCCTTTTATGTTAGCTTATTGTAGAGTTTAGACCATCTCCACGCCCTTTCTCATTGCTCACCCTTGGGGTAATTCCCAGACTTAGCCGCGAACAAGTAAAGCTTCACTTGTATCCAACGAGTGGAAGCAAAAAAAGTTGCAATACTTAATTATATAACTTTGTGTAAGTATTTGTATCGTTGGTAATATTATGACCGGTAGTTGTCCTATTTTAATGTGTGATAAAGTTACTATGATTTTAAAACCAGTTTACAGTTATAATAAAATCTTGATTATATGTGGAGAAAAATGGCATGTAAAAATCAAAGAGAAGAAATTTGGAAATAATGGCTTTAGTGATTTCTGGTACAATTTAAAAAGGGCGTGCTCTACCAAGGAAAATAATGGCTTTAACTCAGATAGTTTTGTGAATCCTGATTTGAAGAATAATTTTGCCTGACATGGGAAAAGCAATACTAGCTTAGGGAACGAAAATCAATATAAATTGTTGGTTATTTTACAAAAAGAAAAGCCCGTGACGGTTTCGCTGTTCTTACAAATCATTAGACGAACGCATCCCTTTTTGTAAAACAACCAACTAAGTTCTGGCATAATACACAAATTAAGGTGTATTTATAGTACAAATGCTTCTCATGCTTCCTCTACACTCGAATATAAGCAACTAACATCGATGACTGTTTCCAGTCTCTGACGTGATAGTGTAGATGGCATTGCCAGACAAAATTTTAATAGCGAGTCAAAAGACAATATGAAAAATGAAATAAACAAATGACCTGTTACCTACTTAACACTGGCGTACCTTCTAAGAAGATACTGCACCCAGTGCTAAACGAGGAAGTTGGTCGACGGAAACCAATGCGAATTAAGATTTGGTCCTTGGGAGCTGCGTTTTTAAAACCACTTCCAAAACTTCTTAATAAATTTATTTATTGGATCAACTTCAACAATTCTGTGGGAACTTGCAGAGCTCATGTCCGCTTATTCTTAATTCTATATTTTGTTACGTTGCTACAATCTTATTTAATAGATAATTGCGATACCCTAATCGTCTGTGACCTGCCACCAGCAGTATCACTATCGTCTGAAATACGTTGTATTGCATCCGTTCTCATGAACTGTTAATAACCTGTCTGGTTTATCCTTGTATTACATGGTTGCATTTTAATTTATAACTTCTTTAATAATTCCTAATTATTTCTATTTTGTTATACATACATAAATTGGGGGATACATAACTCCTCCTGACGTACATGAAAAATTAAAGGTTTTTCTCGCTTAATTTTTAATTCATAAAATTCATTGTGTAAATTCATAATTTTCAATTTTTAAATTGCATTGTTTCTAAGGGTTCGCTTATTTCTTTATTTCTCTTTGTTTCCTTAAATGTAAAATTGTTTTCTTTATTCTTATATCTAAGATACATTTTGTAAAATACATATATAATTAGAAAAATTATTAAAATGATTAATAAAATTGTCCAAACACTTATTGGGCGTTTTTAGTTCACTTAAGTGTTCTTTGTAGTTTTTCATTAATTTCACGGCGTAGTTGAGGTCGTCCAATTCTAGATGTTCTAGTTGCATGGGTTTTTAGATTATTTCTTCGTCTTCTGGTTGTGGTATCTTGAACTGTATTTCTTGTAAGTTTGCGAGTTTCTGTGCTGCTGCGCCTAACGCTACATTCGATGCGTCTATCGTTAATATGAATGGTTTTGTAAAGTTTGGGTATTCTATTACGGCGTGATTTGTTAATATACTTTTAATTATGTCTACGGATTTAATGAATTCCGGGTTGTGTTCAATTTGATTTTCTTTCTTTAAACAATTTGTTAGGGGCTTGCTTGGTTATCTGAGCGTAACCTTTAATGAATTTGCAGTAGTAAGCACTAAGTCCTAGAAATCCTTTAATTTCCTTGTGTGTTTTTGGTAGGGGGTAATTTAGTATTGCATTTGTTTTATCAGGATTTGGCATTACACCTTGGTGTGCTATTATGTGTCCTAAAAATGATACTTCTTTTTGTAAAAATTTGCTTTTGTCTAATTGTATTTTGAAATGTGCTTTTCTTAATCTTTCGAATACTTCTCTTAATCTTTCTATATGTTCTACTAATGATGTTGAATAAACTATGATGTCGTCTAGGTATACAAGGCATTTCTCGTTGTATATTCCTCGTAATATATTGTTCATGACTGTCTGGAAAGTTGCGGGTGCGTTCTTTAGTCCAAATGGCGCTCGTTTGTATTCGTAATGTCTTCTAGGTGTGCTAAAGGCTGTTTTCTATGTATATTTTTCAACCATTTCTACTTGGTATCCTGATGCTAGGTCTAGTGCTGAAAAATATTGGCATTTACCTAATAATTTCGGTTGGACTGCTGGATTATGTCTTCTTCTAACAAGTCGGCTACTTGTCTGTCAGCTTCTTCTTGGCTTGCTTAAGGTAGTCGATATGCTTTTGTAATTATTGGTTTGTTATCTGTTAGTTCGATGTTATGCTTGACTGTGTTGGTGAATGTTAGGGGTATTCCTTCACAGTGGAACATGTCGCGGTATTCAAAACATAAATTTTAATTGCTCTTTGCTCTTCTCGATTGATGTCGGTATTAAAGCGAATGTTACTTAAATTTTCTCTTAACATTTGGTCATGTTCTAAGGTGTTTTCTAAATTTTCGTCTATTTTCATTTCGTTAAAATTTAATTTTTCTATGTTAATTGAGTTTGTTATTGTTAGTTCTACGGGATAGTCATTTGAATTTAAAATCGTCGTAGTGGCATAATTATCTTTTATTTGTACTAATGCGGTTGGGGTTTCTACTCCTTGTTGAAATGTTATATGATTTATTATTCCTACTTTGTTGTTTGAATTTACTGGGATTTTTATTTTTCTTTCCATTCGGGGTTCTACCCTGTATTTTTGTTCGATTTGAGTATTTTGAAATTTAAAGGGGATTTTTCCGTGTTTAGTTCTCAATAAACGGTTTTGTATGTCAATGTTGGCTACTAATTTTCTTAGAAGGTCCATCCCGATTAGACCGTCGTATTTGTCGAGAATACAAAATGTATGCTTCATTTTTACATTAAATGTTTTCGGTAAGGGTATATTAGTTAAGAATTGGTGTAATGTCGTTTGGAACTATGCCAGAATCACGACATCAGAACATATCCTATCCGACAACGAACTACACATCCTTTCCAAAGAACTTAACTTCTCAATTGTCCCCAGAAAAATTCCCGCAGAGGAAATCATTAGCTCTGTATAATGAGCGATCCGATCTCTACCCCAAGACGATGCCAACATAATTCGCTTTAAAACAACTAAATGTCACCGACATGCCAAAACTCCCAACAAAAACGTAACAAAGCAAGAAATGACGGCCTTAAAAGACCTACGAACGAACAAGCAAATTGTTATATTTCCTGCAGACAAAGGTAATGCGACTGTAATTCTATACCGTACAGAATATAAAGAAAAGATTAAACAATTATTACAAGACGGTTCCTACACTCGTATCACCAAAGACTCAACTTCAAAGCATAAACGGGAAATTTCAGCACTTACCAAATCCTCTAATATTCCCAAAACTATCCAAAAGAGCATAATACCTCGCGAATCTAAACCACCTCACTTGCACGGCCATCCTAAAGTCCATAAACCTGACGTCCCTCTCCGTTCGATAGTAAGCACAATTGACTCGCCAAACTACCATCTGGCAAAATACCAAGCAAATTATTTGAAATTCTATTCCGGTAACACCCCTACTGAGGTTTTAAACTCTACTCATTTTATAGAACTAATTGCAAATATTGAGCTAGGTCCTAATGATATACTAGTCAGTTTTGAGTAACATCCATATTCGCAAACGTACCTGTCATAGACACTGTCTCCATTATTAAACAGCTCCTACCTTAAGAAAACGAATTTGAGTACCTGGCTACGCTTATTGAAAAATGCTTAGCTTCTACCTATTTTGTCTTCAACGGACAATTTTACAAACCTCTGGCACACCCATGGGCTCACCTCTATCACCTATTGTGGCCAATATATTCATGGAATCTTTGGAATCCATGGCTCTAGAATCCACATACCTTAAACCAAAAACTTGGCTCCGTTATGTAGATGAGTAGTGATGTAAGGCCGGTCTGAATTCAAAACGGTGTACGCGTATGTTTTTCCATGTAACATACACGTGTACCGTTTTGAATTCAAACCGGCCTTATAAACCTTCAATGTAAAATACGTGTGGGCACGTTTTGAAGTCGGACCGGCTTTATATTACTTTCAATGGAACATACGTGTGTGACTTCAAAACACACGTATGATACGTTGAAAAATGTAAGTGCAGAGAAAATGTGGATTCTGATTTATGTTTTTTACTTTTGTTTAGAGGTTGCAAATACACAAACGTGTCCACACACACGTATGCTACATTGAAAAAATGTAGGTGCATGCAGAAAAAAAATGTGAAGCTGTTTTGAAATCGGTTCTTTAGCGAGAAGTTATTATTTTGCATCTGACCTACTTTATAACTTCTCGCTAGAAAACCGAATTCAAAACAGCTCCACATTTTCTCTGCACTTACATTTTTCAACGTAACAAACGTGTGTTTTGAAGTCACACACGTATGTTCCACTGAAAGTAATATAAAGCCGGTCTGACTTCAAAACGTGCCCACACGTATTTTACATTGAAAGTATATAAGACCAGTCTGAATTCAAAACGGTGCACGTGTATGTTACATGGAAAAAACATACGCGTATACCGTTTTGAATTCAGACCGGCCTTACATCACTACTTAGATGAAACTTTTGTAATCTGGCCCCATGGACACCAAACGCTCAATAATTTTCTAGATCACATAAACAGTCAACAGAAAAATATTAAGTTCACTATAGAAATTAAAAAGAACGGAACTCTGCATTCTTTGACGTTCTGGTGCAGCGTCAACCCAACGGACGACTAGGTCACATATCGAAAACCCACACACACAGGCAGATACTTACACGCGTCGCCACATCATCATCCGTCACAAAAATCACCGGTAATCAACAATCTAGTCCACCGTGCAATTAAGATTTCACAACCAGAACATTTATCTAGTAAACTGACCCATCTAAAAACTAGTCATATAAAAATGGCTATCGCAACTCAGATATCGGCAGAGTAATAAACCGGCATCCGCATCCTACACAAACCCCCAAACCACGCTGTAATGCCGACACACGATCTATAGCAATCCTTCCGTATATACACACAGCCACAGACCGAATTGGCAAAGTTCTACGTAAGCACAACATCAAAACAATTTATAAGCCCACTTTTTTGTTTTTTTTTTTATTTATTTACTAACAGTTTTGTTTGGTCTATCGTCTAACAATTAAGATAGACTGGGCTTTTAGAGTTAGTGTAGTGTGTATGGTTACGTTGGTGCTTTGGCCGTGTCTAGGATTTTTATTCCAGTCTTGCAGCGTGGAGACATTGTGTGCACCGTTGAGTTGTTGCAGTCGATCTGGATATGGTTCACCCTTACTCCGTTACTATAGTCGCGGAGTCTATGTGATCCACAGGGCATCTGCTGTCCCTCAACGGTTACTCCTCACCCCTTCTCCAGTCTGCCTGTGACCTAGACTTCGTTACCGTCCCTGCGACGGGGAGGTAGCACTTACTTATTTTGGTGTTGGTTTGTAATATGATTGTTGTATGTGCTGAACGTAGTGTGTTGTGTTTGCGTTTGTATGTGGGTATGTGTGTGTTTGTATGTGGATCTGCGTATTTGTATATGTACCATTGGCTTTGTTGTTTTGTTGCTTGTTTCTGTTAGTCTTTGTCTTCGCTCCCGACCATCGGCAGCCGGAAATTGGAATCGTTGGCTTCGACTTGGCCTGTTTTGTGTGCTCCGTAACCATCGGCAGCCGGAAATCCCGGATACACGCAGGCTTTGCAACTCTGATACTTTATTTTGTTTTGTGTGTGTGTGTGTGTGTGTGTGTATGTGTGTATTTGTGTGTGTGTGTGTGCTTGTGTGTGTGATTGTGACATTGAAATTGGAATTAGCGTAGCGCTTGTGTTCATATGAGTCTTTGCCTTTGATCCCGACCATCGGCAGCCGGAAATCTGGATCATTGGCTACCACTTGGCCTATTTGTGTGCTCCGTGACCATCGGCAGTCGGAAATCACGGATGCATCGCAGGCTTTGCGACTCTGGCACTTTGTGTGGTTTGTGTATTTGTTGTGTTATGTGTGCAGGTTATGTGCGTTTGTGCTGTATGCGTAAGTGTTCATGATGTTTTGCGATCCCAGTACGCAGGTAGTGTAGGTGTTGTTTGGTGTTTAGTGTTAGTGCTATTTGTTATTTCAAAAAGTTAGTTTGTGCTACTTTACCTATTTTACTACAATTTTATATGTACATTACATTTTGTGATTTCTTACGTGCTATTTTTTGAGTTTTGGTCTATACCTTATTCTAATGTTATTTGTTTTGATACGATCTACACTAATTCTAAAAGATATTGTTTGATAGTTTTTGCCTCATATTGGTTGTTTGATACCTAATATTACCCTTATTCTATTGTTAGTAAAAAGCCTTAATCTAGTAATTTATTTTCCACCACCAGGTTAGTAATTTCTTATGACTAATTATACCTAATCGATATGCCCTTATTGGTGCATATCTTATGTCTTTGGCTCTTATTGTTGCAATGCACTAGGCATTTTGAGTCCGTTGAGTGCGCGGTTCCTTAGAAGTATTTACTCCTGGTATCCGTAGCACTTGTCACATCCGGTTATATGTCACTTCCGGTAAATTAGTCACTTCCGGGATTGATTGTATTAGTTTAATTGTTCTCTTCGAGGTGTCTTTTGTGCAGCTCTGTTTATGTGTGGGAAGCTGTCTTCGTTCCAAATCATGTCTTTAGTGTTCATATATTGTAGTGCTCGTCTATCAGTTTGTAGTTCTTGCTGTAATTCTGTGCAGTTTAATACTAAGTCTTCAGGCGTTCCTACCTGTCCGCATGTGCATTGGTTGCCGTCCGTTAATTTCATTCTGTATTTGTATGTTGGATACGGTCCGTGTCCTGTTATAAAGTGTATTAGTCCTTGCGTCGGTATGATGTGTTTTGTGTTGTCTTTCTCTTATGTTTGGTATTAGTGTGTATGTTCGTCTTCCTGTGCTGCTGTTTGTCCATCGTATCTGACATTCGTCAAGTATTTTGTCCGTTATTGGTTTTTTTTCCTTATGTTATTCGTTTTAAAAAGTTGTTCGATTCTGTCCGGTTCATTTTTGTGTAACCAATATGTTGCTGCTCTTTGCTTGACTTTTAGGTCTAGTGGTAATGTCCCGAGTGTTACGTAAAGTGCGTCGTGTGCGACTGTTCTGTATGCTCCTGTCAATCGTATGAGTGCTGTTCGTTGTGCGCCGTTTATTTTCGATGTGGATTTTATGTAATTTGTCCTATCCGCCCAGACACTTGCAGCATGACAAATCATAGCCGCAAGTACGCTGTTGAGATAAAGTCTTACCCATTGGAGTGGTATTTTATATTGTCTTTGTGCTAGGCTCGCTATTTTATGCATTGTGACTGTGGCGTTTGTGCATTCGGTGTTTATGTGCTGTTCGTAATTTTGTTTTTCGTCGAGTATTACCCCTAGGTATTTTGTAGATTTTGCTCGTTTGATTTTGGAGTCGTGTAATTTTATGTTTGGGTCTCGTGCGAGGGTCCCTTTCATGATTATGTAGGTTGTTTTTTGTGGGGCAATACTCGTTTTGTTTTCTGTACACCATTTCTGTACTGTATGTAGTGCTTTGTTTGCGTTTGTTTCGAGTTCCCTCCTGGAGTCACCTTCCACCGCTAGTAAGATGTCGTCTGCGTACGCCACTACAGACGACACCTCTCCAACAGTATTCAGTTTCTCCAGTAGATTTTCAATGACAATGTCCCAAAAGATGGTGCCGCAGACAGAGCCCTGTGGGCATCCCTTGCTAGTTAGTGTCGTTATTGTGTGTGTGTGATGTAATGTGACGTATCTATCTCTACAGTAGCTTCTTAGTATATGGTATAGTTGTTGTGGGTAATTTTTGTTTATAAGTATACTAAATAATGTGGGCCACCAGAGGTTGTTAAAAGCCCCTTCTACGTCGATCATGATTAGTGTTACGTACTTGTGTTGTGAGTTTCTAACAGTATTTAGTGCGTGGTTGATGGCGTCCTCTGTTGAGCGTCCTTTTCGGAAACCGTATTGTCCTGGATGTAAGCCTTTTGTTTGTCCGTGGGTTTGGATTTTGTTGTGTAGGAGTCGTTCGAATGTTTTCCCAATAGTGTCTAACAAGCAAATAGGTCTGTAAGATCCCGGTTGTTTGGGATCTTTGTCCTTCCATTTCGGAATGATGATTAATTCTGCCTGTTTTCATATGTTAGGGTAGATGGTTTGTCGTAAACATTCGTTGTATAGTTTTGTCAGCGTTGGTATTAGTTTGTACTTCAGCGCTTTTAGTACTTCAATTTGAATCCCGTCCGGTCCTGGTGCTTTCTTGTTTCGTCTTGTACAGATAGCCATAAGGATTTCCTCCTCCGTGAAGGGTGATATATCTTCATTCCTGTTCCAGGGTCTGTTTCCATTGTTGTTTCGTGTTATTACCGTCTGTCGTTTTTCCTCGTGTTGTTGTGTTTTATCGTCTCTGTTATCTTATGGCAGTAAGGTTTCTATAAGAAGTGTCGCGCTTTCGTGCCAGTTTGTGGTTTCGTTTCCATCAGGTTTGATTAATGTCGAGTAAGTTGTTGGGGGTTTAATCTTATCTTTGACAATTTTGTAGGGAATTCCCCAGGCGTCAACTTGCAGGTGTATTTCTACAAAAGTTTCCCATGTCGTTATTCGTGTTTCGATGAGTTTTGTTTGGTAAATGTTTTTCAATGTTCTGTATATGTTTAGGTTGTGTTCTCGTTCTTGTGGTGTCAATGAGTTTTGGTATGCTTTCCTGGCTCGTGTTTTGAGTGTCTGAAGTTCGTTTGTCCATTGTACTGTTTTCAGTTTTTGTCGCGTGGGTTGTTGTGGTATTGCTTTTTTCATGCTTTTTAGTATTGTGTTTCGTAGATTTTTGGCATATTCGTGTACATTCTCGTCTGGTTGTATTGGTTTAGGTGGAGTGAATTCGTTTCGTAGCTTGTCCCAGTCTGCCTTTTTTCGTTTGTGTGTGTTGTTATTTTCTTCGATGTGTGTTTGGTGTGTTTGTATATTGAATGTGATTAGATTGTGGTCACTAATCGTAACGCCATCGTGTACTTGCTATTCCTGAATTTTACCGTGTGCTGTACCGTTTGTGATCGTTATGTCAATGTTTGTTTGTGCACCTGCTCTGTTTTTGTATGTGTGTGGGTTGTTTGGGCAATTTAGTATTTCCAATTGTAGTTGCTGTATCATTTTTTCTACCTTCTCCCCTCGCTCGTTGGTTGTGTCGTTGTGCCAAAGTGCAGATTTTCCATTAACGTCTGCTGCTATTAGTAAGTTTTTGTTGTTGTATGTGCGTGCTATGTTTGTAAGGTTTTCAATGTATGGTTCTGGGTCATGGCTGAATTGGAAGTAGCTCGTGGCTATTATCCAAGTTCCTGTGTCCTTAGTTGAGATCTCTATGCAGATGCAGTGTGCGTTACTGTGTTTTTGTAATGTCGTTGCAGTAATGTCCTTGTTAAAGAGTATTATGGCTGTCATTGGTACTTCTCCTATGACGATTTGTCTTGTCCGTACCGGCATTCCGGGGATTTTCCGTTTTATCGTATAAGGTTTCTGTATAAGTACTATGTCTAAGTTTTGTTGTTGTGCTATGTCGCGTATTTCGTGCATGACGATGTTGCTGTGCATGGCGTTGATCTGGCCTATTTTTAGTACCTTAGCCATCAGCATGGTATGTTCGTATTTTGCAGTCGGACCATTTTTTTGGTGTAGTCGAAAGCGATCCTGCCATGCATTATCACGAACTGTTTGTACAGCTCGGTAGTGTTGAAGTTTTCCTGACTTGTCTTAGTAGGTGTGTTAGTTCCGCTGTTTCGGTAGGTAATCCATTTCGTTCCTGTTCTGATTATGTGTCTGGTGCGGTGTTTAGTGTTATTGGTCTTCGAGTGTTGTTAGTCTCACTAATAAAATTTCACAAATATTACCAACCCCAAAAGATTCCGAAAACAGTCTTAAAGCCCCAGGCGTATATAGTATAACTTGCAGCAGCGGTTTAGTGTACATAGAAGAAACAGGGCGGTCAGTACAGACTAGACTAAACGAGCATAAATGATGCTTGAGAACAAGCCAGTACAATCGCTCAGCGGTGGCCAAACACCAACATGAAGCAGGCCATATCATAAACTTTGACAGGACGAAACTAATTGCCAAAATTCCATTTTTGTACAATAGAAAAATCAGACTATCCGTAGTAATCACTAAAAATTCTAACAATCTAAACAAAGACGATGGCTACTATCTTTCTCCCGTTTGGAAAACAAACCTGTGTTTATAAAAGCGAAACCGTGACGTTCAATGATCCGTTACGACACTCCTCTCTTTTCATGATCACTCATGCATCAAGTTCTCGCCCTATATAAACTACCACTTTCGTTACTTTTACCAGTTACTTTGCCACAAACAAGTTTTGACTTAAATGGGCTGGTGAGTCTGTTAGTTCAGAAGTAACATTACACACCCTTTACACTTTTACTTGTCTACTTAATATTATCATTCTTATCTTTATTATTATTTTTATTATTAATTTTTTTTATTGTCCGGATGAAGCCCGTTACTAAAGTGGGCCAAACGTCGATATTAGTTTATAAAATGACATAGTCCCAACCCGGAACCGTAAATATTTATAATGACTCCGGCCGTGAAAGCTTTCGACAATATCACAAGTGCCGTGTAGGGGTCCGCAGAATGGTGTCATATTCCATATTAGTTTTTCAAATTTCAGGGGACGCTTATGGTTAACTGAAACATGTCAACCGTTCTGCATACGTGCATCACGAATTCTTACACTCCAAAGATTCTATTTAAGCACTCCTTAATGCGATTTTTAAAAGCTGAGTTTACAAATGAACAAACAAGGATGTTTTCTATGCTGACGCATAATTCAGCACATTTACGTCATACATAATTAATGTTGCCTTGTTGATGTGCTTTTAGATAATTTCAAAAAATTAAGCTTCTGCATAATATCAATAGCAGAAAAAGTTACAAACTGGCTCAAGCTATTTTGTGCAAGAATAAGAAAACGTCAAAATGTTCGGCTTAATAACTGTCCTATTTTCTGTGCGGCGAAAGCTTTTGTTTTATTTGCCAAGTTTTAGTCCTGTATCGACCAAAACTACAATAAATAATAGAGCTGGTTGGTTGACAGACGGCTGCTTGGGAGTTACTTGCAGCTTCTAAAAGATAACTTATGTGGAAATAAAATAATCGTAGCGCTAAAGTTACTTTGCTGTTGTTTCACAATTTAAACCCAAACCATAAACGGAAAGCTGTGTATAAAGTACTAAGTATAAAGATGCTTTCAATATAAAGAGCGCTTGCGTTTAACAGAAATTACTGTCATTTCAGATATATTTAGTACGCCCGCAATTTTGGGATTGAAAAACTGATCACTCCTTTACCTCCTAATTATGTGAAGAAAACAGAGATGGCATTTATATAAACCAGGTTCTTACACCGTGTCATGCATATTACGCTAATATTAAGTTAAACTAGTATGGTGTCAACCGAGCAACTCCCTTAGGCGTATGTACGCCATTAAACAGACGATTATACTAAGAGGTAAAAGATGTAATCGTTTAGAAGATACGGCTGTGAACGGATTATTAGTAAGGTAACCAAGAAAAGTACTGTAGGGAGAAAATGCGATAAAGTTGGAAATACGGCATATAAATCACTGCTCGATAATGAAAGTTATACGCGTTTTTATCAATGACGTGATTATCTAACAACACACTGGTTTAGTAAATAGTTGCAATAGACGCAAATGCGATAACTAATTATATAAATTGTCTCCATAAAATCGTGGCGAAACAATTCCGTAGCTTAGGAATACTGATTTCTTTTAAAGTTGGTAGTGAACGTATTTAGAATGGCAGCACATCAATAAATTTTTCCAGTTGTTGACAAATATAGTAAACATATCTAGGCGCAGAAAACTACCGCTTTCTTACATTTGCTTGGAGTCGTATTTAGGATAATACATTAAACTAGGGCAGTAAGGAGATAAGCTATTATGCCATCCAATTACAGTTTCCTGAACTAAAAATAAAGATTAAGACATCTCTTACTTGTACCGAGTAGAATTACATTAATAAGGATTAAACAGGCATGAAATACCTTGTTTGAGTAGTACAATGTAGAATCCGCCATTAATATGTTTTAATTGGTGCTAAAATGGATTTATTCGCAATACGTATACGGAAAGCAGCCGGCTCGGACTATCCCCTTGATTATATTAATAGAGCCAGTTTCTTCATATCGTTGTAATTAGTAAATTTCATCATAATTAGGCGCTAACTCTATCAATTTCTTTCTAATGTGGACGTATACTGCACCATAGAGTGTGTACACGTATTGGTATAGATGAAGTAGAAGAGAAATTCTAATAAAACATCTTTGAGAGCGATCATTACGGTAGTGTAGCGCTTAAAGTCAAACTCCTACCCGGTAAAGTTGAATATGAATTAGTCAGTATAATTCATACGTAAAGTTTGAACTTGTGCACTTGCAATCTGCGTAAAAGCTAATGAAAAGGTAAAACTACACTGAAGCTGATTTGAGAATAAACCATTTGTTTGAAATGGGCTTACAGGCAAAGAGAATGGGAATATCTTGTGCTTTTTGTTTAATTTCAATCTAATATTGCGTAGAATCGCGTAGATTAACTAAATTGTTGCATTGGACCGGCGAGGTAACTACGTCCTCATTATATTTTAAGATTCAAGTCAGTCCTTTTATGTAGTAGGTTTTAATTTATAATATAGTTTGTTTTGTTTCAATGAGAATCATTGTTTAAGTTATTTAGTATTTTTGGCACCCTGAAATTAAAAATGATGTATTTTCAGTTCCGTGGACGTTGCATATGATGCCCAACGTCAGGTATTTGTGGCATACTTTATTATACAGGGAGTTGATAAAAGAACTCCTTGATTTAAAGATTTATTTGTACACAGTAAACTTAAAATAATAGTTATTAAACCTATATAGCATTAAAGATAATCTTCTCAAGCTTTTTTGATACCTAGTAAAGTTCTATATGTGCACCATTTGTTGTCCTGGCCACGCCTAAACGATAATCAGTGTCACTGGTCTTGATTTCATGCAGAAGTTGAACCCGATACCCACGTAATTTAAACCTCTTTCGCATCATTTTGTGCACGGTAGACTTAGGTATTCTCAACTCCAAACTTTGCCT
Organism: Platerodrilus igneus; assembly: GCA_036346225.1. Classification (NCBI taxonomy): domain Eukaryota; kingdom Metazoa; phylum Arthropoda; class Insecta; order Coleoptera; family Lycidae; genus Platerodrilus; species Platerodrilus igneus. The sequence goes on from JARFIW010000791.1 coordinate 9,669,745, forward strand.
TGCCAATGATTTTTTAGGACTACGAATACAAGACGTAGGGATCCGTTCCACATTTTGTTCAGAGATTGAAGGCCTACCCAGTGGCTTATTTTTTTTTAAGACTATCTGTTTTTGAAAGTGACTATATCACTGCAGAATAGTTTTGTTAGTAGGTGCATCACCGTCATATTCACGTCGATAATTACGCTAACTGTGATCACTGAACTCGATTGAATAAACCAAATCACACACTGAGCTCTCTGCTGTGGTATAGCCGCGACTGGTAAGTGTCGACTGCCGGCCGGCGGAAACAGTAGCACTCTTTCCTCACCACGCTCGTTCCAGACCACGCACTGCGATTGAATATTAGCAAAACAATCTTGACAATATACTGAGCGCAAGTTCAAAACCTGAAAGTTGATTACTGGTTTCGTTTTTTAATTATGATTTTTAGAAATCAAGGAGTTCTTTTATAAACTCCCTCCATAACTTTGTGTTAGTAATTGTATCGTTTGTAATATTATGGCTGGTAGTTGTCCTATTTTAATGTGGGATAAAGTTACTATGATTTTAAAACCAGATTACAGTTATAACAAAATCTTGATTATACGTGGAGAAAAATGGCAGGTAAAAATAAAAGAGGAGAAATTTGGAAATAATTACTTTAGTGATATCAGGTACAATTCGAAAAGGGCGTGTTCTGCCAAGGAAAATAATGGTTTTAACCCAGATAGTTATGTGAATAGGGATTTGAGCTATATTGTTGAAAGTGACTTAGCAGGAGGATTTTCTCGGATTTCGCCTAATATCGATAGACAGATTACAATAAATAATAGAAGATTTGCTATCCTTTACAATTAAGGTTATCAAACCCGATAACAAAAAGATTCTGATAATATAATACCTTTCAGCGCAAACTAGAATAAAAAGAAGGAATTACATTAAAATTTAGAGTAAACAAGTGTTGTTTTAGTTATGTAGCAAACCAAATTTACTTTAAATGTGGTGATTTATATTTAACGAGGTTAGCCAAGGTATTTGTAATGTATGCCTTAATAATATATTAAACAATACGTGAAGTAGTAGAAGTATTTATTCTGAGAACTCTTTAAAAGTTGAGTATGATATGAATTGACATAACATGAGGAGCCTGTTGTCAGGATACCTAGCAACATACAAATCTTGGCTAACTATTTCATGAACACAAACATAACACTTTTGCCCCTTAACCTGTTTATGCCAGGAACTATTTTTGTTTATGGATGGTCACGGGTTTTCAATATGTGTGTATTTATGTCTTACTTATCTTCAGAAAATTGAAATAAAAATTTAAAGACTTTTAATTGCTGAGTTTTGAAGTGGGTCGTTATCGATCCCCTGGGCAAATCTATTTACTATAATAAATACAACCTATACAGTGTTTTATTGCAACAGTAGTATATTGGTCATCCAAATACGATTCCAAATTTTGTATGGTACATGGAAAAACACTTAGCATGTAACAGAACATTACATCTATTACAAGCTTTATTGGTTTGGTTTTTGAAAAATGCACATCGTAGTCGTTTTTGACCACATACAATGAGATGTTGTCCAGTAGATTTTATACTAGATGGATCTAGAGATGAGCGTGATGGTCTTGTATGCTGGCCATATTTTTTCAATACTCTAAATACAATTTTCCTTCGAAACTCAAGGTGCTCAAATTTACTTCCACAAGATCTTGATGGTAGTCATGCATTGTTCATGCAAACGTCGAACATCCAAAGTAAAATTGGCATGTACCACTTTTTAGCACAATATCCAATCCTGTACTGGGCGATATTTCTATCCATAATGTTCACACCTCCCATATATGTATTGTACTGGCAAATCATATTTGGTTGCTGAATTTCAATCTTACTTTTATGCTTCATAGAATATCTTTTTGCCTTTTGAAGAGGAGCTAAACCGAATTCATTGGACAAAAGTGTCACTACACTATTGTCATTGCACTGTACTGCAACAATGTTATTGGTTTTATCAACTGCATAGTTAAAGACGCCTCTAGCTTCCTTCTTCATACTTTTCTTATTTGCAAATGGACATTCATCTGAACGGTTATTCCCGACAGTGCCAGTTTCTCCAAAACCCATCGCTCCTAGATGTTGTATTAGATTAGCATTCGTGAAAAAGTTATCAAAGAAAAAATAGAATTTTAAAACCTCAAACTTATTTTGCAATATCTTGGAGAATCCAGTCACAACTGATTATCCTAAGCTCATCTGTTCAGAGGATTCATTTGGTAGATTGTTCTTTCTCCCTTGATAGACATCAAAATTGATACAGTAGCCAGATGGAGTAACTGCTACCCATACCTTGTTGCCAAAGCGTATAGGTTTCCCTTTAACAAACTGCTTGCAGCCGTGCCTGCCAAAATAAGGTATAATCGATTCATATACTGAAATTGCTGTTTGGATAGGTACATATACTAAAAATAGATTATTTAACACGTCCATGAGAGGGCGAAGATTTACCAATTTATCGCTATGATCTGAATTATTGTTATCAGCGACGTGAAGGAACCTAAAAATTTCTTCAAAGCGGTTACGACGCATAGCATTAGCAGGAAGCTCATTGTGACAATCTTCGCGGTTTTACCAATACATTCTACGTCGAGGGACGGCAGCATAACCAGTTAGAAAAAGAATAACAACAAAAGTAAACATTTCATCATTTCCAAGTTCAAGCTTGCAGTTTTTCATGGAGGCGTACACAACAGTGTGTCTTACTATATGTTCATTTACAGATGGACTCATGAATAAATCAAAGAAAACAATTGGATCGCTGTTTTCCGATAAAATAATCGGTGGTAAAATCACTGTATTATTAGGCATATCTGTTGTACCTTTCTTTAGGTCACACTTAGAGTCCCAACGTCGTTTCTTCAACACTTTCTTTTTATTTTTTTTCTTTTCCTTCTTTTTCCTTTCCGTCTTCCTCCTTTTCGGCGAGGGTTCAACGAGATATATAGGCTCTATAGACTCTTTTTCTTCTTCTTCGTTGCCGTCTGTATTATATTCTTCACTGAAACAGGAAACTTCAACTTCAGCTTCCAATTGATTTTTATTTAGTTTGTCGGGATCATTGCAGTCCTCCTCGCCCGAGTCGCCATCGGTATCACCATCGGTATCAATAAGCGGTGATATATATATATATATATATATATATATATATATATATAAGTTGCTGGAAATATTGTCGTTTTCTTCTAACTTCTCAATTTCTTCTAAAATCTACTGTTGTCAGCGGTCTTGTCCTAAAATAATAGATAAAATTAATCTATTTGCCCAAGGGGTTGTTAATGACCCAACCAAGGCTTAAAATTTAACCACCAAACAAAAACAATTGTTTGTAATTTGTTATGGAATAATGTTATGTTTACTTCTTATTCTCTTATCATCCAATAAAAAAATTTTACTAAATATACACAGCACTTACCAGTAATTTTTGCCACCCATGCTTAGTCGCTCTTAAAACACTGCTTAACAATTCACAATTATGCACTAGTCACACTCAAAGAGAGCTAACCACACACTAATATGAATCAGGTATTGTATAATATACAACTGCGCCAGTTTGCCCCCACCTGTTACCACAAGCCTGTTCCAGTTAAATTAATGCATTGGGTCGTTTATGACCCCATGGGCATAAACAGTTTAAGCAACATAATCACTTAACCACACAGGTGGTTGTCTAATTTGTTGCGGTCTCTCATACGTAACTGGAATTGGACTAACTTCGTCCTGATTATCCGTTAAAGGCGCATTAGAAACGGCCGACATAATACGGGTCACATAGAATATCCGAATGATTATGATGGCGGTGAGTAATGGAATTCTGTTTATTAGCCACACCATTTAAAGTAACAGGAAATCAAAGTTTGATTTGATCTACATGCCTGCGCAAAATGCTTCCATCATGCAATTTAACTTTGTAAGGAACGGGCCCGCTAACTTCCGAGATTATCGCAGGAATCCATTTATCACCGCTACTATAATTCTTAATAAAGACCGTGTCGTTAACACTAAATGTACGTAGGTTAGGTGACTCTAAAGCACTGTCAAGAGATTCTTCCCTTTTAAGTTGCAACTCCGAAGACAAATCTGGATTTAGTTTATCCAACTTCCTGTCCATCAAAATCTCGCTAGGACTCCGACCAGTGGTTGAGCTAGAAGTGATGTGCTGGTATAATATAAATTTCGCTAATTTAAATTTCTAATCTCCAGTAATATTCTTTTTTTAGAAAATCTTTAGTTGCTTAAACCATTCTTTCTGCCATTCCGTTTCCTTGTGGCCGATGAGGAGCGGTGGTTACTAAATGAATTCCCAGCATTTTCTCAAATTGTTTAAACCGTTTGCTAGTAAATGCAGTTCCATTATCAAATATCATTGTATCCGGCAACCCATGAGTAGCGATCAAAATATACAATGTTGGTGTGACTGCTTCAGTAGAAGTATCTTTAAGCCATTTAGAAAATGAATTCATCACTATTGGAGAAACCTTTCCCATAAATGACACCGCAAAATCTAAATGTTATCTCGACCATGGTTTATTTGTAGGTTCCCAAGGAAATACTGAGCAAGGTGGAGATGAGCGTGCAATTGTTTGACACTCTCTACAACCTTTAACAACATTTTCTATTTCAGCATCAATTCCTTGCCACCAAACGTAACTTCCTGCTATTGCTTCCATCTTGACGATGCCGGGATGACACGCATGCAGTACTTCAAGAATTCCTACGGTAGCTACCTTTGAAATAACCACGCGACATTCGCAGAGAATACAACGTTTATGTGACGATAATTCGTTCTTGCAGGCATAAAAAATTTTGAACTCTTCCGATATCCGTCCTTCAGGCCATCCTTTCAAAATCCAGTTTACCACATGTGCCAGAATGGGAACCTTAGCCGTTAGCAAAGAAATATGCTTAATATCTAAAGATTGATCTTCCATCGACTCTAATAATAGAACTTCTTGAAAAGTTGAATTTGATATGAATTGACACAACATGGCGAGCCTGTTTTCAGGATACCTAGCAACATACAAATCTAACTGTTTCAGGGACATAAACATAGCAGTATTAAAAATGGATTACATTTCATATACAGAAATAAAACAAGTCCTACAACTCAAAATTTTAATAAATTTTGTGGTTCATTTTATTTCAAGATAACGTTCATGAGAAGTATAAGTTGTAAAACAAGCTTTTCTTGTTGGATATTGATCATTGCTTGTCTTGCATAAATAGTAGAAAATAGCTTTCTTCGTGTTCCAAATCGTTCCGCAGAGTTTCAATAATCTATCCAAAATTTTATCGGTTAAGAATTGCATTTTTTAAGATGAGTTATAAACTGAGATTTAATATGCCCTTCTTAGAACCTTTGATCGTTTTAAATAATAAAAAAGTTAAATGTTTTAAATGGAGGGAAAGAATTGTTCTATTACGTTTGATCTCGCAATTTATGGTAAAATAGAAAACTTTATCTTTGCTTTTAATAGAAATCTTTTTTATACATAGAAATAATGAAAATACATAATTTATTTTAAATTGTTGTAAGTGCAAAACCCCTGTTTTATTTGTTTAAAGACACACTTGCATTTCAAACAGTATTTCCAGCGTGTTACCTTTTTTTGTGTATTATAAATCTTTACGTCAATAATTTGTGCATACAGTCTTTGTTTCTGGGTTAAGATATTTTAGAGAAAGTAAATACGTATGCACAAATACCAGCACCGATGTTTGATCTAAATTTAAATTCATAATGTTATATTGTTGAAATAATTTTTAATTGAAAGTAAATTTTAAATAAACGTGGTTGTAAGAGTTAAGAAGTGACTTGATTAATTATACTGCTAACTGGCTTTATTATTATACCGTTTAGTTGGATTGATCTTTTATTTATATTTGAAAAGGATATATGAAATATTTTTGAGCTCTTAACTTAATTAAAAGGGTAACAATAATAAGGTTAAAGGACAACATTTAATGCTTTGTGTTATGGGAAGTGTATTTACAATTTATAACTTTAACACCTTTGAAGGAACACAAATAGTGTTTTCATCGATAAATTTAATTATATGACCTTCTTTTCAGAGTCAACGCTGAAAACTTGTGGAAAGCTGGTACTCAGACTGATTTGGAAAATATTTGTAGCAAATTGTAATTTATTTATAGACCTTGGGTTTCTTGTTGGAAAGTTTCTGCTTTTGCTCTAGCCAAATTAATTTTTATTCATGTGTATAGATGCGGTGGCGCCCTATTTTCTTCTGAAACTTAGAGTTGCCATATTCATTCCATGTCCAAACTCATGTCTTCCAGTAAATTGAACCTCAAGATGGTCGTTGGTACAGTAAGCGGGAAGGTGATATAGCACTTTTGTCCAATTTCTATTTTACCGTAGCCTCACACGTTGAGCACCCAGTATTGTTTAACTGCCGCCCAACACCAGAATCCAACAAATATGTTTCATTACAACTAAATCAATGCTAGTATAATTAGGTATTTCGTATGTCACATACCTAACACATTTACATACTTATTATCATACGCGGTAGTTAGTGGTAAATTAATTGAATCGGAAGGTCGCAGGTCTAATCCAGGTAGGTCTGCTATGTTCCCTCTCGTTTGTGATAATACTTTTCATAGCATGGTAACTATAATCGTTATTTCGAATTTAGAACATTCATAAATATTTTGGGGTTGCTCCACCGAGAAATCAATCTATGACAGCTTTATTTATTTCAATTTCAGTAACTATTCGCAATTGATTATATGCGTGATATTAGAGTAAGTTACGGTTAGATTACAATCGACTGGTATGTCATTGAGCACTTACAAAATTAAATGTTTTATCGTTGAAGTACACGCACCTGTATGGGGGGCATTAAAAATACATAACCTTTCCATTTAATAAATCAACCACTGTCATATAAAACCTACCCTGAATGTTAATGCTACTAAAAAGGCGTTTTTCAATAAAACGAGAAGGTTCGAATTTTCGTATTGATTTTAGTTTTTAATTTTAATTAGATTTTTATAACATTTTTACGCTTTCTGAGTTTTTCGGGCGGAATGTAGACTCTTGCTACATCGAGCAACCGCTTCAAAATTCCAAGGATATTCTGAACTTCTAATAATGACTTTGTACTGAAATAGATCAAGAGAAAGTTGCACTTAATATATTACCCAACACTGCATCTTCATATTCCTTCTACAAAGAGCTAGCTAAAGTTTAGCCAGTACATCAACACAACCCTAAAAACCCTTTTTTAAAGTTTAGTTACATAAAGTTCTAACTATAGGGTGAGTTTTATAAAGGATGAAGCGAAAGTCCTTATCAAACAGTAGAAATCTTTTGTATTAAGATAAAATGTGAAATTATTCTCCAATATTCTTCAACTAACTTCTCTTTACCTGATTGAGAACTGACAAATTACCTCTAAGCTGTGTATAATCCAACACAAGCTAGTTAACGATAATCACCATCTTACATTTATATTAGTTGAATATAAGTAATACTTTAAAGCAACACATTCAATTTTTGAAACGATTGGTTTTAACGATTTGCGTCCTTTATTACGTTTTAAAACAAATATATTCTTTCTCTTAGAAAAGGTTTTAAAATATAGAAATACATTTTTTCTTAATATATTTTCTATTTAAATTCTTATCCTTTAGAGTGTATCTTAAGAAATAAATTTCTTCATCGAAATTAGTCCTATAAGGATGTTTGTATGCTGTTCTCGACACGAACCTAGTAGAAAAACTTATAAAGAAAAGAATCATGGCTTATATTTTAGATTTTCAAGGCATCCAGTACAAATCAAGGAAATTTTTGCTAAAGAAATAGTAATACTGGAAGCGTAAAATGGTGTATTGTGGCACGAGATTTTAGAAATGACTTTGTCTAATGCTTTTGTTTAATGCAGATTTAAGCACTGAATTCCTGAAACAAGAATTTCTGAACACATGACTTACATGGTCTACAATGGAGGACTCCTTCTACCAGCGGAATGTCTGCATTACGTTTGAACCTGTTTTTGCAAATATTGCGTTTGAGAACACCGGCGTTTATATAAAAGGGTTCTAGAAACAATTATTATCACTACGTACTTACCAGAAAATATTGTTGTGAATATAGAAGAAGTTGGAGTTTTAAATTTTAAGATTTTATGCGACAACATCAAGCGATCAAAGTAATGTGCGTTGCCATTGAATAATTCTTTAAATTATGTAATGATTAACGTGATTGTTTTATTTAAATAACGTTGTTACAGCGCATTATTTTTAATTAGAAATAAGTTTATTAACATACGTATTGAAAGCGGGATATGTAGAAAAAGGCAAATGTTATTGACAACTGTTACGTCAGTGTCGTGGTGGCGCTGGCCTCGAACCAGATTACTTAAAATGTAATACCCATGCTTACACAACCGCTAAAACCCGTAATTTCACCTCTGCCAAGTGTAAGACTGTTTTGCTATACAGAGCTCTTGACGTTTATGAGGACTGACTACGTTGGGTCCTTACAAGTGGTAGTAGGTAGTCATGTTGTTCACTTGTCTAATGGTTTGTGACATCCATATTGAGTTCGTACACAAACTAGATGCTGGGCATTTCATTGTATGTGTTCGGGATTTCATCTTTAATAGGGGTCAATCTAAGGTCATATTTAGTGAGGAGGAAACACATGTTATTGCCTGTGAAAAAATTATTAAAGAAGATATAAGAAACCCAATGAGCAAAAAGTTGCAGTCTTCATAAGACCAGAATTGGAGTGGCGTTTCACACCGCCTGTTTGCATCACGTTCTAACGACACCGCAAACACAGCTAGAATTCAGTTACATTATTTCTCAAAATCCTTCGAAGTATTTGTATTTCCATTAGAGCTGCAATATGATGCTTTTTAAGGACTGCGGAAATACTTATTCTATTTCACTTAAGAGAAAACAATGTAGGAATATACACATACATATATTACAAATATAAAGCTCATGGACTTCCGATGTATACATACCTTTAAATGTAGGATCAAAATCCGATCCAATTCTCAATACTTAAATAATAATTACTTACGACGACTTTTAATAGAAGTTGCAACTTGCGCTCACTTGGTTACTTTTATGCAATTAATTATATACATCATCATCATTAGGTCTTCAGTCCTGAAACTGGTTAGACGCGCACCTTCATTGTTTCCTATTCGGAACTAACCTACAGATTTCCCTAAAATTTGCACAGTCTGCATCTATCACTATCTGATCTAGGTCTACATCCACCTCTTTTTTCCTATCTCTGGTTGTCATGTATCTCATACTATTCCCCAAAAATGCCATAGAACGTATTCTGCCCTTCTATTTTTCTTATTTTTTTTTTTCGAAGATATCCTTGTTCACCTACTGTTTCTATAACCTATTTGTTATTACCTTTGTCTGTCCATCCTCATACATCTGAAGCACGGCATTTCAAAGGCTGCTATTGTTCTTCTGTCTGCTTTTCAGACTGCCCGTATTTCGTAGGCATACCGTCTGTGCAGTGCTCCACACATATGCTTTCAACAACTTGTTGTTCTATGTTTGTTGTCTTTCATCATAGGCACTGTTCTTTCTTGTTAGATGCAGTTCGATCCCCTTCAATTGTTTTACAATTATATACCCTATTTCTCCGGCATTTAGTGGTTGCGCAGGGGGTAAGCAGCCTGCGGCTGCCAAGTTCCCCCAGCACTTGAGCATTTAACGATTTAATATTTTTTCCAATATGTCATTTCGCACACTCAACATTAGTTGCAGATATTTCACAACCAACATCTGTAGTTGTTTATAATAATCATCAGATTTATCTGCGCTTATTTTTTTGTCATTGGGTTTTCCGTCTCAAAACTGGCTGGACATGTACCTGCACTTATTTATTTTCTAAACTAGCCTACATAGTTCCCTGAAATTCTCACACGGCAATACAGCTCGGTTTCCCTTTTATTGTTTTCTAATTTTATGCCCTATTTCACTGAGATTCATTGAAGGGGGTTAAGCAGCCTGTGGCTGCCAAGATCCGCCAACACTTAGACATTTGCCGAAATAATGGTTTTCCAGTAATTGCTTTCACGCAATTACCATTATTCGAGAATATTGCCCACCCAATACTTGTAGTTGCTTATAATAAATACCATGTTTAAGTGCAGTTACTTTCTTCGTTATTAATTTATCCATCTTGGGACTGGTTGGATGCGTACCTCCATTGATTTCTATTCTGAGCTCGCCTACACATTTCTCTGAAACTCCTACAGCCTACATCCTTCACTATCTGTGTGCAGTAGTCTAACCTAGGTCTACCTCTTTGTCTCTTTTCACATATCTCTGCTTCTAGTATATTCCGTACTATTCTCTCATGCCGTAGTATGTGGCTTATCATTCTATCTCCTATTTTTTACAGCTTTCCACATATATCTTTCTTCCACTACCATTTTTAGTACCTCTTCGTTCTTAACTTTGTCTGTCCATGATATCTTCACCATTCGTTTGTAGCACCACATTCCAAAGGCTTCTACCTTTTTCTTGTCTGCTTCTCCTACTGTCCAGGCTTCACAGCCGTACAGTGCTGTGCCCCATACATATGTTTTAAGCAATATCTTCCTTGTTTCTATGTTTGTTGTCTTTGAACACAGTAGTTGCTTTTTCTTGTTAAATGTAGCACGACCTTGTGCTAATCTTTGTTTTATATCTTTTGTGCTTTTCCCATCTTGCGTTATTTGGCTTCCTAAGTAGCAGAAATCCTAAACCTCTTGTTAGTTCGTGTTACATATTTGTATTCTTGTTTTTGATTTATTTCCCCTTTCTTTGCGTACTAGAACATTAGTTTTAGTTTTGTTAAATTTCATACCGTATCTCTCTGTTAGAACGGTTTCCATTTCATTAGGAGAAGCTTCTAACTCTTCCTTGCTAGATGCTAATACCACTATATCATCTGCAAATCTAAGTATATCAATTTTATTGTACCTGCATAGTAAATCCAAATGTCTTCCTGCATTTGACAGTATTCATTGCCCTATATACACGCTTTTCCGTTTTTCTATTGTTTTCTCCATTATCACACTGTTTCGCCTAAACCCAAATTGGTCTTCTCCCAGTATTTCTTCAGCACGTTTTTCCATTTGTTTTTGTACAATTCTACTTAATATTTTTGTTCAAAAATTTTAACATCTATCCGCGCGTTCCTTTTTTGGTATACTTACTATGATGTTACGTTTGAAATCTTTGGGTATCTCGCCTGTTTCATACATATATCTTACAAGTTGGAAGAGACGTTCTGTTACTGCATGACCAGCGGCTTTTAGAGTTTCTGCTTGCATATTATCTATTCACGGCGCCTTACCATTTTTCAGACCTTTTAATGCTAATTCAAATTCATCTCTAAGTATAGGATATCCCAAGTCATCATTTTTATTGTTTGATTCCTGTTCTAATGCAGTTAGTTCTTCTCCTGCATATAAATTCCCTATATAATATTGCTATCTACACACTTTCTCTACATTTTCTATAATGACGTTTCCTCCCGCGTCCCTTATATTTTTGCTATACGGTTTTATATCCCTAAAATTGATTCTAATTAGTTTGTATGCTTCATCTGTCTTTCCTACTTCCATCTTAGTTTGTACCTTTTTGCACTTTTCATCAATCCATTGTTCTTTAGCTTTCCTGCATTTGCGAATAATTTCCCATTTTATGGCTCTGTATCTCTGTTTTCCTGTTTCGTCTGATTTATTTTTGTATTTTGGTCTTTCTTCTATTAAATTTAGGATATCCTTTGTTATCCATGGTTTCTTATTTTCTTTTTGTGTATACCCCAGAATATCTCTGGCCGCCATGTCAAGACTAGATTTACTGTTATTCCATTCTCTTTCTACTTCCTTAGTATCAGATATTTTCCTGATATCTTTCAGCAATTCATTTGAATATCTTTATCTTTTAGTTTCTTTAGGTCCAAGTGCCTTTTTCCGTTTCTTTTTTTCAAATTTTTAAATTTAAGTGCGGTCTTAATAATTACGATGTTGTGGTCAGTATCTTCTTCTGGTTGGTTTCTACAGTCTTTTACTTGATTCTTAAACCGTTGTCTAACAAGAATGTAATTTATTTGATGCATTCCTATAACTCCTGGCATCTTCCCCGTATATCGTCTTCTAGCACGATGTTGAAATAATGTGTTTGTAATGATTAAATTGTTCTTATCGCAAAATCCTACCAGCCTATTTCCTTTGTCGTTCCTTCTGCCTAAACCAAATAAACCTACTACCGCTCCTTCCCTACCCTCACTTACCACTGCATTAAAATCCCCCGTAATTATTAAATTTTCATGACCTTTTACGTGTCTTAATATGTCTTTGATATTTTTGTAGACCGCTTCTACCTCTTCGTCACTGTAGTTAGAGGTAGGCATGTATACTTGTATTATTACTGTATTTACCGGTTTAGATTCTAATCTAACCGTGAGTACTCTTTCGTTCTTTTGTAAGTAATATTGTACACAGTGTCCTATATTTTTACGCATAACTATCCCCACACCCAAATTTCCTTCCTCTGCTCCTGTATGAATTACTTTGAAGTCTCCACTCCAAAAATCCCCCGCCTCTGGCCACCGAACTTTGCTGATCCCTACTACGTCTACTGATAATCTATTCATTTCGATTTTTAGGTTACCTTACCTTACCTTACCTACTTGCTTCATAGTTCTAACATTCTACGCTCCGACTCGCAAAATGTTCCCGACTCTTATTCTTAACTTTCCGATCGCATCCTCCGAAGCAGTCCCCTCCCGGAGATCCGAATGTGGGACTATTTTAACTTCGGAATCTTTTACCCCAAAGAATGCCATCATTTTTTTATAATTTAGGTACGCTGTGCACTTGGGAGGTAATGCGGTAGTTTCCCGTTACCGTCCACATCGCGGTAGTGTGTCTTAGACTGCCATACCGTCCCCTATGGTCTCTGCCAATCTAAGTACCGAAAGAGCCGCTGCCTTCTTTCGAAGACCTGTCTTCGTCTGGTTCCTCACTAACGACCCTACTACTTTGGTTGGACCTGTAGTTTGGCTCTTTAGCTCATTAAAACACGCAAGCCATTTCACCTGTTCTAGTAATCTATTATTTCGGCAAGGTGCAGGTCCATTCGAAATGGAATTATATACTTATAGTAATTAAAATAGTAAGGAAGTGAAATTCATTTGAAACATCGCGAACAAACACCAACCACGGTGATTGGTGATGGAATGGAATAAAATAATGCACTTGGAAGAGATGGATTCATAAAACCATATGTACCTGAATGCGGATGGTAAGTAGTTTCTGACAATGACCTTTGTATTTTAATAAATATAGTGAGGGGTAGCAGACATTTGCTATTGGATAAACTGACTGGAGAGAAACCTGAATTTAAAATAAATGCTATTAGGAAGTAAACTCCATCACACCCCTCCCCCGTATCACCCCACATATGAGTAGAAACTGAAAAAAGGCTGATGAATGTGGTGAAACTTGTATTTTATTGTTTATTATGAACTCAAAATCTCCTATTACGAAGCTGCTTGTTGACAGCTGAGAACTTCTAAGCCGTTGACTTACCAATCTTTTTTAGGGTCTCGTTCGGCGGCGATAAGCCATTAGCAGCTCTAACGAACAGCGCTAAAGTCATGCGAAACAACCACTTACAGAGAAGTTTGCTAACAGTTGCTGGAAAAGATTTGTGCTCGAATATTTACTAGACCTGCTATTGCGAGGTAAATGGCATAAACAAGAATTGCCGTTCGTAGCAAATGACTTTGTGCTGGTAGTTGATAAGGACAATCCCAGAAATCATTCGCCTTAAGCAAGCGTGTAAGTCTGCTGCTACAATTCAAAACGCGCGAATGGCATATTTCATTGGCATTCAATATGGCTTGATAAACTAAAACTCAAATTGCCTTAATTTGATGTACCTACTAATGGTTAATTAGGTTACACCACTGGGAACTATTGGAAATGCCGCATCTCTGTTTCTAATGTTGTTGGTTGTTTCAATTTTATATTTTTTTCTTAGTTTATATAACAGTTTGAATTGGATACCACTTCAAATCACAACCATTCTTAACTAGTGTAATGGATGCGCATCCGTTTTGACAAAAGTGGTTGTCAGATTCTTATTTTAAATGTAAAATTTGTTAAACCTTAAAAGGCGAGATTTTGAACTGCTAAATAAAGGATCTACAAAATTGTTGCTGCCATAAAGCATATACTGGGCGGCTCCGTGGCATAGTGGTATGTGTGTGACTACTACGCCCAAGGTCCCATGTTCGAATTTCGACACGGTCCGCTTGAAAAATGTTAGGCGAGCGTTTTTCACAAAAATACACCCTCGTTCGAATGAGAGGTAAAATGGAGGTCCCGTGTGCGAGTGTTGTCACGCACGTTAAAGATCCCTACCTTGCTTGAAACAGCAAGGGTTCGGCAAAATTCCAAATTTTCCGCGTAAAAAAAAGCTCGCTTCCTGGCCAATGTAGTACCTTCGGGTGGAGCATTGAAAAATCACATGTAATGCCATAAAGCATAGGTTTGTTCTTTAAAAACTACTGCAATTAGTTCTTCAATCTACCAATTCAAAATTGGTTGCATTTGCAACACTACCAAATTGAAAAATTAAGAAAAGGAACGAGAATTTTCATTGATTTGTGACACCAATGCCAAAAAATATAAAAGAACGCAACAAGAACCGTTTGAAATAAATACCTATGTATTAACGCAATATTAGATTTAAAAGAAAGAAACTATCGTACAAGTCATAAAGGAATTGTGTGGGATAATTTAAGGGATATGGAAATTTAGAGCATGCCATTGTGAAAGAAGAATATAGGAGAATGAAGAGAAAATTTTTTCTCAAGTATATATTGTTATAAAGTTGCTTATCGTTACCCAAAAGTAAGCTTCCAAATTAATTGGTGAATTCAGGCAAAGAAATCACGTCAGCATATTGATACTGATAATAAGATTCGTGCTGCTTCACTTCCCAAAAAGAGGTGAAAGTTAATTTTATTATCAAAACTATTAAGGCACTTAAATAAATAGTAGCTGCAGGTTTGTATATATTATCAAGAGAGTAGCTAATCTCTGCAAAAGCCCGTTATAATTAGCTTACATAATTGTGCCGTTTATAAAATTTATTTACATAGATCAAATGAAGCTGGTGTAACTGAAATTTACATACGAATAGGTTTATTACCAACAGGCACTTTAAAAGCTCGGATTAATTAAACTAAACCTTCCATTAAATTTAGTTTGCATAAGGTAATTAAGTTCATCTATGTAGCAGTCGTTTTGCACATTTCATGCTACCTTGAATTTCGCGATATGTAGATCAAGAGCTATGTATACTTCGTTCTTCCATGTCTAAAAAATACATAGTTTTTTCTACTATGCGCCTTTTGCATTAAGACAATTTGTTTTAGAAGATATTCTCAGAAGTACCTAAGCGAAAATTTTATTGTACATTGAACTGTTAACCGACAGACCATCCTATTTGGAACAACTTATACAAAAAGCTTTTATCAATTCACGTACAAATCCGACACTCACTCTCAGGATTTCATATACGGGTCAAAGTAGCAATACAATTCTTGATAATATTTTTAAAAAATATCCACTACTTCTTCAAGATCCTCAGTGTTAGAGAATTCTGCAATATTCAAAATTTCAAAGTTCTTTCATATTATTTTTTGTGAATGTACTGCATCGACAGGTTATTAGCCGTGATAAAACTACCCAAGTATGAATGTAATATTTCTCAGCATCTCAGTTCCGTTATCCGTTCCAAAAATACTGCTTGATTTTAAACACAATAAGTTTATTTGCTGAGATTCAGGAAGCTACATTTGCATACCAAAATTCTGCAGACTTTCTATTACGCATCTCGTATTAACAAAACCTTCTTATTCGTGCAGTGAATTATATTTGAGTAAGGAAGAAATCTAAGACACATTAATCGAACTTCAATAGAGTCACAGTTATATTCTTCAATATTATCCTATCTTTGCAAAATTTGATTCATGATTTAATGAATTTTATAGCTTTCCAGAGCATTTGGTGTATGTGGATGACGTCCGTTGGTTGTTTAACCCGGGAGTGGTCGCTAGAACATTTTTTACTCCATTGGTCGCGCGAGAGACTTTGTCTCACAACGCATATATCTTTGAATTAAGTCATGTACAAGTATTCAGTCTATCTAGATTTGGTGATTTTTCTAGAAAATACGCTTTTGGTTATATATCGATTGTAAAATAAAAAATGAACAAATACTATATTATACAATAATACATAAAAATGCAGTTATAATTGATAAAAAATAAAAATATTCATTAATCACAATTTTCTGAACAATTCAGGCAGTTGTAAATTGTGTGTTCGGGGCAAATGGGCTTTTGGCATGAATTACAATTTTTCTTTGTTCTTCTACCTTTACGACGAGGGCAAAGATAACAATAATGTGGCTTCATATCTTTAGCTTGAGCTGGAGTTTCAGTCTGCACATTTGCTAACTTGGCTATCGATGTACGAAGTGTCAATGGTAGGTTTGGAATTGCTGTACGTTGTACAAGGTGTGGTTGCATCAATGAAAATGCCAAGTTCTTCAGAAAAATGCGGCGGTCTTTGATATGATTTTCATTGTTGAATTTATGTATTATGTAGCTGTTAATGCCACCCACGTTTAACATTGAAAAGAATACAGTCAGTGGCCATCTGCAACTGACCCTTGCAACTGAATACAAACTTTTCATTTCATCTACCACGTCTACAGCACCTTTCGTTAGGTTATAAAAGCTGATTACTTCAGGTTTTTTCTGGTCTCCAGTTTGTATATCGATTTGGTCATCATCGTGCATAGTAGACAGTAGAAGTACATTCTTGCTTTTTCTTGGAACATAAGAGACAAGCAGAATGTCTTTTGAAAAAGCAAACATGCTACTACGAGGTGCTCTGTCTTTTATGTTAACAAGTGCCGGTGGAATTTCTTTTTTATTTTTACGTAAAGTGCCTACCATAGTTGTCTTATGATTTCGTAGATCTTTCGCTAAGGGTATTGATGAAAAATAATTGTCCATTGTAACATTTCGGCCTGAATTTAAAATCGATGCTGTAATTCTTTTTACGACACTAAACGCACTGTTATCTAGTCTGTATGGTTCATTTGGCTGTTTTCCAGCATATATTTCCAAATTTGAAGTGTAGAAAGTTCGTGCATCAACAAGAGCATAAATTTTTATGCCATACTTTGCAGGCTTATTAGCTATGTACTGTCGAAACTTACATCGCCCTCTAAATCCCTCCAGCATTTCATCGACCGTTACATATTCCCCTGGTTGGTAATTGTTTTTACACCTTTCTACAAATTCTTCAAACTCTTCTCTTATAGGTGCCAAATTCTCAGTTACTCTGCGTTGTGATCTATCTTCGATATTTTCAAATCGCAATGCACGCAAAAGCAAATAAAATCTTTTGTAGGGCATGGTTGCACGAAAACATGGCGGAGCAGTGCCATCATCACTCCACATTTCTTCCACGTTGAGGTGAGAATTCTTTTTTACTCCAGCCAAATAAAGCAAACCTATTAGTGCCCTCATTTCTTCGATACATGTTTCTAAACAATCTCTTTCACGAACATATTTCTCTTTCATTTTTCTTAGGTAAATGTTTGTGTATCTTACTAGTTTTTCTATACATGCCTGTGGGAAAAAAAGCTCCCAACATTCTAATGGAGATTTTGCATTACGCGCAATCTTTTTGACACTAGGAAGATGTAGTACTATATTGCGTTTTCTAGCACGACCAGAAACAACAGGCATGTGTTTTAACCATTGGGTTACTCTATCTTTACCGAGAAACAGTAGCACATTTTGAAAAGGAAGAACATCATCTGATACATCAGAACTGTCTGATTGTTCCGAGTTTGTATTATAGGAACTACACTCACTCCGTGCATCGCTCTCTGGATCATCAGCGCGATCATTTTCGTTCAAAGCAGTTAGTTCGCTCTGTTGAGACTCTAAAAATTATCTTTGTAATATAAATTTGTTATTATTGCAATTCACCTTTATATTTCTCTTGCTCTAATTTTAGAAGAGCTAGCTGTACCATTTTGATTCCACGACTCATATTTATCGATTTATCACCAAAAACAAGACAAAAAAATAACAAAAATATCACAAACTTTTCAGAGAATTAGTCAAATGTCACAAATTAGGAAAAAGTTAAGTGCGGGAACTACCGAGGTAACTACTAATCTAAATCACTAAAACTAATCAAATGTTTTGAGTAATACGCTATGATAAAATAAATTAAAAATAATAATACTTTAAAAATGTTCACGTTATAAAACGGTTTCACGCAACTGGCAAATAACACTATCACAGATGGTCGCGCGACGAGAGAAAATCACACTTTGAATACGTGCTCTTATTACAAGGACTGCTACAAAAATACTGGACGCTGGATCAGGTTGCTGGACCCGAATAGCTTTAGTTAACAGTCTGGTAGAGGATATGGAGGGGCGGCAAGTATCTACCTGCTTTAGTGTAAGAACAATGAACAATACAATAAATATGTGAGACTTTCTCCCATATAGCGACCACTCCCGGGTTAAGGTATTGCAAAATAAGAGAATGTGCCAAACAGTTAAATATTGGCCGCAGTTTCCACATATGGGTCATTGTTCCCCAGGAAAATAAATACGAAGATGTAAAGTGTGTATGCTGGATTCCTAACAGAGTATTAACAACTTCTTCTCGTCACCTTAGGACACGTGAAAATTGCGGTGGTTGTATATCAGGTATAATTTCCTTTAATTTAGCTTCAAAGTGCGGCCAATCACTATTCCAATCTTTGAAGCTTCCTTTAATGTGCTCTATGTGTCTTGCGTTTAACTTCGATAACCACAGATGAGAAAGGTTAAGAGAGGGATGGGATCTAGATAAGTTTAATGATAGTGAGGTAAAAGAGGAATATAAACAAGTATTAGAAAATAAGATCAAAGAGATAGCTATACGAGGGAACGTAGAAAATAGATGGAAAGAAATAGAAAGGGCTGTACATAATACAGCAATATAGACTATAGGTAAGAAAAAAGTAGAAGCGAGAAAACCCTGGGTAACAAATGAGATATTATATTTAATAGAATAGAAGAAAGCTTAAACCTTTCAGAGAATTGGATAGTGAAACTAAGCAAAAATACAATAGAGTTAGAAATAAGATAGTACATGAGTGTAGAAAAGCTAGAAATAAATAAATGGAGGACAATTGTGAGGGAATACAAGATAATTTGATAGTAGGTAAGACAAACAGTTCTTACAGGGGAGTTAACAAGTTTTTCGGGGAAGATAAAAAATATATAATGGTATTAAAGATGAGAATAATGAGCTTCTAATAAATAAAGTTGAGGTAGCAGATAGTTGGAAAAGATATTTAAAAGATTTATATAAGGAAGACGATGAGTTAGAGAACGACCAAGAGGATGTAGAAATAGGGTTCTCAATATTAAGAGAGGAATTTTATAGAGCTGTTAGGGATCTTAAACTAAATAAAGCGCCAGGGATAGACGATATACCCGCAGAATTAATAAAATATGCAATTCAGAAAACTTTATACAGATTATATGAACTAGTAAAAGTAGTATATGACACAGGTGAGGTCCCAATAGATTTCGAAAAAAAGATTATTATCCCAATCCCAAAAAAGTCAGGAACTTATAGGTGTGAGAATTTTAGAACGGTTAGTTTAACTTCCCACGCTTCCAAAATACTAACAATAATAATTAAAAATGGAGTAGAAGCTTTGACTGAGAATTATTTAGGCGAAAACCAATATGGTTTTCGTAAAGATAGAGGGACTAGAGAACCAATACTAATTATTAGGGTAATTATAGAAAAAAGGTAACAAAGAAATAAAAATACTCATTTCGCGTTTGTAGATTTAGAAAAGCATTTGATAGGGTTAATTGGATTGTTATGTTCAGAGTTTTGCGAAAAATAAGAATCTCTCATAGGGATAGAAAAATTACTTACAGTCTATTTAAAAACCAAAGCATAGTAATTAGATTTGATTAAATAGAAAGAGAAGCTAAGATTATAAATGTTGTTAGACAGGTCTGTATACTATCTCCCTTGATTTTTAATGTTTATATTGAGGAAGGTTTAAACTTAGCTAGAGAGAGAAAAGAGATAGGTATTACTGTATTGGGACAAAAATTGGACATGTTACGTTTTGCAGATGAAATAGCCATTACAGTAGAGTCTAGAAAAGAGTTAGGACAGTTTTCAAATATTTTAGATAAGATTCTACAGAGTAACTATAGTATGAAAATTAACTTAGGAAAGACAGAGATAATGACAAGTGAGTTACAGACTAGTTCTAAACCAAAATTAAAAATAGGTAATACCGAGTTAGAGGAGGTAGATAAATTTTGCTATTTAGATAGTATAATTACAACGGACGGACGTAGCAGAAGGGATATAGTAGCTAGAAAAGCTCAAGCTAAAAAAATGTTTTAAAAAGAAAGACTTACTAGTAGCTAATAGTATTAGTTTAGATAATAGAAAAAGTTTCTTAAAGTCGTACGTATGGAGCGTTCTATTATACGGTAGTGAGACTTGGACAATTAAAGAGGTAGATAAGAAAAAGATAGAATCTTTTGAAACTTGGTGTTATATGAGAATGTTAAGGATTAGTTAGACAGATAGAGTAACAAATGAGGAAGTTTATAGAAGGATAGGTGAGAAACCCTGTATGTGGAAACAATTAAAGGTCAAGAGAGATAGAATGATAGGGCACCAGCTAAATCATGAGGGACTATGTAGTAAGGTCTTAGATTACAGACTACCAAATAAAAATAGAGTAGGAAGGCCTAAACAAAGCTATATTAGTCAAATTATTAGAGATTTAGGTTATGAAGGGTATGTAGACCTCTTTAGACTAGCTCAGAATAGAAAAGAATTTAGAACTACGTGAAACCGACCTTAAGTAAGTTCAGAAACAAAACAAACAAAAAAAATAAATAAAAATCAGTTAACTAAATGTCACCATGACATAACTCACAATTAGTTAGCGGTCTGGCAGGTTGGCAGCGATTCGTTGCTTAAGTCTTACCATAACATATAATTTATTTCTTTTCCTTTTTTGGAAGGGATAACCATGTAATATTTGATTTCCTTGTAAATGGGAATCATGTAAACCTGTTGGAGTTCTTTAACAACCATCAGGTTGCTAATACCTATGTAGAGCCAGGTAGATAAGAAAAAATAGAAGAGCATAGGAATACCAAGACCAAGCTATATTAGTCAAATTATTAGAAATTTAGATTGTGATGGATATGTAAAACTTTTTAGATTAGCACAGAATAGAAAGAAAGTTAGAGCTACGTCAAACCGACCTTTAGTAAAGTCGAAAACAAAATGATCATGATAACCACAAATGGTGGCGAAAGTAATTGTGTAAATATAAGCAAAGCTTAAACAAGGGGAACCTTTAAGCACTTACCGGTGCTAACTTCAAGGTTTAAGCGGCGGCAGCTGCATAAGGAACTGTCACCTTTGGCGGAATTTGAGCGGTTATATTGTTATAGCACCATAGTTACGATCACATCAACTTGTCTTGTCGTGGTACACCACACCACAAAATACTTGTAGGTTAATCGCCGTAAGAACCCTAGATTATACTATATATGACGCAGAGGAATTGGCCTACAAGCTACTTCTTATACGATAATTAAAGTAAATTTTAACTATTAATTGCAAACCGAATATCTGATATCGTGCACCCTATGTATGTGAATTTCTTTATCTACGCGTTTATTCTCCTCGATTCCTGCATGTCATGGTATCGAAAGATTAGTAATTAGTTTTCCAGGTTTCGTCGTACTTTAATAAAAACTGCTGTTGCGCTGTATAGGTCTTTGAAAAAGCAGCAGATGGCATATTCCAAGTAAAATTAGCTAATTATTCCAGATCTGGATATAATAATGGTAGCGCTCGGAGCAATTTGAAAATTATATTGATTCAACTGGCATTCCTGAATTATGGATTGAAAGTGGTCTTTTTGGTGATACCACGGTGAGCTCTTTCTAGATTGAAAACCTGTCCGTAGATCCGTAGATCAATACGTACACTTCAAAGAACAATTTCAAACTAGTCAATTTTAGTTTGGGAACCGCTTGGCAGAAAAAAGATTTACAATCTATATTATTATCTAACAAAGCAGCCGCTAATGCAATGCAAGAAACCAACTATTTAAAAAGTTTGTTGATTTCTGCCAAAAAATAGTCAGAATAATGCAACTTTCAAAATGGCATTGACCTACATGGACATGGTTTTCACTCTAATGCCTTTCATTCGACCAGTACGGAGTGGTAATTGGAAATTGAGACTGCGTGCATTAGAAAAATTTACAAAGTATTTTTTGCAATGAGTTTGTCAAACTATAGTAATCTATATACTTGGCACGTTGCAGAAGTGAAAGAAATACGTCAAAATGATTATGAAACACGGGAAGAGCTTGCAAGTAGTAAATGGTTTACCAAGAAAACTGGATAACCGTTTTGCGGTCTTGGTACAGATGAAGCATTAGAACACGAAAATTGACGTATGAAAGTGAAAGGTATTATTGTAGGCATAACACAAAATGCTCATACCCTTACCAAGTTCTTCTTAGTGCGCCCAGAACTGTCCGAGATCGGCATATTAGCCAAAAAAAGAAAAGAAAAACTGAAAAGCACCATCATGCGACCCACAAAGCATCAGCTCGTTTATAAGAAATGTTTCTGCCATGGTGGAATGTCTACATAGCTATGTCAACCCGTTCACATTCTACGGAAATGAACTAGTTAATTTAATAACAATGCTTATTGCACCAGCTGATGTTTTATATTATGTACGTGCCATGCAAGTTCTCGGACTTAAAATCTATCAGATATTTGTTCGTGAACGTATTAGTGACAGTTAAAAAAAGTGTATGGGATCTAGTTCCTCGAAGGAAACTAAAACTATAGTAAACAACTGCTAAAAAATTAAAGTTGCAAGTGGAGAAGGTGTAGTAGAGATAAAAAAGATAGGAAGCTGTTTAATCGGCTTGTTATTTTGTCGTTCACGCTCAGATGTTGATTTGAAGGAATGTTTCGGATAATACGAATAATCAGCAGTCCCCCGGTCTATGTTTGGGACTGATGGAGTAATGTATCTTACAAAAGCAAACCGTTGCATCATTTGGAAGGACTGCGTCAACAAACAGGAAATCTTGCTCCAAACTTCATTGACCCATATAACACACAACATTCCATAGACGTCCATTTTGGTTCCATTTAATGTACAAACGTCCATGTACTTTTGATGGACATACATAAAATGTCTTCCAGTTGAAGTGGTATGGACTTCCTTTAACAAACGTCCATTTGACGTCCAGCTTTAAGCACAAAAGTTTCAACATGTTTTCTGAACCTCCGGAAATTACTTCTATAAATCGTTTGATCAATGCGTATGATCATCAACATTTATAGTAAGTCCATTTTAGTACCACTAAACCAATGAACATTCTTGGAGTTTAATGGACGTTCATAAAACATTTTAAGGTTAAAGTACTATGGACGTTCTTTAGCAAGTATCTACCGAACGTCCATTAAAAGCATACATACGACCATAGGTTTCTGCACGTTTTACGAACGTCCATAGAAGGTTCATTTTATCCAAATTCAACATAACATAACCTCTTTGTTGCATGTTACTGACGATGATGTACGATTGTACAGCCGCGTAATTTACACAGGTTGACCGATTCTTGTAGATCTGCGCAAATATCACGAGGAAGCTATTTGTAAAGAAATTTATTATGTGATGTGTTATATCTTTATAATTACTATAATACTATTTTATTCCACGTAAGTAATCCTATATTAGTCTTGATTGTTTCTATGAAAAAACGAAATTCTGGTAATATAAACTCATGCAGGCAATGTAACCTAACCTACAAATTTAATACAATACTTCATGAGTTTGTGCATTGTGCTGTCACTAATAAAAAATTTAATAAAGTAATATAAGATATTGAAGACAGTCGCAACGAATTCATTTCATTCTACAATTAAAATTTAGAATTCAGAGATTTTTCAACTCTACGGGTATTTTCTAAAACGTATGTAATAATTTTAATGCTAATCCAAATCTTTTTAGTGTGAGGTTTCATTGTATTTATAATCGACCATATTTGCATAATGTAAGCAGAATATAAAGATTGAAAGGAATAACCATCAGTTTATAGGTTTGTTATTTTTGCCTGAAGAGTTTGCTATGGAGACCAAAGTAATTAAAACAAAATTATTTGGCATTGGTGACTGTGGTTTCTGTTTTAGTTCTATAAATTCCTACAACAATTACTACATAATAACATTTTTTATATTAATTGCACGTGGAAAGTTTCAACGTTGTCAATAAAAATGCCTAAAATGAAATTGCCTCGCACTCTTTATAGACATGCAAATTTTAGAGCAGATTTATTATTTGATATGACTACTTCTACATCTTGGTCTTTGAATAAAATAGAATCTGATAGTGATCAAAGTAATTTTCCATTAATAAACCAAACAAATAATATTGTCGAGCATGAACTTGTAGCTTGTAGTATAAACAATTCTGTAAACAATCCGATCAGTGATGATGAACACTGCTCGATCATAGTTAGTGATGTGGATTCTGATTTGGATGCTAATTGTCAACCAAATTTTGAATCTTCTGCAAACTTGGCAAATGGTGAGCCAGATAGTCCAGTTAATAATTTTCATATGGAATTGGCTGTTTGGGCCGTTAAAAATCAAATCAAACATAATGCTTTAAATGGTTTATTAAGCCTACTAAATACCACTTTCAAACTAAATTTACCAGTGGACTCACGGACATTATTAAAGACCCCCAGAGCTGTGACATTAACATTTATAGAACCTGGGCAATATTATCACTTTGGATTGGATATAGCGTTAAATAACTTACTTCAAAAGTATAAAGGTATTAATGACTTGACGTCCATTGACGTCTTTATTAACATCGATGGCTTACCTATTGCCAAAAGTACTGGAAGTAAACTATATCCCTTTCTTTGTAGTTTACAAGACAAACTAAGTGCAGTCGAAGTGATTGGTTCATATCATGGTTTAGAAAAACCTAAAGATGCAAACAGCTATTTAAAGCAATTCATTAATGAGGCAGTTTTTTTTAACTGAAAATGGATTCGAGTATAATGGCCGATTGCTTCCTTTCAAAATAATGGCTTTTATATGTGACACCCCCGCCAAGTCGTTCATTAGTTATACAAAAGGCCATACGGGTTATTACTCTTGTTCTAAATGTTGTATTAAGGGAGATTTCATTGAAAACCGAACTTGTTTTCCTGCCACCGATAACTTAAAATATCGCACTCATTGTGAATTTAAATTAAAAGTTGATAAAGAGCATCACACCGGAACATCTTTGATTGAGTCTCTACCAGGTTTTGATATGATTACTGACATTCCACTTGACAACATGCACTTGATTTGCTTAGGCGTGATGCGGAAATTGCTCTTATTTTTGGGAAACCACCTACAAAATTATGCTATAGAAAAATTATAAATTTATCAACATTGTTAATCGAGCAAGGAAAGAATATTCCATGCGAATTTGCTAGAAAGCCTCGTTCAGTGATTGAACTAAAAAGGTGGAAAGCAACAGAGTTGCGGCAATTTTTATTTTACACAGGTCCAGTAGTATTGATGTCAATTTTAACACCCGATATGTTCTTAAATTTTGTATGTTTTCACGTTGCTTCAACTATTTTGTCTAGTACAAAATATTTGAATGAATTCGGACAATACGCACGCTCATTATATAAATATTTTATTCAAAGTTTTATAACATTGTATGGCATACAACATGTTTCACATAATGTGCATAATTTGCTTCATATTTATGATGATACCAAAAAGTTTGGTGTTTTACAAAAATTTTCTTCCTTTCCGTTTGAGAATTATTTACAAACTTTTAAATCACTACTTCGAAAAGGCGATAAACCATTATCACAAATTATAAATAGAATAGTGGAAAAACAAACTTGTGGTACTATTATTCAAAGCCACGTATCGAACTTTATCAAAGCTCAACCAAGTGGTGAGCATAGCAGTGGACCAGTGATAGATGATAGGTTCTTTGTGCAATATAAAGTGGTAGCATTTGAAGAATTTACTTTAAAAGTTTTGGAAGGTGATGACTGTTGTTGTTTAGTTGACAACAGTGTTATTTGGATTAAAAATTTTGTATCAAATGACAAAGGTTTATTTTAAATTGGTTGTAAATTTCAATTGCTTGAAAATTTATATGTTAAGCCATGCAATTCCTCGGATTTAGGAGTATTTAAAGTAAGTCGTCCTGGCCCATTAGACATATGGAGTGTGAATCAAATAGCTTATAAATTTGTTAAATTGTCGCTTAAAAATAAATTTGTTATTATTCCTTTGCTATATACTAACAAACATTAACCAATCCTTAATATCCAATATTGTTTACGTAATAAATTATCAAATGCAAGGTCTAAAACTAGTCTGTGTTTTTTTCATTCTTTAACATAATTAAGAAAAGCTATTATAGTTTATATAGAGCAAAATTTATGGAATGGATGCAAACGTGGTGACCTGGTCAGTTGTGAAATTTCCTGAAGAAAATAGAAGTGTGGAAGCTATTCTCACATCTTGGATATCTGGAAATAAATGTTTTTGGCCACCAAATAATACAAAAGCTAAGTTACAGCAGTTATTGGAACAGGCCGTACCTTATGATCCCGAAACTTGGATGGAGTATAAAATAGACGGTTTTAGAAATAATGTTTATGGTAGCTACATTATTTTTATTTTAGTATTACTGCAAACAAAAAGATTGTTTTTGTAGATGACTACAGTGTAGCCAAGAGGAAAGCCAGAAAAGCTGAGGTATCTTCTGACTTAGATTCACAATCTGATTCACAATCATTCTCCTACTCTCGCTCCAATAGAAAAATATTTAAGAAAAGTGTTAGTTTCAGTTCTGTAGAAGAAGAGGAAGAAACAGTCTTGCCCGACCCACCTAAATTAAGCAAAGGTATATTTTATACTGATATAATCAGCGGTATACTAGTCACATTTTACTTTTCTATTTTATTGCAGATAGAAGTAGTAAATATTTGCCAGTAACAATAAGTAAAATTAAAACAATTTCGATATCACAAGATGTTCAATTAAAGTCGGGTACCAATTCCATTCGTGGATTATCAAGCTGAAATGATATCAGTAATAATATAAATGATTTGACTGTCAATGAAACTTTCATACCAAAATCTGGCATGTTAGGTAGTTGTTCAAAAAACCTCTAAAAGAATATAAAATGTTTTTTTACAGATAATCACAGGGCATCCAATGATATTTATATATCAAATAAACATATGTCTCAAGCAGGCGTTGTAGATGATAATGAAACAATAAGTAAGAAGTTACATAATATATATAATATAATATATAATTTAATGAGAATTTTTAGAACTGCTGAAGTTAATAATTAAAAAACAGAATATACTCAAAGGCATGATGTCCGAGTTAATGGGAGATCTAGCGGAAATCAAGCAAAAGCAAGTTGCCCAGGTTAGTGAATTAGAAGTTGAATCCATTTATACAAAGTATGTGTTACCAATTAAATCTATGCAAGAGTTAGAACAGTTTGAAAATGGATTAGATGATAAAAATGAGTTTAATAAAGTGGTATGGTATTTATATGTTACATTGTTTTTTTTAATGGTTTTTGTGTATAGGTTCAAGAAATATCTAGTTTAGGTGGAAAATCTATCTATGAATTTATATATCGCTCCACTGAAAAATTAATCACCAATAAATTTGCATCTGAATACAGCTGGTTAGGACGGAACGGAAAGAAGATATTCAAAAATCTCACTCTAAGTGAAATGTTAATAAGTAAGGAAAAATGCACGTGTATTACCTAATTTATTAAAACGTAATTATTTTCAGAATCTGCAATGACCCATCATAAATGCACAATACGGGATGTTGAACTAGCCATACAAAAATGGCTAATACGGTGTACTGAACGAGCTAAAAATCGAGT
The DNA here is from genome assembly GCA_036346225.1 of Platerodrilus igneus. Classification (NCBI taxonomy): domain Eukaryota; kingdom Metazoa; phylum Arthropoda; class Insecta; order Coleoptera; family Lycidae; genus Platerodrilus; species Platerodrilus igneus. The sequence continues at coordinate 9,697,933 of JARFIW010000791.1, forward strand.
TTGAAAACACTACTTATACTTAGTTATAGAATGCAGATACAAAGTTATTGGAAACGAAGGCAACAAAATCGTACACCTATCAATTTTGATTTTAATACTTCATTTATGCTTTACCTTAAATCCTCTCGACGTTACGTACAATTTTTGTTTTTAAAACACAATATACTAAACAAACCAAAACTAGATTAAGTTTAAAGTATACTATTTTACTTTTATGCATGTTTTTTTTTGCAGGATTTGCAAAAACCTGTTTATTTTGTATTTAAAAATATTTTTATTGTTAACTATATACCCTTTAAAAATAAAGAGATATTTTTCGATTTTAAAGTATATTTGATGGTTCTAGGATTGTTTGTATAAAATAGTGTAAATGGCTCAAAGTGCAAGATATTTTTGGTTTTAATCGCTGTGTTGAGTTTTCTACTTTTTATAAGTAATATTTTAACATGACTGTTGTCTAAACTTGAACATATTTTTACTTGTAACAAAGAAGACTGATGCATTTTAGATGCTCATATAACTATACTAATAAGTGGACCTGGATACAAATAAATCATTAAAACACTTCGTTCTTTAGTTTTATAAAAATGCATACTTCTGCGTATAATTTTATTGTTTTTGATTATATAACTAAAGTACAATTTTTTAAACTTAAGGAACGGTACAGTTGTGGTATTTCATTTCAAGCCCTTGAAGAAGAGAGGGAATTTTGTAATAGTGAAGTATATTGGTAAAACTTGCTATCTCGCTCTCCTGAGTAGTTATATATAAGCTTCTAAAATATGTCACTTTAGTTTGCAAGTCATGTCGTGGAACAAATGTACTTACATGGAGGAGGCGTTAGTTTCAGGAAATTCCTGGTCATTGAACTTGAAAAATAGTTGTTGCAGATAATTTTTTTAGTAGTAAAACATTTTGACGATGAACCTATAGCCTCAACATTATTTTTGCAAATACGCTAGAAATGTTTAAATATAAAAAAAAATTGTGAAAATTTTTTAGTAATAAAATATTTAGCGTATTTGCGAAAATAGTCTAAATGTTTTACTACTAAAAAATTATATGCAACAATTATTTTTCAAGTTTGATAACCAGGAATTTAAGTCTCGTCTTACATAGGATGTCCAGCTGCGGACTTCCATTGAATGTCTCAACAATGGACGTACATAGTATATTTCAGCAATGGACATACATAGGATGTCTTAGCAATGGACACACTATGGATGTCCGGAAATTAATCTTCTATGGACGTCGAAGGAATGATAGATTTTGGATGTCCAATGTTGTGCCAAAGTAACGTTATATGGATGTCCATAGTTTGTTTGGTGTATCTTAAATGGATGTCCAGTGGATATTACTATGTCCGTGAACTTATATTCATTGGATGTCCATAAAACATTTTTGTGTTATATGGGGAGTCGAACAATTAAAATAGATCTTCTGATTCGGTTGCGTCCGTTGCAACTGTTGATGGAATGTCAGAAGTACATTTACTAAAATTTGCTAAGAACTCTTAAAGAATTGCCGATTTTGCAGCGCAGTTCTGCAATTAAATTCTTTTATAATATTTCAAATTCTCTGAAATTTATCTCATATTTGACACATGTGGAAAATTCGTTAAACAATGCAACTAGACGAAACCGGCGGCATGGAACCCCACCTGTATTATACAAAGTCAAGGCCGCAATAAATATCAAATCAATTTCTTAGAAGAATCTGCTATCTTCTTCTAAAAACAAAGATTCACTAACATCAATACTTAGTAAAAGTCTGGTTGAAACTGCTACAGGTTTGAATAAAAATGTGGTTGTGGCTTATTGCGATAAAGTGAAAGCTACAAAGCAGAAGCCGACACAAGCAGAAGCCGACACAAAAATAATTCTACCTGCAATAAAAGCAAAGTTAACGGAAGTTGGGAAACCAGGAACTTTTTCTCCTGATATAGACGTACTCGTACTGGCGGTTCATCTATACCCTCACCTACCAAAAGACACCATTCTTGTATTAACTGGAGATAGGCAAACTGAGATTACAATACTGTCTACTTATACAGCTCTAGGTAAAAATACGGTTGATGCACTGTTAGGAAGTACGCTCTTTTAAGGTTTGATGTAACAGGTTACTTTAATGGCAAATCTAGAACCAGTTTTTACAACAGATTTATGGATGCCAGCGAGAGAATATCGGCACCACTTGCTTCTTTAGGCAAAACGGATTTTATTAAAGATGAAACCTATGTAGCTCTTGAGGAATATATCTGTGCTGCGTATGTGCCAAAATCAGGAATTAATAATTCACTAGAACCTAGGTGGTGGTATTTTAAAAAAAAACAAATGGAGAGTGCCAGTATGCCTTCTACTCAAGGTGCTCTTCGCCCAGCTACTCACAGAGCTCAATATCATGCATTAATATGGCAGCTAGCACACGTTTCACAACCTTGTTGCTGATTTTGGCGGTTAGTGACACTGGGTACCAGCCGTTAATGTGCAACATTCTTTGTGCCCTTCCGGAAGTGATATTAGTGCGTTGTTCATGTGCTAAATCGGAATGTTTATCCACGTGCAAGTGTGCAAAAAATGAAGTATTGTGCACAGAATTATGCGCATGTTCGGCATATTGCCAGACGTAATAATACTAGAGATAATGATGATGGATCTTATGCAGATAATGACACTGATTATGACGACGAATTGTTTTGAAAATAGCAAAAAATGGTTTTTTAGTTTTCTTTATTTATTAAATAGGAAGTTATCTATCAAGAACGGGTAAAATTGTAAAGTAAAGGGTAAACCACCCTGTTCTAATCGATACAAGGTGTCGTGTTTGACATAGCTTAGTTAAGGGCTGAATTATTCCAGGAATATTGGAATTTTCCTCAGTTGCAACATCAGCGTGATTCTTGGATTCGTGCATCGAACCACTCAACCTAAAATCTCGCCGTATATTCTTATCTAATACTGAACCCAGAAGGTAGAACTAATCGTTCTTCTTTCTGAATGAGGGAAAGTAAATTTGTGTATGTAAATACTATAATTTCTACTTATGGAATAACCGAAGGAACAATTCAAACAGTCATTCAATCAATAGCATCTACTCGCCAAATTTAATAAATTACTTTCTACTACTTAATGTTTCCTTTAGTAACACGCTAGCGTTACAAAATATTTAGCTAATTAAATTAGCTCGATATAAATACACTTATGTAAATTAATCAACGCAGATAAACTTTTTCTAAAAGGCATTTCGCTATTCAACATCTTGCCCAGTTATTCTTTGATTCAAACTTCCATACCTATTTTAGATATGAGAATTCTCCGCTATCAAGCTGTAATAGATTTACTCGTTAAAATGTTTGAAACAGCTACAAGGACGGTTTATGTTTTACGGAAAACTTGCCATAGAAGGATGTCCAATTATACGTTTCTCGATATAAACCATTAGGTTTTTAATTTCCGGTATCCAATCAGCTTCTCTCAAATGATCAAAAGCCCAGCCTTATCAAGAGGCACAATATAACTGAATAGCTTTTCACCATTGAACTCGCGGAGAGTTGATAATTATTAGGTTTTGCTTAGGATTGTTGGAAACTGACATTGTATTTAAATCCGTAATTGCTTTTTTGGCAGAGCTTGTGGTTATATCACGAGAAAAACAATAGGGACTAGCTGATTTATGGGACTGGCTTTCACAAAAGCACTCATTTTAAGGGTTCTTTTATCTAAAAGCAATTATTAATATACTGAGCTTTTATACTCGGCGATGGCAAAAGCCTTTGAAGCTCACTTATACGGATATAATTTGATTTCTCTTTCTATTACATCACTCAATAAGTCCGTAGGATGATACATAGATGGCGTTGCTATGTAATAATCCATATGATTTGTAGGAAGTACTAACCTTAGAAAGATATCTGTCAAAATTTCATGACAATCCGACGATTAGTTTACAAGTTACAGAGGTTTAAGTGACGATACTTTTGAGTTTTTCAAAAAAATGAATTCCAAGCAATTTCGCGTGTTGATTTATCATTGCTTTTGATGGGTAAAATACCATCGCAGCCAAAGCATGGCTTGATAAGTGTTATCCGGGCTCTGCTCCATCGAGACAAACGGTGGAGAAGTGGTTTGCTGATTTTAAACGTGGCCGTACAGACACTGACGATGCCGAACGCTCTGGAAGGCCAATTGAGGTGGTTACACCGGAAAACATCAAAAAAGTCCACCGAATCGTTTCTGGAAAACAGAAAAGTGAAATTGCGTGAGATAGCTGACACCTTGAAGATATCAGAAGGCAGTGTGCACACTATTTTGCATGAACATTTGTCCATGAGAAAGCTGTTCTCAAAGTGGGTGCCGCGTTTGCTCACAGTGGACCAAAAACAACAACATGTCAATGATTCTGAGAGCTGTTTGGAGCTGTTCAATCGGAATAAAAAGGACTTTTTGCGTCGGTATGTGACAATGGATGAAACATGGATCCACCACCACACTCCAGAGTCAAATCGGCAGTCAGCTGAGTGGACTGCAGCCGGAGAACCACGTCCAAAGCGACCAAAATCGCAAAAGTCGGCTGGTAAGGTTTTGGCGTCTGTATTTTGGGATGCGCACGGAATTTTGTACATCGACTATCTTGAGAAAAGAAGAAGAATCAACAGCGAATACTACATGGCATTATTAGTGCGTTTGAAGGAAGAAATTGCCAAAAAACGGCCACACATGAAGAAGAAAATAATTCTCTTTTACCAAGACAATGCACCGTGTCACAAGTCGATCGCAACGATGGCCAAATTGCACCAATTGGGCTTCGAATTGCTTCCGCACCCACCGAATTCTCCAGATTTGGCCCCCAGCGACTACTACCTGTTCGCAGACCTGAAAAAAATGCTCGCCGGAAAAAATTTGGCTCGAATGAAGAGGTGATCGCTGAAACTGAAGCTTATTTTGAGGCCAAAGACGAATTGTTTTACAAAAAAGGTATCGAAATGCTAGAACGGCGTTGGACTGATTGTATCACTCTTGAAGGAATGTATGGTGATGAATAAAATCGAATTTCGCCAAAAATATGTGTTTTTCTTAGTTATCCTACGGACTTATTGAGTGATGTGTTAATACTGATATATTCTATAGTAACGATGAAAAGAGAATTCTGCCCACATATTAAAGTATTCTATATACATTACATTGGAAGAGGTAGTCCCAGCTTCTTATTTTACAAACTCTGTGACTGTGCAAAATGATAATAAAGTAATATGTATCTACTCATATTTATTTATTTCATCATCATCCGAAAGTATAACAAAAGAGTCGAGAACATTCTGCGAGTTGGAGCGTGGAATGTCGGAAGTATGAAACAAGTAGGTAAGTTGGTAAGTTAAAGAACTTGAAAATTGAAATGAATAGGTTAGTATTAGACATAGTAGGGATCAGGAGATTTTTGAAGTGGAGACTTTAGGGTAATTCATACAAGATCAGAAGAAGGAAATTCGGGTGTGAGGATAATTATGCAAAAAAAGATAGGACAACGAGTAGAAAACTATTTACAAAAGAACGAAAGAGTACTCATGGGTAGATTAGAATCTAAACCGGTAAATACAGTAATAATACAAGTATACATGCCCACCTCTAGCTACAGTGAGGAAGAAGTAGAGGATGTACAAAGATATCGAAAACACACTAAGATACATAAAAGGACATGACAATTTAATAGTTACGGGGGATTTTAATGCAGTGTTAGGAGAGGGTAGAAAAGGAGCGGTAGTAGGTTAATTTGGTTTAGGCACAACAAATGACAGGGGAAATAGGGAAATAGGCTGGTAACCATATCAAACGCATTATTTCAACATCATGCTAGTAGACAATACACGTTGAAGATGCCAGGAGATATAGGAAAATATAAAATAGATTACATTCTTGTTAGACAACGGTTTAGAAAGTATGTAACAGACTGTAGAAGCTATCCAGAAGCAGACATAGACAATGACCACAACCTCGTAATTATGAAGGTCGCTATTAAATTTAAAAATCTGAAAAAGAGGAACGGAGAAAGGCACTTTGACTGCGAGAAACTAAAAGATAGAGATATCCAAGAAAGATTTAACCAAAAGTCAAATAAATTACTGAAAGATATCTGGAAAATTTCTTATACTAAGGAAATAGAAAGCGAATGGAATAGTTCTAAATCCAGGTTTGACATGGCGGCCAGACATATTCTGGGCTATACACAAAATGAAAATAAGAAACCATGGATAAGAAAGGATATCCTAAATCTAATAGAAGAAAGACGAAAATACGAAAATTGATCAGATGAAACAGAAAAACAGAGATACAAAGCCATAAACTGGAATATTATTCCAAAATGCAAGAAAGCTAAAGAACAATGGATAGATCAAAAGTGCAAAGAGGTACAAACTAAGATGGAAATAGGAAAGACAGACGAAACATACAAACTAATTAGAATGAATTTTAGGGATATAAGACCATATAGCAAAAATATAAGGGATGCGGTAGGAAACATCATTATAGAAAATGTAGAGAAACTGGATAGATGGCAAGAATGTATAGGAGAGGAGAGAGCAGAGGAACCAACAGCATTAGAACAATAATTAGACTTTGCAAAGGATGACTTGGGCTAATACTTAGAGATGAGCTTGAATTAGCATTAAAAAGTCCGAGAAATGGTAAGGCACCGGGTACAGATAAGGTGCAAGCAGAAACTCTAAAGGCCGCTGGATAAGCAGTAGCAGAAAATCTCTTCCAACTTGTAAGCTATATGTATGACACAGGCGAGATACACAAAGATTTCAAACGTCACTATACGCCACTATACCAAAAAAGAGATGCTCGGATAGATGTGAAAAATTTCGAACAATAAGTTTGACAGTACATGTGTCAAAAATATTAACTAGACTTATACGAAGTCGAATGGAAAAACGAGCTGAAGGAGTACAAGGAAAAGATCAATTTGGGTTTAGGGGAAACAGGGGAACACGAGAGGCTATTTTAGCTCTGAGTGTGATAATAGAGAAGACAATAGAAAAAGCGGAGAGCGTGTATATATAGTTTGTAGATCTGGAAAAGCATTCGACAATGTAAAATGAAAAAAAAATGTTCGAAATACTCAAAAAGATTGAAATGAGTTTTAGAGATAGACTTATAGTACATAGCTTATACAAGGAGCAAACAGCAGTAATAGAAATAGAGCAGGAACGTTGAGCAGGATTGTATACTCAGTTTGAAAATAAAGAGCTATAGTTATTGCAAATAGAGTGATCCTTCCAGTGACATGTGGATCTCAAAATGCGCCTTCCAATAGAATAACTGCACGTAGCACTTAGTTCAAGATAATTAGAACATCGGTTCTGCTCGATAAGTCTTCGTGGTGCTCGTCTATCGGCAATTGCAATTTTCCTTTTTCTCACTCATCGAAACTTTGCAGTGACTGAACCGTTAGTTTTATGTCTTCTAACTATATTTATAACACTATCGCGACAATTTTAACAAATTTGTAATTTAAAATTTTGATTTTCTAGCATTGGAAAATTTAATACTAATCGAAGAAATTTTTTTATCGACAAAATTTCCTTTGCTCATTTTCACGAACACAACTAATCTTACAATATATAATGTATTCTGACAATAGCCTGACAGTAATTAGTACGTGTCTTGGATTAATTTTTTCAAAGCCACCGTCGATGTCAGCTTATTTTGTAACACACGTCAAATGGGTTGATATAATTATTAAAAGTGTTCTTATTGAAAATATTTTAAATTTTTTAGCAGGAATTCTAAGAAAATTTTAAAGTTAGAGTTTTTCTATTACATATTATTATATATACCCTCTGTTCGTGTTTCACTCGCACGGTACTGTTACCGTTCGTGTTGACGGCGTCTGACTTCTTAGACAGTGTATGTGAAACTTGGCTTTATTATATTTAATATGTTTAAAGCAATACAGTTATAAAGTTCATAGATACATAGATACATAAATAAAATATTTGTGAAATAAATATATGTACAGGTCGAAGTAGTTCAGAAGTCTTCGGTAATTTTCGGAACTCTTCGGAAGACGTCGTGCTTTGCTTGAGGACAAGTATGAACTAAAAAAATTATGAAATGAATATATGCACAGTTTAAATCAGTTCGGAAGTCTTCGGTGATCTTCGGAACTCTTCCAAAGGTGTCTTGGTTTACTTGCGGCGCCAAGTAAGAGCTAAATGATTATGAAATATATATATGTAAAGTTTAAAGCGGTTTGTGAGTTTTCGGTGACCTTCGGAATTCTTCGGAAGGCGTCTTGGTTTAGTTACGGGATCAACTAAGAACTGAAATAATTAATAAATTAATATATGTAAAGCTAAAGCAGTTCGGAAAACTTCGGTGATCTTCGGAACTCTTCGGAAGGCATCTTGGTTTACTTGCGACGCCAAGTAAAAACTTAAATAATTATAAAATGAATATATGTACAATTTAAAACAGTTCAGAAGTCTTCGGTGATCTTCGAAACTCTTTTGAAGCTGCCGTGCTAGTGATGCCCTAGGCCTCGCCCAGTGCATCGCCGTCGAACTCTACGGGGGTACTGTCCCGGAGGTAGAGTTTACAGACACACTCGGTGTCACTGCAGTAGGCGTCCTATCGGAAGGTCCCCGGCTGGTTATAGAGCGGCTGCAGTGACTACCTTATTGGTAATGGTGACAGGAACGACAGGAGTTTCGCATGCGACACGGATAACAGAAGAGCACGACGAAAGGTGTTCCGTTCCTGCATCCGGATGGCCTGGCGAGCGGAGCGAAAATTCTTCCTGCCTATACATGGTTATTAAATTTCAACGGCTTGCTAGTAAGCGGGCAACAGTGTGGCGCCGCAGGTACGGACGCGAATGGCAGGCTATCGCACAGCACTGCTTGCGAAGGTAATGGCAGGCTATCGGTCAGGGTTGCTTGCTAAGGTATTGGTAGGCAATCCGCCAGCACTGCTTGCAGAACTATCGGCAGGCTATCGGTCAGCTCTGCTTGCGAAAGTATTGACAGGCTATTGGTAGGCGCTGCTTGTGAAGGTAATGGCAGGCTATAGGTTAGCACCGCTTGCAAAACATTTGGCAGGCTATCGGTTTGCTCTGCTTGATTAGTTCTTTAAACTATGGTCAGCTCCAAGTGAACTGATTCTTGTTGGATTTGAAATTGTATTTATACACTTCTTCTCCTTACGCTGGCTGTGTATAAAAAGGTTGATGAAATATTTAACCAATAAAAACATGGAGTTTTGTTTTAGCATGTAAAAAAAATGTCCACAGGCTGTTGATCAATGAGCACACAAAATTTGAAATAGCGAAAAACATTAGTTTAAAATTCCCGATGTCCCTTGGGGTTGTTCTATTTTCAGCTCGTGTACTTTGATATATGTAACACACGTTCCAGCACACGAGTAGTGTGGCCTGCTCTTTCACCCTACCACCACTGACGTCACAACTGTCACTTTTACGGCTATTACTTTGACGGCTGTCACTTTGACAATCTGTCATTTCTACAGCTGTTAATTTTAAAATCCACCACTTTTTCTTACGTCACTTTGACAATCCGCCATTTTTCTTGCGTCACTTACACAATCTGCAATTTTTTTCTACCTCACGATATTTTGACATACTCCGTATATACCCACTTTTTGCTCCATCCTATGTATGCATTTCCACATAGTAACGTCACACAGTTCTCAAAGAAAAATTTTTATTAAAGCGGGGTTCGAACTCGAACTGCCTGCATGCAATGGAAGTACTCTATTCACTAGACCACCGAGGTTATAGAAATAATTACTTATACATCTTTTATTATTTTTAGTTGTACAGATTCCATTTTAATTTAAAGATTAACTTAGAAGCACCTAACCAAAATTTTAAATTTTATATATATTGCAGTGGTCACCTGAATGTAGCCCCTCGTGTTCCTCCTTCCGAAATTAAAATAAAACTCCAGCAATCTGTACCTAAATAAAACTTCGTTACAAATTTCTTGAATTGCGATATGTTCTAGGTTGGTATTTACAAAATTTCTTTTCAAGGTTGATCTACCACGGCTAGCTTTGCTCCCTACCTTTTACGATATACTCACCACGGCTACTTATTTTCTCAACACCTTTCTAATAAAAGAAAATAACAAAAATAAAATATTTCCAAAAAACATACACCCTTTTATTCATATAACTCCAATATTTATTCGCATAATCACAATATTTACAAATCATTTCACGATAAAACATTTCACACTCTGGTTCGTTATTGAAACATTAATCTAAAATTCTCATGAGCCTTTATGTTGCTCTATATGACAAAATTTCATTTGAAGCAGATGGACCTCTCCTAAAACCCTAAATTTACGTTCTCCAGGTCTATGTTGAGCTCATTATAAACCTTTAATTTTGTATTTCTAAAATATTGCATCAAAAAGTTATGCTAAAGACCGGTCTACTTCTTACACCATAAAAAAATTTCATTCAAGTATTTACACCCTCAGATTTAAATTATTCTTTTTTACATATGTCAAATAGATTACTTCATAGTTTCCAAAAATTTCACCAAATAACTCAAAACACACACCGTTTTTGATAACACCATATCATCACAATAGTTCAACAACAAAAAAAAGTTACCTGGAATGTTCTTTTCAATCGCCACCTCGGTAGTTGATCTTCACCAGACCCACGTTCCTGGATTACATCATCTTGCTACTTTACAGCTTTGACTGCATTTCTCTTAACTCGTTCATTCGGTTCTCCACCAATTTGTGGATGTCTTCTACACGACTGCCCGTACAAAATCCAAACTTTGCTTCCTCCTCCAACTAACTCATTCATCCAGTTCTCCACTAATTCGCGTATTTACTGGTCATCCCGCTTCAATGGTCTTAATTATTTATACTTATATTCGGCCTGTTTAAATTACTTGCACCAACTCGTGCATTTCAAACACTTGTAATTATTCGGACTGCACTATTACACGATTTTCAGCTAGGGTGATCTTCTCTATACTACCAAAAGTAAGTGATGCGACTCAGGAAAATCAGAGAAAATAAGAAAGCGATCGCTCCCTATGGCAATCCTTATATAGCCTCAAAACCCTCCTTTTGTGTCACGTATTTTCACTGCATTCTGTGAACTCCAATAACTGCCACTCTCTTCCTCAAATTTTAGATGTACACAACACATAAAGGACTTTGAAAATCCAGAATTTTATCACTTCAATGACATAATACTTTGAAAACACGCTAAAACTAACCAACGGTCCAATTTTTTGTGAATTGTGTCCCTTTCCTCTCGCCTGTCATTAATCCTAACACGTCTTTTAATGTCCGCGTCTATATTTTTATTCCACTCATACGTTCATAATCCCCGTTCCTGACTTTGTCTTATGGTCCCACTATTGCTCTGTTGTCTACATTTAATGCTTACTTGTTCTATATGTGCGCCTTGAAAAATCGATATCTTGTGACGTAAAACCTGTTGCATCTGCGCCCCTATCTTAGCCTCTACAAATATTTGTTTACCGCGCTCTTTAAACTTTTGCGACTCAAATACCTGCTATATTTTCTATCTGCCTCTATTACATCCTAACGAGTCTCTGTCCCTTACATTCTTTATCGATCTGTCTATGAAATACTCGTCGGTTGAAGCTAACCTTGTCTCTTTCCATTGAAATGTTTTGTTAACGTCTTCGAGCCTTCACAAGAAATATTTATCTCCCCAAGCTGTAATTCCTTGAAATCTTGACTTGTTTTGCTGTCTTACACATTGTAATGTTCTACAAACTGCTTTAGTTTACCATATTAAATAAATGTCCGTTGCTTAACTTAATCCATTTCAAATGGACCTGCACCTTGCCGAAGTTATAAATTACTAGAACAGGTGAAATGGCTTGCGTGTTCTAATGAGCTAAAGAGCCAAACTACAGGTCCAACCAAAGTAGTAGGGTCATTAGTGAGGAACCAGACTAAGACAGGTCCCCGAAAGAGGGCAGTGGCTCTTTCGGTACTTAGATTGGCAGAGACCATAGGGGTCGGTATGACAGTCTAAGACACACTACCGCGATGTGGAAGACAACATAAAACCACCACATTATTTTCCAAGTACACAGCGTACTTAAATTGTTACAAACATGATGGCATTCTTTGTGGTAAAGATTCCGGAGTTAAAATAGTCCCCCATTCGGATCTCCGGGAGGGGACTACTTCGGAGGATGTGATCGGAAAGTTAAAAATAAGAGTCGGGAACATTCTGCGAGTCGGAGCGTGGAATGTTAGGAGTATGAAGCAAGTAGGTAAGCTAGAGAACCTAAAAATTGAAACGAATAGGATATCACTAGACATAGTAGGGATCAGCGAAGTTCGGTGGCCAGAGGCGGGGGATTTTTGGAATGGCGACATCAAGGTAATTCATACAGGAGCAGAGGAAGGAAATTTGGGTGTGGGGATAGTTATGCGGAAAAGGATAGGATAAGGTGTAGAAAATTACTTGCAAAAGAATGGTTAGATTAGAATCTAAACCGGTAAACACAGTAATAATAAAAGTATACATGCCTACCTCTAGCTACAGTGACGAAGAAGTAGAAGCCATCTACAAAGATATCGAAGACAAATTAAGATACGTAAAAGGACATGAAAATTTCATAATTACGGGGGATTTTAATGCCGTGGTAGGTGAGAGTAGGGAAGGAGCGGTAGTAGGTTTATTTGGTTTAGGCACGAGAAACGACAGGGGAAATAGGCTGGTAAAATTTTGCAACAAGAACAATTTGATCATCACAAACACATTATTTCAACATCATGCTAGATGACGATATACGTGGAAGATGCTAGGAGATATAGGAAAATATCAAATAGATTACATTCTTGTTAGACAACGGCTTAGGAATCAAGTAAAAGACTGTAGAAGCTACCCAGAAGCAGATATAGATACTGACCATAACATCGTAGTTATGAAGGCCGCACTTAAATTTCAAAATCTGAAAAAAAGGAACGGAAAAGAGTCTGAAAAATGGTAAGGCGCCGGGTACAGATAAGGTGCAAGCAGAAACTCTAAAAGCAGCTGGACAAGCAGTAACAGAACGTCTCGTCCAACTTGTAAGCTATATGTATGAGACAGACGAGATACCCAAAGATTTCAAACGTAGCATCGTAGTAACTATACCAAAAAAAGAAAGGCGCGAATAGATGTGAAAATTTTTGAACAATAAGTTTGACAGCACACGTGTCAAAAATATTAACTAGAATTGTGCAAAGGCGAATGGAAAAACGGGCGGAAGAAGTACTAGGAGAAGAACAATTTGGGTTTAGGCGAAACATGGGAACACGGGAGGCTATTTTAGCTCTGAGAGTGTTAATGGAGAAAACAATAGAAAAATGGGAAAGCGTGTATATAAGGTTTGTAGATCTGGAAAAAGCATTCGACAATGTAAAATGGAAAAAAATGTTTGAAATACTCAAAAAGATTGGCATGAGATATAGGGATAGACGAATAGCACATAGCTTATACAAAGAGCAAACAGCAGTAATAGAATTAGAGCAGGAACGTAGAGAAATATACATTAGGAAAGGGGTGAGACAGGGATGTGCCCTATCCCCATTGATTTTTAACTTGTACATAGAAGAGGCAATGAATACTGTCAAATGCAGGAAGACATTTGGAATTACTATGCAGGGACAAAAAATTAATATGCATAGATTTACAGATGATATAGCGGTATTAGCGTCTAGCAAGGAAGAGTTAGAAACTGCTCTTAATGAAATGGAAACGGTTCTAACAGAGAAATACGATATGAAAATTAACAAAAATAAAACTAAAGTTTTAGTATGCAAAGGTGGGGAAAATAAATCAAAAACATGAATACAAGTATGTAACACGAACTTACAAGAGGTAAAGAATTTCTGCTACCTAGGAAGCTAAATAACGCAAGATGGAAAAAGCACAAAAAATATAAAACAAAGATTAGCACATGGTCGTGCTACATTTAACAAGAAAAAGCAACTACTGTGCTCAAAGACCGCAAACATAGAAACAAGGAAAAGATTGCTTAAAACATATGTGTGGAGCACAGCAGTGTACGGCTGTGAAGCCTGGACAGTAGGAGAAGCAGACAAGAAAAAGGTAGAAGCCTTTGAAATGTGGTGCTACAGACGTATGATGAAGATATCATGGACAGACAAAGTTGAGAACGAAGAGGTACTAAAAATGGTAGGGGAAGAAATAAATATGTGCAAAACTGTAAAAAATAGGAGAGATAGGATAATAGGCCACATACTACGGCATGAGGAAATAGTGCAGAATATATTAGAAGCAGAGATAGGAAAAAAGAGAAGAAGAGGCAGACCTAGGTTAGACTACTGCACACAGATAGTAAAAGATGTAGGCTGCAGGGGTTTCAGGGAGATGTGTAGGCTAGCCCAGAATAGAAATCAATGGAGGTACGCATCCAACCAATCCCAAGATGGATAAATTAATGACGAAAAGATAACTGTGCTTAAACATGATGATTATTATAAGTAACTACAAGAATTGGTTGGGCAATATTCTCGAATAATGCTAAGTGTGTGAAAGGATTTACTGGAAAACCATTATTTCGGCAAATGTCTAAGTGTTGGGGGACCTTGGTAGCCACAGGTTGCTTAACCTCCTTCACTGAATCTCGGTAAAATAAGGCATAAAATTAGAAAACAATAGAAAGGAAACGAGCTGAATGCACATGCTGTGTAAGAATTTCAGGGAACTATGTAGGCTAGCTCAAAATATAAATAAGTGCAGGTACGTGTCCAACCAGTTTTGAGACGGAAAACCTAATGACGAAAAAATAAGCGCAGATAAATCTGATGATTAGTATAAACAACTAGTTGTTGGTTGCGAAATATCTGCAACTAATGTTGGCTGTGCGAAAAGATAAATTGGAAAATATATTAAATCGCTAAAAGGTTAGTGTTGGGGGAACTTGGTAACCACAGGTTGCTTACCTCCCTTCACAACCACTGAAGGTCGGAGAAATAGGGTATATAACTGTAAAACAATAGAAGGTGATCGAACTGCATCTAACAAGAAAAAACAGCGCCTATAGAACAAGAAGAAAATTGTTGAAAGCATATGTGTGGAGCAAAGCACAGTATGCCTATGAAATACGGGCAGTCTGAAACGCAAACAGAAAAACGGTAGCAGCCTTTTGAAATGCTGTGCTTCAGATGTATGAGGACGATAGCATGGACAGAGAAAGATAATAACAAATAAGTTATAGAAATAGTTGGGGAACAAGGATATCTGGGGAAAAAGAGAAATAGAAGGGCGGAATACGTTCTAAGGCATTTTGGGGAATAGTATGGGATATATTACAAGCAGAGATAGAAAAAAGAGGTAGATGTAGACCTAGATGAGATAGTTATAGAATCAAACTGTGCAAATTTCAGGGAAATCTGTAGGTTAGTTCAGAATAGGAAACAATGATGGTACGCGTCTAACCAGTTCTAGGACTTGTTACGTGCCAATTAAATTGGCCCTTAAATATTGTTTTAGGTTAATTTTGATGTGCGGAAGTTTCGCGCCACAAATTTAAAAGACGTGGTGCGCGTATTTCCGTCACGTCAATAGTGGGTTGGACGAATAACTTCGCGCCGACGTGTAAAAGACAAAAGTGGGGATGAAGTTTCCGTTAGACGCTTTAACGTGGCTTTTTTTTGCCTGAACCTTCTAGTGGAGTGAACGTTTGAGGTATCGTATCGTGCCTTTAGCTTTATCTATGTAGATTTCCTTGCCTAATTATCTTTGTTTGTCACCCTATACCTGGTTCCCGTCTTTCCCTGCATAGGTAAAAGAAATTTGCAGCCGCCTAGGCGAACCGTACTGCACGACCCTAGATGAACGAGCCCATGACTGCCGTAGCTGGTCGGAGCGCTTGAAGGAACATTGGCAGGAGTCACCATCCTTAATTGCCTAAAAAGGGCCTTCCGTAGCCCTGATGGACTTTAGAGAAGCCAACTTTAACTCAATCCCGCCGGACGCCGGATTTCTTATGTGAGTACTCTCATTGTTAATTTGTTCGCCATTATAATCTATTGTCTTAAATTTATATATTTTTCCGATAATTGCGTCTTAATTTTGTGCATTGGTGACGTCATTGGCAGATGAGCGCGCCCAAAATCTGTATAAGATTAGCGCTATCAACTGCCGGAGGTGTCTAGTAAACCCCGCTTGCGGTGTTGTATTTATGAACTTTTAAATGTAAGACCTAATGATGATGATGATGCTTAACTTATTGATTTTTACTCGCTTACGTGTCCTTGCGTTCATCTTTATGTATACAAATTATTGATTTGAACTTAAATATGCCCTTTTATGCTTATTTAATTAATTTGAAGCGTAATAAATAAATTATTGTCTTGAGCCTATACTGTAATATGTCCGTTTTTATTCCAATTTTATTTAATGGAAGTGTAATAAATAAATTATTGTTTTGTATGTACAGTGTGTTTACACGAATACACATTTGACCTATTTACACATATTTAGCCTAACCCGTTATCGTATATTCCCCCTATTTGAATACAAATACAAACAACTTCTTGGCTTTCTTTGAATTCAAATAAGAAGCCTTATACCTACTATATCCCTACATAATATTCACACCTATTTCTATTTACCTAACTCTCCCTATAACTATCTATTCAACCTATCACTATTGATCTACATCTATTTCTGTCTATTACTATCTATTTATTCAACTTGTTTCTATTCATCTATACCTATCTTTCCTTATTTATTTAACTTATAATCATCTATCCACACCTATCCCTAACTCTAACCTATTTTTACTTATCACTATTTCTTCATCTATCACTATTTATTTACATTTATCTCTAATTATTTACCTGTTTACATCTAACTCTACCTATTTAAATCTATCTTTAATTCTCTATCTTATTTCTATTTCTCACTATCTATCTACACCTATTTCTTTTTAAATCTAACCCTTTTTTTTAGAAGTAAAAAAACAATATGGCGGATGTGAAGTAGTATGAATCAGCGGCGCTGTAAAGTAATCATAGAAGGCGGGTGTGACGTAACCAAAATGGTTGGTGTGGTGGTGTCCGAGCAAGGAGTGGAGCAAGGAGGGAGCAAGGAATCCCCAATATATGTCCGAAGGAGGTTCACTTCCAAAAAATTTACATGTAAATTCCCATAAGGAGGATCTGCTGTGAGGATCCCATAAGGAGGGTCTGCGCCAGGATCAGCCCCATCCTCTACTATTGTATAAAGTTGTCAATTCGGTAATCGAGGACAACTAATTATGACTGCAAAATAAAAATTAAAACCTCTTATTTAATTGTCTAAAATTACTAAATCCCAGTTTTTAATCCGGCGAAGGCGAAGTGATCAAAATCGTGTTCGATTAGCAATGGATATAAAAAATCCCGCAATGGGAAATTTTCCAGATTGCTCATCAAATGCAAATTTTCGTTAGCTGAGCGGACTGATTTGTAACAAATGAATACCAAATTGGTAACAATGATAACAAACAATGAGGTTTTACAATCTCGACAATAAAAATGCAATACATTTCACCAGTGTAAACTTTTACGACAAAACTTGTAGAGGGTGGCTTTTAAATAGTAGCACAAAATTAAAGTCCTTGCGAAAGGTGTACGGCCACAAACGGTAAATGTGGCGCACAAGTCCTTGCAGCAACGGAACGTATCAAAGTATCGAACTCAAATTGGTCTAAATGTTGATATAGTAGGACCACAATTATATTTCACGTGTATTTCCAGTTTCGATAAAACCGCCTAATATCCTCGAAAAGAATATAACAGTCAGCAAATAAGTACGACCGAGACTTAAGAGAAAATTTAATTTTTTGTCAAACTTACAGATTTCTCAAATGCAGCTGTATTAGCAATGTAAATCTTGAAAACGATGGATACTTAAGCGTTCCATATGTATGGTTGAATGAATATAGCTTAGGAATTAGTAAACCACGTGGAGTTCCTCACATTACCGTGTTAATAACTAGAACTTTTGGAGCTCGAATAGTCGAATATCGAATTTTAGTGAAGTATCGTTGAGAATAATGAAGCTACTGTTCGTTCACTGAGATTAACTGCTGGAGTTACGTAAAGGGTCAGGAAAAGCAGTAATACTTTTCTGACTTTTATACGTTCGTTTGACACTTTGACATGTCAAATTAGTTTTCTACAATCTTCCCAAGAACAAGAACATTTTAAATTGCTTTCTTTACCAAATACGCCTTTTATAGGACTAATAGCAATTTAAGTCACAATATTTAAAATTAAGTGACAGTTTATGTCGAACAGCAAACCTGCAAGCTTTTTACGAATGCGCTCTGTTTGTAGCTCGCAATAGGAAGCTTTTTAATACAATCATCATGTCTCGGTAATTGAACGCGATCAAGTTTGTATAACCATAATAACAATCAAATGATGTGGGTTTTAGTCTGGGTTTGGTAAATGGTTATTTTCTGATATACAAAATTTTGTGACCTACGAAACACTTGAGAATTGTGTCCAGCAATTTGATAAATAGCGTGCCCTCAATAGGGCTTCAGATTCTAAGATTAAGTTCACGCAGAAAATTCAAAGCCCTTAAACAAAAAAATGACAAAAGACATACTCGTCCCACGTCCCTATACAAATTTTTTGTAATCAGGCAAAGTATTTCACTACTAAATTTATTTAAATCGATCTTATGTGGTCTTTTATAGTATACAGTCTACATTCAACAGAATAATTAAAAATATGATAAAGCTAGATGCTACACCTGAAGTTCAGGTTAATGCAGAAAACCGCTTTTCGGAGTATTGTATAGTTGCACAATACCCATTTGCGATACGTCATTGATAAATAACATTCATTGCATATGATGCATCAAATTTTCAGTCAGCAAAACTAGCAAAACTAGCAGCAACGCTTTATTGCTTTCAACCGAAACAGCCGCTTACCAATCCTCAACAGATTTCCATCAAAAGCAACATTAACTAAGTGATAAGAAAAGACCTAAAGGCCGAGAATTGATCAAGATCAAACAGTGAGATCCAACTTATCACAACGCCAAAGCCGCCTGCCTCTGGTTCTATCCACCACAGGAATATTATACAAACGCAAGAAAAGATGCATTGAGGATTGCAGCCTTGCAAAGGACAAACTGTTTTGTTTGATGATAGGGGAAATAATCCGAACCGAGAACAATGCTGTCGCCGCAGCGCCACGAAAATCTCCATAAGCGGGTGCAGGTTCGTCAAAGATGATTCTCCTTGTGGAGTTCAATTCCGCACGGTTTCTAATTAACCTATGTTAGCTTTACTGTTTTATAAATCACTTATTTACCCCACACCTAAAAAACCGGTAACCCGACAATTAAAATTTTCAAGATAGTAGGTGCAAGACATCCTACGTTAATCCTTAAACCCTTTCTTATCCAGGTGAACATGTGTTGCCATCACCTGCTGTTCAGTTGACAACTACAATGTCTCTTTAAATGCAAACTGTTGTAGGCTAACAACACACCTTTTGTTCTGAGATTTTTGTTTAACGACAGCAGCAATGTAAATTACTTGACAGTGTTGAGAATGATTAAATGCCACCGCATTCAGTACTTAGAAGATGTGAGTGCCGGGGTCATCGCTCACTCAAATCTTTACACATTTGGCTATCCCCGTTTCAGCCGATTTTGGTTATCTCAGTTAATGCTAGTACCAAACCTGTATATATTTAATAGAATTCTAATATTTATCGATAAAGTTTGTTTTACTTACTTGTAATGTCAAAAGCAGCAAAAGTGTTATAAATAAATTTTTTGCATTTTGTAGTTTTTATTATTAGGTTTAAGGTGGTAGTTTTCCTTTAGGTTGAGGCTGACAGGTTAAGTCTACAAATTGTACCAAGATGGCGTGAGAGAAATGTGATATTAGGATCATATTGGTTGTTGTGAAATGTGGAGATTATGTGTATTTAAACGGTAACCGTGAAAGGTAGTTAAAACAGGGGTAGTTGAAAGCATAGCAAGGTCTATTTACTACCTATATGAGGATTAGAGAGGTGTGGAGTATTATATAGGTGTAGGACGATTTAGTTAAGAGAAAGGTAGAGGTGGATGGTGGTGAGGTAGGAGGGCGTATGAGCTAGGAGAATAATTGAGGTGTACGATCAAGGTAGGATAAAGGTAGAGGTCGTGGATGATTGAGGTAAGAAGATAATACAGGGTGGGTGAAAGTTGAGGAGGAGGAAGGTTGAAGTGTGAAGGATGATTGAGGTAGGAGAATGATTAAGGTGGAAGACTAAGGAGGGTCAAACATGAGTAAGGAAAGGGGCAGGGTTTAGGATAAGTGAGGAGGGGCCGAGGATAAAGGAAAACGGCTGAAGGTGATGAGAACGGAGTATGTTGATGGAGCATGGAGGAGGTGAGAGGATGATGGAGGACGGAAAAGGTTGGAGGATGATGGAGGACGGTGATGGTGATGTGGTGTGTAGTGGTTCCAGACGCCCAGCTACTAGCTACTACTAGCTAATGTTGGAATATATGTAGCTGCTTTGAATATATTTATGTAACTTCCTATCTGTTGAAGTTAAAGCTTTATGATAAATATGGTTCCAGTAATAACGTTTTATTTAACACAACATATATGAAAATAGTGCTACGTGTTTGTATGAAATGCCATTCTATATTTCCCAAATACCATAAACGTTACATTCAAAATCGATCCAGTTAATCCAGTTTTTTTTGTTTTTAAGATTTCTAACTTTCTATAAAATTAGTACAAGCAGACTTTTATACCCAGACTCAGAATTTATTTTTTACACATACCCAGGCCTTATAGCCCACCATGGTTGTACATGCTACATTATTATAATTTAACTAAAAATATATTCCATCATTTAATCAATATATCTAAATAATTGAATTTCATTTAATGATTCCTTGAGGTCCAGAGTGAGACAAAGTGCCACCACCGCTGTCGCCCAAGATACATGAGCCCAGGACAAATGGGGGTAAGTGCACAAGTGAGTGAATATGTGTGAAGGGATTAGGGTAATTGGCATTTGTCTTTGAAGAGTGTTTTATTGTTGTGAATTTTAGATAGAGGGGTTTTGCTGCTGAGAATTAATGTCAAGACTTGGTTTAATTGTTGGGGAAAGTGTGTGACAAGATAGTTTAAGTTTGGGACGGGAGAGTATTGATCTAGGTTTACTTCACTTGACGAATTTTATGTAAGTCCATGGATTTGTATCGGAACAAGATTCAATTGATCCAAGAAATGACGCTTAACAACCATCGTAGACGCCGTTCATTCAATAAATGAATTTAGGAACGCTCTGAAGCCTGCACCAGTTTTAGCAGAAAATTCATTTAGGGAGCGAAACGCACTGCTGGATGAGCAAACAAACGATATGCTTATTGGTATTTTGGATGCATTAATATTTATTTGTATTATATTTGTAAGCCATTCCAATGGACCTGCACCGTGCTGAAGTTCTAGATTACTAGAATAGGTGAAATGGCATGCATGTTCTAATGAGCTAAAGAGCCAAACTACAGGACCAACCAAAGTAGTAGGGTCGTTAGTGAGGAACCATACTAAGACAGGTCCCCAGAAGAGGGCAGGGGCTCTTTCGGTACCTAGATTGGCAAAGACTATAGGGGTCGGTATGGCAGTCTAAGACACACTACTGCGATCTGGAAGGCAACGGAAAACTACCACATTACATCCCAAGAACACGGCGTACTTAATTTGAAATAAGCATGATGACATTCTTTGGGGTAAAAGATTTCGGAGTTAAAATAGTCCCGCATTCGGATCTCAGCAGGGGACTACTTCGGTGGATGCGATCAGAAATTTAAAAATAAGAGTCGGGAACATTTTGTGAGTCGGAGCGTGGAATGTTAGAAGTAAGAAGCAAGTAGGTAAGCTAGAGAACTTAAAAATAGAAATGAATATGTTAGCACTAGACATAGTAGGGATCAGCGAAGATTAGTGGCCAGAGGCAGGGGATTTTTGGAGACTTAGGGGTAATTCATACCGGAGTAGAGGAAAGCAATTTGGGTGTGGAGATAGTTATGGGAAAAAAGATAGGATACTGTGTAGAAAATTACTTACACAAAAACGAAAGAGTTCCTATGGTTATCTAACCATGGGAAGTCTTTCGTTCTTTTGTAAATAATTTTCTACACAGTATCCTATCCTCCTATTAAACCGGTAAACACAGTAATAATACAAGTATACATGTCTACCTCTAGCTACAGTGACGAAGAGGTAGAAGCAATCTACAAAGATATCGAAGACATATTAAGATACGTAAAAGGACATGAAAATTTAATAATTACCGGGGATTTTAATACAGTGGTAGGTGAGGGTAGAGAAGGAGCGGTAGTAGGTTTATTTGGTTTAGGCACGAGGAACGACAAGGAAAATAGGCTGGGTGAATTTTGCGACAAAAACAATTAACCATTACAAACACATTATTTCAACATCTTGGTAGAAGACGATATACGTGGAAGATGCCAGGAGATATAGGAAGATATCAAATAGATTACATTTTTGTTAGACAACAGTTTAGGAATCAAATAAAAGACTGTAGAAGCTACCCAGAAGCAGATATAAACACTGACCACAACATCGTAATTATGAATGCCGCACTTAAATTAAAAAATTTGAAAGAGAAAACGGAAAACGGCACATTGACTTTGAGAAACTAAAAGATAAAGATACTCTCAAAAAATTCGAAAAAAAGTCAAATAAATTGCTTAAAGGTATCGGGAGAAGAAATGATACTGAGGAAGCAGAAACAGAATGGAATAACATTAAATCCAGCCTAGACATGTCGGCCAGAGATTTTCTGGGGTATACACAAAAAGAAAATAAGAAACCATGGATAACAAAGGATATCCTGAATTTAATAGAAGAAAGACGAAAATACAAAAATAAATCAGACGAAACCGGAAAACAGAGATTCAAAGCCATAAAATGGGAAATTATTCGCAAATGCAGGAAAGCTAAAGAACAATTGAATGATGAAAAGTGCAAAGAAGTACAAACTAAGATGGAAGCAGAAAACACAGATGAAGCATACAAACTAATTAAAATCAATTTTACGGATATAAAACCGTATACCAAAAATATAAAGGACGCGGGAGGAAACGTCATAGAAAATGTAGAGGATCTGGGAATTTATATGCAGGTGAGGAACTACCAGCATTAGAAGAGGAATCAGACATAGAAAATGATGACTTGGGATATCTTTTACTTAGAGATAAGTTTGAGTTAGCATTAAAGTGTCTGAAAAATGGTAAGGCGCCGTGTATAGATAAGGTGCAAGCAGAAACTCTAAACGCCCCTGATCAAGCAGTAGGCTATCTGTACGAGACAGGCGAGATACCCAAAGATTTCAAACGTAGCATCATAGTAACTATACCAAAAAAGAAAGACGCAGATAGATGTGAAGATTTTCGAACAATAAGTTTGACAGCACCCGTGTCGAAAATATTAATTAGAATTGTACAAAGACGAATGGAAAAACGAGTTGAAGAAATACTAGGAGAAGACCAATTTGGGTTTAGGCGAAACAGGGGAACACGGGAGTCTATTTTAGCTCTGAGAGTGATGATAGAGAAAACAATTGTTAGATTTGCAGATGATGTAGCGATATTAACATTTAGCAAGGAAGACTTAGAAGTTGCTCTTTGAAATGGAAACGGTTCTAACAGAGAGATACGTATGAAAATTAACATAAATAAAAATAATGTACTTGTATGCAAAGGAGGGGAAAATAAATCAGAAATAAGAATACAAATAGGTAACAAGAACTTACAAGAGGTTAGGGATTTCTGCTACCTAGGAAGCCAAGTAATGCAAGATGGGAAAAGGCAAACGATATAAAACAAACATTAGCACAAGGTCGTGCTACATTTAACAAGAAAAAGCAACTACTGTGCTGAAAGACAACAAACATAGAAACAAGGAAAAGATTGCTTAAAACATATGTGTGGAGCACAGCACTGTACGGCTGTGAAGCCTGGACAGCAAGAGATGCGGACAAGAAGATGGTAGAAGCCTTCGAAATGTGGTGCAACAGACGAATGATGAAGATATCATGGATAGACAAAGTTAAGAACGGAGATGTACTAAAAATGGTAGGGGAAGAAAGAAATATGTGGAAAACGGTAATAAATATGAGAGATAGGATGATAGACCACATGCTATGTCATGAGGGAATAGTGCGGAATATATTAGAAGCAGAGATAGGAAAAAGGAGAAATAGAGGTAGACCTAGGTTAGACTACTGAACACAGATAGTAACAGATGTAGGCTGTAGGAATTTCAGGGAAATTTGTAGGCTAGCTCAGAATAGAAATCAATGGAGGTACGCATTCAACCAGTCCCAAGACGAATAAACTAATGACGAAAAAGGTAACTGTAGTTAAACATGATGATTATTATAAGCAACTACAAGTATTGGTTGGGCAATATTCTCAAATAATGTTAATTGTGTGAAAGAATTTACTGAAAAACTATTAATCCTGCAAATGTCTAAGTGGTGAGGGATCTTGGCAGCCACGGTCTGCTTAACCCCCTTCACTGATTCTCGTTGAAATAGGGCATAAAATTATAAAACAATATAAGGTGAACCGAGTTGTATATAGGTTGTGTGCGAATTTCAGGAAACAGTGTAGAAAAGCTCAGAATATAAATAAGTGCAGTTGCGTGTCCAACCAGCTTTGGGACAGCAAACCTAATGACGAAAAAATAATTGCACTTAAATCTGATGATTATTATAAACAACTACAGGTGTTGGTTCCGAAATATCTGCAACTAATGTTGACTGTGCGAAAAGATATTTTGGAAAAATATTAAATTGGCAAATGTTCAAGTGCTGGTGGAGCTTGGCGAGCCACAGGGTGCTTACCTCCCTTCACAACCACTGAATTTCGGAGAAATAGAGTATATAAGTGTAAAACAATAGAAGGGGACCGAACCGCATCCAACAAGAAAGGACAGCGCCTATGATGAAGGACAACAAACATAGAAACAAGAAGAAAATTGTTGAAAGCATATGTGTGGAGCACAGCACAGTATGCCAATGAAATACAGGCAGTAGGAAAAGCAGACAGAAAAACGGTAGCAGTCTTTTCAAATGTTGTGCTTCAGATGTATGAGGATGATAGCATGGACAGACAAAGTCAATAACAAATAGGTTATAGCAATAGTAGGGGAACAAGGATATCTGTGTAAAAAAATAGCAGAGATAAGAAAAGGAGGTAGATGTAGACCTAGAACAGATAGTGATAGATACAGACTGTGCAAATTTCAGGGAAATGTGTAGGTTAGTTCAGAATAGGAAACAATGAGGGTACGCGTCTAACTAGTTTCAGGACTGAAGACCTAATGATGATGATATTTGTATGACCGTGTTTCTCGATTGCTCAACATCATTTTCTTAAAAATATGGTTTATCTATAGAAGAATACTTCACTTTTGACTGTTATTTCATATTCTGTTTGGAACCTTTTCAAAAGCGGAGAAATTTCCTAATTTTAAATGTTCTGACAAAAGCTCCAGTTAAATTTCATGCAGTTTGTTTGATACACGTATACATCTTTTACTAGTTATCTCAAATGTCATTATGTCAACAATCACTCATATAAAACGAAATCCAATGTGAAACAAAAACTACATCACGATCACACCCACGATCCAGTATACCACACAACACTAACCGCAGATACAATCTGCAGACAAAGGAATCATATTCGCCAAATTCTTCAGTTATTGAGACAGGTGTATATGTAGCATACAGCAAATGCCGTCACTGTTACCATGACAACCATATATTTTGACGAAGATTTGAAGGAATTTGAACGTGAAATCTTTACTTATACTAAAAACGAGTTACTAGTAGCTACTTTTAGGTTTAAATTGGGGAGTGAAAGCTCTAAAAAGATAGGTATTTTGATATGCATATATTAATTAATAACTAATTAAAATATATTACTATACTTAGAACTTTTTAGTGAAGAAGCACTTTACTTGCTTCGACCAAAAGGCCGCCCCTGACTTAATGAGAAATAGGCATAGTCCACAATAGGTCTGTAAAGAGTATGAAACCGGTACAAAGAAGGTCTGTGTTCTACGGAAAATTTGCGAATAAAAAATGTACGTTGCCTCAATCTAAACTCTTACGTTTTTAATTTCCTGTATCCGATCAACTTGTTTCAAATGATCAAAAGCGCAGCTTATCAAGAGACACAATAAAGTAACTGAATAGCATTTCACCAATGAAATTGTTGACAATTGATAATTATAAGGCTTTGTTTAGGTTTGCTGGAGACTGACAATGTATTTAAATTCATAAAAGATTTTCTAACGCAGCCTGTCGTGATATCCCAATGATATAACAATAGGGGCTGGTTGATTTATGAGAGTCTGGCTTTCACAAAAGCACTCCTTCTTTAAGGGTTTTCTTATCTAAAAGCAATTATTTATATAGTGTGCTTTATACTCAACGATGGCAAAAACTTTTGAAGTTCACTTATACGGATATAATTTGGTTTCTGTTTGAAATACTTTTGAAATACTGAAATAATCTGTAGCAACGACGAAAACAGAGATTAATTATCTACCCATTCATAATAGTATTTTATACATACACACTGTAAGTCGTACCAAGTCTGTGTCTATGCAAAAAATAATAAAGCGAAATGTAAATATTTATTTAGAGCTTATAATTTAGCGCCCTCGTTAAAAAAAACTTTAAATTTAAAGATCCATAATTTTTGAGGTTGTGTAACTTCACACAGGCCCTAGGTTTCTGTGCAAAATTACAACGTAAAGTAGTTACCAAACGACATCCATTCGATTATTAACTGTTGTCGAGGTTAAAAAAATGTTCGCTATATCATAGTGGTGTTGGTGCTCGTCAAATTCAAACCGAAACAGTAATAAATAGATGGCCGTGGCAGGAGAATTCCTAATCGTAGGTAATATCTTTGAAACACAAGATTGCTAACTAACTCTTTGTAGGGAATGCTGGATATATTTTGTGAACGATAATCGACATCCGTGCGGAGGATAGCAAGATAGGCTTTAAGCCCCTTGGAACGGCTTTTTAAAAAGGCTTTTCCAAAAAACTTCTATCAAATTTATTTTATACTGAAATTACAATGAATTTGTTTTCCAAGTACGTTATATTCGTCAATGTTTGGAGATCGAAATAAATCTAAGTTGAAATTCACTATTATCAAATAAACTAGAATTACGGCGAGTAGCTGAACTAACAGCAATGTTAAAGTTCAAGACTGATCGACCATCTTGGGTGCTCGAGGGTATTTATGCTGTCCCTGCCCCTCACATTGCTTGTGGGAACTGCAGAGCTCATGTCCGCTTATTTCTGTATTTAATACAATATAACAATCTTAATTCTAATAATTGTTGTTTTATAACCTACTGTAACCTGCACCTGCAGTATCACGTTACGTCTGGAATACAATGTCTGTTTCCGTTCTCACTATCTGGCTTGTTGAACTTTTTTATTATGTCCTTCAATTTATACATTGTAACATTTAACTTAAGTTTTAATAGTTTCATTTAATTACATATATATTCTAATTTGGGGGATATTGTAACTCCTTCCGACGTAAATAAAAACTAAGGGGTTTTGCTTAATTTTTGAAACACATCGTTCCTAAGGCTTCATTTATTATTTATTTAATTCCTTTTGTTTCTTGTTTCTTATTACTAAAATTCGCTTCTTTGTTACTATTTCTAATATACATTTTGTATAATACATACATAGTTAATAAAATGATTACAATGATTAATAAAATTGTCCAAACATTAATATTGTTATAATGCACTTTTGGCACTTTTAATTCACTTAAATGTTCTTTGTAACTGCCCATTAGCTTTACGGCTTGGTTGAAATCGTCTAAGTCTAGGTGTTTTAGTTGCACTGGTTTCTTGCTGATTTCGTCGTCTTCGAGTTGCGTAATCTTGAAGTGTAGTTCCGGTAAGTTTGCGAATTTCTTCGTTACTGTTGGATCTCGGTATACTCAAATAATTTTATTTTTCAATTTTAAATAGCAATCTTCTTTTATGATGATTACTTTACTTCCAGTTAAAGCTAATTTATTTTCGTCTTGGTTGCAATGAGCGGTTGCTATTACTTCTTGTGGAAATACTCTTGGATCACAATTCTCATAGTGATTAGAGAATTTTAACAATTGTACTTCACATGGGCTATCTGCTTGAATAACTGTTGCCGTTAATGATTGGCATAAGTATTGACTTGGTGTTACTTCTTTGCATTTTTCATTCGTGAAGCCATACCTAAGTTCATTCAGGGAAAGGAATTTGGATTTAAAAATAATAACTTGATACCTGCTAGTAACTTTCATGGGGAAAGCAAATAAATGATAATAATTATAAATGTTACTCTCTACAATGGGAATTCCTATTAAAAACGTAATTTCATGATTTTTTACATAACTTTTACTATGGCTATTTTTTCAAATATAAGTATATTAGATTCTGTTATTTCAAAGGGTAACTTGCTATTAGTTATAAGTGATCTAATCTTTAATAATTCACTTAATAAATCAATTGGTTCTATTATGGTAGCATGTAATATGTTTAGTGTAGATAATGTTACAGCGTTTTCTAATGTGGCTAAAATTTGTTGGATTACAGTAAGGATTGATATCATTTGGTTAAATATCGTGTTATATCTAATTAAATTTCGCATTCCTAGCATTGTGGTTTGCATGTTACTTTCAAGGGTTAGTATTCTATTGGTTATACTGTCTTGGTTATTTAATAGCTTTCTTAGTGTATCATTAAATTTTATTATGGTTAATTGAGTTAAAGTATTTGATTTTTTACAATGGTTTTTAAGTCATTTTGGTTTCCAATTAAGTGTTGTATGGCGTTGTCATAGCGTTCTGCATCTTGGTTGTCTAAGTTGCCTGTGATAGCTTTTACAATATTACCTAATCTGTTAATAAGTCCTTTCTTTCGTCTTGTAATTTGGTCTGTTGGTATTAATCTATTAAATTTATCTTCTGTGTTCCTTAAGATATTTTCCATTATACTGTTATAATTAAGCATTTCTATCGCGTATTCTTTTCCTAACTTGGCTGTGTCCATTGATTGTTTCAGTCTATAGTAATTGTCTCTAATTATATAAAAATTCTTGTTTTAGTTCTGCTAGGTCAAATTTTTGAGCGAATGTTTAATAATCTATTGTGTTTTGCATACTTCCCAATTTTACTGGTAGTATACTGAGGTTGTTCTTAATGTCTTCGACTAATGTGTCGTCGTCCGTTCTACCTGAATGGAGGTTGATTGCAAGGGTGATGGATGTCCATCTGAAATTACAGGGCGTCTTAAATTCTTTAAGAGAATATATTTTATAATGTTTCCGTTATCTACTACGGCTGCATTTTTGTCTGATATTTTTTTGATTTTAAACGGACCTAAATTTCTGAGAATTGTTTTGTGTCTTTTACCTTTAAAATTCTTTTCGAATACGGTTTGACCTATTGAAAATTTGTTTATATCGACATTTCTATTGCGGGTTTTTACCTAATCTATTCTTTACATGTCATAAGTTATTTTTAATTTCTCTTTATGGTCTTTAGCATACTGTTGGTATACTTCTTTACTGTAATGTATATCGTAAGGGTTGCGGGAATCTGAGTGTCCTAATGTTAATTCAAGGAATGTGAAATTAGTTGGTGAATGGATCGTGTTATTGTAGGCAATTAATGCGTATGACATTAAATTAGTTACGTGTCTTTCTAATAAGTTAGTCTTAACAGTTTAACTTGTTCTAATAAAGTTAGATGTAATCTTTCAATTAATCCCTTTGATTCTGTGTGATTTTCCGTCATAAAGTATTTTGTATTGTTTCATTTCTAAATCTACTGCCATTGTCTAAAGTTATTGTTTCTGGTGTACCGTAAAATGTAAAATATTGTAAGAATCCTTGGGTGACATCGATACTATTTTTGTAGTGATAGGTATCGCTTGGCCTGCCTTGGTGAATGCGTCTACGATTGTTAAAAAGTCTTCTACTACCAGAGTGTCTGCATGTTATTTTTGAAAGGGTTTGTCGGGTGTTTTAGTTAATATTAAGAGTACTTTTGGGGGTGATCTGCCGTATTTTGCTTTGTCGCATAATTTGCATTGGTTGATATAATATGTGGTTAATTCTTTCATATCTTTAAAGTAATATATTCTTATGAGTTGTTTCAGGGTTTCAGTGATTCCACGGTGGTTGGTTTTTCCTTCGTCTTGATTTCTGATTACTTCATTTATTTCGTCTGGGTTATCTAAAGTTATTAATTTTCTTGTACATCTAATAATTTCAGGGCCTGAGTTATTAAATAATCTAATATATTATTCTAAGAAGCGTTTGTATAAATGTTAGGTGATGAAATAAAAATAAAAACGCTTTTTCTCGGGGGTATATTTCTTTAAGATTTTAATTATTTGCTCCCCATTATCGTCTTTAGTTATTTGAATTTGATATATTTTCTTATTATTTGTTTTTGTGTATTTTACTGGATTAGGGGTTTGTTAAAACTTCGGTAACTATGAATTGTTTTGTTTTTATTTCTGTAGCTTCATTTAAAGTGAAAATTTGGCGTAGGTTTAGAAAAAACATTCTACGACTGAATTCGTAGCTGGCGCCGGAATAGCAACTTTGGCATAGGAGTTACCTTGTAGGCGGCAGCGAACGTGTTAAAAACAACAAGTTTATGCTACAATTAAATAGTATACATCCTGATTATTTTATTTTTCTGCAATAAATACGCTTTTGAATAATTTCTCAACTTAAATCCATTTGCTTGAAAACAACAAGTTTATAATAAAATTTAAATAAGTCAATATCCTGTATTAGATATCTGTGAGCTCGGCATACCTTGTGATAGCGTATAACTGCTTCTATTGTGTTTCCCATATAAAGACTTGTCGAGACGATAGATCCTACTGTTATTTGATACCGTGTTTTCCAGTTTTCTAATCGTTCGATAACAATATGACTTGGAGCTCTGGTTATTTAGTTAAACAAATTAAGATTCACTTTTTCTTCCTTATACTCGACGAAAATATTCGTTAAATTTTAGTTGTTTCCATTTTCTTCGTGCGAATTTCGCGCACGCAATACAGCGTGAGAAGTAATAATGGTTTTACAAAACTCTACTTTTCGGCGATAATAAATTAATTCACCTATAACCATTCCAGCTTCTTCTGGTGGCCCTAAAGCTGCGATGGATTGCCCCCCTTTGTTGTGATGGGAAGACCACCTCAAGGCGGGATCACGCGCTTCTCTGTTTCACCCCGTCGTTAGAGACGGTAGGAGCCAGCTCGACGGTGGCAACTCGAGGGTGAGTGATTAATATACTATTTACGCTATTTGGTAACGAGACTTGGTGGCTTTAACCTGATTATCATGATGTGAGATAGTAGGAAGCATGAATATTTCACCTATTGTGATAATTTTCTCCGTTTAATTATATGTACGTAATCGTAGGCATACGATGAGAATTTATAACTATTAGTTTACCTTGGTTTTTTTTCGAGTTATAAAATTTTATTAGTTAAGGCATTGTACGGCCAATGTGACATAAATAATTTTATATTTATAACCATTGAGAGCTGTAGTTTTTTGGGTTGTGTTTGGTTTTTTTTTATGCTGAATAATGTAGGGTTAGATACCTAAAAAAAACAATTCGCCATTTTAAAAAAAATGATTTCCTTTGATTGTGTGGATATGTGTAACTTTTAATTATAGATTGTTCATTTTTTTTGGGTACTATTCTGCTTTTGTACATATTTTTTTTGTAAATTAGAGGTTTTTCGTTTGTATATGTTTAATTGTGCATGAGTTAATAATTTTTTTTTATTTCAGGCCTTAGCTAATTTTTGTAGGTATTATACGCAGCCCACTCGCCGATTGAGCCCGGTCATTTTCTTTTCTTTGGTTCTTTTTTTTTACTACGTCGCTGCACGTAGCAAATTTAATTGTAAAGTGAAATCTCATACCTGGACGTAGAATAGTAGAATAATCACTAAACGTAAATTGTTACCCTTAATTCACATCTTGATTTTACTCAGCTTTGCATATTAGGCTATATGGCGATATGAACACCTGTCCAAGAAGATAAAGAAAATTACTACAGTAAATACAGCATTTTAAAGACGTTTCCTTTAATAGAAATTCGTTATAAAGATCGAAGTCCATCTAATAAAAGGAAGTCTATTACAAAGTTAAATCCACATAATTGAATTCACCCCAAAATTGAATTTATCCCCACATTGAATTCCCAAAATTGAAGTCCCATAATTGAAGCCCTAAAATGTGGTACATTTTAGTGATTAAACAAAACCATCTGTTGTGTAAACAACAACGAAAATTCATCGTAAAATATCTTGCCGTCCTTATGTTAAACGGCGAGCTTATAGACATAATAAAGACAAGACTGCTTCAGGTAAATGTCCTACAATAATATTTTTAAGAAAACTTTTATTTTAATTAGAGGAAATTACATACCTTATAAGACCGCATGGTAAAAGACGCCATTTTGCTTTTTTCGAGTTGTCCGTTATATAAGGAGTGGTGCGCATCAAGTCTGTATATTAGTATTTGCACATAACTTAACACTAGAAATATTTTAAGACTGTTAGGGATGACACAGTAACTATAACAAAATGTTTTTAACAGTATACTAAGTTTGCATGGTCTATCGATCCCGGATTTGGTCGTTGTATTGGAAAAAGGACAATAAAAGTGTTGCTTTTACGATCTTTTATAAATAACTCGGCTTGTATTCACTTTATCCAAAATTTTTCGGTAACTAAAGATAAAGCTAATAAAACTCTACCTTAAAAAAATTTTGTGTTTTCTACACCCGTTTCCTCACCACCTTGCCGTAGGGCACGCGGCGCGTTTGTTTTTCTTTACAAGTGGTTTCTCCAATAAGCCTTATCCATACTGTGTTACTTTAAATAACGATTACTTTTATTTTATGATTTGATTTGACGTATAAGATTGGTCAATAAGCTCCTCAGTCAACTAATTCATCCCCTGGTTGTTATTCTTTTGTTTCAGTCTATATATCAATCTCATCGATGTTTTCTTCAGAAATTTTGTCTTCTAGCTGCGAGTCAATTTCTTCCTTGTCTTATCCTTCTATGATGGTTGCCGGATTTGAACAAGTTTTTCCTTCACATAACCTACACACTACTAAACACCGCAACCCTGCTTTTTTGCAGCTGCATGGGACATTGCAACCTTTTGTGCAACTGCAAGGAATTATTTTTAATAACTCTTGGGGAGCGGCGTCTTGCAGCGTAGAAATTGGTGTAAGGCCATTTGATGATTCTTTCGAACCCCAATCAGTAGGCGATTTTTCATTACCTTACCACTGTTGAACTTGTAGGTAGGTACTAAAGGAATGTATGCGAGCTTCATCTTCGGTTGGAGGAAGGGATGCAAGATTGAATAGGCTCTTTGATATTGATCGAACATAGGATTGGTATCTATAATTGTGTAATGACGTCTCGTTGTTTTTCGCCCCATAAAGTGCCATTATAAATTAAATTGCAGCTTTAGTAGTGACTTCTGGATTGGCATTGCAGTCTTTAATACATTCAATGGCTGATTGCAGGGTTGCTTGATTTTTAAAACTTTAAGAACCTCTATTGTGCTTTGTCTGTAAAATGCCGAAGTGGTATTGCACCCACTAAATGCATGTAAAAATAAAATGTTTTCTGTCATAGCCCTTACTAGCTTTGCTGTCTCGAGCAAGTATAGTGTATTTTCGGATTTTCCTTTTCCTTGTTTTTTAAGAAATAGATATTGTTGTGTAATTCACATAGGGCAGTAAGAATAACCAATAAATCAATGTCTTCACCTACTACAATTACTGATTTAAATGTGTTTGACATCTCAAGCGCCGTATTGATTATTAAATTGTCAGCATCTTCAGAAGCCTTTTTAACTAAAATCCTTTTATTTTCAAACCTTTTAGACAACAAAAAAATGAGCCTGCTTTTATTAGTTTCATTTGTCAGAAATTTAGCTTGTGTTGTAGTGGTTTTCATGGTCTCATCAAAAACTACTTCAGCTGTAGAACAATTTGTCATTCAGCGTAAGCGTTTAGCACATTTTGTCAATTTTACGTTGCTCCTGACTGGATATCCGTCAAAAACAACGATAGCGTTTGTTGTTTAATTTCTTTTCAACATACTCAACAAATTTATCTAGGATAGCTGAATATAATTGTTGTTGATGCCAAACAACCCTATGAATAAGAAACCTTCCGTCTATTACATATAATTGGTCTGTAAAAGTAATGTTTTCTGAAACTGATGTAAATATTTTTCAAATTCCTCCAACGTCAAAAAGAGAGAGCGGATGTAACGGTACGTTTGGTTTTAGCGTAATTTAATATTTTAATATGTATAAAATTCTCCAAATCAGCCCCTGTACTTATTTGGTATTTAATACAGTATTGCCCGAAATAAACAGTACTGAAACTAATTTGGCGGTGTTTTTATGCGTGCGCTGTCACACTCAAGTTAGCTAGTATAGACCTGTCAAGTAAACCTCAAACAAGTAATTAGTAGGGCCTAATTGTTAAAAATGGTGTTAAGTACAGAGGAGAAAGTGTTTCTGGTAGAGCATTATTTTCGTTCATACGGAATCGGCCGACGTATTGGTGCAAGTTTGCTATACGTGTCTGATTAATTCACACAAAGGTTTAATAAACGTTCTCCAAGTAATGCTGTAATTTTGAAGGTTATTGAAAAGTTTAGAAATACAGGTAGTGTATTGTGCCAACGAAAAGGAAACTCAGGGCGTCCCTGGACAGTTAACAACAACAATAACCATGAACGTGTTTTGAGCAAATCTTAGAAAATCCGAAAGTCAGCCAGGCAAGGACAGCGTTACAACTTGATTTAAAAAGAACTTCCTTTCAAAGAATCCTGAAGGAGCTGGGTACATTTTCGTATGTGATTCAGGTACATCAACAACTACATCCTCGGGATTATCGCAGTAGAGTGGAATATTGCGCCAGAATTCTCGCGTTACAGTATGAAAATCCTGAATTTTTGAAAAATGTTTGGTTTTCAGACGAAGCAAATTTCACTTGTCAGGCTATGTGAATCGTCGCACAAATCGATTTCTGGGCTTTGCCAGACCCGATGAGGTTCAAGAGGTTCCTTTACATAGTGAAAAAGTGAGTGTCTGGTGTGCTGTTTCCGGACACGGAATCATTGGTCCGTGCTTTATCGAAGAGAATGGTAGGCAAGTCACACTTAATCAACAGAGGTACAGACAAATTTTAACACGATTTATCCCTGATCTACGTCAATTCTGTCGTGCACGTAACCAATTTTTTCAGCAGGACGGGGCAACTTGCCATACTGCTGCCGCAATTCGTCAATTTCTTCAAGAACATTTTCCAAGCAAATTCATATCACGATTTACTGACTTCCCTTATCCTTCACATTCTCCAGACCTCACACCTCCAGACGCATACATTTGGGGCATGGCTAAAAATGCCGTTTTCAAACGGGCACCACAAACCATCGATGAATTAAAGGATGCCGTTAGAGTCTTCTTCGCAGCCCTGAGACAACCCTTATTCAATAACATGACCAGAAACTTAGAACATCGTTATGAAGTCTGTCTCGAACGAGGAGGTGCACATTTAGAACATATAATAAAGTGTCAATAATATGTATTTTTTAAATATACAAAACAATTACAATTTCAGTACTGTTTATTTCGGGCAATACTGTATTAGCGAGTAGATATTTAATTTTGTTAGGTCGTTACAAATACCGGAAAACACGTAAGCGATTCGTGATGTAGTCTCTGGTTAAGAGGGTCGTACATTTTGTTTCCTGATTTTTAACGCTTTTATAGCGGATTAGCAAATTTTATAAATTTTATGATTGTAATGAGTAATTAAATATTTCGTGAAAAAGTAAACTAATAGTGCAAAGTGCGGAATTTTCGAATGTTTGTAGTAATATCGTCCGGGTGTGATAATCTAATCTGTTGTAGGTCAAAATCATTCAATGTCGTTTGTCTGTTTAAGAAAAATATTTATGCCAATCATATTTGGGAAATAGTAGTTTGAATGATTAGAAGAGACTCCAATTATAGGTGCCATGAGCCGTAGTAATCCAATTCATTTGGGAATATAAAAGCATAGTTATCACACATCTTGAAGTAGGTTTGAAGTTGGTAAAGTCCGACATCCCCTTTGCATTATTTAGTGCCTGATCCACGTCGTAAGGTAAGCGAAGTTATTATATTAGAATTTACTGAGCGACAAAACCAGTTCCGTGCGTTACTATTAAGTACACGTGCACCCCAGAACCATAAGATATTTCTCGCACCTGCGTCAGTGTTATAAAAATTAAATCAGTGCATTTCGTTTTACTTCCTTCAACTTGCGCCGCAACCAGCTGCATGAACTACACTGTCATCTTTAAATATTAACGTAGCAATAATTTTCCAAATTACTATTACATTTAAAACAGGTTGTTCTGATTAAAAATTGTACCAAGGCATTTGTAGCCCTGACTTTGTTTACATAAAATTTACAGTTGCTGTTCAAACTATTAAAGTACGAAACCATTATTATTCAAAGTAGGATAAGTATTTTTCCTGCTTATTATTTCGAATTATTATGCTGATTGGTTGGTGGCGTACTAAAGTATGCCATGTTTAATTTCATATTTCAGTTAATGTACATATGTATTTCTTTCAGCTAAAGAGTTGTGAATAGAGTTAAGTTGAACATTTTTGACGTGCCTTATTTGTAAATTTAAAGTGTTGGGGTGGATCAGTCTGCTTTGCATTTTGAGTATAGAGCTTGTGGAGAGGTTTCGACCAGTGACGAAATCCTTTCTTTTCACCTAGCGTTTGATGTTACTGGTGGTGCCCACCCGATTTTGATATAATACCGAATTTTCGTCCCACTATAATTTACACTCTAGGGCAATTGACAACCCCAATCTACGACTTTTGCCATACCCACCCCTCGCCGGCAGGAGCTAGTTTGCTGGAGATTCCGTGGTGAAGCTGTTTTATTGTATAGTCGAAGAATTAACTGAGCATTTGAAGCCATTTTGTATTTATGCAGTCTTACAAAATTATTTTGAAGCGTGAAGCCTATTTTTTTGTATTATTGTTTAAATATTTGTCGGCATGATTGTTGAACGGTTGAGTAAGGAGGAGTTGCAGTATACACTTGGTGTTAAAGGTTGTAAGACTGAAGGTTTAGTCAAAGATTTACGTGTAGATTTGTACAAAATTTTTAGAGAAAAGAAGGAAAGTGGTTTGAGACCTGCTGTTAACGTACCAGAATTTTCTGTTGATGTTGAAGCAGTTGAGAAAGGTTATGGTATTTTAGTAAAATTAATTGATGCGTTTGAATGAACGCCGTGTAAAAAAATCTGCGTTAGCTATTGAAACAAAAGTATCGCATCATCTTGATTGTGTGAATAATAGTTGTCCTGTTATTAGTGAAGAGAAAAATATGAATGAGAAACTTTTATTGAAAATTTCATTATTGTTGTCTCGTTACCAATTAGTGTCACTTAAGGTTGATTCCGAGGAATTAACAAATGAAGATACTAGCACTACTGATGGTGGCGCCGTAGAGAATAATTCTGTTAGGGATATGTCAACGTATCAAAATTTTACCATGAAGTCAGTCCCAGTGGCGAAGTGGGAAATTCAATTTTCTGGTGAACCCCGATCAATGTCGTTAAGCGCGTTTCTTGAGCATGTAGATGAGCTTAGTGTTGCTCGTAATATTAGTTTCGTTCAGTTATTTTCTGAAAGTGTAGATTTTTTTACCGGTAGACCGTTATTGTGGTATAGGGCAAATAAATGTTCCGTAAATAATTGGGAAGAATTGGCTCGTTTGTTGCGTTTGGAATTTTAACCGATTAATTATAATGAGCGTTTAAATGGAAGAAATTAAGCGTTGTACCCAAGGTTCTGAAGAGACAAAGGGGATTTATATTGCCGTGATGTTGAATATGTTTAGTAGATTAAATGAGCACATTTCTGAAGCAGACTTAAAATTTCAATGCGTAATATCGCTCCGTTTTACCAGAATCAGTTGGCACTTATTGAACACGTTCTGTGAATGAATTATTGTCATATGGTAGGAAGATGGAAGAAAGGTGTTTTTCTATTGATTCTTATGTACCGCCCTCTCGTCGTCGTACAGATTTGGAAGCCGATTTAGCTGATATGGGTTCTTCTAACGATTTATGTACTACCGAAGTTTCTGCTAACACGGGTCAAAGTTTTAAAAATGATGGGCGTCCGAAAACACTCCGTTGTTGGAATTGCGATAAAAAAGTGATCACAAAGCCACGCAATGTGATGAACCGCGTCGTCGCCAATATTGTTATCGATGTGGAAATCCTGGTTTTACTGTGAATACGTGTAATAGATGTCGTAGATTTTCGGGAAACGGCCCGACGGGGAATTGAGGGGTCGAACAATTTTCTCCCGTACTTTTACTAATTCGACTCATTATAGGCAAAGTTTAGTTAAGATAAAAAAGCCGATTTCGCTAAAAATAAAGTTATTTTGAATTATGTTTTTGAGAATTCTACACCTGATGCGAGACCTCATGTTACTGTTGAAATTTTAGGTTATAAGTTACTTGGACTTTTAGATTCTGGTGCTAGTAGAACGATCTTAGGATAGAAAGGTTGGAATTTGTTAAGTTTGTTGAAATTACCGCTAACTCCTTCTGGTTTTAAACAAAAATATGTTTTTCAAAATTCTGTTAAGGTAGTAGAAATTATCTCGATTCGAGTACTGAAATATAGAACCATCATTAAATAAGTGTACAGCTTCAATGCCTTTTTCCCTTAGCGTTTGAAGCATGGGAATTAGATTTTCCCATAGATTTTCCTTATTTTCAGTATGTTACAACAGCATGAAGCAATGCTTGATTATGGAACAAACCAAAGTGCATGGATTGAACCAGAAGCAATTGTCTGAGAAGCAGCATGAATTACAACATTCAACATATGTTAACTCTTTAATACATTTCATTCTCTGTTGATATTGATAGTGTTTCTATAAACATGTGGACAAAATAAGAATGAAATTCTTTGTTGAAGGAGATAGTCCACTCTTGTAATTGTGCTCTTTCTTGACTTTTAATTGTCTTTATAACCATAAATGTTTTGTTTGGTTTGTTTTTCTTCTTTAACAACATTCCACCGAAAATAATTAACTCATTTTTCTCCGTTTTATAAATTTCCAACCTTAACAATGTCTTCTTCTTTACACGCCTCACAGAGACATTCATCATGCATTTCACAAATAGAGTTTTACCACAATCCTATATTGCAGAAATTTTCAATAGTTGTTCTTTCCGCAAGTTTTTCTTTTACAATGGCATCTGATTTGAATTCCATATTTGAATGTTTTCTATGAAGACAACAGTCACATCGGTAAGTTTAGGTCTAACAACCCAGAAGGGTATACGTTTACAAAAAGTTGAAAACTAGTTTTGATATTCATTTCCATTGCGAACATTCATGTTGTCATCCGGTAACCTTTATTGTTTTTAATTTTACCTCTTGTTATTGTACTTTTCTTTCCTTGTGTTAATGTTGTCACGCCTATTTAAAAATTGCCTTATTTTTATTTGAAGTGATAGATACGGATTGACCTTAAGTTTTTAGGTTTTCTACTGTCAACACAATGCTTTACATTTTCTCTTAAACTTTTTGACACATATTTCCTAAGAATATGTCCAGTAATAGTATATCCAATAAAATGTATACCTTTTCCGTATTTAGTATTCTCGTAGTTATTTTAAATCCGTATTGTGAGGGCATTGTGAACTACTAACTAGCTTTTTACTTTTTCAGGCATATTACATCCTGCAATATCTGTCTTCATTTTAGAGTTGATGAAAAATATTTTTTATTATTTTTGTTCTCGGGCTTATGCAATATTTTCAATATTTCATATGCTTTTTATATTTTATTTTTGATTTCTGACACTTTTCAAACTTTTCTTTCAGTTCTTAATTTTTACGGTTTTCTACCGGTCTTCGTCCTGTTCATCTATTTAAGACATTGCTTGTGAAGTAGACGGAGATGCAAGCAGGATATTAATTTTTAAATATCTCTCAACCTCTATCACTTTTCTTTTTTTCTGGAGACGCTTTTTTGAATTTCCCTTCATTCCTTTCTTTTATATCACTGTTCGTGTTTAGTTAAATCACCTATTTTTTTCTACTTGTAGGCTTGTTCTCTATATTTTCTTAGATATTCTTCTCTTTTATAGACCTTAATTAATTCTGTTTCTATACATTCTCAATTTTTCTGCAACAGACAGATATTCTAGAAAATAAAGAAAAGAAAGATAAAAACTTAATCATAATCTACTCTACTTTAACGTCATCTATGTGGTAGCGTAGGTGATATTTTCAATTAAAAATGTGTGTTGAAGATTTATGGCTTTGGTAACATCATCATCATCATTAGGTCTTCAGTCCTAGAACTGGTTAGACGCGTACCATCATTGTTCCCTATTCTGAACTAACCTACAGATTTCCCTGAAATATGCA
Organism: Platerodrilus igneus; assembly: GCA_036346225.1. Classification (NCBI taxonomy): domain Eukaryota; kingdom Metazoa; phylum Arthropoda; class Insecta; order Coleoptera; family Lycidae; genus Platerodrilus; species Platerodrilus igneus. The sequence goes on from JARFIW010000791.1 coordinate 9,738,594, forward strand.
CAGTTTGCATCTATAACTGTCTGACCTAGGTCTACATCTACCTCTTTTTTCCTATCTCTGCTTGTAATATATCACATACTATTCCCCATAAATGCCTTAGGAAGTATTCCGCCCTACTATTTCTCTTTTTCCCCAGATATCCTTGTTCCCCTACTATTTCTGTAACTTATTTGTTATTATCTTTGTCTGTCCATGCTATCGTCCTCATACATCTGGAGCATTTCAAAAGACTGCTGCCGTTTTTCTGTCTGCATTTCAGCCTGTCCGTATTTCATAGGCATACTGTGCTGTGCTCCACACATATGCTTTCAACAATTTTCTTCTTATTCTGTTTGTTGTCTTTCCTCATAGGCGATGTTCTTTCTTGTTAGATGCAGTTCCATCATTTTCTATTGTTTTACAGTTATATGCCCTATTTCTCCGACCTTCAATGGTTGTGAAGGGAGGTAAGCAGTCTGTGGCTGCCAAGTTCTCCCAACACTTAACCATTTGGCGATTTAATATATTTTCCAATTTATCTTTTCGCACAGTTAACATTAGTTGCAGGTATTTCGCAGCCATTAGGTTTTCAGTCTCAAAACTGTTTGGACACGTACTTGCACTTATTTATATTCTGAGCTAGCCTACATGGTTCCCTGAAATTCTCACACAGCATGTGTATTCAGGTTAATCTTCTTTGGGAATTAAACCACTCATAGTTTTTAAAATCAACTTTATTTACGTTTCGATCCATGACCTAGGATCGTTGTCAAAATTATAATTAAAACTTCAAGTTTGGCATTTATGACATAAATTGAAGGTGACTTTGATTTATTGATGTTTGAAATATTTGGTTTGGGTATACTAAGCAAAAATTTTTAAAGTTTAACAGAATGATTGCCTTCAATTTGTGTTGCGACCTGGGATCGGCTTTCTTTAGGTAGCCAATACGCTTAACGTGAAATCAGATGATTAATTTTTATTGGTGAATTTTATATAAATTCAATAACTTAGAATTGGAAAACATTTTTTAACATGTTTCTATTTATACAATTGAGAGGATGGTTATTAAAGAAGTGTGCGATTGCATTATTGAAAGGCTTAAGTAGTCGTTTTTTTTTATATTTATTTTGAGGGGGAAAATTCATTATGATTTAAGTTACCTCTTTGGTAGATTTTAACATGGTTCTGAGGCGACTCTATGGCGGGTTTACACTTGTCAGATACCAATGTTGTTCTATGAAGATTGTATATGGATCTGAGGCGACCCTATGGCGGGTTTACACTTGTCAGATACTAATGTTGTTCTATGAAGTTTGTATATGGAATCTGAGGCGACTCTATGGCGGGTTTACACTTGTCAGATACCAATGTTGTTCTATGAAGATTGTATATGGATCTGAGGCGACCCTATGGCGGCTTTACACTTGTCAGATACCAATACTGTTCAACGGAGATTGTATATGGTTTTGAGGTAACCTTATTGTGGATTTATACTTGTCAGATACCAATGCTGTTTTACAAGGATTGTTAATATGCTTATTTTTATGTAATTAGTTATTTTATGTATAAATAGAAATCATGTATGTAGGCTGTATTTCATGTTAATATTGCAAGGAATACCCAGGAAAAACTTGCAATGCTACCTAGATATTGTGGGTATTTGATTTTCATTTGTTATTTCTTTAGCTATTTCTTTTAGTAATGGAATCCATTGTTTACTGAAGGTCATGGATTAGTTTGCAACGCAGTTATTTTTATGTAGGGTTATATAGGCAGCTTCTTTGATTTTGTGTTTTTGGTGGTTTTCTTCTTTTTCTTCTTTTCTTCTTTTCAGGGAGTATGTGTATTCAGCTCGTTCCCTTTCTATTGTTTTCTAATTTTATACCCTATTTTACCGAGATTCAGTGAAGGAGGTTAAGCAACCTGTGGCTACCAAGATCCCCCAACACTTAGACATTTGCCGAAATAATGGTTTTCCAGTAAATCCTTTCACACACTTAATATTATTCGAGAATATTGCCCAACCAATTCTTGTAGTTACTTATAATAATCATCATGTTTACGCACAGTTATCTTTTCGTCATTAGTTTATCCATCTTGGGATTGGTTGGATGCGTACCTCCATTGATTTCTATCCTGGGCTAGCCTACACATCTCCCTGAAACGTCTACAGCCTACATCTTTTACTATCTGTGTGCAGTAGTCTAATCTAGGTCTGCCTCTTCTTCTCTTTTTTCCTATCTCTGCTTCTAAAATATTCCGCACTATTCCCTCATGCCGTAGTATGTGGCCTATCATCCTATCTCTCCTATTTTTACCGTTTTCCACATATTTCTTTCTTCCCCTACCATTTTTAGTACCTCTTCGTTCTTAACTTTGTCTGTCCATGATATCTTCATCATACGCCTGTAACACCACATTTCAAAGGCTTCTACCTTTTTCTTGTCCGCTTCTCCTACTGTCCAGGCTTCACAGCCGTACAGTGCTGTGCTCCACACATATGTTTTAAGCAATCTTTTCCTTGTTTCTATGTTTGTGGTCTTTGAGCACAATAGTTGCTTTTTCTTGTTAAATGTATCACGACCTTGTGCTAATCTTTGTTTTATATCTTTTGTGCTTTTCCCATCTTGCGTTATTTGACTTCCTAGGTAGCAGAAATCCTTAACCTCTTGTAGGTTCGTGTTAAATACTTGTATTCTTGTTTTTGATTTATTTTCCCCACCTTTGCAAACTAGAAATTTAGTTTTAGTTTTGTTAATTTTCATACCGTATCTCTCTGTTAGAACCGTTTCCATTTCATTAAGAGCCGCTTCTAACTCTTCCTTGCTAGACGCTAATACCGCTATATCATCTGCAAATCTAAGCATATCAATTTTTTGTCCCTGCATAGTAATTCCAAATGTCTTTCTGCATTTGACAGTATTCATTGCCTCTTCTATGTACAAGATGTACAAGTTGAAAATCAATTGGGATAGGGCACATCCCTGTCTCACCCCTTTCCTAATGTTTACTTCTCTACGTTCCTGCTCTAATTCTATTACTGCTGTTTGCTCTTTGTATAAGCTATGTACTATTCGTCTATCCCTATAACTCATTCCAATCTTTTTGAGTATTTCAAACATTTTTTTCCAATTTACATTGTCAAATGCTTTTTCCAGATCTACAAACCCTATATACATGCTTTCCCCTTTTTCTATTGTTTTCTCCATTATCACTCTCAGAGCTAAAATAGCCTCCCGTGTTCCCCTGTTTCGCCTAAACCCAAATTGGTCTTCTTCTAGTATTTCTTCAGCTCGTTTTTCCATTCGTCTTTGCACAATTCTAGTTAATATTTTTGACACGTGTGCTGTCAAACTTATTGTTCGAAAATCTTCACAACTACCCGCGCCTTTCTTTTTTGGTATAGTTACTATGATGCTACGTTTGAAATCTTTGGGTATCTCGCCTGTCTCATACATATAGCTTACAAGTTGGAAGAGACGTTCTGTTACTGCTTGTCCAGCGGCTTTTAGAGTTTCTGCTTGCACCTTATCTGTACCCGGCGCCTTACCATTTTTCAGACTCTTTAATGCTAATTCAAACTCGTCTCGAAGTATAGGATATCCCAAGTCATCATTTTCATTGTCTGATTCCTGTTTTAATGCAGTTAGTTCCTCTCCTGCATATAAATTCCCTATATATTCTTGCCATCTACTCACTTTCTCTACGTTTTCTATAATGACGCTTCCTTGTGCGTCCCTTATATTTTTGCTATACGGTTTTATATCCCTAAAATTCATTCTAATTAATTTGTATGCTTCGTCTGTCTTTCCTATTTCCATCTTAGTTTGTACTTCTTTGCACTTTTCATCAATCCATTGTTCTTTAGCTTTCCTGCATTTTCGAATAATTTCCCATTTTATGGCTTTGTATCTCTGTTTTCCTGTTTCGTCTGATTTATTTTGTATTTTCGTCTTTCTTCTATTAAATTCACGATATCCTTTGTTATCCATGGTTTCTTATTTTCTTTTTGTGTATACCCCAAAATATCTCTGGCCGCCATGTCTAGGCTGGATTTAATGTTATTCCATTCTGTTTCTACTTCCTTAGTTTCAGATATTTTCCCGATATCATTCAGCAATTCATTTGACTTTTTTTCGAATCTTACTTGAATATCTTTGTCTTTTAGTTTCTCTAAGTCCAAGTGCCTTTTCCGTTCCTCTTTTCAGATTTTTAAATTTAAGTGCGGCCTTCATAATTACGATGTTGTGGTCAGTATCTATATCTGCTTCTGGGTAGCTTCTACTGTCTTTTACTTGATTCCTAAACCATTGTCTAACAAGAATGTAATCTATTTGATATCGTCCTATATCTCCTGGCATCTTCCACGTATATCGTCTTCTAGCATGATGTTGAAATAATGTGTTTGTGATGATTAAATTGTTCTTGTCGCAAAATTCTACCAGCCTATTTCCCCTGTCGTTTCTCGTGCCTAAACCAAATAAACCTACTACCGCTCCTTCCCTACCCTCACCTACCACAGCTTTAAAATCCCCCGTAATTATTAAATTTTCATGTCCTTTTACGTATCTTAATATGTCTTCGATATCTTTGTAGATGGCTTCTACCTCTTCGTCACTGTAGCTAGAGGTGGGCATGTATACTTGTATTATTACTGTGTCTACCGGTTTAGATTCTAATCTAACCATGAGTACTTTTTCGTTCTTTTGTAAGTAATTTTCTACACAGTATCCTATCTTTTTCCGCATAACTATCCCCACACCCAAATTTCCATCCTCTGCTCCTGTATGAATTACCCTGAAGTCTCCACTCCAAAAATCCCCCGCCTCTGGCCACCGAACTTCGCTGATCCCTACTATGTCTAGTGATAACCTATTCATTTCGATTTTTAGGTTCTCTAGTTTACCTACTTGCTTCATACTTCTAACATTCCACGCTCCGACTTGCAGAATGTTCCCGACTCTTATTTTTAACTTTCCGATCGCATCCTCCGAAGTCCCCTCCCGGAGATCCGAATGGGGGACTATTTTAACTCCGGAATCTTTTACCCCAGAGAATGCCATCATGTTTGTTACAATTTAAGTACGCTGTGTACTTGGGAGATAATGTGGTGGTTTCCCGTTGCCTTCCACATCGCGGTAGTGTGTCTTAGACTGTCATACCGACCCCTATGGTCTCTGCCAATCTAAGTACCGAAAGAGCCGCTGCCCTCTTTCGGGGACCTGTCTTAGTCTGGTTCCTCACTAACGACCCTACTACTTCGGTTGGACCTGTAGTTTGGCTCTTTAGCTCATTAGAACACGCAAGCCATTTCACCTGTTCTAGTAATTTAGAACTTCGGCAAGGTGCAGGTCCATTCGAAATGGTAACATGGAAAATTATTAAAGAGTAATAGACAAAACTTTGTTATACAGCTATTGTCTAATTTGTCCATTTATACTTGTTATGCTTCTGGCTGCACAAGTTTTCGTTTTAATATTAGGAATAGGCGATTTTATAATCTGAAAGAGAAAGCTTTATTTTTCATCATTATTACCGTATGTATAAATTAGGTTACTACAATATATTTGGGGCTTCCAGTTCTCACGCATTGCATGGGATTGACCTATAATTTTATTGCAAGTTTTCGTCTAAGCACGTATTTATCAAGCCAAAGAAATGTGTGGTTATCGCGTTTTACCAATGAGAAGCGTTTTTATAGTGGGAACAATAACGAGTTCATGATAAGGACGCGTTTTAAACAAAAACTTGATCCTGAACTACGGTGCAATATCGTCGTATTAAATGCGAGTACGTGTTAATTGCAGCAAAGTGTATATTTGCAATCCCTTATACCTGTCCAATTACATAAATAATGTCTGGTGTTTCCTAAAAGTGTAGGTTCAACGCACTTTGCTATAAGAATCTGGACCAAACATAAGAAACGGACCTTCACAAAACCCTGATCTACTTGAAGACCTCAGCGGTGATTTTAAGCTAAAAGCAACGGACGGGGGATACCTTGGTTTCAGTTATTAAACAAGTTAAGCCTTTTGCATATTTTTTAATTACTTCTTTATACCGTTTGACGGCAATAATTTGCAACTATATTTGGGGCGTAATAAATTATGCCCCGGGTTAACGTAATAGTTGACGCTGCTGATAGCTTATTAATTAGCGCTCCAACGAATTGGCAGGTTTCTATAACGAAAAATTGCTAATGTTTTGGTAATTACACATATTGAAAGTTGGCTCTTTCTCTGTATTATTAAATAAATCTTACCGATTGCATTTGCATATTTTGTGGTTGTCGTTTAGCTACTATCTAAGCAAAAAACATTTCAATTTTACTACCAGTTGAAAATGCATCTATCAATTTCGCTTTTAAATGTTGCATTCCGTGTTGCAAAATCTTTATGAGTTTTGACACTTTAGAATATACTGCTGATTACCGATAGTGACTTATTTGTACAACTTTCCTAACCTATTGCATACTACAATAATACAATACTACATACATACTACAATAATACAAAAACGTTGGTTTCCTGGTGTTAAGGACGCGTTTTTTCAAAAAAAACTAATAATTAGGATTTTAATGAAGTTAAATTAAGATTGTGGTTTTATGAATATTTAACAAGATTTGCGCCCTACTTGAAAGAAAATTTTATATAAATGACTCCACTTTGCTGTTGCCGAATAAAATGTTTCCTCTTACATCGAAATTTCGTTTAGGTAAGTCTTATTTGGACACATATTCGTAATTGGTAATAACCCATAAAATATTTAACGTGCATTTTCAATTATTTTTCCGGTTTGAATGCTACAATATTTTTTATTTAAATAAACGTGTGAAAATTTCTCTGTCATTTCACTTAGAATTTATTTTTAAATTATATTCGTTACTAACTTTATATCTGAATCTATACGTTTTTTGTGTTTGTACACAGTGATTCGTTCATGTTGAATATCAATACGTTACGCGACCTAATAGCACGATCACTAACCGCATGCAATCGTAATTCTGTTACCTCTGGATTGATACCATCTTGATTACTACCCGCTATAATAAATCAAGTTCCTTTTCAACGAGGAAATGGTTTCACGCAACTCCTTTATTGAGTTCCTTTCCATTACACAAAGATTGCAATGAAAAGCAGGACGGCACTTATCATTAGAAAGCAACAATAAATTGAGGTAGCAACGTTTAATAAATAGGTAATCTGCACTTATCACAAAATCACATTATCGCTACCAACTGCTTTATTGCGTACAATACGTTGAGTTGTAATTGCATTTTTCTTAATAACTAATGTAATAATATACTGAAAATTACTGCGAATATGAAGCGAAACCACTATACGTCCGTACTCTAAGACATATATACACATTGGGGAAGACTGATAAATGCTTCTATTCGGTCATTAGGGCTCTTCCAATGGTGAATGAGTAAACTGCTTGTTTGAATGTAAAAAAAGCACATACCTAATTAATATGTGAGGTCATTACTGGTTGTCAGACTTGTTTTAAAATTAAAATGAATAGACTCTGTAAAACCAAAAATTTTAAAAACTCAGGTATTGAGTAGCAGCAGTTCAACTGAAAACAGTGTCAATGTTTATTATAAAATAAAACTTTTGTACAAAGCTCATTTTTAGTACTTTGTTTTTATGATATTTTGATTAGACACGTTACGCGTCCTACCCTTAAACGCGCTTTCATAATAGAAAGTTATGTCTACTAATATTTCTAAGCTGCATTAAATTGTACACGGGCATGCTTCCTAAAAATAAAAAGTGCATAGAAAGTGCATCAACCATATCTAGCATTCGTTTCTTTGATGTATGCTAATGGTATTGAACGTACATAAAATATGAATATTTTATAACAGCTACAGTATATACAGCAGAGGAAGAAGCAAAGCGATTCTTGATAACAAAAGGAATTAAGCACCAACTGCTTCCTTTTTGTTTTGTACAAAAATCCAAAAGCTTTTTGAAGCCGAATTAAGATTTAATGTGCACGGGAATTAATTTCTGTCAAACGTGGGTGACTGATTTGGGAGGATTTGTAAAATCAGTACTAAAATACTGTAACAGTAACTAGAAAATATACTGAATATTTTGGAGAGTACGTTTATTTGGTTTTTACTAAAGCGGTTTGATATCTGTAAAGGATGATTGAGCTGTCGAAATGCAATAGGGTTGTTCTTGAAGAGTTTGATGACGCATATTTCAGATATTTCTCTTGAATAAACGATAATCGTATATAAGTGTGAACCTAATTGAGACACTTTAGTTTTAGTTTATACTTGATTTTAATAAACGTTTGATACAAATACATTTATGCAAAGATAAATTCGCTTATGTGATATAAATGTGTCAGCTAAATAAATCACCAATAATATTAGTGCTACAATAGTGTCCAATTTGACATATTTAGAATATTAAATTACTGCCTACAATTTGCGATTAAGCTAGTGCTTATGTAAATAAAACTGTAAATATCTACGATTGAAAAAAATTATTATTATATTTATTGGAATTAATTTCCAAAGGACACCACAAGAAATCGTTACACTGGTGTTAAGTGTCTGCGGTAGTACTGAAAATTACATGTTAACGATTTTGTTTAGAATTCCTAGCACTCGTAGTAAACAACAGAAAATAGACAGCAAAATTCTTTCATTTTCTAAAGACTTCAAGTAGGTGTACAACAGAATGCGGAGAGACAAGAATGAAACGCTATTTTGTAGAAAAACTGAACCAGACCATCGTCAATCTACAGAAAGATTTTACAGCGCAATTAGACCAAAAAATATAAACGGTTGAACAAAAACTAGTAGAAAATAACAAACAAATAAAATTGGAGTTTATATAAACTACAAAATTAGCGAAAATGCTGAAAGCCAAATTTTGTTGCGGTTTACAAAAACGCAAAGCAGTGCTTTCAGAAAAGTTGTTAGGAAACTCACATAAAGTAGAAGAAAATGTGATTTAGGTGGAAAAATGGAGTAATCCCTAAACAGTACAAGCACAGAAGTTCTATACTCCGGTGATACACCAGCACACCTTAGAATTTAAGAATTCCGTGAGAAACAACCGATCTACATTGAAGTTCAAAGTAAACCCACCTACCTTTGATAGAATGTCGCCTTAAGCGATTTATTTCAAAACAATTCGAGGCTGCGGCGAAAAATAGCAACGCTTTTTGTGATCCTGCCTTTAGGGGAAAGATAGAACAACAATTTGGAACTCAAAGACTAAAAATTGTCATGTCTACGAGATGGAACTATAAAAACTTTATGTGCCAGCTGCCAACTTGACTATTAACCCATGGGAGATCACGAAAAGGACAGAGTTGAAATATTCTTTATAAAACGCAAAACAAATAAGGTGAAGTTGGACGCCACTGTATCTAGCAAGTATAAAAGAGATACAATTTTAGGGTTGTGATACAGAAACCCTATCTGAGGATATAATTTAAAAATTTTTAATTTACTTTATTTAGAAAATTGAACATATTAAAATCAGAATGTATCTATTATATAACAAATAATTTCTCTGCAATCATGGTTATAAAAAAAATAAAATAATTTCACATGTGTTAGTGATATCAAAATTATAAGTTAAACAAAATTTCATTTCTTAGGATCTGTATGATCATCAGATCTGATAATCACGTACAAATTAATCAAAAAACTATAATTCAAATAACCATACATTCGTTGTTAGCGAAAATTTCAAACATACTAGGTATTACTTACAATAAAATGTACATGCTGAGTAAAAAGAAAATTATAAGATAATCAACTATACAGTTGTAATTTCTAGTCAGTTGGGTGCCGGGTCTTACTGACTGGAACGATGGAAGTTTTCGGGTATCGAAACTTAGCCGTTGTGGAAAAAGGGTTGGCAAAAATAATAAAGAAATCCTTTTGGGATCATGCAAAAATTACTCATTTTTAACCACTGGCCGCTAGTTGCTTAGAGTGACTAAGGCAATGGCCCCAGATTGATGTGTAACGTGATAAACGAACCCGAGGATGTTTGGCAGTGTTGTTTGGCTAGAGGGTACATGTGGGCAAGCAGATGGTCCTGGAATCTACTGCATTTTCTCTACTTCTTGTATTTTTATTGGCCATACAGAGTTTTTGTTGTTAGCTCTACTGGGGAAAATCTCATCAGAACAAATGTTTAATGCCCACGTGCGTTGTGTATGAAGCAAGTTGAAAACCTTGAGGTATTTCATGGACAATAAGGTGTTTACACGGACTTTTGAACGATTAAATTGCTATTTATGACTTTACAAACTAGGTTTCACAACAGCTGAATGGTTTCCTACATGATTGTGGGTACAAAATGTAAAACTTTGTAAGTGAATCAAACTAAAAGATAACAAATTGCATGTTGTTTTTCATATGGAACTAAGCGCGTTTAAAAAATCCGAAAATCTACTTAAAGTTGCAAATAAATATTCTTCGCGAATTTTTTAATCTTTTTTTTCTATTACCTTAGTTCTTATAAGTTGCTTCGAAAGGCAATTTTTTTACGTAGTAAAACACATTTTACACAGTCCTCTTCAAATGAAAAATAGACAAAATTCTGAATTCCAAACTAAAAAAAAAACAAACAATAGTATTGAAACCGAATAAAAAAAATTAAAGCGATTAGGGTTAAACTGTTAAAATGGTTTAGGTACAAAATTATTCTCCCTAAAAATTGGTTTTGTATTTATTACTTCTTGGACTATTGGAAAACTAAGAGACCAAATGGTTAATAGATAAATACAGTAATAACTAAACGAAGCAATGAAAACTAATAAACGAGTAAACGAATAATTGAATAAATGAATAAAGAATAAATAAATTAACACATAATTAATAAGCCAATAAATGAATAACCCAATAAATGAATAAACAAATAAATAAATAAACGAGTGTGAGGATAACATGGCGAACCACACGTCCAAAAAGAGACAAAATCGGTATAAGTCACAATCAGTCGAAGTCACAATCAGTATGTCTACATATAATACATGGCGGGTTATAGGGAATGAATTTTTAATTTTTTTCTATTGCCTTAATTCTTCTATGTTGTTTCGAAAAGCAATTTTTTTACCTAGCCAAAAAAATTTTTTACACTAATGTTTACGCACCGCGATTATTTATAATCACATTTATTTCAATTAGTTGAAAAAGGGTTTTATATTGAGGTTTATTAAAATTGGTTGCTGAGCACCCGGGGATAAGGTTGTCTCGTATTTATCTCAGGGTTGTGGGGTCTGGTGCCGACTCAAAAACTATTAATTACACAAATACGTTCACTTTAATTAGAAATATTATCAACAAACAGTGTTACACGTTTCTGTATCAAATATTAACAACAATATAATATTTTAAGGAAGGTACCGACCTTGCCAGGTATCATTCGCATGGCGGTTCCAGACTTACTAATATTAGTTTATTGTTTTACTCTGCGCACACGCTACACATTAAAAGAAACGCGATACACTTTACTAATTAATGTTTTTACAGTTTGCATGTATTTTGGTCGTTTAATAATCAGCGAAATCACTAGAGGTCGGAAGGTGTCCGAGCATCATTTAACTTCGAAGTCTAGTATCAGTTTTAATAAATGAAAGACATTCACTTTCGTATGGTAGAACAAACACGGCAGTCGGTTACCGGCATGGTGGTGTAGTTTATCGCTTAACGAATTCAAAACAGGGGACGGGTGTTCCATAATTCCTTTCATTCCTATCCAACAATTTCATAAGTGATAATAATAAACTTCATTCTACTATAGGACACTTACGGTAAGCTATTTATTGTTTACATTACATGCAACCTGTGTTTATCAACGTATTTCTGTCTGTGGTTTACTTTACTGAATATTTACAACCTCTTGTATGTTGACTCGACTTGGATGGCCCTCTGCTAATTTAGATATCAAAGGTTTCTACAGTTTACTTACATTTCGAGTCGAGTTAACAACTAAAGCAAGCATAGAATTCATTTCTTTGACTTATGCAAATAGTATACAACGATCAGAAATTTTAAACATCTCTAGCGTAACTACAGGACACAAGAAAGATGATAATCTTGGGACGCGAAGAGAATTAAGCAGCAACTGCCGCTATTCTGTTTTATACAGATATCTAAAGACATCTATAGCTGAATTGCGTTCGTCTTACGTTTAACATGCACGAGCATAAATTTTTGTCAAAGGCAGGATGACTTACTTCTGAAAATTTGGAAAACTTGTTTTACAATACTTGAAACTATGCCAGTTTTGCAACGAAGTTTCTCGCTAGAAAGTCTAGCTTTTGCAACTTATTCCCAACAGAAATAGTGCCAAAAGTAAGAACCAGAATTAACAGCAATTACACTCGCAGTTGCTATGGTCGTTGGTGAATTTAACGACTCACCGACCCTTTGAGTAGGCGGCAAACTGACACATATCACAACTGTAGTTAATGCTATTATTTCGTCACAGACGCTCATTAGGGCGTATCTAATTAAAGCGCTATAGTTTGGGTTTAGAAACGCAAATCATTAATTAGAATGTCGTCGCTACTGGTTATGATACTTCTTTTCAAACAGAATCACCTCCTTTAAAATTAAAATAATTAGACTAAGCAAACAGAAAAGCAATTTTACAGAACAACAAAGCGAGCATCAGCTGAAGTCTCATATAAAGCTGAAAAGGAGTTTTTGGGGTTCATTGGGCATTAGAATGCGGTTATTAGTTTGCACAAGTATTAAATTTCGTCAAACTTGAAATGACCGGCTTATAAGGATTTGTTAAACCCATTTTATAGTATGTGAAGAACTTATCGCCAGTTTTTGTAGTGACTGTGTTACTCAAAACGCTACTCTTGTAACTTATTCATTACAGAAAATGTCCGCTCGACGACACTGATGTATACTAAATTTCAGTATCAATATTAGTATTCGGGAGCTATGTTTAGAGGACTGAGATTAGTAGTAATTACCGCTACGGCCATATCACTCTCTCTAGGTTTCTCAGTACAACATTAACCCCTTGAATAGATGGAAAGATAACACAGCACAATTTTTATTCTTGCTTTGATTCAAATGCTATTCCAATCGCAATTGATTAAACCATTTGTTTGCGATTAAAAATTTCTTGATTGACCTGTAAAGTCGTTACTGGCCAAGATACTTCTTTTGAATATAATATTACCCTTTTCAAAATTGAAACGACAATTCCACTCCTGTATAAAACGCCCATATGAGAATTGTCAAAAATGACGTTTGCTATCGGATAAATAGGAGGGAAGAGAAATTAATAAGTGGCTAAAAAATTCGGAATATTTTTATTTACCTTCACCATGGCAACGCAATATAAATAACTGTCTGTAGACGCTATTTCGACGTTACTAAAATTAATTTGAGTTATCATCCCTTATGTTAAACAATATATGATATAGCAAAGTTTGGAAATAGTTCTAATCAAGATATAATTTTGGAAGTAGAAAATTCAGTGCCTCAAAATGCAGAAATTCTATTTGGAATCAATTTAGCGTTTTTAGCAATTTAAGTGAAACTCAGCCATTGGAAAATGTGTCGGATATACTCATGAACTGGGCATTCTACATGAAAAAGGTTAATGGGGATGATTATAAAGAATACGTTGTGAAGATGATGTGGAACAGTTTCATTCATTTCTCGAACTTAATTTTTAAAAGAGCTGGTGATACCAGAGATGCTAAACGTAAGTTGCTACAATCTGATATGGACAAAAGGAAAGAAAGTTCATTGCTTTAACCAAATCAGAAATTTATCAAATGGCAAATTTATGGGGTGAGGATACGCCAATTGGACTTTTAAAGAAATGGTTTTTATAACTGCATGTGAACTAGCATGACAAGGAGGAGAAGCCTCAAACTGCAAAATATACTATTTTAAAGAAGAGAAAGCGAACGATGGAACTTTAACTGGCCGCAATGAGTTCAATCCTATATTTTCTAAAACGTGCCAAGCAGGTAATAGAAAATATTGCGATAGTAATTGGTTAATTAAAAACGAAGAAAGTGAAGCTTTATGCCCAGTCAGATTGTTTCAAAAAAATACAAATGCATAGAACAACGCACATTACAACAGACAGATTATTCCTAACGCCCAATCCATTTTGGATGCATAATAATTCGAAAGGTTGGTACAACAAATACACCTATAAGCATTAATGAAATACAAAAATGGACAAAAAGATCAGCAGGCAAGATAGGGTTAAAAGTCAAGGAGAAGAACATTTAAAATCATTCTCATCATTTAAGTGCGGCAGCAAGTTTAGCTAAAGCGGGAGTATGTGATCAAGAACTGATTAAAATAACGGGACATACTGCCTCCACTTTAATTAAGCCACATCTACAACTTGACAAGGGCCACCATTCAAGTACGAAGACAAACTTGAGGTAGCAAACAAAGCATCAAATTGCAACACAATCGGTATCAAAACAGATAATAACAACTACCGTAAGCGGGGGTAACTTTATTCCAGGAGCATAACTTTGTGCCACCCTTATCTTTTGTCAGTATGAGTAACCGCAACTAGTCTCATCGTATCTATTTCTTGTTTAATCTGTGTTCCTACTCAACGATGTCCAAAGATAATAATCTTACAAATGTCAGTTGATTTTTGGCAGATACACCTCTTTTCTGTATAATTTCATCTGAAGCTTAAAAACTATGAAATTTTTTAAAGTGGAGGTATGTTGTTATTGTTGATTGTTATTTGTAGATTATAAATATATTAAACTACTTGCGTAAATATGAAAAGCTTGTATTTTGCGCCTATTTATTTAAAAAATGGAACCTTTGAGGGGTTACTTTATACCAAAGCGGTATTGACATTTTCTGGCACAAAGTTTCCCCATCACATTAGTTAAAGGCTAGGACAACGTTTATACATAAACTATACACCTGAAAGGTTACAACAGGCATTATATTTCGATCAAAAGTATTTCCATACGACAAGCCGCCAAAAAATACAGCATACATAAGGATACACTAATGAACAAATTAAAACTGCTTCATACGGGCGTGCCAGGTCGTCAAAAGATTTTTACAGATGCAGAAGAATTGGAATTTGTTAAGCATATTATTGCAATGTCTGCAAATGGATTCCCAGTGACTCCTTTTGATTTAAGAGTCATTGTGAAAATGTATTTAGACAAGACGGGTAAAAAGGGAATTCTTCAAGAATAACATGCCAGGTGTAGATTGTGCGCAATCCTTTATAAAGCGTCGTAAAAATGTCCTGGCACACCGGGTTGCAAAAAATATATCACGTTCGCGTACAGCCGTTGATGAACTAATTATAAATGAATATTTTGACAACTTAGAAATAGAATTATAGAGAGTTCCACCTACCAACCTATGGAATTATGATGAAATAAATCTTATAGATGATCCAGGATCTAAAAAATTTTTAGTAAGAGAAACTAAGTATCCTGAAATTATCAGAAACTCCAGAAAAGCTAATACATCTACAATGCTCTGTGGAAACGTAGCTGGTGAAATCGCTCCGCTGTATGTAAATTATAGATCTCAGAAATTATGGCACACATGGGTGGAAGGAGGTCCCGATAAAGCACGCTACAACTGTAGCAAATCGGACTGGTTTGACAGTCAAAGCTTCGACGTTTGGTTTACGATGCTTATGCTTCCTATTTTAAAAAACAAGATGGTAACAAAATATTACTAGGTGACAACTTAAGCTCTCATTTGAATTTTGAAGTTGTTGCTGCTGTGAAGCAAACCATATTTCATTCATTGATTTACCGCCAAACGCGACCCATTTGCTTCAGCCCTTGGACGTAGTATACTT
Source organism: Platerodrilus igneus (assembly GCA_036346225.1). NCBI lineage: Eukaryota > Metazoa > Arthropoda > Insecta > Coleoptera > Lycidae > Platerodrilus > Platerodrilus igneus. Next base: position 9,754,409 of record JARFIW010000791.1, read on the forward strand.
TAGACCTATGAAAATAGAATGGCATAAAATCCTAACCGAATGGAAGGCACAGGTTATGGTAAGCTATGTTCTACAATTCCTAAAGACAGCTTTCCTGGCCTATTAAAAAAACTTTTTGAAAAGGTCCATCACACTGTTTCGGATAATTTAAAATCTCGATTTTGCAAATGTGGTATTTATCCGTTGAACAGAATAATCGTAGTCGAAAGACTACTCAAAAACGTCTTAAATGAAGATGCGGATGTAGTAGGAAAAATAAGAGATTCCCTTATTGAGTTTTTGGAAACGAAACGAGATGATACCACGAAGCCAAGACAAATAAGAAAGCGGAGGCGAACTAATGTGATTCCCAGAAAAAACATATCATCTGCAGACTAAGTGACTTCTGATAACGCTGATGCAAAACATAAGAAGAAACGAAATAAGAGATTACAGAAGAAGACATCATGTTCATCTACAGAGGATGAATGTTCAGATGGTTATTCTGTTCAGGAAAGTGACTGTAGTCCGTTTGAAGAAGAGTCTGATTATGAACAGCCAGGAACATCTGACAGGCAAACTAAACACTATCTTGATGCTAAAATAAATCAGGCTAGATCCCGTTATTCAAGTGTTTTAAAAGAACATCTGAATAGTTAAAACTAACCAGTAGTAGTGAGTCTAACACTAAAATCTTTAAGGAAGGTGATTACGTAGTAGTAAGCTATGATGGACAAGAATATCCTAGTAAACTAATTGATGTTGACAACGGTTGGCGCCATGAAGAGAAGTGGTTGGTTGTTAAAATGGCCTGATGTGCACGATAAAATATGGTACAATGTGGAAAACGTTTTAAAGGTTAATTGTGAACCAAAAATGATGTCAAAAAGAGGATTGTATAGTGTGGCAGAAACAGCTAAGTTTTTTAATAAAATAAGCATTACTTGTATATTTTTTGTTTTATTATACCTGAATGGTACCAAATTTGTTTTTGCAAATTTTGCTATTTATATGTCTGACTCTAAAGATTTCAAACGTAACATCATAGTAACTATACCAACAAAAAAAGAGGCGCAGCTAGATGTGAAAATTTTCGAACAATAAGCTTGACAGCACACGTTTCAAAAATATTAACTAGAATTGTACAAAGACGAATGGAAAAACGAGCTAAAGAAAAACTGGGAGAAGATCAATTTGGGATTAGGCGAAACAGGGGAACACGAGAGGGTGATAATGGAGAAAACAATAGAGAAGGAGGAAAGCTTATATATAGGGTTTGTAGCTCTCGAAAAAGCATTCGACAATATAAAATGGAAAAAAATGTTCTAAACACTCAAAAAGATTGGAATGAGTTATAGTGATAGACGAATAGTACACAGCTTATACAAAAAACAAACAGCAATAATAGAATTAGAGCAAGAAAGTAGAGAAGTAAATATTAGGAAAGAGGTGAGAGAGGGATGTGCCTTATTCCCATTAATTTTTAACTTCTACATAGAAGAAGCAATGAATACTATCGAATGCAGGATGACATTTGAAATTAATATGCAGGCACAAAAGATTGATATGGCTAGATTTGCAGATGATATAGCAGTAATAGCATCTAGCAAGGAAGAGTTAGAAGCTGCTCTTATTGAAATGGAAACAGTTCTAACAGAGGGATATGATATGAAAATTAACAAAAATAAAACTAAAGGTCTAGTATGCAAAAGAGGGGATAACAAATCAAAATCAAGAAAAGAAATAGGTAACGAGAAATTAAAGAGGTTAAGGATTTCTGCTACCTAGGAAGTCAAATAACGCAAGATAGGAAAAGCACAAAAGATATAAAACAAAGATTAGCAGAAGGTCGTGCTACATTTAACAAGAAAAAGCAACTACTGTGTTCAAAGACCACAAACATAGAAACAAGGAAAAGATTGCTTAAAACGTATGTGTGGAGCACAGCACTGTATGGCTGTGGAACCTGGACAGTAGGAAAAGCAGACAAGAAAAAGGTAGAAGCCTTTGAAATGTGGTGCTACAGACGCATGATGAAGATACCATGGACAGACAAAGTTAAAAACAAAGAGGTAGTAGAAATGGTAGGGGAAGAAAGAACTATGTGGAAAAAGGTAAAAAGTAGGAGAGATAGGATAATAGGCCATATACTAAGGCATGAGGGAAAAGTGCTGAATATATTAGAAGCAGAGTTAGGAAAAAAGAGAAGTGAAGGTAGACCTAGGTTAGACTACTGCGCACAGATAGTGAAAGATGTACGTTGTGAAAATTTCAGGGAAATGTGTAGGCTAGCTCAGAATAGAAATCAATGGAGGTACGTTTCCAACCAGTCGCAAGATGGAAAAACTAATGACTAAAATAATAACTGTACTTAAACATGGTGATTATTATTACAACTTCAGATGTTTGTTTTGCAATATTCTCAATTAATGGTAATTGTGCGAAAGGATTTATTTGAAAACTATTAATACGGCAAAAGTCTAAGTGTTGGGAAAACCTTGGCAGCCACAGGCTGCTTAACCCCCTTCACATACCACTGAATCTCGGTGAAATAGGGCATATAATTAGAAAACAAGGGAATCAAGCTGTATATCAGCTGTTGTGAGAATTGCAGGGAACGGTGTAGGCTAGCTCAGAATATAAATAAGCTGAGGTACAAGTCCAACCAGTTTCAACATGTAAAACCCAATGACGAAAAAATAAGTACTCTTAAATCTGATAATTATTATAAACAACTACAGGTGTTGGTTGTAAAATATTTTCAACTAATGTTGATTGTGAGAAAGGATAAATTGGAAAAACTATTAATTCGACAAAGATTCAGGTGCTGGGGGAACTTGGCAGGCAAAGACTGAATATCGGGGAAATAGGGTATATAAATGTAAAACAATAGAAGGTGACCGAACTGCATCAAACAAGAAAGAACAGCAGCTATGTTCAAAGACAACAAACATAGATACAAGAAGAAAATTGTTCAAAGCATAGTGTGGAGCACAGCATAGTACATCTATGAAATAGGGGCAGTAGGAAAAGCAAACAAAAGGAGATAGAAGCCTTCTGAAATGTTGTGCTTCAGATGTGTGAGGATGGTAGCATGGACAGACAAAATTAATAACAAATAGATTGTAGAAATAGTAGAGAAATAAAGATATCTGTGGAAAATTAAAAAATAGGAGAAATAGAAGGACAGGATACGTTCTAAGGCATTTCAGGGGAATAGTACGAGATATACCACAAGCAGAGATAGGAAAAGAGAGGTAGCGGTAGACCGAAATCAGATTTTAGCACACAGATAATGATAGATGCAGACTGCAAATTTCAGGAAAATGTGTAGGTTGGTTCAGACTAGGAAACAATGAGGGTACGCGTCCAACCAGTTCTAGGACTGAAGACCTAATAATGATGATGTCTTACTGTGATTTGTACGGGGTATCTTAGTTTCAATTACTTGATTTTAACTAAAACCTTCACAATTTAGTTCTTAGCACAAAGTTGCTCCAAATGCAAGGTAACTTTAAAGGTGCTTATCTCAAAAGGTATGAAAGCTATCTAAGTTTGCAAATTTTGAATCTAATGGTCAGTAGATCAACATTTCAAAATTAATTTTAGGTTTTGCCTAATTGCGGTAAAATAAGTTTTATTTATAAAAAACTCAAAATCCGGCACAAAGTTACCCCCGTTTACGGTATGGAAACAGCAAAGCCCGAGCAGAGAATTTTCAATAACTGTACTTTCAATAACTGTTCATTTTGAATATTGTTTATTTGTTTTTTGTTTTAAGTTCATATTGCGGTGAGTAATACATGCATAAAGAATAAAATTCACAAAACTTTACTAATTTCATCGAACTTTTGTCGTGCAATTTTTTCAAAAAATACCGTCAAGCTTCGATTTCTAGCAGGATATTTTTTTAGTTTGTAAACTCACACTTGGATCTATTAGGCAATTTGATTCAAAGATTTGCTTTGACAAAACCTTTTCATCAAATTTCTATAGAAACCAAGTACTCGTATAAACTATAAAAATATCCGGCTAAATCGAAGCTCTTGTGGTATTAACTTCGATTATACTGAACAAAACTGTAGGTTTGAAAAACGAAAGGTGTTTAAAAAAACTTTTCCGTGACTTACACTAAAACAAAGATTGACTTAGAAAGTTTACCTATTATGCTGTTATTAAGTACACTAAGTAACAATAAAACGCTGCACAGTATTTGTTCAATACACTTCACATCACGCTTAATATTTATGTACGTTGAGATACGCTATATTAAAATATAGATTCAACCGAGTTTACTTCGTTCCTGAGTGTAGAGTTTCGGTATATAATTTACTCGAATGCTAGAAGCGTACTGAAAGAAGAAGCGCGAGCTTGACTTTCCTCAAAATTTCTACATTTGTTAGGCAAGTTCCTTTGCGCATCCTTGTTCGTGAAAAATATTCTATGTGGAGGTATTCTTTCGTTAATATTTTTGCACGATCACAATTTCTAACGCCTGTTAGATCTAAAAAACTTTTTGACCGAAGTCTATTTAAACTTTGAAACTTTGGAATCTGTTACGTTTATTTTGAACATCCCGTGCATTTTTACCGGTTAATGATCAATACGCGGTCCAGTAATTTTCAACTCAAATCTCTTTTGCTTTAAAAAGGACAAGTTTAGACTACAATTAAATAGTTTACATCCTCTATATTTTATTTTTCTGCAATAAATACGCTTTGGAATAATTCCTAAATTTAAATCTATTTGCTTTGAAACGTAAAGCTTGTTATGCTATAATTAAATAAGTTCATATCCTACTATTCTCCGGTAAAACCGTGTTCTCCAGTTTGGATCGCGTTTTGATTACACGGATATCTGGGTTTTGAATTGGTATCATTTAAATTCATTCTGAATTCTATTCTGCAGCCTGTGCGACGAAATATGTTCTACATTACTCGTTCTATCACTTTAAAAGCAATGCACGTTTATTGTTGCTCTGCCAATGAGTGATGTCTTGCGAGTATTGGTGAGTGTTCCTGCGCATAACCCCATCTGACCAAATTCTATATTTAGCTTTTTTTTGCTGGAGGCCAAATGCGTTCTTCCTGAATGTATTCCACCTGTACGCTGCCGTGGACTAGTTGCTGTAGTTACGATAGTAGCTACGTTCTTATGCTGACTCCCCCCCGGGGGTTGGCAAGTTAAATATCCTGTCGCAGAGAGGTATGTGCCTTGTGTTCTGTTATGCATGTCAATCTTCTTTGTGATTAATTTACACTGAGAGTTGGTTTTAGTTAATTTTCTTGTGCTCCGGTTTTTTTGTGATTAATTTCTGCTTTGAGTTTGTTTTAGTTAATTTTTGCTCCGATTTTTTTTTTATTGTTGTGCCTAACTTCCTACATGACTCGCATTTTCTCGGTCTGATACTACTTATGTTTCGTCCTTTACGCTCAATATTATCGATGGGTTAATTTTAGATTATTGGACTTGTATTTTCGCCAATAATCCTAGTCCATTGAAAACACTGGCGCCCAAGATTTTTCTTTTTCTTCCTTCCCTCTCTGTATATTTGGTTCTCCCCATCAAGTCTAGAGTTGTTATTCTTTTTTATCCCATTTTTCTATTCTACCGCCCGTGCTTTCGACGTTGTGAGTTCTAAACTGTGCTACGAGTCACCAAATCGTTTGAAATACCATTTATTAATTGGTTGTTCCCGATTCCATTTCTCGTTCTGTTCGGGTCCTTGAACCAGTTTCTATTTCCACAGTCACCTCTCTCGAAGTCTCCCTTTCTACTCCCGATCCCTGGTATAACGCCATGCTCCGAAAAGTTTTTAACGCCATTACGCGTTTTCCTTCCTGGTCTGTGGTGGAGAATGTCCTTTTCCATCGTCACAAAACTTCTATCGCTGCCGATTTTCTGGACGACTGGGAGATCGTCGTACCTTCTAAACAGCGTAAAAATCTGATATCCCTCCATTACGATCGTTCTACTTCCGGTCATTGTGGTGTGAACAAAACTTTTGCTGGTCTCCTTCAAAAATATTTGTTGTTCGATTGTGCTGCTCACAAAGTTGAACAGTTACCCCCTCCTGGTTTATTCGCTCCTATAGCCAAACCATCCTATCCCTGGCAAGTCCTTTCCTGCGACATAGTAGGTCCTCTTCCTCGTTTCACTCGCGGTCATTCCTATATTCTTGTGATGACTGATTATTTTACTATTTTCTTTCCTTTACGTACAGCCACTGCACATTCCGTCGTCAAGGTCCTTGCAGATCAAGTCTTCCTTATTTTCGTTGTCCTGCAATACCATATCACAGATAGCGGTGTGCAATTCCGTAGCCATCAGCTTGCCTCCTTGTGCGCCCGTTATCACTCCGAAATCTTTTAACCGCCCGCAACCATGCTCAAGCCAATCATGCTGAACGTGTTAACCAAGTCCTCAAAACTATGATTGCTTTCCATGTGCGCGACAACCAACGTCATTGGGATGTGAACCTCCCAAAAATTTCTTGTGCAATCCGCACCTCCAAACACAAAATCGTAGGCTGCACTACGTTCTTTGTTCTATTTGGTCGTGAGCATATCCTTTCCGACGATTATTTTGGACAGTTGCCCGAAATGAACGACATGTACATTCCTGATCCCGAACATCCTTCACCAGATCCCGACCACTTTAAGAGTATCCGTTGCCACATTCTCAAATAACTTTCTGCCAGTTATCGAAAAGTTCACAGCCGCTATAATCTTCGCAGTCGTCCTGTCTTATATCAATCTGTTTGGCGCCGTAATTACGCTCTGTTCAACGCTTCACGTCATTTTAATGCCAAACTAGCTCCTAGATTCATTGGTTTTTTTCCCATTTCTAAAGTCGTTTCTCCCTGGACCGACGAACTTACTGATCCTTTCGGTCACAAGTCCATTTGGCGCGTTAAAGATCTGAAACCTGCCCATCCGGACATTCCTAATGCACCCAATCTCGCTCTGTTTTTCTTCTGGCGGTGTAAACGCCGTAAGCTCAATACGTAGTCCTCGCGCCCCAGATCATGACGACTTTGCTCTCCTTCGGACATGATTTTTGAACATTACGTTTTCGATTTACTTCCCTGTTTTACGGGGTTTTCTTTCGCTTTCTTGCTTTTTCTTTCACTCGCGTGGGTCCGGGAATAAAATAGCCCCATTGTACGACCTGCTTGTCATAAGAGGCGACTACAGCGGTCCAACACATACACACACGCACACTTTATACACGCACAACACATACACATGCACACATACACCCCCTCCCCACACGCACACTCACACACCTACTCATACATCAAGGAACACACGCATGCACACGCACACATATACTCGTACATAACGACACTGGGACACGGTTTTATTTTCTTATGTGCAATTCTTAGGATTTTTCTGTGGTTTTTGTACGCGGTGCTGGTGTTATTCTTTTTGGGTTTTTTTCTCGTTCCTTTCGTTTCACTTTCCTTTCCCTATCATGTTGCTGGTCTTCTTTGCCGTCGGTCACTATACCAATTGTGTCTCGTCCATCCGCTCCTGTGGTAGGTGCTATCTACTCCGTTTTTCTTTCTTTGGAACTCACGACTTAGTCGACTTTAAGACTAGTCAGCATTTCTTTTCTTTGTTTTTTTTTGTTTGTTGCGATTCTTGGGCACTACAGTTTGTAGTACATCGTTTCCTTTTACCAGCGTTCCTACTCTCTTCCTCTCGCTCTCCCTTGTTGTCCCTTTGTTTACTTGAGGCTTGACCTTTGGGTCCTGTGTTGGTTGGCACTGTTGGTTTTCTTCCTCGTTCCGTTTCTTCTTTTGAGGTTGATAATCTTTTCTGTGTTTCTCTTGCGAAACATCCGTCCGTTGACGACTCCGCAGTGCTGAGGCCGTTCCACCTTAGTCCTCTTTGATTGTTTGTTACCCAACTTCTGTTTTTCCTCTTTTCTTTATTTTTCTTTTCTTGCTCCTAGTTCACCTCCGTTGATGTTGCAGGTTTATTTTTTTTGTTTTTGGGTTTTTTGTGTTTGTTTGGAGTTCTATTATTTCTATTACTGGCCCTTCGAGCTGGATTTCTGTTTGGTATCTGTTGTTTTATTTTCTATCCGGAACCTTTTGCGGTCGGTCTTGTTGCTATTTTGGGGTTTCTTTTTTTCTCTTTCTCTTTTTCTTTTCTTTGTTGTTGTTTTCGTAAAGAATTTTCTTTTAGTTTTAAGCGAATTTTCTTTTGGTTTGTTTGGGTTTCTCTTTTTCTCGTTGTTTGGTATTGCCCGCTTCATTAATTTGGCTTCCTTACATCGACTTTTAATTTTGCGGTGGGGGGATTTGTTACTTTTATTTTGAACATCCCTTACATTTTTACCGGTTAATACTCAATACGCGGTCCAATAATTTTCAACTCAGTTGCTTTAAAACGACAAGTCCAGGCTACAATTAAATAGTTTACATCCTGTATACTTTATTTTTCTGCACTAAATACGCTTTCGAATAATTCTTCAATTTAAATCTACTTGCTTTGAAACGTATACTTTATTATGCTATAATTAAATAAGTCGATATCCTACAATTCTTCAGTAAAACTGTGTTTTGTAGGTTGAATTGTTATTGAATTGTTATCCTGAACCCCCCACTTCCGGCCGGTTAGCAAGCTAAATATCCTGGCGCATAGAGGTGTGTGCATTGTGTTCTGTCATGCTTATCAAGAATTTTTATTTATCAACGGTGGATAGTGTAAAACCAGTCCATGATACTTGTTGAACAGCTTATTGCGTCGGTGTTTCTAGGTATACTCCTTAATTCTTGCTACAACGTGGGCTGTATTTAATGCTTAAGTTTAACACCTGTACTAGATGGAAAACCTAAATTTACATTTAATAATTAAAAATTTAACATACTTGCTATGGAGTAGATTTACATTTAATACCCAAATTTAACATACTTGCGATTAAAAAATTTTAAGCATTAATTTTCCTTTTTTACAGAGTTTTATTACATGTTAGCCGCGAAGTGTGCACTTCGCGGATCCACTATCCAGTTTGTCCGTATAATATAATTGTTGGCAATAAAATGATAACGCTTAATTTATTGCGTTCTCTTGTTTGTACCGAAATACGTATTTAATTTTTTTTCTATTTGTTAATAGATATTCGTGGGCGATGTGCTTAATTTTTTTTTTGCTTTTTTTTTGGTATGCAGGCGAATTCCCCACTCTCCGCGATTAGTAGTTACCTTGGTATTTACTTTTTTCGGCTACATCTAGGTACGTAGCAAATCATTGCTTAGATTTCATGAGTAGTCAAATATTGGAACCTTCAGTCAACTGTTTGTAGACAAGTATCTTAAATTTGGTTGCAACTTATAACAAAAGGGGTCCGTAACATAAAAAAAACATAAAGTTGTGTTAACGAATAAATAATGTTTAAATTAGTTTGTCAGTGGCTAATCTATAACAAACAGTTTTTAAAAAAAATAAAGCTTTAGAAAGCGAAAAACCGTTTTGTACTATTAAAGGTTGAATATTGTGTTAAACTTCGACCTAATAAGTCGATTGAACTCCTTTTTACAATATTCTATGATGCGCTATCACTATCAACCTATAAAATTTCCTTACTGGATTAGATTACTTGCGTGCCTTAATCATAATTAAGATAATTAAGGAAAATCAAATCATAAAGGCGATGAAAACGTTCAGAAAAAATTATACCGTGCTGACTGAGAATCAGCAGCTGCACATAATAACTGCAAATTTTTTCCTAGCATTGTCCTCGTGGAAGTATAATTACGTTTTTGTTTTCTAATACTGCTAATGAGTGGGTTGAGTTATGGTTTGAAAGTAATGAGCAATTTTTTCATCATCATCATTTTGTTTTCGACCTTACTTAAGGTCGGTTTAACGCAGCTCTAACTTCTTTTCTATTCTGTGCTAATCTAAAAAGCTCTACATACCCTTCACAACCTAAATTTCTAATAATTTGACTAATATAGTTTGGTCTAGGTCTTCCTATATCCTTCTATCTTTTTCCTAACCACCTGGCTCTACATAGATATTAGCAACCTGATGGTTGTTAAAGAACTCTAGCATGTTTACATGATTACCATTTATAAGGAAATGAAATATAACCTGGTTATCCGCTTCAAAAAGGAAAAGTGTTAAATTATATGTTATGGTAAGGCTTAAGCAACGAATCGCTACCAACATGTCAGACCGCTACCTAATTGTGGGTTATGTCATGGTGACGTTTATTAAATTATATGTTATGGTAAGGCTTAAACAACGAACCGCTACCAACATGCCAGACCGCTACCTAATTGTGAGTTATGTCATGATAACGTTTATGAAATTATCTGTTATGCGGTAAGGCTTAAGCAACGAAATGCTACCAACATGCCAGACCGCTACCTAATTGTGAGTTATGTCATGGTGACGTTTATTAAATTATATGTTATGGTAAGGCTTAAGCAACGAAACGCTACCAACATGCCAGACCGCTACCTAATTGTGAGTTATGTCATGATGACGTTTATTAAATTATCTGTTATGGTAAGGCTTAAGCAACGAAACGCTACCAACATGCCAGACCGCTAACTAATTGTGAGTTATGTCCTGGTGACATTTAGTTAACTGATTTTTATTCTTTTTTGTTTTGTTTTCGAACTTACTTAAAGTCGGTTTGACGCAGCTCTAAATTCTTTTCTATTCTGAGCTAGTCTAAAAAGGTCCACATACCCTTTACAACCTAAATCTCTAATAATTTGACTAATATAGCTTTGTCTAGGCCTTCCTACTCTATTTTTATTTGGTAGTCTATAATCTAAGACTTTACTAAATAGTCCCTCATGTCTTAACTGGTGCCCTATCATTCTATCTCTCCTGACCTTTAATTGTTTCCACATACAGGGATCCTCACCTATCCTTCTATAAGCTTCCTCGTTTGTTACTTTATCTGTCCAACTAATCTTTAACATTCTCCTATAACACCAAGTTTCAAAAGCTTCTATCTTTTTCTTATCTACTTCTTTAATTGTCCAAGTCTCACTACCGTATAGTAGAACACTCCATACGTACGACTTTAAGAAACTTTTTCTATTATCTAAACTAATACTATTACTATTAGTAAGTTTTTTTTTTTTAAAAACATTTTTCTAGCTTGAGCTATTCTAGCTACTATATCCCTTCTGGTACGTCCATCCTTTGTAATTATACTACCTAAATAGCAAAATTCATCTACCTCCTCTAACTCGGTATTACCTATTTTTAATTTTGGTTTAGAACTAGGCTGTAACTCACTTGTCATTATCTTTGTCTTTACTGAGTTAATTCTCATACTATAGTTACTCCGTAGTATCTCATCTAAAATATTTAAAAACTCTCCTAACTCTTTTCTAGACTCTGCTATAATGGCTATATCATCTGCAAAACGTAACATGTCTATTTTCTGTCCCTGTACACTAATACCTATCTCTTTTCTCTCTCTAGCTAAGTTTAAAGCTTCCTCAATATAAACATTAAAAATCAAGGGAGACAGTATACAACCCTGTCTAACACCATTTCTAATCTTAGCTTCCTTTTCTATTTCATCAAATCTAATTACTACGCTTTGGTTTTTATATAGACTGTAAATAATTTTTCTATCCCTATGAGAGATTCCTATTTTTTGCAAAACCCTGAACATAGCAATCCAATTAACCCTATCAAATGCTTTTTCTAAATCTACAAACGCTAAATGAGTCTTTTTATTTTTTTGTAACTTTTTTTCGATAATTAGCCTAATCATTAGTATCGGTTTTCTAGTCCCTCTGTCTTTACGAAAACCATATTGGTCTTCGCCTAAATAATTCTCAGTCAAAGCTTCTACTCTATTTTTAATTATTATTGTTAGTATTTTGGAAGCATGAGAAGTTAAACTAACCGTTCTAAAATTCTCACACCTATCAGCTCCTGACTTTTTTGGGATTGGGATAATAATATTTTTTTCGAAATCTATTGGAACCTCACCTGTGTCATATATTACTTTTACTAGTTCATATAATCTGTCTAAAGTTTTCTGGCTTGCATATTTTATTCATTCTGCGGGAATATCGTCTATCCCTGGCGCTTTATTTAGTTTAAGATCCCTAACAGCTCTATCAAATTCCTCTCTTAATATTGAAAACCCTATTTCTACATACTCTTCTTGGTCGTTCTCTAACTCATCCATATCGTCTCCCTTATATAAATCTTCTAAATATCTTTTTCATCTATCTGCTATCTCGACTTTATTTATTAGAAGCTCATTATTCTCGTCTCTAATACCATTATATTTTTTCCTATCTTCCCCAAAAAACTTTTTAACTGCCCTGTAAGCCCTGTCTGTCTTACCTACTCTCAAATCGTCTTGTATTCCCTTACAATTCTCCTCCATCCATTTATTTCTAGCTTTTCTACACTCATGTACTATCGTATTTCTAACTGTATTATATTTTTGCTTACTTTCACTATCCACTTCTCTGAAAGGTTTAAGCTTTCTTCTATTCTCTATTAAATCTAATATCTCCTTTGTTACCCACGGTTTTCTCGCTTCTATTTTTTTCTTACCTATAGTCTGTGTTGCTGTATCATGTACAGTCAGTTTTATTTCTTTCCATCTATTTTCTACGTTCCCTCCTACAGCTATCTCTTTGCTCTTAATATCTAATACTTGTTTATATTCCTCTTTTACCCTACTATCCTTAAGATTACCTAGATCCCATCCCTCTCTTTTAACCTTTCTCAATTTTTTGAATTTTAGTTTACACTTCATTTTAACTAAGTTATGATCGCATTCTATGTCAGCCCCTGGATAACTACGACAGTTTTTAACTTGGTTTCTAAATCTTTGTTTAACTAAAATGTAATCTATTTGGTATCTAGCCCTATCACCTGGCGCTTTCCAGGTATATCTTCTCCTAACATGTTGTTCGAATAGGGTGTTTACAGTTACTAATCTATGTTCCTGGCAAAACTCAACTAATCTTTCTCCTCTATCATTTCGTCTGCCATACCCAAATTTTCCTACCATTTTTCCCTCACTACCTTCTCCCACTGACGCATTAAAATCGCCCATAACTATTAAATTCGCATCTCCTTTTACTTTTCTCACTATACTATTTATATCCTCGTATACCTTTTCTACTTCCTCATCCTCGTACTGAGTTGTTGGCATGTAAACCTGTACTAAAACAGTGTCTGTGGGTTTTGTACTTAATCTAACCATAATTATTCTATCACTAAATTGCAATTTATTAGTGTTTCCATTATTACATATAGTTTTTTGTTCGCTTAGCGTAAGAAAGGTTTTTGCTAATGTAGAGCGAAACCCTTCCATAGAGCAATTACTCTAGGAGTTATTTATATAACCTCGTAGAGTATAATATAGTTTTATGAGTATAGCGTAAAGCTTGTACTGTTTCATTATTACAATCGCGTAAGTCGACGCTTGTCGTGAAATACCAAAATGATTAAACATGTGTATACATTTTTTTAATGTTTCTTCGGTGTTAATGCTTTAAATTGGTAAGCTGGTCTAAATTTTAAAAACTCTTCGTGGGTCTTAGGTATCAGAATGAATTTGATGAAATTATTTGCGCAACACTTCAATCAGTTTTAAAGGAGTTGTTCGGACATTATTCATATTTTGATTTTGGGCAAATTTTACACTGATTTGCATAATGTCGGTTCCGTTTATATTGTATATAATGTACCGCTTAAGGTTATGTTTCGTTTATATTTGTACATGATTTACAGCTAAATTTATTTTCCCTTGAAATTTGTTGATTATTTGCGTCCGACCGGTATATTAATTGTTATTGAAAGATACCGTGTATTACTTCAAGCATCTTGCCTGTACAAAGTGCCGCGATATTGATAAACTCTGCTCTTCGCCTGTGCAAGAACATTCTTACCACCTTGGAAAACACAAGAAGCATATCAGTATTGATTTTTCGTAGTAGAAGGCTCTGTATGTAAATTGTCGTTCGTAAGCATCACTTAGTTTAGTTTCAGTTCAAACTTTGCTTATAATACTTGTTTTTATTCAAGTCTTGATCTATATAGGCGTAATAAGAAATAAATTAGTGTTAATACGCCGTAAAATAAATAGATATATGTGATATAAGTTATTTTGGTGATTATTATAAATTAATTTTTCGCGTTTTGATAGTTAATTATAATGCCCCGACGGTAGTTAAGAAGATAGCTATGTAGCTTGAAAAAATTAGAATTTGTACGGATAGCGATTGGCCGGAAAGCAATCGCACCGAGCAAGAATTTATAACAGTAGTTACGAGCAAAAAAGCTTATGTAATCAATTCATAATAAAGAACTGTTGTTATTGCAAAAAAAGTTTTCATTTCAATATAGAACAAATATAATTTTCAATATCCACACCGGCTCATTTATCCAAACACTGTTTGGTGCGTTTTAATATATATATATATATATATATATATATATATATATATCTGTGTGTGTGTGTGTGTGTGTATATATATATATATAATATATATATATATATATATATATATATATATATGATGCGTAATACAATATTGATATACTAATAAAAACAATTGATCATAAAGATGCTTGAGCCTTAAAAATAATGTAAATCAAATAAATCAAAAAGAAGTGTAACACAAAATTAAGAGTACGAAAGTCAGTTCTTTAAAGTTTTCGATACATTCGCTACAATTTGCGGTAATGTGTTCCATGTATAATTTTTTAAACAATGGCAAAATAACGTGCTTTAGTTTGGGACAATATTTGTAATGCCACCTTTCGTTTGGTATTAAATCAACAGATAGGTATACAATGATGTAACGTAGCGATATTATAAGCTTTCTTGTGTTCGATGCCAACCAGTTTTCACACCAATAAAATTTCGCTCCTCTCAGATTATTTACAACGATTGTAACTAAATAGATCTGGCGTTTATTGCGCAGACCAACAATAATTTTGTTTCCTGATGTTTGGCTGATGTCCTTCATGTGTTTTTGGTCGCTAAAAACGAATCTCCGCTCAGTATTTTCGTATCACCTTCAGGCATTAGGATATTTGTTATAGACGCTTTACATTGCAGAACATATTGTAACGAACGTAATCCGGTGGGCGATTCATCATTGGAATGTAAACAATCTCATTATGTCTGACGAAGGTTCTAAAAGTCGCTGAAACGGCCGATTTAAGATATATAAGCGCCGCGGACAGGATAAGCCGTAGTTGATATCCTTAACGCGTGCAGTATATGTTACTGATAGATTTTATAGGATGAAACAAAAGTGTGTAAATCAAACGGTTACGTTTTGTTTATGTATGTTGCAAGTTTACGGTTAAATCTCAGAAAACACAACAACTACGTTAGTCAAACTAGTAGATCAGAATAAACCTCGAGCCTGCATATTTTTTGCGCAACGTGTGCTGTGAATTTAAGAGGATGGGTCAACGGTATCCGCAAGTTAGTACCTTATGTAAGACCTTGATGTAAAGATAACCTAAAGACTACGATACAGATAGCTATTTTTGCTTGACAAATCTATTTAAAATTTTACTGAAGTCGAAGCATACTGTACAATACCCAAACCTACAATCAGCTTTCAGGGCAGTTCTTCAGTGCCAGAATTTACCTGTTCCCAAATGTCCAGAAGCATATACACTTGTTGATGATATGAATGCTGCTGAAGATAATATAGGTGAACCTGTGGAGAAAAATACGAATCTTGATATCCAGCCATTTGATATAGGTACCTCACATTTACTTTTGCAAGATGAGCTTAACGACAATACGGGATTTGAATTTGTCAAAATCTCAAACCAAACCGTTAGGATCCAGGTCGCAATGTTCGAATCTAGTGTAGAGTAGTAACCATATTTTCTCATACCGGAGAAATGAACAATATTTTCTCTATTTAATTACATTGTGTGATCAGTAGGTGTACTGTGTAGATGTTCCTGGACTAATGGATGCATTAGGATGTAAATACAAAACTAACAAGTAGAAACTATTTATTGATTAAACTGCTTTAAGTTTGATGTGAGCCTTCCTCTTCAATGAAAATTTGTACTCCACTGTTTCTATTGTCCGCGCAGTACAAATGAAGGGAAACCATGACAATATAAAACTTAGCTCGAAAAAATTAAGTATACAGAACGTGGGTAGAGTTATGTGGTGATTTAAAAACCATAGCACTTTTGTTAGGAATACAATTGGGTAACACCAGGCAGCGCTATTTTCTCTGAGAATGGGACAACAGAACAAAAGATAAACACTTCTTAAAAGACTGGAGAATGCGACTAGACCATGTTGCTATAGATAAAAATGCTATAAATGCTACCCTCGTTTATAGAATGTAAGTTTTGCTACCACCTCTCAACTTAAAATTGGGACAGATAAATAACTTTGCCAAAGCTTTAAATAAACATGATAAAGGATTCCAATATCTAGCAGAATGGCGTCCCAGACTAAGTAAGGCGTAAAAGAATGAATTATTATAAAGCCACCAATTCGTCACATCATAAAGAACAGTATATACAATTTAAATCTGGCCGAGTTTGAGGTTGCTGCATAGGTACCATTTAACGAAGCGTTTTCCAATTTCTTGGGAAATACAAAGGCAAAAAGTTACGAATAAATTGTGAATCTTTTAATTTCCACATACAGCTACATGGTTTGGAACATCTCTTTAAAGTTTCAGTTTCTCCAGTCGCATTTGGACCTTTCCCCACAAATATAGGATCTGTGTTACGAACAAAGGTTTCACCAAAACATTAAGCATTGTGAAAGCCAATACCAAAGGAAACGAAGCCCTACAAACAATGCCCAGAGATTGTTGTTGGAACCTAGTCAGAGATGCTCCATAGGTACCCTACAAACGAAAATCACTTGCAAAGAAAGTTTGAGATTTGGTAGTGACGTGGTAAGAATAATTTATGTTACAACAAATATAAATACTACATAGTAAAACGTTCCACTTCTGACCGAAAAGTGATGGAAGGGTTCTGTCAATAGGCTCATAATCAGCGGCAAAATCCCAAAAGAAACATTTATCGCACATTAGTAAAGAATAAAAAAATTTACAATTTGTTGTCCAGTGCTAGGATTTTCAATTTTCCGTCTAAACTTTTTAACATATTCTTGCTATTAACAATTTGATTGCTACACCACAGTTACCTAAAGTTTAACGTGTTATGTACGAATAACTCAATTAAAGTTTTCTAAATTGCTGTTTAATATCGACAACACTTCACCGGAACATCCTTCCAATTTCTATTATTTTTAAAGTTGTTGTGCTACTGGAAAGCTGTAAATCTATTAAACCAAGCTTTTTCAGTACTTTGCTTTAAGTTATTTTTATTAGACGCCTTAAGCGGTTTATGTGGCATACTTCCATTTGTCAATTTAAATTAAAACTGTTTCAAAGTTTAACTTATAAGTACAAAAAACTCAATAAGAGTTTTCTAAATTTTGATAAATATATCATGTAGTGCTGGTTTGCCTAATTTCAACAACACTTTATTTGGTAATACTGCTAATTTTTATTATTTCCGAAATTGCTGTCTACTGGAAAGCTGTAAATCTATTAAACAGGGCTTTTTCAGAACTTTGCTTCAAGTTATTTTTATTAGACGCGTGTTTATTTTACGAACCCCTTTTAACTAAATATTTTTGAATTAGAATCATTTTTAGTTCTATAAATTTTAGTTTTGGTAAAATATTTAATCCTATATAATTATAAATTAACCGGTATATTTTTGTCCCCATAAACAAAGTTTCATTTTTGTAAAACTATCAATGTACGATTAAAGTTTGTTTAAGTTCAAATAAGGTTATTACAGAAAGCGTACAGTTTGCGATACAAGGTAACGCTTGATGTTGTTTGTTCTATACGCGACACCGACCTGAAACCTTCAAAACGAGTTACTCGCTTCTTATCTGTCGTAGAAGAAGAGAAGAACGTCTTTCCCGACTACTAAAGCAAGCGATTGAAGAATCGCATTAAGTATGCAGTCTCCTTAATATTAGTTAGGTAGAAAAAACTGGGGTGATGTTAATCAATGGTTCGAATATATTTTTATTTAAATATCCTGTCTAATTTTCCCGTTTTCTTGCAGCGCAGTTAGGAAAAATTATGAAAAGTTAGCAAAAGTTATGACAAATTAATTTAAACTATGGAATTTTATACTTTACGGCTAAAAATAAAATAAATTTTTACAATTACAAGATACCTTTAAACTATGTTTCGACTGTAAACGATGGTTTGTCGTATAAAAACTTCTACAAAGGCATTTATGTGAAGGCGTAAACTGGCGGTGATTTGGATTAAAAGAAAACTTTTACCTTACAACTTTTGAAGCTGGTCTTTGATGTCCTTGGCTAGCACTGCTCTGAACATCCGTTCTACCCTTCTCGTTTAAATCTAAGATTGATGCTCAGAGGTCCTGATGGGATGTGGTTATTATTTGGCACGTCTATACTTCAAGGTTTACCACATTTCGTGATGTAGGAAGACAGATGGCGAGTGTTCAAATATAAAGCTTCTTTGTTATCCAAGTCTAACGATTTTACTTTTGAAAGTTATTTAAGTATAAAACTGTCATTTTTAAATAAGAGTAATTTAATTAGAGATTCAACTTGAGGGTTAAATAAATTCTCAGTAGAAATTAAATAAACATTTATTTTGATTAACTATTGCTCACGTCAATTTTATATACCTTATAATTAAGAAAAATCAAGTACTAGTGTAAATCGAAGATACCAGATCTGTTCTCTACGATATTGTCAAGTAATGTAAATAAAATTTTATAAAGACCTAAATATTGAATGGAGGCGATTTGGAAATTTTAATATCAAATAAAGCTTGTACCGATAATATTTCAGTTATAATAAATGTAAATATTTTTGTATCAACACTTATTATTATTAAACTACACGTGAGCGAGGAATTGACAGCCATAAAATTTTGCCTAAAAAGTGTTGAATCTATTATCAAAATGTCATTCCAAATTTAACAGTACTAACAGAACTAGAAGGTGTATAAAATAATTAGTTCCGACACAGCTACGAACAGAGGTATACCTTTTATTTTTAATGTGTTATCTAGGGACGCAAATAGCGGCCCCATTGCGTTAAATATTTAACCGTTTTCTTGCAGGTACAAAGTTAGATGTGCGACAACAGAGCTTTTGTGCTGAGATGCCTTTGTACTCTAAGTGGTTTCTACTTTCTCCTATTAGTGCTTTCCCGTTAAAAATAAACATTAATAAAGTAGCGGCGCCTTGTTATTATCCGTTAATATATACCCCTCTGATAGTCTCTTAAAACAACCGCGGAAGTTAGAGTTCCAAGTTATTCCGGAAGATTCCACGGGCCATTACTTAAACGGATTAAATTGCATCTCTTTCGTGGCCTTTGTGAATATAGAGGTGAGTTGTATCTTCTTTGGCAACTACCCTAGGCTCAGTGTTTCGACTTGTAACTTTTAGTCCGTCTTAATTCAAAATTATTACAATTACAATCGAACAGCTATGATCCTCGAAATAATGTTATACAAAATAGCGCCGCAACGTGTGAGGCTCGAATTTTTCTGTTTACTTTAATGTTATTATAGAACAGTTTGTTCTATTTGTTCCCAATAGTAAAAATTCCAAAAAATTCGTTCGTATCTCGAACCAACAACTAATTATGTTTTAAGAGGTTTATGTGGCATACGTCCATTTTATAAAAATAAGCATAAAGATAACTTTAGGTTTTGTTAAATTGGACACAGCAGTGATTTCTAAAAATTGAAGTAGCAAGTAATGGGTACCAGAAATAATAATCGGCTAAACCGCAACACAAGCTTGATTATCAAATTCTTTATTGTTAATCGTATTAAACTCGCAAAAGTGTAAATCCCTTACAATATATCTGCAAGGTACCTAACTAAAAAAAAAACAAAGAAAACATCATTGAATAAAAAAAAGAAGTTAGCATTAGCTTTATATAAGACCCTAGCCATTTTTATAATTAATTATAATTACCACCAATTATCCGTCACTCTTTTCATCGAATGTCATTGTTACATATTATTTAGTTACAGTTTAATCCGTCATTCACGAAACACGCAATACAATTTTTCTAATATTTGAAAAGTTCAATGTAAGGTACCTATTTGCCGTATGGCAGCAGTTCATTTGAATATAGTGCTAATTTCTATTATTTCCAGAATTGTTGAAGTACTTGAAAGCAGGAAATCTATTATACAAAGCTTTTTTACCCTCACCTTTGACACTCAGATTGGGCACCTTAAACGAACTACACTTAAACCCCAAATTGATTATTGAAAATAGGTATGAGTTAATTTAAGTTTTCTTGAATTATATACGATAGTTCTTTCTAAGAAAAATGCAAATAACCATGTTTGCCATAAAAAAAAACTGGTAAAATAGCACAAACTAGGTTACCTATTTCTTTGTTATACGATAATCGTATTAAACGTTTAAAGAAACTTAGTCCTCTTATAAGTCGCTGCGGAGCATTAGCTAGAAAACAATGTAAGAAATTTCTAGATACAAAAAGAAGTTAGCACCACCTGCTAATTTTGTTAAATTTTATTTAATGGTTCTAGAATTTTTAAAACTGAATTGAATCTCTTTTATGTTTAATTAGTGGCGGCTGGTTCTTATAAAATTAAGTGAAGTACAAGATTGAATCTGTAAACATTTAACAACACAAAAGTCTGTAGTTTATATCGACTTAAGTAAATAGTTTGTTTGATGATTTTTCTTTGTCATAAATAAGTCAATCACGCGGTTGCCATTTCAATAAAATTATTACTATCTCACACTCACATTGCACCTAGTTTTTCTTCAGACATTGAATTTTTAAAAGTGGTTTTATGTTTCTAATTGTTTAATTTGTTCTAAAGATAAGCTTCAAAAAGACGTCATGAGTAAGTTTCATTTTTTGATATCGCATACCAACACAAACTTACAAATTGCACACCATACAAATTACGAATACAGAGCTATTTTTTACAATGTGCTTAGCACAAGTTACAATTCTTAAACGCTCGACCGAAAAATAAGTAAAACAAAATGTAACGCGTTTGTGATACGTTTAAAAGAAATCGGACGCAAAACGGACAAATTAATGTTGATGTAGCCTGTATGTTTCTGATTTCACAAATAGTAGTGTTTATTGTCACATTTCAATAAATTGTTAGCTCTATTAAAGGAAACCTAGTTGTAAACATAAAAACATAAAAGTATAGCGTTGTTTCTGTAACTCAGGCCATAAACTATTTCAAAACCACAAAGAAAGGAAAACAGCTTTGAAGGTTACCCATTTTTCACATCATATTAAGAGGGCTTATGTAGACGTACATTAGAAATAATTTAATTTTATAATACACTATAGTTTGCCATATAGCATAACAGAAGAAAGAACCGATACTTTAGTCTATCCACAGATATTACTTTACGAACCAAACATCTATCATAAAATACAAGGTTGCAACGCATCAGCCCAGTTACATGACAAAAAATTAAGCACTTACTAAATCATAGAAAAACATGCCTCGTTAACGAGTTTGAATACAAAATCATTAGGATTTTCAACGAACTTCGTTCGTTTATGAAATCTATTTGTCTGTGTGTCTGTCTGTCTGTGTGTCCGAGGCCTTTTTAATGGTCGGACATCAATGTGTGATACATCAATCGATTCAGCTCGGTGTCCAGAGCTTAAGTTTTGATATCAGTTAAAATCGGGCCACGGGGACGCCGAGCCCCCGGGAAAATCCACAGGGATAATTAAAATTTTAAATAAGTTTAAAATCAATATGCGACACATATTTGAACAATTTATGGCATTTCATGCCAATTATTCCAATATTATAGACATTGTTTAAACTTAAATTTTGATTACCGAAAATAATTAGATTCATATAAAAAAAAAAAAATTCTTATCTTATTGATGAGAACTAATATATAGCTTTTAAAATATTTATTCAATAAAATAAAATATATTAAAATGTCTCTTTTGTTGTTTATAAATTTTTGTTTTTATCTGAATACTTATAATTATTACAACATAATAATTTTAATTTCTTTAATTTGTTTTAAAGTAAGTCTACATTTGGAAGTTCGTTGCGACAATGCCTTGCATTTTCAACTTGTTATGTAATAATATCAGTCCGAACACATGAAAAGTGAGAGAAATGACAGAAGCCAGAGGGTAGCCGAAAAGTAATTAATTAATTACACGCAAACCGTGTAAAAGCTTACTATAGAAAAGATAAACCGAAGAACGTGACGAATCTGCAAATATTCGACAACAACCCAAGACCGAACTTAGACAAGGTAGTTCCATACCGCTTTGGTGGAAAATTAAATTATTCTTTTTAACGTGGATTCCAGCTGGTAAAATTGATGGCCATAATTAAATTGGCACTGAGTTGTATGGTTAGTGCATGTATTGTTTTTTGTTTTGTGGTTGCAAGTATTTGTGGAACCTGTTTAGCTGGACATCAAAAAATGTAAAACGTCCGCTCGCTTTGTAGGTCAAAGTCACATTGTTTATTTTATTAATGTGGTTAAACGGTTATAGGTAAATAAAAAAAGTGTAACCAACCGAAGGTAACTAATTTATGTAATTCTAAATGTTGTATGTGTATCGGTTTCAAATTTTGTATGTACATGTTTTTAGGAATATTGTTATATGATTTGTGTTGAAATTTATTTTGATATCTTTTAAACCTTGTGTTCCATCCTTGTAAATAATTTATAGTTAGGATTTATTATTACTTGAGCTGGTTGCTTGTTCTAAAATTCGGCGAGGTAGATTAAAATTAGGTTAGTACAAATTTCCCCAATGCGTTTATTTATGCACGTTAACCTGTGTGAATGGTGAACGTTCTGTTGTGCGCGGACGCAGCAATTATCGATTGGAATATCTAAGAACCTCGCTCAAGTATTGCAGAGAGAATTCGCTCAACAAGTGTCGTAGAAATCGCCGTCGCCTATCGTCGCTTATACTGTTACGGGTTTAAATTCAAGTTAAACCTTTTCATTAAATTGTGAGTCTAATTGTAATGAAGTCTATCTATTTTGCTGCTATGATGTTAGCTATCTACAGTTACTTATCTGTAGTTGTGTTGTTTGATGTGAATGTTAGTAATTTCAATGTAGTTTGAACATAAGGTAGACCTGTTATTTTCAGTACTCGTGTATTATTTTGCATTAGCGTTGCTTATGGGTTTTAATTAAATAATTTGCTCATCTGCATTAGTTGATGTGTTTGTTATGTTATCGAAAAAGTACATGCAAAATTCTTTGAATAGTTTGATTAGCATTAATAATTTATACGTGTAATCGGGTTTTTAAAGCCGTCAGGTGTTGTTACATTCCGATATGTACGCCGCGGGTCGAGGTTGACCTATTCTGTTGAAAATAGATTCGATTATTCGATGTAAGAGAGTATGGTGTGATCCGTCGACTAGTCCAGAGTGGTGTGGTTCTAAGGGAGCTTTAAGGCCGTTGATTGTGGCTATTCCGTTAGGGATTGTTCCAATAGAACCTTATATTGATGCTGTTCCCGCTTGATTTGTGTGCTCAGGTGGCACGTTTGTCCTGAGAAGTTGGGACTTTGGATTTGCGTCAGTTACCGCGAGGGATATCATTTCTCTGGAGAGGCCATCACACATATTCGAAATTGTAGGCTGCTGTTGGAACTTATTGTGGATAGCTGTGTTAAGGTTTTAACGTTAGCACTGGGCATCTAATCTTTGCTTTCATCTTTATCTATCCTCATCTTGCATCTGCTGCTCCTTGCTGATCGTCAATTTCCCACCAACGTAATATAGTAAGCATAAGGCCTCATTTTACTGCAGCCACTGTTGCGTGTTGATTCATATGTCTGATTCTACATTACGATCATCACTGACCGGCTTCGCCAGTGGAGCGTAAGTTATTTAGTTTAAGTGGAGGTAAGCAAACACGTTAATAAACTATAATATTAAAGAAGCTAATTACTTGATGTAAGTTGTAATTAAAACTTGTTGAGTTATTGCGTTAGCGTACATTCTTTCTAGTGCAGTGAACAATTATTTTGTTGGCGCTTAGCCACACTGCACTGAGTTATTTATATGTACATGTATTTTTGTAAGAACGAATAGAGTTACTTTAGGTTAACTGTGTTTTCTTCCGTTACTGCTAAGCTGACCACTCACCCCCTGAATAATAAAGAAGTAGATGTATCGTAGAAACCGCAGACCTTATAGTGTCGTCTTGTGAATTGTTACACACCGTTTTGTCCATGTGCCGCGTCTAGTTTGCACGTGCTGCGTGCCGCTAATTGGGTGATCCGCTCTGAGGAACCGCCGTTGTTACTTGTGCTGCAAGCTGTTAATTGGTTCCAACGTTTTTTCATCTTTATGCCGCATCATTCAGGCGAGTGCTAATAATAAACGCTTTTGTTTGTTTGTCTTGTTTAAGAACATTAATTATTTGTTGCTTGCTTACAACACCTTTAGAAAAATACAGTCCACTTTTAAATCTCGCCTTTGAGTTATCGAAATTTCCGCCGTTACACCTTGCTTTCAGGAATATTGTTATGCGACTTAAGTTCTAATTTATTTAGGTAACCTTAAAAATTTTATATGTACTTGTTTATAGGAATAATAAAATGATGTTGCTTTAAAATTGATTTAAATGCCATTGTGAGATTGTGTATTCTTTTATTGAATATATCAATCAATTGTAAACGGAACTCCACTACGTAAGGAGCTCACGAGATAAACGTAATTAAAATCTCCAGAAATAATCCTCTTCCACAAGACTAACATTAGACCACACGAGTTGACGCCTATAAATTTGACAGCGTTTCAGGATTAGTGTTATTAAAAACGTAACTTGAAATTTCGCTTACTTAATTATTACGATTTTCTATTTTTCATCAATTTGTTTCATTGTTTCTATAAGAATCTACTCCTGCGCCAATGTAGTTAGACGGTGCACCCTTACTTTCGTACTGGATTCCTGCCCCTTGTGGGCAATTTCAACTTTAATAATTTAACACTCATACACTCGCAACGAAGGTTCTAGAATTGATAAGGAGCAATCACTATCGAAGCTCTAGCGTGTCGTGAAATCTGAAAATAAAGCTTAAATGCATTATACGAGATATGAATGTTCAACAATAATTTTTGTACATCTCACAGAAAGAGCAATATTTTACTTGCTCCAAGGAATAGTTAGAAGCCTAAATGCCGGTGATTTGCAGATGTCGTTACATTGAAATGCTGTAGTAACTATTCCAGAGCCCTATATTACGTACAATACTTCTGTCCATTACGTAAATGACTTAATCTGAATAGGATTTGTACTTTTCTTCGTTGATGTAATGTAAAGTATGCTACGTACATCCACGTAACTGGTCGGACAATACAAGAATGCCCGGTCTTAATCGGTGAGTAAGCGGGGTTTTACCAATACAAAATAACGGAATAAAAATAAACATACTAATTTGTAACTCACAAGAAAAAACTCTAATTAGAAAATATGCTACACAAAAAAAAAAGAAAACCCACCTAAAAACAACATTACACATTTCCTTTTCCAATTTCTTCAAAAGAATTTTCAAAGTACAAAAAATAAGGCATGAAGGTAAAAATACTTAATACCTTCCTACATTCCCTACAAATAATTTAGATGGTAACGTCTCCCATTCATATTAACCAAGAAAAATTTACCCAAAACTAACTAGAAAAGACTGCTTTCGGTCCTGCTACATTTACAAATTATAAATCTTGGAATATTACACTAGTTTAACTCTCATTAGGTAAGAAAAACGTTTACTTACATATGTATCGCAAATTCTTGTAATCCTCTGCCATTAAGATGCATCCTCACAGCGGGACTAAATAACAATATTATGCCGCAACCGTATGTTACCACTAAAACAAAACATATAGGACCAGGAAGGTTATAGGTCGTAAGGATTAAAAGTAAATGTTATACGCAAAATGACAGCAGCTGCCGTCATATTGTCTTCCGACCGGCTGGAGCAAAGTGTAATCCTTTTCCAATACCAAAACTAGGACAAGGAAAAAAAAAGATCCATCATAAAACTCTTGCCCGTAAAGTCATCGACCGCGGTAATGAATTTCACAACAGGGGTTGACAGTTCGCATCTCTTGGTACCATAGTAACAGTAATTTTCCCGCTTAAAAGTTTCTTAGTTGCTTCATTTTCGCAATTCCGTATTACAGATATAAATATCTTAGGGGGTCAATGTAGCGTCAGGTCCACCGGAGGAAGCTATAATAGGTGCACTTACAGATTAGACCCTTCACGAAGAAAAGTACATGTTTTTAACAATAAAAGTACTTACTACGCAGTGTGTGCACGAAAATTTCGTAGATAACGAAAAATGCAACGAATACTCGCAGTCGTATAATTTCAGCAAGAATCAAGTAAAATGGAATCGTTTAATAACATGAATTAACATTCATGCCGGCGTTATCAAACACAGGTGTGATTATCGATTCGAAACACGCTTTATCAATTAAGTAAGACCCATTATTTCAATGAATCTCTAAATTGAAGTAGTATACGAAATAAGTATACGCTATAAGAATATGGGTCAAACCAACAGACACCTAAAACAAGGTACCGACTATTTAAATTATAGAGTAAACTTTTCAAATTCGCAACAAATGGGTTCAAATGAAATTATAATAAAACGTACTTATTGTAGGAATGTAAAATATACGGGATGGTGGTTGCGTATTGAAACGGAATCTATGTTCACGATTAATGTAAGAAAAGAGTTGGTTTTAATTTACTGTTGTAAAATGAACGTAACAAGTACTTTGGTCTGAACAAATTGTTTACTCTAATTTATATGAGGCAAACACTCCGTTGCTTCAAAGCTGGAACTGGATTTCATTTCCACAAGCACTAATTTTTATTAAGCGTGGAATAAATAACTTGTGAAGATTTGTAGAACCTAAACAATCTGCCTACTGTTGTAGTGGCGTTTTTCGCTCAGAAATCTAAATTTTGTAACCTATTCAATCTAGCTATATCAGTATAATAGTCTAGACAATGCTCGGGTTCATTTAAATGCATTATAAACATTATCGTTGTAAAATCATGCCTCAGATTGCTAGGATTAATAGTAGTTACCTTACAGCCCTTTCGTCGTCACAGGATTTATCGATTCAATTAACCCTCTGAATAGGCAGAAAGCAGGCACATAGCACATTGTACTTAATGCTCCTATGAAACCACTAACGCTCCTGCAGTCATAATTACACCGATTGTTTGGTTATAAACTAGGAATCTGTAGTCAGCAGTTATGTTACTTGTTTTAAATAAAATATTATCTTTTTCAGTTAGATCAAAAAGTCCTGTAGAACTAGAAATTTTAAAAACTAAATGTATTGGGTGGACGTAGTTCAACTGAAGAGAGATGATTTCTATTATTTCGAAGATTTTAGTATTAGTTTGTCATCCCTGTATTAGAATACCCTAAAATTGCTATACGTAGCTTGGTTTTAGCACAGTGTTTTCATGATACTTTGATTAGGACGCGCTTCTTTAATACAAAATACTTTTTAGTTGCAATAAATTATACACGGGGTACTGTACCAAAGCGAAAACAGCTTTGAAAATGCGTCATCGGTAAACATCCGATAATCATAAAGCAAGTCTAAGATTCGTTTCTTCAACTTACGCTAACGATATGCAATGTTCAGAAATTTTAAGCCCATCGGACATAATTACAGGACACTAGACGAAGAATGAAATCAGCCTCTAGGCATAAAAGGAACTGCTGCGAGTTTGTTTTCTGTAAATATCTAAAGATTTTATTGAGTTCATCTTACGTTTAACATGCTCGAGCATTTTTTGTCAAACGTAGAAAATATGACTTCTGAAAATTTGGAGAATTCTTTCTTTAATGCCTGAAACTGCCTACAATTGTTGCAATGAATTTTCTCGCTAGAAAGCCTTTGCGACTTATGCCCTCCAGATATAGTGCCAAAAGCGAGAACCAGGATTAACAGTAATTACACTTACAGCCACTATCGTCGTCTCTGAATTTAACGATTCTGCTAACCCCTTGAGAAGGCGGCAAACTGACACAGCACAACTGTAGATAATGCTATTATTCCGTTATAAACGCGGTGCCGAATTTGATTAAAATTAAATTAAAATGCAGTTTGAGTGTTAGAAAGCAATTCATTAATTAGCATATCGTCACTATTGGTTATAGTACTTGTTTCAAACAGAATCACCCTTTTTAAAATAAAATTATTTGACTACGCAAGCTAAAGATTTTGAAAACTATAGTAGTTGGGTGGATAACCACAGTAAAGATATGGCGCTATTTCAAAGGAAATTCAGTTGTTTATACAATGTTACGTGTAAAACGGCGTTAATACTCCACTTTGGGGAATTCTTTACCCTAAAGGGGAATGGTACGCGGTAAGAGTTTATTTAAATTGCACCAACTAGCTGCAGTAATGCAAGAGGTTCCCAAAAAGAACAAATATGGGGATATACAAGCTAAACTACTCTATACTATCCTCAAAGATATTAATTAAAATTGTTGATACGCTTACCTTGAGAGGCTTTAACTAAAGTCACGATCTACAAAAAGTCAAACCACTGACTAACCTGCAAACTTACCCTGCAATGTTCCTCTGTACTCTATTTAAGTGTAGTTGTTTTGAGTAGCTTCCTTTGTCTTGCGTGTTCTAACCCTCGGTCACTAAATAATTTATACTTTTTGTCCCTTTTAAGTTACAAACCCTGTGTCCCAACCCAAAAGAATAACTTAAATTTAGCCAACTATAAATTGAAAACTGAAGACTTTGAACCTCTTAAGTTTATAAAGAGCTCTGCCTGCAACTAAACCTATATTAAACATTTAAATTTTGATACAGCGGCAAAACTCTTTTGCAACAACAGTTCTTTATTATCTGACTGTCCTTTTAATTACTCGTAGCTGCAGTGTATTTTTAAAGAAATCTGAATGATTAACTTCCAGCTTGTCGCTAACATTTCAGCTAACTTCTTTTAGGCTACATTGCTACCTTCTTAAGGATTATCGACGCACTAACTGGTAATTCGTATCGATCACTACAATAATTTGTATCAGGTAGAGCTATTTATTTTAACACTAATTTATTTTGAACTACGACTTTATAGATATAGTCTCGAATAAGGACTGATTAGTACATATTTGAACGAACGATTTATATATTTAATCATTAATCCTAGACTATTCTAAGGAGGTGCCATAATTATGCAAATTACACCTAGAAAGTTCCTATTGTAAGCTTAATAAAGTATAAGGGCGCCCTTTTGTATACTGCCAATCATCTATGAAGTCCCGTGGTGGCAAATGTATTTCTTTGGTCAAGGGTGGACGCCTTGTTGCAACATAATAATAAAAGCGGCTGAAAAATAATTCTCCCTGTTTCACAACCATTCGCTGCTGACTAGATTCGCAAGTACATTGCTTAAAACATAAACTAAAAAACAAACATTACGAATTTACCAAATGTGTTTACTACTTTTACCAAATTTCTTATTGATTCAGTAATCGCCTAATTTAAAGTTTTGCGAACAGCCTACTTAGCAATAACCAACAACGTACACACGTTTTAGTACAAGTTGACTGGCAACTATTCATTCTAGTTAGTTTGTATGTTTCTAGTTTGTGCCCATTGAACTTTTCATCAATCCATTGTTCTTTAGCCTTCCCGCATTGCAAATAATTTCCAATTCTATGGCTTTGTATGTTTGTTTTACAGCTTCGTCTAGTCTGTTTTTGTGTTTTCGTCACTTTTCTATTAAATTCGGGATATCCTTGTTATCCGTGGGTTTTTATTTTCTTTTGGTGTATATCCCAGACTATCTCTGGGCGCCATGTCTCAGTTAGGTTTAATATTGTTCCATTCTGTTTCTACTTCTTTGGTATCCGAAATTTTCCCGATGTCTTTTAGCAATTCGTTTGACTTATTTCTATATCTTTTTGTGAATATCTTTATCTTTTATTTTCTCAAAGTTAAAGTGCCTTTTTTAGTTCCTTTTTTTAAATTTTTTAATTTAAAAAGCGGCTTTCATAATTACGATGTTGTGATGAGTGTCTGTATCTGCTTGTGGGTAGCTTCTAGAGTCTTTTACTTGATTCCTAACGTTGTCTAACAAGAATGTAATCTATATGATATTTTTCTATACCTCCTGGCATCTTCCACGTGTATCGTCTTCCAACATGATGTTGAAATAATGTGTTTGTAATGGTTAAATTGATTTTGTCGCAAAACTCTAGCAGCCTATTTCTTTTACGTTTCTCGTGCCTAAGCCACTTAAACCTACTACCGCTCTTTCTCTACCCTCGCCTATCACTGCCATAAAGTCCCCCGTAGCTATTAAATTTGCTACGTACCTAGACGTGGCCGGAAAAAAGTAAATACCAGGCTAACTGCCAACCGCGGAGAGTGGGGGGATTCGCCTACATACCAAAGAAAAACAAGAAAAAAAAGCACGTCGCCCACGATTATCTATTAACAAATAAAAATAAATAAAGGATTCTGTACAAACAAGCAAAAGCAATAAATTAAGCGTTACTATTTCAAAGCAAACAATTAGGTGATACGAACAATTTAGTACTTTAGATACGAATTGCGCATCTCGTATTTTACACAAAATAAAATTAATCAGTAGTAAATAAACATGTGAGAGCTATTGCTAAGCATTTTTAAAATTGCACCTAATACTTTTGTAAAATAAACTAATCAGTAGGAAAGAATTAACGTGTGTCCGTTAAACATTTTTAACAATGGTACATCACACCTGTAGAGCGATAATATCGATTTGCAGCACACAAACAATAGTTCTACAGTGTCACGTTTTGTATCACGTAACTACAACAAACGTTGGTACGGAATATGCATTGATATACGCAAAAGAAAACAAGTTGTATATCTGTATGTGTCTGGATACTTAGCTTGCACTCCGTCGGGGGTGAGTCAGCACAGCAACGCCACGTTGGGATCTATTTACCCTGTTACAATAACTGCAGCCGCGGTTTACGGACAAAAACAGTTGGTCTACAGTCTAAAGTAGTTGGTCTATATAAATAAAGAACCCATTTGGCCTCCAGCTAAAAGCTAAAAAGAGAATCGGATTATAATGGGTAAACGCGGGACAACTCACCAATACACGCAAGATACCTCCTACTTGTCGAACAAAAAAATATGCATTGCTTTTGAAGTACTGTGACGAATGATGTAGAAAATATTTCAACGCACAAGCTGCAGAATCAAATTCAAAATGGGTTCAAATAACACGAGTTCGAACTGTGATCCTCGCGTTATCGAAGCACGATTAGCAAAACTGTTAAACACGCTATCAAATAATAGTAGGATCTATCATTTCGACAAGTCTTGACACGACTTTTGTTTTACAGAAGGTACCACGTAGTGAGCGCCACTGAAACGTTATTTCTTCTACGTTGAGGCGCTAGTGTAACTTATTTTTCTTAATGGGCACCAGTGAACAAAAATCTTTCGACATAGCTAGGGGTCTATTCCTGGGTAGAGCAATAAGAAGTGTGGGGGGGGGGAAGTCGAATTCTGTTTGCAAACCAAAGCTAAGCTAAATTAAATGGGCGCCACCATGTCCTGAGATAATTACGATAATAGCAGAGCACAGTTCTAAGGGCGGACGTGGAAACCCAAAGATAAAATAATCGCCTTCGTTAACAAAAACCTGACTTATCAAAATAAGACGCAGCTCCTGTAAGAAATTGCAAAGATTAAATAAATAAAAATGTAGAACACCATTTGTGTCCTATAAAAGTATAAAAATAATAAAAAAAATGTATATCCAATATGATATTGGCACCAAATTATTACTCAACAATTTTTATTTGCCAAAACGAGCGAACGCAGTCAGCGAGTTTTGCAAATTACATGAGTCACTTAAAATTACGGTTTCATGATATGTAAAGTACTGTTAATGCAAATAGTTCATAGTATGATGATGCAATATTTGCTTTTTGAATGTTTGGTGTAAACTTTATTTTTAATGAATATGCATTTTTTAAATTTGGTTGACAGTAATTTGACAAGTTTTTTTTAACTACTTGATTATAAACATATTTTTCAAGTATGAATATCAAGGCTAATGATATTTTAGTACATTGATATCAAATCCAAATCCTAATAAACACCCCACCTTGAAAGAGTGAGCTTTCAACAGTGGTTAAAATGGACAAACGGAACAGTTATAAAAGCAAGATTGGAGAAAACGATATTTGAATATATAAAATTGTGTAATAAGAACATTGAGTGAATAATTAAATTTGTAAAAGTCATAAAACCTATAACACTAGAAATGCAAATGTCATAAGCTAGGAAGCGAACCTAAGTTTGCGATAGTTCGCCAAATTGTTCCTTTCACTGTCCTCACTGAGGCTACTCTTGCGATGTTGGCAGCTCCAGGGTGGAGTAGTTAGACTCTACCCAAAGCCAAGCATAAAAGAGGTAAGTCCTTTTCCTTGCTTAATACCAAACTTCCAACTTGTAAGTTGTTTTGATTAGTTTTCCACTTCAAACGGGCTTGAAGTACGCAAATATATTCAGAGGACCAAAGTGTCCAAAAGTGTTGTGTCAACTGCTGTATGAGCTGATATTTTGAAAGGCGGTTTTCGTTTATGCTTTGTAAGTTTGGATCAGCGATTGAATTAATAGGACGACCAATGATAAAATGACCGGGTGTTAGTGGTGAAAGGTCATTTGGATTTGTAGAAAGTGGTGATAGAGGTCTCGAATTCAATATTCCTACTATTTGAATTAAAATTGTTATAAAGTCTTCGTAGACTAATCGAGCAATACCTAAAACTCTATTTAAATAAAACTTAGCTGATTTCACCGCTGATCCCCAAAGACCTCCGAAATGAGGTGAATAAGGTGGTATGAAATCCTAAGTTATATCCTGTAGAGTATTGAAATCAATGATTTTATTGCTACATTCCTGCAAGAACCGGCCTAAGCTATCTAATTCCTTTTTGTTCCTACAAAATTGCCTCTATCATCGGAAAGGATTCGTAGTGGTTTGCCTCTTCGAGATATAAATCTACGTAGTACTGTAATGAAACACTCTGTAGATAACTCTGTTGCTAATTCTAAAATGACGGCTTTAGTACTAAAACATATAAGCAATGCCACGTATCTCTTTAACATTTTACTGCCACGCCCTCGCCTATTATGTAAGATAAAGGAACCTGCATAGTCAACTCCTGTTATGTAAAATGGGGGTAATAGAGGAACCCTTGCAAAAGAAAGATCACCCATCGTTGTTGTCAAAGTAGTAGGCTTAGCACGAAAGCATGTAGCGCATTCACCTACAACTAGCTTTGAAGTATTTTTTCCGCTAATAGCCCAGTAAGTATTTCTAATTGATGCTAATACTTACTGCGGATCAGTATGATGCAATTTTTTATGCTCATCTCGTTGCAATAATTTAGTGAAGTGATGCCTTTTAGGACGCAATATAGGATGCTGCTTGTCGAAGTCAAACTGAGAATGTCTGAGTCTTCCACCCACCTTAATGATTCCATCCTTTATAATGAATGGATTGACACTAAGCAATTGATACTTAGGACGCAAGTACAGCCCTTGAGACAACAACATGTACTCTGAACTGAAACAATCCTGTTGTATCATTTTAACTATTGCTTTGGTGGCCTCATTAATTTCATCAATATGAAGACATTCCGATTTTTCATAAGAACCCCTTTTTCTTGGAAGGCTTATTAAACGAAAACAATATGCCACACTACGAATTAATCTGTTGTAATTCGAGAAACGGTCAAATAGAAAATAGAATTCGTGTTTTACAAATAACGATACCTTTGTACACTTCAATTCTGGTAAATCTTGTGTATTCAAGATTCTCGCCACGGGCCAATCTATTGCATCTCTCGTTAACCAATTGTGTCCATGCCACCACAGATCATAAGAAATTAGTGAAATTGGATTAATTTTGCGACTTGCTAAGTCTGCTGGATTGTCATAAAAACGAACATGATGCCATTTTGATATATCGGTAATTGTTCGAATTTCACATATCCGATTTGCAACAAATGTTTTTAGAAGATTTAGAGGAGTGCGTAACCAACCAAGTGCTATAGTTAAATCGCTCCAATAGATTATCTCGTCAAAATTAATTGTGAGAGACTTCTGTACTTTATTTGTTAACCTGGATAAAATCAGCGCTCCATGAAGTTCCAGCCTTGGAATGGTTAAAAGCCTCAAAGGAGAAACTCTTGCCTTTGCACATAATAAATGAACTTGCGAATTGCCATGTTCATTCGTGCTCTTAATGTAAATGCATGCTGTATATGTATACATCTGCAGACGCATCACAGAAACAGTGCAGTTCTGTGCGAATGCTTTTTTTTTGTACCTGACATGTCTCAATATTTTCATGTGGTTCAAACAAAGAATTTCACGTATGAAAGTGACCCATTTTGTATGAAGATCAATTGATACCGTTTTGTCCCAATTGATCCTTTCAGACCACAATTTTTTAAGTAGAATTGTTATCACTATAATGCAAGTTGCCAAAAGACCTAATGGAGCGTATATTTGTGAAATACTTGCTTAAATTGGCCTCTTAGGGCTTCGTTTTGAAGTATTCGGAGTTAGTATTTTGTATGACAAAATATCAGTTGTTGGACACCAAAACATACCTAATGTTTTACAGTTTTCAGTAATTCCCAATTGCAAAATATTATTAGACACGTCTATATTATCAAATGAATGTTGAATATCTTTAAGAATCGAAGACTCATTGAATTGAGTAGATTAAAACCTGCTTGTTGCAGAGTATTTGAAACTTCTAGACAAGTTTCTGTAAGTTCCTGTAATGAATCTGAACCGTGCGAAAAATTATCTGCATAGAAAGAATTATTGATTGCATGGCAAGCCAATGGAAATGATACCTCATTTCCAATTGATAATTGATTCAGACACCTTATTGCAAGGAATGACGCACTAGTAGTACCATATGTTATTGTATTTCATTGGTAAACTTCTAGTGGATGTTTGGGATTCTTTCTCCAAAAGATTTTTTGTAAAGATCTTTGTTCTAGATTAACCCATATGCATCTATACATTTTTTCAATGTTTGAAGACACGACATACAAAAATTGTCCTAAACGCAGAAGGATTGAAAAAAAGATCATTTTGTGTGGTAGCAACTGCCAACTGAATTTGATTTAAAGATGAAACATTTCTTGCCTCAATTTGTGGGCGCAAGTAAAACATTACAGCCTCACTACATGGAGCGTTAGCGAAACTCTCTTAAAAGGATGTTCATGTCTTCTTACAAAAGTTATGCAGAAGATGTTGTTTTATCCGTATTGACACAATTGACTTTTGAAGACTCTCGCACTAGCTCTGAACTCTATCTTCAGCGATTTAAAGAGACTATCAGGGGGGTCGTTAATTAAATACGGTTGGGTAGGGCGCCACTATACTTAGATAATGTGTAAAACAAGAAATATCGCTAAGAAAAATACAGGAACCTCAACGAGTATATTCTGTTGTCGAAATACAAAATTTTGTATTTTTAGATGGTACTACATTTATCCTGAAATAAACTATAATACATAAAATAATATTAGAGACAGCAATTTGCGCCTCAAAATAAAATCAACTAAATCAGACAGGATTTATACATCTATGATTTCCTTCTTTTGTGTTATAGTGCATGGACACTCTACTTATTAAATTTTATGCACATCTGGTTTATATGTAATTCAGTGGATCCAGTTTTAGGCATGGACGAAATAAATACTTTTGCTTAAGAGCTTCCATGAATGTAATTAACCTTGTTTAAATTTACAAAGAAATTAAGACTGCTAAGTAAGTATATATATATATATATATATATATATATATATATATATATAAATAGCCGTGGAACTCCGCTCTAATTTAGTACTCTCTCAAAAACATTTGAGCCCCAACGTTGGGCCGTCATAAGATTTGCCTCACCAACAGAAAATTTTCGAAAATTTTATAAAATTTTCAAAACTCGAAAATTCAAAATTAAATAATACAAAACAAATATTTCTTACCCGTTTTCCTCTCTTCCTCAGTTGAATGGCCTTCTTCAACTGCTTCCGGCTAGCTCATTTGGACCTCCTTTTGGATATCTATATTCACTCTCATATTCTATCATTCACGCACACTCCCAATAAAACCACAAAAACCAACAAACATACAATCTTTTATTTATTACTATTTACAAAAGAAATTCAATATTGTCCATATTTCATTGTTCACGTTACACTTCAGTAAATTTTATTTTGTAATGTTCTGTATTTTATTTTAAAATCATCAAACACATAAAATGTACCTGGAGTAAATGGGCCTTGAATAATACCTTCTCTAAAATTCCTTCTTAATAATTTATTTATTTAATCTAAGTAAACTCTGGGTAGGGTGAGCTCATGATAACCCAGCTAATTATGCATAATGTATGCCCTTCTACTTTGCACTAAAAAAACAAAGTCATGTACTCCTCACAAAAATTTCAGATTCTGATGGAACGTTTAAAAGCTTTATAGACACCTTCTAATTTCTAGTTAAATATCATAATAAAGTTATTTACACGTATTATGTTCAATACATAAATAATCCACACTACCTTGAAAAACACTCTCATACGTCACCCAATATTTACAGTTTGTAGGAATCACAATTTCAAATCGTTACCTGGAAAGTTCCAGAAGATCTCCGCTCTGTAGACGATGCCATGCATTTCTTCTATCTGGTCTGCAGGCCGTTTTTCGCTGTTACTAGACAAACTATATCTAAGTTGAACTGCTAACGCCGCCTTCACGGTGTAACCAAATACCAAATTCCATTTCAATTATACGTCTTTCACAAATATTTACTGTAATCTACGTTACTTAATGTCCCGACACGAGTTGGGTATAATTTATAAGTAATACCTCAATTAAAAAATGTAATCTCGGCACACTAACCGCGTACTAATTAAGAGGCTACCACTATGCAATATAATTTAAATGATTTTATAATACTTACAACTCCTGTTAACTTTCATACGTCGTTTGGGGCGATCGAAATATTAAGGGCTTTAATAATGTTCTCGTAAACTATTTATATCTTTAGACTGCCACCTCCTGACCACGTTTATTCGAAATCTCCTGCTCACAACAACACATTCCCGCAATTTTGCACTCAACCCAATTTTCAAATCCGCGAATTTCAGTACGTCGTTACAATATTTTCAGAAAATTACGCTACACTATCCTCGTGTAATGCTTCAGTAATTAAACGTTATATCTTCCGCATTTTAGTGTTGCTTTAATTTATATTTATACATCAGTTCTTTTGTAAGTTAGTTTTAGTGTTATTTTTGCACATCAGTTCTTTGTACGTTAGCTTTAATGTTGCGCTAAGAAAAACCAAATACAATTAGTTTGAATTATTTAAATATAGAAAATACAAACCATGATGAGTTTCAAACAATTATATCGGTGCATTTATGGAAACTGAATTGGGACTTGCAAGTCAGCCTTAGATATGAACTTTATCATTTTGATGTTACAAGGATCAAAAGCAGACTGCTCGACTCGTCGACAACAGCCTTAACAAGCAGGTGCGCGCAAACACGCTATTGTTATCGCCTTGGAGATACGATGTAGAAATTTTACAATACAGACTGGACATTTATAACTATGCGCTTTATTTACTATATGATTAAAATTAAAGAAGAACAATAATTGGGGTGTTCCAAAATTATGATACTTTGTTTTTAATTCTGTATTAGTTGTTGAAGTATGATTTATATTAAACTATAAAAGCAAATTCAAAAATTTTATAACACAATACATAATTGTTATGCGTTAATTTAGCAGAGGAAAACGAACTGTTACAAAGACACACCACTGGTTGTTGGACAAGAACCATCAAATGCTACTGTGAGTTTTGTAGTAAGACACCCCATAATGAGGAAGGAAACTATTGGCATTAGAGGATGGAATAGAATATGTCAATGGAGACATGTGATTTAAAATTCGATATTCATCCATGAACTTTAAGTATCTCTCACGCAATTCTGAATTTGTTTGAAGTTTGCGCTCAAGATTGTAAAAACGCCTTTTAGCAATTTCTTCAGAATCGCCAAGTAAATTTACAGACTCCTGGTACGGAATGGAGACCATAAATCTACCATCACTGTGCCTTTTAAAAGTAGAAACAAAATGATTTTTAAAATCGACTTCTTCCTTGAAAATATATTTTTTGGAGTTTGTGTTTTATCGACATCTCAAAAACGAGCAAGTTGTTCTTGAACGTCCATACGCTTCGTGAAATTGCAAAGAAAACTTTTTGCATTACATGAAAGATTATGAATAGCACCTGAAATGTTCCAACCCAATTTGGTCTTTTGGAGAATTGATAACATCTGACCAAGCTTGATCTGTCCGACGCAAAGCAACGACCAAAACAAATCAATTCCGATCAGTAAGTCTACTGAAGATGCCGTATGAAAACATGGATCAGCAAGCTATATGTTTTTAGGAATATTTAACCAAGGTGCATTCATATTTTGAGTGGGCAAGCGCTCACAAATATTTGGAATAAATAACTAAGCACGAAAGTGCTGATGTGAATTCGTTCTGTCGTGACTTTATTTGTACATTGCATCTGTACCTGACGCAAAAATATGCTTGACATATACCCACAATTGAAAATTGAAGGTTTTCTGTAGACCTAATGTGTCACACAGTGATTGTGAAATGAAGCTAGACTCGGATGCACTGTCAAGTAGTACTCTGCAATTGTGAGTTCTACCATAAATATCAAAGATCTTTATTACTGCATTTGATAACAAAGGCTGAATCTTTGAATTTGTGTAGCTTGAAAGTGCAAGTGATGCGTTTTCTTTGTTTTCCATTGTTGCCTCTGAATGAAGCAAGGTATTGGGTTTCTGTAGACATTTTTTACATGATCCAAATCTGCAATCCTTCAGTGAATGTCCCGGATTTAAACAATTCAACGCGTATTTTGGACATGCTCATTCCGCAGATGAATAGGTAAATTTTGAAATTACAAACAATTATAAATTTTATGTAATTGTTTGCAATATGAACAAGTTTGTTTAGTAGTTACAAATGCCCTTGAATGAACTACTTTGTCAGCTTGAACCCTACCGTTTGAATGTGAATGTAGTTTAGATGCACCCGAACCACTAATATTTAACTCAATTGATTCGAGTAAGTCCGCTTTATTATTTAGAAATTTGAGAAACTGTTCCAGTGTAGGCAAATTTGCAGATTTATATGCTCTCCCTTCCAATAGGGGGCAGTGAATCTAACTTGTTCGACACCACATAAATTAATAATAGATCCCAATCTCTTGTTGATTGACCAAGTGCATCAAGAGATATTAGATTTTTATTAATGCTATCCGTCAGACTAAGCAACTGAAACAAAAACTCCTTAGTAATCCTTTGGAGGTTGAACAATGCCTGTATGTGTTTATGAATAAGTATTCGTTTGTTTCCATATCTACTATTAAGTAATTCCCACGCTACACTGAAATTGGAGCTGGTAATCTCCAGAGAATCTATGATACAACTTGCTTCTCCAAAAACGGATGACCTGAGGTAATGAAAACGCTGAATATGATCAATTTGTGGATTTTTACTGATTGATGAATCAAATGTATCACGGTATTCTAGCCAACATTCATGACCAGATTAGAAATGCGGTAACTAAATTGTTGGAAACTTTATGTTACTTGTATTTTGCGTAGGAGATAATGCAGATAATTCTGGCGAGCTACTTATGCTAGCAGCACTTGCAGAATAGTTATGTAAATTAATTAATGCCTCTGCCTGTGATACTATTTTGAAATAATTATCTTCAAATAAAATACGCTCTTTTTCTTGATCAGAATCAATAAGCTCTAGTTGCGTTTGAATATCATCAAAAACTGAAAAACAAGACTGCTCTATTTTGTGTAACCGTTTTTGTAATTCAATAATACTCATTTGTTGAATATGAAAGGATTCTACCACCTTACCAAACCTCGTAAGTTGTGCTTTAACTGTTTCTCTTTTTGCTACGGATGATACTAATTTTGTCATGTTTAGCAGTGTATAAATGTTGTAGTAAAGGTGGATAAAGGATGAAATCGCAAAGTTTGAGTTGTTTGAATGAATTGTGTACGAAATATGCAAAATATCTAAACGTGATACCGACTTTCGTACTCGTTTTTTATGCAACTTTGTTTATAATAAACAAATTGATGTTTGTATCTTTAAGTGCTGTAAAATAATATAGAAGCAATACTGAAATACAGTGTTAAATGCAAATAAATGTGAAGTGAACTGAATGGTTCTATTTGCAATACAGAATCCGAATGCAGTATGAAATGTCAAATAAATGCGCAGTGACATATACAAGTAATTGGAACAAACTCACAAGTAATCCCTTGCAAAATTGTAAACATGCAAATTGATTCATCTAATTTGAAAGGTGTTTACGTTATGGAGAGTTCTGCTGCTATTTGCTATTCGGCACTGCTATATCTTTATAATTGAATAGTTCTAGTATTCCATAGCGCTGTGAAGTTAACTGTATCCGGCTCGAAAAACCATAAAATTTGTTAATGTACATAGTTCATAGTATGATGATACAATATTTGCTGTTTAAATGTTTGATGTAAAATTTATTTTTTAATGAATTTGCATTTTTTAAATTTGATTGACCGTAATTTGACAAGTTTTGTTTAACTACCTGATTATAGACATATTTTTCTAGTATGAATATCAAGACTAATGATATTTTAGTACATTGATATCAAATGCAAATCCTAACAAGTAGAATATGTTATCTAACCCCGCTTTAGAAAATAACAAAAGGATTGTGCGGTTCACTAATGATGTAATGAACTAACAGTTATATAACGTCAAAATAGTATAATACATATTAAGAGACGTAAGTAGTATTTACGGTAACGAGCCACCGTAAATTCTTACGTTCCGCGGTATGTATATTAATTTTTTCCCTCCCTCCAAATTCTATATCATTAAAAATGCCCTTAAATTAAGTTTAAAATTTAAATAAAAACAGAGAATTAGACCCGTACCCATGGCTTTGTAACAATTTGGATGACAATCACCTACGTCCCAAGGGAAGTAAGTAAAAATTTACGTCCAGCTTCATAGCCATCCTAGTAAATGCTACTTACGGAAGGTCGTCTCAGTGACGTAAGTGTCACTTACGGCTAAGGTAGGGAAAAAAATACATTTAAAGTTTGACATATCGTAACGGGATTTTTCATTCTAATTTTTATATCATATTCTTGGTAAAACTCTACTGGCTTTTCAAAAGTTCAGTATAATATACTTATCTGTGTTATACCGGGCAGCAGTTCAACTGAAAATAGTGTAGTAATAGTGTTGCCATCGCTAAATTGGCAAACCGTTAAATTAGTATAACAAACTTAGTTTTAGTACTTTTCAAAATACTTGAAATAGGTGCATTACGCGTACTACGCTTGAACACGCTTTCATAGTACAAAGTAAACCCGACGATAATTCTAAGTTGCATTAAATTAATCACGGGATTAATTCGCAAAAGTGAAAACAGCATTGAACATGCGTTACTAACAAAAATTCGCTAAACATAAAGCAAGCCAAAGATTAATTCCTTCAGCTTATGCTAATGGTATCAAATTTTCAGAAAATATAAACTTCTTAACGTGACGCTGAAAGCAGAAGAACAGCTGTCTTTGGGCACAAAGAGAATTAAGCACTAGCTGCCGCGATTTTAATTTATACAAATACCTAAAGATTTTTGTAGCTGAATTGAGGTAACCTTACAGTCAATGCAAATGAATTAATTTCTGTCAAGCGTTGAATGACCGACTCATGAAGATTTGTATAATTCGTTCGATAATACTTGAATATGTCGCCAATTGTTGCATTAAAGTCTTTCGCTCGAAAATCAAGCATTGTGATTTACCGGAGAGTAAGCATTATGAATGTGTTGTGAAACTTCTGACTAGAATTAATAGCAATTACACCTACAGTCGTTATCGTCTTCGCCGGATTTATCGATATAACTAACCCCTTGAGTAGGCGAAAAGCTGACACAGCACAATTGTAGTTAATGCTATTATTCCGTCACTAACGCTCATTAAGCCAAAATTGATTAAAGCGCTTTCATTTGTGTGTAAAAAACCAATGTCGTCACTGATGGTTATGATGTTTGTTTCAAACAAAATAGTAAAATAATTAGACTACGCAATGCTAAAGATTTTGAAGAACTAGAACTTCTCAGTGGATTCTTTCGGTTTGAAATACATTTCAGTAGCCATACTAAATTTATTGAATTAAAAAGATTACCTGTTATGCTGTGATTAAATAAATACCCGCTATTAACAGAAAACTGTGCACATGATAAATTCAGTAACTGCACTATAAAATATTCAAACAACCTAATATTTTTATATACGTTAAGATCCACTACATAAAAAAATTCAAGCTCGCCGAGTTTGCTTCGACCTGAGTGTAGAAACCTCGATACGAAATACTTAGTGGCCAGAAGCGTACTGAAAGCTGAAGCATACGCGCTTGAATTTCCTGCAAACTTTTACATTTAGTTCACGACTACCGTTGCGCATCCTTGTTCGTGAAAAGCTTCTATTGTGGAGATGTCCTTTGCTTAACATCCATGCGCTAATTTAGCTCATATACGCTTATTTGACAAAAATACCGTTGTTGCGAAGTTTATTTAAACCACGAAGTTGCCATATAATCCATGAAAAGTTAAAATTTGATGCTTGTTGCAAATAAGCTCAATTTCTACAGCCCTCCACAATCAAAATTTGAACTTTTTCCAACGTCATTTGTTTGTGAATCGTAGATACACAAATGTGCACATTGAACGAACGTTTGTGCACCGCTCAACCGAAAAAATTTCGGATTTTTTATAGCCAATCGTTTGTGCATCGTAGGTGCACAAACGTGCACGGTATACGAACGTTTGTGCACATTTCTATACGCAGATACGAAGAAAATAAAGTGGAGAGGCTGTAGAAACGGCAGCCCCTCGCCGAAGAAATTCCAGATTTTTTATAGTCAATCGTTTGTGCATCGTAGGTGCACAAATGTGCACAGTATACGAACGTTTGTGCACATCTTTATACGGAGATACGAAGAAAGTAAAGTGGAGGGACTGTAGAAACCGCAGCCCACCCACCAAAGAAATTCTGGATTTTTTATAGCAAATCGTTTGTGCATGGTAGGTGCACGAACGTCCACAGTTGTCACGTTTATTTTCAGCATAAATTAATTACCCTATTTTTCCCTTGTTAACTCATACACCCGCATTACGATAATTTTGTCAAATCGATTCCGTTGCTATGCTTAAACCCTCCATTAATATCCTGTATATTTTTCTCTTGTTAATCCTAAGCCCGCTTTACAATAGTTTTAACTCAAATCTATTTGCTTGAAAACGACAAGTTTATGCTATAATTAAATAGTTTATATCCTGTTTTAGGTATCCGTTAGTGTGTTAAACATTCCGATAACTTATGATTGCTTCTTATGCGTATTCCATCTAAGCCTTCATCCTAATAGTGTATTGAACTATCCGATAAAATCGTATTTTCCAGTTTTAATCGCGCTTTTGATAACACGACGATTTATAGTTCAAA
This sequence comes from Platerodrilus igneus, assembly GCA_036346225.1. Classification (NCBI taxonomy): domain Eukaryota; kingdom Metazoa; phylum Arthropoda; class Insecta; order Coleoptera; family Lycidae; genus Platerodrilus; species Platerodrilus igneus. The sequence goes on from JARFIW010000791.1 coordinate 9,798,150, forward strand.
TTCGTGTTATTTGAACAAATTTTTGATTTGATTCTGCAGCATTATTCATCACAATACTTCAAAAGCAATGCACGTTTTTTTGTTCGACAAGTGAAAGGTATTTTGCGTGTATTCGCTTCTAGCTGGGGGCCAAATTAGTTCTTTCTCTATGTAGGCCCAACTGTTCGTTGACGTAGACCAACTGCTTTTGTCTGTAGACCGCTGCTGCAGCTACGGTGGCAGGGCGAATGGAACCTGACTACCCTGGCGTTGCTGTGCTGACTCACCCCCGACAGCTTGCAAGCTAAGTATCCCGACACATACAAGTATACAACTTGTTTTCTTTTGTGTATATCAAGAGCATATTCCTTATCAACGTTTGGTGTAGTTACGTGATAAGAAACGTTACACTGTAGTACTCTTGTTTGTTGCTGCGAATCGATATTATTGCTCTACAGGTGTGATGTACCTTTGTTAAAAATGTTTGACAGACACACGCTTATTCTTTTCTACTGATTGGTTTATTTAACAAACGATATTATGTACAATTGAAAAGAATGTTTGACAAAAGCTCTCACGCGTTACTTTTTTCCTAGTGATTAGTTTATTTTACAAAAAGTACTAGCTACAATTTTAAAAACGCTTGACAAAAGCTCTCACATGTTTATTTACTACTGATTAATTTTATTTTGTGTATAATACGAGATGCGCACTTCGTATCTATAGTACTAAATTGTTCATATCACCTAATTGTTTGCGTTGAAATAGTAACGCTTAATTTATTGCTTTTGTCTGTTTGTACAGAATCCTTTACTATTTTTGTTTGTTAATAGATAATCGTGGGCGACGTGCTCTTTTTGTTTTCTGGGTATGTAGGTGAATCCCCCACTCTCCGCGTTTGATAATTAGCCTGGTATTTACTTTTCTTCCGGTTACGTCTAGGTACGTAGTACAGTATACGAACGTTTGTGCACATTTCTATACAAAGATACGAAGAAAATAAAGTAGAGGGACTGTAGAAACCGCAACCCACCCACCAAAGAAATTACGAATTTTCTTATAGCCAATTGTTTGTGCATCGTAGGTGCACAAATGTGCACAGTATACGAACATTTGTGCACATCTCTATACGGAGATGCGAAGAAAATAAAGTGGAGAGGCTGTAGAAACCGCAGCCCACTCACCAAAGAAATTCCTGATTTTTTATAGCCAACCGTTTGTGCATCGTAGGTGTACAAATGTGCACAATATACGAACGTTTGAGCACTTCTCGCATCAAAAGAAGATGTATGTTCTTATTAACGTGGTTTGAAGCATCCGTCAAAATTGTAAATTCGATATACCATGATCAACATTTAATTTTTCAATTGCTGTACATCTCAATAGATTTACTACAATAACTTCTGTTTTTGGTCGATTTCTTGAAAAATTTAACGTCGACCAACTCGATGTGGTAGCACGGTCGACACATTTACGTCTCTCAGACTTTATATGCTGTTTAATATTACCGGTACTGCTATGAGACACACTAAATTCTGAACGTTTACGCATATGACATCCTAGGGAGTATTCGTTTGCTTAATAAACAGTTTGCTTGTAAAGTAATATTAAATATGGACTTGCATTTCGGCATAGTTAAAATGGGAGTTTCCAAAACAAAACAGTTCGAACGCGAGCGTTAGTGGAAACAACCGACAATTGAAAAGAGGCGATAGGCAGTGAGAAGTACTCAAGACGTGGATGGTAAACAAAACAAGACACCCCTCCTCTGTCCGCCCATTCCTTCCCGTCCCATTTTGCATTATACGTCCACAACAAAATTTTTGTAAGAAAACGTCGTTCATTTGATGGGCGCTAACGTTTTGGTAGTTCTATGTTAATTATTTATGTTATAGTTTGAGAAAGTACACAAACGCTACGCCCTAACGAACAATTATCTATAAAGAAGAAAAAAAATTTGTTTGGTAAAGAAGTTACCATTTCTGTGGTCTCCACTCTCCGCAAATTGCGTTCCTTCTACCTTAGTGTAGGAAATTGTACAAATGTTGAGATTTTTGCAGAATTATGTATGTGCAATACGAGCCAACAAAAATCACTAAAAACCTTGAGTTTGGCGCGCAGGAAAAGTGTTGCTGTTTATGTGGACAACTTGAATTAATTTCTGCATAGCTAGTATTGGTTAGGTGTGTGAAGTTAGCCGCACTTATTTTGAATTTCAAAAAATTTCTTGTGGCATAATTAAGCGTTATCTTGAGCCGTTAAAACAAAATGTAGCCCCCACCTAGTAAACAAGTTATATTAAAACAACTATTGTTCCGACCAAGTTCAAATAGTCGTACTTTTTCGGAATTTTGAAAAAAAATTGTGCTATAAATAGGCGCTCTTTAGGCGCCAATTTGCACCCTTGAAATATATTTTTGCGTCCTCGTTGCAAGCAAGTTATTTAATAAACCTCCAGTAGGCGCGGTTAACATATCTACGGAAAATGTCCTAAATAACTTGTTCACAATGATTTTTTTAATGTAACTTGTTTACTAGATGGGCGCAACATTTTATTTTAACCGCGCAAAATAACGCTTAATTATGCCACAAGAAATTTTTTCAAATTCAAAATAAGTGCGTTTAACTTCACGCACCTAACCAATATTAGCTATGCAGAAATTAATTTGAGTTGTCCACATAAACAGCAAAACTTTTCCTACGCGCCATACTCAAGGGTTTTAGCGATTTTTGTTGGGGTGTATTGCACATACATATAATTCTGCAAAAATATGAACGTTTGTGCACTTTCGTACACTAAGGTAAAAGGAAAGCGATTTACGGAGACCGGAGATCGCAGAAATGGTATCTTCTTTACCAAACAATTTTCTTCTCTTCTTTATGGATAATTGTTCGTTAGTGCGTAGCGTTGTAAACTTTCTCAAACTATAATATAAAAAAATAAACATAGAACTGCCGAAGTGTCGACGCCCATCAAATGAACGACGTTTTCTTTTTTAAAAATTTATTGTGGACGGATAATGCAAAATGGGACGGGATGGAATGGGCTGATAGAGGAGGGGCGCCTTGGTTTCCTTACCATCCACGCCTTGAGTTCTTCTTACTACTTATCGCTGGCGTTCAAATTGTTTTGTTTTGGAAACTCCTATTTTAACTATGCCAAAATGCAAGTCCATATTTAATACTAGTTTACAATCAAACTGTTTATTAAGCAAACGAATACTCCCTGGGATGACATATGTTTTTCTACTTATTCCAACGTTTCAGTAGTCTGCTACTTGAAATTTAAGCAGACCTGGCTTCCCCACAGAAAGTAACCATCATGTGTTATGTGTGTATGTGTGTATGTGTGAGGGATGGTTGTGTGTATGTGTGTTGTGTGTGATGTTGGTCCGTGTTACGTTCCCCCTCTAGGACCAGGACCATCGGCAGCCGGATATCCCAGTCGTCAAGAAAGAACGCATAACGGACATTGCCTTGTCAGTCCGGACCATTGGCAGCCGGAAATCCAGATGTTGAAAGGCAATAGAAGTGCGTGTTTAGGTGTGTGTGTCTATTTGTGTGTGTGTGTGTGCATGTGTGTGTGTGTGTGTGTGTGTGAGAGAGAAAGAGAGAGAGAGAGAGAGAGAGAGAGAGAGAGAGTTGTGTGTATGTGTGTTGTGTGTGATGTTGATATCCGTGTTACGTTCCTCCTTTAGGACCAGGACCATCGGAAGCCGGATATCCCAATCTTCAAAGAGGAACGCTCGACGGATGTTTCCTTATCAGTCTGGACCACCGGCAGTCGGAAATCCAGATGTTGAAAAGGCAATGTAGTGTGTGAAAAGTGTTTTATGTTTGCACAGTACATAAGAGGTGTTTTGTATTTGTGTGTGTGTGTGTGTGTGTGTGTGTGTGTGTGTGTGTGTGTGTGTGTGTGTGTGTGTGTGTGTGTGTGTGTGTGTGTGTGTGTGTGTGTGAAGTGTGTTTGAAATGTTAATTTGTGTTTATGTTTGCCGAGGTTACTAAAAGGTTGGATTGAATTAGTATAATTTTGTACATGTTTGAACTTATACTATTACATAAATAAAAAATTAGGTTCTTTCAGAGGAAAGGATTTGTTTGCTGTATTGTTTGCCTCGGGTATGTGAAAGTTCTTAAAATTTAGCGTTTGTTAAAAAGAAAAGAAATTCCCTATTCTACTACTTAAAATTAACTTATACTACTACTGTGGGTTATTATTTGTGAGAGACAGGGTTGCTAATATGTAGAAGCATGCTAATTCTACATATTATGGGGTTGGATCGTTTCAAAGTCGGGTTAATGGTTTGATCTTGTTGCTTCTGGTCGTCAAGAGCAGAACTCTTGGAATTCCAGGAGATCGGTCTCCGGGGCAGAGCCTCGGTCCAAGGAGAGGTGGTACTTTTATGTCTCTGTCCGGGTAGTTTTGTTTGTCTTTTATCCGTCAAGATAACGTTGGTGAATGAGTGCCGTGGTTTTTTGTGTGAGTGCATTTAAGTGTGGAAAAAGGTTTTCGTTCCAAATCATCTGGTGTAGGGTCTTGTCTAATAATGTTTGTCTATGTGCGTAGAGATACGGTTGTAAGTCATTACACTCGAATACTATATGTTCCGGTGTTCCTATTTCTCCGCACGTGCATATGTTATTGTCAACTAAGTCCATGCGTTCTCTGTATGTTGGATAGGGTCCGTGGCCAGTAAGGTAATGAATAAATCCCCGACTGGGCACCAGGTATTTGGCTTTTAGGCGGTCTTTAATATTTGGGATCATTGCGTATACCCTTCTACCGGTTGTGCTTTGATCCATCTCGTCTACCATTCTGCAAGTATGTAGTTCTTTATTTCCGTCTTTGTCGTGGGCAGTTGGTTTGTGTTTAAGATGCGTTGTAGTTGTTGGTTGTCATTGTGTGTAAGATTGTATATTGCAGCTCGCTGTTTCACTACTAGGTCCAAGGGCATAGTTCCCACCAGTACATGAAGTGCATTATGTGCGGTAGTCCCATAAGCCCCCGTCAGTCGCAGTAAAACACTTCGTTGTGTACTGTTAATTTTTTGTCTAGGTTTGATTGTGTTAAGGCGATGTCCCCACGTGCTCGCGGCGTATGATACCATAGCACCGAGCACACTGTTGAGATATAGCCTTACGCAATTAAGTGGTATTTTATAAGTCCTTTGGACTAGCGTTGCAATGTTCTGCATTGCAGAAGTTGCACTTGCACGGACGGTGTTTATATGCGCAGAGTAATTCTGTTTTTCGTCTAATGTTAAGCCCAGATATTTTGTGTTTTGTGTTCTACTTATATTTGCACCATCTAGTTTGATGGTGGGCTCCCTTGCCAGGGTTCCCTTCATCACAAGGTATGCAGTTTTTTGTGGTGTTATGGTCATTTTGTTGGTTTTGCACTAACTTTGTGTATGGGTAAGGGCGATGTTAGCTTTACGTTCGATTTCCCTTCTGGAATTGCCTTCAACCACCAGCAAGATGTCGTCGGCGTATGCCATCGTCGACAACACTTCGTCAACGGTGTCCAGCTTTTCCAGGAGTTCATCCATTACAATATTCCAAAATAGGGGCCCACATATGGACCCCTGCGGGCAACCTTTATTTATATGTTTGGTAATGCTCTCCGTGCCTTGTAGGGTTACATACCTGTCCCCGCAGTAGCTCCTGAAAGAGTGGTATAGTTGTGATGGACAGTTTATGGTCGTAAGTCTTGTAAAGAGTGAAGGCCACCAAAGGTTATTAAATGCGCCTTCTATGTCCACTAATATTAATAGGACGTAAGTAGGTATTTAGGGCGGTCCTAATTCAAAACGCGACAGACGTATTTTCCTTGTGTAAAATACGTCTGTCACGTTTTGAATTAGGATTGGCCCTATATAATTTCAATGTAAAATAGTTGTGAAAACATGAATTCTTCTATACTTTCAATGTAAAATACTTGTGGGCACGTTTTGAATTAGGATCGGCTTTATATTACTTTCAATGAAACACACGTATGTTGAAAAATGTAAGTGCAGAGAAGAATGTGTGTAGCTGTTTTGAATTCGGTTTTCTAGCGAGAAGTTACACGTGCACCGTTTTGAATTAGGATCGGCGTTATATACCTTTAATGTAAAATGTGAAAACCTGAATTCTTTTCAAATGTAAAATACTAGTGGGCACGTTTTGAATTAGGATCGGCTTTATATTACTTTCAATGGAACATATTTCAAAACACACGTATGTTGAAAAATGTAAGTGCAGAGAAACTGTGTGTAGATGTTTTGAATTTGGTTTTCTAGCGAGACAGTATGACAGATGCAAAATATCGCATTCAAGTCAATTGTGTTTAAATTAAAGTGGATTCTGATTTATGTTTAGAGGCTGCAAATACACATGGGCCGGTTTCAATTCAAAATGAGTTCACTCTTGTGATAGGTTGAAAAGTGGGTTGGCAAAGTACGCAGATGGTGGTAATCTGCTATATAAGGAGATTGCTCCTAATATTAATTTAATTAGTCAAAGAAAAGCAATATGGATTTTAATACTCTTAATAAAACCACATATCGCAAACCTTATGTAAATTCAAAAGATCTTGTAGTGAATAAGAGGTTTGAAGTTTTAAAAGTGGAAACAATCAAGACAAAATATGGAGAAAGAGTATTAGTGGAAACAGAAGAGTTCAAGAGTATATTGCCATTGAGATATTTTGAATACCTTCAAGCACATGGAGTGAAACAATTAAATGAAAGTATTGGCTCGAACAAACACGTATACATAACTAGTAAGGGATCGATCGGTCTAACTGTCAACATAGAATTTTCAGAATAATATGTCACTAATTTAAGAAATTAGTTTATTATTATAACACATCTAAGTCGATTGTATAAAGAATGATGTATCAAATTAAAGTGGGTTCTGATTTATGTGCGTTTTACTTTGAGTTTACTACCTTGATTAGAGAAAGTCTTGTTTCAAAGAGAAACTTTTATAAAATACTTTTTATTTTACAAATTGTTGAATATTTTGATCTAACTATTTATAAATGAAAAGTATTTATTAACTCCCGTTCTTGAAGTATCTGCTGCTCCCTCGCTGTTAGTTCCTCTCTTTTTGCTTTATTATTTCTAGTTCCAAATCTATACGACGCAGTAGCTTCTCTCCACGCTTTTAAATGCGTTAAGCAACTCTAGTGTGTCATCTTCGTAGGATTTGTCATCTTCACAGCAAACAGCCATATTAGATTCTGTACATAACTTTTCATAGTTGACATGTTTTGCCTGATCTGTGAGCATAACATAAAAGATTATTGTAGGTTCACCTTTTCTTTTGTATACTACCTGATGTTTCTGAGAGGATCAGAGTGTGTCAACGATCCTACGATAGCCTCAGAATTTCCAGAATGGTTTTTTGATCTAATGTAACTTATAAATTAGTACTGTTTTAAAAACACATGTATAAATGTGAAAAAAACACTTACCGTGATATATCTATTACGTCACTATCAAAAATAGCAGCAGTGTTGAATTGAGGCGAAGAACAACCAAAAACTTCTTTAATAACGTCTTCGTCAGAATGTAATATAAATTGCTCTAAAACTTTTACGTTGGTACTATTACAATTTTTGATTGATGACAAGTTACTCATTTTTTAAAAATTGCTAGTAATAGTAACTAATAACTATACAAGAGATCTGATTGAATACTGTCGGTAAAATCTACGTGAAGTATTTATATTAAATAATAAACTGATCTGTTAGAAAAAATTAAAAATTTGCATCGTTTTCTGAAAAAATTCAGCTCTGTAATCTATTCTAATGAACAAAACAGTATGTAAGCGAATATAATTATACCTCAGCAGAAATAATGAATTAGTTTCATTGTCCGAAAAAGAAATTGAAATGAATTCACATAATAAAACCCTAAATTAGATTAATTTCGTTTTAGATTACCGCTGACATAATTTATATGTAAATATAGGTAATTGTGTGTTTAAGCGATTTTATGCTGTATAAGAAATTTTTTTTAAAGGTACTGCTCAGCAGAAATAATGAATTACATTCATTGACTGAAACAGAAATTGCAAGAAAGCGCATAATAAAACCTAAATTAGATTAATTTCGTTTTATATTACTGCTAGCATAATTTATTTTCCATAAAAAATTAACAAAAATTGACTTTATATGCATATATATATATATATATATATATATATATATATATATATATATATAGGGATATAGTAATTTGTGCGGGTGTATGTTTACGCTAATCATGCGTTTTTAAAAAAACCATGAGTGCGTGTAAATTATGATATTTTTCTTCGGATTAATTTTTCGTTTAAAAATAATGCAATGCAAATAAATCCCTTAAGTAGTAATATTTATAGAATAAGTTTTTTTAGATTACCGCTGACACAATTTACATGCATATATATAGGTAATTTGTGTGAAAATTCTTTAAAGGTACTGTTATATAATAAAACTGCAGAATGTTTTTTTAATACTGGGTTTTAAAAACCATGAGTGCGTGTAAATTATTAAACAACACGGTTTAATCTGAGACATTTTTTTTTCAAATTTGCTTTGTTTTTATTTAAAAATATTTCAATGTAATCGTAAAAAAATAGCGCTGTAATGATAATGTATTTTCTGTACACATAATAAATCAAAGGTCGTATAAAAACATTTTTTGTAGTAAACGCATACGGAATGAAAAATGATGTTGAATGCATTCCTTTTGCAGTTGTTTTGCCAGAGTTGCATTCAGTATGTAAATATTGGAAATGCTTGCATAGCGAATTGTTTGTCATAGACACGTACTGAAGGCAACTCTGCAATTTTTTAGACCGCATGCACGATTCAAGCTTAAAAATCGTCTTGAATAAAAACGTAAATAAAGGCGATTTTTTTAACAATTGCATTCAAAGCAATTCGCTATGCAATTATTTCGATTTGTATGCTATTTTCTTTTACAGTTGTTTTGCTTACGCGTTTTCCGTAAACTCAGATGAATGAACCTTTTTGCAGTTGTTTTGCTTACGTCAGATGATATTTTATATAAATAGTAAATAGAGAAAATACGTATATTATTAAGTAGTGTATTTTGATTTTCTATAGAATCATGAATGCTGAAACCGTATCCGAGATTAGTAGCGCAATTTTGAGATTAACTGTAAAATGCGTGAATCTAATTAAATCAGTGAATGAAATAACAAAACACATTTTAATTATCAAAGCAAATATTAGTATATTGAAGCTTGCTATTAGAAATAAGGTATACGAAGACAATCAACAAGAAAATCCTAGTAGGCTGGAATCTAATTTAGCACATCTTAAAAGCTACCTTGTACGATTAAGGCACTTGAAACGCTCTTTGGAATATCGTGGTAAAGGTGTTGACGCAACGCTTTCTAGAGGTCATACTCGAAAAAATTTGATTTGGCATGATGTACAATCATGTTTTGGAAGTCGAATAATTACGGGACTTATTACCAATTTAAATTATAGAGATCCTCTAGTGTTCTTAGACAATGCGTTCGCTAGTTGGAAACGCAAGATTGTTGCTTGCTTAAAAAAGTCAATGTTGAAAGTTAATGTAATATTTGCCGCTAACTTTGTTAAGCCTACAACTGGCGAAATAGATTTGAAAACGTTTCCTACTGCAAATCGTCACATCGATATAAATACCAATCTCAAGCTGTGGTATAAGGAGAACGTATTGAACAAGATTTCGAAGCGATTAGAAGAATTTTGCGAGAAAGATTCTGGTTGGGCAATCCAAGAAGTTTTACACTTGAAGGTAAATATAAACAATCATGATCCACTTAAAGGAGGGTGTTCAACGTTTGTACCGGTTCCGGACTTTATAAAAAAAAAGCTGTGGTAAATGTAATAAATAACGATCAACATTGCATTTTTTGGAGATTGGTTTCCGCTTTATATCCTGCTAAACAAAATAGTCAGAGAATATCTAGCTATCCACATTTTGATACAGTATTACGCTACAATTCAATTCAGTTTCCAATCGCATTAAAAGACATAAAAAAATGGAGAAGCTTAACAATCTCGCAATTAACCTATATTGTATAGAAAATACTAAAATACTGCCATTTTGTTTAAGTGAAAATTTTAAAAAAATTGAACCTATTAATCTGTTAGTTTTAAATAATGATTCCTTACAATATTCTCGTCCGACAAATGCTAATGAGAATCACTTTCATTTTACTTGGATTAAGGATATGTCAAAATTATTTGCAAAACAGTTATCTTCACATGAACATAGAAAATTTTTTTGTTATAGATGTTTAAATAATTTTAGTACAGGAGCATTACTTAAGCGTCATTCGAATTATTGCGAAAAACAGAATACTTGCTCAATAAGATTACCCGAAGAATCCGAAAAGTATCTAACATTTAAACATTTCCACTATCAAGAAAAAGTATCATTTGTAGTTTATGCAGATCTCGAATGTATATTAGAACCATGCAATGAGTCGGAGGTAATACTAAACACAGTCTCTTACAAAATGCATATACCCTTTAGTGTAGCGTATTATTTGAAATGCTCGTATGATAATAAATATTCGAAATTTCAATTGTATCGCGGAAAGGATTGTATAGAATGGTTTGTTGCTCAATTGAAACTGATTTCAGAAACGACTAATAAAATTTTCTGTAACCCAAAACCTATGAATCCTTTAACAGAAGAACAAAAGTTAGCATTTAAATTTGCCCTTCACTGTCACATTTGCAATAAACCTTTTAGTATAGATGATATTAGAGTTCGCGATCACTGCTACTTTACAGGTGAATTTCGAGGAACGGCTCATCAAGATTGCAACATCAATTATCATAATTTTTATATGATACCGGTAGTTTTTCATAACTTATCAGGCTACGATTCGCATTTCATTATTAAAAAAATTGCGTTAGGGTTTTCAGGTTTGGTAAGAATTCTACCAGTAAATAAGGAAAAATACATATCTTTTACAAAATATGTAAATGGTACGAAAGTTACTTTTAGATTTATCGATTCATTCAGGTTTATGGCATCTAGTATCGAAAAATTAGCTTCATACTTAGATGATAATAAAAAATCCATCACCAGGGAAAATTGTAACACCGATAATGAGTTTCAGTTACTTACGCGTAAAGGTATATTTCCTATGATTACATTAACTCTTGGGATAGGCTCAATGAAACCGATTTACCCTGTAAAACAGCATTCTTTAATCGTTTGCGCAATAAAGAAATCTCAGAAGAAGACTACAATCATGCTAAACACGTTTGGCAAACATTTAATATAAAAACACTAGGGGACTATTCAGATCTATATTTAAAAACAGATGTACTGCTCTTGACTGATATATTTGAAAACTTTAGAAAAACTTGTATGTTCACGGATAAGTTAGATCCGCTTCACTACTTTACGGCTCCTGGTTTAGCTCTAGATGCGATGTTAAAAACGACGAACGTTAAACTCGAGCTGCTTACTGATATTGAAAAAATAATGTTTTTAGAACGGGGAATTCGTGGCGGTGTTTCTCAATGTTCGAATAGATATGCTAAAGCAAATAACAAATATATGAATGCAGATTATGATCCAAATTTCGATTCTAAATATTTAATGTATTTTGATGTTAATAATTTATATGGGGCTGCAATGTCTGAATATCTTCCATATGGAGAATTTGAATTTTTAGATGGTACCAGTCCAGATATAGTACGTTTAGACATACTTAATATTCCCGATGATTCTGATGTAGGATATATTTTTGAATGCGATTTACACTATCCAGTATCTTTACATGAAATTCATAGTGACTTACCTTTGGCGCCTGAACATATGATACCACCAGTACCTTCTAATAAATCAAACTTAAAGAAATTACTTACAACTTTATATCCAAAACTCAACTATATTATTCACTACAAGAATTTAAAAATGTATTTAAGCTACGGTTTAGAACTGAAAAGATTCATAAGGTTCTTCGGTTTAAACAAGCTCCTTGGTTAAAAGAATACATTGATTTGAATACGAAATTAAGACAACAGTCAAAAACAGTTTCGATATATGCTTTTATAAAAATATGATAAATTCGGTTTATGGAAAGATGATGGAAAACGTACGGAAAAGGAAAATGTGAAATTAGTGACCAAATGGGAAGGACGGTTTGGAGCTCGTAGTTACATAGCGAAGCATAATTTTCATAGTTGCACTGTGTTAGACAAAGATCTAGTCTAATAGAAATGAATAAATTAGAGGTTTACTTAAACAAACCCATTTATGTAGGTTTCTCTGTTCTAGATATTTCAAAACCTATTTATATGAATTTCACTATAGTTATATAAAATCGCAATTTGCTAACAAAGCAAAGCTGCTGTACACAGATACGGATAGTTTGATATACGAGTTTAGCGTTGAAGATATTTACTCTTATATCAAACAAGATATTCATAGATTTGATACTTCCGATTACGACCCTCATAACAAATATCATATTCCATTATCAAATAAAAAAGTTCCTGGTATTATGAAAGATGAAAACAATGGTGACATCATGCTAGAGTTTGTAGGACTTAGATCTAAAATGTACACTTACAGAGTTCAGGATAAGATAATATAAAAGTCAAAGGGATATTCCTTAGCAAGTATTAAGCAAATTTCTTTTGATGATTATAAGAATGCTTTGTTTTATAAACAGACTGTACAGAAACAGCAATGTTTAATTAGATCAGTCAAACATGATGTCTGTACTATTAAACAAAACAAAATTGTTCTTAATCCAAGTGATGATAAAAAAATTCTTAGTACCTTAACCACTGATACTAAACCTTGGGGGTATAACTATACATACATACAGAAATGACATGTAAAGCTTCAACCACTGGCTCAAATAAAGAATGCAATTTATTTTATCTAGATTAACATATAATATTTTTTAGTTATAAAACTTCAGTGTTATGTTTATACCTGCACAAGTACGCCGATTTTCGTTTTTGGATATATCTAAAAATAGGATACCTTTCAATCTGCCCGAGTTTTGAACTATATATTAGTATAAATGTATTGTAGAGAAAAATAGTAGTAGTAGTAGTAACCGTTCTGTTTAAAAAAATCCAGTTTGTTACTAACATACCAGTTAGTTTATTTGAGAAATGTATAACAAAACTTTTATTTAAAATTGTCAATGTTTATGGCTGTTTACTAAATCACTTAATAATTCAAACATGTAAAAGATATTGTAGAAACATGTAAAAATATTAATAAATAGACTGTGATTGCTAAATGATTTATTGTTTTTTCATAATTTGTAAAGGTACAGTAATAATAATAATAAAGTAATTATAATATTCTTATGCTGTTTGAGAGTGGATTGTATTTGACTATCTTATCATGAAGTATAAGGCAATGACAAGATGTATTTGGCAAAACGTTTCTGCTAGTTTCAAATTCTAATCTAATATCGACAGTACCAGATTTTAACGCTTCGTTTTGTCTAGAACAATCTATGACTACTAATGGTGCAATACTTCGTAAATCTTCAGGATTAAAAAGTGACTCATTTTCCTTTTCGTAGTATGATTGCTGAAACTGAGCATACATCTCATATAACAACGCAGTCTGTTTATTCTCGAACCTCAAATTTAAGTTATCGTACGGGAAAATTTCTGAATTTAAATATAGTTTCATGTTGGTTAAATAGCAATGATCAAAACGACTGTAGTTGCTCATGTATCTATTTTTCGGTTGGTTTGGAATCCTACATTCACAAATCTTGGTTTTTCTAATTGTGTTGTTGTTTTAATGTTCCATGTATGACGTTGCGTTTCTTGTAGAAGTTGATATTCATGCAACTCCCATCCTCTAAACGGAATATGCAAATCCTGATTCTGTGCAACGCATTCTATTAAATTAATTCGTTGAGTATCATCAACGGCTACATGCGGCATTTTCCATAAAACTTTGTTTAAAACAACTTTTATTTCTTCATCGGGTGTAGGATTAATTATAGCATTAGTATCAAAACTAGAACGTAGTAAGACTAACTCATGACGGAGGTTTAAAATAATTTTTTTTAAATCTTCGCATAATCCGAGAACCATTGAAAGGTTTATTGCAACATTAAAATTCCTATTGGCATCAACTATTTGTGAATCATCCATAGGAAACCACCCAGCGTTTTGTAAATGTTTACTTTGATTGCTATTATATGAAACATATCCCTTCATTATAGACGTTAATCCAGGATTCCGAACACGATCTACAATGATACCACCAATCTCATATGTAATTTCATCAAAAAGCAGCAAAATTCCATTATTTACAAACTTTGCTGTCTGAGATGGCGTTCCATCTGTTCGAATTAATTTGCCTTCTATGTACAGCATGCTCTTCGATGGTAAGGTGTATACATCTTGTTGTTGTATAGGGATTCGAATTTCATCATTATTGTTTAAAGATGTGTTAGCATAAGGTTGATGAGTATGTTTTCAATATTAACAATTGCATTGTCGAAGTAAACTTTTCACGCACGTTCAGTATTTCACTATTCATTCTACTTTTTTTTAATTAAATGCAGTCCTAACGATTGTAGAAACTGCCAGTTTTGTGTTGTTAGCGGTCTTGAAACAATCAATCGAGTGTCGATTACTTTGAAATTTCCAGCATTTATATCAATTCTTGACATGTTGCGTGCATTATACTTAATACCCATGGCTATTGCAGATTTTTTTTAAATGCAACCTTACAGTTAGCAGTTCTCCTCTGAAATTAACTAAATTTCCATCTTGATTTAACACTTTTAACTATTATTTCATTTATTATACGTGACCTGATTGGTAGATATATAATCGTAGGTGGACACTCGACAATTTTAAAACCTGCAGGTACTTGAGGAAAAAATTCGTGTATTACATGGGCTGGTTTACTATTTAAATAGGATCCACTTGCAATATTACAATCGATTAAAACTGCATTCACTTTACAAATGTTGATCGCGTAGTCTGCTTGATGCGTGACAAATGCTAGCAATTTTCGCGGATTGAAACCAAGTAGAAAACCAATTGAATCCTTTTTGGTAAAATCCACATCTAGACTACATTTAATACTACATTTAAGTGTATTATTGTCAGCTGTAATTTCTATGTACACTGGTGTCTTTCTAGCGCTTCGTGATTGATCCATACGACCACGCCATCTTTTATCACCTAAAGCTTTTTGAAGATATTTATTAATTTCTCTAATCTCATAAGCACCTTCAGGTATTTCTATGAATTCTCCGTTAGATCCATAATAAAATTTATTATTTATTCCTTTTTCTATGTTTGGAATTGTGTTATAAGACTCAAAATTTGTTAATCCTAATACGTACTCCGAATCATTATCCAAGTTTATAGGAGGATTAAAATTGCTTGTTAAAACTGAAGTGTTTCCCGTTAGAGTAAAAGTGTACGACATAACAACTTCGTACGCAGTTCTATGCACTACTTAGAAATTGTAAGCATAAATGACCGCAAAACACAGTACCGTACGATTGTTCTTGGTTAATGTTATAAAGAATTTTACATTTACCCCCGCTATTCAAATAACTTATCAACTCTGTTGGCGGTCGCAGGTTTCCGTAGCTGTCATAGCGCTACTACCGTACTTTTTGTAAGAGGTCCAATGCGTGCCTAAACCTTCTATCCCATCTAAATTAATTATACCACATTCTTTTAAATTAACTTTCTTGGGAAGATTGTTTCTCATGAACACTCCACGGAAATATGGTACTTCTAATTGCTTAACAAACTCTATTAATTCTACATTACTTAGTGCTCGATTAGGTAAAATCAAGTTGCGTTCCTTTGAGGTTTTGCAGGGGCTAAAAAAAGACCAAAACCTTTTTTATAAGGTTTGATGTACATGCCGTTTCCGACTGCAATGTCCTCCATTGCCTTGTTATGACGTTGTTTTCCGCTAGTTGTTCCTTAGCTATTTTAGTATCTGAAACTGCTTTTGCAACAGCAGCTGCACCTCCAGTAAGAGTACCAAGAGCGCTTAGGCCTGCAAAATTGGTATTAGTGGTAGAAAACCTCCTGTTTTAGGAATTGATATAATACGAGCTGATTTAATATGCTTCTTTTGTTTTGCTGTATTGGCTGCCTTAATTGCTATGTTGATTGCATCCATAATATTAGATCCTTTAGTCTTTTTAAAGCTGTACGTGCTTGTTTGATAATACTTTTAATACCTAGCGTACTTCTTATTTTACGTTTCTTTATCAGTTTTCTTATTTTATTGATATTTTTGTTCTCGGTGATGCACAGGCACCCATACCAAGTTTTACTTTAGCTTTCATTGCGGTAGCTACTCCAAATGCTGCTACTTTTTCACCTAAAGACGAGTCACCAGAATTTAGTCTTTCTGTAGCTAACTGAGCTAACTTCGAATCTGCTTGATGACGTTTAGATAGATCCTTTTCTTTGGTGTATGCAATATCGTGGTCCTTACAAGCCTCGTCTAACTTGTTTATTCCTTGTCTCCCCGAGCTAACCGTTCGATTAGTTTTGTACCCGGACCGCAAAATTTGTAACCCGGAATATGCGCTTCAAATGGTAAATTGTTAATTACAGTATTTAATAGTCCGTTCCCAGTAGTTTTAGAATTATTATATGTAATCATTAGCGGACAACTATCCTCTCTAGCTGTGCAGTAAATAAATAAAATATTATGAATTAATGATTCTTTATATACTCGCCGTTTCTTATATATATATATATTATATATATAATTTTTTTTTTACAAATCGAATTTAGTACTTGCAAACATGCGTGTTGTGAAACAATCAACACCTTTAACCATAAACAATAATGACATTGGCGTGCAATCCTTAGCTAAAAAGAAAAAACATAGTGTTCTTCTGCCTTCATCTATTCGATGTCTAGTTGTTGGTCCATCAAATTGCGGTAAAACCAACGTTATGATTGGGCTGATAGAACATCCTAATGGTTTAAAGTTTGAAAACGTATATGTTTATTCTAAATCACTTTATCAACCAAAGTATCAATACCTTGAAAGTCTACTGCAATAAAAGGGATCAAATATTATACATTTTCCAGTTCTGATAATATTATATCACCATCTGATGCTCGAAATAATTCTATATTTGTTTTTGATGATGTAGCTTGCGATAAACAAGGTATCATTAGGGAATACTTTAGTATGGGGCGTCATAAACAAGTAGACAGTTTTTACCTTTGTCAAAGTTTTACTCGTATACCTAAGCACTTACTACGTGATAATGCTAATCTTTTAGTTTTATTTAAACAAGATGATTTAAACTTAAAACACATATATGACGATCACGTCAATACTGACATGAAGTATGATAAATTCCGTGAAATATGTGCTGCTTGTTGGCAAGACAAATACGGTTTCTTAGTTGTAGACAAAGATAGTGATCCAGATCAAGGAAGGTACCGAATAGGTTTTGATCACTTCATACATATTTAAACCTTGAGAGACGCAAGTATCGTTAGTATCGAAGAATTTTTTTTTACTACAATAAACTTTTACGCAATGAACAAGGAGGCGATAAAACTTAAAAGAATTTTAATTAAGAAAAGAAACATTGTAAAAAACAAATTGCGCCAGTTAAAAGATAATGAAGTCGTCCAAGTGGAATCAATCTTACCCATAACATCACGATTAGAAACTATTGCTAATAAACTGGATGGGGAAAGTGCGGTAAAGAAAGAAAAATTTAAAGAAGAAGAACTGCCTCATAGCAGTGTAAAAAAAATTAAACCTAAATTGCTAGAAAGGAACGTTGACTATATTGATTCACCGGTTATTGCTCAGCATATACCAAATATAAAAAATGATGCCATAGAGGTAGATGATGATGATGACGATGTTGAGAATGAATACGAAGCAGAAATTAATCGAAATGCACAAGAAGCCCAGGAATATATTCAAAGCTTTGCCGATTCACCTGGTATGACACATTATCTCGAACAGCTACATCCGCTACCTCGAGAATATATTTACAAAATGTTTAAAGATGTTAAGAACGAATTTGATCATAAATATGGTATTAGGTTTAACCCTGATTGAAATGGTCTTATGATAGGCAATTCGAATTTCGCGTTGGATGATGAAAATGTTCTAATAAATGATTTGAAATATAAAGGTACTCCTGGATTATACGAACTACTGTTTAAAAATATCCTGTCGGGTACAGTCATCAAGATCTAAAGTCGTATCTTGATATTGTAAAAGAACAAATGCTAATAGAAGATATTATTCTGAAACAGAACAAATTCAGGGTAATACTTCATATAAGTACAAAAATATAATATCTACATTAAACATACTTCCCAAACACCCCGTAGACCTAGAACATTACCCTATAGAAAGCGTCTT
The DNA here is from genome assembly GCA_036346225.1 of Platerodrilus igneus. NCBI lineage: Eukaryota > Metazoa > Arthropoda > Insecta > Coleoptera > Lycidae > Platerodrilus > Platerodrilus igneus. The sequence goes on from JARFIW010000791.1 coordinate 9,816,521, forward strand.
GGAGACGGTATGACAATGGAAGTATCAAATAACGCTATAGATTATTTATATTGGAATGATCCCAATGAACTTGTTGATAGATTACGACTTTTAGTTTCATCTCAGACTGCTGGACACACAGGTCCCGGCAACGAAATAAATTCGATCATTGAAGAATTGCGTGAGGCGAAAGTAATTAGATGATATGACAATTGACAAATTTGGAAGGCACTTACATAACCGTAAAATAGATATAAGTGAACAGGAATATGAAAACAAAAGTAAAGGTTTTGAAACCTTGATTGAGTACAAGTTACATATGCTACATTACACGGTAGTAGCAACGTTTTACTCTAATACATTCCTCGACGGTGACAAGACATTCCTTATTTTCAACATTAAACATAATTATGAATTTCCTTATGAGGAAGCAGTCATTGAGAATATTAAAGGATACCCGCAAGACATTGAAATTCTTATAAACGAAAAAAGTTATGTAATTGCACAGTTACAAGGATTTTTGCTTAAACGTATGGATGTAATCAGCTTTCGTGACAGCGGTGCTTTTATAAACAATACCACAATGTTTCTTGATTTTATATTAAAAGTTCCTTTCAAAGCAAGTGGAGCCCACGACATTCAAACATAGAAGTATTTCATTAATTGTATTTAATAAATCCTGATTAGAAAAAAGTATTATGATAGTTGCTCAATCAAAAGTGAAAGAGGATATAGTAAATGAACTTCATAAACCAGCAAGAATAAATTTCAAGAGACGCAAAGTGATAGTAAAAGGTTTAAATGACCTTCTTTAGACCGATTTGATTGAAATGCTACCATATTCGCAAACAAACAAAGGATTTAAATACATTTTAGTAGTTATTGATTGTTTCTCCAAATACGTATGGGCCGTACCACTTAAAAGTAAACCGGGTATTGATGTTACTGCTGCAATGAAAACAATTTTAAATAAATTTAAAAATCCGCCAAGAAATTTGCAGTCTGATTTTGGTAAAGAATATTATAACAAACACTTTCAATCCTTAATGCAGACACATGGCATAAACCATTATAGTGTTTTTTCTACCAAGAAAGCATGCATTGTGGAAAGTGTAATTAGAACTTTAAAGGGAAAAATGTGGCGCTTGTTTAACCTGAACGGTTCTTACAATTGGATAAAAAATTTAAGCGATATTGTGAAACAATACAACAATACAGTTCACAATACTATCGGAGTCAAACCTGTAAAAGTTGATAAATCAAATGAAAAAACTATTCTTAAATCATCATTTACCCACATCAAACTTGCAACCAAAATACCAAAATATTCAATAAAAGACAGTGTGAGGATTAGTAAACACAGGAAGCATTTACGAAAGGTTACACGCCAAACTGGTCAAATGAAATTTTAAGATTAAAAGGTAAACGTAACCAATCCTACAACATATATATTAGAAGATCAAGATGAGAAAGAAATCAAAGGTGCATTTTATGAAACGGAGTTGCAAAGGTTAAACATCCAGGAATTTACCTGGTAGAAAAGTCCTAAGAAAGAGTGGAAATAAAGTTTTGTAAAATGGTTAGGCTTCTCTAACGTACACAATAGCTGGATCGATAAAAATAATGTTTGCTAGAAGTTGTTATAATAATAGTTCATAAGGCTAACATTGTAAAATATATTAAAATAAATAATACAGACAAAATCTTTCTATTGTTTTTATTATTATTATAAAGGAATTTTGTAAGGCTAACATTGTAAAATTATATTAAAATAAATAATACAGACAAAATCTTTTATTGTTTTTATTATTATCAAGCCATTCTTTTAATAAAAAGATATTTTGTTTTGCGCATTGCAAATTATTATTGCTGTGTCTACAACAATGGATGTTATATTTTAAACGATTGTTGATTTTTAACTCCGATAGCTTAGGACAACCTAGTGCAAGCATATCAGTTACAAAGTTTTGCATTATATATGTTTCAATCAATTTCTTCTTTTCTAGACCATTCACAAATACTTCTTCACCGGGTCGGATAATTTGCTTCAAATAAAGCGCTATATATGATGACACCATTCCAGCCGTTGAAGATTCATCCCAAGAAATACCATGAATATTCCTTGTCACCCAGTCGTTATGTTTTATATGATCTTGACTCAAACAACTGGACTGCATTGGTAGTTTAAAAATTTGATGCCAAACATCACCTTTCAACAAGTTCAAAACCGCAATTTCTTTACACACAAACTCGTTTTTCTTGTATTTAAATCCCTGAATATCAATTATATACATGTTTGTATGTAAATATATGCAGTAAACTTCGACTAATTAAATTAATATTAGGAGCAATCTCCTTATATAGCAGATTACCACCATCTGCGTACTTTGCCAACCCACTTTTCAACCTATCACAAGAGTGAACTCATTTTGAATTGAAACCGGCCCATGTGTATTTGCAGCCTCTAAACATAAATCAGAATCCACTTTAATTAAAACACAATTGACTTGAATGCGATATTTTGCATCTGTCATACTGTCTCGCTAGAAAACCAAATTCAAAACATCTACACACATTTTCTCTGCACTTACATTTTTCAACATACGTGTGTTTTGAAGTATGTATGTATGTTCCATTGAAAGTAATATAAAGCCGATCCTAATTCAAAACGTGCCCACAAGTATTTTACATTTGAAAAGAATTCAGGTTTTCACATTTTACATTAAAAGTATATAACGCCGATCCTAATTCAAAACGGTGCACGTGTAACTTCTCGCTAGAAAACCGAATTCAAAACAGCTACACACATTCTTCTCTGCACTTACATTTTTCAACATACGTGTGTTTCATTGAAAGTAATATAAAGCCGATCCTAATTCAAAACGTGCCCACAAGTATTTTACATTGAAAGTATAGAAGAATTCATGTTTTCACAACTATTTTACATTGAAATGTTTTCACAACTATTTTACATTGAAATTGTATAGGGCCGATCCTAATTCAAAACGTGACAGACGTATTTTACACATGGAAAATACGTCTGTCGCGTTTTGAATTAGGACCGGCCCTAAATACCTACTGACGTATTTTTTGTGCGATTGCTTGATGGTTTGTATTGCTTGGTTTATGGCGTCCTCGGTTGATTTGTTTTCTGTAAAGCCGTCTTGTCTTGGATGTACTCCTGTGATTTGTCTGTGGTCCTGCATTCGTTTACATAATAGTTTTTGATACGTTTTTCCTAGGGTGTTCAAAAGGCATATGGGTCGGTAAGAGCCCGGTTGTTTGGGGTCTTTACCTTTCCCTTTAGAGATAATTACGACATTCGCCTGTTTCCAGATGTTCGGAAAAACAGCTTGTGGTATGCATTCATTGTACATTGCTGTAAGCGTCGGTGTTAACTTATCTTGTAGCGCTATGCCAATCTTCGCAAGAATTCCGTCCGGTCCGGGTGCTTTCCTGCTCTTCGATTGGCATAGTGCGTATCTCACTTTGTCTTCTGTGAAAGGATCTAAGTTGTCGTCTTGTCTGTTCCATGGTCGGTTACCTATGTGGTTTTTGTCGATTACTCCTTGTCGTCTGAGTCGTTGTTCGTTAGTGTCGTCTTGAACGTTGTCATCGGGCAAAAGTGTTTGTAATAGCAGTGTCGCAGTTTCACTCCAGTCTTTTGTGTATGTACCGTCTTGTTTTATTAAAGTTGAATAAGTCATTGGTGGTTTGATTTTACCCTGAGTGATTTTATAGGGTATTCCCCAGGCGTCAGTTTGTAAGTGTCTTTCCACGAATAATTCCCATGATTTCCTTTTCATGTCAGTCAGTTCTTTTTGGTATATGTCTTTTAATTGTCGATAATTTGTTAGGTGGTATGCTCTCTCAGCAGGTGTTAGGGAGTTTTGGTAGCTTTTTCTCGTCCGCTGTGTTTCCTTTTTTAGGTTTTGTAAGCGTCTTGTTCATTGACTTGTCTTTGTGTGTCGTGTTTTCCGTTGTTTTAGGAGCACTTGCTCCATTGTGCGTCTAATTGTGTTGGTGAGTAGTTTTGTATACTCCTGAACGTTTTCATCTGATGTTATATCTTGTGGGGGTACAAATGTGTCCCTCGGTTTGTTCCAATTTGCATTTCGTATTTTGTATCGTTGTACATTGGTGAAGTTTTGTGGTGTGTCAAATGGCCTGGTTGTCATGTCAATGTTCGACGTGATTAGGTTGTGGTCACTAACGGCTTGGTGTTCTAATACCTGCCAGTCTTGTATGTAGTTGTACGCCAGCCCATTCGTCAGTGTAACGTCTATGTTTGTTCCTGTTCCTGCATGGGTGTTGTATGTGGATGGGTTATTAGGAAGGTTGATTACTTCGAGTTGTAGTTCGTTAATCAAGTTTTCGACTTATTCTCCGCGTTCGTCCGTGACGGAACTGTGCCACATCGGACATTTTCCATTTACGTCTGCCATAATAACTATTGGTTTGTTATTGTAAGTGTGTAATATGTTGCGTATGTTGTTTATGTACGGCTGGGGATCCAGTCTGTACTGGAAGTAGCTTGTTACCAAGATCCACTTTCCAATCCGACCGTTTGAGACCTCCAGATATGTGCAGTGTTCTCCGCTGTATCGTTGGATTGTCGTGATTGTCAATGTGGGATCAAAAGTGACCACTGCCGTTTGTGGGTTTCTACCTGTATGTATTTGTCTTGCCCTGACTGGTATGTTTGGAATCTTCCCATGCACCAGATAAGGTTCCGGTATAAAAAGTGCATGTAATCGTAAGGTTTCAGCTAGTTGTCTAAGCTCTTTCATTACAGTTGCACAGTGCATGGCATTTATTTGACCAATTCTGATCGTTTCGTCGTCCATTAGGGGTAATAGGTGTTTATGCTGCATTCTGGTTGTTGCTTGTGTTTGTGTGAAAATGTTGTGTGTGAGTGTAGGTTCGTATTCCGTTTGTGGGTGGGTTACTATTTTGTCTGTGTGCATGTTCTCTTGTATTGCTTGTTGAAGATGTTGTCGATACGTGATTGCCCTTGCTTTGTTCCTTTGAATTTGTGAGGATTGTTTGTGTTTAGTTTGGTTAGGTTTACTGTCCATAGTCGGCTTTTTGTATGAGTCTGTCCATTAACATTTTGTGGGTTGTGCAATCTTTAGGGTTAGAAGCGCACTTTTTGTTACATTTTAAGCATGGTATGCAAACTGAGTGTTGTCCGTGCTTGGGGCAGTCTGCCCTTTTGTGCTTGGAGTCTTCTTCCCCACAGTGTCCACATGTATCGGTGGTGCGTGTGCAATGTTTTGTGACGTGTCCTAGATCGAGACATCGTAGGCATTTGGGTACTACTAAACGGTCTTTCACTGTAACACAGCGATATTCGATATAGAGTTTTCCTAGATTTATTAATATATTCCTCACTTTGCCACTTACCGTCGCAACATGATGTTGAGTCGGTTTGTTTTTCGGTCCTGTTTTGAAACTGAGTTGAAGGTCCCTATTAAAATCCTCTCTGTTAATTAGGTGTTCAAGGTGTTGAGTATAAATTAAATCTGCCCGTGGTTTGTTTCAATTACAAAGATTCTTTTACAGCCGAAAGATAGTGTTTTGTACTCTCGAGTGCTCTATTTCAGTGGCATGCATATATAGATACCAAGAAATGGGAAAATTTTCAGGATATAAATTAATTTGGTTAATTTTATAATAATGCCCCTAAACTTCAGACGAATGCTATTTACTGATTTTGAGTTGGAACAGAATACCGTGATTGTATTTTTCTAGACGTGCTTATTCAGCTGCGACTTAATAAAAATTCTCGATGATAAAAGAAACACTTCCTAGGGTATACATATAACGGCAATAAATTCCAAATTATTAATAATTTGTATAAATTACGTGAATTAAGTTTTCGAAAAAAATTGATTGCTATCCGTGAAAAATATTATTTATACATATATTAAGTTGCAAAATAAGTAAGTTTACACACTAGTCGTAATCATAGGGTAAATCTTAACATTAGCTTTTTATGTAATACATTACCTAAAATTTAAAATACACATCACTTTCCGAAATAAATTCTTCCTTGCAACTTAATAAACTGTGATGCTAGAAATAAGGTATATTCGAAATAAAGCTTTGGAAATAAGTATAAATAAACTAGCGTTGTGTAGAATGAATTGAAATATACAACTTCAAAGTTCAGATCCAGAAATTGACTAAAACTTTTCGTTATAGAAACACTAGCGATCATATGTAGCATAATATGCAGTGCTTCATTGTGCGTTAACCCCCAAGACACCGCGCTTCCAATTTCGGAAATATTCACTTCAAAGCTCAAATCCGAAAATGGGTATTAACATTTTTATTGTAGTAAGCACTAACGACAATAATATGTAGCGTGTTAATAAATAACGCCCAATGTGCTCAAAACGCTTGAGAAATTTTATTGAAGTGGTACGTCCTTAGTGTTGAGAATGATAGAAGATTGATTTTGGTGCAGTTGTGAGTATTTAAATTGTACTCAGGCGGAATATTGCTTCGTCAGAAAATACATCATCGACAACGTTGTCACAAATTCGTTGATGTCCATCAATTCTAGACAAAACTGCATTTTTCTCTCACGATACTCTTCCTTTACGCTCACTTTTACTAAATGTCCTTTACACGGATGAAATTTATTTTTGCACAAGACTCTTTTCACTGTTCTCTCGCTGATATAGTAATATAGGATAGTTTTAGTACTGAATTCTTTTGTTGTTTTTGCAGACTAAGAAAAATTTCAGATAAACTATCTTCATTTGTAGCTATTTTACGTGGACCAGCAGATTTGGTCCGATTTTTATCACTGCACGTTTTGTAAAACTTCAGTACAATGGTTGCTGTTTTTTCCCATTTTGAACTATTTTTATGAGAGAGTGTTACATTGAAAATATTGCATTCATTTAGCAGAAAAATATTCACGTCACCAAACTAAACTCATTTACGCAGTAATTTTTTCACGGTCGGCCAGTTCTCCATAATCGAATGCCAATACTTTAAAACAGAAAACTGTTGGTATTAATCGCAGTTCAAAGCATTCTATACAGAAGTACTGTAAATTTACAAGATTTTCATTACTATTCGAATCGAAAGTTTTAGAACAACACTGTGATACCTAGTATATATTCGAAGACTCCTTGCAAAGTGGAAAGTTTGACCAAGATTAGCGTTGTCCGTGTGCGTAATTTTGGCTACTTGCTTAATAATTGCAACAGTGAATAATTAAACGATATTGTCCACAAACACTGCGTAATTACGAATCACCTAAGTGTTTAGAATGTATAGTTTATGGTCTTCCTCCACCCTCTTGACATATAAACGTTTAAGAAAAGAGCGATTTACCTACATAACGCCGTTAAAAACAAAAGTAGTAAGTCAATTTAAACTCCAAAATTGCCAATCTGGTGCTTAACCATGGAAACAGGTTATACTTTTAATGTCAGTCAAAAATAATGTCAAAAGCAGCTAAATCGACGGCTGGTAAAGCACCATTAATTTTTATACCGCCTGTACCAGAACCGCTTCCACTCGTTACACCGGTACCTCTTGGAATTAACCCATCCACACTCCCATTCTCAGAATGGTCTGATCAAGATATTAATGCTGAAAAATGGGATTTGCCAAAAGTAACGGTAAGTACAACACTTTTGTATAAAACGCTTGACAACCTGAAATGCAATGTTAACCATTAACATGGTTGAGCTTAATATCTACTCCATTTCTTTTGGATTTTTGTTCTAATCAGGAAGCAAAAGAATCACAGCAATATATATAATAGCAAAAAAGTGAAATGAAATTGTGGGGTGTCAAACACCGCACCACAGTGTAAGTGTAACTTGAAAACGCCTCTAGTACTTCAGAGATACACATTACGACTTTTATAGCTTGTACAATAAGTTATCATACATGCTGGAAAGTTTATTCACTGCTTCTCTGAGATCTACATTATTCAAAACGTTGAGATTAGGAAAGTTTGCCGCATGCACTTAATAGTTTTAAAAGCTACACGTAAAGCTACTAGGTTGAAAAGTTTTTAGTTTTGTGCAGGTAGAAATCCTTAAAGCTTTATGAATATGGGAAAAGTATTGGTCTGAAATTACTCTTCTATATGAATGTTTCATTAAAGGTGTATTTTTTAAATAAGTAGCTTCAGACTCATTACATGCTTTTAAAAGCTCACGTTCTGCTTTCAGTGCACTATAAACGAGTACAAGTTTTTGCTTCTTAATTATTCATATATTTTACAGAAGTAAGTTGTATATGAGAAAAAATCAGTGCATTCAACTTGGATGTTTTGCACTTGCGTGCGGATGGTACTTTGAATTATAAAAAAAAATGTACAAAGACAATTTAATCAACACTGAATCGATACCATTCGATAACTATTCGAACCTTGTAACAATTCCTTAGAAATATTAGCGTCTCAGTTAATTTCAATGAATAGTTTCGGTACTAGTGAAATTTCAGAAATTAATTTATTATTATTTATTTTTGGGAACAACCTATTTATTGATAAAATACAATATTCAACATAAATGCTTCCGCATTATGTCGAATCCTGCATTTAAGAGGATTTTACAAAAACAGTTATGTCAAAAATATTTTGTTATTATTTGGACATTTGTGTCTAAGTTGCAGGGTGTTAAAATGTAAAAAAGAATTTGAATAATAGAAGATAAGGACTTAAAATTTTAGCAATAGCTTTATTTTATAATACCCTAATAAAAACAAGAAAATGACTATGTAGATTGCTCTGTGGTGTGCATACAAATCTCGTAGGATTTTCTAAAGAAAGAAAAATAATTCAACACTGGCAAAAGTATTTTTTGTTTTTTTTTTTCAAAATATGCCTTTTATTTTACAAAAAATTTATTATTAACTTTCAGTAGTGGAAACAATTCGTTGATAATCACGCCGATCAGGATTGACAAGGATTTGTCTATACATCTGACAAATATATGCAGTAACAACACAGGAAAAGACGACATTAACAAAGTTTCAGCAATATCTCGTTGAAGCTTAGGCCCAACAAACAAATGATCGTTTGAAGACGATCGAATTAGAGTTTTAGCGGAGGCGTTGAAAACTACACATAGTTTGGTATAGTCCATTCAAAATAAGTTCAGGATGACGTCAAATATAGTAATAAAGTGTTGTCAACTGTATACAAATAAATACCTAGAATTGCGCATGAAGGATACTGTCATTTAACATAATCAAGGTTGGCAGTTCTGTATGGTGTTGCCACCAATTCTTCCTGCCAATGGGAATATTCCTATATCTTTCATTAAATATATTGTAATATAAACTAACATTGGCAATGTAGCATTTCATCCAGTTGTGACGTCATTTGAAAGTAAAAGCGAATGGACTATACTTATATTTTCTTGTTTCACAACACAATGATGCGGGATACAATAAGAAAAGTCAGAAATATACCCAACTTGAAAAATTGCATATGTTTGGAATTTAAATAGCAGAGCATGAACGAAACGTATCGTTAATACATCAAAAGTTGCTTAGTTAAACGATTTTCTAAAGAAACAAAGAGCTGTAGAGAGAGATTACGACTATCGAGAAAGGAAGGCTTTGATTCCGTGAAGGGTAGGGAAACGACACGCCGTCCTTGCTATATAGTGTTAAGAGCAATAGGTTGATCATTTGAACCTTGTATACGGCCATTTATTATGATTTTAGGAAAAATATCCGCACCAAGTAATAAACCAATAGTTCCAGCTGCAACAAAAACGGATCGGTCAGTTTGAGATTAGCTAGTTAAGCGAAATTTTCAAAACAAATATTGGTAGTAGGTAAATTTTCCAAAATTTTGAGAAGTACAACAGCTTTGAAATTAGTAATAGGTGAAGAAGTATCTATGGATTTTAGCGATACCGTTATAGCGTCATGCATGGCCACGGAGAGCATGGAGCCTAGACCACTAAGGGTTAGAGATTGCGGATCATCGCGAAAACTCGAACGTTTCACACTATTTTACGAATTAAAGAAGGTTATGCTACTGGAATGTAGTCATCATCATTAGGTCTTCAGTCCTGGAACTGGTTAGACGCGTACCATCATTGTTTCCTATCCTGAACTAACCTACAGATTTCCCTGAAATTTGCACAGTCTGCATCTATCACTATCTGATCTAGGTATACATCTACCTCTTTTTCCTATCACTGCTTGTAATATATTCCATACTGTTCCCCAAAAATGCCTTAGAACGTATTCCGCCCTTCTATTTCTCTTTTTCCCCAGCTATCCTTATTTCCCTACTATTTCTATAACCTATTTGTTATTATCTTTGTCTGTCCATGCTATCGTCCTCATACATCTGAAGCGCGGCATTTCAAAAGGCTGCTACCGTTTTTCTGTCTGCGTTTCAGACTGCCCGTATTTCATAGGCATACCGTGCTGTGCTCTACACATATGCTTTCAACAATTTTCTTATTGTTCTATGTTTGTTGTCTTTCCTCATTTGCGCTGTTCTTTCTTGTTAGATGCAGTTCGGTCACCTTCTATTGTTTTACAGTTATATACCCTATTTCTCCGACCTTCAGTGGTTGTGAAGGAAGGTAAGCAGCCTGTGGCTCCCAAGTTCTCCCAACACTTAACCATTTACCGATTTAATATATTTTCCAATATATCTTTTCGCACAGTTAACATTGGTTGCAGATATTTCGCTAGTTGTTTATACTAATCATCAGATTTATCTGCGCTTACTTTTTCGTCATTAGGTTTTCCGTCTCAAAACTGGTTGGACACGTACCTGCACTTATTTATATTCTGAGCTAGCCTACATAGTTCCCTGAAATTCTCACACAGCATGTGATACAGATCGTTCCCCTTCAATTGTTTTCTCATTTTATGCCCTATTTCACCGAGATCCAGTGAAGGGAGTTAAGCAGCCTGTGGCTACCAAGATCACCAACACTTAGACATTTGCCGAAATAATGGTTTTCCAGTAAATCCTTTCACACACTTAATGTAGTAAGAAACGAAATTTCTGGAAAGAACCGAAGAGAACCGCGATTTCTGCTTGAAAAGTGGAAAATAACACAACTGAAGGTTTGGCGAGAGAATTCAATAAGTCCACATTCGACGTCGACGGACCACTACTGTTAGACAATGTCAATGTTTCCCAAGAAGTAAGAATACCGGATGACTCTGGGGTCCTAATAAGCGGAACTAGTAGCAGTTGAAACCGTAGAGGCAGCGGGAGAAGGTTTCAAACAAGCCTTGTTACTAGTAGCTAGAGCAGGCTTCGGTCAAATGCACGAAAGTGCAATAAATAATTATCACGTTTACTACGTTGGAGGCAGGAAATAATTGATTTACACTTAGTTAATACTTGTGAACTATCAAGACAATTGATACAAAGTTTATCTTTTTTTGATAAAAGTGTAGCGATAATGTAGAGAAAATTTACAGAAAACATTACAGCATAAAGACTATGATTCTGATGACAAAGCAGACCCTTAATAGCATTAGGATTGGTATGTACCAACATGGAAACAGCGGAGCGAGACCTGGAATGAATAACTCTACTTAAATCGGCTTTATGATTGATCAACACATTTGACAAGAATTTACAAGTCGTTTCTAAGTAAGAAAATACCTCTGTATGAGTTGGTATAGAGGTAGGGTTGTGATGCAGTTTAAAATTGCGAGCCCTATGCACACCAAGGAGGTCTAAAATCATGTGCACCAGAATGAAATCCCATTCCTGCAAGTTAACGACAAAGGTGTCCACTAATTTTCGTAAGTCTGACGGATGGTCAGAATTTAACTTGGGAAATTTAGCAATGTTTTCCCAAAGATCGGGTGTAATATAGCGAATACTGCGATATCTTTCGCAAAGCTTATTGTGCGTAAGAGAGTAATTGGCGTCTGTAATATCAAAGTTCTTAATGGTAGGCAATGCGGGACTCTTTAGCACTGATTGAAAGTATCAAAATTTCACAGCTGAGAACTCGTCATTTAGATGGACTAAACTATCAAGGCGTTCAATAATGCTTTCAAATAGGCAACACTTCTTCAAAAATAGGGAGGGTAAGCCGCGGTAGAGACATTTGACGGCCAAGGTCCCGGGTTTGAATCCCGACACGGTCCGCTTGATAAATGTTAAACGAGCATTTTTCACAAAAATACACCCTCGTTTGGATGAGAGGTAAAATGGAGGTCCCGTGTGTGAGTGTTGTCACGCACGTTAAAGATCTCTACCTTGCTTGCAACAGTAAGGGTTCGGCAAAATTCCAAATTTTTCAGGTAAAAAAGAACGCGCTTTCTGGCCAATATAGTTGCTCCGGGTTCAGCATTGGACAATCACATGTAAGGTAGAGACATTTGACTTAAAAGTACCTGGAGCATTGGATTAACTGGCTCGCGAAAAGGCAGGTTTACTTGGATAAAGTTTTAAATAGAGCGATTTTATTAGAAAAAAGTTAGTACCGAAGCGTTTACAAACCGTGTTTCTCCTTTTCAAATTGGTTCTTGGCGTTAGTGGCGATGGTATTGCACCAATTGTGAAATTATGTTGAACAAAAGAGTTCTTTCTTAACGCGTAAAACGATGTATGTTGGGTGCGAAACAGATCTAACAGGCTTTGGTCATTTTCACCTTTGTGCGCAATGTCAAATATGCCTTGAAGTGAGTTTATTGATCTGTTACTTAAAAACTGCATGTGTTTCAGTTTCTGAGTAATAATTAATTATATAAGATGCTGCAACCAAAAGCTATAACAGAATTAAGTCTACCAGTATACCAAATTTATTATAAATAAGATCCCAATTCCCACTGTAATTAAACCACTGAACGGAAGCGACATTAACTGTGTCCGAAAGTAGCTCAAATAAAGCAAACGGGTAAACGTAAGGCGAACAATTATTATTTACTTGCACCCTATCAACTGATATTTAATACTTTAAAATAATAAATTGAATGAACTAAACTTAATATCCGAAACGAATATCCGTCAAGCTACAATCAAATGGAAAGCGATACAATTTGATAAGCAGCGAGTTTTTTGGACAAATAATGCAGTTATTACTGAAGTAGATTGTAGGTACAGTATTCAAATTTGGCTCACAAAGGCTCAGTGTCCTCCGTTAACTTTGACAATTACAGGTAGTAGAGATAGTGGATGTGTAAATATGAGCTAAGTTTATATAAGCGGAACCTGCAAGTAATTACGAGTAATACTTCAAATTTAAGGGGAGGTGGCAGGACGAAGAACTGTCGAGCTAGTGTAAAATTCATACGTTAATATTTTTATAGCACAATAGCTAATCATACCAACCTTTTCACAACTGTCGGAACACGCCAGAACATAAAGCACTTAAAGGTTAATCGTGGTAAGAACGAAATAGTTGTAATGGCTAGATTAGAATCTAAACCGGTAAATACGGTAGTTATTCAGGGTTAGATGTCCACCTCTAGCTATAGTGAGAGCGAGGATGATCCCAGGAGATGTAGTGAGATATGAAATAGATTACAGTATTGTTAGACACCGGTTTTGGGATCAAGTAAAAGACTGTAGAAACTACTCTGAGGCATATATAGACACTGGCTACCACATAGTAATCATGAAAGTCACAACTAAATTAAAAATTTGATAACAGGTAACGGAAACAGGCACTTTGACTTTGAGACTCTAAAAATAAAGATACAAAAGATCTGAGAAAAAGTCAATCGGATTGTTATAAGACATCGGAAAAATTTCTGATTCTAAGGAAGTAGAAGCAGAATGGACAGTACCCAACAAATTCACTTTCATTGCCAATCAACCGACATGGAATACGTTCATTTAGTATTAACGAATTAGCAGAGAAAGATTGAGAAGGGCCCCATCTTAGCAAACCAAATGCTTTGTTTTAGTGCGAGTGGTATATCTTCTAGATACTCGAATACTTAACCGTTCGTTGTAGAAATGTTATTTTGCAGTTAGTTTATAGTGATTTTTTCGCATTTAAAATTTATCTATATCATGTTTCTTCTAATCACCTTATTTTTGGTGACATTCCAGAAAAACTAACAAAAATTCAAACTTTCCGTCGCTTTATGACCGATACGGTTTTTTGCAGGCTCGTACCTTAGCGCATTTAAGCCACAAGTATGTTTTTTTTGCGATACATTTAAGAAATGACTATTTTAAACTGAAATATAGTATGGATAATTTCAGTAGTTTTTTGAAAAAACACTCTTTTGTGAGTGGCTGCATCGTAATGGCTATTTGAACTGCACATTTAGTTTTTAGTCAAGTGTGTAACACGTTCGCGTTACTTTAAATATAAATCGGATATAAAGATATAAATATTAAATTTAAATGGATAGAATAAATTTGGGCGCACCCTGTATGATATATTTCACAAGTAGCAATGTTAATTGATTATATTTCAAATTTTTGTTTCTATAGAGATAACTCGCTTAATAATGTGTAATATTATTTTTCTCTAAATACGTCATTAGCGTAATAATCTGCGACGATGAATTATTTCAAATTCACTAAGGGAAACGTATCTAAATGTTTCATGAAGCTGCGCATGCTTTTCCCATAGAAAGATAATTTACAATATGACAGTTGTCGTCTGTCCCAACCATCAAGAACATTCTAATGGTACGATATTATAACAATAATACAAATTACATACAAAGTAAGTAATTTTTACGTAATTAACGTGACAGTAACTGTTATTAAACTTACATAAAATATGTTGCATGGTATGAACGGAACCCTGCCTGTCATTAATATGCACTGCAGGAAGTGAGAAATTTTAATGTAATGGTTAAACCTGAAAGAGCAAGTTAAATTGTAGGCAACACAGCTTTAAGATGAAAATATAGACTTCTCCAAAGGTAAAATTTGCGTGCGCGAGTTTTTGATTAAGTGTTGGCAAGGAATGTTAGCCCACGTGCAGGGACATGAAAACTAGTGTGGACACTGGCAATAAAGAATTTTGTGCGGGCCAGCTCATAAATGGGGTTTGTTTTGTGTTATAGGAGCTGCTATTAGAAGCAAAACCATAAGAGGCTGGTATTTGTGGGCATCCTTTACTTTAGAAATAAATTAGAAATTAAACTGAGAGCCCTTTCTTTTTTTCTAATTTATAATTATGTACATATGGACTCTAAATTTGAATGATAGGTATGTATGTAGTGGAAAATTAACAAAACATAAAAATGATTAGTTTGTTGGACCTGTTGGAATAGCGACAGAACCGGTTTTGTGTTAAATCTATGTACTATATTATCGGGAAATAAAGTTGAATTTTTCGAAAAATTGAGAAATAAGCGTGTATTAATTTTGAGGTATTTGTCATGGACAATTGAATGATGAAAAGAAAAAGTTGGTGTTGAACTATGTTCTCTGTGTATTGTTAATTAGGTCATTTTCAGAAATTGGACTTATATAAATTAATATAATTAATACCCCTTTACCACAATAAATATTGTTAAAAACTAAATACGTATTTCGACCACAATGTGTTCATCATCAGTAGTAAACCTAAAAAATAAAACGCATTAAAAATTAAAAGTTGTTCAGGAAACTCTGCTCAGGATATTCTCCTCGCCACGTGATCTTTCCCAACAAACAATTTACTAAAATTTTGTTTTGAACACCTGAGGATATTCTCCTCAGCAAATAGGCTGGTGAGTTCTACAAAATAAAGTAAATTGTTGCCTTAATAAACAAAACCACTTACTTTATACTATAATTAAAACTGCTTTAGCGGAACGAAAGTTAATCATGTGTTCCCATTGCTTGTTAAGCTAATAGAGAAAGCAATCCAGATGACACTTTTGGACTCTTGTCAGTATTTAATAGCAGTCCTTTGTGTTTAACTATTTTGATTAGTTCATACGCATTTAGGGAAGAATACGTTGGTACCGCTTCAACAGTCTGACATCTTCTAGTTTAACCGGGTGGCTGGTTTCAAAAATATGTTTGGCGACTTGAGATCTTTCATTTTACCATATTTGAAATAAACAATGTGTTTTTTAAATTTAGTTGTAGCATTTCCCGTAGTCTAACCAATATATTTTTGGGAACATCTAATCTCATAAACCTCTACATTTGCAACTTATCCACTTTGTCTTTTGAATTGCCTAACAGATCTCTAATTTTATTAGTATTATTATAAGATTTCGTTCTCTTCTAATGTGATGGATGTCCTCAACTTTATTAATAAGCTATAAAGAGCGCCCTTCATCATGCACATTTGTCCGTCTGCCTTTAAACACAATAAACCATTTCGGTAGTGAAGCTTCCGCCACAAACATCCACTCTTTGGCTATGAATTTCAATAGACCGCACGCCTTTCGCATTCACGAACCGCATTATACTGCGAACTTCTTGGCGGGATAGTTGATTTTGTAATACATTTTAAAAACGTACAAACAATCAATACACGACTGTATTGGTTTGCGATTGCCGCCAAACTCAACCAAGGGGAGTGAAAAGTGTACGACTCGGCGACAGAGATCGTCGGAGAACTGCGCTGCTCGTCATATTAAAACGTTTTTTACTTCCCAAATGACCCTCGTAATAATAACTAATCATCAATGTAACGGTTAATCTTGCATCCGTTTAACAACTGTTTTTCTCAAGGTTTTTATCTTGACCTGTAGAAGAAATAAGAATCCACTTTTGCAAAAGTAAATAAAAACAAATTGCACTAATATTCAAAAGAAAGCAGGTTGCTTTACACTACAAACGACGTGAAGCACACCAAAATTGTGATAACTATATCTCTTGATATACAGGGTGTTCGAAAAAGAACTTTATTGTGTAATAGAAACTGTTCAAAGTGATACACACTATTCTAGTTTGTGCTGTTTGATTCGTCAACTGTCCAACATTTGCTCCCCTGCAACTGGAACACCTGCTTGACTTTGAGACGGCGTTAGGGCTTATTTCGCTTGATTCAATTTAGGCGTGCAGTGCAGTGCAATGTCTACTCCGCAACAAAAAGCGCAGTATGTTATTTGGCTTCTGCAAGCTGAATCTGTTATAACAGTGCAACGTAATTTTAGACGTCAGTATGGTGTTGAACATCCTACAGCAGAAACTACCAGTCATTGGCTACTTTCCTTCAAGGAAACCGGTATTGTTTTAAAAGAGAAATAACCAGGTAGATCGAGAACTTCTGAAGATGTTGTTGAACAGATCCGTGTTTCGTGTGTTGGGAGCCCAAAGAAGTCATTGGCCAGACGTCTCCAATTAAGATTGCCTAAAGGTACGGTGTATGATGTTATGCATATAAGACTTCGCTTGCGTGCCTACAAATTGCACGGTTACATAAAATAAAACCTACTGATAAAATCAAAAGGTTCGAGTTTGCTGTTGACTTTCTAAACAGAATTGATGATGATGACAATTTCTTGAAAAATGTTTTCTTTTCTGATGAAGCTACATTTTATGTTAGTGGAACAGTAAATCTTCACAACTGCAGAATTTGGGGATCAGAGCATGTCTTTTTCAAAATGCGTAATATTGAGGTGGAAAAAGGACTTGTGTTTTTCCAACAAGATGGCACCCCATCTCATCACAGTAACTACGTGCGCGCGGCTCTAGACACTTGCTTTCCGGTAAGGTGGATAGGCAGAACTGGTCCAATCTCTTGGCCACCACGAAGCCTGGACTAAACCCCACTGGACATTTTTTTTAGGACGACATAAAAAATGTTGTGTACAGTAAAAAGGTCCGTGACATCAACCATTTACGCGAAGAAATCGTCGCGGCGGTTTTAATAGTTACACCTGATATGTGGTGAATACGTGGCGAGAAGTGGAATATCGTCTCGATGTGTGCAGGTCAACAAATGGATCCTACGTTGAAGTCCATTAATGTTAAGACAAAACTTGAAAGTACTCGCTTTTATTGTATGTACTGGTTGATGTAGCTTTTCACTAATTTCAACATTAAATTCAAACGTAAAACTAGGGAGTTCTTTTTCAAACATCCCGTACATCAAGTGCTGAGGGGTGATTTCGCAGCTCCAAAAATTAATCTTGTAATTCATCGGGAATGTGGGTAGCATCCAAAGATACATGAAATGAGTTTCATATTAATCCCGTTTCTTGTACAGAAAACACTGGAAATAACTTTGAATTGTAGATTCAATAACTTCAAAGAGGTCTTTAACTTCCTCCCTTAATTCTCGTCTCCGATTTTTTAATCCTAGTACAAAGATGTTCAAACACGTTTGAAGTTTCTAAGATTTACTTCAGGGTGTCAGTTTTGCAGCTTTAATACGACCGCCTGGATATTGTCTCTGAAGTAAATAATCTATGTTTTCTATCCACCGGCTAATCGTAAATATCAGAAAATAAGCTACTCTTTGGATTCAAACCTCATGATCGATGTGCGTCTTTTCTAGGAATTTCTTACTTCGTCTTTCAATTCAAGGTTTCGGCCAGCAACTTCTTTTGTGATAACCATCGAACAGCAGTCTAGAAAACAAATACTTCGAAATCAGAGTTTGTGTCTTTGCATGGCTCCTTGAACAGTCGTGCATCTAGTGCACTAAGTTTTATATAATTGACAACTGTCGCCAAAGAGCAGAGTCCTTTGTGCAAAAAATTTGGGAGAATCTTAGAAGCAAAAACATATTAGTGAATCATGCAGTGTAATTTCTTTGCTCAAAGTACAAGCTCATTAACTTTTGACTGAAACGCTGATCCTGATCCAAGCATAGTTGTTGCTTCATCAGTACACACTTCACACGTTTTTCATTGTACCTCATCGTTTTCAAACCGAAATTACGACCGATATAGTCTATGCGGTTAAGTTTCACTAGATGAATTTCGTCAGGCAAAGGAGAACTGCGTACGTTAGTCGTCTCATATCTCGCGTGTTCCCAAAGATAAACATTATTTAACTTATTTACATTTTATCGTCTACTTTCTAATTTTAACTTTAATTTTGTTTTTTGAAATTAGCAACCATCCAAAAAAGACACCAGTGTTTTAGAGCTTGGTCTCTGTTATGTACTACTGAATTATCTTTTTTATATTTAGAAATGTTTCCGGCTATCCGCGCAAATATTAATATTTGCATGCTTTTGTTGTATGTAAAGTTGTAA
Source organism: Platerodrilus igneus (assembly GCA_036346225.1). Taxonomy (NCBI): domain Eukaryota; kingdom Metazoa; phylum Arthropoda; class Insecta; order Coleoptera; family Lycidae; genus Platerodrilus; species Platerodrilus igneus. The sequence continues at coordinate 9,835,594 of JARFIW010000791.1, forward strand.
ATAATTTAAAGCGCCTTTAAGTAGAACTACCCTTTACCATACCACCAAAATCTCGAGGTCAATTAAATAGTTGTCTGACATACCACATGACCGTTTAGGTTGCATGCAAGCAAAAGTACATATGAATGATGTTTATAAGTTGAAAGTGGTTTATCATGAGGTTTCTACAAGTACTTTCATCATAATCCAAAAACGTTCAATTTTGCGTTATAGGAAGGTTTAAATTTTATATTTGTAAGCTTCTGATTTCTAACCATTGCATACCAAATAACAAGTAAATGTAACTCTTATTTAAAATATTTAAAGTGTCAGTTAAAATTCAGGCTCATTGTGTTTACGTTTATTCATTGGCCTTTGTTTCTAGAACAAACCAAAGGTAGAACAATCTCCAAAAAAGAATGCCGTGCCTTCAGTATCAATGCTGCCTTCAGTAGTAGATGCTACTAGCTCTCTGCAATTTGTAGATCCTCATACCATCCAGTTGCCACAAAGTTTGCCGTTGTTTGCATGGAAAAGACCAGGTGAAGTCTTTAAGGAGGTAAGTAAACCATAAGGTTTTTAAGGTCCCTTATTGAAAGATATCATTTTATCGTGTATTTGATTACTAAATAAAGATGCCTCAAATCAGCTATGATATTAAACCAAACCCAAAGAGCGCATATTTAAAGTCTCACTGCCGTTGTATTGTACGGAATTCAAAATTTTGAAATTTGTGGTGTGCTATCAGGAAAAGAATTTAAATTTATAAGTTTTATTAAAACCAAGAGCAAGATAAGAAGGAACCCGTTTGTAATGAAATTTACTTTCAATACTGAATATCTCACCACCTTGATAAAGCTTGGTGTTTCTTTATCAAAAGCATCTCATGTTTGCAATTGAAATTTGAAAATGCTTAGAGTTACCCTGGGAAATTGTTTGTCCATTTTTTCAATTCGAAATTGTCTACTTTTAACAAATTTACTAAATTGTCTGCCACTTCATTTATGATGCACATTGCTATGTAGGATAAGCAGTTTAGACCCTAAATTTTATTTTTCAGTGCTCCAACCCAAAATGCTGTATTGGTCAGTAAGTGAGTTTTTTACCTGAAAATTTTGAATTTTGCGAACCCTTGCTGTTCCAAGCAAGGTAGGACACTTTAACGTGCGTGCAACACTAACGCACGGATCTACACTGGGCGTAAATATGCGGGAGAAGAGAGGGTCTCTCTCAACCCCCTCCCCAAGGTTGTGACTGTCGACAAATTTTCTACATTAGTCGGCATTTATAGGATCGCTTACTAGTACTTGGGTGTTCACATAAAGATATAATTCCTACATGTGCGCTATTAGTTTCATCGGCAAATTTTCACTACAGAACCCCCCACCCTCCAGAAAACATGATCTACTTACGACCCTGGATCTACATCTACAAGTATAGATTAAAATTGCCACAACGGCTTTGTCTTACAAACAATATCTTAAATCTAACAAAAAATATGTATAAAGATTTTTATCACTTATACTAAAAATAAAGTCCAAAATCTCTTTTATAATTAGGATAAGCACACTTTAATTTTAATTTCATTCCCAGATAACTCCTTAACTAAATCTTATTATGTACAAAATTTGTCAAGATAAGTCTGATAACTCAACATCCACCCCTTTAGAATCGGATTAGACGTATGTGATCAGTTAGGTTTATTTACTCTTATATACTTGCAAAAACCTCAACAAAGGCAGCCACTACCTTCAAATCAAATCATCGACTTGTACACACAAGTGTTCCACAAAGACGCACACAAAATATATAACATAACTAATTAATAGATGTCCCTTTTTAAAATGTTAAATGAAATAATCTTATTCTACCGTAAAGATCTTCTTGTTCTTATCGTGAAGTTTGCTTGTTGTTGCCTATTCCAGATTGAAATCGTCAATTAAAGATCAAAAGTCACTCAAATTGTTTCACAAAGTACGTCTCTTCATGCAAATTGCTTCATATAATATGTAACAAACCATCCATGCCCCAAAATCGTTTTAAAATACCCTTAAAGATCGTTCCAATTACGTATATTCTTTTATTCAAATTAAAACTTGCAGTGACTCATTTATTGTTTAATTATGTTTTCATTTTGCAACCGCAATATATTTCACTTATAAAACTGTAGTATCTTTACCCTGTATTATCATCTGTTCTACTGCATTGTGACGTTTGAATGAGGGCAAAACAATAACTGAGCACCTTCTTAACTTTGATTGGGTTTATAAAGACCATTTTCTGTGTGACGTCGGCTTCGAGAATAATCGCGCTAGCTCTGTTTCTTGTTCCCGAATTTTCTAACTGACTGTTTTCCATAGGGAATACAGCATTTAGAACTTGTTTTATGACTTCAGGTTACACTAATTAATACCGTTTACGTATGCATCATTTTATCTTTAAACTTTATTTATTAAATAGCCTTAATTGTATGTACGTTTACATTCCTTATTTTATCGTTTTCGACAAATCTACGGTATTTCATCATTTAACTTCTCTGCCATTTAACTACTCGATTACTCCAGAATACGTTCAATTAACTAGTAACTTTTTTTGAGTATCGACTTATATATATATATATATATATATATATATATATATATACGCTTTCATTTGAAACCGACGTATGTTTGGTTTTAAGACGAAAATACAATTAAATATTATACTCGCGATTTATGTAAAATAAAATTCATGCGCTTTTTAACTATAACGCTATTTCTTCCTAGAGTGTTTTAACACAATCCCCTATATTAATTAAAGACATAGAATTATTTTATAAAAATTACGTATTTAATTACAATCGCTACACAATTGAGTACTTCGTGAATGAAGTTTTTTGAAAAACGTACCCTTATGCCCTCAGCATAGTAAATATTGTTCTTCATTCATTTAGTTTGTGCAGTGAAATTGGTGACCCGTTTAATCACAATTTCTATGCATTTGTACTCATATACTAAACGTTTTCTTAAATACTCTTCTCTATAAAAATGAATATTTACATAATTTGTGCGTTTTCTTAAATTTCACCTAATTTGCTCGGGTTTGCGACGTCGTATGTTTAGGAGATGATATTATATGATCCTTTGATGACGTCTAATCACATCAATATGTTATATATATATATATATATATATATATATATATATATAAACATTTTAATGAAAATTATAAAAAGAAATTGAAATCTATTCTCGATGGCTACAATAAAGTCACAAAGAAACATATATTGAGTACCGGTTTAGCAGCCCCAAAAAACACTAATGATCATGACACAAAGAGTTGCAATTTTTTGACGATGTGTTTCAGCATAGATTTGGTGGGTCAAATATATCAGCTATACCACCAACAAAAAAATTAAGATAATGCTAATAATGGTAGCGTTCTGTAAAGGAGTCTCCTTATATGGTTTTATTCTTTAGACCAATTTATGAAACCGAAGATATTGTTAAGGTGACTGCAATACTAACGATGAATCCATTGAACAAATGAAACCTCAACCAAACTGAAAGCATCTAACAATGAAAGAAAACTATTAAAGCTGTGAAAAGAATGAGATGAAGACAGGCAATCGCTAATGAAAACAATTATGTAAAAGAAAGATGACGAGGTGGATCTCTTTTGTCGTCACATTGCCGTAGTGTTAAGAAATTTGCCACTGGTTCAGCTGACAGAAGCTCAAAAAAACATATAGATTTAGTCTTATCGGTGTATGAGATTATGGTAGCCACAAATGCATCAGCGTTACAAAATTTATTATCTCTGAACAGATCTCCCTTAGACACCAGTGAATTATCTGTGCTGGCACCAACTTCATCAGAGAGTGTTTAGAGTTGCCAGGGCGTAGCAGCTATGTAACACAAGACCAGTCCGTCACATGTCAAGTGCTAGTTCTACTATGTTAGTCTAATTAGAATCTACCGATTTATGATTTCGTGCAAATAACGAGTCAACAGATTCAAGCATTTTTCAAATTTTAAACTTACCTTATTGTTAAAAATAATGTTTTTCAACACTTACAGCTTTTTTTAGTACTTTTGGTTGAATGTTGCCATAAATAAAAGAAATTATAAAATATACTATTTCTTATTTAAACGACAGTCGTTTAGAAATATTTTCTCATAACCTATTAAATGATTTTTAATCATCACTGAATAATTTGTTTATTTAATCTGTTTTAAATAAAAGCATTACAGCAATTTTTTTATTTTTTGGCATATAATATCAAAAAGTTATAATCATGGTCTTCCTACTCTACCTAAAAATACAAAATTGAATCAGAACCGTTAAATACATCCGACATGTTGCTTACATTAACGCCTGGAAGCGACTGCAAGCGGCAGCTGCACTGCGGTCTGCATCTGAAGTCTGTAGCTGGAGTTGGTTGCTGTGGTCGATTTCGGAATTGTATATTTACTTGTCAAAGACAGAGGATTGCGATATACGACGTCTTTTGTTATTTAATAACAGATACGTATATTTTCAGGCAGACTTGATTATCTACAAGGAAAGTTCTCAATATCCTGATCTTATAAGCGAAAGTAAACACATTCTCCATAGCGAATTTATGAGAAGTTTCATATCTTCAATAACCATACTAGAGTACTTGGGAAATACACATCTTTCACGAATGGAGTTTTTAACAGAGGCATTTGTTTCAAATGTAGATGGAATTCCATGGAGGCCTTGGCACCACATCTATTCAATGTGCAAAGCTGGTAAAGGACAGAAGCATAATCCCCAAATTAACACTATAGGTAAGAATTATTTTAAGCTTTATAAAGCGGAGCTGATTTAAGGGTTTGAAGTAGTCCTCCTATGTCCTCCTCTTTGCGTATATACCCAAAGAGGAGGATATACAGAGTTCTTTTATGGAGAAGTTACCGTTTTTTAGTAACAATGGTAGTGTTGGGAAGAGAACACCGTGTGTTCGTAGTTGAATAATATTTAAAATCAGGTAAATCAGTTATTGTCATACGGCGGCGCTTACTTCAACGTTCTCGTTTTAGTCGTAACTGTTCAGTTTTAAACCGTAATACAAATAGAAGATGGATTCCGAATTTCAAAACGACTGCATCAACAGTAAATCAAAAACCTCAACGTCATACTCGAACGATAAAGATGCGTGATAAGATTTATTTTAATTTGTTGGGATGTGCTAACATACAGAACAAAATATCCCAAGTAGCAGAAAATCTATGTCAATTGCATCAACGTCCACTTCATAGTGAGAGGGCAACCGTTTAGTGCGTTATTAGTCGTCTTGGAGTTGTATCCTTTTTTCTTAAAAACGCGAAAAGGGCAGCTGCAGCTGTGATCTCTAAGGTGTTGGTCGATATGCTTTGATGCTGGAAACTTCTTCATCCCGGAAAAATTAACACAGGAAATGTTTGGTTCAAACAGAATAGTATCGCTGAAATACACCCACATTTTTAAAGAAAGTTGTCGCATGTTTCATGGATAAGTAATCTACCATTTTGGAAAATTACGATGTCCTTCTCATTACTTGGACCTTACCGCTTATGATTATTTTTTGCGACAAAATTTAAAAGCTTAGGTGTACGTCAATAATTTTAAAATTCTGCAGAGTTAAGTGATTTCATCATAATAGGAACTAAGCAATTGGTGAGACATGTTGGGGAGAGTGATGCAGAACTTTGAGTAGCGACTACTTCCGCAGTGCGTTGCTCAAAGTAGATGCCATCTGTTTGATTTTATTTTTAGAACATAATTTGATTTTCACAAATTTATTGTTAAATGTTAATATTCGGCTTTAAATCTTTTAATAAAAATTTTTTGCAGCTACAAACTCAACTAAAATTAAAAAACGACCATCCAATCGGCCCCACTATATGCTAATGTTGAAATCAGCTTTAGAATTTTTAAATACGTTCATTGAATAAAACCTGAAATGAGCAACAGTATTAATGGTGGAAATTAACGTTAGGTTGAAACATATATAAATTTTATGGTACTAATTTTTGAAATCGTTTCTACTCGTTACAGTTCTGTGGCATCTGATTTCATTATTTAGCTATATTATATCGGAAGAAACAATTTCGTGATAGAAATAAACGTTATTATCATTTAATCCGCTTTGAATTTATATTAAGAATATATTCAATTGTAACAAATACTTTGGATTCGTTTCAAAAATTAAACGCTTCATAATAAGTTATAAACAAGTCACTTGTGTTGCCTAACTCGTAGGCAGTCTGTATTCATTTTTAAGTATTACTAAGTTAATATAGCACTAGTAGAAAGTTTCACGAGGTGACGCTTTAGACAGATGACCTGTTCGTTATATTGATAGTAACGATGGGAACTCGGCATTTTTGTTCTGGTACAACGGTAACAAAGCGTGTGATGAGATGTTGGTACTTTTATGTGCCAGCTGGTGCTTAAGAATCGCCATCTAAGTCGACGGAAGGTTCACGGTAGTCTTAAAGAGAGGCCCGAATGTTAAAATTTCCCTGGGCTCTATTAATACGGTCTGAATATTCAATGAAGTAACAACGTGGTTACCCAACCTCGGTATCCATTTACGGTGAGATAATAATTTTTTAATAATTCTCAAGCTAAAAGAACTTTTAACTTTATAGCACATTTTTTGATTATGAACGAATTTTTGTAACAAGAAGTATCTGATACCGCTCAGATGGTGTCGATTTGGTAGAAAGGTATGACGTCATGGTGTCATTTGTTATCTTCGGAAATCCTATAGGCCAGATTTTGCTGGCAAGATAAAGCCCTAAGTTCTTAGTTTGAAATTTATTTTGAAGCTGGAGTTTTACATGTACGAAAACCAGGGCGTAGGAGTCGATTGCTGATGAGTGTTTGAACTTTTGAAAATGCCCTTACAGTTATTATAGATATTAAATTTTATGAGAGTATTAATGTTGCATTAAGGATTTAATATAAAAGGTCGTCGAATAACAACGCTCTAGTAGTCGTTTGTCAGATTTTTTATGTTAAAATTTAAAAAGAAAATGAAACCTTGCTCTTTCGAATTAAATCAAACTATTTTGTGAAACATGTGATATATGCAGGTGGCCTTATAAAAAGTTAGTAAAGTTTTACTTTAATATGTCCATTTATAATATGCTTGATAGTAAATTAACTGTATTATTCCCGTATTTATATAATCTTTATGCTTTTTTTTATAGTAAATACTACGTGCGAGGTTTATTTGAAACTTTTGCGAACCAATCTAACAGATCTGGAGTTTTCTTTTTGAAAGTAGCTTTGAATGTCAGATTTTCATTATTTAAAGAGAAAATTTAAGAATCTTTGTTCTACAGGAAAAGTTTGATTTCACTTTTTAATATCATACTTGTGATTTCATTTATATATATATATATATATATATATATATATATTGCAGTGGATTCCTCTAAAGACCAATCGAGCCCTAGTGTCGTTGGGTCGTCATAAAAATTTGCTAAAAAAACTAATTAAAAAAACCAAATACTTCTGGAATGCTTCCTTATTTCTGCACACCTCGGCTAGCTCTAAAATCTGCTTCTTCTTGGATAGCTACCATCCTAAGTTTATTCTTTCTCACATATACAGTCAAATGAAGCTACCACTCAAATAAAGCAACAAGACATACAACCTTTTCAATTACACATATTAACAAGTTTCCATTAGCACGAAGATATTTACAAATTTGTATATACAGTTTCCTAAAATGTTACCATCACCATTCTTAAATCTTTTAAAATTTCAGGATTTCTATATATTTCAACAATTTTATTTTAAACGAGTACATAGGCCCGTCGTGCAACCCTAAATTGATTTTTATTCTGGTCTATGTTGAGCTCAGTATAACCCAGTTATTCTAAATGCTTTTAAACATCGCATTTTTGTTTAAAATAAAGCTAAAGACTTGTTTACTCCTTACAACAACATTTTTATGTCATTAATAAACATTTTTAAATAATCAATATCAATTGTCCTTTACATATACCCTTTCAAATGAGTTTTTATGGTAATAAAATACACTCCAATAAGTCAAAGCACTCAAGTACAAAATACCAGCACAAATGTTCAAGCAAAAGCAAGAAATTCATTTCTTTACCTGGAGTAAGCTTCTTCCATCGTTACCTCTGCAGATGTGTTCCAAAACCTTCGTCGTTGTGTCCATACATTTCGTTATTCTACCTGGCTCCAACTCATTTCCACTCGCTATCCAAATCTCTGCAACTACTTTTAGTATTTCTACCCGGATAATTGTCTCGACCAAGCTTAACCTTCCATAATCACTACACTTCACGCATACTTGTTTCAAACTTCTCGATTTGCTTACCCAAGTACCATCCTATCATTAGATCGTAGCATGTAGTAACAGCACCTTTATAAGCCAGCACCCACTTGTGCAAATCACACTTTTAATACATTACCGGTACGTTACTAACAGCGTTTTACACACTTTTAAATAGGATGTTGTAATATAAGTCAACAAATAAGCGAGAATCAGTACAAAGCAAGAGCACGTAATAGCAAGTAAGTAAGAGATGAGAGAGCTTTAATACCTCTCCCAGTGTATTTGTATGCTTTTGAACACCCCTCACGGACCCTATTTCCATCGAAATGCTTATTTTTCGAAACAGATTCTACAAATTTTGTACGTAACGAACTTCTATGTCCTAAAATTCCAAGGATACCGTGCTTTTACAATGAAATTCGCTCAACAACATCTAACCGACGCAAGCTTCTCAAAATTTTTAGCATTCGACCAATTATATTGCTTTCCCCCGTTTTTAACGTCCAACCCCTAGCTACCTTTCCTCGTTTCACTCATATTTACTGTCTCTTTTAGAATTCCATTCAAGCTACAGAAATCGATATTGTGGTTGGCCTCGAAATCTACTGCGTACTTTTGACGAGTATTTTAACCAACGTTTTATTATACGTGTTCTCTGTCTGTTTTACATTATGGATATTTCATTTCACTTTGTCTTCAAAGCATTTGTTATTTTATCAGCTTGTCGCATCGACCGTTACAAACAATTCTACAGAATACTGTCCCGACGTATATTTCAGTTCTTTGAACTTGACATTTTAACTATCAGGTGTTTCTTTGAAGCAAGTTGTCCGTTTAAAATTATAATTCTGAGTTTTAGAGTTTCTTGGAATCTGTATAACGAACGTTTAGTTTAGTTAAATGGAAATATGCGTTTAAATTATTGATTTTCTATACCCAAAAGCTCTGTTTCTTATCTAATGCGCTTGATTTAAAAATATTAAAACTAATTGTGCATATCCTTGGGTTTCATGTACTCTAAAGTTTCTATCCGTTATGCAAATTTTACATTCCAATTTAGAAATACAAAAATATTGTATTATCCGTTCGTTTTTCAATATCTAAACTGATTAATTTGACGCGTAACTAAATTGTTCCTATTTCCTATATACTCAGTTGTTAAAAATTTATTATCTAGACCTATATACCCTTCTCAACCTATAATTTCGACTACATAATTCCCCTATTTCAATTCACAGATAAACTTCCCGATTTTTCTTGAATTTAAATAAGTGGACTAATTCCTACTACCTAATCTTACATGATATTTATACACACCTATCTACTCACCTAATTCTACATATCAAGCTACCTATCACTTATTATCTATCTATTCCTACCTATTACTATCTATCTCTAATTATTTCTATCTATCTACACCTATCTCTATTTATAACTAACTATTTACACCTATCCCTACTTGTTACCTATCTATTTCTATCTATCACTACCTCTTCACCTCCTATTTTTCTTTATTTACATTTACTTTTGGCAAACATTCTCTCTTTATTCAACTCACTTCTATTCCTCTATACCTATCTTCCCTTATTTCTATTTATTTCAATTCTTTCTACTTATGTACAGCTATTTATATTTACAATTACCTATTTCTATCACTCTCTTTTTATTACACTAACTATTCATACCTAATTCTATATCTACCTCTAACTAACTCCCCTTATTTATCCTATTGCTAATTCCACGTCTCTATATACACCTATCTCTTTTCAAAAATCGAAGGTTATATAGCAATACTACTAATCCTTACCGAGCTGTTTACTTTCATTTACAGGTGAGACATAAATAATACTTATGCGGGATATTGCGTTTATTTAAAATATAAAAAATACAATTAAGTGTTATAACGCGCGCGGTCTTAGGGTTGCTAAGCAACCCCCTTCTACCATAACAGGTTCCGGATCCGACACGCTCCGCGCTACTTCGCACAAAAAAGCAGTAGTACGCCACCACTAGTCAAGAGGATTGCAAGAAGAAACACGCTACATCCGTTAACTTTTACCCACGCTTTTATATTGTATAATCTACTCATATGTAAGATAGCCAATTGACAGTTTGGAGGCTTTTGTTGCCTTTTAATAAATACTCCTGCCTACAGTTCCATTCTTTTGTGTGAAGTTTAAAGGTTTTAGAATATTTACAAGGTTAATCCAAGCCGATCAGTTTACTCCCGCTATAGTGTTACTTTTTAGTATCAACCAATATGATTTTAAAATTTACACAATCAATAATTTTTAAAAAATAAAATTTTGTTACAAGAGACGTTTGATTAGTTCTTCATGTTTACCAGGACACGAGTGCAAGAATGGTATACATGTAACGTATGTTTGTCGAAAGTAATACCACAAGACCTTCGATTTAGCCGGATATTTTTTTAGTTTGTACGAACACTTGGTCTCTTTGGAAATTTGATGAAAAGATTAGCTCGAGGAATTTTGAATCAAATTGCCTAATAAAACCAAGTGTGAGTTTTCAAACTAAAAAAATATCCCGCTAAAGATCAAAGCTAGAGTGGTATTTTTAAAAAAAATCCACGACAAAGATATAATTCACTTAGTAAAATTTAATAAATGATGTCATTTATACAGGGTGCGGCTAAATTATTTCCCTGTTTTTAAAGCTTAATAAAACAAATATTATTTAAAATACATATAATTTATTGTTGTGTCTAAAGAGTTCTACTAAAGCAATTTCATTGTAATTGGTTTTCAATAGAATATCCCCCAAGTGTTCTCCACCTTCTTCGCAAGACTGTCGCAAATGATTTCTGAAGTTTCGCATAACTTTGACTAACATTTCTTGCGATATTTGTGGAATTTCTAGAGGCATTGCTTCCTTCAGTTGCATTATGGTCCTTGGACGATGTTCGAAGACTTGAGCTTTGAGATTGTCCCACAGAAGGAAGTCGCAGGGCGTCAAGTACGGCGAGAGCGTAGGCCATGGTATGTCGCTTCGCAAGGAAATCAAGCGTGCGGGAAACATTTCTCTTAAAATTTGCATTTTGTTCGAGACGTGTGGACTGTCGCTCCATCATATTGAAAACATGCATTCTGCACATTACGTTCTGCAAGATATGGACCAAAAATATGTTGAATCATTGCTATGTAGCGTTCTGAACTGACGAAAACAGCCTGATTTCCTTCTGTAAAAAAATAAGAACCTAATATCCCCATTTCTGACAAGGCGCACCCGACTGCGAATTCAGGACTATGCTGAGGTTTTTTGTGTATCTATTTGGAGTTATCAACACACTAGTACCGAAAGTTTTTCTTGTTAGTGCTACCAGACAAATAAAAATGTACGTTTTCGCTAAAAAAAATTGCTTCCTAAGGTAAATTTTCAAGCAAGTTTTCACATGTAACAACTAGATTGCTTCTATCACAAAGTGATAATTCCTGTACGACAACCATTTTGTACGAATGATAATGAAGATCATCGTACCGAATTCTTCGTACAGTGCGGTATGAGAGGCAAAGAGCGGCCGCATGCCTGCATGCAGAACGTCTACGCGACCGTAACACTGAGCGCCTGATTATCTCTATGGTTTGTTACATGCCGAAAATCGGCTATGTAAACATTTTTTGGTTTAAGTTTTAAATATGTGACTGAATTGGCGACAATTTTTAATAAATAGACTTATGCGTGCATTTCCGTCACTTCAGACAGTTGCGTCGGCGCAAGAAAATACGCAGACGTGGAGTGAGGGAGTAAGTGGCGGTTTCCGACACGTCATTCATTAGCCAACTAGACGTCTAACAGTGAGGTTTATTTGTGACTTTTTTTGTCTTCTCTTTCAGGTAATGTAGGTTTTCTTTTATCTCTTCTCCTATCGTATCTTTGCCTTCACCTTATTCCTGTCGTAACGCTACAAACAAGAAGAGGGAAGACAAATTAATCTGGTTTCGACGAGGGCACAATGCGAACCACACCCAACAACACGCCCAAAATGGAGATGAATATGGTTCCTGCCGAAAGAATAACCGCAAGGTCGTGAAGAGCTCCACATTATTTTGTGAGTACATTTTATCTTTTTCTTAAAGGCGCCTCTGGTATCACAATCAATATTTTTGGTATGTGATACAATTTTGAGACGCAATAATGACGTAATACCTTGTTGTGCAATATTATGTACGTGTTTATTATGTTGCCAACTGTAGTAGTCGCTCTTATCAATTACGCCGTGACGTTAGCGGTGACCTTAGACTATATCAGTGGCGCCTGAACGTTTTTTGTTGAAAAATTTGTTTTCACTTCTTGTGTATCTTATAAGGTGTTAGTTTTGAATATATTTGTAGTAATTGGGTCTTGTTCACTCAAAAATAATAAAAAATAATCATCTTTAAATTTTTTAATTACTTTTAAATAGAAAAGATGTAATCTGTCAACATTGCAATCTGGCAACAACTATCTTATTTTGAAATGACATTGGAAACAGCTGATGTGTCAATCTGATTTAGCCAGCCATGTTTGAACAGTATTTTGTTTACTTCATATATGTTATTTCTAAATTTAATTAATTGGCTTTTCCCTTATAATAATAGTGTGTTTGTATTCTGGGTTCTCTTAAATAATTACCTAATCTAATTTAGCATGAAGCTGGAGTATATACGTTTCAAAAGTGTCTAGTAAATTACTTAACCTCACTTCTACGTGAAAACATGTGCTTTTGCATTAAATAATTCGTTTGGTAAGTACCTTTATATAAATACTTAATTAACTTCATGCTTTATTTGCTATTCGGTATGTAATTTTTTTTTTGATATTATATTAAATTTAATTATATACCTGTTTTTTTTTGGTTTAACTTATTAAAAACGTTGTTTAAATAATTCATATATTATCTTAATCTGACATGATTCTAAAAGTGTTCCCTTAGTAATTTAAATAATCAACTATAACTTACGAATTCCTTCTTAATGCAAATTTTGCTTTTAAATACAGATAACGCAATTAACTGAGTTCTTAGTATATCTTTTACCGTCTAAAACGCTATCATGAACTTAATTTCGTTATATCTGCTTATTTAAACACTACAATAACGAGGTTGTTCATAACATTTTGTATTTGAGTTCATTTACGATGGTTGTTGATAAATCCCGCGATATAAAAGGAATATTTTAATAATTTGGAATATTATTTTTTCTATACATGTATCGTATTGCTTTTGTGTAGCGAGTATGATTTTGTTTTGAAAGCATATTTTTTAGATATATCGATATTACAATGCAGCATTTTAAGAAATATTTGGTTTAGGCAAGATTTCTTGTCGAAGTTGGTCACTCAGCTGTTTCAGACACGTCATTCATTAGCCAACTAGACGTCTAACAGTGAGGTTTATCTGTGTCTTTTTTTTGTCTTTTCTTTCAGGTAATGTAGGTTTCCTTTTATCTCTTCCTCTATCGTATCTTTGCCTTCACTTTATTCCTGTCGTACCGCTACAAACAAGAAGAGGGAAGACAAATTAATCTGGTTTCGACGAGGGCACAATCCGAACCACGCCCAACAACACGCCCAAAATGGAAATGAATATGGTTCCTGCCGAAAGAATAACCGCAAGGTCGTGACGAACTCTACATTATTTTGTGAATACATTTTATCTTTTTCTTAAAGGCGCCTCTGGTATCACAATAAATGTTTTTGGTATGTGATACAATTTTGAGACGCAATAATGACGTAATACCTTGTTGTGCAATATCATGTACGTGTTTATTATGTTGCCAACTGTCGTAGTGGCTCTTATCAATTATGCCGTGACTTTAGCGGTGACCTTAGACTATATCAGTTTTCTGGTGTCCAAGCTGTCCGTGGCTCCCACCACCTCTTTTCATAATAGATCCAGTTTCTTTGAAGTTTTCGACCCACAAAACGATTGAATTTCTATCAGGAACTTGTTGATTTCGAGTAATTTCATTTCTGATACGGAACGCTCGCTGTAGAGCGATGACGGTTTTATTTTCGCGGATATACACTTCCACGGCGAAAGCGTGCTGTGCGTCAGTGTACATAGTGTTACAGACTAAATCGTTTGTAAACTAAAATTGTTAACCTTGCCGCTTGTATATTGCGTATCCCCACCTTTGTGCGACGCGGTCCGACTTTATAGGAACGTTTTGGAAATAGGAAAACTGTTTAACCGCACCCAATACATACAGTTCACCGCACGAATGAAGGTGAGAAGTTGACGCATACCGATTCAATACGATACCTACGATATCTGTTTCAAAGCATCGTAGTGACGAAACGATATCAAACGTCATTTGTAAAAAATGTGTACTTATATAATAAAAAACAACATTGCGTCGATTTTATAGATAAGAAAATGCGTTTGACCTTGCAGATCAAATTATTTGAAACGTTTCGCTTAAATAAAAAGCTATAGTCTACCAATTAACAGATGTAACTGCTTATATAACGCCGCCCTCAAGAGCATCAGTAGGGGAGAGTAGTGGAAAATCGATCACTTAAGCAAAAAAATTCGTAGGTTCGTTTCAGTTGTAGTTAGAAACTTGCGTTTTCTAAAAGATAACTAAAAAAAGATTATGCTTAATACAACCACTTACAATTATTGTTTAGTTATAATTCCTTTTTTGTATAATGAGAAAAATGAAATCTGTATTTTTGGTGGGTAATATCGACCTATCGGGTAAAATCGATCATTAAGTCGGGTAATATCCGCCAAATAATTTTAATAACTTTTTTATAAAGTTAAACAAACATGTAAAAAAAAAGATATTTATAATTAGCATTGAGAACAGATATAAGAGTCAGCTTTCTCGATTTTTCACCCCAAAATCTTGGCATATGGAGCATATATCATCTTTCCCAGAACTATTCTTTGTCTTTCTCGTAAGGGTAACACGTTTTTTAACGTTTTTCAACTTCTCCTGTTTCATTCTCTTCTTTTCTTCTTTTTTTTCTGATTCTTTCTTCATCGAATGTGAAGTCATAATTTTTGAATGTTGAATTTGTCTTGATTGATTTCTAGTTTTTAATCTTGGTAACGGCAAAAGATCTGCAAGAGATTTGCTTGACAATTTTAGTTCAAAAATTTTAACCCTCGTCGTCGGTCAGTTCGTCATCGACATGCTCCTCGAGCACTAAATCTGTGTCGGTAGAAGTAGATGATATGCAACGACGTTTACTCGTAGAAATAGATGGTCCAGACTTAGGGATGGTGTTTGCTCATGTCTGGATTTTCCAGCTACAAGAGATCTTAGATTCAAACCTTCACTATTCAAGTTATCTGGGTTTGAATAGTCACTAGGTACTGCATTCTGTGAAGAAATTGGAACGTCAACTTCGCGTAAAGCGGTGATAAATTCTTCGTCAATAAATTGGAACCTATTCATAGGATGTATTCTAGTAACCTCAAAACCACGGATTCCTTTTTCTATAGTTGTTACCCTGTTGTAGGCATTTTTAAATAACTTCACAATATCAGTTTGCAAAATTTTTTCATGCTGTTTTGATTTAATATATCTATCACACTCTTGATTATAAGCGATCTTTAGTGGACCAAAAAACAGAAGTCAAGAGGTTGAATGCTGTATGATGTATGAGGTGAGAGTGATATCACTTTAATACCGTTCTCCCTGCAAAAATTATATGTAACTAAGCTGAAATGGGTGGAATGGTTATCCATAATTAATAAAACAGGGTCAATTATGGTAACTCTTGTAAACGTTGCAAAATGCTGTATCCACTCGGTAAAACATCTTCAGTTATCCACCCCGATTTAGAACATTTGTACATGGCACCAGTAGGTCCATTCCTTCTCAACGCTCTTCTTTCAAACGTTTTCTTTTGAAAATGAACAGTGATGAGACAAAACTACCGGCAGCGCTCATACAAACAACAACAGTCACTAACTGCCCTCTTTCATCGCTTGTAAGGGCACCTACTTGTTTTTGACCTTTCTTAGCTACAATACGATTTGGAACATGAACATTACTAATATTAGTCTTATCGACATTATAGATACGATGAGCTTCGTATTTATGTTCACTACAGAGATTTTCTACATTATCGAAAAATAATGCTACTTCCTGTTTATTAAAAGCTAAAACTCTATTCAAACTTCTGGTTTTCGAAGGTTTAAGGTTGGATTACGACACAGAAATGAATACAGCCAAGCTTTACCACATATTTTCTTTTCTTTATTGAAGTTATGCTTCAGTCGATTTACTTCTGCATATTAATGTTCAAGCTGTCTAATTTTAATTGCTGTGAGTCCATGAAATACGTTTGCCATGTCAATAATATGGTTTGCAAGTTCAGCTTCTTGCTCATCACTGAACACTTCCCAACTTGTATTTTTGTGGACGAAAGCGACCACTTAAACGATCCTGTAAGGTTCTATATGGAACATAAAACATTCTTGCTGCGTTTCTTATTGGAACATCCATTTCTTTTACTGCTGTAAGGGCTCGCCACATGTTGTTCTCAGACCACGAAGAACTGGTGCTCTTTCACGTATACCCTTTCCGGGCATCTAAACATAATAAACACCATTAGTACAATATCGATCATGGTGGGATAATATCGAGCATTTGTGGTCGATATTAGCCAACCGTCCGTTAAACAAAAATATGTAAACAAACAAAAAACTAGGTTAGATATCAGCCTTAAGTTTTACTATAAAATTATTCTAGTTTTGTCTTGTTTAGCTCACATCACAAAAACAAAGTCAAAATCAAAGAAAAATATTGCCTTACCATAATATAAACACGTACAATATTATAAAAATAGATCGAAAATCGCGCACCACTCACTCTCCAGGCCAACTCTAGACTAAATGTCTATTGATTTCGTCACAGTAGGTGCAGTAAATACTTGGCCTCTTGCTCCGTTTTGATGTTAAATCATTTATAGATTAGGTTGGAAAGGGTGCGGTCGATATTTGACTCCGGCCGATATGTAGAATGTATTGGTTACCTTTTTCCAATGCCGTCATAATTTGATTGTCCCATTGGGAATAATATTAAGGCTTGATGTTATTCCTTCCCACATCGCTTGCCCACTTTTGTAGGTATAGTTCATTCGTTTTAACTTTAGGATGACGTCAAATGTAGTAAGAAAGTGTTAGCAACTGTATGCAAATGAATACCTAGAAAACTGTTTGAAGGATACTGTCATTTAACACATAAAAGTTGGCAGTTTTGTAGGATGTAGCTACCAAATCCTCTTGCCAATGGGAATATTTGTGTATCTTTTATTAAATATATTATAATTTAAGCTAGCATTGGCAATGTAGCATTTTATTCAGTTGAGACGTCATCCTAAAGTTAAAGCGAATGGACTATAAACGTTGAAGTAAATTTACCAGACTGTAGTTCTGGACGTCTCTCAAAAAACTCTACTAATAACTCCTTTTAAACTGTATTAATAGAAGGAACTCGGGGTTTTCCGTCATTTTGGTATAATTATAAATTTTAACTTCAATTTGAAGTGTTAGGATTCACATTAGAAATATATCAATATATATTTAACATAAGAGATAACTCAAATTAATTTCTTTAATGTCAAAATAGCGTCATTGAATATCTACATATAATGTTTCCATGGTGAAGATAAATAAAAATTTATCAGAATTTTGTAGCCACTTATTAATTTCTCTTCGTTCCTATTTATCTGATGGCAAACGTCAATTTTGGCAATTTTCATATGAGTGTTTTATACATGAGTGGAATTGTCATTGATAATCATATACACAATTATTTATATAATGCCCCTGCAAGATATACAACTTCTAATTATGTACATACATTGTTGGTTGACTGAATTGCAAAATTTTTATTGATGTTCGCGTGATTTATCGTTACTTTTATAAAACTTCATTCGAATATACCAGCTGTACTGCTTATTTAGAGCATCTGCATTTCCTTTGTTGTGGGTCACATGATTTACTGGATTATGGTGTTACAGGAATACGTCTGCCGCTTTACGTATTTTAAGCATCTCTAATACAATGACAAAAACACCGACTTTAACGAATATCGAGAGTACGATCACTTGATTACTATCCGTATTACCTAAATTAGTACATATTGTATAAAAACTGCAACGATATTTAAACAGTGAAATTGAAAAGGGATGTTAAGTGTCAATTTTACATGTTTCTGGTTTTTATTTTAAAAGGAATATGTAAAGGTCAATGCCGTCAAAAATGAATGCAAGTGCCACAATCCTTCAATATAATTTATTTTAACACCAATAGAACTTGTTTGATGAACGTCTATGTCGTGTTCTGTACAAAAGCCTGAATGCCCCAAACAGTTTTTTGGTGAAAAGTCTGCAGAGTTGCTTTGCTCGTAAAATTTTTCGCTTTGGTTTTATTCTTTTGAAACAAAAATTATTCCCTTGCGAAACCAAAATGTCCTGCAACAGAAGGAACATGACAAGAACGAATAATTTCTTCTCGCTGAGCCATAGGTACTACATATTTCCACTCACTTAGATTTGAAGATACGGGTAGGTTAGAGGGGAGAAATTTACGTACTAAATTATTCTCTACTTTCCATTGAGGGTAATTTTCTGGAGAAAACAAAATTTTATTCCTTAAAGAAACGTACCAAGAATCTAACTTTTCTAAATTAACTTCAATTAAGTCAACAACAGGATTTTTCGGAGAGGTTGCACGACTAAGACAATCAGGCACAACAATAAATTTATCTTTCCTTTCAAATTCGCAGTCAATGATAATTTTAAACGTAATAAATTTATAGATTAGATTACTTTAACCTTCCATTGAAGATAACAATAAATCAATGTTCTGGTACACTCTTACACTACTCATAATCCAACTGTCAAGACAAACAAAAGTGCTTCACAACGCATAAACTTGCTAGAATGACAAACTCCTCTATGAGCCTCACCTAGACTTATAAACAAAAAAATTACATCATAACTAACCTCAAATAATGATACCAAAACTGCTAGAGCGACAAACTTACCACGAGTCTCGTTTAGACTTATGTAATGCTGAGCGACCAACTCTTCATGAGTCTCGTCTAGACTAACATACTGCTACGCGACCAACCAAAACGACAAGTCTCGCTTAGACTAAATACAACTTAACATACTGCGTTGCAATGCGGATATAAAAATAAATTACTATCATATTCAAAACAAAAACGTGCCTATGCACAAGAGCAATTTTCAAACTATATATCAACAGCAAAAACTAGTGTACCAAATTATTAAAGCATCATTTTTCATATCAAGAAATTAATCAAACAACTATTGTAACTAATAGGAATCGAAGATGAACCTAAATCTTTATTTTATTTTTCATGAAGATCGGCTTTCACAATAAGAATAGTAGCCAAACTTTCATTTTTAAATATCACCACTTCTTCAAAATTTTCTTTAGGGAGTCTTAAACGTTGAATTTTACCTGTAATATGTATTATCCTTGTCTTTTTCCTTTGCCAACAACCTAGCTAAAATTTTTCTTTTATCTGAAACTGATCTTGAATTTTCAATGCCTCTAATGTTCAATTCATATTCTAATTCATTTTTAACTAACTGAACGATGCTATACATTTCTGCCATAATTAAATATTTATATGTCACTAAAATATCCTAATAATGTAATCTTTGTCCAAAAATTTTATTGACACTACTCAATTTATAACCAAGCTAAATAAAATTTTGAAGATAAATTCCCAAACAAAAAGGTGTCCTAACAATATTGAGAACACACATCAAACTGTAAGTGTGACAAGAATGAAACTATAAAATCACAATAGTAAGGTCGATTTGAACCTCAGTTGCTGAGTGCAAGTGTACTGAATCTAAGTGCAAACAATCTAACCTCAATGTACAAACAATCTGGCCCCATGTTGGGCGCCAGTAAAACAAAAATTATTCCCTCGCGAATATCAGATAGCAAATTGGACCTCCATATAACATAAATAGCTACCTTACCTGATATCACAATATTTTGAGATATTATCCTCGTGACTATCAACTAAAAAAATTACACCCCCAAATTTCCTAAACCCTAACCTGATATCACAAGGTCGAGAATTTCTTATTAATGAGGGAAGCCCAAGGTAAAGTTGGATGGAAAACGGCTTGAGGAAAAGAAAAACTCTTTAGAGATAAACGGCTAGTAGAGTGTTAGCTCTGGGTAGATCATGAGCTTGGGTCATGGGTTGTCAAATGACCAAAAATATAGATAAAGAGCGCCACCGTATTTTTCAATACAACAACATACGAAGATATATGTACTTGTATTAGAGGAATTCGGATACCTGAAATCTACACCGCTTATGTAGCCACGAAACCTAAATATCAACCTTGCAAAGCACTTACCAAAATGTCACGTACCAGATGTATTACAGATGTCTCTACATATCCTGTGAACAAACAAATGCACAACAGGGACACCGTTTATCTCCTTAAAAATATATAGTGCGGTACAACAAAGCACATACACACACGTACATTTTATATACGCACAAACCACACACCCACCCATACACACACCCACACTTTATACACGCACAACACCTGCACACACACACACGCACACTTCATACTCACCCACACACAGTTTTTCGAAAGAGTTCAAGTTTCTAATCACATTTACGAATCAAAACGTTCAAAAACATACACACACATATACACACGCACGCACGCATACGCACACACATACTCATACATAACTGCACTGGGATTCTGTTTTATTTTCTTATGTGCAATTTTTAGGTTTTTTTTCTGTACTTGGTGCTTGGTATTATCTTTTTTCATCTTTTTTTCTTTCTTTTTCTCGTTCCTTTCGTTCCACATTCCTCTCTTTTTTTCTGTTGCTGGTTTTTTTTGCTGTCGGCCCCTAGTCCGATTGTGTTTCGTCCATCCGCTGCTGTGGTAGGTTTTTCTTTCTTCGGACACCACGACTTACTCAACTTTAGGACTAGTTAGCATTTCTTGTCTTTGGTTCTTCGGTTTCGGTTACCACAGTTAGTAGTACATATTTTCCTTTTACCAGAACTCTACCTCTCTTCCTCTCGTTCTCTCTTGTTGTTCCTTTGTTTACTTGAGGCTTGACCTTTGTGTCCTGTGTTGGTTTGCACTGTTGGTTTTCTTCCTCTTTTTCTTGAGGTTGGTAACCTTACTGTTTCTTCTGAAAAACATCCGTCCTTTGACGACTCCGCAGTGGTGAGGCCGTACCACTTCAGTCTTCCTTGATTGCTCATTACCCGTCTTCCTTTCCTTCCTTCTTTTTTTCTCTCTTTTTCTTTTTCTATTATTGGATCTTCGAGCCGGATTTTGTTTGGTGCCTGTTTTTGTTTTGTTTTCTATCCGGAATTTGTTGTGGTCGGTCTTGTTGTTATTTTAAGGGTTTCTTTTTTTCTATTTCTGTGTTTTTGTTGTTTCCGTAATGAATGCTTTTTTAGTTTGAAGCAAATTTTCTTTTTTTTTCGTTTTGCTTGGGGTTTTTTCGTTTTCTGGGTCCTGCCATTCTCGGATTTTGGCTTTCCTACCCCGACCTGTTATTTTTGCCAGCGAAAGGGGGATTTGTTACGTCTATTTTTCAACATAAATTAAATACTCTTTTTGCTCTGGTTAAGTCATTACCCACTCGAATAAATTCCATTTCTCTTCTTGAATTCTCCAACAATACCCTATATAGTGTACCTGTTCAGAATAAGCCCGCTTTAACATAATCTTTACTCAAATCCATTTTGCTTTTAAACGAAAATTTATTCGCTAAATTAAATAGTTAATACCTTGTTTTAAGTATACGTTAATTTGTTAAACATTCCGATAACGTATAATTGCTTTCTCTTGTATTTCCCATTTAAAAACTTGTTATTTGATAGCGTGTTTTCCAGTTTGCAAATCGCGCTTTTATAACGCGAGGATTGCAGTTTAAACTCGTGTTATTTAAACCAATTTTTAATTTGATTCTACTGCTTGTGCGTTAAAATATTTTCTACATTACTCGTCCCAGTACTTGAAGAGCGATGCACGTTTTTTGTTCGACAAGTAGGAGATATCTTGCGTATATCGGTGAGTTTTTCCGCGCTTACCCATGCTAATCAAATTCTCTTTTATAGCTCTTAGCTGGAGGTCAAATTGGTTCTTTTTTATATAGGCGCAGCTGTTCTTTGCCACAGATCAACTGCTGTTGCCTGTAGATCGCTAGTGCCGTTATGGTGACAGGGTAAATAGATCCCGACGACCGTGGCGATGCGATGCTGATTCATTCCCGATGGCGTGTAAGCTAAGTATCACGACACATACAAGTATACAACTTGTTTTCTTTTGTGTATATCAATGGCATATTCCTTATCAGCGTTTGATGTAGTAAGGTGATAAGAAATGTGACACTGTAGGACCATTGTTTGTTTCTGTTTTACAGGTGTGATGTTTGACAAAAGTTTCCACACGCTTATTCTTTTCTACTGATTAGTTTATATTACAAACGGTATTATGTTTAATTTAAAGGAATGTTTGACAAAAGCTGTCACACGTTAGTTCTTTTCTACTGATTAGTTTATTTTATAAAAGGTATTATGTTCAATTTTAAAAACGCTTGACGAAAAGCTCTCAGATGTTTATTTTCTACTGATTAGTTTTATTTTGTGTAAAATACCGGATTCGTACTTCGTATCTAAAGTACTAAATTGTTCGTATCACATAATTGTTTGCTTTGAAATAGTAACGCTTAATTTATTTTTTTTGATTGTTTGTACAGAATCCTTTATTTATTCTTATTGTTAATAGATAATCGTGGGCGACGTGCTTTTTTTGTATGTTTTTTTTTTGGTATTTGTTTGGTAGTTAGCCTGGTATTTACGTTTCTTCCGGCTACGTCTAGGTACGTAGCAAATTTTACAGAAAAGTGTTTCGGCGTAATTTTGCTCAGCTTAATTTTCAACCTCCTAGGTCGGATACGTGTCCTAAATGTGACCGCCTAGCTGCGGAAATAAAAGCGAATTCAAATGACCGCACTTTAAAAGAAAAGCTTAAACTGCACTGCCGCAAAACAGAAAACTCTAAAAGCAATACAGGAAGATCATAATAATTCTACTCTCCCTGGCAGTACTATATCTACGTGTTCAATAAACCTTCCGCAAGTTATTTTTCTACCTTTTCTTTAGCACTCTCAATTGTTTTATTTAAGAAAATGATTGTTGACTGCATTTAAGGCTCTAACCAATGTAAAATATACCGAGTAGGCTAATCCTGGGGTGTCGAGTCAACATAAGTGCAACACGTCATGCCCAGCTACGGGGATTGCCGATTCTTTTCTGCGTCAGTTTGATAACTTCTATCTTGAAGAATTGGGCCTGCATTTTTCAGGTTACTCATCACACAATAGGAAGTGTTGAGATTAGTCTTGCTTCACTCAAATCGTCCGCATGTGCTTTTACGATAACTGCTACTGTTGGGTGCTTCTTCAGAGATTAAGATCTACATTTAGCGACCATAAAAATGATCTATATAAAAATTTATGGTACACTATTTTAGGTGAGATGTTTCTTTTAAATAATTTTTTTGTTACAGCTGCAGCGAAATGCATTTCGTGTGTATATGGTTTTTTCCTTTATTACTGTTGTCTGCCATTACTTTCATACTTTTTTGTATTTATTTACCAAGAGTTACTTGTGGGCAATATATAAGTATATGGTTTTTATGACTATTTTGATATGAAAGATTTAAAATTGGGCTAAACAAGCGACTGAAGACAGTTCAATATAATGTTTCTTAATTTTTGTATTATATAAATATTAGTATTGTAGGTAACAGTTAGTTTGTGGTAGTCAAGAATGTATTGATTATTCTGCGCAGATTTTTGTACTGTGTAAATTTTCCGGGATATGTTCTGGATAAGTGCTTTTTTAGTTCGTTTTCTTTTTAAAATTTTAAGATTTGGTAAAGAAACGTGCTTTCTGGAAGTTTCCTTTATTTGTTTGTGATTCACCCCACTCTGCAACTTTTCAGCTACCACGGCCGTCCTTGGATTCCTTTTTTATTGCGGTGTTCGGTGCGGGAGATTTACTCTACCTACTATACTTTTCACTTTTTCTGCACGGAATACCGCAGCAACGTTATGCTGCCGACTTAGCAATAGGGATAGGAGCGAGGAACGAAATAGAACCGAGACATATGGTACAAGAAAATATTACAAAAGTATTAACTTGAATGAACATCCATCAGCTAGAAATATCGCCAGAAAAGTTGACAGCAATAATATTCAGGCAAAGCGGCAAAGTTTATGATATATGATTTACAGCAGTTGGACGTGATTTAAAACTCGTGTTAAATGCTGCTTAGCTAAGTGAAAGCTTTGACTAGAGATTATGCTTTTTCAGAAATGTATCTCATGCCTGTTGGAAGGCTAATCGGGTAATGAAGACGATCACCATCCTTATGTCTAATAATAGAGAACCAAGGTCAAATCAAAAACAAAAATCTTTCAGATGACCACCCAATCTATTATTCTACATAACTCGCCAAGAGCATAAGCCCTTAAAATAAAAAAAATGTCGAAATAAATAGATGTCAAAGAACTGTTGTACAGCCTGCTTTGCGTACCGTACAATTTCAACAAATGCAATTCTGGTTATGGCGGATATGAACTCAATAAATCTTTTAATAGAGGAACGAAAGGCGATCAACGAAGAGGTAAAAATACCCGCAAATATAAATAAAGAAGTCAAAAATGAGCAAGTGAAACATGCCAAGAAAATGGCAAAGGCGTTGTGATAATTTGAAAAATGGACATTGCACATACGTCCTAACGTAAAGAACTAGTAAGTACACAAAATACGGACAAATCAATTTTCAGAAAACCCAAGTCGTTACAGGACATGGGAGATTAGGCAGTCATCTGCGTGGGTTCAAACGGGGGGACACGGCCGATTGTCACTATTGCAGCAGTCAAGAGGATGCCGTCACTCATTCGCTGTTTTTATTGAAACTACTGTCAATACACTAGAGATGGATGGGAAACTCAGATCGGAATTTACATGACCACCATAACGATGGAAAGTAGCAAAGGATGGTTACAAATAATCAGTTGCGTTAAGGAAAACTGGTAAATTAAAAAAAAAGTACGAATGAGCAGAAAAAAATAGAACATAAAACTTTAAAAATTAGGTCTGCAGCAGTCACATATCCCGAGTCTGAAGTAGGTACCTTATCCCGTTATTCCAGAGGAGTCGCTATCACTAGAGTGAAAGTGGAACTGAATTTGGTGCGGTGAACTTGGACATAGCACCCAGTTAGCCGCACACCTTTCCGACAATTGATGCTCTTATAGCCAGTCGTATAATTTGAATCAGAACTGCTACACTTGCAGTCACGCTCCCAATGGTTCACCCGAGGGTACTACACTAAGTTCCCATAGCCAACCTTACTTGTGATTTTTCCAATGCTCCACCAGGAGGTACTGTACTGGCCAGAAAGCAAGTTTTTTAACCTGAAAAATTTTTAATTTTGCCGAACCCTTGCTGTTTCAAACAAGGTAGGGATCTTTAACGTGCGTGACAACACCCACACACGGGACCTCTATTTTACCTCTCATCCGAACGAGGGCGTATTCTTGTGAAAAATGCTCACCTAACATTTTTCTAGCGGACCGTGTCGGGATTCGAACCCGGGACCTTGGGTGTAGTAGTCACACTCATACCAACTACGCCACGAACCCCCTTAGCCAGCAGCTGAATACGAATGGACGCCTCTCCTAAACCCTTTAAAGAAGATATAGAAGTGATATAGTGCTGGAGGAGATAGCGGCGATAGAGGAGGAGGTCGTGTTGTTAGTAGATGTGGTGGTAGTTTCACGCTACGCCATAAGTGAATATATGCGGTAAAACAAAGGAATATATTCGGAATTCGCAAAAGATATAAAAGTGGTTGTTAAAAATAAATCAAATCGCAATATTATTTAAAATGGCGCTAGAGATTTTGTTATTTCTTTACTTTTGATGTTTATTAAACAGCAAAATAATATAATTACAAAACTGTTGTCGTCTTATGCGTTTTTGTAAGTTTTTGACAAATTTGATACCAAAATATAACACATTTCGTACGCATACGCACATACACAAATATTTATAATTATAGTGGTATTTTGCTTTCACTTATTTTTCTTTTTCAGGAAAGTATGTTATTCGTCTATTTTGGATGGGTAACTGGAGAAAGGTTATTATAGACGACCTATTGCCTGTTGATATCGTTGGTCACGTACTTCTACCAACGCTTCAAGAGGTAGTAGATCCAGCTCCGATACCCACTACCAACAAAAGCTCAACGGTAAAAGATAAATCAAAACTCGGTGTCAACAAAAGTAAAAGCAAGAATGTGTTGTCTGAACAAAATACTGAGATACAGCTTTGGCCGTTTCTTCTGTGCAAGGCGTTGTTAAAACTAGCAAACCTTACATTCATAAAGTCCAATGAACTTTTGGACTTTGATATTATTCATTGTCTGACTGGCTGGTTTGTCCAGAAAATCGATCTATCAGGTTAATGACAAATTCTTACTGCTCTTATAATTTTATGTATCTAGGATTGGACGCATTGGACATTTGGCAAATGTGTTCAGCATACTCTGATCACTACACATGGCCAAAATCAGATACAGTTCCGGAAAATGTTAATGATAAGAGTAAGTCGAAAGACTCAAAAGCCTCTAAAGGTACAAAAGAAAGTGCAGCAATAAAGAGTGTACCAAATTTCTTGAACGAAGAAGAACATAGAGTAGCCCCTTACCATTTGGCAGTTTTATTTAGGGATATGAGGTAAGGTGTTTTGTCAAGTTAGTAGTAGCTTTTATTCATTGTGTAAACAATATAAGAACATGGAACAAAAATAGTTCTGATTACTTACTAGCTTTGCAAGAATGCCCTTTGTCGCCATGACCGAGAAAAATCACATTAATCAACAAAATAGGTTCTCAGGTTTGCTGAATTCTAATTTTTGAACTTTCTTTTTTGATCACAGACTATAAATTGAAGTAAATTAATGTCAACATTACCAATTGAAAGTTAGATTGATGTATGGTGACATACATAATTTAGATTTGTAAGATTTTCCAATTTTATCAACAGTCCAGGTAGCGTAATACTTCAGCCCGGCAAAGTGAAAATGCAGGTTCAAAGTCTGTCTGAGACCTTATATTTTCCCTCTTTCAATTACTAACTGCATTTGAAATGTTCATTTTGGCTCTGCATAAAAGTCTAAGTTATTATTTCACCTTATTAACTATAATACCTTAGTATTCTTCAACTTTCTTTGTGCAATTAATTACCTAATATGTATATTAAAATGTTGGCTTACATCCGTAAATTTAGGCGTCGCTTCCTGTCTATATCTGACAAGTCAAAAACTCGACACTGCCAGATATGATTGACAAAAATGCCAAACGTAATTAAAGTTAGGTTGATGTATGGTGACACACATGATTTAGATTTGTAAAATTTTCTAATTTCATCACCAGTTCCGGAGTGTAATTAGTAAATACATCAGCCCGGAAAGATAAATATGCAGGTTCAAATCCTGTCTGGAACCTTATATTTTCTTTCTTTCAATTACTAGCTTGATTTGAAATAATCATTTGGGCTTTACATAAGAGTCTAAGTTATTATGTCATCTTATTATATTGATATCGCTGCTGCGAAATAGAAAATGTGAGTCCTCACATTGGACATCAATAAATATTGCTGTGAATATGAGGATACAGCCGCTATGTCTAAAAAAGATGCCCATAATATTTTGCCAGCTCCGCGATAAATCAGCTTTGGACTAAAATGAAATGAAACAAAGAAATCTCTACATTCATAATTGCTTAAAATTTTTATCAGCATTCCTCGATACTTCAAAAACATCTTTCTTCTACACACACTATCTAAGAAATTCACATACGCAGATATAATGTAAGCTTATAAATGTAATTTTCAACTTAAGAATAGAAAGAAACAACATTTCATCATTATTACACAAGAATATTATCTTTACCCAATCCTTGTTAGTAATTAGAAAACTCCAAGACTTTTCATATGTGAGACACAAAATCTTTTTTTAAAGTAATTTGGTTAATTTTAATATTTTCCAATTATCCCGTCTCAGTGCGACTCATCAGTAACCTTGCGAAGACTTTTTATAAAAGTCAAACCACCTCGAGATTTGATCTCAAAATTTAAAAAAAATTATCTATTCAAACGTAATTTTCTGTACGCAGAAAACCTTATACTAGCTTATTGTACTTAATAATAGCCAAAATTGACTCTCTAAGGGTTTAAAGCAACCCACCACTTAGTCTCTAGTTTTGCACAGATCAGCCAAAGAATACCGTCGGCAAACCTAGCGCTCTCGAACTGAGGTAGGTTAGAGCTTCCTGAGGGGATGTCAAATTCAGCACCCAAAAGCATCTTCTAGACGCTCTTCGACTGCCCCTCAGTCAAAACTGAGTCCGGGTGACGTCTCTTAGTTACCGCCTCTCGCAATACCCTAGCAGCAGCACTATATGACCACATCTGCTCATGGCTCTTGGTGCGTTTAGTTTGCTGCTGGGGTTTAGATAGTGTCGGTATGGAAATCCTTTACTTCCCCCGCTCTCCTTCAGCACCGACACCTTTTTTGTGGACGAGTTTGACTCCGTCCAAGTTGCAGATTCGACATTCTTGGCTTGCCTCAGCTTCCCGCGCTGAGCACCTTTAAGTCTCTTTGCTTGCAGTCCAGTGCCTGCAAGTTTCTTTATAGTTTTCTCCATTTTCTCATCAGACACCGGTCTTGCAAGCGGATTTGCATCCCAGGTCTGCTCCACCTCCATGGATAAATTTTGGTTACCTGAGGGTCCCTCATTGCTGGTTCAGTTTTACTTATGCTACCAATATTATTCATGATTGTTCCCACAAGTATGGGGATGTAAATGGTCGCCATGCCAGGTGCCCCCTGTTGACATTGAAGGCGTGAATAAAACGGAATTCCGCCCTGTTCCCAGAGTTTTGAACCGATTGGGACTGGTCAACTATTCAGCCACGCATCCCCTGAGCTCCGTCCCACACCACCGGATTTAGGAATTTTTAACGAGGTTGTCTTCTCTTGGTCCGGGCGGTTAAGCCAAGACCCCCACACCCCCTTGCACGTGAGATGTGACCACGAGGGCAGGGAAGGCACGGTGTGTCGGTGTTGCAGAATTGCCCCACCGGCTTTGTTTTTCTCGGTGCAGGCCCATTGGCCACGAAGCTGCAGCTTGGGCTGAGGGTATGGTGCGCGGGATCGTTTTCACTTGGCTAGGAAGCGGATTTTATCCAGCACTAGCACAGTTTCTTGCTTTCCACCATGTTGTAGGTCTAATACCACTCAGGCCACTGGGACACTAAAGGAGATAAGTTTATCACGATTCTTCCCAGAGAAGATAGCCAATCCCTTGGCCATATATCCTGAGATTTCTCCTATCCGCCACCTGTAGACGCACCTAATGGGTAACCAACCACATAGGCACACAAAAGGTTTACCATAAACCTTTTCAGATTTTAGCAATCAAAAATTAAATTGATTTAAGTTAATTCGAGATGAAAGCTAAGTTATGTTTTAAAATCTTCAGGTATCCTTGATCAAGATAATATTTATAGGAGAAAAAATTTAAGGACATTGGTAACGAAATAATTTATTGCGTTTTAAGGCTCTTCGTCAGGTATAGGCCCCAGAATTGTATTCGGGAACTGTTACCACAAGGTAACGTGCTTGATAGGTTCATAAATAGTTAATAATAAACGAAAAGCATTAGGTGAGAAAAGTTTCGCAATTACAAAAGAATGTTGAGAAATGACTGCTTGACTAGGTGAGTAATCACCATGACGTGAGTTTCCCACATAGAGTTATACACAGGTTCGACCTGGCAATAGGGACTACGGAAAGAATTTGCGGTGGGTGAATCTTCCAGCGACTGTTTCACACAAGGCAAGGACTTATAATGTTTACACATTTTATTACTGACTCCAAGTAAGTCACTCGATTCACTTTCTTTGTAACATTCTATGTCCTGGATCACACCTGGTTAATTATTGGATACTTTAAAAGCTGGATACTATACTGGCAACTTTGTTAATTAGAAACTGCAAACCCGATGAAGTCCCAGACATAGCACCCTGCTGGAGTCATCTTTCTTTGATAGATCAATCTAGAGACGTACCTTTAGTAAAGCCCGACTTACTACCAGGTAATTAACTTCATTTACTTCGACAAACATTTACATTATATTTTGCAGATCTAGCACGATGGAAAAGATTTCGTTGGTTAGCTTGGGCTATTCGCAAAGGGATTTCGCCGGAACCCGAATTAGTTCCAATAAAGTGCTTTAAAATGGTCAGCGCTTTTAAAAGTTGTGCTGACCATGTTGTATATGAACTTCCTAGCAGGCTTGCTATGGATATAAAACAGAGCGTTGCCGTAATCGAAGAACTAGCGTTAGAAATGGGCGACGGAAAAAAGAAAGGTATGTGTGACAAGTATTTGCAGTATTTTTATACGTAAGCACTATTAAAGGTTTTATTGTTTTTACAACTTGATACTGTCAAACTGTATATCAGTTTATACTTCTATCTGAAATCGAACGACAAGAGGTTCGCGTTTTAGTTGTGTTCGTTTTACTATCTTCTGTAGCTTATATCGTTGTCAGATGGGAGCCTTTTGGAACTAATAAAAAATTCCTTATTGCTTATTGAAAGACAATTTAGTTAAATGCATGCAAAATTTATTGGTTGCTGTATTTTACTATTTCCCATAAGAAAGAGTTTTTTATTTAAATTAGTTTCTAAAGAACGTTGTAGAGCAAGATCGCGATTACCGTAAAGAAAATGCTCTTGATTTTTGAATGGTCTAGTGGCACAACATACCGACCTTGGTGAATATAACAAAAATATCAAGGTTTTAATATTAATCATTATGAAAACTTTCAAATATACAAGATGTTTCCTTGCTAAAGATCTAAAGTATTTAATATTAATCTAATCAATGCCCTCTTCTATATTAATATTTATTTATTGTAACGCAATGCGTTACAACTATCAGTACTTGTATTGTTTAAAGACACTCTTTGCCCTGGACGTTGTTACGTAATTTTTGTGTTGCCACGTTGGGCACCAAATTTATGCTACGTTGTTCTTGTAGCCGTGCGTAACAACAAGAGATCACGGAATGGCCGGGCTCAATCGGAGATTAGGGGGGGTTGTAGGAAGCAAACTGACATATAATGTACGCGGCTGTAAGAAATTAGGGACAATACCTGCAATAAAAAATAGTTAAGTAAACCTGGAAAAAAAAGAATGTAAAAGAATGTAAAAAAAAATGTAAATAGCGGTTCGGAAAATCTCTATAATATAGTAACGATAAAAGCAATATAAAAATTTTGATTACAAAGTGAGGTAAGATTGGGGAGTAGCAGAAACGTTTCCTCACACACCAATTTAACATAAATCAGACAAAATTTTAATAAAAGATAAATAGCTAAGACACAATTGACATGAGTAATCTAGTAGTATTAGTTTTTTTTGTTTTCTCTTTTTTTCCAATAGTCTGCACTTCTATTGTAAAAGGTATCAACACGACAAAGAATATTGCAAAACAAACGGATAGATATTTAAAGTAAATAACAAGTATGAAAGAGTTCACTTACAGAAAGTCCTGCAGTAACGAAGTACTTCACCCTTGATTGTGATGGGGTTGATAGAATTTAGTACACTTTACACTAACGAAGCACTCCACCACACTAGCCACACCGACGCACTTTACTGGTGTTAGCAACAGACATTATCATACTAATGGAACCATGTGGCATTGATAAATTCTTGTTAATTCTATTTCCTGAGACAATAATTTCGAAATATTTTATAACACAAATCGCAAAAATTGTAATAAAAATTTAGAATTTAGAATCACGTCATTTGCAAGCTGGAATCACTGTAACATGTTAGTTGCCAAACACGTTTTTACCTTAACTGGCCAACATTATTGTTAAGAGAGATAGTGCACGAAGATATGTCTGTAACCTCATTTCAAAAAAACAAAATGGGAAAGCATTTTAAGAATTAATTTGCTAATTAATACGTTGACAACTAAATAAGTATCTTGCACTAAGAAAAAAAAGACGAGCTGTACATCGTATTTACTTGCTTGTAATCGCAGTTACCGTTCTTGCATTTTAAGTACAATACGTTGTAATACGATGGCGAAGCCACAATGAGTGAAGCACGTGTATCACTAAGTAAGTCCGTCAGATGTTCCGTAACGCACGTTATTTCAAAAGAAACTCAACAATTTAAGGAACAAAGAAACACAATCGGTAACAGCACGTGTAGTTGAGTAAACACGTTCGCCTATAAAAGCATCCTTCATTCAATGCAATCAGAACTACACTCTACCGTTAATATACAACCAAGCAATTTTAGGAATAAAGAACAATTACTAAAAATTAGTAGGCCCGCGTAAGCCATAAATACCGCATTAAAACTCACTATTCACCAAGCAAAACAAGCCACCGTATTTTCAATGTAATTAATAAATAGAACAAAAGACAAACTACAACTCTGCTAATCTGTCGATATAAAATAGTTGTTTAACATAACACCTGAGCGTCTCTTATCTCGACTTGATAATAGCATAAGGAACCAAAATTTATAAGACGAATAATTCAATTTATTTATTAATGAAAATCGACGTTTATACAACCAGCTATGCAAAGCGATGTATTTTAAGTACGCTATACAGAAAGGGAGCGTAACAAATTCCCCCCCAGCAAAATTAAAAAGTCGGGGTAGGAAACGAGAAGTAGAGGACGAACGACGTTAACAACAACCGGACTTGACAAGGAAAACGAAAAAACTATAACAATCCAATCAGAACCAACACACAAAAAAAAAAAAAATTTCCGGCTCGAAGGACCAAAATGTCGGACAAAAATAAGAGTCAAGAAATCCACAGGAGAAGATACGTAAGTAGTAGCAATCGAAGAGGACTAAGGTGTAAAGGCATAAACACTGCCAAAGTCGTCAAAGGACGGATGTCTCTTTAGAAAGGAAACAGCATAGTTTCCAACCTCAAGAAATTGATTTCGCGCTCGCAGAAACCAAAAGAAAAGAAAAGTAGCGAGGAAGAAAACCAACAGCAATAGCCAACATAAGACACAAGTGTCAAGCCTCAAGTAAGCTAGGGAACGACAACGTAAAACTGGGAAAAGTAACGAAATGCTTTAACTGTGGTACCAACTGCTAATAGACCCAAAAGTCGATTAAGTCGGTTTTCCTAAAGAAAAGAAAGTGGGCCTAAAGAGCAACTACCACAGGAGCAGATATAACGAGTGATCAAAGTCAGTACATCAACTAACCGCAAGGAAAACCAGTCAGGGAAAAAAATGGACAGGAATGTGGAATTAAAGAAAACCCGGAAAAAGTAGAAGAAAAAAAAATAAAAGTCATCACACAATACTACGAAATATGTAAAATATCACAGATAAAGTTAATGAGATGAAGGAATCGTATAACGTAGGGAGACGAGTGGATTACGGTCGAAATTTGCGGCGTTTGCGTCGCCAAAAGGACAACAGATCTAGATTTGGGGACATTAGGATTATATTTAAGTGAGGTAGCGAAGGTGACGTGAAGAAAAGGAAAAAAAAGGTGGTGTAAAGAAAACTTGGGCGCCAGTGTTTTCCAGAACCAAATTACCAGCGAAAACACAACTCTGATAATTCACAAAACAAAAAAAAATAAAAAAAATCAAGGAATTTTATATAGCGAAGAAAGAGAGAAAAAAATTCAAGACTACACCAAAATAATTAAAGCCAGATAATATGGGCAGAAAAGAAAATCGAGCCGATACACAAAAAGAAGGTCAATGCCCAAAAAAAAAATCAAGGTTATATAAAAAATTTAGAAAAAATAAAGAGTAAACCAAAAAAAATCGAGGCCAAATCAAAAGAAATCGAGGCCAATCAAAAAAAGTCAGTCAAAAAAAAATTGGCAGGAAAAAAAAATCGAGAGCAAATCAGAAAAAAACGAGAGCAAATCAAAAAACGGGAGCAAATAAAGAAAAAACGAGGCCCCAAATCAAAAAAAAAATCGAGGCAATCAAAAAAAATCGAGAGCAATTAAAAAAAAATCGAGCCCCACATCAGGGCGTCCAAAATTTATGTTACGTAATTCTTGGGCCCCACGTTGGGCGCCAAAATTTATGTTACGTAATTTTTGTGTTGCCACGTTGGGCGCCAAATTTATGCTACGTTGTTCTTGTAGCCGTGCGTAACAACAAGAGATCACGGAATGACCGGGCTCAATCGGAGATTAGGGGGGGTTGTAGGAAGCAAACTGACATATAATGTACGCGGCTGTAAGAAATTAGGGACAATACCTGCAATAAAAAATAGTTAAGTAAACCTGAAAAAAGAAGAATGTAAAAGAATGTAAAAAAAAATTTAAATAGCGGTTCGGAAAATCTCTATAATATAGAAACGATAAAAGCAATATAAAAATTTTGATTACAAAGTGAGGTAAAATTGGGGAGTAGCAGAAACGTTTCCTCACACACCAATTTAACATAAATCAGACAAAATTTTAATAAAAGATAAATAGCTAAGACACAATTGACATGAGTAATCTAGTAGTATTAGTTTTTTTGTTTTCTTTTTTTTTTCCAATAGTCTGCACTTCTATTGTAAAAGGTATCAACACGACAAAGAATATTGCAAAACAAACGGATAGATATTTAAAGTAAATAACAAGTATGAAGGAGTTCACTTACAGAAAGTCCTGCAGTAACGAAGTACTTCACCCTTGATTGTGATGGGGTTGATAGAATTTAGTACACTTTACACTAGCGAAGCACTCCACCACACTAGCCACACCGACGCACTTTACTGGTGTTAGCAACAGACATTATCATACTAATGGAACCATGTGGCATTGATAAATTCTTGTTAATTCTATTTCCTGAGACA
Source organism: Platerodrilus igneus (assembly GCA_036346225.1). Taxonomy (NCBI): domain Eukaryota; kingdom Metazoa; phylum Arthropoda; class Insecta; order Coleoptera; family Lycidae; genus Platerodrilus; species Platerodrilus igneus. The sequence goes on from JARFIW010000791.1 coordinate 9,870,884, forward strand.
ATAATTTCGAAATATTTTGTAACACAAATCGCAAAAATTGTAATAAAAATTTAGAATTTAGAATCACGTCATTTGCAAGCTGGAATCACTGTAACATGTTATTTGCCAAACACGTTTTTACCTTAACTGGTCAACATTATTGTTAAGAGAGATAGTGCACGAAGATATGTCTGTAACCTCATTTCAAAAAAACAAAATGGGAAAGCATTTTACAGAATTAATTTGCTAATTAATACGTTGACAACTAAATAAGTATCTTGCACTAAGAAAAAAAAAGACGAGCTGTACATCGTATTTACTTGCTTGTAATCGCAGTTACCGTTCTTGCATTTTAAGTACAATACGTTGTAATACGATGGCGAAGCCACAATGAGTGAAGCACGTGTATCACTAAGTAAGTCCGTCAGATGTTCCGTAACGCACGTTATTTCAAAAGAAAACTCAACAATTTAAGGAACAAAGAAACACAATCGGTAACAGCACGTGTAGTTGAGTAAACACGTTCGCCTATAAAAGCATCCTTCATTCGATGCAATCAGAACTACACTCTACCGTTAATATACAACCAAGCAATTTTAGGAATAAAGAACAATTACTAAAAATTAGTAGGCCCGCGTAAGCCATAAATACCGCATTAAAACTCACTATTCACCAAGCAAAACAAGCCACCGTATTTTCAATGTAATTAATAAATAGAACAAAAGACAAACTACAACTCTGCTAATCTGTCGATATAAAATAGTTGTTAACATAACACCTGAGCGTCTCTTATCTCGACTTGATAATAGCATAAGGAACCAAAATTTATAAGACGAATAATTCAATTTATTTATTAATGAAAATCGACGTTTATACAACCAGCTATGCAAAGCGATGTATTTTAAGTACGCTATACAGAAAGGGAGCGTAACAACGTAACAATGACCGTACAGTTCTGAGAGGTAGATTCTCGTACTACTGTCCGTCAAGTTGGCCTTCCCCAGTTGACCGATTTGCTATAAATCTAGCATTTGCTTATAGCTAGCACTAGCTAGTACCAAAGTTGTAGAGCTAGCACCAAAGCCGTTTCAGAAATATGGACAATTATATTCGGAGGAGCCAACTTGACGCTAGCCCCCCCGTGCTCCGATTTGCTCCAAAACTTAGCACCATGTAGCTTAGAGCTAGCACCCAAGTAAGAAAGTTAGCACCTTAAAAACAAGATGGCGGCGATTTCTTTAAAGAATTTTGCCAGTCCCACCAGTTGCCCGATTTCCGCCAAAATCTAGCACCCCTTTGCTTATAGCTAGCACCAGCTAGCACCGAAGTTGTAAAGCTAGCATTAAAGCCATTTCAGATATAGTCAATTTTATTCAGGAGGCAACTTAACGGTAGTTCCTCCTCAATGCTCCGATTTGCTACAAAACCTAGTACCATGTAGCTAAAAGCTTTCACCAGCTAGCACCCAAGTAGGAGAGCTAGAACCTTAAAAACAAGATGGCGGCGATTTTTTTTATATTTTTGCCAGAACCCCAGTTGTCCCATTTGCTCCAAACTGTAACACCTCTTTGCTTATAGGTAGCCGGAGCTAGCACCAAAACTGTCGAACTAGCACCAAAGCCGCATCAGAAATATGGCCAATTATATGGAGGGGGGCAGCTTGACGCTAGTCTCCCCGTCCTCCAATTTGCTCCAAAACCTAGCACGATGTAGCTTAGAGCTAGACCAGCTAGCACCCAAGCAAGAAACCTAGCATCTTAAAAATAAGATGGCGGCGATCTTAAAAAAAAAATTGTCAGCCCCCCAGTTGTCCGTTTTGCTCCAAAATCTAGCGCCTCTTTGTTCATTGTTAGCACCAGTTAGCACCAAAAGTCGTAGAGCTAGCACTAAAACCATTTCAGAAATATGGCCAATTATATTTGAAGGCGGGGGGCAACTTGACGCTAGCCCCAGCATGCTCCGATTTGCTCCAAAACCTATCACCATGTAGCTTAGAGCTAACACCAGCTAGCACCCAAGTAAGAAAGCTAGCACCTTAAAAACAAGATAGTGACGATTATATTAAAAAATTTTGCCAGCTTCCAGTTGCCCGATTTGCTCCAAAATCTAGCACCTGATTGCTTATAGCTAGCACCAGTTAGCACTAAAGTTGTCGAACTAGCACCATAGCTGTATCAGAAATATGGTAAATTATATTTGGGGGGGGCTACTTGACGCTAGCCACAGCATGCTCCGATTTGCTCCAAAACCTAGCACCGAGTAGCTTAGAGCTAGGACCATTTAGCTCCCAAGTAAGAAAGCTAGCACCTTAAAAACAAGATAGTGGTGTTTTTTTTTTTAAAATTTGCCAGCTCCCAGTTGTCCGATTTGCACCAAAACCTAGCATCCCTTTGCTTATAGCTAGCACCAGTTAACACTAAAGTTGTCAAGCTAGCACCAAAGCTGTATCAGAAATATGGCCAATTATATGGGAGGGCAACTTGACGCTGGTCTCCTCGTGCTCCGAATTGCTCCAAAACCTAGCACGAAGTAGCTTATAGTTAGCACCAGCTAGCACCTAAGTAAGAAAGCTAGCATCTTAAAAATAAGATGGCGGCGATCTTAAGAAAAAATTGTCAGCCCCCAGTTGTCCGATTTGCTCCAAAATCTAGCACCACTTTGCTTATTGCTAGCACCAGTTAGCACCAAAGTTGTAGAGCTAGCACCAAAGTCGTTTCAGAAATATGGTCAATTATATGGGGGGGTGCAACTTGACGTTAGCGCCTCCCCTCCCCGTGTGCCCCGATTTGTTCCAAAATCTAGCACCATGTGGTTTAAAAGGGTTTGCAAGTAACATTGGGTTGTTACTATTCCCTTCTGTACTTCATTAGGCAAATCGACTTTTCATTGTTGTTTTTTAATGAGTTCTACTAGCTTCGAGATCCTTGTAGACAAACATTAAACACGCCGGATATCTTCAGTAATCATTGTTACTATACATTTGCGATTATACCCCCATTTAGATATTCATCAATGTGAAAACTTTTTGATAGATTGTCAATGTCCCGTTAAAACGTTGATTGTAAGAAATAGGTAATTGATATTTTAGATGAATGTGTCTAAATGCCATAAACTTTAATTATACTTTCTGAAATGACAGATAATTTTCTAAAATTCCTTAACGATATAAGTACTAGCCTACAAATATATTTGCTGAAATGTTATCCGAAAATATGTCAGAAATTTGGAATTTGAGGCACCACTGATAATCATACTAATATGATCTTAACGACTTTAATGCAGAACCAAAAAAACTGCAGTGTGTCTCCTAAAGTTTCACGCGTAAGGTGTTCTTAATTTAATCTAGTGCGTCAATAAGCAGTATTTGAAAATTGCTGACGTTGTACGTGTATGGAAGTTTTATTTTGTTAGGCTTTATTTACAAATGCGGACGGTTTTGTAATTGTTTGTTTGCACTGTAAAGTTACTAGTTATTAATTTTAGTGGAAAATTATCAGATTAAGTAAATTATCAAGTAGATTTTTTATATAGCGTGCAAAAGTGTTGAAAATGGATAAAAGAGAACCCAATCTGATATAGAAGTCATAAAGACAGTAGCGTTGAAGAATGTACACCTTGCAGTGTTTGATTCAAGCACTCAGAAATTTGCTTCAAAGTACGACGATATGTAGTCATATATGGCGTTTGAAGTAACTAAAGATAGGTTGGCATCCGTGGTCTTACGTTTACTACATTGATCCACGGCGACGCCCGTACGGTTCGTGTCTATCAGTAAATCGCATATAATTAGCCACATTTCTGAAACGGCTATGGTGCTAGCTCTACAACTTTGGTGCTAGCTATAAGCAAACAGGTGCTAGATTTTGGAGCAAATCGGACAACTAAGGCGGCTGGCAAAATTTTTTTAAAAAATCGCCGGCATCTTGTTTTCAATGTGCTAGCTTTCTTACTTGGGTGCTAGCTGGTGCTAGCTCTAAGCTACATGGTGCTAGGTTTTGGAACAAATCTAAGCACGAAAGGGTGGCTAGCGTCACGTTGCCCTCCTTCCAATATAATTGACTATATTTCTGAAAAGACTTTGATGCTAGCACTACAACTTTGGTGCTAGCTGGTGCTAGCTATAAGCAAAGGAGAGTTAGATTTTGGAGCAAATCGGACAACTAGGGGGAATTTTTAAGATTCGCCGCTATCTTGTTTCAAAGGTGCTAGCTATCTTACGGGTGCTAGCTGGTGCTTGCTCTAAGCTACATGGTACTAGGTTTTGGAACAAATTGGTGCACAGGGGTCCCTGCATTAAGGCTCCCCCCTCCCAATGTAATTGGTTATATTTTTTAAACGGCTTTGGTGTTGCTCTACAACTTTGGTGCTAGCTAGTGCTAGTTTTGAGCAAATGAGTGTTAGGTTTTGGAGCAAATCGGTCAACTGGGGGAGAGGGGGGTTTGACGGATTTTCATACTACACGTTCATGAAGCGTACATGTTCATGAACGAGCGATAACACCGACTACATTAACTGACTGCTATTCTCAGCTATACATACCCCTCTTCGTTCGCGTTAAACGCGCATCTTCCTTGAACAAATAGTTCGATATGGCAACACCACAAAATATTAGCTGTTTGACTTTTTTATGATGTTATATACTAATTGAATGTTATTTTAGGTTAGTACGCTAGCATTTAGCATTGTATTATTATTACTTGAGGATGTCTACTACCATCACCAATATGAAGCAAAATACACCCTTTACAAATGAGCAAGTATTTTGATAGGGTTTTTCAAAATCACGAGGAACTTAAGAGTGGAAAATTTTCTCCTAAACTTACTTATCAAATTAGTGTTAAATTGTTACAAACAATTACAAATGAACTAAATGGAGATCCAAAATTTCATTAACTTTCTAACAAATTGCTTGCTTAATCCAAATCTTTTAATAAATTTTCTTTGGTTCAGCTGCTCAAAGAGATACATTTTAGGAAAAAGTTGTCCATTAACATGATCCACAATTAATAATTCTGCGTCTGTTACGTTTTATATATAGTTTACTTGTACTAATTCATAAAAATTTGCCATTGCGGAGGAAAGTCAAGTTTATTTGAGAGTTCAAACGATAATGAAAGTCACACGTGCGAAGGAAAATGATAAATGAACACATGACAGTATATATACGAATACTCCTAGCTATTTCTTCAGGCGATCGTTCAATGAGTGCGTATACGTTCCTTAAATTGGGTTTATAGTAGTTTTTGACATCACCAACATATACGTTCCAACACAACGAGCGCGCGAGAATCGACCCCCTCGTACGTTTGTGTTGTGTATTTTGCGGGAGCAATAAATGTAGGCTCTTAAGATAGCGAATGTACTTTATTTAACTATACACAACTAGATAATTATTGTATTAATAGAGTTGCCATTGTACCCCCCTAGTACCTTGACATTGACATAAAGCCTATATGAAAATGGTAGTGTCACATGAATGTACGAAGTGAATATAATATATCACATCCCCTTGCCCTTACGGAGTAATTTACACTACACTACAAATTATTTATATCACTCACAAATCGAGTCTTCTAGGTGCTTGTACCTTACGACGTTCCCTGCGAGCCAGAGAGGGTGAGCTTATTTCTGTAGATGCCTCCTTAACTATATTTGCCGTTTTTTCCGGTGTATTTGTTGCTTCGTTAACGGAGGTTTCTTTAGATTCTGTAATTGCATTTGGTTCCTCTTGCTCCTGGGGTGTTTGCTGTATCGGTGCCACACATCCCATATTAGGTTTTGTAGGTGTCGTAGTATTCATCGAAATATCTTGTTTATTGTAATTACGAGATAGGTGAGGTACATCAGGTAGTATCGGTATGTCCATTCCAATTGAACGAATTTGTGCAGCATGACGACGCCACAATTCATTTTGCACTTGGACAGTGTATTGTAAAGCACCATCTTGTGATACGATAAAACCAAAAACCCATCTTTTGTTTGGATTGTTGTAATTTTTTACAGCGACCTTTTGACCGTTGTAAAAAATGGGATCATTAAAGGTATAATCTTTTCTAATTTTATGTTTAATTTGTTGGGGTATATTAGGTTGCAACATTGACAATGACGAGTGTATTTCTCTTTTTAAAAACATGTGAGCAGGATTTTCTCCCGTTGTCATATGCGGTGCACGTCTGTATGACATTAGAAAAGTTTGTAAGTTGCTATGTAAATTATTATTATTATTGGACAGACATCGTAACGCTTGTTTCAATGTGAAAACATAGCGCTCAGCTTGCCCGTTTGATGCTGCATTATACGGAGGTGCAGTGATGTGCTTTATTCCTTTTGATCTACTGAAACTTTGAAATTCAATTCCAGTGAATGTTGACTGGTTGTCTGTAACCAATACTTGAGGAATCCCGTACCTAGCAATTAATGATTCCAAGACTTCAATGGTAGACTTGGCGGTCATAGATGGAACTATGAATATCTCTGGCCATTTGGAGTATGAGTCAACAATTACCAGAAATGTTTTTCCAGCATACATAGCAAAGTCCATATGAATACGCTCCCATACCGTAGATGCGTACTCCCAAAAATGTGTTTTGATTGGAAATTTGTTTTCTTTATATTGCGCACATTGCGTACCATTTTTGCACATATGCTCAATATCAGAATTTATACCCGGCCAATACACGTATGAACGTGCAAGCGCTTTCATTTTAATAATTCCTAAATGTCCCGTATGTAATTCATTTAAGATACGTTTACGAAATTTTTGGGGAATGTAAACTCGTAATTCCAATAGAATGCATCCTGATTGTAAACAGTAGGCTGCATCATTAGCACACGATGTTTTCCCTGTTCGTAACTCTTGTAATAATGGTATTAACTCTGCATCAGAGGCTGTAGCCTTTGCAATATCATTTACGCATATAGGTAAATTTGCTATGTGTTGTAGTTGAAATATTTCAACTTCATCTGTGAATAATTGTTCAGATGCTAAGGGTAAGCGCGACAGCGCATCTGCGTTCAAATGATCTGTAGATGGTCTATAACGAATGTCAAATGAAAATTGTTGTAGGAATAAGGCGTAATGTAACAATCTTGTTGCTGTTATTGTCGGAAGTTTATTTTTCCCGAATATTGATAATAAAGGTTTGTGATCAGTGTATAAAATGAATCGTTTCCCGTAAAGGTAATAAAAGAACTTTTGTACCCCCCATTTTATCGCGAGTGCCTCCTTATGTATTTGTGAATAATTTTTTTCACTAGCACTTAACGTGCGCGATGCAAAAGCTATGGGTTGTTCCTTACCGTCTGAAGAAACATGAGATATAACGGCGCCTATACCCACAGGGCTGGCATCTACCGCTAATATAATTGGTAATCCAGGATCATAGTGAGCTAATATCCTGTCGGAAATTATTTCCTTTTTTAGCATTGCGAAGCTTGTTTCACAATGTTTTGTCCATTTAAAAATCGCATTTTGTCTTTCTAAATTATATAATGGTTTAGCAACGGTGGCTAATTTTGGAAAAAAACCAGAATAGAAAGTGATCATGCCTAGGAAAGCTTTTACCTGTTGCGTAGTTTTTGGTGTAGGTACCTCGGCAATAGCTCTTACTTTTTGTAGTGATTTATGTATACCTTGAGCTGAAATTTTATGTCCAAGATAGTGTACTTCTGGAGATTGAAAAGAACATTTCGAACGATTTAGATGTAATCCAGCTTCTAAAAGTTTTTTGAAAACTTCTTGCGTCCTTTTCAATAATTGAAGATTGGATTTTCCCGAAATGAGAATGTCATCGAAAAAAACACAAACTCCCTCAATGTGCCCTATGATTGACTCAATGTATTGTTGCCATATCGCAGGTGCAGCACTGATTCCATACATTAATCTCCGAGGTTCAAATAAGCCCTTATGAGTATTTAATGTCATCTTTTTTGCAGTTTCTTTTGAGACAGGTAAACTTAGATATGCCGTACGAACATCTAAGGTTGTAAATACCGTTCCACCAGCGAGTTTTGCAAATAGTTCTTCTATACGAGGTACTGAATGCTGTGGTACTTTTATCTGTTTATTTAAGGTTTGCGAGTAATCAGCACAAATTCTTATAGATTCATCAGATTTAACCACAGGAACTATTGGTGTTGCATATTCAGAATGATCTACTTTTCGTAAAATTTCTTCTTGTACTAACCTGTTTAATTCTGCTTCAACCCTGCCTTGTAATGCGTAAGGTACAGGTCTTGGTTTTCTAAAAACAGGTGTAGCATTCTCCACCAATTCTAATGAACAAACAAATTCCTTTGCAATACCAGTCGTTTGATCAAAAATGGCTTTATACTGATTTAATATTGTAGAAAAATTTAATTCTCCACTTGATATGTGGTGAATCGCTTGCCAGTCTAAACGTAGCGACTGTAACCATTCACGACCTAATAAAGGTGGTAATTCCTGTTGTACTATATATAATGGTAATTTATATGTTTGGTTCATGTAATGAACATTTACTTCAGCAACCCCTAAAGGTACAATTATTCCGCCTCCGTAGTTACGGAATGTTTTATTTGTAATATTTAAAATTGTATCAGGTAGTGTTTTAAACAGTTCGTAATTTATAACTGATATGGCACTGCCTGTGTCTATTTCCATTTTGACAATTTTACTATTTATTTGTACATTAACCATGTATTATTGTACAGTGAATAAATTTGTATCGAATCGTCTTCACAATTAAGATTTTCATTTGTAGTTAATTCGTGGATCGTATTCTTAGTTTTACAAACTACTCCCACATGACCATCACGTTTACATTTATCGCAATGCAAATTTTGTTTATTACACTCCGGAGCTGTATGATTAAAATTTCCACAACGATAACAACGCAAAATTTTAGGTTTTGCTTTACCTTTTGCTTTTTTAGTGCTTTTTTTAATTGTGGTTGTACTGTTACTTGAAACTTTATTTATTTCTGTGATGTGGGGTGTTAAAATTACTGATGTGCTAGCAGTTGCACGTTCAATATTTTCTGCAATATCCACAACACGTTTGAAGTCCGCTTTATCCTCTTCAAATATACGTTGAGGAGTTTGTTTACAACGAAGGCCACTAACAAAAACATCTCGCATAATTTCTTTCAAAATGTCCGGATTATAATTACACGGAACTGAAATATTACGTAGTGCAGCTTGTAATCAGAAATATTTTCACCTTCTTGTTGCTTCCGATTTAGAAACTTATGTCTACTAGGGATTTCTAATGTTTTCGGCTTTAATAACAAGCATAAGTACTCTGTAATTTCAAGTAAAGGTACCTCTGTAAATGCTTTTGGATGTAAGAAATCCTTTAGTGTAGCAAAAGTAGCTGCTGGTAGTAGAGTGAGTAACGTAGCAACTTTTCTTTCATTGCTGAAATTGTAAACAGTTGCAAGAGCTTCAAACTTGGAAAGAAAATCTGTAAAATCTTCTCCCTCTTTATATGCTGCATTGCTAAGTATCCAGACCCCGTTGTAGAAGTGGGTGGTGCTGCAGTCAGTGTACTAACTGATGAAGATAAACTTTCTAAATTGCGTATCGCCGCTGTTAAATCTGCTTGTACTTGTAAACTTTGCTGCATTAAATTTAACAGTAACGCAGTAGTATCACCACTCGTAGTCATTTTCTTAATTTGTAACAACAACGACACGAGGTTGTTTTTTTTAACGTAATTCTTAATCCAAGTAATCCGCGTACTGTAATCACGAAAATACCGATTTTCTTACTAAACTCGACTGCGCCAGCTGTTGTGTATTTTGCGGAAGCAATAAATGTAGGCTCTTAAGATAGCGAATGTACTTTATTTAACTATACACAACTAGATAATTATTGTATTAATAGAGTTGCCATTGTACCCCCCTAGTACCTTGACATTGACATAAAGCCTATATGAAAATGGTAGTGTCACATGAATGTACGAAGTGAATATAATATATCACAGTTTGTCAAGTCTGCAAACGTTATCGTCTCGAGGTATAAATAGCTAGTTGGAATCTTGGAGTGGAAAGACGTGGTAGGGGCTTTTTCAAGTGACTTATGCCCGATTGTACAATTAAGGTTTAAGTTTAGCTTAAAGATAAAACTGCGATAAGCTTGGGTTCAAGAAAAAGCGCAATTGTACATAGTTAGTTCAACTATTGAGCGATAGTTCATCTATGGCTTAACTTAAATTGCCAAAACAAGCCGTTTAAACTTGACTCTAGTTGCATAATAACATTTGATTGTATAGCATGCTAACCTTATTATTATGTTTTGAAAGTGTTTTTAAATTATATTTTATATATCATTGTGTGTAATTGATTTTTATTATGGATCAGTATATCGGTGTTTTAACTGATTATGAAGATATTATAGAATGAGTAGAAATTGTTGGCTGCCAGCGGGCAAGAAAAGCGTATCGCCCTCGAGAGGATCATTTATTTTGGCAGTCAAAAACTGTAGCCCAGTTTGTGTTGCAAAATATAGAAGGACAAATTTCGCATACAACACAAAAGTAAAATCAAATTTAGGTAATGAAATAATTAATATGTGTATACTTTTGGAAATAAAGCAGTATCTGAAGGTGTAATGTTATTCGTGACGTTAAGATCCTTTACCACTGGTTTATTTCTGCAAGTTGTAGCCGACTTTACTAGAATTGACAAAGCAACAGCTTGTTGAATTGTTTACAAAGTTAGCAGAGCAATAGCCTCTCTGCACAGAACATTTATATTAATCCCAGGCAAAGAAGAGGAAATGACTATGTAGTGCCCAATTCTATAATATTGCACGCCTCCCAAAACTGAGAGTGCCGTAGATTGCACTCACATTAAAATTATATCACCTGGCGGAATAGGGCCTAAAGTATATAGAAATCGAAAAGTTTCTTTTTGTTAAATTGTCAAGTTATATGCGATGCAAATTGTAAAATTTAAAACACTGTGTAGATGGCTTCGTTCTACACATGACAGCACGAATTTTAATAATTCTCGGTTAAGAGCACATTGTGAAAATAATCAATTTAATAGATATTTGTTATTTTGGCGATAGCGACTCTATTCTGAATGAACCTGCACCTTGAAGAAGTTCTAGATTACTAGAACGGGTGAAACGGCTTGAGAGTTTCAGTGATCTAAAGAGCCGAACTATAGGTTTATCCAGACTAGTGGGTCTTAGTAAGGACCAGACTAAGACAGGTTACCGAAAGAAGACAGCAGCTTTTTCGGTACTTAGAGTGCCAGAGACCATAGACGTCAGTATGGCATTTTACGACACACTGCTACGATGTGAAAGGTAACGGAAAACCACCACATTGTCTCCTCAGTACACAGCGTACTTAAATTGCTACTTAAGATGATGGCATCCTCTTGGCTAAAATATTCCTGAGTTCAAATAGTCCCTCATTCGGATTTCTGGGAAAGGACTACATAGAAGGATGCGATCGGAAAATTTAGATAAAGAGTCGCGACATTCTGCGAGTTGGAGCGTGGAATGTCGGAAGCATGAAGCAAGTAAGTAAGCTAGAGAACTTGAAAATTGAAATAGGTAGGTTAGCACTGGATATAGTAAGGATCAGCGAAGTTCGCCAGTCAGAGGCGGGAAATTTGTAGAGCGGAGAGTTTAGGGTAATTCACACAGAATCAGAGGAAGGAAATTTGAGTGGGGATATGGTTATGAGAAAAAAGATAGGACACTGTGTAGAAAACTACCTATAAAAGAACGGCAGAGTACTCATGGGTAGATTAGAATCTAAACTGGTAAATACAATAATAATACAAGTATACATGCCCACGTCTAGCTACAGTGAGGAAAAGGCAGAGGCGATCTACGTATTTCACCATCGTTCAATAATTTGAAACAATAATTCAATTATATACCTCAAAATCTTACTCCTACAGAGTAGTCATAACCTTCCAAATCGTCTATTTTTTACCTTACACGTTTAAAACGAGTACTCAACACTGGCAATTAACCAGACTCATTATTAGCTATTGACTGTCTAACATCTGAAACTAGTATTAAAATACCAACCTCATATTGCATTCTTTAATTGGTTATATAGTATGGAGTCCTAGTACGTTAAATCTAAAAAATCTGGGAATCTTTTGTCGTTTTTCCTACGTTTTGATTGGTTGAATTCAGAAGCACGCACGATTTCGAATCGTTTGTATGACGCAGCTTCAGAGAATGTGTATTTTATCACCCGCGACTATTGCTAATTAATTCATTTACACGCGTTATCTCTTGTATACAAGATTAATAGATGTGTTTTCTTCATTATACGACCCTTATCTCTTGATTTATTACTTTTGCTAATCGTTGAATGAACGATTAAATTTCTTATTTTATTATGGGCAATGTTTTTTACCTAGAATAATTTCTTGAAGATTCTTAATGAAATACGCTTTTTAATTTAAAGTACATGTTCCTCGTCAAAACACGTCTGCATGTTTTGCGTTATTATAGACGGTTTTCAAAACTTTAAATGTTTATAAAATGATTCCTCATCGAGTACCTTCTGGTAGCAAATAATTGATGGGGAGCATTTTCAGAAACTTATTTTTGTTTCTAGAATTAACTCTATTTTTATTTAAAGAAACAATTAACCTACGTAATACAAACGAAGCTTGAAAATCATGGGATTTATGCATTTTTAACATAACATTTTGAGTGTTCAAATAAATACATAGGTCTTCCACAAATGCACTACTATGAAAATGAGTATTTACAAAAATTTCTTTATTTTGTCCAGGCTCGAAGTGTTGTATGTTCAGGGAACGGCGCTAAATGACACGTCTTTTGTATAGAGGAGAATACTTTAATATCAAAGCAGTAAATAGATATAGTTGTGCTATCGAACCCCGTACATACTTAGATACGTAGAAGGACATGAAAATTTAATAATTACAGGGAATCTTAACGCAATGGTAGGTGAGGGTATGGAAGGAATGGTAGTTTGCTTATTTGGTTTAGGCACGAGAAACGTCAAGAAAAATAGGTTGGTAGAATTTTGCGACAAAACAGTCTAACCATCACAAATACATTATTTCAACATCATGCTAGAACACTATTTACCCGGAAAGTGCCAGGAGGTATAGGACGATATCAAATAGATTACATTCTTGTTAGACAACGGTTTAGGAATCAAGTAAAAGACTGTAGAAGCTACCCAGAAGCAGATATAGACACTGACCACAACATTGTAACTATGAAGGCCGCTCTTAAATTTAAAAATTTGTAATAGGAATGGAAAAGGACACTTTGACTTTAAGAAATTAAAAGATATAGATATCCACGAAAGATTTGACAACTGTACAAACTTGAAGTAATTATTATTTCTACAGCAGTACTTCATAATATTGCAATGTTATTACACGAAGAAGTACCGCCAGTAAATAAAGAGGTAGAGGCACAAATAAGATGTGTTAATGATGCCGAAGTTGAACACATGAGGGATGTTGTTAGTGACATAAATAATGTGATACGATAAAAGCTCATAAATGAATATTTTAGTGCATTATTAAATAATAATTAAAAGAAATATTATAATTGATGTATTATATTTGATTATAATTGTAAATTCTTTAAAAGACTATAATAGGCTATGTGTACAAACTTATTCTAACTTACACATTATGTTCAATTCTATTTTTTCATTTTATTCCTTACGCTCTGTTTTTCGAATTCCAATATCGCTATTCTTAATTCGTGCTCTCTTTAAAGCCACTGTATTTGTCACCCTTTCAGATATCTTTCTCATGCCGGTCCCTCATTTGTTGCAATTTCAACTCGAATTCCTTTTTAAGGAAAGCAGCCTTACATTGTTCAACTTGGCTTTTGGCCTCTGTTCATTGTGAAATTCTTTTAGATGTAGAGCTTTCAACGTATTTTTTTTTACTTTGTACATATCGGTGATTAACACTCGTATAAATTTTTTTCTCACCTTTAGATTTTCCGGTAATTGGGTGGGCCTTTTTTGACCGTAACATGCTAGATGTGTAACTTGCCCAATCGTTAAATTCTATTGCATTATCCACAATAGTTATGCAGTATACATTTCTAAAGTTAATATACCTGTCTCTTCATTGTCAAATTTGGAAGTTGAGGGTGTGCAGATATTACACCACTAATACAGTAGTCGTGTTCAACAAAATGTACTTTTCTTGTATTTTGGGGTTGTTCTAAAATATAGTTGTTATTCAACATGATAAAATCAATTAATTTAAGTTAATCTTCATTAATGCCGGTTACCTCTACAGTGACTGCAACATTAAAACCTGAATATAAACATATACATATGATTTTAAGGCTTATCCTCAGCATCGTCATCAAACTCGGATGGCAATCCATCTATCATTGTTCTTAAACATCCTTTATCTCCTCGTCTACATTTGTAAATCTATTATCCGAAAGAGGTCCTCCGCCACCTGATTCCTGCACAACACTTTTCATCGGCAAACTTTCTTTTAGCCCCCCTTCTTGATGTTGTATTTTTTTCTCGATACTTCGGCAGGGCAATGTACTTCACCCGATGCTAAATTGAATTCTTTTTTAATCTTTAGCCAACAGTCCGCATTCTGTTGGAAAGCTTTTGTATTCGTAAGTTTACATTCACGCACTTCTTAATTTTTGTTTTGCAAGTGAAACTAAGGCCATTTCTCTTTTAGTGCTGAAATTCAATGCCTTCTTTTTTATACTTATGATGTTCATATAATAAAAATAGCACTAAAAATAAACCTACAGATTTTCAGGTTAGGTTGATAAAAATTAAAAAACATTTTATGGATAAGAGGTTATAATACGCAGGCGCCAATATTGCCAAAATCTAAAATTTTAGTAGAAACAACGGTATAGTTGGACTTGCTGTAAATCTGTTTTGAACAATAGATCACGCAGTTAAACATTTGCTTAAGTTGAACTCGGGTTCAGTAGAGCAGAGCTTAAGATCGCACTTGTACAATCAGCCCTTAGAGTCCTACTTTGTAGTACTACTGATTGAAATATTAACTCAAACAATTTTTTATTGATCCGTAACCTCTATACAAACAATTATGTGTAACATTTTGTTGCAGTAACTTTCCGGAATAGAAATATTCTGCATTAAATTGCAACGAGCTTAACGCTAATCTAAATTTGTTTATTTTATTCTCAAATAATAACAATTTCAACAAAGACGTCCTGTATAAATGTTCCCTAGTATGTGGAATATATCCTATAACCATTTATCAATTCGTTAAAATTAAGCAAGCATTTGCTTCTACTAAACACTTTAATTGGTTGAAATTTTTGCTAGGGTAAACCACTTCTAAAACCTAGAAGCTCGCTTTTAACAATTTTTCTTAAAACATTCTAACCGGCGCTTGTTATTTTAACAGTCACTTCGTTAAAACAAACAAACATTTTCTTCTACTAGGGTTATTGAAAGGATTAAAAAGTTTAATGGCTTGTTATCGGCGCGTATATAGTGAAATTTTATTTCATTATATCTACGTTATCGGTGGCTCAAATTTTATGGGTAATAATGTTCATCCTTATTAAGTTATTCCGGGTATGTTGTAGCGTGGATCGATAATCATACAAACCTCTAGTCTTTTCTAAAAGTCAGGCAACCTTATTTGCTTGACAGTATTTCTAGTTGTCTAAATCGCAGGGGGTTTTAAAATGTATTTTGCTTTCCCAAGTAACAACGAAATTCAATGGAATTAATTATCGTATTTTGCTTTCCTTATTGCTAGCATTCTAGAAAGGTTTCGCCGTTGTTTAGGGCATATTTTTGCTTGCCTTTTCAGAATAATTCTACACCAAAATGGATGGGAATGGTTCTTCCTTTTGTAACTCCATCGTTTTTAAAGCTGTTCGTCGCTCTATTACTCCTGCGTTCTCTTACTGTTATACAACGTGTTTTGGGTGTTGTAAAGTCGCGCTTTAATAATGCGTTTGTGCTAGTACAGTTAAATTGAGTTGTTCTAGCACCCAGCCGTAGGCGAACACAGCCGCATTCCCTAAGGTGGTACAAAAAAAAGATAGTTCCAAGTACAATATAATTTTCTGTTTGATTTATTTTGTGTTGCTATTTTGAAAGATAAACACTTCTTTTTAATTGATTTCGCAATAAATTTCGGACCAAATGCACACTTACGATACGAGCAGTTATGCACTTATTCTTAAAACTTGCTATTTAAAATTTTAGTGAGTTGGAATGCTTTTCTACTGTTTGATTTTCACTGTATAAATTAATGTGAACGTCAAAAAGTAGCTACTTAAAATCCTAATGTTACGAGATGCACTTCTTACAGCACATTTTTTACTTACTGCATTATTATTTCATTATTTCTTGTACATATTTAGGGTTGGTCTATATTCTAGGTATGCTTGAATTTTAGATAGTAAGATTTTATTCGTGATATTGTTAAATGTGTAGGCTTATACAGTGCTATATGTAAATTGATGCCTTATGTTTATCACGTTGAAACGAACAAATACGTAAATGTGTTTTTGACGTTTGTAAATATTCTTTTGGAACTGTATGTTTTCCTACAGGATCGTAATGTAGTTTGTTATTACTGTGGTTTTCAATTCTTTTCTTTCTATGTCACCCACCCCACTCTACGACGTTTTTGAGCTAACTCAAACTCTAATTCTTTGGAGTTCAATTCCGTCTCTGTGTTTTGTTGCGGTATTCGGTGTAGGCGATTTTCTACTACTTACTGCGTTCTTTTTTGTCTGCGCGGAATACCGTAACAATTTTAACAAACATTTTAAATGAAAACTTTAATTGCAAATTGTAAACAAAAACTTTAGACGTAAATTTAACGAAAATAGGTCTTTAAGCATTTCACATATGAATTTGTAATATCTATTGTGAAACATGCAATGGTAAATAACTAGCACCAAGAACGAGATTGCACGATTAAGGATTAGGAAAATATTATACTTGGAGGATTAATTCTTGGATGTTTGTTGTACGTGAGAACTATAGAATATATTAGTTCAATAATTTAAAAATCAGTGGGTAATCTTTTTATTCTGAGCATGTAATAAATGATGACATATGAGATATTCAAAATAAAAAAGTCTTTCTTTCTGGTTTTTTTTTATTACAGAAGTATATTTTGCGCCTCAACAATGTTTCGTTTGTGCTGGTCAATTGCTTTTTTCTGCAAATACCTTTACGTATTTATAGCATATAGTTTACCAGACGCTCGTGAAATTGGCAATAACATTGTAGTGGGACAGCCCTATTTCACCTTAACTGAAACTATATCGTCAGATTAATCTAAACCTTCGTTGGTATATCACATAATTTGAAATCAAACAGCACGATCAGATAGATTACTTTGTATAAACTACATTCAAGCTTGAACAGAAGCAGTCTTTAATAAACATTATTATTGCCTTGATTGAGATCACACCACGTGACGTCAAGTCAATTTAATATTAATGCTATTGTTAAATCTTTGATGTGCTACGTTTTCAAATATATAACACTCCTAACGACAATAACCACTTAGTTATGACTACGAATAGAATTTATTTAAAATTAATTCTGAAAGAAATTCAGATATAGAATCTAATTATAGAGAATATTCCAAAACGAAAAGAAAAATTATAGTAAACAATTCATTGTGTTATCCCATTTGTAAGTAAAGGATTTTGGTTAGGAAGAAAAACTCTGAATAGAGGTTTGTGTTTGTGCATATATATATATATATATATATATATATATATATATATTGCTAGGCTATCTATTTTTTTCCGGCATTCTCGCTCCACGATGATGTGTCATATAACTTTATTGCCATGTTCGTACTCGGCTTTCTACTCTGCGTATCTAATTTCTATACCTCTTTTTATATCTGCCTCGGCTAGCTCAATCTAATTAACACAGAGTGCCCAACGACACGACAATGAAGACTGTTTAACCCTCTCTTCTCTAGCTCCTATCTGTTAAAATAATGTAAATGAAGCAAACCAAAATTCATATAATAATCGAGAATATTTAGATTTTGTATTCTAGTAACTTATCAATTTTATTTTATATTCAAAAATTAGCCCCTGAATAACATATTAATATTTATCTGATTCCGCCAAAATCATACTCCTTAAAAGCCAGCAAAAATATCACTATAATTTACTTTGAAGCCCCTGTGAACGTTCAAACGATCTTCTTTCTATTTTTATAAATTCTCAAAAGATTTTCGATTACTCTTACAAAGACTTCGATATGAATAATTAAAAATGTTCAAAATTTGAAAATACAGTCTTATACTAATAAAAGATTATAAATCTCTGACCTGTGTTTTCCCTGTTTGTTTCCTGGAACTGCCTCTGTATGTGAGTGGTTAGCGCCCCTGGATTGTTTCCAATTTGACTCTCTTATACAGCTTCTCCCAGTTGATTCCTAGCGTAGTTTTCTCAACCTGTTGACCAGAATAGTTACTTAAATTTGCTTGAATTCTCCCTTCGGATTTCACCCAGACTTACGTTTAGTTTTATTTTAATTTTTATAATTTGATTAGTCTTGAAATATACTTGTAGTTTAATTGGAGTTTCTTGAAATTTATTTGAAGTTTTAATTAAAGTTTAATTGGAATTGATACGTCGTTATTTGAAGGTATTTAAAGTTTCTATGAAGCTTATTTGGAGCCTTAAATTCTTAATTATTAGAATTATATTTAATTAATAATTTACCTCACTTTTTAAAAGCAAACGGTCGCTTCTATTTTATTTATTGGCACTTCACTCTGCACTTTGATTTCACTCAAGTATGTATTTTTACTAAGTTCACTTTGCGTAGTAACTTACGTTTTACTGACGTGATTGGTGCCTTGATCGCAGAGATACTGGATGTTTACAAGGTCCGCGTACTATTTAAAGACTCCACCCACCTATTTTTTCTATTGGTTTTCCTCGCGTGTTCGTAGATTAAGGCGTTGTACCTTACGCTATCACTGCAGAACCTGGTATTTCTCCAAATTTCCTGTCCAGACCAAAAACGCTTTATTTCTCACGTAGGCGTTCTATATTATATAGCATATTTCTCAGAAAGTCCAAATTTCTATTACATTTTGTCACGTCGTCTTGTTTGTGTTTGCTATAATACAAATTTTATCACATCACGGACCGTCTGCTATTTATTGTTTATTGCTCCAAATATGTTGGATTTTATGTAAATACAATGTCTTTTTGGTCACGTATTAACATTTCTATCGTGACGTATTTGAATGCGTTTACTTATTTATGCGTTACTATTTTGAATGATGTTAGTATACATATAGCTAGCATGCCAGGTTGTTACCTTTACCGATTGCATGTTTAGTTTGATAAAACTCGCTGCATTTTAAAACACTACTTTTGCTGGGTTTTTTTTAATTCTAGACATATATTTAATTTAAAACGTATTATACGACGTATACGTTATTATTCTTGCTAAATATGATCTGGTTATTGCAGAATGAGTTTGCCTTTTATGAATTAAATTAGTTATGGTTTATATAGTGTGCTCGCTATTGACTTTCTGCAACATTGTCGATTTACTCCTATTTAATGATGGAATTGTTGGGTTTCCTAAACGTTAATAATATTTACGTGTATCTTACGACCCCTATGACTTAATATACCCTTAAATTACCTTCTTATCATAACAATATATATAATCTTTAATAAGTTACCAATCTCCTAATTTTTTTTGTTACCTCGTTTTTTCTTTTCGCCGAAATAAAGTGTGTTTTGAATTTATATGTCGATCTTTTGTTTTGTTTCTATCGCACAGCGCCGTTATTGCGTAGTGGAAAAATTACCTTTGTAATCAGTAATCCCACCAAAGACTAAAGTTTACATATTATTAGATAATTTCTAAATAGTTCAACCTTAAAATTTTCTATTCATCGGCGCATTTTCTTTTTAATTGAAAACTGTTTGTTTAATTCAGGTTGTTACTTAAGAAGTGGTATTGACCGCACTTCAAACAGCCATGCACCTAAAAGCTGTTTGTCCAAGGAATTTTGACTTAATTAGCTAAAGTTTGGATATTTTCTAAAAATAATTAATTTATAGATGATTTCTATTATTAATGTGCATTTTTTAATGATTTTAAAATTCATTTACAGTGTTACAAAGCAATATATAAAAGCCTAAATAATCTTTATCATGCTTTGCCAACACCTTTATTTATGTATACCTTTTTTGACTTTAGGCAACAAGGCTGCTAAAAAAAATGAACAGTCTTCAAAAACCACTAAAGAAACAAAGACAAAAAAAGGCGAAGATATAGTAGAAATTCCTCCTGATCCCAGTATTTGGATTAACTTCAACAAACTTTGGCCTTTTATGGATTCTCTTTTCGTATTTTTTAAAGCTTCCCATTTCGCTACCAACGTTCGGATATCAAACATAAAGCAAAATTTATCAAACCCCACTACCAAAAATAAACCAGACACTGGTTCAAAGAAAGGAAAATTGGATGACGTCGGTGAATCAAAATTATTAATGTGGCATGGCGACATGCTATCTTTTAAAAACGAACCCATTTACGTGTTTTTAGATAGCCTTGATACAAAGCTAGTTGTAATTAATTTTGCTCACGTTGGAGAAGAGAAGGCAATTGTACCTACCAATCCAGCTTCAGACAAACAATCATCTAGTGCTTTGTTTGCTCTTAAAAGATTTGCGGCACAAATTTATCTTAGTCTCCCGGACGAAACTGGGAATAAACCGTATTTGTATGCTGTAATTGAAGATTATGACTGGCAAAGCACCAAAATGGGAAATTTGGTAACGTTCTTAAACACATACGGAAGCAAGACCTTATTAATGGAGATCAAACCAGGACGTTCAGTATTACGCATGTGGTTGAAAAGTGAAACACCTTTTACTATTCAATTGATGTCAGATAGTGCAGTGGTTGCTGGAAATCTTGAAACAGTACTTGAAGATTTGAGCCACGAACCTGAACAGCTACAGAAAATGGCTAATGATGTTTCGAGCACCTTTGGGCAATTGGTTCAAAAATTTGGAACACCAGAGTATCAAGAAGGGTTAAAAAACTTCTACTCTTCTTACATGCCAAAGTGTAGCCTACCAAAAGGGTTTAGTAACAAAGTCCATGAGAATTTTCTGTTACATCTATTAGGCGCGATTAAGGAGTTATGTCGCGAACACGAATTTAAACAAATCATCAATTCCTTTCGGGTCCTGTTTTTAAATCCAGATATCTATAGATCTAGAAATTCCATTAGTAGCTACTCTGAAAATTTCCCTCCAAGCTACACAGATGATAATACGTCCGCGATCAAAAAACGAGAAAAAGCAGCGACTCTTATCCAGGCTCAGTTTAGAAAGCTTTATGTTTCTAAATTAAAATCACAACATAATTCAGAACATCCCAATTATTTAGAAATATTTGAGTGCCTAAGGCAGATTTATGATGATGCATTTAGTATATACAAACGCATGACAGTTTGCATCTCTTTTCTAAGAAGTTTTCTTTTGAATAGTGCCGAAATGGAAATGGTACAACCTCATCATCTACTCGTGACTGATCTTAAATTAACAATCTGTTTACAACACTTTACCGGAATTACGATTGTACCAGCTAAAACATGGACACCTATTACACGCTATGTCTTTTATGTCAACTCACCCCATAGGGTTGTAATAAAAATATGCCTGTTTAGCAGTTTGCCAAAATACATAGTTCGTGTATTTAATAACGAAACTGCTAGAGAAGTCAAAAGAGTCACGAACAACGTTTGTACACACCACTATGTTAACAATTCAACGGGATACACTGTTCTTTGTTATGGGTGGTCCAATGAAATTTCGGGAAAATTCCCTTGGAAACTAGATTTTGTTACCCTTAAGCAAAAGGACATAAGTCTGATTATAATTCCACCCGTTAACATTAACCGACAGCTTTTAAAGCAAAACTACATACCAAACACTAATAATTTAATATGTAGGTGTCTAATAAAAATAAAACAGGACACTCTTGCAACAATTAGGTTTTCAGGAACCTTCAAAACAGCTAAAATTTTATTTCAAGCCATAAATGAAACTGGCGAATTATGCAGCAAGATTGTGGGAACTGACAGCGTTATTCTACCAGCAATAATTTTAAAATATGTTGCGATTATTGACGAAACAGTTTTAGAAAAACTAAAAAAAGAAGACAAAACGATAAAGGGCAACTTAAGGCAAATCAAGTCGTCAGCAAAGAATTCTTCTAACGCTTCCCAAAAGAAGCGAGGCAATTCTGAAAAGGTAAGCTCTGGTGTTCACTCTGACGAAGTTAACCTGTCTTCAAAAGCAAATAGTAGACAAAATTATCAAAATGGTGTCTGCAAAGATACGGTTTATGTTCTGGAAGGTTATGTCATTAATGATTCCTGGCCTTTAACTTCAGATGAATGGAAAGTGGTCAACGAACAAAAAGAAAAGCGTTTGGTAGGACCCTCAACAGATTTGGCTACGTACGGAGCAAGGTTAGTATATAATAGTAATTGTACAAGTTCGTTAGCTAGTGCTCCGCTCGTCTCCTTATAACACATATTACAATCATTTAGGAATATGCTACGCGCATCCGTTTGATGCTCCGACTAGCAAGATGTTTCCGGGTCTTCATTTCTTTTTATTTACCTTGCCGGTTACATCCTCTGAAGTAACCCCCACCTACATTGATTTTCCAATGTTCTAGTCGACTGTACTGTATTGGCTAGTCAGCAAGTTTTTTTATCTGAAAAATTTTTATTGTACCAAACCATTGCTGTTCCAAGCAAGTTAGTGATCTTCAACATGCGTGACAACACCCACACACGGGATCCCAATTTTACCTCTCATTCGAACGAGAGCGTATTTTTTGTAAAAAATGCTCACCTAACATTTTTCAAGCGGGCCATGTCGAGATTCAAAACCGAGACCTTGGGCATAATAGTCACACGCATATCAACTACGCCACGGAGCCGCCGGTATTTTCATCTCGAAAATCGGAATGGGGTAACTATTTTAACTCCGGAATCTTTTATCCTAAAGAATCTCATCATTCTTTTAGTACGCTGTGTAGTTGGGAGGTAATGTGGTAGTTTTCCGTTGCCTTCCAAATAACAGTAGTGTCTTGTAATATCATATTGCCCTCTATGATCTCTACCACTCTACGTACCTAAAGAGCTGCTTCTCTCTTTCGGAAGCCTGCCTTAGTCTGGTTCCTCAGTAGAGACCCCACTAATTTTTGGTATACCTATAATTCGGCCCATTAACCCACTGAAACTCACAAGCAATTCTACCCATTCTAGTGTTCTAGAAATTTTTCAAAGTGCAGGTTCGCTCTGAACTGTATTGATATACATGACATTCTAAATCCCATTTCTGGAAAAGTCGTAATAACAACACATAGAGAACAGATGAATATCAACTTTTCTGTTTATCATTCCATTGTCTTTCTTCTGCTAGCTTTCTGAACTTCACTAGCAACTTATGGCGCTTATTTGTTGCACATCATTTTCCTTCTACAATTTTCGTTCTTACTATGAAACATTTAATCTGTGTTATATACAAGGTTACTGGTTAATAACTCTATTTTAAAATACCTTTTTCAAAAGAGACGTATACGTGGCGTCCAATAGTGTTAGTATGTGTTTTATTTGCCTCTTTAAAATGCGCCATCTTCCGAGATTATTACGTCTACAATGTATTTAACAAAATACTGTTGTCTTATCATTTGTTTACATTTATAGAAACAAAATTTGAAATATCTTGCTTAATTAATATTAGCTATACGTGATATTTACTATACAGGACGCGCACATATTCAGTCTCACCAACCAAATTTAATATTGGTATATTCTTATCTGATTTATAGTTAAAGTAACCTGAAGGCGTTACAACTTATTTATTCTACTTAATTTTTAGTTTAGTAACGCATTTTTATTTTTTAAGTTCTTGGTGGTTAGGGTTCTTGTTACTTTTCTGACTGTTTTTTTTTTAATTTTCATAATGTATGTTTAAATAAAGGCTTTTCGTTTAGCTTGTGTTACCTGGTAATGGACCGTTTAAAGAATTTCAGTTTTTGTATACACCAATTCATTCGTTTGCGGGTGCCAAATTATGGAGCGGTATGTGGGCAGTTTTTGACCATGGCTACAGTTTCCGATTTGTACTTGAATAGTACTTTGAATGCGACTCAAACACGAAACCCTACTTTTGAATACGCCTTTACATACTGTATAAGTCGGCCTGTACAAAAACATTTATTACCTAGTTGTCTAAGCGGTAGTGATGTTATATAGTTTTGTTTATCCATCTATAACTGAAATTTTTTAGAGTTACAAAGAAAGTTAACCAAACACCAAAGCGCGTCGCTGATAAAAACAAAGACATCAAAAATTCCAATGTAGAAAATATTTGCCCACCTTTTTGGAGCCTAGAAATAATAACAAATACAGACGTACCACTTCAGGTCGAAATTGATACGAGACGGGAAGAAGAAATTAAAGGTATTAAGCGTAAATGGTATGAAAACAATCCAGATCGATACGAAAAATCTAAACACTTAAGGTAAGTTTTTTTTATATTTAGTAGCAAGCTAAATTTTTAACTAAACTTAAGGCAATTATTCCTGGAATCAAACTATGTCTGTACAGCAAGCTCTGACAACAATGGTCCTTTAGAATGGGAAAAGGGGTCTCATGAAATTGGTGCAGAATTCAGTTTATCTGAAAGTAGTAGTTCGGTTATATACGACTCTGGTGCATCAGGATACAGCGATATTGATTTCCCACTAGACGAAACTGTAAGTGATTTCAGTCTAACCCCAAGAACCCTTAAAAAACCAGTTTCAATGACAAAATGTTTACTGCCGCTGAATCTAGCAAAATACTTTCGGCAAAGCCAGGAATGCATATCCGATTATGAATCACTGGAAGGAGCATACTCTGAGCATGACAGGTAAAAATCTTTGTATATTTGTTTAATGAAGATAATCTAGAGCATGGTTTCTGAAACTGTGGAAAGCAAATCCACATTTCTCAGAGCAGCAAAATCTTAATAAATATAATCTTTTTATTTGCCCCACTCCCACTTAGTTACAATTTCTTGTCATGTGTATTAGTCTGAGTCACTTTGATTAAGGTGTTACGGGTATTTGAAGCAATAAATTACTAAATTTAGAATTGCCCAAAGTGGCCCGAATCCCGTAGCAGAATAAAAATGCACCGACGAACTACAGTATAGTGCAGGAGTGAGTTTCCTACAGCAACAAATGGATTAAGATAGACAAAATTGAATAACTATTAAAAATTTACCTAGGTATAACTTCAAACTACTACACCTTGTAAGGATTTCAAATTGTCAAGTTTATGGGCAGCAATTTGTAACGATTTATTTTATAACTTAGACACTTTCCTTGAGACAATCTAAAATTAATCACACATTCAGCACCGACAGTGTCCTCTAGGGAATACTAGTTGCATTTGATAGTAACATCACCATCTAATCGGGAACTCCTACTGGTAGATTAGCATTTTATCCATCAGATATCAGAATTCCGGTGACTATTTAGTCCTGATCAGTTATAGAACTTGAAATCGGTATTCTGACTTCATATCAGGATTCATTTCCTTTTGCTACAAGTGATAACTAACAATAGATTTGTCTATCCTTCTAATGGGATCTATAAGTTGTAGTTCTAATAATTTTCTTAATGGATTTTGATTTCATGAGGCAAAATTGTATAAATTGCTTGCTTTTACGGCTCACTATTTATTTGATTCTGCTATGTATAATATTTAATAGGTCATTAGCTAATACATGTTTGTTTCAGTTTTAATTCTATACTTCAATCCTATATCATCTGTTTCAATTCTATACCATTTACAGCAACTATTTATCAAACTTGTTCAGTTTTGTCCGATATTTTTACTGAATTTTGATTAGTCGGTCGACTCTACAAGTTGTGTGAGATTTTTTGGATACCTGTTGTATGAACAAAATACTTCGGAAACTAGTTTGATAAAGCTTGGAGCTACACCACCTGTGCTATTGCAATAAATGATTATTTTAACCTAAATATTTGAAGATGTCACAATCACTAACTCATAGTTCTCGTTTCACCTAAGAATTATTGTATATTTTAACAAACAATAACTAATACTATCTCACGTTAACCGAATTTACATATACGATTACGTTCAGTTAAATTTAAATCAAGGAATCATTCACCCTTCCAGCGTTATAGCATTCAAAGTGTCAGTTCGTTTATTTATCAGTATTTTGCTTTGTACGCGTTTTCCTGAGAATTAAATTGACACGTCAGACATTGTTTAAGCAGCCCTATCCATTGGGTTCACCGCAACCTACAGTTTTTGGTCCCCAGGAAGTCTAGCTGGTGATTAACAAAAAATTCAAGGAATTAGTCCGATAAAAATACCGTGCCGGTAAAATGCCGAAAATCTCGACTGTACGAACAAAAACTATTGTTCGGCTGAATAACTCAGTGGGACGTGTGGTGTAAGTGTTTGACGAGGGCTCGAGAATGCTATTGGGTACAAATGTGGTCTTGGACTCTACCTAATCTCGCAGGGATTCTAGGAAAAAGCACTAGAAGGAATATCAAAAGGGGTACCAAAAACTTGAGATCAGGAGTTTGACTTCGGTTCAAAATCTACCTGAAATCTCATTAAAACAAAAAAATTTTTAAACCTAAAACAAACCTAAACACATAGACCTATTTGTGAGTGCTACCTGCAAAGAAGGTTTCTGAAAGTGAATGTTAAATAGTACCTCAAATATGTAATCACGCTTCAAACAAAATTCACAGGGCAATTTACTTTGGCAAAACTGTAACTATACCGTTTACAATAATGGAAAACCAGATATACAATCGTTATACAATTTGCTAGGACATAATCAATTTTATTGCGCATGCGTTCACACAAAGCTAGCTTAAACATATATTAAAAGTTTCATATGTCCTAAATCTACTAACTAAAAATGGGCTAAACACCCAATATGTCGTTTATCTATTAGCTAACACTTAAGCAGAGCCGCACTTGTAGGTACGTTTAACTTAGATATTTTATAATAAGATACTAACCTTCACTCCAGTATAGTTTCGGCACCGTTTTTTTTTTTCAATTTTCTTGCAATTGGGAGGTGAAATTTTTGTATAAAAAGGTTGCCTTCTACTTCCTTTTAAGTACCTCCTTTTTGACTTTATCCGCTACGACTTGAAATTTCCAATACAAACGTTGGCTTTCTTTATGGGCCCAGTACTGTCTCTAAAAATAAGCTAGCCCACTTGGCAGGAAATTATACGAACCTACTTAGGCAACTCTGCCTTGTTCGGTAACCTACCTCTACATAAGGTGGTTGACCTTCCAAAGCAGCATGTTTAGAGATTAGATGTTGGAAACGGAGTCTTGTCTTGAAAAATTCAACTGGTTTTTTTTTAAACTACAAGAGGCATTTTTGACAAACTTTGGACTATTGAATTAAAATTGGACGCCTTTCATGTTGCTCTCTCTTTATATATATTTATATTTACGTGTTTCAGGTTTTGTAATTTGAGTCAGCACACACTATATATGACAGTTCTTTGTTCTTAAGTTGAAGAGGTCATTGACGCCATTATATATTTTCTAAACAGAGCAAAATTAAGCTGTAATAGTTACCATAATGACATCAACTCTAATCTTTGTAAGAACTGACAAATGAATTTTATAACGTCTGACTATGTATCAAAGATGATACAGAATATTTGAATATTCCTTTTTTAAATTAGAAAATATTGAAGCCTCAAACTTATATGTCCTAAAGAAAATAACCTAATCCTATTGGTAGACTTTACTTATACATAAACTATGAAATAAAATGTGATTACAATTATTTCTAAGGGAATGTCACACGCTTGCTTGGCCTCGGATATAACATCATATTTTTATTACGTGGTAAATTTAATTCCAAAACAACGTCCATCCAATATATACGCACTAAACTTTCGGTGCATGCTTTACTCTTACGTTGTGGCGGAAAGATTCCCTCTGAATGACAAGTAACCAAGGGGATTTTATTTACGACATAACCCCCTGGTGAAATAGATTTCCTTTACAGAAAGTCACCTGTATGCTTAAACAAATACAACAAATCTCAACTCATATTACTTAAATCTATTCTATATTAACATTATTTAGCATTCCTGCGAACAAGTATGTGTTTGAGAATTTTAAATTTACTTATATTAATATTCAGGTTAGTAACCTAAAAAAATTCCTGTATCAAAATACATACAACAAGAAATAAGTAAAACGCCCGCAGTACTGATTATCAGAGGGAAGGAATAGAATAGAAAGCGACTGCCGCGCTTAACCTAGTCGGATATTGTGCATTGGTTAGGGGGTTCGGGGTGGGGTGTTTAAGGAACGAAACGATAATACATACCAACCAATTCACCTACATAAGATGCTACTTTAATAAATGACTTACAACAGTTGAAATAGCAAAACAACATTTAAAGGTAAGTACCAAAAAATCTGGTTTCCATTCCTTTTTAAATACTATTACATCTAGTAATAAACAACTCGGAGGGTGTTTTGGAAACAAGAAAACTAGGAAAATATACATCTCCTAAAATATTGCCGCATAGTTTAAGATAACCACTATGTAGATTTAAACAACATAATTAATAATAACCTGTGTTGACACAGTAAGCAATAAATACTATTCTTCGAGTATATATATGTATATATATATTGTTATGTATGGTGATATTTAATGAAATGATGCTTTAAAATACCAGTTAAAAAATAATAAGTGCAACCTTAAAGTGGTGTTGGCCTTTAAAATGATTTAAATAAATACCTTTTCAAATTTTATTATGCCACGGCTTTTAGAAACTCTCTCAGGGAAACTGAATCTACTAATTTAAACTCTGTAAGAAGACGTGGGTTCTTTGTCCCCTTACAGGTATTGAAGACACAGGCGCCTAAAGCGTTATTAGATCAAAATCACTTAACCTCTTTTTTGTGCTTGCATAACGTGATTATACAAAGATTGATTTTTAATTCCATCCTGAATCATTTCCATAACTTCCCTTTTTGAATTTTGAAGATTCTCTGTTTGTTTCAGATCGACTCCTACCAATTCACCCCTTAGCTCCGACAAACCTGTTACAAAATTTTCCTCGACGACTTTTACCCTGTCTTCTAAGTCCATCCTTACTTCATCTCTAAGTAAACCCAAACTGCTCTGTATCAACGCATTTATCCCTCCGAATTTCATCTCAATCATTTCAAATCTTTCCCTCACTTCCACTCGTGAATTCTCATTTTTTTCTTCTAATTTCTCAAATCTTTCCCTCACTTCCTCTCGTGAATTCTCATTTTTTTCTTCTAATTTCTCAAATCTTTCCCTCACTTCCTCTCGTGAATTCTCATTTTTTTCTTCTAATTTCTCAAATCTTTCCCTCACTTCCTCAAAATTTTTCCTACCTTCCGCTTGTGAATTTCTAGCCTCGTTCCGAATTTCTTTTAAAAACTGCATAATGCCCAGCATATCCCCCTCGTTCGCTGTTTTTCTGACTCCTCCAACCTGGTTTTCTACGTCCGGCTGAGTTACAACCACCTCCGATTCCACATATACTCTACCTTCGTCTCCTGCCTCCCCTGCCGCTACAGTCTCCATCACCCGTTGCCCTCTCATAACAGTCTCGACGCCATAAACCTTTCCTGACCTGGTGATCCTTTCCTCGTCTGACATGTTTTGATAATATTGCCCTTTTTAAAAAAAAAACTCTTACTTGCCCCACCAAATTACAATTGCTCCAAACCTGAAAATACGCTAGTTCTCTCTTTCAAAACACCACGCTTACAACACTGCTTATCGAGCCCCACCAACTTTTTATCCTACTGCAACCTATTACCCTTTAACTTGCCCCACGTTGGGCGCCAATATTATGTTATGTATAGTGATATTTAATGAAATGATGCTTTAAAATACCAGTTAAAAAATAATAAGTGCAACTTTAAAGTGGTGTTGGCCTTTAAAATGATTTAAATAAATACCTTTTCAAATTTTATTATGCCACGGCTTTTAGAAACTCTCTCGGGGAAACTGAATCCACTAATTTAAACTCTGTAAGAAAACGTGGGTTCTTTGTCCCCTTACAGGTATTGAAGACACAGGCGCCTAAAGCATTATTAGATCAAAATCACTTAACCTCTTTTTTGTGCTTGCATAACGTGATTATACAAAGATTGATAAATCTATTCAGCATATATTAATTTAGTTAAACGTTTGAAATTTAAATTATTCACAAGTTATTTTAAATGAAGTGTATATAAATATAATTTAAAATACCTGCAACTCCGTTGAATGTGTCTGGGTGTACAGGGGCTTTGAAACAGGATACCACAAATCGCCTCGAACGCTTTCAGTGACTACCTAATAAAAGTATGTTTTAGTTTATGTTCAATAAGGATTTCACTATAGTTTTAGGTTCTACAATTAACTACTACTTCACCAACTATATGCTTTATTTGCTCAATTACTAAAAACACTTCAATACTTCACCAAATAAACTGATCTGCAATCCAAGAAGACTGAACCCTGCTGCAAAATAATTCACTATCACAGCTGCAACTCTTCAATACATAAAAGATGCCCCGACGTTAGTGTATTTGGAAATCTTCCTTTTGAAATTATTTTGGTCGTATAACCTTTTCACTTTCTTGGTATTAATTAAATAAAATGCATGCACTTTAACACATCTATTAATTTTGATAATTTTTATTTTACAAGCTCTTAAGCCAAAAACATCTCTTCAGACTACCAAATTATCTTCAATCTTTTTCAAAATTTTTTATCAATTAATTTCTTTTTAAACAACTATCACCTAGGACAACTAAAAAACAACTATATCTAGCCTACTAACTAATATTATATAAGGGATGCATTCAATATATTAACCTTAATTCTACTTAATTACTATTTTAGAACAGTTTTGGTATTTTTACCTTTCATTTTGACATTTCATAATTTTATTTCACTTTATAATTAAAATGTATTAAACGACTTTCATTTTAGGTAAATCAAACTTATAAATGGCATAAAGTATCCTGCACAAATTACAAATAATAATCTTAAATAAAGACAAAACCTATACACATTCAATTGAAGTTACATTAGATACCCTTCGTATGGAAAAACAATGGAAAAATGTTTTTTTAAACCTCAAACGCTGTCTCATTAGTACATAATATTCTATATCTGCATTTAACAAGTAATTATTCATCAATCTTTGATAACCGTAGTGTTTTTAAATTTTAGAATAGCTTGATAAAAGTGGTAAATTGATGTTTTTATCCGTAGTACTAACAACTATCTTTTTAAATCCTTTAATAATGTCAAATACTAAAGAAGCCCCACCTGGTTTCATAAAATAAATATAAGATTCTTTTTCCTCTAAACAATGTCAACGATTGTAATAAGCTTATTTTTATTTTATTAAACCACTTCTAACGTTACGTTTTAAAATACTAACTGTAGTTCAACAAATATCAAATTTTAATATGAATACTAACACTAAGTTTAACTTTTGTAGAAATGTGTAGACTTGATTACTAATGCCTGTAATTTACTAACACTTTATGATATATAATGTGTATGTGTATTTATTGTATGAATGGGTATAAATGTTCCAAGTGAAATCGTCCCCGACATTCACCCCTTTCATTCTCAAGCTCAAACGTATTGCCATTAGCGAAAATTTTCCTTATTTGATAGGGTCCTTCATATGGAAATAATAATTTTGCACAAATGTTCCTATTCCAGTTCAAAACTCTCAACCTCTTAACGATAACTAAATCCCCAATCTGAAAATTTGTCTGTTTCTTAATTCGTCTGCATCGTTTCTCGACTTCCCTACTTTGCCTTGTCTCTCCCCTAGCTCTGGCCTGTTCTAGTAAACTGTCAATGTCCTCCACCTCGTTCTGATCTCGCCAGGGTCTTGCTGGTACTACCCCCTTCATTAACGTCACTGGACAAACCTTCGTCACTGAACTCGGTACAAAATTCAAATAATTTTCTATCTTTGGTAAATTTCGAACCCAACTATTATGCTGTCCCTCAACCGATATTCTCAAGTACTTTATGACTTCCCTAATGTAGCGTTTACATGGATTTGCTTGTGGATGTCGTATATTACAAAACCCAACTTTTATATTTTCCCCCTTAATTTATCAATCACTCTTTTATTATTGAAATAAGTGGCGTTGTCCATCAATATCTTTTTCATCACCCCTGTCTGTTCAGTGTACTTTCTTATGCTTGTCAAAACATGTCTCGTGTTGCAGTTTCTGCCCGGGTATAATTTTACGTACTTTGAAAAAATGTCCACCATCACCAAAATATGTTTGTATCCGTTATGTCCTGGTATTAAGTTGCTTACATAGTCGACTGCTACTATGTCCAATGGTCTTTCTGTGTTAATTACCATGTGAGTGTTTTGTAACGTCATGTTCTTGTCCTTGCCTAGTAAGCATGTCCTACAACTATTTATGCTGTCTTTTACCAAACAAATGTCGTTGTTAGTGTAAAAAGTCTCCCTAAACAGTAAAAAGGTCTTTCGTATTCCAATGTGTCCGTATGTCCTGTGAATTTCTACGATCATTCTTAACGCTGTCTCCTTCGATAATACTAGTAAGTCTTCGTCCCCAATGCGTTTTACCAAAAAGTTATTCCTCAGATTAAACCCTTTATATTCAACCCCATTTTGCTCGTTTAACTTCGTCCGAATGGTCATAATGTCATTGTGTTGTTGCATGTTGATAAATTCCTGGTTTGTCCATCTACCCTCGTCTCTAAATGTCTGTAACGCTACTAAAAATCCCTTTTTTTCACCCTCAGTTATGTCACCCTTTCTACTAAGAAAGTCTGCAGTCACGTTCTCCTTCCCTGGCTTGTGCCTAATGTCAAAGTCATATTCTTGTAGTGTTAATGCCCACCTATATAAACGGTTATTTAAAAAATGCTTCTTCTTCAAAAACGTCACCGCTGAATTATCTGACTCTATCAGAAACTGATTCCCTAACAAATAAAACCTTAATTTTTTCACTGTATACACAATAGCTAACATTTCCTTCTCGGCAGTTGAATACCTTGTCTCACATTCCTTCAGTACTCTGGAAATGAAGCACATTGGCACTTCTACCCCTTTTTGTATTTGGACTAATTCCGCGCCTATCGCACGATTGGATGCATCTGTTCGTAAATTAAACCTATCTACAAAATTTGGATATTTTAACGATAATTCCTGGTAAAACCCCCTTTTCAAATCCTGAAATGCATTCTCTCGCTGCTCCGTCCACCTCCATTTCTCATTCTTTCTAAGTAATTCCACCAATGGTAGGCACAATTCTGAATAATGTGGTATAAAACGTTTATAGTAGTTGAGAACTCCTAAAACCCTCGCAAGCCCTTAAATTTTTGGTTGTTCTAAATTTTAAGTTCGTCCAACCTTTTTACAAATCGTAATGCCCTCGTCACAAATTACAAATCCCAAATAAGCAACTTCACGTTTGAAAAATTCACATTTCTCTACATTCAACTGTAAACCTCCTTCATCTATCCTACGTATAATTTTTGTTACATGTTCCAGGTGTTCCTCGTTATTCCTGGAGAATATCAGTATATCATCGACATAGTGCGTGCAAAATTCCTCGAACTCATTTAATAACTTCTGCATGGCTCTGACCAATGCAGCTGAACTTGAAGCAAGACCAAATGGAACTACCCTATATTGAAATATTTCTCCCTCGATGCTAAAACCAGTATACTTTCGGCTATCTTCATGCAAAGGAATCAACCAAAATGAGTTTTTCAGATCTAATTTGCTGAAAACCTTTCTCCCACTAATTTTGTATAATAAATTATCCATCGATTGCCGCTGTTCATATTGTGCTTTAGTAATTAAATTTAATTTTCTGGCATCTAAACAAATTCTTATATCTAACTTATCACTAGGTTTGGGTACAACAACGATCGGATTAATAAAAGAAGTCCTTGCTGGCTCTATTATTCCATTTTTCAACATATCTTTTATTTTTATCTTAACTCTCTCCCTCATACTATACGGAATCGGATATAACTTCGTGTAAAACCCATTTTCTTCTGTTACTTCCAACTTGTGTACATACTTAGTCGCTACCCTTGGTTCCCCATTAAATAAACCTACATGCTCATTAAATATCTCATATAATCTACCCTTTATTCCCTCTTCTATAATCCCTATCTGTCTTTCGTCAAATACCTTCTCAAATAAATTACCTAACATTATCTCATCCTGTCCTTCTAAAATACTTTCCCTTATCATCCCTGTGCCATAAACATCACTATTAATATCCATCCCTTTATTCGAACTACAATTAGGTACCACCCAATTCTTTCTAATATTCAAAATCTGTACACTTCTAACCTTGCCATCTATTTTCATCCCAAATCTTTCTATAGCATCTATCCCTATTATAAAATCTAAATATAACCCCGTTGCCACTAAAAACTCAGCTTCTCCTAGCTTTACTCCCCCTGTTGAAATTGGTACACAAATCATTTCGTCGATTACTGATATCTTCTTTTTCATCGCAGACCACAAACTTATCCGTTTTATCTTGCAAATCCTCCCTTTTAATAACTCAGCGTGCTTGACTACTATCTCTTTCTTTACCAGCGACAGCTCAGACCCACTATCAATTAATGCTACATATAAACAATTATCTAACTTCAAATTAACAAACGGTAAACTACTTTTTCTTTCACCCCTGTCTTCTAATAACGAATGTACAAAACTTAAGCTACTCGTCGTACCCAAATCCACTAAACTTAACCCTACATCTAACTCTAAATTAACAAACTTATTTACATAATCGGCGTTTTTTTTAAACCCGATGGCTCCTCGTGAACCTGTGCTATCTCAATCAAATTCTCGGATTCCCTGTTCCTGCCTGTCGTCGTCATATGTCTGATCCCTACATCACGCTGATCTGGACTTTTATCTCTCTCCCTATTATATTTTAATTGTTCATTGTCGTTGTATCTACTACCATAGTCCTGCTGTCCACGTTGGAAATCATGTCTCCGGTTGAATTGTCTCCCGTCTCCCCAGTCATTTCTATTCCAGTTATTTGTTCCCCTAAAATTGTCGTCCCTATGTACCCGTTGACCCCAGTTGTTCGTCCTCCCTTGATCTCCCTGATATTGGTTTCTGTTCCAGTTATTAAAACGGTAATTGTCCCTGTTCTGTTCCCATTGTATTGCGGTGTCATGTGTCTCTCTCCGTGTCTTTGTTCCTGTCTTTGATTTTCATATCTATTCCATGTTTTAAAATTTTCCTGCTGATTCCGGTTTCTCCCTGTATTCCTACCTTCCCAATATCTATTATTATTTTCAAATTCCCTGGCCATATCATAATTTCGCATGATTTCTAAAAATTCTTTTAGCGTTTTAATATTTTGTGTGGCCACCGCCCTAGCCACTTCAGCTTCCATATGTCTCGACAAAAACTGTATCAGCTCCTCTTCTCTAAATTTTGGAGTCAAATGTTGCGCCTGGTTATAATTATCAATAATGTATTCCTCTCTCGACCCCATGCTAGTCAAATACTGTCCTGTTATTAATTTTGTTCTTATTTCAGTCTGTTTTGCGTTCCCTCAATATTGTTCTTTAAAAAGAGTCTTAAATTGCTCGTATGTGTTATAATTTTTCCTAATAATGCTGTGCCATTTTTCGGCGTTACCCCTTAAACTAGTCCCTATCATTTGCATACGCACCCTCTCTGGTTCACCTTCCATTATCTCGTCCAACTTATCTAAGTATAGCATCGGCTGTTCAAACGTCTTCCCTCAAATTTCGGTAAAATTTCTCGTCCATTTTTAAAATAACCCTGGTCCATTGTCACTAAACGTCCCCCTTCTAATCCTGTTACTTGTTCCCTAATTACCCTAACACTACCTTCCAGTACACCAAATTTTTCATCCACTCTGTCCTTAAATCCTATTACATCGGCCCTTAATTCCCCTGAATCTTTAATTCCATCCTGAATCATTTCCATAACTTCCCTTTTTGAATTTTGAAGATTCTCTGTTTGTTTCAGATCGACTCCTACCAATTCACCCCTTAGCTCCGACAAACCTGTTACAAAATTTTCCTCGACAACTTTTACCCTGTCTTCTAAGTCCATCCTTACTTCATCTCTAAGTAAACCCAAACTGCTCTGTATCAACGCATTTATCCCTCCGAATTTCATCTCAATCATTTCAAATCTTTCCCTCACTTCCACTCGTGAATTCTCATTTTTTTCTTCTAATTTCTCAAATCTTTCCCTCACTTCCTCTCGTGAATTCTCATTTTTTTCTTCTAATTTCTCAAATCTTTCCCTCACTTCCTCTCGTGAATTCTCATTTTTCTTCTAATTTCTCAAATCTTTCCTCACTTCCTCAAAATTTTTCCTACCTTCCGCTTGTGAATTTCTAGCCTCGTTCCGAATTTCTTTTAAAAACTGCATAATGCCCAGCATATCCCCCTCGTTCGCTGTTTTTCTGACTCCTCCAACCTGGTTTTCTACGTCCGGCTGAGTTACAACCACCTCCGGTTCCACATATACTCTACCTTCGTCTCCTACCTCCCCTGCCGCTACAGTCTCCATCACCCGTTGCCCTCTCATAACAGTCTCGACGCCATAAACCTTTCCTGACCTGGTGATCCTTTCCTCGTCTGACATGTTTTGATAATATTGCCCTTTTTAAAAAAAACTCTTACTTGCCCCACCAAATTACAATTGCTCCAAACCTGAAAATACGCTATTTCTCTCTTTCAAAACACCACGCTTACAACACTGCTTATCGAGCCCCACCAACTTTTTATCCTACTGCAACCTATTACCCTTTAACTTGCCCCACGTTGGGCGCCAATATTATGTTATGTATGGTGATATTTAATGAAACGATGCTTTAAAATACCAGTTAAAAAATAATAAGTGCAACCTTAAAGTGGTATTGGCCTTTAAAATGATTTAAATAAATACCTTTTCAAATTTTATTATGCCACGGCTTTTAGAAACTCTCTCAGGGAAACTGAATCTACTAATTTAAACTCTGTAAGAAGACGTGGGTTCTTTGTCCCCTTACAGGTATTGAAGACACAGGCGCCTAAAGCATTATTAGATCAAAATCACTTAACCTCTTTTTTGTGCTTGCATAACGTGATTATACAAAGATTGATAAATCTATTCAGCATATATTAATTTAGTTAAACGTTTGAAATTTAAATTATTCACAAGTTATTTTAAATGAAGTGTATATAAATATAACTTAAAATACCTGCAACTCCGTTGAATGTGTCTGGGTGTACAGGGGCTTTGAAACAGGATACCACAAATCGCCTCGAACGCTTTCAGTGACTACCTAATAAAAGTATGTTTTAGTTTTTGTTCAATAAGGATTTCACTATAGTTTTAGGTTCTACAATTAACTTCTACTTCACCAACTATATGCTTTATTTGCTCAATTACTAAAAACACTTCAATACTTCACCAAATAAACTGATCTGCAATCCAAGAAGACTGAACCCTGCTGCAAAATAATTCACTATCACAGCTGCAACTCTTCAGTACATAAAAGATGGCCCGACGTTAGTATAATTGGAAATCTTCCTTTTGGAATTATTTTGGTCGTATAACCTTTTCACTTTCTTGGTATTAATTAAATAAAATGCATGCACTTTAACACATCTATTAATTTTGATAATTTTTATTTTACAAGCTCTTAAGCCAAAAACATCTCTTCAGACTACCAAATTATCTTCAATCTTTTTCAAAATTTTTTATCAATTAATTTCTTTTTAAACAACTATCACCTAGGACAACTAAAAAACAACTATATCTAGGGATGCATTCAATATATTAACCTTAATTCTACTTAATTACTATTTTAGAACAGTTTTGGTATTTTTACCTTTCATTTTGACATTTCATAATTTTATTTCACTTTATAATTAAAATGTATTAAACGACTTTCATTTTAGGTAAATCAAACTTATAAATGGCATAAAGTATCCTGCACAAATTACAAATAATAATCTTAAAGACAAAACCTATACACATTCAATTGAAGTTACATTAGATACCCTTCGTATGGGAAAACAATGGAAAAATGTTTTTTTAAACCTCAAACGCTGTCTCATTAGTACATAATATTCTATATCTGCATTTAACAAGTAATTATTCATCAATCTTTGTTAACCGTAGTGTTTTTAAATTTTAGAATAGCTTGATAAAAGTGGTAAATTGATGTTTTTATCCGTAGTACTAACAACTATCTTTTTAAATCCTTTAATAATGTCAAATACTAATATATATATATATATATATATATATATATATATATTCTTTTGAAGGTATTACTCCACCCCTCCGCCCTAATATTTATTTTTTTTTTATAATTTAATTTTACTTTTATTTATTTATAAATTCTGATATATACACGACTTTTTGTCGTCGCCCCTAAATTTTGGTATTCAATAATATGACTTCTATATGATGTGCTTTATCAAAGTTTCGTTGGTTATATATTTACTGTTCACTATATTTTATGCCTCGACTATATGAAACCTTTATCTCAGGGTGTTCACCTACTCACCGTGAGTTCAATCGTGAGTAGATGTGCACTGTCCAACCAAACTGCACACTCGTTTGTTTTACTACCTTTTTAATATGGAATTATTTACTGTATATGCCAAATTTTACTGATCAATGTTGCTTGGTGCCAAATTAATTTATGTATACTATTTCTGACTTTAATTTTGACGTTTTAAGATATTACACGGTACTTACCTGAATTATACTGCGCTGAATGCCTTCTGTAAATGTTTCTGGCTCTAGATCTTAGTCACCGTACGCACCTTCACAAAGATTCACAATCGCTGTTCACTTGCGTATCGCCTCCAGGTGTTCTTAACAATTTTGCTGACCCCAAATCTGAAATAATTTACCCTAATTTTAGAATTTTGAATAAACCGTTGTATCTACTTCCCCTGCGTTAATTCTTCCTTGTAATATGCTGCTCTCCTATTTTTCCTCTTCGTGCTCCAATCAATCCTTTCGCCTTTCCGTATCCAATCCAAATCTATCCTGCCGTACTGTTCCAAAGCAACCTATTCCCTGCTATTCCTTCAATATCCACTCTATGTCCTACTGCCTTTAATCTATTCAAATCACTCCAAAATTATTAATATCGTCGTTGCTTTGTATATCCACTCGAATCTCCTGCTGCCGTTTAACCAATCGTCCCAAATCCAATACCAATCTCGTTCAAACCTATCTAAATTGTCGCTTTCCCGTCGCACTATTAACCACTCTAAATATTCTTCTATAATCGCCGCTTTTATACTACCGATGCTTCTTATACTTTCACTTGACTAAATCAGACTATTTAACTCAAAAACATTTATTTCATCAACTATTTATACAACTTTTAACGCAGGTTTGCAAAACACGTCTTTATACTGAATATAATCGAAAAGAATCTCTTTATTTACTTCGCTAAGCAATAAGCATAACAACCTTAGCTCACTTAATTACATTTTAAACGCATACAATATCCAATAACAATTCGTCTTTACTCTAGTGTCCAAAATACCTTCACTATAGTCTTTATATACATTCATAATTTCTACCATTGGTCCTAAACACTTCACAATTCTCCAATAATATTTTATATTTCTATTCACTTATAATTTTGATTTTACAATTCGTCCAAAAGTTGATTCTATTTAAATGAAAAGCCAAAATATTTACACAAGACCTGGACGCTTGGTTGATTGTAGATATCCATAGACGCGTCCGGTTTTCAGACGGCAAATGTACTTTCAATGGCTTATAAAATTTCAACTCAGTATAAAACCTTGAGTACCGTGCATTGTATCAACGTCATAAAGTCATGTTGTTTACCTTTGGCACATGCGTTTCAAACTAAATGGTAAATACTTTAGCATATGTAAAGTACAGCAAAATATAGTTTTTAACTTATGGATCTGATTTATGAATGATGTTGTTTGGCATACACCCTTTTTAACACAAATCTACCCTTAGAAGCCTTGTACCCTCCCCCCCCCTTTACATTACAATATATATATATATATATATATATATATATATATATATATATTGCAGTGGATCTCTTTTACAATCGGGATCGTCTTAGTTGTACGGTCATAAAAATTTCTGAAGTAAAAAATTTCTTACTATAGCTTTGGAACGCCTCCTTATTTCTGCATACCTCGGCTAGCTCTAAAATCTGCTTCTTCTTGGATACCAACCATCCTAAATTCAATCTATCTCACATATACAGTCAAAGGAAATTACCACTCAAATAATGCAACAAGACATACAACCCTTTGTTTACACATATAAACAAGTTTTCATTAGTAAGATTAATATTTACACATTTGTATATACAGTTTGATAAAAAATGTTACCACCTCAATCTTTAAATCTTTTAAAATTTTATGATTTTAATATATTTCAACAATTTTATTTTAGACGAGTAGATGGACCCGTCGTGCAACCCTTAATTGATTTTTATTCTGGTCTATTTTGAGCTCAGTATAACCCAGTTACTCTAAATGCTCTCACACTTCGCAATTTTTGTTTAAAATAAAGCTAAAGACCCGTTTACTCCTTACAACATCATTTTTATATCATTAATAAACATTTTAAATAATCAAAATCAAATGTCCTGTACATATACCCCTTTAAATGAGTTTTATGGTACAATAAAATACACCCCCAGTATGTCAAGACACTCAAGCACAAAATACCAGCACAAATGTTCAAGCAAAAGCAAGAAATTAATTTTCTTTACCTGGAGTAAGCGTCGTCCATCGATACCTCTTAAGATGTGTTCCAAAACGATCGGCATTGTGTCCATACACTTCGTGATTATACCTGGATCCCACTCATGTCCACCAGCTATCTAAATCTCTGCAACCACCTTTAGGATTTCTACCCGGATAATGGTCTCGACCAAGCTTAACCTTCCATAACCACTACACCTCACGCATACTAGTTTTAAATTTCTCAATTCACTTACCCAAGTATCACCCTATCATCAGAATGTAGCGTGTAGTAACAGCACCTTTTATAAACCAGCACTTACTTGTGCAAATCACACTTTTAATACATTACCGCTACGTTGCTAACAGCTTTTACACACTTTTAAATAGGATGTTGTACAATAATTCAACTAATAAACGACAATCAGTACAACGTAAGAGCACGTAATAGCAAATACGTAATAGATATAAGAGATCTATGATCTAAGAGAGCTATTCAACCTCTCCCAGTGTATATGTGCGCTTTTGAATACCCCTTCACGGACCTTCTCTTCATCGAAAAGCTTATTTTCCAAACCAATTCTCAAAGTTTTGTTCGTAACAAACTTCAACGTCCGAAGTTTACCTTGCTGTAACATAGAAATTCTCTCAACACTTCTAACCGAAGCAAGCTTCTCAAAACTTCTAGCCTTTAACCAATTATATTGCTTTCCCCGTTATATCGTCCAACCCCCTTGCTACCTTTCTTCGTTTTGCCCATATTTATTGTCTTTTTTAAACCCCTCTCAAGCCACAGAAAATCGATATTGTGATTGGCCTCCAAATCTACTGCGTATTTTAGACGAGTATATCAACCAACGTTTTAGTATACGTGTTCTCTGTCTGTTTTACATTATAGATATTTCATTTCCCTTAGTCTTTAAAGCATTTGTTATTTTACCAGCTTGTCGCACCAACCATTACATACAATTCTGTAGAGTTTTGTCCCAACGTATATTTCAGTTCTTTAAACTTGACATATAACGATCAGGTGTTGTTTTGAAGTAAACTATCCGTTTAAAATTATAATTCCGATTTTTTAACACTTCTTAGGATTTGTATAACGAACGTTTCGTTTACTTAAATGGAAATATGCGTTTAAATTATTGATCTTCTATACTCAAAAGCTCCGTTTCTTATCCAATGCGCTTGATTTAAACTATTACAACTAATTATGCGTATCCTTGAGCTTTCATGTACTCTAAAGCTTCCCCTTTATGCAATTTTGACATTCTGCTATATAAATACTAAAATATCTTAATAACCGTCCGTTTTCACTATCTAAACTAATTAATTTGGTGCGTAAATAAATTGTTCCTATTTTCTATATATATATATATATATATATATATATATATATATAGCTATAATAAGAGGGTAGTGTAAAGGTAGATTAAGTCATAGCGGTCGTAGGACAAATATAAATAACTTTAACTTTAAGAAAATCAAATTATTCCATCAATTATAGGAATAAATCGACTATTCTACAAAAAGTCAATTGCGAGGACACTGTATAAGGATATTTGATTAAATGCATGAGAAACTAGCTCATTTAGCAATAATCCGATACTATTTAATTAGAAGAATAATGTGTGCATCGTATAATATGTTTAAGTATAATTTACGAGTAAAAATAAGATTTTAGAAGCAACTAATTGCAGCAAATAAAAATTATCGGAAACTATAGATAAATTGACATTCCAAATATTTAATAATTACGTCGAAAGTATCAACGCATCTATATGCATAAACATCTTAATACGTCACTAAATACAAGACTAGACAAAAGATATTTGTTTAGAAAATCAACATTCTGTAACAAACAAGTAAACACCAGGCGGGTCACTTATATGATAAGTCTTGAACTTTTAAACATTAAATACGTGACTGAATAAAAGCAATAATCGGAAATCCTAATAAAATGCTGTAATATACAAAACGCTTACGTGATTGATGGAGCATTTTGTCTAAGAATTAAACCAGGGAATTTCAGAAAATTCCGAGTTCTGCCAGAGATAAAGCAAAGTACAAGCCTTAATCAATAAACACGCCAATGGAAACGATTGGTGGGAAGTGCTTATAAATACAATAAGAAATGAATAAACATTGAGTTCATATTCAACCAAGCACAAACTATGCTCAAATGCAGCAGAAATTCACGATATGTAATTAAGTAGTGAAACGTTAAAATTCTGAATATTTAAAATTTGAAAGGCAAAAATTGTGCGACGAAAAATAAGCCGATCTACAAATAAACGTAGGTTAAACAATTAGTTAAATTTATTTCTAATATTTAACAAAACAGGGCTTCTTTTATTGGGATGGCTTTTTGTTGAGGCTTCTTTTATTGGGACAGCTTTTGGTGATGCCATTATATTGGGACGGCATTTTGTTGATACCACTTTTGTTGAAACGGCTTTTGTTAGTCGATGGTCATGTCGAGATCTAAGTTTTAACGCAAATCTAAAAATACCATAGATCAAAAGTGGATAATTCTGGACAATAAGTAAAGCGGACACAACAAGGGATGCAGACCACAGACTATGAGGAAACTTCAGTGACCATTCTAGGTTAGCGATTTTTTAACATTTTATTATTTAAAGACTGTTTCACATTTAATATTTGCTATACATTATGTATTTGTAAGAATCATCAAAAAGGTCATTTGAAAAATATGAAAACAGGAAAAAGCATCTT
This sequence comes from Platerodrilus igneus, assembly GCA_036346225.1. Classification (NCBI taxonomy): domain Eukaryota; kingdom Metazoa; phylum Arthropoda; class Insecta; order Coleoptera; family Lycidae; genus Platerodrilus; species Platerodrilus igneus. The sequence continues at coordinate 9,914,471 of JARFIW010000791.1, forward strand.
AAAACGTTTGAAGATACTTGAGAGTAATTAAAAGATATTTTTTGCCGGCTTTCAAGAAAGCATAAAATTGGTAAATGTAAATATTTTATACAAGGGAAAAAAAATTGTACATATTGTCAATTATTATATTGTGTGTTTTTGAACTGCTTTATTTGAATCCATTTAAAGGTTAAAATAAGATTTTTATGCTAGCTCAACGGAAGTTATACTATGAAATTTACAAAGTGAAATGAAATACCGCAGTCTCAAGAAACATCTATACATTCAAAAAGATTTTGTTTTCATACAAAAGAATTTATAAAACAGTATACAGCTTAAGTTCCTCAGAAATAATTCCTACAAGTTACTTAATAAATCTTACCTAATCCTTGTTAAAAATTACAAAATCCTCTTTAATTAATAGCTGGTTAAATTGCCTATCTCTCATTATCACGATTTGTTAGTGGGTTTGGCAAAAAACTCTTCACAGGTAATTTATTAAAGGTAAAAATGCTTCGAACTCCGACCACAAAATTTGATGCAAACTACCCGCTTTACAAATAATAGACATGAGAACTTATTCTAAATCTAAATTACCCATATTATAATAATTTTATCAGTTACCAACAAACAAATCTAAAGTTTATACTTGTAATTCTTAAGGTTATATAGTGCTTAATAAAAACTCATTTCCAACGTAATTAGCAGTGTTAAAAGCTATCCATTCCCATTTTAAATCGCCATCAGTTTATTGGTTTGCAAAAGTACAGCTTCTATTTTTAATTAATTAACTTCACAGTAGCTCGTGTATCGAAGAACGCTAAATCTTTATTGTATATTACAAAACAAATGATGCTTTATCAAATAATTGCATTTGATAACTTTCATGTTTAAAACTACTCAAATTTATACTTTTCATGTGGTAAACTAATTTACAGCATACAATTCTGCTGTAAATTTTACATGACAAATGACGAATCGCGAATGGATCCTTTTAATCAAGTTTACGTTTATATATAAAAATCATTTCTATACGTTACATTTAAGATTCTTGCGGATTTACATAGAAAATTAGTCACCCCTGATGGAAGAATTTACATCCCTTTCGCGTTTTAACGATCCAATTAGTGTCAAATTTATTATATATGTTTTATATAAAACGTGCCGTTTATCCTTGTCTAATGCACGAGGTTAATGATCGCGCCTCGTTCTATCTTATTGAAATGCGTAGGACTATAAAACTCGTTATCTATCTTGGTTTTATTTTATTGCATTTTTAATAACCGCGCGAGTTGCTTGACTAAAGCGTTTATTCAATGGTTTTTAAAACTTAGTAAAAATTGACGTATTCGTTTGTATTAATCTCGAAGGATCTGGAATGTAAGCTTTATTCAAAATTCTTAAAAGTTATTTTTGATATTGTACAAAAGCGCAAAAATGCTTAGAATTCACGATTGCTTTGCATCCTAATAATGTATGTGTCTTAAGATATCTTTAACAAGAATGAACATTTTTAATCGACACACGAGAATATGGTAATAAAATAAAGCTCGTTTTTAAGGTAACGATTAATTTGCACAGATAGCCTAAAGTTTTTACATAATTAAATGAAGACTCCTTTTAAGGTGCTAATGAAATATGCTCTTTATGATATCTTTCAACAATTAATTTATATATAACAATTAAATATTAGAAAATTTTAATTTTTTCCGGTTCCTTCTCTTTGGGTGGGATTTATTTATAGAATTTCAATGACCTCTCGTGACTTCTTTATCGCATCAATATATCTACTTACTTACTAAACTGAATGCAGATCGAATTCATTCTGTCTAGATACTGAAACTTGTAAATACACGAAACCTACACCTATATACAATAATATATTTAAAAATATTACCACAGTTATTAGATCGATCTTAGTCTAAAGTGTTGCTCTATCATTCTAGAATGTACGTAAACTACATAACATGTAAGGGTGAAAACAAATAGCAGGCGGTCACTAATATCTAGTATACTCTCCCGCAGGCCATGAAGAGGACGTTAACCGTGCAAAATATGTTTTAGCGGTGTCGTCAATTTTGAGGAAGCAACAAAAGCTACCTTAGTCCTAAGAGCCCATGAATCGTAAGTACAAATTCTAGCTAAAAATGTTAACATGTTATTAAAAGAAACCCACCCTGTAAATACTTACCGGTCACGAAAAAGAGAAAGCACATTTTTCATGAGAAGGAGTTTGCAACTGCACGATTTAGCAGAGCAGAAAACAATGCGTTTAAACGCTAAGTATCAAATGGAATCGCTTATCCAATGTAATTGTAAACCTGTTTTCCGACAAAATAATGACGAAAATTCCAATGTAATAGAAGTAAATCAAGCAGCTGTTTATTTTTTCAACACAACCCAGGGGTTTTAACAAAATATCATTGAAATAGCAACATTCAGGAAAGCCTTGATTAATAAATACTACATATATAGATAAGGGATAAGAATATGGAAAACAAACCATGAATTTAATGAAGAACGAGCAAAGTTGGCTACTTATCTACGTGGACTTGAAATTATAGAAATTTAGCAACAGTAAATTCAAATGATTAGAACTGAATGGCTTTTAAAGTAACGAAACCATAAACTACAAGTATGGAATGGAACGTAACAAAGTTTTAAAATGCAAACTCTTTGTTTAAAAAATTAATTGACTTTAGCTTCATTAAAATTATTACGTACAATTGAGTTTCAGCAGGCTCTTCCTTTAGCCTAGGATGACACACATTGAAGTGAAAGAACTGAACTGCAAAGTATACAAAATATAGATAATTGATTAGTTTAGATTTTATTTTCGGAAGTACAGATTTGTTTTGTTCATCTGAATATAGAGTAAACTCGCAAGCAAGGTATTTGACGTGCTAAAATTGAATTTACGTTTACACTGTATTGCACTGAAATGATTTGTTAATTTGTATAATAATCTGGTCCTAATAGCCGAAGCTATATGAAGCCATTGAATTGCAATGTGCTTTTGTTTTGTTTGATGAAATGGTTATGTTCATTTAGTTATTGAATTTCGATCAATAATGTATTTAACTAAAAATGACCTATAAACTAAAAAAATTAATTACAGGGCCAAAGTTGTTTAAAATAAACTCTGTTACTATTAGCAAAACAAAAAAAAATTTCCAAGCAGGAATGTAAAATAGCTTAGGTAAAATCTTACTCTCAGATAGTCTCTAAGATAAAAGAGAAATCTGAAACCATGAATGCAAAACTTCATAGTAATGGACGAAGAATGCTCAGATTATTCAACGTTAGTTTTATTACGTTTTAGATGCAGACTTTGTATATGATTTATTATTTCTATGGATGTCCAATTTCAAAAGTTGGAAGAAAATAAAAAGGTAATTCGAAGTGCTGGTCACGAACTTTGTTATAAATTGAAAATCGTTCAAGTGCCGTTTGACTATGTAGTGTATTTAGCGTATTCCGTAGTTTCTGCCCATGAAAAGGGATTTATCGTGCTCGATAGACAACAGGATGGTAAAATTCTGTCGCTAGTTTTTACTTCGTATGAACAAACAACTGAACTCTTAACAAGTGCCGTTGTTTCAGTAGAAAATTGCAAAAGAAAATTCTAGTTAGAAATTTGATTAAAACCGGTTAAAAAGAAATCTTTCTTGTAGAATGGTAAATTTTCTTGCCTCCTTAATTTAAAAATCATTTCAATTTCTACTTACTGAAAGACAACATGAGGGTTCACCACGTTTTGATTATTTCAAATGTGTAGTAACTCAGTTAGGCAACCAACTGTGTTAGTCCTTTTATTTAGTTTACGAGTTCACATTTGATATATTATTCATTCTTGGTCCTTATCCAGATATGTCTAACAATCAGGAATTCTGAGAACGTTGCTATTGAAAGTAAAACTGAAAATCAGTCTTTGTTCCTTAATCACTATATTTCTGAGTGTTGGTTTGCATGGGTCTCTCTGTGATAATAATATAAACGCAATCCGGTAGTTACAAATCCTTATGGTTAAAAACTTCTTCTCCGTTTTTAGGGGACTGGTCGTATACCAACGCTCATTCTTAGTCGAATATTTTACTTCCAAATTCTTAGGCTTCCTTGAATCAATGCTTACTTGTTCAAACCACATAAATTTCAGATTGTTGTTACCGCATATTTTGATTGGCTGTCGTTGTATGCATATAAAGTTACGATGAGATAAGGACCTTGCAGCTACCTAAGAACCTCAAAACCTACTGAAGAAACATCATTAAATACCAACTGATACGATTGCTTTATTTACTAACGGTAATAAGATTTGCTTGTATTGGTAAATATTTAAAAATTAGTGGGAAACATATTATTGTTTATTTGATACTGTCATTACTAGAATAAGGATTTAATCTAGTTTTATATGAAAATGTTTATATATCCATGGATAACTTTGTTAATTGGTTTTGAAATTATGGATAGACTTGATAGTTATTCATTAGTGGTGTTAGTGATTAATTATTGGTGTTGGTTGGTTAATTGTGCCTAAGCGGATCATTGTATATCGGTATATTTTCTGTCTTTTATTTTAGTAGCTTCTAGTTGGGAAAAGCTCGTTAGGGTATATCTAGTAAATAATTAGGCAAGATTTAGTTTTATAGTTATCTAGGTTTATTGATGTATGTAAAATTTGAATTTTCTTTAAGCTTGTCGTTGTTTTCCATGTATTGTCGAGTTCAATGCACGTAATTTGAATTCTTCATGTTTTTGTGTTTTAACCGTTGTGTAACTGTAATTGATTAGTTGTTTGCTGTGCCGATACGGAATATTATAAGTTGCAGTTGCACTACTAAGTGTTGTTAGCCTAAAGTTTGCCGCAATAGTAAAAAGGTGTATAAAAACGTAGTTCTTTTATTTACAAAACACCCTTTAGTACCTACACTTGTTACTTAGATATAATTAATATTGAATATTAGTACGAGAGGAGCAAAGAAGTCATACGTTTGTCTTTAAACCAGTATTTTGATATTGTTTACTAACTAAGTACATTGAATCTACTTATTAAAGGTGTATTTAATATGTACTTAATTATCGTTTCAAGTGCAGATATTCTAAAAAGGACGAATTGCGTCTTGTGTCCTGTTGTTTCATTTTTAGACCTCCTTTTAATCTTTGATTATGTTAGCGTGGCATTCGTCTTCCTTCGTTCTTTTTCGTTGATACACGTAATTTGGACGATAATTCCGTTACTGATTTCGTTCATTTCTTACTTTCCTGCTTCTCTTATGGGTAATAAGTTTTGGTTCCCAAACTTTTATTTTTTTGTACAGACCTTTTTGTTCCGATAACAATCTCAGTTGTGTCCGTTTTATTGTTAGACTTTACATGAGAATTTGCTATTGATTTTTGTTTCACACCAAATTATCAAAATTGTGTTTTCGCATACACAATTATAGTGCTTCTCCGTAGAGAAGGTTGAAAACTTTGGCAATCAAATTCTCGTGTACGCCGCTCGACTTTTGTCCATTACCTCTTGTACTTTTCGTCGACTTTAATTTATATACTGACTTTTTTTGTATTTTCTTGGTTATTATGGTTTATGATGTCACATTGGCGCATTTAAGTTAGCGGGGTACAAAAACCGAGTTGCAGTGCAAATTCGAGTTGCGAGGTTTTGAGTTGGAGGTCAACGTAGACGAATTACGCAAGTCTGTGCAGTGCTTACCACCTGGAAAAGGACAAAGAACAACCTCTTACTTATGTGAAATTCAATTTTGCTTCCGAACAGGAAAGGTCTTTCTCTCGTGTAGACGACAAATAAACAATTATGCAACTTTGTTATTCATAAAATTAAAAAAAGGAATCAAACTTCTATTATTTAAATAGTTACAAAACGACAATATTTACGGATAATTTCATAGTCATTTCTTTTCATTTTATATTCTAACAAAGCATAACAAATCTCAAAGCGATCAAGAATTTGATCCTATTCAGAGCTTATTAGTTTACTTATTCTCTTTATTTTATTAATCCCAAAATGTAAATTCTCTCAAATTAATCCCTAAGGTTTAAAGCTTTATTAACAATTCAAATTACACTGAAAGCGAAACAAGCTTTTTAAACTTCAAAAAACGTTCGCTGTTTACCTCAAACTTAGCATCATAACGAACTTGATTTATACACGTATTTTAAGTTCTAATAGAACGTAAACAATTGTTTTTAACACCAAAATAAGAATTAAAAAATCTGAACGCCTGTGGGTAGAATAAAGAAGTTTTCTGACTTACCTCACCAACACCTAGTTATTTCGTACAAACCAAAAGCCTAAAAAAACAGCAGGACTGTTTCGACGTCAACGCGTCACCTGTTGAACGTGAACGCTGATATTCAACGGGTTATCAAACTAACGATAATATATCTGCCTTCTACTGATCCAAATCGAACGACGAGTAGAATGAAAATCTTCTTAAAATTTTTTACGTTCCATACAAGTTACAACTAAAATGCTGGATGTCTTGATCCTTGTGTAAAATAAAGCGTTCCTTCGTGTTACATCATAATACAAACGTACTTTAAATATATACTAAAATACTCTATTGAACTTCTTAAAGCTGTTAAGTAATCCTTACTTTGCTCTAAAATACGAAATTAATAATTCTCAAATTAAATACCTGAATTACCATTAATAAAACTGATTTTTTAAGCCTTGACTATATGCTTGAATAATCCAATTAGGGCCACATCTGCAGAGCAGTTCCCCATTCTCATTTGGAAAATGAATCTTCCATCTTATTTCCACGAATAACCAAACGAGATTGCTCGATTTCCCGCTCTAACGAACGAATACGCAGCTTCTACGCTACCAAACATCACGAACGCTTGATTAGAGCAATTTATAAACTCAACGAGGCCGTAATAATAAATAACTAAAGCATTTATATATTGATTGTGATGAAGTGTTTATTATACAATAAATAATCCCAAACATGTAGGAATTATGAAATTGGCAAAATAAAACGACGCGAAAATATTCCTGCTTCAGTGTCTTTCAACCTGTAGTCACCGATAGATAAATCGTTAAATGTTACATCAAACCAAATCTAGTGGAGATCGAGTGTGACCACAAAATTCAAAGCATAATTACATACATTCATCAACTATAGTTCTAAATTTCTAATTCTAGTCAATTATATTTGACATTTGAATTACCAAATATAGCTTATCTGATACGCAAGACTTATAGCTTTGACCTTTAAGCAAAGGTATAGTAGAATTATTTAAGAAGAGCCTGTACGTCATCATGCGCACACGGCTAAAATGGTGTCAGATTAGTTCATTGTTTATAAATAGGCGTGTTCGTTTAGCAAATCAATGCCGTAGATAATTTGCTGTATATTTATATTTATTTCTTATACTTTCATAGTTTACTTTCCGTTTCTTTGTGTTTTATGCCTTGCTTATTCGCGTATTCGTCACGTAAATTTAAACTACCGACAAAATAAAACTTAATTTTAGAAGAGTACGATACAAATTATTAAATCCGCTACGTCACTGACTTTCAAGGTTTGCGCATATGTCAAATGACGTTCAGGTTCTTCTTAAATAAATTCTACTCTACTTGAAAGGCACAACAAACTTTTTCTGAGATAATATGTTCAACACTTAACCAGAAAGATTTGTTTGAATTTGACGTACCTTGGTTTTAATTATCAGAGTTTCTTTCTCTATATACTTCGTGTGTGGTTGCAATGTAATAACATTATAAGGTAAAGTCAATAAACGAAGCTGCAGCTATTGACCTTTCACAAAAGTTGTCTCAATAGCCTGTAGATTGTTTCCCAAGTACTAGCATTATCTTAGTTTTACACAAAAGCTGAACAGCTACATAATACCCGTATGTTAACTCATCACCATTAGGTTTTCAGTCCTGGAACTGGTTAGACGCGTACCCTCATTGTCTCCTATTCTGTGTAAATCTTCACATTTTCTGGAAATTTCCACAGTCTGCATCTCCCGCTGTGTGCAATAGTCTGATCTAGGTCTACCTCTACCTCCTTTCCTATCTCTGCTTGTAGTATATCCTGCACTATTTCCCAAAAATGCCTTAGAACGTATCCTGCCGTTCTATTTCTTCTATTTTTTTTCCACAGATATCTTTATTTCACTACTATTACTATAACATATTTGTTATTAACTTTGTCTGTTCTTGCTATCATCGTCATACATCTGAAGCACAACATTCCAAAAGGCTTCTACCGTATTTCTGTCTGCTTCGCCCACTGCCCCTATTTCATAGACATACTGTGCTGTGCTCCACATATATGCTTTCAACAAGCTTCTCCTTATTTCTATGTTTGTTGTCTTCGAACATAGCCGCTCCTCTTTCTTGTTAAATGCAGTTCGGTTCCTCTTCTATTGTTTATAAATATATACCCTATTTCTTCGATATTCAGTAGTATGGGAAAGGGAATGCCGGCTCAGTGGCGTAGTTGGTATGCGTGTGACTACTACGCCCAAGGTCACGGGTTCGCATCCCGACACGGCCCGCTTAAAAAATGTTAAGCAAGAATTTTTCACAAAAATACGCCCTCGTTCGGATGTGAGGTAAAATGGAGGTCCCGTGTGTTGGTGTTGTCACGAACGTTAAAGATCCCTATCTTGCTTGAAACAGCAAGGGTTCGGCAAAATTCAGAATTTTTCAGGTAAAAATAAACTCGCTTCTGGCCAATGTAGTACCTTCGGGTAGAGCATGTAAGTATGTAAAAAGGGTTAAGCAGCCTACGGCTACCAAGATCCCCCAACACTTGAATATTTGCCTAATTAATGGTTTTCCAATATATCCTTTCGCACAATCAACATTAGTTGAAAATCTTTCAAAAGCAACACCTGTAGTTTATAATAGTGTGTGTTAACTATACAGATACAAATTATACAAAGTCCATAAACTACCCTATCGTTAACTAGCTATAACATATGATTTGTTACTTATCCCTAACACATCTTCCAACTATCGTTACCACGGCAACCTATCATAGTATTAGTTTGAACCGAATTAGATAACAAGGTTTTCTAATCTATGCAGCAAGATTGCATAGAAGAGCCTAATTTCTATAAAAGAACAAAAGCATTGGAAATTAATACAAGTTTTGAGCTGAATAGCACAATTTTATAGACATTTTTACATTTGCATTTATTAATATTGTCACAAAATTCCTACAATAATCAGGTCAAAATCTACGATAAAAATTCAACTCTAACGTGTTTATTTTCGTTTCAAGGAAAATTCTGCAGCCCCAGGACATCAAACTGTTACACGAATGTAGCCGCGAAAAGGTGGAGAGTTTTATTGAGGAACACTCGGGTTATATGGATGACATGCAAAAGTATCTGGGAGACCAAGCATCACGGAACAAGATTCTAAATATTTTTTATAAAGGTATACCTCCTTAATTACTATTTGAAACATTTACCAAATGTGACATTATACAGGGTGTGAACAGTTTCATGTCATTAACTTTTGGGTCAATAGGACAGCATAAAGCAAGTACAATTTCTTATACAACATATGCTCTAAAAAAGTTAGCTAGCTAAATACGAAGCACACAACCTCACCAAATCTGGTTTTTCTACACTTTGTGAAATCAGATTTGTATTAGTAGTATTAATGTATTAATCGACTATAAACTAATTTGCTAAACTAAAACAATAACCCGACTAAACTAGTAGATAAAATTTACACTGCTGCTGAAATTAACTAAAATTCTTGTCATTTATAGGTAGAGTTTGGGAATTTTACCACAAGGAATGACTGAGACGAATGGTGTAAATAGTTTCATGTCATTAACTTTTAGAGTTAATAGGAGATCATAAAGCAAGTAAAATTTCTTAGACGACATATGTTTTAAAAAAATTAGCTAGCGAAATACGAAGCACACGACCTTATAAAAAACGGTTTTTCTACACTTTGTGAAATCAGATCTTTATTAGTAATATTAACCCAACTATAGTAGTTAAAATTAATATTTATTCGAATGATCCAAAAATTAAAATTTACAAAGTTATTCTACAACTGTTCAAAGTGGAACTACGCAGGCTGATGTGGTTTATGCACGACGGTACACCAGGGCATTTTAGTAGGCAAGTGCGAGTCCATTTAAATCAGTACTAATCCTCATCGATGGATCGGTCGCAATGGAGCGATTAATTGGCCTGCATGATTTCCAGACCTCAACCCGATAAATTTTTTCTTTTGGGGACATCTGTAAAGTCGAGTGTGTAGTGAGTCAATTGAAACTATTTTACAGTTACAGGAGGTGATATTACCAGGAGTTCATGACACTAAACGTGACGGGAATTTGCATAATATTTTAAATGGTGTTACAAATTCTTTACTGCGACGTGTTAATCTCTGTATTTAAGTTGGTGGGGGCCACCTTGAACAGTTGTTGTATAATAACTTTGTAAATTTTAATTTCTGGATAATTTGAATAAATATTAATTTCATCTACTAACTTAATCGGGTTAATATTACTAATAAAGGTCTGATTTCACAAAGTGTAGAAAAACCGTTTTTGGTAAGGTTGTGTGCTTCGTATTTCGCTAGCTAATTTTTTTAGAACATATGTTATCTAAGAAATTTTACTTGCTTTATGATCTCCTATTGACTCTAAAAGTAAATGACAAGAAACCGTTTACACCATTCGTCTCTGTCATTCCTTGTGGTAAAATCCCCAATCACCTACCTATAAAAGACAAGATTTTAGTTAATTTCAGTAGCAGTGTAAATTTTATCTACTGGTTTAGTCGGGTTATTATTTTAGTTTAGCAAACAAGTTTATAGTTGATTAATATATTAATATTACTAATAAAGATCTGATTTCACAAAATGTAGAAAACCCGTTTTTGGTAAGGTTGTGTGCTTTGTATTTCGCTAGCTAACTTTTTTAGAGCATATGTTGTCTAAGAAATTGTACTTGCTTTATGCTCTCCTATTGACCCAAAAGTTAATAACATGAAACTGTTCACACCCTGTATATACGTATATATTATTAATTTATTATTAATTTATTATTAATTTTCTCCCCACACATTTATCTTGTTATTTATTTATACCCTGAAATTCCCTACGAAAGGCTAGACACCAGTATGAAAAATAACGACCTTTAATTACCACCGAGTTTAATAGTAACTGTAGATACACAAACAAATCTACCTCACTTCGGAATTTATTTTAAAATTTCTTAAGTGTAGGTCACCAACGTTACCTAAGTCTTTTGCGTGTAATTTAGAATAAACACCAGATGGCACCTTGAATTATTATAAGATCTGAAATGTTCCTTAAATTTTGCTTTTATATTGAAATTTTCTTAACCACGGTCTAACTCAGTGAATATAGAACTTGAAATACTCCTATTTTTGAAAGATTTAATCATCTGTATTAACTTGCAAGATAAGAAATTATCTGGGTTCGAAAATAATATCACACCTAGCGCCCTCTTATTAAGTACAAGGTACACCTTCAAATATACAAACCACTATCTTATTTTACAGTTCTTGGTAAAATGGCTAACCTAGTTTTATGTGTGCATGTGAACAAGCGTTTTCAATTCAAAACTGAACATTTTAAAAACAGTTTATGAAAAGAAATGTTATACCTTCAATATTCCGGTTGGTTGGATCCTCTTCATACTCTAGTTAAATGCGGGTCGTTAGTACACCAGGTGAATCTACTTATAAAATTGTATGTTTTAATAAGATATCAAAATTTTAGAATGTAGACAATTGATGCTACTCAAAATAATAGTATTAAATACTGATACAATTAATACCTAATCGTTGTAACAACCCACTGGACTCAATCTGGTCAGCTATCTCGTATAATGATATTTATGAATTCTTCAACGCTCGTTGGTATAAACTACGTAGATCCCTCACTGGAATGCCTTTATTTACCTGCGACTCCTCTACTAGATGCTTCACTTGGAAAAACCCCTCTATAAAATATTTTTTTTCTTCACGAAGTGTAGTATTTTTAGTACTTTTTAAAAACACCCTCTACATGTGTAACTATTTTTAAATTGAGCCATTTCTAACTCTCAAATTGTTTTAACGTTCAATCAAAAATAAACCTGTAAAAGAGGAAGGGAGTACCAAATGGACACCCTGTAGATATACAATGCCAAGTACAAGCTAGCATCCGACATGGACACTTCCCGACTCCCCGAGGCAATGACTGTTCTTGTAAGTTTGCAAATACCCTCTGCAACCCTTTAGGCTGATCACTTTAGCTGGGAGAATTTAAATCTTCGACTCCATTCTCTTGAAGTAGACCTGAATGCGTTATAGGAGTTGTTGATTTGAAAGCTTTATAAAAGCACGGTCACCGTTAAATAGAATTTAGTTATTAAATTTAGAATTCTTTACGTCAAGCGACAACCATCAGCTCACAACCAGCCCCTGATTAGTGAATTTTAGGATTCTGGATGGTTCCACTTAATTTGCTATCTGTTTGTAACATATTATGATTCGTGTTGCTATTGTGCGCATGTTTGTGAAGCTACCATTTTGTTTGTGTGGTGGTCTTTTGTGGCAGATAGACCATCATGTGGTAGCTATCTTTTTCGACTTCTTCGTGTAATAGTTTATTATTCTAATTAAGCATCCAAATTGACTTTATATGTCTCTTTTAACGGCGCTTGTTCCCTAACTACAACGAATTTAAAAACCGTAGCTGTTTCTTTTTATTTTGAGCTTTCAAGTTTCGTATTTCTTACTTTTCAGTAACTATTTGTATGTCTCTAAAAACCATGAAAATTTTAGATTGCAGGGAAGAGTCTGAATTGTTGATGAAGCAAGCATATACCCAACGTGAAAAAGTGGTTGACATGATTCTTGAACTGGAAAACGCTCGCCAACCAATTGAAGCTGTCAAAAGCGATAAAGCAAGCAGTAAAAAGAAATAATTCTTTTCTATTTAGGATACCAAACATTTTAAATAATTTCTGTTTAACATGTTTTGATAGACTATAGACTGTATTTATGTAGTTTCGGCCATTCGTTCTAATAATTTTATTTACAGTTTTAAATGTTGAAAGTGGAGGTTTGTTGTAGTTTACTTAATAAATAGCTTGATTGGATTATTCTTTGACGAAGGTAAACTCAAGAGTGCTATTGTTCCAGGCTAAACCCATACGTAAATCAGAGGTTTTCAGAAAGTATTTTTAAAGTTAGCAAAGTCAGACACACGCTCGCGCGCACACACACACAGGCACGCAAGCACGCACGCACGCACGCACGCACCCACGCACGCACGCACACACGCCCGCACACACACACACACATATATGTACTTTACCTTTTTGTAAACAGCACATAGAAAACGTGTTGCATATGTGCTTTCCATGTGCTACGTTGTACTTAGTAAGAGTAAGAGTTATTAGTACCAAAGCACACTGGTGATGCATAAACTATGTTACTATGTTACACTTCAAATAGCTCCACAAGAACTTTAGTTGATAATTAATCGTAGAGGACTGTTTTAGTATAACTAAGTAGGTTATTACGAACTATATAAATACGATTCTGAGTTCCCAGCAATATTTAGGGGAATTACTATTATTGTTGTCTACCTTAATCAGTAAGGTAACTTGTTTTCGTGCTAATATACAATTAATATATTAATTAATCCCCATTGCTACCACCTCTAGAAGATGCTGATCTGAGTGCTTCTGCAAGAAGCTTTAAACATTTGATTCAAAAGAGAAGGCGTACTTGATAATTATTGTTATAAGTGATAATCGATTGATTACCTTCGTATAAAATGGGTCGTGAGGGTTTAAAGAGTAAACAATTCGAAGACACAGATATTTGGTACTCCTAATAGTACCAGTAGCACTAAAGGTGGTGACTCAGTTGAGTGATTAGCAGAGATTATGTTGAATTTGATATAAAGCACGAATAAAAATTCAATTACGTGCACGGCTAAGAGAATGTTCATGGTACCAGAATTTAACGAAAGACCGCAAACAAACTACTGAAGTTTGACTTATAAAGGTAGAAAGAGGAAATAAATTTCAAAATGCTCTCGAAGCTACCATCTTCGCGATGTTATTTAAATTAAAGTGCTTGGTTAAGTTCTGATAAAAGGATTTACAGAGTATGAAATTTACGTGGAAAGAATAGACGCAAAAGATTATAATGGCATTTCTCCTAAGCGGGATTACTATGAGGCCCGGAATAGTATGATGCTCCGGCAAAAACTCCCTAATGAAAGTTACCAAAAATAGTATTACGTAAAGATAGCTCTCTTAAATCAATGCAAGATTACAGAAAATAATGTTGTGTCGCATTTTTGGTGAAATCGACGACATTGTGCTTAAAACGTCTGCAAAAGCTGGACATTATTCTACTCCCTACTCCAGAAGATCCATTTCAGGATCTAAGTATTGTACATTTTTGCAATCAGGTCCACTGCTGAAACAATTTATTAATGTACATCCCAGCAATAAAACACAAAAACTAAAAATTATAAAGCGAAAGGAAGACACTTTAAGGTGTTACCAGTGTGAAAGGATTGGTCATCAAACTGCCTGCTGAAGATGTGTAACTCTTGCCGCAATAGGGGTTACAAGTGTTGCAAGTGTGGAGAAATTGATCATCAGATGCAGTACCGCCCTTTGGAGAGATTTGATTTTTTTTGCAATAAGGGTTATGATGGAAAAAACTGCTACTTTAACCCAGATATTACTGAAGTGTCATTTTATGGTTACAAAAGCATTTAATGGAGAAAATAATCAAAGTACATCTTTAAACTATCAATTCTTAGGTAAAGAAACCGGTGCGCCCATTTGTTTCGACAAATGGTGATGTCCTTTTAAAAAGACAGCAGGGTTAAAGGCTACTATAAGAATAAAATATAATATTTATTTACTAATTGAAAATAATACTAAACTAAGTCAACATCAATCTGAATTAAATCTTGCGTGGTAAAAAATCAATTGCAATGATATAATTTGAAGCACTCTTTTGGGTGTAATACAACTTTACATTCTTCACACCTAAATTGCACTTTCTTATGACACTGTCCACACCGAGACTGCTTATCTTGGTATGTAATTAAATGATCGATTTGGTAATATCGTGAAAATTCGTGTGCCAAACTGGAAGTTTTGGCCATTCCCTTCCATGGTCCTTTGTTAATTCTGTGTAACTGTCAATCATTTTGTACACGCATGTCAATGCATTGACAAATCAACGGAAAGCACCATTTCTTGCCACGAATAGATGTGAGGTACAAACTGAAGTTTTGATCACATCTATTCACACCGCTCATGTAAGCATTATAAGATTTAATAAGACAAGGCTGATCAATTGTGATGTTGCGTTTTTCAGTTTGAGAATATCTTTTGATTTGATTGATTGGGCAAACTTGTAAGTAATTAGATGCAACATTTACAATACTATTGACGTTCCACTTGCAAACGATGATACCAGTGTTTGAACTAGCAAACTCAAATGTCACTTTCTTTGATTACTTCGTTACTTGGGATTCAGTTAAAGGACATTTTCCAGTTCTGTTTTCTGGCACAGTTCCAGTACCTTTTATACCTCGATTTATAAGTTCATTCAGAAGAGAAAAGATGTGAAAAATTTGTAAAAAAAAAATTTAAACGTGCAGTTGGCCAACGGTTCTGTAAAGTATCTGCATATTGTAGAATGCCACTAGGACCTAAATTATCTGGTAAAACCGTCGATGCTCATTGGTAATGGTAGCATTAGTTTAAATAGCCCAATCGAGTATTAGAAACCCAAAACTTATATCCCCAACTTATAGGGTTTACCTTTGATGAATTGTTTGCAAGCATGCCGGCCATAGTAAGGAATCATACATTCATCTATCAACATCTTTAGGTCTTCAGTCCTAAAACTGGTTGGACGCGTACCCTCATTGTTTACTAGTCTGAATCAACCTACGCATTTTCCTGAAATTTGCAGTCTGCATCTATCACTATTTATGTGCTAAGTCTGATCTCGGTCTACCTCTACCTCTCTTTTCTTATCTCTGCTTGTAGTATATCCCGCACTATTTCCCACAAATACCATAGATCGTATCATGTCCTTCTATTTCTTTCATTTTCCACAGACATCTTTATTCCTCTACTATTTCTACAACCTATTTGTTATTAACTTTGTCTGTCCATGCTACCATCTTCATACCTCTAAAGCACAAAATTCCAGAAGGCTTTTAACTTTTTTGGTCTGCTTTTCCTACTGCCCCTATTTCATAGATGTACTGTGCTGTGCTCCAACTATGCTTTGAACAGTTTTCTTTTTGTATCTATGTTCGTTGTCTTTGAAAATAGCTGCCGTTCTTTCTTTTTTGATGCAGTTCGGTCACCTTCTATTGTTTTACAGTTATATACCCTATTTCCCCGATATTCAGTGGTATATGAAGGGGGGTAAGCAGCCTTTGGCTGCCAAGTTCCCCCAGCACCTGAACCTTTGTTGAAATAATAGTTTTTTCTAATTTATCCTTTCGCACAATCAACAATAGTGGAAAATATTTGACAACCAACGCCTGTAGTTGTTTATAATAATCATCAGATTTAAGAGCACTTATCTCTTCGTCATTGGGTTTTACTTCTTGAAACTGGTTGGACTTGTACCTCAGCTTATTTATGTTCTTAGCTAGCCCACACCGTTCCCTGCAATTGTCACAACAGCCGATATACATCTCGATTCCCTTCTATTGTTTTCTAATTATATGCCCTATTTCACAGAGATTTAGTGGTATGTGGAGGGGATTAAGCAACCTGTGGCTGCCAAGGTTCCCCAACACTTAGACATTTGCCGTATTAATACTTATCAAATAAATCCTTTCGCACAATTAACATTAGTTTAGAGTATTGCTAAACCAATATCTGTATATGTTTATAATAATCACCATGTTTAAGTACACTTATTATTTTTGTCATTAGTTTTTCCATCTTGCGGCTGGTTGGAAGCTTACCTCCATTGATTTCTATTCTGAGTTAGTCTACCTACACATTTCCCTGAAATTCTCACAACCTACATCTTTCACTATCTGTGTGCAGTAGTCTAACTTAGGTAGACCTCTACTTCTCTTTTTTCCTATCTCTGCTTCTAATATATTCCGCAATATTCCCTCATGCCTTAGTATGTGGCCTATCATCCTATCTCTCCTACTTTTTACTGTTTGCCACATAGTTCTTTCTTCCCCTACCATTTCTAGTACCTCTTTGTTCCTAACTTTGTCTGTCCATGGTATCTTCATAACACGTCTGTAACACCACATTTTCTTGTCTGCTTCTCCTACTCACCAGGCTTCACAGCCATACAGTGCTATGCTCCACACATATGTTTTAAGCAATCTTTTCCTTGTTTCTATGTTTGTGGTCTTTGAACACAGTAGTTGCTTTTTCTTGTTAAATGTAGCACGACCTTGTGCTAATGTTTGTTTTATGCCTTTTGTGCTTTTCCCAGTTGCGTTATTTGACTTCCTAGGTAGCAGAAATCCTTGACCTCTTGTTAGTTCTCGTTACCTACTTGTATTCTTGTTTTTGATTTATTATCCCCTTTTTTGCATACTTGAACTTTAGTTTTATTTTTGTTAATTTTCATACCATATCTCTCCGTTACAACAGTCTCCATTTCATTAAGTGCAGCTTCTAATTCTTCCTTACTTGATACTAATACCGCTATATCATCTGCATATCTAAGCATATCAATCTTTTGTTACTGCATATTAATTCCAAATGTCTTCCTGCATTTGACAGTATTCATTGCCTCTTCTATGTACAAGTTAAAAATTATTGGGAATAGGGCACATCCATGTCTCACCCCTTCCCTAATAGTTACTTCTCTACTTTCTTGCTCTAATTCTGCTGTTTGTTCCTTGTATAAGCTATATACTATTCGTCTATCCATATAACTCATTCCAATCTTTTTGAGTATTTCGAACATTTTTTTCAATTTTACATTGTCGAAAGCTTTTTTCAGATCTACAAACCTTATATACAGGGTGTCCACGTCCTCCGTGAAAGTTCCATAACTTTTATGTTATTCAAGATATCAACTTCCGTTTTTTTTAAACGATGTCACCCGCCATATTGGATTTTGCCATTGAATAGCGTTTTTGTGGAGCTTTCTATTGACATATAATGTTTTATAGGTTACATGAAAAAAAATTCTGAAAAATTGAGAAAACATGTTTTATGCAGTTTTGGGACTAGAGAAAACTAAGTAGGCTACTAGCATCAAATCTGACATATCTTGTCAATATTAATTATCTTAGAAATTTTCCGTTTAATTTGTTGTCACAATGAATTTCACACGTCAAGAATTAATTAATATTATTAATTAATTAATATTTTGGAGAAGCTGATCGAAACCCTTTATTGGCAAATTGAATCTATCATCAAAAATATTCAAACTTGAGAACGCCACGAACTGTAACCTTTGAAAATCTGCGAGACAGATTTGAAGCTACTGGAAACGTTGCATATTCTAAGTGTGAAATAATAGCAAAACGAATTGACGACGAATCCGAATTAGAAGTTTTGCTGATAATAGAAGAAAATCGGAATCTGAGCACCAGAGAAATCGCTCTAGTAACTGATATTTCAAAAATCAGCGTAAAAAATATAATATTGAAACATCCAAACCACCTTTATCACATCGAACTTCATCAAGAACTATATGGAGATGATTTTGACAATCGCATACAATTTTCAAGTAGAATGAGCGGTGTGTTTGTCGAAAATTATTACATTTCGAACATTTTGTTCACTGACGAGGCATCGTTCAAAAGCAACGAATCAGTCAATAGGCATAATATGCATTACTATGCAACCGAAAATCCACATTGGTTAAGAACTGTTGATCATCGACATCAATGGTCCCTTAATGCATGAGGAGGTATTATTGGTAACCAAGATATGTCAGATTTGATGCTAGTAGCCTACTTAGTTTTCGCTAGTCCCAAAACTGCATAAAAAACATGTTTTCTCAATTTTTCAGAATTTTTTTTCATGTAACCTATAAAACATTATATGTCAATAGAAAGCTCCACAAAAACGCTATTCAATGGCAAAATCCAATATGGCGGGTGCCATTTAAAAAAATTGACTTTTTATTCATTTTGAGTTTTGCTTCACCTTGTACAATAAAAGGAAAAAACAAGCACATCGCGCTATCGATAATAATACAACAGGATATGGAAAATTATGTCGTGAAAGAATCAACTCTCCAAGTTCAATAAGAAAACTTCTGCAATTTTTCAAAGTTGACATGATTGTGACATAAAATGACTCATAAAAAGCAAACCGTCCATTGTAGATCTATAGTATCTTTATATAATTTTGATGAGCATCAAAAGAGCTTTTAGAATATGGTATCAAGTCTAGGGTGTTTCATTAAAAAAAACATAACTTTGGGTTGGATACCATATTGGCACACCCTGTATATAGGTGAAAATATTTTTAGATTGTGCGGCCTAGCCGTGGCTATCGTTTAAAAAAAACCGGAAGTTGATATCTTGAATAACATAAAAGTTATGGAACTTTCACGGAGGACGTGGACACCCTGTATATATATATATATATATATATATATACAGGGTGAGTTTTTAGTGTGGCAACGGTCAATAACTCCGTTATTATAAAAGCTACGTAAACCAAATTTGGAGGCATATTAGGCATGCCTAAAGTGCACATTTTAAAAATATTTGGAAGCATACAGGGTGTTTCATAATTCCAGGGCATATTAAACTTATATTTTTTAATGGAACACCCTATATATTATTACATTTTTGAAAAGCCCATAAAAAGAGCTTTAATTTGATATCAAATTGTATCTGTCTATTCCTTTTAGTTTTTGAGATATTCAACTGTTTTCAGAAAAAATGACCCCAATTGGATACATTGCCACTGCACTAATACACAACTTATGTTAATTTTCAAGATCCAGAAAATTTTACCATATACCATAGTATATTTGTAAATATCACTTTTTTGAAATTTCTTCCCAGTATACAGGGTGTCAGGTTTCGCAAAATGCAATTTTTAAATTTTTTTTAAATGGCACCCTACCAATTTTATTGCTACAATGGATAGTCCATTAAGTGTCCTTTCATTTTTGTTAAGCATTCCCTATACCTAAATCCATTACTTTCTGAGATATTTTTGATTTTCTTCAAATTTTATGAATGTTTTTAATTTACATAACAAAAAATAACTTACTATTGGAGAATATTATAAAACAATTAATACATTTTGATTAACAATCAACTACAGTTATCCAATAACAATTTTCACTAAAGATATAACAACTTACAATAATATGCTATCAACAGAATTCTGCCAGATCAACAATATGCATTTTATAGAAAATGTTCTAACAGGAAATCAAGCAGCTTTGAAAAAAATAACAATTACAATTAAAATGTCATTTTGGTTTATTAATTGTAGTGTGTTGTCATTTAACACATTATCAGTTCTGTTTTAAATGTAATCTTTGAAGGAGTTTTGAAAATAAATTTTACAGTGGTAGAACAAATAAATATGATTTGGGTATTGGGAGCAAGTTTAAAAAATTTCCTACTTGCATCAAGAATATACCAAGAGATATCCTGTTAAATGACAACACACTACAATTAATAAACCTAAATGACACTTTACATGTAATAGTTATTTTTTTCAAAGCCTGCCTGATTTCCTGCTTGAACATTTTCTATAAAATGCATATTGTTGATCTGGCAGAATTCTGTTGATAGCGTATTATTGTAGGTTGTTATATCTTTAGTGAAAATTGTTATTGGATAACTGTAGTTGATTGTTAATCAAAATGTATTAATTGTTTTATAATATTCTCCAATAGTAAGTTATTTTTAGTTATGTAAATTAAAAACATTCATAAAATTTGAAGAAAATCAAAAATATCTCTGAAAGTAATGGATTTAGGTATAGAGAATGCTTAACAAAAATGAAAGGACACTTAATGAACTATCCATTGTAGCAATAAAATTGGTAGGGTGCTATTTAAAAAAAATTTTAAAAATTGCATTCTGCGAAACCTGACACACCCTGTATACTGGGAAGAAATTTCAAAAAAGTGATATTTACAAATATACTACGGTATATGGTAAAATTTTCTGCATCTTGAAAATTAACATAAGTTGTGTATTAGTGCAGTGGAAATGTATCCAATTGGGGTCATTTTTTCTAAAAACAGTTGAATATCTCAAAAACTAAAAGGAATAGACAGATACAATTTGATATCAAATTAAAGCTCTTTTTATGGGCTTTTCAAAAATGTAATAATATATAGGGTGTTCTATTTAAAAAAATATAAGTTTAATATGCCCTGGAATTATGAAACACCCTGTATGCTTCCAAATATTTTTGGAATGTGTACTTTAAGCATGCCTAATATGCCTCCAAATTTGGTTTATGTAGCTTTTATAATAACGGAGTTATCGACCGTTGCCACACTAAAAACTCACCCTGTATATACGCTTTGCCCCTTCTCTATTGTTTTCTCCATTATCACCCTCAGAGCTAAAATAGCCTCCCGTGTTCCCATGTTGCGCCTAAACACAAATTGATCTTCTCCCAGTATTTCTTCAGCTCGTTTTTCCATTCGTCTTTGTACAATTCTAGTTAATATTTTTGAAACGTGTGCTGTCAAGCTTATTGTTCAAAATTTTTACATCTATCCGCGCTTCTTCTTTTTTGGTATATTTACTATAATGTTACGTTTGAAGTTTTTGGGTATCTCGCCTGACTCATACATATAGCTTACAAGTCGGAAGAGGTATTCTGTTACTGCTTGTCTAGCGGCTTTTAGAGTTTCTGCTTGCACCTTATCTGTACCCGGTGCCTTACCATTTTTCAGACTCTTTATTGCTAGTTCAAACTCATCTGTAAGTATAGGATATCCCAGGCCATCCTTTTCAATGTCTGATTCCTGTTCTATTGCTGTTAATTCCTGAATATAAATTCCCTATATATTCTTGCCATCTAGCTACTTTCTCTACATTTTCTGTAATGACGTTTCCTACCGCATCCCTTATATTTTTGCTATATAGTTTTATATCCCTAAAATTCATTCCAATTAATTTGTATGCTTTGTCTATCTCTCCTATTTCCATCTTAGTTTATACCTCGTTGCACTTTTCATCAATACATTGTTTTTTAGCTTTCCTGCATTTTCGAATAATTTCCCATTTTATGGCTTTGTATCTCTGTTTTCCTGTTGCGTCTGATCTATTTTTGTATTTTCGTCTTTCTTCTATTAAATTTGGGATATCCTTTGTTATCCATGGTTTCTTATTTTATTTTTGTTAATACCCCAGAATATCTCTGGCCGCCATGTCTAAGTTGGATTTAATGTTATTCCATTCTGTTTCTACTTCTTTAGTATCAGAAATTTTCCTGATATTTTTCAGCAATTCATTTAACTTTTTTTCAGATCTTTCGTGGATATCTCTATCTTTTGGCTTCTCAAAGTCAAAGTGTCTTTTTCAGTTCCTCTTTTTCAGATTTTTAAATTTAATTGAGGCCTTCATAATTACGATGTTGTGGTCAGTGTCTATATCTGTTTCCAGATAGCTTCTACAGTCTTTTACTTGATTTCTAAACCGTTGTCTAACAATAATATAATCTATTTGATATTTTCCTATATCTCCTGGCATCTTCCACGTGTATCGTCTTCTAGCATGATGTTGAAATAATGTATTTGTGATGGTTAAATTGTTTTTGTCGCAAAATTCTATCAGCCTATTTCCCCTGATATTTCTCGTGCCTAAACCAAATAAACCTACTATCGCTCCTTCCCTATCCTCACCTACCACTGCATTAAAATCCCCCGTAATTATTAAATTTTCATGTCTTTTTACGTATCTTAGTATATCTTCGATATCTTTGTAGATCGCCTCTACCTCTTCCTTACTGTAGCTAGATGTGGGCATGTATGTTTGTATTATTACTGTGTTTACCGGTTTAGATTCAAATCTAACCATGAGTACTCTTTCGTTCTTTTGTAGGTAGTTTTCTACATGTCGTCCTATATTTTTTCGCATAACTATTTCCACACCCGAATTTCCTTCCTCTGATCCTGTGTGAATTACCCTGAAGTCTCCACTCCAAACATCCCCCGCCTCTAGCCAGCGGACTTCGCTAATTCCTACTATGTCTAGTGCTAACCTATACATTTCGAGTTTCAGGTTCTCTAGCTTACCTAGTTGTTTCATACTTCCTACATTTCACGTTCCGACTCGCAGAATGTTCACGGATCTTTTTTTGTTCTTTTGGATGACATCCCCCGAAGTAGCCTCCTTCCGGAGATCCGAATGGAGAACTATTTTACTTCCGGAATTTTTTACCCCAGAGGATGCCATCAGTTTAACAATTTCTGTAATGTGGTAATGTGGTGGTTTCCCGTTGCCTTCCATATCGCAGTATTGTGTCTTAGAATGTCATACCGACCCCCTATGGTCTCTGCTACTCTAAGTGCCGAAAAAGCTGCTGCCCTCTTTCGGGGACCTGCCTTAGTCCGGTTCCTCACAAAAGACCCCATTAATTTGGTTAAACCTATAGTTCGGCTTTTTAACTCATTGAAACGCGCAAGCCTTTCTACCTGTTCTAGTATTTTAGAACATCGTCAACGTGCAGGTCCGTCAGAATTAACATTTATCTATACTGTAGTTTATTTCTAAAGGTGCATGTTCCATAAACTTTTTGTTTAGTATAGTGATTAGTGGTCGAACTTTTGCAAACTTATCAGCAATATAGACTATTGTTATCACAGCAGTGCACATTTTTCATAGTAAATGAAAACCGATCTCGTGAAATTGCATAGAGGTAACAAGTTTGTCGCTAGTATCATTTAGGTTTTCCCATAACATTTGTCGTCGTTGTAAAACTACATAACCGTTGAGAATTAGCACCCCTACAAAGCATTTCAGTTCATCTATACTTATGTCACCAACTGCATTATGTTGAGCCGCATACATATTAGTATAATGAAGTATCAAAACAAAGCTTCGTTGAAGAATATTTGTAGAGTGCAGCTAATGCAACCAACTGACTAGACTAGCAACCAGCAAATCAATTTTCTTTACTGCTAATACTTTCAGAAAGCGAAACTTACTAAGCTACCTGTGAATCTGTACCTGAAGGAACAATAGCCACTTAATTCTTGTTTTAAACTCCATAAACCAAACTAACCCTATAGGTCGTTGAATAACGTTTTACTACTTTATGCAGATCATCTAAGAATAATAGACACTTTTGTCATTAAAGTTTACAATCTCTTTCACCGCCTTATTAACCCCTAAGTGGTATTCTTTGTTTCATTATTTATTTTACTTATTATTCCTTGTCTTTGTATTTCAGTAGTTCTCAGTAATAGTAACATTAAGAGAACCATTCGTCAACCTCGTTCTTGAATTATCTGCAACTTTTTTCTTGTCCGCCAAATTTGGATACGTTGAAGTTGAATAAATTGAGCTTCCTATCGTTTGGGCTTTCCTGCACCTGACATCCCCTTATCCATTGCCGGGACTTGCGGGGGTGTAGTTACGCCACTGGATGTAGTTATTCATCCTAAGAGAAGACGGAGTATAAATTTTTATTTCCGTCATTGTTTTTTATCATACAGATCTTTATAACTAAATTTGTGTAGGTATCATAGCATATGTGCCTGCAGTTAGAGCTTTAAAATACTTCGATCTTGAACTTCCTACTTACTATTAATAGAACGGTTATCGCTAGCGCTATTCAACATACATGAAAGCAATTAATTCGAAACGTGTTTTAATAAATTTACCAATTGAATGTTTCCAGGTTTAATGTCCTGCTGATTTACAAACACCATTAACTCCTGCTATTACAAGTTCAACATATGGTTAATACGGAATATACTGAAACCTGAATAAAAGAAAAACCTTTTAATTATATACTTGCTATTAATTTAACGTTACCCGGCCGTAAATGCAATTAAGTAAATGAGAATGCAAAAATACTACTTTAGAACTTATTTAATAGTTAAGATTTTATTATTTGTTTGAGTGATAAACGATTTTAGTATCTAGAACTTGTCAAGAGTAAATTATTTCTAAAAATAATATTTATAGCGTATCAAGTCATTGGCATGCCTACTAACCGAAACTTTGAATGAATTCCAGGTATTTACACTAAATTCTTGCTAATGCCGTAGATAAAAGGTTAAATTGATTAATAATATTCTCTGAAACAGCCAGGTTGAGACAGCTGCCCTACTTTTTATAGTAGAGACATCAATACTGTTACACAAAGTAACCCTGTTTAACAAAACTGTTATATTAGGTCTTATTATTGTATTTTGAAAAATAGCTGAGCGTTCGTTCTGCTCAATTTATGCTATAAATTAAGAAAAACTACATTTATAAACAACTGGAACTACTGGAAAAATAGAAAGATATATTCAATACGGCCAAGTCTTTTCCGCGTTACTCATGCTACTATAACCGCTTTCCAAAAATTAATTTCGCGCGCTTTTCCCTGCTAATAATTGGTCGTCAACCTGCTACGTACAAGGACGTAGCCGGAAGAAAACGTAAATATATCAAGCTAACTACCAATGCGGAGTGGGGAGGGGTTCCTAGCAACACAAAAATAATTAATTTCGAACGATTTTGTATTTACAATAAAAAACACAAATACAGAAATTTCTATCGAAACATCAAAACAAAATTAACTAAGGTTACTATTTAATAAAACAATTTTACTCTATGGACAAATTCACTAATTGTTCCACAAACTGCGGAATTTGAAGCTAACATGCAATAAATCTAATCAGTACCAAAATGAATAACGCCGATACTTTCGTATATGCGGATGGGTTAATTTAAAAAACATTAAATTTAGAAACCTTTCTAGTAAGGATTTTACCATACGAAGCATTTGTTATAACTCTAATCAGTAAAAAAAAAGAATACTGCTGATACTTTCGTATAAGCAGATGGGTTAAGTACAAAAAGCAAAAGCATTAGCGTATCTAATTTCAAATTGGGTTTATCCCTGGGTATGTTAGAAAAAGAAAACAAGTCACATACATGTGTCGGGATACTTATCTTGGCTGCCCTCGAAAGCGAATTGACACAGCATCGCCGTGGTAGTCAGCAACAACCACGCCGCCACCGTAATTGCAACGTCGGTCTACATGCAAGAGCAATTGATCTACATCAAGGAATAATCGGGCTACGCAACAAACAATTTAGCCCCCAGCTAAGAGCAAATCTACACATTTGATAGAGGAAAAACGTACATCGCGCTTGGAGTAACAGAACGAGTAGCTTTTACAAGTGCATCAACGCACAAGCTGCAGAATCAAAGTTTAAAAAGGAGTTCAAAATAACACAAACTCGAAAAGCAAACATCTGCGTTATCGAAACGCGATTGAAACTGGAAAACACGGTTTCACCGGAGAATAGCAGGATATATTATGTCGACAAATCTTTAGATAGGAAACCCACTAGAACGCAATTATACGTTATCGTAAGGTATAACGCGCTCACGGATACCTAAAACCGGATCTTGACTAATTAATTGTAGCATAGACTTGTCGTTTCAAAACAACTAGATTTACGTTGAGAAATTCTTAAAAAGAGTATTTATTATTAATTATGTGGAAGTATTTACCAATAGACATGAAATTTATACGAACGGATATTGAATTAACAAGTGATTTAAGTTGAAAATTATGGTATAGCGAGCTTATCTGAACAGGTATTGTTGGAGAATTTAATACTAGAAAAAGAATTTATGTAAACAATATAACCAATTATTGACGAAAATAAACGTAGCAAATCCCCTCCGGCAAAATTAGAACGTCTGGGTAGGGAATTAAAAGCACGGGAATGTGCAGTACCAAACAAAAAAACCCAAACAAACAAAAAGCAAATTCGCTTAAAACTAAAAGAAAACTCGTTACGAAAACAAAAAAACAACAAAAAAGGAACCACTCAACAAAACGCAAAAAAAATTTTATCCAGCTTGAAAGGCCAATAATAGAAAAGGAAGAAGAAAAAGAAAAAAAAAGAAGGAAAGATGGGTAATAAGTAATCAAGGAGGACTAAAGTGGAACGGCCTCAGCACTGCGGAGTCGTCAACGGACGGACGTTTCTCAAAAGAAAGTAAGTTTATCAACCTCCAAAGAGGAAAAGGAACGACGAAAAAACCAACAGTGCTTACCAAAACAGGACCCAAAGGTCAAGCCTCAAGGATGTAAAGAACAACAAGGGAGAACGAGAGGAAAAGAAGAGGAACGCTGGTAAAGAAAACTGTGGTAACCAAGAATCGTAACTTAAGAACCAAAAAAAATAATAGCTAACTAGTCCTAGAGTCGGGGCTTCCAAAGAAAGAAAAACGGACTAGAAAGCACCTACCACAGGAGCGGATGGACGAAACACAATCGGACCAGGAACCGACAGCAAAAAGACCAGCAAAAGAATAAGGAAAGGAAAGTGGAACGAAAGGAACGAGAAAAAAGAAAAAACCAAAAACAATAATACCAACAACAAATGCAAAACCCAAAAAAGAAAACTAAGAATCGTACAAAAGAAAATAAAACAGAATCCCAGTGTAGTTATGTATGAGGAGGTGGGTGGGTGTGCGTGCGTGTGTGTATGGGTGTGTGTGTGGGTGTGTATGTGTTGTGCGGGTATAAAGTGTGCGTGTGTGTATGTGTTGGACCGCTGTAGTCGCCTTTTACGACAGGCAGGTCGCACCATGGGGCAATTCTATTCCTGGAACAAAACGAGTGAAATAAAAAGCCAGAAAACGAAAGAAAACCCAGCAAAACAGGAAAATAAAACGAAATCGTGATGTCCAAAAATCAAAACCTATGGAGAGTAAAGTCGGCATAAGAAACTGGGACGCGAGGACTAGATATAGGGTTGAAGGCGTTTACGCCGCCAGAAGGAAAATGAAACAAGATCAAGGCCATTTTGACTTCGCCGACATACATCTTCCGGTTCGGAAAAAGCATAGAATAATGTCTTCTTCTTGTGGGCAGTTTTCTGCCAAATAGGATTAGCAGAGGGTGTAGTAGTTGTAGCACGAGGTGTAGTAAGTGGTGGTGAGAGAGGAGATAGTAGTGGTTGTCGCAATTTATAGACCTCGGAACACGTTATGAAAGAAGGTTGTTTGTTTTTAGGATTGGTGGTAAGAAAGTCAACGGCAGAAAAGGAAACATCATGGATTGTCAGAATATCAAGGGTAGAGAAAGAAAAAGTATTGGCTGTACGAGAGTCAACCTTACGAAAAGAAACACATGCAGAGCACACCTCAGTTACGTTTGCTAGTGGTACAGAAGTAAACAAAATTTCAACGGCGTTAAATAGAGGACTAGAAGTATCACTGTTAGGAAAGAGAACAGCATTGTCTGTAGGAATATTAACCCTAGGAAAAGTAGCAGAATCCGATAACACTTCAACCATATTACATAAAGGAACAGAATCAGGTTGAACTTTATCAACGTTAAACGAACACACAGCAACAGGAAGTACTTCATCCACAATAGATGAGAAAGCGAAATCAGGTAGACCTTCGACATTAAATAACAGGACACCAGCAAGGATGTCGCCAACCTTAGTTAAAAGAACAGAAGTAAGTAGCATTTTGTCACCATGAAAAAAATGAGTAAGAAACAGGATCAGGTAGAACTTTAACGACAACAGCAACAGGCATCAGAGCTACCGGCTTACTAACTTCCACAGAACCTTCTCTATCCGTATTAAAAATTATCTTCACTTCAGCTACGGCTGTGATTGCCGGCACGACAGAAGTTTCTTGGGTAGAAGCATTTAAGAATGCAGGAACAGGTAAAATTTTGACAGAAACGGGAAGAGGCATTAAAGATACAGGTTCATGAATTTCAACAGGGCCCTCGCGGACTGAATTAGAAATTATCGTCACTTCAGCGACATCTGTGTTTGCAGACACGACAAGAATTTCGTAGGTAGAATCGTATAAGAAGGCGGGAACAAACTCTTGAGAAGCTAGCTACAAGTCACTAATTTGAAGTATAGGTTGTAAGGGTGGTGGAGGCACACTTTAGGGTGAGAGTGAATAAGTAGGACGAGCAGAAGCAGGAGTAGAATAGGATGTAGAAATAGAGACGTAAGAAATATTGTTCGAAGCTGTATTCGCCAAAGAAGGGTATGTTTTGATAGTAGTAGCAGGGTGACCTGGATGAGGGACAAAAGAGAACGTAAAGTGAGAAGTAGAAAAAATTAGGCAACTAGAGGTGAGGACACAATTTGAAGGATTAATCGAAGACCTGTTGGTAGTAGGATGCCAGTTGGGAAAATTGTGGCAAGTAACTCCCTTATGTCCGTAACCATAACAATGGAGTACTTTAGGACGAGTACAACGCGTCGAAACATGACCAGGTTTGTCGCAATTAAAACATACGACCTGACGAGTAGAAGTAAAAATAGGAGGAAGAACAGTATAACGTACGAAAGAAGTACCGGATCTACCTGTAGACGTAGGAAAAACCTTAACAACTCGGTCATGTAAAGCAAAAGTATTTTTCTCAACAGTAGCAGACTTATAAGCAAAATCCGGAGATTCAATATGTTGAATCAGTAAATTAGACGACTTCTAGTCAGAAAACCTATGCCGAAAACCACGATACCAAAGCAACGCTTTAGCCTCGAACAAATCCACTGCAGACTCAAATAACTGTAATTCTGACACATGGTGAGCTTGTCGGAGTTGTTCGACTCGTTCCAAAAAATCATGTGCGGTAAGAGAGTGTTTGTGTTACCAGAAAATTTCAAACTCCACTCCCACACTGGGAGGCCTTGGTGGGAAGTCGAAAAAGAAGTCATTTTGAATACGAACAAGAAAGTAATTGGTAGAAAGTAACTAAATAAAGGCTAACCATAACTCGATAAAAACTCAAAAGAAACAAAAAATTGTTGCAAATACAGGACAATTTAAAACATATCCGACGGATAAGCTTCGAGAACGCCAATAGGAGCGAAACAACAAAATAGAAATTAGAATAGGGCGCCAGAGTTTTCAACGCACTAGAAGTATCGGGGAATACACAATTCCGATAACCCGAAATAAGCCAACCAAGGATATAAAGCAATCAAGAAAGAAAATTAAATCAAAATTTAAGAAGATCGAACCTACACAATAAATTTAAAAAAATTCAATTTTGAACGCAAGAGAGGACAGCATAAGTAGTATCAGGCCAGGAAAAGCGAATAATATAGTAACTTGAACCGCAAACAAAAAAATTAGGCCAGAAGTAAGAAAAAAATTGCGCCAGAAATTAGGCGGAACTAAATCGGAACAAAAATTAATGAAAATAAACTCGGAGCAGAAATTAATCAAAACCAAATCGAAGTAACCGTTAACCAAAACAAAATTGGGCAAAAGTTACACGTAGCAAAATTGGGCACAAGAAAATTAACTAAACAAACTCGCAGCCCCACGACGGGACACAGAATTTATGCTACGTACAATGACGTAGCCGGTGAAAACGTAAATATACCAGCCTAACTACCAGTGCGGTAAGGGAAGGTGTTCCCAGCAACACAAAAATAATACATCGCCAACGATTTTTTATTTACAATAAAAAACAAAAATATAGAAATTTCTATCAAAACATCAGAACAAAATTAACTAAGGTTACTATTTAATAAAACAATTTTACTCTTTGGACAAAGTCACTAATTGTTCCACAAAGTGCGGAATTCGTAGCTAATAAATCAAATCAGTACCAAAAGGAATATCGCTGATACTTTCGTATAAGCAGATGGGTTAAGTACAAAAAGCAAAAACATTATAGTTCGAAACTTTTCTAGTAAGGATTTTACCAGAACAAACATTAGCGTATCTAATTTCAAATTGGGTTTATCCCTGGATATGTTAGAAAAGAGAAATAAGTCACAGACATGTGTCGGGATACTTATCTTGGCTGCCCTCGGAAGCGAATTGACACAGCATCGCCGCGGTAGTCAGCAACAACCACGCCGCCACCGTAATTGCAACGGCAGTCTACATACAAGAGCAATTGATCTACATCAAGGTATAATCGGGCTATGCAACAAGCAATTTAGCCTTCTGCTAAGGGCAAATCTACACATCTGATAGAGGAGAAAAGTGCATCGCTCTTGGAGTAACAGAACGAGTAGTTTTTACAAGTGCATCAACGCACAAGCTGCAGAATCAAAATTTAAAAGGAGTTCAAAATAACACGAACTCGAAAAGAGAACATCCGCGTTATCAAAACGCGATTGAAACTGGAAAACATGGTTTTACCGGAGAATGGTAGGATATATTATTTTGACAAATCCTTAGATGGGAAACCCACTAGAACGCAATTATACGTTATCGAGAGGTATAACACGCGCTCACAGATACCTAAAACAGGATCTTGACTAATTAATTGTAGCATAAACTTGTCGTTTCAAAACAACTACATTTACGTTGAGAAATTCTTAGAAAGAGTATTTATTATTAATTATGCGGAAGGATTTAACAATACACATGGAATTTATACGAACGAATAATGAATAAACCAGGGATTTGAGTTGAAAATTATGGTAAAGCGAGCTTATCTGAACACGTACAGTATATCGGTTATTGTTGGAGAATTTAATACTAGAAGAGGAATTTATGTAACCAATTATTGCCGAAAATGAACGTAACAAACCGCTCAAGCAAAACAAACTAGAATAAAATTAACGCAATAAAATCACTAGAAACTAGTACTTCAAAAAATATTTCTTTAAATCAAGGAATGGTCTGTGCTTTTATTAACATTTGTGTAAAACTTAAAAATTTATGTGGTAAAAACAAGATGGAGAAAATAACAATCACAAAACAGTACATGGAAAACCATGAATAAATTATTCGCGAACCATACACAAGAGCATATATAAGGGTGGCCGGTAAAAGAGCAATCGGGAGCATCTCTTCGGCTATGCATTACCAGACGGCAAGATCAACGGATTCTCAACAGGACTCAACAACGCCGATAGAATGGGGACGGATTGGTTCCAAAACAACAAAGGTTGGAAATGTTGAACCCTGCAGAAAATTATTCAATTCTTGCTCCGTGGAATTCTTTATCCACATTAAGACTCAACTATGAGTTTAGTAGCTAATTAAGAATTATTTCTTGTTTTCTTGATGGCATCTATACATGACGTTTGTTTGAATAAATATTGACGAAATTATGGAAGGTGCACCAGTTGAGTAAAGTATAGTGCTAATTTTATTAGATATACAAAAACCGGGACATTGCAAGTATAATTGAAGACTTGAGGTGTAAATTATTATAGTTGGATCATCAAGGTTATGGCTGATTTATGCTATTCCGCAATTCTGTGTGTGTACTTGTTTACAGGAATATGTTCCGCCATTGGTATTTAAATTGATTTAGTTAACCTTAAAATTTTGTATATCCGCTTGTTTACAGGAATAAATGTATGATGATGTATTAGAGTTGATGTAGGTAACTCATTGAGCTGAAAGTAGTTGTTTTCTTTATTTAAACATATAGTGTAGTATTTTGTAAGAAGACCTCCATTATAAGAAAAGGCCGCGGGAGTACTCGTTGTCCAGAGAATTATAACTAAACGAGTTGGCGGCTATAAATTTAAGATAATACTGAAAGTCTTTCATGTTGTGTTATTGGCAACGTAGCTTGAAATTGCACCCAGTTTATTCATATATTTGCGATTATTGTTCCATTTTTTTAATTGTTTCTATAGAAGCCCACTTCCGCACAACTGTAGTTAGCCGATACAATCCTAATTTGTTAGGAATTATCATCTCTTCTAAATAATTCCAAATTTAATAATGTAACGCTTCATTCACTTGCAACAATTTTTATATTAGTTCTATTCAAAAACTTGATACCGGACTTTGTGAGGTATATTTTAAAAGTATCTACCTCCCTTATAATTTAACGGTACAAGAATAGCTTGTGAGCTTGACTACTACTTTTGTGTTCAATAGTATTGAAGCCAATGCATGGGGGAATTTTCTGTGGTAGGTAGCCGCATCTGTTAAGATTTTGGAGGTTGTAAACCGAGGTGAGAAGCACTCCAACTAATTATTTTTAGTAGAAACTAGAGAGCATTTATTTTGTGTACCGTTATTTTTCAATAATGGTGTCTAAGGGTGTGTTATGCATGTGATTACTAAATTTAAATTTTTATGTGTGAGATATCTCACATATTGTTTAATCCTGATTAATTTGTTACTAAAAATATTGTAGTACCTTACATATATCCACTCAATTGATTAGAAATGTTAAAATAGGAAACTAGTAAAATTAGATAGCCTCCAGTTAAAGTTAAATTTATGATAAGTTCATTCGGGTCTTCAACCAACATAAGGCTAGCAAAATTGTTTACAATTTCGAAATAAACAGGCACAGCACAATGACAATAAAAGTCAAAGTCCAAACAGAACCCATTAGGTAGCTGCTGGTCACCAACCAAAAATAAGCAAAGTTACAATTTAAAATAAGGACAGTCACTGCGAGGAAGCGAACAATACACGAAAATAGCGGCAGTTCCACTCTAGATTCCAACTGGTGAGGCCACTATATGATAAGAAATGATGTGACCTATGGGTAAATTGGTATTAGTGAAAGTTACAGTGACTGAGATTATTCGGGGTAAGCTTTATGCCTGATGTAACTTGTACCAGTACTAGACATAAGTAATAGGGAATGTGCCCACTCGATAACAGTATTCGTAAATTGTGTAGCTAACGCCTAAATTTCTAAAGATGTTAATATAATAAATAAATGATATATTTAGTAGTAATTATACCAAATAATATGATCAGAGTTTTAGTTAGGTAATAGCCTAGGAGTCACGGTGCGTATAAGGCAAATGATAGCACTTTCCCCCTCTTCCAGAAGCAGATACGGACAGCCACGTCTTTCCTAGTTAAAACTACACTATAAACAAACAAAAGAAAAACCAAAAGAAAACCGCTTGATCAAACAACCTTTAGCTAAGATAACGTAAACCGATCAACCGGTCCTTCAAGTAATGTACCATGTTATTATTAATGACAAGGATGCGAAAACTTATCAATGTAAACCGAACCGGGAAACTAACAATCCCTTTTATAGACCTAATACGAGTTACAATAACCAAGCAAGTTATAACGGGACAAGTACACATTATTTAGATAATAAGAGACGATGGGAATCGCCCAGAGAGAATACAACAGTTAACACAGTAGAAACGAACCCTTTAAACGAGGACAGTTTTTGGCCAGCAACCCGAACCGAAGGACTAGAATAATTGAAAAACAACACTTTCATCAAAAACCAGCCCTAATTACCACACATCTGACACCACTGTAGCGATCGCAAATGTTTGAATAATAACATGGTACATTACTTGAAGGATCGGTTGATCGGTTTACGTTATCTTAGCTGAGGGTTGGTCGAGCGGTTTTCTTTTGTTTTTTTTTTGTTTGTTTATAGTGTAGTTTTAACTAGGGAAGACGTGGCTATCCGTATCTTCTGCTGGACCTGGCGGAGGTACTATCATTTGCCTTGTACGCACCGTGATTAGGTTATTACCTGATTAAAACTCAGATCATATTATTTGGTATATTTAACTACTAAATATATCATTTATTTATTATATTAACATCTTTAGAAATTTAGGTATTAGATACACAGTTTACGAATACTGTTACCCAGTGGGCAAATTCCCTATTACTTATGTCTAGTACTGACACAACTTACATCAAGCATAAAGCTTACCTCTAATAAACTCAGTCACTGTAACTTTCACTAATACCAATTTACTCATCG
This sequence comes from Platerodrilus igneus, assembly GCA_036346225.1. NCBI lineage: Eukaryota > Metazoa > Arthropoda > Insecta > Coleoptera > Lycidae > Platerodrilus > Platerodrilus igneus. The sequence continues at coordinate 9,949,310 of JARFIW010000791.1, forward strand.
GTCAAATCATTTCTTTATATAATGGCATAGTAGAACTGCCGTTATTTTCGTTTTTTGTTCGCTTCCTCGCAGTGACTCTCTCGTTATTTAAAATTGTTAACTTTACTTATTTCTGGTTGGTGACCAGCAGCTACCTAGTGGGTTCTGCTTGGACTTTGGCTTTTATTGTCATTGTGCTGTATCTGTCTATTTCGAAATTATAAGCTATTTTGCTGACCTTATGCTGAAATATGCTATTTCCTCTATTCGAAATAGCGCATAGGTTTAAGACCTAAATGAACTTGTAACAACTTTTTTGACGCTTATAATAACATATATTGTTTAGTTATTTTATACGCTGCAACGTATATTCAGGCAAATAATTAATTTCGCAAAAGTAATGAGTATTCTGAAATGCATCATATTGCCCAATCACAAGTCGTATAATATTTAAAGTCAATATTATAGGCACCTTCTTTAAACGATGGTTGTTTGAAAGTACTTCCGAGGACAAACGACTTTTGTTCGTCGATATATATTTGCCAAACGATTGGCATTCACTGTCCGCCTTTAGTTGCGATAACACGCAGAAGTGGGTTTTAGAAGGGTCCAGGCCAGCGATTTAAAAATAGCAAAAATAAAATGTGGTAGTGTTTGAAAGTGCTAAAAGCACTTCGGTTTTTGTTTCTGCTAACGCGCTCATGACCTACTTATAAAATATATTTTAAGATCTAATTTACGATATACCTCACAATATAGTTTATAATATAATTTACAATTTTGTCTTAGTTAACTTGGCAAGGCAACTTCTAGATGTCAATTTAATAGCCCACTTTTAGTTTTGTCGAATAATTCTATAGATAAATCTACTCCATTTGGTTTATGTTATCGAATGATGAAAATGTAGTTCAGTTTAATGGCTCCCTTCAATAGCTTTGTTAAATTTTACTTCGTCGAGAAATCATGGTTAGAACCTCAACGGTAAATTTGGTAGGTTTTACGTAGCTTTATTAGGAAGAAATTTCATATTTACACCTCTGTGGTATGCTGCACTGGAAAGTCCGGTGACATAAGTTGTTTGTTCACAAAGTGAAAACTGGAACACATGATAACATCAATCTTTTGTTTGTAACGTCGTTTCTATGTACTAATTTTGAGCAAGGTAAGCGATTATCTTAAGAATTTTGACCTGTCAACAACTGTTTCCAAACCTGTCTACCAAGCTTATGCTTGAATTTAATATGGTAACATTGGACTTAAAAATTGTATAATTGAGAGAATTTTTACTGTTTGTACATTGTTACATACTAAATTCTTCAAAAGGTAAATAGTGTGTTTACTCTACCTTATAGGCGGCAGAGCCTCGATAGATTATGAGGGGTTCCCGTTTAACGTTTAAGCCCAGGGTTAAAAGGATGTTAAATGGCTTTGAGAGAAAAAGGTCCCTCTAATGAGATCTTCCAGCCAGCTAAGCTTCTTCAACTTAGGGCAGAGCTATGAGCTAGGGTCGTAGGATAGTATACGAAAAAAAAGAGATTTTATTGGACGCCACCGTATCTTAATGAATGTTATAAAGAGAATCTATCCGAAGATCAGATACGGAAATCTTCGAAAAAAAAATCCTTAAGACGAGCAACATATAAAAAAAAATACTTACTTTTGACTCTGCAATCTGGAATGGGAACGACTTCCTCGTACAACCTGAAAATTTAATCACTTTTAAATAATTTTAGACTAGGGCTACATTAAAGCCTAGTCACTTTATCACAAAAAAATTTAAGTAAAGAAATATCAAATAGCGAAAATTATGCTTCAAAAAAAAATTTAAACCAACACCAATAATATGTCTCTCATCACTATAAAAATTTATAAATGTGGTTGGTTGCTTCTATGGAATAATTACTGCTGACTTCAATGAAAGAAAGCTTTACGACAACTTATTATTCTTTCTATTAATTTTAAAAAATATATATACATCGCTTGTACAAAGTTATCTGTACGGAGACTTTCAAAACAATTACTTTATTAAGATCGAGCATTAATCTCTGAATACTAATAGGATATTTATAATTGAATAACTTACGTTAATTCTCTATAAGAAATATATGGTTTTCATTTTTATATTACAGTTTAATCATGATACTTGAATAGGATCCTGTTCGAGTTTACAAGAATTAAGTTAAAAGCTCAGCTTTTTTTTTAAATAGATTACAGAACGATATTTTTAACTGATATAATTGAAAGAATCAAAGGTCAACGAACACTTATTGTCTGTATTAAGCTGTACTTCAGGTGTACTGTCAAAATATGTTATACTCTATAATGTGGCAAACAAATATCAACCTATCACATGTTTAGTTATGCGAACATTTTAGTATAACCTTGTAACTACAAAATTATCTTATAAAAATGTTTTGTAATTAATAAGAACATTTATGCACTATTTGATTATTAAATTTTGAATAAAATTATAGGTGTATCAATTTAAATGATCATAAAACTTTCATAAAAATTTCGTGTATCAAATCTAAGTAAACATATATAGAATTTTCAAAAATTATTTGTACATCGTAAATGATTGTTCCTTGAATTGAATATAGCCATAAAACTGAGGATGACTCACCGCTATATATATCTGCTAGGCAACCAAATTCTTTAAACATCTACGTACTTACAATGGTAGGTGCGCGCAGCTGATACATGTGTCCGGGCTTTACCTCTATTACTAACCAAGCATATGTGGAAATTTCCACCCTCTCGCATAGCAACATTTAAAACTGCATTTACAGCACAACCAATATCCAAAAGGGCTTATTACGCGTTTGCGTATCCATATGTCTTTACTTTATTTCAATATAAATTCATACTTGTTTTACTGTACTTTGCTATTAATTGATACTTGCTTTATTTTACTTCAACATAATTTCGTACTTTGTTACGTTACTTTACTTCGATATAAATTCGTATAAATTCATGCTTTTATACTTCGCTATAAGTTCCTACTTTCGTACTTGCGTACTTACCGCCTTGCGCGTACATATGTATTTTTGACTATCTTAGGTCGATACTACAACTAAAAATAAAGTCATGGTACTCGTCGACTCCACTTCACTACTTTCTGGGACGGCATGTTTTATCAAAAACTTGCAGGCACACGTTAACACTTGTATTCTGATTACATCCCGATATCAAAACGTTGCTTATCCGATCACGCGCAGGAATTATATTGTATCAAGATACATACAAATAGAAGAGTACTTAAATTTTACTTTGAATATTTAAATATAAATGGGGCTCTATGTATGAATTTGTAGTATATTGTTTCTATTGCAATTTAATATTTATTGAATAGGTAAATGGAACAAAAACGTATATTTAAGAAGCAGATAATCGTATTTGTTACATCATAATAATATTTAAATTATTGTTGTGTTAAAAGCTGCTAAGTCTTATCTTTACAATTGCTAATTTCATTAAGTAAATTTAAAATTGGGCATGTTTATTCGAGTCAAGTAATACAACTAAATTAGCCATGAAAATTATTCTCACTTTGCACTAATTTTATAATGAAAATCTGTAAACCAAAATTAACGGATCTGTACATTTTGGGTAGAAATTTTAGAGGTTATGTTTGAATCACTAATCACATTATTAAATATTTTTATATTTACGTGTTAGAGTTTAAAAGATTAGACCCTGCCATTATAATGCATCTTTGTATATGAATTTTTGAACAGAACAAAAAAAGATTATTTCAATTAAAGAACAATCATTTGAGTTAGTAGAAAAACTGTTTTATTTTGGTAAAGTGCGTCCAAATTTAAAGAAAATAAGCTAAAAGGGTATAGATCTTCTTATTTAAAGAGTAAGGTTATTGGCGGTGACTCAGTTATGAAGTACTAAAATGGCGCTTCTAAGGAGTGTGATATTTAAATTTTCTTTTAATATTTCTGTATAAATTTCAGAAATTAATAGTAACCTATTTTGTCTGTATGGTATAAAGTAGTAAAAGTGCATCTCTTGCGTCCTTCATTTGTTCTAATAATATTACCATCTTTCAGATCCTGCGTTCACGCAATAAAAGCGACATTTCACGCTGACGACTTTCAAGTTCTTCCTTAGGGTTATTCCTTTCTTTTTTAATCCAAGGACTTGGTGGCGCCCCTCTGCACTCCCTTATTATTGTAGTGATGAGTCAGTTCTAAAATTGTTGTTATAAGACCCACGGCAATTCTTCATAAGCTTTACCCGAGGAATAGACCCTTAGCTTAGCCGGAAGACTCGATTTCCCTTCATCATAAGGGGATCGAAATCCTAGGTACCCTCAGTACCAAGAAATATTGTTATAAACTTATCATAAACTTAACTTTAACCACTATTTCTACAAATGAGGCTATCTAATTTTACTAGTCTCCTATTTTAACATTTCTAATTAATTGGGTGGGTATATGCGGGGTACTACAATATCAACCAATTGATATTGAATGCGAATTGAATGCACTTGTTTAATTGGAATGTTTTATACGTAAAGGGTTGGCATTGGAGTTCTATTATTCCATTGTGACCGTTATGTTTTAAATCTCTCCTAATTTTGTTTATGATACGATAATAGACGTTTTTAGTCTATTCCAGCTGACATTTTTATCTTTCTGACACGCTGTTGTAGATTTCTCAAATAACTTATTTAAATGCTGATATTTTTAAGGACGCTAGCCCTGGCGCCCCTTTTCTTCTAGCGCCCCTAAGTAATTGCTTATAATGCCTATTCGTAAAACCAGCTCTGCTAGCGAGGAAAGTTTTTTCTTCATAAATACCAAAAGTGCAACTTTATACCCTCATACGAACTGAAAATTATCCCGTTGTATTAAGGTAAGAATAAAAGTTTTTAATATGTCTTCACACGTAGGTGTAACAAAAATCAATATTTACTATTTTGATATTGTCTAATTATTATCAACTGCAACACTTTTCTACAATAAATAATCTCACTTTGATCTAATTGTCTGCAATGAACTAAATTTTAAGCATGTTCAAGATTCTGTAACAAACTAACTACGTGGTTATAGCTCCGTAAAATTCTACAAATTTAATGTTACAAGAAAGTGCTCTGAGCTTTATATTTAACTCAATTAATCTGGAAGCTTCCGCAATTAATATGATGTAACTAGTAGCGGCAGTTATAATGACGTTATATGTATTTAAAGAACAGTGTCGCCTTTACTATTTCTTGATGTAAAAACTAATTACGTATTAAAGATTTAATAAATAGGTAAAGCTTCAAAAAATATTAATTTGGTTCAATAATGATAAAAAGGCTGTCTGTAGAGAAAATAAGAAGTGATATTAACGAAAATTGACGAATTGCATTTTGAAGAACTTTAACCATCGACTTGTCTTGTAAGCTTTTATAGGCACCTACGCCTCCTAAAATGAAAATTTAAAAAGCTTCATGAAACAGGCTTCGCTCTCCAACAATACCTAGTTCTCTTTGTTTTGAGTTCAGTAAAGAGCATGTTAGAGAACTATTACCCGTTTGTACCGTATGATTTAAGTCATCATCATTAGGTCTTCAGTCCTGGAACTGGTTAGACGCGTACCATCATTGTTTCCTATTCTGAACTAACCTACACATTTCCCTGAAATTTGCCCAGTCTGCATCTATCACTATCTGATCTAGGCCTACATTTACATCTTTTTCCTATCTCTGCTTGTACTATATCCCATACTATTCTCAAAAATGCTATAGAACGTATTCTGCCCTTCTATGTCTTCTATTTTTTCCACGGATATCTTTCTTCCCCTACTACTTCTATAACCTATTTGTTATTAACTTTATCTGTTTACGAAATCATACTCATACATCTGAAGCACAGCATTCTAAAAGACTGCTACCGTTTTTGTGTCTGCTTTTCCTACTGCCCGTATTTCGTACGCATACTGAGCTGTGCTCCACACATATGCTTTCAACAATTTTTTTCATGTTTCTATGTTTGATGTTATTCATCATAAGCGCTGTTATTTCTTGTTAGATGCAGATCGGTCCCCTTCTATTGTTTTACAAGTATACAACCTACTTCTCCGACATTCAGTGGTTGTGAAGCGGGAGGCGGCTCCCTGGCGTAGTAGTAGGTGTCTGACTACTACGTCCAAGGTCCCGGGTTCGAATCCCGACACGGTCCGCTTGAAAAATGTTAGGCGAGCATTTTTCACAAAAATACACCCTCGTTCGGATGATAGGTAAAATAGAGGTCCCGTGTGTGAGTGTTGTCACGCACATTAAAGGCCCCTACCTTGCTTCGAACAGCAGGGGTTCGGCAAAATTCCAAATTTTCCAGGTAAAAAAACTCGCTTCCTGGCCAATGTAGTACCTTCGGGTGGGGCATTGGAAAATCACATGTAAGGTTGTGAAGGGGGGTAAGCAGCATGCGGCTGCCAAGTTCCTCCAACACTTGAACATTTGCCGATTTAATATTTTTCCAACATATCTTTTCGCACAGTCAACATTATCTGCAGATATTTCACAACCAACACCTGTAGTTGTTAATAATAATCAGATTTACCTGCGTTTATTTTTTCGTCATTAGGTTTCCGTCTCAAAACTTGTGGACACGTACCTGCACTTATTTATATTCTGAGCTAGCCTACACAGTTCCCTGAAATTATCACACAGCTCGGTTCCCCTTTTATTATTTTCTAATTTTATGCTCTATTTCACCGAGATTCACTGAAGGAAATTAAGTAGCTTGTGGCTGCCAAGATCCCCCCAACACTTAGACATTTGCCGAATTAATAGTTTTCCAGTAAATCCTTTTGCACAAATAACATTATTCGAGGATATAGCTCAACCAATACTTGTAGTGGCTTATAATAATCATCATATTTAAGTACGGTTACGTCATTAATTCGTCCATCTTGGGACTGGTTGGATGCGTACCTCCATTGATGTCTATTCTGAGATAGCCTGAACATTTCCCTGAAATTCCTACAGCCTACATCTTTCACTATCTGCGTGCAGTAGTCTAACCTAAGTCTACATCTACTGCTCTTTTTTCCTATCTCTGTTTCTAATATTTTCCGCACTATTCCCCCATGCCGTAGTATGTGACCTATCATCCTATTTCTCCTATTTTTTACCGTTTTCCACATATTTCTTTCTTCCCCCACCATTTTTAGTACCTCTTCGTCCTTAACTTTGTCTGTCCATGATATCTTCATCATACGTCTATAGCACCACATTTCAAAGGCTTTCTACCTTTTTCTTGTCCGCTTTTTCTACTGTCCAAGCTTTACAGCCGTACAGTGCTGTGCTCCACACATATCTCTTAAGCAATCTTTCCTTTGTTTTATGATTGTTGTCTTTAAATACAGTAGTTCTTTTCTTGTTCAATGTAGCACGACCTTGTGCTAATCGTTGTTTTACATCTTTTGTGCTTTTCCCATCTAGCGTTATTTGGCTTCCTAGGTAGAAAAAATCCTTAACCTCTTCTAAGTCCGTGTTACGTATTTGTATTTTTCTTTTGATTTATTTTTCACTCCTTTACATACTAGTGCTTTAGTTTTGTCTTTGTTAACTTTCAAACCGTATCTCACTGTTTGAACCGTTTCCATTTCATTAAGAGCAGCTTCTAACTCTTCCTTGCTAGATGCTAATACCGCTATATCATCTGCAAATATAAGCATATCAATTTTTTGCCCCAGCATAATAATTCCAAATGTTTTCCTGCATTTAAAAGCATTCATTGCCTTCTCAATGTACAAATTAAAAATTAATGGGGATAGGGCACATTCCTGTCTCACTCCATTCCTAATGTTTACTTCTCTACGTTCCTGCTCTAATTCTATTACTGCTGTTTGCTCTTTGTATAAGCTATGTATTATTCGTCTATGCCTATAACTCATTCCAATTTTTTTGAGTATTTCGAATATTTTTAAAATTTACATTGTCGAATACTTTTTCCAGATCTACAAACCCTATATACACGCTTTCCCCTTTTTCTATTGTTTTCTCCATTATCACTCTCAGAGCTAAAATAGCCTCCTGTGCTCCTCTGATTCGCCAAACCCAAATTGGTCTTCTCCTAGTACTTCTTCAGCTCGTTTTACATTCGTCTTTGTACAATTCTAGTTAATATTTTTGATACGTGTTTATTTATTGTTCAAAAATTTTCACATCTATTCGCGCCTTTCTGTTTTGGTATAGTTACTATGATGTTACGTTTGAAATCTTTGGGTATCTCGCCTGTTTCATACATATAGCTTACAAGTTGGAAGAGACGTTCTGTTACTGCTTGCCCAGCGGCTTTTAGAGTTTCTGCTTGCACCTTATCTGTACCCGGCGCCTTACCATTTTTCAGACTTTTTAATGCTAATTCAAACGCATCTTTAAGTATAGGATATCCCAGTCATCATTTTCAATGTCTGATTCCTGTTCTAATGCAGTTAGTTCCTCTCCTGCATATAAATTTCCTATATATTCTTGCCATCTACCCACTTTCTCTACATCTTCTAAAATGACGTTTCCTCCCGCGTCCCTTATATTTTTTGCTATACGGTCTTATATCCCTAAAATTCATTCTAATTAGTTCGTATGCTTCATCTGTCTTTCGTACTTCCATCTTAGTTTGTACCTCTTTGCACTTTTCATCAATCCATTGTTCTTTAGCTTTCCTGCATTTGCGAATAGTTTCCCATTTTATGACTTTGTATCTATGTTTTCCGGTTTCGTCTGATTTATTTTTGTATCTTCGTCTTTCTTCTATTAAATTCAGGATATCCTTTGTTATCCACGGTTTCTTATTTTCTTTTTGTGTATACCCCAGCGTATCTCTGGCTACTATATCTAGGCTGGATTTAATGTTTTTCCATTCTGTTTCTACTTCTTTAGTATCTTTGAGCAATTCATTTGACTTTTTTTTCGAATCTTTCTTGAATATCTTTATCTTTTAGTTTCTCTAAGTCAAAATGCCTTTTTCCGTTTCTTTTTTTTTCACATTTTTTAATTTAACTGCGGCTTTCATAACTACGATGTTGTGGTCAGTGTCTGTATCTGCTTCTGGGTAGCTTCTATAGTTTTTTAATTGATTCCTAAACCGTTATCTAACAAGAATGTAATCTATTTGATATCTTCCTATATTTCCTGGCATCTTCCACGTATAGCGTCTTCTAGCATGATGTTGAAGTAATGCGTTTGTGATGATTCAATTGTTCTTATCGCAAAATTCTACCAGCCCATTTCCTGTCATTTCTCATGCCTAAATCAAATAAACCTACTACTGCTCCTTTCCTACCCTCGCCTACCACTGCATTAAAATACCCCGTAATTATTAAATTTTCATGTCTTTTTACTTATCTTAATATGGCTTCGATATCTTTGTAGATCGCTTCTACCTCTTCGTCACTGTAGCTAGAGGTGGGCATGTATACTTGTATTATTACTGTGTTTATCGGTTTAGATTCTAATCTAACCATGAGTACTCTTTCGTTCTTTTGTAAGTAATTTTCTACGCAGTATCCTATCTTTTTCCGCATAACTATCACCAAACCCAAATTTTCTTCCTCTGCTCCTGTATGAATTACTCTGGAGTCTGCACTCCAAAAATCCCCCGCCTCTGGCAACCGAACTTCGCTGATCCCTTCTATGTCTAGTGCTAACCTATTCATTTCGATTTTTAAATTCTCTAACTTACCTACTTGCTTCATACATTACTTCATTACTTCATACATTTCACGTTCCGACTCGCAAAATGTTCCCGACTCTTATTATGAACTTTCCGATCGCATCCTCCGAAGTAGTCCACTCTTGGACTATTTTAACTCCAGAATCTTTTACCCCAGAGAATGCCATCATTTTATTATAATTTAGGTACGCAGTGTACCTGGGAGGTAATGTGGTGGTTTTCCGTTGTCTTCCGCATCGCGGTAGCATGTCTGAAACTGCAATTCCGACCCCTATAGTTTTTGCCAATCTAAGTACCAAAAGAGCCGCTGCCCTTTTTCAGGGACCTGTCTTAGTCTGGTCCTCCTCACTAACGACAAAACTACTTTGGCTAGACCTGTAGTTTGGCTCTTTAGCTCATTAGAACACGCAAGCCATTTCACCTGCTCTAGTAATCTAGAACTTTGGCAAGGTGCAGGTCCCCGTTCAAAATGGATGATTTAAGAAATACTAAAAAATTAAGTATCCCAAATACTGATAGTTTAGAGTTTAAGCAGTACATTTCAATTGAGAAAGCTGAAGAAATTGTTAATAAACATTCGCAAACGACCGCGAATATGGAAGTGAATATGAAATTTAATTACAGAAGCATGAAAATATTCGTGTGCAGGAATTGCACGTAAATGTCTGCTGAGGCGGAAACTATGGCTATTGATCGTCATTCGGACTGCCATAGCTGCCAACAGGAAGACGAGCGACGATGCATCTTTTGTGCACATGTCCGGCACTCGGTTGACTTCGCAGATACATGTTGGGGAGGATTTCTGGCCAGATAAGTGCAGAATCAGAGTCATCTCATGGTCCGACATTGTATAACTCACCTGCAAGGGCGGGCGGATAAGTGGTGAAGCACCAATTTAAAGCAAGGAGGGCACTAAAAGTGATTTTCCAATGCTTCATTTAACTATGCTGCATTGGCCAGGAAGCGAGGTTTTTTTAGTTGAATATTTTGAATTTTTCCCAACCTTGCTGTTCCAAGCAAGGTAAGGATCTTTAACGTGCGTGACGACACCCATACACAAAACCTATATTTCACCACTCATTTGAACGAGGGCATATTTTTATGAACAATACTCGCCTAACATTTTTCAAGCGGAGCGTGTCGGTTTTGAACCCGGGACCTTGGACAAAGTAGTCGCACGCATACCAACTACGCTTGGAGCCGCTCGCAAATAAGGCAGGAGAATGAGCCCGCTGGTAAGCCTAAATGCGTGTGGGATTTACTACGCTTTCCAATTTAATCTATTTATCCAACTATTAAATTTGACTAGACTATTAGAAAAGTGCTATTATTAAGCATCGAGCAGGAGTTTCGATATTATTTGCAATAGTGATAAAGAGACTTGAAACTTCCTTCTTGATGTAAAAAATTATAGGTATAGTTTTAGAAAGTTTAACGACAAATAAGTAACAAAACTTCTTTTCGTATTGCTTTAATGTTTTATATCTTGGATCTCCTTTTTGTACAAAAATGCTTTGGTTTTTCTCCACTTCTTTAATTTACCGCAATATTGTCCTTTGAAGTTATTTCTTTAGTAACACTTAGCGAACCTTCACTTTTATCTGTTAGACAACCTGAGTTTTCACCGCATTAAATTTCTCAGTAGCAACAGCAACCGACACTAACAGTTTCAAAATGTTTTACTAGAATTTGTTCAAAATTTTCGTTGTGACTGTTTCTACAATTTGGAAGACACTTGTAGAGTTTCTTTATCACCAATTTTGGTCTCTACAACAAAATCAGATTTTGCCTTTGAAATTGATCGTTTATAGAGGTCGAAAATTGAGCATATTGATTCTCAAATGTGTATTTATTAGTCTTTGTTGTTCGCCACCGTTTTCAGTAACAATGTTTACCCAAAAATTTAGTTTAAATGCCATTGCTTGCTTTATACGCAATTGTGCATTATTTCAAGCAGCACTAGATTTTGTGATTAATCTACTACGTTGTGCAGGAATTTCTAGTCTACAGAATTATGGTTATTCGCTAAGATACTTTGCTCAAATCGGGATGTATTTACGTCATTATTTAATATTGTGTGTTTTGATCCTTTCCTTATAGTAGGGGACACAGAATACTACTATAGTAAGCCTGCTTATCGTAAAAGGCGATTAAAAGACGCAGCAAGAGGCAGCAGCCTTGCTGGTTAAAAGATATTCGAGGAGAGTTGGTTGGTCTCCTCAATATTTTACAAGGTTGTTGGGGGTTGGGCGTGACAGATGCGGCTTTTTGCTAAAATCTTTAAAAACTTCATTGTGAAAAGATATGGGAACCTGCCACAATATTTTCCCGGATATGCGTGGCCTAAAACACGAACTATGTATGATGAAGAGTTCACGAGTAAAATTCTTGTTCGGAGGTAATATATCCCCTTATTCGGATCCCCGAGAGTGGGTACTTGAGGTTCGTCATCGTAAGAATTTAAAACAACGGTTCGATTTGGTGATAGGGACTTGGAATGTAAGGTCATTACTTAGAGTAGATAGTTAACGAATTTATTATTCGAAATGAGAAAAGGAAAGCTGGACATTTTAGGTATTAGTGAGGTGAGATGGCCAGATAGTAATGACTTTTGGAAAGATATTTATAGAATAATTACAACTTCCTCAACTAATGGTCAGGCAGGGGTAGTAATAGTGTTTGGTAAAAGATTAGGACGAAAAGTTAAAGAGTACTTACAATTTAGTGTAGAATAATTATGGTTAGATTGAGTACAAAATCCACAGACACTGTTTTAGTACAGGTTTACATGCCAACTACTCAGTACGAGGATGAGGAAGTAGATAAGATATACGAGGATATAAATAGTATAGCGAGAAAAGTAAAGGGAGATGAGATCTTAATAGTTATGGGCGATTTTAATGCGTCAGTGGGAGAAGGTAGTGAGGGAAAAATGGTAGAAAAATTTGGGTATGGTAGACAAAATGATAGAGGAGAAAGATTAGTTGAGTTTTGCCAAGAAGATAAATTAGTAACGGCAAACACCCTATTCGAATAACATGTTAGAAGAATATATACATGAAAAGCGCCTGGTGATAGGGCTAGATATCAAATAGATTATATTTTAGTTAAACAAAAATTTAGAAACCAAGCTAAAAACCGTCGTAGTTATCCAGAGGCTGACATAGATAGTGATCATAACTTAGTTAAAATGAAGTGTAATCTAAAATTCAAAAAATTGAAAAAGGATAAAGGAGAGGCGTGGGATCTAGGTAAGCTTAATGATAGTGAGGTAAAAGAGGAATATAAACAAGCATTAGATAATAAGATCAAAGAGATAGCTATAGGGGGAAACGTAGAAAATAGATGGAAAGAAGTAAAAAGGGCTGTACATGATACAGCAACACAGACTATAGGTAAGAAAAAAGTAGAAGCAAGAAAACCCTGGGTAACAAAAGGGATATTAGATTTAATAGAGAATAGAAGCAAACTTAAACCTTTCAGAGAATTGGATAGTGTAAGTAAGCAAAAATATAATAGAGCTAGAAGTAAGATAATACATGAGTGTAGAAAAGCTAGAAATAAATCGATGGAGGAGAATTGTATGGGAATACAAGATGATTTGAGAGTAGGTAAGACAGATAGGGCTTACAGGGCAGTTAGAGTTTTTCGGGGAAGATAGGAAAAAATATAAAGGTATTAAAGATGAGAGTAATGAGCCTCTTATAAATAAAGTTGAGATAGCAGATAGATGGAAAAGATATTAAGAAGATTTATAAAAGGGAGACGATATGGATGAGTAAGAGAACGACCAAGAAAAGGATGTAGAAATAGGGTTCTCAATATTAAAAGAGGAATTTGATAGAGCTGTTAGGAATCTTAAACTAAAAAAAGCGCCGGAGATAGATGATATACCCGCAGAATTAATAAAATATGCAAGTCATAAAACTTTGGACAGACTATATGAACTAGTAAAAGTAATATATAACACAGGTGAAGTCACAATAGATTTCGAAAAAGATATTATTATCCCAATCCCAAAAAAGCCAGGAGCTGATAGGTGTGGGAATTTTAGAACGATTAGTTTAACTTCCCACGCTTCCAAAATACTAACAATAAGAATTAAAAATAGAGGAGAAGCTTTGACTGAGAATTATTAAGGCGAAGACCAATATGGTTTTCGTAAAGACAGAGGGACTAGACAACCGATACTGATGATTAGGGGAATTATCGAAAAAAAGGTTACAAAAAAATAAAAAGACTATTTCGCGTTTGTAGATGTAGAAAGAGCATTTGGTAAAGATAATTGGATTGTTATGTTCAGGGTTTTGCGAAAAATAGGAATCCCTCATAGGGATAGAAAAATTATTTACGGTCTATATAAATACCAAAGCGTAGTAAGTAGATTTGATGAAATAGAAAAGGAAGCTAAGATTAGAAATGGTGTTAGACAGGGCTGTATACTATCTCCCTTGACTTTTAATGTTTATATTGAGGAAGCTTTAAACTTACCCAGAAAGAGAAAAGAGATAGGTATTAGTCTACAGGGACAGAAAATAGATTTGTTACGTTTTGCAGATCATATAGCCATTATAGCAGAGTCCAGAAAAGAGTTAGGAGAGTTTTTAAATATTTTAGATGGGATACTACAAAGTAACTATAGTATGAAAATTAACTCAGTAAAAACAAAGATAATGACAAGTGAATTACAGCTTAGTTCTAAACCAAAATTAAAAATAGGTTATACCAAGTTAGAGGAGGTAGATCAATTTTGCTACTTAGGTAGTATAATAACAAAGGACGGAGTACAGAAGGGATATAGTAGCTAGAATAGCTCAAGCTACAAAAATGGTTTTAAAAAAGAAAGACTTGCTAATAGCTAATAGTATTAGTTTACATAATAAAAAAAGTTTCCTAAAGTCGTACTTATGGAGCGTTTTATTATACGGTAGTGAGACTTGGACAATTAAAGAGGTAGATAAGAAAAATATAGAAGCTTTTGAAACTTGGTGTTATAGGAGAATGTCAAAGATTAGTTGGACAGATAGAGTAACAAATGAGGAATTTTATAGAGGGATAGGCGAAAAACCCTGTATGCGGAAACAATTAAAGGTCAGAAGAGATAGAATGATAGGACACTAGTTAAGACATGAGGGACTATTTAGTAAGGTCTTAGATTATAGACTACCAAATAAAAAAAGAGTAGGAACACTTAGACATAGCTATATTAATCAAATTATTAGAGATTTAGGTTGTGAAGGGTAAGTAGACCTTTTAAGATTAGCTCAGAATAGAAAAGAATTTAGAGTTGCGTCAAACCGACCTTAAGTAAATTCGCAAACAAAACCAAAAAAAAATGAATAAATAAAAATCAGTTAACTAAATGTCACAATGATATAACTCACATTTAGTTAGCGGTTTGGTATGTTGGCAGCGTTTTGCTGCTAAAGCCTTACTATAACATATAACTTAATAAACGTCTCCATGACATAACTCACAAGTAGTTAGCGGTCTGACATGTTGGCAGCGATTCGCTGCTTAAGTCTTACCATAACATATAATTTAACACTTTTTTTTTGCACGGGATAACAAGGGAATATTTCATTTCCTTATAAATGGGATTCATGTAAACATGTTGAAGTTCTTTAACAACCATCAGGTAGCTAATATCTATGTAGCGCCATGTAGATAGAAAAAGATAGAAAAGTATATGAAGACCTAAACAAAGCTATATTAGTCAAATTATTAGAAATTTAAGCTGTGAAGGGTATGTAGAACTTTTTAGATTAGCACAGAATGGAAAAGAAGGAGTCCGGTCAAACCGACCTTAAGTAAGGTCAAAAACAAAATGATGATGTCTTTGATCCTGTAGCTATAGGGTAGATCACGGTTCCTAGCGTAAATACGAGCATACCTTAGCGAATAATTTAAATTTCTCAAATTCGTATGTGTGGACACCTTCAAATCACGAGAACCTTTTTGAGAGTGGCGGATTTCAAAATCATGTCGCACAAATCGGTTGTACCTTAATATACATTTAAAGATTGCGAGGTCTTTCATGTGTTTTGGCAAGTTTCGGTCGTTTGTGCATCTTTGCATGCCGTTATAACTATATAAACCAAAGCACGTGAAATATAAATCGCGAGCCACCAAATTCATTGGCATGGAACAAATAAACTTATGTACCTTAGCTAATGATATCCATGGCCGCAAGTGTAACAGTATTGTGATCGAAGACGTTAGAGCTTCAAACTAATCTAAAAGTTACAGGAAATGTACCGTATTTTGTCACACACTATGCATACATTACTTCCTGATATTCAAGGATTTGTAACAATCTAGTCTGTAAAGCATTTAAACCATATCGTTGTTATTATTACTGTATATTAGTGCAAATACGATATTTTTATGCTGTAACAATGCGTACTCCATCATCTAAACCCTGTACAATGACAGAGTAACATGCTAAAGGTAGTAAATACTAAAATACGCACAAGTTGTAAAGACGAAAATTCTTTTAGCTCTCGTTATTTTGAGTAGCAAAGTATAAATAAAAAGCGTAAAAACAGATGTTATAGCGCCCTATCTGTATAGTTTCACGAATTTAATCAATTTTATTTTGGTTCTACCTGCTCCTAAAGGAACATTTTTGTTACACACCACAGTCTTCAATAAAATAAAACGGATAACTGCCAACGTAAACGATACAGCAGTGTGGAAATTTTAGAGATAAGTACAAAAGTGGAACTGATCAATATTAACTAAACTTTATTAAATTGGAGAAACGGAGTAAAACTGCGGAAAGTGCTGAAAGTTGCAATTCTGTTAACGAAGCGGTGCCAATGAACGTTCACTTTGGAAAATGAGAAAACGATGAATAATCTCTATAGGGTTGTATTTATCCGGACCACTGAGTTAATTAAAACAATTAAATTTAACCTTCGCTACAATCCCGTTAGCAATACCAATGTTTTGACCAAATGCTGTAAAAAATATAATCCTGGATTTAATTGCCTATTTAATTGCTGGTTTCTGTTTTAAGTGGAATAATTGATCGAAAGAAATTGAGAATATGGAAACTGATATCATGCGAGAATAAGATTAGCATGTGCTATGTTATCAATACTTTATATCTTTAGTGCATAAAGCTGCCTGTATGTGTTTAAGAATTGTTAAGAATTAAGTCATACAAACGATTTCCAGGCTTAAGACATGCCACACTGCCGCACTATCGTACTACTGCACTGCTGCATAAGCTGCAGAAATTCCGGTAGGTCGATTTTAAATAGGTCGGTTTCATACCAGATAAAAACACATATTCTTCATAAATTTTATTAACGGCTTGAGATGAGCCGCTCGTTTTGTTTTCCCTAATATTTATTTACGTCCCAAGCGAGTTAAGGTTCGTGGCTTGGGAGCGGCCTTTTTAAAAAACCATTTCCAAACTTCTTAACAATTTATTTTTATTGATACAGAATTGACATAGAATTTTGACAATTTATTTCATTTTTCAATTTTAAATAACAATTTTCCTTAAGGATGGTTAATTTACTTCCGATTAATGCTAAGTTGCTTTCGTCTTGATTACAGTAGATTGTCGCTATTACTTCTGTGGGGAAAATGGCTATCCATTTATTTTCTGTTACTTTCTGGATTTTCATATTGGTGATTTGTACAGGTTTGGCTTCACAGTTCTCGTAATGATTTGAAAATTTTAGTAGTTGTACTTTGCAAAGACTGTCTTCTTGAATGGTTGTCGTTGTCAATGATTCGCATACATATTGATTTGGTGTGACTTCATTACATTTTTCGTTCGTATAACCATATCTTAGTTCATTTAAGGATAGGAATTTGGTTTTGGGTATAATAACTTGGTATATGCTGGTAATTTTCATTGGGAAAGCAAATAAATGATAATAATTGTAATTGTTAATCTCTACTATTGGAATTTCTATTAAAAATGTTATGTCGTTATTTTTTACATAGCCTTTAACTATAGCTATTTTTTCAAATATTAAAATGTTTGATTCTACTACGTCAAAAGGTAATTTACTGTTGGTTATATATGATTTAATTCTTAGTAGTTCTCTTAATAAATCAATTGGTTCTATGATACTGGAATGTAGGGTATTTAATTTTGCAAATGTTACTGCGTTCTCTAATGTGCCTAAAATTTGTTGAATTAAGGTAAGGGTTGATATTATCTGGGTGTATATCGTATTAAATCTGATTAAATCTCGCATGCCTAACATGGTAGTTTGCATGTTATTTTCAAGGGTGCGTATTCGGTTGGTTATACTATCTTGGTTTCTGGCTAATTTTCTTAGCGTTTCGTTGAATTTTATAATCGTTGATTGAGTTAATGATATTTGGTTACTGATTATGGTTTTGATATCGTTCTGATTTTCAATTAATTGTTGTATTGCGTTGTCATAACGTATTGGGTCTTGATTATCTAAGTTGCCGGTGATTGCTTTTATTATGTTTCCTATTCTATTGATTATTTTATTCGGTAATAATTATTTTTGATGGTTTGAAATTCCTGTTTTAGTTCTGTTAATTTGAATTCTTGTGCAAAGGTCTAATAGTCTATTGTATTCTGCATACTGCCTAATTTTATTGGTAGTATACCAGGGTTAATTTATGTCTTCAATTATTATTTCGGTGTCCGTTCTATCTGGGTTGAGGTTGACGGTAAGGGTGATGATTGTCCATCTGAAAGTACAGGGTGTCTTAAATTATTTATGTAGATATATTTTGTTATCTTGCCGTTGTCTACTACGGCTATGTTTTTATCCGATATTCTTTTAATTTTAAAAGGACCTAAATTTCTAGGTGCTGTTTTGTGTCGTTTGCCTTGGTATTTTTCTCGGATACGGTTTGTCCTATTGGAAATTTATTTACGTCGGTATTTTTATTACGGGTTGTGGTAATGCGTTCTTTGTCGTTATCTAATTTATCGTTTACTTTGTCGTTAAGTTATTTTTAGTTTCTCTTTAAGATTTTTGGCGTATTGCTGATAAGCTTTTTTGTTATAATGTATGTCATAAGGGTTGCGTGAATCTGAATGTCCTAAAGTTAATTCTAATGGTGTAAAATTGGTTGATGAATGAATTGTGTTGTTATAGGCGATTAATGCGTATGACATTAAATTAGTTATGTGTTCTCTCTTGAATGTTATTCTTAGTAATCTGATTTGCTCTAACAGGGTTGAATGTAGTCTCTCGATTAGTCCGTTGGATTCAAGGTGGTTTTCAGTTATAAAATGAATTTTTATTTTGTGTAGTTCCAAAGTGTTTTGTATTGTTTCATTTTTAAATTCACTGCCGTTATCTAATGTTTTTGTCTCGGGCGTTCCATAAAATATAAGTACTGTAAAAATCCTTGAGTTACGTCAATTCTATTTTTAGAGGTGATCGGTATTGCTTGGCCTATTTTTGTAAATGCGTTTATGATTGTCAAATAACTTTGTGCTTCTACTACTAGAGCATCGGTATGTAATTTCTGAAAGGGTTTGTCGGGTGTTTTAGTCAACATTAATGGTATCTCTGGGGGTTTCCTGTCATATTTTGCATTGTCGCATAGTTTACATTGATTAATAGAGTCTGTAGTTAGTTCTTTCATGTCCTTGAAATAATATCGTCTCATAATTTGTTTTATGGTTTCATTAATTCCACGATGGTTGGTTTTTCCTTCGTATTGGTTTCTGATCACATCATTTATTTCGCCAGAGTCGTCTAAGGTTATTAATTTTCTGGTGCATCTTATAAGTTCAGGGCCAGAGTTATTAAATAATTTAACATAAAATTCTGAAAATGGTGTATACAAGTTTTTGGTATTGAAGTAAAAGTAAAATCGTTTTTGCTCGGGGGTGTATTCCTTTAGAATTTTAATTATCTGTTCTTCATTGTCGTCTTTAGTTATCTGAATTTGGTATATCTTTTTGTTATCTACTTTCGTGTATTTTACGGGATTGGGGTTGGTTAAAACTTTGGTGATTATAAACTGATTGGGTTTCATATCTATAGCTTCATTTATAATTTTAATCGTGGTTTTCGGTTCGTCATTCTGTGTTGAATGTATGGTGCCCATCTTGTCTGGATCTTCTCTAATTTTTGTTTCGTTTACGTTTCCTATAACTGAGTCTGTTTCCAGTGCGTTAAGCTGTATTCTACTAAAAGCGTCTGCGTTATTATTGTAAATTCCTTTCTTGTATATGATTTCGTAGTCATATTCTTCTAATCGGATTCTCCATCGTTGTAATTTTGAATTAGGTTCCTTGAGTTTGCCTAGTCATACTAATGGTCTATGTTCGGTGTATATATAAAATTCCCGTGCGTATAGGTATGGTCTGAAATACTTTGTTGCCTAAATTATGGCTAACAATTCTTTCTCTATCGTGCTGTATTTTTGCCCGGTTTCGTTGAGGGTTCTGGATGCGTAGCTGATTTGATGCGTCTGTTGTTAATATGAATGGTTTCGAAAAATCGGGGTATTCTAATACGAGGTAATTCGTTAATATGCTTTTGATCTTATCTACAGCTTTAATGAATTCTGGGGTATGTACAATTTTGTTTCCTTTTTTTAAACAATTTGTCAAGGGCTTGGTTATTTGAGCATAATCTTTAATAAATTTGCGGTAGTAACCACTAAGTCCTAAAAATCCTTTTATTTCTTTATTCGTTTTTGGTATGGAGTAATTTAATACGGCATTTGTTTTATCGGAGTTCGGCATGACTCCTTGGTGTGTTATTATATGTCCTAAGAATGTTACTTCTTTCTGTAAAAATTCGCTCTTATCTAATTGTACTTTGAATTGTGCTTTTCTTAATCTTTCGAACACTTCTCTTAATCTTTCTATATGTTCCACTAATGATGTTGAATAAACTATGATATCGTCTAGGCATACGAGATATTTTTCGTTGTGTATCCCACGTAGTATATTATCCATAACTCGTTGAAAAGTTGCGGGTGCGTTCTTTAATCCGAATGGCATCCTTTTATATTCCTAATGTCCTCTAGGGGTGCTAAAGGCTGTTTTAGGTGTATCCTTTTCTTCCATTTCTACTTCATGGTATCCTGATGCTAAGTCTAATGTGGAAAAATATTGGCACTTGCCTAATTTATGTAGAATTTCGGTTATATTTGGTAGCGGGTATTTATCGTCTACCGTTTTTTCATTTAATTTTCTATAATCTATTACCATTCTATAATTTCGTTTTCCTGATGCGTCCAATTTTTTGGGTACAATTAATACGGGGATGCTCCATGGTGAATTGGAGTGTTGTATGATATCTTGATCTAGTGTCGGCTACTTGTCTGTCAGTTTCTTCCTGACTCGTCTGAGGTAGTCGGTATGCTTTTGTGAATATGGGTTTGCTATCCGTTAGTTCGATGTTATGCTTGACTGTATTTGTAAATGTTAGGGGTATTCCTTCGCAATGGAATATGTCGCGGTATTCAGAACATAAATTTTTGATTGCTCTTTGTTACTCGTGATTGATGTCGGTGTTAAAGCGAATATTACATAAATTTTCTCTTAACATTTCGTCGTTTTCTACGGGGTTGTTATTTGTCGTTTAAATTTTTGTCTACTTCCATCTCGTTAAAATTTAATTCTTCTACGTTAATTGGGTTTGTTAAAGATAGCTCTACGGGGTAATCGTTTGAATTTAAAATAGTCGTTGTGGCATAATTGTCCTTTATCTGTACTAATGCGGTTGGGGTCTCTACTCCTTGTTGAAAAGTTATATGATTTATTATTCCTAATTTGTTATTTGAGTTTACTGGGATTTTTATCTTTTTCTCTGTTCGGAATTCTATTGTGTATTTTTCTTCAACTTGGGTATTTTGAAATTTAATGGGAATTTGTCCATATTTGGTTCTTAGTAAACGGTTCTTTATGTCGATGTTGGCTCCTAATTTTCTTAGAAGGTCCATTCCTAATAGTCCGTCATATTTGTCATTAAATTCGAATATGCAAAATTTGTGTTTCATCTTTACGTTAAATGTTTTGAGTAAGGGTATGTTTGCTACGAAATGGTGTAGGGTTGTTCGATGGGCTGTTTTAATTTTAAACGGTTCTATTTCTACATAGTTTAGATAGTGTTTCTTTACGGTTCGCGGGCTAATTAATGTTTTTGAGGATCCGGTATCGATTAACAGTTTGAATTCGGCATGGGGTATTTCTATATAGGGTAGTACTAGGTGATTCATATTATTTAAGTTTAATAAGTTTGGTTGTTTATAAATCAGTCTACCTGAAAATTTGAGTACGCGTTTTCTTCGTGGTCCTCTTCATAAGTTTTGTATGATTCTTCGCGTTCATAATTGTTCGATTGGTTTTGTTCATTGTCTGTACTTGGTCGAATGTAATTATTCTGGTCATCTTCATATTCCTCCACTTCTTGATGTAATAGTTCTTCCGATGTAAAAGTGCGTTTTTGGTTAGGACTCGGTCGAATCTGTGTTATTTTTGTGTTTGGTCTGGTATTACCAGATGTGGTATCCATTGGTGTGGGTTTATAATAGTTATTAGAATTGTTATTATTATTTGTCATTGGTGAATTACTGACAGAGCTCGCGTTGAACGCTGGTCTTTGTTGATTTTCGTTTTGGTATAATTTTGGTTCAAATGCGGGCTTCGTAAAATTTGGGTTAAACGTTGGTTTTGAAAAATGTTTATATTGGTTATTACAGTTGGCGTTAAAATGTGGATTATTAGTTCGCGGTTGGTTTGTTTGTGTATTAAATGGGGTGAATTTTTGTTGCGGATATGTTTGTCTCGCGGGTTGCATGGTTTTTATGGCTGAGTAACTATTATTCGCGTTGGGGTTATATAATCTGTTTCTGTAATACATTACATTTTCTTCTTCGATTATCATGTTCATAGCTTTTTCTAAATTTTGGAGGTGTTGAAATTTGATTTCGTCTGAAAGTCGTTCTGGTAGCGCGTTTAGATATGCGTCTAATGCCATTTTGTCATACATTTTTGTTTTTAAAAGTCTGATATTTTAGTCGGATTCATCAATTTTTAGTTTTGTCAAGATTACTTTTTACATCTTGGCATTTCATTCTAAATTGGTAAGGGGATTGGTTATTTTCCATTCTAAAGTTTAATAAATTGCGTACTAGGCATTTTAGGTTACGCTGAACGCCAAAATATGCAATCAATACTCGTTTGAAGTCATCCCATTGTTCTAAGTCATCTCTACTGGCAATTAGTGTCAGTGCCTTTCCGGTTAGTTTGCTGATAATAAGGTTTAGAGATAATACGTTACTTTCGTTGTCTCCGGGTTTATAGAAGTTTTTTAAAAATAGTTCACACTTAGTTATATAATTTCTTAATAGGATTTGATTACCGTTATACGGGGGAATGGTTTGTAAATAAAGCTTCATATCTCCACTCGTTTTGGCTGGGGATGTTCTAATAATTAATTTTTTGTTTGAGTTTGATTATTTTTCGATTTTGTAAAAATTTGGAATTATTTCGTAGTTTGTGTTGTTATTACTTGCTTGAATTTATTAATTTTCCGTTTAAATTGCGTCGGGTTACTTGCTATTTTTAGCTTGGGTCGTTTTAGATTATTTAAAGACTTGAGTTGCTTAATTTATATTTAATTGCACGGTGTTGTAATTATTTTATAGGTTTTACGCTTGATACTGTCTTGAATACGTTTATTTTTAATTTGCTGATGTTAATTTTATTGTAGGTTTGATCCCTGAAGTTTCGACGGGATTGAGTGATTTTTGTGGTAATTTATTTCACTTCGTTTGCTTTGCGTCAGTTGAAATTTTTTTATTTTAATTCCGCTGATTTTTACTCTGTTTATAGTAATTATCTTTTCTGTGGGTGCGTGGGTAATTTGTAAGTGTATCTGCAATAATTTTTCGTCTCCTGAATTTAAGTGTTAATCATAAAGTTTGCAAAGTGTCGTCCTTTCGCGTTATTTAAAGTTGCAAAAAATTTCTTCTCGTCGTAATTAATACAATGAGTTTGTGTTAATTACAATGTTTTAAAATACTGTAGGATGTTGTCAATTAATTGGTTGCGTCAGTGTCTCTGTTGCAAGGTTATTTTTAAATATACTGTAGGTGTAATTCAGTAAATTCTGTGGTATAATACAATTTATACCTTATTTGATCTTCCTGAAAGCTTTTGTTTAAATAAATTGCGTCTTTTCCATAATTAATTATCTCGTCTTGTACAATGTCGCGTTTGGAATGAATTAAATTTATATCTTGTTAATTGCTACAGTGTTTTAATTACAGTTGTCAAGTCTGAATAAGGTTGCAATATGCGTTTGAATCAGGTAATTATTTATGGGTTTATTACGTTGATTATAATTGGACGTATTTTTCATATTTAAGATGATGTTTTATAAAAGTTTTCTGTCGTAATTAATGGTGCTTGTTTTAATTTAATAGTGCTTGATTTTTATCCTGGTAGATTAAAAAGTTTTCGTATGGTTATATTTAGGTTCGCGATATGTTTTGAATAGCTTTTGTTCAGTAATTATAATTAGATATATTCGTTGCGTTCAAGGTGAATGATTTTATTGACTTTTGACGATGAGGTTTAGCGTTTGGATTCGCGTTTTGTTAATTCTCGTAACAAGGATGTATGTTAATAATAGATTGCAAGTTGTGTCTATTATTTTACGGAATATGATGAGTTTGCGTCTGGGTAGTTTGTTGCAATATTCTTTCTGCGTTATATACAAAGATTTTGTTTTTATTTTTGTGGTATTGCGCCAGTTAATACCGTGTTGTTGAATTGGAAATTCGTTTTTGTTTTGTTTCTAATAATTCTTACGCCAGTTAATTTTGTAATAATGGTCTTAAGTGCGCTTGAAACGCGCCTTTTTAATTTTCTCAAGTTTCTTGTGTTTTTTATACAAAGAATAATTTTTTTCAAAAATAGGTTGAAGATAATCCCTTGCAATAGCTAAGTGGATTATTTTTATCAAATTGCATAAAATAATGGATCAATAATCAATATACATATATAAATCATATACTAACAAATAATATCAAATATGTTTGTAAAATAAAAATAAAAATTCAATTGGTTTAAGGAAAATGAACTTACACTAATTGTTTTGTTGATTTCATGGAGTCCGTTGTTTTTTTTGTACTTTCTCCACGTCGGTTTTTGGATTTGATCTATGTATGCTTGTATCTTCTCCGGTTTTTCTTTTGTTGAATTTTGAACGATTTTGTTTCGCCTTCAACTTCTGTTTGTTTGCTGGGTTTGAACGATTCTTGTTTCGCCTCCTACTTCTGTTTGGTTTTGTCAAATTCGGAATTGAAATTCCAGACCACCAGTTCTTCGAATTTGGGTTCTCTAGTGACCTTTTGACATCCGTTACGGCTGCGCCAGTTAAGGTTCGTTGCTTAGGAGCGACCTTTTTAGAAAACCATTTCCAAACTTCTTAACAATTTTTTTTTATTGATACAGAATTGACTTATGGAATTTTGACATTTTAGTTGAATATTACTTTAATCTAAATTACACTAATTAATTGTATAAAAATGAGTAATTTAACGAACTGCAATGCTAAAGCTGATCGATCGATTAACTATCGTCGCCTAGGCCTCCCGGGCTTTTTATAATATCCCTACCCCCTCACATGGCTGTGGGAACTTGCAGATTTCATGTTTGCTTATTCTTAACTCTAATCATAATTACATTGTTGCAATCTTAATTCTAAGTAATCACAGTACCTGAACGCCTGTAACCGCCTGTGACCTGACATCTGCAGTGTCACTATCGTCTGCGATAAAAAATAGCGCTTCCGTTCCCATGAACGTTAATAAACTGTATAAATTGTCATTGATTTACTTTGTTGCACTTTACTTGGCGTATGCTTAATATTTCTAATAATTTCCTAATTATTCTATTTTAATATGTATACATCAATTGGGGGATACATAACTGGCGTGAAAAGCTCATACATATATCTATTCGTAAAATCGTAGCATACAATAGTAATAAACTTACAACTGTAACTATATTGGATTTTAGTAAAACCTTAAATATACTTAATCACATATTACTTTAGCAATTTTTCACTACTGATGAAGGAAAGGCGGTGTTGTTGGTACAAGTTTTCTCATATTTGATGCTAAACTAACGGCATCTCTTTGCCTATAATCAAATACTGGGTCTAGGAAAGATTACCGAAAACTTTTTACCGACGGAAGGTTTACCGACGAACAGTTGACTGAACGGAAAATGTATATGTACTAATTATATATAAAATACTGCGATCTCAAGGAGCTGCTGAGACTGTTGGAGGTAAAGTGATTTACATATTTTAAATACTACCTCTGCTTAATGAAGTTTTTCACGGCTGCTCAGTTGATTTCTGAAATTAAAGCTAACTACTCAAAAAAATATGCTGCTTCGGTAAATCGCCTTCTTTTATTAACATATGAACACCCCACAATCAAAATTAAACTCTTTTTTCACACATTATTTAAATATTCTATACATCCCATTTAAAAAACTCCTTTAACAATATTTGCTTCAGCTAAAATTTTTCAATTATTTAAATCTGGGAAAGTAATAGGGCTTTACCACATTTCTTACTTTAACCCTGGTTCAATATGAGCTCAACGTAAACTTTACTTTTTCGTGCTAATTTTTGCACATCAATAATCAAAAAGACCATTTTACCTTGTGCATACATCAAATATTACAAATGCCATATTACAATTCCCACATAAAATACAGTAAAAATAACTCAGTTTTAATAAGTTCATTCTGTAACTCTTCCCTTATTTGTCCTTTTAGTTGTTTTAATTATACTCCCAATACACCAGGTCATTAAGCACCTATTTACATACATATACAACAAAAAGCTTCAGTTACCTGGATTCCATGTTCACCCACGGGTCAGCTACCATTGTATCGAGGATTACTGCATTCGGTAACACTGCAATGTGAATCGCAATAACCGCAACTGCAAGCTGCAACCACATTACCAAGAATTCATCTCGTATACCAACTTGATAGTGCATCCAAACTCCAAACCTCTTCTATTAATACCATAAATTGTTGGTACTCAACCAAACTAACCAAATACTGACATTTACTTCAGTTTAAATTGCATACTTTGCACACTTAGTGCAAATTAGAATCAAACTGGTTTTACTTACATCAATTGGTGTAAATTAATTGTACTTTTACGCAAACGTAAAGGCATTTTAATATTGGACCCGTCAGCTTTCTGAAAATCAAGATCAAAACATAAGAACTGTAAACTCGTTAAAAACTAAGAGAGCCTCTATCCATGTCTACCGGTTTATATCTAGTTTCTCCACCCCTAAAAGTCTGCCACAATTCCGCAAATTTTCCTTCAATACAAACAGTCTCACAATTCTCAAAATCACTACACTTTCAACGGTCACCGTTTTCAAAAAACTGCCTCTAACCGACACAATTTTCTTCGGAAACAAAAGTTTCAAGCTCACAATAACACCCCGTACTAAATCGTTTACTTCGTATTCAAATCTCTCACACCAATTGTATAAAGCCTCCCTTAACACGTGTAATACTTATCTCACGTATACACATGCTATCGAATAATCTCTCTCTGTTACCTTGTTTGCAAGTTTCGTTCGTAACAGACAACAGCTGTTGCCAACTTAAGTTTAACATCTTTATAAGAGGCTATAAATTTATTCTGATTAACATTGGAACTAACAACTACCTAGAATTTTGGTTTGTTTGTGCAGTCATAATCTAATCTATACAAAGAAAAATGCAACGGTTACATTTGTTTATAATATAATGATACTAGGGCACTAGCTTCTTCCAAAACACGTTTATACTCTTTTAGCAAATATAATGGTCAACTTTGCTGTAAATAAGAGGGTTTGAATTTTATGTGAAATATATATATATATATATATATATATATATATAACTGGTAAACTTATATTTTACATCTTTCAATTACTAGCGCGATTTGAAATGAGGCCCTAGAGGAGTTGTAATAAACACTTAGGTAATATTTAACCTTTATACAGGTTTTAATTCTAAACTTGCAAATCAAATGCTTGTATTCTCGATAAGTGTAATATTTTGTGGATATTAGAACGCGCTCACTATTGACATTCGCTAATATTTATGCGTAGCTGTTTGAAGGGTTATATGATGCGCTTGCAAACATGAAAATTTATTGTCGTGTTAGTTACTGATTTATGTATGTTTAATTCTTTGTCAATACTTCTACAACGCCCTGAGATTAAGAGTTCATTTGTTCATGTTTTGATTATTACGTTACCGAATAGACAGATTAACTTACTGTTCTTTGGTTTTACTGCAACAGCGTCGTTGAGCATACTTTCCCAGGTTAAGAGCAGCTGGAGCAGTCCAGCAAGGGAGGCATCGTATCATTGGCGCTCAACGTGCACCTAGAAGTAAAGGCAAGAAGAAGACAGTTCATATTGTAATAAGTGAAAAACTGCAAGGTTAATCTTTATCGTGTGTTGCAGCGAGTTTATTAGGCTCCAGTGCAAAGGGTTTGTTATTATTAGGGATTGGCGACAGCTTTATAGTCTTGTGTTTTAGCTATAAGCTGTTAAAGGTAGGTAAAGCAGAATCATCAAATTATGTGAGTAGTTCTATGAAATTTAAATGTGTGAATAGTTTGTGAGTTTTCCTGGTATTTAGAATTAAGCAGTTCTAATTTTGTGTAAATTGTTAAGAATGAGTGGTGAACGATTGAGGCTATTGTATGCGTAGTTCTACCGGCTGAGTAATAGTGTTTTTTGCAAAATTTCTATTAAATTTAATTAATTGTGTATGATATTTTAAACAAAAACCTAAAGAATGCCACGTAGAAATAAACACGAGTGTGATGAAAGTTAAAAGGGAGATGTGAAGTTTAATAAAGCAGATTAGGTAGATAAATAGGAAAGTGTAATGGCTAAATTAGGCGGAAGGTATGAGTGAAATGCAATGGAGTATTAACCAACTAGCTCAGACTGTTGCAAAAAATATAAATATTGGGAAGCCTGATGACGATTTCTCTGAAAGAAAATTAAAAGGGAAATTACGATCGCAATTATGTCTCATTGTGAAAAGATTTTGGCGGATTTAATTTGTCTTTCCAGCGGGGGGGATCGTTGCATCCCATGATGTACATAAAAATTTAAAACAGCTGATACATGAAGCAGGAATTCCGGAACTAAATATATATTCGGTTGCGCGTTAAACCGTTTAAAGAGTTCATCGTATGATTGGGGAATGGCTAAGGAAAGTAGCTTCAAAATTTTGCGCAATTTTGGGAATGTTTCAAGAACCGCTTCTGGAGTATGGAGCAGGAACGGGAATTATTTTTTGAAACAAAATATTAAGAATACAAGGGCGGTAGTGGCGGACGCCTTGTCGCGACGACCATTGTTGCATAAGGATATTAGGAGGTCAGATAATAAAAATTCTATTGAGCTCTATATGAATAAATTTACAAATGAGTTCGTAAACTTCAAATGATTAGGAATGATCAATCTAGTGATCATTGGATTTCTGAAAAATAGAACAACTGAAGGGGCCGCCGAGAAGGTCGTTGAGTGGTATAAATTGCATGATGAGTTGTTATTTAAATATATATATATATATATATATATATATATATATATTGTTGTGGATTCAAAGGGGTAAATCAGTGTGAAACAATAAAATTTCAACAACCCTGTATATAGAAAAGAGCAACTTATTTACCAGAAGAATTAATTTAATTCATTTAGGGAAAATGGACGAATATTAGAGTATTTTTATATTTAATAATTGAAATGTTAGGATCACAGGAAGGAAGAAAGCTTCAAAGCAACTAGAAGTTTAAGGATACGCATAATTAACCATAAGTTATCTTAATTCAACACATATAAGCAAAAGGGAACGTGCTGCGTAAGAAAATCAATAATCCCAAGGAAATTGTATTTGTTGTAAAAGCCAACGTCAGTTTTATCAGTAGAAAGTCTAGGAATTGTTATGTTTAAAACGGTCGATAATTAACAGAAACACTTGCGTTTTAAAAGATTACTTTCAAAAAAGTCGAGCGTATGCTAAGATAGGATTTTATAGAAAATATTTTCAACCGTCAGTTTGGTATAAACAACTAGGGTAACAAACATCTTAAGGAGCGAGGGAAATGCACAATCGGTTATATACAACAGATACAGACAGATATAAAGCAAGCAAGTAATTGAAATGCACGTACCATATACACGTGGAGTTGAGATAGGATGTCATCAATATTGATTTTCTGTAACTCAAGTGCGGTTTTGAACGAGACAGCAAACATGTATAAAACAAAGATAAATAGAGCTTAGGCGGAGTTTGT
Organism: Platerodrilus igneus; assembly: GCA_036346225.1. NCBI lineage: Eukaryota > Metazoa > Arthropoda > Insecta > Coleoptera > Lycidae > Platerodrilus > Platerodrilus igneus. Next base: position 9,979,299 of record JARFIW010000791.1, read on the forward strand.
GACGGCACAAAATTTTGTCGTTGGTTGAAAGCAGATAGTTTTTCAAACGTACGCACACGCAAAGGTTGAAAGCGAATTCGGGGTATACGGCACGTAGAACGGAACAACTTTTACTAATTTAGAGACGGTTATATTCGAAATTTTTGGAATTTAGCTTTGAAAATAAGTTTTCGAAGGAAGCGCGTCCACTAGGGGGGTTTTAGAAAGATATAAATACCCTAGCTACATTATTAACGCTCTCTTCTCTTCTATTTTCTTTTACTTCGATAAAGTGCTGAATGCCGATTCAGACCAGCATACAATAAGGATTTTTCTGTGAGTATTTTATGTATGTGATTATGTTGCCGTAAATATAGTGGTTACAAGTATAAAACAGTAGTAGCGGACCTTTAATTATTGACGTAAAGTACGAGTAGTGCGTTTTAAATTAATAAAGGTCCGGCTACTACAACACAAAAATCAATAAATGGAAGCATGTTATATGGGGGTAAGCACCACAAGTAATTGAGTTTGTATGCATGATATATGGAATGGTACTGTGAGACGAGGCGTATAGCTTACAGAGGGAGCAGATGGTAGAGGCCTGTGGATTCGCTGAGCAGCACAGCAAATGGAGACATTAAGAAGGGTATTTTGGCACTCATCTCCGACGGGAAGGAAACCTGAAGAATTCTCCAGGTAATTTATTTGAAATTTCTGTTGTTTTATAAACATTTGTAAAATTTTGTGCTGTGTGGTTGACTTTCTTTTTGATGACATATTTATGGCTGTAGAAACTTATTGTAAAAGATACAGGTACTGGACAATTTATTGATGTTGACTATAACGGGTCTGTAAATCTTGTTTTAATTTATGCAAGGTATAAAAGGCATATACAAACTAAACTGGGTTATAATGATCTCACCATACTCCAGTGTGAAGTCAATTTAGGGTAACATGTGGGGCCCATCTACTCATATTTTATTGAATTTGTTTAAAAATCATTAACAAATCAAGGACTTTAAAACATACCATAATTTGAAGGCGAAATAAAAGGGTAAGAAATTTTTTGTTGAAATTTTTGAATTTTTGAAACTTTTATGTTGACCCTGGTGGAGCACGAATTTTAATAAAGAATCCCGAGACTGTCCTGACTACCACGGCAATATATATATATATATATATATATATATATATATATATATATATGTAGTCCTTCATCTTTAATGTTTGTTTCCGAATTAATAAATTATCCTAAGTGGGAGGGGAATGATAAACAAGAGCTACAGTATTTTGGAAATTGTCTTTTAAACGCGCCCGTTCTAAGTTTGAAAGAAAACGTGATAAATATAATAAAAGGGTAGTGGCGGTAGAGTTTCAAGAGAGTAACACGGTTTTGGTAAACACCCGTTGTCATCGGCAGAAAAATCTGAAATACGGAAGTTCTTTCTGTTATATGAGGGGCCGTATGAGGTCGTGAAGAAGGTCAATTGGAATGCCTATTTGTTTTGGTATACTGAGGCGGTAGTCTTTGGTCCTCACAATATAGTGAATTTAAAAAAGGTTCCATGCCTTATTTGACGCTTTTAGTTAGTACATTATTATTGCTCAGTTAGTTATAAGGTACCAATGAGAAAATTGCCTTCGTGAGATTAAATTCGCCAATGTTAAGAAGTATTGCGAATTTAATTGGGGGGGGGCTTTGGTACAATTTTATAAAGTCCGACCGCTACAAGTGAACAGTAGGCAGTAGTCTCGGTTGGTCTTGAGAGTTGGTGCAGATGTGTTGTGCGTTGCTCGAGCGGAAACCCGGAATTTTTATGTATAACGCTTCAAGGGCACGTGCGCCATAGAGAAGTTGTAATAAGCACTTAAGTAATATTTACCTTTATATATGTTTCAATTTCACACTTGCAAATCAATTGCTTATATTATCGATAAATCTATTATTTTGTGGACATTAGTACGCGCTCACTATTGACATTCGCTAATGTTATGCGTAGCTGATTGAAGGGTTATGTTGTGATACGCTTGCGAACGTAAAAGTTTACTGTCACATTAGCTAACTGATCTATGTATGTTTAATTCTACAACACCCTGAGGTTAAGAGTTCATTTGTTCATGTTTTGATTACTACGTTACCGAATAGACAGATTAACTTACTGTTCTTTGGTTTTATTACTACAGCGTCATTGAGAGCATACTTTCCCAGGTAAAGAGCAGCCGGAGCAGTCCAGCAAGAGGGGGTATTGTAACAACTGCGTGAATTGTTCATCCTGTCGATTTTGTTGCGTTCCGGGAGTTTCCGCGTCGTTCCTTAGGATAATTTCCTATATTCGGTTATTTAACTAATGCGGTGGCGATATCTCTCTGTTCTTTTTTTAGACACACGACTGTCTCATGCGCCCACGGGGTTTAATCACTCAGCTGGCTGTCGTATCTCAGAGGTTTCCTTTTTTCTAGAGACTTTTGTTATCATTGCTTTATCATGGGTTCATCTATATCCACAAGAAGTCCTCAGAATATTTTAAGCGTTAATTTTCGACCCATTCCTCTTTGTTTATTTTTTATTTTGACAAGTTTTATACTTGTTTTATACCATTATTACCATGGCAGGATGAAGATTTTTTGTTATTTTGCTAACACTACGTTGAACTGTGCTTAATTTCGCGCAAGCCAAGAGTTTTTGTGTTCAACAAAACTTTATCACTACAGAATGTTCTTACTTTGCTGCTTATATGATCCCTATCAAATCGATTTCAGATTAAATTTGACGCAATTTAATTCCAAATACTAGTTCTCACAATCGCTAATCCTCGAAATAGAAGTTTTTTCAGTCATAAGTTCTTCAGTGCGTTTTACAATTGACATTTATCGAATGCGCCTTTGTGGAATCTCCAAAGGCTATTTTTCGCATCGGCAAAATCTCGAATACATATCGCAGGGAAGAAATTAACTAAAGTTTGAGTTTCGTACAATTTGTTTACAAGTACTGGTTTTCACAAAGTCATAGTCTTGAAACAATAAGTTTTTTCGGGTTTAAAGACCATCGTTTTTAAAGAGATTAATAGTCGATATTTTTTGCACGTTTGTGTGGAATCCTCAGACGAAATTCTCGTATCATTAAGAACGGCAGTCTTTAACCCGATGTATCATTGTTTCAAAAATCGATAGCTGTGAGAGTCTACATAAATTGTGGATGACATAATTTGGTCGTTCTACTCAACATGATATTCTGAAGATGACTATAAAACTCCGCGTATAATGTGTTGTTCTATAGAACTGAAGATGCTTTACAGTGATTCTAATAGAATATACATCTTCAAGCAACTTTTAGAAAAGTTGATAGAAATACACAATTACATTCCTAATTTTACGATGCATAAAGCGGATTATATCCTCTCAGTCATGTCTCGCCATAATTACATACTACATGTGCGTAGGCCTAATAATGACTCAGAATGGAATACTCATAAACAGGATACAGTTTAAACACTTCTATAAATTTTAGGGCGTTGGTAGGTAAATATAGGATTGGCTCAAATCATAAATTCAGTGTATAGAAGCTTAGACTATAATTACAGAAGAAGCGATCAATTATAGCCATTAATCTTTAAAACGTAATATAATAAAATTCCTTGTTCTTGCGCAGAGACATGATTATATATTAAAAGTTCGCATAGGAGCTGAAAATATTAATGGTAATAAATTATCTCAGTAATTGCAAATACAAAGGGGTTGATATTAAAATTTAGGCGCATAACTACTTTTTGACAGGGTAGGTTTAAAAACCCGAGGGCAGTAAATTGTTAATAATGTAACAAACCTCTACTTTATTTGTCACAGACACAGAGAAACCTTAATGTACTGATAATTGTTAACACTAAATACTTCTTAGCATGGGCATTAACTACTTTATTAGAAAACTTGACTATGTAAGTATATACACATTAAGCGTATTTATTTTAAGCCCATTAAGTATATAGTAATTTTGAATTTGTACGCTTTATATTGATTCTTTAAGTGAATCCTTGTTGCTGTCGGTCAAGGTAAACAAATTCCAAGCTTTAGATTCAATAAAACTGACCTTGAGCAGACATGTACCATAATTGTTATATATACTGATATGGCGTACCTACTACTCCATAAACGTTTCAAGAAAACTATATTAAACGACACTATAATTTGTGAAGATAAACATTAACACCAATCTAGAGTTCTAGGCGTTAAATGTGTGTAGAGGGTAAAACACTAGTCATTCATCTTTTCATTATATAACTACATCCAGATGGTAGACTTTAAACATTATGCGAAGTTATAATAATAGGACATGAAGGAACTGCATCCAATTGAAAAGGTTCGCTAACTTTATTCAAATCTTTATCAGTCTTTTTGTTTTCATGTTGCTGTAACCGAATGGTAATTGCAATTTTACTTTCTAAAGATTCTCCAAGCGATAGTAGCATTTTGTCATCCACCAGATTTCCAGAGTGTACCTATATCATCATCACCATCGATTAGCTCTGGCGCAAATAGTTCTTGTATTCGGATCAGGAAGAGACACACATAAGCAAGATGAGATTTTTGTAGAAATTTTTGCAAAAGCATGTTTTACTAACTATTTTCTAACATATTTCTAATTACGAAAAATATTTATTCCATTACTTCCTTTAATTATCACAAAACTTAACTGTTTCTTCGTTTTAGTATCCGGAATTTTGACCATTAAAACGACATCTTTCAAGCATTTTTTATGAATTCGTCACAACGCAGAGTTCCTACCAAGCTCAAAATTAAAATAATCATGAAATCAAAAAAATCTTAGAACAAAGGCCAACATAATAATACAGATTAGTTTACCCCCAGCATAAGAAATTGCTTTTCTGGCTGATCTCAGATTAAAATTCCCTAAATTCATCTCTTGAAAATATTTTCGATTTTGCAGTCACAAATTCGCATCCTTCTTCTTCAAAACAACTCTTATAAGAGAATCCACGAAACGTACCCACGATGTTAATCAGTTTAGTTGGTTTGAGCATTAAAATGACACTAAAAAAATTCGATGCGGTCAAGTATGTCTAGTCGTGAAAATAATGCGGCATGGTCTTCACTGTATAACGATGTAAATTGAAAGACAAACAACCTCTAAAAGCACTGCCAAGAATGTAAAAAGATGATTTCTCTGACGATTTAGGAAGTAACGAGGAGTCTTTGCAGCATGATTCGTACAATTCTAAAACAGGTATTGTAAATGCATAAAGTAGTGACATTGATTTCAAGCAACGCAATTTGGAAAATCGACGCCACTTCGATGATGCTTTTTCCTTTCACAAAGGTAGAAATATTACTGGAGCCAATCGCTGAAGACACACGATCTGCTTAATTACTTTTGTGATATTTTCCTAGCAAGTTTTCTGATAAAGTCGTTATCCAAACAAACATTTATGATGTAGACTTACAAATAAAGGAGAAATCACAAATAAGAAATAACATTATGGAAATATGTATATAGAGAAGAAATTCTGATTTTTATCGGGCTCTACCTTCATATGAAAATTATCGAAATAGTCGTCTTCAAGATTACTGGAAAACGCAACCGGTTTTTGAATTTAAAATCTTTGTCAAAAATATGAATAGGAATCGTTTACTTAAAGTTATGCAAGCGCTTCACTTTGTGCAAAACCCTGAACCACAAAAAACCGCCTTCACTAAATTCGAAACGGTGCTAGCCATTTCAATGTAAGAGTGTCTGTAATATATTGTCCAGAACCAAAAGTCAATTTAAACGACTCAATAATATTGTAGTGCCAATGTATTAAAAACCAAAGCCAAATATACTGTGTGCTTACTACACCTGGAGGCAACCGTAAAGTGTGTTGATAGCAATTCTATGGTTACTAACGAAGAGATCCTTCGGAGAAAGTGGTTATTAACTTACTGCTGAAAACTTGACTTTGGCCATTGTTTCTACATTGAAAATTACTACAACAGTTACGAACAAGCTAAGTGTTTAATTGATAGAAAACTTTTTACAGGAAAACATTGACATGTAATAAAAAGCATTATCAAAAAGGTGAAGGATAAATGTAAGGTGGGTGAAACTATCGCAAAGCATGGAAATGAAGCAATGATTGGAAAATGGAAGAATAAATACGACCGTACGTATATTTTCAACAAATACTGAAGCTAAATGATGGAATACAATCAAATAAAAGAAAAATAAAAATATTACCAATTCTAAATTATAACAAGTACAGGTCTGGTGTCGATACACAGTATCAACAACTAGTATCTTATCTAAGAAAACTCTCAAACGGCCTTCAAAACATTCATTCGCATTATCCAATTAGTTATGATAAATACTCACCGACTATACAAGTATTTAGAGAAAATTACCTTATACGATTTTCACTTATACATTATATAGCATTAATTGACAGTTGTTTCTATTTATGAATCCAGTATATGATCTGAGCATGTATTGAAGTTTGCGATCAAGAAAAGACTGGAAAGTTGCGATAAGACACTATAAAAATTGTTAATTACGAAGAAAGTACAATATATGTTTGCACCACTTGCGATGGAGCCTCAAACGTTCCTAAATTCTACTTATATATCGATGTGATCAAGAGGTCACGAAAGGTCAATGAACACCCAAACTCTAACAAAATTACCACCCAAAAAATAAGAAAACGTAAAAAATTATAATTTTTCAATATTTAATTCTTCTGTATAAATATAAGCACTTATATAATTAAACCCCGTCTACTGCATTTATTGCAGAGTGTGAACCGGATATACTTAAAAGCCCAATTTTAAATTAACTTATAATATAGTTACTTTGTAAATAGTAAAGAATAACTTAGATAGTTAGCTATCTAAAATATGCGAAACAAAAATCCGTACCCTGTTAAAATGCAAATCAATAATATAAATACACAAGACATTCATTTTCATTGCATAAATAATACATCTACGTAGAAACAATATTAATTTATTGCATTCACAAAGCACAAAAACGCCCTCAGTAAAAAAACTAGTTAATTGTCCGTGTGTAGATTATAATATTCATTTTTGGTAAAAAAACTTCCAGAATTATCTTTATTAATAAATGAATGCATCACGTTACTAAGAAATCAAGTAACTAAGCTTTGCGCATTACAATAAGAAATAAAGAGACCGCGAACTTTAACTTTGTGCATTAGAAAAGGATAGACCACACGTTTTACGATAAACATAAATTATAGCTTTACACGAGTTATCCCATTAAAACGCGACATTTGCGATAAATAATACATCAGCCAGAATGACTAATTTCTCTGTATAGACCCGGAAAGATCTGAAATTAAACGCGTTTAATTTTTGTATATAAACCGAATTACAACCGATGTCATTCATTTCAAAACATCGAACATGTAAATTTGAGTAAAGATTAATTCTTCGAACGTGTTAGTTCGAGCAATTTATAATTCATTTGTGACATGCAATAAGTTATGTAGAACTAGGCACAAATATAAAACACAATTACTTTGAAAAACACTACGATAATCGAGCAATCTTCGACATAGATGATCCTAAAGCAAGAGAATATGCTGAGTTTAATTGATTAAAAATAAAGATGCACTTTGCAAACTAATGTTCTAACTTCAAATGGAGATTTAGAGTGGAACCAGGAAGTATTTAATATAGTTGGTGATATGGAAATGAGGTTTTAGTAAGCGCTGTTATCTAAAGTATAAAATTTGGATTTTTTTGTTTGTAACCGATTACAATATTTAAAAATTTCTAACTTAAATTAGAATAAGTTCTTAATTTTATAATTTATTTTTGTGAAGCGGGTAATTACCAGCAAGTTCAGAGTTCAAAGTATTTTAATCTTTATTAAATGAGCAATGCAGCGTCAGTGGTCAATTACACTCACAGGCATGGTAATAATGAATCAGTAAATTATCCATATATAAATTAAACAGGATTTTGTACCTGTTAACAAAGATTAGGTAAGGATTATTTTTAAGTAACGTTTAAGAATAATTTTCTGATAAACTTAAACTGTCAACTGTTTTATAAATTTTTTTGTATGCAAGAAAAATGCTTTTGAAGGCATAGAAATATCTTGAGATTTCTGGGTTTTATTTTATTTTCGTAAATTCCACAGCATAATTTTTGTTGAGCTAGCCAAGTAAAGAAAATGAAGGTAAGATAGTAATTTCATATTTTCGACTGCATTCTCATTAATACAGTTTGCTGTGGGCTTCCTTAACACTGTACCTAAGTCACAACAAAAATTTAGCTGCCCATCTACTCATAGATAAGTCACGGCAATTTTAGCAACGCCTAACGAGAGACTTAATCACAGAAATATATATTGCTGTGAATTCGTAGCTATATGCGCCCAGACGGTGAAAGCCAATAAGAAAAAGGAGTACCCAGATTATAAAACAAGTAAAATCGATGGAAATTATAAAAGTGTGATTACAGCATTTAGAGAAAAAAAAATTGTTTTTTTATCTAAAATCAATGGAAAGTTGTTACAGGCGGAAAAACTACTAAGTATATATTTTTTAGTAACATTATAAAATGGGGGCGGCCTGTAAAACAAAAATTAAAGAGGGTTTACCGGCACTAGCTAGCGCAAGGTCGTGGATCATATAGAGGTTAAATTAATATATAATATACAACAAAAAAATTTGACACTTACCTTTCATAAATATTGTGACTTAATGACAATTACCAAGGGCGTCAGACAAGTCGAGAATGTCCAAAGTTCGTGCAAAACCTTGAAGACGTCATTCCAAGGAGGACAATTGTTTCTTTTAATCAATTCTTACATTTTGACTACTTATGCAACTTTCATGATCAAAAAATAAAAAAACTATTGACTTAATCAACGGCAAACAAAAACTATTTAATTAATAGAGCAATAAACGTGAACCTCTTACATTCGGAAATTCATGGATTTTAATTTAGAAATTTAGATTAAATGGTTGATATGGGATTCTGATAATTTTATGTACATGAGTAATTCCCAAATACTTTATATAGAAGAAACTTATCTTAAAAATTTTACACTAAATTAATCCTACGGTTTATGGTCAAAACGTCCTAACAAATAAATTAACTAAAAATTGGTCATGCTAGCTTAACTATAAAACTTACTTACTAAAAATCGTCAATTGGTTGATGGTTTACCATCCAACTCAGAACAGCTCTTAAATTGGGGGAGAGAATTTCGCTTGTTGCTCTTGTACTTAGCAATTATTACATAATTCAATGGCACACGAACCCGGCAGGATCTTGTTGATAACTTAACTTAACTTGTGCGTCACACGCAAACAAGCTGTTTATTAAATACTTTATATCACTGATAAATCCGCGAACACACGGGCATCAACCCTCGCGAACTGGAAGAGTTAATTACTCCTTTCCAATGTCACTATCGTGATACTAAGTGCAATATCATGTCTGTGATGGCGGAGAACGCTGCCCGCGAACTTCTGTGACTACGTTTCTTTCTACCTTTTGACAACGGACCACCCCATTGGAATCTTCCGTCTTTTGACTAAAGCCTTAAGTTATATATTAATTCCTACTCTAACCATTATTTACGTCATATTTCTGTTATCCAATGACTATTAACAGAACCTCCCAAAAACAAGATTTTAGAAACCCAAATCCAATCCCTTTCAAGATGAGGGCCACGGAAAGCAATTATTTTTCTAAGGGTTTAACTATGTTGTATTTTCTTGAAATTTTAATTACTGAATTGTGGACCTTACCTATTGGCGACAGTTGTCTGCCATTGACAAAAGACCGGATAGCCCACTTGAGCCGAAATGGATTTTAATACAATGGATGTCTCCAGACTACTTAAAATTACTTGCAATCTTTGAACAAATCAAATTGGAAAATAGTTTGGCCATATGTAGTGTTTCGTTTTCTGCAACCCGCTATCAATCACGAAAATATTAAGAAAATTAAGTTTTACAACTGAAAATTGCTTTTCTTTGTTTACGTTAAAAGGTACTATTCCGTTTAAGTTTATCAGATTCGTCAATCTATAACCGACATAAGCTTTAAAAGGGTTATTGTATTCGGATTTGCAAGGTAGGACCTTTAAATTATTATGACAGCGGCTGGAATTTATAATATTTAAGCTTAAAGCTATTTCTAAACCTGGTCTTTATTATAAGAGATGCGTATTAAAATATAAGGGTAATTTGTTATGAAATTCTGCCTATAAGTTATACAAGTTAATGAAATTTAATTAATCAATTAATCTGTTTATAAGTTAACATTTTAAAATAATGTTACAAAGTCGTCATTTTGGTCAAGCCATGAAAGAATGAGACTCACTGACTTTCCAATTGGCTGAATGAAATGGACTTAGTAACAGATTTAACAAAGAAACATGCATGGCTGGCATGAATTAGGGAATTAATTTCTTAAAAAGTATTCCGACTTAAGCATTCGTGCACCTGAGTCTACGACTGCCGCAAGAGCAATGGGGTAATGGGGTTTAACAAAATTACATTAGGGCATTCTTTTAACCTATTATCTGAAATTAGTGACAATCACCAACTTATAGGAGAGAAAATATTTAACTGCGATGAAAACAGACTTTCTATCAATCAAAGTTCTTAAAGATAAAATACGTGTAGATTCTTTGGTATCTTCAAGAAAGACGGAAAATAAAATTGTACCCATTTGCATATCTGCCCGGGGGGGGGGAGTGTTTTTCCCATGCCGGTGTTTCCCAAAAATAGATTCCAGAAAGAATATTCTTTGGGCTTACTTTTCGGAGCTTACGCACAAGCTTATGAGATGGACTGGACAACATCTGAATTATTCCTCGTTTCTTGGTCTGCTTTAAAAAGTTTATTCGGTTTTCAAGAGCTCACAAGAAGTCTCGTCTCGTCTCCTAGACGGACACTCAACTTATGCAAAGAATATTATTTTTATAGACACAGCAAAAGAAAATAGAGCGGTGTTGCTTTGATTGCATTCACGATACTTAAATAAATTACAGGCACTCGATGTTTCCTTCATGAATCCCCCGAGCTTACACTGTGCTGATGAAAGCCAAATATGGCTTTGATATAATCCAGAGAAGGATGCACTGTTGCGGTAAATCTTGTCCCTCTTTGGTATAGGCTATTCTCAACAAGAAACAATGACAACTGCAATAAACGGCTTTAAAAGAACTGGAATATGATTTTTCAATGACAAAATATTTTCTGATGCAAACTTTCTTCCAGCAGATACGGCAGACATCAAGCTTAGTGAATGAAGGGCGGGTCAATCTGCTGAGCGGCCCACAGAATAATCAATCTCCGGCTCATTGGTAGAAGGAACTTGCAAAGTTTGATAAAGAGAGTTCAGATTAGATTAATATAAATTTAGCTCGTCTTGAATAAGATACTGAGCGAAGATTCATCAGCTTTTCATATTGCATCGCCTGAAGTGTTCGTTCCTGTCCCAAAAGTAAAACAAGAAGTAAAAAAGGAAAATTCACAAAAAATAAACGCTGTTAACCAGTTCACCATATAGAAAAGAAAGAAAAAAGAAGAAAAACAATAGTTAAAGCAAGAAAAAGCTTAGAAAGCAATTTTTGAATGACGGTGACAAATGAGAAAAAAATCTCTAGAAGGTCTAGGGATAGAAAATGCAACGTACCTAGACGTAGCCGGAAGAAAAGTAAATACCAGGCTAACTACCAAACGCGGAGAGTGGGGGGATTCACCTAAATACCAAAAAAAACAATAAAGTACATAGCCCACGATTATCTATTAACACATAAAAATAAATTTAAGATTCTGTACAAACAAGCGAAAGCAATAGATAAAGTGTTATTATTTCACAGTAAACAATTATATTATACGGACAATTTAGGAATTTAGATACGAAATGCGCATCTCGTATTTCACACAAAATAAAATTAATCAGTAGTGAATAAACCTGTGAAAGCTTTTATCAAGCATTTTTAAAATTTCTCCTTAATACTTTTTGTAAAATAACTAATTAGTAGAAAAGAATTAACGTGTGGGAACTTTTGTCAGACATTTTTTATATCGTATATAGCACCGTCTGTAAAATAAACCAATCAGTATAAAAGAATAAGCGTATGTCTGTCCCACATTTTTAACAAAGGTACCTCACATCTGTAGAGCGATAATATCGATTAACAGCAACGAACAATAGTTCTACAATGTCACGTTTCTTGTCACGTAATTACACTAAACGTTGATACGGAATATGCCATTGACACACACAAAAGAAAACGAGTTACATACCTGTAGGTGTCCGGATACTTAACTCGCCAGCCGTCGGGGGTGAGTCAGCACAGTAACGCCATGGTCGTCAGGATCTATTTACCCTGCCACCATAGCTGCAGCAGCGGTTGGCGGCAAAAGCAATTGATCTACAAACAAGAGCAGTTGGTCCATGGCAACGAACAGGTTGATCTATACAAAGAAAGAACCCATTTGGCCTCCAGTTAAAAAAAAAGTAAAACACGCAAAACACCTACCTGTAGAACAAAAAAAAACAAATGTGCATTGCTTTTAAAATACGGTGGTGAATAATGTAGAAAATATTTCAACGCACAAGCTGCAGAATCAAGTAGTAGTAGGATCTATCATCTCGACAAGTCTTTAAATATAAAACACAAGAGAAGCAATTATACGTGGTCGTAATGTATACCAAGATAACGGGCCCCTAAAACAGGATATATTTAATTGTAGCATAAACTTGTCGTTTTAAAGCAACTAGATTTAGATTGAGGAATTATTAGACAGCGTATTTATTATTAATTATGTTGAAAGATTTAACAGTAGAAACGAAATTTATTTGAGCGGGTATTGAATTAACCAGGGAAATTTTAAAAGCAAAATTGGAATGTAACAAAAAGAAGAAAAGGGAAGTAATGTATTGAAATGTGTTTCAAGTGAGGACAGCTAAAATAAAGCCGAATGTTTTTATTGCGGTGATTTTTACTTATTTTTAAATTAAGGCTGGATGTCATATCAATAGTATTTCAGCTGGGCTCACAACTCTTGCACAGGAGTAGAGAACGAGGGCAGTGATGCTGTTTCTATATGTAAATTCTGTTCTTAAATCATACTTTTTAATGGCTTTAAAATTATTTATAATGAATGTGATAAATATTCCATTCTAACCCATATATGTTGGTGGTGGTGGTGGTAGTAGTAATGGGGGGGGGAGGTATTCGATACATTAATTTCAAAAAAATTAAACATATTTCTATTCTGATTTAGTAACATTTAATTATCAAAAGGTATTTATCCAAGACCTGTGCTGTTCATGATGCAATACAGTGATTTTAACCATAATAGCTCGTCTAAAACTAATTCTGTGGGGTAGGTACCCTATTCTACCCCCTACATGTGATTTTCCAATGTTCCATCCGAAGGTACTACATTGGCCAGGAAGTAAGTTTTTTTTTTACCTGAAAAATTTTGAATTTTGCCGAACCCTTGCTGTTCCAAGCAAGGTAGGAATCTTTAACGTGCGTAACAACACACACACGGGACCTCCATTTCACCTCTCACGCCCGAATGAAGCGTATTTTTTTGAAAAATACTTACCTAACATTTTTCAAGCGGACCGTGTCGGGATTCCCCGTTCTACCCCGCCTGCCCCTACAAGTTCTATATTCGTTTTTCTTCAAGATCCTTACAAACAATCTTAAAAAAAATGAAATAATTTTGCGCGTTAGACCAAAAGATATTTCAGTAAAGACCAAAGTTTCTAGTTACACCAGACTTCTAGGCTATTAATTTCTTACATCAATAGAAGTAGATATTTCTCTATTATCATTATAAATGAACGCTGAACTAATTTTAAGTTTAAGTGTACCTGTATCAATGTCGTTAACATGCGGTATTTTTCTAGTCACTATCTATTAAATCTGGTATGTATACGCCAACTGAGAAATACAAACAAGGTAGTTTGCAAAACAGATAACAGATCATGGAAACCGTATGCACGGAATTTATTGTCTATTCAATGTGTAATAAACAGCATTCTTGATGTTGTGATTATAGCGGGCACGTATATGGAAATTATAGGCTATTCGACCAGATTGTAGAAAGATTAATTGCACATTTTATAGAATAATTCAAAAATCTAGGTATATGTTGCATATTTTGCATAGGTCCTGTTTTATACCAATAAGTACATGCAGTATCGATCTCATTACATTTTTCTAAATCTTATTATACACAAACCTTACCAGAAACCTTGCAAAAGTGTAGTCATCAGAAATTTGTATAAAATTAGTATAGTTCTATCCTAAAATTATTTTCTGTGTTCCGTTTGAAAATAATACTCTGTAAAATAAAATTCAAATACTTAGAACTTTTTTATCCTATTTGTTCTATCAGAGCAGCATTAAAATTCACAACTCTGGAGTTGGTATCAAATATTGTCAACAATCCGAAAGCTCTTATGACATGAATAATCATGATACTTTCTTTGACAGCTTTTATTGTTTTAATTTAAGAATATAGTATTACGTACCTAAATCCTTGAACTAAATACGCGAAAGTTTCCCCAGCAGGAGTATTTACATTGTACACCTGATTTGGATTACTCCGCACAGTGTTAACTTTCAGAAAGGCTATTGGTTAAAGACCAAATTACCTAAGGAGGATCATCAAGTATAAATAAATATATATTCTCATTCAGAGGACCTATGAGCTACATCGTGATCATGGATACAAACACACACAAAGCTGAAAGTGCTAAATAGTCAGAAGCAGCTTTTCCTCCCGTACATTTACCTTTCTAATGCTGCACTCGGTGATACTGCCTTAGGATCAGCAGTCGTACACGAAAGTCTTTGATTCATGGAGATGCTGAGGTTTCCTCACCGCGGCAGAATAGATAAGGTAACAGGGTAAAGAAAGTGTTTTTAGTGCAAGTTCAGCCTCTACACTTCGCACAGTGCAGAGAGACTATTATTCAAATTAGTGATTAGGTTTATTTTAAAACTAGATTGTAGACAAAATGGAATTTGAAGAGCAAAGTTTCAACTCCGAACAACTACAAATATTACATGCAGCCACGTCAAAATGTAACGAACTAGTGGCAGAAAATACTGCTATCAAAGAGCAGTGCAAGGCAGCAACCAATATAATAGATACATTACAAGGCACAGATGGAAGCACCAAAAGCAGTGAAAAAACGAAAGGTCACGACCAAAGAAACAAAACATGTCAACCCATACGTACGATATACTAAGAAACTTATGCGAGGCGAGGTACAGTCATAATGACTCCGAAGACAACATCACAAGCTCCAGTTCACTAAACGCAAACGGGCAAAATATCGAAGAAAGAAGGTGAGTTACATATCCCTCAAATTAGTATATAAGTATAATCAAATGGAACTATTGAATTTAAAGAAATATTGTTTCGTTGTATAATTGAAGGACATAATAAAAGATAAATGAAAGTTCGCAAATCAGACATGAGAACGGAAACAGTTACATTGTATTCCAGACGTAATATGACACTGCAGGTGCAGGTCACAGTAGACAATAAGACAGCAGTTATTAGAATTAAGATTATTAACATGTAATACTTTGAACTGTATAAAGAAACAGCAGACATGAGATCTGCGTTTCCCACAAGTGATGTAAGAGCAGGGATAGGTTAAATACCTTGAGAACCCCAGAAAGGTCAGTCAGTTTCGGGCTTCACAACTTTAACATTGTTGGTTGTTTAAGCTATTCACCCTAATTTTAGTTAAATTAAATAGTGATTGTCAACTTAGAGTATTTTTTATATCAATACGCTACTGCATATAACGTACCTGTTACTAAAATTCATATTGTAATTTCTGTTTAAAATAAATTGATAGAAGAGCTTTTTGGAAGAAGTTTTTTTAAAAAAACGCTCCAAGAGAACTAAAACCTATCTGGCGCAGCGGTCGGATTCCAGAAGGGCACTAGAGTATCTAAAAATCGAGGAACTGGTGGTTTTGAATTTATATTCTTCATCTGGAACAAGAAACCAATTGGACGAAGTCCAATAACAGCGAGAAAAAGACTATAATGGAACTGCCAAATAAACTCTTGTAAGTACCAAAGTTCATTTTCCTAACCATTATCAACTGAATATTGATATTAGCTAGTAAGAAACAAAAGTATTTTTACAATTTTATTATTATTAATATTTTTGAAAGAATTTACTCAGGAAACTTATTTTAACAAAGAAATTTTATATCGCATCTTTTGCACAATTTATTATTACATTTATGGCAATTTATTAATAAGAGATTTTAATTAGCAAAGTCAAACATAAAATATAATTAACAGACAATAATCCAATTTTCACCAAAGCATACAGACTACCTCAAGCAAGTCAAGAAGAAGCAGATAGACAGGTAGCAGATCTGTTGAAGTAAGATATCATCCAACATTCAAACTCACCATGAAGCAGCCCCGTATTAATAGTACCGAAGAAGTTAGATGCCTCAGTCAAACGCAAGTATAGAATGGTTATCGATTACAGAAAACTTAACGAGAAAACTGCACACGATAACTACCCGCTACCCAATATTACGGAATTTTATACAAATTAGGAAAGTGTCAATACTTTTCGACATTAGACCTCGCCAAGTAGAGATGGACGAGAAATACACAACCAAAACAGCTTTTAGTACACCTAGAGGACATTATGAATACAAACGCATGCCGTTTGGATTAAAGAACGCATCCGCTACTCTTCAAAAAGTAATGGACGGTATTTTAAGAAGGATACACAATGAAAAATGCTTTGTATACTTAGACGAGAAGTTTTCGAAAGATTACGAAAAGCTCATTTTAAAATTCAATTAGATAAACGCGAATTTCTACAAAAAGAAGTAGCATTTTTAGGACATATAATAACGCCACACGGAGTTCTGCCGAACCCAGTTCGCTCACTTTAACGCAGTATTTGGAAATGATTTATATTTTCTTTTAATTCAACGCTTTGACTACTTTTAAAAGAAAGATTTAAATCAAGCATACCTTGAGACCCATCGTCACATGTGTTGCGATATGTTTTCTGCAGCTGTTGTTTTGCAATGTTGGTTGAAGGATTTGTACTTAAGCTTCTGGTGACCATTGATAAAGTCGCATGCTTCTAGGCAACTTGAATAAACGTATAGACGAGTATTAAAGTTAAACTTCTAATTCATGTTTTTAGATTAGCAACAAATCATTACCAATAATTCAAAATAAATCTAGTAAAACGTTTATACTGTACAACTTTACAAATAATTTATTTTGAGGTTAGGAGTATGTTAACTATCTGCACACATTTTGTGACACATAAATCTTAAGAAAATTCCTTAGTGTATATGTATCTTAATTAAGTTATTATAGCTTATTTAATAGCAATTTGCCTGTTAACCTACAGTACTGTTGATGTCAAAGTTGAATTGTGTATGTAATTAATCATTATCTAGTTTTCAAAGATTAAAACCTTTTTTTAAATTAAACTATTATTTTTAATAAGGAGTAAACATTTAAAACATAATATTTCTACTACAGATGGGAATTAAAAATATCTCACTTTAACTTGTCCTATCAAAACTTTTTTAAACACTTTAGTACTCTCTTGGTTTAGCTCAACGCCACAAGTATTTTTTTTGAGCTATTGATTTTTTTGTGCAAAGCTACTTCCGCAAGAAACGTTTACTGTAGATATTTGAAATTATAGATATTGTTTAGAACAAGGCCAACAACTAAATTCTATTTTTGAAATTATACATAGTTTCTATGACAACTAATGTATTTCATTGCCTCACAAGGGTATATTTAAGTCATTTAAGAAAAGTATGAAACTATACAAGCTGTTCGCGTAATGCACAGGTTCCTATTAAATATCTCTATGTCTAACCTTCAAAATGAACTTAACAAAATATAAAAATATTTAGTGTTTTGATCTATATATGGGCATTTTATTTGTGTAAATTATTCTTTTTATTATATACGCAGATCGCAGTAATTTGTGTTTAAGTGTTTAGGTTGATCTTTAGGTAACTAATCTCAAATCTATTTAGGTATCCATAGGTGTTTGCAGTTGCCAACTACTTTTTATATATGTGTATTGTTCTCGAGTTATTTTCGATTTTTGTTTTTTATATGTTTGATAGTGTCCAGGCAAATTGTAGTTCGTTCGTTTCAGTCTGTCGATTTTCCATTGCAGCCGAGGTGGTGCCTAATTAGTCGTTGTTTATTCGTACCTGCACCCTATCAACCTCCAGGGTTGATTACCAGTTAGTTTATCTTGTTAAAGAATTTCATTTCTGTTAGCCACCATTTCTATTTGCCTCGTACGCTGGGTCATTCGTTTCATTGGAATTACTGGACCTCAATTAGCCCCCCAACGTGGTATATTTAACGCAGTACCTATGATTCCAATTCGAATGGACCTGCACCTTGTCGAAGTTCTAGATTAAAAGACAGGTGACATGGATTGCTTGTTCTAATGAGTTAAAGAGCCAAACTACAGGTCCAACCAAACTCGTTAGTGAGGAACCAGACTAAGACAGGTCCCCGAAAGAGGGCAGCGGCTCTTTCAGTACTTGGATTGGCAAAGATTATAGGGATCGGTATGGCAGTCTAAGACACACTACCGCGATGTGGAAGGCAACGGGAAACCACCTCATTACCTCTCAAGTACAAAGCGTACTTAAATTGTAATAAACATGATGGCATTCTCTGGGGTAAAAGATTCCAGAGGATGCGATCGGAAAGTGCAGAATAAGAGTCGGGAACATTTTGTGAGTCGGAGCGTGGAATGTTAGAAGTTTGAAGCAAGTAGGTAAGCTAGAGAACCTGCAAATTGAAATGAGTAGGGTAGCACTAGACATAGTAGAAATCAGCAAAGTTCGGTGGCCAGATGCGGGGGATTTTGGGAGTGGAGACTACAGGGTAATTCGTACACGAGCAGAGGAAAGAAATTTGGGTGTGGAGATAGTTATGCAAAAATGTAGAAAATTACTTACAAAAGAAAGAAAGAGGACCCATGGTTAGATTAGAATCTAAGCCGGTAAACACAGTAATAATACAAGTACACATGCCCACCTTTACCTACAGTGACGAAGAGGTAGAAGTGATCTACAAAGATATCGAAGACATACTAAAATACGTAAAAGGACATAAAAATTTAATAATTAGGGGGGATCTTAATACAGTGGTACGTGAGGGTTGGGACGGAGCGGTAGTAAGTTTATTTGGTTTATGCACGAGAAACGACAGGGGAAATAGGTTGTTAGAATTTTGCGATCATAACAATTTAATCATCACAAACATATAATTTCAACATCATGCTAGAAGACGAAACACGTGTAAGATGCCAGGAGATATAAGAAAGATATCAAATAGATTACATTCTTGTTAGACAACGGTTTATGAATCAACTAAAAGACAATGGAAGCTATCCAGAAGCAGATATAGACACTGACTACGACATCGTAATTGTGAAGGCCACACTGAAATTTAAAAATTTGAAAAAGAGAAACGTAAAAAGGCACTATGACTTTGAGAAACTAACAGGAAAAGATATTCAAGAAAGATTCAAAGAAAAGTCAAATGAATTGCTGAAAGATATCGGGAAAATTTCTGATACTAAGGAAGTAGAAACAGAATGGAATAACATTAAATCCAGCTTAGACATGGTAGTCAGAGATATTCTGGGGAATACACAAAAAAAAATAAGAAAATGGATAACATAGGATATCCTGAATTTAATAAAAGAAAGACGAATATACAAAAATTAATCAGACGAAACAGGAAAACAGAGATACAAAACCATAAAGTGAGAAATTATTCGCAAATGCAGAAAAGCTAAAGAACAATGGATTGATGAAAAGTGCAAAGAGGTACAAACTAAGGTGGAAATAGGAAAGACAGATTAAGTATACAAACTAATTAGAATCAATTTTAGGGATATAAAACCGTAGACCAAAAATTTAAAAGACGCGAGAGGAAACGTCAAAATAGAGTAAATGGGTAGATGGCAAGAATATATAGGGAATTTATATGCAGGAGAGGAACTATCAGCATTAGAACAAGAATCATACATTGAAAATGATGACTTGGGATATCCTATACTCAGAGATGTATTTGAATTAGCATTAAAGGATCTGAAAAATGGTAAGGCGCAGGGAATAGATAAGATGTAAGCAGAAACTCTAAAATCCGCTGGACAAGTAGTAAGAGAACGTCTCTTCAAACGTGTAAGCTATATGTACGAGACAGGCAATATACCCAAAGATTTCAAACGTAACATCATAGTAACTATAAGAAATAGATAAAATAGATGTGAAAATTTTCGAACAATTAGTTTGACAGCACACGCGTCAAAAATATTAACTAGAATTGTACAAAGACGAATGGAAAAACGAGCTGAAGAGATATTAGGAGAATATCAATTTGGGTTTAGGCGAAACAGGGTAACACGTGACGCTATTTTGGCTCTGAGCATGATAATGGACAAAACAATAGAAAAAGGGGAAAGCGTGTATATAGGGTTTGTAGATCTGGAAAAAGTATTTGACAATGTAAAATGGAGAAAAATGTTCGAAATACTCGAAAAGATTGTAATAAATTAAAGAGTTAGACGCATAGTACATAGCTTATACAAAAACCAAACGGCAGTAATAGAATTGGAGCAGGAACGTAGAGAGGTAAACATTAGGAAAGGGGTGAGACAGCGATGTGCCCTATCCCCATTAATTTTTAACTTGTGCATTGAAGAAGCAATGAATACTGTCAAATACAGGAAATTCATTTGGAATTACTATGCAGGCACACAAAATTGATATGCTTAGATCTGCAGATGATACAGCGGTATTAGCATCTAGCAAGGGAGAGCTAGAAGCTACTCTTAATGAAAGGGAAACGGTACTAATAGAGAAAAACGGCATGAAAATTAACAAAAATAGAACTAAAGTACTAGTACGCAATGGAGGGGAAAATAAATCTAAAACAAGAATACAAATAGGTAACAAGAACTTACAAGAGGTTAAGGATTTCGGCTGAAAAGCGTAAAAGATATAAAACAAAGATTAACACAAAGTCGTGCTACATTTAATAAGAAATAGCATCTACTGTGTTCAAAGACAACAAACATACAAATAATGAAAATAATGCTTAAAACTTCTGTGTGGAGCACAGCACTGTACGGCTGTAAAGCCTGGACAGAAGGAGAAGCGGACAAGAAAAAGGTAGAAGCCTTTGAAGTGTGGTGCTACAGACGAATAATAAAGATATCATGGACAGACGAAGTTAAGAAAAAAGAGGTACTATAAATGGTAGGGAAAGAAAGAAATATTTGGAAAAAGGTAAAAATAGGAGAGATAGGATGATAGACTACATCCTACGGCATGAGGGAATAATGCGGAATATATTAGAAGCAGAGATAGGAAAAAAGAGAAGTAGAGGTAGACCTAGGTTATAATATTGCACACAGATAGTGAAAGATGTAGGCTGTAGGAATTTCAGGGAAATGTGTAGGCTAGTTCAGAATAGAAACCAGTGGAGGTATGCATCTAACCAGTTCCAAGATGGATAAACTATTGACAAAGAAGTAACTGTACTTAAACATGATGATTATTATAAGAAACTACAGGTATTGGTTGTGCAATATTCTCGAATAATATTAATTATGTGAAAGGATTTACTAGAAAACTATTAATTTGGCTAATGTCTAAGAGTTGGAAAATCTTGGCAGCCACGATCTGCTTAACCCCCTTCACATGCCACTAAATCTCGGGAAATAGGGCATATAATTAGAAAACAATAGAAGGGCAACCAAGCTGTATACAGGCTGTGTGGGAATCTCAGGGAACTGTGTAAGCTAGCTCAGAATATAAATAGGTGGAGGTACGTGTTCAACCAGTCTTGAGACAGAAAACCTATTGACGAAACAATAAGCGCAGATAAATATGATGATTGTTATAAACAACTACAGGTAATGGTTGTGAAATATCTGCAACTAATGCTGACTGTGCGAAAAAATATTTTGGAAAAATATTAAATCGGCAGTAGCTCAAGTGCTGGGAGGACTTGGCAGCCACAGGCTGCTTACCTCCCTTCACAACCTTACATGTGATTTCCTAATGCTCCACCCTAAGGTACTACATTGGGCAGAAAGCGAGTTTTTTTACCTGAAAAATTTTGAATTTTGTCGAACCCTTGCTGTTCCAAGCAAGGTAGGGATCTTTAACGTGCGTGACAACACCCACACACGGGACCTCCATTTTACCTCTCATACGAAGGAGGGTGTATTTTTTTGAAAAACGCTCGCCTAACAATTTTCAAGCGGACCGTGGTGGGATTCGAAACCGGGACCTTGGGCGTAGTAGTCACACACATACCAACTACGCCACGGAGCCGCCCCCTTTCACAACCACTAAACGTCGGAGAAATAGGATATATAATGGTAGAACAATAGAAGGGATCGAACTGCATCTATCACGAAAGAACATCGTCTATGATCAAAGACAACAAACATAGAAACAAGAAGAAAATTGTTGAAAGCATATGTGTGGAGCACAGCACAGTATACCTATGGAATACGGGCAGTAGGAAAAGCAAACAGATAAACGGTAGTAGACTTTTGAAATGTTGTGCTTCAGATGTATGAGCATGATAGCACGGACAGACAAAGTTAATAACAAATAGGTAATAGAAATAGTAGGGGAATAAAGATATCTGTGGGAAAAAAATAGGAGAAATAAATGGGCAGAATTCGTTCTAAGGCATTTTTGGGGAATAGTATGAGATATTACAAGCAAAGATAAGAAAAAGGAGGTAGATGTAGACCTAGCTCAGCTAGTGATAGATGCAGACTGTGCAAATTTCAGGGAACTGTGTAGGTTAGTTCAGAATAGGAAACAATGAGAATACGCGTCTAACCAGTTTCGGGACTGAAGACCTAATGATGATGACCTATGATTATTTTATCTTTTTTGACTATTTCATTGAGAAACATTAATTTAAATGACGGCTACGTTAAATGAAAGGTTATATGAACCTTCGAAGTACACAACAAATTAAAATCGACCATAGTCAAAGGTGCCTATTGTTAAATTGTTCTTTTTAATGAAGCAATAAAATACAATTGGAGACATAATGTTTTATATTACATAACTATCATTTCAATACAAAAGCAAAACCGTTGCCAGTAAACACACTTTCATTTATTACCACATTACCACAGACCTACTACTACAGATAAGATGAACTTTTAATAAAACTCTAATGCGCACACTCTGCTTTTTAATGTCTGCAGATGCGTACTTATATTATACAGTTAATATAAAACAACAAAACATAGGGCGTATTATCGCATATTCCAACACCTACCCTTGCGATAAACGCGACAAAAAAAAATTCACAATAAAATATTGAAAACTAAAGTCAAACACTCTGTAATAACTACTACCTTATTCATTAATATAATTTCAACTTAAATCTAAATTCTTCAAACTTATTACGGCCTAGTGGCTTTGTAAAATATCAGCTGCATTGTTGCGGCCTTCAATTTTATTACATTGATTACATTTTGAACTACTAAATCATGAACAAAGTGAAGTGCAACATTTATATTCTTGGATCTTTTCGAAAATTCCCATTATTTGCCAACATACAAGTCCCACTATTATCTTCATAAATCTTTATATTAGAATACAGACAAAGATCATGTTGACTACGTGTAAATCCAAGACTAACAATAAACTTACTAAAACATTCATACCAGTTTCTCGGAGATTCTTTCAGTCCATATAGTGATTTTTTTAATTTATAAACCTTTCCTTCTCCAATTTCACACCCTTCTGGCTGTTCAACAAATATTTCAGATTTCACTTGACTATGTAAGAATGCAGTCTGTACATCCATTTGATGAATGTCATAGCCACGTTCCACACAAACACTTAATAATGTACGTACAGTTGATAACCTAGCAACAGGTGCGTACACATCATTCACCAATTCATTCTGTTCGAATCCTTTAACGACAAGTCTAGCTTTATACATGCCATAGGATTTTGTTTTATACACCCATTTCACATTTAGCACCTTTGTGTCTACAGGTCTGTCAACTAGCTCCCAAGTTTCTGAATCATTCAATGAATTAAATTCTTTTAACATTGCCTTTCGCCATTCCTCTTTCTCCTCAGATTCTATTGCTTCATCATACGTTTTGGGCTCACTCAGATTTGCATAATTAGAATATAAGACATAATCGTTATAACGCACTGGTATCATTTTTTTCCTTTCTGATCTACCTTGACCTCTTCCATTTTCTCTTCTTTCCTTGATTCAGTTTCGCTATTCTCATCATTCAAACGAATACATTCAGTGTCTGATTCAACAAACCTCACATTTCTTGCCAATTGCACTTTACCATTGACCAAGATCCTATAACCTTGATCAAAATAACCTACTAATTTTCCTTTTATTGACTTATCATCTGATGTCGTTCTTTTTCATCAGGTATTCTAACAAAACATCACTTCCATACATTTGCAAATTTTTCACACTCGGTTTACGACCAAAAATATTTCATACGGTGTCTTTTCTCAAAAGTTGAACTATTTTTAATCTGTTTCCTATAAAACAGGCAGCTAAAACAATTTCTGGCCAGTATTTTCTTTCTAGATTAGCTTCCTTTCTTAAGCACCGTACACGGTTCATAATGGTTCTGTTAAATCGTTCGGCAACTCCATTTAATTCATGATTATATGGCACGCATGGCACAATTTGAAAACCTTCCCTTTTTGCCACATCATAATAATTTTGATTCAGATACTCCTTTCCATTATCACACCTCAATTCTAATAAAGGACCTTGTGCACAATTTTTAAGGACATTGAAATATTCCATAAAGCAATCAAACACATCAGACTTGTTTTTAATACAGAATACTCTTGCAACTCTCGAGTAGTCATCAATAAAACTAACAAACTATTTTTCAAAATTAAAACCTTCCTCATCCATAAACTTTACATCTGTATGAATTATTTGACCACAGTAGTCAGCACGTCTTCGATTGTTTTCATATTTTAAATTTGACATTTTACTTTCTAAGCAAATTTCACAGTGCATAAAATTGTTATCTAAAGAATTTGGCAAATCATTTAAATAATTTTGATGACACATTATTTGCAAATCATTAAAATTTACATGACCAAGCACTCTATGTAAACGCTCTTTGACTGACATATTTTTTGCTGTGTAATTAACTGTAATTATGTTGCTTTTAGATATTACCTCACATCTTATAGGGAAAAGTTTATCTTTGACACTTGAATACAAAATTAATTCATTTTTCTGATCGTATACTTCAGCACCATGTGGCTGAAAAATTACTGATTTCCCTTTACTTGTCATAGCACTAACGCTTAACAAGTTTTTGCCTAGTTCAGGAACATAGAATACATTTTTAATATCTACAACCCTTTCTGAATTTCCATTTTTAAATTTACATAAAATATTTCCTATTTTTGATGCTTTTAAAACTTCGGCATTGCCAAGTTTAACTTGAGTATTGACCTTAAGATTAATATAATTATAAAATATTTATCTGACATTACTATGTGATCCGTGCATCCACTATCAATCAACCAATCTACTATAACATTATCTTTTTCATTATTACTCACGTTAGAGCTATTGACATCAATATGAAATAATTGGACATCATTTTCTTCCGTTGACTCGGTAACATCAGCATTTCCATCAAAGTTACTTCCTCCACTTTCTCGATATCTTTGTGGATGGAAAATTCTTCTTTGATTTCCACGAAAATTTTCCGAATACGATGTATGACCTCGAAAATTACCTCTTCGATTAAAGTTTGACCTACCACGACCATAATCAGAATATCCACGGCCTCTGCTTGCAAAACTACTTTGATTCTTCCAATATTCTGCTGTACGATTCCAACAATTTTTTTTTATGTGACCTGATCGCCCACAACCATAACATATAATATTTTTCTTATCAGCATTACCAGATACTTGAACATTTGCTTTAAAGGCTTGAGCATTCGGCTCAGCGTTACTAATTCCCTTTTCAACAGGGCTTACATCATCTGTCTTTTTATTCAAATCTTTACGACTCATTAATTTCTCGCGTATATAATCAACAGTACGTTCCGCCTCAGGCACTAAATCAATTGTTTCAATAAGATGTCTACAGCTGTCTGGTAAACACATCATTAAATAACTAACTTTTCTTTTCCGACTAGCATCACCACCGGCACACTGTAATTCACTGATTTTACGTTCAAACATCTCGAAAAACTTTTCAGGGTCGTCTGTATCATTCATTTTTAAATGATACAACTGGCGTTCAATTAGTAACTGTTTAGCTTCAGACTTTTTCATATATAAACCATCTAATTTTACGATTACCTGCTTTGGGGTATCACAATTCATCATAACATCCGCTGGCACAGCAATGGAAAAATAGTACATAACTTTATCGACCATAGAATTCCAATCTTCTTCTTTAATCATTGTAGGACGAACGTCATTTTCAATAACAGCAATACACTTTTTATATTTTAATAAAAGCATGAACCCTCGTCTCCACTGGTCGTACTTTGACCCCTTTGTAAGCTTTTCAATAACAACGTCGTTATTACCCATTTTCTATTACCGTAAATTTTACTTTTTAATTCCTGTTTTAACAGATGCTTTACTTGTTTGAGGTTATGTTGCTAGTGCACGTTGCATATTTTATATAACCACCAACACGGCTTCGTTTTCTAACAAACTACAATTAACGAACCACGGTTTCTGCTACCATGTTAAATTGTTCTTTTTAATGAAGCAATAAAATACAATTGGAGACATAATGTTTTATATTACATAACTATCATTTCAATACAAAAGCAAAACCGTTGCCAGTAAACACACTTTCATTTATTACCACATTACCACAGACCTACTACTACAGATAAGATGAACTTTTAATAAAACTCTAATGCGCACACTCTGCTTCTTAATGTCTGCAGATGCGTACTTATATTATACAGTTAATATAAAACAACAAAACATAGGGCGTATTATCGCATATTCCAACACCTATATTGTGAATAACTATAAAAGCGTGTTCTTAGGAGTTTATTAGTCAAGCCACGAGGCGGCTTCGTGGATCAGACACGTTCGCGTTTCACTGCTGGTCACAAAGTCATGGGTTCAGTTCCCGGCACTAATCGCTTGAAAAATATTAGGCGAACATTTCTCGCAAAAACTCGCCTTCGCTTGGATCAGAGGTAAAATGTAGTCTCGTGTGTGAATGTTGTCACGCACGTTAAAGATCCATACCTTGCTAGGAATAGCAAGAATTTGGCAAAATTCAAAATTTCCAGGCAAAAAAAAACCGCTTCCTGACCAATGTGGTGTCTTCGGGTTGAGCATTGGAAAATCAAATATAGAGTTTAACGGATGCTAAAAATTACTTTCAGTCATATTTTTAGAATTAATATGAATAATTTTCATATATGCTAAACAAAAATGACTTTTCAAAAATATTTCAACATTTCTTTTTTGTCTTAGATACACTAACGACTTTACCTTATTTTATTTGCTAAATAGAAAAGCCCATAATTCCGAAACTGCCACCGTGAAAATATTAGTTAATTAGTTATCTTCTTTAACTTCTTACACGAATAATAGTTCCAACATCATGTTCTGGTACATTTACCTTATAATATTTGCATTTCCGCCCGTATTTTCTTGTAGATCCCAGTTGCTGTAATTAATTGCTCCAGTTATTTAAAAGTAAAAACGTAAACTTCAAGAGCAAGCTTTAGTCCTTATGAACGTACTTAACTCAAGAACTGTTAAATGTAATGAACCTGAACAAATGGCACATCATTTCTCCGAGTGACGGTATATACATGCAATCTTTCCAACGGAAGCAATATTATCTTATTTTTGTATCAGCTCAGAGGAATGTAGTAGCATAACTAGGGTACACCTTTAAAATATGAGTATGCATTGTTCTGTAAGACTTACCCATTATCTCCCGTTTAATTACTGTTTCACACGGTGTTAAATTTGGCGTCTGTTGACAACAAAAACCGTTGTAGAGCGTCACAGACCATGTAATTCAATTAATTTTATCATAATACAATTGTATTAACATGTCGTATTATACAACAAATTAATTCTAGTTTTTATATTGTTTTTGGCACAGTTTCCACATTGAGTTTAATTGCAGTACTGCATTAGCCCAAAAATTATTTCGTTTGAACCGCAATAATTATAGTGAGTCGAATTTCAGGGTTCGTGTAATTCTTAGTTGCTACATTATCAAAACATCTGTTTATTAATAACGAACGACCTACTTATGCGCAAATCAATTTTGGGCAGCAAATATATTAAGAATTTCTAATTAAATTGATTTGTTTTGTGTACACTGCAAAAGAGCATCCGCAATTTATGTTAGGGTGATGTAGTCGGTATTCGGCCGCTTAACAAATTTTCTGATTTCAAAACACTGAAAAATATGTAAAATGTTCTGTTTTAAATTTCTAATACAAATACTTATTTTATAATAAGTTTTGAACAGTGTTTTATGTTTTCCTATACAATTAAAGCTAGAGGTTGCTACGTTCAGCGACGCAGTAAAAAAAAGAAAATAAAAACGAGGAAAAAAAAGAAGAAATTGACCGGGCTCAATCGGCGAGTGGGCGGGGTATTATAACTACAAAAAAAATTAAGGGTGGTCTGAAATAAAAATACTCTCACGCATAATTAAACATTACAAACTAAAAACCTCTAATTTAAAAAAAAAAATTATATACAAAACACATTAATACCAAAAATGAACAGTCCACAGGTACACAATATACTTATTTACGAATAAAGAATAAGAATCATTTTTAACATGGCGAGCTGCAGTTTTTAGGTCACCCCCTATATTAATCTTCACACAAGAAAAAAGAACAAAATTACCCCCTAAAAATCACAGCTCGAAATCAGCATTGTAAGTACGGAATTCTATACATAAAATTATCCTAATAAAGAAATAAATAAACATTACAATATCCTTCGTAGACTCGTGTACATATGTTGTTTACAACAACTACCGGGTACACATATAAGAAAATTAGTGTATAGACACTCACCCTCGAGTGACCACCGTCGTGTTGGCTCCTACCATCTGTAAAAACGGTGCGAAACAGAGATGCTGTGATCCCGCCTTGGGGTGGTCCTCCCATCACAACAAGGGGCGACCAAGTATTGTGGCTTTAAGGGCCACCGGAAGGAGCATCGCCGTAAGGCGTGCGCAAACTTTTTATACAGAGAAACGGAAACAACCAACCATTCTACACGTGTTTTCGTTGTGTAGATTGAAAAGCAAGTCAATATTAACTTTGTTTCACTAATGATCAGAGCTCAAAGTAATATTGTTGTTTAGGAAATAAAACCGGAAAAACACGTTTTATTGGGATAATATACGGCTATAATTCGGAGAAACTTTCAATGGAAAACGCAAGAATCAATTATAAGATACCTAGAACCAGTCATCGCCTGTTTAGTATTAGTATAAACTTTACGTTGAGGAATTCTTAGGAGTATTTATTATTAATTAGGCTCTAGGATGTAACAATAGGAATCGAATTTATACAAATATATAAATGAATTAACACGTATAAGAGTTATTTTAATTTACTGAATTAATTTTTGATTTTAAGGCCAAAGGGATTTGAGGTGAAAATTATTAGACCGCGTATTTCTTATTAACAGAAAAAATTTACGGGATGTTCAAAATAAACGTAACAAGGTTATTAAAATTTTAACAAGGATTGTAAAAATTGTACTTTTTCAACCCCTTGTTCCTGTAAGCAACCATTCCAAGCCAAGATTTCGGACGGCTGCCAAACAAATCTGGATATACAGCCGTATCTATTCTTATAAGTGTAGCTTTCATTTTACCTAATTAGATAAATACGGTATGAACTGAAAAAACAGCTAAAGTTTCAAACTGTATTTAAAAAATTAAAGTTACATTATATTAAAAAAGAAGAAATATTAAAACACAGACATTTTTTATAATTTTTCTTAAGAAGAAAACTATGTGCACGAATTACATTTGTGTTCCTATAAAACAGCAAACTTATAACTCATATTAGAAAATGTTGTGCTCCTTAGATGGAACCACTTTGTACAATAGTCGTAGTCAATGTTTTTTTCTGTGTCTTCTTCAGTGTCACTAATCAGGTTTTCATCACATGCAGTTCTTATGTTTTGGCTATGTTACTACCTACAGATTTTCATTTTTGTTTACAATCTTTATGTTCTCTTTTACTTTATTTTTTGTATATTCTCTTCTTACGACTAAGTTACTATCGTTTCCAAAATCGAAATCATGTTTGTTATATTTTCATTTTGTTCTCTAATCTTATTTGTTAAAATAAGTTCTCTTTTAGTATTCTAGTTAGTCGCAATTTCCATTTCCTTTTACAGTCCGTCATTTATTCGCTATTATTTTCAGTTTCCTGCTTTGTTTGCAACATTATTTCTTCAAACTGTTGTAATGAATATGCATAGCTTTAAATTTTTTAATTTGAAATTGTCTAGAAAGGACGGGAGTCTCGTAACAAATTAAGGTTGCACCGGCTAACTACAGTGGTCGGAAGTCTATTCCTATAGAATTAATGAATGAAATAAAATAAAAATCAAAGAATGTCATAATTAACTGCGCGCCATTCCAAGCTGCGTAACTAATAATACTTACCTTAAAAAGCCTTCAACAATATCAAATTTATAGGCTCCAACTCATCTAGCCTAGTCTAGTGAAAATCTTCTGGACGACGAGTTCCTTCTACAAAATACTAGTCTATGTGTACACAAAGAAAACACCAAATTTCAGCTAACTGCGTCACTTTTAAAGTGCTTTACATTGATTTAAATAGCATGACAAAATAATATTTGTGTAAAGTTTTGCACGCACAGAATTGTAGAATTGCATAAATCAATTATATTCAATTAACCATGACCTGGTTATTTAATTATAATAAATTTCAACACGTTTCAAGTTATCAATTAAAACTTGCATTGTCTAGGTTTTATCTCTATAACAACTTAACATAATACACTAACCAATGGTAGACGTTGATGGATAATCAATATTTAATAGAACAAGCATCATGTATAAATGCAATAAATAATCATACAAAGTAATTTCTAATTAGGTACGAAATCCCAGTTACGTCTTATTGCAAACAAATAATTCTATGGAGCCAAAAATTAATTAATCTGGCATCGTGTTTCCATTTCCAATCTTTACTGTTTTGCAACCAATCTGTCACAATCTATTAGTGTTGTTGCGTTCTGTCGAAAATTCGCGGATTTCACAATGCTAGCTCCCGTCCACTAATTTATAGCCTAAAGGAGTTTACGCGACTGCTCTCGCAACGATCACCTCACACGTGTTCTCGTTTATGGTTCGCGAATAATTAATTCCTTTCCGTCGGTTGTGTCTAATTCTGTCGTTCTTCCCACTTTATTTGCTTCCTGAGGGGTATGCTATTGTATAGTCTTTCTTTGAGCTTGTGTTGGAACATGTGGAAAACGCCTGGTGTCACATGGTTTACTTATGTTAGCGTCCCGTGCTGATGTCTTCGGCAATATAAATTAATACATTGAAAACATGTTTTCTTTGAATTGAATGATATAATTAAACTATCTGTACCTAGATATTTGCGAGTTTTATTAAATAAGATCCGTGTTCTTAAGCAACGAACTATATTGTCTGAATATGCTTATGATATTGTCTGTGATTGCTTTATATTATAATTAAACGTGTGTCCATGTGTTCATTTTTCTCAATCCTACTACAAATTGTAAAAAGCTCTCCTGTGTTTAACATAATTATTCTATGGAACCTATCTATTAATAATTTCACGGATATTTACTACTTTATTTTAAAAGCTTTCTTAAAATGACATGACCACGCTATGAAAATTTACTGTTATAAATACTCTGTTTACCCTTTCCGTGGTTTTGAAATATTTATGGACCTGAGTTATGTTCAAATATGTAGTATACAGACAAAAACATGCTTTTGTGGTTTTAAGTTTATGACCGAAATTTCCTTTAATAGAACTAAAAATTTATCGAAATTTATGCTTAACAAACACTGCTATTCATGAAATTAAAATATACAGGGTACACCAATATTAATTTTATCCGTTTAAGGTTAATTTTCTTTTATTCACACGTTCTTTATTTAAAGTAATGCCAACGCGTTACACTGCGGCCTAATTCCTCTTCATTTCTTTGCTTACATTTTACTTCTATTATAATATCAAAGTCCTGAAACATGTCCTGTTGTTTGTTATCAGCTTCTGACATATAATCTAGTACACTGTATATTACAGCAACGTTAATCCCAAACGAATACAATTTGCTTTTAATTTCTTTAATAACATTTTTTATAACTTCCAAATCATTTATTGATACAGCTACATCATAGGATTGTATAAGTTTAGCACGCTGTATTCACTTATCTTCTATTGTATTTTTTACACAATTTTTGAAGTCACCATTGTTGGTATTAGGTGAAAAAAAACTACATCTCCTAAATACGTTTATAATTTGAGTTGATATGTTTATGTACCTTAATGTGTCTAAAAACAATGTACCGAAATTCAATTCTGTAATTAATGAATGGAAGTTTCGGGTCTATTTAGACATCTTTTAACCGTGATTCCTGGTCAACAAAATCGAAATCTGACTTTTATGGCCGTCCAAAAAATGGTTATTGGTTTTTCTAATGCTTTCTATCATTGAATATTTTTTCAACCCATTTGAATTATATTCGAAATAACATCCACGGCCATCCAGCCTTTATTAGATCTATCTAGAAGCCATATAGGGGCATATTCTCAACTTAGAGTTAAGAGGCTTTACATATGAATAAATACTAAAGGGAGGAAACATCTTTCCATAGGCGCTTAAAATTGAAACTACCTTAATATTTTCCTTTACTGGCAAAGTTGTGCCCTGCTGAATGTTTTCATTCGTTTTGAAATTCTTTTTAAATATTCTCACGCTTCCGTTCCGATATCGTGTGTAATTAGCTGTTATGAACAACGCCCTGATTACGCTGTATAATTAAATAAATCGATCTGTTCTTGTAAAGTTCAACCTAATATCATTGCAAGAAGTACCTTCCAACACTCGGTAGAACGGAATTACCGCATTTAGTTCAGTTCTAAGTACCTGAATTTTCCTTATTCTTTGAGATAACACAGCAAATATGCTCAGTTATCTACAATCTTTGTTTTTTAAGAAATATGTTTGCTTCATTTATGAGGAGTAGTAAAGTTTGCATAGCGTAAATTTTCTACAATTGTATTTGTATTTGTCGCTTTTTGTTATATATTTTTACATTACAATGATTTTGGAAGTATTCTTTAACATGTGTTACTCAAATATTGGAATCGTTTATCAACTTATTGCTTAATTTCACTTTACTTTGATCCTGCCTTTCGCCGTACTATCTACGTGACTAATACTATTACTACAAGAATGATACACGTTTTTTTGATAAAAAGTGGATATTCTAGATGCATCGGTAAGTTCTTGCGCGCTTATCAATAATAGTAAGATTCTATTTTTAGCTCCGCGACGTAGGTCCAATGGTTCTCCTACGATAGACCAAATTGCTTCTTAAGTAGGCTCAACTGCACTTGTCTGTAGACTGCTGTTGCAGTGATAAATTGGCTACCGTTATGACGCTGCATCTGGGCGAAAGAATCCAAACGTTTAGCTGATTTACCTCTATGAATGCAAAGGGTAGACGATTAGTATCTCAGCATATGGAGATATGTTGCAATACTTTTTTTAAATAACATCAAATTTTTTTACTTTTGCTGTTTGTGAGTCGCTGGTGCTTCTGTTTACTTTTTTTGAATGCTTATTAGAATTTGGTCGCAGCTAATATTCTTAACTTACCACACTTACTATGAAGAAAGTAGAAATATAATTTTTTTACTATTGATTAGCTTTTTTCTACATGTTGAACGACGAAATTCGCATTTCATACGTCAAATCTTAAAATTTGTACGTAAAATCAATTATTTATTTATTCTTTTTGTATAAAATAAAAATTTAAATTTTTATTGTACATAGAAAATCGATGGCGATGTACTTTTCTTGTCTAGGTAAATCACCCCACTCTCCGCGTTTGTAAATAGCCCGGTATTTCTGCGTTTCTTTTGTCTTTTTTAGTGCGTAATCGTGATACGTGCGGATCCCTACTTTATTGTCCTGTCTGTTTCTGTCTGACCCCTGCGTTTATTAACCTTACGACCTGGCCAGGAATTACTACAAAGAACAAAACAAACATTAAATCAAATCCATCAAAAATACTGTGGTGCCCTGGGGTTTTCGGCGTCATATTGTTAATGCTTCGTTGCAACATAGAAAACATTTATTTACAAGCTAAAATTACAAACTTATACATTAAAGACACGACACAGAAAGGAAACATTTACAAGTGTTTATATGCGTAATTATTGCAAAAGTATTTTAACAATGGAATTGAAATCACTTTGGTTCTTAAAGTTGCGAAAGCATTTCTATGTGGAAGATTTGAATATCGCGGCTTTACGACGAAAACCTGGTTGGATCCGGTGTCGTGTAGAAGATGATGTCCATTGTTACGCGAAATGCAATGCAATACCTCGTGGCTGTGTTGCAGTCGAATTTCCATGCTTTGGTATCTTGCGACAGCTGGGTGCAGGCGCCGGTATACGGCGATCTACTTGGTTGGTTGAGAACTCGTGCAAGATGATTACGAAATGTTTCCAATCCTGGGGTGCGTGTTGGAATCACATACTTTAGGAAGTTGTTCTGATGGCTTTGGAGGTGGATCGGTCTAAGTTATGGCTATTTTCTTTCCATAGTGTTGTGAAAGTCCACTTCTTTTATCCCGTTAAATTTGGTGGTCATTACGAAATAATCTGAAGGAAAACTCTTAGTGCATAAACAGCTTGATGATTCTTCTCAATCTTCTTTGGGAATTAAACCACTCATAGTTTGTAAAATTATCTTTATTTACTTTTCGACCCATGACCTAGGATCGTTGACAACGATCTTAGGTCATGGATTGAAAATGTAAAACAAGATAGTTTTAAAAACTATGAGTGGTTTAATTCCCAAAGAAGATTAAGAAGAATACTAAACAAACCACAAGAAACATACAGAGAGAGCTTGGTGACTTCGATCTTGTGTGTTCTTAAATTCCTTCCAAGAAATTTGGTGACTATCTTAAAGAAAGAACAATTAAGAAACAATTTTCTCTAGAGCTTGAAGCTTTTTTATGCTGTGGGTTTGTTTGTATTGTACGTTCGAACGGTTCCATTTTGTATTCGTGGTGTGCCGGATGAGTCCATTATTGGTTGAAGAATGTTTCAAGCGTACATGTTATTTATTTGCATGCTGCGTGCTTATTGATCAGATAAATTGGAGAAAGGTATTTTGCATTCTCCTACAATGCTATCACTCCAAGTTTGCCGTTTTTCATATTAAATTACATAACATTATAAATCCCATTGTCTAGAAACGCCCTTAATAACAAGCATAAAAAACGATTAAATTTCAACTTTGGCTTATATCCCATTATTTTGCATTCAAAACACTAATGTTCTATGCTTTTACTAACACTAAATTCAACCAATAAGTTAACATGTAGAATTCACATGTACATAATTATTTAGTATGATCATATAACTGATAAACTACAATGAATTAATACTTTAAAATTGTCCAGAGACCTCCAACATTTCAATTTCTTGTCTTGCAAACAACAGCTCTCTTAAGTCATCACGAATTCTTAACTAATTCAGGGTAAAATCACAATTCTTTAAGCCACTTACTTCGGTTGCTACGACATTAAATCCACGCTTCTGGGTGTAAAATTTACCCTACCATTGCAAGAGTAATTCGCCCTCACATTTTTCCTGCGGAAAATCAAATCATATCTTGAAACTGTGTTCTTTTACAACTTCCAGCTACTCTCTCCTTCCCTACCCTTACTACTCGCTCGTATTATCACATTTCGATCTTTCTAATTACCTGATCGCAAATTATTAATTTATTCTTTTTTGTCTGGTGTCTAACTGTTGCTATTTTCCCCACTATACAAATCCTATTAATTACGGTCAACATCATGTAATACGATGTAACTATTTTAATCTATGCTTATAAACAACATTACTGTCACACTACTTTGTATGTAATTTGTATTAGTGCTAAAATAGAGTATTATTGCCATGTCCTTGGTGGTCGGGCGGACGTTATCTGTCTACTATAAATTATTTTTTTCACGAGAAACGCATAGGTAACGACTTGCAATATTTAAAGTTGTTTTCATTTGCAATTTTAGAAAAGCCATCATCCACAAAACATTTAACTATGAAGTATTTCTGTTCTTCGTGGTGGTTATCAAAACGTTACTTGGACAATGTTTTATCATTTCGGTAATAAAGTATCATTTCGCTAACACCGTGTCATATCGGCAACACGGTAGTTTTTCAAATTTTTCTTGCACGTGGAGGTTATAACCCTAACAATTTGCCAACTACCTGTTAGTCTATAACATTCTAAACTAATTTAAGCTAAAGGACAATTTTTACATGCCTTTAATGGCATTTGATCACCAATTTAAAACAGTGATAACGAAACAGTATCACTTTATGAGAGCAATTACGTTATTTCAGTCCCAATTTTTATCAAAGTACAATGTAATACTTTTTGTGCCTAAAACTATTTTTTATGAAATATGTACATACAAAGAAAAATCCCATAAAATACTTATAAAGGTACATTTTATCGGTAACCGAAATGATGCTATTTTTGTCACCTGATCTATTGAAACAGCAGTAGAATTTTAAAAATAAAGTACTGTGCGCATCCAGAAACACAAATTGTCCAAGAGTCACCATACAACATAAAAATTATGTTAGATTACACAAAGAATATACTTTATTTTTCGAAATTATATTGAATGATGTTGTCCCATTACGTCAAATTTACCCATATACTAACAATCGAATTATCTCAAAATTAACATTTTTGTAGTTATCGTGTTTCTTCCAAGCATCACAGATATTTACGTAACATGAAACTTTTTAAGTTAGTGCTTATAAAAAGTATTATTTACGTGTACTCTAAATCGTTTTTAACTAACTATAAAGTTCGTTAATTAACAGTTTATTATATTGGTAACGACTATTATCCTGTGGAACAGAATCTTCTGTGCTTTCAGAATTTCTTGGGTCCAATTAACTGAAGGCGTACGTATTATTTGTTTGTAAGGAATTGTCTGCACGACTTCAGACAACACCAAAGTTGGATTATAACGTATGTAAATAAATTCAATAAAGAATTGAAATTAGTTTCATAACGGGCATCGTAGCTTCTCCGATGAACAATAACAAGCACGAGAAACGACTGTGGGAAATCGGAAATGTAAAAGAATCAGTGTTTACAGAAATTGCGTTGAAAATAATTCTAGTGGTAACGGTGAATATAGAACGCATTTTTATACGTATAGCTGTGAAGTACAGCATTATAAAAAGGTAGCAGCAATCTAAACTTTACGCTATTTTAAAAATATATCCCATTTAGTGCTTTGTGAAAAATCTCAAGAGTAGGTAAAGGATATTGCTTTACGTTCTCTATTGCCAAAGAAATTAAATTAGCTACACCGTCACTTGGAATAATTTGATGTGGTTGTTAGAAATTATGCTCGCCTAATCTCATAGGCTTAATTCTCAATTAATATAATTATAGCATCTACTATCGGATTTGGAAGTGCTTTACTTCACATATATACTACAGCTAACGAACGTCATTAGAACGCTCACTTTTACCATTTTTGATGAGCGACCCAAAATATGAATACATTGGAAGTTCGCGAACTTACTTATTTTACTATATGTCAACTAATTTCAGTACTTGTGTTAAATGTGATACAATGTCACACAGAGCGGAAGCTTTAACTTAATAAATAAAGGTTTGTAGCACAATTCCTGAAACATGTCAATTTTTATTTTTCATGGGGCACATTACAAAGACGTTTCTTTATGTTTTAAATTATCTGGGGAGTTGCTGCAACCTCCAACTTTTTTAAATGGAATTCAAAATGTTTCTTACTTGTTAAACCACAATACGAATTCCATACCTTATCAAACCTGCTCAATAGTTTATTGGCCAATTTGCACTGAATGTGATTGATTTGGTCGTACTTGTTTGCATTTCAACATGTAAATAGAAAACAAAAACTAAAAAAATGCCCTATTTAACCGAGACGCATCGTATCGAAATTTTAATAATGATCGGATTGGGAACAGAAGTCGAACACACGCTGAACTCGCTCGTGCGTTTACTGAAATCAAAATTGCTTCCAATAATTACTCGAAGTACGATTCGCATAATTGAAACTCAATGTCGGGAGTTAAGACACGTAAGAGATGCTCCGTGAAAAATGCCTTAAAAATAAACAAAGAAACCCGGCGGAACATGTTGTTGGAAGTTGAAGAGTACCCTGTTACTCCAGCTAAATAAGTAGTTCGCGTTTATGGTGTCTATCACACAAGCGTTTTAAAAATTCTA
This sequence comes from Platerodrilus igneus, assembly GCA_036346225.1. Lineage (NCBI taxonomy): Eukaryota > Metazoa > Arthropoda > Insecta > Coleoptera > Lycidae > Platerodrilus > Platerodrilus igneus. The sequence goes on from JARFIW010000791.1 coordinate 10,017,945, forward strand.
AAAGAAGCCAAAAATCACCCTTTTAAGATGCTATATTTGTACCAACTTAACGAAAGCGATCCTGACCATAAACTCGAAATCTGCGAACTAATTGTGGCTCCTATCACTGGTGGGCTAATTGCTTTGTAACGGATGCAGTTTTCTGATAAAGCTTTTGACATTCTTGATAAGAGACAGGACGACGACGGAGATTATAGCGGCTGTGAATTTTTCAATAACCGGCAGAAAGTTTTTTGAGAATATGGGAACGGATGTTCTTAAAGTGATCAGGATCTGGGAAAAGATGTTCGGGATCAGGAATGTATATGTCGTTTATTCCGGACAACTGTCCAAAATAATCGCCGGAAAGGATATGCTCACGACCAAATAAAGCGAAGAACAGACAGCAGCTTATGATTTAGTGTTTGGAGGTGCGGATTGCACAAGAAATTTTTGGGAAGTTCACATCCCAATGACGTTGGTCATCGTGCACATAGGAAGCAATCATAGTTTAGAGGACTCGGTTAACACGCTCAGCAGGATTGGCTTGGGGATGGTAGCGGGGGGTAAAAAGAATTTTGGAGTGATAACGGGCACACAAGGAAGCAAGCTGATTGCTACGGAATGGGACACCGTTATCTGTGATAAGGTATTCGGGACACTGAAAATAAGGAAGACTTGATCTTCGAGGACTTTGACGACGGATTGTGCAGTGGCTGTACGTAAAGGGAAGAAGTTAGATGTCTGTATAGATGAAATAAGTTTCGACATATAACACGGCGCCTTCTTTATTTCTATGCAGTACAAAGCAATTACGTATAAGTATCATTGTAGTAACATGCACCATTTACTCGATTCCTTTATTATAATCGTATGAAATACAAATAGATACATTTTTGAATGTATGTACAGTAGAATTTATTTAAGAAAATCCTGTACGTCATTTGACATGCGCAAACCTTGAAAGTCAGTGGCGAAGCGGATTTAATAATTTTTAGGGTTCCCATAGAGCAAATATTCTAAAATCAAGTTTTATTTTGTTAGTGGTTTAAATTAACATGGCGAATACGCTAATAAGCAAGTCATAAAACACAAAGAAATAGAAAGAAAACTATGAAAGCGTAAGAAATAAATATAGAATGTCAAAGTCACAAATGTCAATTGACATTTAACAGCAAATTATCTACGCCACTGAAATGCTGAACGAACACGCCTATTTGTAAACAATAAACTAATCCGACACCGTTTTAGCCGTGTGCGCATGATGACGTACAGGCCCTTCTTAAATAAATTCTACTGTACCTCTATTCTAAGTTCAAGTAACAGTCGTGTGAGATCTTTCGTGGTCCCGATTATACATTACATAACCCTTTAAAACGGTAACTAAAAAAATTATATATTTTATAATTGAGCTAGAAAAATAATATTAAAGGAACATAGTATTCCGTTATAAAATTTTACACCATTAACAAGAGATAATAATGCTTTGCAAACCTCACACCTAACGCAAAAGGTATCACCAATCATATCCATTGTTATTTCCTTCGTACATTTTAAATTCTAATATATTTTTGAATTTCTCAATTAAGCTAATTTCAAAAATAACTTTAATAGAAGAAATGAACGGTAACCGGTAATATATTTTGTGAATAATTTCGTATGTTAAAGCCTCTTAATGAAACCGAACTTGTCTCCAGAGTCATTTTATAAATGATTAAATCCCTTTGAAAATATTCTCATGTCTAGAAAACCCTTGATACGACGTTGTCGCATAAAAGCACTTAGGGACTGCATCTCTCCTGGGACAGCAATGGACAAATCCGACGTCTTGCGATACATTTTAATGTCAGGATAGAAAGCGTAAATCTGCCGCATTTTAGAGTTGGATATGTTCTTGCTATATTTATTTATTTATTTATTTTGCATGGCAAATTTTGGCTACTATAACTAGTTGCCGTCACCAGGATGCGAGATCATGCTACATCTAAAAAAATTCCGTTTTTCCACATCCTTGCAGTTCTAAATAAGGTAGAAACGCTAATCGTGCATAAGAACAAGCACACGCACACGCACGTCCACAAACATGCGCGCACTGTGGTTTCAGTTTGATATCTAATCCGCAAAGGGATCTATTATTTGCGAAAAATGTCCACGTTTTATTATTCAGGAATATTGTGTCTGTCAATTATACCCAAAAGCTATGGATCAAGAGCGAAATGAATACCTCGTCGCGCTAAAGAGTTTCTTTTATTTATGTTATCATAAATAGCGTAATACTTTACATTCTACATTTGCAATTTCGGATTATAGGTTAGACATGTACGCTTGTGTAGACCCTACAAAGATTCACTTTATCAGTATCAATAAATAGCTGTATATTTATCTCATATATTCCAAGAAAGTCACACCTTTCTATCACATTCCTTATATCTATAAACTCTCCGCTTGTGAACCTATACTCAAACTTCAAATATTGCGAACTGGCATCAAAACAAATCCAATCTCAGTATTTTTCAAATTACGCAAAATTTTACCACACTGAATGTTGAAAATGCGTTTCTTGATATCCTACTTTGTAATAGATATTGAACCAACAATTTAATCACAAATATCAGTCGTTGAAAGTAGCACACAAAATAAATTTGAACATTTTAGCCTTGACCTAAAAACAATCGAATACAAACTGGCATGGTTAAGTGATTAGAAACGTTAATTTGGTTAATTAACTTTCTAATGTAATTATTGTTTCCCCGAACCTAATCAAACCTTCGTTAACATCAACCATTAGCTCACCTTTAATCCAAGCACAGTTATTCTGAAAACACTTATTGCTACAGCAATTTTTGGAGTTTGCTTACAAACGTGCAAACTTCTTGAAAAAAGGTGATTGGTTTAAGCATCACTTGAAATTGATTCTCCCCAAATTGAATTTGCTTCTGTAAGGTTTAATTTCATCATCCTTTGTTTTGATGCTTTAGTTTCGGATTGCAATTGATTCCAATTTATGATAAACTTCTATTTCAGTTATGGTTAAGAAAAACTCTCTACATAATTAGTAACCACTCTTGGGTTTTGAAAACATAATCAGCTAATGAACTTTGCTTAATTAACATAATCTGTTAAGAAACCTTTAAACTTTCAACTTCGAAGTTTATCTCAAATACATATTTTCCGTACTCAAACGAAAATATTAAGTTTATAGTTCTAATTTGTAGTATTTTCGGTGCGGTTTCTGACTATGAAGTAACTGTGCGCCACCGCACACCCCGAGAAATTTCTTAAATGTTATGTTAAAACCTACAAATTGTAAGGCAAGGCTGCCATCCATGTCATTTTCAAAGATATAATATTATAAATATGTAAAATGTTACTACTCTTAGGTGTCTGTAACAAAACTTTAAACCGGCACTGAATGGACTTGAATTACGCTAAAAAGGTCGAATAAAGCTATGGATATTGTACTATCGCTAAACGTAATCAAAACAAACCACTAGTATACAGGTATGCATACTTCCATTTGAAGTACATCCCACTAATATGAAATACAGTAGCAACACGTAAAGGTTAATGTTGCACCGTTCAGAAACCGCTCAAGTACAGCTAGATGTATATCACTTGTGCTATGACGTTAATATGTGTTCATATTTTTTAGAAGTGCATGTTGTAAGTCTTTCAACTACTTAAATTTGATTGGGTGTTGTAGGTAAAGTCTATATACATATATATATATATATATATATATATATATATATATATATTGTTGTGGATTTAACGGGTAAATAGGTGTAGACAATAAAATTTTAGCAACCGTGTATATAGAAATAAGAGCAAATTATTTACGCGCTAAATTAATTAATTTATATAGTGAAAACGGACGGGATTAAGGTATTTTTATATTTAATATTGTCCCTATAGTAGGGGATAAAGAATACTACTATAGTAAGCCTGCTTATCGTAAAAGGCGATTAAAAGGCGCAGCAAGGGGCAGCAGCCTTGCTGGCAAAAAGATATTGGAGGAGGGTCGGTTGGTCTCGGGCGATCCTCAATAATTTACAAGCTTGTTGGGGGTTGGCCGTGACGGATACGGCTTTTTGCTAAAATCTTTAAAAACTGCGTTGTGGAAAGATATGGGAGACTATCACAATATTTCCCAGGTGTGCGTGGCCTAAAACACGAAATACATATGATGGAGAGCTCACAAGTAAAATTCTTGTCCGGAGGTAAAATACTCCGTCAGTCGGATCTCCGGGAGGGGGTACTTGGGGCTCGTCATCGTAAGAATATAAAACATCAGTTCGATTTAGTGATAGGGACTTGGAATGTAAGGTCATTACTTAGAGTAGATAAGTTAACGAATTTATTAGTCGAAATGAGAAAGGAAAAGCTGGACATTTTAGGTATTAGTGAGGTGAGATGGCCAGATAGTAATGACTTTTGGAAAGATAATTATAGAATAATTACAACTTCTTCAACTAATGGACAGGCAGGCGTAGGAATAGTGTTAGGTAAAAGATTAGGGCATAAAGTTAAAGAGTACTTACAAATTAGTGATAGAATAATTATGGTTAGATTGAGTACAAAACCCACAGACACTGTTTTAGTTCAGGTTTACATGCCAACAACTCAGTACGAGGATGAGGAAGTAGAAAAGGTATACGAGGATATAAATAGTATAGTGAGAAAAGTAAAAAAGGAGATAAGAATTTAATAGTTATGGGCGATTTTAATGCATCAGTGGGAGAAGGTAGTGAGGGAAAAATGGTAGGAAAATTTGGGTATGGCAGACGAAATGATAGAGGAGAAAGATTAGTTGAGTTTTGCCAGGAACATAGATTAGTAACTGTAAACACCCTATTCGAACAACATGTTAGGAGAAGATATACCTGGAAAGCGCCAGGTGATAGGGCTAGATACCAAATAGATTATATTTTAGTTAAACAAAGATTTAGAAACCAAGTTAAAAACTGTCGTAGTTATCCAGGGACTGACATAGATAGCGATCATAACTTAGTTAAAATGAAGTGTAAACTAAAATTCAAAAAATTGAGAAAGGTTAAAAGAGAGGGATGGGATGTAGGTAAGCTTAATGATAGTAGGGTAAAAGAGGAATATAAACAAGTATTAGATAATAAGAGCAAAGAGATAGCTGTAGGAGGGAACGTAGAAAATAGATGGAAAGAAATAAAACTGACTGTACATGATACAGCAACACAGACTATAGGTAAGAAAAAAATAGAAGCGAGAAAACCGTGGGTAACAAAGGAGATATTAGATTTAATAGAGAATAGAAGAAAGCTTAAACCTTTCAGAGAAGTGGATAGTGAAAGTAATCAAAAATATAATAGAGTTAGAAATAAGATAGTACATGAGTGTAGAAAAGCTAGAAAGAAATGGATGGAGGAGAATTGTAAGGAATACAAGATGATTTAAGAGTAGGTAAGACAGACAGGGCTTACAGGGCAGTTAAAAAGTTTTTTGGGGAAGATAGGAAAAAATATAATGGTATTAGAGACGAGAATAATGAGCTTCTAACAAATAAAGTTGAGGTAGCAGATAGATAGAAAAGATATTTAGAAGATTTATATAAGGCAGACGATATGGGTGAGTTAGAGAACGACCAAGAAGAGGATGTAGAAATAGGGTTCTCAATATTAAGAGAGGAATTTGATAGAGCTGTTAGGGATCTTAAACTAAAAACGAAGTTTGGTTGATAAAGCGCCAGGGATAGACGATATTACTGCAGAATTAATAAAATATGCAAGTCAGAAAACTTTAGATAGATTATATGAACTAGTAAAAGTAATATATGACACAGGTGAGGTTCCAATAGATTTCGCAAAAAATATTATTATCCCAATCCCAAAAGTCAGGAGCTGATAGGTGTGAGAATTTTAGAACGGTTAGTTTAACTTCTCATGCTTCCAAAATACTAACAATAATAATTAAAAATAGAGTAGAAGCTTTGACTGAGAATTATTTAGGCGAAGACCAATATGGTTTTCGTAAAGACAGAGGGACTAGAGAACCGATACTAATGATTAGGGTAATTATCGAAAAAGGTTACAAAAAGTAAAAGACTCATTTCGCGTTTGTAGATTTAGAAAAAGCATTTGATAGGGTTAATTGGATTGTTATGTTCAGGGTTTTGCAAAAAATAGAAATCTCTCATAGGGATAGAAAAATTATTTACAGTCTATATAAAAACCAAAGCGTAGTAATTTGATTTGATGAAATAGAAAAGGAAGCTAAGATTAGAAATGGTGTTAGACAGGGTTGTATACTGTCTCCTTGATTTTAATGTTTATATTGAGGAAGCTTTAAACTTAGCTAGAGAGAGAAAAGAGATAGGTATTAATGTACAGGGACAGAAAATAGACATGTTACGTTTTGCAGATGATATAGCCATTATATCAGAGTCTAGAAAAGAGTTAGGAGAGTTTTTAAATATTTTAGATGAGATACTACAGAGTAACTATAGTATGTGAATTAACTCAGTAAAGACAAAGATAATGACAAGTGAGTTACAGCCTAGTTCTAAACCAAAATTAAAAATAGGTAATACCGAGTTAGAGGAGGTGGATGGATTTTGCTATTTAGGTAGTATAATTACAAAGGATGGACGTAGCAGAAGGAATATAGTAGCTAGAATAGCTCAAGCTAGAAAAATGTTTTTAAAAAGAAAACTTACTAATAGCTAATAGTATTAGTTTAGATAATAGAAAAAGTTTCTTAAAGTCGTACGTGTGGAGCGTTCTACTATACGGTAGTGAGACTTGGACAATTAAAGAAGTAGATAAGAAAAAGATAGAAGCTTTTGAAACTTGGTGTTATAGGAGAATGTTAAAGATTAGTTGGACAGATAGAGTAACAAACGAGGAAGTTTATAGAAGGATAGGTGAGGATCCCTGTATGTGGAAACAATTGAAGGTCAGGAGAGATAGAATGATAGGACACCAGTTAAGACATGAGGGACTATTTAGTAAAGTATTAGATTATAGACTACCAAATAAAAATAGAGTAGGAAGGCCTAGACAAAGCTATATTAGTCAAATTATTAGAGATGTAGGTTGTGAAGGGTATGTAGACCTTTTCAGACTAGCTCAGAATAGAAAAGAATTTAGAGCTGCGTCAAACCGACTTTAAGTAAGTTCGAAAACAAAACAAGAAGAAAAAGAAAAATCAGTTAACTAAATGTCACCAGGACATGACTCACAATTGGTTAGCGGTCTGGCATGTTGGTAGCGTTTCGTTGCTTAAGCCTTACCATAACATAATTTAATAAACGTCACCATGGCATAACTCACAATTAGGTAGCGGTCTGGCATGTTGGCAGCGATTCGTAGCTTAAGCCTTACCATAACATATAATTTAACACTTTTCCTTTTTTGAAGCGGATAACCAGGTTATATTTCATTTCTTTATAAATGGTAATCATGTAAACATGTTAGAGTTCTTTAACAACCATCAGGTTGCTAATATCTATGTAGAGCCAGGTGGATAGGAAAAAGATAGAAGGATATAGGAAGACCTACACCAAACTATATTAGTTAGATTATTAGAAATTTAGGTTGTGAAGGGTATGTAGAGCTTTTTAGATTAGCACAGAATAGAAAAGAAGTTAGAGCTGCGTCAAACCGACCTTAAGTAAGGTCGATAACAAAATGATGATGATATATTTAAATTGAAATGTTAAAATTACATAAGGGAAGAAAAGCTTTAAAGTACATAAAGGCTCAAGGATACGCATAAGTAATTATAATTTCTTTTAATCAAACGCATGGAAGCAAAAAGGTAGCTTGCATGCATGAGAAAGTCAATAATTTTAAACGCAAATATCATCAATTTTAAAAGCCAACGTTTGTTATACAAATACTAAGAAGGGAGAAACCAAGAGTTGTTATTTTATAAACAGTTGGTTGTTTCAAGAAACACCTGTTGTTAAATGTCACAATCAGGGAACTTGAAATGCACGTTAAGATAGAATTCCATAGAAATTGTTTTCAACGGTCGATTTGTATAAACTGGTAAATATTAAATGCCTTAAGGAGTGAGTGGAATAAACGATCGATAATATATAACAGATAGAGGAGCAGATAAAGCCAGCGTTGGATAGCTGTCGCATAGGATATACACGTGTATTTGTGAAGGACGACTACAATATCGATTTTCTGTAACTCAAGTGGGGTTCTAATGGAGGCAACAGATATGCGTAGAACAGAGATAGACAGCTAAGAGGTGGCGCGTCTGAACGGGGAAAAATTCTATTATTGGTGGATGACCAACAGTTTTCTGGAACTGCGCGTACGTGAAGGTACGAAACGAAATTCTATGTAAACAGCACGACGGACGGGAGAAATTTTTCAGGAATTATAGTCGGTTACGTTCAAAATTTTAAGAAGCCGCTTCGCAAACAAGCTTTTCACATGAAACAGGTTCCACTGGTGGGGTTTGGAATAATATAAATACACGAGATAAGATATTAAAGCTCTTTCTTTCGACTTTGATCTGAATACAGGTTCAGACCTACAAGAATAGTAGTAAATGCTATTACCGTTGTCAATTATTGTGTGTGTTCAGTAAAGTTGCATTAACATCCTGTTGAAAAATGATGAAAGCTGTAGTAGCGTACCGCTTGTTATAAAAAGTGATAATGCACGAGTTGGTGCTTATTTAAATAAAAAGGTGCCGCTACTACAACAAGCCTATTAAATGGTTGGATGATATTTGGGGTAAGCAGAACCGAAAGCAATTCGTATGCGTGAAATATCTGGTATGGAATGATACTATGGAAACGAAGCTAATATCTTGGGAGAAGTACAGTTGTGGTAGCTGAGATATTAGATAGTGGGAATCTATGGATGCTGGCCTCAGCGTAGTAGATGGACACAACGAAGAGGGGTTTCTGGTAGCCATCTCCAGAGTTAACGAGGAGTGAAGGTGTCTCCAGGTAATAAACTTGAAATTTCTGTTTTTATATAAACATTTGTGGATATTTTTATGTTTGTGTGTTTGACTTATTGGTGGCGTATTTATTGTTTTTAAAACTTGTTTAAAAAGATACATGTGCAAGACAATTTAATAATTTTGAGTATCGAAAAAGGGTTTATTGATGATATATGAAGATTTATTCAGGCTATAAATTGTGGTTGTAAGGAGTAAACAAGTCTGTAAATTTGTTTTCAATAATGCAAGGTTTAAAAAGCATTTACAAAAACTGGGTTATAATGAGCTCACAATAGACCAGTATGAAGTCAAATTAGGGTTACATGTGGGGCCCATCTACTCATATCTACTCGAATTTGTTTAAAATAATTTAAAACTCAAGGACTTTAAAGCATTTGAAAATTGAGCTGGTAACAATTGTACCAAACAATTTGTACTCATGTGTAAATATTTTATCCGTTAATATGTGTAAATAAAAGGTTGTATGGGTGTTGTATTATTTTGGTAATTTCATTTGATCGTGTATGTGTGAGGGAAGTATATACTTAAAGATAGGTATTCAAGAAGAGGCCGATTGCTGAGCTAGATAGGGTGAGCAGAGAAATCCGAAAGCGTCCAAGAACAAGGGTAAGAAATTTCTTTTTATTTTTTGAAAATTTTATGTTGGCCCAGGAGTGGGCACGAAGTTTATATAAGGTTCCACGGCACTTTTATGGCGCCCAATTCGTGGGGCTCGAATGGTTGTTAGGAAAAGGCTTGATGTTAAAGCTGGTTCCCGATTCCACGGCAATATATATATAAAATGTGGTGATGGATAAGGCTAACCATGTGTAAATAGGTCAAGCATGTAGTTATGTAAGCACCCTGTATATAGAAAACAAGAATTTATTTATTACACTTCAAATTAATTAAGGTGGAATAAAAACGAACAGTGTAATATGTAGGTTAAAATCAATAATTTATTTATTACGCTTAGAATTAATAAGATTGGGATAAAAGGGCATATTTTAATGAAGGTTCAAATCAATATTTTGTATACGTTAATTTAATGCAAAGTTGAAAATTGCGTACAAAAGATTTGCAGTATTAAAGCTCTGAAGAGTAAAATCAATAATTTAGTAAAGTATATTTATTAAATTCGCAAATGCTACAATGTTTAAGACGGCAAACCATGCAAGGAGTACAAGGAATAAAACGCTTAGGGAGATAAGCTATTCTAGTGATGGCTAGAATACGTTATGAAAACATTTCAAAGTAGTGTCCAACGGACAGATACAATGTAACATTTCACATATAGGCAATTACCAAATTGCTATATGTTTAATGGATTGCCCCGATCCAGGCGTGAATATGTAGTCAACTTGCTTATCGATCCGCGCCGTCATGCGCGTGGGGTTCAAGGCGTCTGCCCGATATACTTGATCCATTCTTGTATCGGATGTAGTCAGATAAAGAAGAATACTAAAATAAACGTGGTAGAAAGTTTCCCTACCAAGATGGGTCGAATAAAATTTGATTCGTGGGAGAGACACGTCGCTTGGTGTATGAAGAGCGCATAGATTTATTGAAGAGAATCCGCAAAATAAACAAGGTCTATAAAACGGTTCGTAAGCATGACAATATGGCGTCTTTATAATGAATAATTCATTTGAATTTTTTGCAAGCAGTTTCATCTATAAGTTTCACCTTTAATAGTAAATATATAATGGATTTCTGAATTGATTAGTATAATTTTGGGCCGTATGGAAGTCGGTAAGCTTTGGAGATGTCGATCCATTTGTTGGTAATGTAACTAAGTTGGCACGTGGTTGCAATCTGCAGGTGTTGTAAGTGTGCGAACACTTTTCTTCGATGAGTACGCTATTATTTGTTGTAACAATCATTGACCTAAACAAAAATTAAGCTTATTGAGTAACATTGTCGACTTAGAGGATAAATAATGTTTTAAGTGTTTTTTTTTAGAAATTCAATACATTTCTGATAATTAAATATATTAAAGTTTTCTGTTAAACGATTTTAAAATTGTAGCATATTTTCATATACTAAGGTATAAAAGCTTTCTTATTAAAATAAATTATGTGTCACTGAATACAGATAAGATAATTTGCTTAACGATTTAAAATAGTTTTATTGTTTTTGAATACAGAATTAGAAAGTTTTCCAGTAAAAATAAAATCACCTTATTTAGAATATGTTAGATAATCTGGCTAAATTTTTTTGTATTAATTGTTAAATTTAAATAGTCGATTATGGCACATCTTGGTTTAACATCTGCCAGATAAACAACTGGAGTTACATGTTAACTCAAACAAGTCAAATGTATGTTGTACAAATGAATTGTATGATAAGCTAATCTTTGACTTATCCTTGTGAGCAGAGAACAAAGATCTTTGCTTGAAGCATTTGTTTAATGTAATGAAATATTATTTTTATGATGGGCTTCACTCATTAAAAATTGCTAGGTTTGAAGCATTTCTTTAATGTAATGAAATATTATTTTTGTGATGGGCTTCACCCACTAGCAACTGCTAATTTGTCAATTCAGCATCGATAAGACCTTTCCACTTCATGTTCTTATAATTTTGATTGTCTTTAATTTATTTTATTTATTTTTTTTGTATATACAAGAACTTCAAATAACTTTATTACATATCTGCAAACTAAGGTAATAGTTTTATTTCTGAAATTCTATTTACAATGTTTAAGTGTAAAAAAAACACAGTTATGTTGTTGAGTATCTATCTTTAGGCATAAGTTAATTTCCTTAAGGTTTATCTACGTCTTTCCTTAAGAAGATTAATTCATGTTTATGTGTTTGACGCAGTGGCGCCCTAAAATTGTACAAAGACAGGTTAATTAATAGAAAAGACCCCTCGCCCCATCTCGTGCCTCCGCAGGGATAGACCCCGAGACTAGTCCGCGAGCTTAGACAATTCTTTTTGGCAACACTGCTTGGCTCTATGTCATCTTAATTGAAGCCACCCTCTGCATTATATTAACCAAAAAGTCAAAATGTTGGTATTCTAATTCTGTTAAGTGTTCTGGGAGAGACGTGTTTGAAGTACGTTTGCCGCATTTTTGCCATTTTCACTATTTTTACTTTGTTTTCACTGGTATCACTCCCGGCCGTCAGAATTCACGAGCATTCTGATAGATCTTCAGGAGACACGTGGTTTTTGGTATGTCCTTGGGAGAATGCCGTTTGTTTGTTGTCGGTTCCCATGTGTGTTGGGTGGACTGTGCTTTTGTATTGCACATTCGTTGCGTTACGTCAAACTTCTGTGTTTCGTGTAATCTCTATTTGTGGTATTTGTGATGTGTGAGGTTTGTATGGTGTTTGTGTGTGTGTCTTGTCAGAGTCCGTTTGTGTACCTTTGCTGTAGTATAGTGGTAGTTTGGTGAGTGATTTTGTTTAGGTAAAGAAATATGTTTTTATTTCAGAGCATGTCCGAGAGGGGTATGTCCCGTAGCATTGTTCTGTCTATTCCTAGGTCCTGTTGCAGTTCGGTGCAGTGGAATACCAGATGTTCCGGTGTCCCCACCTCGCAACATGTGCAGTTGTTGTTGTCTTGAAAGTCGAAGAGGTTCCTGTAGGTTGGATAATGACCATGCCCCGTGAAAAAATGAATAAGCCCTTGTGAGGGGACCAAGTGGTGACAGTTTAGCCTGTCTAGAATGTATAGGACTTGTGCGTATACCCTCCTCCCATTTGTGCTCTGGTTCCATCTATCTTGCCACTCGGTTAGTATTGTGTCCTGAATGTCCTTTTTTATCCGAATTTCTGATGTTAATTTTAGGATTTCCCGGACTTTTTCTGGTTCGTTGTTTTTTAACCAGTCGTCGCTCTCTTCCTGATATACAGATCAAGAAGGAGGACTCCTTATATCACATACAGGGCGTCGTGTGATACGGCTTGGTATACTCCAGGAAGTCTTATTAGTGCCCCCTTTTGGGCACTGTTGATTTTTTGTTTGGGTTTTACTAGATGTAATTTGGTTGCCCAAGCGCTCGCTGCATGACTTATTATTCCTGCAAGTATGCTGGATAAGTATAATCTTACACAATTCAGGGAGATATTGTACGTTCGTTATGCATAGGTTGCTATACATTGCATAGCTTTACTGGCACCTGCAGTCACTGTGGCAATGTGTTTTCTGTAGTTCAGTTTTTCATCAAGGGTTGGTCTTAGGTATTTGGCCTCCTGTGTTCTTCGTATTCTGTCTCTGTTCAGTTTAATAATAGGGTCTCTTTCTAGAGAACCTTTAACTATCATATAAGTTGTTTTGTCATGTGGTATCGTCATCTTATTTGCGTTGCACCATTCTAGGGCTTTGTTCAATGCGGTGTTTGCATTATGCTGTAGTTCATTTCTGGAACCTCCTTTCACCACCAACAAGATGTCGTCCCCATAAGCTACTACGGACCTCACTTCATTTGCGGTTTCCAGCTGCTCCAAAAGCTCCTCAGTCGCAATGTCCGAAAACATGGGACTGCAGATTGACCCCTGTGGGCATCCTGTGGTAATTGGTTTTGTGATGTTTTCAGTACCAGACAGTGTTACAAATCTATCTTGGCAATAGTTTCTGACGGTATGATGTAGTTGTTTTGGACATTAAATTTCGATTAGCCTATGAAACAGTGTTGGCCACCATAGGTTGTTGAAGGCTCCTTCTATGTCTATCATGATTAGGGCCACATATTTTTTATTTGAAGTGGTTGCAGAGTTGGTGGCTTTATTTACAGCGTCTTTGGTTGATCGTCCTTGTCTAAATCCGTACTGCGCCGGGTGCATGCCTTTCGTCTTCCGATGTTCTTGCATTCTCGTGCACAGTAGTCGCTCGAAAGTTTTTCCGAGCTAGTATAGAAGGCAGATGGGGCGGTACGAACCCTGATTTTTCGGATCTTTTTCTCAGTTTTTAGAAAATACGATTACGTCTGCTTGCTTCCAACAGTTTGGAAACTTTGTTTGTCTTAGACATTCGTTGTACAGTTTGGTTAGTTTCGGTGTGAGTTTGGTGTCTAGTGCCTTTCTGATTTCTGCCTGGATTCTGTCTGGCCCAAGAGCTTTTTGTTTTTACTTGATCCAATGGCGTGTCTAATCTCGTCCTCAGTAAAAGGTGTTACGTCATGCAGTGTTCTATTCCATGGTGTATTCCCATTCGCGTTTTGTAGGGTGACTTTTTGTCGTTTGCGTATTTGTTCTTGTGTGTCCTCTTCCCAGTCGTAATCAGGGAGGAGTGTATGTAGTAGTAATGTCGCGGTTTCAATTCAGTCCTTGGTTTCTGCTCCGTCAGGTTTGGTTAAAGTCAAGTACAATTCGGTGCAATTTTTCCTGTTACTATCTTGTACGGTACCCCCCAAGAATCCGTCTACAAATGTCTTTCGACGAATGTGGCCCAGTTTGAAAGTCGTTTTGGCCAAGAATTTCTTAATATTGTTGTAAATAAGTTCTACCGTCGCTAGATTCTAGGGATTCAAGCAGAAAGTGTACACAAATAACCGATGGAAAAAGGAAGTGTTAATAGCAGGCATAGAAACAAAGCAGGGATATCATGTGTTAGGTGTTGGGTTGACTTGTGGAGAAAACAGTAAGACAAAGAAGGAATATATTTAATATGTACGAGTGAGATGCCGCATATTTCTATGAACATCATTTGAAGATTGTAATATTTTAGTGGGGAATAAGGTAGATAGGTTACATGTACAAGCTGCTAAAGATAAACAGAGAAGGAGTATCAGAGAGGATATATGTGTAAATGAGACAGGATTATTTGAATATTACTTGGAGAGGGCTATTGCGTCAAGGACAAGAGCAAGTTGAAAATAAAGTAATGGATAGAAGATTGTGTGTGTTGGACAAAAGGAGACAGATAGTTCCGTAGAAGGGCTGTTTATTATAAACATTTGAGAGTAGTGACTAAGATTCGACAAAGTGGATATCCGTTGCGACGTGAAACTTGTGCTTTCGTAGAAAAGATTTTGTTTGTATCGTCAAAATTCTAAGATTTCGGTGACAGTTGATGTTAAGGTAGAAATTTACAGAGAATGGATGTAGGCTAAATGCTGTTTTCGGAATTAAAGTGGCAGTTCAGCGTTCGTTTGTGAGGGGTTTTTAAAAGAATGTGTTAACCGCTTAAAATTTTACTAAGAAGGCTGTTTTGTTTATATCAACGGAGATGTGAGTATTTTGAAGCTTGAGAGGGGCAGCAAATAGATATATAAACACCAGGAGGTGGTAGTATAGCTCTTTTTTGATTTCCAGCGACGCGTCCTCTAATAGTGGTGAACAAGTTTACTGTTAGCTGGTGAACAAGTAATTATATAGTACTTTAAAAAAATTGCATACACAAGTTGGTGTAGAGTTTGTGCTAACAGTATACAAATTAATGAGAAAAATAGTTTAAAGATCCAAAGCATATGAAAGTAAGTACAAACTGCTGTATATATGGTTGTTGGTGCAAGGCATGCACAAAATGCAGTAGAGATTGTTGATGGATCGATTTGGTCATTTACCTATGGTAAATTGGACCAGTAGCAGAGTTGGAGGAGTCTAGCTGTATCGTTAAGTGGTGATTGAGAGAATAGAGTAGCAGCTTGCAGTCTCGAATAGTATAATACAACTTGAGGAGGTTCCCGTACGAGCAGTCATTGATGAGGGCAACAGTCATCGATAGTATGATTGTGGATACATGTGTGGTGGTGCATTCCAGGTAACAGATCTTTGTGTATAATTGCTTTTGTGAGTTTATCTGGTGTGTAATGACATTTTATGCCTTACGGGTATATTTCTGTTAATTTAATGGACTAAAGAGGTACCTATTGAACCTTTATGATTTATTATTTGACCATATTTTTATGTGGGAATTTATATGTGTAAAAATATTTGTTTAATATTTGTTTATGTACAAGGTAAAAGGGGCTTATGATATTTTGCTGTGCGAAAATTAGCATGAGTGTTTATAGGTTTTACTATGAGCTCTTATTAAACCTGTGTTAAAGTAAGGTGTATGTTACTTTTATACCAAAGTTTTTTTTTGTGGATAAAAATTAATCAGGAAATATTTGAGGAAAAAATGTATTATTTCAAAAGGGAATGTTTGTAATTTAACCAAGGTGTGAAATAAGAATTGATGAGGTTTTTTGTTGTAGAATTTTTCTATGAATAAATCGTTACTGTAGCCGCGTTTGCTTTTGTAGAATAGTATGGCAATACCTTACAGATAGCAGCTGAGCAGTCGTGGCGAACTTCACAATCAGAAGCTGAGTTGTAGGTATAAGCAGCAAAATGCTTGAAGAATTTACACGTCCTAAAGAGGGGCTGGAATTAGTTAAGCTTCAGTAATTAAAAATTTTGCAGTAATAATATGCAACCCAATTGTAGGGCACGAGTTCTAGGACAACGGACGTCGGAGAGTTCACAGTAATTATGGCGCCCAAAAGATGGGGCTTTAGAACAGAGCAAAACCTTGCAGTAATTATGGCTTCCCAAGCGTGAGGCTCCAATCAAGAGAAAACCTCGCGGTAATATATATATATATATATATATATATATATATATATATATATGCGAACAATCATTTTTTGCTGTTATCTGGACCCGATCATTGGTAGAGTAATGGAATCGCAAACATCTTTGCAATCAACACACTCGATTATTGTAGAGCATACATACGTTACAATCTAGCACAACGAAAGGCTGTAATTCTCTGCTATTACGCATCTTATTCTGCTACATAAACCCCAAATGAATCTTGTAACTATCATCAGCACTACCCGATTGCTTTAATACATTATTAAACATAAAACGTTTCAATTACATAGGGTTCATTTCTTTTCACGCTATAGAATGATTTCCTTTTACGTTGAACCCAAAAAGCTTTCAAGTTTTCTCAACAATCTTTTAGTCCTTTCTAGTACCTGCAAAATCCTTTCGGAATTCTGTAAAAGTTTTCTCATCATACTATTGCGACATCGCCTACCCTACTTATGCTATCTAAGGTAGCTTCTTTGTGTGATTTTATTCCGTTGATTTCTTTTAGATGCGTTTTTGGTAGATTCGGCTACTGAGTTGTCACTACTCTAAAACTTTTGAATTTCAGCCTTAAGTTGTAAAGATATATAGTAAACTTTTTTTTTAGATATAACTTAACTATTGTGAAATATTTAGCCTCAGATTTTGTACGTTCAATGTGAGCAAAAATGATAGAGATATGAATTTAAAATGCTATAGTTCATTCGTTTTAACTTTAGGTTTACGTCAAATGTAGTTATAAAATGTTAGCAACTGTATGTAAATGAATTCCTAGAATTCCGTTTCAAGGATACTGTCATTTAACATATAAAGGGTGGCAGTTGTGTACGGTGTTGTCACCAATTTGCCAATGGGAATTTCGTCTATCTTTCATTAAATATATTAGAATCTAAACTAACATGGGCAATGTAGCATTTTATCTAGTTTTGACGTCATCCTAAAGTTAAAGCGAATGAACCATAGCAGGAATTCCTTCAAGACTACGTACAACCTGAAATGGTATGGAAAAATTGTATATTTTCATTCTAATTACATACTTTCGGCCTGAGCTGTACAGCAGTGGGCAAATACAGTTCAATCGTTTAAACCATTTAAAAACGTGTATTGCGTCTGCGTCGCAATAAATGGAAACCGGATGCAAAAAGAGCAACACTAATCTTAAACCGACAAAATTAAGATCTATGCACATTATATATTCTGATTTCACGTATGATAGTGTTTAGTAAGAATGACATTTCAATAAATTGTTAATTCCATTAAAATTATAAACTTAAAAACCATAAAAGCATTATTTTGTTTCTGTTAAATACATATTGGAATGGTGCTTAGGTTACTAAATTATTTTAAACAACGAATGAGTACACAAATTATTTATAATAGTAAATTTTTATAGTGACCTCAAGTTATTTTAAAGAAGCTTTTAACATCATGAAGTAAACAATCTTATAATTACTAATAGTCATGTTCTATATCACAATTATCGCAAACATAGAAAAGCTTTTTACTAATTTTAGATAAATAAAATAGAGTTAATAGTACATAGTTGCAATGCCAAGTAAACCTCAAATTATGTCAGAAATTATTTATACGGTGTAGAACACAGACGTTATATTAGTAAAATTTACGAATATTAGGCTTTAGAAAATTTAATAATTACAATACAATATATTCACTTATATTACTGAAGGTGATAATTTTAGGCAGCCATATTACCTCATGCTTGATTCACGTGACAGAAATTTTATACAATGACATACCCCTTCCACCACATGTAAATGGCAGAAATTCAGAAGCTAGACAGCCGCCGGAAATTAACGAATTAATTACTCGTGTACCAGTAACGAATAAACATCTAAACGGTTGGTGAATAAACTGTGAAACAGCAATTATTAATTCCTTTGCCATGCTCTTAGTGAAACGAAACATTTTTATAAATGCTTCGTCTGTAAGGGTATCAAATAGACCTGTTTTGGGTAAAACGTTTTTATGGGGACAAGTTGAGTAGTATAACTATGGAGAAGCTGCGACAGCCCTTTATAAAGGGTCATAAATATCTTGTAAATGGTGTGTGTATTATGGAAAAGAGAAGTACGTATGTGTGAAGGTCATGTATGTGTAGGTGTGCGTGTGTGTTAGTATTAGTTAGGTTTGAGGATAACGATAGTATGGCTATGGAGAAGCTGGCCGGCCCTTTTTAAAAGGATCATAAATATCTTGTAAAGGGTGTGCGTATTATATAAAAGAGAGGTATGTATGTGCAGGTGTGTGCGTGTAGGGTGTAGGGTATGTACGGTTTGTCGGTGATGTTAACGTGGAAGTCGTGCCGCCCTCGTGATAAAAGTGTGTGTGTGTGTGTGTGTGTGTGTAGATATCGATTGGGGGGGCGGTGTTGTTGTTGTTGTTTTATTTTGGAAAAGAAAGGTATGTATCGTTATGCGTATAGGTGTGTAGGGGGGAGCGTGCGCGTTTTAGTCTAAGACGAAATATCGTAAGGGGCGCGCAAGTGGTGCGAACGTGTTTTGTTTTAAGAGCGTGTTTTCGGGGGTGGTGGTCGCGTTCGAGAATGAGTCTGGGTAAATAACCGCAAGGGTTTTTTTATTACAGGTGTCTATAAGAAAAAAAATTGCGATGGCCTTTTTAAAAGGGCTGTCGCAGCTTCTCCATAGCTATACTAATGGCGTAATCGTATTTTTGCTCAAGATGGTTCGATCGATGACGTGTGGGTGTATTTTTGCCTTCCGAGAGAAGATGATGAAAGTGCGCTATTTAATTCGTATACAAATACGGGGGTCAACGATTATCTCATCGAACACGTGCAAGACGTTTCAAGTAGTCTTTTAATAATTTGAAAAATGTTACGCTCGATATGTCGTAGGCAATTATGATAAAGTATAAGGATATAATTGTTTTCGGTATAAATGGTTCGATGACGTGCGTATTGTTGCTGAAAATAAAAAAGTTCTTCCTTAATTTTGTGTGTATTAATTATATGAACCCAAAGCATATACGATGACAAAATCGTATGTTTGCCGAGAAATAAAAAGTGGTCGTAAATTTTGTATAGTATACATTCATTGTATGAAGCGGAAGTTAAAATATAATTGATCGAGTATGTTTGTATAATTATTTTTTATTATCGAAGATAGCTTCTTGGAACGCGTTAAGAAAATAGTGTATTTCATGATTTCACATCATTCGTGAGTAAGTTTTAATTTCAGCACACATCGTTTTGAATCATTAATTATATAGGAACCCATTACTTTTAACAAATATGGTTTATAAATCCTCGAGTCGGCGAAAATGTCTTTGTTACATCTTGGAATAAAAAATATGCATCATTAATTTTTATGCGATTTCAATACCCGCATAATAAAAGATATCGTTTTTAATTTGAATGAGCGCTTTTTTGTCCAAAACAAGGGCAATGCTATTTAATTCTAATGAATTGCTATCGTTAATGTCTGAATCGTGTGTGGGGGAGCGATTTTCAGATGCGTAATAAATTGCACGTCATTCGGAGCGATATAAATAGAGGATCCCTTGTAAGGCTTTTTTATCTTGTAAAATATAAGTTTTGAGAGTCGTGCAACGTGTTTTGTCATCGTGCAGCTTGCATTAAAAAACAGGTAATAATTGTAAATATATTTTTTAACTTTATGTAATTATATTCATAATTAGAATTAAAATATGGAGTTAATTAAAAAATCAATTCAGTAAGCCGCATCGATAGGAAGAAGACCGTAAAGTCAAAGATCTCGAGCTACAGCGCCCTTATCCGGTTTTAAGCATCAAATCTCTTCAGTCAAAGAAGAATTCTCGGATCATTCTCGTCGAATTAGAAGAATGCATTGTGTTCCTTCCGCAGAGAATCGCGGACGTAATTAGCGACAAAGATATCGAAGAGCTGAATAAACAGGAATGCCTTTGTTTGCACTACCTAGGATCGTTCGAAGTTGGTTAGTATATTATTTTTTAATTTTTTATTTAAAAAACTAATACGAAATTCGTTTATTTTAAAGGTAAACCTAATCCTGCAGCGAGCATTTCCTTCTGCTGCATGGGCGAAAAACAAAAGGATCCATCATCATCAGCCCTTACGGATCCTCCCCAGGAAAATCAAGAACGTCAAGAGCAAAAAAAGCCATCCGTATCGTCGTCACACTAGAATACCTACCTATACATGGTAATTAATTTTATAATTTTAGTATTTTTACATCTTGATTTTTAAAGTTATGAGTATTGAATATAGAATTAGATCAGCAACCCATTACAATCGTGATATGCTAATTGCGGATTATCCACATAATTTTTATAGAATCGCATGCAAGGAATTGCCTGCTTATTTAAAAGACTTTAAATATCGGGACGGTTTTTGATTGGGTCTCGAGCCCTTTTCTATTTTGCATGCAGTTTAATTTGTTCGACAATTTAACGTGCTTAGAAGATTCGTATTCTAACACAATAGCGTTTTGCTTCACCGACGTGTCTCGTATGAAAGAAAAGCTTTTAATTTATGTAATTACGACCGAAAGGCATTTTATAATATTAGCGAAAGCATCTCGGCCGGTATTAGGTTGTTTAGATTTGTAGATCAATCTGCCGTATCGCCATTAATAACAGTGTTTAATTTTCAGTATAAATGTGAAAGTGACATTTTCTTTTATGCAACTCTAAGAACCGATTGCCTATACGTGGACTTAAAAATAGAGAATTCGTGTTTTCAACTCAATTTATTAATTCTTTGTTGATTTGCAGAAAACCCTCCGCATGCGCTTGCATGAAATCGACGATTTATTTGTCTATAGTAAATGTGTTAGAACGACAGATGTATTTTCTATAAAATCAACTAAAATTACAGATTCAGAAAAATATGCTATAGACTTATCCTTTTGTATAAGATTTTTAAACCCGTACAAATTGTTAGAATAAAACGAGAACTGCATGCCGAATTAGAAGCCATTTTATGGTCCTGCGATTTATCGCCCAAAGACGATACGCCGAACGTATTAGTAAAATTGCACGGTTCAAAATACAGAAAGTTGGCATTGAAATACGAAAAAAAAAATGTTAACTAACAGAAAAATCGAAGCGGACGCGGGCGTTTCGATGTGTTGTGATCAGATGCTACAGTTGTATCGAAAAGTGCACGCAATTTTAACGAAATGTCGTAAAACTAAAGTATTTCGCAATTGGGTTCGAATATTAAAATCACACATTCACAACACCGAATCGATTTTAAGAACGGTGAAACAAACTTCTTCTTCTTCGCTCTCGGCTAGTTATCTGAATCTATTCGAAAATCTTCTATGCCATATGAAAAGATATAAAATGCTATTTAAAAATCTATTAAAAAAACTACTGCGGCAGAATGTTCCTAAACAATGGATGTATTCTCGGAGCACGCCTCGACATTCTGAATTGGTTTGGAAGCCGATCGTGTCTGCGTTTAAATCGAGAATTCAAACAGCTCAAATTATTAATGTTGCACATAAAGATCTTAATTTATTTATCGAAGATTGTAAAAAACTAATTTTATCCAAATTGTATACGATTTTTAAAAATCACTCGGTAAACCTTAAAATTAATGTCGTGTTAGCGTGCGATTTTTCAAATTTTCCGTCGCGCTCAACGAAAATGAGTTTTAAACTAGGTATTTTCGACGCCCAACTTTTTAATTTGTTTCGGCAATTTAGAGAAGTTTAACGAGTGGTTTGCGTGCAATATCGCAACACGCTTGTTGGATAAAATAGAGAACGACGCAATGCACGGGTCAGGATTCACGCTATCCGAAATATTATTTTAAATGTTAATATTAATAAATGCTATGATATGTTTCACGCGAGTTGTTTCATGCCTCTTCCTATCGCAATTCAAAACAAAAGGCCTGTTTAAACATTAGAAACAATGATTTTCATGCTTTTATTGGAGCGTTTTAGCCGGAATAATTAAGCCTACAGCAGGTAAGCATGCTAATCGCACAACTTCGTATCCGCATTTTGCAGAAATTTTTAATATGAAAAATTTCGTCAGCCCCATGCCTATATCGGATATATCGAAATTCGAAAAGCAGAATGATATTTCT
Organism: Platerodrilus igneus; assembly: GCA_036346225.1. NCBI lineage: Eukaryota > Metazoa > Arthropoda > Insecta > Coleoptera > Lycidae > Platerodrilus > Platerodrilus igneus. The sequence continues at coordinate 10,040,480 of JARFIW010000791.1, forward strand.
GTAAATGTTTTTGCTCTTATTTTAAAACGCGCTCGATACATCGTAACACCGGTACAATTAACTAGCCAAAACGAGATAAACACGTTAATCTGTTAATTGTTGAAGATGCGTATGTCGACGAGTCGTCAAAATTTAATTCTGACGACGGCGAAGACGTCAACGGCGACGAGGACGACGACGACGGCGGCGAGGCCGATAAAGTTGGAAAAAGTTTGGAAGAATTAAAAAAAAATATTAAAGATTATAAACGGGGCGTTAGATATCATTATTGTCTTATAAAAAATTTAGCCTCACTTGTGAGAGGTCAATTAACTAAACATACGGGTCACTTTTACGTATGCGATAGATGTCTCTCCTATTTTTACGATCGCAAACGTCTCGATGCCCACGAGCAAGTATGCGAAAAACTTAACGAGTGTCGTGTTATTTTACCCTCCGAAAAAAACAAATATTTACAATTTAAAGATTTTAAGTATAAAATACCTGTGCCGATGGTGGTTTATTCTGACATAGAATGCCTCATTAAAAAACCGAAAGAGCTTCCGAATCAGAACGCACTTTCAAATACCAGGAACATATTCCGTTTTCAATAGGATATTATTTTTATTGTGGATATGACGAATCTCTTTCATATTACAGTTCATACACGGGCACAGACTGCATTTCTTGGTTTGTGCGACAATTAAAACATATTGCCATATGTTATGGGGCGCATTTTTAAAAACGAGCCTGCTACGTCCTCTATAGATGCCTCGACGGCAAAAACGTGCTTTATTTGCGAAGTCGATTTCTTGCCGGACGACGAAAAGGTTATCGATCACGATCACATGAATGGTTCTGTAAGAGGTGTTGCGCATAGCAGCTGTAATTTAAATTTTAGGTTATTTCCAATTATTCCCGTAGTCTATCATAATTTGAGCAATTATGATGCTCATTTTATTATTAAAGAGCTTGCTAACGCTTTCGAAGGCCCCATGAATATAATACCCTTGAATAATGAAAATACATAACATTTTCTAAAAATACAACGACGCAAATGTGACGTTCAGATTCATAGATTCCTTTCGCTTTATGGCAATGTCATTGGAAAAATTAGCATGCGAGTTGTCTTTCGATGACTTTAAAGTTTTAAAAAGGAATTTAGCTCGCTAAACCCGGATCGCATTAAATTGCTAATGCGCAAGGGTATTTTTCCTACGAGTATTTGGATGACATTTTGAAATTAAGCGAAGAAAATCTTCCTCCTATAGAATGTTTTATAGCAATCTTAATGAATCACATATTGAAGAATCGGAATATATTCATGCGCAAACCGTATGGAGCACTTTTAAATGCAAAAATTTAGGCGACTACGCGGACCTATATTTAAAATGCGACATTCTTTTACTTTGCGATATATTCCAAGACTTTAGAAAAAATTGTCTTGAAACATACAAATTGGATCCCTTAAATTTTGTGACTTTGGCGAGCTACTCGTGGTCTAGCATGTTATTATATACTAAAATCAGGCTAGAACTAATTTGTGACGTCGACATGTTTTTAATGATCGAAAGAGGCATTCGGGGGGGCCTTACTCAAGTCGTAAAACGATATGTAGAATCCAATAAATATTATCCCCAAACGTATGATCCATCCAAGCCGAATAAATTTTTATTTTACGGAGATATTAATAATCTCTATGGTCATGCCGAATCTTGCTATTTGCCTTACGGGGATTTCAAATGGCTAACGCCTGAAGAAATATTAAAATTTAATGTTACAACGGTGAGCATTACGAGCGATAAAGGTTATATTATCGAATGCGACTTGGAATTTCCTACGGACATTCAAGACGCTCAGAAAGAGTTGCCGATGTGCCCAGAACAGGACACGCCTCCGGGTTCGAAATTTTCAAAATTAATGTGCACTCTCACGAAAAGTTCAACTACGTTGTGCATTACAGAAATCTCCAGGTTTATTTATCTGCGGGCGTAGTTATGACGCGCGTTCATAAGGTTTTAGAATTCGGTCAGTCTCCTTGGTTGAGACCGTTTGTCGAATTAAATACAAGAATGCGCACGGAAGCTAAAACGGAATTTGCACAAAATCTATATAAATTTGCAAACAATTCCATTTTGGTAAAACAATGGAGAATGTTAGGAAAAGACGCGTCATAAAATTAGTGACTCATTGGAGCGGTCGGTATGGTGCTCTATCTTTAATTTCCAAACCAAATTTCCATTCGGCAACGATTTTTGACAAAAATCTGGTCGCGATCGAATTGAGCAAAACAGAGATAGAGTTCAACAAACCTATCTACATAGGTATGGCCATCTTAGAATTATCAAAATTGAATTATATAATTTTCACTACGATTTCATGAAGGCAAAATTTGCAAATAATTGCGAATTATGCTACATGGACACCGACAGCCTTTTGTATAGTGTGACGTGCAATGATTTCTATGAAGAGTGTATAAAGACGAATCTAGAAAAATTTGATACGAGCGCTTATGATCCCGATAACATCTATAAAATTCCTTTAATTAATAAAAAAGTCATTGGTCTTATGAAAGACGAAACTAGAGGTCGTATTTTAACGCACTTTGTAGGCCTTCGATCGAAAATGTACTCTTTAAAAATAGAAGGCCGTGAGATAATAAAGAAGGCTAAGGGTGTTAAAAGTACATTATCGATCGGCAAATCTGTTTCGATCACTATCTCGATACGTTACGAAATAAAGTAGTTATAGAACGAGACCAAAATAGCATACGATCATATTTGCATAAGGTATATTCCATACGTCAGACGAAAATTGCTTTAAGTTATCAAGATGATAAAAGATACATTTTATCTAACGGAATAGATACTTTGCCTCATGGGCACTATCTAATAAAGGACCTTTGAATAAAACCATATTTTATTTTGTGAATTGCATGTTTATTATAAAAAAAATAATTGAAATCTTGTAACGAGAAAGAAATTGCATTGTCTTTTGTATTTTTATATTATAAAACCGCATTGTATTTTTTTAATTTTTATATTATGTATAAAATTAATTTAAAATATATTTTAAGCGCTGTTGTAGAGGCTCTCTTTGTTATATTGTAATCAAGAAAAAAGCATTGTATTTTGTTATTTTTTATATTTATTATAAAAATTAATTAAAATATTGTAACAAGCCAAGATAAAAAACTGCATTGTATTTTTTATTTTTTTATATTATGTATAAAATTAATTTAAAAATATATTTTAAGCGCTGTTGTAGAGGCTCTCTTTGTTATATTGTAATCAAGAAAAAGCATTGTATTTTGTTATTTTTATATTTATTATAAAATTAATTAAAATATTGTAACAAGCCAAGATAAAAAACTGCATTGTATTTTTTATTTTTTATATTATGTATAAAATAAACTAAAATAATACATTTTAAGTGCTGCTGCATGTCAAAGTATCGCAGTTGTAGCGTCTCTATCTTTCTTATTTTTACAAGATCAAAAAAAAAATGTATAATAAAAATCAAACAAAAAAGAAACAAATTTTTATTTTTGAAATGTAACATATTTATATAATAAAAATATAAAACAAATGTTTTATTTTTAAATGTAACAATCTATATAAGATCAGCTTTTTGAATCCAGGAAGGCTCTTGGAAGCCCAACCATTTGACGAGAATTTTGGTTCCTTTTCGCCTTAGTATTTTCTCGATAAGGTAAATATTTGGAACTCTCGTTTTCTGCAGCTCAGCTTCATAAAACTGTCCCAATACTGGATCGCCATGCATGTCGACGAGTAAATAAGTAGTCGGATTTGCTCGAAACACTTTACATATTTTAAACGTCTCCTCGCTCCAGTTTGCATTGTAGCCCTTAGAAAAATACTTCTATATTTTGAAATGCGTACAAAGTCGTCCACGGCATAACGAGGTTTTCTAGTCGCCAGTTTTAATTTATCGTAAACTTTCAGACGCGTTTTCGCGGTCACATTTTTGGGTTTTCTTTTAGTGGTCGAATGCACCGTATCGTTGTATTTCGATACAATCGAATCGATTATATCAATCCACTTAAATTTGCCTCTCAGACTAAAAGCTTTATACAGTTTGTTTTTTATCGTTCTGATTGCACGTTCTACGATGGCGGCTTTGATTGAGCTATATGTGGAGTAATGATTAATATCGCCATATTCCTTCATCAGCCGTGCAAATTGGCCGTTATAAAATTCTGTACCATTATCTGTTTGCAGATTTTTCGGTAAAGGCGGCCGCGATCTTTTAATTTCATTTAGAATCTCGCGCATCGCAGATGTGACTTCATGGCCATTCTTGGATTTAAGCGGTCTCGTCCATAAATATTTTGAATAGCAATCGATCACGAGTAGAATATACTTATGCCCTTTATTATATTTCGAATATGGAATAAATTCAGCAATATCGGCTTGGAATAAGTCGTGATAAGATTTGATGATCGTTCTTCGACGTGGAAAATTTATTCTAACCCCTCTGTGCAGTTCATCCACTAGTATTTCCTTATCGTTATATTTCTTAGACATTTTTAAGGTTTGACACGAGTATGAGAGTTAGACGACGAGGCTTTATCTTGCTCCAATAACACGTGCAGGTGTCTTATAACGTCGGTATTAATTTTGTGAAATTGTAAATCGTCTCCAGCAGACGTCTTGACTCCGTCTAATTTCAAGTGGTTGAAAATCAGGAAGTTCGTGTTTAAAACAACTTCGTTCAACACTTGAACGACCGATTGCAATACATCTCGAATGATCACGTTATCGCGGTGAATGGCGACACCTTCGATAAGATTTTGTATTCTCGCGTTCACATAGAACTTAGAAACGGCATCGTGCTCATCTTCGGCCTCGCCTATGTTGACAATTCTCAAGCCTCGAGAGTCGAAGTTCTTGGCCTTACCGTCGTCGATCGTGGTTAGTTTCATAAAATTTTGCGCTTTTTCTGACAACGTCGAGTCCACGTATCTCTTGTTAACGGCATCGCCGAGCTTTGCGGGGTCGTGCAAATTTACAATGGATCACGATTTGGCGTCAAATTTAAGTTTCTTATTAGCATGCGTTTTTCCCGAAGATGAAGCGGTCAAACATATTTCCAATGCTTTGCCTATACGCAGATTGAGTTCTTCGTTGCAAAATTTTAAGTTTACGCCGTCGTTTGATTTTTTAGGATCGGCAAATTCACTATTCTAAAATCCTTCAAGTTAACTATTTTCTCGTCCTCGTCCAATACCAAGGCGCTTCGTTTATTTACCGCATCCGTTCCGGTCACGGGATTGCCTACGTTGCAAAGTTTTCTATTTTCTATGTTGAAATCGCCTTCCGGAGTTAGTTTAAAGCCTACACCAGGAGGCCCGCGCGCAGCGGTATTACCAAACCCTCCGCCTCCAGAGTCTCTGGCAACATACGCTCTTCCAAATTTATCGACGACTATTTTATTTCTGAGACTATTCTATAGAACGTGTATATTTTATTAGGCGATTATTTTCGCCTCCTTTAATTCGGATATAATAGAAAGAAATTCGTTTTGATTCTGAGAGCTATTGTTGCCCGCCGAACGTTCGGCCATCAACAAACGAAACCGGCTCACCAGCTCGGCCGGCGAGTCCCAATGAACGTATTCTATCTTATGATTAGAATTATCGAATTTTTGTATCGCCAAATTCTGCTTATATTACTCGATGGCTGTCTTTTTCGATAAATTATCCATACCGAGACCTTTCTTTTCTTCGTTATTTTGGATCGTAATTGCATGGGAATCGTAGGAGTCGCCGATGCTGTATTCATCTCTCTTGACGACAACGACGACGGTGACGGCGACGAAGCATGCTGCGGCGAGGAGGAGGCGTAGATATTGTAGTCGCCACGGGCGACGGTGTTAAATTCGGAACGATATAATTTTTATATTTGGGCGTTTTAGGCAGATCCTTGCGAAACAGTTTATTATATGCATTGGTTTTCTTCAAAATATCGATGTAATTTTTACATCTAGCTCGGAAGGATTGCCAGCAGGCGTTTTCTTATTCGAAGGATTTTCTTATAAGTTAACAATCGAAGTAAGCCCTCCGTAATAGGATATTTTTATTTCTAATATTAATCGTAGATCCGTCGTCTGCAATAGCTAACTCTGAATTGCCCATAGACCATTTATTCGAAAGGTCGTCGTATTGAATGCCGATTCCGGTATCGTCTATATTGGGATCCTCGCTTTTGGACAGGATGTCGGCATACTTTTTAAGTAAGGCATCTGAACCGTCGCCGACATTATCAGATTCGTGCTCCGCATTCTGACGTCGAATATAATTAGGATTTTTACTTGCAGAGAATTTTGATAGCGATTTTAACGGTTCTAGTAATTGAGCATGCTTCATTCCGTATTTTAATTGAGCTCGATTTTGATCTCGTTTAAAATCTAAAACTTTTCTTATCGTTTTAGTGGCCTGCACTACGGCTCGATTTAAATTCGTAGAGTGACGTCGTCGTCGTCCTCGTCTCATCGCAGCCGCAGACATTGCGTTGATGAAAGTTCGCTCGAACGTCGTGATTTTAAATACATATGTAATGATCGAATCCTTTACGGTAGCGGCCCTCGTTTATGGCTTTTCTTTGTCTACCACTAAGAATCCGTATCCGGCTTTATTGCCATCGCCGTCTTTTTTTCCCACGCTAGACGGCACATCTTTTGAAATCTTCGAAGCTCATGTCGGTATTAATGTGCTCCGAATAGATATGTCTTAAGTTCATTTCGTCTTGCAAAAAACTATAATTAAATTTGTATTGTCGCGAATAAGATGCTTCGGTATTCTTGCATACGATTGGCTGAGGTAGAACGCGTCTATATTCTTATGACGGCTCATTGAAAATATTGACGAATCGCGTTTTGTTCGTGACATTGAATGTCGTCGAAAATGAAAATCGAATTACTCTTAGCATCTTGCGGTGAAATTATTTCGGAATTTTCGCTAAATTCGTAATAGCCTAGTCCCTTGATCGGTCTCAAAACTCGACTCAAAAAATCGTATTTGGGCTGAAATAGCGACTTGGAGTAAATGTAAACGTTTTCAAATTCCAATCCGTTGGGTGCCAGTAACAAACTCAAAATCAGGTTTGTTTTACCGCACGCAGAAGGTCCGCATACGATGCATCTTATGCTGGCCGGTAAGAGATCTCCGTGCTTTTTGCGCGTTCCAAAATAGGAATAAGAATCATCCTGCTCGACCGTTAGATCCATATTTGCAACCGGTAGAGATTGTTTCTGTTTAATAACCTTCATGTCTATTATTCGCTAATATGACGCGTAACGATTTCCGTAAACGGATCGTATTCGAATATAGAGTCGTGCAAAATTAAGCAGTATGCTTTAGTGGTTTGATCGAAAATGTTGCTGGATTCGATTTCGAGACGTATATCGACGGCCGAATTTTTAATAGATTCTTCTTGACGACTGCAATCGATCACGAACACGGGACAATTGCCAAATTGCTGATAGTCGTTCAAACAACACAGAGCGTAGCTCAAATTGCTCGCGCCTGCATAATAGTTTTCCGGAAATTTCGAATAGTGCATGAACGGGGTCGAATAATCGTTATTGGCAAAGTCCGAATTCATATCTTGAAGTGGAAATTCTTGGGAATTAAGGTATAGTTTTAAATTTGTCAGATTGCAGTGATCGAACTGGGCTGCCGATTGCTTCGCATTATCATACTTGCCATGCTGAAGAGTAAATAGAATCCATCGAGGTTTTCTAATTCGTTCGAATTCTTAATACGCCAAACGTGAATTTTCGAAGACGGAAAGGACGGCAACTCGTGAAGCTCCCAGCGACGAAAGTAAACCACAATTCTGGGATTTTTATGCAAATGATGGAATAAATTTAATTTCGATTCATCGCTAAGCTTTAAATGCGGAACCTCCACGATATTTTAGTAATTTTAAATGTTAGCTCGTTTTCGTCGCTCTTGTAACAATTGACGTCGCTCTTGGATCTAATTAAAACAAGCTCTTGCGGCATGTTTACGACGGCTCGCTTATAATCCTCGCAAAATCCAAAAATATGCTTTAGAGGCACATTGCACGAGAAGCGTCCGTTCTTAAAAATGTCGGCGTTTGTATCTCCTCGAGGGTCCCAGGTGCTATTGCTCAAACCGTTGAATTTTTGTGATACGAAGCGAGACCCTTCATCGTGCACGTTATACCAGGCTGCTTACAAACGTCGACCACATGCGTGCTCCCATTTTGTACTGTATTTCATCGAACAAGAATAATATTGCGTTGTTCGTTATCGTATACGGTTTACCTTCGGTTTTCACCGAAAACGTTCCTTAATATTAATGTAACTGTCGTAGGTTGCGGTTATAGCATCGGAATTTTGGATTTCTATAATCACTCTATCGCTGTGGTCTGTGTTTCGCGTGAAGGGTAAATACGAATAATAATCTTCTTTCGAAATTGTCTCTTCGTAGCGAGGCCTTTTGAATACGTCTAATTTGGCCACCTCGTCGAAACGTAATTTCTTCAAAGGAGAACTAATCACCGACGAGATGTGATCTGCGACCATTTTCGTGCTACTACCAAAATCACCACGTATTTTACCGCCACGTTTAGCCATTTCTAGTACTTTTTTTCTTTCTCGTATTCAAAAGCTTGTAGCCGAGCGCTTTTAAGAAACTTGCGTCTGCGCGACTAAGAGCGAGGTTCTTCTTCCTCTTCTTTTAATATGATGTCGCTTTTTCACACCTCTTCCGCTTTTTATTTCGTTATGGCCTAACGATGATTTGCGTGCGACTGCAGATTTCGAGAACGTTTTTGCGTTTTATATAGGCTTGTTTTGAGGAAGAAGAAGAAGAAGAAGAAGAAGACTTCGGCAGCAACGACGATAACAATGCCCAACGCGCGGATTTTTCTTAGGTATATTGACGACTGCGGCTAACGTCTGTTGCTGCTGCTGCTGATGCTGACGCTCGTCATCGTAAACGACGCCCATTTTAACTTAATAATAATTTTATTATTCGCGTCTTAGCTCTAGGCGAACGCAAAGGTACGTATCCTTCGAAAAATTAACCGCTTCACCCGTATGATCCACCAGTCTCAACGTAATGTTATCGAATTCGTCCACGCACAGAGGGAAACGAATTATATTGCTGGGTTGTTGTTCTATGCTGTAGCCTGGGGGCACGGTTAGGCCAAATTCGTAAATGCTATGACAAAGTTGGTTATTGCGGTACGCTCCCGTCGTAATGTTAGTATCTACGAAAATATTAGATACCGAAATTATTTCCACATCGCGATCGGACGTATGCGAACGACCTTCCTCTAAAATTCGATCATGAAATCCCAGCATTCGACCGATGTTGCCGCGCTTCGTGAAGTCTACGGAGTATTTCGATTTTATTTCGCACTTTAGGGTATTATTATTAGCTCTTAAAGAAAACAAGTCGTCGACCAATCCGTCGTCGTCCAAAGTTACGGACGAATTAATTTCTTTGTTGGCTTTAGCCGACTCAATATCTTTTTCTCAGGAACGTGTTTAGCTCGTCTATTTCGTAGCATCTCTCGTCGATGGTGATTTCTTTATCTTTATCGTAATAGAACTTATTATTTCCTTCGTAAATATTTCGAACGGTGTTGCACGTGTAAAGACCCACCAAGCCGCAGGTGTACGTACCGCCATCGTTCAGTCTCACAGGTGGGTATAGAGTACCGCTGCTGATGGTATTTCCATACCCGAATATCGTGAATGTCCTAGACATGACTGTAGCGCTCCGAGGGCATTATGGTTCTTTATGTAAAAATTTCAACACTAAATGACCGCACACGATCGTGTTAAAGTTTTGCTCCCTTTCCACGTTATAATATATATCGCTACCGTGAAAATATCTTAAGACTTCCTCGGAGGCCTCAGGTCTCCGAAACTATCGAAGTATATCACCGTATTGGCCCTTTTTATAACCGACCCAATGCGTGCCCGGACCGGATCCATCGTCTAAATTTATAATACCACTTTCGTTTCGCCACGGCGGTGCTAAGCTTCCGTCGCGTCTTTTAGCGGCAACTCGTCTCGCATGTACACGCCTCTAAAATACGGAACACCTTTAGCATATTTGTGCAGATCGAGATCGGTCAATGCGCGCATGGGAGGTGTAAGGGTGGTGGTGGTGGCGGCGAGCTTAGCATTCCTCGACACCGTCGAAGTCATCCGTTTTGAATCCCCGGATAAGGTTTCAAGTACAAGGCGCTACCTTTCTTGTGAGGCTTTAAATACAATCCGCTGCCGACTTTTTCTCTTCCATGGCTCTGTTGTGACGTGCGTTCTCGTCGAAATACCTCTTTGCATTTTGGCCGAATTGATGGCGTTTGCGACGCTCGACGCTCCGCCGGCCAGTGCTCCGAGCGCCGAAAGACCCGCAAATATCGGAATCAAAGGCAATAAGCCTCCTCGCTTGGGCACCGGTATTATGCGCGGTACTTTAATTTTCGAACGACCTCCCATCCTGTTGACTATAATTTTTGCAGCATTCATCGCGCTCGAAATGAGACGATTATGCGAAGCATCTCCGTGTCCTTTACTCTTGATGCTTTGTTTTCTGATTTCTTTAGATATTTTACTTATAAGACCGCCTCTGAAGGAGCATTTTCTGCCGACGTTACCGTTATTGTCTTTGAATTTACCCGAGCATCGACGTACTCGACGTCGTCGTTTTTGTCGTCGTCGTCGTCGTCCTCCTCGCTGTCGACGATCCAGTTTCACGGCCATTTTCTTGTCTATTCCCATTCCTAGTTTGCGTTTCGCTTTCATTGCAGCCGTTACGCCCAACGCTGCGAGCTTCTCGGACCACTTAGAATCTTTGGCCTTGACTCGCCGCCAAGCCGCTTCTTGCAAGACCTTGTCGGCCTCGTGCCTGCGCTCCACGTCTTTGTGATGCGAATACGCGATGTCGTGCTGCTTGCACGCTTCGTCTAGAGGATTAATACCTTTGTCTCCGCGATTTAAACGCTCTTGTAGCCTGGTTCCGGGACCGCAGAAGTTATGACCAGGAAGGTGCAGTTCGAAGGGCAATTTATTTAAGAGGTTGTTGAACAACCCTTCACCCCGTGTACCAACATTGACTAACATCTCTCCTGCAATAACGTAACAATTTAAATATATATATATATAAAAATAACTGCATACAGAATAAATTTTATTTACAAAAAGGATCATACACTATCTTTAAAATACAAAGGTTTCATTTCGACATTTAAATTCTTTTGATATAAACATAATACGTCATCGACAATTTCGTGAGGGAAATGGCGCGTGATTTCTAATAAGCCGAGTCTGTTGATGTCGTAAAGAACGTTTAGGGTACTTAGGGATGGATTTCCAAATACGTATTCGCTTATCATCTCGACTCGACATAAGATTTGATCCTGCACGTTCGAATAAAGTCCAGCATCCTCGAGGAGGGACGCCTTCACCTCCATCGTCGTCGCCGTCGCCGCTACTGCTCTTGCACCTGTTATACGCGTAAGCTCCGAACTCTTCGGGAAGGCAAGTGGCGACGCACTCTATATTTCTATCGTAGAACTCTTGAAAATCTCGTCCTTTCAATATTTCTAATTTGAGCATTATAAGAGGCGCTAGAGTAAACACTTTTGCAAATTCTTCGCGGAGAGAGAAATTCGCGCAACATTGTATCCGGATCCTGTTGTTGTTGATTCTAATGCGGCGAGAGCCGCAACAGTTTTGCACCTCGACTCTATGAATGGACTCGTATTCGTCTTTAAATTCCACTTCCAAGTATCCGTCGATCGTCTGATGCATTTCACGCCTCCAGTGCCATACGTCTGCGACTACGGAGGCGGCGGTAGCGCCTGCAGATGCAACCGTGGCAGTATCCGAGCGGTTGGAAAAAATTTCTAAATTTATGTTCGATATTGATAGACGACAAATCTTTCCACTCGTTTTCGTCCATTTGCAATTCGCCTTCTTTACAAAATCTGTTGGGGCATATAAGTCTGATAACAGGGCTAAAATCCATATTGCTCTTTCGTTTGGTTAAGCCCACTTCGATCGTATGACCGTGAGCGCACCATTGCGCATTCTCCTTGGAGGAATTCAATCGGTATTCGGTGCTACATATCAGGATCCATCGCCTGATCGTTATCGTAGACATGAATACCTGACAAAACTTGCGGCGATCCAGATACTGCACACGTAGATGATGATGATGACGAAATTACGTCATCATCATCGTTATTTAAAAATACTTGACTGTCGTCACCACTTGTATGATTATTTTCGTCTTGAATATACTTCACCATAATTGCTATTTAATTAAGTGCAAAATTTCACGCACACATACACACCCTGAACGAAGATACCTCCCGGTTAGAACTGAAAATTATTTTGCATGCGTAGGTTTTCGTTTGAACTCAAACGATGTTGCTCATGCGCGCATAGTTTATTTTTATATTTGTAATAGATGTAGTATGCCCACGCTCCTATTAATTGCATAAGTACGATGTGTTCTAAATACGTCCATACACCATCTGAACTATCAAATTCTCGATCTTTTTTTTTTCTCGCTCTCTCTTTCTCTTTCGAAGGCGATTCGTTTATGATTCCATGGCATGACGTACCATTCGGTCTCCGTAAAACTGCTATTATATTTAAATCTTATTTTAAACATCAGAAAAGGATCGATGCCAACTCCGTCTCCGACACAATCGCCCGCGCATCCATTGTTCAACCATTCGGCACCGTCGTCGTCGTCGCCGTCCTCGCCGTCGCCGGATCCATCTACGTTTTCTATTTCTCGTCGTCGTTGAAGGCGTCCTCCTCCTCCTCCTCCTCCTCCTAGATAACTTTTATAAATTAAAAGGTCTCTCGATACCGCGGACGATGACGACGACGACGACGTCTCTGATGATGGCGATAAGGGAACCTCTTCCGAATGGTTCTGTTGCTGCTGCTGCCATTGCTGTTGCAGCTGCATGGTAATTAATTCCATACGTTTCCAATCTTTAGAGCGAGAGCATCTTATTTGTTGTTGTGACGACTCAGACTTCGACAATGCCAAAACGTCTTTATTTTCAACAACCTCGAAACATACGAATGCATTCGGGGGATCTACGGGAACCGGATTTCTTTGCCAGGAGGGCACGCTCGGTTTAAATATGTATAGGTAATTATTACATATTAAAGAGTAGGCGAGATATGCTGCGACGGCTGCGGGCGGTCCTTTAGGAGTCATTTCGAACAATGAGCATTTTTAATTGCATTCATAGGTTTTTATTGCAGGGCTGCGATGTGTTGTTGTGCGCGCGTACATATGGGGTAGAACATGCGCATTCAGGACACGATTTTATTTGCAGAGGAGGTCCATCTATCTGATCTGCATGCGACGACGATTGTAAGCCATGCGCTAAACAATAGCGATGCGTCCATAATTGTTTTGCAAATACTCCGGTAATTTATCGAAATTTCTGGCGACGTCTTTACTTGCATGCCTCTCGATATACTCGAGCGGTAATTTCGTAAGATCCTCGACCGTCAACATTCTTCTATATTACAAACGTATATGATTATTAAAATAAACATATCATCTCGTAGACAATTTTCTTATCCCCTTCCTTAAGAATGCATACTATATGTTCCTGCATGATTTATATTGACGCCTAAATTTAATATTCTCGAAAGAGCTAACCCGCTCTGCTTTTCGGTATATTCGTCCAGTTTATTGTTCAATTCCTGAATGGCTTCGGGTTTAACTTGAGTTTGAAAGTCTTCAATTTTAAAATTTTATAATTTTTAGTAGTAAAATGTCTGAGCGATGACGACGATGATGATGATGACGATGTATCCACGGCTTCTGAAGACGATGATGTTGATGCGTTGGGCTTTACGTATTCACCGTTAAACACGAAATTAATTTTAAGAGAGCCGAATTTTCTCAAACATTTTCTCAAACGTCGCTCTATTAGGGCGAATGCATCTTCTAAAAATTGCATGGGATCTATGTGATATAAATTGACCACAGCACTCGAACGTATCCTGCGGGCGAAAGCCGATTTCAAATCGACCCACACGATATTGTTCGACGTTCTACGTCTTTTGACATTCTTCTTCGATGTTAATCTATCGAAATTTTCAGCAGGATCGTCGACTTCGACGTCGTTCGCATAACCCTCGTCGTCGTCCTTCGCACTAGTATTATCGCCGGATCCATTCTTTTTACTAATACCTGCCCCTCTGATCGCCCTATCACGCTTGCTTTTTGCATTAGAAACGATCTGATTACATTTCAGATTTAGCAGCATCGATTCATAGTGACGTTTTCGACCTACGTTGCAAGCACTTTTCAATTGTTTTAAAATTGCACGCGTTGAGGTAGGCGCGTCTGGAATTTTTAATTCGTCCGAAGCTTGATTTTTTTACACTTTCGACACGCGATGTTTACCGTTCGAATAATTACACAATAATAAATAGAAAAATATTTTGGATATTCTTTTTACCAAGACGACGAAACTATTATTCGTAGTAGGGGAGAAATTTTTTTTTTTCAAATACAAACGCAGCACGCAATTTTTTTTCTTATAGACACCTGTAATAAAAAAAAACCCTTGCGGTTATTTACCCAGACTCATTCTCGAACGCGACCACCACCCCCCCGAAAACACGCTCTTAAAACAAAAACACGTTCGCACCACTTGCGCGCCCCTTACGATATTTCGTCTTAGACTAAAACGCGCACGCTCCCCCCTACACACCTATACGCATAACGATACATACCTTTCTTTTCCAAAATAAAACAACAACAACAACACCGCCCCCCCCCGATCGATATCTACACACACACACTTTTATCACGAGGGCGGCACGACTTCCACGTTAACATCACCGACAAACCGTACATACCCTACACCCTACACGCACACACCTGCACATACATACCTCTCTTTTATATAATACGCACACCCTTTACAAGATATTTATGATCCTTTTAAAAAGGGCCGGCCAGCTTCTCCATAGCCATACTATCGTTATCCTCAAACCTAACTAATACTAACACACACGCACACCTACACATACATGACCTTCACACATACATACTTCTCTTTTCCATAATACACACACCATTTACAAGATATTTATGACCCTTTATAAAGGGCTGTCGCAGCTTCTCCATAGTTATACTACTAAGTTGCATAAACCTTAACATGATTTAAAATTTCAATTGCCTGAATCGAAATTCATTTTATTCCACTAAACCTACACTGTGCTAACAAAAACCCTAATCTTATAAAAAATTTCGATCAGTATTAGACATCCCCTACCTTATTAAAAATGGTAAGGAAATAATAAATTGAGTGCAACGATTCATGGCAACGATTGGTATCTGCCCACTCGATGCATCGCATTCGAAAGCTTGCCCTTGTGTAACTTCAAGAATTGGGAATTTCTGAAATAATGCTTAACGTACACTATCATTGTATCTATCGTATGGGTTCACGTTATCGTATGATTCATGAATACCGGCCCAGGAGCGTGCTCAGATTCAAGATCAGGCGCACTCAGAGTGCACACCAACCGTTTTTATTCATAGTCGTGTAAATGCTCCCGTTAGTTCAAATTGACTTGAATAACACGTCGGATAAACAACTTTTTATCACAGTAAGGACTTGAATAAAAATTGCCTCGCATGCGCAGTACGTTTACGGTCTACAGCTGATTTTGTAAACCGTATTGTTTAAACTATAGATTCCTATGTAAAACACATATTTATGATTTAGCATTTGTCAATAGTTGATCTGATATATATGTTGATTTTTTCGGTTTTGGAGGTTATTAATTATTATACTTTTGTTTTAATTTATTAAACGGTAAAACACTTCCACCCTTTCAACATGACATTAGATTTAGAATTATACAACATGTCTCTCTCATTACACATTAAAAACCTGATAGCACCCACAACCTCATATTTAACGTGTAACAGCATCTGACTATTATTTACGGGACGTTATACACTTAACGTGCGTTCCAATCTGAACACGCTCCAAAATGTCACCTTTACAATTCTTGACGTGTTAAAATTGTCTAGGTTGATGATATCTGCAACTTATAAGATTTAATTTGCACAAGCATTTAAACCATACCGTCTAATATCTTTATATGCCCTTTCACCATACAATTTAGTAACTGCTGTATCTTTGTTCTACGGTAATACAGTTAACGGTAAATTCACATATTGCGATTTCTAGATCTTACATCATTTCACGCTCAAATTCGTAATTAGTATCTTTATGGGTTTTTCTATTGTAATTTATCATAATAATAATACAGAATTTGTTCTAATACCTGTAACTTCAGCCGGCAACATGAAGAATGATTCTCTAATAAAGAATACAAAGCCTATGTTCAAGACTCGTGTCGATTGAATATGATTTTCTGTGTAACTATAATCGATCAAACGTCCCCGTTAGCAAAATACGATACAAATATGGTGACGAAATTTGCACATTTGCAAAACAAAATTTAATTTTATTCTTTTTAGTTCTTTTTGTTAGTGAAATCTTTCAAATATGCTTATTTTAATTTATTTTTTCCATATTAATTTACTAGTCTATTAAGCAACTCGTACGACTTAATGATCTAAATCTTGTAAACTTGCTTAAGGGTCTAATAAGTTAAGGAATGCCAAAACTGGGATGATCATGTTTCATTATGTCCACGCGCTTAGTAGATACTTTTGGTACACGAAACAGCCTTCAAGCCTATTTCCGTAGCCTATATACCGTACGATTTATCCATGTAACTAGGTTTTTAATCTGTTTGGATCGAATAAGTAAATGAAAATTTATACCCTTTTCTGCGTCATTTGGTTGTGCTTACGTATGTATAAGGTACGTAAACTCTCTGTACTTCGAAGAAAATAAATGATGCGGCTAAAAAAACAACAACCGCTTCCACACTGTAATATATTTAAAATTTTAACTGTAGTAATTTCTGCAACCTAAGTGCGGAAATATGAAGTGTACAAATTTTTGGGCTCTGACCTATCCTATAATATATTGCTGTAACAGTCACTATTGCTGTGACTGTGGCGTTCATCTATACCTATTGCTTAAAAAATGTAAGCTTTAGGTTTTGAGAAATAATATATTAAATGATGGTATAGTTTCAATATTTCCAGATGAAGTACTTGCCCTAAGTTTAAAGAAAATTGTTACTAGGCTTAACCCACAGTAAGGGATGGTGGGCATTAGGGCGCACTCACTCACTCACGTTCCTCACTCCACCCGATCCGAATTTTTCTGATCAACACTCCTCCCGATCCACATTCCTCACTCACTCACTCCACCCAATATACATTCCTCCCGATCCACACTCCTCACTCACTCCACCCGATCCACATCCTCCCGATCCACATTCTTCCCGAGCCGCATTACTTCGGATCCTCACTCACACTCACTCACTCCTCCCGGTCCTCACTCACTCCACCCGATCCATATCCTCCCGATCTACATTTCTCCCAATCCACATCCACCAGATGCACATCCTCCCGATCCACATTCCTCTCGATCCACATCCTCCTGATCCGCCCGATTCATACCTAACCTAGGTTAGAGTTTTCTTCGACTAGCCATATTTAGATCCACCTTATGGGATCTGCCTATTGGATCCACCCGATTCATATCTAACCTAGGTTAGAGTTTTTTTCGACTAGCCACTTTAGTCTGATCTAGAATTTTCTAGACAATCTACTTCTGTTAGACCTTTTAAAATTGAAATATCCCTTACCTTTAAATTTTTTGTTTATTTAATTTTAACTCGATCTTTAAATCCTTTTTGGTTACCCGAGATATACGCTTTAACCTGGAATTTCCCGACTACCCCTAATCTTCACACAAACCATCCACCCAAATTTTTAGCTAATATATTTATAGAAATGTTATAACGTGTTCTAAATATTCCCGCAATATGCAAACCATTCAATTATTTTAGGAATAACACCAAAACTTTGAAAACGACTTAAAACATCTTTAATCCTTTTCTGCAGGATAATTTTAAGAAACCTAATAAATTTTCAAAATAGAATCAACTCTAAAAAAGCTCTATAGACAACCAATTATACATAGATTTCTCTCACACCTGAAAAATCGATTTAGGATTTTGTAAATCAATTTAAACCTTTTGAAGGAAAACCTAATAAAACACTTTAAACATTTACTAAGGGTATATCATGCTATTGTCTAGAGGATAGTTACTAATAAAGCAATTAGATTTTAAATAACTTCTACGTCATATTTTTAAAAATGGCAGGCTTGAATATTTTCTAAATGAATCACTAAGCGAAAATACATGCTTAGTGTTATTAAATTATTCATTAGCTTCTCATTTTACGAGCGCGGTTAATTAGTGTTTAAAATCTAATTTGTTTTAAATAAAGAAATCGAATACTTGACTAGATTCAATGATTGACTCATTACCGCCTCATTAGTTTGAACAATTTGTATATCATTTGTTAAACGCACTTATAAACCTGTTAACGTTGTTGGCTATCCTAGGAACAATTATTCATACGAGGTCAGTCGATTTCTTTGAAAGTGAAATTTCTTTTCCCTAATACAAGTAATGTTTAATTGTATTTACCGGAATTAAAAATTTCCGCCGGCGTTACTACTTATTTTTAAAATTCCCGTACAACTTTCCATAGATACTATGAACCGCATATTTGGTGACGCTAAAGGGAATGCAATTATCGGTTACACCACTTTAAACCTAAGAATTAAAAAAACAAGATGGTTTAATACTTTTATTAATAATTTTTGCTAATTTTTGCGATATAAATAAGTAAAACAAACTTTATCAAGAAATATTATGTTTTTAATAAAATATATACATGTATTGATAACATCTACAAACCGCTGTTATAACCAGAGTCTGGTGAATCTGGGATAGCCAAATCTCTAAATATTTTCGTAAGCAATCGCCTCACAGTTGCATCTTCTAAGTGTTGGATGGGGTGGCATTTAACAATTTCCAACACTGTCAAGTAATTTAACTTGTTGCAATTATTAAACAAAAAAATACTCGCACGGCTCTCTTCCTCTAATAACGTTTAAACTTTTTCTTTGTCCGCCGTATTTCCACATACGTTTTTTTATATCACCTACAAATTTTTTGTAAAATTCTGGAAAGTTTCTACACCTCAACCCCTTCATTTTATAATAGATTAATTCTCGCAAATTTAATAACTTGATGCACTCGTACTCATGTAGCACAATAAAATTCCTAACTTTCGTAATTTCCATATTATATAAATTCTTTTTTTAAATTTATTCGTCACCCATACACTTCTATTACATGTTTCTGCGAGGCGATTTCTTGCGCAAATGATTAGAGATTTGGCTATCACAGATTCACCAGACTCTGGTTATAACAGAGGTTTATAGATGTTATCAATACATGTATATATTTTATTAAAAACATAATATTTTTTGATAAAGTTTGTTTTACTTATTTGTATCGTAAGCATCAGCAAAAATTATTAATAAAAGTATTAAACTATCATGTTTTTTTTTATTCTTAGGTTTAAAGTGGTGTAGCCGATAATTGCATTCCTTTTAGCGTCACCAAATATGCGGTTAATAGTATCTATGGAAAGTTATACGGGAATTTTTTAAAATAAGTAGTAAGGCCGGCGGGAATTTTTAATTCCGGTAAATACAATTAAACATTACGTGTTTTAGGAAAAATGAAATTTCACTTTCAAATAAATCGACTGACCTCGTATGAATAATTATTCCTTGGTTAGCCAACAACGTTAACAGGTTTATAAGTGTGTTTAACAAATGATATACAAATTGTTCAAACTAATGAGGCGGTAATGAGCCAATCATTGAATCTAGTTAAGTATTCGATTTCTTTATTTAAAACAAATTAGATTTTAAACACTAATTAACCGCGCTCGTAAAGTAAGAAACTAATAAATAATTTAATTATAGTAAGTATGTACTTTCGCTTAGTGATTTATTTAGAAAATATTCAAGCCGGCCATTTCCAAAATATGATGTAGAAGTTATTTAAAATTTAATTGCTTTATTAGTAACTATCTAGACAATAGCATGATATACCCTTAGAAAACGTTTAAAGTGTTTTATTAGGTTTTCCTTCAAAAGGTTTAAATTGATTTACACAAACCTAAATTGATTTTTAAGGTATGAGAGGAATCTATGTGTAATTGGTTGTCTATAGAGCTTTTTTAGAGTTGATTCTATTTTGAAAATTCATTAGGTTTCTTAAAATTATCCTGCAGAAAAGAATTAAAAATGTTTTAAGTCGTTTTCAAAGTTTTGGTGTTATTCTTAAAATAATTGAATGGTTTGCATATTGCGGTAAATTTTAGAACACGTTATAACATTTCTCTAAATACATTAGCTAAAAATTTGGGTGGAGGGTTTGTGTTAAGGTGGGCGTAGTTGGGAAATTCCGGACTAAAGCGTATATCTCGGGTGACCAAAAAGGATTGATCGAGTTAAAATTAAATAAACAAGAAATTTAAAAGTAAGGGATAGTTCAATTTTAAACATTCAAACAGGGTTAGATTGTCCAGAAAATTCTAGATCAGCCTAAAGTGGCTAATCGAAGAAAAGTCTTACCTAGGTTATATATGAATCGTGTGGATCCAATGGACAAATTCCATAAGGTGGATCTGAATATGGCTAGTCAAAGAAAACTCTAAGCTAGGTTAGGTATGAATCGGGCGGATGTGGATTAAGAGGAATGTGGATTGGGAGGATGTGGATCTGGTGAATGTGGATCGGGAGGATTGTGGATCGGGTGGAGTTAGTGTTTGTGTGAGTGAGGATCGGGAGGAATGTGGATCGGAAGGGATGTTGATCGGGAGGATGTGGATCGGGTGGAGTGAGTGTGAGTAGGGATCGGGAAGAGTGAGTGAGTGTGAGTGAGGATCGGGAGGAATGTGGATCGGGAGGAATGTGTATCGGGAGAATGTAGATCGGGTGGAGTGAAGAGTGTGAGTGAGTGAGTGCGCCCGAATACCCACCATTCCTTACTCCCCACCAAAAGAGTTATGCAAGAAATTAATTGTGGGTGTTGATTTTAAAGGAATAATATAGTTCTTTCCAAGACTTAGGTGATAAAAGATTGATCTTATATGTTAAAAATTATGGTTAAGCAGTATATGCCATGAGTGCTGTAAAATGTTCCTTTAATGCCATAAAGGCTATCCTATTTCTCACTCGTACTTAAGTACCAATTATCATTTGATAACATCAGTCACGCGATCGCTGAGAGTCAATCACACAATTTTCACCAGGAAGTCACCTATACGTTTTAAAGGTGTTTAATTTAAACATTAAACTATGATGAAGTTATGCATAAAAATTAAAACTGAAGAAGGACAAAGGACAGGTAATAAACTATTCTTGTTCTTTAATATACTATCGTCTAAGTGTGGATTACTATATTTGAGCCACATTCCTTCGTTATTTTAGCAATTTGCCAGTAAGACCATTTTTAAAATTTTTGTAATGCCATTACAGTTACTTTGGTAGGTCACCTATCTGCACAACCTTCAAAGGATTATTAGGAACCACTGCCTACTATATAACCGAATATGAGAAGTATATGAGGCTAATGAATGTAGCCTTACGTTCGAGTACCTACGCAACGAAAGGTTAATCTAGTTTCATTTCAACTTTAAACAGTAAAACAGGTTTACAACGGGAAGGCAAAACAGGTAAAATATAGATGGATGGAGATAAACATTAAGTGGGATTGTGTGGGTTAGTAGAAAACACTAATTGACCTAGTTGCCAAACGGTTTTAATCCTCCCTTATACAATACTACATCAAAAGATCAGGCAAGCCGCTGCAGAATTTACTTAAAATTGTTCTTCCAATTTTTTGAAGCATGGATTGGTGACAATACAGTAAGTGCATCTCGTGACTAAAGCTTCCAATTTTACACATTAACCGCCACCTATGCGGCCATCTATGAACTGACCTGATATTTTTGGCACGGAATGAAATATACGACTTGTTACGAAAATGTCTGCATTTTCGTAAACACCAATCTATCGTCATGAAACTCAGAAGTACATAACATACTTTTGAATGGAAGAACAATTTAGGAATTAGTTTGTTTTGGTAGCCGGCTGTACAGGTGGCGAATATGTAAAGCCAATATTTAAAATTTGCCATTTCTATAGCCAGCGTACATGTATTACATAAAATTCACTTCAAAATCACAAGGATATAATAAGGTCAAACGACGTTAAATAGCATAGGAATTTGCAATTCCAGGAATTTATGTAAATCTTGAAACCCACTAATACCATCACGAAATTGATAGATATTTGTCATATTATCTTATGTAAACCATAACAAAAATCTTGCTGTAAATAAATTTATCCATCCAGAATTAAATTCCAGACACTGAATATTCTTACATTTCAGTATTCAAATTGAATTCTTCGAAATTATACATCACTCTCTAAATTATTTTTGTTGCACTACGAAAAAGAATTAACAAAGTACCACGAGATTAATTTATACTCACTGTGACGTTTAATAAAATTAACGCCGTATATTGCAGACATCACTGAAGCAAAACATAATAGAAAAAGCTCTCTTCTCAAAACTAAAATGAAGCCAGAAATCGAGTCAGTACACGATGTTTTCCTAGTATTACGACATTTTTCGAACGCAGCACAAAGCATAATTGCTCGGGGCCGTCTTCTTGAAAAGAAGTTTGACTTTCGCCCATAACAGCTAACGTGAAACTGCTTGTCAATTCGAAATTTACTACGACCGAGTGTATCATTCTACTTATAGAAGGAGAGAGCTCTTAAAATGAATCTTATAAGATTTATTACTTGTCACCGTACAATTTGAAATGATGCTCATAGTTTTGAAGCATAAAGTTAAATTAAAACAACAGATAATAAATACATGAGGTAAAACAAAAGCGTAAAATCAATTACCATTTAAAATGTACAGTGATGTAAGGCTTGAAATAACCTTCTATCAAAACAATAGCATAAATTTTCATAAAAATACTGATCGAAAATAAATTTGCTACAAGGTTTTCGTACAGTCCACAAAAGTATCGAGAGCACTCTTTACACATCAAATGCAAATTAATGAGACGTATACGCGTTGCAAGTTGTAAATTTGAGTAAACAAATAAATGAAAAGAACTTGCTATTGCAGGAGTTAAAGAAATGGATCACAGAAATAAAGTTCGTTATATTTTATAGTTCCGAGATCATGGCTGTCTGTATATATCCATTTACCAATTACAAAAGCCAATGCAAGAGGAAATGTGGATTTAAATGATAAAATAAGAGTTAAATTATACAGGTTAAAAACAACTTCGAGTAAACATAAAAAAGTGTTTGTTTTTTCTGTGTTAGGTAGAGGTATATTATTTTATATTTTCTAGTAAAGTTTAAAATTAGATGTTGCTTATTCATAATAAGAATTTTATGATAAATCGAGCATAAATAAAAAACCGTAATGTTCCTGGAAGAACAGAGAGAGATGGCATTGAAAGTTATTCTAAATGGGGTAGCTGAAAGTATGACAAAATCTTTTTATCGAATTAAGTGCAATAAAGACACGATTTAATCTAATACATGCTGTTAATTGATGCATTCTGCACTGCACTGCACTGTGAAATATGCAAAATGCTTTTGCTTTTAACGTATATATATAGTACGAGGATAGTTCAGTGGACACGCGTTTGAAGACTATTCAATAAACTTAAAAGAAGTCTCTTTTAACATTAAGGCACGAGTCCCACTGGTGGATTACTCTATAGATTCCCTGCTGGTAAAATTCTTGCGGTTGTTTGTCGAACCATTCTAGAACAGCATTCTCTACCGCAGCATCCGAATTGAAACACTGTGCATTTAATGATTGTTTTAATGAAACAAGCACATGGAACTCGCATGTGGACAAGTCGCAATTATATACTAAATATTGTAAAACTATCCATTTCATATGACCAAATAGATCTTGAATCGTCTGCGCTACATGCGGTCGCGCATTATCATGCAGAAAAATGACGCCATTTACGAGCATCCGGGAACGTATATTGTTGATGCTAGCACGTAATCCTTTCTAAGTCACTGCATAACGCTCGGCATTAATGTTGACACCGTATTCTCTAAAATCCAAGAACAGCACAACCTGCTAATCGAAAACAGGATCAACATTACTTTTTCTGCCGAAAGATTAAATCAAAATTTTTTCTACTTCGGAGTCGCGTACCCTTTCGCTGCATACTCTGACGTTCGGATTCAGGTTCATTGTGATAACACCAGGACCCATCGCCGGCAATAAATTGGTGTGGAAAAGCATTACTTTATTGTAGATAGCGCATCGAGTTTTATATTGATAAGTAAGTACACGTGTGATACACTGAACGGCAACTTTGCGATAACTAAGACTACGAATGATGAATTAGCAGTTCCAAAGCTGATGTTCAACATTAGAGAATGTTCTCTAACTTGATGCGTCTATTCGCGCACAATGCAGTTTCGAGCGGTCTCACATTTTCAATTGTTGCTGCAGTAAGTGTAAATACGGGTCGGGCGAAATGTTTAGTGGATTCTCTTTCCTGTTGAAATTTATTCTACCGTTCAACCATTGCCCTATGAGAAAAATATAGTCACCATTCACAGCTTTCGTTCTCATAAATTTTCAACAGTGGACACCCTTTAGCGGCCAAAAAACTGAATAACGAACGCATGTTATCTTTTGAAGGGTTTTCTATCGTTGATGCCGTTTTTAATTCAGTCACTGCACTTAGAAAGAAGTTAGTTGTAAAGATTTTTCACAGATGCGACAATACTACTTACACAAGCAATATGCACAAATGAATTCCGTTGTCATAGAATAGAAATCATGGCTATCCTGATCAAACGTGTTTCTGTTGTATATTCCGCGTATATAAATAAACCTAAAAAAATTTTGCTGCTTATACACGTTTACATACTTCAAGGGTTGACTATTAAATAAGTAAAGCTTAAGGTTTTGGACAAATTATTCGCATTAACAGTAATGTATACAGAATACCAGGCGTTTCAAACAGGGCGCAACATAAAGATTAAGAAGATGATATTCAAGCATGGGCGAATATTTACTTCTCCCTCATGTCAATTTACAATACTGTATTCGATATTGACAGCTTGTACCAATTGAAATGTCGTTCTCATGCGCAAGTGTTATTCCAGTATCCGTTCATTTTTATAGTGTAAGCTATGTCGTTTCCCAAAGACGAACGTATGCTCACTGTCGAAACGTATTGCAGAATAAATGTTACACACCGGTGAAGGACTAGTTTCAATTAAGGGTTCCCAATTTAAAAGTTCCTGATAGATCGAAAAGTACAGGTTGACCATTACTATTAAATGTGGAAGTTCTAAATGATCTGAAGAATATTTGATTCGCTCACCCAGAAAGTTACCTTTCACAAGCTGTGCATTCACTGTCAAATGGTTTCAGGGCTATTAAAAAATTTGATTTACATGCGTACCGCATCTGTATCGTTCACAAATAAAAGCAAGTAGGCTACACAAAACGTGTATGAACCTGCATCCAAACTGCAACAAATACTTTTGGACATCTACTATATAGTAAATTACATTGTAACTAATGTATTTGTGTAAATTTTTATTATTACATCACGTCATCAAATAATCGGTTGCGTTCGTTATGATTAATGTGCTTGATCATTTTACTCAAGAGTACGTTAAGAGTGATGGATTTGCTACTGTACATAATAGACATGAACTATGACACAAGTTGTATGCAATCCCAAAGTGTAAATTAATAAGTAGTTGCTACTAAGATAGCATTACATTTGATTTTCTAATGTTCTACCCGAAGGTACTACATTAGCAAGGAAGCAAGTTTTTTGCCAGGAAATATGAATTTTGTCGAGTCCTTGCTGTTCCAAGCAAGGTAGGGACCTTTAACGTACGCAACAACACCCACGCTCGGGACCTACATTTTACCTGTCATCCGAACGAAAGCGTATTTTTGTGAAAAATGCTCGCCTGACATTTTTCAAGCAAAACGTGTCGGTATTCAGCCCCTGCATACCAATTACGTCATGGAGCGGCCTTACTAAAGTAGCAGCAACGGATGATACGTCATCAAACCTGAAATTCCTAATTGTAATCGCTAATTGTAATGCTACTGATAGTGTTCAAATGGAGTATGGTAAACAATGTAAATATATGCCTTAAAATGTAACGTAAGAGGTAGGTAATCCCTGATAAACTCAGGTGCGGTTATTACTAAAGTTGCAGAAAAGTAACGAAGTTGAAAATTGCAATCATTACGTAACTGATGATAGTGTTAGGGGTCACATAGTGTAAAATCAAGCAAGTGTTTGGAACGAGTTGCGTTACACTAGCTATAAATTAGATTGGCAAAGGACAATTTAGTGAATTTGAGCAGACAAATTCAATATAAGCGCAGTTGGTGTGATAGACTTTGCCAATAATTATTCTTAATTCAATTTTTGTCTCTATAAAAATAGTTCAGGTGATTAAGCATAACATTATTTGTTTTAATTACATTGTAAACATGGCATAATTAATCGCAAATGCAAACATATCTGAATATGAAAAAACGTATGCACAAAATAATTTACAGTAGACAAATATCGTCTGTTCAGATTACCCAGGACATCCACAAAATATCATATAGCAATAACAATACCAATTACAGATATGGTTAACGTAACAATAACCTTTTTTGGTGTGGATTAGAATTAATACATTATAGTGCCGTATGCTAACCGCAACTAACAGGATTACATAGTGAGAATAATGAGTATTTAAACTCGACAAAAAAGATTATGGATTAATTATTTGCGAATAGCTAACTAAAAATGTCCAAAATATAGCTGTCGTGAAGTATTAAAGCGGAGGGGCCGCAACGTGGGGGCTGGCATGGGCACAAAGTAGAAGTTAAGTTGAAAGTGAACGAAACACAATTTTAAGAAAAATGTGATTAGATTCCCCGAAGAGGGGAATGCGTGGCGGTCGACCTAAAAAGAAAATACATACTCGGAAGCGTGCACAAACGTTGTGACAACTGAAGTTAGAAAAGGGTTAGGATCTGGAGAGTTTACCCTTCGATTAATTTGAAATTTCAATTATGCCGTGTTAAGGAAGGTGTGTTAGTTTGAAAGAAAGCCGCGTTGCTGGAAGCACGAGAAATTGTAATGCTTGAGTCCCCAACGCTGACTGACCCTGAAAAACTACGAACTATCCTCTGTTACCACTCTCGGAAATGAGTGGGGTGTAACAATTAACCTGAACACGTGCTTGGCATGCACGAGAAACGTGAAAGTGACTTCTTACTGAAACCTCTTAGCATCTATTCTGGGAATGAAATGAGCTGTACTTAACAGTACCACACGGCTTGCGAAGAATATGTATCGAAAAAAGCCGCTTACTCATCATGGGTTTCTAAAATGACTAATATGCCAAATGGAATTTCGATCATCTGCCCTAACAAGAATAAGATAACCTATTTTAAATCTACCTTGAGTAAATCGCAGTGCACCTAACTTCCTAAAATATGAATCCTAAAATGAAAAAGTGTACGAGATAGGTAATGTGAATTTATTAAATAAAACCGAGTTTCAAAGACTTCGGCTAAGTGAGTGATATAACGTAAATGTATTTCAGCCATTTTATTATCTTTATTTCGAATTTTTCTATTTTCTTTTATAAGTTTTTACATTGAATCCCATACCACTGTAGTTAGCTAAAGCACCCTTTAAGTTGTAACGTGGTCTCCACCTTTGCAGGGTAAAACAAAAATTTATAAAATCGCAAATTTTATGCGTAACGGTATTTTTCTCTTTTGCGTACTCATAATAGTACCAAATAAAGAAAATTACATTAAAAGCGTTGAAAGAATCACTTTCTTAATTTATGTGTGTTTAAATGGGAACCATTTTTTTATACAAGCGCCCCCCATACGTCCTAATCATAAATCTCTAACAAGATGAAACTAACAAACATAAGTAATTTGGTAAGGAATTTTAATAAATATTTTTTGAATTTTAATTCGATGTGTTATTTTAACTATTCAAAAATCCCAGTTAAATTTACTTTTCATATACCGTAGGTTGTTAGCTGCTGAAACCAATCAATGGTAAATTTTTTTATCAGGATCAGTCATATAAATATCTTGTTTAAAGTAAGCGTTTGTCATTAAAACTACGGAATTCTTTACTAAAATGTTGTCTTAAGCAACACTTGTAAAGTAGTAGGAACAACTTCCTCGATATAATTACCTTAATATTTTACTGAAATATATTTCTACACTACGGGAGTAATCCTCAGACTTTGTTTTTCATCCAATAATTGAAATAGTCATAAAATTGGCGACAGAGTTGATACAAAAGAGTTGTAACGATTTAAATCGATGTTAAACGGCCATTACAAATAGGAGTCACAATAATCTCCTTGATACATAAAACCTGTAGTCATCAAAACCTGCTTTTAAGTACTCTACTGGCGTTCCCAATTCAATACGAAAAGTGGACAGTTTTATTGCACTTGCCCTAGTTTAACGATGTACATTAAAATTTGTTCTATTTTCAATTAGCTAACGAAAGTGTATTGTAACCTATATTCCAACATTATGTGCGAAAGCAATCACTAAATCATGGTATGTCATAAACTTCCAAACCCCTTTAATCTATAAAGCAATAAATTTAGCAAGCAGAATTTTTCCTTAGGAGTACCAGTTCTAAAGCGATTGCTTTTTAATTAGGTTATTGAACGTTGAATTTACGACCACGCGTTTAGTTATTTGTGAAGTTTTGTTTTAGTTGACACTTTTAGAAACTTTCTGTAAATTTTAAGGTTCTTTAGAATTACGTATTAAATAATTAATTTCTTTTTGTAATCCCTTATAGTGCAGGCGCTATAGGTAGTTGAGTATACAAAATGTGAGGACCGGCAACTATGGTCGGATTCTTATACCTGAAACCCCAAACAATGACAAAACACATCTTGCCACCAGCTATGATGGTCCCTTCCTGCTCCCTTTACATCCCCTCTTCGCGCCAACAGTAAGCATAGCGCGCTTAGGTATTCAGTGTGTTTCTGCATTTATCGGCGTTTAAACGTTTTGTTATTAAGTCGTGTTAGTTGTATACGCATAAAATAATTTGATTTTCGTTATTTTTGAGTGTCTGTTTAAACTGTGCTGTATTGAAAAACATTAGAAATGTCGCTGGAAGTGATTAATTTGAAAAGAAAAAGACGAAACGAACAGTTTTGTTTATTTTGTGATAAACCAAATGATTTAGTTAAAGAACCAAGGTCAAGCACGCTGCTTAATATTACAAAAGCAGCAGATAGAAGAAAAGACAACATTAGTGAAAAGTTTTCAAAACTGTATAATCCAGACTCCACAAGACAAAACTTTTCATGGCACCAAGACTGTTTAGCTACCTATTTAAGTGAAGAGAAAATACGGCGTCGAGAAATTGCGTTGTGTAAAGAAGAGGAAAAAAGAAGAGTCTGCTTCAACTTCCGAAGCAAGCGTAGGGCTACGTTCTCGAAAATCTCGTTCGTCATCAAGGACACCTGCAGAAGTAAATAAACCGTCGAAGTGCTTAATTTGTGGAAAATTAACGAGGAACAAAGATAAGCAGCTGTATTTGTGTTCCGAAATTTCAGCAGCGGAACAAATTTTAAATACTGCGCGCAGTAAAGAAGACCATGTTTTACCCAACTTAGTACTTGTCAACGACCTGAAGATTTATTTGCTATCGAAGTGAGGTATCACAAATATTGCTACCGTGATTATTTAAGAAGGCCGAGAAATTCTACAAAACCAGTAGGCCGACCTTCAAATCAAATCCTCGAGAAGTGCTTCACGATGCATTTGACAAACTCATAGATGAAATTAAAGATAAGTTTTCAACTCATTGTTTTGAAGTGCAGTTCTTAGCTCAGCGACTCACTGTACTTACAAACATAGAAGATGCTGTGATCGAGAACCGTCTAGTGAAATCACTACTTATTGATAAATTTGGTGAAAACATTTTATTTTCTTACCCAACTGATAGATCACAATCTTCATTAGTGTTTATGGGAAATATACCATTGGCGGAAATAATAGAACATGTTCGTAGCATCAATTCAAAAAACTGCATCATTCAGAGTGCAAAAGCATTGCGTCAAGAACTATTAAAAACAGAACTAATACCTAGTGGCTATTTACGTGATGAAAATTTGCTCCAAAAATTCTTAGAAAATGGAACATTGCCACAAACATGGGAGATTTTTCTGCAAGCTTTGTTTAATGCAAAACCAAAATTGAGCAATAACTATTATAGAAGAGCATTATCTGTGTTCTATGACATATTTTTACGGTTACTGAGAAACAGACACCAAAACATATAGCTTTAGCTGAATCAATTCATCACTTGACTAGATCAAAACAGTTGATAAGTATATTGAATAAGTTTGGACATTGCATCAGCTATAAAGCATTACAGCAGCTTGATTTAGAAGTAATAATTTCAATTGCGTGTGAAGATGCAGAAAACAATTTGCTTATTCCTAAGAATATAGTGAAAATTCATCGTTATTTCTTCATGGCGCTATTGACAACAATGACTTCAATGAAGAAACATTAAGCGGTAAAGACTCTACCCATGTAACAGCAATGGTAGTTTATCAAGAAAAAAATCCTATCGAGAACGAAATAAATCTCGTTAAATTGAAACCTACAGCTGAACAGTTTGAGTATGATTTGAAAACCTTACATTCTCAAGAAATTCATCACTTCACAGCAAGTATGGAGCCCTCAATATCTAATTATGTTAATAGCAGTTGTCTATTAACTTTCACTCACAGTTACACACAATTTGATACTTTGCTCTGGGTTTTATGTAGATTGCAACATGATCAATTATTGAACAACTTTTGTCGACCATTGAAGAACTCGATACCAGGATGGACTCCATTCCAACAATTACTATCATGTGAGAATTCTCCTATATCTACAATTGGTTTTTGCCCGGTAATTCCTCAGCCACCTACTTCAAAAGATGTTGTGTATACTGCCATGAGAAATTTTGTAAACTTATGTCAATCATTAAATAAAAATATAGCTGTTCTTTCATGCGACATGTCTATTTACCTGATAGCAAAAATATCCAACAGAGTAGTCAAGAATTTGAGGATTGATATTAAGAATTGGAACATTTCATCTACAAAAATTTCTTACGATGTTTGGGCCAATATATAGAAGGAAGTGGACTCGACAGCATTCTTATCGAAGCCAATGTTTATGGTGTTAATACTTTGGCATCAATTCTTAAAGGTACTCAGTACAACAGAGGCATTAGAGCACATAAACTTATGTATGAAGCATTGAGAAGCATACAGTTTACAGAATTTATTGATTACATGAATTTATCTGAAGATGAGACTTTTAATGAGCAATTACAGCAATTGAATATCTGTCTTCAAGAGATAAGAGAGGTAACAGTAGATAAGGATCGTACCAGTTTAAGTGATAAATATAACCATCATAAAACTATAATTGAAACTTTTTTTTACAATTTTTCAAAATTTTAAATAATATGAGCACTGAAAACGAACTATTCAAATATTTAAATAATTACTGTGAAATGATAGAAATTCTTTTGAATTCAATTATGGCTGACAGAAGTAATAACTATGAATTACATTTATTAACTACTCGACAATTTTACCTTATTTCTTTTCTATGAATCACACAAATTATATTCGTGGGGTGACACTTTACTTACAAGATATGTTACAACTACCTCCAGACGTTATATATGATATGAAGAGAGAATGCATGCCGTCAAGCGAACTCCAGGAACATTCAATGCAGTTGGCTGTGACTTAGCACTAGAACAGTCTCAGAACCGATCTTCTGCAGTGACTGGAGGCTTAATTGGTATCACTAAAATGAAGAAGCAATGCAAAGATGGTTGCTTCTGTATCCTTTAAAAATAGCGTTCACTCAATGCTTTCTTCATACCTTGGAATACAATCTAACACTACAGGTGACATTAATAGTCATAATGAATGGACACAATCGAGAATTAATACGGACGAAAAGGATGTTGAAAATATCATTAAATGTTTCAAAGCCTGCAATCCATTTAATAGTAGTGGGGATTGTGTGCTTCGCAATATTTTCACAGTTCAACTTGCTGAAGAATCAAGTGCGCGATGCTTAATTAATGTTAAAGAAAATGGGGAGACTCTATTAAATACATACGAAAATGAAAGATTGTTCAAGAAAACTAAGAAATTATCGGATCTTATACAAAAAACTAAATTTTACAACTTTGAAGATATTCCTACGAAAACAAACAAAAATACTTCCAACAAAAAATTGCAAGACGTAACAGACATAACAATTTTCCAAAATCATTCTTGGTGGCTTCTCAACGTGGATTTGATACAAAGATATTAGCATCGTATGAGGTATTGGATTACTGCAAATATTTCTTTGACAATCACGGATTTTACAGGAAGTCACCAAAATCACAACTCGTCGTTGAAATTCAAAAAAACTATAACTGTGGTACAACCTCTCAGCAAGATATAATAAATTTAAATACTTTTAAAATTTATATTGTTGATGGTATGGCACTTGTTCACAAAATTCAGTTGAATAAGTTCAATACTTTTGGTGATTTTGCCGAAGCTTTCTTCAAAATAATTATGCAATTTTTTTACGTTGCCTGACGTGAAGAGGATAGATGTAATTTTCGATAGATATGACGACATTTCTATAAAGTTTTTGGAGTCAAACTTACGGAGTAAAGGCCGAATTATTAAAAATATCATAATTTCAAGTCATTCAACAAAAATTCCTACTGATTGTAAAGCTTTTCTTGCAAACATTCAAAATAAATTACAACTTGTTCGATTTCTTTGCACTAATGCTCCAAAATATGCACACGTTAAAGAAGACTGCGAGATGTACATTTGTGGAGGATTCGACGATCCAACTAAATGTTTCAAGTTACAAGGGTCTTTATTTTGTGAGGTACTTGAATTACAATCAAACCACTTAGAAGCTGATTCAAGAATGTTTTGCCACATATTTCACGCAGTAAGGATTCAATCTGCTCATATTATTATAATCAGCGCTGATACAGATGTATTTGTCTTGGCAATTTATTTCTGGAAATACTTAGCAAATATCGGGTGTCTTGGTCTATGGTTCGACGGTTGTCATACAAAGAAATATTTTCTAGGATGCCATTTAGCTGCTGAATCCCTGGGTGAAAGAATATGCGATATATTACCAGCATTACATGCTATAAGTGGTTGCGACACTACTAGCAGATTTGGCAGTAAAATGCAATGCTTGAAAGCTGCGTCTGAAGATTATGTACAAACAGCTCTTATGTCAATGGGAAACCTTGACCTAAATAATGAGCAATTGAAACAGTTAGAAATAGTTTGCACTTTTTTTCAAAAAAATTATTTGCTGATGAACTCAGATATAAACTGATTTCTCAAAACATAGGTTTCGGTTTTAATTTAATGAAAGTGATATGCACATCAGATGCTTTGCATTTGCATTTATTAAGGGCCACAGTACAAACATTTATTTGGAAAATTCTCATCAAACACAATTACACCCATTGATTATTGCTTATATGGTTATGAAAAGCTGAATGGTGACTTACGTCCACGACAAATGACTAAGCCGTCTTTACCAGAGTCTTTAATTCAACCTTGTAAATGTATTGCAAATTGTCGCACAATGTCTTGCAGTTGCAAAAATCAGAATTATTTTGTATTTCTTTATGTAAATGTATTAATAACAATTGTCTCAATATAAATGAGTAATTGTTTGCCCACTTTAAGTATATTTTGTTTAAATTCACTGGTTTTTATATGACTTTTTTATTAATAAAAAGATTTTATTACTTTGTTTTTTCAACAATCCATCCACACTTCAACCATTAGAAAAAACTATAAATTATTACCGAAATAATTATAAAAATGATTTTATAACATGTACTCAATACATTTCCTTTACAAATTAGAGTAGAGGGGGTAAACAAAAAATGGACCAAAAAATTGACCGGCAAGATCCGCATTATTAATCTTCGACCTTTTCTTAACTCAAATCCATTGGTGGAATTCGGTCCTCACATTTTGCATACTCACTTACCTCTAGCGCCCGGTCTATTAGGAATTTTAAGTGTTAGGAGTTGCAAGGCAGAATCCTTGTATTCTGAAACTGGTCAATGGTGGTTTAACAATTCTTACAAAGGCAGTGCCGACAACAAGTATACCGTCATAATCATCCCTTTTACCTGGTTGGCAAAATTGGTGTGCATTTTTCATCTTTTTTTTACCAATAGGTAAAGTACAAACTTTGTGAGTGGTGGCAATTGGAGAAGTTGCGTAATGCGGCGGTTAACTTCGATAACTACAGATGGTGAGATAAGTGGATATGTATACGAAAACAATAAGAATAACGGAAACTTTCAAGTACTTAGCTGAGTTATTAGATTTAGCGGTGTTCGAAAAACTAGTAGTAAAAAACGTCGATTTTTGACAGGAGGTCGTATCTGTTTAACAAAAAACCATTGCGACGCACAGCACACGTTTAACTAAGGTTTAGCGGTACATCAATAACACAGAGTAGCTTGAAGGCCGAATCGCGACAAATCTAATGCCATTTAATGTCCACAAGGCGGATGCAAGTTTATCTGCAAGCTAACAAAATTGAGATTATTGAAATACGTAACAAAATCAATTATCATAGGTTAGATACGGTTATTGCAAAGCACATTGTGCATTTTTATCAATTATTCATATGCTATGATTATGTTATAACTAACACTAAATTAACTATAAATACAAACGGAACATACCGCCCACTAAAATGCGAAGCATTTTTGAATAAATAATTACCAAGGGTGTGACGGAAATGTCGAGAAGGCGAACAAAAAGAAAAAATTAAAATTAATGCGAAGAAAAAAAAACAAAAAAACAATGCGAACAGAACACAAATTACAAACAAAGTAAAGAACAGAGCTTAGCGACAGGGCTCTTCAGCTCGCCTTGAGCGGTCTTGATGGTGACAACGCGAACGACACAATCAGTTCCCGGATGTATCGCCACAACACGTCCAAGGGAGCAACAAAGAAGTGGAACGTTCTCGGCTTAAATTAGCACTACGGTATCCAAAAGAACTGGAGGAAACGTTTTGTGCCATTTGGACCGTTGCTGGAGCGTATGCAAATACTCCTTAGACCAGCGGGACCAAAAATCTTGATGAATTTGTTGGAGCAATTGCCAACGAGAAAAGCGGTTGAGCGGAAAGTCGGAAAGGGCAAGTTCCGGAATAGCGGCTAAAGGTGCCAAAGTTAGAAAGTGACCTGGTGTAAGGCAAGTCAAGTCATTGGGGTCAGTGCTCATGAGTGTGAGAAGACGCGAATTTAAGATAACCTCAATTTGAACAACGACAGTGGCTAGTTCCGCATAGGTCAATACTTGTTCACCTATGGTACGAAGAAGCCAAGTTTTAACGGATTTTGCACCCGCCTCCCACAAACCACCAAAATGATGGAAATTAACTGTCGGTGAGCACTACCAAAATTCGTGCCGCAGTCACTGTAGAGATGATCACAACGGCCACGCCTGGCAATAATTTAGCGCATAGCTGCGAGAAATGCGTCGGTTGACAGATCAGAAATTAATTCAAGATGCAGCGCCTGGGTAGCTTGCAAATAAATACGCTTTTAACACTTTGGCACTCCTTACTCGAGACATGGTAATAAAAAAGTGACCAGCATAGTCGATGCCCAAACGAAGAAAGGGCTTGACTTGAGTGGCTCGACATGCAGGAAGGTTGACCATAGGAGGCTGCGATGCGGTAGGAGCAGTCTTCCAACAAGTCACACACCGACTCAGAACACGACGAATTGACTGCTTACTAGAAACAATCCAGAATTGTTGACGGACGATAAAATCAACAATTTGAAGACCCGCGGGGAAGTATTTCAAATGGACAAAACTGATATACAAATCCGTAAAGCAACTTTTACTAGGCAAAAGTACGAGAAATTTTTTTTTAGAGACAGCCAGCCACCAACTCGTACGATTTCTTCTCTAATAAAGGGATACAATTTGCGCAAATTCTTTTTTAGAACTGATCCAGACTGGAGGGTGTCAAGTTCAATTAAAAAATGAGTTTGTTGAGTGTACTTAATCAAAGGGATCAAAGCATTATGTAGCTCGAAAAAGAACAAAGGTCCGGTGTCTTTTGACAGCGGATGTTGTAGGTTATGGACAAAGCGGAGAATCCAAGCAACAATGCGAATAATGAACTGAAAAGAATCATTATTTTCCAAAACTATTTCAATCCAAGAAAAGTTTGCGACGGCGGTCAGAACAATAGAACGTTCTTCGATGAGAACCTCAGGAGAACTAAAATGTGGTATATGTGGATTATATTTTTCAAACAAAGGACACAAGGCAGGGGGTGCCGCCCACCATAAAGAACACTGGCAAAAGTCGCTACGTAGTAAACCACGTAACCCGACATTGGCAGAATTTTCGTTGGAGGAAATATAATGCCAAGAAGCGCGAGAAGTGTTCTCTTGAATATAGGAGACTTGATTGGCGACAAAGGTCTTCCAGCGCTGTGATGGGGAACAAATTCAAGAAGGAACCACCATGGTATCATACCAACAAAAAATTTTATCAAACGTAAGATGCGAATCAAAAATTTTGGGGATAAAGATTAATAGTTTTGATGCCAAGATGGCAGCAAAAAGTTCGAGTCTGGGCAAAGAAAGGGTACGTTTCACACTATTTTGCGAAATAAAAGAAGTCATGCTACCAAAGTCAAGTAAACAACGAAATTTCTGGAAAGAACCAGAGCGGTCAGCGATTTTTACCTGAACTGTGGAAAATAACACGACTGAAGTTTTAGGGAGCAAATTAAAGAAAACAACATTCGAAGTCGACGGGCCACTGCTGCTAAACGAAGTCAATGTTTCCTCAGAGGTAGGAGGAGTGAAAGGCCTGTAGCGGTCCTGAATAGTGGAACTAGTACAATGTAAAACCTCAGAGGATACGGGAGCAGAGCTGAAACGAGCCTTGGTACTAGTATCAGAAGCGGGTTTAGACGACACGTGGTAGAAGTGCAACAAAGAATGATGACGTTGATTACATTGGCGGCCTGAAAAAGTAGACTTGTATTTATTTAAAATGTGAGATTTGCTAAGGCAATTAATGCAAAGATGTTGGTTTTTTGCAAAGTTGTAGCGATCTTGAGAAGAAAGTTTGACGAAATCATTACAGCGATAAATATTGTGATCTTGTTTGCAAAGCGGACATTTATTAACATTAGACTTTGTCTGGAGTAACATGGAAACGGCAAAGCTCGACCTTGCATTGCTGTGAGTATGAACAACTTTGTTTATTTCAGATTTATGATTGACCGACAAATTTGATAAAAATTTACAAGTTTTTTCCAAGTAAACAATTAACTCTGCATAGGATGGAATAGAAGAGGGATCCTGATGCGACTCAAAATTACGAGCAGTGTGCACATCCAGGCGATTTAGGATCATTTGCACCAGGATAAAGTCTCATTCCTCTACAGGCAAATCAAACTTCTTAAGGGCTTGCGAGTTATCGGCAAAAGTGTCTACTAATCTTTGCAAA
The DNA here is from genome assembly GCA_036346225.1 of Platerodrilus igneus. Taxonomy (NCBI): domain Eukaryota; kingdom Metazoa; phylum Arthropoda; class Insecta; order Coleoptera; family Lycidae; genus Platerodrilus; species Platerodrilus igneus. The sequence continues at coordinate 10,078,225 of JARFIW010000791.1, forward strand.
CCCGATGGGTGGTCAGACTTCAATTTTGAGGATTCTACAATATTTTCCCAAAGAGCAGAAATGATGCGGCAAATACTACGATATTTTTCGCGAATTTTATTATATGCAAGGGGGTAATTTGAGGCGGTTAGATCAACATCTTTAACAGTAAGTAATGCGGAATTTTTAAAGGGACTGGATGTAGAAAAATTTATCGACGTCGGAAAGGTCGTCATTATAGTGAACCAGATTATCAAATCGATCAACAAAGGTTTCGAACGTACTGATATCACCGTCAAATAAATGGAGAATCAACGGCGGTAGAATCACTTTGGATTTTGCACTGTATGAAGGTGTATATCCACCTTCCACAGGAGAGACAAGATTGATTGGAAATAACTTGAAATAAAGAGCTTTAACAAGAAAAAAGGTATTGTCGAAGCGCTTTCTCTATTTAAAACTGATTATCTGCGTCTTCAGCCGAAGCGATTTCACCAATAGCGAAAGTATTTTGCTCAAAAAAGTTTTTTTTTAATCATGTCGATCGACGTGTATAGAGAAGGGAGTTAATTTGCGTGTTTCTCATAAAATATGCCATTTTGAGTCTGTTTGTCATGATTAGAAATTACTAAAGCGAAAGCGAAGAAATACCAGCGGGAATAAATATGCAAAGTAAAAGGAAACTTTTAATGTATGCACTAATATAAAGCAGGCAATTAGTATTGATTCTTATACCTTAATAAGCGGTATCTAACAATGTAAGGTAATATACATTTTATAGCTTGCAGGTAACATTCAAATCCGGCGAGAATTGATCATATAGGTTAATGCGGCGGTTAACTTCGATAACCACAGATGGTGAGATAAGTGAACATGTATACAAAAACAATAAAAATAGCGTAAACATTCAGGTACTTACCTGAGTTATTAGATTTTGCGGTGTTCAAAGAACTAGTAGTAAATAACGTCGACTTTTGACAGTAGATAGTATCTGTCTAACAAAAAACCATTGCGACGCACAGCACACGTTTAACTAAGTTTTAGCTGTACATCAATAACACAGAGTAGCTTGAAGGCTGAATTGCGACAAATGTAGTGACATTTTATGTACACGATGCGGATGCGAGTTTACCTGCAAGCTAACATTGAACTGCACGCGCAAAATTGGGATAATTAGAACACGTAAAAAAATCAAATATCATAGGTTAGATAAGGTTATTGCAAAGAACATTGTGCATTTTTATCAATTATTCATATGCTATAATTATATTATGACTAACAGTAAATTAACTATAAATACAAACCGAACAGGTTGTATTAAAATCATTTTCGAATATTCCTTCAATACACGTGAGTTTCTCATTAGGTGCTTGCCATGAGTTTATGAATGAATATGATTGCTCTGATTTAATATTATTTATGCAAATATATTATTGAAATTGCACTTTAAAAATTTATTTTTATGATTCATGCTAAAGCTGCAATAATTGCTTTATGAATGAATTTAAATTAAATGATTATATATCAATATTGATAAGCTAGTTAATGCATGGTTATCATCCCAGAAGAGGAGAAGACACAATGCATATACATGAGATTGTTGAAATTAACAGGGCCACTGAGGAAGTGGTTATGGAACAATTTCAAATTGTTCTGAAAATACGTGGCGAGCAAAAGAAGCAAAATCACCACTTTAACAAAAAAAATCCAAGAAAGTACTAAGTTATTGACCTTGTTCTTGTTGAAAAACAAAAAACCACTGAAAGCGTCAGAAGGCTGCGGTGCGACATCATAGTGGTCCATTTATTACAAAAGCTGTTTTACCATACCATCGATACATTGTGACAAAATGATTGAAAATCAAAAACTTTTCGGGACTGGTGCTAAAATTGGAAAATTTTTAGAAATCTAAATAATGTATGTCACTTTGTACAATTAATTACCTAATATGTATATTATATAGTTGGCTTACAGTCGTAAATTTGGGGGCCGCTTACTGACTATATCTGATATAAGCCAAAAACTGACACTGTCAGATATGATTGGCAAAAATGCCGAACATAATTAAAAGTTAAGTTGATGTATGGTGACATACATGATTTAGATTTGTAAACATTTTCTAATTTCAACACCAGTCCCGGTAGTGTAATTGGTAAATACGTCAGCCCGGAAAACAGAAATTGCAGGTTCAAATCCTTTCTGGGAGCTTATATTTTTCTTCTTTCAATCACATTTTACATTTTTGTCAATGACACCTAACAGTGTCAAATTTTTTACTTCTGTCAGATATAGACAGGAAGCGACGCCCAAATTTACGGCTGTAAGCCAATTATTTAATATACATATTAAGTAATTAATGGCACAAGGTGACATACATGATTTAGATTTGTAAACATTTTCCGATATCAGTACTAGTCCTGAAGAGTTTTCGACTCTCAAGCATTTTTGTCACTATGTATCGATAGGTTGGTAAAACAGCTTCTGTAATAAACAAACCACTATGGGGTCGCATCACAGCCTTCTGACGCTTTCAGTGGCTTTTTGGTTTTTCAACAAGAACAGGGTCGTTGACTTGGTACCTTCCTAGAATTTTATTTTTGTTAAAGAGATGATTTTGCTTCCTTTACTTGCCACATTTGGACTTTGCATAAAAGTCTATGTTATTATTTCATCTTATTAACTATAATACCTTAATATGTATTAACTTGTCTTGTGCAATTAATTTAGAACAGGAATCAGACATTGTAAGTGATGACTTGAGATATCCTATACTTAGAGATGAGTTTGAATTAGCATTAAAAAGTCTGAAAAATGGCAAGGCGCCGGGTACAGATAAGGTGCAAGCAGAAACTCTAAAAGCTGCCGGACGAGCAGTACCAGAACGTCTCTTCCAACTTGTAAGCTATATGTACGAGACAGGCGAGATATCCAAAGATTTCTGATAACATCATAGTAACTATACCAAATAGAAAGGCGTGGATAGATGTGAAAATTTTCGAACAATAAGTTTGACAGCACACGTGCCAAAAATATTAACTAGAATTGTACAAAGACGAATGGAAAAACGAGCTGAGGAGATACTAGAAGAAGATCAATTTGGGTTTAGGCGAAACAGGGGAACACGGGAGGCTATTTTAGCTCTGACAGTGATAATGGAGAAAACAATAGTAAAAGGAGAAAGCGCGTATTTAAGGTTTGTAGATCTGGAAAAAACATTCGACAATGTAAAATGGAAAAAAATGTTCGAAATACTCAAGAAATTGGAATGAATTATAGGGATAGACGAATGGTACATAGCTTATGCAAAGAGCAAACAGCAGTAATAGAATTAGAGCAGGAACGTAGAGAAGTAAACATTAGGGAAGGGATGAGACAGGGATGTGCCCTATACCCATTAATTTTTAACTTGTACATTGAAGAAGCAATGAGTACTGTCAAATACAGGAAGACATTTGGAATTACTATGCAAAAACAAAAAATCGATATGCTTAGATTTGCAGATGATATAGCGGTATTAGCATCTAGCAAAGAGGAGTTAGAAGCTGCTCTTAATAAAATGGAAACGGTTCTAACAGAGGGATATAGTATGAAAATTAACAAAAATAAAACTAAAGTACTAGTATGCAAAGGAGGTGAAAATAAATCAAAAACAAGAATACAAATAGGTAACAAGAACTTACAAGAGGTTAAGGATTTCTGCTACCTAGGAAGCCAAATAACACAAGATGGGAAAAGCGCAAAAGATATAAAACAAAGATTAGCATAAGGTCGTGCTGCATTTAACAAGAAAAAACAATTACTGTGTTCAAAGACAACAAACATAGAAAAAAGGAAATGATTGCTTAAAACATATATGTGGAGCATAGCACTGTACGGCTGTAAAGCCTGAACAGTAGGAGAAGCGGACAAGAAAAAGGTAGAAACCTTTGTACTGTGGTGCTACAGACGAATAATGAAGATATCATGGACAGAGAAAGTTAAGAACGAAGATGTAGTAAAAATGGTAGAAGAACGAAATAAGTGGAAAACGGTAAAAAATAGGAGATATAGAATGATAGGCCGCATACTACGACATGAAGGCATAGTGCGGAACATATTAGAAGCAGAGATAGGAAAAAAGAGAAGTATAGGAAGACCTAGGTTAGACTATTGCACACAGATAGTGAAAGATGTAGGCTGTAGGAATTTCAGGGAAATGTGTAGGCTGGCTCAGAATAGAAATCAATGGAGGTAAGCATTCGGCCAGTCCCAAGATGGATAAACTAATGACGAAAATAGTAACTATACTTAAACATGGTGATTATTATAAGCAACTACAAGTATTGGTTGGGCAATATTCTCGAATAATGTTAATTGTGTGTAAAAAAATTTTCTGGAAAACTTTTAATTCGGCAAATTTCTAAGTGCTAGGGATCTTAGCAGCCACAGGCTACTTAACTTCCTTCACTGAACCTCGGTGAAATAGAGCATAAAATTAGAAAACAATAGAAGCCGAACCGAATTGTATATAGACTGTGTGAGAATTTCAGGGAACTGTGTAGGCTAGTTCAGAATATAAATAAGTGCAGATACGTGACCAACCAGTTTTAAGACAAAAAACCAACCTAATGACGAAAAAATAAGTGCAGATAACTTTGATGTTTATTATAAACAATTGCAGTTATTGGTTGTGAAATACCTGCAACTAATGTTGACTGTGTGAGAAAACTTATTGGAAAAATATTAAATCGGCAAATGTTCAAGTGCTGGGGGTACTTGGCAGCCACAGGCTGCTTACCCCCTTTCACAACCGTTCATTTACATTTCCAATGCTTAGCCCGTAGGTACTACATTGGCCAGGAGGCGAGTTTTTTATTGCCTGGAAATTTAGAATTTTGCCGAACCCCTGCCGTTCCAGGCAAGGTAAGGATCTTTAACGTGCGTGACAACACTCACACACGGGACCTCCATTTAATCTTTCATCCGAACGAAGGCGTAATTTTTGTGAAAAATGCTCACCTACCATTTTTCAATCAGTCGGCCGTGTCGGGATTTGAACCCGGGAGCTTGGGATCCGTAGTCTTACGCTTACTACATTGATCCACGGCGACGCCCCCCTTTCACAACCACTAAATGTCAGACAAATAGGTTATATAATTGTAAAACAATAGATGGAAACTAAAGTGCATCTAACAAGAAAGAACAGCGCCTATGATGAAAGACAACAAACATTAGAAACCAAAAGAAAATTGTTGAAAGCATAGGTGTGGAGCACAACGCAGTATGCCTATGAAATACGGGCAGTAGGAAAAGCACACAGAAAAGCGGTAGCAGCCTTTGAAATTTTATGCCTCAGATGTATGAGGACCATAGCATGGACAGACAAAGATAATAACAAATAGGTTATAGAAATAGTAGAGGAACAAGGATATCTGTGGAGAAAAATAGGAGAAATAGAAGGGCAGAATACGTTCTAAAGCATTTTGGGGAATAGTATGGAATATATTACAAGCAGAAATAGAAAAAGATGTAGATGTAGAACTAGATCAGATAGTGATAGATGCAGATTGTGCAAATTTCAGGGAAATGTGTAGGTTAGTTCAGAATAAGAAACAATGATGGTACGCGTCTAACCAGTTCCAGGACTGAAGACTTAATGATGATGATGATGTGCAATTAATTACCTAATATATTGCTGTGGCAACGGCCCGCGTTGGTCGTTACTAAAAGAGTGCTATGACAAGGCCGCGCTGAGCGTTACAAAAAAGGTTAGTATGAAAAAGGCTGCACGTTGAGGCGCCGCTAAAAAAGTGATGTGGTAACGCCGCACGTTGTGATGCCGCTAAAAGGGTAATGTTGTAAGGCCTCTCGTTGAGTGCGTCGCTGAAAGAGTGATATGAAACAGATACTGCAATTTGTTTAACTTTAAATTGTTCACTTACCTTCCTTTTTTAACTTTGCATGGCTAGCTCAACGGATCTGACGGAGTTTTTAATATAACAAAGCATTTATACAGAATTAAATATTTTCTCTCATACAAAAGCATTTAGAATATTTACAACAATGTTTCTTTCAAACAAAAATAATTTCTAAGAAGGATATATAAAAAAATAGGTTCCTTACCTTATTTTAAATTTACAGAATTAAATTTATTTTTTTTGAAAATGTTTTACCTGGTTATAATCATTACCACGCTTGTAAGATTTGTTTTGGCCAGAAAAAGTTCTTGACAAATAATCTATTGAAAGGTCAGAGTATTTCGAACACAAATTCTCCTGGTAAAACCCTTTTACATAAAAAATATTATATGATTTACTCTTATTATTATGCCATACGTTAAATATGAATTAGTTAAAATAAATCTAAAAGTGATACTTGCAGAATCCACAAAAACGCTCCTGGTAATTAAAATATCTTCTTATTTTAATTTGATGTCCAATCAGTTTATAAGATTCTCCATATTAAAAATTTTCAATTCAAACAGCAATTACCAAAGTACATTTCTTCTTGATTATTTAATAAAACCTTTAAAAATAGCTTTATCTTGAAGAACTTTCGTTCATAATTAATAATTTACACTTTTCGTATTAAATTTCGTTTTAAACATTGCTTTTTTATTCATTTTCAACCTCCCCAGTATTCAATTATAATATGCTTACTGCATACACAGATACTATTTCCGCGTAGCAACAGCTTGAAGTTAAATAACATTTCGTGTTCGCATGAATGAAATCTAATGAATTAGTGAATGAAACCCAATGAATAAACGCTCTCTTTATATACAAATTTATCTGTTTCCAGAAGCTTACTCGAAAAATGTAGAACATTATGATGTAAGGGTCTTGGAAAATCCAATTAACGTCTAAAATCGTTGAGTTTTATGACCTAATTATCGTTCCAATTATCCGTCACGCGTGTTATCTGTTCTGTTTTAACACATATACTATTGTTGTGGCGTCGCATACTAATGCTAAAGATAATCACTTTCTTGGATTTTCCCAGGGATTTTGCAGGTGTTTTGTGTTTCAGCCGCTTTGAAGAATAAAATAATTATTTATTAGTGATAATTACGTCGTTCTAAAATACCGATGGCTCATCCTATTAGGTTCTAAAAAATTTTATGTTTTGAATGAATTGCTGTTATTCACAGGGTAATTAATTTAAACTGTAATTGTTTTTTAATGCAAAAAGGAGTTGCGCTTTTATAAGAAACGCTCGCTTTCGTGTTTCCGTACACAAAACTAATAAAAAAAATTTTGGGGTTTTAAATATACGTCGATTCGTAAACTAAAAGCGTAAAGCGAATACTCTTCTATGCTAGTTACAGCAAATCAAATGCATTTCCATCAAAATGCACTGATAATTAACAAGTAGAACAAATGGCCTTGCATTTATTTCAAAACAATCGATTTTTACTCTCGCATTTAATGCATTTTACTGTATCTCCCAATTAATTAATTTTTACAACTTACGTTACTTGCTATGTATCTACCATATGCTTATATAATACAGGGTGATTATTAATACACGCGCAATTTGCGTATTTGCATTTTACATCCATGAATAAAGGTACGCTTATATTATACAGGGTGTTACAATGAATTTACAAAAAATTCCACTTTTTCAGGATTCTATTATATTTTGTTGCGGTTTATTTTTGAAATTTGGGTTTGAATCACCTCTCTAGACCCTTATCTCGTCAATAATATATATATATATATATATATATAAAATGAAAAGAATTAATGGCAAGTGACTCAAATTCAGCCACGAGGGCATCCTGTCCAAGAATCCCCATCACAATGCAATCTTGGACAGGATGCCCTCGTGGCTGAATTTGAGTCACTGCCATTAATCTTTCATTTTCTAATTTAAGACTCATTAAACTAACTTCTCGATTATATATATATATATATATATATATATATATATATATATATATATATAATTGATGTAATAAAGAGGTCATGAGATTTCTTTCAAACCCAAATTCTATAAATAAAACCAAGAGAAAGAATCGAGGAAAAATTGAAATTTCCGAATACTTAATTGCTAGACCCTGTATAAATTAATCTCTGAAATACCGTAAAACCCATTTATTACACTCTCGTTATTACGAAACGTAAGAAAAACCTTTGTTTACGTAAACGCTTTAAGTGTGTGTGTAAACAATTAATTGTTACCTCATAATGGGCTTTACGTTATTACTATTGAATTAATTATGTAATCGACTTCCATGTGTAAATTGTTTAAAACAAGAAATAAAAATATTCATTTCTGTTAAAGATGCCTTAAAACGAGTACTTTATTAGTATATTAAGCAATTTCGAGCCTTAATTATTTATGTAATAAATATTCTGTGTGTAAGGTATGCGTTAAAATACATTTCAATTACTATAGAGCAGATCTTTTTGCATTACAATTGTTAGGAATACTATTCCATGCAAATCTTATTCTTTTGCAAAGCATAAAATAACCGTGTTTTAGAATTTTCAAATACGTCATTAATTACTGAGAAACACTATTAATTCAATTATTTTGCGTAAATCAATAAACGCTAGTTTGAGGAAATCGAGTTAACATTAAAAGGTAATAAAAGACTAGATAAGCCAATTGAATTGCTCTATGCATTTCAGTTCGATAGAATGAGACGGGACCATTAACTCCGTGCATTTGAGAAGAACAAACAGCGCGTATTACGATGAAACAAATATCACAAATTACACTAACTAGATCATTAAAATCGTGGAATCCGCGAAAATATTGCATCATTCAGCGGTGACTAAGATTCAAAAATACAATGGAATAGTGACGTATTGAGATTATTTTTTATATAAACGAAAGTAGTTAACGTTCAACATTCATTTTATTTTACGAGATTGATATGTAAGTTTGAGTAAACAATTATTCGCGATTTATTCCTTAAGTAACATGGAAGGCTTAATATTTAAAAATTTGCAATTTATCATTTGTCATGTAAGATTTAAAGTCGAATTGTATGCTGCAATAAATCAGTTTACTTATACATTTGAGTAGTTTCAACCATGGAAATTATCAAATGCAATTATTTGATAAAGAATCGTTTGTTTCAATGAAGATTGAACGTTTTTCAATACAAGAGCTACTCTGAAACTAATTAATTAAAAATAGTAGAAACACTTTTGCAAACAAATAAACTGTAATTTGAACGTCAATTGAAAATAAATCCAGGAAAGATTTAATACCGTCGAAGGTAATGAAAAAAGATTTAGATAAGCGCTATATGACCAGAAGAATTGTAAGTATAGATTTTAGATTTTCTTGTTTGGAACTGATAAGGATACTAATGTGAGTAATTTTAAATTTAGAATAAATTCTCATATTTATTATTTGTTAAGCGGATAGTTTGCATCAAGTTTTGAGGTCGGTGTTCGAAGCATATTGACCGTTAATAAATTATCTGTGAAGAGTTTTTGTCCAAACCCACTTACAAGCGTGGTAATAAGAAGTAGGCAAATTAAGCGGCTATTAATTAAAGAGGATTGTGTACCTTTTAGCAAGGATTAGGTAAGAATTATTACGTTACTTGTAGGAATTATTTTGTGTTTGAACTTAAGCTGTAAACTGTTCTATATTCTTTTGCATTAAAGAAAAGTGCTTTTGTTTATTGAGATTGTTGTGTTTTATTTCATTTTTTATAGTATAGTTTCCGTTGAGTTAGCCAGGCAGAGCAGAGAAAAGAAAAGAAAGGTAAGTATCATACTTTCTAGTGCATTCCTCACATTCCTCACATATATTTAATTGCACAAGGTAAATTGATAAATACTAACGTATTATAGTTAATAAGATCAAATAATAACTTAGACTTTTATGCAAAGCCCAAATGATTATTGAAAGATGGAAAATATAGTGTCTCTGACAGGATTTGAACCTGTATCTTCAGCTATCATGGCAGACGTATTTACCAATTGCAATTTATCAACTTACCTTGTAATAGCTAACTTCGTGCGTTTGAAAAGGATAAAACGCACGTTTACCATGAACATAAATCATAGAAATCCTCAGAAATATTATATCACCTGGCTGTGTTATATTTAAAACGGATCAGCAAGGATCTTGCATGTGACGTATAGAGATGATTTTTGTATATAAAACGGATCTAATTATGAACGTGGGGGTTATTCATTTTAAGAGGTCGAACATGTTATTTTGATGAGGTAATTCTTTCATAAGCCAAACAATATGCAACTGTGAGTAGAGATTAGAACGTATAAGTTCAAGCAATTTATAATGCAGTGTATGATGTGCAATAAGATACGTAGAACTTTGCATAAAAATGGAACATAATTTTTGTATATCACTACGAGAATTGAATAATCTTCGACATAGATAATCCTCATGCAAGAAAATACGCTGAGTTTGATTGATTAAAAATAAAATGCACTTTTCGAACCGATATCTTTGGAGATGTGAAATGAAACCAAGGAATATTTAATGCCGTTAATTACGATGGAGATGAGTTTTTGATAAGCTCTATTCGACAATAATACCAGCAAGTATAACTTGTAAATTTTTTTTGTAGCCCATAAAGATAATTTAATGTTAGCACTTAAGGTAGAATAAGTTCCTAATTCACTTGTGTTAGGGATAATTTCCGAAAAAGTTTTAACGTTAGAGTTTGAAGTATTTTGACCTTTAATAAGTAATCTGTGAAGCACGATTGGCCAATTATACTTACGAGCGGGGCTAGTAAAAGTTAAAAAAATTATTCACTTATAAATTAAAGAGGATATTGTAGTACCTGTTAACAAAGATTAAGTAAGGTACATTTTAGTAATAATTTAGGAATAATTATTATGTATTAAGCTGTTAATTGCTCTAAATTCTTTTGTATGAAAAAAAAATGTTTTCAAATGTACAGAAGTTTTTTGAGATTGCTGTGTTTCATTTCATTATATATATTGCTGTGTAATAATTTGGCCCCACGGCTTTGGCGTCATAAAATGCTATGTTAATCGAGCCCCACGATTGCGTCGATCATAAAATGCTGTGTTATTTTCTTTATATTAATCAAGCACTTGTAAAAATGTTAATTTATAAATCTCTTTGCCTCAACTAGCTGATTCAATTATATAAAGCAATTCTACAATACACAGTATAATGATTAAATATTTACAACCTTTTTAAATTTTTTTTCCTTTTTCAGAATATTTACAATTTGTCAGGTTTTGAGAAAATGAACTCAACAAAACGAGATTTTTATTGTATTTAGAGACCTTTTGAAATGTTTCAAGATGCCTATTGCCTTTCACAAATTTATCAAAGAAACTCCGGTTTTGTTGGCTCTTACATTTTTGAATTATTAATGAATTAAAACAGTTTACAGAAATAAATCATATCAAAATATCTAACCTGGAGTGGTTCAGTAGCTTCTCTGCATCCCCAAGAGTTTTCGTGTCCAGTCTGAATGTTTTGAGTCGTATTTGAAAGTCGACATCTACCCAAAATACAATCCAAATCGTTATTAATGAGTTTATTCCAATAAAAGGTTTTTCATATCCGTAATTAACGAAACAGTAATAGAATATTTACCATGTCAGTGATTAGTCTAACAGGCAGTATTCTCCAGAGTCTTCCTGAGTCGTATCCAAAACTCACATCCTAGATCGTATCTAGATTCGTATCCACGACTCGTACCCAAGATCGCACCCAAGAGCCGTCTGTAGTAGAACGGCTCGCTTACACAATTTTTACACTCTTATAAAAATGATTTTCACTTTACTTTTATATAACTTTTTTGCGTGAATAATTTAGCACTTTTGAGTATAGTGACTGCCCAGTTTCAAATGTATACTCACTCGTTGTTCAATTGTTATCGTATTTATAGGCCTTGCCCCTTTGTTTGCGATTCGTTGTTTCCACGTGTTGGGCGACACCAACTGTCTTATCTCTTGTGTTATTTCGGAAACTTTATCAATTGTGTAGTTTAATTATTTGGAAGAACGCTCAAGTTGTCAGGTAATTCGTTCACATAACATCACATTTAGTTCAGAAATCTCAGGAATTTTCGTTTATTAAATCATGTATTCTTGCTATTTGCTTTATTCTAATCTAAATAGAAATAAAGTTGGTGTTTGTTTATTTCCTAGTTAAATTGGATTTTTGACCAAATGTAATACTTTTCTATCACGTACGCTTTTCAAATAATACATAATTTAGCCTGTGTAAATGATGATATATTTAACGCACTTGTTGAATATTTATCTAGCCAATTCATATAGGTTCTCCGTTGATTTAATTTTTACGCATTTCATTACATTTTTAAATCTTATATTTGCTCGTAACTACTCTCCTGGATATGCGTTTAATCGCTTATACTGTTACATACAGTGTGCTCTCAACTAACAATATTTATAATGACCTATTTACTCTTCTAATATCTGTAATTATGTGCTTTCGTTATTTGGGAGTTTCTTTTGTTTATTCTACGACCCCTATGATTTTAACCTACCCCTAAATTAACCCTATAATTACAACATTAAATTGCTATGATATCGCCGTACTCCGATGTATTTAACGTTCAATTGCCGGATGCTCGCCACCGCTCTGTTTCTCTAAATAACCTAGGATAAATTTTAGATTTCATACAATTCTTCTTATATGCATCGACTAGCTCAGTTCAACCCCACACAGAGTGCACGACTCTACGATAACAGAGAAGTTTTTGCGCCCTTTTTTGTCCTAAATAAGGTAAACAAAATTAAACAAAATTTATATAGTAGCCAAAATATGTACAATTTGTAGCTCTACAACCTTTATATCATTCGTTATTTAGGAAAACCCCTGAAGCAAAGTAACAATATAAATTAGTTTGTGCTCAAATTATGACTCCCTTAAAGCCAGCATATCTCATGCAACATGACTAATACACCATATTTTTTCAATTATTATTTCAAGCTGAAAAAAATTGACCCACCTGGAATTTGAATCCGAACCTCTAGCATGAAAAGTAACATTGAATACCACTAAGCCACTGCAGCTCGATACTAACCGTACATGGGTTAGGTATTGGTGGTCAGTTCAGAAGCGCTTAAGAATGTTTTGTATGTACCATATTGTAATAAAGCGGTGCCACTTCACAGTTTAAAAACGAAAAATAATTAATGCAATTTATTAATGTATTATAAATATACATTAATACCGAAATTTGTTACCATATTCATGACAAAAATATAAAATGCAAAAATACAATAATCAGTGAAAATATAAATTTGGATGAAACGGTTGAACTAAAATACTTCTGATTGTTGTCCGAGAATCTATTGACATTATTATGAGAACCTTCCCTAACAAGCCTTTCTTTTAAAATAAACATTTATAAGAATTGCTAGACGAACCATACTACTTTTATAGTATGTTACATACTAAGGCACGTAAGTAGGATTTGGTGACGAGACGGTTTGCAACCCTCGCTTCGCTAGAGCTGCAAAATGTCGCGTATGTATATTATTTTTCCCTACCCTAAATTCAAAATCATTAATAATGCCCTTAAATTAAGTTTAAAATTCAAATAAGAATAGAGAATTATTTAATGTAGGCTTAGACCCTTAACCATGGATTTGTAACTATGGCTTATTTCATGTGGATGACAGTCACTTACGTACCAAGGAAAGTAAGTAAAAATGTACATCCCGCTTCACAGCCATCCTAGTAAATGCAACTTACGAAAGGTAGTCTCAGTGACGTCGGTGTCACGGTTAAGGTAGGGAAAAAATTATTTACATGTATTTAATTCCCTGGTCTCATTTGTCTCTATTTGTTTTTACATCACTGCAGGCAACGGACTAAAATTGTGGGTATTATACATCCATAAAGCTTTGATTCAAAAATGATCCTTAAGGACGTATCTTGAAGATTACGCTCGGGCTTTATTCAGTGTCACTTCCCAATTAAAATATTTAATACGTTGTCTCGTACCGCAAATTTCATTATATAAAATTCAGCATAATAGACTACGAAGGGATTTACTAATGTTCCACAGGGTTTTCATGAAACGTGCCTAGGAGCTTCAATTACGATTACTAATTATGTTTTAAGGGTGTCCTTTGGTTGGCTTTATGTAGCGGATAAATTTAACAAGGGTATATCAGATGCTTAACAAATACAACAAAGTTGTTTTTACTGCAAATTGCGAATTGTTAGTTTTACAATACTACAATATAAACTCAATATGAAAGCTAAAACATTTAGATATGTAAAGAAAACGTTTGTTGAAAGTTATCGACGCACCAACAAAGCATACAAACCTGACTCTATTAGGATTCAAACCATTATATTTAGCTCACAGCAGCAATTTTACTTACCTAACCCGTTCATTAATTTTGCTATCTTTTATTGGAAAACGATTACCAAAAGATCAGAACATTTAGCATATTTTCGAAACAAAAGACTCCCTTGTAAGTGTTTTTACTGAATAGTTTATCTACGAGGGTGGTTTGAAAAGTTATCGAAAATGAAGGGAAAAATGAAAAAAATTGTCTTTAAAATATAGTTTATTTTTCAAAATAATCTCCGTCAAGTTGAATACACTTCATCCAGCGATGTTCCAAACCCATTATGCCATCACGAAAGTGCGATTTTTCAAGGCCTTCAAAATAGTCGTCGACAGCTGCTTTTACTTCTTCGTCCGTGGAAAATCGTTTTCCCCCCAAGGAAAACTTTTAGTCGTGGAAATAGATGGAAGTCAGAAGGAGCCAAATCAGGCGAATAAGGTAGATGTTGCAACAGATTACTTCAGATCATTCAATTTTTGCATTGCTGCTGCACTTGTGTGTGGACGTGCATTATCCTGATGGAAAATGATCTTCTTCTTACGAAATGCAGGTCTTTTTTCACGAATATTTTTATCCAGTTGGCCTAGAAGTTTAGCGTAATATTCACCGTTTATTGTTTGGCTCTTGGGAAGATAGTCGATTTGTAGGACACCTTTAGCATCCCAAAAAAACTAATGCCATAACTTTTCCAGCCGACTTCACGGACATTGCTTTCTTTGGTAGTGGAGAACCACTATGTCTCCATTGTATAGATTGTTGCTTGGTTTCACGGGTATAATAGTGAACCCAAGTTTCAGCTGTCGTAACAAATCGTCGGACGAAATCAGTTTTATTGGAGTTAAGGCGGTCTAAACTCTGTTGGCAAATTCTCTTCCTCTGAAGGTTTTGATCAATTGTCAGTATGTGCGGCACCCATCTTGCCGAAAGCTTTTCATACTTAATTCCGCAGTTAAGATATGAAATGGTCTTTCATCTGAGATACCTGCATTCACAGCAATTTCGGAGACCTTTAATCGACGATCCTGCGTAACCATATCATTAACTTTTGGGCGATTTCAGGCGTGGTTGCAGTTTTGGTCGTCCGCTGCACGGGTCACCTTCTAGGCTCTCACGACCACGTTTAAATCCCATCACCCACTTGTGCACAGTTGTAAATGATGGAGCGGAGTCTCCTAATGTATTCTGCATATCTCTATGTATTTCTGTTGCTTTCCAACCCTTTTTTAAAAAATATTTGATACAGCGCGTGTTTCAGTTTTATCCATTTTGAAAAACTCACAAAACTAACTTTACTTTATGTAGCACCAAATTAATACTACTTGACAGAATAATGTCAAATTTAACATTTGCGCACTAGATAGTTGGATCCATCAATTGCATATGATTTATTTGAACTGATGCTGCCATCTGTGCTCCATTTCGCGAACTTTTCAAACCACCCTCGTATTATAGCTAAATGACAGCTGCACGGAAAACATACTTTAGTTCCTAACGTCGTTATACACAGGGCGTAATATTGCACAAATTTTCAGTACAAAACGAGAAACTCAATTGAATAAAACAAGCTTACATTGATTAGTCTATGTATGTAAGGTAGAATTAAATACTCACCTTGTATTACGGATATTGTTCCTCTAAACGTAGGTCAGCGTTATATTTGGGTCAATAGTTAATTTATTCAGTAGATTCGCAGCAAAGTTTGTTGCTAATCAACAACATTATAAAACACAAAAAAATGTTAATATAGGAGGAAGGTAGGAATTTCACAGATAGCTTTATTGCATACTAACTGGACACTTGCTCTATTCGGTTGAAAAGTCCAAAGTAATCTTCCCCATGCCGCTGTTTGTTCACACTAACTTGTAAAAACCCCTCTCCTATATTGCATGTTTCCTAATGGTTGAAGAAAATGTCTATCCGACAAATACACATAATAAATTATAAGTCGTTTCCCTAACAGTGTATTGGAATTCAAAGCGCATTCATATGGGTCATAACCTACTTATACTATCTAAATTAAGATGGTAAGTATACTTACAATTTAAGATGGGAAATCTCCTATGTTAATTATTGAAATCAACTTTGTGACGCCAAAAAAACGTGTTACCGAGCCACATTTAAATCAAGTTAAGACAAAAATAAACAAAATCAATCGTAATGTTTATATATTTTAGAAATTTTTTAAAAGGCCAAGATAATAAAGTATTTTGTTTTTCTTTATCTCTTAGCTTTTATCATATACACAAGTTTGTACTGCAGTCATTTATTTCTTACCTTAGCTTTCTGATCCAATCACTGTCTTTTCGTCGTTTCCCAATTCCTTCTTTTACACTATCTCTACCTCTGGCTCCTAGTTCTTACATTTCTTTACACTAAGCTCCTTCTTGATGTATTCCTATAAAAACTCTCATTTTATTTTCAATATATCTACGCTTAACCAACTACTAAATATCCGGCTTTTTCAAAATTTCCTTCTTTTTTAAATATACAAGTAATTGAGCTACCGAGACCGATAATTCAATTGAAAGATAGCAAGCATAAATCAACTGTATCATAACTAACACTATCATCATCATCTTCATCATCATCATCATCATTACCGTTAGTTGTGAGCCAAAAAGAAGACTGTGAAGCTTTTGTTGACTTTGGGCTTCAACAAGAATGTTGTAGAATGCCTCCGACTTGCTAGTTGTTAAAAGAATTTCTCCCCAGATGGTAGATTTGAAAACTTCTTGTAAAGTTTAAGGAATTTCCAGGTTTAACGTTCGATTATCAAAAGTTAACGCGCAAGCAAGTGGTATTATTATTGCAATATATGTACAATTGTTTTAAATGTTACATTTATTAGAGATTATTTTTAATCAATAATTTCGAAGAGCGCCAATTCAATATAAAAGAACGTATAGTTGACTACTTTATCAACGATATTTTACCTTTTAATAATGCAAGTTTTATAAAATTTGTTAAATTGATTAATTTTACACGGCGGCTTAAAAATTTGCCTTATGATTTAACTAACGGACTGGATTTGTTTGTGCACAAAAATCTCCATAAGAAAATTAATATTAAAAGGTTTTGATTTCAAACACCGCCTATTCTAAATTAAATGTTCATAACTGTAAATCCCAACATCCTCTCACCTACAAAATTCGTACCATTATCACTATAAATGATGTTGGGACTACCGCTTCAAGCGACAAACCTTCCCTGTGTTTGAATGAAGCAAGAAGTGTATAGAGACGTACAAAATTCTAGATGAACCGCACGATAAATAGCACATATTAAAAGGCATATCCATGCCTACCTTCCGTCTTTCTAATGTAAGGGATCAGTCATGTCTACCCCTATAACTTCAAAGACAACAACATCTCAAACTCTATCACAAAGCAAGGGCGGACATTCTGCCTCAATGGTTTTGCATTTTGTCTGTAGCAGGTTATTCATTTAGATCAAGCAGATTTCACACTCTACATCCAATATCGTTCTCGCAAAATACTTCGCAGTCCCTGAACTCCGACATGGTAGGTCTTTTTGTTTACGTCTAAAATTAATCTTTCCACAATGGGATGTTTAGCAGGCAATAAGGCTGGGAATCTAAAAGGTAGATTATAATATCTATTGCTCACTCTCGATTTAAGCCTCCTGCCACCGTGCTCATCATAAAATGTGCTCAACCCTCCCAATTCCTTCTCATTATCTCCAGAAAACCGTTCCACTTGAATGATTTGAACACAAAGTTTTCGGCCAGGTTGATCTCTTCCGCGGTAAGCTCTTCGTATTGTCTTTGGGATAGATTTCTAGTACTAAAAATAAACCTAAATAACCATGCCACCATTCTTAAAGTTTGAGAATATTTCGAGAAGTACGTCATTCTCTAATCGTCAGAATCCATCGATAAGAAAATGGTGACTAGTGTTTTTTCGTTCCAGAACAATTTCGTTTTGGTGTCCGACAAGATCACTTATTGGCCACTCATCTGGAGTTTTGTACAACCATGATGGTCCCTCTCACTATCGTGATTCTGCTAGTTTTGTACACCCTCGCGAAGGTAAATCAGCTGGATTTAACGCTCCTCTGATGTGGCAGCAATTTTTACGCCCTGTTAATATCCGTATTTCTGCGACTCTATTCGCAACAAAAGTGCTCCATAGTTCTGTTCGCCGCACGCAAGCCAAAACCGTAGACGAATCGCTTCAGAAATACGATTCAAGTATACCATCGAAATTATTTTTTAGATTATTGTATGATCTAGCATCAATTGTAGCCGCTAGTAAATCCAACCTAAGTATAGTCAACCTACGAATAGGCGCAACTCTAGCTTTGGCAACCATCAAAAATACGGAAACCACTCCCTTTTTACACACTCTAAGAAGATGGCGCAAGCAAACGCATTTTTACTGGCGTCACAAAACGTGTGTAGACTACAATGGTCTGCCTTTTACCCTCAGTTTGGATCCATCTTGGAAATTTTATCTTAGTTGCATTAGACAATTCATTTATCCATTCTTTAAATGTCTTCTCTGGTTTTATGTCTACCGATTGATCCCACGTTACCTGCTTATCCCACAGTTGTTGTAACGACAATTTAGGTGTCAACGTTACTAGGCAAGTAATTCCAATAGGCCCGAACACACATTGAGCCGTCGATAGTATGGACCCTTTGGTGACAACTAACTTGTCCAAATAAAGATCCAATCTGACACCCTGTTCATTAACCGACATCGTATCTGTTACCGTATCCTAATTTAGTTCAAGTGCATTCACTACATTAGCTCCTGTGTGACTAGCATTTAGGAAATATTCCAATCCTTTTGATCAAACTTTGCTTTGTCCATCACAGTTTTCGTTTCGCGTATAAAAGTATGCAAAACACTTTCAATTACCCAGCTAGTGACACAGTTGTCAACGTAGAAACTCCGCAGAAGACACAAAATAGTCTCCCTTAAATACGAAACATCAATTTGACTATTTTTCTGCTGACCGCAATAGTTGCCCCCAAAAAGAATGGACTGCAGTTAACTTCAAATAATAGTCTTCTATGTGGGTACACTTGTCTGTTTCTATACCGACCGACCCATAAGAAACTTAATAAATTCCTATCGTCAGGGTACACCGCAATCTGAACAAAAACTTTACAAATATCAAAAACCACTTCATATCTAGCTCTCCAAAATTTCAACAAAATGTCAGGATTTTGTTCTAATAACTAATAAGTTTATGCTCTTTTTTAGGCAGTGATCCAAAGATGGACTTGCTTTAGCGTGTGAGGATGCATCGAAAATGGGCCGTAGCTTGATAGTAAGACTATTTTCCGTTATGACTGGGGTTGGGACATATAGTAGCCGCTTGTACCATTTATATTTACTACATCTACTTTTTTAATCACCCCTTCCTCTAACCGCTCACGAAAGCTCAATGTATAAACTATTCTTTTCTCTGCAACTTCATAATTATCAGGTAAAGGGGGGTGGCTCTCCAACCACGGTAAGCGTATCTGATATCGATCTTCCTGATCAATTCCCACAGTTTCACAAAAAATTCGTGCGTCGCCGTAGCTCTATCTTCTTTCAATTTCTTCTCTGAAGTATCTGTAATTCCTAAGACATCCAATTGCCACAGATTTTTAATACTAGCATCTTGCACAAACAAAGATAATGAAACAGTAGCTAGATTGGTCGAAATAAAGTCTTCCTGATGTGATGTAACTTTACCCATAAGGGTCCATCCCAAAAGAGTCTCTACGGCAGTTAAATCGCATTGCATTACCATGATATTGCCTGTATAAAGCGTATTGGCCACATCGGCTTCAATTAGAACTTCAATAGGGCATGGTTTCCTTATATAAAAGATAACAATATTTAAATTACGCATCTCTTCAGACCACGATCCATAAAAAATAGGCGCGACATAACTGCATATGTTAATTAAATCTAGCGCTTCAAAGGTAATTTTATGCTCATCTTTCGATACTGTTATATCATAGCAAGCATGTGATTTAGGCAACTCAATACCTACAAACAAACAGTGCATTACCTTCTCTATGCGTTTAGGTTCCAGTCCAAGACCATCAACTGTAGATTTAAGAACATAAGAATGTTGTGACCTACTGTCAATCAAGGTACGGATCGCACGTACTCTTTTCCCACCCATCAGGATAATTCTTAAAGTTTGTAAAAACACGTTCTAATTGGTGTGTATGGCGAAAACTTGAGTTTTATCGCTACCAGACTCATCCCGGTTTTTAGGTAGCTCACTTACAGAGACAGGACTTTCTTTCCGTCGTAAATCTTGACACGTCGCTACAAGACTTAGAACATACCAAACATTTAGGAAAAGTGTGGCATTTTTTAGACATATGTCCTATACATAACTAAGAAAAACGCGTTTTCTTTTTGTTAGAATCGCCCTTTTCTCGCTCAACGTCATGCTCCTAACCTTAAAACAAAAAATGCTAGCATGTGTTTGATTGCAAACAACACTGTTGCACATTTTTTACATTTATATGGCCCTAACAAATACTCTAGTTTATTCAAAACAATATAACACTTTACCAGGGCTAAGACAGCACAGTAGAACGAGAGCGGGGATATCCTGTAATATAACAAGCCCACGGTAAATAAGCGTAGAAATTTGCTTAAGAAAAATGAAATCTCCTAATAGACAGGCGGCTAGCAGAGTGTAAGCCCTGAATAGATTGTGAGACGTGTTGTGGGTTCGATAATCGAATAAACACTCTATGACGTGTTATTCCACTAATAGTAATTGTTTCCCGAATGATCTCCTTTTGTGTGTTTACACTGCTTTCCATCGAACGACAGATTTTACTCTGGTAACTTTTTTGTACATTAAAATGTAAACTAAATCTAAAAACTCAATAAATCGCTGTATATAAATTGATACATTAATTATTGCATACTTTTAAAACTAATTGAATTGTACATCTATTTTATTTCTTAAGTTTGATGGGTATGTTTGTTTAGATTATAGAGCTAGGTAGAGCAAACTTTAGTTTTTGAAAATTTGAGTCTTTTTAAGATTTAAAAGAATTTTTTTAGACTTTTAGAAGGGTAAAAAGGCCTCGTATGGTCAAATGGACCTCAAAATCGGATTCCCCATGGTTGAAAACCTATAAAACCATGTCTATTTCGAAATTTTATATTTTTGACCTTTTGACCTTAAAATGTCATTTTAAAGGTCAAAACCTAATTTTCGCCAAAAAATTCTTTCAGATTCGGTATCAGGGGGTTTGATTACGTATAAAAAAACGTACCTTTAATAAATTGGAGCCAGCCATTATATGGAAGATTTTCCGATTTTTCAAGGCCTTCAAAATAGTCGTCGACAGCTGCTTTTACTTCGTCGTCCGTGGAAAATCGTTTTCCCCCAAGGAAAACTTTTAGTCGTGGAAATAGATGGAAGTCAGAAGGAGCCAAACCAGGCGAATAAGGTAGATGTTGCAACAGATCACTTCAGATCATTCAATTTTTGCATTGCTGCTGCACTTGTGTGTGGACGTGCATTATCCTGATGGAAAATGATCTTCTTCTTACGAAATGCAGGTCTTTTTTCACGAATATTTTTATCCAGTTGGCCTAGAAGTTTAGCGTAATATTCACCGTTTATTGTTTGGCTCTTGGGAAGATAGTCGATTTGTAGGACACCTTTAGCATCCCAAAAAACTAATGCCATAACTTTTCCAGCCGACTTCACGGACATTGCTTTCTTTGGTAGTGGAGAACCACTATGTCTCCATTGTATAGATTGTTGCTTGGTTTCACGGGTATAATAGTGAACCCAAGTTTCAGCTGTCGTAACAAATCGTCGGACGAAATCAGTTTTATTGGAGTTAAGGCGGTCTAAACTCTGTTGGCAAATTCTCTTCCTCTGAAGGTTTTGATCAATTGTCAGTATGTGCGGCACCCATCTTGCCGAAAGCTTTTTCATACTTAATTCCGCAGTTAAGATATGAAATGGTCTTTCATCTGAGATACCTGCATTCACAGCAATTTCGGAGACCTTTAATCGACGATCCTGCGTAACCATATCATTAACTTTTTGGGCGATTTCAGGCGTGGTTGCAGTTTTTGGTCGTCCGCTGCACGGGTCACCTTCTAGGCTCTCACGACCACGTTTAAATCCCATCACCCACTTGTGCACAGTTGTAAATGATGGAGCGGAGTCTCCTAATGTATTCTGCATATCTCTATGTATTTCTGTTGCTTTCCAACCCTTTTTTAAAAAATATTTGATACAGCGCGTGTTTCAGTTTTATCCATTTTGAAAAACTCACAAAACTAACTTTACTTTATGTAGCACCAAATTAATACTACTTGACAGAATAATGTCAAATTTAACATTTGCGCACTAGATAGTTGGATCCATCAATTGCATATGATTTATTTGAACTGATGCTGCCATCTGTGCTCCATTTCGCGAACTTTTCAAACCACCCTCGTATTATAGCTAAATGACAGCTGCACGGAAACCATACTTTAGTTCCTAACGTCGTTATACACAGGGCGTAATATTGCACAAATTTTCAGTACAAAAACGAGAAACTCAATTGAATAAAACAAGCTTACATTGATTAGTCTATGTATGTAAGGTAGAATTAAATACTCACCTTGTATTACGGATATTGTTCCTCTAAACGTAGGTCAGCGTTCTATTTGGGTCAATGGTTAATTTATTCAGTAGATTCGCAGCAAAGTTTGTTGCTAACCAACAACATTATAAAACACAAAAAAATGTTAATATAGGAGGAAGGTAGGAATTTCACAGATAGCTTTATTGCATACCCTCACTAACTGGACACTTACTCTATTCGGTTGAAAAGTCCAAAGTAATCTTCCCCATGCCGCTGTTTGTTCACACCAACTTGTAAAAACCCCTCTCCTATATTGCATGTTTCCTAATGGTTGAAGAAAATGTCTATCCGACGAATACACATAATAAATTATAAGTCGTTTCCCTAACAGTGTATTGGAATTCAAAGCGCATTCATATGGGTCATAACCTACTTATACTATCTAAATTAAGATGGTAAGTATACTTACAATTTAAGATGGGAAATCTCCTATGTTAATTATTGAAATCAACTTTGTGACGCCAAAAAAACGTGTTACCGAGCCACATTTAAATCAAGTTAAGACAAAAATAAACAAAATCAATCGTAATGTTTATATATTTTAGAAATTTTTTAAAAAGCCAAGATAATAAAGTATATTGTTTTTCTTTATCTCTTAGCTTTTATCATATACACAAGTTTGTACTGCAGTCATTTATTTCTTACCTTAGCTTTCTGATCCAATCACTGTCTTTTCTTCGTTTCCCAATTCCTTCTTTTACACTATCTCTACCTCTGGCTCCTAGTTCTTACATTTCTTTACACTAAGCTCCTTCTTGATGTATTCCTATAAAAACTCTCATTTTTATTTTCAATATATCTACGCTTAACCAACTACTAAATATCCGGCTTTTTCAAAATTTCCTCTTTTTAAATATACAAGTAATTGAGCTACCGAGACCGATAATTCAATTGAAAGATAGCAAGCATAAATCAACTGTATCATAACTAACACTATCATTATCATCTTCATCATCATCATCATCATTACCGTTAGTTGTGAGCCAAAAAGAAGACTGTGAAGCTTTTGTTAACTTTGTGCTTCAACAAGAATGTTGTAGAATGCCTCCGACTTGCTAGTTGTTAAAAGAATTTCTCCCAGATGGTAGATTTGAAAACTTCTTGTAAAGTTTAAGGAATTTCCAGGTTTAACGTTCGATTATCAAAAGTTAACGCGCAAGCAAGTGGTATTATTAATGCAACATATGTACAATTGTTTTAAATGTTACATTTATTAGAGGTTATTTTTAATCAATAATTTCGAAGAGCGCCAATTCAATATAAAAGAACGTATAGTTGACTACTTTATCAACGATATTTTACCTTTTAATAATGCAAGTTTTATAAAATTTGTTAAACTGATTAATTTTACACGGCGGCTTAAAAATTTGCCTTATGATTTAACTAACGGACTGGATTTGTTTGTGCACAAAAATCTCCATAAGAAAATTAATATTAAAAGGTTTTGATTTCAAACACCGCCTATTCTAAATTAAATGTTCATAACTGTAAATCCCAACATCCTCTCACCTACAAAATTCGTACCATTATCACTATAAATGATGTTGGGACTACCGCGTCGAGCGACAAACCTTTGCTGTGTTTGAATGAAGCAAGAAGTGTATAGAGACGTACAAAATTCTAGATGAACCGCACGATAAATAGCACATATTAAAAGGCATATCCATGCCTACTTTCCGTCTTTCTAATGTAAGGGATCAGTCATGTCTACCCCTATAACTTCAAAAACAACAACATCTCAAACTCTATCACAAAGCAAGGGCGGACATTCTGCCTCAATGGTTTTGCATTTTGTCTGTAGCAGGTTATTCATTTAGATGAAGCAGATTTCACACTCTACATCCAATATCGTTCTCGCAAAATACTTCGCAGTCCCTGAACTCCGACATGGTAGGTCTTTTTGTTTACGTCTAAAATTAATCCTTCCACAATGGGATGTTTAGCAGGCAATAAGGCTGGTAATCTAAAAGGTAGATTATCATATCTATTGCTCACTCTCGATTTAAGCCTCCTGCCACCGTGCTCATCATAAAATGTGCTCAACCCTCCCAATTCCTTCTCATTATCTCCAGAAAACCGTTCCACTTGAATGATTTGAACACAAAGTTTTCGGCCAGGTTGATCTCTTCCGCGGTAAGCTCTTCGTATTGTCTTTGGGATAGATTTCTAGTACTAAAAATGAACCTAAATAACCATGCCACAATTCTTATAGTTTGAGAATATTTCGAGAAGTACGTCATTCTCTAATCGTCAGAATCCATCGATAAGAAAATGGTGACTAGTGTTTTTTCGTTCCAGAACAATTTCGTTTTGGTGTCCGACAAGATCACTTATTGGCCACTCATCTGGAGCTTTGTACAACCATGATGGTCCTTCTCACTATCGTGATTCTGCTAGTTTTGTTGAAGTACACCCTCGCGAAGGTAAATCAGCTGGATTTAACGCCCCTCTGATGTGGCAGCAATTTCTACGCCCTGTTAATATCCGTACTTCTGCGACTCTATTCGCAACAAAAGTGCTCCATAGTTCTGTTCGCTGCACCCATGCCAAAACCGTAGACGAATCGCTTCAGAAATACGATTCAAGTATACCATCGAAATTCTTTTTTAGATTATTGTATGATCTAGCATCAATTGTAGCCGCTAGTAAATCCAACCTAAGTATAGTCAACCTACGAATAGGCGCAACTCTAGCTTTGGCAGCCATCAAAAATACGGAAACCACTCCCTTTTTACACACTCTTAAGAAGATGGCGCAAGCAAACGCATTTTTACTAGCGTCACAAAACGTGTGTAGACTACAATGGTCTGCCTTTTACCCTAAGTTTGGATCCATCTTGGAAATTTTATCTTAGTTATATTAGACAATTCATTCATCCATTCTTTAAATGTCTTCTCTGGTTTTATGTCTACCGATTGATCCCACGTTACCTGCTTATCCCACAGTTGTTGTAACGACAATTTAGGTGTCAACGTTACTAGGCAAGTAATTTCAATAGGCCCGAACACACATTGTTACCGTATCCTAATTTAGTCCAAGTGCATTCACTACATTAGCTCCTGTGTGACTAGCATTTAGGAAATATTCCAATCCTTTTGATCAAACTTTGCTTTGTCCATCACAGTTTTCGTTTCGCGTATAAAAGTATGCAAAACACTTTCAATTACCCAGCTAGTGACACAGTTGTCAACGTAGAAACTCCGCAGAAGACACAAAATAGTCTCCCTTAAATACGAAACATCAATTTGACTATTTTTCTGCTGACCGCAATAGTTGCCCCCAAAAAGAATGGACTGCAGTTAACTTCAAATAATAGCCTTCTATGTGGGTACACTTGTCTGTTTCTATACCGACCGACCCATAAGAAACTTAAAAAATTCCTATCGTCAGGGTACACCGCAATCTGAACAAAAACTTTACAAATATCAAAAACTACTTCGTATCTAGCTCTCCAATATTTCAACAAAATGTCAGGAATTTGTTCTAATAACTAAGTTTATGCTCTTTTTTAGGCAGTGATCCAAAGATGGACTTGCTTTAGCGTGTGAGGATGCATCGAAAATGGGCCGTAGCTTGATAGTAAGACTATTTTCCGTTATGACTGGGGTTGGGACATATAGTAGCCGCTTGTACCATTTATATTTACTACATCTACTTTTTTAATCACCCCTTCCTCTAACCGCTCACGAAAGCTCAATGTATAAACTATTCTTTTCTCTGCAACTTCATAATTATCAGGTAAAGGGGGGTGGCTCTCCAACCACGGTAAGCGTATCTGATATCGATCTTCCTGATCAATTCCCACAGTTTCACAAAAAATTCGTGCGTCGCCGTAGCTCTATCTTCTTTCAATTTCTTCTCTGAAGTATCTGTAATTCCTAAGACATCCAATTGCCACAGATTTTTAATACCAGCATCTTGCACAAACAAATATAATGAAACAGTAGCTAGATTGGTCGAAATAAAGTCTTCCTGATGTGATGTAACTTTACCCATAAGGCTCCATCCCAAAAGAGTCTCTACGGCAGTTAAATCGCATTGCATTACCATGATATTGCCTGTATAAAGCGTATTGTCCACATCGGCTTCAATTAGAACTTCAATAGGGCATGGTTTCCTTATATAAAAGATATCAATATTTAAATTACGCATCTCTTCAGACCACGATCCATAAAAAATAGGCGCGACATAACTGCATATGTTAATTAAATCTAGCGCTTCAAAGGTAATTTTATGCTCATCTTTCGATACTGTTATATCATAGCAAGCATGTGATTTAGGCAACTCAATACCTACAAACAAACAGTGCATTACCTTCTCTATGCGTTTAGGTTCCAGTCCAAGACCATCAACCGTAGATTTAAGAACATAAGAATGCTGTGACCTACTGTCAATCAAGGCACGATTCGCACGTACCCTTTTCCCACCCATCAGGATAATTCTTAAAGTTTGTAAAAACACGTTCTGATTGGTGTGTATGGCGAAAACTTGAGTTCTATCGCTACCAGACTCATCCCGGTTTTTAGGTAGCTCACTTACAGAAACAGGACTTTCTTTCCGTCGTAAATCTTGACACGTCGCTACAAGACTTAGAACATACCAAACATTTAATAAAAGTGTGGCATTTTTTAGACATATGCCCTATACATAACTAACAAAAACACGTTTTCTTTTTGTTAGAATCGCCCTTTTCTCGCTCAACGTCATGCTCCCAACCTTATAACAAAAAATGCTATCATGTGTTTGATTGCAAACAACACTGTTGCACATTTTTTACATTTATATGGCCCTAACAAATACTCTAGTTTATTCAAAACAATATAAGACTTTACCAAGGCTAAGACAGCACAGTAGAACGAGAGCGGGGATATCCTGTAATATAACAAGCCCACGGTAAATAAGCGTAGAAATTTGCTTAAGAAAAATGAAATCTCCTAATGGACAGACGGCTAGTAGAGTGTAAGCCCTGAATAGATCGTGAGACGTGTTGTGGGTTCGATAATCGAATAAACACTCTATGACGTGTTATTCCAGTAATAGTAGTTGTTTCCCGAATGATCTCCTTTTGTGTTTACACTGCTTTCCGTCGAACGACAGATTTGAACTGCCTCATGAAGTTCCAAATTTTGTACTTGTAATAACTTCTCTTGGATTCGCGCATCTCTTATGCCCAGTACAATTCGATCCCTTATCAACACATCTTTTTCTTTAAATTCGCAAGTAGACGACAGTTGTAATGCAGTTACAAACTGATCTACCGTTTCATGCTATAGTTGGTCTTATTTAAAGAATTTAAAGTGTTCGTACGCCAAATTTTTAATTGGGTTTGAATATGCATCAAACTTCGATAACACCACACTTAACTTAGACTGGTCTTTTTCAGCTGTATATTCAAACGTATTAAATATTTCAATTCCATTATCGCCCAAAAGATTAAGTAAAATGGCAATTTAACATTAACTGCTTTTGCTGTTTTCTCATTTCCCAACACATAAAATTCAAATTTTTGTTTTCATAGCTTTCAGCTATATGCCATGTCGCCTTTAAAGCGCATTTCTTCCGACGCCTTGCTTTGGTCCGCAATTCTGCTTTTTTTTCTTTATGCAAGTTTTGACAACGCGTTTTTTAACAAAAAAAGAAGCTGTTTTTTCCTATGCTCAGTATTTACTACTAATTTTAACTAGACTGTAATACATTGCGAGTGTTGCTTTGTCTTTTCATCCAGACATTTTCCACACCGTAACCGCAATTTTTTCACACGATTTTTATCCCTGCCACCATGTTACGTTGTATAACAATATCTATTTGACAGACATTAATAACAGCCGTACTATTGTAACTTTTACAACTTGTTCATAATGAATTATAATATAACAAACATATGTCAAATTGACATTTTTCAATACATGAAACATCAAGTCCTCTATGTATAGGTAATGACCACGCTACGGTTCATGTATACAATACATGACAGTAGGTACTTCCCGGACACCTAGCGTTGATGAACAGTATTTTTTTCGACTCATCACATATCTAAGGGAATAGGATACATAAAAATTATACAAATGTGTCTTTACCACCTGCACGTTTAAAGAATGGCAACGTTTCTTGTTGAGGTATAGGTGTTCATTTTCGAATGGAGCTACAATTGGAACAAAAGTTCCGTCAACACATCCAACAACACCCGGAAACTATTTTCAACGAACTTCGTTCGTTTATGAAATCGATTTGTCGTCCGTCTGTCTGTCCGTCCGAGGCCTTTCTAATGGTCGGACATCAATGTGTGATACATCAATCGATTCAGCTCGGTGTCCAGAGCTTAAGTTTTGATGTCAGTTAAAATCGGGCCACGGGGACGCCGAGCCCGCGGGAAAATCTACAGGGATAATTAAAATTTTAATAAGTTTAAAATCAATATGCGACACATATTTGAACAATTTATGGCATTTCATGCCAATTATTCCAATATTATAGACATTGTTTAAACTTAAATTTTGATTGCCGAAAATAATTAGATTCATATAAAAAAAAAAAAATCTTATCTTATTGATGAGAACTAATATATAGCTTTTAAAATATTTATTCAATAAAATAAAATATATTAAAATGTCTCTTTTGTTGTTTATAAATTTTTGTATTTTATCTGAATACTTATAATTATTACAACATAATAATTTTAATTTCTTTAAATTGTTTTAAAGTAAGTCTACATTTGGAAGTTCGTTGCGACAATGCCTTGCATTTTCAACTTGTTTCATTATAAAATCTATAAATACATATATAATATTGTACATTGCATTAAAACTCTAGACATGTTACCTTTGTCTAGTATTTGCCAACTCATAGATAGTATTAGGAAATGGATGCATCTATTTAAAATTTGTGGTTGGTTTAATGCATTCAACACAACATTAAAGTTGTTCGACACCGAAGCTTGGCTCAAACCATCACTAAAATTTTTGCCAACATCTAACTGGTAATTATCAGTGGCAAAAAACCTCAATGCGGTCAATAACTAGAATTTATATATTAATTAGCAAGTGTTAAGCTCAATATTCTTTACATATTTACCTTTGTGATTTAGGCATAGAAGGTGTTATTAACTCCTCTAAATTACTTACATTTGCTTTTCTTAACCTAAACAACTTCACAAATTTATAATCACTTTATTGAAAAGTGTCCTCTAGATTATAAATACTTCTTGGCATCTCTTCTGCATCTTTTACGTTTTGAATTACGTTTAATATCAAAAAATCAATAACATTGACCGTATTTTACAAATTTCTAAATATAGCCACGAAAGTCAAATTAGCTGAATAACATTTGACACCTTCAAATCATAAAAACTGTTATGCGTTTTACAAACGATTGGTAGGAGGCACACCATTTGAAAATGATTGACAGTGGAACAAAAGCGATTCGCATAACAACGAGCAGTAGTTAAAAAATCCTTGCGTGAATGAGTTGCTCGAATATTCCCGTCACAACCGCTCAGCGCTTAAAACCGCTTAGCGAAAATGAGAGAGAATTCGGGTCCTGAGTCTATCCTGAAAAAAACATACACTTATGAGGACACCATTTGTGTCTTTTATCATAATCTCCAATTTTAATCTTTACTATATCAGTTCTATTTCTCAGATGCTTTAAATGCCATTTTATACCACTTAATTTTCTGTCCAATAATTAAAAGGATTTTCAGTATATAAACAAAATTTATATTCTTTGAGTTTCTTTTATCAGCATTACAAAATATTTACATTAACTGACAGAACTTCATACTATACCTAAATTTGTTTAATAATATATCCCTCATTATGTATAAATTGTTCAGTTGTATATAAGTATCTACAGCTCAAGAAGCTTAACCTCCAAATTATATTTAAATATTTATTTTATATTAGGATATTCCATTCCGAATGGACCTGCACCTTAAAGAAGTCCTAGATTACTAGAACAGTGGAGTGGCTTGCGCGTTCCAATGATCTAAAAGTTAAACTACAGATCCAACAGTAGTAGAGTCTTTAGTAACGAACCAAACTAAGACAGGTCCACGAAAGAAGGCAGCAGCTTTTTTGGTGTTTAGAGTGGCAGAAACCATATGGGTCGGTATGGCATTCTAAGACACACTACTACGATGTGGAAGGCAACCGAAAACCACCACATTACCTGCTAAGTACACAGCGTACTTAAATTGTAATTAAAGATGATGGCATCCCTAAGGTAAAAAATTTCGGAGTTAAAATAGTCCCCCATTTGGATCTCCGGGAGGGGACGACTTCGGGGTATGTGATCGGAAAGTATAAAAAAGAGTCGTGAACGTTCTGCGAGTGGGAGCGTGGAATGTCAGAAGTGTGAAGCAAGTAAGTGCGCTAGAGAACTTAAAAATTGGAATTGGATAGGTTAGCATTAGACATAGTACGAATCAGCGCAGTTCGGTGGCCAGAGACGGGAGATTTTTGGAGCGGAGACTTTAGGGTAATTCATACAGCATCAGAGGGAGAAAATTTGGGCGTGGAAATAGTTATGCGAAACAAGATAGAACAACGTGTAGAAAACTATTTATAAAAGAACGAAAGAGTACTCATGGTTAGATTAGAATCTAAACCGGTAAATGCAGTATTAATACAAGTATACGTGCCCGCCTATAGCTACAGTGAGGAAAAGGTAAAGGCGATCTATAAAGATATCGAAGACATACTAAGAAACGTAAAAGAACATGAAAATTTAATAATTACAGAAGATTTTCATGCAGTGGTGGGTGAAGGTAGGAAAGGTGCGGTAATAGGTTTATTTAGTTTAGGCACGAGAAAGGTCAGAGGAAATAGGCTAGTAGAATTTTGCGACAGGAACAATTTAACTACCACAAACTGATTATTTCAACATCATGCTAGAAGACGATACATGTGGAAGATGCCAGGAGATATAGGAAGATATCAAATGGATTACATTCTTGTTAGACAACGGTTTAGGAATCAAGTAAAAGATTGTAGAGGCTACCCAAAAGCAGATATAGACACTGACCACAACATCGTAATTATGAAGACAGTTCTTAAATTTAAAAATTTGAAAAAAAGGAACAGAAAAACGCACTTTGACTTTAAGAAACTAGAAGATAATGATATCCACGAAAGATTTGAAGAAAAGTCAAACGAATTTATGAAAGATTTTGGGAAAATTCTTGTATTAAGCTAGCAGAAACAGAATGGGAAAACATTAAATCCAGCTTAGACATAGCGGCCAGAGATATTCTGGGGTATACACAAAAAGAAAATAAGAAACCATTGATAGCAAAGGATATCCTAAATCTAATAAAAGAAAGACGAAAATACAAAAATAGATAAGATGAAACAGGAAAACAGAGATACAAACCCATAGAATGCGAAATTATTTGCAAATACAAGAAAGTTAAAGAACAATGGATTGATGAAAAGTGCAAAGAAATACAAACTAAGATGGAAATAGGAAAGATAAACGAAGCATACAAATTAATTAGAATGAATTTTAGGGATATAAAACCGTATAGCAAAAATATAAGGGACGCGGGAAGAAACGTTATTACAGAAAATGTAAAAAAAAGTAGATAGATGGCAAGAATATATAGGGAATTTATATGCAGGAAAAGAACTAGCAACATTAGAACAAGGATGACTTGGAATATCCTATACTTAGAGATGAATTTAAATTAGCATTCTGAAAAATGGTAAGGTACCGGGTAAAGATAAGGTGCAAGCTGAAACTCTAAAAACCGCTTGACAAGCAGTAACAGAACGTCTCCTGCAACTTCTAAACTATATGTATGAGACAGGCGAGATACCCAAAGATTTCAAACGTAACATCATAGTCAATATACCAAATAAGAGAGGCTCGGATAGATGTAAAAATTTTCACACGTGTTAAAAGAATTAACTAGAATTGTACAAAGACGAATGGAAAAACGAGCTGAAGAAGTATTAGGAGAATATCAATTTGGGTTCAGACGAAACAGGGGAACATGGAAGACTATTTTAGCTCTGAGGGTGATATTGGAGAAAACAATTGAAAAAGGGGCAAACATACGTATAGGGTTTGTAGATCTGGAAAAAGCATTCGACAATGTAAAATGGAAAAAAAAGGTTCGAAATACACAAAAAGATTGGAATGAGTTTTAGGGATAGGAGGATAATACATAGCTTTTACAAAGAGCAAACAGAGGTAATAGAATTAGAGCAGGAGCGTAGAAAAGTAAATATTGGGAAAAAGATGAGACAGAGATGTACCCCATTCCCATTAATTTTTAACTTGTACATCGAAAAAGCAATGAATACTGTCAAATGCAAAAAGACATTTGCAATTATTATGCAGTGACAAAACATTGATATGCTTAGATTTGCAGATGATATAGCGGTGTTAGCATCTAGGAAGGAAGAATTAGTAGCTGCTCTTAATGAAATGGAAACAGTTCTAACAGAGAGATTCGGTTTGAAAATTAATAAAGATAAAACGAAAGTACTTGTATGCAAAAGAGGGTAAAATAAATTAAAAACTAGAATATAAATAGGTAACGAAAACATACAAAAGATTAAGAATTTCTGCTACCTAGGAAGCCAAATAACACACGACGGGAAGAGCGCCAAAAATATGAAACAAACATTAGCACAAGGTCGTGATACATTTAACACATATGTGTGGAGCACAGCACTGTACGGCTGTAAAACCTGGACAGTAGGAGAAGCGGACAGGAAAAAGATAGAAGGCTTTGAAATGTGATGCTAGAGACGTATTATGAGAATATCATAGACAGACCAAGTTAAGAACAAAGAGGTACTAGAAATGGTAGGAGAAGAAAGAAGTGTGTAGAAAACAGTAAAAAGTAGGAGAGAGGATGATAGGCCACATACTAAGGCATGAGGGAATAGTGCGAAATACATTAGAAGCCGAGATAGGTGAAAAGGGAGGTAGGGGTAAACCTAGACTAGACTATTGCACACAGATGGCGAAAGATGTAGAATGTGGTAATTTCAGGGAAATGTGCAAACTATCACAGAATAGAAATCAATGGAGATACGCGTCCAACCAATTCGAAGATGGAATACCTAATGACGAAAAAATAACTGATGATTATTATAAGCAACTCTCAACTAATGTTAATTGAGCGAAAGGATTTACTGGAAAACTATTAATTCGGCAAATGTCTAAGTGTTGGGGGATCCTTGGTAGCCACAGGCTGCTTAACCCCCTTTACATACTGAATCCTAGTGAAATAGGACATATAACTAGGAAACTACAAAAAGGCAACCGAGCTGTATCTAGGCTATGGGAATTTCAGGAAATTGTGTAGGCTAGCTCAGAAAAGAGATAAGCGAAGATACGCGCCAACCTGTTTCAAGACAAAGAACCTAATGGCGAAAAAAATATTGCACTTAAATCTGACGATTATTATAAAGAACAGCAGGTGTTGGTTTTGAAATATTTTCAACTTATGTTGATTGTGGGAAAGGATATATTGGAAAACTATTAATTAGGCAAATGTTCAAGTGTTGGGGGATCTTGATAGCGACAAGCTGCTTAACACCCTAAACATACTACTGAATTTCGGGGAAATAGGGATATATTTTTAAACAATAGAAGAGGAACCGAACTGCATCTAACAAGAAAGAGCAGCGGCTATGTTCGAAGACAACAAACATAGAAACAAGGAGAAAATTGTTGAAAGCATATTTGTGGAACACAGCACAGTACGTCTATGAACTAGAGGCAATAGGAGAAACAGACAAAAAACGATAGATTCCTTTTGGAATATTGTACTTCTGATGTATGAGAATGATTGCATGGACATACAAAGTTAATAACAAAGAGGTTATAGAAATAGTATAAGTATAAAGATATATTTGAAAAACAAAAAAAATAGGAGAAATAAAAGGGTAGGATACGTTCTAAGGCATTTTTGGGGAATAGTGCGGGATATATTACAAACAGAGACAGGAAAAAAGAGGCAGCGGTAGACCTATATCAGAATATTGCACACAGATAGTGAAAATGCAGACTGTCCAAATTTTAGGGAAATGCGTAGGTTAGTACAGAATAGGAAGCAATGAGGGTACGCGTCTAATCAGTTCCAGAACTAAAGACCTGATGTTAATGATTAGGATATTACTTTAATCGTTGACAGTACAGCAATCGATTTCACGACGAAATTATTACAGGTGTTTTTTTTAAATGAACAGCAATAAAATTGTGATAAGAACAAAGGTTAACTTTTTGCAAGAACGTATACCATATGTACTAACAGAATTCAACAACAATCTTTTATGAAGACAGATTTCATCAACCAGCAGTTACTTTTAAGTTTTATATAAATTCCAATTTTTAAATATTCAATTTTAGTAATAATTAAATTTCAAAAGTTTTGGTTATCCAAATGCAGTTACACAAATATTTTAATTTACAAATTATAGCATTTATAAAATAGCAAATTTCATTTCACTTAAAGTGACAGACAAACAGGTAACAAAAAATTAAATCGCACTATTATCAATGTACAGTTGTCTAAAATTTTAGAACGTTCTTACCAAATATCACATGTGCAACAAACAAGGATAAGGGATGCACATGAAGATTTGACCCAATAATTAACCAATTTAAGATTTCTTCAAAAATTCAAAAATTCCATTTCAACTTTACTTATAATGAACTATTAATATTAAGTCTTGTTGAATACATTCACCACCAAAATATGACTCCACAAATTGTCTTAAGTCTTTCAACTTCTTACCGGATTTACATTTTCTTGAAATTACAATAGCCTTTCTAATTAAATTATTCTCTTCAGCTTAAAATTACATACCTTTAACTTCCATTCTGTTTCTCATAAGTTGTATCAAAGTGTACTAAGTTGCAATACATTTATACTAAGTTGCACTACAAGAAAGAATTTAATCAAGTCTTATAAAATTATACCTTACTAACTGATATAAAAAATTATATTCACGATATGTTAAACGACAACTGATTTATTTTTGCGGTGAGACCAGGTCCACATACATGAGGCCATGATTATTAAGATAATCAAAAACGGCCTTCACCCTAGCGTAACTAGAATAAAAGTGTTCACATCTTGGAGACAACAGATAAACGATTAATGAAGACATATTATCGATGAGGAGAGCGCGAAAGCCTGTCTGCTACACGCAAATAATGCATATTATTGAAAATTCTAAATAACCTATTAAATCAGAATTATATATGTATAGTTGTTTGTGGATTATTTAATAGCTTTAAATGAACTCAAAAAGACAACCAAACTAAACAAATTTAGCTACCAATACTTGTAAAAAAATGTTGTTACAACACTTAATTGCATTTTCTTGCTTAAGCAAGCCAGTAGGCGTTGGAGTTGCATTCTCGGAACTACTTCCGTTCTTACGTCAATTAGACTGTGTTGACGGACGGCAGTCCAAAACCCTCCGCGTCCATGCAAATTCTCTTCTCGTTTTCAGCCTCATTTTTTAGAAATTTCATTAGGTTTCGTAGGCGCGTCACTAGGTTGGTTTCCGGCGTATCCAAATCTTCAATTGCAGAGCCGTCAACGCTATCGTTGCTGTTATCAATGACATTGCAAATGCGTTGCCAAACTCGCAGCAATTCTTGCGGAAGACAAGACCCAATTAGTGGAAAAAGAATAGCCAAATATTTATCTTCCATTGCGCCCAATGTTTCTAAAGTGCAAAGCTGTGTTTCAATATTATCATATTAGCAGGCATACATCAATTTTTTCTGAGACGTAGCAGTATTCCAAATCAGTTTTAGTAACTCACGAATATATGTAGACACTTTAATACAATAAAGTGAACCAGTTACGATTCAGAAATCAATCTTCAAGCAATATGTTACTAAACTCTTCAAAATAAGAACCTTCGTCTGGTAGATGGATCATGCATAAGTGTGTAACGGGCATTTTTATAGTTTTAAGATTTTACGCTATTTCCCAATTAACAAATACCTTTCGGTAACTACGATTTCTATATTTTATATTTATTAACTGCTTAGGCGAGTGCATCGTGTTATAATGAGTAGATTACATCGTCCTTGTCTTACCGTAAATATAAATTTTGTTGCTTATGTGAATATACGGGTCTAGATAAGAGACGATAAGCGGTTGTAATAGAACGAGTTTAAATAAACAGATGAGAGTGCAGAGTTGTAGTTCGTTCTTGGTAACTATACTCCATTCCATTTAAGAAGGTAGTAGATGGCGCTTGTGCGTGAGTCAGATTTACACAGATCAAAAATTTATTAGTTGCTGTATTTGAAAAATTGCCGGCGTCGGTTGTATATTTACTATTTTGTGACGATAGTTTTTCAAAAATAACAATGCAAATGGCTGACTTTATTAGTTAATTTTTAAGTATTATTACATTCAGTAATTGCAATTTGGTGTTCTTCTTAAGGAATAAGACCACATTGCTTTTTGAAAATGATTTTATTGACGTTTCGATCCTTCTCCTAGGATAGTTGTCTAAATAATAACAAGGAGTATTTGTAATTTGGTATTAAATTTCAGAAGATAAAATTGGACTTGGAACTACATTAAGTTAAAGACAGACGAAACTTAGGGGCAAATTCATAAAGCACACTTAAGCTACACTCATACTTAGTCAATGTTCCATCTCAACTTTTAGTATTTTTCCGAATACCAAAAATTGAGATAGAGCATTACTAGTATGAGTGTGGCTTAAGTGCTTATGAATTTGCCCTTAGTCTTTACTTAACAATTATGGTAGAAACAAAATTCACCTGGAGTTATAGAATGCTTTAATAAAATTCTGCCAGTTTCATTTTTCGAAAGGTTGTAAGTTTGTTAACAATGATTGAAATTAAAGCAATGCATCGATGTTTATACAGATTTTTATTTATATTTTTTTGCAAGATTGAGGTTTTTGAATAAATACATCCAAGAAACACGGTTTTAAAACATATCAAGCATTATTGAACTTTATTTTCTACCTGTTTGGTTAAAGTTTAAATAAAATATTAATATAGAACAATATATAAGCTATTTTTAATTAAACACATCACAAAATATCAAAACAATGATATCACAAATTTATATTTAATCTACGTCCATTTCATCCCCAGAGGTATCTTGGTCGTCTGTTGTACTTTCATATCCAACATTTATTACAATTTGTTCGACAAGTTCTTCGACAATGCCATCCAATTTCCACATTCTTTCTTCTTCTTTAATTATATGGCTAATACAATTAACCCAATGTCCTTTATCTATGGCTGCAATTCCTTCATCCAGAAGCACCTTCACGTCGTTAATTTTAAAAGTAGAATTGTTGGTAGCTACATGCTGCTTTACTCGAGCCCAAATCAGCTCAATTGGATTTAGATTGCAGTGGTATGGGGGTAACCTTAATACAGTTCTGCCAGAGCGTTTTACAATTTCGTCAACAACATAAGGTGTCGGGTGAGCTAGAGAGTGCTGCTTTACTAAGGCTAATAATTCAACTTTTAATAGCTCTTTGGTAACTTCAATGTGTTTTGCGTTTAACCAATTATAAATTTGTTCTTTCCGCCAACTTTGATTTGGAACCTTATCGGCTTTGACGCTGTGATAAGGAGCATTATCAAGCACGATTACACTATCATTATCAAGAAGAGGTAATACACCTTTCAACCAAGTTGTAAACGCTTTACCGTTCATGTCTTCGTGATAATCTCCTAAAACGATAATTATGAACTCAGGGTCCTAAGTTGTTTATAGTGTTAATACGCTACCTGTTTTTTTAGATTGAAAGTTTAAATATGCACCATTAACAAATCCCATATCACTACCCATGTGCGCAACAATTAATCTCTTGCCCTTGCCAGAGGGATCTCGTATACCAGTCGATAAACCTTCGATTAATGCCTGCCTTGCTGTTTTTACAGTGGTGTCTTGCCATACCTTGTTCTTTACATGTCCAGCATTCACTCACGTTTCATCAGTATAATAAATTCTTTTGCCTTCAGCTCTATACTTTTTAATTGCAGTTAAATATTTTCTTCGCCACAACACAATTTCAGGTTTTTCAATTAAAATTGTTTTTCGGCTTCGCTTTCCATATTTTAAACCTAATTTCATCATTACCCGATAAAGTGTTGTGCGACTGAAGTTTGGTAAAGAGTCATCATTGTTTATTGCATGTAATACTTTCTCTAAATTTGGTAATTCATTTCTAAAGTAAAATGCATGAACATGCCGTCGAATCGCACATCTTTCAAATTCTTCAAGTTCGTCGTAGATTGTTGTACGCACTCTTGTAGTCTTTGGCGAGGAAGCAGTACCAGTAGTTTCCATTTTTTTTACAATATTCCACATTGATCGAACACCTAAACCCACTTCTAACGCAGTTTGCTTCACAGATTGCGTTTTGGATGCATTTGTGGAATTTTTCAAATATATATTATAAGCAATAAGCTTTTGCCCGCTCATAACATGTTTGCCCTTCGGATTTTTAATAGGTTGGTGATCCATAATTAAATAAAAGTCTGAAAAGAATTCATTGTTAGTATTATATGCTTATCTTTAATGAGACATGCTTACCTTATTATGAAGACACTGGTGTTTTATAGCTCTGACAAGAACTGTTTTGATACTAAATATAAAATTAACACAAATTAATAAGTCAGAGCAAAATTTCAAAGGCAAACTAATAACAAAATACAATAAATAACAAAAACGAAAATATGAAAGGGCAATAGCAAATGTCAAAATGCCAATTGACAATCTGTCTTATAATAAAAATGTTCAAACAACCTACACAAACATACGAGATATTTATACTTGTGTACACTTGGCTCATCCATCCACCAATGAGAATTCGCTAAAATTCAGTCCTATCTTTTTCTTCAGTACTTTCTTAACTGGAATGGAGTATATATATTAATTACGTTGAAAATACTGTTTTTGTTTGCTTTGTTCCTATAAATTACTGAGTTGTATATTAACGGCGAAGTGTAATTCTGATGACATTTGAAGGTCATTGACGGACGGTTTTAGTGATGCGCGTTGCTCTACTAACTGTATTTTTTTTTGTTGATTTGTTTTTTAATATTTAAACTGTGTGTGCAATCTAGTTTCGCGGTCCTTTTCTTTTCAAAGTAGCGCATACTTTGGATTATTTAAATACAATGATACTGTAGTTTCTGAATTTTCGAACAACAAAGAATCTAAAATAGATCATTGCTTGTGCAAATTTCGTTATTTTCGAAATATAACAGATTACCGGCTTACAAAGGTATTGATTGAAGTTTCTCACTACTTTTTGGGATGTTTATGAAAATAATATACATTGGGTCCCAGTTGAAATTAAACTAGTGCTACAGAATATTTCGAAATTATTGTCTTAGGAAGTAGAATTACCAAGAAATTTATCAAGGCTACATAGTTCCGACGCGCGATAATGTCTGCTGCTAACACCAGTGAAATACGTAGGTGTGATTAGTGTAACGTGTGATAAGTTCCATCAACACCCTCACAGTCAAGGGTGAAGTGCTTCGTTAGTGCAGGACATCGTTGAATCCCACACTTCAGTTGCAAGGAAGCGTTGCTGAAGGACTTTTGTAAGTTGAACTATTTCCTACTAGTTATTACTTTAAATATCTATCCGTTGCTTTACCATATCTTTGTCGTTCTGATACCTTTTTCAAAAGACTTGCATGATATTTTAAAACATAAAAAGAAAAAAAAAGAGAAAAAAAGAACAATCAATACTACTGAATTACTCATACCAATTGTGTCTTATCTATTTATCTTTTGTTAACATTTTATCTGATTTATGTTTAATTGGTGTGTGAGGAAACGTTTCTGCTACTCCCCAATATTACTTCACTTTGTATTAAAAATTTTTATAATGCTTTTACCGTTGTTATATTATATAGATTATCCAAACAGTTTTTTCTTACATTCTACAAGTACTGAATAATTTAGACTTATCATTGCTGCTATGCTTATTCTTTTTTTTTCAGGTTTGCTTAACTATTTTTCTTGCAGGTATTATCACTAACTCCTTACAGCCGCGTACATGGTATGTTGGTCTGCTTTCTAACCCCCTACTCTCCGATTGAGCCTGGTCATTTCTTTGATTTTCTTGGTGTTACGCTCGGCTACGAGTCAACGTAGTATAACTTTGGCGCCCAACGTGGCGGCCACGAAAAATAAACGTAACAAGTGGGTGTAGGTAAATATTAGGGCATGATCTTGAAATATAAAGGACTGTCATTAGAGTAAAGTGATATTGAAAGTTTGCGGTAGTCCGGTGGTTATAAAAAGATATTTAAATGTTAATAAAATCGTACAAATGAAATGGAATTATATAAGAATTTTAAAATTGGATTTAGAGCAAAATATTGTTATTTTTATGTATAATATATTATCTGTTTTTTAGTTGTATGGATTATGTTTGGATTATATAAAGAGAAATGATGTAGGTATCTAGGATACCGTTGTTACTGAAAGATTACCTAATTAAAAATAAAAAATGTAAGTTGTATTTTTTGTTGGCTTCTAAAAATTTATAAAATAAATTAATTTTAAAGTATTGAAAGCTTACCAAAATCAAGTAGGATACTGAAAGTATCAGAAACAAACTATAAAGATTTTGAATATAAGGGGTCTACTTTGGTGAAGAATATTTTAGAAGAGTAATAAAAAGAGTCGAATGCGTCCTGATAAGAGTCTTCTGTAGCAAAGTTTTAGGAACAACAGGAACACTTCCTGCAAAATTTTATATAGGAGAACCAGAGCAGAAAATTGAATTACGTTGGAGGTTGTTTTTAACATGCAGAGGATCTGGAGATATAAGTAATATCCAGTATAGCGGTAACACATTTATTAATCACTTGTGTAGAACCAGTTTGTCTTTACATTCTGAAAATCGTATGAGAAGTACTAACATAAATAAATTATAGATATGGATAACCCTATCATAGAGAAACCTTGCGCCACAGCCAACACATTGTAAGAAAGATCCAAGTCCAGTATAAAGTATAAAACTCGTTTTGATTGGTATTGTTTCGATTTCTGAACCAAGGATGTGGTTCACTTTGTTATATTGAAGTGTCTACATACATTTTACATCATTTAAAGGTTTATAACCCTATATTTTCTAATTATTAGCCATTATCTACAAATTTTCATCCCATAATTTACCATAATAAACTTCAATTTAAATATCTTTCCTACCAAACCGCGCTTTAATACTGTCTATCATTTTTTGGTAATTTCCACTTACTGGTCGAAAACTCTCTACAAGACGCTTTGCTCTACTACCTTCAACGGTGGCTTATAATAAATTTTCAATTTTCTCATGATTGTCAATGTCCGGATCCTCATATACTTGCCAACGGCAGCGGATTTAGTAAACGACAATAAAGTTCCCAAAAATATTTTTTGTGATAGAGGGCACGAGAGTTCAAATTGTACAAAATCGCAAATTTCCCTTTAGAAAAGAAGAGACAGCTGATTACAAAAAATAGAGCATGTTTTCGTTGTTTAAAGCTAGGGCACCAATCAAGGAAGTGTCGAGGATACGTTAAATACATACTTTGCGCAAAACGTCATGTTACTGCGATAAGTCCGAACGCGAATGCAAATAAGCAAGAACCCGAGGTACAGAAACGTAACGA
Source organism: Platerodrilus igneus (assembly GCA_036346225.1). Lineage (NCBI taxonomy): Eukaryota > Metazoa > Arthropoda > Insecta > Coleoptera > Lycidae > Platerodrilus > Platerodrilus igneus. Next base: position 10,120,795 of record JARFIW010000791.1, read on the forward strand.
CCCTTCGCCAGAATTTAACGTGACCAACTGTATCAACACGCATGTCTCTTTGCAAACTTTGCGCGTCACAATAGTTGGAGAGGGATGTTTTTGTAGCATACGTGTCTTAATAAACACGGGTTCTCAACGTTCTTATATCTAGCGATCAACCGTTCACAAATTGAGGTTGTCGCCTAAGTAGGAAGAACGAATAATGCATTGCCTGTTTGGGGGGGTGTTGTCTGAACAAACTCACCACTCTTATAAAGTTACATTGTCGCACGATGGCTATAAATTCAAATTCGAGGTGCTTGATCAACCATAGATCTGCAGCAATGTATCTCCTATTTTTTCTGAACCCTGGATAGAAAAACTACTAGGCTTGAACATAGTGCTACACGACACTACTCGTGAATCTGACACTATCGAGTTGTTAATTGGTTCAGACGTCGCAGGTAAATTGTACACAGTCTGGCGACATATTTTAAAGTGTGAGTTCGTCGCGATTAAAACCTTGTTAGGGTGGACAATAATGGATAAAGTACCTTCGTATGGACAGAAGCGAGGCGCTTCCTTTTCTTTTTTAGTCCTTCTTGCTGCTGATGTAAATATTAGCAACTTATGGAAATTAGATGTGTTGGGAATTTCCGATCCTTGAAAAAATAGAACTCGCCAAAAGCTGGAATTAGCTGCAAAAGTACATTTCCGTGGTTGGAGGGGAATCCGCCGCTTCCTTCCAACTACTACGCTGCTAAAAAAAAACGGTTGAATGGCGTTTTGAAAAGTTAACCGCTAATAAGCTACTCGATGAATATGATAACATATTAAAAGAGTGGGTGCTAGATGGAATTATAGAGCAAGTAACAGTGAACTTATCTGATGATATTGGACATTACTTACCTCACAGACCAGTAGTAAAGCAAAGTTCTAGTACTACCCAAATTCGTTCTGTTTTTGACGCCAGTGCGAAATCGAGGGGTAACCCCGCACTCAACCAATTCTTAGAAAAGGGACCGAATTTAATAATGGAGATGCCACACCTTTTATTACGATTTTGTGCAAATAGAATGATGTGGTAGTTGATATTCGCAAAGCTTTCCTACAGATTTCTTTAAATGAATCGGATAGGGACTGTCTTAGATTTTTATGGGTTGACTCTGAAGGTAACGAAATTGTATACTGACACAAGCGCGTAGTATTTAGAGTTAGTAGTAGTCCGTTTCTATTGGGAGCTACAATTGAATTACATCAGACGAGAATGCGGAAGAATTATGATGCAACCGCTACGCCATATACTACTGAAACAATTTCAAGATTAACAAAGAGTTTTTACGTAGACAATTGCCTAACGAGTTTAGATAACGGAGAGACCTTACATGTGATTTTTCCAATGCTCCACCCGAAGGTACTACATTGGCCAGGAAGCGGGTTTTTTACCTGGAAAATTTGGAATTTTGCCGAACCCTTGCTGTTTCAAACAAGGTAGGGATCTTTTACGTGCGTGACAACACTCACACACGAGACCTCCATTTTACCTCTCATCCAAACGAGGGTGTAGTTTTGTGAAAAATGCTCGCCTAACATTTTTCAAGCGGATCGTTTCGGGATTCGAGCTCGGGAGCCTGGGCGTAGTAGTCACACATTTTACTTAAGTGAGAGGGTAAATTTGACCATAGAGAGTGGGAGAGAACGCAGTTTTCAGGAGATGATGTTATTCGGTTGAAATCACGAATCATAAATCGAACGGATACCAAACATTTTCGACTACCAATTGTCTTGCCATCCAAACATAAGGTAGTTGACAAATTGATCTTTGAACTTCATAAAAAGTCATGTCATGTAGGCGTATAAGGCTTGTTAGGTTTACCACGAAAAAAATATTGGATTTTATTGGGGGGAGGTGGGGGGCGATATGTTAAAAGTGTTATATCGAAATGTGTTGTTTGTCGAAGACACACTGCAAAATATTTTATAGTCGAAACCTCACCCTTGCCTGTTGATCGCGTGCGCGATGTAGTTGCGTTTGAAGTAACGGGGGTGGGCTTTGCGGTACCGTTATATTTGAAGTCCGGTAACAAAGTTTGGGTGTGTCTATTTATCTGCGCTGTGTAGCGAGCAGTCCATTTTGAACTCGCCACCTCTTTGTCATCACAGTGTTTCATCAATGCTCTGAGAAGATTCGTCGCTCGTCGAGGAAGACCAAAGGTGATGTACAGTGACAACGGGACGAATTTTGTAGGTCTCGAAAATTGATGGAATATACTTGATTGGAATCAAATCGTTGAAATATCTGCCATAGATCGTATAACTTGGCGTTTTAACCCGCCAACTGCACCGTGGTGGGATGGTTTATGGGAAAGGCTAATTAAATCCTTGAAGGTATTGCTCCGCAGGGTGTTGGGACGAACGTCCCTCCATTATGAAGATTTATTGACCTTTTTGTGTGATTGTGAGGCGATTGTTAATTCACGGCCTTTGACGTACATGTCTAACGACTGGGGTGATTTGGTGGCGTCGACACCAGTCATGTTTTTACGGGAATTAGCAGAAAATAGTTTATCGGAGTGTGATGCATTAGACAAATCTTCACTTTGCAGAAAAATTAGACGGATGCGATAACTACGTAACGATCTTCGACAAAGATTTCGAAACGAGTATCTTAGACCATTGCAGTTACAGTCTACTGGAAAGACGTCGCGGCGGGTAACTATCGGAGAGGTAGTAATAGTCGGCAATGATAAAGACAAACGTTTAGAGTGGCCTATTGGGTGTGTAGTTGAACTTTTGCCAGGAAAGGATGAACAAGGGCGGTTAGTACGAGTTGCAACTGCGAGGGGTCAAGTCCTGCGTCCTGTCCAGAGAGTGTACCCGCTCGAAGAAAGCGGGGCAGTTATTGATGAACCCTTAGATCAAAACCGGCAATCGGTCCAGAACAAAGTAGATGGGGCTTTGGTTAAGCCAACTGCAAAAGCCACAGGAAGTGTTAAATCCCGGGATCAACTGTGCAATTTACGCTTAGTGGCAGACAGGTCAACTTACCTAGAAGATGTCAGTTCGTAAATTATACTGTTGATGCTTCTTTGAGATAAAGCTTTTGCGTTATGTTTGTGAGAAACTAAGAGAATAGTTTCTCAGGTGGGAGAATGTTGGAAAGGGCTTAAATATGCAATGTTCTATTGGGTAGTTGTAGTAGAATGTATTGTTAACGCCGGTTTGTTCGTTTTGTCATGTTTATGTAGTTTTGGTTAAGTTTGCCATGAAAACAGAACTGTCACAGTAAATATACGGTGACAAGTCACAAAAAGATGTATCTTTATTCTCAAAAACAAGAAAATAAATACTTTCGAGTCCAGACAAGGGTGTTTTTCCGTAGACGGGTAGTTTATGTTCGCGAGGTACTACAGGTCCTACTCTTCTTTTTAAGTTCTACCGATCTTGCCATATTCCAAATGCTTACTCAAAAGATGCTCTAGGCTGTTACTTGATGTATACAATTAATGGTCCCAATGTTTTCCAAGTCGATAAGCAACATAATTTCCGGTCCTGTCACAGTCGCCACTAAATGTACAGTGTCGGCAATGAGCTAGCCGCTTATTGCATTCGGCACCAGTGGTTTGATTCAAATACAAAGAATGAACCTTTTGTTCACTATAGCAACAACGGTTGGTTGCTGATATGGAAGGCAATTCTACAAATAAATACATGTAATCAAAATCAAACTTTAATCTATTTCAACGATTTTCATATATGTCATTTTTTATTCCAACAGCGCCTATTTTAAATTAAATGTTTATAACTCTGAACCCCAACAAGCATCATTTTCTTGCTAGAATAGTATTTAAAACAGCAGAATTTTCGGTATAATTCCCACTTGCAAATGCATATTCGTGACGTTTTCTAGTAAATATAAGGGAACATTTAGCTGCATAAGGCATTGTTAAAACGAATGCTATCTAGGAATCATTAAACGTCAGTTATTATGCACCATTATTGTCTTGAACTTAATGCAGCAAGCAATGAACCGCGAAGATTAAATATTCAGAAGGATTTTCGCTGGAAACAACTACTATTATGTGTCCTTCATACTAGTCCTCGCTCATGTATTATTCAGTGCTAGCTTTCAATTAAAATTTTTAATACATCCTCTGGAGCTTTATGTTCCATCAAATAAAATACAGTACGCTGAGTAGGAAGTAATCTTCCTCTTGATTTTCATAAAACGTGCCGGATCTTTAAATCCTGTTAGCTAATTACGTATTATGGCGATTCTCTGGTTAGGTTTGTGGGGCGAATAAATTTAACAAGGACTCCACTTTTGCATACAGTGAAACAGATTTTGTTATAAATAACGGAAATATAACAGAAGGCTTTTGAGGTCGTTATTAGGAACATGATTATTCACCATTTCTACATGATAATCAAGCCGATTCAAAGGCAGTCATTAGTCTAGACCGATCAAAGAATCCTTGTGCACGTTGGCAATTCTTGATTGTCCATCCACGATGCTGTCGGCTTAATTTTAAGCTATTGCTATTCAAATTATATATTACGCTATTATTTTGGTGAAGTCTAACTGTAACAATGTTATTTCGGTCAATAGCCCTTACCTTCACGAGAATGCGAGTAAGAATTTGTATTATACTTCAGCAAATGAACGTTTATTACGTTCAAGAAAAATTATATGTATTGAGTTAATGATGTAAATGTAAGGTACCGTTGCTGTAAGTAACGCATAAGACTAAACAGTCTTATTGTGTCATTAGGTCGACTACAGTACACAATTAATACTACGGACCACTTCCATTTTTTTTTGTTAGTACAACTCCTACACAGACTGCTGTAATATTTCTCACAAACCTACATTTTATTCAAAATAGGTTGCTCAACTGTACAATACTATCTATTGAAGTAGACTTGCCAAACAAGATTGAAATTGGACCACTCGTACGAAATTGCTTATGCAAATTGGGTAATGTGATTATACACGGTGTGGGTTATAAACTGAATGAAAACTAGTAAAAAGTGGTTATTTTTGGATAACCACGTTAGGAATTCTGATACCGTAAGCAAATTTATTTTTAGACTGAATCTTTTTGTCGCGTTTATTTGCGAAATTTTTTTATACAGAAACAAATTAGAAGTTTGATAACATAGTAATGCAAAATTACTTTTAATGATGTTTTATCTAACTGTTCGAAAATTCTTATATGATAATAACAAGCCCAGGGTAAAGTTAGGATGGAAAACGGCTTTTAGAAAAAGAAAACTCTTGAAGGACTTTTAGCTAACTGGGTTTTGACCCGCGGCCGCATGAGATTGGGTCAGTGGGCTTATTAGAGTTGGAAAATAAAATCATGGACGCCACCTAAATTTTTATAACGCAACTGACTGAATCAAATTGCATAAAAGGAAAATTTGGAAACCTAAATTATCGCCATCCTATATATGTTAAATACAAAGTTTGATCACGACAAATATATTACTTACTCCTGTTGTTCTTCCACAATGGACTGACGAAGTCCTAGGGCTGTTCTGAAACATAAATATTACCAACAAAGATAACCGTTTTTATCTTATAATACTGTATAAACACAAAATTTTTATTTTCAATTACAATTAATTTATATTGTATTTCTATATGGATTTATAGCAAAGAGAATCCTTCAAATACCTTGTCACCGTGGAGGAATTTAGTAATTACTCAATGACTGAAGTCAAAAATAATTCTGGATTCTTTTAAAACAGATTATGTACCATCATTAATGCAATTCAGTACAAAAAAATTCTCATTAGCATATGTTCTACATTTTACAGATAGAACATAAAACGTTAAGTTCATAATTTAATTACTACTAAATATTACTACAGTTTCTGATTTTTTTATGCAACAATACTTTTAAAGATTAATAGTCTGGTGTAGCGCTACGAAATACTTCACATGTTTTTTATTACTCAACATTCAGTAAAATTATTAGATATTTTAATTTCTGCTAACCTTCACCTTTCCGGTTTTAGGCTTTATTAAGTGAACATGTTGACATGTAATGCAAACAAGATACACAGTATCATTAAAATTGAAGATTGAACTTGATTTTATAATTAACATGTGACAATCACATATCTGGACAAAATCCTTTTTTTTTGTAAAGCAGGTGAAGTTTAAGAATAATTTATGAACCTGAGGATATCACCAATAATACGAGGGCCATTTTTTTTCAACCTCCGATAGGCTATAAATAAAATACAAGTTCATATATAACAATAATTTTATTACCAAAAGATTGGTACACTTACGGTTACTTTTCGACATAATCACCGAAGAGATTAAAACATTTGTCATATCTGTGGACAAGCTTTTCAATACCCTGTTCAAAGAAAGTTGCCGCCAATAAATTCAAGTAGTCCTTGACGTTGGTGTAAAGGTCTTCATGGGTTTGAAAGCGCTTCCCACCAAGCCACGTCTTCCGGTCAGGAAAAAGATGAAAATCCCTTGGTGATAAGTCAGGACTGTATGGCGGATGATCGAAATTGTCCCATCCAAATTGTTCGAGAAGCCGTTGAGTTGCTCCAGCAGTGTGTGGACGGGCATTGTAGTGGATCAGAACAACTTCAGCGGTCCCTCTTCGTTTGTTCTGAATGGCTCTACGCAACCGTCGTAACGTTTCACAATAAACAGCTGCAGTGATTGTGGTTCCGGGCTCCATAAACTCCACAAGCAACACACCTTGTTGGTCCCAAAACACAGTAGCCATGGTCTTTCTGTTGTTGAAAGTCAGTTTGAATTTCTTTAGTTTGTTTGGTGAAGTTGAATGCATCCATTGTTGTGATTGTCGTTTTGTTTCCGGTGTGTTGCATTGAATCCAGGTTTCATCCCCAGTCACGATTGATTTCAAAAAGTTGTCTCCTTCATCATGATAATGTTCAAGGAACTCCAACGAGGACGCCATTCATCGAGTTTTGTGGCCGTCCGTCAGCATTTGTGGGACCCAACGTGCTCAAAGTTTTTTGTAGCCTAACCGTTCAGTAACAATAGAGTACAAAACAGACCTTGAGACTTCTGGAAATTCCGTAGACAAAGCAGTAATGGCGAATCTGCGGTTTTCTTTAACCGTTCTGTCAACACGTTGAACCAGGTCATCTGAAACGACAGATTTGCGCCCTTGGCCCCTTTCATCATGCACATCATTACGGCCATCTTTAAACTTTCGACACCATTCACGCACAACACCATCACTCATGAAGTTTTCCCCATACACACGACTCATTCTTCGATGGATTTCTGTAGCACTATGGCCTTCAGCCTGTCGAAAACGAATCACACTTCGCACTTCACACTTGGCGGGAGCATCAAATGGCGGACATGTTTTCGTTACTGTAGCACAACGCTGACTGACGGCTGAATATCAACAATGGCGGAGCGAGTAGTGCAAGAGCTGCGCAGTCTCCTACAGCGCATGCCCGCTTTCTGCTACCCGCGTAGCGTCTGCACGGAGCGATCGGAGGTTGAAAAAAATAGCCCTCGTATAATAATTGTTCTATAAGTCATAAAGATCACAAAATTTATGAAGAGGGTAATCTTTTTAACAAAGTACATCACAAAATAATTCATGAAATAAATAGTTGATTCCATTCAACACTATAAGATAGTTTATAACCTCTCAACAATAACTCTACATTTCTTTATTTATAAATTAATGATTCATCGTAAAACGCAGTGTAATCATAAAAAATTAAACAGTCTTACCAAGCGACTTGACCTGTTAACCTTAAGCCATACATCTGTCAACCAAACAATTTACTGCGTTCCTAGATGCGGACGGGAAATCCATCTTAGCCGAATATAATAGCATCAAAATTTATATTATTGCTAGATTCCATGAATTAAGTTGCACTATAATAAAATTTATTACAAATTTAGATTGATTACATATTCAAACAAATCGTTCCGAAGCGGAAATTATAACCAACACGAGTCGATGCTGTCTTCTGATATTCATTGAGGTATCGAACAACCATTCATTTTAAATAGAATATCAGGACTGCCTTGCGACTCTTAATCACATACGTTATCTTTTGTTTCTTCTCCTTCACCAAGAATACTTAATTTCCGGCGCCATCTTTACTGTGTAATCACAGCAAGCGACCTTTCATTTTTAAACAAGAAACGAAAAGTGAATGTGCTGTCACGAATGGACAACCTAACTAGAATACCTTCGATACTATCGTTAAGGAACTACGAGCACGTAAAAATCGTAAAAATATGTTATCAGCTGGAACCACAGAATATGTTGCAAATTGCAATTTCGGAAATTGTAATGTACCTTGAAAAATTGTTAAGTTATTAAATCTAAAATTAATAACTGAATAAAACGTTGTTGAGTAAATACTGAAATAGCACATTTGTAGCGGTAATGTCCACAAATAATATTGCAAGAGTTTTTAAATGTTACACAGCATAAACTTTACCTTGAGGAATTCTTAGAAGGAGTATTTATTATAAATTAGGCTCTAGGATGTAACAATAGGAATCGAATTTATACAAATGGATAAATAAATTAACACATAAAGGGGTTATTTTAATGTACTGAATTAATTTTCGTTTTTAACGCCAAAGGGATTTCAGTTGAAAATTATTAGACCGCGTATTTCTTATTAACAAAAAAAGAAATGTACGGGATATTCAAAATAAACGTAACAACTTGCCTATCAATTAAGTAAAAAGAGGTAACTTTGTGAAAGAATATCCAGCCACGCCAGAAAAGAGTGTTTTTAAGGTAAGATATGGTGTGACGAGATTTAGAAGACCAATAGCAAGAAAGACCTATCCGAAATAACCGTCCTCCGTATACAAAAAACATCGAACAGGATGTCAAGATAAGCCGATTTGGTGTCCCTTAATTATGGCAATAGAAAAATTCTTTCTATGTAGGTTGTTATTGTAACGTACCTTTGTATTTCAGCCATTTCAGATTTTTATTTTTTATTTTTAAATTATTTTTTCCCTAGGATTCTAAACCCGCACCACTGAAGTTAGCTGGTGCACCCTAAAAATTGTCACAGGACTCCCGCATTTTAGTGGAAAACTAAATTTATAATGTAAGCATCATTTTACCCGTTACATAGTTAACTTTTAGTTTTTCGTGCGTAGACTGTAATTTTGCAAACTTTTTTAGAGCATTTGACAAAAATCGTACAACTTTTTTTATAACCCTTTTTTGTTTAAAATCGTAGTTGGCTGCCCGCGTAATTTTTTCCGAAGACTAACTAATGATTGTACTGGTCCGCCTTTGTAGTAGATATCCTTTTGTGACAAAATATCTTAGATATAAGTCAGTGGGGTTGTAGATGCAATGCCGAGCGGATCTGTCGTGCCCGGAAGCACGAGTCTTTACATCACTGTATTTGCATACATTTTAATTAGTAAACTTTGTTAGAGGTGAAGTATTACAATAATTAAATAGTATAGTAGTAATTAGCCACTTTTGGATTGCATTATTTCGTGGGATAACCTGTACCAGATAAGTCTGGAGTTATAGTCTATGTTCATTTCTTTATTGGAAACGCCGCATTACTGTAATCATTGTTATTTAAGCTTGATGTTGCTGTTGTATTTACGAGGTTTTGTAGCAAGTGTATCTTGGTTGATTTGTTGATCAAGATTACACTAAACCTCCATAACAAAACGACGGGTTGTTCTCTAGCAGGCAGTTTAACCTACAAGAATCCACAACTTCTTTCGACTTTCTTCTTCGTTTAAGATCGTAGTTGGCCGCCCGCATAATTCAGTTTCAAAAATAAAATTTTTGTTGTAAATATTTACTAACCAGTGGTTGTACTAGGCCGCCCTTGTAGTAGATATCCTTTTGTGACAAAATATTTTAGGTATAAGTCAGTGGGGTTGTGGACGAGATGCGGAGTGGTCGTGTCCGGATGCAAGGGTCTTTAAGTCAGTGTATTCGCATACAATTTAATTAGTAAACTTTGTTAGTGCTGAAGTATTACAATAATTAGATAGTTTAGTAGTGATTAGCCACTTTTGGATTGCATTATTTCGTGGGATAACTTGTAGCGGATAAGTCTATGTTCATTTCTTCATTGGCAACGCCGCATGTCTGTAGTCATTCATTGTTGTTTAAGCTTGGTGTTGCTGTTACATTTACAAGGTGGTGTAGCATATTTCTGTATTCAACTGCATCTTGGTTGTTTTGTGTATCAAGATTACAATAAACCTGCAAAGGAAACGGCGAGTTGTTTATTACTTCTAACAGACAGTAATCATTTAACCTACAAAAATCCACAAGTCTAGAGAAGGATTGCCGCTAGTTTGGCTAACATTATAACAGCAGCTACTCTTCGTTCTAATTTTTAATATTCTTTGTTCGTGGATGTTACGTGATTCACGTTGCGTTCCTTGCAAGTGTCTTCTCAAAATGCCTAGCTAATTTCATTAGCCACTATTACGGCATATAAACCTATTTTAAATTGAACATTTCTAGAACTTTTTACAGAATTGTTGAAAGGAGATTATTTTGCAGTGGCGAATCGTGAATGGATGCGAGTGATGCGTCGTATCCCTTACCAAACTAAGTCGTGTACATTTCTCTCATATTAAGTAGTATTATATAATATAATCAATAAAAAAAAGTTGTGTCATATCACGTAGTAGGTGTATTACTGACATTTAGGGTTCGTAATTCATATAAAATATTTAACTTTTGTATAGGTTATAATAAACTATAGTAACCGCCCGTGTATACGATGCGATTATCTGAATGCATTTCGCATATACATCACACTTCTTACAGTATAAGTTAACGATTTCTGAATAGACCCATCCTTACTAGGAAACCCTTCGAAATTTGGATGTGGTGATGCGATTTGAAAACGCATTTAACTCACTGTGTTCGTTCGTATTACTTACTACCTACCTGTAAACGAAACGCATACATATTAGTGTTAATGTTAGTTTATTTAAAATTTTATTATTTAGTGGTATTTAAATTATTAGTGTAAGCAAAATTCAAAGTTTTATAATCATGTTGACAGTAATAAGCATTTTGTAGATATACAATACAATTGTCTCTTGTTAAAAACCGTATAATGAGGCTGTTGGGTGATGTGATTTTGCAATCGCATTTATGGCTACTACCAGCAACGCACAGAGTGAAAAAGATGTTTCGACCATTGATACTGATGTATGTGATTGCATTATTGAACACCTGAAGGCTAAAGTTTTAATAGGTATTCATTTGCTGATAAAATTAAAATAATAGAAAGTGGTCAGCTTTAATTAAATTTAACAATTGTAACAAAACTAATATCATGTGCTAGACATTTAAGTGATAAGGTTTATGAATCGGAAACATGGTTTTGTGGTTGCAAGTTTTTGCATAGACTTTTTTTGCTATCCATGTCAACCATTTTCTCCTGAAAGGTTTGTGTGGAATACGGTAGGATATGATGATCTAAATAATATTTATAGGTCAGGGAAGAGACACCGGCACGCGGCAATTCATATAACTAATAAAAAAAAGCTGCATTTTTTTAGGAAAAATCAAAGAATAGAATTTTCGTTGAGTAATCAAATCAAGCTGAAAGTGGAAAAACAATGAACTGGTTAGGCAGAACAGAGAAATAATTAGTAATTTAACTAAAGTTACTTGTCTTTTATAGTAGGGTAAAGTCAAGAAACCCACCGCCTCATTTCCCCCAGAATCCCTCATTTCCCCACACATCTGGACCAAAAAGTTTTCTTCGACTAACCATTTTTCATCTTTCGAGATAAATGAGCATCCACATTTCCACACACGAGATAAACCTATTTTTAAGATTTTTTTTACCGCTAACATTCTGGACCAAATAGTTTTCTTCGACTAACCATTTTTCATCTTTCGAGATAAATGAGCATCCTCATTTGCTCCCACATCTAAACCAAATAGTTTTCTTTGTCTAGCCAATGCATCTTTCGAGATAAACCTATCTTGTTTGGTATCAATTAATATTAGAATTTTCTCAGCTACCCGAATCTCTAAGAATTTTTCAGATATCATCACCCCCAAGGGAGCTACCCTCATTTTAAGATTTCTTACCTGCTGCGATTTCTGACAATCCTTAAACATTTTTTTAGTCACGCGATACATCTTGTTAGCTTAGAATTTTATGCACATCCCGAATCTGCAAACAGATTTAAAATCGGACTACTCCTTACAAAGTTACACTTTAAGCTCTCAAACCTCTAAATTTTACTCTTTGCTTTATAAGCAAAACTAACAAATAGTTTTCTTTGTCTAGCCAACGCATCTTTCGAGATAAACCTATCTTGTTTGGTATCAATCAACACTAGATTTTTCTCAGCTACCCGAATCTCTAGGAATTTTCAGATATCATCACCCCAAGGAGCTACCCCATTTTAAGATTTCTTACCTGTAGCGACTTTTGACCGTTCTTATAAATTTTCTTAGTCATGCGATACATCTTGTTAGTCTAAAATTTTACACAGAATTTGAATCTGCAAACAGATTTGAAATCGGACCATCCTTACAAAGTTATACTTTAAAGCTCCCAAACCACTTTAAATTGTTTTGCTCGTCTATGACATATGCTTTAACCAACTATTTCCTAGAAATCTAAAACCGCAAGTATTTTAGAAACGAGTCCTTTATAAGCCATAAGTGCTTAGTATTTAAAATCATTTTTCAAACAGTAATGTGCTTCTCTCAGAATGTCGCAAAACCCATGACTTAAAATTTTTCTGGTTTTAACATAATTACATGTACAATGCTAAATTGTTGGAAAATACATAGACAAGAACAAACTAATCGCTTTACAATTATGTGACGTATAGTGAAAGTAGTATAGAGGACAAACTAATTGCTTTACAATTATGTTACGTAAAGTGAAAGTAGCCTTTCTTTTTATTAATTAGCGGGTATATGATTTGAGAAATACAATAGATATGCTCGATGCTAATAGGAAAGTACGTTAAATGCAAGTCAATTAACAACAATTTAATAGTGTTTACTGACCTACCTTAATTGTTTGTACAAGGAAACACAATAAAATATATTCAAATATAGTAACTACCTTATTTATTTATGCCCCATGTGTAGCTTGCTGTACTATTAGGACTAGGGTATGCAGACTTTAACACCTCCATCTCGCACGCTTTACACAGATGTTGGCTGTTTCGTACAAGACCCTTTAACAACTGTTGGAGTTGAACGTTTACTGTAATGACATACCGTGCTGTTTTCCTTGTGTTGCTGTAAGCTATTCTTGTAAAAGCGATACTGCAAGACCCAGAGTTTAAGTACTTTGCTGCCGACGGATGTATAAAGCAACCGTGGACGATGTTACACCACGACATTAAATGGTGTGCTTGAATATTTTCTTTGAAACAATCGAAGATTGCCGAAGACACTCGAAGAGTGCACAAACGCGGTCACTAAACCACAATTAATAATCGCCTTTATAGGTTTAACATTTTACCATTACCAATGACTTTAATTTCTTATTGGAAGAATCCTTATTCTCCACACACTGCTACGTAGTTGCATGTCCATTCCTTTTGAGGTATATGCTCGTTATAGGTTGTAGCACCCGCAGTTTTACTTAACTACACTTTGAGATCCCTTTAATCTTTTTTAATCGTGTCCTTCTCGCGTACAATACAGTAGGACTTAGCCTTACTACCTACAAATTCTAACACCAAGTCACCGTTAAACTCGTCTTTAAATTTCCCCACAACTTTTTGTTAACATGCGGTATATTGTGTTTATTATTTCCGCGTACACCACTTTAAACCTAAAAATAAAAACAGGATAGTTTAATACGTCTATTAATAATTTATGGTAATGTTGGCGATACAAATATGTAAAACAAACTTTATCAAGAAATATGTTTTAATAGAATACATACACGTATTGATAACATCTATAAACCGCTGTGGTAACCAGAGTCTGGCGAATCTGGGATAGCCAAATCTCTAAACATTTGCGCAAGCGATTGCCTTGCAGTTGCATCTTTTAAGTACTGAATGGGGAAACATTTAATAATTTCCAACACTGTCAAGTAATTTAAATTGCTGCAATCATTAGACAGAGAAATAATGGCACTGCTCTCTCCCTCTAATAACGTTTGAACCCTTTCTTCCTCCGTCGTATTTCCACATACTTTTTTTATATCAGCAACAAATTTTCGTAAAATTCTGGAAAGTTTCTACACCTTAACTCAACCATTTTAAAACAGATCAATTCTCGCAAATTTAATAGCTTGATGCACTCGTACGCAGGTAGGACAATAACATTCCCATCTTTCATAATCTTCATATTATATAAATTCTCTTTTTCAAAATTGTTCAACAACCATATACTTCTATTAAAGGCTGTGCTCAGCTGCAATTTGAAATCTTGATCCAATTGTATGTCAACAACATCGTTTCCAGTAGTCAGACCATTTAATCGTACTTGTTTTGAGTCTTGAGCAAATTGGCGAATTTGAAATTCTACTTGAAAAGTACACAATTTCTTCCAATCGAAGTAAGAGAATGTTATCGTAGAATCAGCACACATACCACTACAGCAAATCACTTGGATGACAGGGTTGAAGACCACCATATAAATCAAAACCAACTTCTAATATATGGTGGTGATAATTTGAAGGAAATTCGCCTAACCTATAGGTTGACTTACCAACCAGTTGGTTGATATTTAATTGTGGTACTCGCACATCACTTGTAACGTCAACACAAGAAAAATCCATCTTTAATTTATAATTTTAATCAAACTCGATGATACTTTGACGACTAATGCACTGGAACATAGCTCTCGCCTTTTATGCCGATGGTCGAGCGTGCGCAGCTCTTATTATATTAGTTGGCGTTATATGCAAGTCTTGACTGGAAAAGTGACGTGTATAATTGTTTATAGTGGGTTTTACCTGTATGTATTTAACCACCAACGCCATTTTAGAATTATTAAACAAAATTACTCTTAGCAGTATTTTTAATATACCATCGTGTAAGATTTCAATTATTATTGTGTTTTCCTCAGGTTCTCAAATCCCTCGGAATTTTTTCAAAATCGAATGACCCTTACTGATTTGCAGATTAACCTTTTGCAAGCACCGTATATAATTCATCTTTAATCTATTTCTAAACCGTATCGCTCTGTCTTTTGAGATAAACCCTGGTGTAACCCATAAAATTAGTATAGAATTTTCCTGGGTAATTGAAATTAATTATCAGGTCTTTTAAAAATAGTTCCAACAAAGACCTGTATATATTGTATTAATATTCAAAACCTATCAGCAAAACACCTTTGCATTTTATTTAGATTTAGCTCGATAATAGAGTTAAACTTCAAAAATATTTATTAGTGGTTAGAATTGTTAAAATTTTCAATTAGTGAATCCACATACAAATGATTAAACCAAAAGGTATAATACATACATTAATTCTGCACGGTGACCTAGAAAGTGGTTGGATAATTTATTTTAAATGTAGTTCAACATAAGACGTAAATTCTAAATAAATTTGGTGAAATGTATGATCATTAGCCTTGCATTGTTTGTCGATGACGTCTGACTAATAATTTAATAAAGCACTTTCCACAATTCTAGTTAATATACGGGAATACACATTCTATAATTTGATTTAAATTGGGTTAATGTAAGGACAAATTATACTTATACTTTCTCTATGTACATAAATACGGAAATGATGCAAAAGTTCATTTTAAGTTTATTTTGTAAAGCGTAAAGTCGTTTATAGTGTAATTAATAGTAATACTGAATTTTCAGTCTTTGGTTTAAAATTTCGTGTGAGGACTATCGACAAAGAAGAGTAAGTCTTAGTTTGAATTTTGCAAACGTAGAAGAAATTAATATTTACATGTATAATTCAAAACTGTTAATCAACAATTTTTCTAGAATGAACATCTTAAGTATTGCGTGCAGTGTGTGCGAAAATGTTTTTACTGGATGTGATGCCATAAAAAACACAACGAAAGGCACATCGAGATGGTTTATTTCAGGAGGAACTAAAAATTACAGCCAATGAGTGGGAACAAATTAAGGATTTGGAAAACCAATCGACCGCAGCGCATAAAGAACGTATAAACACCGCAATTCAGTTAGAACGAACCAAGTTACTATTTGAAAAACCATACACCATAACAAAATCTTCTTCCAAAATCATAATTGTAGGTCTGAACCCATTCGACGATTACAAAATAATTTTTAGATTTGTTGACACCATTTCATGAGCGTACTTGATGTATCCCTCAACGTATTTAGGAAGTTTATATCAAATCTTCCACACATTATACGCACTATGGAAGTTGGCATGCAAAATCAGATATGCAAATTCGACAACTTGCGTTTTATTTAAATAAAATTGTTTAGTGAAGATGATGACATTTGATGGGAATTATATGATATTTACCAAAGGAACTTTAGAGCACTTTTTAGGGTATCTCAGATCGTTCTCAACCATGCTAATACTTTAAAAGAACTAACGGAAAGGGTACTCTAATATAGATCTGTTTCTGTTAGATGTCGCAATGGAAAGATATAATAGGAATGATGTTCACAGAATCTCGCACATGATGTAATTAAAACAAATACAGTAATAGTGATATTGGGGCTATATTATACGAATTTATAAGAACCTACCCAAGATTGTTTGAAAACAGTATTTGTAAACAAGTTGAGTATATGGGAGAATACAACAGGTTTCCATTCCACGCATTTACGAGCGATGTTTAAATTTTAAGCCGAAGACTGAAAATTTTGTAACACTATTAATTACACTTTTGTTTTCTTATAAGTTTCTAAACTGTTGTATTTCAACTACAGATATTAATAGATGTCAATGAAATTATGTTATAGTTTTAAATAAAACGATTCTGATTAATAATTTTTGTAAAACGTTTATAACACCCTTTTAATAAATAATACACATCTTTGTTATAATTCTTTTCATAATTACTTAGATATCCATTTCAGTTACGTGGACATTTGAAAAATTAAACAATACCAATGTATGCTTTATATTTTAAAACATAAACAAGCTAATATATACAAAAATAATTTCTAAAATCACATCATTCATTTCTTATGATAACAGTTGTGGTGGTTAAATTTTATTTTAAAACTTACAATTTAGTATATATTCCATTTGAATATCTGCCAACAGTTTTATAAACCCCATCTCCTCGATTATTTCCATAAAATCATCCAGATCCTCAGGCAATGATAACACTGCAGTACAGTGCTGTATTGCTTCCTCGTATGACTGACACATAAGACATTTTCTCCATCTATCAGCGTTGCCCACATTCTGCTTTTTTACTCGTAGAGCATTGCGAAATCTTCGAATAACCTCTCCAAAGTTTTTATACATATTTATTATATTGTCTCTTTAAACCGTACAATCAACAAATAATAACTTCTACGCGAACAGTCCTTTTATATGAGCTACTCCTATTCGGATATGTACCGATTGCACCCGATTTGTGTCGCACGAAGCAACCGGTATGGAATGTATTCTATGAACAAAATCATTACATTTCTTAAGAAAAATGCTAAGGACTTTAAAAATAATTATAACTCTTGTTAGACCTCTAGTCTCTAGATAAACGTTATTATTTTAGGTTGTGTCACTGTTTTCTAAATCAATTTCCTACATACTTTTCCTAAACTATGCGTATCAATTGACGGTTATACTTTACTCCATAACCGACTTGTATATATTTTCGTCTTCGTCTCTAGCTAACACATCCGCATAGTAAAGATGGAACGGTTCTTCTGGAACGAGTTGCTTAATTTTCTTTATAGGTACGTCCATGTTTTCGACTTTAACCTTTGTTGTAGGTATGGGGATTTTTCGGTGATCGATTGCAACTGGGAAGCGGTTATTTGCAGTGGATCGATCAATTGTTTGTGCACCTCTTTGAATTTTTGCTGAGATGTAGCATCTCCCTTTTGTACCTTACAAACTTTTTCGTACAGCATCCTGCATAAGATGAAGACTGCGTTTATTTGCAATAAAATTGTTAACGTCCGTCATCATGAAACTTTGGATGGGAACTAACTTTTTGAATAATATCAAATATTTATATACTCGTCGAAATTCTTCCTATATCGACCATTATCCAAATCAAAATCTTTAACAACAGTTATAAAATTATGTTTTGAGTCCTTCAACACTGTAAACACATTTCTTTAAATTTCGGATATATCATGTCACCACTTATATGATCCGAAAAGATATATCCGAGATTGGTTTCATCCTGTTTCCATAATGCGATTACATTGGCGTTATCTCTGAGTCTATGTTTTAAGGCACTAGCGTAAGTTTGACATAGATAGAACGAATCTATTGCTTTATGTCGACCGAACGAGAAAAACTGAGTGATTTTACTTTGCTCGTTTGCAGGTATATCATCGAAAACCATAATTGAATCTTCTTTGGTATCTCCGGGTTCGATCAAATCATCGCAATTTTCAAACTCATGGTAACCAATTTCTTCTTTTAATGGTGTAAAACGTTTCTTAACAATTCGTATTTCGGTTGATACAAACTCTTCGAAAATACATAGACATTTTGAAATCTAAGACCGTTCTCGTGCAAGATCAGAGATATTAAAGCGTTGGTCTTCCCACAACTCGATGGTCCCACGAATATAGCTCGTATGTTGGAGCGGGAACAAGGACCATGTTTACCATCCTCTTTTGCATTAGCAATAGCAAAGTTATCATAATTCTGTATAGGTATTTTAACTTCTGGTATAACATCTCTGGATGCATCGTTGGAATTATGTAATTTCTTCACGTTCTGCAACCTTTTAACATATCTGCATAACGTTGTTCTAGGTATATTATATTTTTTACTAGCAGCGTAGAAACTCGAGCCATCCAGGATATCCTCTGCTGCTTTTGTAATAGATTGTTTGGAGCACCACTGATTGCTTGAATGCGACATCTTTCGAAAAATGTCTTACTATAACTAAGCTCTGCAAAACTACTTCCTTATATACCAAATTTAATCTCCCTGCTCACATAACCACATGACCATATGACCATATGACCACATGACCACATGACCATATGACCACATGACCACATGACCATATGACCATATGACCATATGACCACATGACCATATGACCATATGACCACATGACCACATGACCATATGACCACATGACCACATGACCACATGACCACATGACCATATGACCTAATTGCTTTTAATGAGTTTTCCATTAAAAACCAAGTGTGGACCTAGGTTAGATAAAGGAAAAATTAATAGGTTGGGCCGGCGCCGCGCGCTGGCTAACCTGTAATTCGCATGTCAACTCGTGGGTCAGTTGGAAAATCGTGTCATGATGTCATGTGTCGTGTCGCTGGTCGCATGTGATCGTGTGTCATGTCGGTCATGTCGTGTCATGGTCATGTGGTCAGTGTGGTCGTGGTCATGGTGTGTGTGTAGCAGGGTGGTATGGTGGTGAGTTTGGTGACAGTTATATGACATAGTTGATGATTCAGTATGGTGCTCAAAAGTGCTGATCTCGGATGGTTCGTGCTCGCTGGTAAATATTCATGTGAGGGTGCGTTGCATGCCATACGATATGAGATGCCAGTGTGCGATACTGCGAGGTGCATGATATGCTTGCTGAATAGGCATGGTCGCTTGTTCGCTGTCTGCCTCTGAGCTCGTGTCGAAACGCATCTGTCTGCATGGTGTTCGAAAATGTTTGTCACCGGAGCGTGAACTGATTTACCGATGGATTGATGATCGTGATTCGATTGAGTCGAAGACCGGTGGTTTTCGATGATATGCCGTGTAAAAATCGCTCAGGTTTTCGTTCGGTCGACAGTGACGTGACGGGTTCATATCGTCGGGTAACTGGAATCGCAATGTGCGACTCGAGTCACATGTGTGGAGCGGTGTCGTGTGAGGATGAACTTCGGCATGTATTCGGTATGAATGGTGATGTCGGTGTAAATGAAGCGATGTTGTGGTGCGAAAAGTGCGATCGATTTGTGCAGTGCAGGTTGCTGGCTGATCGCAACGTATCGGCTGAATCGTCGAACAGGTGTCATGCTGAAATGCTGATCGTTCAAAAAGTATCTGGTTGCGGATGAACGAATTCAGTCGTATGTGAAAAGTCGTCGATCGCGGTTGAACAATATGTGGATTGAACGGTGAGACGCTAAATAACGTTTATCTGCTGGAGTCTGCGTATGTGTTGTAGTATTACAAATCGTCATGAAATGTGATGCGATTCGATGCACTGCATCGTGCTGTAAATCGAGTCAGTCGAGGCAATCGCAATGGATTCAAATGCTTCGTGCACGTGGAGAAAATGTCACTGTCTGTCGGTTGATCGTGCGGGACGTGTAAATCGAGGATGGTGTTAAACTGTTGGTATTCAAATGGAATTGTGGTTAAAATAATTAACCACAACTGTTATCATGAAATGAATGATGTGATTCAAAGTATTAACGTTTATGTTTAAATATAAGCATTGTATTTTCAGGTCATGTAAATGAATATCTAATGATTATGAAATGATGATGTATATATTAAGTGTTAAAGTTTTACAAATAATCAGATCGTTTTTGAAAACATCTATAACGTTTCGTGTGTCTGTGTTGGTCTGACGGTTGAAACATGAAAACAGGTGTGATGTTGCAGGATTCGTCTTCGGCACACATCGCTGGCGTGGGTGAAACCTGTTGCTGTTCTCATGCTCAAATGCTGTTTTCAAACGATCTTGGTGGGTTCTGTGTCGTGTGCTGTGTTGTTTCATCGTGCGGTGTGGGTCATTCTGTTATCTTTCCGTGCGCGTTCTGGCTGAATCTGGGTGCCCTTTGGTTCTTTGAAGTTGGCATGGTCTGGTCCAAAGTGCTCTAAGTTCACGCAAATTCCATCATGTCATCGTCTTCCAAACAATTCTTGTTAAATAAAACGCAGGTTGTCTGCAGTCGTGACTTCAGTGCGATATGTGTGGAGGTAAACCAGAGTCAGCGCTCTGCTGGTCGATCTAATATTTTGTGATCGTCGGTCAGACCGAACCTGATGTTTTGGAAGAAGTATGGTGTGATGTTTTCAATAATGACGGTTCGGTGCGGTGTTCTCGTTCTTTATGCGCTGCGATCGTTTCAAATCGATTGTTCCGCTCGTGGCTGTCGGTTCCTCTGAAATAAACCGTCTCGTGCTGCGTTTGTGTCATCGTCCAGCGTTCGCACACTGCGCACATGGATGTTCATTCTGAAAATGATGATTAACGGTTTGAGTATACGTAATTTTTCTCGTTTGCAAATTCAAACACTCTTTGTCGATGTCTCACGAAAACCAGAGATTCGGTATTGATTGATTACTAAACGACTTTACGCTAAAAATGCAAATGAACTTTTCATTCCCGTGTCTTGCATGAAGTATGTTGTCACAATTGTCAGTATGAAATGTGTTGTATGGGGTGAATGATCGATGGTCGGCGTCTCGACATCTGAGCTGATGATTCGCAAATTTGTTGGGGCGTCTTATCGAACCATTTAAAATAGTTCAACCACCTGGTCGCGTAATGCTGCACGGTTTAATCGTGTGGTTCGCTGGTGGTCAATCGGTCTGGCAATAAGTTGGTTTAACTGATGTCGACTAAATCTAAATAAAATGCAGTGTTTTGCTGATAATTTTGAATATTAATCGTGCTGTTGGAACTGAAAGACCTGATGGTATTTCGGTGCCAGGAAATCTTATGGGTTACCGGGTATCTCAAGACGACCTGTTGAAAATTAAGATGATTATACGGTGCTGCAGGTGTCTGCAAATCTGAAAGTCGTTGACGAAAAAATTCGGTGAGCGCAATGGTGATCACGATGTTAAAATGCTGCTAAATGATTGTTGTAATTCTAATGGCGTTGATGTGCGGGTAAACCACTATCGCGTTATGCGTCGCGATACGCTCGCTGACTGGTGGCTGCGCTCGCATCGGCGGCGTGTTCCGGGTCGTCAAATCATCGGTTTGATTAAATTATAAATTAAGATGGTTTTCGTTGACGTTAATGTGCCGATGTCAACCGGCGTTGATGATCGCTGGGTTGGGCATTCAGTGTCACCGCCATGTGAAGTTGGTTTGTTTTGTGGTCTTCATCATGGTGTGTGTGCGGCGTTGTGCTGGTAATGTGAGTGTTCAGGCAGTTGCTCGGACAGGCGGTGCTCGAACGAGTCGATGAAGACGCTGGATCAGGTCAGTCGCTGAGGCTGTGGGTAGACGTTGTGGAATGAAAGATGAGATGTATGCTGCGGTGCATCAGCTGTGCGGTGATGTTTAAATGGTTGAGGTGTGGCTTTCGAAGGTTGCTGATAAAGTGTAATACGTGAGGAAGGGTTCAGGACGTTGATGAAGGCGTGCCTGTCTGTCTGTGTTGCGGCAATTGATGGACGGTGTTGAAGAATGTTTCCCCATTCGCAAAGATGCGGCTGCAGGCAATCGCTGCATAATGTTGAAGATGGTCTGATTCGCTCGACTCTGTTACAGACGGTTGTCAATGTCGCGTGTTAAAACTGTTCTTGATAAGTTGTTTTTGTGTTGATCATGTGATGAAACGTGACGTCTGTTTTGAGGTTTAAAGTGGCGCGCATAATAAACGTATGCTGAAATTGAAGACGAAGCGATTGTACGGTGACGTTTAGTGTGGTGAAATCTGTGTGTGCGCGGCAGTAGATTAAAGGATCTCTCAAAGGTGGTTAATAAAACCGCGGGTGCTGGCTATACGGCTCGAAATGGACATGTCAAGGCGTGTGAGAATGATTCTCGAAGTAAAGTCGTGAAATGGTGATGTAAACCTAAAGGCGTTGATTGTGGTTTAGTGTCACGTTGTGCTCTTCGTGTGCTTCGGCAATCGTTGTTCAAAAATATTCAAGCACCGAATGTCGGTGGCATCGTCCGTTGCTCTCCGTCGACGCTAAACTCTGGGTCTTCGTATCGCTTACATAAACCGAACAACGTGTCGTTCACTGGCTTGAAGCTTAGCGAAACGTGCGATGGTGAGGTCGTCTCGGTCTGATGGGCAAGGAGATGGAATATGTTGATTGTTTCTGTGTGTTGTGGTGTTGGTGTATATGCGTTCTGAATGGCATCATTGTATCAAATCGCCAGTGAATGAGGCTATCACGTGTGGTTGTCCTGCTGCTCACGTCGTAGAGTGAGTTGTGTCATTACGGAATCAGTACAATCAGATTGTAAACTCCTAAAAGAAATTTATGTTATGAACCGTTATGGTTTGAAACTGTTCAAAATGTTCATAAATGATGTGTATGAAGAGACCTAAATTAGAATTGTAAACGTAAATCGTCAAAACATAGAAAGGTAGAATAAGAATTCAAAAGAATTGGGTGCCATGCTAGCTCAAAACGTCGTAGAGTGAGGTGGGTCATACGGAAAGAAAAATTGGAAACCCCAAGAAGAAATTTATTTATAAACCGTTAGTTAAACATAGTATAAAAATAAATATTTACAGAGACCAAATCTAGCATTTACGTAATCGTCCTGTTGTAACGTGATATAAATAAAAGTGTCATGTGCATATAACACAATAAAAAAGTATACATCTAAGCAAATATGGATTATAAAATCTTAAAATTTAAATACCGTGTTCATAATATACTAATAAAATGTTTCAAACCCTAAATATATACAAGAAAAAAATTAGCCATAATACTTACAGTAACTTTACCTGCTCTGTGCCGTGCACTTCCAAAAGAAATTAGTTAACCCTAACTGCGATGAATCCAGTGTTAACTTATAATTCTGTAAACAAGCTGTTTACGTTAGCATTAATTTACAAAAAAATAAAACAGTAAATTGTGTTGTAACGTGGACTTCTGTTTATGCTACCTGTAACTTATAAAATAATTACATAATCACTTGTCCACTGTGAAAGTAAATTTGTAACGTGCAGTCTGTAATTTATAGTGCAGCCACTGGTATGAACTACTAATGCACTTACACGGTTAATAACCAGCAAAAAAAGTGTTTATCTTTTACAGCAGCATCAAGTAAAAGAAAACAGAATAAATACACTTTAAGGCAAGATGTTTGCCTCTAGTACCATCTTCAAGGATTTGGCAGGACGTGCTGCACTCGCCAACGGAGTGGATGAACCAATTTAGCTAGACTGTAACTTTAAGTACAACGTTTCCTTTCGATAGAAAGACGTTCTATAGAATAGATCTCTTTCAAAAGCTCAGTCTGTATTTATAACGAACGTGTTTACGTTTTCAAAACAATTCCTAGCGATAATATTTATTTATTATTTATTTATTTATTTGCTCCAACGTTTCAGTCTGCTACCTGAAATTTAAGCAGACCTGGCTTTCCCACAGAAAGTAACCATCATGTGTTATGTGTGTATGTGTGTATGTGTGAGGGATGGTTGTGTGTATGTGTGTTGTGTGTGATGTTGGTCCGTGTTACGTTCCCCCTCTAGGACCAGGACCATCGGCAGCCGGATATCCCAGTCGTCAAGAAAAAACGCACAACGGACATTGCCTTGTCAGTCCGGACCATCGGCAGCCGGAAATCCAGATGTTGAAAGGCAATGGAAGTGTGTGTTTAGGTGTGTGTGTGTGTTTGTGTGTGTGTGTGCGCGCGCATGGGTGTGTGTGAGAGAGAGAGTTGTGTGTATGTGTGTTGTATGTAATGTTGGTATCCGTGTTACGTTCCCCCTTTAGGACCAGGGCCATCGGAAGCCGGATATCCCAATCTTCAAAGAGGAACGCTCGACGGATGTTGCCTTATCAGTCTGGACCACCGGCAGCCGGAAATCCAGATGTTGAAAAGGCAATGTAATGTGAAAAGTGTTTTATGTTTGCACAGTACATAAGAGGTGTTTTGTGTGTTTGTTTGTTTGTGTGTGTGTGTGTGTGTGTGTGTGTGTGTGTGTGTGTGTGTGTGTGTGTGAAGTGTGTTTGAAATGTTAATTTGTGTTTATGTTTGCCCAGGTTACTAAAGGTTGGATTGAATTAGTATAATTTTGTACATGTTTGAACTTATACTATTACATAAATAAAAATTAGGTTCTTTCACAGGAAAGGATTTGTTTGCTGTATTGTTTGCCTCAGTATGTGAAAGTTCTTAAAATTTAGCGTTTGTTAAAAGAAAAGAAATTCCCTATTCTACTACTTAAAATTAACTTATACTATCACTTAAAATTAACTTATACTACTACTGTTGGTTATTATTTGTAAGAGACAGGGTTGCTAATATGTAGAAGCATGCAAATTCTACATATTAGGGGTTGGATCGTTTCAAAGTCAGGTTAATGGTTTGATCTTGTTGCTTCTGGTCGTTAGAGCAGAGCTCTTGGAATTCAGGAGATCGGTCTCCGGTCTTCCAAGAGCTCTGCTCTTGACGACTCAAGCTAAGTCAAACAAGATCAACTAATAGATATTCTGCAAACACCACCTGCTAGATATTCTATAACCCTGCCGCTAAAAAATATTCCGAGAATGCAGTTGCAAACAACAGCCAATTAACTTAAAGCCAAAGATCTTGATATACTATAATAACTTCCACTGAATTTTGTTGTCCGCATGAGAAATTCCGTCTGTTTTAAATGATCGGGTAGGTTTGCAACTCTCCTTATGGCATTATGAAGCGAAATGTATAACAGGTTGCCTAACTGTTATAGAAACGACAAGGATTTGTTATATCGATCGAGAATGAAGACACGGGGATGATCTTCTTGTCCATAAACTTGAGCGGGTTTGAACAACTGCATTGATAGCAAAATACCGCGTTGATTATTTCCTATTAAAGAGTAGAAACCAACCAATCAAAAGTAGTTTAACGATGCGAAAGGTTTTAATCTTTTAAAGACAACCATAAAGTATTTGCTGCAGGTGTTTTAGAACGTGTTTTGAAAAACTATTGGAAATGATAAGCATTAGAATGTGAATAAGGGCCGCTATACTTGCGGCCACGTCCCCAATGCTCCACCCGAAGGTACTACATTGAGTTTAACGCGAAATTTAACATGCTTCAAATGTAATTTAACTTCAAAATTAATCGATTCTAAATAAAAATCTAACAAACTGAAACAAAACTAAAAATTGGGTTTGAATAATGGTATCCCTAGCGTTGACTATGGAGTGTGTCCGACCAAAAGACACAAACAAATTGAAAGGGAGTGATCCGAAATACTGGATAGCAGCTGACAGCTCTGCTTACCGGTGCGACCTGAAGGGTCGTGATAAAACTAACCAAATCTAGCTAACTAATTTAAAAAAAATGCATTCAAATTTTCTAAGCATTTGCCAAATATTTTAATAGTGAGTCCAGCTATTTTGCCTACTCCATAAATCTACAAATTCGTGCTCCCTGGTTTAAGTATTTTATTCTAAGTCAATCCTATATTCGTCCCTAACGCTTCCTATCGTTCCCTAACTTGACATTTTACAATTACATTCTTCTTTCCTATAGATACTGCGCCCAAAAAATAGGCGGCAGATTGTCAAACAAATTAAATCAAGCTACAAAACACTACAGGCAGGCAAGAATATAAATATTAAAATAAATATAAATATATTATAAATATATAAATAAATATAAAATAAATATATAAATAAATATCTAAATAACCAAAAGCATGTAACACTGCATAAATTAGCAAAAGCATTACCCAAATTATCATGTGCACTCACATGTGCATTATGTTGGCTAGCGCCATTACACACAAAAACGTGCTCTTTAAATTATTTCAAAATCTTCTTATTAATACAAGTCGATGCTTATGCGAGTACAGCCGCCACAATTTTATTCCTACCTCGTATATAAATTTCTCCAGCATCCGAAGATCTGATCGTTTCTTTACGTCTATTGATATCTTACTACTAAGGGGAGATGAATATGCAGTAAACGTACTAGGGGGGTTCACAATCACTATCACTTTAAAAGTCTTGGGGGGATGGGCGGTTTCACTTTATTTCGTTATTTATTTATTTTACTGATTTAAATTAATGAGGGTTTTCTGGATTTAGTTTGTTATTAATTGTTTACGTTTGATTTATTCCCAAAACTCCCTGCGTTTAAGGAGTGACAGTGATTGTTTCAGCAGTGTCGGGGGTTCGTCGTGCATAATAGATTTTTTGTTAATGATTTTTGCTTTTAATTTCTTTTTTATTTTTTTTTCTTATATTTATTTTTTTATTTTTTTCCTTTTATTTAACAGGTTTTAAATCGCGCTCATATATCGTGCCAAGTCGAATCCTAGTTTTCCAATCCTCCCTCCCCCCACTCTAGCCCGCGATTTACCCGCGGTTATCACCGTTCAATCTCGCGACCCTTCCCACAAGTTCTTTAAAGACTGACCAGAACGCCTTCTGGTTAGCCACTTCACCGACTTCGTCAAGGCTCTTTGGCCATGCCAGCCCTACTATAACTAACTTCCCATCAGCCAACCCTCGATTTGCCACTTCGAGCGGGCAGTCGAAGAGCACGTGCTCTGCGCTTTCTGCGCTCTCACCGCATTCGCAGTGGTCGTTGTCGGTTATACCAAATCTTTGCAAATACGCCTTCAAGGCGCTATGCCCTGTTATTAACTGCACCATTTTATGGTCGAGCTTCATTCGATCTTATCTCTAGCTACTATACTCGGTATGAATTTATGTGTCAACCTGCCTGTGGCAGCGTTGTTTCATCTCTCTGCCCATTGTCGTATTGATCTTTCCCGCAGCTTTCTTTTAATCAGAGACGTCGGTATCGACGAGTACAATATCCAGAAGTCGACCGTCGCGGCCTCTTTAAGTAATTCAACCTTATAATTTCCTACGTTACCATCGTGCGATCTAACCCAACAGAACTTTAAATGTTGAAACCGGAGCGCCGTATGTGCTACCCTTCAGACGTCCGCTAGGAGGATTGTCGAGGTGTTCATATTTCTTAAGGCCGTCAGCGCTGATTTACTAACGCTGATGTAATACACATTTCCACTAGTGCGATTTATAACATAATTGATAGCTTTCCGTATAGCAGCCAATTCGCACTGGAAGATAGCCTCCAGTTCGTAAATTTAGTCTGAAACCGAAAAACTTCCCTTTGCTCGTTGTATACGACCTGCTTGCCCATCGGATATACGCGAACCGTCCGTATAAATCCCGATCCGTACCGCGTCCCCATCACACTCGACAAATTAGATACCTCGAACATCGACCAGGTGCCCTAACTCTGACACGACGATTTTCCTCTCAGCTTCCCTATTTCCAAGATTCATACTCTCTATAATTTCCTGTCCTTTCCCTGTATTAACTAATATCCTATTTCTGATCTCCCTAACAACATATTCGATAGGGGAAATAATAAGCATTATAATTTGAATTAGGGCCGCTATACTTGCGGCCACGTCCACAATGCTCCACCCGGAGGTACTACATTGGGTTTAAACGCGAAAAATAAACGTGCTTCTTATTAATTCTAACTTCATAATTAATCCACCCTAAATCAAAATCTAACTAAAAATCTAACAAACTAAAATAAAAACTAAAAACAGGGTTTAAATAATAGTATCCCTAGCGTTGACTTCGGAGTGTGCCCGATCAACAAAACACAAGCAAAAATGAGAGGGGGAGGGATCCGTAATACCGGATAGCAGACGCCGGCTCTGCTTACCAGTGCGACCTGAAGAGTCGACTTAAAACTATCCAAATCTAGCTAGCCGATTTAAAATGGATTCAAATTTTCTAAGCAGTTGCCAAAAGTATTAATAGTGAATCCAGCTATTTGCCTGCTCTATAAATTTACAAATTCGTCCTCCCTGATCTAAGTGTTTTATCCTAAATTTGTCCCTAACGTTCCCTATCATTCCCTAACAGACATAATATACATACAATCTTCTTTTCTATATATACTGAGGCCAAAAATTGGCGACAGTACGTCAAACGAATCAAGCCAAAAACAATACAATGCATGCAAAAATATAAGTGTAAAGATAAATATAAATATAATATAAATATATAAATAAACATATAATAAATATATAAATAAATATCTGAATAAGCAAAAGCATGTAACAGTGCATATATCAGCACAAGCAAATACATTATCAGGTGCACTCGCATGAGCATTATATCGACTAGCGCCATTACACAAAAAACGCGCTTGTTAGATTATTTCAAAATATGTTTAAAATCACAAATCCATGCTCATGCGAATACAGCCGCCACAATTTTATTCTTACTTTCAATATAATTTTCTCCAGCATCCGAAGATCTGGTCGTCTACCTATATCTATTGGTTTTCTACCTTTATGGGGGAGTTGGATATGCACTGTTAAAGTCCTGATGGATATGCACTAAATGTTCTGGGGGGATCACAATCACTATCACTTCACTTTTAAGTCCTGGGGGGATGCGCGGTTTCACTCTATTTTATTATTCCTTTATTTATTACACTTATATTAATGAGGTTTCTTGATTTAGTTTGTTGTTATTAATTTGTTTCGTTTATTCCCGATTTTCTGCGCGTAGAAGGTGGGAAAGTGGTTGTTTTAGTATGTGTTCGTCGTGCATATTAGAGTTTTGGTATACTTATTCAATTAATATTATTATTGGTTTTCTTTCTTTTTTTTTCTTTTTTTTTTTTTTGCATGTTTTGGTTATAATGCTCTTATCATGTCAAAATCGCGCCAGGTCGAAATCTATAATTTTACATCCTCCCACCATCCCCTCCCGACTTACACACGATTATCACCGTCTAATCTCGCAACCCTTCCTGCGAACTCTCTAAAGGCTGTCCAGAACGCCTTCTGGTTAGCCACTTCCCCGACTTCCTCTAGGCTCCTTGGCCATGCTAGACCTACGATAGCTAATTTCGTATCAGCCAACCCTCGATTTGCCGCTTCAAGCGGGTAGTCGAAGAGCACGTGCTCTGCGCTTTCCGCGCCCTCACCGCATTCACAGCGGTCGTTGTTAGTTAACCCAAACCTATGTAAATACGCTTTCAGGCCGCCGTGCCCTGTTATCAACTGAACTATTTTATGATCGAGTTTTACCTCGATCTTGCCTCTAGCTTCTAAGCTCGGTATGAATTTGTGGGTCAACCTGCCCGTAGCAGCGTTGTTCCACCTCTCTTCCCATTGTCGGATTGACTTTTCACGCAGCTTTCTTTTAATCAAAGACTTCGGTATCGACGAATGTGATATTCGAAAGTCCCCCGTCGCGGCCTCTTTAGCTAATTCATCAGCTCTATCGTTTCCTACGTTACCATTGTGCGACCTGACCCAACAGAACTTGAAACGTCGAAACTTGTGCGCCGTACGCGCTATCCTCCAGACGTCCACTTGGAGGTCTGTCGAGGTGTTCATGTTTGTTAAAGCAGTCAGTGCCGATTTACTATCACTGATAATATAATACTTGTCTCTGCCCGTATGGTTTATTACGTAATCGATAGCCTCTCGTATGGCTACCAATTCGCACTGGAAAATTGTGCTCCAGTTCGCGAGTTTGGTTTGAAACCGAAACACCTGCCTTTCCTGCTTATACACGACAAACGCCGCGCCTGCTTGCCCATCGTTCATACGTAAACCGTCCGTATAAATTCTGATACCCATCGCGTCCTCATCACCTTCGACAAACTCGATTCCTCTAATATCAGCCGGGTGCCCCAACTCAGATACAACGATCTTTTTTGCAATTTCCCTATTACCAAGATTAAGATCTTCGATAATTTCGCGTCCTTTTCCTATATCTATTAATTGTCTATCTTTAATCTCCCTTACGACATATTCGATAGGGAGTGTCCTACTGATCACCAACACCGCCTCCGTGGAGGTGGTCCTGTACGCCCTCGCCGCTTTTACTGCGGTTATGCGTTGTAGGCTTGTCAATTGACGCACCTCCCTCTCTTTACAACCTTCTGCCCATACAGAAGCTGCGTACAGCATCGCCGGCGCAATTGCTCCGGCATAAACCATCCTCAGCGATTCGCCCCTGAAACCCCACTTTATTTTATTTTACCCACCGCCATCATTTTATTTGAGAAATAATAAGCATTACATGTGATTTTCCAATGCTCCACCCGAAGGTACTACATTGGCCAGGAAGCGAGTTTTTTTTTTACCTGGAAAATTTTGAATTTTGCCAATTCCTTGCTGTTCCAAGCAAGGTAGGGATCTTTAACGTGCGTGACAACACTCACACACGGGACCTCCATTTTACCTCTCATCCGAACGATGGTGTATTTTTGCGAAAAATGCTCGCCTAAATTTTTCAAGCGGACCGTGTCGGGATTCGAACCCGGGACCTAGGGTGTAGTAGTCACACACATACCACTACGCCACGGAGCCGCCTGAAATAATAAGCAGCTGTTTTTGCTTACTTGAACGAATTTATAATGCGACTAACGAAGCAAAATGTTATAGAATAAATACTTAAAAAAATTTTTATAGGACGGTTTGAATAGCATTCATTTCAATTGGAAAGTAAACGAACTTATTAAATGATAGTTCGTATGATTTGGAAATAGCATGAAAAGTGTAAGGTCGTTTAGATTAGAAACTTCAGGAGGCGTTTATTAAAAAGAAGTAAAACAACGTAATTAGGAAAATACAATTGATTTGCTGTATGCAAAAGTCAATCGATTTCGGATTTTTAACGTAACATTCTATATGAAATTGCAAAACAAGACGACATGCTAAAATAGCACTTAGAGAATTCAACTGTATTTGTGGCATTTCTTCATCCATTCAAAACAAATTAATTTTATCAGTTGTAGTTATTATGTTGTGAACAATAAAGAAAGAAATTTCAAGTGCTAATTTTATTGTATTATTTTTGGATGAATTTTCTGACATAAATATGAAGTCGCAGCTAGCAACAATACTACGTTATGTGACTCTAGATGAAGGAGTTGAAGAAAGATTTTTGCATTTCACTAATATCAGTGTGGATAGGACAGCGAATGGGCAGCTTGTATGTGTTAAAAGCTTTAAATGAGTTTGGCTGAGATAAATAATTAATTGCACGGACATATGATGGTGCGGCGGTTATGGCTGGAGACGTAATGGATTACAATCAAGATTACGAAAACATTATAAACCTGCAATTTTTTTCATTGCTATGCTCATTAGTTAAATTTAGTTCTGTCTTAGTCTGCTAGTTTTATAAGGTATGAAAGAATTCTCTTAACAAGTCTCGTTAGATTTTCAAAACGAAATTTTTAAATGGGATCACGAACCTGTTATGTGTACGCGTGGACTTTACATTATCTTAAATGTATTTGACTTCAACTTCATTCTACTGATTTTTTCTACAATTTTTCCCCACTCGGATATATTATTTCAAACTTTATCAAAGAAACATAAAAGATGTTGAGAACTGTAACAAGAAAATTCAAAACTTTAAGCAGTTTGTCCCGAATTTAAGTAACGATTTCCAAACCTTTTTGAATCGAATGACAGAATTTCCAGCTGGTGATAATATATCACAGACATCTAAGCGGTTACGCTTGGACATATTTTCTGAAGAGGTTGAAACAAGCGTCTTATATCCGATTGTTTTATGAAATTCCGGACGTCATTATGTAGAGCAGCGCTTTAAGGAAACGGAGGATTTAAAATTTTTATACCTTTTTGACAAGAGTCAGTAATGCATCTTCAGCAATCAATTTTCTGAAAAAGCCTTTTTGTCGTTACAAAAAAAATATGGTGAATTTTTTTACCTTTCGCGTTTACGAAGTCGTATTCAAAGACGCCAATATGAGAAAAAGTAGTGATTCATTGAAATTGTGTTCAATTTTTCCAGAAGTGTTCAAGCTGGTTGAGTTGTTTTTAACGTTCCCAGCTACCGGTTCTTCTGCTGAAAGATCCTTCTCTAGTTTAAAACGAATAAAAACTTACCTGAGAAATACCCAACACCAAGATGCTTTCAGCGTTGGCGTTAATGAACATAGAAAGGACTCATTCAGATCATTTAAGATCCTCCCCACTATTTGAGGAAGACGACATTGACGATTTCAGTGAAAAAACGACGAATTCAGTAGACTTTAAAAAATATTTGCTTGTGTATATAAGTTTTTATTTTGTGTGGTCAGTAGATTATTATTATTTTTATCCTTTTTTTGGATTGCTAGATCTGTATAATCGATTTATACAACATTACTTTAAATTCAGCGCCTTTACGTTTTTCTTGGAAATCGCATCCCTTAATGAAAAAGTCACACGACGCCACGGTTATTTTGTTAAATGATAAAAAATGAATGTTTATTATCTCTCAAAACTAAAACCAAATAACAGCGCAAATATACTAAAACCAAGTTGATCAAAACAATTGATGGATTTGCAGTTTAATAAATCTGACATTTTAAATGCAAAGACCTAATATTACAAAGTACAGCAGTATTTACAGCAACATTCCACATGAAATTGATCTGTGGTTTCAGCTAGCAGGCTGACTAACGGATATTATTACCCTAATACAATCTGTTCAATTCCTATCTGAATTTTTCCGTATTAGATCTGACCTTAGTCATGCATTTTGTAAAATGTTGAGCGAATTGAAGACTGTGTTCTATATTGGATTTATATGAAAATTTGTATTTATGGTAGTAATATACTCAAAGCTGCATTCCAATATGTAACAGTCTGGATTCAACAAGCGTATAAATTTAACTTTGACGTGCTTACACGTTCTCGAAGAGTAAACGGATTCTCGCCTAAGTTGTCGACGGCGCATTATTAATGCAGAAGAAGAGGAAAGAAATATGGTCACATCATCCTTTTGTGTAGGAGCGGCGTTCGTGCATGACCTACGACATTAGATTTTCATTACTGTTACGTCTACATGCTTTAAAGGAATTGCTATTCTATCATATTCTAGAACCTTTCGTGCATTTAATACATTGGTTTTTATGAGATCTATTTATTATCTGCGTCGGAAGCGAAGTGTATAGATGGATTTCTCACAAAATTTATTACAAATCGAAAAACAAAGGTGTCGATTGATCTGAAAGCAATTTAGTGTGAGTTTGGTGAACTGTTATACGATTTTTGTGGTGTGAGAACAATAACCCGCAATGGTACGTGAAAAATAAAAAGTAAAATAATGAGCGATAGAAACATTCTATCCATATTAAAAGGCATCACGGGTAAAATTACTTGCCTCAAAGCACTTTAGTTTCAATGCCAAAATCTCAAACTTGTAGGGAAAAATATTGAAATGCTAGTTCATAATTAATGTATTGTATAAAGGTGGCAAAGTGAATTAATAAAATATATGGTATGCCAGATTTTTCGGCTGGAAGAAGGTTGCTGATCTGGATGGCTTCCTGGTGGGTGGTCATCGTATCTATATAAAAAAAAATGGTATGAGCGTACAATGCCCAAACATATTGCACGTTAAGCTAAAATATATACAAATGAACAGCTACTTGAATTAGGTCATTGTTGAACAAAATTAATACTCAGGCACTTTATAGACAAAGGGATACAACACGCATTGTCTAAACAAGTAACAGATCTTATAAGGGTAAGGGTAGCGAGTCGTGCAATGGCTCAAAGGGATACAACACGCAGTGAACCCACTCCAACTACCGCCCGAACGCAAAAGGATACAACTCGCAATGCGTTCAACAAATTAATAGTGAGAAGTGCAATGAACTCAAAGGGATAGATTAACATGCAATGGGTTCATCTCCATCTATTAATTTAGGTATATTACCATTTATTTTACTAGGATCACCTGGTTACAAGGGGATACAACACGCAATGTAACCTCCCAAGAACTGTTAAATGGCCTTCATTATAATTAAAGAATCATCTTACTAATTTCAACACTTAATAAGTTCTCATGCAAATTACTTTTACTTCAATATCAATATAGCTTTAAATTCATGCAAATACATATAGACAAATCGCTCAGTGATAGCTCACCGATTTGGAGTTTAATTCGTTAAGAGCACACACACGCACGCACGCACGCACGCACGCACGCACGCACGCACGCACGCACACACACACACACACACACACACACACACACACACACACACACACACACACACACACACACACACACACACACACACACACACACACTTAAAACGACCTGGTTACAACACCACTAAAAAAAGTCAGCTAACCCCTTGTCCTCGTTTCTAAAGGAATTTTCCTATAGACCCGACTAACAGGAATGTAACTACCACCCATTGGTTTCACCCTACAAAATAACATGTACCTGCAGCCTTGAAAAGCGACTAACTATAGCACATTTCTCGAATTTTATTTCACGTTACCTGCAATTTGTCTAACGTACCTTACAAACTACAATTTACTATTCTGAAGTAAAATCTGACACAACTTCTATACGTAATTTTAATATATTTAGCGGTAATTAAACAAAAGAAAAATTTTAAATAACGGAATCGATATGTCTACCAAATCGGTAAAGAATCTTTACCTCAGCCATTTTAAAAATCTCTCAATATTATCTTCTCGGCGTATTTATTCTCTTACGCCAAAAAGTACCAGCGATTTTGATATATTGAAGTGTGTTTATTTAACAAGGATCGTTCTAATGTCGAAAAAGATTGCCTTCGATTTACTTTAAATCATTTTCCCAATGATGCAATTTTTTCTGGTTATAGGCACTAATACGCCATACACGCCTTAGCTTTTGATCACCATCGGTACGACCAATGTGCAAAAGTGAATCATACTTCCTATCCATAATTGTAATAATAATAAATCATTTAAATCTACAATATTACATATGAATGATGTACCACATATATGTGTACCACGGATATAGTTATACGATTAACTTGTTATACTAGTTAGGTATATTCAAATTTTAGGATATTTTTATATTAGGTCAACGATCAATAATTATCTTGTTACCAGCAGTACGAGCAGGCCAAGCAAGAAAACAATGAAATCATCAGCTAAACGCTCGCCCGAATTACGGTAACAAAGGAAGAGAAAGAAAGAAAACGATTGCGACGCCAAGGCATTCGGATCCCAGGAGGGGGGAGGGCTAAACAACAGGACACACGACCCAATTCGCCCTTGACATATGTACCTTAAATACTAGGTAGACCCAATAGCACATGTAAAATATAACATTAATAAGTAAGTTCTAGGAGTCTAGATAACAAACAGTATTAAAATGCTGGTTCAAAGAATAGGGTTTTACATTCGCACAACAAACAACTAATTAATTATAATTACCCAACGATTAAAACACGATAACCTGACGAATTTAGTTTGCGTCTACTGAACTCAATACTCAATAATACATGAAAACGTGACAACCAGCGTAAAACAATCTAAAATTCTAAATACACCAATACGCTTAGATAACTATAAAAATAAATGTTACCTAATTACTTACTAAGTTGACGTGGGAGCACTCGACCCAACTAGAAGCTACTAAAAACAAAGACAAAGAAAATACCTTTAACAATAGTGCGAACCAACCAATCAACACTAATAATTAATCACTAAGATTACTGATGGATAACTATAAAGTTTATCTACAACTTCTAAACTATTTAACACAGTCATCCATGAGTATAGAAACATTATCAAACAAAACTACTCTAAATTCTTATTCTAAAGACAGTATTAAACAGACAATGTGTTGCTCATTAATTTCTAAATGTTTATCTAGCACAAGCAAATCCGCGTACCGTAAGTAGATGAAGAAATCGTACCAGTTGGCATTAAACGATGTTCCTGCACACAAGCTTTTGATAGTCTAAGGTAACTGCATACAATTATCCATAATTTGCCACGTAACTTTCTTTCAAAACATTTCTCTGTCGAGAATAGGTATTTTCCGAAACATCCACCTGCCGATAAGAGAAACATCAAAACTAATTGCGTTGAATTTATGTTGGAAAAGCTCGTTGGTAACTATGCATATTCAAAACATATCCTACTGTTTCAGCGAGCAAATCTACACTTGATTAATGGAAAACCCACGTTTATCTCTTGGTTGTAAACGTTCTAAAGCAACACGATCTGCATGAAAAGTTGCCTATATTTTTGTATATAATTATAAAAAATTACTTAATAATTAATATTAAAAAAGATACAGATGTAATCTAAGCGGGAATTTATGGGTGTTTGTACAAAACCTTGCAGCACACGTCGACCACATTGTAATAACTCTGGAAACAAATGTTTTAATAACGAAAAACCACGTTTTATACTTATTATAATCTTTAAGAAAATACCAGCTTTAATACTATAATGAAATGGAGTAAATTTACAGTATTTAAATTATAATTACATATACCAGTAAAAATCTATAGAGCGTTGAATAAGCAAGCATTTCAATTTAGAAAACAGTGGAAAATGTTCATAAATATTTAAATAACCACAAACACAGTATTAAATACAAAATTGAGTTAAGTAGGAGCGGCAAATACTTGAACACGGGAACTGCACGTAACAGCCTTAAATTTATTTTTGTCGGCCGACACAGAGTTACTTATGTCGATAGGTTAAACATTATAGCATACATTAACTTTGCCAAAGAATAATTCTTTTAATGGTAGGAGTGAGCCTGATGCTTTAATACAAAATTTTTAATATTTGGCTTCAATTTAGTTTAATTCTGACTAGAAAGGCTAAAATAATAAACTTTTTTGTAAATTTCGTAACTACAAGTCATCTTCATTAAATTTAGTGAAGAAATGTGTTGAATAAGCAATGCCTGGTTTCCACTTCATTCAATTACCTATTTTTACATTTGATTTTTATCATACAAAAACTAAAACTGTCTGAAAAGGTGAAAACAATCTTTTGACAGCCAGCCTACTCTAGTGTGGAGCACCTGATGAAAGTTCTCGTCATTTTCTTCACACTGCTCTGCAAATAACATAGTATTCAATCCCTTACTTCGGATTTTGCTTATTGCATCAATGACAAATTCAAGAGATTGATGCAATTTACCACTCAGATATTTAGCAACTATATGTTGTCGTTGGATCACACAGTGTAATGCAAATACCCCAAGTTCATTTTAAATGGCTCGTCTAGGATAGCTCCCAAATATACTCGGTGCTTCATCTGCTGCTGCTGATATTATATTTGTTAAAAAAAAACTTTTTTTCAATAAAATAATTTATTCGCCTTTAGTGTTTGTTGTCAAAGTTCTCGCAGAGCAATTCCTCATGGATTTCTTGATCTATACAAAGCGAACATGTCCCGATAATAATGCTTTATTACCAAGTAAAGTTGACTGGTCCCTTTGTATAGAGAAATGGGTCATTTGCAGATAATTATACAGGAAACTTTCAATATCAAAACTCATTTCATGAATATGCCTTTGAACTGCGCAGATGCTCAAAGACATTTTTTGAATTATACCATATGCAGGTAGGTTTATGTAGAACAGTTCTTAAAACCTCTTCAATTGCTGGGAAAATTAATTGTTCACCGATGGAATGCTGTTTTTAGATTTTGCTGTAAGAAGCAAGATATTGTAACATGCTCTTAAACTATCGTCGTTTCTTTGCGACATCGAAACGAACATACTATCCATCGTAGACCTCTTGTAAACTATTGCTTTAGGTATTGAAAAGTCTTGGGCCTGTTTTATTAGAGTGACAACTTCTCGGATGATTCTTCAGCTTGGAGCGTTTCATAGTGTCATTGCTTAGAGCTTCGTTGCTTAAAACACACGTCAGCAATCATTTGCCGGATAATATTTGAAATGAAGCTAAATAATCAATACTGTACTCTCTACATTTTTTTTAGATTCGGCTTGTTCAATATCAAATATCTGTGAAGAAAGATTAGGATATTTAAATATGATAAGCCGTAGCATTCAAAATTGATTCCCGTTGTAAAACGTATTTTACTTTAATCTTTAGATTTCTTTTGCATGTGTACAAAGTGGAATAATTTACATGGAATTTTGTTTCTATGGATACTGAGATATATAATACCGATTGCAAGTTATGGAAAAAAAATATTAAGGGATACACATGTAATTGTAGTTGACTTGAATATTGAACTACTCTTACCTCAAGTTATGATGGGCGCATCTATGCAATCGGAGCGACTACTTAAATAATTTAGGTATTTTTTCTAGCACTGCTAAATAAAATTACATTGATTCACTTTAATTTGTATATACCTAACTATTTACTTATTTTTTAAAAAATATTTGCGTTAACAGTTTTTCTTTTCGAAATTCCCATAGCAAATGAACAGTGTTTGTCTCCGACATTGGTATTTATAATTAACGACCTAAACAAGTCCGTACAAGTACAATTGGAACAAGTCCACTCCGTGCTTGCAAAGTTCCAGTACAAGCCTAGACTACTTCATGTATGCATGCAACATTTTGATGCTAGTATCAAATGTGCAAGTTTTTACAAGTTACATGGGTTGCGACCGCAAAACGAATAGCCTACTTACACAATTTTTTAAATTATACTTAATAGATAATTGAGTGCCATAAATAAAATAATTGTTTACTATGAAATTTATAATAATTCTTGATAAATAAGAAAACAATAGCTTAAACTTCGATAACAAAAGTATGACGATAATTTTATAAGTAAAGCAAATTAACATTGATTATAATTCACAGCAATTAAGTTGTTGGTTTGACATATCCCGAGGAATATCCATCATCGATCTCAAATTTTTCTTATTATTAAAGCATAGCCATAAAGTTCCCCAAATCGCTCCAAATCTTCAGTGTGTTTCATAAACATCTAAATTTTAAAATTCTTTAATTCTCTGCAATTATACATCTATTATAAGAAAGTTAATTCCGAATGGACCTGCATCTTGAAGAAGTTCTAGATTACTAGAGCAGGTGGAATGATTTCCGCGTTCCAGTGATCTAAAGAACCAAACTACAGGTTCGAGCAAATTAGTGGTGTCTTTAGAGAGGAACCAGACTAAGACAGGTCCCCAAAAAATGCAACGGCTCTTTCGGTAGTTAGAATGGCAGAGACCATAAGGGCGCTATGACATTCTAAACTAACGCGATGTGGAAGGCAACGGAAAACCACCACATTACTTCCCAAGTACAAAGCATACTTAATTTGTACTTAAAATGATGGCATCCTCTGAGGTATTGCGGAGGTAAAATAGTCCCCCATTTGGATCTCCGGGAGAGGACTACTTCGAAGGATGTGATCGGAAAACTTATAAAAGAAATCGGTGAGATTTTGCGAGCCGGAGCGTGGAATATCAGAAGTATGAAGCATGTAGGTAAGCTAGAGAGCTTAAAAATTGAAACAGATTGGTTGGCACTAGACATAGTAGGGATCAGCGAAGTTCGGTGGTCAGAGGCGGGGGATTTTTGGGGTGGAGATTTTAGGATAATTCAAACAGGATTATAGGGAGGAAATAGTTATGCGAAAATAGATATGGCATTGTGTAGAAAACAATTTACAAAGGAACGATAGAGTACTAACTCATGGTTAAATTAGAATCTACACCGGTAAATACAGTAATAATACCAGTATACATGCCTACCTCCAGCAACACTGACAATGAGATAGAAGCGATCTACAAAGATATCGAAAACATACTAAGATACGTAAAAGCACATGAAAATTTAATAATTGCAGGGGATTTTAATGCAGTGGTAGGTGAGGGTAGGGAAGGAGCGGCAGTAGGTTTATTTGGTTTAAGTAGGAGGAACGACAGGGGAAATAGGTTGGTAAAATTTTGCGACAAAAACAATCTAACCATCACAAACACATTATTTCAATACCATGCTAGAAGACGATGCACGTGGAAGATGCCAGGAGATATAGGAAGATATTAAATAGATGATATTTTTATAAGACAACGGTTTAGGGATTAAGTAAAAGACTGTAGAAGCTATCCAGAAGTAGATATACACTGACCACAACATCGCTATTACGAAGGCCGCACTTAAATTTAAAAATTTGAAAAAAAGAACGGAAATAGGCACTTTGAGTTTGAGGAACTAAAAGATAAAGATATCCACGAAAGATTTGAAAAAAGCAAATGAATTGCTGTAAGATATCGAGAAAATTTCTGATACTAAGGAAGTAGAATCAGAATGGAATAACATTAAATCCAGCTAAAACATAGCGGCCAGAGATATTCTGGGGTATATACAAAAAGAAAATAAGAAATCATGGATAACAAAAGACATCTTGAATTTAATAGAAGAAAGACGAAAATACAAAAATAGATCAGACGAAACAGGAAAACAAAGATGGAAAGCCATAAAATGGGAAATTATTCGCAAATGCAGGAAATCTCAAAAACAACAAATTGATGAAAAGTGCAAAGAGGTACAAACTAAGATGGAAATAAAAAAGACAGACAAAGCATACAAACTAATTAGAATGAATTTTAGGGATATTAAACCGTATAGCAACAATATAAGGAACACGAGAGGAAACGTCATTATCGAAAATGTAGAGAAGGTGTTACATGGCAGGAATGTATAGGAAATTTATATACAGGAGTGGAACTAGCAGTATTAGAACATGAATCAGACATTGAAAATGATGACTTGGGATATCCTATACTGCGAGATGAATTTGAATTAGCATTAAAGGGTCTGAGAAATGGTAAGGCGCCGGCTATTGATAAGGCGCAAGCAGAAACTCCAAAAGCCGCTGGACAAGCAGTAACAGAACCTCTCTTTTAACTTGTAAGCTATAGGTATTTGACAGACGAGATACCCAAAGATTTCAAACGTAACATCATAGTAATTATATCGAAAAAGAGAAGCGCGGATAGATGTGAAAATTTTCGAACAATAAGTCTGACAGCACACGTGTCAAAAATATTAAATAGAATTGAACAAAGACGAATGGAACTCAGAGGCTATTTTAGCTGTGAGAGTGATACTGGAAAAAACAATAGAAAAGGGGGAAATCGTGTATATAGGACTTGTAGATCTGGAAAAAACAAAATGGAAAAAAATGTTCGAAATTCTCAAAAAGATTGGAAAGAGTTTAGGGATAGACGGTTAGTTATACAAAGAGAAAACAGGTGTAATAGAATTGGAAAAGTGGAAAAGGAACGTAGAGAAGTAAATATTAGGAAAGGGGTAAGACAGGGATGTGTCTTATTCCCATTAATTTTTATCTTGTACATAGAAGAGGCGATGAATACTGTCTAATGCACGAAGACATTTAGAATTACTATGCAGGGGCAAAAGGTTGATATGCTTAAATTTGCAGATGATATAGCGGTATTAGCATCTGGCAAAGAAGATTAAGAAGCTGCTCTTAATGAAGTGGAAACAGTTCTAACAGAAAGATACGGTATGAAAATTAACAAAAAAAAACTAAAGTTCTAGTATGTAAAGGAGGGGAAAATAAACCAAAAACAAGAATACAAATAGGTAACGAGGACTTACAAGAGGTTAAGGATTTCTGCTACCTAGGAAGCCAAATAGCGCAAGCATAAAAGATTTAGAACCAAGATTAGCACAAAGTCGTGCTACATTTAACAATAAAAAGCAACTACTCTGTTCAAAGACAACAAACATAGAAACAAGGGAAAGATTGCTTAAAACATATGTGTGGAGCACGGTACTGTACGGCTGTAAAGCCTGGACGGTAGGAGAAGCAGACAAGAAAAAGGTAGAAGCCTTTGAAGTGTGGTACTACAGACTTATGATGAAGATATAATGGACAGACAAACTTAAGCACAAAAGGGTACTAGAAATGGTAGGGGAAGAAAGAAATATGTGGAAAACATTAAAAAATAGGAGAGACAAAATAATTGGTCACATACTAAAACATGAGGGAATATTGCGGAATGTATTAGAAGTAGAGATAGGAAAAAGGTGAAAAAGAGGTAGACCTAGGTTATACTATTGCACTTAAATAGTGAAAGATGTAGGATGTGAAAATTTCAGGGAAATCTGTAGGCTAGCTCAAACTAGAAATCGATGGAGGTACGCATCCATCCAGTCCAAAGATGGACAAACTAATGATGAAAAAATAAATGTACTTAAACGTGATGATTGTTATAAACA
This sequence comes from Platerodrilus igneus, assembly GCA_036346225.1. Lineage (NCBI taxonomy): Eukaryota > Metazoa > Arthropoda > Insecta > Coleoptera > Lycidae > Platerodrilus > Platerodrilus igneus. The sequence continues at coordinate 10,163,777 of JARFIW010000791.1, forward strand.
ACTACAGGTATTGGTCTTGCAATATTCTCAACTAATGTTAATTGTACGAAAGCATTTACTGGAATACTATTAATTCTGCAAATATCTAAGTGTTGGAGAATCTTTGGCAGCCACGGGCTGCTTAAACCCTTTGACATACCACTGAATCTCGTTTTAAAAAGGCAAATAATTAGAAAACAATAGAAGGGAAACCAAGCTGTGTATAGGTTGTTGTGGGAATTTCAGGTAACTTTGTAGGCTAGCTCAGAACATAAATAAGTGGAGGTACGCGTCCAACTAGTTTCAAGACGGAAAATCTAATGACGAAAAAATAAGTGCACTTAAATCTGCTGATTATTATAAACAACTATAGGTGTGGGTTGTGAAATATTTCTAACTAATGTTGATTGTGCGAAATGATATATTGGAAAAACTATGAATTCGATAAATGTTGAAGGGCTGAAGGAACTTGACAGCTCCATGCTGCTTACCTCCCTTCACATACCACTGAACGTCGGAGAAATAGGTATATAAATTTAAAACAATAGAAGGTAACCGAACTGCATATAACAAGAAAGAACAGCGGATATGTTCAAAGACAACAAACATAGAGACAAGAAGAAAATGTTCAAAGCATATGTGTGGAGTACAGCACAGTGCGCCTATGAAATAGGGGAAGTATGAAAAGCAGACAGAAAGAGATAGAAACCTTTTGAAATGTTGTTCTTTTGATGTATAGGGATGATAGCATGAACAGACAAGGTTAATAACAAATAGGTTATGAAAATAGTAGGGGAAGAAAGATATCTGTGGAGAAAAAGGAGAAATGGAAGAGCAGGAAATGTTCTAAGGCATTTTTGGGGAATAGTATGGGATATATTACAAGGTTAGATAGGAAAGAGGATGTAGAGGTAGACCAAGATCAGGCTTTTGCATACAGATAGTGATAAATGCAGACTGTGCAAATTTCAGGGAAATGTGTAAGTTAGTTCAGAATATGAAACAATGAGGGTGCGCGTCTAACGAGTTCCAGGACTGAAGACCTAATGATGATGATCATAAGAAAGTATTACGCAAGCTGATTATAAAGTAACTATGCAGTGGTTCGTAACTTTCTGTAAACGTAACTATACATTGGTTAATAAATTAACTACGATTATGTATGGCAGTGGTTAAATATTAAATAATTTGTGAACTAGAAGAGATGCTCGAAGTGCTTCCTCTGTACTTGGTGACATAGGTTCACACGTTTCTGCAAATTGTTGAAGATGTTGCGGAAACATCTGGAGTGATGTCCTGAATGAGATGGGTCAATACATCATGCATATCTTGTATAGTGTGTAGGTTATCTCCATGGGCTTTGGCCTTCAACGTACTCCACAGAAAGTAGTCTGGTGAAGTCAAGTCGGGTCATTCAGGAGGTCGGAGTCCCCGAGAGATGATGCGGTCACCAAAAATGTCCATCAAAAAGTTCATCGACTTGTGAGCGTTATGTGAATAGCCCTATCCTGTTGAAACTAGGAATCGTCAATGGCGCCTTCATTCAGTTCTCCGAGGAAAGACTCCAGAATGATGGTACGGAACTGTTCTGCATTGATGGTGTCCTAGAAGAAAATTGGCCCAATGATGCGTAAGCGATTCGCGGCGCACACTAATCTTCTAATCATGCAGTCGTAAATTGTTAAATTCGTGTGGATTCTCCGTAGTTCACACACACACCACCGTTCTGGCTATTCACGTAGCCAGGAAGATTGAACCATGCCTCGTCCGTGAAAAACGTTTTGTCAAAAGTCCCCTCACCATTGCACAAGGACAGAAGTCAGTTGCAAAGGTTTACAGGTTATCTGCGTCTTTCAGTTGCTGCATCACCAAAATTTTGTACGGATACATTTGCACTGACTTCCGCATGATCTTGTAAGCAGAACCACCGGACATTTGGGCCTATTGAGCTAGCCGTTGACTGAATATCTTTGGACTTCGAAGCATCATGCCCTCCACTTCAAATATGGAAGTGGACGGCCTGCTTGACTTTGAAGCATTAAAGCGCTTCTAGTCACGCGAATCTTAGTTATGAGGTCCCGAACAACATTTCGGTTAGGCATTTTTACTCCTGGGAACATTGCTGCAAATGCAGTTTCAATGGCTGTGGTAAACTTGTCTCCATTGCGGTATATATGCTCCACAAGAAACAGTCTTTGTTTCATCGTTAGCGCTGTAACTGGATCACAAAATGTCACACATGATGTCGTTGCTCCACCTGTCTGCAATATAACCGCACCTGGGGACAAATAAACTGCGTATTAGTACTTAGCAGAACACCACACAACACTGCATAGTTATTTTATGAACACCACGTAATAAGTACATAGGTACTATCTATGTTATGTGAATTATTCCATTTACAGAAAGTCAAACTTTCTATCACGACCGATTTAAACGGGATTCATTTTCATTATGCATACTCAATTTTTGTTTTCGCTGACATGAACCACGTACTGTCATGCGTCGACCATTTTTGAAATCATTACTTTAAAAAATTCGGTAATCAGAACTGGGGTTGTTTATTCATATAAATTATTTTTTTCATAAAAGAAAATTACACGAATATACAACCTAGCTTTTTTTTTCAAATTAATAATCGTGTACACAGCCTGTTACGTGCTAAATTGAATCTGAATTAATTTTACTCTACTGGGAGGCAAATTGACTTAGCAGTAAAATATTACACCGGTTAGTTTTTTATGGTGCAGGGTAGGTTCTACAAAAGCAAATATACTACTTTTAAACGTATAAAAATTCTAACGTTTTTATTAAATTTTTTACACTTACATTAAAAAGTCCTTAAACTGTTTTGCCTAATAAAGCCTATGCACGCCAACGTACCTGAAAAAAAAACAGTTAGGCCTACCCAAAAAGTAGGTGTTTCGAAAAACGGCGCAGCAGTTATCACTACAGTTAAAACTTAATAGAGCTTCACTTACACGTTTCCCACCTCGTTCAACTAGTTTAAAATAAATACAAATAATAAAGAAAAACGTACGTTTTGTACACTTAGCTTACCTTATCAAGCATGACCATCACCGTAAGTAACAACAGAGAAAGACTAAGACCTTTCCCTAATTGGCCAAACGTGAGTGTAGGTAAAAGAAAAGAAGAACTCAATTTGATTATTATATATGGATTACGTGGATATAATTGTGAACTTTCCATATGAGAATTAGTGTTTACAATACGCGTTAAATAAGCGTGTACCTGCATAATAGTCCGCCTTAATAATACGTTTTACACCTTTTCATTATCACCATAAGTCACAAGTATTAGATACAAGAATGCGTGTAATGTTTATAAGATGCAAAGCAAAAATTCAATAAACTTACAGTTTCCTTTGTTTATCCTTAACAAAGCTCCGTCGATTATCTAGTGAAGAAATTTTGCAGATAAATAATTACTCCAATTTAGTGTTGAATTAAAACTCCCAAAACAGGCCACTTTCACGTATAACCGATATTTTTGTATCCCTACATTTGAGTTTCTAATGTTCCATCCAAAGGTACTGCATTGGCCAGGAAGCGAATATTTTTAAATGTCAATTCTTCGGATTATACCGAACCCTTGCTTTAACGTGTGTGACAACATTCGCACAGGGAACCTACATTCTACCTTTCATCCGAACGAAGGCGTATTTTAGCGAAAAATGTTTGCCCAATATTTTTCAAGCGCTCCATGTCGGAAGGCATTTTCATATCCGCGTTTTTACTCACATTTAGAAACGTATTTACTAACAGTCCCGTATTTTAATACAATAACTTCAACTACCCTATTATCAACCTTGCACCGCACGGCAATAGTTGAGTGCCAATCAAATTCGAGCTCTGCTTTCATCTCTGGTCTTGAATAACTGAAAATGATCACCTTTTTCATTATCCGAAGGTTTTATGAGTTCCAACACCCTAGTGACGTTACACAATATATCGTTCTCACGAAGTAGTGCATTTAAACTGCTCGATTTTTGAGGTAAATTGCGTTCTACTTTTAGGAATGGTCATTTTGTTCCTACGCTTTTACATTTGATGCCGTCGCCGCGTCAATTGTTTACGTTCGCCACACATTTTTATAGCTGAGATTTATGAGTATATAGTTAGTAGGTGTATTGGTCCAATCCCATGGTTAATCTTTTCTCGAACTTCTGTAAAATTCTACAAATAACTTTATTATGCCGGTTATTTCTCGAATGTGCATCTGTAATTTTCTGAATTTGGTACGATGCTGTGCAGATACCGATCTTTGTTACGTTTGTATATAATGTACTAGTTGCTTTACTATTTATTCCAATTTAATCATATTGGATTAGCAACGTGATTAAGTGTAAATTACCAAAGCTTCTAAATTTTACAGGCTGCCTTCGTGCCAAAAGCTCAATAAACTTATTTCTACTAGAAAATGTTTGCTAAAGTAACGCCTCAGCGTTACCATCATTTTAATAACCGATCATTACTTTATACTGCTATTATGATTTGGTTCACCGTATGAAGTCTAGAACTTTTATTATAAACAATTACACTTTTTGTACTGATGCTACACCATAAATAAATAATTGTATTAAAGATTTGTTTACGAACTAGCTATTAAAACGTTAGCGGTATCGTCGTTAAGAATGTCAGGATATTTAAAATCGATTTAGAAATATTACATAAACTAAATTAGTGCAACTGGCAAAGGTTTTTGATGATGCTACATTTGTTTATTACTTTTGTTTATTGAAATATAATTTGTTTACAACAAAAATTTGAAACAATTATTTGTTATCTAAGAAAATGCCACACCTGCTCTCGATTCAATTGATCCGTTACCTAAACATTTTAATAAAATCAACATAAAAAAATGAGGAGCATTGTATACTGCGCCCTTTTGAGTTCGTGGTGCTTTAAGGACACCTATTTGAATGCTTTGAAAGCATATCGATATCATAAAAGGCTTTTTCTTGAAGGCATCCAATTTCAGAAGAAAATTTTTGTCTTGAAAAGTTAATTTAATTCTCTTGTAAGAACAGAGTAGCAAAAGGAGGACGGAAATGCTTTACCCTTTCGTCAAAGAGAGCAATCAATTCTCGTGTAGGGTTTAAGATCAGAGAGCGTTAAAAAATTGAAAGCTTACCACAAACTGTTTTTGAAACTTGCTATTGTTTTGTGTGACTATTTGTGCAATTATCTAAACTTTTCATTGACTTCAGTAAAAGCTATTCCTCGTTTGGAAAAATTTTAAAGTTTAAGTGAGACATCGTGTCATTTAAACGGTTTGCGCAATTGAAAAGCAACGTTATTATTAAGTTTTATGTGAGTTTTCCCTAGTTATAATTGATATAAAGTTTCGCCAAGAAACTGGAGTTGTAAGTAATCAACAACTTAGAGCATTAAAGCGAAAAATGAAACCAACTTTTAAGTAGCAAAATCAATTTAGAGAGGAGCAATTTTAAAATAAAATTTAATCTGAAAACTTTTTGCAAATTGTGTGAATATCTGAAAATGAACCCTGAAAATTCCTGTTACGCTTTGGGATAGGTATTTAATTAAGTTTGGATCAATACACAGCATTGGCTTTTTTTACAATTTCGATGAAGAGTCAATTACGTTCAAAGGACAATAACTACCAGCAGGAAATTTCACTATAAATCAAATTAACGTTTTCTCGTCGTCATTCAACCGTGTCAGCTTGTATTCCATTTAGCATTAGTTGCCATTTTCAATTATGACCTTTGTGTTGAGGTGACGCTGCAATATTAAAATTATAAATTCTTCTCTTTATAACTGCATAGAATGCCAATTCAAAATATTTTAACTCTAACTAAAAATCCTTATGTAAGGGGTCCTTGTTAGGATTAAAATATCCTTCATAATTTTATGTCGGGATGGATTATGATAACCAGTAAGTTTCAGCCCACGCCACACCTCTGATAAATTTAGTCCCCTATGCAAAACTACTACACCAGGCAATCGAATTTTATTAAATTAACACTTGACACTACCTCTACTATAGAGTACTAATTATAGGATTAACTACTAACATCGAATGAATTAATATGGAACATCTGGAGTAGTCGGACATATTTTACAAAGGGAGGCACATTTTACAGGACGATACAATTTAGTATATGTGGTTCTTGTATTATTGTTCTGAATGTCTATATCCCCAGATCTCTCGATATAACGTCGATAGACTTTTTCTGAAGGAAACTCTGAAGAACACTGCCTACGTCACAAAGCTACGTACGCTGAATGCTACGAAAGGGGCGATTATGAATGCCTGTGAATCCATTCGCATGGAAACCATATACATGTTGTCGATGCGTTCTGCAGAATTCCAGGTAATGTATTTCTATCAATGCAGAACAATTGAACATCTCAGTAGGGTAAAATCAAGGATCCTGTGACCACATTTCCACCAGCATCCACATTTCCACACACATCTGGACCAAAAAGTTTTCTTCGACTAACCATTTTCATCTTTCGAGATAAACCTATCTTAAATTTTTCATCTTTCGAGATAAATGAGCATCCACATTTCCACACACGAGATAAACCTATTTTTAAGATTTTTTACCGCTAACATTCTGGACCAAATAGTTTTCTTCGACTAACCATTTTTCATCTTTCGAGATAAATATATCTTAAATTATTCATCTTTACGAGATAAATGAGCATACACGCGTAACCAGATTTGATCTTCACACATCTAAACTTTCATTATATACTTTTCTTTGTCTAGCAACGATCTTTCGAGATAAACCTAATCTTGTTTGTATCAATCTAATATACGCAATTTTCATCAGCTACCCGAATCTCTAAGAATTTTTAAACAGTATATCATCATCACCTCAAGGAGACATACACCCATTTAAGATGTTTTACCTGCTGCAGATTTCATGACAATCCTTAAACATTTTTCGTTTAGTCACGATCGATACATCTAATCGCCATTTAGCAATCTATGACATTTTACGCAGAATCTACATCTGCTTAAACAAATCTTAAAATCGGGCCATCCTCCTTACAGTAAGTTAGCACTATTACAGTCTTCTCAAACCTCTAAATTTTGCTCATAATTGCATTTATAAGCAATAATCTTAACAAATACTTTTCTTCTGTCTAGCCAACGCATCTTTCGAATCAAACCTATCTGTATTGGTATCAATCAATATTAGAATTTTCTCAGCTACCCGAATCTCTAAAGAATTTTTCACGATATCATCACCGCCCAAGGAGCTACCGCCATTTTAAGATTTCTTACACTGTAGCGACTTTTGAGTCAGTTCTTATGAATTTATTTAAGTCATGCGATACATCTTGTTAGTCTAACAATTTTAAACATTCCAGAATTTGAAGTCTGCATAACATGATTTGAAATCCGAGACCATCCCTTACAAAGTTTAGGTACTTTAAAGTCTCCCAAACCACTTTAAATTGTTTGCTCGATCTATGACATATGCTTTAACCAACTATTTCCTAGAAATCTAAAACCGCAAGGATTTTAGAAACGAGTCCTATTATCAAGCTCATAAGTGCTTAGTATTATAAAATCATTTTTAAACAGTAATGTGCTATTCTCAGAATGTTGCAACATACACCCGTACTTACAAACTTTTTCATGGTTTTAACATAATTACATGTACAATGCTATAATTGTTGGAAAATATCATAGACAAGAACAAACTAATCGCTTTACAATTATGTGACGTATAGTGAAGGTAGCGTAGAGGACAAACTAATTGCTTTACAATTATGTGACGTAAGTAAGTAGCCTTTCTTTATAATTAGCAGCTATGTGATTTGAAATACAATAGATATGCTCAATGCCACCATTAGAAAATTCCGGTTTATTAATCATACAATGAGCACTCTATTTTGGCCTCGATTGGGAAAATACAAACGTCATTTAGTAGTGTAATTAACGGATTTCAAACGTATATAACGCGGTGTAATTGAAAAAAATTTATTAGTTTCACACGCTTTGTGTAAAGCCCCGAAATTTTAAACAATCGTTTCGTGTAGTTCTTTTGTGAAAGTTTTGAAGGTTTAGGTAGTATTATAAAATATTATTAAGTAGAACATTTTTGCAAACACCAATTATTATGTATTCTGTTTGGTTCTTTGTATTTAAACATTAATTTTCCAAGTAGCTGTTTTACAGATATATTTTCAATTTAAGGTATGCTTTTGCAGAATAAAACAATCACAAAATATTTTATTAAATTTAATACATTAAACAAAAGCCTCAATAACAATACGTTTTCTTTAGAACAGCTTAAATTATTCAAACAATGGTTTAAACAGTGATTTACCATTACCGAATCTTCTTAATTCTTTGAGCTTTGGAAGTGAAAACACTTTCCAGTTTAAAATGTTGTTTGAAAATATTTTGAGTAACTGCCTTTTCTGTTCGCCTTTACAAGATTGCTGGGGATGATCTTTCACAAACGCCACATTTGTATCACTTGGACGTCCATCCCAAGCCATGGATTTTTGCTTTAACCATGACTTTTTGAAATCATCACTTGGGTGTTATACTCCACGCCATGTCCAGTATCTCAGCCATATTATATTATTCGCACATCCAAAATGGCAATCTCCTGCAATAGAAATCACTAGTTTTGTATTGATATCCTTGAAATCGATTATGAAACACATGCTTCCTGCTTCAAATCACAGATGGGAATGGGGTTCTAGCAAATTCCCATATCCAGTTAGGGACTTTACCCCTTCTTATGATTTTTCATCAGGTAATTATTTGGATGATACTAAAGCAAGTCTGTTTTCTTAATCCAATTTCATCCCCAACCACGACACAAATCGCGCCCTGCTTCGTTTCCGTAAAACTTTTCCACTAGCGTGTCGGGTGCTGCTGTGAGCGAATTTCATCGCCGTAAAAGCACCTAGAATTGGCCGACCTTCCAAATCTTAGCAGATAGGTTGTCGGTCTCGTTTTTGTACTTTAACAATTTTGAATAGTTCTGCTCCAGTTTGGGTGAAACCTCGATCGAATACGCTTTATATTTTGATATACGCACAATGTCTCCAACCTATACAACTTCTTGCGACTTTTAGAAACGCTTTAGCGGTGTAAAGTTTATTCTTTCCGGATGTCTTCTGCCTCCATAGTGTCATAAAGCCCGATGCGGTGTATATGTATTCTTCCATAACCTAGGCAAAATTCACCCATTTTGACTGCCTTGCAGAAAACTTCTGACAATTTGTTTTGATTGTTCTGATCGTCGTTCAACCATACCAGCTTTGATTGCAGAATATGTGGAGTAAGGTTTATCTTATATTTGCAAAGATTTTTAAACAGCGGTTAGTACTTTTCCCAAAATCCGTTTGTAGATTGATTTACGTTATTTTCTCTGCAGCATTTTTCACATTTTTCATAGCATTTTGACTTCGATCCAGTTTTATTTTAAAGTTCAGCAAACATATTTCATGAAACAGTCCACTGCTATAATATCGTACCCATGTCACACGCGAGTACATCACCAAGTCCGATTGGATAAGATCACGTTCATTTCACAGTTTCGACGCATTTGTCTGCAGTTTAACATCAACGATGCATATCTTACTATTTTGCTCTACACTGTTAACATCCACCGTAGTTACATTCAGTCCACACGCTTGACATAACCGATCAGCTTTCGTCAGTTTTAAGCTGCCACTGACGATTTCATCATTGAGCTCGTTAAACCGAGCTTACATATTTCGATCAGTCTCGAAGTTGCGATTGTCAACAGTTATCATACAAAACGTATAAACGTTTTAAGTCAACAGCTCATCCACTCATTCATACCGTTTATTACGCATCAGAGTCAACCGGCCGAGGCACAGATTCACGTACGGTTCTGCTTGAGCTACTTACGCTGATACATCAGAACTTTAGACAGCGAAGCTGATTCACGAGCTGATTACAGATTTCTATTCACCATCCACTTCAGCATCCATTCAACACCACCAGCCTTTTCTTCGAAAGACTTCGACATACGCTATCTGTTCGCATCCTGGCATCATCGCACTCATTTCGTGCCTCTGATCCGACGTCCGAAGAATAGCATGAAAACCGTACAATCATTCTATCTTCTTCTCAACCTATGAATCCTGTTACTTACATTTCAGCCGGCTATGTTAACACAGCGTACACATTCACCATCCAACGTTTCATAACTGTAAAATGAAGCACCGCCTGCGTTTTCATTCGCCGGCGACATTTTAACAGCATTGTTACGTCAATACGTTAACAGCACGCAATTGATCGTACCAGCGCATTGAAACACTGGGTCCGATGTAGCCAGCAGATACTCCATCACACATTCGCCATTACATCGTTTTCCGTCACACTCACAACGTTCACTTGATCAGCTTTCTATTCGATCCACCGATCAACGCAATCTGCTTCTCTTGCATCCGATTAACGAAGAACGTGAACGCATTAGCCATTTTTGGACCAGCGCTGATTTCGGCAGACGGACACCAGCTGGCAGTGAATCGATACAGCTCAGGCATTCGAACTTCCCGAGTACCGTATGCCTATCAACAATCAGCATTTCGTTCATTACACTTGATGCAACGACTGCAGATTCGCAAACATTACATCCTGTTCACGTCATCGAATGATCGACTAGCGTTAACATTTCAAAACATACGATTTACGACATACTTCACTCACATTGCATACATGCGATCACACATTTCTGATATACACCATAAGATCGTAAGATGAGCATGTCATCTATGAACACAGTTGATGATTCGAGCACCAGCGTAAGCATTTCAGAGCACGAACGAACTGAGCCATGACGTTATCGAACATGATTTTTGTACAGACCACGTCATCTGATTCTGAATCAACCATATGTGCACGCTTTAGTGTCACACATTAACATGTTCAGACAGACACGCTTCTACACCGTTACAGAAGCCGACATTTTAGCCTGCAGCCATCGATCAGCGTCTATCCCATGGTCCGCGAGTACAGACTGGAATCACTTGAACCATGCTTCAGCACAGACAAACTTTATGGCAACACCATTTCATACCTGAATTACTAGAGTCTCATCGATTTAATACAAACATTTCAACAGTAATTCAACATACTTGCTACTTCTACTAGTCAACTTCGTAAATATTAGTACTGCCTTTTCTTTCGCTTTAACAAGATTGTAGCATTGGTGTAGCTTCTTTCGCAATGCACATTGACCACTGGGATGTCATCCAGCAGCCATGGATCTTGTTACCAGACTTCTTTGAAACATCACTAGGGTTATCCACCCATGTCTATCACCATATAATATTGCTACACCAAATGCATCCCTTCAATAAATCACATTTGTATGAACCTGAAACGTAAACACATCTTCCGTAAACACGATGGAAGGGTCTACAATCTCCCATAACCATTAGGCTTACCTCTTATTTTCACAGATATTGGATGAACAAAGTTTTTCTAATCATTTCCCCACGTATATCCCTCGTTCAAACTTTCCCAATTTCGGCCGTGACAATTCACAAACATGGCCGCTCCAATCTCAAAGTCGTTTTTTAATTTATCTTGGAACATTTTTACACTATTTTTAATGAATTTTTCGTCCGACCGTTTTCACGAAATCTTCTATATTTTTTTACCTTAGGTAAGTTATTATTTCAAAATTTAACGCGTTACTCTTTCCAAAATCGTTTGAGATATTTGTATTTTTCTGGTTTCCATTCATAGCTTTTCTCGATCCTTTTATTTTTAAAGTTCACAAGCATATTTTTGAAACAGCCACTGCTTTTAAACGTACCCATTGCACCAGTAAGGCTGTCACAGCCGATTGATGATCACGTCACGCAGTGATGACGCGCACGCAGGTTTAAAATCCACGAATTTCATCATTGCTTAACCTGTTGCTAAACAATAGTTATCTATCATACCCTGACTAAACGAAGCTTTGGTATTGTTTCTCTACGTCAAATGATCATGGACCGAGCTTCATTTGTCCGAAGTGCAGTCAAATAATAAAACGTAAAACGTTTTAAAGTCAGTACACTATCCATTCATTTACACGTTTATTACGCATCAGATCAACGTACAAGCTGTACGCGGTTTCTGCATAGCTTATCTTACGCGAATCATCAACTTGACAGATGAAGGCTGATCACGAGCTTGATTACAATTTCTTATTACACACCACCGTTATCAACTTCGACTATCTCACATCGTCACCGAATTCAATGACCGATCCATTACACTGCACAGCTAGCCTCATCTCACCAGATCACGCAAGACAGCCGGCATAATTCGTTTTGTCATCCAACATTAATAACTATACCATTGCTTACATCGAATTAACACGTAACACGTATCTCTCATCAACACATTCGCAGAGTCATCGATCGTAATTCATAACCTTCGAGTTAACTCGATCGCATATCGTACCCATCACATACAGCACAATCTCTCGCCACGACTAAACGCACTGTTTACACGATCACAGCAGACATCCGGAACCGACGTTAGCTGACATCTGGACTTTACAATTCGAGCTAGCATTTGTCTTAGTCAATTGATCAATTTCTCAGCCACCAGTTCGAGCCATGTTCGTAACACATTGACCTCGATACTTGATGAATCATTGATACAGTATTCATATTTCGAACGTAATCCACAGAGATGATATTTCAGCGACACGATGCGTCGCATGATGCACACTCAAAAGTACGAATTTCGAACGTACATTCACACGATTATGCACACGTCCGATTGAGTTCTCTGAACGACGCTTGAGGCATGCCGACGTATGTTTCAAAACACAAAAGGTTTTGCGTACACACGAACAAACTCAGTTCCATCTGAATATGGTCACCTCAACGTTGCTTACAGATCTTTCGAATTCATCCACGGATACAAACTCAGTCTCTTCGCAGATGAAACAGACATCCATTCACTCACATGTATTGAATCTCACACAACATCATGCGCATTTCAGTAACCGATCAGTCATAGTCTAGTCCGCCCACGCACTATTCAGGCTCGCACTTACATAGATCAATGAACGATCCAATGCCATGCGTTCAACGAAGCATCAACTCGCTTAGGTTCGTCATAACGCATCGTCAGCACTATGCCAGCAACAGTTTACACGTGCGCTGTTACTGTCACTTTATAACTGTAACCCAAATGATTTTAAGAACAGCATCCGCTCAACATTAGACGTCGACACTATTAATCGTTCTGTAACGTTCACTATAATCGATAGCATTAACCATTTATATTACACAGCAGACGCGTGAAAGTGACATCACATGACGAACATCATTGTCACGACTCGCGAGATTTCATTAATGACAGCACTACCGCTTTTCAGAACATGATCCAACAGGTTGACAGACATGTTGCTCAGCCAGTCGCCGGGCGCCGCCCAACCTATTAAATATGATCTTCAACCTAGCAAAATTCACCATTTACCAAATAACTTCGTACAATTTTGATTTCTCATTCAACCATACCAGTTTATGCATGTAATCACAACTTTTCACGATTTTTAACACGTTAGTCTTCAAATCTTTGTGATATTTTACGTTATTTTCTCCTGCAGCATTTTGCCAAATTTTTTCAAGCATTGTACTTCGATCCAGTTTTATTTTTAAAGGTTCACAAAGCATATTTTGTAAACAGTCCATGCATTATATATATCTGTACCCATTTTCAACAGAAGGCGCATTTACAAGTCCGATTGGATAAGTCACGTTTACATGTTTCAGATTTGTATGACGACGTGAAAATTTTTCTTAGGTTTAAATAATCCTAACGATGATTCTTTATATTTTTAAATTTTAAACAAAGGTACTTCAATTACCTTTGACTAACTAGTTTGTTTGTATTTGTTTTTTACCTGTAGTTCAATGTTATCAACGTCCTTATTGTGAATCCAAATAATAAAACTGTAACTTTAAAGTGATAAGCTTCAATTTCATTTGTTATTAGAAAGTAATGTAGCAACATACCGTTCTGTAGCTTCTTCCGAACACAGAATTTTAAATGAAAAGTTATCCAGTATAAGATTCTTTTAACCATACATTCTTAGGACATAACACACTTTTACGAAACAGTCTGCCAGCTTGAACTAGGTCTCGTAACAACACATCTTCGGGCAGAGTACTTCTTCCAACGACCATCACCATCAACGTTAGCACTCACGAGGACCGCAATCACATTTTACGCTACGCCGAAGTCATAGCATTTTAAACGTAATATTTATATTTATACTACTTCTTCCAATTTCATATGAACACTGTAATTTTCCTATTCCCGTACGGACTACATCCGTCAAAGTCATCATTCCAGACATGCCGCTTAGTAAACTTTTGTCATCGATAAAACTAACCTCCGACTTTTAATTCTCATCGTCGATCCCCGAACGAATTTGCGATTGTAAATTTGGATTTCAACCTAGTCCAGAAATGGTTAAATTTCCAAAATGACGATTGTTCCAGATCGCAAACTAGCAAGAATACCATTCGGGCGCTTAAACCACGATAAACCTGACGGAAATCTTTTAGTAACGCTATTCGTCATTCAAACTTTCAGCATCTTCTTTCATTTCTTTCACATGATCAATTTTCGTTTCTTAGAACAATCCGATTAAACAGACGTTGACGATTGTAATTTCTTTGTATCTATTTTCGATACGTAACGACAGAGTTTTAGTTCGATTACGAGTTTTCAGCAGCGATGTCAGTCTGTTCAGTGACGATTCACGTCATTTGTAACGCACGATTAACGATTTCACACGTCATTGACCGACACGCTTGAGGCATGCGACGATGTTTTAATTCAAAAACCGCAAAATCGGTTTTCGAGCTACAAACCATCTACATCTGTATACCGGTTGTAATTTGTCGATTCCACGGATACAAACCATTTACCAGAGACAGACACATTCATGTCATCATGTGATTTCAAACAGTCATGGCATTTCAGAACCGTGTCTGTCTGTCATCGTCCCAGCCGACGCTCGCTGCAGGCCTTAACATGAACCAGATGCCTGATTAACCGATCGACGCTTCAGCGTTAAGCATCAATCTCCTTATTGGTTCGTTCATAACCTCATGTCCACGATCCAGCTCCGTTTAACGCATGCGATTACTGTCATCATTTATAACTTGATACCCAAAGATTTTAAGAACGCAACAACGGACGTTTCGATCACTATTAACGTCGGTAACAGCGTTATCGATAGCATTAACCACTTTATTTCCACACAGGCAGCCATGAGTCACCACCGAATGACTACACACATTTCACGCTCGCGAGTTCATTAAGTCACGCACTTACCGCTTTTATTTTCATACAGTGACCCAGGTTAAGAATTAGCAGCCAGCGCCGGGCGCGGCCCAACCTATTAAATTTTCCTTTTATCTAACCCAGGTCCACACTTGTTTTTATCGGAAAACTCATTAAAAAGCAATTAGTGCTAATGGGTTTTAATGAGAAAACTCATCCGCTGAGCGTGACAGAAATTGATAATATTACAATCAGACTAGTCGATCATTTGGGTGAATTGGTAAACTTTTCACCGGAAACATACACCTGTGTAAGACTGGAAATAAAAAGTAGTTGAAAATGCCTATCGATTTTGTATATAAAGCACGCTTCCACTCCCCCAGACGATTAATAGTGAATACGACGTCAAAGCGTCAAGTTGTTGAGAGACTTACAGCAGAAGAAATACGTTTCTTAAAATCTTTGGGTTTAGAAGTTATAAATAATGGGAGACAGAAGTAAACGCAGCTTAGATCTCCACGGTGATGAAAACGTTAAACTTGGAAGGCTTAAGTATGAGGACGTACCCAAATTGGATGTGTTTGGAGGTTATAAATTAGACGAAACCATAATAAAGGAAGATTATTATACATATCTTCCTTTACATTGAACGCAGAAAACAACGATCGAATTTCAATTGAAATCCAGAGCAGTGACAACATCACATACCCCCATGAAAGTTTCATATTTATAAAGGGTACCTATAAGCCTACGGAAACATTAAGAGAAGCGTCAACAACTGGAGACCTGATTAGAGCAGCAGAACCAGACCCTAAAGCTTACGAGTTTACTAGAAATGCACCATATTTTCTGTTTGAGGAAATTCAATACAAATTGGGTAATAATCAAATAATAGATGTCTGTCGTATCCCTGGAATTACAAGAACTATTAAAGGTTTAGTATCCATGGAAGAATCAGAAACAAAATCTATTACACATACCGGTGGAAACCCGATACCATATTCCAAGATGGACGGTTTAGTTAGTATACCACTAAAAACCATTTTTGGGTTTTTGAAGATTACAAGAAAACTATCGTCAACATGCCTCAAGAGCTGATTTTAATCAGATCCAACGGACGTAAATTGCTACAAGTCGATTGGAAATACAGTAACGTTCAAAATACAACGTATTTCATGGAGGTCCCGCATATAACATTAAGCGACTTTGCCAAGGCATCGCTGCTTTCGGAAATGCAAAATCAATCATCTATAATGGTTGCATTCAGGAAATGGGAACTACACGAATTACCATCTCTAACACAATCAAAGTCACAAGTATGGAGAATTAAAGTATCGAACGAAACAGAGAAGGCTCGGTGGATATTACTGGCGCTGCAAAATGGAAAATATGATAAGAAAGAAGAAAATGCTACAAGCTTTACGAATGCCAATATAACCAATGTCAAAGTGTTTTTAAACTCACAGATGTTCCTCAAGGTCGATTAAATTTGGATTTCGAGCAGAATGACTACTTGCCAGCGTACCTGTCTTATGCATCTTTATGGAAAAATACTACCCGAACAAATCGTCAAATAAATGTTTAATGGACTACAACAGGTTTAAGGAATCACCTGTCTTTGTAATCGACTGTCGTCATCAATTTGAAAGCATCAAGGATGCAACGGTTGATGTAAGAATGGAGTTAGAAGCTTCAAGAAATTTTGAATCATCGATGAAGGCTTATGCTTTAATTATACATGACTCTATGTTTGAATATAGTCCGTTTACGGAAATTGTTAATAGATTTATTCACAATTAAATATTTTGTATATATTTTAATAAAATTGTATAAAATCTATGTTGTTTTAATATTAATAAGATTTTTGGTGATCCAACGCAGTTTCTCACGTACCCGGTGTACGCCTAAGCACGCCTGTGCCCATGCGCGCCCACCGCGCGTGCACACCCCTGCCCATGCGCGCCCCTGCGCGTGCGCACCCCTGCCCATGCGCGCCCCTGTGCGCACACCCCTGCCCATGCGCGCTGCCCATGCGCACCCCTGCCCATGCTGGTATATAAGGGAATATTATTTTCAATTTGAATCAGTTTAAACTTATATTTGAAAGATGTACACCAAGGAATCTTTAGAGAAAGCAGTTAGTGAAATACAAAAGGGTATAAGTGTTAACTCTACAAGTAGGTTATATGGTATACCCAGAAGAACGTTAAGCAGGCATTTGAATCTCCGTAAACCTCAAAAGAAGAATGGTGCTCCTAGGTCGGAAAATGTGAGAGACATGGGTGATGCTATACAAGAAGTTAAAATACCTATAGAGAATTATGATAACTTTGCTATTGCTAGTGCAAGAGAGGATGGTAAACATGGTTCATTGTTCCTCTCAACATACGAGCTATCTTCGCGGGACCATCGAGTTGTGGGAAGACCAACGCTTTAATATCTCTGATCCTGCACGAGAACGGTCTTAGATTTCAAAATGTCTATGTATTTTCGAAGAGTTTGCATCAACCGAAATACGAATTGTTAAGAAACGTTTTTACACCATTAAAAGAAGAAATTGGGTACCATGAGTTTGAAAATTACGATGATTTGATCGAACCCAGAGATACCAAAGAAGATTCAATTATGGTTTTCGATGATATACCTGTAAACGAGCAAAGTAAAATCACTCAATTTTTCTCGTTCGGTCGTCATAAAGCAATAGATTCGTTCTATCTATGTCAAACTTACGCTAGTGCCTTAAAACATAGACTTAGAGATAACGCCAATGTAATCGCATTATGGAAACAGGATGACACAAACCTTCGCCATATCTTTTCGGATCATATAAGTGGTGATATGACATATCCGAAATTTAAAGAAATGTGTTTACAGTGTTGGGGTGACTCAAAACATAATTTTATAACTGTTGTGAAAGATTTTGATTTGGATAATGGTCGATATAGGAAGAATTTCGACGAGTATATAAATATTTGACATTATTCAAAAACAGTTAGTTCCCATCCAAAGTTTCATGATGACGGACGTTAACAATTTTATTAGTGAATAAACGCAGTCTTCATCTTATGCAGGATGCAGTACGAAAAAAGTTTGTAGCGTACAAAAAGGGAGATGCTACATCTCAGCAAAAATTCAAAGAAGTGCACAAACAATTGATCGATCCACTGCAAATAACCGCTTCCCAGTTGCAATCGATCACCGAAAAAATTCCTATACCTACAACAAAAGTTAAAGTCGAAAACATGAACGTACCTATAAAGAAAATTAAGCAACTCGTTCCAGAAGAACCGTTCCATCTTTACTATGCGGATGTGTTAGCTAGAGACGAAGACGAAAATATTGACATATCAATTTATGGAGTAAAGTATAATGCGGAAACCGACTCATGGAATTTGTGGAAAAGTGTATTGATAATTAACCCGGAAACTAGCGATATAACATTAAATAATGTGATATATCCAGGTACGAGGGGTTTATACAATCTGCTGGTTTACAAAGACATCAGCCCCGAAGATGGTGATTTCAATTTGCATGAAGATTTGCCGAATTACTTGGAAATGATCAAATCTGCGTCGATTTTGAGAAGAAAGTTTAACCCATTTGCTTGTGCACGATTTAAGCGGGTTTCCAACAACAACAAAAAGTTTAACAAATATGTGCAAAATATCTCACCGAATTTCGGAGGAATCCTGAAAGAAAACAGCCAAAGAGAAGAAAACAGTCCAAGGGAGCGGGTTTAGGCTTTTCTAATCGGTTTTACAAAAGTTTAAATTCAAAGCCGGTGCAATATGTCTACTGGAATAATGTACATGAACTTGTAGATCGGCTGAGATTGTTGAACGCATCCAACCGAGCTGGAAATACAAGCGAGGAAAACATTAACGAGATGGTGTCCATAATAGAAGAGTTGAGAGAAGAAGGTATAATACAGTGAGCTCAGTAAATAATTACACAGTTTTAAAATGCCTATCGACCGCTTCGGACGTTCAGAGCGTAAAGATGCTGATATTCGGCGCGGTCCTCCAGGTCGAGGATTTGTGCTAACGTTGGATGGTGATGGGTACGATATGCAGCAAAGAAGGTTAACGAATTCATCAGACCCGAAAGAAGATAGTGATTGTGTTAATCAGAGAAGCACTATAGTATTCAAGTCTGGAGAAGAAACAATTAGTTTTCGTAAAAGAAGGCTAGTGGATGTAATGGATCCTAAAGAAGATAGTGATTGTGTTAATAAGAAATCTGTAATCAAGCTCGTGAATCAAGCCTTTTCATACTGTCTAAAAGTTCTGATGATATACAGCGTAAAGATAAAGCCTTCAATGCAAGAAACCAGCGTATCGCAATGCTTGCTCAACCAGTTGAGCCATCTGATGCAGTTAATAAACAGTATGTAAATGAAAAATTGGATAAGCTTGTATCTGACTTTAAAACGTTTATACAGTTTTTATTAATTTGACTGCAACTTCCGAGACAAATGAGAAGGAGCTCGGTCTTGCAATAGCATCAATTTACGAAGCGTCACCAGCAGCTATAAAAACAAATACTACAAACCAAAGCTTCAGTTTATGTCAAAGGTGTAATTGATAAAGATAACCCTATTAGTTTAGCAACAGTGTTAAGCAAAATGAGTAAAGAAATCATCGTTAAGGAATTATTTAAACCTGCAAGAAAAAATTTTCAGCGTCGTCATACAAATCTGAAACATGTGAAACGTGATCTTATCCAATCGGACTTGTGCGAAATGCAGCCTTACTCGCGTGTGAACAATGGGTACAGATATATTATAATAGCAGTGGACTGTTTCACAAAATATGCTTTAGCTGAACCTTTAAAAAATAAAACTGGATCAGAAGTCACAAATGCTATGAAAAAAATATTGGACAAAATGCTGCAAGGAGAAAATAACGTAAAATCAATCTACAAACGGATTTTGGGAAAGAGTACTACAACCGCTGTTTTAAAAATCTTATGCAAAAATATAAGATAAACCATTACTCCACATATTCTGCAATCAAAGCTGGTATGGTTGAACGACTGATCAGAACAATCAAAAACAAATTGTACAGAAGATTTTACTTGCAAGGCAGTCATAAATGGGTGAATATTTTGCCTAAGGTTATGGAAGAATACAATAATACACCGCATCGGGCTATTAACATGACACCTATGGAGGCAGAAGAACATCCGGAAAGAATAAAACTTTACACCGCTAACAGCGTTTCTAAAAGTCGCAAGAAGTTGTATAAGGTTGGAGACATTGTGCGTATATCAAAATATAAAGCAGTATTCGATCGAGGATTTCACCCAAACTGGAGTACAGAACTATTCAAAATTGTTAAAGTACAAAAAACGAGACCGACAACCTATCTGCTACAAGATTTGGAAGGTCGGCCAATTCTAGGTGCTTTTTACGGCGATGAAATTCAGCTCACAGCAGCACCCGACACGTACTTAGTGGAAAAAGTTTTACGGAAACGGAAGCACGGGCGCGAATTATTAGTGTCGTGGTTGGGGGATGGTAAAAGTTGGATTAAGAAAACAGACTTGCTTTAGTATCATCCAAATAATTACCTAGATGAAAAAAATCATAAAAGAAGGGAGTAAAGTCCTTAACTGGATATATGGGAGAGATTTGCTTAGAACCCCATTCCCATCTGTGATTTGAAGCAGGAAGCATGTGTTTCATAATCGATTTACAAGGATATCAATACAAAACTAGTGATTTCTATTGCAAGGAGATTGCCATTTTGGATGTAGCGAATAATATAATATGGCATGAGATACTGGACATGGCTGTGGAGTATAACACCCTAAGTGATGATTTCAAAAGCAAGTTCAGTGGTTAAAGCAAAGAATCCATGGGCTTAGCTGGGATGGACAGTCCACAAGTGGATATACAAATGTAGGCGATTTGCTGAAAGAAGTCATACCACCCAATGCTACAATCTATGTTAAAGGCGAACAGAAAAGGCAGTTACTCTCAAAATATTTATCAAACAACATTTTAAACATGGAAAGTGTTTTCACTTCCAAAGCTCAAAGAATTAAGAAGATTCGGTAATAGGTACAATCACTGTTTAAACCATTGTTTGAATAATTTAAGCTGTTCTAAAGAAAACGTATTGTTATTGAGGTCTTTTGTTTAATGTATTAAATTTTAATAAAATATTTTGTCAGAATTGTTTTTTATTCTAGCAAAAGCATACCTTTAAAATTTGGAAAATATATCTGTAAAACAGCGCATTACTTTGGAAAAATTAATGTTTTAAAATACAAATAAGAACCAATAACAGAATACATAATAATTGGTGTTTGCAAATAAATTCAGTTCTACTTTAATAATATTTTAATAATACTTACCCTTAAACCTTCAAAACTTTCCACAAAAGAACTACACGAAACGATTGTTTAAAATTTCGAGGGGCTTTACACAAAGCGTGTGAAACTAATAGAATTTTTTTCTAATTACACCGCGTTATATACGTTTGAAATCCGTTAATTACACTACTAAATGACGTTTGTATTTTCCCCAATCGAGGCCAAAATAGAGTGCTCATTGTATGATTAATAAACCCGGGAATTTTCTAATGGGTGGCATTGAGCATATCTATTGTATTTTTCAAATCACATAGCTGCTAATTAATAAAAAGAAAGGCTACTTTCACTTTACGTCACATAATTGTAAAGCAATTAGTTTGTCCTCTACGCTACCTTCACTATACGTCACATAATTGTAAAGCGATTAGTTTGTTCTTGTCTATGTATTTTCCAACAATTTAGCATTGTACATGTAATTATGTTAAAACCAGAAAAAATTTTAAGTCGGGTTTTTGCAACATTCTGAGAATAGCACATTACTGTTTGAAAAAATGATTTTAAATACTAAGCACTTATGGCTTATAAAGGACTCGTTTCTAAAATCCTTGCGGTTTTAGATTTCTAGGGAAATAGTTGGTTAAAGCATATGTCATAGACGAGCAAAACAATTTAAAGTGGTTTGGGAGCTTTAAAGTATAACTTTGTAAGGGATGGTCCGATTTCAAATCTGTTTGCAGATTCAAATTCTGTGTAAAATTTTAGACTAACAAGATGTATCGCATGACTAAAAAAATTCATAAGAACACTCAAAAGTCGCTACAGGTAAGAAATCTTAAAATGGGGGTAGCTCCCTTGGGGGTGATGATATCTGAAAAATTCTTAGAGATTCGGGTAGCTGAGAAAATTCTAATATTGATTGATACCAAACAAGATAGGTTTATCTCGAAAGATGCGTTGGCTAGACAAAGAAAAGTATTTGTTAGTTTTGCTTATAAAGCAAAGAGCAAAATTTAGAGGTTTGAGAGCTTAAAGTGTAACTTTGCAGGGCTTGGTCCGATTTTAAATTTGTTTGCAGATTCAGATTCTGTGTAAAATTCTAGACTAACAAGATGTATTGCATGACTAAAAAAATTCATAAGAATGCTCAAAAGTCGCAACAGGTAAGAAATCTTAAAATGGGGGTAGCTCCCTTGGGGGTGATGCAATCGAAAAAATTCTTAGAGATTCGGGTAGCTGAGAAAATTCTAATATTGATTGATACCAAACAAGATAGGTTTATCTCGAAAGATGCGTTGGCTAGACAAAGAAAAGTATTTGGTTTAGATGTGGGAGCAAATGAGGATGCTCATTTATCTCGAAACATAAAAAATTTAAGATATATTTATCTCGAAAGATGAAAAATGGTTAGTCGAAGAAAACTATTTGGTCCAGATGTGTGAGGAAATGTGGGATTCTGGAGGAAATAGTTCACCACATTTCCTCCTTATGGGGATTTACATGTAAATTTGGGAGGAAATGTGGGATTCTGGAGGAAATGTGGGGGTGGGATCCTTGATTATACTCTACTCATCTCCAGTAATGGAACATCATCAGTAATGTTTTGAACACCTTTGTGTCTCAAAACAGTCTTATTTTTGTTTGAATTGCTAAGGTTAAGTAGTGTAAAGCCCCTTGTAAGAGCGTATTTACAAAAAAAAAATTAAAAAGTTTTGTTATGTCTTGAATGTAAAGCTCCTGCCATGTCGTTGCCTATTGTTCGCATTTTTTTTTTTGGCTGTAGGTGGAAAATTTTGGTTATTGAGTTTTCGGACGGCGAGTGTTTCGTTGTGAGTTTGGCCACAGGCCAGTATGAAGTAGGTAATGGGAAAGGAAAAGGCCTAAAGAATGGGTAGTGTAACGGTGTTAATGGGTGATACGGTAGTTAAAGTTCTGAAAGGGTTGAAACGGTCCGGGTTGATTTGTAGTTTGAAGACGTGTCAAATGCGTAAGTAGAGTGATGACAGCGTTTTTAAGACAGCTTTGCGCATTGCATTCATATTTAACCTAGGTAAGAGTTTTCTTCGGCTAACCACTTTAGCCTAATATAGAATTTCCCGAGTAATCTAACTACGTTCGAATTTTTTTAATCGGACCATTGGTTACGAAGTTGCACCCCTTTAAAGCTCCAAACCTCTAATTTTTAGCTCATTGCATTCATATCTAACCTAGATAATAGTTCTCTTCGACTAACCATATTAGCCTGATCTAGAATTTTCTGAATAATTTAAAACCGTCAGAATTGCTTAAATCAAACCACCCCTTGCAAAGTTATACCCATGATTTTAGGAAATTACCCAAAATAGTCTTAGGGTATAAACACATAATATCGGTCTAGAATTTTCTGGGGAACCAAAATCTTTAGGAATTTTTTAAATCGGAGCAGCCATCGAGAAAATTGTACCCTTATTAAAATTTTAGCTATATAAAAAATATTGCGTGGGTTCTAATTCTAGTACTTTTTTAAAATAAGATCAACCCTTATAAGCGCTAAAGAGAATTTTTTAGAACTAAATAGTACAAACAATTAAAACAAATTATTAAAATAATACAAAACGTAACTGACGCACGAATTATTAAAATTAATACAAAATAAAAACGAATTCAATTCAGCAAGTCTCAAATATAAAAATAGAACGTAATTAACTCTACCATTATCACAGAAAGCTTAGTGTACAAACGCAATTCTTATAAACAATTAATAACATACACGATTTATTTCAGATTTACACTTTAAATTCTATAATTAAAACACCTTAGTTATAGAAACGAATTTTTCAAAACTCGACTTTCAATACAACATATTGACTAAAGTGCGTAATGGTAGGGAAATCTTTCAAATTATTATTAAAATTAACTCATTATTAATTAAAACAAGCGTGCAAATTTATAGCGCGAATCTCACCGGAAACTCTCATCATTAAATATAAACCATTCAGTACGAATATCTAATTATACAAAAGTATTACGCGATTTATTTAAAATATCACGAGACTGAAAATAAATCTTTTAGTAAACTTAAAAACCTTGTAATTAAAATACAAAGGAGACGTTGATGCACATATTGTAACAACGTAATTAACTGAAAACTTGCAATTTTATAAATTAAAACATTTAAGGTAACGAGACCGTAAAGTTGACAGGAAACATCTTATGCACTTATAAATTACAACACCCACAAAGAAGATAATTATAACAGGCTCAATTAATCAGCAGAACTGAGATAAAGTAAAATCACAACTGGCGCAAAAACATACAAAGTAAAGTAATTACTGCGAGAAATTATTAATTCACATCCAAACCTTTCGGAAACTAAAACTCACAACAAATTAGCATTCGCAAAGTATAAAGATACACAAATTTAAAACTACAGCAATTAATCAAGACGTTGCCAAGCACAAACTCCTCAATTTAATTACAAAACCGTATTACTACAATTCTTTAAATAACCCAACGCAATCCAAACTGAAAATTAACAGTACAAACCGCAAAATAAATCCCAATTTATACATAAACATAAAGGTAATAAAACCGAAAATAAATACTAATTAAAAGCGAAAGCAGCCCTTAACAATCATAAGTTCAGATATAAAAATTTATCTCCAGAGTATACCTCAGTTTAACGGAGCTCAAACTTTGCTAGTGATTTCATTACAACGTGCGATATATTTTTAAAAAACTTTTGCGAACCCGGAGATAACGAAAGAAATGTATTACTTTTACGCCTGGTAATAATCAAACTGACGGGATGGGTACTAACACTAATAGCCAACCGAGACTACCTAGAACAATGGGAGGAGTTTAAACGCATACTAGTCGCGTATTTTGGCGATCAACGTAACAAAAAATGCTTAATACGCGATCTACTAAAATTTAGAATCGAAAATAACCAATCTCCGTACCAATTTGAAATGAAATGCCAAGACGTAAGAAGTTAAATCTTAACAAAATTAAAAATTAAAGAACCCGACCAAAATATGCGACTTTTAAAAACAAAAATGTATGACGAAATGACACTGGACACTTATATAAACGCATTACCAGAACGACTATCAGATAAAATAAGGTTTCAACTCCCCAAAATTTAGAAAAAGCCATGAATATGATAATAGAAAAAGAAAACGTAATGTATTATCAAAACAGACTATATAACCCGAACGCGAATACAAGTTATTCACCAATAAAACCATACAAGCCGCAAGACAGACAATCACTCAACTAAAATTCACACCATTTAACGCACAAACAAATTAACCGCAAATTAATAACCCAAATTTTAATGACGCGAACTTTAATAATCAATTTATACAATTTCTGAAGCCAATGTTCAACTCAAATTTTACAAAACCCGCATTTCCATCAAGATTCAATCAAGATATGAACCAACAAAGACCAGCATTCAACACAAACCCTATTAGAAATACACCGATGATAAATAATAATAACCCTAATAATCACTACAAACCAACCCCTATGTATACCTCATCTGGTAACCCCAGACAAAATACAAAAATATCACAATTCCGACCAAACTTTCATCAAAAACAAAACTAAACCTCCGAAGAATTATTTTACCAAGAAATAGAAGAACCTAATGGCAATCAACCCAATTAGAAACTTATGAACGCAACGAACCATACGAAAACTACGACGAGTATATCAAGACCCAACAGTAACCAAGAAATTCGAAAATTTACCAGAATTACAATTTAAGATAAAACAACCAGAAGATAAAGAAATAATCAAGAAACCCATGCAGCTAGTACACCTAGACTTAGACGACCTCAGCTACGCCATGAAAATAATGGACAAAAATAAGGAACACTTAAGTGAATTAAAAGTGCCGAAATTACATTATGACAATATAAGCGTTTACACAATTGTATTAATCATTTTAATTATTTTATTGTTTACATATGTATTTTACAAAATGTATTTTAGATATAAGAATAAAGAGAACAATTTTAGACCTAAGGAAACGTAGGTAAATAAAGAAACAAATATACTCGAAGAGACCATGAATTTTAAACAATGAATTTAATTTATTAATTTAAAAAAAAATTAAGCAAAGAAAACCTTTATTTTTCATTTACGTCGGTAGGAGTTATGTATCCCCCAATTTATTAATGTATAACAAAGTAGAAGTTATTAAAAAATATTAGAAATTATTAAAGAAATTATAGTCGAGTGCAACAATGTAATTCAAAGAGAATTAAATAAAGTTTATCAACAGTTCATGTGAACGGATGCAATACATTGTATTCCAGACGACAGTGACCCTGCAGGTGGCAGGTCACAGACGGTTAAGAAACCGCGATTACTTAGAAAGTAAAATTGTTACGTTGATTAATGAATAAAATTAAGAGTAAGCAGACCTAAGCTCTGCAACTTCCCACAGACTTGTGAGGGGCAAGGACAACATAAATAGCCCGGGAGCCCCGGATAGCGGCAGTCAGTCTACAGTATTTCAGCTTTAACATTGCAGTCTGCTTAGGCTACTCAAAATATTAAACTCAATTATTATTTAAATTTTGACTTAGAATATTTTAAATCAGTTTGTCAAAATTCAATTGTAATTTCTGTTTAAGTAAATAAATGTTGTTACGAAGAATTGGAAAAAGTTTTTAAAAAGACAGCTCCCAAGACCCGAAACGTAACTCGCGTACCAGTTGCAATTATTACAGTTAATAAGTTTTTCTAAACCTAGTCTATGTGTTTTATCAAGTTTCTCTTCAAAGGTTTAAATCGATTTTTAAGGTATTGAGAAAATATGTAATTAATTGGGTGTCTTTAGCGCTTATGAGAGTTGATCCTATTTTGAAAAAGTACTAGAATTGGAACCCACGTAATACTTTTTATATAGCTAAAATTTTAATAAGGGTACAATTTTCCCGAGGGTTGCTCCGATTTAAAAAATTTCTAAAGATTTGGGTTCCTCAAAAAATTCTAGAACGATATTATGTATTCATACCCTAAGACGATTTCGGGTAACTTCTTAAAATCAGGGGTATAACTTTGCGAGGGGTGGTTTGATTTAAACAATTCCGACGGTTTTAAATTTTTCAGAAAATTCTAGATCAGGATAATATGGTTAGTTGAAGAGAACTATTATGTAGGTTAGATATGAATGCAATGAGCTAAAAATTAGAGGTTTGGGCTTCAAAAATGTGTCACTTTGTAAGGGATAGTCCGATT
Organism: Platerodrilus igneus; assembly: GCA_036346225.1. Classification (NCBI taxonomy): domain Eukaryota; kingdom Metazoa; phylum Arthropoda; class Insecta; order Coleoptera; family Lycidae; genus Platerodrilus; species Platerodrilus igneus. The sequence continues at coordinate 10,191,605 of JARFIW010000791.1, forward strand.
TTAAAAATTTAAACGGGGTTAGATTGCCCGGGAAATTCTAGATCAGGCTAAAGTGGCTAGTCGAAAAAAACTCTTACCTATGCTAGATATGAAAGCAATATGCAAAACTGTCCTGAGAACCCTGTCATCACTCTTTGCGTACTATGGACTGGGGCAGTCGTAAGGCAGTTAGTGGGAAGTTTCATGAGCAACAGATAGACTACATGAAAAGAAATTAAGTTAAAGGTATTGAATTTTGGAAAAAATGTACTGTGGCCAGTTAGGTATTGGATAGTGAACAAGTTAGAAGTAGAAGTATGGGAAGTCAGAAATGACTTTAAATGCGTGTCTACCAAAAGCTTGTCAAAAATGGATTAGTACGTTTTGGATGTGGGTTATATTTTAGTTATTGGAAGGGTGCGGTTAGTTTTAGGAAACGAGGTGCAGTCGTATGGTGTTGTGTTAGAAGATTCCTAGTTGGATCATTGTTTGTAGTTGTATATCAAGTTGCTACGTACCGTGACGTAGCCAGAAGGAAACGTAAATATACCAGGCTAACTACCAATGCGGAGAGGAAAGGGGTTTCTAGCAACACAAAAATAATACATCGCCAACGATTTTTTATGTACAATAAAAAACACAAATATAGAAATTTCTATCGAAACAGTAAAACAAAATTAACTAAGGTTACTATTTAATAAAACAATTTTACTCTATGGACAAAATCACTAATTGTTCCACGAGGTGCGCAATTCGTAGCTAACATGCAATAAATCTAATCAGTACCAAAAAGAATAACGCTGATACTTTCCTATAAGCGGATGGGTTAGTTTAAAAAAAAACATTAAATTTAGAAACTTTTCTAGTAAGGATTTTACCATACGAAGCATTTGTTGTAAATCTAATCAGTAAAAAAAGAATACTGCTGATACTTTCGTATAAGCAGATGGGTTAAGTATAAAAAGCAAAAGCATTAAAGTTCGAAACTCTTCTAGTAAGGATTTTACTAGAACAAACATTAGCGTATCTAATTTCAAATTGGGTTTATCCCTGGGTATGTTAGAAAAGAAAAATAAGTCACATACATGTGGCGGGATACTTATTTTGTCAGCCCTCGGAAGCGAATTGACACAGCATCGCCGCGGTAGTCAGCAACAATTATGCTACTACCGTAATTGCAACGGCGGTCTACATGCAAGAGCAGTTGGTCTACATAAAGGGATAATCGGGCAACGCAACAAGCAATTTAGCCTTCAGCTAAGAGCTAAAAAAAGGAAAACCTTACTAATATTAACAATTTAGGAGCGCGTACCGATCCACACCAAATCTACACATCTGATAGAGGCGAAACGTGCATCGCTCTTGGAGTAACAGAACGAGTAGTTTTTACAAGTGCATCGACGCACAAGTTGCAAAATCAAAGTTTAAAAGGAGTTCAAAATAACACGAACTCGAAAAACAAACCTTCGCCATATCGAAACGCGATTGAAACTGGAAAACATTGTTTTACCGAGAATAGTAGGATATATTATTTCGACAAATTTTTAGAAAACGCAATTATACGTTATCGGGAGGTATAACGCGCTCGGATACCTAAACAGGATATTGACTTACTTAAACTTTATCATAAACTTGTCGTTTCCAAACAAATAAATTTAAGCTGAGAAATTATTTGAAAGGGTATTTAATGCAGAAAAATAAAGTATACAGGATGTAAACTATTTAATTGTAGCATAAACTTGTCGTTTTTAAAACAAAAGGGATTTGAGTTGAAAAGTATTAGACTGCGTATGTATTATTAATTAAGTTGACCGATGTGAAAATAGCAACGTAGTTGATTTAACAAAATTATCTAAAACGGACTTATTAATTCACAAGGAAAATTTTTAAAGCAAAATTGGAACGAAACAAATCCCTCCAGCAAAATTAACAGGTCGGGGTAGGAAAACAAAAGGACGGGAGTGGGCAGGACCAATAAAACCAAAGAAAAAAACCCAAACAAAAAAAAATTGCTTAAGAACTAAAAGAAAATTCGTCACGAAAACGAAACAAAGAGAAAACAGAAAAAGGAAAACAAAACACCCCCAAAATAAAAAAAAGAACTCTTGTCCGACTCGAAGTGCCAATCATAGAAAAGAAAAAAAAGGAAGGAAAGCAAGCAACGAGGAGTAAGATGGAATGGCATCGACACCGAAGAAAAGTCGTCGGAGGACGGATATTTCTAGTAAAGGAACCGGAAGATTATCAACCTCAAGAAAAGAAAAGGAACGAGGAAGAAAACCAACAGTGTACGCCAAAACAGGATCCAAAGGTCAAGCCTTAAGTAAACAAAGGAACAACATGGAAGAACGAGAGGAAGAGTGTTGGTAAAAAGGAAACGATGTACTACCTACTGTGGTAGCTAAAACCAAAAAAACCGAAGAAAAGAAAGGCTAACTAGTCCTAAAGTCGACTAAGTCGTGGCTTACGTTATTAATAAATATTTGCGGGTTAACTCTACTATCCCCATAAAATTTCATTTGCTGCTCTAAAGACACATTACCTGTTACAAACATTGAACCATCCCCCATTAAAGTCGCTACATTATGCTTAATCCCGGTCACTTCTCTCTCTACCCGACCTATCTGATCCTTACACGAGTCCGTCACCTCAGTCATTTTCGCATTAATCTCGTCCTCACAGAAAATCCTTATATCAGTCCTTAATTGTCCCATTTTCAAATTTAAACCTCTAATATCACGCCCATTTTTATCAACCCTATTTTCAACTTCCCCCATTTTCACCGTCAAACTATTTTTGAATTCAGAAACTTCTTTATTCGCCTTATTTATTTTCTCACCTAGGGTTTCCCTAACGCCTGTTAATGTTTCATTCATCTTTTCAAACTTCTTATTTGAATCCTCTCTAACCCCACTTAAAGTCTCACTCATCTGATCAAATTTCCTATTAGATTCTTCATTCATCCTCTCTAGCATTCTCAATATCAATTCATTTCCAGCTTCTCTCGACTCTGTCCTCGACTGATCCCTACTACCTCAAGCTTCCTCCATTTTCGAATTTTTATCACACAAGGCACTATCGTCACTTCCAATTTCCACTCCTTGACTCCTTAACCACTCCTTTCTCTGCATACGTTCAAATCACTCACACACACTCTCAATATATTCTCAAATAGAAATCACCTACCACATGAGCGGATGGACGAAACACAATCGGACCAGGGACGGACAACAAAGAAGATCAGCAAAAGGATAGGGATAGGAAAGTGGAACGAAAGGAACGAGAACAAAAGAAAAAACTAAAAAGAATAACACCAACACTAAGTACAAAACCCAAAAAAAACTAAAATCGTACAAAAGAAAATAAAACAGAATCCCAGTGTAGTTATGTATGAGTAGGTGTGAGCGTGTGCGTGCATGTGTGTGTATGTGGGGGGGGGGAGGGTGTGTGTGTGTTGTGCGTGTATAGAGTGTGCGTGTGTGTATTTGTTTGACCGCTGTAGTCGCCTCTTACGACAGGCAGTTCGTACAATGGGGCTATTCTATTCCCAGACCCACACGGGTGAAAGAAAAAGACAGAAAACGAAAGAAAACCCCGCAAAACAAGGAAGTAAAACGAAATCGTAACGTCCAAAAATCAAGTCCGAAGGAGAGCAAATTCGGCATAAGAATCTGGGGCACGAGGACTAGATATTGGGCTTAAGACGTTTGCGCCGCTAGAAAAAAACGAAACGAGATCAAGGACATTAGAACTTCGCCTACATACATCTTCCGGTTCTGCATCAGTATAGACAAATTTCTGTCTCTTATGGGCAGTTTTCCGCAAAACAGGAACAGCAGAGGATGTAACAATTGTAGAACGCGATATAGGAGGTGGCAAGGGTAGTTTAGGAAACTCAAAACGAGTTAAGGAAGAAAGTTGTTTGTTGTTAGGGTTGGAGGTAAGAAAGTCAACTGTAGAAAAGGAACCATCATGGGTTGTCAGAATATCCACGGTAGAAAGAGAAAAAGTATTGGCTGTACAAGAATCAACCTTACGAAGAGAAACACAAGCGGAGCGCACTTGAGTCACGTTAACTAGAGGGACAGAAGTAGATAAAATTTCAACGACTTTAGATAGAGGACAAGAAGTATCACAGTTAGAAAAGAAAACAGCATTGGCTGCAGAAATATCAACCCTGGCAAAAGGACCAGAATACCATAACACTTCAATGAATGAAGTAGTGATGTTTTAAACGTAACCTGCATAAGAAAATGAAAAATTATTAAACTTAATTATATACAATGAAGATGGGCAATGCTTCCATATAGAAAGCTATTAAAATTTTTATTGAATAATCAAACCGAGGCTGCACATTGGGATCTAATTGGAGATGTAAATAATATAAAAATCTTATAAGCTGATTTAGACGGCAATTGAAAATAAAAAGATACTTAATTACGAATTAGGGAGAAAAGCGCTTCGTGGACTTTGCAAGATATTTTTTTTATATATTGTTTATAACTGATAGTTGAGTATTTGTCATTTAAATCTAAACTAGAATAATTATTAATCATATAATATTTTATTTTTGTAAGTCCCTTACCAGTAAAGTTTTTGTTCAGAGTTCAAGACAATCTAACCTTTTAATAGATTATCTGTCAAGGATTTTTTTAGCCAAAACAAACCTTACAAGCGTAAGAATAATAACCAAATAAACTATCCATGAGAAGAAATTTAGTTATGTAAATTTAAAATAAGGTAAGGAATATTTTTATAATTAAGTAAATAAGTACTTCTTAGAAATTATTTGATGTTTGAATAGAACGATGTTGTATATTTCTATATGCTTTTGTATGAGAGAAAATATTTCATTCTGTATAAATGCTTTAATGTTACTGTGTTGATTTTATTTCATAAATTCCAAAGTTTCCGTTGGGTTAACCAGGCAAAGTGAAGTTAGAAAGGAAGGTAAGTCAACAATTTCGAATTTTACAATTTGCTGTATCTGTATCACAGCACTCCTTTAGCGGCGCATTTAAGCGGGGTGTTGTCACAGTACTCTTCTAGTGACGCCTAAACGTGTGGCGTTATCATAACAGTCTTCTAGTGACGCCTCAACGTGCGGCATGGTCACAGCAATATATACATACAAAAAAAGAAAGAAGTTTAATTGCGATATTTTAATGACATACTTAGCTGACCATGAGTAATACAGACTTTACAATGTATATACTATTAGAGAGGAGTATGGGTTTTTGCTTTATTCATACGGGCATTTTATTTTAAAAATGAGTCAACCTCAATAATTACTGTCCTTGCTTTATAAAATAATACAGATGACTATCTTCATTCTTAATAATATTAATTTCTAGCGACGAAAGTAACAAGTTTTGGCCTGTTTTTTATCAACTGTAAATATTTCCTCAGAAGTTCTATAAGTCATTTGTCCAATTCTTGGTAGGAAATCGTTTAACCTGAAATACCGCATTTATATTGGTTGCTAATTATCAAGTTTTTTAATACGCCAGTACTTATACGTTTTTACTCTCTGCCAAATCGATCATTTAGTACAGATATAAATCTGTTGTAGTGTACATTAAGAACGTACCCATGTAAACCAAATGTTAAAAATGATACGGGTTCAATGAGCGTTACGTCATAAACAACTTTAAGGGTACACCGGCTAATTAATGATGCTGGAGTGGGTTTCTATGAAAAAAATTAAAATAATAGTAAAAAAATAAACATGACAATTGGCTGAAATACAAACAAGCTACGATACATTGACCACTTATTCTAAACGGCTTTTGGGTTTCTCATAATTAAGGGCACCGAACCGTTTTATCTCAACAATCCTTCGATATTTTCCTTACACTGAAAACGATTTTTGTAAATAGCCCTTTTTTGCTTTTGGTTTTCTAAATCTCGTGAAATTGTACTGTACCTTTCCGTAAAACAGCTTAAAAATGCTCATTACATCTTTCATGTCGAAGAAATTTTTAAACAAAGGACCTCCCAGATACGACTTCCTCGCTGTTGCGGCTCAATAGCCTTTCAAAGATTTGTCTATTTCTACCTGGTTCTTAAATAAGTCGAAAAATTCAACCGAAATTTAACTTTTATTAGGATTATATAATTGCAGGCCAGGCATTACTAAAAAATATTTTAAAGTAAAACGTTAAATTTTTCAAATCATTGTTTCATTTCTGGAAATAGCATAATTTGCAATACACAATAAACGGTTAAATACCACCTTTTCCGTTTATTATTTTATGGTTAATTGAAATAGTAAATGTTTGCACTTTGATTAACAACGAATCCCATCAATAAACCGACACTCAAAATCAATACACGCTTATTTTTATTACTTTAAAATATTCCAAAGTTCCATTCCTGATAATAACACGCTCAAATTTATGCAAAATTAGCTCCATCGCTAACTCAGTCCACAAAAATAATTACTTTCACGTTTTGTTAATTTCTTACTACATAGAAACAAATCACTCATCACTCATATTTAAAGCCCACATGTACATAATTATAAATCACAAACAAAAAACACAACTTCATTCAATGCTTAAGTTCAGGTTAAGTGTTAAAATTTAAGCACATGCAAAATAGCAATTTTTAATGTTTTTCAGTTAACAACAGCTTCCTAAACACAAAACAAAGGTCAAAATATTGATGCGGTACACTCTAAATTTCCTAACCGTTTTGTAAGTCGTCACGACAAATTCACAAATACAGAATTGCAACATACCCTACACTTGAAAGCGAGTTATGTAATCCCCCAATTGATATATATGTAAAAAATTAGAAAATTATTAGAAATATTAAAAAATGCGCTAAGTGATGTGCAACATTGTAAATGAAGGACAATTCATATAGTTTATTAACGTTCATGGGAACGGAAGCGCTACTTTGTAGCACAGACGATAATGGCACTGCAGATGTCAGGTCACAGGCGGTGGCAGACGGTTACGTACCAAGATTACCTAGAAAGTAAGATCGCAACAATGTATTTATGAATAGAATTAAGTGTAAGCAGACATGAGATTCGCAAGTTCCCACAGCCATGTGAGGGGGTATGGATACTATAAAAAGCCCGGGAGCCCCAGTCGACGACAGTTAATCCATCGTTCAGCTTTAACCTTGCAGTTCGTTAGATTACTCATTTTGTACAATTAATTAATATATTTCGGACTTAGAATAATCTCAATTCAAACTTTGTAAAATTTCAATATTAATTTCTGTATAAATAAACAAATTGTTCAGAGTTGGGAATAGTTTTTTAAAAAGAACCGCTCCCAGCCACGAACCTTAACTAGCGTAATTCAAAAAATTAAGTTACGTGCCGCGTGTTTACCTCTTTGAAAAAATCTATGTTCACATTTTGAAGTTGCGTTACCTTTAACTTTGTTCCGCTTTTAGGCTTAATCATTATACAATGTTTCTCCTTTCTTACATGCTAATCAGGGTCAAGGTTTCGTTCCAACAATGTAACATCTTTAATCTATGCTTAACACTGAATTATTTTACAGCAACTGTCTATTTATAATTTGTCTTTCTATGTATGGGAAACGCATATGTAGCGTCTTGCCACATTTAGACTTGTATTATTTGCGGTTTTGAAATAAGTCATCGTCATGGATGATCACGTTTACAATTAATATAAAAGAAATAATGTTTTATCTAATTAATGAATGATTTTGTCTGAAATTGAGAAAGTAATTCGAGCATGGTGAATAAAAATTGATTTAAATTGTTGGTTATTTTGCAAAGAGAAGGGTGAATGACCAGTTTTGCTGTTGTTACAGCTCGTTTCACTGGCGCATTACTATATGCAATACATCCATCAAGTTCTTGAATTATACACAAATATAGTGTATTAATAAGCTAACAATGTTTTCCGTGCGCCTTCTATGCTGGAATGTAAACAACTAACGTGTTAGTATAGATGGCTTTGTCAGACAAAATTTTAATAACTAGTCAAAGACGAGTAGCTAATCGGTTGTATTTATTTTCATCTTGTCTTTGACTAGTGATTAAATTTTGTCTGGAAATGCTATCTATACTTTTATCTATACTTTACAAGTCTTCGAAAATTAATTGTTTACATTCGAGTATAGAGACCACATGAGGAACAATTTGTACTTATTAATACATCACAATTTGTGTATAATTGAAGAACCTGGTTGGTTGTTTTGCGAAGAGAAATGCGGCAGTCTAAGAGTTGCTACAACAGCAAAACCGGTCATTGGCTTTTCTCTTTGCAAAATAACCAACAATTTAAATTAATTTTCGTCCACCATACTCGAATTACTTTCCCAATGCCAGACAAAATTATTCATTAATATTTAGCTTGAAACGTATTTTCGTTGACCTGCTTCCTTGTTTAACAATGTGTGTAACACTTTATTAGAGAACCCGCCAGTGTTAAGTAGGTAATCGGCTATTTGTTTATTTTTATATCTTATTATTTATATCTTAGTATTTTTATACAGACAAAATTTTGAAATGCCATGTTTAATTAACGTTTATTGTTCGTAAAATCTTAATATACAGGGGCGTCCATCTTCATTCTGTCTGTACAAAGCTAATTTTTTTTCTGATCGAGTGTATATTTAAAGTAACGCTAGCGCATTACAGATTCTTAAAATTACAGCAACAATCTATAACTGACATATACGTCCCCTCCCCCCGGATGCATTACCTACGCTTAAGTTTATATACTAGTTAAATAAATGTGTTAATAGTAAATTTTTTCTCTCGATAGGTTATCTAATGGAGTAAGTAGACCATACGCTTTCAAACTGTTCTATTTACTGAACCAAAAACAAACTTATTATTAAATTTTTAGAAGGATAACCCCAGACTATAACCGAAATATAATTTTTCTATAAAATGAAATAAATGGCAATCAGTAACTTATACCATTAAAACGGGAGATATTCGATGAAACGCCCTCAAAACCAATTTGGAGAGAAGGAATTTCAAATTATGCTTAATCCAATCACGGTATTACAAGAAGTCTGAACGTTCGTATTACGAATTTCTATAATTGCTACTATATTAGATGCCTTTACAGATAATTTCCACCAAGCGTCATTTAGTGTCAAGAAAATAATAATTACAAGCAGAAAGTTTTGCAACATATCAAAATTGTGTTTTCGTTTAGTCAGCTAACCACCTCAGCGCACAACGGATTTTATATGGATTTTAAGCGTAGCACCATAATACCAAGATTCATATTGTTTGGGATATTAGCAATGACTGGCACTTATTGCAGAATTAACCTCAAAATTTAAAGATTCGGAAAGTAGAATGTTCGGATATTTAAATCCAAACATTGGAAGTAGCACAGCCTATCAAAGTAGTAAGGAAAACTTTCATTTTCATTAACGCTTATGAGTTTACTTATGCTAAAACCGTCACCAAGCACATAAAAGGACATCTACAAAGTTTTGAAATTATTATGCATGCTAAAAGCTACGTAACGTCACAGCTACAACTTTACTTTACTTATACGTAGCAATGTAATCAGCATTCATAAGGACCTGGTAGCATTAAACACACCACATTATTTCTTGATTTTCTATGAAACGTTTATTTTAAAGCAGGGTGAGCGCCCGACATTTAAACGTAGGCGAAAATACTAAATTAAAGGAAATACATTACAGCAGTATTCAATCAAAAATAAAAGGGGATAATACAAAAAAAATACATTCACCCGCTAAGGTTAATTTTAAAAGATGCAAAGTAATGGCAATACGTATAAAAAATCTTTTTCAAACCAATTTGATTGAAATTCTGTTACGACATTCGCAAGCATGAAATACCTTTAAAAGCACCACATTTAGAGCTTGGTATAATAGTGTTTAATACATATACAACCTCAAATTTGCTCGGGGGTTAAATTCCTCGGGGCGACCCAATGCGTTGTTATATTTTTATTGCTAACACTTATCCGGGGTATCTTACTCCTGATGCAGCGGTTTCCACGACTGTGCATAAATTTTGTGTAGACGTTTTGCTGTTCTAGTGTTTGCTTAGCTGTAGATCTCCGTGATGAAGTGTCAATACGATATGTTGAACGATAGAATAGGTACGAAAGCTAGGAATTACTTGTCGATACGTCGAAGCACTACAACACACGTCAACAATCGAGTGAAGTTGGTAATCAAGCCCTTTGTTTTGATACACTCGCTCCCACAAAAATGTCTATCTCCTCCAGGAGAAATTAACGTTCTCTGACGTAATACTTAATACAGGAACCATTGATCGCATCATTGTTAAAATAGTCGATCAAAACTGTAATCTCATCACTTTTCTTCGGGAAACCATCACGATTAGACTTTATCTAAAGCGTCTTTAAACGATGGTTCTGCGCTACGAACATAAACTACTAAAACCTATTAATGGATGCATTTTCAGCAGCTTTACCGGTTACATGTCACCAGTACACCGGAAAACTTTAAATTTCTGCAAACATTAGGACTCATAGCGCTACATCACTAAAATGGATAGTAATATTTTAAATGCTACGCAACGTGCTATATTTGATACAACCATCGTCAATGTCGACAAACATATGCATATACCATACTCTAATACCACGTATGAGAAGAATGATGTTATACGGATTCCAACAGAAAACGAAGATGTGTATACATTACCATGAGACAGCGTAATTTATATTGAGGGTTCGATGAATAAGTCAGATGGTGGCGTTTCACCTACAGTCGATTTTGCCAACAACGGAGTGTTATTTTTATTTGATGTAATTCGTTATGAACTTAGTGGAAAGGTTATTGACCGCGTCCGTAATCCAGGTATAACTATAACTATAAAAATTCCCCATCCTACGATTATAGCGAAAGCCGTCGCTTTAGAAACGCCAGTTGGTCGCCCATCGATAAACTTGATCTCGTTGATGTCAATGATCATTTCAACGTATGCATTACCTTGCGCATGGTTTTAGGATTTGTGGAGGACTATCAAATATTCTTTTGAATATCAAACAGAAGGTCATTCTAATTAGAGGTAGTGCTGATAATGCAGCTATATCGAATTCTGATAATAAACAGTCCATCAAAATTACTATTACACATATATCGTGGCGGATTCCACATATAACCATTGCATCATGGACACAAGCTTTTGCAATTGGGAACTACACGAATAACCAGAATTACATACAACACACACGCAGGCATGGGCTGTGTAGACGATCGCACAAAAATGGGCGCAGTCAGTTCGACCACTGTAAGTTGACCAATATGAAATTACTTCTGAGTTCATCTATTTATCTTTACGATAATCTTAACATTGATTTCGATACCAATCGCTATTCTATACTATATGAAATGTATACACAGCTTCAACAATCGTATTACGGGGGCATCAGCAACCCGATATTAACACACAATGAATTTTAAATGCACGCTCTACTTGCGGTCATCGATTGTTCTCATCAAAACGAAATAGTGAAAGTAGGAGCGGTTGACGTACGATTAGAATTTCAAATGAAAGAAGCACTTAAAGTTTACACTACAGCGTACTGCCTCATTCCACACGGTCGTTTGGTTCGGTACAATCCTGCAACCAATATTGTAAGTGAAGTTTAAAATGAATAGTCCATTAGTTGTCGACGTTCAAGGATTTAAAACAGTCAATAATAACTTTGTGTTTAAAGAAGTGGCAGTTTTACCACTCTCGTTATCGAATGGAGTTGCAATAATATATCTGCTGAAACCACTGTATTCTTGGAACCGACTATCGGCTCGCTTCAAATGCCAAAACGTATAGCTAAGCAGAAACGTTCACGGTATATCTTGAGAAGATGGTGACTTACCATATAGCTGTCTCCATCATATTTTGGACTCAATATTTAGCAGAAAAGCATGTGTCTATGTTAAAGGTATACATAAACGGTTTTGGTTATTAAAAGAATTTCCACACCTTAATGTTATTAACCTAGAAGATTTAGGGTGTCCTCTTCTGCATAAATTAAAGGATTACAATCCACTAAAGTGTTTCTACCATACCACACAACATTCGTCATTCATTTTTAATCAAGAATAACGTTAATCACCAGATTTACACTAAATAGTGTTTCGTTTGTTTATTTTATACATACATGCATATATATATATATACATTTTTTGAAACATTATCTTAGTCTTAGGGAATATATATATATATATATATATATATATATTCCCTAAGACTAGTAAGATAATGTTTCAAAAAATGTCCCGTAATAAGATTAGTTGTCTATTTTGTTACAAACAACTCATTCTAACATATCGCTTGCTGCTGTTCAAAAAGATATAATCCACCTCATACCCACTAATCTCATCAATCACACCAACCTTATCAATTTCACCAACTTAAACCCAACAACATCAACAACATCAACAATATCAACAACATCAACAACATCAACAACATCAACAACATCAACAACATCAACAACATCAACAACATCAACAACATCAACAACATCAACAACATCAACAACATCAACAACATCAACAACATCAACAACATCAACAACATCAACAACATCAACATCAACAACATCAACAACATCAACAACATCAACAACATCAACAACATCAACAACATCAACAACATCAACAACATCAACAACATCAACAACATCAACAACATCAACAACATCAACAACATCAACAACATCAACAACATCAACAACATCAACAACATCAACAACACCAACAACATCAACAACATCAACAACATCAACAACATCAACAACATCAACAACATTAACAACATCAACAAAATCAACAACATCAACAACATCAACAACATCAACAACATCAACAACATCAACAACATCAACAACATCAACAACATCAACAACATCAACAACATCAACAACATCAACAACATCAACAACATCAACAACATCAACAACATCAACAACATCAACAACATCAACATCAAAAACATCAACAACGTCAACAACGTCAACAACATTAACAACATCAACAACATCAACAACATCAACAACATCAACAACATTAACAACGTCAACAACATCAACAACTTCAACAACATTAACATCAACAAATCAACAACATCGAGAACATCGACAACATCGACAACATCAACAATATCAACAATATCAACAACATCAACAACATCAACAACATCAACAACATCAACAACATCAACAACATCAACAACATCAACAACATCAACAACAGCAACAATATTAACAACATCAACAGCTTCAATAACATCAACATCAAGAATATCAGCAGCATCAACAACGTCCACAACATCGACGACATGAACGACATCAACAACATCAACATCAACAAATCAACAATATCAACATCAACAACATCAACAACTTCAACAACATCAACATCAACAAATCAACAACATTGAGAACTTTGACAACATTGACAACATCAACAATATCAACAACATCAACAACATCAACAACATCAACAACATCAACAACATCAACAACATCAACAACATCAACAACATCAACAACATCAACAACATCAACAACAGCAACAATATCAACAACATCAACAACATCAACAACATCAACAACATCAACAACCTCAACAACCTCAACAACATCAACAACATCAACAACATCAACAACATCAACAACTTCAACAACATCAACAACATCAACAACATTAACATCAACAACATCAACAACTTCAACAACATCAAGAACATCAACAATGTCAACAATATCAACAACATCAACAATATCAACATCATCAACATCAACATCAACAACTTCAACAACATCAATATCAACAACATCAACATCAACAGCATCAATAACACCCACAACATCAACAACACCTACAACATTAACAACATCACATCAACAACATCAACATCAACATACCTCTTCCGGCTGGTGGTTAGAAAGGAATTAACTACTTCTCAAAAACCGTTATCGAAGTTGTAAACCCGTTTTTGGACAGATAACGATATTATAGAAAATGCCAACATGAACATTAGTTTTCGAGGCTCTCGGGAGGAGTTTGAGCAGTTGGGGCTTGGTATAAAAAATATAATCAAAGACTTAAACTAATAGTAGTAACGCTTCTCCGTTAAACCATGGTATAGATATAAACGGATGGATCTATAGTATTTAATAACGATGTTGATAACTTTCAAAGACAGAAATGACCTAAGTTAAATCAACAGCGGCGGTGTCAAACGTTGGGTATACTGTATAGTAAATTAAAAATTAAACTTGGGCTGAGAACAGCTATCCCCTGTGAAATAACACCTTACGGACTCACAATATTGTAAACTGGTATATAAACAAATGTAAATTGTTTATTTCTTTAATGCATCAAAAATTTTATATTAAGTATAGTGTTTAAGGTGCATTTTCGTCTATTCGTCTTAGAGACTGTGCAATGCGGACTTTACCAATGTCTAAATCACAAACATCAACTGTTGGAGAGACGCAAAGTAAAATTTCAACATTATAGTTTTACTGGAAAAGCCCAAATCATTAAAACCGTAATAAAACCCTATACAAACTGACATGGTAAATGAAGTGACTAGCAGAAAACTTTCTATTGTAATTATTATTCCCCTGGACCTAATTGAACCTTCGTCAACATCATTTATGAACTTACCCTTGTTTATTAACCCAAACGCTGTTACACGAAACCACTTATTGTAAGTGCAATCTTTGAAATTCGCTTTCCAAACGTTCAAACTTCCTGAAAAACGTGATTGGATTAAGCATCATTTGAAATTGCTCCTCTCTAAATTGATTTTGTTGCTCTAAAGTTTAATCGCATCATCTTTCGTTTTAATGCTTTAAGTTTCTGATTGCCTTCGATTCTAATTTGTGGTAAGATTATATTTCGTTTATTGTCAAGGAGAACACTACAAAATTAATAACTCCTCTTGCCTTTTGAAAACCTTGCTTCATACTTACCTCCTAAATAATATAATGAGTAAATAACTTTCTGTAGGAAGATATCGCTAGGGTTCATTTTATAGGTACGTTGTGCTATTCTGAAACCAAAATGTCAAGTTCAGACTACAAATTTTAAGTATTTTTATTAATATGTGATTGAGGCAACCTGAATAAAAGTTGATCTACGTATAGTATGTAAGCATACTATTTTCCCTTGTGAGTTGTCTCATAAAAGGCTGTTTATGTGGCAACGGATTATAGATATTACTTTCTTGGTCCTTGTTCTTGAGTTCATAGGAAACGAATATTCCCATGCGAATCTATTTACGCTCATTTCTGTTCTCCTTTGCGCATTGATTGGTTATTTCTGAAAGGGAAACAATAGTATATAGTAATGTTAAAAGAGGAATTTTGTCACATTACAATAAATAAAGGTTAGTGATTGTTTTATGGTTATGTAGTTGTTTATTGATGTATGCCAATGTGGAGAAGAACTACACGAGCTTCTGCATATCCAGAGAAATGGCTATGAAATTGCAAAGGTCTGCATTTCTATAATGTAAACATAACAAGATGTTAGTAAACTTTATAGATTCTGATCCTCAGGTGTAGTTCCCCAATTGATGCCACTTGATTTATATTCAATCGGCTCTTTACAACTATACAGTGACCGCTATCCCTAAGAAGCAATTAAGCGCATGCACCTCCTACATATAACTAAACTAAACTTAAATTATTTTGTTATATTATTATTTAAATCAAAACATCCATACCATCTCAACATATTCTGTACTAGCAGAACCTAAAGTATATTCATACGCTGGATGCATACGCAGAACTTAGGTTTGCTAAGAGGAGGTTCATAGCGATATGTGTAAAATATCTGGGGGTCATTTTTTGACCGTTCCTTAACGCCAAGGTTACACGCTTACTAGCGAACGCAACCAAATATTATTCTTGGTCAGTCGTTGATAAGCGAACTAGCTATTTTCTTCTTCTTCGCTACACAGCGACCGAGCTTTATAAGCTGTTACAGAAGCTAACTTATAAAATTAATATTGTGTAATGTAATAATTGTCATTGTTTGACGTTTGAAAAATATAGACGATTTGTTTAACGCAAACGTAATGTTAATGAAACATCTAGAATTGGAAGAAAGGTGTGTAGATACCTATAAAATTCCGCGAAATACTAGAAATCTATTCTTAAGTATGAATGATCATGCATTCCTTAAAACATTTCGGCTACCAAAAGTGTTAGTTACTTACTTATCTGATGTTTTGGAGACGTATATGACCCCTCAGCATAGAGCAACAGATTTGGATGTAAAAACCGAGGTAAACTAATTATATTTTAAGTGCTTCATGAAACACCTATACACTTCCTGATTTCTTCAAACCCGTACAAGAGTAGACGCAAAAAAGGGATTATGGTGTCATCTCCACCTCACTCCACCCACCTCTTCCTGATCCACATCCCTCCACATCACTCCACATCACTCCACATCACTCCACATCACTCCACATCACTCCACATCACTCCACGTCACTCCACATCACTCCACATCACTCCACATCATTCCACATCACTCCACATCATTCCAAATCTCTCCACATAACTCCACATCACTCCACCCTCCTCCACATCACTCCACATCACTCCACTCATTTATACATCAAACCACATCACTTCACATCACTCCACATCTTTCCACAGCATTCCACATCATAACACCTCCTTCCACATCACTCCACGTCACTCCACATCCCTCCACATAAAAAAAAAATGGTGGCACTTTGATACTTCTTTTGCAGTATGCACATTTATGCTTGTCCAATATGTGATTTTTTAAATTCATAGTTCTGCCACCAGTCTTATACTGCTTTCCACACAGATTACGCACATACACAAGAATTATGGTCTTTTTTGTAAAAACCTCCCAAACTTCACTTTTGTTTTTTGTATGGACATGCTTCACTTGACAAATAGAAAAGCGAATCAAGATTGCCGAAGACACTCAAAGAGTTCGCAAGCGCGGTCCCTAAATCAATCAGCATTAATTGCAAGTATTCCGTACTTTCGTAGGTTGCTTATTTTCTAGAAGCAAATCTTCCGCATAGCGGTCGGTAGCACGTAATTATTTCTAGAGCCGGCAGGTTCTCGATACCACCTAAATAAAGAATTAAATGTTTGGTGACTGTTAACTTCCGCTTCTCTCGTGTACGCTCCGGTACACACCTACCCATGCGCACCCCTGCCCATGCACACCCCTGCTAATGCGCGCCCCTGGGGATTCGCACTGCTATCTATGCGCAACCCTGCCCATGCACACACTTGCCAGCCCGCACGCCTGCCCATGCGCTCCATGTACTTGCGCATCCAAGCCATACGACCCTTGCTCATGCGCGCTCCTGTCTGTGCGCAACCTTGTTCATGCGTAGTCTTGCCCGTGCGATCCTTTGTTCATTTGCGCCCCTACCCATGCGCAGCCCTGCCCATGCGCACTCTTGCCCGTCCGCACGCTTGCCCATGCGCTTCCTGTACTTGCGCACCCAACCCATACGACCCTTGCCCATGCGCGTTCCTATCCGTACGCATCCTTGTTCATGCGTAGTCTTGTCCATGCGCACCTTTGTTCATTTGCGCCCCTGCCCATGTACACCCCTGCCTATGCGTACCCTTGCCCATGCAACCCTTGCCCATGCGGAACCCTGCCCATACGCACCCCTGCCCATGACGTACAGTTGGTAGTTTTTAAATTTGTTTTGAATATAAGCAAATAGTCGTGCCGATTTAAAGTTTCACAAAGATATTATAAACTTTTGGGATTAAATGGCGTGAAGAATAATGCAAGTTATCCGTCTCTAACTCTTGTTACGCGTATGCTTTGAATTTACAGGGCGATGTGCATTGTTTTGTCGTGTAATGTACTACGTTGCGCTAGCTATAAATTGGATGAGTGAAAGAAAATTTAGGAAGTTTGAATAGACAAATTAAATATAGACGCGCTTTGTTTCACGAATATCCAATTTTAATTAAGCATGCTATTTCAAATTCTGTTTCTATAAAAGTCGTTCAGCTAAGAAACTTCAAAAGCATAACATTATTTTTTTAGTATATTGTAAGCGTAGTAATCCAGGACGATGACAAATTGAAACCACAAAAGAAAACATATTTTAATATTCCAAGACACCATTTAAGATATTAAAACAACTAAATACACATTACATACAAACTAACATTACAATAGTCTTGTACGTAAACATAAATTAAAACATATATATTACTTTATGAGAACGAATTTTTATAGTGGAGAAATGACATTAGTTAGAACCAATGTAAGAAATTAATTAATTATTTGCCGTCAGGTAATTAGATAGGCCTAAATGTAGTAATACGAGGAAGAAATAAGAGAGGTAGGCGCTGTTTGGGTTGATTAAGTTAAACGATCCGAACTCCACGATGTGTTGGCGGATTTCCCGCAGGGAAAATACGCGCCGCGCAACATGCAGTTGAAACACTGTTAAAAGCAGATGATAGGTTTGTCCACGCGGGAGCAAATAGACATAATAACGTGATGACCATAGTAAACGGGGTAAAGAACTTGAAAAGTATACTCCACCAATAATTTGAATTTAATGTTATGTTGTGTTAAAGGACCTACTGCTGTTGAATAGCCTAAGTAATTGTAAGATGAAAATTGGCGTTGTAATTAAACAGTGAGTAAAATGAGCTTTTATGTTTAGACTTTTTAATTATGCACTTGTGGACTGTAAATATCAATGATTTGTATTTAGGGAATAGGAATTTAATAAAATGAAGGTAGTTATTTTGATGAACGTTATTAGCGACGATGTTAATATATAAAGATTTTAAGTATACGCTGTATTAGTAAAAGTATTGTTGGTGAAGGAGTGACAATTTAGTACTTTTGATGGATATGAATGGGTAATAAAAAGTTGGTATTGCGGTGCTTTGCGATGTACTAAAATATAGAGCATTCTTAAAAATTGGAATTTAAAAAGTCGTTTAGAGCAATCTTGGGAACTAGAACAATGGCAAGGTACTACCAATTATAGACCTTTTTCTTTAAATTTATGTTAAAGATATCTGGCCAGTTGAATGTTACTTTAGGTTTTATTTTTTTAAGATTATTTTACGTGTAATTATATTATTGAAACCTATTGTTAATAGAATGTTATGTTTTACGGTATACTGTGAGGGCAAGAAAGAACGCAGCACACCGAATACCACAATAATACACAGGGACAGAATGATAGATTGAACTCCAAAAGGATCAGAGTTTAGGATAGCTGAAAATGTAGGAAAACATGCAGTCCCAAAAGAATATTTACAAACGTCAAAAATACATATTTGCGTAATCGTTTGTTACAACGCGACGTACAAAAAGCATCAATTTACATATCATGCATTATAACCTAAACATTGGAAAATATCAAGCATAAAATCTTGCTATCTAAACACAAACATATTTACAATATGTCCCAACCCTAAATATGTAAAAGAAATATTGAAATAATAATATAGTAAGTAAAACTTTTCTGTAAGAAGCGCATCTCGTAACACTAAACTTTTAAAAAGTCCATTGTTGACGTTCACATTAATTTTTACAGTTATAAGCAAACAATAGAAAAGCGTTCTAAACACATTAAAAATTATAAATAGTTTTTCATAAAAATTAATACATAATTGATCGAGTAGTAAGCGTGCGTTAACGTCGGTCTACAATGTTTTGTGGAATTAATCAACAGAATGTCTATCTGCTAAAACAGCAGCACAAAATATAGCAAACAGAAAAATGCATTGTACCTGGAGCTATCTTCTTTGTGGTACCATCTCAAGAAATGCGGATGGGGCTGAAACAACTTAAGTACACTGTACTAGCACAAACGTATTTTAAAAGTGCTACTATACAACGCTCAAAAGACGTTGTATAACAGTTCGAGAACAAAGTTAAATAATAAGGAGCGAAGTCGAATAAGCAAGAGACCTTTTTCAAAGTTGGATTTATACTTATACAGTTTAAAACCATGGAAATAAACATAAAACCATTCCCACCTATACTAGAATAGAATAGTCTGAGAAGGCGTCCGAAAATATATATTCAACGACAGAAACTATCGTGGAGTGCAAACTATTAAAAAAAGGAAAATACGATAATTAATTCCATTGAATTTGTTGTCTCAATCGAAAAGCAAACTACATTTTAAAGTATTCTTGCGAGTTAGGCGGCTAAAAATACGGCTAAGCAAGAAGGTTTCCTAACTTTTAACAAAGGTTAGAGGTTTGTATGATTATCGATCCACGCTATCACGAAATAGCTTAATTAAGACGGCGAGTTTTATCGCCCATAAAAGTTGAGTATTTCTAAAAAAGAGACATTATTTAAAGTCGTTTGAGGAACAAATATTTTAAAGAATTCTAAGGGTTTAGTAGAGTTAAATGCTTGTTTGATTGTAACAAATTGATAAATGGTTATAGCGTATATTCCACGTATTGAGGAACATTTTTATGCAGGACGGTTTTAATATTTGTTAAGTTTGGATTATTTGCAAGAATAACATAAGAATGGGTTTAGATTAGCGGTTTCAATTGTCGTTACAATTTCATTCAGAATCTTTCTATTTCAGAAGATAACCGTAACAAAAATTTAGGTTTAAGTGGAGTTTTATTTATAATATACGTTAAGGTAGGTAAATTTGTGACAAAATATTCAGTTATTTTAGTGATAAAGTTGTACTCGGAAGAGGTATTTTATTTTGAAAATTTCTTTAATTATGACAAAAGTTTAATGATATTGTATATAAATGCGGTAAAACTTAAGAACCCCATAGCAAAAAAGACCTATGCGGTATAACCGCCTTCCTTGTAGAGATAATATTACAGGGATTGCTGAGACAGACGATTTAGGGCCCCCTAGATATGCCAGTAAGAAAAGCTTTTTACTGTAAGTAAGTATTGTAATGTTGTTTGCTTGTATTTCAGCCATTATATTATTTACATTTCTTTATTTTTGTTATTTTGATGTCTTCCATAGGTATCCACTCCCGCTAGTTAGTCCAAGTACCCCTATATTGTTACGGTCTTCCCAGCCCTTCAGGGCAAATCGAAACTCATAATGTAATGCACATTATACTCGTAGCAGCCTTAGTACCAAATTTAGATTGATTCCAACAAGTGGCTCAACCGTGGGAATTTTGCTACGCAAAAAATCTGCAATAGAAAGATACATGTGGCTCCGTGGCGTAGTTGGTATGCGTGTGACTATTACGCCCAAGATCCCGGGTTCGAATCCCGACACGGTCCGCTTGAAAAATATTAGGCGAGCATTTTTGACAAAAATACGCCCTCGTTTGGATGAGAGGTAAAATGGAGGTCCCGTGTGTGAGTGTTGTCACGCACGTTAAAGATCCCTACCTTGCTTAGAACAGCAAGGGTTCGGCAAATATTCAAAAATTTTCAAGTAAAAAAAAACTCACTTCCTGGCCAATGTAGTACTTTCGGGTGGAGCATTGGAAATTCACATGGAAGGTAAAAAGATACCAATGTTTAAATTTTAAGATAAATAAACCTTAGTTAAATGTGAATGTACCCAGAACGTTTCGAATAAATTCAGAAAATAATTACATTAAAATGTATTTACGCTGCTAAGTCGATATAGTTCTTAAAATTATTGGTTTTGGTATCAAATTTTCGATTAACTACATAAAAGTGCAATATTCGACTGCAGCTAGAAATCATTTTTGTAGCTATTACAGGAGATTACAATGCAGGAGAGATAAAGTATATATTAAAAGCACCTTTGATTTTGAAACTTTTGGATTTTGGAATCTCTAACGCTCTTTAGAAATAAACTGTCTGTACCTGGTGCGTATACAACCCCTTTACCAAATCTTCTTCAATAATAAGGACAAAAGCATTCCAACCTTACAAACCACATATCCTTATTTATTTAAACAATAATAAGATTTGTAACAGAAAAGCAATTCTTCTTATGATGACGTGCTTTAAACCGCTAATTATATAGACGTTATACGTACGTTTTCTTCCAGTAACTAAGCAAGATCTTGCATTATGAAATGCTAGAAATGTGACTGCCTTATAGTGGTTTTTTAACAGTTACGTAATTAAGTATGGTAGCGAGATAACACCGAGACATTCTTCGCTTAGCATGCACATAATTCCAATTACATCGAGTCGATTACTACGACTGATACGTGAATTGTAATTATACCAAACAAAAGCTGTTGCTTTTGGTGTCTTAAAACTGAGACCCCTTTGCATTTTAAACAGTTTCAAAGAACTGCATAACTGTAACCAAATCTATACCGAAAAAGTTTATACGACAAATGAGTTATTATGTTAACAATGCTATTTAAAAGCGCTACGGATGTTTAAAGTTTCCGTAACTAATAACACTAATTACAAGCAGCCATTAGTGATTGCTATGCACATTCAAAATAAACTTTACATACTTTTAGTGAACTAAGAAACCGCATACAAATTAGTCGTAAAAGGCGCTCGTACAGATACGATACTCTTTTACTGTCATTGCGGTTTATCCTGCAACACGCTGACTTCGGGAACAAGAAAAAGAAGGAAAAAATTTAGAAAATTGAAAATTAGTCCCAAAGAAGGTCGTGCCAAAGTTAAGAACTGCGATATGAGTAACGGTGCATAGGAAAAAGACAAAAAAATCTAAAGGAAACAATCCAGGCGGAAGGCAGCTGTAGGTGTGTAAAAATTGCCTGGCATCGGCTAGAGGATCGCGGTGAGATGGTTCGGGCAGAAAAAACATGAAACAATAAGAAATAATTACTTGGAAGGCGCTAGGCATTATCACAGTATAGCAGCTGGACCCATGATCCCAATTCGAAGCGTAATGACATTTCCCATGAACGAATAATAAAATTAAAAAAACACAGGGGAACAAACACAGAATGGAATGTAAAATTAATTCCGAATTTAGAACAAAATTCTATAGTTGTCATAGATAACACAGTATATCATAGGGTTGCCGAGTAACAATATCCTAAATGGCGAGGAAAATGTCATTATTGATAGCACTATTGGATTTTGTACTTGCTAAGTTTCACTTCAGCGTAATTGGTGAGGAGATTAATACCAGAAGTAAAAACTAGCAACTAGTTTTAATTTTAGTTTAAATGTTAGTTTAACAATTGTAAGTAGTTTTTATTTTTTACTGATGATGACCAATTTATAGGTGTTACATTGAGAAGAAGAAAATGTGGCAAAAGCGAGTTGTACTTTTATATTAAAGATTACGCCACAGCGTTCCTTTGTTATTTAATACATACAAAAGTTAAAATGTATACGTTTCAAGCCCATGCACTAAAGGAAATACAAAAATGGTACAATTACAATGAACAATTTGTTAGGTACAATTTTGGCTCCCAGAACATCAAACCGTTAATCCACTGAAAATTCGGCGAAGTACCTCCCTTCGTTTGATTTTTTTCAATGCTCCGCCCGAAGGTATTACATTGGACAGGAAGCTCAAACGGTCTGAGTATTCTTATGACGATGACTGTTACTGTTTGGGTATTTATTTAAAGATTAAGTTTTATATGGACTGACCATAAACATTTGCTATATAAAAATTTAGAGTACACTATTATTTAAGTGTGACGTTTTTTCCTAATAATTTTTGTTACAGCTGCAGCGAAATGTATTTCGTGTGTAGATAGTTTTTCTTCACTG
Organism: Platerodrilus igneus; assembly: GCA_036346225.1. Taxonomy (NCBI): domain Eukaryota; kingdom Metazoa; phylum Arthropoda; class Insecta; order Coleoptera; family Lycidae; genus Platerodrilus; species Platerodrilus igneus. The sequence continues at coordinate 10,215,255 of JARFIW010000791.1, forward strand.
CTGTTGTTTGATGTTACATTATTTTTTAATTTACTTATCAATGGTATCCTTATCAATCTTTTTTATGTTCAAGAGGATATGTGAACAATTACACGTTTTGTGTGAACCAAAAGATTGTTTCCCTCATAGCAAGCGGACTCTAACCTTGGGTTTGTGTTACAATAAAAATACTGTGCGATAAATCCAACAATGATTATGTACTAACCCTTAATGTTCAATCTAGTGGTTACTACAAGAGTCCAATCGTCCAATCCAAAACAAAATTTCGGCTGATGGAATTGTACATACTTCCTGATCCCAAAAGCAAATTATGTTGTATGAAATCGAAAACACGACCGTGCCGGCCACGTACAATTAGCTAGTGCCTAGTGCAAAATCGGTGGTAGATAATATCCGGTGGCTTTGTTGGGATAGATAGGTTTGCAGGGTCCCGGGTTCAATTCTCACACTTGACCGCTTGAAAAATGTAACACGAGCATTTTTCACAAAAATACGCCCTCGGTCAAATGAGAGGTAAACTGTAGGTTCCATATGTGAGTGTTGTCACACACGTTAAAGATTCCTACCTTGCTTGGAACAGTAAGGGTTCTGCAACATTCAAAAGTTTTAGGTAAAAGAAAATTATGCTTCTTAGCCAATGTTGTACTTTCAAGAGGAGCATTAGAAAATCAAATGGGTGAGTACTCTTTTTTATAGTGGTAAAAGATTTTATATCCGCTGTGTGGGACTCTTCCTTGCCGGAGCATGGACATACCCACTAAAAATTCACGTTGGTGTCGGACTCGAGATCCCTTGTCATAGACTTTATACTGATCCCGTGACTAGCGTACCTGGACTAGGTTCCTCAACGCCGTTCGCGAATGGGAAAAAACATGGCGTTACGCGCAGTTTATTCCTTTCGGACGTCTGATAGAATCGCAGCAAAGATCATTGCCGGAATATCGCCCTGAAGTGTCTATGTAGCTGCCATGGGTCATCTTCATACGCTCCCAGGGCTTGTATAAGCTGGTTTTTGTGATATTCTCGAGATAAACCACTGTGTTCGATCAGAGCCATTCCTTGACGGTTTGCAGATTCGCCTTTCTGTGAAGCTGAGCGTTTCGAATGAACCAGGGAGCTCCAAAGGCTCCCATTAGGGTCTTGTTCTGGATCACTTAGAGCTTACGCATGTGCGTTTCAGCTGCGTTGCCCCACATCGATGATGCGTATGCGTTTTGCCTACTTCGGCAATTGATCAAGGGATATAGCAAAGCCATAACTCCTTTGGCCTTGTTTGCCGCATACCCCTTATAAGCTTTCCAAGTGAGCTTCGAATCAAGGATCACCCCTAAATACTTGACGTCTGAACGCCCAGTTATCGGAAGAGTTTGCTGAAATCCTTGCTGCAGGCAACGAAACCCATAACTAAATCGCTGAAGTTTTTGGATTCAGCGGTTATAGGCAACAGCTTTCTTGCAATTGCAGTCAGCTTCTGGAAGTTGATTTCAGCGAAGAGTCCGGTGAGTGAACCCCATTGCACCTCCCCCCACGACGATGTCTCTCTGCCGCTGGGGGTGGGTTGGGCTGCCTGAGCAGACGTCTCCTAACTTGCGCAGGTGCTGCGATCTTGGCTGTCGGTGTAAAGACGGCCGTAGCCGAGCCGTTGGCGACGATGGCGTAGGAGCGGGATACCACAGCAGCGGTCCCCGGCGTCGACTTTGCAATACGGACGCTTACCGGTGCCTTAGGTGCCGTTGCGTGTTGTCTCTTGGCAACAGCCATTGATTTCGGGACTGAAGAGCATCCCCTATACCTCGCTGGAGGCACGCCACCGCAGTTGACGCACACCGCAGGAACTTCCTTGCTTTTGGGTCAGGTGCCACTAAGGTGGCTGCCGGCGCGCTTGACAGATTTAGGCGTGACTTTGCAGTTCGTCTGCGTGTCCCCGAATCGCTGGCACCGTAGGCATTGTCCTACTTCGGAAAGTCGGTGCGGTATCTCCACCTGTACACGTAGGTGCAGCACATGCTGGAGCTCGAAGATTTGTTTCGTCTCCGTGGACTTGGTCAAGGTGACTATTACCAAGGGCAAAGCTCGTCTCGGTCGCTCCTTGTCCATGCGTGCACACGAGAGTACGGGAAGCCCGCGTCCGACGAGTTTCGTTCGGACGTCCATAGCCGCAATATCCTACGGGATGCCCCTCAAGACCACCCTGAGCGGCTTGTCCTGGAGGCGATAAGTGTGGTACCTGGCCGCACTCGGACAGAAAAGCCGTGATCCCACGGTAGTCGGTCGGGGCCGACGGTATGATACTGATCCCGTCCTGGGTGTTACGTGCTCTGGTGAACAGTAGTCTGCAGCTCCGCTGCAATCGCCACCCACTAGTTCTTTTTGCGAAAAACGACGGGGGGAACGCGGCGGCTTCGGCCCGACACAGGCTTCTCACTGATAGTATCGGACTTCATTTCTACTGCTTCTTCTGGTGTAACAATCGGTTCATACCGATTCGTTGTCGGCAGGTCGGCGGCGGTAGTCCTCTTTGGCTGTTTTGCCGTCTTTTCATTCGGCACCGTGAAGCCATCGTCACAGGCATTTTCCAAAGCGTCGTCAATGGAGCGCTTTTGGAGGTCCTTTGCTTCAGTGTCAGGTGCCATCGCTACGTCTTTGTTCTTTATCGTTCCGTTAAATGGCGCGGGTAGCAGTGCAGGATGGCTCCGTAGCGTAGTGGTATGTGTGTGACTACTACGCCCAAGGTACCGAGTTCGAATCCTGACTCGGTACAAAAATACACCCTCGTTCGGATAAGAGGTAAAATGGAGGTCCCGTGTGTGAGTGTTGTCACGCACGTTAAAGATCCCTATCTTGCTTGGAACAGCAAGGGTTCGGCAAAATTCCAAATTTTCCAGTTAAAAAAGACTCACTTCCTAGCCAATGTAGTAACTTCGGGTGGAGCATGGAAAAATCACATGTAAGGGTAGCAGTGCAAGCACTACGCCCACGCAATGTAATGAAGCGTCCCCTCCAGACACGTACTGTCAGTTGAATTACTCTCAGACTAGCAGATTCACTAACCCGTTCAGCACTCAAAGTGTCTTAAGCGAAGCAATTCAACCCAGCGCCCGCGGGTTGGATTGTGGCGGAGACGAAAACGGCTTCTTGCAAAAGCGGGGGCGCCCGTAAGGGTACTGCACCCACGCGTTTAGCAAGAAGCACTTTCGAGTTCCACTACTTGGATCCGAGACGATTATCTATAGATTGGCAGACTCCACAACACGTTCACAACCCAAGGTGTCTTAGACTAGATAAACGAACCGGATGTTATAGAGGAACTTTCCAGTGTTCAGGTCTACCAAAGTAAAAAAGCTAATAATAGCTTTTGCACGTTTGCAGAACTTTTTTAATGCACTAAAGTAAGTGCAAAGCTTCGTTGCTAGGTCTTATAAAAACGCTGAAACAACTAATTGTTTCCACGTGTTTATAAAACTCACTCAATTCTATAAATACACGAGAACTTGTTAGTTCCCGTGTGTTTAAGAAAATTGGTTACGATGCCGTAGACGATGTTTCTGATGAACGTTGGAATTAAAACCCTCTTTAATGGTTGCTCTGCTGGATTACGGCGTTGCAGTTGACCTCGTTGAAATAAATAATACTGAAAAGTACTATTTAGTTAAAATCGCTCTGGACTGCACGTGCTCTCTCGTTACAATCTGGACGTCGACTCCGTATTCGCATTCGTACCCATGTATAAGTAGATAATGCTCCCTATATTTGACTTTCCAATGCTCCGCCCAAAGCTACTACAATTACTCGGCCTTAATAAAATATACCTAGGGGTTTTACCAGATGATTTTGACCGCCGTGTTGAGTTGAACTTAAACTATTTTTATGTTAAATGGCCATCTGAATAGAAAAAGCGCCAGATTAATGTTAAAATGCTATAGACCGCAATCTCGGAAAGTAAAAGTTTGAGCAGAAATATTTGGTCATTCTATTGCAGCGTTATTTGTGTCAAATGACACAGGAATACTTACTATAATTTGTTAGTCAGTATGGTTTCATCATATATCCAGAAAAAGTTTGATAAGGATTACATATTGTGTGTTGTTTCAGCACTACCTAACTATTGTATAAAAAGGCGCCAATTCAAGAAAGCAATTTCCAAAGCGTTAGACGCCATAAAAAAGTCACTGAATAACCTGTCAGGTCCTACGTTTGACTTCTCGGTGCTCCTTCTAAGGGTACTATAATGCATTTAACGAACATTTTCAGTAACTAAAATATTAGGATGGACTTTACTAGCGCATTACAAACTGAGGACAAGCTTGATTCATAGGAAACAAATTAACACATTGCGGTAAGTACATAAACATACGAGTAAACTATGAAGCACGTATGACAAGCGAGCCAGGATGAAAAATATGTAATCAGTAACGAAGTCGAATTACGATAACAAAGAATGGAAAAAAAGATGAAATGCCACGCTAACGCAGAGATTGGGGTGGCGAACCAATGAAACAAAAGAGCACATACCCAATTCGCTCCAAAAAATGATTAGTATTATACAACGTTTACATGCGGGCAGAATACATCTGCTCAATACAACAACATACAACACTCAACCAATAACACCGAAAAATAAGCAGAATAATTTTGGAGTTTATTTCAGCATGCTTATGCATACTGATACTTTGCAACACATAGCTACAGAAAAATTTCAAATATAAATATGACAAGGATCTCACCTACTTTTCTACTACGTTGACTATGACGAGCTCGTCTCCAGAGGATCTGCTAAACCTAAGAAACTAAATAACTGTTTATAATAATGTCTATACGCGCAATCAACAAATAGGCACCAATAACTAATCAAGTACTACAGCTGATGGACAATTCACACAGATATCTATCAATATAAAAACAATATTACACTAAACCTACACTGATATCCTTATTCTAAAAATAACATCATTAAGTAAGCAAAAACGGTTTGTTCACCATAATACTTATATAATGCAAGCAAATCCATGTATCGTTATTTGTCGACTATAATGTACCACGTAGGGTTTCAAAGGTTATTGCCAACTGCAATGTATGCATCTCGTCATAACCCAATCTGTGTACAAACGGCAACCAAATGAAATGTGTTGTAACGACAAAGTGAGATTTCTGTATTAAGGTCAAGCAAGCTGGTTGAAAGAAACTAAGAATGTGGGTTAGAATCCGGAACTAAGGATGTGGGTTTAAATCCGGGCTGAACGCATTAAAATTTCAATAAAAAAACATTGTCCTTCACTTACCTACAAGTCACGTAAAAAGAAATCAAGTTTTCGCCGGTAAGGTTTGTAGAAATCACGCACACCAAGACACAAAATATAGTAAACTAGCTCAACGAACGTATTATAAAATTGTTCTCTGAAAAATAATCACGGAAAATCAATTATAGAAAAGTAACAACTTTGAGCATATCTTTAAAACTAGAATAAATATCAAATACTAATGTATTATAAACGGTTCATATAATTAAGCAATTTTTTAACTTTGTAGGCCAATATTTATTAAAGCAGGGTATAGAGTGTAAAATGCAGAAAATAGTTAAACTACGAAATGGAACATAACAACTATTTGACATTCGTAGGTTAGCAATACATAATTCAATGAGTGGTTGTGTATACCAGGCAACCAACACGAGGTATTTATTCAAACTTGGGATTTATTTATAGGAGGATCACTTACTAAATCTATTCCTTAAACGCACATGGTCCAGAAAGCGAGTTTTTTACATGAAATATTTTAATATTTCCGAACCTTTGCTGTCCCAAGCAAGATAGAGCTCATATACGTACTCGGTTACACACGCGAGCGCGTGCGCGCTTGCGCGCACGTATGCACGTACGCACATGCGGTATGCACGCATGCACGCACACGCGCGTACACTTGCACACACCCACACACACACATACGTGACTTACATTTTATCTCTCATCCAAACGAGGGCGTATTTTTTGAAAAATGCACGCCATATATTTTTCAAGCGGTTCGTGTTGGGAATCGAACCCAGGACCTTGGAATAAGTAGTCATACGCAAAATTGTCTGATCCTCGAAGCCGTCGGTAGATAATATTCTACATGTGATTTTCCAATGCTCCAACCGAAGGTACTACATGGGCCAGGAAGCGAGCTTTTTTTACCTGGAGAATTTACCAGAGCTGCCCGGTAGATAATACCGCCTGGCTTATGACAAATAAACCTTGATTTATAAATGCGAGAAATGGAAAATTAAAAGGTTTATTCTAACCCAATTTCCAACATTGCCTTGGTAAATAAATAAAGCTTTTATTTATAGAACGCTTATTTTCTCTCCATAAAAGTTTGAAAATTCTTTTTGCGAATGACTAAGATAATACATAAATTCACCGATTTCTTAAGTTAAAGCAAAGTTGCTGTATTTTAAATTTAGAGCGAAATATTAAGCAGCATAAAAATAAATTTCAAGTATATGTCTTTTCCGCAACATTTCTAAAAAGATTTATTAGCAATTAGTGGCTTTTTAAAATCCTTCTACTACATATTGTAATAAATAGGAGTTCTATCAAAATCACAAATTTAGAAAGCACTAAAGCAGCATTTTATTTGTGTACAATACATTTGAAATGAAACTTTAATTTATTAATTTTTTTTAAAACCGTCCAACAGAAAACAAATTTCAATACATTTCTCACAACGTATTAAGAAAATTTTTCTGCATTAAAAATATTCTGTTTAATAATACACCTACATAATTTCAGATAGTTACAATGTATGCAAAACGCAATAAAGATCAAGTTATATAAAGTAACACTAAAGAAAAAATCTTGAGTTCTAAAACCCACAGAAGCCGTATTTCTGAACAAAAAACATCGTTAAAATAAGTTTGAAATAAGTTTTATAAAAGTTGAAGTCTGTTTTATTTTTAATTTGTTGTTGTTTAGGTTTAGTAGAAAATATGTCTATTGCTTTGTATTATAAAACATTATTATTCCCATTGAAACGGTGTTTTTTTTCTTATTATTATGTCTTGCACCACGTTGTGTGCCAGTGAAGCGTATTTTTCGAATGGGCGCCAGTGAAGCGTATTTTTCTAATTTATATCTGACTCTAGACGTTGGGCGCTAGTGAAACGAAGTCTTCCGACATAACTAGGGGTCTATTCCTTGGGTAGAGCTATGGGAAATGGGGGGGTAAGTCGAAATCTGTTTGTATGTCAAACTCAATCTCAGACAAATAGGCGCCACCAAGTCCGGACTTATTCACGATAATGGCATGGCATATTTCTAAGGGCGGACGTGGAAACCCAAAGAAAGAGAGATCGCCTTCGATGACAAAAACCTGTCTTAATAAAATAAGACGATGTTCCTGTAAGAAATTATAATAGTTAGGTTAATAAAAAAAAGGTGGAACACTATTTGTGTCCCGCAAATATACATAACGAAATAGTGAAAAGGTATTTTCTATATAAAGTTGGCATCAAAATTCTACTCTTAAAGATGTTAGCTTTCTGTGGTTAGGTTTGATCATATTTGATCAAAATAAAAAAACTTTAATCTTGAACCAATAATTTACTAAAAGGAATCTCTTTTAAAATAAAATGCAATGCAACAAAATTTAATAAATAATTGAATTACTTCGTGAATTTTAAATTAAGGTTTATCAAAATTATTCAAAATCAAACATTTTACAGTATATTGTAAACTTGTTACACAAAGATACTCCAACCCGTGCAGATCTGTTCAGGCAGGTTACATTAAAAAATGTTACTATTCAAGTTTTCCTTTTTAAGTTAAATGTACTAGTTTTAGTTTCCAAAAAAAATGATCACAAAAATATTCTTATTTACATAAGATGTGCTAAAGCTGTTCGAAGCATTTGCTTTCAAGAACGCATCTGTCAGCAGTATACTACAGAAAAATAAGTGACGTCAGTAACACCTGTTGTTGTAACTAACGGTTTATTAGAACATCAAATTAGTGAATTTTTAATTTTGACACTGGAAATTCCAGCTCAGCAATAGTTGAAACATATATCATATTCGTGCTTTTACACATAAGAACAAATTAGCGTGTTTCTAATTTGAAACACGAAAAATTACTTAAAGCTAACTACGAACCAAAAACTGCTTTTCTCGCCTAGATGAGGTACTTGTTATATCATGCGATGTTTACTGCATGTAGTATGAACCCAGCTCATCCTAAACAGCTTCTACCACATGGAGTTGTTCCAGGTGTAGAATTAAATACGGTCACAATACATTCGTCAGCTGCTGCAATATGTTGAATCACGCTGCCTTACCAAAGCAGCATCTTCACGCTGTATCACAAAGTGGTCTTCTTTAAATTGGTCAAACTTTCCATCTTCTAAGTTGCATTTTACACGTCGTAAAACAAGTGGTTTTAACAAAAGGGATTGAATTTCCTATCTTCTTAGTTGCATTTTACACGTCGTAAATCAAAGTGGTTTTAACAAAAAGGGATTGAATTTTCTATCTTCTAAGTTGCATTGTTCATGTCGTTCGTGCGCGCTATTTAAAGATGTGTCGACTCCACAAAATTTATACGCAAATTGCCGGCCTGAAGTTTCTGGTACATCTTATCTCTGCTTCCACGTATGGCCGACTGATTATCAAACTCGCTCGGGCGACCGGAGCGTCCGAGGAGGGGGTTGTCAAATCGAAACACGCCTGCGAATAGCTGTAGAAGACAGATATTCAACCACAAATAGAATACCAAATAAAGATGCTGCTCTAACGTATTACCTTAGTTGTTAAATGTATTTTACCATTATTTTAATAAAAGTGTTTTATTATTCTCGCACTTTGATGAAGGGATTTATTAATCAAAAATAAAATTGTTACACCATCACAATATTTTTCTGACCAAGGGGTTGCTATTCAATTGCTCCGCACCCCCCCTCTACTCAAGAAAAATTCCGATGTCTCCGGTCATAGTAATAGATAAAACATTTCGGCGTATAACCACTGACGTTTTTCTATTAAACCGGTTTACCAACTACTATAATGAATGTAAGATAAGCAAAAATGTTAGTGCCATTGTTTATGTAAAGGAATATGTGCCACACAATATAAATATTATATGGTTGAATAATATAACACTTATAAGAATAGAACTTATCGAAGATGAAATTAAATTTATAATAAATACAGGCCACCCAGTCTTAATTATAAAGCATTAATTAGGAGCCTTGTCGAACATTTGGAACACATCTGCTTAATTCATAATGAAAAACCAATGGTGACATAAACATTGATATAAATTCTAATACAAATGAGACTGATAATTGCCTAAATTTAATGTTTGAATTTGTTTTTTGCCCATATATTAACTATACTACTAGGGCCGAAAGACAAACAATTTCTGGTATAGACCACATATTTGTTAAAACTAGATTATCCTCTAACTTGCACACACCCACACACACACGCACATACGTGTCTTACATTTTATCTCTCATCCAAACGAGGACGTATTGTTTGAAAAATGCACGCCATATATTTTTCAAGCGGTTCGCGTTGGGAATCGAACCCAGGACCTTGGAATAAGTAGTCATACGCAAAACTGTCTGATCCTAGAAGCCGTCGGTAGATAATACTCTACATGTGATTTTCCAATGCTCCGCCCAAAATTACTAACATGGGCCAGGAAGCGAGCTTTTTTTTACCTGTAAAATTTACCAGAGCTGCCCGGTAGATAATACCGCCTGGCTTATGACAAATAAACCTTGATTTATAAATGCGAGAAATTGAAAATTAAAAGGTTTATTCTAACCCAATTTCCAAAATTGCCTTGGTAAATCTTTCCATCTCTTTATAAAAGTTTGAAAATTCCTTTTGTGAATAATTAAGATAATACATAAATTCACCGATTTCTTAATGTTAAAGCAAAATTGCTGAATTTTAAATTTAGAGCAAAATATTAAGCAGCGCAAAGATAAATTTCAAGTATATGTCTTTTCCGCAACATTTCTAAAAAGATTTATTAGCAATTAGTGGCTTTTTAGAATCCTTCTACTACATTCCATTGCCACTGATATTTGCCACTGTTTGCATATCTTCTTATTGCATCGGGGTGTGAGTTGTTTTGAAATTGTTTGTAAACTGCATTGTTTACCTAAATTAAATAGAATCAGCGCAGTGCTACTTAGAGTAGTTAATTTGTACTACACCATTAATTTAAATTGGAATTGTTTAATTTATAATGGAAACAAGTGTCAAAACGAAAGGTTAACATTAGAGATGTTCCAAATTGTAGCTACTGTACAAAAAAATTAGTAAAGGCTGTTCGTTGTAATACAGCGAAAAGAGTCTTCGTCCTAGTTGCTTTCCACAAGTCAAGCACGTTGAGGGTGGTGAAAATAAATATTGTTCCTTATGTTACAAAAAAGGAAGTCAATATCCAGGAAATTGATTGTAAAAATGTTAGTTCAATTTGTGAATATCAACTTCCTGAAAATATTAGCAATAAGAAATGCTTAATGCAATAAGAAAAATGCGCCAGATATGTCGAAACAGTTTGTTAAAATATTTTTAAAAAATGCAGAACTCAAGAAAGCAATCAAAGAAAATACAGCCTGTAATAAAAAGAGTTACTAATCTGAAAGCAGGAAAACTTTCTTTGAAAATAAACTTAATGACTTTGAACAAAGGAAACACTTAGTGAATATGGAATTGGATTGTGTTCCGGAAACTCCAAGTGAAAACTTAACAGATGTTGTTTGCAGCATAGCTAGATTTACAAAAGCTAAAGTTAACAAAACTGTTATCGGCATTTTTCATTGTTTACCCAAGAAGTTTAATGCTAATGTTCGAGGAATAATAGTACAATTTAAAACACGCATAAACAGAATTCAATTCTTGATGGCCCTGAAGAAGTGCCTCATTAAGGCAAATGAACTCGACCTACCACAGAAGCTGCCTGAAAATCGTATCCGTATTAATAAAAACTTTACCTCTGCAATTCTAAATTTCTACAACCTGGAAAAGAAGTTAAGAACAGTTAAGCTGTTCAGATATATCTGGAGCCAAGCTGGAGTTACATATTTAAGAAAAGAAATGTTTACCAGCTACATTTGTGTCAAAATAGAGTTAGGTTTATGTAAAGTTGTTCTGTTTGTATTTAGTCAGTAGTCAGCAGTCAGTAGCAAAATGCCCAATGAACTTTTAAGCAGACTAGATAAGGAAGTTGTAAAAGCTCATATTGCCACAGACAATAATAGTTGTTTAGAAATTTTAGAAAGCAAGAGATCAAATATCGATATATTTCACACTAATATTAGAAGTATCAGGAAACATTTTCATGAACGGTAAGCATTAACCCACTGCTACGATAATATTTTTGATGTTTTAGTTAGGAATGTTGAAAACGGAGATGTGCCCTCTACCGTTTCCCTTGCACCCCCACCCTACGCAGATGACTCTGTAAAGAAAAATATTTACCAAGTAACAGGCAAATATGTTAGTTTAGTGTAATCTAACGCACAAATTTTATTTGATTCAATGCCTTGTAGCGTTTGGGCGGACAGAAATAAAGGATCGGATAAAAGGAACGAAAAAGTAATTTAAAACGGACAACTTATTATTGTAGCACCCTGAATAATTTTGATTTTAGTAACATAGTATTTAATAAGTTATTGGAATTCTATCAAAATCACAAATTTAGAAAGCACTAATGCGGCATTCTATTTGTGTACAATACATTTGAAACGAAACTCCAATTCATTAATTATTTTAAAAGCCGTCCAATAGAAAAGAAATTTCAATACATTTCTTACAACGTATTAAGAAAGCTTTTCTGCATTAAAAATGTTCTGTTTAATAATACACCTACATCATTTCAAATACTTACAATGTATGCAAGACGCAATAAAGTTTTAGAAAGTAACACAAAGGAAAGATCATGAGTTCATAAAACCCACAGAAGCCGTACTTCTGAACGAAAAAACATCGTTGAAATAAGTTTGAAATAAGTTTTATAAAAGTTGAAATCTGTTTTATTTTTAATTTGTTGTTGTTTAGGTTTAGTAGAAAATATGTCTATTGCTTTGTATTATAAAACATTATTATTCCCATCACAATATTTTTTCTGATCAAAGAGTTGCTTTTCAATTGCCCCCACTCTACTCAAGGAAAATTCTGATGTCTTCGGTCATGGTAATAAGCAATAATGATAGTGCTATTGTTTATGTAAAGGAATATGTGCGATACAATATAAATATTATAAGGATGAATAATAAAAATAATATAAGAATAGAATTTATCCAATTGCTGACATAAATATTGATATAAATTCTAATACAAACGAAATTGACGATTGCCTAAATTTAATGTTTGAATTTGTTTTTTGCACATATATTAACTATACTACTAGATCCAAAAGACAAACAAATTCTGGTATAGATCACATATTTGTTAAAACTGGACTATTCTCTAACAATGTTACTCTTATAATTTTACAAGGTAAAATTTGCTACCTACATCGACGTAACCGGAAAGACAACTAAAGGAGGACCGGGCACAATCGGTATGTAGGCAGGGTTTTATACATACAAAGATAAAGCAAAGGCCTGAAATAAGAATACACACACTCATATAGAACAAAAGAACCATTTAAAGAAAACTTCTAATAAAAAAATTTTATCGCAAAATAAAAGGGAATCTAACCTGCGAGAAAACATTTTCTTTCTCAAAATATCCTTGAAGGATTTTTACAGTATTAACGTCATCATTTTGTTTTCGACCTTATTTAAGGTCGGTTTGACGCAGCTCTAATTTCTTTTCTATTCTGTGCTCATCTAAAAAGCTCTACATACTCTTCACAACCTAAATTTCTAATTATTTGACTAATATAACTTGGTCTAGGTCTTCCTATCCACCTGGCTCTATATCGATATTAGCAACCTGATGGTTGTTAAAGAACTCTAACATGTTTACATGATTACCATTTATAAGGAAATGAAATATAACCTGGTTATGTGCTTCAGAAAGTAAAAGTGTTAAATTATATGTTATGGTAAGGCTTAAGCAACGAATCGCTGCCAACATGCCAGACTGCTACCTAATTGTGAGTTATGTCATGGAGACGTTTATTAAATTATATGTTATGGTAAGGTTTAAGCAACGAATCGCTGCCAACATGCCAGACCGCTACCTAATTGTGGGTTATGTCATGGTGACGTTTATTAAATTATATGTTATGGTAAGGCTTAAGCAACGAATCGCTACCAACATGCTAGACCGCTAACTAATTGTGAGTTATGTCATGGTGGCGTTTATTAAATTATATGTTATGGTAAGGCTTAAGCAACGAATCGCTGCCAAGATGCCACACCGCTACCTAATTGTGAGTTATGTCATTTTGACGTTTATTAAATTATATGTTATGGCAAGACTTAAGCAAGGAATCGCTACCAACATGCTAGACCGCTAACTAATTGCGAGTTATGTCATGGTGACATTTAGTTAACTGATTTTTTTTTGTTTTGTTTTCGAACTTACTTAAAGTCGGTTTGACGCAGCTCTAAATTCTTTTCTATTCTGAGCTAGTCTAAAAAGGTCTACATACCCTTCACAACCTAAATCTCTAATAATTTGACTAATATAGCTTTGTCTAGACCTTCCTACTCTATTTTTATTTGGTAGTCTATAATCTAAGATTTTACTAAATAGTCCCTCATGTCTTAACTGGTGGCCTATCATTCTATCTCTCCTGACCTTTAATTGTTTCCACATACAGGGTTCTTCACCTATCCTTCTATAAACTTCCTCGTTTGTTACTCTATCTGTCCAACTAATCTTTAACATTTTCCTATAACACCAAGTTTCAAAAACTTCTATCTTTTTCTTATCTACCTCTTTAATTGTCCAAGTCTCACTACCGTATAGTAGAACGCTCCATACGTACGACTTTAAGAAACTTTTTCTATTATCTAAACTAATACTATTAGCTATTAGTAAGTTTTTCTTTTCTAAAAACATTTTTTTAGCTTGATCTATTCTAGCTACTATATCCCTTCTGCTACGTCCATCCTTTGTAATTATACTACCTAAATAGAAAAATTCATCTACCTCCTCTAACTCGGTATTACCTATTTTTAATTTTGGTTTAGAACAAGACTGTAACTCACTTGTCATTATTTTTGTCTTTACTGAGTTAATTCTCATACTATAGTTACTCTGTAGTATCATCTAAAATATTTAAAAACTCTCCTAACTCTTTTCTAGACTCTGCTATAATGGCTATATCATCTGCAAAACGTAACATGTCTATTTTTTGTCCCTGTACACTAATACCTATCTCTTTTCTCTCTCTAGCTAAGTTTAAAGCTTCCTCACTATAAACATTAAAAATCAAGGGAGACAGTATACAACCCTGTCTAGCACCATTTCTAATCTTAGCTTCTTTTTCTATTTCATCAAATCTAATTACTACGCTTTGGTTTTTATATAGACTGTAAATAATTTTTCTATCCCTATGAGAGATTCCTATTTTTCGCAAAACCCTGAACATAACAATCCAATTAACCCTTTCAAATGCTTTTTCTAAATCTACAAACGCGAAATGAGTCTTTTTATTCTTTTGTAACCTTTTTTCGATAATTACCCTAATCATTAGTATTGGTTCTCTAGTCCCTCTGTCTTTACGAAAACCATATTGGTCTTCGCCTAAATATATCTCAGTCAAAGCTTCTATTCTATTTTTAATTATTATTGTTAGTATTTTGGAAGCATGAGAAGCATGAGAAGAGAAACTAACAGTTCTAAAATTCTCACACCTATCAGCTCCTGACTTTTTTGGGATTGGGATAATAATATTTTTTTCGAAATCTATTGGAACTTCACCTGTGTGATATATTACTTTTATTAGTTCATATAATCTGTCTAAAGTTTTCTGACTTGCATATTTTATTAATTCTGCGGGAATATCGTCTATCCCTGGCGCTTTATTTAGTTTAAGATTCCAAACAGCTCTATCAAATTCCTCTCTTAATATTGACCCTATTTCTACATCCTCTTCTTGGTCGTTCTCTAACTCATCCATATCGTCTCCCTTATATAAATCTTCTAAATATCTTTTCCATCTATCTGCTACCTCAACTTTATTTATTAGAAGCTCATTATTCTCGTCTCTAATATCATTATATTTTTTCCTATCTTCCCCAAAAAACTTTTTAACTGCTCTGTAAGCCCTGTCTGTCTTACCTACTCTCAAATCATCTTGCATTCCCTTACAATTCTCCTCCATCCCTTAATTTCTAGCTTTTCTACACTCATGTACTATCTTATTTCTAACTGTATTATATTTTTGCTTACTTTCACTATCCACTTCTCTGAAAGGTTTAAGCTTTCTTCTATTCTCTATTAAATCTAGTATCTCCTTTGTTACCCAGGGTTTTCTCGCTTCTATTTTTTTCTTACCTATAATCTGTGTTGCTGTATCAAGTACAGCCCTTTTTATTTCTTTCCATCAATTTTCTACGTTCCCTTCAACGGCTATCTCTTTGCTCTTATTATTTAATACTTGTTTATATTCCTCTTTTACCTCACTATCATTAAGCTTACCTAGATCCCATCCCTCTCTTTTAACCTTTATCAATTTTTTGAATTTTAGTTTACACTTCATTTTAACTAAGTTATGATCGCTATCTATGTTAGCCCTTGGATAACTAAGACGTTTTTAACTTGGTTTCTTAATTTTTTGTTTAACTAAAATATAATCTATTTGGTATCTAGCCCTACCACCTAGCGCTTTCCAGGTTTATCTTCTCCTAACATGTTGTTCGAATAGGGTGTTTACAGTTACTAATCTATGTTCCTGGCAAAACTCAACTAATCTTTCTCCTCTATCATTTTGTCTTCCATACCCAAATTTTCCTACCATTTTTCCCTCACTACCTTCTCCCACTGACGCATTAAAATCGCCCATAACTATTAAATTCTCATCTCTTTTTACTTTTCTCACTATACTATTTATATCCTCGTATACCTTTTCTACTTTCTCAGCCTCGTACTGAGTTGTTGGCATGTAAACCTGTACTAAAACAGTGTCTGTGGGTTTTGTACTCAATCTAAACATAATTATTCTATCACTAAATTGTAAGTACTCTTTAACTTTATGCCCTAATCTTTTACCTAACACTATTCCTACCCCTGCCTGTCCATTAGTTGAAGAAGTTGTAATTATTCTATAATTATCTTTCCAAAAGTTATTACTATCTGGCCATCTCACCTCACTAATACCTAAAATGTCTAGCTTTCCCTTTCTCATTTCGACTAATAAATTCGTTAACTTATCTACTCTAAGTAATGATCTTACATTCCAAGTCCCTATCACTAAATCGAACTGTTGTTTTATATTCTTACGATAACGAGCCCCAAGTACCCCCTCCCGGAGATCCGAATGAGTGAGTATTTTACCTCCGGACAAGAATTTTACTTGTGAGATCTAAATCATATATATTTCGTGTTTTAGACCACGCACACCTGGGAAATATTGTGGTAGGTTCCCACATCTTTCCACAACGCAGTTTTTAAAGATTTTATCAAAAAGCCGAATCCGTCACGGCCAACCCCCAACAAGCTTGTATATTGTTGGGGATCGCCCGAGACCAACCGACCCTCCTCCAATATCTTTAAGCCAGCAAGGCTGCTGCCCTTTGCTGCGCCTTTTAATCGCCTTTTACGATAAGCAGGCTTACTATAGTAGTATTCTTTATCCCCTACTATAGGGAAACCAAAAAAAAAAGAATTGAAACAAATAATTATTATCTTCCTAAATTTTTTGTAAAGTAATTTAACTGAAAGACTTCTCATATGTACATTAAGTAGGAAAAAATGTTTAAACAAAATTTAGAATGTACTCCAGCTATCCTTACGAATGGTAAATCTTTGTTATCAAGATAGTTTCATGGTTAATGATTATAAAAAAAGAAATGAGTCTACTTACATATTTATCGTAATTACAGGCTGTCGCTGTTAGAATGCATTCTCCCAGCAAGTTTTGGTAATCACTTTATAGCTAAGCTGTAGGTTTCTCTAAAATAAATCATATAAGCAAAGGAACATTTATAATTAGTAATGGTTAAATTTAAGCGTGATACTCAGAACGGAGAACAGCTGTCGCTTGATTATATTCCGGCGGTCTGGAGCTAAGTGAAATCCCTTTCCAAAACCAGAAACTCGAAAGAGGAAACAAAAGAGATTCGTCATCAACCCCTCGCCAGTGGAGTCATCGACCGCGATAGTGAGTGTCACAACTGTAGTCAACAGTTCGCATCCCCCCATACAACAGTAGAAGTAATTTCCAACTTTCGGGGTTTCTTAGCTGTCCCACTTTCACAGTTTCACCTTAAAGGAGTAACCGAATCAGGGGTCACTGTACTATACGGCCATGTCCTCCGGAGAAAGTTATACGTACGAGTAAAGATTAGGCCCTCTACGAAGGCAAAGTACATTTTTTAAAATTGCCAGTACTTACCACACATTGGTGTGTGCACGAAATCCTATCAAGAACAGAAACGACAATTACTCTCATACGTATGCAGAAAAGAATGAAAAATGAAATCGTTTAATAACACGAATTAACATCTATGCCGGCGTTATCAAACATACAAATATGAGTAGAACCTCGAAATATCCTTAACAAATAAGTACGCTCCATTATTTCAACCAGTCTTTAGGTCGAAGAAGTATAAGAATTAATTACGCTCTATAGAAATAGGTATCAAATAAGCGGATACCTCAAACAAGGTACCGACGATTAGTTTGTTGAAGAGCTTTTCGTTTCGCAATAACTAGGTTTAAAATAAAAAATTATTATGAAGCGTATTTATTGTAGGAAGATCTAATATACCGTATGTTGGTTGAATATTGAAACAGAATCTATGTAAATGAATAATGAATTAAAAAGGGTGCGGCTTTATTCATTGTCGGAATTCGTTTAAGAAAACTAAAAAAGAACGAAGAACACTCCAAAATCAATAGCAGAATTTTCATTCAGCTCAAAGAACCAAGGTATAGAACAAAACCAAAAGTAAAAAAAAGCACAGGGAAAGAGAGGTAGGTAGGAGCAATGAGCGAGGACAAAGGTAGAACGGCGTCAACACTGTTAAAGTCGTCAGAGGACGGAAGCTTCTTCCGAAAAGAAACAGAACAGTTTCAACCTCAGAAGACAATTGGTTTCCTGCACAAAAACCAAAAGTAGAAAAAGAGGCGAGAAAGAAAATCAACAGTAATCGCCAAAATACGACAAACGTGTCAAGCCTCAAATAAACCGGGGAACAACAAGAATGCTGGTTAGAAAAAAAATTAAGATACTTCAAGCTATGGTACCAAAGAATCGCAACAAACGAAAAACCGAAGAAAAGAATTGCTAACTAGGCCTAAAGTCGACTAAGTCGTGATTTCCGAAAAAAAAATGGACTAGAAAGCACCTACCACAACAAGTAGATCGGAAATCAAACCAAGTCCGCACGAAAACCGACAGAAAGTAAGACCAGCCACAGGAAAAAGGAGAGGAATGTGTAACGAAAGGAACGAGGAAAAAAGAAAGAAACTAAAAAGAACAATACCAAGCAACAAGTACAAGAACCACATTAAAAAAACCCTAAGAGTAACACAAAAGAAAATTAAACAGGATCCCAATGCAGTTATGTATGAGTATGCGAGAGAGTATGTGTGTGTATGTGTCGGACCGCTTTAATCGCCTTTTATGACAAACAGGTCGTTCCATGGAGCTATTCTATTCTCGGACCCACACGGGGTTAAAGTACAAGAAGACAACGAAAGAAAGAAGAACCAAATAGAAATTTGTGTATGTAAATGTGTTGGACCGCTTTAGTCGCCTCTTACGACAGCCAGGTCGTACCATGGGAATATTCTATTGCCGGACCCACACGGGATTGGGGTACAAGAAGAGAACCAAACTAAAATGTGTGTGTGTGTATGAAGTGTGTGTGTGTGTGTGTGTTGGACCGCTTTAGCCGGCTCTTACGACAGGCAGGTCGTACCGTGGGACTATTCTATTCCCGGACCCACACGGGGTGAGTGAAAGAAAAAGAAAAAGAAACCCAGCAAAACAGGAAAGTAAATAAATTAATCGTAAAATCCAGAAACCTAAGAAGAGCAAAATCGTCAACAGAATCTGGGGCGCGAGGACTAGGTATTGAGCTTAAGACGTTTGCGCCGCCAGCAGGAAAACGAAACGAGATCAAAAACATTAGGATTTTGCCGACATACATCTCCATGGTCTGAATCAGCATCTTTTCGGCAGTCTCTGCAAAACAGGAAGAACAGGGGGTGTAGTAGTTGTAGCACGTGGTTCTGAAGGTGGCGGCGAGGGTGGTTTAGGAAACTCAAAACTCGTTATGGAAGAAAGTTGTTTGTTTTTAGAATTGGTTGCAAGAAAGTGAACGGTCGAAAAAAGGAACATCATGGACTATGAGAATATCAATGTTAGAAAAAGGAAAAGTATTGGCTGTAAAGGAATCAACCTCACAAGAAGAAACACAATCAGAGAACACTTCAGTTACGTTAGATAAAAGAACAGATGCAGAAAAAATGTCATCGACGTTAGATAAAGGACTAGCAATATCACAGTTAGGAAAGAAAACAGAATTGGCTCTAGGAGTATCAACCTTAGGAAAAGGAGCAGAATCCGATAACACCTCAACAACATTACATAAAGGAACAGAATCAGGTTGAATTTCATCCATCTTACAAGAACAAGCAGTATCAAGTAGAACTACGACAATGTTAGATAAAGAAGCAGAATCAGGTTTACCTTCGTCAACATTAGAAAAAAAGACACCAGTTAGAATTTTACCAACCTTAGCTAAAAGAACAGAAGCAAATCGCTTTTGTCAGCATTAGATAAAGAAACACAATCAGCAAGAATTTCGTCAACATTAGAGAAATGAATAAGAGCAGGTAACGTTTCATCAACGTCCGATAAAGGAGTAGGATTAAGTAAGACTTCATCAATGTTAGACAACGGAGTAAGAACAGACAAAACTTCAGCCACAATCGGAACTGATTCCTTTACAATAGTAGATACAGAAACAGGATCAGGTAAAACTTTGACAACAACAGCACCAGGCATTATAGCTACGGGTTCATGAACTTCAACAGGACCTTCTCTATCCGTATTAGAAGTTATCGTCGCTTCAGCTACAACTGAAATTTCTTGAGTAGAATCATTTAAGAAAGCAGGAACAAGTAAAATTTTGACAACAACAGCAACAGGCATTATAGATACAGGTTGATGAACTTCTCTGACTGAGTTAGAAGTTATCGTCACTTCAGCGACATTTGTGTTTGCAGACACGACAGAAATTTCTTGGATAGAATCGTTTAAAAAAGCAGGAACAAACTCTTGCGTGGCTACTTGTAAGTCACTAATTTGAAGTATGGGCTCAACTCGTGGAGGAGGCACAACCTGCGGTGAAAGTGAATATGTAGGATCCTTTTTATTATAGTTTGAATCGCAAAAGACAGAAGAAATTTGGTTTTCGTTAGTAGAGGTTCGGTAAGTAGGTGCGTGATAGCCGTAGAAGTCCATAGTACAGTTCAAAGCCCATATAGTTGAAAAGGATATGATTTGATGGTAGTAGGGCGCGCAGAAAGAGGTACAGAAAAGGATGTAGAAGTAAAGACGGAAGAAATTTTGTTCCAAGCTATATTTGCCGAAGAAGGGTATGTTCTGATAGTAGTATCAGGATGACCTGGATGAGGTACAGAAGAGAACATAGAATTAGAAGCAAAAGAAATTTGGCTCCTAGAGCTGAGTATATTCGCAGACCTATTAGTAGTAGGATGACAGTTGGGACAGTTGTGGCAAGTACCTCCCTTATGTTCGCAACCATAGCAATGGAGTGTTTGAGGGTGAGTACAACGTGTCTAAACATGACTAGGTTTGTCGTAATTAAAGCATTCAACCTGACGAGTAGAAGTAGAACTAGGACTACGAACAGCAGAAAGTACAGAAGAAGTATTTTATCTACCCGTAGGCGTAGGAGAAATCTTAACAATTCGATCACGTGGAATAAAAGTATTTTTCTCAATTGTAGTCAGACTTATAAGCAAAATACGGTTCAGCAGTGAAAATATGTTGGTCTTCATCATGTGATGCGAGCTTATCGACCAGAATCCTTTTCGGTTCTAACTTCCAACATTCGTTCTTTAATTTTTGTAAGGAGCGGACAGTAGGCAAATGGGCTCGATAAAATGGAGCAAGGTTACGAAGCACAATAGACAAGTGATCATCCTCATTGAAAAAACCTTACCAATGAAACAGGGCCGCCATACACGCGAAATAGATAGTAATGCTTTCTGGTGAACCCTGCTGTCTATTGCAGATACCCTTAGTCAGTCTTATCGCACAACCAGTCATTTTGAATACGAATAACAAAAAATGATAAAAAGTAGCTAAATGAGTGCTAACCGTAACTCGATAAAAGCTCTAAAAAAATTATTGCGAGTACAGGACAATTTAAACCATATCCGACAGATACACTTCAGGAACACCAATAGGAGTGAAGCAATAAAATAGAAACTAGGAATAGGAATAGTGCACCTGCGTTTTCAACGGACTAGAATTATTGGCGAAAACACAAATCCAATAATCTGAAATGAGCCAACCAAGGACATTAAGCGACCAATAAAAAAATACAGAATCAAAATTTAAGAAGATCGAACCCACACAAAAATAAAGAAAGTTGATGTCCATGTGAGGGACTCCAAAGTGTCGAAAGAAAAAAAATAAATACCAGTTCGAACGTAAAAAGAAAAAAATAAGCAGCATCAGACCGAGAAAAGCGAGTAATATAAGAAATTAAGCAGTAACAAAGCAAATCGGGCCTGAAGTCAAGCGAAACAAAATCAGTGCAAAAGTTAAGCCAAACGAAATCGGAGCCAAAGTTAAATCAAACAAAATCGGAGCCAAAGTTAAACAAAACACAATCGGAGCAAACGTTACGCAAAACAAAATCGAAGTCAATGTTAGCGAAAACAAAATTGAAGCACGTTGGGCGCCAAAATTTATGCTACGTACATTGACATAGCCGAAAAGACAACGAAAGGAGGGCCGGACTCAATGGATGAGTAGGCGGGGATTCGTACATACAAAGATAAAGGAAAGGCCTGAAATAAAAATACACACATTCATTTAGAACAAAAAACCATTTAAAGAAATTTCTAATTAGAGAAATTTGTCACAAAATAAAAGGAAATCTAACCTGCGAGAAAGGATTTTCACAGTATTAACAAAACCAAAAAAAATTGAAACAAATAATAATTATTATCTTCCTAATTCTTCTCTAAAGTAATTTAACTGAAAAACGTCTCATGTGTATATTAAGTAGGAAAAATAATTTAAACAAAATTTAGAATAAACTCCTGCTATCCTTACAATTAGTAAATTTTTGTTATCAAGATAGTTTCATGGTTAATAAAAAAAGAAAGAGGAAAAGAATATACTTACATATTTATCATAATTACAGGCTGTCGCTGTTAGAATGCAATTTCCCAGCAAGTTTTTGTAATCACCTTATAGTTAAGCTGTAGGTTATCTCTAAAATAAATCATATAAGCAAAGGAACATTTATAATTAGTAATGGTTAAATTTAAGTATGATACACAGAACGGAGAACAGCTGTCGCCTGATTGCACTTCGACGGTCTGGAGCTATGTGAAATCCCTTTCCAAAACCAGAAAGAGGAAACAAAAGAGATTCGTCATCAATTCCTCACCAGTGGAGTTATCCACCGCGATAGTGAGTTTCACAACTGTAGTCAACAGTTCGCATCCTCCCATACAACAGCAGAAGTAATTTTCAACTTTCAGGGTTGCTTAGTTGTCCCACTTTCACAGTTTCACTTTAAAACAGTAAGCGAATCAGCGGTCACTGTACTATACGACCATGTTTACCGCAGAGAGCTATAATACGTACGAGTAAAGATTAGACCCTCTACGAAGAAAAGTACTTTTTTTTTTAAATTGCCAATACTTACCACACAGTGGTCTGTGCACAAAATCTTATCATGAACGGAAACGACAATTACTTTCAATCGTATGCATAAAAGAATGAAAAATGAAATCGTTTGATAACACGAATTGACATCCATGCCGGCGTTATCAAACATAGAAATGTGATTAGAAATTCGAAATAACCTTAAGAAATAAGTACGATCCATTATTTCAAGGAGTCTTTAGGTCGGAGTAGTATAAGAATTAATTACGCTCTATAGGAATAGGTATCAAGTCAGCAGATACCTCGAACAAGGTACCAACGATAAGATTGTAAAAAAGCTTTTCGTTTCGCAATAACTAGGTTTAAAATAAAAAATTATTATGAAGCGTACTTATTGTAGAAAGATCTAATATACCGGGTGTTGTTTAAATATTGAAGCAGAATCTATGTAAATAAATAATGAATTAAAAAGGGTACGGTTTTATTCCTTGTCGTAAAGTGAACGTAACAAATTACTCATTATTATCTTGTAATTCTAGTTTGTGACTTACAAACAAGGCTATGGGCTGCCCATAATTGTAATAATAAACCAAAAAGGAAGGCAGTCCTATTTGATAAAGTAAATAGTCGCTTGCTAAAAGGAATGTGGTATATCCTAGAGGATGTCCCAGTAATCCAAGCAATCGAAATCTTCGTAACAAAAATGCTATAAATGTTGCTGCCTCAAAGATCCAATCAAAGTTAAGAAGAGATTTTAGTATATATTAATGTCAGAGATAAATTGTTAGGTGTGTTGAAAAATGATCCATATAACCCGTATTTAAAAGATCTGCAAAAAATCTATCGAAACAAAATTGTTACACTCATAAGAAGGTTTAAAAATAACTGCAGTACAAATCTGCCCCAATATAATCAATCTAAGGCACTTTGGGGTGTAACTAATAATATACTTAATAAATAAAGTGGAAATAACAACAATATACAATTAACTAAAGATGATAGAAATCTAACAAAAAATGATAAGCGAACTGCTGATAAGTCCAGCTTCTTCTTTTCTTCTGATGGAGAAAGCATGGCCTAAGAAATAATTCAAAACAAAACCTACGCGACAGAGTTACACGATAACAGCATTGTCACAGTGAATCGCCGCAGCACAACACTAGGATACCGGAGCTTGCAACAATAGCAGATTCGCAGAAAACAACTTATCCTGCTGAAATAAGAAAATTGTTTTTTGGTGAGTCATTTATTTGAAAAATCCTGGCCGTAAGTTGTTTCATATTAAAATATGTAGAAGTAGCAATGGTGCGAAACAGGCTTATAATTGGTACACAGTTTAAAATACGTATATGGGTACACTGCTACAAAACACGAACAGTGTACCACGGATACAACCAACATTAGAATTAACTTAAACACTTATAAAATTTCTGAACTTGTAAAAGTACAGCATTAGAAATTATTTAAGAAAGAGTGGAATATTGTTTCAAGAAGATATTATATCTGATAGATGAACCAAGGATTTTAAAATAACCACTAACAAAAAAACTCTACTTTAATGCTTATAAAACAATCTAGAAAGTACCAAAATCACATATGTACAATATACCAATTAAACAATATTTGCGTAAAAGGAAATCAATGCAATGACACCTTGACTGTTGTTGACAGAAACATCATGACTATGTCGCATGATGTAAAAACTAAAAAACAGTGTTTGTCCTACTGTACGTACTTTAAAAATAGTACAAGTGAGTAAAAAGTATAGAAGTCCACTGTGTGTAAATAAAATGCGAGATTTTCAAGCACATCTGCGCTTTCCTAATTTACTATGAGCAACTTGTGTTGGGGAAGATCACCAGATCTCAGAAACCCAAGATATTATGTAAAATCTATAAAATTTGTGTGTAAAAACATTATACCTAATCTAAAACTAGCAAATACACAGACGGGACTATAGAATAAATAAAGAATACGTGTAGTTGCTCGGTTAAATTATAGAACATCTCGGAAAGGCGTTGTTTGCCAAGACAAAACAAAAGTAAGACAGTTCAAAAAGCCACTTATGACTTGCTTTAATAACTATCATTTCAACTCAAATATAAAGCATATGTTTGGATAAGCGAAACCAAAATTTGTAGTATCCATGAGACTAGATTAAGTAAATTGCCTAACTAAACATACCATAATTTAGAATAAACAAAACTAGTTATACCGCTATATTAAATTATTTAAAGGAGAAGCTGAAATACTTTACAGTAAGAAATTGAACGCAACAACATGAATTGCTACGCGTTAAAAAGCGCTGCACAAAAGTATTTTAGTGAATAATTATTCTAGAGATTTTGATTCATTTAAGTATAGTACATGTATTTATGGAATCTGGTTTTGGAAATTAGGCTTCTGTAGGAATTACTTTTTGTATTTTTGTAGAATGGCCTTTATGACATTGAAGAAGAATATTAAGTATAATTTCCCACGGTTCGTAATAGATATATGTCGTTTTCCGAACCAATCAGTATAGCGGAAGCAAGGGGTGATAATTTTCAAGTTGTTGGAAGCACATCATGAGATGTATTCTTAACGTGGCTATCTTATTTTTAACTGCTTGTGCGGGAGTGATGCATTGTAGACAGTACAGTGGAGTTTTACTTATCGTTTCCTTACCCCAAGTTCTTACTATTAATGTCTTGCATTGTTTTTATTTTTGTTGCAGAATACCAAACAGCTTCATTAGAAGTAATATGAACTAAAATGGCAATCCGCCTCTACGAGTACAATCCTGAGATAAAAAGCACAATTATCTGTTACCCAGTTTGCAAATATGCATTAAGCTTGCAGGTGAGCAGAGTTATTCTATTTAACCTAGTACGCTCTCTTTGCAAGCACTTGAGTAACTAAAACGTTTAACTTACCTTTACCGTACATAACAGAATATCCATAACTGCTCGTATTTCTTCGAACAGTTGATTCCTTACAAATAGAAAAAAACGCATCCTGGAATTTAAGGTAGATAAGGCTTTTGGTAGTTATAAAATCAGTACAGCTGTAAAATGCGGCGTAAATTTCGATAGCTAATTTAGTAAAGATAATGTGGACTGTATTAATTTATGGGTGTTGTAACAAGCAACAAATAATTAATGTTCTTAAACAAGACAAACAAACAAAAGCGTTTACTATTAGCACTCACCTTTAATGCGGCAGGCCGATGAATAACGTTGGAACCAATTAACAGCTTGCAGCACAAGTAACAAGGGCGGTTTATCAAAGCGGATCATCCAATTAGCGGCATGCAGCACGGGCAAACCTCGGCGCGGCACATACACAACGCGGTTCATACATAAAGCGGTAATACACAAGGCGGTGTGAACAATTCACAAGACGACAGTATACTATCTAAAGGCGACTGCGGTTTGTACTATACGACTACAACCGACTTGTATAAGCGACTATATGCGACTTGTACAAGCGACTATATGCGACTGCGATTTCTACGACACTTGTTGAGCGATGAGCTTTTCTGCGATACTCCAATCGATAATTGTTGCGTCCGCCCACTGACACAACGTTCACCATTTACGGCACTGTTGCGTGCTTAAGTAAACGCATAGGATTTTGCACTAACAAAAATTTAATCTACCGCATCGAATTTAGAATAAGCAACAAGCTCAATGTACTAACAAATCCTAACTATAAATTATTTACAAGGACGGAACAACAGCTTTGCGTAGAAAAATACTTGACGTTATTAGAGTTTCTTTGTTTCAGTTAATCAATAAAACGTTTACTGAAAAAGTTATACTAGTACATGTATTTTTAAATCTGGTAACAAATATGAGAAAACTAACGACATGCTTATCTTTTTAATTTCTAATTCTGTCAAAGTATTTGAAAGAGTTCTCAAATATAGAATTACAGCTTATTTTAACAAACGTAAAATATTATCTAACAATTACAACGGCTTTAGCGAATCAGTGAGTACAAACTTTGCTTTAGTTATTGCTACTCAAAAAAATTTACAATGTCCTTGTAATAGCTATCTTTTAATACAGTTTGACATAAAAAGTACTGCTAAAACGTGAGAGTATAACTGTCTAAAAGTACTTAGTAGTTACTTGACAAATCACAAACACTACGTAACACTCAATAACACACTAAATGGGTATAAGTATGTAGCGTATGAGGTTCCCCAATAGACTGTACTAAACACGATACCTTTTTTGGTTTATATTAATGATTCACTAAACTTAAAGTTAGGTTGCAATATTGTTTTATTTGAGGACGATACTGTTATGATTGAAAAAGATGATGAATGGAATAACGTCATGACTAAAGCGTCGCACTGTTCAAGTGCGGAAATTCACTGGTTTAACTGTAATTTACTAACAATAAATGTAAACAAAGTCAAATACATGCCTTATACCTCATATAGAGATAGCCTTCCGCTATTGAATAAGATTATTGTACCAGTAAACTATGAGAGTATACAAACCAATAATAAAGTACCATGCGGCAATGTTAAGGGTGCACCTGTTACCTACAGTGGTACGTGAGTGGGTTCTTATAGAAGAAAACATAAAAATAATAATAAAGATATGGCTGAAATACAAACCCACTACGTTACAATATTACATACCCTGAAAAGATTCTTCTACTGTCATAGTTGAAGAGCACCAAACCGCCTTATCTGCATAACCCCTTAGCTATTTTTCCTACATGGATGACCGATATTGCGGATAAGTGTCCTTTGCTTTTGGTTTCCTAAGTATATCACATTATACGTTACTTTATTTTATAACGTGTTAAAAACACTGATTAGATTTTGCATTTTAGTAAAACGTGCCTCTTCCAAACACGACTCCATCACTGGAATGACTGGATATCATTTGACAGTTAAGTAATTTTACCTAGTTCCTAAGTAAGTGTAACTAAAATTCAACCTAAATTTAACTCCTACTTACACAGCATACTTGAAATATGAATACAAATATTCTTAAAAAAGCTTAATTTCTTAAAATCAAACTGACCAAGTATTACTAAAGAAAATTCTAAAGTACAAAAGCATTAAATCAAATCAAACAATAATGCAGTTAAATACCAACAAATACTAAAGCTTCATGCTTCAACTAACACTAAATTTCATCAATAGAGCTTAAATATAAAATCAATACACATTTATTACTGTATATTTCCAAATGTTCCAAACTTCATTGCGCGATAATGTGATGCTTAAGTTTAACAAACCCTAGTTCCGTCGTCAATCCATTGTCCAGCAAAATATTTACTTGCATGTTTGATTAATTCTTCTTAGATAAAAACAACTATATTCATTTACAACCACATGTACATAATTAATAAGTATAAATATAGAAACTTATATTTTACTCACTGTTAAATTCCAATTTCCTCTTTAAAGCTTTCAGAATGTCCAGAAACCTCCAGCATTCCAATTTTCTTCTTTCCAGCTAACACAACTCCCCTAACACAACACAACACGAAGTCTAAGTAATCGAAGGGGTGAACTCCCCAGCTAGTAACCCTTTTTAATCGGTCGTCACGACTTCAATTCCATAAACCCGTGATTGAAACACGCTCTGCACTTGCAAGCGTAGTTCATAAAAATAAGTCGCACGACGCGTGTTTTTTTTTTCAATTTTCAACTTTTATCTCTACTTACTACTTTCGCTTATTACTACATTTCGACGTTTCTAAATAACTTTTTGAATTTAATTTCCAAATGTAGTGCTTAATTGTTATATCACATTTTCCTTCTAGAAAAATTGGTTCTCACAGTGTAACATTTTATCTCTAATGAATAAAAGATTATTCTCACCTTACCTTAGATGTAATTTGTGTTATGGTTGTAGTATAGTATTACTTTAATGTCCTTGGTGGTCGAGACTAACAACATTTGTCTATTGTAAATTATCTTTTAGTAGGAAATGCATATGCACTGTCTTGCAATATTAAAATGTTTTCATTTGCAGTTTTAATTTAAGTAATCATCCTAGATTATTACGTTTACTATATATATACAAATGAAAACATATATATATATATATATATATATATATATATATATATATTACTCATATTTAGACCAGGGTAGAAAATTAAATAATCACATCAAATAATTTTAATCGCCGTGTAGAAGCTTTGGGAAAAGGTACGCGTTATTAAAAAACCGTGAAGCATAAAAAGTCATTCGTTTCATTAAACATAAGAGATTTAAATCATCTACAAGACGCTTGCTATAAAAAAAGGAAGCAGTATTAAAAAGCTCTGCGTGTAATTTAATTATTCCTAGTAAAGAAACAAAGAGAAATTACGTGCAAAATTTATATTAATTAACTCTATTTTAAGTAACCGGTATTAAACAAAATGTACTGATAATAATTGAATATTTAATTAGGATTCACTAAAAATTAAAGGGTATTATTTTAATTGGAGTTAATTGAACCGTTAGTAACATATAATATCTATAAAAACTTGTAAAAACCCAATAAAATGCAAATCGTAGAAGTGTTATTTAGAAGCATTATATGTTTGAACACCTGCGTATTTTGAAAAGGCTCATTCAGCGTAAATTTGGCAGATAACAAATGGTTACAGAGAATCTTGGAGAAACCGTAGCTTAATAGTTACGGGAAATGCTAAAGGTGGGTTATTTCACAGTCCACATGGACTGAAATAATCGATAATAAAGAATATCAATTTGCACCAATAAGAACAGGGTAGATAGAGACAGATAATATGAGCAAGACCGAGACACATATAGTAAAAGGCGTGAGTGGAGCAACGTCACTGGGTTGCGATTGGGTGAAAATAAAAGGCAAAATTGAGAGGTAAAAATAACATTTCTGTATAAAATTTAATTAGTTATTTCCAGACGTTGCGAGCCGTGTCGAAATTTCTGAGATTTAACGGGTGCGAGTGCAAATTTCGTAAAAATCGCATGCCGGGCTGCGGAATGGGAACCTAGCATGCGAAATTCTGAAGAATTGTCCGTTTTGGGGACTAGACCGACAGACAGGCTAACCTCTATATATACCCAGGTTAATATGAACAAGCTCTCTTAGATCTGCGACTTGATTCAATGCGTTAAACAGTGCGTTTTAGTTTTCCGATTTTGATTAAATAATTTAAACAGTTTGCTCGAATATTTTTGTGATTTAAAACAGTTTGTTCTTTACGTGCTACAATGAATGTACTTTAGTGCACTTAGAAAAGAAGATACAAGGTAATAAAGTTTAGTATCACTGTACCAATTAGTAAAATTTACAACGACAAATGAATACACAAAAGTAGGCAGTTTTGGCGTATATTGGTGAAAGAAGTATGAATTTCTTTGTTATTTTTCGGGGGTGTTAATAATTAAATGGTTCGTAAACATGACTGGATCCACAAAACAAGGTTCAGATATACACAGATGAGTTCCGGAAAAGCCCTGAAACAACTTTAGATGAATGGTGATGGAGAAAATTTTAAAAGCGTTGAGAATCAGAAGCCGTAAATATAACCCTGTTGGAATGGTGTGATTAACAAAGGGACGATGTACATTGAAGCTACGAGTGCAGTAACCTTCAGGTAAATTATACTATTTTGTTCGAACTTTGATGTTTTGGTGTGTGTTGAATAAATTTATAATTTGTTTATTTATTTAAAATGGACAGTAGTGAAATTGTACTAACAGCAAATTTTTAATTTTAAGGTGACATTTTTTTGTTTAAGTAGAAAGGGGTATTTAGTATTTATGTGCTGGATTATGATGAAAATTTGGGTATGTCTTTGAGCTCAATTAGACGAACCTGGTTAATTAACGTAAAGGGGTGGTAGATGCTCCCTTTGTACTCAGACTCAGGTCTGCATATATCGTTATATTAATTAGTAGGCATCCTACAAGGACTTTAATTCTGGATGCACATTAAAATGATAACAAATTTAATCTTGAAATTTTCTGATACTGAAATTTATGCTGAATTTTAATTTTGGAAAATTTAATGTATTATAAATATTGATGTAAATAGAGTTAACATTGGTGTTTGTGGTAGGAATGTGTTTGTTTTTTTTATGAATGAGGATGAAAGTTTTAAATAGGTGAGCAGCCGAGGCGGAAAGGAGAGAGGCGATTAACAGAAGAAAGTCAACGGACCAGTTAATTTAAGAGGTTTCACAGCAATATATATATATATATATATATATATATATATATATATATATCAAAGAAATGATGTTACACCTTACTATCTGAATTACCTTTATAGAAACAAAAAATTTAAATATCGTGCTTAGTTAATATTTACGCTTCCTAGTTGCGTCCATATTTATTCGGTCTCTCCAAACTTAATATGCATCCCTTCTAATCTGATTCATAGCCAACGTATTGCGAATGCGTTACAAAATTTTAAAAAATATCAGTATTAGTAATTTAATGACAACTT
The DNA here is from genome assembly GCA_036346225.1 of Platerodrilus igneus. Lineage (NCBI taxonomy): Eukaryota > Metazoa > Arthropoda > Insecta > Coleoptera > Lycidae > Platerodrilus > Platerodrilus igneus. The sequence continues at coordinate 10,246,690 of JARFIW010000791.1, forward strand.
AAAATTTGTTGAATTTTTTTCCCGTCTGCAGTACTAATTTGTAGGTTAGTTTGTAATTTTTACACCTTCCTCGTGCACAAGCTACTAGAGCTTTTACGGCGTATATTTACAATTTTTGTTTATATATTAATGTTGCACAAATAAAGCTAAAGATTTGTAAATTCAGGTTTTTGTATTAATAAAAATTTCTTTCTTTCTTTCGTTTTTCTTTCTTTCTTTATGTAGTTCACCCATATTTGTATCCAAAGCTTTCCTGAGTTTTTGCGAGGTCTCATAAAACTTATACTGCTTTTGTCCAAGCAACTTTAGTGACATAACACAAGTTGAAGAAAATTTTGCTGAGTAGTAAGGAATCGCAAATGCGTAGCACAATCGTAAACGTGTTTATGCTTCTACCTAATGAAATACAGAACTACCCTTGTACAATAGAAGCTACCAGTTACTACCAAATTTATAATGAGTCCCTCAGAAGGTCCGAGTTTAATTTAGCCTGCAATATTCAACTTACTATACGGGCAAAGGTTTATAGATTAAGTTCATAAAGATATCTAGGAATACGTCTAAAGTTATTTATTCGTATGGAATGTAACCCCGTTCGTAGAAACTATATTGAAGAAATTTCTCGCATGATTAATACACTCAGAACTTTACTCATTAGTGTTGAATTTGCAACTAGATGCATTTACGTACCGTTCAACGTTAAACGGTTATTTTCTTATTGTGCAGGAAATTAAATCCATCCCTTTGTAGAGCAACTACTTCGTAAGCAGATATTTATCTCTCAAGAAGTCTCGCTTTTCACTGTAGTTCGTTTAAAGTATTCTCAAACTTTTCTTCTAATATCAGAATCGCATCCACAAAATCTCTAAATTGAAATTTTAAGAAACATTGCAGCATCAGATTATTCCAGCTTTGAATTTCTAGACTAAAGGAATATTGCTTTAGATAATACAAACCTTATGGCTTCTAGAGTTTGCTGCATAAAAATTACTTTAATAAAAGAATATAAGCCCTATATTTGAGGCGTTAGTGAAACAGAAAATTTTCTTTATTATTTTTATCTAGCCCAAACGCTGCAGCACCTGTGTAGCCAGCTAGCTCGTGTTACGGACTCTGCAGTGAACATGAGACTGAGCTGATTCTTATATTAACTTTGTAAAAGCTATACAAAAACTAAAAGGGGGTAATTGCAATTATTAGGGAGGGGAAACCACATCTAACTGTAACAATAAACACACCTTAAGGGAAGATGCGGAAACCATCCAGCATGTTTGGATAGTGTAGCCTATAATAAATGACTAAACTTCATATCTGAACCGCAGCCAACACCACTAACGAGAGCTGTACTAAAAATCAGACTATTAAATTAAATACAAGACACCATTTGTGTCTCACAATGTCATATAACAAATGAACTGCGGTATAAATGTATTATAAAGTTTCGAATATTAATATGGAGTGTTTCCTTTTATTTCACAATACTTCCTGTTTCTCAACCTTAATAACATTTTATTCAATTGTATAGGACATGAACCACGTTTTTATACTATTAAACTCACATTTCATGGAGCCGTTTCTTTGCTCGTATACCCACATTTCCTCATATAGTAAATAAATAAAATTTCATAATACCATATTTATATTTAAAAGAATCGCTCTTTCTACAAACTATATATAAAAGTACAAAAAGTTTCATTTACATCTAGTCTCATTTAAAGATTAATTCTAGAGGTATACAAAATTTTATCATTCTAATTTAGTCCTTATTATCTCATAGCAGATCTGGTATGACACTTAACATTCTGGTTGCAATATTTTAATTTTCTATTGATAAAGATAAATTAAGCATGCTATAAGTTTTGATATAATATCTTAGTCCAACAAGTACGTACAACAAAAACACTTATAATACCTCTGAATAGAGTTCAAATTATCTACATATCACTTTACATAATCGGCAGGTGACTACAAAATATATTTAGGTTTTAACCTTTGAAGTGCAAAAAAAAACGATAACTCACATATTATTAATGTCTCAAATTACTTAATGGATTATACTTTTACAGCACAACTGAACATTCTTTGATTTGAATTACTCAACAATAACTAAAGTGTTTTATTACAAGTTATGTGATAATTCACATGTTTCAAGTACGATTTATTACCCAAAAATTTCGCACTAGTGGTCTTCCAGGAACAAACATTTAACTATATTTACCGCTAGTGTTGTTTAAGCAAAAGTAGGCCATAAGGATTATTTCAATCCCACACAAAATATTATCTGGTCGAAAACTATTACCATGATACATCCATATCTATATGCATTCTGGTAATTTAAAAGTAACTATTATCTTGCATATAACGTCAAACAGCAAATTCCTCTTTAATAAAAATTAAAAAGTGTGAAAATGATAGTTGAACTCGGCCATCTTGTTACCGACCACGTGTAACATTATGAATTTATTAATTACCCTACGTGCGCTACAAAGAATTCAATAAGACAAATACACAATAGCACATTTACCAATGATACGTTCCGCCTGGAGCCCAAAGAATTGGCACTTATCACCCTAATGCTATTCGCATTTTCCAACTACAGGATCTCAATGACACCTTGCCGTTTAAACAAAACTTCTTATTAAAAAGGGTTTCCCCACTTTTAAACCAGTTCTGAACGCAAGCCTCTATGATTGCACATGCGAGACGAATAGAAACAACATTATCCGGTTACGACTAATTATAATACTACGAAATCAACTAGAATGTATGCAACTCTAGCTGTATTTTAATGTGAAATAGGTAATCTAAACTTCTAACGACGATTCTAATACATTGCATTATTGTTTTTGAAAACAAAATGACATAAAAGATTAATGAATGCAGAAATTTAACGAATTTAGCTGTCGCAATTTCGGAATTTTTTAATTTAAAGATTTGGAGATAATATTTAATTTTATTAGACAGAATTGATATATGTTTGGTTTCTTTTTTTAATTTATATAGTTTTTAGCAACTTTTGTTTCATTTTGTAAAGAATTATATTTACAAACTTTTCCTTAGTGAATAAATACAAACCTATCACTCGTACACGCATAGAAATTTCATGCACTTGTGATCATTTATTCCAAGCAAATCACTAACAATGTTACTGCACTTAAAACGTCGATGTATTTATAATTCACACCCCGTGACTACTAATTTATTTATTCCTAACTGCTTATTTATATAGACATAAGCGTATTTATTCAACTGCTAACTATAATAATTTATATCACACTAACTAATTTATTTCTTAATTATTCGCGACTTAACTGGAACTCGGACTGAACTGAACTGACTAAACTGCACCTCTAAAAATATATGTTAATGTACTTGAACTATTTGTTTTGGATTGTTCCGAATACAAAAGAGAAGTATCTTGACTTCTTTAAATAATCTTCTAGATCGTTCCATTTTGTAAGATTTGTAATACCTTTAAGTGAACCCTTGTAGCTGTCAATCAATTCATTGTCCAATTTTTGTTGTAGTATATTACATATATATATATATATATATATATATATATATAATATTGAAATTTCTTGGACGTTGGTCAATGTATACCTATAGTTATTTCTAAGAGTAGGTAGAATAACTATAACAATTTGTAGTTGCGTTTATTATTTTGACGCGTTTCGGTCTTCAGGACCATTATCAATTACGTTCTACAAAATATTACCTATAGAATATGAAAAATATTTTTAATAATTACATACCTAAAACTTAATTGTAGATTGCGTATTTAAACTAAAGTAAAACATTTAAACATTTGTCACAATTATAAAATTCTCCGATAATTATTATTTCATAAAGCTAAAATTAAAATGATGTTTTTCGTTTAAAAATACAAGAACGAAGAACACTTTAAAAAGTATACGAATGTAGTAATATTAATTATTTAGTCTGAACTGTTAAACAATATAAAATGTAGTGTGTGGTGATAAGTAAAGCCTGTTTAATAGTGGTGGTATATGTATGAAATATGTGCAATAGGATATTTATAACAAAGTGCAACTATGCTACTAAATTTTGGTAGAACTGTGTGAAATTTTCTTGATCGTGTTTTGAATTTATTGCTTGTGTATTTTTTTGGATTTGGATAGTTTCTAAAAATCCTCTTTTACTGTCTTTTATTTCAGTACCTAAAATTTCTACATTATCAAAATCAAATGTGTGTAAATTTTCTAAGGCATGGACCGCTAGAGCGGTGCATTTTTTGTTGTTAGTTTTTATAGAATATTTATGCTCGTATATTCGTTTATGGAGGTATTGCTTGGAATTTCCGATATACACGCCGGGACAATTGCTACAATTTATTTTGTATATGGTGTGTGTTTTGTACTTTTGCTTAATTTCTGGTCTTAATTTTGTAAAAAAGGTTTTTGTAAAATTGTTTGGTTTATGCACAACTTGAATATTATGATTTTGTAAACATTTTTTTAGTTTTTCGGATAGTCCCGGGGTGTAATCGATACTAATCCTGTTGTCTATTACGTTTGATTTTTTATTATCGTAGTTGTTAAATATCTTGTGTATTTTTGTTTTTATAACTGGTTCGTAGAAGCTTTTTGGGTAGTCGTTATTCTTTAAAATATTTTTAACTTTTTTAAGATTTTTTGGTTTATGTTTATTATGTGAAAAATGCATTGCTCGGTCGACAAGGTTGTTAATCATATTTTTCTTATACCTCACAGGGGTATTAGATTTGTAATTAAGATATCTACCACTCCAGGTTGTTTTGTTGAACCAGTTGGTAGTGGTTTCTCCTTTATCATTGTAAGTAATTAACAAATCAAGGAAGGATATGGTGTTGTTAACTTCTTTCTCTATTGTGAATTGTAGACGGGGGTGGTAGGAATTAAATTTGTTTAGTGTTTCGTCGATTTTGTTTTCTGGAAGGCACATTATACAGTCGTCAACATACCTTTTAAAAAATACGGGTTTATAGCTAAGCTGTTTTATAATTTCTTCTTCTAGATCCTCCAGTACTAGGTTTGCAATGGTAGAAGATATTGGAGAGCCCATTGCTATGCCAAAAATTTGACTGTATATTTTGTTCTCAAACTTAAAATAAGTAGCATTTAAACACATTTTGATGGCTTGTAAGAATTCATTAAAAGGTAAATTAGTGAAATGTGCTATTAAAGGCCATTTTTTTGTGATTGTTTTAAGTGCTAGGTCAATAGGTATATTAGTAAAAAGTGATTTAGCATCTAATGAAATTATTACATGTTTTTTTAGAATATTTTGCTTTGTAATAAATTTATGGAAGCTCCAGCTATCTTTGACAATATATTCGTTTTGTCCAGTTATATTTTTTAAAGCCTCTACTAAAAATTTTAATAGTTTATAAGTTGGTGAGTTTATATTGCCCGAAATAAACAGTACTGAAATTGTAATTGTTTTGTATATTTAAAAAATACATATTATTGACACTTTATTATATGTTCTAAATGTGCACCTCCTCGTTCGAGACAGACTTCATAACGATGTTCTAAGTTTCTGGTCATGTTATTGAATAAGGGTTGTCTCAGGGCTGCGTAGAAGACTCTAACGGCATCCTTTAATTCATCGATGGTTTGTGGTGCCCGTTTGAAAACGGCATTTTTAGCCATGCCCCAAATGTATGCGTCTGGAGGTGTGAGGTCTGGAGAATGTGAAAAATAAGGGAAGTCAGTAAATCGTGATATGAATTTGCTTGGAAAATGTTCTTGAAGAAATTGACGAATTGCGGCAGCAGTATGGCAAGTTGCCCGTCCTGCTGAAAAAATTGGTTTCGAAATGCCAAGTTACGTGCACGACAGAATTGACGTAGATAAGGGATAAATCGTGTTAAAATTTGTCTGTACCTCTGTTGATTAAGTGTGACTTGCCTACCATTCTCTTCGATAAAGTACGGACCAATGATTCCGTGTCCGGAAACAGCACACCAGACACTCACTTTTTCACTATGTAAAGGAACCTCTTGAACCTCATCGGGTCTGGCAAAGCCCAGAAATCGATTTGTGCGACGATTCACATAGCCTGACAAGTGAAAATGTGCTTTGTCTGAAAACCAAACATTTTTCAAAAATTCAGGATTTTCATACTGTAACGCGAGAATTCTGGCGCAATATTCCACTCTACTGCGATAATCCCGAGAATGTAGTTGTTGATGTACCTGAATCACATACGAAAATGTACCCAGCTCCTTCAGGATTCTTTGAAAGGAAGTTCTTTTAAATCAAGTTGTAACGCTGTCCTTGCCTGGCTGACTTTCGGATTTTCTAAGATTTGCTCAAAAACACGTTCATGGTTATTGTTGTTGTTAACTGTCCTGGGACGCCCCGAGTTTCCTTTTTGTTGGCACAATACACTACCTGTATTTCTAAACTTTTCAATAACCTTCAAAATTACAGCATTACTTGGAGAACGTTTATTAAACCTTTGTGTGAATTGATCAGACACGTATAGCAAACTTGCACCATTATGTCGGCCGATTCCGTATGAACGAAAATAATGCTCTACCAGAAACACTTTCTCCTCTGTACTTAACACCATTTTTAACAATTAGGCCCTACTAATTACTTGTTTGAGGTTTACTTGACAGGTCTATACTAGCTAACTTGAGTGTGACAGCGCACGCATAAAAACACCGCCAACTTAGTTTCAGTACTGTTTATTTCGGGCAATACTGTACTAACTATGGGTCTTAGTTCGGTTCGTTCGGTTTATGAACCTTTGGTAAGCCATACAAATACGGAGCGTGCCCGTTATGGCAAATTAACTGGTTTTTTATCGGTTGACTAATATATCCTTTTTTATTCCATGAATTGATTAGAGAATTTAGGGCATTTTGTATTTGTAGTGTTGGATCGATTTTTTTAACAATATAGGTAGCTTTATCCATTAACATTTCATTCATTTTATTTAGATATTCATTTTTATACATTATAACGGTAGTCTTACATTTGTCAGCTTGTAGAACGTATAAATCCTTATTTTTTTTAAGAAAATTTTTTGTTAATTTTATGTGTTTATTGAAAAAGTTGTTATTTTCTTTAATGGTGTTTGTAGTTTTATATTTATGGTTAGTAAGGATGTTACAAATTTTATTTCGAATTTCAATCTTTTCGTTAATTGGTTTTGTTTTTATAGCACTTTCAATATTGGCTATAACGTGTTCATATTTTATGCTTTTTAATTTCAAAGAAAATTTGTTGCTTAAACTTAATAAATAATTTACTTGCGGAGGAATTATAGTTTTAGTGAGGTTTACAAGCCACTTTGTGTTGTTTGTTTTGTTTAGATTTTTGTGTATATTTTGTTGCTTTATACACAAGTGGCTGATTTTTTTTATATGCTTTTGTTTAATTATTTGAAACAATTTGTTATATCTATCGTTTTGAATATTGAAAAAATTTTGGTATACCTCCTTCCTTTGCTGCCGAATTATATTTGATTTAGTTTGTAATAAATTAAAATTAATTTTGTGTAAGTTTGTGTAACATTGTGCTATGCAAATATTGATGCAATGCAAGTAAAAAAATATTGAGATACTTTAAGTACTGATATTTATATTGATTATCAAAGATTATTGTTTTTGGTTTTATTCTTAAAAATGTAGGGGTAATATTCAGATCTTTACACCTTAATAGAAATATCCTTTTGTTTTTTTCTCTGGCAAGTTTATTGGTTAGTGAAATGTATTCTCTAAATAATGACATTTTAACATTGATTAGGATAGATAAAGATTAAGTTGTTTATAAAAATATCAAACAATAAAACTAATAATACACTTTATCACCTGTTTCATTGGCATAAGGTAATATTCCTCAGTAGGATCCTGGAGGATCTAGAAGAAGAAATTATAAAACAGCTTAGCTATAAACCCGTATTTTTTAAAAGGTATGTTGACGACTGTATAATGTGCCTTCCAAAAAACAAAATCGACGAAACACTAAACAAATTTAATTCCTACCACCCCCGTCTACAATTCACAATAGAGAAAGAAGTTAACAACACCATATCCTTTCTTGATTTGTTAATTACTTACAATGATAAAGGAGAAACCACTACCAACTGGTTCAACAAAACAACCTGGAGTGATAGATATCTTAATTACAAATCTGACACTCCTGTGAGGTATAAGAAAAATATGATTAACAACCTTGTCGACCGAGCAATGCATTTTTCACATAATAAACATAAACCAAAAAATCTTAAAAAAGTTAAACATATTTTAAAGAATAACGACTACCCAAAAAGCTTCTACGAACCAGTTATAAAAACAAAAATACACAAGATATTTAACAACTAGGATAATAAAAAATTAAACGTAATAGACAACAGAATTAGTATCGATTACACCCCGGGACTATCCGAAAAACTAAAAAAATGTTTACAAAATCATAATATTCAAGTTGTGCATAAACCAAACAATTTTACAAAAACCTTTTTTCAAAATTAAGACCAAAAATAGAGCAAAAGTACAAAACACACACCATATACAAAATAAATTGTAGCAATTGTCCCGGGGTGTATATCGGAAATTCCAAGCAATACCTCCATAAACGAATATACGAGCATAAATATTCTATAAAAACTAACAACAAAAAATGCACCGCTCTAGCGGCCCATGCCTTAGAAAATTTACACACATTTGATTTTGATAATGTAGAAATTTTAGGTACTGAAATAAAAGACAGTAAAAGAAAATTTTTAGAAACTATCCAAATTCAAAAAAATACACAAACAATAAATTCAAAAAACGATCAAGAAAATTTGACACAGTTCTACCAAAATTTAATAGCATAGTTGCACTTTGTTATAAATACCCTATTGCACATATTTCATACATATACCACCACTATTAAACAGGATTTACTTATCACCACACACTACATTTTATATTGTTTAACAGTTCAGACTAAATAATTAATATTACTACATTCGTATACTTTTTAAAGTGTTCTTCGTTCTTGTATTTTTAAACGAAAAACATCATTTTAATTTTAGCTTTATGAAATAATAATTATCGGAGAATTTTATAATTGTGACAAATGTTTAAATGTTTTACTTTAGTTTAAATACGCAATCTACAATTAAGTTTTAGGTATGTAATTATTAAAAATATTTTTCATATTCTATAGGTAATATTTTGTAGAACGTAATTGATAATGGTCCTGAAGACTGAAACGCGTCAAAATAATAAACGCAACTACAAATTGTTATAGTTATTCTACCTACTCTTAGAAATAACTATAGGTATACATTGACCAACGTCCAAGATATATATATATATATATATATATATATATATATATATAACCAATTCATCTTTTAAATCGTTATACGCAAGTTGGAGGCCGAGGGAGACATTGATGATATCCTCTCTCCGCCATAAGAAGATATCAAATGTGCAACAGATTCTCGAATACAAAAATCAACACTTGCTATTGGTGAATTCAAATACTACATTTGTAGATAATTTATATATATTATATATATATATATATATATATATATATATATATATATCAGAAAACATTCGTGGTAATCATATTTTTCAAAAAATTAATTTTTTCACATAACTTACAACGTAAGATATATTTTACCTATATTTTCTTATGAAAAACCTGTACCTTTATTTAGAGTAATTGCCAATATTGTATTCGGAAGCAAAGTCGACCCACGTTTTATCAAACAAATATTCTATAAATAAATTATCTACAAATGTAGTATTTGAATTCACCAATAGCAAGTGTTGATTTTTGTATTCGAGAATCTGTTGCACATTTGATATCTTCTTATGGCGGAGAGAGGATATCATCAATGTCTCCCTCGGCTTCCAACTTGCGTATAACGATTTAATAGATGAATTGGTTATATATATATATATATATATATATATATATATATCTTGGACGTTGGTCAATGTATACCTATAGTTATTTCTAAGAGTAGGTAGAATAACTATAACAATTTGTAGTTGCGTTTATTATTTTGACGCGTTTCGGTCTTCAGGACCATTATCAATTACGTTCTACAAAATATTACCGAATGTTTTCTGATATATATATATATATATATATATATATATATATATATATATATCAGAAAACATTCGTGGTAATCATATTTTTCCAAAAATTAATTTTTTCACATAACTTACAACGTAAGATATATTTTACCTATATTTTCTTATGAAAAACCTGTACCTTTATTTAGAGTAATTGCCAATATTGTATTCGGAAGCAAAGTCGACCCACGTTTTATCAAACAAATATTCTATAAATAAATTATCTACAAATGTAGTATTTGAATTCACCAATAGCAAGTGTTGATTTTTGTATTCGAGAATCTGTTGCACATTTGATATCTTCTTATGGCGGAGAGAGGATATCATCAATGTCTCCCTCGGCCTCCAACTTGCATATAACGATTTAATAGATGAATTGGTTATATATATATATATATATATATATATATATATATATCTTGGACGTTGGTCAATGTATACCTATAGTTATTTCTAAGAGTAGGTAGAATAACTATAACAATTTGTAGTTGCGTTTATTATTTTGACGCGTTTCGGTCTTCAGGACCATTATCAATTACGTTCTACAAAATATTACCTATAGAATATGAAAAATATTTTTAATAATTACATACCTAAAACTTAATTGTAGATTGCGTATTTAAACTAAAGTAAAACATTTAAACATTTGTCACAATTATAAAATTCTCCGATAATTATTATTTCATAAAGCTAAAATTAAAATGATGTTTTTCGTTTAAAAATACAAGAACGAAGAACACTTTAAAAAGTATACGAATGTAGTAATATTAATTATTTAGTCTGAACTGTTAAACAATATAAAATGTAGTGTGTGGTGATAAGTAAAGCCTGTTTAATAGTGGTGGTATATGTATGAAATATGTGCAATAGGATATTTATAACAAAGTGCAACTATGCTATTAAATTTTGGTAGAACTGTGTCAAATTTTCTTGATCGTTTTTTGAATTTATTGTTTGTGTATTTTTTTGGATTTGGATAGTTTCTAAAAATTTTCTTTTACTGTCTTTTATTTCAGTACCTAAAATTTCTACATTATCAAAATCAAATGTGTGTAAATTTTCTAAGGCATGGGCCGCTAGAGCGGTGCATTTTTTGTTGTTAGTTTTTATAGAATATTTATGCTCGTATATTCGTTTATGGAGGTATTGCTTGGAATTTCCGATATACACGCCGGGACAATTGCTACAATTTATTTTGTATATGGTGTGTATATTTATTTTGTATATATATATATATATATATATATATATATCAGAAAACATTCGTGGTAATCATATTTTTCAAAAAATTAATTTTTTCACATAACTTACAACGTAAGATATATTTTACCTATATTTTCTTATGAAAAACCTGTACCTTTATTTAGAGTAATTGCCAATATTGTATTCGGAAGCAAAGTCGACCCACGTTTTATCAAACAAATATTCTATAAATAAATTATCTACAAATGTAGTATTTGAATTCACCAATAGCAAGTGTTGATTTTTGTATTCGAGAATCTGTTGCACATTTGATATCTTCTTATGGCGGAGAGAGGATATCATCAATGTCTCCCTCGGCCTCCAACTTGCGTATAACGATTTAATAGATGAATTGGTTCCGAAGCAGACTCCTGGCATTGCTCCATTATGAAATGTTTAAGTAATAGTCGTTCGTCGAACGTATTATTGTATTTATTTGATTCATGCGAAAGCTCTAAGAAAACACTTAAAGATTATACTTAAAAAAGTAGTTAAAAATGTACTTAAGCATGCACTAAGAATGGACTTAGAATGATGCATGTTTATATGTATCTTGCGTTAAGCCTCGATAACAACAAATGATGAAAAAAGTGGTTGCGTAAATATGAGTAAAGTTTATAAAAGCGGAACGTTTAAGTACTTACCAGTAATAGCTTCAAAGTTTAGCAACGGCAGCTGGACGACAAATTGTGGATTTTTGGTGGAACTCAAGCCTTAATATGAAAGGTATAAACTAGCTCGGGGCGATGCATGTTTACTCGGGCAAAGTTTTAAATAGAGAGCTTTTATTAGAAAGAAGTTAGTATCAAACTGTTTGCGAATCGCGTCTTCCCTTTCAAATTAGTTATCGACGTTAGCGGCCGACGTAATGCACCAATTATAGCATTATGCTTTTCAAAAAAGCTTTCTTGTAACATGTCAACCGATCGGATAAACGAAACCACGCCTCATTGGTAAAAAATATTTTATTAAGGATATCGATTCCATTTTGATGAATGAAGTTTTTGAACCATCAACAACAATGCATAATCAGTATTTTTTAATTCTTGCACGACTGCCGCTTTGTATGGGAAAAGTTCTAATTTTTTCCTTACAGGTATGTGAGCCGTTCCGACATTAACATCGAGTTTTCTTACTGACTTGTTCCGACTTATGGACATCTAATCGGAAATATCGTAGCTTATTCTCAGACAAAACGCTAGGGCAACCACTTCTCGGCGCATCTGCAACGAAACCCGTACTTCGAAATTTGTTAATCAAATCTCTCTTGGGATGTGTGTGGTGCATCATATGTATAATGCTGATAGCATGGTCCTACTAAGTTAATAACAAAGAGACTTTAGAAATAATAGGGAAAAAAAGATATTTATAAAAAACAAAAAAAAATGGGAGAAATAGAGAGACAGGACACGTTCTAAGGCATTTGGGGAATAGTGCGAGATATAATATAAGTAGAGATAGGAAAAAAGGGAACTGGAGGTAGACCTAGATCAGAGAATTGCACGTAGATAGTGAAAGATGTAGGCTGTGAGAACTTTAGGGAAACGTGTAGATTAGCTCAGAATAGGAAACAACGGAGGTATGCGTCTATCCAGTTTCAGGACTGACGACCCAATAATGATGATATCTTTACATGATTGTTAATTTATTTTAGCAGCACATTATTTTGTTTTCTTTCATCGAACAAAATTTTTACGTCATTTAATAATCTAACGACACCTAGATTTGGGGCTAACATGACGTTATATTGATATTATACATGCACAAATATTTATTAATTAGCAAACAATAGCTTAAAAATCAATGTCAAATTTTAACAGCAACTAAAATTCACGTAACAAAATATGTATTCCTACATCATTGACAAACTCGAATTTCTAAATTTAAAAGTTTTAAATTGAATCCTACTCATTGCGTACATGAAATTTATAACGAAAATTGTTAATGGGCAGGCAGGATCACGTAGTTTGCGCGCGACCGCTAATTGGCTAAGAGTTTGTTTACACCTGGTTCCTTTCGTCGTGGCACTGTAATAGCTGCTATGTAAATTTTTCGTCAATTAAATTTTGTGTACTACATTAATATCTGGTATGTGCTCTATAATGTTTAATATCTCTTAAGTGCATATTGCCTACTGAAATTGAGCAAGTTTGATTATTTTATATCTGCTATGTGATGCTATGCCACGTAATATATGTACAGAAGCTCACACTAACGAATTCAGTTCTAGCTTGTGATTAGCACGAATACTGCACATAGCAGTTATTTCATAACCTCAAATACTATGTCAGTTGCCAGTCTGTTTTGTGTTACAATTAGTTGAACTATTACAGAACAAGATGATTTATGGTTTTTTAATTGTTTTCAATATTATATCATAATTGATAATATAAAACATGTCAACAATGCCTGCACGTGTAGAACTAATAGTAGAAATGGCTTTGAAAAACAATAATAGAAATAGTGGTAAGTACCTATACACACTCAATATTGTGATCCTTTTATTACCTTTTGAATTATGAACGTGGATTAATTTTAATTTATTATTATAGCAGTTGATTCATGGTGTAATATTTGCCAAGTTAATGCAAATAATTCGTCTGGTCCCGACTCAGATGATGAAGTCTTAAGTAAATTGGTGAATAAAAAGATGAAAAGTGTCTGAGGCAAATCGAGGTAGGTAATTGTGCTACTTTGCTATTTAAAACTAATTTACATGTTTTTATTTTACTATACAGACCTGGAAAAGTGTAGTCAGCTCTCATCTAAAAGCACAAAAGGCCCTGCAGCAAGCTATTCACCACCTCAGTCTTTGAACAACGAAAAAATGGTAGAAGAAGAGAAATTACTCTTTGAAATACCAAACAACGCTGCATTCAGTTTACCCCTAGATGCATTAACTGAAATGAAAACTCAAAATATAATAATATACTTTGCGAGAATTGAAGAGGAAACAAGAAAGAGTTTATTAATACCTGATGAGAATATTACAAATCTGTTGCCACCATCGACTGAATATTATGCTACAGACAATGATTCAGGTGTGTTATTATTTGTTAGTAATGGAGATCAGACTACACTCGAAGAAGAAATACCAATTGAATTTGAAAATAACATAATAATGCAATCTCTAAAGGCAACAGAAATCGAACACCTAAATCAAAAAGAGAAGAAACAAAAGCTAAAAAATTGCATGGTGATACTTACACAGGTTACACCCGTTCAAAAAATGATATAATTCAACAGAATAAAAACCGTGATTAAAAGACAATGAGAAGTAGGTGTATCCACAAAATACCAATAAAACAAACGGTACAGAACTCTACTATGTGGTGAGATATCATAAGAAGCGCGTAAGGTAGTATTTCAATATTTCTGGAATTTTCCAAGCTGGAGTTCACAAAAATGTTATCTGAAAAACTTGGTTTCTACAACAAATATACATCCAAGAAGGAAATGCAAGTACAGAGAAGAAAACTGTAAGAAACAATCGCACAACTGTTTTCTTCCGGCGGTCACAGGCACAAAGGTTTTATTAAATACCTTAGATCTAGGAAGAGATACTTTTCAAATATGAAGTACAAATGACCAGGACAAGAAAGAGACAACCATCTTTGAAGAGGATGACGAAAATGACGTGAATATTTTCAATAACGATAAATCAAGATGTAATTCAACCAATGTGAGCAAAGCCATGAAACAACAAGCCCGGCAGTGGCTTAGCGATCTACCAAAAATTCTGAGCCACTACTGTCGGAGTTCTAAAAAAAATATATAGATTGAATCGGTGCTTCGATCTACACTGCATGTTTATAAAGTCTACAGCAATTTTTGCGTGGAAAATAAAGCAAAGATCATTTCTCGCACTTTGTTTAGGAAGATTTTAAAAACTGAAAACATTGCTATTCATAAACCCAGAAAGGATTAATGTGATCTTTACTGTTCATGGAAAACCGATAATCTTTCTGAAAATGCGTATAATAATCATATTAGATAGAAGAATGAACCTGAAATAGTCAAAAGAGAAGCAAACGAGTCTTTATCAAATGAAAAGTTTGTTGTAACAATAAATTGATAAAGCGTTCTTCTCGCCCCAAAATTGGAAGCTTCTGCAGTTTATTACAAACAAAAGTTAGAAATTCACAAGTTTACAGTTTATGCACTCAACAATAAACAAGTGGATCTATATGTTTGGCATGAGAGTAATGGAGGGGTATCTTCTAACGAATTTACTAGCTGCATAGTCGACTATATAGAAACAACACACAGAGAACAAAAATATAAACACCTTATTTTAATATCTGATGGATGTGGTTATGAGAATCGCTATAAGGTACTTTCAAGTGGACTTTTAAAACTCTCAAGAAATTTAAACATTTTCATAAAGCAACTCATTCTAGAGCGTGGGCACACCATGATGGAAGCGGATCGGTACATTCGTCTCTAGAGACTTACTCTAAACCTCCAATCTATGCATCGAATGATTATGTTACACGGACGAGACAGGCAAGAGACTATCTTCCGTACCGCATACACAGCTTAGATTTCAGTTTCTTTCAAAACTACAAAAATGTTGCAGGAAATTTAACATCTATAAAGCCTGAAAGGGACGCAAAAGTGACAGACATACTGGGCTTATTGTACTTACCAACAGCTGTCATTAAGTACAAATTAAATCAGAGTGATGAATGGGTAGAATTAGTAAAACTCAGAAGAAAGCGTAATGTTCCACAGTCTAAACAACTTCGGCAAGTACCACAGCAACTATACTTCAGCTCAATAAAAATCAAGAAACAAAATTTTAACCACTTGCAAGAGCTGAAGATAGTCATTGAGAGTGATTACCACCCTATGACTCTTTGCTTCATATCTAATTAATTTCTTTTAATAATTAAATACGCATTTTTGTTTAGAATTATTGAAAAATAATGTTTTTTTTTCTTGTAGGCATCTACAATCAATAACTCGTTCCAGATTAATGTTTTTTTTTCATTTTTATTTCCGAAAAACAGGTTGCATCGCTGCTATATTTTGGGTTTTAAGAGCACTGCTATGTGTAATTAAATGTTAGCAATATCAGCTATGTGGATATAGTTAAATGTCAATGTCTGTTATGTATACCTAAATGTCTGTCAATATCTTTTATGTGCAATGTGTGTTCAATTATTAAAAATAACAGCTAAATTCATCGAAAATTATTATTTTATTGTGGCTCAATATATATTCATAATTGAGCTATTGAGAGATCATAACACAAATAATCCCAGTTGAATGTTGAATGAAAAATGTTTAATTATTTGTTTCTTCTGAATAAATGTTATAATTTTCTTATAGCAGCTATTACAGTGGCAACGACGTTATACATCTTGGTGCTAGCACATATTCCACTTGAAAGTGTCTCCACTAACGCTGGGTGGCTTATTAAAGCCCTACAGCCAATAAAGTAATAACTAAAACCCTAAAAATGCCTATCGATTACAAAACTCATTTTGGTTTAAACTAAGATTAATGTAAAACTGAGATTACTTAAATGAGACTTTAAAGCAAATATAAAACTGTGTATTAGTGCTTAAAGACAAAGCGTCCTTTTGTAATTTAGATATTGTGGGGCTTCACTTATTTTCTATCCCAGAGCAGTTACTGATAATAATATGCTAAAATTTGACAAAAAGAAATATGAATGTTATCTTTATAAAATACATCGGCCTCCTTATATTTAAAAAAAGTTAGCCAAGAGCGAGTTGAGCTCGCACTATAAAGGTTCCGTACCAATACTACAATGAGCAATCAATAAACCAAATTAAGCTGGTTTTTATTTTTTATGTATATTAAAATCTTATCCAAATTTGATTGTGATAACTGAAAATGAATATATTGTTCCACATTGTACTGGCATATTAGCAAATACGTGGTCTATTACTGTGTTTAAAAAATTTTTTCCCAGGAACTATTACACTGTCAAAAAAACGTGCAGTTTTCCGATAATCTATGACTCAATAGCTACTATCCCTATTAAAATCAAAATTTTAGCTTTGGAAATGTAGGAGAACAGGGGGGACGGTCATTTTTGGCACATTTTGCGCTATATCATGAAGACTACTGGACCTAAAATTATGAAACAAAATATTTTTAGAAGCCTCATAGAATCGTCTTTCAAATGATACCTCACATGATATATTTATTATAACTTTTTTTCTTTTGACCGAATTAACCCCCACCAATATAATCTAAAAATATTTTTTTCTATTTTCTGGCTGTCGATATATGTGCGCGCCATAAAGATATTGTGCCAAATTTCAAATTCCTACGTTACATAGTTTTCGAGAAAAACCTCTGTGACAGACGGACGGACGGACACGAGAGTGATCTTATAAAGGTTCCGTTATACCTTATAAGGTACGGGGAATCCTAAAAATCTTCACAAGTTTAACTTATTTTTATAGAAGTTCTAGTTACCGGTAATTCAATAAATTAGCAATACTATTGCGGCGTATTCGTCAAACCATAACGATAAGAAAAAACGGTTCTATTTAGAAATTAACATCCATCATGCAAGTATTGTAATGTAATTGGTATTTCATTAACTATGGTATGCATAGTCAATTAATGCAAGTACAAGGCTGTATAATTAGCTTTACGTTAGCTAACATTACAAGTTTACAGAGGAGCTACCGTTAAATCGTTGGCAGTATTCTATAAAATGCAGTTAAATAATTTATTTATAGCTTAATTGAACTTGTACTACTCTCATGTTAAGTTGAATGCCATTTACCGTTTTCAAGGTTTAAGAGCTATGTTATTTGAAATTATACGGTTACTTGAAATTTTTTAAGAAGCTTTTAGCGTCAATAATCCGATTGAACTCGTTTGGAAGTGATTCGTTCGTTGTTTACCTTTGGGAATAAGTGGCAGAGTTGCTGCTTTATAGTTTTGCATGAGTATGAAAGTGAACCTCAGGTAATCAGAAAATCTAGACTAGAAGAAATATTCAAATCATGGCTATTACTATATTGAAGACTAGTTGTAATATTCAGGTCAGTTCCCAGAGCAAGAGTATGCATTAAATATAACGAATGGACTATTTTATTACTTTAAGATCTCTGAGGTGTATAAACTATAATCATTGGTGAAAAGAATGAAAAAATTCGATTCCAAGGGGTTTTAAAGCATAAAATCCTAGCTATCTAGATTCATGATTTACAATTACAAAGGGATCTACTGTTTTTTTTTGATAGTTATCCGAACCCAGTGGAGTGAAAAGCTTTTATAGCCAAAGTGTGGGACTCTTCTTGCGGCATACCCATTAAAACCACTCTCCCTGGCGGGTGCGTCTGCCAAACGGCTCCGCAGCACTGCAGTCTAAAAGGCTTATTGTGCTGACCCTGGTTAAGTATCATACCCAGTCTGTAAAATCTGCACCCCGAATTATAGCGTACAAGTCCCTCGATGAAAGGGTATCTACTTCCTTAGGGTTTAACTTTGGTCGCCCGAATAGGCGCTGTCTCGTTCTACCCAACGCCTCGCAACTGCATTGTACGTGCATTGCAGTCTCCGGTTCCTCTAAGCAAAGTCTGCATTCGAGGTCTTCGTTATATTTGTGCATCCTCTGTAGATGAACCTTGACATAAGTATGTCGTGTCAGGAACCCCACAGTGATTCTGAGCTGTTCCCTGCTTCAACAAAGCAATTCCTGGGTTATGTTTTTGCTAGGCCCCTTTACCAGCGCCTTGCTATGTGTTAGTCCTGGTCTGTTGTGCCAGTCTCTTAGGTGTTGGTTGCATATCCATTTGCTAATATAGCTACGGATGGCAGCTTTTGTGACTCCCACGGCTGGTTCGGGACCGATAAATGACCCTTGCGCTCCCCTGTCTTGCAAGTTCGTCTGCAATTTCATTTCCTTGAAGTCCTTGATGGCCTGTGTAACACCCAAGAACATTTTTAAATTAATCCAAATTTCAAACGATATTTTCTACCAATCCCTGACAATTCTATCTAAAATGTAACTTAACACTGAACAGAATTAATATAGTTACCCAACCCTAGTTTGGTTTTGGGTGACGGTTGACCACTTAAAAGACCATAACCTATCAACTGATATCTAACATCCCTTGGAATTTAGAAATTTTTAAATTAAGGTGCCAAAGGAAATGCTAGTTTGTTCTAGAAAATTCGAAACCGGAAGCGTGCAATAATATTTAATTTTTCACGATATCTATAAAAAATATGAACAGAAAGTAATTTAGAATAACATAAATTTAAATATAGGGTAGTTTCCAATCGGCAATGATAATAATAAAAGTTGATTAACCTGAAAGCACATGTAGGGGTGATTTAAGATTGTGAAATATGTAAGGTTTTTGATTGGCTAGACCGGTCACATGACCGAAGGTATATAAATACGGTAAGTGGAAAATTAAAAAAGACCACACACAAAGACACAAGAAGAAACACGAAGATATACGAATGTTAATGTAACGAGCCTGGGGGCTGTTACGTGTTATGCTGTATGGCCGCCTAGCAGCACTGGTTATGTTCAAGTTTAAATTAACGTGATGTTTCGTTAATAAATCTGTAAAGTGAGGATGCTTATACTTGAAGAAATAGTGGAATTCAAAGAGTTGGCGGTGGACATAATACTAAATATTAGTATTCGGGGATACACAAATATTAGCTCCATTCTACAAGACAAGGTAATAAGATAAAATATTTTAACCCCAAATCATCATAATCGACAACATATTTAGGCTCTTAAAAGAGAATTTAATAGCGATAAATTTAAATTTAATCAGAAAACTAAATGGTTAGTCGTAAGTCGTTTAATGGTAGAAAGCGCAGTTTTACTAACTGCGAAGAAGTTGATGATTCACCGCCAACATACAATTCGTTGTTTGGCGATGGTGACAGACTAAATATAAATAAAATTTACGAAGAAGAACCACCCTCATACTGTTCATTATTTGGGGATGGTGGAAGTCCGGTAAAGTGTTCTGAGGTTTACGAAAAAGAACTACCCCCATACTGTTCATTATTTGGGGATCACGAAGAATTGACATCTCCGTACGGTTCGTGGTTTACCAGAAATAATCCCTGCCTACATCCAATACGTGAGACTCCAACACCATATGATGATTCGCTACCTTGTGAAAGTGCTAGTTTAACTGAACAGCCTCGGTTTTTGGAAGCTTGGTCCCAATCCAATTTGGTGAAGAAGTAGGGGAATATAAAGAGTTTTGAGCACAAAATTTATTAACACCCGTGTTAAGCACCATCAACCCTGGTGAGGATAAGTTACATAGGAAGTACCGTAGGCACTGGAGCAACAGTGGGTTTTGTACACCCAAAACAGGTATTGGATGAATCTTTGAATAAATAAATCGAGATAACGGGCGTGTATATGCATATACATGCATACACGTGAGACGCAGGTATGAACTTTTATACATTTATGCATATGTTTTTATATGAATATGTTATTAAGTTGTTAGGTTAATGTTGGAATTTTTGGTCATTATTATTAACGTTGCCACTTAATACAGTATTGCCCGAAATAAACAGTACTGAAATTGTAATTGTTTTGTATATTTAAAAAATACATATTATTGACACTTTATTATATGTTCTAAATGTGCACCTCCTCGTTCGAGACAGACTTCATAACGATGTTCTAAGTTTCTGGTCATGTTATTGAATAAGGGTTGTCTCAGGGCTGCGAAGAAGACTCTAACGGCATCCTTTAATTCATCGATGGTTTGTGGTGCCCGTTTGAAAACGGCATTTTTAGCCATGCCCCAAATGTATGCGTCTGGAGGTGTGAGGTCTGGAGAATGTGAAGGATAAGGGAAGTCAGTAAATCGTGATATGAATTTGCTTGGAAAATGTTCTTAAAGAAATTGACGAATTGCGGCAGCAGTATGGCAAGTTGCCCCGTCCTGCTGAAAAAATTGGTTTCGAAATGCCAAGTTACGTGCACGACAGAATTGACGTAGATCAGGGATAAATCGTGTTAAAATTTGTCTGTACCTCTGTTGATTAAGTGTGACTTGCCTACCATTCTCTTCGATAAAGTACGGACCAATGATTCCGTGTCCGGAAACAGCACACCAGACACTCACTTTTTCACTATGTAAAGGAACCTCTTGAACCTCATCGGGTCTGGCAAAGCCCAGAAATCGACTTGTGCGACGATTCACATAGCCTGACAAGTGAAAATGTGCTTCGTCTGAAAACCAAACATTTTTCAAAAATTCAGGATTTTCATACTGTAACGCGAGAATTCTGGCGCAATATTCCACTCTACTGCGATAATCCCGAGGATGTAGTTGTTGATGTACCTGAATCACATACGAAAATGTACCCAGCTCCTTCAGGATTCTTTGAAAGGAAGTTCTTTTAAATCAAGTTGTAACGCTGTCCTTGCCTGGCTGACTTTCGGATTTTCTAAGATTTGCTCAAAAACACGTTCATGGTTATTGTTGTTGTTAACTGTCCTGGGACGCCCCGAGTTTCCTTTTAATTGGCACAATACACTACCTGTATTTCTAAACTTTTCAATAACCTTCAAAATTACAGCATTACTTGGAGAACGTTTATTAAACATTTGTGTGAATTGATCAGACACGTATAGCAAACTTGCACCATTATGTCGGCCGATTCCGTATGACCGAAAATAATGCTCTACCAGAAACACTTTCTCCTCTGTACTTAACACCATTTTTAACAATTAGGCCCTACTAATTACTTGTTTGAGGTTTACTTGACAGGTCTATACTAGCTAACTTGAGTGTGGCAGCGCGCGCATAAAAACACCGCCAACTTAGTTTCAGTACTGTTTATTTCGGGCAATACTGTATTATGAATTTTGTGTAGAATATCAAGAGTTCTTGGTTATGTTTAATTCGGGGTCAATTTGTTTTAATTGTAGAATTTACATTGATTAGTGCACTGTATATCAACCCGGGTTAAGGTAATTTTTAGTTAAATAATAGATATTTTCTTGTTGCATTCATGTATGTCTTTTAATTTATTGGGTGAAAGACCAAGAAAGTTAAAGATTTATCGATATATATATATATATATATATATATATATATATATATATATGTAACTTATGCAGATATATCACCATATCCCTAGGTTAGTAAATACCTAAAGGTTATTAAATTCATTACTTGATACGAATGTTGAAATACATATATATGTTACAATTAGAAGGTGTGGATTGAAATACATTTAGGGTACAAGAATTTTGTAAACTCTCGGGTATGTTAACTCACCAGCGTCGATTTCAGAGTTCTATGCCTAACCACCCTGAGGAGTGTCCATGTACTCTCCGCTGTAGAGAAGCCGAGGCGTTTGAGTGAAGTATAGTGATTGCTGTTGGCTCAGAAATAGTTAACAACCTTCTGTAGTAGGTGAGTAGATCCTTGTATTGAAATTTTGAACCATAAGAATTGATATAGAGTCTGCATTTTATTTTATCTGTATTAGGTAACTCGTTTCTTGTTTCTTTGAATGTAACTTGTCGGCCGATTCCGTATGACAAATAATGCTTACAAAACATATATTTATTACTTAAAGATCTCTGAGGTGCATAAACTATAATCATTGATGAAAAAATGAAAAGAACACGATCCAAAGGGGTTTTAAAGCATAAAGTGCTAGCTATCTAGATCCATGATTTGCAATAGTTATCCGAACCCAGTGGAGTGAAAAGCTTTTATAGCCTAAGTGTGGGACTCTCTTTGCGGCATACCCACTAAAACCACCCCCTCACCCCCTAAAAGGCTTATTGTGCTGACCCTGGTAAAGTATCATACCCAGTCTGCAAAACCTGCACCCCGAATTATGGCGTACAGGTCCCTCAATGAAAGGGTATCTACTTCATTCGGGTCTAACTTTGGTCGCCCAAATAGGCGCTGTCTCGTTCTACCCCACGCCTCGCATCTGCATAGTGCGTGCATTGCAGTCTCCAGTTCCTCTAAGCAAAATCTGCATTCAAAGTCTCCCTTATATTTGTGCATTCTCTGTAGGTGAGCCTTGACAGAAGTATGTCCTGTCTGGAACCCCACAGTGATTCTGAGCTGTTCCCCGCTTAAACAAAGCAATTCCTGGGTCTGTTTTTGCCAGACCCCTTTACCATCGCCTTGCTATGTGTTAGTCCTGGTCTGTTCTGCCAGTCTCTTAGGTGTTGGTTGCACATCCATTTGCTAATATAGCTACGAATGGCAGCTTTTGTGACTCTCAAGGCAGGTTCGTGACCGATAAATGACCCTTACGCCCCCCTGTCTTGCATGTTCGTCTGCAATTTTATTTCCTGGAGTCCTTGATGGCCTGGCACCCACAGTAACGTAGCGGAGTTCTCCTGTGCCAGTCCATTAGGTGCCTCAATACATTCCCATACCAGTCTTGATGAGACTTTCTGACTTATTAGAGCCTTAAGTGCCGCCTGGCTGTCAGACACAATATAGATATGTCTTTTAATAAAGGCACCTCTTATACTTTCTCGCACACTTTGCAGTATGGCGTGTATTTCCGTTTGGAAAACGGTAGCGTTTGCCCCTAGGGGAACGCTTAAACGTGCTTCCGGTCTCTCCCTAAAGAGTCCAGATCCGGGCTCAGTCTCGCCATTAGAGCCAACCGTGTACCAAGCCATGCTGCCTGGAGGTAATCTACCCTTCATTTTTCCCACTTCCCATCCTGGGTAACAGTCTTGAAGAGTGTATCCGGCGGATGTTGGGGAGTCATTTAGTCCGAACGCATCTCAAACAGATGCCCTCAATTTCTCCCAAGCAATCTTGTATGCCCCGTCCCTTTAATAATCCTAGACTGAAGGTTCTTAAGTCTGTAAAGTCCAAGCTTTGCCTCCCCCACCTCCACCAACTGTAGCGAGGAAATGCCTAGGAGAGTCTCTATAGAAGCATCGCCCTGTAATACTTAGACAGGCCAGTCCCTGGATCCTGCCCAACTTTATTTTGGTGTTTAATTGTTCAGCATTGTGCTAGCATACCAAGGCTGCGTATGTTATTGTTAGTCTGACCACCCTAGTGTACAACCAGTGTACCATGTTTGGTCTTAGCCCCCAGAATTTGCCGCAAGTGCGTCTAACTATAGCTAAAGAAGTTTCCGCCTTGCGTACGATCTCATCAATCTGCTAGTTCCATGTGAGTTTGGAGTCTAGAGTGACTCCCAAGTACACCACTTCGCCTGACAGACCGATTTCGTTACCGTTAAGAAAGAGGGGTGTAATGCCCGCTATCTTCCTTCTCCGTGTAAAAGGTATTAAAGTGGACTTTTAGAGGTTGACTCTAAGGCCTTCCCCAGTTGCCCATATCTCTACTTTTTTCAGGGCTTCTTGCATTCTGTCCCTTATAATACTATTGTATTTTCACTAAAACAGCCAAATCATCAGCATATCCTAGCGGGGTAAACCCATCTCTGCTCAGCTCCTGCAACAGTCCGTCTATGACTAGGATCCACAACAGAGGAGACAAGACTCCCCTCTGCGGACATTCCCTTGCCACCCGGACCGCAGTTCTGTGACTACCACCTTGCATTCTATCCACCTGCAGCAGGTTTCCTCCATCCAAATTGATCTGGTGACCGCCAAATGGTGTTGAAGGATATAATATCAAAGGCTCCCTCGATGTCCAAAAAGGCACATAGAAGGATTGTTAGCTAGAGTTTCTTCGACCCTGGAAACCAGATGATAAAAAGCAGACTCTGTTGAAAGTCCTGCTCTAAAAGCAAACTGGTTCGGGTGTAATGGGCTAGTTGCCAAAACACTCCCCCTGATATGCCTGTCAAGCAGTTTTTCCATCGTCTTAAGAAGAAAAGACAAGACTGACGGGCCTGTAAGATTTTGCTTGTGAGTGGTCCGTACGACCAGGTTTAGCAATAAATGCTACCCTAGTTAACCTCCAACTGCGCGGAATATATTAGAATGCCAAACTAGCCCTCAAAACTCTGCAGATCCAGCTCAGCAGAAGGTTTGATAAGTTTTGTTGGGCCAATCCCGTCAGTGCCGGGAGATTTATATGGATTGAAAGTTTTTACCACCCATTTAATTTTTTGGAAGGTAATCACCTTCTTCGCTACTACCCAGTCCTCCTGAGATGCCCTCCTTTGTTGGTGTCTCAGGCCTCTTGACTTACCACTCAAAAGGTGATTGTTCCAGTTCCGTCGAACTAGGAAAGTGAGTTCGAAACAAAAGAGTCATCGTCTCATTCCCATTTCTAGTAAAAGTACTGTCTCCCATGGACATTGAGCCAATTGACCTCTGGGTGTCCTTCGAGAGAATTCCTTAAAGTCTGGCACATTCAGGATATCCTTCGATATCTTCGCAGTATCTCCTACTTCTTTCTTGGCCTTCCTCAGAGCTTTGTTATACTCAGTAAGAGTCCGCTTGTACACCTCCTAACTATCTGATTTTTTTGCTTTATTAAATAGAGTTCTTACCTGTCCCGTCAGTTGTCTGAGTTTAGAGTTTCACCACGGAACTTTCTTGGTAGTTCTCCTCTCCATCAGAGGGCAGTTTTCGTTATATGCGGAATTAACCGCATTGATAATATTCCCCGCGGCCACTTCAATATCCAAACAGCTTTTCACTGTTAAAACTTTGCTTGCAAGGTACCGATCCAGGTCCAACTTATAGTTACCCCAGACTGTTTTTCTTGGGTTGCGATAAAATTCATTCACCTAGTTGAGCCCGGTAAAGGAAAACCTGATGTATCTGTGGTCTGAGCACTCCCATCACGGTCACATGTCAGTTTACTAAGTTGTTTATATATGGCGAACTTATAGTTATATCAATGACTTCCATCCTACGTCTATTTACGAAGATTGGAGTATTACCTTTATTCAAAATGTCTAAGTGATTTGCCATTATGAATTGCATTATTGCTACACCCCTAGGATTGGTTCCAGCACTGCCCCAAACTGTGTGGTGAGCATTTGCGTCGCTACCAATTACGAGGTGAGATCCATCCGCTCTACACCTAGCCACCAGCGCCTTTAGTTCCCTTGAGAGCGGAACGTTAGGGGAGTCGAACAGAAGATAGGCCTAACCGAGTATATTCTCATTCGGCCCACCTCCGCCTATTCCCACCCTGACCGCCACAAGGTCTTGATGACATAGATTTACTCTTTAAGCGGGCATGACTTTTTTCAATTATACTTAGTTATCTGCGTCATAACAAAAAGTTAGAAGTATCATATTTACGCCAAAAACAAATTCAACACACAATAGAATATATTTAAATTTCCAACAAAAATGAAGAAAGCTGTCACATTAAAATTATTTAATTTTTCGAAATCATTAAACTCTTCGATAAATAAATTTTTAAATATAGATTATAATTCTTTTCTTTCTAGATCACCCACCCCACTCTTTGACATTTTCGAGCTAGCCCAAACTCTGATTCTTTTGGTGTTTAATTCTGTCCCTGTCTTTTGTTGCGGTATTCGGTGTAGGCAATTTACTACTTACTTACTGTGCTGCGGTTCTTTCTTTCTTGTCCGCACAGAATATCAAGACACGTAACAAGTTTCGATAAGTCAGCGACGTGAGAACACAACAGTTTTTATAAAATTATAAACCAATTTGGTAAACCTTTGGCGTATTTTTTTTTTATATTAAATTGTAGCCAACTCGTTTTAACGGTGCAGTTTTGCCTTGTAAATGTCGTCAAGAAATTAAAAGAATATTTTACCAGCACATTTGCACCCGGGTGAAGGAAATAGTATAAAGCCTGCAGTAAATCGGGAAACACTTCGTAAGAGCAAATAACTAACTGGTGTTAAATTCAAGAAAACATGAGCGAGGTGGTTTCAATTTGCGGAAACATGAGCGAGAGTAGCTAAGAGTAAAGGACCAAAAGTGAAAGAGGTAGAGGGCGCCAATTAACTAGATTTAAAAATAAAAAGCGGGTTTAAGACCTTCAAGAATGAATCTAATTTGTAAATGTTTTCGTGATTTACATTAATCTTGGAAACGCTATAGGTATATTAATTTTTACTTAACATTGTAAGCTCAAAAAGTGAAACACATACTAAATACATACACAAACTAAATAAACTTAAAATAAAATTTTCTTGAAGTTAATCAACCAACTGTTCAAAGCGTAATGTGGAGCACAGCACAGTACATCTATGAAACAGGGGCAGTGGGAAAAGTAGACAGAAAGAGATAGAAGCCTTCTGGAATGTTGTGCTTCAGACGTATGAAGATTGTAGCATGGACAGACAAAGTTAACAACAAATAGGTTGTAGAAATAGTAGAGGAATAAAGATATCTGTGGAAAATGAAAAATAGTAGAAATAGATGGACAGGAGACCGAGATCGGACTTTAGCACACAGATAGTGATAGAGGCAGACTGCAAATTTCAGGGAAATGTGTAGGTTGATTCAGACTAGAAAACAATGAGGGTACGCGTCCAACCAGTTCTAGGACTGAAGACCTAATGATGATGATGAAACAACCAACAAAGCTTCTACTATCGTATTAATTTGACACTATATCAATCACTAGACGAAAACGAATTTCTGTATAAATAATTTTAACGCTGAGTTACCTAAATTTTGAATCTGTCGTTAGAAAACTAGGAGTCTTGAATTTCCTAAATAGACAAACAATTCAACAACCAAAGGATATAAATAGACAACGGTAAATTTAATATCCTCGTTATAGCTACACAACTTTTTTTATAAATATAAAGTAAAAATTATGAAACAAAGTCTTACGCTGAGAGTTTGATCGTTTGTTAATATTTACATAAAAATTAATATGTTACTTTAAACAAGTCAGTTCCCGAAACAGATTAAACTCTTTTAACAGAAATGAATAATTCGTTAAAACATAGGTGTATCATTCACAAACTCTTTGCATCTACATAAATTTGATTAATGAACTAAAATTTCTACATCTCTTATTTCTTTAAAAAGAACTAGAGATTTTAGCTTAATAATAATAAGTTTATCATTTAGATAAGAAACTAGGGAAAATGAGTTTTCAAAGTTTGCCATTTACGATTAAACAATGTGGAAATCTCTTTGCTATTGTGGGAGATACTCACAACCCCATACGCAGTTTAACAAAATTTTAAGGCTTTAAGCTAAAGAAAAAAGTAGCATACCTCCAGGTGCGACAAAGTACTCATCGTCCATGTCAAGAACGGGTGCAGCTTGAGAACAAACTCGACTTTGAATAAATGTATACCATCCCAAAATAATACGACGTATTTTTGACATCAACATCCAACTACTTTATAATTGAATAAAGGTTATGATCACTTTGACCCAAATTCTTAAATATTATAATTCCAATACAGGTATAACTCAACTTTTACGGAATTCGTCCGATGCCTTGCTTAGTAATCTCAAACACATGGCACAGTTCCATATTTTACAAATTTTACAAATACCAGATAAATATCTAAACGACAAATTAAAAATCACACCTAATTGGGTGTGCTAGAAAAATGCAAGCATCACCCAAGAGACTACAATTTTATTAATTTTTAGAGTTAACACTGATCGATCACAAATACTTAATTAGACCATCATTTAGAATAGTAACGGCCACATACAAGCCGTCGGTGCCTTCCAGGTACGCTTCTCGTCACCAAGTACCAATTCATTCTGTAATTTTTAACTGCTCAAAACACAGGCCAAAACTCGATCCCGAAAACCATAAAGAAGTTCTTGCAAACACATGCTCAAAAATGCAGTAATACAAATGGTAATAAGTTCTATAACTGGAAAATGAGCACATTCAAAATGTGTGAACACTAAATTAGTTCAAGGATTTTTATGCGAAAGGATATAAATGCGCCACAAATTGAAGATCAGCGGTTTTGATACGTGTTTTTGATCTTACAGAATATTTGAGTTCAAGTTGTACAAATTATAACACTTGCCGGTCAATAGCAACTAAAGCAACCAATATCTCGCTATCAGCGATATGTCTACACCTCTAATTGCTTTCTGGTCATTGAAGTGCTTCATGCGTTTTTCAGTGCTTATAATCGACATCTTTACCTGATTTGTGATAATTAATTTCTAACTTAATATCGATTTCACTTTATAGTTAGTCACTTGTACCACCTTTGCTCTTTAACCTAGCCCAGTCAAAATCTTATTAGTATTAAAAGGCACTTTCAGCATAGTGATGCAAAATATTTAGCAAGTACAATAAGCACCTAATTGGCTGCTAAAGCAGGGTGCTCAAGATATATAGTAGAAATTCTAATTTCATTGTTAAATACAAAATTTTAATTACTTCGTTTTAGTGCTGTTTAAATATTATACATTTTAAATTTGCAAAATCACTGCCTTCCATTTCAATTTTAATTAAAGATATAATCATAGATTGGTATAATTTGCTTTTTATGCAGGTACATGTAAAAATTTATTAAACTATAAGAAAAATTCTAATTAATTTGTGACTACACACAAATGACTAGGGACGTCTAGAACCGGATGTAAATGCTTTTGTATCTTTTAATAAGATGTTAAACAACAAAACCTACTGTAGGTCATCCGCCATTTTGCGAATTTATAATGTGCTTAACTAACTTTTTTATATTAATATTTTGGCAATTGTTTATACAGCACACATGTTATGATACATAGGTAACGATCAGGATTCCCACAATCTCAATAATCGTCTCTAAATGGTTATAAGTAAAAAATTCACTAGGAAGAAACCATAAGTTAAATAAACACCATTCAACAGATAACCAATGAGAGCGCTATAAAGTAGATAACTATCGATAAAGAAGAAGAGGACTTTAGTCAATTATTAATGAGACAAGAAATAATTTTAGTGAATTGTGTTTTTGAAGCTGAACACCGAAATCACGCCCTTTTAATGGACTGTGAACGTTTATCGTTTTATCCAAACTTTCAAGGCAGAGAAAGAAAGAGAGAGAGCGAGAGAACGCGCGCGCGCACGAGAGAGAGACAGAGTGAGAGGGCGAAAGAAGGGAAGGTAGAGAAAAAGCGGGGAAAAAGGAAAGAGAAGAGGAAAAGGAGGAAGAGAAAAAGAGGAAGAAAAATAAGCGGTGAAAGAGAAGGAGATGGGTGAAAAAGAGAAAGGGGGCAGTAGTTACTAAAAACACTAAAGAACTTTGAAATTTGACTACGAGCACATTAGTCACAATTGTTTTATTTTAATGCTTAAAGGATGGAAGCAGTGTCGCGTACAGTCAGACCTTTTGACTTCACAACTTGTTGTAAACGTTTTCTTGTACAGAACCAGGAGTACCGCATTTGATGGCTGGAACTAAATTTGATAAAAACTAATTTGAATAGATAACTGAATTTGGCTAGAACGGCATTGAAATCTTGGAATTTATATATTGCCTTTCAAGAAAAAAATTAACCTTGTCGAGTTTAATTTACTCGTAAAGTAATGAGACTATGTCAATCTTCAGTACAACACTTGCAGGCGATGATAAACTGACAAAGAGGAAACGTGTGCCTTGTGATACGGTTATTTAAACATTTATTAGAAAATTGAAACCAGAGAGGGTAAATAATTAAAGAAGCTCCACATGAGCGGGTTTACTGTCTATGTTAAGACAATTTGCCGGCCAAATTTAAGAAGCGGCGTTCCGCTTTTGTTGCCTTTTAAACGGCAGAAATCTAGAGATTTATATTCAGTATACAATATCTGTATAGAAGAATTCAGGTAAATGACTTCGGCATGTGGCAGGTTTAAATAAATTTTTGATTCACAACCAGAAAGTGAGAACTACGTGAAACATTGCAGGTTATGCAATTTGCGAATATCAATGAGAGATATAATCGACTGATTTCTCTTTCTTAGTTGAAACCCCAAGGCTCGTTTGATACAGTTTTTAACTACACCATTCCCTGACCTCACTCTTCAGCACCTTATAACAATCTTTATTTACGCCCTTCTTCATTTAATCTAGTTCCTGCCTGTCTCTATAAATTGCGTGGTTTATTTATTTCCATTCACCAGGTATAGAGTAAGATAAAGCAGAAGTGCGCACTTAATATTCTGTTTACCGTAATTATGTAGAGTTATTATTATTTAAGAACGTATCTAGTATGTAAAGAATGGAGATTATAGTATTAAAAACAGCTTTTAGATTTTCTAAAATCGCGTGAATTTTTTTATAGAAACGAAAAATAGCATTAGCCGAAATGCATTTCGCTGCAAGTGTAACAAAAGGCAATAACACTACACCTTAACCATGTAAAACAAATTTTATGGATATCTAATGCCGATATTTAACAATCAATAATATCCATTGCATTAACATATTCCGACGATTTGAGCGAAGTAATTTCAATTTTCACTCATTCGGTTATGCTATGAGCAACCTATTAATTTAACAAATAAAATTCAAACCCATTTTTCTCTGAAGGAAAAAATCATCAAAACGATGTAGAGAAGTAACCGCATCCCGTGTAACTTGGCATGACGTTCCTGTTTCCTATGTTGTCTAAGCGTGGTTTTGAAGGTTCTGATAATTTACGGTTAGGCACAACAACTTTTTGTAGTTGACTCCTGCTGAATCTCATTTTATATTAATAGTATCTGAACTTATTTATCTTCGACCAAAAGGTGTTAAATCCCACTTTTAGATAATAGAATTGCCATTTTATTAAATGAGATAGCATATTTCTAATGTTACACAAGCGAAACTGAAACTGTTTCTGAAAAGGAAATTGATGAGATGTATCCATCGTACAACCTGTAACATTATTTTGTAATGTTAACTAATAAACAGATTAATTAATTAATTAAATTTCAATAACTGCCATAACTTATTAAAAAAAATCCATAATAAATTACTTTTATATTTTAGCTAGGCTCCCTTATAATAAAGACCAAGTTTAGAAATAGCGGCGGTCATCATAATTTAAAGCTCTACCCTTGCAAATCAAATACAATAACCCTTTTAAACCTTATGTCGGTTATAGATTGAAGAATCTAATAAAATTAAATGATATAGTACCTTTTAACGTAAATAAAGAAAATCAATTTTCAGTTGAAAAGCTTAATTTTCTTAATAATTTCTATGATTGATAAGGGTTATAGAAAACGAAACATTGAAAATAACCAAACTATTTTTCCAATTTGATTTGTTCAAAGATTGCAAGTAATTATAAGTAGTCTGGTGATATCCATTGTATTTAAAATCCATTTCGACTCAAGTGGGTTAACCGATCTTTTGTTAATGGCAGACCACTGTCGCCAACAGGTATGGTCCACAATTAAGTAATTAAAAATTTCAAGAAGATACAAAATAGTTATACCATTAGAAAAATAATTGCTTCCGTAACCCTCATCTTAAAAGGAATTAGATTTGGTTTCTAAAATCTTGTTTTTGGGAATGTTCTGTTCAGTCATTGGATAACAGAAATATGACGTAAATAATGGTTAGAGTAGGAATTAATCTATATAACTTAAGGCTTTAGCCAAAAGACGGAGATTTTCCAATGGGGTTGTCCGTGGTCAAAAGGTAGAAACGTAGCCACAGCAGTTTGCGGGTAGCGTTCTCCGGCAACACAGATATGATATTGCACTTAGTATCACGATAGTGAAATTGGAAAGGAGTAATTAACTCTTCCAGTTCGCGAGGGTTACGCCCGTATGTTCGCGGATTTATAGTGGTATAAAGTAATAATAAAAAGCTTGTAGGCGTGTAACGCACAAGTTATATTGTCAACAAGATCCTGCCGGGTTCGTGTGCCATTCAATTATTTAAAAATTACAAGCAACAAGAGCAACAAGCGAGATTCTCTCCCCCAATTTAAGAACTGTTCTACGTTGGAAGGCAAGCCATCAAACAATGGACAATTTTTAGTAAGTTTTTATAGTTAAGTAGAATGACCAATTTTTAGTTAATTTATTTGTTAGTACGTTTTGGCCATAAACCATAGGATTAATTTAGTGTAAAATTTATAAGATAAGTTTCTTTCGTATAATTGTTTGGGAATTAGTTATGTACGCAAAATTATCATAATTCCATATTCACCCATTTAATCTAAACTTTTAAATTAAAATCAATGAATTTCTGAATGTAAGAGGTTCACGTTTATTGCTCTGTGAAGTAAATAGTTTTGTTTGCCGTTGATTAAGTCAATAGTCTTTTTATTTTTTTGATCATGAAAGTTGCATAAGTATTCAAAAAGATAAGAGTTTATTAAAAAGGACAATTGTCCTTTTTGGTAATTGTCATTAAGCCACAATATTTTTGAAAGGTAAGTGCCAAATTTTTTTGTAGTATATTATAGATTAATTTAACCCTTTCTGCAAAATTTTAACCCTCTATATGATCCACGACCTTCCGCTAGCTAGTGCCGGTGACCCCTCTTTAATTTTTGTTTTACAGGCCGCCCCTAAACGACGTTCTTTGACGCAGAAAGCGTTGCAATATCTTTACATACTTCAGAATCTAAAATTATCGGGCGGTATAGTGAGTTATACTCACTTCTATCAGCTCGGAGAGATTTACATTTTCAGATTTTTTGTCGACATGGTCAGACAAAGTTAAGAACAAAGAAGTTCTATAAATGGAATGAGAAGAAAGATATATGTAGAAAACAGTAAAAAGTAGGAGAGATAGGATGATAGGCCACATACTAAGACATGAAAAAATAGTGCGGAATATATTAGAAGCAGAAAAAGACAAAAGAGGGGTGGAGGTATCTCTAGATTGGATAGTGAAAAATGTAGGCTGCGGGAATTTCGGAGAAATGTGTAGGTTAACTCTAAATAGAAATCAATGGAGGTGCGCGTTCAACCAGTTCCGGGAAGGAAAACCTAATTGTATTTCAACTTTATGATTATTGTAAACAACTACAGATGTTGGTTTTGCAATATTCTCAACAAATGTTGATGGTGTATAAGGAGTAACTGGAAAGCCATTGATTCGGCAAATGTCTAAGCGGTGGAGGAACTTGGTGGTAGTAAGATTGCTTAACCCCCTTCGCGAATAACTGAATATCGGCGAAATAAGATATAGTTTTAGAAATCAATAGAAGCGGAAATTAAAAAAAGATTAGTACAAGACCGTGCTGAATTTAACACAGAAAAAGCACCTGTTATGTTTGAAGACAACAAACACAGAAGGAAAAAATTGTTGAAGGCATATGTGTGGAGCACATCACTGTACGGCTGTGAATCGTGGAAAGTAGAAAAAGCAGACAGAAAGAAATAGAAGTCTTTGAAATGTGGTGCTAGAGATTTATGAAGAAGATATCATTGACAAACAAAGCTAACAAAACAGAAGTCTTAGAAATAGTAGGGGAAGAAAAATATCTGTGGAAACCCGTAAAAAAATAGGAGAGATGGGATGATGGGACACATTGTAGGGCATGATAGAATAATGCAAAATATATTAGAAGTAGAAAAAGGAGAAAGAGATAAGAATATTGCACGCAGATAGTGGAAGGTGTTAACTGTGGAAACTTCAGGGAAATGTGTAGGTTAGCTAGGAATAGAAATCAATGGCGGTACACGTCTAACCAGTGCCAGAAATGAAGACCTAATGATGATGCCAACATTTAGTCTAGTGCGATTATTAAATATGTTACGTTAAATTTCACCCGACTGAATATTTTCGTTCAATTTCCGCCTTTTTCAAATTTCTCCGACACTTTGTATAACTACCTGTTATGAGTGACGCTTCTGGTCAAGTATTACTATTCGTAATTCGTTTTGTGCATTTTATTTTAAGTCTACAATAGTTCGTTCATTAATCAACCTTACACTTTTATATCGGTATATTATCGTAACGTCTTAATTCATACGAGTATTGTTATCAACACAAGCTACACGGTTTGGATATTCTAGAAGTTTTCTTTCACATTTGGTTGTTAATTTGATAATGCGCTCATCGCGTTATTAAACATTCTTTCCCGACAATTTGAAATTGTAAGAACGTATTACCCAATATTTCTTTACAAAGTTAAAAGTATTTGCACCAATTCTGCTCTACGCTTATTCCTACTGATTCTTCCTTTTTGAAATACAGCACGGAGTATACAAGGATTGGATTATACCCGTGGTAAGTGCGTTTTGATTTAGAAATTTACTTTACCGTTCGACATCGCCTAATTCTGAAATGATTTTCTAGTTTTGGGTACCGCCTGCTATTTCTAGCGCCAACTGCTTGGTTTCCTTCTGCTGTCTATATTAATGGCTTACTCCCTTGGTTAATGGTTGCTATCCGCTGATTCCGAGGTACTGTTTGGGTTACTCCCTGTATGTTTGTTGTGGTTTGTTTAGCATTCTTCTTAATCTTCTTTGGGAATGAAACCACTCATAGTTTTTAAAATCTATTTTATTTACGTTTCGATCCATGACCTAGGATCGAAACGTAAATAAAATAGATTTTAAAAACTATGAGTGGTTTCATTCCCAAAGAAGATTAAGAAGAACTGTTTGGGTTGCTGTCATACTGTTTAACTACACACTACCTTGGCTGTTCCACCACTGACACGGATTAATTTTGGTGAGATTAGTATAAGGCGTTATGGTAACTAAATCTATACTGTGACTTATGACACCAGTAAAACGTCCGTGTACTTACGTAATTTAACTGGATGTGTACTAAATTCCTAACCTATTTATTCTAATATATACTCATATTTACAATAGCCTGGAGCGCAACATTTGATGTATCTGTTTAGTTCTGACACGTTAGTAAACTCTGTCTCGCCACGCAAACATGACGTGGATAACATTTTATTCTAAGAATAATATTTTATACCGGCGCTGATAGCACAAATATTCTATTTATTACTTTAGTGTTGCAGTATACTTTGTAAAGCAATGCTCCGTGAAAACTTTTTCATTAATGCATTAGGCTACATGCATAGTCATAAAACGCATGTATCAATATTATCTATTTGTTTTGAGTCACTTGATACCAGAAAGTTACGGGAAGCGTTTAGTGTTTTGATAAACTGTGGATATATGTTTATATAATTGAGTTTTTTTATTACTTGGGTTCAGGTATTAAAATGGTTACTAGACAGGCTAACGCTCTGTCTTAATCATTGCTTTACTAATTATTACATGGTTGTCTTTATTTCAGCACCGCGATTTCAGATTATTGGAATTATGTTTTCAACGATAATTCTAGTCCGTTGAAAACATTGGCGCCCTATTCTAATTTCTATTTTGATGCTCCACTCCTATTGGTGTTCGTGGAGTTTATCCGTCGAATATGTTTTAAATTGACTTGTATTTGCAATAATTTTTTTTTATTTACGATTAGCTTTTACTTAGTTACTTTCTCCCAATTTCTTTTTTATTCTTATTCAAAAAGACTGATCATAGGTTGGTGGTGTTTAATATGATCTGTAAGAAAGGCAGAAGTTATCCGAAACCATTACTAACTATTTCGCGTGTATGACGGGTCTCTTTAAGTGGTATGGTTCTTTTAATGAGGATGATCAATTGTCCATTTTGCTTCGTAGCCTTGATCCATTTTATAAAACCTATTTGCCTACGGTCCACTCCTTGCAAGAACTACAAAACTAATGTCAGAAGTTAGAACCGGCAAAGATTCTGGCCGATAATTCCGTAGCACCTAGTCACGACCAACATACTGTTACTGCTGAACCGGAATCAGCCCCTGCTATAGTCAGTCGCTACTCCTTTTTCGGCTTCCCACCAAGGCTTTCCTGTGTGGGAGTGGAATATGAAATTTTCTTGTGTTTGAAACATTCTTACTGTACATGATTTTCTTTTTTTGGAACGGGTCGAACCCAACATGTCTCAGAATTGCAGTTATTTGAGTCTGCAGTGAACTTGTTTGAATCTAAAGCATTACTTTGGTATCGTGGTAACCGGCATAGGTTTTCCAACTGGAATTCGTTGTCTAATTTACTGAATCAACATTTTGAACCTCGGATTTTGCTTATAAGTCCGCTACTATTGAGGAAAATACTTTTACTTCACATGACTGCGTCGTTAAGGTACCTCCTACGCCTACAAGTAGATCCGATACTTCTTCGGTACGTTCTACTGTACTTCTTCCTAGTTCTGCTTCAACTCATCAGGTCGTATGCTTTAATTGCGATAAACCCGGTCATCTCTCGACACGTTGTACTCGTCCTCAAGTACTCCATAGTTATGGTTGCGGGCATAAAGGAGTTTCTCACCATAACTGTCCGAACTGTAATCCTACTACTAATAGGTTTTCTAATAATACTCTAAGTTCTGTTCTCAGCTCTAGCAGCCAAATTTCTTCTGCTCCTAATTCTACGTTCTCTTCTGTACCTCATCCAGGTTATCCTGCTACTACTGTCAAAGATCCCAAGGTCCTGGGTTCGAATCCCGACACGGCCGACTGCTTGAAGAATGGCAGGTGAGCATTCTTCACAAAAATTACGCCCTCGTTCGGATGAGAGGTTATATGGAGATTCCGTGTGTGAGTGTTGTCACGCACATTAAAGATCTCTACCTAACCTGGAACGGTAAGGGTTCGGCAAAATTCTAAATTTTTCAGGCAACAAAAAACTCGCCTCCTGGCCAATGTAGTACCTTCGGATGGAGCACTGGAAATGTAAACATACATACCCCTCTTCGGCAAATATAGTTTCGAACAAAATTTCCTCCATCTCTAATTCTTCTTTTTGTGTACCTCCTTCTTCTTGCCCTACTACCAGTATATCCTATCCTTTTCGACCATATATGTGTTCAAATTATAATATTGTTTGTTTTGGCTATCACGCCCCTACTAACAGAAATTCTATTAACAGGGGCCAAATTTCTTCTGAGCGTTGCGATTTAAACGGTGATCAAATGGATCCTACGTACTCCCTTCCGCCCCAGACTGTACCTCCACCACCATTGCAACCCATACTTTGAATTAGTGACTTGCAGCTAGCTTCTCAAGAGTTTGTTCCCGCTTTCTAAAACGATTCTACTCCAGAAATTTCTGTCGTGTCTGCAAGCACAAATGTCGCTGAAGTTACAATAATTTCTAATTCAGTCAGCGAAGGTCCTGTTGAAGTCCATGAACCTGTATGTTTAATGCCTCTTGCCGTTTTTGTCAAAATTTTACCTGTTCCTG
Source organism: Platerodrilus igneus (assembly GCA_036346225.1). Lineage (NCBI taxonomy): Eukaryota > Metazoa > Arthropoda > Insecta > Coleoptera > Lycidae > Platerodrilus > Platerodrilus igneus. Next base: position 10,285,094 of record JARFIW010000791.1, read on the forward strand.
CTTTCTTAAATGCTTCTACTCAAGAAATCTCTGTCGTGCTTGCAATAACAGCCGTAGCTGCAGTGAAAATAACTTCTAATACAGATAGAGAAGATCCTGTTGAAGTTAGTGAACCCGTAGCTGTGATGCCTGTTGCTGTTGTCAAAGTTTTACCTGATCCTGTTTCGTTATCTACTATTGCTAAGGAATCAGTTTCTATTGTGGCTGAAGTTTTGTCTGTTTTTACTCCGTTGTCTAACATTGATAAAGTCTTACATTGATAAAGTCTAAACTTCTTTTTTGGACGTTGATGAATCGTTGCCTGCTCTTACTCATTGTTCTAATGTTGACAAAATTCTTTCTGGTTGTGTTTCTTTATCTAATGCTGACATACTTCTACTTGCTTCTGTTCTTTTAGCTAAGGTTGGTAAAACTCTAGCTGGTGTCTCTTTTTCTAATGTTGATAAAGTTCTCCCTGATGCTGTTTGTTTTTGTAACGTTGATGAAATCCTGACTGGTTCTGCTCCTTTCTTTAATGTCTATAAACTTAATTCTACTCCTTTACCTAACATTGACGAAGTTCTACTTGATACTGTTTGTTCTTGTAAGGTGGATGAAATTCTCCCTGATTCTGTTCCTTTAGGTTCTGCTGCTGAAGTGTTATCGAATTTTGCTTCTTTTCCTAAAGTTGATACTCCTACAGCCAATGCTGTTTTCTGTCCTAACTGTGATTCTGATAGTCCTTTATCTAACATCGAAAAAATTTTATCTGCTTCTGTCCCTTTCTCTAACGTACCTGAAGTGTGCTTTGCTTGTGTGTCTTTTCGTAAGGTTGATTCTCTTACAGTCAATACCTTTTTTTTCTACCGTTTATATTCTGACAACCCATGATGTTTTCTTTTCTACCATTGACTTTTTTACCACCAATCCTAACAGCAAACAACTTTCTTCCATAACGCGTTCGGAGTTTCCTAAACTACGACAACCACTACTACCTCCACCCTCGCCACCTCTTAAACCGCGTGCTACAACTGCTACACCCACTGCTGTTCCTGTTCTGTAGAAAACTACCAAAATGAGACATAAATTAGTCTATGCGGATTCCGAACCTGAAGATGTGTGGGCAAATTCCTAATGTCCTTGATCTCGTTTTATTTTCTTGCTGGCGACGCAAACGTCTTAAGCCCAATATCTAGTCCTCGCGTCCCCAGGTCCTTAATCCGATTTTGCTCTCCTTAGGACTTGATTTCTAAACATGGCGATTTCTTTTTACTTCCCTATTTTACTGGGTTTTCTTTTTTTCACCCGTGTGGGTCCGGAAATAGAATAAACCCATGGTACGATCTATCTGTCGTAAGAGGCGACTAAAGCGGTTCTACACATACCCACACACACTTCTTACACACAACCATACACATCCACATACACACACACACACACTCACATACCAATTCATCAACACCCGCATACACACAGACTTGGTACACACATACACACACACTTCATAAACACACAGATCACTGTTTGGTTCTCCTTTCTTCCGTTCTTGAACGCCAACTCCCGTGTGGGTCCGGGAAGGGAATAGCCCCATATTACACACACACACACACACACACACACACACATACACACACACACTTCATACACACGCATACACACACATACACTCACCTACTCATGCATCAACACACTCGCTCACATACTCATACATCAACAACACACACACGCACATTTATTTATATTTAGTATTGGAAAACCTTCTGTTACTAAGATAATAGGACGTTTACTTTTTCTGCAAGAGTTGAATAAAAGGCGCCAAGCAAATATAGTGCAGTGCAAGGCCTGAATAGTCGGTTAGGTTCAATTTGAAATAGCGCTAAGTTAGTATAGAGATTTCTAAATTGTTAAACGCAAACTTTTGTGGTGTATAAAAGGTGTTGTATAGGTTTATGCTTTAACAGAGATACGAATTGCGGTATGCAAATCAATCATATTTGTTTTATACAAATGGTAATCTCTTTAGCACCATAGCAACGAACTTTTTTTACTGTTCTTTAATTGGTATACCATAAGCCTATTTTTTCGCAAAGTAGAGAGAAACTTCAATGTACTGCAAAACCGCTACAGGTATTACTGAAGATGATTACTAAAATGTTTACCAACACTAAGTTCTTTGCAATTGACGATTAAGTATTTTATTACTAAGTTTAGCTATATAAATTTATCTGCACAAGCACTAATTCTATATACACATTAAACGTATTTATTTTAATGCTTTAACCAGTAATTTATATCATAATACTCTCGAATTCATACTTTGACTGAACACTGCAACTCTGCCGCACATTTAACTGTAATGGTTCTGTAATGTTCTATATTATTCGCTTTTATGTGTTTTACATTAGTTTATGTGCACACTTGTAGCTGTCAATCAATCCATTGTTGGTTAAATAACTTTGTACTTTTCGATTTAAGACCCTTGGGTGCTTTTGTTACAATTTTTATATAATTTCAGACACCAATAGATGTATTTCTAATAAAGATTTTTAAATTTTTTTGCAACGCAAAGGTATGTATATTGTGTGGTTTTGTATGGGACCACATATTAATTAAAGCTGATGTACAATTTTAAAGCAAGACTAAACCAATACGTACTTTTTAACTATGATAACCACTATTTAAACTGTTCCAAAACCATAATAATTTGTGTTCAAATATGTACAAGTGAGCTATCTATATGCTTGCATGGGTTTTATAACGGGTCTAAAGCATAACATTAAACTGTCTTGTAATACATGACAAATATTTATTATCTCAGATAATTCTCTACATTTCTTTTTAATGTATGCATATACGTATGTTTGAACGTAAAACTTGATTCCAAAGTTAATTATAAAGACAACTGTTTCTTTTAAAATATGTTTTATTTAATCAGCGATACACTCATCAATAAAAAGAAATGAGAGCAGTGACATAAATATTTAGAAATATGCATCATATTATGTTATGGTAAACGAAGGACGTTTAGTCAACGACCTGCATTTCAAATTCCTTGAACTTGCTAATAATAATGCATCTGATCAGCGTGCTGTGTAATTAGCATGTAGTTATGCTATTAAAAATGTTCTTCTCTAGTGATTAAAGCTTTTCATGGTTTATTATACTGTAGAGATCAAAGAATATGTTACCTCTAAGGCAACATGTGTATTTAGACGATTACGATACAAGGTCGTGGATAAAAATTACCTTAATAAATTTCATCAACAATTTAGTGGAAGAATGCAGTTTGTCAGCTTCAATAAATGGTTCCGGAAATGCTAAAACAGTTAGTTTTAATATCTATTAACACCATCAAATATAAAACTGTCAAGCTATATTACACAAGTTGTAAACCCAATTTGTTTTTAATTATTTATGGAAGGAACTGTGTGATTTAAGAGCGGTCAAACTAAACTTTATTTGACAAAACGTTTTCTTTTAGGAGAGATTAAAATTTTGTAATCAAAATTTTATCCAACAATCAATGACGAACACCATTTGTTAATACAATTTTTATCAATTTCGTTTTTAATTTACTTTGACATAACCCTTATTTTTCTAAAACAATGTTGTTGATTTACGTTACTGTTAAACTTAAATCTAGCTGAAAAAGAAGTTAGTTTTAGTCTTTCGTATTTAATTAGTGCATCTTTATTGTCGTCGACAGCAGTGTTTTTTATTTATTTGTTCCAACGTTTCAGTAGTCTGCTACCTGAAATTTAAGCAGACCTGGTTTCCCCCAGAAAGAAACCGTGAGTAACGTGTGTGTGTGTGTGTGTGTGTGCGTGCGTTTGCGTATGTGCGTGCATGTGTGTGTGTGTGTGGTGTGTGCGCGCGTGTGTCGTGTGCGCGCGCTTGAGACGTGTTATGTGTGTGGGTGAGGTTGTGGGTGTATGTGTGTTGGGTATGAAGTGTTGATAGCCGTGTTACCTCCCCTTCTAGAACCAGGACCATCGGCAGCCGAAAATCTTAGTCGTCAAAGAACAACGCACAATGGACATTGCCTAGTTAGTCCGGACCATCGGCAGTCGGAAATCCAGATGTTGAAAAGGCAATGTAAGTGTGTGAATAGGCATTTGTGTTTGTACAGCGTTTAAGAAAGTAACCGTGAGTAAGATGTGCGTGTGGGCTTGAGGGCATGTGTAATGTGTGTGTGTGTGTGTGTGTGTGTGTGTGTATGTGTATGAGGGTTGTGTGTATATGTGTTGTGTTTGTGATGTTGATATCCGTGTTACGTTCCCCCTCTAGGACCAGGCCCATCGCTAGTAGGATATCCCAGTCAAGAAAGAACGCTCAACGGATATTGCCTTATCAGTAGCCGGAAATCCAGATGTTGAAAAAGCAATGTAAGTGTGTGAATAGGTGTTTGTGAGGTGTTTGCGTGTTTGTGTATATATGTATGTGTTTGTGTGTTACTTGCATCCACCTTGTATTCCCCCGTAGTATAAGGACCATCGGCAGCCGGAAATCCAATCTTCAGGGAAGAATGATTAACATATGTACTTGAGGTGTGTTTGAAATGTTAATTTGTGTTTATGCCCAGATCACCAAACGGTTGGATTGAATTGGACTAATTTTGTACAGGTTTGAACTTAATACTATTACATTAAAAACTAGGTTCTTTCAGAGGAAAGGATTTGTTTGTTGTATTATTTGCCTCAGGTATGGGTAAGTTGGGTTCTTAAAATTTAGCGTTAGTAAAAAGAAGAGAAATTCCTTATTCTACTACATAAGATTAACTTATCCTACTAATGTTAGTTATTATTTGTTAGAGACGGAGTTTTTGTTTCTTAATTTTAGGAGATGCGTTACTGCCTAACCCTCAAACTGGCTACAAGAGCATCAATTGCCGGAGGGGGCGGGACTTCCCTGAACTGGTGTTATTTCAGGATCACCGCACTAAACTTTCACCCTTCCCTCTGGTGACAGAGTTTCCTAGGAACCGCCAACTAAGACATCTACTTCGAGGAGACTCGAGGATCATTGTTGTCGCATGCGTGTCTTTTTCATCTGTTACGCTCTGTCTCTATCGTCTGTTTCTTATTGTTTAATAATATCCCTTATGTAGGCTGTGATATTTTTCCAGCTATCCTCGTTTCTAACCATTATTTTTTACCATGCGTTTAGATGTTAGTTTTTCTTGTATAAGTGTCTCTAGGGCCGTTCTTTTCCGTGTCCATTTATCGCATACAAACAGCGTGTGTCTTGCGTCATCTTTGAGGTCTCTACAATATTGGCACCTAGGTGAGTCTATCTTCTTGAATCGGTGTAGGTACGTCGCGAAACGCCCATGTCCGGTCAGCGCTTGAGTTTTATAAAAATCTACTTCTCCGTGTTTTCTATTTATCCATGATTTTATTTTTGGGAATAGGGTATGGGTCCATCTGCCCTTGTTGCTTTTGACCCATGTATCCTGCCAGGCGCTTATCGTGTCTTCGACTATACTTTCTAGCAGGGTTTTTTCTGTCGTGGGAATCTTTTTCATTTCTGTAAACATCTCTTTTTTTTCCACTATTTTCTGGTCTACTTGACTTGTGCCTGCTACAACAAATAGGGCTTCTGATGAGACAGTTCTGTACGGGCAACATATGCGAATACCCATGATTCTCTGCATTTGATACAATTCATTAACGCCTTTTTTAATTCTAAGTGCAGGTGCCTATGTTGAGGCTGCGTACAACACTGTAGATAGGGCCGCGGTATATAGCACTTTTCGTGTATGTGGGGTTGGTCCTCCTATATTAGGCAAAATCTTGTTCAGTGTAATCATAGTATTTTTTGCTTTCATACATGCCTTACTGATATGTCCCGAGAAAGTTAGTCAGTAGTCTATTCTGACACCCAGATAATCAGCAGTTAGTGATGGTTTGATATTATGCCCATCTATGTTGAACCAAAGCTTCCTCACTTTCCCACTACGACAGAAAATTACTGCTACTGTTTTCTCCGGGACAATTATGAGTCTATGTTGGCCCATGCATTTTGTGACATTTTCCTTTGTTTCATTCACCACATGTCTTAAGCCCATATCTGTGCTAGCTCCAGCTATGATCGCTAGGTCGTCGGCGTAACAAACCAGTTGTACACCTTCCTGGACGCCTATTCTCATACTGTCGTCGTTTAAGATGTTCCATAGTGTCGGGCCTAATACGGATCCATGTGGGACTTCCTCCGACCACCAGTAAGGTAATCCTTTGTCCCATCTAGCCTTAACCATGGGTGTAGACATTTTGAATGCTAGCCTGGCTTTTTCCGTACAGCTTATCGCCCAATCTCTATGTCTTTTTTGCCAATTCGTTTACTGAAGACCTTTAGCAGTTCCGTGTTGTTCGTGGACCCACATACCCATCTTTCTTTAGCTTTATTTCTCCTACGAGAGTTTAGTAGGATATAATGGTGATTGCTGCTACTCTCCTTGTCCAGGACCGACCATCTAAGATTATTTTCCATAATGCCATTTGAGACAATAGTAACATCTATATAAGAATGGTCCGTAGATCTCTCTAAGGTTGGCTTTATTCCATCGTTTAGCATTGTCAGGTCAAGTGACGTCATGCACTCGAGGAGATATTTCCCCCTCATGTTGCATTTTGTGCCTCCCTATAAGCTATGTTTAGCATTCAGATCTCCAGTCAAGATCATTTGGCTATAATTACCAGTGACCTCTGTTATCTGCTTGTGTATTTCCTCTAACGAGTCTATATACGTTCTCTTATCGCAATTATGTGATATATAGACTGATATCATGCAGAAGTCTGCTGTTCCAACGCTCACATAGCAGTCCCCTTTACTGCATCCCACAACACGATATATGCTTGGCATCAAGTTTATTATTGTAGCAGAATTAGTATCGTTTACATACATGTTTCTGTTCACAGTTGTTCGACATGGTTCACTGCATGCTATAAATGCGCATTTCTTCTGCACTGTTATTGCCATTGTCAGGTCATATGCAGTTTTACTTCGATTCAAATTAATTTGAAGTATTAAGGACTCGTACATATTTTAAATAACGAATAATTGTATGAATAAAAACTGTGTAGATATAAAATATATAGTACAGATTTTCACGAAACACTTATGTTAAAATTTCACAGTCCATTTCGACCAATTTTTCTTCGTCCATGTTTTCAACAACACTTTTTCGCCCGTTGTCAGTTCCACATAATTTTTTGGCCTGGTTTAAAGCGCTATTATATGCATTACAGCTTCTGCTCCCTGGTCTATTGGCCTGGTTACAAGTTAGGCAGAAATCCTCGTTGAGACATTTGCTTGAGAGATGACCTCTCTACCATATTTTCTGCATGCGGTAATTCTATTTGGGCCATTGCATATTTCAGTCCTGTGTCCATATCCCCAGGATCGGTAGCATCTCACTATTTCTACTCGTGGTTCCACGTTGCACGTCACTCTGCCTATCCTAAGGTGATCACTTGCTAATATATTAGCGTCCTTTATATTAATAATAAATGAGGTCGTCATCGTGCCCCCTTCTAGGTCTTAAATCGCAAAGTATAGTATTTGTTCTGTAGGCTTCCAAATTTACGTCCCCAGCCTCTACTATTTCGTTTTCTTCCGTGATCATATCCATACGTCTGATATGGACGGTTTGCATATTCTCTTTGGTGCCAATTTTTTTTATTTTAAGTCCTGTTGTTTTTCAGTGATAATTTGGTGTATGCTATTTAACGCGTTAATGTCTTTTTTAGTGGTTATCAATAGTTTACCGTCCCTCGTACTTTGTATTGCAGTTACTGCCTCAGCCACTTTGTGCTTCCCCAGATTACCTTTTATTTCACTAATAATGTTTTTAATATCTTTATCGCCCTTTTCTACCACCAGTGCGTAGAAGTCACGTTCCTGTTTTAGCGGGCCAGTTACAATTGCTTTTGTATTAGGGGTATATATTTTTATTTTTATATTTGCATCCATATACAAGTACTCCACAATTTTTTATAGTACCTTTATTGTAACCCCTTTAATCTAATGCATCACGATTTCTTTATCGTTTTCCGTCTCGGCTCTTAGTGCCTTTAATGCCTCCCATATCCCTAATCCTTAGTTTTCTAGAGCTACCCGAACAGCCTTGGTTTTTCTATACTTCTGTTTGCCCCTTGTTTTAATTTATTTAATTTTCGTTGCGTATTCGTATTCAATCACTTTTATTGGTTCGCTTGATTGCCCTATTTCAGGAAAAACAATCCTTATAGAGTTATTGTTTCGAATTTTCCATTTTAGGGTCATCCTTTTCAACGAAGATCACTTTTGTGCACAAATCCTGTGTATCAACCTGGTTTCCTCTGATCACCTTGGTATTTTTGTATAGGTTATTGTTCCACTCTAGCCCTTTAATTCGAATCCATTCGTCTCAAGAGTCTCTGGAATTAAATTGCTCACACATTTGCGCTCCACAGTCTTTTGTGTTAGTTATCAATGTTTGGTGTATTTCCATCTTTTCCATTTTTGCTTTTAGACACTTTAGTTGCTTTCTTAGTTCTTCTAATTCTTCTTCCTTTTTTCTTTCTTCATTTTGATTTAATATCGCGGTTAGGTTTGTAAAGACTTCCTTTAATTCAACAAGGGTTGTTTTTAAGTAAACGTGTACGTATCTATTCTCCCCTGCAAATTGATTTACGTCGTTTAGGATGTTATTTACTAAATCTAGTTGTTTGAACATTTCGGTGTCTTTCTGGAATTCCTCTGATAGAGTGCTTTCACTACTGTCTCTTGCATATGTAGGCGTAATTGTTTTACGTTTTTATTTTCATTTTGGTTAGGAGTACCGCTTTTTTCGATCAACACAGTAGGATGTATGTATTCTGTTTTTCCCTGTGCCCATTCTAGTGAAGCACTCCGTGTTAATTTTGTAGGTGTCCTGGTGTAGGTGTAAAAGCCGCCTGATTCTCCGACGGTTTTGGACTGTCATTCTCTGTCCCGTCTGTCCGTTTTGTGTGGACTGTCTTTATTATTTCTTTTGCCCATTTTGTCTTCCGGTAGCTTACCACTAGATCCTTTGGCCCAGTCGTTCACCAAGCGTGTGGGTTTGGTCACCATGGTTGCTGAGTAACTGGTCCCCCTCCCCCTCCCAAATCCGCGGGCCGGTCCGCCGTGCCGGTGGAGGATTCTCCGGCACGTGCGATTCCGGTACCTCCCTGTGGTAATTCATTTTTATTCAATTCGAATTCAATTTTGCTGACTCCTTGGGTCTAGTTTTATTATTCAAAACTATTTTGTGTGTTTGAAACGTTTAGATTCCCCTCTAAATTTGTATACTGACAAGAGCGTCGTACAACACGTCCGCTACTGACCATAACCCGACCGAGACTCGTTAGGGAGTTGCTAATATGTAGGCGTATGCAAATTCTACATGTTAGGGGGTTGGGTTGTTTCAAAGTCGGGTTTTCGTTCCAAATCACCTCGTGTAAGATCTTGTTGAATAATGGTTGTGTACGTGCTTGAAGGTACGGTTGTAAGTCATTACATTCGAATACTAGATGTTCTGGTGTTCTTATTTCTCCGCACGTGCATATGTTGTTGTCAACTAAATTCATGCGTTCTCTGTATGTTGGAGAAGGTCCGTGGTCAGTTTGGTAATGGATAAATCATTGACTGGGCACTAGGTATTTGGTTTTTAGGCGGTCTTTGGTATTTGGGATCATTGCATATACCCGTCTACCGGTTGTGCTTTGATCCCAACGTGTCTGCCATTCTGCAAGTATGTAGTTCTTTATCTCCGTCTTTGTCGTGGGCAGTTGGTTTGTGTTTAAGATGCGTTGTAGTTGTTGGTTGTCATTGTGTTTAAGATAGTACATTGCAGCTCGCTGTTTCACTACTAGGTTCAAAGCCATAGGTCCCACTAGTACATGAGTGCATCAAGTGCAGTAGTCCGATGAACCCCGTCAGTCGCAGTAAAGCACTTCGTTGTGTACTGTTAATTTTTTGTCTAGGTTTGTGTTAAGGCGACGTCCCCAGGCACTCGAAGCGTATGATATCATAGCCCCAAGCACACTGTTGAGATAAAGCCTTACGCAATTAAGTGGTATCTTATAAGTCCTTTGGGCGAGCGTTGCGATGTTCTGCATGCAGAAGTTGCACTTGCACACGCGGTGTTTATATGTGTAAGATAATTCCGTTTTTCGTCTAATGTTAAGCCTAGATATTTTGTGTTTTGTGTTCTACTTATATTTACACCGTATAGTTTGATAGTGGGGTCCCTTGCCAGGGTTCTCTTCATCACAAGGTATGTAGTTTTTGTGGTGTTATGGTCATTTTGTTGATTTTGCACCAACTTTGTGTTTGGGTTAGGGCGATGTTAACTTTACGTTCGATGTCCCTTTTGAATTGCCTTCAATCAACAGCAAGATGTCGTCGGCGTATGCAATCGTCGACAACACTTCGTCAACGGTGTCCAGCTTATCCAGGAGTTCATCCATTACAATATTCCAAAATAGTGGCACGCATACGGAGCCCTGCGGGCAACCCTTATTTATATGTGTAGATTTATTCCATCAAAGCTCTTTACTATGGTGCGTTTAATCAACAGATTCAGTAAGTACTCCTTCCATAAGTGAGCGTCAAGTCCGAATAGGGGTCACGAGAGGTCATTGAAACCCAAATTATACTAAATCGTACGTATTGTTTAGCCGGGTTCACACAACTACTTAATTAATTTTGTATTGCAAATGTCAATTTGTTTCTCACTTTCGTTGTTGTTGCGTTATCGTTTACTTAGTTTTTTTTTCGTTATTTTTGCCTTATTACTTTATCTTTTATAAACAGTACTTTTCAATACTATAGTTATGTAGATTATTTGCAATTAATTACGTGGATATGGATCGACAGTCTTTCGCCCACTAAAAAACGCCCGTCAAAGCATTTTTCTGTTAACGATACGGAGCGGATTTTAAATACTCTCAACGTTTGTGGTAAACAAAATTTCAACAACAATAAGACGGAAATGATACCTTTACTGTAAAAACAGCAGATGAACATAATTTATTCATTATATCATCACTAGGTATTACTGATCAAAGTATATACGAGAGTACAAGCAGACTTATGTATTATATTTACCAAAACTTTACCATCGACAAAAAAATTTTGGACAACATTGACGATGAAATTAAGAGTTATCTTAGACGTATGATCCGTTCCATTTTTGAAAATAAGAATCCACCTACACTAAACAAAGTTCTGTATGCCACGTCTGTATATAACGAGATGTTTCAATTAAAACAAAGCACTCTAGGGACCTTCTTCAATAAAATTTATTTTAAGTAAATATAATTTAGCAGAGTAGATGTAGTTATATGTATTTAATTATAGAGTCCGAGGTCACGAAATAGTGTTATTAAATTCATGAAGACTATGTTATTTATAACAAATAATGAAATACAGGGAGAAACATTCAATATGGTAGAACTTTGACTCTTGTTTCAAAAAGCTGTTGCAAACTTAGCAGCAGACAATAGGAAAAGTGTTATTCGCCACGTTAAAGATTTAAAATTAAAAATGTGGCAACTCGACATTGTAATGGAAGTTGTAGTGGAGTCGTTGAGCATACAATTAGGGGACCACGACTCGCCTTCATTGTCTGAAGAAGAATTTGGAAAAGAAAACTAATACTCTTTTTTGTATGATCATTCTTTTATTAAAATGTATTAACATTTATTTTGCTGTATGCACTGTGCTTTAAATTATGATTATCACCTACTTATTATTGCGATGGATTTTAACTTGAATAAGTATTATAGTAATACCAATAAAGTAGTGGGCAATATCCATCCCATGGTTTTTGTGTTATACTAAATTGTGTTAGTCGTTGTGACAACACTCGAACAAATTAATATATGCACACTCATGGTTTTATAAAGATGCTTTTTAATACGCCATTCACTTGTACTCGCTTTAACTACCCCGCCATTGTTATTAAGTATAACAGAAGCGATAACGTCTACCAAAAAGTACATTATATCATTGAAAAATATTTTTCATCGACATATTGTAAATTGTTCACATTATACCGTAAACTTCAAGGGCTTTATTTTATCAGCCTTTCTTCGACAACATATATGATTTTTGCTGTGGTAATAACAAAGCCGCTTATACATATTTCTCATTTACGATACTCCTGACTTTGCTTCTGAAATAATGGTATTTTGCATACAAAACCTTTAATTTATACTTACAATTTATTATTAACCACTGAAGATTTCACAAACCAAGAAAATTTGAGATTTTTTTTAAACAAATTTGTGAGTTTTCCTAATCAATAGTAACGACTTCTTATTGTTTAAAACTTTTAGTACAAATAAACATTTAATTAAATACATTGTTAACTGGTTTATTACAGTATTTTGTTTAATTTTCAATCTTTTTCTCAAATTCTCAAAATTATTGGATCCCTGATACTTATAAAATATAATTTACAAAAGCGTAGTCTCTCTGATAAAGGGGTGTGGTTGAGGACTTAACTTTGAAATATGTCCCCTAAAGTTAGGGTGACTAATACTTTTCAAATTTAAAACCAGGACATTAAAATATCTCAGGCACATAAGTAATAGTCGCTGTCATAGAACGAAGTTGGAAAAATATTGCGGAGTATATACACACTATCTTTTTTCACGTCCGAGGCAATCCGCCTGCGACGGATTCATATTTATATCTAGACCAATGCTAAAATGTAACAATTTGTATATTTGCATTTTCTGATTTCCAAAAAAAAATTTTCCCTGCATTTAGATACACTTCTCCACACGTGTTAATAGGATTGGTAAAAAAGTGGTTTAGCACCGCAATGTTACTCATCCTTACGTAGCAGTGAACGTCAAGTGTGAAATATCTTGTAGCTTCTCGGAGCAAAAACTGTGCGCAGTAACTAATTTTGTTTCACTTCCTATCGTCGAGAACTCAAATTCATCTCTGTAGAAATCATAATGATTAATAACTACTAGCACCTGTGAGATCTAGAATATGATTATTATTTTTGAACACTCATCGTTAAATTTATTTCCCATTTTAAATAAAGCTTTCTGATGTTAGACGTTTTGAAGTAATCTGTAAATTTAGATTGTCCTCATTGTGGTAACCTCAATTTTTATTGTAGAATTGAATGTTCTGTTCGTCGTTTTTATATTACTCTTTTTCTATTTACTGAACATAGGTTTTATCTGCAGCAAACACAGCAATTTGTAAATGCCAAATCCTGCAATTTTTTAGCAATCTATGACCACACAGTTTACTGCCACTAGAATTAGGTCTCATTGAAAAACAAAACGTTGAAATAACATTAAATTTCAGCATACTTTAAGTGGTTGTTTCAACAAATTAATACCGTTAAAGCAAATATTAGATTTTATACTACCCAGTGCCGCTTTATATGCTAAAGCAATTTGTCTTTCTAATTTAAAAATTATATAACTAAACGTTTCTTTCATAATGTTGTCAGTAACGGTAAACCTAAATACATTAAATTTGACTTTAAGGATCCAATTATTTGGGTTGCCAGATGACGGGGTTATTAAATTCGTTTCCTAAAATTACTTAAAATCGTGAGAACTTCGACATACTCATTTTTTAACTTTTTAAATAGCATGAACTGGCTTGTATACCGTATGCTTATTTACCATTTTAGGAAATTTCTATCTAGGTTTGATTTGCGTTTTGTGCCCTATTGTCGAAATTACCTTAACCAAAGTTAAGGTTTGAAAAATTTTTCAATTTGATTTATAGATTATACGACAAACATTCTTTTAGTTCTCAATGTAATATATATGACTAATCAATGTAATAATAGTAATATTATAGGTAATAGTGAACAAATTATTTTGCTATACAATATACCGCACTAATAGACCAAGAGCTGGGAGTAAAATTACCTTCCTCATAAGATACCAAAGGTTTGCTATTGTAAACGTGTAATGTAGTAAGCCGTTTAATATGAGCCACCCGCCTGCCGCCCCAAAACGGTCGCCTTTACCCCACCCCATTTTTTTTAAAATCCAAAAAGTCGTCTAGAAATTCCTAATTAATACCAGGGTCATGTGCGTGAAAAAAAGGATAAAAGAAAAGAGATTAATTAAAAATAGGCGTCTCTGCCACCTAAAGTGGTCGCCTTTTAAAGCAAACGGGTTTGAAATGAACATAAAACCATCACCTACTTCCTCATAAGATACCAACAAATTTTTTGCGCAAAATAAGGTATTATCATTTAACCAATCTAAATAAAAAAGTAAACATCGGCAGACGGTTGCGTTTCGAGAACAGACGAGTTCAAAGGTGACGAAAACAACCCTTACGGATCTATCTTATATGGAAGTGGTTATTGCCTTGTTTATATCCGGGTGGTTTTTGCTTAAATAAAATTGATACACCTCAAAGCAAACGCGAATACGGGGGATGGGGAAGGGGGTTGCCCCCTTCCACGTCAGTATAGCCTACGTTGACTGTGTGAATGAATCAGTATATTAAAGGCAAAAATCAGCAGTTTTTTCAATATATTTGCGACACGTTTTTTAAACAAAATTGCTCCCCCCCCCGTAATTTTTGCTTAGATCCACGCCTGCCTCAAAGTATTGCTACAAGAGTGTCGGCCACTTAATATAGACGGTCGCATTTTTAAAGCAGACGCATTTAATGAGAATAAACTAATAGATTGATAGCTGCAAACTACATGTTCTACCAACTTAAATTTTAGTATTTAAAGGAAATAGAACTGTACTAAAAATAAGTGCTGTGCATCAGCTGCAGTAGGTACCTATACAATTTACACCATTCTTAAGCTATTATATGACGGTATCAGAATATGTATTTAAAACCAATAGTTGAAATACCTACACCAATAGTATATTAATATACCTTGGTTTATAAAAAATATCTAAATACAAACAGTTTTTAAAAATATCTCAAATGTACATGCTCAAACTAGACATCTTCTTCATCACTAGACTGGTGATAGAGAATACTTATTTCATCATCATTACTATCAGATGAAATTGAAGTCGTTGTAATCTCTGCTAGAGAAGAAAGAGTCTGTGGGGCAGCAAGCCATTCTATTTGGTACTTGTTATCAATCAAAATCTTTCCATGAATTTCAGGATTATAAAACATTGGCATAGTTGCATAGTTCCATATTGCACAAATTTGATTTACCCTTTTGATTTTACTAAATAATGTATCACTGCATGATGGTAGTAAGCTGCTATCAAAGTTCTTTATTTTGTCAATAGGGTTTTTTCCTTGTGATGTACGACTGCTGCAAGAAAAACCAGGAGAATTATAAGGTCAGAACTATTTATTCAATTTATAGCACGTTGCATTTGTAATTTTACATAACTTATGTATTTAGAAGTAAGCTAAAATTTGCATGTAATTAAAATATAGTGTGTAAAAGGTCAACAAAGATTTGGTTGCTGCGTAAAATTACGCTTAAAAAATAGGATAACTTTTTGAACGTTCAACGAAGCTATTCGAGGTAAGATACAATTTTTTTTTGCTTGCTTTAATTGCTTAAGAAAGGTGTACAAATTTATAATCTTCGTAAAGAGCTAATTCGATAGGAATATTTATTTTGATTTTGATTTAAAAGTTCTATAAAAGGTAAATGATATTAAAAAGGGAGTAGATTTGTAAATTGTAATTTGACAAAAATTTTATTTTTGGTGAATTTCCTTTGTCTTATTCAAGTGTATTGAGTGTTGGAGAGGAGTGAGTAAAAATTCTCCGTTATCATATCGTCATTTCACTCTGTGCGTGGTTTCACTGAGCTAGTCAAGGCATAAATTTGATTGTGTTAATTTTGAACTATTTTAAAGGCACAGAGAGGTGGCGATCAGCAGGCAATTGGTCGATACGCACCTGGCGAGTACGGCGATATCGCATCATTTTTAATGTAGAAAAAAAATTGTTTTAGTTAATGGAATCCACAACATCGCGTGTAGAAACACTTTTTTTTAAAAGCTTCATCTAAAAAGTACTCGACTGTGTTCCGATAACGTATAAATACGTAACTATCTTAAGAGATTTTATTTGATTGTGTTTTCAAAAGATTATGGGAAGCCGCGTAAACAAACGCGTTATAAAAAATTTTTATGTTTAACGTAGTCTATAAAGAATTAACGTTATAGTGAAAAAGAACATTGAATTTCATTTTATTAAAAACGTGCATAGTATTTTCAAATAATAATAAGCTAATTTTGCAAGTAGTTAAGAAAAGTGTATTGAACCTCTAGACTTATCCAGTAAAGGTAAATAAACGTTCATTTTATAAGCTATAATATAAGTAAAAACAATTAACTATAGTCATAAATCTTGAAGATAAGATAACGCCTACGAAAATGGAAATAATTGGTAGCCTCAAGTTATTAAAACGACAAAGTTTTGTGACTGTTGCACAGATGCTTCAAATCCAACCAATTAAAAAAGGCTCACTAATAAACACGGAGATTCTAGATACTAACGTAAGGACGGATCCTTATTTTCAACCAACGAAAACGTAGAAGTAATAGCCGTAGTTACCTCAAGCTTACGGATGCGTGACGTAATACAAAGACTCAATTAACCCAATGAAAATCAAATACACATGCAGTTGTTCATTCCTTCTTCAAACGTTACGATGCAGTATATCATGTAGTAAAAATACTACAGTTTTTAGTAGTGAAGCTTTATAGTAACGGAAAAGTGTTTAGGTGTACAGAAGTAAGTAATATTTTAAAGTGCGTTAAAATGGTTTTATAAATGGAAAATGAATAAACAATAATTAGGTACTGCAGGGTAAGTGGTGACATAATTTTGTCCAGAGATGAGTAGTTCAGGCATAGCGAACGAAAATTGAATTTGTTGGTTATTTTACAAAGAGAAAAGCCAATGACCAGTTTTGCTGTGTTTGTATATATTAATACACTATGGTTCCTCATAATTCGAAATCTTTGTTGGTTGTTTTGCAAAGAGAAATGCGTCAGTCTGACAGGCTGCAAACACAGCGAAGCCGGTCACTGACTCTTCTCTTTGTAAAACAATCAAGAAATTTAATTTACTTTCAGTATGCTTGAACTACTCATCTTCAGGCAAAATTATAGATGACCATTAAGCTAGCAACTCGTTAGCTTCTGTCAACCGAGATCTCCAGCAGCATTAGGTGTAATACTTTCTTAGAAGGTCCGCTACTGTGTGTAATTGGTCATTTCTAATTTCCACATTATGTTAACTAGTGTAAAATTTGTTTAGCGCATAAGCGGGTACAAAAGAAATCTCAAGATTTTATGTCTCATCAACAAAGCGGTTCCAAACCATGACAAATAATTATCGAGGATTTAGTAGGACCATTTCCTAAGACCATTAACGGTTGTTCGTACATTTTATTTGTAGTCGATACTATTTCTAAATTACCATTCTTTTATCATTGCTTACCGCCATCCCTTCTGCAATTTGTCAAAAAATTGAAGAATTCGTGGTTCTGTTATTTGGTGCTCCACAGTATATTTTGGTACATAATGATGCTCAATTCCAAAATAATATTTTTAAGTCTTTAACAAATAAATATCCCTCCAAAATTATTTTCAATGCGCTATATCACTCTCAGGCAAACCCTGTGGAAAGGGTTAAACTGTGTTTTGAAGATCATGTTAGCTTCATAAACAACTATATTGAGATTAGGACCTACCAATAGTCAGTTGTATTGCTCGCACCGCAGTTCATGAAGTTATAGGCATGTCTTCATATTTTGCTAACTTTAGCAGAGAAATATTAATTGATGATTCTCAATTTGGCACTACTGCCGATTTAGACACTACCGTATGTGAGTTTTTCTGATAGAAAAGGTTTTCTAAGAGTGTTCCTGAATTCAGTGAGGTTAAATAATGAAATCTCAAGAAAGTTGGAGATGGCGTATAGTAAAGCTAAGGTTAACTATGATCTCTGCGAGGATAATTTTTCAGTATGTGACATAGTTTGGCTAATAAATTATGTTTTATCTGACGCTTCTAAATATTTCAATGCTAAAGCGACTACTAAATTTGTGAATCCATATTTTGCTAAGAACAGAAACTCAAATAATGCTTACGAACTATACGACTCAGGCACGTCCAAAGGCATTTGGCATGCTAAAGATCTAAAGCTTCACTCATATGAAACAAAATCTATTAAGACCTATCCTAATGGGAGTCCATATTCATCTTCTGCTCCTAATTTTAAGTCTACTTTTAAGTTCAGTTAGCTTAAGCTATTATTCGTTTGGGTACTCATCTCTTTGGTTTCTGAATTTCTTTTTGCTAATTGAGTTTTTAAAAACCATTTATCTATCATTTAATTTCTAAAAGAAATGATGCAATTAACAACCACTGTACTTTATTTATTTATTTAACCACAAAAATGAACATTTGTATTCGACAGAGAAGTAATGTTAAAACATCAACTGTTCGTACACTTCTACACACCTGTCACATCTCCTCCGGCCGTTGCTTACGGCTTGGTTTATATAGACCTGGACCCTTCTATCTTACTCTCATCAAGTAATTTATCAATTCCCAACAAACACATTTACGAGTCGCTGGTGTCTCCTTATATCAATCAATTTCATTTATTTACTATACATAAATACTCTTTGATCTATTCTTGCAACCATTACGTAATTAGTTGGGTTGACAAGCTACAATTATCATCAGTCTTGCACCATTCGTCGTCCTGAAGGGGTTGGACATCAATCAACCATTCTTTTTTGCTTTGCTTACCCTTATAGTCTAAGAAGGTACTTAAGTTTAAATTTATATCTACTTTCGCTTTAACATCGACCTTCATAAAATATATATTACACAGTTTCTAAAGCGTAAATTCAACATTATCCTTATTTATTAATTACCACCTACTGGGCGGTCGTAAACTGAAGGTCTACGTTCACACTTTTCTTTTTACATAAACAGTTAGATATCGTCGTATTACAAGTATCTATGAACTAAGCTTTCGAATTTTGTATTATTAATTCTACTTATTGAGAGGCTGCAACTAGCGTGACGTTAAAATTACCAAATTTTTCAGATTTTTTCTTTTCTCAATTAAATAATGTACAATTGAAAAATAGTAAACAATGTTCTGAAGAATTTTGAGAAAAAATCTATTTTGAAAGCGGGTATTACGTTCGTCTTCAAAAATTTCAAGAATAAAAATATACACCTGCATTATTTCACATAGCAAGGACTGTAATTCCTGAGGTTGACTCATTTTTAAATTAAAATGCCCGTATAAATAAGGTAAAAACCCATATTCTTCCCTAATTATATTTTCATCGTAGAATCTGTATTACTCAAGGTCAGTTAAGTACGTCATTAAAATATCGCAATTAAAATTGTAGAATTTTATTTTTTTATACTTACATTAGCAGTGAGAATGCAAAACAGCAAATTACCTCAAGCTGTAACATTTTCAAAAATTATTTTATGAACTACCCTGTTTACGGAAATATCAGTGACTAATATAATGATGTATTTTGAATATTTTCATTAGCTGAGAGGTCGTGATGAATTGGAATTCTAACAAAGTATTGAACATCACGAGGGTCCAACAAAAAATTGAACGAGTTAGGTCTCATAACTAATTATTTAAGCCACTGCAAATAGAAGCTTTAACGAAATCAAACCTACCAGTATACCAAATTTATTTTTTTTTTGCATTTTTAGCATTGAAGAATTGGCATTAAAGTTTTAAACGTAAGTTACTGAATGAAGTGCTAAGAAGAGGAATTTATTGCTCCAATATAAATAATAAATTATCTTGGTGCCAGATCACCCGCTAATTTTAATCTATTAAAAATAAGTGTATGTTTTCTACGTATGAAGGTTGATTAAAAATAGAAATCTAAAAATTTGGAACCAGAAAATTTCGATGCAGTTAATTCCGATGGAAACGGTTTGTTATATAGCCAAAGACAGTTGAACATAAAGATAAGAATATCAGTAAGAAATTGACGATAGAAAGGGCAAGTATAACTTTGATTCAAATCTAAAAGGTCTTTTTGGATATTAATAAGTAGATTCTAGAATAAGTTTCTATTTTTCATATTAAAATTATTTGTATATGGATTGTTTCATTTTCGCAATTTTGAGGCCAGACCTCGGAGACTAAAAGAGTAAGAGACTAAGAGACTAAGAAAAGCCACAACCATATCTTGGTGTTTATATATCTTTCTTCTTTCTTCAAAGCATGTTAGAATTTTTAAGTTTTCTACAATACAAACATTCACTTCTACGTACACTTCCAACGAATACCCATTTCTTAAAACACTCTCACTAACGTACACAAACAACTCCAACCGCCACCGAAATTCTAGAAATTACCCCCACACCAACAAGCTCATGTTAACCTTTCTCCGTATTTCCTTTCCAACCAAAGCTCACTTCTTTGAAAATCACTTGAGCATCACAAACACGCACGCCTAACTAACCGATTTTCGTCAAATTTCAATAATCCCACTCATGTATATTCATCATCAACTGACAATAGTTAATGTTTAAATACGCCCCTAATGCAACACATGTTACCCCTATTTCGCTCTAACCTACATGCTAATTCAACTATCCATTTACCTTATCTTCAAACTGCGTTGTACAACGACCAACCACTTACCCCCTTCTAAACCACATTCGAACTATGTCTATGTTAACACGTGCTATACTTAACTCACTTCTATACATACCCTCAGCTATCTTTTACCTTGTTTCTCGCTCCATTAAACCTTGTATTCACTCACCTAAGCCAACAAACGCTAATGTTTACCTACACCTATCTCACTTGTACCTATTCTATCTAATAATCTCCCCTTGTTTCCTTGTTTGCAGCCGCATTTGTAACTGACCACGGCTATTTACCCATTCCACCTATAAATCTATTTACTTGACAGCGATAACCAACACTACCAAGAATTTGCTGTTGTTTGTTCAACGTTATCTACGCTTCTTAAAATTACACAGAAATTGCGACGGTTCCACTTGTTTATTTAATTTAATACTAGGAGTGCTGTTTCAAAACACTTTCACAACTGGCGTAAATAATCTAACGGTCAACCTTGCTTGTAAACTAAACGCTTTGAAATCTTAGAAACGTTCTTTAAAAAATATCCCAATATTCTATGCTTAAATACACCTGTTAAAATATGTTTATAACTATGAAGTTTGAAATTCTATCTTATGAATATTTACATCTGTAGGATTATGAAAATTAACTTCCTAAAATATTACAGTAGAATTATTAATTTCTACACGCACGACTTGAAAAGCGTTTTAAATTGTAATTTGTCGTTTTTACATGCTGAATCACAAAATAAGTTATCAAATAAATTATTAATGCCCTTTTAATAATCAAAAATCACAGTAATGTACATACACTTTTTTAATAGGCATACAAAAACGTGTAACAAAAATTCAAATGCCTGCTTTTTACATTGAATTACATCTAATCATCGGGTATCGTGTATTTATCGGGTGTCGGGTATATATCGGGTATTTATTGGGTATCGGGTATCAAAATTTTGACTCGGGTATTGAGTTAACAGGTACGTAGCTGGGTACCCGAGTACCAGCGTGCCTAATTTCAAGTGAATCAGTTGCTTTTACAGTTTAGATAAAAATTCTTTAAACTTTTATTAAAATTTAGTACGTGGTAAAAATGCTATTTTGTTTTATTAATAACGAATTGGTCATTATATCTTTAGGAAAATGGCAAAACATAACTAAAATATGTTAATTAAAATCTTTTTATATCCGAAAAAAGTTGCTTTATTTAATAACGCAACTGCACTGTACTGTAAAATTCTCGAATTAAAAACTGGCGTTTACAAGGAAGGTTATTGAACACTTCATATTAAATTATCTTTTTGTGATCGTCATGCAAGAACTTTCTTGAGCGTTATGTGTGTGGTAACTATTAAACACTCAGTTTCTTATAAGTCCATTTAATCAAAGTCGAGTTTTTAAGCGAATTAATTACCGAATAAATTATTTGTTTATTAGATATGTATCCACCTTACTCATCATAAGTTACAAGAAATTCGTTTAGCGCCTAGCTGAATTCTAATGCATAATCCGTTCTAAAAATAACAACTAAAATCTTTCAACTGCATCATTTATGGGAAATAACTGTAAGTCTGTTAAATTACAGAGCAGGTTAAAAAATTATAAGGTAACCAATGAGATCCAGGAATTTGCTTCTCAACCAATGACTATCATAGTGTATCCACCGTTTCTGCATCTATAAAACAAGGCACCTGTACATTGGACTCAATTCTCTTCTATTTAGAACCGCGGCAAGCTTGTCGAAGACATTGAGGACGTGCAAAGCGACGGCCTCAGCAGTGAACTTGTTCTTGCCTATGCAGTTACGGTGACTTCAGTGTGTGTTGTGGTAGCTGTGAGTTCAACGATTGCTCTCGCATACATTTCAGGACATTTGAAGTTAGTTTAAAAGGTAAGATTATATAGAATATTGCACTCATAATTATTAATCAAGATGGCATATTTAATTTAATAAGTGAAGATTATAAATTTCTAATGCAAATTGAGCAATGGGTTTAGTTATAGTTGTGCGTTAAAATCCCCGTGTGAACTGGTTACAAATATATTTTTATACTGTATAAATAAATTATCTTTCAGCTCAAGGTGGCGCTTAAAAAATATTTGTTTTATAGGTAAGGATAGCGGTAAAGATTACAAGAGAGGTATTTCTTTTCCTGATTATTGCTTTGTCATTGACTTTGTTGAACTACAGTTAATTCAGTCGTAGAATTATGTAATTACTATTATACTTGCTGCATCTTAAATAATAGCATTCTTTCGAAAGCTTCTTATACTGTAAAAAGAACTAATTAAATAATTTGCTTTTAAGAACAGTAAATAGTACTTAATAAAATTTCTTTTATAGCATTGTGCATAACAGTTAAGTGTTTTGAGTCCTGAAACTACTACATGAGATATCGATTTATTGGACTTTGTTTTGTAGTCTAAAAAACACGTACCTGCTGGAGAAATTTAAGAAAATAAACAACGTTCAGAATTTTTTGTAGTAAACTTTCGGTTCTTTATTGCAACTTCTGCAACACATTTAAGGAAACAAAAATGTAAGAAGCTTTCAAAGCAGGTTAACTGAAATTTGAAACCACAAATACGTAGACGACTAGTTAGAAAAGCTTATAAAAATTTAAGTTTCGGATATAGATTTAAATCACCATAGATTTATGGTTACAGAACTTTTAGTTATTTTTATTTTTCAGACGATTTTAGTTACTTGTATTTAGTTTCCGTTCATATTTTATGGTGTGTGAAGGTGATTCAAAATAAGATCGCCTGTCATTTGCATGAACACAGGAAATGCAAGTGTTTGGTACAAATCAAAGTATCAAAGGGGCTGAAATGAATTTATATAATCGGAAAAGTCTGACTTTTCTACCCAAGTTTGAAGGTCCAGAAAAGTAGTGTTCAATATTGTTTGAAATCAGAAGACACCTAAAAGTTTGTAGTACTTACCAATTAATTTGGCGCTCTCACAAATCTCAGCACACTTGTCTAGCAACTCATAAGCACCTCGTCAAATAAAATATTATACCAGGTGCATCAGTAAACATTTTCAGTACCCTTCAATTAAAAATAGAGCAAAATTAAGCAAAAAACCGAACCTTTGAAGACAGAATGGTTTCCAGGGAATTTTGAAAAATGCAAAACGTCTTACATAAAAATGACGGACCTATTGCTTTGTGTTTACTTTCAAAGGCGTCCTTATTTTCCTTGCATTTCTAAAACTTCATCGGAAGATTCAAGCAAATGAATAGAAATTGGCTTCGTTAATTTCTATTATTGGTTCATGAATTCGTGCAATAACGCCCTTTGCATTCCCAAAGCTAGAAATATACTGTGCTACGTACCTGGACGTAGCCGGAAGAAACGAAAACACCAGGCTAACTACCAACCGCGGAGAGTAGAGGGATTCGCCTACATACCAAAAAAAGACAAAAAAAATACATCGCCCACGATTATCTATTAACAAATAAAAAAAAATTAAATACATAATTCGCTACAAACAAGAGAACGCAATAAAATAAGCGTTATCATTTCAACGTCAACAATTATATTATACGGACAAAATTGGATAGTGGATCCGCGAAGTGCGCATTTCGCGGCTAACGGGTAATAAAACTCAGTAAAAAAAAGAAAATTAATGCTTAAAATTTTTCAATTGTAAGTATATTAAATTTAGGTATTAAATGTAAATCTACTTTCTAGCAAGTGTCTGTTACATTTTGAAGTATTAAATGTATATTTACGTATTAAATGTAAATTTACTCCCTAGCTAGTATGTTAAATTTTGAAGTGCTAAGGTAAATTTAGGTTTTTCACCTAGTACAGGTGTTAAACTTAAGCATTTAATACAGCCCACGTTGTAGCAAGAATTAACGACGTATACCCAGAAGTAACAGCGCAACCAACTGTTTAACAAGTATGGTGGACTGGCTTTACACCATCCACGATTGATAAATAAAAATCCTTGACACGCATAACAGAGCACAAGGTACATACCTCTCTGCGTCAGGATACTTAACTTGCCAACCACCGGGGGGCATAACTACGTAGCTACCATCGTAGCTACAGCACCTGGTCCATGGCAACGAACAGGTGGGCTACACCCAGAAAGAACGCCCTTGGCCTCCAGCAAAAAAAGCTAAAAATAGAATCTGGTTAGATGGGGTAAGCGCGGAAATACTCACCAATACACGCAAGACATCTCTAATTGGCAGAACAACAATAAACGTGCATTGCTTTTAAAGTGATAGAACAAGTAATGTAGAACATAATTCGTCGCACGGACTGCAGAATCAAATTCAAGATGAATTTAAAATGACACCAATTTGAAATCCAAATATCCGTGGTATCGAAACGCGATTCAAACTGGAGAACGCGGTTTTACCGGAGAATAGTAGAATATATTCCTTCGACAAATTTTTAGGTGGGAAACCCACTAGAACGAAATTATACGTTATCGGAAGATACACCGCGCTCACGGATACCTAACAGGATGTTTACTTATTTAATTATAGCATAATAAATTTTACGTTTCAAAGTAAATAGATTTAAACTGAGGAATTATTCGAAAGCTATTATTGCAGAAAAATAAAATATTCAGGATGTAAACTATTTAATTGTAGCCTAAACTTGTCGTTTTTACAGCAAAGGGGATCGAGTTGAAAATTATTGTACCGCGTATTGATTATTAACCGGTAAAAATGTACGGAATGTTCAAAATAAACGAAACAGCTGTTGTCGCTAAGGCAATTAGGTCGACGACAGTATTTTGCACCTAGACATTAATCTGTAATTTCTCGTACATGTAACGTCCCTTGTGCGGAAACCACACAGTTGCAGCTTGCCTCAAAAGAAAAATTCGTAAAATATTTTCGTAGAATTATTATAGTTTCCACTACCTGGGTCTATGATAATTTTAGCAGGAATTTAAAATTTAATAATATAACAGTAATGTGTGTTTTGGGTTTGAAAAGTGTTATATTAAAACTAATCATGTCGACATTTCGGATACTTCTAAAAGGCGCATTATTAGAACATCATATGAGTACAAGAAAG
This sequence comes from Platerodrilus igneus, assembly GCA_036346225.1. NCBI lineage: Eukaryota > Metazoa > Arthropoda > Insecta > Coleoptera > Lycidae > Platerodrilus > Platerodrilus igneus. Next base: position 10,310,722 of record JARFIW010000791.1, read on the forward strand.
TTACTTTTTTACAAGGAAGCATCCCCTAATCAATCTACAAGGTAGATAACTTTGTCAGTGGACGTGTGTAGCTTGACCTACGTCTTATGAAACTACAATTTAGGTAACTCTGCCACTGGACATGTTGTGGCTTGATAGAGTATGTAAGTTTCTTGGTCAAGTAGCAATTTTTGTTGTAGATCCATCTGGTCTTGTGATTCCTCTTAGAAAAGTAGTTAAAAAGTCAATCTTCTTAGTTTTTAATATTACACTTGCCAAAAACCGAAAATGCGTATTACCAATTACGACTACGGACATAAAACCTTTCCACAATGTCAATAAAAAATTTATTTTTTAAAACATACAGCCGTATATACACTAAACCTTTAAAAAAAATTCCATTTCAATAATCTGTTAATCTAGTTTTAGTAATACAATTCAAAAAATTATTTTTTTCTGTGACGGGAAAAAAATTTGACATTTAATGTTTCTTGACAGGTAACAAAATGTCACTTTTATGAATTTACTATTGTCCACGAGAAAAATATGAGTACCTTTTTCCCGGGTATGTGCAAATAAGTAACCACTCGCAGAATTAAATGGACAGATATTTGATTACTTTAAAGGTTTCCTTAACAACGCAAGTCTAACTGTCTTGCTTGAAACTTCAAATTTGACATCGATTGATTTTATGACTTTAATATATTGTAATATTTTTTCAATATTAAATCATCGTTTTGCCTGTCACAGAAATAATTAGTGTATTATACACGGGTAAAAATATAAGATTTTAACTCTCGGTGTTTTGTCTCCCTCCGCCTCGCGTCGGGAGACAAACACACCTAGAGCTATAATATAGTACTTTTTTCCCTTGTATAATAAATAATTATACTTTACCTTAATTTCTGCATTTAAATATCATTAGAATGTGAACCTACGATAGCAAAAAACTAAGCCAGAATTGCAGATAGACTGAATGGCAGATGAGTGTTCCAAAAAGCACGGTCAATTATTAATAGTCATTGGCTAGGTGGCGAAAAGAATTTGAGACAATATAAAAAGTATTTCCCTTTAAATATTTTAACGTGTTTGAGTTTGCGCGTTTTACTTGACAAGTTCTTTATCATCACCATCCTAGTCTTTATTGACAGTTTATCCTTTCGCTTCAGCACTGAACGGCAATCAGAGCTAATCGTTTACAGCAACAAAATCTTCTTCAGCAAAGTCTTCATTGGTACTCGATCTTCATTTTCTCCTTGCATATTTTTTGTGGCAAAATTGTATTTTCTAAGTTACTACTAAGTTTTCTATCACTACCATCAAAGTGAGTGGTTATTCATATAAGCGGCTCCGTGGCGTAGTGGTATGTGTGTGACTACTACGTCCAAGGTCCCGGGTTTGAATCCCGACACGGTCCGCTTGAAAAATGTTGGGCGAGCATTTTTCACGAAAATACACCCTCGTTCGTATGAGAGGTAAAATGGAGGTACCGTGTGTGAGTGTTGTTACGCACGTTAAAGATCCCTACCTTGCTTGGAACAGCAAGGGTTCGGCAAAATTTAAAATTTTCCAGGTAAAAAAACTTGCTTCCTGGTCAATATGGTACCTTCGGGTGGAGCATTGGAAAATCACATGTAAGGTTATTCATATAACTAAAAAAAACTAAAATATATTAGAAAAAAGCAATATGATAAAAATTTAGAAAATCTAATTTACTACTGGCGAACAAATTTGGCCAAAAATTAACCGTTAAAAGATCAAAACCAGTACGAGTTGTCTGAGCAAGAAATAATTAAATTGACGGCGTCGCATTTCAATTTCGAAACAAGAAGGAGATTGTGTAGTGGATGTTGTCGCACTTTTGATGAAGTGGAATCCTATTTGAAAAATTTAGATAAAGTTTTGAGAGAAGAAAGACCGGTTCAGAGAAGGCGAGTAATTCAAGGTCGTTTAGAAATGAGTTTCAAAATAATCAGGATGTAGGATGGAGAAGAAATCGCCAGATTGAAAACATGGATAGGTATTCAGAAGAGAAACGTGGAAATTCGAAGCTGGGTACACAGGAAAGAAATGTAAATTGTATTCAGGTATCAAAGGAGAACTATGGTAACAGCGAAAGACAGAGAAATATTGTAAAATGCAAACAATCACCGGGGCCTATAAACATTCTGTTTGAGGAAAATAATGAGATACTTTTTGAGGTGGGAGAGCCGAGTGTAAGAAAAGAGGAAAATGTAATGCCGATTGTAGAAAGTATGGTTGAAAGTCTGTCGACTTCAGTATTGATAGACAGCAGGAGTCAATTGTCGTGTGTGTCGTTAAATTTCGTTGTCGAAATTCAAAAGATAAAACCCAATATTGCAATCTTACCGGTGAGCAATACTGTCGGGGTAGGTGCTTGAAAGGAAAAGGTAAGAAAATTTATCAACAAGCTCTATTGATATTTGAAATAGAAGGTGTACACTTTGAATATGTTTGTGTTGTAGTTCCGTCACTAAGTCGAAATGTCATTTTAGGATGTGATTGGTCAACAGAATCCAAGATTGAGCTTTTTTCGAGTCTTTTAAGGCCAACGGATTTTTTAATGAAGTTACGATGGCTTTTTCGTTTAAAAGGGGGTCTGAGATAACTGAAAGCTTAACGGTGGCTGAAATTAATAAAAAAATAGAGAAAGTTTTGGAAAAGGAAATGGTAGGGGGTGAAGATATTAAATGGGCGATACGAGAAACTTGAAAAAGCAGATTCGTTCGGAGAAAATGAATAGAAAAATTTAGAAAAGTTGATATGTGAATTTACGGGACTATTTTTGGATAGGCCAGATCAAATTAAAGGTTATTGTCACGAAATAAAATGAAAAATCACAATCCATTTTACATAAAACCATACTCCGTACCGCAAGTGTGCCGCGATGAAGTTCGTACACAAATTTGCGAGATGGAAGAGTGGGGAGTTATTTGTGAAGAGCAGACTGGGTACGTTAGTGCCCTGGTTGTTCTGAAAAAGAAAAATGGAAGTCCGCATGTGTGTATAGACGCGAGATATTTGAATCAGCAAATGGAGAAGGATCACGTTATCCCTCCCAACCCATCTGAATTAATGTACAAAATTACGCCTGGGGTAGTATATAGTATATTGGATTTATCAATATCAAGTTCATATTGGAACGTGAAATTGTACGAGCGGCATAGGATGTACACGGAATTCATGTTTGAAGGAACTACTTAACTATTAGTGGTATAAAGTCGCACGTCTTTTTTAAAAAACATTATCGTTTTCGTAATGCGTTGTTAATAACTTGCAGTGAAATTAAAATTTTCAAGGTAACAAATACCCAAGGGAACTTAGTAAACTATTGCTGATGATCACAAATTCCATATAGTGGTGAAAAACTTACCTTCAATTTTCCATTATCAGTTTTCAAAAATTGCATCAGTTTTAATTACCAATAAATATCCAGAAAAATAAAAACAAATACCATACTGAAAGTAACAAATTGTGCACCCTCTAATTAATGAGTTTTACTAATTGTTATGGCACGATATAACTGTTGCGCATTACTTAAGCACGCAATGGGTTGTAGAAATCAATTAATATAATTTAGTTAGTTCAATGAGCTCTAGTAAGAAATTAGCCTGAAAAATTTATAGAAGCTTGGGTAAGGAGCTATTTCATTATATTAAATTAAGACGTTATCGTTCACCATAATAATTTGTTACGTCCACTTTCCGATGGTGTACTAAACCTTACGCCATTTTATTTCATTATTCATTCGCATAGATTCTGCTTTCGATACTCATACACCATACTGTATACTAGATATTCCTACAAAAAGTACGCTTTACTACAATTTCATTTAAACCTATTTGCTGCGAAACGAAAAGTTCTTCTATAATTTAAATAGTCGGTACCTTGTTTCAAATATTCGTCGGCTTGATACATATGACGATAGAGTGTGATTGCTTCTTATAATACCCAAACCTAAAGACTCTTTGAGAAAATGCTATAAGATAAGTTCATTTTATTCTTTCTGCATACGACCAAGAAGATGTGTCATTTTTCGTTATCTACAGAATTTCGTGTACACCGTTGTGTGGTAACTTCCTACGGCGGACATGACCGTCCATTACATTGACGCCTAATTGACGAAGCAGTTACCGCTTCCTTTGTAGGAAGGATGAGCGGATGGCGTTGTCCCGGGTTCATCTGTTTCTCTCTGTCTTTGGGGAGGGAGTGGCCAATCCAGAAACGTTGACACACGGGTGAGTGTTTCTTCACTACTTACGTGTAGGGGTCTTTATGATTGCCAACACCTCTAATAATTCTGATATCTCTGTACCAAGAAAGGATTTCCCGGTGCTAATTGGACGTATCCCGTTTGTTACTGGTGTGACTGAAGAGTGTGATGTATTCAAGCAGGAACTCCTTTCACGTTACTAATTGTACCTATGCTATTTAACCGATAGGAGAAAAAAATTCCTGACGTACTGCTATTATACATATATGTATTCTCTTTATACTTAGATATTGCCGAGACTAGAATCCATTGCGAGTTATGTCAATTGGGGTGGGGAAAACGTTTTCGCTTAGCCCAAGGTTACCGGACAGTAATTGTAAACATTGTACATATTGGAAAATTGTAAATTGTAAATATTTTCTCGGTGGATTTGCGCTGTAGTTTGGTGAAACCGTTAAGTTAAATGCAGTTTAACCCAATACACCATTTATTTCCCTTTGTTATAATTTAATGTGTTGATTTCTATTGCAGGTCGTACTGAACTTTTAATATTTTATTGCGGGCAATTTCTTTACTTATAAATCTCTGACTACTTCGCCGACTGAGCCCGGTCATTCTTTCCTTGTCCCTTCCGCTTACGTCTAGGTACTTAGCAAATTGTGTAAATGCACATGGAGCTCAATATTACATAGAATCTTAAAACGTCATAAATAATGCGTTCACACGGACGGATGTCTTTGAACTCAACCATTAAGCAGCTTTAGACACACAAACTTGTAAACGGAATTTTTAAAAGGGGAAATTGGAACACAGGACTGAGTTTTAAAACGTTGGTAGGTAAAGTTAGGAAATGATGTTTGAATGACAGCGGGCGTGTCGTTGACGGTAGGCCGTGGGTCTTCGGGGCCGATGTCGAATTGTTTTGAATTTTGCAGAATATGTAGGCTAGAAAGATCAAGCACGTGAATTGCGGAGTATATATTCGTGTCGGTTGCGGTTGTCAAACCAGAAAGGGTGATAAGATGGTTTTACCCGTCAACGGAAGTTGGTGTTTAAATAGATGGAATGAGTTAACCGAGGAAGTAAAAAGTAGCTAAATCATTGCCGTCACTCGACGTTCTTCATCTTTAGTTTTAAAAATAATCTGAAGAATTAGAACCGTGACTTCCATATGAGCTTTTCTTTTGTTTATAATGTATAATTATGTACCCGTGGGCTTTAAATGTACATCACTTCTATCATGTAGTGGGAAAATACTATTTCGCTACATAATTATTCTGTTAGTCTATGAAATAGCAAATAGTTTTGTTTACATTTAAGCATAATATTACTAGCGAAGGAAGTTTTAAAAGAGTAAGAAATATGTAAGTTTAAGCTTAATTGTGGTACTATTGTTAGTTAATGAGTGCAAACTCAGTATTTCTAATAGATATTAAAATAGTTAAGTAAAAAGTAGGTATTGCTCTGTTTTTTTGTATTGTTGTTAAAAACATTTCCAAATAAATAAGATTCAAGATATCGTATAGATCAATCTGGAAAATTGAAGCTATATACTGGTAGTATTGTTCACGGATTAATGTCTTTTTAAAGAGTTCTGTTAATAATATCTAACCAGTTGGGTGTAGTTTAGGTTTGTTTTTAAGGTCAATGTACGAGCAAATTACATTTTAGAAGTTTACTGTCCATAGAGTTTATACTTAGATAAAATTTTATTTTACGTTATTTATAATATAGGTACAGGTAGAAAAAAAATTGTGAATGGCTGTCCAGTCGCTCTAGTTATGACATTTTTTTTAACTGGATACAAGTTAATGAGTATTTTTAGGGTATGGTAGATAAAAGTAGAGTACGAGTTGACGAGATTTAGGAAAACCGAAAGCACAAACCTATCCGAAATAATTGTCTTCCTAGTAGCAAAAATATTGAAGGAATTGCTCGGACAAGACGGTTTGGTACCTCTTATTTTTGACAACTAGTAAAACCTTTCGAGGTAAGTGGTTCTTGTAGTTTTGTGTTCCGGCCATTATAACAAGTTTATATTTTGATTATGTTTATTACTTTTTCCATAGCAACCCACTCCCGCACCACTGTAGTTAGCCGATGCACTCTTAAAATTTTGACGGAGTTCCCGCTCCTTCTGGCAAATCGATATTCGTAACCTAACGTCATTTTTACCCGTAACAAGTATTTTCAAAAGTTTTTTTATTAAAAAAGGTAGATGCAAATAAGTTAGACAAATATTAGTAACGACACAATTTCTTTAAAGTTGTCAAAATAGACAAATGGTGCCACCAACACTAGTTATTTGTAAAAACTGCTTAACATGTAGATTTTTCTTAAAAGTTATTAATTGCGAATTTATTTGAATGTCTCCGTATTTAGACGAACTGTATAGATATAGATGTTAATTCAAAGTGTAAGATAGAGGTTTTTAATGGGTCTTTCCAGCACAACTACAGTCAATTAATATTAACGGGACAGTTTCATATAACATTTCCGATAAAACTCTCAGCGGGAGCAATTTTCAAATTTGATGTTATCATACAAAATGAAGTAACAGCAATGAATCATTTTTTATTCAACTTGTCTGCAATTACATACAAGCAGACGGGTTCCACGAATACCTTGTCCAATATAATAGTTTGACTGACATTAGACAATCATTCATTTTGCTCTAGCTTATAGGATTAAATAGTTCTAAAACTTTTAGCAACTCATCGATTAAAAGAGCAACCAATAAAACCTGTCAGAAATCTAACCGACATATGCCCATCTAAAAGCTTTTGGGCTGTACGGGTTATTAGTAGCAACTGTTCATTTTGCTTTTATGTCGAAACGAATCACGCTTTACTAGGGCAGCTTTATTACATTCATTTTTCTGATCACGGTAGATTATTTTTAAAAATACTCCTCTTCCATTGCGTTCTCATTTCCAACTGATCAATAACTACTTAACGGTTTCCTTCTGCATCCAAGCTGTACAATTAATAACACTTCCTTCAAAAAATTAAAAGAGATCTAAGGCACAATAGAAAATCAAATCTGTGCTTGGACTTTTTGTTCATAAACGTCGCCCACGGTATTTCTAAACACCGTCTTTGTCAAAAAAGTTCGCAAAAAATTAGAACACTTGTTCCACTGATCAAAATCTAATTAAAGCAAAATCCTATTATTATTTTTATACCGCAATAACTCAATAAAGAATATTAAAATAACGGTGACTAAAGAATTTTGAGGTTACGAACTTGAACTTATATTGGCAATTACAATACCATATATGTAGATACGTACGCGTTGCTAATGACAAAGCACTTTTAGAATTTGATACGTGCTTTCGAATATGCAAGTTTTTATTTGTACTTAGTGAACGGGACGTCAATTCTGTTTTAAAATCGGATCTTATTTTTCAGTCATTTAAAATTCGCATTAATCAGAATATGACTATAATGCCTGTCATAAAACTATGCATGCGATAGCTGCTATATAATTTGCACGGCGTTAATAAACTTATTTATTAGAGAGGTCGTGTTCGTTTTACTAGTAAAACTAGCGGTTAAAGCAATGAATATAGACTTAAGAATGTTGCATTATGGATGCATTTGAAATAAATGAAACCTCTGTCATTAATCTTCCATGGTTTCACATCAATGAGTTATTAATTAGTTTATCTTGATAATAAGAAAAGTATATTCTTTCACATAATACTCAGTAATTTGCCTGAAATATTTTATTAAAAAGCGAATTTTCCAAAATCGTGCGTATAACCCGGTCAAGAAAAACTAAATAAAAACCAAATTATTAATATCATCAATAATGAATTTTTATTAACCCACCTAATTTACCCCGATTAATAAAAATAAAATTCAAAAAAATTTGTTTACTGACAATATTTAGAAAGTAATCCGAAAATATTTTATTAAAAAGCGAATTTTCCAAAATCGTGCGTATAGCCCGGTCAAAAAAACTAAATAAAAACTAAATTACCCATATCACCGATAATAAATTTTTATAAACCGGTTCAATTTATAGTAATTCATCATCATTAGGTCTTCAGTCCTGGAACTGGTTAGACGCGTACCATCATTGTTTCCTATTCTAAACTAACCTACAGATTTCCCTGAAATTTGCACAGTCTGCATCTATCACTATCTGATCTAGGTCTACATCTGCCTCTTTTTTCTTATCTCTGCTTGTAATATATCCCATACTATTCACCAAAATGCTTTAGAACGTATTCCGCCCTTCTATTTCTCTCTTTCCCCAGATATCCTTGTTCCCCTACTATTTCTATAACCTATTTGTTATTATCTTTGTTTGTCCATGCTATCGTCCTCATACATCTGAAGCACAGCATTTCAAAAGGCTGCTACCGTTTTTCTGTCTGCGTTTCAGACTGCCCGTATTTCATAGGCATACTGTGCTGTGCTCCACACATATGCTTTCAACAATTTTCTTCTTGTTCTATGTTTGTTGTCTTTCCTCATAGGCGCTGTTCTTTCTTGTTAGATGTAATTCGGTCACCTTCTATTGTTTTACAGTTATATACCCTATTTTTCCTACCTTCAGTGGTTGTGAAGAGAGGTAAGCAGCCTGTGGCTGCCAAGTTCCCCCAACACTTAACCATTTACCGATTTAATATATTTTGCAATATATCTTTTTGCACAGTCAACATTAGTTGCAGATATTTTGCAACCAACAACTAGTTGTTTATACTAGTCATCAGATTTATCTGCGCTTATTTTTTTCGTCACTAGATTTTCCGTCTCAAAACTGGTTGGACACGTACCTGCACTTATTTATATTCTGAGCTAGCCTACATAGTTCCCTGAAATTCTCACACAGCATGTGTATACAGCTCGTTTCCCTTCCATTGTTTTCTAATTGTATGCCCTATTTCACCGAGATTCAGTGAAGGGAGTTAAGCAACCTGTGGTTACCAAGATCACCCAACACTTAGACGTTTGCCGAATTAATGGTTTTCCTGGTTGGACACGTACCTGCACTTATTTAAATTTTGATCTAGCCTACATAGTTCCCTGAAATTCACCTAGGTCTGAAATTCTCACACAGCATGTGTATACAGCTCGTTCCCCTTCTATTGTTTTCTAATTTTATGCCCTATTTCACCGAGATTCAGTGAAGGGGGTTAAGAAACTTTTGGCTACCAAGATCCCCCAACACTTAGACGTTTGCCGAAATAATGGTTTTCCAGTAAATCCTTCCACACTTAACATTATTTGAGAATATTGCCCAACCAATTCTTCTAGTTACTTATAATAATCATCATGTTTGAACACTTGTTCCACTGATCAAAATCTAATTAAAGCAAAATCCTATTATTATTTTTATACCGCAATAACTCAATAAAGAATATTAAAATAACGGTGACTAAAGAATTTTGAGGTTACGAACTTGAACTTATATTGGCAATTACAATACCATATATGTAGATACGTACGCGTTGCTAATGACAAAGCACTTTTAGAATTTGATACGTGCTTTCGAATATGCAAGTTTTTATTTGTACTTAGTGAACGGGACGTCAATTCTGTTTTAAAATCGGACCTTATTTTTCAGTCATTTAAAATTCGCATTAATCAGAATACGACTATAATGCCTGTCATAAAACTATGCATGCGATAGCTGATATATAATTTGCACGGCGTTAATAAACTAATTTATTAGAGAGGCAGGGTTCGTTTTATTAGTAAAACTAGCGGTTAAAGCAATGAATATAGACTTAAGAATGTTGCATTATGGATGCATTTGAAATAAATGAAACCTCTGTCATTAATCTTCCATGGTTTCACATCATTGAGTTATTAATTAGTTTATCTTGATAATAAGAAAAGTATATTCTTTCACATAATACTCAGTAATTTGCCTGAAATATTTTATTAAAAAGCGAATTTTCCAAAATCGTGCGTATAGCCCGGTCAAGAAAAACTAAATAGAAACCAAATTACATTACCCATACCATCGAAAATAAATTTTTATTAAGTCGCCTAATTTATGGTAATTAATAAAAACAAATTCTAAAAAATTTGTTTACGGGTAATATTCTGAAAGTGACCTGCCTGAAAAAGGAATATTTTGATAGAATAGAGCATGTAGAAAACCTACGCTCACTATACGCCTAGCAAATCAATTTACCTCCTAAAACCTCACAAATTTTCATACATCGTATAATAAAGCATAAAATTCAATCAAAAAGGTAAGCTAAAATAATCGTTTGGGCTCATACCTCAAATATAAAGAAACTTCTTTTTTAACTAAAAAATTATTTAAAATAACATATAATTACGCTCATCACAAGATCAATGATTTCGATTTCCAGTAATAATTGATTAGGAATATGAATCGGCCTAGAAATGAATTTATTATCGATTATTCCCATTATACAAAAATCTATAAAAAAAATATCAACAGAATTTGCAATTAAATATTTTATTACACAGGCTTTAGCCTGATCTATTTTAATAATAGCCGTAATACTAATAATAATAATAACCGGATTAACTACGAATATAGAAAATTCACCATTAAATCTTGCTATAATCTCAGCGCTTCTTATAAAAATGGGAATAGCCCCGTTCCATTTTTGATTTACAGAAGTAATAGAAGGATTAACGTGAATAAATTGCATAATCATAATAACATGGCAAAAATTAACCCCTATAATTTTTGTCATATATATATTATGGTTTTTTCAATATTCATAGAAATTATCAATATATCAGGAACTATTATTAGCAGAATAATAAGGTTCAATCAAACAAGAATACGAAAATTATTAACCTATTCATCTATTAACCATATGAGATGAATATTAAGAAGAATAATGCTCGCTCAAACTATTTGATTATTCTATTCTTCTATTTATTCTTTAATAACAATAAATATCACATGAATAATAATAAAAACTAAAATTTCCTCAATTAATCAGCTCAGATCCAATAATTTATCTTTCCCAATAAAAACTCTTTTCTCATTAAATTTTCTTAATTTAAGAGGCCTGCCGCCCTTTTTAGAATTCTTACCCAAATAAATAACAATTGAAGTATTAGTGAAAAAAAATATAGTATTCATAACAATAACAATGCTAATTTTTACAACCCTAATAATTTTTATTTATTTAAAAATCATACTATCTTCACTATTAATAGAAAAATTATTTAAAAATTGAAAATCAATACCCATTAAAACAAAATCATTCAGATTTAGGAAATTCAATATTATTATCTTATTAACCCTACCTTTAACAACGATCGCGTTCAATTTAGCTTAATCCGAAAGGATTTAAGTTAAATCTCAAACTATTAGCCTTCAAAGTTGAAAACAATTACTTTTAAGCCTTGAAAATAATTTACCATTAAATTTGCATAATTGACTACAAAACCTATTGAAATAACTAATTCATTAATAAATTTACAATATCAATGAAATGACTATTCTCCACGAATCACAAGGATATTGGAACCCTATACTTCATTTTCGGCGCTTGAACCGGAATATTGAGAACATTCCTCAGATTATTAATTCGCATAGAACAATAATTGGAAATGACCAAATATACAATGTTATTGTAACAGCTCATGCATTAATTCTAATCTTTTCATAGTAATACCTGTAATAATTAGAGGTTTCAGCAACTGAATAATCCCATTAATATTGGGAGCACCGGATATGGTATTTCCTCGAATAAATAATTTAAGATTTTGACTACTTCCCCTTCATAGTTCCTGAAATTCACCTAGGTCTGAAATTCTCACACAGCATGTGTATACAGCTCGTTCCCCTTCTATTGTTTTCTAATTTTATGCCCTATTTCACCGAGATTCAGTGAAGGGGTTAAGAAACTTTTGGCTACCAAGATCCCCCAACACTTAGACGTTTGCCGAAATAATGGTTTTCCAGTAAATCCTTCCACACTTAACATTATTTGAGAATATTGCCCAACCAATTCTTCTAGTTACTTATAATAATCATCATGTTTAAGCACAGTTATTTTTTTCGTCATTAGTTTATCCATCTTGGGATTGGTTGGATGCGTACCTCCATTGATTTCTATTCTGGGCTAGCCTACACATCTCCCTGAAACCCCTACAGCCTACATCTTTTACTATCTGTGTGCAATAGTCTAACCTAGGTCTGCCTCTTTTTCTCTTTTTTCCGATCTCTGCTTCTACTATATTCCGCACTATTCCCTCATGCCGTAGTATGTGGCCTATCATCCTATGTCTCCTATTTTTTACTGTTTTCCACATATTTCTTTCTTCCCCTACCATTTTTAGTACCTCTTCGTTCTTAACTTTGTCTGTCCATGATATCTTTATCATACGTCTTTAGCACCACATTTCAAAGGCTTCTACCTTTTTCTTGTCCGCTTTTCCTACTGTCCAGGCTTTACATCCGTACAGTCCTGTGCTCCACACATATGTTTTAAGCAATCTTTTCCTTGTTTCTATGTTTGTGGTCTTTGAGCACAGTAGTTGCTTTTTCTTGTTAAATGTAGCACGACCTTGTGCTAATCTTTGTTTTATATCTTTTGTGTTTTTTCCCTTCTTGCGTTATTTGGCTTCCTAGGTAGCAGAAATCCTTAACCTCTTGTAAGTTCGTGTTACATACTTGTATTCTTGTTTTTGATTTATTTTCCCCACCTTTGCATACTAGAACTTTAGTTTTAGTTTTGTTAATTTTCATACCGTATCTCTCTGTTAGAACCGTTTCCATTTCATTAAGAGCAGATTCTAACTCTTCTTTGCTAGACGCTAATACCGCTATATCATCTGCAAATCTATGCATATCAATTTTTTGTCCTTGCATAGTAATTCCAAATGTCTTCCTGCATTTGACAGTATTCATTGCCTCTTCTATGTAGAAGTTAAAAATCAATGGGGATAGGGCACATCCCTGTCTCACCCCTTTCCTAATGTTTACTTCTCTACGTTCCTGCTCTAATTCTATTACTTTATGGTAATTAATAAAAACAAATTTTAAAAAATTTGTTTATGGGTAATATTCAGAAAGTGACCTGCCTGAAAAAGGAATATTTTGATAGAATAGAGCATGTAGAAAACCTACGCTCACTATACGCCTAGCAAATCAATTTACCTCCTAAAACCTCAAAAATTTTCATACATCGTATAATAAAGCATAAAATTCAATCAAAAAGGTAAGTTAAAATAAGCTTTTGGGCTCATACGTCAAATATAAAGAAATTTCCTTTTTAACTAAAAAATTATTTAAAATAACATTTATAATTACGCTCATCGCAAGATCAATGATTTTGATTTCCAGTAATAATTGATTAGAAATATGAATCGGCCTAGAAATCAATGTATTATCGATTATTTCCATTATACAAAAATCTATAAATAAAATATCAACAGAATCTGCAATTAAATATTTATAATAATAATAACCGGATTAACTACGAATATAGAAAGTTCACTATTAAATCTTACTATAATCTCAGCGCTTCTTATAAAAATGGGAATAGCCCCGTTCCATTTTTGATTTACAGAAGTAATAGAAGGATTAACGTGAATAAATTGCTTAATCATAATAACATTAATAACACTTTTCGGGCCAAAAAATGCACGAGTGGATATTTCATCGTCGTTTCACTTCTATCTCACAGTGAGTAAGTAAACGTTCTTAATTATATTTTCACGTAGTGTCTTCATGAACCCATTAATCATTAGTTTTTCGTCTTGTTTAGTGTAAAGGAGACGTGATATTATAACTCATTTTTAATCTCGAATATTTTTCTAGTTCTATTTAATGTTCCTCATGTTGTAGTTTAGACAAGTTAAAATGCCCAGGAACATTAAACTAGGTGATTTATTCGTAATTCAAAAGTTTGCACGATTTATATCATGTATATGTATATACTTCAAATTTCAATTATGCGGCGAACGTCGATATTATCAATCGCGTGTATAGTTTATGTTTACCGCCTAAAACACTCAGAGTTATTAATTTCTTTAAAAAACTTTTTCTCATTAAATTTTCTTAATTTAAGAGGCCGCCTTTTAGAATTCTTACCCAAATAAATAACAATTGAAGTATTAGTGAAAAAATATAGTATTCATAACAATAACAATGCTAATTTTACAACCCTAATAATACTTCATTTTCGGCGCTTGAACCGGAATATTGAGAACATTCCTCAGATTATTAATTCGCATAGAACAATAATTGGAAATGACCAAATATACAATGTTATTGTAACAGCTCATGCATTAATTCTAATCTTTTTCATAGTAATACCTGTAATAATTAGAGGTTTCAGCAACTGAATAATCCCATTAATATTGGGAGCACCGGATATGGTATTTCCTCGAATAAATAATTTAAGATTTTGACTACTTCCCCCTTCATTAATTTTATTAATTACTAGAAGATTAATTGAAAGGAGGGCCGGAACCAGATGAACAATTTATCGACCCCTATCCTCCAATATTGCCCATAGAGGAGGAGCTATTGATTTAGCTATTTTCAGAATCTATTTAGCGGGAGCCTCATTCATTTTAGGAGCCATCAACTTTATTTCAATCATTATTAATATGAAACTGAAGAGAATAAGCTTCAATCACACACCCCTTTTCGTTTGGGCCGTAGAAATCACAGCCATACTTTTATTGCTATCGCTACCAGTATTGGCTGGAGCAATTACCATGCTATTAACAGACCGGAATAATAATAAATCCTTCTTTGACCCGGCGGAAGGAGGAGATCCTATTCTTTTTCAACATTTATTTTGATTTTTTGGGTACCCAGAAGTATACGTATTAATTTTACCTGGATTTGGACTAATTTCTCACATTATTATACACGAAAGAGGAAAAAATGAGACATTCGGACACACTGAAATAATTTATGCTATAGCAACAAACGGTATTTCAGGATTTATCGTTTGAGCCCATCATATATTTACAATCGGCATAGACATCGATACTCGGGCCTATTTCACATCGGCCACTATAATCATTTCAGTCCCCACTAGAATTAAGGGAAGAAAGTTTACAATGTACTATTTACATAACTTTTGAATCAGAATTAAAATAAATATTCCTATCAAATTTGTTCATTACGAAGATCATCGCCCTTTTTACACCTTTTTATATCAATTAAAGCCAGCAAAAAGAATTATATTTTACCATGAATGTGTCGTTGAACGCTCAAAGCACTTTCTCTCTTTAAAACGTACTTCTGCGTACCAACCAAAATTTTGTTGACCTTTTACACAAATATTTAAATTACATACAAATTATAAGCTCTGCAAATATTTAAAATAATAAATGCAACATACTATAAATAAAAAAATTAATCCTAATCTTATGTTCCTCTTGTACTTTTTCACTATAGCTTTGTGCCCTAAATTGATTATTTGTTCAGTGGTTTCGAGTCGTTATCCCGCAGCTTGGCGTGCTCCCCAGTACTTCAAAATGTTTACCAGCAACTTGAAGTCGTTTTGTCCACTAATTTGAAGTACTAGCCCTGTACTTCGAGTATTTATTATGTAGAGTTTTGACGCAGTAATTAGGTTTTCACGTCGTAATTTAGCCTTAATTTAGTTTCCCTTTTACTATGTCCGTACTTAGAGCCCTAAATAAATTGTAAATATTTAGTTTATATCAAATAAATCTAGACTTACGTTTTATATCAACGGCAGAGTTTTCTACACAGTATTTTAACGCATACTTTTACTATGTACTTCACTTGTAATTTTTAATTTCTATTATATTTTATTTTCTATGACTTATCACTTTCACTAAATTTCTTTAACGTAATAATTTGGTTTCAACTATTACAGTCAGCGCGTCGATTATGGAATGCCTCTCCCTTATCTGCTCCGGTTGGTTTTATAAACAAATTCCGGCCCGAACGTTCCACGTGCTCTTCTTGATTGACAACCCGCTATCTGTTATTAGACCATGGCAAAGGCGTTGCAATTATGTGTGATATTTGCAACCTGTTGGGTTTTATTCCATATTGCATACTCTATACCTTTAAATTTGCACGTACATCAGAACTTTGTATTGGATTTCGTTTACAAATGTTATATCATGTATGCTTGAAACTGCACGTATTTCTGAATTTTAATGTTCATATTTTGTTTACCTATGTTGGGTTTTATTAAATGAGGCAACTTAAACACCTTTCAAACCGCACGTCCGCTTTCGCATCAGTATCTATAACTTTTTTTACATACGTTTATTGACTTCTTGCGTTATGAAATATGCTTGTTATAAAAAGTTTGTTTATTACCAACTGGTATAATTTACACGCATTGATTATTTTCTTACGCTATTGCGTCTTGAAAGAAATTTCACTTTACGGTTATCTTTCTTCAAAGATCCCGAATTTGTATTTATTTTTGAGCTTAGAATGTTTTAAATGTTTTTAAAAATGATTGAATTGCGCTCGTAATTATTTATCTCGATGAATGTGGTTAAGTTATTACTGAATGTGCTTCCTTTAATTAACTGTAGCTTGTTCTAGATTTTATACAGGGTGATTTGAATTTGCTTTTGCATAATGAACGAATGATATACATTTTATGATTTAAACGTTTGGTTTTCGTGGTTATTATATTTACATGAAGTATTCCTCCCTTGTGACCTTATATACCCTTAAATAACTTTATTATTATAGCAATATATACAGGGTGTTCCTAAATATCATGTACATACAAAAGGGTGCGATTCTTTGGCAAATTTTTAGCAATATATACAGGGTGCTCCTAAGTATCATGTACAGACAAAAAGGTGCGATTCTTTGGCGAATTTTATGACTAAAAATTTATATAGATATAGGTCCGCAAACGCTTCGTTTCCGATCTACAGGGTGTTGAAGTATCGAATTTTTTTGGTTTTCTCTTTATAGCTGCTGTAGTTTTTGAGATATTGAAATCAAATTTGAAATATAAGTTACGGTGTAAAGCTTATATCATTAAGCATGTCGAATGTTTGTGAGAATCTATAGGGTGTTAGTTTTCGGGCGTCATACCTCCTTTTCTCCCCATAACTTTTGAGGTGCACCGCTGGAAGATTTTAAAACATAAAATAACTTTTCTGTTTTGTTTAAAAACTTTTTGGTCTCTTGCAGTTTTTTCGTATCTGTGACAGTCATTTAGGAAAATAATAACAAAGTATTTTCTGTAAATCGTTAAATTAAGTAAAAATTTTAAATGAGTCTAATAAGCTCTAGATTAATTGTGAATAATCGCTTGTTTTTAGTAATTTCGACAGTACGCTAGTTACATATCCCCCAAATTAGGATATATAGGTAAACAAAGGGAATTATTGAATTTGAAGTTAGATTGTTACATTGTATAATTAATTGAACTACAAGTAATAAAAGGTTAATGGAAGTTCATAAACTAGACATGAGAACGGATGTGAATACATTGTATTCCAGACGTATCATGACACTTCAGATGCAGGTCACATCCGACAATAAGATTGCAATTATTAGAATTAAGATTGTTACTTTGTATTGTATAAATGAATAAAGAAATAAGCAGACATAAACTCGACAGTTCCCACAAGCAATGTGAGGGGCAGGGACAACATAAATACCCTCGAGAGCCCTAGATGGCCAGTCTTGAGCTTCACAACTTTAATCTTTTTGGTTGTTCAGCTACTAATCCTAATTTTTGTTCATTTAATTCAGTGAATATCAACTTAGAGTAATTATGATCTCAATACGTTAATGAATATAATGTACTTGTAATTGAAAATTCAACTTGTAAATCTGTATAAATAAAAATCGATAAAAGAGTTTTTTTAAGATACTTTTTAAAAAGTCGCTCAAAAGGGCCCAAATTCTAACTCGCTTCGCATTTGTACTCGTAGCTTGTGTCTGCATATGTTTATTAAAGTAAAGGAAGTATGGTGTAATAAAAGTGTTTTAAATACTTATTATTATCTCATAAAAATGTCAAATTTACAAATTCTAAAATGGCTGAGATGCATTTCATCTATGGCCTTGCGAAGGGAAATGCATAAGAAGCCAAACGTCTGTACATGGAACGCTATCCCAATAGGATGAAACCTGATTGACGAGTTTTTTCTGATATTCTTAGGCGTCTTGTAAAAGGAAACTGAAACTCTTAGTAAAAATGTCAATGCTGCAGGTAGACTACGTACTGTTAGAACACCACAGATCGAAGTAGCTGTTCTAAATGAAATAGAAGAATATCCAGACACTAGCACTAGAAGAATCGGCGAATAATTAAATGTTAGTCATCAAGTTGTTTGTCGTATCCTGCGTGATCCTCTACTATATCCTTACCATATCCAAAGGATACAGACGCTGCTTCCTTGAAATTTCCCTTTAAGGATTAATTTCTGCCAGTGATACCTAACTAGGCTAGCAGTAAACCCCAATTTTGATTGTAAAATCCTTTTTACTGATGAAGCCATTTATTCAAGGAATTCTATTATAAATTTTCACAACATTCATGTATGGGCTGAAGATAATCCACATGGAATTGTAGACACGCATTTTCTAGTGCAGTTCTCAATAAATGTATGTGGTAGTATAATTGGGGATCATTTGATTGGTCCATTGTTTTTGCGTGATCGGCTTACAGGTCACTCATACAGGTATTTTTTGCAACACTAATTGCTTTTATTACTCGAAAACTTACCTCTTTTGCTAAGAAATGAAATGTGGTATATGCACGATGGCGCTTCTGCACATTTTTCTATTTTAGCGAAGGAGTATTTAAATGAGGTGTATGAGAACAAGTGGATAGGACGAAGTGGACCTCAGTCGTGACCCCCTAGATCCTCTGACTTAAATAGCATAGATTTTTTCCGAAAATCGAAAAACAACACGTTTAGTAGCTAAAATGCTGTGGCTTACTTTGTTTTCATTTATTAAATAAAGCTCGTTTTCACCGGTTCTCATTACAAACCTCAATTTCGGATTATAAACTACTATTTGACATATTGTCAAAGTTTAACCTTCCATAACTTTGTTATTAATAAACATATTTAAATGAAGTTTGTGTTGCGTCTATTTGAAGGAGCTTAAGTCGTGGTCTATTCGAATTTTAGAAAAATGAACGCTAACAATGTTATGTGACTTTGGTTGGTTGTTGAAGGATGCCGTACATCCGAAATAGGTTTTCGAAACGTCTCAAAGTTTTTGGTGCCGTATATTTAAAAAAGGAATTGTTGAAATAGCTTCATGGCTGAAAATCTTATGCAGTGGTTTTTAATTTAATTGGATCTCGCTGTATATCAATTAACCAAATACCAAAGTTTTTATAGTTTAATAACCTTACATGGAGTTAGTAACTAATGCAACATGTTATTGTACGCTAAAGATAGTTAAGGATCTTAAATTGTATCTTGAGGTACTTCTGCTAATAGTTCAATATGAATATCCTGTATCTGTCTTAATTTGTTTACCATCTCTTAAACGTCGACATTTTAGTTATTATTATAATATCGTAGGCAGCACACTTTTAGGATAAACATTTAAGAAGTAATTTTATCTTCACATTGATATAATAAATTCGGTGGTTTTATCACTATTTCATAATTGGATGATTATTGGTGTATTCGGTTCCGTTAGAAACTTATTTGGGAAGTTCATCATGATGAGCTGGAAAAGCTTTAAATGTACTTACACGATGCTGATGACAAAGCAGTTTTTGATTTTAATATGCTTTTGAATATGCAGGTTTTTATTCGTATATAATGAATGGGACGTAAATCTGTAATAAAAAAGGGGTCATTTAAAATTTGCATTAATCAGAATACGACTTGCTTAAAAGCTCTCCAGCTATAATAGCTGTCATAAAATTATACATTACGTTAGCTGCTGTATAATTTGCACTTCACGTTAATGAGAGGCAAGATTCATTTTATTTAACAAAACTACCGGTAAAAGCAAAGATTATAAAGATAAGAACGCTGCAATGCGGATGCATTTTAAATAATAACCAAAAACCTCTACCGTTGATTAAAACTTTCAGACCAAACAAACACAGCTTACTAATTAGTTTGTATTTTTATCTTGAGGAATAAATTGTTTCAGTTAATGTGTAAATAAGTAGACTCTTATTTAACTCAAAAATTACTTGAGGTAATCTCATACATCTTCTACCATTTTTTAAAGAATGAAAACTGGGCTTTAATTGTTCTGATTGTATCAAATTATAGGTTACCGTTACCAGTTAATGTTAAAATCGAAGAACAATTTTGATGTAATTTTAGGGATTTAGGAGTGATATTAGCTTGAAAGATTTTTGCCCTTTATCTAAGATGAGAAAAGTCTATTTGCTAGCTCTGGAATTTATACTCCAGCGTTAGAGCGATGAGTAGGGGGTTCACTGTTAAACTAAAATGTAAAAGAATTAAGATTAGGCGCCACTACAAATGTTTAAGCACTAATTGTTATGATCCTAGGAATGGAGTAGGAACGTTAAGAATGAATATGAACAGGATACACCTGAAATAAAAACAAGTTAGTGTAATACAAATGGTGATAGCAGATTGCGTTTCACAATAATAAGAAAATACATAATAATATTTTGATGAACCCCTGAAGGTTTCAGGATTTTACCATTAACACCCATGTACATCAAGATCACCTTAATAAAAGATGCGTGTACTCGCATAAAAGCATATATGAACTGTTTCATAAATTTCATTATTAAACAAAATAAAAATAAACATGTGAATAATGTGTACGTAAGGAAATCTCCTTATTTGATGTTTCTAGGAAATTTCGGTTATAATAATACTGAAGTAATTCGAATCTAGTTTGGTTCTATGTTTAAATAAACAATTACAAAGATTAAATTCAATAAGTATGAAGCGTTAATAGTTTAGGCTAAAAGCGTTATCCTTTACATTTTATGATAAGGAACAACAAATTTAATAATGACTTTTAGATCATAACCAAATCTTAGATTTTTAAATTATTAACATCTGCCTTCCGTACAAGTTTAAATGTGAATTTTTAAAATAAAGTTCTTTCTTAAAATTTTACTTACTAACATTAGTTTCATATGTAAAAATGTAACTCATTTTAACCTGTCTCTAACAACTATAGCAAAATATTCTAATATTTAAATTTAGTAAACAAATTTGCCACATAAGGAAACTAAAGTTGTCAAGTATCGTGTGGTTACTCTCTAGAAACAAGTACTAAAGGTTCATTACCTTTAACATGATAGTTATGGTTCTAGAACATTTTAAATA
Source organism: Platerodrilus igneus (assembly GCA_036346225.1). NCBI lineage: Eukaryota > Metazoa > Arthropoda > Insecta > Coleoptera > Lycidae > Platerodrilus > Platerodrilus igneus. Next base: position 10,332,166 of record JARFIW010000791.1, read on the forward strand.
AATGTGCATTAAGAATGCTTATAAGATCCTTGAGTACAAATGTTCTACTAAAGGAAACTTCTAGTGATAATTAAACGTTATGTAGATGTTTTCAGTTGGACAAACCAACAACGTAACGGGTTAGATTTACCCATCGATTAAAGAAACCTTTTCTTTTAACAAACCAAAAACTTGTAAAATTCACACGTTCCATGAACATCAGGGCTTCGGGGTGAGCTTCATGAAAAAAAATTTAAGACCTTATATTCTGTAATCAACAGCTTTGTATACAACGACTTCAAACATCGGAAGATGCATCCAACACCTCTCTATAATTTTTAACATGGAAAACAGACGATTACTCCACATAAAATAGCAACTACATGATGCTTAAGTAGATAAACCCGTTTCTATTAAATTATGTAAAACTTTAATGATAACGTCACTTTTAAAAATGTTGTTATTTAAATACACTCTAAAAAATATTAAATAAAATCTTGTGTTTATTTTATACAAACCATTGGTTAAGAATGTAAAGTTAGACTTTTTATAGAATATTCATCCTATTTAATACAAAATTTTAGAGGAGTTTACAAGTCGTACTTTAAGAGTAAGAATGCCATATTTACTAGTCTGATACCTGAATAAGACTTGCCTGGTTACGTCTCGCCTTTCTCATCCCACGATAAGCAACGGTCGTTAAAGCAGATTTTTAACGATCGCAAGAAATTTGGCTCATAATGTTAAAGCGTTATATATTACCTAATATCAGGCCTTACATGTATTTATTCAATAAACAAACATTAATTACTAATACAGTATGTGGATAGACTGTAATATTGTATAACAGAATAGAAGTTTTTTGAAAATACTACAAGCTTGAATAAAACAGCAATAAAGATTGTAAGAGCCATAGGTGAATAAAAATATATAGTATGTATGCAAATATAAATGGCCGAAAAATATGTTTTGCACATTGATTCAAGTTGCAACCGAATGTAATATTTTGTTATGAACTGAGAATATTTGCATTGGTCTAAATTACGTGACTAGCAAGGAGTTTCGTATTTGAGTAATATTGCCGATTTTCAGAAGACATGTTTGTTTATAATCTGTGTTAGACTTTATATACAGCACTAAAGCAACTTTAAAAGGAAGGTTTCTGTTGTTTCTGCAAACCAGTAAAGTAATTTAAAAATAACTGAGTTCCATAAGAAATAGACGCAAGTATTAAGATTGTTATAAAAGTGTTTTAGTTGTTTTCGCCAATTCTAAGAAATGGTGAGTAGACCTGAATATTTTAAATTAATATAGGTAATGGGAATTGTTTTGGAACTTCAAATAGTACTTCAAATACCCTTAATTTTCAAATATTACTTTAAATACTATTTCAAATTCTGTTTAAATGCTACATCAAATTGTACTTCAAATATTGTTTCAAATTTTAAGCAACTCCATTTAAAAACTATTAAAGTCAGTTCCTCTGCAATTGAATTCGTTTCAAATTGGTTTTTGGTTTTGTGCTGGGAATGTCGTGTGTAATTTTATTAAAAAAATTATCACGTTATGAAAATAGTTCTTGTGAGGTAAATTATTGAGAACTGGAGACTCGGGAAGTTTTCCAAGGCACCTGAAATTATAGGTCAGAATAATTTTTAAGATTAAAGGTTTTGTCTGTGTAAAACACTTTATTCAAATATATTAATCGTCTTAATAGTTTTATTGTAAGAAGTTGTAGCTTTAAAGTTTAATTAATTCAAAAGTTGACTAAGAAAATTATTTATATAACAAAGAGCAATTTTACTCGTATCTTTAAAAAGGGAATATTTCTAAGAAAATAAGTAAGGTAATGAGAGTACGCTGATGCTGGAAGTTCAACATAATTTATTCTGGGTGAAAGTTGAAAGTGTAGTATTTTTTATATATTTTGTTTATGTGATTTGTACTGCACAATTTTTCATTTTTCACTAAATTATTATTTGTAAATATTATACTTTAAATTTTTAGTTGAGATTAATATACTAATCAGTTTGCGCAGAAAAATATTTTAATGCTCTACTAACTGAAATAGTCGAGGAAGTGGATTATTAAAGTTAGTTTTGAAATATCTGCATCTGTTGTATAGAGAAGCTAACTTCAACATCATAGCAGATAAAAATAGTTCAGTCCAATTCGTGAGGTTTGACGTTTTAGATATCACAAAATTAGTGGCAACCCAACTTAAGGGGCACAATTCCGCGAAAGTAACTTAATTTTAACACAGCAGGGACATTTGACGACACAACCCAGGTCTTCGAAAATTCACGATATTATTAAGGGCACAACTACGGTGGCACGATTCAACATTCAAGCTTGATTTTAATTTATAAAGAAGTTAGACATTATGGCATTCATCAATTAGTTTAGGTAAAAAAATTTTGGAAAGCTGTGGATACAATGGATAAAGAAAAATTAAAAGCACAACCAAGTATGATGAACTTAATGAACTTGTGAAAAATGTGAATCCAAAATTTAAGAAAATCAGAAAGAATCAACACAAAGGAGGGAAAAATTTCGTTAGGGATTAAAACAATATCAGGAAGAACTAAAACAAAATCGGGAAGAATTCAATCAAAAGTTTGAGAAAAATCAAGAGAAATCAGTCTGGAATTAAAACAAATTCGAGAATAATTCAGACATGAATTAAAACTAATAAATGGTATATTCCATAGTTTAACATCCTTTATGAGACAGGCGGTTTGGGAAGTAGTTAACTCATGCACGATAGAGGTAAAAACCGAAATAAATATGAGGTTCGACGTGAGCAACACCGTAAGAAATCTACAAGAAACTAAAGAAGAAAATGAGCAGAATATAAGAGTAGAACTTAGAGAGGAGGTTCAGAAAGTAGTTATCTCAAGTACGACAAAAGTGAAAAAGGAAATGATGAAGAAAAATGGGAAAAACTGAGAGAGTAACTTATGGAAGTAAAACAAAGTATAACAGTATTAAATAATGAAGCTATGAAGGGTGAAATATACAATTTAAGGAAAGGAGCTGGTGAAATTCAACGAGAGAGCTTTGAGTGTGACAGTAGTGTTGCTCCGTAGACCAATTTTCAAAATTTTACTAGAATGAGAAAATTAATCCCAAATATTTTTAAATAATTTAAAAGTTGCTGTAGCAGCCATTAAGATTGAGCAACATAAATTAGAAGAGGACAGATCACTGCGAAAGGGTAAAGCGAAAATTTGGTTTAGGTTGGTGTTGATGGAAAAAAACACGCATTTAGAAATTTGAACGGATAATTTTGGACTAGTTCTGGGAGATAGTTAATGATTTAAAGTTACGGATAGTTTTTCTGGGATACGGGACAAAGGAAACGTTTGAGACCGGAAATGGCTATGATTATGTATTAACGATTAAAATTTTTTTGGAAATAAAGAGATTAGTACGCTAAGTTGATACTGGGGCGGAAATCAATTGGATTTAGGAAAATTTTATAGCGATACCTAAAAATTTGTTAGTAAAAAATATGATACTTCAAAGAAAAATAATGAATAGCGCCGAACAATAAAAAGTTAGTAACAATTAACAGTATGGTAACTTTGAACCTGAAGAAAGAGAGTGTTATAAAGCAACATGAATTTTAATTGTACCAGGACTTAAGCTAGGGTGTATGATGATAATGGATCTGGTACATAAGTTTAAAATAAGGTTTTATGTCGAGAGTAAAGCTATTATTATTGGGGATTATTGTTATATCGGGTAAGATAACGAATTGAGCGTCAATAAAACAATTGATCACGTTATAATAATTATATTGCTGAGGGTGGACTAAATAAAGTTGGATATAATTAATTGTCCTTATAAGGCAATGACACAGATTGACCTAGTAAAGTTGAGCTTAAGTGATGTTGTGAAGTTAAGAGGCAAATTATTTTGATAAAGTTAAAAAGAAAATTATTCTGGTAAAATTAAGGAGCAACAGGCTGCAATAGATCTACTTTTAAATATACAATCACCAATACGGGTCCAAATTTAAAGAAAACACAAGTGTGATCATTTAGTCATAAATGTTCAGTTCCTCCGTTAGTTACTTGAACAATGTCTAGATGATAGTCTAGTTAGCCTGTCTGGTTTTGCTAAGTTGTGAGCTTTACAAATGCACATTTTTAGATCAATCCAGTTGACTGTTGATGGTGCTATACACATATGGTCTTTTTCAAACCTCCACAAAAAAATGCAACATACCACGAGGTTTTGTCATCTTGGGGGCCATGAATGCCGCATATTTTTATTTGTTACTACACGAGCAATTCAACGATCTGGAAACCGATGAGCAGTAAATCAGCATGTTGAGTGAGAAAATCTATCGAATATTTTTCTAAATACAGAAACAGTCACGTCTTTAACCCATAACCCATCCAGATATACCCCTCCAGTCGCAAAAGAAAAGTCCACTTTCGTTTACGAAACGGCAGAAGACATTGCAAGATCTCGTGAACATTCCATAATGCGGCATGAATCTCAAGTCGCCAGAAGCCCCTTTGATAACGGTTTACTTTTCTGCTGAGGTGGCACTTTCTGCTGTTCTAAAACTAAATCTACGTAAATGCGCCAAAGGAAGCTTTAAGGAAAGCTCAAGACCTGATGAATTGGTAACTCAGGATCTTCAAACACCATTTTAACCACATTAGCAATATTTTTAAATAAACGGACGCAACGATCATGTGCGGGCCTCGCCGTATCTCCAATGCTACCTCTCTTCAAATTTCTTTATTATCTTTGCTCAGTAAGAGGCTTAGATTGGCATCTTGACTTAATTTTCAAGACATGTTCACCGCGAATTGTCGTTTCTGTAAATAATTAAATAATTTTACTTAGTAAGCGATGGTTGAACGTTCTATTTCGTAAACGTGTTGTTAAAGGCTATAATTTGGCACTTTCAAAATACGTGCTGATTGACTGTTGTTTGATTTACAGTGTTGTCAACATAGAAAACTCAAAGTGGTTCACCCTTTAGCTATAAGAGCTACTTCTAATTACCAACTAACAGACCTTACACATATAAAAGCGTGCAGCTTGTAACTGAAGAAAAATTAATAGCACAAGAATTTGTTAAGCAATAATTAGAAATAACATCGACTTAAGCGTCCTCTACGGCTTAATTAAGTAAATGTGCGTAGGAATCAATATACGTTTATAATATTGTAATTGTCTCTTTAAAGGAGGTTGATAAGATTACTATGAAGTGCAACGCCTCCGTTCTATACTTCAAAACGGCGACAACCATTTGGTTGCCAAGGATTTTATTTATTTCAGGAATTGTAATAATCTATGCTAGTTGTACGTTAACCTAAACGTTAATAGGTCCATATACCTCCAAATTACAATTTTCATTGAAACATTCCTATGCTAAAATTAGTTATATATCATATATTTAATTCTTAATGAACATCTGTGATTACTAAAACAAGACAGACCTGTAATTAGTGTGAGAATGGATATAGCAAACTGAAATGAAGCTCATGTATAAAATATTATCTCCTGACATGGTTGAACTACAGAAAGGAATCATGTACTTCCTATCTTATACACAACAGGTTTATATAGCAAATGAGAGAATTTTGACAATTATTTCGCATTCGTATTCGTAATCAAAACTCCTGAGAAGCTATTCAATAACCTCCTTTCTAAGAGTGTATAGGCAAAATTCGGTTAATAATCGAGTAAAAGTTTTGTTTTACTAAAATGTTAAGATATACTGTAGTTATTTATAAAATCACACAGGGTTATACTAATGTATACAAATTGAACCTTTGTAAATTTAATAGACAGACACAACTATCCTTTTTTCATATTCAAGTTTCTTTATGTAATTCACTTCATATCAACCATGAAAAACGCATTATTTTCTAAAAAAATACGACAAGGCAAATTATCAAATCAATTTCAAACCTTCAATGGCGTGCATATATTTTTGTTATCCAAGTGAAAAGGGCCGTCTTTTGAAATTTTAGTTAATCTTCGTTGACAATGCTTCTATACTTTCTAATACTGTAGTTACATCTATGTGCGCAGAGTACTATTGCTCATGTAATTGCAATTCTTTAAGATATTTTTAGCACACGGTGTAGTTTTGTATATTTTTCAACGTAACATTTTTAATTTAAACATCTATCTTAACGCACGCAAGTACATATGAAGAATTCTCAATCAGCAAGTTCATCCAATTTTGTGACGCCTTTTGTCAGCAAATAATATATGACAAGTACCAACTTATCAAAGAAAGAGAATGTACTCAAATGAAGAACCTCTAGAACCACCCTTGGAATATGAAAAATCTTCTCCTAAGCATTTCTGTATCAAGCTTTTATGACGTTTCCTAAGCTGAGAGTAGTTGCGTATTGCTACAATTGGTTTGGTATTACGTAGGTACGTGAGAACAGCTCTTGTCGGAAGCAGTATAAGTATTGTTGTCGATTAGACTACAGTTTCTACTACAAAGTCAAAACACACGATTTGATCAGACCGACATCCATGGGATGATGATATAATTCAAATTGGCACAACTTCTTTCAAAAATAATTATCTTAAAAATTATGATTGTCTAGTCAATGTAGACCTAGGTATCAAACATGAAAAAACTTAAAATAAAGATTTAGTTAATCTGATACAAAACTTCGTAGATAGGAACAACACAGAACTTCTATATTGCTCCAAAAGTTTATTTCTAAAGAATTCAACTTAAAAATTAATCTATCCTTTATTACAAATTTTAACTGGCGATTAACAAGTTAACGCTAACAAGCTTTTGTCTACAATTTAAGTACACATAAGACAGAAGATATACAATCACCATACACCTGCGTACGACTTCAACGCTCTTTAATTTGACTAATTTGACTAGCGTAACTGGACTAGGTCCTTCACCGCCGTCGCGAATTACATTTTCGTAAAACCTCTCTGCGTTCGACCGAAACCCTATCTTGGCGGGCAGCAGGTTTGCCTCTGTGTGAAACTGAGCATTTCGAATAAATCAAGGATTACAAAGACTCCTCTTAGTGCGTTGTTCTAGATCACCTGAAGCTTACGCATGTGCGTTTCCGCTGAGCTATCCCACACCGCTGATACGTACGCCAACGTTGGTATGGTTATCGCCTTGTATTTATTTATTTGTTCCAACGTTTCAGTAGTCTGCTACCTGAAATTTAAGCAGAGCTGGCTTCCCCACAGAAAGTGACCGTTATGTGTGTGTGTGGAGGGTGGGATGATTGTGTGTATGTGTGTTGTGTGTGATGTTGGTCCATGTTACGTTCCCCCTCTAGGACCAGAACCATCGGCAGCCGGATAACCCAGTCGTCAAGGAAGAACTCACAACGGACATTGCCTTGTCAGTCCGGACCATCGGCAGCCGAAAATCCAGATGATGAAAAGGCAATGAAAGCGTGTGTTTAGGTGTGCGTGTTTGTGTGCGTGTGCGTGCGTGTGTGTGTATGAGAGAGAGAGAGAGAGACAGAGAGAGTTGTGTGTATGTGTGTTGTAGAACATAAGCTTGTTTGAAGCATTTAATCTACTTTGGCAATTGGTCAAGAGGTATAGCAGAGCCATAACTCCCTTGGCCTTGTTTGCCGCATACTCGATGGGAGCTTGCCAAGTGAGCTTGGAATCAAGAATCACTCCAAAATACTTGACGTCTGAACGCCAAGGTATCTGTTTGTCGAACGCTTTGACGTCGTCTCCAGGTCGGTGACTCTGCTTCGGGAGGAAAACTGCCGTGCTGTTTTCTAGATTATACCTCAACTAACCAGAGTAATAACCACTCCTCGAGAGGGTCCATCGACCTACATGATGAGATTGTGAGCACATTGTATCCCCCTCTCCAGCATCTTGTAAAGTAGGCCGTAATGCCGTACCTTATGGAAAGCTTTTGACACCTCCAGGAGTACTGCACTTGTTGACTCTAGCCAGTTGACGCCTTCCGCAATGTGCTCCACCATTCGCAGTATCTGGTGAACGGTGGAATGCCCCGTACAAAACACAAACTGCTCGTCCTGGATCACGTGGTATTCCTCTATCGCTACCTGCAGTCTTCTTAGGAAAACGGGTTCCGCTATTTTCCAACCACCAGCAGTAAGCTAATTGGACGGTAGTTGTTCGGGAATGTCGCAGATTTGCCTTTTAGAGCACTACAACGTCTACCGTCTACCGTCTGGAAAGTTGCCGAGCCTCAGAATGGCATGGTTGATTCCGGTTAACACTCGGATGGCGTCTTCCGGTAGTGCTTTCAAAGCCCGGTTGGAGATTCCATCCGGTCCAGTGGTGTGTGGCCCTTAAGGTCCTGATAAAGTTCCCGAGGTTTTCAACTGTGGTGAGGTAGATTATCTGAGGGTCGTAGTCCTCTTGCATCCTTCGAACGTCGCGATGAACCTGTTCGATGTGGCGAAGGTCTGCGTAAGCATAGTTCGGCTCGAACTGACGTTTCATTCTTTCTGCGAAGACTTCTGCATTTTCAGAAACTGAATAGCTAATCCTCTTCCATTATGGATACATTGGGGCTTCTCAAAACTCGTTTTGGTGACGCGGAATTGCTAATCGCATTTCGGCGATCAATCGATTGTACCGGAGTCGTTCCGCCCCATCCCAGGTTCTTTGCCACTGACCCTTGGCACGGATGAATTCGCGGATGTGCAGAGGGAGAATGTCCCTCTTATACGCTACCGATCTCATGGAAGTGGCTTTACTGACCGAAGTCTGAATGCACTCCACGAGGCGGTCTACTTGCGCCTCTAACGTACCAGTTATTAGGATGCCGTGAGACATCCCTTCGACCGACATTGCTGGACCGGCGGCAAATGCCGGACACGGTTTCGTTGGTGGCCGAGGCATCTTTCCTCCGAGATTGAGTAGTACCGTGTTGTAGTCTTAACTGAGCTCGCTGACGGCTCGGATCTCCGTGTTCAGAGTCACTTGGTGTAAAATCGCGATGTCTGGTACGCCTGGCCTTTCTCTATTGCCGTAGTGACTTCACATCTATCAGCAAACTGTCTCAGTATGGATCCATTACAATCAGCTACCCGACTGTTCCGAGACGGATGTTTGAAGATGAGGTCCCACTGCTAAAAGCACAGGTTCTCGTGCTTCCAACAGCATGTCCATCTCTTGCGTGCGAAGCCATTTGGTCGGTTATAAACCGAAACCAGGCGTAGAGAGTCGAAGCTCTCTGATACTACGCATACTGGGTCGTTTCAAGTCGTTCTAGGTCTGGCAAGTTCACCACGTAGTGCTCCAGGCGTGCGTTGACGTACGCCGCTATGTTTCCTCCAACGCCATCTCGATCGTTGTGAAACAGCCTGTAGTTTCGAAACCTACACTCGTCTCGTGCGATGAGGAACGTTTCGTTCACCGGGGCAAATAGCAAACTCCAGTAACTCAAATCGCTTTCCCATCACCCTTGCGCGTTCCATAACGCAATCTGCATGGTTCCTGAATTTCTGCGGCGTCAATCCATTAAAATTGAAGAGTACGCTGAGATTCTTGAAGCAGGCAATGAAACCCATGACTAAATCATCTAAGTTTTAGCTTTGGCAATTATCGGTAACAGCTCTCGGGCTGCTCCGCCACCGCTGCGGATGGGTGGTGCTGTCTGGGCTGGCGTCTCCTCAACTTGCGCAAGAGTTGGGCTGTTGTCTATTGGTATAGAGACGGCCATAGCCAAGCCGTTGGCAATGCTGGCGTAGGAGCTGGATTTCACAGTAGCGTTTCCCGGCGTCGGCTTTGCAGAACGAACGCTGACTGTCGCATTTGGTGTCGCCATGTGCTGCTTTGGGAATGCAGAGCATCCCCTATAGCTCGCTTGATTCGCCCTGCTACAGTTGACACACGCCGCAGAAGCTACTCTGCTTTTGAAGCAGGTGTCGCTAAGGCGGTTAACGGTGCACTTGACACACTTTGGCTTAGCCTGGGTGTGCACAAATCGCTGGCACCAATGGTAATGTTCTGCTTCAGAACACTGGTGCGGAATCTTCACATGTACTGCAGCTCAAAGATTCGCTTTGCCTCCGTTGACTTGGTCAAAGTGACCATGACTAAAGGCAAGGTTCTTCTCGGCCTCTTCTTGTTCATGCGTGTACACAAAAGCATTGGAAACCCGCGTGCGACGAGCTCCGTTCGTACACGTCCATAGCGGCGATATCTTACGAAATACCCCTCAAGCCCACTTTGAGCGGCTTGTCGTCCTGGAGGCGGAACGTATGTCACGCCTCGCTCAGACAGAAAAGCCGTAATTCAACGGTTGTTGCTCGGGGTCGCCGGTGTAATACTGATTCCATCCTGTGTATTACGCGCTCTTGTAAAGTATAGTCTGCGACGACCAAGCTCCGCTGCAATTGCTACCCACTTGTCCTTCTTGCAAAGAACGACGGGGAGGGAGAGAGACTCAAAGCTGATACAAAGTTCCCGCTGGTGATTGCATCAAACTCCATTTCTTCTGGCTGCGTGGCGCTGATCGGTTCAAAGTGATTCGTCGGGAGCAGGTCGACGGCGATGGGCTCTCGGGCTGCTTCGTGGTCTTCTTCTTCAGCACCGTGGAGCCGTCGTCACAGATCTCCTCCAAAACGACGTCAATGGCGCGCTTGCGGGGGTTACTCTCGTCGGCCTTCGGTGCCAAGGTAGCGTCTTCGATGACGATGGTTTACACTAAAAGACGCGGGTAGTAGTACAAGCACATACAGACAAACACACATACAGTTTTGCACTAGCACACAAATATCACTAGCACAAATACAAATATACTAACACGCAAACACACTGGGATTGTACGTGACTCCCCTGGTTTCAGCTTCCGATGGCCAGGACACGTGCAGGAATGCGATTTCTGATTTCCGGCTGCCGACGGTCGGGAACTGGAGTAGGAAACAGTCCCATGATACCACTACATACAGACAAACACATACACACAATTCTGTACTAGCGCACGCGCGCACACACACACACACACACACACACACACACACACACACACACACACACACACAAACAAGGGTGATTTCGAACACCTCAACTACAATAAATTTTTATTTTAACTTTCAACAACGGGTTAGTCAGAGAACCGGTCAGGTCTGTTTTAATTTTTAGGTAACAGACTAATGAGAAATGAAATTTATTTAAAAAAAAGTACAAGCACTACGCCCGCACAATGCAGCGAAAACATCCCTTCCAGACGCGCGCAATCGGTAAATAAATACATACTTCCTGAAATCTACCTTAAATACTAGGCATTATATTACACAATAGAAGTGAGCCCGGAGACACGTTACAAAGTTGACACCAACCAAATTAAATTGTTTGTATTTTTTTGTCTTCGTTGCTTGGAATTTAAATTTTGGGTATTTTGGCTATTCAAACAATATTATCCGGAAGAGAGGCTATATATTTCTAGATTCTTGGCGTTTAGAGTTTATTTGTTTTTTTGCTTGAATTTATATAAATCTTGTTTTTTGAAGCGACTGATTTGAATTTCTTGAGTATTACGGCTTTATTTAAACGCATCAATTGAGAAAAAAGAAACTGAAAAATGTAAATCTAGCTGAACATAAAAGTGGACCACATAATTAAAATTATTTACAACCTTTTAGTTTTAATTTTTGGAATTTGACTTTCTGTCTATTTTGGTTTCTGGGAAATGGTAAAAAAAATCTTCAAAAATCTTTGTATTTTTAGCTTGAACTGTTTGAGTAATTTGCATCAACCAATTTAATTTATTTAAAAATTGTTTGAATTTTAGTCTGCATAAAACTGCATTTTGGACTTAACAAAACCAAATTGAGTTTAAATTGTGCGCCCTAGGTGGAGTCAATTCTTCTACTTGCTCGAAATAAACACATGCAAAGATACAGTAGTGTATTGATTGTAGGCGGCTCTGTGGTGTAGTTGGTATGCGTGTGACTACTATGCTCAGGGCCCCGGATTCAAATTCCGACACGGTCTGCTTGAAAAATGTTAGGCGAGCATTTATCACAAAAATACGCTCTCGTTCGGATGAGGGTTAAAATGGAGGTCCCGTGTGTGTGTGTGTGTGTGTGTGTGTGTGTGTGTGTTGTCACGCACTTTAAAGATCCATACCTTGCTTGGAACAGCAAGGGTTCGGCAAAATTCCAAAATTTCCTGGTAAAAAAAACTCGCTTCCTGGTCAATGTAATACCCTTCGGGTGGAGCATTGAAAAAGATCACATGTAAGTATATTGACTGTAGGCGGCTCCGTGGTGTAGTTGGTATGCGTGTTTATGTTTGCCCAGGTTACTAAAAAGTTGGATGGAATTAGTATAATTTTGTACATGTTTGAACTTATTTATGTAATAGTATAAGTTCAAACATGTACAAAATTATACTAATTCCATCCAACCTTTTAGTAACCTGGGCAAACATAAACACAAATTAACATTTCAAACACACTTCACACACACATAAACACACAAAACACCTCTTATGCACTGTGCAAACACAAAACACCATTCACACACTTACGTTGCCTTTTCAACATCTGGATTTCCGGTTGCCGATGGTCCAGACTGATAAGGCAACATCCGTCGAGCGCTCCTCTTTGACGATTGGGATATCCGGCTTCCGATGGTTCTGGTCCTAAAGGGGAACGTAATACGGATACCAACATCACACACAACACACATACACACAACTCTCTCTCTCACACACACACACACACACGCACGCACGCACACAAACACACACACCTAAACACACGCTTCCATTGCCTTTTCAACATCTGGATTTCCGGCTGCCGATGGTCCGGACTGACAAGGCAATGTCCATTGTGAGTTCTTCCTTGACGACTGAGATATCCGGCTGCCGATGGTCCTGGTCCGAGAGGGGGAACGTAACAAGGACCAACATCACACACATACACGCAACCATCCCCCACACACACACATACACACATAACGGTTACTTTCTGTGGGGAAGCCAAGTCTGCTTAAATTTCAGGTAGCACACTACTGAAACGTTGGAACAAATAAATAAATAAATAAATAAATGCGTGTGACTACTACGCCCAAGATCAGGGGTTCGAATCTCTACACGGTACGCTTGAAAAATGTTAGGCGATATTTTTCGCAAAAATACACCCTCGTTCGGATGTAAGGTAAAATGGAGGTCCCGTGTGTGTGTTGTCATGCACGTTAAAGATCCCTACCTTGCTTGGAACAGCTAGGGTTCGGCAAATTTCCAAATTTTTCAGGTAAAAAAAACTCGCTTCCTGTCCAATGTAGTACTTACGGGTGGAGCATTGGAAAATCAAGTGTAAATTATATTGATTGTGTTAGACTCTTACTTTTGACTTGCACTTAAAGAAGGAGAGCAAATTCTTTGATTTCAAATAACCAATTCCTTATGTTGTTAAATCTGTAGTGACTGCAATTTTTATTACATTAGAAGTGCACGTTCCCTAATTATTTGTGATTAATGAGTGGTTTGGAAATATGGCATGTGGTTTGAATAATTTAACTACACTGTCAAGTACAAGAATATAAATTACAACATCCATTTTACAAAGCAAAATTCACACTATTAGATCATTGCTACATTGTATTTACCACAATATGTTCTGAAACCAAAATGGATAAAAAGAAAAAACAACTAAGCTGTGTGCATACTAGAATGTTTTATGCATCACTAACAGCGCAGGCTAATCTTCAGTCTTGACTTCTGCACGTGTATTCTTTGCCTTGCATAACTATAAATATTGTGAAGTCAAGCCATAAATTCCATCATTGGTCGCTTTAGCTAGAAGAACCTAATAATGTATGCAAAAAGCTCTTTGTCCATCGTAATTTAGTAATAGAGATTCTCAGTATGGAAGTACATCGTAAAAGCATTATGTTACCTACAGCTATTTGAGCAAAAAATAGTGTATGCAAACGACATGCCTACATGCTATTACTGATTAATAAATCAAACAAAAACGTAAGTTACTGACCTAAGATGAACTTTCAAGGACGTCTATCTACTATACAACTATTAATAGATGTACTTGTTTACTATAAGGATAATGAAGCAGGTTTTTTTTAATTCATGTTTGTAGATTGTGAAAGAATGGAGCGTAACAAGCACCGCGAGCGCACCGCACCGGATCTTTGTTCCAACGCACAGGATTGAATGTAAATTTCTTTAGGTGCTGTTGCAATTATACTCCTAGAAGAGTTAATTTTAATCAGTTTATAATATCTTATGAATAATTATCCGAAAAATGTACATTTTAAGCTTTTATTAGAAATTTAGGTTGTGAAGGGTATGAAGAGCACAGAATAGAAAAGAAGTTAAGAGCTGCGTCAAACCGACCTTAAATAAGGTCGAAAACAAACTGATGAAATGATGATGAAGCTTTTTAAATGCAAGTATTCTAATTAGTAGGTAATTTTAATTAGATTTTCTTCACTTGAACTGCCGTAACACACTAATTGTATTGGTGTCGAGCTTGAGACAAAATTATGGGGAGGAGGGGGTCCCTCACCAAAATTGGCCAGTTGACAGATTTATATTTAGTTGGAAAATTTAAAAGTCAGGGCTTTGAAACTGTGAACGAGTGATTTTTTATATTTTCCGATTCAATGCTTTTTGTGTTTTACTTGTTTCCTTACGAAAGGTAGTAAATGTGTTACAATAAATTAATCTAAGCTCAAGTTTGAAAGTAAATTATTTACTCACATGATGGCCATTACAAAACTTTACTTAGAATATCTTTAAAATAAAATACAAAAGTGACCAAAGCTTTCTGCTAACTGTTGATTTCTAAATAAAAATGTCATAAATGAATATTTTTGTCATGCTTAGTATAATGGTAGAGAAGCAAAGAAAGTATTTCTATCAAATCAAGTAATGCATTTAATAGTTTCTATAATCAGTTAAACTCAAACTGAATTTAAGATCAGAGACCTGACAGCTGATACAATTTTTGTAACTGGACAACTGTGTAACATGCGAGCCCTCACCGCCCGGTGGGGCCACTATCGTAAGTGAAAGTGTAGTACTAAATCTACTATCTAAATTTCTGCCGAATCGGACCCGTAGTTTTGTTTTAATTGCGTGTGGAAGCGGGCGTGTCCGCGAATTTTAGAAAAATCAGTGACTCGTTCTTGTTCTTGGAAGGGAAATTGCGCAGCGATATCAAAGATCACTTGGATGTTGTATACGGTGACCTTTCTCCTATGGCGACCGTATTTAACGAGTTTCAACGTGGTCGCATGTCGTTTTTTGATGAGCCACGCTTAGGTGCCCCGAAAACGACTAACACGGAGGATAACATGACAAAATTTCAGGATCTCGTATTGGCAGACCTTATATGTGATTTTGTAATGCTCCACTCGGAGGTACTACATTGGCCAGGAAGCGAGTTTTTTTTACCTGAAAAATTTTGAATTTTGCCGAACCCTTGCTGTTCCAAGCAAGGTAGGGATCTTTAACATGCGTGACAACACTCACACACGGGACCTCCATTTTACCTCTCATCCGAACGAGAACGTATTTTTGTGAAAAATGCTCGCCTATTTGCAAACGTTTACCGCTACATTATTTTTCTGTTAGAGGTACTCGAAGTAAAATTAGCTAGTCGTGTGTGCCTCCATCACTATAGAGTATAGAGTATGAGGATGTGAAACCCGAATGTTTGATGTGTATTGATGCTCGCCATCACATCCAAACGCTCAGGAATATTGACGGACGATAATCCATGCCAACATATCGCCAACTATGTTAAGACTACGCTATAGAAGTTTCCCTGGCAACCGATAGACATCCTCCATACAGTCCACATCTTTCCCAATGCGATTTCCACATTTTTGGAGCCATGCAGGAAGGCATTCGTAGCCGTCGATTTGTTTCGGAGTAAGAGGTACATGCCTGGGAACAATCATGGTTCCTTAGACAACTGCAAACATTTTTCCACGAAGACATTGACGATCTTGCCCCGTAGCGGGATAAATGTATTAACAATTTTTTTACTTTTGCCATGTGCCTTGTTTTTATTTGACTATCCTTCATATTATACTACAATTATACTGCGTTTTACTCGAAAATCAAAACAATGGCTATCAATATATGCGATTCGATCTCCGGTCCTTCTAAAAGTGATGCATGCACATCACAAAAGCAACGGGAAATAAAAATGCAAGATATTATTTCAGAAAGCAACGCTCCGGTTGCTCAGTATGAAAGGTTTTAACACAACAATTTTAATTTCGTAAAACACGATGTGCTTTGTATGCTGAAATTTTAAGTACTTGCTTAAAAAAATTTTCTAACGTTGTGGAGTTGTTAGTTTGCAATGATGTTCTAGGTGATATTGAACACAAGATTGTGATTTAAAAAAATGCCCTAGAGAATGTTAAAAACGTACGTGAGGTCACTATAGAAAATTGTTTAAAATCTGATAATCCAAGGAAGCGAAAGATCGACTACTAGATTTTAAAATGTTGAAGCACATGCTGAACGTGACATCGGCGTTCGCCAGCCACTTATCATTAATATGGCATTAAAATTAATAAGGCATTATTTAATGAAACTTGGGCTTTATCGACCAATTTTGTCAAAATATCTTCCCTTAATTGCAAAAAAATATTTAATTCAAGGTGGTTTACAGAATTTGGTTCAATTTCAATTTCAAATTCTTTATTGGCTTACCATTCCGAGACCAATGCCTTTCCCCCCTACATTTGATTTACCAATGCTCCACCCGAAGGTACTACATTGGTCAGGAAGCGAGTTTTTTTTACCTGGAAATTTTGAATTTTGCCGAACCCTTGCTGTTGCAAGCAAGATAGGATCCTTTATGATGCGTGACATCACTCACACATGGGACCTCCATTTTACCTCTCATCGTGAAAAATGCTCGTCTAACATTTTTCAAGCGGACCGTGTCAGTATTTGAACCCCGCACCTTGGGCATCGAGGTCAGTGACCGCTTGCAGTACATGCTGGAACAATTAAGTTACATAATTACAGACAGAAAAATGAACATAACAATTAATTATAAAATTATAAAGTGACAAAGTATATAAATAGCTAATTAACTGAATAGCGATAAATAGTAGATCGATATTTAAACTAAATAATAATAATAAACAAAGTAAACAAAGTAAATGAAATAAAGTAATCAATCCCGAGAATAAATAATAAACATATTAATTGGTAAGTTGATGGAATGGTGATTGTTTTCCCTACTCTTTTTGTCAACGCTTCGGTGGCTGTAAGTTTAGGGTGTTTGAGCAAGTGACTTTGAATGTTGGGTGAGTGTGATGTCTAGATCTGGTTTAGTTAGTGATTGTAGATACTGTGCTGGATAAGTGTGTGCTAATAAGTTTTGATTTTTACTGACTATTGCCATTGGTCGTTGGGGGTAGACGGTTTCGGGGGGAGAGGAGAGAATTCTTGTGGATAGTGTGTGGTAAGGGGCGAATAAGGATCTGAATCAACTTACACATTTTAAATGGGCTTATGATTGTATTTTAATGGACAAAAGAATATGAGGTGCATTGGGGTTCCTGGAGTTGGTATGCCTATACAAGAACAATTCGGGAAGTCAATGAGATTAAAGGAACGAAGTTTGGATCTGAAGTTTCCGTGGCCAGGTAGAAATTAGAAAGTGAATCTACCTAAAGAAGGGATTTTTGGAGAGATATTTGTTATTATAGATCAGTAGTTTAACTTCCGAATATGGCGAGGGTCCATGTATGTTGCCGGGATTGAAGGAGCGCGTTGTAGGTTCGCGGTTGTATTTCAGTTTTTGGTAGGGTTCTGTAGGGGCCGCGTTGAAAGATTAAGTCATGGATGGGTATGGGTCTATTTTGTTTCAAGTTACAAATTCATAATAATGTATGGAGGGTATCTTCAATTGGGAGAATCTGGAGTAGGGCGTATAGGGCAGTAGTGGATGTTGTTCTGTACGCTGTTGAGGAGCATATTAGGAATGTTCGGGCGATCAAGTTAAGGAGTTGTTTTAATGGTGAGGTGAGGGAGGGGTAGGAAAAGAATATTGGTCTATATGCGAATTTAGTTTGGTAAGGATTATTTGTTGGAGAAGTTTGTCAAGGAGTGATAGGATGGCTATTGGTATATAGAAATTAGGATCTTCAGGCAGTTCCTTCGGTTTTAAAACCAGGAAAATAGAGGCTGTTTTTAATGGATCGCGAATGATGTTTGTTATTAGGCATTTTTTAAAAAGGGTGAGGGTATATTTTTGGATGAGGGGCAAGGATTTTTAAAGGATAAGATTCGTTATTTGATCATGACAGAGTGCTTAGTGCGAATTCAATTTAGTTATCGTGGAATCTAATGTAGATAGGTATATCAGTATTTGGAATATTTTCTGGGGGAGTACAACAGTTGTCGATAAAGAATTTCTGGTGTTCGGCTGGGACGTCTGCACAAGACGAGGCCATTGCTCCGTCATGTTAATTTGTAAGGATGGTATATTGTGGTCTGTAGGAGATGTACGAATGATTTTGTGTGAGTGTTTGGCAAGCGTGCGGTATGTCTTCTTGTGGTCGGTTTAATTTTGCATGATTAATGCGTGGTATTGTTGTTTGAGTGTATTGTTTATCAAGTTTTTGGGTTAGCGGTAAGTTTGATGAGGTAGTTGGGATTTATATGGTCCTCCTGGCCCTTTGCGTGTCATGTCGGTTCGTGGTAACTGATGTTCGTGCTACTGTTAGTTCGTGGGTCCACCATCGCGTAGACCGTTGTGTATATTACTTGCGAGGAATTATTAATGCTGCAGCCGTGTTTATCTTTGTAGTGATAGTTGTGGTCAAAGCGTGTGAGTACATGTTTGCGTAGGATTGCTCCGAGACATTTGTGATAGTATTGGCAAGGGATTCTAGATAGGGTTCCCAGTTGGCTTTTCTAGTATTGAAATTACGGGTTTTTTGGTTATTTCTAGTTGAAAAGTTGGATTGAATTTCAAAAGTGATAGGGCTGTTATCACTGCAATATAAAATTCGGAATACTGTCCAGGTGGTGATAAAACTGTTTGCTTGTGAGGTTGTCAGTGTTATGTCGATGTTAATGCTGTGATCCGTAGATTCCCATGTGAGAGTGCGTAAGGAAGAGTCAAAAATACCGTGATGTTCCTTAGAAATAATTATTACCACATTTCGTTTTAATAGTTTTTGTATTAATAAATTCCGCCAGTAGGATTGAGTTATTCCCTTTAAGAAACATAAGTTTTACGTTTTTATAATATCTAAAAGAAAATTATTTTGCATCATATTTGCTCCATAGTCAAGGTTGTCAGATTCAGATGTCAGTTTTTAAAAATTAGAAATGAAGTCATCAGTGTAATTAATACCGCCGTGATTTTGTTTTGTCTACAAAGAAATAATGACGCCGATGTTCTCATCGTCTGAGAACAAAGACAGGTCATATAATAGTTATGTGCTGACTTATATAAATGTAAAACCCCGATTTCTGATTTTAGGTCGACAATACGTGAATTTAAATATGTATCGGTTCGGTAAGGAAAAAATGACACAAAGCATGTCCATTTTTATACACTTGGTTCATCTGTTCAAAGTTTGCCGAGAATGCCTGTAATGATTTTAAAAAGCGAAGATTCATTTTTTATAAGGGACTTTATTTATATTATCTATGCCATCAACATGCCTCTTTGGTAGATTCATTACCTTGGCTAGAGATTATCTAGCTAGGCAGAGTAGCCTAAGTATGCTCGAATAATTCCCTGACAAGTATGTCAGTTTCATTTTTAGAAGCAGATTGGTTCCCAGAAATTCAACTCAATGTGTTGGTAGTACCATGTTGAGATAGTCCTAGCACATATCTGCCCGATTAAAAAAAATAATAGTTAGAATTAAAACTGCTGGAGCTATAGTGAAGTGGAAGTTAGTTCATAAATTTGTAATTAAATGCATGGCTGAACGTACTGATAATATGTCTATGTGTAGGATAAGTTTTTAGTTATTAGATTTACCAAATATTTGCTTTTTAATACTTGTTTAGGATTGTACTGTGTATTTATAATGAAAACGTGTGCCCTATATATTTAGAAATGTATATAATTGTGTAAAGGCCGCATATTTGGTTTTTTACATTATTGTAAACGGTATGCTTACAGTTTTTTCGTAATAAATTGTTTTGTAATTATCTAAAAGCGCGATTAAATATTTCAGATTAGCAGTTAGCAGTCTTATACAGGTCTACGTGTTTTATGTTTGTTTTAGATTTAAAATACTCACGGTTTTAATGAATTTTCAGGTATATTTTTAAGCCAAAATTGCTCCACTGGTCTACGATTTTGACACCCATTTCTTATTCATTCTAGGGCTTTTCTCGACAAACCCTGCGAGATTAGGTGGCGTCCAAGATACTTCCCGATCAAGACCATATTTTTTATCCGGCAGCATTCTAAAATCCTCGTCAAACACTTACACCACCCGTTCCACTGCACTAACTTTTTGTTAGTACAGTCGAGGTTTTCGATATTTTACTGAAACGGGATGTTTAGCGGAGTACTTCACTGAATTTTCTGTGAATTACTTGCTAGATATTCTGGGGGTCAAAACTGTACGTAACAATGCGTAAGTAGTGATGTTGTATGACGTTTTCAAGTACATGGCCGGTATGATCTGTAATATTATCGTACCATAATATCGATTTTGCATTTGCGTGTGCGCAAATTATCAGTGGCTTATCTGGTAGTGCTCTAAGTAAGTCTTCTAAGTTCTATAGGTATAAGTTAATGTCGTATTTGAACTGGAAATAGAATGAAACAAGGAAGCGGGTGCCGGTTTTCCAATAAATTTCTACGGATGGCAATGTAGGAAAGTCGATATTTGGATCTGATGAGAATTTAAAGTTAATGGAATTCTTAGATCTATATGAACTTGCGGGGATGAGCTAGGGTTCTTGAAGCAGTGCAATGGAAATTTGTTGTTTCTGTAGTATGTGGGAAATTTCAAGGGTAACGACTTTAGCAAGTTGTAGGTTAATCTAGATAGATCTAATTTTTGGAGGGTGAACGAGCGGGCGTGCGTCCGTCAAAGTGCATATGTTTACTGTCCATAGTTCGTACGTAACCTAGTCATATATACAAATTGCTTATAGACGGGATATTTAGAACTGGTGACGGGTTGGTCATGTGGTCGATTAACCCTGGAGCAATTTATGCAAATGGGAGCGGAAGCGATATATCAAGGACAGTATTTGGTGATGTGGACATAGCGCAGCGGACACATGCGGTAGGGGAGCGACCTGGGTGGCTTCGCGGTGTAGTTGTTAGGCGTGTGACTACTATGCCCAAAGTCCCGGGTTCAAATCTCGACACGATTCTCTTGAAAAATGTTAGGCGAGCATTTTTCACAAAAATACGCCCTCGTTCGGATGAGAGGTCCCGTGTGTGAGTGTTGTTACGTACGTTAAAGATCCCTACCTTGCTTGTAACAGCAAGGGTTCAAAATTTCCAGGTAACAAAAACTCGCCTCCTGGCCAATATAGTACTTTCGGGTCGAGCATTGGAAAATCAAATGTAGGGTGGGGGTGCGACCGATCTTGTTGGAGTGGAATGTTTAAATCGCTGGCAGTTAGAACAGCGCGTTACAGCTACAAGGTTTTTAAAGCTGCAGAATTTATGTCCAATGAATAGGTGCAAGTTGGTGGTAAGGATAGATCTTCATTTCAGGGATACATTAAGGGTAAGATTGTTTGAATAATCTGATTTTGAGCAGCGGATAACGATGGATACTTTTTTTGTAGGGATATTCGGGTATAAATTCCTTAAAAATTGTAAGAAATGCTGATTCAGAAATAAATAATATCTTTGAAAGCAATAAGAAGAATTCTATGGCTTAGAATTCATTAAAGTTTTGGATAGTTCAGTCAATCTTTTTTCAAATAATGTCAACACTCGCACTAAGAACTTAAAACAAAATTTTTAGGTGTTCAGATTGCCCTTAAAGGGAGATATCTGCTTTTAGAAAATCTAACAGAAATATTGGTAATATTTTCCAAATATTTATGCTTGCAATGAATACGCTAATATGAGGACGTTATCGTCAAATGGAGAGACGTGAAAACTTTCTCAAGTGAGCAAAAGAGACAATACAATTTGCAATCACTGCTGGAGACACCACTGCATCTAATGTAAGAAAATATAGTACACCAGTATTTAAAATAAATGAAATTAATTCGAATATGGGCAATAATCGTTTGTGCGACTTAATAATTGTGAAGTCCGAAAAAGATATCGCCGTAAACATCTCAATAAATGCAACAGTCGACTTTGGTGCAGGTTGACTAGACAAATTAGATTTAACTAACTCAATGGTAAGATTGTAAAGCGTAGGAAAACATAATAAAAATTATTGGATAAGTTTTGTTTTTCTTTTACAAAAAGAACGCTTAATGCAATTTGACTGAAAGGTTGGCCGTATAAAATTAAATGCCCCCACAAAGATGGTGCTTTGGTTCGTCCCTGTTTCTGAATAACAAGAATCAAAACAGCATATGTTTAAAATATAAATCGCTAATATCAATACAAGCTAAATTTAACTGTCATTGATTGGCGTATTTTAGCAATTATTTCTGTCAGTGTATTTAATTTTTAAGACACCGCTGTTATCAAATTTATTAGAGCCTCACAATCGGCCTTTATGGTGCTGTACAATTGGCTTCTCTTGCTTTGGCTGGATATTTTTAAATTTTAAGATAATTTTTTTAAAAGGATTTGGTGCCAATTTGATTTATATTTACACCTTACATGTGATTTTCCAATGCTCCACCCGAAGGTACTACATTGGTCAGGAAGCTAGTTTTTTTTTACCTGGAAAATTTGGAACCTTGCTGTTGCAAGCAAGGTAGGGATCTTTAACGTGCGTGACAATACTTACACACGGGACCTCCATTTTACCTCTCATCCGAACGAGGGTGTATTTTTATAACAAATGCTCACCTAACATTTTTCAAGCGGACCATGTCGGGATTCGAACCCGGGACCTTGGGCGTAGTAGTCACACACATACCACTTCGCCACGGAGCCGCCTTTTACATCTACACCGTGCATTTACATTTCCAATGCTCCACCCGAAGGTACTACATTGGCCAAAAAGCGAGTTTTTTGTTGCCTGGAAATTTAGAATTTTGCCGAACTCCTTGCCGTTCCAGGCAAGGTAGGGATCTTTAACGTGCGTGACAACACTTATACACGGGACCTCCATTTAACATCTCATCCGAACGAGGGCCTAATTTTTGTGAAAAATGCTTACCTGCCATTTTTCAAACAGTCGGCCGTATCGGGATTCGAACCCAGGACCTTGGGATCCGTAGTCTTACGCTTACTACATTGATCCACGGCGATGCCTTTTATATCTACACCACGTGAATGTCGGTCTGGTCAAATTGTGTGTCTTGACTTTGTAAAGGGATGCTGTCTAATCGACTTAAATGCTTATACTGCCTCTGACAAAGAGTTGTTCTCAGGCTCCTGCGTAATGCAACACGCGACAACTCTCAACGTAGTAAATCTCACAGAAGCTTGATAGAGAAAGTCTAGGTAGAGAATTTTAATATTTTGCAGGTGATTCTAGCAGTTCATCATTTGCATACGTTTTCTTTTTTTACTAAGTTGATTCTTGTGATATATTATTTGCTGTCTAAAAGGGGTACAAGATTGGATGAACTTCCTGGATGAGAATTCTTCATATATCTTTGCATATGTTACGATAGATGTTTGAAGTAAGAATGCTACATTGAAAAATATACAAAACTATGTCGTGTACAGGCAAAAATATTTTGAAGAAGCAACTTTGTCGCAATTACATACGCAGTAGTATTCTGCTCATGTAAATACGATTACAGTATGAGAAAGTTTACAAGCATTGCCAACGAAGAGCAGCTAAAATCTCAAGACGCATCCTTCCATTTGGATAACAAAAATATACTGCTATTGAAGATATGAAATTAATTTGCGCATACTTTTCTTGTTTTTTAGAAATGAATGCGTTTTTTATGGTTGATGTGAAATTAATTACATAAAGAAACTTGAATATAAAAAAAGTATTGTTGTTTCCGTCTTTTAATGCTACAAATCTTCCAATTTTATACATTAGTACAACTGTGGGGTTTTATAAAATACATATAGAAGTTCCCAACATTTTAGTAAATAAAATCTTTTTAAATTCTGAACTCAATTTTTGACTGAACTTTTTCCTGTTTACTTTTAGAAAGACGATTATGGAATAGTTTCTCTAAAGATTCGACCTTACGAACTAATTGTCAAAATTCTCTCATTCGGTATGTAAAATTATTGTACAAGATAGAGTGAGGTATGCGTTTCCTTTCTGTTAGTTCAACCATATCAGGAGATAATATTTTATGCACGAACTTCATTTCAGTTTGCCATTCCCATTCTCACGCTAATTACAGTGTCCGCCTCGTTTTAGTAATCATTGATGTTCATTAACAATTAAATATATGATATATAACTAATTTTAGCATAGGAATGTCTCAATCAAAATTGTGATTTGGAGGTATATGGACCTATTAACGTTTAAGTTAATGTGCAATTAGAATGGAATTTGGCTGTCGCCGTTCTAAAGTATAGAACGGAGGCATTCTACTTTATATTAATGTTATCAACTTCTTTTAAAGAAACAATTACAATGCTATGAACGCATATTGATTCCAACACAAGTTTACTTAATTAAACGGGAGAGGGCGCTTAAGTCGATGGTATTTATAATTATTGCTTACCAAAACCTTGGGCAATTGATTATTTTTCTGTTTCAAGCTGCACGCCCTTATACCACGTAAGCTCTGTTAGTTGGTAATTAGATGTAGCTTATAATTAAAGGGAAAATTCAACTTAAGTCTTCTATGTTGCCAACGCTGTAAATCAAACAGCTGTCGATCAACACGCGTTTTCAAAGTGCCAAATGTTAGTCTATAACAAGTTACGAAATTAAACGCTTAACCATCGCTCAGTGGTTAAAATTATTTAATTATTCCATAGAAAGAACATTTTTCTTTGAACTCTGCCTCGAAAATTACGTAAAGACGTCAATTTAATCACCTTACTGACCAAACATAATAAAAAAACATGAAAAGAGGAAGCATTGGAGATAGGGTAAGGACTCTACATAATCGCAGTTATCCATTCAGCCTAAAATATTGCTGAATTGTTGAAATTGTGATCAAAGACACAGAGTTGCCAATTCATCAATTTATACAGATTTTGAGTTTTTCTTAAAGCTCCATTTAACGCATTTTGCGTCAAAACTTGCACTTGCACCCATATAAAATTTGTTTAACACCAAAACTGAAGCGCAGAAGTCTTGGCCGAGGAAGAATTTACATAAATTTAATTTTAGAGCAGCAGAGTGTACCATCTCAGCGAATGTAAACCATCACCAAGTGCGCATCTAGTGAACCGTAATTCAAGCCGTACCGTGAAGAATAAATGAGATTCTGTGTCATCGTTTGAGTGGGCGGTGTCTGAAAGTATGTATGTTTGGCTTGATTATTTGTTTAGTAAGTATAAGCAAAAATAATTATAAGTTTCATAAATATATGAAAATATAAATGAAATAATAAAATTGAATGATTTTAACAGTTTGGAGCAGTTCGGAAGTCTTCGGAACTTTTCGGAAGGTTTAGGAAGTTTCTTGTGAGGCCGAAGAGGAACTTGAATAACGGTAGTTAGAAAATATTTACATTTCTAAGAGGTGCAGACGTCTGCGGCGGTCTTCGGAGCTCTTCGGAAGGCATCGTGTTTTACTGGAGGGACAACGTTAAGTTACAAAGAATTATGATATGAATTTAAAAACTATTAATTGAACATATATATAAGCATAGAGGGGTTCAGACGTCTTCGTAACTCTTCGGAAAGCTTCGTGTTTTTCTTGTGAAACAACGTGAGGGTATGAAGAATTATGGTGTGAACGTATGTACAGCTTGAAGGATTTCGAAGGTATTCGGTGATCTTCAGAACCCTTCAGAAGGCGTCGTGGTAGTGGTGCCTTAGGCCTCGTCGAGTGGGCGCCCTTGAACTCTACGGGGGTGTTATCCCAAGGTAGAGTTGACAGACGCAATCACAATAACGACTTGTCGGTGATGGATGGAACGGAGCTTAACGCCTATACGTAGTTTATTAACTATTGATTGATGAATTATAGTGACGTGCCCTAGGTACGGCGACGGACAGCGTCAGCGTCGTATATTACGCAGGCTATGGAGAGCACTGCCCGCTAAAGTAGAGCAGCCTATGGAGAGCGTTGCTTGATGAAGTGTTAGCAGGCTATGAGGAGCACTGCCAGTTGATTCTTTAGGCTATGGGGAGCACTAAAGAATGTCTTTCGTAGAACTTGTAAAAGTATTTATACACTTCCATTTTCTATGCTGCCTGCGTTGAAAAACGTTAATGATGTCTTTAACCAATGAAATTGTGTGCATCAATTTTCGAATGTAAAAGAATGTCAAAATTTTGTGTGACCAATGAGCGTGCTGATTTTTGGGTACCCCAAAAAATGAGTTGGAAATTCTCGCGATTCTTAGTTTGTTCTGTGTTCAACTCGTGTACTTTGATATAGTCAACAGCAATTCTCTAGTTTGTTCTGTGTTCAGCCCGTGGTGATATAGTCAACATCTGGAACAGCGAATGTGTCTTCTACCATTTCGTAAACGAAAGTGGGTTTTATTTTTTCGCAGAATAAGTAGTGACTGACAGGATATATCTGGACATGTTAAGGATGTGACTGTTTATAAATTAACAGAGATATTCGATAGATTTTCTCATTCAATATGATTATCTCTTTCTCATTATCAAACAGAGCTAAATTGGTTTAAAATAATCTTCTTTTCTTTGACTGCGTGTCAATATTCACAGACTGGCTAACCATTTTACTAACACGTTTCTAATCCCCAGATTGTTATCAGATTGGTCGCCAAACAAACAGCAGCCGTCAGCCTATTTAACATTTTGTACCGATTACTATAGCGATGGATTCTATTACAATCCATCACAAATTTCTGGGCGCTTCACGTTTCCAAAAGAATTTCGCTTCTCAAAAAGTTTCCATCACCATTTACGCCTACGCTACAAAACACCAGCTTCCTTGTATAAGTTTCAGCACGTTTCAGTGACCCTCGACATATATATTTTGCTAGATTCAAAATCACAAGGCCACTGTCCGGGCGTGAAATGTCTTTTTACATACAATTTCCATTTAGTCAACCATTGTACATTTATAGAAAGTTTGCACGTCATCTAGTCTCGGACACCAACTAATCATGAAGTACATTGCAGCACGAAGTGTACGCGTCTAGATTTTATTTTTATTGGAGCAGAGACTGCAGCGACACCCAAACTTTGATAGAACACAATAGAACTCTGTCAAAGCTTTGCCAACTTTATAAACTATTATATTTATTAATTACTTATTTGTTACTTTAGTTCTATTTTGTATATAATTTGCAAATAATTCTATATAAGCTACTAATTGTCGCTGCATTTTGGAATTGCAATAACAAGTACTATTGGTAGTACGCAGTTTACATCTTCTAGCATCTCTTACACGTACACGTATTGTTCGTCTGCTTTTAAACTGATAATCGTTTTTTGCTGTATAATATTTGTTTCCCGTAAATAGAACGGGCTATGACGAAAAGCACAAAATCGGTAATGAGAGGTAAACTCGACCGAAATACGGGGTAACAAAGAGCAGAGAAAAAAGAAAAAAAGTAAAAAAAATGCCACGTTAACACGATCGAAAATTGAATTGGAGGGGGTAAGGAGCAAAACGACAGGATCCATGAACCAATTTGCCTCTTTTAGAACATTTCTATCTGAAGTGATAAATAAAGACAAAACTCATGTAAAATATAACTCTAATAAGTAACTTACATGAATTTAAATGGCAAGCAATATTAAATCACTGATTTAGGGACAAACATCTAAATTCTTCACTCCTCACGTACTAAAATTAAATATTAATTATACCTAGTAACAATCAAGCTAAAGGGTGTTTTGTAAATAAAGGAACTACTTCATTATACGCCCATTAAATATTGCTGCATAGTCTACGATATTAGACTAAGTGGCATTTTAACATTGTAATTAAATTGGTACAGTAAACGACTAATTAATTATATTTACACAGCAGCGTCAACGCACGTATCATAAGTATCGTCAAAATCTTAACTACTTAACATATATTGCCCCAAAACAAGTTCTCTCTGAATAAGAACTACTGAAATGTAAAATCAAAAAAAGAATACATATTTACAGCAGTACATTTAAATAGAATTCTCAAATATTGGTCAAATCTTACAGGATAAAACAGTCCACGTCTAATCCTTAAAACTTTTAATATTACTAAAATGCAGACAATTCGCGAACCATAAAAAGCCAAGTAAACAGCTGTTGGTCCCATGATATGCTACTCCTTGACACAGGCTGTAAAGATGCTGAAAACGTTTCAACTGGTGACGAATAGTTTCACCCAAAGGTAACACGAAGTATTAATGTTAAAACCTAAAACATATGTTTGAAATTTGTTGGGAACTGTATCTTGATTTTGTAATAGGATAATTTATAATTGATGACAAACCGCGTGTATACTTTGATGGTATCGTAATCCAATTTGTAAATTCACTTTGCAACAGCATAAAGGTGTTTCTTTCCAACTGCCTAGTTGTGTTCTCAATCTGTAAACCATACCACCGTGAAGAAACAACAGTCATAAGTTTCATTTAAATTACTCGTTTTGTGTATGACAAACGCGAAGTATACTTTATAAAGAAACCTTTTAACAACGTAAAAATATGATTATTTTATTGCAAAATCAACGCACGAACTTATATTAACCACAAAACAACAGAACCAACGACAATTTTTAATTGTATTTTAGAATAGCAACATTCAGGGAATTGTTGATTACCAAAACGCATAACGTATGACATATACGTGCGGAGTTGCGAATTAAATAAAGGACTAACAAAATTAGTCGAATAGCTTCCATATTTGAAATAATAAATGTGTAGCAAACCTGTATATTCAAATAAATAGAAACTGAAATGATCTTCAAATCAGGGAGGCAGAAAATTTAAAAGTACGTAATGGAACATAAAATATTGTTCACAAAAGTGTTTATAATATCTTCCAAAATAAGTTATGCAAATAGGTACAGTTTTGGCACCAGAAAATCTAACCGGTAACCAAGAGGAAAAACTCGGTGAAGTACTTCGCTAAAAATTTGGTGTTTCTACAAAATACCGAATACCTGAACTGTACTAATAAAAAGGGTTATTGACTAACTCAGTGAGACGGGTCATATAAGTATTTGAAAAGGGTCCCAGAATGCTATCGTGGGGAAATTGGTAGTCTTAATGGAGAATTATCTTGAACACCACAAAATCAATACAGAAATTTCTTGGGAAAAGCTCCAGAAAAAATAACAAGTTCACAAGACGAATAATCGAGTACACTAATGCTAAAATCAACCTAAAATAAACGTAAAAATTAATACACTAATATACGTATTTAAAAACTGCTAGCTGAAAAAGGAATTTTCAAAATTAACTAATATATTACCTGTATTCCTCCAAGCAATTGCAATATATTTTATTACATAAAAGCTGTAGCTGTTACCTGTATATTAGTTGTAAAAAACATTAATATAGGGCTATTACGCAATTATGTTTTCATTACAAATACATATAAACATTTCTAACAAAAAAACAACAAATATATCAAATTTACTTAGTTTAATAGAAAACGTTTTTGTCGAACAAAATTACTTTTTAAATTTTTAAACTAATAACAAGAACGTACTATGAGTAAGTTTATAAATTTATGCAATTAAATTAAAATGATTATTTATTTACGGTTACTATAGGTTATGGTTCTAGAAAGCTTATTATAAATACCTGATGAGTAATTTTTGATCTTAGATACTTTGGAAACAACTAAAAGTAATTATTTCCAGGACGAATTTGTTTGATCCGGATCCTACTGCAACCTCTGAGACTTCAAAAAGAAAAATGAAAGTTCTTAACTCACATGTCTTTTCTCAACATGAAGTTGTCAATTGATGGGAACTAATTTGTTCCTAAAATTAAAAGTGCCCAACCTGGTAGGGTATTATGCCAAGCTTTATTAACTAATAGCATTAATTGGTTTGATACCTTATTCTTCAAAGATTATCTGTACCTACTCAAGTTTCGTGATATCTGTTTTGATGGTCATGGCTAAATGCTCTTCCCTCCATACGCGACGAGACTATTTTCGGTGTCATTTAGACAAATAAATTAAAACTACAAATTGAGATTACTTTTATTGTTATTTCTCTATCTATCATATGTGAAATTATCTTACTGACACAATAACTTGAACCAGAAACCAACTGTTTCGTTTTTAGAGTCAGCATAATTTAGCGTATAAACATCTTTGTTCTAAGGCGATGAGGTCATAGACGGCAACGTTATACGTTATTAATCATAACAAACGAATCGTAGAACTGCACTAATTTAGAAGTAACCATATTATTTCTAACTTAAAACCGCCAAAATTAATTTAGTAGCATTTAAGTATGAATAATGTAAAATACAGAAATAATCATCCCTTGGATCAAAAATGCACGCAACCTAAAAACTATATTTCTTAAAAGAAATAACCTTAACCCAATTACTGGGATTCACCAATAATAAATTATTAAAATGAAATATGATTATAAATATTTGAAAGAAATGTTACAATTCTTCTTTTCTTTGTACCTATTAGTTAACAGAAAATATATGCGTTCTCCTTATATTACAATAGGGATCATATTTGACTGACAAATATTCGATTTATAACTTTCTTTGGTACAGATTCAAAATTTATAAGCCTAGTGTGTGGAGGACGTGCAGTATGATAATCTTCGTAATTTGTGATACTTGCAAGATTCAGTTAAAAACCGAGTAGTACTCGTGACCTGGGTAAACCTCCTAGATAAAATTTTGGCAATGGATTTTGCATGTTTATGTTTCAAAGTAAATTGTCAAGAGCGTATAATATCAAAAAGAAAAAGCATTTTGCCTGTTTTTGCACTAAACTCTAATTCATTACTAATGATTTTGGTAATAGTCAAAAATATTGTACGACAGCAAGTAAAACATCACATTTTGTAGAACTTGTATAAGAAGGATATCTTTAGCAATCTTACCTAACATTATGCAATGTTCATAAAAATTAAAATTTTCTTATATTATATTAAAATTCTTTATGACATAAAACAGATGTCGTGCATTCTACTTCAGTTAATAAACACTTTTACTGTAGTTAGACCTGAAACACCAGTTTTAGCAAAGACTTCACAACGACTAAAGACCTTAAAAGGCAGTTTAATGAACTCGTTCATAAATATAATGAGAACTAAACGAAAGGAAATAATCCACGTCAGTTTAATAATTTTTATGGTAATTTGCATTATACTGCTTTACAAATTAGTTATAAACTCAGGAAAAATCTAGGCTGGTTTATTGAATTCATTTTGTAATTCAGAAAATTTATTTGTGCAACTGTACATTTATGTTAGCATTTAAATTATATGTTATTAGATACTTCCTTGGTTAGTTTATCATTTTCTTCTATAATTAGGTGCAGTTTACATACTGCAATAAAGTGGAATATTCTTGGTAGCTAAGTAATTTCCGTGGTAGTTAGGATTACAGTTTTATATATAGATGCGTGATGCATTCAAATAGCTCTTACTACTCCTGTGAGCTAGAGGTACATTTATAGTTTACACAAAAATTTTCAAAAATTCACTTTAGATATTATCTATTTGCCAAATTCTATTAATATAGTTCATAGGTTCCCAACCTTTTTGGACCACCGCCTCCTTTACTAAAAAAAATATCTAACGTCACCTTTCTTTATAATAGTTCACTATACCAAATACTAAAATATTCTTGCATACTATTTCTAGGTATTTTATCTATCTATCTATCTATTAAAAATCACAAATCAGAAATTAATTAAAAATCCATCGATTGCAGTAAAAAACATTAAAAATTTGAGAATAAACTCAAGATCATCAATAAGCAAAGAAATTAATGAGATGGTTGAGGTTTGGGAAGTGTTAATTAACACTGTTAATGTCGGGTTCCAATTTCATAACCTCGGTCGTAAATCGCCAAATTATGCAGTCTCTTCGTTTACTTAGGCAATAAATTAAGAGTCTACACTGAACACATGATCAGTTAAAAAGATGGAGGAAATGCAATTAAAATTTTCTGTACTCTTGAAAACTGGTATTTAGTTTTGAAGCCAGAATTCCTGGTATCCAGTAATTTTACTTTTAGTTTTACGTTGGTTGTGAGTTCTTAAAGTTCTTTTTCTAAATTTGACGATTCTGCTCTAACTGCATTTGGTGGCTACGTGGCTCTGCTGGTATGCGTGTGACTACTAAGCCCAAGGTCCCGGGTTATATACGACACGGTTTGCTTGTTAGGCGAGCATTTTTCACAAAAATACGCCTTCGATCGGATTAGAGACAAAATGTAGATACCGTGTGTGTGTTGTCACGCACGTTACACATCCATGTCTTGCTTGGAACAGCAAGGGTGCGGAAAAGTTCAAAATTTCTAAGTAAAAGATGCGCTTCCTGGCCAATGTAGTACCTTTGGGCGGAGCATTGGAAAATTCAAACGTAGTGTATCTGTATCTGTGAAAGGTTCTAAAACCCAACTCAGTATACTCAATTCCTGTTTAAAATAATTACACAATGATATTTCAACGTTTTTGACTATTTTTATTTATTCTACTTTGCACTTAATTCTAACGGAGAGGAATTTTTCTGGCGATATACGACGGTGTCTTATAATAAACAACCGTTTTCATCACCTCTTTGGCTGCAGGCAAGATTAACTTCTCGCTAGATATGTGTTGTTTTCCCACATTTTGCGACAAACAGTAAAATATGATATGAGGCTCGTAGTCCATTATCTTCTTGTTTAGAAGCCGACGCAAAAAGTTTTGATATTATTGAATTATTTTTTAATCAGTCTTTGAAAATAGAATAGATCTTGTATTCTTCATCAGCATGCATTTTATTCACATGCTCTTGTAGCCGAAAAGACGTCATGGCTTTATTTGGTAAACTAAGCACATAGGTAATCATTGGTGTGTATGGTAGAACGCATGGATCCATATTTCAAAGACTCAATACTGTACTCTCAGCAATTCTTCTTAGATTTGAATATTTGGAAGTACAAAATTTGGCACGGTTTAAATTAAATAAATTAGCTTTTCAAAAAATTCATCATTATCATCAACATTAAGTCTTCAGCCTTGGAAGTGGTTAGACGCGTACCCTCATTGTTTCCTATTCCAAATTAACCTACACATTTCCCTGAAATTTGCAAAGTCTACATTTAACACTATCTGCGCGCAGAAGATTGATCTCAGTCTACCGCTACTTCTTTTTCCTTAACTCTGCTTGTAATATATCCTGTACTATTCCCCAAAAATGCCTTAGAACGTATCTTGCCCTTCTATTTCTCTAATTTACTTTGTTTTCTATAGATATCTTTATTCCTCTACTATTTCTACAACTTATTTGTTATTAACCTTGTATGTGCATGCTATCATCTTTATACATCTGATGCACAACATTCCAGAAAGCTTCTATCTCTTTCTGTCTGCTTTTCCTACTGCCCCTATTTCATAGACGTAATGTGCTGTGCTCCACGCATACGCTTTGAAAAATTTTCTTCTTGCTTTTATGTTTGTTGTCTTTGAACATATCCGTTGTTCATTCTTGTTAGATGCAGGTTATATACCCTATTTCTCCGATATTCACTGGTATGTGAAGGGGGGCGGCTCCGTGGCGTAGAGGTATGTGTGGTACGCCCAAGATCCCGGGTTCGAAGCCCGACACGGTCCGCTTGAAAAATGTTCAGCGAGCATTTTTCACAAAAATACACCCTCGTTCGGATATGAGAGGTAAAATGGAGGTCCCATGTGTAAGTGTTGTCACGCACGTTAAAGATCCCTACCTTGCTTGGAAAATCAAAGGTTCGGCAAAATTTCAAATTTTCCAGGTAAAAAAAGCTCGCTTCCTGGCCAATGAAGTACCTTCGGGTGGAGCATTGAAAAATAAAATGTAAGGTATGTGAAGGGGGGTAAGCAGCCTGTAGCTGCCAAGTTTCTTCGGCACTTGAACATTTGTTGAATTAATAGTTTTTTGAAATATATCATTTCGCACAATCAACATTAGTTGACAATAATACAACCCACACCTGT
The DNA here is from genome assembly GCA_036346225.1 of Platerodrilus igneus. Lineage (NCBI taxonomy): Eukaryota > Metazoa > Arthropoda > Insecta > Coleoptera > Lycidae > Platerodrilus > Platerodrilus igneus. The sequence goes on from JARFIW010000791.1 coordinate 10,366,427, forward strand.
AGTTGTTTATAACAGTCATCAGATTTAAGTGCACTTATTTTCTCGTCATTAGATTTTCCGTCTTGAAACTAGTTGGGCGCGTTTCTCCACTTATTAATGTTCTGAGCTAGCCTCCACTGAAATTCCCACAACAGCCTATATATAGCTCAGTTCCCCTTGTATTGTTGTCTAATTATATGCCCTATTTCACCGAAATTCAGTGGTGTGTGAAGGGGGGTGGCTCCGTGGCGTAGTTGGTATGCGTGTCCCAACACGGTCCGCTTGAAAAATGTTAGACGAGCATTTTCCACAAAAATACGCCCTCGTTCGGATGAGAGGTAAAATGGAGGTCCCGTGTGTGTGTGTGTGTGTGTGTGTTGTCACGCACGTTAAAGATCCCTACCTTGCTTGGAACAGCAAGGGTTCGGCAAAATTCAAAATTTTTCAGGTAAAAAAAATGGCTTCCTGACCAATGTAGTACCTTCGGGTGGAACATTGGAAAATAAAATGTAGGGTGTGTGAAGGGGGTTAAGCAGCGTGTGGCTGGCAAGGATCCCCCAACACTTAGACATTTGCCGAATTAATAATTTTTCCGTAAATACTTTCGTACAATTAACTTTAGATGAGAATATTGCTTCCAAGGTAGCAGAAATTCTTAATCCCTTGTAAGTTCTCGTTACCTATTTGTATTTTGTTTTTGGTTTATTTTCCCCTTCTTTGCATACTAGAACTTTAGTTCGATTTTTGTTAATTTTCATACCGTATCTCTCGCAGAATGTTCTTAATTTTTTTTCTAAGTTTTCCGATCACATCTCCGAAATAGTCCCTTCCCGGAGATTCGAATGGGGGACTATTTTACCTCTGGAATCTTTTACCTCAGAGTATGCAATTTTTTTAAATACAATTTAAGTACGCTTTGCACTTGGTAAGTGATGTGGTGGTTTCCCGTTGCCTTCTACATCGCGGTGTTTTAGAATACCATACCGACCTCTATGGTCTCTGCCAATCTAAGTACCGAAAGAGCAGCTGCCCTCTTTCAGGGACCTGTCAGTCTGGTTCCTCACTAAAGTCCCTACTAATTTGGTTGAACCTGTAGTTCTTTTCTTTAGATCACTGGAACACGAAAGCCATTAGACCCATTAGACGGTAATAAACTCACGAATATGGAGCACATAAGAATAACAACACATTGTAGCACGCATAAATGTCACACTCTTTAAACAGCAGCATCTTTAGTCTAAATATTCATAATCGATCACTTTATATCTTCTAAGATCCTATTATCAAGATTGCATAAATCAAAAGACTTTTAGGATATACTTACATGTATTGGAGGTTGTGTATATTCAGGCGCTAAAACGCTTTTTATAAACATCAGTGTGTCTTTTTGAGCACAGTAGTATGGGCGTCCTTTTTTCGTAAGCGCCTGTCACGAACGTTTTTCATAAACCAATATTAAAATGCAATATGTGTCTTTTTAAGACCTCGTGAAGATGCTCAAGCTTTGTGGGCGAGCAATCTGAGAATTGCGCTCTGAACTTAGAGAAATTGGTCTCGGTTAGTTCTGCAATTGAGCTCTTCAGTAATTCGCCAATTTAGGAACATAGTAAAATGATTAGTTAAGGTTGGAACAGCTGTTAGTAGTAATGGCGTTTTAAAAACATGCAAAACCCCAAATACACATGTGACTACTAGAGAAAATCCTGAGGATATTAGTTGTGAACATCTTCCATTACGCAGGATTTGAATTTCAAATTTCATCATTACTGTTTGGTAAAGTAGTTTAACGTTTTCCGTTTATTCCCCTTTTTATGGCTGCCAATGTCTGGTTTATGATCTGAATTCTTACAGATATGTTGGTGCAGGTTTAATATCTCATTTAGTTGCAATGGATACATCTAGGTACGAAATTAAATTGTTAATGTTTTGGAGTTTTATACAGTTGTTTATTAGTTGCAAAGTAAATCAATTTGTTAATCCTGGGAAAATTTTCCTAGGAAGAAAGTCTCATATAATATAGCACCATTTTGTTTTTTGATAACATTGTTTTTGAATAACTAAATTGTTTGCCTTTAAATATTTATTTAATTAAAAACACCTATGATTATTTTGTCATGCATATATTGGCAATTATTACTCTTTGACCACGTTTATACCAACCCAAAAGTTAACACAAATAATTTATTAATTGTAGGCTGATTTAAATTAGTTTAAAAGTTTTATTAACCGACTGTAAAGCATTCAGATCTGAAAGCTGATATGTGTCATTATTGTTACTGATTAAATTAAGTGAATCAACTCAGCCGTTATTTTGAATTTAGGTTAGACCATTATGATTTAATGTTTTAAATATTCTATTTAGACCAGTAATTAAAAATTAAAATTTTTTAATTTGAAAAATAGAAGTAGTTTATTGAATAACAGTCTTATTATTTTTGGTTGTCTATCGCAAAATATTGAAAGTCAGTTAGTTCTAATTCTGCTAATTTGATTCTTTTACCTTGGATCACAAGTACTGATCCCTTTGTATGTACTAATTATAACTTTCCTTTCCACGTGCAGTCTTTTTTAGTCGCGTATCCTTAGGGTGTTTGTTTTAGTGTTGTGAGCATAAGGTTTTCCACCTCTTCCTTGTGCAGTCCATCTTTTTGTATGAGTACTAGAGGTAGTAGAACCTTCCTTTCCCCTTTTTACTTATTATTTGACCAAGTAAATAACAAACCTACGACCACTTTCGTGCCTACTGCAAAGATCACACGCGAGCTATGCCGCAATAATGCTTGTATTTTTACTAAACCGTTTACCATCTGTCACTTAGGCTCTCTTTTGTGGTAGGTAATACGCCTTCGACTTGCCAGTTCAAAAGTTATACAAAGAGATTTCAGTTTCATCATTAATACTCCAAGATAACTACAACATTCCTAGAGATATTCTTGCCTTCTACTGATTTGATTTCGTACACTCATAAACCTATATGCCATTTATTGTTTTTTATACACTTACTCTGTAAACAAGTTATTACAAAAATATTGCTTAAAAAGGCTTGATTGTGTGAATCACGTCCGTGCTTACCAACTTGTGAAACTCATCACCGACTTATCACTGACGTATCGCGCTGAGTATTCGTATACCTAATGCTAATTTAAATCTTTTAATGCTTAGCCACAACAATAAAATAAAAATTAAGATAGGTGGTTAGAAAGTTTATTTGTGAAAGCAGTATGTATTTTCAAAGCCTTATAATACATTACCTTCCTTAGAACGTAGGTATGTTGCGGTTACCCTTCTTGCCCCTTTAACGCTTCACATTTGCCACTGTACTATTACCGTCCCCTTCAAAGGCCCAAACGCCTACTAAAGAGCGGTACCGCCCTCGTTGGAAACTTATGACTTATTTCAATCAATAGGTACATTTACCAAGCAGAAGATACAGGAAAATTTAAACTTGATAAGATTTCTCATCTAGGCGCATTATTAAAATATCTGTCTTTGATAGCTTGAAGAGCTGCCGCTCGTACCGCCATTTTGTAAACTAGGGGTGAAAAAATCACTATACTGCTATTATTTCATTACAATTGCAAGATACACATATCTAAGATATTACAAATAAAAGGAGTATGTACTTTTCTATACTTTTTATGTTTCCTAGCTACGGCGCGTAGAAGTTACGCATTTTCTTAAGTTTGGTAAAATTTGTAAATTAGAGCATGATCTTAATTAATAATAATTCATAATAAAAGCTTGAACTTTTATTGAAAACACTTGCTGTATAAAACTAGGTTTTATATTATTCAAACGTATGGATATTCTTTAAATTATTTGTTTAATATTAAATAGAACTTGTAAAAAGGAAAGAACCATTTATTTCAAGGAAGATTGCATTAATTAATCTTTCTCTGTATCAAGTCAATTATTTCATTTAGTAAAATTAACATTTGCAGCGATAATCCGAGATATCGCAATAAGTATTCTATCTCTCCCGTTAGTCGAGATGATAATAGAACGGACGTGATATAGGTTTGAATTTTGATTTTAAATAGTGACGGATTAGCTATGATTACCTCTCGTAATCCTCGAATGGATGATCTTAAAAGTATAAAAATGTCCAGAACGGACCTTTCACTTTCTTATGTGAAATACATGTAAAAAACTTAGGTTATGCGCTCGTGGGAAAGTAGTATATCTACTTTATTTGATTCAGAAGATTGAAATTTACCCCAGGTGACATTATCAAAATCAAATTCAATGCAATTTCTTTCTTGATCGGCGAGCCTTGATGTTATCTTGGTACACTTATCAGATGCATGATTCGTATAAGGGATAACCACTGAAGACAGATACGGTATTGTTAACGCAAAGCCGTTTCGTATACTGGTTGGAATTGCTTCAGATCGATGAAAATGGTTGAGGTTGATTTTTACTTTAAACGGCTAGACGAAGAAACTGATCACCATTCACAACACATATCCCGTTCCTTCCTTTAATATTTCGAAAAACAGGTGTGAAAACATCAAAAAGAAGCGTTTTAGCATCTATAAGTGCTCTTCCATCAAAACGCATTACATACAATAAAAGCAAGATCCTTTTTTAAATTTTTCTGCAATTGTTCATCTGATTGCTTAATGATATTCTCGCGTTTAAATTATTACAGATTTAAACAAGACCACTTTGTGAAGCATCAAACAGAATTCCGAAATTTTCATGCAATTACGTTGTTGCTATTTTTTAGCTTCTGCAGGCAAATGGGCGCAATTCTGACAGTTTTTCTGACAACTTTTTAAGCATTATGTGATCTAAAATGTATTTTTTACATTATATTAAAATATCTACACTTTTACTAATTTTACGCACCTGAATTTGCAAAGCAGACTATACAGTTCTAAGTACTTGATATACGATATCTGATGTCATACTTTCTGAAATGCTTTATATTCAATAGTTATACGGTTGCGTTAAAAGTCAGCACATTTCCTGGTTGTGAAGAGCGAAGAGTTTTATGAACTTTACACAAATGTTACTTGGGCTTAAAATACCGTGGATAATAGATTTTGTAAGCGCACGGTACTCAATTTTCCCCTTCGCAAGGTGTTAGTATGAATTTGACGTTAATGACCTAATTGAAATTTACTCTAGCACGGAGACGTAACAGTAGAAATGTACCAGCTTGCAGTTGCAGGGAGTGAATTTTATGAAAACAAATACAAAGCTTTAAGGGTATACCAACCTTAGCACCATTACCTACCTAGAAATATTTCTAAATTTTCGGTCCAACAAAATGTTGTGCACCAACCCATCCGAAGTTTGATTTTGATAAGCGGTTGGTGGTCTGTAAGATTACTAAATGGTTATTTCTGCCACGCAGGTTGGTGGAACTCTGTGTACACCTTCTCTTTTACCTACTGATTTAAACTAAGCACAAATAGTAATAAAACTCCATGCTGGTTACTTAACCTATATCAAAATATTAATATCTGAATATTGAACATTAATTAAACTCTACCTTACCGGCTATCTTGCGTGAATCTAAAAGAAATGGAATATCTTAAATTAATTAAGGTATTATTATGCAACAAATTTACAGGTATAGGTAAATTTCTACAAATAGAACTGTGGTGCTTATTTCTATCACATTATGCTCTTATGAAGTGTGTACCAACGTAAAAGTTTGTTTGCTAATAATTTATAGGTAAATAATGGAATATACGTCAACAGATTTTAGGTTCGAGTAATTGGTTCAACAAATACTTTCATTGCAGAGCAGGCTTGGTTGTCAGTAATCTATAAATCCGACTTCTGTTGATGGAAAGTATTCTCTTGAGAAACTTTTAGAACGTAGCGGTACTTTTATCAAATCCGCAAGTACTTTCGCTTTTGCGACTTGTTTCTACTGGTACACTGTAAACCGGTTTATCCACCCGGCGACCGTATTTGTCACTCGATTGAAGCTAAAAGCTTGTATTCAAAGATTTGAATAAATGCTTCTACTATCGTGCTATGGCGATATTTATAAATTATATTCGTTTAGGGGATTCCCCATTTTTTCTATTAACACGCTCTGTATGATTTGAGCTAACCTTGTGGTTAAGGTCAAGGGTTTTCTCGGTACATGGGAATATTATGTGCGTCCACAGTAGCTATTTAATATTAAAATCTGCGTAATTGGGTAGTCCTACGAATTAAATTTTATATTATCTTATGTGTTTCTATCGGTTTGAGTAATATACAATGATTTCGGTTCCTTTTTATGCTTAAGAATGTTTTCAAATACACGTTTGTAGAATGATTAGTCATAAAAGAATATGTCAATATTTCTTCTTATTTGATATGTCTATTGTGAAGTCCCGGTTTTTAGCCGCTCTATAAAATATAAATTAGTTTAGCAACAATTTCCTTTGATGCATCTGACAAATATACCAATTTAGTTGAAGCAAAATTTGCTTAAGATGATGCAATCTATGATTATATTTAAGAACATTTCGGATCGTCCATGTATAAACTAAGATAGATTATACGGAAGAAACTCGAAGGTACATCCAACAAGTAACAATAAAGAAATCTTTGGAAGTTTTAATTTTAAAAGACATCTGTGTTTTTTAGTTACAACTTGGAAAGTTGATTTAAGTCTCTTTGAAGTCCTTCGCGTCTGGATATTGTGGTACACCGTTACCAAACTTCTTAACAAGTTTCGTTAAATCTATAATTGTAGTTTCCGGTAACAGAAACATATCGGAAAAGAAGAAAAATTGTCTTGCGTAAGTAGCGCCCGTAACTATACCTTTATTGGCATAATAATAGCTTGAATTTTGATATGTGAATTGAAATGCATAGAAGAAATGACCGATCGCTATATAAACGAACAAACAAAAAATCTTAATTATTTTTTTACCAAGAAGCTAATGGTTTTAGATAGATTTAATCGGTAATTCAGTGGTCAATTTTCTTGACTACGTGAGAATAAATCGATTGATTTCGTACCTATAGTTTGATCTTGCGTTATAAACGAGTTTACTGTTTTTTTCAGTATACGATTAATTTTTAGCTTTATTTTTGTTTTGTATCAAGACTACCGGACTAAAAAAATATTCATATTCAGTACCGTGTGCAATTGTTCTCTAAGCACTCATTACTCACATCCTACATTTGGTCTTATTGTTCATTGTGCAAATTAATTAGTCCATTCTAAGTTAACCCATCCATCCATCCATGCAAAGAAACAAAAGTGAAGAGCTTGTTACACGGAGCTCAAGTAGGTCATATCTGCGAATACAGCGTTATTAGAGCACCGGTTTCGTAATTTTATCTTTTAGCAAATACGCGATAACATTTCCTCATTATGCAAATAAAAATCTAAAATTGTAATACCACGAACGTTCTGCAAGGTTTCAATGTGGGTGGTTATGTAGGTCTTCAGGTTCACCTAAAATCTTTCGAATAAGCGTGAGGTCAGAAAAACGCGAAGGCCAATGTAGTTTATTGACCTACTCCGTTCATTCCATAATAAGATAGGCAAGGTCTTGCAATGTGTAAGCCTTGGTGCAACTGCATTTTATTTTTTGTACATTACGTTGGTAAATGAGGTCAAATCTCACACTCCATCTAAATTGCTTCTCATTTACATAAAATGGTCGCTCTGCATATGGCGCTTCACTGATTTCCGTTTAAATGATAATATTAGTTTAACATATTTCCACCGTTATATTACCTGGTGAATCTACTGGTAAATGGCATTAATTGTTTAATGGATAACTGTAGATTGTATCTTCGTCAGGTTTACGCCACGATGGCGATAACTGAAGTTGTTCACGGTAATGACATTCAAGGCACGATTCGTGCAGTTTGATCAGAAATAACAATAACGTTGAACAAGAACAATGCAAAACTATTTTTACTCCTACTACAGTCACAACGGCATTCACTTCGGATGATATTTGAAGAGAATGTTTGAAGCTGGTTTTTATTTACTCCGGATTACCGTTTACTAGCCCAAGTTTGAAAACCTTAATTTTGATGTCGTTCCCTACACACTTTAATATTCCTACAAATTGATAAGAATTTTGTGAGAAATAGGAGCTGATGTTAATTGATTCAAAGATGGTAAGGTTGAAGCACGCCGAATTAATTACAAGTAAGCGATAGTGTTGCTTTAAATGAGATAACGAAATAACGTCTTAAATAGTCGATGTGGTTGCACGTACGTAAAAGATTGAAGGGGAACCAGGCTTATTGTGAAATGAACTCGTCCCTGGAGTGTGGGGACTGATACTCGGGATGTGAACTCGGAGGATATGACAGTGGGTGTTAGACTAGCATGCGTATGAGGTGCACCTGGACGAGCGGATGTGAATACGCGTGGTGAGTGCGCGTAGCTACTTTGTGCTTGGTTATCATAATAACTTAAAATTCGTGACAAATCTATTTGTCACTGCACTTTGACTTAAAATCCACTGCTCATTATCTTAAGTTATTGTGATAACCAAGCACAAAGTAGCTACGCGCAGTCATCACGCGTATTCACATCCGCTCGCCCAGGTGCACCTCATACGCGTGCTAGTTTAAGACCCATTGCCATTCCCCCGAGTTCACTTCCCGGGTATCAGACGCCACACTCCAGGGACGAGTTCATTTCATAATAATCCTGGTTCCCCTTCAATCTTTTACGTACGTGCAACCTCATCGACTATTTAAGACGTTATTTCGTTATCTCATTTAAAACAACACTATCGCTTACTTGTAATTAATTTGGCGTGCTTCATCCCCCTCCCCGTAATTTTTCTTGTGAGCAATTTTTAAGGAAATCTACATCACCATTGAGACCGTCGAATTGTACTTTTTCAAGTTATACACATTTTGGCGACTCCGCACTCTACCTTCCACATCAGATATCTCGTAACAATTTCTACCCACTTGAGCCGAAATGACGTATGGCCGTACAACAAAAGAAAAAACTTTTGGATTTCTTTGTTTTCCGCCGACGACAATCTATGTCGGCGCACTAAAACCTTATCATCCAACCCCAAATTTAACTAACTGCCGGTTTTTTTTCGTGTGCAACCTTCCGTTTGGAGGCTTTTGTAGCTAACCGTTCATGAGCTAAATATATCCTTTGCTCTTTGCCCAAAGGTGATTCATCTCCCTTTGGAAACTCAATTGAATTTAACAACGGGTTCACTGTTGTTCCCCAAAGTGGAGGTGCATAGGTGAGAATCACGTACTTGAGTGGGTCACGTTGTTTAGTAACCTTCCACGTCTTTTACTATATGAGCCCATTTACTATTGCATTCGTGGCAATAAGTTCTAAATAACGTCCCTATTTCGCGGTTTACCCTTTCAGTAGGGTTTTCCTGAGGGAAATGGGTAGATGTAAATGCTACCCGGATGCCTAGTTCAGATAAACGGGTAGCCCACACTCTACTCCTAAATTGCGTGCCGTTATCCGAGAGAATTACCGTCGGAGGTACGCCCATTCGTTCCACGTATTCCTCCAAACGCCGTACAATAGCTTTCGCAGTGGCTCGACGAAAGGGACACAAACGCACAAACTTACTAAACGCATCTATGAATACTAGCAAATAGGCGGCTCCTTCTCGACTTTTTGGGAAAGGCCCCATTATATCCAGTCTTACATTTTTGAATCGCCTCTCTTTCTTCCATTTCCCGAATTTGTTTTCTGGTCTCTTGTTTGTACGCATGCGCCACCAGCTACTGTCTCCTACAAAAGCGACTAGTATCAGTCAAGCGGATTCCATGGATATACCCTTTAATCATACCCGGTTTGTTAGAAAATATCGTGCGGTATCTTTTTAACAATTTTTTTCTTTCTCGTTAAAACTTTCCGCTAAACGGACCGCTTCTTCCACGTTCTCTGCGGAATACGTGGACACTTGCAAGGACTCTAGTGGCACATATTCGTCACTGCCCACTTCTGATATTATAAAGCCTTTTTCCGTGTTTTTCTCCTCTCGAATTGCTATCTCATGTTTAACCGCCCCTACGCAAACTCGCAAAGAGCTCGTCAAAAAATCTACCCCTACTTTATAATCATTCATCTAGTCGGAACCAAATAAAATGTCATGAATTAAGTTGGGAACTACCAAAAAGGCGTGGTTAAAACGAATATTTTCCATGTGAATATTTAGAAAGACTTGATCCTTTACTTTGCAATTCTTTTGACCCCACGCCCCTACTAAGACTGCGCTCCAAGTGGGTAACTTCGGAACTTCGTTTTTGTTAAACAATTTTACTATTTTCAAGAACTTCTCGGAAATCGCGGTAATCATTGACCCCGAATCAACAAGCGCCTGCGTTTTATTTCACTTTCCACTACTACTTTAATCATAGGAAGTTTAACCTTAGCCCTACTGACCCACTTCCCGCTTTCCTCTAACAATTCCTCAACGGTTTGTATTAATTAAACTGTTCCATTGTCGCTCGATTTCTAGAATTATTCCCGTTATCTAACTCCGCCTTATTGCCCCCTCTATTAAGCGCATCCTGGTTTCTATCCGTAGCGGGGCGCCGCCAGCTTGTTTCCTGCCTGCTTTTGCTATCTCTTTGATCACGACCCCCCCCCTCAGTGCCTCGTACTCAATTTATGCCAGCTACCATTCCGTCTTCCACCGTCAAACGTTTGGTCCGGTTTTTTCATAAAATTTTCCATTTCGTCCACCTACGATATTTGCGAATTTAACACACCCCTTTGGGTTTCTGAAGGGAAATAGTTCATCACCATATTTAATAGTTCAAACTCTGATGGAGGTTGTTATAAGTATCTAGCCTCTTTTACTATTTTTAACAAATAATCTGCCCTAGACTCGGACTCATACGCTCCATATCTTATCTTTGACAGGGTTTACCTCTCTTGTTCTACACTCCAATATCTTTCAAGAAACTCTCTTTTAAAATCCTGATAACTACAAAAGTCCATAATTTTACCCCAATCCGGTGCCGATTCCTTTAAGCAGTTTACGGCAAAGAATATCTTTTTATGTTCCGGCACCCCGCTTCCATAAGCAAATTGTCCAACTTTCTCATAAACTGTACTGGGTGTGCTGACCCATTGGATGAAAATTGGAGGTTCGTCTTCCCAACATCTTTCCACAGACTTATGTATCCTCTATGGATACTCGTTTCGGTCCAACTTTCACTTTTATTACTGTGTACTTTTTATCTACCACTTTGTTAATAATACTATCCCTAAAATTCGACCCCTGACTATCAATACTTTGCGATATTTGGCGGAATCCGTCCATTATGTTCTTGTTTAAATTACTCATAGCTGTGCTTAGAACCCTTCCCACAACTTCACAAATATTTTTGCTCATTTCTTGCATACAACTGCTCAGTGCTAATTTAAATTTATCCTCGCTAGATGTGTTGCCTAAACTATTATATAATTATATTTATTTATATTTTATATTTACACTTTATATTTATTAAAATGTATTGTAGTATTTTGTGGCATATTTGTTTTGTATGACGTACTGTCGCCATTTTGGTTGCAGTATATATTTGGGAAGGAAGAGTAGAATAGTGAAGGTTGTAATCATAATATAAATCAGTTAGGGAATGATAGGGAAAGCTAGGGATGGATTTAAATTAGTTAGCTAGATTCGGATAGTTTTAAGACGACCCTTCAGGTCGCACTGGTAAGCAGAGCCGGCGTCTGCTATCCGGTATTACGGATCCCTCCTCCTCTCATTTTTGCTTGTGTCTTGTTGATCGGGTACACTCCAAAGTCAGCGATAGGGATACCATTATTTACAACCCTGTTTTTACTTTTTGTTTCAGTTTGTCAGGTTTTTAGGTTTGTTAGATTGTTAGAGTTTGTTAGGTTTGTTAGATTTTAGGTCTGTTAGATTTTTATTTAGATTTTTATTTAGGGTGGATTTATTATGAAGTTGAGATTAATAAGAAGCACGATTATTTTCGCGTTTAAACCCAATGTAGTACCTCCGGGTGGAGCATTGGGGACGTGGCCGCAAGTATAGCGGCCGTTATTCAAAATTATAATGCCTAAACTATTTCCTTCGTTATCTTTAGTCTCGTTTTTCGTTAAGCTTTTCTTTTATTCGACTTTTTTTCACTTATTTTTGTTTTTTTTAACACTATTACAAAAACCTAATCTATGTTGCCGACAACATTTACTCTACCAAATCTTTCATAAACCTCAATTCGAACGCCCGCGCTTGGGAGCCATATGTAGGACGCCTATCCTTAACTAATAAGCTAAGGATTGGCGTCCTACAAGATTTTAAATTACTTCAATACAACTCACTATCTCAGAAAAAATCGATTGAAATTCTAATTGTTATATACCATAGAATAAAAAGGTGACATCATTTTTATACTTTTATTATCAACGGCTTTATCACAGTCAAAAGGTGGCATGCGTAATGGTACTTAAGCAATGGTTGTACCTAGAATGATAATAAAAAAAGAGATGATTATTATTATTATAGGACGCATTTGTAAATATATTTCAGATTGTACACATAATAATTTTGTGCAAAAAGAACATTTAAATGGCTCTTTAAAATAGTGCTGATGTCTTAGCCAAAGTCAGAAACTTTTTCGTAAGTTCAAAGGTCAGTGATGCTTTCAGCATATAATTATTACAAAAAATTTGATCTGAAATTGAAACTCATTGCATTATCCATGGTCATGGAGAAAGTCTGGGGACGTTTTGGTAAACGTACCACCCCAAGGAAACATCATTGAATTGTAGCGTTATCATAATTAAAAAATGTTTAAATAAATTTACTTGTTTTCCAAAATTTCACGAATAAATGAAATCTTTATCATACGATTTAATAAGACCATGAACATGCTAATAACCATAAATTTTTTGGACCTTGGTCAGTGTATACCTATAGTTATTTTTAAGAATAGGTAGAATAACTATAACAATTTGTAATTGCGTTTTTTATTATTTTTAAAACGCGTTTCGATCATCAAGACCATTATTAATTATGATCTACAAAATATTAACGATAAAATACGAAAAATATTTTTAATAATTACATACCTAAAACTGAGTTGGATATTGTATATTTAAGTTAATTAAAACATTTGTCACGACAATAAAAATTCTTTTAAATTTGTAGTTCCGCAAAAATAAAATGATATGTCATTCATTAAAAAACACAAGAACGAAAAACACATTAAAATGTATATTAACGTTGTGGTATTAGTTACTTAGTCTAACATGTTGAACAATATAAATTATAGTGCGTGGTGATAAATAAAACACGTTTAATAGTGGTGGTATACATATGAACTATATGCAAAAAGATATTTGTAACAGAGTGCAATTATGCTATTAAATTTGGTAGAAGTGTGTGAAATTTTCGTGGTCGTTTTTTTAATTTACTGCTTGTGCATTTTTTTGGATTTGAATGGTTTCTAAAACTCCTCTTTTATTGTCTTGTATTTCCGTACCTACTATTTCTAAATCATTAAATTCAAACTTGTGTAAATTTTCTAAGGCATGGGCCGCTAGAGCGGTGCATTTTTTGTTGTTAGTTTTATTGAATATTTGTGTTCGTAGATTCGTTTATGGAGGTATTATTTGGAGTTTCCGATATACGCGCCGGGGCAATCGCAGCAATTTATTTTCTATGTGTATGTGTTTGTACTTTTGTTCAATTTCTGATATTAACTTTGTAAAAAGGTTTGGTGTGTGTACAACTTGAACATTATGATGTTGTAAACAGTTTTTTCGGATAGTCTCAGGGTGTATTCAATACCAATCCAGTTTTCTATTACGTTTGATTTTTTTTATCATAGTTGTTAAACATTTTGTGTATTTATGTTTTTAATTAATATGATGAAATAATGACTTAGACTTTTATGCAAAGCCCAAATGATCATTTCAAATCGAGCTAGTAATTAAAAAAAAGAAAATATAAGGTCTTGGACAAAACTCGAACCCGTATCTTAGTCTTTCGCTTACCGTGTGCTTTCCTATTACGCCACCGAGAATTTTATTATATTAAAAGGAATTTAATGAGGAAAAATTTATTCAAAATTTGGAATACACGATTTGATAGTCAAAATTTGAACAGAAGTACTTCTACAGTAGATAGTTGATAGATAATTACTGAATGGAGAGCAACGATGGTTAATTATTACTCCAATATAAGTAATCTTTATGCAAGGTGATGCGCTACTTTAATCTGTTAAAGCATTCTCCAAAACTGATGCTAGATATTTTAACGGATGGAGATTAATTAGAAATGGAAAAATAACGATTTAAAACCAGAAAAGTTTCGATGCAGTCAATTTTGATGGAGGCGATTTGTTAAATAGCCAAAGACAGGTGGTCATAAAGATAAAAATACCAGTAATAAATTGAAGATCCAAAGAGCAAATATAACTTTGTTTTGCAACATGAAAGGACATTCGAGTGTTATTAAGTAGATTAAGCTAGAAAACGTTTTTATTTTGCGTATGAAAGTTATTCATAAATGGATGATTTGATTTTAGCAATCTTGAGGTCAGAGCTCAATGTGTTTTGACCCTTACCAAAATTTCTTTTTAACGTCGTTGGTCAACTAGATTGACACGGCTTAATGTAAGAATATTTCAATTATTCATGAAAAGTCTAAAGAAAATTTCGTGACCTACACAAAAAATTTGGGGTTCTCTAACTTTTAACAACGATTATGTGAAGATTGTTTTATACCCAAGTACTGATAATATAATTTTTCTTTCTAAACTTAAGCTGAAAATTGCATTAGAAATATTATTTATATCTGTATGTGTAAGTAGATTTCGTAGATGTGTGTAAGAGAAAGATATTTTTGAATGTATTGAGGATTGTTCATAAATATTTCCTGAGATCTTATTCCACTTTATTTTCGTAAAACGCACAGCATATTTGTCGCTGAGCTAGTTAAAGAAGAAAGGCAAGATAAGAATTCACATTAAGCAAGCATCTATTGCATCCTTATATTAGAATGAGCGCCTGTACCTAAATATTCACAGCATTAATTTGTGACACCTAACATTAGAGCAGTTTTACCAAGCATCGTAGCATAATTTATATATATATTAAGCATTCATTTGCATTCCAAATATGGATTATTCTTCTCTATTAATAATAATATAATTACATGTTTGTATTATCCGAACGTTGCAAAATGAGATGATCAAGTTATTAGTACATGAATTATGTATATATCTAGATTAAATTCCCTTAAATGCAAGACGTAATTGAAAATCGGTAACAAAAGCCAAGCTTCAGTAGTATTCATTATAACAACATCTAAACAATTAGGCTAGATAGCTCAATTGGTTAGAGCGCTGATCCGGAAAATCAGAGGTTGCAGGTTCAAATCCTGCTGTAGCCGTTCTTTTAGTGGTTTTCAATTACTAGTTCGATTTGAAATGGTAATTCAACTTTACATACAAAGTTGGGTTTTCATTTCATCTTAAAAACTATTAATATATATTAAGCATTCATTTGCATTCCAAATATGGATTATTCTTCTCTATTAATAATATATATATGTAGATATATAGATATATATATATATATATATATATATATATATGTATATATAATTTCAATGGTGCTCTTCTCTCCTGCCTGCTCTGTATTCTCTGAATTTACAATTATTTTCCAAATTAATGGAATCAATATGACAAATGAAAATATAATAATTTCGAAATTATCCTCTTACAAACAATATCAGTACACAACATCTCTTTCTCATAAACAATACTTTACATACAAATATACTGAGTCCAAAATTTCCTCACAGACAGTTCTTAATTATTCTCTTACAATACTACCCTAATAAACAAAGTTTTAGACATATGATAACTATTCATTAATAAATCCTTCATTAAATTTTTATTATAATTATCATATACACCAATTATTATTTCATTAAAACCGTATTAAACGTAACTGAATTCAGTATGTTTATTATACCTTCTGTAACCACAAATCCTGTACGTCAATTTGCAAACCTTAACAAATGAAATTATTTGATTTACACACAGATCTGTTATGAAATTTAAATTCTTAATCTAAAATAGTCTTTTACGAAATCACTAGATTGAAAGAAAAAAAATTCTACCGCAAAGCGTCATATCGTTGTTTGTTTGTAATTCACTAGAGCTTAATCTTCCAAACCTATTATAAATTCTTATGAATTAATATCAATACTCCATTCTCTCTAAGAATCATTTTAAGAAGTCCAACCATCATGCAAATTTATCACTTATAAATCAATATCAATATCAAATTACAAGTTACTATTGTAGCAGCATAAACTAACCACTTTATGAGCCCCAAAAACATAAATTATATAGGTTCACATCTGGGCATCTTAAAGGTTTCCTGATTAGGTCACCCTTTTTAATCCATTGATTTTAGTAAGAGTTGTCTCTAAATGACGAGTGCGCCATCATGCTAAAACCTTAAATTGTTTCGTACCATCAAGAAACGTGGTCTATAAACTAAGGTAAAATATTTTTCAAAAAACTGAGATAATTGTCCCTTCTTCAAATCAGGATATTTTTTTGGTAGAGTCACTGTTTACTGTACAGGGTGAATCAAAATTTGTCTTCCAGTAATTTGATGTGCATTTTGAATTCACACAAAATCAATCATCAAAAATACGAAAATACCAAAGAGAGGCCATTTGTCAAAGATTTTGGAAACACGAATTGACTTTCTCTAACGTTTTGTTTGGTCCTTCAAAAACTTGAATCAAAACAGTTACCTGAAGTATTGAAAACGAAGCACCTTCTTGGTTAGATTGTGGCTCGAAGACTTTGCTATTCTTGTCAATACACCTGTTTAAGCCGAAACAAGGATTTCTGGCAATAAAATAAATACCATTGTGTAAATAATACGCAATTTTCAAGTAGTTAATCAAATTAACCACCCAAAAAGCGTAGTTGAAGCGAATCTACTTTAGATAGTTGTTATCATGTTTACTGATTTTTATTTCATTGTTATATTCAAAATACAAAAGTTCATAAACAGAAAATACGTGGATATGATTTAAGTTCTAGTAATTTGTACAAAAAACAAACCCCAAACTGCCGTTATTTTAATCAATAACAATCCAATATGTAGAAATTGGTTGATCACTCCAAATCTCTCTCTGAAAGCGAGTGCTTTGAACATTGCAGTGGCAATGAGAAGAATGGACGTTGGATGAAATTCAAAATAATCGTACCACAGTAAAGGATTGTTGTCAAGAATGTATAGTTGATTAAATCTCTGTCCATAGGTATCTTCCGAGCTTGTATCCGAACCGCTTACGTTTTGCTCTAGAGCTTCATTTTGAAGAAGACCCATTGACGTATACTTTTCCAGATGAATATTTCAAGAGGACAATTATGCGTAGTTGTGTATTTTCTATATAAGTTCATTTCATTTAATCAAGGGCCTTTAATGAACACCACTTGCGTTATTCGGATTTGAGAATGCATTAAATTTGTTAACGGAATTGGCAGAAGTGTTTGGGTTGCTAATATCAAGAAAGAAATAATTAATAGCTTTACATCTTATGTCCAAAGGTGTCTAGGAAATGTTTCTCAACAATGACGTGCAGTTTCAGCACCAACAAGATTGCAAGTACATAAAATTTTAGATAATCGTTTTCGTAAAAAGGAGACCAGACGAGGAGGACTAACGCAGTAGTCATCCCTGTAACATCCGTTGATTTCTGCCTATGAAAGAAAAATAAAAATTTTATTTCACTATCCCTGCTACAGTGACGTTATTGCTCTATTTCACGTAATATCATGCTCCTTTCTGTTGATATGAACATCCTATACAATACATTGGAGCTTTGTACTGACGAAAACGGTGACTCATGCGTTAATCGAGTCCTGAATGTTTTTTGTTTTAAAAATTTGGTGTACATTTTTATATTTACGTTTGATAAGATTAAACGAAGAACAAGATGCGATTTTTCCCCAGAAAACTGTTGATTTTTGGAATTTTCTTATAGTAGATCTTTGTCGTGTTATTTATTAACTACAGAATATTCATTCGAGCACTTTGTAAAAATTTAAACTCATGTATATAGTACATGTATTTTCACTTTTTTTGTCTTTCAGAAGATCATGAAAATCATATAATGCTAACAAAATATTTTCTAACGTTAAAAAACAATATTTATATAAAACATTTCAATGCCTTGTCAATAGATTTCATTATATCCAATATTGTAAATTCGGAATCCCGTTTCTTTCGCAAACTTTGGACTAGATTTTTCTAGTCTATTGGTCGGTATTTGATATAATCTATGGTCTCAACTACGATGTTTATTTATTTAAGGCATTCCTGGCTCAAAGAGGTTAATTAACATCAATGATATTAATCCAATATTTGCTTTTATTACCGTTAGTTAAATAAGATAAACTTGTACCAACATTGAAAATTAGCCCTGTCAATGTTTATTTTATTTTATAACTACGATATCTATGTCAAGAACAAAGTGGTAAACTAAGGTGTGATTAAATTAATTTCTTATTAAAGATAACAGTCAGTAAACTTTATTTTAATACCTATGCTATGTACGGGCATGGCCTCATTTGTAAATAAAAACTTTAGTTATACAAAAATTTAGAAAAAGCCATTTGGAAAATGAAATGGAATCGGAACTCCATTGCTGCTACAAACAATTGTACATCGCTTCCTAGGTAGAGATCCAGACAGTTCTCTGTAATAATTTTTCGAGCATCGGCAGATTCATAAACCACATATGATTTTGTACAATTCTGAACCTTTTTGTCATGTATTTAGGATTCTGTAGAATTTAACATTAAACTTGTTTAAAATTTTGAATTATTTTTACTTGTAAATTAATCCAAAAGCTATCTTGATTTTCTACAGTTTTTATTTTCAAAAATAGCTTTTGGTTTTACTAATGTACGAAATCACCATGTTCCTTTGAAAGGTCTTGCAATTTCACAATTTTGTCCTTATTTGTTGACACTTTAATAACTCTCATGCATTTAGTGTCGCAAAATTTTTTTCTGCAATTTTGCTCAAACATGGAGTAGTTTGTTTCTAGTATTTGTTTTTAATTTTTATTTCTTTTAGTAACCTTCATTAAAAATTTGGACCGAAGAATGGTTTTTGCTGGAAAAGTATTTTGCGTCCCGTATATTTTTGGGGGTGTGCTAGTTAAGGTATTAATTTTTTCATCCATAAGGTTTCTACTAAGGAAACGGTTTTTCTTGAAAATACTTTATTTTCAATATTCTTCGATGCTCCAATCGTCTTTGCGATAGTGCCAAAAAGGTGCACAAAAGTATTTCGCAAATCCCACTTTTCAACACATTCATGCATTAAAAAAATATAGAATTACCTTTCTCACAGATTCATTACCAACAGCTGTCTCGTTTTTTTATTTGTTGTACTCTCTTAAATGAATAAAGGTCAAATAATTTTTTCGCTTTAGTATATTTATCAGTTTATAACATTTATCTTTTATGTCCTATTCTCTAACTTCTTCAGACAACCTTGCATTTTTCTTCATTAGGTAACTGGTAAGTTCTATGTTTATTCTTTTTTATGTTTTTTTTTAATTTCAAACTTTACTCAATTAAACTAAAACTTCTTATTTTCTATTTTAAACGGTTTGTTCTACAATGTGTACAAAATTTGAAATAAAATTAGAATTTGGCGCCAAGTGTTGAACGCAAAGGGGTAGTCGGTAGCACTATCTGTTACACGTGTTCAAGTATAAGTTAGTGTTAAACGTTCGGCACCCAGATGCTGCAGGTACTTTATCTACAAACGTAGAATGACGCGTTATTATAAAATTTGTAACAACATAAAGTGTGAAATCGTCTGAAATGTAGGCAAGACTTAAGCTATTTGGTGAACAAACATGCCATTCGTAACTAGTATGAATCTTTCAAAGGCAACTAGAAACAAAAAGAGAACGACTGTCTTGCCAATCAAAGACATTAGCAAGCGAAGAAACAGTTGACGGGGTTAACACACACCTTCAGAACGTTCGACGAGTTACTGTGGTTTCGACACTTAAGTATCAGTGTCAACGGTTTAAATGGATGAATTTCAAATCAACTAAGCTATCAGAAAATGTGTGCACGTTCTACGAGTGCTAACGGCCGAACACAAGCAAACACGCTAACAGGTGGTTTACCCATTGTAGGCACAGTATGCATGAATCAGTGATACACTTTTCTTTTGGCTTCACAAAAACCCTATTTCAATAAATAACCACAGGGGATTTCCAATCTTAGATTGGCAGTTTATTTTCCATCATAATTTAGCTAGTATAAGTAAATCATAGCGCAGCATAGATGTGGTTTTGAGGATACAGAACTACTAGGGGTATAACTTGTAACTTATTGTATGTATTTGCCCGATAGGCGTGTTCACGCCTTCGTAGTAATGTACGCCATTGTTTCAACCAATCACAACGTGCGATATAGAAGAGGGGTTTTAACTAGTGGGTGTGAAATGAACGCCAATATTAAAAGATTACCTTGGGCTACTTTATCGGAGAGGCGAGCGACCAATCAGTGCATTTAATGTAGTGCAGTAGCTGTGAAATTTCTACAGCTTGTCTTTTAATACCTTAATTGTGTTTCCTGTTTAAAATTTGTAGGTTAACAACAAACTTCGCTACAATTTGCTGAATAAAGACCAATGAACCATCTAACTAGGGTTTACGTTTACATGAACAATGGTCGTAATATAGGGATCGAGTATTTGGCTTTACCTTAACCTATTTAAACTAAATAAAGATAAGCTGTTATGTGTTGCTAGTTATTATTCCTTTTGTATTGAAGATTTTTATAACCACGCTAGGAACTAAGATACCTCACTTATATTACCGTTTCTACCTGTCAAATTGACGAGTAATAACGGTTTACTATGATTGCAGATCAAACTTCGTTATAGTATTTCACTTCCAAAAGAAAACTAGTGTCTATGCCATAGTAGTATCCTCCGAGAACATAATCAAAACCAACTTTTTGACAGAAAAAATGGTTACTTTATTCTTCTGGTCATACACTTCAATTTACTGACAGCATAACGCACTATAAAAACCGTCGAGAAAAAGTCAAATATTTTCGAAAATATTAACTATAGGGTCATGAATTCTTAGGATATTCTTTTTCTACTTTTCAATAATAATCTATCCGAATCTAAAATCTCGCAACTCATAAATTAAAATATTAGTCAAAGGTGTAATAATTCTTTGAAATATTTATAATCATATTTCATTTTACTATTTTCTGTATTGCAATCTCACCAACCGACTTAGGGTTAATGCCATTAAAAAACATAACTTTACATTAAACGCATTCGTGATCCAAGTAGAGAATTTTTTTGTGATCTTCATTCATACTTAAATATTGTCAAATTTATTATGGCGGTTTTTAGCTTAAATCCTTACTTTGTATTTTTAATTAGTGCAGTTTTTTTATTTATTTGTTTTGATTAATAATGTATAACGTTGGCGACTATGACATCAACGACTTGGAACGAAAAAGTTCACACGCTAAATCATGCTGACGCAGGAAATTGTAAAGCTCTCCCTCTGTTTCAAATTAACGTGCGACTAAGATAATTTTACATATGTCAGATAGAGAAAAATAAAAAAAGTAGGGTCCATTTGCAATCTTAATTCATTTTTCCAAATTTTGCCGTTTTATAGAGGAAAGGCTTTTTGTTGGGTGCGTACAGTAAACCTTTGATAATTAGGTATCAAACTGATTATTGTGATTAATCAATTTAGTTCGGAATTATATGCTACCAGGTTAGTGAATTTTGCTTTTAGGAAGAACTTGTTTCTTTCAGTATACAGTTTCATGTTAAAGATGTATATTAAATAAGAATATCTAATCTTTTTGACGAAGACCCAGAAATTTTAGTAAGATCTGCTTAAAACAAATTTATTCCAGGATATACTTGATTTTAGTTGGTTCCAAAGATTATCTACAGTCAAATCACACATCAGGCATTTATAATAAATCTTCTGAACCTACCACCTACAATAAATGAACCGTAAACTAACAAACCTCTTTTTCAACTGCAGTTTTGTCTGCCAAATACGTTTTCCATTATTTTGAGATAATATATATATATATATATATATATATATATATATATATATATTTGGTTTTGGTTTAAGAATGTTTATATGTACACTTGTGCTTAAAACGTAACTGTGTAATAGAATAGTGTTTCATACATTGGTGTTTTCACAACTAATTTAAGGGTAATAATTTCCAGCTTTGGTATGATAAAAGATATTGCAATTACCTATGGACGTGATTAATATACAGATAACTATGCATTTGATTTTTGGAATCCTTTTCTTTTAGCTAGCAGTTCTGTATAGTTAGTTGTATTAGTGCCATTAGCCTTATTGACATTTCAGGTTTGTTTTCGATTTATTGTAATCGATTATTCTTCGTGAGAATTCTTCGTGCGCCACAATCAATTTCCTGATCTCGGGTTTTGGCATCTTCTTATTATTTTTTTTTTTATTTTTTCTTAGCGATCCCCGTGTTTCAAGATTTGGTGGCGTCCAAGATAATTCCTGATTAAAAGTCGTATTTCCTACACGATAGTATTCTGGGACTCTTCGAACCCTTAGAGCAATCCTCCCATGAGTTAGTCAGCAACCATTCTTATTGGTGCAGTCGAGATTTTTGGCACTTTATCGAAATAGAGAATTTGATAAGGAACGTCATCGAGTTTCTAGGTGGATTACCGGTTAGATTTTCTAAAGCTACAACTGTGCATAACAAATTTTAAAGTTCCGAAATTATCTAACATTTAAGTTTCGTTCTACATGATCTTGCAATAAATTCGGATACTCATTAAGATTCTAAAATCAAAATTAGGAGTTTTACTAAAAATTACGACACACACAAATAGATTTATGAAGCGTTTTACACGAAAGTATTTTACTAAACATGGATATTGTCCAACACAAAGTATGTAATCTTTCGGAAGCAAAGCATTAGAAGCTTTACGTAAAATTAATGGAGTAAGCTAGAATTACAAGTATTCATTAATGGACAAAAGATGTTGAGTGAGAAAAGTTTTGTAATAGTAAAGTGGTGCAGGCTAAACGACAGGTAAAGTGGTTATGAGATCTCTATTGCAAAATAAATTCAGGAGTTAATCTCAGAAATAGGTAACATAGCCGTAAGGGTAGATCTAAATGTGAAAATATAATAAAATTAATAAATTATCAAACAATGTATATAAAACAATAATTTTAAAGAATATGGTAACAGCCTGTCGAAATTATTGTGGCTTCCTCTCTATTGGTTTTTTAACGCCAAAATAAAAGACGCAGATAGTGAAAAGTGTGTCTGTCGACGTTTAGAAGCACCGTTATCTCAGAATGGCCAATTTATGTTTCAACACTGACAGAAATATATATTCTCCGGATATTACTGGACACTTTAAATTTATTTACCTCTAGGATATTCGATAACCAAAATGTAGCTCAATATTTTCTAAAGTATTTAACTTGCTCTTAATTGAAAAAACAAACAAATAAATTCTACTAAAGAATAGAAGAAATTATTGCGCCGTTATTTAAGAAAACATTAGTAAATAGAACAGAAAAATTAAATTTTTGTTGGATCGGTGAGCTTTAATAAGACATCACTCGGAAAAATTTATAGAAGCTTGGGTAGTTTACATAGTATTAAAGGGTAACTTCAATATGATACTAAAGTAGGACACAAAAATATGCAGGAAAGCACTTAATGTATATGAAACACAATCAGTAATTAAGACCGGGACTATACACTCTTCGTCTTACTACAGGCAGGTTTTATTAAATAACCAGCCTGAAAACCATCTTCGTAAACATTAACATGAGTTTCAAAGCAAATCATTAGATCATGGAACACGATAGTCCTAAATCCCGCCATAACAAATTGAAAGTTCGCACAAAGTCAAAAGACCGAAACCACAGTCAATTACTCAAATAGAAGTAAACTCATAAATGTACAGTCATAAAAATTGCATTGTGGACATGAACAACCACGCCGCTTTCAAAATGGCAAGAACTTAAACAAAACGACATTTAAACTCAACAATAGAACGATTTTTGATGCAAATTCTGTGTGAACGAGGGAAATCGGGTAATTTTCTGAGACATTGTAACTTATAGACACCGATAGACCACAATACAAAGGGAATTCAGGCCTTTTATTTTAAGTGATTAGATTAACATGCAACCATCGACGAGTGGTTTAACGTTGAGTAATTCAAGTGACGGCAATTAAAACTCAGGATGGATTGTTAGGAAAACAAGTTCCTAAACCCGAACGTAACGCGGATTTAAAAGTTACCGTTACAGGTAAAAGTGCTCTTTGGTTGGTGTTTTCCTGCAACACGAAGTTGAATCTTAGAAATACTTACAATTTCGTTTGTCCTGCACTACAAGGCAACTTGAACTTTGTACAAGTACAAAGCAATCTGTAAGTCATTAAATTTTTGCTTTCCATCTGCTACACCTTTCATGCTAATGTATATTTAATAATTGGTTGTATGAAACGGATTTGTATTAAAAGTACTTCTTACGTTGGTGCACTCTTAGTTAAAGCGTACTCTAAACTGGAAATTCTTATATGTACAAACATAACCATTGTATCTGCATAATTTATATGTACCAGTTAAATCGGTTAGATACCGATAATAGATAAATTTAAGATGTTTCTCTTCTTTTAAATTTACGCATAATTGGCCAGTTGTGGATAGAGCTTAGTTTTTGTTTTGTTGTGTTTTTATATACTGTGAAATTCATGTTTATATAATATAGAATAGATGATCGACGTGAAGTTTTCTTATTATTTGTGCTTGTTTTACATTAATAGAAAGTGATGAAAAAGTGTGCACAAAGCTCCATCAACCTATATAGCAGAAAAAACATTATAATCGTCTCATGGAACACCCATCTTCTGGGGAGACTGAAATCTAAGTGGGTTGGCGTTTAACTGCTTTTTATTATACAGAAAATTCAAAGACCTTTCTAGATAGGTGTAAGACTATTGGGTGCAGGTGTTACAGTTTGCATTTCTCGAGAAGATTTGGATTTGCTGTTATAAACACACCCTTCACCGCTAAAAGCTAGTTGGTGCATTATTTACTGTTACATCTTCTTTGTAGAGTAAAATTAATTTAGGTGACTAACGTTAATTTCGCACGAAACATAACCTAAAATTTAATTGTTTAAATATCGGACAGTTTACCTTGTATTCTAAGTTTTAAATCTGAACAACTCGCATGCAGTTTTCCAATTCGTAATTTGTATTTAGGGGTTATTCTCGGTATATTATATATATATATATATATATATATATATACACATGCAAGAATATGCCATAACATTTACTTTTAATTTAAACATAATACAACTTACCTTTACCTAGTTAAATAACCACTATTACCTAGATAATTGTTACCTAAAAACTTCTTACTGACAGTATAGTTTTAGTTAACAAATGACAAATTGTACGTCTAGATAAAATGGCTTGATGTAGTGTACTAGAGCAATATCAAAAAAAATATGGAAAGATTCGACCATCACCTAACCTAAGGAATCCATACGATGTGATTGGTTTACGTAAATTTACAGAATCTTGTCTATCAGAGCACCACTAGCACATTTTTTGGTTCTTACAAAATTATGAAAATTACACACGCATTCAAAACGTATGCACTGATTCGCACTTCATTTTTATTGGTGATTTATAGGATGTTGCATATAGGTGATGCTGTATTTCCCATAATGTGTCTGTATTAAATATTACAGCCTTGCTACTCCTGTCCTGATGAGCCTTAATTAGGGCGAAACGCGTCGACAGGATGCCGTTGTGGCTGAATTTGAGTCACTTGCCAATAAAAATTTTGCTTTACTTTGTATTAATTGAAGACTCATTAAACTTACTTATCTTTTAAGTTATAACTTTGTATATGGAAAAAGGATTCATAATTTAAAATAAGCTTTAAGGTTAGTTTTGCTTCATGTTAGAGTTAGGATAAAAATTAATTACAATTATTAAATATAGGAAGTGTAACTTCGTAAGATAAACACGTGTATTTAAATGTATAAGTACCATACGAAGTTAGTAGTAGGAAAGCTTTTTATTTCGTGACATTAAAATTAATAATTAGAAGAGAATGAATTCCTTAGGGATATTCAAAGTGTAATTATTCTATTTGTGTACATAACTCGGAGTAGGGTAATACGAAGCTGGAATATTCATAATATTTCAAAGGTTAGTGTAAGGTATAAAAGTGTTGGCAAGAAACAATTTAACGATTTCCAGTAAAGTTTGCAGCATTTATACATTCGGCGTATTAATTTAAAAACCTGTAAACAAGTAAAAAATCGTTAAAAATGAACAGCAGGTCTATGTTGAAGGTTACATACAAAATTGGATCGATAAAATAAAGAGAAAGAAGTGGGTTTTGCATAAGGTAGCAAAGTATGAAAGATATCATATCGTTAGTTATTATTGACTTTAAAAAGTCTGTAGGACACGGAAACTTATTTCATAAAACATCAATTTGGAAGGGAATTAAGAAGTACGGTAGAAGGCTACAGACAGAGTAGGACTATTAGACTGTGCATATAAGAACCAGAAGGACGATAGTGTAGATCGGTAGGGTAGAATAGAACTTGTAAACAGCGGGGATAAAGGTAAGGGGGTATAACATACGGGTTAAACAAGGATACAAGAAACGGATAACTGGTATAGAAAATTGAGAATGGGTACAATACAAAGGACAGCACATTTTGAATGCATGTTAGAGAGAGGTGACCGTATATGCGCATATGAGAGAGGCGTGTTCTGGATGCTTGGTTTGATGCCAGTTACCGAGGGACTTCGACGAATTTGACAGCCGTTAGAAATTTTAATGAAGGTTTCAGAGTAAAATTGTTGGTATTGAAAATTCTGAGATTTTCAAGACGGTTGGCAAACGGCTGCCAAGTTTACCGTGAAGAGCTGTAGGTTAATGGCTGGATTTGTAGAATTGAACGACGGTTAGGTATTGTTGTGTGCATGGGTTTGTAGAATCGGTAAACCGTTTAACAAAGTTTATCAAAAAAACGTGTTTGCGGGGGGTGTGATACGATTGGGGGGGGCATTTTTGAATCTATATAAACTAAGAGGAGGCGGTAAACGTTCTCTTTCTTTTTCCATCTTCAGCCAAGCTTCGAACTACAATAGCTAATTAGTTAAGTGACTAGTGAGTTTGAGATTTTTAATAAAATAAATATGCCCAAGTTGGTGCTAGATTAAAATAGCTGTCGTAAATTGATAAAATACATTTTGAAAAGTGAAGCTTGATGTACGTAAGTAGGCGTCTTCCTATTATTGGTTAAAGGTGCTCGTTGTGCACAGACATGGAGTAGTGGATGTTGATAGACCAGTAGCGAATGTACATTAGTTTGAAAGTATCGTACAATAGATGCAGAGAGATGTGGGTGGATGATTACCCTTCCTGATGGTGGGAGTCAACTTGGGGTAATTCCTGTACGTGCAGTCATGAAGGAGGACTACGTCAGAGATAGTTTCAAGGCAGATATCTGGTTGTGCTAAATTCCAGGTAGCTGAACTTTATAATACTTTTTAGCTGTTCTAATTGTTTTGGTGCTTTTTGAGTGGATTTTGTTGAATTTTATGGACATATTAATTGATTATTTACCTTTGATAAGGAATTCTTTAAAAATATGTTTATGTAAAATTATGTATTATAAAATGAGTGTGGAATGTTGGATTTTGTACAAAGTAAACGGGTTTTTGGTAATTTTCCAGTGCAATAATTAGCACTTAGGTACAGAAAGGTTTTTACTATGAGCTCGTATTAGACATGGGGTTTTAAAGTAATATTTAGAGATAAGCCCAGTTACTTTTAGAAATTATAGATGTAAATAGACAAATTTGGAAATTATGGTATTTTTAAAATGACTTCACTTAAAATTGAAGATGGTTGTTCAATATCTGAGGTGTGAACTAAGAATGTTAGGACAAAGATTTTTGGGTAGTGATTTGATGTTACAATAAAGTGTGATGTTATTTTGATAGTCGAATTTTTTCTTTGAATAGTAGGGTAGTATTTTCATAGAGCAACTGAGCAGCCGTGGCAAATGTCCCTGAGGAAGCAGAGCAAAAAGGGCTGAAGGTATGGCGTCCTACTTGTTTCAGGTAGTTTCAGAGAATTTAAGGTGGACCATTCGTAGAGTTACAGAACATTTATGACGCCCAAAGTGGGGGGCTCGAATTAGTGATCCAGCGCTTGTTTTTAGAGCTAAACTTCAGAGTAAATTGTGTCGACCTAAACGTGGGGCTTCAAACAGGAGATTCCAACGATTTCTAGAATCTTTGCCAATAATGATCACCCGCCGGATTACGTTCGTTACAATATGGTAGACAATGCAAACCGTCTTTAACGAATATCTTAATGGCTGAGGGTGATACGAAAATTTTGAGTGCAGGCTCAGTTTGAGCTACCAAAAATACATAAAAAACACCCACCTGACATCAGGAAATAGAATTCGTATTAGTCTGTGTTATCTTTCAGTATATTTAAATGTTAATTGCATATGTTGACAATTCGCTATAAGAAAAGAACCATGAGCTGTTTCGCTTTATTTGCATCTCATCAGATGGGCGAGTTTTCAATTCAAAGACCGTCAACGAGATTTAGAAATTATAAAATGATTCAAATAGTAAAACAGAATTAAGAAAGATGCAGTGGTTAAGTGCGTTAAACTATTACAGTCATCTTCAGGATTGTAAGTCGTAGGTTAATAATATCGCCTACATCATTCCTTATTAAATACGGTTGGGTGTTCTTAAAACTTGGGCATTCATGACTAGAGAATTTTTTTAATGGCGGTATTATTTGTCAATTTTTTCTGTAGTTATTTAAATTGATTCTTGGAAAACAAGTTCTTGCTCAAATTAAAGACTTGTGTCCAAAACTAATACCCTGTATCATCTTAAAAGTTCCTTTTTTCAATATTGTTTAATACAGTCATTCACATATGCATTTTGAGTTTATATTCCACTAAATATTATCAATTGTTTAAGAGAAGTTTATGTGTTATCAGATAAAAAGTCGAACTGCGTTTTAAGTTTAAGTTCCACCTACACATTGTAAGTGTCCCTTACATTAAACATTTTGGTGCAACAATAAGATGCGGATATTACAAAACAAAGGCAGGTTTTTGGTAGAAGCTGATACTAAGTTTTGGTTTAAATAATATAAGCACTGCAAGTAAATGCAACCTCTTTTTAGATAAATAGGTTATACATGCAATCTGAACTCATTGCAACCCTGTATTTGGTTTTGATTTTTGTGCGCTTCGGATGTTCGTACTTACTTACTAATGGAAGTTCATACCATAACTTTTCGATAAAGTATTTATCCACTCTTATTCCTCTTTTACAAACTTGCACTCCTTTCCATTTTAATAACCTATACAATGCGGTGTAGTACCCATGAAAAGTTCGCATATAAGTCGATAAATAAAACTACGTAAAATACTTTTGTCATAAAATTTCTAAATTCTAAGTGTATTAATAGAGTTTGCATCAATTCAAAACGTAAAAATTTGTTAAGTATATTAATTTTTAAATTCTCACATATTAAATAAATCAATCATGTGTATGGTCCTTAATGTAGTCAACATGTGCGCATACATTTGTGTAAACAGATGGAGCTCCAGCAGTTCCACAAGGACTTATACCCCAAGATACAACACCAACAACTACTCCATTTAATGCCAATGGACCACCACTATCTCCGGCGCATACACCTTGGTATTTGTCATGGTATGAGGAGGAGCACACCATGGTATTGTCCAACGGCCCTTTTTCTCCGATCAGTTCTATCAAATCTTCTGCGCATTCTAAAATATATTTTTATTGACAATTCTATTAAGAAATACTCTTTTCCATCCTACCTTCGTTGCTGATGCCTTTAACTTTATCGTACTTTAGATGTTTAGGAGGAATTGGAATTATTGAAGTTTGTCCAAATCCGCTAATATATAACTCCTTTTCGCTGACATTGCAATTATCAGTTTCGACTTTTATTGACTGGATTGTTTCTGTAAATTCAATTGCTGATGCCAATTGAATAATTCCTATATCGTTTGCAGCTACCTCATTTCCACTAAAATTTTGAGTTCAAAAGTAGTAGTTATATTATACACGAAAACTTACCCAGGGTAACCTGGATGAATATTGAATTCTTTCACTTTATATATTTGGGCGTTTTCATCACCTTGTATTAATTGTCCAAGTACGACATCGTATGTTCCAAAATCGTATGCTTTGCAGTGGGCCGCAGTTAAAATGTCGAACTTAGAAATAACAGAACCCCCGCATATAAAAGTGAAAATTCCAAATATACCCCATCGAATTACCGCTTGATGCGGAAATTGACCATAACTTGCTTCTTTGCCCTTGTAAACTCGTGAAACTTGGTTATTAACGATGTTTTTGTATACATCGATGTAAATATTAGATTTCAATGGAAGTGCTGAAAAAATAAGCTATAAAAACGCGTATATGTTTTTAAGAAATGAAATACCTTCAGTAAAAGCTACGACTAAGAGAACGGCTAAAATCGCAGTCTTCATTGTGAGGATCTAAAATATATCACGTTTCTATGGCATTATATATATCTGCCAACAAGATAATGTACAACAAATACGTCTCTATTACGTAAATGTTTTTGAAATATTTATCAAGTAGTTGTTCGTGGGATTATTTTTATCAAGCGATCAAGGGTTTCTCAGGTTTCCTGTTCGTTGATTGAAAAGACGAAAATATAATTTGAAATAAACTTTAAAAACTTAATTACGCGATGTCTAGTAATTTAAACAAAGAGAACTTTTTAAAATAAAGTGTATATTTCTTAGTAACTAAGAAGCAAAATTTGTATTAAAAATATTAATTTCAAAATGTGTCCAACAAAATTAGGTGCAAAATATTTATTAATTCAAAAATATAGCATCTAAAATTGCAGTGCGCCTCCGACGTACGCCATCACTGATCGAATTGCCAGTTTATTGGAATCATTGACGCCATCTCTACTTAAAGAACTATCGACATAATACGAGTTATACGTGTTAAAGCAACAAAATGTCTGCGATACGTCAATCGTCCCATCAAAAATGATAACGGAAGAAAACACTGCCTTAAAAAGCTACGTGCAATTCCACAAATTGCAGTCCTTTCTACAAACAAAGACAATGCCGCCAGGCAAAGTATGAGGAAAAAGTTAACTCGCTATTTCGAAATTTTTTCCTATATACACCAACTATGAAGTTTGAATACAAAATTTCAAGCCCTTAGTAAAACCTCCAATACTTTTAAAAATGTTACAAATCGTATACTGCCACGTGAGTATAAGTCATTCGTTTATTTGATTTCGCAAGAATCTCTAAACCGATAGATTCACGATAGATCCGCCAACATACCTTCTTGCAAAATTTCTGGAGAATCACGATAGATTTGCCAACGTACCTTCTTGAAAAATATCTGGAGAACTTCCTGAAGTCCTAAACTTACAATAGTTCATCTCATGTTTTGAACTTTATCCATTCCAATCCAGTAACTTGCAGATAGTTTTCCTTGGTGCTAGTGATACACTCTTCAACTTTGACGTAATACTATAGTGTTTGAATTCGGTCCATTTTAATCCAGTTAATAGCAGATATTAGCATTTGATCCTAGTGAATGTGTTAGCTTTGACAGTAACGAACGCTGTCACATTAGAAAAACATTTTTACCGCTGAGTCGAAACACCTGATTATCCTACCAGATAAATATTTAACCTCCATGTGTTTTGTCTTTAAGTAGACAGTTTTACAAACTATCTCTTATAATAAGAATGGGGTTCAGAGATTTTTGAATTACTCAAACAAAACCATGAAGGTACAGCATTTACCATGCAAATGGAACTACGTTATTCCCTAATGTACCGCTTGTCTGTCAGTCTAACGGCTGGTTAGATCATTTTCTATACGCGAAACCTAAACACACGACAAAATACTTCCATATCCTTTCTCACTACCATGCTTCACAAAAGTCGCTGTAATTTAACTCTAGTTCATAAAGTGATTGAACTTTCATAGGCAGAACGTCTAACCGAAGCTATATCTGATCTAAATTCTAGTCTAATAAAAAACAACGGTTACTGTAACACAAATATCCAGATGATAATATACTTCATCTAGCACAAAATGTCAATGCTTAGAACGATTAGAATTCACAGTACTTATCAGCCTTTATTTATCTGCTATAAGCTTATAGAACAATATTGATGCCCACAATGAATCGTTAACAACCAAGAAGAGTTGGGAATATTTTGACCAAATTTGGCATATACGTTTAACTACTCAGATATAATAATTGATCAAAATTTCAAAAGAAAAAAACCAAAAGATAAACACAATTTTTATTATTAATGTGTGGCCCCCTCTCTATTTGTTACACACTCAATCACTTTTCGTGGCATCGAATTCAGTAGGTGGTCGATCTCTAGATTGGAGTATTGTGTACCTCCATTGTCCATAACTGATATCACACATAATTGTGAGTTTGTTCCGGTTAAGGCGATTTGCAATTTCTCTGATCGAAGGATCACCTTCACGCAATCCAACAATTCGATCTCTATCGAATTCGTTCAACTTGCGATAATTTCCACGTTGCCGCATTCCAGACATAATCACCCCCTCAAACACGAAAATGAGCTAAAGTTTAATAGATAAAACACAAAATTCAACCAAATCTTGCAAGAAATATAGCGAACAATAATGTTAAAAAGAAATGACAGCAGTGTCAGGTATACCAATATCGCGTAGCGTCAGGCCTTTTCGGATATAAGTTAAAGCGAAATTGGCCACTCTTTTTTTCTTTTTAAACTTATTCGAATTTTATTAAGAGCCATTATGCTCTTGCAAATTTCTGAGCTAGAAGCTTAAGTTATGTTGTTATCTTTTGTTACAAGTATGAAAAGTTAAAGTACAATTTTTAACAAGGCAGTTTGCAATCCAATTAAATACTGTAGGTTAAGCACTTAATGTAGAGACGAGATAAATATGTGGCATCGGTTGGTATAAATGTACGTTCCTACTAATAAAGACAACTTCAAATGGAATTCCATAAGAAAAATTGATTATAACAAAGTCAGAATTGAAAACAGCTGGTGTACAAGCCACGACCTGCATTACTACAAGACCAGTTAAAATCCTGACTCGGTATTTAATTTTCTGATAGGGTTTTCCGCTATTTCTTTTATTTGTTAAAGTAAAGGTTTCAACCCTGAATTTATTTGTTGTAATTAAATTAAATATCTTACATAGGATATTTTATTATCAGTTGTGCCAAGGATAAATTATTTATTTTGTGGGAATTTTATTATATTTTATTATATTATTATTTAAGGTCATAGGTATTTTATGGTTGCTGCACTGAATGCTAATGATTTATCAATTGTATATTGGAGTGCGGGGTCTAAGAAAAGATGACAATCTATTTTTGCTCTTTTCTGAAGAAATGTAAAATATTTATTAACATTGTTGAAAGAGCATAATCTTCAGTTTTGTAAGAAACGATTTTATTTAGTTTTGTAAATAATAATTTTTTGTTTTGGGCTAGTTTTCAGTGGTTTATGGTTTATGGCGACCACAACGTGAGGGCTCGAATTCCAGATAGTGTTTAACTATTCCAGGAAACTGGCGATCTGAGAGAGAGAGTTTCTGTGTGTGTATAAATTTAAGAGTATTTTGAGTGTGTGTGAGTGAGTAGAACGTATGCAGAGAAAAGAGTGGTTAAGGAGTCAAGGAGTGGAAATTGGAAGTGACGATAGTGCATTGTGCGAAAAAATTCTAAAATGGAAGAAGCTGGAGGCAGTAGAAATCAGTCGAGGACGGAATCAGGGATCAAGGAAACGAGATGATATTGAGAATGTTAGAGAGGATGAGTGAAGAATCTAATAGAGCTAGGGAAGAATCGAATAGAGCGATGGAGGAGTCTAACAGAAAATTAGAACTGCTAAGCGATGAATCGAATAGAGCGAGAGAGGACTCAAATCGAAAATTTGACCGAATGAATGAGACATTAACAGGAGTTAGGAAACCCTAAGTGAGAAAATAGATAAGACGAATAAAGAAGTTTCAGAATTTAAAATAGTCTTACCGTAAAGATGAGGAAGTTGAAAATAGGGTTGAAAAAAATGAGCGTGATATTACAGGTCTTCGACAGGAAATGGGACATTTAAAGTCCGAAGTACGCATGTTCTGTGAAGAAGAGATTAATGTAAAAATGACTGAAGTGACGGACTCATGTAGGGATCAGTTAGGCAGGGTAGAACGCGAAGTTAGTAGTATTAAATACAACATGTCAAATTTAACGGGGGATGGTCCCAGATTTTCTACAGGTGGAGTATCATTGGACCAACACATGAAAGTTTATTATTAGACTTTTGACTATTCGATGCGTTAAAAGCTCTTACATCCGCGACTTGATTCAAAATGTTAAACAGTGCATTTTAGTTTGATAAAATAATTTAAAATTTTGCTCGTATATTTTAGTGATTCAAAATAGTTTGTTATTTACGTGCTAACATGAATGTACTTCAGTGCACTTAGATACAAGGTAATAAAATTTAGTATCACTGAACAAAATAGCAAAATTTACAACGACAAATGTATACACAAAAGTAGGCAGTTTTGGCGTATATTGGTGAAAGACGCATGAATTTCTTTGCTATTTTTCGGGGGTGTTAATAATTAAATGGTTCAAATACGTGTCTGGATCCACGAAACAAGGGTCAGATATACACAGATGAGTTCCGGAAAAGCCCAGAAACAACTTTAAATAAATGGTGATGGAGAAAATTTTAAAAGTGTTGAGAATTAGAAGCCGTAAATATAATCCTGTTGGAATGGTGTGATTAACTAAAAGGACGATGTACATTGAAGCTTTGAGGACAGTAACCTTCAGGTAAATTATACTATTTTGTTTGACATTTTGTGTGTGTTGAATAACTTTATAATTGATTTACTTTAAATGGACATTAGTGAAATTGTACTAACCATAAAATTTTAATTTTAAGATGAAATTTGCTTGTTTAAGTAGAAAGGGGTATTTCGTATTGATGTTCTGAATTATGATGAAAATATGGGTATGTCTTTGAGCTCAATTAGACGAACCTGGTTAATTAACGTAAAGGCGTGGTAGATGCTCCCTTTATACTCAGACTCCGGTCTGCTTATATTGTTATATTAATTAGTAGGCATCCAACAAGGACTTTAATTCTGGATGCACATTAAAATGATAATAAATTTAATTTTGAAATTTTCCGATATTAAAAATTTATGCTGAATATTAATTTTGAAATTTTAATGTATTGTGAATATTGATGTAAATAGAGTTGACGTTGATGTTTGTGGTAGGAATGTGTTGTTTAATTTTATGAATGAGGAGGTTTATAAAATTAGGTGAGCAGCAGAGGCGAAACCAGGATCACAGCAGTTTATGACGCCCAATCGGTGGGACTAGAATTTTTTTGTTGACAGGACCCAGTTCCCGCATTCACAGGAGCATTTCTCGGACATGTTTGCGTGCCGTGTGTGAATTTCTGAGTTTTAAATGGGGCGAGTGAAAAATTCGTAAAAACCGACGCGCGAGCGACGGACTGGGAACATGGCATGAGAAATTCTTTAGAATTACCCGTTTTGGGGAACAGACCGACAGACAGGCTTTTTGCTATATATACCGAGGTGAATATAAACAAGGCCTCTTAGACTTTTGACTATTCGATGCGTTAAAAGCTCTTACATCCGCGACTTGATTGAAGATGTTAAACAGTGCATTTTAGTTTGATAAAATAATTTAAAGTTTGCTCGTATATTTTAGTGATTCAAAATAGTTTGTTATTTACGTGCTAACATGAATGTACTTCAGTGCACTTAGATACAAGGTAATAAAATTTAGTATCACTGTACCAATTAGCAAAATTTACAACGACAAATGTATACACAAAAGTAGGCAGTTTTGGCGTATATTGGTGAAAGACGCATGAATTTCTTTGCTATTTTTCGGGGGTGTTAATAATTAAATGGTTCAAATACGTGTCTGGATCCACGAAACAAGGGTCAGATATACACAGATGAGTTCCGGAAAAGCCCAGAAACAACTTTAAATAAATGGTGATGGAGAAAATTTTAAAAGCGTTGAGAATTAGAAGCCGTAAATATAATCCTGTTGGAATGGTGTGATTAACTAAAGGGACGATGTACATAGAAGCTACGAGGACAGTAACCTTCGGGTAAATTATACTATTTTGTTTGACATTTTGGTGTGTGTTGAATAACTTTATTATACTATTTTGTTTGACATTTTTGTGTGTGTTGAATTACTTTATAATTGATTTACTTTAAATGGACATTAGTGAAATTGTACTAACCATAAAATTTTAATGTTAAGATGAAATTTGCTTGTTTAAGTAGAAAGGGTATTTAGTATTGATGTTCTGGATTATGATGAAATTTTAGGTATGTCTTTGAGCTCAATTAGACGAACCTGGTTAATTAACGTAAAGGGTGGTAGATGCTCCCTTTTTACTCTGCATATATTGTTATAGTAATTAGTAGGCATCCTACAAGGACTTTAATTCTGGATGCACGTTAAAATGATAATAAAATTAATCTTGAAATTCTTTTTAAAACTGAAATTTATGCTGAATTTTAATCTTGAAATTTTAATGTATTGTGAATATTGATGTAAATAGAGTTGACGTTGATGTTTGTGGTAGGAATGTGTTTGTTTTTTTTATGTATGAGGATGAAAGTTATATAGGGGAGCAGCCGAGGCGATTAACAGAAGAAAGTCAACAGACCAGGTAATTCAAGAGGTTTCACAGCACTGCTGTGATATACTCCTTTGAATGCGGGAACTGGGTCCTTTCAACAAAAAAATTCTAGTCCCACCGATTGGGAGTCATAAACTGCTGTGATCCTGGTTTCGCTTCAGCTGCTCACCTAATTTTATAAACCTCCTCATTCATAAAATTAAACAACACATTCCTACCACAAACATCAACGTTAACTCTATTTACATCAATATTCAGAATACATTAAATTTTCAAATTAAATTTCAGCATAAAATTCAGTTTTAAAAAGAATTTCAAGATTAATTTTATTATCACTTTAACGTGCATCCAGAATTAAAGTCCTTGTTGGATGCCTACTAATTAATATAACAATCTATGCAGAGTAAAAAGGGAGCATCTACCACCCCTTTACGTTAATTAACCAGGTTCGTCTAATTGAGCTCAAAGACATACCTAAAATTTCATCATAATCCAGAACATCAATACTAAATACCCCTTTCTACTTAAACAAGCAAATTTCATCTTAACATTAAAATTTCACTAATGTCCATTTAAAGTAAATCAATTATCAAGTAATTCAACACACACAAAAATGTCAAACAAAATAGTATAATAAAGTTATTCAACACACACCAAAATGTCAAACAAAATAGTATAATTTACCTGAAGGTTACTGTCCTCGTAGCTTTAATGTACATCGTCCCTTTAGTTAATCACACCATTCCAACAGGATTATATTTACGGCTTCTAATTCTCAACGCTTTTAAAATTTTCTCCATCACCATTTATTTAAAGTTGTTTCGGGGCTTTTCCGGAACTCATCTGTGTATATCTGACCCTTGTTTCGTGGATCCAGACACTTATTTGAACCATTTAATCATTAACACCCCGAAAAATAGCAAAGAAATTCATGCGTCTTTCACCAATATACGCCAAAACTGCCTACTTTTGTGTATACATTTGTCGTTGTAAATTTTGCTAATTGGTACAGTGATACTAAATTTTATTACCTTGTATCTAAGTGCACTAAAGTACATTCATGTTAGCACGTAAATAACAAACTATTTTGAATCACTAAAATATACGAGCAAACTTTAAATTATTTTATCAAACTAAAATGCACTGTTTAACATCTTCAATCAAGTCGCGGATGTAAGAACTTTAACGCATCGAATAGTCAAAAGTCTAAGAGAGCTTGTTTATATTCACCTCGGTATATATAGCAAAAGCCTGTCTGTCGGTCTGTTCCCAAAACGGGTAATTCTAAAGAATTTCTCATTCTATGTTCCCAGTCCGTCGCTCGCGCGTCGGTTTTACGAATTTTCACTCGCCCCATTTAAAACTCAGAAATTCACACGGCACGCAAACATGTCCGAGAAAAACTAATTAATTTTGTACAGAAATTGTTGTTTCTACCTCTGATATTTGCATCCTATTTTCAACCAATTGTGACCCTCGTGACGTTGCTTAAATCACGCCTTTTACTATATGTGTCTCGGTCTCGCGCATATTATCTGTCTCTATCTAACCTGTTCTTAGTGGTGCAAATTGATATTCCTTACGATCGATTATTTCAGTCCACATGGACTGTTATCTGGGTTTAATAACCCCGTATCGCACCTTCTCGTGAATATTAAGCCTCGGTTTCCCCAAGATTCTTTGAAACCATTTGT
This sequence comes from Platerodrilus igneus, assembly GCA_036346225.1. Lineage (NCBI taxonomy): Eukaryota > Metazoa > Arthropoda > Insecta > Coleoptera > Lycidae > Platerodrilus > Platerodrilus igneus. The sequence continues at coordinate 10,404,983 of JARFIW010000791.1, forward strand.
TATCTACACAATTTTCGCCGTACGTGATATTTAAACTACGCAGGTGTTCTAAATAATATTAATTCTCAGAGCTTTATTTTCTGGTATTATAATCTTGGATTTTCACAGACTTTTATGCTTATTATTAATAATGGTTTAATTAACTCCAATTAAAATTGACTTCTATCCTTTCATTTTTAGCGAATACAAGTTAAATATTAATTATTATGTGTACACTCTGTTTAATACCGGTTACTTAAAATAGGGTTAATTAATATAAATTTTGCACGTAATTTCCATTTGTTTAGGAATAATTAAATTACACGCAGAGCTTTTTTAATACTGTTTCTTTTGATATAAAGCGTCTTGTACATGATTTAAATTTCTTATTTTTACTGAAACGACCGAATTTATTTATGCTTCATGGTTTTAATAAAGCGTATTATTTAATAAAATTCCTTATACACGGTGATTAAAATTATTTGATGTGATTATTTAATTTTCTACCCTGGTCTAAATATGAGTATTTTCCCCCTATTTGAATACAAATAATCCCACTTATTTGAATGCAAATATAAAGCATTTAGACCAAAAAAAAATTACAAAAAAAATTGCCTATCACTCTCTACCCTTATCTATCTAACTTACCTACTTTGTCTCCAATCCAAAAAAATATTTACACCTACCCTATCCTATTCCTAACTCTCACCTAATTCTATAAACTGAAATTATCCCTAACTTCATCCTACTTATCCATCTTATCCTATATACATCCTATATACCTATCCTATTTCTAACTTTTAACTAATCTTCACTATACTTTACTTCCCCCTACCTAATCCTATATACCTATCCTATTCTTATTCTATTCCTAACTCTCCACTAATCTTATATGAAATATCTATACTTAACCTATCTTATTTTCTTTCTACATTTAATCTTTGTTCTCATCCTAAACCTATTTCTAATTATCTCCCATATTTATCCTATACCTAGCTTTATTTTCTATAAACACTTACTTCTACTCTTCTATCTACACCCATGCTATCCCTATCCTACTTAAATCTAACTCTCTTCTTGACCCTCCAAGTCTTTCTTCTAACTATCCTAATACTCTTCATCCCTATCTCTCCCCCTTCTATATCTATACTTAACATCCCTGTTATCTCACATAAAATAAACTTATCATCCCTATTATCCTGACTCTTAAATACTGCTTCTTCTTCAGTCCCTACACTTGTCTGTTTCTTACTCATTATTATTTCCTTTTCTGCCGACAAACCAAACGATACTACCTTACAATTATCGATTTTTCCCTCTACGGAAAATCCTATGTACCTTCTAGAATTCTTATGTAATGTAATCCGCCAGAATGAATTCCTTAAATCTACTTTATTAAAAACAACCTTGCCACTTAACCTCCTCAAAAATAATTCTGCCTTCACCTGCTCCCGATATGCTGCTGTTGCTTCTACCCCCACTAATTCTGCATGTTTTTGTACTAAAGCTTGAACCTCTACTATCTTTTCCTCTGGACATCTTATTGTGTTGATCTGTTTAACTTCATCATCCTCTACCTCTACTACATTAATACTAAACCCCGTGTCATCCTCTGTGACTTCATAACTGCCCTTCCATGGCACTACCCTATCCTTAATCCTTATTACCTTCCGTTCCATATCTATCAACACCCCTAACTTCATCATACAGTCAACACCTAAAATGCTCTGAAACTTCAGTCCAGGTACAATTACAAACTCCTGTTCACAGCTTAAACCTCCTATATCTATCCTAAGCACCACAACACTATTTACTACAGCAAACTTCTTTTTATTTGGAGCTACTAAATGGCTACGCTTTATAGGCATAATTCTATCACAAACCTTATCCCTAATTTTGCTGACGAATTCCTCCGATATTAAACTCGCCTCTGCCCCTGTATCAAGTAATACTTCTACATTATTCTCAAAAATTTCTAAATTAATAATTGGCAAACATAATTTTTCTACAGTTTCTGGCTCTACTTCCTCCTCAATTTTGAAAAATTCACGTGGATGTTCATATCCATTTACACTGAAATCTAGTGGTCTGTCGCGTTCTAAAAATCCTGTCCAGGTCTGTTTTTCCTACTCGGTCCTGGTCTAGCCGTCACCTCAGCGTATGTCCTAGGCGTTTCCACTCGTTCCGTGTCTGTATTAGCAGTCCCGCTCATGTCTGGTGAACTATTCATTCTGGTAGGTCCCGGTCTCGGTGCAGGTCCCCTTCCTAAACTATTACTCCTAACGTATGGTCGTCTCTGTTCCCAATTCTGTCGCTGGTATCCGTAACTATTCCCCCGTCTAGCGTAGTTGTCCCTTCTACTGTCAAACCTAACTGTGTTGATCTGTTTTTCCCTATTATCCCGAGGTCGTCCACTACTTACGTCGTCGTACCTCTGCAGGTATTCCAAAACATTTCTCTGTCCACTATGTTCTGTAGTGCTACGTGCTGTCTTATGTCTACCTCGAAGTGTCGTGATAAATACTTAATAATTTGTCGGTCCGTCAGTGGTGGGTTCAGTTGCTTTGCTATGCTATACTTGCGTATAGCATATTGCTCTACTTCCTGAAAATTCTCCCTTAAATTTCCTGTGATTAAGTCGTCTCGTACCTGGTCTTGTCTGTGGTCACTCCAGTAGTGCTTTAAAAATTTGTTTTCAAAGTCCTGATACGTGTCTATGTCCTGTCCTACTAAATTGTACCACGCTTCCGCATTGTCTTTTAATAAAGCCTTTATCGTATTTAGTTTAGTCTGTTCGTCAAATAAATTTCCCACTAGATTTCTTACACTATTAATAAAAATTTGTGGATTTACCCTGTTATCGCCATAAAATTTCATGTGTTGGTCCAATGATACTCCACCTGTAGAAAATCTGGGACCATCCCCCGTTAAATTTGACATGTTGTATTTAATACTACTAACTTCGCGTTCTACCCTGCCTAACTGATCCCTACATGAGTCCGTCACTTCAGTCATTTTACATTAATCTCTTCTTCACAGAACATGCGTACTTCGGACTTTAAATGTCCCATTTCCTGTCGAAGACCTGTAATATCACGCTCATTTTTATCAACCCTATTTTCAACTTCCCCCAGTTTCACGGTAAGACTATCTTTAAATTCTGTAAATTCTTTAGTATTTTGTTCAATTTTCCCGCTTATCTGCTCTAATTTTCGGTTGGACTCCTCCCTCGCTCTATTCGATTCTTCCCTAGCTCTATTAGATTCATCGCTTAGCTGTTCTAATTTTCTGTTGGACTCCTCCCTAGCTAATCGCATTTCCTCTAACATTCTCATCATTAACTCATTTCCTTGATCCCCTGATTCCGTCCTCGACTGATCTCTACTGCCTCCAGCTTCTTCCATTTTCGAATTTTTTTCACACAATGCACTATCGTCACTTCCAATTTCCACTCCTTGACTCCTTAACCACTCCTTTCTCTGCATACGTTCAAATCACTCTCACACACTCTAAAATACTCTTAAATTTATACACACACAGAAACTCTCTCTCTCAGATCGCCAGTTTCCTGGAATAAAATCAAAAAATTTTATTTGGAACTCGAGCCTCACTTTTGGGTCGCCAAGAATGCTGTGATTCTTCTCATATCTGCAGGAATATAACAATATATGCAGAGCTGTACCCAAGTACAGAATGCTGAGAAATTACTTAACCTGCAACGCTTACGAAATAATTTGCTATTGATCAAATTATAACTTAAACTTTCGTGTGAAGCCTGAATGATAATGTTAAATCAAGTTAGTAATTGAAGAAAATAACATATATCACCTCGGACAGGATTTGAGCCTATAATCTTCGACTTTGTACGCTAACGCGCTAACTATATATATATATATTACTCATATTTAGACCAGGGTAGAAAATTAAATAATCACATCAAATAATTTTAATCACCGTGTATAATGAATATTATTAGATAATACGCGTTATTAAAACCGTGAAGCATAAAAATTTATTAGTTTCAGTAAAAATAAGAGATTTAAACCATGTACAAGACGCTTTATATCAAAAGAAACAGTATTAAAAAGCTCTGCGTGTAATGTAATTATTCCTAAACAAATGGAAATTACGTGCAAAATTTATATTAATTAACCCTATTTTAAGTAACCGGTATTAAACAGAGTGTACACATAATAATTAATATTTAACTTGTATTCGCTAAAAATGAAAGGATAGAAGTCAATTTTAATTGGAGTTAATTAAACCATTATTAATAATAAGCATAAAAGTCTGTGAAAATCCAAGATTATAATACCACGAAATAAGGCTCTGAGAATTAATAGTATGTTTGAACACCTGCGTAGTTTAAAAAGCTCTTTCGGCGAAAATTGTGTAGATAACAAATGGTTTCAGAGAATCTTGTAGAAATCGTCGCATAATAGTTACGAGAAATGCTAAAGGTGGGTTATTTCACACTCCACATGGACTGAAATAATCGATAATAAAGAATATCAATTTGCACCACTAAGAACAGGTTAGATAGAGACAGATAATATGCGCAAGACCGAGACACATATAGTAAAAGGCGTGAGTAGCGCAACGTCATGGGGTTGCGATTGGTTGAAAGTAAAAAGCAAACTTGAGAGGTAAAAATAACAGTTCGGTATAAAGTCAATTAGTTATTTCCAGACTTTGCGTGCCGTGTTGAAATTTCTGAGATTTAAATGGGGAGTACAAAATTCGTAAAACCGACGCACAGGCTACGGACTGGGAACATAGAATGACGAAATTCTAGAAATTGGCCGTTTTTGAGACTCGACCGACAGACAGGCTAACGGCTATATATACCCAGGGGAATATAAACAAGCTCTCTTAGACTTTTGACTATTCGATGCGGTAAAAGCTCTCTTACATCCGCGACTTGATTCAAGATGTTAAACAGTGCATTTTAGTTTGATAAAATAATTTAAAGTTTGCTCGTATATTTTAGTGATTCAAAATAGTTTGTTATTTACGTGCTAACATGAATGTACTTCAGTGCACTTAGATACAAGGTAATAAAATTTAGTATCACTGTACCAATTAGCAAAATTTACAACGACAAATGTATACACAAAAGTAGGCAGTTTTGGCGTATATTGGTGAAAGAAGTATGAATTTCTTTGTTATTTTCGGGGTGTTAATAATTAAATGGTTCAAAAACGTGTCTGGATCCACAAAACAGGGTCAGATATACACAGATGAGTTTCGGAAAAGCCCAGAAACAATTTTAAATAAATGGTGATGGAGAAAATTTTAAAAGCGTTGAGAATTAGAAGCCGTAAATATAATCCTGTTGGAATGGTGTGATTAACTAAAGGGACGATGTACATTGAAGCTACGAGGACAATAACCTTCAGGTAAATTATACTATTTTGTTTGACATTTTGGTGTGTGTTGAATAACTTTATAATTGATTTACTTTAAATGGACATTAGTGAAATTGTACTAACAATAAAATTTTAATTTTAAGGTGAAATTTGCTTGTTTAAGTAGAAAGGGGTATTTAGTATTGATGTTCTGGATTATGATGAAATTTTGGGTATGTCTTTGAGCTCAATTAGACGAACCTGGTTAATTAACGTAAAGGGGTGGTAGATGCTCCCTTTGTACTCTGCATATATTGTTATAGTAATTAGTAGGCATCCTACAAGGACTTTAATTCTGGATGCAATTTAAAATGATAATAAATTTAATTTTGAAATTTTCTGATATTAAAATTTATGCTGAATTTTAATTTTGAAATTTTAATGTATTGTGAATATTGATGTAAATCCTGAAAATGCCCGTAAGGTCCTGTTAGCTCAGATTAAATAAAACAACGAAATTTCAACATATAATATCATCAAGTATTCATTAATAAACAATAATAGTAATAGTTACATCCACAAACATCTTTCGTCGTCACACATTTTTCAAATAATTATTTACGCACAAGCATTAACAGCTACAAATGCAATTTACAACTTAAGTCTAAAAACAACATTAAATATTCATAAAAAATTAACACGGTCTTTGTTTGTACTTACTATTCTCAAAACCTTTCTTATGTAAGTCACTATGCACAAAAACTTTCTTTTAGACAGAGGTATAAATAATTTGTAATACTCCTGTTTAGAATCCGTTTAAGTGTAGCTGATGAGACAAAAAAAATATTTTTATTGGTCAAATTCACTAGAAATTTGACCTTAAAAATTTGAATTTATCCATTTACAAGAAACATCTATATGCCACAATTTTACGCAACTTTGACCTACTTAATTAAAGTAACTATAACACACAAATGTCTTTCTAAATATTTAAACAATGATATACTTGCGTTCCTTGTTAAAACTGTTGATTAAATTTTTATGTCGTTTTATTTTTTAAAAGAATTTTACCAGTGAATGCATTGAAAAACATAGCACAGCTTTCCAGTCGTATTTTTCTATTTAAATTTGTATGCGTTTGAAAACCACGCTATGATCTACCTTGCCGTATTTTTCTTTTTAAGCTTATCGTACCCGTGTGTACTTAACTGACTGTGGTATTTTACTTCCAAATTGAGTTGTTCATATTATAATACAATTTTACTTTAGACGTCATTGTTTATACTGTGTAACTTTAAAATATATTGTTTTTGACAAATATTTTAAACCAATGTAAACTTGACTTAATTTATTGACAAAAAAATTGCCCGTAATTGACTGACATAAAGGCAATTCGTCAATAACAAGTGCTCTATGAACAGACTATTTGTAACATACTCGTTTTAATTATTTCCTGTTTATATAATAAAATCTTTACGACGTAGTTATTTCTGGAAAACTATAAGCTTTTGGTTGAGCTCATTCATACAGACTTACGCAGTTTTATTGAAAATCAGATCATTTTACACATTTACCTTATCTAAATAGCTGTCATTTCAAATGTATTAGATCGTAAAATCTCACTATAATTTCTTAATTATTATCCTTACTGAATGAATATGAAATGCTTATCTTTGGGTTGATTATTGCGAGCTACCTTATCTACTTTATTAGATTGTTAAACGTCTAATCGTTCTTTGCGATCTCGCTAATTACGGTGTTTATTCGTATTATGTCACTCGCTTGAATTTACAAGTTAATTTATAGGTTTTATTTTCAGTACCGAGTGAATTAGAACAATTCTAAATTTTTATTCTAGGAACACAGGATTTCTTTGCATCAAAATGCTTTTGATGGAAAAAATCTCTAAAAATGACCTGAACGAATTTTAAATAATGTTTTCAGGAGTGTTTTGATGTTCAATTTACGCAACTCGTTTTAGAAATCATATTTAATATCGAGAAATGATTTGCATTTCTTCGGACTTCTTAACTATTATACAAAGCCTATTGTACCGCGGGATTATTATACCGGATGTTTCCAATTACGGGACGAGTAATTAGAAAGATTTTATTTTTTTCGGTTTTTGGGTGTTTTATGCACAGGATATGGTAATGAATGACCTCTATATTACTCTTATCACATCAATATACATAGAGAGGAGGGGAGAGAGAACGAGAGAGAGGGAAAATTACAGAGTATTTTATATAATTTTGTTATTTTGTTGTAAACTACAGTATGAGATATTGACTTAAATTTGAAAATATATGTACTTTTAGCAAGTTGGTTTCGTTTCCAGTTGCCACTTTCGTACCAATTGCTTATCAGGATCACTTTGGCGGAAAAAACTTCTTTTCTTCTATTCATGTTCGTGTGTTTGTAAAATAAAAATGTAGCGCTGATGGTCTGTATCACCCGTATATATTTCATTACCAAAATGAAATAAACAATCTATAAAAATTTGAGAACGATGCTTATTTTGTGGTCACCGTTTTTAAATGTGCAAGATATGGAAGATATGTCATCAGTTTGTTTTTTAATGGTTTACTATTTTTAAAAGTAGTTTGTTTTCTTGCTTTGCTAGAAACAGTGTGTCGCATTTTCTACTTGTTTTCCTAAAGTTGTTGTAATAATAAAACTATTTAGAGATAATGATAAACTCAAAGGTATTTTTAAAGTGGAACACCTTGTAAACCATTACGTATCTGAAACCTTGAAAAAATTAAAGTCACGTTATGTAACTTAATATATAATCGTGCTCAATATATTTTGAGAAAGTAAACTACGGTAAAATGGGACTATTTGAATAATTTTTCGAAACTATTTCGATTTATAGTATCCAAAAAAAGGACCGACTGTGTGACTCCAACTTGCTCCAGCTGCCTTAAATTTGAATTTGCATCATTATTTACTTTGACAGCAACTATATTGATTATATTTCCAAGAAATACCCAAGAGAAAATTAATGAAAATACATCTAAATGTATGATTAATATTAATTCATTATTTACCATGTGAAAATATTTGTCAAGTTCTCATATCTAGTAGGATTCAATAGATACACTATCTCATCCGCTATTGCAATGAAGTACAATATTTTTCAACCATTAAAGGGTTCTGAATTAGTGCAGTATTAAAGGGTATTCGTTTAAAGGGACAAATGATATAAATAGGCTAAAATTTTGTATAAGGATGCTCTTGATTATTGTATCAAATGTTAACTAAGTTTAGACTTTTACTTGTTTAGTTTAGGCTAGGTTAAAGTATGAGGTTATTATAACGAAAGGACATACTTTTAAAACTAAGCTATTGATAATAAGTAGATAAAATTTAGTTGCTCAGTTATTCAATTATACTGTATCCGAATAAATGACATAAGTTGTCATGACAACCATAGGCCATAGGCCACAATTTAGTAAAAAAGTCGCCAACACACATACAAACGTCAATTCAAACGATTTTAACATAACAGCATAGATCTGTAAAGTAAAATTGGTTTAGTTCATTATTACACAGGTCAACAAATAATTTTGATTTGGTTTTGGTTCATTTTTTTTTAAAGTTTTGGTGGCTAATCTAATGAAGAATCGACATTTTTTTTGTTTCCATCACGCACAATTTTTTAATAAAATTACTAGGTGTCATATTTATGGTTTTTTTAATATTTGCGGATAAAAATTAAATGACATTCTAAAAATTGCTACGCCACTGAGATTAAATTATGTACAAATCAATAGAATAGTATAGGGGAATTCCCGAAAGTAAGATTTAATTGCTGGGATTTCCTGATTTGCAGTCAGATCGTCGGCGAATGAGATATAATAGACGTCTTTGTGTAATTCATTAGTCTGTTTGCGTTCGGCCTAGGCAACCTTTGTATAGTGAGTTTAGTGATCTTTTTGAAGTTAAATTCTTATTTAAAATGCCAAGATTTTGTCAAAATGATCCACCTACTTTTTGCTATGTGTGTAGTTGTTTTGTGATCAAGAAATTTAGACGTAAAATTACATCAGTATTGAAACACCAATACTACGCGTATTTTAAAGTATAGATTGGTGATCAAGACAAAATATTGGGCACCACATGTTGTATGTAAGATATGTGAAGAGGGTTAACGCATTAGAGTAATGGAACAAGGAAATTCTTACTCTTTGGAATACCAATGATTTGGCGAGAGCCAACAAATCACCATGATACTGTTATTTCTAAATGTGCAATGTACGTGGATATAACACAAAAAAAATTAAAAAACACCATTTATCCGAACCTCAAGTCTGCAACTAGGCCAGTGCCATATGGTCCAGACGTGCCAATACCTGAAAAACGAGCAAATTTAGCAGATGTTGCAAGCAGTTCTGAGCCTGAAGTTGATGAAAACAACTTTACCGATGCCAATGAACTATCGATCGTTTCTAAGCAAACGCGTTATTTTCCAAGACCGAACTTAACGACTTGGAGACTTGGTCTTCCAAAGAATCTTTCCGAAATTTTAACATCCAGACTTCAAAGTAAAGATTTACTGACAGAAGACGTTAAAATCTCGTATTTTAGGAAACGCGAGTCCGAGTATTCAGGCCATTTTGAAAAAAGTGGTTGTCTAGTTTGTTGCACCGACATTTCCAGTCTGATAAACAAACTTGGGGGCATATACAATCCCGATGACTGGGGGCCTTTTATTGATTCTTTTAAAAGTAGCCTTAAAGCTGTTCCTCGTGCACAATGGGAATGTTTTTTCATTGGTACCACTTGTCCATTCTGTGCAAATGACGGAAAACTACGAAAAAAATCTTAAAGTAAAGCTTGAAAAAATCAAATACAATGATCATAGTTGGAAAATTTGTCAGGGTATACAAAGTACCCACGTTTTTTGTGCGAGTAGGACAGTTGAAATGGACAATGGAAGAAAAGGACTGGATAAGAAGCGATAATTTAACTCCCGGATCAGAAAATGTTCTGCACGAAAGTCCTGTTGATCCACAAAAAATCTTGTTACCTACACTGCATATTAAACTAGGCTTAATGAAACAACACGTTGAAGCTTTATATAAAGATGGAGACTGTTTCAAATACCTTTGTAGAAAATTTCCCGCTATCTCAGATGCAAAATTAAAGAAAGGAATTTTTGTCGGTCCTCAAATATGGAGATTAACGGAAAATCAAGAATTTGTTATACAATGGTCGAAACTGAGAAAGAAGCATGGATTTCATTTGCTAATGTTATTGGAGGTTTTGGTTTTTTGGGAAAGAACAAGGATCCTAACTACAAGGAAATTGTGAAAAACAAGCTACACAATTTTATGGAATTGGGATGTAATATGAGCATAGAAGTTCAGTTTTTACACTCGCATCTTGATTACTTTCCCCAAAATCTTGGTGATGAGAGTGAGGAGCAAAATGGGAGGTTCGAGCAACATATGAAAGAAATGGATCGAAGGTATCAAAGTCGGTGGAATGTTTCAATGATGGCTAATTACTGCTGGTCATTAAAAAGGGACAATCTGGCCCAGGAATACAAAAGAAAATCCACTAAACGAAGATTTTCATCCGAGCGATCTTCTGGAAAGATAAGAAATTCAAGATTGTTTAAGACTTTTTTTCAAATTAATTTACTATTTATAATTTGTTTTTGTCTCTGTAGCAATAAAAGTAGTGTTTATTTTGACCAAATTTTTTATTAATTTATTTTCAACATTGATAAAAACCTTACGTGATAGGGCAAAATAATACTCGGATTTGAATTCAGCATATTCAAATTATACAAAATCAGGTGTCAGATCGACATCAACTTTCAAAAAGTCAAAATTTTTTGGCCTGTGTTGTTAATGTCTTAATGATTACACTGCTGGATTAGAAGACTTCGTACAAAAATAGGTGACTATCAGATTAAGATATATCCTAATTTAATTAACAAATTTAGAAGAACCGGATTTCCAAGTTTACGAAAACCAACGCTGGGTGACGTCCAATTTGCGGAAACTCTTTATAAAAATCTATATTTAACCAATATCAATCCATTTCAATTTAGTAGTAATCCAAACAATATCAAAACGATTGCAGATGCCATACACCACGATTTGCCAAATTTTACGAAAAATCTATTTAAATTAAGACGGAGATTTTAGTGCTAGATACGATGTTTCTTATGTGTACTGACTCAAATAGAAATTGAATTTGAATAGATATTCCGTATCTTATGAACAGATGAATCAAATTGCTCACTTAATGTCGAATATGTTCAGCTGAAAAATCACATGAAATCGTTCAAAAAAACCTTCGCGACAAGGAGGTTACCATTATGCAGACCCTCAAAGCATTATATGCAACCAACCGTCACTAGTGAACAATACCTGCAAATATCAAAGAATAAAGTAGTTTCGTGGTTATAAAACGATCAAGAAAGAATTGGAAACATGAATTTAATACAGGTGAAGCACCTCCGCAAATTCATCGCCCAATTAAAAAATTTTAGTCAAAAAGTTGTTACAAGTAGACAACAACAAAATGGTTCAACTTAACAAGAAGCACCAAATTAATATGTATACTATTGAGAAAGATAATTGATGATTATACATCAAAGTATATGTCATATTAAACACTTACAGTGTCCATATACAAACCCGATTTTATTTCTTTGGCGTTTTATTGTTTGTTTAATTCGCTCCAAAAATTATAATAAATTAAAGTATATTCCGTACTTTATGATAACATGATACATAAATCACTTACTGTTCCAAAGTATTTGGTGTTAATCAGTTATCATTAGCTGCTTTAATATTACTGAAAGGGGTTAATTGTACGGCGAGTCTACAATAGGAGGGTATTTTACCCATTTTTGTATCATTTTTTAAATAGTGAAGTGTTGGTAAAAGTGTTTTAAAAAACGATACCAATAAATTCAGATTAGAGAGTTTCTCCAATTTACAAAATCTTCGTTATTCAAGAGGTTAATTATCAAAAAATTCATATTCGTTTAATTCACTATGAAAACTTACTTTGTTGTTTTAAGAAAATTTATATTTATAAATGAGTTATAATATAAAATTTAATAATAAAATAATAAAATATAATATAAAATACATTTCAAAGAGACAAAATTCTGATTATTTGGCAAATTTGTTGTCAAACATAATTAGTCACGTGCCATATGATATTATTAGTATTTGAACTTTTTAATAGCGACAAACGTTAAATTGCTTTATTGTGATTTATTCAAAAAAGCTTTCGACTTCACAAAAACTAACGAATTTACATTTCTTTATTCGGTTTAGTGCAAGTTAAATTATTCGTGAATACTTATAGAGAATCTGTAACACACTCAAATGCTTCTACAGGAGAATATAGCTCTCAATAATAACTAAAAACTGCATGTTCCTTCTTAGCGCGACAATTATACCATCATCATCATTTTGTTTTCGACCTTACTAAAGGTCGGTTTGACGCAGCTCTAACTTCTTTTCTATTCTGTGCTAATCTAAAAAGTTCTACATGCCCTTCACAACCTAAATTACTAATAATTTGACTAATAAATATTCCATAATTACCTTTCCAAAAGTCATTACTAATCTGGCCATCTCACCACACTAATAACTAAATTCGTTAACTTATGTAATGACCTTACATTCCAAGTCCCTATCACTAAATCGAACCGTTGTTTTAAATTCTTATGATGACGAGCCCCAAGTACCCTTTCCCGGAGATCCGAATAGGGGGTATTTTACTTCCGGACAAGAATTTTACTTGTGAGCTCTCCATCATACATAGTTCGTGTTTTAGACCACGCATGCTTGGGAAATATTGTGGTAGGTTCCCATATCGTTCCGCAACGCAGTTTTAAAGATTTTAGCAAAAAGTCGTATCAGTCACGGCCAATCCCCAACAACTTTGTAAATTAATGAGGATTGCCAAAGACCAACCGACTCATCTCCAATATCTTTTAGCCAGCAAGGCTGCTGCCCCTTGCTGCGCCTTTTAATCGCCGCTTACGATAAGCGGCTTACTATAGTAGTATTCTTTGTCTCCTACTATAGGGAGAAATTATACCATATTTATTATTCATTGCTACCGTTAATTTATTTACACAATCACTAAAAGACTTTTATCAAAAGGCGAGGTTTTAGACCGCTAGATATATTGCAAAATATTTCGTATATAAATTAAGATCTTGAAACAATAAACAGCGGTACCCTCTATAGTCAACTTTCGACACGAACCGCTTGAAAAATGTTAGTAGAGCATTTCTCACAAAATGAGTTCTCGTTCGGATGAGAAGTATAATGTAGGTCCTGTGTGTGTGTGTGTATCGTCACGAACGTTAAAAATCTCTACCTTGCTTGGAACAGTAAGGATTTTGTAAAATCCAAACTTACAGTTAAAAAAAACTCACTTCTTGGCCAATGAAGTTTCTGCAGGTGTATCATTGGAAAATCTAATGTAGGGTGCTCTCTATGAATAATAATGAATTAATAACAAAAATTCACCTAAGCCGAGAGCTATTAAATGAAGTTAGATTGACCCAAATTTGAAATAAGTTGATCTAGTACGAGTAGAACCATAAATCTTCTTTTAGATTAAGTACTGACTTTAACTAAATATTTTTCACGACATAAATGATAATGAAATAATGTCTTGAAGTTCCCCAACACGGGATGCATTAAATGAGAATCAAATGTTACCCATTCTATGAATAAATCGTCTTTCATCTACCCATCTAGCAACAATTTTTTGTACGTTAGGAACATACCGGTCCAAGAAACTACCCAATCGAATGCGTTTGAAATAGCACTCTAGTATAAATAATTCCATTTGAATTAAGACTGTTAAATTGAGCGTTGTATTTTGTTATTGTATTTAATTTATTATTTTATTTAGATATTAAGTGCATGGGTATTACTACCTCTGTATAGTTATAACTTTTATTTAATTTTTTAACTTTTAACAATCGGTAAAATATTTTACTTTAAAATATTTTTAATTCAATGTATGTACGTTTTATATAAATAAAGTCATGTTAATAAGTAAGAATCAAACTAATTTTCTACTAGTTTAACCTAAATAATTAATTATTTTAAATGTATAAACATCCGATGTCGTAAACTCGAGAAAATTCAAATTATGTTGATATTTATTTGTATAGAAAACATTCGGGAAGTGTGCGGAGCTATTATCGTCTGTAGCCTACTTAAAAAATTCTTGATGTTCTATCCAATTACAACAATGTTCGCAATAACAGCTTCTTTCAAATACAACTCTATTATTGGGGGTAACTGAATCCTCTCACAATGATCGTCCTAACTACCTTTAAATATATTCAAATTCAGACTATATTAATGTAAACCTTAAAACATTGTCATTACACGTCCATTAACTTTAACAAAGACAAAGCTTAATCTAACCTCGTTTTGCGAGATATTATTAACAAAACTCCTATAGAAACCTTAAACTGAAGGTAATACTATCATTTCATTGCACTAGATTCCTAAATTGCCTTACACTACATTATGCAAATTCTAGTGGCTTGGAAAAGGCAAATAACTAACTTAGAAATACGTAGCACAATACCAACATGTATACGAACTTCCTAGTTAATTCCTCCAGCAGAGCTCAATACAATTTGTGACCGGCCTGAAAGCCTTGGCTTCTAAACATACCCCCACGTTACCCTAAACCATATTTCTGTTCTTATCCCCGTCAAAGGTCACCGATCTTTGTATGTACACGTCCAATTTTATTTGCCCATCATTTTGTACTTTCCGTCGAAGGGTCATCGATCTGCGTTCGTACGCGTTTGTTCTTACTGACACTTCATTTTGTGCTTCTACAGATTACTTCTAAACAATCATTATATTTTGAAGCTCTCTTTCTTCGCTTAAAATTTCGCATTCTGTTCACACACAATATATGTCTATAGCTTTAGTAAGGTCAGTTCGACGTTTCCAGTTCCTGTAAAAACAATCATTAATTTTATATTATTTTACGAATTTCTGGTTATTGAGGTTACTTGAACTCTACGTAAATCGAAGCAATATTATTATATATAATAATACCCCTGATTTGACCTTATATTGAAATAGTTCTTTTTTAAACTGTAAATTGCCCCATCTATAAAATTTTTAAGGGTGTTTCTTACTACGATTTATAAACAAACCACAATTGATATGTTTTCCTATATACCAGTTTATGCAGAATTAAGGCACGAACGTGACATATTGGAAAATATGTTCAAATTGAAATGTTTCTATAAAACGCCAATCATCGTTTATTTGAAAAGTTAATTATCTATAAAGCAATATTCGTTCTATCCACTATAGAAGCTAACCCTTTTTTTGTTTCAAAAATTAATTTATAAATATGCTATATTATATTATATTATATTATATTATATTATATTATATTATATTATATTATATTATATTATATTATATTATATTATATTATATTATATTATATTATATTATATTATATTATATTATATTATATTATATTATATTATATTATATTATATTGTATTGTTTTGTATTGTATTGTATTGTATTGTTTTGTATTGTATTGTATTGTATTGTATTGTAGTGTATTGTATTATATTATATTACATTACATTACATTACATTACATTATATTATAATATATTATATTATTTTATATTATATTATATTATATTATATTATATTATATATATATATATTTTTTTAAATTATATTAAGGCTTCGACTGCAATGGTCATTAGCCGCAATAATAAATTGTTAACCTACAGTTATCCGTAAACGTGGCTGTATTAGTTATATCTGAAACCAGCTTTACAACGTTCTGTTATATTCTACCATATACTTTGATCACTTTTAGGAAATTGATTACTCTGGTGGTGTTCTGGACATTGCCGTTTAGACACATTTCAAGGGTCGGCGGAATTTTCTCATTGCTTCTTTGCTGTGACCAGTTTATACATTCTACTAGAATGTGTTGAACGTCGGGGTTAACATTGCAGTAAGGACATTTAGGCTTTCTTTCACCTTTAAGGAGGTATATGTGGGTGCCGTTAGTGTGTCCTATTCGAAGCCGAGAAAGAACCACTTGCTCTCTTCGGTTTAGTTTCATTATAGGTTTTTTATATTTTTTCATATGAGGGACTAATGCACTATATTCATCGTTCTTTTGTGCATCTATCGCCCGTTTCAAGGCATTTTTAACATCTTCAGCACGTATACACATTAGCACCGTATCAGGGTTGTTTGCAGCCGATCGAGCTAGATTGTCAACTGCTTCGTTACCTTCTATTCCAATATGGGCCGGTGTCCACACGAAAACTGTGATTTTTCCTTTGTTATAAAGTCGCTGATGTGTATTTAAAATTTGTGTGATAAGGGAATCGCTGTTGAACGTGTTTGATATTGCCATCACCGTGCTGAGGGAGTCAGTGCAAACAAGAACGATATTGCTGTCTATTTCTTCAGCCAATTGTAGCGCCTTAAGTACGGCATGTAATTCGGCCGTGAAGACACTTGCAATGGTTGGGAGGCGAAACAAAGCTTCTACGCCTGGACCATATACCGCACCACCGACACCTTCCTTGCTTTTTGATCCATCTGTGTATAATACCATTGCACCAGGATACTCATTTACAATTTCACAAAAGCGTTTTTTCATTAGTGCAGGAGGTGCATCTTCCTTTGATATTGTGGCACAGTCATTTCGTACAACTGGATGGGCAAAAGTCCACGGCGCATATTTACTGTATTGTACCGGATATACTGCATCAAAATTTTGCGGAATATTTAAATAAGTTAATATTTTTCGCATTCGAACGCCTACCGGCCTGGTAATACTGGATCTGGAGTATTGTTCCATTATCTGGTTACGGAAAAGTGTATCATGCACTGGATGGTCAGGTTGACTCTATATTTTGGCGGCGTAGTTAAGCAACAATTTTTTCCGTCTAAGGTCTAGTTTGGGGACTTGCATTTCATAACATATGGCATTTAACGGGCTAGTTCTAAAAGCCCCACATGCTAATCTTAAGCCTAAGCAGTAAATGCTATCCAATGTTCTTAGACGAGACTCTCTTGCAGATGCATAAACAATACTGCCGTAGTCAATTATAGAGACGACTAGTGCCATATGTAACTTTACTAATGTAGATTGTTCTGCTCCCCATTCTATGTTAGCTAGGCATCTGATAACATTGAGGGCCTTCTGGGCTCTTTTTGCGATCTCGTTAATATGGGGCCCCCATCTAAGTTGTGAGTCGAAAATTAACCCTAATATCTTTACCTTCTTGCATACTTCTATCGGGGTGTTATTTATACTTAAATTTGGGTTATTATGACAACTGCGCAGTCGACAAAAGTGAATAACTTCAGTTTTTTTTGGAGACAATCGAAAACCCATATGCTCCGCCCGCGTGTTTATCGCATTTCTGAATCATGTCTGGCATTTTATTTGATACATGGTATATGATGAGGTCATCAACATTATATTATATTATATTATATTATATTATATTATATTATATTATATTATATTATATTATATTATATTATATTATATTATATTATATTATATTATATTATATTATATTATATTATATTATATTATATTATATTATATTATATTATATTATATTATATTATATTATATTATATTATATTATATTATATTATATTATATTATATTATATTATATTATATTATATTATATTATATTATATTATATTATATTATATTATATTATATTATATTATATTATATTATATTATATTATATTATATTATATTATATTATATTATATTATATTATATTATATTATATTATATTATATTATATTATATTATATTATATTATATTATATTATATTATATTATATTATAGTATATTATATTATATTATATTATATTATATTATATTATATTATATTATATTATATTATACTATATTATATTATATTATATTATATTATATTATATTATATTATATTATATTATATATTAATATATTATATTATATTATATTATACTATATTATATTCCAATCTATTATATTATATTATATTATATTATATTATATTATATTATATTACATTATATTATATTATATTATATTATATTATATTATATTATTTTATGTTATATTATATTATATTGTATTATATTGTGTTATATTATATTATATTATGTTATATTATATTATATTATATTATATTATATTATTTTATATTACATTATATTATATTATATTATATTATATTATATTATGTTACATTATATTATATTATATTATAATATATTGTATTATATTCTATTATATTATTTATATAATATTGTACATTAGGAACAGCATTTTGATTATTCAGGAAATTTATTGCAAAACGTATTTAATTGCATATATGTTTTATTTATAATTGAACTTTTTAGCAGCGACACATGTCTAATCAGTCGATTTTGATTTATTCAAGAAGTTTGTCAAACTCATGAAATAATGTATGCAATTTCAGTTTAGTACTACAGCTTCAATTATTCGCAAATATTTGCAAAGGATTTTTAACACATTCAAATGTGGCAGCAGAGGTTTAGAGCTGTTAGTAGTTGTTAGCAATGTTTATTGCACTCACATTTTTCTGAACACGTCAATTACACTATGTTTGTTATTAACTTAATTGCGTACCGTTAATTTATTAACACAGCACTAATGGACATATATCCTGATTTATATAAATATTCATTTCATAGTACTTCTGGATTAATATTCGAAACTAAATTTCCCATCAAGTACTGCGGTTTATACATCGAGCTACGATTGTTCCAGAACCTTCTATATTCTACGGGATCATAATCGAATCGCCTTTTCTTTTATTTTTAACGTTTATAAAAATCCTTGTCGCTGTCGATCATTGCATTATTTGGTTAATGGCTAGAATATTTTCAATACTAGATTGTTCTGTGTCAATGTTACACTAATATAGTTGGATTATGCCATTTATAAGATTTAATAAATTTTTGAGTATTTAAGTTATAATAAGAATAACAACTTGAAACCTTAGCATCTCACCTGCTTATATAGTGATTGACATTTAAACAAATGTAATTTACAGAAGACTGAATAACATATAATATACGGTCCGCATAGTTTTGTAAAATTTTATTTACCGCGGTAAACTAAAAGGTAACAGAATCACTCAAAATTAGATAAATGTATATTATAAAAAGCTTGTGAAACTGTAATAGTATTAGTATTTTGTAGTTTTTTGTTTTGAGCACAACCGGTTTTTGAATTTAAATGCTTATTATTTTTCTATTCCTGACGATGTGTTAGAATTTTATTGAATGTCTGAAAGTAGCTGACGTCTTAGATATGTTTTAGTTTATTTTTTATTACTTTCTGTGTGGAAAAATCAATGGAGTTGTGTATTATTATTTTTTAATATTGCGCGCCTTGTATTTTTCAAAGGGGTCTGTTATCGTGATATTCAATTTATATATAAAAACTATTGACTTCGAGACACGATTCCATATTTTTAGTTCTTCCGAAACACGTAAGCACGCATAACCGTATCTTTTTTGCGTTGTTCTCCGGACAGTTCAGGGTGGACACATTATAACATTTGGTTAACGCGCGAAAATATTTAAAACTTCAAACATGTAATAAACTTAAAACAAATAAAATTAAATAAATAAAATTAAACTTAATATGGCTCTCATAACATTGAGTTTGGATAACAAACGCACCAAAAACTATGAATGGTATAGTTTGTTTCTACTTACAAGTACAAACTGCAGTCAACTTATAACAATTTACTTCATAACAATTTCAAAAATGTTACATATACGCCTAACGATTGATTAGCTAAGTTAGGTATCTACTCTTTGTATAAAATACGTAAAAAATTTATTCGTAGTGCTGCATTTGTATGCTTACAATCTATATTACCTCGTTACTATTCTTTCGTGCTTTATTGTAACGGTAAACGAAGGTACAGCACGGTAGTTGATCGCGTGGTCGCATAGGGTGCGTACTAGGTTTTACAAAAATTAGAGTAAAATAGTTTAAGTTTCAAATTTACAATATAAATTCCTCGCTTACCTTTCTAAATTACTGCATATTGGCAAGCCACATAATGGATAATAGTTCTTTTAGTTCAGAGTTGCCGTCGTGGATGCGATTGCCTGCTTAGTAGGTGTTTTGCAGTAGAGTTCGCTGGTTATTCAACGATACGTCCGGAAGACGTCATATGTTTATTACGAACAGTGGGAAGTTACTTTTAACATTCTTGTCCCACGGAATTGCACGATAATAAAGTTATTTCTAAAAAATCCAAAAATAATTTACACAATCTAATTTCTAACTTCATTATACATACAACTATATGTATAATATACCTAAATTAATTGTACAAAAATCCATTACAATTAATTGATTTCCAAAATATTTTCGATACTTCTAAATATTCTTTCACACTTGAGTATTACGTATCAAAGGGACTATTACGCGCTCTCGAGTTAATTCTTATTTAATTGCCTAAAAACTTACAGCGAAGTGTTATTTAATTAAAACAACCACTCATAAAGGTACAAAAACATTAAAGTGAGGAAAATTTGGATATTCTGAAGGATGCCATGAAAGTCGCTCAGAGAAATTGTATGGATATGAGTCCTTTGCATTAGTGCCCAAACTCTATTTGCAAGCAATATTGCTGACTGCCGTAAGATAAAATCTTGTTAGAATTGGTCCTTGTTCAGGTAGCCAATAATTTCCCAACTCATAATACAATTTCTAAAATTTTGATAACTTTATTTTTTGAGTTTCAGTACTTAACATTACCTAATTATAAACCCAAAATCTGATCCCAATTAAATAGAGGGAAAATGATCCTCTATTTGGAAGCCTATATCTATCAACAGATGTCAACTAGGGTGACCGATAAATCCTAACACATAATTGCATGTGTGACAGGTGCCAAATAGACGTGACTGTGCATTATGTGTAAGTTGGACTTAGAGAATTGCGATTGTGAAAAAGGAACAACTCGAGACATTCGTAGTATACATTTAACGACGAATGGAATAGATAAATCAAACAGAAAAGATTAAAAGCTATAAATTTTCAAAATTAGAAAAAAGATAATGATTTTGTAATAACAAACTTGTTAAATAGCGCAACACTCTAAAAAAACATGAAAGAAATAGATATGCGGGAAACGGAATCGGTAAGGGATTCGACGTGATACATCTTAAACTACCAACTTTCAATGACAAACAAACGGTATTCAAGAAGAACATGCAAACATAAAAAAGACTTATTTATGACCCACTATCCAAAAATGTTCAAGATATTACCTTAACCAAAGGGTCGCTCATTGATAAACGCGTGACGAGATCCTTAGAAATACGCATTCAAAAATCTTACTAACACTTGGAAGAATGACAGACGCGGTGAATAAAAAAAAATTGAAAAAAGGAAAACTTAAACAAAAATAAATACAACTTTTAAGTTTCCTATTTGCTAATTTTGTGTCAAGATTTCTTTGATAAATTTGTGTTCGTATAATTTCGTTCGGATTTTGTGTCCTGGGGTAGTTACATTATGAACTTAATGCTTACGTTTCTCCTTTATGTATGCTCCATACACTTTTCGATATTTGCAGCTCGTTGATGTCTTTCTTATTTCTCTTTTTTTTTCAATACTAATTCGTTCAAATTTTTTCGTTTCATTAGTTATGGAAGAAGTTTTACGCATAACTTTCTACCAACTCTTTCTGATATGCAGCTTTTCGATTGTTTTTCAACAGCTCTAAATGTATATCTGCGATAGACTTTCTATACTCTTAAACCTAATCTTATTTTCTACCTGTGTAAACACATACAAAAGCAACGCATGTGAAATTTTAAGGCTCGTTTCAGTGCGGTGATGCTTGAAAATTACAACAATCACGCAAGGCGTGGTACCATCTAAACTGCGGCAAGATAAAATAATATACTCTAGAATTAAAAATAAATTATGAACTTAAAATGAACGTAGCCATTGAATATTAAAGCAATTTATACACAATACCTTGATAATTAAGCGAGAAGCGCTTGACCTCACAATTGGATTGCTTTTGCATAATTGAATACTTCAACATGTGGGTGTTCTGTATTTAACTTTGAAGTGACCGCATGGTATGGAGAGGTCTATCTATGCATTGAATAGTTCTTTACACTGACAATAACAATCCCAGATTGTTATACAAAACACTGGGAGTTTTTGTTGATTTTCGTGAGATAGCTTGATTTCTTAATATTTCATTCATTTCTATACCCCAGTTTTAGAATTCAGTAGACGAAAAAATATTTCAACGTGAATAACTTTTCTGCCGTTAGGTTGGAATAGTGCAGTTTGAGTTTTAGGACGGTGAAGGACAAACATTTTTGAAACTTCTCTTTGATGATGAGGTATTGTAACAAACAAGAAGTTTTCACTAAGAACTCAGGCGATATCTGTTACCATTTAAGCAAACGCCATAAAAGTGATAGCTATGGCGGACGCCCTAAGCAGCCGACGTGTCGCCCAACATGTCACTCGACCTGTCACCCGACTTTGTCTGTTTGTTCTGCCACCAAAATATTCAAAACAACCTTGTCTATTCACGATGGTGGGGGTTTAGATTGTTAGGTTAGGTTGCTGGCAGGTAGTTAACATGTATCCTAATTCCTACAAAATCAAGTAGGTTGAATGACTTTGATCCAATAAAAATGCTATTTTCTTTCAATCTTCTTATGGAAAAATGCAGACAAGTTCAATAAGTATATCCAAGTAATTTCTGGATCCAACCTGGAGAAGTTGAACAAAGGACTCCAAATAATTTCTGGATCCGACCTGGAGTATTTAAATTAATACCTGAAGAATCCACCTGGCGCACAATTTTTAAATCCTATTTGGGTAATTCAAGGAGCAACCGAAGCTGAACCAGCAAATAATGGGAGCAGCAACTGGTCTGAATTGGGGAACGCGACACTCTAAAAAAGGACACTACATGTGATTTTCCAATGTTCCACCCGAAGGTACTACATTGGCCAGGAATCGAGTTTTTTACACCTGGTAAATTTGGAATTTTGCCAAACCCTTGCTGTTTCAAGCAAGGTAGAGATCTTTAACGTGCGTGACAACATTCACACACGGGACCTCCATTTTACCTCTCATCCGAATCAGGGTGTATTTTTGTGAAAAATGCTTGCTTAACATTTTTTAAGCGGACCGCGTCGGAATTCGAATCCAAAATGATACAGCAGGTTAACCATTATAAATATTTTGTTGCATTGATGATTTTGTTTATAAATATTTAAAAATATTACATTTACGAAAATTTATGTGAGGGTCAACAAAAATCGTTTTGTCATGCGTTATAATTTACGTAAAAATTTAAGGAAGACCGATGAACGTTCATAGGGCTTCAAGTAATAATAAAAAGGGTGATTTTTGCTGAATTTTTGATCAATTAAAGGGAATTAAAATTTTTGGGAGAAATTAATTCAATTTTATAAAAGGGGTTCTATTCAACAGCTTTATAAACGCTTCATACATTGTATATATTGTATACATTGTATATATATATATATATATATATATATTGTGGTTAATTGTGTTTAGCTCAAATACATAGGAAGTAGAAATAAAAAGGAAGACTAAGAATTCTTTGTTGTCGTATTATCACAAGCTCTATGCGTGGTTAAAACTGAGCCAGCCAAGGCATTACAATTAAAATTAAAAAAATTAGTTTTTTTGAAATGAAAAGGGGCACCGGGTTATTGCAACGATATCATAACAATATATATACCGAAATGCATTTCGTTGCAGGTGGCAGAGAATGATGTAATAATATCACGCCTAAACAGTAAGGTGACTCGAAAAAGATGTATATGAACAAATTTATAGAACAGTCAATCCCGATCTATTATCTGACAATTGGAACGAAGTTCTTTCTGCCTCCAACCCCGTACAATTTCTAGGCGCGGAATGAATAACCTGAAAAGCTTAACCAACAAAATTTAGACTTAATTTATTTTACTGATGGAAGTCATCAAATGATGCAGAGTAAAAAAACAGCAAGTTTTACAGTTTGGTATGGCGTTCCTGTTTTAACTTTATCACGGGCTAATTCATTGTTGGGGTAAAACTTTTTGTGGTCGACATCTGGCACCCATACTTGAATCTATGTTACTTCGATTACACAGGATTATTCTATTTGGTATTAAAATACGCCAACAAAAGTGCCTTATAATTTTTAAATCCAGTCAATTGCTCTAGAGTTGGGTATTTGGTGTTTACACGAAACACTTTATTTTAAACTACGGTAGATTTAATTTCTCCACGACATAACTTGAATTATACCAGCATTCAATAGATTATTTAATAGTTTACGCCATTAATGCTACTAAGGAAAGTACAAAGATCACTGCTTTACCCCATTTTTGAGTAACGTATTTCTACGCTAGGATCACCTAACATAACAGCGAGACAATAATATCCCGAATCCCAGCATTAGAAAACTTATGCTCGAACAAGGAACCGACACAATTAAAAAGATGAATTTGATTCGTATTTCAACCCATTATATCACTTCAACAAAACGAGATTATAATCGATAAATGAAAAACCGCGTTTATCTTGTGCATTGAAACTGGCTACAAACGTTTTAAATAACACGAAAGTACATCCACTTCAAAGACTTATAGGCGACACGTAATGAGAGTTGCCTAGCTTTTGCATAACATTGTAGAAATATAACATATCAATTAATAATGCCATGTAAAGATAAGCTAAGCGAAATTAAGCTTATAAAAACACATACACCACACTGTAATATCTCTGAAAACAAATGTTCTGATAACCGTTCATATACGTTCATAAACTTTTATGATCTATAAGAAAGCGTATGTGGCTAATAATAAAATACCGGCTTTTAACGCTATATAGAAATAGAATATGTTTGCAATATTTAAATTTATATCCTACAAGGTGGTGGATAAGCAATTGTTTTTAAATACGCAAGTGACTGTGACTTCAGTAGGGAATATGAAATTTTAATTAAGTACGAGAGAAAATATTTACAAGCAGGGACGGTACGTACCAATCTCTTTTAGTGGTTTTTTTATCCTGAACCCCTTTGAAAAAGATAAAAAATTGATGAAAACAATTATTTTACCACAACTGCGTCTGTGATTCTGGAAACCAAAAGATCTACAATTATCATCAACAAAGCACCATAAACCTCTCCATCAACGCGCTTACGCCATACGAACTCTGCAAAGTATGATTAAATAATATTAAATGATGCGTGGAGTGCCTCGGTGTCTCTTGTTTTACTGTTAGCGGATCCCCATATGCATTCAACGGTCTGAGTGTGAGCTTCAGTTGTTGGATCGACAAAGTTGTACTTATGGTTGATTTTGAAATTCCTCAAAACCTGCCTTCTCAGGTTCTTAAATCCCGAAGGCTCGTCATCTATTTCAGTAGAACATGGTTCCTTTCTTGATGTGCCTTTTGATATTCTTCATCACAGTTTTTGCACTTACGTTTGAAACTTGAACAAAAAAGAACTCACTAGTTTCACGGCAGATACTTCTGAGAAGATCCATACGCAACACACAGCCAGCATTATTCTTGCGTTTGGTAAACATTGACTCATCAACTTCCACAACCATATCCTCGCCGTCGATCTTCTGCTGTGAACGCTGGGTCTACCGTTCGTCAGCGGCTTCTCGCGTGTACTTGCTCCAATTGATGGGTATGTTTTTGCCCACGCCCAACTTTTTGGTGCACTGTTTGATTGACGTCAATCCTTTGGACCGGTAAAAGGAGAAACGAACGGCTGTGACCAATGATAAGCAGCTGCCAAGAATGCAAGTATCTGTATGTGTGTCAACTTTCTTCTTGCATACCTATTATTACTTTTTATATTTTATATAATGATTCTAGTGATGCCAAACGCCGTGTAAAAATACTAGGTATTAATTGGATATACAGGGCTTTTCACGACGACCGTGCATTAGACATTTTTCAGAAAGTACAAGAGATAGAAGTATGAAATTTTATATGTAGTGATTGTTCGACATGCCGAGTTGATCTAAAATATTTTCGTTTTGATAGCACTTCCGGTTGTACCGGAAGTTGATATTATCTTTGTTATTTTAAATGGAATAGCCTGTATATTTTTACATTTTTAGATTCTACACACAATTTTAACTTAAATTCCTTTAATAAGTAATATCTCAATTTTTTACCGTTTTCGAGATATTTAGCTTTTTATGTTTTTTTTGTAAAAAACTGATATACTTTCTTGACAATAATGTACATTTAAACTTACAGTTTAGAAACCAATTATTAGCAGATATACTATTCAAATGTTTGATACACATTTAAATGTATTTGTTTCCATTCAACACCATACGAGGTGTCCGCCATTTTACTTAAAGTTTCGTACATAAAAAATCTGAAAAGTCAATTTTTCTAAATGAAACACCCTGTATATTTTTGCATTTTTAGATTCTACACACAATTTTAACTTAAATTCCTTTAATAAGTAATATCTCAATATTTTACCGTTTTCGAGATATTTAGCTTCTTATGTTTTTTTTTGTAAAAAACTGATATACTTTCTTGACAATAATGTACATTTAAATTTACAGTTTAGAAACCAATTATTAGCAGATAAACTATTCAAATGTTTGATAAACATTTAAATTTATTTGTTTCCATTCAACACCATACCAGGTGTCCGACATTTTTACTTAAAGTTTCTTGCATAAAAAAATCTGAAAAGTCAATTTTCTAAATGGAACACCCGTATATTTTGATATTTTCAAATTGTTCAATCATTTTTAAGGTAACCTTATGTAACAAGTCCTATTCTGAAGTTCAACTGTCTTTAAGTTATTTGATTTTAGTGACATTAAGTGGTTCTACTACGATAATAAAAATAAATATCAGCATTATGTTCGCAGGAGACTTTAATAAAGGTTGAAAAGAATAAAAGAATAATTAATCTTTATACTATAACATATGCTCGAAAATGTGACCATTTCTTTCCAAACATGCATTTATTCTTTTAATAAGGTTATCGTGTGTTGCTTTTCTTATTGCTTGTGGTGTTAATGAATTTATAGCAGCTCTAACTCTATCTTTCATATTGGCTTTGGTTGTGATAGGATCTGAATAGACGATGTTCTTTAAGTGACCCCAAACGAAAAAATCTAGTGGATTACCATCTAGAGTTCTCGGGGGCCATCGAAATGGACCATTATTTGCAATCCATCGGTCTTGAAAAATTCCTGTTAAAAAATCGCCAACCAGTCGGTAATTGTAACATGGAGCACCATCCATTTGATACCATAAGTATTCTCTTTGTGGATGGTTTTGTATTATTGGCTGCACTCCATTTCTAAACATATGAACATACCTTTCTCCAGTTAAATTTTCATCGTAAAATTCCAGATAAAAGATTGAATCGCAATGAATAGCACAAAATACATTAAATTGCCATTTGTTTTGAAAATTTCTTTCACGGACTACGTGTGAATTTTGCGGAGCCCAATAATTGCTGTTGTGCCTATTAAAGACTCCATTTTTGGTAAACTTTGCTTCGTCTGTCCAAATAATGTTTTTTAAAAAGTTTTTGTCCTCTTGACTTTTAGTTAGCAACCACTCAAAAAACTGAACTCTCCGAGGCAAATCAGTGTATTTTAAATGTTGGATGCAGTAAAATTTATATGGGCGCCATTTGTGTTTATTAAGTATACGATAAATGGTCACATACGGTATACCTATTTCTCTTTCGGCTTCGTGTAATGAAGCAGTTGGGTAAGCAGAGACTAAAACAGTGATTTCATTGTCTTCATTTTCAACTTGCGGCTTTCTGCGTTTAATGTGTGGAAGAAATGCTCCATTCGTTCTACAGTTTTGAAGTAGACGATTAACTGTATTCTTATTGGGTTTTTGGAGATGCGGGTATCTATCTGCAAATAATCGACAAGTTCGACTATTTATTCTATTACATTCACCGTAAGTAATTATTAAATTTAAGAAATCTTCATTACTATAATCTAATCTTGACATTTTATTATTTTATAACACACACAATCTAACACGTAATCTAATAAAGTAATAAGACAGTTTGTTAATTCTGTATCACCGTTCGATTATTTGCCAAAGCGTCGTACGAACATAATGCTGATATTTATTTTTATTATCGTAGTAGAACCACTTAATGTCATTAAAATCAAATAACTTAAAGACAGTTGAACTTCAGAATAGGACTTGTTACATAAAGTTACCTTAAAAATGATTGAACAATTTGAAAATATCAAAATATACGGGGTGTTCCATTTAGAAAAAATTGACTTTTCAGATTTTTTTATGCAAGAAACTTTAAGTAAAAATGTCGGACACCTGGTATGGTGTTGAATGGAAACAAATACATTTAAATGTTTATCAAACATTTGAATAGTTTATCTACTAATAATTGGTTTCTAAACTGTAAATTTAAATGTACATTATTGTCAAGAAAGTATATCAGTTTTTTACAAAAAAAACATAAAAAGCTAAATATCTCGAAAACGGTAAAAAATTGAGATATTACTTATTAAAGGAATTTAAGTTAAAATTGTGTTTAGAATCTAAAAATGCAAAAATATACAGGGTGTTCCATTTAAAATAACAAAGATAATATCAACTTCCGGTACAACCGGAAGTGCTATCAAAACGAAAATATTTTAGATCAACTCGGCATGTCGAACAATCACTACATATAAAATTTCATACTTCTATCTCTTGTACTTTCTGAAAAATGTCTAATGCACGGTCGTCGTGAAAAGCCCTGTATACGCTGCACTTGTTTGGAAAGGCATTAACTTTGATATAATTTAGAAACTTCTAAAAACGTGATTTTACCTGGTAATAAATTTCTAATCGCATTTTCTGTAGCTTCCTCTAATTCAGGAGGAGTACAAGTCTCAAATTCGCTATCCGACATATCCAAGTTGCATAACTATACTGCCTGAACGCAAAACTGTCAGTTTGACGGTGACAGCTGAACAACTTTGCGACCGTGCTTTAATACAATATGTACCTTAATTTATACAAAAATTTTGTGCAACCGTTCAACTTACCAAGCTGCATTTTACAAAGAAGTTTACTAAAAGCTTTGTCCCTCTAAAATATGAATGCTCTGTATTTTTTCGGTCGCATATAGTCTCCATTCCTTTTGACGAGCAAAAAAATTATGTATAGAACCTCAATTTTGTCTTTTTATTAACAAATTCACTCATACTTTTTGAAAATAAAATTAATGTATGCGTTGTCTTTTAAACGGATTATTGCGACTGAGCTAAATGACATCTAATTAGCTATCTGACTTGCAGGTATAAAAATTCTTGTAAAAAAAATTTACTAGCTTAAAATACTGGCCTTTTTCGGTGTACGAATAATCCAGTAAATTAGTTAACTTCAAGCTTTTTCCAAAAGTGTATAATCCAGTTAATTTTCCAAGGATCCTACCACAGCACTACAAATTATTCCTTGTAATTAATGATCAACCCTTCGTTGGGGTTACAGGAAAGCCCAATGTTGTTCCTCATCGTTAGGATAAAAACGATAGCTACCTAGGTCCTACTGGAAGTTATTTTAATTAACGGTTGCTTATAAATTTAATTACTATCCATATAGTTCTTTTACTGGTTTGTTCCCATTCTCTGAACACCAATAGAATTATCAAATAAATTTCACGTAGGAACAGAACGAGATTGGAGTGTCACAAATTGTAAGAGCTAATTAAGTTTTATTTTCCTTTGGAAACCCGGATGTAGACAATTAAAGCTGAACTTTACAATTGCTTTCGTGCCAGTTCCTAATGTGCTAAATAGTACGTAGCTTGTAGATGTTAAGCTGTAAAGCATCCTCTATACGACGAGCAATCAAGGTCTAGAATCTATAGAAACGATTTCAATCAAACTTCGCAAGTCTATATAGTGTATTGGTTTTTATTCTCATATCTGTCCATTTTTCTTGTATTAGATTGTTAATTCAAGCTCCGCGTTGTCCAAATGTGAGATTTACCAGCCACGTTGCAGAAGATTTGTTTCAACATTCATACCACGCACCAGTAGGTCTTTAGCTGACATAGTAACAAACACTTGAAACACTCGCAGCAATCTGTCTTGGACATCACCTAGATTATATTCATCAATTTGACTTTAACATTAGTATTAAACTCATACAGCAATTTCAGAAATCCTGTAAGATTGGAAATTTTACAACATATTGAGATTAATAGATAACTAGTTCCTATTGACAAGACTTTGTTTGAACTACGATAAATACTAATTTTATACCTATTTATAAAAGGAATTTCTATAGTTCTTCAAACGATTCATCACACAAAACAATTCTAAAAAGAGAGAAAAAGAGAGAAACGACAAAAATAAAGTGTGCGCCTGCGTGTATGTGTGTTATTGCGCGGAAGAGAGAGAGAGACGGTGTAAATAGAGATGTTTTGGATAAAATGGGTGTTACGTTAAAAATTTAGATTTGTGTTGGGGGGGGGGGACGTCGCAACAATTTGAGGGTGCATAAGCATAAGCATAAGAACGAAGCCCTCATTAATTTGATAAATTCCATATGTACATGTCATTTTAAGATATTAATTTCTTTATTTCAAAAAAATTAATTCCCGAAGGTTGAACATTTACGTTATTAATAAATAGATATGTACCGTCATTTTACTAAGAAATGTTCTAAAAGCCATTATATAAACTAATTATTTCAATCAATGAATAAACGCTCCAATTCCAAGAAACACTGCTATTGGAAAGTCACAAAATAAAATAGATAAACGATTTAATAGGTCTACGTACTACAGAGGGAAGGAGACAGAGACCATTGCCTTAGTTTAACATCATGAAAAGGAAGATTTTACGACCGCGATAATCGCACTTAATTAGCTGATAAAACGCAAAATTGGCGTAAATTATTATATCACCCAGGATGTGTCGTGTTTCGAAATAGATCTAGAATGGATTAGAAAAAATGATGTATTTAACATTTTGTATATATAGAGGAAGTAATCGAGATTTAAGAATCATTCACTTTACGACATTTCAAAAAAATAATTTGACAATTATTAATTCTATACGATACTTTTGATAAAGGCGAAAAGAGTCGCCGAAACGTTAAGAATAATAAAACTAAACTTTTAAATTTTACATCAACTTTTATTGCTTGGACTTCATACCCAATATACAAACAACTTATCATTAATATATATATATATATATATATATATATATATATATATATATATATATATATAGTATTACAGTGAATAAGATGAAATAATAACTTAGACTTTTATGCAAAGCCCAAATGGTCATTTTAAATTGAGCTAGTAATTGAAAGATAGAAAATATAAGGTCTTGGACAGGACTTGAACCTGTATCCTGCTTTTGCCGGAAGCATGCGTTTACCAATTATGCCACCGAGACCGATGACACAATTGGGAAATTTACAAATTTAAATCGTGTACACAACTATATAAACCTAACTTTCAATTACGTTTGGCATTTTTGTCAATCATATCTGACATTGTCAAGTTTTTGACTTATGTCAGTTATAGACCTTATATTTTCCATCTTTCAATTACTAGCTCGATTTGAAATGATCATTTGGGCTTTGCATAAAAGTCATCTTATTCACTGTAATACTATAGTATTTATCAACTTACTTTGTGTAATTAACTATCTAAAATATTTATATATATATATATATATATATATATATATATATATATATAAACAGTAAACGTACTAAAAGAGAGGATTACTGATTTTCTAGTGAGTCGTAAAAATTAAAAATAATTAAATGTTGAAAAGTGAAATTAAGTTTAATTTGACTTAGCCAATTCAAATCGTAGGTAGAACTTTTGTTCGAATTGTTTTTGGTAAAGTAATAATTCTATGGTTGTACCTCCCGAAGTAGTTCTAACTACCACCTAAAGTAATGTTAAGTACCACTGAAAGTACTATATTTCACCCTAAATGATAGAAAATGTTAAATAATACTAAAAAGTCACTTCTTCAAAAATCAAAGCGTTCACTGAAAGTAATATTGTTTTAATTTAATTGGTTTGCAGCAGCTGAAATAAAATTTGTGTCAATTTGGGTGGATGTCTATTTGTGGAATTTTGTTTGTACTTCAATTCTTGAGAAAGACGCCTGTATAGAGAAATTATTTATCGGAATATAATTCAAGACTACTGCAATCAAAATCAGTTTAGTTTATAAATATTGTGTTTTCTGTAAATGGTAATTGTAAATGTTCGTTGTGTATTGAATATTTTTACGATAATATTTTGTAGTTGTAAGATTATATTAATGCAATTTAGGAAATAATTTATAACGAAGAACAATTAGACGAGTTTTTAGTTCAAAGTATTTTCTTAGTAATAGACGTAGGTAGGAGTACTGTAACCCTGAGAGTTAATTATCTGTATATGCGGTATTGATACTTTGGTAAATTTCAAATATTTTATGATTTGCTTTACTCTGCTTACTTATTTTGCTAAATTATTGGTATTTATTGTGAATATTTGTATTTCTAAAATTTTTGTGAGATTAATATACCAATTAGGGATTATTCCCCAGTCACATCAATTCTTAAAATATAAACAAGTACATGTATACTTACACAATGTTCTCAGCCCTAAATAAATACAAAAAGAAAATTAGACATAACATAGACATTAATACTAAGTTGTTAACTTGCTATTTACCAAATGCATTTCCTAAAAGTAATAACGTAACGCCCAGCTAAAGGTAAATTTTATGGATAACTAAGTGCTAAACTTATCTTACCTTATAACTAGTAATCAATTTGTTGACGATTGCATTTCCTAAATTGTAAGTTAAGGTAAGTAAATTGCTTCAGAGCGAGCTTATGTTTATCCTAGTTGTGACTTGAAACAATCGCGTAACCACTTTGTGCACTAACATTTGATGGTAAAATTTTTGGACCAGAGTCTGTAATTTAGCCTGTCATAACAAGGCCCGGCAAGAAAAACTAGAGCACTGGCGTGGTTATCAAACAGAAAGAAAAAGAATTAACCAAGTTTCATATAAAGCATCGGCAAGAGAACAGAGTGCGTACTTACAACTGTCAACAAACCGGATACTTCTATAAAAAATTTCATTGGTTACAGCACATTAACTAATTTTTGTCTTTATAAAACCCAAGCAAAGCAATGCCTCTTGAAAGAGAGCATTTCTAAGTGGCATCGCGACTTTATAGGTCTTTTTCCGTGAAAGGACGCTGCATAGAATCTAATCTTTTCCGTAGCTCAACTGGTAACATGATTTTCTTTCAAAAACATTTTCCATAATCCAAACAACCATCTATGAAGTATTCTCAAAACACCACCTGCTAAGTATTTTCCAAACACTACCTGCAAAATATTCTCAAAGCACAACCTGCAGATAAGCGCAAGTAAGAAAACTAATGGTCCCAACATCTCACATGAAGAATTCCACGAAGCATGTTCGCGTGAAAACAACGTCTGTGCAATCTATTAGACTTGTCTAAAACCCACATTTCAGAATTCTAAAGTTAAGCGTGTAACGGGTGGCCTACATCCTGTATAAGACCATAGAAATTTACTATTTTCACTAAAAATACTGAAAACAGATAAGCAGATGGACAATTTCCACTGTTCACAATCTATGTCTGTAAACACCTTTTTGATAACGGAATACCACGTTTTAACGTGCTAATAGTATTTTCAAAGTACCTGTATTGATAACCAACATTTCACCACTTTAATAATAAAATCAAAGGTTTAACTCGTTATTAACACAAAATAGATTCAAAATATTTAACTTTGTAACTGAACACTATAAGATTTTATATTATGCTTGAATAAGTAATCATTTTAATTGAAAAGGTAATTGATACTTGTTAATGAAAATTTATATGATCCTCGATACTATAAGAAATACGAGATTTAATTAGGAAATGTACGGTGCAGAAACTGTACGTAACAAATTTCCCCCGCAAAATTAATAGGTCGGGGTAGGAAGCAGAAGCAACAGAGCAGGCAGTGCGTGCGCTAATAAGACAAACCAAAAGTAAATTCGTTTAAAAAAAAACAAAAAAACAAAAATTAATTTAAGGGTGAACCAAAAGAAAATTTGTTTTAGAAAACTATAAGAAACCCCACAAAACCAAAAAAAATTTTTTTTTATTTGGCTTGAAGAACCAGTACACCGGACCAAGTCAAGAAGTGTATAGAGATATAGGAAAAAGGAAAGGTGTATGGTACCAATCACCGAGAACAAATATATAATTGTCTAACACCACAAAAGTTGTCGCATCAGGCATCACGATTATGTCTAGTAAAGCAATAGTACAGTTTTCAACCTCAAGAAAAGAAATTGGTTTTTTGCAAAAAACCAAAAGTAAGAAAAGAAACGAGGAAGAAAACCATCCGTATAAGCCAAAACGAGACTATAACTATTAAGCCTCAAAGTATGCAAGGGAACGACGAAAATGCTGGATAGAGAAACTGAGCATTATCTAAAAAATGTTCAGAACGTTTAATTATCTTAAATGGCACTGGAACAATTATGGCCAGGTTTATACAGAACTACCTGACTCGGCGGAGCGGGCAGTCTCAATCAAAGTATGAATTCGCAAATATATAAATTAGTGGATAAAGCGTTAAATTAAATACGTTTAACAAGTGCTTGTCTAGATAAATTACATAGTCGAACTTAGCAATAAAGTAGTTAATAGCGTGTTACGAAGAATTAAGTGTTAGTAAACATGTTGTCAGTAATACCATCAGTATACTAAGGTTTTTCTGTATTTATGAGTAGACAGGCTTATATTTGAACAACAAAGAACAGTAAAAAGAAATTGGTTACATTTTTTCATTGTAGAAGTTGGATTGATCGTGACCTCTTTGAAGTTTTACGCAAAACCTTAAAAGCAACTCTAACATTAATGTAAACATGCCTTAATTTTCTAATTCAGTGAGCTTTTGTTTTTGCATTTACGCACTGCGTGTAGAATATGAAATTTGTTCACCGTTGCTTACTTCGAATAATTGTTCATACTCGATTCAGTGCATTATTTTAATAATAAACTATTATTTTAAGTACTTGTGTACAACTATAAGGTACTACATCAACATTAGTTTATACATATAGTAATTATTATTAGGAATACTAAAACTTGTGTGTTTTGTTACAGGTGAGCAAACGTTGCAGCTTTAATTTCAATGCTGAAAAGGAAGAATGCATATTAAATTATGCGTGTTTGAGTTGAATAATGGTAGAGTATATAAAGGGTTTTGAATCATTTTCGTTAACAATAATAGCTTTAATGATCAACTAACAGAACTATTTTGCATTTTGAATATTTTCACATTAAATACGAAGTAATTCTTCTTGACCTCCTTGAAGATTATATCATCATTAGGTATTCAGTTCTGGGACTGGTTAGACGCGTACCATCATTGTTTCCTATTCTGAACTAACTTACACATTTCTCTGAAATTTGCACAGTCTGCATCTATCACTATCTGATCTAGGTCTACATCTACCTTTTTGTTCCTCTCTCTGCTTGTAATATATCCTCAAAAATGCCTCAGAATGTTTTCTGCCCTTCTGTGTCTCTTTTTTTTCACAGATATCCTTTTTCCCCTACTATTTCTGAAGGTTGAGTTTTTAGTGTGGCAACGGTCGATAACTCCGTTATTATAAAAGCTATGTAAACCAAATTTGGAGGCATATTAGGCATGCCTAAAGTACGCATTTTAAAAATATTTGGAAGCATACAGGGTATTTCATAATTCCAGGGCATATTAAACTTATATTCTTTTAAATGGAACACCCTATATATTATTACATTTTTGAAAAGCCCATAAAAAGAGATTTAATTTGATATCAAATTGTATCTGTATATTCCTTTTAGTTTTTGAGATATTCAACTGTTTTTAGAAAAAATGACCCCGATTAGATACATTATCACTGCACTAATACACAACTTATGTTAATTTTCAAGATGCAGAAAATTTTACCATATACCATAGTATATTTGTAAATATCACATTTTTGAAATTTTTTCCCAGTATACAGGCTGTGTCAGGTTTTGCAAAATGCAATTTTAAAAATTTTTTTTAAATGGCACCCTACCAATTTTATTGCTACAATGGATAGTTCATTAAGTGTCCTTTCATTTTTGTTAAACATTCTCTATACCTAAATCCATTACTTTCTGAGATATTTTTGATTTTCTTCAAATTTTATGAATGTTTTTAATTTACATAACTAAAAATAACTTACTATTGGAGAATATTATAAAACAATTAATACATTTTGATTAACAATCAACTACAGTTATTCAATAACAATTTTCACTAAAGATATAACAACCTACAATAATACGCTATCAACAGAATTCTGCCAGATCAACAGTATGCATTTTATAGAAAATGTTCAAGCAGGAAATCAGGCAGGCTTTGAAAAAAATAACTATTACATGTAAAGTGTCATTTAGGTTTATTTCTAACGTTTGCTAACTGCTTGTCAGTAATTAGCGCGCATTCATTAATTATTGGTTCTCTCAAAGAATTAATATTTAGGTGGTGTTTTCTATAAATTTTGCTTTTAAGGTGTCCTCACAAGAAAAAGTCGCAAAGTGCTAAATCAGGATATCTTGCTAGCCAATTTATAACACCACCTCTACGAATCCAATGATTTGCAAAGAAATCATTTAAGAACCTTCTAACATCTAATCCAATGAGAATGTAGACACTCGTCTGTAGAAAAAGAAGCATATGCGATAGTTGAAGATACTAGGAAGTGGCGGCATTTCCTAATGGGAAGATATTTTAAGCTAATCACCGATCAACGCTCTGTTATATTTATGTTTGATCTAAAATCCAAAAGCAAAATAAAAAACGAAAAAATTCTACGGTGGAGATTAGAATTATCGTGTTTTAGTTACAATATTATTTATAGACCTGGACCTCCGAATACTGCTGCGGATGCATTTTCTCGTATTTGTTCTGCAATAACTGGTAACGAAGCTCAATTT
This sequence comes from Platerodrilus igneus, assembly GCA_036346225.1. NCBI lineage: Eukaryota > Metazoa > Arthropoda > Insecta > Coleoptera > Lycidae > Platerodrilus > Platerodrilus igneus. The sequence goes on from JARFIW010000791.1 coordinate 10,442,454, forward strand.
ATGGATTTACATAATACTTTATGTCACCCTGGAATTACTCGAATGTATCATTGGATTCGAATAAAAAATTTACCTTATTCTATGAAAGATGTAAAGAAAATGACTTCTTCTTGTCCAGTATGTTGTGAAATTAAGCCTAGGTTTTATATATTTAAGGGAAGGATCATAAAAGTTACTTCCGCTTTCGAACGTTTAAATGTGGATTTTAAAGGCCCTCTTCCATCCTGTACTAATAATCGTTATATTCTCACAATCATTGACGAATACTCACAGTATCCTTTTGCCATCGCCTGTCCAGATATGACTTCTTCAACTATCGTTGCTGCTCTCAAAAATATCTTTTATCTCTTTGGAACTCACTCTTATATTCACTCTGACAGAGGGAGCTCATTTGTGCCTAATGAGTTAAAAATGTTTTTGAACTCTAATGGAATCGCTTCTAGCAGAACTACGCCTTATAACCCTGGCGGTAATGGCCAAGTTGAAAAGTACAATGGTATCATCTGGCGTACAATTCAATTAGCTCTAAAATCCAAAAATAAAAGTATAGGTCAATGGGAATGTGTACTTCCAGAAGTACTACATTCAATAAGAAGCTTACCCTGTACCTCTACAAATGAAACTCCGCATGAACGATTGTTCAGGTATCAAAGGCGAAGTGGTAATGGAAAAACGATTCCAACATGGCTTTTAAATCCAGGTCCTGTTTATCTACGACAATTTGTTCGTAATTCCAAATATGATCCCATAGTCAAAGAAGTTACACTACTCGAAAGTAATGCCGAATATGCTCATATTAGAGATTCTGAAGGAAGAATTACCTCTGTATTTACACGGGATTTGGCTCCAGTTGGTAATGCTGAATATACTCAGATTGGAGATTCTGAAGGAAGAATGAACTCTGTATCTGGACGAGATCTAGCTCCAGTTCCTAATGTCCACGTTAGACTCCGAAAAAGAAGTTTTAACTCCCGAAACTAACGAAATACAATCAGACACTCCTAAATCACAAGTCGAATTAAATAATTTTCGAAACGTTCAACCTAGTGTACGTAGAAGTTGTAGAACAAGAAGACTACCTTCTCACCTCGAAGAATACGTGTTATAATTTATAGGCAGGGTGAATGTGATATAATTATGATCTAGTTGCCTGATGTTGTTTATGGACATTTACTTTCCTATCTGTCATTAGCTTTAATGTTTTAATGTTTACTCTAATTAACTATTTATTAAAACCTTAAAAGAGGTTCTCCATTTCATTACAGTCACCTAATGCACTGCCAGCAAACATGACAGATATTGCACTTTTAGAAAAGTCTTGAATACGTTCTGGATATTTCAGTCCTCGTTTAAAGATGCATTTTTTGGTCCCAGGATTATCAGATAAATTTGTTTCATCGAAATTAAAAATGTGGGTGGCAGGTATTCCTAACGTACTTTCTTTTAAATTGTCAAAGTACTCTTTTATAACCTTTACAGACACAGAAGCTTTGGACTTTTTAATATGCCATTTTTGTGTCTGCTCAAAAAGCTGCACACCCAGTCGGATGAAGGCATGTTATTTTTAAATACGCTGACAGTCTGTTCTACCTTTTCCAAATAATATATAACGAACGCGTATGTCACGTAGATCAAGTGAAAAGCCCCATGTGGCCATAACTTGTACGTGTTTAACAATACATAATTCTTCCACATCAGTAAGTGCTGTGGGATGACCAAATTTTTGTAAATGCTTTTCCTTCATCTTATTGCTTAATATTCCTAGTGATATTTTAAATTCTTTTAATGTTGCTCTCAGAGTCAATTTCCTGGTTTTCATTGCATCAATTGCCTTCTCGAGTATCTCATTGTCAAAGTTCTTAAAATTCCGACAACCCAGTTTCTTTTTGTAGATCCGTGTCATGATTCTGTAACAGAAGAATAAAGAATAAGACTCTAAAGAAAAATAAGGTTTAGAGTATACTTTGAACATGTTCAAAGTAATCCCTAGTTTTACTATCATGAGCAGGTTATTACAATAAAAAATATTTACACAAAACCATAAGACGGATTGAAGCAAATATGTTTTAATGTGGTACTTACATTATGTGGGTTAATAATAAAATGTTCTTTCACTGATTACAGCTGTGCTTTGCGCTGCAATAACAAAAGTATTCTACTGTTATAAAAACACAAAAAATTGAAGGTTATGATCTGACTTATGACATTTAGGATTAGCGTCCTCGCCAAAGCGTGCGTGTTGCCAACCGTTAAAAATATATTCTCCTATCGAATAGTACTAAAACCATAGAATAGCAACGTCTGTGATAGAGATAGGAAAATTGAAATAACAAAATGGAACTTTTTGTTCAAAGTTACCCCTGCCGTTGAGAGTAGCCCCATCTTACGGTACAGTAGATGAATGCTGCAGGCGATTACAGCGCTATTGTATCAAAGAACTTTTGTAACCCACAATTGTGGTATTTTTCTAACGTTATTATACTATTGTAGGTTCTTATAATTCTAAGCCATTTAACAATCACGATCACGGTATTTAAATTAGTTGACCTCTTAGATCAATGCCGGTGTATTGAATGAATTCTTTCATTTCTGATTTTATTTCAAATGGTAATTATAGCTCAATAGGAATATCTGGAATACCGCTTGTCATGTTATTTCAATGACAATTGAATGACGCCAAAAGCGTCGATGAATAAACGATTCGATAACATTCATGAACAACTTTGTAGTGAATGTTACAGCGCTTTTCTCATGTAACCGACATTTGTTGGGTAATATAATTCAATCACCCACAGGGTTCTGTTATGTTAAACTTGATGTTGATTGAAAGCAAATATTGTTGTTGGAAATCACTTATAAATCACATAATGCGATTATATTAACTAAAGTGAAGTATACAATAATAAGCTATATAAAATTAACTACAAGCTCAGCTTAGAATTTAAACTTTCATCAAGAACCACTGAAACGATATTTCAAATTCAGAAGTTACAGCAACCTTGCTTGTCTTGCTAGACGGGAGTTTCCCAGGTTATCATTTAAGAGAACTTCTGACATGTTAGGAAGACAGTAAGTTGGAGAGAAAGTTTATTCATGTTCAAATCTAGTAAAAGTCTGCTATAGAAAAATGACCGCATCACCCGTGTTCATGGTGTTCATTTAACACGGGCGGGCGGCATCCTTTAATGAGCGTCGCTTTTTGATGAAATAATTCCCTAAACAATTTTTTTAAATATTTTTAAACAAAATCGCAAAGCTCAAAATCGGTTCTGTGTAAAAGCTAGTAATTTACTATTGAAGTAAGAACATTAACTCTTGAGCACACGCGCCTTAAAGTCTACGCAAGAACACGCTCACTCGGGGAAAGCTCCGCATATTGCTTGCTAGTGTTGATTTAACCCTTTGAAATATTTCAAAAGAAAATCTAGTAATTTTTTGATATTTAGAGTACAATAAACAATACAATTCAAGCTTTCTGAAAATAAAATGTTTACCATAAAATTCTTTGTTTTGTAGCTTTTGACAATTTTTTTATTGTCCTTTTCCTTTTCCCTTAGAATGATAAAATCATTTATACCAACCATATTTAGACATGTATATAAAAAATTGTCGATGGCTAACGACTATTTACGAGTGCAACTAAGTAACTAGCTTTCATCTGATCGATGTCAACTTCACATTTGTCGTTGTTGCAAAAGCTGGCTATTTCTAGTGGTTTATTGGGCGACTGTTCTTCAACTGAATCATCGCATTGCATAGTAGATGCAAAAAGCACAACTTTTTATTTCTTGGATTTATATGAAAGAAAAGTTGTATTGTTTGAATTGTATTGGTGAAAACCGTGGTACATTTTTTACACGCAGAAAAAGTGGTGGAAGCTCTCTATTACAGCATTTTTTGGAATACTAATTATGATGAGATTCCATAAACTTCCAGGCATAAGATTGCATTGATCATGTGACAAAAATTTTATAGTAATAAAGATTGTTAATAGACTAACTATGGTCTAGGCCAAAATCGACTATTTTTATATGCATTTCTCTATAGATAAATCTAAGATCGATATTGCTCATTTTTGTACCAACTATAAAAATCCTCATAAGCAAGTGGAGGTTCGCTCCACTCCCGTCATATCTTGTGCCTATGAGAAAATTTGTTCCCGTTTCCCAAACTAATAATTAGGCATAGCAATAGACCAAAATAAATCAATAAATAAACAAAAATAAAAGTTTATTATACAATCTATGCATACATTTACAATAATGTTCCGGGTTATGTAGAAGAATTCCGAAATATGTTGGATGTATGTCAAATGTATAGCGAATGTAGGTCGGATGTATGTTGAATATTATGTTGGACGTGTGTTTATTTGCTTTTGTAACTTTGAAGCAAAATTTGAATTCTTCTCCTTTTTTTTTTGATGGATAAAGTGAAGCTTTAACTATTCGCGGCTAAGTCTGGGAATTACCCCAAGGGTGAGCAATGAGAAAAGGGTGTGGTGATGGTCTAAACTCTACGATAAACTAACAAAAGGAAAATGGGTTGAGCGCCACTGTATCTGTATGAACGATTACACTAAAGATTCAATACTCCTATGAGAAGATACAGAAACTCACGGGATATAAATGCAATTAAAACTTACAACTTACTAAACTGATGTATCTGGAAATCTCTGGAACATACTTACAACCTCTCCGATCTCGATGAACCTGGAACAAAATACACAACAAATTCTATACGAGAAAAACACAGTTTGTGCTTTCCGATAAATATACCTGCTGATAATTGTAGGTGGATAATATTGAGATTAACACACCAAAGCTTTTTAAATCAGGAATAAATACCTAGAACAAACCACTTGAAGCAAATAGGGCCTTTTAAATTACTTCAGCCTTGTATAATTTCAAAGATTAACAAACTCGTATACTTTAAGAATTTAGTAAATCTAAATATGCATGGAATAAAAACTTGAGTCTAAAATGAAATTTAATATGGTTTCTCTTTGTTGAATGTTTCTTTAAATGTGATAATAAATTGTACAAATAAAATTAAGTTTCAATACATCTGTTTTTGACATAACAGATCTTTAAATTAATAATCATGTATCAAACAAGTTTTAGTACCAAGCTTTCAGATCTGAGTTCTGGTTTACATGTTTTACAAACATTATTTCTACTAAAAACGAACCACATGTGTTTAACTTAAGCAAACAACTTTTCATTTACATCTGGTATTAGAGGCTTATAAAAATTTTAATATGAGTAAATAAATATTTTAAAGGCAAAAAAGTGGACTGAACTATCACATTGTTAACAAGTGACTTTATGCAAATTTATAATACTATTACTGTATTAATTTTTAACTGTTTTCTTTCACACTGCTCTAAGCATACAAAATTTAACTCGATCAAACGGACTTCGAAATTTATTTATTCGAGCATTTATGAATCTTCACAAATAGAACAAAGAAAGATTTGATACCTGCAGGTTTTGTCGCTTCCAAATCTGATTATTGATTACCAGCACACATGTTCCAAAAATCTGCTTCTCAACTGGTTATTACTAAACATTAATCGCCTCGACAAATGAACTGCTCTCTAATCTTGGATACAATTACAACATAAACCATCATTTCACTCATTTTGTAATGCCATACACTAAAGGGGATAAAAATATTTTATAATTTATTCAGTTTGAAGGGAGCTTACCGTTAACAAATCTCAAAACAATCATTAAGGAATGGCGTGTTTTAGTGCTTTGCCGGTTTCGCAGGAGCTTGGCACTTCTTCCGCGTCCCAAAGCAAACTCGCCACCTTCTACCATAACTCATACCAGCCGATGTGGAGGCCCCACTTGGTAAGGCCTGAGTTTCATGTTGTTTCTTTTAACAAGCAAAAGAATGCCAACGCGACTACATCTATATGGACAATGGCTGCCCTTTTAGCGACACATCATCAGCGTGTCGTATCCCGTGACCGGTATGCACACGCGCTGTACTGATTGTAACGAATGTATAGGAAATATCCGCCTGAAAGATAGACAACACAACCTACCAAACTCCATATAAATACGTTTCCTGATAGTTATAAAATACCAAATATCTCCGTACAAAACATTTAAGTTCTTTAAGTGAACACGACTTCCCGCTTTCATATAGAATTGTTCCTTTAAGATTTTATAACTTCAAACACAAGGATTAAATACCACAGAATATATTTATGTTGAAGCGGTTCTTATGATCATATTACTATAGAATATATTTACGTTACACAGCCCCGAACAAAAAGAAAAAACTTTGAGATTAACCATATGCCAACATATACTTAAACAAGAAGTTTTTTTTATAAGCAAAGACGAAACTACTACTTAAACAAAAATGGGTACCAAAAATACCATTATAAAAATCCAACCAAACTAAAATAAACTTGAAACTTGATTTCAAAAAATTTCTTACTAGTGACTTTACTAATAATAAAATAGGGTGCAAACAAGCGAGTGAGTAGGTAACTCTGCGTACCACACATCCGTTAGGAAACAAAATAGGTAAGACATAATCGGTAGAAAGACATAATCGGTAAAAGACAAAATATTGAGGTCAAATACTCACGAGTTGCAACCTAGCAAAGAACAAGCCTACTAAATTTGCGGAACTCAAACTAAAACTCAAATAAAACCTCGACGTAAACCACCGTAAAACAACAAACAAATTTTCTTCCCTACCAATAACTTTAGCATTATTAACACAAAATCGAAAAACTCATTCCAAAGTATTTACATATCAATATCTTTACGAAAATGTTTCCACTACTGCTGATCAAAAGGAATCCAGCACAGGAATCACAAAAGAATGTTGTATTTACAAAAATTACTTTTCTTTGACTTAGTCTCACTAATACTAGACGAAATTGAAAAACCCACATCAACTATATGGATATCAGCGATCATCCAAAAATATTTTTCTTCTCGACAAAAAAATATTCAACAACTAAGTAGCATCACTGACTAGCTACTGTTTCTACAAAAAAAATAGTTAGCACTTCTAACCAATTTTCTTTTATCCGGACGCTCCAAAAAATTTTCTACACTACAATGGCCGCACCAAACATTCTGACTCAACTCGTCTCAAAAAAAATTACCATGTAAGCATCTCGCTTACTCCAAGCATAACAGCACTCAAGTGACCGTCTCAAAAGCGAATCTCACTTAAGCGATCATTCACCTAACTTAAACTAAATACACTCACAAAATGAAACAACAACTATTTACATGGTCTCACCACAACTATAATAACTACATACACCAGACAATCTACTTGCCTCTACCTATTTAAATCGATAATTTGTTAACATGTATGACATCACCAACACTTCTGCAACTCTACTATGAACCAAAGCAAAACGCAGACAAAATTACATTTTATCTGAACTAACTACTTAAATTAAATAATCCAAAAACACGTTTCTTGAGGAATAAAAGTACTTGAAATAACTCGCGATTTCCATGAATAACAAGATACCAGAAAAGCTTTCAATCATTTACCTCTTATTCGACAAAAGAAATCATAAACGACGAATTAATCCTTTGGGGGATAGTCTGGACTGATGGCGGAATAAGGTTTCAGATCTTTAATATGCCATCTACCTGCTCTCGATCCATCCAAGTTAACCAAATCATATACCACACTCGAACACTTCTTTTTAACTATACTTAAAACAAACTTTGGGGCAAGTTTAGCAGAAAATTTATTACTCGCACTCGACAATACTTTATTGGACCTCCATACTTTATTACCAACCTCAAAAGAAATATTTCTCCTCCTTAAATTATATTGATTACTCGAACGTTCATAAGCTAAATGCAGTTTCGTTCGGACATCTTCAAATACCTTAAAAATACCTTGACGATCAGAAGTATATAATGGGCGACTACCAGGAATGATTTCGATATCACTTTCGGGAGTAAATCCACTACCATAAAACTTACCAGTGATAGGGATGTGACGACCATAAACTAAAAATTCGGAGTATAACCCGTCGACTCATGTTTAGCAGAATTAATAGCAAATTGAATCTGCGCTAACTCAGTATCCCATGTATCATGTTCTTCAAGATAAGATCGAATAGCTGTGCCTACTGTTCTATTAATTCTCTCGACAAAATTACACTGCGGCGCATAAACAGCATTATACCATATTTTCTGAATTTCAAACCTATTACATAACGACTTAAAATTCGACCAGCTAAATTTGAACCATTATCGCAAATAATAAATTGTGGCACTCCAAACACTAAGAAAACTTTTTGTTCCATCAACTGTTCTATAACATGTGACTTTGCACTGCGTAAAGGATGTAAAATTGTGTATTTCGAAAACCAATCTCCGACTACCAAAAGCCATTTAAATCCTAATTTCGAGCGAGGAAATGGACCCATAAGATCCAATGCAATTATCTGAAATGGAAATTTAGCTTCTTTCTCTTTTCCCATTAGACCTAAAGGACCTGCGTTAGAAGATTTTTGTGCACCACACACTAAACATGCACGACAAAATTTCAGCACATCTAAGCTCATTTTTGGCCAATAATAATTTTCCTGAACTCTGGCAATAGTCTTCGAAAATCCAAAATGTCCCGCAACTGAGGGATCATGACACGATCTGATAACTTCTTCCCGTTGGGCTTTCGGAACTAAATATTTCCACTCTACGATGTTAGATGTTAAAGGCAAATTTGATGGAATAAACTTAAAAACAAACTCATTCTCAACTTTCCATTGAGGGTATTTCTCAGGTGACATCAAAATCTTATCACGTAACGACACATACCAATTTTCTAAGTTATCAAGCTTGACCTCTATTAAATTTATGATATATTTTTCTTCCGGAGTTGCACGACTAAGACAGTCAGGAACTACGTTAAACTTTCCTTTCCTGTGTACTAAATCAAACGAATGCTGTCTCAACCTTACTGCCCACCTAGCAAGTTTTCCTGTAGGGTTCTGCAAATTACTTAGCCAAAGCAACGAAAAGTGGTCTGTGACAACTGTAAAACGAACTCCTTCTACCCATGGACGGAATTTTTCAATGGCAAAGATTACTGCAAGACATTCTTTCTCTGTTGTTGAGTAATTTCGCTCAGCACGATTGAGGGTTTTGCTGGCGTACGATATTACACGTTCTTCTCCATTAATGTTCTGGATTAACACAGCTCCGAGACCGGTATTACTGGCATCACATTCAACAACAAACGGCGCGGAATAATCTGGCTGCGTCAAGAGTGGAGCAGACACTAAAGCTTCTTTAATCGACACAAATGAACGCTCTGCCTCAGGAGTCCAAGTAACGGTTTGACCTTTCTTTCTCTTCTTGATAAGGTCATTAATTGGCGAAACTAAAGATGAGAAATCCTTTATAAAACGACGATACCAACTACACATTCCGAGAAATCTTTTGACCTCTGTGGTGTTCTTTGGACGTGGAAATTGACCATGGCCGATACCTTATCCGGATCTGTTCTCAGAGAATTTGACCCTACGATGTAACCAAGAAACTTGAGTGATCTCCTAAAAAATTCGCACTTTTCTAGATTCAAGGTTAGATTTGCCTCTCTAACACGTTCCTTGACCTCATATAACAACTTCAAGTGCTCTTCAAACGTCGACGAACATAAGATTATATCATTCAGATAACAAAAAACGTATGGTTCGAACCTCGGACCGAAAATTGCATCAACTAAACGTTGTTGAGTCTGTGCAGCATTTTTTAAACCGAACGGCATCGTCACAAATCTATATTGCCCTCGTGAAATAACGCTAAACGCTGTTTTATCTTTCGACGATTCACTAAGAGGTACTTGCCAAAATGATTTACGCAAATCAAGACTGGAAATATAATTTGCATTACGCAACATCCCTAGTATTCTATCGATATTTGGAAGAGGGTAACTGTCATGAACTGTAACATCGTTTAGTGCCCTACCATCAAAACAAAATCTATATTCCTTACTATCCTTCTTCTTGACCAATAACACGGGTGAATTCCACGGACTTTGACACGGTTCCACGACTTTTAAGCGAATCATTTCATCCAGTTCTTTATCTAACTCTTTACTAATATAGGGGGACATAACATAAGGTCTTTTTCTGAAAGGTTTTGCATCTCCCGTATCAATATTCATCTCTATCATATTTGTTCGTCCTAATTTATCAACACTAGAAATTTCTTGAAATGAATCGATAGCAGCTTGTGCTCGAGACCGCTGATCCACTGACAAATCATCTAAATGGAGTAGACAATCACTGTATTTCAATGGGACTGATGATGGGCCTACATACGGAATAATATTCTCACTATCGCTTTGTACATGCCACGAATTGTTTCTAAAGTCAACTATCAATCCGAATAACTTGGCAAAATCGCTACCGAATATGAAAGCATGAGGTAAAGAAGACACAACTAAAGCACTGAGGATGCGACATTGCTTTCCTATTGAAATGGGCAAATCCACGATTCCTTCTACTGGTTTCACTGCCCCATCTGCCGTAAATATACCCTTCTTTTCTGACTTAAAATTTTTAAATTTAATTTATCAATTAAAGGAATAGCGAGGGACCCTACCACCGATGTAGTACATCCTGAATCTAAAAGACCAGTGACATCAATACCGAACAATTTAACCATCACATATGGTCGATTATCACCAGATTTTTCAATAAATAAAGAGTCAGTCTTGGGTTGTGATTCATTATGACAAAAATTTTTACTACACTTAACCAATCTGACCACTCTTTTTACTAACACAATTCCCTGCTCACAAATCATAACTGCTGCCTTTTGAGAAGGAATGGAATGTCGGCCGCGCAACATCCATCTCCTCATTCGTTTTTGAACACGATGGGCACGTATCACGCGTAACTCCTCTATGACCGCAACCAAAACAAAAATTCTTTTAGGAAATCTACAATACCGAAATGAATGACCACGCCTCGAACAATTCCAACATCCGGGGATAATTTTTGGTGAACCCGTAGAACTAACAGAAACAGGTACTGGTAAAGACTTATCATTACCTATAATTTGAACTTGTGAAGCAGATGTCTTCTGAGCATCCACACGACTTCCCGACGTAGAAAAATCTTTTACATAAACCTGTCGTCTATCTCTTACTGGTAACTTAGCGTTGTTGCGAAAGTTAGATAAATTACTCGACTGAATAGAAACTGATTTCTGTTTTAACAACATGGCCTCCTCTAATTTTTTACATAATTTTATTAACGTAGGCATATCTTCAATATCAGAAAGAGCAAGTTGTGAAATAAATTCTGGCAGTAAATTTTTTCTAAGTATCCTAACTTTTGTAATCTCCGCTGGAGTATTGGGTAATCGACTAAATAAACTTTCGACATGAGCTACGAATAAAACAATTGGTTCATCTCTCCTTTGACGACGATTCTTTATAGTTTCCCAGATCTCATCTTCTGAATGGGCTGGCAAGAAATCTTCTTTCAACCGATTTACTAGGGATTCCCAATCTTTTAAGGAATCTCTTACACTCCTAAACCACACTAAAGCATTCCCAACGAATAATTCGACTGATGACTCAAACAAATCTCTACTCGATACCTTACGCGATTGAGCCAACTCCTTTACCCTGTCTAAAAATGAATACAACTGTTTGGGATCTCCTGAAAATTTAACTGACCAGGTACTAACAGGGATTGGTGGAGGAAGATATGAAAGAGTTTGTACTGGCGCAGCTACTACTAGTGGAGTTGTGTGACTTGCATCACCTGAGCTGTGTAATGTTGTACTTGCCTTCACTTTTTCATACAATTCGGCCTCAACAGTAAGAATAGTGGCTAATAATTCTTTTTTCGATAATTCTGTTTCCTTTGACTTGTCAGACGGAAGCCTTAAACGTTTAACTCGACCTGATACATGAACAAGCCTTGAAAGTACTCTCTTAAAAATGGAATCTCCAGGATCTCCTTCGAATTCTAACACCAAATGTTTTATCGACTCTATGGTAGCGTTTATTTCTTTATACTCGTCATCGAATTCTACTTTGTATACTGACAGATCAACCAAACAATCAGGTTTCCTACTTCCTTAGCTAACAATCTACCTAAGATTTTCCTCTTTTCTACTACAGGCCTGACACTTTCTATTCCACGAATTCTTAATTCATATTCAAGCTCTTCCTTGAGTAAATGCACAATTTGAAATGTTTCTGCCATTTTCAAAAAATTGTTATGTCAACTTAAAAGTATTTTAACAAGTTCAACTCAGAAATAATGAAAATTTTACTTTAATATAAATTTATACCTGCTACAACATTTAGACAATTATCAAATAAACTTTGAGGTTCCAGACACAACATGAGTACTAAAAAATTTTACCAAACTATTTTGAGTTTACCACAAGCCAATAGTTAAACGATGTTGTAACAACTTGTTACTAATCGAGCAAACCCTTTTTAAACGAACGACCATCGAGCCTCACGTTGGTTGCGCTAGTGAAGCAAAATTTGACTTCTTCTCCTTTTTTTTGATGGATAAAGTGAAGCTTTAACTATTCGCGGCTAAGTCTGGGAATTACCCCAAGGGTGAGCAATGAGAAAAGGGTGTGGTGATGGTCTAAACTCTACGATAAACTAACAAAAGGAAAATGGGTTGAGCGCCACTGTATCTGTATGAACGATTACACTAAAGATTCAATACTCCTATGAGAAGATACAGAAACTCACGGGATATAAATGCAATTATAACTTACAACTTACTAAACTGATGTATCTGGAAATCTCTGGAACATACTTACAACCTCTCCGATCTCGATGAACCTGGAACAAAATACACAACAAATTCTATACGAGAAAACACAGTTTGTGCTTTCCGATAAATATACCTGCTGATAATTGTAGGTGGATAATATTGAGATTAACACACCAAAGCTTTTTAAATCAGGAATAAATACCTAGAACAAACCACTTGAAGCAAATAGGGCCTTTTAAATTACTTCAGCCTTGTATAATTTCAAAGATTAACAAACTCGTATACTTTAAGAATTTAGTAAATCTAAATATGCATGGAATAAAAACTTGAGTCTAAAATGAAATTTAATATGGTTTCTCTTTGTTGAATGTTTCTTTAAATGTGATAATAAATTGTACAAATAAAATTAAGTTTCAATACATCTGTTTTTGACATAACAGATCTTTAAATTAATAATCATGTATCAAACAAGTTTTAGTACCAAGCTTTCAGATCTGAGTTCTGGTTTACATGTTTTACAAACATTATTTCTACTAAAACGAACCACATGTGTTTAACTTAAGCAAACAACTTTTCATTTACATCTGGTATTAGAGGCTTATAAAATTTTAATATGAGTAAATAAATATTTTAAAGGCAAAAAGTGGACTGAACTATCACATTGTTAACAAGTGACTTTATGCAAATTTATAATACTATTACTGTATTAATTTTAACTGTTTTCTTTCACACTGCTCTAAGCATACAAAATTTAACTCGATCAAACGGACTTCGAAATTTATTTATTCGAGCATTTATGAATCTTCACAAATAGAACAAAGAAAGATTTGATACCTGCAGGTTTTGTCGCTTCCAAATCTGATTATTGATTACCAGCACACATGTTCCAAAAATCTGCTTCTCAACTGGTTATTACTAAACATTAATCGCCTCGACAAATGAACTGCTCTCTAATCTTGGATACAATTACAACATAAACCATCATTTCACTCATTTTGTAATGTCATACACTAAAGGGGATAAAAATATTTTATAATTTATTCAGTTTGAAGGAGCTTACCGTTAACAAATCTCAAAACAATCATTAAGGAATGGCGTGTTTTAGTGCTTTGCCGGTTTCGCAGGAGCTTGGCACTTCTTCCGCGTCCCAAAGCAAACTCGCCACCTTCTACCATAACTCATACCAGCCGATGTGGAGGCCCCACTTGGGTAAGGCCTGGAGTTTCATGTTGTTTCTTTTAACAAGCAAAAGAATGCCAACGCGACTACATCTATATGGACAATGGCTGCCCTTTTAGCGACACATCATCAGCGTGTCGTATCCCGTGACCGGTATGCACACGCGCTGTACTGATTGTAACGAATGTATAGGAAATATCCGCCTGAAAGATAGACAACACAACCTACCAAACTCCATATAAATACGTTTCCTGATAGTTATAAAAATACCAAATATCTCCGTACAAAACATTTAAGTTCTTTAAGTGAACACGACTTCCCGCTTTCATATAGAATTGTTCCTTTAAGATTTTATAACTTCAAACACAAGGATTAAATACCACAGAATATATTTATGTTGAAGCGGTTCTTATGATCATATTACTATAGAATATATTTACGTTACAACTTGTATGTGGGTTTTAGAATTTTATATACAGGGTTATTATAAAATATTCATCGGATTTTAAAAATCTGTGTTTCAAAAAGTAATATACTGAAGCGGGCTACTGCTACCGCGTTTCTCTAATTTAAAACAAGTAATAACAAGAGTCTTTATTACTCACTGTTCACAAGTCTAATTAACAGTATATGCCTTATTTATAGATGTTTTCAGTTCAATTAACGATGAAGCACTATCATACTAATGAATTTACAAGCACTAATATCTTCTTAAACTAACTTCTTTACCATAGGTCCATTAATAATACTAACACAACTGTTATTTATTACACTTCTATCTATTTATGTATACTACAAACTGCATGTACATTAGACACATCATATAACATTTATGTATACTCTTGGACTTCCAAAAGCTCAACTACGTTTACTGTACACGATATAATTTATGTTCGACATTCTGATATAGACTAACTTCTTACATTGATAAGCGGTCTTATTTATATACCCCGAATTAAAGATATGACTCATCTTCCAGTAATTTCTAGAAGCATCTCGAATCCTTTAGAATAAACAGTGTTTGTGTGTTTGATGGGTTGCCTACTAATAGCTCGCAACAATACATAAAGTAATGAATAATACATGAAAATAAACGTAAACTGTCCAAGATTTAGGTTAGCTGTTGTAGTTTAAATTGGTCTCTGATAGGTAATAGCACAAGCTCAGTTTCCAAATTAGAATGTAGACTCATTAAATTTGACTTTGTTAATTGCTTTAGACGTATTAATATTATAAAATTCTCTCTCACATGCATGTTATCTGAAGAAATAAACTTGCTTAAAGACGAAAGTTTATAATTATATTTATCCGGCACATTCGACACACGTCCGACACACATCTCACATACATCCAACATATATCCGACATACATCCGACATATATCCGACATACATCCCGCATACATCCGACATACATCGGAATTTTCCGACATGTCGGAATATTTTTGTAAATGTATACATAGATTGTATATAAATTGCTATTTTTGTTTATTTATTGATTTATTTTGGTCTATTGCTATGCCTAATCATTGGTGTTGGGAAACGGAAAAAAATTTTGCTACAAACACAAAGTATGACGTAAAACGGGCCTTTACTTACATATTGGGATTCCTGTAATTAGTACAAAATTGACCAGAATTGATTTTAAATTTCCTTATAAGAAAATACATGTAAAATGGTCGATTTTGACCAAGAACAAAGATAGGCTATCTACTGGATCTACGGATTTTGTCACAAAAAAGGGTTTTAACCATATTACGATATCTTCATCTAAATAATAATAAATTATCACCAAAAGGAGAGTTTACAATTTTTTGATAATTTGTTTAAAATATGCAACTTTTTGATCATATCAGTGATGTATTTAGGGCAGCCTATTTTCTATCTCAGGAGTTATTCTTGTATAAGGGTATGTTAGGTTTCAAAGGCAGAACCAGCCTATAGCAGAATGCGCCCTTAAAAGTTATAAAAAGTGATTTAAAATTAGGGCTCTTGTATGTGCTAAACCCGGATACTTGTTGCCATTCAGAGTTTATAAAGGAAAGGTATCAGAGCCTCTGCAGGCACTTTAGGAGAAGTATTTCATATCAGTATATGATTGTTGTGTATTCTTTGACAGTTTTTTCGACTTTTGATTTCCTATCACGTCTACTGAAAACTATTACATTTGTATATGGAACGTTTAGATCTAAGAGACAATATTAGCCTAAACATTTGCTTGTTGATGATAAATCTTATGAAAACTGTAGATTTTGAATTCGCAAAGTAGTGATGTACCTGTGACTAAATTGTATGATAGGAAAAAAAAGTCAGTCGTTGTAGTAATTCTGTGCATGATGCTTCTATTTCATCAACAGTTCAAAGGATTAATAAACTAGGCATCAAAGAAACAGTTCAATGCCCTTTACCTGTGGAGGAATACAACAAACACATGTGAGCTATCTACTTGCTTGACCAAATGATGTCATCATATTCCCTTGATTGGAAATCGAGAAGATAGTGAATTAAGATTCTCTATTATTTTATACAAAAGATTTCAACATCGACAGAAAATGGATGCAAACGTCGAAGTGCAGCTGTCATTTGTGGCCAAAACAAATTAAAAAAAGTTGGCGGCCGTGTAGTTAGCGTTGAAAATGTACAAAGAAAAACTAATGTGAAGGAATCATTTGCCAACAGAAGCAAAGCATAGATTCTGCGCATAATACAGCACTAAACAGAATATAAAGCGGTCCAGAATAATTTGAAGATCATACGATGTCGCATTTTTCTACTACGCTTTGTTCCATTGTACGAGCTGTAGATTATTTTTAAAAATACATACCTTATGATAAAGAAATATACGTTTCAATTTTGTGGCATTAATCAATATGTGCCACTAATTATTTCACTTTGTTACTTACGTTACTACTTTTTAATAGTTAGTGGCACAAATAAGAGCCACCCTATAACTCAAAAAATATTAAAAAAATAAAAACGACCTTATAGTATTTAACTAGCAACAAATATTTAAGTGAATACATGGTTGGTTGATTAAATATTATTAAAAAATAAATTTGCTCTACAAAGAGTAAAAATGCTTGGATTCTTTTAATTAGGTTCAGATAATAGTGCTGACAAAGGATTCTATCCTAATGTCGACTAGTCAGTTTATTGTCCAGGTTAGCTAATGGGGTTTAATTTTGACACACGTTTTAAATGGCGTAATATCGTTTCCGAAAATCTTTTCTATTATGCAGTAGTAAGTGACCTACCGACGTGATTTTTCTTGCTTAAGGTTTATTTATATCTTGTATACGTATCGTTTTTGAAAGGTCTATTTTATTTACCGTTTTACGTGTTTTTATGATTTTGCAACAGAACTGACACTAACGACGCTTTATTTAAAAATAGGGTCTTCTATTGTTTTATAATCTTATGCCCTATTTCACCGAGATTCAATGAAGGGGGTTAAGCAGACTGTCGCTGCCAAGATCCCCAACACTTAGACACTTGTCGAATTAATAATTTTCCAGTAAATCCTTACACACAATTAACATTATTTGAGAATATTGTTTATAATAATCATCATGTTTAAGTACAGTTACTTTTTTTGTTCATTAGTTTATCCATCTTGGGACTGGTTGAATGCGTACCTCCATTGATTTCTATTCTGAGCTAGTCTACACATTTCCCTGAAATTCCCACAGCCTACATCTTCCACTATCGGTGTGCAGTTGTCTAACCTAGGTCTACCTCTACTTCTCTTTTTTCCTATCTCTGCTTCTAATATATTCCGCACTATTCACTCATGCCTTTGTATGTGCCCTATCATCCTATCTCTCCTATTTTTTACCGTTTTCCACAAATTTCCTTTTTCTCCTATCATTTTTAGTACATCTTCGTTCTTAACTTTGTCTGTCCATGATATCTTCATCATACGTCTGTAGCACCACATTTCAAAGGCTTCTACCTTTTTCTTGTCCGCTTCTCCTACTGTCCAGGCTTCACAGCCATACAGTGATGTTTTACACATATGTTTTAGCAATCCTTTCCTTGTTTCTATGTTTGTTGTCTTTGAACACAGAAGTTGCTTTTTCTTGTTAAATGTAGCACGACCTTGTGCTAATCTTTGTTTTATATCTTTTGCGCTTTTCCGATCTTGCGTTATTTGGCTTCCTAGGTAGCAGAAATCCTTAACCTCTTGTAAGTTGTTGTTACCTATTTGTATTCTTGTTTTTGATTTATTTTTCCATCCTTTGCATACTAGTACTTTAGTTTTATTTTTGTTAATTTTCATACAGTATCTATGTGTTAGAACCGTTTCCATTTCATTCTTCCATGCTAGATGCTAATACTGCTATATCATCTGCAAATCTAAGCATATCTATTTTTTGTCCCTACATAGTAATTCCAAATGTCTTCCTGCAGTAGACAGTATTCATTGCCTCTTCAATGTACAAGTTCCTAATGTTTACTTCTCTACGCTCCTGCTCTAATTCTATTACTGCTGTTTGCTCTTTGTATAAGCTATATACTATTCGTCTATCCTAATAACTCATTCCAATCTTTTTGAGTATTTGGAACATTTTTTTCCATTTTACATTGGCGAATGCTTTTTCCAGATCTACAAACCTCATATACACGCTTTCCCCTTTTACTATTGTTTTTTCCATTATCACTCTCAGAACTATTATAGCCTCCCGTGTTCCCATGTTTCGCCTAAACCCAAATTGATCTTCTCCTAGTATTTCTTTAGCTCGTTTTTCCATTCGTCTTTGTATAATTCTAGTTAATATTTGTGACACGTGTGCTGTCAAACTTATTGTTCTTTTTTGGTATAGTTACTATGATGTTATGTTTGAAATATTTGGGTATCTCGCCTGTCTCATACATACAGCTCACAAGTTGGAAGAGATGTTCTGTTACTGCTTGTCCAGCGGCTTTTAGAGTTTCTGCTTGCACCTTATCTGTACCCGGCGCCTTACCATTTTTCAGACCTTTTAATGTTAATTCAAACTCGTCTCTAAGTGTAGGATATCCCAAGTCATAATTTTCAATGTCCGATTCATGTTCTAATGCAGTTAGTTCCTTTCCTACATATAAATTCCCTATATATTCTTGCCATCTACCCACTTTCTCTACATTTTCTATAATGACGTTTCCTCCCGCGTCCTTTATATTTTTGCTATAGGGTTTTATATCCCTAAAATTGATTCTAATTAGTTTGTATGCTTCATCTGTCTTTCCTACTTCCATCTTAGTTTGTATCTCTCTGCACTTTTTATCAATCCATTGTTCTTTAGCTTTCCTGCATTTGCGAATAATTTCCCATTTTATGGCTTTGTATCTCTGTTTTCCTGTTTCGTCTGATTTATTTTTGTATTTTCGTCTTTCTTCTATTCAATTCAGGATATTCTTTGTTATCCATGGTGTCTTATTTTCTTTTTGTGTATTCCCCAGAATATCTCTGACCGCCATATCTAGGCTGGATTTAATGTTATTCCATTCTGTTTCTACTTCCTTAGTATCAGATATATTCCCGATATCTTTCAGCAATTCATTTGACTTTTTTTCGAATTTTTCTTGAATATCTTTATCTTTTAGTTTCTCAAAGTCAAAGTGCTTTTTTCCGTTTCCTTTTTTGCAAATTTTCAAATTTAAGTGCTGCCTTCATAATTACGATGTTGTGGTCAGTGTCTATATCTGCTTCTGGGTAGTTTCTACAGTCTTTTACTTGATTTCTAAACCGTTGTCTAACAAGAGTTTAATCTATTTGATATCTTCCTATATCTTTTGGCATCTTCCACGTATATCATCTTCTAGCATGATGTTGAAATAATGTGTTTGTGATGATTAACTTGTTCTTGGCGCAAAATTCTACCAGTGTAGTAGAGAGGTGTTTCATTCTGTTGATGCCAAAGTATGTTACCAAGTATTCTTAGTTCATTTGCAATCAATGTTGGAATTAACCTTTCCTGTGAAAATTACAAATATCTTGTGCC
Source organism: Platerodrilus igneus (assembly GCA_036346225.1). Classification (NCBI taxonomy): domain Eukaryota; kingdom Metazoa; phylum Arthropoda; class Insecta; order Coleoptera; family Lycidae; genus Platerodrilus; species Platerodrilus igneus. Next base: position 10,462,382 of record JARFIW010000791.1, read on the forward strand.
GGTCAAGTTGACAACTAAAGAACACGAACTCATAATTCTGTCTCTGACTATGCATGTTCACACGTTAGCTGTGACTCTTTCATCTATCGTGGTTTCTGTTAGGCCCAATACCTACCGTTTTGTCTATTTACAGTTCCATTAGGGAAAAATGAAAATTCATCCGTGAAAATAGTGTTTAGCGCAAACATCTCATAACTAACGCGGTCGCTTTGCATCTCTTCACGGAACTGTGCCCGATCAAAATCGTTTTCTGATAATTTTTGAGTTAAAGTAACTTTAAAGGCTGAAATTTATGTTTATGTAAAACATTAAGCACCGTAGCATGACTCGAATTCATTCATCACACATGGATGTGGATTTTGATCAACCCCTAGTAGAATGTCAAGTTGCATATCTGCATCGACTGCTTGGCGACCAGGTTTGGATAAATCACCTACATGTTCACATTCTCTGTTTTTACTTACGATTTTACTGAAAGTAGATCGTGCTATTGGCGGACGATATTGATCAGCCTCATTAAAGAGAACGCAGAATTTCACTGTAGTTCTTTTCTATCTCCATAGGCATACGTTATAAGAATTTTGCGATTTTTTCCGAAAAAGACATTGTTACTAATTGTAAGATTTATGGAGAGAAAACAAGAAATTACAAACACTAATCTTGTTAAAAGTTTATTTGACCGCCAGCAAATTAGCATTTGCTACACCTTCCAGTCAAAATAAGCCTAAAATATAAAATACTGAAATTTCCCAATTAAATCTTTATTTGCATTTTTTTGCAACTTAATAAAATTTTTATACTACAATACTCAAAAAGATGTATTCTATCACTGTGTCGAATAAAAGCAGAGATTGTCAGTTAAATAAATTCATTCCTGTTGACTGTACATAGTTGAAAGTATTTCAAAAGTAGCGAATTTACAATATTGTTTATCCATTTCACTCTCTGTTCTACAAAACAGTATTTTGCAAGATATCTGAAGTGTTCCAGACTTTTTATCACATTGTATACATACATATATGTACATATACATACACTGCTGTAATATTTAACTATTCACAAGAGCTGCAGGTTACATACCTTCTCAGCATGCCGAGTTTGCGTTCAGCGCCGTGGAAGAAAACCTGAAAACTAACACAAAAGTCTCTCATCCATCTCAAAACTAAAAACATGAAGCTTCAAATTATTTACAAGCAAAGTGGTCTAAAGCGTCATTTATTTACAACTTCATACACCTCATAATATCATAATAAAGTACATACAAACCGTCTTCTAAATCTTAAAAATTGTGTTCGAAACAAAAAAGAATGTTCTTTAGAAAGTCAAAAATTAATGTATGCAAAATTATTCTCTTTCTATGCCATTAATAAATATTTTGTATCCTTCAAGGACAAATATCGCAAGATCGCACCTGGTTAAACTCCGCACTTCATAATATAACTGATAAATCATTAGTATAAAGCCTATACAATAATTTACGAAATCCCCGTAAATATACAATTTATCTTTGTCAGATCTAAAAAAAAATGCCTTATCCAACAAAAAATTTATTATAATTAAAACATAACATCAAGAGTTATTTACTTTAACAAACAAACAAATGACTTCAAATTACCTTGTTCTAAAGTGGGTCGTGGATTGTACATCAGGTGTTACCAGTTTTCATTTCATGTAATAAATTTCCATTGCACCATTCCATTTGAAATTTGCTTCATTGATAGAAACAAAAATTCATACAAATCAATGCTACACAATTTTCTCGTTTTCAAATTAGCTGCTTAGCGGACCACCAACGCATACTGTTTTCTTATATTTTAGGGCAAAGTAATAACAATACTAGAGTTACCAACTCTAAAATACACTAGAACATCGTAATCCTTAATCAAACTTGAAAAGCGTAAAACATAAGTCCCGAGGCTCCTTTTTGTAAAGGCCTGATGCCACCAACAAACATACGTCGTTTCAAATATAAACATATCAACTTTTGTTATAAAATCTGGGAATACCGGTTACCTGCCTCAATTCATTTAACACCTGTGTCCACATGTGCGTTATAAATTAATTAATTCCTAGAATTTATCCAGATAAAAAAGTCATGATCTACAACGTTACTAGAAATTTGACCCAACTTAGCGTGTGAAATCCAATTAGTTGATTATTAGGAAGGTTTTTGTATTTTACGTTAGTGTCTGTTGACTTGATAAATTCCATGAACTTGTAAGTTTTAGATACAACTTTACAACATTTTAACTTTATAAAGAAATAAAAATATAAAAATAAGTTACTTTTTAAACGAAAATTTTATGAACGGTAGCTTTTCACGTAGTCTTCGTATAAATGGTATACCGCTGCAATGACTCATATATTAGCGCTTCCTGCAATTACGATGTCAGAGAAAATCATTTAGTTATCGTATGTAACCAACGTCTATTAAAGTTAGGAGTTATCTTGATTACCGGTTATGTCCTTAGTATATTACTACTCAAAATTCCAGGTATTTGCTTTGTGGCAAAAATACAATCTTTTCCATAATGTAGACATTTTATGTTTTAGTTCCTACTCTATTAATTTTCTGACTTTTAATTTCCACATTAGGAGTAGTGGAGACACTTTATGTTTTAGATAAGAAGGTTATGTTATATTGGATATACTGTTTATGAATGATTGCTTTAAGTGTGTTTATAGTTATGCAGAAAATAAAAATAATCTATTTACATCCTGATAGTTACGTAGTTTATTTTAGCTTGGGAGATAATTTCTCTCCCACAATAACTATATTTTGAATGTTTGAATTTTACTTTGTAATTAATACAACTCCGAAAATCGAAAGCAAATTATGTACAAATACAATTAAGTTTTGTAACCTTTACCTTTCGTGCTTCACCACAATAGAATAGCTTGAATACTTGCACCATAGTGTTTACGGTCCTAGCAATAATCCACAAGCTAACCTTCCGGAAGAGGTATTTTGGTATTCCTTACAACCCTCAAATGTTGTTATTGCAAACTAAAATTATGCGGGTCAATCTCCAAGCTCCAAGCACCCTACGGCTATTTTATCCTACAAGGATGTAAAGGAAGCTTAGTGAATGACTATTGAATATTTGCATAACAAGGTAGTCATTTAAATATGTAAATACAGCATTGGGTTTTTAATATTAAAAATATTGTTTCATAGTATAAACAAATTTGCTATGTACTGCGGTTACGCACAAGATTTAAATTAGTCCATTTTTCTAATTGATGACCTGTCCGGTAGTTCAAAATGCAGATTGGAAAGTTGTAAGTTCAAATTCAAACCGTGGCATATTTTATTTCTTTCAGTTATTATTTTGGTTTGAAATGGTTATTTGAGCTTTGCATAAACACCTAAGGTATTAGAGACTAGCTTGTCTTATCAAACTGCCTTATATTCGTGTTTAGGTATGCGTGAATGTGTGTGTGTGTGTGGAGGGGTGTGCAAGTGTATGTGTTTGCGAATGTGTGTGTGCGTGCACATGTGTGTGCGCGCGCATGTGCGTGTGCGTGTGCGTGTGCATATGCGTGTGGTGTGCGTGTGCTTGTGTGTGTGCGTATGCGTGTGTCTGTGCATGTGTGTGCGTGTGTGTGCCTGTGCGTGTGCATGTGCGTGTACATGTGCATGTGCGTGTTCGTATACATGTGCGTGAGCGTGTGCATGTGCGTGTCCGGTGCGTGTGCGTGTGCGTGTGCGTGTGCGTGTGCGTGTGCGTGTGCGTGTGCGTGTGCGTGTGCGTGTGCGTGTGCGTGTGGGTGCGTGTGCGTGTGTGTTTACGTGTTTGCGTATCTGTTTTTATATTGTGTATTCGTATATGTAGCGTATGTGTTTGTTATTTTATAATTTAGTTACAAATTTTTGAATTGTGTTAGTAATGTAGTTATGTTGCATAGGTTACGAAATATACTACTAAGGCTATTATATCAGTTTTTTATTTACGCTTTTAATTTTGGTGTATATATAACACATTTCTAGAAATATCTTTTCTTTTAATTGATTTTATTGTCTTTGTAAAATTTTGGGTTTTTAATTTAATTTATATTTTCGCTTAGTACGCGGCTTTAGGCGTATATTTAATCATTTCTGTGTGTTTTGTAATGTGTTGGAAAACGTTTTGTGATGTCTGCCCAATAAACGGTTGGTCGGAGTCTAAGCAATTGATTTTATTAATTAGATTCTATTTTACAGACGTTTTTCTCACTATTTTTTATTATTGTTTTCAAAACCTTTTATTCGTTTTGTGATTAGATTTTAGCATACGATATGGATTTGTAAAGATTGTCTATGTGGGTTCTATTGTTAATAATTGTTATATTATTACTGCAATTGTTTCATTGAATAAAAATTATGTGATTATTTTTTAAGGTAACTATTGTTTTTTAAAAAATTTTTAAATTCTTCTAAACCTTTTGATATAAAGGGGAGTGTGATTCCTTTTTAATTCTATTTTTAATCCTACGATAAATTTTATCTTTACGTCATATAAATGATACGAATAATAATTTAGATAACCTTCTAAGCGGAATGGCTTCATATAAATAATATTGTTATGGATTCTTTAATTAATAGTGTATCTAGAAAGGAGATTGAATCGTTATTTTTGGTTCCTTTTGTAAATTTTAATAGATTGCAGGAGGGATGTTGTTTGTCTTTTGATAAATATGAACTACAATAGTATTAAGATATTTTGGTAACGAGCTTTCGATAATTAATATAAAGGAGTTTATTAGAAAACAGAAAAAAGATGTTGTGCCCTGCGACTTGGCTTTGGTTCGAGTGTTGGTATTGTTTTGCTAATAAATGTGTACGTAAGTAACCTTTTGTCTATTTTCTCTCCAACTATAAACGGGTCTTAGAAAATGTATGCATGTACTGTTGTAGATTTGGTAAAGCATAAGAAGTTTTATACCGTATTATCAACAGTGTAGAAAGCTTGCCATTAGTGACTTGTGGACATAGAAAAAAGAAAGTTATGCAAAAACATCTTCAATATCAACAAGAAGTGTTTAATTCTGAACTAAAAAGTTTTTATGAGTAAAATTAGTAAATATACAAGAAATGGAAATACTTTTGACGAGCACCAATTTTACTAAGAAAATTTTATTTCATAAATTCAGAAAAATGCGATAGAAGACCAATTTATTTAGACATCTACTTATATAAGAGCTGCACTGAATAAATATATTAATTACGTTTGACACATACACAAGTGGCTATTAAAGAAATTTCATCCGAATTTTAAAATAAAAAGATAAAGTTTTATATAGATATAAATTCAAATACATATAAATATTCCCAAGTATATGATAACGGAAAACTTGCATAATTAATAATTTAAAAAGATTACATGTAATTTAATAACAAATATACGTATTTTTAAATAAATGCGATTTATTTATATACAAAAAGGTTTAAACCATTAAGTCAAGAAGGTATCAGACATTAAAAGCTTGGTTAATGACCCAGGCTCTAGAATGTATTGGAATATTGATATAGAGAGATATGGAAAACGACGAGTTCAATGGCAAAGTACTGAAACCTCCTAGAATAAATGACCTCAAAAGAGTTTATTGAAACCCTGACGTGAGAGAGTTCTGCCGTTGATAGCATAGAGAGTATACGTAATTAAATTCGTACACAAAATTGTACCAAAATTTGGCAGCCAACAATTATTTAAAACATATTAAAATGTGAATTTAAAACAAATTAAAGTTATCGTATTTACATACATACATAAACAACTTTTGATTGCTTTTAATTGAATGTTATGACCTCGGTTAAATTTACTTTAGTAATTCTAAGATGAAAAATAATATGATTTGAGTCACCTTAAATTTTCAAAATTTAATCGGAAAGCAGGAGTGCGAAAAACAAAAACATAAACATGTTCTTCCATTAAATAAATAACGTTTTAATTTAGTTTAACTAAAATAGTATTTTAGTTCAGATTCTATCAAAGTAATAATTTTGTTATACATTAAATCGTGTTAACAGCCAAAGAATATATAAATACTTTAGTAATCGTTGCTTGTGTACGACACTAGCAATCAAAAAAAATTTGGAATTTACAAATTATATCAAAGAGAACAAATCACATTTAGTAGATTTACGCCATATTTACAACTCAGTATCAATTACACTCTAAATTTATCAGAAATTTACTTTTATAAATTAAGAACAAGTGCAAGGATTACATTGACTTAAATATAGTTATATCACTACAAAAAAGTTTTGAACGAGGTTGCTTTGAATACTTTGAATACATTATAAATTTTGCAAATGACCTTATTTAGCAACAGATGTATAACAGATGTATAACACAATTAACCAGAACAATAAGGGTCACTAGGAGAGCATACCAAAAGTTTCTAGAATGTCGCTACTACGCGCACAGTTTTTGTAGTACGCGGTTCTTCTGCTGGTGGTTCGTTAGGGCACGTTCTCTGTAGTCAGTGTGCCAAAAGGTATCGATGTTGAAAGTTGCGTTTGCACCCAATGAATATTCTTCCAATAGCTGTTATGTGGAGGTGTTGTTTTTGTCATGGAGAAATTTTATGAACAGCGTCAACTAAGTCGGCAAAACGCTTCCCTTTGAGGTTCCTTTTCATCCGTGGAAATAGAAAAAGTCGCTGGGAGCCAGATCAGGTGAATAAGGGATTCTGGCAGAACAACCATGCCGTTTTTTTCTATGAAGGTGGTCACCGAGACAGCGGTGTGGGCTGGTGCATTGTCGTGTTGAAACCTAATCAACACAATTCCATCTTTCGGGCTATTTTTGCTGCACACTGTTGCGCAACCTCTTAAGAACCTCCAAGTAGAAAACTTGGTTGAACGCTATTCATAAAATTTCTCCATGAAAAAACGACGCCTGCACATAACAGTTCTTGCAAGAAAATTCACTGCGGGCAAGCGCAACCTTCCACATCGAAGCCGCTTGCCACACTAAATAAGGAGGGTGTGCCCTAATGAACCACTGGCGGTAGAACCTCGTACTATAAAAACTGCGCCCGCAGGAGCGACATTTTGGAAACTTTTGGGAACCTCCTCGTATAATACGTAACTTCACTGAAAGTAAATTTATTTAACCAACAGAAAAGTTTTGTAAACAAAATAAATTTTTGTATTTTATAAGTATTTTATACGTATTTTATAAACGAATCAGTTTTACAAAAGGACATGAACTACAATTATCAGACATTTATATTTCCATATACCCTTTGCGTTTTATAGAACAAATTCTTCAGCATAAACTAGTCTAAGTAAGAATCAGTTTTTATTTAAACCATCTGCAATCGCTAACAGCTGTGGTGGCCATTGTTGTCTACTTCAACCAAACGACGGCAAAAATAATTATTATTCAGTACTGTAACTTGCACTAGTAAGCATTTTATCCGGAACTAAATCAAGGGTAGCTTACTTCCAAATAATTTTCCTTACTCTGCTTGAAAAGGAATTAGCCCGTGAATACTTAATAATAAGTAAAACTGCTAATAACTAAAAACTTTAATAACACTAACAACCATCGCGTTCAACTGACTATTTCTTATAAAGTAAAAATTAAATTCCATTAGTCAGATTCACTCGACTGCCTGATCGTCTAATGCATAGCGCTAGTTTTAAGGACCAGGAATGAACTAAGGTTCCTTCCATGGTTAGAGTCAAAACTAAAACTCTACGCACGTTTAAATTTCAAGATAATTCTCAATTGGTGCTGTATTCCTCCGAGAAACAGCTGTAAGTGAGAACGAAGAAGTATTTTGAAAATGAATTAAAACATCTGAGTCGTGCACGAGTAAATAGTATTGTCTATATACGGGTTCATTTCACTATTTACGTTTGAAAACACAGCATACAAACATATGTCAATTATTTCAATTTGGAAGGTGTTTATATAAAACAAGAATAAATATATTATTTTACCACCAAAATGATTTATATTAAAAATTACTGCATAAATTAATGCTAATACAAGTGGGTATAATAGAACTTGCTGCAACATACTTATTATTAACAGATTTTAAAAACTTTTATTTATTGAATTTTGCGGGAAAAATGCCACCGAATTACATATCGCTAGGAGTACTTAGTTATTTAAAATTTTTAAAATGAGGTTGTTGACGCTTATGGATTGTGGGGTGAAGCGTTGAAGATTACATGTTTAAATTATGATTTAAAAATAAAAATAGACGCTTGCAAGCATTTTCCTAAAACATTTGTTTCAACCATTTTTACAATGTATCCGTTACTTTCGAGAAACAGTGTATGATTTAATTAAGCAAGGAATGCGATTTTCAAATGAAAGGTCAGTTGGTTTACAATATACCGCAAAAAAACATACTCGGTACAAAGGTAATTACATACCTTCGTATAAGAACAATAAATTGGATTCTGATGGATAAGATCCGTTAAGTCATGTGCAAACTTGAATTCATTTCTTTCAAATATGAACAAAAAGTAGGAATATTGTAAAAGCCTCTTTAATAACCACATGCCTTAAAATTTCTAGGTTAATCGCATACTACAAGTACATTTAAATATCGGTTAACCGAGAAGTACCGTTGACCTCAAACTTCATATTGAATAATAACCCAAATTCCTATTTTTTACAACTAGCTGGTATTGCAAATTTTTATACCATTGCTAGTCTTAGCACTGGTTTATTTATTCTACTAACTACCGTAACGCAACCATTGATCACATTAAATAGTTTACAGATATGCTAATAAGCCGCTACTAAATATGTTAATAGGATATGCGTACGTTTATTGTTAACATTAATTCAGTACTAAATGCTATAGTGAATAAACTGATTTACATAAACCTCTTTAACTTACATAATAGTATATTTTGATAAATTGTTAACCTCTTAGGTAAGACTTCGTTTTAGAAAAACACTTTTTTTAGAGATTATATAAAAAAAATTTCGATAGGGAATTTTCCCCTGAGCAAGAATATGTTATTCATTTTGTGCGGAAACTACCCCTTAAAAAGTTATGGTTAAAATACTCTCCCGTTAGAAGTCTATAGGAATTTTGTTTTATTTTATTAATATTGATTATTGGTTAGAAAATAGAACCTAACCTAACCTATCATAACCTTTTTTTTTATAGAGGATTAGGAATATCTTTATATACACCCTCGACCGGATGTTCTACGTCGGGGGTAGTGTCGGACTCTCGCTATGAGTTGCGCCTACCGACTAAATCTTTCCCTCTCTTCCCACTGGTGAGATAAGCATCCCGGGACCGCTGATAGGCATTACTTCAGGTGCTTGTGCGGTATGTTACAGTTTTTTAACTTTTTCGTCTTGGTTCTTAGTTTGTATTTATTGTCTTTTCATGTTTTTCTTTTTCCTTCATAATTGTTCTTAACATGTTGGTAATATTATTCCATTGGGCTTGGTTTTTAAGAAGTAGCTCCGCTATGTTGCTCCCGGTAATTATTGTCCGACATTGTATTTCTGTTTGTAGTCGTTGTTGCATCCATCTGTCGCAGACAAAAATTGTGTGATGTGGAGTGTCTTCATCAGGACAGTACCAGCATGTGCTCTTCTCTTTTTTTTAAATTTTATGCAAATATTTGGAAAATGTCCTGTGAGGGCTTGCGTTAGGTAATAATCCATTTCTCCCCATTGTCTATTGTGCCAATCCTTTACATTTTTTTATGAAAGTATTGGTCCAACCCTGATATGTTTCCCATTCCGTTTGCCATTTATCCATTAATTGCTGTTTGATTTCATATCTATTTCTGTAGTTTTGTTGATGTACTCTCTTGAATTTTTAGATGTATCGGCATGGTGCCAGAGATGGCCAACACAGCTGTTGTCGACACCGTCCTATACTCCGATGTGATTCTTGTTGCTATTTTTTTATTGATTTTTTCCAGCATAGCTTGATAATGTTTATACTTGGTTGCCTCATGATAGATAACCGCTCCATATAGAAGTGTCGAGTTAATCGTGGCAGCTATCATTTTTCTCTTTTATGTTTTAGGGCCTTTTATATTTGGAGTGATTTTTGCCATTGCTGTGACCGCTTGGTTGGCTTTGTTGTAGATTTCTCTAATGTGGGTTGTCATCTTGAGATTTCTATCCAGATATATTCCCATATACTTGACTGCAGTTTTACTACAAATAACGTGTTTGTCAATTTGTATTTCGATGTTTTTAAGCTTTTGCCCTTTTTTACCTGGAAAATTTGGAATTTTGCAGAACCCAGTCTCTAGTTTCTGAATTGTTCGTCCTAGGTATTCTTTTACTATTACTTCTAATGCTCTACCATCTTCTTGTAATTCTTTTAGTCCAGTGGTGGTGATTTTCCATCCCCTTTTTACGATATGTATACGATATGTATCTGTGCCCACTCAAGGTTTCCGATTCATCATCGACTTTCCATTGTGCGATATTATTTGCCATATATGTAGAGGTTAGAGTAATATCGATGATGGATTCACCATTTGCATTGCAAAATGTAGGCGTTTGCCCTTTATTTATTAACTATTATATAGTTTGTCTCTATCCACTCTTCAATCGCCACCCCTTTTTGATTTGTGTTATTTGAGTTTAAAGATACTAGATTTCGCATTTATATCCCCCACCTATAACATACGGTCCTCGTTTTGATCGCAGGTAGTAAGTGAGATCATCCAAGAAAACGAGAAAATCTTGAAAGTCCTGGTTTGGGGAAAAATAACATGAGTAATATCTTATATTTCCGACTTCGATGCATAAAAAACCTATCCCGAGATATACTGATGTTATCTTTATCTCTATATCCCTGCGAGTAGCAATTGCTGAGTCTCTATTTTGGTCGACGATCATGTTTACCGTGCTTGATCTAATTGGTTCCTGTATGAGGACTATGTCGATTTCTTTTTCATTAATAATTTGTCTACTCAGGTCTTGTGCACTTTTATGTCTGTCAACATTTATCTGTAAAACGTTTATGTTATTTCTAGCATTACTCTCTCTGTGTGATCTATCCACCGCCATTTTTATATTGTGAGAGCTTTTGTCTTTTATGCATTTTTGCATTTGCCAGGGCTTTTCTAAAAGCCCCGCATCTACCACTACCTATTTTATGGTTCTCATTTTCACATAGTACACCTATTTCTGCGTTTTGGCATTCTTTCTTCTGATGCCCTTTTTGGCCGCATTTATGGCAATTTTCTCTTCTGTCTGGTCCTGTGCATGCTTCATGATTATGCTCATACGACCAACATCTCATGCATCTTCTCACTTCTATCCTTTTTTCGATCTTACAAGTAAATAATTCAATACGAATCGGCTCTTTTAGTAGCTTGTCGGCTTGTTCTTTATTTACTGTTAAAGTAATAGTATTTGTGCCCATATACTCGGTCTAATTTCACTTGTCGTGATAGGCTCCTGTGTGTCTCTGCCAACTTTTTCCTCTATTGCGTGGATTATCTCATCTTTGCTGGCTGTAGGGTCGATGTCTTTTAGATGAAGTGTAATCTTTTTGTTTATCTTATCTTCTATGTTGATTATTTTGCTATTTGCGGAAAATTTTTTATGGTTTTACTTATATTTTCTAATACCTCTGAGTCTTTACTCGTGGTAATTATTAAATTTCCGTTTCTAGTCTTTCCTGCCGAGCAAATTGCATCTTTTGTTTTGTCATCTTTTAGGTTTTTTTTTATACTTTTTATTAGGTTAGTATATTCCTAGTCTGTCTGTTTGACGATTACCGCATATGTTTTCCTTTCGTCTTTTTTTTAATTTTGTCCATATCCCGTTGTCTGTTCCCTTTACATATAAATTTATTTTTAGTTTAGTTTTATAGAATACACATTCAGTCATTTTTTGAGGGTGATCCAAACTAATTTGATTTACTTGGTGCAAAGATATTTTGTCTTCAAGTAAGGTGGATTCTTTTACGAAGTTTAACGCCCTCCATATTCCTTCTTCCGTACCCTCATACATTATTCTTATTACCTTCTCACTAATAGTCTCTTCGAATTTTGTTGTTTTTATATTTGTAACGTGTTCCATCACGTCGATTTAAAGAGAAATTAATTTTTATGAAACTTGGTATTTAGAGGTTTTGGGGGAGGGGAGGGAGAGGGGGCTGAATACAAATCTGAAGTCAGATTTTCCAAATTCAAAATGGCGAATCAAATATGGCGGATGAATTTTTTAAACAATTTATTGAATTTTTATAAAACTTGGTACCTATGGGTTTTTGAGATCGTTTATTACAAATCTAAAGTCAGATTTCTTACGTGTACTTGCCACGCGACATAACCCTATGTTTACATATACAACATTTTGTTCTTTCTCCTTCAGATGAGATATAAAAGTAAAGAGGTTGCCTTGATCCTTTTCTATTTCGTTTGACCGAAAACGAACAAACTGTTATCTATGTAGACACAGAGTGAAAACTATAAATCAAGAACTTTGCCGAAATACGAAATTGCTTCATTGCCCAGTCACCATATATAGGTGCCCTAGATGCAGACGCACACAAGATTTAATCGCTCTGCGAAGAACCTCAGGTTTGCATTCTTTAAGAGAATATATTTTCTAGAACCACGTACCGAAATATGGAGATTAATGATTGATATTTTTCTTTGATATACAAAAGCTTATGAACGAATGTATAGATTTAGAGAACTTTTGGAAACCTAAAAAATACACCTACACATCCAGTTAAATGTACGTTATACGTGGTTATTAGAGTTAATAGATTTTTGGGTAACTGGGTAATAGGGTGCTGGAGTTCTTGTTTATAAGTTAATTTTTAGAGACCAGACGGATAAACGTAGAGATTAAGCTGAATAAGTTGTTATTGGGGGTTGATGTACGTTGAGTTATAAGGTTAAATGGGTTGTACAACCAAGGGGTTAAGTGGGTTATGGGAAAAAGTTGACGATGAGGTTAAGTAATTTATAAAACTCTGGAATTTAATCTTGGATTTTTAGATTACAAATTCAGTTTTAAAGTTATGTGCGTTTAATTGCTTAAATTATAGGTTTTGAGTTTATGGCAGAATCCTGATGTGATGGAGTTGAATAGGCTTCGGATTCGTATCCTTAAACATATAATAAACATGGTCAGACCTCAGATCAGAACAAAACATTTTTTGTGTCTGTGCTACGAATCCAAAGTCGAAGTTCCAAAATTCAAAATGTCAGATCAAATATGGCGTATGAATTTTTTTATTTTGAAAATCTGACTTTAGATTCGTAATCACCAACGCTAAAAATCCCTAGATACCAAGTTTCATAAAAGCTTAGTAATTTTTTTAAAGGTCGATCGCCATATTTGATCAGCCATTTTAAATTTTGAAACTTTGACTTCAGATTCGTTATCAGTGACCCCAAAAACCTCTAGATGTCAAGTTTGAAATACATCCGTCAATATTTAAAAAAGCGTGTTTGCCTCATAGAATCCGCCTCGTTTTTGAGATTATATCAAGAACCTGATGTGATAGAGTAAAATAGGTTTCGGATAAGGTTTCAGCGATTCCAATAACATAGTCAGCATCCACATCATGAAGAAATTTTTTTTTGTGTGATAGTGTAATGAACATTGCGTAACCTCGTATAATAATTTTCATTCGTAAGTTTTGCTAAGCAAAAGTCAGTTGTGCTTAGAAAAAAACGTTGTCGATTTCAAGCTTTTCCAAAATAGCAGTACACTTGTAGTATGTTTGAGAAAATCCATTTAGTATAAAAGCTGCAATTGATTATGTATAAAAATTTACCTCCATAATTCTTGTCTACAAATTGGCAGCGCTTCAAAATTCAGAAACACTAAAAAATTTATCTTCTCTAATATTTCTCGTTTTTGTTTGTTACTTTCCATATTGTAAAACATTACAAGTGATTGATCGTTTATAGACGAACATTAATAAAATGTCTTGACATCCATCTTAAATATAAATTTACGGCATGTAAGCAGACGATACACTACTCTCAAAGCAATTTGGTTCAGGTATAAAATATTTTAGTGCCTATGGGAACATCCATTAAGCCAAAAGAATAGCATATTATTTATGATGCTATGAAAGCGACAATAGAGAATACTTTGCATTAGCAATTACTATAACTATAAAAGAAATGAGTCTTATTTTATTTTGATTTAATGCATTGCACAAGTTCCCATAAACAATCATCCTTTGCTAAAGGTAATTATGAACGTTAAAGGTTATGTAATATTCAATCAGCGTTAAAACCGTTAGGAAACGAAAATCATGTTTCATTAGGTAACAGACTAATGAAGGTGCCGAAGTAATTGTTTCTGTTCTATCGTAATGGTTGTTTTAAGTACCTATTAGCATAGCTTATGTTGCTCATTAAAGTTCGACCCAAAAGGTTAAGACGTTATTCATAACTCATTTTAACATCGAGGAAGAACAGTACTGTGTTATCGTGATGTTCGGATAATTTTAATTAACTACATCCATGACCAAGTAACAAGGTAAGGATTTGTTCGAGGTATAAAGTATCGTTGGGCGATCGTCCAACTTGAACTCTTTTCTCACATTATGACAAATGCTACATTGTTGGTACGTTATTCCACTTTTTTAATGGCGAAAGTTTCTATAAACGTAGGGTTTCTCAACTTAAAAATAGGAAATGTAAGAATTTAACTAGGGCGCAAGATGAAAAATAAAGAAACTGTTAGAAATTACACGAAGATGAACGTTCACACAGCTTTCCCCAACCCCCACAATTATAGCCCTACGGACTAAGTTCCAAAATTCCAAATCTTCTTTCCTTGAACTTGCCAACTTCCTATCAGAAAGAAAATAAATATTACGTAGCCCTCCTTCAGGAACCATACATTATAAACAATAAAGCCCCAAATGCCTCCCCCCCTCCTCAACATAACCTACTTCATCCCAACCCACAAATTCACCTCCACAATAGTAATAACCAATCACAATATTGACACCTGTTACATATTGCAACTCTCCCCTCAAATAACGACAGTTGAAATACATTGGTCAACGGTAACTTCTTCTTAATCTTCTCGTATTTCTAATACCAAAACCACACTAACACATACTTGCACAGACTAAACAACATTATAAGCTCCATTGAAGACCACTCCTACATGATCTCAGCAGACAAATGCTAAATACTCACAATGGCACAATACTTATAGCGACGAAACAGGAGCCATAATGGAAGACTTTATTCTACAACACCACCTAAATTCTTCTTCAAATATTCCAATCTGGAAATCCTCTACTTATCAATCCCATACAGACATTGCCCTGGCCTCACTATCCGCTGCACACATAATCATTTCCTGGAATCGATCAAGGCAGAGAAGCGACCCAAATCCTATATCCTAAAACATCCTCCCTAGTAGCCTAAACGACCCTCCATTAAAATCCAAGCATTTAACATAAATAAGCGAACTGGTCCAAAATACTTCAGTCACTAACGGAACAACTCCAGATTTTTCTTCAAAGCAATACGAAGACATAAGCCCGCACACATTAACTAAGATCATAATAAAAACATACAAAATACCGTCGCTGCCTCCATCCTGACGAGACACTTTACAACCAAGCCAACACTTTGGCGGACAAACTACCTAAACAGTACCAGAGCAACCATAATACTTACCAGAGATAGACTCCAAAGAGCACGACGGAACTCGCTACTTACTATATTGGACATTCAAGTACACGAACAACACTACTCCAAAGAACGAAACTTATACAAACACATTATCCGAAACACTAAAAAGCACTCTACCAGGACATGATTTCAGAACCAAATGCCGACCCTTGGAAAATTTACCAAAGACTTATCAAACCGTCAATTCCTTTATGTCACAATCTCACCGGTAAACAACGAACTTCTTACCATAGACAATACCCATTCTACTCTACTGCATTCAGCAATCCTCTCTCCAATCCTGAATTTCCTTAACTTTTGATAACAGTAAATAGCAGACAGCACTATAGTCCCTCTCACTACAACACCAGGCACAGAACTGTTGATTGAAGACCTAACTCAGCAGTAGCCAAACTCCATCTCTTAACTCTTATTATTCAAAAATCCCAGCCGGTCCTGAGACCATCCGTTCACACCCTTTTTGAAAAATGTTTATCAATAGTCACGTTCTCTGATCCTCTTTAATAAGTTCAACTGCGATTCAACTTCCTAAACATTCCCAACACTAATACATTCGCATACGCACATGACCTAACGTTTTTAGTCCACGGAAACTCCCGATCCTCTCTAGAAATGAATCCTGGTCAAAACTCAACAAACAACCTATTTCTCTTCAAAAACAAAGCTTTTGCTTCTGAAAGGATTCCTAGACATAGGTTAAAATCCATCAATCCGCATCCATAACTTTATCCCAATCTGTCATATTCCTCGATACCCGTCTTAAAACTCATATACATATAACTAAACTACGTTCCACAACAAAGAACATTATGTTCAACCTATACCAATGACTACTCACTACCGTCCAACACACGTCCACGCGTAAATTAATCCTTAACCTAATAATCAGCCCAAAAATTCGATATGCAGTATACTCCTGGTTCACCTTAACCCCATTAACATTTCGGAAAACTCTAAACATAATAATCCGACCGTTCGTTTGTATATCTCCAAAGTTATGATATCATCTCAGCAGCCGTTCTATGCCCTTTTTATAAAGCCTTCCCATAGACTTGCAATTACATGTACACAATCGAGATACGCAATATGAAATCCAAATCCCAAATCCAACTTCTGGACAGAACTTTACAGTATAACGAATACAGAATCCTCCCTATAACGAAATAAAATCTTTTATCAACTAGTTCTTGATCCAAAACTGGCAAAACTTCTGGATCCTTCCTACTACTGGTAGACACGCGCTGTAACTGACGTCCTATCATACAATGGCAGACCCCACTATCCACGGCGTAACCGGACAAGGCAAATTTGAATCGAAATACACTCTTTTAACTTTATCGTTCCCCCAACAAGTCTTGCGCTCCTCATGATACTCTCGAAACTCCTTAACACCTCAACTAGCCATTCCTATTTTCAACACCACTAAAACAACCTTAAAAACTACCTTAAACCTTGATCGTTACTCCCCACTTCCTAGCATCAGCTTCCTTGCTACATACCATCACATAGAGTTTAACCACTACCTAAATAAAATCCCCAGGTCAAAACTCCCTATAGGAACCAACCAGCGGCGGCAACAACAGGAACAAACAATCACTCCATTAAAAAACCACGACCATTACTCAAACGATATTCAGACACCACGTAGACACATCACGGGCTTACGATCACGAGCGTACAAGGCAAGAAAAAGGCAGAGCTAAACTCTTTCCAAGTAAATGTACGATGTCATTATGTGCTACTTGAAGAATGCTTATTTTGGTCAAAAATCACATTGGACCAAATTTGGTCTAAGATTAACGCCTTTATAAAAATATTCATTAATCTTTCCATATGTCACAAAATTTTCTGTAAAACTTTTCTGGATAATTTAAATATTCTTGTATTACCCCGTCTCGATGTAGTTGATCAACGACGTCGAGCAGATATTTTTGTAAAGGTCAAAACACTTCGAGCTCCGGACTCAAAATTGCTAAAATAAAACTACCCATTTACAAATAACTTTTATACGATAAATGAAAACTTATTCCAGCTTAATATATTTAATAATACACAAATGGTTCTTTTAGGTTTAAAACAACGTTAAACTTGCGCTTTGGTCGTCAAATTTTAGCTGATATTTTTATTTTTATGATCACCTATCTTTGGCTGTAATTTCTATTTAACAGAACGTCTCTATTGGAATTAATTGCATCGAAAATTTCCTGGTTCTAAATTTTTAGATCTCCATCTTAATTAATTTTCATACGTCGAAATATGTTGAAAAGTTCGTTTTATTTCTAATAGATAAAAATACCTGACGACCTTACACCAAGATACCTTATATTTATATTAGAGCAATAAATCATCGGTGCACTCTATAAAATAATGATCGAATGTCGGCGGACTTATGTTCAAAACTTCAATGCTAAATCTTGAATAAATGGATCTCAACACCCGCCTTTTATATAATAAAATCCTAAATACGTAAAGTTTCGATTAACTACTCAAAAGTGAGTCATCTGCGTGATATAACAATTTATTGCAATTTCGTGTTTTGTTATCGCTAATGAGCTGTCAGTTTTAAAATTTACAGCGGCGGCCATAACAATTTCCAGCCTTTATTAGTGAATAAAATAAAAGTTGTTATCTCTCCTACGAGCTTCTATAATATATAACAATTAAAACTTGTGATCTTATCTGGTTTATAGTCGGCCGGTGCTATCGCTTTCCACAAATAATTAGTCGTTCTTTGTTTATTAGCAGATGATTTATGGCTTTGAGAACACTTTTGACGGAATGCAGTATTTTTTTGTTTTGTTAATGTAACTATAATGAATTCCAACATTCTGGAACTACTTGTCTTTCAAAGCATGTAAGTAAATGCAGTGTAATACGTTTATTAAATGATATAATTTTTTAAAAGTATGAGTGTTTTATGGAATTTGCATTTTGTACAAGTACGGATGTTTGTATTTTCTTCGTGTAGAACTATTTGTCTTTCAAAGCAGTCTATTACGTTTATTAGATGACATTCTTCAAGCAGATAACTTAACTGAAAGCAGCCGGAACACGAAAAAACCCAAAAAACTAAAAAATTGATTATCCTTAGAACTAGTATGGGACGACACAGTAATAGTATATGTGTAAAACAAAAACAAACAGCGTACGTCACGAATAACAGGAACGAAATTACAAGGTAATAAACGCTGCAATTTTAGACGCTAATTAAGTTTTCTGAGAAATCTTAAATCATTATGTTCCATACTTTTCTAGTATCATTCTAGAAAATAGATAATTTGTATATAAAGAAGCTTTTATTAAAAACAGGATTTATTCATTAAATTGATTCGATTTATTTGATTCTTAAATTAGATCGCAAAATGTTATTTTATACAGGGTGCCCACAATCTATCTCCGTATATGGGTAACTTTTTTATTATAGAAGATACAATGTTGGTTAAATTAGCAAAGTTGAAGAGAAATTTACGAGTAGTATGATGCTTTTTTGAAAACTCACCTAGATGCTCAACTTTTTTAGATATTTGAAAAAAACTGAAATTTGCCATTTTCTTCAAACGCTAATAACTTTTAACGGTTTAACCTATAGAAAATAAAACTGCTTGTAAGGTAACTTTTACGTAGAATTCAATAGCGTATATGACAATTTTAATTGGAAATGGGTTTTCAAGCTACAAACATAACCTCACTTTTTAAATGGAAACCATAGTTCAATATAACCCAAATTGAAAGGTTTTCTTTTCTGATTACCCTGATGTAAGGGTTATTTTCAGTAGTTTCTTCATAATAAAGAAAAACGATTTATTTATTTGCGGGCATCAAGGAGTCCATGGATACATATTTTAAATAAACAAAAACAACTGGCATTTGTCAGATATTATTAGTTAAAGTGTTTATTTGCTCTGGGTTGCAAATTTTGTGTAGAAGACTTTTAAATTTATTTGATTATAATAGAGAATGTATACAAACGACGAAAAAATGACATGCTCTTTTGTTACTATGCCTGTAACAGAAATTGTGATGCTGCTGGTGATATGTATTATGAAAGATATTTGGAAAGAAGGCAGCCAGATAAACGATTGTTTTCTAAATTAGAAAACAATTTAAAAGGTTTGGTGCTTTTACAAAACCCAGTACTGATAAAAGAAAATTCAAAACTGATGATGAAGAACGTGTGTTAGCCTACATAAATTTTAAGCCAACAGCGTCCACCGGGAAACTGCAATTGAGTGCGGTACTTCTACAGAAAAAGCTCGCCTAATTTTAAAACAAAACCGCTACAAACCATACAAAACCCATGTTAGCAATACACTGTATCATGGGGATTGTGAGAGAAGACAACAGTTTTGTAGGTGGTTTCTTAATGAAACAAATAATAATCCTGGTTTTAGTCACACTATTATATTTACCGACGAAGCAAAATTTACTAACAAAGGCATGTTTAACAGAAAAATACAGTCTACTGAGTCAGGAAAATCCCCATTTAACAGAAGAAAGGCGGGATCAACATCAATTTTCGATAAATGTGTGGTGTGCCATTTTGGTAATAAAATACTTGGGCCTTTCTTCTATAATTATAATTTAAATGGTGTACACTATTTGAATTTTCTACAAAACGAATTGCAAGAAATGCTAGATAATTTGCCACTTCATTTACTGCAAAACTTAAAATATTTTCAGCATGACGGTGCACCTGCTCACAATGCTCAAGCCGTTTCTGAATATCTTGATAATAGTTTTCCAAATTGGATTGGCAATGCAGGTCCTGTTCCATGGCCGGCAAGATCACCAGAACTATCGCCACTGGATTTTTTTCTTTGGTTTACTGTAAAGGATGTAGTGTATGCTAAAAAATCCAATAACATTGAGCAACTCGAAGATAGTATTACAGCAGCTATTACAAGTATAAAACCACAAACGTTAAATGAGGTGCACCAAAACCTAATTAAAAGGTGCGAAATGTGTTTGCAAACTAATGGAGGTCATTTTGAGCATATGTTAATGTAGGAGTGGGCATATTCGCATTAATTAATTTTTGTTTCCTTTGATTAAGTTATTTGTATTGTATGGATAGTTTATTTTTTAAGTATTTTATTTTTCTTAGTTTATAATAAATTTAGTTACAATAAACTTGTGTTTCCATTATTGATTTTACACATTTTGTTTGTTTGTAATATGTATCCATGGACTCCTTGATGTCCGCAAATAAATAAATCGTTTTTCTTTATTATGAAGAAACTACTGAAAATAAGTACATCAACCTTTACATCGGGGTAATCAGAAAAGAAAACCTTTCCATTTGGGTTATATTGAACTATGGTTTCCATTTAAAAAAGTGAGGTTATGTTTGTAGCTTGAAAACCCATTTCCAATTAAAATTGTCATATACGCTATTGAATTCTACGTAAAAAGTTACCTTACAAGCAGTTTTTATTTTCTCTATAGGTTAAACCGTTAAAAAGTTATTAGCGTTTGAAGAAAATGGCATATTTCAGTTTTTTTCAAATATCTAAAAAAGTTGAGCATCTAGGTGAGTTTTCAAAAAAGCATCATACTACTCGTAAATTTCTCTTCAACTTTGCTAATTTAACCAATATTGTATCTTCTATAATAAAAAAGTTACCTATATACGGAGATAGATTGTGGGCACCCTGTATAAGCGCAGAAATTTTACAATTTACTATTTACAGAATCAAAATAAATATTCTTATCAAATTTGTTCATTATGAAGACCATAATCCTTTTTTGCACTTTTTTATGTCAATTAAAGCCAGCAAAAAAATTGTAATTTACCATGAATATTTCGTTGCACGTTCAAAGAACTATTCCCCTTTTTAAAAAGTACCTTTGCATACCAACCAAAATTTTGTTGAACTTTTACACCAATATTTAAATTACATGCAATTTTTAAGCTTATCCAATATTTAAAATAATAAAAGTAACGTACTATAAATTTACAAGATAATTCTGACCTTATGTTCCTGCGGTAACTTCTTATTAGAGCTTCTTAATCCAAGTCGGTTGCTTGTTCAGTGGTTAACCCTCAGCTTGGTGTGCTCCCCAATATTAGTGTCGATTTATTCTCGTGTACTTAGACGATTTATAGTTGTTTCCTTACTCAGTATTCATTTATAGTTCTTTCCTTACTTAGAGTTTTAATTTTCTTACTTAGTATCGATTTAGTTGTTTCCTTACGTAGAGTCCTATATAAATTGTAAAGATTTTGTTTATATTTAATTAAAGCTAGACTTACGTTTTATATTAACGGCAGAGTTTTACACTCGTTTTTACAAATATTTCAACGGACACTTTTATTATTTACTTCACTTGTAATTCTTAATTTTTATTACTTATCACTGTAACCAAATTGAAATTTACGTAATAATTTTGTTTCAACTAATACAGTTCTCGCATCGAATAAGGAATGTTCTCGCTTATCGGCTACTGTCGGTTTTATAGACAACTTCGTTCCACGTGCTTGTATTGGTTGACCGTTCGCTATCTGTTACTAGACCATGGTCAAGGAAAGCGTTGCTATTATGTGCTATCTTCAACCTATTGGGTTTTATTCAGTGTTGCTTGTTATTGACACTTGACACGTACATCAAAGCTTTGTATTAGAATTCGTTACCAAATGTTATATCAAACATGCTTGAAACTGCACGTAGCCGTAATTTTTAATGTCCCTATTTTGATTAACTGCATTGGATTTTATTAAATGTGCCAATTCCTTTCGCCTCAATAACTTTATTTACATATGCTTTATAAAATATGCACGCTTTTAAAGGTTTGCCTATACAAATTGGTATAAATTATAATCGTTTTATTGACATATTTCTTACACAAATACATCTAAGTTAAACGATATTTTAATTTACGTTTATTTTGCTTTAAATGTGCCGAATTTGTATTTATTTTGAGCTAAAGATTCTTTAAATGTTTTAAAATGGATTGGGTTGCGTCCGCAATTATTTATCTCGATGAATGTGGTTGAGTTACTACCGAGTGGGCTTCCTTTATTTAACTGTAACTTATTATTGATTTTATACAGGGTGATCTGTATTTGCTTTTTGCATAATGAACGAATTATTTACTTTTTATGATTTAAACGTTTGGTTTTCTTAATTTTTATAATATTTACCTGAAGTATTCCTCCTTTGTGACCTTATATACTCTTAAGTAACCCTATTACCATAGCAATATATATATATATATATATATATATATATATATATATATTTAGGTGGTTTTTTACATATATGTATCTGTATCTGTGTATATCGGAAGACAGGAATTTTACCTTTGAACGTCTGCTAATCAAATATTTAAATATCTATATCTAAATTTGGCCAAGAAAGGTGCCGTACCTTAGTAGCTCTTCAAGAGTGAAAATTTAAAAATCTACAGTCAATATCTTTTGCAATTAGAAAACCGGCCAATTATATAGCAGTTCTAAAAGAAATAGCGACGTTACTAAAATGCCCAATAGCACATTTTGCTTTTTATTCATTACTTCTTCATCATTAGCTGTATTATTACTAGTTTTCCAAAGGAAGTTGCTTGCCCTAGTTTATGTGGCTGTAAAATTTGATTAAATACATTCAACGCCAAAATAATGTAGGTAATTTAAGCGATTTCGTGCTTGGATACGAGTTCAGGGAATACAAACTGAAAACCAATATTTACCTTTAATTTACTTGTTTCGAGTAGAAGCAGCAAGTAATTCAATTAAGCGAGTCAATGGTGAATTTATGTGCCGTAAAGGTTTACATTAGCTTGTGCCTACATAAAAAATTTCATCAAAATATGATTTTAGCTCAGTCTTTTCATAATGCCCTAAAAAGTTTTTCTAAAATTGAGTATCGTTTTATATATTATTGATCCGCAGCAGATGTATACAAGCTTTTTGCTTTAAAAGGGTGATCACCATAGCGTGTAGTCATCGAATGCAAAACATTAATTTGCTGAAAATTTTAAATATTTTTTTATAAAGGCTGGATTTGTTTTATATTTTTCAATAACATCTACTTTGGGAGAGACCCATGAAAGGCAAAAGCACGAGAAGAAAAGGGGTATGAAGGTATAGGGTTCTCACAACACTACTCAACTATAACTATCTGCTTCAAGACGCCAACTGCAAGTATCCATTTTACTACCAAGGAAACCATGCTATTTCTCACTCGCGGTAGAAAGTTGTAACGAATACGATTTTCCGCTTCTTAAATATACGCTTTTGTTCCACATACATATTCAATAAATACTAAATTTTAATAGAAATAATATATTACGAATTCATACATAGAGTCCCATCTACATTTGAATAGTCAAAGTAAACTTTAAGAACTCTTCTATTTGTATGTATCTTGATACGATATCCCCCTTCCTGCGCGTGATTCGATAAGCAACGTAGCCTCGTAGTCAAGCTCCATTTTGATATCAGCATGTAATCAGAATACAAGTGTTAACGTGGGCCTAAGTATAGTCAAGAATACATTTCTACGGTAGGTGACTAATTCTCAAACTTACCTTTAAAATCATTTTCCCCATTTCTTTTCAGCGCAAGTATTAAGTACTAAGTATTGAGTAAATTATGAAGCAAGTATTAAGTAAAGTATTAAGTAAAGTATGAAGTAAAGTATTAAGTAAAACAAGTATTAAGCAAGTATCAAGTAAAGTAAAGTATAGTAAAATGTTGTAACGCAAATTTTATGTAAGCACGTAATTTATCAAATTGTGGAACGATGGAACTTTCGTATATAATTATTATGGAACACAGAAGCACTTTTGGTTGTTAATTGTATGGCAAGTACAAAGTCTTAAATGTTGCTATGCAAGATGGTGACAGTTTCGGCAGATGTTGTTTTGTATAGAAGTCAAGCCCGTCCATGTGCCAACCGCGCGCATCTGTTTTTGTAAGTACACAAGATGGTTAATGAACTCGGACGCATATTCGATTGTTTGGGGTGTCATCTCCTATTTTAGAAAAATTTTCATTCCATAGAATCATTACTTAAAATGTACAAATGATTGTTGTAAATTCTATATGTTCATTTAAATAGGTACACGAAATTTTTGTAAATTTTTATGGTTATTTAAATTAGACACGTAATATTTTATGCAGATTTAACAGTTAAATATTTCATAAATTCTCTTAAAAACACAAAGAAATTTCTATATGATAATTTCTTCAATTTATAAGGTTACTCAAAAATGTATTCGTGACTAAACACATGACACGTTGATAGTTGTTTGTCACATTATAAATTATAATTTCTTTTGGCATACAGCTGAAGTATAGTTCAATTTAAACAATAAGTATTTTTGACCTTTGATTCCATCAGTTAAACCAATTAAAAATGTAGTTCTCTAATCAACCAAATGTCAGAGCATTTAATTTATTGATTGTAAACCCGAAAAGGATCCTATTCCGGTATTACATAAAAATTGTAGTATAATAATGAAAACACTATAAATAAATTTGTAATTATGAAATTCATATAAATAACCAAAGACTAATACTATACTATAATAAAATTAATCATATCAAAAGTTTCAGTACGTATACTTTGTACAAACGGTATATATATATATATATATATATATATATATATATTTATAAATCAATAGAAAGAATAATAAGTTGTCTTAAAGCTTTCTTTCATTGAAGTCATCAATAATTTTTTTATAGAAGCCAACAACCACACTTATGAAATTTTTGTATTGAAGAAAGATATTATTGGTGTTGAATTTAAAAATTTTTTTTTGAAGTATAATTTTGACTAGTGGATCTATTTATAATCTATTTTTGGTGATAAAGTGACTAGGCTCTAATGTAGCCCTAGTTTAAAAATGTTTAGATGTGGTTAAATTTTCAGATAGTACGAGATCGCTGTTCCTATTCCAGATTGCAGAGTCAAAGGTATTTTTTTATATGTTGCTCGTCTGAAGTTTTTTTTCTTTCGAAGATTTCCGTATCTGATCTTCGGATAGAATCTTATTATAACATTCATTAAGATACGGTGGCGTCCAATAAAATTTCTTTTTTATCGTATACCATCCTACGACCCTAGCTCATAGCTCTGCCCTAAGTTGAAGAAGCTTAGCTGGCTGGAAGATCTCATTAGAGGGGCCTTTTTCTCTCAAAGTCATTTAACATGCTTTTTACCCCGGACTTAAACGTTAAACAGGAACCCCTCATAATCTATCGAGGCTCTGCCGCCTATAAGGTAGAGTAAACATACTATTTACCTTTTGAGGAATTTAGTATGTAACAAAGTCAACTCCCATTTGTTTATGACGGTCACGCGTTCGACAAAACTAATCACAGCATTCTTAGCATTAGGTAACGTAAAAGTTCAGAAAGGCTCTTTGTTTAAAGATAAACATTGTGGAAGTTTCGCATAAGAAATAAAGAACTAAAAAGGACTTGATACGGGTCAAAGTAATACGTAGCCAGATTTAGTTTCATCTTATTTAAATAACAAACTAGGATGCTATTTAATACGTCTTTGTCAAGCGATCCATCGTTCAGTAAATATTTCATATACATACCGCAGAATACTTACATCAAAGTAAGCTAGAACTCCGTCTTGCTGAAAATGGCTGCAAATAATTTTCTTATCCAGGTCGCTTCTAAGAAGTGTTTTGTTCTTAATTAACGTTAAAGATTTTTTGGTTAAAACACACACAATTACTTTAAGTCGGTATTCCCGACTAAACGTGCATTTAGTTTTGGTGGACTTTGTATATAGTTTTCATGCATCTAATGTAAATGTACGTCCCTGCAATACGATCCACTTTATTAAACAGAAAAGGCTGCTTTGTCCGAAATTTATATTTTAATAGTAAAATTTCTATTAGTTTCAATTTTTTAAGTTTCGAACATTGATTAATTAATTTTGTACTAAATAGTGATGTCCGATCATTTAAATTTATTTTCATATATTTAAACATTTCAAATAACGCGCTGGTTCAGCAGTATTGTCTTTTCAAGAATTATACAAAACCATATTCGTGGAAAACTTGCTGCGCTATGACAACTTTATATTATATAGGCAAGGTAGACCTTATGGGTAACGTCAATTTTTTGGTAGCGTATTATCGATACATCAAGTGGGTTACTGAATAGAGGAAGGGTGTAAACGCGCAATATAATCTTTTAAAATTGGAAAATCGGTATAACGTTATAACAGATTGTATATTTTCGATTTTGGTCCGTCTCTTTCAGCACGTGGAAATGGATTGGCACGTGTGTACATTAAGTATACATAAACAGCGTGTTAGAGCCACAAAGGATATTATTTGCTTAAAGCTATAGATAAATTTAGTTAGTAGTTTATTTGGGTTAATCACGTTCGTTTAATACAAAAATGAACGTAAATATTAGAATTAAGTACATATCTCACACGAGTGAATCAACGTCGAAAATTTAATTTTGCTCTAATCACAATAAGTGTAAATAATGTTTCAATTTAAGTTGCAAATCTGTAATTTATTTTAATATATAATCACCCTTGGGATACATCAAATAAGTAATACCCCTTTGGCTACGCAAAAAATTAATAGTCTTGGAATACGGTAAATCTTAATACAACTTTTGGGTTATCGCATACATTAGTAATTCTTAGTTTGCTGCATATAGCAGAATCTTATTTATATTGCATAATAAATGTAATACATTATTATTTATAAGAAACAATCATATAAGAAGTTGGAGTTTACTTTAGGTCAAGGTTTAGATAAACGTGTTTACAAATGACATCCGCGCCAGGTTTTTATAATTTTTGTCATTTAAATTTTAAGTAAGTTGCTTATAATCTTTAACTTGGATATAAAGAGCATATTGCAGAACAGCAATTTTGTTTAATAATGATTAATGTGTCCACTTTATCTTAGTTAGAATATTAACAACATCTAGTGGCAAAATGTAAAATTTTAACACTGCAAGGGTTGGCAGAGGAAAACGTATACACAACTACGTCATAGTCATCACTTTATTATGTTGATAATACTTATTAAAAATCAATCGCGATGCACTTTTATAGGATTTAGGGTTGCAAATACGGTGTTGAAATATTAAGTTAATTAATTAAATTTTTTGTTTGTTCATTAATTTAAAAAGGGAATTGCTTAGAACGGGGAAATAATATTGACAATCTTAGACACATTTTGAAATAATTTCGACTTAAAGGGGTATAAAAAAAGCTCGAAAGTAATTACTACCCATGGCATAGCTTTATTGATTGGATTTATTTTCTAAATATTAGTAAAAGAATCTTATTGATTAGAAGATATTTTTATCTAGGTGCTAACATTTAATATACAGATTAATGCACTGAGAAATGCTGAGAAATGCTGAGAAATATAATTAGGAAGTGGTACGTTTTCTACTCTGATTTAGCTTATCGGGAATCGAATGGAGTAGGCGCATTATTAGTTTCGCGTGGGTAATATCATAGCAATATATATTATTGTTTTAAGAAAATTTTATGGCGTGCAACATGCGAATTTCTATTTCACTCAATTTTTCGTTGTGTACTGTTACATAGCCTTCCTTCTTGAAACTGATATCAAAACGAATTTGATTGTTTGACAGTGACTAACGCACGCGCGTTATCTTATGAAGCATTACATAGTAGAAAAGAATTTATTAAATTCAGTTAGTTTAAGAATTTATAAAAGCTTCGGCAGTTTAGATTAACCAACGTGATTATTTCAATGCCATATTAAATTAGGATACCGAAATAAGCTGGGAAGCGCACCCATAATATTAAATACGAACGTTAATGACTATCAGTATTTTACCCCCTTTGTATTAAATTTAGAAAAATTACAAAATAGACACTCGATAAATAACCGACATATTAAGGTTATTTCTACAAATTCACACGAGTTCAAAGAAATCGCAACTATATGAAATATATCTTCAATAACCATATACTCATAAGACAGCCATAAAAAAACGTGATTGAAACATAAACAAATGACGCAGATTTCTTAATTTAATGCAATAATGTGAGAATAAGAAGACCTTTCACATAAATAGAACGACATTAATCGCGAAAATCAAGCAGTTTAGATTCACAACCCGTGATAACGTAAAATAGCATGCAATGACCCTTGTTACATTTCCCGCGTGTAATTTACGCGCTATTTTTACACTTTAGGCGTGACTCTAACGCCATTGTTATAACATATACAGACCACGTTTACCGGATGATGTAATCGCTGTCTAAATCAAATTTACATGCACATTCTAGGTAAAATTCAAATTACTTACGTGATCTATATGCCTCGGAACTTCGTCTCAGGGTCCACCACGTGGTTAAGGGTTGTCATTACGCCCATGTTGAACATCAAATTATTATCCGTCACTAAACTTCTCTTGCATCTCGTAGGGGTTTGAAAGGAAATAGGTAGCGGAACGATAAGGGGGGAGGTAAAGGGAAACTACATACCTTTTTCTTAAAAAACTACCACGCACTTAGATACTTGTTGTTAAGCCCATGTCTTGTTGCTTAATGTCGTTTTCTCGACACGCGCACTTTCGCACTCCTTCTGCACAGACTCGACTATCAACGACGACGGAAGTTAGCGTATTATTTCAAAAATACTTGGCAATTAACTTACAATTATATCTCTAAACCTAAAACATGATGCATGGCCAGTTTGGCATGTAACATCTGGGATGTCAAAACTTACAAATACCACGGATAATAAGGGAGTGGATCATCTTCAGTTATTCGAAGACAGAGGTCCAAGCAGAGCTTCGAATTCGATTAACACGCAACCATCGCCGTGCAAGAGAAGGTTGATTATCGGGTAATTAAAATGACGGTATTAAACCCCGTGACTGTTTGTACGCAAGTTCCCATACGCGTGTAAAAACGCGGATATATAAATACCGGTGGCTCCTTGGCTTAGTTGGTTTGTGTGTAACTAAGATTAAGGTCCTTGGTTTAATTCGCGACACGCACCGCTTGAAAAATGTTAGCCGAGCATTTTAAAAAAAAATGCGCCCTTATTTGTATGAGAGGTAAAAGATAGGTCCTGGGTGTGTGTTGTCACGCACGTTAAAGATTTCTACCTTGCTTGAAATAGCAAGGGTTCGCCAAATTTCAAAATTTCTAGTTAAAAACGGACTCGTTTCCTGGCCTTTGTGTAGCGCATTGGAAAATCATATGCCCGGATATACAAATTCCGGCGGCTCCATAGATCAAACGGATTTGCGTATGACTTTTAATCCTAAAGGTTCCATTTCCGACACGGTCCACTTTAAAAATGATACGGGAGTATTGTTCACAAAAATACACCCTAGTTCGAATGAGAGTAACATGTAGGTCACGTGTGTGAGTGTTGTTACGCACATTAAAGATCTATAACTAGGTTGGAGTAGCAAAGGTTCGGCAAAATTCAAAATTGCCAGGTAAAAAACTCGTTTTTGGCCAGTGTAGTTTCTTTGGTGAAGCATTGGAAAGGCAAATGTAAGATATAGAAATACTGTTAAGGTTGTAGTACCTGTTGGATGCTTTTATTCCATATTAAGTTGTAGTAATTGATTTACCTGTAAGCATTTTCGTCACTAGATGGTTGCTGGAGCTTTGTAAAAGACAAGCAGAAAACTGTAAGTTATTGAATTTTTGGTTTTCATCTTTCAAACTTTAAATGCTGTTTCATATTTAATAATTGTGATTGTGATTATGATAAGAATGTGTAAAACTTACTATTAAGAAGAACCTTACGTTGGTACATGCTTATTTAAAGCGTATTGTTAATATGGATTTCATATCAAAAAGTTTTCAACTGTTTCCGCATAACTAATTAAATGGGTTGAACTTAAGTTCTTTTTTTTAACTACACGCATATTTGACCAAGTAGTGGTGGATCTTAGTTTTCTCTTTTGTTATTTACTGTGATATTCATGTTTAATAATATAGGTTACGTGAGCAAGACATGGTGTTTTTTTATTATTTGTGTTTACTTTAAATTAGTAGGAGGTGAGAAACTTGCAAACAAGGCTTCATAACCTCCACTACAGTAATGACCCCTAATCGTCTCTCAGAACACCTATTTTTCAAAAGGGCTTTTATTGAGTTGTTTAGGTGGGTTGGCGCTCAAAAACTTTATTAGGCAAAGAGACTTAATGTGTAATGACTTTTCAAAGTACGTGTAACAGTATTTAGTTAAAGTGTTATGATTTATATACCCCTAAATGCTTTGCATTTAGGGGTATATAAATCATATGTAATCACTGAAAGCTAGCTATTGCACTAATCAACTGTTACGTCATTTCGCCCACGTTAAAGTAAAATTAATTCAGGTACTTATCGACTATTCAGCATTTAACAAGTTGTGCAATACACTTGCACATCTTCAAATCTTCTGCAAAATAAATAAAAAATATTTGTTTCCGATGTATTAAGTAATTTAATAATTTTCATCGTACCTTACATTCGAGTAATTCACAAGAAATTGCAACAAACAGTTGATCTGTTGCACATATCTGGCATTCAGAATTTACTTTCCTTTGTATTATTCTATAAAAGATTAAAATGGTTGATCGCTCTATAAAACTGATTTACTTGCTACATGAGTAAGTTGTCTCTATAATAAACCAAATAGATTACTTATCATTGTGTCCACAACAACCACAATATGAAGTTAATGGGGTAAAAGATTATTGCAGAAACTGTTATTACCAGCTGTGGCTTTTCAGAATTAATAACGTTTCTAGCAGGCTGTTGCACGCAGATAAATGAAATTGTGGGCAATGAAGAAATCTGAAAACGTGCTCGCATGGCGGTGTTTCCATATCTCAGCTATAAACAAGAACTGATATATTCTTTGCGAACGCTTAGATGGAATTCTCAGATAAGCATCCCATGAATGGAAAGTTGGCGATTGTCATAAATAAGTATTAGGATATTTCTTTTTTTCAGATACAAGACTTGATAAGGGTTCATATATCAATTTCGTGTTATAAATGTAATTTTCTAAACTGAAATAGAATAAACTGATGTAGAAGGTATCATTCAAATTTCTGCACATAATTTTTAATACGTCGTACATTATTTATTAAGTGTTCGAAAAAAAATTTTCTCGCCCAGCCAATATTATTTATGTGGGTGGAAAGGAACGCGCGAAAACGAATATTTGAGATAAACGTATTACTTACTCATAGAGAAAGAAATCGTTTCAGTAGTGTAAAAGCTCCGGTCATTGGCACCTTATGGACGTTTCTTAAAATCCACTAAAGGACTATTTATATTGTTTGTTTGGGCAGAGTAAATTTTGAATACCTGTTCCTCGCCTAAATTCTTGTTATTTAAATTTATAAACCTAAAACTGTGAACTTAAAGCTTCCATTTTTAAAGAAGTATTTGATTAGAAATTTTATTTTATTAATCTAAATTTAGTGGTTGCAAAAATTTGTGAACTATATATACACCTCAAAATGAATCATTCAACTTTGTTAAAAGGGTTTAAATTATTGTACAGAAATATCTAATGTAACAGATTATTATTAATTTAACGAAAAAATTTTGTATACAACAAACAATTAAACCTGTAGCATAAAATTAAATTTGTTTAGATATAAAAAGGAATGTTACGATTGAAATGAGGGTTATGTTATGAATTTTGATTTACCGTGAACAGGCTGGACCTTTATTGACATTAAATAATTTTAATAAAAATGCAAATATGTTATCCTTTAAAAAAACCTCAATGTCTTAACCTCACTCTGACCAGGTATTACAAAATATCTTAAAAATATTATTAAATTAAACCCGTTAATGATACTACTACTCTAAATTTTCCCGTCTCCCATATTAAATTACATTATATTATAAGTCTCAATTTCTGAAAACGCCTTTAATAACAAATATAGAGAACAGTTAAACACCAAATTTTCCTTTTATCCTTTCATTGTCTATTCAAAATATTTAAAATAACAATATTATGCTTAAATTTAGCGAACACCTGTTTCGTCGCTAAGTCATCATTTGACAAAAATAATCACTTTCATGTTTGATTAATTTCCTGTGTCATATATATCAAACTTTACATTTACCATCTACACGTACATAATTAATAAGTGTAAACATAAAAGCTTATAATTACTCAAGGTTTAATTTTGCGTTAGAAGATTAAGAATGTCCAGAAACTACAGTATTTCCATTTTTCTTCCTTCAAACAAAAGCTCTCTTAACCCACCATAAATTCTATACTAGTTTTAAGGTAAACTCACAATTTTCTTAACCCATTTACATCGGTAATTACAACATTAAATCTCTGTCATTACTAGCGTAGCTTAACCTTATGTTGCACGCCGCGTATTTATCCCCTGCTGGGAACTTATAGTCGCGTCTTTAAGCTCTGTTTTTTTCACATTTAACGTATCTTTATGCCAACCCTAGTAGCTTTCTTCCGCTCCGTTTTACTGCTCATTCGTATTTCTACATTTCAACCTTTCTAATTACCTGCTTGCGAATTACTAATCTATTCTTTTCCGCGGGTTCAACTAATGTAATTTCTCCCACTACAAAGGTTTCTCTCACGATGTAATATATTTTGATCTATGTTTACGTACCAGATTATTGTTTCGTTACTTTGTGTAATTTGTATTGTATTGTTTTAATATAGCATTAATTTCTGTCTCTTGTGATCGGGATGAACACTATCTGTCGATTTTGCTGTTTTAATTTAAGTCATCGTGTTGAATTACAACGCCTATCATGTATTTAAAAGGAGCAATATTACACGTTTTGAAGTTAAAGTTTGTTTGTTTGTTTGTCCATTCAGATTTACTAAATTTCCTTCCCCAACTAATTTGTAGCTAGCGTAACGCAACGCATTACAGGATATTGAATTTACAATTTCCTATTTATTCTTTTTAGTTCTCGAAATGCTTGTTTATCTATGAAATCAAAGATTGTTACAGGTTAAATGAGGGTTCAGTAAATAAATTTTGATTTGCCTTAAGTGGCGGGAACTCCTTAACCATATAAAGATGTGACCGCTAACTGCATTTGTGCGGGAGTAGTTCCTATGGAAAAATTATTAAAGAAAATGAAAATAGTAAAGGAATGAGAATAATAAATAAAATGACTAAAATACAAAACTACGTTACATCATCACTTACCCTGAAAGGCTTTTTTTCTGTCAAATTGAAAGGCGCCAAACAGAAGACGATTATTTTGCATAAAACTCGCTTGCTTCTGTATCCTAAATTTTAGCACTTTCTTTACTACTTTTTCAAAAAATAGCTTAAAAGCTCCTATTACACTTTTGTCAAATTATATAAATTCTCGAAATCAAGGCATCTGTCAAATACGATTCCATCGCTGGGGTAGCTGGATATCATTCACAAACGTGTCAATGTACCCAGTTTTTAAATAAATTCAAATAGAAACTCAACATATACTTAAGCTCTATATATCCCAAAAGTAGCGTAAATCTAATCCATCAACAAAGCGATCATCACTCCCCATTTTTCCTGTTTCCAATATTCACTTGATTGACATTTTAAAATCCCAATATGTAAAAATACTTTTAATAGCAAAACAGAAAACCTCAAATACCAATTTTTTATAATCTGTCCAATGTCCATTCCAAAATACGTTAATATAAACACCTATTTTCCTTAATATTTTTAACTCATAATATTTTTATTAAATTTAGTTAACATTCGTTCGGTGGGTAAATCATTGACCAATAAAAATGTTCGGTTAACGTCTTATATAAAATAACAATTATGTTTAAATCAAAACTCACATATACGTAAAAGGATATATGCATAAAGGCGTATAATTACTTAAGGTTTGATTCGCCTATTATAAGGTCAGAAACACTAGTCTTCAGTCAAACAACACTACATTTGATTTTCCAATGCCCCACCAGAGGGTGCCTTCAAATAACAGCTACCTTGATACATCCTAACGAAAAATTCCAACCTATTAACGGAGCAAACTATCCCAGTACCAATCCCTTTAACCTGTTACAATGACAATTCCACCAGCAGAAAATACCTCGCCCGTGCAAGCGTGTTTTAAACTTTATAGTATGTCCTGTGTTTATACCCCGTGTCGTAAACTCCATATTTATTTTTTCTTGAAGTTGCATTCAATTCAAATTTCTTCTATTAACTTAACATTAAAGCAATCCCCAATTCCGCGGTTTTGCCCACCTTTTCACTATTCGCTCGTATGTCTACATTTTAGATGTTTTCTTATTACCGGTTCACGAATAGTTAAATTCATTTTCTTATGATATAATCCGCATTTTTCTAAACTTTTGATAATGGTTTCAAGCTTTAAACCTTATTACATCTTGTTTTTTAAATATGTTGCGTATTACCAATTTTTGTATCAAATCAAAATGACATAGGTATGTTAGCTAGATTTCCACGAAACATCTGTTCTGGTAAAGAACATAGTGTACAAAAACGCCGAGATGTGTAGAATCAAAAGCAACAAAGCCATTAAACAAAAACAGATTGAGTGCACTTAAAGAACTAATATTAAGCGGGGAAAAGCGAAGAATCTAGAAAGAGCCTGAGCGCTTCCTTCTTAATTCTATTATGACTTATGTAACTTTAAAAGTATAAACTTGCACTATATAGCTCATTACCTTTTCTATTTTCTTGACTACAAAATTTTTGTATCTTTAACTCGATTCCTAGGTTGCAGTAATTGGTCCATTAATGTGCATCAAATGTTATACTTTCCGCAGTATGCCGTAAAATAATTCACAAAACTGATATTATTTCAACGTCTTACACGAAGAAATTCATTTCCATATTGTACGAATCACTCAATGTGTAAAAAGCTTTTGAAGCCAATTTTTCTATTTTAAGTTTACAAAAGAGACATCCAATCGATGTGAACAATTGGCGTAAATTGGATAATTCCTATACACTCTATTGCGAAGCAGTGACAATAAAATTACACTTTTGATTTAACTCGATAATATTTCGAAACTAAAGTTCCAGAATTTCTCTTTTGTATTATATAGAGGGGTTAGCGCACGCGCAGTTCTATCCTTAGTATGTATTATTTCAACCTCTAACCAATAAAATTCTAGGAATTCAGATACATGAATCGACAGGAAATAAAACTCATCAACTTTGACACTGCTAATTATCTTTGATGTATTAATACTATAAAGCTATAGGAATTCTCATACAAGAACCGATAGGAAATAAACATGTCTAAAAAAGAATATTTGTACCTTCCTAATGACCTCGCTTACCGGTACATAAAGAACTGCATGCTCTCAAGTATACAGTTTTTTCGGTCTTGTACTAATCAAGTCGCTTTGTTCGAAATGTTTAACAGTCTTGAAGGGATACTCTTCAATGGCATTGTCGCACCCTACATGGATGAGAAGCATTCAGCGGAGTTAAACGTCCATCACGGCCTGCAGAGGAGACATCGATATCGAGTAGGGTTAAACGTCCTGCTCCATGTGAAGATGGTCCCTCAAAGTCGAAGCAGCAGCGTGTCGCCATTGTCAAGTGTGACGTATGCAATATAGAATTCTCGAAGACTATATACACCACATATTTGCACATTAACGTACAAAAATCGGCTTTGAGTCTATCCACGCTAGAGAAGATGCGGTAACTCTAGCTACTGCATTTAAAAATAGAATTACAACATATCGCATTAAGAATATCTATAACATAGCTGAAGTTGCTGAGTTTCTTGAGCAACAAAAAGAATGTTTCGCGCGGTTGGTGGGAAAAAATTGGAGTCCCATGACGCGCTTAAAGTCAATGTAGAACTTTTTGGGCTATACAAGTATACACCAAGATGGGTGACGGTGGAGGTGTTGACGACGTTAAATCGTTTAGTATTAAGAACCGTGTGATCACCCAATCATCGAACTTGGGCAAAGTCTTGAACTCTATTGCGCTGATGATGGGTGTAAAGTTCGAGAAGTTCCAGGATCGAGGATTTGACTAGAACTTGAAAAGGGTGTTGTACCTGGAAGTCAACATCAATAATTTATACCGTTTCGGGAATTCTCATACATCAAGCTGCCTAAATGGGTTAAGAATTAGAAGAAGTAGTCGATGTTCAAATACTTTGCGTGATTCGTGGTGGCTGCGTTTCATCCAAATGATCAAAACTCTCAAAGAGTATCCAAATACCCGCACTACAGTTCCATCTTAAATTTGAATGGAATTAAGTTTCCGGTCACAACGTCTGCTCTACCGAGATTTGAGCAATTAAAGGATGTCAGTATCAACGTTTTTAGAGTGGAAGGCAAGTCGATCATAGGGCCGTTTCACACAAAACAAATACCCCGCACGACGGGACGAGCAGTTCCAAACAAGTGTGAAGTCGCTAGTGCTGTGGTATAAATTATGGTGTAAATTATAGGGTAAATCGTTAAAATATTTAGGATTATTGTGTATATAAATTGAATGTTTGTGTAGATAAATTTACATAGACAAACTTAGTAATAAAGTAGTTAATCATAGGGTCATGAATAACTAGGTATTAATAAATATTGTAAAATTATCTTCAACACATGACGATTTCTCTTTGTGAGTCGTCAGGCTTATATTTGACCAACAAAAAAAAGTAACAAAATAAGCGTTACGATGGCATTACGGTCAAAGTATATAGTCCTGATGAAATTGGTTTTCAGTACCTACGGAACAGATTTTCTTTCGTCTGGGTAGCTCTTTTGTAATCGAAAGCTGTTTTGTCCGAGAACCACTTCCGCCTTTAAACCCCTTTCGCCTTTAAACACCTTTCTCGTTAGAAATCATTACTGCGCGGACTCCTTTCGCCCAGTCTTGTTTTGACGTTCTTGCGCTTCGCGCTCGACCAATTATTTGAAGTTCGCTTTAATTTTTTATCAATTAAGTAGCGCCAAAGCTACACTATCATTATTGATTTTATTTACTGTATTAACGTAGGTAATTGTTTAAGTTTAGTAATTAATTTAAATTAAAAAGGGTATTAGTCCTACTTGCAAGATTAAATTGTCTACGTTCCATAGCCAAACGTTAAATTTATTACCGCACCAATTGTTTCCGAACGGCCCCGTACCTTTATGGTTTTTTTGAAAAATGATTTTAATGTTTGATCCGTCGGATGTACCTCTAAAGGTAAAAAAAAATAGAACAACCTCATGATCGAACCCGAAACCCCGTGAGTTGTGTATGTGTATGTTGTGCGCGCGTGTGTATGTGTGTGTGTGTGTGTGTGTGTGTGTGTGTGTGTGTGTGTGTGTGAATCATTTTATTTTAAGGCTATACTTTGGCCTTTATCCCATCCTAGCCCGTGCAGTCTAAGATAAATTAAATAAGAAAAAAATAAAGATGTAGCTCATTCTTGAAAGGCTACTCGGCTTGTTTCGTCTTGGAATCATTGTACGTTGAACGCAAAAGTTGCAAGTAAGTGGTTTGTTTCTTGCTTTGATGCAATTCTGGGCCTTTGTAGACCTTACATGTGATTTTCCAATACTCCACCCGAAGGTACTACATTGGCCAGGAAGCGACTTTTTTTTTATCTGGAAAATTTTGAATTTTGCCGAACCCTTGCTGTTTCAAGCAAGGTAGGGATCTTTAACGTGCGTGACAACACTCACACACGGGACCTCCATTTTACCTCTCATCCGAAGGAGGGGTATTTTTGTGAAAAATGCTCGCCTAACATTTTTCAAGCGGACCGTGTCTGGATTGCCTTTGTAGGCCTCCTTACATGTGATTTTCCAATGCACCACCCGAAGGTACTACATTGGCCAGGAAGCGAGTTTTTGTACCTGGAAAATTTAGAATTTTGCCGAACCCTTGCTGTGCCAAGCAAGGTAGGGATCTTTAACGTGCGTGACAACACTCACACACGGGACCTCCATTTTACCTCTCATCCGAACGAGGGTGTATTTCTGTGAAAAATGCTCGCCTAACATTTTTCAAGCGGACCGTGTCAGGATTCGAACCCGGGACCTTGGGCGTAGTAGTCACACACATACCACTACGCCATGCCTTTGTAGGGTGCAAGTTAAGGGACAGTAGGTGAATTAGGTGGTTTGTCTTCTAGGATTTGCCGAAGGAATTGAATGGTAGGGAAAAATTTGTAACGAGGTAAGATAGATCAGGAAGTAGAAAGGAGGGATCTAGGTTTATTTTGGTTTTGAAATTGTTTTGTAGAGAGTTAGGTTAGGAAAGTGATGAAGCAAGTGATCAGGGGTTTCAGGTAAGTTTTAAGAATTACACGGGCAGAATGGAAAGGGGATCAGATTGGAAGAGTGTAGTTTATATCGTAATTTACCGTGACCAGTAAGAAATTGGATAGTTGTTCTAGTAGAGTGTCGTATGCAAATGGGGATATTAGTAATACCGGGGAAGATGTGATAGGTATATCTACTGGTGTCGGAGTGGGACCAGGATGCTTGCTATTCGTGAAGTAGTGAGTTGTGGATGCGAGATTTTATTTCGGTAGTAGGGCTGGTGTGGTATGTGGCAGAAAAGAAGGTTTCGTTATGTAGTTGAAGGGGTCGATGGAATTTTAGATTATGAATTTGTAAGGCGTAGTTAAATTGCAGTTCTAGTGGTAGAATCTTTAACAGTGTGTGGAAGGTAGCAGTGAAGTGGTACGGAACGCTCGGGAGACATATAGAAGATATGGTCGAATTATTGTATTGATTATTTTTCTGGAGTGGGGGATGGAGTTGTAAGAGGGTACCAGGAATCTACTGCATAACGGATGCTGGGGGTGACGATGTTGTTGAGAATAAGTCACCTTGTGGGTCGAGTTAGTTGAATTGATTTACGTAAAGGGTGTTGGATGTTGAAAAGGATCGGTTTGGTTTTTGAAAAGATTTTCTGTTGGTGGATGTGCATTTTTAATCTTGTTTCTAAATGGATTCCTAGGTAAGAGACGGAGTTATAAAAGATTAGGGGTGCACCTAAGGTGTAGAGTTTTGGACTGAGTTCAGGGTGTAAAAAGTCTTTTAGAACTAACATTTTTGTTTTGGAGGGAGAAATGCGTTGTTTATTAAGGAGAGACCAGGATTCTACTTGTTTAATTAAGGCGTTGGCGATAGATGGTAATTCACGAGGAGAGTTACCATGGATAAGGAATGTGATGTCATCGGTATGCTATCCGAAAGTATTAGCATTGAGCAATGGTGCCTAACCTTTGTCGAAGTGTCGAATGTTCTACACATGTATTTTCTAACGTCACGCAAAGATGATTCGATCTACTGAGAAATTCATCATCGAATGTAACTATTCGGGTGTATTCGTTCGCATCCGTGCACGGAATTTAATATTTTTTTCTTTAAAAATAGACCTCCTATATTTGAAATCGGTACGAAATTAGATTCAATACCGATATTTAAAGCTTAGAATATATGTTAGGCATTTTATAGCGGCGTTTTTGACAAGTTAGAAATTAATTATATTTTGTCAGATTTTGTAGAGAATACTTTGGCCGCATTTAACAGCATTTGCTACCTAATTTTGACAGAAGAAAATAATTTCAAACACCTTTACTTACAAAATTTTCGAAAAATAAACTTCCTACGTGGGCACTGCTTCAAATTCAAGTTCAAAATTGATTATCGATTCTTGCCATGCACATCAAGTATTTTATAAAGCCCCGTGGTGAATTTTGAAAACCAACTCGATCTTCCTTCTTTTTCGCAATCGTAGATAAAGACACTTTACAACTCTTTCGGACAGCGCGTTCGGCTCCGGCGTTTGGGAAAATCGTAGTTTTTACACGTAACCAGGGACGTAGGCGCAAAACCGAAAATTCTTCAAAAAAATCATTTTCTTCTAAAATGTTTCATTTCCTGCACGAAACCTGGCCTACCGGATATAAAACTTAATTTCTCGTTAAACCCCACCCGATCCCATTACCACCGCTCATCCTCTTAGAGGAGATGCGCCATTACTCTCCGCTCAAGTCTCTCAACTTTCGGAGCAAAAGCCAGCTACCAATTCTTATAGTAGGGTAGAATGGAATGGATAGAACGGTGTCTAATTTAGTGAAGAAAATACTTCAAGTATTTACGTCACAGGCATAATCCCTTCCTTTAGTAGTTTCTTTGTATTCATAACTATTGATAATGATTTTATTTTGTTCTTTGATCTTGTTTGTGTTATGGTTCATCAAAAAGGGCGTCGATTCCATGTGGCTTGGGGGTGCCCGAGTCCCCCGAATGTTATTGCCAGTAGGGCTGACCCCCAATATTTCATGCTGTGTTCCTGAGTAATTTCCACTAAGTACGTCATTATAAGCACGCAGAATAAACAAAGAAGGTTTATGTTATTTTTGAAGCAATATTATTGCATTTTGTTCTAGGAATATCAGTTACGAAGAACTATTTTTATTATGTTGCTATTACATGCCGTTCTGTGATTTCCATCCATGAGTACCGAGCCGTCAAGAGACGCTTCGCGCAAACTGTATTCAACAGAAGGCCGCAGGCGGGAGCGCAAGCCTCAACTCCCACTAGCGTTTGTTTGTTACTCCCGAGTCTTGTTAGTCAGTGTCATGTAAGTAGGTAGTCAGTAGTCACTCACGTTCGGTACGAAATCTAGTGCGAATACGACCACGTAATTACGACTCTTACGAGTAGTAGAATCTTTTGTTTTGAAACGCAAGTTATGTATCCCCCAATTGATGTATATATTATAAAATAGCATAGTTCGGAAATTATTAGAAAGTGTAAGAAAATGTTAAGTGAAGTGCAACAAAGTAAATACAAGGACAATTTATAAAGTTTATTAACGTTCATGAGAACGGATACGCTACTTTGTATCGCAGACAATAGTGACACTGCAGATGTCAGGTCACAGACGGTCAGATACTGTGATTACTTAGAAATTAAGATTACAACATTGTAATTATGAATAGTATTAACAATAAGCAGACATGAAATCTGCAAGTTCCCACAGCCATATGAAGGGGTAGGAAAACTATAAAATCCAGGGAGCTCAAAAACCCGGCACTCAGTCTTCAAACTCCATACTTCGTTGTTCAAGCTACTCACCATAGTACAATTTAACTAGTGTAATTTCGTTTTAGAATAATATTAATTCAAAAATTCAAAATTCCATAAGTAATTTCTGTATTAATAAATAAATTTGTTAAGAAGTTTTGGAACTGGTTTTTAAAAAGGCAGCTCCCAAGGCTCGAACCCTAACTCGCGTAGCTAAATTTCACGTGAACAAAATTACAATAATATAGTATAATACAGTGTTTTAGTGGTGAGTGTAGTTACGTTGTGGGTGCGTTTTTACTGTTAAACAAACTTTCATCCTACAAATTATCCTTTAGTGGTTGATTTATTAAAAATAGGTAATTGCGTAACTGAAAAACAAATGAAATGGATAAATTTTTGATTAAAAAACCACGCCTGCAACCTGAAATACCGCCATCGTCCGCACATTCCCCGTCATTACCAGGTAATTCTCTTACGCATGCCCCAAGTACATCTACTAGAGTGAATTCGCGTCCACTAATCGAACATACCGACAAAAAGACTAGTAGCAAGGGAAGGTCATTTCAAAAATTATAGATGGTAACATTCAGTTGGATGGAATGGAATGCTTCTGTGGAAAAAGCATTTTGCAAAACTTGCAAGGAGGCAGAGTTTCAAGGACTGCTAGTGACGAACAGGAAAAACAGGACATTTTCACAACTTAAGGATTCTCTAACTGGAAAAAAGAGCTAGAAAAATTTCGGGTACACGAAAATACGCAAACCCACAAAGAAGGTGCAAATGAGTTGGCTTCACTATCCAGACTAAGCGTGGCTGTACAACTAAATGATCAAATTGACTCTCAAATGAAGACGGTGCATTCAGCTTTTATGAACATCTATACTTCTTTGAGGTTTCTTTGCCGCCAAGGATTGCCTTTAAGAGGTCACGATGAAATAAATTCAAACTCGAATTGGGAAAATACGACACATCTGAGCTCTACAATTGGATGGGGCGTTCGGGCTACAGGTGACTCTACCATGACATACATTATAATGTAATTAAGGGCCGCTATGATTGCGGCCACGTCCCCAATGCTCCACCCGAAGGTACTACATTGGGTTTAAACGCGAAAAGTAAACGTGCTCCAAATTTAATCTAACTTTAGGTTAATCAATGCTAAATAAAAATCTAACAAACTGAAACTAAAAATAGAGTTTAAAGAATGGTATCCCTAGCGTTGATTCTGGAATTAGTCCGATGTACAACACACCAGCAAAAATGAATGGGGAGGGATCCGTAATACCGGATAGCAGCTGCCAGCTCTGCTTACCGGTTCGACCTGAAGGGTCGTCTTAAAACTATCCAAATTTAGCTAGCTAATATTAAAAATGGATTCAAATTTTCTAAGCATTTGTCAAATGTTTAATAGTGAATCCAGCTATTTTGCCTGTTCTATATATTTACAAATTCGTCCTCCCTGGTCTAAGTATTTATTCAAATTTCATCCTAAATTTATCCCTAGCGTTCCCTATCATTCCCTAACTGACATATTATAAGTACAATCTTCTTTTCTATGTATAC
Organism: Platerodrilus igneus; assembly: GCA_036346225.1. NCBI lineage: Eukaryota > Metazoa > Arthropoda > Insecta > Coleoptera > Lycidae > Platerodrilus > Platerodrilus igneus. Next base: position 10,505,547 of record JARFIW010000791.1, read on the forward strand.
TGCTATTAAAAATTGGCGGCAAAGCGTCTAGCGAATGAAATCAAGCCACAGAACAAAAATGCAAGCAAAAATAATATAAAATAAGTATAAATATGATGTAAGTATATAAGTAAACAAAATAAATATATAAATAAATTTATAAATATCTAAATAAGCAAAGGCATGCAACAGCGCATAAATTAGCAAAAGCATCGCCCAAATTGTCAGTTGCATTCGCATAAGCATTATGATACGCACAAAACATGCTCGTTAGATTATTTCAAAATCTCCTTATTAATACAAGTCAATGCTTATGCGAGTACAGTCGCGACAATTTTAATCATACCTCGTATATAAATTTCCCAAGCATCCGAAGATCTGGTCGTCTTCTTACGTCTATTGGTATCTTACTGCTAAAGGGAATGCACTGTTAAAGTTCTGGTGGGTGCACTAAACATTCTAGGGGGATCACAATCACTATAACTTTTAAGTCTTGGGGGTTCGCGGTTTCACTCTATTTTATTTTATTTATTTATTTACTGATTTAAGCTAATTAGGGTTTACTGATTTATTTTGTTGTTATTTATTTCTTTAATTTATTCCCGATTCCGATTTTCCCGCGCGTATAAAGTGGGGACAGTAATTGTTTTAGTGGTGTGGGGTTTGTCGTGCATATTAGATTTTGGTTATTGATTTTTGCTTTTGTTTTTCTTTTTCAATTTTTTTTTGAATTTTTTTTTAATTTTTTTTTAATATTTTTATACATGTTTTGGTTATATCATGTCCGTTTCGCATGCCAAGTCAAAATCAAAAATTTTCAATCTTCCCCTACCCCCTCCGATTTACGCACGGTTATCACCGTCTAATCTCGAGACCCTTCCAGAAAATTCTTTGAAGACTGTCCAAAACTCCTTTTGGTTAGCCACTTCCCTGACTTCCTCTAGGTTCTTTGGCCATGCTAGTCCTGCGATTGCTAATTTCATATCAGCTAACCCTCGATTTTCCATCTCGAGTGGGCAGTCGAAGAGCACGTGCTCTGCGCTTTCTGCGCCCTCATCGCATTCGCAGCAGTCGTTGTCGGCTAAATCGAACTTTTGTAAATACGCTTTCAGGGCGCCGTGCCCTGTTATCAGTTGCACTATTTTATGATAGAGTTTCACTTCGATCTTACCTCTAGCTTCTATGCTCGGTATGAATTTGTGGGTCAATCTACCAGTGACAGCGTTGTTCCACCTCTCTTCCCATTGTCTGATTGATTTTTCGCGCAGTTTTCTTTTAATTATAGACCTCGGTATCGACGAATGTGATATCCGAAAGTCGCCTGTCGCGGCCTTTTTAGCTAATTCATCAGCCCTATCGTTTCCTACGTTACCATCGTACGACCTAACCCAACAGAACTTTAAATGCCGAAACTCAAGCGCCGTATGCGCTATCCTCCAAACGTCTTCTTGGAGGTCTGTCGAGGTGTTCATATTTGTTACCATGACATACAGAATGAAATAATTCAAATACTGGGACCTAGCGTTTTTCGTTAAGTCGTAAATGAAATCAAGATCCACGAGTATTTTTATATCATGGTCGACGACACTTGAGACTCGTCAATCTATGAGCAAGTTAGTTTCTGTGTGTGTGCTGTCGACGAAAACTTTGAAGTAAGCGAGGAATTTATCGGACTATACGAGACAGTTAATACTAAAGCAGACACTTTCTTTAAGATGGTGAAGGATGTTCTAGTACGTTTGGACATGTCAAGTGAAAAATTGCGGAGGTAGTGTTATGATGGCGCATCAAACATGAGGGGATTTGGAGGCTTGTAAAGGTTAGTAGCGGATATGCAGCCGCGAGCAACATTTGTGCACTGTTCACTCACTCGTTAAACCTAGCAATACAATATGCATTGCGGCATGTGCCAGCTATGCAAGATGCAATGAATTTGGCTAAAGATATAATAAATACAGTCAGGAAATCACCTAAAAGACTTAATCTTTACAAGGCTTTCGTCGTTGAAGACAACAATGTACGTCCACTGTGCCCTACAAGATGGACTATGAGAGTGTCCAGTATGCGGCAAATCCTACAAAACTACGTTCATCTTCTGGATATCTTTGAGGTCTATTCGTCGACAGAAACGTCCGACGCGTCATAAAAATGCGCTGGGCATTGTGAGATAATGCAGCACTTCAAAACGTGTTTTTTTCTCAGTCTATTGCCATGTTATAAACCCTGTTGAGGAAGCTAATTCTAGTGTTTAATCTCCCCGCATCGGTGCTTCTGAAGTAAAGTTAAAGCTAAATTGTCTACTTGAAATTCTCGATGAAAATCGCAAACGTTTTGAACAATTCTGGCAAAAATGCTTGCACGAGAAACCACTTCCAGTACAAGACCCTGTACTACCTCGCCAGAGACAAATTCCAAGAAGATTTGAGCCTCGCGCTACAAACTCTCAAAAATTTGAAAGCCAAAAAGATCATTATTAACAAATCTATATGGAGATAATCGACACACTGAAGAATTGTGTAAATGATAGATTCCAAGCAACGGGATTTCAAAAAGTGCTCTCGGTGGAGAAAGAGTGCGTGTCAATCATCAACGATGGTGAAATTCAGCTTCAAAAAGCCAGAGCGTTCTTTGGCAAACACATAGATGGCGACAGGCTTGCGCTTCATCTCACAATGCTCCGCAACATTTCCATACACAGGAAAGAAAAAATGAGCACTATGCTCGATATAAAGAAGTTCTTACTTAAAGATGACGCAGTGCGCCAATTGCTTCCTGAAGTTTCTAAATGCATTAAACTCCTCGATACTGTACCAATAACTACAGCGTCAGTTGAAAGATCATTCAGTGCTCTTCGTCGATTGATGACCTACTTGCGGTCTACCATGACGCAGAAGAGACTCAACAATATTGCGGTTCTCAACACCCCATCAAACTGTTCTGGATAATTTGGACCTTAGACCTCTCGTTAACCAGTTTATCATGTGCAACCCAGTATGTCGTTCAACATTCGCCATATATTAAGTACGAGTAGGTACAAGTACAGTTATAGTTGTAATAGGTTCATTCATTATTTTATTTTACAATAAAAACAATATGTCTCTATGCTTTTTGTTGTTTCTTTATTTTATTCCATTGCTTATCATACCCACCCACTAAAAATTAAGGACACATGAAAAATTTAACATGTAGATTTTATTTATGTTATAGTTGATATTTGACAATATACAAACAATTTTGACCACCACATCTCTCTCAAGATTTTTTGCAAGTCGGCGCCCCTGTTGATCAGTGGTTAAAAAACAGTCCTTGTAAGTGTATCTTACGAAACTTTTAATATTGTGTTCAATGATAATATTCTATGCATAATTCTTTTAATAGGTATGCATATTGTTATTTACACATATGCGGTTTCTTAACATCGCTTTAATAAATTCTGTAAACCTACTTAAAAGTCTATTATTATTCTGTAACACAGGTGTCGAAGAATCTAGAATCGATAGACACAAAGTCATTAAACTGACAATAGATTGATTAACAGTTAGAAGAATGCACTTAAAGTGCATTGATCTAGAAAACTTCTAGTCTTTTCTCAAAACTTATTGAAGCTTCATGGATTATAGTTTGAGATAACGGGTGTGAAGTCGCGATTTTGATATAAATTAGATAAAGCGTTAAAATAGATATGTTTAATGTGTGTATAAATTAAGTATTAGTGTAAATAAATGTACACAGTCGAACTTGTGATAGTGGTTAATCGTCGTGTTAAGAACTAAATTAGTCCAATAAACATTGTTAGTGATTAGGTTGCAATAATTTGCATCAGTTCAATTGATAGCGGCATCTCAGTACAATAAATCATCATCAGTGCATTAAGATTTCTGTGTATTAGCAAGTAACCATCCTTATATTCAGTCAATAAAGGACAGTTAAACAAGTTCATTACAATACATCGATAGTTTATACTTTTTATCCAGAATTTGTATCGTGTTCGTAATAATACACCATCTTTCAAAAACACCCATTGCACATAACTTATATACGTTTAATAGTATAATTATTATTAATGGTACATCTAACGTGATGTTTGTGTGAGAACTATAAATTATTCTTGTATTATTGTTTATTATTATTGCTAATAAATTCTACAGATCTCATCGTGCTAAGGACCCACAACCGCATGCGTGACTTTACTGGAAATTAAAATTCCTATGCTGATAGACTAGACTTGCCTCTCTACGAAATTATAAAAATATTTTTATAGTTATTTCACTAGCTAGTAATAACGAAAGTTGTGCAACAGTAATAAACTTCTAGATAAAACTATTTCAAATATGCGCTATCATTATGCTAATTAAACGCAAACATAGAATTTTATTTTGGTGTTCATCTGGCTACATATTTGTGTACTCAAAAAACTAACATTTTTGTGAATATTAACCTTTCCTCTTGCTCTGGCAGCCTGAAGTATTGAAAAGAGGACACTAAAATTTCCATCGTGTAGTACGCCCACTGTAATTTAGATGGTGTAAGGTTAGGTTTGGTAATTATTTCCCACAAATAGACATTTCCATATGTTTTATTTATTGCACTATTATTGATGTTTTTCACTTTCCAATATTCCCCACTTAAGATATGCCTCTGCATTGAGGAGCACGGATTAGACGAATACGAATCTGCATTTCAATTAGTGTTTCTATTTTCTGCTTCTTAAGATATAAAGATAAATCGCCAAAAAGGGTAACTTTGTCTTGGATCGGAGTTCGTAACGTCGTTTCCACCCAGATCACTTGAGAAAGGCCAAATTACTGTGCCGCAAAGTAGAAACCTCCTTACTTCAAGTTAAGCTCTGAAACCGCTAGCTCGCATGCGGCACAACAAACAACTATAGTTCTGTACGCATAGTACTCACAACAATGTAAAAAGCCCCAGCGGGGATTTGATACTGCAGTCCATAAGTTCATATAATTAACATAATTAGATAATTAGTTTGCCACCCAAGAACGAAGAATAGAGTTGGAAAAAGGAGATGGGATCGAAGTACTCCAATTTTTAGCGAATAATTAATGGCAGTGCTGGTGTTCTGGATTGCGAAATTGACATTTCTAACACTAATAGTGAAAGGAGTGATAAAAATCTAACAACCAGGTGAATTAATCCTTATTACAGACTCCTATATTATCTCTTATCTTCAATTTATTCTCTACTTCTTTCCTATTCTCTTTCTCTCCATTACAAACATACCATACTCTTTGGCAAAATGTAGCATGTATAATCATGGAATGGATATTTATTCCTCAAAATCTAAGTTACGCGAATCCACTACCAAAAGCCTTACAGTGGTGGGTGAGAACATCCCGTGAGGACGCTCCTCCTACTCCCCTACACATTGAATGTTTTACTACCTCTGTTTAGAAGTTACACCGTTCATAGCTTTTCCGTCTCAACTCTCATTATTTTCTACTACTTACAGCCCTTCCTTTCTCCCACACTTATTTTACTTCTTCTGCGTCCGCCTTTAAATTTGACCTTGTAATCATTGGTAATTAGTACTGCGAAGAGTTAAATAAAAATAACTGTCGTTAATTTTCCTTGAATGTATACACAAGTTACCTGACGATACTTTTTCTATGTAAAAACCAAGATATGTAATTTAAAGATACAAACTAAGAAATGTAGTTAGCTATTTTTCACATTAGCATTATCTAACAGGATTTAAATAAAAGAACAGCCTTCTCGGTTTTGACACACACACACACGCACACACACACACAACACACACACACACACACTACAGTACGAAATGCACAATTATACATAATTATTATGTGTAGGAGATGGATTTAAGTACTAGCAGTAATAGGCGTAAAGTTTTTATTAATTGTATTTTTTGCTAAATGTGTTCAACACTTTGCCCTACGTTGATAACGTAATATCATGGTTTTAAGTTGAAGGTAATTGTAAGGACAGCCTAAGAGTTGTGCACGACACTGTAGCTATAATACTGAGCAGAACCACCAAGACTTATTCCTATTCTGCTGTTTCTAAAAAGTAGGCAACTATATGGTACTTAATCTATCGAATCAAATTACCTCAAAAATTTATTGGCAACACTTCAGCACATACTCAGTAATTGGTTATGGTTGCATTTTCAAAAATATTTCAAAGGGTTATCAAATTATAAAACACTATACAAGTTGCAAATTAAATATTGTCATAAAAGTTTTATACAAATCACAAATCTTTAAAGCTACTTTAACCTTTGATTATAGGTGCATTAAAATAATTTCAGATTGATCAACCCTCCCAAAATTACATACAATCCAACTACTGGAGCTTTATCAGAAAGCGTCTCTTCCATACACGAATTACCATCAAATTTGCTTAGCATCGATATTGTTTTAACTGGAAAAGAACTTTCATTCATGCCACGTCGAGAAAGCTAACCAGGGAATCGAATTGAACTTAGTCGAATTAGAATTGAATTAAAATTGAAGATGAAATTGTATTAAAATTGAAATTAATCTAACTAGAATAGAACTTGAAGACCTATAATAATCCCCTATTACTTAAACTAATCCAACAACACACGTTTACTTATTTTTTTTCAAAAGTTGGCGAAAATCAACTAACTGCAGACACTTCACAACAATTACAAATACTTAAACTTACCCGAATTTTTATTTTATTTATCACTTTTTATTATAAAATAGCTCCGTTTGTCAGCAAAGCAAAAGTAATCCTCTATTTTAAACCTACTCTTATATCTATAACCTATCATCCAGATGCACGATGTGCGTGAGAAAAATAATGAGACTGATTTTTTATCTACCAAAGTTATTTTTTTCAAACAACAATATTGTTATCTTCAAAGTAGTTCCCTTCGGCAGCTATACACTGGCGGAGTCGTCGTTCCCATTCTTGGCAGCAGCGCTGATAGACTTAAACTGGTAGGTCCTTTAACATGTCGGTTACATTTTTTAAATGTTCTGCAGCGTCCCCAAATGACGTCGTTCTAAGACATTATTCAATTTCGAAAAAAGAAAAAGTCACAAGGAATGCATTTTGAAAACAAAACTTCCGTGATGGAAATGGCCGTGTGACATTGGGCGTTGTCGTGATTCAGCATCCACTTTTGTGCAATATCCCGTCTCACTCGATTCACTTTTTTCCTGAGCCTTTCAAGGACATTTTTGTAAAACACTTGGTTGACAGTTTGTTCTGGAGGAACAAATTCTTTATGCACAATACCTCTACTGTCAAAAAAACAAATCAGCATTGTTTTGATCTTGGATTTGCTCATTTGAACTTTTTTCGGTCGCGAAAATGTTTCAGTGTACCACTCCGCACTTTGCCGCCTTGTCTCAAAATCATTCTCAAAAAACTAGGATTCGTCACCCTTAATCACGCAACTGAACTCCTCAAGGTCATTGGTAATCCTCTCAAGAAGATCAACGCACACGTTTCTTCGATTGTCTTTCTGCTCATGAGTGAGATTTTTGGCACCATTTTAGCACAAATCTTTCTCATTTGCAAATTTTTGGTCAAAATCTTATGTACGGTGAAATAGTTTCAGTTTATTAGATCATCCACCATCCTTATTGTTAAACGTCACTTTGATTTCACAACAGTACGCAAGGGCTAGACGTTTTCGTCGGTTTTTGACGTTGAAGGTTTCCTTGAGCGAAGTTCATCTTCAACGTGTTCTCGACCTTCCAAATAAATAACCCAAAATAACCTAAAATAGTTTTTATACGCAAAATAAGACCTTATCTTAATCTACTTACTCAATGGGTATTATTAAGTAAATTAAGCTAGAATAAATTCTTATTTTGCGTATAGAATTATTTGTAAATGAATAATTTGATTTTAACAATCTTGAGGTCAAAACTCAAAGCGTTTTGACCCTTACTAAAAATTTCTGTTCACCATCGTTGATTAACTACATTGACACAAATTAATATAAAAATATTTCAATTATCCATAAAAATTTTAAAGAAAATTTTGTGACTTACAAATATTTTCGGGTTTTGTAATTACTAACAAGGATTATGTGAAAATTGCTTTAATACGTAAGCAGCGTTAACATAATTTTTCTTTCTAAACTTAAGCTGTAAATTGCATTTATAAGCATAATTTATATCTATGTGTGTAAATAAATTTCTTAGATTATATGTGTAAAAAGAAGATGTTTTTGAATGTATTGAAGATTGTCCATAAATGCTTATTGAGATTTCTTTGTTTCATTTCATATTCGTAAAATCTAGAGCATATTTGTCGCTGAGCTAGTGAAAGAGGAAAAAGGGCGCGGTAAGGTAAAAATTCGCATTTTCTATTAAACAAGCATCCATTACATCCGTATATTGTTCAAGAGGTCCGTACCTGAATATTCACATCAATATATATATATATATATATATATATATATATATATATATGTATATATATATATATATATTTATTGCTGTGATGAGGGGTTGTTTAAGGGTGTATTTTATAGCAATGGTCATGTAGTAATCAGAAATCACAATAGGAAGCAGAAAACTGCATTTATTTAGTACAAAATTGAGTAATTGGGATAGTTTGTAAATAGTAAGCATTTAACACCCTGTATATAGAGTATAATTAGTTTTAAGCGACGCAAATAAACACATCTCACAATAATAGGACGCATAGTTAGCATAGAAATAGGTAATTCATGCATTAGGTGAATAACAAGTATTTAACACCCGGTATATAGAGCTTTAGTAATTTTAAGTAGTGCAAACAACTATATTTTTCAGTAGCAGCACGCGTATTTAGAAGAGAATGATAATAAATGTAATTAAACACGCATTCAAAAGAATTCTAATCAGTTAGTATAATACGGAGATAAGAGATAAAACTTAAAGAAGCTTTGTGTAAGTGCGTAGGAACAATCAACAATTTTTAATAGTAAATGTAATTAAAGATGCGTAAATAAACACGAAAATCGAAATTCAAATTGCATCAGGTATTTTTGTATAATATGGAAAAGCGATTAGTTACTCAAAACACCGCATGGTCTGATAACAAAGCATCTGTAGCAAACAACCATTACTCGAAAAGCCAACAATGTTACATCAGAAAACTACTTCAAGTGTAAGAAATACAAAAACCTCATTGGTTAAAGATTAGCAACGGACTTGTAAGCCAGGCCCATAAACAAAGGAGATCTACCCATATATTAACAGCGAGCAATGATAACGGAGCTCAGTTTCAACTCAACAAGGCCAAACTGCGTTACTCTAAATCTAAGAGTAACGCGTAATAATAATATTTTAATAGTAACATTGTTTAGTGACAGATAGTGTTACGAATATGAAAATTTCTATTGCCGATTAACGGCTCTAAGTTTGATGACAATAATAATAATTCTGAGGCGGATGACAATAAATTTTGACGAAAATAATTCTGAAGCTAGTGATAATTTCGAAATTCCAAAGGGGTGCATAATTCAGTAGATAATATTTCAAATGGGTATATAATAATTCTGAATTGGTGGAGAATCATTTCGAAAACGATGTTAATGATCCAAATGGATGGTATAATAATGCATGGAAAATTCTAATTGATGTTGGTTGATAATGGATGCGTCGATAATCTTGGTACAATTTTGAGTTGCAAGAAAGAAATAAAGAAGCACGAAGTAAACAGACCAGGTTAGATCTTATTAGTTTTAAGACTTTTTTCTATTTGAATTTGAATATTGAATTTGCCTAATTAAGATAAACTTGTGTAACAGAGTCAGCAACGAACTTTGCATACGTTGAAAGTACGTAATATAATAAAGGGGTTTTGAACGTTCCAGGCTTCTTTGATAAAAAGAATAGTTTTTGGTGACTTTAGATTGATTGCAAAGCATATGATTTTTGAGATAAATAAGACTTACAATATTGATTGATTGAAAAGTGTATTTTAATAATTTTCAAAACCTGAACATAATATTTCTTTTCATTATATGGAATTAATTAACTTTATTTTATAATAATAATAAAAGCTAGCCGTGGCAGAATAAAATTAGTGGGAGTAAAATTTGATAATTTAAACAGAGAGGTGGAGTTATAAGTAGAAAACGCCATTGATACCGAGTACGGCGTTATCATCTCAAGTATTTATTCGACGGCCCAACAACGGGGTTCGAAAGTTCCAGTTAATACATAGCAATATATATTGAATATGGATGTGTTGAAGCTAAATTAGTGCAGATATACTACAAATTGTAAAATTTGAAATTTCTGACACCTTCTTTTCTAACTCTCTTTACATGGCTAGCTCAACGGAAATAATGGAATTTACAAAATGAAATCAAGCACAGCAATATCAAAAAGCATCTATACAGTCTCAAATATTTTCTCTCATACAAAAAGGTATAGAACATTTACAGCATAGGTTTTTTCAAACATAATATTATTTCTAACAAGTACTTATATATAATTATCAAGATGTTGCTCACCTTGTTTAGGTCAAAATTTACAGAACTCAAATTCTTCCTTTGTGGATAGTTTACCTGGCTTTGATTTCCACGCCTGTAGGGTTTGTTTTGGCCAAAATATCCTTGACAGATAGTCTATTTAAAAAGTCAGAGTGTTTTGAACTCTGATCACAAACTTTCGTGGTAAATGCCATTACAAACAAAAATATTATATGATTAAGACTTATTCTACCTTAAGTTAAATGACAAGTATACTGAAATATCAGTTACAACCAATAGATTATATAGGTAATACTTGCAAAATCCAAAAGTGCTTATCCAATTCGTAATTGACAGTATTAAGTATCGTCTGCTTCTATTCTTAAATGGACGTTCAAATCTTAGTTTACAAAATTATGCATGTTCGCTTAAATCTTTCTTCTAATTAATTTAAAGTAGCTTTGTATCGAAGAAATTTCCCTCTTCATTGTATATTACAATAATTACATTTAACAACTTCCATATTCATATGTAAAATTTTCATGTTATATTGGCTTTATAATCAACATTAAGTTTACTTAGTTGACGCCAAATTATGAATAAATTATTACATTGTCGATCACGTAAATCGACATAAATCGATATACTGAATGAAATCCAATTACCCAATGAATGTCTTTAATAAAAGTTCCCGTTTATATACAATTTATATTGACTACGTCAGTTTTTCCAAATTGTACGAGTTCCGTATGGAACCTACTACAACGTAATAATGTAAGATTTTAGGGAATTCCTCGGTTTATTACCCCATTAGCGTGATATATTTCTTAGTGAAGTACGCCGTCTCGTCCTTCTCTAACACCTAAGGTTACTGACACGTCGCATACTAATCCAGTAGTAATACGAAAAATAATAAATAATTATTATCGATTTTATGAATTTTTAATGTTCCTGCGACTTCTTAGAATAAATGTTTATATATTAATTAGATATTTACGTCGTTCTAAGTACAAGATGACGTGCCCTTTCTCTATTCCTTTCAAAAATTCGAGAACATGTTTTATTTAAAATGTTATACAGATATTTTCCACGCGGATAGTTATTTATTACATAGATAACCAATGCTTTTAATTGCTTTAAAATGCAAACAAAACTCTTTTTCAATACATAATTATTTATTTTTACGCACGAAAAGTGCATTTTTATTACAAACGGATGGCTTTGTATTTATTTTAAAGTGATTATTTACAAGCACGGAATTGTGTTTTTTGGTTTTCACATTAATGGTTATATAATTACAATATGCTTATGTTATACAGGGTGTAACCATGAATTTTCGAAAATTTTCAATTTTTTCCGGTTTCTTTTGTTTATGGGGTTTTATTTGTAGAATTTGGGTTTGAATGATCTTTCATGACCTCCTTATATATATATATATATATATATATATATATATATATGTATATGTATATATATATATATGTATATATATATATATATGCTGTGCTAAGGCTGCACTGAGAGCGTCACTAAAAGAGTGCTGCGATACAGAAACAGAAATTTGTAAAACTTGAAATTGTTCACTTACCTTCCTTTCTAACTGTGCCTGGCTAGCTCAACAGAATTTATGGAGTTTCAAAATGAAATAAAATGCAGCAGTGTCACAAATCATTTATACAGTATGAAATATTTTCTCTCATACAAAAGCACTTACAACATCGTTTCTTTCAAACATAAAATAATTTCTAAGAAGTACTTGTTATAAAAAAATTGTTCCTTACCTTATTTTACATTTACATTTACTAAATTTCTTTGTTTTATGGATGGTTTACCTGATTATGTTTATTGCCATGCTTGTAAGGTTTGTTTGGCCAAAAAATCCTTTGACCGATAATCTATTAGAGGGTCAGAGTATTTCGAAGTCTGATCAGAAATTTTCCTGGTAAAATCCCTTACAAAAAAATATTATATGATTAACACTTATTATTCTACCTTAAATTAGATACAAATAGTCCAATATCAGTGAAAATTAAATCTAAAAGTAATACTTGCAGAATCCACAAAATCGCTCCTCGCAATTAAATATCTTCTTATTTTAAACTGATGTCCAAATCGGCTTACAAGATTTTCCATATTTAAAATCTTCGTTCCAAACAGCAGTTACCAAAGTACATTTTTGGTTAAATCTTCCTTTTAATAAAATTTTTAAAATAGTGTGATATTGAAAATTTTTTCCTTTTGATTGTAATTAATAAATTCAATTTTTTTAATATGTAATTTGCATTGAAAATATTGCTTCTATATTCATTGTACCAACATAATAATTATTAAATTAAGGTATGCTTACTACATACGAAATAACATTTCGCAATCGATCTTGTGAATCGAATCAATCGAATGAATGAATTTAATCGAATCAATCCCGTTTTTAATAAACGCTTCCTTATATACACGATTTTATCTGTTTCCAGAATGTTGTAGAATTAGCGCAATTTTATTCTAAATAATAAACGCCTATCTTACGTAAATATCTTGGAAATCGTCATTAGTGTTCAAAATTGTTGATTTTTATTACCTTGTTATCTGCTTCCAGTTATTCGTGACGCGCGCTGCCTCTTCTTGTTCAACACATGTACTATTGTTGTGGCGTCGCGTACTAATGCAAAAGGTAATCAATTTTATCGGATATTTCTTGAATTTTGTGGGTTTTTCAATGATCAGACCGCTTCTTGGAATAAAAGGTTTCATTTATTAATTAGATATTTATGTAGTTCTAAATACTGATGACTCATCTCTTTATATTCCTAATATTTTAGAAAATTCTTTATTTAAAATAAGTTTCTGTAATCCACAGGGTAATTAATTTAAACTTTAATTGCTTTTTAATGCAAAAGAAACTGCGTTTTATAAAAATATTTGCTTTCGTGTTTCCGTAAACAAAATTTATTAAAATTGGGGTTTAAAATATACGTTGATATTAGTTTCTTAAGCAAGCTGCATAAAGCTAGTGCTATTTACTGCAAATCAAAGCATTTTTATCAAAAATGTATTGATAATTAATAAGTGAAAATAAATGGCTTTGTATTTATTTTAAAATGAAGCGTTTTACGGTACCTTACAATTAATTATTTTTACATATACAACTTACATTACTTGCTATGTATTTACAATATGCTGATATCATACAGTGTGATTATTTACACACGGGGAATTTGATTTTTCGTTTGTACCTCAATGAATAAAAGTACGCTTGTATTGTACATGGCGTAATCATGAATTTACGAACATTTTCGTTTTTCTCGAATTCTTTTATATTTTAGTGGAATTTGGGTTTCAATGACCTTTCGTGACCCCTTATCACGTGGTGTCATCATTATAGAACGCTAACAACTATTAACTATTACATAAGTGGCTTTGTAGTTGATATATTGCAATTGGAACGTGTATGTCAAAAGTTCCGTGTTATTGAGTTAAATTGCTCAATTTAACCTACATGTGCCATAACTTTTTGCGCGTTGCGCATTACCACTGTTATTGTTACCAAGCTTCCCTCAACATGCACACCGAACTTCTTCAACTAGATCGGTTCTAAGCAGATTTTCACAAGAAGCATGCATTATTGCACTGAAGAGTCTATATTATTATAAAATCTTACCAATTTGTCTTAAATGTAAAACTCTGTTGGAAAAATTGTCATTTACGATGCTGATATAGACTTATGTCAATGACACTTATTTAATTATTTTGAGGCTTGTATCTACTGGACAAAATGCAATCCCAAACACTACTACCCCTAACTTGCTAAAGAGAAACAAATCACACTTCGTTTAGCTTTAAATCGCATATCAAAATCTATGTTCTTATCTGGATAAACCTCTAAAATTACCCCTGGAGAAAGACCCTAAGTCAATACCAAGTGCTCGTCTCCAAGATGTTTATTATAACAAAGGCGCCGAAGGGTCTAGAATCGAAAGGGACAAAATCAATAATGGATTAATTAACAGCTGGGTATTTTTAAAGAACCAATTTAAAACATACAAAAACAAAGAATCTAGAAAAGTTTCAATATAACCTGGTAATTTCTGGAGTTTTCTGAAAGCGGTGTTAGTTACGTATGTGATTTTCAGTTGAAGTATGAGTTTGCAAGTATTATGAAATAAATTGGATAAATCGTCAAAATAAATACGTTTGATATGTTTATAAATTTAGCGGTTAAGTTATTTTTTCTCACTTCGTAATCATCGTGCTAAAAAAGAATTTAACGTTAGTGAACATTGTAGTAATTATCATAAGCAATATCTGTAGTGGCATCTCAGTACACCAAGGTTTCCCTGTGTTTGTGAGTAATCATTTAACTGAATAAAGAACAATAAAAGGAAGTTCGTTATAATAACTTCAAAATTCCTCGCTATTTTTCAAAGTATTATGTTACGTTTTATTCCAAACTGCTAAACCAGACTGTTTCCATTTCTTTGTGTACATGTTTTGTTTCATTTACCAAGTTTTGTATTTTATTTGCATCGTACTTTGTTCGTGTTTCTACCGTCAAAAGTACATAAAACAAAGGCATAATATAGCATAAACGATGTGCTAATATTGAAGTGTTATATCTAATTTGCATTTTTCAGAAAATGGCCGTTAGTTAGATCTTCTTATTTACTGTTATTTTTAAAAAAAAACAGCTGCTGACAAAACAAAGAACGTCAGATTGCTTTAAGTAAATCACACTCTATTGAAAACTATCCGAAGATTTAGGCAGAATAAAAAATTAAAATTAAAATTCGCTAACAACATTGACTAATGGTCTGGCACACGCAAAGCAAAAAAGGCCACATGTAAAAGCCCTTAGCTGTTCGTTGAGATGGGTGGCAAGTTTAAGTAACCTTATTTTATTAAACAAAAGAATGATAAATGGTAGAAACGAGCGCAAGAACACACAAGCACAAGATTTATTATAATAACGGTTAGACAACTTCGTTGCCTCTAATTTTACTGCAAATAAATGGTTGAAGTTCTTATTGATTATATATACGTGCTTTTGTCTAATTATTAATACTGCTTACACATAACAATGCGCAATACAGGAAATGCGATCCACCACATAAGGAGGTTATGCAAATTCTAATTATACTAAGACATAATATTCTGAAGATACAGTCTTAGGTTAATTAACACTCTTCTCTTGTATGAATAAATAAGGCTGTGCAACATTATCCATGGATAGAATTATTATTACTTCAAGAGAGTGTTAAAACGTCATTACATACAGAAGTTATCTGAGACTGCAATTCGATATTACTAAACCATAAAATTAAAGAGGTTTGTAAGAAAATCTTACCAGACCGCAACACCTCTGTGAAACATTACATATGTAACCTGTTTTAAAATTGTACTCAAGTTTCTGGTTAATCTATTTCTGTCGGTCATATTCAATAAAACGTTTTGTTTACTTCATTTAATTAATTTCATAAAAAGTTGTAGGTATTACAGGTTTTTAAAATTAGGTAAATTTTAATACTGAAACTAAATTTTTAAATATTATTTATTGGCTGAATATAGCCTGCTTAGTCACAAATACGAACACTCCTTAAATCACTGGTGGTAATTATTACAATGTTTACTAACACTAAATTCGTCTTAACACGACGATTAAATATGTTTATTACCCAAACACTAATTTATAAACACATCAAATATTTATTTTAAGACTTTATCTTATAATTTATATTATAGTACTTGCGAATTCATACTTCAACATAAACTCTCGATTTACCGAGCCATGCAGCTTTTCATGCGTAATTTATAGGACCTGCAAAAATTGCTAGGTTTTTCTAGATTATTCGCATTTGTATGTTTTGTACTGATTTTTTAAATGCACCCTTGTAGATCTCAATCAATCCATTGTTGGTTAAATAGCTTTTTTCTTTCGATGCTTACCTCCTCAACGCATTTGTTACAATATCATTTGTAAATTAGTTGTATTTATAGTAGATATTTTTATAATGAGGATGGTAAAAATTGTACAATTTACAAGAGGACTATTGGGCCTAGGGATCGATTGAAATGATTATGCGATTTTGATTTCTCTTTGGTGTCGAAAGAATCTTGGAACGCATCTGAAATGGTTAGATAAACCTTAAGTAAAACTCAGATTTCAATAATGATGTTTAACAACAATAACTTAAAGTTAAAAACATATTAATAAAATCAAAGAATAGAGACGTCAAGGCGGTTAAAGCAATATTGATACAAATTAACTTACTTGTTCAAGTGACTATTGTGACTACAATAATTACCTCAACAGCTTTGAAAGAGTAAGTGCCTACTATTCACTAAGAGTCTTTGATCTGAAACAGGAGATCGAAGCTTAGCTAGTAAGTGATTATACAGGATGCTGGGTTTTTATATTTGCTGAGCTAAGATACTGAAGCTTTTTAGGGTGCAAAGTAGCCATAATCATTTCTAACTTAAGACCGCCTTAATAAACTTGACAACCTTTGAATATAAACAACATAAGATACAAAAATAATCATTCCTTAGATCAAGAATCATTTCATAATCATTTCAATCGATCCCTAGGCCCAATAGTCCTCTTGTAAATTGTACAATTTTTACCATCCTCATTATAAAAATATCTACTATAAATACGACTAATTTACAAATGATATTGTAACAAATGCGCTGATAAGGCAAGCATCGAAAGAAAAAAGCTATTTAACAAACAATGGATTGATTGAGATCTACAAAGGTGCATTTAAAAAATCAGTACAAAACATGCAAATGCGAATAATCTAGAAAAACCTAGCAATTTTTGCAGGCCCTATAAATTACGTATGAAAAGCTGCATGGCTCGGTAAATCGAGAGTTTATGTTGAAGTATGAATTCGCAAGTACTATAATATAAATTATAAGATAATGTCTTAAAATAAATATTTGATGTGTTTATAAATTAGTGTTTGGGTAATCAACATATTTAATCGTCGTGTTAAGACGAATTTAGTGTTAGTAAACATTGTAATAATTACCACTAGTGATTTAAGGAGTGTTCGTATTTGTGACTAAGCAGGCTATATTCAGCCAATAAATAATAGTTAAAAATTTAATTTCAGTATTAAAATTTATCTAATTTTAAAAACCTGTTATACCTACAACTTTTTATGAAATTAATTAAATGAAGTAAACAAAACGTTTTATTGAATATGACCGACAGAAATAAATATATATATATATATATATATTATGTTATATGTAGGGTATTGTGACGGTTACACTGTTTATAAAAGCAATATATGGATGTTGGACATTATATTAAAATACATTACAATTAAATATAAAGCACTTTCTAATAAAGGATTTGACAATTTTGCTACTTTGGCACTGTTTTTTTGTTAAGAAAGAAACCTCTCCTGGTAGTTGAAGTATTTGGAAATAAGTGTAGCATGTATAATGTATAACTGTTTTATTTAAAGGCTGGTTCTATTACTAATAAAAAAAATATATGTTGTATTATAATATAGCATCTAGGGCAATTTAAATGAACTATACAAGTTGACCAAGTAATTAAATTTTGTATGTAGTATGTGAATACTGAATTGTAATCAAGGTTGTCTATTTAGATATAGTTTCTGTGTTTGAATCCATGCAAATAATTTTGTAGAAGGCACTGGTAGCTTGGCTATGGAGATTGTTTTTTTTTTGTTTTTTATAAAATGGGAGATAGATGACAGATTAAATAAAAATTAAAGTTATTTTTCTAATTGTTCCTCGAATTTATTTATGTATGAGAGAAAATTAAGATTTTGAAGCTAATAGAGTTTGTACAAGGCATAAAACAGCTATGCATCCGCGGAAATAAAATATTGACGTCAGTTATAAGCAAGAATAAGACGTGAAGTTATTTATTTGAAGAATAGCATTTGGTTGAGTAGCGTTTTGTCATCAAGGAACATCAAACACAATTTAATTAGGAACCAACATTCAAAAGAAAGAAGAGGAATCGTAGCCTGGCATAAGAGACAGGACTTGACCAACAGGAGACAATTTCTGAGATTTCAGAGCCGATTTAAGTATTGATAGTATCAGCATTTCATTCTTAATTATTCAAATATACTTCTGTGTACTAAACATTTAAATTGATCACTAACACAAACCCTTTGATTTCACAGGATTACCTGATATTTAAAAACCAGCATCCACTTTCAGGAATGTGAACAAGTCTACAACGAATCAGGAGATTGAGGTATTATTAGTTATATCAGTTTTATGACAAATAAAATTGTCGAACACTTTAAAAGAAAGAGAGCTTTTTGATTTTCATGAAAGACATAAGGTCAGCCATCATTGCTAAGTAAAGATGTTCACTGTTCCTTCAGAACTGGGTTATAGAGATCGTGTTTTTATAACGTAAAGGGGCTCTGGTAGTTTACAAAATTTAACATCCAAAGGCAATTAGAACCCTTGTTTCTGGATGTGCTAGGATTAAATTATACACCTGAGATTATTTGTTTCATGTTTTATGTACATAAGGGCTAGACCGTGGCTGAATGTAAATTCGAAATATTAGTTTTGTTAAAACTAATTATAGGCGGTTTCAGAGGTTAGAACCTATCTACCGAAAATTTAAAAAGTAAAGGACTATCTAAGAGTTTGGCCGTCTATATTCAGAGCGTAATTATTAAGTTTTAAACGAATAAAAGTCCATTTCAATTTATATTCAGAATTCCACAGCTTCGCATTTCTATAACATTGCGGAGGACACCACACAGAAACAAAATAATATATATATATATATATATATATATATATATACATATATATATTGCTGTGATCTTCAACAAAATTCGGGAACTACGGTTTTCGCATCGAGCCCCAGCGTTGGGCCGCCCAAGAGATGCTGTGAAACCTACAAAAAAATTCACCAGAGTAAAAAAAAATATTCGAGCCTCTCAAATTGGGCACCAAGATTTGATATGATTCTCGCCCTGGTGAATCTCTTCTGATACTCGCCTCTTTACTCTTTCCGCTTCGGCTGCTCACCTAGTTAAAACTTTTATCCTCATTCATAAAAAAAAACAAATACATTCCTACCACAAACATCAACGTTAACTCTATTTACATCAATATTCATAATACATTAAAATTTCAAAATTAAATTGTAGCATAAATTTCAGCATCATAAAATTTCAAGTTAAAATTGGTCATCATTTTAATTTGCATCCAGAATTAGAGTCCTTGTAGGATGCATACTAATTAAATAAACAATATTTGCAGATCTGAGTCTGAATAAAAGGGAGCATTTCCCACCCCTTTACGTTAATTTAACAGGTTAGTCTAATTGAGCTCAAAGACAGACCTAAATTTTCATCATAATCAAAAACATAAACCCGATAAACACTCATTTCTACTTATACAAGAAAATTTTACCTTAAAATTAAAAATGTGTTGTTTATACAAATTTACTACTGTCCATTTTTTATCAAACAAATTATAAAGATATTCAACACACACCAAAACATCTAAGATCGAGCAAAATGCATAATTTATCTGAAGGTTACTGCACTCGTGGCTTCAATGTACATCGGACTTGCTCATCCCACCATTTCAGCTGGTTTATGTTTACGGCTTCAGATTCTGACCGCTTTTAAAATTTTTCTACACCACCATTCATCTAAATTGTTTCAGGGCTTCTCAGGAACTCATCTACGTATATCTAAATCTTGTTTTGTGGATCCAATCACGTTTACAAATAACATTTAATTATTAACACCCCCGAAAAATAGCACTGAAATTCATAATTCTTTCACACTATACCCAAAACTGCCTACTTTTGTTTATTCATTTATCGCTAATAATTTCGATAATTGGTACAGTAATACTCGCAAATATAACTAGACTTTATTACCTTGTATCTTCTCTAAGTGCACTTAATAACTTTTATTGTAGCACGTAATCACCACGTATTCTACTTAAAGTATTAAGTAATCAAAAAAATAAAGAGCAAAACTGTTTAAAGTATCTAATACAATCAAAAATATAAGAGAGCCTAACACCTATTAGCACGGGTTTATATAATGGCCCGCTTGCAAGTCGATTTTGTCCCGCAACGGACAATTTTTAGAATTTCGCATTCTCTGTTCCCTTTTGACCGTCCGGCACAGCGATTCTACTAAAATTTGCACACGCGCCAGTTAAAAATCTAAGAAATTTTCACATGTCGCGCAACGCGTCTGCGAACAACTAATTAATTATCTATAGAAATTGTTATGTTTTCACCTCTCATATCTGCAACTTATCTCAACCAATCGCAAACCCAGTAACGGTGCTCAAATCACGTCTTTTATTATCCGTGTCTTTGCTTTGCGCATTTTATCCGTCTCTATTTACCCTGGTCTGAGTGGTACAAATCGATATTCTTTACTATCGGTTATTTCAATCCACGTGGATGTTCATATTTGAGTTAAATAACCCCGCATCTAGCCTTCCCGTTAATATAAGCTACAGTTTATCCGACCATTTGCAATATACGCAGAATTTTCATGTTTATCCAAACAAATTAAACAGAACGTGATATTTAAAAATACGCAGGTGTTCAATCGTAATACTTCTACGATTTGGATATTCTACGTATTTTAACCCTCTTGATAGATTTGTATGCTAGCAACGCGTCTCATATTTGGTATTATTGGGTTTTTAAAAGCTTTTCTGCATATTATACCTTAATAATCGTTCAATTAACTCTAATTAAAATAATAATGAATGGCATTGACTTCTACCCTTTAATTTGTAGCGAATACTAATTAAATATTAATTATTATTTGTACACTTTGTTTAATACCCGTTACTTAAAAATTGAATTAATTAGTATAAATTTCGCACGTAATTTCGCGCTAGTTTTAGTACTTGGAACAATTAGATTAAGTACACGTTGATCATTTTAATTCTGCTTCTTTTTATAGAAAGCGTCTAGTGAATAATTTAAATCCCTTATATTTAATGAAACGAATAAATTTTTATGCTGCACGGTTTTAATAACGCGTATTATCTAATAAAATTCTATACAAAGTGATTAAAATTATTTGATGTCGTTAATTAATTTTCTACCCTGGTCTAAATTTGAGTATTTTATATAAAGAATTAGTAAATTTAATGAGTCTTAAAATAATATCAAAGAATGAAATTTAATGGCAAGTGACTCAATATTAGCCACAAAGGCATCCTGTCGACGCGTTTCGCCCTTATTGGTGCTCATCAGCACATGAGTAGCAAAGATGTAATATTAAACACGAACACATTATGGGAAGTACAGCATCACCTAGCCCACAATTTGTGCCTTCGTGCTGTTTCACCTGACTTTGCAGGTTTTATCAACAGTCGGCACGGAGGAGATCCGGCTCAACTGCCTTTTTCCATAGCCAAAGATCATAATTATAAAGAATAAGTAAATTTAATGAGTGTATATATATATATATATATATATATATATATATATGTTTGTGTGTTTGTTTATATATATGTGTGTATGTATGTATAAGTGTACAGATGGTACAACAATTAATAACGAAGTTAGCACATGTGCGTTATGAAAATCTAAATAAATTCCAATATAGTTCTTTTCTATAAAATATATTTAAAACGATATACCGCCTTTCCAAAATAGTTAGAGATTCAAATTTGGCATAATAATGTTAGAAGATTCTCATGTCACCGGATTTAAACCGTCAATTCCCGCTATTTAGCCCCAATGAGCCCCAATAACTACTATGGTTTTTGATTTCTCTAATTTTTGAAATTTTTGAATATTCTTCTTGATTTTATTTTATATTTATCTTACTCATAAACTTCTTTTTGTTTTATTACCGTATAATTTGAGCAAGGATCGCTACTTGCGACCACATCCCTGATGCTCCAACTGAAGATACTACATTGTGTTGAAATGCGAATAATTACATTCTTCGTATAAATCTGACTTCAAAATTAATTAATGATTAAATATAATTTATAAATTAAAGCTAAAGTTAGGGTTTAAATAATGGTACCTGTAGTGTTGAGTTTTGAGTGTGCCTGATTAATACATTTGATTTTTCCAATGCTCCACCCGAAGATACTACATTGGCTAGGAAGCGAGTTCTTGTTTACCTGAAAATTTTGAATTTTGCCCAACCCTTACTGTTCCAAGCAAGGTAGGGATTTTTAACGTGCGTGACAACACTTACACACGGGACCTCCAGTTTACCTCTCATCCAAACGAGGGCGTATTTTTGTGAAAAATGCTCGCCTAACATTTTTCAAGCGGCCAGTGTCGGGATTCGAACCCGGAACCTTGGGCGTAGTAGTCACACGCATACTAACTACGCCACGAAGCCGCCTAGTGTGTCAGATCAACAAGATACTAGCAAAAAGTAAAGGAGGGGGATTCGTAGATCCAGATAGCATCTGCCGTCTCTGCTTACCAGTGCGATCTGATGGGTCGACTTAAAATCATCCAAATCCAGCTAAATTGGTAATTACTAATGGATTAAATTTCTGAGCATACGCCAAATTTAATATAGCAAATCCAACTATTTGTTCCTACTCTATAAATTTACAATATGGCCGCCCTAGGCTAAGCAATTTATTTTAACTTCAGCATAAATTCGTCCCGAAAGTTCAGTATCGTTCCCTAACTGACTAATTGTGATTTCAATCCTCCTTTCTATAAATAATACGTCCAAAAACAGCAAAACGCCGATCAAACAAATCAAGCGACAGAACGATAAAATATATAAATATACAATACAGGTATAAAATGTAAATATATAAATATCTAAATAAAGCATTAAGCATATAACAGTGCATAGAATAGCAAACAACCACCCCTTAAATTATCAGGTGCACTCGCATAAGCATTATGTCAACACGCCATCACACTAAAACGTGTTCGTTCAAAATTAACTGGTCGTCCATCTACACCTAATTATCTCTTACTGCTAAGGAGAGATGGGTATGCACCGTTAAAGTCTTGGTGGGTATACATGTCCTGGGAGATCACAATCGCTATCACTTTGGGGGGATGCGCGCTTTCACTGTAATTTAATTTCTTAGTTTAATTGATCTATTTGGTTGATTTATGTTAATTAGGAAATCTGATTTAGTTTTGTTATTTGTTAGTCTGGTTTAAAGTTTTAATTTAATACCTAAGGTTTTTTCATTGCGTAGTTAAATATTTGAGTGTTCTGTTTTGTTTTGTGTATATTTATTTTGTGTTTTTGTTTTATTTTTGTAAATTAAGTTGTATGGTGCCACAAAATAAATTTTATGTCCAGTCCAAACCATTTCCTACTCCAAATTTCAAGTGATCCCCCCCTCCCTACGTTTACACTCAGTTCTCAGCATCCAGTATCGCGATCTTCTCGCACACTTTTTCAATGTTACCCAGAATGCTTTCTGGTTATCCACTCCCTGGATTTCTACCAAGCTCTTACGGTATTCTAACCTCTCGACTGCTAATTTCCTGTTCGCCAACCCTCTGTTAGCCATCTCGAGTAGGCAGTCAAGTAGCACGTGCTTGGCGCTTTCTGCGCTCTGGCCGCATTCGCAGCGGTCGTTCTCAGTCAAACTTAATCTTCGCAAGTAGGCTTTCGGTGTCCTTTACCCTGTTACAAACTGCACCATCTTCTGATCGAACTTGCCCTCCATCTTTGGTCGGTATAAATTTATGTCAACTTGCCCATGGTAGCCTTATTCCACATATCATAATACTCTCGGATTGACTTTTCTTGCAGATTTTTCTTAATTAACGACCACAGTAGCGATGAATACGATGTAAGAAACTCCCCTGTTGCGACCTCTTTGGTCAATTTGTTTGCTCTGTCGTTTCCTTTATCACCGTCATGCGACCTACCCCAAAAAATATCAAATCCCAAAACCCAAGTGCCGTGTGCGCTATTCTCCAGCCATTTATTTGAAGAGCTGTTGAGGTATTCATATTTGCCAGGACAGTCAGGGCTGATTTGCTAGAGCTAATTATAGAATATCCACCTGTTTCTGAGTGGTTGATGACGTACTCTATAGCTTCTCTTATAGCTACCATCTCGCACTGTAAGATTGTGCTTCAATCCGCAAGTTTAGTTAGAAATCGGGACACTTCCCTCTTTTCCTCATATACAACGAACGCCGCTCCTACCGCCCATCGCCCATTCGCATAAAGCCTGATCCCCGTCGCGTTTTCATCGCCTTCGAAAAACTCGAGCCCCTTGACATCAGTCGTATGATAAGGAAGTAATGATTTTTCCTTGAACCTCCCTACTGTCAAGACTAAGATTTTCGACAATTTCTTGCCCTTTCCCTATATTTACGAGTTTCTGATCTCTAAACTCTTTGACGACAAATTCGATTGGGAGAATCCTACTAATAACCAAGACTGTCTCCGTGGAAGTGGTCCTTTACTCCCTCGACGCCTTGATCGCGGTTTTGCCTGACCTTACAACCCTCCGCCCAAACAGATTCCTCATACAGCATCGCTCCGGCGTAAACTGTCATGTACGTTTCGCCTCTGAATCCCGAGCTTACTTTTGCTGCCGCCATCATTCTGTCAGATATTTCACTGCCCCTAGTTTTTAACATATTGCACGTGCACCTGTTTTGCTACCACCATATCTTATTTATTCAGGATTTAACCCTTTTTTGTTTTGAGCAGTTTTCAACTTTTTCTCATCTTTTTCAAACCAATAAAGATCGTTAATTTCGCCTGCAGCGCTAGTCAATCATATTTAGTTAAATAAGTTACTGGCTTAAATAGATGCTCCTGTTATCCTCGGAGTGGGCGGCGTCTGAAAGTATGTAGACATAGCACTGTTATTTTTAATGTTCACGAGCAAAAAAACATAGGAGAAAGTTCATAAGTACACAAATATACAAGTAAAAAGTCAAAATAAACAGTTTATGCACTTCTAAGCACTTCGGAAGTCTTCGGCAATCTTCGGTAATCTTCGGAAAGCTTTGTGTTTGCTCGTGGAACCAAGTAGGAACGTAAATATTAAGTAAACAGATATATACAGAGTTCGGAGAGGTCCAAAGGTTTTCGGTAATCTTCGGACTTCTTCGGTAATCTTCCGCAAGCTTCGTGGTTGCTCGTGGAACCAAATATGAACTTAAATACTGAGTAAACAGATACATACAAAGTTCGGAGAGGTCCAAAGGTAGTCTTCGGTAGTCTTCGAACTTCTTCGGTAATCTTCGAAAGGCTTCGTGGTTTACTTGTGGAACCAAGTAGTAGCTTAAATACTAAGTAAACAGATATATATATATATATATATATATATATATATATATTCTTCTGGCCACCCTCCCCCTTTTTTTATTTTTTTTTTTATTTATAATATTTAATATACTCTTTTTCGTCGCCCCTTTTCTTATTAAATGAATGACTTTTATATAATGTGCTTTAACAACGTTTGGTTGGTTATTTAATCAAAATTGTTATTAAGATGCCTCGACTATTTAAAACTCTTTATTCTCAGGGTGTCCACCTACTTACCGTGGGTTCGGTGGTAAGTAGATGTGCAATGCCCAACCAAACTGCACTATCTTTTGTTTTACTACTTTTATATAAATTTACCACTGTATATGCCAAAATTTAATGATCAACGTAGCCTTGTGCCAAATTAATTAATAATACACAATTTTTGACTTTGACGTTTTAAGATATTTCACAGCACTCACCTGGATTATACTTCGTTGCTGGCCTTTTTTTACTGCTGGCACAAGATCTTTGTCGCCGTATGCGTCTTTACATGGATTCACTATCGTTGGAAACTTTCGTATCGCCTCCAGGTATCTTAGTATAATTTTGTTGATCCCCAATCTGAAATAAATAACCCGAATCTTAGAATTTTGAATAACCGTTTTGTTTACTTCCCCTGCGCTAATTCTTCCGTATTACTTTCTTCGTAGCCTTTAACTCTTCCAATTGCTGCTCTCCAATCGCTCAATCCAAATCTACTCTCCGTTCAGCTCAATCCAAACCTATTTTCCTTTCAGCTCAATCCAAATCTATTCTCGTTCCTTGTCTTAAAAACCACTCAATGACCCGCTATACATAACTCTATATCCAAATCAATCCAATCAATGCCCCAATAACCATAAATCCGTAACCAAATCAATCCAAATCTTATTCACGCTTACAATTCCTCACCGATGCCTTCTGCCTTTATCAAATCCGTTCCTAGACAATCTTACTTTTCGCCGCTTCGCTATCTCACTAATACCAATCTTCACTATAATTCGTCGTCGCTATTCATTAACTATCCACTGATGCTTCTCGTTATTCCACTTTAATAAATTAAACTCTTCAAATTCAAACACATTTATTTCTTTTTCAAAATATTTAAACAATTTTAGCGCAGGTTTACAAAAATACGTCTTTACACAAAATTAAATCGAAAAAGATTCTCGTTGTTTACTTTCCAAGGCGATTACTACCACAAATCCAGCTTACTTAATCACATTTTACATAAATAAAAACATCCAATAACATTTTATCCCTTATTTTGTGTCACAAATACCTTCACTGTTGTCCTTTTACACTTTCCTAGTTTGTACATAATTCTATCATTTGTCCTAAATAATTCACAATTCTCCAATCACATTTGACACTGCTATTACTTATAATTTTGAAATTACAAATTTGTCCAAAAGTTGATTCTATTTAAATAAAAAGCCAAAATAATTCACACATGACCTGGATGCGTGGTTGATAGTAGACATCCGTAGACGCATCCGGTTTTCGGATGGCAAATGTACTTTCAATGGCCTATTAAATTGCAACTCAGTATAAAACCTTGAGCACTGTGTATTTTATCAACGTCATTAAGTCATTATAATTTACCTTTTGGCACATACATTTCAAATTAACATTGTAAATACTTTAGCATATGTAAAGTACGGTAAAACATAATTTTTGGATCATTTTATTTGGCATACACCCCTTTAACCCAAAACTACCCTCAGAACCCTCGTAGCTCCCACCTGACACTACAATATATATATATATATATATATATATATATATATTGCTGTGATATTCTCCTTTGAATGCGGGAACTGGGTCCTTTCAACAAAAAAATTCTAGTCCCACAGATTGGGCGTCATAAACGGCTGTGATCCTCTTTTCGCCTCGGCTGCTCACCTAATGTTATAAACCTCCTCATTCATAAAAAAACAACACATTCCTACCAAAACATCAACGTTAACTCTATTTACATCAATATTCAGAATACATTAAAATTTCAAAATTAAAACTCAGCATAAATTTCAGTTTTAAAAGAATTTCAAGATTAATTTTATTATCATTTTAATGTGCATCCAAAATTAAAGTCCTTGTTGGATGCCTACTAATTAATATAACAATATAAGCAGACCGAGTCTGAGTATAAAGGAGCATCTACCACCCCTTTACGTTAATTAACCAGGTTCGTCTAATTGAGCTCAAAGACATACCCAAATTTTCATCATATTACCGAACATCAAAACTAAATACCCTTTCTACTTCAACAAGCAAATTTCATCTTAAAATTAAAATTTTATGGTTAGTACAATTTCACTAATGTCCATTTAAAGTAAATCAATTATAAAGTTATTCAACACACACCAAAATGTCAAACAAAATAGTATAATTTACCTGAAGGTCACCGTCCTCGTAGCTTCAAAGTACATCGTCCCTTTAGTTAATCACACCATTCCAACAGGATTATATTTACGGCTTCTAATTCTCAACGCTTTTAAAATTTTCTCCATCACCATTTATTTAAAGTTGTTTCTGGGCTTTTCCGAATTCATCTGTGTATATCTGACCCTTGTTTCGTGGATCCAGACACGTATTTGAACCATTTAATTATTAACACCCCCGAAAAATAGCAAATAACTTCATACTTCTTTCACCAATATACGCCAAAACTGCCTACTTTTGTGTATACATTTGTCGTTGTAAATTTTGCTAATTGGTACAGTAAAACTAAATTTTATTACCTTGTATCTAAGTGCACTGAAGTACATTCATGTTAGCACGTAAATAACCAACTATTTTGAATCACTAAAATATACGAGCAAAATTTTAAATTATTTTCTCAAACTAAAATGCACTGTTTAACATCTTCAATCAAGTCGCGGATGTAAGAGCTTTTAACGCATCGAATAGTCAAAAGTCTAAGAGGGTTTGTTTATATTCATCTCGGTATATATAGCAAAAAGCCGGCACGTCGCTTTTGTCCTCAAAACGGGTAATTCTAAAGAATTCCTCATTCTATGTTCCCAGTCTGTCGCTCGCGCGTCGATTTTACGAATTTTCACTCGTCCCATTTAAATCTCAGAAATTTCAACACACGGCACGCAAGCATGTCCGAGAAAAACTAATTAATTTTGTACAGAAATTGTTGTTTCTACCTCTGATATTTGCATCCTATTTTCAACCAATTGTGACCCTCGTGACGTTGCTTAAATCCCGCCTTTTACTATATGTGTCTTTGCTTGACGCATTTTCTCTTTCCTTTTCTAACCTGTTCGTATTGGTGCAAATTGATATTCTTTATTATCGATTATATTTTAGTCCATGTGGACTGTTATCTGGGTTTAATAACCCCGTATCGCACATTCTCGTGAATATTAAGCCCCGGTTTCTCCAAGATTCTTTGAAACTATTAATTATCTACAAAATTTACGCCGTATGTGATATTTAAACTACGCAGGTGTTCAAAATAATATTAATTCTCAGAGCTTTATTTTCTGGTATTATAATCTTGGGTTTTTACAAGTTTCTATAGATATTATCTGTTACTAACGGTTCAATTACTATTCATACGTTTTGTTCAATACCGGTTACTTGAAATAGAGTTAATTAAGATAAATTTTGCACGTAATTTCCATTTGTTTAGGAATAATTACATTACACGCAGAGCTTTTTAATACTGCTTCTTTTGATATAAAGCGTCTTGTACATGATTTAAATCTCTTATGTTTAATGAAACTAATAAATTTTTATGCTTCACGGTTTTAATAACGCGTATTATCTAATAAACTTCCTTATACACGGTGATTAAAATTATTTGATGTAATCCATTAATTTTCTACCCTGGTCTAAATATGAGTAATATATATATATATATATATACTAATATACTCCAGTCATTAAATAAAATGGGAGGACGCAAAAATTATCGACAAAGAAGAAAACCACCAAAAACGCAAAATCAAAAAAGCTGCTTATATAACCTTACATAAAAATAACTGCGTTGCAAACGAATCCGTAACTTTCAGTAAACAATGGATTCCATTACTAAAAGAAATAACAAAAGAAATAACAAATGAAAATCAAATGCCCCCAATATCTAGGTAGCATTGCAAGTTTTTCCTGGGTTTTCCTTGCGATATTAACATGAAATACAGCCTACATACATGATTTCTATTTATACATACAATAACTAATTATATAACAATAAGCATATTAACTAGAAAACCATTATTTCGGCAAATATCTAAGTGTTGGGGGATCTTGGTAGCTACAGGTTGCTTAACCCCCTTCACAGAATCTCGGTGAAATAAAACATAAAATTAGAAAACAATAGAAGGGAAGCTAACTCAGAATATAAATAAGTGCAGGTACGTGTCCAACCAGTTTTGAGATGAAGATCCAATGATGATGATGATGATGAAGCATATTAACAACCCCTGTAAAACAGCATTGGTATCTGACAAGTGTAAACCCGCAATAAGGTTACCTCACAACCATATACAATCTCCGTTAAACAGTATTGGTATCTGACAAGTGTAAACCCGCCATAGGGTCGCCTAAGGATCCATATACAACCTTCATAGAACAACATTGGTATCTGACAAGTGTAAACCCACCATAAGGTTACCTCAGAACAATGTTAAAATCTACCAAAGAGGTAGCCTAAATCATAATGATTTTCCCTTCAAAATAAATATAAAAAAACGACTACTTAAGCCTTTTAATAATGCAATTGCACACTTCTTTAATAACCATCCTTTAAATTGTATAAATAGAAACATGTTAAAAAATGTTTTCCAATTCCCAAGTTATTGAATTTTTACAATAAAAATTAATCAGCTGATTTCACGTTAAGCGTATTGGCTACCTAAAAAAGTCGGTCCCAGGCCGTAACACAAATTGAAGGCAATTATTCATTTAAACTTTAAAAATTTTTGCTTAGTGTACTCAAACCAAATATTTCAAACATCAATAAATCAAAGTCACCTTCAATTTATGTCATAAATGTCAAACTTGAAGTTTTTATTATTTTGAAAACGATCCTAGGTTATGGATCGAAACGTTAATAAAGATAATTTTAAAAACTATGAGTGGTTTAATCCCCAAAGAAGATTAAGAAGATATATACAGAGTTCCGAGAGGTCCAAAGGTTTTGGGTAGTCTTCGGACTTCTTCGGTAATCTTCGGAAAGCTTCGTGATTCGCTTGTGAAACAACGCGGTATTATAAAGACTAATGATATACATACAAAACTATACATTGACTATATACACAATATCGAGAGGTTCGGAAGTGTTCGGTAGGCTTCAGAAGTCTTTGGAAATCCTTGGGTTTTTCTCGTGAGGCTGAGTAAGAGCTTGAATAACGACAATAAGAAAGTATTTACTGTTTGAAGAGGTCTTGACGTCTTCGGAGGTCTTCAGGACTCTTCGAAAGTCGCGGTTCACTTGTGGAACAACGTGGAGTAATAAAGAATTAATGCGGCGTGCCCCAGGTACGGCGACGGGCAGTGTAACTGATCAGATATTAAGCAGGCTATGAGAAGCACTGCTATTACGTGGTTTACTTGTGCTAAACTATGGCAACGTGCCACAGGTGAGGCGACGGCAAAGTAACAGGTCGAAATTAAGCAGACTGTGAAGAGCACTGCGTGCTGAACTATGGTGACGTGCCCTAGGTAAGGCGCCGGGCAGCGTAACTAGTCAGGTATTGAGCAGGCTATGGAGAGCACTGCTATACGCGCTCCAGGTACGGGTCAGAATTTTAATCAGGCTATGGAGAGCAGTGCGGTACGATCCCCAGGTGCGGCAGGGGGTAGCGTGACTACTCGGATTCTTAAGCAGGCTATGGGGAGCACTGCTGGTTGAGGTAGTTCACAGACTATGGTGAGAACTGTAGTTGAGTCCTCAGGCAGTGGTGAGCACTAAGGGTACTGAATTTTGCAGGATTTGCAATCGTATTTATATACTTTTTTCCCCTATGCAAGGTATGTTGAAAAAAGGTTAGTGGAATAGGCATCCAATAGATTCGCTATTTTTAGGGTAGCACAAAAAATGAGTTGGAGATCCTGATTTTCTAGGTCCTTGTTCTATGTTCGGCACGTGTACTTTGATATCGGGTAACATTCCATTATGCACACTAAACAGATCCATAAATCAAGTAACTATTATACAAATGAACATTTATTTAAATTTGAATAAATTCTACTGCAGGTCTTTTTTCAAAGCTTAATTTTTACTTTCAATAACGTCATAACCGCAAACTCAAAAAGTTCACGGCTTCTGTTGAATAAATTATTTCATGCGGGATTACTCCAGGTTTTGCACTTCGAAGTTATTAATCTCACAAGAAAAAAGCGCAAGCACTTTAATTTTAAAGCTTTTCTGTAGGTATTAACACGTAGTAATTTTCCTAATACCCATGTACATTATTATTTCGAGCTTGCACTTTATACACCATTAGTGTACGTACGTTCGCGTTAACCTGAATCTTGCACAGGAAACAAAACAAGTGCATTGGCTTCGCTTCGAGTGCAATTCTTTATGCAACAAGTCTTGAAAAGGAATTCCATGTTATACATGTAGAAGTATGAAAATTAGTAATTGTGTACGTGAGAGACAGCCTGCGTTTGTTTTACCTTTAATTACCGTTTGCACACGGAACAAAGAACAGGAAAATAATTGGTTTGAATATTTTATCATGAAAATCAGAGGTAATTCCTCATGCCTCATACTCCTGATACAGTGGGATGTACAATTTCCGCTGAAATTTTTAAACAGAATATAAAACCTGGTTAAATTAACTGAGCTTATGGATTATGGTTCTAATCTATGTTTTGATTGTATTTTTCATGTATTTTTCTGTATGACTTACATTTGTTTTTATTTGTTTCAGAATTAAAATGCAACGTCACACGATAGCGTCCGGTGTTGTACTGCTAGTCCTGTTTAATATTAATGGAATTTTAGGTAAGTTAAACATAAATCTCATAGGAGTTTTACGCATTATTTGGGTATTATTTAAAATTCATTTAAATAGAATTCCAGAGTGTTTTATAGCGGTTTTAGTTTGGGAATTAGTTCATTACACAAAGCTGAAAAAGTTAGAATATTAGAGTAGCTGATTTTAAATAATAACTAATAATTCAAGCAAAACTATTTCTCTGCCGAAGTTATGAGTAGATACATTATAGGCGTACGACCTCAAAACCGACCATTTTACATAAATTTTCCCATAAAATATCTAAGACCCACCTTGCAAATTTTTAACCAATTTCCTACGTGCAGTGACGTGGCCTAAAAAAAAAGAAAACCCAAAAGGAAACAGTATGACCGGGCTTAGTCGGCGAGTGGGCGGGGTATTATACATATAAGCACGTAAAAGAAAGCCTGAAAAAAAACAGAAAAAAAAATATACACTCACTCATTCATACTCAAAACAAAACATACCAAAAAAAAGAAAACTATAATTAAACACAATAGGTACAAGGTATCGTAGTACCCAAAAAGAAACAAACAAACCATCCTTACACCCTAAACTTAGCAAAAATTATACAAAAAAAACAAATAATTTTTTACATGGTGAGCTGCCGGTTTTAGGTTACTACCCTAGATTACTTTTCAACTAAAAAAAAGAAAGAGAAACGAAATTACCTCTCTAAAACCAACAGCTCTAAATCAGCATGGTAAACTAAGTCTATAAATATAATAGCAACAACAGGTTCAAATGTGCCAGCAAGTCTTTAAGCCATTTTCACATTAATCAGTCTTACATTTTTTTAGTTATTTAAAACAAATAATAATGCCTTAATATAATGGCAATAAATACCCAAAATAGTTTAATAATTTTCGTATAGACGAATTAAATTTGGATATACATGAACTTAAACAGTAAAATCCAACCCGATATGGCCTCAACGTAAGTAGTGAAGAAAACATTCACCTTCGAGTTGCTGCAGTCTCTAATAACGGAGCAGGGGAGAGGTGTGCGTAATCCCGCCTTGGGGTGATGCTCTCATCACAACCCGGGACGACCATTCATCGTGGCTTTAAAAGCCACCCGAAAGAACACGCCGTATTGCGTGCGCGAAATTTTCATAGCAAAAACGACACAGAGAAACCCAGAATAGATATTTTCGTCTTGCTATTCGAGAATAAAGTAAATATTCATTTCGTTTAAATAAGGATCCGAGGTCAAAGTAATATTGTTGTTAAGGCGTTGAACTGGGAAAACACGGTTTATTGGGATAATACGCGGTTTTAATTCGGGGAAGCTTTTAATGGAAAACACATGCAAACCAATTATCGGATACTTAGAACCAGTTATCGCCTATTTAATTTTATCATAAACTTTACGTTAAGGAATTCTTAGAAAGAGTATTTATGATTAATTAGCGGAAAGATTTAACAATAGAAATCGAATTGATACAAACAGATAAATGAATTAACACGTGAAAGGGTTATTTTAATTTACTGAATTAATTTTCGTTTTTAACGCCAACGGGATTGAAGTTGAAAATTATTGTAATTACTTTATGCTGAAAATAAACGTAACAAATTACTGTAATCCCCATAAGAAGAAGGTGGAGGTTGTATTTTTGTCATATCTTGTGTCCGTAAGAAAATTTTATTCTACGTTTCTCAAAACCAATGATTAGCCATAACAATAGACCAAAATAAATCGATTAGTAAGCTAAAAATTAAAATCTATTTGATAATTCCTACATACATTTACAACAATACAGCATTCTTATTTTAAGAATTCTGTATTACAACTGATTTACTTTAAAGAATATGCCCTTTATATACTTTACTATCTCGTATGTGCGTCGCATGAATATCAGATGTATATCAGATGTATATCGAATGTATATTGGATGCATGTTTGATGTATATCGGATGTAAGTATGGTGGATGTATGTCGGGTGCATGTCGGATGTGTTTCGGTTGTTTTAAATACATGCCGCTACGTATTTACAAAGGCAGATTATCTTCATTAAGTCTTCAGCCCTAGAACCGATTGGAAGCGTACCTCCATTGCTTTTATTCGAGCGAACCCACATTTTTTCTTGAAATTCCCAGTCTACATCTTTCACTATCTGTGTGCAATAGTCTAATATGGGTCTACCTCTACCTCTCTTTTTTCCTTTCTCTGCTTCTAATATATGCCGCGCTAGTCCAGCATTGCCTTAGTATGTGCTCTATCATACTTTCTTTCTCTTTTTTACGATTTTCCACAGAAATATTCCTTCCCCTACTTTTCTAGAATCTCTTTATTCTTAACCTTGTCTGTACATAACATTGTTATCATATGTCTGTAGCACTACATTTAAAACGCTTCTATTTTTTCTTTCCGCTTCTTCTACCGTTTACGTTTCACAGCCGTACAGTGCAGTGCCCAACACATATGCTTTCAGCATTCTTTTCTTTGCTTCTATGTGTTTTCTTCGAACATAGCAGCTGCTTTTTCTTGTTAAATGCAGCATGACCCAGTGCTAATCTTTTTTTTAAACTTATAGTAAAATAATTTTTTACTCGAACTCGGGCTTCGCGTTGTAAATGTCATTGTAACAAATTATGAATTACGAACAAGGAGATTGCCAATGTTCTATGACCCTGCGATGCGGTGCCAATGTAGCAATTCTATTCTTCAGCTCCTAGTGAAAAGATAGGGCAATAATTCGGAATTTAAAAGGACTTAAACTTTTTACAAGTGTGAGTTGGAACTATAAAAATTTGTTGGGCCGGCGGATAGCTTGGCTATTATCTAATGGGAAATCATGAAAAGGGCAGGGTTGAAATAAACTTCTTGAAACGTAAAACAAAATTAAGTGAAATTGGACGCCACTGTATCTAGCATGTATTAAAAAATGTAATTTTAGGGAGATCCAGAAACCCTATTGAAGTGGATCATTTAAGATATTTAATTTACTCCTTTTAGGAAATTGAACCTGTTATAATCAGAAAGTATTTATCTTTATCAATAAAAAATTAATCAATTCACAAGTGATATTAAAAAAAAATTGTTATTTAAATAACATCCTGTCTCTTATGATTATTATCTTATTATTATTTAAAATCTTATTATTATTATTATTATTGGATAATATAGCACTTCAAATAAACTTTTTAATATACTTATAATTAAATCGAGTATTTGTTCTAAGCTTCCGTAATACTATATGTACCACAAATTCATCATACTCATTTGTAACCGTTTTTAATATTGTTAGGTTATAATAACTGTTAAAACATCTAACAAGGATATTTCAAAAACGACACTCATTCATTTCAAACTTTGCGAGTACCGATATCTTATTGCCTTGAACAATAAATACATCTTCATGGTATGACCCGAAATGGTTATATATTTCTCCCAAACTCCCCTGAAACATTTAACACCATTAATAATCAAACGATTTCTTTATTTAAAACAAATTAGATTTTAAATAATAATTGACTGCGCTTGTAAAATGGGAAACTAAGGGTTAAATTTAATAACACTAAGCATGTGCTTTCGCACGGTGATTCATTTAGAAAATATTCAAGCCTCCGATTGTCAAAAATATGACGTAGAAGTTATTTAAAATTAAATTACTTTATTAGTAACTATTCTGTAGAGAACAGCATGATATACCCTTAGTCAAAGTTTAAAGTGTTTTATTAAGTTTCACTTCTAAAGAATCAAATTTAAAATTCACTCTAAAATACCTAGAACTTATTTACAGAGTGGGAGATGCTTACCGTTCGACAGATATAGTGGATGGATGGGTGTATTGATCGATGTACGGATGGACTAGTGGACGTATGTATGTGTGAATGAATGTATCTATACCATTCACAACAACTGTAGCTATTTTGGTAATTTGAATTTTTAAGATCCTGCGATACCATTGGCTTACAACGCCATTTTTTCCGATTTTTAATATGCACACGATGCGATTGCTGATCCGTATAACATGTAAGACGTTTACGGCGTTTCTACTGGCTGCATTCGCAACATTGACGATGCCAATAGAGTGCATGCATTGGTGCTAACTGTCCTGAGCAGCAAGGATTGGCAAAAGATGACGACATTTAGTTCCCCGCTGAATCCTTAACTTCGTTTGGCTGTCTTCGGAAACCTTCGGTTTGCATTTTGTAGGGCATATAAAGCAGTCACGCAAGAGTAAACTTTTTACTTATAATTTAGTTCACTTACAAGTTTCGCCAAAGTCTTATAGTGCGGATTTTGTTTTGTACTAAAATGGTACCTGCAAACGTTTTTAAATGCGAGCCCTGTCAGGTCCGCTTTACCAGGAGGGATGCCTTCAAACGGCACCAGAACAAATATCGTGGTGTAACATCGTTCAGGGTTAAGCTTATACATCCGTCAGCAGCAAAGTATTTAAACTGAGGGTCTTGCGGTATCGCTTTTAGGAGAATGGACAACTTACTGCGACACAAAGAAAAACAGCGCGGTATGTCATTAAGCCGTAAACGTTCAGCTCCGCCAGCTGTTGAAGGGTCTTGTCCGAAACAACCACGAATTCTGTGTAAGTGTGTGATTGGGAAGTGAAAAAGACGACGTATGCCGCACACTTGAGGAGCAACAGTTATAAATATGCAACAGTCGCCGCTACTGGCAAAGATGGTGTAGAAATGATTAGCACAGCGTTTAATAACCGTATGGCTGCTATCGCATAAAGAACGACAGTGCCGACGATGGAGTGTTCGAGTTCCTTAGGAAGCAAAAAGAGCGGCTTATTCGATGATTTTAATAAAAAAAGAACACAACATACGGCAATAAAAGTTAATTACAAACTCAATGCGCCTACACAAAAATGGTAGAAAAGACTACCGATGTGAAATCCTTTAATACAAAAAAATATGGTTATAACATCTTCTAGTAATCTGGAAAATATGTACGAGATCTTTTGCCTCCCTCCGCTTCGCGTCGGGAGACAAACACACCTCGAGCTAAAATCTAGTACTTTTTTCCCTTGTATAATAAATAATCATTTAAAGGAATGTGTACTACTTTTTTGCTTACACCAATTTTTTAAATCGAGTTGGCCTTAGGTTAAATTAATGGTAAATTTGAACTTCCAAGAAAAATTAAATCGGTATTACCATACACGATTAGAAACTGTTTATAAATAAAAAAGTTGTAAAATGGTGGGTTGTAACTCGATAAGGGTTGATGTTAAGATAAAAATTAAAAAGGTGGGAATACAAAGGTCGTGCGGTGCCAATAGGCACCGAGAAGTATTTCGAAAATTTTAGGAATTAGGTTACCGATTTTCTAGGGTAGGGATGGTGGGGGTAAAAATGAAGCAAGAAGGACACCCCCAATGAGGAAATTTCACCCCCACAAGGAGGAGCAAGGAGGAAATCCTTTTAAAATAAGATTTTATAGTGAGAATTTACATGTAAAACCTAGGTTAGATGGTAGCGCGACGGCGCCGGCGCTGTGCCAGGATCTGCCAATCCTACTGCTTACGGCCATGTTCATTACTCAAGTTCTTATAACAAACCCCACATCTACGTTTTCCTGCATGTCTTTTGACCTCTAAAGAATGTTGAAGAAATGAATTCTTTTGATGACTGTGGTTACTTTGGAATCTTCTACTTAATGCAGTGCTAATGTGACCAACTCTTGAAGTTTAGTTATTTTCATAGTATCATTAGTTACTTCTTGGTGGATTATAAAAGCATTGACTAAGGAAGTCTCAACAAAAAGTTCTGTGGCTAATTATCTATACCATTTAACCCCCCTCCTTAGGGAGGTGGCGTATGCTTTCATTTGATTTGATCAATCAATAAAAAAATTGTGATTATTATAATCGAAGATAGCTGAAGGTTTTGTATTTCCCTGCTCCATAGGACATCTAATTCGTACGCTTAGTGATTAATGTTTATCCCACCATTTTTGAACCAATACTCCTGTATTGCTTTCACTAGCTACTGTTTCATCTTGTGCAAATTGCGTCTGAACGATGTCTTTCGGATTCAACTTGCGATTAGCTCTCAACGTAAGCATATTTGTCTAACAGTGAATGCGCCAATGAAATACTTGTGTAATAATTATCCGTGTAGATTGTTAGTCATTTATTCAATAACGATTTTGCAAAGGGAAGACTATATTTTCAGAGGATAACTGTTTTTCAACTTTGTTTTGTCCACAATAAATTGTGAAATTGTAGTTATGACTTTTTTCAACATATAGCTTGTAACATTTTCAAATGTTACGTTTGTCAATATAATCTCAATAAGAATTTTAATAAGTAAACCCCAATATTTGCAATACACCTTGTAGTGCCCACTATACAATTAGTATATTTAATTAGCTATGGTTAATATGTTGGGACAAAATAATTATATCACAACAATTGAGCCAGCTGTTGTTTACAACATTTAACTTATATCCTTAAGCGATTTAATGAAAATCTATTATTACATTTATAATGTAGATAAATAAATACATTCCTAAATAACATCACTATGAAATACGTAGTAATATGCACAGCCATCTGCCGAAAATATACGAAGATGAAAGTATCGAGTAAATATGACTGGTTCGTATTTGAAAAAGCAGTCTAAGGTCGCGTTTTATCAATTAAACATGCCTTGCTTAGGGTCCTCGGACCTAGGAATTGCCATAGTCGTGACGGAATATAGCGTCGAGAATGGTCGACGTGAATATTTCAATTTATAGTGGCAATGCAGAGAAATTGTTCGGTACTTTGGTTCATCATTTAATACCATAATTCGTTTAACGTTTACCCTCAAGATAGTTAGCTTCGTTTCGTTCTTTTATTTTGAAGAATCGCCGTGTTGTATATATTTACGTCTATCTAGGATGTATCGAATTTCAAGATACCATAAATGCTCGGTACAAGATCGCAAGATTTCCACTTAGTTAAGTTAAATAAATGTTTCAATTATCAGCGAAGAGGTTTGGTCAAAGTGCAAACAACGATAATTTGTTACGTAAACAGCACGATATCAATACTTATAACTGGTTGGTATTACAGGTGTCAAACTGGATACTCGAGGTGCGTACTAGTTATACTTTTATTCGACAGATGCCTTTTGTCAACTACTTTTGTTCATTTTATAACAGTGGTATAATAACCTCTAATGTGATTAAGAATATTTCATAAATTGAAAGTGAACTTAAAATTTAGAAGCAAGGAATATTTCACATTGATTGAATAATTAGAGAATATTGATCAATACATTTAAATCTAAACATAGTTCTTGCTAATTTAAACATAATTTGATATAACAGCTATCAAATGAAGCTTTAAATTGTTTATTTCTTGTTATGATTAAAGAGGGACATTCTAATACTTTTACGAGTTCATAAAGATGTGTTGTTTTCGTTTATGAAAATTTTATACTTCAACTTACTTAGATATGTAACTTGTATAAATCATGTTACTGATTTAAAATCTTTTGTTTAAGTATAATTTTGCCTCTTCTATCATCTGAGTATGAAACGTTGTTCATTTACTTACTTTATTTATGAATTTTAAAATCTATTCAGTCAAATTGTAAGTAGTTAACGGATCCGATTTCTACATATCATAAATATTGTTGCATATTTATTAGAACTAAACGTTAAATTCCATTATTAATGTGAAATTTAAAATCAAGAAAATTACATATTCAATTTATAAAGCATAATTAAAGAAAGCTAAGTTATTTTTTCTAAAGACTTTTTTTTATATCTGAATTATAAATACGTTCAATTTTTTTGTAATAACATATAATTTGTCAAAAGATATTATGTTACATTATACTTTTCTAAGAAACTTAGAACATTTTTATTTAAAACAACAAGAAAAAGGTATAAAATTTTTAGGTATATAAAGATACTTTCCATATCATGTCATTTTTAAATATATTGAATGAGCAAACTGCTTCCTCGTGTGTTATATTATTAATCTTGTAATTTATTTCAGATATTTCATCGTTGTAGCCAATTTATGGGTTCTACATTCCCCTTTTCTTCTGAATGTAGTGGCGCTCAATATTTAGTTTAAATTTTAATATCTATTCCCACCCTGAACCATGCTTTCTACCGCTTAGAGTAATGTCTAGAGCATAGCACCGGTAACACCTATTACCTGCAGAAGGTAAAACGGTAAAAAGCTTATAAAGTTATATTCCCAACTTATTCCTCTTGTTCTTGATAAACTGCTTAAAATCTAAACGACCCTAAATGGAACAAGAGTTTCATCAATACAAATAGCCTTGTTGGGGTGGAGTGATGTTTAAAAATTCTCTACGAGTTTATTTACCAATGGTAAATTTTTTTGCAATCTCTTGCCAGTAATTTCTTCATTATTGTGGAAGTGCCATATTTTCAATAACATATTAAAACGATTTCTTGACATATATGTATGCATTTTGTTCTCATACAGTACACTTTGGGACCAATACGATTCTAAAGTGGGATACTAATATAGAACCATCTAACACAGCAAACTAACAAATTTTTTCATTTCAGACATATCTTATTGTGAATTCTGACTTTTGAAGTGATTCCCTTTGCTTTACACGAGCTGCATATCGGTTGGTTTCAGTAACCATAATACTAAGAATATCTTCATCTAAAAATAGTTTGTAAAAATCGACTGGAGCTTTGTTTAGTAATTCCCATAAAAGTCAACGTCGATTTCGCAGTTTGAATCCGAAAATGGAAACCGTTTGACATTTGAACCTGTAAGAACGTCCCAGAAAAGATTTTGTGGGTCAAGTTTGCATGTTCGTCATTACTTTCAATAGTGCTCTTTTCTACAGACTAGTATAATAGATTCTATCGCAGCCGCAATGTCATGCTCTTCCTCAGTA
Organism: Platerodrilus igneus; assembly: GCA_036346225.1. Lineage (NCBI taxonomy): Eukaryota > Metazoa > Arthropoda > Insecta > Coleoptera > Lycidae > Platerodrilus > Platerodrilus igneus. The sequence continues at coordinate 10,547,055 of JARFIW010000791.1, forward strand.
TTAGTAGTACCTGAGGTTCTGAAAATAGCCTGTTCAAATAAATTGTATCTTATCATACCGTTGGTGCCTAAACTATCGCAAATCTGTCACCTATTTCAGGTTCGTAGGATATTTAACATTCTACTTGCATGTTTATAACAACGATTATTACCTGTACCTTTTTTCCTTTTTCTGATTCTAATATATTCCATACTGTTTCTTCATGCTCTAGTATGTGTCCTATCATTCTATCTCTTCTATATTTTACCATTCTCCACATATTTATTTTTTTCCCTCCCATTTCTAGTATCTTTCTGTTCTTAACTTTGTGTGTCAATTATACATGAAATCAAAATTGCACAGTGTGCGTCAGTCATAGGTTTATCCATTCATGATTAATTTCTTTTACTCCTTTAATTTTTATGTCTAGCGTAACGCAACACGTTACACCCTTACCCCAGTCAAAAGGCGGAACCCGTTTCCAACAAACTTCAAGCATGTGATGCAGCAGCTTGTAAAAGATACAAATACAAATTTAATTGTTGGCAGAATTGATAATCTACGAGAATGTCTGAGACTTTATCTGTGTAACTGCCATGGTTGTATTTCGCAGTAGACCGTTAAGCGCACAGCATTGTCACATACAGGGTGATTCATTAGGAATGGACAATATCTAAAGCAGAGATAATAGACACCAAAATATTACGATTTAGCCCAACACGTAATGTACCAATGTCTCTTTTTTAATAAATACAGTGTGTTTAAGATTGAACATTTATTTTAAAGTTCCCAAATAATTTTGAAGGTTTTGGTAGAATCAATTCGAAAATTTGTACTTTTATGGTTTTTAGCATGGTAACTACGAATTTGGAGCTTATTTTGGCATTACTCATAGAAGACGTTAGTTACAACCTGTTTGTATACTAAATTAAAACATAAGTTCTTTGTCTGTTGAACTAAGATGAGAAATAAATGAAAACAAATAAAATGTTCTATTTTACAAACAAAGAAGATAGTTTTGTTAAATTTATGTAGCACTGTTAGTGTTCGAGTTATTAGTTTTTAAATTGTTTAATGTATTGTGTCTATGTAATTTTAATTTTTAAATTACAAACTGTACAGAGATGCCTAATAAGAATAGCAATCAGTAACAATACAATAAAAAATTTAAAGTATCTGTTCGAAATATCCGCCATCCACCTATGTTAAGCATTTCTATCGCATAATCGTTTCCAAATTTGGCTGTGTTCATTGATTTTTTTAATCTGTTATAATTGTCTCTAATTATACAGCAAAAATTTGAAATTCACGAGTACCAGCTTTTGATTTTAGAAAACTCCAGTGCCCTTCTGCAATCCTACCGGCTGCACCAGATAGATTTTGAGTCCTTGGGAGCTTCTTTTTAAAACGTTCATTTCCAGAAACACAACTATCAAATTTATTTTATATCGTTAATTACAAAAATGACTGGTTTCGTTTACAATGGCCCTGAACGCTTATATTCTTTAAACACAAATTTAATGCAATTGAAAATATTACAAGTTAATATTTAAATTAATCAATAATTAATAATTAAGAATGAGTAGCTTAAACACCTAACGATGTTAAAGTTATAAAGTTAGAAGGCTGACTAACTACATGAGCTTCATACATTTAACATGAAGCCTCCGGTCTCACATCGTTCTGTGGGAAAATGTATTATTGCTTTTATGCTGTTTCTTGATAATCATGCAATGTCTTTAAATTTCTCTTCATTCTTTTCACTTTCTAATTTTAAACTTCCCCCATTTTGCTATGCTTTTTTTAAATTCTGCTCGTAGCTCCAGAGTATTTTTATCAAGCTTGTCACACATTTTTTCATATTTTTCTCATTCTTTCCACTGACTCTTTTATATTTTCTTTTTGTTCCTGTATATTTTTTTCATTCCTTTTACTCATTTCTTTCATATTTTCTTTTTGTTCCTGCATGCTTTCTTAATCCATTTATTCATTTCTTTCATATTTTCTTTTTATTCCTGCATAGTTTGATTTAGACTTAATAAAAGAGCCATCATTTTTGATTCCATGGTCTCTCCTACATTCTTGACCTCTGGATTCTTCTTTTTCGCTATTTCCACGTAAACGCTTTCCTGAGAACCAATTTGCGCTCCCTAAGCTCTCAAACTTTCACGAACTTCTTTTATTCTGTCAGTCATACTGGAAACTAATCAGATATTACAAAAGAAAAAACTCTTCAAAGAAATCCTACGAGACAAGAAACTCTAATTTACAGACTAATTAATGGTGCCCACGTTTGGCACCACTAAAAAAGTGCTATGACGTCTTGCGTTGAGGCGTCACTAAAAGAGTGCTGTAAAAACGGTCGACGTTAGGCGTCGCCAAAAGTATGCTGTGACAACGCCTCGCTTTGATACGCCGCTAAAAGAGTGTTGCGATACAGATACAGCAAATTGTAAAATTTAAAATTGTTGACTTACCTTCTTTTCCAATTTTTTCTAACTAGTTAAACGGAATTGTTGGAGTTTTTAAAATAAAATCAAACACAACAATTTCATAAAGCATTTATACAGTATGAAATATTTTCTCTCATGCAAAAGCATATACAACATTTACAACATCGTTTCTTTCAAACATCAAATTATTTTTAACAAGCACCTATTTAGTTAATTATTATCAAAATGTTTCTTACCTCCGTTAGATTTAAATTTACAGAACTAAATCTCTTCTCTTAGGGATAGTTTACCTGGTTATGATTCTCACGTTTGTAAGGTTTGTTTGGCCAAAAATCCTTGACGGATAATTTATTTAAAAAAATCAGAGGATTTCGAACTTTGAACACAAACTTTCCTGGTAAAGATCCTTATAAAAATAAAATGACCTTAAACTAAATGACAAAATTCAAATATCAGTTACAAACAATTAATGCTTGCAAAAATCCACGAAACGGTTTTCACATTGATAATTAATAGTATTATTTATTTTCGGCTTCTTGGCTTTATTTTAAATTGATATTAAAATCCTAGTTTACAAATATTTGCTTAAACCTTCTTTCCAATTATATAATAAAAGTAGCGTTATATTGAAGAATATTCCTTCTTTGTTGTATATCACCAGATCAAATAATTGCATTAATCAATTTTCATATTTCTGTGCAGGTTTCGTTTTACTTTACTTCTTTATTCACTGTTCCATGGTTAATATTAATTACAGTATGCGTATTGCATACATTAAAACAATAGCTTCGAAATTCTTTTTTCGATGTGACATCTACACGATTGAATTTATGAATGAATTTTTTTAACAAACGTTTCCATCTATATACAAAATTATCTATTTTTCAGAATATACCCGTGTTTACATGATTCCATTCCAAATAATACACCCTTATGTGACGTAATTTTCTGGGAATTTCGAATTAGCATTCAAAGAGTCGCGTTTCATTACCTCGTTATCGCGTTTCACTTATTAGTGGATGCATTGCTCATCTTTGCTTAACACCCAAGGTTATTGTGGTTCGCACACTAAACCAGTAATTGAGAAAGGCAATTAATAATTTTTTCACTTTCTGTTACATTTTATGGGTTTTTTTATTATTCCGGCCGCTTCGTAGAATAAACGTTTATTTATTAATGAGTTCAACGAAGTTGTCGTATTTCTTCTCAATTCCTCTTTCTTAATCGCGTCTATTCAAGAAAATTGTTTGAAAAAAATATGTTTATGAAATACAAAAGTCAATGTATATAATTAATTTAAAGCTTTGTTGGCTTTATAATCCAAATTAGTTGCATTTTTATAGAAAATATTTGCTTTCGCGGTAAAACATATTTTAATACACAAAATTAAGATTAGTATTGGGGTTTTAATACACGAAATTATTTGTTTTTATGCAAGGAAAAGGCATTTTTTATTACAAACGAATAGCTTTTCTATTATCTTAAAATGATCGATTTGCATTCTTAATTAATCACCCTGTAAGGAAGCAGCTCCTAAAACAACTAAGCACCCGTTCATGAGTAGAGACTGATAATGACATACAGTTGTATTGGTAGAGCATAACTAGAACCACTACGCTATTTAGCGACATGCTAATATTGCTTCTAATTTAACTTAAAAACGCCAATAAAAGCGAAGAGTGCGGTTATGAAATATGAGATGTACTTTCAACAATGTATGTAAAGGTAGTAACTGAACTTCATATAACAATCACAGAAGCAATGGTATATGCCAGATTTACTTGGACATAACTTCCGGTATATCAATTTTTTTATTGTGCGAGTTATAGGAACCCCCATCTATTATATATATAATACTAATATCCATATTAGGAAATATTAGGAAACTAAGAAATGTTAGGACAGTGCAACAATGTCGTTGCAACAGTTTATTACATATTATTATGATTATTTCAGTTCCCACGAGTGGAAACGCTACAAAGTAGCCCAAGGATAAGTGACACTGCAAAAGTCAGGTCACAGACGGTCGACGGATGTCACGTACCGTGATTACGCAGAATAAGCCTGCAACAATGTAATTTATGAATAGCTTTTAAGATAGCAACTAAGTATTACAAAGTGTAAGCGGACATTACGTCCGCAGGTTCCCACAGAAATGTGAGGGGGAGAAAGTTATATAAGGACCAGGAGCTCCACTCCTAGTCAGTTCATCAGACGTTCAGCTTTAACCTTGCAGTTCACTGGTAACTCACTGTACAATTAATTAATAACTTCGACTTAGAATAAATTAATTCAAATTGTAAATGTTCACATCTGTTTAAATCAAATAAATGTGTTAAAGTTCAAAGAAGTCTTTTTAAAAAGGACCGCTCGAAGCCACGAACTCTAACTGGCGCAGTCGTAACGGATGTCAAAAGGGCACTAGCGAATCCAACTTCGAGGAACTGGTGGTCCGGGAATTTCAATTCCGATTTTGGCAGAACAAAAACTGGAGAAGAAACACGCATCGTTCAAATCCAGCCGTTGAAGGAGAAACAAGCATAGTTCAAATTCAACAAAAGAAAAATTGGAGGCGATACAAGCATAGATCAAATCCAAGAAGCCAAAAAGAAAAAACAGAAACAAGAAAACAAATCAATGAAAGCAACCAAGCAACTTGTGTAAGTTCATTTTCCTAAACCAATTCAAATTTATTTTATTATTAACAAAGACAATTGATATTTGCTAGTTTTATGATTTATGAATTTATTTATGTATATGTTGACTATTGTTACAAATATTTTATGCCATTTTTTGAAAATAATCGACTTAGCAATTGCTAGAGATTATCTTAGAGCCTTTATTGAAATTTTATTATTATTTTATTTGTATATATGAAAAACTTATGAAAACTTGAGACAACAAAAAATTCTGAGACTAAGAACTGAGAAAAATTATTCTGAAACAAAAACTAGAGACAATTATTAAAAAAGTCGCAAAGCGCAAGAGACTAGATCACGTTTTAATTAACGTAAGAAATTTTTATAGAAACAAAATCAAACCTCTTAAGATTGCGGAATTAAATTTTAACTGGCGCAACAAATTTTAGAATTTCTAATCTAAACTAACACAAGAAAAAAAGAAACTTCTAATCCCTCAACAAAAGAATTAACTGACGCACAGAAATAATTCAAATACACCAAGAAAAAAACGCGAAAGCAAAACGAGCAATTAAAAAATCAAAACCTTATAACACCACGATTCAAACGCAAGTACCATACATAAATAGAAAAATCGCATTCTATTAATTAAAACCCACATCTTAATACGAGAATTAACAAAGCGCGAATTCAAATTGAACGTAATATCTCATCATACTTCATCAAAGTGAATAGAAACTAACCTTGAATAAACACGCATATAAATCTAATAATAAATCACATCAAAAGCTATTTAAATACATCGCGAAACCTTTCAGACTTCAAGCCTTATAAAATTACAATCGGAAACTTTATTCAAGTATCAAACTAAAACCAACTCAGGAAGAGAATAAATAAGTACGGTACTAAAACGCATATTAAACCTGAAAATTTTACTGCAATAAATTAAAGACGTACAAATTGTATTATAAAAACACTGAGAGTAATAATTTACACCCACGCAAAAATTAAATATAACTTATAATAGAGACGCAAATGCAACTAACTGACTAAGAACATCCTGCAAACAGCAGATAACAACATTGTAAGCATTACAGACACCTTACAATCGCATAAACCAACGAGAGAATTAATACGCATCTAAATAAAATCGACATAATAAAACATTAGCGAAGTAATAACTGATTCAAATAACGCAAAACATTCACACCCGATAAATTACCACAAAAATAACCCAGCCCACTGAAACTTCAGAAATTAAAATTAAAAATCGGCAAATCAAAAGTAAACTCAACCAAACTAATACCAAGCGTAAAACTCATCAAAGAACACCCAAAAACCACAAAATAAAACCAAAATTTTTTCAAAAAAAAAAAAAAATTTCTTTACTTTTTAAAATTACCCAAATATTACCCCAGCCAAGATGACTAATGAAATGAAGCTGTATCTCGAAATGATCCCCAGCTTTGACGGAAATAATACCTGCTTACTCAGTAATTATATTTCGGCTTCCGAAATATTCTTAAAGACCTTTTATAAGCCAGGCGATAACGACAGAAACACTCTTCTTATCCGCCTTATAACCAGTAAACTAACCGGAAGGGCACTAACGTTAATTGCCAGCCGAGAGGACGTAGATGAGTGGGAAAGCTTTAAACGGATATTAATTTTATATTTCGGCGATCAACGGAACTTAAAATGTTTAATAAGAGACTTAACCGGACTGAGAATGGAACACAACCAGTCACCCTATCAATTTGGAATGAGATGCCAAGATGTAAGAAGTTTAATCTTGACAAAACTCAAAATCGAAGAGACCGACCCAAACGTGAGACTAATAAAAACTAAAATGTACGACGAGATGGCATTAGATACCTATCTAAATGCACTACCCGAAAGACTTTCAGATAAAATTAGATTTCAACATCCCCAAAACTTAGAACAAGCAATGAATATGATAATCGAAGAAGAAAACGTAATGTACTACAGAAACCGACTATATAACCCCAACGCGAATAAAAGCTATACGCCAATGAAAACTATACAACCCGCAAGACAAATAAATCCACAACAAAAATTTAATTCATTCAATGCACAAACAAATCAAACGCGAACAAATAATCCACATTTTAATAATTCAAACTTTAACAACCAATACATACAATTTACAAAACCAACATTTTACCCGAACTTTACAAAACCCGCATATCAACCAACATTTAACTCGAACTTTTCAAGACCCGCATTTCAACCGAGATTTAACCAAAATATAAATCAACAAAGACCAGCATTTAACGCGAATTCTAACAGAAACTCACCGATGATAAACACTAATAATTCAAATAATTATTACAAACCTACACCAATGGATACCTCATCTGGTAACACCAGATCTAACACAAAAATAACCCACATAAGACCAAACCCTAATCAAAAACGCACTTTCAATTCAGAAGAGCTATTTCATCAAGAAATAGAAGAGTATGAAGATGACCAGAATAATAACAATCAACCGTGTACGAATAACGAACAAAATCAATCAAACCATTATGAACGCGAAGAACCACACGAAAATTACGAGGAAGACGACGAAGAGAACACATGTTCAAATTTTCGCATGGACCATTTTATAAACGACCTAACGTAATAAATCTAAATAATATGAATCACCTTGTATTACCCTATATCGAAATACCCCACGCTGAATTTAAATTACTAATCGATACCGGATCTTCTAAAACATTAATAAGCCCGCGAACAGTAAAAAAACACTATCTCAACTATGTAGAGCGAGAACCCTTTAAAATTAAAACCGCCCATCAAACAACCATACACCAATTCGTAGCAAACATACCTTTACCAAAAACCTTTAACGTAAAAATGAAACACAAATTCTGCATATTTGAATTTAATGACAAATATGACGGACTATTAGGAATGGACCTTCTAAGAAAATTAGAGCCAACATAGATATCAAAACCGATTATTAAGAACCAAGTATGGACGAATCCCCATTAAATTTCAAAATACCCAAATAGACGAAAAATATACATTAGATCCCCGAACGGAAAAAAAAAATAAGAATCCCGTAGATTCAAATAAAAACTTAGGAATAATAAACCACATAACTTTTCAACAAGGAGTAGAAACCCCAACCGCATTAGTGGAAATAAAAAATAATTACGCCACAACAACAATAATAAACTCAAATGATTACCCCGTAGAAATATCTTTAACAAACCTGATAAACGTAGAAGAATTAAACTTTGACGAAATGGAAATAGATGAATCCCCAAACGAAAATTATAACCCCGTAGAAAATGACGAAATGTTAAAACAAAATTTAAATAACATCCGATTTAACCGCGACATAAATCACGAAGAACAAAACGCAATAAAAAAATTATGTTATGAATACCGCGATATATTCCACTGCGAAGGAATACCCCTAACGTTTACAAACACAGTTAAACACAACATTGAGCTAACGGATAACAAACCCCTATTCACCAAAGCATACAGATTACCCCAGGCAAGTCAGGAAGAAGCTGACAGACAAGTAACCGATCTATTAGATCAAGATATAATACAACACTCCAATTCACCATGGAGCAGCCCCGTACTAATAGTACCAAAGAAACTAGACGCATCAGGAAAACGGAAATACCGAATGGTAATAGATTACCGCAAACTAAATGAAAAAACGGTAGACGACAAATACCCGTTACCGAATATAACAGAAATATTAGACAAGTTAGGCAAATGCCAATATTTTTCGACGCTAGACTTAGCATCGAAATATCATCAAGTAGAAATGGAAGAAGGAGATACACAGAAAACAGCCTTTAGCACACCTAGAGGACACTACGAATATAAACGGATGCCATTTGGACTGAAGAACGCACCCGCAACTTTTCAACGAGTAATGGATAACATACTACGAGGGATACACAACGAAAAATGCCTTGTGTACCTAGACGATATAATAGTGTATTCAACATCATTAGTGGAGCACATAGAAAGATTAAGAGAAGTGTTCGAAAGATTAAGAACCGCAAAATTCAAAGTACAGCTAGACAAAAGCGAATTTCTACAGAAAGAAGTAACCTTTTTAGGACACGTAATAACACCCCAAGGAGTAATGCCAAACCCCGATAAAACAAACGCTGTGTTAAATTACCCTATACCCAAAACGAATAAAGAAATTAAAAGATTTTTAGGCCTTAGCGGATATTACCGAAAATTTATAAAAGTTATGCTCAAATAACAAAGCCCCTAACCAATTGTTTAAAGAAAGGAAACAAAATTGTACATACCCCAGAATTCATAAAAGCAGTAGATAAAATTAAAAGCATTTTAACAAATCACCCCGTATTAGAATACCCAGACTTTTCAAAACCATTCATTTTAACAACAGACGCATCAAATGTAGCCTTAGGCGCAATATTAAGCCAAGGAACAGTAGGTAACGACAAACCTATCAGTTACGCATCAAGAACCCTCAACGAAACAGAGCAACGATACAGTACGATAGAGAAAGAATTGTTAGCCATAATTTGCGCAACAAAATATTTCAGACCGTACCTATACGGACGGAAATTCTATATATATATACCGATCATAGACCATTAGTTTGGCTATGCAAACTCAAAGAACCTAACTCGAAATTACAAAGATGGAGAATTAGACTAGAAGAATATGATTATGAGATCATATACAAAAAGGGAATTTACAACAATAATGCAGACGCCTTAAGTAGAATCCAACTTAACGCACTTGAGACAGAATCATTAGCAGGAAACGTAGACGAAACCGAAGTCAGAGAAGACCCAGAAGAAATGGAAACTATACATTCAACACAAAATGACGAACCGGAAACCGCAATAAAAATTTTAAACGAAGCTATTGACATGACACCCAATCAATTCATAATCACAGAAGTTTTAAACAACCCCAACCCTGTAAAATACACGAAAGTGGATAATAAGAAAATTTACAAAATTCAAATAACCAAAGACGAAAACGAGTCACAGATAATTAAAATATTAAAGGAATACACCCCCGAGAAAAAACGATTTTACTTTTATTTTAACACAGAAAACTTGTACAAACGATTTTCAGAAATATATGTAAAACTATTTAACAATTCTGGCCCCGAACTTATAAGATGCACGAGAAAATTAATAACATTAGACGACCCTGACGAAATAAATGACGTAATAAGAAACCAACACGAAGGAAAGACCAACCATCGAGGAATAAACGAGACCCTAAAACAAATTATGAGACGCTACTATTTCAAGGACATGAAAGAATTAACTACCGACTTTATCAACCAGTGCGAATTATGTGATAAAGCCAAATACGACAGAAAACCCCCAAAGATACCCTTAATGTTAACTAAAACACCAGACAAACCTTTCCAGAAATTACATGCAGATACTCTAGTAGTAGAAGCACAAAGTTACCTAACAATCGTGGACGCATTTACGAAAATAGGACAAGCAATACCAATCATTTCAAAAAATAGTATAGACGTAACCCAAGGATTTTTACACTATTTTACATTTTACGGAACACCCGAAGCAATAACATTAGATAACGGAAGCGAATTTAAAAACGAAACGATTCAAAACACTTTAGAATTACACAAAATAAAAATTCACTTTTTAACGGAAAACCACCCTGAATCAAACGGACTAATTGAGAGACTACATTCAACCCTATTAGAACAGATCAGATTATTAAGAATAAATTATAAGAAAGAACACATAACCAATTTAATGTCATACGCATTAATCGCGTATAATAACACGATTCATTCAACTACAAATTTTACACCCTTAGAACTAACCTTAGGACATTCAGATTCACGCAACCCCTACGATATACATTATAACAAAGAAATCTACCAGCAATACGCTAAAGACCACAAGGAGAAACTAAAATAACCTATGACAAAGTAAAGGACAAATTAGATAATGATAAAGAGCGAATTACCGCGACCCGTAATAAAACTCAGACATAAACAAATTTTCCATAGGACAAACCGTATTCGAGAAAATTACCAAAGTAAAAGACACAAAACGGCACCGAGAAATTTAGGACCCTTTAAAATCAAACGAATATCAGACAAAAACGTAGCCGCGATAGACGACGGCAAGATAACAAAATATGTTCACCTCAAAATTTAAGACACCCTGTACTTTCAGATGGACAATCGTCACCCTTACCGTCAACCTCCACCCAGGTAGAACGGACACAGAAATTATAATTGAAGACAAAGAACAACCCCGGTATACTACCAATTAAATTAGGCAGTATGCAAAACACTATAGATTATTGGACCTTTGCACAAAATTCGATTTAACCGAGCTAAAACAAGAATTTCAAATAATCAAAAATAATTATTTTCGACTAAAACAATCAATGGACACAACAAAATTCGGAAAAGAATACGCAATAGAAATGAAGAACTACGACAGTATAACAGAAAGCATTTTGAAAAATATCGAAGACAAATTTAATCGACTAATACCTACGGAACAAATGACGAGAAGAAAACGAGGACTAATCAACGGATTAGGAAACGTAATTAAAGCAATTACCGGAAATTTAGATAACCAAGACGCAGAACGCTATGACAACGCGATACAACAATTGATAGAAAATCAAAACGACATTAAAACTATAATTAGTAATCAAATATCGTTAACACAATCAACGATCATCAAATTTAATGAAACCCTTAGAAAATTAGTTAGAAATCAAGATAGTATAGCCAATCGAATAGAAACCTTAGAAAATAACATGCGAACTACTATGTTAGGCATGCGAGATTTAATCAGATTCAATACGATATATAACCAGATAATATCAACCCTAACTTTAATTCAACAAATCCTAGCAACATTAGAAAACGCAGTAACCTTTGCAAAATTAAATACCCTACATTCAAGTATAATAGAACCAATAGATTTATTAAAAGAATTATTGAGAATAAAATCTTTTATAACTAACAGTAAATTACCTTTCGATGTATTAGTATCAAACATTTTAATATTTGAAAAAATAGCCATAGTTAAAGGCTATGTAAAAAACAACGATATAACATTTTTAATAGAAATACCAATAGTAGAGATTAACAGTTACAATTATTATCATTTATTTGCTTTTCCAATGAAAATGACTAGCACATACCAAGTTATTATTCCAAAAACCAAATTCCTATCCTTAAATGAACAAAGATATGGTTATACAAACGAGAAATGTAATGAAGTCACACCCAATCAATACTTATGCCAATCATTAACAACCACAACAATTCAAGAAGACAGCCCTTGCGAAGTACAACTACTAAAATTTACCAATCACTATGAAAATTGTGAAGCCAAACCTGTATCAATCAACAACATGAAAATTCAGAAAGTAACGGAAAATAGATGGATAGCCATTTTTCCCACCGAAGTAATCGCAACAATGTATTGCAATCAAGATGAAAGTAATTTAGCATTAACCGGAAGTAAATTAATCACCCTTAAGGAAAATTGTTATTTAAAATTAAAAAATGAAATAATTAGAGTTTACCAAGACCCAGTACAAAGCAAGAAATTAGCAAATCTACCCGATCTGCAAATCAAGATTACCCAAGAAGAAGATGAAGAAACCCTTCAAAAACCAATGCAATTGGAACACCTGGAATTAGACAACTTAAACCACGCCATGAAACTCATGGAAGATTACAAAGAAAAATTAAACGAGATCAAGACGCCCAAAGTGCACTATGATAACATTAGTGTATGGACAATTATATTGATTTTATTAACTATTTTATTGACCATTTATGTAATGTACAAAATATGTATTAGATTTAAGAATAATAAAGAAAACAGTTTTAAATTTAAGAAACCCAAACAAACAAATGTACCCCTAGAAAATATGAATTTTAAATGAGATTAAACGAAAATGAATTTAATTAAAAATCAAGAAAAGGTAAAAACCCTTAATTTTTAATGTACGTTGGGAGGAGTTATAGGAACCCCCATTTATTATATATATAATACTAATATCCATATTAGGAAATATTAGGAAACTAAGAAATGTTAGGACAGTGCAACAATTCTTGATTTTCTGGAGAATGTAGAACTCTTCCTTCCAAGTTTAAATAATTTTTATAGGCGATTTTACGATTAGACCCTAGGGGTTCAGCATCATCCTTAAAGGGTAAAGCTACAATGTAGCGACCAGTTTCGTCGCGAAAATGAGTATTTAGAAAATGTGTTTCATAATAGTTGTCTTCAACATTCATTGCAGGATGGTATAAAACTTCTTCGAGATTCCAAAATTTCTTTACTTCACTTTTAAGTGATTCAGACATTATGCAAAGAAAAGTAAAGCTTGACGACCCTCGAGAATAGGGGACCTGACCCATTAACACATAACCAAAAATAGTATTAACTGCCATAGGTTCATCAGGTCGAACATCGACATTATCAGGAAATAATATTTAGCAAAATATGTCTGCGCCTAACAATACTTCTACCGGAGCGGATACATGAAAGTCGCGGTCACCAAGGATAAATTTTTAAACTTCTCATAAACTTGAGTTGATAGAGAACAACCAGGAATATTCCCTGTTAATTTTTGAATAATTGAGGCACGAAAATTTACTTGTTGATCAGAATAATTCAATATTAGAAGACAATCGACCAAGCCTTTAGAGTTAACAGCGGTATTGGCAAGCGCACTCCCTCGACCGCAATTACGAACATATTTGAGACCTAAGCGTTGCACACAAGCGGGAGTAATTGCGTTAATTTGGGCGCTTGAATCAAAAATACGTCTTACTAACTGCAAATCCCCAGCACTGATGTCCTTAATCTTAGGTTGAATTGTGCCTAAAAACACCGTATAATTTTCGGGGTTGTTAGAAACATTGCATGTGGGAACAATTTCCTGTCTATCTGAGGCGAGAGAAGTAGAAGGAATCTTTTGAATCGCGGCTGGTGCTGAAGATGCGTTATGCAAAAAAGTGTGATGATATTTTGAGGAACACGTGCCGCATCTATCTTTAGAGTTACAACCCTCGATGTGATTACCTAAACACTTAAAACAAAGCAACTTTGTGATCATTTTAAGATAAAGCAAGTTCCTCAATATCCACGAAAACAATTTTATTTTAATCAATGCGGCCGGAGAGACCAAAAAATCTATGTTCAAACCTTAGCTGAACGAGAGACGCAGTTCGCAACAATAAAATAAAATTGTATGTGAAATAATAAATGTAGTGAAAAAAACTTACCGCATTTAAAAGCTATCACTACACTATAATGCACTTGTTTAGACAGAAAGTTAAAGGAGGGTAAAATAGAAGGAAATAAGGTTGATATCTGATATTAACAAAGCTGCTAAACCGGCGCAAGAGAGCTTCTAATGGACTGTCTTTAGGCATACTAATTACGGCGATCTTTGTTGTTGCGATAAGAGTCCCCCTTTTGTCGATGGACGTAAAATAGCGTACACCTTGATCACTGAGGAACCTACTATTTATTTACAATGGAGAAAGGCCTTAACACAATATGTTGGTGTTGGCAGTAATCAAATACGGCAATAGCAATAGCAGCATATTACAGAAACGTGTGGATACTGTTTAATAATAAATTTATCTATTAAAACGTAAAATATTCTAGGATAATTTCTAGATCCATATTAATTTTTATCACTTGACCGGTGCCGGAGTAAATTCTACAGCAAGTCGCTCAAATTTGAAATCATTGCTGTTGATTTTTGAAACACTGCGATATAGACTCTTAAGGCGTCGCAAATCTGATTTTTCAATATGAACACCAATAATCTTATACTGTTTAATACACATAAAATTGACCAACATTATTTTATAAAAACCGTGTGGTTACCATTTCTGCAAATAATTCCATTTTTATAGCATTCTTTGAATTGTGGTACATGTAGCGAATCAAACTGTATTATCTATTTAGTATTGCCAAAATTACAACCAACTCAATTAGTAAACGATGTTTTTTTTTATTTTCAGGTCGAACGGCATTCGAAAAGTTAACGGATTTCGATTATAAAGGAACTACATATGATACTATTAAAAATATTTCTCTCTACGAATGCTTGGGATGGTGTCGTCAAGAAACAAATTGTCAAGCGGCAGCCTTTAACTTTATCTTAAACCCGTTAACTCCTAGACAAGAGACTTCATGTCAATTACAGAATGATACGTCTGCAAATAATCTTGTAATGGCGCCACAGAGATCTGTGAACATGTATTACATGACGAAGATGCAAATACGAACGGATAATGTTTGTCACAGGCCTTGGGCTTTTGAAAGAGTTCCTAATAAAATGATTCGAGGATTAGATAACGCCTTAATATACACTTCGACAAAGGAAGCTTGCTTAGCTGCCTGTTTAAATGAGGTGAGTTCTGAAACTATACTAGGAGCTAAGTTCTGAGATAAATTTTATTAACAATTTGAAACTACGTCCTATTATCTTATTTATATTGTAATAAAACTTACACGCACAATTTCCAGTTCCTTATTAAGGGCTAACTGAACAATAGTAAATTTTTATTTGACATATAAGGTATGCTATTTTTTACCAAAACTGCACTTTGTTACTGTACATACACAACTAGGATGCATTTAAATTACAAAATATATATATATATATATATATATATATATATATGTATATATATTGCTGTGTTATTTCCTGAACAATCGAGCCCCAGCATTGGACCGTCATAAAATTGCTATGTTACTCGATTTTAGAATTAATGAGCCCCTACGGTGGGTGTCATAAATTTGCTGTGTTTTTAGCCCTATTATTATTTTGAGCCCCACGATTGGGCATGTATAAATTTGCTGTGATTTGCCCCTTGATTTGGCATACCATAAATTTACTATGATTTTCGCCTCTGATTCCTTTATTATTTTAAGCCCCAATGTTATGAGATGTTAAATTAGGATTTTCACCCCGACTAGCTTACTAAATAGATCTTATTGAATCAAATAAAGCAATTCTATAATACACAATATAATAGTTGATAATATTTACAACACTCAAAATTTTCCTTTTTGTACAGAATATCTACATATACCAGATTTATGTTTTTCTGAAAGCCAGCAAAAATATCTATTAATTTTTCAGGGATCTTCGAACGTTCCAAGATACCTATTCCATTTTCATAAATCTTTAAGTGGCCCTTTTTGATGACTCTTACAAATATACAATGTGGCAATATTAAATCAAAAACAGTTTTCAATAATAGAGTGTATTACGATTGCTAACCTGGAATGAGTTCTGTAGTTCCATCCTAGTCTATGATCTGCATCCCCTTTCTGCGTTCAATTTGCTTATGCCGGCCCCATATAAGAATCGCCTCCCATAAATCGCTTCTAATTAAAATCGTACTAAGTCGGAATATGTCCAAATTAGAATACGCTTATTTTAAATTATCTCCAAAATTAGAGTATGTTTAAAGTCGTTTTAATTAAATATCCCAAATTAAAGTCATCTCAATCAAATATGTCCCAAATTAAAGTCCAAATTAAAATCCAAAATTAAAATCCAAAATTAAAATCTAGATTTAAAAGCCGTCTATCTACAGATCGGCTTATTTTCGTTGCACAAATTCTCGCACTTTTAACTCTGATTTATTTCGATTTATACTTTACTGGTTACGTAAGTTTTTAACACCTTTGAACATAGTCGTTGCTCAGTTTAAATATATACTAAAATGTTGCTCCGTTACTATCGTATATATAAGCCCCACATCCAATTGATTTCATTGGCTTGTTGACATTTTAGGACGATACTTCTACCTTATCTCGCATACCTCGGAATTTTTACCAATTACTTAGTTTACATCTTTCAATGCATGCCTTGTCTGTCACGTCTGCATCCAGCATATTGTCGTATTATTCGAGAATTTCCAACTTTTGACTTTTATTAAATCCCGTATTTGGATGTTTGTTAATTTTATCGTCAAATTGAATTGCCTGGTGCTTATTTATTTCTACAGAATATTGGTTTTCTGAACAAATGTGTTTTCTTCCAGTCACGTAACGATTTTCTACTAATGAATTATTTAGAATGCGTGTACGATGATATTTTCGACGCAATTGTTAAATATTTGCAATGCCAATTTATCTATGGTTCCCGGTGATTTAATTTTGATGCAATTTGTTGCGTTTTAAAATCTTATCTTTACTTGTAAACTACACTTAGACATCTTTATGTTCTCATACATTTAATCCCGTGTATTTTATATACAGTGTCCTCTCAATTAACAATATATAGAGTGACCATTTTACTCTTATGATTCCTGGAATTATGTGCTTTTCTTAAAGTGGAAGTTGTTTATATTTATTTTACGACCCCCATGACTTAACCTACCTTTAAACTACCCTATTATCATAGCATTATTCCTCCAAATTAAAATAGAAAATTTTTGATCAATGCCATTTTTCGGCGCCCAACGTGATATTAAATCCCCATTGATGATATTCTTCTATTTTTATTTTATTCGCAACATGTAATTAATCCTATCTCTAAATTGCTATCCCAAATTCTATCTACACCTATCTTAACTTAGGATTATTATTTACACAAGGCTCTATACTAAACATTTTATCTCCCTAATTCCTATCTATTTATACTTTTCCCATTTTTCATACATTTACACCACCTTTGTACTCTACTACTGTTTCACTCCCTATTTATTTATACTTCTTCCATTTACATATACTTTTCCCATTTTCATAAATGTATCCTCATCTCTTCATATTTCTCCTGTTTATTTATCACAATTTATCTATACCTTTTTCATTTCCATATACCTTTTCTTATTTACCTATACTTTTTCTTATGTACATCAACCCTTACTCAATATTGTTTTCTTCGAATATTTCTACTAAACTAGTTTCTATTTACATATTTTTTCCCATTTCCATCAACCTATACTACTCCTACTTTTTTAAACTTAACCTAATTTCTTATTAACCTATCCTATTTTGTAATGATATCTCTGTTTCCACTAGTTTATCTTACAGTATGTACACTTTTCTCCATTATCAAAAGTTTTCTCTTTGGAATAATCTTATCTTTCTTATTTCCACTACACACTATCTTTTCAAAATTATTTTCTAAAGTTAAGTTATTATTTGCATTATTTTTCCCCTAATATATCCTACTTCGTATTCCAAAATTTTTTTTCGCCCTGAAAGAATTCGCACTTCTTCTTATCTATTTTTCTCCCCACAAAATTTAATTTCTACAAAATTCTTTCAAAGTTTTTTCTAAATTTTAACATAACACTCCCAAATTCTTCATACGGTTCCCATATCACATCCCTTATTTTCTAACAAATCAAAAGGAACCACTTCACACTCATAAATTTGCCCTTTTATATAAAAACCGTTCTGGTGGAATTATTTTAAACGGCTCCGTGTCTACAACTTCTGATTTATGCACACCCTCTGCTAATATTCTGGATTCTGATTCTGAATTCTTTATTACTGATGCCTTCACCCTATCTTTTATTTCTTCTGGACATTTTATTTCATCATCAATATCCCCCTTTACATCAACTTCACCCTCAAATTAATTAATATTTAAGCAGTCTCCTTCGACTTCAATACTTTCCTTATCATCCCATTTTATACATTCCCCTTTTACATCTATTACCTTTCCTTCGGCATTTATTTTTAATCCCAACTTATCAATTATGTCCATACCAAATATTACATCTACTCTTATTGCTATATATATAATATACTTCATGTATCGGTTTCGGCATTATACTTTACTCCATAAATTGATTTGTCAATATTTTTGTCTTCGTTTCTAGCTAACATGTGTAAAGATGAAACGGTTCTTCTGGAACGAGTTGCTTAATTTTCTTTATAGGTGCTTCCATGTCTTCAATTTTAACCTTTGTTGTAGGTATGGGAATTTTTTTCGATGATTGCTTGTAAATGAAAAGCGGTTACTTGCAAGGGATCGATCAATTGTTTGTGCACCTCTTTGAATTTTTTGCTGTCTCCCTTTTTATATGCCACAAACTTTTTTCGTACAGCATCTTGATTTAACTGAATATTATGTTTATTTGCGATAAAATTCTTAATGTCCGTCATCATCAAACTCTGGATGGTAATTAACTATTTTTTGATTAATATCAAAGATTTATACACTCGTCGAAATTCTTTCTATACCGCCCTTTTCGATACCAAAATCTTTTACAATTTTTATAGAATTGTGCTTTGAGTCATTCCCACCCCAACACTGCAAGAACATTTCCTTAAATTTAAGGTATGACATGTCACCACTTATATGATCAAGAAAGATATGGCGAAAGTTTGTGTCATCCTGTTTCCATAATACGATTACATTGGCGTTATCTCGGAGTCTATGTTTTAAGGCACTAGCGTAAGTTTGACATAGGTAGAATGAATCTACTGCTTTATGTCTCCCAAACGAGAAAAACTGTGTGATCTTGCTTTGTTCGTTTGCAGATATATCGTCAAAAACCATAATCGAATCGTCTTTAGTATCCTGTGGCCCAATCACATCCTCGTAATTTTCAAACTCGTGATAGCCAATTTCTTGTTTAATGGTGTAAATAGATTTCTTAACAATTCGTATTTCGGTTGATATAGGCTTTTCGAAAATACGTAGACATTTTGAAATCTAAGACCGTCCTCGTGCATGATCAGAGATAGTAAGGCATTGGTCTTTCCACAACTCGATGCTCCAACGAATATTGCTCGTATATTGGATGGGAACAAAGGTCCATGTTTACCAACCTCTTTTGCACTAGCAATAGCAAAGTTATCATAATTCTGTATAGGTATTGTAATTTTTTTTTCGCAGTCTCCATATTGCGTCGAGCGTGTACCTGCTTTTGCTGCTGTTTGCGGTGATAGCTTAACGTCTCATTTGGTATGTTGTATTTTTTACTGATGGAGTAAATACTTGATTTACCTATTCGAACTTCTTCTATAGCTTTTTCTAAAGGTTTTTTGCGGTGTCCACTACTTCGTTTTCTTATATAATTGCTAACCATTCTAACCAATACTGGTAGAGGCACTTTCACCTTATAGGGCAATTTCATTCTATAAGGCAATTTCAGCCTATGGAGCAATTTCATTCTATAAAGCAATTTCACTCTATTCTGGAGATAAATTCACTCTAAAATAACTAGAACTTATTTACAGAGTGGGAGATGCTCACTATTCGACAGATAAAAGTAAACTAATTGAAACAAATTAATTCATCAATTTTATACTATTTTATTAAAAATATAAATCCGAAATAGTTAATTGTGAATAAATCTAATAACAATTTCCGTATACGGATTATATTCAAACATCGAATCATGGATAATTAGAGCATAAGCCTGCATCGACGGTTCAAAATTTCTTGAAGCTTCAAATTCCATGCGAGCGTCAACAATTGAATCCTTGAGGTTTTCAAATTGGTGGCGACAGTCTATCACAAATACGGGTGATTCCTTAAACTTGCTGTAGTCCATTAAACATTTATTTGAAGATTTGTTCGGATTGTATTTTTCCATAAAAGATGCATAAGACAGGTACGCAGGCAAGTAGTCGTTCTGCTCAAAATCCAAATTTAATCGACTTGAGGGAGCGCCTGTAAGTTAAAAACACTTTGACATTGGTTATATTGGCATTCGTAAAGCTTGTAGCATTTTCTTCTTTTTTATCGTACTTCCCATTTTGAAACGCAACGATTTTGAGAAGAAAGTTTAACGAATATGCAGTGCACGATTTAAGCGGATTCCCAACAAATAACATAAAGTTTGACAAATATGTGCAAAAGTATCTCACCGAATTTCGGAAGAATCCCGAAAGAAAATAGCCAAAGAGAAGAAAACAGACTAAGGAAACAGGTTTAGGCTTTCGTAATTAGTTTTACAAAAGTTTAAATTCGAAATCTGTGCAAAATGTCTACTGGAACAATGTACATGAACTTGTGGGTCGGTTGAGATTTTTAAACGCATCCAACCGAGCTATAAATACAAGCGAGGAAAACATAAACGAAATGGTGTCTGTAATAGAAGAGTTGAGAGAAGAAGGTATAATAGAATAAGCTTGATAAAAAGTCGATCAGTTTTAAAATGCCCGTCGACCGCTTCGGACGTTCAGAGCATAAAGATGCTGATATTCGGCGTGGACCTCCAGATCGTGGATTTCTGTTAAAGTCGAATGGTGATGGATACGATATGCAGCAAAGAAGGCTAGTGAATGCAACCGATTCCAAATCCGACTCTGATCTGGTTACTCAAGGAAGCACAATAACATTTAAATACTGTCTGATGTTCAGCGTAAAGCTGTAGTATACAATGCTATAAACCACCGTATCATACATCTTAATCCTCCGATTGAAAAATCAGACGCAGCAACCAGACAATATATAGACGAAAAATGTGATGAAATTGTATCCGATGTAAAAGCATTTGTTCAGTTTTTTATGAATTTGACTACAGCTTCTGGCACAAACGAAAAGGAGCTCGGTCTCACAGTATCATCGATTTACGAGACTGCACCAGAAGCTATAAAAAACAAGTACTACAAACCAAAGCTTCAGTTGATGCCAAAGATGCAACTAGATAATGATAGCACTATTAGTTTAGCATCAGTGTTAAGCAAAAATGAGTAAAGAAATCATCGTTAGGGAATTATTTAAGCCTGCAAGAAAAAAATTTCTGCGTCGTCACACAAATCTGAAACATGTGAAACGTGATCTTATCCGGCCGGACTTGTGCGAAATGCAACTTTACTCTCGCGTAAACAAAGGTTATAGGTAGGTACATTTTACTTGTAGTGGACTGTTTCACAAAATACGCTTTAGCTGAGCCTTTAAAAACCAAGACTGGACCAGAAGTTACAAAGGCAGTGAAAAGAATACTGGAACAAATGTTGCAAGGAGAAATTAACGCAAAAATCAATCTACAAACGGATTTTGGGAAAGAGTACTGCAACCGCTGGTTTAAAAATCTTATGCAAAAATATAAGATAGACCATTATTCTACGTATTCCGCAATAAAAGTTAGTATGGCTGAACGGCTGATCAGAACAATCAAAAGCAAGTTGTACAGAAGATTTTACTTGCAAGGCAGTCATAGATGGTTGAATATTTTGTCTATGGTTGTGGATGAATACAATAATACACCACATCGCGCTATTAACATGATGCCTATGGAAGCGGTAGAGTACCCAGAAAGAATAAAACTCCAAATCAGCGATAGCAGTGTTACAAGCCGAAAGAAATTACATAACATTGGGAGAAATTGTACGTATATCAAAATATAAAGCAGTATTTGACCGAGGATTTCATCCAAACTGGAGTACAGAACTGTTCAAATAGAGGCTGATGCCAGTTCCGCCAAAGTATATTTATCTTATCTTTGTAGTACACCTATCCTCTGTATCACCTCGGAAAAGGGTACGGTGCAAACTTTTGAACTGTACCCTAATCTGCGCGCACTTCAAAAGATGAAATTGTACACTCTATACACGCAGGTACAAACCACCCGCAAATTCATATTTTTCTTGGTTTAAAAAATTTTAGAACAATAACCTCACCTGATCTTATTCGCATTTATATGTCTCTTAACCCCAAAGTGATGAAAATACATTACCTTCGCACGTGAGATTACCAACTTTTGGCCTTGATCAATGTGTTTAACAAAGATTATTAAAAGTGCAAAACATTAAAGGTACCATTTATTATAGGTATTGGAGAAGGTCAGTTACGACTTCACAAGAGATGGTTAATTATACTAATTTTTACAAATACATGCCTTTCTAAATATTTTCCATAAATTTTTAGTTTAAAACGAAGAGTTACCGAATCCTTGCGTAACCTTTCGTTTTTAAATGCCTTATAATTATCAAAAGCAGGTTTGTCGATTTACTATAACTGTATCTCTTTGTTTTAGCATCGTTTTACATGCAGATCAGTAGAATACAATTACATAACCCTTCAATGCCAGCTCAGTGATTCCGATAGACGCACTACAGGACAATTCGTTCATTTTGTTGATGCTCAAGGAATTGACTACTTTGAAAATCTGTGCTTAAAAGGAAATCAAGCTTGTAAAGGCAATCGCATTTATCAAATTCCAAGATTTGGAGTTGCTGATGACAAAGTAACACAATATGCAGGATTGCATTATTACACAGACAAGGAGCTTCAAGTAACCAGCGAAGCAGCATGTCGATTAGCCTGTGAAATTGAAAACGAATTCCTGTGTAGATCATACTTGTTCCGTGGACCACCAATAGGTTCACAATATAATTGCCAGCTGTTCCATTTGGATCACAAGACACTACCTGATGGCCCTAGTGCTTATCTCAATGCAGAGAGACCGCTAATTGATGATGGAGAACGTGTAGGAACCTACTACGAAAACGTTTGTGAAAGTAAGCTTTTTTTAATATACGCTCTGCGATATTCTAGTTCTTTTAAACGTTTTGGCAATGAAAAACCTTTGCCTATTTAAGGTGGATTAGTATAGTAGAAGTTATTTAAGAAGAGCCTGTACATCATCATGCGCACCCGGCTAAAACGGTGTCAGATTAGTCCATTGTTTATAAATATGCGTGTTTGTTCAGCATTTCAGTGGCGTAGATAATTTGCTGTTAAATGTCAATTGATATTTGTGACTTTGATATTCCATATTTATTTCTTACGTTTTCATAGTTATCTTTTTGTTTCTTTGTGTGTTATGCCTTGCTTATTCGAGTTTTCGCCATGTAAATTTAAACCACCAACAAAATAAAACTTGATTTTAGAATATTTACTCAATGGGAGTTTGATAAAAATTAATAACTCCGCTATGCCACTGACTTTCAAGGTTTGCGCATATGTTAAAAGACGTACAGGCTCTTCTTAAATAAATTCTACTCTAACATCGTACTTCTTTAAGAGGCATGTTGTTATACTTTTATTGGTTAATATTTAACGATTATATTTTACTCAAAATTGCGGACGCAGTACCTAAAAATAAAATTGGGTAAAGATTTCAATTTTAGGTGGCGTGCGCAATTTTGAGGAAGATTTAACCTTTAAATATTAACCAATATATATATATATATATATATATATATATATATTGTTGTGTAAGGCCTATAAAATCGTGCCCCACGAATTGGGCGTCATAAATTGCCGTGTAACTCAGCAATTTAAATCATTACTTTCTCAAAAAAAAACATTCAAAAATTTATTAATTTACCAAAAATCGTCAATTTCACAAAAAGGAAAATTTTCAACAAAAATAATTTCTTACCCAGATTCCTGCTTCTTCACTTTAATTGATTTCTTCAACAGCTCCCTGGCTAGCTCAGTTGGGCCTCCTCTTGGATACCTAGATTTACTATCATACTCTTTATCGTTCACGCACACTCTCAATAAAACCACAAAATAATACAACAATCATACAATATTTATTTACCACTATTTACAAATAATAATTCAAGATTATTTACATTTCAGTGCTCAAGTTACACCTCAATAAATTCTATCTTTGTAAAGTCCAGGATTTTAAATTGAAATATCAAACACATTTAATGTAACAGGAGTAAATGGGCTCTGAATAATACCTTATTTTTTTCTTTTTAGAATTATTTTTAATTAGTACACTCTGGAGTATGGTGAGCTCATGATAACCCAGTTTATTTTATTAATGTATGCTTTTTACTTTGCATACTCTTACTACAAACACAAAAAAACCATGTACTCTTAACAATAAAATTTTAAATTCATGAGGAATGTTAATAAGCTTTATATACACCTTTAGATTTATATTCAAATACCATAATAAAAGTTAGTTATACGTATTCTTTTCAATACGCAAAATAATGCAAAATACCATCAAAGTCCACTCTCACCCATCACAATAATTTTCATAGTTTATAAAAAACAGCAAATTCTAATGCGTTACCTGGAATTTCTTGAAGATCCCTACTCCGTTGACGATGAAGTTAAATTCCTGCACCATCGGTCTCGTGTTTCTGCTCTACTTGCCGCCTCCAGCTATTTATAGATGAACACCATCTAAGTTGCGCTGCATGCTATTGATTCAAGATCCATCCAAATCCAAATCCAAGTATATTACACTTTTTTATTATTGCAGAATTTAATTTACGTTACTTTACTTTACTTTACTTCACGAGCTTGTTAAAATATCTGTTGCACCTCAGTTAAATTTCAACCCGACACTATCCGCGTTTCAAACTATGAGGCCAACAATTTAACACTGTACTATTTAATTTAATACTTACAAGTAGATTTCTGAACGTAGTAAGCAATGCAAATTAACGAAGTCAAAAAGCGAAGTCAAAGAGAGCGATCAGAATACCAAAGAGAGCGATGCTAATTCTCTTAGATTATTTATACAATTCAAAATGCCACCTTTAGGCCACTCTTCACGCGAAATACTTAATTAAACTAACTCGTTCTTCAAATTTTGTATAACCGTTTTTAAAATCTTTAAATTTTAGCTCGTTGATACGATATTTTCAAAAAAAACCCGCATTCAATTTTTCCCGTGCTCGTCTGTTGTACAACTAACTATTTAGACCAATGATATATTTCAGTGACGTCTTGAAACCCCGCCTGTATTAACTCAATTCCTCTCTTATGCATATTATATGTTTCCTTCTAACCATGTTTGAGTGGTAGAAAATCGATATTACTGTCCGCGTTTCAAATTAACCCACGTGGACTGAATACGTGCGTTTCGAAGTGAAATGCTATTATGCCTGTCTCATTCCGAAGCATATCATTGATTGTCCATCCCTTCTGCGCTTTAAGGAAACTTTTGGTTAGCATTTATGCGAAACATCCGACCGTTTGCACAATAAACCTCTAAACTTGTCTTTTATCTACACAAATAAGGGGAACATGACTTTTCCCAAACATGCAGGTGTTCAATTAACGAACGTTTTAAAATAACATTTCTAGGAGTTTGCGTTTCAAGGTATTTCATATATTCGACGTGTTTGTTTGTTAGTAAAGCGTTTCGCCTTGGTATTATCGATTTTTCATGCTTTTATGCGTATTAGGCGTTATATCCCTTTGAATTAAATTCAATTAAATTAACTAATAATTTGCATTGGCTTATACAATGTATTTTCTTTACGAACCTAACTAAATTTTAATCACTAATTGTAAAATTATGGTAATACTTGTTGCGTTCAATCAACTAAATGAAATAAATTTCGCACGTAAATTATGGTTGTTTCCTCTATACAGGGTGTTTGAAATTGCCTTGTTCATGCCTAAATTTAACCCTTTAAAACCATTACAATATATATATATATATATATATATATATATATATATTGCTCTGAATTATCTGGATTGCCCCACAATTGGGTCGTCATAATACTCTGCACCTACTCTGGAAGCAAAGCACAACCACCTAGACTTGCATTTCGTATTACTTATTGGTACTACCCTCTGGAGATACTCTTCATGTAGGACGCCAAACCTCCAGCTTTTGCTCAGATTCCTCAGGAATATTTGCCACGGCTGCTCATTTGCTCTCTGAAAATACTACCCTACTATTCAGAAAAAAAAATTGACTACCGAAATTTACACACTTTATTGCAACATCAAATCGCTACCCAATATCTTTGTATTAACACTCTTAGTTCACATCTCGGATACTTAACAACCATTATCAAATTTAAATGAGGTCATTTTAAAATAAAATAATTTCAAACTTTATCTATTCACATCTATAATTATTAAAAAGTAACTGGGCTTATCCCTAAACGTTATCTTAAAACCCCAGGTCTAATACCAGCTCATAGTAAAAACCTTTCTGTACCCACGTGCTAATTATTGCACTGAAAAATTACCAAAAACCCGTTTACTTTGTAGAAAAGCCAATATTACACACTCATTTTATAATACAAAATTGTACATGAATATATTTTCATACAATTCCTTCTTAAAGGTAAATAGTCAATTAGAATGTCCATAAAATACAACAAAATTCACCAAAAAAGCACAAAATGTCATAATCGCCACAAAAATCACAACAGTCAAAAAGTTTTATAAAATTCATTTACCTGGACTGTAGCACAACCAGCTCTCTGCTTCGAAACCATCTCCAATGTAGTCCTACTTCATGACTGCACGTGCATGCATCAGTCCATGTTGACTCCCACTATCAAGAACAGCACGCCTCTACCCAGATCTCCAAATTGTCGTACATCCACTACTGGTCCATCAACATCCACTATTACAACCTAGTGCACACCAAGCGTCTCCAACCATAAATAGCAAGAAGTTTACTTACTTTTATCAAGCTTCGCTTTTCAAAATGTATTTCACAACTGCTACATTAAACTTGCACCAACTTGTGCATATTCAATTAACTGTAATTAAATATCTCAACTCACTTAATCACATTCTACTATTGTAGTTCAAAGCTTGGCTGAAGATCGAAATAGAAAGAGAGAGCCTTTACTGCCTCGTCTTCATATATATAGACTCAAAATTGCCGCTTGATTCGTTTCACACCATACCCCTAACACGCTTTCTCGGTAACGTTTCTCAAACCGTCTACCGATTCCAGAAACTCATTTACACCACAACACCTAACCGTCATCCAATTTTCTAAAACCAGCCATTATCCTTCAGTTATTCTCAGTAAACTTGGCAACCGTTTTCCAACCGTCTCAAAAGTCTAAAAACTTTATTCGCAAACAAGCATTTTACTTCGAAACCCTCATTAAAAATCTCCAACGGCAACTAACTCCAATTCAAGCATCCAAAACACGTCTCTCTCACACGCGCACATCCTGTCACCTCACTCTAACTTGTATTCAAAATGTTCTGTTCTTTGTCTTGTACTCTTCCTCAAATTTCTATGTTTGTTATCCATTTCTGGTATCCTTGTCTAACCCGTATGTTATATCTCTTTACATTTATCCCCGCTATTCACAAGTTCTATTCCACCCTACCAATCTACACCATTCTCTTTCTCGTTCTTATACATACAGTCTAACAGTCCTACTCTGTCTGTAGCCTTCTACCGCCTTCCCCTCTCAGCCAATATCTTATGCAAATACGCTGCATCTCCGTCTAGCTTATCTACTTTTAAAATTTTCTTTGTCTTATAGACGTTTCAAAGTCGATGACAACTAACCATATGATATCTTCCATTCCTTGCTACCTCATATAAAACACAGTCTTTCTCTGTGTATTATCGATCCATTTTTGTATGTAACGTTCAACACCTTATCTAACATAGACCTGCTGGTCGTTTTTAACGATCTTTTACTAAGAAACCTTGATGCTTGTTTATAGGCTTTTAAATCAATACAAGGAACGTATTTACACTGCTAAACCTTACTGGAAATATTTCTTTCTTAGAAACTCCTAATAGCTAACTTGTTTATTAACTATACTTTCATATTTCATGCTAAACCTTTGAAAATTATAAATGTTTCTGCTTCGTATTACTTTACACTAATTTATGTACACAAATAAAATAATTTCGCTTTGAATATCCGTTACTTAAATTCACCCTCTTCAATTATCGATTTTTATGCTACAACATGAAAAGCTTTCCTATCACTCACTTTACATGATAATGATACATTTAAACGCACGGACATATGCTTTCTATATCTAAAAATTGTACCCAAAAATCTCTTCCCTAACTCTAAAATGAAGTAAAGTTAATCTTAGAGCTTATCTTAAATAATAAATTTCTATGTTCTATCTTTGAAAAATGTTCTAACTAATTACTGGCCTTTTATATACATGGTGTACCCTATTAAAATATTTAACTGACCTATCTACCCTTATTCTAACCTAAAAATCCATAGAAATATATATATATATATATATATATATATATATATATATATATATATATTGTTAAGTTATTTAACTTTGTCCTACGTATTAGGAGTATTATTTTTTTACAATCCTTTTTAGTTTACAAACTTAGATTTCCCGTATATGTACAAAATTTTAGGTCAGTGGTTACCTTATTAACTTGTTTGACTTTTATCTTCAGGGAAGGTCCTATGGTCTACACACAATTTTCTACTAAGCAGTATCAGAAGAAAAAATAATTAAGTGCTAATATGCTACACAAATTTTGTACGGTAGTTTTGTATTAATTTGTTAATTTTTATATAAATTGACAGTTGTGATTTCTACTGAAATTAAACTTCTGAACTCAGGTAGGTTATTTTCTCTCTTCGTGAATTTTGACTTTCCAGTATAATTTAATCTCTTAATGTTCTCGGTACTTGATAGCTTTCAGGTAGAGTAATATTCCTTGCTAGAAATTCAAAAGGATTAATAAATTGAATAATAATTGTGACTCTACTTAAACAATCTGACTGACACTTAATTTTGGCAAGTATTTCGAAATTTTTAGACAGTTAGGTTATTTAAGATTTTGATAAATTTTTGTAATGATCTTTAGACGTCCGTTGACTTCTTATTTTCCGGAATCTGCTTATATATTTCCAAATTGGTATAAAATTATATCGATTGCTGAATTCTCTTCTAACTTGAGGTTTAATTAAGAAGGATTAATACTTTTCTTATTTCTCCTTGTTCTAGAGTCTTGGTTCTCCCTTGATTTTGTATCCTCCTTGACTTCTGGTTTCTTTTCCTTGTCTGAATTATGTTCACCTTTCCGTTTATTCTTTTGGTAGTTTCTATTTTTTGGGATAGAAGAAAACGACTTGCTTTATAAGAAAATCAAATATATTTGGGTTGTCACGATTAACTTCCTTCAAATTCGTGAAACACTTTCTTCATACAATTATGGTAGTTTCTTTACAATTCTTGGATTCAACAGTATTTTCTTAATAAAAAATTCTAATCCTAAAACACTTTGACCCAGCCTTGTCTTTCTGTCATGATCCTCAAGTATTTTATAACTTCCTTATATATATATATATATATATATATATATATATATATATATATATATCATCATCATTAGGTCTTCAGTCCTAGAACTGGTTAGACGCGTACCATCATTGTTTCCTATTCTGAACTAACCTACAGATTTCCCTGAAATTTGCACAATTTGCATCTATAACTATCTCATCTAGGTCTACATCTACCTCTTTTTTCTTATCTCTGCTTGTAATATATCCCATACTATTCCCCAAAATGCCTTAGAACGTATTCCGCCCTTCTATTTCTCTTTTTCCCCAGATATCCTTGTTCCCCTACTATTTCTATAACTTATTTGTTATTATCTTTGTGTGTCCATGCTATCGTCCTCATACATCTGAAGCACAGCATTTCAAAAAGCTGCTACCGTTTTTCTGTCTGCGTTTCAGACTGCCCTTATTTCATAGGCATACTGTGATTTGCTCCACACATATGCTTTCAACAATTTTCTTCTTGTTCTATGTTTGTTGCTCTTCCTCATAGGCGCTGTTCTTTCTTGTTAGATGCAGTTCGATCAACTTCTATAGTTTTGCAGTTATACGCCCTATTTCTACGACCTATAGTGATTGTGAAGGGAGGTAAGCAACCTGTGGCTGCCAAGTCCCCCCAACACTTTACCATTTAACTATTTAATATATTTTCCAATTTATCTTTTCGCACAGCCAACATTAGTTGGAGATATTTCGCAACCAACAACTAGTTGTTTATACTAATCATCAGATTTATCTGCGCTTATTTTTTCGTCACTAGGTTTTCCGTCTCAAAACTGGTTGGACACGTGCCTGCACTTATTTATATTCTGAGCTAGACTACATAGTTCCCTGAAATTCTTACACAGCATGTGTATTCAGCTCGTTCCCCTTCTATTGTTTTCTAATTTTATGCCCTATTCTACCGAGATTCAGTGAAAGAGGTTAAGCAACCTGTGGCTACCAAGATCCCCCAACACTTAGACATTTGCCGAAATAATGGTTTTCCAGTAAATCCTTTCACACACTTAACATTATTCGAGAATATTGCCCAACCAATTCTTGTAGTTACTTATAATAATCATCATGTTTAAGCACAGTTATCTTTTCGTCATTAGTTTATCCATCTTGGGATTGGTTGGATGCGTACCTCCATTGATTTCTATTCTGGGCTAGCCTACACATCTCCCTGAAACCCCTACAGCCTACATCTTTTACTATCTGTGTGCAGTAGTCTAACCTAGGTCTGCCTCTTCTTCTCTTTTTTCCTATCTCTGCTTCTAATATATTCCGCACTATTCCCTCATGCCGTAGTATGTGGCCTATCATCCTATCTCTCCTACTTTTTACCGTTTTCCACATACTTCTTTTTTCCCCTACCATTTTTAGTACCTCTTCGTTCTTAACTTTGTCTGTCCATGATATCTTCATTATACGTCTGTAGCACCACATTTCAAAGGCTTCTTTTTCTTTTTCTTGTCCACTTCTCCTACTGTCCAGGCTTCACAGCCGTACAGTGCTGTGCTCCACACATATGTTTTAAGCAATCTTTTCCTTGTTTCTATGTTTGTGGTCTTTGAGCACAGTAGTTGCTTTTTCTTGTTAAATGTAGCACGACCTTGTGCTAATCTTTGTTTTATATCTTTTGTGCTTTTTCCATCTTGCGTTATTTGGCTTCCTAGGTAGCAGAAATCCTTAACCTCTTGTAAGTTCGTGTTACATACTTGTATTCTTGTTTTTGATTTATTTTCCCCACCTTTGCATACTAAAACTTTAGTTTTAGTTTTGTTAATTTTCATACCGTATCTCTCTGTTAGAACCGCTTCCATTTCATTGAGAGCAGCTTCTAAATCTTCCTTGCTAGATGCTAATACCGCTATATCATCTGCAAATCTAAGCATATCAATTTTTTGCCCCTGCATAGTAATTCCAAATGTCTTCCTGCATTTGACAGTATTCATTGCCTCTTCTATGTACAAGTTAAAAATCAATGGGGATAGGGCACATCCCTGTCTCACTCCTTTCCTAATGTTTACTTCTCTACGTTCCTGCTCTAATTCTATTACTGCTGTTTGCTCTTTGTATAAGCTATGTACTATTCGTCTATCCCTATAACTCATTCCAATCTTTTTGAGTATTTCAAACATTTTTTTCCATTTTACATTGTCAAATGCTTTTTCCAGATCTACAAACCCTATATACAGGCTTTCCCCTTTTTCTATTGTTTTTTCCATTATCACTCTCAGAGCTAAAATAGCCTCCCGTGTTCCCCTGTTTCGCCTAAACCCAAATTGGTCTTCTCCTAGTATTTCTTTCGCCCGTTTTTCCATTCGTCTTTGTACAATTCTAGTTAATATTTTTGACACGTGTGCTGTCAAACTTATTGTTCGAAAGTTTTCACATCTATTCGCGCCTTTCTTTTTTGGTATAGTTACTATGATGCTACGTTTGAAATCTTTGGCTATCTCGCCTGTCTCATACATATAGCTTACAAGTTGGAAGAGACGTTCTGTTACTGCTTGTCCAGCTGCTTTTAGAGCTTCTGCTTGCACCTTATCTGTACCCGGATCCTTACCATTTTTCAGACTCTTTAATGCTAATTCAAACTCGTCTCTAAGTATAGGATATCCCAAGTCATCATTTTCAATGTCTGATTCCTGTTCTAGTGCAGTTAGTTCCTCTCCTGCATATAAATTTCCTATATATTCTTGCCATCTACCCACTTTCTCTACGTTTTCTATGATGACATTTCCTTGTGCGTCCCTTATATTTTTGCTATACGGTTTTATATCCCTAAAATTCATTCTAATTAATTTGTATGCTTCGTCTGTCTTTCCTATTTCCATCTTTGTTTGTACCTCTTTGTACTTTTCATCAATCCATTGTTCTTTAGCTTTCCTGCATTTTCGAATAATTTCCCATTATATAGTTTTGTATCTCTGGTTTCCGTTTTCGTCTGATTTATTTTTGTATTTTCGTCTTTCTTCTATTAAATTCAGGATATTCTTTGTTATACATGGTTTCTTATTTTCTTTTGTGTATACCCCAGAATATCTCTGGCCGCCATGTCCAGGCTGGATTTAATGTTATTCCATTCTATTTCTACTTCCTTAGTATCAGATATTTTCCCGATATCATTCAGCAATTCATTTGATTTTTTTTCGAATCTTTCTTGAATATGTTTATCTTTTAGTTTCTCCAAGTCCAAGTGCCTTTTTCCGTTCCTTTTTTTCAGATTTTTAAATTTAATTGCGGCCTTCATAATTACGATGTTGTGGTCAGTATCTATATCTGCTTCTGGGTAGCTTCTACAGTCTTTTACTTGATTCCTAAACCGTTGTCTAACAAGAATGTAATCTATTTGATATCCTCCTATATCTCCTGGCATCTTCCACGTATATCGCCTTCTAGCGTGATGTTGAAATAATGTGTTTGTGATGATTAAATTGTTCTTGCCGCAAAATTCTACCAGCCTATTTCCCCTGTCGTTTCTCGTACCTAAACCAAATAAACCTACTACCGCTCCTTCCCTACCCTCACCTACCACGGCATTAAAATCCCCCGTAATTATTAAATTTTCATGTCCTTTTACGTATCTTAATATGTCTTCGATATCTTTGTAGATGGCTTCTACCTCTTCGTCACTGTAACTAGAGGTGGGCATGTATACTTGTATTATTACTGTGTTTACCGGTTTAGATTCTAATCTAACCATGAGTACTCTTTCGTTCTTTTGTAAGTAATTTTCTACACAGTATCCTATCTTTTTCCGAATAACTATCCCCACACCCAAATTTCCTTCCTCTGCTCCTGTACGAATTACCCTGAAGTCTCCACTCCGAAAATCTCCCGCCTCTGGCCACCGAACTTCGCTGATCCCTACTATGTCTAGTGATAACCTATTCATTTCGATTTTTAGGTTCTCTAGCTTACCTACTTGCTTCATACTTCTAACATTCCACGCTCCGACTCGCAGAATGTTCCCGACTCTTATTTTTAACTTTCTAATCGCATCCTCCGAAGTAGTCCCCTCCCGGAGATCCGAATGGGGGACTATTTTAACTCCGGAATCTTTTACCCCAGAGAATGCCATCATGTTTGTAACAATTTAAGTACGCTGTGTACTTGGGAGATAATGTGGTGGTTTCCCGTTGCCTTCCACATCGCGGTAGTGTGTCTTAGACTGCCATACCGACCCCTATGGTCTCTGCCAATCTAAGTACTGAAAGAGCCGCTGCCCTATTTCGGGGACCTGTCTTAGTCTGGTTCCTCACTAACGACCCTACTACTTTGGTTGGACCTGTAGTTTGGCTCTTTAGCTCATTAGAACACGCAAGCCATTTCACCTGTTCTAGTAATTTAGAACTTCGGCAAGGTGCAGGTCCATTCGAAATGGATATATATATATATATATATATATATATATATATATATATATATATATATATATATCGCTTGGATTACCCTATGGGTATCTAATACTGCAAAATTTTATTTCTATCAGATTCTCTATAACTATCCTTATCATCAAATCATTCCTGAAGTATGATGTATTGTCTGCTAGTATGGTTTCCATTTTTCCAACTTTTTTTACAAAATCCTTGACAGCTTTAATTACGTCTTTGTGTTGCATCTTTTTGATGGGCGTAATTTTACATATTTTTTTTTTAATACATCTACCATTACTAGTTTAAATCTTTATTGTCCTGATATTAGGTTTGTTGTGTAATCCATAGCCACCAACTCTATTCTATCTGCATGTTTATCACTGTGTTTTTCATCAATTGGTTTTTTTCTTTTGCTAAAAGACATATTCCACATCTACTTACTTTGTCTTTTATCCTTCTAAAGTCGTTCCTTACGTCGAAGCTTTCACGTAACATCAGAAATGTTTTTCTGATACCGATATGTCCAAAATTTTCATGTAGCTCTAATAAGAGTTCATTCGCAGCTTCTCGTGTTAATACTAGTAGTTCCAGTTCTCCTAATGTTTTTACTAGGAATCCCTCTTGGATAGAATATCCTCTATTTGCCTCGCTTCCTGTCCTTCTTATGTAGTTTCGTATCTCAATTATTTCATTTCCATGTTGAATTTCTGTAAAACGTCTTCTCGTCCACCCTCCTTCATCTTCAAACATAATCAGTGCTACTAGACAAGTGTTCTTTTTTTAATACTCTTCGTCTTTCCTACTCATAAAATCCGCGGTTACGTTTTCTTTTCCGGGTTTATATTTAATTTCGAAATTGTCTCTTGTAGGAATAACGCCCATCTGTATACCCGATTATTTTCAAATTCCTTCTTCTTTAGAAACGTTATGGTGATGTTGTCTGTGTCGAATGTGAATAAGTTTTCAAGTAAATAGAATCGTAGCATTTCTTTTTCTGCTGTACTATACCTGGTTTCACAATCCTTTAATACATGTGAAATGAAATATATCGGTACCTTCTTTTTTTGTAATTGTACAAGTTCGCTCCTATGACATGGTCCGAGGCATCTGTTCTCAATATGAATTTATCTTTGAAATTCGGATATTTCAAAGTCAATTCTTCATAAAACTTTTCTTTCAATTGTTGGAAAGCTTCCTCTCGCCTTTCGTTCCATCTCTACTTTTTACCTTTTCTCAAAAGTTTAATTAAAGGTATGCACAGTTCCGAATATCCACCGATGAATCTTTTATAGTGGTTGAGTACTCCAAGTAGCTTCTTAGTATCTTTAGATTTTTCGGTTGTTTTAAGTTCTTTAATTTCTCCAAACATTTCGTCCAAATACTCACTCCTCCATTACTAATTGTGTATCCTAAGCAGTCAGCCTTCTTTTTGAAGCATTCGCATTTTTTTTTTGTTTATTTTTAATCCTTCTGAATCTTATCTCTCTATAACTTGTTTCAAATGCTTGAAATGTTCCTCCTCATCTTTTGAAAAGATCAGTATATCGTTCACGTAGTGTGTTGAAAACTCTCTAGATCGTTTAACAACTTCTGCATTGCTTTCACTAATGCTGCACTCGAGCTGGATAAGCCGAAAGGTACCGCGTTATATTGATAAATTTCCCCTTCTATGATGATGTATATTTTCTACTATCTTGGTGTAATTATATTAGCCAATGAGTTTTTTAGATAGAGTTTACTAAATTTTTTTTTCCTCTTATTTTGTATAGTAGATTTTCAATTCGTTGTGGTTGATCGTATAGCGGTCGTGTTATCTCGTTCAGTTTTCTTGCATCTAAGCATATCCTAAGTTCTGATTTGTCTGCTTTTGGTACGATTACTACTGGATAATCAAACTTTTTTTGCTGACTCTATGATACCATCTTTTAACCTCGTTTTTACCTATTTTCTCACTCTGTTTCGCAGATGATATGGAACAGGGTACACTTTTGTGTAGAAGCCCTTTTTATCCATGACATCTAATTTGTGTGTATACACTTTTGTAATGCTGGAATCGTTATTAAATCATCCTACATGCTCGTCTATTAATTCTTCGAATCACTGTGACTTGTAGCTGAAAATAAAATGAAAAAATGAGCCCCTAGATTGGAAGTTAATAAAAATGAATTACAGCCTGAAGATGCCCAAACTACCTTGCTAGCACAATCGAAATGAAACAATGAGAGTCCAATATCAAACTTATAATGACATCAAGGTATTCATTAACAATTGCTACATCCACATATATCTTTATTTATCACACATATTATAGTTATAAACATGAAATAAATTCCAATATCATTAACATTCCTAATTTAGAAGACTACTAGATACTAACATAGAGTTCATAACATCTTTCTTTCTAATTAGTATTTCACAAATAGAAAAATCACACTTTGTACAAATTTTAGAAATGTGAATGTACAATTTTAATAATCATTTGTACATCAAAGTCATACGTAGCTGATAAGATACAGTCTCTATGCCCTCTTATAATTGCCAAATTTTAGCGAAATTCGACCTCGTAAAAATTTAAATACTTACAAAAAACAATTATTACCAAAATTTTTATGTAATCTAACCTATATAAATAATAACTTAGACGTTCATGCAACGCCCAAATGATCATTTTAAATCGAGCTAGTAATTCAAAAATGGAAAAATATAAAGTCACAGACAGGATTTAAACCTGTATCTTAGGCTTTCCGAGCCCATGCGTTTTCCAATTACACCATTGGGATACGTAACGACAATTGGAAAATTTACAAATCTAAATCATGTACACAACCATACATCAACCTAACTTCCAATTATGTCTGGCATTTTTGTCAATCATATCTGACAGTATCAAGTGCCGTAGTCTGCCCGTATCCTTGGCCCCCTAAATCAGATTAATAAGCGTCTGGGGTGTGGGTTATACTTTTAATCGCACTGCAATAGTCGCATTTTGTCAACATTCATCGTATAGTACCAGCCTATCCACCAGTTCGTTGTTTGCATACATCTGTGCCATTTCACTTATAACAACAATAAAGCACATTCCGATCAATAAAAATGAGCGATCACCAATTCAACATAAACTGCAGCACTGCATCTCTGACAAACCTGACTAAGTGACCAATGACATAACGGGAAAATGTAGGTTCTTATGTAAATTCTTTTTAAGGCCCCCTATTAGAAATGTTTGTACTTACAGTGGTTATTAGCCTACCAGTACACTGGTCTTTCCTAAATCATATGTGAACCCCCTGTTTGTTATCTATTTATTTACTACTACTATAAACGTGTACCACAACTCTTGGAATTTACTAAATAAAAGGATTTACCAGTCAAAATCATTACCGTTGTGGATGCCAAAATTTGGATTTAAATTACTGACATTTTATGATAATAACTATGAATTATCATACCTAACTCATCAACAACTCGAGCATGCGTGACCGTGACCTAAAGATCGCAACCATGTTAGTACATATATATATATATATATATACATATATATATATATAATATATATATATATATATATATATAGATTTCAAACATAACATCATAGTAACTATACCAAAAAAGAAAGGCGCAGATAGATGTGAAAATTTTCGAACAATAAGCTAGACAACACACGTATCAAAAATATTAACTAGAATTGTACAAAGACGAATGGAAAAACGGGCTGAAGAAATACCAGGAGAAGACCAATTTGGGTTTAGGCGAAACAGGGGAACACGGGAGGCTATCTTAGCTCTGAGGGTGGTAATGGAGAAAACAATAGAAAAAGGGGAAAGCGTGTATATAGGGTTTGTAGATCTGGCAAAAGCATTTGACAATGTAAAATGGAAAAAAATGTTCGAAATACTCAAAAAGATTGGAATGAGTTATAGGGATAGACGGATAGTACATAGCTTATACAAAGAGCAAACAGGAGTAATAGAATTAGAGCAGGAACGTAGAGAAGTAAACATCAGGAAAGGGTAAGACAGGGATGTTCCCTATCCCCACTAATTTTTAACTTGTACATTGAGGAGGCAATGAATACTGTCAAATGCAGGAAGACATTTGGAATTACTATGCAGGGACAAAAAATTGATATGCTTAGATTTGCAGATGATATAGCGGTATTAGCATCTAGCAAGGAAGAGTTAGAAGCTACTCTCAATGAAATGGAAACGGTTCTAACAGAGAGATACGGTATGAAAATTAACAAAAGTAAAACTAAAGTACTAGTATGCAAAAGAGGGAAAAATAAATCAAAAACAAGAATACAAATAGGTAACACGAACTTACAAGAGGTTAAGGATTTCTGCTACCTAGGAAGCCAAATAACGCAAGATGGGAAAAGCACAAAAGATATAAAACAAAGATTAGCACAAGGTCGTGCTACATTTAACAAGAAAAGGCAACTACTGTGCTCAAAGACCACAAACATAGAAACAAGGAAAAGATTGCTCAAAACATATGTGTGGAGCACAGCACTGTATGGCTGTGAAGCCTGGACAGTAGGAGAAGCGGACAAGAAAAAGGTAGAAAGAAGCCTTTTAAATGTGGTGCTACAGACGTATAATGAAGATATCATGGACAGACAAAGTTACGAACGAAGAGGTACTAAAAATGGTAGGGGAAGAAAGAAATATGTGGAAAACGGTAAAAAATAGGGGAGATAAGATGATAGGCCACATACTACGGCATGAAGGAATAGTGCGGAATATACTAGAAGCAGAGATAGGAAAAAAGAGAAGAAGAGGTAGACCTAGGTTAGACTACTGCACACAGATAGTGAAAGATGTAGGCTGCAGGAGTTTCAGGTAAATGTGTAGGCTAGCTCAGAAGAGAAATCAATAGAGGTACGCATCCAACCAGTCCCAAGATGGATAAATTAATGACGAAGAAAGTAGCTGCACTTAAACATGATATTTATTATAAGCAACTACAAGCATTGGATGGGCAATATTCTCGAATTATGGTAATTACGTGAAAGCATTTACTGGAAAATTATTATTTCGGCAAATGTCTAAGTGTTGGGGGATCTTGGCAGCCACAGGTTGCTTAACCCCCTTCAATAAATCTCTGTGAAATAGGGCATAATATTAGAAAACAATATAAGGGGAACCGAGCTGTATTGCTGTGTGAGAATTTCAGGGAACCATGTAGGTTAGTTTAGAAAAGAAATAAGTGCAGGTACATGTCCGACCATTTTTGAGACGGGCAACCCAATGACGAAAAAATAAACGCAGACAAATCTGATGATTATTATAAACAACTAGTTGTTTGTTGTGAAATATCTGCAACTAATGCTGACTGTGCGAAAAGACATATTGGAAAAAATATTAAATCAGTAAATGTTCAAGTGCTGGGGGAACTTGGCAGCCACAGGCTGCTTACCCCCCTTCGCAACCACTGAATGTCGGAGAAATAGGGTATATTATTGTAAAACAATAGAAGAACAAGAAAGGACGGCGCCTATGATGAAAGACAACAAACATAAAACAAAAAGTTGTTGAAAGCGTATGTGTGGAGCACAGCACAGACAATATGCCTACGAAATACGAGCAGTCTGAAAAGCAGACAGAAGAACAGTAGCGGCCTTTGAAATACCGTGCTTCAGATGTTTGAGGGTGGACAGACAAAGGTAATAACAAATAGGTTATAGAAACAGTAAGGGAACAAGGATATCTTTGGGAAAAAAATATGAGAAATAGAAGGGCAGAATACGTTCTAAGTCATTTTTGGGGAATAGTATGGGATATATGACAAGCAGAGATAGGGAAAAAGAGGCGGATGTAGACTTAGATCAGATAGTGATAGATGCAGACTGTGCAAATTTCGGGGAAATCTGTAGGTTAGTTCAGAATAGGAAACAATGATGGTACGCGTCTAACCAGTTTCAGGACTGAAGACCCAATGATGATGGATATATATATATAAAGGGTGGACATTATCTTGACTAAATTTGTACATAATAATGGCATTACTGGTGTCAGAAATCAATATTAAGGTGTGTATTATGATTATATAAGGGACATTGGGCTCTAATTTAGTATAAGTTGGTGATTACTTAGAAATTATAATTTTTGTTAGATTTAAGATATTGTTTGTATAGTTAAATGGAAGTCCACAGCTATAGACTGTAACTGATTCTAAACGAGGGCCGGATTGGACGTCGATAAAGTGGTTAAATAGAAGTATTGCCTTAATTATGTTTGCTAGCACAGTTTAAATAAAACCACTAGAATCAGACGTCAAAATTATAATGACACGAAGTATTCTTTATCAAACAATCTTTCAATTAACGGTTACTGCATCCAAAACAACTATATATATATATATATATATAAACATAATTAAGGCAATACTTCTATTTAACCACTTTATCGACGTCCAATCCGGCCCTCGTTTAGAATCAGTTACAGTCTATAGCTGTGGACTTCCATTTAACTATACAAACAATATCTTAAATCTAACAAAAATTATAATTTCTAAGTAATCACCAACTTATACTAAATTAGAGCCCAATGTCCCTTATATAATCATAATACACACCTTAATATTGATTTCTGACACCAGTAATGCCATTATTATGTACAAATTTAGTCAAGATAATGTCCACCCTTTAAAGTCGAATATAAACTTATCTGTTCAGTTAGGTTTAATTATTTTTATTTATTAACAGCAAAATCTACCGCAGGCTGCCATTCTCGCAATCGAATAATGAAGCTAATACAAACTCTCTAATCTCACCTCAAATCCTAGGACAAGGAATATTCTTATCATAACTAATAAAAAGAAATGTCCACTTTTGAAATTTTCAAAACAATATAGTTCTATTTTATCATATAAATACTTGGCCGTTGTGTGGCCTCTTGTTTAGCCTATAGTCACCATCAACATTTCAAGATCGTCTAAATCGTTTAAAATTTTTCATCAATTCACCATTAAATACTATTTCTGTTTTATATGTCCATTCATTCAAATTGAAAACTTTATCTTTTATTTATTTATTCTCCATTTTGAAACCATTTTAACGTACTTCAAAATCTTACTTGTGTACATTTAAATACTTTCCATCATTATAAAATTTATCTACTACAACCTATAGTATTTTTACTGCACGATATTCTGCATTGTGAAGTGTGACGGAGGAATGAACAACTGTCCCCCAACTTAACTTCGATTGGATTTTATACGCGCGAGCCCTCATGCTTGACAGCATTCCGAACAATCTAGCAAACTTTAGATATCGCTTCTATATTTTTATTAATTGAAAAAGAAGTGCCGTTCTTCAGCAATCCTGGGCTATGCTAATTAATATTGTTTATCTATCTTTATTTTATCTCTATCCCAGATTTATGGCTGCGACTTCCATCCCTTCTTTTGGACGTACGTTTACATTCCTTATTTGATCATTCACTTTTTTTATTATTATAGAAGTTCAATGAACTCGTTTACAAGTTATTATTCAATTAAAATACAATCTTAAGTTTTTTAAGTATCGACTGAAGTTTTAAATGAATATACTTTCCTTTAAATACCAACATAAGTATACATTATACGCGCTCTTTGTATAACACGAAATTCAATGCGCATTTCCACTATAATATCAGAGTATTTGAACACGAAACCACGATGAAATTGAAAATCTTTCATAATAATCGCGTTTACACGTAATCGATACCAAATGAGTACATGTTGTATGAAGTTCTTTTTTAAAAACTTCCTTATACACGCGGAAAACTGTAGATATCATTATCCCCATCTAAAA
This sequence comes from Platerodrilus igneus, assembly GCA_036346225.1. Classification (NCBI taxonomy): domain Eukaryota; kingdom Metazoa; phylum Arthropoda; class Insecta; order Coleoptera; family Lycidae; genus Platerodrilus; species Platerodrilus igneus. Next base: position 10,589,274 of record JARFIW010000791.1, read on the forward strand.
ACACGATTAAGTTACGTAATAAGAATAAACTCTTTCAATCACGAGTCTGTGCATTATAATTCAATATACCGAGTGTTTTTAATACATACGTTATGTTATACAAACAAATTAATATTTACATAATTTGAGCTTTTCCTAAATTTTACTGGAATTTGCAGCGTCTTATCTTTACGAAACGATGCCAACCTCTAAAAAGATGAAATAATAACTTAGACTTTTATGCAAAGCCCAAATGATCATTTCAAGTCGGGATAGTAATTGAAAGATGGAAAATATAGTCTTGGACAGGACTTGAACCTGTTCTTAGTTTTTCTAGGACTATGCCTTTACCGCTATACAAATTGCAGATTTAAATATCTTCATAATGCCTTTAATAATAAATCACAAAGATTAAAAGCTCGTAAAACCTTTATTGCGCCAGAGAATAAAGGTTTTACGAGCTTTTATTATAAATTATTATAAGTCTAATTATGCCATAATTTACAAAATGGTTGTCATATCTCTTAGCAATAGACGCTCTATCATATTGCCTGCTTAGAAAAAATATAATTAAGGGTCTACGTCTTATTTTTTTTTTTTAAATAATACATTTAAATTTTATTTACAATTCTTTCATAGAATCTCTTGGTTCTTCTAATTCTCCAAGTGACAACACTCTTCCTGTGGTCTTTGAAGCAACTGAAGATCCATTACTCAACAATTTATCAAGGACGGATGTGAACTGCGATAAAACCGGCACCTGTTACGATGGTAATATTTTAAATCCTTTAAGGTTGCGTAACAGTTATAATTGTTCGTTTTAGTATCAGTTAACTGCAAGGACACTAGAATAGCCATCCAGATTCGTACGAATAAACCGTTTAACGGTAGAATTTATGCGCTAGGAAGATCTGAAACTTGCAATGTTGATGTTATTAATAGTGATCTCTTTAGGTTGGATTTAACGATGAGTGGACAAGATTGTAACACTCAATCGGCGGTAGGTATCTATTATAAGCGCTATAAAGTTCTCGGACAGTTTAATTAAGAATGCAATTTCTGCAGATTGGCGTTTACACCAATACCGTTGTTTTGCAACACCATAGCATCGTGATGACTAAGGCAGATAAAATCTACAAAGTTAAATGTACTTATGACATGTCTTCGAAGAATATCACATTTGGAATGATGCCAATAAGGTAAGATTACTTACTAATTATTTGTGAGAATGTTTAGCGATTAATTATAACAGCTTGTTATTCTTTTGATGCTTCTTCAATTGGCAAATTATTACAGGCAAAACGGCTGTTCGACCGGAACTTAAATTGAAATGCGCATGCGAAGATTTGTACTACAATATTAACATGTTGAGGAGCGATGACGCATTACTGCAGTAATCAAAATGTGCGTTGAAATATCAGTACGCTGTTTGGCGTCACGGATTTTTATATAAAATGTTGGGTGAATGAATCGTTAGATTGTTAAATTTTGAATTGCACAGAATAGCGGCAATCCCGTAAGGGTGCATCCGCTAGCTACATTGGTGCTGAAATGGGTCCCTATGTAAACAAATAAAAAAAATCGCTAAATGTAAAGAGGAGTAAGTGAAATTGCGAAGTTATTTTACCACTAACACTACCTTGAAAGGTTTTTTATGTGCTAATCTTAATTGATGGGCGCAAACTCATCTGGTCTAGGGAAGATCTGGAAGACGAGTTTTCCTAAGGGATCGTGATTATTTCAACCTCCTGGTGGAATGAAGTTCTTTTTACTAAATTCTAAACTGTGTTTTAAGCAAAGAAAACAACCACCTTCTTCTTACTGAGTCACCTAATTCTATTTGCTACGTGCAACAACGTAGCCTAACAAAAAAAATCAACGAAAGAAAATGGCCGGACTCAATCAGTAAGTAGGCGGGGTATTTCAACTACAAAAATAAAAGAAGGCATGAAATAAAAAAACCATGCTCGCACTCATTCAATAAATCCACACGCAACATAAAAAAAATTATAATTAAACAAACAAAAACACATGTTATATCAGTGCAGTAGTGCCCAAACAAATGTAAACAAGAATAGCGCATAAGCGTAATATACATTTAACAGAAGACCAAAAAAAAATTCTTCTCAAAATGGCGAGCTGTAGTTTTTAAGTTCCGACCCTAAGTTATTTACCCAAAAAATGGAAAGAAAAGAACAAAATTTCTCCTCTAAAAACCACAGCTCTAAATATTTATCGTAAATACAGCAGTAACTATCTAAAATTATTACACGACATAATCAGTACGCATTCTACTCGGAACCATACATAACTCCTCACAGAAACACAGTCATTTACGTGGAACAAGATCAATCATGTATAGCACCATGTGTATATGTAGTATCAACAACTACCTAACCCCCTCGAGTTTACAGCGTATAACTGGCTCCTACCGTCTCTAATGACGTAACAACAGGGGGCGCGTGATCCCGCCTAGGGGTTGTCCTCCCATCACAGAAAGGGGCGGCAATCCATCGAGGGAAGCACACAATATGGTGTGCCCGAAATTTCATTAAAAAAACCAGAAGAGAGTAAGTTACCTCAACATCCGATTCAGACGAATGAAATAAACATTCCAAAAAATCTTTTCTTGGTGGATGATAACCTCAATCAACCGTCAAAGATTGACATTCTAATGGGACTAGATTTCTATTACGATATAATAATCGATAATACAATTAAACTTGGCAAAAATCTTCCTGTACTGCAAGAATCTCATTTGAGTTGGATAGTTGCAGGCACTGAAATAAAAAGGCTTCGTGTTTCAAACGTACATTCATACATATTCATACAAGAATATATTTCCTTAGAACATGCTCATTACGTCGCCTTAACACTACAAAACTATAATCTTGAAAATAAATATTTCACTCCTCGTCTATGTATTGTTTGGGAATCTAGTGCATCTACAAAACTGTATGTTGTGTATGACGCCAGTTGCAAAACTTCCTTTGGTTATTCTCTAAACGAAATTTGTATCAAAAGCTATCAAGTTTAACCAGACCTTTTTGATATCTTTTGCAGATTTAGAATATTTTCTCTTCCCTTCTCGTCATGCCTTAGAACGTGTTCTATCATCCTATCTCTCCTATTTTTTTACTGTTTTGCACAGATAACTTTCTTCTCTCACTATTTCTAGTACCTCTTTGTTCTTAACTTTGTCTGCCCATGATATCTTCATCGTACATCTGTAACACCACATTTCAAAGGCCTCTATCTTTTTCATGTCTGCTTGTCCTGCTGTCCACATTTCATAGCCGTACAGTGCCGTGATCCACACGTATGCTTTCAGCAATTGTTTGCTGTCTTCGAACATAGCAGCTGCTTTTTCTTGTTAGATACAGCATTGCCTCGTGCTAATCTTTTTTGATATCCTTTGCACTTTTCTAAAAAATATACCCTATATCACCGATATTCAGTAGTACACAAGGGGTTAGGCGGCTCCGTGGCGTAGTTGGTATGTGTGTGACTACTACGCCCAAGGTCCCGGGTTCGAATCCCGACACGGTCCGCTTGAAAAATGCTAGGCGAACATTTTTCACAAAAATACACCCTCGTTCGGAAGAGAGGTAAAATGGAGGTTCCGTGTGTGAGTGTTGTCATGCACGTTAAAGATCCCTACCTTGCTTGGAACAGCAAGGGTTCGGCAAAATTCCAAATTTTCCAGGTAAAAAAAAACTCGCTTCCTAGTCAGTGTAGTACCTTCAGGTGGAGCATTGGAAAATCACATGTAAGGTACACAAGGGGTGTTAAGCAACCTGATAATGGTTTTCCAATTACCCCTTTCGCACAATCAACATTTGATGAGAACATTGCAAAACCAATACCAGGTTTTACGATAATCATCAGGTACAATTACTTTTATCATCATTAGTATTTTCTTCTTGGAACTGCTTGGATGCATACATACCTCCGTTCGTTTCTATTCTGAGCTAGCCTACACACTGCCCTGACATTCCTACAGCCTAGATACAGCTCGGTTCCCCTTCTATTATTTTCTAAATATATGCCCTATATTTCATTGATATTCAGTGGTATGTGAAGAGGGTTAAGCAGCCTGTACTACCAAGATCCCCCCCCCCCCCACACACACACACACAGGCATTTGCCAAATTTCTAGTAAATCCTTTCACATAATTAACACTAGTTGAGGATACTGCAAACGTTTAAGTACAATTATTTTTTTCGTCATAAGGTTTCCGTCTTGGAACTGGTTGGACGTGTACCTTCATTGATTTCTATTCTGAGCTAAGCTACACATTTCCTAAAATTCCCGTACACTATCTGTGTGCAACAGTTTAATCCAGGTATACGTCTACCTCTTCCTCTTCTTTTCATTTCTCTCCTAATATATTTCGCACTATTTCCTCATGTCTTAGTATGTGTCCTACCATCGTATCTCTCTTATTTGTTTTAATATATGGTAACAGGAAAAATTTTATACATTATACATCGGGAAAACAGTTTCTCCTGATTCACAAATTACCAAACTCATTCTTCGGGTTTCACTGAGAATTTTTTTGTTCATCAGAAAACTTTTGTTTCCCAACTTAATATAAATAAGTATTCCCAATTTGATAAGAAAATTATCCAAACGGGAGATTATACATTATTGCAAAGTATAATTTAGCCATAGGAGCACAGTTCGTGGATCGATAAAAATATATCCATACATCATGTAGTGCTACGTAATATGGTATAGTGGTTTTTACCTGATTAATTAATTCTCTAGTATAGTTTATGTATCTAAAACCCAACAACAAAATATACTACTACTTTAATTCTAAAGATTGTGAAGACTTGGTCGAAAGTATGCAATCTTGCAAAACTGGGAGACCAACCAGCAGATTCTTTAACCGAATTTAATTGACACAGGATTTGACAATATGGGTTATCCTGGTTGGAAAATAAAACAAATAGGTGAAATTTGCATCGATCAATCGTATCATGCATTTTAAACAGGTTTAGTTTAAGTCATAATGTTAATTTTTATATACAATTTTGATATTTTGCTTCCGTTGTTATCGAATATACTTTTTTATAGTGAATTATTCCCTTTTGCCATAAATATGTTTGGCTAAACAAGAGACTCCCTATAACTCTATTTTATCAAAATATCTAAGTATTTAAAAATTCTATCAATTGCTGAGTTGATTACTTACCAAAACAAATAAAATTTCAAAGTTTCATGAACGCAGTCTTGAAAGGGTTAGACTAATTTGTCTAAAATTTGTTACGTTCATTTTCGTAAATAATTGATTAGTTTACATGCAATAATTTGTAACTTAAATTCCTTTGGCGGTAAACACGAAAATTATTTCCGTAAATTAAAATAACCCTTTTCGCGTATTAAAAATGGTATTGTAATTAATACTAAATATCCTATATATTTTACTTGATAAATCTTTTTACTCATTAAAAATAAATATCCTTTCTAAAAATTTCTTACCGTGGAATTTACGCCATAATTAGATAGGCGTCTTTCCGAGTATTCAATTAATTAAGGCTGGTGTGTTTTCTCTTTTTAAAGAATTCGGCGAAATTGTTTCAATAAATTAGGGTTTTCCTGGTTTATTTCCTTGAGCTTTGGTGCTTTAACTAAACAAATTTAATATTCACTTTCTGTTCGAATAGCAACAAGAAAACATCCGTCCTGCTTTGCTTCGTTCCGTTTTTTTTTCGTTATGCGAATTTCTGGCACGCATTATATAGCGTGGTGAGTATTTAGGGTTTATAAAACGGTACTTTTCGGTTTTAATAAATTAATCTATTGTTCGTAATTATTCTAGCTTTCTGCGGGGGACACGTTAATCCCTTGAGCTGTCGTTTCTTCTGATAATGGGGGGGGCCAAACGCGTTCTTCCTGGGCGTAGGCCTACCTACTCTCTGACGTGGACCAGCGACTGACTCAACCCCGACGTCAGTAACTCGAGGGTGTTTCATACCTATAGACAAATTAAAAAGGAATCTGAAATAAATAGAGAAAAAAATATATACATTCACTCATTCACACTCAGAACAAAACATACAAAAGAAAAAAGAACTTATAATTAAACGAAATATTTACAGAACACAGTAAAAAATTATTCATGAAAATGGCGAGCTGTAGTTTTTAAGTAATTACTCCATGACATTATTTATTAAAAAAAATTGAACCAAACGCAACCCTAAAAACCACAGCTGTAGATCATCGTAAACATAAACTTACCCTATATTTACAAACATAATGGCAACAACATTTTCAAATGTGCCAGCAAGTCATTAAACCGTTTTTACATTAACAAGTAGTATATTTTTAGTGATTTATAACCAAATAGTAAAGCATTAATAAAAGAGCAATAAATACCAAAATGTTCAATAATTTTTGTGTATAAGAATTAAATTTGAAAATGCCATATTTGAATGGTAAAATCCCAGGCGTTCTGGTTTCAAAGTAAGAAGCGAATTCAAAGAAAAACTCACCTTCGAGTTGCTGACGTCGGGGTTGAGTCAGTCGCTGGTCCACGTCAGCGAATAGGTAGGCCTACGCCCAGGAAGAACGCGTTTGTCCTCCCCTTATCAGAAGAAACGACAGCTCAAGGGATTAACGTGTCCCCCGCAAGAAACTAGAATACTCACTACGCTATATAATGCGTGCCAGAAATTCGCATAACGAAAAAAAACGGAACGAAGCAAAGCAGGACGGATGTTTTCTTGTTGCTATTCGAACAGAAAGTAAATATTAAATTTGTTTAGTTAAAGCACCAAAGCTCAAGCAAATAAAACAGGAAAACCCTAATTTATTTAAACAATTTCGCCGAATTCTTTAAAAAGCGAAAACACACCAGCCTTAATTAATTGAATACTTGGAAAGACGCCTATCTAATTATGGCGTAAATTCCACGGTAAGAAATTTTTAGAAAGGATATTTATTTTTAATGAGCAGAAAGATTTATCAAGTAAAATATATAGGATATTTAGTATTAATTACAATACCATTTTTAATACGCGAAAGGGGCTATTTTAATTTACGAAAATAATTTTCGTGTTTTACGCCAAAGGAATTTAAGTTACAAATTATTGCATATAAACTAATCAATTATTTACGAAAATGAACGTAACAAATCGTCGCTATTATATTTTTTGTTAATGGCAAAAATTCAGAATTCGTTTGAATAGTAACAATATACTTTGTTTTATAAAAGGATATTCAGATATCTCAACCGTGGACATCAATACAGGAAGGAATCCAACTACAATACAATAAATTTAATACTTGTCGCATCGATTCTAAACACAAGGTGAAAGAGAAAATTTGCAATCATTTTTATTACAATGGTTAATTGCTCATCTAAATAACTGCAGCAATAAGACAGTATTTGCAAGTTTATTGAACCTTCTATTCTTAAAAGAATGGAATCTAATTCTGCAGTGGTAATAATTGTTGTCAGAGACTACAATGCAAATTGTCCTTATAAGGTTGCATGCAAAATCATGAATTTTATAGGAGTAGCAATAAATCCCCTTAAGTATTACTTTATCTGATGACAGAAGAACTGGCTCATTAATTTTCTGTGCATTCTGCTTACTTCTATTATGTGGATATTCCTAACAATAGTTTATTCAATAGTATGACTTCCTGAGAATATATCGTTAATTCCATTATGTACGCCTGTCAGAGTTAAGTAGAAGAAAGCAAGCTAAATTAACAGTTGTTATTTGTTTTTCTGGTCAACTTTGTTATACTCAGTTTTGTTATTGTAGAGATCCTGAGATGATCAGCATAACTTCAGCTCCTGAAGCGCCTCCACCAAGAATTCGTATACTAGACAGCCGTACCAGGGAAGTTGAAACAGTAAGAATCGGAGACAAATTGACGTTTAGAATTGAAATTCCAGAAGATAGTAAGTATTTTTATGTTTAGACTTGTAGCTTTAAAGCTGATTAAAGTATGAAAATTAATTTTATGATTATCTTAAAACGGCTGGTTGAATAAACTTCAAACCTATTAATTAATCCTGTGCCATGTATATACAGATGTTTATAAAGTATTTCTTTCCTCATTTTTAACTTCTTAAGGAGAAGTAGTTTCAAGAAAGCTTCAGAAAGGGTGATTTCTATTTTAAATGGTCTAGCTTATCTTTAACACTTTGGATAGAGCATCATCATCACTTCAATTTTTAGTATCATCATTTTTGTAAATAGAACACCTTACATATTTTAAAATTTTCGGTGTTTTACATAAATTACCTGTTACAAAATATTATGATATTAAATTGAAAATTTAAAAGATAGGGTGTACAAAGGGAAAAGTGCAAAAGATATAAAAAAGAAAGCTAACCACAAGGACGTACTGAATCTAGCAAGCAAAAGCATCTATGTTCGAAAACAGCAGTCATAGAAACGAGGAAAAGATTGTTGAAAGCATGTGTGGAGCATAGCACTGTATAGCTATGAAACGTGAACAGTAGGAGAAGCGGACAGGAAAATAAAGGACTTTGAAATGTGATGCTACAGATGCATGAACAAACATAGTTAAAAACTAAAGGTTCTAGAAATAGTAGGGGTAGAAAGAGATATAATGATACACACATACTAAGGTATGAGGGAATAGTTTGAAATATATTAGAAGCAGAAAAAGGAGAAAAGAAGGCGTAGGTGTAGGCCTAGATTACACTATTTATTGCACACAGATAGTGAAAGATGTAGGCTGTAATGTGTAGGTTAGCTCAAAATAGGAAACAATGGAAGTATATGTCTAACCAATTCCAGAACTCAAGACCTAATGATGATGACGAGGACTTTTTTAGAAAATATATTTTTGTATATCAATATTTTGTTACGGGTAAAATGAATGTGAAGATAATTAAATTTTGAGTTGCCCTGAAGGGGCGGGAACCTCATAACAATATAAGGGTGCGTGTCGGCTAACTGCAGTGGTGCGGGAGTAGGTTTCTATGGCGAAATTATAAATGCACATATAAAAATAAAAGAATAAAGGTAATAACGAAAAATAACTGAGATACAAAAATTTTACTTTACACTAACACTTACCCTGAAAGATTCTTTCTTTATCAAAATCGATAAGTGCCAAACCATCATTCGCAGCAATTCTTTTAATAAAATTCTATATGTTAGATTGTTTTTCCACGTAAATATTTTTTGCTTAGTTATAATTAAATAAAATTGTAAAATAAAGTACTTCTTTGAAATAAGATACCATCACTGGGATATTTGGATATGCTTTACTATTAGCTGACCTTAACCTAGTTCGTAGATGAATTCAAATAAAAATTCAGTCTAAACTTGAACTTATTAAGATAAATAATTTCAATATAAAGTTACATATATATTCTCCTAACAAAAGACAATTTCCTAACCTAAAATCTGGCTAATGTATTGCTAAAATAACTCCTGAAGAAAAGACATTAAATTACGCCGTATCACTAAACAAAGTCTAAAGAAAACATTAAATTACACTCAACAATAGTAATTCATTTGAACGTTTCCCATTTTCAATATGAATCGGGTGACATTATAAATCTGAATTGGTTGACAATGCACTCAATAAAACCTGGAAAACAGCCTTTTGTTTCTACTCTTACATTGTCCATTCCAAAAATGCTAAGTATTTATACTTCTACTAATATTAAATTTCACCAATAAAACTTTCATTTTAGACTTAATATATAGAACTCCGTCACTAATTACTCCAACCAAATAATGATTTCCACTTAATTAATTTTTTATTACCAAAATACATACTGTTGACATTTAAAAATTCATAACATTGTTTTTAAAATGTTGGATAAAACTGCATAATAGTACTCACTTCTTAATTTCAAGATTTTCAATAACACCAATATTTGCTTGCAATCATTCCTTAAATTATCTGAAAATAAAAAACTTGCTTGCACTAAACAAACTATAAAGTTCCAATTTAATGCAGGGGTGACTCACCTGATCCTAACCCTTTTGTTTTTAAGCAGTTATTGCGACGTTATATCTGTGTATCGCGCATTTATGAAACTACCCTGCAACTTGCAGATATATTTACGTTTTAAATATCGGTCACCTCCTACTTCTTCCCTTCGGGATGCGATCAAATTTTTCTTGGAACTCTGTACTTTCAATCTCATTCTTAAATTTAAATTATATCAAATTGCCATATAAAAACTCACATTATATCAGTCCTTAGTCATGCGGTCACATCTGCGCTTATCTATTCGCCTGTATCCCTCCATGCACAATGTACCAATCGTCTACGCGCTTCTTAACCCCCTCTTTTCTACCTAGCTCTACCTTAACTGCCATCCATAAAGCGTCCTTAGACTGCCCCCATTGTATACTCTGGACCCCTTTTTTAACAATCGTCTTTAAATCCGAACATTGCATTACAAAGATATGAACGTTTTTTTATTATCTGGAGTTTCCATAATACTCTCCCCTTTTAAAACTATTGGAAATCGAAACAACGAATCAGCAATAACATTTTTCGACTTCTTACAATATTGGATATTAAACAAATATTCCTCGATCTGTCTCCCTACTTCCTCCTTATAAGCGTGAGGCACCGGATAACTTTTTAAATAAAAAGGCGTTGTATCCTTTATGTGAATTGAGTGCTCATAACCACGCATAAGACCCGGCTGTTCCGAAAATACTGTCTTTGTCTTTGACCATTCCTCACTATATCCTCACTCTCTATCCTTACCTCATACACTCCTGCTTTTAAATCTTTCCCAATACACGCTTTATTCAATTTTATCCTACATTCCTTCCCCTCAAATTCGCCCGTTAACAAAAATTTTTCAAAATCCATACGGACCGCAAATTGCGTCATTCAATCGCAGCCCAATATCACTTCTCTAATAAATTTTGGAACTACAATACACGCAAATCTGAACCCTACTCCATTAATTTTAAAATCTAAATAAACCTGTTGTTTTATTACTTGAGCATTGCCCTATAATGCCCCATAAACCGTTACACCCATAGCAAGCAATAATGGGATCTTAGGATCCCCTTCTAAAATTTTTTCGAAGAGTTCTCCGCTAATGCAGCTCATCATTGAACTGGTATCAACTAAGATATTAACTTCGAACCCTTGCACTTTCGATTCTATGACTGGCAGAACAATATCCCCTTCTCCTTCCTCTTGTTCATCAACTGCCAAATCCTCGTTACAACGATTAAACAGCGTTGCAATTACTCTGTTTCTCACCCTATCTCCCTTCGGCGCATTTTGGATAATCATTAACTCGTTCGATTCACGGTTCCTGTGGCCTATTATAAGCCCTACTAGAATTATCTGGATACGAACCCCCCGATCTCCCTTTGTAATGTCGGTCCTGCCTAACGGGACCCCTCGAATTATTATTTGAATATTGAGACCTTGGATTTGCATCCACCTCATCAATTCTACGCAAAAATCTCTCCGCATCCTCTATAGTTTTCACCCCCGAATTAATCATACCCTTGGCCAGTATATCAACAATTTCCTCCTCTTCCAGAGGTCCATCTAAATAAGCTGCCTCCTTACACCGCTTTAACAAATAATCGGCCCGCAACCCTCTCTCACATCTACCACATTTAAACTCATGAAAAGCCTTCCGTTGGGTTTGGGCGTCCCAATACCTATCTAAAAACCTCCGCTTAAATTCTGAAAAATCTCAACACACTCTACCCTTGATTCCCCCCAATCGGCCGCAGAATCCTTTAAATTTCCTAAAGCTAAAACTAATTGTTTATGTGGCGGAACCTCCGCCTCTTGAAATTAACAATTCCAATTTGTTTACAAACATAACCGGGTTAGTTCTCCCGCCTAGCCTAAATATTATCAATCCTCCTCCCAGTTCCTTCCAGATACTCAAATATTGCAAATAACCGGTGGTCTGAGCGATGACAGCCTTATATCCTCTTTTTTCACAAAACAATTACTCTTTTCGGTTACTTCGTCGTGCCCCAGCGTGCCTATTATAACCCCAGCGGTACGGTACGCGAGCCACTACAGTAGTTGGTTGCAATGATAAATAATTGCAAAATGACGCGCAAATAAGGTATTACGTCATATAAATGTTCAAATTATTACAACATAATAAAAAAAGTTATATTAATTATAAGGAAAACCAAAAGGTACTCACGCAAACTGTAGGACTTCTCACAGCATTACGCCATTATGGCGGCAGCTGGGCTTCGCTGAGCAGTTCGGGCGTGGGTATTCGTTGGGCCCCCCGGTTGAATCCAAATTCAAATTTGTCTTCTTCCTATTTGTAGAGAGCGACAGGAATACAGGAAAAGGTACGATAATCAGGTATAAGGCAGGGAAACTACATATCAAAAAAAGAAGACACGATAAGGCACAAAGATCACTACACTCGTCGACGTCCCGTTCACCAGTCTTGACATGTCGGAAATCACTACCCTTCCACACTCCGCGTCTGTGTAATCTTTTGCGCAAACGCACTGTCTGAAGTGACGGAAATACGCGCACAAGTCTTTTAAAATTATTGGCGCGAAAATCCTTACAAATTAAAACTAAATTTGGAAATGTTTACGGTCAATTTTTCGGCACGTAACATGCCCTCTTTACTTTTTAAGGAATTATTTCCCAACTGAATTTCCTCCAACCCTCTCTACTATTTTGGGCTAAAATTTCAAAATTATCCTTCAACACTTTATTGTTTGCCTTTAAACTTAAACTTATTTCCATCATTAAGCTAGTCAAGTTTTTAACATATCGTCATGTTCTCCTTCCACTTCTACCACCTGTTTTTTTGATTTCTTCCCTTTTTCGCGTTCCGCTATTGTAACAATACTTATTTTATAATAATTAATAGCAAGACTTATTTTCTATTCCCTAAAATTTCATGCTTTTCTAGCCCCTTTAGTTCGACGCCAATGAACTAGACTCAGGGGTATGGACTCTTAGTTACAGGTTCTTTTCATGGGTTACTTAAAAACATGAAATGAAAAATTATTGGATTCTAGTTACGTGGTTTTATTTTCCACAATAATAAAGAAAAATGAACATCCTAGTTAAAGCTTATACTTACTACTAAAAACAAAAACCTAGAAGGGTACAAAACAACCTTACTGCATCCCTCTTATTCTAACTAAAATATTCTTAACTATTCAGGCTCAAAGAACTACCGGACATAGGTAGAATAAACTTAGGTATTGATAATAATGCTAGTAACCATTTATCCTAAATTATGCTAATATTAGTAACTCGAATTTTCCGCGCCAATACTATTTCACTTTCACACGCCTCTGAAGTTTATTGATATAATTATTTTCCCAGGTTCCGCGGTTTGGTAACGTTGGCGAGGTAAAACATAACACCAAATGTAGATAAAATAATGTTAGATAGGGGCCCCTTCCTGTACGAGGTTAGTCGTATGCAAGCGAATATCGTCATACAAGGCAAACAACTACCTTTTCACAAAACACACGTGATGGTTGAAAGCAGTGATGGATAATATTTGTAACCAGATCACCACTTCTTAATCTTCTTTGGGAATTAAACCACTCATAGTTTTTAAAATTATCTTTATTTACATTTTGATCCATGACCTAGGATCGTTGTCAAAATAATAAAAACTTCAAGTTTGACATTTATGACATAAATTGAAGGTGACTTTGATTTATTAATGTTCAAAACATTTGGTTTGAGTACACTAAGCAAAAATTTTTAAAGTTTAAAAGAATGATTGCCTTCAATTTGTGTTGCGGCCTGGGACCGACTTTTTTTAGGTAGCCAATGAATTTCTTCACGACAAAAAGTCAAAGCATGCTTAATAATTCCGTAAAATTATACAATACTTTCAGATTGTTCTCTGTTCTGAATCCAAACTTAGCACTTCGTCACTTTGACAGTTATTCTCTAAGCTTTAATTAATAAAGCATCATCTTCACAACGGAACCACATTAAATTCTCAAAGCGAATATAAACATAAATAATCACTTAAAAAACCACGTTTCGTAATGAATATCTCGCCTGACATCTCACTCAGCCGACCATTCAGGCGCAACTAACTGATTATGTATCTGCCCGCAACCCGCAGGATTATACAAGTTACCCTCGTTTGCACCCCACGATGCGTTAAACACGCGTAACCAACTTAGATATAACTTACTTACTAGAACACAACATTGTTTTTGATGCAAGGACAGAATTTAAGAAGAGGGAAGATTATAATTTAACAAAATTAACTATGTATACCGGGCATGCCCAGCACATATTGAATTTGATGAAAACACTTGAAACAGCCCAAACAATTTTACCATAAAATTTTTAATTAAGTTCTCATTGTTTTGTACCTTAAAACTTAACTTCAAAATTAAATATTTATGAATAAATTTTGACAGCTATGCGGCTGCCCTTGCCCAAGCCTTATTCAATTTATATTTTACACAGTTTAAATTAAATCTGTAGGGCATTTTTTTCACCTAGTGCATAGGTTATTGTTTTAAAACTCTGTAAACATTTTCTAAGCGCATTCATAACATATTGATCTACTTAGCGAAGTCTATGTTTTACTTCTTTAACTGATGTTTGGAATGACTTTAGAACTTATTTAAGATTACTGCTTCAGTTTAATTACTTGTAGCTTCTTATTTGTACTGTTGTTGAAACTATAAAACAAATTTTGCATGCCGATGCAGTTACCCAAGACCTATATCGAATTAAGCAATAACATTAAACAGCAGTTTTTGAAAACCTGTTGCATATTATTGACTTGGCCTGAATTTTTATTATAATATACTCTTAATATAATGATTAACCGTTAATATTATTACTGGCAAATGTGAAGACTTTCACCAGACGCACGTCAACGTTATTTTTAGTAGCGCATTTACTAAAGGGTTAATAAATTGTAACTCTAAAGAAGACGTAATATTTTGTCTTTTATTTTTTTAGCACCTTATGGAATATTTGCACGAAGTTGTGTGGCTATGGCTAAAGATTCTAAAAGCACTTTCCAGATCATCGATGATGATGGTTGCCCAGTAGACCCAAGCATTTTCCCTGGTTTTACACCTGATGGAAATGCACTGCAATCTGTTTATGAAGCTTTTAGATTTACAGAATCTTATGGTGTCATTTTCCAATGTAATGTTAAATATTGCCTCGGGCCTTGTGATGCAGTAAGTATTCGTGAATAAATGGTGAATAACAAATGTAATGAAATACTTTTAGGCTGTATGTGAATGGGGTCGAGAATCTCTTGAATCATGGGGAAGGAAAAAACGATCAGTTAATAAAATAAACACGACCGAAGAAGAAAAAGAAGAAGATATGACCCTCAGTCAAGAAATTTTAGTTCTTGACTTTGGTGATGACAAACAAGCAGAATTTCTTAAGAATGATTTAAATAGTGCTGAATTTGGTAAAGGTTAGTATTAATACACTGCTCCATGTACATTTAATATAACCGATCTGTTGCAGATAAAACAGTAACAATAATTGAACCATGCCCAACGAAAACATCAGTTTTGACATTAGGTGTAACTTGTGCCTTACTAGTTTTACTTTATATTAGTACCATTTTCTGTTATTACATGAAAAAATGGTTAACGCCAGGAAAACATATTGCATAGAGCTACAAAATGTGCATATTATGGTGCTTATAATAGGTTTAAAACAATATATTTAATTATGTGAACTTTTAGATTTCTGGTGAATTTACGCTCAAAATAGTTGTAAATTCTCCAGGAGCAGGGATCAATATATTAGTTTTAACGCATCTCTTAATTTCGGGATGGTGATGGTCTAGTCTCAGGGGATGGTATATGCTTTCATGTCTTTCAATATTCAGTGATCTTCACTGTTACAAAGAAAAATAATTTATATACCTGATCTCTCGAAAAGTATTACTTTGTAATAGTAAAGACATTAGATCCCATTTAGCTTCCACAATTTTATTTATTTTTTAATTTATTTTATATTTTGTACATACTGATTCGTATTATTTTTACTATTTATATAATTTTGTATACCTGCTAATAAGTAAGAAATCTAGATATTAAGTGATTATGAATATTAAAATATGGTTGAGATAGAGAATAAAAATTCATAATAAAAGAATTTCTATAGTTGTTTATTTTATAGAAGACTATCAAGTAACACTATGCTTTTCTTCCACTGCCATATGTTAGGCCCAAGCAATAAATGCTGACTGAGTAAACTAGTAAATGTTCTTAAGCTTTAAAGTACCTTAATGAAAGGTTAAGGTAAAAAGTTGTGGGATCTTAAAGAATTTTTGGACAATTTGGAATTACACCACAAACGAAAGAACCAAGAAGTCCAAGGAGTGCCACAACAAAAATAAATATGTGGCTAAAATTGTTAAGTTGCTATTCAAAAATAGTGTAACAAAATCAGAGTTATTGACTATAATTTTAATCAATGAACTCGGTAACGAGAATTTATTAACATTAATAATTTCTGTTGCTTTAAAGATAAGTTATACGTTTGTATTAAAAAGCACAAAACTGTGCATTTCATTGTGTGTTACAAGGCTCAGCATTTTTAATGCAAACATCGTTCATAATAAACTAGTCGAAGGGTAATCACGTCATCAATGTGAATATACAAGGGTGAATCAAATACAAATCAAATATGATAAAAATGCAAAGACAAAATTATTTTTCTACTTAATCGCCTGATTTCATGATACATTTACCCCAACGAGTGCATAACTTTATTACCCCGTTTTCGTAAAGCGAAGATGGTTGCAACTTAAACCAATTACGCACAAAAACGTCAACTGCAACATCATCATCAAAACTTTGCTCTCCAAGAGCTTGTTTCGTTGGTCCAAACAGGTGGTAGTCACGGGGTGATAAGTCCAGACTGTGGGGAGGGTGCTACAGTGTAGTCCACAATGTTTCAATTTTTTTCGTAGTTAAGCCAGCTGTACGGGACCGGGCATTTTCTTGCAACAGGGTAATGTCTCTTATGGGAAAGTGGCGTCTTTTTTGACGATATGCCGTTTCTGCACCATCAAAAAGTTGGCGGTAGTGTGCTGCATTTACAGTTTGACGTTCGTGAGGAAAATCAATAAGTAGGACTCCCTTAAAACCAAGAAATACAGTTGCTAAAACCTTTCCTGCCAAGAGTTGAGTTTTGGCCAAGCCTGGAGCAGATTCATTCTTCATTCAGAATGCCATACTTGCTTGTTTTGATTGGGGGGTGTAATGGTGCACCCAAGTTTCATCACAAGTCAATATCCAGTGCAAAACCTTCCCCTTTACCTAATAGTAGTTCAAATGCCGTTGGCACACTTCCATATGACTCCGTTTTTAATTTTCATTCAGAAGACAAGGCACTCACCTTGTGGACGCTTTACGAAACCTGAGGTCCTCAGTAATGATCATCTGAGCATTGTCATAGCTAATTCCCACCCCAAAAGCAATTTCAGCTACTGATAACTGTCGATCGTTCTTTAGAAGTCGGCAGACAGTACAAAGATTTTCCTCTGTCACACTGGTTCTTGGTTGATGTTGGTGAATGTTGACGAGAATACAAATAATTTTTAAGTTACATAGGAGGGGTTTACAGACCTCTTAATTTGTGTGGTTTCTTGTTGTGTTTAACTCCAGTAAGGCTGCTTTTATTTTTACACCTGATCTGGGTAGGTGGCTAAAAAAGTTTTTTGTATAATGTCAAATATTTTGATTATTAAAAAACTTTTGAAAAAGATTGCAATTTATTTCAATACTTTGGATTATTTTATTTGCCATTTCAAGTATTGAGTTATAATAAAGTTGAACCAACTAATATTGAAAACTGGAGATATTGGTTCATACTCTGTCAATCTGTGGAAATTTACTTGTAAATTGTAGCATTCAATAAAGGATTTAGTTATACCAAAAATCCACGCTCAAAGTTTTTGTAAAAATCCACGATTTTCCAAGAGTGACCTTTATTTTCAACTGCTTATTGCCCTTCTAAAAATTATTTGTGCCGGGAGTACACTTATGTCTTTTCAAGCGTATTATCCCCGAACTCTGCCTGAAATCTTGGCAAAATTTCTGATAGTTTTAGGCGTTCTTTTGTAAGAAATTTAACTATAAAACTATAAAATCCAACCAATAACTCATATTGAAAACTGGAAGCATTAGTCCATACTCTGTCAACTGTGGAAATTTACTTGTAAATTTTAGCGTTCAATAAAACATTTAGTTATGCCAGAAAATCCACACTCAAAGTTTTTGTACAATCTTGATTGGTCTTGATAACTATAAGTTGTGCATTCCACTTGATAACAGGGAAAGTAGATGGTTTAAACCTATGGCGACTAAAACGCGCCTTGGGTGGACAGTTTTTGGACCACACAGACAAGCAAAACGAAAGTTATTTTCAAAAGTGCATTTCATTTGTGAAGATTATGAAGAAAACCTTCATGAACTTGAGAAGTGATATTTCTTATAGGCGTACAACTTGATTCTAAATTAAAATCTAAAGAAAACCAAAGAGTACTATCGATTTAGGAAACTACCACTAATAAGGTAGATGGCCGTTATGAAACCAGGTTGCTGTGGAAATTTGATCAATTTAAATTACCTAATAGTTATGCTATGGTTACGAGGAGGTTATTATGCCTCGAAAAAAATGGACATGGACCTGCTTTTAGCTGATAATGTATGCACTCAGATTAATGAACATATTTGTAAAGAATATGTACACAAAGTATGTACTAACAAAATAAAAACTAATTCTCCCGTTTGGTAACTACCAATTTTTGCTGTAAAAAATCCCAACAAACCCAAGCAGTTTCGACTGGTGTGGAATGCTGCCACCACTGTAAATGCGGTGTCATTAACTCTATACTTCTTTCTTGACCAGATTTGCTTTCATCCTTGCCAGCAATTTTGTATCGCTTTAGGGAACATAAAATAGCAATATGTGGAGACATAGCTGACATGTTTCACCAAATTCGTATAATTGAGTTGGAACAACATGTGCAAAGGTTTCTTTGCAGCAATGGAAATAAGAACATTAAACCGGACGCTTTCCTAATGAGAGCTATGACGTTGGGAACCACTTGTTCGCCAAGTTCAATACAGTTTGTAAAAAATAAGAATACAGAAACATTTGCTTTTACTTACCCCAGAGCAGCATATGCCATTCAACAAAACCACTTTGTTGATAATTGGCTTGACACTACTGACGCAGACAGTGAGATTATTGAACTTGTGCGTGCAGTTAAACATATATTTGCATCGGGAGGCTTTCACATCAGAAATTGGTTATCAAATTCTTGTAGTGTCGAATCAATTGGAGAAACGTCCAGTACTGTTCAGAAAAATTTAACTGAAACTGAATATTAATCCGAGAAGGTTCTGGATCTATGGTGGAATTCAAAGGGTGATTCTTTCTCCTTTGTTTTAAACATGAAAAGAATTGGAACTGGAATTTTGCGGGGCCAAAACAAACCAACAAAATGAGAAGTTTTGAGAACCTTGGTGTTGGCTTATGAACCGTTAGGCTTTATATCCTTTTTTCTTGTGTATGTCAAAATTTTACTTCTAAATATTTGATAATCTGGAATCAATTGGGATGATAAAATCACAGACGGACAACATGTATTGTGGACAGCATGTGTAAAGGTTTTAGTGACCATTGAAAAGTTAAAATTCCTCTGTGCTTTTTGGTAATAAGTAGTCCACATACTAAAGTTACATTTACTGGTTGATGCAACTGAAAATGCTTACGCTATGTTGGCACATTGTATTTTAACTTATAACGTGATACATATTGTGATGGTTGATTTAAAAACTAAATGACTCGTCATAAACCCTTGTCTATTGTAATACTGGATCTGCAAGCGGCGGTATTAGGTTGTCTTGTCCAATCGATAATAAAGGCACATTCGCTTAAGATTTGCCGTCGAGTGTTCTGGAAGGACTCCAGAAACGTTTTGAGTTGAATAAGATCTGCAGCTAGGTATTAGAAGCAATTTGTCAGTATGAAAATTGGCAAAATGCTGGAAAAAGGTGATGTTGAAGAATCGCGTTGGATACTAACCGAATTAAACACTGCTGATAATGCCACAAATTGGAAAGTGTCCCCAAAGGTGGATTAAATTTGTAGGACCCTCCTTTGAAAAATAGCAAATCTTATTGGCCTGTAAGTAACTCTCTAAACGAAAACGAATCCAAAATTGAACTTTGTATAAACATAACGAGGGCCAAAGTTCAGAACTAGTAACTGCCAACACAGATAATCTTTCAAGGTGGATTTCTCTTATTCGGGCGCAAGCCCTTGTACGAAGATATGTTTTAAGCCTATTACACAGAACAAGAGGAATTGCAATACAAAGCGAAGAACACCAACGGAAAAAGTGTGAGTTTGAATTTATTTATTTAAACCCATCAAATGATGGTAGTAAAACATTTATACATTTTATGTAAAAATTTAAAATGTTCAGGACAGGTTGCATATGCAAGCACGTCTATAAAAAATAACTACAATAATTTAGGTATACACACATTACATTCGAGCCCCCACTTTTGAGTCAACATATAATTGTAGTGGATTTTCCTTAAAGTATCGGGATCACCTTCGAGTCCCAGCGTTGATGGACCGTCATAAAATTTTCTAAAATCTTCTAATACCTTTGGAACGCCTCCTTATTTCTGCACCCCGGCTAGCTCTACAATCTGCTTCTTCCAGGATACTTGTAACGATTTTTTCCTCTCTCTAAAAGGCTCCGCTAGCCTCACGCATGGGCGCTAGTGAAACGCTTTTCTATACTTCTGGCCGACAATACTTTATAATCACCATGCTCCAAGTTAGGTGTCTGCAAAACAAAGTCTTCCGACGTAACTAGGGGTCTATTCCTTGGGTAGAGCTATGAGCAATGGGGGGGTAAGTCGAAATCTGTGGGGGGGTCACACTCAAACTAAAACAAACAGGCGCCACCAAGTCCAGATTGATTCATGTAAATGGCATGGCTAATTTCTAAGGGCGGACGTGGAGACCCAAAGAAAAAAAAGATCGCCTTCGCTGACAAAAACCTGTCTTAACAGAATAAGACGCTGTTCCTGTAAGGAAAAATAATAATTATGTCACATAAAAAATGGGAACACTATTTGTGTCCCTCAAATATATCTAAAAATGCAAAAAGAATGTTTCCTACATAAGGGTACCATAAAAATTGAACTCTTATTGCTTTTTGTTTATCAGGTCTGATCAAACTAGATCAGAATAAAAGACTTTAAGCGTGGATTATAAATTTACTAGAAAGAATTTTTCTGTTTCTGTAAATAAATTTTAATGCAATAAAATAAAATGACTACTTGAATTACTTGAAGAATTATTGTAAAGTTTATCAACTTGATTCTTACTCAAATATATTACAACCCAGTGTGACTGGTTATACTAAGGTTTTCTAACCCAATCAGATCTGTGTAGGTCATTTACAAATTAATATACAAAACTTTCTTTTAAGTTAACAGTATTAAAATCGATTTGAAGTCAAAATATTCACAAAGATATTCTCTAATTTTATCAAAGGTGGTAGTAATGTAATACTAAACATCTGCTTGCAATTGTGCAATTGTTGACGGCATATTTCAAACAAACAGGTGACGTAGCCGCAGCTGTTAATTTATGCTGAAGCCACGTGTAGTCACATATCTACGAAACTAAGTGAAATTTAAATTTGATACTGGAGAAAACCAGCTTAGCTACAGATAAACTGAATAACAAATTTGTGCTTCTATAAAACAAAACGAAATAACGTGCTTTTAGAAGGAAGCACTGAGGAAATCTTAAAGCTATTACGAACCAAACCCCGGGCTGCTGTCCTTGGCTAGATTGGGAACTGCATCGCCGTGCGGAGTCTGCAGCTAATTATTCCTGCTTTCCATGCTTTAAATACAGGTGTCGAAGCGAAGTGGGTTTCTTACATTGATTCAAAGTTGCATAAATTTTGTAGCGTAATCTTCCATGGTCTAATCTTAGTTATAAATATAATTTTCGTTGCGTAGTTTGTAAGTCGTAGTTTGTAAGTCGTAGTTGCGCTAAACAAATTTTTAAATTAGATACTATGATAACGAATATACAATACCAACCGTTACTCAGGAAGTGTGTTACACAATTAATGCGACCCGGAGGTCACTCGCCATTCTCTTCGAATGCATGCTGTCGCTGCTTTTACCTATCGACGAGTGCCCCTGCCGCGTTCTTGCATGGTGGGAGGGTCCCGAGGGGTTGTCAATCCTCTCACGCGCGTGCCTGTGGCTGTGGAATACACCGACCTCCGAAACAAATAGACTAACGACTCTAGATACTGTATTAATGCAAAATTTGATTGTTACACGTATTATTACTTTAGTTAATAAAGGTGTTTTAACATTCGTTATACCTTTAATGCAGAGATTTTTAATGCGAAAATAAAATTGTTACACTACCCTTTCCCAAAAGAAAAAGTTTTTTCCTTTAAGGAACAACTTCAAATATAACAAATACAAAAAATTTTTTATTATAATAATACTAGCCTTTTCTACCTTCCTAATTAACTATGCAATTTTATGAATTTATTCAAATGGGGAGACAAATATTTACAAATGCGAGTGTGTTGGTAACTACGTGTACCTGACGTCCATCGGGAGACAAAATCGGGGAGTCACAATCGGTATTAATCAAAATTGGGAGGGGGTCAAATTAGAAAGTCAAACACTCCACGGGACAAAAAATTCAAATTCACGATAATTCTTTAACTTGAGGTTCTTACTTCAAACAAGGCTAATATTTACTACCTGTAACCAAACATTTTACAATTTATTTCAAATTCCACAAAAAAACTTCACTTCCTGGAGCTCAATTAGCTCTCTCTAAAAAAAAGGAATGCTTCCTCACCAAAACAGCATAACTATTCAAAGTATTATCACTATAAGGTGACAATCAAAAAGAAGACCCTACTAATAGGTCTAAATTTAAAACACTATCATCACAAAGTGATAATCAAAACAAAAGTGACCTAACCAAAAGGTTACTTATCAAACCCAAATACAAAATATTATCACTTTATTGCAAAGAGATAATCAAAATAAAGGTAACCTAACCATAAGGTTACTTAACAAATTCAAATACAAAATATTATCACTTTATTACAAAGAGATAATCAAAATGAAGGTAACCTAACCATAAGGTTACTTAACAAATTCAAATACAAAATATTATCACTTTATTACAAAGAGATAATCAAAACGAAGGTAACCTAACCATAAGGTTACTTAACAAATTCAAAATACAAAATCGAACCAGTTAGGGCTGTAATATCCTACACCCTACTGATTATCCTATCACTAAGTTCCAACAAACAACAGATCTCATTAGTGATGGACCAAATGGTGAGACTCACCAAGCCAACCTTGACCTTATCAAACCAAAGAATTTCGAACGGTCAAAAAAAACAAGGGAAAGAATAAACTAATATTCTCTCTACCTAGATAAGTAGAAATTAGGACTAACAATTAAATAGCCCACTTACTTCTACATTGTAAAGATATCTGTTAAAGACATCTTCTAAACACATCTCCGAATAACGCGCGAGCAAAACGGCCAGCGTGCACACCAAGGCACACCTCAAACTTACAAAATCTACAAAATCTCTAACCACTTATTTCACTTCTCAAACAAAATACTCAAAATTAATGAACCGACACTAAATCAAAAATCGGAACAAAACAAAGCAAACCACTACTGCATTACTTAACATCAAAGAGATGACCGGACCGGAACTAATCGTCAGGATCATCATTTTCATTTGGATACGACGCTTCAACTGGTTTCAAGTCCTTTACGTGCCATTTCCCTGCTCTTGTTCCATCTTCGTTCTCTAACTCATACACTAAATTGGAATGTTTTTTTCGAACTTTACTCATAATGAACTTTGGAGCTAACTTAGCGGAAAACTTATCACTAGCACTCGAGAGGACCTTATTAGCTCTCCAAACACTTTCTCCGACTTGGAACGAAATGTCTCTTCTCCTAAGATTGTAGCGTTTACTCGAACGTTGATAAGCTACATGCAAATTTTCACGGACATTCCCAAAATATCAAATAAAAGTTGACGATCCAAAACATAAGAAGGTCTACTACTGGAGACGACATCAACATCCTCACCAGGTTTAAAATCATCATTATAAGCTTTTCCACTTAAGGGTACCTGACGACCAAAGACTAAAAAATTTGGAGAATAGTTGGTGGACTCATGTTTTGCTGAGTTGATTGCGTATTGGATCTTTGATATCTCACTATCCCACGTATCATGTCCTTCTACGTATGAACGGATTGCTGTACCAACTGTCTTATTGATTCTTTCCACAAAATTGCATTGGGGAGCATAAACAGCATTATACCAAATCTTTTGAATTTCGTACCTTGCACACAAAGCTTTAAAATACGTCCAATTAATTGTGGACCATTATCACAAATAACAAACTGTGGTACACCGTAGACAAGAAATACTTTTTCCTCCAAAATTTCTCAATCAAATGTGCCGTGGCACTACGCAAAGGTTGCAAAATCGAATACTTCGAGAACCAATCACCAACAACTAAAAGCCATTTATGTCCGCGTTTGGAACGAGGAAACGGACCCATCAAATCTAAAGCAATGGTTTGGAACGGTAGTCCAACCTCTTTCTCCTTTCCCATCATCCCAAGGGGACCTTTATTGGGTGGTTTTGAGCACCACAAACCAAACATTTCCTACAAAATTTACGTACGTCAAAGATCATCTTTGGCCAATAATATAATTCTTGGACACGAGACAAAGTTTTAAAGAACCAAAATGTCCTGCTGAAGGGGGTCATGACATGATTTAATGACATTTATACGCTGAGATTTTGGCACTAAGTACTTCCACTCTACAACATTCGCCGAATGCGGTAATAGGAAGTATAAACTTATAAATAAACCCATCTTCCACTTTCCATTGTGGGTAGCTTTTGGGTGACAACAAAATTTTCTTTCTCAAAGATTCATACCACAAGTCTACACCATCAAGTTTAATCTCTACTAAATTAACTTCTGGATTTTCTAAGGAACACCACGACTAAGACAATCTGGGACTATATTAAACTTTCCTTTCCTATGCACCAATTCAAATGAATGTTGCCTTAATCGAACTGACCACCTGGCGAGTTTTCCAGTTGGATTCTGAAGATTACTCAACCAAAGTAACGAAAAATGATCGGTGACAACTGTGAAGCGAACTCCTTCTACCCACGGACGAAATTTCTCAATTGCAAAATAACTGCTAAACACTCCCTCTCTGTGGTGGAATAATTGCGCTCTGTACGGCTCAGGGTTTTACTTGCGTACGAAATTACACGCTCTTCTCCTTTTACATTTTGAATCAAAACAGCTCCTAACCCAGTGTTGCTTGCGTCACACTCAACAATGAAGGGTGCTGAGTAGTCTGGCTGCGAAAGAAGAGGTGCAGAAACTAATGCTTGCTTGATCAGCACAAATGAATTTTCTGCTTCCGCACTCCAATTTACAGTTTGACCTTTTTTCTTACTCTTAATGAGGTCATTGATAGGCGAAACTAAAGACGAAAAATTCTTTATAAAACGACGGTACCAGCTGCACATTCCTATAAACCTTTTAATCTCCGTTGTGGTTTTCGGACGAGGAAAGTTAACCATTGCCGACACCTTATCGGGATCTGTACGAAGTGAGTTAGAGCCTACTATATAACCCAAAAATTTAACTGTCTTTTTAAAAAATTCACATTTACTTATATTTATAGTGAGGTTAGCTTCTTTTAAACGTTGCTTAACCTCTACCAATAACTTTAGGTGTTCTTCAAAAGATGACGAACATAATATTATGTCGTCCAAATAGCAAAATACATGGGGTTCAAAACGTGGACCAAAAATTGCATCTACTAAACGCTGTTGTGTCTGCGCAGCATTCTTCAACCCAAACGGCATGCATGTAAATCTAAATTGTCCTCGTGAAATAACACTGAAGGCAGTCTTATCCTTAGACGACTCACTAAGAGGGATTTGCCAAAACGATTTTCTCAAATCAAGTGACGAAATGTAGTTCGCACCTCTCAACATATTGAGAATTCTGTCTACGTTTGCAAGGGGGTACGAATCATGAACAGTTAAGTCGTTCAGGGTTCTACCATCAAAACAGAAGCGATATTCTCCATCTGCTTTCTTAACCAACAAAACTGGAGAGGACCACGGACTAGTACACGGTTCTATAACTTTAAGTTTAAGCATGTCGTCCAACTCCTCATTCAATATCTTACTCATATATGGTGACATGACATATGGTTTCTTATGGAAGGGTTTGGCATTGCCTGTGTCTATGTCCATTTCAATTAGGTGAGTTCGTCCTAATCTATCGTCGCTGCTAATCTCACTAAATGAATTTATTAACTCTTGTGCTTGCACACATTGAGCATCTGAAAGGTCATGTAAACCAAATAAGGAATCTTCAGTGTTCAAAGGGATGGAAGACGAACCTATATACCCAATGTCGTTCCCAATGTTACTTTGGATAAACCAATTATTACTTCTAAAGTCAGCAACTACACCAAATAATTTTGCAAAGTCACTACCGAAGATAAAGGTGTGAGGTAGGGACGGAACCACTAATGCATTAAGGATGCGGCAATCATTACCTATACAAATTGGCAAATCAACCGAGCCTACAACAGACTTTATTGAACCATCAGCTGTAGTGATACCTGTTTTGCTGAACTAAAAATTTTCAAGTCTAATTTTCTAACAATTGAAAGGGCTAAGGATCCTACCACTGAGGTAGTGCATCCCGAATCTAGAAGACCGGTAATGTCTCTATCCATTAACTTCACCATAATGTAAGGTCGATTATCACACTGCTTCTCAATGAATAAAGTATTATTCTTAGGCTTCGGAGAGTCCTGACAAAATTTTTAACAACTGTAAGCCATCTCGACCACTCGTCTTTACAAAAGTATTTTTCTTGTTTACAAATCATAACCATGGCCTTATTACGCGGAACAGGATGCCGACCACTATGCGCCTGCCGCCTTACTGGTTTTTGAACATTGTGGACATGACGTTGCCTTAACGCCTTTTCGACAACATCCAAAACAAAAATTTTCTTGGTTGCTCTACAATCTCTAAACCAATGTCCACTACGGGAGCAATTCCAACAAACAAAATTATTTCTCTTGTCGGGACTAAAGAAATTACAAACTGAGGACTCGAAGAGCTCTTATCCGCTACTGTTACTTGGGGATTAACTAATTTATTCTGAAACACCCTACTCTTAACAGCACAAACTTTTCATTCAACCCAGGATGTTTGTTCTCAAATAGATGCTTAGAGGGGTTGCAAATCTTGTTAGGTTTACTAGAAGATGCTAAAACCAAGTTTAGTTTCATCAAAGAAGCTTCTTCTAACCTTTTACCCAAATTTACTAAGGTAGACAAATCTTGAATGTCCGACAATGCAAGTGCTGAAATATATTCAGGAACCAAATTTCTTCTTATCATCTTAACTTTAGTAACTTCTGCTGGCTCGTTGGTCAGTCTACTAAACAGGGTTTGCATATGCGCGACAAATAAAATAATCCTTTCGTCTTTACCTTGACGACGATTTCTGATCTTTTCCCAAATGTCATGATCTGAAGAACCGGGTAGAAAATCTTCCTTAAACGTTCTAACAAGGAGTTCCAGTCTCTCAATGAATTTTTTACTGTTCTAAACCAAACTAAAGCGTCACCCACAAAAAGTTCACATGCTGATCCAAATAAATCAGTTTCGGATACCTTACGAGATTGTGCTAAATCACTAACTCTATCTAAAAATGAATATAGTTGTTTGGGATCACCTGAGAATTTTACAGGCCATGAACCTATAGGTACGGAAGTCGTTACATACGAAGTCGAATGAATAGGTGCACTAGCAACTGAAGGAGATACTACAACGGACCGATCCAAATAGGTGGACTCTGTACTTTTATTGGTTTTATCGTATAACTCAGCTTCAAGGGTTAATATCGTTGCTACTGTCTCATTTCTGAACTTAATTGCTTCCTCGGAATTTATTGAAGGGATTTTCATGCGCTTAACTCGCCCCGAAAGGTGGTTTAACCTTGAACAAGCTCTCCTAAAAATTGAGTCTGATGAGTCACCTTCAAATTCGGACACAACATTACGAACTGACTCGACTGAAACTGAAATTTCTTTACTTTCCGTTGCAAAGTCTACTTCATAACACGAAAGATCGATCAAACAACCAGGCTTATCTATTTCCTTTGCTAACAATCTACCTAAAATTTTCCTTTTCTCCAACACTGGTCTCTCACTCACCACTCCTCTGATTCTCAGCTCATACTCCAATTCTTCTTTAAGTAGACAAACAATTTGGAATTTTTCCGACATGATTACTCAAGCCTAATGGAATCAAACGGATAAATCTAACTGATCTGAACCTCACAAAAGTGATCAAAACAAATTCGTACTACTAGAGGTAAAATCAAAAGGTGTTTTTGGTAAAATAATTTTGCCAAAACAATATCAAAAAATTATATGGGGTCAAAATAGAACGAAAGTCAAAATAAATTTGACCAAGTTAATCAATTGACTGTATGAGGGTTAATGTTACAACCAATCTTTTATCAAAAGCAAACAAACAAATCTAAATGTCAAATCGACTTTAAGCAAACAAATTTCGACGCAAAATAATTTTTGGACAAATAGATTTCAAAGCAAATTAAATTTTGAGCTAACAAATTTCGAAGCAAATCAAATTATGAATAACAAATTTCGAGGCCCCAAACGTTGCCGGCGCCAGTGTAACGATTTTTTCCTCTCTCTAAAAGGCTCCGCTAGCCTCACGCATGGGCGCTAGTGAAACGCTTTTCTATACTTCTGGCCGACAATACTTT
Organism: Platerodrilus igneus; assembly: GCA_036346225.1. Lineage (NCBI taxonomy): Eukaryota > Metazoa > Arthropoda > Insecta > Coleoptera > Lycidae > Platerodrilus > Platerodrilus igneus. Next base: position 10,618,187 of record JARFIW010000791.1, read on the forward strand.
ATAATCACCATGCTCCAAGTTAGGTGTCTGCAAAACAAAGTCTTCCGACGTAACTAGGGTCTATTCCTTGGGTAGAGCTATGAGCAATGGGGGTAAGTCGAAATCTGTGGGGGTCACACTCAAACTAAAACAAACAGGCGCCACCAAGTCCAGATTGATTCATGTAAATGGCATGGCTAATTTCTAAGGGCGGACGTGGAGACCCAAAGAAAAAAGATCGCCTTCGCTGACAAAAACCTGTCTCAACAGAATAAGACGCTGTTCCTGTAAGGAAAAATAATAATTAAGTCACATAAAAATGGGAACACTATTTGTGTCCCTCAAATATATCTAAAATGCAAAAGAATGTTTCCTACATAAGGGTACCATAAAATTGAACTCTTATTGCTTTTTGTTTATCAGGTCTGATCAAACTAGATCAGAATAAAAAGACTTTAAGCGTGGATTATAAATTTACTAGAAAGAATTTTTCTGTTTCTGTAAATAAAATTTAATGCAATAAAATAAAATGAATACTTGAATTACTTGAAGAATTATTGTAAAGTTTATCAACTTGATTCTTACTCAAATATATTACAACCCAGTGTGACTGGTTATACTAAGGTTTTCTAACCCAATCAGATCTGTGTAGGTCATTTACAAATTAATATACAAAACTTTCTTTTAAGTTAACAGTATTAAAATCGATTTGAAGTCAAAATATTCACAAAGATATTCTCTAATTTTATCAAAGGTGGTAGTAATGTAATACTAAACATCTGCTTGCAATTGTGCAATTGTTGACGGCATATTTCAAACAAACAGGTGATGTAGCCGCAGCTGTTAATTTATGCTGAAGCCACGTGTAGTCACATATCTACGAAACTAAGTGAAATTTAAATTTGATACTGGAGAAAACCAGCTTAGCTACAGATAAACTGAATAACAAATTTGTGCTTCTATAAAACAAAACGAAATAACGTGCTTTTAGAAGGAAGCACTGAGGAAATCTTAAAGCTATTACGAACCAAACCCCGGGCTGCTGTCCTTGGCTAGATTGGGAACTGCATCGCCGTGCGGAGTCTGCAGCTAATTATTCCTGCTTTCCATGCTTTAAATACAGGTGTCGAAGCGAAGTGGGTTTCTTACATTGATTCAAAGTTGCATAAATTTTGTAGCGTAATCTTCCATGGTCTAATCTTAGTTATAAATATAATTTTCGTTGCGTAGTTTGTAAGTCGTAGTTTGTAAGTCGTAGTTGCGCTAAACAAATTTTTAAATTAGATACTATGATAACGAATATACAATACCAACCGTTACTCAGGAAGTGTGTTACACAATTAATGCGACCCGGAGGTCACTCGCCATTCTCTTCGAATGCATGCTGTCGCTGCTTTTACCTATCGACGAGTGCCCCTGCCGCGTTCTTGCATGGTGGGAGGATCCCGAGGGGGGTTGTCAATCCTCTCACGCGCGTGCCTGTGGCTGTGGAATACACCGACCTCCGAAACAAATAGACTAACGACTCTAGATACTGTATTAATGCAAAAATTTGATTGTTACACGTATTATTACTTTAGTTAATAAAGGTGTTTTAACATTCGTTATACCTTTAATGCAGAGATTTTTAATGCGAAAATAAAATTGTTACATACTTACCATCCTAAGTTCACTCTTTCGCACATATACAGTCAAATAAAATTACCACTCAAACAATGCAACGAGACATACAACCTTTTTATTCATACATATTAAAAAGTTTCCATTACCAAGAAAATATTTACACATTCGTATATACAGCTTCATAAAATGTTACAATCTCAATCCTTAAACCTTTTAAAATTTCATGATTTCTATTTATTTCAACAGTTTTATTTTATACAAGTAGAAGGGCCCGTCGTGAAACCCTAAATTGACTTTTATTCTGGTCTATGGTGAGCTCAGTATAAACCCAGTTACTCTAAATGCCTATAAACATCGCATCTTTGTTTAAAACAACCTTAAAGACCCGTTTACTCCTTACATCAAAATTTTTATGTCATTTATTAGCACATAAATAATAAATACCAAATTGTACTTTACATATACCCCTTCAAATGAGTTTTTATGGTCATAAAATACACCCCCAATGTGTCAAATCACTCAAGCACAAAATAACAGCACAAAATGTTCAAGCAAAAGCAATAGACATTAATTTCGTTACCTGGAGTAAGCTCTTTCCATCATCACCTCTGAAGATGTAGTCCAAAAACCTCGTCGTTGCATCCATACACTTTGCTGTTATACGTAGATCAAACCCATTTCCACACGCTATCCAAATCTCTGCAGCCGCCTTCAGTGTTTCCACCCCGATAATTGTCTAGACCAAGCTTAATCTTCCGTAATTACTAAACCTCAAGCATTCTCGTTCCAAACACTTCTCATTTCGCTTACGCTAGTAACATCCTTCCATTAGTTTGTTTTGTAGTAACAGCACCGTCTATTAACTAGCACCCACTTGTGCAATTCACACGTTTAATAAACTATTGACGTACTGTACTAACACTGCATTATACAATTTTAAATTAGGATGTTGCCTTACAAGCTAAGCAAAGTTACACGGATAAGCGCAGTAAGAGAGAGTAAGAGGGTAAGAGTAAGAGAACTTTACCGCGTCTCCTAGTGGACTTATATTCTAATACATCCCTCTTTGTACCCTATTTCAGTCGAAAAGCTCATTTCATCATAACTGATTCTAAAAATTTTGCACGTAACAAACTTGCACAACTGAAAATTCTCATTCCACCGTGCTTTTAGCCTGAAAACTGCTCAACAAAATATAACCTTCTCAAGCTTCTTGAAAATTTCTAGCATTCGACTAATCAGACACCTTTCCCCCATTCTTATGTCCAGCCTTTAGCTCTCTTCCGTCGTTTAACCCATATTTGCTGTCTCTTTTAGAATCCCACTCAAACAACAAAAATCGATATTGTGATTGACAACCAAACTTGCCGCGTACTTTAAACGAGTGTTTTAAATCACGTTTATTATACGTGCTCTCTGTCTGCTTTACACTACGGATATTCCGTTTCACTTTGCCTTCAAACCATCTGTTGTTTTAGTAGCTTTTGCATCGACCGTTAAATACAATTCTACAGAATTCTGTTCCAACGTTCATTCAAGGTTCCTTGAACTTGTTATTTTAACTGTCAGGTCTTTCTATGAATCAACTGTCCGTTTAAAATCGTATTTCCAAGTTTTAGAGTTGCTTAGGATTTGTATTTCACGCACGTTTAGTTTATTAAATGGAAAATATGCGTTTACATTATTGATTTTATATACCCAAAAGCTCTGTTTATTATCCGATGCGCTTGATTTAAAATATTAAAACTAATTATGCGTATCCATGAGTTTCATGTACTCCAAAGCTTCTACACGTTATGCAAATTTAACATTCCCGTTTAGAAATACAAAAATATGCTATTATCCGTCAGTTTTCAGTCAAAACTAATTAATTTGGCGCGTAAATAAATTATCCCTATTTCCTATATACAGTCGATACAAATGGCTATAGATATCCTCCATGCCGACTGTTGTTAAAATCTGCGATATTAGGTGAAACGATACAAAGACACAAATTATGAGCTAGGTGATGCTGTACTTCCCATAAGGTGTCTGTATTAAATATTAAAACTTTGCTACTCCTGTCCTGATGAGCCCGAATTAGGGCAAAACGCGTCGACAGAATGCCCTCGTGGCTGAATTTGAGTCACTTGCCATTAATTCTTTTTTATTTTTCATTATATATATATAATATATATTGACGTGATTAGGGGTAGCGAGAGGTCATTAAAACTCTAATTCTAAAAATAAATCCCACTAAAATATAATAGAATCCAGAAAAAATGGAATTTTCCGTAAATTCATGTTTAGCCTTGTATAATACAAGCATACCTTTATTCATTGATGTACCATACAAAAACGCAAATTACGTGTAAGTACAAATAATTAACCTGTATGATATAAGCATATTGTAAATAAATAGCAAGTAACGCAAATTGGATATGTAAATTGTAAGATACCATAAAACGCATTTCGATGCGAATGCAAATCTATACATTTTTGATCAAATTTGCTGTAAATAGCATAAAACGAGCTTTACGCATTTTGCATACATATAAATAATTTCGTGTAATTACTGTGAAACGCAAACCCTTTTGCATTAAAAAGCAATCAAAGTAAATTAATTAACCCGTGAATTGTAGCAATTGATTCTAAATAAAGAACGTTCTAGAAGATGAGTCATCGGTATTTAAAGCTACATATAAACTCATTAAATAAACATTTTCATTCCAAGAAGCAGCTTGAACATCGAAAAAACCTGCAAAATACCTGCAGTAATCGATTATCTTTTGCGTTAGTATGCGACGCCGCAATAATGGCATATGTGAGACAAGGACAAAGAACGTGTCACATATACCTAAAACAGATAAGACGGTAATAAAATGACAAAATTTTATACGCTAATTGGGTATTCCGGAAATCTTATATTATAATGTTCGAGTTTATACTAGTAAAATTCTAGAAAAAAAGACAATTTGTATATAAAGGAGCGCTTATCGTTTCGAAGGGAATTCATTCATTAAATTCGATCCGATGCAGTCAATGCTTAAAGTAGATCAAGAAATGTTATTTTAGAAGAAGCGCTTGCCGTTGCGTTATATAAAAGTATGCAGTAAAACATTTGCGGGGTAGCAATGGAATTATTAATTACGAAGAAAAAACAAAAATTCTTCTATAAAGCTATTTTAAAGACGTATTAAATAATTGACAAGAAGATTAAACCCAAAAGGTATTTTGATAATTGCTGTTGGAAATCAGGAATATTAATTTGGAAAAACTTGTAAGCCGATTTGGAGATCAATTTAAAATAAGATTTTTAATTAAGAGAAGCGTTTTTTGGATTCCGCAAGTATCACTGATAGATTTATTTTTAACTGATATTTGAGTATTTAGATCTAGTTTAAGATAATCCTAATAATTTTTTTTGTGAGGGATTTTTTTACCAGAAGTTTGTGTTCAAAGTTCGATATACTCTGACCTTGAATAGATTATCAAGAATTTTTTGGCCCAAATAAATCTTACCAGTGTGGAAATAATTTATAACCAAGTAAAAGATCCTCAAAAGAATAAGTATAATTGTGTAAAACAAGGTAAGCAACAATGTTTTTTGTTTGTAACAAGGACTTCTTGAAAATTATTTTGTTTGAAAGAAATGATGTAAATGCTTTTGTATGAAAGAAGATAATTCATATTGTATGAATGCTTTGTGATAGTGCTGCGTTTTATTTCATTTTGAAAACTCCATAAATCTTGTTGAGCTAGCCAGGCAAAGTGAAAAACTAGAAAGGAAGGTAAGTGAACAAGTTCAAGTTTACAAACCAGAAGTATCTTTTCACAGCACTCTTTCAACGACGCTCCCAACACGTGATCTTTTCACATCACTCCTTCTAGTGGCTCTCAGTGCGGCCTTACCACCTCACTCTATTAGTGGCTCCCAACATGGGGCATTGCCACAGCACTCTTTTAGTGGCAACACAATGTGCGGCCTTACCACAGCACTCTTTAGTGGCACCCAAAACGGGGTCTTGTCACAGCACTCTTTCAGTGGCACCCAACACGTAGCCTTGTCACAGCACTCTTTCAGTGGCGCCCAACGCAGCGCTCAAGTAATTCGTCTATAAATTAGAGTTTCTTGTCTCGTAGTATTCGTTTTTGAAGGTTGTTTCTTCCGTTTGTAATATCTGATTAATTTTCCAGTATGACTGATAGAATGAAAGAAGTTCATTAAAGTTTGAGAGCTGAGGGAGTAGAAATTGGTTCTCAAGAAAGCGTTTAAGTGGAAAATGAGAATCCAGAGGCGAAGAGGGTAGATGAGACCCAAGAATCAAAAATGATGGTTCTTTTATTAAGTCTAAACCAAAATATGAAAGAAATGAGAGAAAAGAATGAGAAAGGCCTGCAAGAAGTGAAAGAGAATACAAAAGAAATGAGTGAGGGATCTAATAAAAATACTCATGAGTTACGCGCAGAATTTGGGGAGAATATAGCAAAATTGGGGAAGAGCTTAAGAGTAGAAAGTGAAAAGAATGAAAGGAAATTTAAAGAGATTAGTGAAGGAATTACTTTGGCTTTAGAGGAGACTAACAAAACCATTGAAGAAATGAAATTTGAAGTTAGAGGAATAGTAGTACAAACTTTAGAGGATATGGATATGGATGTTAAAGAAAAAATTGTTCAAATAAAATTGACTCAGGATGCAAATGAAAGAGATACTAATGGAAAAATTAAAACTTTAGATAAAAGTAAGTAGGAGATGTGGATGGGTCGAGCACAGCGCCACCGCCACCGCCACCGCCACCGCCACCGCCACCGCCACCGCCGCCGCCCTGGACCAAAAAGTTTTCTTCGACTAACCATTTTTCATCTTTCGAGATAAACCTATCTTAAATTTTTTATGTTTCGAGATAAATGAGCATCCACATTTCCTCCTTATGGGGATTTACATGTAAATTTGGGAGGAAATGAGGAGAATCCCTCATTTGCCCCCACATCTGAACCAAATAGTTTTATTCGTCTAACCAATGCATCTTTCGAGATAAACATATCTTGTTTGGTATCAATCAATATTAGAATTTTCTCAGCTACCCGAATTTCTAGGAATTTTAAGATATCATCACCCCAAGGAGCTACCCTCATTTTAAGATTTCTTAACTATAGCGACTTTTGAGCGTTCTTATAAATTTTTTTAGTCATGCGATACATCTTGTTAGTCTAGAATTTTACGCAGAATCCGAATCTGCAAACAGATTTAAAATCGGACCATCCCTTACAAAGTTACCCTTTAAAGCTCCCAAACCTCTTTAAATTGTTTTGCTCGTCTATGACATATGCTTTAACCAACTATTTCCTAGAAATCTAAAACCGCAAGGATTTTAGAAACGAGTCCTTTATAAGCCATAAGTGCTTAGTATTTAAAATCATTTTTCAAACAGTAATGTGCTTTTCTCAGAATGTTGCAAAACCTATGACTTAAAATTTTTCTGGTTTTAACATAATTACATGTACAATGCTAAATTGTTGGAAAATACATAGACAAGAACAAACTAATCGCTTTACAATTATGTGACGTATAGTGAAAGTAGTATAGAGGACAAACTAATTGCTTTACAATTATGTGACGTAAAGTGAAAGTAGCCTTTCTTTTATTAATTAGCAGCTATGTGATTTGAAAAATACAATAGATATGCTCAATGCCACCCATTAGAAAATTCCCGCATCATTGCTGGAGGGTTTATTAATCATACAATGAGCGCTCTATTTTGGCCTCGATTGGGGAAAATACAAACGTCATTTAGTAGTATAATTAACGGTTTCAAAACGTATATAACGCGGTGTAATTAGAAAAAATTCTATTAGTTTCACACGCTTCCCGTCGAAATTTTAAACCGTCGTTTCGCGTAGTTCTTTTGTGGAAAGTTTTGAAGGTTTAAGGGTAAGTATTATTAAAATATTATTAAAGTAGAACTGAATTTATTTGCAAACACCAATTATTATGTATTCTGTTATTGGTTCTTATTTGTATTTTAAAACATTAATTTTTCCAAAGTAATGCGCTGTTTTACAGATATACTTTTCCAAATTTTAAAGGTATGCTTTTGCTAGAATAAAAACAATTCTGACAAAATATTTTATTAAAATTTAATACATTAACAAAAGACCTCAATAACAATACGTTTTCTTTAGAACAGCTTAAATTATTCAAACAATGGTTTAAACAGTGATTGTACCTATTACCGAATCTTCTTAATTCTTTGAGCTTTGGAAGTGAAAACACTTTCCATGTTTAAAATGTTGTTTGATAAATATTTTGACAGTAACTGCCTTTTCTGTTCGCCTTTAACATAGATTGTAGCATTGGGTGGTATGACTTCTTTCAGCAAATCGCCTACATTTGTATATCCACTTGTGGACTGTCCATCCCAGCTAAGCCCATGGATTCTTTGCTTTAACCACTGAACTTGCTTTTTGAAATCATCACTTAGGGTGTTATACTCCACAGCCATGTCCAGTATCTCATGCCATATTACATTATTCGCTACATCCAAAATGGCAATCTCCTTGCAATAGAAATCACTAGTTTTGTATTGATATCCTTGTAAATCGATTATGAAACACATGCTTCCTGCTTCAAATCACAGATGGGAATGGGGTTCTAAGCAAATCTCTCCCGTATATCCAGTTAGGGAACTTTACTCCCTCCTTTTATGATTTTTTCATCCAGGTAATTATCTGGATGATACTAAAGCAAGTCTGTTTTCTTAATCCAACTTTTACCATCCCCCAACCACGACACTAATAATTCGCGTCCGTGCTTCCGTTTCCGTAAAACTTTTTCCACTAAGTACGTGTCGGGTGCTGCTGTGAGCTGAATTTCATCGCCGTAAAAAGCACCTAGAATTGGCCGACCTTCCAAATCTTGTAGCAGATAGGTTGTCGGTCTCGTTTTTTGTACTTTAACAATTTTGAATAGTTCTGTACTCCAGTTTGGGTGAAATCCTCGATCGAATACTGCTTTATATTTTGATATACGCACAATGTCTCCAACCTTATACAACTTCTTGTAACTTTTAGAAACGCTGTTAGCGGTGTAAAGTTTTATTCTTTCCGGATGTTCTTCTGCTTCCATAGGTGTCATGTTAATAGCCCGATGTGGTGTATTATTGTATTCTTCCATAACCTTGGGCAAAATATTCACCCATTTATGACTGCCTTGCAAGTAAAATCTTCTGTACAATTTGTTTTGATTGTTCTAATCAACCGCTCGACCATACCAGCTTTGATTGCGGAATACGTGAGTAATGGTTTATCTTATATTTTGCATAAGATTTTTAAAACAGCGGTTGTAGTACTCTTTCCCAAAATCCGTTTGTAGATTGATTTTACGTTATTTTCTCCTTGCAGCATTTTGTCCAATATTTTTTCATAGCATTTGTGACTTCTGATCCAGTTTTATTTTTAAAGGTTCAGCTAAAGCATATTTTGTGAAACAGTCCACTGCTATTATAATATATCTGTACCCATTGTTCACACGCGAGTAAGGCTGCATTTCGCACAAGTCCGATTGGATAAGATCACGTTTCACATGTTTCAGATTTGTATGAGACGCTGAAAATTTTTCTTGCAGGTTTAAATAATTCCTTAACGATGATTTCTTTACTCATTTTGCTTAACACTGTTGCTAAACTAATAGGGTTATCTTTATCCAATTGCACCTTTGACATAAACTGAAGCTTTGGTTTGTAGTATTTGTTTTTTATAGCTGCTGGTGACGCTTCGTAAATTGATGCTATTGCAAGACCGAGCTCCTTCTCATTTGTCTCGGAAGTTGCAGTCAAATTAATAAAAAACTGTATAAACGTTTTAAAGTCAGATACAAGCTTATCCAATTTTCATTTACATACTGTTTATTAACTGCATCAGATGGCTCAACTGGTTGAGCAAGCATTGCGATACGCTGGTTTCTTGCATTGAAGGCTTTATCTTTACGCTGTATATCATCAGAACTTTTTAGACAGTATGTAAAGGCTTGATTCACGAGCTTGATTACAGATTTCTTATTAACACAATCACTATCTTCTTTAGGATCCATTACATCCACTAGCCTTCTTTTACGAAAACTAATTGTTTCTTCTCCAGACTTGAATACTATAGTACTCCTCTGATTAACACAATCACCATCTTCTTTCGGGTCTGATGAATTCACTAACCTTCTTTGCTGCATATCGTACCCATCACCATCCAACGTTAGCACAAATCCTCGACCTGGAGGACCGCGCCGAATATCAGCATCTTTACGCTCTGAACGTCCGAAGCGGTCGATAGGCATTTTAAAACTGTGTAATTATTTACTGAGCTCACTGTATTATACCTTCTTCTCTCAACTCTTCTATTATGGACACCATCTCGTTAATGTTTTCCTCGCTTGTATTTCCAGCTCGGTTGGATGCGTTCAACAATCTCAGCCGATCTACAAGTTCATGTACATTATTCCAGTAGACATATTGCACCGGCTTTGAATTTAAACTTTTGTAAAACCGATTAGAAAAGCCTAAACCCGCTCCCTTGGACTGTTTTCTTCTCTTTGGCTGTTTTCTTTCAGGATTCCTCCGAAATTCGGTGAGATATTTTGCACATATTTGTTAAACTTTTGTTATTTGTTGGGAACCCGCTTAAATCGTGCACCGCAAATGGGTTAAACTTTCTTCTCAAAATCGACGCAGATTTGATCATTTCCAAGTAATTCGGCAAATCTTCATGCAAATTAAAATCGCCATCTTCGGGGCTGATGTCTTTGTAAACCAGCAGATTGTATAAACCCCTCGTACCTGGATATATCACATTATTTAATGTTATATCGCTAGTTTCGGGTTAATTATCAATACACTTTTCCACAAATTCCATGAGTCGGTTTCCGCATTATACTTTACTCCATAAATTGATTTGTCAATATTTTCGTCTTCGTCTCTAGCTAACACATCTGCATAGTAAAGATGGAACGGTTCTTCTGGAACGAGTTGCTTAATTTTCTTTATAGGTACGTCCATGTTTTCGACTTTAACTTTTGTTGTAGGTATGGGAATTTTTTCGGTGATCGATTGCAACTGGGAAGCGGTTATTTGCAGTGGATCGATCAATTGTTTATGCACCTCTTTGAATTTTTGCTGAGATGTAGCATCTCCCTTTTTGTACGCTACAAACTTTTTTCGTACAGCATCCTGCATAAGATGAAGACTGCGTTTATTCGCAATAAAATTGTTAACGTCCGTCATCATGAAACTTTGGATGGGAACTAACTTTTTTTGAATAATATCAAATATTTATATACTCGTCGAAATTCTTCCTATATCGACCATTATCCAAATCAAAATCTTTCACAACAGTTATAAAATTATGTTTTGAGTCACCCCAACACTGTAAACACATTTCTTTAAATTTCGGATATGTCATGTCACCACTTATATGATCCGAAAAGATATGGCGAAGGTTTGTATCATCCTGTTTCCATAATGCGATTACATTGGCGTTATCTCTGAGTCTATGTTTTAAGGCACTAACGTAAGTTTGACATAGATAGAACGAATCTATTGCTTTATGTCGGCCGAACGAGAAAAATTGAGTGATTTTACTTTGCTCGTTTACAGGTATATCATCGAAAACCATAATTGAATCTTCTTTGGTATCTCTGGGTTCAATCAAATCATCGTAATTTTCAAACTCATGGTACCCAATTTCTTCTTTTAATGGTGTAAAAACGTTTCTTAACAATTCGTATTTCGGTTGATATAAACTTTTCGAAAATACATAGACATTTTGGAATCTAAGACCGTTCTCGTGCAGGATCAGCGATATTAAAGCGTTAGTCTTCCCACAACTCGATGGTCCCGCGAAGATAGCTCGTATGTTAGACGGGAACAATGAACCATGTTTACCATCCTCTCTTGCACTAGCAATAGCAAAGTTATCATAATTCTGTATAGGTATTTTAACTTCTTGTATAGCATCACCCGTGTCTCTCACATTTTCCGATCTAGGAGCACCATTCTTCTTTTGAGGTTTACGGAGATCCAAATGCCTGCTTAACGTTCTTCTGGGTATACCATATAACCTACTTGTAGAGTTAACACTTATACCCTTTTGTATTTCACTAACTGCTTTCTCTAAAGATTCCTTGGTGTACATCTTTCAAATATAAGTTTAAACTGATTGAAATTGAAAATAATATTCCCTTATATACCAGCATGGGCAGGGGTGTGCACGCGCAGGGGGCGCGCATGGGCAGGGGTGTGCACGCGCAGGGGGCGCGCATGGGCACAGGCGTGCTTAGGCGTACACCGAGTCGTGAGAAACTGCGTTGGATCACCAAAAATTTTATTAAAATTAAAACAACATAGATTTTATACAATTTTATTAAAATATATACAAAATATTTAATTGTGAATAAATCTATTAACAATTTCCGTAAACGGATTATATTCAAACATAGAGTCATGTATAATTAAAGCATAAGCCTTCATCGACGGTTCAAAATTTCTTGAAGCTTCTAATTCCATTCTTACATCAACAGTTGCATCCTTGATGCTTTCAAATTGATGACGACAGTCGATTACAAAGACAGGTGATTCCTTAAACCTGTTGTAGTCCATTAAACATTTATTTGACGATTTGTTCGGGTAGTATTTTTCCATAAAAGATGCATAAGACAGGTACGCCGGCAAGTAGTCATTCTGCTCGAAGTCCAAATTTAATCGACCTTGAGGGAACATCTGAGAGTTTAAAACACTTTGACATTGGTTATATTGGCATTCGTAAAGCTTGTAGCATTTTCTTCTTTCTTATCATATTTTCCATTTTGCAGCTAGTAATATCCACCGAGCCTTCTCTGTTTCGTTCGATACTTTAATTCTCCATACTTGTGACTTTGATTGTGTTAGAGATGGTAATTCGTGTAGTTCCCATTTTCTGAATGCAACCATTATAGATGATTGATTTTGCATTTCCGAAAGCAGCGATGCCTTGGCAAAGTCACTTAATGTTATATCGGGACCTCCCATGAAATACGTTGTATTTTGAACGTTACTGTATTTCCAATCGACTTGTAGCAATTTACGTCCGACTTGGATCTGATTAAAATCAGCTCTTGAGGCATGTTGACGATAGTTTTCTTGTAATCTTCAAAAAACCCAAAAATGGTTTTAGCGGTATAGCACAACTAAACCGTCCATCTTGGAATATGGTATCGGGTTTCCACCGGTATGTGTAATAGATTTTGTTTCTGATTCTTCCATGGATACTAAACCTTTAATAGTTCTTGTAATTCCAGGATTCGACAGACATCTATTATTTGATTATTACCCAATTTGTATTGAATTTCCTCAAACAGAAAATATGGTGCATTTCTAGTAAACTCGTAAGCTTTAGGGTCTGGTTCTGCTGCTCTAATCGGGTCTCCAGTTGTTGACGCTTCCCTTAATGCTTCCGTAGGCTTATAGGTACCCTTTATAAATATAAAACTTTCATGAGGGTATGTGATGTTATCACTGCTCTGGATTTCGATTGAAATCCGATCGTTGTTTTCTGCATTCAATGTAAAGGGAAGATATGTATAATAATCTTCTTTTATTATGGTCTCGTCTAATTTATAACCTCCAAACACATCCAATTTGGGCACGTCCTCATATTTAAGCCTTCCAAGTTTAACGTTTTCATCACCGTGGAGATCTAAGCTGCGTTTACTTCTGCCTCCCATCATTTATAACTTTTAATCCCAAAGATTTTAAGAAACGTATTTCTTCCGCTGTAAGTCTCTCGACAACTTGACGCTTTGACGCCGTATTCACTTCTAATCGTCTGGGGGTGTTGTAGCGTGCTTTATATACAAAATCGATAGGCATTTTCAGCTACTTTTTATTTCCAGTCTCACACAGGTGTATGTTTCCGGTGAAAAGTTTACCAATTCACCCAAATGATCGACTAGTCTGATTGTAATATTATCGATTTCTGTCACGCTCAGCGGATAATATATGACGTGGTTAGGTTCCTTTTCCAGATTATACCCGGGTGGTACAGATAAACTGAATTCGAATATGCTGTGGGTAAGAAAATTGTTTCTGAACGATCCGCTGGTGATATTGGTTTCCACAAAATGTTTGAGACCGATATTATGTTCACTTGCTGATTAGCGATATGTACGGTATCTGCGGCCAATTTGCGGTTGGTAAACCCCAAGATGCTTCAATATTGTTTTACGGTTTGCCCCAAAATCAATCGGTATACTGCTTCGTATAGAACACTTTAATGTATTATTGTTGGCACTCAGTTTAAAATATTTTCAATGTTCTCGTTGATGTCCGGCTTCTGACTGAACCATTTTTGAAAACATCCTGTATATATGCATTTATTTCTTCTAATTCGTATGATCCGGGTTCAATGGTTATTCTGCGATGCTCTGGATCGTTAAAGTATAATATGTTGTTTCCGGTGTATGTTTTGCACAGTGTTGCAAGTGTACAATCCCACTAGACCCAAAGCATATTCACCGTCTTGTTTCAATTTAATTGGTGGGTAAATGGATCCTGTCGATATGACATTACCATACCCGAACACGCTCACTGTTTTAGCCATTGTCACTAAGAAACTTTAACACTAAATGTCCACAATTGTATGTGTTGTAAGTCTGCTCCGTTACACTGTTGTAGTAAATTTTACAACCTCGAAAATATCTCTTTACTTCTTCCGGCGGTCTCAAGTCTCCAAACGAATCGTAGTAATACACACTATTTCCGCGTTTTCGGTACCCCACCCAATGTGTACCCGAACCTTTGGTGGTATCCAAATTAATCACTCCCGATTCGTTGACACGCGGTGTAATCTTCTGTAACTGATCTCTAGAAAATACGATCCGCAGTAGACCGAGTTGGTTCCGATAACTTGAAAAAGCTGTTAGACGTTGGTATTCTAATTGGTAAAAAAATCATAAAAGGAGCCGGTGGGAGAAGCAAAATTAAAGTCCCACGTATTATACCCGTTCCACAGAAAGGAGGTTTTCTACCATTGATTCCGATATTCGCGGGACTAAGTGCCCTAGGAGCACTAACAGGTGGTGCTGCAGGGATAGCTAAAGCAGTGAATGATGTCAAGACAGCCAACGAACAGCTTAAGGAGAGCGACGACACAACAGATCTATGGAAGCCATTACTGTTGGGAAAAAAGGAAATGGAATGTTTCTAAAACCATACAAAAAAGGCACAGCATTATTCTTGAAACCGTACAAACAGGGGCGTGGCATTAGTAAAAAAGTATCAAAAAACTAAGCAAGTTACCTCGAAGAGCTCTCACCGATGTAGATATAAGGAAACACGCATCTAACATCCCTCATTTTCGTGGTGTCTTTTCTAGAGATCAGTTACAGAAGATTACACCGCGTGTCAACGAATCGGGAGTGATTAATTTGGATACCACCAAAGGTTCGGGTACACATTGGGTGGGGTACCAACGCGGAAATAGTGTGTATTACTACGATTCGTTTGGAGACTTGAGACCGCCGGAAGAAGTAAAGAGATATTTTCGAGGTTGTAAAATTTACTACAACAGTGTAACGGAGCAGACTTACAACACATACAATTGTGGACATTTAGTGTTAAAGTTTCTTAGTGACAATGGCTAAAACAGTGAGCGTGTTCGGGTATGGTAATGTCATATCGACAGGATCCATTTACCCACCAATTAAATTGAAACAAGACGGTGAATATGCTTTGGGTCTAGTGGGATTGTACACTTGCAACACTGTGCAAAACATACACCCGGGAAACAACATATTATACTTTAACGATCCAGAGCATCGCAGAATAACCATTGAACCCGGATCATACGAATTAGAAGAAATAAATGCATATATACAGGATGTTTTCAAAAAATGGTTCAGTCAGAAGCCGGACATCAACGAGAACATTGAAAAATATTTTAAACTGAGTGCCAACAATAATACATTAAAGTGTTCTATACGAAGCAGTATACCGATTGATTTTGGGGCAAACCGTAAAACAATATTGAAGCATCTTGGGGTTTACCAACCGCAAATTGGCCGCAGATACCGTACATATCGCTAATCAGCAAGTGAACATAATATCGGTCTCAAACATTTTGTGGAAACCAATATCACCAGCGGATCGTTCAGAAACAATTTTCTTACCCACAGCATATTCGAATTCAGTTTATCTGTACCACCCGGGTATAATCTGGAAAAGGAACCTAACCACGTCATATATTATCCGCTGAGCGTGACAGAAATCGATAATATTACAATCAGACTAGTCGATCATTTGGGTGAATTGGTAAACTTTTCACCGGAAACATACACCTGTGTGAGACTGGAAATAAAAAGTAGCTGAAAATGCCTATCGATTTTGTATATAAAGCACGCTACAACACCCCCAGACGATTAGAAGTGAATACGGCGTCAAAGCGTCAAGTTGTCGAGAGACTTACAGCGGAAGAAATACGTTTCTTAAAATCTTTGGGATTAAAAGTTATAAATGATGGGAGGCAGAAGTAAACGCAGCTTAGATCTCCACGGTGATGAAAACGTTAAACTTGGAAGGCTTAAATATGCGGACGTGCCCAAATTGGATGTGTTTGGAGGTTATAAATTAGACGAGACCATAATAAAAGAAGATTATTATACATATCTTCCCTTTACATTGAATGCAGAAAACAACGATCGGATTTCAATCGAAATCCAGAGCAGTGATAACATCACATACCCTCATGAAAGTTTTATATTTATAAAGGGTACCTATAAGCCTACGGAAGCATTAAGGGAAGCGTCAACAACTGGAGACCCGATTAGAGCAGCAGAACCAGACCCTAAAGCTTACGAGTTTACTAGAAATGCACCATATTTTCTGTTTGAGGAAATTCAATACAAATTGGGTAATAATCAAATAATAGATGTCTGTCGAATCCTGGAATTACAAGAACTATTAAAGGTTTAGTATCCATGGAAGAATCAGAAACAAAATCTATTACACATACCGGTGGAAACCCGATACCATATTCCAAGATGGACGGTTTAGTTGTGCTATACCGCTAAAACCATTTTTGGGTTTTGAAGATTACAAGAAAACTATCGTCAACATGCCTCAAGAGCTGATTTTAATCAGATCCAAGTCGGACGTAAATTGCTACAAGTCGATTGGAAATACAGTAACGTTCAAAATACAACGTATTTCATGGGAGGTCCCGCATATAACATTAAGTGACTTTGCCAAGGCATCGCTGCTTTCGAAATGCAAAATCAATCATCTATAATGGTTGCATTCAGAAAATGGGAACTACACGAATTACCATCTCTAACACAATCAAAGTCACAAGTATGGAGAATTAAAGTATCGAACGAAACAGAGAAGGCTCGGTGGATATTACTAGCGCTGCAAAATGGAAAATATGATAAGAAAGAAGAAAATGCTACAAGCTTTACGAATGCCAATATAACCAATGTCAAAGTGTTTTAAACTCTCAGATGTTCCTCAAGGTCGATTAAATTTGGACTTCGAGCAGAATGACTACTTGCCGGCGTACCTGTCTTATGCATCTTTATGGAAAAATACTACCCGAACAAATCGTCAAATAAATGTTTAATGGACTACAACAGGTTTAAGGAATCACCTGTCTTTGTAATCGACTGTCGTCATCAATTTGAAAGCATCAAGGATGCAACTGTTGATGTAAGAATGGAATTAGAAGCTTCAAGAAATTTTGAACCGTCGATGAAGGCTTATGCTTTAATTATACATGACTCTATGTTTGAATATAATCCGTTTACGGAAATTGTTAATAGATTTATTCACAATTAAATATTTTGTATATATTTTAATAAAATTGTATAAAATCTATGTTGTTTTAATTTTAATAAAATTTTTGGTGATCCAACGCAGTTTCTCACGTACTCGGTGTACGCCTAAGCACGCCTGTGCCCATGCGCGCCCCTGCGCGTGCACACCCTGCCCATGCGCGCCCCCTGCGCGTGCACACCCCTGCCCATGCTGGTATATAAGGGAATATTATTTTCAATTTCAATCAGTTTAAACTTATATTTGAAAGATGTACACCAAGGAATCTTTAGAGAAAGCAGTTAGTGAAATACAAAAGGGTATAAGTGTTAACTCTACAAGTAGGTTATATGGTATACCCAGAAGAACGTTAAGCAGGCATTTGGATCTCCGTAAACCTCAAAAGAAGAATGGTGCTCCTAGATCGGAAAATGTGAGAGACACGGGTGATGCTATACAAGAAGTTAAAATACCTATACAGAATTATGATAACTTTGCTATTGCTAGTGCAAGAGAGGATGGTAAACATGGTTCATTGTTCCCGTCTAACATACGAGCTATCTTCGCGGGACCATCGAGTTGTGGGAAGACTAACGCTTTAATATCGCTGATCCTGCACGAGAACGGTCTTAGATTCCAAAATGTCTATGTATTTTCGAAAAGTTTATATCAACCGAAATACGAATTGTTAAGAAACGTTTTTACACCATTAAAAGAAGAAATTGGGTACCATGAGTTTGAAAATTACGATGATTTGATTGAACCCAGAGATACCAAAGAAGATTCAATTATGGTTTTCGATGATATACCTGTAAACGAGCAAAGTAAAATCACTCAATTTTTCTCGTTCGGCCGACATAAAGCAATAGATTCGTTCTATCTATGTCAAACTTACGTTAGTGCCTTAAAACATAGACTCAGAGATAACGCCAATGTAATCGCATTATGGAAACAGGATGATACAAACTTTCGCCATATCTTTTCGGATCATATAAGTGGTGACATGACATATCCGAAATTTAAAGAAATGTGTTTACAGTGTTGGGGTGACTCAAAACATAATTTTATAACTGTTGTGAAAGATTTTGATTTGGATAATGGTCGATATAGGAAGAATTTCGACGAGTATATAAATATTTGATATTATTCAAAAAAAGTTAGTTCCCATCCAAAGTTTCATGATGACGGACGTTAACAATTTTATTGCGAATAAACGCAGTCTTCATCTTATGCAGGATGCTGTACGAAAAAAGTTTGTAGCGTACAAAAAGGGAGATGCTACATCTCAGCAAAAATTCAAAGAGGTGCATAAACAATTGATCGATCCACTGCAAATAACCGCTTCCCAGTTGCAATCGATCACCGAAAAAATTCCCATACCTACAACAAAAGTTAAAGTCGAAAACATGGACGTACCTATAAAGAAAATTAAGCAACTCGTTCCAGAAGAACCGTTCCATCTTTACTATGCAGATGTGTTAGCTAGAGACGAAGACGAAAATATTGACAAATCAATTTATGGAGTAAAGTATAATGCGGAAACCGACTCATGGAATTTGTGGAAAAGTGTATTGATAATTAACCGAAACTAGCGATATAACATTAAATAATGTGATATATCCAGGTACGAGGGGTTTATACAATCTGCTGGTTTACAAAGACATCAGCCCCGAAGATGGCGATTTTAATTTGCATGAAGATTTGCCGAATTACTTGGAAATGATCAAATCTGCGTCGATTTTGAGAAGAAAGTTTAACCCATTTGCGGTGCACGATTTAAGCGGGTTCCCAACAAATAACAAAAGTTTAACAAATATGTGCAAAATATCTCACCGAATTTCGGAGGAATCCTGAAAGAAAACAGCCAAAGAGAAGAAAACAGTCCAAGGGAGCGGGTTTAGGCTTTTCTAATCGGTTTTACAAAAGTTTAAATTCAAAGCCGGTGCAATATGTCTACTGGAATAATGTACATGAACTTGTAGATCGGCTGAGATTGTTGAACGCATCCAACCGAGCTGGAAATACAAGCGAGGAAAACATTAACGAGATGGTGTCCATAATAGAAGAGTTGAGAGAAGAAGGTATAATACAGTGAGCTCAGTAAATAATTACACAGTTTTAAAATGCCTATCGACCGCTTCGGACGTTCAGAGCGTAAAGATGCTGATATTCGGCGCGGTCCTCCAGGTCGAGGATTTGTGCTAACGTTGGATGGTGATGGGTACGATATGCAGCAAAGAAGGTTAGTGAATTCATCAGACCCGAAAGAAGATGGTGATTGTGTTAATCAGAGGAGTACTATAGTATTCAAGTCTGGAGAAGAAACAATTAGTTTTCGTAAAAGAAGGCTAGTGGATGTAATGGATCCTAAAGAAGATAGTGATTGTGTTAATAAGAAATCTGTAATCAAGCTCGTGAATCAAGCCTTTACATACTGTCTAAAAGTTCTGATGATATACAGCGTAAAGATAAAGCCTTCAATGCAAGAAACCAGCGTATCGCAATGCTTGCTCAACCAGTTGAGCCATCTGATGCAGTTAATAAACAGTATGTAAATGAAAAATTGGATAAGCTTGTATCTGACTTTAAAACGTTTATACAGTTTTTATTAATTTGACTGCAACTTCCGAGACAAATGAGAAGGAGCTCGGTCTTGCAATAGCATCAATTTACGAGCGTCACCAGCAGCTATAAAAACAAATACTACAAACCAAAGCTTCAGTTTATGTCAAAGGTGCAATTGGATAAAGATAACCCTATTAGTTTAGCAACAGTGTTAAGCAAAAATGAGTAAAGAAATCATCGTTAAGGAATTATTTAAACCTGCAAGAAAAATTTTCAGCGTCGTCATACAAATCTGAAACATGTGAAACGTGATCTTATCCAATCGGACTTGTGCGAAATGCAGCCTTACTCGCGTGTGAACAATGGGTACAGATATATTATAATAGCAGTGGACTGTTTCACAAAATATGCTTTAGCTGAACCTTTAAAAATAAAACTGGATCAGAAGTCACAAATGCTATGAAAAAATATTGGACAAAATGCTGCAAGGAGAAAATAACGTAAAATCAATCTACAAACGGATTTTGGGAAAGAGTACTACAACCGCTGTTTTAAAAATCTTATGCAAAAATATAAGATAAACCATTACTCTACGTATTCCGCAATCAAAGCTGGTATGGTCGAGCGGTTGATTAGAACAATCAAAAACAAATTGTACAGAAGATTTTACTTGCAAGGCAGTCATAAATGGGTGAATATTTTGCCCAAGGTTATGGAAGAATACAATAATACACCACATCGGGCTATTAACATGACACCTATGGAAGCAGAAGAACATCCGGAAAGAATAAAACTTTACACCGCTAACAGCGTTTCTAAAAGTTACAAGAAGTTGTATAAGGTTGGAGACATTGTGCGTATATCAAAATATAAAGCAGTATTCGATCGAGGATTTCACCCAAACTGGAGTACAGAACTATTCAAAATTGTTAAAGTACAAAAACGAGACCGACAACCTATCTGCTACAAGATTTGGAAGGTCGGCCAATTCTAGGTGCTTTTTACGGCGATGAAATTCAGCTCACAGCAGCACCCGACACGTACTTAGTGGAAAAAGTTTTACGGAAACGGAAGCACGGACGCAATTATTAGTGTCGTGGTTGGGGATGGTAAAAGTTGGATTAAGAAAACAGACTTGCTTTAGTATCATCCAGATAATTACCTGGATGAAAAAATCATAAAGGAGGGAGTAAAGTTCCCTAACTGGATATACGGAGAGATTTGCTTAGAACCCCATTCCCATCTGTGATTTGAAGCAGGAAGCATGTGTTTCATAATCGATTTACAAGGATATCAATACAAAACTAGTGATTTCTATTGCAAGGAGATTGCCATTTTGGATGTAGCGAATAATGTAATATGGCATGAGATACTGGACATGGCTGTGAGTATAACACCCTAAGTGATGATTTCAAAAGCAAGTTCAGTGGTTAAAGCAAAGAATCCATGGGCTTAGCTGGGATGGACAGTCCACAAGTGGATATACAAATGTAGGCGATTTGCTGAAAGAAGTCATACCACCCAATGCTACAATCTATGTTAAAGGCGAACAGAAAAGGCAGTTACTGTCAAAATATTTATCAAACAACATTTTAAACATGGAAAGTGTTTTCTCACTTCCAAAGCTCAAAGAATTAAGAAGATTCGGTAATAGGTACAATCACTGTTTAAACCATTGTTTGAATAATTTAAGCTGTTCTAAAGAAAACGTATTGTTATTGAGGTCTTTTTGTTAATGTATTAAATTTTTAATAAAATATTTTGTCAGAATTGTTTTTTATTCTAGCAAAAGCATACCTTTAAAATTTGGAAAAGTATATCTGTAAAACAGCGCATTACTTTGGAAAAATTAATGTTTTAAAATACAAATAAGAACCAATAACAGAATACATAATAATTGGTGTTTGCAAATAAATTCAGTTCTACTTTAATAATATTTTAATAATACTTACCCTTAAACCTTCAAAACTTTCCACAAAAGAACTACGCGAAACGACGGTTTAAAATTTCGACGGGAAGCGTGTGAAACTAATAGAATTTTTTCTAATTACACCGCGTTATATACGTTTTGAAACCGTTAATTATACTACTAAATGACGTTTGTATTTTCCCCAATCGAGGCCAAAATAGAGCGCTCATTGTATGATTAATAAACCCTCCAGCAATGATGCGGGAATTTTCTAATGGGTGGCATTGAGCATATCTATTGTATTTTTCAAATCACATAGCTGCTAATTAATAAAAAGAAAGGCTACTTTCACTTTACGTCACATAATTGTAAAGCAATTAGTTTGTCCTCTATACTACTTTCACTATACGTCACATAATTGTAAAGCGATTAGTTTGTTCTTGTCTATGTATTTTCCAACAATTTAGCATTGTACATGTAATTATGTTAAAACCAGAAAAAATTTTAAGTCATAGGTTTTGCAACATTCTGAGAAAAGCACATTACTGTTTGAAAAATGATTTTAAATACTAAGCACTTATGGCTTATAAAGGACTCGTTTCTAAAATCCTTGCGGTTTTAGATTTCTAGGGAAATAGTTGGTTAAAGCATATGTCATAGACGAGCAAAACAATTTAAAGAGGTTTGGGAGCTTTAAAGGGGTAACTTTGTAAGGGATGGTCCGATTTTAAATCTGTTTGCAGATTCGGATTCTGCGTAAAATTCTAGACTAACAAGATGTATCGCATGACTAAAAAAATTTATAAGAACGCTCAAAAGTCGCTATAGTTAAGAAATCTTAAAATGAGGGTAGCTCCCTTGGGGGTGATGATATCTTAAAAATTCCTAGAAATTCGGGTAGCTGAGAAAATTCTAATATTGATTGATACCAAACAAGATATGTTTATCTCGAAAGATGCATTGGTTAGACGAATAAAACTATTTGGTTCAGATGTGGGGGCAAATGAGGGATTCTCCTCATTTCCTCCCAAATTTACATGTAAATCCCCATAAGGAGGAAATGTGGATGCTCATTTATCTCGAAACATAAAAAATTTAAGATAGGTTTATCTCGAAAGATGAAAAATGGTTAGTCGAAGAAAACTTTTTGGTCCAGGGCGGCGGCGGTGGCGGTGGCGGTGGCGGTGGCGGTGGCGGTGGCGCTGTGCTCGACCCATCCACATCTCCTACTAAAGTAAATGAAATTGAGGAAAACTGTCAAGCGGGTTTTCAAACATTTAGAAATGATTTGGGGAATCTTAACACAGACATAGGAAATAAATTTGAGAATTTAGAAGATAAAGTTAGAACTATTCATGTTGGGGAACCGATGAGATGGAGCCCAACCGTGATCCCTTTGAAGAAATTGAATTCGTTAGTTCAAAATTGCTATCTCGCAATCGTTATCCTCGCTTATCTTAGAGTAATCTATTAATACATACCTGACATGTTTCAAATGACAGACAGTCATTGTTTCTGTGTTAATCCTGTGTAACTGAGATATAAATGAATACATTGACCTGTAGAATGATGTCTGGGGTGTATTTTGATCTCTGTACGTTTTATGAACTGGCGATTTTTCCTTTGTTACTTTGTAACACTCAAGTTTTTATTGTATCTTGCATACATTGTTAACTATCGGTATTATGCAGGTGAATTATTAATTGGAATATCTTTAATGTATAAAAGCTTATTAATATGTTATGAGAAATGTATTGAAATTTGTTTTCCTTTTTGGTGGCTTTTAAAATCATTAATAAATTGGAAGTTCGTTTTAAATTTTTCTTAATGATTTCTATTTATACATACAACAACTAATTACTAGCAATAGGCATATTAGCAGCCCCCGGCTGTTTAAGCCTTATGGTAACGTAATCACACACTTCTTTAATAACCCTCCTCGCAACCATATAAATAGAAAAATGTTAAAAAATGTTTTCCAATCCTCAAGTTATTGAATTATTTGAAATTACCAATAAAAATTAATCAGCTGATTTCACGTTAAGCATATTGGTTACCTAAAAAAGCCGGTCCCAGGCCGCAACACAAATTGAAGGCAATCAATCATTCTTTTAAACTTTAAAATTTTCACCTAATGTACTCAAACGAAATATTTCAAACATCAATAAATCAAAGTCGCCTTCAATTTATGTCATAAATGTCAAACTTGAAGTTTTATATTATTTTGACAACAATCCTAGGTCATGGATCGAAACATAAATAAATATGATTTTAAAAACTATAAGTGGTTTAATTCCCAACGAAGATTAAGAAAAATACTAAACAAACCACAACAAACATACAGAGTATTTACTTCGTTTTAAATGTAGTGTACAGAATTAAAATGCTGCTTTGGCAATTTCTAAATTTATGATTTTTATAGAACTCCTATTTATTGCAATAGCTTATTAAACACTATTATACTGAAATCAAAATTAGACACAGTGCTTCAATAACAAGTCCATTTTAAATTACCCCTCGCCCATTTCTCATCTGATTTTGATTTCTCATAATACCCAAACATTACAACTATCCTCTCATGTCTTAAAACGTGTCCTAATTAATCATCCTATCTCTCCTATTTTTTTTACTGTTGTCAACATATTTCATTCTTCCTCTACCATTTCTAGTACTCCTTTGTTCTTAACTTTGTCTGTCCATCTCTATTATAAGTCTGTAGCACTACATTTCAAAGGCTTCATATCTTTTTCCTGTCCGCTTCTTCTATTGTCCATGTTCCACAGTCGTACAGTGCTATGCTCCGCACACATATACTATCGCCAATTTTTTCCATGTTTCTAGGTTTGTTGCCTTGGAACATGTAGTTGCTTTTTCTTGATAAATACAGTACTGCCTTGTGCTAATTTTTGATATCTTTTACACTTTCCGATCTTGCGTTATTTGGCTTTCTGATTTCTCATATAAATGACAAAATCCTTTTACTTTTATAATAGCACACAACTGGGAACAAAAACTGGCTAATCAATTGTAATATTAATACCTTATTCAAAATTTTAAAAGGGGGCATTTTTATGCGTAATTACTGAACAAGCGCTTTTTAAGATAAAACATCAAAATTTTGAACATAATGTGAGTATCTAATATTTCAAAACACTTGGAATTGCTTTCTCTTATATGAATAAAAATTTACAAATGATTTTTCTTAATTTTTCTAAATGCAGTTCAACTGATTATCAAATTTTTGTTATGCAACTTTACTACACCTTTAGTTGAAAAATATGTTCAAAACGTGTTTTTAAACTTTGAATAACAATGCGTGTAATTATATTATTTGAAGTAAATTTATATATACTATTTAAGCTGAAACATATTGGATAATTAAAATTTTACGTTCTTGCTTACTGAATTACACAAGGTTTGATAGAATTTCGCATTGACCAATAAATCGCTATCCAGTTTATAAAGTAAATTTGGTGTAAAATTGCACCAAAAATGTAATTTAACATTATAATTACAGAATTGTCAGTGTGAAAATACATTTTTAATTTTACACCAGATTTACGATAAATCTGTATAAATACATGTAATACATATGTAATTTGGTTGCTATAAAAAAATCGAGGTTGAAGTTTTATTTAAGTGTTCGAAATTTCTTATATCATAATAACAAGCCCAGGGTAAAGTTAGGATGGAAAACGACTTTTAGAAAAAGAAAACTTTTGAAAGACTTTTAGGTAACTGTGTTTTGACCTGGGGTCGCATGAGATTGGGTCAGTGGGTTTATTAAAGTTGGAAAATAAAATAATGGACGTCACCTAAATTTTTTATAATGCAACTGACAATCAATTTGCAAAAAAGGAAATTTTGAAAACCTAAATTATCACTAACCTCTTTAAATACAGTTTGATTACCACAAATATGTTACTTCTGTTCTTCAATGGGCTGACGTAGTTCTAGGACAGCTCTGAAACATAAACACTATCAACATAGATACCATTTATATCTTATAATCATGTATAAACACAAAATCCTTATTTTCAGTTTCAATTAATTTTCATTGTATCATTATATGAATTTATAGCGAGTGGAATCTTTCAGCTTTCTTAGCACTTTGGGGAAATTTAATAATTTTTCAATAATACACTAAAGTCAAAAATAATTCTATATTCCTTTAAACAAATTACGAGCCATCATTAACATAATTTAATACAAACAAAATTCTTATTAGCGTATTTTCTATGTTTTACACAGAGGGCGTAAAACATTAAGTTCAAAGTTTAATTACTATTAAATCTCATGTGATTTCTGATTTTATGTAACAATATTTATTTTAATAACTAATAGTCTGGGGTAGCGCTACGAAAAACTTTACATTTTTTTAAAATTACTCAACATTGAACAAAATTATTAGATATCCTATTTCAGTTTAACCTTCACCTTTCTGGTTATGAGCTTTATTAAGTGAACATCTTGACATGTAATTTGAGGTAAACAAGATAAACAGTATCATTAAAATTGAATATTGAACTTGATTTTATAATTAACAAGTGACAATCGCATATGTGGACAAAATGCTTTTTTGTGTAAAGCCAGTAAAGTTTAAGAATACTTTATGAACTTGAGGACATCATCAATTATATACAAATTTAGAAAAAGATAACCTTTTTAATAAAGTACATCACAAAATTATTCATGAAACAGATAGTTGATTCCATTCTGCAGTATAAGGTAGTTTATAACATCTCTACAAGTACTTTACCTCACTACATTTATAAGTAACTGAGTCATCGTAAACACAGCATAATCATAAAAAATTAAACGGTCTTACCAAGCGATTTCAAATGACCCATTAACCTTTAAACCATACATCTGTGAACCAACAATTTAATGCATTCTTAGATAAGGACGGGAAATCCAATTTCGTCCAATGTAACAGCATACAAATTTATATTATAATTGGGTTCCATGAAAGTAAAACTAAGTTGAAAGTAAACTAAGTGACACTGTAATAAATTTCATTATAAATTTAGAGTCATTTCATATTCAAACAAACCGTTGCAAAGATAAAGTTATAACTAGCACTTGATTTGCATCAGACAACTCTTTATGAACTAACATTTCTTTTTCTACGTCTTCGCCAAGAAAACTTAATTTCTGGTGCCATCTTGACTATGTAATCACAGCAACGACCTTTCACTTCCAACAAGAAGACTAAAAGTGACTATCTGTCACGAATAGGCAATCGAACTGGTATATCTTCGATACTATAATTAAGGAACTAAGAGCATGTAAAAATGGTTTGTAAATATGTTATCAGCTGGAACCACATAATACGTTACAAATTGAAATTCCGGGTGAAATTGTAGTGTACCTTGAAAGTTTGTTGGGTTATGAAATCTACAAGAGTACTAGAATCAATAATAGAATAAAACGTTGTTGAGTAAATACTAAAATAGCGAATTTATAGTGGTAATTTCGACTAATAATATTACTGGAATTTTTAAATGTTACAATTTTACATGTGGTAATGGCATCGCATAACCCAAGTTTTTTAAATGTAATTTTACACTAATAATGTTTTCAGTGTATTCTTTCCCACTATACCTTTACGATTAGGCAGCTGACTTCTCTGAACTGTTTTTCTGTGCTGCTTATAATGAGTACTTTGAAGCTATAAAGACTATCTGTAAGAAAATCTAGTTCGATAACATTCAAATATTTTCAATGTTCAAGAACTTAGCAATTATTTTCGTTCGGACTTCATTAATTAATTCTCCACAGTCTATCTTAATTTGTATATTAAACAGCACAACTTGTTAGAAGGTAGAAATCATTTTATACAGAAAAAATCAAACCTAATTTGGCTCGACTATATTAAGAGTAATTTTTTTTACATATGCTTTATAAGCTTGTAACTGTTGAACATATTTCTCTTATATTTTATATAGAGGTCTTCATAAAACCTAAATCGATTCATTAATTTCTTTATTAAAAGTAAAAAAAAGATTTTGAAACATAAATTAACGAATAAAAAATATTATTTTAGTTATCTACAATATTTAGTCTATGTTGTGTAAGTAAAGCAACATCTACCATAGCCTCAGGCAGCAGCAACTCAGGTACTATGTATTTAAGTGATTCTTCATAGGCATATAAAATACTGGTATCGTATAACATAATTTTACTCTGTGCCAGTGCTAATATGCAGTTACGCACTCTTGCTATTGCTTCTCTATCTGATCGGGAAACAACCTACAAAGGAAAAGTAAAGGGACGTAATTTGCAACTGTAATACATTATATCATGAACAAATGTAAAATCTATGAAACCTTCATTTATTAAACAAATGACTACAGTCTCAAGATAAAACAGTATACACGTATCGCCATATAATGAAAATTGAACCTAAAAAAGGTTGAAAACTTTCAAAGTTTATGGGGAATCATATTTAATGTAGGCAGAATTAAAAATTCTATACATACATATCACGATGGCAGTCAACAAAGATGTTTACTGTGATCTGAACAATGAACAATTAAAAAACAAAGAAAATAACCCAGCAAAAATTTGTAACTATTGCAAAAAGAGTGTAGTTAAAGCTCAGTTATGTGAAAAGTGTAAAGAAATATTTCATCCACAATGCTTAGCAAGCAGACACTCCAGCAACTGTATGGGAATAAACCAACAACATCAACATGATGAAATAGCAAGTGGTGCAACATACAAAACTAAAGCAGTTGTAAGTGAAGATAGTTATCTACATATAATAATAAAGGAATTGCAAGAAAAATGTGAAATCATAAAAGAAAATAATTACATCCTAAGAGAAAATAACAAACTTAATTGATAAAATAAAGTACCTAAAAACAAAATTAAACAAAACCAGTACAAAAACCAATATTCTAGATATCAATAAAACTCACACGCTAAATTCACCTTGCAATTTACATATCACAAACAAATCAGTGCAATTCCACATTCTGAAAAAATTTCCATAATTTTTCCAGAGACAAATTCACCTCCATTGTCGCACGAAAGTTCTTTCACTACGTAACCTTCCAAACTTCTTCCAAAAAGTTACGTAGACAGTTCACTTCACTTTTATGCTTAAGAAACACATGCCTAAACTTGCTGTAATCGTCCTTAAATATCACAAAATAACGATTACCACCCAAAAAAATGTTTTGCATGCGCCCACAGACATCTGCATTTATCTGTTCTCTGATGACTGCAGGTCCATTTGAAAGAAAACTGAAGCTACACAATGTAACTTTCCATCTGCACCACCACAGAATTCACCATCGGCTACCACATTTATCCCTTTAAGTTGCAAGAATCCTTTCACATGCCTTTTTGTTTGGTGACAGAGTCACTCATGCCATCGTAGCAACGTGTCGGCATCACTTATATGAAATACTGTCAGCTGGTATGGAATCATTATGCTCATACTTAGCACATAAAAGTCACTATACATACTTTTCCGTTCATTTTGAACTTACATCCATAACTATCTGCTTCAAATATATACTTCATAGCTACAACTCGACCCTCTGAGAATAAATGAAGGCCAGCGTCTGGAACATACCAAACGTCCTCAAGAAAGGTCTGAACTACTGTTGAACCAACTTTGATTTCAATATTTACATTTCCTTGTCCAATAGCATAAATTGCTCCACCATCAGCTTTGCATTATGGCGGCGTGGATAATGCTTTATACGTAGCAAAATATTCCTTATTTGAAGTTATGTGTGCCATTGCGCCAGTTTCAGCAATCCATTGATCAGACAAAAATACTCTCTGACAGCAAAAGAACGATCCGGCAGTTTCACAAGTTTCGAGTTGACCAGAGGATTTATTACCTCTATTTTCTTTTGTGCTATCACAGATAGATTCTGGACAATCCTTTGCTAAATGCCTTCTTTTGATGCATTTTCTACAGTTAAATTTTTCCCAGTGTTTTTTTTACCACTTTGTATACCAGCACTATTAGCATTTCTTGCTGTTGAAGTTGACACTGTGGAGCTGCTACTTTTAACATAAAATGCACCTTTTTCGGTGTCCACCTTACTTCTTTATTCAATGTGTGGATGTTCAGTTCACGATTTCTGTTTTTTGTGGGGTCATCTTTTGGTTTGTTAATGCATAGAGACAACAAATATGTACAATTTTTACAAATTTAGAATTAACCATTAGCTGTAAGAAATACATTCAATAACATGAAATTGAAAATAATAATTACATAAGATTCTGCATGCATATGAAATATAAAAATGTCCTTTAATTTATGCATGAGAATAGAGCTTTTATGCGAACAAATTTTATTAACGCTAGAAATACAAATGTCCTTTAGCGTTAGAAAATTTATAGTGCGGCTTTGAATGAATGCAATGTTTGTGCACAAAAAACAAAAATCGCACACTGAATTAATTTTGAACTTTTACACGTGTTTCTGTGAAGAAACAGGACCCAAAAAAGAATCCTACGCTAAAATGAATTAGCGCAGGAGTAGGTACTCACAGTTACCATGTCATCTGGGATCTGCAGGTAGAAGTTTTGTTGGATCGAAGCCTGTATACGGTGTTAGATGTGGCAGGCCAATCGATGCAGGTGCCATGTATTGTGCAGGTTCCTTGATCGGCGATATGAGACGTGGAACGGCATAATGATGGCGAATTCTTCGTAGTAGGCATCGGAACTGGTGCAGAGTGTGGTATTTACACGTCCAGACCGCTATATCCGCTTCAGTAATGGTGGGCGGCAAAACGAGAGCATCACGGACGCCTTGGAAATCCCGCCTCGATGGGCCGTGTTTGGCTTGGGTTCAGGAGTGATACAAAAATGGTTCTACGATGTAACTTCTTTTGGTGGAAGTCCAGGCCCTGGTGGTAGTATTTGGAGCACCTTGCCAGCAGGGCATGGAGTATCCACGTTAATGTATAAACCACGACCTTCTGGTTTAACCTCCAGGGTTTGGTGCACCATGATAAAAGGTTAAACGCAGAAAGTCAGAAGTTATTGCTTGCTCCTAGTTATTACGTCATGATATACCCAGAAACAAACGAAAGTATTCATCTTAAGATTTTAATGCTCGCCTCCTTGATCATTATAAAAAATGTTTGTATTCTAGTAATAGGAGAGTTCGGACGATATATTCGATTTTAGGGTGTGTTGATAAACGAGTCTATTATTAAGGGACGTTCAAGTCTGCTTTTCTATTATGCTTATGAAGTTTGTAAAGTGCAACTTGGGTTGCATACCTACAAATGGTACGCAATTTCTCTACAAGCATTTTCAATTTACACTCGGTACAAAGCATAGCTTCCCAAAAGTTTCAAAATTCAGGGTATTCTGGACCCAATGTAGACATTATACATCCTATCAATAATCTCTCAGAAAACAGGAGTTCGCTTTGGTTTATAGCATCATTTATTTCTGCAAAATGTTTTTGTAAATGCGCAACATGACCAGCAATACCTTCTGATGGAATGCAAACCCAGCCGAAAAATTCTTCCAGTAACCGGTCCAATCGCTGTTCACTGCTCTGCTCATAGACAGATTTGAGAGTTTCCCAAACACTGTTAGCCGTTGTGCAGGTCATAACAAAAATCATTGGTTCTTCAGATAACGTGCTTAAAATATACAACATCGCTTCTGAGTCAGCTTGTTGCCATGCTACAACATCCTTCACATACTTAGTTTCTAATGGCGCTACTACGTCTGGTTTTTCTGATTGTACTGATGGCACTTCTGGTTGCTTTAGTACTCCAGTAACCAAATCAGTAAGATGATGTCTTCTGAGTAATAATGAAATAAGCATTTTCCATTTAACTCAGTTGCTAGCACCCTCACACTTTTCAATACTTAAAACTTTGTTTTCCATTTCAATAATTATTCTTTTTCTTGTTTATGCAGTGTAAGCACCCTGTGCCTATAACCTAATAGATTAGGTTCAAGATCATTAAACACCTCTATTGATGAGTCAGAAAAAGATATAGAGTTGAATGCATATATTTATATACTACTTTCAATTTAGTAGAACCAAAAGCGTCAAAACTTATTTACAAAAAAAACCTAAACTTTGCTGCTAAGATACAGAACGTATTGTTTTTATATTATATATCAGAGACGCTCTGGTATCCTTAACAGTTAGTTTAAAAGTCCAAAAACTAATTTTGAAAGAAGCAAACTGAAAAATAACAATTCGTTACTATACTAAAAAGAAATATATCTTAGTACAAATTAAAATGAATAAAAAAATCATAAAGCAACTTCAATAGAATAGTGAAGTGAGTCATGTCAATCATGCAAGCCGAAACTACACAGAAAAACTAGAGACATCATCTGAAACAACCACATATATGTTGTTAGTCCTATTATAACATGATAGCCAGTTAAACAAGCGAATCTCCTGCATCACCAAAAATAAAATGCAAAAATAACTCTTGTACTAATTTTAACACACCGTTCATATGCAATATTAGAAACTTCATATAAATACCTTCTCTAAATCCTGTACAAAGCCACCGACGTTATCAGACTCAAAGTTGGTTAATGGTGAAACCCAAATATATCCATTATTGCCCAAAATAACACTAACACCTATTGGCAAATTATGAAAATGAGTTTTACTTCTTTTGATTAATGATGGAAATACTTTTACAAAAACTCCTTGAGAAAGTTTTCCATACTTCAGACTTATACGTGTGTGTAATGACAAAGAACCGTCTGCAAATACGTTTTGTACTTCGGCACTAATTAAATCACCTTCTTGCAAATACTGCCTCATCATCTGTTCATCTTCTGCAGATCTTCTCCTCTGTAATTTTCAACGGATAAAAAACTATCAATACAAACATTACAAGCTACCAATTCTCCTCCAGGTAGATTTACGGAAGACAACAGTAATACGGAATCTAAACGAGAATTTGTATCAACCTTCCATCGTTTCTGTTGGACTTCTGTGATGCGGCCCACAACAACATCGCCTATTTCTCCATTGTATCTACTTTTTAATGGGCGTATTGATATTAATTTATTTACTTGTTCCTTAACACCAGCAACTGAAGCAATTAAATTACCGTCTCCTTCATAGGTGCCATGACCCCTGAATAACAAGAAAGTTAGTTTTAGCATTGTTTGCATAGTATACTTACCTCATAAACTCTTTCTGCTCACATATTACTTTTCCAGGAGTATATATTTTGGGAACCCTATTGATAAGAGCAACTGATGGATCAACACGATTTTCCGCCAATCGAATATGTATTTTAGGAAGCATGTTTATTTTCCCATGCAGAAACTTAGGTTAGAAAAATAATAACAAAATGTATTTACGATTACTGATTGATATTAATCATAAATACTGTCCCCGAATCAAAGATTTCTATTAAAACTGCAGCCAATCAGCTTTAAGTATAACTGTTGTAAAAATGAAAAAAAATTTGATGAATTCAGACAAACCATTGCCTATGATTTATACCTTGTAGGATTTTTATAATAGATATCTATAATTAGCTAAGCTGTTAGCGTGTAATATTTACATTGTGTAAAACAATATTCACATTTTCAATTGTAATACACTCCGACTACTTGGTGGGTTTTTAAGTGCCATTTATTAAGATGGATTTACAATTTAATTATAATTTTAATTTCACCCAAAATTTAATATAACACTTTTACATTATTTAAACATGACAAAGATAAATTTTATTTACTTTTTTCCATAATACAATAAATAATTGGTTAGGCAATCCACAAGACGTCCATTTCAATTTAAACATAATAGCAAAATTGTTATAACATAATCATCCTAGAAGGAATACGTTTGTCAGTTTACTGTCTGGGCATCAATTCGTTCATTAGAAATTAAACTCTTTGAGAGAACTTGCAAATGAGTATCCTTGAAACCACGCAAAAGCCAAGCCGAACGCAAGGGAAATGTAGACGAGCTGTTGCTGCCCAGCTAAACTTATGAACAACCATTTACAAAATGCATTTTGAATTTGTGGAAGTTTATGTTTAGCAATAGAATTTTGACTTTCGCTGCTGCATGGGGGTTCCGTTTAACTTCACTTAATAAAATGAGTAAAGATAGACACGTCATAATTGAACAAAAAAGAATTATTACGGATTTCATTCAAAGTGAACCCGATTTGAAATTTGTATGCCGGGAAATTAAAGCTGGATTTGTAGATTGCTCTTGCGTAAATGACTAAACGGTTTCAATAAAATCTTACGCCAATATTTTATTCAAACAGAAATATTTATATCTGTTAAATGAAAAGAATCGTATCTCGTCATACTGTTCGTGTTCGTGCCGCATTTAATTTTGACTCTTCGACATTTGTTCTAAGATTGTATGTTAACATAGTTCTTTAAAATTCATTTTGCAGTAAAAAATAATTATCTAAAAGTCTTAAATATAAATAATAATCAATTACTTTAAAATCCAAACATAAACTTAACCCAACTTCAATGGAACGTCGAACTTTTCTCTATAGAGATTTTATTTTCTTTCAATAAAAGGCAAGAAAATTTAAAAGTGTGTATTTTTTATCACGTCGGGGTCAAACTTTTTTTTCCATTTCGAATGGACCTGCACCTTGCCGAAGTTCTAAAGTACTAGAACAGGTGAAATGGCTTGCGTGTTCTAATGAGCTAAAGAGCCAGGCTACATGTCCAACCAAAGTAGTAGGGTCGTTAGTGAGGAACCAGACTAAGACAGGTCCCCGAAAGAAGGCAGCGGCTCTTTCGGTACTCTTTCGGTACAAACATGATGGCATTCTCTGAGGTAAAACATTCCGGAGTTAAAATAGTCCCTCATTCGGATCTCCGGGAGGGGACTACTTCGGAAGATGCGATCGGAAAGTTATAAATAAGAGTCGGGAACATTCTGCGAGTCGGAGCGTAGAATGTTGGAAGTATGAAACAAGTAGGTAAGCTAGAGAACCTAAAAATCGAAATGAATAGGTTATCACTAGACATAGTAGGGATCAGCGAGGTTCGGTGGCCAGAGGCGGGGGATTTTTGGAGTGGAGACTTCATCGTAATTCATACTGGAGCAGAGGAAAGAAATTTGGGGGTGGGGATAGCGGATGCGGAAATAGATATGAATCTGTGTAGGAAATTACTTACAAAAGAACGAAAGAGTACTCATGGTTAGATTAGAATCTAAACCGGTAAACACAGTGATAATACAGGTATACATGCCCACCTCTAGCTACAGTGACGAAGAGGTAGAAACCATCTACAAAGATATCGAAGACATATTAAAATACATAAAAGAACATGAGAATTTAATAATTACGGGGGATTTTAATGCCGTGGTAGGCGAGAGGAGACGGTAGTAGGTTTATTTGGTTTAGGCACGAGAAGCGACAGAGGAAATAGGCTGGTAGAATTTTGCGATAAGAACAACTTAACCATCACAAACACATTATTTCAACATCATGTTAGAAGACGATATACGTGGAAGATGCCAGAAAATATAGGAAGATATCAAATAGATTACATTCTTGTTAGACAAAGGTTTAGGCATCAAGTAAAAGACTGTAGAAGCTACCCAGAAGCAGATATAGATGCTGACCATAACATCGTAATTATGAAGGCCACGCTTAAATTTAAGAATGTAAAAAAAAGAAACGAAAAAAGGAAATTGAACTTAGAGAAACTAAAAGATAAAGATATTTAAGAAAGATTCGAAAAAAAGTCAAATGAATTGCTCAAAGATATTGGGAAAATATCTGATACTAAGGAAGTAGAAACAGAATGGAATAACATTAAATCCAGCCTAGACATGGCGGTCAGAGGTATTCAGGGGTATACACAAAAAGAAAATAAGAAACCATGGATAACAAAGGATATCCTGAATTTAATAGAAGAAAGACGAAAATACAAAAATAAATCAGACGAAACGGGAAAACAGACATACAAAGCAATAAAATGGGAAATTATTCGAAAATGCAGGAAAGCTAAAGAACTATGGATTGATGAAAAGTGCAAAGTGGTACAGAAGAAGATGAAAATAGGAAAGACAGACGAAGCCTGCAAATTAATTAGAATGAATTTTAGAGCAAAAATATAAGAGACGCACAAGGAAACGTCAGTATAGAAAACGTAGAGAAAGGGGGTAGGTGGCAAGAATATATAGAGAATATATATGCAGGAGAGGAACTAGCAGCATTAGAACAGGAATCAGACATTGAAAATGATGACTTGGGATATCCTATACTTAGAGATGAGTTTGAATTAGCATTAAAGAGTCTGAAAAATGGTAAGGCGCCGGGTACAGATAAGGTGCAAGCAGAAACTCTAAAAGCCGCTGGACAAGCAGTAACAGAACGTCTCTTCCAACTTGTAAGCTATATGTATGAGACAGGCGAGATACCCAAAGATTTCAAACGTAGCATCATAGTAACTATACCAGAAAAGAAAGGCGCGGATAGATGTGAAAATTTTCGCACAATAAGTTTGACAGCACACGTGTCAAAAATATTAACTAGAATTGTGCAAAGACGAATGGAAAAACGGACGGAAGAAATACTAGAAGAAGACCAATTTAGGTTTAGGCGAAACAGGGGAACACGGGAGGCTATTTTAGCTCTGAGGGTGATAATGGAGAAAACAATAGAAAAAGGGGAAAGCTTGTATATAGGGTTTGTAGGTCTGCAAAAAGCATTCGACAGTGTAAAATGGAAAAAAAGTTTGAAATACTCAAAAAGATTGGAATGTGTTATAGGGATAGACGAATAGTACATAGCTTATACAAACAGCAAACAGTAGTAATAGAATTAAAGCAGGAACGTAGAGAAGTAAACATTAGGAAAGGAGTGAGACAAGGATGTGCCCTATCCCCATTGATTTTTAACTTGTACATAGAAAAGGCAATGAATACTGTCAAATGCAAGAAGACATTTGGAATTACTATGCAGAGACAAAAAATTGATATGCATAGATTTGCAGATGATATAGCGGTATTAGCGTCTAACAAGAAAGAGTTAGAAGCTGTTCTTAATGAAATAGAAACGGTTCTAACAGAGAGATACGGTATAAAAATTAACAAAACTAAAACTAAAGTTCTAGTATGCAAAGGTGGGGAAAATAAATCAAAAACAAAGATACAAGTATGTAACACGAACTTACAAGAAAATACAAAAAGTTAAGGATTTCTGCTACCTAGGAAGCCAAATAACGCAAGATGGGAAAAGCACAAAAGATATAAAACGAAGATTAGCTCAAGGTCGTGCTACATTTAACAAGAAAAAGCAACTACTGTGCTCAAAGACCACAAACATAGAAACAAGAAAAAGATTGCTTAAAACATATGTGTGGAGCACAGCACTGTACGGCTGCGAAGCCTGGAGAGTAGGAGAAGCGGACAAGAAAAAGGTAGAAGCCTTTGAAATGTGGTGCTACAGACGTATGTTGAAGATATCATGACCAGACAAAGTTAAGAACGAAGAGGTACTAAAAATGGTGAGGGAAGAAAGAAATATGTGGAAAGCGGTAAAAAATAGGAGAGATAGAATGATAGGCCACATACTACGGCATGAGGGAATAGTGCGGAATATATTAGAAGCAGAGATAGGAAAAAAGAGAAGAAGAGGCAGACCTAGGTTAGACTACTGCACAGATAGTAAAAGATGTAGGCTGTAGGGGTTTCAGGGAAATGTGTAGGCTAGTCCAGAATAGAAATCAATGAAGGTACGCATCCAACCAATCCCAAGATGGATAAACTAATGACAAAAAGATAACTGTGCTTAAACATGATGATTATTATAAGTAACTACAAGAAGTGGTTGGGCAATATTCTCGAATAATGTTAAGTGTGTGAAAGGATTTACTGGAAAACCATTATTTCGGCAAATGTCTAAGTGTTGGGGGATCTTGGTAGTCACAGGTTGCTTAACCCCCTTTACTGAATCTCTGTGAAATAGGGCATAAAATTAGAAAACAATAGAAGGGGAACGAGCTGTATACACATGCTGTGTGAGAATTTCAGGGATCTATGAA
The DNA here is from genome assembly GCA_036346225.1 of Platerodrilus igneus. Taxonomy (NCBI): domain Eukaryota; kingdom Metazoa; phylum Arthropoda; class Insecta; order Coleoptera; family Lycidae; genus Platerodrilus; species Platerodrilus igneus. The sequence continues at coordinate 10,656,080 of JARFIW010000791.1, forward strand.
GGCTAACTCAGAATATAAATAAGTGCAAGTACGTGTCCAACCAGTTTTGAGACGGAAAACCTAATGACGAAAAAATAAGCGCAGATAAATCTGATGATTAGTATAAACAGCTAGTTGTTGGTTGCGAAATATCTGCAACCATTGTTGACTGTGCGAAAAGATATATTGGAAAATATATTAAATCGGTAAATCGTTAAGTGTTGGGGAAACTTGGCAGCCACAGGTTGCTTACCTTCTTTCACAACAACTGAAGGTCGAAGAAATAGGGTATATAACTGTAAAACAATAAAAGGTGACCGAACTGCATCTAACAAGAAAGAACAGCTCCTATGAGGAAAGACAACAAACATAGAACTAGAAGAAAATTGTTGAAAGCATATTTGTGGAGCACAGCACAGTATGCCTATGAAATACGGGCCGTCTGAAACGCAGACAGAAAAACGGTAGCGGCCTTTTGAAATGCTGTGCTTCAGATGTATGAGGACGATAGCATGGACAGACAAGATAATAACAAATAGGTTATAGAATTAGTAAGGGGACAAGGGTGCCTGGGGGAAAAAGAGAAATAGAAGGGCGGAATACGTTCTAAGGCATTTTTGGGAATAGTATGGAATATATTACAAGCAGAGATAGGAAAAAAGAGGTAGATGTAGACCTAGATCAGATAGTGATAGATGCAGACTGCAAATTTCAGAGAAATCTGTAGGTTAATCAGAATAGGAAACAATGATGGTACGCGTCTAACCAGTTCCAGGACTGAAGACCTAACGATGATGATTTTCTATTGTTTGCAGTAGAGAAGAGTTTGGAGAATAGGTAAAAGTGAAAGTTATACAATTTCTCTTAGTATTTTTATTTTTCAATATTGACGAATTAGTCCCTTTAGTTAAAAATAGAAAATAGTGTTCATATTTACATAGTTATCATAAATAAATATGTAGCATGGTAAAAGCTGCCTTATCCAATTCTTTATACACATTCACAGTTTAGATGCATTAATGGCCTATTCTTTTAAAAGAAACTAACATATCATAATGTGATTCAGGTGCACAATATATATTATGATTGTTATCTAATTAGGTCAATAGTACAATCGAAAGATATTACTTATCGAGTATTCAGATGTTGTAGAACAACTTAAAGCTCCAGATTTCTCTTTATACACTATTTCATAAATACACTTAATGTACCTGCATTAACCGTATTTATTTGACTTTGCTCCATACGGATTCATGTGTGATGCAGAGGTTTTTCAATAAACCATAGAAAAAGAAAGCCTTCATAGTCGGGTATATATTTTAATTTGTTGATTAGTATTAAATCCTCTACAGTTGGATGTTTGAATATTTCTTACAATTATCTAAAATATAACCCAAATATGATGTCAAAAATTGTGGTTATGTTAGTATTTAAATAATAATATATTTTTACCTAAAATTCAATTTTACACGTCATGTTAGATAAGTTCCTGTGAAAAGTAACTTATAAAAAATGTTCATAATAATATTCTGTTTTTCAACGTTTATTTTCTCCTGTTATACTAGTGATGTCAAAGGATTTGATGACACAATCTTGTTTGATATTCAGTGGCCCGGTAAAAAACTTAATAATGAATTAGCTCTTACAGATGATGATCATGTTATTATAACTACTGCTTACAAGGAAAAATATAAATGTATTCTACCTAAGCTTCAAGACAAGGAAACAAGTTACGCAGATAATTATGAAGGTCCTACACCCATAGAATTGTTAGCCCCATTATTTAGTCAAACGGCATGTTCATATCGTTTGGAATCTTACTGGACTTATGAAGTTTGCCACAGCAGACATATTCGGCAGTATCATGAGGATCGCGAAGGCAAAAAAGTAAAAGTGCAAGAATATATTTTAGGTGAATGGGATAAGAATCAATATAATGCTCTGGTAACCGAATTAAAATCTCCGGCAAATAAAAATATACCAATTCCTCACAAAAAGATTGATGGAAATGATTTGCCTTATTTTGAAGTGATAATGGGAAATGGAACTTTATGTGAACTAAACCAGAACAAACCAAGGATGACCAAGGTTCTGTACGTATGTTTTGCAAGTGGTAAGCATGAAGTGTTTTCAATAAAAGAGATTTCAACTTGCGTTTATGAAACTATTATTCTTTCACCATTGTTGTGTGAACATCCCAAATATAAAGTACCTGAAATGGGTGAAAATTCGATAAACTGCTTACCTTTGGATGACAGTTTAGATAAGCCTAGAAATTTAATGAAAATGGTTCAGGAACAAAACAAGCTTAAACACAAAACAGAGGATCGTGTGCGTGTTGAATTTCATCATTTGGATTTAAATGAAAAGGAGAGTCTGCCGAAAATACCTGAAACTAATTTAGGTTTCAATACATTACCTGTGAAAAGATTTCTATCTGGTGAAGAATGTTTAATTGGTGGTACAGGATGGTGGCAATATAAATTTTGTTATGGAAAATCGGTTCATCAATATCATGCAGAAAAGGATGGAATACAAACGTCAATTAACTTAGGTAGTTTTAATATAGAAAAGCATTTGCAGTGGCTTGTAGAGAATCCTAATAAACGTCCAAAACCATTAGGACAACGAACACATATATCGCATCTATATGCAGATGGTAGCATGTGTGATAGGACCGGAAAACCAAGACGGACAGAAGTAAAATTGAAATGTATGCAAAATCTTTCAACTCCTACTGCTGTGTCGTTATACCTGTTAGAACCAAAATATTGTGAATATATTCTTGGTGTTGAGTCACCTTTAATTTGTGATATTTTGGATAAGGCTGATAAGGATGGTTTGGTAAAGTTGGAAGATGATGTTGAAGTTACGGTAATTGATGTTACTCCTCCAAATGTTTAACATCAGTTTAACTAAAGTGCAATTTATTTATTTTGTAAATAATATAGTCAGTGTGACTGTTTTATCTTTAGTTCGTTATTTATTATTGTTTTCATTTCACATTTTTGAGAGTAAAAGACTTGCTCATAATTTTTTACGAATCAGATGCATAAGTAATTCAGGTTTTTATAGTAACGTCAAATTTTTACATGTAAAATTAACGCTGGTAGAAATATAATGTGTCAACAGTTATTGTAGTCTTAGGTAGGTGTTGGGAAACTACAAACTTCCTCAGACAGGCAATTATTTGCAGTGTGTTACAAGAGTTGCACAGATGTATGACGGGTTAGAATATAGTTTTATATTCGGTTAAACCACACCATAAGAACAACTACAGAGCCAATTTAACTTCTGTATATTTTGTAACTTAACACTCAAATACCTAAAATATAATTTTTACAACAAATATGCAAACTCTAAATTACTTACAGTTGCCTCTCTTTTTTATAGTGAACAAAGATATTTGAGCAAGATTAAACATGGTAAATTGACAATTCATTGACTTCAAAAAATATTTTTGTCTATACTTTCAAATCTATTTTCCGGCCTACTATAATTATTTTGTCCTGTTTTAATTTCTAAACATTCTTCACACTCCCACCCAGTGCAGCGTTAGTTAACGGATGCTGCACTCTCTTCTAAATTTGGTTTTCTACTTGTAGCACCGCTAACTTGAATGCCGGTCTTTCATAAATACCGGTACTGGTTTGAACCTTAGCCCTCCTTACTATTCCGTCACGAGCTTTAAGAACTTGTATGATCCTACCTTTTGGCCAATTACATCTAGGTAGGTTTTATCAAATAACTACAATGTCACCCTCTTTAACGCTTGGTGATTGGTCGTGCCATTTAGGACGTATCAATAGTTGTGGTAGGTACTCGGTTACAAATCGACGCCAACACTTGTCTGCAAATTGCTCCCTGTAAAGGTAACTAGTTTTTTTGACTTTTGCGTCTAGATCAATAGAACTCATTAGTTTTTCGCCGTTCGTCGATCCTACTAAAAATGATTTGGTGTGGCGCTTCAGACTCTTCACTGTCTAAAGGTAGATAAGTGAGTGGCCTCGAGTTGACAATATTCTCAGCCGCGATTAGGCAGCTTTGAAGGAGTGGGTCAGTGGGTGTTCTTGACGGTAAAGCATCATACAGTGCAAGTTTAACCGATCTCACAAGACGCTCCCATGCTCCCCCCATATGCGGGGATAGAGGACAATTGAAATGAAACGACATCTCCGGGCTAACAAATTCTTTGGCTATTATCTGAGGATCAAGTTTCTTCAGCTCTTCTTTCAGAATGCGTTCTGTGGCTATAAAGTTAGTCCCTCGATCACAGTATTCTGGTCCTTTGAACCACCGATCAGATACTTTTAGCGAGGGTAGACTAGTCCATTTCGTTGCTTCATCCGCCACATTCAGTTTACTAGGAACATATCGCCAGTTTGATGTCAGAGAGTTGTCCTGTATTTCCGCAATGCGATAGGCAATAAACTTGCAACATTTTCTCGGATCTTCTGACCGAATCCAACTTAATACGGTTACAGAGTCAGACCAATAATGGATCTTACTGACTGTAACAGCTAAATGTCCGAGAATACCTTTTGCAAAACGCGCCCCCAATACCGCACTTTCCAGTTCCATCCGTGGAATTGTTTGTAACTTTATTGGTGCGACTCGAGTTTTCGCACCCAATAGCGTACATTCTGTATTATTTCCTTGGATTATTCTTAAATATGCTACAGCTGCACTGGCGTTTTCGCTTGCATCGACAAATATGTGCAGTTCCACTGCAGAATTAAGCCAATTAGTAAACGTATTTAAATAACATCGCGGAATCGCAAGTTTTTCTATCGCTAATAAGTGTTTCAGCCACATAAGCCATTTTTCATGCTGTTTGTCAGTGATAGGTTCATCCCAGGTTATCTTACTTCGCCAAATCTCCTGAAGTAGTATTTTTAAATACACTAAAAAATTTGATATAAGTCCTAGGGGGTCATAGATAGACATCAAGGTCCGCAGAATTTCGCGTTTAGTGGGTTTGCGTACTCCTTGTAAAACGTCCTTGTTCGCTTTGTTAAAGCGTAGTGAAAATTCAATACAATCGGTATTTAAATTCCACCACATACCAAGGACCTTTTCTGTTTTATCTTCACAGTTAACATCTATGCTGAATCGGGCTGGGTTTGGTGGCTCTGAAGAGTTCATTTCTAACATAAATTTCTGTGAATTGGAATACCATTTTCTAATTTCGAAGTTAGCTTTTGAATGGATAAGCGTAACTTGTTTGGCATTTTCAAGGGCCTCGGATTCTGTGTCTGCAGTGTCCAACAGATCATCCACGTAGTGGTTTTTGATGATCGTTTCAACAGCTTTAGGGTATACTGCGGCGAACTTAGTCGCGTTATAGTTTTTAACAAACTGAGCTGAACTCTCTATACAGTTCAATCTCCGCAATGCCATTTGTCTGCTGTCAGGAAATTTAAACGAATCAAACTTCCAAATCAAACCAATTTTATACTGATTGTCTTCTTGAATCACCGTAGACTGTATTATCTTATGTGCCCGTTTAGATTCCTTTGAAGCGATGGTATTGGTTGGGGTAATTCCTAAACTTTCTATTGAGAAAAATTGTTTAACCGCCTCATGCAGTTCTTTTTCGTCATGCAATTTGGACGAGCATTGGCAAACGTAATAACTATAATTTTGTGGTTCAGGTGGCCCCAAGGCAAACACTGTCCAACCTAGTCTACATTTAGCCGCAATCGGTTGCTTCTCGGCACCCTCTCTCACCTTGAGTGGCACTGCTAAATCCCAATTATCCAGGCCAATAAGAATCTGTGGATTGACATCGTAATAAGAGTCTATAGGTAATCCGTTGAGGTAGGAATATTCTTGTTTGAGCGTAGAAGAATTTAAAGTTTGTACTGGAAGGTCTAGAGTTTTAACCGTGCGAGCGGGACGATTATGAAATCGCGTAGCGCCTTGAAAGCTTCTGCCAATACTGATTAGGATCCTTTGCGACTGGTTTTCAATTCGTTGATGCGTACCCGTCCATCTTAAACATAATGGTTCATTATCGCCCTGTACATCTAATTTTCTAGCAACACTTTCGTTAAGCATTGTGATAGATGTACCTTCATCCAAAAAGGCATATGTATCAACCGTCTTGTCTCCATTCATTAATTTTACTGGTAGTATCAGGAACCTGATACTTTGATTCAAGGCTTTATGACACACACTAAATTCTGCATTAGAAACGTCATTGCGAACGGTCTCGCATAATAATGGGATTTTAGGAGCTGATCCCAATTCAACATCTTTGTGAAGAAGAGGGTGATGCTTATTTTGACACTGTGTTTGATCGCATTTAACTGGAAATCTACATGGGAAGCGATGTTTTTTCAAGCATAATTTACAAAGATTAAGTTTTTTAACAGTCTCCCATTTTTTGTCCAAAACATATGCTTTGAACTTGCTGCACTCAGCGATGGATCTACAACTACCCTGGCATAATATACAAGTGGTTCATTTATTGTTAGTGAAACTACTTGTAGGCTCATGGATATTGAATCTTCCTTTTTGATGATTTTTGTTGTAGATATCTAAAGTGGGTAGAGACGTGCAAATATTAGTGGCTAGATGGTATAACCAATCCGCAAGGTCAGTAAGGCCAGAGAACTCATGCTTAGTACTACGATAAATAGCCCAATTTATCTTCAGCTGGGAAGGTAGTTTTAGAAGAATTTCTTGCATTAGATTAGGGTTGTTTAAATAGTCTTTCATATTGGCCGCTTGTAAAGAAATGCACAGATTTTTAACCTCTAAAGCGAATTCAATTAATGTCTCAAGTTTATCATCTCTTGGGGGTGGTTGATGACGGATAGTCTTTATGTAAGTTTCTAGAACTTGCTCCGGTCTTCCAAACAGTAGTTTTAGAGTAGAGATGATATCAGGTACACATTCCGGCAGCGTTAGAAAACTGCAAACAGCCAACTTAGCAGGTCCATTCAAACTTTTCTGTAGCCGTAATAGATTTTCGCAATTGCTAAAACCGCAAAGCCTGGTTGACTGCTCATAACTACTAACGAACAAAGGCCATTCTTGTGGATTTCCGCTGAACATTGGCAGCTCTTTCGATATGTTTCTTCTAGCAGCATACTTTTGTGTCGTTAGTTCTGACTCCTCTAACGGACATCATGACCAGATTGTACGGCGGGTTTGTCAATGGGTTTTTTATGTCGATATTCGGAATTATTCCTCTGTGGGTAGCTCATCGAAAATTGTTGAGACTTGCGATTCCTACTATCGTCTCCAACACGATCGCAACAATTCTCTATATCCAATGATAACATTTTATTCTGTAACGGATCTACCTTTTCAATTTCTTCATCTTCTAAATTTTGACTGTTATCAGAGTCTTCATCAAGAAGCAACCGGGCTTTCTCAGTTAATTCTCTTTCTTTTTTAAGCAAGTCTCTTTCCTCTTGTAGTAGCCGCAGCTTCCAGATACGTTTGCTACTAGAAGTTGAACCAAGCTTGTCACTTTCAGCATGGAAACTCAGTTTTGATTTGCCAGAAGTAACTGTTTTAGCTAATCGTGGTTTAGACTTAACTGAAGAGTTTTCCCTTTGTTGCATCATTGTTGCTTGGCTCTCAGCAGTGCCTTTAACAGAGCCTAAATTCATGTTTTGGGCGATACAAATAGGGCATTGCCAAGTGTCATTCTTGGCTACCTCATCTGTGACATCGACGCACTCATAGCAGCACCATTTCCTACAGTTAGTGCACTCTACCATCTCTGTCGCTCTGTAGGGTTTGTCGCAAATTGGGCAGTGTTCCCTCGTTTTCTTTTGCAACGAACTCATTTTGCGCATTTCTAGTAGACCGTAGCTATACGTATTACTTTGGTCAATTTACAATTTTTTCTATTTCAGCTTTGTTCCTTAATTTCCAATGTATTTGAGCTTTTGTTGGGAAACTACAAACTTCCTCAGACAGGCAATTATTTGCAGTGTGTTACAAGAGTTGCACAGATATATGACGGGTTAGAATATAGTTTTATATTCGGTTAAACCACACCATAAGAACAACTACAGAGCCAATTTAACTTCTGTATATTTTGTAACTTAACACTCAAATACCTAAAATATAATTTTTACAACAAATATGCAAACTCTAAATTACTTACAGTTGCCTCTCTTTTTTATAGTGAACAAAGATATTTGAGCAAGATTAAACATGGTAAATTGACAATTCATTGACTTTTCAAAAAATATTTTTGTCTATACTTTCAAATCTATTTTCCGGCCTACTATAATTATTTTGTCCTGTTTTAATTTCTAAACATTCTTCACAGTAGGTGTATAATCACATGTCATTGTTGTTGCAAATACAACCAATTTTTAATTGATTGCGAGACTATCTATAGCAAACCCATGCCTTATGGCAATCGATATTGGCATAAGCAGTAGATCTTTTATTTAGCAGCTCAAATTCTGTTGTCCTTTTAACCGTCTCATTACACTGATTTGCATGGTGTCTGATTGGAAGTGGTATCATATTCAAGTTGTAATACAAAATAACTTAAAACGAATATAAAATTCAAACAACACCATTAGACCTAGAGTTGTGCCATTTTCAACAGTCCCTTGAGGTGCATCCTTATTAACCATTAGTAGGTGCACTAGATTGAGGCAATTCTAGTGTGATAAGCCTTACTGCAGTGCACTCAAATACACCATTTGCGATTTGAAATGTAGCACTTCTTACTTGAACATCAGCAGACATGCACTTGCACCACTCTTCCTCTAGACCAGTGATTTCTGTGATTGTCCTTATCTACAACCAGTACAATGTCATTTATTCCCAAGGGCAATTCTTGTTTATACCACTTACCTTGCAATAGCAGGTATGGTAAATATTCGGGCACAAATCTTTCCGAGCAACGATTAATAAATTGTTCTCTGTAATCGTAGGTGTTTCTCAAAACTTTAGCGCTGTTCGTTATAGCTGCCACTGGCTTATCACTGCCGGACGATAGTCTCAAAAAATGATTTGATGTTAGGGCTTCTGATTGCTCGCTGTCCAAGGGTAAATAAGTCATCAGATCCTCGGAACTGGTTAGACACGTACTCTCATTGTTTCCTATTCAAAACTAACCTACACATTTTCCTGAAATTTGCAGAGTCTGCATCTAGGTCTACATCTGCCTCCTTTTTCCTATCTCTGCTTGTAATATATCTCATACTATTCTCCAAAAATGCTTTAGAACGTATTCTGTCCTTCTATTTTTCCACAGATATCCTTGTTCCCTACTATTTTCATAACCTATTTGTTATTAACTTTGTCTTTTCCTGCTATCATCCTTATACATCTGAAGCACAGCATTCCAAAAGGCTGCTATTGTTTTTCTGTCTGTTTTTCCTACTGCCCGTATTTCATAGGCATATTGTGCTGTGCTCCACACATACTTTCAACAATTTTCTTCTTGTTTCTATGTTTGTTGTCTTTCATCATAGGCGCTGCTCTATCTTGATAGATGCAGTTAGGTCCCCTTCTATTGTTTTCCAATTATATACCGTATTTCTTCGACATTCAGTGGTTGTGCAGGGGGGTAAGCAGCCTGTGGCTGCCAAGATTCCCCAACACTTAGACATTTGTCGAATTGACAGTTTTCCAGTAATTCCTTACACACAATTAACATTATTCGAGAATATTGCCCAATTTATCCATCGTGGAACTGGTTGGATGCGTACCTCCATTGATTTCTATTCTGAGCTAGCCTACACATTTCCTTGAAATTCCTACATCTTTCACTATCTGTGTGCAATAGTCTAACCTAGGTCTACCTCTACTTCTCTTTTTTCCTATTTCTGCTTCTAATATATTCCGCACTATTCCCTCATGCGGTAGTATGTGGCCTATCATCCTCTCTTCTATTTTTAACCGTTTTCCACATATTTCTTTCTTCCCCTACCATTTTTAGTACCTCTTCATTCTTAAATTTGTCTGTCCATGATATCTTCATCATACGTCTGTAGCACCACATTTCAAAGGCTTCTACCTTTTTCTTGTCCGCTTCTCCTACTGTCCAGGCTTCACAGCCGTAGAGTGCTGTACTCCACACACATATGTTTTAAGCAATCTTTTCCTTGTTTCTATGTTTGTTGTCTTTGAACACAGTAGTTGCTTTTTCTTGTTAAATGTAGCACGACCTTGTGCTAATCTTTGTTTTTATATCTTTTGTGCTTTTCCCATCTTGCGTTATTTGGCTTCCTAGGTAGTAGAATTCCTTAACTTCTTGTAAGTTCTCGTTACCAATTTGTATTCTTGTTTTTGATTTATTTTCCCCTCCTTTGCATACTAGTACTTTAGTTTAATTTTTGTTAATTTTCATATCGTAACTCTCTGTTAGAACCATTTCTATTTCATTATGAGCAGCTTCTAACTTTTCCTTGCTAGATGCTAATACCACTATATCATCTGCAAATCTAAGCATATCAATTTTTGTCCCTGCATAGTAATTCCAAATGTCTTCCTGCATTTGACAGTAGTCATTGCCTTTTAATGTAGAAATTCAAAATTAATGGGGATAGGGCACATCCCTGTCTCACGCCTTTCCTAATGTATACTTCTCTACGTTCCTGCTCTAATTCTATTACTGATGTTTGTTCTTTGTATAAGCTATGTACTATTCGTCTATTCCTATAACTCATTTTAATCATTTTGAGTATTTCGAACATTTTTTTCCATTTTACATTGTCGAATGCTTTTTCCAGATCTACAAACCCTATATACACGCTCTCCTCTTTTACTATTGTTTTCTCCATTATCGCTCTCAGAGCTGAAATAGCCTCCTGTGTTCCCCTGTTTTGCCTAAACCCAAATTGATCTCCTAATATTTCTTCAGCTAGTTTTTCCATTCGTCTTTGTACAATTCTAGTTAATATTTTTGAAACGTGTGCTGTCAAACTTATTGTTCGCAATTTTCACATCTATTCGCGCATTTCCTTTTTGGTATAGTTACTATGATGTTACGTTTGAAATCTTTAGGTATCTCACCCGTCTCGTACATATAGCTTACAAGTTAGAAGAGACATTTTGTTACTGCTTGTCCGGCGGCTTTTAGAGTTTCTGCTTGCACCTTATCTATACCTGCCGCCTTAACAGACCCTTTAATGCTAATTCAAACTCATCTCTAAGTATAGGATATCCCAAGTCATCATTTTCAATGGCTGATTCCTGTTCTAATGCTGTTAGTTCCTCTCCTGCATATAAATTCCCTATATATTCTTGCCATCTACCCACTCTTTCTACATTTTCTATAATGACGTTTCCTCCTGTGTCCTTTACATTTTTGTTATATGGTTTTATATCCCTAAAATTGATTCTAATTAGTTGGTACGCTTCATCTGTTTTTCCTACTTCCATCTTAGTTTGTATCTCTTTGCACTCTTCATCAATCCATTGTTCTTTAGATTTCCTGTATTTGCGAATAGTTTCCCATTTTATGGCTTTGTATCTCTGTTTCCCTGTTTCGTCTGATTTATTTTTGTATTTTCATCTTTCTTTTATTAAATTCAGCATATCCTTTGTTATCCATGGTTTCTTATTTTCTTTTGTGTATACCCCAGAATATCTCTGGCCGCCATGTCTAGGCTGAATTTAATGTTATTCCATTCTGTTTCTACTTCCTTTAGTATCAGATGTTTTCTCGATATCTTTCAGCAATTTATTTGACTATATTTCGAATCTTTCTTGAATATCTTTATCTTTTAGTTTCTCAAAGTCAAAGTGCCTTTTTTTGTTTCTTTTTTCAAATTTTTAAATTTAAGTGCGGCCTTCATAATTACGTTGCTGTGGTCGGTGTCTATATCTGCTTCTGGGTAGCTTCTACAGTCTTTTACTTGATTCCTAAACCGTTGTCTAACAAGAATGTAATCTATTTGATATCTTCCTATATCTCCTGGCATCTTCCATGTATATCGTCTTCTAGCATGATGTTGAAATAATGTGTTTGTGACGATTAAATTGTTCTTCTTGCAAAATTCTACCAACCTATTTCCCCTGTCGTTTCTCGTGTCTAAGCCAAATAAACCTACTACCGCTCCTTTCCTACCCTCACCTACCACTGCATTAAAATCCCCCCTAATTATTAAATTTTCATGTCCTTTTACGTATCTTAATATGGCTTCGATATCTTTGTAGATCGCTTCTACCTTTTCGTCACTGTAGCTATAGGTGGGCATGTATACTTGTATTATTACTGTGTTGTTACATGCCAAAAATTGGCATTTCACACTTTTTAATTTGTTAGTGAATTCGCGCCAATATTTTTAAAAAATAGACTTGTGCATTTCCGTCACTTCGGACAGTTGCGTCGGCGCAAGAGAATGCGCAGACGTGGAGTGAGGAAGTAAGGACGCGGTTTCCGACACGACGATTATTAGCCAACGAGACGTCGAACAGTGAGGTTTATCTGTGTCGTCCCTTTTGTCTTTTGTCTTTTAGAATGAAGGTTTCCTTCTTACCTTTGTCCTTATCGTGCCCTATCTATCATTATCGTCCCGCTGCAGAAAGAAGAGGGAAGACAAAGCAATCTGGCTTCAACGAGGGCGTAGCCCGACCCACGCCCAAAATGAAGATGAGTATTGTTCCTGCGCAAGAATAACCGCAAAGTCGTGAAGAATTCCACATTTTAAGTGAGTACATTTTTATCTTTTCCTTTAAGGCGCCTCTTGTATCACAATAAACATTTTTGGTATGTGATACAATTTGAAACACAATTATGACGTAATAGCTTTATTGTGCAATATTACGTACGATTTAGTATGTATTGCCAACTGTCATAGTGGCTCTGACATGCACACGAGGAACTATAACGGTTATACCTTACACTATAACAGCGTTTACCGGTTTAGATTCTAATGTAACCATGAGTTCTCTTTCGTTCTTTTGTAAATAATTTTCTACACAGTATCCTATCTTTTTTCGCATAACTATTCTCACACCCAAATTTCCTTCCTCTGATCCTGTATGAATTACCCTGAAGTCGGCACTCCAAAAATCCCCCGCCTCTGGCCACCGAACTTCGCTGATCCCTACTATGTCTAGTGCTAATCTATTCATTTCCATTTTTAAGTTTTCTAGCTTACCTACTTACTTCATACTTCTAACATTCCACGCTCCGACTCGCAAAATGTTCTCTTATTCTAGACTTTCCGATCGCATCCTCCAAAGTAGTTCCCTCCCAGAGATCCAAATGGGGGACTATTTTAACTCTAGAATCTTTTACCCCAGAGAATGCCATTATGTTTATTTCAAATTAAGTACGCTGTGGTGGTTTCCTGTTGCCTTCCACATCGCGGTAGTGTGTCTTAGACTGCCATACCGACCCCTATAGTCTCTGCCAATCTAAGTACCGAAAGAGTCACTTCCCTCTTTTGGGAACCTGTCTTTGTCTGGTTCTTCACTATTGACCCTACTACTTTGGTTGGACCTGTAGTTTGGCTCTTTAGCTCATTAAAACACGCAAGCCATTTCACCTGTTCTAGTAATCTAGAACTTCTACAAGGTGCAGGTCCATTCGAAATGGGGTAAATAAGTCAACGGCCAAGAATTTAGTGTTCTCAGCTGCCATCGAGCAACTTGGTAACAGTGGTTCGCTTGGGTTTCAACTTGATTATGAACCATAAAGTACGATTTTTGTTGCTCTTATCGACCTTTCGATATGTGGGGGGTGTTGAAATGCCATCCCAATTCTGGGCTTACAAGTGACTGTAACTTTTTGTTCATTGAATTTTTTATTTCTTTAAGAATTTGTTCACAGACAATAAAATTTGTTCCGCTGTCACTCATTATGACAGGTTGGTCCCTCCTGACCATGAAATCCCGAATACATACAATGCAGTGGTCAGTGTCTACTTTGTGTGCGCTCTCAATATGAATGACCGAACTGTTAGATGTGAACAACACGTTCCATTTCTTTTTAGATCATCTACCTGCAAACACATGTGAGACCCCAAAGCAGTCGGTCCCCACAAATGTAAAGGGTTTTGTATAGTATGACTTGCACTAGGCAGAGGTGACAATTCAGGTTTTTGTGGTTGTGTAAACACGAGTTTTTGATTTACTACAGTTTTGTCTGATTGAATTCAGATTAAGACTAAGCTTTGGAACAAAATATCTTCTTCGAAATTCATTTACTACCGTATCATGTTTTGATAAACATAGGCACTGATAGTAAATTAGTATTTCGAAATTCATGAAAATTTCGACTATAAATTGGTGCTATGTAACTCACTACATAAAATGTGGTAATGAAGCCATTAAGTGGCCAGTTACCCCTAAACCAGAGCTTGACTGCTGTTGGTACAAGGTGCTGGACTTCCCCTATCTAGCTGAAAATTAGTGGTCCAGAAGCAAACAAAACAATATACAAGCTGACGAAAGCTTACTATCTACTCACGTATTAACGTTTCAGAAGTTGAATGCTTCCAAATTTATAACAAATTTCTGAGAACAGTTGGAAGTGCTTACCGTGCTATAAACATTTTTAAAGAAATGGTTGGAAAGAATTCATTACCCCTAAGATTTATGAGTGGTTCAAAGCTAAATAAGGCGAGAATATGGTAAATAGTCATAGCACAAAGGGATCATTACGGTGAAACAATTACCTACTTGTTTCTTCATTTCCAAAAAAGTACAGTAACTGTGTGTGGATGTTAAATTTGATATGATACAAATTTCCATAAAGCTATCAATTAGCAAAATGTCAACAGTTTAATATACCTTAAAACTAAATACATGAAACTCATACATATAATTTAAATTATAAATTAAAAGAAAGGTACATGTAAGACACATGGACAAAATTTAGATTAGATTAATCATAGCTAGTATAAACCTAGTTAAGGTCACACAAAAACTCCTCAGAAGTATAGTGGGTTTTGTCTATGAGGAAAAGTTTAAATTGGGTTCTGAATTGCTTATAGCTTGTTTGAGTTTTAATTGATTCGGGCACTGTATTAAAAAACGTATTGCTTTTATATATTAAACTGTTCTTAACTAGAGTGGTTTTTGATATAATAGGAGGATGTGAGACAAACTTTATTATATGAATTTTCAGGCTCATGCAAATTAAGACTGCTTTTATTAGATATATTGCTGTGAAATAGCCCTACAATTGAATGTTATATAAATTTTGCCGTAATCTCTGCCCACGATTATTTCGCTAAACAACTTTGCTATGTCACAGCCCCTAACGTTGCCGTCGCCTTTTAAAGCTTTACTGTTGTGTTCGTAGTCTGTCTTTATCCTCTGCATTTCTAAATTCTATAATTCCTTGAATTTGTATGTCTTGGCTAGCTCAATTTATTAAACACAGAGTGCCCTACATCACGACAAAAAGGATTGTTTAACCCCTTTTGTTTCTATTACCTATCTGTTAAAATAATGTAAATGAAAATGAAGCAATCCAAAAATATACAATATAATAATCGATAATATGCACACTTTTATGTCAATAACTTAATAATTTGTTTCAAATTCAAGAATTTGCCCCTGAATAAAATATTTATATTTATCTGATTCCACCAAAATTTATGTTCCCTGAGAGCTAGCAAAAATACCACTGTAATTACTTTTAAGTACGTTTTGAACGTTCAAAACGATCCTTTCTCTATTTTTCAAATTATTTTTGATGACCCTTACAGATATTTGATATGGCAAATATTAAATGTAAAAAAATTGAAAAACTGTCTTATACTAATAATGAATAAAATCTCTTACCTGTGTTTTCCCTGCGTGTTTCTAGAAACTGCCTCTGAATATTGATGGTCAGCACCCCTGAATTGTTACAGGTTGACTTGTTAGCGTAGTTTCTTCACTTGTTGACCAGAATGATTAATTAATTGTTTCTTGAATTCTCCCTTCGGATTTTGGAATGACTTGGAGTTTACCTGTAGTTTAAATTGAGTATTTTGGCGTTTATTTTATGATTCCTTGTAAGCTTATTTAGAATTTTCTTGAAGTATGTTTGTAGCTTAATTTAGAATTTTGTTTAGACGTTTATTTAGTCGTTCATTTAGATCTGGAGGTTTGTTTAGATGGATATTTAGAAGTATGTTTGGAAGTACATTCAGAGCCCTAAATTCTTAAATATTAGAATTAAATTCAATTAATAGTTTCTCTTACGTTTTAGTATCAAAACGACTACTTCTTGTTGTATAAATTGGCACTTTTAATTTTCACTATTTTAATAAATTATTAATTTTCACTAAGTTCACTTTTACGTAATATTTCACTTTTAATTGACGTTGTTAGTGTCTTGGTCGAAGAGATACTAAATGTTTACGAGGATACCATAGTATTTATAGACTCCTCCTATTTATTTTTCCTATTGGTGTTCATCGTGTGTTTGTTGATGAAGGCGTTGTATCTTGCGCTTATTTCCGCAGAACTCGGTATTTCTAAAAATTGCCTGTTCCGATTCTTGGTCAGACATTCCATTTCACACGTAGACGTTCAATTTTGTGTAGCATATTTCGCAGAAGGTCCAAACTTTATTGCATTTTGTCACGCCTTTCATGTTTGTGTTGACTATAGTTCAAACTTTATCATACCAGGGACCGCCTGTTATTTATTGTTTGTTACTCCAAATATGTTGGATTTCATCAAAATACAATGTCTTTGGTCACGTATTCATATTTCTATTATGACGAATTTGAACACGTTTACTTACTTATGCGTTGATTTATTTAATGATATTATTAAATAGCTAGTATGCCAGGTTGTTTATCTTCATCGATTACGTGCTTATTTTGATAAAACTTAATGCGTTTAAAACCTTATTTTTGCTCGTTTCTTTCCAGTTCTGGACTTGTATATTTAACTTAGAACATATTATACGACGTACACATTATTATTTTTGCTAAATAGTATCTGATTATTGAATAATGAGCTTCTTTCTTATGAATTAAATTGTTTATGATTTATATACAGTGTGCTCGCTATTGACTTTATGTAAAATAGTCGATTTACTCCTATTTAATGGTGGAATTGTTTGGTTTTCTTAATGCTAATAATATATACATGTATCTTACGACACCTATGACATACTATTTAACCACCTTCTTATCATAGCATTATATATATATATATATATATATATATATATATATATATATATAAAGATGTATCTGTAAACAAACTCTTATGAAAATAATAAGAGCTTATAGTCGTATACAAATCAGGCTAATAGTTGTATAGCCATTAACAAAACAATAACTTTATTACTTCGCAATGGGAGGAAACATCTACTGACCAGGGTTTCAGCTTCTTTAAGCATCTTCAGAGCGAATTAGTTTCCAACCCAATGAAGTAATCGAAGCTATATACTGATATAATTTTGAAGGAATCTCTGTACTATGGCAAAAGTAAATAATACCAGTATCAGGTTGTTGGAAACTAATCTGCTTTGACGAAGCTTAAAGAAGCTGAAACCGGTAAGTGGATGTTTCCTCCCCTTGTGAAATAATAATGCTATTGTTTTGTTAATGGCTATACAACTGTTAGCTCGATTTGTATAGTAAATAAGCTCTTATTATTTTCATAAGAGTTTATTTACAGATACATCTTATTTTTTATTGTGTTCTACACAAATTCCTTATTGTGGATGGTTAAGATATTGCACTTTTGAACAAAGGTTTACAATGGTCTTTAGAATTTGCACCATTCAACAATTTAATCGTCCTCTTCTGAATTCTATAGAAAACCTGGAAGAGTTCATTTGAGCATGCTCCTTATAATGCAACACCATAGTGAAGCAGTGTTTCGAAGTATGCATGATATATCGCTGTTGCTGCTTTTTCACCAATATTCAAGTTAACTATCTTTATACAGCAACATTCTGATGCAAGTCTATTTCCCAAGTAACCAACATATTGGTGCCATTCTAATTTGGAATCTATGAATATGCCTAAAAATTTGGAAGAGTCCGTGCCTAGTAAATAGTCATTGTATATTTTAATAATAAGAGAACAATTGAGATGACCATTATAATTAAATTTAATATAAAAACATTTTTTAAGTTCAATTTTAGGTAATGGTTTTGAAGCCACAAGTCAATTCGTTTTAAATCATTGTTAATTATAGCATTTAATTAATGCACTTTTTTATCCGAATAAATTAATGCCACATCATCTGCAAATAAGAAAATTTCACGTTCAAGTTTTAGATTGGCCAAGTCATTAACATACGATAAGAATAATGTGCCCTAGTACTGAACCCTGAGGTAAATCATACTTTACCTGTTGCAACCTAGATGCCATGTTGCTACTGTCAACATTGAGTTTCTTTATTTGCATTCGGTTGATAAAAAACGATTTAAATTAGTTTAGGCAAATACCTCTAACTCCTAGGCATTTGAATACATTAAAAAGTAGTAAATCCAAATTGATTCCTACTTAAAATGCCATACGACTCCATAAAAGCAAGTAATCTTTTTTTTATTAATGTCTCTACAATTTTAGATATGTTTGACAATAGAGAGATGGGCCTGTCATTATTTGAATCTGTTGTATCTCCTCCTTTAAAAAGTGGTTTAACTAAGGCTGCTTTAAGACAGTCTTTGAGTACCCCTGAGAGAAAGAGTCATTTATAATAGAAACTAATATTTGTAAAGAATGATTGTTTAAGCATTTAATTAACTCTTGTCAAGATCGACTGATGATTTATTTGCTAAGGATTGGATGATAGTATAAACTTCCCCAACATCTGTGAGAAATAATGTAAAAGCGTTACAGATTGCATGGTTTTTAGAAATACCAGGATGACACACTGTCAGACTCTTTCTGATAAATAATGCAGTCGATGTGAAGTGTATATTAAATTCATTAACAACATCAAGATGCTTCTGTAGTGTTTCTAATCCAGATTGGTTGTTGTAAGTCCATTTTCCTATTAATATTAGTTAGATCTTTAATAACTTTCCAAACTGTTTTTGCTACATCGAAGAACTAGCAATAATGTTCATGTAGTATTTCTCTTAAGCCGCTAAGTCTACTTGGGACAGTATCATTTTATATTTTTTATAATAATCATGTATAAACTTATTACTCGGAAAATGTTTATTAAAACATATAATTGGCGCTTATTAACTGCAGAAGTTTTTATACCTCGAGTAATTCATTTCTTTGATTAACCTATTTTTGTAATTCGTAATGTGCTCTGGTTGTGTGTATCAACGATTACTTTGATGAATATATTAAACTTCTCATTAATGGTGGGTAGAACAAATTGGTGACCTGTTTAACCTCACAACTTATAATACTCTTAATCAGAACTCACGACTATTCACTTAAAAAGATTGAGTGCCTATAAGACTCTAAAATATTTTAAAATTTATTTTTGTATTCAATAATAGGTTTGAAAGTTTTTTATTTATTATGTACATTACATCTGATATACTAGTTGAAAAAACATTAATATTAAAGTCTTCAATTGTAAAATTAGTACAAATATAATCAATAACCGTTCTTTCATTACCATTAACTCAAGTAAAAGTATCTATATGCGTTGTAAAGTTAAAATATTTAAGTAAGCCTTTAAGTTAATTTGCTGGAGGAGTAGATGCATAAAATTAATATTGAAATCATCGCATAAAATGATTTTTGCATTTTTTAACATTATTGAGCGATAATTCCAAATTTTGTAAAAAAAGATTTACATTTGTATCTACTGGTGACTTATATAAGCAAATAATATACATGTCTAGATCCAATAAAATAACAATAGAGAACACAAATTGGCCTTCAACTAACAAATAATCGTAATAATATTCTTAGCTTTAAGATTACTTTTTGCAATAAATTAGGGTGCCCTTTATTACAACCCCGCGTCGCGTGTTCAGAGTCACTACTACAGTTGGCAACACTGGCACTATCCACGTTTACAATATTGCACAACAAAGATATTACTACATAACTACGTGTCAAATTGTATCACATGTCAAATATGTTTACAATGATACAAGTTGCACTTTAAAAAGATAATAGGTACTCACTTAAAAATGTGAAACTCTTCACGATTTTGCGTGTCATCCTTGCGCAGAGGCCATGCTGATTTCTAGGTATCTCGTTTGTTAGGTGTTGTTTGGAGTGGGTTACGTCATGCCCTCGTTGAAACCAGATTTAGCGTCATCCCTCTTCTTTGTTCGTAGGTAGGACGAAGGAATAACCAGGTAAGGAAGGATATAAAGCAGAGATAAAGAGAAACCTACATCCTAAAGGAGAAAAGACAAAAAAGGCACAGGCAAACGTCACCATTCGACGTCTCGTTGGCTAATCATGTCGTGTCACACACCGCGCACTTGTGTCATCACTTCGCATCTGCGCATTTCTTTTGCGCAAACGCAACTGTCCGAAATGACGGAAATGCACAAGTCTATTTTAAAAATAATGGCGGGAATTTAGTCACATATTTAAAAATGTACAGTGCCAATTTTGGCATGTAACAATCTCGACAAAGCCATAAAAGAAAAAAAAATTTTTTAAAAGAAAATGACTGTTAGCACGGTAAAAGCTTAAAATCTAAATCCTAACTAACCTACATATACCCTAACTTAAATTCTCGAAAATGTTTATTTTAGGCGCCACCAGGTTTTTTCAACCGATAACACGTCTTACGATTAACCAGGAAACGGAATGTGTAGCCCCATTGTTTATGAACTACATTTATACATGCACACACGAGTCTTTGATGTGGCGCAGTTATAATCGACAGCACAAATTTGTCGGAAAGCACAAAACACTACTAAAACTAAAACAAATGCGACAAGTCGCCTAACATATATACTATAACTAAAGCTAACATTACAGTTTTTCTTTAGTGCACACGCACATAAGCCTTTCATCTAAAGATACAAGATAGAGTGGCTCCTTGAAGCCGTTATATAAGCAAGTTAAGACATATAAGTTAAAAAAAAATTCTAGCCTCTAACGAGTGCGTCCACTACGATAAGAAAATCAGACACAAGTTAAAATAACAACCTAAAAGTATCACTACAGATACCTTCACACAAAAAACCAACTGTTTCAAGGTAATTTTTAGAAACGGTAACGCCATAAACACACGAGAATGCCTAACTATAAGCAGTTAAATACAAACATACTGTCCCAAAATGCTAAAACAACCGAGAATTCGATAAGATATCAATAAAAAGCGATAGCACCTCACCACAAAGTTAAATAAAAAACAAAAAAAAATGTTTATATGTATGATGACTTAGTAGAAGGAGAAAACAAGTAATGATGAAGGATGAAGTGTGCGACTGTAATAATTCAGAAGAAAAACGCATGGAATACAAACTCCTAGTTTTTTGCAACTGTGAATATAGACCATTTCCTACAATGGCATAGGCCGCGTCTCTTATGTGAGCCCAAAGAAAAAAACATCCACTCGACATCAGCTAAAACCAATCATAAAAATTGCAACCAAACTTACGACAATCACCACGAAATTAAACAATGTAAGATAAATGCTAAAAGCAAAATAATATGGTGTAGAAAAGGTGTCAGAATTAATTAAATGAAGCGACAGAGTTATATTAGAGAATCTGGATAACAAACAGATATGTGGCTAGCAATAAATTCAAGGGAAAGTTAACAGGTAGCAAAAAGATAGCTAGTTTAATGTAAATAAGGCAAACGTGTAGAAGGTAAGTGCTGTATAAGAAAAGAAATGGCTGAATAAAGTTAACTAATTCATAGTAGGGACAAAAACATTAAGTTAATCGTTAAAGAAATGAAACTTGAAAAATTTTGGATGTACGCAAAGCTTGAGCGATTTTAAAGATATTTTCATTCCACCTAGTGTGGTCTGAATCGATATATGAAGAGATAGCGGTAATTAAGACTCGATTTACTGATAACAAAATTGTTCAAGAACAAAAAAAATATCTTACAACGCATATAATTGCTAGGGTAACAAGCCCTCCTTTGAGCTTCATCTAGACTAAGAAACAAAAACTTCAAGATCATCCTCAAAAAATGATTCAAAAATTACTAGAGCGACAAACTTACCACGAGTCTCGTCTAGACTTATGTAATGCTCAGCGACCAACTCTTTATGAGTCTCGTCTAGACTAACATACTGCTGAGCGACCAACCACGACAACAAGTCTCGCCTAGACCAAATAGATTTTAAAATGCTGCGTTGCAATATCGATATAAATAAAAAATTTGCTATCAAAACAAAATCATGCTCACTACACAAAAGCAATAATTTAGCGATACCTCTACAGAAAAAAAAAACAGTATACCAAATAATTAAAGTATTACTTTTATATCGAGGAATTTATCGACAACCATCATAGCTAAAGGGGATAGTAAATGAACTTAAATACAAAACATTATCATTAACCTCCGTATTGTAGTGTTTAAGAAAGCAGATATAACAAAATCAAATTTACTATAGTGTTTTAGAAAGTATAGATATACCAAGGTAATAATTCAGTTAGTAACGTTAGCTGTATTAAAAGCAAAAATTTTTTATTGGAAAAATTTCGTAACCTATAGTTAATTATTTAGATTGTAAAGGAACACTTTAGAATTATGGCCAACTAAGATAATGTGATAGTTAGGTAAAATTTAAACTAAAAGCAGGTTTCAATAAACTGAAGAAATTTCAGGTTTAGGATTATTATTTAACTAAATTTAGTGTATTTTTGAGGAGATTTTTTAATCATATAGCTTTTTATCTATGACTAAAATACTTACAGAAAAAATTATTTAATCCAAAGCAATTGTTTAGAGTTAGGTTAAGGTAATTTGTTAAACACATGAAAGGTATATACTTTACTTTCATTCCAATTTAAGTTAAGTAATTATTTGAGAGAATTTAAAATTTAAATACACTGTTTTTATAAGGGAAAATGACAATTTTTTGAGTTAGAAATAACATATATGTTCAAACATGGGCGACTAAATCCTTCAGATTGACATTTCAACTACATTCAATGACGGCAGCATAAGATAAAAATTACCAAATGCAATGTTGCTAGGTTGTATTTCTTTTATTCAAAAGCCATTAAAAATTTAAAAAATTATTTTTATTATATTTGAGTGAAAAAAACCCAAAGATATTCTAAACTAACACCTTAGAAGATAAATGAGAGGTGAAGACAAATTTTTAACACAAGTTTAGGCGCCACTGTTACAACTCCGCGTCGCGCGTTTAGAGCCACTACCACAGTTGGCAACACAGGTACTATCCACGTTCACAATATTGCACAACAAAGATATTACGACATAACTACGTGTCAAATTGTATCACATGCCAAATATGTTTACAATGATACAAGTTGCACTTTAAAAAGATAAAAAGTACTCACTTAAAAATGTGGAACTTTTCACGATTTTGCGGGTCATCCTTGCGCAGGGGCCATGCTGATTTCCAAGTATCTCGTTTGTTAGGAGTTGTTTGGGGTGGGTTGCGTCATCCCCTCGTTGAAACCAGATTTATCGGTTTCCCTCTTCTTTGTTCGTAGGTAGGACGATATAAGGCAGAGATAAAGGGAAACCTACATCCTAAAGGGGAAAAGACAAAAAAAGTACAGGCAAACGTCACCGTTCGACGTCTTGTTGGCTAATCATGTCGTGTCACACACCGCGCACTTGCGCCATTATTCCGCGTCTGCGCATTTCTTTTGCGTAAACGCAACTGTCCGAAATGACGGAAATTCACAAGTCTATTTTAAAAATAATGGCGGGAATTTAGTCACATATTTAAAATGTACTATGCCAATTTTGGCATGTAACACCCTCCATTACCATGTTCTCTGCGATAACATGAAATTAAATTGCAGTTCAAAATTGTACTTACTATTTTACCAGGTTTAAGCCAATGTTCAGTTAAGCACAGTATCTGGGGATTGTCAAGTTCCTTTATAAGCAATTCAAAATCGACTGTTTTATTTCTAAGGCTTTGTATATTAGGGTCAAAATTAGATATTGGGACAATTGCTGCACATAAAATTCGGACAATTAAATGATTGCTTTCTTGTATATTTGTACTTTAAGAGAATACTTATACCAACCAAAATAAAATATGATGTATGTCCATGATCAATTCTTTAAAAAACGGGAATTCGCGGGGGCCGTTGTTACATATTCGGGTACCGTACATACTTTAAGAGGGACTGCTGTTACTGTATTAAGGAACACGCGATTACACACCCACACACAGACACCTAGCATTTCAAGTATAACAATAAATAAATAGTTAAAAACAAAAAACATCTATTTATAAAAACTATGTTATATTATAGCCTATTCCATATTAAAAAATATATCGTTTATTAATTCGGATTCCTTTATTGAAATGTTCCTTTTTGAAAATTGTCGTAGTTTTGAACATTTGAATAAGATACTTGCCTCATCTATTTCATGCCTATCAATTTTTGCTGGCTAAGTAAAATACCTTCCGTTTCTTTCTATGAATTTAATTGTTAATATTGAACCGTTTTATTCTCAACTTCCCGTACACCAAAAGGGTCACATAAATAATTTTAGATTCAATTGATATTCACCTGGATACTAATTGGTATCCCAAATCACAGCAACAAAATCATTAATCTTTACTACATCCGCAGAGATTTCCATAATATGCTTGTTTAGTGGTTTGACGAACTTAAAAGCTATTGTTTCTGTTAAGGAATGAAGTGGAAAAAATAATTAAAAAAGGATGCAGTTGGTACCAATACGATCACTTCCAACAGGATAATGTTTGCAGAATTCTAAGCAACTTAAATTTCTCAAGAATACGCTCGAATTATAACTTCTGTTCCATACTATTTGGTGCACGGAAATCACACCTTTGACTGAAGGAAGCTGCTTTGGAAGAAGTGCCTTTGAATTGTCAATCTCTTCTTCACCTACATTTACTAGATAAATACTAGGACAAGCTTTGGTAAGTTTTTCCACAAACTGCTTTGCATTTAAAAGCTCATTTTCCTTCAGCTACTAATCTATCTGTGGTTCTCTTCAATACACAGCCTACACCATCTGCAGCACCTTTCCCGTGGCCAGCTATTGAATAGTTTCACGTTACCAATTTTACATTAATATTAATTGTAGGAAAATACTTAGCAAGGTATTAAATATTGTATCTATTTTTATATTGGGAAGAAGGTCTGTCAGATTGGAAATGGTAAGTATCTACTAAAGGATTATGGTCATTAATATATTGTAAAATTGGTAACAAATGCTCCCATATAGTATGAGCACCATAGTTTAGGTTGTTAGAAACCGAGCAAAATGAATGAGGAGTAACTCCAGTTTCAGAGTTTTCACAAATATAGAATACACCGGTGTGCAGAGTTATTTGTTTCTACGATGCCTTGAAATGGATTTGCTGTACTTCTTCATTGGTATACTTGCATAAGTAGTTTTCAGAAAAATCAATCAATATTAATATTCCGTTTGACACATATTTTGTTTAGTACTTTTATGTTTCTAAATTTCAAATTTTTCAATTAATTGAGGAATTGATACATTTATTTGTTTATGTCGCATTATCTTCACTATCACAGATTTCTCTTTGATAGTTCTATTTTTGATTTCGGTAGACCATTGCGAACATTGAATTTACAACATTTTTATATTGTGTGGTATACTGTATTCGACCTTTTTTGTCTTACACTGTTCACATTGCTTCAACATACATTTTATATCATCCGAATTACAAACTGTTGAATCAATTATACTAGTATAATTTTTATATGGAACAATTTTGTAATAAATCAGTTTGTATAAGATGTACTTTAAATTGGCATGTTTAATACACATGCACGTGTTTCTACCTGAAAGCTTGGGGGGGCACAATGTATAAAGGTCTACATTTCAGAAAGACTGTAAGATATTTTTTTATCATGAGTTTTGTTGTATTTTTATGTAATTCTTTAAAGCTGTGAAAAAGGATCCTTTTTTGGACTTGCTGCTGTTTAGCCTTTTTGTATCTTTTTTACCCGCACAAGGGTGGCTGTTTACATCTTCTTCCAAAAAGGATTTTATAGATATTTATGCCTCATCTAATATATAGTCTTTTATCTCTTCTTGTTTAACTTTCCAGAAGTTGCCTTTCTGAACGTTTTATAAGATAACAGCGATTAAGCTTCATTTATTAATCTCAACTTTTTTAACTTGGGAGCAGCAACCAATTTTACATATTCTGAACGCTGTATTTTACCAGAAGCATCCTTTTTTTTGCTCTTTTAAATGTGAAATAACTTCTTCTGTAAACAAAAATCTTCTTTTAATAGGAGGAGTAAGCTTTCACATGGGACTTCCAAACGATTTCATTAGTTTGGTGTTTGGCGATGAACTTTTGGTTTTATTTTTTAATCTGCTAAGTATGCGTTTATACCGCTCTACTCTACGTTTTGCCAATACTAGCTGTTGCTGCAATTTCTTTAGGTCTCTATATGTTTTACTTCTATTCCTAATTTTCTTTTTGCGTCCACATAATATTTTTCTAGATGAGGACGAAGTTGGTAATTGTGGCTGCACTTGTTCCGCAGAATCCGTTGTTGGGGGAGTGGCTTCCATTAACTTTTGTTGTTGTATAAAAAGCTTTTTCCTTTCGCTAAATTGTGCTCCTTGTTTTCCCTGCCTCCTAACTCTTCTCTTTTTTCTTTCGCCATGTCTATTTTCTTCCGCCTTGTCTGGTTATATTCTCGGTCCCTTGATCTTTTTTCTTCATTTTTGTCACGAGACATTCTAGCCCACTGTCATCGCTTCTTCTCTTCCTCATTCCCGCCGTTTGGCAATTATAGCGGTGCTTAATGTAGTAGTTTTTGTTTTTCTGTTATTTTCACGATTGATAGAATTATTACTTTTCTTTACATTATCACTAGAAAAATCTTCAAGTTTTATTTTAATAACCGAAGGTGCGTCCATATTTCGCCTTCAATAAAAACTTTGATTATATAAAGGTCCTTTGTTGTTTTACAAAAGATACATTATATTAATTTTACGTAAAAAATACAATTAACTAACTATGTACTTTAGAACATCCTCATTTATCAGAAACGTAACTTTGGTCCCCTATATGTATAACAACGGTCCCGAATATTTGGAACAGTTGTTACAGGGACCGACTTTACTGAAATGCTTTTCACTTAATTTACAACATCACAAATTGAAAGGAACCTGTACTGCGGAACCTATAAAAGTTGCGGTCACTCAGTGTTAGGATACTGCAAAATCGAATGAAGAATTAATTATCATGGGCTTTGTTAGTATACGGGACAGTTGTTATATGGTAAAAATATACGTTTCCATAAATATAATTAGATAATCGTTTAAAACTTATTTAGCAAAATAAATACCTACCTTAAAATATTGTATCAACTGTGTCGTGATACTACTACAACAACTTCACTACTATTAATGCGCAGGCCAAGTTTTGTAATATCCAAAGCTGCTCGTTATAGTTCGTTTTACTTCGGACTTTAAAACCTGGGAACAGGTTAAGCAGCGATGGTATTTAAATGATCCGTTGGAAAATGGTAATATTCCGAATAATCCTTGAGAAGTGCATTTTAAATTTAGGATGTTAGTCTACAGGAATAAATATTAACATAAATTGAACTACAGGATCGTGTATTAGGTTGTACTTGTGTTGGGGACACTGGACCGTCGTTATTTTTTATAGGCGATTTGTACTACATTTCAAATTTATTTTATTGTAAATACGTTTTCTTGTTTTATTCTTGAATGCAATCTGCGATCTAACTTTTTGCTCTTTGCAAAGTGCACTGAATGCATATTTTACTTTGCTATAGTAGGAAAACATAATTTTTCCCAATATCAAATTTTGACATATTAAGACTGGGGAATATCATTGTGTAGACGCACATTTTACAATAGAGGGCAGCTCTTTCATCAAAACCATAAACACGATTTTGCAGTAAGTCAGTGGAGTTTAGTTGCACTATTGCAAACCAGTATTTAATTACCTTGTCATAAACGAGCTTACGTTATCTTTTAAGACATGATCGAATTCGCAGATACGCCCACTTAGAACTTCCTTTGAGACCGTGCGTATGCATAAAGCAGGGTAACTAACATTCAGCTTTATTATTTGGTTTGATTGTACATTTTATTTACAAGAAGATGCATATTTTACTTTAGTGGTCTTTGTTTACTGTTTCATTATAAATTGGTATTTATATTATTTTAAAATACACTGAGTGTCAATTGAAATATAAATCGTTGGGAATTATTCCATTGTGAAAAAGTAAAAAATAGGTTTAGTTATTACTACTAATTGAACAAAGATAGATATTGTTAACGCTAAAACCGGGCACTATATGTGAGTCATTTCTTATTTTATAAAAATGAGAAACAACCAAATTGCATGAAATATCACTAACTACATATTTAGGCATAAACTTTTGTTGGTGTATGTTACTTGTATGCCAAATTTCAGTCATATTTGCATTACTGTGCTACAGTGATTGTCAGTACAAATTTAAATGGGCTAAAACCAAAATCGGCGTGACTCAGTTTTTCTTAAACTTAAAATTAAACTTAGAATTAGATAATCAGAGGTGTAATCTTTTATTAAGTCATATCTAAAAGAAAAAACTAAAAATACTATTTTACGATCCAGCACACTATACAGAATATTAGCATTCTTAGATAAAGATGGTGCATTGCAACAGTCCGGACAAATAGATTCAGCTACTTGCATTGAACCCGAGAGTAAGCGCTCGATTATTCTACCCCGTAAACCCTATCTGACTCGGTTAATGCTAATTTACTATCACAGTGCCTATTTTTACCAAACCATGATATGGTAGTAAATGAGGTTCGAAAAAGATATTTTCTTCCAAAACTTAAGGTTGAGCTACATTGAATTAGAGAAAATCGTAGTTAATCCAAATTCATGTTTACACAATCGCTGACACCTGAAATGTCATCTCAGCCTAGTGCAAGACCGTGTTGCTATACAGAACCCCTTTACATTTATGGAGTTGACAACATTGGGCCTTTGCAAGTGGTAGTAGATAGACGATCTGAGAAGAGAGGCGTGTGTTGTTCACTTGTCTAACAGTTTGTGCCATTCATATTGAGATCGCGCATAAGGTAGATGCTGACTACTGCATTGTATGTATTTAAGATTTCATGGCCAGGAGGGGTCAACTTGACATATTCAGTGACAGGGGAACAAATTTTACTGCCTGTGAATGAAGAAATACACAACTCAATGAATAAAAGATCTCAGAATCATCCATAAGCTCTGAATTAGAATGGCATTATAACCCCATATCTGTGCATATGGGTAGCAGCTGAGAAAGGCTGATAAGAGCGGCAAAAATTGCGCTGTATGGTTCCTTATCAACTCGATGCCTGAATGAACCTCTAATACAAATTGCTTAATGGCAGATGAGAAAATTGTAAATTCCATGCCATTGATTTACTTAACCTCGGACGGTGGACAGTTGGAAGCCCTAACCCCAAATCATTTTTTGAGGCTCTCATTTGACAGTGATATGCCAATAGCAGCTATAACAGCCAGTGAGACAACTATGATTACAGAGAACAACTTGATACTGTTGCTCAAAAAAAATTGTCTGAATATTCACCACACCTACTATTTTGATAAAGCAGCACCATAACTTTCTACTTAAACATTTCACGTTAGCGCTAATTTAATACTATACTGGGGTTTGGAAAAGTCCATAAATGGTTAGATATCTTTAAAAGTCAAGTAGAAAAATAACATTTGAAAATGTATTCAACTCACAAGAAAACATCTTTTAAGAGGCTCAACATTTTTACTTTCTCCCCCATCCCCACCTATCCCATGAGAGGTTCCAACAATTTTTAAATAGCAATTCCTTTTATGTTATACGTTAGAAAAGAAATACAAACATCATTTTGGTGTAAAAAGCCGGTTGATGGTGTTTTTCATTTTTGAAATATGGCAGCTCAAAAGTATAGTTAAAAAGTGTTAGAAATATAAGCTGCTTTTGAATATTTATTTATGCCCATTTTTTGGTGTATTTCCTTCATGGTAGCAGTCCATTTGTTTTTTGCGGTTTCTCGGTTCCCGTGATTAAAGTACACAATAATTCGTATTGTTCGATACTTAGTGACGCCAAGTATTTTAAATTAAATTAAAAAGCTAGTGTTTAGCACGTGTATTATAAACAAGTTCATTTATTATGAGGTTATGTCCGTTATCTTATATGGATTACTCTTTTCAACAATGGCAGAGAAATAGATTGCTCATTTTCGGAAATTTGTTGATACGAATTTTGAAATGTGCAAGTTTAGTGTTATTTTTACTGAATTTGAAGGATCTGGAACAGCTTGTAAAGGAAAAATTGCCAGAACTGGATAAGCAAGAAGTTAAGAAATGGACTCAATAGAAGACTAACACGGTTTAGGCAACAGTACTTTTACTAAAATCAATTGATCAGGTATTGCATGTTTGTTTATGTAGTTGTAAATCACCTAAACAAATTTGGGATTGTATGTTTTCATTGTACGATGCCGCCACAGAAGATCAAAAACAAGTAATTTGGCAACAGTTTTATGCATTCAAATTTAGTGATAATGCACCGTTTACTCATCAGGTTGTGCAATTGGAAATATTTACTGCTGAAGTGGTAACTCCGCCTGCGAGTACTCCAAGTATTAGACGAGCTAGTATTTGCGCACATAGAGTGAAATTACCAAAAATCACTCGATCATATTCTGAAATTATCCTAAAAACATTAAGACATTCAAGGACATATTTATGTCTTGGTGGGTAAACAATCAAGTGACATCGAAAAGCATTCCTACCTTCTTTAAGGTTTGTGTGATGAATCATTGACATTGTTGCTGTCTATTCCCTTGTCTCAGGAAAATTATAAATTAGCATATGCCACTTTGTGTACTAGAGTTAATAATAAATGTCTTTTGGCTGGTCAGTATTGAGATTACATAAAATATTACCTGCTTATGCATACTGAAAATGTAGGACAACTTAGAAGTTTAATTGACTTTCACAGAAAATTTATCGATTTTAGGATTGCTACTTTTTGATATTAAAAGGTGGGACTTCGTTCTTCTAGAACTTTTATTATGTAAATTCTACGAGGAAACTCGTAAAGAATTCGAATTGCACTTTAATTCTACTGGTGTGCCTATATTCAATGGCATCTAAGACTTTTTTTTAAAACAATGTGTGGTCTTGGATCATCTCGTTTAAGCAAACACATGAAAGTGTCTAAAGGCACTACCAACAAACAGGTTAACGGCAAAGGTCCCACGCATGTCAATTTTGATTGGAAGCCTAAGACATTCTTAGCTGAAACTACTCTTTTAAGAATAATTCGTTGCTTGCACTTTTGGCAAGGGAAATCATTTGTTGTATTCCTGCAAGCAATTTCTCAAACATGCGTCACCTTCAAACTAAACATCATCTGTTATATTTGAATTGTCTCCAACCAAATCGTATCATGTCGTCTTGTCAGTCAAAATCATGGTGCAAAATTTGCAATAAAAATCATAAAACGTTGTTACACTTTGTGCCATTGACTGCTACGTCACAACCTCCTTCAACTCCAACTCATGGAAAAAATTTGCAGACCAATTCGTCTCTTCATATTACTTGTACAACAGTTAGGTTTGAGGCGACAACTTGTCTAGCTATGTTACTCACGGTTTGTCTTGAAATTCCCAACAAGAGAAATCAACCTCAAATTATTCGTACTCGTGTAGACACTGGGAGTCAAATTACATTTTTTACCAAGTTATGTTGTAAATGTATTGGTTTATTCTCTCGTCCTTCTTCTATTTCTGGTTTGTGCCAGACTTTACACCAAATTTTAGGTGATATTTGATATAATTTGTCCAATTCAGGCGTATGATTTGGTTCCTTTGGACAACAATTTGAAAATAAACTTAATGGTTTTGCCGTCTATTTGTGGTAATCTTCCAAACAAACTTATTCCATCTCATTGGTCTCATTTGGAGAACATAAAACTTGCAGTTGCAAATTGGAGACATCCCCTCCAGTACAAATGTTATTAGGCTCTGATGTTGCCTCTTATATTTTGCTCGATAGAAAAATTGATGACAAAAACATTTCGCCTGTTACTGCCAACTCAATAATTGGTTGAATGGTATTTAGTACTGTTGATCCCATCTTAACCAATTGTGTTCATTTGTTTTTCATATCTATCGATCCTTGTATGGATATTAATTTCAAACAATTTTGGGAACTCAAAGACATTCCTTCGAAGAGTTTGTCCTCTCGAGACGATGACATTGCTCAACAATCTTTTGATAATTCCTTGTACCGTTTACCCAATGATAAGTTCAGGGTGAGGCTTCCATGCACAGAAAATATTCCTAATGTTCCAGATCCCAAATCGATTGCCATTAAACATTTTTTGTCATTAGAGTGTCTTGTTGAAACCATTCCAGACTTACGAAAGTTATATATAGATTTTATGCATGATTACAAATCATGTCGCTTTTAATGCCTCCATCTGACAATAACTCGCATTTCAGTCCACATTATGCCATTTTAAAACTAATAATAAACCTAAATTGAGAATTGTTTTTGATGCTTCGGTTCGAGCTTTGAATGGTATTTCATTAAATGATACCTTACTCACTGAACCTAAGCTCCAAAATGATATTGTAAAAATACTCTTGGTATTTAGTATTCCCAAGTTCGTTTCTGTTTATGACAGATATTAATCTCAGAAGCAAATCGGTTTTACCAACTGATACAGTGGGTGTGGAATCCTTCAGAACCCATTTCAACATATAAATTGAACACCATTACATATGGAGTTTCATGAGCCCATGAACTAGGAGAAAGTAGCTACCCATTGGCTGTTTAGACTCTAAGAAATAATCTGTACGTTGATGATGTAGTGACTGGGTCGTTCACACTCCAGGCAACTCATGAACTAAAATGTCAACTCATTGAACTGGCTGCTTCGAACTATGATGGGCTGGCAACAGTCCATTACTTTTAGAAGATATTCCTACTGAGTATCAACAAGTAAAACCAAGTCTAGCCGCACCTGATTTTTAGTTTACTGTAAAAGTGCTTGGTCTTCACTGGTACTCGCTATGAGATATTTTTTGTTTAAAATTCAACTTTTGGAAAATCGTCTTTCCATGCAAATTTTACTTTCAACAGTTGCTCGCATTTATGATCTTCTGGGATTTATTGCACCTGTTAATTTTGCACTCAAGCAACACATTTAACAGTTTTAGGTTTTGGGGTTGGATTGAGATGATTCACATTCTGAGTCTAGCATCGTATTTTGGAAACAATTTCTTTCTGTACTCTCTTGTATTGATATATCCAAATTCCTTGCTATATTCACTATTGACAAAGCCTCTAGTGTATAACTACATGGTTTCTGTGATGCGCCAGAGAAAGTCTATTCTGCTATTGCATATTTTTGTTTAGTATTTCCTTCAGGAAAAGTCTCGGTTCACTTTATTATGGCTAGATTAAAGGTCACCTCTTTGAAATGTTTGTCTATACTTAAGCTCGAACAATGTACTACAGTAGTTGGTCTAAATTAGTAAATTTTGTTAAAACTACATATTCACATGTAACTTTAGAGTAAATCTGTTGTAAACTGATTCAGGCGGCTCCGTGGCATAGTTGGTATGCATGTGACTACTATGCCCAAGGTCTCGTATTCGAATCCCAACACGGTCCGCTTGAAATATGATAAGTGAGCCTGTTTCATAAAAATATGCCCTTGTAAACTGATTTAGGCAGTTCCGTGGCATAGTTGGTATGCATGTGACTACTATATCCAAGGTCTCGGTCCGCTTGAAATGTGTTAAGTGAGCCTTTTTCACAAAAATATGCCCTTGTGTGGACGAGAGATAAAATGTAGGTCCCGTGCATAAGTGTTTGTCACGCACGTTAAAGATTTCTACCTTGCTTGTCAAAATTTCCTCGTATAAAAAACTTTCTTTCTTTCCAATGTAGTAACTTCAGATGGAGCATTGGAAAATCAAATGTAGTAGTGTACACTGATTAAGGGGACTACGTGGCTCAGTTGATATCTGCATGCCTAAGATCTCGGGTTCGAATCGCGACACGGTCTACTTGAATAATATTAGGTGCACGTTTTTCACCAAAATCCGCCCTCCTTCGAATGAGAGGTAAAATGTAATACCTGGGTGTGTTGTCGTGCATGTTAAAGATCCCTACCTTGCTTGGAACAGCAAGGATTGGGCAAAAATCAAAATTTTTCAGGTAAAACAATCTCGCTTCCTAGGCGATGTAGTACCGTCAGGTGAATAACTGGAAAATTTAATGTAGTGTCATCAGTTTCAGATTCCCATGTTTTTCATGAAGTCTTTGTATGCTGTATTTTTTGTTTTATTAGTGTTTGATTTTTAGCTGCTTTGCAAATTTGTAAGTTTTAAAAATACAGATCTGCTGAGTAGCATGATTTGGTTGTCCAAGTTCTTAACATGTTCATATAACATGTTTTCTTGTACATCATTAAACGTATAATGCAATGTGTTACAATAAGTATAAATTAGAAGTGATATAAATAATATTTAGTCTTGACTGGACAAACTTATTATTGAAACACCCTGTGGAATCTCAACTTCAAGTAAAAACAGTGTTTAAAAACAAAGACTTGCAAGTAAATCCGTATTTTTATTCGAATTAAACTGAAAACTACAAAGATACTCATTTTATTTCTGTTAAATACAAAAGGGGAATTTGAATAACAAGTTATAATTATTTTAAATCACAAAAATGTAAACATGCAAATTATAACCATAAAATTTTATAGAGGAAGCATGTCATGTTTAAAGCTTTCAGAAATTGTTGAAAAAATAATAGTGAACCCAAATATGCACCCCAAATATGAGCTTTAAGAAGTTAGTTTAATAAATTTCATGCAATATTTCAATTATAATAGACATTGTTGTAATTACATAAAAGGGAAACCACTTACACTTTATTACAATGTATTAACTAGACTTTGGAAAGCAGAATACAGAAGATATGATTATATAGATGAGATAATTGTTTCATTATAATATACTGAAATTGTTAGAATGATGAAAAAGAATAAAGTGAGCTCTATACATTGTATTACGTAAACGCTGGCCATAATAAAATATGATTTATAGTGGAAATAAAATGAATTTTGTTGAATGCAACGAAAGTAGAAATCGCTCACTTGAAAACATCAAAAATGTAGAGATGCACATGCGAATAGAACGCGAGAAAGAAGAGGTGTTGAAATTGATACAAGTAAATCATACAAACTCGTTGACCTGAACAAATAAATGATGTAGGGGTACACTCACACAAGAAGGTGTGATCGCCGATGGAAAGATGGGTTGACCTATGTAAGGCCCTGGACATGTTAAATTCGAAAAGTGAAAAATTAAGGGATGTTAGTGTAGAATTTGGAAAATGTAGTGAGGGAAGGGCATTTTAGAAGGTTGAACAATACACAACTAAACGAATAAAATACGCGACATATAAGAAATGGTTTGATTTTACGTGCGTAGTTCTGTAAGGTAATTTTCGAAACCCCAGGGGGCGAAATTAGCGTTGTTATGATCGTTTGTAGGGAGTGAAACTGGATTTGTTCATCCCGCCCTTAACTTGGGATTTTGTGGTATGTTGTAGCTGTGGTTTTGGAAAATGGAAAGCTGGTGTGGTCTGGACATTCTAACCCTTAAATTAGGGAAATTCAACTGTAAGTAATATTATACAATACTTATTAAACATCGCAGTGATTTGGGTTTTCTTGATTAATGATTTATCAACGGGACGAATGGTGATTAACTTTAAGATTAAAGGCATGACTAAAATATTAAGAAATATGTAGGTGTTCAATATTTTGGAAAAGACATCGATATAGTGCAAAGTTGAGATTGCATTGTTTTCTTTGTTTGATGAATGATATTACTAATATTTTGATAGTTACTAATGCAATCATTAAATGGGAAAGCAGGAAAATTTGGAGTTGACAATTGTTTTGTAGATTGTTTAGGTTTAAATTTTTTTAATAGTTTTCTATTAGGATTTTTATTTTAGTTACATCTGGCCAGATTACAGGGTAAGATTTATTTTTAGGAAAGGATTTATTTGTATGTTAAACTTGTTTTATGTTAATAGAAATTAAGTTTAGTTCAATTATTTAGCAAATAGGTAATCAGTGATATGTAGAGCATATCTAGCTACCCCAGTGATAGTCGTATTGGAAAGGAGTATTTTATTTTGAGAACTTGATTCTGACCAACTTTAGGAAACCAAAGCAAGGGAGTTTATGCAGAATAGCAGTCTTTTACATAGAAAGGACGTCAAACGCTTGTGGTAACAGACTGTTTGGCGCCCTTCAATTTTGACAGAGACAAAACTTAGGGGATGGGTTAATGCAATGTAGAATTTTTTAAGTTAAACCTTGTTAATTATTAATTTTGTATTTCTTTATTTTCTTTTCTCATTTATCCTAGGAACCCACTCTCGCACCACTGCAGTTAGTTGATGCACCCTTTTATTGTTAGGGGTCCCCACCCTTTCAAGGCAAATAAACCTTTAAATTATTTTAATGCATATTCCACCTGTAACAAACGTTCTATGAAAAGTCCTTTTGTGTATGCATTTGTTTGCATAATTGTTGGACACTTTCTATTCTATCACCTAGAGAACTCTTCAAAACTGAATATATTCTATTTGCTTCATGAATAGACGTTTTTCATCACGTTTTCTATGGCTTTTTTCATATGTTGTTCATCCCATGTACCTCGTATCTTCTTCATGTTACCTACAAAGAATGCAGTAATGAAAAAAATAAAAATTGCTGATACCTGCAGAAACGTCCGATACCACCCAAAATTATAGTGTCCAATACCTACCAACAGATGCAGGTTAAAAAATCAACCATAACATAAAGATGAATGACAATAGCGATACCGTTATTAAAGAAATTAATTGTTGATAGATATACGTTTCAAAAACTCTAAGTATACTTACATTGGATAAAAATTCTGACGTCAAAAGTTAACTACTTATTACACGTACACCACAATTTACGCAAAATCCATGATAATTACGAAACAAAAGGAGCACGAAAGCAGCATTCACTTACAAAACAGCAGCAGTAGCGATTTTTTGTTTAGATTCATATGCCGTGTGCATGACAAGTGCTAACTCATGCGGCAAGTAGTCAAAATATCAATTGTCTGATGCCACCTACTGTTCGATACTACGCGACCTCCACCTACTTCCTCGTAATGCAGTTTCTCTAAATTTCACTTGTATGATCTAGATCCTTTTTAGAGTTTTTCAAATGTACCTGGTATTTCATCTCCTTTACTGCATTTTAATCGATTTTTCTATTTCTTAATAAATAGACTTTATTTTTCATCATCATAGAAGTTGTAAGCATGTAGAGATTATGCTTCTTCATAAATAAGCTCTTTTTCTTTATCATCATGGTAGTTGTCGACATATTTTTTTATAAACTAGTTATATTTCTTCATCATCATGCCAATTGCGGGCATGTAGACTCAATATAGTAGTTGGCGTGAGCTTTGTACTAATCCTAATCAAAATAATCCTATCACACCCATTTATAAAATTCCTCCTACTATCTTGCTCCTAACTCCTTGCTCTTTACTTGATGCTCATGGAATTATTATATAGTTCCCTGACAGAACATCCTTATTTTCATTCCATTGGACCATACTTATACCCACATTATCTACCTCTAATCTGCTTATTTCTCATTTTAAATCTTGTAATCTAACAACTCATTAAGACTTTAAAAGCTCATGCTTCAATTCTTCGAGTGTTTGAAGTTCTGTCCATAGTTAGCACATCAATCACTAAAATTCAAAATCCTTACAAAGGGTTTCAAAACCCATATTAATTATACTGTAATCGGTTTTGATTTTATATCATACAAATTCTGAACGAGCTAAAATTTTTATCAATTTTAGGATACTACGATCTTTAAATAAAAATAGATGAAGTTAAAATTAATTGCATCATTTTCAAAAATTATTTAATATATGTAGTATAAGAATATAACAATAATATAACAAAAGAAATATTATTTCTTGTAAAAATAAAATAAAATCTTGATAATTTAAATTATACTTTGCATAATTAATTATCACATATTTTTCTTGCCTAATATTTTACGTAATTCTTTGGACATATAGAATGGTTTCTCGGGCGAACCATCGTTTCTTTCAGAGTCTTCCACTGAAATACAACAATAAATACTCCTCAAATATGGATAATTAGAAACAACTTACAGAAGCATAAGAAAAGTGTATCAACTGCCATTGTAAAAACACTGAAGAAAATTGTTGTTATAAAATATGTACCAACACCAATGATAATTACAGGTACAAAACTATAGTTAAGGCTTCTCGAGTCTCCAATATGAACTATGTCAACAATAAATATTGCATAGGCAATGCAAACAACTCCTGCTGTTATCATAACTTTGCTGAGAAACATTAGAAAGTCGGTTACCTGTAAATAAATAACTATTAAAGAAATTCTTAAATTAAAGGCAATAATCGCAATATAAATACTCAGAGCAATGATTACACTGGAATTCATAGATAAAATTTTACCGGCTTGAGATTTATACAGAATGTACATGCATTCTCGTAGAATTTAGTATACATATAACAATTTCTTAATTTTTCATACATTTTTATCCTGAACATAAACGAAAATTATTTATTTGGTTAACTTTCCAACTCTACCTGCAAATATTTAGTTAATTAAACCTCTGTCAATGATATGTCTACTTTGTTACAAACAATTATATTTTGATTGTAGTGCTATGTTTAAGTATATTTAATGCCCAAATAGTTACATAAAGCCACATAATGGGTTGAGTTCAATTGAAATTTGCAGATGCATATGAGTTATTTACATTTACCGCATGTTGGAAGAATCTTTGTCAGATTTGAGGTAGGCCTATTAATGTTGTAAATGGTCTTCAAATAAATCAAGTCATAATTTGTTCGCACAGGCATAAACGTTTCGAATACTGGATATCTTGAAATTTATATTTTAAATCAAAGCAAGAGCAATTTCACAACTTATTAATTTAAAAATTGAATGTATTTACCATGATTTGCCTGGCTGTTAAGTGAAGTATGAAAGTGATTTCTAAAGATACTTAGAAATCGCACAGTAAGCTAAATTAACCTGTGGGCAGATTTTGACTTTGTGTCCCTATTTACCAACGTAATAGTAGAAACGGCATTCAAAATGCATCGTCCAAGACCATTTATTATAGTTGAGCAAACAATATATAAAAGACGTCTACTTTAATTGGAAAAATCAATGATTCATGCAAGTATGTCCAGTAGATAGTTGTTAATCTAATAGATGCAGAAATATAGGAATTGGCAGATTAAAAACTCAAGCTCTGGCTTTTCTACATAGGTGATGCAACAGCATGCCAGATAAATTCCCGGCTTACCTCACTACCATACAGGTCAAAGTCAATTTTACAATAAAAGTGGAAAAAGCAATACTGTTATGTGTTAAGCAAATTAACCTCCAACGTGCATTTTTCAATTGCTGATAACCAATTTCCATTTCTTATATTTATGAAATTTGTGGTTTTTGTATAAAAAAAAAAAGAAAATCATCTTGTTTCCTAAATCCGGTCCTAGTTATTTTATAAATTATTAGATACATTGTAACATTAGATGATTTTGATATGTATAAATATGTTAAGACACCTTCGAAGATTTTTACCCTTCTCGGGGGGAAGTAAATACGTGTTATTGAAGTGTCGAAGTGCTCTATTCCAATTGGTTGTAAGACATCAGTCAATCCCGGGAGTGAGAAAAAGTGCTGAGTAATTACATGGATCATTTCAGTACTAGGAATAATAGAAAGGGGTTGCATTTTTCGGAGTGCGTTTGCATGTGTGTTTTCAGTGTAGTGTCCGAGTTTAAGGTTTTTACTTTTCTTGGTTTTTTTTTTAGGGCACTACAGAGAATTAGAGGCATCCATGTGAAACAACAAAACCCTGAGAGCAGCTCGTCGCCGAGGCTTAAACTGTACCTGTTACTAACTTGTTTCAGATAGAAATTTGCATGATTAAACTGTAATCTTTAACTAAGTGTGAGAGGAGTTCGTAGTAATGGCGTTTCAACTTATGCAGCGTTTTCTATGATATAACACTGCTTTTTAATTATAAAAGGTCAAGGTTGGCTTATTTTTTTCGTTGTATTGATAGTGAAAATTTACCAATAGTATTATGAACTACCTGTATTAACTTAAATTGTAAGGCAACACTAATCATTGTGTCTTAAATTTAGATGATTATCTTTGCCAACACGGAAAAATATAAATACTTGCTTTGTGTGGGATTAAAATTACCAGCTGAACTGAAAACATCAACCCTGTTTCCGAACTAGAAAATATCTTTCAATTTCATAACTAAACAATTCCTTTACGTGTTAAAATAAAAGTAGAAACTTTCTTAGTGTTTTTTGAATTTTTAGAAGAATAAATTTCATAATAATTTCGTTCCTTATGTAGAGTTGGAACGTTTTAATACTTAACTTATACTTAACATAATTTAAGTCTGTTTGAATGTAAAACTTTAAACTTTTTGTACGTAATCACACTTTCAGGTCTTGTGTTTAGCATATGACCTATAAATAATTTATTTTTGTAAGTAATCCTGCATAGATTAACTTATTTTGAACTACCATGGCAGCTATCGTAATATTTTTTTAAATAAATGGCTGAACGACTGATCTGCGATTTGCCTTTGTCAACATTTTTTGTTATTTTTTATTTTAAAGTCTGCTTATCGTTTATGTAAATTTTGGTAGCAAAACTGCTTGTAATTTTTTAACAAGCCTTTAAAAGATTTACCTTATAGTGATTTTTACTTATTCATTTAAGATTTCGATGTTTAATAATCATACCTTTCCCGTTTGAATGGTAAAGCTGTGTTATTTAGATAGATTTGTGTAAAATTTAATTTTGCAGATTTGTTTATTTACTTATTGATTTAATCTATCTTTTGATAATTTTTATTTGCCTAATTACTAATAAAAACTTACGAGTTGACTTTTTAGAGATTTTTCGTAACAAAATTTAAACCTTTAAAATAAATTATTTATATTTAAAAACAAAAGAAATTTGTTCAGAACCTAAAAATTTTCTCCTAAATTCCGAAATTTATTTTATGTAAAACGACATGGGTTATTAGTCCACTGTTTGTGAGCTTGAAGATCTCGATGGAAAATCACAAGGAAATTGGCATATAAAAGACCTAAAACCTTTTGTCGACAATGCTCCTTCACAATAATTAATACTTTTTAATCTACCTTTTTTAATATATCTTGCATTATAAAATACTTTATAACTCATGATTGTCGTCGTTTCCCTTTGCTTGTTTTTCTCCTTATATTACACTGAAAACCTATTCTACCGTTGGTATTTAAATAGGTAAAACTCTTTAGTTTTTCTAAATTTCTGTATTTTTTTCATAAATTGTTCAAATTGTTTTCGTTCTTATGACTTTTATTTTTCATTTGAACAATTTACCTTTAATTTTTATTTTTCTGACTAAATATTCAAGGTCCCGAGTTCGAAACCTGACATGGTCTGCTTGACAAATGTTAGGAAAGCACTTTTCACAAAAAATATGCTCTCATTCGAATGAGAGGTTAAATAGTGGTACCGTGTGTGTATTGCCATGCACCTTAAAGATCCCTACTTTGCTTAAAACAACAAGGATTAGGAAAAATTCAAAATTTTCCAGGTAAAAAAACGCAGTGTCTCCATTTTGCCTTATTTTTTCCTTCAACGAGATTTTCTTAAGTCCCAAAGACTGCTTGTCACGTAAGAACGGTGTTCTTCCAGTACGGATTACTGACTTGGTTTTGGTGAGTTGAGTAGCACTTTTCTATCAACCTTGTCCACTATCTTATGCTCATTGCAAACCTTTCTTCTTCGGTCTTCGCCTCGGAAGCTACTAAAATCCAACTGATTCCAACCTTCTTTTAATACCTTTTCCCATATCTATCTGTCTTCTCTTTTCTATAAGTTGCCATATGTTGCGTGGGCTTCGTTTTCAGTCATATGTCGCCACTGTTGTAACAATTTTTGATAAGAAATACAATGAAAAAATATTCGCCGAATTATTTATTTTCAATCCTAAATAAACTTTCATATTCATAGAAAATTTTAGTTCCAGATGGGGAATAATAAGCAATTAGTTATTTCCTATTAATTTTATTGCAGGGCTAAGTTCCACACTTTCTGTAACAATAGATTATATGCTTCAGATGCAGCATTAGTTCAAAATCTTTATGTGAAAGCCGTCATATAAGGTTGTTGCTTAAAATAGCCGTTTAACATCAACTATTGTAGGTAAATATTTTATTATTCTCAAATATTTCAAGGTTTCCATGTTATTTTATAAACACAGCTGGTGGGTTGTCCTAGGTTAAACATATACCTTCTTTTCCATAGTTCCGTATATATAAAACTTCCTGGAACGAATCATTCTTATGTACCGCTCTGATCGTTTTGTCACTTCTATCCTGTGCCCCAAGATGTTTGTAGGTAAGTGGTTGATGGTAAAATTTAGTTTAATAATTCGGACAGTGATTTAATCTGTGTTCTTTTTAGCACAAAATATGTTTGTCTTAAGTATTATGAATTGCTAGAAGAGATTGTACGGAAATACATGGCCGATTCCATTACCTTTTCATACCACTTCATCACATCAAGGTACGATTGATGTTAATAAATGTTATGGCAGATCAGTTTCATCTGGGTGATTATCCACAACTCGCTTTTAAAGGGAGTGATTTACTCTGTTGTCGAATTCGCTATAGAATTTATAAAAATAGTCGTATCAAATAACATCCCTTAAGGCACTAATACACCCGTTGATTCAATTAAATACAAAACCACATAGGATTTTTTGTAAAAGAGAAATCATAACCAAACTTTTAATTCGTTAGACTCGATATTTTGTTGAAAAAAATTTAACTTAAGTGGATTCCTGTTCGAAATTTGAGATTTCTTTTGTTTGTCCTTAACACTTGTGAGAGGCCCGACTAAAGAAGTTGTTTTGAAAAAGATTTTGTTTTATGATGATTTGCAACGATTTTGTCTAGTTTAAGGAAATGAAAACAAATCAACATTCCTATAATACGATTTACAATTTAGCTTAATTTATTCTATGGAAAAACCTGAAATTAAATATGTAAGTGGTATGTCAGGTCTGACAAATTTAACTAAAATAATAAATCTGAAAGGTATGGTAGAAGATTTTTGAAAACGGTTCTAAACGACCAAAACGCGTAAAATGCATTAAATGGGTTAAACCATCTTAGAGTTTTATTCAGCAGTGACCTAAATCCAAGATTGATGAATCCAAGATTGATATATATATATATGGCACACATATATGGCACATTGATTAACAAGTGAATAACAAGTGTTGTGTTTATTGTGCTCCAGCTTTTATACTTGTTTTGTGTGGTAAAAAATAGTTTTAAATACTTGTCAAGTTTATCACATTGTGAAGTTATGGTGCTTTGTTTTATGAAAATAGTTTCATCAGCTTTGTACTTAAGGCTGATTGATTATTCATAAAAGACTAAAGCATATATAAATTCTTATAGAAACTAGTTGACCTTCATTAATTCATTTTATGTTACACCTGGAAATTCATCAAATACTGTCCATATGTATTGTCTTTTAAACAGCTTGATAAGGTTTAATGTTACTAAAATTTCCTAATATTTGAATGATTTTGAATACAATAATTGACCTTTTAATTGTATAAATTCTTGTTTATTTTATTGTGGCTGTTATCATCTATTTTATGAATTATTGCATTCCATATAATCTTCAATTGTTATTATAACTTATGTTAGATCATTCATCCTTCTATTGTACCCATATATACCTTTGTTACTCTACTGTAATTCCTACCGTGGTCCAGTTTTTACTTTGAACTTGTTAGACACTGCGAAGGACCCGCTAGTGTGAAAAGTTTATATTCACTTACCTTTCCTCACTTCTCAATTCTGTGTCCATCGTCAAAGTATCCTATACTCTATCATGTCTGAACGATTTGTATTTAACTGTTGTCGTACTAAGTTCCATAGTAACTATATCTGTGTAAACTGTAATGCTATATATCACAAGAGCTGTCTTGAATCGAAAATAAAAAAAATTCTCAAAAATTGAAAACTTTAAAGTTAGCTGTTGCAATAGTTCAAAGATGACCATTACTCTGGATGCATATAACAAATTAACTGATGATATATGCAATCTAAAATCAGAGAATGAAAATCTGAAAATTGAATGTGACAGTCTGGGACGTCATATTCAACGTCTCACCGCTCAACTAGATACTTGTCTTGAAGAGAGTGTTAATATGGAAGATTCCTTATCAAATACAAATAAAGAAAATCAACTACAAATCAAAGAATTTTCCCATAAAGCTAAGATACTTGAAAATGAACTGTTAACTCTCAAAATGAAACTAGAAGATAATAAAAAAATTGAAAATCTGGCACTAACTAATAAAGCTACGCAAACACCTGTTGCTAGTGGTCTTGATCCTTATCTGAATGTGCATAAGGAAAAGTTTTGTGTTAACGTATGCTCTCAAACTGAGTATAAACGGGGGGGATGACAACTGTTCAGTTAGTGTTGCTTTGCAAACTGAGCAGGAAAATTTGGGAAAGATTGACCATGAGCAGTTGACCACAAATCAAATACCGGCACATGTCCATCCACGTGGCACAAATCGAGGTGTTAAATTACATTATGTACCTAGTTCAAATTCTTGCAAAGAAAATTATAATGTCTCGCTATATGAAGAACTTTGTAATGCAGCTACTAA
The DNA here is from genome assembly GCA_036346225.1 of Platerodrilus igneus. NCBI lineage: Eukaryota > Metazoa > Arthropoda > Insecta > Coleoptera > Lycidae > Platerodrilus > Platerodrilus igneus. The sequence continues at coordinate 10,700,946 of JARFIW010000791.1, forward strand.
GAATGCTCCATTTGTTAATGAAAATGAAGTACGTAAGTGTAATATCAGAACAATAACATCTACCTACAAACGAAAAATTGCTGTGTTTGGTGATAGCCATGTTAGACGATTTTCTGAAATCCTATATTCTCTATTAGGGTCTGATTCCTACACAATTTATGTAGAATGTAAACCCAGTGCAACATTAGAACAGTCTATAAAGAATGTGTCAGCAGTACTCAGTGATTTCTCTAAACTTGATTCTATTATTATACTAGGTGGCATTGGCAATGCTTTGAAAGGTTCTAAAGTACCTCTTGCAACATTGTCTTTATTAAAGAATATCGCAGATTGCACAAACCTTCACTTGATTGCCGCACCGTTCTGGAATGGCCGTATAGTGTTGAATCAGATCATTCATTCCTTAAACCTTGAAATATATGATTTTCTCACATCTTCGAATGCTGTGTTTAATTACTTTGATATTAATAGTATATTATCTGTGGATCATTTCACCCGTCATGGACTTCACATGAAATATAACGGGAAAGTTTTTCTTCTTCAACATGTAGTGCAAAGTACAAATAAATTCACTTCGTATTTTCCTAATTTTCTTGCTACCAAAAACAGCCTGGTGAGCATTAAAATTGGTATTGATAATACTTGTACCAATTCAATTGAATCCTTACCAGATTCTTATATTAATACTTATGAGGATTCACTAAACACTACTGCTGACAAAAATAACTCTTTTCCGCCTAGTACATGTGATTTTAATAGCAAATCGTTTTTTAAATAAGCATTCGCCAGAGATTCCCTTTTCACTTCTATTACTTAATATTCGTAGTTTGCGTAACAAGGTTGATAGCTTATTAATTATATTAGAATCTTTAAATTTTCCTTTCATATTATGCATAACGGAACATTGGTTAAATCCCAATGAATATATCCATATCGACAACTATAATCTTATTAATATTTTTTGCAGAAACTCTCTGCATCATGGAGGCACGGCAATATATAGTACTGTTAATTTTAATTGTGAAAGCAAATCCACCTTTGATCACTTGCGGGTTGAATCCACCTTTGAGGTTAGTCATGTCTATTCTAAATTTAATAATCTTCATATCTTTTGCATATATCGATCACCTACCGGTAACATTGACTACTTCCTTGATGCCCTGGATACAATCCTTAATGCAACTTCGGTTCATAGTAAAGTCATCTTAACTGGTGACTTTAACTTAAATTATAATAATTCTTCTGATAGAAATTTAATTAATTTTAAGCGTTTATTGTTGTTGTATAATATGACCATGGAGGTTCACTACGATACACGTCTATCTTCAAAATCCGCTTCTTGTATTGACTACATTATTTCAAATATTCATTCCTCTGCGATCCTATGTTCTGAACCTATAAGTAATGACTTGTCTGACCATGAATTCTTATATTTCTTTTGCACTTCATTATACCTGGATAGCTCAAAGGGTATTAAACGACGTGTTTTTAATCACAAAACTAAATCTAAATTTGCAATACTATGCTCTCAGATCGATACCTCTAAGACATTACCGAGTTTAAATCAAAATTTTTTAGCACTAGTTTCAGCCCTATCAATAGCTTTTGAAAAGTCATTTCCACTTCAAGAATATAAACAAAAGCATAATAAATCCTGGTTGACAAATGGTATTCGTATTTCTGCAAGAAATAAAAAATATTTACACTATTTATACAAGCATTATCCTAACTCATTATTTATAAGGAACTATTATTTAAATTATAAGAAAATATTTGAATCTGTAATCAAATTAGCAAAAATTACTACAATGACTAAACGAATCTTAGTATCAAAACACAAACAAAAAGAATTATGGCATATTATAAATGAGGTAACAGGAAGAACTAATCCTGCTATAAAGACCATATCTTTGAATAACTGTCTTGATGATAAGGTAGCGGATACCTTAAATTTACATTTTGTAAATGCAGCTTATTCCCTAGTATCTAATAATCATGCTTCCATTGCCGCTTCAAGCGATTATTTGTATACAAATAAACAATCTAACCCTAATAATTTCATGCTCCGTCCTACAAGCTATCAAGAAGTAAAGGAAGTAATTAGTTCGTTTAAAAATAAAAGTTGCTCTGGTGCTGATAATATACCTGCAAAAATACTTCTCGATCTTCCTGAGAACATTCTAATTCATCTTTCTGATCTCATAAACGACTCTTTCTCTTTAGGGATTTTCCCAGACTGTCTTAAACACGCAATTGTCATCCTCTACACAAAGGAGGTTTATTTGTGGTAAATAACTTCCGCCCAATATCATTGTTGTCAGTTTTTCAAAGATTATCGAGACATTAGTCAAATCCAGGCTCTTAAGTTTTGTTAATAAATTTGATCTTTTCGCTTCAACTCAATTTGGTTTTGTGCGAAAAATCAACAAAGGACGCTATTTATAATTTTTTCACTAATGTTTATTCAAGTATAAACACTGTAAATTCCTTTTCTTTGCTGTATTCGTAGATATAAGTAAAGCTTTTGACTCTGTAAATCACGAGATACTATTAAAAACTTTATTTTTATGGAGTAAGGTATCCCCAATGATTGGTTCCAATCATATCTTGGTGAACGACGCAATCAGTTCGAAATGGAAATTATAATGTATCTTCGAAACTTGAAATAAAACTAGGTGTGCCTCAAGGCTCTGTATTGGGGCCTATACTGTTTTTATTTTTTATCAATGACTTTGTAACTTCTATCAGATACGCATCTGTCACCTTGTTTGCGGACGATATTAGCTTAAGTTGGGAATCTTCTTCGATCACTTCACTTGAATCTCACATCTCTTCAGACATGTCATCAGCCAATAATTGGTTTAAGATAAATAAGCTTTCGGTAAACGACGAAAAACCTGTTCCATGACCTTCAAGGGTTGAATTGCATTAAAGAAATGAAACAGCTCAGTAATTTAAACTGTTCCACTTCTACCAAATTTCTAGGTCTGACGGTTGATTGCAACCTTACCTGGAATGAGCATGTAACCAAGCTTGCTAATTCCTTAGCTTCTGCTTGCTACGCTATTAGATCTGTGTCCAGGGTATCAACGGAAACTGGCACTCTTAATGCATACTATGCACTATTTGACTCAAAAATGCGATATGGACTAGCTTTTGGGGCAACAGCTCTTTCAAAAACATTATAATAATATTTAAACTGCAAAAGAAAGCAATTAGGATAGTCTGCAAAACCTCTAGGTATACTCATTGCAAACCATTATTTAAAAAACTTAACGTTCTCACTTATGCTTCAGCATTCATTTGTGATACCCTCCTATTATTTTACAAGTATCGATCTAACTTTCCCATCACAAATTCTGTTCATGGTTACAACACCCGAAATTCCAACGCTATACATTGTCCTGGGCCTACTTCAACACGATTTAAACGATCGTTCTGGTATATGGCCCCTACTTTATATAACAAACTCCCAGCCTCAATCAAATACCTAAATAATCTTTTGCTTTTAAAAGTGCGCTTTTAGCCTTGTTACGAACGATGTTATTATACCTTAGAGGAATTTCTGGAGGATGTCTTTGACTAGTACTTTTAGTATGTTATTTTAAATTATTTAATGTGTAATTTGTTATTTATTTTAGATGTAACTTTGTATTTTTAAAGTTTTTACTGTATTATTTAAAGGGATAAGTGTAACTACCATTTTATATGGGTACAAATATATATCTATCTATCTATCTATCTATCTATATATATATATATATATATATATATATATATATATATATATATATATTTTGCTGCGATCTCTCTTGGGTTAGCCCTACAAAAAAATATCTAAAATAAAATTAAGTCTCACAATTTGAGTACCATAATACCTTACATGTGATTTTCCAATGCTCCACCCGAAGGCCAGGAAGCGAGTTTTTTTTAAATGGAAAATTTGGAATTTTGCCGAACTCTTGCTGTTACAAGCAAGGTAGGGATCTTTAACGTGCGTGACAACACTCACACACGGGACCTCCATTTTACCTCTCATCCGAACGAGGGTGTATTTTTGTGAAAAATGCTCGCCTAACATTTTTCAAGCGGACCGTGTTGGGATTCGAACCCAGGACCTTGGGCGTAGTAGCCACACACATACCACTACGCCACGGAACCGCCGGTGCCATAATACCATGGATCTTTTCCTATTTGATCCCACAAATTGGGTCGTCATAAATGCTTTGCATCTACCTGTAAAGAAAGCCCTACCACCTACACTTGCATTTCGTATCACTTATTGTATTACCCTCTGAAGATGCTCTTCATGTAGGTCGCCAAACCTCCAGCTTTCTGCTCAGCTTCCTCAGGGATATTCGCCACAGCTACTGACTTGCTCTCTGTAAATACTACCCTACTATTTAAAAAAAAAATTGATTGCCAAAATTTCAACACCCTTTATTGTAACATCCAAATTGCTACTCAAAAATCTTTGTATTTACACTCTTAGTTGTCACCTCGGATATTTTATAACCATTATCAATTTTAAAAAAGGTCATTTTAAAATAAAATAATTTCAAAATTTATCTATTCACATAAATAATTATTAAAAAAAGTAACTGGGCTTATCCCTAAACGCTATTTTAAAACCCCAAGTCTAATACGAGCTCATAGTAAAAACCTTTCTGTACTTAAGCGTTAATTATTGCACTGAAAAATTATCAAAAACCCATTTACTTTGTACAAAAGCCAATATTACACACGCATTTTATAATACAAAATTGTACATGAATATATTTTCATGCAATTCTTTCTCAAAGCTAAATAGTCAATTAGAATGTCCATAAAATACAACAAAATCCACCAATAAGACAAAATGTCATAATCACCAAAAAAACCACGACAGTCGAAAGGTTTTATAAAATTCATTTACCTGGACTGTAGCACAACCAGCTCTCTGCTTTGAAACCATCTCTGATGTCGTCCTCCTTCATGACTGCACGTGCATGAATCAGTCCATGTTGACTCCAACATCAGGAACAGCACTCCCCACTCCATCTTTCAGCATCCAATGTACGGTACTTCCAAACTCTCGTACATTCGCTACTGGTCCATCAACATCCACTATTCCAATCCAATGCACACCAAGCGCCTCCAAACATACATAACAAGAAGTCTACTTACGTTCAGCAAGCTTTGCTTTTCAAATTTACTTTATACGTCTCATAACGTCTACACTAAACTTGCACCAATTTGTGCACAATCAATTAATTGTAATTAAAAATCTCAACTCACTTATTCACATTTACTATCGTAGTTCAAAGCTTGGGACGATCGGAAAAGAAATAGCTTACCGCCTCCTCTTGGTTTATATAGCCTCAAAAATGCCCCCCGAATCGTATCACACACCACACAAACACGCTTTCTTGGCAACGTTTCTCAAACCGTCTACCAATTCCATAAACTCAAGCACAGCACAACACCTATCCGTCATCTAATTCTCAAAAACCAGTCATTATCCTTGAGTTATTCCCGGTAAACTTGGCAACCGTCTTCCAACCGTCTCAAAAATTTTGGAATTTCACTCGCAAACAAACATTTTATTTCAAAACCCTCATTAAAAATCTCTAACGGATGTCGACTTTGTCGAAATCCCGCGGCAACAACTCTCATACAAGCATCCAAAACACGCCCCTCTCACACGCGCACATCCTATCATTTCACTTTAACTTGCATTCAAAATGTCCTGTTCTTTGTCTTATACCCTTCCTCAATTTTCTACGTTCATTATCGATTTCTTGTATCCTTGTGTAACCTTTACGATATATTTCTTTACCTTTAGCCCCGCTGTTAACAAGTTCTAATCCACCCTACCAATCTACACTATCGTCTTTCTCTTTCTTATGTGCATAGTCTGATAGTCCTACTTTGCCTGTAGCCTTTTACCGTATATTTCCGTACCCTTTCCAAACCGATGTCTTATGAAAACATGCTGCATCTCCGTCTCACTTATTTTACCTTTAAAAATTTCTTTGTCTTACAGACGTTTCAAAGTCAATGACACACACACACACACACACACACACACACACACACACACACACTATATATATATATATATATATATATATAAAACTTATATTCTTGAAGGTTTAAACAGAATGTAAAATTAAGAAAACGGTACATACACTTTTTTCTTATTTACGAAATAATTGTATTGTATATGTCTAGTAATTTTATACTTACTTTATCAAGCACAAATACTCGAATTATGTTTCTCATAAGTAAACTAAATGCATCTTTAGCACTAACACAAAAATTTGAACCATGTATCGCACACATTATATAAGCGTTTCTATTGATAAAACGTAGGAAATTTTCTAAGCACCAGCAAAAACATTTACAGCAACATAATACCGCTTTTGTAAATACATTATCATACATTCTTAACTTGTAGTCAATATATTCCAATATAACACGAATTATTCTGCATATTGCAATTATAAGTGATCCAAATGCCAGAGTTCCAATATGGTACCTAAAAATAGTGATATTAAAACAATGCAACACTAAAAAATTAAGAGTGAAAATATTCGTAATAATTTGTGTGTGATATTAATTGGTTCGAAAACATACGATTAATTAAGAATTGCCGTTACAAATGGAACAAAAGCTCTACTTCTGAAATAGTTTAAAATATACTTTTGTAATTTTTTAAGTTTAAAACTGCGTTTGTATCATATCAGTAGAACAACATTTCTTCTTTGGTAAATTTTGTTGCTACGATTTAAGCCTATTAATTAAGAACTATAATATAGTAACTGTAAAATTTTAGTGAAATTTTTCTAAGAATTTAGAAATTTTAGAGGTGTCCCAAAATTGTAAATTAACTTTACATAAAATTTAGACCTAATAATTGTCATTATGTTCACAAGAGTTATCATAGCTTGCAGGAAAAAGCTAACTTTTAATATTTTTGAATAACAACAATGTAGTGTTCAACGTGAATGAGACTGGATAAATCTTGGTAAGAAATGATTCAGAAGCTTGTATGCAAAAGAAAAAATACGAAATTGTGATGTCACCATACATACCAGAACAGCTTGCTACAATAATGCTCTTATGTTGATATTTAAAGAACCAATTTGCTTTAACGATAAGCTCCAGTAGATATCTCACCGTAGACTTTAAGCATTTTAAAAGATAATGTTAAAAGCAATGTGCAGCATAGCTGAATTATTAGAGGAAACCTATGAAAAAGTTGCTATTGTAAATGTGCCACAAATGCTTATAAAAGAGCTGGTATTTCTGTCACTATTTTCTTATTTGATTAGTTGCTTAAATCACTAGGCAGCAATTTTTCAAATTTTTTAAAGAAAATTGCATAAGACTATCACTTTTGGAACTTTTGCTAAATGAGAACGATTTTAATAGCAAAATACGTATTAAACAAACACAATCAGTTTTCAACTATTGTTTGTAATATACCTTGACCTACTGAAATTCCTAGAAAATTTCTTTCCTTGGTACAGCATAAAAACATCCAATTTTCAAGTATATCTATTCAATTTATGGTTGTAAATTCCAAAAGATAATGCAATTACACGTTCACTGCAAACATTGTACAATCATAAAGTTATAAATCACTTTTATAAGAGCATATATAAGGACCAAATAGAATTGTGAGTTACAGTTCGTACAAAACTTCTTTAATAGCAGGTAAGATGCATTAGATATTTATATTAGAATAATATACTTACAGCATTTTTTATCTCTGTGTTTTAAAAACTTTTAGTTCCCAGTAAGAAATTTTATAAAATTGTATATATTCTTAGCTTTATATAGGTGGAGTAAAAATTTAATATTTTAGTGGTAAAGAGTAGTACTGAAATTAGCATATTAGCATATTCTGTTAGAGAAATTTTAACAAAACTACTCGTATAAATTTAGTGCATGACTAACTAAAATAACCATCAGCAATTAAAGAATGCAAAAGTAAAATTCTAATTGATATCAATCTTCATACAATAAAAATCCCTTTTAAAATATTATATGATATGAATTCCATATACAAAATTTAAAAACGTTTTTAAACTTATAAAAATTAGTAAATTAAATTGCCCATTGTAAGGTGGCATTATTATTTACACTTAATGTTGAACCCTTGTTTAATAAATTCCAATTTATTGTAAGTGATGATTTTTGCACCATTTTTGGCACCAATAGTTACAGTAATTTAATACGCAAGTGTAAAAATGATATTTAAATGGAAATCCGACTTTGATAAAAAATACTTTTCCGCCAGTTGCTATATAATATATTTGAATGTAGTCAACTCAGTATTAGCGAAAGTCATTAGTAACCAACTTGAATTTTGCAATAAAGTAATTGAATACCCTCTTTGTAATTTTAATATTCTTATATATTAAATTGTGCTGTTTTAAGTTTACTCTGAAAAGGTAGTGAGCAGCAACTATACTCAAACTAGTAATGTCAATATCGAGCAGGTCATGCTGATCAAAAATTATTTTTTTTTAATTATTGTTGTGGCAGATTTATCAAAATATTAAAGGCAAAAAAAGAAAAATAATCTTCATAAGTGTATATATATATATATATATATTACTCATATTTAGACCAGGGTAGAAAATTAATGAATTACATAAAATAATTTTAATCACCGTGTATAAGGAATTTTATTAGATAATACGCTTTATTAAAACACCGTGGAGAATAAAAATTCATTCGTTTCAGTAAAAATAAGAGATTTAAATCATGTACAAGACGCTTTATATCAAAAGAAACAGTATTAACAAGCTCTACGTGTAATGTATTTATTCCGAGGAAAGAAACAAATGGAAATTACGTGCAAAATTTATATTAATTAACCTTATTTTAAGTACCCGGTATTAAACAAAACGTACAGATAATAATTAATATTTAGTTAGGATTCACTAAAATTTAAAGGGTATTAATTTTAATTGAAGTTAATTGAACTGTTAGTAACATATAATATCTATAAAAACTTGTAAAAAACCCAATAAAATAAAGCTCTGAGAATTAATAGTATGTTTGAACACACCTGCGTATTTTAAAAGGCAATTTCAGTTTAATTTGTTTAGATAAACATGTCGATTCGAAGGATATTGGAAACGGTCAGACGCTTTAGCACGAAATACAAAACAGGGTTTATTTAAAAAGCTCGTTCTGCGTAAATTTTGCAGATAACGAATGGTTTCAAAGAATCTTGGAGAAACCGTGGCTTAATATTCACGAGAAGGTGCGATACGGGGTTATTTAACCCAGATAGTCCACATGGACTGAAATAATCGATAATAAGGAATATCAATTTGCATCAATAAGAACAGGTTAGATAGAGACAGATAATATGCACAAGACCGAGACACATATAGTAAAAGGCGTGATTTAAGCAACGTCACGAGGGTCACGATTGGTTGAAAGTAGGATGCAAATATCAGAGGTAGAAACAACGATTTCTGTATAGAAGTCAATTAGCTATTTCCAGACGTGGCGTGCCGTGTTGAAATTTCGGAGATTTAACTGGGACGAGTGAAAAATTCGTAAAAACCGACGCGCGAGCGACGGAATGGGAACATAGCATGAGAAATTCTTAAGAATTGTCTGTTTTGAGGACAAAAGCGACGTGCCGGCTATCCGCTATATATACCAGTGGTAATATGAATTTCGCTCTCTTAGACTTTTGACTATTCGATGCGTTAAAAGCTCTCTTACATCCGCGACTTGATTCAAGATGTTAAACAGTGCATTTTAGTTTGATAAAATAATTTAAAGTTTGCTCGTATATTTTGGTGATTCAAAATAGTTTGTTCTTTACGTGCTAACATGAATATACTTTAGTGCACTTAGATACAAGGTAATAAAGTTTAGTATCACTGTACCAATTGGTAAAAATTTACAACGACAAATGTATACACAAAAGTAGGCAGTTTTGGCGTATATTGGTGAAAGAAGTATGAAGTTCTTTGTTATTTTTCGGGGGTATTAATACTTAAATGGTGCATAAACGTGTCTGGATCCACAAGACTAGGGTCAGATATACACAGATTAGTTCCGGAAAAGCCCTGAAACAACTTTAAATAAATGGTGATGAAGAAAATTTTTAAAGCGTTGAGAATCAGAAGCCGTAAATATAACCCAGTTGGAATGGTGTGATTAACAAAAGGGACGATGTACATTGAAGCTACGAGTGCAAGTAACCTTCAGGTAAATTATACTATTTTGTTTGAACTTTGATATTGTTGTGTGTGTTGAATAACTTTATAATTGATTTATTTTAAATGGACATTAGTGAAATTGTACTAACAATAAAATTTTAATTTTAAGGTGAAATTTGCTTGTTTAAGTAGAAAGGGGTATTTAGTATTGATGTTCTGGATTATGATGAAAATTTAGGGTATGTCTTTGAGCTCAATTAGACAAACCTGGTTAATTAACGTAAAGGGGTGGTAGATGCTCCTTTTTACTCTGCATATATTGTTATAGTAATTAGTAGGCATCCTACAAGGACTTTAATTCTGGATGCACTTGAAAATGATAACAAATTTAATCTTGAAAATTTTTGATATTAAAATTTATGCTGAATTTTAATTTTGAAATTTTAATGTATTGTGAATATTGATGTAAATAGAGTTAACGTTGATGTGTGTGATAGGAATGTGTTTGTTTTTTTTTATGATTGAGGATGAAAGTTATCTAGAGGAGCAGCCGAGGCGATTAACAGAAGAAAGTCAATGGACCAACACAGTTAAGGTAATGAATAGCTTTTTGTAGGTTTCACAGCATTCTTGACGCCCAATTCGTGAGGCTCGATTCGAAAAGCGTAGTTCACGGATTTTGTAGGTATCACAGCATTCTTTGGCGACCCAAAAGTGAGGCTCGAGTTCCAAATAAAATTTTTGTGATTTTATTCCAGGAAACTGGCGATCTGAGAGAGAGAGTTTCTGTGTGTGTATAAATTTAAGAGTATTTTTAGAGTGTGTGTGAGTGATTAGAACGTATGCAGAGAAAAGAGTGGTTAAGGAGTCAAGGAGTGGAAATTGGAAGTGACGATAGTGCATTGTGTGAGAAATATTCGAAAATGGAAGAAGCTGGAGGCAGTAGAGATCAGTCGAGGACGGAATCAGGGGATCAAGGAAACGAGATGATAATGAGAATGCTAGAGAGGATGAACGAAGAAGCCAATAGAGCTAGGGATGAATCGAATAGAGCGAGAGAGGACTCAAATCGAAAATTTGAACAAATGAGTGAAGAATCGAACAGGAAGTTAGAGGAGATTAGTCAGAAAATAGATAAGACGAATCAAGAAGTTTTAGAATTTAGAAATAGCCTTACCGTGAAAATGGGGGAAGTAGAAAGTAGGGTTGATATAAATGAGAAAAATATTACAGGTCTTCGACAGGAAATGGGACATTTAAGGTCCGAAGTACGCATTCTTTGTGAAGAAGAGATTAATATAAAAATGACTGAAGTGACAGACTCATGTAGGGATCAGTTAGGCAGGGTAGAACGCGAAGTTAGTAATATCAAATACAACATGTCAAGTTTAACGGGGGAAGGGCCCAGATTTTATACAGGTGGCGTATCATTGGACCAACACATGAAGTTTTATGGCGATAACAGGGTAAATCCACAAATTTTTATTAATAGTGTAAGAAATCTAGTGGGAAATTTATTTGACGAACAGACTAAACTGAATACGATAAAGGCTTTATTAAAGGACAACGCAGAAGCATGGTACAATTTAGTAGGACAGGACATTGAAACATACACAGACTTTGAAAACAAATTTTTAAAGCACTACTGGAGTGACCACAGACAAGACCAGGTACGAGACGACTTAATCACAGGAAATTTAAGGAGAATTTTCAGGAAGTAGGAGCAATATGCTATACGCAAGTATAGCATAGCAAAGCAACTGAACCCACCACTGACGGACCGACAAATTATTAAGTATTTATCACGACACTTCGAGGTAGACATAAGACAACACGTAGCACTACAGAACATAGTGGACAGAGAAATGTTTTTAGAATACTTGCAGAGGTACGACGACGTAAGTAGTGGACGACCTCGGGATAACAGGGAAAGACAGATCAACACAGTTAGGTTTGACAATAGACGGGACAACTATGCTAGAAGGGGGAATAATTACGGATACCAGCGACAGAATTGGGAACAGCGACGACCGTACGTTAGAAGTAATAGTTTAGGAAGGGGACCTGCACCGAGACCGGGACCTACCAGAATGAATAGTTCACCAGACATGAGCGGGACTGCTAATACAGACACGGAACGAGTGGAAACGCCTAGGACATACGCTGAGGTGACGGCTAGACCAGGACCAAGTAGGGAAAACAGACCTGGACAGGATTTTTAGAACGCGACAGACCACTAGATTTCAGTGTAAATGTATATGAACATCCACGTGAATTTTTCAAAATTGAGGAGGAAGTAGAGCCAGAAACTAAGGAAAAATTATGTTTGCCAATTATTAATTTAGAAATTTTTGAGAATAATGTAGAAGTATTACTTGATACAGGGGCAGAGGCGAGTTTAATATCGGAGGAATTCGTCAGCGAAATTAGGGATAAGGTTGGTGATAGAATTATGCCTATAAAGCGTAGCCATTTAGTAGCTCCAAATAAAAAGAAGATTGCTGTAGTAAATAGTGTTGTGGTGCTTAGGATAGATATAGGAGGTTTAAGCTGTGAACAGGAGTTTGTAATTGTACCTGGACTGAAGTTTCAGAGCATTTTAGGTGTTGACTGTATGATGAAGTTAGGGGTTTTGATAGATATGGAAAGGAAGGTAGTAAGGATTAAGGATAGGGTAGTGCCATGGAAGGGCAGTTATGAAGTCACAGAGGATGACACGGGGTTTAGTATTAATGTAGTAGAGGTAGAGGATGATGAAGGTAAACAGATCAACACAATAAGATGTCCACAGGATAGAATAGTAGAGGTTCAAGCTTTAGTACAAAAACATGCAGAATTAGTGGGGGTAGAAGCAACAGCAGCATATCGGGAGCAGGTGAAGGCAGAATTATTTTTGACGAGGTTAAATGGCAAGTTTGTTTTTAATAAAGTAGATTTAAGGAATTCATTCTGGCGAATTCCATTACACAAAGATTCTAGAAGGTACACAGGATTTTCCGTAGAGGGAAAAATCTATAATTTTAAGGTAGTACCGTATGGTTTGTCAACGTCAAGTGCAGCATTAATTAAGGCAATGCAAGCAATTTTAGGAGCATATGAGCAATTCTGCATACACTATGTGGATGATGTTTTAATTTTTAGTGAAACTGAGGAACAACATTACTCTCATTTAGAACGGATATTATTAGAGCTTAAATCAGCAGGATTGAGGCTGAATATAGAAAAATGTGAATTTTTTTCAAAAACCGTTAAATTTCTGGGGTATGTGGTGAACACTCAAGGTATGTGTATCGATAAAGAAAGATTGTCCGAACTTTTGACATATCCGAGACCTAATAACATTAGGAAATTAAGAGCTTTTTTGGGGGTCCTTAACTTTTATAAAAAGTTTGTACCGGGATTTGCTGAAAAAGCGGGTCCATTGTTTAAACTTCTGAAGAAGGGAGTAAGATGGAGTTGGACGGAAAGTCAAGAGGCAGCATATCTAACACTGTTGGAACAATTTCACGACCAACTAATTTTGAGGCATCCCAGATTTGATGTTGGTTTCGTACTGAGGACGGATGCATCGGATAGTGCATTAGCAGCAGAGGTGTACCAAGTACAGGAGGGGGAAGAGGTGCCCATATCTTTTGTTTCACGCACACTGAAGCCGCATGAAGTAAATTACACGATTAGTGAAAAGGAGATGGCTGCAGTGGTGTTTGGTGTTACGAAGTTAAAATTTTTTTTGATAAGAAGACATTTTGTAATCGAAACGGATCATTCGGCGTTGTGTGCGTTGATGAATACAAGATTTTCTAACAATCGAGTATATCAATGGGGGCTGTTACTACAGGAGTTTGACTTTGAGATTAAATATATTAAGGGAGAAAATAATTTTATAGCAGACGCGTTTAGTAGAAACAGGGACATGGAGAACAAAAGACCGTGTGACATCATGATTGCCATGAACAGTCTACTACAAAATGATTCAGTATATGGAGAAGAGAAGATCTTGAGGAACCAGAGGCAGAGTGAGGAGCTACAGATTGTTAGAACGAAGTTAGAAAACGAACCGGGATTTAAAAACTTCCATATGATAAACGGCTTTTTGTGTAAAAAAATTCAAGAATTGGAAGTGTATGTAGTGGATAGGGTACAAGCAAAATTAATTATCAAAGATCTGCACTTAAGATATGGTCACATAGGGATCCGAAAGACATGGTTAATTTTTAGGGAAACGTTTTTTTCAACTAAAGACTTAGGGTTAGTAAAGTCAGTCATCAACACTTGTCACTTATGTACTTTAGGAAAGTACAAAAATAGTACGAGTCAAGATGTGGTACAAAGTATACACGTACAAAATCCCCTGGACTTAGTTGCTATTGACTATTTGAGTAATCTAGTCAGAAGTACAAAGGGACACAAACATGTGCTGATTGTGACTGATGTGTTTTCGAAATTTACCAAATTATATCCCACTCGGGATTGTAACACAGTCGGAACAAACAAGAAATTGGAACAATTTTGTAGGGAAGTAGGAACTTTTAAACGAGTATTAGCAGACAATGCTACTTATTTTAATAATCAAAGATTTAGAGATTATTGGGAGAGGCAAAACATTAAAGTGGTGTTTTGTAGCATAAGGCATCCTCAAGCAAATCCAGCTGAGCGATATATTCAAGAGACGGTTAAGTTTTTGCGTTTAGCTTCACATAGGAATCATCGGTTATGGGAGGACAATTTGTCCAAGGTTGAATCTTTTATCAATGAAACCCCTAGTACCGTGACAGAAACCAGTCCCGTCATGCTGATCAAGCAACAATATCCCGAAAGACCATGGCAAATTGTGCCTAGGGACGATGAATTTCAACAACTTTTGGTAGATGTGAGGGAGAGGTTAAGGAAGAGAGCTGAAAAATATACAAGGAAGATGAACGCAAGAATTAGAAAGAGGGTAAAATTTAAAGTGGGAGACCAGGTAGTAGTAAAAAGCTTGAGAGTAGGGAAGAGAGATAGGATGACATGTGCTAAACTACACTTGCCATATGAGGGACCTTTTGAGATAGGTGAAGTAGTAGGGGAGTGCACATATTTATTAAGGGAAGTAGGTACGGGAAATGAGAGGGGACGGTTTCACGTCAACCTACTATTCCCTTATACCGGAGAACCAGCACCACAGGAGAAATAGGTGTATAATAGAGTAAAATTTAAATAGGATAGGGATAGAATAGGTGTATATAGAAGAGTAGAAGTAAGTGTTGATAGAAAATAAAGCTAGGTATAGGATAAATATGGGAGATAATTAGAAATAGGTTTAGGATGAGAATAAAGAGTAAATGTAGGAGGAAAATAAGATAGGTTAAGTATAGATATTTCATATAAGATTAGTGGAGAGTTAGGAATAGAGTAAGAGTAGGATAGGTATATAGGATTAGGTAGGGGGAAGTAAAGTATAGTGAAGATTAGTTAAAAGTTAGGAATAGGATAGGTATATAGGATGTATATAGGATTAGATGGATAAGTAGGATGAAGTTAGGGATAATTTCAGTTTATAGAATTAGGTGAGAGTTAGGAATAGGATAGGGATATAGGATAGGTGTAAATATTTTTTTTGGATTGGAGATAAAGTAGGTAAGTTAGATAGATAAGGGTAGAGAGAGATAGGCAATTTTTTTTGTAATTTTTGTCTAAATGCTTTATATTTGCATTCAAATAAGTGGGATTATTTGTATTCAAATAGGGGGAAAATACTCATATTTAGACCAGGGTAGAAAATTAATGAATTACATAAAATAATTTTAATCACCGTGTATAAGGAATTTTATTAGATAATACGCTTTATTAAAACACCGTGGAGAATAAAAATTCATTCGTTTCAGTAAAAATAAGAGATTTAAATCATGTACAAGACGCTTTATATCAAAAGAAACAGTATTAACAAGCTCTACGTGTAATGTATTTATTCCGAGGAAAGAAACAAATGGAAATTACGTGCAAAATTTATATTAATTAACCTTATTTTAAGTACCCGGTATTAAACAAAACGTACAGATAATAATTAATATTTAGTTAGGATTCACTAAAATTTAAAGGGTATTAATTTTAATTGAAGTTAATTGAACCGTTAGTAACATATAATATCTATAAAAACTTGTAAAAAACCCAATAAAATAAAGCTCTGAGAATTAATAGTATGTTTGAACACACCTGCGTATTTTAAAAGGCAATTTCAGTTTAATTTGTTTAGATAAACATGTCGATTCGAAGGATATTGGAAACGGTCAGACGCTTTAGCACGAAATACAAAACAGGGTTTATTTAAAAAGCTCGTTCTGCGTAATTTTGCAGATAACGAATGGTTTCAAAGAATCTTGGAGAAACCGTGGCTTAATATTCACGAGAAGGTGCGATACGGGGTTATTTAACCCAGATAGTCCACATGGACTGAAATAATCGATAATAAGGAATATCAATTTGCATCAATAAGAACAGGTTAGATAGAGACAGATAATATGCACAAGACCGAGACACATATAGTAAAAGGCGTGATTTAAGCAACGTCACGAGGGTCACGATTGGTTGAAAGTAGGATGCAAATATCAGAGGTAGAAACGATTTCTGTATAAAAGTCAATTAGCTATTTCCAGACGTGGCGTGCCGTGTTGAAATTTCGGAGATTTAACTGGGACGAGTGAAAAATTCGTAAAAACCGACGCGCGAGCGACGGAATGGGAACATAGCATGAGAAATTCTTAAGAATTGTCTGTTTTGAGGACAAAAGCGACGTGCCGGCTATCCGCTATATATACCGGTGGTAATATGAATTTCGCTCTCTTAGACTTTTGACTATTCGATGCGTTAAAAGCTCTCTTACATCCGCGACTTGATTCAAGATGTTAAACAGTGCATTTTAGTTTGATAAAATAATTTAAAGTTAGCTCGTATATTTTGGTGATTCAAAATAGTTTGTTCTTTACGTGCTAACATGAATATACTTTAGTGCACTTAGATACAAGGTAATAAAGTTTAGTATCACTGTACCAATTGGTAAAAATTTACAACGACAAATATATACACAAAAGTAGGCAGTTTTGACGTATATTGGTGAAAGAAGTATGAAGTTCTTTGTTATTTTTCGGGGGTATTAATACTTAAATGGTGCATAAACGTGTCTGGATCCACAAGACTAGGGTCAGATATACACAGATTAGTTCCGGAAAAGCCCTGAAACAACTTTAAATAAATGGTGATGGAGAAAATTTTAAAGCGTTGAGAATCAGAAGCCGTAAATATAACCCAGTTGGAATGGTGTGATTAACAAAAGGGACGATGTACATTGAAGCTACGAGTGCAAGTAACCTTCAGGTAAATTATACTATTTTGTTTGAACTTTGATATTGTTGTGTGTGTTGAATAACTTTATAATTGATTTACTTTAAATGGACATTAGTGAAATTGTACTAACAATAAAATTTTAATTTTAAGGTGAAATTTGCTTGTTTAAGTAGAAAGGGGTATTTAGTATTGATGTTCTGGATTATGATGAAAATTTAGGGTATGTCTTTGAGCTCAATTAGACAAACCTGGTTAATTAACGTAAAGGGGTGGTAGATGCTCCCTTTTTTACTCTGCATATATTGTTATAGTAATTAGTAGGCATCCTACAAGGACTTTAATTCTGGATGCACTTGAAAATGATAACAAATTTAATCTTGAAAATTTTTGATATTAAAATTTATGCTGAATTTTAATTTTGAAATTTTAATGTATTGTGAATATTGATGTAAATAGAGTTAACGTTGATGTGTGTGATAGGAATGTGTTTGTTTTTTTTTTATGATTGAGGATGAAAGTTATCTAGAGGAGCAGCCGAGGCGATTAACAGAAGAAAGTCAATGGACCAACACAGTTAAGGTAATGAATAGCTTTTTGTAGGTTTCACAGCATTCTTGACGCCCAATTCGTGAGGCTCGATTCGAAAAGCGTAGTTCACGGATTTTGTAGGTATCACAGCAATATATATATATATATATATGTATATATATATATATATATATATATATATATTGCTGTGGTAAGGAAATTGAATTGAAGAAGCCCCGTGAGCTGGGTGTCAATTCCATCAGCTATGATATTGAAATAAGCCTCACTTGCCTATACAACAGACGCTGAATATCAAATCCAAATTTAAGAATCCATTTCCTCTACTATTTCGGTCGGTAGAATAAAAAGACTCTTGCTCGAAGAGATTACTATATTATCCTTTAGTAATATTTTTAAAGTACAGATATCTACACGTCGGACTTCATTCCCTTCAAATTACTAGCAAGTATTAGCCTACTATTAGGAATTTTTGTTTTCATTTTGTTTCTAAATTAAAAAAATTACATATTTTTTCTTATCCTGCCAGAAAGCATGTATAGTTTCAATTTGGCCTTTTGTAAAATAATTACACACATGTTCTTATCTGTTGCAGTTTCAGCAAAAAATACAACCATGAAGACTACCATCATAATTTTGATATTAACATCTGTAATTATTTACATTGCTGAAACGCGTGTAATTGAATCAAGTGGTAATCCACGATATGAACAAATATTTCAACCTATAGTATATAAAGGGCAACTATGTCAATGTTCAGCAAAAAGAGACTGTGAAGTTAATCCTAAGTATAATTAAACAAGTGTTAATATACGATGTAAACTTTTAACTTTCAGTGTGGAGTGTCATCCAAGTTATGTACTTCGTTGCTGTGTTATAAAAACCGTACAAAAGAATATTGCTGAAGATGCTCAAGTATTACTCATCTAAAAATTTTGAAAGATGGTCATAAAATAAAATACTGTTAAAAATATTTTTATAATTGTTAATGTTTATGATAGTAGTTATGAGTCACTTTCATATCAAACATAAATTAAAGATATATTTTTTTAATGTGTTTTAATGGTTTTCTACTTTCCAGAGTTTAGTACACAGTTTAAATTTGGTATTTGCAAAATAACAAAAACTCAAACGCTTTTATTGATATGGAAGATTACATTATTAATTATCCCTATAGTAGGGGATAAAGCATACTACTATAGTAAGCCTGCTTATCGTAAAAGGCAATTAAAAGGTGCAGCTAGGGGCAGCAGCCTTGCTGGCTAAAAGATATTGGAGGAGGGTCGGTTGGTCTCGGGCGATCTTCAACAATTTACAAGCTTGTTGGGGGTTGGCCGTGACAGATACGGCTTTTTTCTAAAATCTTTAAAAACTGTGTTGTAGAAAGATATGGGAACCTACCACAATATTTCCCAGGTGTGCGTGGCCTAAAACACGAAATATATATGATGGAGAGCTCACAAGTAAAATTCTTGTCCGGAGGTAAAATACTCCCTCATTTGGATCTCCGGGAGGGGGTACTTGGGGCTCATCATCGTAAGAATATAAAACAACAGTTCGATTTAGTGATAGGGACTTGGAATGTAAGGTCATTACTTAGAGTAGATAAGTTAACGAATTTATTAGTCAAAATGAGAAAGGGAAAGCTGGACATTTTAGGTATTAGTGAGGTGAGATGGCCAGATAGTAATGACTTTTGGAAAGATAATTATAGAATAATTACAACTTCTTCAACTAATGGACAGGCAGGGGTAGGAATAGTGTTAGGTAAAAGATTAGGGCATAAAGTCAAAGAGTTTTTACAATTTAGTGATAGAATAATTATGGTTAGATTGAGTACAAAACCCACAGACACTGTTTTAGTACAGGTTTACATGCCAACAACTCAGTACGAGGATGAGGAAGTAGAAAAGGTATACGAGGATATAAATAGTATAGTGAGAAAAGTAAAAGGAGATGAGAATTTAATAGTTATGGGCGATTTTAATGCGTCAGTGGGAGAAGGTAGTGAGGGAAAAATGGTGGGAAAATTTGGGTATGGCAGACAAAATGATAGAGGAGAAAGATTAGTTGAGTTTTGCCAGGAACATAGATTAGTAACTGTAAACACCCTATTCGAACAACATGTTAGGAGAAGATATACCTGAAAAGTGCCAGGTGATAGGGCTAGATACCAAATAGATTATATTTTAGTTAAACAAAGATTTAGAAACCAAGTTAAAAACTGTCGTAGTTATCCAGGGGCTGACATAGATAGCGATCATAACTTAGTTAAAATGAAGTGTAAACTAAAATTCAAAAAATTGAGAAAGGTTAAAGGAGAGGGATGGGATCTAGGTAAGCTTAATGATAGTAGGGTAAAAGAGGAATATAAACAAGTATTAGATAATAAGAGCAAAGAGATAGCTGTAGGAGGGAACGTAGAAAATAGATGGAAAGAAATAAAACTGACTGCACATGATACAGCAACACAGACTATAGGTAAGAAAAAAATAGAAGCGAGAAAACCCTGGGTAACAAAGGAGATATTAGATTTAATAGAGAATAGAAGAAAGCTTAAACCTTTCAGAGAAGTAGATAGTGAAAGTAAGCAAAAATATAATTCAGTTAGAAATAAGATAGTACATGAGTGTAGAAAAGCTAGAAATAAATGGATGGTGGAGAATTGTAAGAGAATACAAGATGATTTGAGAGTAGGTAAGACAGACAGGGCTTACAGGGCAGTTAAAAAGTTTTTGGTGAATATAGAAAAAAATATAATGGTATTAGAGACGGGAATAATGAGCTTCTAATAAATAAAGTTGAGGTAGCAGACAGATGGAAAAGATATTTAGAAGATTTATATAAGGGAGACGATATGGATGAGTTAGAGGACGACCAAGAAGAGGATGTAGAAATAGGGTTCTCAATATTAAGAGAGAAATTTGATAGAGCTGTTCAGAATCTTAAACTAAATAAAGAGCCATGGATAGACGATATTCCCACAGAACTAATAAAATATGCAAGTCAGAAAACTAGACAGATTATATGAACTAGTAAAAGTAATATATGACACAGGTGAGGTTCCAATAGATTTCGAAAAAAATATTATCCCAATCCCAAAAAAGTCAGGAGCTGATAGGTGTGAGAATTTTCGAACGGTTAGTTTAACTTCTCATGCTTCCAAAATACTAACAATAATAATTAAAAATAGAGTAGAAGCTTTGACTGAGAATTATTTAGGCAAAGACCAATATGGTTTTTGTAAAGACAGAGGGACTAGAGAACTGATACTAATGATTAGGGTAATTATCGAAAAAAGCTTACAAAAAAATAAAAAGACTCATTTCGTGTTTGTAGATTTAGAAAAAGCATTTGATAAGGTTAATTGGATTGTTATGTTCAGAGTTTTGCAAAAAATAGGAATCTCTCATAGGGATAGAAAAATTATTTGCAGTCTATATAAAAACTAAAGCGTAGTGATTAGATTTGATGAAATAGAAAAGGAAGCTAAGATTAGAAATGGTGTTAGACATGGTTGTATACTGTCTCCCTTGATTTTTAATGTTTATATTGAGGAAGCTTTAAACTTAGCAAGAGAGAAAAAAGAGATAGCTGTTAGTGTACAGAGACAGAAAATAGACATGTTATGTTTTGCAGATGATATAGCCATTATAGCAGAGTCTAGAAAAGAGTTAGGAGAGTTTTTAAATATTTTAGAGGAGATACTACAGAGTAACTATAGTATGAGAATTAACTCAGTAAAGACAAAGATAATGACAAGTGAGTTACAGCCTAGTTCTAAACCAAAATTAAAAACAGGTAATACCGAGTTAGAGGAGGTAGATGAATTTTGCTATTTAGGTAGTAATTACAAAGGATGGACGTAGCAGAAGGGATATATTAGCTAGAATAGCTCAAGCTACAAAAATGTTTTTAAAAAAGAAAAACTTACTAATAGTATTAGTTTAGATAACAGAAAAAGTTTCTTAAAGTCGTACGTATGGAGCGTTCTACTATACGGTAGTGAGACTTGGACAATTAAAGAAGTAGATAAGAAAAAGATAGAAGCTTTTGAAACTTGGTGTTATAGGAGAATGTTAAAGATTAGTTGGACAGATAGAGTAACAAACGAGGAAGTTTATAGAAGGATAGGTGAGGAACCCTGTATGTGGAAACAATTAAAGGTCAGGAGAGATAGAATGATAGGGCACCAGTTAAGACATGAGGGACTATTTAGTAAAGTCTTAGATTATAGACTACCAAATAAAAATAGAGTAGGAAGACCTAGACAAAGCTATATTAGTCAAATTATTAGAGATTTAGTTTGTGAAGGGTACGTAGACCTTTTTAGACTAGCCCAGAATAGAAAAGAATTTAGAGCTGCGTCGAACCGACTTTAAGTAAGTTCGAAAACAAAACAAAAAGAATAAGTAAATAACAATCAGTTAACTAAATGTCACCATGACATAACTCTCAATTAGTTAGCGGTCTCGCATGTTGGTAACGAATCGTTGCTTAAGCCTTACCATAACATATAATTTAATTAACGTTACCATGACATAACTCACAATTAGTTAGCGGTCATCATGTTGGTAGCGATTCGTTGCTTAAGCCTTACCATAACATATAATTTAATAAACGTCACCATGGCATAACTCACAAGTAGGTAGCAGTCTGGTATGTTGGTAGCGTTTTGTTGCTTAAGCCTTACCATAACATATAATTTAATAAACGTCACCATGACATAACTCACAAATAGGTAGCGGTCTGGAATGTTGGTAGCGTTTCGTTGCTTAAGCCTTACCATAACATATAATTTAATAAACGTCACCATGACATAACTCACAATTAGGTAGCGGTCTGGCATGTTGGTAGCGTTTCGTTGCTTAAGCCTTACCATAACATATAATTTAATAAACGTCACCATGGCATAACTCACAAGTAGGTAGCAGTCTGGTATGTTGGTAGCGTTTTGTTGCTTAAGCCTTACCATAACATATAATTTAATAAACGTCACCATGACATAACTCACAAATAGGTAGCGGTCTGGCATGTTGGTAGCGTTTCGTTGCTTAAGCCTTACCATAACATATAATTTAATAACCGTCACCATGACATAACTCACAAGTAGGTAGCGGTCTGGCATGTTGGTAGCGTTTCGTTGCTTAAGCCTTACCATAACATATAATTTAATAAACGTCACCATGTCATAACTCACAATTAGGTAGCGGTCTGGCATGTTGGCAGCGATTTGTTGCTTAAGCCTTACCATAACATATAATCTAATAAACGTCACCATGACATAACTCACAAGTAGGTGGCGGTCTGGCATGTTGGTAGCGTTTCGTTGCTTAAGCCTTACCATAACATATAATTTAATAAACGTCACCATGACATAACTCACAATTAGGTAGCGGTCTGGCATGTTGGTAGCGTTTCGTTGCTTAAGCCTTACCATAACATATAATTTAATAAACGTCACCATGACATAACTCACAAGTAGGTGGCGGTCTGGCATGTTGGTAGCGTTTCGTTGCTTAAGCCTTACCATAACATATAATTTAATTAACGTCACCATGACATAACTCAAAAGTAGGTAGCGGTCTGGCATGTTGGTAGCGTTTTGTTGCTTAAGCCTTACCATAACATATAATTTAATAAACGTCACCATGACATAACTCACAATTAGGTAGCGGTCTGGCATGTTGGTAGCGTTTCGTTGCTTAAGCCTTACCATAACATATAATTTAATAAACGTCACCATGACATAACTCACAAGTAGGTAGCGGTCTGGCATGTTGGTAGCGTTTCGTTGCTTAAGCCTTACCATAACATATAATTTAATAAACGTCACCATGACATAACTCACAATTAGGTAGCGGTCTGGCATATTGGTAGCGTTTCGTTGCTTAAGCCTTACCATAACATATAATTTAATAAACGTCACCATGACATAACTCACAAGTAGGTAGCGGTCTGGCATGTTGGTAGCGTTTCGTTGCTTAAGCCTTACCATAACATATAATTTAATAAACGTCACCATGACATAACTCACAAGTAGGTAGCGGTCTGGCATGTTGGTAGCGTTTGTTGCTTAAGCCTTACCATAACATATAATTTAATAAACGTCACCATGACATAACTCACAAGTAGGTAGCGGTCTGGCATGTTGGTAGCGTTTCGTTGCTTAAGCCTTACCATAACATATAATTTAATAACCGTCACCATGACATAACTCACAAGTAGGTAGCGGTCTGGCATGTTGGTAGCGATTCGTTGCTTAAGCCTTGCCATAACATATAATTTAATAAACGTCACCATGACATAACTCACAAGTAAGTAGCGGTCTGGCATGTTGGTAGCGTTTCGTTGCTTAAGCCTTACCATAACATATAATTTAATAAACGTCACCATGACATAACTCACAAGTAGGTAGCGGTCTGGCATGTTGGTAGCGTTTCGTTGCTTAAGCCTTACCATAACATATAATTTAATAAACGTCACCATGACATAACTCACAAGTAGGTAGCGGTCTGGCATGTTGGTAGCGTTTCGTTGCTTAAGCCTTACCATAACATATAATTTAATAAACGTCACCATGACATAACTCACAAGTAGGTAGCGGTCTGGCATGTTGGTAGCGTTTCGTTGCTTAAGCCTTACCATAACATATAATTTAATAAACGTCACCATGACATAACTCACAAGTAGGTAGCGGTCTGGCATGTTGGTAGCGTTTCGTTGCTTAAGCCTTACCA
Organism: Platerodrilus igneus; assembly: GCA_036346225.1. Taxonomy (NCBI): domain Eukaryota; kingdom Metazoa; phylum Arthropoda; class Insecta; order Coleoptera; family Lycidae; genus Platerodrilus; species Platerodrilus igneus. The sequence continues at coordinate 10,725,730 of JARFIW010000791.1, forward strand.
TAACATATAATTTAATAAACGTCACCATGACATAACTCACAAGTAGGTAGCGGTCTGGCATGTTGGTAGCGTTTCGTTGCTTAAGCCTTACCATAACATATAATTTAATAAACGTCACCATGACATAACTCACAATAGGTAGCGGTCTGGCATGTTGGTAGCGTTTCGTTGCTTAAGCCTTACCATAACATATAATTTAATAAACGTCACCATGATATAGCTCACAATTAGGTAGCGGTCTGGCATGTTGGTAGCGATTTGTTGCTTAAGCCTTACCATAACATATAATTTAATAAACGTCACCATGACATAACTCACAATAGGTAGCGGTCTGGCATGTTGGTAGCGTTTCGTTGCTTAAGCCTTACCATAACATATAATTTAATAAACGTCACCATGACATAACTCACAATTAGGTAGCGGTCTGGCATGTTGGTAGCGATTCGTTGCTTAAGCCTTACCATAACATATAATTTAATAAACGTCACCATGACATAACTCACAATTAGGTAGCGGTCTGGCATGTTGGCAGCGATTTGTTGCTTAAGCCTTACCATAACATATAATTTAATAAACGTCACCATGACATAACTCACAATTAGGTAGCGGTCTGGCATGTTGGTAGCGTTTCGTTGCTTAAGCCTTACCATAACATATAATTTAATAAACGTCACCATGACATAACTCACAATAGGTAGCGGTCTGGCATGTTGGTAGCGTTTCGTTGCTTAAGCCTTACCATAACATATAATTTAATAAACGTCACCATGACATAACTCACAATTAGGTAGCGGTCTGGCATGTTGGTAGCGATTCGTTGCTTAAGCCTTGCCATAACATATAATTTAATAAACGTCACCATGACATAACTCACAAGTAAGTAGCGGTCTGGCATGTTGGTAGCGTTTCGTTGCTTAAGCCTTACCATAACATATAATTTAATAAACGTCACCATGACATAACTCACAAGTAGGTAGCGGTCTGGCATGTTGGTAGCGTTTCGTTGCTTAAGCCTTACCATAACATAGAATTTAATAACCGTCACCATGACATAACTCACAAGTAGGTAGCGGTCTGGCATGTTGGTAGCGTTTCGTTGCTTAAGCCTTACCATAACATATAATTTAATAAACGTCACCATGACATAACTCACAATTAGGTAGCGGTCTGGCATGTTGGTAGCGATTCGTTGCTTAAGCCTTACCATAACATATAATTTAATAAACGTCACCATGACATAACTCACAAGTAAGTAGCGGTCTGGCATGTTGGTAGCGTTTCGTTGCTTAAGCCTTACCATAACATATAATTTAATAAACGTCACCATGACGTAACTCACAATTAGGTAGCGGTCTGGCATGTTGGTAGCAATTCGTTGCTTAAGCCTTACCATAACATATAATTTAATAAACATCACCATGACATAACTCACAATTAGGTAGCGGTCTAGCATGTTGGTAGCGTTTCGTTGCTTAAGCCTTACCATAACATATAATTTAATAAACGTCACCATGACGTATCTCACAATTAGGTAGCGGTCTGGCATGTTGGTAGCGATTCGTTGCTTAAGCCTTACCATAACATATAATTTAATAAACGTCACCATGACATAATTCACAAGTAAGTAGCGGTCTGACATGTTGGTAGCGTTTCGTTGCTTAAGCCTTACCATAACACATAATTTAATAAACGTCACCATGACATAACTCACAAGTAGGTAGCGGTCTGGCATGTTGGTAGCGTTTCGATGCTTAAGCCTTACCATAACATATAATTTAATAAACGTCACCATGACATAAGTCACAAGTAAGTAGCGGTCTGGCATGTTGGTAGCGTTTTGTTGCTTAAGCCTTACCATAACATATAATTTAATAAACGTCACCATGACATAACTCACAAGTAGGTAGCGGTCTGGCATGTTGGTAGCGTTTCGTTGCTTAAGCCTTACCATAACATATAATTTAATAAACGTCACCATGACATAATTCACAATTAGGTAGCGGTGTGGCATGTTGGTAGCGATTTGTTGCTTAAGCCTTACCATAACATATAATTTAATAAACGTCACCATGACATAACTCACAATTAGGTAGCGGTCTGGCATGTTGGCAGCGATTCGTTGCTTAAGCCTTACCATAACATATAATTTAACACTTTTCCTTTTTGAAGCGGATAACCAGGTTATAGTTCATTTCCTTATAAATGGTAATCATGTAAACATGTTAGAGTTCTTTAACAACCATCAGGTTGCTAATATCTATGTAGAGCCAGGTGAATAGGAAAAAGATAAAAGGATATAGGAAGACCTAGACCAAGCTATATTAATCAAATTAATAGAAATTTAGGTTGTGAAGGATATGTAGAGCTTTTTAGATTAGCACAGAATAGAAAAGAAGTTAGAGCTACGTCAAACCAACCTTAAGTAAGGTCGAAAACAAAATGATGATGATTACATTATTAATAGGTATGGTAAAAAATCCAGCTTTCCCTTATTCGTTTTATTTATAATAAATAATTTAATCCTTATTTGATTTAATTTTATAAACTAAACCTATCACTACAAAATCTAGTACAGTCAAGCAAAATTTAGGTCTTCTATAAAGTATCATAATTTATAATAATGTAACAATAACCTAGAATCATCTAAAATGAAATGGATAAAGTCATTAATCAAACAGTTTATTGATTGACATTTTGCAGGATTGAATATAATGCAAAGGTTTCAGAAGGATCTATTGATTTCTAGATTAGTTAGAATGGTATTATACTCGATCTATAAACTGTATGACCTAGCAGGGAGTTCAGTTCAGGCATTAATCCAGAATTGATATAAAATAAATTGCTGTTTAAGTGGTTTAAATAAATACATTTAATGGCTATATACTTCAGAATAGCATAGTTAGCGCTTGTGTAGATATATTAAAAATAAATAAAGTGTCATCGTCATGTAAAAAGAAAATTATCGCAGTAAATATTGTAATAATTATCTTCTGTGATCTCTATAGCAACATTTGACTATATTTAAAATTTTATGTAAACATATGTGAACATTTAGACTTTTATTGGATCGAATAAAGAAGAGTAAGTAAATTGAAGTTTTCTAGAATAACATGTGATAAAGATACTTATTTTAGCAACAAACTGTAGTGCTACTAGTCATAAGACGTATTAACATTTTTTAATTCAGTTTACAAATAGGTATATTGCTACCTTAATCAATATTTTCAATTTCAAACACCAGCTTCATAAACTATCGAGCTGGCACTACTTTTGGCTAACAAATTATGATAATCCTTATTTTCATTAAACTAAAACTAGTGCTGAAATTTAAAATGACTCCACCTAGTTTCATATATCTTTAAGCTAGCATCATCATCACCTCTGAAAAATTTTTACATAAATGTCGCAAATTGCAAACAAAATATGAACTTTGAAAAATTCTATTGTAATCAAAATATAAAACTTTCACTGTTGGTATTAAACTTCAAACCAGAACGTTCTAAACTGCATAGTTATTGTACACTAAAACTTTTCTTCTGTCCAAATGTTTTACAGACAGCTATAGAAAACGTTTGCAGCAGCAGTGAGTTTGTAATTACTTGTATTTTATATATTGCTCTAGTGAATCACAACACTATCATTCAGATACCTATTATTTTAAACTCTATGCAAATATTGTTAATAGTTAACTTTGCTGAGCTTGGCTGCTCAATTAGGATCCACACAACTTCAAGCAACTAAAAATACTTGTATCAACTAGATAGCAGAAAATTTCATTACACTAAAGTGCTTCCATTTTAAAATTTGGAGTTCAAATTTCTGTTTCCTAAGGTTCATCACTATTACAAATATCATTACTAACATTTTCAACGAAATTCTCTAGCGATGGAGTGCATATTTCTCAAGTTGCTTTAGTCAATACTTTAAATCTAATAGAACCCATCAATGATTTGTTTTTTCAAAACCTGCAATGTTCTTTATTGAATTCTGATTTGTGAAAGCATCTCCATTCCGGCTCTGATCAAGTTAAATATACTTGAGACCTTCGTTAACTTTAATTGCGTTCCAAGACAGGATAAACTTGAACAAATCGCCAAAGACATGTCAATAATTTCTATGTCAACAAGATGTTATAGTATAAATATGAAAGGTCTTTATTATTTTATAACAAGTCTTCATAATACAGTCAGTTTGTTAAAGCCAACATCTTAAATGGAAAATATTTTAAACTGTATACTTTTTTTCTGAGTTGAATTTTAAAACACAACATTCATTTAATATAATGATTCCAAAGTGGTCTATATCAACCCCTAGGAGTTGACCCCAAACTAATCCATGCCAAGGAAAACAAAAATTTAGGGTAAATGAAATACAAACGAGAATCTACGAGAATGGAGCTCAATTTAAGGAGGACATCACAAATTTTGGCTCTTCGTAAATGGAATAAATCACATAACACGGATAGTGTATATGTATTTACATAATACTATTTTATAATCAACATATAAATTGTTAAAACTATAAAGCGTCGCCTTACGCTAGATATAAAAATTAAATGGGTAAGGATGAACTAATCTTAAATGGGCAAACTTATTACTGAAGCACCCTGTTTAACTTTGATTTCATGTATAATAGTGATCAAAAATGAGACATTGCAAAAAGATCGGTGGTTTTGTTCAAATCATAATCTTAAAAACCACAAAATTAAACATTTTTATCTCTGTTGAATACAAATTAGAAGAGATCGTAATTTATTTTAAACCACAAAAGTGTAAACAAAACATTTATAACTGCAAACATTTATAGTGGAAACATGCCATTTTTTAAAGAAAGCTTTATAATCAATAAATAACAGTAAATTTATTAATATGCATCCCAAATATAAGCTTTTAGAAATTTCAGTCGAATAAATTAAATTTAATATTACATAGTTGCAAACACAAACAAAACCTCACACATACTTTAATAAAAAGTAAAGACCCAGACACTGACTAAGGGAAATTCATAATATTAGATTGTAGATGATTTAATCTTTTTGTTCAATACATTGCAATGTATTCATTTCTATTACAACTGACAAAGAAACAAAAATGTAAACCTAAGTAAATAACATAACAACAGTACTTACAGGTTTCATTTTCATAAACTCAATAGCAATGACATAAAACCCGGACTGAGAACATAATATAGAGTGAAGAAATAATACCCGACATGGACATGCGACAGAGAATAAATAATCAGTTATTTGGGAACCGGTCAACATAAAAATGCAGCAATACGCGCGAGAACAAAAGGGCAGACGTGACCATGTGATAAAGGGTTGATATGAAGTTACGTTATACATAAGTTTGAATAAAACCAGCTTCAAAATGTAACGTGACTTTCTCCTCAGGAGAAAATTTAAAACGGTAGGTGAACATTTTTAAAACGTCGATTGCAATTCTGGTAAAGAATGTTTTTCCATGCGCGGGATTTTGAAAACTTGTGTGTCATAAGAGAAGGGGTACCTGCATGGGTAGGTTCAAATATGGATTGTTTTGAGTAGGAAGTTGGTTAGCTGAAATTGAAACATTGGTGTGGTTTAGCTATTCTGAACCTTATATGGGTCAATGAAGTTGTAAGTAATATTATAAAGTTGTTTATAATTTATACGTGAGTTTTGAATATTAACATGGTTGATATTTTATGACATAGGACATTAATTGAACATAAAAGTGATTATTTTTTATTGTTTAAGAATTTACCGACAGAACGAATGTTGGTTTAATTTAAGCATAATGTTATTGGTTTAAAATATTAAGGAATACGTATGTGTTCATATTAAAGTATTTTGGAAAGGACAATGAACAGATTATTTAAAGCTTGTATTTAACTGCTGTCGGTATTGTTATTAAAGGCAATTCCGCTAATTGGGATTTATAAATAATGAATAGTTTTGTCAATGGGTTAGGTTTAGGGGCTTTTCAAGAATTTTCTTTTAGTAATACCTGGCCAGATTTGAAGTTAAGAAATTGCCTTTTTTAAGAAAATAAATGTGTATTTTTATTATATTATTTAGGAACTATGAAAATTCAGCTAATTGTAAAGGATATCTAGCCACCACAGTAATAGAATCCTATTTGGGGAAAGCATTTTATTTTGAAAAGTTTCTTTAATTACGACAGAATTATTTATTTTAAGGAATTTTTGAGCAAAGTAAACATAAGATGATAATATTTAGGATACTAAAGCAAGTGAGATTTGTGCGGAAAAACCGTCTTCCATACAAGGTTTTATATCAAAACGAATTGCTTTGACTGGCAGTTTCAATTCACACAATTTTTGACAGAGAAAACCCTTTCAGGGTAAATGTTAGTGTGTGTAACTAGAATTTTTGTATTAAGCCATATTATTTATTACTTTTTTCTTTATTACTTTTATTCCTTTATTTCTATATATACGCTTTTATAATTTTTTCACAGGAATCCTTTCCCGCACGACTTCAATTAGCTGACACGCTTTTATATTGTCTCAAGATCCACCCCTTTTTAAGGTAAATCCAAGTTTAAATAATTTAATACTCATTTCACCCATAACAAACGTCTACGATACATTGTAACAGTTTAATTTTATTTATTAATTTAATCTGCGTTTCATGACCTTGCCCCAAGGGGCCTCACAATGCAAGTGCAATTGTAACAGTTTTCCAAGAAAACAAATTTGAAATTTTAGACTTGAAACAGTTGTACCGGTTGTAAATTTTGAATTATAAAAATCAATACTAAAACAAGTTGAAAATGCAAGGCATTGTCGCAACGAACTTCCAAATGTAGACTTACTTTAAAACAATTTAAAGAAATTAAAATTATTATGTTGTAATAATTATAAGTATTCAGATAAAATACAAAAATTTATAAACAACAAAAGAGACATTTTAATATATTTTATTTTATTGAATAAATATTTTAAAAGCTATATATGTGTGTGTATGTAAGTATGTATGTATGTATGTGTGTTTGTGTGTGTGTGTGTAAATAAGGGGGCATCATATTTCGATTCAGTTTTTTCAGAGGATTCTAAATATGTATCGCACATTAATTTTGGACCTATTTGAAATTTTGATAAAATTAATTCCCCGGGGGTCGGGTATCCGTGGTCAGATTTTGTGGGGGCACCATATTTCGACTCAGCTATGTTAGGGGAGTCCAAATATGTATCGCACATTAATTTTGGACCTATTTGAAATTTTAATTATCCCGATGGAATATCGCGGGGGCACGGCTCCCCGTGGCCCGATTTCAACTGACATCAAAACTTAAGCTCAGGACACCGAGCTGAATCGATTGATGTATCACACATTGATGTCCGACCATTAGAAAGGCCTCGGACGGACAGACGGACAGATAGACGGACGACAAATCGATTTCATAAACGAACGAAGTTCGTTGATAATAATAGTGTACGTGAGACACAGTAACTCGGAACTTTGAAACTATAAAAAAAACTATTGTACCAACGGCTAAGCAAGGAGAGTTAAGGTTAAACCTAACTAAATTCAAACAAAATATTGAAAATTTAATATCAAAGCACCTGGCTCATCCCTCCCATTAAAAGCATTAATTTTTTGTGTAGTTATTTTATTATAATTTTAATTAATAAATGTATAAAACTTAACACATGCGTTTTTCAACTTTTTCACTTTACAGTTAAATCTGTCAAAGCGAGCAGCACTATTAGACTTGTCAAAGACACGTTTGAAGTTGATGAATTTATAGTAATTCAATATTAAAAAAGCTGGGGTCTACCCAAAAGTGAATAAATTTATAATAGTTTGGTGACCTCCGATTTGATATATATATGACTTGAATTTTCCATTCTTACTCATGAACTGCAGAATTTCACAATGATGCGAAACCCAAAAGACCTGAAAATTTATGTTGTAAATAAATTTAATCAATTTTTACTTCAAATTAAAACTTTAGCTTCTACTAATAAATGTTCCAAAATTCTACCTATCTGTTTTGTAATAGGAGTGAAAAGAATATTTTACATATCTAGAAACTTAAGTAGTAATCCTTTTTTTAGAGCGCATGTTATGCATGCTCTTTTCCTAAACATCATGACTTCGTATACTGTGTTCCGTTTCAGATTTTAAATTTGATACAACTCTACTAAAACTACCTATGATTCATAGTAATCGGTATGTAATTTCTGCGTGTAATGTTGACAACATTTTTTTAGAAATGTTAGAGTCAAAATTTTCATTAATAGTTTATGCACTGCAAGAATTCAACAATACCAAAGGAAAGTTTTTGAAATTATGTTAAACCATGTATATAGAACAACTTCATTAGGACAAATTATTTTAAACTTAATTTGCCAATTTCCCTTCAACGTTAAATATTTATTAACAAGTTCAAAGTCAATTGATAATTTTTGTGGGAATAGGAATAGGAATTTCGGTGCAGCAGGAAACTGGGTGGTGCAGCTTAATAGAAATATAGTCCAAGTTCAGGACACTAGAGGGGAACGTACAAGGGAGGATTGGAGACAGTATAATCAGAGTGAACCTGCACGTACTGAAGGTTGTCAGTCGGATCAGAGAGAAGTAGCCACGATCTTTAATTCAGATTCGAATTCTGATGTAGAGAAGGAATCTGAAAATGTTAGTGTGAAGTCTTTGGCAGTGGTGCTAACTATCAAGGTAGTGTTTGTGTGGGTTACTAAAAATAGAGGCACTTGTGGACTCAGGATCTCAAATTACGGAGACATCGAATAGATTGTGAAAGAGATTAGGGAAATATGATATGAAAATTCCTAGTGTTCCATGTAGAAATGTGGTGCTTACTGGCGCCTGGGGAAATAAAAGCGTGGTCGTTAAAGAGCAAGTATGCTTAACAATGCAAATGGATAAGGTGGAAACGGATTGCCCATTTTTAGTTGTTCCTAATTTAGTGCGGGATATGGTGTTGGGTTGTGATTAGATGCGAGATCATGCTGTAGTTGTCTATTTTTTGACCAATACTCTTGGGGGGTCCTTTAACGAGGCACCTCAATAATTTTGTGGGACAAAATGATGGGGATGCTCAAATTGCTATAAATGAAACAATGAAAGAAGAGTTAGAGAGGGGGGTCCAAGGTTTAATAAGCCAGTGAGATATTCTAAAAAAGAGATAGCCGAGGTGGCAAATAAAGTGGAGTCTTTTACAGGACCTGAGAGAGAGAGAGTTATTAAATAATTTATTAATTCGGTATGGGGATATTTTCTCAAATCAGCCGGGTTTGAGGAAGGATTACTGTCAGGAGATATATTTGAAGAACGAAACGTCCTTCTATCGTAAGCAATACCCGATTCCTTATGTATTTCGCCAAAAAGTCAAAAGGCAAATAAAGGAAATGGAAGATTGAGGAGTTATTGGGATGCGACAGACAGAATATGTTAACCCTTTGGTTACAGTAAAGAAAAAGGATGGGTCAGTTAGGGTATGTCTTGATTCGACTCGTTTAAATAAAAGGATGGAAAAGAATTTGGTTACACCGTCCAATTCGGGGGAATTATTATCTGAATTTTCGCCAGGTCAGTGTTTGAGCACTGTTGACCTGACAGCTAGTTATTGGCAAGTCCCAATTAGGGCCAGTGATCAGAAATATACTGGTCTTGCTTTTAAGGGGCATAGCTATGTGTTCCAGGGGGGGTGTCCTTGAAAGACGGTGATATTTATCGCATGCAATATTTTACACTTTTTGCACGAAACGTTGAAGTTGCTGTTCTTCAAATTACGCAAGAGCTATTTATCGCACCAACTGCAAAGAACTACCAAGTGGTATATTTTATCGCCTGAAAACACACGTATTGCGCATGATTACTATATTAAAATTGACTGGCATAACACAACCATAAACTTTTCTCTATGCACATAACCAAAAAAATTGCTACTGTTTTTAGTCTATTTCGCAGATGTTTGACAAATAATTATAATTAATAACAATTATGGCAAACTTTGATGAGGCAGCATTATTTGCAGTTTTGGAAGTGCTGGAAGAAGCTGAAACAGCTACCGAAGTGACTAAAAGACAATTCTACAAGCGTATACTATCTTTTGATTTAAGTAAAAAAATGTTTGTGCGTATATTCCGCTTAATAAAAAGTTGAATTCCGAGAATTTCATTCAATGTGTTGTTATTTTTCCCATTCTTCGCAAGCTTTTTTTTTGAAAATTAGAGAAATTTTTACGGTTGCAAAAGTAGCTCTGTTAGTTGGGCGTAATTAATGCAAGTAAACATTACGTTCATCCAATCTTTGATCCTACCCGACAAAATATGATCTAGCGGCTTCCTAAACCATGTGATTTCGTTCCGGTTGACTATTGGCTTTTATTATTCTATTTACGACATGCCTCACTTCATTCGATATTTAAAATATCATATTACATCTTGTTGAGAATAGCAAGTTGTCATAGAACTGTTTCGCATGTGATACTTTTGGGTGATAAATATCACCGATAATATATATCGAACGAGCTCGAGGATAGACCCCCAGGTTTTAGCTTTGGGACTGTCCGCGTCGGTGGAAAGTTTTATTCGGGCACTTTATATAGTTTTAGTGCCAGAAGTAGGAGAGTGGTTGATCCCATATGTAGACGATTTGTTATTCTACTCACCAGATGCAAATACTCATCTTGAATATCTTGTGATAATCTTTCAAAAATTTAGAAAGGCAGAATTACGGTAAAGTTAAAGAAATGCAGTTTTACTAAGAGCTTGGTGCAGTTCCTGGGCCACCTTATTTCTCCAGAAGGTGTGTCGGTTGATCCGGAATGGGTGGACACTATACAAAAGTTTTCAGAACCTAGAAATGTCAAGCACCTGAAATCATTTTTGGGGGTTGTAAATTTTGATAGATGCTTCTGTCCAAATTTTGTAGAGCTGTCAGTACCACTATTGCATTTGCTAAAGAAAGATCAACTGTGGATATGGGGCAGGCAAGAAGCTGATGTCGATAATATGAAAAAAGCGTTTGTGAATGCCACTTTTGTTAGGCACCATAATATGTTACCTGCCATTGCACTTAAACATGTTTTTAGGTTAGTTTTTGATATACGGGAGTTTCGCGCCATATTTCAAATACGCGGTGCGCGGGAATTTTAAATAGACTAGGCGGTACTTCCGTATGTCATAGTAGTGAGTTTGCGCAGTGTGCATATCCCTAGAGGGGTAGATGAATAACTTCGCGCCAATGGAAAAGACAAAGAGTGGGGACAAAGTGGTGAGAGGTTTTGGGGACGCTCTGAATCGTGGCCTTTTGCCTTTGTTCTTGGAGTAGTGTGGTCGGTCAGGTATCGTATCGTAGATTTCCCTTCTGTTCTATCTTGTTTGTCGTTCCTTACAAAACCTAATCCTGCCGCTCCCTACATATTAGGTGATAAATTTGCAGCCACCACGAGGCAACTGGACTCCACGACCCCGATGTCCATGTTCAGCCAACAGCACCAGAGCAGAGGCCTACCGTAGCGCGACTTCCTGCCGGATGCCGGATTTTTGATGTAAGTAGATTTTTAGCTAAATTGTTTGCCTTTATCGTGTTTAATTTTGTGTAAAATTTGCTAAGTATTGCGCAATATACCTTTTGTATCGGTGACGTCATGGTAGTTGGCCACGCGAACCTGTCTTAAGGTTCGCGCTTCCGGCCGCCAGGGCGTTGCATTGCTGTTTATCCATTGCGCTTGCGCGATGTATCTTATGAACTTTGGTAACTGTATTACCGACTTTTAGAAACTATCACCAAGTATAGTGTAATAAATATGGGAAAAAGATTTTATGTACAGACCGATGCGTCAAGATATGCTCTAGGGGCATGTTTATTTCAGAAGGATTCCGGAGTCCCTGGTATAATAGCGTTTACGAGTAGGTTCCCAGATGGGCCAGACGTATGTTATGCAGTGACGGAAGAGGAAACGCTCGCCGTAATATTTGTCTTACAAAAATGGCGGGTATTTATTTTAAAGAAACCAGTGACTGTTGTCAGTTATCATAAATCTCTGGCATTTATAAGAGCATGTAGGCTCCTAAATGTGCGCCTTACACGTTGGGTGCTAGTAAGTCATCAATATGAGGTGGAATTTGAGTATTGTCGAGGTACGGAGAATATCATAGCAGATGCATCATCTAGATACCCAATCAAATATAGTGATGGGGAAGAAAGGTTCATGAAAAAACGTTTTTAAAGGTAGCAGTTGTGGTTAAACAAACTGCATTGTATAAGAAAGTGTGGAATAATTCTAAAAATATAAAACTGCCTTAACAGAATGATAAGGGTTGTCAAGCTATCAGGCTTCGATTAGAGAAAGGGATCGGGGCGAAAGTTAAAGAGTGGTACATGATATACGATGGAATCGTGTATCGTAAAGGTAACCAAAATTGTCTGGGGTTTAAAGTTTATATTCCCTTTAAAGATATTTTGCTATTAGTCCAACAGGAATACGAAGAAAAGGCCATTTTGGGGTGGAAAAAATTTACCGATTCTTAAGGGATTTTTATTATTTTTCACCGATGCAATGCAGAATCCGTAAAATTGTAGCAGGCTGTGGCTTATACCAACAAGCTAAAGCTTCTCCACGATTGGTTGGAGCAATGAATAGTGTTTTGCCTAAGGGCATAAATCAAATTTTGTGTGTGTTGACCTGATGGGTCCTTTACCTAGTTCCAAGTTTGGGAGCCAATGTCCATTAGTGTTTATTGATGCGTTCAGTAAATTAGTAACCATGTTCCCCCTAAGAGGGCAACAGCGGCATTAATTTTTAGGAAATTGAAGGGATATATGGAAAATATCGGCAAACCTGAAGCTGTATTGGCCGACAATGGTAGCCAGTTTGCGAGTCGGTCACTTTGCAAAATTGGGGGAGTTAAAGCGATACATATGTCGGTATACTACCCTCAGGGTAACATGATGGAACGCGTGAACAGGGAAATAGGCCGCCTTCTAAGAAGTATGTGTCATAATCGTCATTCGCGATGGATTTATCACCTGGGTGAAATTGAAATGTGGCTGAATGAGGTTTACCACGGTAGTACTAATTTTATACCAAAAATCCTTCACTTTGGGGTTGAACAATCGAGCCATTTTAGCAATGTATTAAACTATCCAAATAATGAGGTTCCAAAAATGAGTTAGGAATATAGGGTATTTCTGGCACGGGAATGTCTGTTGACAAAGGCAGATCAACGTAGCATTAGACATGAGGACAGAAATAAGCTACTAGTTAATTTTGAGGTTAGGGAAAAGGTGTGGGTTCGTACTCGCCTATTATCGGATTTGGAAGTGAAAGAGATAAAAAAGCATTTTCTGCTTTTTCAAGGTTCTGTCACCGTAACTAGAGGGGTGGGGGGTGGAATTCTTATGAAGTAGTAGTTGGTGACGAGAATGTTGAATTAGGGATACAGAATGTATACAACCTGAAAAGATATGTACCTCCCGTAGTGAATTTAGCTTTGTAAAGGGTAGCAGTATAGTTTTAAAATGTTTATGTTAGCAAGTAGTATTTAGAATATTGGATATGTTTCTATCAATCCAATAGGGGGGTAGATGTAACAGGCCACCTAATAATTATTTATTAAATTAGAATGTTTAAGTTTGAATTGTGTGGTTTCTCTCGTGCGCAGTCACGAACGGTGGCGTAGGAAAGTAATAATTCGAGTGGGGACTTGCACTTGGCGGAAATTGGTTGAAAGGTAAAGATGATAAAGTGATCCTTACAAGATAAATTATTAATGGTGGTAGATAAATCACGAAATACTAAGTGGCTGTACGATATAACAGTATATATAAAATAGTGGAAGGGACGTCACTGGAAGATTGACACAAATGGTCAACGGTTTGTATACCTATTAACAAGGAATCCATCACGCTTGAGATAAAGTGATGTCATCTGGCTTTAACATCATCGGGGTCAAGGTGAGTCCGGCTCTCCTCAGCCGATAAGGGATCATTGAGCGACACCGCATTCTGCAGCAAACAAATAAAAAGTGTGATTTGGTTTATTTACATTCAGATACATTTATTGTGCGAACTTACATCGTTGCTTATGGCCAGAAGTATCTAGAGTATTATAATTATTTTCCTTTTATATTTAATGACACTTCATAGGGTTACAAATCAATAACTAAACAATTCGTTATCGAATTGTAGATAATCTTAGGTACAAAATATATAATGTTAGCTATTTAATTTGCTGAATGATCATTTTAATTTATTGGATAAATATACTGAGTTTTTTGTTTCAACACATAACCTTATTTGTCAATCCTTCCCTGTGATTTTCGTTAATTATCAAAGCTGAATAAAAGTCTGATTGGCCGTTACAGCTTAGGCCAAGTTTAGCCTTAACTATACTTTGATGTTGCAATATATTTTCTTGTTTAGTTTCATATTAATTAAATTTGTTATATTAAACACAATTTTCAATACTAAGTCTCATAGTTTGTTACGTGCCGAAAATCGACCGTAAACATTCCTGTAAAGTTTTAATTTGTAAGGATTTCGCGCCAATAATTTTAAAAAGACGTGCGTGTATTTCCGTCACTTCAGACAGTGCGTTTGCGCAAAGGATTACGCAGACGCAGAGTGTGGAGAAAGTGGGTGATTTCTGATACGTCGGGACTGGTGACCGAGACGTCGACGAGTGTAGTTATCTTTGTGCCGTTGTCTTCTCTTTCAGGTTATGTAGGTTCCCTTGCCTTTATTGTCTATCGCTACCTTTACCTTATTCCTTCGTCCTGCCTGCAAACAGGAAGAAGAAGACAAATCAAATTTGGATTCAACCGGGCCAGACAAATCACCCACGCCCGAAAAGATCAATGAAGCCCAGCTGCCGTCATTATGGCGTAATTGTGTAAGGAGTCCTACGATTATGTAAGCACTTTTCTCGTTTTTTGTGATGTAGTAATTTTAAACATTTATGTGACGTAATATCTTATATGCGCATCATTTTTGCAATTATTTATCATTGCTACCAACTGACTGTAGTGGCTCGCATACCTCACCGGCGGGGTGATAATAAGTTTAATAATTCAAAATGTCTCCATTCACAGTTAACGTTGTACTAGTAACATGTTTTGCTCCAATTCTTTTTTTCCATACAAACAATTAATTTCTAAAGATCTGGAAGTCAGGAAATATTGTAGAATATATTGTATGGTCCAAAACATTATGTACTAGCTTAAAAACCAATGAAATTTGAAATTAATCCACCAATTCCATTTGCCGTACAAAACATAACAGTAATTTCATTCTGAACCAACTTGATGTTTCAAAAATTTTATATTGTCGTATGAATCTAATTTGATACAATCAAATATATACGTTAGCAAAAAAAGTGTGGCTTAAGCTACAAGTTAGATTTTTTGAAGTCTGGAATAATTTATTCACGCTAATACTTTCTTTATACTATTAAATATACTATAAATTTGATTACCTGAGTGTTCTTAATATTGCTTCGGTTACTGTAAAAAATGGTACATTTGATTTTCTAAACGTCCAGTACCAGGTAGCAAATGTTGCTGCTAGTACCATCTCACCAAATGCCGAAATAAAAAACAAAATCCAGAAAAATCCCAGAACATTGTATGCTACAATAAAATATCACTGAAGTTACATTATTGAGATCAACTTACCATGTAACCATCCTACGATTTTAGGAGGATCTATTTCCAAAAAATGGCAAGTGGCTGAAACACACATCTTTGTCGTACAAGCCTCATAACAATTTTCAGCGAACACCTTAGGATCACATGTCACATCATTCTTAAAAAACATTAATTAAACCATAACCTTTAATATTTATCTTTTTACCTTATACTGCAATGCTTCATTTTTACAGCAACATTTTTCAGCGCTTAATCCTTTAACTACATATAAAGAATCCCCAACTGTAAACAAATATAAAGCTACTAAAACAGCAAAAGCAATAATTCCTATTTGCAATAGAAATGGTAGAATTGGGAAAAAGAGAGCTGCGGTGGCAGAGCTTACAGCCCTAAAAATAACATAGTTTGATTAAAAACTAGAAATTAATATATACATACTTGCTTGCTTCTGATATAAGGGCAATTGCAAGCACAATTCGTTTTCTCAAAAATATTAACATGAGTAAAATTATAAGTAGTGTTATACTTGAAATTATAGACAGCACTAGCCATGTGTCTTTCATTGCCAGATATTTTTCAAACTGATTAAATTCTTCTTGCTCAACTTTACTTAATGGATTATTTTTTAAATCGATATACTTGGTAATTGAATAATACACACCTGAAATTTTAATCTGTGCTAGTAATTATTTTTTTTAATTATACTTACAAAAGGCAAGTACGGCTATAGCTCCAAAAATGGAAATCCAAACCATAATACCTGCTATCCACCGCATTATTACAATATAAATAATGCATACCAACATAGCAAATACAAGCATTACAGCAATCTTCCACCATGATTTTGCAATATCATCAACAATGTTTCTTCCAATCTATAATGAAAATACAAACAAAAAATAAGCACCAAACTGCAATCAAATTCAAGCATACGCCATTAGTCAATAAAAGCCAAAGCAGATAGAAATGTTAAAGAATATTCCACGTTTAACATGATAAGGAAAATTAATTTAAAGTAAGTAATGCATAAATGTGAAACCCCCACAACTTCGCATTTTAAAACAATTCTTTTGTAAAAACACTTTACAAAAATGTTTGTGGTTTATTATAGAAATAAAAACAGCAATAGAACCAAAAATAAAAGCTTGACATGATCAAACTACAAAAATAGCCAAAATCATGCTGCAGAGATAAAAAGGCAATCCATGCATTAAATTCAGGTAAAAACTTTACCAAAACACTGATTGCTACATTCAGTTTTGACCCCAGAGAATCTAGCCAGTAATCCACAGAAATACTCAGTGAAATACTCTGCTAAAATTTGTTTCGGTAAAATACCTAAAACCTCGACTGTACTAACAGAAATGATTGACGACTAACTCAGTGGGACGGGAGCTGTAAGTGTTTGAAAATGGTCCTAGAATGCTATCGGGCGTTAAATATGTATTAATTGGGAAGTATCTTGGATGCCACCTAGTCTCGCAAGAGTTTCTATAGAAAGCCCTAAAAAGAGTAACAAGAGGGTGCCAAAACCTAAAATCAGAAGAGTGATTTTGGCTTAAAAATTCACATGAGAAATCATTAAGTACACTATTGTTTAAACATAAAACAAACATTAACCATAAGAACACTAATAAACAAATTTAAAACTTTTAGCTGAAAGGAAGGTTTCTAAAATCAAGTGTTAAATGGACCCGAATTTTCAATCATGCCTCTAGGTAATTGCAAAATAATTTATTACAAGGAACTATATCTTCACATTAATTAAAAACAAATATAACAAGCCTTTACACTATTACATGGTTGTGTTTTCAACTATATGACATGTTTTTCATTACGAATACATGATAGGCATTATTAAAAATATATTATCAATCAAATATCGAAATTTACTTAACTAAATTCTTGACCTAATCACAGACACGTACTATAGGTACATTTTATCAGTTTATACAATGAATTCAAAATGCTTATTTATTTACACATTTTCTCGGGTACAGTTTCAGTGGTTTTCAAAAATACCTGATGAGTGATTGTTGCCTGTATCTAATGCGGACACCACTAAATGCTTTTGTCTACTTTGATTTCAAACCTAGTTGTTCTCAACATGCTTTTGTCCAAGTTAAAGTTGTCGATCTGGAAACCAATGTGCTTCACGTCCCTAAAATTAAAAGTAACCCACTTGGTAAGATATTACCCGAACATTATTAACTATTTTTAGTCTGTTCGGTAACATATTCTTCAAGGTAGCTAACCTACTTAAGTTGCATGTTGATTGTTTGGAAGGTAAATATGAAGTGCTCTATAAGAAATGAGTTTTTTCCTTTCATAAAATAATTCAGGACATCTTCAACAAACTTCGAACAGATGAATTAAGACTGCAAATTGAAAATAGTTGTGTCGTTTTTTCTCCATCTAACACAGATATACAATTAACTTCCAGAGCGGTTGACTAAAATCAGCAACCAGGATTTTTTATTTGAGTCAGTACAATTTTCATGTGACCTGTCTGCGCTCAGACGATGAGATTATAGGAACAAAGATACATTATTAATCATAAAACTGTAATAATTTAGAATACAAAGTACACCATGATGAATTTGACAACCATTGAGAATGAGCAGTATATGATACAGAAATTAGATCAAGAATGCATGTAACCTAAGAATTATATTTCTTAAAGGAAATAACCATGTTTTAATATGGGTAGATAAGTTGTATTCTAGAATATATGGTGGTGTTTCTTTTCTGCCGTCTGCTGTTTCTGTAAAATTAAATAACGTGTAGTCCTTTAAATTATTTGTTGTAAACATTTTTAGTTTTAATTTTTCCCATTTTAAGCTTCTTCATCCTGTTATTGTATGATGGCATGTTATTTTTAAATTTGGCTTGTTGGCAAGATGTGCCTTATGACCATGAAGGTGGTTCTGAGAGTCAATAATTACTTGAAGATTAGATGAGAACATATGACTCTTGCAAGTGGCCGCAGTGGTTATTTCCTTTGGCGCAATGAATTCAGTTCGAAATGGTATGATACAAGCAAAATTGTACCAATGTAATAATTTTTAATCTTTATTTGTATGTCGAAAATTAAAATTTACATAGTGGTTGGTAGCGATTCGTTGCTTAAGTCTTACCATAACATATAATTTAAGAAACGTCACCATGACATAACTCACAATTAGGTAGCGGTCTGGCATGTTGGTAGCGATTCGTTGCTTAAGCCTTACCATAAAATATAATTTAAGAAACGTCACCATGACATAACTCACAATTAGGTAGCGGTCTGGCATGTGGGTAGCGTTTCGTTGCTTAAGTCTTACCATAACATATAATTTAACACTTTTCCTTTTTTGAAGCGAATAACCAGGTTATATTTCATTTGCTTATAAATGATAATCATGTAAACATGTTAGAGTTCTTTGACAACCATCAGGTTGCTAATATCTATGTGAAACCAGGTGGATAGGAAAAAGATAGAAGGATATAGGAAGACCTAGACCAAACTATATTACTCTAATTATTAGAAATTTAGGTTGTGAAGGGTATGTAGAGCTTTTTAGATTAGCACAGAATAGAGAGGAAGTTAGAGCTGCGTCAAACCGACCTTAAGTAAGGTTGAAAACAAAATGATAATAAATGACACAGAACAAGAGGAATTGCAATACAAAGCGAGGAACTTACACCAACGGAAAAAGTGTGGGTTTGAGTGTATTTATTTGAACCTATCAAATGATGGTAGTACAACATTTTTACATTTTATGTAAAAATTTTAAATGTACAGGACAGGTTGCATATGCAAGCACGTCTATAAAAAATAACTACAATAATTTAGGTATACACACATTACATTCTATTTATTATAATTTATCTTGTAAAAACTCATTCACACTGTAGTATCAACGTTCACATGACAAGGCCAGTAAGATCTGTTTAAATTTTTAATTGTTTTTTGGGATTTTATATTTGCTGGTAACTTATTACAGAAAGTTGAAGCCATATATATGAAAGATTTTTGTATTAGGGTGGAAATAGTAGTTACTTTGTGTACTTCACCAGATTGTCTTGTGTTGTGTGAATAGAAGCAATTTGAAATAGTATATTTACGTCTGTTTTTAAAGAATCAAATAAGCGTTTCATAAATGTATAAAGATTAAAAAGTAAGTATTTGTAATTGTTTCAACAATGGTCAGCAGTGTGCATTACAGAGCCCAAGCGATAATATAAACTGCACGTTTCTGTAGTTTAAACAATGTAGCAGTATTTTCAAGTAAAGCAGCATCCCAAATTGAAACTTCATACCTTAATCGAGAGTCCAAAAAATACATAATACACTTTAAGGAAGCATTCAATAGAAACTTCCTTAGCAATAGTTTTTATTGCATAGCATGCAGATGCCAATTTTTTAACAAGGATATCCTTGCTAAAAAGTTGGCATCTGCATGACCTCTCGCGACCCCTTTTCACGTCAATATATATATATATATATATATATATATATATATATATATTATAGTGGTTTTAAAATATCAAAAATAAATATAAACAAAGCAATTTCAGAACACCCTGTATAAAGGAACAACGAGAAATCACGTGCGGAAATTATATTAGTTAATTCATTTTTACGTATCAAGTATTAACGAAATTTTATAAATAAGTAATGAAATTTAAGTAGGTTTGCAAAGAAATTAAATGGTAAAAGCCAATGCCATTAATTTAGTAATTAATTTGAATTTAATTGAACGATTATAAGTTAAAAACCCAATAATACAAAAGATGTGACGCGTTGCTAGCGTACAAATATATCAAGAGGGTTAAAATACGTAGAATATCCAAATCGTAGAAGTGTTATTTAAAACGTTACGATTGAACACCTGCGTATTTTTCTAAAGGTCAAGTTCTGCTTAAATTGTGTAGGTAACAAATGGTTACAGAGAACGTCGGATAAACCGTCGCTTATATTCACGGGAAATGCTAATAAGGGGGTTATTTTACGCACGTAGAGAGTCCACGTGTGTGTCACCATGACATAACTCACAATTAGGTAGCGGTCTGACATGTTGGCAGCGATTCGTTGCTTAGGCCTTACCATAACATATAATTTAACACTTTTCCTTTTTGAAGCGGATAACCAGGTTATATTTCATTTCCTTATAAATGGTAATCATGTAAACATGTTAGAGTTCTTTAACAACCATCAGGTTGCTAATATCTATGTAGTCAGCTGGATAGGAAAAAGATAGAAGGATATAGGAAGACCTAGACCAAACTATATTAGTCAAAATATTAGAAATTTAGGTTGTGAAGGGTATGTATAGCTTTTTAGATTAGCACAGATTAGAAAAGAAGTTAGAGCTGCGTCAAACCGACCTTAAGTAAGGTCGAAAACAAAATAATGATGATGATAGTGGTTTTGTAAATGTATATTTGTTCATGCAAATGATGAAGCTTGTTCAGTGTTTGAAAACCTATAAACAATGGTATTTACAACATATCATGCACATGTGCAATAACTGTTATTTCATGCTATCTAATGCAAGGTCGATTAGTTCATTTCAAGAATCTGGTTTGCTTCTGCGGGAAAGAAGTATAATACTAACATGCTGCAGAAGATATGTTTTTAATCATTATCTTAAGTCCAAAGACATTCTATTGATACGCATTTTATTTTACAAACAGTGATGTGAAATAGTTCCGTCAGATTTTTTAAAAAGTACTCGTTGTTATTTTTAATTAACCTGTTTTTGATTAACTTGTTAATTGTTCAAAATTTTTGTTAACACTTTACTTTGTTTATCTAACCAATTTAATAACGAAAAATTAAAGAAGTCAGTAGCACTAAGTTAAAGTTTAGTCTTGTTATATACAGGGTGATTCAGACCGTTTTATTTCAAAAATAGAATATTTTAGAGAAAAGTGTTTAAGACAAAAATTGTACGGCTTTGAACGAAGCATGAGACAGTATCTTTGGTTTGACCTTGAAAACTTACTTGATCGTCACATGAAGGTCATGTTCAATTTCTTAAATATTTTTCATTACATGTTCTTATAGCTTATCCCGAGGGATGCCTAAAACATTGTAACAAAACATTCTTCCATTGAGTACTTTTTGAGTATAAGGCTCCAGAGCAGTACTTTGACATAAAGTACACAACATATTGTATATTGTTATGTCATGGTGACAAGTAAATCCTTTGGTATTATTTTAAGGCCACATTACTTTTCACTCAAATTTAAAATTATTGGTCGCAGGATAATCCTCACTGGTTGAGGGAAATTCAAGAGTAACACAAGATTGTAGTGCAGTCTGGAAAAAGACGGCAAAATATGCAGAGAGAAAATCACAAGCCAGTTTGGGTGACGATACATACATAGATATTACGTGAGACTTCATATCTATTATATCTAATAACTAAGTCATATTTAAATGACGAGGCATATGATATGCTGTTAATTTTGGGAGAGTGTCAAGGTATATGCGTTGCAGCAGCAAACTTGTGACAAGAGCGTTTTCTTAATACTGAGAAATTAGGCATGCTGTTAGAGATGAAAGAGAAGCTGACATTCTTGTATCAGCATAATTGAACCCTCACGATTCTTTGAAGGGTCGAGAAATAGATTTTGGCACCAGTGATACTAGTATCCAGTGAATATTCAATTAGCACTTGATTCACCCTTACCAAATGTCCCTTCATCAAGCTTTAACTTATGCAGATTTCCAAAGTCAGATTACATCTTGTAATTGGATAAGAGAACAACAACATACTTTCCACCAAAATATTTTATTTTCTAACAAATCTATTTTCAAAACAATAATAGTGTCAACTGTCGTTACTAGTTGCACAATAATCTCCACTGATTGAGAGAAATTGATCACCAGCATATTTAAAAAGAAAATGTTTGGTGTGGCATTATTGGAAATCGAGTTATAGGTTCTGTTTTCTTTCATGAAAATTTAAACAGCACCGCATTTGCACCTTTGATAGAGGCAGAACTTCCTGCTTTACTAGAAAAGCTATATCTACAACTGCACTGGGATATGTAGTTCCAACAAGATGGATGTCCGTCACATACACCCAGAGTTGCTTGTGCAGTGATAAATAATATGTTTTGCAATAAGTGGCTAAGCAAATATGGTCCAATTGATTTTCCAACCTCAATTATTGGATCTCACTGTCCTGGATTATTATTTATGGGGAAAGGTAAAAGACAGTACACCGTGATTGCCCAACTACAATAAATTTTTTTCAAAACAAAGTAGATGTTTGCACTGAAAAGAATGGTGCTCATTTTGAACACTACTTTACTACTTGAATACAGACACAAACACACATATAAACATAGACACACACACATGCAAGCATGCATGCACCCATGTGAGAGACAAGGAAATTACTCACGTTACACCAACGCTCCAAAGTGAACAGAATTTTACTACATCCACAGCTTTGGACCCTCATAACTCAAAAAGTACTCAATAAAAAATATTTTGTTTTAGTGTTTTGAAAAGCTATCGAGATATTCTAAAAGAACGTGCACATATCGTACATTAAATACGTTTATTCTTGTATAAGATCTAAAATTGTTTAAGTTACTTCATTTTTTAACTAAAGAATGAAAAATATTTAATTTTTTAACAATTGCATGTTTACTCATTAGCATCCACTTTTTCTTGTTCTGAAAATGTTATCAAATATGTATAAGTATTTTTTTCTGTGAAAGTATTCATCATCATTAGGTCTTCAGTCCTAGAACTGGTTAGACGCGTACCATCATTGTTCCCTATTCTGAACTAACCTACAGATTTCCCTGAAATATGCACAGTTTGCATCTATAACTGTCTGATCTAGGTCTACATCTACCTCTTTTTTCCTATCTCTGCTTGTAATATATCACATACTATTCCCCAAAAATGCCTTAGAACGTATTCCGCCCTACTATTTCTCTTTTTCCCCAGATATCCTTGTTCCCCTACTATTTCTGTAACTTATT
The DNA here is from genome assembly GCA_036346225.1 of Platerodrilus igneus. NCBI lineage: Eukaryota > Metazoa > Arthropoda > Insecta > Coleoptera > Lycidae > Platerodrilus > Platerodrilus igneus. The sequence goes on from JARFIW010000791.1 coordinate 10,749,343, forward strand.
TGTTATTATCTTTGTCTGTCCATGCTATCGTCCTCATACATCTGAAGCACAGCATTTCAAAAGGCTGCTACCGTTTTTCTGTCTGCGTTTCAGACTGCCCGCATTTCCTAGGCATACTGTGCTGTGCTCCACACATATGCTTTCAACAATTTTCTTCTTATTCTATGTTTGTTGTCTTTCCTCATAGGCGCTGTTCTTTCTTGTTAGATGCAGTTTGATCACTTTCTATTGTTTTACAGTTACATGCCCTATTTCTCCGACCTTCAATGGTTGTGAAGGGAGGTAAGCAGCCTGTGGCTGCCAAGTTCCCCCAACACTTAACCATTTGGCGATTTAATATATTTTCCAATTTATCTTTTCGCACAGTCAACATTAGTTGCAGGTATTTCGCAACCAACAACTAGTTGTTTATACTAATCATCAGATTTATCTGCGCTTATTTTTTCGTTATTAGGTTTTCCGTCTCAAAACTGGTTGGACACGCACCTGCACTTATTTATATTCTGAGCTAGCCTACATAGTTCTCTGAAATTCTCACACAGCATGTGTATTCACCTCGTTCCCTTTCTATTGTTTTCTAATTTTATACCCTATTTTACCGAGATTCAGTGAAGGAGGTTAAGCAACCTGTGGCTACCAAGATCCCCCAACACTTAGACATTTGCCGAAATAATGGTTTTCCAGTAGATCCTTTCACACACTTAACATTATTCGAGAATATTGCCCAACCAATTCTTGTAGTTACTTATAATAATCATCATGTTTAAGCACATTTATTTTTTCGTCATTAGTTTATCCATCTTGGGATTGGTTGGATGCGTACCTCCATTGATTTCTATTCTGGGCTAGCCTACACATCTCCCTGAAACCTCTACAGCCTACATCTTTTACTATCTGTGTGCAGTAGTCTAATCTAGGTCTGCCTCTTCTTCTCTTTTTTCCTATCTCTGCTTCTAATATATTCCGCACTATTCCCTCATGCCGTAGTATGTGGCCTATCATCCTATCTCTCCTATTTTTACCGTTTTCCACATATTTCTTTCTTCCCTACCATTTTAGTACCTCTTCGTTCTTAACTTTGTCTGTCCATGATATCTTCATCATACGCCTGTAGCACCACATTTCAAAGGCTTCCACCTTTTTCTTGTCCGCTTCTCCTACTGTCCAGGCTTCACAGCCATACAGTGCTGTGCTCCACACATATGTTTTAAGCAATCTTTTCCTTGTTTCTATTTTTGTGGTCTTTGAGCACAGTAGATGCTTTTTCTTGTTAAATGTAGCACGACCTTGTGCTAATCTTTGTTTTATATCTTTTGTGCTTTTCCCATCTTGCGTTATTTGGCTTCCTAGGTAGCAGAAATCCTTAACCTCTTGTAAGTTCGTGTTAGATACTTGTATTCTTGTTTTTGATTTATTTTCCCCACCTTTGCAAACTAGAACTTTAGTTTTAGTTTTGTTAATTTTCATACCGTATCTCTCTGTCAGAACCGTTTCCATTTCATTAAGAGCAGTTTCTAACTCTTCCTTGCTAGACGCTAATACCGCTATATCATCTGCAAATCTAAGCATATCAATTTTTTGTCCCTGCATAGTAATTCCAAATGTCTTCCTGCATTTGACAGTATTCATTGCATCTTCTATGTACAAGTTAAAGATCAATGGGGATAGGGCACATCCCTGTCTCACCCCTTTCCTAATGTTTACTTCTCTACGTTCCTGCTCTAATTCTATTACTGCTGTTTGCTCTTTGTATAAGCTATGTACTATTCGTCTATCCCTATAACTCATTCCAATCTTTTGAGTATTTCAAACATTTTTTCCAATTTACATTGTCGAATGCTTTTTCCAGATCTACAAACCCTATATACATGCTTTCCCCTTTTCTATTGTTTTCTCCATTATCACTCTCAGAGCTAAAATAGCCTCCCGCGTTCCCCTGTTTCGCCTAAACCCAAATTGGTCTTCTCCTAGTATTTCTTTAACTCGTTTTTCCATTCATCTTTGTACAATTCTAGGTAGTATTTTGACACGTGTGCTGTCAAACTTATTGTTTGAAAATTTTCACATCTATCCGCGCCTTCCTTTATGGTATAGTGACTATGATGTTACGTTTGAAATCTTTGGGTATCTCGCCTGTCTGATATACATAGCTTACAAGTTGGAAGAGACGTTCTGTTACTGCTTGTCCAGCGGCCTATAGAGTTTCTGCTTGTACCTTAGCTGTACCCGGTGCCTTACCATTTTTCATATCCTTTAATGCTAATTCAAACGCGCCGGAAGGTGTAGGATATCCCGAGTCATCCTTTTCAATGTCCAATTCGTGTTCTAGTGCTGTTAGTTCCTCTCCTGCATATAAATTCTCTATATATTCTTGCCATCTACTCACTTTCTACGTTTTCTATAATGACGTTTCCTTGTCGTCCCTTATATTTTTACTATACGGTTTTATATCCCTAAAATTCATTCTAATTAATTTGTATGCTTCGTCTGTCTTTCCTATTTCCATCTTAGTTTGTACCTCTTTGCACTTTTCATCAATCCATTGTTCTTTAGCTTTCCTGCATTTTCGAATAATTTCCCATTTTATGGCTTTGTATCTCTGTTTTCCTGTTTCGTCTGATTTATTTTTGTGTTTTCGTCTTTCTTCTATTAAATTCACGATATCCTTTGTTATCCATGGTTTCTTATTTTCTTTTGTGTATACCCCAGAATATCTCTGGCCGCCATGTCTAGGCTGGATTTAATGTTATTCCATTCTGTTTCTACTTCCTTAGTTTCAGATATTTTCCCGATATCATTCAGCAATTCATTTGACTTTTTTTCGAATCTTACTTGAATATCTTTATCTTTAGTTTCTCTAAGTCCAAGTGCCTTTTTCCGTTCCTCTTTTCAGATTTTTAAATTTAAGTGCGGCCTTCATAATTACGATGTTGTGGTCAGTATCTATATCTGCTTCTGGGTAGCTTCTACAGTCTTTACTTGATTCCTAAACCGTTGTCTAACAAGAATGTAATCTATTTGATATCTTCCTATATCTCCTGGCATCTTCCACGTATATCGTCTTCTAGCATGATGTTGAAATAATGTGTTTGTGATGATTAAATTGTTCTTGTCGCAAAATTCTACCAGCCTATTTCCCCTGTCGTTTCTCGTGCCTAAACCAAATAAACCTACTACCGCTCCTTCCCTACCCTCACCTACCACGGCATTAAAATCCCCCGTAATTATTAAATTTTCATGTCCTTTAACGTATCTTAATATGTCTTCGATATCTTTGTAGATGGCTTCTACCTCTTCGTCACTGTAGCTAGAGGTGGGCATGTATACTTGTATTATTACTGTGTTTACCGGTTTAGATTCTAATCTAACCATGAGTACTCTTTCGTTCTTTTGTGAAAGTATTAGGAATATTAAAAAATATTGCCGCCATATTTTTTGTTTGGCTTTTCAATCATATATTAAATAGGAATTTAGGAATCTACATGTTCATCTAAATATTTAAATTGGCGAATTAATTGTATAGAAAATTAATTAAAGGCCTCCATACAACTGTAAATTTATGCTGAGTACATAGTTCGAACGTTTGTAGAAATTTTGATCTTGTTAGATTTATGAATAAATTAATTGATGCCAGCACACACACTAAAACTTATTTATCCTAAAAAAAATTTAACAGACAAATAGAAACAGCTGTACATTACAATCAAGCCACAAAATAACTCTTCATTAACGTAAACAATGCCATTTTATTCAATATTCACTGTACACAAACAACTGAACATTAGCAAGAATGTTTGCTCCTGGATCCAAATAAACCGCAATCGTCTAACCCGAAGACTCAAGCAGAACCAACTATTTGCAAGTAATGTTCCCTAACCCTAGCAGAATATGTGAGAACTACACATTTGATAGTTGTTTTGTATCTAGTGTCCATTTATTTTAGCACAGGTTTTAAGTGCAGGTTTTTGTTATTTTGGTTTGAGATTAAGTGACGGATCGTATGGCAATGAAGATTTGTAAAAATTTTAAGTTATCTGTTCCTATTTCTTTTTGTTCATAAAGGCTAGATAATTTTAATGTAAGTTCTTCGTTTATTAAAAGAGGCCCTAACCTACTACTTTATTACTTTTCCTGGTTAGGTGGCGCCCAATTTCTTGTAAACAAATTAAACTTAGTTTTTTTTATTCCTGCCCTTTGCGCATATCTCTGCAGACCTGATTCCAGCTAGTCATGTCTTCTCCCGTAATTTTTCTAAATTTCTCTTGGCCATTATTTCCACTCCTGTCGAATCATGAACCACTTTTATTTGAAACATATCTCCTTAATATACTTTTGACACTTTTTTTGGCAAACTACTTTGGAAACGTTTTTCCTATCCGCACCTTGGTAAAAAAAACAGTCACAGTACATATAAATATGACATGTCAAATAAAACAAATTTCTTTGAAATATCAAAATGTCTACAAATATGACTATCAGCAATTTACTTGATAATAAAACAAAAAGCACCATTAGTGGTACAAAGTTTTAATCATGTTGTACAAAGTGAAAATTTATATACCATACGTCCCTTTTGAAAACACATCATAGGGATTTCACATGTTAAAATTTCAATTTCAAATTCTCTAATAATAGGTACAGAGAAACAAAATCGAATTAGAATAATAAAATATCATAATAAAAGTAGGTTTTATTTTTTGTTCCTATTGGTTAAGTTAGGCTAAATATTGCTGTAAAATGTTGGACACAATGAAGCAGAAAATGTCTGAAAAATAGTAGTTGCCATAAACAAAAAACCTTGAATAAGTACCAAATGTCTGTGTAAATCAAAATAGTTGACTTGTCGATAGAAATGAGTGTTTATACTTTAAAAAAAAATTAAGAATATAAAATGGAATTATTGTGGAAATCCTTCTAGTGCAATTATAGAGTTGTTTACTTTAAACTTCACGAATCGACCAGTTCCAAATGATTATAAGAATACTGAAGGTTGTGTTAATGGCAATCATATTATTAGACGAAAAGAAACATATTAGCTAGAATACGAGCATACGAAAAATCGCCACAGAATGTAGAAGTAGTAAATCTACCATCCATCGAGTTTTGATGAAAAATAAATATTATTCATATATTTTTCAAACTTTTACGTGTCGAGCCTGAATCCAGAGCTACGTTTTGTGAAACCTTTATGGCATAGTGTAACGAAGTTGAATAGTTCTCTTCACTTGTGTGCTTCACAGATGAATGCACTTTCCGTTTGGTATCTGATCGCAACAAACAAATACATTACGTTGGCAAAATTAAAATCAGCAGGTTGTCATACATTCAAAAATGGAATATCCACAAAAACTTAATGTATAGACTGTAATTTTAAACAATAAACTTATAGAACCTATCTTCATTGATGGAAATTTAAATGCAATCTACTATTTACAATTGTGACAAACCGAAACTGCAGATGCAATTGCAAAAGTTGCCTGTGAAATTGGTTTCAACACGATGAATGCCCAGCGCACAATGTAACATATATTAAAATTATTTTGGTTTAACTTTTCCTAATAAATTGATGGGGCGGGATGGTGAAATATCTTGGCCAACCACATCACTTAACATATATCCTTGTGAAAATTTCTTATGGCTGACAATAAAAAATAAAATTTTGTAGAAGATTTAAAATAAGAAAATTATAAATGTTTGTAGAAGTATGAATACAAGAGCTCTTGTCAATGTAACTAGAAACATGTAGGTTAATGTTTGGCCAATTATGAAAAATTATTTGAACAATTTATTTAGGTATTTTAATAATTATTTTATTATGGTGTTTTATGATTCTAATTCAATTTTGTTCATCTACGTTGATTATTCGAAATAGAATTTGAAATTAAAAATTTACAAGGGAAATCTCTCTGGCGCATCTTCAAAAGAGAAGTACGTAAAACTTTATCTTAATGACAAGAAGAAATCTATATACTTGCATAGTGTTCACAAGCACTAAATAAATACCAAAAAAATTATGTAGTAGCGGATAACAGCAATTAAAGAAAATAAGAATCATTTATGGGCCGAAATGCATTTCGCAGCAGCTGTAACAAAAAATTATTAGGTAATAACGTCACACCTAAACAATAATGTCACTTTAAATTCTTTATATATAGAAAATTTTATGGACAGTAATTGCTAATCCTATTTTATAATTCATACTCAAACAATAACAACTACCGCATTAGCATATTCTGACAATTTGAGCAAAGTAAGTTCAATTTCCACACAGGAACATCTCAAATTGTGCGATTAGTAAGCTTAAAATAAAACTTAAAAAAGAAATGCCAGCCCCAATTTTTCATGAGGAAAATCATCAAAACGATACAGAGAAAAAACAGCAAGACTTACAACTAAGTGTCACGTTGCTGTTTCAAGCTAATAAAAATGTGGTCTTGAAGGTTCTGATAATTCACGGTTGGGGCAAACAACTTTTTGTAGTCGACATCTGCTGGATCACATTTTACACTGTATTTTAGAAATCGACAAGATTCACAAAAACTTTCAATTATAAAACATATCAGTAGTAACTTTAAATGGAGCAAAAATCATTTCAGTACCGCTTGACTGAATATGAAAATATCATCACACAAATTTATTTATCTTCAACCAAAATGTGTTAAGTGTTCGGTACTAGGTATTAGAATTGTCATCTGTGAAGGTTAAGTAGGAAAACGAATCTAATAGTTCCATGATTTTTACAATCTTTCGTCATGGTTTCACCAAAATCAATCCACAAATTGCATTTTTTCCTTATTAAGGAGATAGCACATTTCTAATTTTACATAAATAAAACTAACTGTTTCTTAAAAGGAATCGTCCAAGCTCTATGTCGTACAAGCAACTAATGCTTTTCATTCTTACCAACAGAACTAAAATCGATAGTGGGAAAACCGATTAATGTCTGATTGTGTACAACCGCTCATAGAAAACACCTACATAAATCCATTGTAAGATTTCTGAAAAAAAAAGGTTACTGATAATCAAATACCATATTTAAACTCTATGTCCAAAATACAATCGATTAAAGCATTTTTAAATTACAACTAAATATTTTAATAAAAACCTACAGGGTGATAAATTAGCAATCGTTTAAATTGAAAAAGCAGTCGAAATCATTAATAGAAACTCAAACGCAAGAAGTACATGCAATAAAGTAAATAAACCGAAAATCACATAGTACATTTTTATATAAGCAACAATGATGATAGCAATTTTACTCAAGTCTATTCAATTAGCAAAATCTCCGATATAGATCAAGGACTTTACCGCCGACAATAATATTTGAGTCAATTCACATGGGTTTCAAGAAAAAGCAATAACCACAGAATAATAAAATGTCATAAAATTAGTGCATTCACACGATCCGAAGACATTGATCTTGACTCAAAAGCATTAAACACAAAACGTGTGAGAACAGAATTCGGAATTTTAACAGAAGGTAGAAAGATTGTAATACAACGATTAAGGTGGGAAGTAAAGTCAAGAAGATGGCAAACTGTTTTGAGCTTTGCTGCGTGATCTAGGCTAGAAAGAAAAAATAAATAATAAAAAAATAAATAATCCTTAGGTTTTGTATTAGTTTATTGATTATTATAATTTAGACTTTGTAGTTTGTCATCCATTTGTCTTTGATAAACTGGAAAAGTTTTAACAAAACTAACTTCCTTAATACCATAATTAATATTACTTAGACAAATAAATAAAATAATGGATATCACTGAAAATGATTGTATTGTAAGAAAAAAACGTTTGCACGGGATTATTGCAATAATATAGATGGAAAAACGTTTTTGTAAAGTGAAAATAAATATAAGTAAACTAAAAAGGGGTTCAAATAAGTGCAGTGTAAATTCTTTTTCATTCTGTATTATTAATGTACGCAAAATCTATTATACTTATTACTTCTGAAAACATTCTTTCATATACTACTCTAAAATTATTTATTTAGAACTCTGTAATAATGTTCCTATATTACATATATAAGCAACCACACTAAGAAGATACGAGTAGCGAAATTAATTTCTATTTAAACAATTAAGCATTATTATATAGGATTATTAGTAACTTATGTAAAAATATATATCTAAAACACAAATCAAAAATCGCAACAGTGAAAATAAAATGTTCATAATTACCCAACACCATGCAAAACACAAAGAGCACATTAATCACATCGGCGTTGATATAGCAAGTGGGCGTAGGCACCAACGAGATGATTTTACAGGAGAACAATTTTAAGAAATATTCTTTCATTAATAAATCAATGTTATAAAAATGCTGTTGGTATTTATTAAAGCGTTGGCAAGTTTAAATAGGGTTAACATCATTGTTTTAGACTAGAAATATGCTTGTATTATCATATCCTGGTTTCACCAAAAATTTGGTCCGAAATGGATATACGTCTCTTTGTTAGAGGTAAATTTATAAATTTGTCAGATAAGCCTGTGTTTACATGCTATTTCATGTTTGAAAGATTGCAATTTTATGTTAGCAAATAAGCAGTTTAAGTTAAAAGTAGAAATCAACTTCTCTGGTGTCAAAATCATGACAAAAATACAACAATTTTTCCCTAGCGAAATAATAAGGAAAAACTCCCTAGAAAGTTTTCATTACTTTGACAGTTTAAAAAAAGTTACAAACACAAACTCATTGTTTATTCATCTCTACAACTAACCATTCTTTAAAGCGGTTGTAAGCTGCATAGTATAACTTTCTTGATTTAGTTGGTAGGAGATTTAAAACCGACGCAGAGAGTACATCAACAATTTTTTGAGGTTCTTCCATTTTATCGCATTGTATTTTCAATAATAAAGTCACAGTGCGAATGCAACATATGCATCGAAATAAATTTTCAAAAATTTCAACGCTTATTTAAACAACCTAGGCGAAAGCGTCGTAGGTTAGTAATATATTAAATTTATTACTTTGTTAAAGGTGAGGTATGCACTTTTTATAGTACAATATTATTTAAAATTTGTGGTGTTTCTAGCTCTGGTTGTGAAAAAAATAGTATATACACTTTGGGAAAGAAGGCCATTTTTCCCACACCGCTTTGTGGCCCTCGAGCTTTGCCCTCGGGCTACAAACTGCGTTTCGTGAAAAATTAGGCACTTTTCTCTCTCTCTCTCTCTCTCTCTCTCTTTCTATATATATATATATATATATATATATATATATATATATATATGTATATACTACACTATTATTTATAAAAGAAGCAAGTTATATTATACATTATCTTAAAAAGTCTAAAACTCATAATAAAAAACTATTGTCTAAAACAGAAGAAAATCTAATTGTATTATTATAAAAACAACTAAAGGTATGATTATTTTTATTAATTTTCGTGAGGAAGTTCCTCAAAATATTGTCGGAATGTTGGTTCCCTTAGAACAGGTGCAAATCCTTTACAAAGGTGATATACATCTGCATATTGGTTTACTGTTATGGTTATAGTAAAAATTGTTCCATAACCCTCAAGGATGTTTCTTTTTAAAAACAATACATGGAATTGATAAGTGAAATGGCTATTTTTACAAACAGTTGGGTTACATTTCTTTTATCGGTCATCCCTTCTTTAATTTTGATCTAAATTACATCTTACCTTGGGTCAAATTTCATTAGTGATCGAATACAAGTTTTTTGAGCAACTGATATGTAGTCATAAAAATCTTTTAGTCTGCATTATAATTATAGTGTATAGCATAGGGCGACGGGCTAGTTTTACAATAGGTGGTAGTTGAGGTGATGTATAGAAATCTGCTAATGATAATGCCGTAGAAATAGCACACAGAATCGCTTTTACTTTGCCTGTGCTAGGTTTTGAAAATGTAGCAATATTTTCTGTAAACTTATAGTGCTAGCAATTGTGTTACGGTTCTGACCACAATAACCATCTGCAAATAGCATTACCTCTTCTATGCCATATTCATCAAGTACGTGAAGGTAATAACCCACGCTGGTAGATATTTCATTAGTCTCTCACTTACTAATCATCTCATCCCACATAAAAAAGAAGTAATCTTAATTTGTAATACATTAAACTGTAAAATTGAATACAGACAAGCAGCGCAAAAAAATCTCACTCTCTTTGCTTATGAGAAACTGAATAACTTGTTGCAGATCAAATACATTACTTTTGATTTTCCAATGTTCCGCACAAATCAAATACCAACAGATCCTATTATGTTGGAATAAGTTTGTGATACTACTTTAGTTTTCCTTTTTTTTTCTCATGTTGCTGTCCTTTCTGCAGTACGAGCTGAATAAACCCGTTCTAGTTCCTGTGTTTTATTGCATTGCCTTGTTGATATAATCACAGGGAGCACTGGTCCGTTTTTGAGATATTAGAGAGATTAAATGAATTAATAACTTTTCAGCAGGTACGGTAGCGGCACTTTAGATTATATGCCTTTTATTGTTTATAAAAGTAAATACATTTTCTTTATGATTACTAGGATGTGGATATTCTTTGATAATACATTTCTTATAAAAACGTAATTCCATCTTGGAAAATTGTTGAATATATTTTATGGCAGATGCTCTTAGATAAGGATTTTTAAAGTGTTTGTACTGTCCTCTGCATCTAGCAGGAATAAGTATTTTTTTCTTGCCTAAATCAATCGCACTATATTTTTGTATATTGCCAAAGTATTTAAAAATATGGTTTTACAAACACATGAGAGAATTTATTTTAAGTAAAGAATAACGTAAGAATTCTTGTTTTCCGTGATGTTTCTTTATTTTTGTTCATATTCGCCTAGCTGTTTTACTTGCAACCTGCCAAACAATAAACTCTTGTCGTAACTGTAAATTTTTTGTTTAATAGAAAGCAAGAAATAGCATTTGCCTTTGCTCATCTGCTAACATATTAAATTCTTTGCTTTGGCATTTATTCGTATTGCACCGATATTTTATGCATTTGAATGGAACATATTTTTTGATGCAGTACTAATGGATGCTTTTCCTACCATATTTAAGACATGGAAAATATTTCTTATTATTTTCGCATTTTTCTTTTCTATAGCTGCTTCCCTTGGTACGCCTTCTACAGGAAATCTACACGAGTACCACCCAGTGAGGCCAGTGCCATCATCACATTGTGTATTTTCTAATAACAAACTGGTAACTTGCAACATCATACTTTCAGGCTCCTTTTTAGAAAACAAAACTTTACTGTGTTGTTTACATTCATTATTATCAAAATGGATCCAACAGAGTAATGTTTGGCAAAGCCAACAAGCAGTAAATATTTCAACGTTGCATTTTTTTAAATTTGGAATTTTGTTTGTATGTAGGACCACTACTATAATGTCCTCTAGCTTGTTTGTGAGATGTATCACCGCTTTTGATGTTTCATGTTTGTGACAGAGGAAGAACTTCTTTGTTATAAATATTTATGTCTACCGTACAATCACGTTGTTGATCATCACTACAATTGAATCAGTTTGTACCAGTTTTTTCTTTAACACCACTAGAGAAACATTATATTTATCAGAGTTTTCATAATAATTCATAAAATCGCTTTGAGTAGTAATTATTGTTCTAAAATAATGTTTCTTCTCAGAAGGCCAGTACTCCAACACGTCGAATATTAGACTTTTGCATTATGTCTAAGCCTTTAGACAATACAATGTTTATTGAACCGTCTTCTCATTTCACTAACACAACCAATAGTTCTAGGTTTACAAAATTAAAATAAAAGGTACACAATGATAACCACTCTCGAAAATATCGCAGTGTATACCACTACTTAGATGACGGTCTCAAAAAGTACTAACCTTTCAATGTTAAACTAAAAGGGGCTTGTTGCAGTAAAGTAAAAATTATGGTACCTAATAAAAAATGTACTCCACGGATGTTGACTAGTTTTGTATAAAAATAAACACCACTTACTGACTAGTTTTGCTCTCAACGCATAAAAACACTTGTTATACCCGATGTTGTTACATCCCAATCCTAATGTTTGTAATACGAATAGAAAACTCTTGAGAACAAAATACATTTTGTATCCATGGCAGGTAGCGTTTCTACCATGATAATTAAAATAAGATCTAGCAATGAAACGTATATCCACTTGGACTTGCACTATTTTGTTTTATTTTAAATATGAATTTAGTTATTTACCTCTAAGTTTGTTATCAAGTTATACAGAAAACCTACAATAATGGATGTACAACTGCTTGCTAGGTGCCAGATATTGCACTCCGAATTATTAAGATGGACTTAAATCCATTTGATAATAATTGGTGCTTATGCCTTTTTGTTAGATCAATGGCGATATGATATAAAATGTAAACAGAAACAGAGCAAACTTTTTTGTATACCTCTTGAGCTTCTGCTAATACATTGATATTCTTTTCAATTTTTTCTAAGCTTTTGACACTAAGGTCTATATTGAGCGCTTTAAGCTTTGCTAATTCGGCTTCATCATATATATTTGGAACACAACGTTTTTGTACTGTAAATTAAAAAATAACCATTGAAAAATAAGTATAAAAAACATGCATTGTTAATAAATATAAAATGGGGTAAAGCATAAAAAGAAATGGTAGGATACATGTTAAAAAAGAAAATAAGTAAAGCCCAGAATGTTGCATTTTTGGTGCCCAACTTTAAAGCTTCTAATACACATTATTTATTTATATCTACCTGTTGAAAATATTCTTTTTCTGAAAAAACTGTTATTGTATTTTGAACAATCAGTGCTAACCATGTGGCAGCATTATTCAAGCGGTGCTTCATCAACAAAACCTCATCGCCTTGTATTTTACTAACATCAGAATTCAATAATTTGCGATCAGCAATGTTATATAAGCACCTTTTTAGCACTGTGTAAAACAAAGCAGCAAATTATTTAATATTCGATTTAACTATTAATGAGAATATAAAGATGGGACAAGTAGACAATCCTTTTATGAAGTTAAACTAACCTGATTTACTTAATAAATACCATTCAGCACATTTTCCATTATTAACTAGCTCCTGTGCTTTTTCAAAGTTCTGTGGCTTCTCAACTTCATCAAGGCATATCATATCATTAGGATTAAAATTGTGTTCCTGTAGTAAAAATAGTTTGTCTGGGCATTCTTTCACGCATACCTAAAACATATTCATTTTAATTATGGTAATAGCTATTATCAAGTAATACAACATCACTTACTTGTGGGGTATCACATCCAGTAAAAGGAATTGGTTTTAAACATTTAGTAAGATCAAAAAATAGCAAATACGGTCTGTCAGCAACATGACTATCTAACCCACATCGACTTCCTTTGGAATCCTTTGGAACCAGTAAGACATTCACATCTCCTTTTGTAAATGCTAAAAATATTCAATTGTAAACTTTTGGATATAAAAGAAAAACAGTACCATAAATTCCAATTCCCATCCATATTGCAACAAACACAAATATCAGTGCACAACAAATTACATCAGTACAAGATCGTCTTTTAAGTGGTCCATTGAAGTCTGGATCATATACAAGTGGCTTGCCTAAAATAATAACTAGTTTAGTTTCTTGTATTACTATTTGTTCAAAATTTGCTTTTATTAAGTTTTTTATATTAATTAATTTAAAATTTTTTTTAAATAAGTTCTATAAATTACAATAACAAGATAATTTCTATGCATTAAAATACATTTTTAGCAAGAAGTTTCTATGTACTTTCTACAAATCCTGACTAATTGATCATTTTGCTGATCAAAGTTTAAGCTGTTGTAACGTTTAAGCTTTTATTAGGTTTGCACGTTACAAAAAATAAAAACCATATGAGAAAGGTGTAAAAAGTAATTTAAAATGGATACCTTATTATTGAAGCACCATGTATAATTTTGATTTCAGTATAATAGTGTTTAATAAACAATGCAATAACTAGGCGTTCTATAAAATTAATAAATTTAGAAATCACAGAAGCATAATTTTAGTTCTGTACAATACATTTGAAATGAAACTCCGATTCATTAATGATTTTAAAAGCCACCAAAAAGGAAAACAGATTCCGATACATTGCTCATAAAATATTAAAAAACCTTTTGTATATCATTCATTAAAAATATTCCGTTTAATAATCCGACAACATAGATACAGATATCAGTTACAATGTATGCAAGACGTAACAAATATCGAGTTCTTAAAATGTAGTTAAATACCAAGGAAAAAACATGAGTCAATGAAACCCACAAAGACCAAATTATCAACCAGACATTATAATATGGGACAATGTATTCATTTATATCACAGTTATGCAGAGTTGGGAAAAGGGAACCATGATAGTCATGCATGCTACACGCTTAAGTATATATTAATAGCATACCCCTCTGAGGCAGAAAAGTGAGGATACTGAAATCGCTAGATAGCCACTTAAACAAAAGAATTTCAATTCCTTAGAAGTCATCAACACGAACAGATATGGCGTTTTAGACAAAAAGTAAAGGTTTAGTTTGTCGTAAAATCCCTGTTAGTTATGGAATAATATATGAGGGTCCATATAATTTATCACGGATTTTCGACATATCCCGCAAACTCAACGAAATTGGTACGACAACACAATTTGGAATTTAAAGCTCCGAAAGCTGAAATGGTATCTATTGGCATCAATGAAATTCAGGGTGACTTTCAGATGAAACTGTAAGGTAAATTTTTTAGATAATTACACGTGTAACTTGGACTGTACCTATGGCACGACATTTATAACGTGTTGCCCAATATGTAGTGTTACATTATTAAGAATATAAGGTTTGGACATTGTAAGTTTAAATGCAAATGATTATGATATTTAGCCATAATGGTTAGATGCATTAAGAATGAACGAACAAGGAAATTTGTCATTTTGTTTATTTTATGTATTTTGTTATTGGAATATCTTTAGGTTACTATCCCGAATATTAATGTAAGCACATTTAAAAATTATTTTATGCCTATTTGTTTACAGAAATGCTCAAATAATGCTATTTTAGAATAAATTTAAGGAAAGCAAGTTGAGAGTTGTTTTATTTGTTCAAACAGACAGGCAATCTTTTGTAAGGAAATCCATTTCACCAAGAGAATACCCTGTAATTAACAATCCCCTTGGTTACACGTCATCCAGAGGAAATTCTATTAAAACTAGACGTAGTTGGCGCTTTTTAAACTTGACGGTTTGAAAACCTATCAGGGTAAATAATAGTAATAACATAGCCTGAAATCGTACCTGAGTAAAATTTTGATCATTACCCAATTTTTTGCCGTTTATTGCTATAGGAATCCACTCGCACTACTGTAGCTTTCCAGTGCATCTTGCTGTTGTTACGGGATTCCCGCCACTGTTGGGCAATTTCAAATTTAAACACCCGCGACACTTTTGATAAAATGTTTTAAAATTTAAAACACTTGGGCGTTGATAAGAAAAAGAATTAGATGGGAAAAGGAAGTAAGAAATTTAAAACGGACAACTTATTATTGAATCACCCTGTGTAATTTTTATTTCAGCATAATAATGTTTAATAAGCTATTGCAATAAATAGGGTTCTACAAAAATCATAAATTTAGAAATTACAAAAACAACTTTTTATTTCTGTATAGTACATTTGAAATGAAACTCTAATTCATTAGTTATTTTAAAACTCACCAAAATTAAAACAAATTTCAATATATTTCTCACAACCTATTAAGAAAGCTTTTGTACATTAAAAATATTCCATTTAGTACTACACCTACATAACATAATGTCAGATAGTTACAATGCATACAAGATGCAATGAAAACAAAATTTTTTTCTTGACTTGGCGGAACTCGCAGGAATTCAATTACATGCCAGACATTGTATTCATTTAGGTATTCATTTATACCACAGTTATTGAGGTTAACAAAACTAAACCATGATTACAGGTCATCTTACAAATTGTTGCACTTTTTTTTAAAAGCTTTCTCTTTTATTGAATTAGTTAGGTTAAGGGGATTTTTAAACCCTGCACGGGGTAATTCCCAGTATTGTTATGTTTTAGTGTAAACTTTACGTGAGCACCGCACATTGACTTATCATTTGTGGTCTGGGAAAATGCAAAAATTGCACTTTTCATACCAAACACACTGTTGTACCCACTAACGTGCATCAGAGAACTTTAACCTCTTTTGCAGGGGACAGAAGTTTTGTGAGAACAAATATGTCGAAACAAAGGACTTGACTACAAAACTTCCTCGAGTGTAGAGGTATTTGTAGTGCTCCGACATATCAGCAAAGTAATTCCTGTCCTTTTGTACCTTTCCTCTATCGTTACACAACATATCGACCCTTTGTTGAAGAGAGCTGCAGTCAACCAAACATGAGGACATCAGGATGCTACCCACGTCATCCCTGAGATATTGAAAAGGTTGCATCGGAATCAAGATACCACGGGTAAGTGCTAGGTTATACTCGGAAAAGCATTTGACGCCCCGGAGAATTCAACCCGTGTAAATTTGAGTTTATATGTTAAAAAATTAAAGTTTCAGAGCGTTTAAATGCGTTCTAATTCGTTTTAACATGTTAGGTATATATTAATAGTGTGCCCTTCTAACACAGAAGTGGAGAAAAATGACATCGTAAGACAGTTACTTGAATAAAAGAATTAATTTTCTTCTAAGTCATCAATGCAAACAGATGTGGGATTAGACCAAAAAGTAAAAGTTTGGATTTGTTGTAAATGCTCCACTAATTATCAAATAATAAATGAAGGTCCATGTGATGGTACATGAATTTTTGACATAACCCAAAAATAAATTTAGTTTGGTACAGTTTGTTTTGCAGCAGAATATTTGGAATTCCATGCCACAAAGCAGGAGAGGATTTCTTGGTTAAATGAAGTAAAAACCTGTAAGGTAATATTGTTAAAAAGTAACTATAACTAGAACTGTAAATGAATATAAGGTTAATGGTTGTTACGTTCAAAATCATGCAAGTAATTTTTTCTGCACCCTAAAATTTCTCAAGCTCGATTTCCTACCATTTGAAATTAGTGTTATCTAATAAAATTTCTCAAGTAATTACTTGATAAAATTTTGCCTTATAAAATCAAGCAGCTGCTTAGGAAACATTATGTTACAAAGTAGTTGCAATATTTCCTACCACTTGCAGTTTTACTTCTCCATTCCTTTTGATACACCTTCCTTTCCTTATCCTTCTGCTAGTTTTCTTACTGCGAGTTCTCTTACAAACTTAGTTAAATTTTTTGGATCTGCTTCCTGTGGTAGATGCTTTCTAGATCTTTTCCTTTTCTTCGGAAACCACGACTTGGTCGACTTTTAGGCCTAGTTAGCTATTCTTTTCTTCCGTTGTTTGTTTAATACGATTCTTTGTTACCACAGCTTGAAGTATCGCAATTTTTCTATCCAGCA
Source organism: Platerodrilus igneus (assembly GCA_036346225.1). Lineage (NCBI taxonomy): Eukaryota > Metazoa > Arthropoda > Insecta > Coleoptera > Lycidae > Platerodrilus > Platerodrilus igneus. Next base: position 10,766,738 of record JARFIW010000791.1, read on the forward strand.
TTCTGTTGTTCTCTTGCATACTTTGAGACTTGACATTTATTGTCTCATATTGGCCTGTACTGTAGGTTTTCCTCTTTGCTCCTTTTCTTACTTTGGGTTTTTCGCAGGAAACCTATTTCCTTTTCTTGAGGTGGAAAACGTTAGTATTTCTTTACTAGAGATATCCGTCCTTCAACGACTTTTTGCAGTGTTAGGCCATTTCATCTTTGTTCTTGATGATTGCTACCTTATACCTTTCCCTTTTCCTATATTCTTTACACTTCTTGACTTGGTCGGTGTACTAGTCCTTCAAGCCGGATAAAAATTCTTTTGTGTTAGTTCTCGAGTTTCTCTTGTAGTTTTGTAAGATTTTTTTTATTTTATCCTATTAGTGTGTACTAGTTTTTCTTATAGTAAAATTTTTTTATGTATTTATCTTATTAGCGTGTACTGGTCCTTCAAGCCCGATAAAAATTCTTTTTGTGTTAGTTCTTGAGTTTTTCTTGTAGTTTTGTAAGATTTTTTTATTTTATCCTATTAGTGTGTACTAGTTTTTCTTGTAGTAAGATTTTTTTATTTATTTATCCTATCAGTGTGTACTGATTCTTCAAGCCGGATAAAAATTCTATCGATATTTAAGTTTTTCCTGTAACGAATTTTCTTTTACTTTGTTTTATTAGTATACTGCCCGCTCCGTTGCTTCTGATTCCTACCCCGACCTTTTAATTTTACTGGGGGGGATTTGTTACGTTCAAAATCCTGCAAGTAATTTTTTCTGTATTCATTTTTAAAACACACTAAAATTTCTCAAGCTCGATTTCCTACCCTTTGACATTAGTGTTATTTAATAAAACTTCTCAAATAATTACTCGCTAAAATTTTGCCTTATAAAATCAAACAGCTGCTTAGGAAACATGACGTTACAAAGTAATTGCAATATTTCATACCACCTGCAGTGATTATATTTTAATTAAAGTTGTAAATAAATGCACAGCTTTCTTCTAAAAGCTAAGGCCACGTACCACCTGCCTACATCTGCTTACAATGGGTTTGTTATCTATAAGTATACTGGTATTCTGCAGCTGTTAAGATGTTACAAAGTAACAAGATTGTTTTACCTTTGTCTAAAAATCCTTTAATAATTGCGATATCTGCTTGTTGGCAAGCTGTTACAGTTTCTATTTCGGCAGCTGTTGTCTGGGAATTCTGCAGACTTGATTTTTTGGCGATATCTATAAAAGCCAAAATACCTACCCCCATACATGATTCTGTCCTTATTAAATAAAGACCGTGCTTTGAATGAATAGATTGAGTACAACATCTTCTTACCGAAGATACATGTTGTAAAGTCGCGCTACTAAATATGCTCTCTGTGCCAGTATGAGTAAAGTTGGTGGTTCCAGCAGCCAGCCCATGGAGAAATGCAGCCGCATTTCCCAGCCCCAAGATGAGACCAGCACAAAGCTGATTGCTCAAGGTACAGTTTGCTGTTTCTTAATTTTTTTATGCTGCTGTGAAGAATACTTTTCATTTGCTGTTATTACTTCTGATTGTCCAATAAATTACCAACACTACGTTACAAAACTCGATCACAATGCACAAGTCACAATGTTAAAAATTAGTCGATTAAAGTTTGTCCGTTTTACTGTTTCTGTTGTCCTTTTGGTATAGACATGCTCGTAAAGAACTTACGCATCAATTTAAAAGTAGTTAATATTTAATTAATTTGAGTTAGGGTGTATAATTTTAATGTTACAATATTTCTTAAGGTGCACTTCACAATGAAGAATGTATATATAACTTATGTATATTTCTTTTTCTAGAAGTACTGTATAGTTTGTTTTATTTTCATTTGTACATATTTAAGGTGAACCACTAAGTAAGTATTTAGATTCTAAGATGTTGTATTTGCTTACCAATTTTGTATTTTTATGTTATGACGCTTTGTTTACCATCACGTAACAAACGATTACACATATTATTCGATTCGTTGTTGTTTTGTAAAAAGCCTTTTGAGATTGTATGTTAATAATATAGTTTTACGGAGGTTTCCAATGTGTTCTTTCTATTTCACCCAGGCCCCTCTACGACGTTTTTGAGCTAGCCCGAATTCTACCATTCTGTCCACGTTCTGTTGCGGTATTCGACATAAACGATTTCTTTACTCACTCTTACTGTTTTATTTCGTGTTTGCGCAGCATACCATAACATGGTTTTAAGAATGAACTTCTATTAAATTTGACCAATTTATTGTTTAATATCTGTACTTTGTTATAGAGATAATTATAGGCTACTAACCCAACTATTACTGTAAGTTCATTTTAAATTTTGTTGTTTTTTCCCTATTTGTTAATGTTTATATAATGTTTTTGCAGAATAGTTTTAAGCTATGTAAGTGGAGAGTAGTTATACGTGTTAAAACAGGCAGGTAATAATGTGTAAAAAAACTCCATTCCACCAAGAGAATCAACAATTCCCTAATTTACCCGTCAGCCAGTGGAATTCCTATCACCTCAGATGTCGCTGGCACCATTCAAACTTGACAAACCGAAAACCTATCAGGGTAAGAGGAAGTATTAATGTAGCTTGAAATCGCATCTAAGTAAAATTTTGATCATTATGTAAATTTGTTTAATTTTACGCCATTTTCTACTAAAAGAAACCACTCATGCACCACTGTAGTTGGCCAGTGCAACCTTAATTTTATACGGGATAACCGCTCCTTCTGAGCAATTCCAAATTTAAAACTTAATGCTTTAAACACTCGCAACAAATTAATTCCAAGAAGACATTTAAATACTGTACTACAAAGCACCTTCTGTAGAACTCCTATGACTGAACGAAATGTTATAAGAGAAGCAAGCATACACACTTGTACTTATTTTAAATGCTTTTCATCTAGCAATCTACTCAACAACTTCTAATGTACAATAATGTAAGTCCATACGAACTGTGTGAACACGTAACAACATATTTTTGATTATTAGTGTTATCGAGGATCAGTAAAACTAACATTTGCTAAATTCGTTTCAACATGTAGACGTGGCATATAAGAAACATTCTGTTCCGGTGTAACAATAAGTCTAGTTTCTTTCTAGAGGCGAAGTACCACTTAAAAACTTGATTTGGAATCAACTTGTTGTTTAAAAGTAATTAATACTGTTTAAAAATTTCCTCAATCGGCTGGACTGGTTCAGTTTGCAATAATGTCTGCAATTGAAGCTATATATCTATTAAAGTTCAATGACTAGACCTCGAATACATTGACGTCCTAAAAATGCATCGTATCCTTCTGGTACAACGTATAGTTCTCCATGAATGTTTTCCTTGATATGATACTCTGACTGACAACTTTTCTTTTAACTTCATGGCGTTTTCAGAGTAAGATATGAAAGCTATATTAGAAACTTCTACAGGAACATTTAACTCAAATTTGTGAAAATCATATTCAGGCAGCAAAGTATATTTTGGACCAGAATCTACTTCAAACTGTTGAGACCTTTTATTAAGTTGAACGCTGATAGGATATTTATCACTGTCTACTATTTCATACTGATCTGCAATTGTTAGAGGTATGTTAAGACCATACAAACAAGAATTTAAAGAATGAGGTTGTATTTTAACGAAGTTAGTGAACTGTAACTTGATTTCTTTCTGTATGTCTTAATTAGTGTAGTAATACAAAACTTTTGCACAAACGCCTTCCTCATTGCACAATTTACATTTGATTTTTATTTTAGTATTTAGACCATCTTGAACTTTGCGGTTATCACAACCACATCTGATCCATAAGTTTTCAATACACAAAGCTTTATAATCTATGTGAGTATGCTTACTTCAAATGCGAGATCTATTTCTAAATCTGGAATTCATACGATTTTTTGATAGGTTAGATTGAAAAACTGAAGTAATTTTCTTTATGATCGTATCATTTAAGTGAAGCTTATAATTACTGGGAGTAGAGAGTTGAGTTAGTTCTTTATTTTTAATTTTTAAACCTTGATGTGTAGTAGCCTTTGTTAAAATTTCATCAAAGTTTGTAATATTAGACCCTAAAATTTGTTGGGAATTAACATTTTTTCAAAAGCTTCAATCAGCTCATCACATTTTAAACCTTTATAACAGGTTTTTCTATACCAAGAAATGCAGCTATATTATTGCAACGAGTTGAGCCAATAGCAACACATAACAGTTATGCCATTTGTGCTGGATTTGTGATACTTTTCATTGTATAATTTTAATATGATTCTAGACAATAATTGAACTTCCCTTTACGGGAATCAAAAACTTCAAAGGGAACAATATTTACAAAGTTTAGTGGTGAGACTATTATGCTTTGAAGTTTCTGTGTAGTGATTTGAGACAACATCACTTTTTGTACCTCTTGAATTTTAGCTAGAAGTCCTTTAAATTTGTGTCCATCCATTTACTTCCTTTCTCGTCACTAACAGAAGTATTTCAGGTGTTTTGGGTTATTATTTACCCACTATGCTATTAAAAATATAAAGAAAGAAAACACTTAGAAAAAACGAGCATAACATGAAAACTTTTATTTGACATGACGTTCCCTATCTTTATTTTTCTTAGTCCCTAGTCTGATCAGCACAAAAAATACCCCCTCCGTCTGAAAATATGATATACATTTACAGTTTTAATTAAGTACTATTCCTGTTAAACATTATTACAAAAAATATAATTGATGAGAAATTTAGCTTTATCTACGGCTTCTTGGGAACGTAGTAAACTAAATGGTAAGCCAAAGTTTGGCATTATTGATGTGGGGAATCTTATACGAATTTCCTCTTTCAACCAATGCAATTTTTGCAATATACTATGATGTTGTGCATCAGTTAATTGTTAGAACTTGAAATTCCTTTTCAATACGTTTATTTCATTATTTATAACAATACAGTCGAACCTCGCATAACAAGCATAATTCGTTCCGGAGTCTTACTCGTAATGCAAAACACTCATTAAGCGAAACAATTTTAACCATATAAATTAAATATAAAATATGATAATGCATTCCATGCCGAAAAAATATTAAAAAAACATTATGTGTAACTCTTATTTACAGAAAAATACATATGAATTATTGAGGACCGTTATTCAACTTCATTTTTCTTCTATCGCGGAATGAACCAACCTAGAATGAGAATTAGATTTAAAGAAAACAAAATAATCGAAATAATTAGTAACACACCTAATTTTGGTTTACTAGAAAATTGTCTAGAGACATTTGTTTATGGCAACGCTTCAAAATTTGGTAAAAATGCGACACCGCATTATCATTGAATAGATAGGTAGCGCGCATAGCCACCTCCTTATTGAGGTGATGCTTCTCAATGTACGACGCAACAGCTTCCCATGCTTTCAGCATTTCTCTTATTTCGCTCGTTATGTGAAACGTCACTCGTTAAGCAAGCTATTATTTTACAATTTATTTTGCTCGTCGTGCGAATTACTCCTTATGCAAGGTGCTCGCTATGCGAGGTTCCACTTTATCTACCATTTTATGAACAGGGCATGTGTAAAATAATTTTTTATGAACTGATGAATTAACTATATTGACGTTTTTGATGACACAAACAAAATCAGACATCAGCCCACTGTGCATTAGTTGTTTGCCTAGCATGAGAATTGTCAAATAAGTATATTTAATAATAGTTCTTTACAGATGTCTCATTAATTTTCAAAACAATTTCAAATGTATACCATATGCTGAAGTTGACCTGTTTGTAGTAATCAAAATTTAACAAAATACTCTGTAATTTTGCAAGTTTTTAATGGTAATTAATAGTCGGAATTAAAATTTCATGTTTGTGTTAAAAGTGTGTAAGAAATTCTGTTATTTGATGTTTTCCTAGAACTAGCCTGCCAATGACTAATTTAAATGCCTTCTACACATTATGGTTCATATTAAAAATATTTGATATGAATCATGCGATTCGGTTGATAATTATTACAACACCTGATGGAGTGATATACTTTTATTGTTACATTAAATTCTCAAACCAGTGAAGTGCAGTATTTTGGGGCAATAATTGTCTGCAATGGATTTGACTACAATTAAATGCTTCAAATATACTTTTGCTTTTCAGAATGATGAGAATTGTTTTCAGTGTGATATATGTAATAAACTAATTTGAAAAAAAATGTTTAAGCCACATAGCCTTTGAACTTAAGTGCATGCCTTTATAGAAACGTTCCTTAAAACTTATGTGTGATACTTGCACAGCCATTACTAGGAAGTTACCTCAGCTATTGATGTTATTGATTTTTTGAAAACTGAGACAGGTCACTTATCCCAGTTTCTCTCTAAACCACTCACTCGGTTCACTGAGTCCACCACAGGATTAACTAAATCGTATGCAGAGGTCACTCTGTCAAAACCTGAACCGGTTCTAGTAGTTACATCTGTTAACATTCAGAAATTCGAAGAAACAAAGTCAGAAATTAGGGATGTGATCAATCCTGTGGATATTGAAGTTAAAGACTCCAAAATACACAAAATTGCTAAACTATCTAAACTAAACTATTTTTATTGACTGTGAAAATCAGATGTATGGAAATATCTTTAAAACAAAAATGTTGGAGAATCCGTGCAACAAATGCAGTATTGAAGCACCAAACCTTAAAACGCTGAAAGTTGGGATAGTGAACATTAGCCAGGATGACTTGGTCGATGATTCAAATGAAAATTCTGACAACATAATTAAGCAGAACAAAATTTCTACTAAAGTTAATAACTCATCTGAAAGTTCTAAAGTTGATAAAAAGTAAGAAGTATAACATAGCTACAGTTATTGTTGAGGCTGATCCAGTCACCCATGACTACTTATTGAAAAGAGAAAATGTTGCAGTTGGTTGGTCCATATGAAGTGTGTACAATCATGTCAAAATCACCCAGTGCTACATATGTAGATTTAATCACATAGCACAAAATTGTAAGTTTGAGATTATCTGTCCAATGTGATCTGCGAGCCATAATTATAAAGACCAACTCAAAACAGAAGAAGCGTGGCTAATTGAGGGATTTTCATCTTTACTGGTCCACCCTCGTCAATACAACCTTATGCGTGCTGACTGTACAAGTAGGGATGGGGTTCATGTTGATATATTAAAAGTAGTCTCTAGCATAAATGAATAGCTATATAGCACTTAAAAAATTCTATTGCAAAGCAATTATGAATCAATGCTCGAACTGGAATGTCCCCCCACTGGAATGTCCTGTTTAGAAGAACTTGAACTGGTTTTGTTCTACACCACTACTCAATATGACAGATGCAAACCTGGACTTTATTAAATTTGATAGAAATTACCAAATACGGAATTCATTACCTATGCATATGACTCCAGCAATGTTTTGGAACCTACTCGAGTTACAAACAGTTCTGCAATGTTAATTGACATTATCTGCACCAGTAGTAATCGGACTGTTAACTACTGCAATATTTTCGATCTTGAAAACATGTCAGATCATAGAGCAGTATCGTATGACTTGAACATTACAGTACCTAAATCGCGTTCACTAAGGTTTACTTATGAGACTTAAATCTTAATTTAAATGACAGCATTTGATGCAAAACGAATTCACTGGGATGTCATTGAATCACTTCCGACCTTAAATTGCAAAGAGCATAATTTCACGAGTGCTGTTAAAGCACTGTTAACGTTCATGCTCCACTTTGTACATTTAAAACACGTGCTTCTGGTCAATGAGCTTCCTATATGCTATAAGCTTAAAAATTCAGCCTATAAAAAGGACCTTCATCCAGAAGTGCAGCAAAATTTAAGTACTACAAAGACTTAAATAATTATATCACAATTGCAATAAAAAATGAAAAGAATGCATATGTACAACTAAGATTTCAACTATAAAAAAGCCCCTAAAGAATTACGACAGATCTTTGACGGATCTCACATTCATTCAAAACCTACAAATCATATATCAACGGCTATTCGGGATTCTCACACTGCCAATAACTACTTTATTTTTCTGTACCCAAACTCATCGTGTCTGACCTGCTGATTAACCATTACTTGTCTTACAATTTTTTATCTTAAAGCACAGCCTACTTTCTAGAACTTGTAGCTACCAATAATATGCAACTGTTCATTAATAAATTGAAATGTAATGCTAATGGGGTAGCTGGAATCGTAAAATGCATCAATTCATTACATTATATTGCACGACACTGATACTGACACCGTCAACTTTTTATTTGTTGCAGGGAGTTCCTCAATTTATAGAAGCAATCCATTGTTTCACCATTTCCAAGGTCTCTCTCGCTACCAACTATAATGACTTACGTCTAATCAGCATTGTACCTATCGTGTCTAAAGCGATCCAAAATATGGTTCATGTACAACTTACAGTATATGTCAATTCACATAAAATATTGCCTGCTTATCAACCAGGGTTTTCTCTGGGCATAGTACAACCATCACTCTTGCTAAAATTACTGCAGATTTCACCAAATCCATCGATGACTGCAAACTAACGCAGTTGGTTATATATGTATCATTTGGGCATTATGAGAAACAAAAATCAGATCATAAGGAGAAAAAGTAGTTTAAAAACGGACAACTTATTATTGAAGCACTCTGTTTATTTTGATTTCAGTATAATAGCGTTTAATAAGCGGTTTGAAATAAATAATGGTTTTATAAAAAAATCATAAGTTTAGAAATCACAAAAGCATCATTTTATTTCAGTACAAATCACTTGAAATGTAACTCAGATTCCTTAATTATTTTCAAAGCCATCAAAAAGGGAAACATTCCAATATATTTCTCATAAAATATTAAGAAGCTTCTTGTATATTGTTCATTAAAACTATTCCGTTTAATAATACACCAGCATAATTACAGACATCAGTTACAGTGTATGCAAAACGACATAAAAATCGAGTTTTTACAATGTGGTTAAATACAAAAAAAGAACCATGAGTTAATCAAACCTACAGAGATTAAATTACCAACCAGACATCATTATACAGGACCATGTATTTATTTATATCACTGTTACGCATGTTAGAGGTGTTACATATTGGTGTGATAAGGGGTTGTTTAGGGGTGTATTGAGTAGTAAGGGTCGTGTAGTAACTATAAATAGCAATGGGAATCAAAAAACTGTAATTTATTTAGCAGGAAAATAAATAATTCCCACATTATGTAAATAGCAAGCATTTAACACCGTGTATATAGACCGTAATTAACTTTAATCAATGCCAGTAAGCATATCTTCCAATAATCGAACGCGTATTCAGCAGAGAAATAATCGTACATGTAATTAAACTACGTTGAGGAGTGTTCAACAAGTTATAAAATAAATACGCAGAAGATAAGATAAAACCTAATAAAACTTCATGCAATTACGCTAGTAATAAAGAAGGAACAATAAGCGCTTTGATAAGAAGACGCACTTTCAAATATCGGTTTAAATAAATACATAAACGAAAACAGCAATCGTGTTGAATCATTTATTTTGTGCAATTATCCAAAAGCTTTATCTATACAAAACAACAGACATAAGTTAAAAGTCCGTCCACGATAACAATAGCAAATAACAGCATGATATGAACATCCAAAATAGTTTCATCAGAAATCAGCTTGAAAATACGGGGAACATTAAAAACAAACGTGGTTGGTCGCAACAATCTGTAAGACCGCTTGGAAAACCAATCCAAATGTAGTGGGAAAAAGCTATATACCAACCACAGGTGATAAGGCAGAAGAGTCTCAACTTGAAGCACGTCGAATCCACAACACTTATAAACAGATATTTACGCATCAGATAAATAAAATTTATATTATAGTGAAAATAGTGCTGAGTAAGAATTACGTGAAAAATATATGGAAAAGTGTTTGCCGTTTTTGTAGAAAACGGCTTCTAATTCTAATTCTGGGACAATTCTAATTCTGAACTACTTTTAATTCTGGGACAATTCTAATTCTAATCCGTGTCGAAAACAATTCTGGTCCAATTCTAATAGACTTCTGGTCTATTTCTAATACACTGCTAACTTATGATCCGAAATCTGTAATTTCAAGTGGTATTTATAGCACATACAGAGAAATATAGAAAAAAGCATGAGGTGATTTTGGAAAACAAGGGGTAACCGTACTAATTATTGGTTCAAACATAAGGAGTACAAAGCAGAGAATTGGTTTCGATTGAAGATAATAAGGGGGTGTTGATCCACAACACGAAACAAATCATCAGGAGATCACAGGTCAGACTTTCACTAGTTTTAAGGAATCTTTTCTAACTTAAATTTTAACACTGAAAATATTAATTTTCTCACTAATTTGTAAGGAGTCAACAAGGACCTTAAATACGTTGAAACTTACGTAAAAATCATAAAAAGGTCTCGAACGTTCCAGATCTTTTTTGTAAAAGGTGTTGTTTTTGGTGACCTTATATTAAATTAAAAGGATATAAATTTTGGGATAAATAATTCATATTATATTAATTGATTGAAGGTGTATTTAAAGAATTACGAAAATTGTGAAGTGTATTATTTCCTTTCATTATATGAATGTTGATTGACTTCGTTTTATCAATTCAAACAGGTAATCATAAAGGGGTAAATGAAAATTGATCATGGTAGTGAGTAAAACACAGAGCGGTGACGTTCAGTTGGACGTTTATTACATCCGGCTTCACAAGTAGGGGGGGGGGGTACTACAGCAAATTTATGATGCAACAACGTGGGGCGAAAAATACATAGCAATATAAATTAATAGTATATTCCTCTAAGCAGAATAGTGAGGATAATCACATTGCTAGACAGTCATTGAACTAAAAAATTGCAATTCCTTAAAAGTCATCAACAAAAATAGAAGTGGGGTTAGACAGAACAATAAAGGTTTGGTTTGTCGTATACATCCCGTTGATTATGGAATAATAAATGATGATCGATGTGATTGATCACGGATTTTTGACATAACCTACAATCCAAAGAAGATTCCGGTGACCTGTTTCACAGCAGAGTAGTTTGGAATTCATTATCCCAACGGAAGCAATAATATCCTTGGCTTCAGTGGAGTTCAGGATGATTTTAAGACGAATCTGTAAGGTTAATTTTTTGTAGACCTAATAGGATAAGCATGAGTATTAACGTTACCTGAAATCGTACTTAGGTAAAATTTTGATCATTACTCGCTTTAGTTGAATTTTCCGCCATTTATTGCAATAGAGACCCTCTCACACACCACTGTAGTTGGCCGGTGCATCTTTTGTTACAAGATTTCTGCCTTTCGGCATTTAAAACTTAATACTTAAAACACACATAGCTCGACTTCAATAAGGCTTTCGAAAGCAATAACCATAAATTGTTATTAGCCAAGTTCCACTATTATGGCTGTAACAAAATCACCCTTAAGGGGTTTTTAAATTATTTACACGGTAAACTGCAGTCCGTCAAAATCAATAACAATTGATCTAATATCCTCTCTGTGTCTCAAGGTATAGCATTAGGTAGCATTTTAGGATTGTTGCCTTTCCCATTTTTACTGCTGACTTACTTTCTACTTTATCATCAACCTGCACCTACCATATGTATGCTGATCATGTTCAACTATACATCTTGTGCGATCCTCCTATAACTAACACTGCAATTAAACTGCCCGACAACTATCTTAATACCATCAGCAGATGGTCTAAGGATAATGGCATTATTCTAAACGCTATAAAAATTAATTCTGTATGTGTTGGCTCACTTGTTAACCTACTAAAAGCAATGCAGGCGAGAACAGTAAACTTACAAATTGATAATGTAGTCAGCCATATAAAAATTGTAGTGTTAAGTCTTGGGGTTATAGTCGATTCTTAGTTGAATGAGAATCATGTAACCAAAAAAATTTCCTGTATGTTTGTTGTGGTTTGTTTAGCATTTTTCTAAATCTTAGGTCCTGGATCGAAACGTAAATAAAGACGATTTTAACGACTAGTTTAATTCCCAAAGAAGATTAAGAACAAAAAAATTTCAAATCGCTGTCAAAAGCTACATACCCTCTACAAGTTCAAACACAGTCTATATGTCTATGTTAAATAAAAATTATGTAACAGCCTAATTTTCTACAATTTCGACTACTGCAGTCTGGTGTATTTTAAATTTATTTCTGCTCAAGTCAAAAAAAAGAATTCAGGTAATCCAAAATGTTTGTTTTAAATACCCCTTCAATGTTCAACGAAGAGAGCATATTATACTGCACTGTAATTCTAAAGGAATACTAAAGTTTGGTCAAAGAATGGAGATCTTTGATATCACTGGCATACAGAGTTATAACCAGTAAGTTGCCTGATTATCTATTTAAAATCTTACTACATAGATCAAGTATGCATTCAACAAATCTAAGATATGCTAACAACCTCTCTATACTTGTTTATTTATTAGATAAGTTTCAATGTTGTGTTGCTTAGACTGCACCTATTTCAACAAAAACGACTTAGAACTATTGCAATCCTCTAACTTTCAATCTATGCATCATAGGCTACAGCCCCTGTTGTTGGGTGAACCAATACTGCTGCAGAGTAACAAATTTTCTATATACTAGATTAAGCTTAACTAACACTAATTGTAGTTAATTTCCATGTACAAACATTATTTATCGAGTGCAGGTACGAATTTAAAATCAGCTCTGCTGAATTCCTCTCTCATTGGATTTATATTATTATACCCATTAAATATACTATTATTATAATTATTATTATATTTTTTGATGGAGGGAGTAATTAAAATTATATTTTTAGTATATGTAGTAGAAAAATTAATTTCTAATGCTTTAAAAGTTTGTTCTATATTCCAGTGTATTTGCAATTATATATAATCTTACCATCATCATATCAAATGTTTATATTATAGGTCAAATTCAAAACTTCCAATCCTATTTACATTTCAATTAGCCTATTATGCAGTCTAGATTAGGTTATCTTATATAAATATACATAAAGTTATGTAAATATTTTAAATATGTAAATGTAATAAATGTGTCATTGATACAGTAATCAATACCATCTATAGAATTAATAAATTATAAAAACATTTTGTGACGTTTTCTTAAATGCTATGTGTTAAGAACTACAACAACAAAGTCTTTATCTATATTTCATATTTACAATCAATTTGTGTGCAAACTATTCTTGTGACGTTTATTAAAAAAAGGACACTTTTGATGTGTTATCTAATTAAATATTTATTTATTTCAAAGTACTACATAAACTTACCAAAACGCTTGTCCCAATGTTCGCCAAAACTATCGAAGCTAATATTTTCACTAAAATGTGACTTCAAATCATCAATTTTCATAGTAAATGACACTAATGATGGCACTAGATTAATGTTCCATTAAATGACAAGTACAACTAAGTTTATTGCAAATATATGTATAGAAAATTAAATCTAATGATAATGAGTTAGTAAAAGCATGTGCGTATCGGCGCAAGCTAAACAACCAATGTGATTTTAGCAAGTCTTTTACATAAATACATCAATATAAATTCTACTTCAAATGGATAAAAATTTGTGAAGCTGATTAGAAAAACTGTATCAAAAAGATGATCAATTTTAAATTTTAACACTATCCATTGTTTACGTTACCTACAATGCAATATGACATTTAGCTTTTATAACATTACTTGTACAAACTATATAAGATGTTCCAACATCTTAACCATTAAAGTAATTCTTTTGGTCTGCTGATGATCACCTGCCAAAGATTTTAATTTTCAATTTTCGATCAACATGAATGGTAGACCTCTTCAGAAGATATTTTTGTCACAGGTTTAATACAGGTCTTATGGAAGACAGAGGGTACTTAATGCAATCTAACAGATTGTTGCTTTCTGTGTGAGTTGTTTGAGAGGTGGACGACCTTTGCTTTAATTTCATTACATTAATGGATTCTAATGCTGGAATCTTTGTTATATGAGTTATATTGATAGTTTCTGATTTTATGTTTAAGTATTTGAATTGCTTCTCCAAAAGTTTGATATGGTATGATGATGTACTACTACACCTATTCTTCTTATGTATAGGTTTATGCGTTAAAAGCCCTCAGCATGTACTATATTTTAGAATGTAGAATAGAAATGTTTTCTTATTACTGTGCAGTTATTATTCGTACAGAGTATTTCTATTTTTTTTAGTATATGTGTAACTCTGTAATTGTTTTGTGCAGTAGTGACTTGTTCTAAATGTATTTTTGGTATAGGTTAACTGTTCATCTGCTTAAGTTTTACTCACTTCCAGTTTTTAACACAAGTTGAAATAGTTGTATGAATTGATTTAAATGTACATTGTGCTTAAAATGTATCTTCTCAAGTGATATGTACATCCAAAATACAAATCTGTTTTTTGTTCTACTCAACTACACGATTAACTAAATATTGCTCCTTATACTGTTGATATGCTTCATAAAATCATTAGTTTTTAACCATTTTTTAGTTATGGTTCAAATCACACCATATTTTTGAATTGGTTTTTAACACAATTTAATTAAAGTTTCTTAAAGGACATTCGCCACAACTAAAGGTTTTGTCAAAACAAATCATTCACGTGTAATTCGATGCTGATTTACACGATGCATATTTGCAAAAAAAACAAATGAATCTAGACGTTTATGCTTACAATGCACCAAATTGTAATACAATTGATGCGATGTTACAAAAATAGTGTAAGGTAATGCAAAAACCTTACATTTTAACGTTAAGTTAACAATTAAAATAATAGAATAAAATTGTATTATAGTCGTTTATAGCCCTTACTCTCATTGTAACTTATTAAGAGTAAAGCTTTTTTCATACAATGGCAAGTAAATTATTAATATTGGATGCAGCTCAAAAAAGTTTGTGTGTATGATATTTCCTTCAAGCATGATATTGACTTTTTATGTCATACAAGGTATCAAAAACATTGCACTTTCTTCTTGATATCAAATATCAACGTTTTGAGTGCTAAAAAACTCCCCTGTTTAAGCTAATTTGTGAGCGCTTATATTGTTGTGGTGGAGAGGATTTCCTCTTAAGCGGTTGGTTTTCCTTATTTCTTCAAAGACTACTAACAAACAAAAGGTTGTATACTATTCAAAACTGACTGGTCTACATTTCTCTAAAGCAATGGTTGCAACGTGTACTGTTTTTCTGAAAAAATAAGAAACAGTTTGTTTCGAAATGCTTTGTGCATGAGCAACTTTTGTTGAACATGGCTTAATGAAAGACCCATACAGTCAATTGCTGTTTAATTACATGTTGATAGGTATAGATCCACGATTCGTCACCTGTCACAATGTTGCAAACGTGTTGGAAGCACCGCAATCGTATTTTTTAGGGTTCCGTACCTTATAAGGTATAACGGAACCTTTATAAGATCATTCTCATGTCCGTCCGTTCGTCTGTCACAGAGATTTTTCTCGAAAACTATGTAATGATTGAGTCATAGATTATCGGAAAACTGCAGGTTTTTTGATAGTGTAATAGTTTCTGGGAAAAAAAGTTTAAACACAGTAATAGACAAAGTATTTACTAATGCACCAGTACAATGTGGGACAATATATTCATTTTTCAGTTATCACAATCAAATTTGAATAAGATTTAAATATACATAAAACAAAAACAGCTTAATTTGGTTTATTGATTGCTTACTGTAGTGTTGGTACGGAACCCTAATAGTGCGAGCCTGACTCGCTCTTGGTTAACTTTTTTATCACTTTCTTTGACCAATCAATACAATCCTGTTTTTGAACAATCGTCAAATTATGTAGAATGCAACACGAACAATTTTTGATGCCCAAATGTTCATGCAATATTGAATGTATGCTGGTCCCAATAATGCCTAAAGATGTTTTAATCTTACAATAAGTCATATAATTTCGCAGTATCAGGTTACACACAGCATCGATGTTTTCCGGCCCAACAACTGATTTTAAACAATCTTAATAACATTTGTCCTTACCAAACTATGGGCACGATTGAAACCAGCAAACCATCAATAAACAGCAGTTCTTGATGGTGCTCCATCGTCAAAAGTTGAATTAAGGTCATTGATACACTGTAGTTAGGTAATCCATGTCTAAAATTGTAAATTCTCCATAAAATGTTCACTGTTTAAATTCATGTTTAGGCGAGATTAATTTTTCAAGTTACTGTTAATAGCACAAATGGCACTCGTAAGTTCTGAGCACGAATACAATTAAAATTATCAAACTTTATGATAGAAACTTTAGTTACCAGATTGAACGCAATCCTGAAATATAAAAGATAACCCTCGTACTACAAACCTTTATGGAAATACTGCCAGGAGGCAATATTTATTTACAAATTAAAAACTGATAAGTAGTAATATATGTTTTGTTACTTATTAAGGAGCTTTGTTTTTAATTAATGTACGCTATTTTTCAGAAATACCAATGGTTACTGTTGGTGCTGTAATTTAAAAACTAAAAGTTGCACAATACACTTTACACTTTTGCAGATGAGTATACATTCCATTAACAGCAAAGTCGCTGCCTAGTACAGTGTGAGATTATAGTATGTAATATTAAAAAATAAGCATATTAAAGTGATTTTTAAACAACCCTGAAACACTTCAATGTTATTTTTTAAAAATACACATTAATGTGTGGCATTAACCTTTGAACTATCATTTGTTTTTAGTTATGACATTGTCACAAAACACTTTAAATAGAATATAAATTTCTGTAGTGGAATCAGAATGTGATTATTGTTCCCTCTATGATCTTGTAAATAAATCATACAACTACATAACAAAAGTTTCAAGAAAAATGAAGTTGAACACTTAATTTTGATAGCACCTAATAGAAATGAAGTTTTATATAAAATATGAATGATCTACATAACGGGTTTATCTAATTAAGCACCAGGCAGTTGTTATTTTCTAAGGATATTTAAGCTCTTATTTCATATGAAACTTATCCCGAAGCCTTGAAGTTTGTGGAACATGTAGATTTTATCTGTTTCTAGTTTGTTAAAAAAACGTTTCAATCGGAAAACATCTGCAAGTCGTCCGATAATCACCTGAAATTTCCAGTGGTTGGACATTTGTTTTCAAGGATTTTATAACATTCTTAATGCACGTTTATTTACAATATTCTAAAACCAGAACTATCATAAAACTTTATTAAAAGTACTGAGCATTTAGTGTTTGTTTCTAGAAAGCAACCATAAGATACTTCTCAACTTTTATTTTCTTATGTTGCAAATTTGATTCATAATAATAAATATCAAAAATATCTTGCGATAGTTGTTATACGCAATTTCGTATTACTTCAATTTTTTTAGAAGGTATCTCGATAATTAAAATTTGAACTAAGAGTTTTGTTTTAAACACTCACATGTAAGTTTGTAAGGAATGCAGATGTGACTTTTATATTTGAATCACTGTTAATTCCATTAATAAATTCAAGATCTAGGATTTGGTCACAGACTTAAAAGAGATCATTAAATCATATGTCCTTTATAAAGTAATATAAAGATAACTCTTTTTACTAAACTAAACTTTTAATACCTCAGGCTTATTGAATTTAACCTTCAAAATTTTTGTTTAAACAGTGTGAAATTAAATTCAATTTAGCTCAGTAATATTGAACCAAAATTTCTTAGTACTTAAAACGAGTGATATTCTTTGGTATCAATATGGCAGATCACCATCACATTATACATCCTGTGCGTAATTTTCTGCACACTGTTTTTTCAGAAAGATGAATCGGCAGAAGGAGGTCAATAGAATGGCCTGGAAGATCTCTTTATATCACATCCCTAGGCTATTTTCTATGGGGTTACTTACAATCAAAAGTTTATGAAACAAAACCAGAAAATATACAGGTATTGAAGCAGTGAATTCAAGAAAATATTCGCAAAATCGAACAAATTGTTATTAATAACGGTTTAGGTAAATTTATAGATAGAGTATCATATTGCCAAGAAGTGAATGGGTGGCATTTTGAACATTTAATGTAACAGTGTTAATAATATTTACTTTGATTTCATTTTTCAGTTCAAAATTTTTCATTTATCATGTTTTGTAATTTATTAGTAGCATAATATCAACATTAAATTTTTAGTGCTATTTTTCTCAGAACTTTTGTTATGCAACCATATGACTTATTTGCAAGATCATAAAGAGAATAATAATCACTATAGGATTCCATTACAAAAAATTTATATTGCCATTTAAATTTTTTTGTGACGACGTCATAACATAAACGATAGTCAAGGTGAATGGCACAAAATGTGTGTTTTTAAAAATAAAATCAATGTGCTTCAGCATTTTTTAAAAATCACTTGAATTAGCTTATCTTTTAATATTGCATACTTTAATCTCACAATGTATATTATTAATACGTGAAGCGCCTACATTGTACAATACAATACCATGGATAATTCCAATAATTTGTACTATTAGTTTGTCTTAGTACTGAAATTATGATACAATGCATACACAACTGATTATTTAGCAGAAAAAGCAGCATGTAAGTAACATCTATATGTTTTAAAAAACAGTCTAAACTAAATAACGTGCAATGTGATTTTACAAAATCACTTGCTTTTGTTTTACATTGAGATTTGAGCTATACCAAATGTACTTTATTACCCTCTTTTCTTTCACAAAGAACATAAGCACAAATACAAAACGAAAAGTTAACTGGGCAACGGAGAGTGTAATATATTTTACCCAGCCAGAAGATGTCACAGGAGCAAGAGTTCAACTAATGTCCCCCAAAAGTGTACCACTAAAAGTTAACAAAGGCTTTGGCACACCAGCACCACCAAACTGATATCAAATCACACAAATGTAGTATCCCCATCACAACTTGGAAAGGTTCCTAGATCTTGACAGGTTACTCCCACTTGATAATTAACATAAATGACGATATGATCACACATTAATGTTACCTGAATAAATTTTGTACATATACCAGCAACCTCTTCAATAAATAATATAATATTTCAAATTAATTACACCAGTATGTACATATAGTTCAGTCAAATTGTACCGAAAAATATCGAATAAAAACAAAAATTAGGGTAGTAACGATTTCTTGATATGTTGTATAGATAGGATTGTGTTGAAAATTGCAAGTTTTCCAACTCGGGAAACCTCCGCGCGCGACGCCATCTTGCAGAATCGCCAAATTTTTAGACTTGTTCCAGGTTTTCTCAAATAACTCCCAAAATATAGGTCTAATGGAAAATTACTAAGGAAGATGTTTGTAACTAGAGTGTGTGTTCTACAATATAAGATTAAACGAACGTGTTACTGAGATAAAGCTCTTCAAAATCTAACAACGTTTCTCAAAAATGTGAAAAATACTTATCTTTCCTCAATTTTCGCTTGATAAAAAGGACACGGTGAGTCCTACCGTGCATTTACATTTCCAATGCTCCACCCGAAGGTACTACATTGGTCAGGAAACGAGTTTTTTGTTGCCTGGAAATTTAGAATTTTGCTGAACCCATGCCGTTCCAGGCAAGGTAGGGATCTTTAACATGTGTGACAACACTCAAACACGGGACCTCCATTTAACCTCTCATCCAAACCAGGGCGTAATTTTTGTGAAAAATGCTCACCTGCCATTTTTCAAGCAGTCGGCCGTGTCGGGATTCGAACCAGGACCTTGGGATCGGTAGTCTTACGCTTACTACATTGATCCACAGTGATGCCCTGTGAGTCCTACCACAAAGTGTTATAAAAACTTATTTATAGAGCATTTAAATACCTACAGTTTAAGATAAAATTGACTTCAATAGGTGCTAAAAACACGGAGATATACTTTTTTTAGCTTTAATGGTTTTTGGGATATCTCATAAAAATTGAGCATTGAGAATACCCATTGTATTCAATATCATACAGAAGTTTCTGCACCTTAAAAATTTAAAAAGTTATGTATTATATACAATTAATTACAATAAAGAGGCTGCACCATCTATGCAGATAAAAAATAAATAAAATTGGGGTAGTATATGGCAAGTATATCTAAGCAATGAACAGGCTGGAAACTGTATTTTTTGAGAGAGATTGGAGTTGTTTTGCGAGTGTTGATGGCACGTGACAAAGGGGTGATTCAGGCAGGTACATTAGAAGAGTGACACCTGACTTGTTTATCACAAATTTTATAACATGCAAACAGTTCAACTGTGCCGTGGATGGTGCGTAGGTTCTTAGTAGCAAAGTCTTATCATGCACATAACACGTATTAATATCAAACATTTTTATAAACGGTTTAGTTTAATTTCATCATCGACGATGTTGAATATACAATGGCTACTATGACTGCAAAGGTATGTTTTAATACAAAGTTGACTGAGGGTGATGTTGTTGTAGTCAAGAAAAAAGGAATCGAGAATCTGACAAAGTCCAGTGTTTTACGCATGCTCCCGGATCACACCAATTTGTTGAAAGACATACATGAAATTAGTGCGCATATAGCTTGCTGGACAATCTATATTAATACAGATATGATTGCAGCCTCCATCAAACGGCATTCTTTAGTAGCATCAGAATATGAGAAGACAACTCGATCAAAAGCTCCAATTTTCGACTTGAGGAAAACCATTTGGAAAGTCGCTGAAAATCGCGGAGATGAGTGGTCACAGCAAATAGTACATCGGTTGCAGAATACAGACAATTTGGTGAAAGTTACGCACAATACCATTGGTTTTGCCAACGAACGCTTTTTAAACGACCATCAGCAGGCCGTAAAAGGGTATGTAAGCCAGCCAACAATATAAATGAGGCGATCAATCAAATAATCGTGTATCTAGAAGAGCATTCTAAAGAATGCCAAATCAGTATGGATGAGCTGTTTGATCAAATTGAAGGAAACTATGTCCCTGACAAGAGAACTGTGAAAGCTTGTCTCCTGGATTACTATGGCAAAGACATCTTGTTTGCTGAGAATAGTTGGAAAAAGACCATAATTTGTTTGAAAAGAGTTGGGTGCAAAATTCTTTCACACCATTCGTATATGCAAAAGAGATCGAACCCTGAAGAAAAAGTGCGGGTAATTAAGGCTGCAGCCGATATTATTGTTGGAGACATTTGCTCATGTGTCTCTAATACTACTGAATTTATGCCACCAGATAATTTTTAATGGATGTATTTGCTGTAATTCGTCCTACTCTACTTCACTTTTTTCAATCCGCGATTTTAAAGCATAAACGGGGTCTATGGATGGCTCAAAAAAGAAGTGTGTTGCGCTATCCCATTCAGTTATTTCAGCTGTGAGGCCCGCTCTTTCATTTCTTCCCTCTTAAATGGAGTTGGAGTATATTTGTATCGACGTTTGGGATCTAAGCATCTTATAAACCTATTGTCTGCTTTGGGATTTTCATGCACTTACACTGATGCGTCGTTACTTGAATTGTCAACAATATTACAACCTCAAAACCAGATACTTAGAACAATGCATTCCTGCAGATCATATTCGACAACGTGGACTTCAACACGAACACCCTTGATGGGTTGGGAATTTTCAACGCTATGGGAGGCATTATGGCAGTCACTCCTTATGAAGCAATTGCACTTGATATCAACATCGCACGCGTTGGTCAGTGTTCAACTACTAAAATAATACAAAAAGCTGGCGGCAGCATGGAATTGGCAACATATAAAAAACGCAATGATAATAATGGCTTAGCCAAAGTATTGATCGAAGTATGAATAGGTCTAGTAAACATCCCTTTAATAATGAGATTATTTCCTAAGGCTCAGATATTCTTTGGTTGTATGGCAAGAAATCAGATAGCAGTGAGCTCCCTAGCTAGAATATGTTCATGGAAGGAACCACTCAATATGAAGATTATCAACGCTCCAAGATTGTATGTCTTCCATTCATTAATAATCCTCCAACTCAATATGACAGAATTTATACAGCTCTAGAAATTGCAAGAGAAAAGACAACAAAAGCTGGTCAAAAAACGTGCTTCATTACATTCGACCAGTTTCTCTATATCAAAGCTCAGGAAATAAAGAGAAACTGTCATAGGTCTGAAATTAAGAACGTAGAGGTGCGTCTTGGAGGATTTCATCTCATGTCCTTTATGGGAACAATTGGAACAATATAGGCTGGAAGTGATTTAAAAGAACTGTTGACAATGATTTATGCAGAAAGTGGAAAAAACTTTGAGCGGCTATGCTTACTCATGGGTTGTACGGGGTCACATCTTGAATCATCTTGTCTTGGCCAAACTGGTTTGGGAGTCTGTAAACCTGTCAGAAGACACAGCAGTGATGATGAAAAGCGTGCTTGGCAACATAGATAAAACGGTTTTCAGTATTGAAGAAAATGAGTTATTGAAAGTTGTTTCAGCAAAATTCAGGGAAGCTTTGCATACACTTGGAAGTCGTGGACCTACCACTAAGTTGTGGCTAGCCTCTAATTAAGCAATTTATAGAGGCCGAAAGGATGAGAAACTAGACCCTTGCAACTACCCAAAAAATTTTGCCATTCTTTCATGCTGCAGGGCATTTTTTTTCTATGAGAAATGCCCACACTTGCACTTGCAAGATATGTTAACGTTGGAAAATTGAATGGAAGTCGGTGGATATCGCGCGTTTACAGTTTCCGGGTATTTTACAATCAGGCGGACACAAAAATTCTGGTTTGGTATTTGGACTGATCAGACTATAGAACAAACTCTCATGCAAATGATGATAACATCTGGTGGATTGACAACTGGTAGCGGTATAACTAATGGAGTTCTCATACGAAGGACACTTGGAACGATACATCTGCAAAACATTTGTTCTTAGATAGAGAAATTCTGTGATGTCAGACTAGAATCCTCAGAACAACATGTCGATACGAGACCTTCTCGAATAGACAGAGACAACAAAGATGCAGCAAAGCTTTCTCATTGGCTTTCTGAGCACAATCCATTCTCTAACGTCGATGTGATAATGTCAATAGATTCAGGAATTGTGGGCAGCAGTGACATAAATTGCCATTTGCCTGATGAGATTGGTAAAGGAATGATTTCTAAAATTGCCGAAAGCAACTTTGAAAAGTTAAATTCAAGCAAAAGAATAAAGTAGTTACACTTGCTTCCATTAATATTACTTCTAAATTTGAAAACACGAGCGTTGTCATGGATCCCCTTAAGCTTTTCCACAGATTATGCATATCGTAGCAATCAGATGAAGATCTAAAAGCATGTTTCAAGTACGAACTTTCACCTTTTCTCACGTCTTTATTCACAGAAGTAGGCATGTGCAAGGGAACAAAATCTTCATTATACACATCCTTCAAACCCATTCCGAAGGAAACGATGCTTATGGGACTCAACTTTGCTGTGGTTGATGGTGGTCATTTGTTACACAAAGTTATGTGGAGGAAGTAAGCTCCTTTCGAGGAAATTGCTAAGAGCTATGTACAATATTTAGGAAATCACTACGGTCAAAATGTAGCCGTGATTTTTGATAGATACCTTGAAGCTTGCAATAAGAACACAAAAAATTGTGAAGCAACGGCGACGGGCAGCCCATTCATCACCCAGTGCGATGTTTCATGAAGAAATAGTGTTCCAAAATTCCCAAGAAAACTTCCTTGCTAATAAAAATAATAAAAAAAGGTTTGTGGAATTTCTCATGAAAACGGTTGAAGAAGCTAAGATCTGCGTGCAACAGGTTGTTGAAGATGCTGGTGTTATGATTGTTAATACTGCCATTTCAGCTGTTTCTGACTATGCCTCTGTACGTGTGGTTGGTGAGGATATAGACCTTCTAGTTCTTCTCACTGCACTAGCACCAATATACAACAACCTTTTGTTTCAAAAGTACGGTAGAGGAAAAATACCGGATATTTTTTACTCAACGACATCTTTCACTCATGCATTTTCTAACAAGCTTATAGTCATTCATGCGATCAGTGGGTGTGACACTACATCAGGGCTGTTTGGTCAGGGAAAGGACAAATTTATTAGTTTATTTGTAAAACATCCAGAGCTGATTAATGATACAGTCATTTCTTAACCCTCAGTCAACATCAGATCAAATTACTCAAGTAGGAGAGCAGCTTCTGATCACATAGTATGGCAGTAATTCTGCGACTAAAAACCTTGACGAACTATGGTATTGCACATTTCTTAAAGCTGCAGCTAAAACTAAATTTAATCTTGCCAGACTGCTACCAACTACAGATGCACCAAATTTGCATTTCAAGAGGACTTACCACCAGATATAGACATGGTTAGGCAACAAAAAGGTCCCTTAAAATGGGGTTGCATGGACACTCAGATAGGCCTCTTCCTTTTAAAGGCTAAAAAGATCCAGTGCCAGATTTTCTTCTTCACTCTATATCTTCTAATTGTAAAACTGGATGCGGAAAAGCATGTGGCTGCAGAAAAGCAGGCCTGCGCTGGTCATTATTATACAAATATTGCAATGGACAGTTTTGTAACATCACTATGCCAGTCCTTTTGGACTACGAAGCTGAAGGGGAACTTGCCCCAACAGCTATTGACATGGTGGCCGAACAAATTGAATGTGAAGATGTTGAATTCGAAGTGGAAGAACGTTGCTTAGTGCGGAATGGGAGTGAATCAGTGAGGAATTCAGTGCAGACACAAAACGAATGAAAATGTGATATATTTTTTTTTGTTTTCATAACTAAAATTTTAGTTTATTTGTAATTAATTGTATATTATATGTAACTTTTTAAATTAAAAGGTGCAGAAACTTTTGTAGAATGTTGAATTCAATGGATATTCTCAATGTTCAATTTTTATGAAATATCCCAACAACCATTAAAGCTAAAAAAAATTATATCTCCGTGTTTTTAGTACCTATTTAAGTGAATTTTATCTTAAACTGTAGGTATTTAAATGCTCTACAAATAAGTTTATATAACACTTTGTGGTAAGATTCACCGGCGACTCCGTGGCGTAGTTGGTATGCGTGTGACTACTACACCCAAGGTCCTGGATTCAACTCCCAACACGGTTCGCATGAAAAAAGTTAGGCGAGCATTTTTCACAAAAATAGGCCCTCATTCGGATGGGAGGTAAAATGGAATCCCATGTGTGAGTGTTGTCTCGCACGTTAAAAATCCTTACACTGCTTGGACCAGCAAGGGTTCGGCAAAATTCATAATTTTTCAGATAAAAAAACTCGCTTCCTGGTCAATGTAGTACCTTCGGGCGGAGCATTGGACAATCACATGTAGGGTAGGACTCACCGTTTCCTTTTTATCGAGCAAAAATTGAGAGAAAATAAATATTTTACACATTTTTGAGAAACGTCAGATTTTGAAGAGCTCTATCTCAGTATCAGAGCTACCACCTTCGATTTAGTCTTATAGTGTATGGCACACGCTCTAGTTACAAACATCTCCCTTAGTAAATTTCCATCAGACCTATATTTTGGGAATTATTTGAGAAAACCCGAAACAAGTCCAAAAATTTGGCGGTTTTTTCAAGATAGCGTCGTGCGCAGAGGTTTCCCGAGTTGGAAAACTTGGGGTTTTTAACACAATGCCAACCTATACAACATATTAAAACATCGCTACTACCCTAATTTTTGTTTTCATTACTGACAGTTTGACTGAGCTTATATATTACTAGGATTATATGGAATTATATACAACATAATTTTATAATCGAGCATATAAGGTGTAGCTATAAAATGGGTTTGTAAATGGGTACTAAAAGTAAACTGGTGTAAGTTGCATTGACACCAAGGGAATCTATATACTAAATAAGTAGATTTTCGGATAAGTAAAGAAGATGTAGATTTCCAGTCTAATACGTGACTATAGGAAGTAGGAAGAACCCTACATTTTCATACTGGCATTAATAAAGAAATTAACAATCATTTAATTCAAATGCATTGACGTAATACTTACAAAATAAAATATTCAACTTCCAGCTGAGCAACAAATAACAACCGTTTGGTCATCAACTATTGCAACCAAGTTAAATGCAATTTTGCTGCATACATCAGGTTAAATTCTTCCAACGTAAAGGACACCAACATAATTTATCAACTTTAAAGAATTGGATTCATCATCATTCCTAATAAGTACAGATTCCTTCCAAATCTATAGGTACAACAACCAACTTTTAGTTTTCGCAGTTGTAACCATGGAAGATGAATGGAAAGTACTCTAGTCATCAATAAAATTCTAATTAACAACCACGTCCCCTACAATTATACGATTATCAACAACATGCAGAATGACCATGTTGTAACAATTTTATTTTTGAATTCATAATTCGCTTCATTTAAGGTACGACAATAGTTAAACACCTTTTTTAAGTAAAGTCATAATACATTTTACAATTAAAATATTACATTGTAACAGCATCTTGACTCGTTAGTCTAGTTGTTTTGGATGGCGGTGTATTTCACACCCAGTCGCAAGCGCGTAGAGAGGAATGACAACCCCCCCCTTTGGGATCCTCCCATCGTACGAGAGCACGAGATAGGCACTCGGCCATAGGTAAAAGAGGCAGCAGCATGTTTAAGAGAACAATGGCGAGTGACCTGCGAGTCGGTTTGGTTAAATAAAACATTTTCTGAATAACGGTTGGTAATGTATATTCGTTATTATAGTATGTAATTTGAAAATTTGTTTAGCGCAAACCAAGATTAGACGACGAAACACTACAACACTTAGGCGATGAGAAGTTAAACAATAATAACTTAGAACTGTGAATCAACGTTTAGAAACCACTTCAATTTAACACATGCTTTTAGAGGATGGAAAGCAGATCTAATTAACAGGAGATCGTTTGTTGGTCCGAGCCAAGATACTACTTTGTTAGGATGTAAGCAGTTAATTCCGCATGACGATGCACATCCTATTTCAGCCTATGAAAGCAGTTTTGTTTGGTTCGTAGTAATTTTAAGAATTCAATTGTGTTCCACTCAGGAAACACGCTATTTTATTTTGATACGTATAAATACGATTTTGTTGTTCACTTTATCTGTTGCTAGGCTGGATTTCCCAGCGCCAAACTTAAAATTCACTGTTTATTTAGTCAGAACAACACGTTGCTTCACTATAAAATAACATGTGTAATTACGTCATTTGTTTGTTTGAGATATACTGCTGACACTTGTATTTATGAAAGCAGATGCTTAGTATTTTATTACTACCAACTTTGAAAACGAGAATATCTTTATGAACATTTTCATTTTAAACTGAAATTAGCACATGTAACTTAACGAGAATATTTTGTATTTTAATTTTGACAATGTAATAGACCTAATCAGATCTGAATGGGTTAAAAACTATTAATGTAACAAGTACACTTTGTTGTAATATTCTTGATCTAGAAACAGATTGATAAACCTTATCTTAAATTTCCAAACTACTACAAGTAATTATTTAATTTTGTTGCATTCAATTTTATTTAAAGCTAAAGGAATTCTTTCTAGTAAATTATTAACCTAAGTTTAAAGTTTTTTATTTTGATCAAGTGTGATCAAACCTAGCAACCCAAAAAGGCAATAAGAGTTGAATTTTGATGCCACCCTTATGTAGAAAATATTCTTTTTATTTTTTTTAGGCATATTTGAGGGACACAAACAGTGTTCCCATTTTCTATGTTGACTTAATTATTATTCTTTCTTACAGGAACAGCGTCTTATTCTGTTAAGACAGGTTTTTGTCACCGAAGGCGATCTTTTTTCTTTGGGTCTCCACGTCCGCCCTTAGAAATATGCTATGCTTTTAACATGAATCAATCTGGACTTGGTGGCGCCTATTTGTTTTAGTTTGAGTGTGACCCCCCAACAGATTTCGACTTACCCCCCCATTGCTCATAGCTCTACCCAAGGAATAGACCCCTAGTTACGTCGGAAGACTTCGTTTTACTGACACCAAATGTGGGGCTGGTGTTTTAGTAGTTCTAGTAAGTTTGTTTCACTAGCACACATGCGTGAGGCTAGCGGAGCCAGTTAGAAAAAAAAATAGTTACACTGGCGCCGGCAACGTTTGGGGCCTCGAAATTTCTTTGTTCATAATTTGATTACTTCGAAATTTGTTTGTTCATAATTTGATTAGCTCGAAATTTGTTTGTTCATAATTTGATTTGCTTCGAAATTTGTTAGTTCAAAATCTATTTTGCATTGGAATTTGGTTGTTCAAAAATAGTTTTGCATCAAGATTTGTTTGCTCAACGTTTATGTGATAATTAGGTTTAGTTATTTAAAAGATTGGTTGTAACGATAACCCCCATTCAGTCAATTAATTAACTTAGTTAAATTTATTTTTGGCTTTCATTCTGTTTTGACCCAATATAATTTTTTTGTTATTGTTTTGGCAAAAATTACTGTACCAAAAACACCTTTTGACTTTTACCTTTAGTTGCCCGAATTTGTTTTGACAATTTTTGTAAGGTTCAGATCATTTGGATTTAGCGGTCTGATTCCATTAGGCTTGAGTGATCATGTCGGAAAAATTCCAAATTGTTTGTCTACTTAAAGAAGAATTGGAGTATGAACTGAAAATCAGAGGAGTGGTGAGTGAGAGACCAGTCTTGGAGAAAAGGAAAATTTTAGGAAGATTGTTAGCTAAAGAGATAGATAAGCCTGGTTGTTTGATTGATCTTTCGTGTTATGAAGTAGATTTTGCAACGGAAAGTAAAGAAATTTCAGTTTCAGTCGAGTCAGTTCGAAATGTTTTGTCCGAGTTTGAAGGTGACTCATCAGACTCAATTTTTAGGAGAGCTTGTTCAAGGTTAAACCACCTTTCTGGGCGAGTTAAGCGCATGAAAATTCCTTCAATAAATTCCGAGGAAGCAATTAAGTTCAGAAATGAGACAGTAGCAACAATACTAACCCTTGAAGCTGAGTTATATGATAAAACCAATAAAAGTACAGAGTCTACCTATGTGGACCAGTCTGTTGTAGTATCTCCTTCAGTTGCTAGTGCACCTATTCATTCGATTTCGTATGTAACGCCTTCCGTACCTATAGGTTCATGGCCTGTAAAGTTCTCAGGTGATCCCAAACAACTATATTCATTTTTAGATAGAGTTAGTGATTTAGCACAATCTCGTAAGGTACCCGAAGCTGATTTATTTGGATCAGCATGTGAACTTTTTTGTGGGTGACGCTTTAGTTTGGTTTAGAACAGTGAAAAATTCATTGAGAGACTGGAACTCTTTGATAGAACGCTTAAGGGAAGATTTTCTACCCGGTTTTTCAGATGATGACGTTTGGGAAAAGATCAGAAATCGTCGTCAAGGTAAAGACGAAAGGATTATTTTATTTGTCGCGCATATGCAAACTCTGTTTAGTAGACTGACTCACGAGCCAGCAGAAGTTACTAAAGTTAAGATGATAAGAAGAAATTTGATTCCTGAATATATTTCAGCACTTGCATTGTCGGACATTCAAGATGTGTCCACCTTAGTAAATTTGTGTAAAAGGTTAGAAGAAGCTTCTTTGATGAAACTAAACTTGGTTTCTGCATCTTCTAGTAAGCCTAACAAGATTTGTTATCCTTCTAAGCATCCATTTGAGAACAAACATCCGGTGGTGAGTAAAAAAATTTGTGCTGTTAAGAGTAGGGTGTTTCAAAATAAAATAATTAATCCTCAAGTAACAGTAGCGGATAAGAGTTCTTTGGAGTCCTCAGGTTGTAATTCTTTTAGTCCCGATAAGAGAAATAATTTTGTTTGTTGGAATTGCTCCCGTAGTGGACATTGGTTTAGAGAATGTAGAGCAACCAAAAGATTTTTGTTTTGGATGTGGTCGAAAAGGCGTTAAGGCGACGTCATGTCCACAATGTTCAAAAAACCAGTAAGGCGGCAGGCGCATAGTGGTCGGCATCCTGTTCCGCGTAATAAGGCCATGGTTATGATTTGTAAACAAGAAAAATACTTTTGTAAAGACGATTGGTCGAGATGGCTTACAGTAGTAAAAAATTTGTCAGGATTCTCCGAAGCCTAAGAATAATACTTTGTTCATTGAGAAGCAGTGTGATAATCGACCTTACATTATGGTGAAGTTAATTGATAGAGACATTACCGGTCTTCTAGATTCGGGATGCACTACCTCAGTGGTAGGATCCTTAGCTCTTTCAATAATTAGAAAATTAGACTTAAAAATTTTTAGTTCAGCAAAAACAGGTATTACTACGGCTGATGGTTCAATAAAGTCTGTTGTAGGTTCGGTTGATTTACCAATTTGTATAGGTAATGACTGTCGTATTCTTAATGCGTTAGTGGTTCCATCCCTACCTCACGCCTTTATATTCGGTAGTGACTTTGCAAAATTATTTGAAGTAGTTGCTGATTTTAGGAGTAATAATTGGTTTATTCAGAGTAACATTGGGAACGACATTGGGTATATAGGTTCGTCTTCTATCCCTTTAAACACTGAAGATTCCTTGTTTGATTTGCATGACCTTTCAGATGCTCAATGTATGCTAGCACAAGAGATAATAAGTTCATTTAGTGAGATTAGCAGCGACGATAGATTGGGACGTACTAACTTAATTGAAATGGACATAGACACAGGCAATGCCAAACCCTTCCATAAGAAACCTTATGTCATGTCACCATATATGAGTAAGATATTGAATGATGAGTTGGACGACATGCTTAGACTTAAAGTTATAGAACCGTGTACTAGTCCGTGGTCCTCTCCGGTTCTGTTGGTTAAGAAAGCGGATGGAGAATATCGTTTCTGTTTTGATGGTAGGACCCTGAACGACTTAACTGTTCATGATTCGTACCCCCTTGCAAATGTAGATAGAATTCTCAATATGTTGAGAGGTGCGAACTACATTTCGTCACTTGATTTGAAAAAATCGTTTTGGCAAATTCCTCTTAGTGAGTCGTCTAAGGATAAGACTGCCTTTAGTGTTATTTCGCGAGGACAATATAGATTTACATGCATGCCATTTGGATTGAAGAATGCTGCGCAGACACAACAGCGTTTAGTAGATGCGATTTTTGGTCCACGTTTTGAACCTCATGTATTTTGCTATTTGGATGACATAATATTATGTTCGTCATCTTTTGAAGAACATCTAAAGTTATTGTCAGAGGTTAAGCAACGTCTAAAAGAAGCTAACCTTACTATAAATATAAGTAAATGTGAATTTTTTAAAAAGACACTTAAATTTTTGGGTTATATAGTAGGTTCAAATTCACTTCGTACCGATCCCGATAAGGTGTCGGCGATGGTTAACTTTCCTCGACCGAAAACCACAACGGAGATTAAAAGGTGTATAGGAATGTGCAGCTGGTACTGTCGCTTTATAAAGAATTTTTCGTCATTAGTTTCGCCTATCAATGACCTCATTAAGAGAAAGAAAAAAGGTCAAACTGTAAATTGGAACACGGAAGCAGAAAATTCGTTTGTGCTGATCAAGCAAGCATTAGTTTCAGCACCTCTTCTTTCGCAGCCAGACTACTCGGCTCCCTTTATTGTTGAGTGTGACGCAAGTAACACAGGATTAGGAGCTGTTTTGATTCAGAATGTAAAAGGAGAAGAGCGTGTAATTTCGTACGCAAGTAAAACCCTGAGCCGTACAGAGCGCAATTATTCCACCACAGAAAGAGAGTGTTTAGCGGTTATTTTTGCAATTGAGAAATTTCGTCCGTGGGTGGAAGGAGTTCGCTTCACAGTTGTCACGGATCATTTTTCGTTACTGTGGTTGAGTAATCTTCAGAATCCTACTGGAAAACTCGCCAGATGGTCAGTTCGATTAAGGCAACATTCATTTGATTTGGTGCATAGGAAAGGAAAATTTAATATAGTCCCAGATTGTCTGAGTCGTGGCGTTCCTTTAGAAAATCCAGAAGTTAATTTAGTAGAGATTAAACTTGATGGTGTAGACTTGTGGTATGAAACTTTGAGAAAAAAAATTTTGTTGTCACCCAAGAGCTACCCACAATGGAAAGTGGAGGATGGGTTTGTTTATAAGTTTATACCTTCCCAATTACCGCATTCGGCAAATATTGTGGAGTGGAAGTACTTAGTGCCAAGATCTCAGCGTAAAGATGTCATTAAATCATGTCATGACCCTCCCACAGCAGGACATTTTGGTTCTTTAAAACTTTGTCTCGTGTTCAAGAACTATATTATTGGCCAAAGATGATCTTTGATGTACGTAAATTTTGTAGGAAGTGTTTGATGTGTGGTGCTCAAAAACCACCCAACAAAGGTCCCCTTGGCATGATGGGAAAGGAAAAAGAGGTTGGACTTCCGTTCCAAACCATTGCTTTAGATTTGATGGGTCCGTTTCCTCGTTCCAAACGCGGACATAAATGGCTTTTAGTTGTTGGTGATTGGTTCTCGAAGTATTCGATTTTACAACCTTTGCGTAGTGCCACGGCACATTTGATTGAGAAGTTTTTGGAGGAAAAAGTATTTCTTGTCTACGGAGTACCACAATTTGTTATTTGTGATAATGGTCCACAATTAATTGGTCGTGTTTTTAAAGCTTTGTGTGCAAAGTACAAAATTCAAAAGATTTGGTATAATGCTGTTTATGCTCCCCAATGCAATTTTGTGGAAAGAATCAATAAAGACAGTTGGTACTGCAATTCGTTCATACGTAGAAGAACATGATACGTGGGATAATGAAATATCAAAAATTCAGTACGCAATTAATTCAGCAAAACATGAGTCCACCAACTATTCTCCAAATTTTTTGGTCTTTGGTCGTCAGGTACCCTTAAGTGGAAAAGCTTATAATGATAATTTTAAACCTGGTGAGGATGTTGATGTCGTCTCCGGTAGTAGACCTTCTTATGTTTTGGATCGTCAACTTTTGTTTGATATTTTTGGAAATGTCCGTGAAAATTTGCATGTAGCTTATCAACGTTCGAGTAAACGCTACAATCTTAGAAGAAGAGACATTTCGTTCCAAGTCGGAGAAAGTGTTTGGAGAGCTAATAAGGTACTCTCGAGTGCTGGTGATAAATTCTCCGCTAAGTTAGCTCCAAAGTTCGTTATGAGTAAAGTTCGGAAAAAACATTCCAATTTAGTGTATGAGTTAGAGAACGAAGATGGAACAAGAGCCGGAAATGGCACGTAAAAGACTTGAAACCCGTTGATGTAGCGTGTCCAAGTGAAAATGATGATCCTGACGATTAGTTCCGGTCTGGTCATCTCTTTGATGTTAAGTAATACAGTAGTGGTTTGCTTTGTTTTGTTCCGATTTTTTGATTTAGTGTCGTTTCACTAATTTTGAGTATTTTGTTTGATAAGTGGAACAAGTGGTTAAGGATTTTGTAGGTTTTGTAGGGTTGAGGTGTGCATTGATGTGCACGCTGGTCGTTTTGTTCGCGCGTTATTCGGAAATGTGTTTAGAAGATGTCGTCGACAGATATCTTTTTAATGTAGAAGTAGGTGGGCTATTTAAGTTGTTGGTCCTGATTTCTACATATCAAGGTAGAGAGAATATTGATTTATTCTTTCCCTTGTTTTGACCGTTCGAAATATTTTTGTTTGAGTAGGTCAAAATGGTGAGCCTCACCATTTGGTCCATCACTGATGGGACCTGTTGTTTGGAAATTAGTGATAGGATAATCAGTAGGGTGTAGGAGATTACAGCCCTATCTGGTTCAATTTTGTTTTTGAATTTGTTAAGTGACCTTATGGTTAGGTTATCTTAGTTTTGATTATCTCTTTGCGATAAAGTGATAATATTTTGTTTTTGAATTTGTTAAGTGACCTTATGGTTAGGTTACCTTAGTTTTGATTATCTCTTTGCGATAAAGTGATAATATTTTGTTTTTGAATTTGTTAAGTGACCTTATGGTTAGGTTATCTTAGTTTTGATTATCTCTTTGCGATAAAGTGATAATATTTTGTTTTTGAATTTGTTAAGTGACCTTATGGTTAGGTTACCTTAGTTTTGATTATCTCTTTGCGATAAAGCGATAATATTTTGTATTTGAATTTGTTAAGTGACCTTATGGTTAGGTTACCTTAGTTTTGATTGTCTCTTTGCGATATAGTGATGATTTTTTTGTATTTGAAATTTGTGCGCAACCTTTTGGTTGGGTTGATTTTGCTTGGATTATCACTTTGTGATAATAGTGTTTGAAATTTAGGCCTATTAGTAGGGTCTTCCTTTTGATTGTCACTTTATAGTGATAATATTTTGAATGGTTATGCTGTTTTGAAGTAGTAGCATTTTTTTTGTAGATAGAGCTAATAGAGCTCCAGGAAGTGAAGTTTTTTTTGTGGAAGTTGTGATAAATGGTGAAATGTTTGGTTACAGTTAGTAGATACTAGCCTTGGTAAGAATAAGAACCTCTAGTTGAAGGATTATTCTGAGTTTGATTTTGATTAATTTTTTCCGTGGAGTGTTAGACTTTCTAATTTGACCCCTCCCAATTTTGATTAATACCGATTGCGACTCCCCGATTTTGTCTCCCGATGGACGTCAGGTACACGTAGTTACCAACACACTCGAATTGTAAATATTTGTCTCCCTCGTTTGAATAAATTCGTAAAAATTGTTTTGATAGTTAGGAAGGTAGAAAAGGCTAGTATATATATATATAAAAAAAAAATTTTTTGTATTTGTTATACTAAATTCCTTGAAAAAAATTTTTTTTTTTTAGGAAAGGGGTAGTGTAACAATTTTATTTTTGAATTCATAATTCGCTTCATTTAAGGTACGACAATAGTTAAACACCTTTATTAAGTAAAGTCATAATACATTTTACAATTAAAATATTACATTGTAACAGCATCTTGACACGTTAGTCTAGTTGTTTTGGATGGCGGTGTATTTCACACCCAGTCGCAAGCGCGTAGAGAGGAATGACAACCCCCCCCCCTTTGGGATCCTCCCATCGTACGAGAGCACGAGATAGGCACTCGGCCATAGGTAAAAGAGGCAGCAGCATGTTTAAGAGAACAATGGCGAGTGACCTGCGGGTCGGTTTGGTTAAATAAAACATTTTCTGAATAACGGTTGGTAATGTATATTCGTTATTATAGTATGTAATTTGAAAATTTGTTTAGCGCAAACCAAGATTAGACGACGAAACACTACAACACTTAGGCGATGAGAAGTTAAACAATAATAACTTAGAACTGTGAATCAACGTTTAGAAACCACTTCAATTTAACACATGCTTTTAGAGGATGGAAAGCAGATCTAATTAACAGGAGATCGTTTGTTGGTCCGAGCCAAGATACTACTTTGTTAGGATGTAAGCAGTTAATTCCGCATGACGATGCACATCCTATTTCAGCCTATGAAAGCAGTTTTGTTTGGTTCGTAGTAATTTTAAGGAATTCAATTGTGTTCCACTCAGGAAACACGCTATTTTATTTTGATACGTATAAATACGATTTTGTTGTTCACTTTATCTGTTGCTAGGCTGGATTTCCCAGCGCCAAACTTAAAATTCACTGTTTATTTAGTCAGAACAACACGTTGCTTCACTATAAAATAACATGTAATTACGTCATTTGTTTGTTTGAGATATACTGCTGACACTTGTATTTATGAAAGCAGATGCTTAGTATTTTATTACTACCAACTTTGAAAACGAGAATATCTTTATGAACATTTTCATTTTAAACTGAAATTAGCACATGTAACTTAACGAGAATATTTTGTATTTTAATTTTGACAATGTAATAGACCTAATCAGATCTGAATGGGTTAAAACTATTAATGTAACAAGTACACTTTGTTGTAATATTCTTGATCTAGAAACAGATTGATAAACCTTATCTTAAATTTCCAAACTACTACAAGTAATTATTTAATTTTGTTGCATTCAATTTTATTTAAAGCTAAAGGAATTCTTTCTAGTAAATTATTAACCTAAGTTTAAAGTTTTTATTTTGATCAAGTGTGATCAAACCTAGCAACCCAAAAAGGCAATAAGAGTTGAATTTTGATGCCACCCTTACGTAGAAAATATTCTTTTATTTTTTAGGCATATTTGAGGGACACAAACAGTGTTCCCATTTTCTATGTTGACTTAATTATTATTCTTTCTTACAGGAACAGCGTCTTATTCTGTTAAGACAGGTTTTTGTCACCGAAGGCGATCTTTTTTTCTTTGGGTCTCCACGTCCGCCCTTAGAAATATGCTATGCTTTTAACATGAATCAATCTGGACTTGGTGGCGCCTATTTGTTTTAGTTTGAGTGTGACCCCCAACAGATTTCGACTTACCCCCCCATTGCTCATAGCTCTACCCAAGGAATAGACCCCTAGTTACGTCGGAAGACTTCGTTTTACTGACACCAAATGTGGGGCTGGTGTTTTAGTAGTTCTAGTAAGTTTGTTTCACTAGCACACATGCGTGAGGCTAGCGGAGCCAGTTAGAAAAAAAAAATAGTTACAATGTGTGGATTTATATCAATGAACAAATGACCATCCTATAATAATGAAATAACGAAACTAAGACTGCCCAAATAAGATGGAACCAAATATGCAGTAGACCTAATTTTCATATTGACTAAAACTGCAATAAAATCTATCCCAAAATGTTTCATAAAATTGCTGTAAAGTACAGAAATCAATTCAGAAGATCGTTGCACAGAAAAGTGGCATAACAACTTATACAAGGTTTAGAATTTACGATGCAGTACATATGTAAGAGATCAAATCTTGGTTAAATAGGACAAAAATTGCACACAAATAAGAGCATCTCAGCTTAGTTTTCAAATTTCAAAAACATTTCATTAGCTACCAGATATAGGAAAAACATAAAATTGACTATTTTTTATTTGCTCATGACTAGACCGCTAATTGAAATTGCTGAAATTTTGTAAATCTCAGTAATTAATTCACCAAGTGTTTCAAGCTGCGAACTTAAATTTTATCTAAGACACCAGATCTTGCATGATAATCCACATTCTATTTCCTACTATCCACCATATCGAATTATGACCGTGTAGACAACATATTTGTCACTCCGCAAGAATTACAAATATTAGTGGTATTTAAGCGTATATTATTTTTCGTTTGAGTGCGTCGGTAATAAAGGTTACACTGGGACTGCTGTGCAACTAAAAATTTCTTAAATTAAAGTGAAATTTATGTAAAAATTCAGAAAAATTAGCTAGTTCAACTAATACAATTCTCCTCGTAAGTCGTGTTATCGTTATCGTTCAGACTACACGTGTGTATCCATAGTATATAAAGGTTATATTTATTTGTTTGTTTGTATCGAATAAAATAATTATGGATAGAAGCAATATAAGTTTGTCTTTAAGTTCTTTGCAAGAACAATTCGAAGCAAAATGGCAGATTTTGAAACAAAACTTAAGAATACGACAAATGTTGCAGATCGTAAAAGTGTAGCAGGTGTAGAAGCCGAATTTTATGCATTTAAAGAGGTTATTATTAATAGCATTGCAGCGTTGAGAAATTTAATAGAAAATGTGAATATCAAAATTGACGATTTGGAACAGTACGGGAGGCGTAACATGCTAATTATTCACGGAATACGAGAAGAGGATAATGAAAACCTAGAGCATACTTTGGTAAATATATTTACACGATCATTAGGTATCGAAAACTTTAATATAGAAACTATGGTCGACAGATGTCATAGGCTTGGTAAATTGTCAAAAAATCGACATAGACCAGTAATAGTAAAATTTTGTTCATATCGTTATAGAAATATAATATTGACACAAAAACACAAATTGAAAGATACGAAACTATTTATAACTGAGCCTCTTACCAAAAAAAAAATTCTTATTATTAAAACAATTACAAACCTTAGTTGGTAAAAGAAAAGTATGGAGTTTAGACGGGAAAATTTTCTGTATTTTACCCAATAACAAGAAAATGGTCGTCAGGAACATAGAGGATGTTAAGTTAAATGACGAAGATGGTGTTCCGAAGCCACTAGCAACCCAGCGCAATGAAACTGTTCAGGATACCCAGATAGTTCAAACAAAGGCGATGTCATCAAAAAGTTACTGGACTCGCAGTCACAGTAATAGTGCTTCGACACAAAACTCACAGGTGTAATATTCTTTAACGACACTCTCTTGGTAACATTAATTATACTGTCCTTAACGCTAGTACCATACACCTTTAGTAATTTATTGTGGATTTTTGTGGATGGCCTTATAATGAGATACGGTTAATTTTTAGGAATTCTTTCAGGAATTATCTCTACTTTTTCGAAATATTTGTTTTTCATTCTTACACCTTAAAAACGCGTAACTATACATTCTTGCACACACATCAACACGCAAATAAGCTCACACATACAACATACACAAAATACTATTACATTTTCACATACATACACTCGCAAGTAACACAACTATTGGCAAACACGCGCATCTCATTCATAGGTACCTAAATATTTGTGTTGGTATTACGCACTACATTAACAGGTCAGTTAAGATTTTTATACTCAAAGTAGTAATATCTCAAAATGTTGTAACGCATGAAAGAGATTGAAATTTATTATCAGAATGTAAGGGGACTACAAACCAAAACACAATTTTTATCTTTAAATGTTTTGCATAACAACTTTGATATTATATGTCTTAGTGAAACGTGGTTGCATGCCGGAATATATAATTCGGAGATATTTGATAATAGGTACAATGTATATAGAAAAGATAGAGAAACTGAAAATAAACGGTGGGGCGGCGGAGTTCTTATAGCAATTAACAAAAAATATTTATCGGTTCAGCTGAATTTTAAAACTGACTTGGACCTAGTTTTAGTCAAAACTACTATTGGAGGATCCAATTATTATATAAGTGTGAATTATTTCCCGCCAGGTTCAAAAACTGAAATATACCAAGAGTATATTAGAATATTTACCGATCTGTATATGTCACATGAAGCCCAGTTATTACTACTAGGTGATTTTAACTTGCCATTGGTAAGTGGTAGAAAATTTAATTTTAAAACAAATACTCCGCCAGTTTACAAAAATATTGGAGGTTTAGTTTAGTTTAGTTTAGTTTATTGTGGTTTAGTCTCATACAATAATATAGCCAATAACTCAATGAAAACGTTAGATTTAGTGTTGTCAACTATGACTGTCAATGTAGTTTTATCAGACGAAAGTCTTATCCTATCTGATCCGTACCATCCTCCATTACTTATTAAATTAAACATAAACAAATATGTACATTCAACGTGCAATTCTATCAGTCAATTTAATTTTAATTTTAAGAAATCTGATTTTGTTGTAATGTACAGATTATTAAATAATACGGATTTTGCTTTTCTTAATAATTTCACCGATGTAAATAAAGCAGTTGATGCTTTTTATAACACTATTTATGCTGTGTTCAGAAAATGTGTTCCGCGTAACACTAGATTCCATCATCACTATCCAGTATGGTTTACTTGGAATATCATTAAAGATATTGAACTCAAAACTTTCACCATAAATATAAACATTCATCAGCTTACCATAATAAAGAGTTTCGGCAATTAAGACAAAAATAAAAAAGATACAGCCGTGGCCTACCAAAAATACATCAGTCAAGTAGAGGAGGGAGTTGTGTCAGATCCTATGTCTTTCTGGACATACGTGTCTAATAAGAAAAAAAACAATAACGAAGCTCAAAGTTTTATATATGAAAACAAAAACCTTGAAAATTTAGGTGCAATCGTGAATGGTTTTTTTGAATATTTTTCCACTGTATATACTGAAAAATCAAGTTACAAAGTAAAGTATGAGCCGGAATTAAACAGTAGTATTTCAGATACTTTTAATTTAAAATTAATAACCGAAGACGACGTAAAAATTGCCATAAAAAGATTGAAAGCCAAGAGATCAGCAGGACCAGACGGGATTCCAGCTTACATATTTAAAGCCTGTATGGAAATATTCATGCAACCTCTTACTACTTTATTTAATCTGTCACTAGAAACAGGTATATTTCCCACTAAGTGGAAATTGGCAAAAGTGACTCCCATACATAAATCGGGTACCGTAAATAATATTTTTAATTACAGGCCAATTTTTATTCTATCCACGCCAGCAAAAATTTTCGAACATATACTGTACATAAAGATTTTCCATCATGTGTCGTCTGTATTAAACACTAGTCAACACGGCTTTATCCCCAAACGATCAATTCAAACTAATTTAACCGTTTTTGTAGATTATGTGAGCGAGGTACTAGACAACGGAGGACAAGTAGACGTTATCTATACTGACTTTACAAAAGCCTTTGACAGAGTTTGTCATGATGTCTTGCTGAAAAGTTAGCATCGATTGGGTTTTCTGAGACTATGATACAATTTTTTAGGTCATACCTGCAAGAAAGACAGGCATATGTTTGCTATAGGAACACAATATCCAAACAGTTTGATGTGACATCTGGAGTACCGCAGGGGAGTAATTTAGGGCCATTAATGTTTTTGATATTCATCAATGATCTCCCACTTGCTTTAAATAATTGCAGGTATTTACTGTATGCAGATGATCTAAAACTATTTAAGGAAGTGATAGATATAAATAGCTGTAAAACTATGCAGGCTGAACTAAACAAAGTCCAACAATGGTGTGAAAGAAACAAGTTACACTTAAATGTTACAAAATGTTTTAAAATGAGTTATTCGCTTAAAACAAACAAGATTAACTATAATTATACATTGCTAAATAGTACATTAACTGAAGTGAATAACATCAAAGATCTAGGAGTTATATTTAGTAGCAATTTACATTTTGGCGGCCACATCGAAACAGTTTGCTCATCTGCGTACAAAACACTGGGATTTATCATCCGTAACACACGACAATTTCAGAATACAGAAAGTATTAAAGTGTTGTTTGATACCTTAGTCAGATCAAAGCTTGAGTTTGCAATCACTGTCTGGGATCCAGGGACTCTTAAGCACTCACAAATGATAGAAACGGTGCAAAATAAATTTATTTCGTACATGTACTTTAAAAAATATAAAACATTCATTGGTTTAAATCCATATGCTTCTGCGAGATCAATGCTAAATGTTACTAAGTTGGAACAGCGAAGAATCGTGATAAAACTCACTTTTTTGTATAAAATTATCAACAATCTCACTGACTGCTCCGTTATTTTGAGTAAGATTGGGTTCTATGTACCCTTCCATTCTGGTAGACTAAAAAGTTATTTCATATTCCACAGTATCACACAGAGCTTAGGAAAATTCTCCTATCATAAAATGTTATCTCTATACAATAATTTACAACAAAGCTCAAATATACCTTTATTTGAAAAATCATTGCAAAATTTCAAGAAAACGATGTATGAAGTTATCAATTAATTTAAAAGTACTTGCTAATACACACATACACACACACAACACACACACACACACGCACGCATCGCACGCACGCACGCACGCACGCACGCACGCACGCACGCACGCACGCACGCACGCACGCACGCACGCACGCACGCACGCACGCACGCACGCACGCACGCACGCACGCACGCACGCACGCACGCACGCACGCACGCACGCACGCACGCACGCACGCACGCACGCACGCACGCACGCACGCACGCACGCACGCACGCACGCACGCACGCACGCACGCACACACGACGCACGCACGCACTACACTGCACACACTACACACTACCACACACACTACATCCACACATACTCATACAATAATACAATATATATATATAAATATATATATATATATAATATATATATATATATATATATATATATATATATATATATATATATATATATATATATATATATATATATATATATATATATATATATATATATATATATATATATATATATATATATATATATATATATATATATATATATATATATATATATATA
Organism: Platerodrilus igneus; assembly: GCA_036346225.1. Lineage (NCBI taxonomy): Eukaryota > Metazoa > Arthropoda > Insecta > Coleoptera > Lycidae > Platerodrilus > Platerodrilus igneus. The sequence continues at coordinate 10,808,471 of JARFIW010000791.1, forward strand.
TATATATATATATATATATATATATATATATATATATATATATATATATATATATATATATATATATATATATATATATATATATATATATATATATATATATATATATATATATATATATATATATATATATATATATATATATATATATATATATATATATATATATATATATATATATATATATATATATATATATATATATATATATATATATATATATATATATATATATATATATATATATATATATATATATATATATATATATATATATATATATATATATATATATATATATATATATATATATATATATATATATATATATATATATATATATATATATATATATATATATATATATATATATATATATATATATATATATATATATATATATATATATATATATATATATATATATATATATATATATATATATATATATATATATATATATATATATATATATATATATATATATATATATATATATATATATATATATATATATATATATATATATATATATATATATATATATATATATATATATATATATATATATATATATATATATATATATATATATATATATATATATATATATATATATATATATATATATATATATATATATATATATATATATATATATATATATATATATATATATATATATATATATATATATATATATATATATATATATATATATATATATATATATATATATATATATATATATATATATATATATATATATATATATATATATATATATATATATATATATATATATATATATATATATATATATATATATATATATATATATATATATATATATATATATATATATATATATATATATATATATATATATATATATATATATATATATATATATATATATATATATATATATATATATATATATATATATATATATATATATATATATATATATATATATATATATATATATATATATATATATATATATATATATATATATATATATATATATATATATATATATATATATATATATATATATATATATATATATATATATATATATATATATATATATATATATATATATATATATATATATATATATATATATATATATATATATATATATATATATATATATATATATATATATATATATATATATATATATATATATATATATATATATATATATATATATATATATATATATATATATATATATATATATATATATATATATATATATATATATATATATATATATATATATATATATATATATATATATATATATATATATATATATATATATATATATATATATATATATATATATATATATATATATATATATATATATATATATATATATATATATATATATATATATATATATATATATATATATATATATATATATATATATATATATATATATATATATATATATATATATATATATATATATATATATATATATATATATATATATATATATATATATATATATATATATATATATATATATATATATATATATATATATATATATATATATATATATATATATATATATATATATATATATATATATATATATATATATATATATATATATATATATATATATATATACATAATATATATATAACATATATATATAACACATATACAACACACACACACACACACACACACACACACACACACACACACACACACACACACACACACACACACACACACACACACACACACACACACACACACACACACACACACACACACACACACACACACACACACACACACACACACACACACACACACACACACACACACACACACACATATATAATTTGTAAATATAAGTAGTTTCGGTTTTTATTATTCACAAGGTGCATTTTTGTAAATCCAATTATTTATTATTTATTATTATTATTTATGTCATGTTTATTTATAAAATATTCATTACAATTAAGTATAATTTTGTTACATGGAAGGATTATATAAAAATGAATAATCCATAATATTTATAATTAGCTTAGTGGAAATATGTAACTAGGCGTACGCCTGTATATTTCCAATAAATAAATAAATAAATATTGTTATGTACATTTTTGTAATACAGATATAAAGTCATTTCCAAAAACGTATAACATGGTGATGTTTGATTGAATCAAAACAATTATGTTTAGAATTTTGGTAATATAGTTTTGGAGTGGCCTGAAGACGATACTAATTTAAAAAAAATATTATGGATAGATGAGTCCATGTTTTCCTTCGGTGGCATTTTGAACAAACAAGCAATAATTTGGGTTAAAAAAATCTGCACAGTCACATCATTATATGTTTTCAAGGTCTAAAAATCATTAATATATTATGGTGAGACATCTTTAATAGGAAGGTTTAGCAAGGTCGTTCTCTTTTGAGAGCATGTTAACTGAAGCCGAATTTGGCAAGTTTTTGCAAACATGTGTTAATGGTTTTCTGCACAATATACTTCTAAATATTAGGAAAAATGTAATTTACTAGCCAAATAAGACTTTTAGTGCAATACTGCTGGTTCAGTTAATTCCTTAAATAATAGCTTTAATCTTTGGCTTGACATAAGTTGAGGAGATCGATACATGACCAGCAAACAGATTTGATCTTACACGATTTGATACTTTCTTTGGAGAAGTATGAAAAAAAATTTATAATTTTAAAGTCAATAATACTGAAGATATTAAAAATTTAATTAGACTTGAAATAAATAGAATACACGAAAGTGATTATGTTGACAAAGCAATTGGCAATATTTTATGGAGTCTTTGCTTATCCCTCTATGTGAACAAGGTGAAAACTTTGAACATTTACTATAAATATTTAAATTCTACTTTTGTGTTTGTATTATTCATAAGTGTTTTGGTATTTTTTAAAAACGTTTAACAGAAAACGAATTTGATTGCTTTTTGACTATGCCACTGCAACGTGCAGGAAAAATTCTAAAACTTGTGTATAATTCATTTTCGTCTATCGTGAATAATAAAGAAAAAGCATTGGGACATTTATGATGAGACACCTGGTTACATTATTTATGACAATTACTCATAATTACTGTTAAATTCCAATGATATCTTGATAAGAATTGTCAAATAAATTCATAATTTCTTTTCAAAGAAATTTTTTTTCTATATATCAAAAATCATCAACGTATTTTTGAATTCCTTTATATGTGTTAGATTATTTTAAATACAATTATCACAACACATCTTGTTTTGTACTCTTGAATTGCCATAGCTACAAAACAGTGTTATATATCATTTTCTACATTCTACTAAATAATAAATATACGGTATCTAATCTTAATGAATGATCGTTTAATGAAATATGTCAAGTTGTATACCTTACCTTGAAATAGATTTAGTATTACGTGTATTCTGGAAACACTCATAAAAATAATCCATCATAACAGTTTCAATATGATCTAAATTAATTTAGTTACAATTATTCTAAATGCAGCAGCAGTATTCAAACAACAATTACACCAAGCAATTTCCATATTTTGAATACCGACAATCCTCTAATAAGACGTTTAGAAACTCAAACTAGCTTAAAACTTAAAAAATATTAGTACAATTGTAAAAGCACGTAGAAAAGTTTAGAATTAAGAAGTTAACGTATATTTGAAAGTCAACGTTGCTTTTATAGAGAAAATATAGATGTTATAAGAATATTTTAGAAAATAATAAATAAGAATTCTATGGCATGGTTCAAATTAAATACGATAGAAACCCCTTAACCACAAATTATTTAAAAAGCAACTAAAGACAGACAATTCACTGACGTTGCATTGAACTCCTAAGGATTTTATCCTAACCACATAGATGGGTGATCTCCATAGCATAAAGCGAATTGTAACCCTACCTTATTACTAAAAACCACCTCGTTTATAATATTTCTAAAACTGATTGAGCAGCACAATCTTGTAGCTTTATTGATGGTTAAGCTAAAGAAAGTAAATCGGGCGATACTAATGCTCTCTATCAGTATTTAATAGGACCCCTTTGAATTTAATATTTCAATCAATTCATAAGCATTCAAAGAAAAACACATTGGCATGGCTTTTAACAGCCCGTAGCCTAATCTGGTTTATTTTACCAAGTTTATTTGTTCCACCCAAACAGTTCTATAAATAGTATAAAGTAATTGTTTTTTGTATAAGGGTAAAATTCACATTGTACTGTTGTACAGAGTGTACATCTGAAGGTGTTTAAAGTAACATTAGTTAATTGTTAGTTGGAAATGCTCACTTCAGTCAATGTGAAGACAAAACTATTATTTTAGAAGAGTTCCTAAACAGCCTCTTTAATTGTTTTTAAAGTTCTTCTAATAATGACGACCACATAATGGTCAAAATATGTATCTAGATTTATAAATAATTTGCGGTTAAGAGATTATTAAATGTAATATTTTCTACACTCATTTTTTTTGCCGTTTTTGTTGAAAATTAATGAATTTCTTATATATAATCAACAACATATATTCAATACAGTGCCAAAAAAAAATTTCAGTTGCAAAAATAACATTTTGTATGAATTTGGATTTAAGTTCTGTCTTTACCTATTTTGTGTGAATTCTATTCAAAATTATGTATAACTAAGAACAGTTAGTTTATGTTATTGTTCATAAAATGTAGTGTGATTTTAAGCAGTTTTTGAAATGAGCGTTAAGCTCATATTTTGTAATCTGTAATGCAGTGCGTTACGCTAACAATAAATTATAGGTGAAAGAAATAAAGTTAACTTTGGATTAACAAACTTGTTACAGAAGCACCCTGTATAATTTCAATTTGCATGTAAAATAGTGTTCAAAAACAAGATTTGCAATTAAATTCGTATTTGTATTGGAATCATAAATTGAAAACCATAAAAAGAATTGTTTTATTTCTGTTAAATACATATTGGAACGTAAAACAGGGATTGTAAATTATTTTAAACCACAATAATGTAAACAAAACAATTATAAACATAAAATTTCATAGTGCAAGCATGTCATTTTTTTGGGTAAGCATTAGATTAATAAAATAATAGCGAACTCATTAATATGCATCTTAAATATGGGCTTTAGAAAGTTTAGTTTAATAAATTTCATGCAATATGACATAATTTTTAATAGACATAGTTTACCACAAAAGTAAACCACAGACGTACTTGAATACAATGTAATAACCCAGACACTGTGCAGTGAGAATACATAAGTGTAAGGTTATAAAGATGATGCAATCTTTTCATACAATAGACTACGATATAATTATTTTAGATGGCTTCAGACAAAGAAATAAAATATACACCTACGCAAGTTACATGGTAACACGTACTTACTACTTATCATTTGTTATAAACGCAATAGCAAGATTGTGAAATAACATGAAAAACCACCAAAAACATACAAAGTAGAAGGGCAATTAAAGAACAATGATTATATCGGATTGAGATGCGAAATTAGTTTTTGGGGAACCGGTAATGAGTTAACATCAACAAGTAGAAAAATGCGCGAATAGACGAGGATGGACTTAACCGCGTGGGGGAGATCAATGTTTTGCAGAGACAACGAAAACGCGACATGTGATAGTATATGTGAACGAAGTATTTTCCATGCATCTGGGTGTGCAGTTATTATCGTTGCGACCATTTGAAAGGATTGGAGATTTGGGTAGTTCGAGTTGTTGGAATTTTGGGTTGTGTTGAAGCTGTTGTTTAAAAAATAGATAAAGGAAAAATACTGTTGGTTTTTAGAAATCCTGGCATTAAACAAAATGAACTTTAATGTAAAGTTTCAAAAACAATGTTATGCATTTTTAAATGTCTATTGTGTGTATTTTAGTAATAAGTCTAATAAGTAAAAATAATTATTTTGTTGGACTAATTAGTGATTTGAAATGCCAGATTCATTAGTGAAGTTTAGAGTAGTAAAAGTATCAAATTTAGTAATTTTGGAAAGGACAATGAAAAGATACTGAAGAAGTTGGGATTTAAGTGCCTTTTTATTTTCTATAAATGACATTGCCAATAATTTTGGATTTATGAATAATTATGAATAACTAAATAAGAAAACAGGAAAAATTTGGAGTGACAAATAGTTATGTTGATGACTTTTATTTAGGATATTTTTATTTTAGTAATACCTGGCCAGATTTCAGGGCAATAAATTGTTTTTAGGAAAGTATATTTGTATGTGTACAGAAACAATTTTGTGTTAATAGAGTTTAAGTTTAGGTGGATTTTTATTTCAATTTGTTTAGGTAATACGTAAAGTCAGTGATTTGTAACGGATATCCAGCTAATCCAGCAATAGTCTTATTTGAAAAGAGCATTTTATTTTGAGAAATTTCTTTAATTATGATCAACTTTAGTATACCATTTCATGAGGAAAAACAGTCTTCCATATAAAATAACACTAAAAGAATTGCTGTGACGGGCTGTTGCTTTGGCACCCCTCATTTTTGACAATAGAAAAACCTTTCAAGGGTAAGTGTTAATGTAATGTAGATTTTTTGTATTTAAGCTTTATTATTTATTATTTTTTATTTTCTTCTCTCATTTTTCCCTTAGAAACCCACTCCCGCACCACCGAAGTTAGCCGACTTACCCATATATTGTTACACAGTCCCAGTCCGTTCAGGACAAATCAAAATTTAATTTATTTAACACTTATCGTTTTAAATAAAAGGGAGAAAGTTCCAAAATTACAGTCCACTTAGTGCTTTCTTACACATTCTTTTCAATTTTTTTTGCAAATCCATATATATTAAAACTAAGTCTAGATGGCGTGGATTAATTAATTAAGTACTTGCAAAGTGCAAAATTCTTGTTTGTTGTGGTGTAAACTGTGTATAAATAATGGTTATAAAATAGAAATGGAAAAAATTAAACGAACACTTTTAAGCAATTTTTGAAATTGTAAGAATTGACGATTATTGTAGCAAATAAATTTAAGTTTAATTGGGAAAGATGATTTTCAAATATTTAAAATGTAAAAAACAATATTTTGTCTAAGTTGTTAATATATGTGTACACCACTTGTTTTTACTGACACAATCTATACATACTAATAAAGCATTATTTGTATCACTTTGTTTGAGTGCACATCTCTTATGTTGATGGAAACGTATTTCAGTATATAGCGTTTAGCTTACAGATCGTATCTAGTTACATAGTCTGATTGTTTAGAGTTATAGATAAGTATACAAAGTGTAACACGTTTGTTCATAGTCTGTGAATATTCATAAGTTTGTATTCTCCTTTGTATAATACATTTACAACAAGGAATATATTTTTAACCTATAACTTTAATTTTGTATTACAAAACTACATAAGTGTACATCTCGTTAATAAAACCGAGCCTGATGCTCTATCTCATAGGTAATATCAGAAAATGTATACCTTTTCTGGGCATATTTCTTATATTTATTTCTCTATCAGATTCATAACAGCTCTTTGGGTAAAAAACATTGTATACATTATATGAGTTTTATTATTTTTATTTGCCATAAACTATGTAAACATGTTTTGTAATGCATAAAAACATTACTTTGTTAATATTTGTATTTTTAAGGTGTTCGACTAATAACATTTTTGCAATATATAAAGGTAACTTAGTTTTGTAATAAAGTATTTTAATGCATTAATAAAAATAGGTATATCTACAGCATGCAAATAAATGAATGTATATTTTTTTACTCAAAAAAAATACATATACGCTTGAATCACTATTTATTCGACTTAATACGTGAATAATTTTGTATATGCATAACTTAATAGTACAAACATACGCGCTACGCTCAATTTATGTAAAACAAAATAATATAATTTAATAATTAAATATTAATTTTTTCGGGTTTGTAGTTCATTGCTTATATATTCCTTGGGGGTAGTCATGTGTCGAACAGTCTTGAACAGAGACAAACGGACTGAGACACAAGACAAAAACAAGGATTAGCTATTTTATTATATAGATATTGCTTATTTTTCAAAATTTGTATAATCTGCACTCATTTATTTCCTCTTTTTAACATTAACTCTACTAAACGTTACGCAGCTTGCATAAATCAATTATATAATACTGTAACAACATAAATTAGTTATTCTCAAAGAATGTGTCATAATCTAATGTTTGGAAATTTAATATTATTGAACAAACTTGATAATTTTGTATGTTTTAGTAAATGCAAGCAAATACATAATTGAAAACTAGTATTTAATTAGAAATTAATATATTAAACGCAGGTTTAGATTTAATTTTCAGTTTTAAATAATTTTAACTTGAATAATTATCAAATGTGACGATGTGAAGAGTGCTTTCAACGGCCTAAGATAGCACATTAACTTAAAATTAATTATTTCATACTTATGGAACATCATGAAATTAGATTATTAATGCCTATACGTTGATATTGAAATTGATTAATTATTTTTGACAAATAAAGAAATGACTTTGTGAAATTGATTGAAATGGCTCATAAAATTAGCTGTTTAAGGTTTATTTGTATTCTTTTAATAAGCTTTGGTTACTAAAAATTTAGATAATATTTAACTTCAATTAATTAAAAAGTGATGATTTTTAAAGTAACATAAATAGTTTAACGATTACTTTTTTGCTTAAACACAATTCAAGAACTTAATTGATACTAATGTATGTGTGCGCGCGTGTGTATGTGTGCGTGCGTGTGCGTGTGTGTATGTGTGTGTATATAATCAAGGTAGTTTCTCGAATGATAGTATTATTTATAAAGGTGTTGGTATCTTGGGATGCACTCTATGTGCACGAACAAGTGCATCCCAAGATACCAACACTTTATATATATATGTTGCTGTGATAAGGGGGTTGTTTAGGGGTGTATGGAGTAGCAATAATCGTGTAGTAACCATAAATTGCAATAGGAATCAGAAAACTGCATTTATTCAGCAGAAAATTAAGTAATTTGTATATTATGTAAATAGTAAACATTTAACACCCTGTATATAGACCATAATTAGCTTTAAGCAATGCAAGGAAGCATGTCTTGCAACAATAGAACGCGTATTTAGCAGAAAAATAAGTAATTCAAACGTTATGGAAATAGCAAACATTCAACACTCTGTATATAGACCTTTATTAATTTTAAGTAATGCAAGTAAGAATCTCTTTCAACAAAAGAACGCGTATTCAGAGGAAATGATAGTACATGTAATTAAACACGCATTGAGAAGTATTCTAATTAGTTATAAAACAAATACAACGATATAAGATAAAACCTAACAAAGCTTTATGCAAGTACGCTGAAATAATAAACATTTTTGATAAGAAAACGCAGTTCAAACACGCATAAAATAAACAAAAGTAGAATTAAAGTTACATCATGTATTTTGTACAATATGGAAAAGGCGATATCTACACAAAACAACGTATGGTCAAGATGTATCAATAGCAAACAGATATTACACGGAAAACCAAGTAAATTACATCAGAAAATGCAGAAAATACAAAGACGTGGTTGGTTGAGATATCGGCAAACCTGTTGAAAACCCAGCCCACATGTAAGTGGGATCAGCCTAAATATTAACACCGAGCAATGATAAGACGGGTCAGTTTAAAACTCAGGCAGGGCGAAGCTGCGTCACTGTGAATCAAAAAGTCACGCGTAATTTTAAATATTTAATAAAATATCAAGTGATAATAGTGCTACAATTATGAAGACTTCTTTTGCCGTTTAACGTGAGTAGAATTTGGGGTAATTTATTTAAACTAAATATTAATAATAATAGGGCTTTGAATGTGATGATAATAATTCGAATGGATCGATAGAATATTTTTAATTGGTGGTACATTTTTGAATACTTCGAATGGATTGATATAATTTTTCGAATTGGATGATAATAATTGAAAATGGTGGTATTTCTGAATAATTCAAGTATGCGTCGATAAGAACAATTCAAATCTGGGTCAATATAATATTACAATTCAAATCAGCGTCGACAATTATATTTTGGTACAATTCTGATACAATTTGGAGTTGTGAAATTCAATGCAAATAAAATAAAGAAGCACGAAGTAATTTATGGAAAACGAGGGGTTCAACTAAGCAGAACACTGGTTCAACGAAGGAGGACAACAAAGGGGTGTTGATCCGAAAAACAAGCCGTAGCAGGTCAGATTTATTTAATTTTAAGATATTTTTCTATTTTAATTTCAATACTGAATTTATTCAATTTATATAAAAAGTGTAACGAAGTCAGCAACAAACATTGCATACGTTAAACTTAGATAATATATTATAGAGGGGTCTAGAACTTTTCAGGTTTCTTTGGTAAAAAGGGTAGTTTTTGGTGACTTTAGATTGAATTCAAAGCATATAAATTTTGGGATAAATGATACACATGATATTGATTGATTGAGGGGTGTATTTTATATTTTTCAAAACTTGTAAATAATATTTCTTTTCATTATATGAAATTAATCGACTTTGTTTTATAAATTCAAACAAATAGGTAATCAAAAAGGGGCGGAGAAGAGAAAAATTGATCATCGTAACGTTGTGCACTCTGTGTAGATTAAATAGGGCTAGCCGTGGCATAATAATAAAATTAGTAAGATAAAATTTGGCTGAAGAACACCGAGCGGTGGAGTTAAGTAAAAACGTCATTACACCGAGTACGGCGTTATCATATCAATATATATATATATATATATATATATATATATATATATATATATATATATTCCGGCAAAACCAGGATACAGGTTGAAGTCCTGTCCAAGACCTTATATTTTCCATCTTTCAATTACTAGCTGGATTTGAAATGATCATTTGGGCTTTGCTAAAAGTCTAAGTTATTATTTCATCTTATTCACTGTAATACGATAGTATTTATTAGCTTACTTTGCGTAATTAACTACTTAATATATATGTGTGTGTGTGTGTGTGTGTGTGTGTGTGTGTGTGTGTGTGTGTGTGTGTGTGTGTGTGTGGTGGTGCGTGCGTGCGTGCGTGCGTGCGTGTGTGTGTGTGTGTGTGTATAACAGGAAATTATTCTTGACCATAAAAATAAATATTACTGAAGTTTATTCTTGGAAGTTGGTCAGGTCAGTTAAACAAGTCGAGAAATAATGAATCGTAGTAGTAAAAAATCAATATATTTTACTTTGACGCGTTTCGGTTAACAAAACCATTATCAAATAGTTTATCTATAAAAAGTTATAATTAAAATAAAGTTTTTAAAAACTATAAAATATACAGACCAGAAATTTTAACAATATCACTATAACTACAGGTGGTATTTTGTATGTATTGTAAGAAATAGTCACTAACAAGGGTTGAAATATAAATAACGTAGTTATAAAAATAAAAAATCGAGAATAATATAACAATGTTAGCAATATTAGATACGAAAGTGGACTAACATTAGAATGTATAAACTTGTTAGTGACTATTCCTTACAATACATACAAAATACCACCTGTAGTTATAGTGATATTGTTAAAATTTCTGGTCTGTATATTTTATAGTTTTTAAAAACTTTATTTTAATTATAGCTTTTTATAGATAATCTATTTGATAATGGTCTTGTTGACCGAAACGCGTCATAGTAAAATATATTGATTTTTTACTACTACGATTCATTATTTCTCGACTTGCTTAACTGACCTGACCACCTTCCACGAATAAACTTCAGTAATATATGTATATATTCTTAATCTCCCCCTTTTCTTTTTTTTTTTTAGCCTTTCAACTTACTTAGCCCCACCTTGGGCGTAACCTTCTTGACCTCCCCCTTTTTACTTTTTTATTTATTTCTTTGCTACACGACTTTTGTCGTCGTCACAAATTTACTACTTAATGCCTGATTTCAAATCGAGGTGCTTTAGCAAACGTTTGGTTGGTTTCTCTTTTACTATTTACTATTTTATTTATATGCCTCGACTATTTTGAAACTTTAATCTCAGGGTTTACTCACCTACTCACCGTGGGTTCAATCGTGAGTAGATGTGCACTACCCAACCAAACTGCACCCTCGTTTGTTTTACCACTTTTTAATAAACTGAATTTACTTTTGTATGCCAAATCTTAATAAATCAAAGATGCCTGATGTCAAATTAATTTATGTAACTTTTATGACTTTAGATTCTGACGTTCTAATATATTTTCACGGTACTTACCAGAAATATACTGCGCTGAAGGCCTCCTTTGACTGCTGGCTCAAGTTCGAAACAGCCGTACGCACTTTCACAACAGATACTCCAAAATTGTCCTCTTGCGTACTGCCTCCAGGTGTTTGCAAAACAATTTTGATGACCCAAACCTGAAATAATGTTACCCCACTTTAAAATTTAGTAAAAAACCTTTATCTACTTCCCCTGCGTCAATTCTTCCTCGCTGTATCTCGATCTCCTGTTCCTCTGATCCGTGTCCCACTAAAATCTCTCTTCACACAACCAAATCAATCCCGCTGTCTTAATTCCAATCACTCCTAATCCTGCTATACCAATTATCCATGCGTTATCCTTACTGCCGTTATATCTTCTCAAACCAATCCAAAATTATTTATGTCGACGAGGCCTTCTTAAACCACTCAAATATCCTGCTGCCGTAATACCCAAATCTATTCCAAAACCAACACTACTCTTCTCAAATAAATATACCGTCGCTTTCTCCTTTACACCAATAACCACTTCCAAAATCTTCTTTAACTACACGCTGACTTTCCCTTTTCACTTCAAAACACTTTACCACTCTTTTAAAATATTCGTCGCCTTTAATTATTCGAAGCTTCTTATTTCTTTTACACTTGTATTAAATGATACTCGATGATACAAAAAAAATAAACTTTTATTTCAAACACTTTTACAATTTTAACGCAGGTTTTACAAATAGGTCTTTATCTGAACAAAATTGAATTAGAAGTCCTTTATTTACTTTGCCTAGTTATTAAATCAACAAACATAGCTTACTACAAAAACATTTTTAAACATATAACATCCAATAACAAATCACTTATCTTTCAGTGTCCAACATACCCTCGCTATAGTCTTTATAATAATTTTAAATTTCTACCATTGGTCCAAAACATTTCACTAAACCCCAATAACCTTTTACATTTTGATTCACTTTAAATTTTGATTTACAATTCGTCTAAAGTTTGATTCTATAAAAAAGAAAAGCCAAATAATTTATACACGACCTGGACGCTTTGTTATTTTGCAGATATCCATAAATGCGTCCGGCTTTCCGACGGCAAATGTACTCTCAACTGGCTCATGAAATATCAACTCAGTATAAAACCTCAAGTACCGTGCATTATATCAACGTCATAAAGTCATGTTACTACCTTTTGGCATCTAAGTTTCAATCTGAAAAGGTACATACTTTAACGTATGTAAAGTATAACAAAATTTATAGTTTTTAAATTATTCAATTTGAAATATTTACCCTATCGCTTGGCATACACCCCTATTAATACAAATATACCTTTAGAAACCTTATAACCCCCCCCCCTTACACAATATATATATATATATATATATATATATATATATATATGTATATAAATTATTTACTTTTATACAAAGTCTAAATGATTATTTCAACTAAAAAAAGGAAAATATAATGTCAGAGACAGGATTCAAAACTGTAACTGTAACTTGAACGTGTTAACTAATTGAACCACTGATATCAGTAATACAATTGAAAAGATGGGCAAATTTAAAACGCATATGCAACAATATATCAACCTAACTTTCAATTACGCTAAGCATTTTTCTCGATCATTTCTTACAGTGACTGGTTTTTGATGATATGTCAGATATAGACTGAAAGCACTGGATCAAGAGGTTATTGAAGGGGTGTCACCTTTAATGAGCACTAAAGTATCTTGCATTGTTGATACTGAAAAAGATCGTGTCTGTTTTAAATTCGAATACTATTCAAGCAATCACACATGGATGTGAACTGATTTTGCAGATTACAACTTTCTCTAAAAATGCTTTTTAAGCTTGCATCAGAAGTTGATATTTTACGTACTTAGTGTAAATAAAATATAATAAGAAATCCTTACCCACAAATTAACTTAAACTAGATACATATGTGACCATCACTGTAGCAAATATGATTGTGTTGCTAACGTAGATACATGTGTACAAATTTTTTAAAAAGAAAATATCTATTTCATGTTTTTAAACTAGTGTAGAGAATTCACCTGGGATACAACTGCTTAAAGTTAGTTTGATTTTTTTTAACATTGGTATTGTGAGAGGCAACTGTTATTCTTCAAATAGTATGCTGGCCCTCAAGACAACTTGTACTCTATGGATACTGGTTTGTTAGGAATAGTGCAGGTATGTTCGAGCTATTACTGAATAATTGATTGTACTTGCAATATACTGGCAATAAAGGTTTACACTGATCGGCTCCAGCTCCCTAATCATTAACAGATGTGCACGAAAACTGGAAAAGTTTTGTGACTGTGCCCTTAGGCAAAGGAAAAGGTAGTATGAATGAATGTAGAAACTGCAGGGTGATTAGTTTATTCAGTGTCCACGGAAAAGTGTTTATATGAAGAGTATGTGAGAAGATTATGCATAATTTGTGGGACGAGCAGTGTAGTTTAAAGCCAGGTAAAGAATGTATGCATCAACTGTTTGCACTGCAGAAGGTAATCGAGAAATGTATGGAGCTAAGAAAGCAGGAATATGGTGCATTCATGATCTTGAGAAAGAATATAACAGAATAAATATGAGTTTGTTGTGGAAAGTGTTGAAGAGTACAATGTAGATGAGTGACTAGTAAAAGACAAAAGCAGAGCATGTGTAAGAATGAATGGGTTCTTGAGCAATTGGTTTAATATTAAACAGGCAGTTAGACAAAACTCTGTTATGTCTCCATAGTTATTTAATATTTTTATGGATAAATGTATGCATGGATGGAAATGATGTATTTAGACAATATGAATGTAAAATTGATACTGTATGCTGATGATGCTGCTTAATGAGCAGAAAATGAGCTGAATTTGTAAAATATATTAGATAGAATGAGTCAGATGCTGACTAAAATGGATTTACTAATAAAGATAATAAAAACTAAAGTGCCCCTTTTTGATAGTAATGAATTTAAACTTGAAGGTCAAGTTAGTATAAGTGGAGAGATTGCGAAAGAAGTAAATGATTTCATATATGAAGGAAGGATGTTTACCTGGAATGGAAAATTGGATAAGGAGATTGAAAAATGAGTAAATGCTTCACGTAAAGTAATTGAATGTATGTAGTCTGTTGCGAAAAATGAAGTCATGACAAAACAACCAAAAATGGCAATTTAGCAGAAGTGTGCTAATCACAACGTTGTTGTATAGGAGTGAAATATGGGAGTGTCAGGACCAACCTAAAAGCCGAATAAATGTAGTCTAGTATGAGATTCTTCAGAAGTATGTGGTAAGACTACAAGGAACATGGTTAGCAACGGATGCTTGTAGTTTGAAAACCAAAGCAAAGATTAGTATGAACAAAGCTAATTGTAATGGTTTGGTCATGTAGAAAGAACGAGTGGTTCAAGAAAAAGAAAAGGACCATAAAAGACGTTACTCGACATGGTGAATGAAAGTGTGAAAAAAGAAACTGAAAAGTTTAAAAACAAATGAGCTTACATGAAGCGATATGTGGAAGTTATGGAGGCGAGGCAAGTGTGTCAGAACAAAAAGGTATGGAAGAAGATTCTTGACACAGTCTGAAAGTTCGGCAAGATAAACTAATAATAATATTATAAATAACAGAAAGGAAAAAAAGATTGTGCAAGAGCTGCCTATCTTTTTTAGAGAATTGTGTGATAGGTACCTATGCATGTGTCTTGCTTTTAGTTCGATAACCACACATGGTGAAATAGTGGATGGATAAATATGAGCAAAGTTTAAAAAAGCGAAACCTTCAAGTACTTACCAGTAATATTTCAAATTTAAGCGGCGGCAGTAGGTCAAGGAACTGTCAACCTCTGGCAAAACTCATGTGTCAATATGTTTATAGCACGATAACTAATATTTCAAATTTAAGCGGCGACAGTAGATTGAGGATCTGTCAACCTCTGGCAAAACTCATGTGTTAATATGTTTATAGCACTATAACTATGATTACACCAACCTTTTTACAACAACTGTCACAGCACACAACAACACAAATCACTTGAAATTTAATCGCGGTAAAACCATAGATTATACTCTATACATGACAGAGGGGAATTCACCTACAAGCTACATCTTATGCAAGTTAATTTTAACTATTAATTGCAAATGGAGCATAGTGTCCACCAAAATGCAAGGTATTTCTGAAAAGAAAATAACCACAAAGGGTGGAACGCAATGAAAACAAAGTTAATTAATATAACAATTAATATAACAAAAAAATTATACAAAAAAGGATAAAGAAAAATTACAATGAACGACAGGGCGCTTTAGCTCGACTTGTGCCGTTTTGAGAGTACAACTCTAACAACCCCATCAGCTCCTGGATGGACCGCAACAACACATCCAAGGGACCATCGACAGGGTGGAACGTTTATCAGCTTTAACTAGCACTAAGGTATTCACCTGCACCTGCAGAAACGTTTTGTAACATTTGGACCATTGTTGGACCGTATGCAAATATTCCTTAGACCACCGAGAGCAGAAATCTTGAGGAATTCACAGGAGCAATTGCCAACGAGGCACACGGTTAAGTGGAAGGTCAGAAAGGATAGGTTCTAGAACAGTGACTAAAGGGGCCAAAGTTAGAAAATGACCTAGTGTCAGACCATTCAAGTTGTTGGGATCATTGCTCACGGGAATGAGAGGACGTGAGTTTAAGATGGTCTCAATCTGAACAAAGACAGTGGCTAGTTCCTCGTAGGTCAGAACTTGCTCACCTATGGTATGAAGAAGCAAGGTTTTAAGTGACTTCACAACCACCTCCTACAAACCACCAAAATGAGACGCAGAGGATAGTGTAAAGTACTAAGAAATATGTTCTTTCGCGGCAGCTGATTGTGCGAGAGATATTAACTGTCTATGGGTACCCCCAAAATTTGTATGGCAATCACTGTAGAAATGATAACATCGGCCACGTCTGGCGATAAATCGACGTAGAGCAGTTAGAAAGGCGTCGGTTAACAGATCAGAAACCAATTCAAAATGGAGTCCCTTGGTAGCCATGCATATAAAGAGACATGAATATGCTTTCAACACTTTAGCCCTCTGTACTCGTGACCTGGTAGTAGAGGAGTCCGCAAAATCAATGTCTGGACTCAAAAATGGCTTGGCTTAAGTGACTGGGCATGGAGGAAGGTGGCCCATAAAGGGCTGTGATGCAGTAGGATTAGTCATCCAATAAGTCGAACACTAAATCAAAACTCGACTAATAACCTGTTTACTTGAAACAATCCAAAAGCGTTGACGAACGATAAAATTTACCATTTGAACGCCAACATAGAAGTATCTCAGATGTACAAAGTTGATATACAAATCTGTAAAGTGGGTTTTACTAGGTAGAAGAACGGGACATTTCCTGTCGGGCAATAAGGGTGTGTGAAATAGGTGACAACCAACCCGTAAAATTCTCTCTAATAAAGGTGGACAATTTGCGAAGAGTCTGTTTTAGTACTGATCCGGACTGGATGGCGTCCAGCTCAATAGAAAAGTGAGTCTGTTGCGTATATTTAATCAGGGAATTGAAACTGTCCATAAGATCTTCCGTATAAAAATTTAAAAAATGTAGAGATGCATTATTGTTTAGGTGTGCTGTCATTACATAACTCTTTACCGCTACTGCGAAATGCATTTCGTCTGGTTAATGGTTTTGTTTCTTTATTGCTGTTGTCTACTATTACATTATATTCTTGGTCTTTACTTGTTAAGAGTTGTTTTCAAGAAGTGCTTGTGGATGCGATGTAAGTATATATTTTTTAATTGTTGTTTTATGTGAATATAAAATATAATTGTATTAAATAAGTGATTGAGAACAATCCATACACAACGCGCGGACACACACACACACACACACACACACACACACACATATATATATATATATATATACATAGATTAAAGTGATAATAAGGCCACGAGAGGTTATTGAAACCCAAATTCTATAAAACTCACCCAAAGACAAAGAAACGGGAAAAATTGAAATTTTCGAATACTTAATTGTTCCACCCTGTATAATATAAGGGTATCTCATTATCGTTAAAATACAAAGCCATTCATTGCACTGCGACCCCTTTTCCGATCTCCCAGAGAAAAGGCAATCGCCAGACACGGTGGAATAGGATAAGGTTTCCCCGCTAACTCGATTTGGCTGGGTCGTGGGTCATGGAGACCAAACTTGAAGCCAATAACTGATGTTAAAATAATTTTGGGGGCCAGAAGACTGCCTGGAAACCCTAAAGCTCAAAATACTGAAAGTGACGTCTTCAATCACTCTCATACAAAAAAATGCCTAGCAACGACGACTCATAGGTATTCAGGAAGCAATAATTATTAAAGCTCAAAATAACACTATGTATATTATCCTCTTAATTTTTAACAGTTTCAGAACTCACTAACCGTCCTATCAATCCCTGTGTATATATTGGATCAATAACACTTTATACCAATCAATAATATTAGTTCACGCAAGGTAAAATCTTGGAGAACTTGTATAACAATTTACCTTTACCTTTGTTTTTGTAAGTAATAGTCTTTACAAAAAATATGCTATTCGTGACCTGCTCTTTGTGTACACAGAAACCAGTAAATTATATTAGAAGCAAACCCGATCTTGGAACAACTCTCCAATATAAACCTTTTACAAAAGGGAAAGCTTTGACGCTTTAAATAAATGTTATAGTGCAAAATCTTAGCTATAAATTGGATGTTATTTTCAATTTCATAAATAAAATTAACGGACTTTACAGAACTGCAAAATTAAGTATTTGCATAACTTACGACCTCCAGATTACTATTTATAAAGGATATAAATATACAAAATCCTTCCAAATTAAAATGCCTGCACGGATAACGCCAAATAACCATCAAATTCCGTAATGTTCATAACTGAATATTATTCATCCATTTAAATTAAAAGTTGTATTCTCCAGGTTTTATCGCTCATACGATAACCAACGTGTGATACGGTACTCTTCGAGCACAACAGCCGGAAATCCTAAACATCTGTCCAGCATGAATGAAATTTACCCATAACAGATACGGCAAAACTAATAACGAGAATAAAAGCGAAGATAAGAACGAAAATAAGAATCCCTAAAGGAATAAAATTTAGTTAAATGTATTTAATATGTTAACTTACGATTCGTGTTTACTCAACAACACGACTATCTTTAAAAATTACAGCAAAATCAATTTGCTAAGAAACCATATGCCTATTTTTATCAATCCAGACCAGATATCTGTTTAACAGTGAAAACCCATGCACCAGCCAAAATTCTATATAAATATTTTCACCGTAAATAAAGTGTACGGAGATCCACCAAAAGTGTAGGATTATAAATTGTACGGCCGCTATGCCAAATCCATTATTCCGTAGCACCTTGCAAAAATGTCGTATGTACTTTAGACTTACATTGTTCACGATTTAAGACAAAGTTCTGTCGTGTCGCCGATAATGTAAAGAGTAGGGACTACAACCGGTACCACTCTTTAATTAGTAACCAATCAATTTAAATCACTTAATAAATAATAGACAAATGCTTGACAACTTAAACTAATATAGATTTGTACAAGAGGAAAATTTATATACAGAGCGTTTATTAAAGATGCGCTCGACAATACAAAAATAGTAAGTGTTGAAAGGAAAGAAAATCAACACGTTACAGCACTCACGTTGTTACAAAACATAAAAAGAAGCCCTTTAATTAATTTTCCTTGTATAAAGGTGCGTTATAACACGCTTCATTACCATAGAAGTAAATCTTTTTCATATAAAATTGTTAAAAATACAAATCTATACAAATCTTATTGCATTTTGTAAAGCACAAAATAATTACGTTCTAGAATTTTCAAACACATCATGAATTACTAAGAAATGTAGTATAAATAGCAAATTACAAATAAACGCCCTATTAAAATGCAATAAAATAAAACCGAAATAGATAAGGACTAATTTATAGCTTTCTGGGTTTCAATAAGAAGGAATGAGACGCGACCATTAACCTTGTGCAGAGACAAGGATAAACGGTACACTTTACGATTTACATAAATCATGAATTGTCGCTAATTGGATTGTTAGAGCACGAAAACGCTGTAAATTCTTGTTAATATTACATCACCAAAGTGACTAATTTTTTAAGTGGATACGAAAGAATTTCGAAAATGACGTATTGAGATTATTTTGTATATAAACAAAAGTAATTAACGTTCAACTTTCATTTTATTTTACGAGATTGACTATGTAACGTTGAGTAAAGATTCATTCAACTTCCGAGACTGACCATGTAGAGTTGCACTGAAACGTTAGTTTGAAACAGATATTTTCAAACGCAATTAATTGATGAAGCATCATTGTTTTGTAAAATACAACGAAGATTGGACGTTCTTCGATATCACGGCTACTATGAAGTTCATCATCATCAATAGGTCTTCAGTCTTGGAACTGGTTAGACACGTACCCCATTTTTTCCTATTCTGAGCTAACCTACATATTTCCCTGAAATTACCACAGTCTGCATCATTCACTATCTGCGTGCAAAAGTCTGATCTAGATCTACATCTATCTCTCTTTTTTCCTATATCTACTTGTAATATAGCTTGCACTATTCCCCAAAAATACCTTAGATCGTGCCCTGTCCTTCTATTTCTCCTATTTTTTTTTGTTTCCTACAGATATCTTTATTCCCGTACTGTTTCTATAACCTCTTTGTTATTAACTTTGACTGTCTATACTATCATCATCATACATCTGAAGCCTAACTTTCAAAAAGGTTTCTTCCTATTAATGTCTGCTTTCTCCTACTGTCCCTATTTCATAGACGTACAGTGCTGAACGCCACACATATGCTTTGAACCATTTTTCCATGTTGTCTTCAAACATAGCCGCTGCTCTACCTTGTTAGATACAGCTCGGTTCCTTTCTATTGTTTTGTCTTTGAACTCAGTAATTGCTTTTTCTTTCTTAATGTAGCACAACCTTGTGCTAATCTTTGTTTTATATCTTTTAAGCTTTTCCAATCTTAAGTTATTTGGCTTCCTAGGTAGCAGAAATTCTTAACCTCTTGTAAGTTCTAGTTTCCTATTTGTATTCTAATTTTCTATTTATCCCCCCCCCCTTGCATACTAGTACTTTAGTTTTATTTTTGTTAATTTTCATACCGTATCTTTCTGTTAGAGTTGTTTTCATTTCATTAAAAGCTGCTTCTAGCTCTTCCTTGCTATATGCTAATACCGCTATATCATCTGAAGTTAATTAATTAAAAATAGAAGATGCACTTTTGCAAACTAATAAACTGATGGAAATGGGAAGCTTGTAATATCGTTAATTACGTTGGAAATGAGATTTGAATAAGCGCTATATGACCATAAGAATTGCAAGTATAAATTTTAGATTTCTTTGTTCGTAACTAATAAGAATGTTTGAATATCGGTAATTTAGATTTAGAATAAGTTCTCATTTTTATTATTTGTGAAGCGGATAGTTTGCATCAAATTTGAAATTGCTATTAGTTAAAGAGGATTTGTACCTTTTTACAAAGATTAGGTAAGGAATATTTAAATAAATAAGTAACTTGTAGGATTTATTTTCTGTATGAACTTAAGCCCTAACTGTTTCATAAATTCTTTTGTATGAAAAAAAATGTTTTTGAATGTATAGTGTTTCTTGAGATTACTGTGTTTCTTTTCATTTTGTAAATTCATTATTTTTGTGAACATTTTTGTACTGAGTAAATCCTCCGGGATCTATTGGATAAATATTGTTTTCTTGGAGGGTTGGTTTTTTTTGTAACATGTTTTCCATATTAAAGGTTTTGTAAGTAAATTTTCTCTCTTGAGGTTTTCTTTTTCTCTTCTGTCACCCACTCTACTCTATAACTTTTTAGCTGCACGGCATTTTTTCGATCCCCCTTGCTTTGTTGCGGTACTCGATACGGGCTATTTTCGTTACTTATGTTGCTTAGTTATTTCAGTTTCAAAAATGGATCTTCTATACAAACTCATAGCCGCCCCATGGGTTCCAATTTAAGTTCAATAATTGCACAAATTGTAATAATGGATGCTATTCTAGATGAAGTAATTAAAAAACTTCATTTCCAACCACCCTGTATAAAAATGTTCGTCGATGACATAATTCCATCTGTACCAGCAAATAAAGTTACAGAAACACTTAACATTTTTAACATTTATCAGAAAAAAAATCAGGTTACTGTAGAAAATGACAATGCAGCAGCACCATTCTTAGATACTTTAGTTATTGGAAATGAAAATAATTCTATTTTATTGGATTGGTATCAAAACCCATCGAGAAAGATATTTAAATTATTTCTCTTATCACTCTTGTAAAATAAAAATAAATTTTATTTTAGCGCTAAAAACCAGAATCAAAAACATATCACCATTCGTTTTATCAAAAAATTTAAATAAACTTTTTAATATTTTAAAAAACAATAACTATCCACCAAAATTAATAAAAAGCCTTTTATAGAATCATAATACAAAACTAATAAATTATGATACAAATAATAGTAAACAAAAAGATAATATAGCTACATTCAAATCTGTTCCATACATTTTACATCTTACGACAAAATTAACAAGTCTATTTAATAAATTCAACATAAAAATTTCTTCAAACAATACCTTAACTTTAAATTAACTTAACCGTAAAATCAAAGATTAAACACCTATTTTAAATCAAAGAAACACTATATAGAAAATCAAATGCCTAGATTGTAATGAATGTTACACAGAACAAAGTATCCAACGTTAAAACAACGAATACATGGACATAAAAGCGATATATACATAAAACCACATGCTAGTGCTCCATGTATACATGTAATTACAAACAAAAATCAATTAGATTTTAACAATCATATCATACTACAATTGGAAGACAAAAAACGAAAAGAGAATTTTTAGAAATGTACCACGTCTATCAACAATAGAACACCACGAACAAAAAACTGATGTTAATGATTTAAACTGTATATATACCTAGCCCCAAATAAAAATAACCATATAATAACAAATCTATCAATGGATCCTTAATATAAACTTCTCTTAATACATACACACGCACCGCACATACACAACACACACACATACACACGCGCGCGCACATACACACACATACACACATACATACACACGCACACACACGCACACACGCGCGCACACACGCGCACACACGCGCGCGCACACATGCACACACATACAAACACACACACGCACACAAACACATATACACACATCCCAACACAAACAAAACAAACCTACATATGCCATACTACATACAGATACATACACACAAATGAACTAACAATAAAAATGTTGAATGATTGGCTTTTAATAACAACTTTAAATCAATATTTTGACTTTTATTTTCTATCAATATTTATACACATTAATAATTTTCTATCTTGTTATACCTTTACTTGTTATATGAATAGTTTAGAATATTTACACCCTTTTTTATAACCTCCCCTTAGTAGGTATCAAATATGTTATAACAATTTATATAAATATCGATAGATGATAAAAGTCAAAATATTGATTTAAAGTTATTATTAAAAGCCAATCATTCAAAATTTTTATTGTTAGTTCAATTGCGTGTATGTATCTGTATGTAGTATGGTATATGTGGGTTCGTTTTGATTGTGTTGGGATGTGTACATATGTGTTGGTGCGTGTGTGTGTGTGTGTGTGTGTGAGAAAGTAGTGTGCGTGCATGTGTGTGTGTGTGCGCACTCGCATGTATATATATATTATCGTGTAAATTATATGTAAAGAGGCATAGTTAAGTCAAGAGAGTAATTTTGTAAGGACCGTGTATATAGAAAACAGAGATAAATTATTTACGCTCCAAATTGATTAGTTTTGATCTTAAAACAAACGGATAATAGCGTACATGTGTATTAATAAATCGTCATGTTAAATTTGCATAGTGTGAAAGCTTTGTAGTATGTAAAACTCAAAGATAATACGAGTATAGTTAGTTTTAATATTCGACTGTTGTAAATTGTGCATATCAAATAATAAGGCCAAGGTTTTGTGTATAAAATCGATAATGTAAAAGCATATGGTTATTTAAACTAATAAGCGTTCGTTAAAAACAAATCCTAAGAAATCCACAGGTTAAGCAACTTGGAAAAGGACAATTTCAAACTGACATACAGTTCATAGAAAGACGGACGAACAAATAAACAAATTCCAGAAACCAGAATGTACGTTAGAAGATAATTCTATAGAAATTTTAGTTAACGGTCGAAGCAAAATCTGCAAAACAGCAGGTGGTTTGAAAGTAAGTTGAGACGGGATACCATTAGCATAGGATAAATAAGGATGACATATAACAGACGTTGAATAAAACACTCGTTTAAAGTGCGCGACAAATTGTAGAGGCTAACCACAATATCAATTTCATGTTGCTGTAGTGGGATTTTAAAAAGAACAACGAATATGAGTTAGACGAGGATAATATAGTTGGAAGTTAGATCTAAAACAGGGGAAATGGTTGTGATAGACTGATTGTCAGTGGAATGAGAGAAATTTCTCGGAGCTTCGTAACCGTTGTGATTACAGCCAGTGTTTCGGACTAAAAGCGGGGTGGAACGTGAAATTCTTAGTTTTGGAAAGATCGTTATAGAAAAATTTTCAGAATCAGGTTACGGTGGAGGTGATTTCGATGAAAACGGAGTAATGGAGTAAGGTTTCAACGCTTATAAATACATGGTAACATCTACGTTAATTATTTTGAATCGGTGATAAGTGTAGTCTTTGTAATTTAAATTAAAAGTGTGAAAGCACAAGTAGGTGCTTAGTTAAACGGTGCTGTAAGCTAATACATTCGAATAACGAATAAAAGATGTTACTGGGGTAAGCGAGCCTAGTTAATATTTTCTGAGCGAGGGAGCTGATTATATGGAAGATTCGGAAGCTGACTAACATATTTGGACAATTATATGGGTAGATATATTGAAGGCGTCTGCAGAGAATTGGATAACGTCTGGATGAGTTTGATGTACATGTAGTAGAGGGAAGTTCGATGGAATGCAACGACGAGGTTTTGGTTGGACCAAATCTTCAGAGGTGACGGTGCAAAAGGCGTACACTAGGTAACGAAATTTGTTCCTTTCGTTATTGCTTGAACATTTTGTGCTGTTATTTTGTGCTAGAGTGATTTGACATATTGGGTGTATATTTTATGTATATAAAAGCTAATTTGAAGGTTATATGAAAAAGACAATTTGAGTTTATTATTTAGAAGTATAAATATATGACGTATAATTTGACGTAAAGATTAAACGGGTCTTTAGACTTGTGGAAAACAAAGATACGATTTATTTTTGCATTTAGGGTAACAGGGTTTATACTGAGCTCACCATAGACCAGAGTAAATTTCAATTTAGGGTTTGGAAATAGGCCCATCTACTTGAACTATATAAAAAATGTTGAAATAAATTAAATTCATTAAATTAAAAGAAGATAATGGTTGATATTGTAAAATTTCATGAAGATGTTTATATTCGATTTTGTAAATGTTGAGCCGGTAACGTAAATTTTTGATTTGTGTGAATAAAAAAAGGTGGTATGTTTCGTTGAATTATTTGAGTAGTAATTTTATATGGTAGTCTAAGTGAGAAAGAGTAAGAATAGGATAGGAAAGTATCTCTGAAGAAGCTGGAAGCAGAGCTAGCTTTGGTACGCTGATTTAGGGGAGCTTTTCCAGAGATAGTGGAATATTTTTTTTAGGAAAATTTTATGTCGCCTTATCGTAGGAGCATAATCTAGAATATCCACTGCAATTTTATGTCGGCCCAATTTGTGGGGCACGATTTAAAAGCTTAACCACAGCAATTTAATGCCTTTCCAAGCGTGGGACTCGATTGTTCCAGAACCTCACGACAATTTTATGGCTCCCAACGCAAGGGCTCGAAGGTAATACTAAAATAACATATATATATATATATATATATATATATATATATATATATATTATAGTGAATAAGATGAATATAACTTAGATTTTATGAAAGTCAATGATCATTTCAAATTGTTAATATTGAAAGATGGAAAATATAAGGTCTTGGTAAACGCATGGTTCCGGCAAAACCAGGATACAGGTTCAAGTCCTGTCCAAGACCTTATATTTTCCATATTTCAATTACTAGCTCGATTTGAAATGATCATTTGGGCTTTGCATAAAAGTCTAAGCAAATTTGCTGCAATCCCCAATAAATTGAATTATTTTATATATATATATATAATATATATATATATATAACTACAAAACGTTATGGATAATATATACAGTATATATATATATATATATATATATATATTGCTGTGATAAGGGTGTACTTTATAGTAAAGGTCGTTTAGAAATGAGAAATTACCATAGGCAGCAGAAAACTGCATTTATTTAGTAAAGAATTGAGAAATGGAGATAGTTTGTAAATAGTAGGCAGTCAACACCCTGTATATAAAGTATAAGTAGTTTTAAGCGACGTAAATACACACAGGAAGACGCATAGTTAGCGTAGAAACCAGGAACACATGCATTAGGTAAATAGTAAATATTTAATACCCTGTAGATAAAGTTTTAGTTAATTTAGGTAAAGCAAATAATGATATTTTTCAGTGGAAGCACGCGTATTTATAAGTAAACATAATAAAGTGTAATTAGACACGCATTCAAAAGAGTTCCAAACAATTAGGTTAATACGGAGTAAGAAATAGAGCTTTGAGACGCATAGGGTAAAAGCGTACAAGTAGTTAAGAACTTTGATAAAGAAAGGAGATTAAAAATTGCGTAAATAACATGCATATATAAAAATTAAAAGTCGAATTGCATCAGTTGTTTATGGAAAAGCAATTAGATTCATCAAAACACCGCATGTTTGATAACGAAGACAGCTGCGAGCAGGCCACAATTATTGGAAAGCATAGAAAATTACATCAGCAACTACTTTAAATGCAAGGATTTGATTCGTTAAAATGAGCGACGAGTTTGTAGACCATACCAACTGACGGAGTAGGAGAGCAATGATATATTAACAGGTACAGTGATAACGAAGTCAGTTTTCAACTCAGCAAAGGCCGAGGTGCGCCACTATGAAATAAAGTGAGATACGTAATAATTTAAAGTGAAAAGTTGTATAAGTGCTAAAATGAAAATTACGATTGCCGATTAAACGAGAAAAAAATACAATTCCGAGTCCTGTGGGAGAACAATACAATTTCTGAAGCCGGGGAGAAAAAAATACAATTCAGAGTCCTGGGGGAGAATAATACAATTTCTAAGTCAAGGGAAAACAAATGATGATAATCCAATTCTAAGTTTGGGGAAATTGATAAGAAGTAATTCTAAGTCTGAAATGAGACAACAATAAATTAGGGTGAATAAGTATAAGTTAATAATGGTAGTCCAGAGGGTGATGGCAATAATTTAAATGCAATGGTTCATGCGTGTGGATAGACAATATTTCGAATGGACATGTAATAATCCTGAATTGGGGGAAAATAAATTTTATTCAAATGGATGCGTCAATGCGAAGAAAATAGACCAGGTCAGATTTTTAGGTTTTTTTGGTGACTTTGGGTTTGAGTAAAAAGTATATGATTTTTGATAAATGAGATTTATAACATTAATTAATTGAAAAATGTATTTTAAATAATTTACAAAAACTGTACATAATATTTGTTTCATTATATAGAATCGAATTAACTGAATTTTATAATTCCAAATAAATGCTAGTCGAGGTCATAAGATAAAGTTAATGGGAGTGATTTGATAATTTAAACATATATATATATATATATATATATATATATATATATATATATGGCCTAAATTTTCGCATAAATCTTTTTATGCTTGATCAGGGTACAAATATATTAACGCTTTACAAAGGATGAACAGAGATGAGAAGAACTTACAGTAAAGATGGTCGAAATTGACACCAGTGTTTGGAATGAGTTAATGTTTCTTATTGAATAAATATTCATGTAAATAGTGAAAGTAAAAGCTTGTTATTTGTTTTTAACGACAGTGTTGGTTTGTGAGTGTATGTGCATGTAGGTGTGTGTGCGTGTGAGGGTGAATGTGTGTGCGTAATTGTGTATGTGTGCGTGTGTTGTAATAGTGATTTAATTGGAATCTGTGGTATCAACAATTGAGTACATATAAATGTAAAATGAACAAAACAAAAAAAGAAATAAAAAAGGGGGGTTGAGGGTGAGGGGGTTTGAGTATTATTGAAGGCATTTAATGTCCGTTTTTTTGGTGAAGTTGGTTCGGCTTTTATAGATGTAGCACATCTCCAAGAAAGTTCTTTTAAAAAGATTTTGTTCCACTTTTATTAGTTTTGGATTTGAAAAGTCCATTTTGTGATTTTGGTTGAGGGTGTGAGTTGTTAATGCACAAGCTTTTGCTTTTACTCGAATGGCACTAGTGTTGGGTAATTCTTTGCCCTCAATAATACTCAAACCCCTCACTCTCAACCCCCTTTTTTATTTCTTTTTTTTGTTGTTCATTTTACATTTATACACACACACGCACACGCACACACACACACCTACATGCACATACACTCACAAACCAACACTGTCGTTAAAAACAAATAACAAACTTTTATCAAAAATGACACTGTCATTTTACTTTCACTATTTATATGAATATTTTTTCTATAAGAAACATTAACTCATTCCAAACACTGATGTCAATTTCAACCATCCTCACTGTAAGTTCTTCTTATCTTTGTTCATCCTTTGTAAAGCGTTAATACAGTAGTAGCCTGTCATCAAGCATAAAAAAATTTATGCGAAAATTTAGGCCATAAAAAAGAGTATTTATTTAAATCCAGTAGACCTAAAAAACCTACAAAAAAGTGTTCTGTATATATACACGCGCGCGCGCCCACACACACGCACGCACGCATACACACGCACACACACGCACACACACACACACCTACATGCACATACACTCACAAACCAACACTGTCGTTAAAAACAAATAACAAACTTTTATCAAAAATGACACTGTCATTTTACTTTCACTATTTACATGAAAATTTATTCTATAAGAAACATTAACTCATTCCAAACACTGATGTCAATTTCAACCATCCTCACTGTAAGTTCTACTTATCTTTGTTCATCCTTTGTAAAGCGTTAATACAGTAGTAGCCTGTGATCAAGCATAAAAAAATTTATGCGAAAATATAGGTCATAAAAAAGAGTATTTATTTAAATCCAGCAGACCTAAAAAAACCTACAAAAAAAGTGTTTTATATATACACGCGCGCGCGCCCACACACACGCACGCACGCATACACACGCACACACACACGCACACACACACACCTACATGCACATACACTCACAAACCAACACTGTCGTTAAAAACAAATAACAAACTTTTATCAAAAATGACACTGTCATTTTACTTTCACTATTTACATGAAAATTTATTCTATAAGAAACATTAACTCATTCCAAACACTGATGTCAATTTCAACCATCCTCACTGTAAGTTCTACTTATCTTTGTTCATCCTTTGTAAAGCGTTAATACAGTAGTAGCCTGTGATCAAGCATAAAAAAATTTATGCGAAAATATAGGTCATAAAAAAGAGTATTTATTTAAATCCAGCAGACCTAAAAAAACCTACAAAAAAAGTGTTTTATATATACACGCGCGCGCGCCCACACGCACGCACGCACGCACACACACACACACACACACACACACACAAGCACCCACGCACATACACACACGAATTCTCCGAAATTCACTTTGATACATGTGGCACAAATACAGGCAAAGCTACCTTAAATTAATTTGGTGGTTCTACTCAAAACGTCATAACATTCTTAATTAAAAAAAAAATAGTTGGCTGCACTTACCATAGTCAGCTTCATCGTGAGCCATCGCATGGACAACGCAGATCAACTAGAATCTGTAAGCAAACGCAACCGAATGTTAACTTAGTTGTCATAATCAAGGCGAGTTTAGATTGTATGATTCTCGGTATAGGATATATTACAAGCACGCTTGATTAGATAAGACTATTATATTAACGATAAGCTAATTCCTAACATATTACTAGAACTGCATTGAACAAGTGTTTATTAGTAGACTGTTACTTCCGTACACAAAACGAACTACTAATTTTTATGACAATATAGGTTCAACGAGATGCATATGTATACATTCCACATAGTAGAGAATTATTTATATTTTGAGTGCAGATAAACTCTACGAATCATGCCTGCTAAAAATTATGATTAGAAGGTTTTTGTAGCCCTTTCTAAACAACGTTATGTCCATAATTAAACCTAGAAACTTGACTTCTATATTGATTGGTGGAAAATTAATCCTGAAAATTTGATATCTATATTAGTTGGTAGTGGATCCCAGTAACGCAAGTAAAAATGTTTCAGGTACTGACAATACAACATATTTCAGCAATTAAATACGCAATCTACAGATCAAGCCATAAATATACATATACTTTGAATCGCTTTTGTGTTTTGCTACTTCAATAATGGGGACTTGTACTATTAAGATCTCACACGCATCGCCCCCGCTTGAGAGTGCACTACAATGTTCTCACAAAATACAGAATATTGGTGAATAAATTTGAAGGTTCTAGATGGTTCTCTAAGAGCAGTACTAAAGCACGAAACCACTAGTACTAGCACATCAGCCCTGAGTGTGTATAAAGGGAATTAAAGTAAATTCAACAATAACTTGATATGAATCTAGAGTTAAACTTTAAACTATGTACAGTAAATAAATTGAAAGAAAACTCAGTGTTGTGTGCAGGGTGATTCACAACTTCATAAAAATATATTTACGGAAAAAGAATATTATTTGAAAACTAAAACTGAAACGGATGCTTTTAGGGTACGTATAAAGTAAGAGGAAACTCACCACATGCTCTAATTGAAATTGTTTCCTGGGTGACATCCGGTATAATGTTTATGCTATAGGACAAGTCAATCGTAAAAGTTTGTGGTATGGTTTGCGGTTTAAAGTTTACAAACTCACGAATTAATGTATTTTATTATATCCAATGCCGATGACACTGACGAACGCCTCAAATAATGTTTATTTGTTACTCATTAATAAACTACATTTTTTTGAGTTTCGATACAAGCAATGGGTGATCTACTTTACAGGTAGCGATTTTCTAAAACACTTTACAAGCTAGTAGCACATGATTAGCCGTTGCAATTCATTTTTGCTGTCAGTGTTGAAAATATCCATAACCACCGTCATAAATTTAAAAGGATCAAACGACAATAAACATTTGTTGCTATAAATTTGAATTTCGTAACAAAT
Organism: Platerodrilus igneus; assembly: GCA_036346225.1. NCBI lineage: Eukaryota > Metazoa > Arthropoda > Insecta > Coleoptera > Lycidae > Platerodrilus > Platerodrilus igneus. Next base: position 10,840,030 of record JARFIW010000791.1, read on the forward strand.
ATCAAAGGTTTTCTTCTGAAAGTAGCGTTTTACAAGCTCGATACCTGTAAAGTAGAACACCCATTGTTTGTATTGAAACTCATAAATGCAGCTTAGTAATGAGTACCAGATAAACATTATTTAAAGCGTACGCCGGTGTCATTGGCACCGCTAATAATAAAACACATCAATTTGTAGGTTAAAAACTTTAGACCTCAAACCATACCATAACCATTTTATGACTGACTTGTTATACAGCATAAACATTATACAGGAAGGTCACCCACCAAGTAATTCAATTGGAGCATGCGGTGAGTAGCCTCCGTACTTTTATACATACTCTAATAACATCCGGTTCAATTTTAGTTTTTAAAAAATATTTTGTTTTGCGTGAATACCAATCTATGACCCACTCTTAAGCATCAGTTAATATATTTTTATAAAGTTGTAAATCGCTCGGTACATAAGAAGAGATGATTTATTAATCATTAACATATATTTTGTGTATCAAGATTGTATTTTAATTAGATTTCAATGTGAACTCTTTAGCTCATGGTAAAAGACTTAAAAGTGTTAGCATTTTCAATTTCGTAGAAATAATTTTATTAGACGTGACTATCAAGCTAAAATTTCTGCAACATGTCCAGAGTATTAAATCATATTGAAATATGCCGGTGATAATTTTTCACCAACGTCAGTCGTTCAATCATAACACAAAAGCATTTATTAAGTTCTATTAAGTTATATTAATGTTACACTGTGCATACACAGTTGATGGATCATGTTATAACAATTTCCATTATATGTCACATTTGACAATTATAAATTGTTTGACAACTGTAAATTACACCACATCTGTCACGTTCACGAATATAAAAATACATCTATCAAGCACGTTAGAATTATGTCCATTATGGCAACCTTTGCAGTCATTATGATGGTGATCAAATTAACACTCCAAAAGATACAAGCAAAAGCAGTACAACCACTGCTTCTAGCATACTATATGGCTTAGACGGCATAATTGTTAATAATACTTTCATATGCTATACGATCCGTACCGTCCACACAGTTCTCCAAGCTAAGATGTGTGGAGCAGTTCCTCGATGTGCTTGATTAGATCTGTTCGCTACCATCCACCAATCTGATCTGGTATATCTGTAACTCCCTTATAACGTTATTTCCAATAGATTCTGATACTTACACACTGAAAACAGTCTGGAACACTGCAGCGAGCACACCGGCATGCAAAAGTTTACGTTACATCTCACTACCGAAAGAATCCAGCCAGGATAATTAAGCAATTTATCTAGTAACACTGAAAGATTATTGTGCACATTCCATTTGCAATACCATGCATGACCCATAAAACTATTTATGTAATAGTTAATAGTTGTCAACGTTCTATAAATATGACATTTATCTACAGTAAGGTTGTAACAATCTTTTGACGCTTAAAAAAGCCTATAATTTTAATTATAAAATACATTGCATTGTTTATTTGAATAAACAATTAATTTCACGATGTTAATAAATGTTCAGATTAGTACCGTATAGGCCAATCCCGAGTCATATATTAATTAAAAATAATAATATAGGCTCTATTTGTAAACGTTGGTCATTTGAACTGCACTGCTGATGTGCATCGTGCGCATTCCATCGACGGCAGGATTAGTCGGGCTCAGCCATTCGCTACGCTTAGAAGCACCATGGATCTCAATATGGTCCGGGCTAGTAATTTACGCGTGGCCATAGACATGGCAGCGTAATCAAGTGCTGAATGCACTTAACTTTTGTTTGTTTCTGATAACGCGCTCACAGATTTACCAATTTTTAATCTCACTAATTCACAGTTTATAAGCTTACGAATACAAGTTCAGATATCACGTTTTAATTTCTCAGTTTACCATTAGATAATCTTGCTTTAAGATAAGTTAAAGGAGAGTCGAAAATGATGTACATACAATAGCTCGTTTTACCGCTTTATTCGAATAATCTATTCCATGGATTTATTTTATGTTTCGATTTACTTCAATTGATTGCACAAGTTCATGAAAATGGTTCTCTATAAAGGTCCAGTATAATCTGCTGTTATGCTTTTAATTCGTCATTAGTTCAAAAGAAGAAGCTCAAATTTACGCTTTCGTAAGGTCAAATGTGGAAAGTTCGCTGACGTCGTTTGTTTGTTCAAGAATCGCAAGCTAATACATGTGGTCTCAACAAGGTATTGTTGTAATGAAGTTTCAAAGTACAACCAATTACTAAGGTAAGCGTTAGCTTAAGGACATGACCTGACAACAGCTGTTCTGAATAACTTGACAACTGGGCGAATATTTGAATCTAAAATGGTAGCGTTTTACTCAGATTGTTTTACGAGGAAGCCGAGAGAACTTTTATCGTTCAGATTTCATTATTTTATCAATTATTGTTTCCATTAGACATTACTGCAAATAATTAAATTTATCAATTTCCTTATTTAATCCGGAAAAATATTTCATTCAAGTTCAGTAACTCATAAAGTAATTACGAGAACTATTTTTATTTAGCATTGAATATATAACAAATATTTGTAAACCAAGGTAAACAAACCTGTGCATTTTGGGTATTTCAAAACTTAACGGTTATATTTAATTCATTGTTGACATTTTGATTCCTAGTAGGGATTATTAAAATTCTCATATTTAAATATCTCATAGACCAACATTGGTATCTGACAAGTGTAAACCCGCCATAGGGTCGCCTCAGAACCATGTTAAAATCTACCAAAGAGTTAGCCTAAATCATAATGAATTTTCCCCCTCAAAATAAATATAAAAAAACGACAGCTTAAGCCTTACGGTAACGCAATCACACACTTCTTTAATAACCATCCTCTCAGTTGTATAAGTAGAAACATGTTAAAAAATGTTTTCCAAATTATTGAATTTATATAAAATTCACCAATAAAAATTAATCAGCTGATTTCACGTTAAACGTATTGGCTACCTAAGAAAAGTCGGTCCCAGGCCGTAACACAAATTGAAGGCAATCATTCTTTTAAACTTTAAAATTTTTGTTTAGTGTACTCAAACCGAATATTTTGAACATCAATAAATCAAAGTCACCTTCAATTTATGTCATAAATGTCAAACTTGAAGTTTTTATTATTTTGACAACGATCCTAGGTCATGGATCGAAACGTAAATAAAGTAGATTTTAAAAACTATGAGTGGTTTTATTCCCAAAGAAAATTAAGAAGAAATCTAAAAGATTAGATCATGTTTTTATTGTACATTTTTGTATATAAATTTTACAACAGAAAAAGATAAATTTAATTAAAGAACCATCATTTGATTTAATTGAACAACTGTTTAGTTTGGACAAGTGCGTCCAAAGGTAGAGATAAATAAGTTAAAACAGAATATATCTCCTTTTAGAAAGAATAAGGTTATTGGCTGTGACACAATAAAGAAGTACTAAACAGCGCTTTCAAGAAGCTTGATATTTAAATTTCCTTTTGCTATTTATGTTTAAATTATAGGTATTAATAACTACTCTTTTCTCTTTACTGTTTAAGGTAGCAAGAGTGTATCCCTTGCGTCCTTCGTTATTATAATAACATTGTTTTATTTCAGATCCTGCGTTAAAGCGATTTTTCCCTCTGAGGATTTCCAAGTTCTCCCTTAGAGTAACCCATGCCTTATTAATTTTAGGACTTGGTGGCGCCCCTTTTGCACCCCCTATTTTTATTTGCAAGTCAGTACACAAAACAATATTTTTGTTGTGAAACCCACGACCACTCCTCATAAGCTCTACCCGAGGAATAGACCCTAGCTTAGTCGGAAGACTGTGGATTTCCCTTCATCATAAGGGGATCGAGAACCCGAAGTACACAAAAAAAGGACCGAAGGTCTTTCAAGGTTATATCATAAGTTAAATATAGAACTGAAGAAGACAATAGAATAATAGTATTGCAATGAATCGAATTAAACACGAGAAACGTGTTAATTATTGTTAATAAATGAATAAGTGTTGTTCGTTTTGATTTAACTAGCTTGGATTAAAAGTCAGATGGCTATCTAATAAAATAGGAAGAACCACATAGCGCACAACATCTGCAAGAACTAGTATTGAATAATCGCGAACTACCCTATGTATGGATTAGTCTAGCTTGCATAAAAATAACAGATTCATGACAAACCCTGATTACAGAATACGCCAAAGTTAATATCTACTCTCACCGCCACACAAGAGATGATTGTAAGAACGGAGTCGAATAGATATTCAAGAAAGACATTCGTTCTAAAGTGCCTTGAAGGTCAATTTAAGTGCGCAAAATTGGAGATGTGGTGTCTACGTAGAATATAACATTAAGCGGCTTTATTCAAGGCACTACGAAATAAGTCTCGCACACGCGATGTCTCATTTTAAGGCCAGGTTCGCTAAAGAAATTAAGGGCATCATCATCCGACTCATTAAGACAAGTACGAGAGGACAAAAACTAATCAAGTCAAGCGCAACGAACTAAAAAATTATTGCAGTCCGAAAATTAGGCTACAGATAGACTAACTTTCAAAAATTCTACAATAATTAGTTGACGTGAAGCGTTCAAATTTTCCGAAACCCAAACATTTAAAAGAATTATGAAGTAGCTACAATAATTTCTGCATCCGCCTTGTATAGTGATATTTTATTTGTTTAAAAATCTTTTTTATAAGTAAAATAAATGAAGTCAAACACATTTAGTCAGTATTTTAATTATCGTTAACGTATAAAAAACACACCTAACAAAATTAAAACAGGTCGATTTACATGGTTAAATGTCAAACACAATTCTATCGTATCTTCTGTTTACGTCCTATTCATGCGCAAAGCTACGAGCTCTGCAACAGGTTACTCCGACTATTCCCGGACATTCGTTGGTAGAACTTCGTACTATAAAGATGTGGAAAGTTTTAAATGTCGGCGATTTTCGCGTCGCACTTCATCTATATTAGCTTTCAACACGTGCCTCGATCTGGTCGATTCAACAATGGTTTGTATTGTTAAATTTAGAGGTCTAAGAATTTATTCCTTTACTTTTCCAGCGCAAGAAAGATGCAACAAATATACAACAAGGATACGACAAATTTATAAGATGATTTAGCAAATACCTTAGAAATAAAATTAACCAAAAAAACGACTTAATTTCTGGTTTAGCTTCATGTAAAATTGTCATAACCACGTAAATGTGATGAGTTCGTTCGTTTGAGTATTAAGCTGGAGATATAACTTCTAAAACTTCGTGTAGGCCGTTATTAGAAAATGGTTTAGGAATAATTCTAGTTGCCCTCGGGGACCTCTTGTTGTTTGGTCAACGACCATCTGGAGTAAGCCAGTTTTTTAGAGGAAATTTACCGGCCATCTTGCTGTTTGTATTCCAAAGCAGTTTCGCTGTTGGATATTATTGGTGATATTGAAGGTAACTTTTGCTTTTAGCCGGTAAGTCTACTTTTTTATTGAGTGACAAGCATTTCCTATGGAATGGTGAAGTGTCGAACACGTTTAATTGTTACGCACATCTTGGTAAAAATTTTAAAGTCGATGTTGTTCTGTGAATTTACGCTTAACGCTAATAGTTTATTTAGTATTTGTTTTCTGAAATACAATTTATTATTTTGAACAAGAATAACATATCTATCTGGTTATATATGAACTTAAAGAATGTAAATCTATATCAGATCTGTTACCGGTAATAAACTGAACAATAAAATTGAAGGTTTTCTGATAATATTTAATTTTTTTCTTATATGACAATAATATTTAATTTCAATACACGTAGAAAATTTGGCTATATAAAATTTCTCATTTCAATTAGCATTTTAGGACTCCCTATTAAAAGTAAGACATCGCGTTTACTCAGTGATTAATTTTAGAACTTGTTTATGTTACAAAGTGAACAAAGAGTCACATTTGCACAAGAAGAGTGAAGGTGTGAGCTCCAAATCCAACCAAAAACTAAACGTACTATTTTTTAACACTTTTAGTAGATTTTCTGTAAAGAAACGCAAACTGCTGTTTCATGTAATTTATTTAACCCCATGTTTTATTACAGGTACAGAATCTGTACGAATTTAAAGTCAAACCTTCATGGTTTTGAACCGGAATTTAGCCGTCGAAGTTTCTACACTTTTGTTTGACAATATTTGTTTATTTTATAAGTGCAGTGGCGCCCTGGTTTATCCGTTAATTATTAACCGAGAGCCCCTCCCCACCACCAATAGTCTCTACTCGCAGAAGTGGAGTTCAGAATTAGCCCGGAAGTCTCCCAAAAGTCAGACCATCTACGGATAAAAATTACATCTTATGTTTGACTTTTGTGGGAAGTAGGCGTAGTGTTGGGTACCACCTTTTTCACCAGCAACCAACAAAATAACATCTCCAGAAAAAAATGTTATAGACGCTCTAGTTGACACCTTTCTAAAATCAATTTTACCGGGACACTGCATTCCAAATGCAAACCATCCTTGCAATACAGGCGCGGGTTTTTCTGCAGATAATCACATGGTTGGGAACGCTAATACAGTCTTCATCACTCATTTATTGGTAGCGCAGCAACCTGCGCTCATTAAAGGTTGCACCCTCAAAATAAAACTAAAATAAACTATACTAAATTAAAGTATTTGTAACATGTCAATTCGCCGTTGCCTTGCCATGTTACATTGTACGTCCCACTTTCTTCCATATACAAGTGTTCTTCATTTTAATTTTATATTAATTCCGTTTACAATAACAAGTTGTTTAAATTTATGTAACATTTTCCTTTAGTATTATAAAATAATACATTAAATACGTTGATCTTTAGTTTTAATTTAATATTCCTCCTATTCTATAAATAATATAAATAATTATAATCATATGTAATTTTCTAATTAGTAAACGTCTGAACTATGTCTCTAAATACACAACTGGTGTATACATGAATCTGTCATTTGGGATGGTTTTCCTGTTTGTCCCTCTCTCAAAATGTGTAGTTATCTTCGAACCAGAATAAATGTTCGTTCTCTTGATATCTGACTGCCTTCTTGTGCACATGCCGTTTCCCGATAAAGAAGTTCTTTTTAAGGCCAAGATGTCGTACCTGGTATGTAAAAAGTGTCTTTTCTTTCATTCTTGTTGAAATACAAAAATATCGTTTAAGAATATTAGTAAAATGTATACGGAGAAAGCTGACCTGAATTACCCATTCAAAATGTTTAGGAATTGTAAGTTGTTCACAGAAAAATTTTCAGAGTGTTTCCTCATGGCATATTACAATACTTCGTTTTTGTAACACATTTATTTCCTAGGGTTCTCTGATGGAGTGTTTAACTATATATGCTAGGCTATCTATGCTTCTGAATTAATTTTACTATCTACAAAATATTATCTATAATAGTACAATAATTTTGTTGCCGTTTAATTATCTTCTAAAAATAAATTAAATGACCGTTAACAAAACATATGATTGTGGAACTAAAGGTTTGGCTCTTACAAATTTGAAGTTTGAGGTTAACAACCAAACTAAATATGGATGATGTTCGTTTTAACAAAGCCGTAAGAAAAAATGAAACTTCTATAATGCTGAACAAGTCAGAGTTCAATACTTAAGTATATGTTTCTTTCAAATTTCATAAATACAGGTATGAGATTTATCTTATTTACTTTTGTGACAGAACAATGTGCATGTGTTTCAGTTTTAATCTCAAATATCTAGAAAAATAATGCATTAAAATATAAAGTTATATGTTTTACTTACCTACTATATTAACTACTTTAATATTACATTTACTTTCCTAGTATGATACATACCAAAATTGGCATTGTACATTTTAAATATGTGACTAAATTCCCGCCATTATTTTAAAATAAACTTGTTAAATTTTCGTCAACCCGTACAGTTGCGTCGGCGCAAAAGAATGCGCAGGCGTGGAGTGAGTGGATAAGTGCGCGGTGTGACAGGACATTATTAGCCACGAGACGTCGAACGGTAACGTTTACCTGTGTCGTGTTTTTTGTTTTTTTCTTTTTAGGATGTAGGTTCCCTTTTACCTGTATCTTCAAGTACCTTTACCTTTATCCCTTCACCCTTCCGCCGGTCGACGAAGGAGGAGGGACGAATAAATTTAGATCAACAAGGGCTTGACGCAACCCACCCTAAAACAACAACGAGATGCCCTGAGATTAACTGCAAGGCGCGTTTTAAGTGAGTACGTTGCTTTACTTTTGTGTAACAATAAGAATTGTATCATTGTAAACGTGTTTGGTATTTGATACAATTTGCCACGTAATTATGTCATAATATTAACTATTGTGCAATATTGTGAAACGTGGTGCCAAACGTAACAGTGGCGCTGAATACGTACGCGGAAAAATGTAACAAGTATAACCTTACAAGTGTAAACATAAATGCTTTCATGAAACTTTTTGTGGATATGAGGTTATATTCAATTTAAATATTTAATACAAATTCTCTTAACTATGTTAAATCAAAGCGTATTTATGATTTCTTTTTACCTAGAAAGTTAATTTGAAATTGTGTCTAAGTACAACAATAATTTTATATTTTCTAACATCTTATCTGGTAGAGTTTAAGACATTTTTAAAATAATGAGAGAGTAGATATCTATACCACACTTAGTGATTTTTTCACATGAAAACTTGGTTGTACGAAAATAAGGGAATATATTTTGTTTTTCTAATGTTATTTACTAAACGTCAATATACAAGTTGTATTATGGTATTTTCTTTTGTCATGTTTTAAATTACATCCCTATAACTTGTCTGGGTAAAATTTAACTTTGTTCTCAAAATATCTAAGAGTAAAAACCCCTGAGATATAGTTTTTGCAGCCACAAAAGGTCGACATTAGCCCCGCCAGAGTTTTGTTTAGACTCTGTTGTACACCCATTTCTACCTGTAAAAATGAAGAGTGCAATATTAAGCACAGAAATAGCAAAACGTAGGCACCTTCAAATAGCTTTGACAAACTGGATGGAATTATTTGACTTACGTAAATTCAGGACACGATAAATGTTTTAAAATCCATGGCTAGCTTAAATCAAGCTGATTTGTAATATAAAGTTATACAGGATGTTACAAAAATAATGCCCGTCAACTTGGAGATATATTCAGGAAGCTAAAATAAACAGATAATAAAGAGTGACAAAACTTCAGATTGTCCTTCCTTACAAAGTTATTGACCAAAATTCATTCGGTAGCAAGAATGAATTCATAAATCAATAAGCAAATGACAGCTAATTATCTTTTACCAACAAATTAGTAAAAATGTATGTTTTACAAAATCAAGTTTTACTGATAATAAATACATCAAATGTTACATTAGATGTTCAAAAAACCACCCTCCACTTCAATGCATTTTCTAGCGCGGTTTAACAGAGAAGCACTTTCTCTCTCTCTAACATTTTGTCGTTGATTAAAGATACAGCCACACCAATACGGTCAATCACACTTGCCTGTTCAACAACTGGTTGTAGATACACTTTTCTTTTGAGATATGCTCAGAAAAAGAAATCCAACGGATAAAGGTCGGGTGATCTGGATAGCCAAATTATTGGTTCACCTTTTTCAATCCAATTTAACCAATTCCTGACTTGTAGACTATAATGTGCTGGAGCACCATATTGATACCAACAACGCTGTCTATTAATGATAGTAATGCCATCTAAAAATTCATATGATGTTATATGATTTGGCAAAATATGCGGACCACTAACTGTGTTGTTTAGCTATCTAGCACATATATTAACTAGCCATCGTCTTTGAAAGGATCTTTGTTGAGTTAAATAAAGATTTTCGTTAGCATCACACTAATGTCGAATATTATGCAAATTTATTATACCCTCGTGAGTAAACATAGACTCATCACTCCAAAGACAATGTTTGATAAAATTTGAATCATAATCTGTTCTGTTTACGAACCATTTACAACAATTAAGGAAAACTGGCATGTCTCCATCAAGCAACACCTGTACTTTTTGTGCTCTAAATGGATGAAATACACTTTGCTTTAGTAATCTATAAACTGCTACATGATTAACATGATTATGTGTTAGTGCTGAAATTCTGTGTGTGCTTATGCTAGGTTCTGCTTCAACAATTTCCAAAATTTCTTCTTCTTCAACGACTGTAGGTTTCTCCGGACGCTATGAAAGCTTTATTCTTAGATTTAATCCATCAGTTTTAATATACTTTTGCATCGGGATGACGCCGTAATGAAAACTTTGCCGCGTATACAGTAGCCGCTTAGTAAGTTAATATTAAAATAATAATAATATAATAATATTATAATAAAATAATAATAATAACTTAGACTTTTATACAAAGCCGAAATAATCAATTTTAATTGAGCTAGTAATTGAAAGTTGGAACATATAAGGTCCCGGACAAGATTCGGACCTGTATCTTCGGCTTTGACCGCCGGTACGCTAACCAATTGTGTCACCCGGATGGGCGATGAAATTGGAAAGATATACATCTAAATCATATACGCAACCATACATCAAGTTAACTTTCAATTACGTAATAAATAACACGTCTACGTTCCAGAATAAATGAGAACGTGAAAACAGCATAGTAAAACAACTAGATCTAGCGCGAAAATTCTCGAAGCCAACGTCAGAAAGCGCGAGCTCGCTTTATAAAAGTGAATTGGTATTGAGTGAAGGGAAGTCTTGATTGAAACTTTGACGCAAGCATACTATCGATAAGATTAGTTAACTCTACGTAGTAAAAGGGCTACATAAAATGTACAGTGTTGAGTAGTGAAAATTATTTTAATACATTATGGAAAATAGACGAATTGAAACCAATTATAAACTTGTACTATATTTTTGTTACAACTGGACATCAAAGTAACCAAAAGTGTATCAGGGGAAGACAAAACTAAACTCTAATAAGACCTTGCCAGAGGGGACAGTCTAACACGTAACGTCCCTGAATTACACCGGGGTTTTCTGAATAGAATGTTAAAGTAGTACAAGGTAAAGTTGATTGACAAACGGCTGATAGTAAAAAGAAAACTCCTTGTAAGGTAATACGTCTAACAGTGGAACAGTGGAACAGCGCTCTTGCATGAGAGGGGATCGAGAGTCGATTTTGTTTTAGCATAACAAAAGACAAAACCTAAAGGCGTCACGGTGTTTAAATTTCCAATACCAAAAATTCATGGAACACGCAGAAACCCATATGTTTCAAAAAGCTAAATCGCAATAATAAAAAATAACTGACCCGTTAGTCCTTTCTATTTCAAACCTGCAAGAAAGAATTTAGTATTAATCAAAAATAAGACAACCGTTTGTGGTTGTCTACTTAAACCTACGTACAAAATAATTTCCGTGAAATATCAACAACTTCTTCAGATTCCAATTTCAAGTTTATCGTTATCTAAATATTATACCTTCATTATTTTACCCATATCAAGGTGATGTTGTCTTAAATTTCAGAACAAACAGCGTGTGGCAACACTTTCATATATTGTCAGAGGCTTTAACGGCCGGAGTCATTATAAATATTTATGGTTCCGGGTTGAGACCGTGTCATCTTATAAACTAAGATCGATGTTTCGTCCACTTTTGTAAGGGGTTTCATCAATACAAGAAAAGAAAATGAAAATAAATAATAAAAATAATAATAATAATAAAGATAAGAATGATAATATTAAGCAGACAAAGCCACAGGACACCTTTTGGCTTAAATGGCCTGGTGAGCCTGCTAGTTCAGAATTAACTTACCTTACTCTTTACACTTTAACTTGTCTACTTAATATTGTTATTCTTATCTTTATTATTACGAATTTTATTACTTATTTTCATTTTCTTCTCTTGTTCTGATAAAGCTTCTTGCAAAAGTGGACAAAACGTCGACCTTAGTATATAAGATGACACAGTCCCAACTCAGAACCATAAATATTTATAACACTTTCATACTTTTCTTGTAAAACAAAAAAAAATAACTCAGATTGTAACTTAAGGTTCATGTATTAACCGAAATTTAGTTTCGTTAGTTTAATATTTTTACAGTAATGCACAAGAAATTAAATTCAATATATCATAATTTTTGATAGTTGCTCAATAATTAAATTCAGTCAAGTAATACGGATTAATAACTTACTTAATGAAAGAGCAAAATTTACAATTATTTACGTTTTGTTCTCCTTCTCAGATCTGTTGAAAGAATACGTATATTTCTTAAAAATATGTATGTTTCTAAAATGAAAATTTGAAGTATAATAATTATTCAACTAATTGTTATACAAATGTTTCACAGATTTCACCTATTTTTAAAGCACAAACAAAGCTAGGACGTACTGAAACAAAAATTATCTAAAGTGTTATTCAAACTAGTTTGTTAAAGTGACAAACAAACTGATGTGACACTAGAAAAACTAGGCCAGTGTCAGAATTTTTATAAAATTTCCTATTGTAGTGATCCGTAGGGTTTCTAAGTCGATTTCTCATTAGTTTATAATTATTACAAATATTATAGTGTACATTTCGATATTTGAAGGTATTTGTTAGGCTAGCTTAGTAACCACTTGCAGGTTTCTGAACGCACTCCGTTTTGTCAGAATTTATGTTATAAGGGCGCATGTGTAGAAACGATCGATCTAGTCGACAAGGTTAAACGACTTTGTTTTTAGATGTCAAGATGGCTGGTTGAAAGATTTCACTTGGCGGTTTTTTATTAAAGGTAATGTTTCATGTTTATAATGTAGGGGTTATTTAAGGTAATCTGATTACATCTTGTAATTCCAGCCTTTTTGAATGTGATGTTGGTACTTATTGTAAAACCATTAGTTATTTAACCATTGAAGGAATTATTTTAATGATTACCTGTTGCTTTTTTGAGATTGATGTATACAATGCTGCCTTGCCGGTTGTTTTAATTGTGATGCTTATTATAGATAAATTATTTACGATTTTATTGAACGCTTTTTGTATAAATGAGTGTGGTTTGGTTTAACAACCAAAAACTAATATTTATTTATCTGAATTGTTTATTTAGTATCTAAATCAAGGTAAAACTAAAACTAAACAGAGTTGGAACTACAATTGTGTTGCACTTATTGCAAAATCAAAAGCAGAGGTACCATTACTATAATTTTACGACAAACAATGAAAAGTACTGATATCATATTAAACCGAATTATTAGGCCAGTTTGAATATGAACAGTATTATATTTCTATGTTATATTTGTTTTGGTTTTAAGATAGAAATTGAATTAACCACAACGTTGTTGTGTATATTTTTGTTTGTAATGCCACGATGTGTTTAATTTTTAAAAAGGTATGTTTTAACCGATGCTATCATAATGAATAATTTTTTACATTTGCTTACAAGATTTAAAATATTTAACTAACATGCACTTATATAGAGATTTAGCGCCTGAATCTGGGCTTGTTTTTATGCTGTAGAATTTTGAATATGTATTTGCTGCCAACATATTTTGTATTTGTTTGATATTTGTGATGCATTTGACATTTTATTTATGTATAATTGTTTTATTTCAGCATATTAATCACATTTACAACGGTCCTGCTCACATCTGGGTTTAACTTAATGATATGTTTGTTGTTTTGTTTATCCTATTATCTAGCCGATGTTCCTATATAATTAACTAGTATTTAACGTTTGTGATAATTATTGTGATGTAATTAAATTGAACCTCTGGTATGATCGACCATCTCGTGCCTTTCGCGTTTGCATTTATGACTATGTTGGAGATAGTCTATTCAATAATAAGCGCCTTTTTAACTATGGGCAATCATACCATAAGTTCATTTCAGCGATTCATCTCATCTTGTCAATGTACTTGTAGTTGTACCCTTTTGCAAATAATAGGAAGTCGGTTAGCCTTTGTGAAATATTTTGTAACACGGGCTGGAAACCGTTAATGTATGTATGTGGGCGCGTGTAATCGAGCCTTGTTAAATATTACTAATATTTTATATCCGTACGGGGAGGAACATTGGTAGTCAAGGCAGATTTTACCTTCCTGGTGTCCCCCCGCTTCAACTTCAGCTGGGTAGTATTGGCTATCCGATCTCAGTTCCTACCAGAAAAGACTAGCTGGTTTACACTAACATTACTTCAGTTGTCATGTGTGGTATGTCTGGGTAACAGTTGACATCCCATTAAATTCAGTGTTGGTGATCTGGGTACTTGTACGTTACCCGTCCTTGTCGAAATGTGCTAAATGCAGCTGGAAGTGTGAGAGCAGTTTTGGAGTTTTCTCTGCCGTGCTCTTTCTCCAATCGCCCAGGTTGAGTACGGCACTGTTTGCTTTAAATGTCATTTCTATGCTTTCATGCCAATGACCTATTTATTGGTTATTGTTTTGATTAAAAGTCAAGTTAGGTAAATGCTGTAGTTTTATTTCAAACCTTCCCGCCTTAACGCTATCTTCTCAGTGTGAATTTGGGTTACATTATAACAACACAATGTAGAAGTCGTTAAGCCACTGCCACTAGATGTTTATAGAGGGCGTTTTAGGTCAGCCTTCAGGTCGGTTACACTACACTAAAAAGAAATAATTTTAATAACAAAAAAAATTACAAGTTTATTAACTACGTCAAGCGTGTTATAAACGCCCTACTGCTCGAAATTTTACAAAATGTCATTTATGAAACCTCAATAATTTGCAATTTAGCAGACACAACAAATAATCTTGGTACAAAATTCAATGCAAATAATGAGACACCCCAGGTACAGCAAAATGTTAAAATTTTTATTTTAAGTAGTTACTTTAGGTCAAAACGATTTCTTTATAACATTGGAAGAGTCCTTCAGCTAACAGCAAGCATCTGTTTCACAATGCCAAAGCAACCAAGATAAGTAAGTGCCAACAACAACATCCTACAGCTCGTTTTGAATTATCTTCTTTATACATAAATGCAAAACTCCATTTTGTTAAACTCAAACTATTATCTTACAAGTTATCATCAAAGTTGTCATCGAAGTTGTTATCGAAATTGTTATCGAAATTGTTATCGAAGTTGCACTAATAATAAAGAATTAATTTTATATCAAATAATGGAAAACTAGCATACCGTTAAGAAGTTTCGTTTCTAACAAACACGATGTAGACCAGGTCAGTGCTCTAATACAAAATAACCGAACCTCTGCTTTCATGTTATCGATTTATTATCCGTGGACATGTTGCCCTTATGAAGATAGCGAGGAAGTCCTCGTACTATTTCGAATCTAACCTTATCAAGCGCGCTACCTGCGCGTGGAACAAATGACCAGTTCTTATACAAGGCAAATGATGATAATGGTCAAAATTACTAAACTTTAGAGTTTTCAAACGAACCTACAATTATTGAATAAGAATAAATACGTTAATGTATTAATACGAATGGAACAACCTTGTGTAACTGTAACAGGAACAATGTGAATAAACAGTATTTCGGCGAATTAATTCTTTTAAAGCACAACGAAGTTCAGATTGCATCGTCCAAGCATAGGGACTTGCAATGACCGGAATTTATTTCTGCTACAAACTATTGCAAAAAAAGAATTTGCCTGAAAATTTACTTATATAAAAATTTAATAGAAGATTGGTGTTGCTCGAATCGACGACGTTAGGTTGTTAATTAAAGTTTAGACGCCAGTAGATTATTTGAAGCACTTACAATGGTAAGTAACTATTTTTCTTAATCTTCTTTAGGAATTAAACCACTCATAGTTTTTAAAAATTATCTTTATTTACGTTTCTATCCATGACCGAGGATCGTTGTCAACGATTAAGAAAAATGCTAAACAAACCACAACAAACATACTGGGAGTAGGTACGTAACTAGATGTCTACACGAACTGTATAATGTTTAGTGGCAACAACTATTTAAAAGTTTCAAAATGGAAAATAGACAATTAAAATTATTAAAATTACCGCAAGATAATGTTTTCTTAATTAGAATAGGCATAAATAATTGGAATGGTTTGTAATATGCGGCACGGATCAATTTGCATGAAAATATTTACTTTTTAAAACGTTTTAGACGATTTTAGAGCATAAATTGGTAATTACGTTCTGGAAAAAGTCAAAGCTGGTTAACCAAAAGAAGATCTGTAACGGTGAAATTTAAATCAATTTATTTTAAGTAATTTATAAACACGCACGTTTAATTTAAGAGTAAGTATAGTGTGTAAATGTCAATTTAATTTAAGGGTTTGACAATTCCACAATACAGGTTTTCCGCATTTCACAAGGTAACAATCGAACCTAACTGAATTCAGATAAGTTCAATGCGTTTTAAGGTGAAAGAATTACTAGACTTATAAAGATAATTGTACATATTAAAGAAGATTTAAATGTAGATTTGTTTATAAATGATAATTACGTGTTTAAAATTTCTATAGAATAAGTAAATGATCATCCTATTTTTAAGAGATATTTTGAACTATTTATGTAGAATATAAATTATTTTTCATTCCTTTTGTATTTGAGGTATTGTGTGTAAGAGAAAGTTGTTCTGCATGCATTATTTTGTATTTAAAAGATTGTTTGTAAGAGAATTATTTTGTCTTATTATAAATCTGGTGTATAATTACAATGGTTTTATTAATCATAGAACTAGCAAAAACAATTGGACTACGGGCAATTAGAAACATTCGTCATAGCATCTTTTATTAGGCGTACGACCCAGGGCGACCACAAATTTTATTTAAACGTTAGCAGGTTATGGGTCTGCTGGTTAATAAAGCATACTTTCGGTTTAATTCAATTATGTTCTATTTTTATTTTATTTATGTTCTACTTTTTATATTTATTTTATAATTTTCAATAATTCCAATTTATATACAATCTCAATTTAGTAAGTAACTACAATACTTAATGCCAATAATAACTTTTTTTTTAAATTTTGTAGTATGTTTGATAAATAATAAAAAAAGAGTACGATTTATTAATCAGCTGACCTATAACCTGATAACGTTTAAATTTTATATATATATATATATATATATATATATATATATATGTATATATATATATATATATATATATATATTTCAGTCAATAAGATGGAATAATTACTTAGACCTTTATGTAAAGCCCAAATGATCATTTCAAATCGGGCTAGTAATTGAAAAATGAAAAATATAAGGTCTTGGACAAGACTTGAAAAGCTTCATAAAGGTTCAATTAAACAGCAAAATCAGCAACATTCATGTAAAATTTTACGTTACCTTCGTTCTACTCGAATACCTACTTTTTAACATATTTTAAGAAATTATTTTAATGGTTCTCCTCTGCTTGTATAGTTAAAATCTAACGTATTTAGAGTATTATTCTCGCTAAAAATAATGTAAACCATCTAAAGAAAATAAAAACGTACCTCCTACATTGGAAACTTTTTCGTTTTTGCACATTAGTATAAATAATCTTCTTTCTTAGTTGGCGCTAAACAACAGCAGTTCAAATAGCTTAAGATACAAACACGACGTCGAAGTCTACAATAGCAAAGGCTTATCACTCGACCGCGACCTTATTTTTCTCGCGATTATATGTAGGTATAATATGCTTACAACAATTCTTATCGTTACTCTATAACTAATTAATTTCCTGCTATATTTATCAATAAAAACACTCAAGAGTTGTATGATCTTAGTTGGTGAAAAAACACAAAGGAGTACATTTAGCATGAGTCATTCAATATGTTAACACTACTTTGACTATTTTTAACTATATTAGCACTATTTAATGTTAATTGTTTCTTTTTACAAATACAAAAAATATATTGAAATTAACAAATTCGAATTATCAGAATCAACAAAAGGTTCTGTCCTTGTGCATATACCTTCCATAAATTCGAATGTTCAATTCTTTGGTTAATTTGGTCTTGCTACAAGCAAAACGGTCATGCGAATATATATATATATATATATATATATATATATATATATATATATTGTAGTGGATTTAAAGGGTTAAATTTGGGTATAAACAATGCAATTTCAAAACACCCTGTATAGAGAAAGGAACCATTTATATACGCCCAAATTTATTTCATTTATTTAATTTAAATTAACCAGGATTGACGTATTGTTATAATTAGGGATTAAAAAGTAATAAGTTCATAAAGAAAATCAGTTTTATAAGCCTATAGAAATCATTAATTAATTTAATTTATTTTAATTTAAAAAGTAATAACGTCAGAAAACGCATCAGTGCATGCAAAATCAATAAGGCAAAAGCTTTCTTAACAAACAAACAGACATCTGTTGTATAGAATACCGTGAAAACAAGCTCCGAGAATTGTTATTTTAAACGATCATTAATTAGGCACACCTGCATGTTGGAAAAGTCATCTTCCGCTTATTTGTAAGCATAACAAGGCGAGCTTCAAGGAAATATTGTTCAACCGTCGGTGGTTTCGCATAAACGCTAACAAAAGTTTCTTAAAGTGCAAAAGCGATGAACATTCAATAATACGATACAGATAAAGATGGGTATAAGAACATTCGATTTCATAAGGCACGTACTCAATCCACGTGGACGCGGTCAGCAATATCGATTTTCTACCACTCAAGCAAGGTTAGAACGCGACATCAAATATGCATAAGACGGAAATACAATATTACAGGCGGAGTTTTATGTCGTCATAGGACTAGGTCATTGGTCGAAATAGTTAGTTTTACAATGGATGAATACGCGACAGGTGAGCGCGAGAGTTTGTATGATATAGCGTGTTGACGATGGAATATTTCTGGAAGTTTTAAAACGGTTATACAAAATTTGCACAAATATTATTTTCGATTAAGAATTTCAAGTAAAGTGTGGCTAAGAGGGGCCTGGTTTTATTGTATAAATACGGGAAGAAAATTAATAGGGCTCTCTTTAATTTTGCATCGCTTAACGACGTATAATAATCAACCGACGAGGCTTGTGAGTATTAAAATTTGTAAAATTCAGTAAAATAGTATTAGATTTTTTGTGGCCTTATAGTTAGTAACGCAATTAGTGGCAAGTAATTTAAATTTAACTGAGGTCCACGAATACTCTAACAAGCTCGTAAATTAATAATACAGTATTAAATAAGTGTAATATAAATGGATTTGGATGTTGGAATTGATAGTGAATGAGTAGCACAAAACTCAACTTAGATTGTGTTTTCATTTATAAATAGCTGGTGGAGCAGCGCGCATAATCACGAAGCCGAGGGGTTCAGGAAGATAACGCATCATCTACGGAGAGGGACTCTGGACGCATTTTCCAGGTAACTCATTTGAATTTTCTGTTTTTTTGATAAACTGTTGAAATTATTTATGATGTGTGAGTGAACGTTGATGGTTATTTTGGTAATTTAACGTATTGAAAAAGATACGTATAACTGACTATTATTATGGTATTTTGAATATAAAACAAAAGGTGTACGTAAAGTTTATTAAATTTCTTGATGAATTTAAATTTAATTGTAAAGAGTACATGGGTTTTTTTGTTTAAGTTTGTAGTAATAGTATGCAAAGTGGCAAGTTAATAAACTGGGTTATCATGAGCTCACCATACTCCAGTGTGTAGTAATAAATCAAGATAAGGTATTATTTGCGGCCCATTTACTCCCGTTGCATTAAATGTGTTTGAGATTACAATTTTAAAAACAAGGACTTTACAAAGATAGTATTTATTGAAGTGTAACTAGAGTACATAACTATGAATTATTATTTGTAAATACCGGTAAATAAATATTGTATGATTGTTGTATTATTTGTGATTTTATTGAATGGTATGTGAATGGTTAAGAGAATGAGAGTAAATGTAGGTATCCGAGAGGAGGCACAGCTGAGCTAGCCTGGGAAGCTGCTGAAGAAACTAATTTGATGAAGCAGAATCCAAGTAAGAAAAGTTTTGAGAAAATTTTATATTTTTGAAATTAATGTTTTTGAAAACTGGCGAGGTTCAAAGCTAAGTTCCACGGCAATTTATGACGGCCCAACGGTGGGGCTCAAATGTTTTTTAGAAAGTTCCACGGCAATTTATGACGGCACAACGTTGGGGCTCGAATGTATTTTTGTAAGTTCCACGGCAATATATATATATATATATATATATATATATTATGCTGTGATAAGGGGTTGTTTAAGGGTGTATTTTATAGTAAAAGTCGTTTAGAAATGAGAAATTACCATAGGCAGCAGAAAACTGCATTTATTTAGTAAAGAATTGAGAAATGGAAATAGTTTGTAAATAGTAAGCAGTCAACACCCTGTATATAAAGTATAAATAGTTTTAAGCGACGCAAATACACACAGGAAGACGCATAGTTAGCGTAGAAACCAGGAACACATGCATTAGGTAAATAGTAAATATTTAATACCCTGTAGATAAAGTTTTAGTTAATTTAGGCAATGCAAATAATGATATTTTTCAGTGGAAGCACGCGTATTTATAACTAAATATAATAAAGTGTAATTAAACACGCATTCAAAAGAGATCCAAACAATTAGGTTAATACTGAGATAAGAAATAGAGCTTCAAGAAGCATTATGTGAATGCGTACAAGTAGTTAAGAACTTTGATAAAAAGAGGTGATTAAAAAATGCGTAAATAACGTGCAGATATGAAAATTAAAAGTTGTTTATGGAAAAGCAATTAGATTCATCAAAACACCGCATGTTTGATAACGAAGACAGCTGCGACCAGGCCACAATTATTGGAAAGCATAGAAAATTACATCAGAAACTACTTTAAATGCAAATATTTGATTGGTTAAAATGAGCGACGAGTTTGTAGACCATACCCACTTACGGAGTAGGAGAGGAAAGATATATTAACAGGTACAGTGATAACGAAGTCAGTTTTAAACTCAACAAAGGTCGAAGTGCGCCACTATGAAATAAAGTGATACGTAATAATAATTCAAAGTGAAAAATTATATAAGTGCGAAAATGAAAATTACGATTGCCGATTAAACGGCTTCGAGTCAGGGGAGAAAAATCCAAGTTCTGAGTCCGTGGAGAATAAATGTAATTTCGAGTCAGGGGACAATGATAATAAGAATTCTATTCTAAAGCCGGGGAGAAAAATCCAATTTCCGAGTTCTGGGGGAGAATAATACAATTTCTAAGTCCGGGGAAAATAAACTACGATTTCTGAGTCCGTGGAGAATAAATGTAATTCAAAGTTCTGGGGGAGAATAAGACAATTTTTAAGTCAAGGGAAAATAAATGATGATAATCCAATTCTAAGTTCGGTGAAATTGATAAGAAGGAATAAGTCTGAATGAGATGACAATAAATTGGGGTGCAAAAGTATAAGTTAATAATGGTAGTCCAGAGGGTGATGGCAACAATTTAAATGCAATGGTTCAAGTGTGTGGATAAACAATATTTCAAATGGGCATGTAATAATCCTGAATTGGGGCAAAATAATTTTTATTCAAATGGATGCATCAATGCAAAGAAAATAGACCAGGCCAGATTTTAGTTATAAGACATTTTATTTTTCTATATTTTTTTATTTTGAATATTGAATTTGCTTAATATAATATGAATGTGAAAAGTCAACAAAAAGGATTTGAATCGTATAAAGTGCGTGATATGATAAGAGGTTTAGAACGTTCCACACTTCTTTTTTTATCAAGATCATAGGTTTTTTTGGTGACTGGGTTTTTGATTAAAAGTATATGATTTTGATAAATGAGATTTACAACACTAATTAATTGAAAAGTGTATTTCAAATAATTTACAAAAACTGTACATAATATTTGTTTCATTATATA
Organism: Platerodrilus igneus; assembly: GCA_036346225.1. NCBI lineage: Eukaryota > Metazoa > Arthropoda > Insecta > Coleoptera > Lycidae > Platerodrilus > Platerodrilus igneus. Next base: position 10,861,749 of record JARFIW010000791.1, read on the forward strand.
GAATCGAATTAACTGAATTTTATAATTCCAAATAAATGCTAGTCGAGGTTATAAGATAAAGTTAATGGGAGTGATTTGATAATTGAAACAGTTCAAGGAGGAGCTATAAGTTGAATACGAAATTGATAACAAGTAAGGCGGTAACGTATCAAATTTTGTTATTGGTAGACAAGGTTGGTTCAAGATAAAATCCAGTTAAGTTTCTGGAGGGAATTATAGCAATATTAATAAGACAGCCCAACGTCGGAGAACGATAATTACAATTCTTGTTTATACATAGCAATATTAATATGCTCGACCAAAAGATGGGGCGCGAATAATTAGGGAGCATAGCAATAATAATATAACAGCCCAACGTAGGGGCTCGATAATTCCGGTAGTACATAGCATAAACATATATATATATATATATATATATATATATATATATATTGATGTGATAATGAATCATTGAGCACCTCATTCTGTGAGAAAACAGACCCAAAAATATCATTTTCCAATATTTAAATTATACCCTGTATAACATTCTCATAAGATTTCGTTAACAAGATTAACGTAATCCCTTGCAAATAACACGCTTCAAAGACAAGTACCTAGGTGTTCTTCTGAAAAATACAAGTTTTATTACATTTAGAAAGATAATAAAATGTAAGTTACATGCTCTTTAGGAATATCGGTCAATAAACGCTATTTATTCAAAATGTTATAACACAATTGCGAGTGATTTTTCTTCCAAAGAAGTTTATTCCGAGACAATTCTGGAATAAATTATATTTGCGTTATTTAATACAAAAATACGGCATTTCTTCTAGAGAATTCTGAAAAGCTATAAATCATAAACAATTAACAAGATAATTATTTTTCGTCAATTAGTTTAAGTCGATTTGAGGAAAAAAATAACACCAAAACACTATAAAACCGAGGTAATGAGTTTTAATAGCTTAATATTTCAGAAGTTCGTGGGAGAGAGATAGTAACAATTTTCCTTTCTAAACTTAAGCCGTAAATTGCATTTATAAGCGTTATTTATATCTACGTGTGCATGTAAATTACCTAGATAATGTGTGTAAAAGAAGAATGTTTTTGAATGTACAGACGATTGTTCATAAATGTTCCTCGAGATTTCTTTGTTTCATTTCATTTTCGTAAAATTCACAAAATATATGTTGCTTAGCTAGCTAAAGAGGAAAAAGGGCATAAATTCACATTTTCTAAGCATGCATTGCATCGTTATATTAGTCAGGGTTTTAGCAAGCATCATAACAATATATATATATATATATATATATATATATATATATAGAAATTAATAAGATGAAATAATAACTTAGACTTTTTAAGTAAAGCCCAAATGATCATTTCAAATCGAGCTAGTAATTGAAAGAAGGAAAATATAAGGCCTTGGACAGGATTTGAACCTGCATCTCAGTTGTTGAGCGTTGCTTCCTGTCTATATCTGACATAAGTCAAAAACTTGACAATTTCAGATATGATTGACAATAATGATAAACGTAATTGAAAGTTAGGTTTATATATGGTACTGTACACGATTTAGATTTGTAAATTTCCCAATTATAGCCATCGGCCTCGGTAGCGTAATTGGTTAACGCACAGTTCCGGCAAAACTGAGATGCAGGTTCAAATCCTGTCCAAGGCCTTATATTTTCCTTCTTTCAATTACTAGCTCGATTTGAAATGATCATTTGGGCTTTACTTAAAAAGTCTAAGTTATTATTTCATCTTATTAATTTCAATACGTTAGTATTTATCAACTTACCTTGTGTAAAAAACTACTTATAATATATATATATATATATATATATATATATTGCTGTGATAAGGGGTTGCTTAAGGGTGCACGTTATAGTAAAGGTCGTTCAGGAATGAGTAATTAGAATAGGCAGCAGAAAACTGCACTTATTTAAGGAAATAATTAAGAAATAGACATAGTTTGTAGATAGTAAGTAGTCAACACCCTGTATATAGAGTAGAGATAGTTTTGGGCGATGCAGGTAAACATAGGAAGACGCATAGTTGGCGTAGGAATGAGAAATACATGTATTAAGTAGATAGTAAATATTAAATACGCTGTAGATAAAGTTTAGTTAATTTAGGTAAAACAAATAAGGATATTTTTCAGTGGAAGCACGCGTATATTTAGAAATAAATGATAAAGTGTAATTAGACACGCATTAAGAAAAAGAGTTCCAGACGATTAAATTAATACGGATATAGAAATAGAGTTTCAGGTAGTTAATATAAATGCGTACAAAGATCTAACCATTTTGATAAGAGAAATGATTAAAAATTGCGTGAATCGCATGTAAACATGAAAATTTAAAGTCGAGTTGCATCAGTTGTTTATGGAAAAGCAAGTAATCTATCAAAATACAGCATGTTAATAATGAAAGACAGCTGCGGGCAGGTTGTGATTATGGGAAATCGTGGAGCATTACATCAGAAACTGCTCTAAATGAAATTATTTGATTGGTCAGAAACAAGCGACGAGTTCTAGACCATACCCACGGATGGAGTGGGAATTCGAGATTATATTAGCAAGCACCTTGATAAGAAAGTCAGTTTTGAACTCAACGAAGGCCGAAGTGCGTTGCCATTAAAACAAAGTAATACGTAATAATTATAAAAGTGAAATAAAATGAGTGCGAATACGAAGATTATAATTGCCGTTTAAACGTAAGTACGTTTTTAATGAATTTATTGTATACTAAGACATAAAAATAATAGGGCTTCGAGGTCTGAGGGAAATAGACTATGATTCTGATGTTAAGGGAAAATACAGTAATACAATTTAGATGTCCAAGGAAAAGAAGAATAATACAATCTTGAAGTACAGGGTGAAACAAACTACAATTTTAAGTCTAGGGCAAGAATGATAAAAGTCTAAGTTTGAAGAATTGAAATAAATTGGGGTGTATAATTTAATGGTGGTGGTCCATAGTGTAATGGCAATAATTTGAATGGAATCCAGAATTGGGAAGATCATTTTATTGGAAGCGTCGATGTGAAAAAGATAAAACCAGGTCAGATCTTTAGTTATAAGACATTTGTTTTCTATATAAATTTTTATTTTATTTTAATATTGAATTTGCTAAATATGATATGCTTGTGAAGAAGTCAACAAAAGAGGTTGCATACGTATAGAATGAGTAATATGATAACAGGTTTAGAATATTCTACACTTTGTTGGTAAAGATAATAAGTTTTCTTTGGTGACTTTGGGTTTTTGAATACATACTAGATGGTTGTTAATAAATGAAATTTATAAGGTTAACTAATTTAAAAATGTATTACAAATAATTTCAAAAGCTGTACATAACATATTGGTTTCATTATATAAAATCGAAATTTACTGAATTTTATAATTCCAAATAAATGCTAGCCGAGGTCATAAGATTTAAATAGTACAAAGGCGGAGCCACAAGTTGAATAGGAAATTGATAACCCGCAAGGCGGTAACGTATCGAATTTTGCCATTGGTAGATAAAGTTGTTTAAAGATAAAGTCCAGTTGATAGCAATATTAAGAAAACAGCTGGAGGAGGAGATAATTACAATTAATAGTGAATATTAAAACGGTGGTCCAATAATTTAGAGTACGTAGAAAATTAATAAGGCGCACAACGAAGGGGATCAAGAATTCCAGTTCATAGTAATAAAAACATCAGCCCAAAGTAGGGGCGAGAAAATTCCGCGAATAGTATAGCAATATATATAGACAAAAATGCACAAATGTAGTTGAAAGTTAGGTTGATGTATGGTTGTGTACATGATTTAGATTTGTAAATTTTCCAATTGTCGTCATCGGCCTCGGTGGCGTAATTAGAAAACGCATAGTCCGGGAAAGACTAAAATACAGGTTCGAGTCCTGTCCTGGACCTTATGTTTCTCATCTTTCAATTACTAGCTTGATTTGAAGTGATCATTTGGACTTTGCATAAAAGTTTAAGTTATTGTTTCATATTATTAATTATACTTATATATATATATATATATATATATATATATATACATATATATATATATATATATGATATATATATATATATATATATATATTGATATATACAGGGTGAGTTTTTAGTGTGGCAACGGTCGATAACTCCGTTATTATAAAAGCTACGTAAACCAAATTTGGAGGCATATTAGGCATGCCTAAATTGCACATTTTAAAAATACTTGGAAGCATACAGGGAGTTTCATAATTCCAGGCCATATTAAACTTACATTTTTTTTAATGGAACACCCTATATATTATTACATTTTTGAAAAGCCCATAAAAAGAGCTTTAATTTGATATCAAATTGTATCTATCTATTCCTTTTAGTTTTTGAGATATTCAACTGTTTTTAGAAAAATTGACCCCGATTAGATACATTGCCACTGCACTAATACACAACTTATGTTAATTTTCAAGATGCAGAAAATTTTACCATATACCATAGTATATTTGTAAATATCACTTTTTTGAAATTTCTTCACAGTATACAGGGTGTGTCAGGTTTCGCAAAATGCAATTTTTAAAATTTTTTTTAAATGGCACCCTACCAACTTTATTACTACAATGGATAGTTCATTAAGTGTTCTTTCATTTTTGTTAAACATTCCCTATACCTAAATCCATTACTTTCTGAGATATTTTTTATTTTCTTCAAATTTTATTAATGTTTTTAATTTACATAACTAAAAGTAACTTACTATTGGAGAATATTATAAAACAATTAATACATATTGATTGAAAATCAACTACACTTATCCAATAACAATTTTTACTAAAGATATCACAACCTACAATAATACGCTATCAACAGAATTCTGCCAGATCAACAATATTCATTTTATAGAAAATGTTCAAGCAGGAAATCAGGCAGGCTTTGAAAAAATAACTATTACATGTAAAGTGTCATTTAGGTTTATTAATTGTAGTGTGTCGTCATTTAACAGGATATCTCTCTTGAGATATTCTTGATGCAAGTAGGAAATTTTTAAAACTTGCTCCCAATACCCAAATCATATTTATTTGTTCTTCCACTGTAAAATTCATTTTAAAAACTCCTTCAAAGATTACATTTAAAACAGAACTGATAATGTGTTAAATGACAACACACTACAATTAATAAACCTAAATGACTCTTTACATGTAATAGTTATTTTTTCAAAGCCTGTGTGATTTCCTGCTTGAACATTTTCTATAAAATGCATATTGTTGATCTGGCAGAATTCTGTTGATAGCGTATTATTGTAGGTTGTGATATCTTTAGTAAAAATTGTTATTGGATAAGTGTAGTTGATTTTCAATCAATATGTATTAATTGTTTTATAATATTCTCCAATAGTAAGTTACTTTTAGTTATGTAAATTAAAAACATTAATAAAATTTGAAGAAAATAAAAAATATCTCAGAAAGTAATGGATTTAGGTATAGGGAATGTTTAACAAAAATGAAAGAACACTTAATGAACTATCCATTGTAGTAATAAAGTTGGTAGGGTGCCATTTAAAAAAAATTTTAAAAATTGCATTTTGCGAAACCTGACACACCCTGTATACTGTGAAGAAATTTCAAAAAAATGATATTTACAAATATACTATGGTATATGGTAAAATTTTCTGCATCTTGAAAATTAACATAAGTTGTGTATTAGTGCAGTAGCAATGTATCTAATCGGGGTCATTTTTTCTAAAAACAGTTGAATATCTCAAAAACTAAAAGGAATAGACAGATACAATTTTATTTCAAATTAAAGCTCTTTTTATGGGCTTTTCAAAAATGTAATAATATATAGGGTGTTCCATTAAAAAAAAAATAAGTTTAATATGCCCTGGAATTATGAAACACCCTGTATGCTTCCAAATATTTTTAAAATGTGCACTTTAGGCATGCCCAATATGCCTCCAAATTTGGTTTACGTAGCTTTTATAATAACGGAGTTATCGACCGTTGCCACACTAAAAACTCACCCTGTATATATATATATATATATATATATATATATATATATATATATATATTCTACTGGCTAGTACTCCACCCCTCCGCCCTTAATTTTTATTTTATATATTTATTTACAAATTTATATGCACACGACTTTTTGTCGTCGCCCCTACTTTTTAGTATTCAATAATATGACTTCTATATGATGTGCTTTAGCAAAGTTTGGTTGGTTATCTATTTACTGTTCACTATATTTTATGCCTCGACTATATGAAACCTTTATCTCAGGGTGTTCACCTACTCACCGTGAGTTCAATCGTGAGTAGATGTGCACTGTCCAACCAAACTGCACACTCGTTTGTTTTACTACCTTTTTAATATGGAATTATTTACTGTATATGCCAAATTTTACTGATCAATGTTGCTTGGTGCCAAATTAATTTATGTATACTATTTCTGACTTTAATTTTGACGTTTTAAGATATTACACGGTACTTACCTGAATGATACTGCGATGAATGCCTTCTTTAAATGTTTCTGGCTCTAGATCTTATTCACCGTACGCACCTTCACAAGGATTCACAATCGCTGTTCACTTGCGTATCGCCTCCAGGTGTTCTTAACAATTTTGCTGACCACAAATCTGAAATAATTTACCCTAATTTTAGAATTTTGAATAAACCGTTGTATCTACTTCCCCTGCGTTAATTCTTCCTTATAATATGCTGCTCTCCTATTTTTCCTCTTCGTGCTCCAACCAATCCTTTCGCCTTTCCGTATCCAATCTCCAATCTATCCTGCCGTCCTATTCCAATTCAAACTATGCCCTGCTATTCTTTCAATATCCACACTATGTCCTACTGCCTTTAATCTATCCAAATCACTCCAAAATTATTAATATCGTCGTTGCTTCGCCGTCGCTTTGTATATCCACTCGAATCTCCTGCTGCCGTTTAACCAATCGTCCCAAATCCAATATCAATCTCGTTCAAACCTAAATAAATCGTCGCTTTCCCGTCGCACTATTTACCACTCTAAATATTCTTCTATACTCGTCGCTTTTATACTACCGATGCTTCTTGTACTTTCACTTGATTAAATCAGACTATTTTACTCAAACAAACATTTATTTCATCAAAATATTATACAACTTTTAACGCAGGTTTGCAAAACACGTCTTTATACTGAATATAATCGAAAGAGAGTCCTCCTTATTTACTTCGCTAAGCAATAAGCATAACAACCTTAGCTTACTTAATTACATTTTTAAAAGCATAAAATATCCAATAACAATTCGTCTTTACTCTAGTGTCCAAAATACCTTCACTATAGTCTTTATATACATTCATAATTTCTACCATTGGTCCTAAACACTTCACAATTCTCCAATAATATTTTATATTTCTATTCACTTATAATTTTGATTTTACAATTCGTCCAAAAGTTGATTCTATTTAAATGAAAAGCCAAAATAATTCACACAAGACCTGGACGCTTGGTTGATTGTAGACATCCATAGACGCGTCCGGTTTTCAGACGGCAAATGTACTTTCAATGGCTTATAAAATATCAACTCAGTATAAAACCTTAAGTACCGTGCATTGTATCAACGTCATAAAGTCATTTTGTTTACCTTTGGCACATACGTTTCAAACTAAATGGTACATACTTTAGCATATGTAAAGTACAGCAAAATATAGTTTTTAACTTATGGATCTGATTTATGAATCATGTTGCTTGGCATGCACCCTTTTTAACACAAATCTATCCTTAGAAGCCTTGTACCCCCCCCCTTACATTACATTATATATATATATATATATATATTGATATATATATATTACTCATATTTAGACCAGGGTAGAAAATTAAATAATCACATCAAATAATTTTAATCACCGTGTATAAGGAATTTTATTAAATAATACGCTTTATTAAAACCATGAAGCATAAATAAATTCGGTCGTTTCAGTAAAAATAAGAGATTTAAAATCATGTACAAGACGCTTTATATCAAAAGAAACAGAATTAAAAAGCTCTGCGTGTAATGTAATTATTCCTAAACAAATGGAAATTACGTGCAAAATTTATCTTGATTAACTCTATTTCAAGTAACCGGCATTGAACAAAACGTACAGATAATATCTATAGAAACTTGTAAAACCCAATAAAATGCAAATCCTAGAAGTGTTAGTTAGAAGTAGGATGTTTGAACACACCTGCGTATTTTAAAAGGCAATTTCAGTTTAATTTGTTTAGATAAACATGTCGATTCTAAGGATATTGAAACGGTCAGATGCTTTAGCACGAAATACAAAACAGGGTTTATTTAAAAAGCTCATTCGGCGAAAATTTTGCAGATAATTAATGTTTACAAAGAATCTTGGAGAAACCGGGGCTTAATATTCACGAGAAGGTGCGATACGGGGTTATTAAACCCAGATAGTCCACATGGACTAAAATATAATCGATAATAAAGAATATCAATTTGCACCAATACGAACAGGTTAGAAAAGGAAAGAGAAAATGCGTCAAGCAAAGACACATATAGTAAAAGGCGTGATTTAAGCAACGTCACGAGGGTCACAATTGGTTGAAAATAGGATGCAAATATCAGAGGTAGAAACAACAATTTCTGTACAAAATTAATTAGTTTTTCTCGGACATGTTTGCGTGCCGTGTGAGAATTTCTGAGTTTTAAATGGGGCGAGTGAAAATTCGTAAAACCGACGCGCGAGCGACGGACTGGGAACATAGAATGAGAAATTCTTAAGAATTGTCTGTTTTGAGGACAAAAGCGACGTGCCGGCTATTCGCTATATATACCGGTGGTAATATGAATTTCGGCCTCTTAGACTTTTGACTATTCGATGCGTTAAAAGCTCTTACATCCGCGACTTGATTCAAGATGTTAAACAGTGCATTTTAGTTTGATAAAATAATTTAAAATTTTGCTCGTATATTTTAGTGATTCAAAATAGTTTGTTATTTACGTGCTAACATGAATGTACTTCAGTGCACTTAGATACAAGGTAATAAAATTTAGTATCGCTGTACCAATTAGCAAAATTTACAACGACAAATGTATACACAAAAGTAGGCAGTTTTGGCGTATATTGGTGAAAGACGCATGAATTTCTTTGCTATTTTTCGGGGTGTTAATAATTAAATGGTTCAAATACGTGTCTGGATCCACGAAACAAGGGTCAGATATACACAGATGAGTTCCGGAAAAGCCCAGAAACAACTTTAAATAAATGGTGATGGAGAAAATTTTAAAAGCGTTGAGAATTAGAAGCCGTAAATATAATCCTGTTGGAATGGTGTGATTAACTAAAGGGACGATGTACATTGAAGCTCCGAGGACAGTAACCTTCAGGTAAATTATACTATTTTGTTTGACATTTTTGTGTGTGTTGAATAACTTTATAATTGATTTACTTTAAATGGTCATTAGTGAAATTGTACTAACCATAAAATTTTAATTTTAAGATGAAATTTGCTTGTTTAAGTAGAAAGGTGTATTTAGTATTGATGTTCTGAATTATGATGAAACTTTGGGTATGTCTTTGAGCTCAATTAGACGAACCTGGGTAATTAACGTAAAGGGGTGGTAGATGCTCCCTTTATACTCAGACTCCGGTCTGCTTATATTGTTATATTAATTAGTAGACATCCAACAAGGACTTTAATTCTGGATGCACGTTAAAGTGATAATAAAATTAATCTTGAAATTCTTTTTAAAACTGAATTTTATGCTGAAATTTAATTTGAAAATTTAATGTATTCTGAATATTGATGTAAATAGAGTTAACGTTGATGTTTGTGGTAGGAATGTGTTGTTTAATTTTATGAATGAGGAGGTTTATAAAATTAGGTGAGCAGCTGAAGCGAAACCAGGATCACAGCAGTTTATGACGCCCAATCGGTGGGACTAGAATTTTTTTGTTGAAAGGACCCAGTTCCCCCATTGAAAGGAGTATATCACAGCAGTTCATGGCGACCACAACGTGAGGGCTCGAATTCCAGATAGTGTTTAACTATTCCAGGAAACTGGAGATCTGAGAGAGAGAGTTTCTGTGTGTGTATAAATTTAAGAGTATTTTGAGTGTGTGTGAGTGAGTAGAACGTATGCAGAGAAAAGAGTTGTTAAGGAGTCAAGAAGTGGAAATTGGAAGTGACGATAGTGCATTGTGCGAAAAAAATTCTAAAATGGAAGAAGCTGGAGGCAGTAGAGATCAGTCGAGGACGGAATCAGGGGATCAAGGAAACGAGATGATATTGAGAATGTTAGAGAGGATGAGTGAAGAATCTAATAGAGCTAGGGAAGAATCGAATAGAGCGATGGAGGAGTCTAACAGAAAATTAGAACTGCTAAGCGATGAATCGAATAGAGCGAGAGGACTCAAATCGAAAATTTGACCGAATGAATGAGACATTAACAGGAGTTAGGAAACCCTAAGTGAGAAAATAGATAAGACGAATAAAGAAGTTTCAGAATTTAAAATAGTCTTACCGTAAAGATGGGGAAGTTGAAAATAGGGTTGAAAAAATGAGCGTGATATTACAGGACTTCGACAGGAAATGGGACATTTAAAGTCCGAAGTACGCATGTTCTGTGAAGAAGAGATTAATGTAAAATGACTGAAGTGACGGACTCCTGTAGGGATCAGTTAGGCAGGGTAGAACGCGAAGTTAGTAGTATTAAATACAACATGTCAAATTTAACGGGGATGGTCCCAGATTTTCTACAGGTGGAGTATCATTGGACCAACACATGAAATTTTATGGCGATAACAGGGTAAATCCACAAATTTTTATTAATAGTGTAAGAAATCTAGTGGGAAATTTATTTGACGAACAGACTAAACTAAATACGATAAAGGCTTTATTAAAAACAATGCGGAAGCGTGGTACAATTTAGTAGGACAGGACATAGACACGTATCAGGACTTTGAAAACAAATTTCTAAAGCACTACTGGAGTGACCACAGACAAGATCAGGTACGAGACGACTTAATCACAGGAAATTTAAGGAGAATTTTCAGGAAGTAGAGCAATATGCTATACGCAAGTATAGCATAGCAAAGCAACTGAACCCACCACTGACGGACCGACAAATTATTAAGTATTTATCACGACACTTCGAGGTAGACATAAGACAGCACGTAGCACTACAGAACATAGTGGACAGAGAAATGTTTTGGAATACCTGCAGAGGTACGACGACGTAAGTAGTGGACGACCTCGGGAAAACAGGGAAAGACAGATCAACACAGTTAGGTTTGACAATAGACGGGACAACTATGCTAGAAGGGGAATAATTACGGATACCAGCGACAGAATTGGGAACAGAGACGACCATACGTTAGGAGTAATAGTTTAGGAAGGGGACCTGCACAGAGACCGGAACCTACCAGAAGGAATAGTTCACCGGACATGAGGGGGACTGCTAATACAGACACGGAACGAGTGGAAACGCCTAGGACGTACGCTGAGGTGACGGCTAGACCAGGACCGAGTAGGGAAAACAGACCTGGACAGGATTTTTAGAACGCGACAGACCACTAGATTTCAGTGTAAATGTATATGAACATCCACGTGAATTTTTCAAAATTGAGGAGGAAGTAGAGCCAGAAACTGTAGAAAAATTATGTTTGCCAATTATTAATATAGAAATTTTTGAGAATAATATAGAAGTATTACTTGATACAGGGGCAGAGGCGAGTTTAATGTCGGAGGAATTCGTCAGCAAAATTAGGGATAAGGTTTGTGATAGAATTATGCCTATAAAGCGTAGTCATTTAGTAGCTCCAAATAAAAAGAAGTTTGCTGTAGTAAATAGTGTTGTGGTGCTTAGGATAGATATAGGAGGTTTAAGGAGTTTGTAATTGTGCCTGGACTGAAGTTTCAGAGCATTTTAGGTGTTGACTGTATGATGAAGTTAGGGGTGTTGATAGATATGGAACGGAAGGTAATAAGGATTAAGGATAGGGTAGTGCCATGGAAGGGCAGTTATGAAGTCACAGAGGATGACACGGGGTTGAATATTAATGTAGTAGAGGTAGAGGATGATGAAGTAAAACAGATCAACACAATAAGATGTCCAGAGGATAGGAGAGTAGAGGTTCAAGCTTTAGTACAAAAACATGCAGAATTAGTGGTGGTAGAAGTAACAGCAGCATATCGGGAGCAGGTGAAGGCAGAATTATTTTTGACGAGGTTAAGTGGCAAGTTTGTTTTTAATAAAGTAAATTTAAGGAATTCATTCTGGCGGATTCCATTGCATAAGAATTCTAGAAGGTACATAGGATTTTCCATAGAGGGAAAAATCGATAATTGTAAAGTAGTATCGTTTGGTTTGTCGGCAGAAAGGGAAACAATAATAAATGAGAAACAGGCAAGTGTAGGGACTGAAGAAGAAGTAAAATTTAAGAGTAAGGATAATAGGGATGATAAGTTTATTGTAGGTGAGATAACAGGGATGTTAAGTATAGATATAGAAGAGGGAGAGATAGGGATGAAGAGTATTAGAATAGTGAGAAGAAAGACTTGGAGGGTCAAGAAGAGAGTTAGATTTAAATAGGATAGGGATAGAATAGGTGTATATAGAAGAGTAGAAGTAGGTGTGTATAGAAAATAAAGCTAGGTATAGGATAAATATGGGAGATAATTAGGAATAGGTTTAGGATGAGAATAAAGAGTAAATGTAGAAAGAAAATAAGATAGGTTAAGTGTAGATATTTCATAGAAGATTAGTGGAGAGTTAGGAATAGAGTAAGAGTAGGATAGGCATATAGGATTAGGTAGGGGGAAGTGAAGTATAGTGAAGATTAATTAAAAGTTAGGAATAGGATAGGTATATAGGATGTATATAGGATTAGATGGATAAGTAGGATGAAGTTAGGGATAATTTCAGTTTATAAAATTAGGTGAGAGTTAGGAATAGGATAGGGATATAGGGTAGGTGTAAATATTTTTTTTGGATTAGAGACAAAGTAGGTAAGTTAGATAGATAAGGGTAGAGAGAGATAGGCATTTTTTTTGTAAATTTTGTTTGCGGTTTAAATATTTTATATTTGCATTCAAATAAGTGGGATTATTTGTATTCAAATAGGGGGAAAATACTCATATTTAGACCAGGGTAGAAAATTAAATAATCACATCAAATAATTTTAATCACCGTGTATAAGGAATTTTATTAAATAATACGCTTTATTAAAACCATGAAGCATAAATAAATTCGGTCGTTTCAGTAAAAATAAGAGATTTAAAGTCATGTACAAGACGCTTTATATCAAAAGAAACAGAATTAAAAAGCTCTGCGTGTAATGTAATTATTCCTAAACAAATGGAAATTACGTGCAAAATTTATCTTAATTAACTCTATTTCAAGTAACCGGTATTGAACAAAACGTACAGATAATATCTATAGAAACTTGTAAAACCCAATAAAATGCAAATCCTAGAAGTGTTAGTTAGAAGTAGGATGTTTGAACACACCTGCGTATTTTAAAAGGCAATTTCAGTTTAATTTGTTTAGATAAACATGTCGATTCTAAGGATATTGGAAACGGTCAGATGCTTTAGCACGAAATACAAAACAGGGTTTATTTAAAAAGCTCATTCGGCGAAAATTTTGCAGATAATTAATGTTTACAAAGAATCTTGGAGAAACCGGGGCTTAATATTCACGAGAAGGTGCGATACGGGGTTATTTAACCCAGATAGTCCACATGGACTAAAATATAATCGATAATAAAGAATATCAATTTGCACCAATACGAACAGGTTAGAAAAGGAAAGAGAAAATGCGTCAAGCAAAGACACATATAGTAAAAGGCGTGATTTAAGCAACGTCACGAGGGTCACAATTGGTTGAAAATAGGATGCAAATATCAGAGGTAGAAACAACAATTTCTGTACAAAATTAATTAGTTTTCTCGGACATGTTTGCGTGCCGTGTGAGAATTTCTGAGTTTTAAATGGGGCGAGTGAAAAATTCGTAAAAACCGACGCGCGAGCGACGGACTGGGAACATAGAATGAGAAATTCTTAAGAATTGTCTGTTTTGAGGACAAAAGCGACGTGCCGGCTATTCGCTATATATACCGGTGGTAATATGAATTTCGGCCTCTTAGACTTTTGACTATTCGATGCGTTAAAAGCTCTTACATCCGCGACTTGATTCAAGATGTTAAACAGTGCATTTAGTTTGATAAAATAATTTAAAATTTTGCTCGTATATTTTAGTGATTCAAAATAGTTTGTTATTTACGTGCTAACATGAATGTACTTCAGTGCACTTAGATACAAGGTAATAAAATTTAGTATCACTGTACCAATTAGCAAAATTTACAACGACAAATGTATACACAAAAGTAGGCAGTTTTGGCGTATATTGGTGAAAGACGCATGAATTTCTTTGCTATTTTTCGGGGGTGTTAATAATTAAATGGTTCAAATACGTGTCTGGATCCACGAAACAAGGGTCAGATATACACAGATGAGTTCCGGAAAAGCCCAGAAACAACTTTAAATAAATGGTGATGGAGAAAATTTTAAAAACGTTGAGAATTAGAAGCCGTAAATATAATCCTGTTGGAATGGTGTGATTAACTAAAGGGACGATGTACATTGAAGCTACGAGGACAGTAACCTTCAGGTAAATTATACTATTTTGTTTGAACTTTGAGATTTTGGTGTGTGTTGAATAACTTTATAATTGATTTACTTTAAATGGACATTAGTGAAATTGTACTAACCATAAAATTTTAATTTTAAGATGAAATTTGCTTGTTTAAGTAGAAAGGGGTATTTAGTATTGATGTTCTGAATTATGATGAAACTTTGGGTATGTATTTGAGCTCAATTAGACGAACCTGGGTAGTTAACGTAAAGGGGTGGTAGATGCTCCCTTTATACTCAGACTCCGGTCTGCTTATATTGTTATATTAATTAGTAGGCATCCAACAAGGACTTTAATTCTGGATGCACGTTAAAGTGATAATAAAATTAATCTTGAAATTCTTTTTAAAACTGAATTTTATGCTGAAATTTAATTTGAAAATTTAATGTATTCTGAATATTGATGTAAATAGAGTTAACGTTGATGTTTGTGGTAGGAATGTGTTGTTTAATTTTATGAATGAGGAGGTTTATAAAATTAGGTGAGCAGCTGAAGCGAAACCAGGATCACAGCAGTTTATGACGACCAATCGGTGGGACTAGAATTTTTTTGTTGAAAGGACCCAGTTCCCCCATTGAAAGGAGTATATCACAGCAATATATATATATATATATATATATATATATATATATATATATATTGCTGTGACACCTACAATATCCGTGAACTACGCTTTTCGAATCGAGCCTCACGAATTGGGCGTCAAGAATGCCGTGAAACCTACAAAAAGCTATTCATTACCTTAACTGTGTTGGTCCATTGACTTTCTTCTGTTAATCGCCTCGGCTGCTCCTCTAGATAACTTTCATCCTCATACATAAAAAAAACAAACACATTCCTACCACAAACATCAACGTTAACTCTATTTACATCAATATTCACAATACATTAAAATTTCAAAATTAAAATTCAGCATAAATTTCAGTATCAGAAAATTTCAAGATTAAATTTGTTATCATTTTAAAGTGCATCCAGAATTAAAGTCCTTGTAGGATGCCTACTAATTACTATAACAATATATGCAGAGTACAAAGGGAGCATCTACCACCCCTTTACGTTAATTAACCAGGTTCGTCTAATTGAGCTCAAAGACATACCCAAATTTTCATCATAATCCAGAACATCAATACTAAATACCCCTTTCTACTTAAACAAGCAAATTTCACCTTAAAATTAAAATATTATTGTTAGTACAATTTCACTACTGTCCATTTTAAATAAACAAATTATAAAGTTATTCAACACACACCAAAATCTCAAAGTTCAAACAAAATAGTATAATTTACCTGAAGGTTACTTGCACTCGTAGCTTCAATGTACATCGTCCCTTTTGTTAATCACGCCATTTCAACTGGGTTATATTTACGGCTTCTGATTCTCAACGCTTTAAAAATTTTCTCCATCACCATTTATTTAAAGTTGTTTCAGGGCTTTTCCGGAACTAATCTGTGTATATCTGACCCTAGTCTTGTGGATCCAGACACGTTTATGCACCATTTAATTATTAATACCCCCGAAAAATAACAAAGAAATTCATACTTCTTTCACCAATATACGCCAAAACTGCCTACTTTTGGTGTATTCATTTGTCGTTGTAAATTTTACTAATTGGTACAGTGATACGAAATTTTATTACCTTGTATCTAAGTGCACTCAAGTACATTCATGTTAGCACGTAAAGAACAAACTATTTTGAATCACCAAAATATACGAGCAAACGTTAAATTATTTTATCAAACTAAAATGCACTGTTTAACATCTTGAATCAAGTCGCGGATGTAAGAGAGCTTGTTTATATTCACCTCGGTATATATAGCGGTTAGCCTGTCTGTCGGTCTGTTCCCCAAAATGGACAATTCTAAAGAATTTCGCATTCTCGGTTCCCATTCCGTAGCCCGCGCGTCGGTTTTTACGAATTTTGTACTCGCCCCAGTTAAATCTCAGAAATTTCAACACGGCACGCAAACATGTCCGAGAATAACTAATTAAATTTTATACAGAAATCGTTGTTTCTACCTCTGATATTTGCATCCTATTTTCAACCAATTGTGACCCTCGTGACGTTGCTTAAATCACGCCTTTTACTATATGTGTCTCGGTCTTGTGCATATTATCTGTCTCTATCTAACCTGTTCTTATTGATGCAAATTGATATTCTTTATTATCGATTATTTTAGTCCATGTGGAGTGTGAAATAACCCACCTTTAGCATTTTTCGTAACTATTATGCGACGGTTTCTCCAAGATTCTCTGAACCATTAATTATCTGCAAAATTTACGCCGAATGAGCTTTTAAACTACGCAGGTGTTCAAACATACTATTAATTCTCAGAGCCTTATTTCGTGGTATTTTAATCTTGGATTTTCACAGGCTTTTATGCTTATTATTAATAATGGTTTAATTAACTCAATTAAAATTGACTTCTATCCTTTCATTTTTAGCGAATACAAATTAAATATTAATTATTATGTGTACACTTTGTTTAATACCGGTTACTTAAAATAAGGTTAATTAATATAAATTTTGCACGTAATTTCCATTTGTTTCTTTCCTCGGAATAAATACATTACACGTAGAGCTTGTTAATACTGTTTCTTTTGATATAAAGCGCCTTGTACATGATTTAAATCTCTTATTTTTACTGAAACGAATGAATTTTTATTCTCCACGGTGTTTTAATAAAGCGTATTATCTAATAAAATTCCTTATACACGGTGATTAAAATTATTTTATGTAATTCATTAATTTTCTACCCTGGTCTAAATATGAGTAATATATATATATATATATATATATATATATATATATTGATGTGATAATGAGTTCACGAGAGGTCATTGGATACCAAATTCTGAGAGAAAACCGACCAAAAACGGGAAATAGTAAAGTTTTCCAAATATTGAATTTTACCCTGTATAATATTTTTCAACAAGATAAATGTATTCCAATGCAAAATAAAACGCTTTAAGAACACATACCATTTAAGTAGAACCCCAACGTCAAAATCCGTATGTAGATGTTTTTTATAAAATATCTTGAAACAAATTTTATGGCATTTATAGAAATTGAAAAACGAATCTCAGGTTCTATCTGCTTTAAGAACATTAAATAACTTCGATTTCGAACTACCTTTTTAAAATATCATTTAAAACACGTTGCAAACGGAGAAAATACTAAAATTAGGACTTTACTAAAAGGTTATATATTCAAAACATTATAACAATTGAGTTTTTAATACTAAGTAGCTTTATTTTAAAGACTTTAGGAATGGTTTTAGAATAAATTATATCATTTAATCCAAAACGAAAATACTGTATTTTATTACGTTAAACTACAATTTCGAGTCTTCAAAATAGTCATAAATCATCTACATCAACAAGCTAATTATTTCCTATCAATGAACATCCGATGGGCTACTATTAGAAATGCTATAAAATTGATAGGATAACGCGTTTTAATAGCTCCAATTATAGTACAAAGTTCAAAAGAGAGAGATAGCAAAAATTGGTTTTAATTTAATTTAATTTGTTTGCATGTTTTATACAGATTCTTGACAAATATAAAGAGGTAGCTAATTCTAAGCACCATAAGGAATGAGAAAAGACGATTAAGGAGAAAATTGCAACGAATGAAGAAATGGCACATGGGAGATAGTCCCTAGATTGTCAGGGCAAAAGGTAATTACATGTCGTTGGGTTCTGAGTGTCAAAACACATGTTGATGGCACTGTTAAACGTTTTAGGGCTAGATTGATTGCCCACGGCTTTCCACAAACACTTAGCATGGATTATTTCAACACGTTTGCTGGAAGACTTTTTACGACGGCAATAACTTTATACTTACAGCTCATTAAAGAGCGAAATCGCGGTGGATTATTGCATCAAACGGTGACTAGTACTTCGAGAATAGAATAGAACTCCAATGAAGAATGACATATTGAGATTGTTTTATTATATAAGGACGGGATTTAGCAAGAAGCGAGTTATTCATTCTTACGTCAAGCAACATGTAAGTTTCTATTAATTTGTAATTAATTCAAGATTGGTAAGCCATTCTGTTGGCGCTCCAGATGTAATATAAAAGTTTAAACATAAGTATGAAGCATAATTATTTTAAAGCGTACAACGAATATTTATCGCTTCAACATAAATAATCTTGGCACAAAGTCGATGTTATTGGCAAGTGACTCAAATTCAGCCACGAGGACATCCTGTCGACGCGTATCGCCTTAATTGGGGCTCATCAGGACAGGAGTAGCAAAGTCGTAATATTTAATACAGACACCTTATGGGAAGTACAGCATCACCCAGCTCACAATTTGTGTCTTCATGTCGTTTCACCTGACATCGCAGGTTTCTAACAGTCGGCACGGAGGAGATCCGGCTCAACTGCCTTTTCCATAGCCAAAAGTTATAATTTAAAAGAAATGTAAGTTTAATGAGTCTTAAAATAATACAAAGTAAAAAAAAATTGTTGGCAAGTGACTCAAATTCAGCCACGAGGGCATCCTGTCGACGCGTTTCGCCCTAATTGGGGCTCATCAGGACAGGAGTAGCAAAGTCGTAATATTTAATATAGACACTTTATTTTTTATTTACTTTGTATTATTTTAAAACTCATTAAACTTACATTTCTTTTAAATTATAACTTTTGGCTTGAAAAAAGGCAGTTGAGCCGGATCTCCTCCGTGCCGACTGTTGCTAGAAACCTGCGATATCAGGTGAAACGACATGAAGGCACAAATTGTGAGCTGGGTGATACTGTCCATAGGTGTCTGTATTAAATATTACGACTTTGCTACTCCTGTCCTGATGAGCCCCATGCGAAACGCGTCGACAGGATGCCCTAGTAGCTGAATTTGAGTCACTTATAATTTATATATATATATATATATATATATATATATATTGATGTGATAATGAAGTCACAAGAGGTCATCGAATATCACATTCTGTATGAAAACAAACCCCAAAGCAAAGAAAGTAAAATTTTTCAATATTTAAATTTTACCCTGTATAATATTTTTCAGCAAGATAGTGTACTCCCTTAAAACATAAAATGAAATCCCATGCAAAATAACACATTTTAGTGTTGTGAAATACCATTTAAGAACAAAGCCCAACTTTAAAATCCGTGAAAAGAAAGCATTTATTGATTTCAAATGCGTGTGTAAATAATTATTCTTTTGAAAAATATATTTAAAACAAGTTCGATACAGGGAAAATACAAACATTCATACTTTTCTAAAATACAAGTTACATAATGCATTCATCTTCTTTAGAAATATTGGCCAATAAACGTTATTTATTCAAAACGTTATAATACAATTACGAGTTTTTAATGTAAAATAGCTTTATTTCACAGAAACCAATTTAGGACGGCTCTGGAATAAATTATATTTATGTTATTTAATACAAAACTGGAAAATACTCCCTTCCTTCGAGAGTGTTCTGAAAGCTATAAATCATAAACAAAGGGCAGGCTAATTATTTTGTATGAATAAACGGTCCAATTTGCAGAACATTACAATACCGAGAAGTCTATAAAACTAAATAAGATAACGAGTTTTAATAGCTCTAATTATTATAGAAGCTCGAAAGGGAAAGAAATAACAATCATTGATTTTGTTCATAGAGGACGAAAAAACTTTATGGTGGCTATAAATTTTAAAACTAACAGCTTATTAAAAAGATAAAAACACAAAATTGTGGGTAACTGCAGATGTGTCATACTTCTAGAATGTAATTGAACGATGACGTATTAATATTATTTTATTATATAAAGATGGAAGTAATTAGAGAGGATTCATTCCAGATTTGTCATTCAATATTTAACACTGAAGTTTTGAACATAAAGTATAAGCCATTCGATTATTAAGAGATAATTAGTTTATGAAGTACAACGACAATTTATTGCTTCAATATAAATAATCTCGGGGGAAGGTCGCCCGCTACTTTAATTTGTAAAAGGTACTTTCCAAAACTAATGCAAGATATTGTATGGAGATTAATTAAAAATATAAAAAATAAAAATATAATTTTAAACCAGAAAAGTTGCGATGCAGGTAATTTCAAAGAAAACGATTCGAAGCGCAAGTATAACTTAGTTTTGAAAATTAAAAGGACATTTGTGTATTATTGAGTAGATTAACCTGGATAAGTTTGCATTTTGCGTATAAAAATTATTTTTAAATGGATCGTTTGATTCTTTCAATTTTGAGATCAAAGCTCGAAGCGTTTTGACCCTTACAAACATTTCTGCTCATCGTCGTTGAGCAACTACATTGACACGGGGCGACACAAGAATACTTAAATTATCCAAAAAAATTTTAAAGAACATTTTCTGACTTACATATAAAATATTTTGGGATTTTCTAATAACTAAGAAAGATTAGGTGACGATTGTAAGTAGTAATAAAATACCTTTTCTGAAGCTGCAAATTGCATTTATTTGTGTGTGTAAGTATATTACTTGGATAATGCGTGTAAAGGAAATATGTTTTTGAATGTATAGAGGATTGTTCATAAATGTTTCTTAAGATTTCTTTGTTTCATTTCATTTTAGTAAAATCCACAGCATATTAGTCGCTGAGCTAGCAAGAGAAAAACGGGCCCAGTAAGATAAGAAATTACATCTTCTATTAAGCAAACATCCATTGCATCCTTATATTAGAAAGGGCGGCTGCAGATATCTATTCTTGATTTGTTACGGGTTTCAAGTCTTGTAGTTAAGCAACATCCTTTCTTTATACATAAATTTTTGAACTTTATTGGTTTTTGATCACAGACTTGATAATCATATAAATAATAATCACATACATTTAAAAGTTAAAGAAACACTTACAAAGACGAGTTTAATTACGAACTAGCACAAAATATAATACTAATTGCCTTGTTAAACTTAAACTTATTATAAAATCTTAAAACTACTATAAAATAGCAATCTTGCTCCGTGTAGTCAATAATATATTAAAATTTCTAAATTAAATTAGCTTCGTAAACATATTACCAAGGTTAGTAGATTACTATCTGTAGGTATTCAAATACCCTACATATTATAATGTAGATTTTATTGCATGTGTGGAAATGCGAGTGTTAGTTTATGGGCCATCAGTGAGTCCTTGCTGTGTCTTTAAGTTTAACCTTAAATATTAATAAATACGTATATACAGGGTGCCCTATTTCTTACACGTTGTATGGATAACTGTTATTTGTGACATTAGAGAAAAGGTTAAATATGGAAAGTAGTGCAGTTTTTAATGCCGAGTTCAGCCATGAAGAGATAATTAACATACAGGGTGTAGCAAAAGCGTTATACCAAAATAACGAAATTTTGATCTTTTCTGTTTTGCTTCGCGGTTCATTTATTGTGATAGATACAGTAAAATGTTCTAGTTGTTTTTTACATTATTTTAAAAGGAAAATAAGATAAACTTATTTGTTTTTACATGGCTTTGGACATGCTCGAGTAAATAAATGAGGTTATGTTTTTTTAAATGGAAACCATAATTGGCGGTAGTTCTGATAGAAAGGCATTTTTTTCTCTTTTCAATGATGTACTACAGTGTACATGTTCAACATAAAAATTTCTGAAAAAATTTTGGTTTTATGAAATACAAAACTTGGTATTAAATAATAAAATACTTATACATGACGTAACAAAAATATCTAAAACAAATTATGATAAAAATTTTAAATATAATATCACTTTGTTACGTTTTTTCGTGGCAGCCACGTTGTTCGGGCGCCAAAGTTATGCTACGTTGACTCGTAGCCGTGCGTAACACCAAGAAAATCAAAGAAATGACCGGGCTCAATCGGAGAGTAGGGGGGGTCGTAGAAAACAGACTGACATATAATGTACCCGACGGTAAGGAGTTAGTGACGATACCTGCAAGAAAAATAGTTAAGCAAACCTGAAATAAAGAAAAAGCATAGCAGCAATGAAAAGTCTAAGTTATTCAGTACTTTGTAGAATGAAAAAAAAAGAAACTGTTTAGATAAACTATATAATATAACAACGGTAAAAGCAATACAGAAAAATGTTTAGTATACAGTGAGGTAATATTGGGGAGTAGCAGAAACGTTTCCTCACACACCAATTAAACATAAATCAGACAAAATGTTAACAAAAGATAAATAGGTAAGTCACAATTGATATGAGCAATTCAGTAGTATTGATTGTTTTTTTTCCTTCTTTTTTTTTAATCGCAGGCAAGTCTATTGTAAAAGGTATCAGAACGACGAAGATATGGCAAAACAACGGATAGATATTTAAAGTAATAATAAGTAGGAAATAGTTCAACTTACAAAAAGTCCTTCAGGAACAACTCCTTGCATTTGAAGTGACGGATTCACGAGGTTCTGCACTAGCGAAGCACTTCACCCTTTACTGGGAGGGTGTTGATGGAACTTATCACACGTTACCCTAATCACACCTACGTATTTCACTGGTGTTAGCAACCGACATTATCACGCGACGGAACTATGTAGCATTGATAAATTTCTTGTTAATTCTATTTCCTGAGACAATAATTTCGAAATATTTTGTAGCACTAGTTTAATTTCAACTGGGACCAAATGTATATTATTTTCATAAACATCCAAAAAGCAGTGAGAAACTTCAACCAATACCTTTGTAAACCGGTAATCTGTGATATTTCGCAAATAACGAAATTTGCGCAAGCAATGATCTATTTCAGATTCTTTGTTGTTAGAAAATTCAGAAACTACAGTATCAACTGTACTTGGATAATCCAAAGTATGAACTACTCTGATAAAAAGAAAAGGACCGCGAAACTAGATCGCACACCCAGTTCAAGTATAAAAAAGACAACTCCACAAAAAACACAATTAGTAAAGCAACGCGTATCACTAAAATAATGTTCCGTAAAACAAGCACGTGCGGTCGAGTCAACAAGTTCTATCACTTTTATTTCCAACAGAAAATCAACAAAAACAATTAGTAAAGCAACGCGTATCACTAAAACCGTCACATATTCCTTAAAACATTTATCTCACAAGAAAAACAACTAAAAACAATTAGTAAAGCAACGCGTAAACAATAAAACCGTCCGTGTTCCGTAAACAGGCAAGTGCGGTCGAGTAAAACACGTTCGCCTATACAGCATCTTTCCTTCAATCGCCATCCTCAGAACTACACTGCTACAGTTAATATATAACTTTTATTTCACAAGAAAAACAACTAAAAGCACAATTAGTAAAGCAACAAGGAAACAGTATTTTTAACGTAATATATCGGACCAAAAACACAAACTCCACTCTGCACTCTCATCTGTTCATATCAAACCCGTTGCTATTCCAACACCTTATCGTAAATTATCTAGACTTGTATATCCACATAAGGAACAAAATTTATATGAATGCAGCCATCATATCTACTAATTAATTACGAGCTGTTTATCCTTTCCGATAAGTTGGAAAGCAATTTACGAATAATCCTATTTAAAACTCGTTCCTTGCAATTTATCTATTAATGAAAATCAATCTTCAATTAAACTATTTTTAAATTAATACACACGAGTTAAATTGCATACAAATCTGAATTATTCTGAAGTATTTCCTTTATACAAACAGCGATCCCAAAGAAACGATGTATTTTTAAGTACGTTAACAGAAAGGAAGCGTAAAATGTTACGCTATCAAAAAAATACCCGTTACAAATTCATAAGGTGCTCAAAGTGCCCACCATTTTGTTGAAGGCACAGCTCACATCGTTTTTTAACATTACGTAGTGCTTTTCTACTGTTCGTGCATCAATGCTTGCAATTGCTGTTTGGATTCTAGCTATTAAATCCTCAAACGTTTGAGGAGTAGTAGAATACACTTTATTTTTTAAATCACCTCACAAATAAAAATCTAACGGCGTAAGTTGTGGTGAACGAGCAGGCCAATCAATTTCCATTTTGTTACCAATCACATGCTCAAAACGATCAGTTAAATATTGCTTCACTGATGTACCACTGTGTGCAGGGGCACCATCGTGTTGGAAATACGTTAGTCTGTAATGGATGTTAAGAGGTAATTCATCCAAATATTCTTCCAGTTGGTGTTTTAAGAAATTTAAGTAATTTGCAGTGGTCAAATTGTTATAAAAAAAGGTCCAATAATTTTTCCACAAAATATTCCAGACCAACAATTAATAGCAGATTGATGTTGATCTCTGGATTCACTCACAAGTTTAGGATTTTCTTGAGAGTAAAATACTTTGTTATGCCGATTAAATATTCCGTTATTTGTAAATTTAGTCTCGTCAGTAAACATAATGGTTCTCCAAAAATATGAATCCTCTTCACATTTATTAAGGTACCAACGACAAAATGTTATCCGTCTTTGATTATCCACTGGATACAATGTATTCGAAATAGAATTGTGATAGGGATGATATTTCCGACTTTTCAGAATACACCTCACAGTTTCCTTAGTAGTTGCACAGTGGTTTGCAATTTCGGCAGTAGAAGACTCTGGTTTATAGTTAACAAACGCCAATACATTCGTTTCAACAGTTTCTTCATATTTTCGTAAGAATTTAGGTTTGATAAATGCACCATATGCCTTAAGATTATTTTCAAGTTAGCTAAATATCCGACAGTGTGGTTGCTTACATTCCATGTATCTTTCAAAGTACAAATCTGTTGTTGCACGTGAGTTACGATTCGAAGAATAGTAGCAAAAGAGCATGCCATTTTTTTCTTCATTTGTATAGGACATTCTAACTATTAGAAGAAAATAATGTACGTATAAACACAAAATAACAGTAATATCTAATTTCTGTTATTTAAGCAAGTGAAATCTATTATGTGTCATATTGCTACTTGATTCTTACAATCAGCTCAAATATTCACATATTATTTAATACCAAGTTTCGTATTTCATAAAAACAAAATAAGCGTAAACCCCTTAATGTATATATTGCTGTGGTATGGGACATAGCTCTGGATCGTTAATGGTTTGACATCGCCAGTGTGTCAACACTGATTTTCAAAATTTAAAATTTTGAACAAAAAAAATTTCTTACCCTGATTTCTGCTTCAAAATATCTTCAGCAGCTTCCCTGGCTAGCTCAGCTGTGCCTCTTGTCGGATACCTAAATTTACAATCATTCTTCCTTCCCACTCGCACACCATTCAATAAGACCAAATAATACAACAATCATACAATCTTTTATTTACGCTATTTACAGCCAAATTATTCACAGGTATACACAGTTTGGTACACTAATTACAACTCAATAAGTGATATGTTTCAAAGTCCATGTTTTCAATTATTACTTGCAAACACATTTAATACAATATGAGTAGATGGGCCCCAAATAATACCCTATATTTATTTGCACACTGGAGTATGTTGAGCTCATAATGACCCAGTTTATTAATGTATGCCTTTTACCTTGCATAAAATTACTACAAAACTAATAAACCCATGTACCCCTAACAATCCAATTTATATTCATAACCAAAATTCAATAAGTTTTCAATACACCCTTTTTCAATAATTTAAATAACCCCAATATTTCTCTAGTACACGTATCTTGCGTTAATAACTATAAATAACTCCAATATTCACTCACACATCACCAAAATAATACCAAAAGTTTATCAGATAACAGAAAATTGAAATAAGTTACCTGGAGAATGCTTCAAGCCTCTATCCCTTCAGACGATGATTTCCAGAACCCCTCGGCTTCGTGATTATGCGCTCTGCTCCTTCACATATTCATAGTTAAAAAACCCAATATCACCAAGCATTGCTTCAAAATACCATTCCATAACAGCATACAAACTCACGTATATTATGCCTTTATTTATTGATTTACTAGCCTGGTATGGTAGTAATTAGACCTCTGTTAATTTGATTTTCACTACACTACTCGTATCTTCACGTTAATAACTAGAAGGTCATAACTACCAATTTATAAGTGCTAGCAGTACATTTACGGTATAATGAATATATTTAATACTCACAAAAACTCTACTATAACGTCGGTCTATCGTTGTAAGTAGCTAAAAGCGATAAGAATATAAAGAGGGAAAGAGCCCAATTCTCTCAGAGTATTTATATCGTTCAACCTGCCACCTCTAGACCACTCTTCACGCGAAAAACTTATTTTAAAATAACACTTCTTCAAATTTTGATATAACTGACTTAAAGCTTCCAGAAATTCACCTCATGGACTCGCCGTATAATCCGAAAATCGCTTCCACCTTTCGCATGTTCGACCGTTTGTAAAACTATCTGTTTCAACCAATGATTCCGTTCTGTGTCGTCATGAAACTCCGCCTGTAATATTTTTATCTCTGTCTTATGCATATTCGATGTCGCGCTCCAAACCCCACTTGAGTTGTAGAAAATCGATATTGCTGGCAGCGTCTCATCACTCCACGTGGATTAAGTACGTGCGTTTTGAAACCAATGCTTTTATATCCGTCTCTATCCGTAGAAAATATTACTGATCGTGCATCTCACCTACTCTTTAAGAAACTTTGTTAGCTTGTTATTCGAAGCCACTGACGGTTGAACACTATTTTCTATAAAGCCCGCTTTATTATGCTGCTAACTTCAAAGAAGGTAACCTTTTAAACATGCAGGTGTTCTTAATTATAGACCGTTTAAAACAACAATTCTTAGAGTCTATATTTTACCGTACTGACGTCTGTTTGTCTGTTACCAAGAAACCTTTCGGCTTGAGATTATCGAATTTCTATACCCTGGTGTGTTTTCTAATGCTATTACACTTTGAATTAAGATTAATTAAATTAATTATGCGTTTCTATTTGTTTTTTAAAACTGGTTTTCTTTATGTACTTCTAACTTTTCAATCATTACTTATAAAATTACGTCAATACTTGTCCGTTTAAATTAAATAAATTAAATAAATTTTGCGCGTAAATAATTTGTTCGTTTCTCTATACAGGGTGTTTGAAATTGCGTCGCTTACCACAAATTTAACCCTTTGAATCCATAACAATATATATATAGAGAGTGTTAAAGTCTTAGAATAATATGACATTTACTAAGTTAGCAAAAACCATTGCTTTATCGCGGTTAGCAGGATAAATGCACCACATCCCACGGCACAAAACGCATATTTCAAAATTTATCGTACCCCTCGGGGAATGTTGATAGTTAATATCAAACTTGAAGAATTCTCATATATATATATATATATATATATATATATATTTATATTATAGTGGTTTTAAAGGGTTAAAAATAAAATAAACGAAACAATTTCAAAACACCCCGTATAAAGGAACAAACAGAAATTACGTGCGAAATTTATATTAATCAATTTATTTTAAGTAACGGGTATTAATCAAATTGTACAAATAATAATTAAAAATTTAATAGCTTTGCAAAGAATTAAATGGCATAAGCCAATGCCATGCATTTATTAATTTAATTGGAGTTAATTGAACAATTATTGATATATAATAAGCATAAAAGCCTGTGAAAACACAAGGTGAAACGCGTTGCTAACAAACGGATATATCAGGAGGGTTGAAATACCATGAAACGAAGCTCGGAGAATTGTATTTAAAACGTTCATTATGATCGAACACCTGCAAACTTTTAAATGTCAAGTTCTAATAAATTTGAGTAGATAAACATGCAGATTCTACGTATATTGAAACGGTTGAATGTTTTAGCATGAAATACTAAACGGGGTTTATTTAAAGTCACGTCGCCAGTCCACGTGTGTTTAGACATCAGATAGTCAAGAATATCGATTGTGTACCACTCAGACCAGGGTAGAAAGGGACAGAGAAAACGCATAAATAAGAGACACTAATAGGATAGGAGGGATTTGTGAAGCGTCACTAAGTCTACGATTGGTCGATATGTTAGTTTGATTTGAAACAAACACGAGGATAGTGGAGCGTGATATTCTTGAAATTTTATAAACGAGGTACTAAAATTCGCGGATTTGAAAATGGAGTTGAGTGCAAAATTGCGAGAATGTGTGGTGTTAACAGGGGATTTCGCGTTAAGCAGGTATGGAGAGGTTACATTCGAAGGTATAAATGCTTTTAGAGAACGTGGTGAGGGCCGTTAAGTTTTCGATCGCTCCAAACAACGTATCTAAGCATCACGAGTTGTAAGTATTACTAAATCAGTTAAATTATATTACAAGGTGATAGTCTCTTAATTAAATACGCGATTAAGTGTGCCGAAAGTACAGTTTAATAGAGATATCATCTATAATTATAATCAACTCGTGTCGGGACCTTAAATAACGTGGTTTGAAGCATCTAATTAATGAAAAAATAATTTTAAATGGAATTTGTAAGTGGTTATACCGGGGAGGCAGCGTTTGCAGTTCAATTTGGATGGAGTTTTTCTAGTAACAGCTAGAAACGACTTGCAGACCGGACAGAAGAAATAGATGGCATCATCCTCAGAGCAGAGATCTACTATAAAATTCCAGGTAACGATTTGCATTGTGACTTTATAAACTGTGAATATTGGGAGAACGTAAGAGAGTGAAATTCCAAGGTAGTGTGTATTATTTACTTATTGAACTTAATACGTGTAAAATCTTTATTATGGTATTTAACTAAAAAGTTGAAGGTGTCTATAAAGCTTTTAAACGTTCCCTCAGAACGTAAAATTTTTGTGAAAAGTACATGGCTTTGCTTTGTTATTTGTTTTAAAAGTATGCAAATGCATAATTAGCCGGGTTATTCTGAGCTCATTCTACCCCAGAGTTTAGTTAGAGTAAAATGAATAAATAAATTATAAAGAAGGAATTTTAGCGAAGGTATTATTCAAGAACCATTTACTCCGGGTACAATTTATGTGTTTAATGATTTAAAAATAAAATACTGGACATTATAAAATAAGGTTTTTCTGAAGTGTAACGTGATAAATGGAATATGGACTATATTGCATTTCATTTGTAAATAGTTATAAATAAAAGCTTGTATGTTGGTTGTATTTGAGGTTTTATTGCTAGTGTGTGTATGATTGAGAATATGCGAGTGAATCTAGATACCCAAGAGGAGATCCAAATGAGCTAGCCGGAAGCAGTTGAAGAAGGCCGTTCAACTGAGGAAGAAAGGAAAACGGGTAAGGATAATTTTTTTTTGTGAAGTAGTTAATGTTTGAAAATTTGTTATTGTTGAATTTGAAAATTTTATAAATATTTCGAAAATAATTTATGGTTGGTAAGCATTTTACCCGAGTTCCACGGCATAATTTTTGACGCCCAATTTGTAGGAGCTGAGGCGATTCTTATAAATGTTACACAGCAATATATATATATATATATATATATATATAATGTAGTGTCAGGTGGGAGCTACGAGGGTTCTAAGGGTAGTTTTGGGTTAAAGGGGGTGTATGCCAAATAAAATGATCCATATATCAGATCCCGTAATTCAAAAACTATGTTTTGCCGTACTTTACATATGCTAAAGTAGTTACAATGTTAGTTTGAAATGTATGTGCCAAAAGGTAAATTAAATGACTTGATGACGTTGATAAAATACACAGTGCTCAAGGTTTTATACTGAGTTACAATTTAATAGGCCATTGAAAGTACATTTGCCATCCGAAAACCGGATGCGTCTACGGATGTCTACTATCAACCACGCATCCAGGTCATGTGTGAATTATTTTGGCTTTTTATTTAAATAGAATCAACTTTTGGACAAATTTGTAATTTCAAAATTATAAGTAATAGCAGTGTCAAATGTGATTGGAGAATTGTGAATTATTTAGGACAAATGATAGAATTATGTACAAACTAGAAAAGTGTAAAAGGACAACAGTGAAGGTATTTGTGACACAAAATAAGGGATAAAATGTTATTGGATATTTTTATTTATGTAATATGTGATTAAGTAGGCATGATATTGTTGTAATAATCGCCTTGGAAAGTAAACAAGGAGATCTTTTTCGATTTAATTTTGTGTAAAGACGTATTTTTGTAAACCTGCGCTAAAATTGTTTAAATATTTTGAAAAAGAAATGTGTTTGAATTTGAAGAGTTTAATTTATTAAAGTGGAGTAACGAGAAGCATCAGTGGTTAGTTAAAGAATAGCGACGACGAATTAAAGTGTAGATTGGTATTGGTGAGATAGCGAAGCGGCGAAAAGTAAGATTGTTTAGGAACGGATTTGATAAAGGCAGAAGGCATCGGTGAAGAATTGTAAGCGTGAATAAGATTTGGATTGATTTGGTTACGGATTTATGGTTAATGGGGCATTGATTGGATTGATTTGGATATAGAGTTGTGTATAGCGGGTCATTGAGTGGTTTTTAAGATAAGGAACGTGAATAGATTTGGATTGAGCTGAAAGGAGAATAGGTTTAGATTGAGCTGTACGTGGAATAGATTTGGATTGAGCTGAAAGAAGAATAGGTTTGGATTGAGCTGAACGGAAAGTAGATTTGGATTGAGCGGCACGAAAATAGATTTGGATTGAGCGATTTGAGAGCGGCAATTAGAAGAGTTAAAGGCTACGAAGAAAGTAATACGGAAGAATTAGCGCAGGGGAAGTAAACAAAACGGTTATTCTAAATTCTAAAATTCGGGTTATTTATTTCAGATTGGGGATCAACAAAATTATATTAAGATACCTGGAGGCGATACGAAAGTTTCCAACGATAGTGAATCCATGTAAAGACGCATACGGCGACAAAGATCTTGAGCCAGCAGTAAAAAAGGCCAGCAACGAAGTATAATCCAGGTGAGTGCTGTGAAATATCTTAAAACGTCAAAGTCAGAAATTGTGTATTAGTAATTAATTTGGCACAAGGCTACGTTGATCATTAAATTTTGGCATATACAGTAGTAAATTCATATAGAAGTAGTAAAACAAAAGATAGTGCAGTTTGGTTGGGCATTGCACATCTACTTACCACCGAACCCACAGTAAGTAGGTGGACACCCTGAGAAAAGAGTTCATATAGTCGAGGCATAGTAATAAACATTTTGATTAGATAACCAACCAAACGTTGTTAAAGCACATTATATAAAAGTCATTCATTTAATAAAAACAGGGGCGACGGAAAATAGAGTATATTAATTAATAATAAAAAAAAATAAAAAAAAAAGGGGGTGGGTGGCCAGAAGAAGGTGGCGCCCAACGTGGGACTAGATCGATTGAAAGTTAGACTGAAATAGTAGTAGGATACGGGATCCCGAGATTAGGTGGGACCCGTAGTTTAAATATTTTCACAGGAAAAAGGAGGTCAAAAATAGGCAGCAGAGATGACGGACGCGGACACGAAACGGATTACGAGATCAGGACGAATATACGGAGTTGAAGCGGAAATTATGACACAAAACGAGGAAACTAGGACACAAGACGTGGAGATAGACGCAGGGGGAGACATCCAGGAGCCGGAGGTGAGGCAGACAGATCCGGAGGTGATAGACACGGAGACGGAACAGACGGTACAGGAGGTTAAGATAGCTGAAACTGACAAAGACCAGGATATAATGCGATTCCTGATGAGTTTGAAAACGGATTTAACAAACCAAATGGAAACTTTACGTACGGAACAAAAAGAATCACGTAAGGAACAAAAGAATCACGTACGGAACAAAAAGAATCACATACGGAACTAACTAAAAGAATTACAGATTCACACACCGAACTGAGGAACGAGTTTAGGACGGCGCACGCGGAACTGACGGCAAAATTAAACTACACACAGGACTATCTACTCACGACGATGCAAAATGTAAAAGACGAACTAAGGACAGAGGTACAAGAAAAAGTAGACAGAGTGGACGACAAGCTAGAAAACACACGGGTACAGTTTCAGGGAGACTTGAACGCGACAAGGACGGACCTACGATCGGAAATCAAGACACGCGTGGAGACAGTTGAGGAAAA
The DNA here is from genome assembly GCA_036346225.1 of Platerodrilus igneus. Classification (NCBI taxonomy): domain Eukaryota; kingdom Metazoa; phylum Arthropoda; class Insecta; order Coleoptera; family Lycidae; genus Platerodrilus; species Platerodrilus igneus. The sequence continues at coordinate 10,894,261 of JARFIW010000791.1, forward strand.
TATGATTAGCGGATTTTCGACGTTAAACACGGAAATACAGACATGTAACAAAAGACATACGACAAGCTACAGAAATTTAGGACATACGTTAGAGACCCTACAGAACGAAAATGTGAACGTTAGGACGCAACTGGACAAAAAACTTGACGACAAAGTTACGGTATTAGAAAACAGGGTCGGACATGAAGTAAGACAAATACAGGACAAGTTGGACGACCTAGAAAGGAAGCGCGTAGGACTGGACTACGGACAGCACATTAAATTGAACCGGGATGCGTTACCAAAATTTGAAGGACGAAGGACGGAACAACCAATGGGATTTTTAGACAGACTGGACGAAATCGTAGAGACTGAAAATGAAAGGACTAAATTACAGATAGTAGGGGCGACTTTGACAGGTAACGCCGAAAAATGGCATAACATTATACGCAGACAGTACGACACATACGCTGAATTTCGACGTCTATTTATTGAACAGTTCTGGAGTAACACACACCAGACAGACATACGGACAAATTTAATCACCGGACATTACAGTAGGACACACGGAACACGCGAAGAATACGCAATCGACAAATTTAACCAGGCACAACATTTGACACCAAAATTGGGCAAGGACGACATAGTATTACTACTTGCGGGACACATGGAACCAGAAGTGACAAAGGTGGTCGTGGTACAGAACGTGAAGACACTGCGGGAATTTTTAGGAGTGATGCGGAACTTCGATTTAGCAACGGCACTGGAGGCAAAAACGCAGACAAATTATTGGGAACAAAACCGGGGGTATAGAGACGATAACCGACGACAGGCGTACCACGAACACAGACCTAACTACAGACAGGACAATTTCAACCACGGACAGAGAAATCATTGGAGACACGACGGAAACAGACGACAATATTACAATAGGGAACACCGGGCGAACGAATACCAAGGACAAAACAGATACCAGCACGGCAACAACGAGGATGACGGCCGTATTACGGGAGGTGGAACACAGAACGGATACAGCCGGACGGACAGGGACGCAAACGTCCACCACATGACGACCAGCGCGAGGACACAGGACACAGATAAGATTGAGGTAGTACAGATACACGAGGCGCCGTCGGGACAAAAAAAAACGCAAATTTTTGGAAGACCGAATGTTTAGGGTTGAATATAGACGTATGTTATAGTTTAAGAAATTTATTGTTAAATAGTTATACCTTTAATAAAAAGAACCTGTTGTTTATTAATATTAGTTTAAGAGATTGTTTATATGTTGTTTTAGTTGATAGTGGTTCGCAGTTGTCGCTGGTAGATGAAAATGTGGTGATAAAACATGAAGAATTTTTAAAGGGACGAATAGGAACAATTGAGGGGGTTAATTTATGGTCGGCAATGAACAAAAAGCTAACGACGATTTATAGGGTTATCCGTGTACCGATATTTATAGGGAATAAAAAGGCAGGAGATGCAGAGTTTTTGATTACAAAGGGGTTGCAGCTTGATTTTATATTAGGAATGGATTTTATAGAGGATTTTGGATTGAATATAGATGGAAAGGATAGGTCGATTAGGATATTTGATAAAGATAAGTTATGGGTGGTGCCTACGGTTAGTTCGGAATATAGGAATGGAAATGATATAGATAATTCAGGATTAGGAATGATTAGAGAGAATAATTATAGACGGGTTGAAGTGAGATTATGTAATATGTTTGCGAGATTAATTAATGATGAACAGATAGGGAAAGTGAGTATTAATATTAAAGCGAAGCTAGAAGAGTTATTTAATAGATTTATAGGATTGTTTAATGAAGAGCCGAGATTTGCGAAGCGATATACGCATAAGTTAGAGGTCACGGAAGATAGTGGGTTTAATACCAAAGTGTATCCAATCCCATTTGCAATTAGAAATAGGGTTAAAGCCGAGATAAGCAAAATGTTAAAAGAAGGTATCATCGAACCAGCGAAAACTCCATATGTGAACCCGGTAGTTATTGTACCAAAACCAAATAAAAGAGATATAAGAGTTTGTTTAGATGCGAGGAAGTTGAATTCGATTACAAAAGCGCAATACGAACAACCACAAGGGTTGGATAATTTGTTATATAAGGTGTATGAAATGAAGATTTTTAGCAAGTTAGATTTAAGAAATTCATTTTGGTTGATTCCGTTGCATGAAGACAGTAAGAAGTTTACAGGGTTTAGTATTGAAGGCGAGATTTATATGTTTTCTGTAGTTCCATTTGGTTTAAGTAGTTCTTCAGCAGCACTTGTAAGGGCCATGCAGAAGCTGTTTAACGAGTATGAATGTTTCTGTTCGCACTATGTGGATGATTTGTTGATTTTTTCAAGGAACGAGCAAGAACACCTGGAGCATTTAGAAAAGGTGATCCAACGACTGGACGAAGGGGGTTTGAAGCTGAACGTGGAAAAATGCGAATTGTTTAAGAGCAAGGTTACGTATTTAGGATTTGAAATCAGTGAACATGGTATGAAAATTTGTAATCAAAGGTTGGACGAGTTGAAAAATATTGCTCAACCAAAGAATGTAAGAGGATTGCGAGGATTTTTAGGGCTGTTAAATTATTATAAACGGTTTATACCGAGATATTCTGAGTTGTGTGTGCCGTTGGTGAGTTTGTTAAAGAAAAACGAAAGATGGAAATGGACTGCTGAACGGGAGAAGAAGTTTCAAAATTTAAAACATGCATTTTATGAAGAGTTGTCGTTAAAATATCCAAATTTCAAGGACGAATTTATTTTGAGGACGGATGCGTCGAAATATGCGATCGGGACTGAGTTGGTGCAGATCCAGGACGGAGCTGAGGTACCGATTGTATTTATTTCTAGGGTATTAAAAGACTGCGAAACCAGATATGCGACGGCAGAGAAGGAGATGTTGGCGATAGTATATGCAGTGAAAAAGTTGCGTTTTTATCTGCTAGGTAAGAAATTTTTGATAGAATCCGACAACACGGTGGAAACATTTATGAAGAAAAAGGAGTTTCTAAACAGTAGGTTGTACAGATGGGCACTAGTATTGCAGGAGTACGATTTTGAAATTAAACATAAACCAGGAAAGGAGAATGTGACGGCGGATTTTCTAAGCAGACCGCAAGTAGAGGCGAACAAAGATGACGTGAAGGATTGTTTAGTTGCTTTGCAGGAATTCAGGGATGTTGGTCAGTGGACAAACGCCAAGCTTATGGAGACGCAGAGGCACAGTGAGGTGAGCTGGATACGCGAGAAATTAACAAGGAAAAATGTAGAGGAGTACCGTGGATTTACCATTGTAGGGCAGTTTGTGGTAAAAAGGATAGGTGATGCAGAGCTGTTAGTGGTATCCAGAGACGCGGCTGTGGAAATTATAGACGAAATTCATTTAAAATTTGGACATATAGGCATTAGAAAAACATTTTTGGTATTTAGAGAGGCGTTTTATGCAAGAAACGATATCACGGTGGATAAAAAAAGGATCAATCGTTGCAAAATTTGTATTTTAGGGAAAGACAAGAACGTGGTGTTGCAGAACGTACCGATGAACGTGAGCGTGAGCGGACCGTTAGAATTGGTAGCTATTGATTATTTGAGCAACCTAATTACGAGTGAACAGGGGTATCGACACATATTGGTAATGGTGGACGTTTTTTCGAAATTTGTTAAATTATTTCCGGCAAGACGAAGTAACACGGTGCATGCTTTACAGTCGATTAGAGAATTTGGAAGCCAGGTCGGGAAGATGGAAAGGATTTTGGTAGACAACGCGACATATTTCAACAACCAAAGATTCAGGAACGGGTTAAATAGGGCGCATATTAAGGTATCATTTAGCAGTATACAACATCCGAAAGCAAATCCATGCGAACGTTATATACGAGAGGTAATAAAATATCTACGGTTGGCGACGCAAGAGCACCACGATAAATGGATTAGATATCTGCCACAGATTGAAAATTTTATGAATTGCGTACCGAGTTCAGTTACAAAAACGTGTCCGATAACATTGATTAGGAAGATTATACCAGCTAGGCCATGGAGGGAAGAAGTCGAGGTGCAAGACATCACAGAGTTGTTGGGTAGTGTTAGGCGTAGGATCGAAAGGATACAGCGTAGGGACATCGAGCGAAGGTGTAGCAGGATTAAGAAAAGGACGACTTTTGAAATAGGAGATATGGTGGTAGTAAAAAGGTTAAGGGTTTCAAACCGCGACAGAAACATTTGCGCGAAGTTGTTGTTTCCTTATGAAGGGCCGTACAAAATCACGCGTATTTTTGCTGAAGGAAATACATTTGAGTTAGATAATATGACAGGGGAATATCGCGGACGTTTTCACTTAGAAAATTTATACCCATATAAAATTGTACAGGAAGAGGGTTTAGTAGGATAGTTTGTTATGTAGTTCATGCGACGGAAAGTTAATTTTGTTTTAGTTTATAGGAGAGGTTAGTATATAGCGTAGTTAGACAGACGTGAGAGAAAGGAAAATAGGGGTTGACTAATTAACATATAGAAATGCGGGGGGTGATTTTAAATAAAAATTAGAAGTTATGCACACCAAGAAAAGAGTAAAAACAGACGAAATTTCCACTTTTATTCAAAATCAGTGGGGCCAATGTAGTGTCAGGTGGGAGCTACGAGGGTTCTAAGGGTAGTTTTGGGTTAAAGGGGGTGTATGCCAAATAAAATGATCCATATATCAGATCCCGTAATTCAAAAACTATGTTTTGCCGGACTTTACATATGCTAAAGTAATTACAATGTTAGTTTGAAATGTATGTGCCAAAAGGTAAATTAAATGACTTGATGACGTTGATAAAATACACAGTGCTCAAGGTTTTATACTGAGTTACAATTTAATAGGCCATTGAAAGTACATTTGCCATCCGAAAACCGGATGCGTCTACGGATGTCTATTATCAACCACGCATCCAGGTCATGTGTGAATTATTTTGGCTTTTATTTAAATAGAATCAACTTTTGGACAAATTTGTAATTTCAAAATTATAAGTAATAGCAGTGTCAAATGTGATTGGAGAATTGTGAATTATTTAGGACAAATGATAGAATTATGTACAAACTAGAAAAGTGTAAAAGGACAACAGTGAAGGTATTTGTGACACAAAATAAGGGATAAAATGTTATTGGATATTTTTATTTATGTAATATGTGATTAAGTAGGCATGATATTGTTGTAATAATCGCCTTGGAAAGTAAACAAGGAGATCTTTTTCGATTTAATTTTGTGTAAAGACGTATTTTTGTAAACCTGCGCTAAAATTGTTTAAATATTTTGAAAAAGAAATAAATGTGTTTGAATTTGAAGAGTTTAATTTATTAAAGTGGAGTAACGAGAAGCATCAGTGGTTAGTTAAAGAATAGCGACGACGAATTGAAGTGTAGATTGGTATTGGTGAGATAGCGAAGCGGCGAAAAGTAAGATTGTTTAGGAACGGATTTGATAAAGGCAGAAGGCATCGGTGAAGAATTGTAAGTGTGAATAAGATTTGGATTGATTTGGTTACGGATTTATGGTTAATGGGGCATTGATTGGATTGATTTGGATATAGAGTTGTGTATAGCGGGTCATTGAGTGGTTTTAAGATAAGGAACGTGAATAGATTTGGATTGAGCTGAAAGGAGAATAGGTTTGGATTGAGCTGTACGTGGAATAGATTTGGATTGAGCTGAAAGAAGAACAGGTTTGGATTGAGCTGAACGGAAAGTAGATTTGGATTGAGCGGCACGAAAATAGATTTGGATTGAGCGATTTGAGAGCGGCAATTGGAAGAGTTAAAGGCTACGAAGAAAGTAATACGGAAGAATTAGCGCAGGGGAAGTAAACAAAACGGTTATTCTAAATTCTAAAATTCGGGTTATTTATTTCAGATTGGGGATCAACAAAATTATACTAAGATACCTGGAGGCGATACGAAAGTTTCCAACGATAGTGAATCCATGTAAAGACGCATACGGCGACAAAGATCTTGAGCCAGCGGTAAAAAAGGCCAGCAACGAAGTATAATCCAGGTGAGTGCTGTGAAATATCTTAAAATGTCAAAGTCAGAAATTGTGTATTAGTAATTAATTTGGCACAAGGCTACGTTGATCATTAAATTTTGGCATATACAGTAGTAAATTCATATAAAAGTAGTAAAACAAAAGATAGTGCAGTTTGGTTGGGCATTGCACATCTACTTACCACCGAACCCACGGTAAGTAGGTGGACACCCTGAGAAAAGAGTTCATATAGTCGAGGCATAGTAATAAACATTTTGATTAGATAACCAACCAAACGTTGTTAAAGCACATTATATAAAAGTCATTCATTTAATAAAAACAGGGGCGACGGAAAATAGAGTATATTAATTAATAATAAAAAAAAAATAAAAAAAAAGGGGGTGGGTGGCCAGAAGAATATATATATATATATATATATATATATATATATATATTGCTGTGTTTCCACCAAAATCCGGGAACTACGGTTTTCGAATCGAGCCTCACGAATTGGGCGTCAAGAATGCTGTGAAACCTACAAAAAGCTATTAACTTAACTGGTCCGTTGACTTTCTTCTGTTCATCGCCTCGGCTGCTCCCCTTCTTAACTTTCATCCTCAATCATAAAAAAAACAAACACATTCCTATCACAAACATCAACGTTAACTCTATTTACATCAATATTCACAATACATTAAAATTTCAAAATTAAAATTCAGCATAAATTTCAGTATCAGATAATTTCAAGATTAAATTTATTATCATTTTAATGTGCATCCAGAATTAAAGTCCTTGTAGGATGCCTACTAATTACTATAACAATATATGCAGACCTGAGTCTGAGTACAAAGGGAGCATCTTCCACCCCTTTACGTTAATTAATTAACCAGGTTCGTCTAATTGAGCTCAAAGACATACCCAAATTTTCATCATAATCCAGAACATAAATACTAAATACCCCTTTCTACTTAAACAAGAAAATGTCACCTTAAAATTAAAATTCTGTTGTTAGTACAATTTCACTACTGTCCATTTTAAGTAAATCAATTATAAAGTTATTTAACACACACCAAAAACATCAAAATCCAACAACAAAGCATAAGTTACCTGAAGGTTACTGCACTCGTGGCGTCAATGAACATCGTCCTCTGTTAATTACACCAATCCAACTGGGTTATGTTTAGGTCCTCGGATTACTGGTCGCCTTTAAAATTTACACCACCGTTCATCTAAAGTTGTTTCAGTGCTTTTCCGGAACTCATTTGTGTATATCAGAAGCTTGTTTTGTGGTTCCAGACACGTTTACAAATCATTTAATTATTACCACCCCCGAAAAATAGCAAAGAAATTCATGCTTCTTTCACCAATATACGCCAAAACTGCCTACTTTTGTGTATTCATTTGTCGTTGCAAATTTGACTAATTGGTACAGTGATACTAAACTTTATTACCTTGTGTCTTCTTTTCTAAGTGCACTAAATTACTTGCATTGTAGCACGTAAAGAACAAACTGTTTTAAATCACCAAAATATACTAGCAAACTGTTTAAATTATTTAATCAAATCGGAAAACTAAAAAGCACTGTTTAACGCATTGAATCAAGTCGAAAATCTAAGAGAGCTTGTTCATATTAACCTGGGTATATATAGCGGTTAGCCTGTCTGTCGGTCTTGTCCCAAAAACGGACAATTCTTCAGAATTTCGCATGCTAGGTTCCCATTCCGCAGCCCGGCATGCGATTTTTACGAAATTTGCACTCGCCCCAGTTAAATCTCAGAAATTTCGACACGGCTCGCAACGTCTGGAAATAACTAATTAAATTTTATACAGAAATGTTATTTTTACCTCTCAAGTTTGCCTTTTACTTTCAACCAATCGCAACCCAGTGACGTTGCTCCACTCACGCCTTTTACTATATGTGTCTCGGTCTTGCGCATATTATCTGTCTCTATCTACCCTGTTCTTATTGGTGCAAATTGATATTCTTTATTATCGATTATTTCAGTCCACATGGACTGTTATCTGGGTTAAATAACCCCGTATCTAACCTTCCCGTTAATATAAGCGACGGTTTCTCCAACATTCTCTGAAACCATTTGTTATCTGCAAAATTTTCGCCGTACGTGACTTTTAAACTACGCAGGTGTTCAATCGTACTATTAATTCTCAGAGCTTTATTTCATGGTATTTTAATCTTGGATTTTCACAGGCTTTTATGCTTATTATTAATAATGGTTTAATTAACTCCAACTAAAATTGACTTCTACCCTTTCATTTTTAGCGAATACAAATTAAATATTAATTATTATATGTACACTTTGTTTAATACCGGTTACTTAAAATTGAGTTAATTAATATAAATTTTGCACGTAATTTCTATTTGTTTCTTTACTAGGAATAATTAAATTACACGATCAGCCTGCGTTTGGTACCGTGGTATTTGGTGTATTCATCTTAGTAACCGGAACTGAGCAATGTTGTCTGATAACTTGGTAAATGCCACATTGCCCTAACAGCGACTTATAACACTCTATATTCGAGAATTTGCAAAGTTTGATATTAACTGTCTGCCTTCCCTGGGGGTTCAATCAATTTTAAAAAATGCACTCCAAGCCAAGGCATGAGTTATATTTTTCTTACAAATGTCATAATGCAATGTTTTTTGAGATTATGGTACATGTCTAAGCCGCCCAACGACTATTAAGCCACGGGTTTTAATATGCGTTTTTGCCTAACCTTGCTGGAAAGTTGGCCACCAATTATATAAGGTGGCGGTCATCGAGCATGGTTCAAATTGGCAAAGTTGATGCAGCAAACTATGTTTTCGGGCGTGATCGTAATTTTCGACGCCAATTTTCGGGTGCTGCTTTCACACTTCGGTAAGAGGTCCAACTTTGGACACCATAATTTTTTTAAGCTGTAAAGGTATTTTTACGCATTTCGATTATTGTCAGAGACTAATTACCTCTACTTATTACCAAACCTGGCGTTACTTGTTTAAGATCAATTTTTCGATATAAAACCATATTTTGGACCCATCTATTAAGTTGCTTCGACATTTATCATAAAGCAAGTATTTACTTATTATATCAGTCCCGAAAAATGAAAACAATCCGGTATAATTATATTTAATTTCATAGCAATGTCATTCATTAACGAAATAATACAAGGAAGTATGTACTTGTTTTCTTAGAACGTAGGTAGTATAATATATATAACAACTCTTAATATATACATAATTGCTGTTAACACTCACCTACATAGCAGTAGTCGTTTAAAATGTAAATTGCTTTCTTCACAAACTATTTATTCGCCTGGATGTTGAATACGATTCTATACTTTAGCAACTAGGTCACATTAATAAAGTTATTTTTTTGTGTTTACTCTACAACACAAAGCAATTCCAATCACAATAAATTATTCGTGAGCGCCGCGTGACTCAGTCTAAATAGAAAATTAAACCTGAACCTAACGAGCCGTTATCACTAATAGACGAAACTTGAATACACTAGAGCACCTCACCTCGTACACAAATAAAACCCAGAAACTGGTAATACTGGTAGGTAGTGGGTATTACAAAACAATGGAAAGTCGTGGTACTATTATTCTAGAAATAGAAATACATTTACAACAGCACGACCTTGATCACGAGTAAATATTTATGGATATAATCTTGTTAGTAATATTTAAACAGGATATTTGATATACGTGCAAATTTTGTAAAATATCCATGACCATAGATAAACACATTCCTATAATTCAAAGAAAATTGCAACGACTTGAGTATGGTAATTAGGATGTGGTTTAAGAATGAAGTTATAAACTGTCTTCTTGGCACAACCTCAGAAGTATTTCAAATGTATCACGATTATTGCAAGGAGTAACGAACTTTAATTACTTTCAGAAAATAAACTATGACCGGTTTAAGCTTTTATTAGAAGTATAGCTAATAAAGTATTAGGTCATTTTAGCATTGTCATGAAGTCGTAGAACTAAATAGAACGCATGTCTGAACAAATTTTAAGACAAAACAATAATAAACGCAGCTACTTAAGTACTCAGATATATGGCGTAAATAAATGGTTTATGTGGTGTTGGTTGCATACGCTACAGGGACAAGATGTTTGCTGATATAAAATGCAATATAATTGCAGCTGTAATAAGCAGTGGAGTGTAAATGGCTTTTTCCTAAAAGTGAGTAATGGTGATATCCATATTCTGGACAGTCTGCGTATTTTGTGGTGCAGAGGTATAATCGAATATATTTCATTAAATGAAAAAAGCTATTTAAAGAAGTTTCATCTAGTTATAAGAGCTAGGGTTGCCAGATCTTAAAAATATAAAAGCGCGAACACTCAATTTCTAAAAAAGAAAACAATAGATACTATCCTCAACTACAATAAATAGCGCGCCTACAGGATGCTCTTGTAGCCATTTAAAGTCATTTGCATTACACAAGGTAAGTTGATAAATACTAACGTATTTATAGTTAATAAGATGAAATAATAACAGAGTTTTATGCAAAGCCCAATGATCATTTCAAATTGAGCTGGTAATTGAAAGAAGAAAAATATAAGGTTGTAGTGTAGCCGACTTAAAGGTTGACCCAAACGCCCTATATAATCGGCACACCGAGCTCTATGATCTAGCATCTAGTGGGAGTGGCTCGACGACTCCTACGTTGCGTTGTTATCATGTGACCCAAGTTCACATCCTAGGTCACGGATCGAAACGTAAATAAATATGAGTGGTTTAATTCCCAACAAAAATTAAGAAAAATGCTAAACAAACCACAACAAACATACAGGGAGTATTTATGAGAAGATGGCGTTAAAGTGGGATTATTTGAAATAAAACTACAGCATTTACCTAACTTTACTTTTAATCAAAAGAATAACCAATAAATAGGTCATTCGGGTGAAAGCATAGAAAAATGATATTTAAAGCAAAAGTGCCGTACTTAGCCTGGGCGATTGGGGAAAGAGCACGGCAGAGAAAACACCAAATACCCTCACACTTCCAACTGCATTTGGCACATCTCGACATATATATATATATATATATATATATATATATATATATATATATATATATATATATATATATATATATATATATATATATATATATATATATATATATATATATATATATATTGCTGTGATATTTTCTGTTTATATTTAGTCCCACGACTTAGCATGTCATAAAATGCTGTTATCCCCTTTATATTATGTCCCGCGTTTGGGCATACCATAAAATGCTGTTATGTTTTTTATTTGCCCCTTTGATCAATCAAGCACCTATGATGTGAAATGTTAAGTTATGGATTTTCTTTGCCTCAACTAGCTGATTCAATTAAATAAAGCAATTCTACAATACACAATATAATGATTAAATATTTACAACTTTTAAAATCTTCCCCTTTTTAGAATATTTACATATATCAGATTTAAGAAATTGAAGCCAGCAAAACTAGCCTTTTGTTTATATTTAGAGACCTTTTGAAACGTTTTAAGATGCCTATTACCTTTCATAAATTGATCAATGAAACTACTGTTTTATTGACTCTTACATATACGAAAAATATTGAATTAAAACAGTTTTCAGTAATAATTATTTCAATATCGGTAACCTGAAATGGTTCTGTAGTTTCTCTGCATCCCCAAGAGTTTTTGTGCCCAGTCTGAATATTTTGAGTCGAATTTGTAAGTAGACATCAAAACCAGAAAGCTATTCAAATCGTTATTAAAATCCCAGAAGTTGATCCAATTTAAGATTCAATTTGCATATCAGTAAATAAAAGATTTCCATGTCCGCAATTAACAAAACAGTAATAGAAGATTTACCATGTCAGTAATTACCAAAAAGTAAGCAGAGTAATTAACAGGAGGTGATTAACCAGAGCCCTGTTTTATTTATGTTAGAAATTGTATTTTTACTAAGTCTATAATAGATCGGCTCACACTTGCACAACTTGTACACTTTTCAAAATGATATTAATTTACTTTCGTATCACGAGTTACGTAAATAATTTAGCACTTCGGAGTATCGTCGTAGCCCAGTTTAAAATGTATACTAAACTCGTCGCTCAATTGTTATCGTATTTAAAGGCCGTACCTCTCTTGTTTTCCATTCGTTTATTCACGTGTTGGGACGACACCTTTTGGCTTTATCTTTGTGTACTCCGCAAATTTTAACAATTGTATAGTTTAAATATTCGGATGAATGCTTTAGTTGTCACGTATTCATTCACATACCATGATATTTAATTGAGAAATCTCAGGAATTTTTGTTTATTAAGTCACATATTCATTGTTTATTGCTATTCTAATCTAAACCGAAATACATTTGGTGTTTGTTTATTTCCTAGTTAATATTGGATTTTTGAACAAATGTAATACTTTATCTCACGTACGATTTTCAAATAATGCATAATTTTAGACTGCGTATACGATGATATATTTAACGCACTTGTTAAATACTTATTAGGCCAATTCATATAGGTTCTCCGTTGATTTAATTTTGATGCATTTTGTTACGTTTTTAAATCTTATCATAACTTGTAACTACTCTTGGATATTTCTATTTCTTATGCGTTTAATCTCATGTATTTTTATATAGTGTGTTCTCAACTAATAATATGTATAGTAACCTATTTACTCTTATAATATCTGTAATTATGTGTTTTGTTAACTGGAAGTTTTTTTATTTATTCTATGACCCTTGTAACTTAACGTACCCCTAAACTACCCTATAATTATAGCATTAAATATACGTACCCAGATCGCCAACATTGAATTTAACGGGATGTTAACTGTTTCCCAGACATACCACACATGACAACTGAAGAAACGTTAGCGTAAACCAGCTAGTCCTTTCTGGTAGGTACTGAGGTCGGATAACCAATACTACCCAGCTAAAGTTGAAAGAGGGGGAACACCAGGAAGGTAAAATCTGCCTTGACTACCAATGTTCCTCCTCGCACGGACATAAAATGTTAGTAATATTTAACAAGGCTCGATCACACGAGCTCACGTACATGCATTACCAGTTTCCAACCCGTGTTACAAAATATTTTACAAAGACTAGCCGACTTTCTATTATTTGCAAGAGTACAACTACAAGTACATTGAGAAGACGACATGAATTACTGAAATAAACTTATGGTATGATTGCTCATAGCTAAAAAGGCGCTTATTATTGAAATAGACTATCTCCAACATAGTCATTAATCCAAACGCGAAGGCACGAGATGGTCGGTCATACCAGAGGTTCAATTTAATTACATCACAACAATTATCACAAACGTTAAATACTGGTTAATTATCTAGGAACATCAGCTAGATAATAGGATAAACACACAACAACAATATAATTAAGTTTAAACCGAGATATGAGTGATGCAGTGGAAAATGTGGTTAATATGCTGAAATACAACAACTACACATAATAAAAAGTCAAATGAAACATACAAATATCAAACATTATTAAATATGTTGGCAGCAAATACATACTTAAAATTCTATAGCATAAATACAAGCCTAGATTCAGGAGCTAAATGTTTATACAAATGCATGTTAATTAAATATATTAAATCTAGTAAGTAAACGTTAAAAATTATTTATTATGATTGCATCGGTTAAAATACATCGTGACATTACAAGTTACAACAAAAAATATACACACCAACGTTGTGGTTAATTCAATTACTATCTTAAAACCAAAACAAATATAATGTAGAAATATAATACTGTTCATATTCAAACTTGCCCAATAATTTGATTCAATATATCTAAATCACAGTAAGGGTACATTTACTATTGATTCGGTAACAGGTGCAATGCAATTGGAATTACAACTCTGTATTAAATACTAAATAAATATTATTTCAAATAAACAAATATTGTTATAGTCCCGCGCAACTGTTATGAGCCACTACTACAGTTGGCAACACTGATACGATCCACGTTCAAATATTGCGCAATAAAGATATTACGTCATAATTTGTCAAATTGTATCACGTACTAAATATGTTTACAGTGATACAAGATGCACCTAAAAAGATAAAATGTACTCACTTAAAAATGTAGAACGCTTCACGACTTTGCGGTCATCCTTGCACAGGGAGCCATGCTGATTTCTATGGATCTCGTTGGGCGTTGTTTTGGCCGTGGGATTCGTTACGCCATCGTTGAGTCCAGATTTAATGTCTTCCCTCTTCTTCTGTTTGTAGGCAGGACGGAGCAATAAGGTGAAGCTAACGATAACAGGTAAAGATAAAGGAAACCTACATTTTGAAAAAGAAAAGACAAAGGAACGACACAGGTAAACGTCACTGTTCGACGTCTCGTTTGCTAATCCTCTCATGTCCTGTCCAAACCGCGCACTTACCCAGTTCGCGCCTGCGCATTTTTTTGCGCCTACGCAACTGTCCGGGATGGCGGAAATGCACAAGTTTATTTGAAATAATGGCGGGAATTTAGTCACATATTTAAAACTATACATCTCCAAATTTGGAATGTAACAATATTAGTTTTATCCTGACTTAGATACTAAATAAACAATTCAGATAAATATTAGTTTTCAGTTGTTTAACCAAACCAGACTCATTTATAGATGAGTCTGGTTTGGTTTAACAACTGAAAACTAATATTTAATTTGAATTGTTTATGTATACATTATGTATACATGTATACATACAATAAAATCCTAAACTCACCTATTAAACACCACAAGTAAAACAACCGGCAAAGCAGCATTGTATACATCAATCTCAAAAAAAGCAACAGGTAATCATAAAAATACTTCCTACAATGGTTTAATAACTAATGGTTGTACGATAAATACCAACATCACACTCAAAATAAGGCTGGAGTTACCAGATGCAATCAGATTACCTTAAATAGCAACTACATTATCAACATAAAACATTACCTTTAATAAAAAACCGCCAAGTGAAATCTTTCAACCTTTCATCTTGAAATCTAAAAACAAGGTTCTTTAACCCTGTCGACTAGAACAATCGTCCCTAGACATGCGCCTCTTATAATGTAAATTCTGATGTCATGGAATGCGTTCAGAAACCTGCAAGTGGTCACTGAACTATTTTAACAAATACCTTCAAATATCGAAATGTACACTATAATATTTGTAGTAATTATCAACCAATGAGAAATCGACTAAGAAACACTACGGATCTCTACAAAGTTCCAGACAGGATTTGAACCTGTATCTTTAGCTATCGCGGCTGACGTATTTACCAATTACAATACCAGACTGGTTAAAATGATCATTTCAACTTTGAGAAACAAGACTAAGACAGGTTCCCAAAAGAGAGCAACAGCTCTTTCGATGCTTAAAATGGCAGATATCATAGAGGTCGGTATGGTATTTTAAAATACACTAATACGATGTGAAAGGCAACGGGAAACTAGAACATTACTTCCCAAATGCACAGCATACTAAAATTGCCATTTAAGATAATGCCATCCTCTGGGGTAAAATATTCCGGAGTTAGAATAGTCTCCCATCGAAATTCGGGGGGGGGGACTACTTCGGAGGATGTGATCAGAAAGTTCAAAAGAAAAACCAGAAACATTTTGCAAGTCGGAGCGTTAAATGTCAGAAGCATGAAGCAAGTAGTTAGTAAGCTAGAAAACTTGAAAAGTGAAATAGATAAATTACTATTAGACATAGTAAGGATAAGCAAAGTTGGGAACCTAAAGGCAGGAATTTTTGGAGCGAAGACTTTATGATAATTCGAGCATGATCAAAGGAAGAAAATTTGGTTGTGGGAATCGTTATGCGAAAAAAAGATAGGACACTGTGTAGAAAACTATTTACGAAAGAACAAAAAGGTTGCTACGTACCTAGTCGTAGTCGGAAAAAAAGTAAATACCAGGCTAACTACCAAACGCGGAGAGTGGGGCGGATTTACCTACATACAAAAAAACAAAAAACAACACGTCGCCCACGATTATCTATTAACAAATAAAAAATAAATAAAGGATTTTGTACAAACAAGCAAAAGCAATAAATTAAGCGTTACTATTTCAAAGCAAACAATTATGTGATATGAACAATTTAGTACTTTAGATACGAAGTGTGCATCTCGTATTTTACACAAAATAAAATTAATCAGTACTAAATATACATGTGAGAACTTTGTCAAACGTTTTGTTGTTAAAATTGCACCTAATATTTTTTGTAAAATAAACTAATCAGTAGGACAGAATTAACGTGTGAGAGCTTTTGCCCAACATTCTTTTAAATTGTACATAATACCGTTTGTAAAATAAACCAATTAGTAGAAAAGAATATGCGTGTGTCTGTCAAATATTTTTAACAATGGTACATCACATCTGTAGAGCGATAATATCGATTCCCAGCAACAAACAATAGTACTACAGTGTCACATACCCCTATGCATCGGGATGCTTATCTTGCATACCGTCGGGGGTGAGTCAGCACAGCAATGCCATGGTAGTCAGGATCCATTTGCCCTGCCACCGTAAGTGCAGCAGCGGTCTACAGACAAAAGCAGTTGGTCTACATAAAGAAAGAACCCATTTGGCCTTCAGCTAAGAAAAGCTAAAAAGAGAATCTGATTAGAATGTGTACGCGCGGGGAGACTCACCAATACACGCAAGACACTTCCTAGTTGTCCAACAGAAAAACAAACGTGCATTGCTTTTGAAATACGGTGACGAATAATGTGGAAAATAATTTTCGATGCACAAGCTGTAGAATCAAATTCAACAATGGTTCAAATAACACGAATTCGAACTGCAAATCCTCGTTTATCGAAGCGCGATTGAAACTGGAAAACCCGGGTTTTATCGGATAGTGCGCCACCTTATTTCAACAACTTTACCTTGGAACAATAGAGAAACTCATTATACGCGGGCGTAATGTATACCAAGATAGCAGGTATCTAAAACAGGATAAAAACTATTTAATTGTAGCATAAACTTGTCGTTTCGAAATAAATAAGTTCAAAATGAAAATTGTAGAAAGCGAATTTATTATTAATTATGTTGAAGGATTTAACAGATTACCGGATACCGAAAACACGGCATAGATTATTTAATTTATGGAATAAATTTTCGTTTTAAAAGCAAAAGGGATTTCAGTTAACTGGAGAAATTCTAAAGCAAAAGTGGAACGTAACAGGGTACTCACAGTTAGATTAGAATCTAATCCGGTAAACACAGTAATAATACGAGCATACATGCCTACCTTCAACTATAGTGTGGAATAGGGAAAAACGCTCTACAAAAAGAAAATATGAAACCATGGATAACAAAGTATATATCTTGAATTTAATAGAAGAAAGACGGACGAAAATACAAAAACAGACCAAACTAAACAAGAAAACAGAAATTCAAAGCTATAGTATGGGAAATTATTTGCAAAGGCAGAAAAGCTAAAGAACAATGGACTAATGAATAGTGTGACGAGATGCAAACTAAGATGGAAATAGGAAAGACAGACTAAGCATACAAACTGATTAGAGATATAAAACTGTATAGCAAAAATATAAGGAGCGCGGAAGGAGAAAGTGGTCAGATGACAAGAATATATAGAAAATTTATATGCAGAACAGGAACTAACAGCACTAGAACAGGAAGACACTGAAAAAGATAACTTGGGATATACTATACTTAGAGATGAGTTTGAATTAGGATTAAGGAGTCTAAAAATGGTAAGTCGCCGGGTATAGATAAGGTGCAAGCAGAAACTCTAAAAGTCGCTGGATAGGCATATCATAACGTCTCTTCTAGCTTGTAAGCTATATGTATGACCCTGGCGAAATACCCAAAGATTTCAAACGTAACATGATAGTAATTATATCAAAAAAGAGAGCTGCGGATAGATGTGAAAATTTTCGAGCAATAAGTTAGACATTGCATTTACATTTCCAATGCTCCACCCGAAGGTACTATATTGGCCAGGAGGCGAGTTTTTTGTTGCCTGGTAATTTAAAATTTTGCCGAACCCTTGCCGTTCCAGGCAAGGTAGGGATCTTTAACGTGCGTGACAACACTCACGCACGGGACCTCCATTTAACCTCTCATCCGAACGAGGGCGTAATTTTTGTGAAAAATGCTCACCTGCCATTTTTCAAGCAGTCGACCGTGTCGGGATTCGAACCCAGGACCTTGGGATCCGAATAAGTTAGACAGCACACATGTCAAAAATATTAACTAGAATTATACAAATGCGGATGAAAAAACGGGCTGAAGAAATATTAGGAGAAGATCAATTTGAGTTTAGGCGAAACAGGAGAACACGAGAGGCTACTTTAGCTCTTAGGGTGATAATGAAGAAGACAATAGACAGGATAAAGCATGTATATAGGGTTTGTAAATCTAGAAAAAGCATTTGACAATGGAAAATGGGAAAAAAGTTTGAATTACTCGAAAAGATTGTAATGAGTTTAGGGATTTGACGGGTAATACATAGCTTATACACAAAGCAAACAAGGGGAATAGAACTAGAGCAGAAACGTAGAGAAGTAAATGTTATAAAAGGGGCGAGACAGGAATGTACCCTATCCCAGCTAATTTTTAACTTGTACATCGAAGAGGCAATGAATACTGTCAAATGCAGGAAAACATTTGGAATTATTATGCAGGGACAAAAAGTTGATATGCTTTGATTTGAAGGTTATATAGCGGTACTAGCATCTAGCAAAGAAGGGTTAGGAGCAGTTATTAATGAAATAGATACAGTTCTAACAGACAAATACGGTATGAAAATTAACAAAAATAAAATTTAAATACTAATAAGTAAAGGAGAGCAAAATAAATAAAAAACTAGAATACAAATAGGAAACGAGAACTTACAAGAGGTTTAGGATTTCTGCTACCTAGGAAGCCAAATCACGTAAGATGGGAAAAGTGCAAAAAATATAAAACAAAGATTACCACAAGGTCGTGTTGCAGCTACTCTGTTCAAAAACAACAAACATAGAAATAAAGAAAAGATTGCTGAAAGCATATGTGTGGAGCACAGCACTGTACGGCTGCGAAACTTTTACTGTAGGAGAATCGCACAGGAAAAGGATAGAAAGCCTTTGAAATGTGGTGCTGCAGACGTATCATGAACATATCATGGACAAAATTAATTACAAAGAAGTTGTTACGTTCAAAACTGTGCAAGTAATTTTTTCTGCATAAATGTTTATTCATCGTACTTCTATCTGAAGCTCCTTAAAATTTCTAGAAAAATCATAAAGACTATCGTATAACAAGCTCGATTTCCTGTCACTTGAAATTAATGTTAATTTATAAAATTTCTCAAGAAGTCACTCTATAATATGTTGTCTTATAGAATCAAACAGCTGCTTAGAAAACTTTACATCACAAAGTCGCTACAAATTCGACCACCTGCAGTGAATACGTTGCAATTACAGTTGCACATAAATACACGGCTTTCTTTTAAAGGATAAGGCCACATAACCATCTGCCTAGTAAACGAATGGGTTTGTTATCTGATATCCTTCAGCTGTGCAGATGTTTCAAAGTAATGAGATTGCTTTCCTTTCTTTACAAATTCTTTGTTAATATGTTATCTCTTTGTTGGCAAGCTATGGATTTTTGCAGCTGCCGTCTGAAAATTCTGCGATATTTTTGAAAGCCAAATATCTACCCCCATTCATGGTTCTTTCCTTATAAAATAGAGATCGTGCTTTGAAAGCGGTACACTGAATACAACATCCTCTTAGCGAAAATACATGCTGTAAAGTCGCGATTTTACAATATTTTTTGTGTTAGTATGAGTTAAGTTGGTGGTTCTAACATCCAGCACATAAAAAAATGTTACCGCATTTTCCCATCCTACAATGATACCAGCACAAAGCCGATAGTCTAAGGTACAGTTTTTTTCTGTTTTTGTTTCTTTTTGGGTTGCTGTTTTGGAAGATAGACATTCTTTTGATTAATTTTGCAATAAATGGCAAACCGACGTAAATGCACGCTTACCACTCGACCTATTATGTATTTCATTTTATAAATTACTATTTAAAATTTTAATGCGTCTAGAGCGCTTTTATACTGATGGTTTTATTTTGTTTTAATGTGAACGTCTAAAAGTAGCTGTTTAAAAATGTTAAGATTACGAGATGCGCTTCCTACAGCAAAAATTTTTACTTACCGCATTATTATTTTGTTATTTCTTGTACATATTTGGGACTGAAAACATTATACTGGTATGTAAATATGCAAGTGCTATGTAATAAGATTTTATCCTTGCTATTTTAAATGTTTATAATTATATGTTTATGTTATGTGTACATCACGCTATACAGGACGATTAGTAGTATAGCTATGGAGAAGCTGAGCCAGCCCTTTTTAAAGGGTCATAAATATCTTGTAAAGGGTATGTGTATTATAGAAAAGAGAAGTATGTATGTGTGAAGGTCATGTATGTGTAGGTGTGTGTGTGTGTGTTTGTATTAGTTAGGTTTGAGGATAACTATGGAGAAGTTGCGACAGCCCTTTCAAAAAAGGTGTAAAATGTAGTGAAGGGGGCATGTGTATTATTGAAAAGAAAAGTATGCGTGTTAAGGGTATGTATGTGCAGGTGTGTGTGTGTAGGTGTAGGCATGTATAAGTGGTGGTGATGTTAATGTAGAAGTTGAGACGCCCTTATGATAAAAGTGTAGATATCGATCAGGCGTTTGTTTTTATTTTTGAAAAGAAAGGTATGTATTATTACGTGTAGGTGTAAGCGTGTGTTTTTTTTTGGGTGCGTGTTGAGCGTGTGTGTCATTGTTTTAGTCTAAGATGAAATATTGTAAGGGCCGCGCAAGTTGTGCGAACGTGTTTTTGTTTTAAGAATGGGTTTTTGGGTATCGTAGTGGTCGCGTTCGTCGGGGGTGTGTGTGTGTGAGAGAGAGAGAGAGATTGGTTTATGAAAGGAAATATAAAGGGTAGAAGAAGGAGAATAAGGCTGGGTAAATAACCGCAAGGTTTTTATTACAGGTGTCAATAAAAAAAAAATAGCGTGTTGCGTTTGTATCGCGTTTTTTAATGAGAGAATATGAAGGTGTATATTGAATTGTTCAGTAATGGAATTGTTCAGTATAAATGGTTCGATGACGTGTGTATTGTTGTTGAAAATAAAAAAGTCCTTTCCTTAATTCGTATACATTATATGAATTAAAGCATAGACGATGACGGAATTGTATTTTTGCTCAAATGGTTCGATGACGTGTGCGTGTATTTTTTGCCTCCGAAAAGATGAAAAAGTGTGCTATTTAATTCGTATACATTGTAGGAATGAATGCATAGAGATAGACGATGACGGGAGTCTGTCTGTCTGGGACCGCCGCTCGGACGTATCGGGGTAATAAGAATCGTTTATTTATGAGAGTTCGATACAAAGGTCAAGTATGTGCAGGCGGCGACTTCTTTGTATGCGAGTTTGTAATGATTTAAAATAACGCAGAGATTCCAGATTGTCGGCAAAAAATACGGGGTCACGATTATCTCAAAAGAGGTCGGACACGTGCAAGACGTTTCAAGTAATCTTTTAATAATTTGAAAATGTTACGCTCGACATGTCGTAGGCAATTATGATGAAGTATAAGGAGAATAAGGCTGGGGAAATAACCGCAAGGTTTTATTACAGGTGTCAATAAAAAAAAATAGCGTGCTGCGTTTTGTATCTGAAAAAAAATTTCTCCCCTACTACGAATAATAGTTTCGTCGTCTTGGTAAAAAGAATATCCAAAATATTTTTCTATTTATTATTGTGTAATTATTCGAACGGTAAACATCGTGTGTCGAAAGTGTAAAAAATGTCTCAAGCTTCGGACGAATTAAAAATTCCAGACGCGCCTACCTCAACGCGTGCAATTTTAAAACAATTGAAAAGTGCTTGCAACGTAGGTCGAAAACGTCACTATGAATCGATGCTGCTAAATCTGAAATGTAATCAGATTGTTTCTAATGCAAAAAGCAAGCGTGATAGGGCGATCAGAGGGCAGGTATTAGTAAAAGAATGGATCCGGCGATAATACTAGTGCGAAGGACGACGAGGGTTATGCGAACGACGTCGAAGTCGACGATCCTGCTGAAAATTTCGATAGATTAACATCAAAGAAGAATGTCAAAAGACGTAGAACGTCGAACAATATCGTGTGGGTCAATTTGAAATCGGCTTTCGCCCGCAGGATACGTTCGAGTGCTGTGGTCAATTTATATCACATAGATCCCATGCAATTTTTAGAAGATGCATTCGCCCTAATAGAGCGACGTTTGAGAAAATGTTTGAGAAAATTCGGCTCTCTTAAAATTAATTTCGTGTTTAACGGTGAATACGTAAAGCCCAACGCATCAAAATCATCATCTTCAGAAGCCGTGGATACATCGTTATCGTCATCATCGTCATCGCTCAGACATTTTACTACTAAAAATTATAAAATTTTAAAAATTGAAGACTTTCAAACTCAAATTAAATCCGAAGCCATTCAGGAATTGAACAATAAACTGGGCGAATATACCGAAAAGCAAAGTGGGTTAGCTCTTTCCAGAATATTAAATTTAGGCGTCAATATAAATCATGCAGGAACATATAGTATGCATTCTTAAGGAAGGGGGGTAAGAAAATTGTCTACGAGATGATATGTTTATTTTTAATCATATACGTTTGTAATATAGAAGAATGTTGACGGTCGAGGATCTTACGAAATTACCGCTCGAGTATATCGAGAGGCATGCAAGTAAAGACGTCGCCAGAAATTTCGATAAATTACCGGAGTATTTGCAAAAACAATTATGGACGCATCGCTATTGTTTAGCGCATGGCTTACAATCGTCGTCGCATGCAGATCAGATAGATGGACCTCCTCTGCAAATAAAATCGTGTCCTGAATGCGCATGTTCTACCCCATATGTACGCGCGCACAACACATCGCAGCCCTGCAATAAAAACCTATGAATGCAATTAAAAATGCTCATTGTTCGAAATGACTCCTAAAGGACCGCCCGCAGCCGTCGCAGCATATCTCGCCTACTCTTTAATATGTAATAATTACCTATACATATTTAAACCGAGCGTGCCCTCCTGGCAAAGAAATCCGGTTCCCGTAGATCCTCCGAATGCATTCGTATGTTTCGAGGTTGTTGAAAATAAAGACGTTTTGGCATTGTCGAAGTCTGAGTCGTCACAACAAATAAGATGCTCTCGCTCTAAAGATTGGAAACGTATGGAATTAATTACCATGCAGCTGCAACAGCAATGGCAGCAGCAGCAACAGAACCATTCGGAAGAGGTTCCCTTATCGCCATCATCAGAGACGTCGTCGTCGTCGTCGTCGTCCGCGGTATCGAGAGACCTTTTAATTTATAAAAGTTATCTAGGAGGAGGAGGAGGACGCCTTCAACGACGAGAAATAGAAAACGTAGATGGATCCGGCGACGGCGAGGACGGCAACGACGACGACGACGGCGCCGAATGGTTGAACAATGGATGCGCGGGAGATTGTGTCGGAGACGGAGTTGGCATTGATCCTTTTCTGATGTTTAAAATAAGATTTAAATATAATAGCAGTTTTACGGAGACCGAATGGTACGTCATGCCATGGAATCATAAACGAATCGCCTTCGAAAGAGAAAGAGAGAGCGAGAAAAAAAGATCGAGAATTTGATAGTTCAGATGGTGTATGGACGTATTTAGAACACATCGTACTTATGCAATTAATAGGAGCGTGGGCATACTACATCTATTACAAATATAAAAATAAACTATGCGCGCATGAGCAACATCGTTTGCGCTCGAACGAAAACCTACGCATGCAAAATAATTTTCAGTTCTAACCGGGAGGTATCTTCGTTCAGGGTGTGTCTGTGCGCGTGAAATTTTGCACTTAATTAAATAGCAATTATGGTGAAGTATATTGAAGACGAAAATAATTATACAAACGATAGTGGTGACGACAGTCAAGTATTTTTAAATAACGATGATGATGACGTAATTTCGTCATCATCATCATCTACGTGTGCAGTATCTGGATCGCCGCAAGTTTTCTCAGGTATTTATGTCTACGATAACGATCAGGTGATGGATCCCCTGATATGTAGCACCGAATACCGATTGAATTCCTCCAAGGAGAATGCGCAATGGTGCGCTCACGGCCATACGATCGAAGTGGGCTTAACCAAACGAAAGAGCAATATGGATTTTAGCCCTGTTATCAGACTTATATGCCCCAACAGATTTTGTAAAGAAGGCGAATTGCAAATGGACGAAAACGAGTGGAAAGATTTGTCGTCTATCAATATCGAACATAAATTTAGAAAATTTTTCCAACCGCTCGGATACTGCCAAGGTTGCATCTGCAGGCGCTACCGCCGCCTCCGTAGTCGCAGACGTATGGCACTGGAGGCGTGAAATGCATCAGACGATCGACGGATACTTGGAAGTGGAATTTAAAAACGAATACGAGTCTATTCATAGAGTCGAGGTGCAAACTGCTGCGGCTCTCGCCGCATTAGAATCAACAACAACAACAGGATCCGGATACAATGTTGCGCGAATTTCTCTCTCCGCAAAGAATTTGCAAAGTGTTTACTCTAGCGCCTCTTATAGTGCTCAAATTAGAAATATTGAAAGGACAAGATTTTCAAGAGTTCTACGATAGAAATATAGAGTGCGTCGCCACTTGCCTTCCTGAAGAGTTCGGAGCTTACGCGTATAACAGGTGCAAGAGCAGTAGCGGCGACGGCGACGATGGATGCTGGACTTTATTCGAACATGCAGGATCAAATCTTATGTCGAGTCGAGATGATAAGCGAATACGTATTTGGAAATCCATCCCTAAGTACCCTAAACGTTCTTTACGATATCAACAGACTCGGCTTATTAGAAATCACGCGCCATTTCCCTCACAAAATTGTCGATGACGTATTATGTTTATATCAAAAGAATTTAAATGTCGAAATGAAACCTTTGTATTTTAAAGATAGTGTATGATCCTTTTTTGTAAATAAAATTTATTCTGTATGCAGTTATTTTTATATATATATATATATATATATATATATATATATTTAAATTGTTACGTTATTGCAGGAGAGATGTTAGTCAATGTTGGTACACGGGGGTGTAGGGTTGTTCAACAACCTCTTAAATAAATTGCCCTTCGAACTGCACCTTCCTGGTCATAACTTCTGCGGTCCTGGAACCAGGCTACAAGAGCGTTTAAACCGCGGAGACAAAGGTATTAATCCTCTAGACGAAGCGTGCAAGCAGCACGACATCGCGTATTCGCATCACAAAGACGTGGAGCGCAGGCACGAGGCCGACAAGGTCTTGCAAGAAGCGGCGAGTCAAGGCCAAAGATTCTAAGTGGTCCGAGAAGCTCGCAGCGTTGGGCGTAACAGCTGCAATGAAAGCGAAACGCAAACTAGGAATGGGAATAGACAAGAAAATGGCTGTGAAACTGGATCGTCGACAGCGAGGACGACGACGACGACGACGACAAAAAAAACGACGACGTCGAGTACGTCGATGCTCGGGTAAATTCAAAGACAATAACGGCAACGTCGGCAGAAAATGCTCCTTCAGAGGCGGTCTTATAAGTAAAATATCTAAAGAAATCAGAAAACAAAGCATCAAGAGTAAAGAACACGGAGATGCTTCGCATAATCGTCTTATTTCGAGCGCGATGAATGCCGCAAAAATTATAGTCAGCAGGATGGGAGGTCGTTCGAAAATTAAAGTACCGCGCATAATACCGGTGCCCAAGCGAGGAGGCTTATTGCCCTTGATTCCGATATTTGCGGGTCTTTCGGCGCTCGGAGCACTGGCCGGCGGAGCGTCGAGCGTTGCAAACGCCATCAATTCGGCCAAAAATGCAAAGAGGTATTTCGACGAGAACGCACGTCACAACAGAGCCATGGAAGAGAAAAGAGTCGGCAGCGGATTGTATTTAAAGCCTCACAAGAAAGGTAGCGCCTTGTACTTGAAACCTTATCCGGGGGATTCAAAAAACGGATGACTTCGACGGTGTCGAGGAATGCTAAGCTCGCCACCACCACCACCCTTACACCTCCCATGCGCGCATTGACCGATCTCGATCTGCACAAATATGCTAAAGGTGTACATGCGAGACGAGTTGCCGCTAAAAAGACGCGACGGAAGCTTAGCACCGCCGTGGCGAAACGAAAGTGGTATTATAAATTTAGACGATGGATCCGGTTCGGGCACGCATTGGGTCGGTTATAAAAAAAGGGCCAATATGGTGATATACTTCGATAGTTTCGGAGACCTGAGGCCTCCCGAGGAAGTCTTAAGATATTTTCACGGTAGCGATATATATTATAACGTGGAAAGGGAGCAAGACTTTAACACGATCGTGTGTGGTCATTTAGTGTTGAAATTTTTACATAAAAGAACCATAATGCCCTCGGAGCGCTACAGTCATGTCTAGGACATTCACGATCTTCGGGTATGGAAATACCATCAGCAGCGGTACGCTATACCCACCTGTGAGACTGAACGATGGCGGCACGTACACCTGTGGCTTGGTGGGTCTTTACACGTGCAACACCGTTCGAAATATTTACGAGGAAATAATAAGTTCTATTACGATAAAGATAAATAAATCACCATCGACGAGGGATGCTACGAAATAGACGAGCTAAACACGTTCCTGAGAAAAAAGATATTGGAGTCGGCTAAAGCCAACAAAGAAATTAATTCGTCCGTAACTTTGGACGACGACGGATTGGTTGACGGCTTGTTTTCTTTAAGAGCTAATAATAATACTCTAAAGTGCGAAATAAAATCGAAATACTCCGTAGACTTCACGAAGCGCGGCAACATCGGTCGAATGCTGGGATTTTATGATCGAATTTTAGAGGAAGGTCGTTCGCATACGTCCGATCGCGATGTGGAAATAATTTCGGTATCTAATATTTTCGTAGATACTAACATTACGACGGGAGCGTACCGCAATAACCAACTTTGTCATAGCATTTACGAATTTGGCCTAACCGTGTCCCCAGGCTACAGCATAGAACAACAACCCAGCAATATAATTCGTTTCCCTCTGTGCGTGGACGAATTCGATAACATTACGTTGAGACTGGTGGATCATACGGGTGAGGCGGTTAATTTTTCGAAGGATACGTACCTTTGCGTTCGCCTAGAGCTAAGACGCGAATAATAAAATTATTATTAAGTTAAAAATGGGCGTCGTTTACGATGACGAGCGTCAGCAGCAGCAGACGTTAGCCGCAGTCGTCAATATACCTAAGAAAAAATCCGCGCGTTGGGCATTGTTATCGTCGTTGCTGCCGAAGTCTTCTTCTTCTTCTTCCTCAAAAACAAACCTATATAAAACGCAAAAAACGTTCTCGAAATCTGCAGTCGCACGCAAATCATCGTTAGGCCATAACGAAATAAAAAGCGGAAGAGGTGTGAAAAAGCGACATCATATTAAAAAGTAGAAGAAACCCGCTCTCAGTCGCGCAGACGCAAGTTTCTTAAAAGCGCTCGGCTACAAGCTTTTGAATACGAGAAAAAAAAAAGTACTAGAAATGGCTAAACGTGGCGGTAAAATACGTGGTGATTTTGGTAGTAGCACGAAAATGGTCGCAGATCACATCTCGTCGGTGATTAGTTCTCCTTTGAAGAAATTACGTTTCGACGAGGTGGCCAAATTAGACGTATTCAAAAAGCCTCGCTACGAAGAGACAATTTCGAAAGAAGATTATTATTCGTATTTACCCTTCACGCGAAACACAGACCACAGCGATAGAGTGATTATAGAAATCCAAAATTCCGATGCTATAACCGCAACCTACGACAGTTACATTAATATTAAGGGAACGTTTTCGGTGAAAACCGAAGGTAAACCGTATACGATAACGAACAACGCAATATTATTTTTGTTCGATGAAATACAGTACAAAATGGGGAGCACGCATGTGGTTGACGTTTGTAAGCAGCCTGGTATAACGTGTACGATGAAGGGTCTCGCTTCGTATCACAAAAAAATTCAACGGTTTGAGCAATAGCACCTGGGACCCTCGAGGAGATACAAACGCCGACATTTTTAAGAACGGACGCTTCTCGTGCAATGTGCCTCTAAAGCATATTTTTGGATTTTGCGAGGATTATAAGCGAGCCGTCGTAAACATGCCGCAAGAGCTTGTTTTAATTAGATCCAAGAGCGACGTCAATTGTTACAAGAGCGACGAAAACGAGTTAACATTTAAAATTACTAAGATATCGTGGGAGGTTCCGCATTTAAAGCTTAGCGATGAATCTAAATTAAATTTATTCCATCATTTGCATAAAAATCCCAGAATTGTGGTTTACTTTCATCGCTGGGAGCTTCACGAGTTGCCGTCCTTTCCGTCTTCGAAAATTCACGTTTGGCGTATTAAGAATTCGAACGAATTAGAAAAACCTCGATGGATTCTATTTACTCTTCAGCATGGCAAGTATGATAATGCGAAGCAATCGGCAGCCCAGTTCGATTACTGCAATCTGACAAATTTAAAACTATACCTTAATTCCCAAGAATTTCCACTTCAAGATATGAATTCGGACTTTGCCAATAACGATTATTCGACCCCGTTCATGCACTATTCGAAATTTCCGGAAAACTATTATGCAGGCGCGAGCAATTTGAGCTACGCTCTGCGTTGTTTGAACGACTATCAGCAATTTGGCAATTGTCCCGTGTTCGTGATCGATTGCAGTCGTCAAGAAGAATCTATTAAAAATTCGGCCGTTGATATACGTCTCGAAATCGAATCCAGCAACATTTTCGATCAAACCACTAAAGCATACTGCTTAATTTTGCACGACTCTATATTCGAATACGATCCGTTTACGGAAATCGTTACGCGTCATATTAGCGAATAATAGACATGAAGGTTATTAAACAGAAACAATCTCTACCGGTTGCAAATATGGATCTAACGGTCGAACAGGATGATCCTTATTCCTATTTTGGAACGCGCAAAAAGCACGGAGATCTCTTACCGGCCAGCATAAGATGCATCGTATGCGGACCTTCTGCGTGCGGTAAAACAAACCTGATTTTGAGTTTGTTATTGGCACCCAACGGATTGGAATTTGAAAACGTTTACATTTACTCCAAGTCGCTATTTCAGCCCAAATACGATTTTTTGAGTCGAGTTTTGAGACCGATCAAGGGACTAGGCTATTACGAATTTAGCGAAAATTCCGAAATAATTTCACCGCAAGATGCTAAGAGTAATTCGATTTTCATTTTCGACGACATTCAATGTCACGAGCAAAACGCGATTCGTCAATATTTTTCAATGAGCCGTCATAAGAATATAGACGCGTTCTACCTCAGCCAATCGTATGCAAGAATACCGAAGCATCTTATTCGCGACAATACAAATTTAATTATAGTTTTTTCGCAAGACGAAATGAACTTAAGACATATCTATTCGGAGCACATTAATACCGACATGAGCTTCGAAGATTTCAAAATGATGTGCCGTCAAGCGTGGGAAAAAAGACGGCGATGGCAATAAAGCCGGATACGGATTCTTTGTGGTAGACAAAGAAAAAGCCATAAACGAGGGCCGCTACCGTAAAGGATTCGATCATTACATATGTATTTAAAATCACGACGTTCGAGCGAACTTTCATCAACGCAATGTTGTTACATGCCAAATTGTCATAAAGTTGGAAAGGGGGAGGACATGAACAAACGAGGTAAGTCTGCTCCTAGGAGTAAACTATACCGCGGCTCGGCTGGCTAGTCGCGACGGGCGTGGGTCGAAGGGGAGGGGGTTGGAAATAATATTATATTGCCGTTAGTCTTAGGTCAGGGTAATATGAGGGCACCACCCTTATCTTATTCGAGTTCCGCCTAAAATGGCACGGATTCCTAGTCCTTCAGAGAAGCCTACAAGATGAGGGAAAACTCGACTTCTTCAGACAAGAACCCGGATAAGTCCTACCTGGCCGTGAAAAATGTCTAATTCCACAATTGTGCCAAGCTGATTGCAGTTCCCGGTCTTCGTACTTTATATGCACTCTACTTCCGGTTGAAATATCTAAGGTAGTAAGTCGGTCTTACCTATAAATTCCTTAGGTAACTAAAGTTTCCACAAAACTATCTATATAAAAATAAGGTAACTGAATTCCTGTTAACAAATAAATATGACTTGTCAAAATTTAGTTTCATGGATTAATTATAACTATACAGAGATTATGCAAAGCACGGTTCTTCTGATTTAAGCACTCACATGCGTTAATTTATTAATAAGTCACTTCTCCTTAATATCTTATTTATTAAATGACTATCTTGGATTTAATTACGGTCAACAGTATGGATAAATATATATATATATATATATATATATATATATATATATTGACATCGAGCAAGTTCTTAACTTATGCCCTAGAGGATCCTCGCGCTAATCGAATTATACACTACTAACTAGATAATTGAAATTAAATCAAGGCGTAACTTTAAAATTTCATTTCATACGCTACAAGAAGTAACGTCGAACAATGTATAAACAGTTTGGTACTTAAATAAAACAAATTACTCACAGTTTACTGGTATAGCTACCACAGGAATTCAGCCCGCGGTTCCTCTGATGTTTTTGGTTGGTGCGTCGAAGTTCCAGGATAGCGACATCAGCAAGCGGCTCTTTTTAATTCAGCAATGAAGTCAGTGATATGTGCGGAAAACTGAATTTGGATACGATCACACGAAGAATATGTTCATCCCACTAATAAATTCTAATTGGATCAGTCACTAATCACGACCACCTTTATAAAACAATCTAAGCTCACTCGAAACTCACCACTAGCTAAAACATTAAACCTAAACGTAAAACTAATTCCGTATTTAATAAGTCAGTCTTTGTTGGGTCGGGGTTTACACTATATTACTTCGGCGGCTCTCCACGAATTATCAATTTTCGAAATCTCTAATCCGTCCTATATAAAATAAAATAGGATCGTTCCGGTTATAACAAAACCTATATTGTCACGCGCTACAAATCCTTCAAAACTATTGAAGAGTGTTAATTGCGTTCAAAGAAAACTGACCTTCGACACGCATTACTAAGTTAGTCGCGCGCGTGACTTAGTTTTACTTCTCGTTTCTTGAGCAACCACCGAGTCTTCACATCGTATCTCTTTCAGTACCCAACGAACACTGCCCGTCGCATAATTCTTATTCACCATTTCATATCATCCCTTTACTCTTCTAGTAAATGAACGGGGGTGTAACGGTGTTGCCAACTAACGCTATTGTACATTATCATGCCTGTGCCATGAACCAGGCACGTGATACGTCTTTGTCACTCGCTGCTAATTCTTGGAAGCACCTAACATCTGCCGTAGCAGGAATGTGAAAGTCGAAGCTTGTCTATACAAAACGGGTTGTTAAGGAACGAATATACATGAATAGAATAACTGCTTAAATGTGGATTCTTTAAAATGATTCATATACCTGATGGGGTTTCGACAACCGGACTTACTAAGAATACGCTAAACTAATTTAAAACTACCAACCCTTGATTTTCCCCTTGAGAATTAGAATGTAATTTCTTTACCTTCCTAAAATATGGATTTTAAAATGAAAATATGCGAAATGGTTAATATGTATTTACAAAGCTAAAAACCGCAGGTTACAATGTCTGCGGCTGCGATGAGACGAGGACGACGACGACGACGTCACTCTACGAATTTAAATCGAGCCGTAGTGCAGGCCACTAAAACGATAAGAAAAGAATTTTTAGATTTTAAACGAGATCAAAATCGAGCTCAAATAAAATACGGAATGAAGCATGCTCAATTACTAGAACCGTTAAAATCGCTATCAAAATTCTCTGCAAGTAAAAATCCTAATTATATTCGACGTCAGTATGCTGAGCACGAATCTGATAATGTCGACGACGGTTCAGATGTCTTACTTAAAAAGTATGCCGACATCCTGTCCAAAAGCGAGGATCCCAATATAGACGATACCGGAATCGGAATTCAATTTGACGACCTTTCGAATAAATGGTCTATGGGCAATTCAGAGTTAGCTATTGCAGACGACGGATCTACGATTAATATTAGAAATAAAAAATATCCTATTACGGAGGGCTTACTTCGATTGTTAACTTATAAGAAAATCCCTTCGAATAAGAAAACGCCTGCTGGCAATCCTTCCGAGCTAGATGTAAAAAATTACATCGATATTTTGAAGAAAACCAATGCATATAATAAACTGTTTCGCAAGGATCTGACTAAAACGCCCAAATATAAAAATTATATCGTTCCGAATTTAACACCGTCGCCCGTGGCGACTACAATATCTACGCCTCCTCCCTCGCCGCAGCATGCTTCGTCGTCGTCACCGTCGTCGTTGTCGTCAAGAGAGATAAATACAGCATCGGCGACTCCTACGATTCCCATGCAATTACGATCCAAAATAACGAAGAAAAAGAAAGGTCTCGGTATGGATAATTTATCGAAAAAAAGACAGCCATCGAGTAATATAAGCAGAATTTGGCGATACAAAAAAATTCGATAATTCTAATCATAAGATAGAATACGTTCATTGGGACTCGCCGGCCGAGCTGGTGAGCCGGCTTCGTTTGTTGATGGCTGAACGTTCGGCGGGCAACAATAGCTCTCAGAATCAAAACGAATTTCTTTCTATTATATCCGAATTAAAGGAGGCGAAATTAATCGCCTAATAAAATATACACGTCCTATAGAATAGTCTCAGAAATAAAATGGTCGTCGATAAATTTGGAAGAGCGTATGTTGCCAGAGACTCTGGAGGCGGAGGGTTTGGTAATACCGCTGCGCGCGGGCCTCCTGGTGTAGGCTTTAAACTAACTCCGGAAGGCGATTTCAACATAGAAAATAGAAAACTTTGCAACGTAGGCAATCCCGTGACCGGAACGGATGCGGTAAATAAACGAAGCGCCTTGGTATTGGACGAGGACGAGAAAATAGTTAACTTGAAGGATTTTAGAATAGTGAATTTGGCCGATCCTAAAAATCAAACGACGGCGTAAACTTAAAATTTTGCAGCGAAGAACTCAATCTGCGTATAGGCAAAGCATTGGAAATATGTTTGACCGCTTCATCTTCGGGAAAAACGCATGCTAATAAGAAACTTAAATTTGACGCCAAGTCGCGATCCATTGTAAATTTGCACGACCCCGCAGAGCTCGGCGATGCCGTTAACAAGAGATACGTGGACTCGACGTTGTCAGAAAAAGCGCAAAATTTTATGAAACTATCCACGATCGACGACGGTAAGGTCAAGAACTTCGACTCTCGAGGCTTGAGAATTGTCAACATAGGCGAGGCCGAAGATGAGTACGATGCCGTTTCTAAGTTCTATGTGGACGCGAGAATACAAAATATTATCGAAGGTGTCGCCATTCACCGTGATAACGTGATCATTCGAGATGTATTGCAATCGGTCGTTCAAGTGTTGAACGAAGTTGTTTTAAACACGAACTTCCTGATTTTCAACCACTTGAAATTAGACGGGGTCAAGACGTCTGCTGGAGACGATTTACAATTTCACAAAATTAATACCGACGTTATAAGACACCTGCACGTGTTATTGGAGCAAGATAAAGCCTCGTCGTCTAACTCTCATACTCATGTCAAACCTTAAAAATGTCTAAGAAATATAACGATAAGGAAATACTAGTGGATGAACTGCACAGAGGGGTTAGAATAAATTTTCCACGTCGAAGAACGATCATCAAATCTTATCACGACTTATTCCAAGCCGATATTGCTGAATTTATTCCATATTCGAAATATAATAAAGGGCATAAGTATATTCTACTCGTGATCGATTGCTATTCGAAATATTTATGGACGAGACCGCTTAAATCCAAGAATGGCCATGAAGTCACATCTGCGATGCGCGAGATTTTAAATGAAATTAAAAGATCGCGGCCTCCTTTACCGAAAAATCTGCAAACAGATAATGGTACAGAATTTTATAACGGCCAATTTGCACGGCTGATGAAGGAATATGGCGATATTAATCATTACTCTACATATAGCATAATCAAAGCCGCCATCGTAGAACGTGCAATCAGAACGATAAAAAACAAACTGTATAAAGCTTTTAGTCTGAGAGGCAAATGGAAGTGGATTAATATAATCGATTCGATTGTATCGAAATACAACGATACGGTGCATTCGACCACTAAAGAAAGCCCAAAATGTAACCGCGAAAACGCGTCTGAAAGTTTACGATAAATTAAAACTGGCGACTAGAAAACCTCGTTATGCTGTGGACGACTTTGTACGCATATCAAAATATAGAAGTATTTTTTCTAAGGGCTACAATGCAAACTGGAGCGAGGAAACGTTTAAAATATGTAAAGTGTTTCGAGCAAATCCGACTACTTATTTACTCGTCGACATGCATGGCGATCCAGTATTGGGACAGTTTTATGAAGCTGAGCTGCAGAAAACGAGAGTTCCAAATATTTACCTTATCGAGAAAATACTAAGGCGAAAAGGAACCAAAATTCTCGTCAAATGGTTGGGCTTCCAAGAGCCTTCCTGGATTCAAAAAGCTGATCTTATATAGATTGTTACATTTAAAAATAAAACATTTGTTTTTTAGATTTTTTATTATATAAATATGTTATATTTTAAAAATAAAAAATTTGTTTCTTTTTTTTGTTGATTTTTTTATTATACATTTTTTTTGATCTTGTAAAAAATAAGAAAGATAGAGACGCTACAACTGCGATACTTTGACATGCAGCAGCACTTAAAATGTATTATTTTAATTTATTTTATACATAATATAAAAAAATAAAAAATACAATGCAGTTTTTTTATCTTGTCTTATTACAATATTTTAATTAATTTTTATAATAAATATAAAAAATAACAAAATACAATGCAGTTTATATAACAAAGAGAGACTCTACAACAGCACTTAAAATATATTTTTAAATTAATTTTATACATAATATAAAAAATTAAAAAAATACAATGCGGTTTTTATAATATAAAAATACAAAAAGACAATGCAATTTCTTTATCGTTACAAGATTTTAATTATTTTTTTTATAATAAACATGCAATTCACAAAATAAAATATGGTTTTATTCAAAGGTCCTTTATTAGATAGTGCCCATGAGGCAAAGTATCTATTCCGTTAGATAAAATGTATCTTTTATCATCTTGATAACTTAAAGCAATTTTCGTCTGACGTATGGAATATACCTTATGCAAATATGATCGTATGCTATTTTGGTCTCGTTCTATAACTACTTTATTTCGTAACGTATCGAGATAGTGATCGAAACAGATTTGCTGATCGATAATGTACTTTTAACACCCTTAGCCTTCTTTATTATCTCACGGCCTTCTATTTTTAAAGAGTACATTTTCGATCGAAGGCCTACAAAGTGCGTTAAAATACGACCTCTAGTTTCGTCTTTCATAAGACCAATGACT
Organism: Platerodrilus igneus; assembly: GCA_036346225.1. Classification (NCBI taxonomy): domain Eukaryota; kingdom Metazoa; phylum Arthropoda; class Insecta; order Coleoptera; family Lycidae; genus Platerodrilus; species Platerodrilus igneus. The sequence continues at coordinate 10,929,720 of JARFIW010000791.1, forward strand.
TTTTTATTAATTAAAGGAATTTTATAGATGTTATCGGGATCATAAGCGCTCGTATCAAATTTTTCTAGATTCGTCTTTATACACTCTTCATAGAAATCATTGCACGTCACACTATACAAAAGGCTGTCGGTGTCCATGTAGCATAATCGCAATTATTTGCAAATTTTGCCTTCATGAAATTGTAGTGAAAATTATATAATTCAATTTTTGATAATTCTAAAATGGCCATACCTATGTAGATAGGTTTGTTGAACTCTATCTCTGTTTTGCTCAATTCAATCGCGATCAGATTTTTGTCAAAGATCGTTGCCGAATGGAAATTTGGTTTGGAAATTAAAGATAGAGCACCATACCGACCGCTCCAATGAGTCACTAATTTTATGACACGTCTTTTCCTAACATTCTCCATTGTTTTACCAAAAATAGAATTGTTTGCAAATTTATACAGATTTTGTGCAAATTCCGTTTTAGCCTCCGTGCGCATTCTTGTATTTAATTCGACAAACGGTCTCAACCAAGGAGACTGACCGAATTCTAAAACCTTATGAACGCGCGTCATAACTACGCCCGCAGATAAATAAACCTGGAGATTTCTGTAATGCACAAAGTAGTTGCACTTTTTCGTGAGAGTGCACATTAATTTTGAAAATTTTGACCCCGGAGGCGTGCCCTGTTCTGGACACATCGGCAACTCTTTCTGAGCGTCGTGAATGTCCGTAGGAAATTCCAAGTCGCATTCAATAATATAACCTTTATCGCTCGTAATGCTCACCGTTGTAACATTAAATTTTAATATTTCTTCAGGCGTTAGCCATTTGAAATCCCCGTAAGGCAAATAGCAAGATTCGGCATGACCATAGAGATTATTGATATCTCCGTAAAATAAAAATTTATTCGGCTTGGATGGATCATGCGTTTGGGGATAATATTTATTATTGCATTCTACATATCGTTTTACGACTTGAGTAAGCCCCGAATGCCTCTTTCGATCATTAGAAACATGTCGACGTCACAAATTAGTTCTAGCCTGATTTTAGTATATAATAACATGCTAGACCACGCGTAGCTAGCCAAAGTCACAAAATTTAAGGGATCCAATTTGTATGTTTCAAGACAATTTTTTCTAAAGTCTTGGAATATATCGCAAAGTAAAAGAATGTCGCATTTTAAATATAGGTCCGCGTAGTCGCCTAAATTTTTGCATTTAAAAGTGCTCCATACGGTTTGCGCATGAATATATTCCGATTCTTCAATATGTGATTCATTAAGATTGCTATAAAACATTCTATAGGAGGAAGATTTTCTTCGCTTAATTTCAAAATGTCATCCAAATACTCGTAGGGAAAAATACCCTTGCGCATTAGCAATTTAATGCGATCCGGTTTTAGTGAACTAAATTCCTTTTTTAAAACTTTAAAGTCATCGAAAGACAACTCGCATGCTAATTTTTCCAATGACATTGCCATAAAGCGAAAGGAATCTATGAATCTGAACGTCACATTTGCGTCGTTGTATTTTTTAGAAAATGTTATGTATTTTTCATTATTCAAGGGGCCTTCGAAAGCGTTAGCAAGCTCTTTAATAATAAAATGAGCATCATAATTGCTCAAATTATGATAGACGACGGGAATAATTGGAAATAACCTAAAATTTAAATTACAACTGCTATGCGCAACACCTCTTACAGAACCATTCATGTGATCGTGATCGATAACCTTTTCGTCGTCCGGCAAGAAATCGACTTCGCAAATAAAGCACGTTTTTGCCGTCGAGGCATCTATAGAGGACGTAGCAGACTCGTTTTTAAAAAATGCGCTCCCATAACATATGGCAATATGTTTTAATTGTCGCACAAACCAAGAAATACAGTCTGTGCCTGTGTATGAACTGTAATATGAAAGAGATTCGTCATATCCACAATAAAAATAATATCCTATTGAAAACGGAATATGTTCCTGGTATTTGAAAGTGCGTTCTGATTCGGAAGCTCGATCGGTTTTTTTAATAAGGCATTCTATGTCGGAATAAACCACCATCGGCACAGGTATTTTATACTTAAAATCTTTAAATTGTAAATATTTGTTTTTTTCGGCGGGTAAAATAACACGACACTCGTTAAGTTTTTCGCATACTTGCTCGTGGGCATCGAGACGTTTGCGATCATAAAAATAGGAGAGACATCTATCGCATACGTAAAAGTGACCCGTATGTTTAGTTAATTGACCTCTCACAAGTGAGGCTAAATTTTTTATAAGACAATAATGATATCTAACGCCCCGTTTATAATCTTTAATATTTTTTTTTAATTCTTCCAAACTTTTTCCAACTTTATCGGCCTCGTCGCCGCCGCCGCCGCCGCCGTCGTCGTCGTCGTCGTCGTCGCCGTTGACGTCTTCGCTGTCGTCAGAATTAAATTTGGATGACTCATCGATATACACATCTTCAACAATTAACAGATTAACGTGCTTATCTCGTTTTTGGCTAGTTAATTGTACCTTTGTTACGATGTATCGAGCGCGTTTTAAAATAAGAGCAAAAACATTTATAGAAATATCATTCTGCTTTTCGAATTTCGATATATCCGATATAGGCATGGGGCTGACCAAATTTTTCATATTAAAAATTTCTGCAAAATGCGGATACGAAGTTGTGCGAGTAGCATGCTTACCTGCTGTAGGCTTAATTATTCCGGCTAAAACGCTCCAATAAAAGCATGAAAAATCATTGTTTCTAATGTTTAAACAGGCCTTTTTGTTTTGAATTGCGATAGGAAGAGGCATGAAACAACTCGCGTGAAACATATCATAGCATTTATTAATATTAACATTTAGAAATAATATTTCGGATAGCGTGAATCCTGACCCGTGCATTGCGTCGTTCTCTATTTTATCCAATAAGCGTGTTGCGATATTGCACGCAAACCACTCGTTGAACTTCTCTAAATTGCCGAAACAAATTAAAAAGTTGGGCGTCGAAAAATACCTAGTTTGAAACTCATTTTCGTTACGCGCGACGGAAAATTTGAAAAATCGCACGCTAACACGACATTAATTTTAAGGTTTACCGAGTGATTTTTAAAAATCGTATACAATTTGGATAAAATTAGTTTTTTACAATCTTCGATAAATAAATTAAGATCTTTATGTGCAACATTAATAATTTGAGCTGTTTGAATTCTCGATTTAAACGCAGACACGATTGGCTTCCAAACTAATTCAGAATGTTGAGGCGTGCTCCGAGAGCGCATCCATTGTTTAGGAACATTCTGCCGCAGTAGTTTTTTAATAGATTTTAAATAGCATTTTATATCTTTTCATATGGCATAGAAGATTTTCGAATAGATTCAGATAACTAGCCGAGAGCGAAGAAGTTTGTTTCCCCGTTCTTAAAATCGATTCGGTGTTGTGAATGTGTGATTTTAATATTCGAACCCAATTGCGAAATACTTTAGTTTTACGACATTTCGTTAAAATTGCGTGCACTTTTCGATACAACTGTAGCATCTGATTACAACACATCGAAACGCCCGCGTCCGCTTCGATTTTTCTGTTAGTTAACATTTTTTTTTCGTATTTCAATGCCAACTTTCTGTATTTTGAGCCGTGCAATTTTACTAATACGTTTGGCGTATCGTCTTTGGGCGATAAATCGCACGACCATAAAATGGCTTCTAATTCGGCATGCAGTTCCCGTTTTATTCTAACAATTTGTACGAGTTTAAAGATTTTATACAAAAGGATAAGTCTATAGCATATTTTTCTAAATCTGTAATTTTTAGATGATTTTATAGAAAATACATCTGGCGTTCTAATACATTTACTATAGACAAATAATCGCCGAGTTCAGGCAAACGCATGCGGAGGGTTTTTCTACAAATCAACAAAGAATTAATAAATTGAGTTGAAAACACGAATTCTCTATTTTTTAAGTCCACGTATAGGCAATCGGTTCTTAGAGTTGCATAAAAGAAAATGTCACTTTCACATTTATACTGAAAATTAAACACTGTTTTTAATGGTGATACGGCAGATTGATCTACAAATCTAAATGACCTAATACCGGCCAAGATGCTTTCGCTAATATTATAGAATAACTTTCGGTCGTAATTACATAAATTAAAAAGCTTTTCTTTCATACGAGACACGTCGGTGAAGCAAAACGCTATTGTGTTAGAATCCGAATATTCTAAGCACGTTAAATTGTCGATCAAATTAAACTGCATGCAAAATAGAAAAAGGGCTCGAGACCCAATCAAAAAACCGTCCCGATATTTAAAGTCTTTTAAATAAGCAGGCAATTCCTTGCATGCGATTCTATAAAAATTATGTGGATAATCCGCAATTAGCATATCACGATTGTAATGGGTTGCTGATCTAATTCTATATTCAATACTCATAACTTTAAAAAATCAAGATGTAAAAATACTAAAATTATAAAAATTAATTACCATGTATAGGTAGGTATTCTAGTGTGATGACGATACGGATGGCTTTTGCTCTTGCTGTTCTTGATTTTCCTTGGGAGGATCCGTGAGGGCTGATGATGGATCCTTTTGTTTTTCGCCCATGCAGCAGAAGGAAATGCTCGCAGCAGGATTAGGTTTACCTTTAAAATAAACGAATTTCATATAAGTTTTTTAAATAAAAAATTAAAAAATTAAATACTAACCAACTTCGAATGCTCCTAGGTAGTGCAAACAAAGGCATTCCTGTTTATTCAGCTCCTCGATATCTTTGTCGCTAATTACGTCCACGATTCTCTGCGGAAGGAACACAACGCATTCTTCTAATTCGACGAGAATGATGCGAGAATTTTTCTTTGACTGAAGAGACTTGATGCTCAAAACCTGATAAGGGCGCTGTAGCTCGAGATCCTTAACTTTTACGGTCTTTTTCTTATCGATTCGGCTTACTGAATTAATTTTTTTAATTAAGTCCATGTTTATTTCTAATTACGAATATAATTACATAAAGTTAAAAAATATATTTAAAATTATTACCTGTTTTAATGCAGGCGCACGATGAAAACACGTTGACGATTCTCTCTCGAACTTATATTTTACAAGATAAAAAAGCCTTACAAGTGATCCTCTATTTATATCACGCTGAATGACATACAATTTATTACGCATCTGATTACCGCTCCCCAAGCACATACACGATTAAGACATTAATGATAGCAATTAATTAGAATTAAATAGCATTGCCCTTGTCTGGACGAAAAAAGCTCATTCAAATTAAAACGTTATCTTTTATTAGGCGGATATTGAAATCGCATAAAAATTAATGATGCATATTTTTATTCAAAGATGTAACTAAGACATTTTCCCCGACTCGGCATTGATAAAGAATATAAAAATTTCAATCGTCTATTATTTCGAGGATCTATAAACCCATATTTGTTAAAAATAATAGACTCCTATATAATTAATGATTCAAAACGATGTGTGTACTGAAATTAAAATATTCAATAATCATTTACATATAAAGGATATTAAAAATTAATTCAAATACATCACGTACAATGTTGCAAATTTTTTCAGTCAAAACAAATTAATTGATTACACATACTACAATATATCTATTCATCGGGGGAGCTTCTTTGATCTATATAATTACTAACAGATAATTAAGCAGACTAAAACTTACTCACGATGATGTAACCATGAAGTACAGTATTTTCTTTACGCGATCAAAGAAGCTATCCTTTGTGCATACAATGTTTTAATCAAAAGCGATTCCCCGACTTCAATAATAAAAATAATTATAGACACACACTTGATCTTTTATATTGAACTTCTACTTCATACAATGGTTACTATACAAATTTACGAGAAGACTTTTTATTTCTCGGCAAAAATACAATTCCGTCATCGTCTATGCTTTGATTCATATAATGTATACGAATTAAGGAAAGGACTTTTTTATTTTCAACAACAATACACACGTCATCGAACCATTTATACTAAACAATTCCATTACTGAACAATTCAATATACACCTTCATATTCTCTCATTAAAAAACGCGATACAAACGCAACACGCTATTTTTTTTTATTGACACCTGTAATAAAAACCTTGCGGTTATTTACCCAACCTTATTCTCCTTCTTCTACCCTTTATATTTCCTTTCATGAACCAATCTCACACACACACACACACACACACCCGACGAACGCGACCACTACGATACCCAAAAACCCATTCTTAAAACAAAACACGTTCGCACAACTTGCGCGGCCCTTACAATATTTCATCTTAGACTAAAACAATGACACACACGCTCAACACGCACCCAAAAAAAAACACACGCCTACACCTACACATAATAATACATACCTTTCTTTTCAAAAATAAAAACAAACGCCCGATCGATATCTACACTTTTATCATAAGGGCGTCCCAACTTCTACATTAACATCACCACCACCCATACATGTCTACACCTACACACACACACCTGCACATACATACCCTTAACACGCATACTTTTCTTTTCAATAATACACATGCCCCCTTCACTACATTTTACACCTTTTTTAAAAGGGCTGTCGCAACTTCTCCATAGTTATCCTCAAACCAAACTAATACAAACACACACACACACCTACACATACATGACCTTCACACATACATACTTCTCTTTTCTATAATACACATATCCTTTACAAGATATTTATGACCCTTTAAAAAGGGTTGGCTCAGCTTCTCCATAGCTATACTACTACGATTATGCAAATTATTGGGGTTTTTGAATTTTGCCGAACCATTGCTGTTCCAAGCAAGGATGGATCTTTAACGTGCGTGACAACACTCACACACACAGGACCTCCATTTTACTGATCCCATCCGAACGGAGGCGTATTTTCGTGAAAAATTCTCGCCTAACATTTTTCAAGCGGACTGTGTCGGGATTCGAACCCGGGACCTTGGGCGTAGTAGTCACACGCATACCAACTACGCCACGGAGGCGCCCCCTTTCACATTCCACTGAACATCGGTGAAATAGAGGCATATATTTACAAACAATAGAAGCGGAACCGAGCTGTATCTAACAAGCAAGAGCAGCGGCTATGTTCGAAGACAACAAACAGAAACAAGAAATAAATTGTGGCGATCATATGTGTGGAGTACAAAACTGTACATCTATTAAATAGGGACAGTAGGATAAGCAGACAGTAAAAAAGTAAGAAGCTTTTTGGAATGTAGTGCTTCAGATGTATGATGATGATAGCATGGACAGACAAAGTTAATACAAAGAGGTTCTAGAAATATTAGGGAAAGAAAAATATCTGCGGGGAACAAAAAAAATAGGAGAAATAGAAAGAGAGGACACGTTCTAAGGCATTTGGGGAATAGCGAAAGATATATTAGAGGCAGAAATAGGAAAAAAGTGAAGTATAGGTTGACCTAGATCATACATTGCACGCAGATAATGAAATATGTAGGTTGTGGGAATTTCGGGGAGATGTGTAGGTTAGAATAGAAAACAATGAAGGCACGCGTCTGACCAGTTGCAGAACTAAAAAGCCTAATGTTAATTGGGATCTTTATTAAATTAATGTGTAAAATGCTTGCTTACCCGTTGAATTTAAGATTAATGACCGCCACTTGATTTATTGGAGGTTTTACTAATTGGTGGATGAATATATATTCTTCCAGAAAAATACACTTTAATTTAAAATATACGATTGCACGTTCTATGTTAATTTATACGCTTTTTAATGAGAATAAAATTGTATGCCTTTTATGCTCTTGTTACGAACTGAAATTCTTTTCAGAATGCATTGAAATAATGTATTATAGGTTCCTTTATTGAGTACTTTTTATTTGTGAAGGCTATTTACAAAAACACTGATTTTTACCTATGTATTAGACTATTTAAAGAATAATATTAAGTTATGTAATCTTAAATCATGGGTTTTCTTGTATAATCTACAGAGTATTTCTACCTAGAAAAGTTTCTACAATTACCCTAGTATTACAAGATTTCTTTATTTTCTCAGGTTTGGCGTGTTATATCTACACTAGTGGTGCTTAATAACCTTTATCTGACTCTTTATTACACAATGTGTATATATATTCTTGTGATATACGGGTGGACGTCTCTATGCTTCCTTTTTATTTTTTAAAAATAATTTCCATTTTTAAATTTTAAAGATACTTCGTCTTATATGCCTCGACTAGCTCAGTCCAATTCACACAGAACGCACGCTGATACGACAACAAAGACTGTTTAATCTCCCTTTTACTATAGCTTCTTTCTATTTGAATAATATAAACGAAACAAACCAAAATTTGTATAATGACCAAGAATATGTACACTTTATAGTTTAATAAATTTGATACTTTGATCTGTTATTTATAAAATTTAACCCCTAAATCAAAATAATAATATCTATCTGATTATGCTCAAATCATAACTCACTTAAAGCCGGTAAAAATACCAATGTTTATTACTAGAAGCACCTTTGAACATTCAAATGACCTTCTTGCTCTCTACATAAATTTTCAAAAGATTTTTGACGACTCTCACAAATTAAATACTTTAATATATAAAAATGTACGTGTTAAGAAAAATTGAACTAACGTCTTATACTAATAAATAATATATTTATTTCTGACCTGCGTTCTCTCTGCTTGTTTCTGCCTCTGCATGTGGTTGGTCAGCACCCCTGGATTGTTTCCAGTAAGTTTTCTTGCTTATTGAGTAGTACAGTTTCGCCTAGTATAACCCTTTGTTGATTAATTTTCCTTTGGACTTAAATACGTTTCTTAAATTCGTTCACCTTGGAGTTCATGGAAATTTACCCAGAGTATATTTAGAATAGATTTAGAATATGCTTAGAGTATACTTAGAGTATCCTTTGAGGTTATATAGAGCCCTAAATTATTAAACATTAATATTAGGTTTAGTTAATAATTATTACTTACGTTTTTCACAGTAAACGGCAACTTCTATTATATTTATTGGCACTTGAACTATCAGGACTTTTAAAATCTTTCAATCACTAAATAATTATTTAAATTTTTCTGTTTTCACTCGCGTGATATCGGCTTTGAATTTTTATAGTTTGTGCCTTGGGCGAAAATATACTGATTGTCTACTAAGTCTGTGTTCTATATAAAGACTCCTCCTTCCACCTCTGCTATTGGTTCACACGCGCATTTTGTTAATTGAGGTGTTGTACTTTGCCCTTATCATTGCAGCCTTCGGACTTTCTACAAATTTACCATCCAGATCCGTGTCGAAGTTTTGTATATTCTCACGTAGGCACCTACTTTACATAGCGTATTTCTCTGAAAATCCAACTTTTACGTTTGTTTAAGTCACGTCCTCTTATTTATATTTGCTATTATTCAAATTTTTCGTGTAAACAAACATTTGCTATTTGTTATTGTTATTTAGTACTCCAAAATCTGTTGGATTTTATGAAAATACAATGTTGTTGGTCACGTAGTAAAGTTTCTATAATGACGTATTTGAATGCATTTATTTATTTATGCGTTAATATTTTGAATGAGATTTGTTTATAGCTAGCATGCCAGGTTATTTCCTTTCAATAATTGCGTATTTATTTCAATAAAACGTTATTCCTGCGTATTTCTTTTCAACTTTATGTTTGTATATTTAATTTAAAATGCATTATACGACGTACAAGTTATTTATCTTACTAAATATGGTATGATTTTTGAAGAATGAGCTTCCTTTCATACTTTAATGATATTTACATGTAGCGCACGACCCTTATGACTCACTACACCCCTAAATCACCCTATTATTATAGCAATATATATATATTATATATATATATATTATTATATATATATATTATATATATATATATATATATATATATATATTCCAGTGCACTTGCTTCAATGATTTTTGCTAGCTCAATTTAAATCGAATTATCAACCTGTACACACACTCTTAATCTAATTTCAAATACTAGCACAGAAAAATACTCTTATCATAGAACTTAACTAATTAATACGAATCTCCTTAAAAAAATTTTAATCAATGTAATTTTATTTTACCGTGTGAATCATGCTGGTTTCTTGTTGCCTCTGTTTAGCACGTAGTCACCCATCAATGTTAAAAATTGTGTAAATCGTTTAAAATTTACCTTCAAAATTGTTCTTGCAATATGACGGTAAATTTTAATGGTAGTTACCTTACCGGTTAAATGTATATTATTTTATATCGTCAATGTTAACACTCCTGAAGAATATCTTTAGGTATCACTTTAAGTTAATGAAACGAGATCAACTTATTGTTCTTACCCCTGGCCAGTGCTAGCTGTATTACCTAATGGTCCCTAGTCCAAAGGCGAGAGCAGGTGAGACATCTTGTTCAACAAGGGTTCATCGGCAAACTGTAACTTGTAATTTCAGGGAATAAGACATACGCGAAGTAATTCAAATAAATATCTATTTGCTTGTTGTCCTAGCTAGTCCAATACTATTTCAGTTTTTATATTCAAGGCTATTTGACGGTACTGTAATGTGTCCCAAATGCATGCGGTCCGTTTAACATATGGTGCTAAAATTTAAACAAATAAGTACACATGTAACACAAATGGTAGACAATAAATAATTGATACAAAAATCCTTTTTTTTTAAGGAACGACACTCAACCTTGGAAAAGGTACCATTAACATCTTATACATATACAGAATTACATACAACTAGAGACAGCGAAAATCTTAGACATGTTGAATACAGACAATTCATATCACGAGCCGTTAACTCACAAGCAACGCTCAATGATCTACTGAAAGGCAAAATAAAAGACAACGCGCCACTAACTTGGAGAAGCGAAGCAAACATAGTTTTCGAGAAGTGCAAAACACAGCTAGCACAAGCTATGCTGCTCACTCATCCACTCTCAAACACAAAACTATCTATAGCCACATATGCTTCAGAGTTTGCTGTGGGTGGAGTGATCCAACAATGGGTCAATAAACAATGGCAATCATTAGCGTTTTCTCCAATAAACTAACAAATGCTCAAACAAAATATTCGGCTTACAACCGAGAACTTCTCGCAATCTATCTAACTATCAAACAGTTCAAGCACATGTTAGAGAAAAGATACTTCATGATCTACATAAACCACAAACCTCTAATATTCGTTTTCCAACAAAAACTAGAAAAATGTTCTCCAACACAATTTAGATATTTGGATTACATAAGCCAATATTCAACAAATATTGAACATACATCGGGGAAAGAAAACATCGTCTCGAACGCACTGTCAAAGGTTGATAGTGTTGCGAGCTACTACTAGGCAACCCATCAAACACACAAGCGCTGTAGACTCTGCATACTTTTCAGGATACGAGAATTCTTCTAGCAATCAATTACACACAAAAACGCTCGGGGCACGGCGTATTCTCAAGGATTCCAGAATTGTTCTAGAAATTACGGGAGCATGAGTCATCCTTGTAATCCAGAGTATATATAAGACCGCTAATGAATGCAAGAGTCAGTCTATTCTTGAATGTCTAATATAAATTATATCGTGTACAGTAAGCGTAGTTGAGCTTTCGGAATATATACATAAATGATATAAGCTGTGTCTAATGTACATGCAGCTTGTGGTATACATAAATAAATAGAAGTGTATAAATAAATAGTTGTGTTAGTGGTTAATGGACCTATGGTAGAGGAGTTAGTTTAAGAAGATATTAGTGCTTGTCAATTCATTAGTGTAATAGTGCTTCATTGTTAAGTGGACTGAAAACATCTATAAATAAGGCATATACTGTAAATTAGACTTGTGAACAGTGAGTAATAAAGACCATTATTATTACTTGTTTTAAATTAAAGAAACGCGGAAGTAGTAACCCGGTACACTGGTGTCAGGCTGTGTTGGGTGATTAATTAAGTCTAAAGACATTTGAGTAGTTTGTATATGCCAGTGACAAGAAGTCAGAGTAAAATGGAGGCAGAAACTTTAATGAACTTCCTTAAGGATTTTAAATCCGAAATGCAAGTGACACTCAGTGAAAACTTAGCGAAGTCAGTTGAACTGGAATCGACCCTTAAAGAGTTTAAATACGGTATGGAAATGACACTTAGTCAAAATGCTGAAAAAATAGAAAAGTTAAGTGAAAACACAGCCACGTTAGAACAAAGGTTAATGGAAAGCTCCATTGCATTGAAAGAAGATTTCACTGAACAGGTAAAAACAGTTGAGCTAAAGTTGGACAGTAAATTGATAAAAATGGAAGAAGATATGATGAGGCTGCAAGAACAGGTGATTTCACTAACAACGCGGCCACTTGAATTAACAAACCAAGTTTTTAATCAGAACATTCCAGAAATAAGAACCCTGGAAAGAAGCGAGTCAATTCCGTCTAAATTTAAAGTGAAACCACCCACATTTGATGGCAAAACACCTTGGCCCACATATTTGAAACAATTTGAAGCTGCGGCAATAGCCAACGGTTGGTGCAACAAAGAGAAAGCTATCTCCTTAATAGTGGCCCTACGGGGGGAAGCTCTTAACATCTTACAAACGATTCCCGATCACCAGCAGAATGATTACGGTCTCTTAATATCGAAGCTTGAGATGAGATATGGAGACGCTCACCTTCAACAGGTTTACCACGCACAAGTTAAGAACCGCTCGCAAAAGACAAGTGAAAGCCTGCAAGAATTCGAAGCTGACATCGCAAGATTAGTTAGATTGGCGTACCCAACGGCACCAGATAGTTTCCTCGAACAACTGGCTGTTCAAACATTTGTGGATGGCATCAAAGACAGTGAAATATAGCAAGCGTTAAGACTAGCAAGGCCAAAAATTTTGGATGACGCACTGGCCCATGCGCTTGAATTTGAAGCAGCTAAGCAGACATCACACAAGATGGGTCACAAAATTCGGTCTGCCTTAGAGGAACCTGGTCAAGCTCAGAACAGCATAGATGAAATAGTCAACTGTGTGGCAGAAAGGCTGGAACTACAACGACCGCGGAGATGGCGTCTGCGATGCTGGAACTGCGGTGAAGTTGGTCACATGCAGAGACGCTGTACTCGACCAAAAAAACAACCGGTTGAGCAGCAGGAAAACTAAAGCAAGTCGACGTAAGGGGGCGAACGTCGACAGCACAACGTAGTGCCCCGGAGATTATCATCCGTGCTGCATCGTCAATGGGAAGTCTGGACAGCATTTATATCGATGGTAGAATTAATGGTAGGGTTGTCCGATTACTTGTGGATACAGGAGCAACAAGAACTATTGTGAGACCAGATTTGGTTGGTCGTGGAAAAATGCTACCTGTATCGGTGTGTCTCCGAACGGCAAGTGGTGAGAAGATTGGTACTCACGGAGAGACTGCCGTTATGTTGACAATTGGGGACAAATTAATTAATCATCGAGTGTTGGTAGCTGAAATTACAGAGGAAGTGATCTTGGGAATGGATCTCATGAGAGAATATGGGTTTCATGTAAACATGAAAGAAAATGTGCTTCGGATAGATGATGATGAGATTCCATTTCAAGGTAGGAGTAACCAGACGATGCAAGTTCGAATGATTTGTGATATGAAAATACCCGAGAAGGCGGAAATGATAGTAATGGGACGCCCGGATGGTACGCTCCGGGAAGGACAAGTATGCATGATGGAAGCAACTGAATCGTTAATGGGTCAGGAGGGACTACTGATTGGAAGAACGCTGGTAAAGTCTCGAAATATGATACCAGTAAGGGTGCTGAACATTAATCCGCATACGGTGACCCTGAAGAAAGACACAATTGTAGGAAGTTGCATTCCAGTATGCCATATTAAACGTTGTGTGAACGATACGAAAGATAAACCAGCCAACGGTTGCTCACAGAAATTGCTAGATATGTTAATACCTTCGTGTCAAGGATTAAACCGCGACCAACTGGGCAAGGTAAAAGAGCTGGTCCAACGATATCGAAATGTGTTTGCACTGGATGATAGTGAGAAAGGAAGGACGAATGTTGTGCAACACAAGATCAATACTGGAGATGCGCAACCGATAAGACAACACTTCAGGCGGCTTCCTTTGGCTAAACGTAAGGAAGCCGAACAAATTATCACCGATATGGAAGAACAGGGAGTGATTGAACCCTCGAATAGTCCATGGGCATCCCCGGTAGTGCTTGTCAAGAAAAAGGACGGGTCGACAAGGTTTTGTGTAGACTACCGGCGGCTTAACAATGTGACAAAGAAAGACAGCTATCCTTTGCCCAGAATTGATGATACCTTGGATACTCTATCCGGATCTAAATGGTTTTCGACCTTGGACTTGAAAAGCGGATACTGGCAGGTAGGCTTGGAGCCAAACGATAAAGAAAAGACTGCGTTCACAATTGGAACTGGATTATGGCAGTTCAAGGTCATGCCGTTTGGATTATGCAATGCTCCTGCTACTTTTGAACGGTTGATGGAGTCGATACTGCGTGGACTGTCTTGGAAGACTTGTCTGGTGTACCTAGACGACGTGATAGTGTTAGGCCGGTCTTTTGAAGAACACCTTAAGAACCTAGAGGAGATATTCCAAAGATTACGGGGGGCAAACCTTACATTGAGCCCCAAGAAGTGTCACCTGTTTGGAAAAGAGGTGAAATACCTAGGACATGTCGTTTCAGAGACCGGAATAAGAGCTGACCCTGACAAAATAAAAACGGTACAAGAGTGGCCTACACCAGCAGATATACACCAACTACGCAGTTTTCTAGGATTGTGCACATATTACCGACGTTTTATACTTGGGTTTGCAAACATTGCCAAACCGTTAACAAAATTAACCGAAGATGGACAAGAATATGATTGGAATGACGACTGCCACAGAGCATTTGAACAACTGAAACGGCTACTAGTTACAGCACCAATTTTGAGTTATCCACGGATGAAGGGGAAATTTGTGTTGGATACCGATGCCAGTAACACAGCTATAGGAGGCGTTCTTTCTCAAGTGCAGGACGGACAAGAAAAAGTTATTGGGTATTTCAGCAAGGTCTTGTCGCGGCCAGAAAGGAACTATTGTGTGACAAGAAGGGAGCTGTTGGCCGTCGTCAAATCCGTAGAGCACTTTTATAAGTACTTATACGGCCGTAAATTCCTGTTGAGAACAGACCATGCTGCACTAAAATGGTTATTGCAGTTTCGAAATCCTGAAGGGCAAGTGGCAAGGTGGATAGAGCGGCTGCAGGAATATGACTTTGATACAGAACATCGTGTAGGAACTAGCCATCGAAACGCAGACGCTCTATCAAGGAGACCTTGTCCGGTGGACTGCAATCATTGCTCCAAGATGGAAGAGAAAATAAGTGTCATCCATAGAATGACGGTAACCGATGATACTTGGCAACCTGAGAGAATGCGAGAAGACCAGGAGAATGACGCCGAATTGGGACGAATTATTGAGTGGAAAAATAGAGGACAACGACCAGCTTGGGAAGAAATTAGTATTTTAAGTAGGAACCTGAAGGCATACTGGGCACAGTGGGACTCCTTGATGATGGAAAATAGAATCTTGAAACGACGCCTGGAATTTGAAGATGGCACTGAGAAACTTCAAGTGATAGTGCCGAGAAGCAGAGTGCCGGAAGTGTTGCAGCACTTGCACGACGGTATTTCCGGAGGGCACTTTGGCGTGAAAAGAACTCTCGAAAGAGTGAGAGAAAGATTTTATTGGGTGAACTGCAAAGAAGATGTGAAGGAGTGGTGCCGGAAATGTGAATTATGTGCCTCTGCAAATGGCCCGGTCTCAAAACGGAAAGCCCCAATGAGACAGTATAACGTGGGGAATCCTTTTGAGAGGGTAGCCATTGATATAGCTGGTCCGTTTCCTGAATCAGAGAAAGGAAATAAATACATCTTGGTTGCAATGGATTATTTTACCAAATGGCCGGAGGCATATGCTATACCTAACCAAGAAGCCGAAACGGTTGCAGATGTACTAGTCAGGGAGTTGTTTTGTCGTTTTGGAGTTCCGTTGGAATTACACTCTGATCAAGGTCGAAACTTCGAATCGGCGTTGTTTCAAAACGTCTGCAAGCACCTTGGCATCAGGAAAACTAGAACCACGCCACTTCATCCTCAATCGGATGGAATGGTTGAAAGAATGAACAGGACGTTAGGAAAGTACCTGGCCAAAGTTGTCTCTGAACATCAACGAGACTGGGACCAATATTTACATTTATTCCTACTGGCGTACCGATCTTCGGTACACGACAGCACAGGATACTCGCCCGCTTGCGTAATGCTAGGACGTGAACTGCGGCTACCATGTGATCTTCAGTTTGGATTTAAACCTGGAGAAGAGATCGCCGGTGAAGATTACGTTAGTAAGCTTCGTGAAAGAGCAAGTAGCATTCACGAAAACGTCCGAAAGAATATCCAGGCAGCAAGCGATCGAATGAAATCACAATATGACACGAGAGCACAAGAAGGTGGTTATCAACCTGGAGATTTAGTGTGGTTGTACAATCCACAAAGAAAACGTGGATTGTCGCCAAAACTACAAAGACAATGGGAAGGGCCGTACGAAGTGTTAAAAAGGATTAATGATGTAGTGTACCGGATCAGAAGATCCCCTCGTGGTAAACCGAAAGTGGTACACTTTGACCGTTTAACATCCTACGCTGGCAACAACCAGGAAGACTCGAATAATGATAATGGTGTTTGGCAAGTTATTAATCATGAGCCAAATGTAGATTTTGAGAGCTTTATGGCGGCGTATGGTGGTTCCGCTAAAGCGAGATTTGGCGTTGTTGTTGAAAACAGCAAGATCTGTTTAGAGCATTAGAAGAGTATTCCTTGCACATTGCGTAGCTCAAGATTTGGCAATGTCAAGGGGAATAGCTGTTGTTTTAAGAAAAGTTTGGATGTGTAGATGAATTAGTACAACAGCAGCCAACTGTAGGAAAAGCTTTGGTTCTTCAAGATAAAAATCGTTATGTTTACTATCTGGTCACCAAAAATTCTTCATGGCAAAGACCTAGTTATGGACATCTATGGGAGGCTTTGCTAAATCTTAAGGCGCAGATGATGGAAAATGGAGTAACAAGACTAGCGGTGCCCAAGCTGGGCTGTGGACTGGATCGCTTAGACTGGAGGATAGTCCGAAATATGCTAGAAGTAGTTTTCCAGGGAACCAACGTCCAGGTTCTTGTTTGTTGTTATCAACCGGCTGCCTACCAAGACCAAGAAATAAGTGTTGACTGTTATTTCCAACGACGTGGTGGATGCACCAGAGGAGATAGCTGCCGATACCGTCATCAGTCATCAAATTGGCGCCAAAATGTATCTACAGTTACAAGACGTAACGGTTTTAAAGAGGGGGCAGTGTTGCGAGCTACTACTAGGCAACCCATCAAACACACAAGCGCTGTAGACTCTGCATACTTTTCAGGATACGAGAATTCTTCTAGCAATCAATTACACACAAAAACGCTCGGGGCACGGCGTATTCTCAAGGATTCCAGAATTGTTCTAGAAATTACGGGAGCATGAGTCATCCTTGTAATCCAGAGTATATATAAGACCGCTAATGAATGCAAGAGTCAGTCTATTCTTGAATGTCTAATATAAATTATATCGTGTACAGTAAGCGTAGTTGAGCTTTCGGAATATATACATAAATGATATAAGCTGTGTCTAATGTACATGCAGCTTGTGGTATACATAAATAAATAGAAGTGTATAAATAAATAGTTGTGTTAGTGGTTAATGGACCTATGGTAGAGGAGTTAGTTTAAGAAGATATTAGTGCTTGTCAATTCATTAGTGTAATAGTGCTTCATTGTTAAGTGGACTGAAAACATCTATAAATAAGGCATATACTGTAAATTAGACTTGTGAACAGTGAGTAATAAAGACCATTATTATTACTTGTTTTAAATTAAAGAAACGCGGAAGTAGTAACCCGGTACAATAGCATCGACTACAAACAGCTATCCAATTCACAACAAACTGACAAACAATTTAATAAGTTTAGAGAACACAACAAAACCAGTTTAACTTTCAAACTGATTCAAATACCGAACTCTGAGCACGGCATTTTCTGCGACGTTTCAACCGCGATAGTACGCCCCTACATTACAAAAGAGTTACGAAAAGAAGCTTTCGCAAGCATGTACAACTTAGTACATCCAGGAATCATGGCAACCACGAAACTGGTAACCCAAAAATTCGTTTGGCCAGGCATCAAGTCAGACTGCCGCGCCTGGGCATGAAGTTGCATGCAATGTTAAGAATCCAAAGTCACAAGACATGTGGTTTCAAAAACACAAAATTTCAAACCACCATCTGCAAGATTCGAACATGTACACATAGATATTGTCGGACCATTACCTATGTCAGAGAGCAAACGATATATACTTACATGCATCGACCGCTCTACCAGATGGCCAGAGGCAACATCTTTGCAAAACAGCGATGCTGAAACGGCAGCCAAAACTTTAATCAAACTATGAATCACCCGATTTGGCGTACCACTCAGAATCACAACAGATCATGGCCGACAATTTGAATCACAACTATTCAAAGAGCAAGAAACCTTAATCGGATTTACAAAAATCCACACAACAGCATATTGTTGCGAGCTACTATTAGGCAACCCGTCAAACACACAAGCGTCACAAGCACAGTATATTCTTTATGGACCGAGAACCTTCTGGCAATTACTGGAGGATGAGTCATCCTTTTTAATTCACGGTATAAATAAGACCGATGATGAAGTACAGCGTTAGTCTATATCAGAATGTCGAATATAAATTATATCGTGTAAAGTTAAATAGTTGAGCTTTTAGAAGCTATGTGACTAATGTACATGCAGCTTGTAGAATACATAAATAGACAAAAGTGTAATAAATAAATAGTTGTGTTAGTGTTGGTAATGTTGTTGTTAAGAAGATATTAGTGCTTGTAAATTCATTAGTGTGATAGTGCTTCATTGTTAATTGGACTGAAAACATCTATAAACAAGGAATATACTGTTAATTAGACTTGTGAACAGTGAGTAATAAAGACTCTTGTTATTACTTGTTTTAAATTAGTGAAACGCGGTAGTAGTAGCCCCCTACAACATCATCCACAATCCAATAGCATGGTGCATCGAATTCACCGACAACTAAAAACTGCACTGATATGCTACGAAACCAAGCAATGGACACAATTACTCTTAGTTCTACTCGAAATACGAATTTCTTGTAAGGAAGATTTGAACGCTACATCAGCAGAACTCACTTTTGGTGAAACACTACACCTACCAGAAGAATTCCTAGCAAGTTTTAACAAGCAGAAGGAACAACTACATCCGGAAGCATTTGTAAAACAGTTGCGTTACCACTTCTAATAACTACAACCAGTCCCAGATACAAACCATAACACCAGGCAACCTTTCATAATCAAAGACATGAAACAATCAAGCCACATTTTCCTACACTGAGAGGAAACAAAAGTGCCTTACAACGAACGTATGAGGGCAATACAAAGTTATTCGATTGGACGATAAAACAGTCATCATCGAAAAACAAGGCAAGAAAATCACTATTTCAATCGACAGAGTAAAACCAGCATATATGGAAAACGAACTGTTTGAAGCAGACAACACCGGTCACCAACAACCAAGTACTCCCATCAACAACAAGAAGTGGCAGAAGAGTACACTTTCCAAAGCGATACATGACTTTCTATCGTGACTAACGCAGTCACTAAAAAGGAGGTATGTAAGTATGCAACCCAAGTTGCACCTAACAAACCTCATAGAACCGCAAACGTAAACGCCCCTTAATAATACACTCGCCAATCAACACACCTCAAAATCGAATAGACTCGCCTCGCAATTCCGATTCTTACAATACTAACATTAAGTATAATGATCAAGACGGCGAGCTTTGGTTTGTTATTGGAAATATATTGACAGGCAATATCCAGGAGCAAGCAACAGCGTCTGATCTTCTGAGTTTAACCTTTGTTCACGGTACACCAAAGCCTGGAAGTTTGTGCGTCATGCACTAACGTGGATACACCACGCCCTGCCGGCGAGGTGCACCAAATCCTACCACCAGGGTCTGGACTTCCACCAAAGGGAGTTATTTCGTAAAAGATCTTAGTATTAGCATCTGCTGCTGAACGCGGTTTACCGAGACCTGATATCCGAGTCGTTCGTGACGTTCTTGTTTTTGCCTCACACCATCACTGAAGCGGGCCTAGCTGCATGGACGTGTGAATTCCACCCCCCGCACGAGTTTCGACGCATTTTAGGAAGAATCCGCCATCAGCATGCCGTCCCACGCTTCGTATCACCGATGAAGGAACCCGCACAGGACATGGCACCTGCGTTGATCGACCTGCCAAGTCGAGCGCTGTATACCGATGTAGATCCAACACAACTGTTACCTGCAGATTCCAGACGACAACGTGTCTGTGAGAACTTACTCCTATGTGAATACATTTTAACGTAAGTTTCTTTTTGAGCCGCCTTTCTTAACAGAAACACGCATCAACGTTCAAAGTGAATTCAGTGCGCGAATTTCATTTATTCTTGTGTACACGTTACACGCATTTAAATACGCACTATAAATTTTCTAGCGCTAAAGGACATTTGCATTTCTAGCGTTAACAAAATTTATTCACATAAAAGCTCTATTCTCATGCATAAATTCAAGTACATTTGTATATTGCATATGCATGTAGAATTTTATGTAACTGTTATTTTCAATTTCCTGTTATTGTATACATTTCTTGCAGCCATTGCAAATAAATTATACACATTTGTTGTCTCTATGCAATAACCAAACGAAAGGCGAGCCCACAAAAACACAAAATCGTGACTGAACACCCACAAACCTAATAATTAAGATAAAATGATGTCTTAAAAAAAAAATTAACGAAAAGAACGTAAAAATTAATTTCTTGTTTGAAGCCTTATACTTGTAAATGCACGACGATTTTCCTACAAATATAACAACAGAATAGGGACTCCGGAAAGAGTAGAGTGATTCCCGAAGAACCTAAAAAGGGGTTTTTACTCATGCCTTTCAAAATGAGAAGTTCAGTGAAGTGGTACTCGTTCATACGAACAGCATGAGGGACCAAACAAAAATGGGAATGCAGTCCTTGCATCAATTAAAAAAGAATAGACCCACAAGTTAAATCCGATAACAAATTTGATGTCGACAGCTTTAACGACGATCAATGAAAGATAGTGAAGATCCACACCTAAACAGAGGTTCTTTACATTCACGTTGCAATGTCGTGAGGCAACAACCCTCTAAATATGCAGCGAATTAAAAAATAAAAGAAAAGTGGAAGACAGCGAAAAGGTAGAAGATGGAGATGGTATATTGGGCGTTTTATAACAACCAGGTAGAAAAGAGAATATGAAGAGCTTGCATTGGGCAATAGCGATAGGAAAAACGATGGATAGTGAAGCATTATTCGACCAGCCAAAGTACGTTCAGCAGCCCGAAGTGGGGAAACACTACTTTCAGGTAATGGACAGTCGTCTCGGGACTAAGACAGGTCTTACAGAGGAAAATCTATGGTTAAAAACAGAGATAGAGGGATAAGAAAAAGTAGAGTTTTAGGATGAGCATCCTAGAGAGGACTACCTACAACGTTAGTGACAAAATAAACTCCATACTAACACGTCAATACTTAAAAACAACTATGCCCCAAATGAGACCTAGACATATCATCATGATTGAAATATGTGCAAAAAATACATCAAATAGAAATTTTTTGTATTCGCAACTATGGAAATCGACTTTTTACTACAGAAGCATAGGCTGCGATCCTATGTGTATTAAAGAATAAAACGTAACTCTACATCAGCTAGTACAAGTGTTAAAGACTCGCTTAATTGTTCAGACAAAAGATATATCAACCACAATAAAAAATGTAGTTGGTTATGGAATAGTAATAAGATAAAGATGAAAATTTAAAAGAAATGGAATTATTTGAGAATCGGGACGAATAAAAGAATTTTGTAACGAGGAATAAGGGATCTACCTTTTAGAACTAAATAAGCTATTTTAAAACACTTCAAAGTTCAACTGTTACATCCATTTAAATGTACGGTAGAATATGTCAAAGGTTATAAATTGAATTTACTTAAAAGTAAACGATATGTAAGCTCAATGATGAAGTATATTTGTATAGAAAAAGTAAAGCCACAAGAAAAATTTTAAATTTAGTTACAGCTAGAGAAGACGGTATATTTACATAATTAAAGGTAAGATGACAGGTAAGACTGATTAATCATTAAAGGTAAAAAATGAATGTATATCTTTTATATGCCATAATCTTTAAAATTTACAATCAAAGCCGTGTAAGTTATAAGTTAACGGAGGTATTATGTGATATAATTTACGTAAGTTATAACTGGAAGTTAGTTTTTGAGGGAAACTCTTAATTGTATTATACAGGAAATGAGTTGGTTGCACGTTCAATTTTAAAATACCAAAGGTGGTTTTATGTAAGCTTGCCTATAGATAATTTATATTTGTATCCTAAATAAGAAAAAAAATTAAGTTAAAAAATATATAATAAATGGTTATGAAAGAGTTACCTGCATCTATTTGAGTAAAATCATTTTTTGCTTCTAAGACAAGGTTTTTTAGTTATCAATTCATATAATTAAAACAGATCGTTATTTTGAGTAAAAAAAAATGAAATATTTATTACAGAATTGACTTTTAGATTTAGGGAAAATTACTAGAGATACTTAGGTAGATTTGGTATTATTGATAAAAGCTTAAATTTAATAAGACTTATCAAGACAACATTAATATAGAAATAAATATCTTTTCTGCACGGCAAATCACAGGTGTTATTTGTATAAAATTTTCATTCAAGTATAAGTACCAGTTGACACTTACAAAATCACCATTTTAATTGAATTGTATTAAAAATAATTATTTTAACAAAACGCGTGTTCAGTAAAAGGAAACCGCCATATTTTTGTTATTTCAAGGTTTTATGCAATAGTTTAGGTAAGGTATACAAATAAATAGCTAGGTGGCACCGGCAGTATATTCTAAGATATCATAATTTATAGAGATAGTAGAGTTTAAGTACAAATATGAGAGATGTTTTTAGTTTCGACGATAGCGTTTCTATTTTTGGTTTAGACGATATGACGAACACAAAATGTGGATAACATAATCGGTAAAAATTACATTACTATAAGAAAAAGTCGACTTTTAAAACATTTTTTAACATTAAACATCTTATGTGTAAAACTATTCCTTTGTTAGAGCGCCAAATATTACGTTTTGTCTGCGACGTCAATGATTGCGAATCCCAGGCGTAATTTGGTTGCAATTATTACCATCAAACGGGTACAGCTGACAATGTAGAAATAAGCCAGGAGCTTACTTGCTTATTAGCTGGAGCTAAAGGCACCCTCCGTTCGTCTTCAGGTGATCAGGGTGACCTGGGATTAGTTTCTTTTATGTTTATCCAAATTCTGACGGCTGAATGCGATTAACCTTTTACTTTCACAAAACACGAGATGTTTATTGAGTAATTAAAGAAAAAGTAAAAAGATGCTGAAGGAGCACTTTGCCCGGAATTAACGCGCATTTGTGTTTGATAGTTGAATATTACTCGATAGAGGGTAGTCAAGTCCTTTGTTTTAAAATGTCGCGTTCTCACGAGCTTGTTGATATCCCCTCCATACAACACGTCTCATTGCTAACCGGGCTGACCACATATATTTTTTCCAGAGAAATGCGTGCTAATACATGTAACAAATTTGCGGTTCTTCACCTCTAGTTTGTGAAAATTATAATCATAAACTTTACTTATATTTAATTAAATTTAGAATGGGAAAAAGGTTTCCCTTACTGAATTCAAAAATTCTCTAATCCTAATATTAAACTGAAAATCGATACAGCCAAAATGCTCAACAAATTGTGTTTTTTGTTACCATTCAACTCCCAAACCCCCCATTCTTAACCGTATTACTACATTTTGACGTTTTCTGTTTAACTGCTCGCTGATAATTAATTAATTCTATTTCTGGCGATTGTAACTACCCTACTTCTCCCATTGTAAAATCCTACTACGTGAAAGATGCATGACTTTCTATGGTTTATACTACTTGCTTAATTTTTATTATATAACTGGTTTAATACATTGCAACATTATATTTTATGATGATGTTTGGTTTAAAATCTAATATCTGCGTATTTCACTAACTCATCGGCCTTTTTGTTTTGTATTTAACAATATTGCAATAACTTTATTTTCACTTGGCTTGCTACATTGTAAACTATAACCAAAATTATTTCGGTGTATTATTAAATGGAATTATTTCTAAAACCGATGTACGAAAGCTATCTTAATTGTATGTGAGAAATGGATAACATTAAAATGTTTACAATAATTTTATGAACCTGAGTTTTGCCCTAATATGCATTTTGCCGTAAATAAGTCTCTGATTTCGTGGTTTGAGTTTATTGCATGACTAATACGTTATCTTAATATTGTATTAAGTTGTACCAACTTATTATAAAAAAAATCATTTTTTATTAATAGTTATAATTCTCTAGTTGAAATTTTCTAAAAACAGAAGAATTATAGTATCGTGCTTAATTAATACTGATTATTCGTAAACTCTGTCATACAATGTGGGTTTATATATAATTTGTCAAATTAAAAATTTTCTTTTCC
Organism: Platerodrilus igneus; assembly: GCA_036346225.1. Classification (NCBI taxonomy): domain Eukaryota; kingdom Metazoa; phylum Arthropoda; class Insecta; order Coleoptera; family Lycidae; genus Platerodrilus; species Platerodrilus igneus. The sequence goes on from JARFIW010000791.1 coordinate 10,954,383, forward strand.
TATCTAATCTACAACTTGCGTTACAACGTGTTACAGGTTTTCATAATTTTTTTAAATTAGTTAAAGCAGGGGTTATGTTGTATTTTTAAGTTTATCTAAAGGGGTCGAAGTTGAATAGGTTAACTGAATAGGATAGGATTTTTTCCAAATTACAAAAATTTCTGACAATTAATGAGGAGATATCATTCACTCGCTTTACCTTTAGTAAAGCACAAATGTTCTAACCTTTAGTATGTCGTCACAACTGAATAAAATATTACATTGCCATATATATATATATATATATATATATATATATATATTCTCCCACCTACACTAAACTTATTTACTTTTGCTTGTTTACTCCTCCCTTTTATGTTTATTTTTATAAAAATATGTGATTATAAACTTTACTACTTTATTTAATTAAACAAAATTTGCTACACGACTTTTGTCGTCGTCCCTATTTTAGTATTCAATAAATGACTTCGATTCGAGGTGCTTTAGCAACGTTTGGTTGGTTATCTATTTACTGTTTACTATTTATTATGCCTCGACTATATGAAACTTTAACCTCAGGGCGTTCACCTACTCACCGTGAGTTCAATCGTGAGTAGATGTGCACTACCCAACCAAACTGCACACTCGTTTGTTTTACCACTTTTTTAATGCACTGATTTACTATATATGCCAAATTTTAACAGATCAAAGTTGCTTGGTGCCAAATTAATTTATGTACCTATTTATGACTTTAATTTTTGACGTTTTAAGATATTCACGGTACTTACCAGAATTATACCGCGCTGAAGGCCTTCTTTTAACTGCTGGCTCAAGATCGTATTCACCGTACGCACCTTCACAAGGATTCTCAATAGTAGTCCACTTGCGTATTGCCTCCAGGTGTTCTTAACCAATTTCGTTGATCCCAAATCTGAAATAATTTTACCCCAATTTAGAATTTAAAAAAAACCGTTATATCTACTTCCCCTGCGTTAATTCTTCCTCGTAATATACTGCTCTCCTGTTTCTCTGCTTCGTACTCCAATCAATCCTCTCCTTGCTCAATCCAAATCAATCCAGCCGTCCTATTTTAAATCAATCCTTGTCCTGCTATTCCTTTAATATCCACACGATGTCCTTACTGCCGTTAATCTGCTCAAATCACTCCAAAAATTATCAATATCGTCGTTGCCTTCTATATCCACTCAAATCTCCTACTGCCGTTAAACCAAATCCTTCCAAATCCAACACCAATCTTGCTCAAACCTAAATAATCGTCGCTTTCCCGTTCGCGCTATTAACCACTTTAAATCTTCTTTAATACTCGTTGCCTTTATACTCTCGATGCTTCTTATTACTTTCACTTTGACTAAATTATACTCTTTAATTCTCAAAAACTTTTATTTCAATAAATATTTGTACAACTTTTAACGCAGGTTTTGTAAAACACGTCTTTATCTGAACATAATCGAAATTAGAATTTTTATATTTATTTCGCTTAGCGATAAGATCAACAACCTTAGCTTACTTGAATTACAATTCTAAAACATACAATATCCAATAACAATTCGTCTTTCCTTTCGTGTCCAAAATACCTTCACTACAGTCTTTATAATATTCTTAATTTCTACTATTGGTCCAAAACACTTCACAAATCTCCAATAACCTTTACATTTCTATTCACTTTTAATTTTGATTTTACAATTCGTCCAAAAGTTGATTCTATTAAAAGAAAACCAAATAATTTACACACGACCTGGACGCTTTGTTGGTTGCAGATATCCATAAATGCGTTCGGCTTTCCGACGGCAAATGTACTTTCACTGGCTCATAAAATATCAACTCAGTATAAAACCTCAAGTACCGTGCATTGTATCAACGTCATAAAGTCATGTTGTCTACCTTTTGGCACATATGTTTCAAACTAAAATGGTACATACTTTAGCATATGTAAAGTACAGCAAAATATAGTTTTTTAACTTATTAGATCTGATATATTAATCCTATTGTTTGGCATACACCCCTTTTAACACAAATCTACCCTTAGAAGCCTTGTACCCCCCCCTTACATAATAATATATATATATATATATATATATATATATATGTATATATTTATATTCTTATGCTCCACCCCGCCTTTTTATTATTAATTTATTTAATTTTATATATGATATGAAAATATTTACTTTATATTTCGTGCTTTATCTACGTTTGGTCGGTTTATAAAAACAAAACTGTATTAATATGCCTCGACTATTAGAAAACTCGCCTTCCCAGGGTATCCACCTACTTACCGTGGGTTCAGTGGTAAGTAGATGTGCAATGCACCAACCAAACAGCACTACCTTTATTTTTGTACCTGTAATCTTTTACTTGTATATGCCAAAATTTTATAACAGATCCACGTAGCCTTGTGCCAAATAAATTAATATTACCAATTTTTGACTTTGACGTTCAAAACACACAGTACTCACCTGATTTAACACGTTGCTGTCGGCCTCTATGAAAGCTGGCTTAAAAATCTCACTCGCCGTATGCGTCTTTACAACGCGTGGCACTACCACTACGAATAATCTGCTGTCCAGACTCCAGGTTTCGTTATATTAATTTTTATACTCCCCAAATCTAAAATAAATATGACCAAATTTAGAATTTTGACTAATTTCAATTTTACTTCCCCTGCGCTAATTTTCCTGATGTTGTGTCTTCTTTACTCGTGCTACTCCTGCTGCTCCAATACTTTCCTTTTCCTTAATCTGCTCTTTCCAAATCAATGCTTCCTTCTAATTACCATTCAATACCATTCTATCCATAATACCATATCCAAATCAATTCCAGTAATATCGCCTTCAATCTCATAAATCCTATCCAATACCTTTCTGCCTTTAATCAACTCGTTCCAAAATCCAACTATTTATTCCGCCTGTTTCAATCTCTCTAATCCACTCTTACACTTTCTATTCGTCGTTACTATTATTTATTTTTATTACTCTCGCTTGTCCGTACTCTTCTTTATATAAATTAAACTCTTAAACTTTTCAAAATCATTTATTTATACTTTATAATATTCAAAATTTAACGCAGTTTACAAAACACGTCTTACTACCAAAATGTTTATAAATCGACTCCTATTTACTTTATCCTAGGTGATTATAATAATTAAATTATGCCTACTCTTCTATACATTTTTACCAATTCTACATCCAATAAAATCGTCCCAACAAGTTCGTGTCACTAATACCTTATAATCGTTCTTTTACACTTTCCTATTTCATATCTAAATGTTCACTCATTGGTCCCTAATACTGCGTCACCCTTCAATCATATTTGACAATGCTTTTCACTTAAAATTTTGATATTACAAATTTGTCCAAAGGTTGATTCTACTAAAATAAGTGCCGAAATGTTTCACATATAAACCTGGATCTGTGTGGTGAATTGTGGAATTTCTACAGACGCATCCCGTTTTTCGATTAGCAAATGTACATTCTATGGCTTATTTACATACAACTTAGTGTAAATCCTTGAATACTGTGCTTTCACACGTCATCAAGTCATTGTTTTACGTCTTGGCACTTATACTTTGACTATTATACTCAAATACTTTAACATTTGTAAAGTACGGCAAACATAAAATTTTCAGTTACGGGATCTGATATTTGGCTTTGTTTGGCATACACTACCTTCTTACAAATAACCTTTATACCCTTTTTCTTACTGACACTTTATTATATATATATATATATATTGCTGTGAAACCTTTTTAATTAGAATCGAGCCCCACAGATTGGGCGCCAAGAAATGCTGTGAAACCATGTATTAGAATCGAGCCTCACGAATTGGGTCGCCAAGAATGCTGTGAATCCACCAAAATCCGGGTACTACGGTTTTCAAATCGAGCCCCACAGATTGGGCGTCAAGACTGCTGTGAAACCTACAAAAAGCTATTAACTTAACTGTTCCGTTGACTTTCTTCTGTTAATCGCCTCTTTACTCTTTTCCGCCTCGGCTGCTCACCTAGTTAAAACTTTCATCCTCAATCATAAAAAAAAACAAACACATTCCTATCACAACCACCAACGTTAACTCTATTTACATCAATATTCACAATACATTAAAATTTCAAAATTAAAATTCAGAATAAATTTCAGTATCAGAAAATTTCAAGATTAAATTTTGTTATCATTTTAATGTGCATCCAGAATTAAAGTCCTTGTAGGATGCCTACTAATTAATATAACAATATATGCAGACCTGAGTCTGAGTACAAAGGGAGCATATACCACCCCTTTACGTTAATTAACCAGGTTCGTCTAATTGAACTCAAAGACATACCCAAATTTTCATCATAATCCAGAACATAAATACTAAATACCCCTTTCTACTTAAACAAGAAAATTTCATCTTAAAATTAAAAATTTGCTGTTAGTACAATTTCACTACTGTCCATTTTAAGTAAATCAATTATAAAGTTATTCAACACACACCAACACATCAAAAATCGAACAACAAAGCATAAGTTACCTGAAGGTTACTGCACTAGTGGCTTCAATGTACATCGTCCTTGCTAATTTCACCATTCCAACTGGGTTATGTTTACGTCCTCGGATTACTGGTCACTTTTAAACATTTTCTCCACACCACCATTCATCTAAAGTTGTTTCAGTGCTTTTCCGGAACTCATCTGTGTATATCTGAAGCTTGTTTTGTGGATCCAGACACGTTTACGAATCATTTAATTATTAACACCCCCCGAAAAATAGCAAAGAAATTCATATTTCTTTCACAAATATACGCCAAAACTGCCTACTTTTGTGTATTCATTTGTCGTTGCAAATTTTACTAATTGGTACAGTGATACTAAACTTTATTACCTTGTATCTTCTTTTCTAAGTGCACTAAATTACATTCATTGTAGCACGTAAAGAACAAACTGTTTTAAATCACCAAAATATACGAGCAAACTGTTTAAATTATTCTATCAAAATCGGAAAACTAAAAAGCACTGTTTAACGCATTGAATCAATTCGAAAATCTAAGAGAGAGAAACTCATATTAACCCGGGTATATATAGAGGTTAGCCTGTCTGTCGGTTTTGTCCCCAAAACGGCCAGTTTCTAGAATTTCGTATACTATGTTCCCATCTCGACCGCCTGTGCGTCGGTTCTTATTAAATTTGCACTCGCACCAGTTAAATCTCAGAAATTTCGACACGGCTCGCAACGTCTGGAAATAACTAATTAATTTTATACAGAAATGTTATTTTACCTCTCAAGTTTGCCTCTTATTTTCAACCAATCGCAACCCAGTGACGTTGCTCCACTCACGCCTTTTACTATATGTGTCTCGGTCTTGCGCATATTATCTGTCTCTATCTACCCTGTTCTTATTGGTGCAAATTGATATTCTTTATTATCGATTATTTCAGTCCATGTGGACTGTGAAATAACCCACCTTATTAGCATTTCCCGTAACTATTAAGCTACGGTTTCTCCAGCATTGTCTGTAACCATTTGTTATCTGCAAATTTTACGCAGAATGAGCCTTTTAAAAATACGCAGGTGTTCAAACATAATACTTCTAAATAACACTTCTACGATTTGAATATTATTGGGTTTTTACAAGCTTTTATAGATATTATATGTTACTAATGGTTCAATTAACTCCAATTAAAATAATACCCTTTAATTTTTAGTGACTCCTGATCAAATATTAATTATTATATGTACATTTTGTTTAATACCGGTTACTTAAAATTGAGTTAATTAATATAAATTTTGCACGTAATTTCCATTTGTTTCTTTACTCGGAATAATTAAATTACACGTAGAGCATTTTAATACTGCTTCCTTTTTTTATAGCAAGCGTCTTGTAAATGATTTAAATCTCTTCTTTTTAATGAAACGAATGAATTTTTATTCTCCACGGTTTTTTAATAACGCGTACCTTTTCCCAAAGCTTCTACCCGGTGATTAAAATTATTTGATGTGATTATTTAATTTTCTACCGTGGTCTAGATATGAGTAATATATATATATATATATATATATATATATATATATATATATATATAGACAGGATGCCCTCGTGGCTGAATTTGAGTCACTTGCCATTAAACCTTTTTTACTTTTCATTAATTTAAGACTCGTTAAACTACTTCTCGTTTAAATTATAACTTTTGGCTATGGAAAAAGGCAGTTGAGCCGGATCTCCTCCGTGCCGACTGTTGTTTAAACCTGCAATGTTAGGTGAAACGATACGAAGACACAAATTGTGAGCTAGGTGATGCTGTACTTCCCATAAGGTGGCTGTATTAAATATTACAACTTTGCTACTCCTGTCCTGATGAGCCCCAATTAGGGCGAAACGCGTCGACAGGATGCCCTCGTGGCTGAATTTGAGTCACTTGCCATTAAACCTTTTTTACTTTTCATTAATTTAAGACTCGTTAAACTACTTCTCGTTTAAATTATAACTTTTGGCTATGGAAAAAGGCAGTTGAGCCGGATCTCCTCCGTGCCGACTGTTGTTTAAACCTGCAATGTTAGGTGAAACGATACGAAGACACAAATTGTGAGCTAGGTGATGCTGTACTTCCCATAAGGTGGCTGTATTAAATATTACAACTTTGCTACTCCTGTCCTGATGAGCCCCAATTAGGGCGAAACGCGTCGACAGGATGCCCTCGTGGCTGAATTTGAGTCACTTGCCATTAAACTTTTTTTACTTTTCATTAATTTAAGACTCGTTAAACTACTTCTCGTTTAAATTATAACTTTTGGCTATGGAAAAAGGCAGTTGAGCCGGATCTCCTCCGTGCCGACTGTTGTTTAAACCTGCAATGTTAGGTGAAACGATACGAAGACACAAATTGTGAGCTAGGTGATGCTGTACTTCCCATAAGGTGTCTGTATTAAATATTACAACTTTGCTACTCCTGTCCTGATGAGCCCCAATTAGGGCGAAACGCGTCGACAGGATGCCCTCGTGGCTGAATTTGAGTCACTTGCCATTAAACCTTTTTTACTTTTCATTAATTTAAGACTCGTTAAACTACTTCTCGTTTAAATTATAACTTTTGGCTATGGAAAAAGGCAGTTGAGCCGGATCTCCTCCGTGCCAACTGTTGTTTAAACCTGCAATGTTAGGTGAAACGATACGAAGACACAAATTGTGAGCTAGGTGATGCTGTACTTCCCATAAGGTGTCTGTATTAAATATTACAACTTTGCTACTCCTGTCCTGATGAGCCCCAATTAGGGCGAAACGCGTCGACAGGATGCCCTCGTGGCTGAATTTGAGTCACTTGCCATTAAACCTTTTTTACTTTTTATATATATATATATATATATATATATATATATATATATATTACTCATATTTAGACCAGGGTAGAAAATTAAATAATCACATCAAATAATTTTAATCACCGTGTATAAGGAATTTTATTAAATAATACGCTTTATTAAAACCTTGAAGCATAAATAAATGCGGTCGTTTCAGTAAAATAAAAATTTAAATTATGTACAAGACGCTTTATATCAAAAGAAACAGTATTAAAAAGCTCTGCGTGTAATTTATTTATTCCTAATAAAGAAACAAATGGAAATTACGTGCAAAATTTATATTAATTAACCCTATTTTAAGTAACCGGTAGTAAAACAAAGTGTACACATAATAATTAATATTTAACTTGTATTCGCTAAAAATGAAAGGATAGAAGTCAATTTTAATTGAAGTTAATTGAATCGTTAGTAACAGATAATATCTATAGAAACTTGTAAAACCCAATAAAAAGCAAATCCTAGAAGTGTTAGTTAGAAGTAGGATGTTTAAACACACCTGCGTATTTTAAAAGGCAATTTCAGTTTAATTTGTTTAGATAAACATGTCGATTCTAAGGATATTGGAAACGGTGAGATGCTTTAGCACGAAATACAAAACAGGGTTTATTTAAAAGCTCTGAGAATTAATATTATTTTGAACACCTGCGTAGTTTAAATATCACGTACGGCGAAAATTGTGTAGATAACAAATGGTTTCAAAGAATCTTGGAGAAACCGGGGCTTAATATTCACGAGAATGTGCGATACGGGGTTATTAAACCCAGATAGTCCACATGGACTAAAATATAATCGATAATAAAGAATATCAATTTGCACCAATACGAACAGGTTAGAAAAGGAAGAGAAAATGCGTCAAGCAAAGACACATATAGTAAAAGGCGTGATTTAAGCAACGTCACGAGGGTCACAATTGGTTGAAAATAGGATGCAAATATCAGAGGTAGAAACAACGATTTCTGTACAAAATTAATTAGCTTTTCTCGGACATGTTTGCGTGCCGTGTGAGAATTTCTGAGTTTTAAATGGGGCGAGTGAAAAATTCGTAAAAACCGACGCGCGAGCGACGGACTGGGAACATAGAATGAGAAATTCTTAAGAATTGTCTGTTTTGAGGACAAAAGCGACGTGCCGGCTATTCGCTATATATACCGGTGGTAATATGAATTTCGGCCTCTTAGACTTTTGACTATTCGATGCGTTAAAAGCTCTTACATCCGCGACTTGATTCAAGATGTTAAACAGTGCATTTTAGTTTGATAAAATAATTTAAAATTTTGCTCGTATATTTTAGTGATTCAAAATAGTTTGTTATTTACGTGCTAACATGAATGTACTTTAGTGCACTTAGATACAAGGTAATGAAATTTAGTATCACTGTACCAATTAGCAAAATTTACAACGACAAATGTATACACAAAAGTAGGCAGTTTTGGCGTATATTGGTGAAAGACGCATGAATTTCTTGGCTATTTTTCGGGGTGTTAATAATTAAATGGTTCAAATACGTGTCTGGATCCACGAAACAAGGGTCAGATATACACAGATGAGTTCCGGAAAAGCCCAGAAACAACTTTAAATAAATGGTGATGGAGAAAATTTTAAAAGCGTTGAGAATTAGAAGCCGTAAATATAATCCTGTTGGAATGGTGTGATTAACTAAAGGGACGATGTACATTGAAGCTACGAGGACAGTGACCTTCAGGTAAATTATACTATTTTGTTTGACATTTTGTGTGTGTTGAATTACTTTATAATTGATTTACTTTAAATGGACATTAGTGAAATTGTACTAACCATAAAATTTTAATGTTAAGATGAAATTTGCTTGTTTAAGTAGAAAGGGTATTTAGTATTGATGTTCTGGATTATGATGAAATTTTAGGTATGTCTTTGAGCTCAATTAGACGAACCTGGTTAATTAACGTAAAGGGTGGTAGATGCTCCTTTTACTCTGCATATATTGTTATATTAATTAGTAGGCATCCAACAAGGACTTTAATTCTGGATGCACATTAAAATGATAATAAAATTAATCTTGAAATTCCTTTTAAAACTGAATTTTATGCTGAAATTTAATTTGAAAATTTAATGTATTCTGAATATTGATGTAAATAGAGTTAACGTTGATGTTTGTGGTAGGAATGTGTTGTTTAATTTTATGAATGAGGAGGTTTATAAAATTAGGTGAGCAGCCGAGGCGAAAAGAGGATCACAGCAGTTTATGACGCCCAATCGGTGGGACTAGAATTTTTTTGTTGAAAGGAGCCAGTTCCCGCATTCACAGGAGTATATCACAGCAATATATATATATATATATATATATATATATATATATATATATATTTAGGAATATTCCCATTGGCAAGACGAATTGATTGCAACCTCGTACAGAACTGCTAATTTTTATTATGTTAAACAACAGTATCCTTCAAGGGCAATTCTAGGTATTCATTCGCATACACTTGTCAACACTTTATTACTACATTTGACGTCCTAACTTAAATAGAACGGACCTCAAATGTGAGGTGTTAATAAAGTCACCTAAACGGATAGATATTCAATGGGTTAAATAAATTTCAAAAAAGTACATTCAACATTTTCATAAAATACTCAACATTAACATAAACATTCTTCGGAAATTAACTTCAAAAACAAAATCCCATAGTCATTAAGACCGTAAACCTCCAAGACAGAAATCGTTTAAATTACTACGAGACAAAGTTTCATGGGGACTTGGTTGGATCTTAAAGAGAAGATAATGGACAACCTGTTACAAAGCTGCAATACCAAAGCTTAGTTTTATATTGTTCAATCCTGTCTTTAAACGCCCGCAATATATTCAAAATAATCCTTAACAGAACTAATGTATAGGTAAATCACTTTAAGAAGAACCCTACGTCATCATGCGCACAAAGCAAAAATTGGTTAGGAACAGTTCATTATATGTAATTAGGGATGGCAGTATTCAGGTTTTAGTGGCGTAGAGTTTTATGATCAACCAATCGCAAATTACCTTGTAAAAGTTTTAGATTTCATTACTATTTATTTTTACTTGATACACAGACGGACAGTTTTAAACCGCCATCTAACTAATATAAAATATCTTGTATATAACAATTAACATTAATAAAACAATAAGTTACTCAACAGATGTGTTTGCAGAACACTAGAGTGAGATAGAAACCACTTAAGTAGGCCATGGTATTCAATCATTTGCTTTATCGGATTTTACAAATAACCTTGCTATAGCAGTATTTTTTAGGGATATTGATGCACACAACTCATATGGCGATATTATATTAAAAATTTTAAATTATAATTTAATTGGTTATGTTTATTTTTTTACTATTTAACGCCATATCTTCTGTTTAAACTGTAATAACTCAACTACGCCACTGTTATTACATTTCTGCGCAATCTGGCATATGACGTTGGGTTCTTCTTAAAGTGATTTGCCTAACTATAGGTCTGTAATTGGTTAAAACCTTTAGAGTTTCAAATCGTGTCTATTTAAAGTGAAGCCGTACCTTACTAACGCTCAAATAGTTAGCAGATAACGCCATGGGGTGTCACTGAAATCGCTTCCTTTTATTTTGGAGTTTTAGTAGCGTAAGCGTGGCTAATAAAGGTACAAAAAGGTAAGGAATGGTTATTTTGAATTATTATAATTTGAAAAAGATGCCGACTGTAAGAAAGTACGTTTCAATTATTTAACTTTCGTACATGCCAAAAAAATAACCATATTGCAATCATTCATTTTGTAAACACTTGATTGTCACCTTCTTAGTTATACACCCATTGCTTGTGAAAAATTCATGTTTTTTAAACACTCCTAACGTTTATAGGAAAATGAGCAGTTCAGAAGAAGTTTCATGGATATCCTGGTTTTGTGGCTTAAGAGGAAATGAATTCTTTTGCGAAGTATAGCACATTCCCCCCTCAGTAGTTAGGTAGTAATTAACATTTTTACAGGTTGATGAAGACTACATTCAAGATAAATTTAATTTAACTGGTTTAAATGAACAAGTACCACATTATCGCCAAGCCTTGGATATGATATTAGATTTAGAACCTGGTACTTCTTATAATTTACTAGTTTAAGAATGTTTATTAACACTACTCTTTTAGACGATGAGTTAGATGATAATCCTAATCAATCAGATCTTATAGAACAAGCGGCAGAAATGCTGTATGGCTTAATACATGCTAGATATATTTTGACTAACAGGGGAATAGCACAAATGATAGAAAAGTATCAGTCTGGTGATTTTGGCCATTGTCCTAGGGTTTATTGTGAATCTCAACCCATGCTTCCATTAGGTAAGATTTTTCTAAATGTGTAATGCAATATTTTTGTGGTTAAGAATATTTGGATAGTTGTACAATATGTAACCAGCTAAAGAAATTAATGAAATTAGCAACTATGCCGAATCATTTATATTTTAATGTCACTTAGCAAAATTTGTCGATCTGGACAATGTTTTTCATTTTTAATTTTTAAAACACTAGTATATATTGTTTTTGGCGTTAACAGCTAAAAATCGTGGCTGAATATAAAACATTGTTTTATTATTAGGACAACTAATATATAAAATAAACAACCTTTTCGGTCATTGTATGGGCATACTATTTTACTTGGCGGTGTTGTATAATTTTAGTGTAACTATTATTAGTGTATGTATATATTATTGCATATAACTTTACTGCAACTAATATAATAGTGACCTAAATTCGTTCGTTATTATGGATATTATGCTTCATGTCTTTAGTCTTTCATATTGTTGACGACCAATTATGGACAGTATTGAGTCTAATTGTTCTGTGTGCATATTTTATTTATATTCTATCTTGTAATTTCTTGGCTTATACACTTGTGTATAATATCATCATTAGGTCTTCAGTCCTGGAACTGGTTAGATGCGTACCCTCATTGTTTCCTATTCTGACCTAACCTAAAGACTTCCTTTAAATTTGCACAGTCTGCATCTATCACTATCTGATCTAGGTCAACATCTACCTCTTTTTTCCTATCTCTGCTTGTAATATATCCCATATTATTCCCCAAAAATCCCTTAGAACGTATTCTGCCCTACTATTTCCCTTATTTTTCCCCAGATATGCTTGTTCCCCTACTATTTCTACAACCTATTTGTTATTATCTTTGTCTGCCCATGCTATCGTCCTCATACATCTGAAGCACAGCATTTCAAAAGGCTGCTACCGTTTTTCTGTCTGCGTTTCAGACTGCTCGTATTTCATAGGCATACTGTGCTGTGCTCCACGACTATGCTTCCAACAATTTTCTTCTTGTTCTATGTTTGTTGTCTTTCCTCATAGGCGCTGTTCGTTCTTGTTAGATGCCGTTCGGTCACCTTCTATTGTTTTACAATTATATACCTTATTTTTCCGACCTTCAGTGGTTGTGAAGGGAGGTAAGCAGCCTGTGGCTGCCAAGTTCTCCCAACACTTAACCATTTACCGATTTAATATATTTTCCAATATATCTTTACGCACAGTCAACATTAGTTGCAGGTATTTCGCAACCAACAACTAGTTGCTTATACTAATCATCAGATTTATCTGCGCTTATTTTTTCGTCATTAGGTTTTCCGTCTCAAAACTGGTTGGACACGTACCTTCACTTATTTATATTCTGAGCTAGCCTACATAGTTCCCTGAAATTCTCACACAGCATGTGTATACAGCTCGTTCCCCTTCTATTGTTTTCTAATTTTATGCCCTATTTCACCGACATTCAGTGAAGGGGGTTAAGCAACCTGTGGCTACCAAGATCCCCCAACACTTAGACATTTGCCGAAATAATGGTTTTCCAGTAAATCCTTTCACACACTTAACGATATTCGAGAATATTGCCCAACCAATTCTTGTAGTTACTTATAATAATCATTGTGTTTAAGCACAGTTATTTTCTCGTCATTAGTTTATCCATCTTGGGATTGGTTGGATGCGTACCTCCATTGATTTCTATTCTGGGCTAGCCTACACATCTCCCTGAAATTCCTGCAGCCTACATCTTTTACTATCTGTGTGCAGTAGTCTAACCTAGGTCTGCCTCTTCTTCTCTTTTTTCCTATCTCTGCCTCTAATATATTCCACACTATTCCCTCATGCCGTAGTATGTGGCCTATCATCCTATCTCTCCTATTTTTTACCGTTTTCCACATATTTCTTTCTTCCTCTACCATTTTTAGTACCTCATCGTTCTTAACTTTGTCTGTCCATGTTATCTTCATCATACGTCTGTAGCACCACATTTCAAAGGCTTCTACCTTTTTCTTGTCCGCTTCTCCTACTGTCCAGGCTTCACATCCATACAGTGCTGTGCTCCACACATATGTTTTAAGCAATCTTTTCCTTGTATCTATGTTTGTGGTCTTTGAGCACAGTAGTTGCTTTTTCTTGTTAAATGTAGCACGACCTTGTGCTAATCTTTGTTTTATATCTTTTGTGCTTTTTCCATCTTGCGTTATTTGGCTTCCTAGGTAGCAGAAATCCTTAACCTCTTTTAAATTCGTGTTACATACTTGTATTCTTGTTTTTGATTTATTTTCCCCACCTTTGCATACTAGAACTTTAGTTTTAGTTTTGTTAATTTTCATACCGTATCTCTCTGTTAGTACTGTTTCCATTTCATTAAGAGCAGCTTCTAATTCTTCCTTACTAGATGCTAATACCGCTATATCATCTGCAAATCTAAGCATATCAATTTTTTGTCCCTGCATAGTAATTCCAAATGTCTTCCTACATTTGACAGTATTCATTGCCTCTTCAATGTACAAGTTAAAAATTAATGGGGATAAGGCACATCCCTGTCTTACCCCTTTCCTAATGTTTACTTCTCTACGTTCCTGCTCTAATTCTATTACTGCTGTTTGCTCTTTGTATAAGCTATGTACTATTCGTCTATCCCTATAGCTCATTCCAATCTTTTTGAGTATTTCAAACATTTTTTTCCACTTTACATTGTCGAATGCTTTTTCCAGATCTACAAACCCTATATACACGCTTTCCCCCTTTTCTACTGTTTTCTCCATTATCACTCTCAAAGCTAAAATAGCCTCCCGTGTTCCCCTGTTTCGCCTAAACCCAAATTGGTCTTCTCCTAGTATTTCTTCCGCCCGTTTTTCCATTCGTCTTTGCACAATTCTAGTTAATATTTTTGACACGTGTGCTGTCAAACTTATTGTTCGAAAATTTTCACATCTATCCGTGCCTTTCTTTTTTGGTATAGTTACTATGATGCTACGTTTGAAATCTTTGGGTATCTCGCCTGTCTCATACATATAGCTTACAAGTTGGAAGAGACGTTCTGTTACTGCTTGTCCAGCGGCTTTTAGAGTTTCTGCTTGCACCTTATCTGTACCCGGCGCCTTACCGTTTTTCAGACTCTTTAATGCTAATTCAAACTCACCTCTAAGTATAGGATATCCCAAGTCATCATTTTCAATGTCTGATTCCTGTTCTAATGCAGTTAGTTCCTCTCCTGCATATAAATTCCCTATATATTCTTGCCATCTACTCACTTTCTCTACGTTTTCTATGATGACGTTTCCTTGTGCGTCCCTTATATTTTTGCTATACGGTTTTATATCCCTAAAATTCATTCTAATTAATTTGTAAGCTTCGTCTGTCTTTCCTATTTCCATCTTCGTTTGTACCTCTTTGCACTTTTCATCAATCCATTGTTCTTTAGCTTTCCTGCATGTTCGAATAATTTCCCATTTTATGGCTTTGTATCTCTGTTTTCCTGTTTCGTCTGATTTATTTTTGTATTTTCGTCTTTCTTCTATTAAATTCAGGATATCCTTTGTTATCCATGGTTTCTTATTTTCTTTTTGTGTATACCCCAGAATATCTCTGGCCGCCATGTCTAGGCTGGATTTAATGTAATTCCATTCTGTTTCTACTTCCTTAGTATCAGATATTTTCCCGATATCTTTAAGCAATTCATTTGATTTTTTTTCGAATCTTTCTAGAATATCTTTATCTTTTAGTTTCTCTAAGTCCAAGTGCCTTTTTCCGTTTCTTTTTTTCACATTCTTAAATTTAAGTGCGACCTTCATAATTACGATGTTGTGGTCAGTATCTATCTCTGCTTCTGGGTAGCTTCTACAGTCTTTTACTTGATTCCTAAACCGTTGTCTAACAAGAATGTAATCTATTTGATATCTTCCTATATCTCCTGGCATCTTCCACGTATATCGTCTTCTAGCATGATGTTGAAATAATGTGTTTGTGATGATTAAATTGTTCTTGTCACAAAATTCTACCAGCCTATTTCCCCTGTCGTTTCTCGTGCCTGAACCAAATAAACCTACTACCGCTCCTTCTCTACCCTCACCTACCACGGCATTAAAATCCCCCGTAATTATTAAATTTTCATGTCCTTTTACGTATCTTAATATGTCTTCGATATCTTTGTAGATGGCTTCTACCTCTTCGTCACTGTAGCTAGAGGTGGGCATGTATACTTGTATTATTACTGTGTTTACCGGTTTAGATTCTAATCTAACCATGAGTACTCTTTTGTTCTTCTGTAAGTAATTTTCTACACAGTATCCTATCTTTTTCCGCATAACTATCCCCACGCCCAAATTTCCTTCCTCTGCTCCTGTATGAATTAACCCTGAAGTCTTCACTCCAAAAATCCCCGCCTCTGGCCACCGAACTTCGCTGATCCCTACTATGTCTAGTGATAACCTATTCATTTCGATTTTAGGTTCTCTAGCTTACCTACTTGCTTCATACTTCTAACATTCCACGCTCCGACTGCAGAGTGTTCCCGACTCTTATTTTTAACTTTCCGATCGCATCCTCCAGTAGTCCCTCCCGGAGATCCGACTGGGGACTATTTTAACTCGAATCTTTTACCCCAGAGAATGCCATCATTTTATTATAATTTAGGTACGCTGTGTACTTGGGAGATAATGTGGTGGTTTCCGTTGCCTTCCACATCGCGGTAGTGTGTCTTAGACTGCCATACCGACCCCTATGGTCTCTGCCAATCTAAGTACCGAAGAGCCGCTGCCCTCTTTCGGGGACCTATCTTCGTCTGGTTCCTCACTAACGACCCTACTACTTTGGTTGGACCTGTAGTTTGGCTCTTTAGCTCATTAGAACACGCAAGCCATTTCACCTGTTCTAGTAATTTAGAACTTCGGCAAGGTGCGGGTCCATTCGAAATGGAATGTATAATATGCTACATGTTTTTTTTGTAATGAATTTTAACCTAGATCTGAATTTTTGGTAATATTTAAGTGTGGTTGTGAGTCCTACACAAGGGGAAAACCGCTGACCCAAATATTGTACATTACTTCCCAAAAAGTATAAACTTCCTGTACTTCCTAGGAAGTATTGTGTACTTCCTTGATACTTCCTGTACTTCCTTGATACTTCCCGTACTTTCCGATACTTCCTTGTTACTTCCCGTACTTCCTGCATATTTTGCTGATGTAGGATCCCAAAATCAAATATGATAGTTCTGTATGTATTAAACAAATAAACCTATAATGTAAAGCTCTTCAAAAGTAAAATAGGTTTTACCTCGGCAATGCTATATTGCTTTAAAATGATGTTATTTTTGCCAAGATTTCATTAAGAAACAATCTTAAGTTAAGTAACTTTAACTCAAATTTTGCAACCTATAACATGTATATGTCATAGATAAGTGAATTTATCAGGTCTGCAAGGCTCTTCAAAGTAAGGTCACTTTTTACAAAATTTAATCGATTATTAAGTTTTTTATTTAGTCCATTGATTACAAAAATCTTAATAAAATACTACTCTATTTACAATTTTTTAAATATTTATATTACTACGTCTGGGATGTTCCTTAGTTAATGTCCGAAAAAAAATCACAATTGATTTTAATTACAATCTCTTTGGAAGACGGATAACAAATCATATTACATAAATCACAAAATATAAATTGATTACAGAGAAGTAAAATTATTGTATCTACAGATTATCTATGATAAGTTTGACATGTCTGCTCTATTGACCAAAAAACAGTATACTTGGTATATAATAGTAGTTTAAAAAAGATCCGGAAATCCATTTTACATTACTTACGTCGTATATATGATGCTGCCCATGAGGACACCCAAATAACTTTATTTTTAAAGTAACCGATGCAAAATTTTTATTAGTTGTGTATACCACGACAGGGCATCTTTATGAGTGAATTCGGTTTTACTAATGTCAAAATCTGGCCAACTATGATTAAAATGAAAAGTAGCGATTAAGATAGAACAACAAAGTATTAAGAAAAGTTGTTATACATTACTCAAACTTCCCAAATAACAAAATTTTTCGACTTCTTATTTTTAATTTTCAAAATTTTTATGTAGTCAAGAGATATTAATTTGTTAAAATTTCAACTACTCCACACAAATAAACTATGATTCCATACAGCACGGTCAAGTTGATTCCATTCGTCTATATAGTTATGTTGTGTAAAATCTTGATGATTGTCACTTGCATTGTATTTTATTAAGTTCAATTCAGCCATATTTAATTTAATTTAAACCTATTTAGTAGATAGTGTTATGTGGAAGAGCAGAACGAGCTCAGTTGCTTGCAACTTCTGCGCAACTCTGAACTTCGCCCATTTTTACCACCACAATCATATTTTGTATTTTATGTTTACATATTATTATCATTGTTGTGAATTACTTGTGGTTTAAATAAAGGGCGGCTCCATGGCGTAGTTGGTGTGCGTGTGACTACTATGCTCAT
Source organism: Platerodrilus igneus (assembly GCA_036346225.1). Classification (NCBI taxonomy): domain Eukaryota; kingdom Metazoa; phylum Arthropoda; class Insecta; order Coleoptera; family Lycidae; genus Platerodrilus; species Platerodrilus igneus. The sequence goes on from JARFIW010000791.1 coordinate 10,972,469, forward strand.
GGTCCTGAGTTCAAATCCTGACACGGTCCACTTGAAAAATGTTAGGCGAGCATTTTTCACAAAAATACGCCCTCGTTCGGATAAGAGGTAAAATGGAGGTCCCGTGTGTGTGTGTTGTCACGTACATTAAAGATCCCTACCTTGCTTGGAACATCAAGAGTTCGGCAGAATTCAAAATTTTTCAGGTAAAAAAAAAACTCGTTTCCTGGCCAATGTAGTACCTTCGGGTGGAGTTTTGGAAAATCACATGCAAGGTTTAAATAAAGACAATAATAATAATAAGAGGGTGCCATGAAACAAGAAAACAATTTGCAAATGTTATTCCGCGTTAGTAAACTACAAAATAACAATTTAACGAACAATATTGTAAATAGAATTTTTTTCTAGTAAATTCCTTGCAGATGAATAATTTTTTCAATTAACACAAAGTGAACATTTTTCAGCGAAATTTGGCATTTTGGGTTTTTGAGTGATTTACAACTTTTCTTAAGTGATACTTATATTATATCTTAATCGTTACTATGACTTTACTTGAAACGCTACTTTTTATTTTAATCATAGTTGGCCAGATTTTGACTTTATGAAAACCCCATTCACTCATGAAGATGCCTTATCTTGGTCTACACAACTGATAAAAATTTTGTATCGATTGCTTTCAAAGTAAAAAAATTATTTGGCTCTCATGAAAAGTGAAACGCACTGTGTACAGGGTTATTCAGTTTGGAAGCTCACCATTGGAATCTTAGAATCGGTAACAGATAGAGAGTTAGTTAAATTGGGGCAAAGTTGAAGATTTGAATGCTTGTCAATATTCACAAAAGAAATTTATCGTAACCGTTTGTTTTGTAGTTATGGTAAAAAACTTGAAAAAAGCAATTTTTCGTTTTTTGTCCACAAATTTTTGATATCTATATAAACTTCTCTGGAGCAGTCTTTTATGCTAAAAACGATGGTAAAGTTGAAATCGTAATCCGTTTCGATTCTTCATAATCATCATCAGCTTCATTTTTTCTTAATAGACGTCATATTAGATAGTTTTACATTTATATAAATTGTTTTTTGACGATTTCAACTTTCAACTCGGTACCACACGATATACTTTTATTTGTGAAAACATTATTATTATTATTATTATAGGCTTTATTGGGTTAAAATTTAAAAAAAGAACATAAAGTAAACAAATAGTATAAACAAACATACAAAACAAATTAAACCTTAATAAAAAGAAAGAAAAACTCAATAGGTGGAGTTCTGTATAAGACAGTTTTTCAACCCTACCCAAAAAGATAAAATACAAGTATAATAAAATGTATCATGCATAATGAATTTAATTATAAATTACTCTGATTTAAAAACAATAGTTCCTTAAGCTTAACTCGGAAATTGTAAATTGTATTACTTTCTATAAACAGGTGGGGCCATTTGTTAAGAATACTAACAGCAGTATATTCAAAACAACTTTTATATTTCGTTGTAGTGTGTTTGCTGATATTGTAGGTGTCTTGTCTTACTTGCCGGTTATGTATAAGAGAACGTTTACATAACAAACTAGATAAGTAAGGTGGAATATGACTACTTAAAATTTTGTACAATGTGCAGGAGTATAACAGACAAAAGCGATATTCAACTTTAAAATATTTGCATTAATGTAGTGTGGTGTAATATGTTCACTCCTATTTACATTGTAAGCATAGCGAAAACGGCAGTTCTGAAGAATTTGTAACTTATTTTTAAAACACGAGGGTCAGGTGATAATAGTATACTCCACAACAGTAGTCTATGTTACTTAGTACTAAGGAATTAATGAGGTACCACTTAATAGATTTTGGCAAGATGTACTTAAATTGGTATAAGGTTTTAAGTTTAACATAACATAGTGATGATTTTTTAAGTACATGCGTTTGGAAGTTTAAGTTGCAGTCCAAATAAACACACAGGTTTTTCACATACTCTGAGAACACCAAATTGACCCCATCAACACAAACACTGTTGGTTAGCACAGAATAAGATTTTTGATGCAAAGCACTTGTACCAACACACATCAACAGAGATTTAGATCCATTAAGTAGGAGACCATGGTTGTTTGACCAGGCAGAAATTGCTGAAAGATTAAAGTTTAGCAGTTTTACAGTGTGATTTATTTTTAGTGGATCACATGACCATATAGCACTGAGTATCGTCAGCATAGAAATGTACGAAACAATCTGTAGTCTGTTTAGACACTAGATCAGATGTAAAAAGTGCAAATAGAGGCGGCCCTAAAACACTACCATGAGGAACACCTTGTCTGAGAACAACTTCACTTGATATTTGATTATTTACTTGCATAACTTGAGTTCTATTATACAGATAGCTTGAGAACCATCTTATGACTGTATGGCCACATCCATAAAAATGTAGCTTTGCAATTAATAACTCATGATGAATAGTATCAAAGGCCTTACTGAAGTCAAGTAAAACTAATAATGATATTTGTGAATGGTCTATAGCCACTGTTAGATCATTCACTATCTTCATAAGAGCAGTTGAAGTACTGTAGCCTGTTCTAAATCCTGACTGGGTAACAGGTAGCAAATTATGAGTATTAATATGCGACAGTATCTGTTTGTATACAATTTTTTCAATAAGTTTGGAAAGTGTAGGCAAAATACTGATAGGTCGTAATTGTGTCATCGATATGGCCTTATTCGTTTTAGCTAAAGGATTTACAATGGCCTTTTTCCATATGAAGGGTACTTCACCGTATCTTAAGGAATAGTTTATTATGTGTAGCAATGCAGTTTTACAGAACGGATAAGCAATCTGAAGCATCTTTAAGTTAATATCGTCTGCTCCGACTGCATTAGATTTTAATTGATGCAGAGTGGTCAACTCTTCATTAGTAATTTCAGTAAATTCAAAATTATTATGGACATTTTTATAAACATTGTCTCTAAAAAAGGAAATTAGTTCATTGTTGACATTAGACCTCGGCACCATTGTAGAAAAGAAGTTATTTATGAGTTCAGCATTCATAATGGCTGGATCAATCTCATTGACATTCCCTGTGTGGATATTCCAGGTTTCAAACTTCGACCACATCTTTTTAGGGTTATTTTTAAATTTATGTATCTGCTGCTGAATATAACAACATTTTTCTTGCTTTATTGCAAATGTCAAATAATTTTTCAGATTTCGATAGTATTGTTTATCAGAGTCTAATTTAGTTAGCTTAAATTTCTTAAAAACTTTATCTTTAAGAGTAATAATTTGCTTAATCGTTTCAGTAATATATGACTTTGGGGGCTTCTTAATAATGATAGTCTTATAAGGAGCATGCATATCAAACAGCATAACTAAAGCTGAATTAAAAAAATTCACTTTATCATCTAAGCAATGAAGATTGTTCATATTATCCCAGGGTATTCTGCATGCATCACTAGCAAATACTTCTTTGTTAAGGAGTCGAAAATCACGGAATGTAATTAACTTTGGTCGAGGTTTTATAATTTTACAATTAAAGTAGCAGTACACAAGACAATGATCTGACAAATTTTCAGTATCAAGAGTTCTATATTCAAGTAGCTTCAGGTTGTTACTAACACATATTACATCGATTAAGGTGGATGAGGAGTCCGTTATCCGAGTTGGTTCACTAATAATTTGACGTAGATTGAAGGATTGCAAAATATTATTAAAGTAAGTACGTTTATGGTCAGCTGCCAAAAAGTTTGGCGGCTCCGTGGCGTAGTGGTATGTGTGTGACTACTACGCCCAAGGTCCCGGGTTCGAATCCCGACACGGTCCGCTTGAAAAATGTTAGGCGAGCATTTTTCACAAAAATACACCCTCGTTCGGATGAGAGGTAAAATGGAGGTCCCGTGTGTGAGTGTTGTCACGCACGTTAAAGATCCCTACCTTGCTTGGAACAGCAAGGGTTCGGCAAAATTCAAAATTTTCCAGGTAACAAAAACTCGCTTCCTGGCCAGTGTAGTACCTTCGGGTGGAGCATTGGAAAATCACATGTAATGCCAAAAAGTTCACATTAGCATCTCCAGTTAATATAACTTCATCCACTGTAGCAGCTAGATTTGCTAATACAGTTTCCAGATTATCTGATGTGGTTATAGGTACATTTGGAGGTCTATAGATGACACCAATAGCGATTTTAAGTTTATCAATAGTCACACTTATCCAAAGTTGTTCCAGTTGTGTGTTTAAAAGATAATCAGTAGCGAGGGTGCGAAATCTCAGGTTTTGTTTAACATAGAAAGCTACTCCTCCACCAGGTATACTAACGCAATTTGAGGAAATGTCGGAGGTTAACCATGTTTCTGACAAAGCAATAATAGAAAAATTGAGATTATCAATGTAGTCAATACAGGAGCTAAAGTTAGATAGTAAAGAGCGAATATTGATATAGCACACTGACAGTTTGTGATCACGAATTATGGTTCTACGTCCAGGAGTTATTTTGATAAAAAATGTTCTGCATTAGAGGAGTAATCAATTGTACTTCTCTTTTGCTCTACCTTTGTAAACGGGACAATCTCTATCCCAAGCTGCATGCTCAGCATCAATGTCTAGTTTTTGATTCTTTACCATGCCAATGCAGTTAACACATATATATTTAGTTACTTGACATTCAGTGTATTTGTGATTGCGAGCACATTTAGGACAGCTCAGACATTGGGTACATTTGTCTGCTTTATGATTGAAGCCATTACACTTGTAACATCGCGTTAGATTGACATCTTCATAAACGTTACATCTATCCCAACCTACATTGAGTTTCTGTTGTTTTATAAATTCAAAAAATGTTTTACCATCGGTTTCAAGTTTTATGGATCGTTTAATGTCAGATTGTGTGGTTTTTTCAATCTTATTTACTACTTTGAGATAAACATTGTCACGTAGGATGTCGTTTTGTGTTTTTAAAGTTGCCAATAATTTATCTTCATTCCAATTTTCCGATAGTCCTGTAACCATTATTGTTGGCACTCCGTTTTTTAATACACTGATTACATAGTTTTTACCTAATTTATTAATAGCTTCAGTTCTTAATTTATCAGATTCACTTAGATTTTTACAATCCACTATGATGCCTCCTTTAGATGCTTTACGTATTCCTGTGACAGCTATATTACTAGGGTCAACTTGCGACTTAATTGCAGTTTTAGTTATGTCAGAATTTTGCACTATATCTTTTGGTCTTATAACAACAAATTCTTTTTTTGTTTCAGTACACTGCTATAGCTGGACATGATTCAATTCTGATTGTGGTTGTATTTCTCTAGTTGCCTTAATTTCTTGTTTAATTTCATCAAGTGCTCTTTTAAAGGTACATTCAAGGGTATTTAACCCATCCTTGAGGGAATGTTCGGCATTTCTTGCATCATTACAACCTGAACAGTAAAATTTTATTACACGCTTTTTGAGTTGCATGCACCTAATTTCAGATGAGGATACCCTAGAACAATTATTGCATATCCATTTATTACAGCCATCACATTGAAAGCCAGACTTTTGGTCATCAGATTCAGTGCATATTATACAATTGCTCATGTTAGTATTGCATAATCAAATTTAATTACTCCTTTATCAATTAGTAGTATTAGGTAACTAAAGTTTCAATTATACCAAAGTCCACTCCTACATTAACATATAATGGTGTTGTTATTCCAAGAAATGTTAAAGCAGATAACAAATGACAACAAACCACTCACTTTAAAAGTACATTAATTGATAGATAACAATTATTATTCTTCATTATTTATTCACTTGTAGTACAGCAAAATGCCTATTTATCATCGCTTTTTTAGTTTTATGGTTGCAGATTTATTATGGTCAAAAGGTCCTGCAATTAGCTATTTGCTGCTATCAAACTTAATTAATTACCATTAAATTTACATCAAATTTTTAGTAAAACTTGGAGCTGAATAAAACACATCTATACACTTAAATTAATATAATTTATTATTATTGATAAAAAAATGGAATATGGTTTGAAAACAATTGAAACAAAGTTGTAACATTATATTCAATTTTAGGCTAATAAAATTAAAATTAGAACATATCTGATATTAATGGACAAAACCACGAAAAGTAAAAGCCGTAAAGCTTACCAATACCAAAATTACTGCAACAAAATATTTACAGTAAATTAAATACGCAAATTAAAAGCCATTTTTTTTGCATGTAAACAAAGGTTGGCTCTCAAATCAACTCTGTTTGCTACTCTTTGTATATCTCGTTTGCAAGAGTAAAAAAATGGTAATTCATCTTGTCTAACAGCGACCTGATGTGAAGTGTTTTAGTGCGTTGTATGAGTGTTGTACCTGATGAATCGAAGACACGACACAGTACTATCAAAAACTAATAATATTAAAGATCTAAAACTTACTATTGTTGATACATTTGCATCGATCCGCAGACGAGATATACAGAGAGTAGTAAACAGAGTTGGATTAAGAACCAACTTTTGTTTACAAAAGAATGGCTTTTAATTCGAATACTTAATTTACTGTAAATATTTTGTTGCCGTTTTGGTAATCTTTTACGGCTTTTACTTTTCGTGGTTTTGTTTGTTAATATCAGATAAGTTCTAATTTTAATTTTATTAGCCTGAAATTGAATACATTTCGATTGTTTTACAAAGCTCTAAATCGCCGTGTACGTTATAGATTTATGTGCCATGAACATCGTATAAATGAACTTATTCTATTATTATCACTATAATTCAATTGTGATACTACATGTACAGTTTATTACATAGACATGTTGTGAAGTACAAAAATATATATTGGGTGTCGCTAACTTGACTCCCGAGATAGCTTGTTTATTTTGAAAAATAACAATAATGAACCATAATTATTTATTTATAAATGGGCGGAAATTCTCCGTAAGATAGCACTAAAGAAAATTTCAAAATTTGCACTGGTATAAAGGCGGAGATTTTCATTTGTTTTTTAAAATTAAACCTTATTTTTTTCTGGCTTTTATAATAGAACATTTTGTTCCGTTTTCAAACATGTATACAAATATGGATCTTACATAACAAATGTTAGAACAAAATTGAAATATAGGTTTATGATAAATATCTAGTTCATGAGGAAAACAAGCCTTGATACTTCCCATACTTGTTTGATACTTCCTTGATGCTTCCTGTACTTCCTTGAAACTTCCTATACTTCATTGGTACTTCCTATACTTCCTTGGTACTTCCTTGTACTTCCTACGGTTTGTACACCAAACTTCCTCAGCGGTTTACCCCTTGGTCGTACATGATAACCTAATATTTAATATTGTCAAATATATTTAAACCGTGAAAAACAGAATTAGCCTAGATGTGTTTCAGTTAATCTTAAATAAACTGGCTATCGTTCACACATATAATTGATGTAAATTTTATATAGCATGTGAAGAACATTAATCTGATGCTTATAATTCTATTGTATTATGCTGGATATAGTGCTTGAGCCTAGGATTTTGTTTGGAATTCATGTGTACTTATAGAAACAAATAGATTTTATCGGAGGCTTTCACGGCCGGAGTCATTATAAATATTTATGGTTCCTGGTTGGGACCGTGTCATTTTATAAATTAAGGTCGACATTCTGCCCACTTTTGTAAGGGGCTTCATCAGGACAAGAAAATAACTTGTCTACTTAATATTTTCTTTTTATTATTTTTATTTTATTACTTATTTATTTTCTTGTCCTGATGAAGTCCCCTTACAGAAGTGAGCGAAACGTCGACCTTAATTTATAAAATGACACGGTCTCAACTCGGAACCATAAATATTTATAAATAGATTGTATTACTAATATGGCTGCTTATATTAGTTATTGACACTTGAGATTGAACTGTGAAACCGTAGTTATTATTGCTATAATTTTTAAGATTTTTATACTCCATATATGTATGTGTGTGTATATATATATATATATATATATATATATATATATATATACATATATACTAAATTTGGTAACGACCTTGCTATCTAAGTGTATATAATTAGTTTTGGGTTTTAGGTCAGTAGAATTGAAGAGTTCTCTTTTTTATAAACTCAAGCTTTCGGAAATTTAGTTTTTCCATTTTCAAGAGTACTAAAAGTAAATACAAATGAATTAGTTATGTGAACAAGATTGACTAATAGCTAAAAATTATAATTAACTGACACTTACTAAAGTGAGATAAGATACAATTGGACGATCAATAATAATGTACAGTGTATAAGGGTATGGTATATAATATAATATAATATAATTCTTTATATCAAAAAAATTTAAACAAATTATATAATATCCTAAAAGATAACCGTTATCCTGCTCCTCTAATAAAAAGATTGATATTGAACCACACTAATAAAATAAATTACAAAAATTCTACCGATACTACAACCAGTACAATTCCTAGTTACAAGGTATTTTCATATTTTGATAAGTTAACTTCCCAACTAGTTAATATTTTTAAAAATTTTAATATAAAACTTGCAAAAAAACCCGATCTAACACTAAATAATCTTTTTTCTAAAATTAAAGATAAAACCATTCTTTTAGACCAAAGGAACATCGTATATCAAGTAAATTGTTCAAATTGCCCCAATATATACATTGGGCAAAGTTCACAAAACCTCAAACAACGGTTAACACAACACAAAAGTGATATACGCACTAAACCAAATTCAACTGCTCTATCAACACACGTAAATACCACCAACCACAAAATTGATTTTAATAGTCCAAAAATTTTACATATAGAAAATAATAAATTAAAACGTGAATTTCTTGAAATGTGTTACATCTATCAAAATTCTAATACACTTAATAAAAAAACCGACATTGGAGACTTGAGTTCTATATATACCTACCTTCTAAATTTAAAAAAATGTATTTGAAAATAAAAAATTAACAAATAAATAATTAAGTTATAATATTATTTTGCTTACAACCATACTCACACAAAAAATTATAAAGATAACTAAATACATTGATAAAAATATTTTTAAAATGTAATATATTTACAAAAAAATGTCATTACAATTAATGCGTTTAATTAATACATATAAAGATACCTTTCCCAAACAAAAAATTCTCATATATACAACTATTTACAAAAAATAAATTTAAAGACAGTATACATCATAATCAAAAATTTTTTACCCTTTTGATGATATAATTAGTACTATTTTTATTTTTAAATTTAATTATAACATACCCTTATACACTGTACAGTGTGTCCCAAATTGGATGTATTAAATGGGTAACTTAGTTGTTATTAAAGATACAATAAAACTGTGTGCGCAGTCATGTGCCAACTTTTTGAGATCAATTCAATGGTGAAATCACAAATGAGCGATCTTTTTTTGTTTTCGAGTTATAGCCAATAATTGATATTTTTAACAATTCTATTAATTCATATAACTCGTTTGGTTGCAAAAATATCAAAAATACTGTAGAAGTCTTTTATACGGTTTTTACGTAGAATACAGTGGCGTCTAAATATTTAATATTTATAATACTTTTGAGGTTATAATATAAACTTGCATTTTTTTAAATGGAAACCACAATTGGTTGTCACTTTATTTAAAAGCTCTTTTTGACAGCTTTTCAAAAATATATAGTTTAATATAATTATCTTTTCAAATGGCCAAATTATTTCATGTTTTTAGTATAATAAAATAATTTATTATATAGGTAATAAATAGTTGGTCATGAAACAAAAGGTAAACAAAAACGACAATTGTTTGTATAACAAACGTCAACGAGCTTCAATCATATCTATTACACATTCAATAAATTGTATTGTTAGTTTGTAAGTGAACCCTCAGTCTGTTACTAAATGGCAAAATTTGAAAATTACGAAAAATACGATATGCTATTGCATTTATTGAGTCTGCGAGAATTCCTCTATCAGTAAAACTTTATATTTTAACAGGTAATTGTGTAACTAATAGCAAATAATATTACTATGTCGTTTGTAAATAATACATATACCCTGAAGGACAACAACCTAATATTAACATGTTTAAAAGGATAGATAGTAATTTACAACAGTTTGGCTGCTTTGAAAACCTAGAACGAAACAGTATGCAGTTTTTAATTAAGAGCAAACTACTGTTTCAACCATAGCATGTGTGAAACAAACCCAAGAACATCATGTAGGAAAATTGAAAGGAAATGGGTGTTTCTGAATCAGCAGCTTCAAGAATATTGAAGCGTGATAAATATCGACCCTATAAAAATAAAATTATACATAGTTTGTTTCCGACGATTTTCAAAAAGAAGGCAATTTTGTCAATGGTATCCCGTAAATGTTCTGCTACTAACAATTTTGGAAATAACATTATATGGTCTGATGAAGCACTTGCTGGTCGAATGAAAATACCTATCAAACATACGAGGCGTCAACAAAGCCGTTATGGTTTGAATATTTGTTGCTACATTGTTGGTGGCAAATTTCAATACCATATTTTTGAAAACAATCATTCAGCTTGTCGCTATATTGAAATTTTGTATACCAACTTGCACGAATTACTGGAGGCTCTCGAAAAAGACAAAAGTGTGGTTCCAACGAGATGGTGCACCCCGACAACGCTATAATTACTCGTGATTATTTAAATAGAGAATATCTCAATAAATGGATGTGTACGTTTGGACCTGTTCAGTGGCCGCTTAGATCTCCTGACTTGTCGATATTGGACTATTTCTTGTGGAATTTTTTGAAAGAAGAAATCTATAAAACCCAGAACCATAGTATTGAAGAGTTGCAGAATTCAATTGAAGCAGCATTTCGTAAAGTTAAGGCGGTTTATTTATTAAATTCTGTTAAGTCTTTAATAAAACAATGCGAACTTTGTTTAAGAGAGAATGGAGGCCAGTTTGAACAATATCTCTGAATTATCAGTAAATAAAACTATTGTAGTATTCCCATCTGTGTTCTAGTGTTTTATATATATATTATGTGTGAGGGTGTGTGGTTGTGTGCATGCGTGCGTGCATGCGTGCGTGCTTGTGTGTGTGTGTGTTTGTGAGGGTATGAGGTGTGTGAGTATGTGTGTATTTGTGTATCCATACATGGATTATAGACTGTTTAAATGTGGATAGGAAAGTATAATTTTCAATTTAAGATGTAGTTATATTAATTTTTGTAATATATGTAGTTATGATATTGTATTCTTCTAGCTTTCAAATTTTGTTGTTTAGAGTGTTGTGGTACAATAATAAACTCTTGTTTTGTGTTTACCTTTTGTTTCATGCCAACTATAAATTACCAATACAATAAATTATTTTATTATACCAAAAACATGGAATAAATCGCCATTTGAAAAATAATTATAGTAAACTATATATTTTTGAAAAGCATTCAAAAAAAGCTTTTAAATAAAGTGACAACCGATTGTGGTTTCTATTTAAAAAAATGCAAGTTTATATTATAACCACAAAAGTATTAAAAATATTAAATATTTATGACGCCACTGTATTCTACGTAAAAACCGTATAAAAGACTTCTACAGTATTTTTGGATATTTTTGCAAACAAACGAGTTATGAGAATTAATAGAATTGTAAAAATATCAATTTTGGCTATAACTCGAAAACAAAAGAAGATCGCTCATTTGTGATTTCACCATTGAATTGATCTCAAAAAGTTGGCACATGACTGCGCACACAGTTTTATTGTATCTTTAATAACAACTAAGTTACCCATTTAATACATCCAATTTGGGACACACTGTACATTATTATTGATCGTCCAATTGTATCTTATCTCACTTTAGTAAGTATCAGTTAATTATAATTTTTAGCTATTAGTCAATCTTGTTCACATAACTAATTCATTTGTATTTACTTTTAGTACTCTTGAAAATGGAAAAATAAATTTCCGAAAGCTTGAATTTATAAAAAAGAGAACTCTTCAATTCTACTGACCTAAAACCCAAAACTAATTATATACTATATATATATATATATATATATATATATATATATATATATAAATTAACGAAAGTATATAATAATTGCATTTAGCAAAATTATTTGTTTGAAATAAAATAGTATTAAGATGTATAAATAAACACCCACTTTACGAAAAATCGAAAGAGAGTTTTTAACTATACAAATCAAACTAATATTTGCATAACCATAAATGAAAAATTTTGATTGTTTCATAAAGGGAATAAACATTCATCGACTAGTTTCGATCTCTCTGGATTTCATAACCCTTATATATATATATATATATATATATATATATATATATATATATATATATATAAGGTATTACTTGGCATTCGGTCAAAAATCAGGTCTCCCAGCTTCCAGCATTATACATGCTGATATACAGCTATTCGTTTCTAGTCCGCTCAGCTTCATTCCTGATCGAGGCCCCCAAGCGTCCGTTGTATATTTTATACCTGTATAAGTTACTCGGCGTCCTTTAATTGTTAAACATGCTCAAGTGAGCTTCAAGGCAATGTTGCACGATCTGTTTATTGTATATGTGCTGTTTATAAAGAACTATCTGACGTCCACTACTTTAACCATTTCAAATAGATTTGTCAGGGCTATTTTTCACATTCTATAATGTATTTACTATTGTACTACAGAAAGTAGATCTCTTAAGAAAGTATAGAACACATGAAACATTTTACTAAATTTAACAGGTTTGCTTTAATAAATAAAGAAACCTTGAAACATGTTACCTTTTTTTAAATTTCAAATACATTATCCTGCAATTCATCTTACCTTTAGATACTTTCATTGTTTTTTTATGTCAATAATAACAACTTGTGAATATTGTTTTTACCTGTATTTGCAAATTTGGGATCGTTATATGCATAAAGTACCATGGTGCAAAAAAAAAAGGATTTCGTTCTGACAGCATTAGAAATACACGTCTTTTTAAGACAAATAATTATAATTGGTATAAGATATGTTGATTTGTCATTGATTAACTGAACTTAGTGTAAAAATGGATGATAGCAAGAACGATTAGTAAAATATTTTAAGATTATACCATAAAAATATAGACGTATAGTTATTCTTGGCTAATTTTAAATATTTAAAAAATACATTCAAGATAACATTAGTGGATCATTTGTGCTTGAAATAAAAAAAGAATGCAAGGACCCGAACTTGAGTAATATACAGGGTGTTTTATGTAAAATAAGAATATGATAATATTGTTTTAGGTTTTTGATTGTCATTTTTTATTTTTGTTAGTGAATTCCGATAGTTCAAAACAAACCATATAATTTGATGCTCCACGTAAAGGTTTAAATTTAAGGAACAGCTACAATACCATTTGATCTCCGATAGAGAGCCACGTAAATGTACATGCGTGGTAAATATAAGATCAGACATTTTCAAAAATAATAGTACTAACTATTTCGTTGGTGTTTATGAATCTGTAGTCCAACATCTCTAACCAATCTGGAACCTCCAGGTCGTTGACTGTGATTCATAATGCATGACCTTGAACTAATCAGTACAAACCTCCTTTATGAATTTTAAGATTCGGTGTTTGCTTTTTGAAATGGAATGCAGCAAAGATATTTGTCAAACAAGTTTGTGCAAAATTCACGCTCGTAAACTGTGCTCATTTGTGTTACGTATGTTAAAAATTCCTACATTGATTGATGGAGGATACAAGTGGGGAAATAGTGTTAATGGCTTCAATTATACAATAAAGAAACTAAATAGGAAATCAAATAGACCTACACCTTTTAACTTGTGCCAGCGAAAAAACGAAATACGGTAAACTGTACTGTTACAAATGGGTTGAAACATTCAATTAGAAAAGTTTTCCAACAATTAAGAAAGACCAAATTTCTGCAAACATTGCTGATTTTTCTATTAGAAGCACCAATAGTCGATCCAGATGTCACAACTCCACATAATTTTTAGAAATATACATAAAACAGTAGACCATTAACATAACATTCACAATATACGATATTATAATTTAACAAGTGTAAATATCGAAGCACTATGATACACACAATGTATTACTTTAAGCCGTAGAAATAAACCTAAGCAGTAGAAACTAAGATATGTATTATATTAATTTAAAAAAACATTCGTATTATAAAATAACTGCACATTATTTCAGAACAAAACTATTTTTGATTATATTTATTGCACACATAAACTTTAATCAAGTCCCATTTTCTTCCTTTAAACAGTGAAGGGTACATATCTATTAACTTCAGAACTTCATTCTTTTTTAGAGCAGTTTTTCTTCTTAAATGGTTCTTAAAAAACTGTTCTGTAGCTACATTTTCTTCACTAGTTCATTTCTTTACAGTCTTTTTGGTTTTTTGTTTAACACTAATCAAATCTTTCTGGCTACTTTCTCTGGCTTCAATTTCCACATTTCCTGTATCTTCGCATTTTGAGTCACTTCCACTGTTACTTCCGGTTTCCACTGTTTCGTCTTCTAGTTTATTTAAACTTCGAGCTTTATATTTATCCATACAGTTTCTTTGCGCTAGTAATAATATATATTCGTGATGTGTTTTTGTTGTATGGCCCATAAAGATTGCGAGTTGTTCTAAATTGTCATCGCCCATTTTTAAAATCTGTGTTATAGTCGCCAAATGTTTTTGTAACTTAGTTGAGGTGAGTGTCGATGTTTTGGTAGTCTCCTAAAGCCAGAACTACATGTTTGCGAAATACATGGTAACCACTAATGCATGACTCGGATTGGCACATCCCAAATAAATAAGAATTATGTGCTTCAACAAAATTGTGTCTATTCTGTATGGCGATATTTAATCCTCCTTGAGTTACTTTATCAAAAAGTACTGGAACCCCCCTACCTCGTTTACCACGTATTACTAATTCGCTTTAACTTTCTAATTAATATTTTTTCTGCTGGTGAGGCAACTTTTTGAATTCTCCTGGAGGTTAGTTATTATGGTACTTTAGGTAATCGTCTAATTGAATTCTCTGCAGCTCACCTACCCTTAGTTTATTGAATAAGAGAAGACTACAGTAAGTCCCTTCAATCAGATTTTTATAATCGATTTCACTTTTATTATTTGCTATTAGTTTATCTTGAGCATTTTCGATTAGCTGGTCTAAATATGTTTTCATTTTTGCAATATCTTCAGCCATTGGAATGAGGGTTGGTTTATTAAATCTGTTCATATTTAAATTCTGACCAGCTTCAGTGGAAATTTCATTTGCCCATTCTTCATCAATTAACTTTTTTATAGAATTTAAAATGCTTAGATTTGGAGACTCTACATTTTTTTGGACTTCTAAGGAATAAGCTGCGCTAATAGCTTTTTTAAAGTATTGTTCCCATCTGTAAAGCAAGTGATGGGGAATTGAATGTCTTTTTTGCATAATCATAATCTGATATTGTTCGCGCTGCCTGGACAATCGCCTTAAATTTTGATGGATGTAATGCAGACAACAGTGTAAGAGAAAGGTTGTTTTCTATTTTTCGAATTTCAATTAATATACGAGCTAGTTGTCTCATGTAGCGTCGGGCTACTAAAACTAAATGCGATTCCTTATGTATCTTAATATATTTTCTTGCCACCTCACATATGATTTTGTCTCGTTTGGCTACTAATGAGATGTGATCTGCTTTTAAACTTTGCAGTGCTCCTGACGTGCGAAGCGGATCCTGTGGTCCAGTGTTCAGAAAGCATGGTATGACCTTCGGATTGCGGTCGTCCTCTCTTGTCAGTATTATTTTTAGCACGAAAATGACAACGTTTTATGTTTGTCAGATAGTTTCTTTCTAGCAAAACTAGAATTTCTTTTGTCCATAGTGTCTAATCTCAAACCGTTTTTAACTAAATATCAAACAAATGAGCCGATGTTGCCCTTTCTTCATCACGATCGATCTAAGTTCGTTGCTGTGTTGTATTGGGGAAAGATTTATAAAAAACGAATTAATAAAAACTGCTAAAACGTCTTTGGATTTAATTAATATTAAACTTGAAGTTGCCAAAAATTTGTTATCACCAATGCAGATTGATATTGGCTTTGGTGCTGAAATGGCAATCAAGAACTTGAAAAAACTGTTTCAGAACTTCAAATTTTAGTGTTTAAAAAAGATTGCCAAACCTTTCTTAAACTCCTTTTTAAGAAAATCAGTGAAATCACCTCTTAAATATAAAATTGTTAGAGGTGCATCATGTCTTTCTACATATGTAATGAAAAGTGAAACACTTCGGAAACAAAGGATTCAAGATGCATTAAAAGAATTTTTAGAAAAGAAACATATAAGTCCAGGCTGTGCCGATGGTATAAAAAGACAATATGAAACTTTGTGTGTATCAGAACGTGATTGTTTAAAAGAGTGACGTAATGAAAGGCTGGATATATATTTTACCGAACTTTTTGTAAAATCCTCTATAAACGATAAACAATTTCTTACTTTTATGAGAATAATTTTGACAATGCATCATAGCAGTGCTATGGTAGAAAGAGGATTCTCTATAAACAAAGAATGTTTACAGGGCGGCTTAGAAGAAAGATCATTGATTTCACAAAGATTAATTTATGAATCAACATTTAAGAATTTAGATGTAACTGCGAAAATGCTTCATGCTGTAAGGAATGCATCTTCTTTAAGACGTGAAGCTATTGCCTAAAAAAAGAAATCTAAGGAAAAGGAAGTATGCAGTAAAAAGCGGATTGTGAAGGAAGTTGCGGACTTACAAAAGAAACGGAAGGACATAGAGAAGCATAACTTTGAAGAACTAAAAAAAAACTTTTTGGACATGTTCAGAGAAATTCAGATTTTCATCAAACTCCAAGGTTTTTTACCGCAGCAATCCTTTATATGACATTGTTGTCTAAAGATACCTTAAGATTATCATAGTCAATCTTAGAATGGTGCTTAGTGGAAGCAATGTATAAGACAGTTGATTCGTGTGGATTCAACCGTAGTCCGTTGTTACTACACCAATTGCTTATGTCTTTTAATATGTTATTAAGGTCTATAACTGCCTGTTGAAGGTTACATACTGGTGTGGATATGTATATCTGCAAGTCATCTGCATACATATGATAACTACAGTATTTCAAAATCTCCGGTAAATCTACAATGTATAAAAGAAAAAGTAACGGCCCTAAATTGCTTCCTTGCAGTACTCCTGTTTCTTTAGGTTCTAACATAGATGATTTATCATTCAACCTAACCAATTGTTTCCTACCACTGAGATAACTATTGAACCAGTTACAGGTAGGTTTATCAACTCCCACATATTGTAGTTTAGATAGCAGCAAATCTTTTTCTACTAAATCAAACGCTTTAGTTTGGTCCAATAATACCATAACAGTAACATGTGATTGATCCAAGGATGCAGTTACATCATTAAAATCCCCTCAGCAAAGCCGTCTGTGTACTGTGAAATTTTCGGAAACCTGATTGTAGTTGTGGTAATATTGAATTTTCCTCTACATACTTGGTCAGCTGAGTAGTAATGATTTTTTCTAGTAACTTAGATAATACTGGTAATATACTTATTGGTCTCAGGTCTCACTAAGTTTGGCGCGAGTAAGCACAAGAATACCCGGGATGTTTTAAGTGATTGTCTTATGTTTCCTCGCCCCGTCGGCGCTCGGCTCCAAACGCGAAAGCGAGATGTTTTCGTTCCAGCAAGAGTATGCGCGGATGTTTTAGCATTTGTACCCGAAAAATTCGCGGCTTGGATTGTGGATTTCATATATCTATTTTGCCGATTCATTTTTTTGACACCTATTCAATTTTTTTGGTTTGTATTCGAAAATGATATTTTGGAAACAGCTGCATGCCCCCCCTTGCAATAGTCTCGCACCCCCCTATGGGAGTCCGCCCTGCAGGTTGGAAACTATTGGTGTAAGTGATAGCACTGAATGGGTTAGACAAAAATGTATTTTTACGTGATTTACTGGGGGCGTTTTCTACTATATGTTAAATAATATGCAATTTTACATTTATTTATATTTGTAGGGTTATCTGATGTTCCCGGTGAAGCAATGGTAAAATCTTATTGCCCAAAATGTATGGATGTATATACACCTAAATCATCTCGTCATCACCATACAGACGGAGCCTATTTTGGAACAGGATTTCCACACATGCTTTTTATGGTTCATCCCGAATACAGACCAAAGCGCCCTACTAATCAGTTTGTACCCAGGTATGCATATTTTTATTTTTTTGAATTGTACGTTTTGTTAAAATTACAATCCATTTAAAGGTTATATGGCTTTAAAATTCATCCCTTAGCATATCAATTGCAACAACAGGCAGCTTCTACATTTAAAGCTCCAACTCGTACTATGAATTATAATAATGGGAAACGTTAGTAAGTCTTCAAATAATTATTTTGTGTACCTTTTAATATTCGTATGAGCTGATGTAATTTTGTTATAGCTTTGTTATGAAACAATTGGTAGCAAAATTGATAGATATTACATACTTACACAGTAATTAATTATTCATAAATGTGTTACGTATTAGGGTTTAAATTAAACAGACGATGCTTAGAAATACACCTCCAATTGTTTAGGTTTAGTTTTATATTTAATTATTAGAATTTTATTTAAACAATAAAATTCTACTTAATTCGTTGTTGTAATAAACATGTAATTTATTATGGAACAGTGTCGTAATGTTAATGATGGTCTATTAATACATTTAGTTCTGAGGTTTAAGTTTGAAATAAATTCTGTTCCTTTGTAGTGCCTAAATTTAATCATTTTGTATCGCCCTATGAAAGCAAGCTGAATACTACATTTTCTATACTTTATCGCCTAATTATTTTAAATTTCATTGCGAACCCTCTCGACATGCATATGCATTTATTGATTTCATTCATTATTCCTCTCAACAGATATGGTTCACTGCTACCAATTACAAGTTGAAACACCTGTACCTTGAGTGTGAGAATTTAAGTATATAATGTACCTAAATTCTCTAGATTAGTTTCAAAATGCATTTTACCAAGGAACAAATATATGATATAGGGGCCATTATAACTATAAATGAATTACTGTATGATGTTTATGGTTTTCATCACAGACTAAGAACCTACAGAATTGTCACTTAACAAAAACTGCTTAGAATTCAAGGAGCTGTAGACAACTTCGAAACTGAAAATGCCAAACTAAATGAAGGTAGACGATATAGAAAATTGTACCCATAAAATAATCTTAAGTTTTCAATGTCAGAGAACAAAAGCAAGATAAGCATTAATATTTTCACATTTTTTTACTGATAAGTTTGGTATTGACTTACAGATTCTGATATCAATGACTGTCGTAGAATTGGTAAAGTAGCTTCCAAGCAATAGTAATTATTTATGGTAAGGGTAATATATGGACATTTAATTGCAACTTTTATGTTTTCAAAGGATAAAGAGATTCATGTGATTTCTTAACATATTTTAATTTTATTTTTAGGTTCTAGCTCTTGATTTGTATTTATTCGACGATTTAAAATATTTACTGTTTGGTAGTCACGGCATAGGTACATTTTGTTAAGATGGATGCTGTGTTGTTAATTGTTATTGTACACACTTAGTGACTTTTTTAGATTTTTATATTGATAAGTAGCAGTAAAAATAAGTTTTCGCATTACTATTTGAATTCGTTGTTTTAGTTTGTATTTAATCATTGACCTAAAATATTTAGTTTATTATCTACTTCGTATAAGGTAAATGAGTACATGTTGTAGGTATGTATGTCACTTCTTAATATATATATAATTAAATTTTTGTGTTTTTATATTCATAAGAATGGATAAAAATGTTTTTGCCATAATTTAATAAATCATAAACCTATAATTTTGTAATATACCAAATCTTAAAGTTGCACGCATAAATGCATGTGTTGCAATAACCACATTTTGGGCATATTTGACACTTTTATTAAGCAAATTAGCAATAAGTGACATGTTTTACACATCACATTGTACCGAAGTTAATTATAATTTCATTGAGATAGATAGGGATTCGGTCAGAGAAGTCGTTTTGTGTGAAAAGTAAAATTAGTAGGTGTAGTTTGCAGTATGTAATACGTATAGAATATTTCATAAATAATTTTTTATTAACTAAATACGGAATAGTGTGCTATTTTTCAAAATTAATACAGTTGTTTATGGTTGAGCTAATTTAGATTGCGGTTTAAATCATAATTTGCATTTAAAAATCATATACAAATCAAAGTCAATTTCTTCGGTAATACGTTACGGACAAAGCGGTTATGGATTTAAATTGAATGGTTAGAGGAACCTGTGAATAAAAAACAGCATTAAACCTAGAACTAGTTAGCCTAGGCCATAGGTTCTCTATTTGTTACAAAAGAAGTATACATAGAGAACGTATTACAAACTGCCGTGTGTAAGGGGTATGATAAATATATAAGTATAGTCTTTGCAGTTTCTAAACCGACTTTCGTCACAAACGATATCTTATTCTAACTCGCGAAAAATTTCCCTCTTAGTTTTTTGGAAAATTTTGTAACATTGCCACCTTCATCTAGGACATTTGTCGACATTTTATTATTATTTGTATAGGTTATGTTAGATTTTTGTTGTCGTCTTTGTTTGTTGTCGTAGTGTATTAAAGACTGATAACGGTGGCATAAAGAAAAACACGTACGGGAAGAAAGCGGCATGTGAAGTATGTAATGTTAGGCGAATCAGTCTGGTGTGGTCTTGTATTTTTGTACTGACACTTATAGTTACATTGTATAATAACTAATAAATAAATGCAGTATTTACGTGTTTAGTTGTCTACTAATGGTCATCATTCTATTGTCCTTGGGTCTCATAATACATTACATCTGGCGACGAGGTAAACGATCTGTACGTATAATAGTAAATTAAATACATTGGTGAAGTATGTGCATTACAAAGTACTAACAATCAGTATGGCACTAATTAGAAATATCGAGCACATTATTATTATTAAAAGAACAACTAAGTCTTGAGGAAGCAGTAAAAATTGCTACATCCATGGAAGTAACGCAACAACATTCAATGTTATTAGGAAATCCATCGGCACATAAAATTGCAAATATACATATAGTGCAAGAAATAAAAACTTCAAACAGGCAACCAAACAATTTAAAATAGAATTTGAAAATCAGTCGCATCCTAATTATTCAAAAAATTTGGGAATGTGTTATAGATGTGGAAGATTTCACGCGTATTCATGTTCGGGAGTGTTTTTTATGTAGAAAAAAGGTCATACAGCAAGTGTGTCGAAAATTAGTGCAGTAGCACAGTCAATTTCTACAAGTTCAAAAGGGAAAGGAGAAAATAATGGAGTTATACTGTCACATTTCAACTGTAAGTACTTACCCAAACAAAGTAGAACTGCTAATTGTCAAGCTGTTCGTCAAAAATAAGCCATTTGCAATGAAGTTTGATATGGGAGCCAGAGTGTCATATCAGAAAATTGTTACATTCATAAATTTAATAATATTCTTTTATTAAATACAAGTGAACACATAGTCAGTTTCAGGAGAAAAATTAAATTTATTAAGACAAATAAATGTCGGTGTCAGTACAGAAAGTATAAATAATTTAGAATTGCCACTATTAGTGCTCAGTAGTAGAAACCATTTTGTACCCTTGTTATGTCGCAATTGGCTTACTTCCTTGTATCCTTTGTGGAAAATTAATGTTCATAAGTCCTTAAGACCGCACTCCGTTAAGGTGGTCGAGTCTGAAACACAAAAATACGTTACAGAATTACAAGATATGTTTATAGAAGTCTTCAGTAACGATAGGTCCAAAAAAATAAATAATTTTAAAGCTGAATTAGTAGTGAAAGAAAATACAATACCCGTATTTAACAAACCATATATAGTTCCTTGTTCCATGAGAGAACAAATAGAGAAAGAAATAAGGAATATGGACATGGTAGGTATAATAGAAGCTGTCAGTTGTAGTGAATATGCAAGTCCAATTATTACGGTACCACAAAAGCAAGGTGACATTCAGAATTGCATAGCTTTTAAAAAACTGTCAATCCTAATTTAAAAACTGATTACTATCCTTTACCGCTATTAGAGGAAGTTTTCTAAGCATCCTAAATGCTTGCTATTTTACAGTCTTGGATTTATCTAATGTATACTTTAGCTACCCGTCGTGTCTAAGCCGTTACCATAAATTCACACCTTGGATTGTTCCGGTATCATCATCGCCCATTGGAGTATCTAGTTTATCTGCAATTTTTCAATCATTAACAAATAAAGTCTTAGCAAACTTACCTATGGTAGGAAATTATATTCACAATGTCATTGTAGGAGGTCGAAACTTAAATGAATGCATTAAGAATACAGAAAATGTCATTCCATCGCATCTCAGCCATTACTTACCATTAATTCACACCTTGGATTGTTCCGGTACCAGCATTCCCATATGGAGTATCTAGTGCATCTGCAATTTTTCAATCATTAACGGATAAGTCTTAGCAAACTTACCTATGGTAGGAAATTACATTCACGATGTCATTGTAGGAGGTCGAAACTTAGATGAATGCATTAAGAATACGGAAAATGTCATACGCCAATTACAACAATACAATATTCGAGTAAATTTCAATAAAAGTACATTTTATATAAAGGAAGTTCAAAGTTTAGGTTACACCCTAAATGCACAAGGGGTGTAACCCAATAAGGACAAAGTAAGTACAATTGTGAATGCACCCATCCCTAAAGATGTCTCCCAATTACGGTCATACTTGGGAATGTTAAATTTTTACTCAAAATTGATTTCAATGCTGTTGACGCAACTTAGCCTCTTGTATCAATTATTACAAATAGGAAAGGAATTTGTTTAGGCAAGTCTGTGTCAAAAATTCTTGAAATTAGTAAAAAAAATTGATGCTCGAGTCGAGTGTACTATGTCAGTATGATCCATTTCTGCAGATGCATCGCCCTATGGGTTAGGCTCAGTACTCTGTCATGTAGTAGAAGGACAAGACAAATCTGTTGTTTGTATCCAGTACCTTGTCACTGGCAGAAAAAAATTATAGTCAAACTCAAGGAGAAACATTAGCTATCAACTTTGCAATCAAAAAGTTTTACAAATACATATTCGGAAGGAAATTCATATTAGTCGCAAACAATGGCTTGTTTAAAAATACAAGGATGGACCTTGTTATTGTCTAAATACGAGTATGAAATATGTTACAGAAAAAGTTCAGAATTAGCTACAGCTGATTGTATGTTAAGATTACCATTAAATGTTGAGTCAGGCAAAGAAATATATTCATTTTCATCGGTCCCAAAACTACCAATCATATCAATACAAATTATTCAAGAAACTGGGAAGGATATTGTTCTAAGAAAAATTAAACAAATTCAACATAGTCGGGACAAATATAATAAAGAAGAGGCTCTTAAACCGCATTTTACAAAAAGACATTGACGACGTCGCGACAGAAGGGCATAAGTGGTATTTAGAAAATTTTACAGAATGTGCAAATAACTAACTACAAGCATTAGTTTTGCATAATCTGGTTAGGTTATGAATTTTTATATTTAATATTGTTAAAAAAACATCTCTCAATAAAAAAGATAAATAGTCTTTTATAATTAAGTTTTTATTGATAGTTTTGTCGTTTACGTCTATTTATTTTACGAGAAATAAAATTATTGGTATATAAGCCTTCTATGATGGCACTTAAACCTCAACAAATAAAAAAAAAGTTAATAAAATTGGCGGTTACTAATCACATACACCTTTCATATTTGTAAAATTAATTGTAAAATGGTGGTTACGTTTAAATTTATCACAAAAAGTTTGTTGGGAATCAAGAACAGGTAATCCTATTTGTTGATTACCAATAAATAAAATTGGAGGTAATGTTTATTTAGATTTATTTATTCTAACTACTTATACAAGTCCAACCATAGTAGTAGGGTCATTAATGAGGAACCAGACTAAGACAGGTCCCCGAAAGAGGGCAGCGGCTCTTTCGGTACTTAGATTGGCAGAGACCATAGGGGTCGGTATGGCAGTCTAAGACACACTATCGCGATATGAAAGGCACATTACCTCCCAAGTACACAGCGTACCTAAATTATAATAAAATGATGGCATTCTCTGGGGTAAAAGATTCCTGAGTTAAAATAGTCCCCCATTCGGATCTCCGGGAGGGGACTACTTTGGAGGATGCGATCGGAAAGTTAAGAATAATAGTCGGGAACATTTTGCGAGTCGGAGCGTGGAATGTTAGAACTATGAAGCAAGTGGGTAAGCTAGAGAACCTAAAAATCGAAATGAATAGGTTATCATTAGACATAGTAGGGATCAGCGGTTCGGTGGCCAGAGGCGGGGATTTTGGAGTGGAGACTTCAGGGTAATTCATACAGGAGCCGAGGAAGGAAATTTGGGTGTGGGGGTAGTTATGCGGAAAAAGATAGGATACTGTGTAGAAAATTACTTACAAAAGAATGAAAGAGTACTCATGGTTAGATTAGAATCTAAACCGGTAAACACAGTAATAATTCAAGTATACATGCCCACCTCTAGCTACAGTGACGAAGAGGTAGAAGCGATCTACAAAGATATCGAAGACATATTAAGACAACGTAAAAGACATGAAAATTTAATAATTACAGGGGGATTTTAATTCAGTGGTAGGTGAGGGTAGGGAAGGAGCGACAGTAGGTTTATTTGGTTTAGGCACTAGAAACGACAGAGGAAATAGGCTGGTAGAATTTTGCGACAAGAACAATTTAATCATTACAAACACATTATTTCAACATCATGCTAGAAGACGATATACGTGGAAGATGCCAGGAGATATAGGAAGATATCAAGTAGATTACATTCTTGTTAGACAAGGGTTTAGCAATCAAGTAAAAGACTGTAGAAGCTACCCAGAAGCAGATATAGACACTGACCACAACATCGTAATTATGAAGGCCACACTTAAATTTGAAAAAAAGAAACGGAAAAAAGCACTTGGACCTACAGAAACTAAAAGAGAAAGATATTCAAGAAAGATTCGAAAAAATGTCAAATGAATTGCTCAAAGATATCGGGAAAATATCTGATACTAAGGAAGTATAAACAGAATGGAATAACATTAAAGCCAGCCTGGACATGGCGGCCAGAGATATTCTGGGGTATACACAAAAAGTAAATAAGAAACCATGGATAACAAAGGATATCCTGAATTTAATAGAAGAAAGACGAAAATACAAAAATAAATCAGACGAGACAGGAAAACAGAGATACAAAGCCATAAAATGGGAAATTATTCGAACATGCAGGAAAGCTAAAGAACAATGGATTAATGAAAAGTGCAGAGGTACAAACTAAGATGGAAGTAGGAAAGACAGATGAAGCATACAAACTAATTAGAATCAATTTTAGGGATATAGAAACGTATAGCAAAAATATAAGGGACGCGGGAGGAAATGTCATTATAGAAAATGTGGAGAAAGTGGGTAGATGGCAAGAATATATAGGGAATTTATATGCAGGAGAAGGACTAACTGCATTAGAAAAGGAATCAGACATTGAAAATGATGACTTGGGATATCCTATACTTAGAGATGAATTTGAAATAGCATTAAAGGGTCTGAAAAATGGTAAGGCGCCGGGTACAGATAAGGTGCAAGCGGAGACTCTAAAAGCCGCTGGTCAAGCAGTAACAGAACGTCTCTTCCAACTTGTAAGCTATATGTATGAGACAGGCGAGATACCCAAAGATTTCAAACATAACATCATAGTAACTATACCAAAAAAAAAGGCGCAGATAGATGTGAAAATTTTCGAACAATAAGCTTGACAGCACACGTATCAAAAATATTAACTAGAATTGTACAAAGACGAATGGAAAAACGGGCTGAAGAAATACTAGGAGAAGACCAATTTGGGTTTAGGCGAAACAGGGGAACACGGGAGGCTATCTTAGCTCTGAGGGTGATAATGGAGAAAAAAATAGAAAAAGGGGAAAGCGTGTATATAGGGTTTGTAGATCTGGAAAAAGCATTTGACAATGTAAAATGGAAAAAAATGTTCGAAATACTCAAAAAGATTGGAATGAGTTATAGGGATAGACGGATAGTACATAGCTTATACAAAGAGCAAACAGGAGTAATAGAACTAGAGCAGGAACGTATAGAAAGGAAAGGAGTGAGACAGGGATGTTCCCTATCCCCACTAATTTTTAACTTGTACATTGAAGAGGCAATGAATACTGTCAAATGCAGGAAGACATTTGGAATTACTATGCAGGGACAAAAAATTTATATGCTTAGATTTACAGATGATATAGCGGTATTAGTATCTAGCAAGGAAGAGTTAGAAGCTGATCTCAATGAAATGGAAACGGTTCTAACAGAGAGATACGGTATGAAAATTAACAAAAGTAAAACTAAAGTACTAGTATGCAAAGGAGGGAAAAATAAATCAAAAACAAGAATACAAATATGTAACACGAACTTACAAGAGGTTAAGGATTTCTGCTACCTAGGAAGCCAAATAACGCAGGATGGGAAAAGCACAAAAGATATAAAACAAAGATTAGCACAAGGTCGTGCTATATTTAACAAGAAAAAGCAACTACTGTGCTCAAAGACCACAAACAGAAACAAGGAAAAGATTGCTCAAAACATATGTGTGGAGCACAGCACTGTATGGCTGTGAAGCCTGGACAGTGGGAGTAGCGGACAAGAAAAAGGTAGAAGCCTTTGAAATGTGGTGCTACAGACGTATGATGAAGATATCATGGACAGACAAAGTTAAGAACGAGGAGGTACTAAAAATGGTAGGAGAAGAAAGAAATATGTGGAAAACGGTAAAAAATAGGAGAGATAGGATGATAGGCCACATACTACGGCATGAGGAAATAGTGCGGAATATACTAGAAGCAGAGATAGGAATAAACAGAAGAAGATGTAGACCTAGGTTAGACTACTGCACACAGATAGTGAAAGATGTAGGCTGTAGGAGTTTCAGGGAAATGTGTAGGCTAGCTCAGAAGAGAAATCAATGGAGGTACGCATCCAACCAGTCCCAAGATGGATAAATTAATGACGAAGAAAGTAACTGCACTTAAACACGATATTTATTATAAGCAACTAAAAGCATTGGAGGGGCAATATTCTCGAATAATGGTAATTGCGTGAAAGCATTTACTGGAAAACTATTATTTCGGCAAATGTCTAAGTGGTGGGGGATCTTGGCAGCCACAGGTTGCTTAACCCTCTTCAATAAATCTCAGTGAAAAAGGGCATAATATTAGAAAACAATAGAAGAAACATGATATTTATTATAAGCAACTACAAGCATTGGATGGGCAATATTCTCGAATTATGCTAATTGCGTGTAAGCATTTATTGGAAAACTATTATTTCGGCAAATGTCTAAGTGTTGGGGGATCTTGGCAGCCACATGTTGCTTAACCCCCTTCAATAAATCTCAGTGAAATAGGGCATAATATTAGAAAACAATATAAGGGGAACCGAGCTGTATTGCTGTGTGAGAATTTCAGGGAACTATGTAGGTTAGTTTAGAAAAGAAATAAGTGCAGGTACATGTCCGACCAGTTTTGAGACGGGAAACCCAATGACGAAAAAATAAGTGCAGATAAATCTGATGATTATTATAAACAACTAGTTGTTTGTTGTGAATTATCTGCAACTAATGTTGACTGTGCGAAAAGACATATTGGAAAAAATATTAAATCAGTGCTGGGGGAACTTGGCAGCCACAGGATGCTTACCCCCCTTCACAACCACTGAATGTCGGAGAAATAGGGTATATAATTGTCAAACAATAGATGGTGACCGAACTGCATCTAATAAGAAAGAACGGCGCCTATGATGAAAGACAACAAACATAGAACAAAAAGTTGTTGAAAGCGTATGTGTGGAGCACAGCACAGACAGTATGCCTACGAATTACGAGCAGTCTGAAAAGCAGACAGAAGAACAGTAGCGGCCTTTGAAATGCCGTGCTTCAGATGTTTGAGGATGGACAGACAAAGGTAATAACAAATAGGTCATAGAAACAGTAAGGGAACAAGCATATCTTTGGGAAAAAATATGAGAAATAGAAGGGCAGAATACGTTCTAAGGCATTTTTGGGGAATAGTATGGGATATATGACAAGCAGAGATAGGAAAAAAGAGGTGGATGTAGACCTAGATCAGATAGCGATAGATGCAGACTGCAAATTTCAGGGAAATCTGTAGGTTAGTTCAGAATAGGAAACAATGATGGTACGCGTCTAACCAGTTTCAGGACTGAAGACCCAATGATGATGACTTATACAATATTGGCATAGTAAATTAAATAGAGTTGAATATGTTATTAAGTGAAACTAAACACTACATTAAAACTTTTAACGGGAAAATGAAAATAAATTCGTTTTTTGTGTATCCTGGCCTCTTTGGAATGCTACAATTTGTTAAAAACAAAAACCTACTAGGTACTATACAAACCTAAACTAATAATCTAAACACCTCCTAACTATCCTCAACGTCCGTTTCAGGCAACACACCTGCGTGATATTGCTTTTTAATAACTAATTTTTCACACAATTTTTCAGATCATTTAATTTACTTTTATTAATGGGCAATTCAGATGCATAAACCCGAATGGGTACCTGATTTTTTTTTTAGAGGCCAATCAATTTTAAAAAACTGCATTTGGTGAATATTCAGTAGTAACATAAATTGAATTTAAATCTGTCTTAGATAATTTTGTACGTTGAATATCCGTTATCTTTATTTCAAATGTCTTCTTTCCTAATTTTTTGATGCAGTTATGCTTTTCCAATCCAAATAATCACCATAGTGCACCTTCATAACCTCCTACGGTATAGGACATTTTCTAGCATAGGACGCTTGAATGTTCATGGTAGAAATGTATTTCTCTATTACACCATGAACGCTGTCAACTGGCATATGTGTGCCCCGTTACAAGGTAAGTTATCAAAATTTCAGCAATTGACTGAATTTTTATATAAAAAATAGTAGCGTTGACAAAACAATTTTTTTTTGACGCCTATAAAAACATATTGTTTTGTTATTTTATACACTGCAACGTCTATTCGGACAAATAATTAATTTCGCAATATTAATGAATATTTAGAGATGTATCGTATTACTCAATCACAAGTCGTATAATATTTAAAAAAGATATTATAGACACTCTTAAAACGATGGTTGTTTGAATAGTACTTCCGATGACAGACGACTTGTGTTCTTCGAGTTAATTTTGTTGAACGAGTAAGTACCATTCGCGGTCGGCCTTTAGCTGTGATGACCCAAAATGGGTTTTAGAAGCCAGTGATTTGAGAATAGGCAAAAACGTGGCAGTGCCTTAAAGTGCTAAAAGCACTTGAGTTTTGTTTCTGCTAACAGTAAGCAAGCAAAATTAATTATTAACGTAAATTAAATAATTTTATTGTAGCACTCACATTACTAGTTGAAATTATTCACTTATTTTGTTCTCTCGTATTTGATAATTCACTTTTAATTTGCAAGAAGCTTAAAGATGTCAATTAATAGTCCACTTTATATCTTGGTTGAATAATACATTTGCTATGGACAAATTTACATTATTAGTTGGTTTATGTCGACGGGTCACGTTGTCTGTTGATGAAAATGTGATTTAGTTTAATGGCTTCCTCCAATAGCTCTCTTAAATTTTAATTCGTCAAGAAATTATGGATAGAAGCTCAACTTTAAATTTAGATGGTCTTACGTAGCTTCATTTGAAAGAAATTTCATGTAAGGATATTTGCACTTTTGTGGTAGGCAGAAATGGAAAGTCCAGTGGCATAAGTTGTTTGTTCACGAATCGAAAGCTGGAACATGTGGTAACATCGATCTATTGTTTGTAACGACGTGTCTATGTACTATAAACGAGCAAGGTAAGCGATTATCTTAAGGATTTGACCTGTCAACAGCTGTTACCAAGTAACTTGTCTACAAAACAAATGCTGGAATTTAAAATGGTAACCTTGGACTTAAAGTTATATTACGAAAATTGAGAGAATTTTTACTGTTTGAATGTCATAATATTATCTAAATTATTGCTTGTATTAAAATTGCTACGTTATTTCTTAAAATAACTAATTTCAGTAACTAAATTTAACAAAGGACATGTTCATTTGAGTCAAATACTACTAAAAATTAATCATCAAGATTATCTTTATTTTGCATTGATTTCATAATAAATAATTGTAAACCAAAGTAAACAGATTTGTACATTTTGGGTGAAAACTTTGAGGTTATGTTTAAGTCATTATTCACATTATTAAATATTTTTATATTTAACTACTGAAGTTTAAAAGATTAGACCACATCATTACTATACATCTTTGTATATGAATTTTAGAACAAAAAGATAAATTCAATTAAAGAACAATCATTTGAGTTAGTAAATCAACTGTTTTATTTTGGACAAGTGTGTCCAAATCTAAAGAAAATAAGCTAAAAGAGTATAGATCTTCTTTTATAAAGATAAGGTTATTGGCAGTGACTGAGTTATGAAGTACTGAAACAGCGCTCTTAAAAAGCATGATGTTTAAATTTCCTTTAAATATTTATGTTCAAATTTTATAAGTTAATAGTAACTCTTTACTGTATAAGGTAACAAGAGTGCATCTCTTGCATCCTTTATTTGTTCTTAATAACATTATTATCTTTCAGATCTTGCGTTCTCGCAATAAAAGCGATATTCCACCCTGAGGATTTCCAAGTTCTCCCATAGGGAACCTCTTGCTTTATTAAACTTAGGAATTGGTTCCCCCACCTCTTAGTTAATTAAGTAATAAGTCAGTCCCAAAAACTTTGTTGTGATAAGACCCACAGTCATTCCTTATAAGCTCTACCCTAGCTTAACCAGAAGACTGTCGATCGTCCCTTCACTATAAGGGGAAATTGTTTCAACGGTACTCTCCATCTTTATCAAGTTTCTGTAAATAGTTGTACAAGTGTGTACAAATTTCGTTTACACCTACCTCTATTACCGTCCTTTTCATCCCATACGTAGCAAAATACATTTTGCAATTTACTCTCATAAATAGTGAAATTATACACGGCATATTTCCTAGATAATCCAAGCATCATATTAGGACCATGTGGTGTGGTGAGAACCTTCTGTAAATCAAATGTTGCGACTAATAATAGCTTTTCCAGCGATGAATTTTAGTCTATGAGGAAAAGTTGTTTAGCTTCATCTTTCTCCTTTTGATGCTTAAAATATTCATGTTTATCACTTTCTGATATATCTTCCTCAGCAATATTTTTGTATGCTTTACATTTCGCACATTTTAAGTGGAATATGTATTCGTATGTTATATTTAGCCTTAAAAAATTTCTTAAATGATGATTCCCCAGAGGTATCTTATTAAGTTGCTTAATAGTCGTTGTATACATTCTGCGGAGGTTCGCTATACTCTTGACGTCTGTACAGTACAGTTTCTTACTCGATGAACAACAATAGTGCGATAAAACGGCTACTAAATTCATTCAATTGTTCTTCTGTTACTTGATGCTTTGGCCTATGTTTTTCTCGTTTGTCTGCATTGTCTTTTATTTTTCCTAGTATTGGATCTATCATTTTTTGTGTAATATTTAACGTTGCTAAGAAATATTGCATGCATACGCGAACTTGAACATTCATCTTTCATTAAATAATATAGGTAAGCTAATGATCTTGATTCTTCTTTCAACGTTCTTTTCCTTTTAATCGGGACTATATTTACGCATCCATTTATAAAATGTCTTTTATCACTGGAATTTTTTAGATTCCAATACATCATGAACAAGTTTTGCCTTTCTTCAGTGGTGAATGAATTATATTGGTTACTGCATTTTGTCTTCACACGTGGATTTTCTGACATACCGCAGTTTTCTGTTGTTATCAATATTCCTTAGTTTGTTTACACGTTTTCTTCCTTTAGTGTTCATAAGATTCACTGCTCGAAGCATCAGATTGGTTGCTATCAGTTGAAGTAGAATATTGATCAGTTAAATTTCCTGACGATATCGACTCCTGATCTAAATTCTCGCCACTTTCTGATAGTAAATTTAACCGTACTTCAAAAGCAAATATTATACAAAATTTTGTAACACCTAAATATTATTAAAAAACTCATCCTTCTACTATTAGTGTAAACAAAAATTGTATTTTAATTTAAGTGCTATATTAATTATAATATAGCATTGTAAGCTTATGACCGGTTGGCGCTTATGCCTTTCAGATATTTAAAACAAAAGGCGTAACCAACAAAGTCAATTTTCACAATAACCTAAGTAATTAAAATATCAAAATGCTTATTTAAAACAATTACTAGTTATTCTAAGTTAAGTTAAAAAGCATTCCGTTGTGTTTCCGTAGTCTTAAACACAATAAACTGTCTAGAGGTGTAACGGTCATCATGCAATGACCACTTGGTGCTTACTAAGTCTATGATCGATTATGTATTGAACAGAGACTGTCTGTTACGAACGTGAGTATCGAATTTTATTGATTTGTGGTGTTTTGTCAGTTAAACAAATTAAATAGAAGGCGTATATGCCTCTCTTAAAATGCTTTCACAGAAAAAGTAATTTTTAATTTGTTGTCGCTTACGCCCTTCTGCCGCGACGTCGTCATGAATTGGGTATTGAAAATGAATGCATTATGTGGTCGAAGATTGGTAATTTGTATATTACTTGTTATTTACTACTTAAAGATCAAGAGTGTGTTTAACAGGCTTGACATAAATTTGATTTTCTATATTCCATTTCATTCTAAAATAAACTTAAGAGTTTTGTGTTTTAATTTGAAATATAGACATATCCGTATTTATGAATCGATTTTTTGGATAATGCCTAAAAATCTTTTGTTATAATGAAGTTTAATAGTATTGGATACTAAGTGCTGTCCTTGTACATTTATGTTGATGAGGCATCTTTTGTTGTTTGGTAATGCATCCGAAAGTGTTCTTTGACCTACTATACATATTTAATTGATTTTCAATAATTTGCAAAATGTTATTTATAATGGTAGACTTATTGTTCAACTACAGTAATGATCACTTGCATGTGAGACTTTAAATTATATGGTTTGATGTAAACTATCGATTTAAGGGATTTATTGGTTTTGCATGGAGTTTCAGAAAAATTGTTTTATGTAAGAAAATTTTTCATAATACAGCTAGGCTGGGTTTGTCATTATACTTGGCAATTTGGTATTGTAGTCTACACATATGGTTGAGAGTGGTATTTCCACTTGGGTGGTCTTGTCTCTCAAACCTGATTTTTTAGGGTAAGTTGAAAATATAATTATGTTAATAAATGTTATTATAATGTGGAATCTTTCTTTTAGCCTGTAACAAGTTTATTTTCCGGCAGCATTTTGATGCATATTTGCGTTATTATGTTAATAGGTTAGTTCAAGCCTTATATCTTTGCACATTTTAAGGTAATAATAAATTTTACGATTGTTAACCCCTTGTATTTATTACCTGTTGTTTTAATTTAACGTAAGCTTCAAAACTAGGAGCATAGTTTCAAGTTGTGCGGTGAAAGAAAATAACATTTAGAAGTGTCGTTGTAAGACCTCCCTCCTTCGATAATTATAAAGATCGTTATAACTGTTGTCAAGCGATTGAATACGTCAGGATACGTGTACTTTCACCTGGGCTGTTGGTCAGGAAAGTCGTTTCGAGATAAGCAACATGGCTCTAAGCGGTTATGCTTGGTGCCGAATGAAGAAAAAGATTTAGAAACAAGTCTGAAAACGTCTTTGTTAGTACATTTTCTGAGAGTGGGTGTACTAAGCAAGATGTAAAAGTGTTGGCATCTGAACTTCAGTAAGTATTAGCGAGCCTCATGACCATTGTTAATTTCAAATTGTAGTGCAATTAGGTAACGTGGATACACGTGAAAGCTTGTTTGTTAAGTTTAAAATGATTATTTAAATTATGTGATTTTGGAAGATTGTAACATGATTCAGGATGTTATAAGAAAACTTAAATTTTCATTAAAGGTTCCTGAAATGGTTTAGGTGCATCGCAGATATATTATCGAGAAGTAAACCATCTGGTATGTTATTGTTCTGTACATACGTTTAAGTTGTGACGACATCAGAGATAACAAACAAGTAAGTTTTTTATTGTTCGACTTAGAAATTTTCAAGTTTTGCTATGTTGTTTGACCTTTGGATATCATTGTTATTTATGAAGACGACCTTATAGATTCCATTTTTATTTTTGATAAGTACAGATGGAAAGATTACAGGGGGCAGTTAATATATTAAGGGTTAACTTTTAAAAGTAACAAATTTAAACTACCATGTTGGGAATATAAAATTACCCAAGTTCAGATAATTAATTTATTCCATTTTATACAACAATATTTAATAACTATGATATTTTGAAATTCAAGTTTAAATGTGAAGTCTATCGTAGTACTACCTATGACTAATTAAAATCTTATTATATCATTAGTCATTGCTAAATTTTTATGATGTAAGAAATAACAATACTATCTAATTTTTGTGACACACATGTGTTGAGAAGATTATTGTGTATATAGATATTTATTTTTCCTAACTGATAACTAAGAGAATAGATTTTTTATGATTTTAATTGTGTTAAAAGAAATCATTGTATATATTTTTCTACTGGTAACTAAGAAAATAGAAACTCATGGTCACGTCTATGATTATTTTTTGGAATGAGTAAGATTTGATTCTCAGTAATTATAAAATTTCTTTGAGATAATTAACAGAATGCACAAACTGTACTAGTATTGGTTTAGTTTTATTACAGGAGTAGCAGTGCATATTTATCAAGCAATATCGAGCAGGAAGGTAAGCATCTTGTAAGGGTTATGTTCATGTAATATATTTTGTACAGCGATATTTGGTTTTGGTTTCTGCATTCGCCTTATACAAAAGGACTGGAGTTAGCCCTTCATTGAATTCAAAAATTCGGTGGTGCCATATTC
This sequence comes from Platerodrilus igneus, assembly GCA_036346225.1. Classification (NCBI taxonomy): domain Eukaryota; kingdom Metazoa; phylum Arthropoda; class Insecta; order Coleoptera; family Lycidae; genus Platerodrilus; species Platerodrilus igneus. The sequence continues at coordinate 11,007,383 of JARFIW010000791.1, forward strand.
ACTATATTTTTGGTCTTAATTCAACCCCGACCCAAACTCTTGATCTATCCAGAGCAAATCACTCTACTAGCCACTTAGCCTTTGGAGGTTTCCTTATCCATGAGCCGTTTTCCATCTAAACTAACCTCGGGCTTCTTACATCAACAGGAAATCCTCGTTAATTACCCTTGCGCCTTTCAGTGTTTATCAAATATTGATTTGAACATTTGAAGTTGCATTGCTTGCTGAAGGACAACTATTCCAGATATTGAACACGCATGCTTTGAGGAGTTCTTCACAAGGATAATATTTTGATAAGTATATTTTATGTGGTAACGTATTTGAAAATTAATGTTGCAATTTTGTATATGTTTTATGGTCAGTTATTTCTGGTCAATTATGTTCTTTAGTATTTAAGTGAAACACTGCTACACGATTGTCCCACTGTTACCAATCGTAACATTTATAAAAAAGAAACGTTGGCTAGATAAAGACCGCCAGGCGCTAACGCCTAAAAATAAATATACATACAATAACGAGGACGAATAGGTATACCTGAACAGCGGAAAATACTAGGAACGTTTGCCGTAACTAGATCAGTGGAGGGGGGAGTGGGTCTCACGAAACCATCCCAAAAAGAAAGATCTGAGATCGAAAATTAATGAGCGCCACCCAATTGGAAGAACTTGAATTTCCGCGAACCCAATTGGGACGTTCTCCCGTCGAAAAGATACTCAAATATCCTACCATAAAATGATACTTAAATCACACATACAACTACGGAACATACCCAAATAAATACCAGTACACTATCACAATATTTACTAAATTACTAAACAATCTACAGCATCAATACATATATCTTATTGAATCAAGTTTACGTAAATTATTTACCTATTATTTTATGTATGTGAAATAACGGAATAATTAATATTAATTGTGCACTGTATGAAAAGGGGATATTGGTGCACCGATATCAGTTACACAATGTTCAAATTAGTACAATAAATTATATACAGTGGTGCACTTGTAAATATAAATAAGCGTTGATTGTTATTGATTATTGTAAAATGAATAATTAATTGTGATGGTTCAAATTGTAACTACTGAAATATTTCATCATAAAATGTACACAAATATCATTAAAAAGTTCATGAATTAACGTTATTAAATTTGTATCTAATAAACTTATAATAGAAATCATGCATAACGATACCCATCCAATGTCAACTCAGGAGGTTGCAATGACAGAATTCCCAACAACTGCCAAGCGTCGCAGGATAACAATTGAACTTGAAGCTTGAAGTTTATGAATATTCGGATTTCACACTTCACAATTAAAACTCTTAAGTTAAAGACTTAAAGCCTAAAACCTAAAATCTGAAATCTAAAACCCGTACAACGGGCAATGAACTACGATAACATATACATCGATCAGCGGATGATCAATACGAACAGAAACATATGGCACCTTCAACTTCGATATGTAAATCCTCTTAAATGAGTTTATTGAGCAACCATAACAAAGTATCACCAAATAGATTGCCTCAAAAAGTCCTGGAGTCACAAATCCCAAAAATGGTGAACGGCTAAACCGCATAAAGCAACAACCAGGATCGAAGTATCTCGGAAAAGCAGAAAACAAATGTTAACTTGAACTGATAATGCGCTCTAGATATCCAATTAAATTGATTATACATCATATTCGAATCAACCAATAACATTTAAACATTTAAATTACCACGCAAGACCAATGCAACATTTCCTAATTATCCAATCATACTAGTAAATAGAGTTAGACCTACGAAAATTGAATTATAGCCTAGGAATTCGCAAAAATAATACAGAAATGTCGTTACGAGGAATTCGCCTGCAACATTCCCCCCTTTACCCGCAGAAAATTGACCCGTAAGAAAATTTTCTAAGGATTCAACTATTTCTATTAAATCTCAAAATCTAGTATCAAATTCAGGCAACAACAAATTTAAGCTAAACGTGGGGCTCGAACCCACACTACCTATCTACTTACAATCACAACTTAAATTCTCAATCAACATGCATAGCTGCATCATATTTACAATCAGGACGTAAATCTTTCGCATGCCATACATTACATGTGATTTACCAATGCTCCACCCGAAGGTACTACATTGGCCAGGAAGCGAGTTTTTTTTACCTGGAAAATTTTGAATTTTGCCGAATCCTTGCTGTTCCAAGCAAGGTAGGGATCTTTAACGTGCGTGACAACACTCACACACGGGACCTCCATTTTACCTCTCATCCGAACGAGGGTGTATTTTTGCGAAAAATGCTCGCCTAACATTTTTCAAGCGGACCGTGTCGGGATTCGAACCCGGGACCTTGGACGTAGTAGTCACACACATACCACTACGCCACGGAGCCGCCTTCGCATGCCATACACCACAATTGCGACCATTTATATCACGCAATTCATACGTCCAAGGAGAGACTCGCTTACTAACCAAAAATGGACCTACATATTTTGGGGCTAACTTTTTAGTGAAAAACTTAGTTGCATCAGAAATTTCCATATTTTTATGCCATACTTGTTGGCCAACCTCATAACGCTGATCACGATGTCGAAGATCATAAATCTTCTTGCTACAATTAAATGATTTTTTTATCAGAGTATTAATTTCACGGAACAATTTTTCAAAAACTGAAGGGCGTTTAATAGGATCGACATAATCGGGATTTTCACCAGGCTCAGGTGGTGGTTTAGGAATTTTATGACTATCGCCAGTAAGAAACATCTCACGACCAAAATTTACAAAATACGGGGTGTGTTTGGTAACTTCATGACGAGAAGTACGCATAGCACAAGCAGCTTTCTGTAATAGTGAAGACCAAGTACGCAGATTAGTATTAACAAACGAGGCCAGTATAGTTTTCAACGAACGATGCTGCCTTTCGGCCGAATTTGCCTGTGGATGATAATAAGCCGTATGGCTTACTTCAACATTGTAATTTTTAAGAAGTTCCTTAAAAGGTTTACCGAGAAATGGCTTCCCATTATCGCAAACTAGGATACGGGGAACGCCAAATAATAAAAAGACATTGTCTTCAAGCAGTTCTGCAACTTTACGAGAAGTTGCATCGAGCATAGGTAAGAAAATACAAAATTTACTAAGATGGTCCTTGATACTTAAAATATATTTATGACCTGCCGTAGATCTCGGAAGGGGTCCTACAATATCTACAAAAATTAATTCCCATGGACGGTTCACTTCTGGACGTCCTAACATCAAGCCAGCAGGGGGCTTTGCTTCTACTTTACACGCAATACAAGTTTTACAGGAACGAATGTACCGAGTTATGTCAGCTTTGGCTTTGGGCCAGAAATAACGAGACATGATTCGATGATAGGTTTTAAATATGCCGAGATGACCAGAGGTGGGTTCATCATGATTCCGACGAATTAATTCTTCACGATGTGACTTCGGTACTACAATTTTCCAGTCAGAACTAGGTTGATCCAAACCAGGAAATGAAGTTCCACATCTTTTAAATAAATTAACGCCATCGAATCGCCAAGCGGGGTAGCTTAACGGATTTTTCTTAATTTGATCGCACATTTTAGAATACCAACGATCGTTTATATTTTCAAAATAAGGTTCTTCTGCCTTAACATCAATCTGATTCATAACCGGGACAGAGCGAGATAAAGTGTCGGGTACGACATTATCCTTACCACGACGGTGAACAATATTAAAATCGTACTGCTGTAGCTTAACACTCCAGCGTGCTAAATGGCCGGACGGATCCTTCAAATTGTCAAGCCATACTAATGCAAAGTGATCTGTTACAACCGTGAAATGGGTGCCTTCAATATATGACCTAAACTTGCCAATGGCCCATACCACGGCAAGGCATTCTTTTTCCGTAGCGCTGAACTTCCGTTCGCTAGGAGAAAGGGATCGACTAAGATAACTGACTACTTTTACACCATCGGTGCTGGTTTGGGATAATACAGCTCCCAGACCAAAATCACTGGCATCGGTCTGAATTACAAAGGGACTGTCAAAATCAGGACAACACATGATCGGAGCAGAGACTAACAATTGTTTGATGGCAGAAAATGAAACTGCACATTCGGTAGTCCATACAAATTTGTGACTTTTACATAAAAGCTTAGAGATAGGGGCAACAACTGTAGAGAAGTTGGGAATAAAGCGGCGGTACCACCCGCAAAGACCTAAAAAGCGACGGACTTCGGTAATATTAAGTGGAGGAGGAAGATCCAAAAGAGCAGATACTTTTTCAGGATCTACTTGAAGACCGTTCGAATTGACGACATAACCAAGGTATTTTATTTCTGGTCGACAAAAATTGCACTTTTCACAGGAAACGGTAAGACCTGCTAACCTTAATCGCTTAAAAACCTCTTCCAAAACTTCGATATGCTTATCAAATTGTTCAGAAACTAGGACTATATCGTCTAGATATACAAAAACGTAGGGTTCAAGGTCCAATCCAAGAACTCTATCGATTAATCTTTGCCAAGTAGCTGGACTATTATGAAGCCCAAAAGGCATACGGTTAAATTTTAATAAACCGCGGTTAGGTACGCTAAAAGCGGTAATAGGACGAGAAGATTCGGCTACTGGAACTTGCCAGTAAGCGATTTTAATATCCAATGATGTCAAAAATTTGGCATCTCGTAGTTTATCCAATGTTGCAGATACCAAGGGTAACGGATACGCATCACGCTCAGTGACTTTATTACTTTCCGATAGTCCACACAGAAACGGTACGAATTATCTTTTTTTTTACTAACACTATCGGGGACGCCCAAGGACTAGACGAGGGACTAATAATTCCATCTTTTAACATATCGTCTAAGTCTTTATTAACAATTTTTGTAACGCAGGGAAATCGGGTACCATCGCTGCTTAATCGGATCGGCAGAAGTCTTGATAACATGTTCTACCATGTTAGTACATCCGAGAGTACTAGGCATATTCTGGAAAATTTTATCAACAACCTCATTAAGTTTTTCTGATTGTTGCGAATTTAGATGCTGTTCGCTATTAATAGAACTAATAGTCGGATCGGTGGAACTAAAAAACCATTGTCCATGTCGCAAGTCTGGGACTAAACCTATTTCCATCCAAAAATCTGTCCCTAAAATTAGTGATTGGGACACGGAGGGTACTACAAGTACGTCTAAAATAATAACTTTATGTTGCAGTTTTATGGGTAGGTCGTAGCTGCCCCTAATTTCACAATTTTCTCCGTTAGCTACAGTACACATTTTCAGTTTAGTAGAGTAGAGTTTTAAGTTTAAAGTTTTAATTTTCTCATATCCGGATTAACCTAAAATAGTACGGGACGCACCGCTATCTAATAATCCAAGAATAGGAGTGCCAAGAATATCAATTTTCAAATAAAGTCGTTCGTCATTGACAACACTAGCCAATACAAAATCAAGTTTGGCTTTCAGGGTTACATCTAAGTTAGGTGTAGGAATTTCATTACGAATGATCGGAGTCTTTGAAAACAACAAGCACGTAGACCGATCTACCGACGGCTCGAATAATCGTTTCCCGAACACTTAGGACAATTTCTAAGAGTACAATTCAGGTGACCACATCTGAAACAATGTAATTTTTTTAATTCGGTACAGATACGGGATCTGTGTCCTTCCTTATTACAATTCCAGCAAATAAGTGCCGGTCGCTTCGGTTGAATAACATCATTATGTACAGAAACAGGATTCTGCATTAACAAATCAAAATTTGTTAAAGTATTTTTAATAGGTTCAATATCCACATTGTTGTTTTCCTCAACAAGGGATAAATAGTTCTGACGTAGAGGTCTTTGATAAGCTAAGTTCGGTTCTAAAAGTAATTTGGTATTAGTTGGAGGTGGGCGAAATTGTTTGGCCCTAAAATTTGTTTCTTCTATATTTTGACATAATTTAGTCAATTCTAAAACAGTATTGACCGCATGTAAACATAACTGCGACTGGAAGTGCGGTAATAAGTTTCGCTTAATAACTTGTATACGATCTTCTTCAGATGGTACATGTCCGAGTCTTTTAAACAAATTTTCCATGACCGAAATAAATATTATTACTTTTCATCGATACCTTGGGTCGCGCTCGAATTTCGTCTTGAAGGGCGAGTTCGTAATCGTACGGTAGAAATGCAGAACGTAAACAATGTTCAAGTTCATCCCAAGATTTAATTGTATGCTTAATTGCTCGGTACCACGTGAGAGCGGGACCACGGAAAATGTCGAACGAGGATTGATATAACAGATGTTTCGAGACACCACGCGATTCGCACAGTTCATCGATACGTTGTAAAAAGTCATTTACGCTGGAATTACCATCATATGTTATATTCCATTTATAAATGGGCAAAAATTGTTGTATTGGTTTATGGGAAAACCATTGAAAATCGGGATATGATTTTCTAACCAAATTCGTATTAACAATAATATCATTTGGGTCACAGTGCTTTTCCAAAATTTCAGGGGTTTCGTTAGTTTCCAAATTAATTGCAGGACGACTACAATGTTGATTCGGTGCTGGTAATAATGGTAATAAACAATTTGGTTCATCTAATAAACTATTATTGTTAGTAGGAACATCTAGATCAATTAAAGAAGTGTCTACTTCAACAGGAGGGGTTGATGTATCCCGGTTGGGTTGCATATTAATTAACCGAGTACGTACTAATGCCGTTTTGTCTAATAATTCATCTCTATGAATTAATTGACCTTCGTCTCCATTCAAAATACGTTGAAGTCTATTTTGAATATGTACAAGTCGTGAATAAATACGTTTATTTTCATTTACAAAATTTGATAAATTAAAATTATCAATATCACGTTCTAAATCATTAAGTTTAACTGCGCAAATCGTAAGTTCTTTACCAGGCAAAAAATTTAAATCAGAATTTGATATTATTTCACATGACGTTTCAGACGTCAACAAATCTCTCAATAGTTTACGTTTAATTTCAACGGTAGCCTTTTTGATATGTAAGCCTCTAATTGCTAATTCATAAGTAAGCTCATCTACTAATAAACGATTATAATCCATTTTCACAATTATTCAAAAAAAATAATTCTAAAAATACCCAATTAGCTTAACATGCATAAATACAAAAGCATTCACAAGATAAACAAAACCAGTTATTTCATAAACATCTAATAATAAGTTTCTAAGCAAATTCCCAATAAAATATTCTCTTAATGAATTAACAAAAATACCGGAAAACAAGATTAAAATATGGCCATCACGTTGGGCGCCAATTAAATGCTACACGATTGTCCCACTGTTACCAATCGTAACATTTATAAAAAAGAAATGTTGGCTAGATAAAGACCGCCAGGCGCTAACGCCTAAAGTAAATATACATACAATAACGAGGACGAATAGGTATACCTGAACAGCGGAAAATACTAGGAACGTTTGCCGTAACTAGATCAGTGGAGGGGGGAGTGGGTCTCACGAAACCATCCCAAAAAAGAAAGATCTGAGATCGAAAATTAATGAGCGCCACCCAATTGGAAGAACCTGAATTTCCGCGAACCCAATTGGGACGTTCTCCCGTCGAAAAGATACTCAAATATCCTACCATAAAATGATACATAAATCACACATACAACTACGCAACATACCCAAATAAATACCAGTACACTATCACAATATTTACTAAATTACTAAACAATCTACAGCATCAATACATATATCTTATTGAATCAAGTTTACGTAAATTATTTACCTATTATTTTATGTATGTGAAATAACGGAATAATTAATATTAATTGTGCACTGTATGAAAAGGGGATATTGGTGCACCGATATCAGTTACACAATGTTCAAATTAGCACAATAAATTATATACAGTGGTGCACTTGTAAATATAAATAAGCGTTGATTGTTATTGATTATTGTAAAATGAATAATTAATTGTGATGGTTCTAATTGTAACTACTGAAATATTTCATCATAAAATGTACACAAATATCATTAAAAAGTTCATGAATTAACGTTATTAAATTTGTATCTAATAAACTTATAATAGAAATCATGCATAACGATACCCATCCAATGTCAACTCAGGAGGTTGCAATGACAGAATTCCCAACAACTGCCAAGCGTCGCAGGATAACAATTGAACTTGAAGCTTGAAGTTTATGAATATTCATTTCACGCTTCACAATTAAAACTCTTAAGTTAAAGACTTAAAGCCTAAAACCTAAAATCTGAAATCTAAAACCCGTACAACGGGCAATGAACTACGATAACATATACATCGATCAGCGGATGATCAATACGAATAGAAACATATGGCACCTTCAACTTCGATATGTAAATCCTCTTAAATGAGTTTATTGAGCAACCATAACAAAGTATCACCAAATAGATTGCCTCAAAAAGTCCTGGAGTCACAAATCCCAAAAATGGTGAACGGCTAAACCGCATAAAGCAACAACCAGGATCGAAGTATCTCGGAAAAGCAGAAAACAAATGTTAACTTGAACTGATAATGCGCTCTAGATATCCAATTAAATTGATTATACATCATATTCGAATCAACCAATAACATTTAAACATTTAAATTACCACGCAAGACCAATGCAACATTTCCTAATTATCCAATCATACTAGTAAATAGAGTTAGACCTACCAAAATTGAATTATAGCCTAGGAATTCGCAAAAATAATACAGAAATGTCGTTACGAGGAATTCGCCTGCAACAACACTGAGAATTATTTTATGTACATTCTGAAAATTGGGTATATGCTAGAACTTTTTATTAGTAAACTGAATATATAACATATTGAGGTTTATCAGTTAATTATTTTTAATATATAATTTATGTATACTTTACATGTAAGCTTAAAGCAATTGTTTCAAGGTTGTGAATGTGCCATGATTTTATTCTATTTACTATATTGAGTTATCTATATTGATTTGATTTGCAAACTATGTTTGATGTTAATAAAATTATGATTTGATTTATGCTAACTAGAGTGCTTCTCTTAATTGGTATTTGGTGGGAGTGTGCTTACATGTTTTTCATGCAACATTGACAACAGGTGTTATTGGTAAGTTTATGAATTGGAAACTCTGCGGTTTGCAACTTGTTTGTGGTAGCAACTATCGTACAGTTTCCCATTTAGCAGTTATTGCACATAGGTCAATTATACTCCGTGACAGAACCTGGACTAAAACGTCACAAGATACATTTATATCTAATATAGGTCTTAAGTGGAAACAAGATAATCCAAGACGTAGGTTTATGGAATTGCCCAATATCGTCGATAAAAGGGTACGATTTCTGAAAAATTCTGAAAAGCTTGCATCGATTGGTTTTTTTGGATGAAGCATGGATTTTTCAAAATGGTTCTATAGACTACTTTTGACAAGACATCAATTTCAAAAGTGTAAAAGTACGAGTCGACGGAAAACAGTTAGCGAGATTTACATTATATACATAAATATACAAGTCAATCTGCATTTTAGATACACAGTGTTGCATGCAGGCAATATAAATAGTTTCATTGGTGATAGTGAATTAGTCTTTTGTTCCTCGACAAAAAATCAATAATATCAAGGTGAGATGAATGAGGATAATTTTTTACATTGGTATGAAAATCAACTACTAAAGAATTTAGAATCACCATCTGTGGTTGTCTTGTATAATGCTTCCTATTACAGTACTACAGAACAACAAATTCCAAACACTTTGTGGAAGAAAAGTGAAATAGCAACGGCTTATTAAAAATTAAATCAGATTTGAAGTAGCATCTTTAAAACGTGAACTACTACATGTGGTTGCAATGTAAGTAGAAAATGTGGCATATTTTGTAGCTGACTAACACATTTCTCATAATTATAGGAACCAACCACCAATATTTTTAAAATTGATCACTTTGGCAAATAGTATGTCAATAAAGGTATTAACACTGCTTCCCTACCATTGTATTTTCAATCCAATTGAACTTGTTTGGGGTATTGCTAATAATTATTTTAATCGTCGTAATAGTAGGGATTGCAGGTCTATAGACAACTGTATGACAATGTGGCATGAAGCATCGCCAACTGTAACACCTCGAGCATGGGCACATTCTGTACAACACACCAAAACAATCGTTAAAGAATGGTGGGATCCGAGAAGTTACGTTTGATGTAGGAGATGTTGCAATGTTGATCATTAATGTGAATGAGAGTAGCGGTGACAGCAACTACTATTCAAACTGCAGTAACGACTAATCTACAAAAATATGATGGAACCATAGGGAAATTAACGAAAGAAACTTTTACACGATGGATACATGGACATTTGTAAAATAATTCATTATTGGCATTTAGTTGATTGTGTAGTAGTAAATATCTTTAAGTTTCTGTATAATAAATAAATACATATAAAACCACATGTAACTTCTACTGTTAAATTACAAAATTTTAAGCACTTTGTTAATCTCTTTGGTCACTTCAGTCTTTAAAACATTGACTGCAAAATCACACCTTCCATTTGTGATATAATTGATAATTTTCTTATTGCATGTTTCTTGTGTTCAACAATATTCTTTCACTAAAGTGTAATATATTTTCAAATTTAATGTGAACTTGCGCATATTGTTGAGTATGTTACTTGTTTTACTCTTTCACACATTTCATAATGCTAAAACGTAACAAAACTAACACACCAATACACCGTACATGTACTTTACAGCCACATGAAGCAGAACCAATTTTTTTTTAATAACAACCGATGCAATAAGACACTTTCATACTGTATTTGTTGTACGAGTGACTCGGTGGCATAGTTGATATGCGTGTGACTACTTTTCCAAGGTCCCAGGGTTTAATCCTGCACGGCCCGCTTGAAAAGTGTTAGGCGAGCATTTTTCACAAAAGTACGTGCTCGTTCGGATAAGAGATAAAGTATAGGTTCCGTGTGTGTTTTGTCACGCACGTTGGGACAGCAAGGGTTCGTCAAAATTCAAAATTTCCAGGTAAAAAAATTCCATTTAAATTAAAAAATTTTAAACTATGTATTGTCACGAACAGTGCACTTCTAGATGCCACGTTTTGCAGCAAAGGCAACCACGGCGAGCTTCTGAAGCGCTTCGAATCTGTTGCTGTGGTCGTGTGTGAAACCATCCATATATTCCGACTTGACATCAGTAGTGCTTCTGAAGCGTTGCTAACTGGCTTCATGCGAGGGGGGTCCTAAAGGATAAATGTTGGTCCCAAAATGTACCTATGAAATTTTTTCACTTTGAATATTATTGAGCGTTCTCTTTCTATTTGGGAATATTATTGTTCTTCAGAGCAGAGTTTTTCATGACACTGCTCGTCGTGAACAATCGAGGTAAGGATTATATAAAGTGCACCCAATTACAACAGAAGAAACATCGCAAGAAGGAATAATCGGTAAGATCTTAGGACCAAGCAACCCACGGTAGTGGGCCAAGTTGTGCGGACTTCAGCCATGTATTGTCACTGCCCTCTTGCCTGAAGTGGTGGCAGTGTTCTTGTGTCCTAAAGGATAAATGTTGGTCCCAAAATGTACCTATGAAATTTTTTCACTCTGAATATTATTGAGGGTCCTCTTTCTATTTGGGAGTATTTTTGTTTTTCGCAGCACAGTTTTTAATGCCATTGCTCATCCTGAACAATCGGGGTAAGGATTATATAAAGTGCCACCCAATTACGACAGAAGAAACATTGCAAGACAGAATAATCGGTAAGATCCAATGACCAAGCAACCCATGGTACTGCACCAAGTTGTGTGGACCTTGTTTTCAGCCATGTATTGTCACTGCCCTTGCCTTAAGTTGTGGCAGTGTTCCTGTTAATTTGTTTGCCAATGGAATATCTTATTGACTCCACACTTGGGTCACAGGTGACCCGAACCCATGGTAAGCTGGTACTTGGTGCACTCAACATAACAGGTAGGAGAAATTCCCCTTTTAACGGTTCTACAGGACCACTCTCTGAATTTAGTTTTAAGTATACCGATGTCTGTATCTTATAATGTTATCTTTATCTTGGGGTTATTTTTGAAAATTATCTTGGGATATTACCTTACCTTTGGGAACTATCTTAAGATATTAGCTTTAGAAATTATCTTTTTTACTGCTATATATATATATATATATATATATATATATATAAAGTAAGATGTATCTGTAAACAAACTCTTATGGAAATAATAAGAGCCATTGACAAATACAAATCGGGCTGGTAGTTATATAGCCATTAACAAAACATTAGCTTTATTAATTCATGGGAGGAAACATCCACTGACCAATGGTTTCGACTTGTTAGCCTCATCAGAGTGGACTGTTCCCAAGAACCCTATGAAGTAATCGCTATTATAATGATATAATTTCGAAACAATCACTGTACTATGGCAAAAGTAAATAAAACCGCCATCAGGTGATAAAACACCAACACTACTAAAGTGTGGAAGTACAGAATTGAACCGAAACTACATAATAAATTTTAAAAATGACTATAAAAGTCGTTGGGCCTTTGAGATTTGCGGAATGTTACAGCAAAATTTATTTGCTAACGTAACAAACCTTCTCGTGGCGACACCGGGTTCATGCCCATAGGCAATTCAAATAAACAAAGACAAGTTATTTGCAGTCCGCAATAAGAAAATTGAATATAAAGTAAGATGTATCTGTAAACAAACTCTTATGGAAATAATAAGAGCCATTGACAAATACAAATCGGGCTGGTAGTTATATAGCCATTAACAAAACATTAGCTTTATTAATTCATAGGGGAGTAAACATCCACTGACCAATGGTTTCGGCTTGTTAGCCTCATCAGAGTGGACTGTTCCCAAGAACCCTATGAAGTAATCGAAGCTATTATAATGATATAATTTCGAAACAATCACTGTACTTTATATTCAATTTTCTTATTGCGGACTGCAAATAACTTGTCTTTGTTTATTTGAATTGCCTATGCATGAACGGTGTCCGAAAGGTTTGTTACGTTACAAATAATTTTGCTAACATTCCGCAAATCTCAAAGGCCCAACGTTTATAGTCATTTTAAAATTTATTATGTAGTTTCGGTTCAATTCTGTACTTCCACACTTTAGTAGTGTTGGTGTTTTATCACCTGATGGCGGTTTTATTTACTTTGCCATAGTACAGTGATTGTTTCGAAATTATATTATAATAGCTTCAATTACTTCATAGGGTTCTTGGGAACAGTCCACTCTGATGAGGCTAAGCGAAACCATTGGTCAGTGGATGTTTCCTCCTATGAATTAATAAAGCTAATGTTTTGTTAATGGCATATATACCAGCCCGATTTGTATTTGTCAATGGCTCTTATTATTTCCATAAGTTTGTTTACAGATACATCTTACTATATTCAATTTTCTTATTGCGGACTGCAAATAACTTGTCTTTGTTTATATATATATATATATATATATATATATATATATATATATAAATATTATAAGTAGTTTTTTACACAAGGTAAGTTGATAAATACTAACGTATTGAAATTAATAAGATGAAATAATAACTTAGACTTTTTAAGTAAAGCCCAAATGATCATTTCAAATCGAGCTAGTAATTGAAAGAAGGAAAATATAAGGCCTTGGACAGGATTTGAACCTTTTCAGATATGATTGACAAAAATGCTAAACGTAATTGAAAGTTAGGTTTATATACGGTACTGTACACGATTTAGATTTGTAAATTTCCCAATTATAGCCATCGGCCTCGGTAGCGTAATTGGTTAACGCACAGTTCCGGCAAAACTGAGATGCAGGTTCAAATCCTGTCCAAGGCCTTATATTTTCCTTCTTTCAATTAGTAGCTCGATTTGAAATGATCATTTGGGCTTTACTTAAAAAGTCTAAGTTATTATTTCATCTTATTAATTTCTATATATATATATATATATATATGTATATGTTTATATTATAAAAAATTGAAAAGTAGCTTGTTGAACTATGATATATTTTAAGACATAGAATTTAATTTAGAACTATAGGATTTTAGATTCAAGAAAGTCTCCTGCTTTCAGCTAAAATGTGTTGCTAGCGAGAATTGCAACAAAACAATAGCTGTGCGTGCAATATTGAGGTGGCTACTTTTCCGTTTCCTACTTTAATGCGGGTTGTTTCCAGAAAAATCATGTGGCGCTTAAATATAAAGTGTTTAAAGTATAAGTAGTCCAGGATTGGGAGAGAACTATTTTTCTTTTTTGTAGTTTTGCCGCAATTGTTACGTGAAAAGTGAATTAACCCATAACATGCTCTTTTCAATTATTGGCTAACCAGTTTCCATTTTCTTATATTCACTAAATTTATAATTTTTTGTATTAAAAGTATATTATTCGCCTGTTATTTGAATCCAGTCCTGTGTATGTTATAAATTATTACTTACATTGTTGACTTAAAATGATTTTATATGTATAAATACGTTAAGATACCTTCGAATTTTCATCTCTCAAGGAATGTACGGTGAACATGCATTATCAAAGTTCTCTATTCCAATTGGTTGTAGTACATCGGCCAATTTGAATAAGCCAATCCCGTGGAGTGACGAATGAGTGCTGAAACGATTAAGGTAATTTACATGAACTTGAATATTTCAGTTCAGTACTAGAACTCAGAGAAGTAACTGTGTTTTCGGAGCGTGTTATCGCATATGTTGTGATATAGTGCTCGTTCTAGCCTATCTCTCCCTTAGGACATTACCATTACCTAGAGTAAGCACTAAGTCAGAAATTTGTAGAACATTGGACCACTAAGAACCCTAAGAGGAGCTCGTCACGGAGGACAGAACTGTAAGTAACTTTAAAATCTGTATATAGAAACTTACATTATTCGAACCTTAATAATTAATTAAATAAAGGTCGGGGTGTGTAATACATTTATTTCTAATCTAGAGGGCATATCTTTAAATCATCTTATGACACCAGTTAAGATATGCCATATGCTCAGCTCACGTTATTCAGAGAAGGGAACGAGTTCAGAAATTGAAAATCAATGTTAAACTTATCTACCTCGTTTCCCAACTAATTTAGTTTATATATTTTTTCTTATGTCTCAACACATAGAGACAAGTGTTTCTAGAATATGGTCCACATGGCAAATGGTTTATTAGATGCCATTGTTTCCCCATGGCTATCACAGTTAGAATTTCCAATTAATTGACAAAGAGCATGTTGATAAAATTACTTAATACAATTCACAATTGTTATTTAATGGTTTTCCCATGGGTGGGTATATATAAAAATAAGAAAACCGAAGTTGTTGAACAAGCAGGTAAGTATTGTACAATGTTTCTTGTTAATGAATAAACATGTTTAGATAATCTGACTTCAACTGTAGTTATTAAAGTTACTAATTAAAATTCTTGATGGCAAAATTATTTTAAGATAACGTACAATAAGTCCCACAGACAACAGCTAATATTGTGCTAAAAAATGCAAAATTGCTATATTAAAGTTAATTCTTCCTTTGTCCGTTACATACTGTTAAATAAATGTTTGTTATTACGGTATGTCTAGCAAATGTGTCTTGGCCTTTAAACATGTATCTAAGGAATTTATATTGATTAGCAAAGTTCCCTGTTCCGAACGGACCTGCACCTTAAAGAATTCTAGCATACTAAAACGGGTAGAATGATTTATTTGTTTCGGTGAGCTAAAGAGCCGAACTGTTGGGATCTTGAGTGATGAACCAGACTAAGACAAATCCGAGCAACTCTTTCAATACTTAGAATGGCAGAGATCATAGGGGTTGGTATGGCATTCTGACTCATTACAGCGATATTGAAGACAACAGGAAACCATATTGTACTTTAGATGTGAATCTGTTATGGATATATTGATAGTTTTTATTACCGTTACCGGGATTTTAAAAATATAGATATAGTCTCGACATTGAAGCAAGAAATTTAAACTGGGAAGGTATATTTACTAACGAAAATATCAATGTTAAAGTGGAAGTTTAAATTACAATATTAATTACCTTTTTGACATTTTTGCACCTTACAAATTAGTGTGCACAAAAATTAAAAGAAAAAAAACACACCTTACATTACATATAACAGATGCATGATTGAAGTTAAACAAAAAGCATATAAATGTTTTATTAAGACGAGGTTGGCACAGCATGGACAATATTATGTTGAGTAGTGTATTCAAGTAAACATAGCAATTAAACGAGAGCATAATGCATATATTAAAAATGAACTTATAAACTACAAATACAATCCCAGAACACTGGAAAAACTAGGCGGTATTTTACGTACCACTAAGGGTAAACAGGATTCATCTTTAAAGGACAATAAATAGAATGTCGACGACATTAATAAATTCTTTTTAGAAATTTGTACAAATAAGGCGATACATGAGAACAATATTAATCATTTTAGAAACAACATAATACACATCATCATGATTAGGTCTTCAGCCCTGGAAGTGGTTAGACACGTACCTCCGTTGTTTCCTATTCTGAGCTAGTCCACACATTTCCCTGAAATTCCCACAGCCTACACCTTTCACTATCTGCATGCAATAGTCCGATCGAGGTCTACTTTTACCTCTTTTCCTTTCCTATCTGTGCTTGTAATATACCCTGCACTGTTCCCCAACTGCCTTAGAACGTGTCCTATCCTATACCTTCTGTTCTTTTAGTTTTTGATAGATATCTTGCTTCCCTTACTATTTCTAAAACCTCTTTGTTAGTAACTTTGTCTGGCCATGCTATCATCACCATACATCTGAAGCACCACATTCTAAAAGGTTTCTACCTTTTTCCTGTCCCCTTCTCCTACTGTCTGTCCCTATTTCATACCCACACAGTACTGTGCTCCACACATATGGCTTTCAACAATTCTTTCCTTGTTCTTGCTTTTTGTGTTCGAACATGACCATGTTAGATACAGCTCGGTTCGACTTCTGTTGTTTTCTAAATATATACCCTATTTCGCCAATATTCTTGGAATGTGAAGCGGGTTAAGCAACCTGCGGCTAAAAGACCCCCCGTCACCCAACTGTTTGCTGAATTAATAGTGCAATTATTTTTTTGTCATTAATTTTCTCGTCTCGGAACTGATTGGAAGCAAACTTCCATTGACTTCTATTCCGAGCTAGTCTACACTTCTCGCTGAAATTCTCACAGCCTAGATACAGCTGTTTCCCTTCTATTGTTTTCTAAGCGTATACCCTATTACACCGATATTCAGTGCTATGTGAAGCAACCTATGGCTACCAAGATCCCCCAACACTTTCTAATTCTGTAGCTTTCCAATAAATCCTTTCACACAGTCACCATTAGTTGAGAATACTACAAAATCATGTAGTTGTGCATAATAATCATTAAGTTCAAGTACAATTTTTATTTGTCATTAGGTTTTCCATCTTCAAACTGGTTGGATGCGTTGCTCCATTGATTTCTATTTTGAGCTAGCCTACACATTTCCTTGAAATTCCCACAGCATACATCTTTGATTAGCCGTGTGTAATAGTCTAACCTAGGTCTACCTCTACCCCTCTTTTTTCCTCTTTCTGCTTCTAATATATTACGCACTATTCATGCCTTAGTATGTGATCTATCATCCTATCTCTCCTGTATTTTTACTGTGTACTTTCTTTCCTTCTTCCACTACAATTTCTAGAACTTCGTTCTTAACTTTGTCCATGATATCTTCATCATAAGTCTGTAGCACCACTTTCAAAGGCTCTCCTATCTTTTTCCTGTCCACTTTACTGTTCAAGTTTCACATGTATACATTACTGTGCTCCACACATACGCTTTCAGCAATCTTTTCCTTGTTGCTGTTTGTTGTCTTTGAACATAGTAGTTAAGTTTTCTTGCTAAATGCAGTACGATCTTGTGCTAGTCTTTGTTTTATATCTTTTGCACTTTTTCCATATTGTGTTGACTTCCTAGGTAGCAAAAATCCTTAACCTCTTGCAAGTTCTCGTTACCTATTTGTATTCTTGTTTTTGATTTATTATTCCTTCTTTTGCATACTAGAACTTTAGTTTTATTTTTGTTAATTTTCATACCATATCCCTCTGTTAGAACTGTTTCCATTTCGTTAAGAGCAGCTTCTAACTAGTTTTAGTTTTGTTAATTTTCATACCGTATCTCTCTGTTAGAACCGTTTCCATTTGATTAAGAGCCGCTTCTAGCTCTTCCTTGCTAGATGCTAATACCGCTATATCATCTGCAAATCTAAGCATATCAATCTTTTGTCCCTGCATATTAATTCCAAATATCTTCCTGCATTTGACAGTATCCATTGCCTCTTCAATGTACAAGTTAAAAATTAATGGGGATAGGGCACATCCCTGTCTCACCCTTTTCCTAATATTTACTTCTCTATGTTCCTGCTCCAATTCTATTACCACTATTTGCTGTTTGTATAAGCTATGAACATTTCGTCTATCACTAACTCATTTCAATCTTTTTGAGTATTTCGAACATTTTTTTCCATGTACATTGTTGAATGCTTTTTCCAGATCTATACACCCCATATACACGCTTTCTTCTTTTTATATCGTCTTCTCCATTATTACTCTCAGAGCTACAATAGTCTCCTGTGTTTGTCTGTTTCGCCCAAACCCAAATTGGTCTTCTGGTATTTCTTCAGCTCGTTTTTCCATCCGTCTTTGTACAATTCTAGTTAATATATTTGATACGTGTGCCGTCAAACTTATTGTTCGAAAATTTTCATATCTATCAGTGCCTCTCTTTTTAGGTGTAGTGACTATGATGTTACATTAGAAATCGTTGGGTAGCTCGCCTGTATCATACATATATGGACCTGCACATTGAAGAAGTTCTTTCAAACCAAGCAGTTTAGCCATAATGCTTCATGGCGTATATTTGAATAACCCTGTATAATTGGTACTAAATATTTGACATTAAGCAGTTTTGTTTTATTTATCAGATATTTTAAAAAGTTGTCAGGCAGATCAAAATTGGCACTGAGAGAAATGCTCATGTGCAAGTACTTGCATTTGGTTTTTATATGTGATGGCTCCAGGGTCAAGAAATATGTCGGTGGCAATTTCAAGTGAAATAAAAGAGTGTAAAAGTTAGTACACTATTGGTACAGCAAAATTACTGCATTAGTGAAAAACAAACTCGACACTAAATCAAGGGTTACGTCGATCAATGTGTGACATACCTTGGAAATGCTTATAATCATATTTTATTATAATAGTTTATGTATTTGTAAATTAGGTTATTTTCTTTAACAAATATAATTTTTAAGATACTGCATTTTTTATCCAAGGTAAAAATATTATGGTTCATACTCAAAGGTTGTCAATTTCATTATGTCAGTTTTTAAAGGATAGAGATAATATCATAATTTCGTTCTAAATTATTAGTGGCACGATTAATTTGTTTTATTAATTATGTATTACACTGACGTCCGGGTAATCTCATCGGCTGGGCTGAAGACTTCACAGACAGATTTGTGCAGCCTCAAATAAATAAAAATCCCGATTTTTAGTATAGTTAGGCCATTCGAAAGTTGATTATACAAACAGATTAGATAGAAAAACAACATAAGGTATTTCCATTTGGCAGTCTCAATTTATCTGTCTGAAGTTTGCCGAGGATATCAGTTATTTTAGGAAGAGAGGATTCATTCTCTTAGAGCAGTTCGTGCTTATTATCCAAACAGATTTTCGAACAGACAAGTCGTCAAATGTTTGGATAATATTCTTCCAACTTGGTTATTTTCAATTTTAGGGGCACAATGGTTCTTACATCGATACTATATGTTGGAGATAGGCATGTTGAGGGTTGCGAAGTCAATGTAAATAGACTAAAAGAGTCCACCTTAACTATAGTCAATAATCACTCGTCAGGTATTAACGAATCCATCGGAATCTATACCAGATAGTTTGTAACTAAATAAACATTTGAAATTCATTGCATGAACTGATAAAATGTATCTATAGTACGTCTGTGTGATTAAGTTAAGAACTTAGCTGAGTAGATTTGTTATGTATTTTATTTTTAATATTTGCTTAAGGATGTCTATCATGTAATTCTACCGTTGAAAACACGGTTATGTATAACAGTGTTTTGAGATGTTTATTTCGTGTTTCCTTCAAATAATGTGGAGCTGTAGTTACAGTTTTATTGTAATCAATTATTTTGAAATTACCCAGAGCATAATTGAAACTTCGGCTCATTTAACAATTGATTTTAGAAACCTTTTCAGCTAGCCGTTCTAACTTTTTTTTAGTGTTCTTATGGTTAAGGTTTGTTAGGCAATAGTATACTTAACGATTTCACAGATAAATTTTAAACCACAACTGTTCTCCTAATCTCAGGTTTTGGCATCTTGTTATTCTTTTTAGTGCTTTTCTCTAGAAATCCTGCGAGATAAGGTGCCTTCCAAGATACTTCCCGACAGACATATTTCACACCCAATAACCTTATGGGACCCTTTTCAATATATCACCCTTCCCACTGAGTTAGTCAGCAACCATTTTTGTAAGTACAGTGGAGGTATACAGTATTTTGCCAAAACAGGATTTCTAGCGGAATACTTCACAGAGTTTGTCTCTGGATTACCGGTTAGATTTTCTGGGGCCATAACTGTACATAACAAATGTTAAAAATAATCGAAAGTGAAAGGTTTAATTCAGCTCTGATTTGGTTTCATTTACGTTGTTGCATTTCAATTGTTTAAGAATATTCTTGTAAATTATGCTACACCATTATTTTTCCAAGAACAAAAATTCTTTTCAAACAAACCATTCTTAGCACAAGCCATCTTTAAATTTAATATTTTACTGTATAATCAATGCTGGGAAAGCATTAAAACTCACAGGTGTAACTTTGTTTTAAAGCGCTTGAGCTATTTTAAAGAGGACGAAAATGAAGAATCCAGTCTATCACTCACTGCTGTTCATGAAGTAATAATATCACATTACTTTACAAGTTCCGTAGCTAATACTAAAGTATTTTTCAGAGAGTGGCTTGTGCTTTTGGTATTTATCATTACACAGCACAAAATGTAAAATGCAGAGTTGCATTTCCTCAAAATAAAGATGTTACGGAAGAAATTAAAAATCAGTAATTTGTTAGTTGCCACAAAAATTAAAGTTCAAAACACCCTAAAGCATGCATAGACAAAGTAGAAACAATAGACCATTGTAATAATCCACAGAAAATTTAATATCATTGCAAGGCAAGATGTGTTACATTAAAGTCGTTAAAGCATGAACTAACAAGTAAAATGCATTTTAAAAACGAGTACCATCTTTAAGAATGTTATGAGGATATAGGTTACTAATTTAAAAACGATAACAACAGATGTGATTCGACTGAATAACTTACGAAAATATCAATTCATCCACTCCATCACGCAATATTTTTTGTACAAAACATGATTTTTTCCTAAGTTTCGAAAACGAAAATCCTGATAACATAATAGTACAAAAAGTGTATGAAAAGAAAATTACTAACTGGATAGCTTTTTTAGATGCAGATAATCTCAAATTAACCCTTTAACTGCTACGTCCATAAATATATATTTTCAAAACGCATATAGTAGTATTATTATCTCATGACGGGTGACCTTGAAAAAACCTGTACGAGGAGGAGCTATATTAATAATCAAAATAAGAAAGTGAGACTAGAAAACATCGACTGGCTTGCATGATTGTCGAGCAACCAAGGAATGTGTTTTAAATAGTTTTATGTTGATTTTTGCTCTTCTATAAAAATGAGCTGAGCTTATTGTTAGATGTGATACCCCAGATTATTGATTTATTGGATCAGTGTACACAAGATATTATATCACTTATAGTCACTAGTAGAACAAAAACAATTTGGTAGTACTACATATTCCTTTTTTTCAAATCAATAGACGTTTTTGTTTTAAACACAAACTATAAACTATAAAAATGTCAAATGCCCACCTCAAAAATATTACTAAGATTTATTACAAAAACGTTTTAAGAATATGTTTACACAATGACACTCATGGTGTTGTAACTAACAAAAACAATTTTTAATTAATACCAAAAAGTTTTTATATCATTTGTTATATTAATATTATTATAAATTGCATATATCTCGTGCTTTATTTTAATGGATCATAGAATCAACAATTCAGTGCTGTAGAATTGAAGGAAGAGGAACAGTTATAGTATGAAAAGAAAGGTAATTAAGGTTTGCATCTTGTCGGGTTATATATTTTTTACATAACCTCATTTATAGTTTAGAAATATTTGCTAGATTAATATATTTTTTACGTACTTCATCGATAATCTAGCTATAAAATAATTCCTTGAATAATTAATAATCTTAACCTTTCTGACTAAACAAAAGCAATATTGCTTATACGACTGAAGTTAGATATACTACACCGGCCTGATCAGGTGCTGTTGATATTATAATCATAGATCATTTAAATCGTCAAGCCTGCATATTGTCGTCGAATGCAGAATTCAGATCCGATCGAGTAGTACAATCCACTTGTTTTAATGGATTGACTGGAGACGCTGCATCGGATCGAAAACTGGTTTATGTCGCCAAACTGAAGTGGATTAACACGATCGGATAGAAGCACCAAGATAAATACAGTCAATAAGAATCCCTTTTGGAGACAAAGAATGGACATGCTTAACAGAATTGATTATGATTGGATTAAAATGTAAAATGATTCAATCACTTTGAAAGCCAATCATTGATTGTTTCAGCTTTAATAGTGATCGATTGTCACAGCACTACTGAACATAATTTGATATAAAGACTGCTTCCCTCTTTAAGCAAGTTTTATTTCAACACCTCAGTAATAAACAATAATGTACAAACAAATGTATTTATGACACATATTTTCTACAACGCTAAATAAAGACCATCATTCAACTATTTTACATAAATTATATTTTACATGGGTTCACATCCTAAACTTTCATCCCCATCATCAGACTCATCGCCTGAGGATAAGTATCCATCTGAATTATCGCTATTATCATCAACCCGTATAATTAGGTCTTGTACCTCGTCTATTAAAGTTTCTCGTTCCATATAATCCTTTTCAATTTTCTCTACGTGCAGACATACTTTAGTCCACTCGTTGATTCCAATATTTTTTATATGTTCTTCTGCCAACTTCCATACATTATCTATTTTGAAGGTTACATTACATGTAGCGACACGGTTTTTAAGTAACGCCCAAATCATCTCGATAGGATTTAGTTCTGGGTGATATGGAGGTAAACGCAATACTACATGACCATGCTCTGCTAGTAGCTGGTCAATTACAAACAGCTGATGAACAGGTTTGAGGATATTTCGTTCCTTCAACCATTTCTGCATATCTGTTTTCTTCCAACTTGAAGTAGGATTAGGATGCACAAGAACATTATGATATGATGCATTGTCTATCACAAACACTGAATTTGGTTCCAAATTTGGTATTAACTTTTCTTGCAGCCACTTTTTATAATTGCGATGATTCATGTCATCGTGATAATCCCCAGTTTTAAAACCAGACTTAAATATCAATTCTGCATTTGGAACGAACCCATTTTTTCCACCTGCATGAACAATTATCAAACGCTTCCCTTTTGAAACTGGCGATTTCAAACCCTTGGTGGTGCCGTCATCGCAACACTTTGTTACACTGTGAGAACTGTGCAGATATGTTTCATCATTGTACACAATGCTTCTACCCTCTTCTTTATACTTACTAACATTTTTCAAAAATATGGTACGCTTTGCCCTTATATTGCTTTGTTCAACAAGAATTTTCCTGTTATCTACAGTTCTCTTCGAACGAAACCCTGCTCTTACAACAATTTTTCTGAACGAACCTAATATTCCCGTGTAATGAGGGCAATCATTTTTAAATTCGTCAAACACTAACTTCAAAGTCGGTCTACGTTTATGTATTGCTGCAAACTGATACATAACGGTTCTTAGAATCTCTTCGTCAAATCCATTCACTGTTGGCTTAGGGCTTGGTTTATTTACGGTTTTCCTTGGTGAACTGAACTTGCTGCAGGGTGGTTTGTTTGTGCCTTCCTTTACAATTCTTTGCACCATCCGCAATGACACACCTGTTGCTTCAGTCACGCACTGTTGCAAATTGTTCAGGTTGGAGGCACCCGAATCTTTTATGCGTTTCAAATATTGAAACACATTAAAAACAATATGTCGTTCTTGACTATGAATCACCTCCTTCTTATTCATAATATTACTCTAAAAAATATCATAATTAATCATTGAACGAACATTCTTTTTAAATACTTACATTGCTGAAGAAATTAACTATCAGTTAGTTTTGAAAAAAACTTTTTTGATGACTATTACTTGATACAAGTATTAAAATGGAAAACTGAAAACAATAAGACCTTGATAAGAGCGAGAACGACAATGACAGTTACGGTTCACATTCGGTATATACAGTATTGGGATCCACTGAGTATGTGCACTGTTGTCACAGCAAATATTTACGGATAAAGAAACTACGAACCTAGAATTGTTTATAAGTAAAAACAAGTAAAAGCTCCAATATTATATGGAGGTCTGGATTTATTTCATATATTTATGAATTTCTAGATACCGCCAGCATGAACGGGGTCCTTACAAACAATATTTTACTTAACGTAATAAATGGGATATTCGTGACGACGTATTAAAGCCACATTGCTAGCAAGATGTTTGTGGGTTGTACTGTAGCGTTGTGAATCTTGAGGTTTAAGTTTAAATTGAACCTATTGCGCATGTGACGTCATCCGCCATGAGATAATAATACTACTCTACTTACAGTGCTACGTCCGTAAATATACGTTTTATAATTTCAAAAATCTGTGCGTTGTCAGTAAATATACGTACAAGAAGCTCGCCTACTTTATTTTATAGTTGCATATATGTACTTCGTAAATCACAAGTATTTGTGGTTTTGTTAGATTTAGTCGTGTTCAGATTTTCAATCGTGTTGCAGGTGCTTTTTTGCTGCTAAATAGTGCATAGGTATAAATTCTTGTATAATGGCAGGATATGTCGGTTTGACTGATAAGGAAGCTTTGCAATTACTGAAAAAGAAGAAAGGAAATTGGATACTGTTGTCCCAACTGTGACATCGGACTTTGCGCGGTACCCTGTTTTGAACTATTTCACACATTGAAAAGTTTTGAAATATTTAGCACAACCGATTTTTAGTTACATAATAAAAAGTGTAGTATTTATTTGCATTTTTTCAACATCTAAGTTTAACAGGTATGCTATGAACGTATGAACACACCACAAATTATATAATATAGATGCTATGTCAGTAATTATATGTTCTATGTAATTCTGAATGCTACATTCATATACATACGTTTTTAGATTTTCTTAATTCAGCACACAATTGGTGCAGTTTCATCCTTAATTCAGCAGCGAAAGGGTTAATGATAACTAATCTAAATTTTAACTATTTGATTAGATTCAGTCCATCTTCTTGATGCTACCTACCGTTTTACTGCTAACTGAAGAGCTTGTGAGAATGTTGTAAATACTATGAAAAAATACAAATTATGAAAATCATGTACAAGTCATAACTTAACATTTAATTTTCTTCTTTAGTAATCATAAAAAGACTAAGTGATTTCTTTACTGTTCTTGCACCTGCAATTACTAGTCATATTTTAATTACAAGATAGATCCCTGAATAAATTTCATGATCTTTACTGTTTCAAAAACAGATACAACTTTGGATTAATATCCAAAAGACGATCTAAAACTAACTATCGCCTTTTGTCATTTGATTTTGTCGTTCCAATAGTTGTTGCAAAGGAGCTTGTCGTGTAAACAGCGACTGTTGTCTTAAGTTGTGGATAAGGCCTTCAGAAGGACTTTCATTGTTTCGAAACTGTCCAGGTAAACTTGGTGCCCAACTACTTGAATTAAATAAGGAATAGCCTGGAGTGTTTGAAGAAGATTGTATCACCTTCTCTTGATTTTCCTGCAATTTAACATATTATTTATTAATTTACTATGTGAAAATAAAATATGGAGCTTACTCGATGACTTCCAACAGGTAATCCTTGCATGGGCGGAATGTTTTTTGTTTCCTTAAGCATAGCTTGTCTTAATGAAAGACCTTGATTAGGAGGTTCAAATCCCACATTGCTTTGGCTTGTGTTTGGCATTGAATTCCAATTTGAAGAATTGTTTTGTTGTATATATGGAAAGTTAATTTGATAATCTCTAGTCTGATAATTAGGTGTCATGGGCTGATTTGTGTTTGGCCAAAAGTTTGAAGATGGTCGTTCATCAGGTCTCCATGGATTAAATTCATTTGAAGGAGGAAATTGGAATGGCATAGGAATTTGTCGTTGTACAACATTTTGACCAATATTTTGCATAGGAGTATTGAACATATGTTGTGGAGGTGGAAACGAAAAACTATTAGTATTAACATTCGGAGGTGGTACACTCATATCGGGTGTTACGACAGGAACATCAGAATTGTGAAATGAACTGGATACATTATTCCGATCATACATACTAGATGAAAAATGATTTTGAAAGCTATTAGTAAAAACTCATTTGATGTATTTGAATTTGGATTGTACGGTGCAGTAGCACGAAATGGCGGATTTATATATGGTGTTGGAAGTTGTGCCTTTGTATTTATAGGTGGCTTCACATCGACTTTGGGTAACTTTTCTTTTTCCGTTGTTCCTATATCAAATTTAACTTGTTTACTTTCTTCCATTTTTTTAAATATTGATTGCAATGCAACATTTTGACTAACTCTCTTCAGCTTAACCGATTCATTTTTATTAGGAGTATTTATATTTGTATTTAAGCTAGTATTAGATGAGTCTTTTGCAAGTGCTAAAGATTCTTGTTCTCTTCGTGCCTTTTCTAAAGATCCTTGTGGTTTTAAAATACCCCCTTTCTTTTCAGTAGGACCTAAACAAATACTCTTATTACCATAAAAAAAGCAAATCCTTATTCTAAAATATTACAATGCCGCAAATTGTTTATATTAATTTAACATAGAAGTATAGATTCAGCAAGCATTTGTTCAAGTTACTGGCATATCAGAAAATATTTAAAAGATATAGTATAGACGCTAAAACGGAAGTGATAAACAGAACTTGTTATGTCTACATATAATTATACTTTATAGTTTGGGGTTGCATTTCTGTACTGTGGGAGTTAGATGCAACAAAGGCACCAGTTGTCACTTTATAATATGTGAATAATAGATAGTAGTGGGGATAGTACGTTTACCCGACCAGTGACTACTATAAGCCATATAATTCACAATAATGTTGTACTTGAAACGATCTAAAACTCCCACAGGAAATTTTGGATCAAATACTGTTCTTAGTGTTTATGAACCTCATTTCCTCGTAAAACAATCATATATCTTAAATTAATAAATCCTACACATATAAAATATTAATTTTTTTTGCATACATATTCTTTTGAAATAACTGTATAATGTTTGTATAGAATAATTGCAAATATGGTCTTCAGAAACTTGATCAAACAAAAATTCTATAAATAGATCATCTACAGAACAACATTTGTTGTAACATTGTTTTGGCACCGTATTGTTTAAATGCACCAATAGCAAGAGTTGGTGTTCCTTGTTCGACAACTTATTATACAGCATTTGGCATTGTCTTATCGCTGAGAAAGGATGTCTTCGATATTCCTCGCAGAGGCCAACTTATGTATCACCTTTTTAATAAAAGCATTGTTTCTGGAACAGACTCCTGGCATTGGTTCCATGATGACGTGCTTCAGTATAGTCGTTTGTTAAACAAATAATAGTATCTATTTGATTAATGATAAGCGAAACTTGTCTTAATTAATTGAAAATAATTTCCTTCGTTCCAGCGAAAGCACTAAGAGGATACTTAGGATTTAACTAAAGAGATGTATAACTAGGGATGTACCAACGAAAGCACTAAGAGGATACTTAGGATTTAACTAAAAAGATGTATAATTAAGGATGTACTAAGTAGATCCTTTAAAAAGATGCACTAGACATGTAATTACAATCTATAAAGGAAGTATTTATTCTGTGTTAGGTTAAATTATTGAAAGTTTCCACCTTCATTATATACAGATTGAGAATCGCCTTAAAGAAAAACAAAGTCTAATTAATAATGGATAATTTTCTTTTGTCTTCAAAAATAGAATAGTTGGATATCTATATGACAGCAACATTACATGTGATTTTCCAATGCTCCGCCCGAAGGTACTACACTGGCCAGGAAGCGAGTTTTTGTTACCTGGAAAATTTTGAATTTTGCCGAACCCTTGCTGTTCCAAGCAAGGTAGGGATCTTTAACGTGCATGACAAGACTCACACACGGGACCTCCATTTTACCTCTCATCCGAACGAGGGTGTATTTTTGTGAAAAATGCTCGCCTAACATTTTTCAAGCGGACCGTGTCGGGATTCGAACCCGGGACCTTGGGCGTAGTAGTCACACACATACCACTACGCCACGGAGCCGCCATATATGACAGCAACAGCTGGCGACCTTCAATTTTAAATGCCTGTTTGCATAGCGTTATCTGCTATGGCGTCAAAGCGCACAGCTGATGTTTAATATTTTGTGTAAGCCAGGTACATAATCTACAATGAAAAGTTATATTAATTTAACTATTTAAGGGGTAGGCGTTTCACTCTTTATGGTCTTATTTCATTATTTAATGTTTATATATCAAAATCTTGTATTTAGTAATTAGAAGTCCAAAATAGACTAAAGTTTCATCTTAAGAAAATTAATAAATTCATTTGAGAAGCCATCGGTACTTAAAGTTTGTAACATCTTACATAAAAATATACAACTCTAGTTAACGTTTCCAATTATCTGACATTAATGAATATCCAGATATCAAGTACAGAAAATTCACAATTTTCGGATATATCCGGATAACAAACAAGAAATTAGAGATAATGAATTGAATCCAATATTCAAGGTGTTTTATAACTCATTTATTTAATTTAAGTATTTTAATTAAATACATTAATAATTCATAAAATAATAAAAAAAAAAAAATTCATAATTTAAATTTATTTCATTTTTAAAAAATACGTATTTTAAAAAAATAATTGCCTTGGAAGTTTCAAAATTCAAGCGAGTTCTAATTTTTGTCTTAATCAGTCTGCAATTGAAAAACACGCTGTTGCAGTAGATGTTTTTCAACATTGGTAATTAAAAATTTGAAGTATAGTCAAAATATTTAGTGAAATATGGATTATTAATGTCATAAGGTATTTACATTGAAGTTCATGCATAAGTTTTTCATCTGTTTCGATAAATTTTTTACTTAGATTCATTTGTAACTGATCTAAGTTTTCGAATATAAATTTATAAACACCTTCAGCGATCAAAGGGATCAGTGAATCTTTACTTAATTCCTTTATTGCAGTTTCAAGCGACGATAGGACAACTAACTGTCTTTTTAAAATTGACATTCTCCTCTGAAATGCTTTGTTGCCCTAATACATTTAAAGTTATATTTACATGATCCTTTATTTGAAGAAATCGTTTAAGTATGGTTATCAATGAATTCCACAAAGTTTAGATATCTAGCATCAACTGCAATGTCTTACCCTTTTGTTCATTAACATATCCTAGTAAAATCTTGTTTTTGACTGAAGACGGGGGTTTAATCATTCTTATCATTCTTCTGAAGTTTTGTATAGCTTCTTGAAAATCTTTGGTGGGATCTGGGATTTCGATGTTTTCTTCTAGTTCGCAAAATATGTTAGCATCTTCAAAATTATTTGTATTCATGCACCTATTAATGTTTGACAGATTCAGATTAATATATTATATCTTCGTTAACATCATCAGTCTTTTATTTCTTTGTCTTTTTCACAAAATTTTGGTTGTTGTTTTTTATACAGAACATTGGTTACTAATAAATATAAACCATGGTGGTAGCATGATACGCTTTATTTTTAAAGCTACAACATAGTAGGGTATTATTTTAAGTTTTGTTACATGCCAAAATTGGCATTGTACACTTTTAAATTTGTGAGTGAAATCCCGCCACTATTTTAAAATAGACTTGTTCATTTCCGTCATTTTGGACAGTTGCGTCGGCGCAAGAGAATGCGCAGGCGCGGAGTGATGGGGAAGTGCGCGGTTTGCGACACAACAGGACATGAGTATTATTAGCCATGAGACGTCGAACGGTAACATTTGCCTGTGTCGTGTTTTTTTGTCTTTTCTCTGTTCAGGATGTAGGTTTCCTTTTATCTCTACCTTTTATTGTTACCTCTACCTGTATCCTACCCTACCGCTACGAACGTCGACAGAGGAAAGGCGAATAAATTTGCATCAACAATGGCGTGACGTAACCCACACCTAACAACACCCAAACGAGATACCCTGAGATCAACTGCATGGCGTGTTTAAGTGAGTACTTTTGCTTTACTTTTGTGTAAATATAAACTTGTATCATTGTAAACGTATTTGGTATGTGATACAATTTGACACGTAATTATGTCATTTTTGTGCAATATTGTGAACGTGGATCGTATCAGTGTTGCCAACTGTAGTAGTGGCACTGAATATGGACGCCGGGGTTATAACAATTTAGGGAGTTTTTGTAGAACTGCGTGGGGAAATTCCCAGCAAACAATAGTCTTCGTGTTAACGCCTGTGAAAACTACATCAAGTTGTGGTTCACATGGTTATTTAGATTATTGACTTATCTTTGTGGTCGCCGAGCATGCTGACTCAACAATGGATGGGTGGTGTTGGTAGTGGGGGAAGAGTTTTTTGATGCATGAGTAATGTAGTATAACTCCGGTACACTTTCTTTCATCCGTTAGTCCTAATAGGTGAGTGTTTCGATTATTGACGAGTGGTTTCCACCCACCTACCTCCCCCCTTATATCGTATCAAAGAAGCACTAGCGAAGCAGCACCAGCCAGAAGCAGCCACATATCAAACAGCAAGCAGGCACAGAACCCACCCCAAAGATCGGTCGTGCTGCACCTGTATAAGATCACCGTGGTAAGTGTTTAACGAATTTTATTTACCCGGGTTTTATATCTGAATGTAGGGTTGTTATATGCAAAGTTCATATATAATGACCAACATCCTTCCATACTTGACCATAACATGGCTGCATCATGTGTTGATGATATGTGTCTTGATATTAATTTCAGATTCTTCTAACTTATTTTCAACGTGTAGCGTTTGTTCTGCAATACATGTACCTTTTATGTGAACTAACCCCAATATATACACTTCAAAATTTTTCATTAAATTATCAACATGGACATGATATGTAACATTGAGGTATTTATTCATAGAGTTATCAGTCCACTCCTGTACTGTTACTGCAAATTTAAGGTTGCTTCCTTTAGTTCCTCGATAATATTGTTTCTTTTTTTTTATTTCATAAAATTTTAGAATGCATTTAGTTACAGTTGAAAGACTTTGAGGCATGTCGAAACCTTTACTTTTACGTATCCAGTAGTTGCTTGTGATTGCACTATAGAATCGATTGAAAAACCATCCTCTGTGACACATCGCAATAAAATTTCCTTTACTGTTTTAGTTTTGTATACTATTGCCAGCGTCAGGACTTTTAAATTTTTTAGAAGTTGATGGTTCGTTTCGTTCACAACTTATCTCAAACGAATTTGTATTAGTAGCAGTAGGTTAGAAGAATTTATGTAAATCTTATGAATTTTTAAATGATTATGGTAATCCCTTTAATCCTAGTCGTTTACTGCCTTGCCTATGGAAAGCAATGTCTCTATTTTTTCATTTCTCTTAAAATGATTTCAAACTTCAGATCATTTTGACATTGGTACACTTTTTAATGGTAAGAAATTTAAAAATTAATAATAAATTTATGGGTAATAAATATTTAATATTTACCTTTATTTCTTTGTAATATATACACTGAAAGCTCTCCTTATGGACAGTTCAATAAGTGGACAGCCCTCTTAAGCAAACAAATTTCATGGCACTAAATTTTTGTATATAATTTTCTACATTAATTACGTTCTAATAAGCACATGCGCTCATAAACGGACACAGACACTATAATTCGATACTAAAGGAATGAAAATCTCTAATAAACACACTAATCAGCATAAATACACCAACTGAAAATGTTAGGTTAAAGTTGTAGGTAAATCGACAAACATATGAAATAGAAAAACAGAATATGAAACAGAGAAGTACCGATAGCACAGCAAATACAATAAACTAGCTAATACCAGCCCGGCTTCGCCCATTGCTCCATATGTTGTTATGTGCCGAAATCGGCCGTAAACATTTCTATAAGTTTTAATTTGTTAAGGATTTCGCACCAATAAATTTTGAAAAGACGTGTGTGTTTTTCCGTCACTTCAGACAGTGCGTTTGCGCGAGATTGCGCCGACGCGGTGTGCCAAGAAGGGAAGTGGTGGATTTCCAGGAAACGTGTCGGGACTGGTGACCGAGACGTGAACGAATGTAGTTATCTTTGTGTCTTATCGTGTCTTTTTTTGAGATGTAGGTTTCCTCCCATTTCTACCAATTATCGTTCCTCTTACCAGTTTCCTGTGGTTCCGTTAATAAATAGGAAGAAGAAGACAAACTGGAATTTGATTTCAACCGGGCCCAACGAACACCCATGCCCGAAAAGGATCAACGGAGCCCCGCTGCCGCCATCATGGAGTAATGCTGGAGAAGCCCTACAGTTTACGTAAGTACTTTTTGGTTTTTTATGTGATGGAGTAATTTTATATAATTACGTGTAGTAATGTCTTATCTGTGCATCATTTTTGCAATTATTTAGCATTGCTACCAACTGACTGTAGTGGCTCGCGTACCGCACCGGCGGGGGTATAATAATGTATATAACTCAGTATCGTTGTTATAGATAGATAGCAAAACCTACACGTTCTGCTGTGGAGCAATGTTTGTTTCTTGATGCATTATTGTTTTTAATTAAAATTTCCTTACTTTTTGAAAGCAATATAAAGGCTTTAATTCTAAAAATATATAGATTAGCGAAATGAAAGTTTTAATTCATTTCGTTGCATACTTGCATTTTTTGATTAGATTACATATTTCGTCATGTGATTTAAGTGAACTCTTGTAAGGACGAAAAGATATAAAAGTTCCAGGTAAATTGAAAAAATTATTGAAAAAAAATATTTTATTTATTCAAAAATATCTTGGATTATCAGATATTCAATGAAAATTATCCGAATTATCGAATAGTCCAAATTGGTTATACAATCCGGATATTCGGATACCCTAGTTATAGTTCTTCTTGCACTTGTTTATTTACATGATAAAAATCATTTATTAGTGAAACAGTAATTTATTAAAGTTGATCGTCTCGCCAAAGACATGTAGACATCTTAAAGTTTTGATACTCGATCATAGTAAAGATCTTGAGAATTTTTCAGAATGTTATTTAAAATCTAATGTCTACACATATTACGTTTTGCATTCTAAGAACTGAAACTTAATATTAAGGTGATATATTTTAATTATGCTTTACTGTTCTTTTTTTAAATTACGTTTAAAGCACTTAATTGTTACATAACTTGACAGATCTATTTCAGCTATGCCCAAAAATTCATGTAGCAATAATATTTTATTTTACATAAAGAGTATTTCCTAATTTTTCATATTTTAAATGTAAATACAAATACTATGTATTGAATTGAAAAGAAACTACATTAATAGAAAAACATTATAGTTTTTGAAGTTATACTGTATTAACGATTACTAATCTAAAGTATTGGTATCAGAGCACATACATTTAGAAATCTGTTGTACATTATATGATCCTCTAGAATCGGACTGGTGGTTTAGTGCTGTAGCCACACTTTGCTTAATACAGGTTTGAACAAATGAGATGATCGAGTATAGTGATGCCCACTATTTCATCTACAGTTCATTGAGTAGACCGTTTTATTAAATTTCATCTTGTTCACAAATCATTATCCCCACTCCCAAACTTCAGCTGTCTGCAGATCTAGAAAGTCAGTTAACCGTTTTGCCAAATTAGATTTCTTATTTCCACTGGCCATTTTCTAACACTCCTAACTCAACCCCAGGTCTTATATTACAACAGGAAATGTGAGCTTCTTTTGCCTTCATTATTTTATGTTAACGGATTGCAAAAACAACGATCCCAAGAAAGTGACGTCGAATGCAAATACCATCACGTAAAAAGCATTTCATACTACAAATTAATATACGTTTTGGTGTTTTTGTAATTATTGTTACCTTACCACTCACACACAACTGGCAACGAGAAAACCTATTCAATTTTACATAATTTGCTCATGCCGACATTACCTAAAGATACGGAATACAAGGGCTTGGTTAGTGTACTACATAAACATTTTAACCTTGTTCCTAACGTAGTAGCTGAAAGAATCCGTTTTACCCATTGCCTTCAACAAGAAGGGAAAAAGACCTCTGACTACTTGGTTGAATTATGCAAACTTTCTACTCGTTACAACTTTCAAGATACTTGGGTTTAAAATTTGTGATACCAAGCTTACACTGCTAGCTACTACTATTGACACTGTTTATGTTTTGAAGCTGCTAAAAGTGATGTTTGTGAATTAAGAAAAGCTAAAAGTTTTCAAATAAATGCAATTGCAATTCCTAACACCAATGATAATGTACATACCTTACATAAAAAAGAAAACAAAGATAGTCGTTTTCCAAAAAATGCTGGTTATTGTTATTGTTGTTGCAATACACATTTTGTTAACACATGCCTATATCAGAATTATGTATGCTCTGACTGTAATAAAGCAGGACATTTATGTAAAATGTGTTTACAAAAACTACAAAATAACAATTATCCTAATAAATATTTAAAGAAAAATCCATTCACGCCAACTCTTTTTAATAATATGCAGGCAAGCCAGAATAAATCTGAATTCTCCAGCAATTTTGATAATGCTGTTCCACTTTACTAAGTGAACGGTATAGTACCACATGTAGATCCTATTTATATTGCAAAAATTTTATAGAACGTAACCATTTTGTATAAAAGAAAAAATGAAAAAATTTGCTCAAAATTATTTATTTGAAATGTAGTTTTCAAATTCAAAACAAATTTTTAATCCCATATGGGACATAATAAACGATTCGTTATTCCCTATTTTAATTCTATCGCAAGGCTAAATACCACATTTTGTTCCAATAACAAAATTAAATATACTTCAGATGTGTAAAACCTTGCTATGGACGACAAGGTAATTGTTTTAAATAGCATCTTTATCATTAGAAATTGAAAAATAATTAAGTTATTGTTCACTAATACGTCAAGGTTTCCAACTTGTTTCATAAACGTGGCATGTTACCACTCCTAGTCGTTTGTTTTGAGCATAAAATTTTGAGTAGATAAGATTTCACATGCCAAATTATCTTTAAGAATCAATTTGAAAATTTTCATTACTCCCATTGTATCCTTCGAGTTCGAAACAGGGATCCTTGATGGTAAAAATTAGGGCTGAAAAGTAAGACAGTGCTTTAAGCTATATTCTTTTAGCACAAAAAATCCTAACGGCGATAATATCACTTTTCACTTAAGAAAAGTTAATCTGAAGTAATTTGTTCGGTTACCTGAAAATGGACAGCAGATACCAATAAATATTTATGGACTAAAGTCTAGTTGAATCCTATACCAGAATAATTCCGTATGGGTGCTGTCTGTAACGTGCTGTGAAGGGTGAGTAATTTATTTTGCCAAATTCCTACACATAATAATCCATAATTTCAGTCCATTGTATTTAAAATTGTCGATTTGTCTTAGCTTCAGCTATTTTGTGAAGGAAAATAACTGGGATCGATCTCTTTAAATTTGGTAAATATTGGTCTTCTCATTTGTGAGAGGCAGAAACTAAGCAGTAATAATGTTATTAAAGACTTCATTGTGTGATGTAATAAAATAAGGATTGTATAAAAAATCACTTAAAATTACAGTCTTATAAATTAAAATTTTGCTAATTTGAATATGTAAATGGCTGCCAGATCTGACAAACCATAATTAAAGATAACAAATGTATAAATGCACGAACAAATCTTGTTGAAGTAGTTAAAGCTAAAAAAATCTGTGATATAATTTAATTAATGGATATGAATTCTATAAAGTTATTTGATTAAATTATTTGTTTTTCGATACAAAATAGACATGTTATCATTAGCAATTAGTACATATGTCAAAAATATTTCTTTGTTGAGGAAGACGTCTAATAAAGTGAGACAAGATGTCCCATGTTTT
Source organism: Platerodrilus igneus (assembly GCA_036346225.1). Lineage (NCBI taxonomy): Eukaryota > Metazoa > Arthropoda > Insecta > Coleoptera > Lycidae > Platerodrilus > Platerodrilus igneus. The sequence goes on from JARFIW010000791.1 coordinate 11,043,623, forward strand.
GTTAAAATTTGTTTATCAGAGAATTACGGCAAAAGAAAAATTAAGCAAAGTTAATTTAGAATGAAAAAGAAATGTAGTGAGGTGAGTGAATTGTAGAAAGTTGAACGGAACGACGCTTCAACAAAGAGGTTTTGGTATTTAACTGTTTTTTTTGTTTATTATGAACATTTCCAATAGTTGGTGATTTACGAATATTTTATAATTAAATATGAAAGCAGAATAAATTTGGAGTGGCAGATTGTTTTATGGATGGCTTAGATTTAATGTTTTTTCCTTAGGATTTATTTTAGCAATACCTGGCCAAATTTGAGAGTAAGAATTTGTTTTAAAGAAAGTAGATTACATGTGTACTGAAATTATCTTATGTTAATAGAGTTTAGGCTTAGGTTAAGTTTTATATCAATTTATTTAGGAAATAAAAATTAGCTAATTGTAAAGATTATCCAGCTACTCCAATGATGATATCTTATTTGGAAAAACGGTTTGGTTTACAAGTTTAGTTTACTATGACCAAAGCAAAAGAGTTTTATGTGGAATAACCGTCCATCCATATAGAAATAACATTAAAAGAATTGCCGTGACCGACGGTTTGGCACCTTTCAGAATAAGTCTTAATGTAACGTAGAAGTTTTGTATTTCAACCATGTTATTTATTTATTATTTTATTTTTCTTTATATTCTTTTCCTGTTTATCCATACGAACCTACTACTACAGCTAGCTAACGTTCCCTGATATTGTTACGGGGTCCTCACCCCTTCAGAGCAAATCAAAATGTATTCCCGCAACACTCATTTTACCCATAACAAGCTTTATTCTTATCTAAATTCCACTATAAATCAAAACGTTTCGAAGTTATGCTAGTATAAGGTAACCAGATTTTAAGATAGGCAAAGCGGGACTACTCTGAAGGAGGGAGGGATCAACAAAAATTTTCATACAGAATAAAAATAATATCGTAATATTTTTTTATTTTTAACATAAGAACAATTTATAAATATAAAAAAATGTATAATATTTTATTCCTTGACATATTTTTTATTTGAGTGGATTTGTTTCAGTAGATTGTCATTTTTTAAAATATTGCAAAAATCTTCACAAGAATTTGTCAAATTATATTTGACACATAAAATGGCTTTCAAAGTTTCAACACTTAATTTTGATTTTTCTTAATTCTAAAAGACGGGACTTTTGAAAAACGTCGAGGGACGCGGGACAAATTGTGAAAAATCGGGACTGTCCTGCCAAAAGCGAGACTTCTGGTCACCTTATACTAGTACTATCTGCAAACAATTTTCTTTATCGCTTGCTGATAGTTCTGTTAAACAATAAACTAAAGACAGAATTAATTAGTTCCATTTTCAATTAATTGCATTTTCACTATCATTTGCGGAGTAACTATGTTGTGCAAATAAAAATGATGGCACTTTTGAAAGTATGGTAGTAGCATAGTATACACAAATCGAAGTACATTAGAATAGCATGCTTGAGGATAGGACATTCCATTATTTCAACTGTACTGGGTTATCATATCTTGCACTGACACTATGCAACTCAAGCATTAATTACCAATGACTTCGATTTACTCTTAGTGAATCACTGCAGCATTTTTATTTAAACTTACCTTTAGACTCTACCTTAATTGTTTCTGTAAAACTAAAAGACTTCATTTCTTCTAATAGCTGTGTTGTAGGGTCTGGTTGTACACAACCAGGCTCAAATATACCATCTCTGAAATGTAATTTTTAATAATTTTCGCTTAATTTTCTTTTGAAACTTACTTTACAATGATTAATTTTGAGTTATCAATACCGTATGTGCTTAACCACGTGCCAAAATCAATAAGTCTTTTAGCCCTGATTAATTTCTCAGTCTCAACATCTTCATGTATCTCTGTTGATTTGAAATCAAGATCCCTAAATGACTCTGATAACGGTAAAAACCCTTGTAGTTCTCTATCTTCTGTTAATGCTACTTTTATATCTGAAATTTTCGTTTTAGAACTACTTACAAAAACAATTTGCATACATTTGCTATAATCAAAATCTTTAAGATGATTCTGTAAATTATTTAGTAGTTTACATAAACCTGGCCAAATCTGCAATCGATTTTGAAAAACTGATTCTTGAAGAACTTCAGGTTCTTTATGTAACCAATATAAAATGAACTTTACTAAAACAGAAATAATGTTATTTTATCTACACTTAAAGAATTGTATTAAATATAAAGCATAATTTTAGGTTAACACATAATTGCACATTTTTGAAGTCAAAGAACAATACATAGAAATACATTCATCCAAATGCTAGTTATTCGTCATACCAGTCTCTAATTTGCTTCCAACATCCAGACAATAATTGTATACAGATGTTTATTTTTTGTTTAAAAAGTTCAAATTTAATAATAAACCGAAAATTCAACAAATAACTCACAAGAGTAACCTGCCAATGCGTTTGTCCATTGTTGAGGCCCATAGAATAGGTGTGGCAAAGTCGTTATTCAAACATACTTGATATTGATATGTGCTATTCTGTGCCATTAACTAAAAGAACTTTTACAGCAGGGTAAAACCTCCACGTCTATTAACTTTCGAAATTGCTAAGAAAGAGTCATCACTAAATTAAGTTTTATTCAATTTTAGCGTTACTTGACGTTCAAAAATTATAAACTACATCGAAATTTATTTATTACTAATACTCAATGATTAAATTACTGATTTAAATTATATTTGTTAGAAATTGAATTAATTTCTATTTTATTTATATTTGTTTTTGTGTGCTGTTTAACAACCTTCCTTTTTTTTAACTTTATGTATCACGAGCTATCTATTTCTAGTCTTATTCGAAAACTTACTTAAAGCAACAATTTAGATCATGCTCTTGATATATACATCGATGTCTGATAGGGCAAACCAGTTTTACCAGTATCACACAGATGTGGAGAATTCGAGGTAATTAGTTACAATTATTATGTTTGTTGTTATTATGCTTGGTGTGTTTTTTAACCCTTCTTCTGGCTTTATCCTTTTAGTCTGAACTAAAAACACAAGAAGTGCTTTTGTACATAGTTTTCTATCAATTAGAAGTCGTTCCAATTTGTACTACCGGTACCGTACCTAGTGAACTGCTTGTTGGATTTGGAAAACAAAAACGATGCTACTCACTTTACTGCTGGTATCTTCAACATGGATTCCCAACACAGACTAGTTGAAAAATGTTAGGCGAGCATTTTTCACAAAAATATGCCTTCACTTGGATGAGAGATAAAATGTAGGTCCCACGTGTGTGTTGTCACACACATTAAAGATCTGTACCTTGTTTTGAATAGGCAAGGGTTCGACAACATTCAAAATTTCCAAGTAAAAATGTAATACTTTCGGGTGAAGTATTGGAAAGTCTAATGTAGAGATACCTTCAACATATAATGGTTGATTAATAACCGGTCTGCAAAGTTTCTTCGACATCTGCAGCTATTTACTTGTGATAGCTGATACTGTTAGTAAGAGGTTACTTCACTAATTTATGGACAAAACAAGTATAGTGTAGTATTAATCCCTTGACGCCTTGCTGTTTTAGTAATTAGCTCTACATGTTGAAGTCAACTATTAATTTGCAGTTAAGAATAATTAACAATTTACTTAATAAAGTTCAAACTAAAACTAATTCAATAACTAGATTAACCCCAGATAACAATAATAATAAAGTCTTTTTCGGTACTCCCTATTAAGACAATATTTTGCTTAAAATTTAAAATATTTTTCCAAATTTAATGTTAACATTGCTTTCTCTAACACCAGTAACCTTAATATGATTTTAGTTTGCAATAAAGATCCGATTCCTTTATTAGATCATTCAAGTTATCTACAAACTAAATTGTTCATCTTGTAGCTGCTTTTAAATCGGGCAAACTGGTCGTAAGTTCAATACACATTTTAAAAAACACATATCTGCTATTACAAAATTTAGATTAGAACCAACTAACAATAATTCCAACAGCGTTCGCTCATCACATTGTCCATTCTTCACAAATTTGCAATGAAAATTGTTTTAAAATATTAACCTTCAAAATAAAGGAATTAAGCTTAATTTTTTAAAGATTTTAGATTAAAAAGCATTACAATGAATTTTGTTTAAATAAAATGACGAATTTTGATCATAATCTTATTACTCTAAATTTATAGATATAACTTATGTTGGTAATAATTAAGTTGGTAACTATGTTCATTACAACTGTTATATTCATAATGATCAAGCGTTTGTCCATTTTGTTCTAATGTGTGCCGATGATATCTTGTAGACATATTATTTGACTGTTTTTGGTTCCTTCATAGGTTTTCTTCCATGGTTGACTTCAAATTTAAAAAAATTAAGATAATGCAACATTGTTATTAATATTAATGACATAAAACTTTTTGCTCCCTATATTTTAATAAGTACGTTAATTTATTAAATCGCCACGTTTTTAAAAATTTGTATATTAGATTGTTCAGTTTTGTAAACTTAAAAGTAATTTTCATTTATTGTTAACCTGAGGATGGGTTCAGCCTAAGGCCTGAAACAAGTAGTCTTATTATTCAAAATGGTAAAATTCATAAGGAGGTTGTGTGTTATAGCTTTCTTCATCATTTTCACCCTATTGTGACACATCGTCTTCTTACAATTCATAATATAAATAAAACTGCCTATTAAGCTGTTTGGATCCTTACATGGTTGGTTAAAAACTTGAAGGTTAGGAATAATATCATCCTTACTTTGCATTCTAAATTAGTGCAGTTTTATGATTAATTTGTTTTGATTAATAATATAACATGCAAACTTTAGTATGTACAATTAACCCTTGAATAATTAGGTGTTGAACTGATTAATATGATTACTCAATCGAGTTTGGAATTATATCCTACCAGGTTGGTTAATTTTACTTTTAGGAGGAATTTGTTTTCCGTCAGTAGATAACTTCATGTTGGAAGAGGCATGATAATTAAGAACACCTAACTTTTAACAAAATTCCAGAAGTTCCAATAGAATCTGGTTGAAACGAATTGTTTCCAAGAGACAATACATTTTAGTTGTTTCTAAAGGTATCTACAGCCAAATTACTCCTCGTGTATTTATAATAAAACTTCAGAAACTATCACCTACAATAACCATAAATAAAGGAGCATTTTTAAACAATATAAATGTATGAATGTACCCATAGTACATTCTTGTTATTAGTTTTAAGAAATGAGAAAGTAATTTTGTTCATCAAAAACGTTTTCCATTAAGATAAGTAATCTTTGATATATTTGGTTTTTGTTTAAGAATGTCTATATGTACTTGTGCTTAAGCGTAATTTTGCCTTAGAGTAGAGAATTTCGTAAACTGGCGTTTTCACAAATACCGTAAAGATAATAGTTTTCAGTCTTGATATAATAAAAGATATTGTAATTACCTAAAGGCATGATTCAGCATTTGATTTTGTGCATGTTTTTTTTCAGCTAGTAGTTTTTTTTATACAGTGACTTTCTTCAAACACTTACACAACCCTTCCTATTGAGTTAGTAGGCGACCTTTCTTATTGGTACAGTCAAGGTTTCGGTACTTTATCAAAATACCAAATTTTAGCAAGGTACTTCGAGTTTCTCTGTGAATTACCTACTAGGTTTTCTGGGGTCAAAAACTGTGCATAACACATAGTTTTCTTCCAAGGCTTTCCTTTTCCAAGACTGCGCACAATTAGATTAGCCGTCTGCAGTGATTTAATGCAAGTAATTGTGCTAGCATTAATTTGCAAAACTGTAACCACTCTTTAATACGTATAGTTATTTAAATTTGTAAAAATGTTCACCTCTTGTACTGTCTGTACTGAAATTAAAGTTCCTCCAATCTGTTTTTCTTTTCCAAAATATGCCAACAACACCAAGTGTTGATCTTGTGCCCCCAAAATTGTATCTTTGGCTGGTATTTTGCAATATTGAATTCTTATTAGAACTGTTTTTCACTAAATTGATGACAAATACAATTACTAAGCAAAATGAGCAAGCGATTTAAAAACGACAAAAGTATAGTTATATTATGATAGAAGTGAGACTAAATGGCATCAACTTACGTATGATAAAACTTATTATTCCCTATTGTGATGATGCTCTGACTCACCTTATTAATGTCATTCTAGAAAGTTCTACTATGCCCAGTATATGGAAAAAGTCCATAATTACACCTTTACCTAAGGTAACCACTGCAACCACCTATAAGGAACTCAGGCCCATAAGTATTTTACCAGCATTATCAAAAGTGTTAGAGTATATTGTGTATTGTCAAATTCTACAACATGTTGATGCAAACAATATTTTGCCTAAAACCCAGTCTAGGTTTCGTGCAAAACAGCACTGCAACTACTTTGTGCAAAGTTACAAATGACATTATCAAAAACATGGATGAATCAAAAGAAACTGCAGCTGTATATCTGGACTATAGCAAAGCAGTAGATTTAATAAACCATAAATTACTTAATGCTAAACTAATATACTACCATTGGAGCCTGCCTGCTTTGCAATTGATGCAAAACTACTTATCATTACGACTACAGAACGTGAAATTTAATGGCAATATATCCAATGAATTGTATGTAACTGAAGGTGTACCTCGTGGAAGTATACTACGGCCTCTGCTGTTCACAATTTTTACTGCAGATCTTCCCTCGATTGTGACCGACAATTGTGGCATCCATATGTACACTGATGACACACAGTTGTATGTGTCAAGTAATCCTTATAGTGCTAATTGGATTAATAATGAGCATAACATTAATTTATATGCAGTGCATCAATGGTCATTATCCAGTGGACTACTCCTAAATCCTGGGAAAACTGTTTGCCAGTGCATAGGATCTTCCTACAACTGTACAATATTCAAGCAATTTAAAAGTGAAAATATTGTCCTTGACAATTGTGTATTAGATTTTAATGAGAAAACTACAAATTTAGATATAATTTTTGACACAAATTTAAATTTTGAAAGCCATCATCATTAGATCCTCAGTCCTAGAACTGGTTGGACGTGTACCATCATTGTTTCCTAGTCTGAACCAACCTACACATTTCGCTGAAATTCGCTCAGTCTGTACCTATCCCTATGTGTGTGCGAAAGTTTGATCTCGGACTACCTCTACCTATCTTTTCCTATCTCTGCTTGTAATATATCCCGTACTATTCCCCAGAAATGCCTTATGACGTATCCTGTCCTTCTATATCTCCTATTTTTCATTTTCCAGATGTCTTTATTCTTCTACTATTTCTACAACCAATTTATTAACTTTGTCTGTCCTTGCTACCATCCTCATACATCTGAATGAAGCACAACATTCCAGAAGGCTTCTATCTCTTTCTGTCTGCTTTCCTACTGCCCCTATTTCATAGATGTACTGAGCTGTGCTCCACACTATGCTTTGAACAGTTTTCTTCTTGTATCTATGTTCATTGTCCTTGAACATAGCTGCTGTTCTTTCTTGTTTGATGCAGTTCGGTCACCTTCTATTGTTATACAGTTTATACTCTATTTCCCTTATATTCAGTGGTATGTGAAGAGGGGTAAGTAGCCTTTGGCTGCCAAGTTCCCACAGCACTTGAACCTTTGTCCAATTAATAGTTTTTCCAATTTATCCTTTCGCAATCAACATTAGTTGAAAATATTTCACAACCAACACCTGTAGTTGTTTATAATAATCATCAGATTTAAGAGCACTTATTTTTTCGTCATTGGGTTTTACGTCTTGAAACTGGTTCGACTTGTACCTCAGCTTATTTATGTTCTGACGTAGCCTATCCAGTTCCCTGCAATTCTCACAACAGCCTTCTATTGTTTTCTAATTATATGCCCAATTTCACCGAGATTCAGTGGTATGTGAAGGGGGTTAAGCAGCCAGTAGCTGCCAAGGATCCCCCAGCACTTACACATTTGCCGTTTTAATAGTTTTCCAGTAAATCCTTTCGCGCAACTAACATTAGTTGACAGTATTGCAAAACCAATATCTGTAGTTGTTTATAGTAATCACCATGTTTAAGTACAATTATTATTTTTGTCATTAGTTTTTCCATCTTGCGACTGGTTGGAAGAGTACCTCCATTATTCTGAGCTAGCCTACACATTTCCCTGAAATTCTCACAGCCTACATCTTTCACTATTTGTGTGCAGTAGTCTAACCTAGATCTACTTCTACTTATCTTTTTTCCTATCTCTGCTTCTAATATATTCCGCACTATTCCCTCATGTCTTAGTATGTGGCCTATCATCCTATCTCTCCTATTTTTTACTGTTTTCCACATACTTCTTTCTTCTCCTACCATTTCTAGTACCTCTTTGTTCTTAACCTTGTCTGTCCACGATATCTTCATCATACGTCTGTAGCACCACATTTCAAAGGCTTCTGCCTTTTTCTTATCTGCTTCTCCTACTGTCCAGGCTTCACAGCCATACAGTGCTGTGCTCCACACATATGTTTTAAGCAATCTTTTCCTTGTTTCTGTGTTTGTGGTCTTTGAGCACAGTAGTTGCTTTTTCTTGTTAAATGTAGCACGACCTTGTGGTAATCTTTGTTTTATGTCTTTTGTGCTTTTCCCATCTTGCGTTATTTGACTTCCTAAGTAGCAGAAATCCTTAACCTCTTGTAAGTTTTCGTTACCTATTTGTATTCTTGTGTTCGATTTATTTCCCCCTCTTTTACATACTAGAACTTTTAGTTTTATTTTTGTTAATTTTCATACCATATCTCTCCGTTAGAACTGTTTCCATTTCATTAAGAGCAGCTTCTAACTCTTCTTTGCTAGATGCTAATACAGCTATATCATCTGAAAGCCATGTAAAAAAAATTTGCAGTGTAGGATACTTCAAACTCAAGTCGCTCTACAGATATAAAATGTCACTTCCACCACAAACAAAGTGAAAATTATGTCAATGTCTTATACTAAGTCATATTTACTACTGCAACACAGTATACTTTAGTTATCTTTCAGAACACTATAAAAATAAGTTACAAATGTTACAGAACAGTTGTTTAAGATTTTTATATAATGTGCCATATAGGGAACATGTGACCCCTGTCTATGACAATTTGGGCATTCTTAAGCTAAAATTTCAATGTGAGTGTTTTTTGCCATTTTGCTGTACAATATTTATAAGAGTAAACAGCCTAGTTATTTATATAACATTTTAAATGTACGATGCTCTAATCACAACCTTAATCTGCACAGCAACAGTACATTAACAATTCCAATCCCTAAAACAACCAAGTTCAAGTGTTCATTTGAATATCATGCTGCGATAATATTTAATATTTTGATTTATATTTAGGAGCAAGTTCCGTTCAAACCTTCAAAAATGCATTGGTAACTAGAATTATTGAAAGGCAGAACCACATATAATTGGTGTACAGAGGTACTCTGTGAAAATCAGCTTTGCTGACAATGTACCCTTTAAATAATTATTATGTTTATAATTTATTATTTAATAAACTATTCTATTCTATATTTATTATTATTAATACCGCCAAATTCAGGATACTATTCTAGTCAGTTAAACATTTGTATATATGAAACAATTTCTGACGTATAATATCTGACTTGCTTTATTTCTGTGGTACGAAGCAAATACATACGAGTATTATTGAAATAACACGAATAATTTATTCACTATCCTTATTATACTCGTTAGGAAATTATTACATCTTTGAATGTTACATATATTCTAAATTCAAGTAATAGTCACGTGACAGTCTTCTTTCATGGTCACTACTATACATACATTATGCCAGTCAAGTATTGATTTAAAATTTTGACATTTTGTAGATAATTAGTTAATGCCATTTTCTTACTAACACCAAAACGGTATTAAAAAAGAAGTTTGCAATTTTTTTAATAGTACTCTTCACATTAATACTGGCATTACACTAATTAACATACTACATTTACAACATACATGTTTACTTACTTGCAGGTAAAGCATAATAATCCAAAACTGTGCAATCTAAATTCAAAGTGTAAACGGGCAACAAAAATGCACAAAGAGATCCAGCCAGTAAATCGAGAACCAATTTTCTAACTCTCTGTTCATCTTCAGTTAATTCTTCAGTCTTAAGGGTACCGGCTCCAACTGTATGTTTTAATGCATATAAATTAACAACAGTTATTTGTACTAATCTTTGATCAGTAAAACTTTGTGTTGCTACTAATGGTGTAAGTGTAGCATTTAAATTTTTAACTCCAAGTTCTGCTTGATCCAAGTCTGTGGCTAAATATAGTAATCCATGAACTCTAACAAACGTTTTTATTAATTCATTCACAGTCAATTTTGTTTGGACTTCTGTTATAGCACTAAAAAGGGTGATAGAATTATTTTACTTACTAATATTAAATTCTAAAAAAAAGCAGTTTATCTATTTTGGATTTACATGGTAGTACATGACACTAAAGTAAATTTTTGCCGTATGCAAATTTCATTTACCAGCTTTGTCAATTAAACTTAAAAAATTTCTGACCTAATTAACATTATAAAATGTATATGAACATTTATATTAATATTTTTGCATGCTTTGATGTGTTTACATAATAGTTATAGACACAAGATTAGTATGTGTGATAAAATCCAAAATTTACCATTAGCGAATTTATTACTTAGCAATATGTTACGTTCCATCCTTGTATCTAAATAATTTGGCTCATACTGAATTTTAAATTTCATATTCCCTACACCCACGGTCATGTGCGAAGTTGTTAAGCATTTCAGACTTCCCTCTAAATTGAAATAATTGCTTATTAAGCACTGCGTAGGTTTCAAAAGTACATGCAATTATAATTTAAATATAACAAATTTACCCTTTCAATATACTGGTCATTTTTTTAAAGATTAAAAATGTGGATTTCGATTGTTAAAACATTTGTTTTTGGAAATATTACAATAGTAAGAACAATAAACAAGGAGTCTTTAACATCAATAGGAAACTGCACAATATATAGTAGTTTTGCCATTTGTTATCGTGTTGACATCACATGTACTAAGCTCTTGTGTAGTCGTTATGAAGCCTTGCACCGTCTGTTTTTGCTAATCGATTGAATCCAAAAGACAGTGGTGAAAACAACTTCAACCAAATCGGCTTTTAATTAATTAATTATTTCGTTATCATGATTATGTTATTGGATTATTATGCAAAGCATCCTTTTATTATTACTTGATTTTCATGACAAGCAAGACAAATGTTAAAACCTCTTTGTAAAAATAAAAGTAACCACAAAAGCAGTGCTACTCAGACACATACATTTGCAAACACGTGCAAATGCATGCTAATACAGGATCATACTGTTATGTGTTGTTTTACATATAAAATTTATTCGATGTTATCTGCGATTTTTTAGTCTATTATCAAAATTTATTTCCATTCTGCTTTAATTCATTGTATATGTACAGTTTCTTAACAGGCCGCTTATCACGCCTGGCAGATGTAGTTAATTAGATGATGAGCGTCATTCTGTTTGTAGCTATTAAATGAAGAATATGAGTGCTCTATTTTCTGTTGTACGATCTTTGAAGTGTGTTTGGTGCTTTTGATTTTTAGCAACTCTTTGGCAGGATTTATGGTTATACAACGTTAGTTAGTGGTGTTTGTTCACTTCTGTTTGTGGTATATTTTGAGTCACTGATTCTTTTCTACTTTAATAAGACCTACCAACGTACGTATTTATTAGGTACAGTATTTGTATTCTAATTTTCCTATTTTTGTTTTAGCGGTCTTCCTTCTTTCTTCTTTCCTTTCCTTTTTATACTTCGTTTCTTACTCATACTTACCTGCTTATACCTTACTTATTATTTACTGCTGGATCCCTTTCCGTTCTACCCTGGAAGAAACAATAGTCATCTGGCTGTTTTCAAAATCCAGTGATGTGTTGCTGCTAGTAAGGACACGTTAGACATCTGGATCTTTAAGGTCGAATTTATATTTATTTTGATACATGCTTTTCATCACCTCTTGGACCAATTTAGCTCATGTTATCAGTGAAAATTAGCCACGTTTTTACTACAATTAAATCCACTTGTGCAATTATAACAGATTTATATTACATTTTTGAAATTAGAAGTAAAGTTTGGTATATCATTTTGTAGGGAGGGAAAAGTAGCAACATTGTTAACTTACAGTGTGTTCATAATTTTTGGGGTCATTATTTATGAAGGGTATATGTACATTTTTAGACTTACAGTATGTTTATAATTGTTGGGGGGGTCTACTTTTCTATTACTTTTGTACGCCGTATTTTTGCGTGGGATTATTATTTTTATGAAATGTAGATGTATTGTAGTTTATTTATAGAAATATTATTGAACTGTCAAACCCTCCCCAAGTGTCTTGTAAAAGGCCCGCAAACAGACACGTTGTTATTATATTACTTATATTGTTCTATGTTTGCACCTTGATAGCGAGTGAGCGACATGCCCCTAGTCCCGTTTTAACCAGCATAATTATTATTTATTCATTCACACGCTTTTCGGTATTCTGTGTATACGCCGAACCGTTCGTGGGTCTCTCCCTATCTCATTATGTAAGGACCGTGTATAAAGAAAACGGATAAAATATTTACGCTCCAAATTAATTAGTTTTGACCTTACAACAAACGGATAATAGTATACATTTGTATTAATAAATCGTAATGTTAAATTTGCATAGTGAAGAAGCTTGGTAGTACGTAAAAACTCAAGAATAATACAACTATAATTAGTTTTAATATTCGAAGGTTGTAAATTGAGCATATCAAATAATAAGGGAGAGCTTTTGTGTATAAAATCGATAATGTAAACGCATATGTTCATTTAAACTAACAAAGCGTTCGTTAAAAACAAATCCTAACAAATCTACAGGTTAAACAACATGGAAAAGTACAATTTCAAACTGACAAATAAATTCAAGAAACCAGAATGTACGTTGGAACATAATTCTTTAGAAATTTGAGTTAATGGTTGAAGCGAAAGCTGTAAAGTAGCAGACGGTTGAAAATAAGTTGTAGTGGCTAACCACAATATCGATTATAAGTTGCTGTAATGGGATTTTAACAAAGACGACGAATATGAGTTAGACGAGGATAACATAGTTGGATGATAGACTTACGACAGGGGAAATGGTCTGGATTGGCTGATTGTCAGTGGAGTGCATTGAAACCGCTGTGCTTGATAGCCAGTGGTTCGGACTAAAAGCGGAGTGGAATGAGAAATTCTTAGTTTAAAAAGATCGTTGTAGTTGAGATTTTCAGAATCGGTTACGGTGTTGGTGTTTTTCGATGGAAACGGGGTACAGGAGGTAGCTTTCAACGCTTATAAATACACTAGAAGATGTAGTGGGGCTCTTACTTCTTCGGTTCGCTTCAGATCTATATGGTAACATCTACGTTGAAAAATTTTAAATTGGTGATAAATGCAGTCCGTTTTAATTTAAATTGAAAGTGTTGAAAGCACAAGTAGGTGCTAAGTTATAAACGGTGCTGTAAGTACATACAACTAATGAATAAAAGATGTTACTGAGGTAAGCGAGCCTAGTTATTTTTCTGAACGAGGGTGCTGGTTGTACAGAAGATTCAGAAGCTATCATATTTGGACACGTATATGAGTAGCTATATCGGAGGTGTCGGCATAGAATTGGATGAGTTTGATGTACATGTAGCAGAAAGAAGTTGGATGGAATGCAACGACGAGGTTTGGTTAGACGACATCTTCAGAGATGACGGTGCAAAAGCCTACTACATCAGGTAACAAAATTTGTTTCCTTTTGTTATTGCTTGAACATTTTGTGCTGTTATTTTGTACTAGTGATTTGACACATTGGGTGTATATTTTATGAACATAAAAGCTAATTTGAAGGTGTAAATAAAAGACGTAAAATTTTGATGTAAAGAGTAAACGAGTCTTTAGAGATGTTGAAAGCAAAGATGCGATTTATTTATGCATTTAGAGTAACAGGGTTTATACTGAGCTCACCATAGACCAGAGTAAATTTCAATTTAGGGTTTCAAGATAGGCCCATCTACTTGAACTGTATATAAAAAAATGTTGAAATAAATAAAGTTATGAAATTTAAAAGGATTTAATGGTTGATATTGTAAAATGGTATGAAGATGTATTCCGATTTTGTAAATATTGAGCTGGTGAACCAATGGATCAAGCTTTCATGAGGATAGTTTCTTCAAATTATTTGCAGTAAAGTGTGTTGAACCTACACTTTTAGGGGACACAAAACATGATTAAGGTAACTGGAAAGGTGAACACACTACAAAGTACACGTCAATATCATGTGGTAGTTGAAGATAAAGTATTTAAAATGTGCCTTTCTCATGAACTCATCGTTGCTGCCACCAATCATAAAAGCGTTTCTCAGCGACTAGTGCCATAACCACACATTCCTTCGACCTGGTAAAATGCGGGTTTGAATGAATACATCGATAAATTATGGGTTCTTGTCCTCAGTTCATGCGAACTCAGAAACCACAATCTTTACACGTAGTAACCTAATTAAATTAGTGATGGATTATAGAACGTCCCTATACCTAATATTAAAACAAAACATTGTCCACCAACAAGGCGTAACAGTTTAGAAATTAACAACATTCCAGTAAAACAGTGCTGACGTTCACTATTTGTAATTCACTTTGGTGATTAAAATAGTTTATGTTCGGAATCAGTTTGTAGTTTTGTTTATGATATAGGTTTTCACGTAGAATCTACTACTTAATAGTACTAGTAATATAAATAATGAAATTAATGCTACGGCTTCTTTGTGTTTGTATCTTAATTACTTCAGAAATTTATGCATTTTCTCCTTTTAGAAAGTTTGTGGAAAAACAGACACAAAAGATACATAGCTTAAAATCTTCTTTGTTACGCAACTTTCGTTTAATTACATTCGTCAATACATAGCAGTATCAGTGAAGATGATGCCAACTTCACAACAGATTTATTCTTTCCATAGTAGTTACTGTATGGACTAGAAGGATATAGTAGAAATCACAAAAGAAGGCGTATTATTTCCATAGTGGTTACTGTATCGACTAAAAGGATATATTAGAAATCACAAAAGAAGGCGTTCATGTTGTACTAAAAATGACATGTTATCAGAAACCAAGCTATTCTATTTAAAGACTTCTTTTAATATAATTATAACGAAGGTAAGATACGTGACGCTTTACTTTTTCTTCTTTACTTGTCTAACTGTACAGCATGTGTCGTTACTAAGCTACTTTGCTCAAAGCTTGTGCTACTTATATTCTTTCTTTCTCTATGTTTTAATTATACCAATTGTATACACAGAATTTATCCTGAATTGAAATTGAAATGATTAAGGTGCGTCTAATGCAATGACATATATTAAACAACGATTTTCAAGGTTTCAGTATTTGGGTACTGCAACTGACATTTGAGATAGTTTGTGTATATCTACAGGTTGTATGCTACATTTTTATTTGATGTGATTTATAAAACACCTTTTATGAAATCTAGGTAAGTTGAAATGCCTACGTATTCTAGCAGGTGACAAAATACATGTGCAAAGGCAAATATCCAATATACAATAGGTTCGATTTCTTCAAACTTTACCAAGGACTTTTGCAATATCCAAAATATGTTGCCAACAAAGTAGTTCACTTTCGACACCTGCAGTGCCAGCTATACCAAATATAATGACTATCTAAAACATTAACTTAAAATATTAGTAATATCACAACAGGGTGTCTACCGAGATTCAAAAACGAAAATTCATGACTTTTTAGTGACTTTTAGTGACCATTTTATAAAATATTAGTGACCTGTGTTTAAAAAACTTACTTATATTTATTCTATTGCTGTTAAGTTTCATAACATTATAATCACAAAATTAAGTAATTAGGACTGGCATGTGCGTATTTGAAAACACGTTGTTGTTTAAGTGGTGAAAAGTATAGTTAACGAAGTACCAAGTTGTAGCGTGCGTATTTGAAAATAAGCTAGGCTTGGTGTTGACTTGTGTATGCTGATTGAATGAAATGTTAACAGTCTAAACGACCAGCAAAATAATGGATAATCAGATAATAATTATAACAGATTGTTTAGTAGTATAAATGATTGGATAACTAACCTTGATTTGACATGTCGTGTAGTTTCGACTATATTCTTGTTGTTTGAAGTGGCGAAACGGCTTACACTTGATGATGAATTGTCTCTTGCTTCAATGTTCACTTTGTCACGCACTTCAATGTAACATTTATTAACTGATTTATGCCTTTTAACGCGACCAGATGCACGGCATACCGAAGGACGCATGTTGATTGCTTGAAGGATGCTCAAGCACTCTCGTCTGTTATCTGTTCCTTTGTTTTTGGTTAGTTTAATGTAGGTAGGGATAATCTATAAAAATCGATTAGGTATGCAGGAGTATTTTATGATATATACAAGGTGAATTATAAATAGTGAACGGTTACGGAACAAGGACATTTGTCGTACTTAATTATATAAAGGTTATTTGAGAACAACACAATAATGGTTTTAATGGTTTTAATTTTTTTTTTAATTTTTCCAACTCAATGTCCAATGCTTTTAGTTCTTCAAAGTTAAGCTTCTCTATGTCCTTCCGTTTCTTTTGTAAGTCTGCAACTTCCTTCACAATCCGCTTTTTACTGCATACTTCCTTTTCTTTAGATTTCTTTTTTTCGGCAATAGCTTCACGTTTTAAAGAAGATGCATTCCTTACAGCATGAAGCATTTTCGCAGTTATGTCTAAATTCTTAAATGTTGCTTCATAAATTAATCCTTGTGAAATCAATGATCTTTCTTCTAAGCTGCCCTGCCCTGTCAGCATTCTTTGTTTATAGAGAACCCTCTTTCTACCATAGCATTGCTATGATACATTGTCAAAATTATCCTCACGAAAGTAAGATATGGTTTATCGTTTATAGAGGATTTTACAAAAAGTTCGGTAAAATATATATCCAGCCTTTCATTACGCCACTCTTTTAAAGAATCACGTTCTGATACACACGAAGTTTCATATTGTCTTTTTATACCATCGGCACAACCTGGACTTATATGTTTCTTTTCTACAAGTTCTTCTAATGCATCTTGAATCCTCTGTTTCCTAAGTGTTTCACTTTTCATTGGAATGAAGTTTTACATTATATATTCCAGCTTTTGAAATATTAAAATTTTTTTGCAGTAGACACAGAAAGCAACATGAACATTTCCAGGTACTAGTTGTAACCAGCTTTTAAAATTCGAATTTGTCAGCCAAAGATGTAGGAAATCATATATCAATGATACTGAGAGACAATTTTTGATAATGTTAGATGCTTTTGGCATTACATTGACTCACAAAAAGCAAATAATGGTATACCCAACACTATGAATCATGATAGTTACTGCAAGTGATGTGAAAAAACATCACAAACTTGTTTGCTAAGTATTTTCAAATGGTCTATTGTCAACACAATAGCACTAATTATTGTCGTAATTGTATTAATGAAGACATGAATGTAAAACTTGTTTACATATCATCTGATGAAATTTTAAATAAATTGAACTCCTTAGATAGAAAAGCTACAGCTGGTCCGGATGGAGTTCCATCGCTATTTTTAAAGGAATTATCCTAGGTATTATGCGAACCTTTGGAAATTATATTTAATAAATCCATACATCTAGCTGAATTTCCACACGAAGGAGGAACTTCCGCTGGAAGAAGTCGTTTATTGTTCCCATTTTCAAAAATGGAGATAGATCAAATGTAACAAATTATAGAAACATTTCTATAATGTCATCTATCGCTAAGATATTTGAATCATTGATTTTTGATCAAATATATAGTGCCATAAAGCATATTATAGTTCTTCAACAACATGGATTTGTCAAAGGACGTTCTACTACCACCAATTTATATATCTTAGTTGACTACGTTGTTAATAATCTAGAATCTGGTCATAATATAGATTGTATATATTTGGACACGAGAAAAGCTTTCGATCGCATCAACATAAATTTGCTTCTTCTTAAGTTATCTTCTGTAGGTTTTGATAATCAAATTGTGAACTGGATTAAATCCTACCTTTCTAACAGAATACAAACTGTAAAAATAAATGAGGAATCACATCCAATTACTGTTTACTCTGGTGTTCCACAGGGATCACATCTTGGTCCATTGTTGTTTGTTTTGTATATTAATGATGTTACATCTGTAATTAAGAGCTGTGAAATTTTGATGTATGATGATGATTTAAAAATCTTCAGGAAAGTAGAGCAAGTATAGGATTGCTTGTTAGTTCCAAAGGATATAGATTCAATAAAATCATGACGTGACAAAAATTATTTAGATTTGAACATCTCCAAATGTAAAAGTATAAGATTTTCAAAGAAACGTGTTTATGATAGTTATAATTATTCTATCTCCAATGTAGTCTTGGACACTGTTTTAAATATTCGTGACTTAGGTGTGTTATTTAGTACAAACTTAAATATGGACATTCAAATTGACTATATTCTGAACAGAGCCAATAAAATGGCAGGTTTTGTAAAAAGACAATCTCAAGATTTTCATCAACTAAGAACTGTTTTATTATTGTACATTGGCTATGTGCGCTCCATACTAAAATACTGTTCAATTATTTGGAGTCCTAATACTTATTATAGTCATAAAAATAGACTGATGTCCAAAAAAGAATTGTTAAATTTATTTGTTTTAAGTTTAATATTATGTACTACTCTGAAAACTATATTACTATTTTAACTTATCTCGGTTTAACTACTTTATAAAAAAGGCGTTTATTTTTTGATCTTCGTTTCTTATATAAAGTATTTAACAGTGTAATTAACTGCTCTAAAATTCTAGAAAGTTTTGGTATTTTAATTAATAGGTTTGATATAAGAAATCATGATTTATTTAATGTTGATTTTCATAGAACAAATTATGGAAAGCACTTTTGTATTACTTCTCGCATTTTGCATTTTGCTAATTTATATTTGAAAGACATGGATATTTTTTATCTAAGTTTCAATAAGTTTAAGGCATTACTATGGAAGAATTTGTTTAATTTGAATGATAGTACATACGTCATAAGAAAAAAGGTTAGTCAATTTTCTTTTTTAAATTTAATTTATTTTGATATAAGCTTTTATTGTTAAATGGTTTGTTGAACCGTAAATAAATAAAAAAATTAAAAAAATAAAGTTCAGAAAACGAATACTTTCCAGGCATTTTTCCAAGAAAGTTTTCACTTTAAGTACATACATACGCACTGTGTAAACTTAAAAACGTAAAATCTTGTCGCGTTACAGATAATCAAAACAAAACACATCTCATAGGGTTTTATTTATGACTGATTTTCAGTAATATTCTTTAAATGCGGTCGGAGGGCTGCTACCTACCCTATCCCACATTCCAATTCCCTATTACAATGAAGGTCATTGGCACCACGGCCACAGTGTCTGGGGTTGATTACAATAGCAGGTATTTATTACGGCCGCATACAATAATAAAAAAGCATGTCAGAAATATACACGCAAAACTGCTGCTCAAGCATTGATAAGCCGCGATTTCTAGATTCAAGGCGTCAAACAAAAACCGCAGGGTTTATATAACCCAACCGAATAAACGTATAATAAAAAGAGCTTTCCGGTGAGATGAAGGAATTTTTTATCCTTTAACATTTATTTGCTGCAACATCTGAAGTATGGCTATAAAATTTTATGACGTATTTGTGGAAATACATAGGATAATCAAACAATGAAGAAAAAATTCGTGACCGAGATATAGGATTTAGTGACTTTTCGTTACTTTAGTTACTGCAAAACGAAATTCGGTCTTTTTCGTGACAGTAGACACCCTGCACAAGTAATTTATTTCATTTCAATCAATCTTATATGAGAGAAAGGCATGGTTTCATTCAAATAAAATAAAATTTTCAAAATACAAAAGAATTCAGAAATGAAGGGTGCATAGGAATGAGTGGTTGTAATAGCTTAAACAACAGATATTTTCTACACCCATGCAGGCAAGACCTTCAACGTGCATTTTTTACTGTTCTATATACTTCGTCAGATACGAAAAACCATTAGTTTGGTCAACAGATGCAAACATGAAACCCGAAAGGGCGTGGTATTATGGCTTTGCTAGTTTTCGAGTACCACAAAAATAAAAAGTAAACAATAATGGTTAAAATTAGTGGTTATGAACACAACATCGAAGATAATCATTAATTAATTATGTATTACGTGCAGAAAGTACATTACTGCCAATTACAAATCTTGAGGTTTTAACCATCGTTTCGATTATTAATTTATATAGCCACTGGAGAAGGGAAAAATTAACTTCTGTCACAAGAACTGATACTGTGGGTGTAGTTATACCAACACACTCATGTACAGAACTAAGGACGTAATGGTGATGAGAATAATGAGTGGCAACCTCTAACTTATAACGAATTAGGTAATTATTTCATGAATTGTTCAATAAACTATCCGTTTGGCGATAGTAAAGTCATTCTGTATTTAACTGGGCATGGTTTTATTCACTTTTTTTTTAACTGGGCATGGTTTTATTGACTTTTTTTTAACTGAATATCTAAAAATTTTCAATTAACGTTTCTTAGTTAAAAAGACACTATGGGTGGGTAGGCATTGACCAACTAGTAGATATATGTTGTGTTAATTGTAAGTCATAACTGAATGCCACGGTTGCTCGTGTGTAAGAATCAGAATGCACGAAAGCTTTAAATCAAATGATGTGTAAATGAGGTTCAAGTTCAACGTAAAAAATTAACTACCCAGCATTTTAAAAATCAAAATGTTCTCAGTAGCCCGTATGCTAGGATGCAATAATTTTTTTGTTCTTTCATGTCAAACCCCATTTTTGTTTTTCTTTATTAGCTAAAAGTAAAGTGTTAGTCAAACAGCAAACAAAATTGTAATGCCTTGGCGTTACGTTAAATAGAAACTGGGTGGAAACTGAGAAAAGTAGAAGATAAGCTGGCTAAGTGTAGATGTGTGCTCTAGTGCTCGGTGCTTGATTTATAAATTTTATTGGAAAACAGTTATAATAATTTGTAAAACTGAACTAAACAATACAGTCAAAGATAAAGATATTAATTAAGTGGTTTTTAAAACTATTACAGCAAGAATTAATTAGCAGACTGCTAAAAACCATTCACAATAAAATAGTATTGTTGTGTTATCACATGAACTTTTATTATTATTAAAATCACTTTGATAAGAATTTGTGCTGCTATCACATTCCTGTCTTGCTTATGAATCATATTGAATAAAACCAGTATTCTACTAATAAGCAAGTATTAAAATAAAAATATAGGGTATGGAAGTTTTGAATATTTTCTTGTTTTAAAAATAATAATTTAATGGCATCCAAATGCCATAACTGTCAAAAACATTATAGCAAATAGGATAAAGCAATTATTTACAAAATGTTCCAAAGAAACCAGACAAATAGTAAAGTTCCTTTAATTATAGTGCAGTAAATGCTCGGCTTATAATCTAAAACTCAACATACCTAACATTGTGTTCCATTGATTTGTATAAAATGTCATAAATCACAGGTTTCAGTTTTCAAACAGGTAGAATTCGATTGGCAAATTACCTACACACAAGCACTCATAGCGCTTAGTGGATAAAACGAAATTGATTTTAACTAAATATTTTATTGTTGATTTATGGATTAATATTTAAATACTGCATGAAAATTACTGCATGTGCATGTAATGTAATATAATATAATGTAATGTAATAAATTAAGTAATGTCATGTAATATATTATGTAATATATTATTATATTCATATAAACTAAATCTATTTAATGTATATTACGTAAATCAAACACGGTGCTAACTCACTAGGTGGGTCAATTCTCTAATAAATTAAACTGTGTATGTTTAACCCAAAGCAGACTCTTTAGGATGACCTGTAGCAAGCCTCGAATAAAAGAAACATACCCGCAAACCTACGAGTTTCAAGTTGTCGATCAAGGTCTAATTATTAAAATTTGTAACAGTTTTTTTTAACTGCATGTCGGACCCGATCCAAACTCTTTAAGACAATTAGGAGCAAACTCCAAATAAATGAAACACCTGCAATTCAGATAAAAACAGAATACCGCAGGC
This sequence comes from Platerodrilus igneus, assembly GCA_036346225.1. NCBI lineage: Eukaryota > Metazoa > Arthropoda > Insecta > Coleoptera > Lycidae > Platerodrilus > Platerodrilus igneus. The sequence continues at coordinate 11,065,753 of JARFIW010000791.1, forward strand.
AAACCTTCGAGTTTAAAGTTGTCGATTCAAGTATAATTATAAAAATTCGTAACTGTTTTTTTAAACTGCATAGGTTGGACTCGATCCAAACTCTTTACGACGATCCGTAGCAAGCCCCGAATAAAAGAAACATACCCGCAATTCAGCTAAAAACATAATATCACGTGCAAATCTTCTAGTTTAAAGTTGTCATTCAAGGTCTAATTATAAAAATTCATAACTTCTTTTAAACTGCATAGGTTGGACCCAATACACTCTTTAAGGCCTCGAATAAAAGAAACACCGGCAATTCAGGCAAAACAGAATATCACGTGCACACTTACTTCAAGTTTAAAGTTGTCGATTAAGGTCTAATTATAAAAATTCGTGACTGTTTTTTTTAAACTGCATAGGTCGGAACGTATTCAAACTCTGTAGGACAATCTGTAGCAAGCCCCAAATAAAAGAAACACCCGCAATTCAGGCAAAAGCATAATACCGCGGACAAACCTTCGAGTTTAAAGTTGTCAATTCAAATTTAATTACAAAAATTCGTAACTGTGTTTTTTAAACTGCATACATTGGACCCAACCAAAACTCTTTAGAACGATCTATAGCAAGCTCCAAATAAAAGAAACATGCCCGCAATTCAAGCAAAAGCAAAATACCACGGGCAAACCTTCGAGTTTAAAGTTGTCGATTTAGGTCTAATTATAAAAATTTGTAACCGTTTTTTTAAACTGCTTAGATAGAACCCGATCAAACTCTTTAGGACGATCCTATAGCAAGCTCCAAATAAAAGAAACATACCCGTAATTCAGGCAAAAGCAGAACACCACGTGCAAACCTTTGAGTTTAAAGTTGTCGAAGGCAAAAGCAGAATCCTGCAGGCAAACTTTCGAGTTTGTCAATCAAGGTCAAATTATAAAAATTTGTAACCATTTTTTTAATACTGTGTAGGTCAGACTCCATGCAAATATAGATCAATCTTGGAAACTAGAACAATGATAGTAGGATTAATTAGCAATTAATGTTTTTCCTTTAGGATTTTTGTAAATAATACTCGTCAGTTGAATGCTACATTAGGTTCGTCTTTCCTTAAGATTAACATGTCTATATATACTTCAGGAATTTATTGTTAATAGAATTTAAGTTTAGGTGGAATATTATTAGAAATTATTTATAATATAGGCCAAGGTAAGTAAATTTGTAAAAAGATATCCAGCTACCTCAGTGATGGAGTAGTGTTTGCTAGAGGCAATTTATTATGAAAATTTCTCTAATCATGACAAAATTTAATACGTGTTTTTAAGGTATTTTAGAAAAATGTAAAATATAATGTGATAAATTTAGAAAACCATAAGCATAGGCGATCTATGCAGAATAAGCGTCTTTCGTGTAGAGATAATATTGGAGGGGTTGCTGAGACGAGACGGTTTGTCACCCATCAATTATGACACGAGAAAAAGCCCTTCAAGGTAAGTGAATATTGTAACATAGTTTGTTTGTATTCTGGCCATATTTATTCTTTTTAAATTTTTTTATTTATTTTTAGTATTTTTTCCACGGGAACCCACTCATGCACCACCATAGTTGGTCGAAGCACCATTAAATTATTACTGAGAGGGAGAATCAAAATTTATAATGCAATGCTCATTTTATCCTAAAGGCAAGCAAAAGTAATAACCAAGCAAATACTTATTTTTAATAGTTCAACTTGGGGTAACACTCTCTCACACTGGCAGCATAGACTATATGGTTCAGAACCCCTTATTTTGACATTAAGCATGATTAACTCAAAAGGATTGTAAATTAATAATTATAATTATAATAATATCTTTTTGTATACTTTTTATAATTTATTTTATTTCTGTCAGTTATAAAAACAAGTGCCAACACTAGCTAAACCTTTAATTGTTTTGTTCACAGACTCCTCTATCATTTTTGATTTAAATCTTTTAGTAGTAGCTGATTTGTCAGTAATGAAGCTGAAACACAATTTTTGATGGCAAGTATTAGAATAAATTACTAAATAAATGTTCCATATTGATGGCTTTAATCAGAAATTCATCTATGTGACATTTAAACAATGGAAAGCACTATTTACGTTTATATCATTATCCTTTTTGTTTGAAAAATACATTGATACCTTGAAATTCGCTAATGTCAAATCTATGATTTCAAATCTGCATAGATAGGCTGAACCGTCCCCTTTTTCAATGAAATGAGATATAAAGAGTAAGTGTACTACAGAGTATAAATTAAATGTGCTCTAGCGGAACTAGCATCGACCTTTAATGGCTGCGGAGATTGGAAAAGACATCTCAGAGGGAGGAAGTAATTCACAGATGAAGTTCTTAGAGCTCTTGATATAATTAACTTTATTTTCTTTTCTCACCTTACTGTAAAAGAATTAGAAATCGAACGGAACTTGGAGCATGAAAAATGCTAAACTTACATATTGAAATTTTGGTTCACAACATATAAACAATTATTTCTAAGTGTTAAGCGATCAATAATCAGGAAATCACAAAGTCATAATACAATGTTTTTATACAAATTTATACAAAGCTTTTTATAAAGACAATAAAATAGTTCTGTTTCAATTTTAAACTATTTGCTTGTAAACCTTTTTAACCATAAATTTCATGAAATTCCGTATGTTCACAGAGTTAGGTTATAGATAGTAAAATATATTTAAGAGCACATTTTAGTTAAGTACAAGATAATCAGAAGGCATAAATCACTGTTGTGAATACTCATATAGATAATGTTTTAATGTTAATGCACCACAATTTACAATAAAAGAAATTACATTAAAACTCATATCTAGAGTAACTGTTTTACATTGTTACTTATATTTTAGTTCTCTTTGAGTTCCAGATGGCATTTTGTAGAAAACATCTGTCAGTTGTCAAACGACTCGTCGACAAAGTAACATCTAGCAAAGTCTTCAACTTTCTAAATACATAAACATCTTGTACACCAAATATTTGCAATTTTAAATAATTAGATTCCACCAAAGAAAAAATCCCGGCATCCAGATATTTAATATTATGCAGCTAAAACTATTGCATTTGTACTCAATATTCTTCAATTCTTAGAACTAAGGTTAACTTCGTTGTACCATAGAAACTTATATTATCATTATGACATATTTTGTCTGGCTTCCGCCAAGATGAGATGGGTACCATTGTAGATTAAAATATCTTAAAAACTACGGGAGCTCGCTACAGTTACTATTTAACACATAGAACCTCAAATTTACTCGAGGATTAAATTCCCCGGGGCGACTAAAAGTGTTATATAATATAACTAACACTTATCCATGGTATCTTGCTCCTGATGCAGCGGCTTCAAAGTTTCTGAAGGGATTTCATAGTGGAGTTGTTGTCCCGGTGTTTTCCTGGCTATAGCTCTCTTTGACAAAGTGCTAATACCAATGTGTGTTCAACGATAGGATAGGTATGATAAGAGGAGTCACTGTGTCAGTAAGTAAAAGCACTACAATACACGCCTACACCTAAAAGAAGTCGGTAGTCAAGTCCTTTATTTCGATACATTCACTCCCACGAAAATGTTTCTACTCTCCAAGAGAGGTTAAAGTTCTCTAACGCTCATTGGTCAACCTTGCATGTTTTCAGACCACTTGCGCGAGTACCAAAACTTTGTGAATTTCACGTACGCTTGCATTAAAACATTAATATGCTGGGGATTTTCCCGTGCGGAGTTTTTAAAAGTTCTGTTGTGTAATCGACTAACGATAGTCGCGAAAGAGTTGAATTATAGATCCGAATACATAATAGTCAACAAAATATCAGGTAAATAACTTAAAAATCACTCACCCCAATATTATGCATGTGATCGCTTCAACAACCATAACTCAAATCTTTTATCTTCTGCACCTGTTGGACTTCGAAGCATAACGCCATAATGCCAAAAGGAGCCGACGATGTACAAAATACAGCGATAATGAAAATTCAACAAATTCAAAACAAAAGATAACTTCATAACCAAACATTCCGCCCACTGTAAAACCCAGTTTTTATCCAAAATGCAAAGGAATACAAAAAACCGAATACCCCGATAGGGGAATAAACCAAAAAATATAGTAAAATAAAACACTAATAAATTATAAAGTTTATTGGTTCGGGAGAAAACACAGTTTTATAACTGGACGCCTAAACACTCCCGAACTTGTCCGTACACTCACAACCCGCACCTGTCCATCTGTCCCAGAATGTAGGTCCACTATACGCTCCAATTTTCAATGCATTGGAGAAGAAAATTCATTGCAAATTAGGGATTCAATTTGTGCATGGGCTCTGAAACAAAGTTTGCCCTTCTGGATCTGATCCATCTCCAATTTAAAGTCAACTTGTTGAACTTATTTAATTAACGTTAATAACGAATGTCGGAGTTCGTTGTTTGTAAAGTTGCCTAAAATAGGTTTACCTTTTCGATACAAACTAACAAACCTCAAACAATAACAAAAAACTTTTTGTAACTTGGACAACGTCGTAAATCTATCTATAAAGATACTGGCCAAATTTCTTCAGTGGTTGCCATTAGACAAGTATTGTCTTTAATCTCCTCTTTAGTTGAACCCCAAGACGGTTGCATTGGCCACTCCTCATACGCCTCACACAAAAACGAAGGTCCCACCCACCAAAGGGTTTCAACACAACAACTGAGAGGGAGACAGGCCCCTAGTCGCACAATCATAGCTATTATTTTGTGATGAAACATGAAACCGCTGATTACTAAGTAACCATTCTTGTATTAAGGAAACTTTATTTGCCACAAAAGTCTTGTACCTGTATGATGGAGCCCTTAACCACACTAACATGATCTGTGAATCAGGCCATGCATTCACTTTCACCAAATTAATTTTGTTTGCAAAAAACTCTTTCCACAAAAGTTATCTAGTCCGTTAATAAGACCGCTGCACACAATTCTAACTGGGGGATCGACAGCTTCTTAAGATGAGCCACCCGCATTCGACTAATAACCAAATAAGTCAATATCTCCATTAGAATGAACTACATGCTGATATACTGCAGCAGCAAAAGCAATCTCACTGCTATCGCAACACCCATATAACTCACAAACTGTGGAAGTAGTCAGATTCCAAAATCTAGGAATAGAAATTTCCTTTAAAAATGGTAATTCTTCTTGGAATATTTTCCAAGCTTTGGCAATATCTTCTGGAGCTTCTCATCCCAATCCAAATGTAAAGTCCAAAGCAACTGGATTAAATGTTTGGTAAAAATAAAAACTAGCAATAAAAACCCCAGAGGATCATACATCCTTGCAAGCTCCGACAAAATGGAGCAATTAGTACATAAAACAGTTGTAGCCAAAATGGTATAAGAAAAACAGTCGGTTGTAGGACTCCTTTGCAGTCTCAAAATCTTAATATAGGCTGAAACATCTTTGTCGAATGAAATAGACTGCCGAACCGATGCAGCCAAAGGTTCATTGCTCGCAAACTTCTTGAGCTTAAACCCTGCCTTTTCCAATAACGAAATTAATTTTGGACCTGGTTCTAATGAATCATCCAACGAAATCCCACATGATGATTTACTCGAAGCATTCATAACCACGTGCAATGTTGTCGAAGTGGATCCCGATTTCAAAACCCCATGATTAGTATTTAAGGAGTGGAGGATACAGATGTTTGTCCTTACGATTTAATTTTGTTTTGCTATCCAAATTAGTTATTAGTTGCATTTTATGTGCGTTTTGTGTTTAATTATACTTTCAGGTACAGATGTTCAAAGGAGAAGGCGAATTGTTTGGTATATACTGTCGTTTCAATCATTAGTACCCCTCCCTCCAATTTTCGACTGTGTTTAGTGCAACATTCGTTTTCTTGCTTTTTCTCCCCCTTTCATTTGTTACCAAATAACGCAAGTGAGCATTTCGTTACTGATTTCGTTTTCTTACTAGTCCACTCATATTACAGGTAGCAATATAATAAAACAATATTTAATATACAACTAGACAAGCTGTTTATTTATTATTAAACCATTTTTAGTTTAAATATCTCGTGCAAAAATGAATGGTTTTGTATTTAAATTTAGAAATTGCAAGCACCATATTCTCAAAAACAATACCCGCGAGAATGAGGTATATTATAATATTTTATAAGCATTCACCAATTTTGTTAAGCTCGCCATGTAAAAAAATATTATAAGGAATGTAAAATACAGTATTAATCAAATTCATGATTTTAACATTAAACAGTTTGAGCAGACTATTCAGATTTCTAATAGAAATTATTTCTAATGTACTCATAATACAAGTTATGACACAAAATAGAATTTGTGTTATTCATTTATTTAGAATTTTTAAAGTATTCTAATTTTAAAATGAACACCATACACTGATTAGGTTTATTTTACAATACGAACACATTAAGAAGAACATGTGTGTGTTCTTGAATCAGTTACTATAAAGCAGCCAAAATCTTTCATGATTGTGACTAAATAATCTCTATTTCAATACATAATAGATAAATTGCTTTGAAAAACAAATCTAGTATTAGATATTAAACTACTTACTCATCTTTATCTATGGCATTAGATAAAGTGTTTCCTAAATTTGTTGCAGTTGCAGGAAATGGATTTTTTACTGCAATGCCTCTTACGTAATAAAATATTGCAGCTAATTTATCTCCTTGGCTAGCTTCTAGCAATGCAAGTTGATTGTACGGTTGTCCGCTTGTTGGAGATAATAAAATCGCATGTCTAAAATGTAACTATTGGTAACAGCATCATTTAGTAATTAATACCACAAACTTATAAAAACTTTCAGCTTGTTTCCTTTGATTACGGTATCTTGCAATATCACCAAGATGTACCAAGCAGTACTGACATATATAAATACATGATGAGGTTTGTGGTGGATTAAGTTGTTCGGAACATGTCAACTTTGCTTGTCCATAAATATTCATTTTTTTCCGAAAAGGCAAATCTAAATCAAATGCTGTACATAATTCATGCAATAATGTTAAGTAAAACCCAGATGCTGCTTCTAAACACCATGCCAAAAGCGCTTGTGAGTCAGAACGTTGTGGGTTCTATAAGAAAAAAGCCAAAATTAATATTTATTTATTTAGTTACATCCGACCAAAGGAATAATTTCCAATTACAGGTGCAGCAGCCACCTTGACAAAATACAAAATAATTTTGGTTTAAATACAGTAATCAACAATTATATAATACCTACAATATAAAACAATAATAAACAAGTATAATGTAAAGATAAAGGAATGTAACTAATCGCAGAATGAGCAACATTAAGAATAAAATTTGCGGTGTTCAAAAATATATCACAGCTACTACAAATTCGGTTATAAGAACACAGCACACATGGGAGACTTGGTTAGCGCATTTAGCAACCAGAGTAGAAAAGAATTCGAGTTATTTAGTGCTAGATTTAGGAACTAGTATATTGATGTACGATACTAATTCAGGAGAGTGTATGACATTATGACGTAGTTTGTATAAGAAGGTTATACCAGCCATTAACATACAGGTCTCCAAGAAAGACATGTTAAATTTATTTAACAAAAAATTTGTTAAGTTTTACACTAGTGAAGTAGTATTATAATCTTAATATAAAGTAAAATACAGTTATGCTTTACTCGCATTGCCAATCAGACACAACCCTGGATGTAATTTGTACGTCCCCAAATTTGGTTGCATGTATTGCCGTCACATGTAAAGCCGGCAAAAAAACAATAGTCAGGGGCTTACTTGGTTTTTGTAGGAACCAAGGGCCTCCTCCGCTAGTCTTTAAGTCAGGGGCGCCGGCAAATACTTTCTTCTATGTGTGGATAAACTTTAAGTGTACCTACACGTTAGTGTAACATGAGATAGTTTTTTAGGTGGAGGAATAGGTATGCAGATAGAAAAGAATCACATTTCTCCAAAAACTAACACACATACACATTCGATTTTCTTGATCACTGATAGTCAAGTCCCTTACTTTAAAATACGTTGCTCTAGAAATAAATAAAAACTGTACTGTTCTGAATCAACCTCAGAAATTCAGTGAGGCATAGTTACTTTTGAAATCTCTAGCTAATTTAATTTCAAAAGAAAGTAATGTAAAGTTTCATTTCAAATTAAGACAATTGATGCTCATAAAAATGTCTTGGAAAAATGATAGAGATGAGAAATTACAGATGTAGAATCAAGAATGTGTGGTATAAACGAGATGGTAAAACAAGGAATTGAAAAAGAAACAAATAGAAATTAGCAGGAAGCCAGAAAGCAAATATCCAATAGGGGAGATATTGAAAATAAGAGTGAAATTCATTGTAACAAATATAAATTCTACAGTATCTGATCCTTTTGTTTTGCATAATAACCTCAGAATAAACAATTTCATAATAGAAGTGAATGTTATTACCATTTAATTCGCTTTGGATTTACTGTAAGAATTTATTCAGTTATAACAAATATTTTAAAATTATCCCAAGAACAAGACGTCTTAAAATTCTTTTATACGCCAGTCACTTGTGTTGTCTAATTCGTAGGCGGTCTGCATCCACTTTGAAAAATTACTGAGTTAAGATAGTGCTTGCGCAGAGTATCACGAAGTGGTGCTTCTGACAAATAAGCCGTTCTTTTAGATTGACAGTATCGAAAAGAGAACTCGGCCATTTTGCTCGAGTACAGCAGTTGTTAAGAGCAAATATGGCACTTTTACGTGCCAGCTGGTGTCTCAAAATATCCATCTAGGTCGGCGGTGGGTTCAAGGTCGTTCTGGAGGGGGCCGGGAATGGGAAATTTTCCCGAATTCTGTCCAGGCGACCGGAACAGAGAGTGAAGCGACAATGTGGTCACCAGCCATCGAAATCCATTAACGGTGAGATGATAATTTTTAGGAAATTCTAATGCTAAAAGAAACTTTAATTTTCTCAGCGCATCGGTGGATTACAAATAAACTTTAGTAATAAGAAGAATTGTAGGTCGCCTATATGGTGTTTATTTAGAAGAAAAACATGACGTAAGCTTTGGTTGGGAAATTTTTTATGGAGTTGGAATTTTTAATATACGTACGAAATTCAGGTATTTACAACCCTGATGAATACTGGAATTCATTCCCGGTGAGAGTTTCAATTCGTTTATGTGGTTATGGTAGAAGCCTTAATATCTAGATTACAAACTTTTAGAAATGCTCGTACAGTTGCTTGAAATATTGCATTTAGTGAAAGTATAAATTTTGCATTTAGGATCTAGTATAAAAGATTGTAGCAATAATCATGTTCCAATAGTTCTATATCAAATTCATTTTCTTGTTTGGCGTTGAAATTTAAAGTCTAATAAAAAAGAAAGGGAAACCTTGTTCCGTAGATGTAAATCGAAATATATAGGGATACATGTGAGGCATACATATGGCATTTATAAAAAAGTTTATAAAGTCCAACTATAACAAAACTTATCTATTTATACTATGTCTGATAATTAGTAGATTTACTGTGTTATTCCTGTACCATGTCAAACTAAATTATTTTAATTTATTTAATCTATCTGATTTCAAATACTTTTTCTGCAACAAATATTACGTGTTAGATTTATTGAAACTTATTGTGAACCAATCTAACAGATCTGTCAATTGGGATTATTAAAATTTTTTTTCTTGAAAATAGCTCTAAATATCAAAATTTCATTATTTAAAGATTTTTTATTTTAAAGTAGGTAATCCTAATATTACAATACATTAGAATATAAAATAAAAAGAACATGTTTTCTTAATTTAAGTAAATATAAATAAAAATACATTTAGTGTTTCTTAAAGCAACTATTACTTAACTAGAATAAATAAAAAAAAAATAAAAAATAAGAAGTGTGAAAATTATAATTACTCCTACCAAGTTTAGGTCATTTGGTTTATTTTATAAAGTACTTACATTTTAGTTAGGTTTTAGTTTTTTCATTAATTCCCGTTTAAAAGATGTCAATGTATTACAGTCTCGAATATCTTTTGGTAAATATATTTAATCAGACCTTTGAAGAATATTGAATTCATAGTCTTTTTCAATTTGGTCCTTGCAATATATAAATTGACTTGTGACCTAGTTTCGTGGTTGTGTATTTGGTGAGCATAAATAATAAACCCATCAAAATAACTTGGCATTAATCCATTGATAATTTTAAAAATAAATATCATTGTTAAATATTCAATTTTTTCAGTAACCGATAACCATTCTAGGGTGCTTAACATTTTTTGAATGTTAGTCATTTTGCTACATTCCAGTATGATTCTAAAACCTCTGTTCTGTAGTTTTTGAAGAATACTTAATTTATTTTGGTCAAATAAATATAGTATTGTTGTGCCGCAGTAGTCAAATGTGGTTGAATGATTGTTTTGTAGACTGTAATTTTAGTTGTTAAAGACAATTTAGGTGCTAATCTTGAGAAGAAATATAGTTTTTTTGTAATTTTATTTTTAACATAATCAAAGTGATTTTTAAACGTTAAAGTACTGTCCAACATAATACCTAAATACTTAGTTTGTTCAACAATTTGTAATATTTCATCCCCAATCTTCAATGTAATAGCATTTCTATCGAGTTTATTTAATTTATTAGTATTTCCAACAACCATTGCCACAGTTTTGCTTGTATTAAGTTTCAACTTGTTTATTTGAAAGTATCTATAAATTTTATCCAAGCTATTATTCATTTTATTTGTTGCTGTTTGTATATCAGACTCTTTGATTACAAGTAGGGTATCATCAGCATATAGATTAACAAATTCACATTCGTGGTCAATACTCTGAAAATCATTTAAATACAAAATAAATAACAACGGTCCTATAACACTTCCTTGAGGGACCACCATTTATACTAGCATTCAACTAGATATTGAATTTCCTACTTTCGTTTTTTGTCTTCTATTTGACAGGTAGTCATCCAACCATTTTATCACTGTTCCACCAATGCCGTAGTGTTGTAACTTAGTCAATAATAATTGTCTGTTTACTGTCTCAAATGCTCTTTTAAGGTCTAAGAAAACAGCAAGCATATACTCATCATGATCAATGTACTGCTTCCACTTACTAAACGAGGAAAATTATGAATCCTTATTCTGTATAAAAAAATGATTTTACTTTTAAATAATATTCTTGAGATTTTGTTAACATATACTGGAGAGAAAGAAAAGAATTACTTTAAATTATATTTTTGGGTACAAAGCACTAAGTCTTTTATTTCAGAGTATTTAAATTAATGACGTTACCACTCGAGAAGATAAAATTTGAGTAATGAAACTTGAGGGACAACCAAGCAGAGTTATGTTATAGAAGTGATGAAAATGATTTTTTGTGAAATCCATTTTTAGGTATAACACTTTTACAGTGGTAATTTCATGCTGTTTAACTTATGAGTATTGTTGTATTCTTTTGTAAGACGCAAATTGTGTCTCTAGATTAAAATTTATTGTGTAACATTTTCTTTCAGAATCATCGCAACAGGAGTTGAAGTAGCTACTTTCGAGAGGTTTCCAGAAATGTTGTTTTGTTTAACTTGTATATTTTTTTAGATAGTCACTGTAGCCTGTGGGTTTCTGCATCTTCTCACAGGATACTTCGGATATTTATTGTCCATATAGATGCGGTGGCGCTCAATCTTCCCCCTTTTCGATTCCTGTTTATAGTTGAGTTTACTTTACATCCATGCCCATTCTCATTGCTCACCCTTGGGGTAATTCCCAGACTAAGCCGTGAATATTGTGAAGCTCGTGAGTCTATTGGAGGCGGTAACTTTAAGAATAAAGTCTTATCAAATAAAAATCGCTTCGCTGACGCCCAAAGTAAAAATCATAGTATTGATGAGTCGAACCACGCCCAAAAAACAAAAGAAAGAAAACAGAGAAAGTTCACTTCATCATTTTAGATGAAAACATTCGAGAATTCAACGCAAGTAACATTATACTTAAAATAGATGAAGCTATGAAACGAATTCCCAATCTAGTTAATACGACAGGTTCCGAAATTACACTGCATCAAGAACGAGAGATTGTGCCTGATGAAAAAAAACAATGACAAACTAATCATCTCAGAACGATAAGTTCAGTAATTGCAACAGAAGTTGTGGTTGAAAAACTGAGCTAACCAAAAATTTGTTTGATGATCTTACAAATGTAATAATGCCAGTCATTTGTGAAAAAGAGGTAGACCTAAGGGCAGAAACTACAACAATCGGCTTATCAAATAAAAAGGAAAAGCAAAGAAAAATTTCAAATATTCAACGAGTATGCGACAGACAATATTTTTACTTAAACGTCTAGAGTTATGCATTTGTTATTTTTAAAAAATAAAGTTTATTTGTTTCTTTATTTGTTCTCTTATTTTTCACATCTGCCTGATGAACTGTTTTCTTAAGTAAAAATTAGGCAACGTCAATACTGAATAAGTCTATATGTATATGTTTAGGTAGAAATTTTACTTAATACCCAGGGGCAGACTGGCAAGGAAGAGGCCCAGTGGGATATTAGTACTAAAGGGTCCGTATCTGTTGATAAAAACAAAAATGAAGTGGATCCTTGCTTATTTACAATATTGTTGCAGTGTGGCTGCACAGATCTACAAAACCCTAATTCGTGGCCCGTAAAACCCCCATAACAGAATAACAAGATGCGGCGGTTAACTATAAATAAATATTTATCCATGAAGTATGCATTGGCTATTTTATAAGTTAATTAATGTAAGGGTAAAGTACATTTAGTAATTAATAATCGATTTCCGTTTAGTAAATCGATAACCCTGAACAAACGTGATATAAATATTATCTTACAGTCAAGAGTCAACACTACATTATTTGTGGCAACGTAATCATTGTCACATGTTGGTTTCTCAACTGCGAGCCATATGTTAGCTCTTCTCATTATTATGCCCATATCACTTTATGCTGACGTGCTAAACGGCAGCACTCTTAATTTTTTATCGTAGGCGAACTTGTGGTGCAGTCTTCAAGGTTTAAAACTAGTTTTTCTTTTAGGAAGAAAACCTCACTTTAAATCGGTGAGGATTTCATTTGATGGAGTGAGGCTCAGGGGGACTTATCCCCTCCCCATTGTTAATACAACACCATTACTGCATTATATTTGATCGAAGTGGGTCAAAAAAATAATAAACATCAGCTGCCGGCCGGTATAAACTATGAAGGCCACTGGTAGTTGTTATTTTTGTATTGTTGTATCGGTACAGTAATACTGGATATTACAACTTTGCATGTTAAAATGAACGATTGATAGCAAAATCGACATAAACATATTACTTAAGAAAAATGCCAGTTGACAATAGCAAACTCGGCATTTATCTGAAGCTATGGGCTGTTTGACTTCTGGCAGGGTTGTAGTAATAATTTGATTAAATTCCACCAAACTGCGGAATTTACAGCAAAGTTCCTAAGAGTGAAAGTGCCTAACCGAAATGCTGTTCAGGACCTCATTACTAAGTTTCGCAAGACCAAAAGCGTTTATAATGCTTTCAAATCAGACAATCCATCCACCTTCATAGCCGAAAAAAAGATGTTGGACGTGCAGGATATGATGCTGCAAAGTCCAAAGAAATCTGTTAGACAACTAGCTCAACAGGTTCACGTGTCCGTTGGTTCTGTTCGCAAGATTCTGCTGAAGTCACTGCAAATGTATCCGTACAAAATTTTGGTAATGCATCAACTGAAAGACACAGATTACTCGGCACATGTGAACTTTTGGAATAGGTTTCTGTCCTTGCTGCAGGACAATGGTGAAGGGATTCGTGAAAAAACGTTTTTCACGAACAAGGCATGTGTGGACAAGAAGAATTCGCATGAATATAAGGATTTACAACTGCGTAATAAGAAGGTTGGTGTTTTGTGCACCGTGAATCGTACATGCATCATTGGGCCAATCTTCTTTCAGGACACCATCAATGCAAAACAGTACCACACAAGCATTCTGGGGCCCTTCATCGGAGAACTGAATGAAGACGACATCGAGGATGCCTATTTCCAACAGGATGAAGAAAATGCACATATTGCCCACATGTCAATGAACTTTTTGTCGAACATCTTTGGTAACCACATCATCTCTTGGGAGCTCTGGTCTCTTCAATCAGCCGACTTAACTCTACAAGAGTACTTTCTGTGGAGTACGTTGAAGGCAAAGGTCTATGGAGACAATCAACACGCCAAACAGTAACTGTAAGCTGCATTGACCGATCACATTCAAGACATCACTCCAGATGTTCTACATGACTTCAACAACTTGCAGAAACGTGTGAACCTGTGTCTCCAAATACAGAGGAAACACTTCGAGCATCTCCTCTAGTTGACAAATCACCTTATATTTAACCACTGCCATATATAATCGTAGTTACTTTATTAACCACTGTATAGTTACTTTATGAACACCCGGTATACATATATATATATATATATATATATATATATATATATATATATATTGCTGTGATAAGGGGTTGTTTAAGGGTATACTTGATAGTAAAGGTCGTTTAGAAATGAGAAATTACCATAGGCAGCAGAAAACTGCATTTATTTAGGAAAGAATTAAGAAATGGACATAGTTTGTAAATAGTAAGCAGTCAACACCCTGTATATAAAGTATAAATAGTTTTAAGCGACGCAAATAAACATAGGAAGACGCATAGTTAGCGTAGAAACCAGGTAAAATAGAAATCAGGTAAATAGTAAATATTTAATACCCTGTAGATAAAGTTTTAGTTAATATAGGTAAAGCAAGTAATGATATTTTTCAGAGGAAGCACGCGTATATTTATAAGTAAACGATAAAGTGTAATTAGACACGCATTCAAAAGAGTTCCAAACAATTAGATTAATACGGAGATAGAAATAGAGCTTCAGGTAGCATAGGTAAATGCGTGCAAATAGCTAACCATTTTGGATAAGAAAGGAGATTAAAAATTGCGTGAATAACATGTAAATATGAAAATTAAAAGTCGAATTGCATCAGTTGATTATGAAAAAGCAATTAGATCTATCAAAACACAGCATGTTGATAATGAAGACAGCTGCGGCCAGCTTACAATTATTGGGAATCATGGAGAATTACATCAGAAACTGCTTTAAATGTAATTATTTGATTGGTTATAAATGGGCGACGAGTTGTAGACCATACCCACTGACGGAGTGGGAATTCAATAATATATTAGCAGGTACAGTGATAATGAGGTCAGTTTGCAACTCAACAAAGGCCGAAGTGCGCCGCTATGAAATAAAGTAATACGTAATAATTTTAAAAGTGAAAGATAAAATAAGTGCTAATATGAAGATTTTAATTGCCGATTAAACGGCTTTGAAGTACGGGGGAAAACAAAATACAATTTCGAAGTACGGGGGGGGGGACAAATAATACAATTTGAGTAAGGGAAGAAAATAAACTACGATTTCAAGTCAGAGGACAATGATAAGAAGAATTCTATTCTAAGTTTGAGGAAATTGATTGATAAGAAGTAATAAGTCTGAAATGAAACGACAATAAATTGGGGTGCATAAATTAATAATGGTAGTCCATAGTGTAATGGCAATAATTTAAATGTAATCCTGAATTGGAGGAAGATAATTTTTATTCAAATGGAAGCGTCGATGTGAAGAAAATAGACCAGGTCAGATTTTTTAGTTATAAGACATTTTATTTTTCTATATATTTTCTATATATTTTTATTATATTATTATTTATATTGAATTTGCTTAATATAATATGAATGTGAAAAAGTCAACAAACGAAGTTGCATACGCATAAAGTGAGCAATATGATAACAGGTTTAGAACGTTCTACACTTCGTTGATAAGGATAATAGGTTTTTTTGGTGACTTTGGGTTTTGAGTAAATAGTATATGATGTTTAATAAATGAAATTTACAACATTAACTAATTGAAAAGTGTATTTCAAATAATTTACAAAAAGCTGTACATAATATTGGTTTCATTATATAAAATCGAAATTAACTGAATTTCATAATTCCAAATAAATGCTAGTCGAGGTCATAAGACAAAGTCTATGGGAGTAATTTGTTAATTTAAATAGTTCAAGGAGGAGCTACGAGTTGAATAGGAAATTGATAACAAGTAAGGCGGTAACATATCGAATTTTGTTATTGGTTGACAAGGTTGGTTCAAGATAAAATCCAGTTAAGTTTCTGGAGGGAATAGATAGTAATATTAATAAGACAGCCCAAGGTCGGAGATAATTACAATCTTGTTTATACATAGTAATATTAATATGGTCGCTCAAATTATTTAGAGTACATAGCAAATAATATAACAGCTCAACGAAGGGGCTCGATAATTACAGTAGTAGCATAGCAAATTAATATGTCGCACCAACGTGAGAGTACGAATTAAAACACGATAATTCCAAGCTCATAGCAATATATATATATATATATATATATATATATATATATATATATTGTTATGTATAGGGAGCTACCAAGAGTTCTAAGGGTTGTTTAGTACAAGGTAGTATATGCCAAGCAAAATTATACACATATTTGATCACATAAACTTAAAAATATATGTTTGCCATATTTTTCATATACTAAAATACCATTCAAAATGGTAGTTGAAATTAAGTGCCAAAAGGTAATATTAAAATGACTAAATGACGTAGTAAGATGTACAGTGCTCAAGGGTTTATGCCGAGTTTCAATTTTAAAGGCCTTTGAAAGTACATTTGCCGTCCAAAAACCGGATGCGTCTATGGACGTTTACTATCAACCACGCATCCAGGTTCAAGTGTTATTTGTTTTGGTTTTGCATTTTAAACAGAATCAACTTTTGGACAATATTTGTAAACTCAAAATTATTAGTTATAACAATGTCAAATATGATTGGTGAACTGTAAATATTTAGGACAAACACTAGAATTTTATGTAATTAAGGAAAGTGTAAAAGGACATGAACTATGGTATGTGCGACACAAACGAAATGTTAGGATGTTATTGGACGATTTAGTTATGTACTTTAAAGTGTAGTAGGCAAGAAAGTTAAAATGGTCGCCTTGGAAAGCAAACAAGAGGGGTTTTTTTCGAAATTCTTTTGTAAAAAGACGTGTTTTTTAAACTGTGATAATTTGTATACGATTTAAAAGAAGTTAATAAAAGTATTTGTTTTTAAAGAGTTTTGATTCAGTAAAGAAGGGTAAAAGAAGTAACAGCGACGAAAGTAATAAGTGTAAAGAGTAGTGATAGTGCGACGGTGAAACGACGAAAAGTATATAGAATTGGAACGATATTGGGAAAGGTAGCAGGCAGTTGAGTGGTCATACATAGGAAAGAAGTGAGATTTGGATAGCGATATTAGGTAGCAGGACATCGAGTGGTTATACAAGGGAAAGAAGTTGGATTTGGATAGCGATAATTAGGTAGCAGGACATCGAGAGGAATTATATAAGGAAAGACGTTGGATTTGGATAGCGATAATTAGATAGCAGGACATCGAGAGGAATTATATAAGGAAAGACGTTGGATTTGGATAGCAATTTATAGATTTGTAGCGGGGCATAGAGCAATTTGTATTAGGACGACGAGTAGATTTGGATACGATAAGAAGAAGCGGACGAATTATTTGAAGACACGAGGAGCGGAATTTTGGAGAGCAGCAATTGGTAGTGGAGAATTAAAGCAGAAATTAGCACAGGGGAAGTTACAGCACTGGGTATTCAAAATTCTAAATTCGGGTTAATTATTTCAGGTATTGGGAGCAGCTAAATTTCAGAACAACACCTGGAGGCGGTATCAATCATTCAACCAGATAGGACATCAGTGTAAAGACGACACGGCGATAAGGATTTTGAGCCAGCAGTTAGAGCGCCACATACGAAGTATAAACCAGGTGAGTGCTGAGATATCTTAAAACGTCAGAAATAGTCATATAATTTTGGTAGTAATTTAATTTGGCACAAAGCGACTTTGATCGTAGTAAAATTTTGGCATACACAAAAGTAGAGTAAAATTTTGTACTAAAACAAAAGAGTGTGCACGTTGGTTGGACTTTGCACATCTACTTATAACAGAACTCACTATAAGTAGTTTGAACACCCTGAGATTTAAGAGCTTAAATAGTCGAGGCATTGAAATAAATAGTTAATTAAAGAACCAACCATACGTTGCAAGTGCGGGGCGTGCATTAGGTGTGCACATTTCATAAAAAGGCGCGACAAAAAGGGGTAAAATATATATATATTTCTTATTTTATTGAAATCTGTGTTTATCCATGTTACAAAAAGTCACTTCAATTATGCTAAAATCAACAGTTTTCGCAATATTTAATCCCTACCTTGGCTTGAATGTAAAGGTCGAGTCAAATTCTAAATGCCCAAGTAAACATTAATCACT
Organism: Platerodrilus igneus; assembly: GCA_036346225.1. NCBI lineage: Eukaryota > Metazoa > Arthropoda > Insecta > Coleoptera > Lycidae > Platerodrilus > Platerodrilus igneus. The sequence continues at coordinate 11,084,110 of JARFIW010000791.1, forward strand.
TCCTAGCCAACGTAGTACCTTCGGGTGGAGCATTGAAAATCAAATGTAGGGGTATACTGTACTGACAAGAGGGTTCCATATGGTAGACACAAGGGCAAGAGTATACCCAGAAAGCAAAAAGGTGCATTTGTAGAGATTTGTGTAATACTGATGATAGCTCAAAGCTGGGAAATAAGGGAGTACGAATAGGAGATCAATTTCGTTGCTTAGACAGTCAAGCCATGCAGCACTCGAAGCAATCTACTCTCCCAGGCCAAGGTGTTCACTGGTTTATAATTGTATGGGTTAGTAAAAACAATCAATTAGTCTAGTCGCTGGATGGTTTCAAATCCTTCTTTATCTACTACTGCTACTACTACTAGATACTAAAAAACTAATTATGTTAAGTTTAACATTTTCTAAATTTCAAACGAAACAATTGCAGTCTCACCTACTCAATTAAATGTTTAGTTCTATCCCTAAAAAAAGGATTACTCAGCTAAATTTGGGTAGGCAATGTTCCATGCTTATGTATACATCAAAAAGTCGCACACATCAAAATAATCCAGGCCGTAAATTTAATTATATCTTAGTTCCATCAGCTACATCTAGATGGTAACACATGCAAACAATTGCAGATGCTATGGAGAATAGTTTTGCTCACATGACGTATCAGTATTGGCGAGTTCCTTGTTTGATAAATATGTCGTTTTACCAAGAACTGCGAGTTTTTATACTGAACAGTATTTTTCAAGTCATTCATATTTGTGTGTTGTAAATGAATTTCGTGAGAAAAATCTAGAAATCAGAGTACCTAATAAGTCAACAATAACGAGAGTCATCGCCCGTTCCCATGAATTTGAATCATTTACAGACAAGTAGAGTACCAGGAGACGGGTCATTTTGACTGATGTCTGAAGTTAGAAATTTGATGTTGCATTCGCCTTCAAAGCTAGAAAAGACAATAACACTCAGATTTCATATGATTAGGGCTCAGAAAGAAGTAAAAAATTTAAATTTCACGTACATCATGTTCGTTGGTTGCACCAGGACAGTGCCACATGTTACACATCAAATGAAACAATGCATTTCTTACGCGAATTTTTGGCAAGGGTGTCATTTCTAAAAGGTTATGGTCCCACGTTCTTTCAATTTAACATCTTCAGATTTTTGTGGGGTTACGTTAGAAGGGTTTATAAACACACCGGATGAACTGAAGATGAACGTAACAACAGATATTAACAACCTCATGGTCAATATACGGCAAGAGTATCCTCAAACATGGTTAAACAAGTTCATTAATCATACATTACTGAACAAGATAGCCATTTTGAGCATATCTTGTAAAAATACTACTTGCTTAAATTTTGATATGCGCAACTGTTCGATCGCTGTGCGTATATTTTAAAACCCAACCCAGAAATATAAATACTCAATGTATTAGTGTCAGACAGTGATAGTATATACATTCCAGAGTAGTTTCAAATGTAACGAATGACAACTTGCTAAATTTGACTTTTTTTTGCAAATGATGGTTCGTCTTTAAGATGCACGAGTTGAAAAAATATGTAACAGTGGCCAACTAATGTCCACATATTTTTGCCGAAACAAAATTTTGAATAAATTTTAGACGGATTTGTTCAACAATTGCAGAATAATGAACTTTAACATGACTGTTTTCAACAAGACGAGGCAACAACAAACAACATGATTAAATTACATCTTTTTTCCAGGAGAGTTTGATGATTGGCCAATCAGTTTGTATAGTAATTAGGCTGAGATCGCCTGAAGTGTCTATTATAAATTATTTTATCCACTACTTAAGGAATATTGAGAAATTCAATAAATAATTTTCAAAAGCTAATAATAAGAATTCTGGAAGTGTGTTAGCATAATAAAAATGTTATCAAACTGATTTGGCAAGATGGAAATGACTACGCTGCGAGCGAAGTGGCAGACTAAATATTATTAACCTTTCAGAAGGTATTTAGTTCCTTTAACTTAATTATAGCAACTCAACGGCGTTTAGCATTACACCAAAACAATTTTGAGAGTATGATATAAACTGATACAAGCATTCTCTATTTCAGAATCGCCCAGGACCAAGATAATTTTTAATACCCGGGACAATTTTACGTAATAAAAAAAATATTTATAATTATATCATAACTCTCCCATTATTTTTTAGGCGACTGCTACCATAAAACTACTTAGTGAAAAACATTACGAACCACTAGATATCACACATGCTTCATTTGTTCAATATTAAACTAATTGAGGTTTAGTAAAATTATAAAGCAAAACTGCCTTTCAATTTGACTGACATATATTAAAACAGATTTAAGTCGAGTCAATCTCCTTATAAAATTAAACAGTGTACAGTACCACGAAATATTTGAATATAGAGTCTAGGAACAAGAAAGTATATACCACATAATAAATTCTGAATATACTAACTCGCTTATCTCTGGCTTGTTCCTGTAAAATACTAATGTGATTCTTAAAACCCACTGTCCATAGTTCCTGTTCCACCTTTTTGTCCAACGCATATTCCAAATCAAGCACAAGTACTTGATGGTAAATTGTTTGTAGTTGCTGTTGATCAGTCCATGCTTGTGAGTCTTTCAGTAAGTCACACTTGCGAGTAACCTTAGCCTTTAGGGTATCTGCTTTTCTAAAATTGTAATTACACAGTATATAATTTTAAAGAAAAATGTAAAACTCACTGCAGTGCTTGGACAGCTGCTTTACATCCCATCTTGACAAAAAACGTACACAAGATATTTTTCTAAAATGCTCTTGATCAAACCTAGAAAATCATCCTAGAAGTTTACATTGTTGTTGAATTCTATTAATCAAACACTTCTTGTATTTTTTACAACAGTACAACATAAATATATGTACAAACCATAATAAAAATATTACCTAATTAACATACTACATAAAAGTGAGATATGTTATCATGTTTTCCAATTCCTATTTGACCAATTTATTATTGTTAGCGTATAGCTAACGGTAAAATTAAATCAAAATGTGTATGTGTATATTTTTAAAACGGTCTAAACTTGAAATATATATTGAATAAGCTAATTAAATGCTTACAGGCCTTTATATCAAATTTTTAAAACAATAAATTTTTCTTATATAATTATACAAGATCAAGTATGATAACAGATAAACTATTGAACTGTTAAAAGTCTTTGCACACAATATTTTAAATGTTTAATATTATTGTAGAAATATAAGTATATCATTATGTTTGAAATTGTCTAAGAGAGTGAATATCAAATAAGATAACGAAATGTTAAAAGGGCCTTGTGTAAGATTTTAAATATATTGTAGCGGGCTACTATTAACGCGTTCACCAATAAAGAACTAGTAATAACAAAAGTTTTTATTATTCACTATTCACAAGTTTAATTAACAGTTTGTGCCTTATTTATAGATGGCTTCAGTCCATTTAACAATGAAGCAATATCACACTAATGCTATTTACAAGCACTAATATTTTCTTAAACTAAATCCTTAACCATAAGTCTTCTTTTTTTTAATTTAGTAATGCCTGATCAACAATAACAAGTTATTATACAAGGCAGATTTGTAATCCGAGTTTTAATATTAGTAGCTAGTGGGTCTATCTAGAGCAATAGGTTCCCCAACATTACATAGCTATTTATTGTGAGTGACACTAATTATTTGTAGCTGATAATAATATTTAGTACGTTTTGTTGCAGATAAATATCTTGTGGTAGCTTCATTTTCAGCCTAGTATGGATGTTAGGACGGCCTAGGACATTGATCCAATTTCCTGTAGTGATTAGTTGTCAGCTTTTTAATGAATTTTGACACTTCTGACAATTCGAATTCTTGGTGTAGTTGTTTATTTATAATGTACCACTCCGCATTTACTGCTATACGTAGAATTTTATTTTGCAGCACTTGCAATTTATTTATATTAGTCGTTGAAGGGTTTCCCTGGATAACACAGACGTAGGTTGCTAAGGGGCGAATTAGTGCTTTATAGAGGAGTATTGTGTATTTAGTTTTTAATGCGGACTTCCTGTTTATAATTGGATATAGTTGTATTAATCTAGTGTAGCCTTCATTGAGTTTCCTTATAGTGTGTATTTGCCAGGTTAATTTGGTGTCCAAATGTACTGCTAGGTATTTAATACACTCGTCGTTGGCTTTCCAATTTATCGTATTGTAGTTTATGTTGATTGTCGGTGGGTTGTTTACACGTCGTAGAGTAAAGATTTTAGCTACATATTTATCGTTGTTAATGGTAAAATTCCATTTGTTAAAATAATTTTTATTACTATGTTGGTTACCTGTTGTAGTTTAGTTATTGCATTGTGTAAGTCATGCTCCCTTGCTAAGATTGCCGTATCGTCTGCGAACATGAAGTATTACAGCCCCGCCGCGCCGGTATGCAAGCCACCATGTCAGTTGGTAACAATATTAGATAATGTAAAAATTGATGCGAAAATTATAGATGACGTCACACAATTATATAAAATTACTCCATTACATAAAAAAAACAAAGATACTACTCACATAAATTGCAGGGCTTCTTGCAGAATTACTTCATGATGCGCCGGCTGCTTCGCCAATCTTTCTCGGGCGTGGGAATTTTCGAGCCAGGTTGAATCCAAATTCGATTTGTCTTCTCTCTATATGTAGATACAAATAAGGTAAAAGGAACAGGTAAAAGCACGATAATTTTGGAATCACAGGAAACCTACATATCAGAAAAAGACACGATGCGATACGATACAAGACCACTACACTTGTTTACATCTCGGAGACGAGTCTCAACGCGTATATCGGAAATCCATCACCACCTTCTTGGCCCACCGCGTCGGCACAAAAATCTCGCGCAACGCACTATCTAAAGTGACGGAAATACGCGCACAAGTCTTTTTAAATTTATGGCGCAAAATTCTTACATATTAAAACTTAATTGAGAATGTCTAGTGCCGAATTTTTCGGCACGTAACAATCGTGACAAAGCCATAAAAGAAAAAACTTAAAAAAAGAAAATGACTGTTAGCACAGTAACATCTTAAAATCTAAACCCTAACTAGCCTACATAAATCCTACAAAATGTTTATTTGAGGCGCCACCTGGTTTTTTGACCGATAACACGTCTTCCGGATTCCCAGAAAACAGAAAAGTGCACACACGAGTCTTTGGTGTGGCGCAGTTATAGTCGACAGCACAAATTTGTCGGGGAGCATGAAACACTACTTAAACTAAAACAAATGCGACAAGTCGCCTAACCTATATACTAACCTAAATCTAACATTACAGGTTCCTAAGTGCAAACGCACATGAGCGTTGCATCTAGACTGTTTCTTTGTTGGCAAAAAAATGCCCAAATTTAAAATGTTCAAAAGAGTGAGTTACTCTACACCCTAGCAAATTTTTAGTTACTGGTACTCTGGTTTAATAAACAATACACATCAAAACTTGTCCATGACATGGTTGTAAGTCAACAAATTTAACAAAAGTACCACCTTACTAATTCCTTACATTGCTAACCTAACAAATTACATTTCCACCATCAGGTTAGCTTTTTCACTTAATATTCAAAAAAAATAATTCCCACGTCTGGTCATAAATACTAAACGTTAGGAAGATAAAACAAGATCTCAAATTTTTATCGAAGATATAGATAAGATAACAATATTGAGCTTAAGTTATTATCAACGGTAATAGGTAAGATAACGATATTAAGCTTTAGTTATTATTAAAGATAATAGGTAAGATAACGCGATATTAAACTAAAGTTATTACTAACGGTAGTCGGTAAGATATCGATATTAAAGTAAAGTTATTATCAACGGTAATAGGTAAGATAACGATATTAAACTAAAGTTATTATCAAAGATAATAAATAAGATAAAGATATTAACTTAAGTTATTATCCAAGACACAAGGTAGGATAGTGATAGAGTGGCTCCGTGGAGCCGTTACATGGGAATTTCTCGTGCCCCCTAAAAAGGGCGACCTGTGAAGCAGGCCCGTTTGCAATAAACGGCACGAGGGACCGGCATAGGCATTTGGGTGCATCCCTGCACCCGGCGTTAATTGATATCGGTACGATATTCGTACGATATCTATACGATATTTCTACATACACTCACTCATACATACATTCACTGTTAGCGACCATGTCCGCTGACAGCGGCACCGCATGACCTCACGAAAGATTCCCAGAGACGTGGTCCTCGGCGTCTGTGAAAACCCCCCGCGCTACCACACGGTGACTAACGAAAATGAAAAGGCAGTAGAAATAGGAACGGTAGAAAGAAGGGAGGTAGGTATTTGGAATGCATAAGAAGCACTTTCAGGTAGAAAAAAAAATAGAAGAAGGGCTCGCATTGAGCTAAAGAGACAGAAAAGGTGGATAGCAAAGCACTACTCAGCCAGCCAATGTAGTCAGTAGCCCGGAGTGAGGAAAAATCACTCTTATGTGGTAGACGGGTGTTCCGGGACGAGAACAGGTCTACCGAAAGAAAGATAAGGCAAAAACGGAGACAGCAGGATACGAAAAAGTAGAGCTTTTTGGACAAGCGTCCGAGAGAAGGTAGAGAGTTGTCCCTGTTAAAACACAGATCGGACTGAAGGACCACCTGCGATATTAATCCGACAAGTTAAGGTATATCATAAGTTAAAAAATTCACTAGACTCTTAACGAGAACTAGTACAATCATTTTCCTAACGAGTGCATCCACTACGATAAGAAAATCAGACAAAAGTTTGACACACCAACTTAAAAGTATCACTACAGATACAATCACACGAAAACAAACTGTTTCAAGGTAGTTTTTTAAAACGGTAACACCCTAAACACAGAAATATGCCTAATTATAAGCAGTTAAGTACAGACACACTGTCCCAATATGCTAAAACAACCGAGAATTTGATAAGATATCAATAAAAAGCGATAGCGCCTCACCACGAAGTTCAATAGAAAACAACGAAAAAAATGTATATTTGTTATGATGACTTAGTAGAAAAAGAAACAAATAATGATATAGGGTAATGTGGGCGACTGTAATAATTCAGAGGGGAAAGCACATAGAATAGAAAGTACTAGTTTTTGCAACTGCGAATATGAACTATTTCTTACAATGGCATAGGCCGCGGCTCCTATGTGAGCCCAAAGAAGAAAGCATCCACTCTAACATTAGCTCAAACCAATCATAAACATTCAATTAGTTATTACAACCAAAGTTACGACAATTACCACAAAATTAAACGATATAAGATAAGTACTAAAAAACAAAATAATCTATTGTAGAAAAAGTTCGAGGATTAATTAAATGAAACGACAAAGTTATACTGGGGGGTCTAGACAATAAAGCGATATATAACTAACGGTAAGTTTAAGGAAAAGTCAACCAGAAGTAAAAAGTTTAAGGTAAATAAGTTAAACGTATAAAAGGTAGGCGTATAAGAGAAGGAATAAGTAATTAAAGATACTAATTGATAGTGAGAACAAAAAATATTAGGTAAATCGTTAGGGGAATGGAACGTGAAAAACTTAACTAGCATTTGGGTCAGTAGAAAATGGCTTATGGCCATTTCCACCGTTTTACTCTTAACTGGTGCTTAACTAAGTTATTCTTAACTTTAAGTATGGCTTAATTTTGTAATACGTTCCACCGTCGTTCTTCGATCGATTCTTTGTAAAGTACTACTTAGTGAATAGTACATGTGGCAACGCCGACAAATATTAAGAATTTGCGGTTTTATCTATCTATCCAAACCGATTCTAACCTCAATTAGTCAATTTATCACAGTCAATAATTTTTATATTACAATCATAGATAAAACCACACAGTAGATGGGTAACACTTATGGCCGCGATTTTAGCACTGAATTAATTCATACTACGCCCGCGAGATGGCACATGTAATTTGTAATGCAGGAAACTGTAGGACGTTAATTTCATAGATAAAACTTTTTGTCAATGGTGGCATTTGTAGGTATTGTTTAATTATTGTTATTTGTTGGACATTCATTCGGAATATTTAGTGTTTTTATTTGTAGATTAATTTATTGTGTTTCGTGTTTATTGACTTAATTTTTATATTTAAAAGGGATTACTTCAGTGCAGGTTAGATTAATTTATAGGAACAATGGTTTTCTTGTGCTGTGTGCCTTTGTGTTGTAACAAAAACTCTGAAACGAAAATGCACCGGTTTCCTTCTGATGACATCGTAAGTTTTGTGAAATAATTAAATATAATTCTAAAATTCCTATACAACTTCTGTAAATTGAGAGATATAGTACTTTAGTTTAATTTGTTAACATATTTTTATTTTAAAAACTAGCTCGTGTAGTTTAATTAATATGCGCCTTTTCTAGCTCTGTAAAACTTGGTTGACAATTATTCAAAACCCAAAGTTAGACAGTTTGGATTTGGATAAAGTTAGGAGGAATTATAGAGTTTGTGACATTCATTTTGATGAAGATTGTCGGCTTCCTGGCAGATCCAAATGTAATTTACTTCGAACAAGCATTCCTTCGCTTTACATTTCTACCAGTAAGTATAAATAATTGCTTTTTTGGTTCAGGAATTTTGTTTTGTTGTTAGTATAAGAGAAAGATATGTAAATTCTCTTAAATGAATTTGTAATAGGTCCAATGTTGCAAAACATCGCCACTTGCTATTCAACAAAAATTGAACAACAAATGGAGGATACCTTATATATACCGCATTCTCCCATCACTAAACATTGTGAGAATCTAGGTATACCATCAACACCTAAGAAACTTAAAGGTATTTCATATTTCAAGAGGCAATTAATTTAATTCTAACTTGTATGTTCTAGATGTGAGACGTGCAACTAATATATTACATTGTGTTAATGTTAAGTCTAACAAGATGCTGTCGCCTGATGCTAAACAAATGCATCGCATTGCTAGAGGATTTCAGAAGCTAGCTAAAAGAATGTCAACATCAAGAGAGTTTTTGAAAGTTTGCTTGAACAATGTAACGTTTAATTTTGTGTTGTCACAATTAAAAAATCAAAAGAAGTGTCCTCGTGCAAGACGGTATACTAATAATGACAAACTATTAGCACTTCTGCTATTTAAACAAAGTCCGAGAGGCTATAAACTTTTGAGAAAAATATTTGCTCCTCCCTCACAGAAAACACTTACTAATCTTCTATGTCAGGTTCCATTACAAACTGGGATCAATGAATGTATGCTTAACTTTCTTAAGAGCTACAATAATACAATGAAACCACTTGACAAATATTGCACTGTTGTATTTGACGACATGGCCATAGAACCATCATTGTTTTTTGATAGAAGCAGTGATATAATAGTTGGTTTTCAAGATAATGGAAGTGGACAACGATCAGCTTTAATAGCTGATAAAGTCATGGTATTCATGCTTGTGGGTGTTTATAGAAAGTGGAAGCAACCTTTGGCTTATTATTTTAATGAAGGCGGCATGAAAAAGGATGTATTACAAAAGGCTATTAAAGAAGTTATAAGAGCTGCTAGAAAAACTGGACTTCATATTGTAGCAACAGTGTGCGATCAGGGAACTGCAAATGTTGCAGCTATTAAGTCTTTGTATGAAGATACACGTTCAGTATACCTGAGAAAATGTGTAGATAACAAGAATTTTGGCTTTGAAGTTGATGGTATTGAGGTGGTACCTCTATATGATGTTCCCCATCTGCTGAAGGGTATAAGAAATGCCTTGTTTGATTACAATGTGAATTTCAAGTGGCGCACAAACCACACACAAACAGCAACGTGGGATGATATTGTAAAGCTGTACAATCTTCAAGATCCGGCTGATGAGTATAAAATATTGCCCAAGTTAACTGAATCCCATGTTAAAAATTTAAAAAAATGAAGGTTTCTATGGCTGCACAGGTGTTCAGTAGAAGAGTAGCTTCTGTTTTGAAAACATTTGCTGTCCATGGTAGGTATAGGCATATTACTATTTCACACATCGGTGTAGTGATGTCTCATGCGCCAGGTGCTGCTATGTTGTCATACATTGAAAATATTTTTTAAACATTTGTCACTTACATACAAAGCCTAACAAAAAATATTCTTTAATGTAACTACTGAAAATAGCGATTAATGAATTTTCTATTTTTTTATATGTATTATTTAAATCATGACCTAAGACCTTTTTTACTTTCAATTACGGATTGCAATTTAAAATGCAGAAATAGATTACAAGTAGTAGGTATTCGAATTTTGATTACATTTGGTAATAAAAGGAACAGCTTTGATGTTATGAGTGTTAGTACACTGATTGGTAAAATATTTTACAGAATAATAAGTACTGATTTCTTTCTCAATTTGTTTAAAAGAGCTACATTTTTAGTCTGAGTTTAATGATTTATTTTAGTTATGAAAGAATATTACAAAATTCTGATATTTTATATTTTTAGGTGTCGGTGGGATGTCAGCTTCTTCTGAGGGCACTGCAGAATTTCTTCTTTTTATGAACAGAGTTTTTGATAGTGTAAATGGATCGAAACTGTTTCCAGATAACTACAATGTTTATAGGTGTGCAGTATAGAAAGGCTCTTGTCATGTTGCCTTTTGGAAAGAAGCCATTGAAGTATTTCAAACAATGGTGTTTTTTAACTCAAAAAAACAAAGACATATTCCACCAACATTAAAATACTGGATTCATACGCTGAAAGGTTTCATCTACTTGACTGAGCATCTGATGGCGATTGGATTTAGATATATCATGCCAAGAAGATTCAATCAAGATCCTCTTGAGAATTTTTTTTGTTCAATAAGAAGTCATTGTGTAAGGCATGTTAATCCATCATGTCACTCATTCATGTCATCATTTAAAACATTGGTCATCAATAAAAATTCTTATTCATATTCAAATTATGCAAACTGCGAAGATGATATGATGAAAAAGCTGGATGCTCTAAGAGACTTCTTGAATACTAGTTGTGATACGAATATTGTGATACCAGAACTCCCACTATTCGTAGTTCCCTTTCAGGAAATTCAATCACCTGTAGTTAAAACTGGTACACGTGCGTATATTGCAGGATACTTTGCAAAGAGACTGCTTTCAATTACTAAATGTTTCAAGTGTAGGCAAAATCTACTAGGGAATCCAGAGGACATCCATGATGCATCAATTTTTATAAACTGTTTGTCATATGGGCCAAAAACTCTTTTGTATTCAGCTACAAATTACAATAGTTTATTCACAAAATGCGTAGAAATTTGTTCAAACATTATACCTCAAGTGTGTCACAAACCATATGTAAAGAAAATATTAGAAGTTACCATTGCTACAAATGGTGTAGGTGTATTTGATTGCGAAACACATGATATTTTAAAAATATTTACGTCTTTATATGTAGTGTTCCATATACAAATTTGGACCAGAAAACTTAACAAAATTTTGAAAGGCAAAGAACATTCACTAAAGTATAAAGATCCTATAAAATTGCTTGCTGTCAAAAAAGGTAATACTCATAGGAAGACTATTGCAAGACTACATAGAATGAAAATTCTTCAATGATAATTTAAACTTGTGTTGTTGAACGATTTTTATGAGTATAAATTGTAATGTAATTTTAATTTTTTTGTACTATGCTAAGTTAAGAACAAAGAGGTACTACAAATGGTAGGGGAAGAAAGAAATATGTGGAAAACAGTAAAAAATAGGAGATAGAATGATAGGCCACATACTAAGACATGAGGTAATAGTGCAGAATATATTAGAAGCATAGATAGGAAAAAAGATAAGTAGAGGTAGACCTAGGTTAGACTACTGCACACAGATAATGAAAGATATAGGCTGTGAGAATTTCAGGGAAATGTGTAGGCTAGCTCAGAATAGAAATCAATGGAGGTACGCTTCCAACCAGTCGTAAGATGGAAAACTAATGACAAAAATAATAACTGTACTTAAACATGGTGATTACTATAAACAAATACAGATATTGGTTTTGCAATGCTCTCAAGTAATGTTAATTGTGTGAAAGGATTTACTTGAAAACTATTAATACGGCAAGTGTAAGTGTTGGGGGATCCTTGGCAGCCATAGGCTGCTTAACCCTCTTCACATACCTTACATTTAGTATTCCAATGCTCAACCCGATGATACTACATCGACCAGGAGCGAGTTTTTTTACCTGGAAAATTTTGAATTTTGCCAAACCCTTGCTGTTCCTTTAACGTGCGTGACAACACACACGGGACCTCCATTTAACCTCTCATCCGAACTAGGGCGTAATTTTGTGAAAAATGCTCATCTGCCATTTCTCAAGCAGTCGGCCGTGTCGGGATTCGAACCCAGGACCTTGGGATCCATAGTCTTACGTTTACTACATTGATCCACGGCAACGCCCCCCTTCACATACATTATAATTTGAATTAGGGCCGCTATGCTTGCGGCCACGTCCCCAATGCTCCACCCGGAGGTAACATTGCCCCTTCACTTACATTACATGTGATTTTCCAATGCTCTACCCGAAGGTACTACATTGGCCAGGAAGCGAGTTTTTTTTTACTTGGAAAATTTTGAATTTTGCCGAATCCTTGCTGTTCCAAGCAAGGTAGGGATCTTTAACGTGCGTGACAACACTCACACACGGGACCTCCATTTTACCTCTCATCCGAACAAGGGTGTATTTTTGCAAAAAATGCTCACCTAACATTTTTCAAGCGGACCGTGTCGGGATTCGAACCCGGGACCTAGGGCGTAGTAGTTACACACATACCACTACGCTACTGAGCCGCCTCCCTTCACTTACATTACATGTGATTTTCCAATGCTCCACCCGAAGGTACTACATTGGCCAGGAAGCGAGTTTTTTTTTACCTGGAAAATTTTGAATTTTTGCCGAATCCTTGCTGTTCCAAGCAAGGTAGGGATCTTTAACGTGCGTGACAACACTCACACACGGGACCTCCATTTTACCTCTCATCCGAACGAGGGTGTATTTTTGCGAAAAATGCTCGCCTAACATTTTTCAAGCGGACCGTGTCGGGATTCGAACCCGGGACCTAGGGCGTAGTAGTCACACACATACCACTACGCCACGGAGCCGCCTTCCCTTCACTTACAACTGAATCTCGATGAAATAAGGCATATAATTAGAAAACAATAAAAGGGAATTGAGCTGTATATAGGCTGTTCTGAGAATTGCAGGGACCTGTGTAAACTAGCTCACAACATTAAGCTGAGGTACAAGTCCAACCAGTTTCAAGACGTAAAACTCAATAACAAAAAAAAAGTGCTCTTAAATCTAATCATTATTGTAACAACTACAGATGTTGGTTGTGAAATATTTTCAACTAATATTGATTGTGCGAAAGGATAAATTGCAAAAACTATTAATTCGACAAAGCTTCAAGTGCTGTGGGAATTTGGCAGCCAAAGGTTGCTTACCCCCCTTCACATGCCACTGAATATCGGGGAAATAGGGTATATAATTGTAAAACAATAGAAGGTGACCGAACTGCATCAAACAAGAAAGAACAGCTGCTATGCTCAAAGACAACGAACATAGATACAAATGGAAAACTTCAAAACATGTGTGAAGCACAGCACAATACGTCTATGAAATAGGGACAGTAGGAAAAGCAGACAGAAAGAGACAGAAGCATTCTGGAATGTTGTGCTCCAAATGTATGAGGATGGTAGCATGGACAGACAAAGTTAATAACAAATAGGTTGAAGAAATAGTAGAGGAATAAAGATATCCGCGGAAAACGAAAAAAAAAATAGGAGAAATAGGACAGGATATGTTCTAAGGCATTTCTGGGGAATGGTACGGGAGAGATTACAAACAGAGATAGGTAAGTGGAAGTAGAAGTAAACCAAGATCAGACTTTCGCACACAAATAGTGATAGATGCAGACTGCAAATTTCAGGAAAATGTGTAGGTTAGTTCAGAATAGGAAACAATGAGGGTACGTGTCGAACCAGTTCTAAAACTGAAGACCTAATGATGATGATGACTATATTAAAAACCTTATAACGATTTACAGCAAAATTTAAAAACAGTTTTACCTGTTTTCTTCCATACGAGCTGAACCAGGTTTGCAACAATTTTTTTTTGTATTTACTTGACTAATTCTGCAGGCACAGTCGAATTATTCTTAGGCAAATAATTACTATTATTGTAGTATATAGTATGTATAGTGGAATAAGTTGTATTTGTAAAATTGGTGTGATATGTATAATATTTAATATTAAGATGATGGAAATGAATATGTATAGTGCAATAATTATAGTACATGTATTGATAGATAATTTAACAAGATGTTACTGAATATAAATAAGTAATAAAGACTTTAAATGTTGTTATACAATTACAGACACCCTTTCAAATTAAAATTTCAGTTTAACAGAATGAATTTGTAGCTTTTATTATATATAATCTATATGTATATTATTTTACCCAAAATATTGAAAAGTCTGACCACTGTTTAGTTCCTTTGCCTTGAGAAAATAGTATTTATCCAAAGTTTTCATTTCTGAAAACGTCTGATAAATGATGTTTTCTTTGCACATGGTTCTTTATTTCAAGAAAAAGGATACAATGGTAGAAGCTACATAATTTAAATATTACCGCCATAATAGTTGTTTAGACTACGCCCGCTAGAGGTCGTGATGAACTTTATAAAAGTTCATATTAGGCCGTTACCCATCTATTGTGGGTGGGTGTTTATCTATGATTACAATGGAACCTGCCAAAAAAAGAGTAAGATCAACGAATTTTAGCCAAAATGAGAGAGAGTTGCTTTGCAACATAGTATTTAAATATAAACACATCGTGGAAAATAAAAAAACCGACAATGTTACTTCGGAAGAAAAATTGAAAACATGGAAAATAATCGCACAGGAATTTAACGCCAGTTCTCCCAGTTTATGTCTTAGAACTGCAGAGTGTCTGAAAAAGTTTTACAGCAATAAAAAAAGAAATTGAAAGCAAGTTGCGGATGAAAAAAAGGAAATTACTTTAACTGGTGGTGGTGTTCCTTTATTAAATTCTGTGGACTCCAGCAAAGATTTAATGTTGTCTATTATGAATGACAAAACAACATATGGATTGACCAACAGGTTTGATGGAGATGCTCAGAATATTGCGTTTCCTTCGGGGACAGATAGTAACATTGTTTTTGAAGTAAATATTGACGAAGAATTAGACGAGCTTCCTCAAGGTGTAAGTAACATTGTTTCCTAAAATTATTAAATATTATGTTATGTGTCTATTATTCTTACAGGATACAATACATGGAGCATCCGACATTATACCAGAACAGGTACAAGTTGCTAATTGGAAAAAGTATAAGCCCGTTAATTTATCGATGCCAACAACATCTGTTTTGAAAAGAGGTTCTACTAATGTGAGTAAATATTTCTTTATACATTTTATATGTATTATTTTACTGCAGAGCAAAGAAAAGCCAAACAGTGAATGGAAGTCGCAGACGCCCAACGACTTATATTAAATCATTGACTTCCTCAGCAATTGCTGAAAAGTATGATATTTTAATTGATAAGCGAATAACTATTGCCACTTTACAAGCAGAAAAACTCCAAACTGAACTTGACAACCAAAATGAAGAACATAAATTAAAAATGGATTTATTAAAAACTAAGATTGACCTAAAAAAGAAACAACTGCAAGAGTATCTGAATGAAGAAAATGTTTTAAACAGTAGTAAATAGTTTGATTAACTTTACATAACCCTACATTATATTGCTTACAACTGGAAATAAAATTATTTTAATCTTAATGTATTTTATAAATTTGCAAAATAATTATCAATTAAATCTTGTCTGTTTCCACCAGGAATTTGATTAGTAGCTGGTGTATTAGGTATTTGCCCTAATTGAATCAAATAATCGAGTTCTTCGGCATTAATATTTTCTGGCAGAGGAGGGTTTGGTTCATTCATGTCTAATGCAATATTGTGTAAAACTGCTGTAGCTACAATTACAGTTAGGACAGTATCTAATTTAAGTCGCATCCCATAAGCTAACACAGGAAAACGCCTTTTCCACACCAAATAATCGTTCAACCGAGTTTCGAGTCCTAATATGAGACTCATTGTAAAGTTGCTGTCTTCTTGTAAGTGGATTTGCCACTGGAGTGAGTAAATATGCTTTTAAGGGATATCCACTGTCTCCTAAAACAATAACAAATATTACCACATTATGTTAAAAGTAATTGTATATTATGTGTTATTCAGCACATTTTATGTTGGAAGCTACACTAGTGCTAATAAAAAAACTTTTATAAATAATAGTTATACCTAACAAACAAGTATTTGGAAAGTGTCCACCTTCAAACTGTGCTCGTAAAATGCTGTTATTAAATATTGTTGCATCATGCACTGATCCAGGCCACCGGCTTACCACATTCATTATTTTCAAATCTGCATTACACACTGCTTGTACGTTTAAGGAAAAATATGATTTTCGGTTTCGGAAAACTTCAGCATCATTTCCACCTAAAAATCAATAAAGAAATATACCTACATTTAACATCAATATTTCTTTTTCTTAAATACCTGGTGATTGGATGCGTAAATGTGTACAGTCAATTATACCCACAACTCTTGGAAAGGAAGCCACCCTATAAAACTTATTTGATTCCTGTGTAATTTCTTCTTGCACAGGCATTTTAATGTGAATTGGATAAAGTTTTGCTATAGCTTCAGACACTCACAATGGTTCTTGACACTGACGAAATAGCCAAACCTCCATAATCAGAACAGGAACTTAAATGACCAGCACTTGCATAGAACCTTAAGCATACAAGCAGTTGATTGATGGGAGAAATACTATTGTTACTATAAAAATTATTCTATTAGGGTAACTAATAACGTTTAAACAACATCAGAACTTACACATCATTTGGAAATTCTAGATCATCTTCAATCAGTGTTAACAGCTTTAAAACAGTTTCTTTATACAGCCGAAATCGTCTAAAAAATGTTAAATTGTCCAAGGATTCAAAATAATTGGCCCGATCTAAAATTCGCTTTGGAAATCCAAATTCTATTATTTCCAATATGTCTAAATCATCTTCAAAAATGTCTTCATTATCAGAGTCTACATTCATTGTGAGCACACTATAAATTTCACAACAACTAAATAATTATACTTGTTACAAACTAACAAATTTTTTGGTTAGGTACAATATTTATATAAAACAGAATGGTATGAGGTATCTGTTCCTTAAGTTTGCTTTAAGCCAAGAAATTCGGGGGCTTAATTTAAGTTAAGTTTAAGTACTACTTTGACGGCGGTGGAAAACAAACAACATATTAAAGTCAGACTTAAAAATAAGTCCTTCTTAAATAGCTCGGTGGAAATGGCCATTAAGGTCTTTAATATGCCACCTTCCTTGGCGTTTTCCTTCAGCATCTTGAAGTTCGTAGATAAGTGGACTAACGACTAACGACACGGATGACCTTTGCATCCGATAAGACATAATTCTTTTTCCAAACTTGTTCGCCCAAGGCGAAGGAAATATTTCGTTTACGTAGATTATAATGGTCCTTACTTTTTTCGTATGCTTTTAAAAAAAATTTCCTAACGTCGTTAAAGATAGAAGGTAATGATTGTTGGTCTTTGTCCCAGCGTACTTTATCGTCAAATTCAATTACGTTAGTATCGTCAGGAACTGAACCATAATAGGTACCATCGATTGGGGTATATCTTCCAAAAACAAGAAATGACGGAGTAAATTGGGTTGCTTCGTGTTTAGATGCACGCAAAGCTTGGGCAATTTTAAAAATATTTTCATCCCATGTAGTATGGTCTGAATTGATATAGGAAGAGATAGCAATAATTAAAACTCTATTTACTCTTTCGGTAGGGTTTACTTGGGGATGGTATTTTGCGTTAAACCAAATTTTTTGTACCTTGTAACTCTTAACGAAAATTTGAAAATCTTTTGAAATAAATTGTGCCCCATTGTCACAAAGAATAATCTGAGGAACGCCGAAGATAAGAAATACATTTTCCTCTAGGAATTTAATTATAGCACCATAACAAATTTAGAAAACCAATCAGTGACAACTAAAAGATATTGGTTACCTTTTTTCGATCGGGGGAGAGGTCCTAATAAGTCAAGCGATATTAATTGAAAGGGATAAGATACACGTTTAAAGTTACCCATTAAGCCAGAACGAGCCTCTTGTGAGCTCCTATGAGAACCACAAATTTTACAGTTCCTAATATAGCGACAGACGGATTGTTTTAATGTAGACCAATAATATAAGTCAGATATTTTAGCTAGGGTTTTCGTGACACCAAGGTGAGCAGCTATAGGATCATAATGACAGAATTTCAGAACCTCACTGCGATTAGCGGTAGGGACAACAAGTTTCCATTCAGGGATGTTAGATATTTTGCGGAATGAAGAAGATACAAATTTATATAATCTATTATTCGTTACACGGAAGGTAGGAAATTTATTGGGATTTTCAGAAACTTTCTTGATCAAAAGGCAAAAGGTATACTATAAACTCAGTTAATTGCGTAGGCTATATTCAAAAGTAAAATTTTCTTTTAAGAGGATTTCATAACTTATAGTTGATTATTTAAATTACTAAGGAAACACTTTTAGAATCATGTCAGAGTAAGATAATATATGAATTATTTACACAACGCTTTTAATAAGTTAAACCAAAATAAACAGGTATATAATTAAATTTAATATAATATCAAAAAAAAATTTTATACGGAATAATGAATATGGCATGAAATTAATTAATTATTTATATAAAGGTATTTACAAAACGAATTATTCAATCCAATAGCATATGTTTCCACGTAGAAGTAAGGTTAAAGGAATTTACTAAATACATTTGAAAGGTATACACTTTAATTTTATTCTAAATTTGATTAGGTAATTATTTAACAGAATTTAGAACAAAAACACACTATTTTTATAAAGAAAAAGCCAATTAATTAGATTTTAAAATAACATTTATGAAAGTTAAACAAATCACTAATCAACATGGCTGTCTAAATGTTCAAATTGACACATCAGCTGAATTCAATGTCATTTCAACTTAAGATAGATGTTGCCACCCTCACATGGTTAAATAACTTAAAACAACCCGCAGGTCGTTTGGCAAGGTGGAACTTGCGTATCTCTCAATTTACCTTTGACGTTAGGTATAGACCTGGCAAATCAAATATCGTACCTGATGCCCTGTCTCGTGATGTCGCCTCTCTTAATCTTCCAGATTTAATTCCTGATGCCTGGTATCTTGCAATGTTGCCAAATTATATTTTTTCTATTTAAAAGTTATTACAATTTTTTTTTTATTTTTGAGGGAACAAGACCCAATTGCTACAAATATATTCAAAACTAACACCTTATAAGATACACAAGAGGTAAGGACAAATTTCAATACAAAACGTTCAGGTGCATCTGTTATAATGGATGCAACTATCATAGTCTAAGGTTTAAACGTTACAGTCCCGGCGTAATTGATAAGAGGCACTACCTCAGTTGGCAACACAAAATAAACACGTACATAATATTGCACAAGATATTACGTCATTATTGCGTCTCAAATGGTATTACATACAAAAAATATTCCTTTTAATACTAGAGGCGCTTTATAGGAAAAGATAAAATGTACTCACGTACAATGTGGAGCTCTTTACGACATTACGGTTATTCTTGCGGCAAGAGCCATGGTTTTTTTCGTGGATCTCGCTGTTGGGCGTGGGTCGGCCTTCGCCCTCGTTACAACCAGATTTGTATTGTTTTCCCTCTTCTTGATCGTAGGTAGGACGGAGCAATAAGGGTAGGGAACGATACAGAGTGGAGATACGATAAAGAAACCTACATTACCTGAAAGAGAAGACAAAAAAGACACAGATAAACCTCACTGTTAGACGTCTAGTTGGCTACTAATTGTCGTGTCGGAAACCGCGCACTTACTTCCTCACTCCACGTCTGCGCATTCTCTTGCGCCGACACAACTATCCGGGATGGCGAAAATAAACAAGTTTATTTTTTAAAATGTTGGCGCAAGTTCAGTCACATATTTAAAACTGTAAAATGCTAATTTTGGCATGTAACATGTTGTAATCATAATTTCTAAGTAATCACGGTACCTGACCGTCTGTGACCTGATATCCGCAGTGTCACTAATGTCTGCAATACAAAGTAGCGCATCCGTTCTTATGAACGTTAATAAACTTTATAAATTGTCTTTGTATTACAATGTTGCACTTCACTTGGCGTATTCTTAACACTTTCTAATAATTCCTTAATTATTCTATTTCTTTATACATATCTCAATTGGGGGATAAATAACTCGTGTTGATAGTAAAATTAGGAGAGCGTTTATTTGAAATAGCTATACGTGCAATAACAAATGCCACAATATAAATGAATTTGCAAAAGCAGAAGAAATATAGGTATGGATTTGTTTTGCAAATTTTACTTAAACTAATTTTTTTAAATATGCTTTGAATCTGAATAGATGTTTTCTAAGCAATAAACTATATACAAACTATAATTGAAATACGCTGGTTATTCCATAGGACCGCGGTGTGTGTGTTAGGCGTAGTAAAAAAGGATAGACACTGGCAATGAATTATATACAAACTGGAATGGAAAGGTTAGGCAACCCGTAAGGTGTGGATTCTTTGTCCTTCTCTAACTAATGTTTGCTTATGAGACCAACGATCAATTTTTACTTTCATAATAAGTTTATTAAAATTTTTTGTTACTAAATTATAAGAACTAACCACTGCTGATATAATACAAGTTTTCTAAATAGTTTACACCCGTTTTCAAGCAACTTAAGGTTAATTAAAAGAAGCCCATGTCCTGAATAGCAGCAATTAGTTATAGGACTCTTGTGATTGATGAGTAATTTACATAAAGGACACAGATCGCATATTTTTTGCCAAATTGAATATTTACTAAACACAGCAACCATAAATACACTAATGCATATAATATTAATATAATATAATATCCAGGTACCAAAATACACAATATTGTAATGAAAATAATATTCGTATCAAAAAGTTAACATCATTCATCATTTTGTTTTCGACCTTACTTAAGGCCGGTTTGACGCAGCTCTAACTTCTTTTCTATTCTGTGCTGATCTAAAAAGTTCTACATACCCTTCACTACCTAAATTTCTAATAATTTGACTAATATAGTTTGGTCTAAGTCTTCCTATACTTTTCTATCTTTTTCTTATCTACCTGGCTCTACATAGGTATTGGCAATCTGATGGTTGTTAAAGAACTCTAACATGTTTACATGATTCCCATTTAAAAGGAAATAAAATATTACCTGGTTATCCCCTCTAAAAAAGTTAACAATCCTAATAAATAAATATAGAAACAATAATAAAGTAAATTTATTGCATAACTCAATACAGGTTTTAAAGCTACTTAACATTTCTGAAACTAAAATTAATTTTCTTAAATTATAGACTCTTAATTTTGTTTGAGGTAGCCGATTTTAGTAATAACTTTTGGTAAATGCATTAAGTAACAGCCCAAAACGAATCATAAATCATAAAAGATTTTTGGGATTTAGAGTACCGATGTTCTGTAAACGAATAGGGAAATTAAAAATGCTTGGAAAAGCATCTAACTTTAAAAACTTCCGTGAAAGACCTGGTTTGACTTGGTAGTCTTCGATTTTAAAATTTTCAGTGCACAATCGTCTGCTGCTTGGTTTCCAGTTTTCTATCCTAAATGCAGTTATTCAAACTGCAATATTTGAGGGCGTTTAAATGGTAAATCTGTAAAAATAACAATCAATCTCGTCGAAGTACAGAATTAAAGTTTTAACACGAATAAAACTGAATATCATTTCTTTTATCATGCAAGTTGTTGCATCTATAACCTACACAATATTGCACCATCTTTACAAACACAATTAGACGTTTAGAAGAATAGCAAAGCCCCTATTAATAACTTTGTTTGAACATTAAATTATCTTTTAACTAAAGATTGATGACTTTTCCGTTATTCGGAAATCTACAAGTACAATTGATTGAAAACAACAATAACCCACACACCAACAGATTCAACGTAATGAGACAAATAAGGATGTGGATATCACAACATATGTCTATCCCTTTTTACTGCGCCTGACACAACGTGTTCCCATGTAATAACTAACGCATTTCCATTCCAGTTTGTATATAGTTCATTGCGTTGTGGTATCCCCATCCTTATTCGTCTCATTACCTTGAATCTGTTGGCGTGTGAGTTATTGTTGTTTTCAATAAATTATACTTTCTGATTTGCGAATAGTGGAAAAAATCGTCGATCTTTAGTTTAAAAATTATTTAAATATTCAAACAATGTTATAAATAGGAGCATTGTGATTCTTGTAAACGTGTTGTGTTTGTAGAGATCGTGCAATGTTGTGTAGGTTAAAACTTTAATTCTGTACTTCGACGAGATTGACTGTTAATTTTGCAGATTTCTGTTTCAACGTCCTCAAATATTGCAGTTGTTGATAACTGCAATTAAGAGAGAAAACTGGAAACCTTCAAGCATAGTGGACTGTACAGTCAACGTTTTAAATTGAAAACTATGCATCTCTGCAACTATGCTATATGCATCACTGTATTTATGATTGCAGTGTTTAGAGAATATTCAATGTGGCAAAAAATATGCGATCTGTGTCCTCTATGTAAATAACTCATAACTAACAATAGTCCTATGTCTAATTGCTACTATTCAGAACATGGGCTTTTTAAATTCACCCGAGGTTACTTTAAAAAGAGTGTAAACGATTTCCAAAACTTGTATTCTATTAATAGGCACTATCGAAGCAGTGTAGCCACTTTTAACATTTGTAGGATCAATAATGTCTAAATCTTTTATCGGATTATCTTTTAATGGGGAACCGCGTGGTTATTTGCTTACAAGCTTCAATATAAAAATCTAGGCATCTGCATTTAAACAAATTAACTTGTTCTGGGTTTAGATCTGCTGAACTACTAAGCAGTGTATTTGATGCCGCAGCACCATAATATACGTCGTTAATATCCACAAAATTCCTAGGATTTGTAAAATCAACATTTTCGATTGGAGTGGAAGATAAGTATTGTCTTTTTAAAAAAAACAATCAAAAATAGTTTTTAATGTTCCAGTTATATTTTCATATAGATTGTGAATTTTCGGGTGTTCTGCTTGCATTTCTTTGTTTAAATCCTTAAATAATGGCAACACAAAATCTAAAAATTCCAGAAATAATAACGTAGTGGGATCTTGGAGCTTCTGTAATATATGTTCTGCAGCTAAAAGATTATCTCTTTTAGATATTTGGTCTATAAAAAATAGTTTTAGAGCAGAAACCTGTTCTAATATTCTTGTCACTGCTGCATGTACTGATAACCAGCGTGTTTGAGAGGGGTGGAGTATTTTATGTACTTTTAAGTCACAAAACATTTGAAACTGTTTAAGCTCTGCCACTCTTTTTGGACTGGAAGAAAAGTAATTGTAAATGTCCCTTACAATATCCTCTATGAAACGTGGCAATTTGGTACAAGCATAAGACGCGCAAAGATGAAACGGGTGGCAAACGCATTTAAATATAAAAATGTTTGGAATTTCGTTTTGTAACAATGTTGCAACAGAGTTAGTACGTTCCATCATTACATTTGCTCTATCAGATGAAAATCCTATTAGATTAGTTTTATATGGAATATCATTGCTTCTAAAAAAGTTAACAATGTGTTTGAATAAGGTTACTGCATTAGCTTCTTCTAATGGAATAAGAGCTAAAAAACTATCTTTGATGCGATGTGTTTTTGCATATCTTACGACTAAGCACAAGTGTTTGGTTGTACTAAGATCAGTGGACTCGCCAATAATAAGCGAAAACTTAGTTTGCCGCAGATCTTCACAAAAAATATCGAAACTTTCTTTACCTATAATATTATCGATTATGGCGTGAGTTTTCGTCGTAGAACATTTTATCTCTTCTGCTATTTTTGAATCAGGACAAACGGAATGTATCAGTTTCGGTAGGTGCTCCATAATAGTGAATGGTAAATTGTGTTCAGCAGCAAACGAAGCCAATCTTATTTCACCTGAAAATAAAATAAAAAATTTAAATGACTTACTTATGTTTATCTAGTGGAGATTAGGGCACTAACTATATCCACTGCTTCTTGTACGTAAGCATCAATAAGTAGAAAACAAAGTACTTAATAAAACAATGTAAGTAGTGGCATGCACAAAATAAAAAAAAATTATTTTACCTTGCTTTACTAGTGTATCAGATTTTTGAGTTTTTGTCACAGTAAATGATGATATTTTTGGTTGAGATTTTATATTCTTCGATGACACCAAGTGAGCTTGTGAAGAACTATGTTTCTTTAAAGCCTCTTTTCCAGATGTGATATTAAGATCTTTATTACAACTCTTACAATAGGCATAGCTTACGCCCTTACGACTATCTTGTAGCCAGCCTGAGAATTCTTCTTGTTCTTCCCGTTCTTTTCTATAATATTGTAGATATTTTTTTCTTTTTGCACTCGCACTTGTACTCGGCTCCTCGTCGGACGACATTTTAACTTAATAATTGCACTTCGCGATCGCAACTATAAACTTAAGGATACATAGATGCTTTCTCTTCTAAGTCAAGAAAAATAATGAAAACATAAAATCCGAATTCCTGTTTACATCTATAGAAAAGGGAATTCCCGAGCGGGAAACCTTTTACAACTTACAACATAGAGTTGTAGGACTCAAGGGTATTCCCCGAAATATATGGACTAATCCGCAATAACTCTGCTCATTCATACTTGCTGTAAGGTGATTCCCCGTAACATTAAACTCTTACATTTAACCGTTTTACTATACAAAACCGTCGACGCGGTATAAGTGACGCAACGGCAGTTGGTAACGCTAATCTTTAATACAGATTTTAGCGCGCCCATCTGTCAATGACGTCACTCAATATGCAAATTAATACGCGTAAATAACGGAATATATAAAAGATTAGAAATGAAGTATAAACAATAAGGTACTTACATAAATAGGTACAGCTTCGTACAGAATAAGTTAAAGAAGGCGTCTGCAACGACCATCTGGATTGCTCCGACTAGGTACGGCGGTCGTGGGCTGCTACCAGGTTGTATCCAAATTACGTCTTCCTTCCTAGTATGTAGCGGGAACGATAAGGAACAGGTTTTATAGGGAACGATAAACAAAGATAAGCAAAAGAAATCTACATAATAAGATAAAGATACGATACCAGACACGACCACTCCACTCAAAGTTCAAAGGCAAAAAGCTACGTTTCAGCGTCTCCCGGAAACTTCCCCACTTTTCCTTTGACACTCGCGTCGGCGCGAAGTTCGTCCAACCCACTTCTGACGTGACGGGAATACGCGCACCGAGTCTTTGAAATTTATGGCGCGAAAACTCCCGCATTTTAAAACTAAACTAACCAAAGTATAGTGGCAAATTTGGCACGTAACAAAACATGAATGAAAAGGGTTGCCAACACAAAATTGTGAAATCGGTAGAAAAGTCAGGAGAATTTCCATGTATTTTCTGTAATCGTGGAAAAATCATTGCATTTCGGTAATACAGAGTCTATTTCGGTAGAAATACCGAAAAATCGGTAGGTTCGAGACCGTTGTATCGTACCGTCAGATTTATCGTACCGACAGGCTTATCGTACCGCTACCGCGCAGTGCTGGAGTGAGTGCATTTTGTTCCACCATCTCTACCTATCCTTACCGTCTCGTCAGTGCAGCCGTACTAGCAAAAGCCGGCACAGCGACTCTGCAACCCACAACAGGACAAATCAGAAAGAACCGCCCTTGAGAACAACGCCCAAGTAAATTTCAAGATAAGTGCTCTTAATAACTTTATTTCATTTGCCCGGAGATTACTGAAAGGGTTGAGCTTGATAGGTCCCATACACAAACACGAGTTAAAGAAAGACAAAGATACCACAACCTTATTGGTTGCCTAATCTTTCCAACTTGCCTCACACGCTAACATTGGTGTTTCCGTTCTAGTTTGTATATAGTTCATTGATTCTAAGAAACACTTCGGATCAATTTTCGTTACCAAGTTGCTCCTGTATAAAGCTATTTAGAAGACATGGAGTAGGAAATCATTAATATGTTATTCTGAAATAACAAGAAAACAAAGTTAGCGTTTACAAGTTTAAATATATGTTGTTTTACAAGGAAAAACACTCTAACCGTATTTGATATTTTAAATACTTATGTTTATTTTTTCTAAATTTAGTGAAGTTTGAATAACCTATAGAGGTGTCAATAATGTCATTTCAAATTTACCCTGACAGCGTTGCCACATGGATTTTTAAAAAGATCGCTAAGAAGTCAACGCACAGGTAACAACTTAAATATATACACTTTAGAATAGCATTTTTGAATTGAAACGTTAAATCAGTCGCTGTTTCAGAAGTTAAGGACTTCCATAATTTTAACGTTGATGAATCAGAATAGGGCTGAAGTGCACGTGCAACGAAATATGCGAAATTTAATACGATTTAAATGCGATTCAATAGTCAAGCAACAGATTCATTTTAACCGCAAAATCACTATCTCTAATTTAAAAACAGTATATCATCGTTGTACTTTTTATATTGCACAATTAATTTCCCTCCTCAAGGTTACTTTTACTATTGCTTGTTCTTAAAATACCCAAATACCAATTGAGCTAAAATTTTGAAACTGTCACTCAACCTATGCTGACAAACAAAATACAATACAAATAAGTAGGGTTAGGTTTTTAAATTTTAGAAATGTTTTGCATTCGACCAATTTTAGTTTCAAATACAGTTATTAATGCACAAGTGACTCGCATTAGGTTTAAGGTACTTCTTACACTGCTTCACATAACTTTATATTTCGATTAAAGTTTCAGGTTTTTGCGAAAACTTTTGTAACGGATATTGAAAAGCATAAAAGAGATATTATGGCAAGGGGGCTACCCAAAGTGAAACCTATTGCTGGTGTTAAACATATTATTCTGATTGCTTCTAGCAAAGGAGGTGTTGGCAAAAGTACAACTGCCGGTATGTATTTTAAAGTCTGTATGACGAGCACTAACATTATTAACTCACTTTGTTATGTACATTGATGTAGCCTGACAGACAAAGAAAGAATACCCGGGCTCTGTTGGCGGGGTATTCATCGTCATTTTGTTTTCGACCTTAAGGTCGGTTTGACGCAGCTCTAACTTCTTATCTATTCTGTGCTAATCTAAAAAGTTCTACATATCCTTCACAACCTAAATTTCTAATAATTTAATTAATATACCTTGGTCTAGGTCTTCTTATACTCTTCTATTTTTTTTCCTATCTATCTGGCTCTACATAGATATTAGCAACCTGATGGTTGTTAAACAACTCCAACATGTTTACATGATTCCCATTTATAATAAAATGACATATTACCTGGTAACCCCATCCAAAAAAGAAAAAGTGTTTAATTATATGTTATGGTAAGGCTTAAGCAACGAATCGCTGCCAACATGCCAGACCGCTAATTAATTGTGAGATGTCATATCGTAATAGACTGAATTTACATTCTAAGACTCTCTCACATATCAAAGTTGTGTATTTTACTATATCATTCTTTAAAAATCATCAAGCTTTTTATAAACATTGTAAATCAAAGTAGATTAATTTCAACATAATATTCATTATAAAGAACTCTTAAAATATTATTTGCAATATATATTTTGAGTCATGTTTATGATTTCAAGACATATATTGGCTTTTGTGAAGAGAAGAACAGATGAATTTGACAAGTTGCAAGAACATCAAAATTGGTCATTGGTTGTTTTCTCTATGCTAATTGTCAACAAATAC
This sequence comes from Platerodrilus igneus, assembly GCA_036346225.1. Classification (NCBI taxonomy): domain Eukaryota; kingdom Metazoa; phylum Arthropoda; class Insecta; order Coleoptera; family Lycidae; genus Platerodrilus; species Platerodrilus igneus. The sequence goes on from JARFIW010000791.1 coordinate 11,111,955, forward strand.
AACTGAAGTAGAATTCGAATTGAAAACCACCTGCTGAACTTTCAACATGGCTGTTAGACAGTACTTTATAATAAAATTACCTTCAGCATTCATTGTTAAATTTGGTTACACGACGTCATGATTTTTCTACCTGATCGTGCTTGATGGTAAAAATAATACGTGCCTGTAGTGATGGAAAATGGCGAAGCGAATTTTTGCGATTTCGAACACTAGGTATCTGACAGTTGTCCGTTTTTGCTGTCACTTAAAGAATCTGACACTCCAAAGCAGTTTGTAATTCAGCACTCACCCAAAATATAAATAGAAAACAAAGAAATTGACTTGAAACAGACAAAGAAGAACTATTGGATTTGAACAAACGAGCCATTGTAAACTTTAATGTTGGAGAATTAATTTTTTATTAAGTATTTGTTAAGTTATATATTGTTGTCATAACTATTTGTGTTTATATATATTTTTTCGAACAAAAATAATATGTGGTGGTCATTGTTCTGTTTTTTTATTATGACGGTGTATTTTTCCTTGTAATTACTTTAATAAATATTCGATTATATAGAAATAAAACAAAACTATTTGTTTACTACATTAAATCACTCTCTACCATGAGGTTATGAGCCCAGAAACAACAGTTTTGTGAATTTAGAAAAGAGTAAAGTATTTGCATGTGAGAATATAGTTTTTTTCAGTTATTGCATTGAAACCTTAATATCGCAGAATTTTTCACACTTTTAAAGGGCCGGCAAATTATGATGCATGAAAATTTGTGGTACTGGTTTATTTAGAAGAACTAGGACTCTGGGGTTGTGTATTACATAATGAAAAGTAGACAAAAAGATTAAACAATGCAGATCAAAACTTCTGTTATTGTTAAATCTTATCAATTATGTCCATGTACAAAAGCACAATATACCAAAACAGCACAAGAGGCATGGAAAAATCTACAAAATGTATTTGAGGACGATGGGTTAACTAAAAAAGTAGGACTTCTTTATACTATAACAACAACTAGATTACATAATTGTGGGTCAGTTGAAAATTATATAAACGACATTATCAACACTAAGTTGACTAATGTAGGTTTAGAAGTTAATGATGAGCGGTTTGGAACCATTTTACTTGTGGGGTTTCTAGAGCAATATGAAACCGTGATTTATGGGCATAGATAATTCTGGGGTTAAAGTAGCCGATGCTTCCGTAAGATGAAATTGTTACAGGATATTGCAACTAAAATATCAAAAAATTGGATAACTCAACACTATTTACTTATAGTTATAGCTTTCAAAATAGAAATAATAATTTCCCCAACAGATCTGCTCAAGGACATTATGATGACAAGAGAGCTCTTACTAAAAACAAAGACTCCGTTATTATCAATGTGAAAATTATGGTCACATTTCCAAGCAGTGTACCAAAAAGAAGCATGAGAAAGATGACCAAAAAAATGAAAGTAGATAAGGTAAAAATGACAGATCATTATTTGCTGCATGTTTTGTTCATTCTGAAGTTAGTAACAACTACTATTTGGACTCTTGAGCAACTGCTCATCTCTCATTGAACAGAACTTTGTTCGAATTAAGAAGTTTACCCCATTAAGTATCACCACAAATAATTTAAAAATGGCAACTGACTTAGTTGGAAGTCTAAATCTTCCTGTGACAGTAAGTGGTTCCGAGAGTGATGTCCAAGTTATCAATATTTATTTTGCTCTTGAATTGAAATTAAATTTGCTATCTGTAAGCCAAATTTTCTAACATTTTCTGAAAATGAAAAAGGAAGTTCTCTGCTGTTTAATCTTTAAAAATCTTGTTCCGTCAGTTTCTTTATATTATTACTATAAAATTTAAGTTTATTTGTTAATCTATAGGAACACTGTGGCACGATTTGAATAAAATTAATTTAACCACAAAAATATTTACAATACTAGATACGATGACCACTATGTGGTCATCATCAGGAATTTGCAATTAAATAATAATTAGCTGTTGTTCCGGAACACTTCAGAGGATATTTTCCTCACCACTTAGTCTGAAGTGAATCTTCCCAACATACAATTTACTATAATGTTGCTTTAAACACTATTGAGGATATTCGCCTGACCCGTAGGCTGGTGTTATCCACAACAAACAAGTGAATTCACAATTCACTTGTTCGTTGTGGATAACACCAGCCTGCAGGCGAGAAGAATATCCTCGATAGTATTTAAAGCAACATTATAGTAAATTGTATGTTGGGAAGGTTCACTTCAACCTAAATGGTGAGGAGAATATCCTCTGAAGTGTTCCGGAACAACAGCTAATTATTATTTAATTGCAAATTCCTACTGATGAAGACCACATAGTGGTCGAAATATGTATCTAGTATTTTAAATATTTTTTGTGGTTAGGGGTTTTTATTAATTTTTATTATTTTTTAATGGTAATATCTACTCTTTTAGTTAAATTTGATAAACCCGGTCGCGTTATCACTTTCAATGTTCTATCTTGTTTGCCATATGTTTGGTGACTGCGTGGTCTAACACAGTCTATTGTCATCGCTTGGACAATGTTTCTGTTTCAGAGGTCAGTCCCCACATAGGACTACCTCACTGCTTTATATTATTTTTCGAGTGTAGTAATGTGTTCTGGATCCAAGAATCTTCACCGCTCTAACTGGATATCAGGTAAGAATATTGAAGGCCACATTTGTTTAATATCTGTTTGGTTATATACCCACTTTTCTCTCCTGAGTATCCTTTTATGTACTCAACAAATCTTGACCAAAATCATTTTATATCTTACCTGATACTGAAGATGTATAGTAGTGGATGGAGTGGAACATGATGTTGATAATATGTCGAGCAATGGCAGAGACAAATGAATCCTTAAGTATTGTGGAAAACAATCAAAACCCCATTTTTGAACACACTTTGGTGAGATAGATGAGGCAACAGTGTCTGCGCCACAGAAGATTTATAGAACATGCAACAAACCGGCATTAAATGATTTTATTACTTATTGCATTCGCTGGAAATTGAGTGGAAGAAACCATGGAGCGTTCGGACAAAAATTTATGGAAAAAACTGGATGCCGAAGTAAAATTTGTTGTAAATTGTACATGGGATCTAGTCTACCTTCCACCAGGAAATAAATCCTTACGATGTAAATGGTTAATCCGGAGAAAAAGAGAAGAATCAAGTAAAATTATTAAATACAAAACTCGTCTCGTTCTGAAAGGTCGTGTTTGAAAAAGAGGAATCAAGTTTGACGAAACATTTTCAGCGGTAGTTTATTCTCGTTCTATTAAACACTTATTAGCTTTTGCGGCTGAATGTAGATATTGATCAAATGGATGCTGTATCTGCTTTCCTCCAAGAGATCTGACTGAAGAAATCTAATTGCTTCAATCAGGTGGATACAGTGAATCAATAAAGTTTGCAGTCTTCGAAGTTTATATGGTCTTAAATAATCAGGCGTCGCCGTGGATCAATGTAGTAAGCGTAAGACTACAGATCCCAAGGTCTTGGGTTCGAATCCAGACACGGCCGACTGCTTGAAAAATGGCAGGTGAGCATTTTTTACAAAAATTACGCCCTCGTTCGGATGAGAGGTTAAATGGAGGTCCCATGTGTGAGTGTTGTCACCAACGCACGTTAAAGATTCCTATCTTGCCTGGAACGGCAAGGGTTCAGCAAAATTCTAAATTTCCAGGTAACAAAAAACTCGCCTCCTGGTCAATGTACCGTCGGGTGGAGCATTGGAAAATCACATGTAAGCTCTTAAATAATCGGCGTCGCCGTGGATCAATGTAGTAAGCGTAAGACTACGGATCCCAAGGTTCTGGGTTCAAATCCCGACACGGCCGACTGCTTGAAAAATGGCAGGTGAGCATTTTTTACAAAAATTACGCCCTCGTTCGGATGAGAGGTTAAATGGAGGTCCCATGTGTGTGTTGTTACGCACGTTAAAGATCCCTACCTTGCCTGGAACGGCAAGGGTTAGGCAAAATTCTAAATTTCCAGGCAACAAAAAACTCGCCTCCTGGCCAATATAGTACCTTCGGGTGGAGCATTGGAAATGTAAATGAACGGTCTTAAATAATCGGTGGTGTAGTGGTATGTGTGTGACTACTATGCCCAAGGTCCCGGGTTCGAATCCTGACACGGTCCGCTTAAAAAATGTTAGGCGAGCATTTTTCAAAAAAATACACCCTCGTTTGGATGAGAGGTAAAATGGAGGTTCCGTGTGTGAGTGTTGTCACGCACCACATTAAAGATCCCTACCTTGCTTGGAACAGCAAGGGTTCGGCAAAATTTCAAATTTTCCAGGTCGCTTCCTGGCCAATGTAGTACCTTTTGGTGGAGCATTGGAAAATTACATGTAAGGTCTTAAATAATCAAGTATGTGAAACACAAAATTAAATTCTTGCATAAAGAGACTACAACAATCCAGTTTTGATCTGTGTTCCTGTTTTAGCATATTTTAATTAACACAAGTCGTATTTAAATACTTTATACAATAATTAACTTAAAATATCAATATTCATGCATCACAGTAGTATAATGCGCATAGAATTTTTAGGGTAAATGAAAATTTAGAAATAAAACAAAGTCTAAAGGTTTTTGGAATAAGAGAAGACATATCAGGTACCAAGTATACCAAATCGAGTATCTAAGTTATTCTTTATGAGATAGAAAGCAGTCTTTATGCATAGCCAGGTTACTGACACGGCAAGGTGACAACGGATTAATACTACTTTATATCTGTTTTGTTCAGAGCCTATCAAAACAACCTCCTCCAAACAATGCCAGCAGTCATTCAGCAAGTAACTGCAAAAATTAAAACAACTTTGCAACCGGATGTTACAAACACTTCAAATTAAAGATGTCGATGGGAAAAACCAGTAGTGTAGTTGTCTCCTATTTCCGACAAGCTGTGCACTGTGAACAGTGACGAAAGAGAAGGCCAAGCAATCTCTTTAAGAGGTAGTACGTGTAAAACTAACATAATTGATAGAAAACTAGCTATAAAAGCACTTCCCATGTGTTAAGTTACAGGTGCAAGTGTTAAGTCAAAAAGAAACATCCATAATAAGAGTATCAAAAATTAATTACTTCAAATTCTCTCGACTTAAATGTACCCACATGGTAGTTTCAAAACAGTAGTTACAACAAACATACAGAAATAATTAACTAAGAAGCAGTTGTTCAAGGATAAAAGTAGAAAAAATGTTCCAATACACCAAAAAAGAATAAGCAATTAAACTGAAAACAACAAGGGCTATAGTCTCTCACCAACACGTTCAGTAAAAGACAGAAAAAAAATGTACAAACGTCAGTATGATACAGAAAAACAGTTTATAATGGAATTTTAAAACGATTGCGATATTTGCGAAAGAAAGCACATCGAACCGAAATTCTTTGTAGTCACAACTGTGGAAATTGATTTTTTACTACAGATGTGTAGGTTGAAATCTTATGGGTATCCAAGGAATAAAGGAACAATCTGACATCAGTTAGTTCAAGTACTAAAGATTCGCTGAGTTGTTCAAACAGAAGATATGCAACCACAACAAAAGAATGCTGTGGGTTGTTTAATAAAAAGTATAATTGGGAAATAGAAGATGAAAATTTAAGAGGAAATGGAAATTTTTAAGTGTAATGGCAGATAAATTTTTAAAAAACGGACGAGAGAACTATGAAATTACGAAGTGAGTGGGGTATCTGAGAAATGATGAGGTTAGAAATGACTCAAAGTTCAAGGGTAAGATACATTTATACACGAGAAGATAAAAATTAAAATATAAAAAATTTAATTCAAGTAACAGTAGAGAAGAAACGATATATAATTAGATAATGGTAAAAATACTGGTATCAGTAAATAATTGTCGGTAATAAAAGAAAAAGGTTTTTCATCAAATTCAATTACATCAGTATCACCTGGACTGAACCATTGGTATATCGTCCAAAAACTAAAAAGGAAGTTGAAAATAGAGTAGCTTCATGCTTAGAGATACATAATGCTTGTGCAATTTTAAAATTTTCATCCCATTTGGGAAGATAAGAATCAATGTAGGATGAGATAGTGGCATTGATGACACATTAACTCTTTTGGTAGGATTTACTAGGAGGTGATATTTAGCATCAAACCACATCTGTTGTACTTTATAACTAGCCAAACAATTTTTAAAGTTTTTAGAGATTAATTGGGGACCGTTGTCGTGGAGAATAATTTGAGAAATACCAAAAATAAGAAACACTATTTGTTCTAGAAATTTTATGATTGCAGCAGATATTGCTTTAGCTAAGGGTTGAACGAGAACGAATTTGGAAAATCAATCTTTTACTACTAACAAATATTGCTTACTTTTTTTGAATGTGGAAGTGGTCCTAATAAATCCAAAGAAATCAACTGAAAGCGATAAGATACTTTTTAAATTTACCCATTAAGTCAGGTTGAACTTCATGTGAACTTTTTTGTGCATCACAAACTTTACAGTTTTTAATATAATGACAAATTGAACGTTTTAAGCTAGACTAATAATATAAATAAGATATTTTAGCTAAAGTTTTACTAATACCTAAGTGAGCAGATACGAGGTCATCGTGACACATTTTTAAAGCATCATTATGATTTGAGATAGGAACGACTAATTTCCATTCGGGGATATTTGAAGTTTTACGTGAAGAAGAAGAAACAAATTTATAAAGTCGATCGCCAATTATATGAAAAAGTTGGAAGTTTATCAGCGTATTTTGAAATTTTTTAACATAGAATACCAAGCATTTGGAGTCAAGTTAGGGAGGTTTAAAGAAGCAACATCTCGAGATAAAGCATCAGGTACGCTTCAATTTTCCAGGTCTATGATGAAGAGTGAAGGTAAATTGAGATATGCATAAGCTTCGAACTGAACATCCTGCGAGTTGTATTAAATTATTTAACTAGATAAGAGCAGCACAATATAACAGTAAAATGAGTACTTTCTACATATCCTCATTATATTTCTATTCCAAAGATAACACCTAATGGTTCTCTTTCGGTGGCAGAATATTTTTGTTCAGCTAAAATTAAAGCTCAACTTACATAAGTGATAGGGTGTTCTAAACCTTTATGTTCTGCGAATTACGATTTACCTACACTATAATTTAAGTAACTATGTGTCACCACCTCCGGCCTAACTTTGACAAGTAGGGGTTTCTGACCAGCTACAGTGCAGACAGAGCGGGTCCTCGAGTTTGTTAAAGACCAAAAGTAGAGTAAAAAGAGCGCCAGGTAAATTTTCCTGCAAGCAACCTCCCAAGTACCTCACAACACCAAATATACCAAACAGGCGCAAGTACCTCTAGCCAGGATATAGTAACTAAAATAATACCTTATTTATATTCCTAAAGAACAATTCATTGATTAAGTCAGTTACGTATAATCTTATATTGGGTACAATTTAACAATAATAGCAGCGACGTTAATGCCACCCAAAGTATAGTTACTATGGTTGTTGCTTAACAGACAATCAAATATGACATCAACATGTGCATAACTGATAATAAAACCAACATTGGAGTTCAAAACATATCACTGTACATTAACAATTCTGCTACGACAATTGCACACCAGATGGTCTGCAACAGTATCAATTGTAAAATAAATCGTGGGCGTTCTTAATAACAATGGTTTACTATTGACGATTTTTTGATCTAAATAAAAGTCGATTGTTCTTTTCGAAATTATTTACATATGTATACGATGTGGAAAACAATATATTAAGCTAGAGAAATAGATTATAATGCGAAGAGTCCTACTTAGCTCCAACATTTTCGTGGTCTGAAAAGTTCCTAATTCTTACGATTGGGACATTGGTTCAAGTACCTCAAATAACTGTATTCAGGATGTTGTCCATATGGCAGTAAAGACATATTGGTAGTAACACTTTTTACTGTTTATTACCTTACCGTAAGTTGTGTTTTAATTTGTTGAATTGTATTAAAAAAATGATTGTATAAAAGGTGAAAAATAAGTTTAATGCTTCTCCAATTTAGACGTGCTTATTATTACATTAAATAAATAATGCTGTATTTGTCTTTACATACATTTCTTAATTACCTGGAGAAATAATTTAGTAAATGGTTAGTAAATCAAAAGTTTCATGAAATAGTTAGTTGTATAGTTGCTATTAGAAATGTTTGGTATACATAATATTTTGCAACGGATGTTTTGTCGGTTCGTGATTATTATAAAATTAGTATCTGTTAAACTCATATTTTACTATGAAATGGAGATTTATTTTTACAATGACATTACATATGACCTTAAGTCTGCAAGTTGTTCAATTAAAAACAGCATGATCAAACAAAAGCTTTATGATTTTACACTATGTTTGACTTATGTTCAAAGTCTTACTAAATTAATGTGTTTCAATTGTTTAATCGTAGTAATTTCCTTACAAGGTTATAGCTTGTCAACTTCTCCTTAACTTCCCCCTGAGATTTTAATTCTTTTGCAGCCTTTGCAATCAAAAACAGTCGAGTCTAGTTGTGTCAAGATAATTTATTCTTACCTTGTCGTGCATCTTTTCTTTTCATCATACATGGAATAGGATTAGGGTGTAATTAACAACAAATTATAAGATAAACTATCACAAATTTAAATATATTTTATTCTAACATCAGTTATTTTGTGGAAAACATTTTATAGTTTTTGGTTAATTGCTGATTTTTTTTGAAGTTTTAAATTAATACTATAATTTACGTTTGTTTTTGATCAGTTACATATTTTTATAAAGATCATATTTCACTAATAGTTTATTACACTATATACAACAAATATTATGTCCATATAGTTTTCAACAGCTGCATAATCGGTCATCATCAAAAACAATCTTGGAATTCCACTTTCATCTATGTTTTCTTCGATTTATATACTAACTTGCCTTCACTTTTGGATCTCTTCCTTTTCTCATGATCTGCAACTTGCATGTTCGTATCCAATATTTCCCATAATTGAGACATCGAACAGAAAAGTGATTAATTATTTAATACTAAATTTATGATATGCTTTTACACCATTACATCTCAGTTTTACGACTCACTGTTAAGTTTATGGGTGCTAGTTTATCTAATTTAGTCTAGTACAAATCCTTCGAGTCGACGACCAATCCGGAGGGAAATTTTAATTACTTTACCTTCTTGGTGAAGTGGGTTTCTTTTACAAGCCACTTGTATTTTTGAACAAATAAAATACTCAATTTACACTTTCTGCATCATCTAAATCTATTGTATAATAACAGTGTTTCCTGTAAACCGATACAAATAACAATTTTAGAGTTACTTAGATCACTGTAAATATCAGCGATATATGATGTGGTAAAGAGGTATGAATTATTTTAATTTGTATCATGCCACAGTGTTCTAATTTATTATTAACCATGACTTCCCGGTCTTCGGAATTTAACAAGTATCGAAGTTTATTTCGTGAACAACTTTTAGTTTAATAATTTTTATTATTTTTTTGTTTACTACTGATTATGACCACATACTGGTCGAAATACGTATTTAGTATTTAAAAGTATTTTGTGGTAAAGGGGTATTAATTATTTTAATATGATATTCTTGTAAACAAATACATGCTCAAAATGGTAAACTTTCATAATCAGTTCATCTTTATTTAATCATAACCGTAAGCATTAATGAGAATAATACGATATAACACACCTTTAATTGGCTATTCACTTGCAATGTCCAAATTGTATACCTCTAATGATTTAGCACGGTACATTTATCAATAATTTATACATTCATACATAAATATCACCAACATCAACATAATTCTAATAAAGCATTACTTACAGTTACACCTTCTAGTGATTATAGGAGTCCATTTGAGCAAAGAGTGATTTAGCTAGCCATCGGCTGTTTATTTCCAAATTGTCTTTGCGGGGTACCAAACCGTCCCAATATATATGTGCTGTACGTTCTGTAAAAATTCATGGTCCACCACGTTGTGTCCGTTTATTATTCCATAATCAAATGGTGTATATGTCTACGCACCTTTCATTATTCAGCCTTAAATGTGTTGTGATCTATGGCTTGAAACTAATTAATTTGTGGTTTCCCAGCACTGTCTAGTGTTTGTCCTTCCGACTGTTCAGATGTTTGGAGATTGTAATTATATCACATTACTATACTACGAGATTCAGGCGTGACCCCGTATGATCCCATCATGCAAAAACCACGTTGTCCAAGATGCATTTTTAATCAATCTAAATAAATACATCGTAACACATGTTACACCATAGGGGAAAATATATCTAATTTAATATTGTTACGTGAACGCCGTTACTACAGTGTAAATGAATATTTACAAGATAAATTATAATAAATAGAATATGTATATACACCTAAATTATTGTAGTTATTTCTTATAAACATACTTACATATGCAACCTGTCCTATACATTTTTATATATTATATAAAATATAGACATATTTTACTACCATCATTTGTTGATTCAAATAAAATAAACTAAACTACATTAGTTCATAATATTAAATTGATGTTATTCTAGTATTATTATATTTAAGTTAATTAAGGATAATATATTGTTTTACATACTACCACAATCTTTATCAACAAAAATAGTTTGCTTTATTTATTATATCTACATATTTATATTTTTAACTACTCATATCTTAATTAATTAATCACCCCATTCAATTTATGTACACTTTTATAGTGACAAATTTGTAAATAACAAACTACCCTACTTTAGTTAATTTTAAATTTTAACCTAAATGTAATTTTTATTGTATATTAATACTATGATTTTTACCATCATTGGATGGGTACAAATAAAAATCTATCTATCTATCTATTCGCGAATCTTACCAACAAAGTCTCTATATTTTTTTATTACATTGTGAGAATGTTAAAATGTGTCTGAGGTTGCTTGGTATTGCAACTATTTAACCTTAAATTTACTTTATTCAACTAAATTTGTAAAAGCTCTTTTATATTTGAGATATATGTTAATAAATTTACTGTTATTTCACATTATAAGCTTTCTTAAAATGACATGCTTTCACTGTGCAACTTGGCTGAAATAAATATGTGATTTAAATTAATTTATGAATCAGAGTTCTGTCCTTTACCACAAACAACTTTCTGATTTCAAGGTTTAAGTTTATTGCTTTAAGTAACTAACTTCCCTTATTGAAATTATATTTTCTATAACCAAAAGAACTAATATTAGCTAATCATGTAATCTATTATACAGGGTGCATCAATAATAATTTTGTCTGTTTTAGATTAATTTTACTTTTTTTTTAAGTTGGTTTGTATCTCTTGTAATTCCAAGCCGTTACATGCTTCCATATTTTCTTTGGTAAAAGATAAGTCACTTCTTGCTTATTTTACGAGTCCTCTACAGACAGTTTATATTAGTTTTTGATTTATCGTTAGCAAAACATCACATTTAACGTTGTTACATTGTGTTAGCAGACAGGGATTCCTCATGAAAATTGTGACACGACATTATTTTTAATTTACGACCAACAGCTCAACTCATTTACAGTTTGTACAAATTGCTTATAAAAATACTACAAAAAGTATCATACTTTTGTTTCTACTATAATTAATTATTTATACATGAAATACGAACAAGTTCATTTTATAACTGCAATTTGACTCAATTTAATTACAGCAGTATTACAAATTCCACTTTATTTGTTATGATAACCATCAACAATAACTAATATTTTTTAGTCTACTAGCTATGAAAGCTGTACTCTGGTTATTTTGTATACTTATAGGATCTTTTTACTTTTTTTCAGTGAACCTTGCAGTCTCTTTAAAAATGCTACAACCCGAAAAACAAGTAGGACTTTTGGATACTGATATATTTGGACCATCAATACCTTTAATGATGAACCTGCAAAATATTCCATTGTTAACTAAAAATGGTATGTTTGAGCCTTTAATAAATTATGGAGTTAAATGGTTAGTTTTTATAGCAACTCAAAATCTATAAGAATTGTTCGTTTTTAGTATGTCGATGGGTTTTATGATTGAAGAAGGAGTGCCAGTTGTTTGGAGAGGATTAATGGTTATGCAAGCTTTGGAGAAGTTGCTACGGAATGTTTATTGGGAATCTATTGATTATTTGGTAGTTGATACACCACCTGGTACTGGTGATACACAGTTGTCGCTTATTCAGAATATTCCAATTTCAGGTAATTATGAATTTCAATGAATTGATTGCATTAGTTAATTATATTAAGCATTTTATTCTGTTTTAATCATCTTAAACAACATTTATCATTTTCGATTGCGTTCGGTTTTATCACAATAGTGGTTGACAGTTGTTACTTTTTCCAATTTGCTTGACAGCTGTTAAAATTGAAATTTTTCCAAAATTGTTTCCATTAGCCAGTTTTTGCATTTGTAGCTGCATTTCTGAATAAGATGTGTTGACATTGTTGTCGCATTTCTTGCATGGTGTTAATGACAAAATGCTGTATTAATTTCCCTTGAAAAACAGTTTTACTATGCCAGAATCTTGCAGTATACATATACTATTTTTCTACATGTAATTTATTTATCTGTAATGAAAATTTAGTTTAAACGTTTGCAATAGAAAAACTCTAAAAATTAAAAACCTGTTTAATAATAACTCAAACAGGATGTCCTAGAGGAGTATGGATCACCTTTAGATTTCTCGCTTTTGTTACAATTAACTTGTTGACCAAGTTATTAATGCTGCTACATTAAAACAGACAGGAGTTTAACATAAATAGAAACAGTATATCAACATCCATCGGCCTTGCATGTTAATATTAATGAAATCATGCATAATGATAACATGTGCCATAAATATCGCACTGGGTTCAAAGCTCCCATACTCGATTTCCAAATGTGAAAGGTGTCGTAATTGTCTCCTCTTAGAGTGTTGTAATTAAATCTACATAAAAATGAATAAATAATGTTTTTACAAAAACAAAAATATATTTTAAAATACATATACAAGATTTATAATGTACATCTAAATTCAAAATGGAACCAGGCAAATAAAATAATGCAGAACTAGATTATTTACTGTAATGGGACACAGGAAGATAAATGTTTCAGACCAAGCCTTGAACAGGGAGGAAATTTTTACAGCAGGTGAAAGACCCTCTGATGGGTTGATAGTTACCTCAAGGGACAACAGAGTATACAGGTGTAAATTAAGAAAGAAAAAGACTTTCTAATATGGGTAGGATATTAATTACATGTAAAATGATAAGAATTGATTTGTAAACAGCGGGTAGATGTAAGGGAGAAACAAAAGTTGTTATGTTAACTTTTTGAAATGGAGTGATTCTGCATTGGTTTTCACGTACCGTAATTACCTCCTAAAAACACTAATCTAAACCCTTTTAATATAATTCTCAAATTATATAAGCTTAGCCAGTTCAATAAATATGTGTTAAGCCATCCTGTATAAAATTTCCCTCTGTACGTGGAATATATTCTTCACCGTATTTATAAATTCTCTGGAAGGCTTTCATTAAAGCACTTCTAAAAGGCTAGCAACTTTGCTAAATTGTTAAAACAAGCAATCATTTGCTTCTCCTAACCACTTTAATTCTTTCTCCTTCCTTGAAGTATGCTAGTTATTTTCAATAGGGTATTCTACGAAACATGTTTGAAAACAACTGCTTCATATAAAAGCTTCGTTATATTTACAGGCGTTCGAGCTCGCTTAAGTTTTATGGGTAATAAAATCGTTCCTTCTAATTAAGTCATTTGTGGTATTTTTGTAGTGGGGATCGACAATACTACAAACCTCTATTCTTTCCTAAACGTAAGGCAACTGATATTCTTAGCTGTATGCCGGGTTGCATATTCGCTGGAATGTTTTAAAATATATTATGCTTTCCCATGCTGTTACGATCAATTCTACTCTAATAAAATATTTTCATTTAATTTAAGATTCTTTTTGAATATTCCCACGCTTCTGCTTCAGTATTTTGTGTAACTAGTGGTTAAAGAAGACACCCCTGATTACACTCCTACTAAAATAAATCGACTAATTACTGTAAAGCTCACCCTCATACCATTAAAACATGTACTTTTCCAACATTCTGTAAAATGTATTTAGCACATTCAAATTAAGTCAAAGTACCTCGATTTATCTTAATGGTTTGATATAAAGCTTCAAATATAACTCGGTTATCTATAAATTTTATTTTCTAAAGAATATGCAAGATTAAACAGCGTAAATTTTCTACAATTGTATTCGTATTTTCCAGTATTTGTTATCTGTTCATGCATAACAATGTCTTTAAAAGTTGACATGTGTTACTCAACTTTTTATGTAGGCCCGATTATTCTTTGACGTAGATCAACTGCTTTTGTCTGTAGACCGCTGTTGCAGGTACGGTAGCAGGGTGAATGGATCCTGACTACCGTGGTGTTGCTGTGCTGATCCACATCTGATGGTTTGCAAGATAAGTATCCTGATGCATAGACGTATGTGACTTGTTTTCTTTTTTTACATACCGAGGGATAAACCTATGTCGCATTGTGCTGACAAACGAAACACTTTTTTTTTAAAAACCCGGTTTGAAATTAGCTTCGCTAATGCTTCTTGTTATGTTAAAATCCTCACTAGAAATTATTCTAAATTTAATACTTTTTTTTCCTGTTTGGGACCTTCAAGATGCCAAGTTCCTGCGAAAGTTTGCTCTGCAAATATTGTAATAAAACTCTTAAAAAAAGGTTACCTGTACAAAGTGTAACAGCTACTACCATAAAAGTTGTTCCACAAGGAAAATTTACTGCGAAAATCAAGAATTTACTCAAGAAGAACCTGTGCAAGACCAACTCTGTGAAAACAAGACATCATCACCCAATCAATCATTATAGAATTACTAAAATTTGAGAATAAATTCCTAATTGACATGAATACAGAACTTAAAGCATCTAATAACCTGCTACTATAAAAAATCAATATATTACAAGATACACATCAATAATATAATAACAATACCTGGGTTACCTAGTCACCTAGTACCTAATTAATCTTGAATTCTTTGAATATAAATTATAAAATGAAATAAAATAATGCCTGCAACTGCAGATAGTCACAAATTGTTAATGTTTAAACACTTGTCTTCTAGAAACTTTGTAACATGGTAATAACAGCGATCACATAGCAATGATAACAGAGCTGATTTATATTTATTCAAACTATCAATGGATTTGATTGCCGGAAGTTTGAGTTGGCGCCATATAAAGACTTTTTTATTACAGTTGATGCTGGTTTTGGTCGATAAAAATTACAAGCATGCCAAGTGTAGTGTTTATTTATGGAGTTCACAGTGGGGTATTTATTTTTATAAAGGAAGATGAGTTTCATGAATATATAGTGTAAAATGTTAAAAGTTTAAGCTTTCTACACAGTGGTCTACAGTGTGCATTTTTAGCAAAATGGGTACATACGAAACTAATGCGCCGGTTTTAAAAATGTGAACACGCTGCTGTTTATCGGTCTTTCTTTTATATTGATAAAGAAACTTGGAATTTCTCTCTTATTTTTTTCTTATTGTTCCAACAAGGCTTGCCCTTTTTTCTAAGAGTTTCTCTGCTAATGGAATTGATGTGAAATAATTATCCATAGTAACATTTCGTCCCCTGTTCAAGAACGGTGACGATAATCTCAAAACAACACTTTCCGCTTTATTGTCTTGCCGTCAGGTTGTTTACCTGGATATATTTCCAAGTTAGATGTATAAAACACTTTAGCATCAACCAAAGCATAAATTTTAATGCCATACTCTGTTGGCTTACTAGCAATGTACTACTGGAATTTGCCCCTTCTACGAAAAGCAGGTAACATTTCATCTATTGTGATCCCTAGGTTCGTAATTGTAAATACACTTATTTTCAAACTCGTCGAATACCTGACCAATGGGCGCCAAGTTGTCCGACTCGTTTTTTTGAGCTTTGGTATTTATGTCATCAAACCAAAGTGCCTCTAAAAGTGTCTAAAACTGTCGACTCGACATTATTGCACAAAAACATTCTGATGTTATTCCGTCCTTAACCCAAAGCTTTTGTACATTTAGATCATTAGCTATTTTTATACCTGCTATGCAAAACAGACCAAATAAAACACATAATTCTTCCAGGGTTGTGTCGGGGTAGTCTCTTTCACGGGAGTATTTTGAACGCATTTTCCCTAAATACACATTTGTAAAATTTAGAATGTCCAATAACAAAGCATCATAAAAAAATAACTTACCTGTATCAATGATAGTCACGGTATTGGCCGCTACTCACAGACCAATAATACAAGAGATGCGTCACTGTACGTAAACAATTACAATTAAGTTTAGCGCCACCATGCAGATTGAAACTTAACTAGTAATAAGCGCCATATGGTGGAAAATATGCCACTAAATGCGTATTTAGCAGGAATTTCAAATGTATTGCTTGGAAATGTATACAAATTAGGTAAATATAAAATGTAATATCATATTGTAATTCATTGAACACTGCTGTTGAGTACTAGACTTGTTTAGGTTAAATACTGCACTTAGAGTTTGTTCAATGTATTACATATCTGTACCACATTTTATATTTTGCTAACTGTATATTCAAAATTGTTATAAGAAAGATCTATCATCAAATCACCTATCATTCCATTTATTAAAAGGGGTAGATAATCCTGTGGCTTCCTTAAGAAAGATTTATGCTTTCATGTTAAAATGTAATCAAATCAATACAAACTTAAGTTTCACAAGTATATATTTAAATTTAAATATTGGTAAAATAAAAATATAAAGATGCTTATTAGAAACTACATAATGATTTGACAAATATCTTCTGGAACAAAATGAGCATGACAAACTCGTAAATTTTCGTAGACCCATGCAGGATCCATTGTTTTCAGAGAAGCTGTTCCAATTAAATCCATCCACTGGTAATAAACATACAAAAATTTCTTTGGATTGGGAAATCTATGGCGAATTGCATCCCTGTTTTCACAATAGAAAACTGCACACTTTCTTAACTGTGATATTATAATAGTTTTCGTCTAAAATTATTGCTACTGTACCAAAAATAGATACTGAATTGAAACAAACATTCATCGGTGTAGTCATCGTCATTTTGTGAGACGTGCAGCACGCACAGCTCAGTTTGATTGATAGTTACAGATATCTGTAAAATTTTCAATTTTTACTCAGTTTCAATGCGGTTGGTGGCGCCAAAAACTTTATTTTAAAACCGTCTATAGAGTGACTACCCCCTGCCGCTACTGCTTTCACATCAGGCTTTGTAGTTACTGGATTTTGCTTATGGCGAACGTTAGGATGTGGTGGATGCATCATCCATAAGGTAGTTATGTCTTTCCCTACATATTGAAGTTAATTAGTTTGAAATTCTCCCCCGTCAGATGTTGAACTTGATTGTTCCGAATCCGTCAAATGATCACTGTGTTCAAATGACACATTTGATTCACATTCGTCCAGTCGTTTCTCCAGATTAGCATCGCCTAGATGCACTGCAGGCTGTTCTACACATCATGTAGAAATCGCTAAAACAAATAAGTATAAACATTTATAAAATATAAAGTTACAAATCAAAGACAAGCAATAGTAATCATTATAGGAAGTAAGCAAGTAACAAATGTCAGTAACGTTATAGACCCTGCCCATCATGAGTCATGACTATGCCATATATAGAAATTGCAATATTATATCAAACGTATAATACATACCTCCTGCATCATCACGTAATTGTTGCAAAGCTAATTGAACAAATCTTTGTCCTCGACTCATCTTCAAAATTTCACATACATATCCCTTGTTGAATGCTCACACTTGATGTAAGTCATTCATTCATAAGTGCGTTGTAAATCATGACTGACCACTTTATTTTAAACTCCAAGATTTACACCCTTTACAGCAAGGATGGAAAGTCAGGTCGACTAACGGACAGGTACCATGTACACAGAGTTGTCATGTTGTATACTAATTAGTACAAGGGTGAGCAAAATGCTCATATAGCGACAAACGCCGGGTTAAATCGGCCGTTACGTTTTATCTTTTTTTTATTTCTTAAGTTTTTAATTGTTTACACGGATCATTAATTATGTTTATGCTAGTTTTATTATGGAAATTACATTTAAAATAAATGTACATTGTAACTGTACATTTCTGTATTATTTTGTGTATGCATTTGAATGGTACATATTTTAACTTTTGTATATATTACTTGTGCCCTATAGACAAAACTTTTATTATTAGTGATTAATTGTATTTAGAAAATGCACCTACGATTTATCGTTTACAGTTCTTTAAGGGTTTGTTCTGCTATGTTCTTTATTTTCCATTCTGTATTTTATATTTGTTTGCAGTGATAGGTAAAGCCATCACGCCATGTAGAGGTTGCACCGTTCCTTTTTACAGGTAGGAATGGGTGTACAACATAGTCTGTACAAAACTCTGGCGGGACTAGCATCGACCGCTTGTGGCTGCGGTAGATTACAAAGGACTATATCTCAGGGGTTTTTACACTTAGATATTTTGAGAACAAAGTTAAATTTTACCCAGACAAGTTATAGGGATGCAATTTAGAACATAACAAAAGAAAATACCTTAATACAATTTATATATTGACGTTTAGTTAATAACATTAATAAAAAAACCAAATATATTCCCTTATTTTCGTATAACCAAGTTTTCATGTGAAAAAATCACTAACTGTAGTATATATAGCTATGCTCTCATAATTTTAAAATTGTCTTAAACACTACCAGATAAGATATTAGAAAATCTAAAATTATTATTGTACTTAGACATGATTTCTAGTTAACGTGCTAAGTAAAAGAAATCATAAATACGCTTTGTTGTATTTAACATTAGTTAAGAGAATTTGAATTAAACATTTAAATTGAACATTACCTTCAAAATCCACAAAAAGGTTTCATGAAAGCTTTTATGTTTACACTTGTAAGGTTATAAGGTAATATTAAATTAGTTAAGATAATAGGTAAGTAAAATTATGACTTTATATTTTACATGCATTATTTTTCTAGATATTTGAGATTTAAAATGTAACACGTGCACCTTGTTCCGTCACAAAAGTAAATAAGACATAACTCATACCTGTATTCATGAGGTATGAAATAAACGTATACTTAAGTATTGAGCTCCGGCTTGTGCAGAAGTATTGGACATTTAGTTTCTTCTTACGGCTTGTAAGGTGAACACTATTCCTATTTAGTTTGGCGGTTAACCTCAAACTTCAAATTTGTAAGAAGCAATCCTTTTGTTCAACAACCATATGTTTTTGCTAACGGACATTTAATTTATTTTAGAAGGTAAATAAACGGCACCAGGAAATTCGTGTTCGATAATGGATAATATTTGTAAAGTAGTCGAATTAATGCATAGGCTTAGCTCGCCTAGCATATATAATTAGATGCTCCACCAGAGAATATTTTACCTGAGGATATATCACCAGAGGATCCTAGAAAATAAACGTGTTACAAAAACGAAGTATCGTAATACGCCACGAGGAACCGTCTGAAAGTTTTATCTGTAATCAACTTACCATTCTTAAACATTTTGAATGGGTTATTCAGATCAGCTTTCTTCGTATGCATTAAAGTAATATTCTAAAACGATATTTTTGTGTTTTAACAAGAATAAAAGAAAGGACACCTTTTACATACCAGATACAACATCTTGGCCTTTGAAAGAACTTCTTTATCAGGAAACGGCATGTGCAGTAGAATGCGGTCAAATATCAAAAGCACGAAAATTTATTCTGGTTTGAAGATAACCACACGTTTTAAGAAAGGGATAAACAAGAAAACCATCCTAAATGACGGTTCATATATACACCAGTTGTGTATTTATGGACATTATTCAGAGGTTTACCAATTAGAAAATTACATCTGATCATAATTATTTATATTATTTATACAAAAGAAATAATATTAAATTAACACTAAATATCGACGTATATAGTGTATTATTTTATAATACTAAAGGGAAATGTTACACAGATCAAAACTAACTTGTGATTGTAAACGGTATTAATATAAAATTAAGATGAAGAAATACTTGTATATGGAAGTAAGTGGGACCTCAATGTAACATGGCCAGGCAACAGCGAATTGACAAGTTACAAGGTATCGCAAAGCCTGCTGCTTTACTGTGGTAATTCTTGGTACTTTCCAAGTGATTGGTTCTTATTATTTCTTGTATATTTTCTCTGCTCGCCAGAGTAGGGCAGTTTCTCACACCAACTGCTACCTTCTCGCCTGGATTATTTTGTTTGCTGTACTTCTGTACCGTTATTTGGTACTGATACCGCTACTATGGCACATGAAATTGGAACTGATGTATTACAACAAATAATCCAGGCGAGAAGATAGCAGTTGGTGTGACCAACTGCTACCTTCTCGCCTGGATTATTTTGTTTAAGTTTTCTATTCTTTTCCCTTTTTTCTGTGCCCGATACTCCGATCCCAATTCTTAATTTTGACATGACCTTCTTAGGAATTAGTTCTCAAATTTCTGAATTTTTTCTTTATTTCCTTATTCCCTGAGTCCGCATGTTACAAGATTGCCGTTTTTGTTGATGGTTTCAATTCAACCGTATTAACCAAAAACTTTTTTACAAATTATAAAAAAATCTAAGTATTTAAATATATCTTTAAGTTACTGCAAGTACAAAAATTTACACTAAATATAGGATGCAGATATAGGCAACTTTTGTTAAATAGGTAAATAACAAATTCAGTTTCTCAATTATCTCATAATTATTAAGTTAGACAAAGAAATACTACCGATGTGATATTGTAGTTTGTATTTGTTCTGTGATAGTAAAAGTTAATTTACTTAAAAAATTTAATTATTTTAGGAGCTATTTTGGTAACAACACCTCAATTTGTTGCAACACAAGTTACAAAAAGGGGAGCCAGAATGTTCAAAAATTTGAATATCCCTATAATAGGAATAGTTGAAAATATGTGTGCAGTAAAGTGTCCAGTTTGCTGTACTTCTGTACCATTATTTGGTACTGATACCGCTACTATGGCACATGAAATTGGAACTGATGTATTACAACAAATTCTCCTGGAACAAGAAATTAGTAATACTATGGATAAAGGAATTCCAATTATTGTAGCTAAGCCGGATTGTGATGAAACTATTGCTTATAAAACTATTGGTGAAAAAGTTATAAAATATTTAAATAAATTTGAAAACACTTACTATTTTTTATTATTGTCATTGGATTTATTGTTGTATATGAGCTATTTCACAAATGGTACTTATTTTATTCTAATAAATAAAAAATTTTAATCTCCCAAGTAAAGTAACTCATCTATAATGCATTTACCATGATGGACCTGTAATTGGCTGTATCTCTAGGACAAGATCTTTCCACAACACTAAAAGTTATCTTGGTCAAAGATTCGTGGATGTTTTAACTAACGTCCAAAATTTGCTAAGTCAAATAAATTTGGGGTTGTCAAATTTCAATAAGCTTTCAGGCAGTTTTCTAGCTTACGTAATCACTATCGATAGTTTTCCCTACAGATGCACCCTACCCCTTTTCAGGCGTTATAAAAAGGATAGGTGCACGACAGAGCATAAAAAAATTTACACTCTGGCGCAGCTAGCATCGACCGTCGAGGTTGCGGAGGCTGCAAAAGACTTAGAATCTCGAAGGGGAGAAAATTGGTGAATTAATGAGTGTAAAATAAACAACTATGAGAAACTATGACAAGTTGTATAGTGTATTTATTAAATTTTTTAGAAATAAAGTTTTGAACAAAAGCATAATAAATGTTCTATGAAGTCATATAAAATAAATAGATCAGTAAAGACTATGATACTCGTTTTTATGCAACTAGTAAATGTAGCTATATAAGTTTAAGAGAGTTTTTAAATATGTGAACATAACATATAAAAAGTCGATAAAATATTTAACGTGAACTAAACGTTCAAATATACTAAGAAAAGTATATTGTGCTTTTAAATGCGTAACAAAATAAAAAAATTGTACTTGACTACCATAGGTTTCATGAAACATGTGACTTACATTTGGACAGTATGCGTCCAGTAAGACTATGTATAATAAGAATTAATATTTGTAAATACTAGATAAATTATCAGTAAAATTAATGTTTTATAAGTGTAAAATAAAGAGAAAATTTAATATTGCATAAATCAGTTCATTTAATTTTGAGTAGATAAAAAAATATTTTAATTTGTCATACCTGATACGTTGCATTGAATAACATATTTTGTTATTCTGAAATTCATTGAACGGAACATCTGTAGAAATCCAAATCAAATGTGTAGAAACTGCAGGAGTCCCAGGTAAAACATCAAAAACAAGTGATGAGGTAGAATTCGCTAGCATTCAAACAAGTTGAAAAAACGTCCAGTGTTTAACTTCATAGAATGACGTACATTACCTGAAAGCGTGGAAAAATGCCTTTTCGGCAAAATACATGAAATAAATCATTCTCCTAACAGTGCATGGGAATTCAAAACTGCATTCTTATGTGTCATACCCCTACTTATACTGCCTAAATTACATCGGAAAATATACTTTCAATTTAGGATTGGAAATCCCCTATGTTTAATTAATAAAATAAGGGGCCACCTGGTTTTTAAACCGTGGTAATCCTTGCGCTACCAGGAAATAAGTAGCCACCCAATCATTAGTTTACATCAACTAAGCACAAGTTTTGTTTACCTTCACACCGACCGCACAAAATTAGTCGTAGAGTATGAGACTCAAATTTTATTCACATTATACTCCACGAAGCATTATGGCTAAATCGCCTGATTTGAAAGAAGTTTGCATTTTGGGATGGGCAGGAGCCCAGCGGAGCTACATTTTACAATTATTTTTGAAATATACAGGGTGTCCAAGAAACAAATATCAAAGTTGTATTTTTTTTAAATGGAACACCGTTATATTGTTTTATTTTCAGTTTCTGCTATCAAAATAAAAGTGAGTTTTGTTAGGTTTCCAAAGCCTAAACCTTACGGTTTTTGAAATATTTTGTGAAAATGTAGCAACAATTTTAACAATTAAATTTTCAATATCACTTTTGGTTTTTTTTAACCAAATTTGACTTGGGTTTAGTAATTGATCAAATTTTGTCTAGGGCTTGTGAAAAATTGACTAATGTATACAGGGTGTACGAAAATCATTAGTAAATAATCGCAAGCTTTGGACGGTAACAACTTGTTTAATTTAAATGCCATGTATTTTATGCCAACGGCATATGTAAAATTTAATTCTCGATGGAACACTAGTATACTTTCCTATACCTAACTGTTCACGTTTCTATTGAAAATGCACATTTTCACAATGCAAAAGTTGGATTATGCTGGGATCATAAACTTGTCCATTACCAAAATCGTTAATTAAATTTCCACTTCCATCTCATTCTATTCTTTTAAAAGTAGTTTACCAATAAATGCCTTTGCAAAATTCATACATCATACTTATTTCATTTAGCAGGAATTTATTGTCGCCCATTCTTTAAACTAATTCCATTATTCACTTCAAATCTTAGTTATTCATACTCAAATTAAAATCAACTTTTAACGTCAATTGTTATACGTTCATAACTTTAAAATTTATTTATTGACAGATATTTTTAAACGTATAGTAAGACACGAATATGAACTGAATTCAATTAACCCTCATTGCCCTTTTTGATTGATTTATATAAATTTTACTACGACATTAAATTCCTGAACCACCTGTCAGGGTTCATTCATGTGGATGATATAATTTTCTGCAAAATTGAATGTTGATTAGTATATTTTAAGCCTCACAGTGATACTTAATTGGCATTTTAACATGATTATCTTATCTAAATTGTTGTCATCCGCTGGTTATCTTTGATTTATTACATCGTTAAATGTCTAATTGGAACCTATTGAATGAATATTTAAAATGCTCATCTGTTATCTTGATTAATAACTGTCATTGCTCGTTATATATTTTATTTATGGGTAATTTCATTGCATTCCTGCATTAACTACCACCCCTATTCAGTAAGGTAGCCCAAAGTAATCTCCCCGATTGAAGCGTTCGTTCACACCAACTTGTTAACACCTCTTTTCTATATTGAATGGTTTTTGTTGGTTGAAGTAATGATGCACATTACCTCGAACCATGAGTAAATGTCAATCCGACAAAATGCATACAATAAATTATAAGTTATTCCCCTAAACATGCATGGGAATTCAAAACAGTATTCTTATGTGTTATAACCTACTTATACTAACTAAATTAGGACGGGAAATATAATTTCAATTTAGGATTGGAAATCTCCTGTTAAATATTAAAATAAGGCTTTTGATGCTAACAAAAAGATAAATGGTAGGCCAGCCATACATACTGGTTATTAATGACATTTGTCAATGTGTGAAACAAATCTCAAAAAATCGTATGTACCAACCGTAAAGAACAATGGGGTTGTATTCATATAAGATACAATATCATACCTTTTTGGCAACAAATCATCCCGGCCATCTTACATTACTCTAAGTGGTTTTCCAATAATTTAACCAGTGGTGATGGTGACTTTCTAAAGTTAACACTTTTATCAATTTAATAATAGACGAATTTTTACTGGAATCATATTTGTCAGAAGACGCATAGGTTGGGCCTAAATACATGTATTCATTACTAGATACCAAAAAGTGCTTGGAGTTTAGATAAGTTAATAGTATCATGCATATGTTCTAGAAAAAACTTGATAAAGTTATCTTTAATTAGTATTCTACCACACTAATAAATATTTAATTTGTATCAATAATGTGTTAAATAATTAATGAAACATTCTAACCTTTATTACTTAAGACTCTTACATATGTATTTGTTGTAAAAAAAAAAGTGTGAAATTATCCCATAATTATTGATAGTACAGTTCCAGATTCATTCCGTCACGAATTTCATCTAATAAAATTATTAAGGAAGATTCCATATACTAATGAATATTAAATATAATCAAACTTAAAATTATAGAAGGCATTATCTGACAAACATTTATTTGATTTGTTAAAATATCTCCAAAACAATGTACTATAATAGCGTATTCTTGTTACCTGATGAAAATAATATTCAAATCTGCAAGAACTACATTGGTCAATAAAGTTTATGGTAAGGATAAAAAGAATACATGCGTGTTCGTTTATGATATGCCTGTTGTAACATTCCTTTAGGAATAGTAGAATCAAAACTAAATAAGTTTGATTTTATAAGGAATTTAAATGTTTGTTGCTAATATACAGTTTTGAATGCAAATGATTCAAAGGATATTTAAAACATTGGGAGAAAGAGAGAAATAGTGTAATGTGGAAGGCATTAATTTGGTCTTACCATTTGTAATTGCTCGTTAGATCATGACACTTTTTGTCTGCAGAATGTAATCTATTGAGGACTTTTTCCAATGTCAAAGTATAAACATGTCTTAAATACTGTTGCAAAGCTTGGCAAAAAAGCACTAAACTAACTGGTAAAAGGCTTTAGAACGCCATAACAGGATTTCTGTCAAGACCAACTCAAGATGTCCTTATGTAAGTCCAGTATTTTATCAGAATAAAGTGGTGGGTTAGCAATAAAGTATCCATGATGTTTGTGAGGTCTTCACCATATCAAATACTTATCAGTATTGAATGACGATGTAATTACAGCTATCGCAGGTAGTTATCCTTTAGATTAATTTATGTGTATTTAGGAACATATTATCTAGGACTTTTTCAGCCAAATAGCATACTTATAAGTTCCGTGAACTAACAAAAAATATATTGTATCTATACTGAGCGCAGATAGATTTATAATTCATAATACTTTTGCTTATCTAAGTTATACAAATAAGTTTGAATGTTTTCCAGTAGGTTTAGAATAAAATCTAATGTATCATCATCATTAGGTCTACAGCCCTAGAACTGGTTGCACACGTACCACACACATTTTCCTACAATCTAAATCTTTCACTGTGTGCAATAGTCTAATCTAGGTTTAGCTGTACCTCTCTTTTTTCCGTTCTCTGCTTCTAATATACTATTCCCTCATACCCTAGTATGCATCCTACATTCAGTCTCTCCTATTTTTTATTGTTTCCCACATATCTCTTTCTTCCTCCTACCATTTCTAAAACCTATTCTTAACTTCGTCTGTTCATGATATCTTCATCATACGCCTGCAACACCACATTTCAAAGGCTTCTATCTTTTCCTTGTATATTTCTCCTATTGTCCACGTGCTGTTCCACACATATGCTTTCAATAATCTTTTCCTTGTTACCTTGTTTGTTGACTTCGAGCATATTAGTTGCTTTTCTTGTTGAATGCAGCATTGCCTTGTGTTAATCTTTGTTTTATATATTTGCACTTCTCCAATCTTGCTTTATTTGACTTCCTAAGGGAAGCAGAAATCCTTAACCTCTTGTAAATTCTGGTTTCCTATTTGTATTCTGGTTTTTGACTTATTTACCACTCTTAGTACTTTAGTTTTATTTTTGTTAATTTTCATACTGTATCTCTCTGTCACTACTGTTTCTATTTCATTAAGAGCTGCTTCTAACTCTTCCTTACTAGATGCTAATATCACTATATCATCTGCAAATTTAAGCATAACAATTGTTTGTTCCTGCACAATAATTCTAAATGTCTTCCCGCATTGGACAGTATTCAATGTACAAGTTAAAAATTAATGGGAATAGGGCACACCCCTGCCTCATCCCTTTCCTAATATTTACTTATCTATGTTCCTGTTCTAATTCTATTACAGCTGTTTGCTCTTGATATAAGCTATGTACTGTCCGTCTATCCCTACAACTCATTCCAATCTTTTTGAGTTTTTTGAACATTTTTTCCCATTTTACATTGTTGAATACTTTTCCAGATCTACAAATCCTATATATCATCATTGCGAATTTAAAACCTCGTGTGTATTAAATATTATACTTTTGAGATAATCAATAAAAACTAGTTAAAAAAAATAACATGAAACAAGATGTAATCAATATGTCAGTAGATGATTCTTTCGCTCTTGTATTATTATGATAAAGGATCAGATTATAGAAGTCTTTGTAATAAGTTTAATAATTTTTTTTAAAATTGAGAACAAGAGGTTTTAATTGCGATTTTTTTGCTACATAAAATATTTTAATGCAATGTCAAAACTAAGAACTAGATATTTTAATTATTTAATATTCATGATTAAACAATGATTTAAATAATTTCTGCTCTATTATATAATTAGAAATTAAGAAAATAAAAAACAAGATATTACACGATATGATAATAAGATCCAGGATTGAACGCCAAGGAATCGTAAAATGGTTGCTAGTCCTTATCAATAACGGTTTTGAGCTCTTGCAAATGCTTGAACTTGCTTTCCGTAATTTTTATTTGTTCCAAATACAGCCTATTTGGATATTCAATGCATTCTCGAGGAATTTGTCTGCGTTGTAGAAGCATGTTTACTACAACAAGATCACCTTTCCTTGTGCCCGGTCTGAAAGATTTTAAATTTGAAGTAAGTGCTTGAAAATTGAGGAAAAACTCGTAACGCATTGATTTAATATTGTACGAGTTTTGTGGTCGTGCTTGGTGCATACAAGTTACATAATCGATTGGAGAGTAAATCGGTGGTTTTATGTACTGCTCAATAGTGGAATGAACACTATCCACTTCCATCATCGTATGTCCCTTTTCCAAGTACAATTGCCCAATTGTAATTTTATTTTTTTGAGATAAATCACTTACGCATGTGCTAAAATTTATTTCTGTTTTGGTGTGCACATCCGTCAGAAATAATAACAACACGTTCGGTAGTAGGTAGACTCTGTAAATAGTCTATAAGACAAGTAGTAAATTCGTTAGCAGTGAAATTACCGTCAGCTTCATTCCAAAAATATATTGTAACTTTTTTTGATGACGCATCGTACACTGTGAAATTGTGACACTGTAATTTTAATTTATAGTATAATGCAGTAGCCAGCAACTTCAGAGGTAATAAAACACCTGCACATCTACTGTAATTACAACATCTTGTCATTGGCTGTGGCTATGGAATATGTTTTTGCCTGACGAGCTTCATTTTTTTTGGTAATGTGCTCATCATATTCTTCTTGAGAAATGTTTCCAACTTTATAGCTGCAACAAGTGTCGCATTGGTCTTTATGCGGGTGATGTATAGCAATGTTTTCTTGCTTCACAACCTTCAGAAATGTTTTCCTAGATGCAGATCTGTGATTGTTTTATTCATACCAATCTTTAAAAACCTGATGCACATGCAATTCTGATCTAAAAGTAGATTCCAAATATTGATTATTAGAACTAGCACGGCAATAATGGCTTGGTACTTTTAGTAATAAATCAAGCCATATTTTTACAGCTTCTTTCTCAAACTTCTATATTGCACAATGGCAGCAGCTACCTCTGTGTTAGCTTGGTTGTGGTCTGTACTAAGATCGCCAGATTCATATTCTGCAGTGTTCTCCTCATTAACAGCATCATAATTATTCTTAGTCCAACGTCGAAAAACTATCCTCCCCCAAACAAAATGTATTCAAGAAAAACAGTCTACATACCCTGACTTTAGAACATCCGTTACCAAATTTGTTAATATAAATATCATGACCAATACGTTTCTTCAGTGGACGTCGGTTTTTGCGCCAACGTCTTATTGCGCTAGGCACTGCTAACGTTTTCACAAAGATCATTTTTTCTTTCCAAGTTTCCAGGCTCCAAAAATGCGAATGAAGATTTTGACCTTTTTTCTACGTTACGAGACCGCCTAGAAATGAATTTTATGCCCAAATATGCATAGTCTGCAGTACCCTTTCTTGTTGTAAAAAACTCGTTTGTATAAAGAATGTCACATAAGACATTTTAAACCACCTATAAAAAATTAAGCTGCTACATGCGAGATTTTTTAAATATGAAATTGAAGCGTTGTAAGCTATAAGCACATAGGCCCTTTTGCAAACCGTTGATATCGCAACTCATATTAACCTGGCACTAAAACCTACGTTTTTCATAAAATGACACGTAAGAGGTTTTATATTCGCAACGAAAATATGTGCTTTCTCCTCTTTCTATTCTTTTAACCATTATCATCCTTAAAGCTAAAATGGCCAACCATGTTCCCCTGTTTCGCCTAAACCCAAACGAATCTCCTCTTGAGTATTTCTTTAACTTCCATCAGTCTTTGACACATGTGCTGTCAAACTTATTGTTCGAAAATTTTCACATCTATCTGCACCTCTCTTTTTTAGTATAGCGACTATGGTGTTATGTTTGAAATATTTGGGTATCTCGCCTGTCTCATACACATAGTTTACAATTGGAAGAGACGTTCTTTTACTGCTGGTCCAGAGGCTTTTAAAATTTTTCCGCTTGCACCTTATCTATACGCAGTGTGCCTTGTCTTCCAATTTCCATCTTAGTTTGTACCTCTTTGCACTTTTCATCAATCCACTGTTCTTTAACCTTCCTGCATTTGCAAATAATTTTCCATTTTATGGCTTTGTATCTGTTTGTGTGCTTCGTCTGGTCTGTTTTTGTATTTTCGTCTTTCTTCTATTAAATTCAGGATATCCTTTGTCACTTATGGTTTCTTATTTTCTTTTGTTTATACCCCAGAATATCTTTAGCCGCCATGTCTAACATGGATTTAATGTTATTCCATTCTATTTCTACTTCCTTAGTATCATAAATTTTCACGATCTCTTTCAACAATTCGGTTGACTTTTTCTCAAATCTTATACTGGTATCTTTATCTTTTAGTTTGTTAAAGTCAAAATTCCTTTTTCCATTCCTTTTTCAAATTTTTTATTTAAGCGTGGCTTTCATAATTACTATGTTGTGGTTAGTGTCTATATGTGCTTCTGGGTGGATTTTACCGTCTTTTACTTAATTTCTAAACCATTGTCAAACAAAAATGTAATCTAATTGATATCTCCCTATGTCTCCTGGCATTTTCCACATGTACCGTATTGTAGCATGAAGTTGAAATAATGTGTTTGTGATGGTTAAACTGTTTTTGTAGCAAAATTCTACCATGTCTTCGATATCTTTGTAGAACACTTCTATTTCCTCCTCATCTGCAGCTAAAGGTGGGCATGTATAGTTGTATTATTACTGCATTTACCAGTTTAGACTTTAATCTAACCATGAGTACTCTTTCATTCTTTTGTAACTAGTTTTCTACAGTGTCCTATTTTTTTCGCATAATTTATTTTACCCACACCCTAATTTCCTTTCTGGGATCCTATATAAATTACCCTAAAGTGGCCACTCAAAAAATCCCCCCGCCTCTGGCCACCGAACTTCACTGATCCCTACTATGTTTAGTGCTAAGCTGTCCATTTCAATTTTTAAGTTCTCTAGCTTACCTACTTGCTTCATACTTCTGATATTCCACGCTCCGACTCGCAGAATGTTTCAGACTCTTTTTCTAAATTTTCTGATCACATCTTCCGACGTAGTCCTCTCCCGGAGATCCGAATGGTACCGCTTGTGCATCTTTCTTAGGTAGTGGATGTTTATTAGAATGAGTAGTTTCTCATAAAGATTAATACGGTTAGTTAACGATGCTGTTTCGTTCGTGTTATGCTGATGACATCCTATATGGAGCTAATGACATGGAAACCTTGTTAAAAGTACATAAAGAAGTTACCGATTTATTCTATACTGCTTGTATTTCTTCTCACAAATGATGCGCAAACTCCTCACAATTCTTGAAAAATATATCTAATTCAAGTTTATTATTCTCAGTATGTAATAGCTCCCGAGAACGGTTCATATAAGATGTTAGGTCTTCTTTGGGATGCCAGCTCAGATAGCTTTTCTATTGTTGTACCTGCAACCATACCCAAAGAGTCTTTTACTAATAAAGAAATGGTTTCATTAATAACTCAAAAAATTTGACCTAATGGGTTTAAATAATCCGTAACTCCTCGTCAGTGAAGCCCTACCGGCAGGAGCAGCGAATCTACAACACAACAAGACAATAGCAGAAAGGACCACCCCTGAGGCCATTGGGTAAGTTTGTTAAAACTTTATTTCATTGCCCGGTGGTTTACTGGGAGGGTTGAGCATGATAAGGCTTGCAATGAAATCTGTATTTTTATTCCAAATGAACTGAAAACCACAATTATAATCGTTTTATTTCTGTAAATACATAGGGAAACTTGAATATCCCATTGTAAATTATTTTAAACCACAAGAATGTACACAAATCAATTATAATCATCATATAGTAGAAGCGAGTCATATTTAAAGCTTTCACAATTGTTATAAAAAGGATAGTGAATTCATTTATAGGCACCCAAAATATGACATAGTTTTAATAGAAATTGTTGAAATTATCTTAAAGGGAAACCACACACACTATTACAATGTTTTAACTAGACACTGCGAAAGCAGAATACAGAAGTATTGGTTTACACAGATGATGTCATTGTCTCATAATAATAGACTGAAAGCATGAAAATGGTGAACAAGCATAAAGTGAACTCTATACCTTGTATTACGGAGACCGACCGTAATAAAATCATTTATACTGAGAACAAATTGAGTTTTGTTGAACACAACGGAACTAGAGCTAGACAGTCTTACACAAATTGTTCACCTGAACACATCAAAAATGTAGATATACGCACACAAATAGAAAGAGGAATGGGAGATTTGATTTGTTAGAAGAGTGTTATATCACACTCGTTGACCGAAAAATCCATCAGTGATGTAGGGGTTCGAGAAGATGATCGCAGACAGGTAAAGGGGCTATTCTGCGCGAGGCCCTGAACAAGGAAGGGATGTTAGTGAAAGAATTTGGAAAATGTAGTGAGGTTAGAGCATTTTGGAAAGTTGAACATGACAACTAGATGAGAGAAATACATTACATACCAAAAATTGTTTGATTTTATGCTTGTGGTTCTGCAAGGTAAATTTCGAAAACCCTGCAGGTAGAATCAGCATTGTTATGACTGTGTGTAGGGAGGGAAACTGGATTTAATCATCCCACCATTAATTGGGAATTTTGGCGATATGTTGTAGCTATTGTTTTGGAAAATTGGAAGCTGATCTGGTCTGTACATTATCTAAATTAGACGAATAAAACTATGAGTAATAGTATATATATATATATATATATATATATATATATATATATATATATATTTATGATTCGGTATAATGTATATGTGATGTACGACAGGAATATGTGTGGTGACATTTTTTCGACATAAGACATTGATGGAACATCGTGGTGATGTATTTTTTTTATTATTGAGGGTTTATCGATGGGACGATTGGTGATTAAATGTAAGGATGAGGTTATTATAATGAAATATTAAGCTATATGTAGGTGTTAAGAATTTTGGAATGGATAATGCTATAGTGCAAAGGTGATATTCAACTGCTTTCTTGTTTTGATGAACAATATTACCAATAATTTCGGATTCATTAAAGTAATAATTAAATAGGGGAAAGAAGGAAAATGTGAAGCACTTCGAATAGTTTTGTTGATGGATTAGCTTTAAATTTTTTTAAGATTTTCTTTAGGATTTAGTTCAGCAATACCTGGCTAGATTACATGGTAAAATTTATTTTTATGAAAGTATATTTATATGTGCATGTTCTAACATTTTTTTATGTTAATTATTTCGTATGCCAAAAGATATTAAGCATGGTATTAACATACGAAATTAGGGTTCGGCACCAATAAATAAAACATGATGTTAAAAACAAGCCTTACTGTAGTTTGCAAGATAACGGAAAAACAATACAACTAAAGATAAACAAGTGCTAACACTCCTATAAAGTGCTCTAATTGAGCCCACTTAATTAATAACTTAACTTCAATTATGGATCTACTATTAAGTAATTTTAATTTTGTCTTCTATAAACAATTTAGCGTGGTTGATCCGAAAACCACCTCGCTCCATGATCTAAGACTAAGTTCCTTATTTCTCATGCACTCTCTCAACCTGTCCGTTCCTTAACTCCACTCCTAATAACAACACCACTATCATGAATATTATCAGGGACGTACCTGTCACAATGTGTAATGAAATTGTTTTTATGTGTTACATGCCAACTGGCATGCATCACGAAATTTAATTTGTAAATAAATTTCTGCGTATTTTTAAATGAATACGTCAATTTCCGTCGTCCCTGACAGCCGCATCTGCGCAAAAGGATGTGGAGTGCGCGCATGGTGTTATAAGACGCCATTAAGTTACGAGCTCTTGACGAAGCAACATCTATCTGTGTCGTGTGTCTTTTCTTTTTAGGGATGTAGGTTCCTTCTACTTTTGCCTTTATGTACCTGTTACCTAATTCCAGTCGTTCCCATACGTGTACAGAAGTCACAAGGAGGACGGATGTAATTTGATTCAACATGGCGTGAACTGAACCCATCCTACAAAATCATGGTGGGACCCTGAGACGAATTTCCAGATGCCGCCATATAAGTAATTTGTTTTGATTTAAATTGTGCTTGCAAATTGACTTAAAATGCGATTACATCACCCTAAAAACGTATTTGGTATCAGTTACAATATGGCAGGTAAAATTTGCCACGTAATTATGCGTTAAATTATGACAATGACGTGTAGTTATCGCGAGTATAACAATTGTGCAGTATAACAATTGCCCGAAAGTGTAACATATGTTAATGGAGGTTAAGAGGTTAATAGAGATAAGTTAAAGTGGATTTTTATTTTAATTATTTAGGAAATAGGTAGTCAGGTTTTGTAAAGGTTTGCGGTCAAATCTAGAAGAAGTATTTTATTTTGACTGAGAAACTTAATGAGGACTAACTTTAGGAAAACCAAAGCAATGGAGTTTTATGCTGAATAACAGTCTTCCACATAGAAAAGGTCATCACAAGTCTTGCTGTACCAGACTGTTTGTCACCCTCAATTTTGACAGATACAAGACCTTTCAGGGTGTGTTAACGTAATGTAGAATTTTTAATTTGAAACCTTGTTATTTATTATTTTATATATATATATATATATATATATATATATATATATCTTTATTCTTCTTTATATTTGTTTCTCATTTATGCATAGGAACCCTCTCCCGTACCACTGCAGTTACCCGAGGCATCCTTTTATTGTTACGGGTCCCCGCACCTTCAGGACAAACAACATTAAAATTGTTTTACTGCCTATTTCATCTGTAAAAATTTGTTTTCATTTTTAAATTCTGGCTTGAGGTTACTTTTCACAATCAATTTAAAAATGCAGTTCGTTGCCTATTTTGGCTGTATTTTAGAAAAACTAAAATGGTATGGAGCGATGGAAACAAACCACTCACATCATGTCAATATACTTCAGAATGTATAGGGTTGGTAAAATTATTAGAACGTCTTAAAAGAATACGATTTTCATAAATACTTAGACAGAAACCAGGGTTTCCTTTTTTTTAATTTAACTGAAGCAATTAAAAAATTAATTGATATCAAAAAATTAGATTCAAGTAATTTGTTGCACCATTGCTGCATAAGCACCACAGAATTACTCAGCAAGTAAGCAGTTTAACGTACATGGAAACTGTAAAATTGAATTTTAATAACGTTAGCAATGTTATTTCAAGAAGTCTAATCTCTTTTAGATCATTACCCAGGCAGTTCTACTGAGCACGCAAAGTGTAGGTTTTGTTAATAAAAAGAAAAATCTTTCTAGCTGCCGCTGTATTTAATTAGTATAATAAAATAGCTACAATGCAATTTTGCTAATATAAACTACTTTGTTTGTAGGTATGCAACCCAAGTTGCAGCTAACACACTTCCTAGGCATCATAAAAACGCAAACGTCAACGTCCATTAATAGACTCGCCAATCAACAGACCAAAATCGAATACTCGCACGGGAATTCCGATTATTACAATACAAACATTAATTATAATGATCAAGGAGGTGAGCTTTCGTTTGTTGTTGGAGATATATTGATGCAATAGCCAGGAGCAAGCAATAGCTTCTGATCTTCTGAGTATAACCTTTTATCACGGTACATCAAAGCCTGGAGGTTAAACCAGAAGGTTGTGCATCATGCACTAATATGGATACTCTACGCCCTGCCAGCAAGGTGCACCAAATCCTACCACCAGGGTCTGGACTTCCACCAAAGGAAGTTACTCCACAAAACATTTTGATACCAGCATTTACTGCTGAACATAATTCACCAAGACTTAATGTCTGAGTCGTCTGTGATGTCCCCATCTTCGCGCCCACCATCACTGAAGCGGACCTAGCTACCTGGACGTGTGAATACTACACCCCGCACCAGTTCCGACGCCTTTTACGAAGAATCTGTCATCATTATGCCGTTCCACGCCTCGTATCACTAATAAGGGAATCGGCACAATAATTCGCACCGGCGTTGATCGACCTGCTACGTAGAGCACCGTATACCAACGTCGATACAACAAAACTGTTACCTGCAGATCCCAGACGACAACATATCTGTGAGTACTTACTCCTATGTTATGTTTCTTTTTGAGCTGTGTTTCTTAACAGCAACACGCCTTCAACGCTGAAGGACATTTTTACCATTCTGAACCGACCTGCACCTTGACAAAGTTCTAAAATACTAGAACAGGTAGAATGGCTTGCACGTTTCAATGTGCTAAGGACCCGAACTATAGGTTTAACCAAATTAGTGGGGTCTTTAGTGAGGAACCAGACTAAGACAGGTCCCCGAAAAAGAGGGCAGCAGTTTTTTTGGTACTTAGAGTGGCAGAGACACACTACTGTGATGTGGAAGGCAACGGGACACCACTACATTACCTCCCAAGTACACTGCATACAGAAATTGTTAGTAAACATGATGGCATCCTCTGGGGTAAAAAATTCCAGAGGTAAAATAGTCCCCCCCCCCCATTCGGATCTCTGGGAGGGGACTACTTCGGGGGATGTGATCCGAAAGTATAGAAAAGGATCCGTGAACATTCTGCGAGTCGTAGTGTGGAATGTCAGAAGTATGAAATAAGTAGGTAAGCTAGAGAACCTGAAACTCGAAATGGATAGGTTAGCACTAGACATAGTAGGAATCTGTGAAGTCCGCTGGCCAGAGGCGGGGGATTTTTGGAGTGGAGCCTTCAGGGTAATTCATACAGGATCAGAGGAAGGAAATTTGAGGGTGGAGATAGTTATGCGAAAAAAGGTAAAACAACGTGTAGAAAACTACTTACAAAAGAACGAAAGAGTACTCATAGTTAGATTTAAATATAAACCGGTATATGCAGTAATAATACAAGTATACATGCCCACCTCCAGCTACAATGAGGAAGAGATAGAGGCGATCTACAAAGATATCGAAGACGTACTAAGGTACGTAAAAGCACATGAAAATTTAATAATTATGGTAGGCGAGTGTGGGGAAGGTGCGATAGTAGGTTTATTTGGTTTAGGCACGAGAAATGACAGGGGAATTAGACTGGTAGAACTTTGCAACAAGAACAATTTAACAATCACAAATACATTATTTCAACATCATGCTAGAAGACAATACATGTGGAAGATGCTTGGAGATAGAGGAAGATATCAAACAGATTACATTATTGTTAGACAGCAGTTTAAAAATCAAGTAAAAGACTGTAAAAGCTACCCGGAAGCAGATATAGACGCTGACCACAACATTGTAATTACGAAGGTCACACTTAAATTTAAAAATCTGAAGAAAAAAAAATGGAAAAAGGCACTTTGACTTTAAGAAGCTAAAAAATAAAGATATCCACGAAAGATTTGAAAAAAGTCAAATGAATTGCTGAAAGATTATGGGAAAATATCGTACTCTAAGGAAGTAGAAACAGAATGGAATAACATTAAAGCCAGCTTAGATATGGTGGCCAGAGATATTCTGGGGTATACACAAAAAGAAAATAGGAAATCATGGATAACAAAGGATATCTTGAATTTAATAGAAGTAAGACGAAAATACAAAAATAGATCAAACGAAACAGGAAAACAGACATACAAAGCCATAAAATGGGAAATTATTTGCAAATGCAGGAAAGCTAAAGAACAATGAATTGATGAAAAATGTAAAGAGGTACAAACTAAAAGATGGAAATAGGAAAGACAGACGAAGTATACAAATTAATTAGAATGAATTTTAGGTATATAAATCGATATAGAAATTTAAGGAGATGCAGGAAGAAACGTCATTACAGAAAATGTGGAGAAAGTAGCTAGATGGCAGGAATATATAGGGAATTTATATGCAGGAGAGGAACTAAAAGATTTAGAACAAGAATCAGACATTGAAAATGATGACTTAGAGATGAGTTTGAATTAACACAAAAAGGGTCTGAAAAATGGTAATGCGCCGGGTACAAATAAGGTGCAAGCAGAAACTCTAAAAGCCGCTGGACAAGCGGTAGCAGAACGTCTCTTCCGACTTGTAAGCTATATGTATGAGACAGGCGAGATACCCAAAGATTTCAAACCTAACATCACAGTAACTATACAAAAAAAAGGGGGTGCGGATAGATGTGAAAATTTTCGAACAATAAATTTGACAGCACACGTTTAAAAAAATATTAACTAGAATTGTACAAAGACGAATGGAAAAATGAGCTGAAGAAATACTGGGAGAAGACCAATTTGGGTTTAGGCGAAACATGGGAATACGGGAGGCTATTTTAGCTCTAAGGATGATAATGGAGAAAACAATAGAGAAGAGGGAAAGCGTATATATAGGGTTTGTAGATTTGGAAAAAGCATTCGACAATGTAAAAGGGAAAAAATGTTCGACTTACTCAAAAAGATTGGAATGAGTTTTAGGGATAGACGGATAGTACATTACTTATACAAAGAGCGAACAGCGGTAATAGAATTATAGCAAGAAAGTAGCGAAGTAAATATTAGGAAAGGGGTGAGACAGGGATGCACCTTATCCCCATTAATTTTTAACTTGTACATAGAAGAGGCAATGAATACTGTCAAATGCAGGAAGACATTTGGAATTAATATGCAGGGACAAAAGATTGATATGCTTAGATTTGCAGATGATATAGCGGTATTAGCATATAGCAAAGAAGAGTTAGAAGCTGTTCTTAATGAAATGGAAACAGTTCTAACAGAGAGATATGGTATGAAAATTAACAAAAATAAAACTAAAGCTCTAGTATGCAAAAGAGGGGAATATAAATCAAAAACAAGAATACAAATAGGTCACGAAAACTTACAAGAAGTTAAGGATTTCTGCTACCTAGGAAGTCAAATAACGCTATATGGGAAAAGCACAAAAGATATAAAACAAAGATTAGCACATTTAACAAGAAAAAGCAACTACTGTGTTCAAAGACAACAAACTTAGAAACAAGGAAAAGATTGCTTAAAACATGTGTGTGGCACAGCACCGTATGGCTGTGAAGCCTGGACAGTAGGAGAAACAGACAAGAAAAAGGTAGAAGCCTTTGAAATGTGGTGTTACAGACGTATGATGAAGATATCGTGGACAGCAAAGTTAAGAACAAAGAGGTACTAAAAATGGTAGGGGACGAAAGTAGTATGTGGAAAACTAAAAAAATAGGAGAGATAGGATGATAGGCCACATACTAAGACATGAGGGAATAGTGTGGAATATATTAGAGTCAGAAATAGGAAAAAAGAGAAGTAGAGGTAGACTTTAGTTAGACTACTGCACACAGATAGTGAAAGATGTAGGCTGTGAGAATTTCAAGGAAATGTGTAGGCTAGCTCAAAATAGAAATCAATGGAGGTACGCTTCCGACCAGTCGTAACATGGAAAAACTAATGACAAAAATAATAACTGTACTTAAACATGGTGATTATTATAAACAACTACTGATATTGGTTTTGCAATACTCTCAACTAATGTTAATTGTGCGAAAGGATTTACTGGAAAACTATTAATACGGCAAATATCTAAGTGTTGGAGGATCCTTGGCAGCCACAGGCTGCTTAACCCCCTTCACATACCACTGAATCTCGGTGAAATAGGGCATATAATTAGAAAACAATAGAAGGGAATCGTGCTGTATATAGGATGTTAGGCGGCTCCGTGGCGTAGTGGTATGTGTGTGACTACTATGCCCAAGGTCCCGGGTTCGAATCCCGACACGGTTCGATTGAAAAATGTTAGGCGAGCATTTTTCGCAAAAATACACCCTCGTTCGGATGAGAGGTAAAATGGAGGTCCCGTGTGTGAGTGTTGTCACGCACGATAAAGATCCCTACCTTGCTTGGAACAGCAAGGATTCGGCAAAATTCTAAATTTTCCAGGTAAAAAAACTCGCTTCCTGGCCAATGTAGTACCTTCGGGTGGAGCATTGGAAAATCACATGTAATGTATATAGGATGTTACGAGAATTGCATGGAACTGTGTATGCTAGCTCAGAACATAAATAAGCTAAGATACAAGTCCAACCAGTTTCAAGACGTAAAACCCAATGACGAAAAAATAAGTGCTTTTAAATCTGATTATTATTATAAACAACTAACTACAGGTGTTGGTTGTGAAATATTTTTAACTAATGCTGATTGTGCGAAAGGTTGAATTGGAAAAACTATTATTCAACAAAGGTTCAAGTCCTGGGGGAACTTGGCAGCCAAAGGCTGCTTACCCCCTTCACTTACCACTGAATATCAGGGAAATAGGGTATAAACTGTAAAACAATAGAAGGTGACCGAACTGCATCAAACAAGAAAGAACAGCAGCTATGTTCAGACAACGAACATAGATACAAGAAGAAAACTGTCCAAAGCATAGTGTGGAGTACAGCACAGTACGTCTATGAAATAGGGGCAGTAGGGAAAGCAGACAGAAAGAGATAGAAGCCTACTGGAATGTTGTGCTTAAGATGTATGAAGATGGAAGCATGGACAGACAAAGTTAATAACAAATAGGTTGTAGAAATAGTAGAGGAATAAACATATCTGTGGAAAACGAAAAAAAATTGGAGAAATAGAAGGACAGGATCGTTCTAAGGCATTTCTGGGGAATAGTACGGGATATATTACAAGCAGAGATAGGAAAACAGAGGTAGAGGTAGATTGAGATCAGACTTTCGCACACAGATAGTGATAGATGCAGCCTGTACAAATTTCATGGAAATGTGTAGATTGGTACAGACTAGGAAACAATGAGGGTACGCGTCCAACCAGTTCTAGGACTGAAGATCGAATGATGATGAAAGGACATTTGCATTTCAAACGTTAACAAAATTTGTTCACATAAAAACTCTATTCTCATGCATTAATTAAAGAACATTTGTATATTGCCTATACATGTAGAATCTTATGTAACTGTTATTTTTAATTTTCTGTTATTGTATATATTTCATGCAGTCAATGTAAATAAATTATCCATGTTTATTGTCTCTATGCATTCACCAAACAAAAGGTGATCCCACAAAAATGCAAAATCGAGAACTGAACACCCACAGTTTAAATACAGCCGAGATTAGATTCCTTTGTTTGAATTAAAGTTACACCTGCATGCCAGCAAACATATAGTCCTCTCATCACCAATCACGTTTTTTTCCTAATTAGAAAATAATATCCTGTTTCGGTGATTATTAACATACTAAAAAGTTATTGCAACAAGAGCACAGCCTGAGATACACATTATTAATTAAATATTGGCCACCCCTTAATATCATTTTAAACATTCGGCGACTGAATTTCATCCAGTATATTAAACAATACCATACCTAACGATTAATATTAAACAAAACCCAGAAATACTCATTTATGCAATATCACAAATTGTTATGCTAGACTATAAAATTCAGCCACCTTGGAGTTATTAATATTATTTTGAATTAATATAGGTACCGATTGAGGTTATGTAATCCTAAAAAACTATAATCTTCCTTTACAATAGTAAATTTTTAAATTTTTTTGTAGTCTAAGCCTTCTACAAGTTACAAGTTAATTCAAGGACCGTGATTGCATGCTCTTTTTTAGTTAATATGTTTTTAAGTGTAGTTAACTATGAAAGGAGTGCAATGCATAAAATGAATACAAACACACTAGCGGGTAACAAAAACCAAAAGAATCTTAACAATGCAAGGAACATAGTACCCACACGTAATCTTAATAAATGAATTACTTGTTAATATTATCCTGCCGAAACTCGGTCTGATAATTTCAATATCCTATATTCACTAATACACAGAATCATATAAAAGGATACAGTCTTGAAGTTGAATGTGATCCTTAAAGGTGGTATACCACTTTTTAAGTACTATTTTATCCCATTTTGTACCAGTCTGGGCCGAAATTAACTTCTTTAAATCGGCGATGGTGTCGGAAGGATCACATTTAACACGAACCTTTTTCCCAAGCCGATCATTGCATGTGATTTCAATCATGATACACTAAAACGTATTTGTTAGAATAACACAAGGATTGAATATCAATACCTTTAGTTATAACTATTTCAAGGAATATACGTCGAAATTAGTGTAATCTCAGTAGATTTCTCACACAAAAATCGACAGTATTATGAACAAAGTAAAAACAAACTAACTTGTCAATTAAGTTAGGTTAAAATTGGTTAAAATAGATACACCCTGAATATATCCCTAGATTAGGTATGTAATGTCGCATAAAGATACAGACCAGTAATGCCGGATACAAATAACAAACTCTTCAGAGACCAGTTAACCAACACTTATTATTTACGCTTGCAAGATTATAGAATTTACAATAATTATACTTTTTAATTTTAGAGTTTTGCTTTTAGTAAAAGAATCTTTTCTTAAATGCTTGATATACGTATCTGTTACGACAGTGAAGATTAAGGAGATCACAAAAGTAAAATATAAAATACTTAATAATAATTATTTTTAGAAGATCTACTATTTTTGGCAACAGGTAAGTATTTACATACTACAAATTAAAAGTTCTACCATAACTATAAAAAATACTCACACTTTCTTGGTATTCTCTAATATATGTATAGAAGACTTTATTTATGTAAAAAATAATTGTTGTTAAACTGCAAAACACATCTGTACGCACTATATAACGTTCAATTTAGCACTTAGATTACATTTATCGTCGTCTTACTAGCGCCTGTTGCTTAAAGTATACCAGTAACAAACATAACCCCATATATTGTTTATTCACAAATCCTACAAAATTCCGAAAGAAAATGCATTACTTCGTAATGAACATCCAATTAAAGGTACCAAGAACACAAATTTTGATAAATTTGTTAACAATATTATTAAAAAGTAACTTAACATCGTTCTAAATCTAGATCATAAGTGGGAAAATCATTGTACTAAATAGGTTTGTCATTTAATCACTAGGGACTAATCGCAGCAGTTAGTTCAGGTTACGTTTCTATTCTTAATGTTGGATTAAATTATAATTTTGAAGAACTGACTCCTGTTGCAAAAATTTCCTAAGGTTTTAAGCTAATTAATTGACAAAAACAAGCAAACGTTTTATTCCCGAAATAAGATGTTCGCAACAAGCACAATTAAAACATTTATAGGAGTAACTTTTCTTCTCAATTTAATGTTACTAGAATTGCAATAAAACCGTCCTATTGACATAGTATTGGCACTGGCGTATCGCAAACTGGTCCAAGACGATGTTTCATGTATAACTATTGACTGATGCTTGATTCGCCTCGTTACCTGGTCTTTTTGAAGAAAGATTAGAAACCCGTTTTAGAACCACGTGTTTTATTCTAAGTTAAGCATTTCAATACATAAACATTTGTAAGTTATTCTATTGCTTGAATAACATTTTACAGCAGGTAGCAATTTTTTTAGACCTTAACAAAACTTAAAATATCCAGTCGCTCTTTCTAAAAAAAACGTATATGGATGACAACATTTATACAGAAAATTAGGTATAAATTTAAAAAACGTTTCATATATAAAGATAAGTAGTGTTACAGTAAATGTGTCAATAGTCAAACCCATAAAACTGCGGTTCTAACTATGTGCTGAAATAAGCATCAAAATTTAATTACGCAAAACGCAATAGCTGTTTTCTACAACAATATATTGTTAAATTTTTAGAACTTGTTGACCTTGAGCAGCAAATTGGTTTAAAATGGTGTACTTCATACAACAATTTATAAAACTTGGCGTCTTCCGATTTCAAAGAAGTTCTAATTTTTTATCAATTTTCTAACTGTTTTCTATAGGATGCTTACCAACTTGTTTATTTCTATAATGATTAATAGGTTAAGTATTTATTGGTTAGGGTTTTTGTTATTTACTTAAGATACTGTAATTTTTGCTAACTTAAATTAACATAAATAAGGTTAACAGTCTGTAGAAGGTATGTAAATAGAAAGTAAACATAGAAAAGAGGCTGTTGGTTCTGAAATAACCAGAAACGGTTGATAAATTGATGTGTGTAAAACTATTCAAGGTCATTAAGATTCATGACAATTTTCTACTTATTTTAAATTGTAGTAATTGATCAAGAAATTGTTATGTGTAAAACAGTTAAAGAAATGTATGTAACAACAAGTACCACATACTGATAGCATTGGTGCTTAAAGTCGACTTAACAAGTAACAACATTGTATAATGACGTGACGCATCGTCAGCTAACCTGTTTTAAAATTGCTTCGATCAGTT
Source organism: Platerodrilus igneus (assembly GCA_036346225.1). Classification (NCBI taxonomy): domain Eukaryota; kingdom Metazoa; phylum Arthropoda; class Insecta; order Coleoptera; family Lycidae; genus Platerodrilus; species Platerodrilus igneus. The sequence goes on from JARFIW010000791.1 coordinate 11,155,564, forward strand.
ATGGGCTTACAAATCTGGTAATTGTTAAATAAAGTTTATTAGATGTGAGAGAGTTAAATTTGACAAAAAAATGACGGAAAGGTACTAAATGCGTAATTAAATGTCTGAAAACGTAGATACTACAACAAGCTATTAAACATGCACGAAATTTTACGTTAGTTGATTAATTATATTATATATTTGAACCGCGTAAAATAACTAAAAGGCTGTTACTAAAGTATTTAAAAAAGTGTTTTTTTTTAAACTTTATAAACACAATTAGTTATAACCATTCTTTTCTCCTCGGTATTCATCATTTGCGCATTTGGTATTAGGTTGTTTTGCATAAACAATAATAATAATAATTTTTGAGGTAATCTGAAGTATTACTCTGTAGAGGAAAGAATGTGCAAAAATTTTGTTAAATTTTACAGCAGTAAACGAATGAATTATAAGTAAAGCGTCAAATTAAGTAAATATTCAGCTGTGGAAACAACTAAGTTTTATTATTTGTGAATTTGTTTTAAATATTAAAAGGTAAAATTTGACAAGTCGATGTAGATAATACAGTTTATAAATAATTTGCATACAACTTACATTATAATAAAGTTAGTCAATAGGAATGATGCAGCAATGGTCATACCACCGTAAAACACTTTAAAATATACACCTCATATTAGCATATTACTTGTAAATAAAATAAGAAAATTTTATTAGGCATATTAGTTATGTGTATTAAAACGCAACTTCAATGTCAATTTTTCCTCATTTCTCTAAATTGATGTGTCTACATATATAACTCCGTTACCGGCTTGTTAGATCGTGGGAAACGTTTGAAAAGTGAAACTTTATGTCAAATGTTGAAATGTCACTTCGAAAGTTCCAAACGTGTGTGTGTGCGTGTAGCTGCAACTAACAACATGAATATTCCTGATGAATATGTTTCAACTGCAGAAGACGTTGCAGATCAAGTACGCGATTTTTATAAATTAAAAAATTAATATTATGTTTTATTCTATTAATATTTTTCCAAATTAGTAAATAAGAATAATCATAACCTTTCAATTTTAAAAATGTCACGTCACACTACCAAAAACTTTCCAAAATATGGCTCAAATATGCAACAAGTCTAATATTGTTTTCAATTAGGGATTATACGTGTTTCCCTGGGTGTAGGCTTTATTTTTATATTAATAGGTATTTGTATTCCATATGGTTATTATTGTTTTTATAAATTAATATGTTTTATTTGAGATTTTTGGTTTCATAGGTAATCAGACGACTAAAATACATACTTCCTACTGCTGCACGTTTGTGTTTAATTTCAACGTTTCTTGAAGATGGACTTCGAATGTGGTTTCAATGGAACGAACAACGAGAATACATGGATATGTCATGGGGCTGTGGTAAAATTTTAGCAACCTTATTTGTAATAGTGAATTTATTCGGCCAACTAGGCGGTTGTGTTATGGTCATAGTTAGATATAAAGTACCAATTGCGTGTGGAACATTATTTTTCATTGTTGTTTTACAGGTAAATATTGATATATTTGATCGGTGAGACAGTTTTTGTTTTTTAGACTGTAGCATATAGTATTTTATGGGACTTACAATTTTTATTCAGAAATTTGGCACTTATTGGAGCATTACTTTTAGTACTTGCAGAAAGTAGAGGAGAAGCAAAAAGTTTATTTGCTGGAGTACCTACAATGGGAGATAATAAACCCAAAAATTATTTACAACTTACAGGAAGAATTCTGTTAGCTTTTATGTTTATTACGCTTATAAGATTTGAGCTCAGCTTTTTACAGGTAATGATTGTGTGCAATAGTTCATAATATAGTTATGTAGCTTCTTTATATCACTAATAGTAATAATTTATGAACAAAGGTCAAGATATAATTATTGTCATATATGATAACATCTTAGAATGATTTATAATTATATAATCAGATTTTTTTACTATCAACATTGTTTATAAGGAAAGGTTATCTTGCTTTTTAAAGGTCATCTTTTACTTTGCTGATTTAAAATGAATGGATTCAGATTTAATACTCCCGCCAATCTAAGAAATTTAAATTCATGTTCTGGTGGTACATTCTCAAACAAAATTTGTCTACATATTAAAACGCCGTAAGTAAAATATTCTTTAGAACTTATTATTAATATACGAAGAACATAAATATTTATTTTACGATTATAAAGCAATGAAAAGTGACATTTTAAAACTAACTTGATGCGGGTGTATTCTATATTCGATGCAGTGCAAAAGCATATATTTCTAAAGCGACAGTACCTATTGAAAAACGACAAGGAACATTATTTAGAGTAAGAATCCTTATACGTAACACTATACATGCGATGACAGGACTCGTCAGAATTTCGAAAAAATTTTAAGTTGGTACTTTTCAGGCATTTGCAATGGCGAATGCAAAACATACTTTAAAAAGGACGGCACTTACTGGAAAATGACAAAGCACATTATTTAGAGTAAGAGTTCTTCTATGTAACACCATACATGCGATGACAGGACTTTTTACAGAATTTGAAAAAACAATTTTGAAGTTAGTGGTTTTGAGGCATTGGAAATGGCAAGGGGAAAAGCCTATATTTTCAAAACAGCGACACTTATTGAAAAATAACAAGGTACTTGCGATGACACAGTATTGTCGTTTAAAAATATCAGCTTTTGTCTTCGCCATTGTAAATCCTCCAAAATACACTAACTTTAAAATTATTTTTCTCAATTTCTGTGATTGGTTTTGTCATTGCATGCATGGTGTTGTGTAGAAGGATACATGCGATGACAGGACCCGTCAGAATTTCGAAAAAATTTTAAGTTGTTACTTTTTCAGGCATTTGCAATGGCGAATGCAAAACATACTTTGAAAAGGACGGCACTTGCTGAAAAACGACAAAGCACATTATTTAGAGTAAGAGTTCTTCTATGTAACACCATACATGCGATGACAAGACTTTTTACAGAATTTGAAAAAAACAATTTTGAAGTTAGTGCTTTTCAGGCATTGGAAATGGCGAGGGAAAAGCCTATATTTTCAAAACAGCGACACTTATTGAAAAATAACAAGGTACTTGCGATGACAGTATTGTCGTTTAAAAATATCAGCTTTTGTCCTCGCCATTGTAATTTCTCGAAAATACACTAACTTTAAAATTATTTTTCTCAATTTCTGTGATCGGTTTAGTCATTGCATGTATGGCGTTATGTAGAAGGACTTTTACTCTAGATAGCGTACCTTGTAATTTTTCAATAAGTTTTAGTGTTTTAAAATATTGACTTTTGCCACCGCCATTGCAAATTCCTGAAACAGCACCAATTTAAAAAATTTTTCCCTTATATTCTGTGATGTGCTCTTGCATCGCATGTATGGCTTATGTAGAAGGACTCACTCTAAATAATATAGTGTGTCGTTTTTAAAATATAAGCTTTTTTCCCTTACCAATTCAAATTCCCGAAAAGCGCTAACTTTAAAAAATGTATTCTTATATTGTGTGATGGGTTCTGTCATCGCACGCACATAGGCCATTGGTTGACTAAGAGAAGGTGTAGAATTAACAAAAGAATTTTCAAAACTCAGTGCTTTAAACAATAAGTGCAATCAAACAAATGGTCATTTTCTGCAACAATAAATAAACTTGTTGATTTGAATTATCAACATAACATAATTGTATACAAAAATACAAACTATATATTATAGATTGGACAATAATTAAGTGCATGAAATGTGATGGACCCTTCGAATTAGAAGAAGATTGATTAATGTGATTTATGTACTAAAACCATTCACAAAAAATGTATAGCCCTTACAGCCACCGAAATTAAATGCATGCCATTGCAAAAAAGTCCTTAAAGCTGATGTGTAACGAATCTAATGAAGTAGTTTCTAAGTTGCTGCAACTTTTTGACATAATCATAGGTCTGAAAACTGAAGTAGCCAATCTTATCTCAAATCTGACCAAATCTTCACAATCTGCTGCATCAATTCCTATGCTGAATAAGTCCTACAGCAGCGTTGTCTTGTCCAAACCAGAACCATTTCTTCTTATAAAGCTCATTAAAATGCAAAAGAGCATAGATACTAAGATAGAGATACACGATGTGATCAACCCTGCAGACTTGGGAGTTAATATATCTAAAATTCGCGAGGTTTCCAAGGGTGGAGTTGTCATCGGATGTGAAAACCAAGCAGATCGTAATCGACTTAAATCTAAAATGGATGAGACATTGGGTAGTAAATATAAAATTGAAGCACCAACCCTCAAAAACCCCAAACTACGAGTAGCCAACATTAGTGCAGATGATCTGGATGCGGACATGGACCTTAATGTATCAAAAATTATTAAACAAAATAAAATTGACACCACAGTAACAGGGTTCTCCCTAACCTTGAAAACTGTGAAAAGTCAAGGAATTAAAAAAAGGATGAAAAATGTCAGGGAAAATCAGGGATTTTTGAACAATTTTAAAGAAGTCTGATATTTTTGTAATAAACCTGGAAAAATTATTTTGTTTTAAAGATTTATTTTTACTAAGCCATATTAATTAATAATGATTTAGTCAAAGTAACACTTTATTTTAATTAAGTAAAATGATTTAAAAAGTTCTGTCATATTTGAATTTTGTACAAAGATTAGCAAGTATCTGTATATAGGCTATAAATGGCGACATCATCCAAGCACCATTAAAGAATCCAAATGGATTCGATATTAACCCTAATTGGAAAGGATGTAGCATCTTCTTTCCTGTACCACCTGTCAATTCCACTGTCAAACACGTCAGTTTACATTGATTTTTCACTGTGTGTATACTGTGTTATTATTCCTTGAATTGTGGTTAAAATAAAAAGTATTTAATTAAGAATCCAAACAAGTTTATGCAGTGAAATTTTTCTTTAGGAATTTGTTATTCTGTCATGTGATTTAAAGGTAATGTTGGCAGTTGGCAGTATTACAATTTATTTTCTGATCTATTTATTTTAGATGAATGCTAAGAAAACAGTGTTTAATAAGGACTGGCTGAATTCTGAGTTAAATTCTTCTTGGGCAGAAACATACAAAGCAGTGGTAGGGGATACTTTTTCAGTTTACTGCAAATTATGCAATAAAGCTTTTTCACTAAGCAATATGGACAAACAGGCAATTACTATTCATGAAAAGGGAATCAAACATTTAAAAAAAGTTGCTGCAAAAACTACAACTCCAACAATTGCTTTAGATTTATTTAATATAAATTGTTCAGCATCTGATGCAATTATTAAGGAAGTAGAAGATTGTACAAATTCCAAACCTCAAGGGTACTTCAATACAGCGAATGTTATTGAAGAAGAAATATTATGGGCTTTACATTCTGTAGAAACGCATTCTTCTATTAATTTCATTAATAAAACCTTCCACTTATGAAATGAATGTTTAAAGATAGCATTATTGTTGATAAAATGAAACTTGAATCCAATAAATTAGCATACTATATTACTTTCGTATTGGCTCCTTATTTTAATGAAGAATTACAAAATACCCTTATCAACTGTGGCTTGTTTTGATGAATCTTTAAACAAAATAGCCCAAACATGACCAAAATGGATATTGTAGTTCGATATTGGGATAAGGATAAAAATAATGTCGAATCAAGGTAATATATTTTGTACATAGTTTTCAATTAGCATTTTAGATTTGTATAATCTGTTCTGTAATTAATTATTTGTACTTTGTTGTAGATATTTGCGATCTGTGTTTATGAATACTTCAACTGCTGAAGATATTCTGGAACATTTCAAAAATGGTATAGCACCATTAAAATTGAAGAAGTTATTACAGGTGTCCGTGGATGGACCTAATGTAAACTGAAAGTTTTTAAGATTTTAAGCGAACAAGAGGATATTAATATTCTTAAAATAGGCTCTTGTGGTTTATATGTATTGCATTGTGCCTTTCAGACTGGTAACAAAGCTGCTGGATGGTTAATCAATGACATCTTATGAGAAATTTATTGACTTTTTAAAGATTCATCTGCTAGAAGATCTTCTTACCAAAAATTAACTGGACAATCTACTTTCCCTTTGAAATGTTGCAGTACCCGATGGATTGAAAGTGTAGCTGCTGCAAATAGAGCACTAAATATTATTGGCAGCATACAATTATATGTTCTTGATGAATATACGAAATTTCCAAATACCTCTCTACAATTAAAACTGTTAAATTGGCCTGTAAAGATGTGTTGCTACAATGTAAATTAGGGTTTTTTGTGTCACAATCGCATCATCATTGGAAATTTTTTAAAAACGCTTTCAGACTGCAACTTCTATGGCTTCATTTTTATATGAAGAACTGGTTATGATCATTAGATCCCTTCTAGCAAGATTTATAAAAGGAGAAGTTTTAAAAAAATCAATATCTAGTTTATTAAAGTTCGATTTTAAACGTGCAGATATTTATTTAGAATTTACTAAAATAGATGTGAATTTCTCAGCTACGAGATATATGAATATATGTAGAGTTACAGAAGATTGTAGACTATTTTTAGCTGCTATGACTAAAAAGATTTTTGAACGTTGTGCTATAAAATACAGTTTAACAAAGTCTATTTCATGTTTGGACCCTTGACTGGTTATTAAAGATGAATCTAGTGCACGAAACCGAATCACTGCCATGGTAAATCCCCGAAAAGCAATAAGTTTAAACTTTTTCTCAATTGTTTCACGTAAGGAGAGACTTTGCTAATGCAGATATGCAGTGCATGGCATAGCAATAAACATATTTTTCTATGTCAGTTATAAAACACTTTTTTATTATGTTCTGTTCATAAAGTATGCAATTCCCGAATCGATAAAAAAGTATGAAAAGAAATGCTTTTGCATTAAAAACAAGTCGTAACGTTTTATTTTTTAGTGCAATTTAAAATGTTTGTATAACATAGTGTGCTTTGAACGCTTTGCTATATGCGAATCAGTTCCTCATCTAACTGTCAAAACTCTTGTTTCCTTTTGAAACGATTCAAGAGAACCTGTCTGTTGATGTGCTAATAGGAGTCGCAGAAGTAATGGATAATGATAGTGACGAGACATTTGTCTGCACACTGGAAGGTATAGTTGAAGTTGCAACTGCAGCTACAATGAATCTTGTGCCTGACTAATCCAAAAATATATAATTATTTTATAGGCGTCTATGCCAAAGGTACGTCGAGCTTCACAGAAACTTACTTTGAATCGAAATCTAAAATGCGGTCTTCAACCCTTTGGTCTCCTTATTCATACTGAAGTGAATATTAACATGGTAAATAGCGATGTGGCCATCAGTAAATACTCGAAACTCATTGCATACATGAAAATAAACCAATTGGATAATGAATATAGATCCACAAAATACAAAACATTTTTCTGAGACAAAATCTATGTTTTTGTTAAAAGTTCATGATAATGATTATCTCATGCATTAGGTATATTATTGACAACATGGAATTTTAATGCAAATTTATTGTTGGTGTCACATTTTAGGTTGTTTTAATATTTCGAATTGCATGAGGTCTTTAGAGGATGAGTTATATAAAATGAAGAGTGAAGATGTTAATAATACTGGAACCGTATTAATTATCACAGTATCAGATATTAAAACACATGTTTAATGTCGGTTTATTATAATTGATGACACATATGACAATGAACTAAATTTTATAAACATCTATCATTCATTCATTAGACTTCAGTCCTGGAACTGGTTACACGCGTACCCTCATTGTTTCCTATTTTGAACTAACCTACACATTTTCCTGAAATTTGCACAGTCTGCATTTATCACTATCTGATCTAGGTCTACATCTACCTCCTTTTTCCTATCTCTGCTTATAATATATCCCATACTATTTCCCAAAATGCCTTAGAACGTATTCTGCCCCTCTATTTCTCTTTTTTTTTGTTTTCCACAGATATCTTTATTCCCCTACTATTTCTATAACCTATTTGTTATTAACTATGTCTGTCCATGTTATCATCCTCATACAACTGGAGGTGTATTCTCGAAAGTCGGGGATATTTATCGCATGCGATATTTTACGATTTTCGCACGAAACGTCAAAGTTGGTATTCTTCAAATTTCGCAAGAGATATTTGTCGCACGAACTGCAAAGAGCGGCGTACTACCAAGTGATATATTTTATCACATGAAAACGCACGTATTGCGTATTATTATAATATTAAAATTGACTGACATAACACATAACCATAGACTTTTCTCTATGCACATAACCAAAAAATTGCCAGTGGTTTTAATCTATTTCGCGGATGTTTGATAAATAATTATAATTAATAACAATTATGGCAAACTTTGATGAGGCAGCATTATTTGATGTTTTGGAGGTGCTTGAAGAAGCTGAAATAGCTGCCGAAGTAACTAAAAGACTATTCTATAAGCATATACTATCTTTTGATTTAAGTGAAAAAATATTTGTGCATATGTTCCGCTTAATAAAAAGTTGAATTCCGGGGATTTTATGTGGTTCCGTTGCTATATTTTCCTATTATTCATTCGCGAGCTTTTTTTTTTGTAAAATTAGAGGAAAATTTATGACTGCATAATTGCCGTCTATTTATAAGTAACTCTGTTAGTTGGGCATAATTAATGCAAGTAAACATTACGTTCATCCAAACTTCGATCTTGCCCGACAAAATACGATCTAGCAGCTTCCTGAATCACGTGATTTCGTTCCGGTTGGCTATTGGCTTTTATTATTATTCTATTTACGACATGCCTCACTTCATTCGATATTTAAAATATCATATCACATCTTGTCAAGAATAGTAAGTCGTAGAACTGTTTCGCATGCAATACTTTTGTGTGATAAATATCACTGATGGCATATATCGAACGAGCTCGAGAATAGACCCCCTGAAGCACAACATTCCAAAAGGCTGCTATCGTTTTTCTGTCTGCTTTTCCTACTGCCGGTATTTCATAGGCATACTGTGCTGTGCTCTACACATATGCTTTCAACAATTTTCTTCTTGTTTCTATGTTTGTTGTCTTTGATAATAGGCTATGTTCTTTCTTGTTAGATGCAGTTCGGTCCCTTTGTATTGTTTTACGTTATATACCAAAAACTATTAAAAGGAACATCACAACTTGAATAAAATTGGGTTTTCTATTTTAAGAGTTTAATTTTTTTCAACTTATATTGTTTTTGGCTACATAAAATGCTTATTTTCGATATATGTTGTTTTAATGTTGTAACATTGATTTTTTCTTTCAGATTGTTTTAGACATACTAGGGTCTGCCCTTATGGTTCTAGTTACAGTAGGATATAAAACGAAATTGTCAGCTCTTATTCTAGTAGTTTTCTTAACAACACTAAATCTATACCACAATGCTTGGTGGACGATTCCATCATACAAACCATTAAGGGATTTCTTGAAATATGACTTCTTCCAGGTATGTATAATCTCTTTTTGTATTTACTGAAACTATACAAATATTATTTACAAAAATGTGAACAATAAAGTGAACTATTTTTAATATGAGATATAAACAGAAGAGTCGTTTGTAACAAAGTAAAGCACCTACAATTTTTGTGAATGTGATGCTTATTATTATATAATAGATCATCATCATTTTGTTTTCGACCTTACTTAAGGTCGGTTTGACGCAGCTCTAACTTCTTTTCTATTCTGTGCTAATCTAAAAAGCTCTACATACCCTTCACAACCTAAATTTCTAATAATTTGACTAATGTAGTTTGGTCTAGGTCTTCCTATATCCCTCTATGTTTTTCCTATCCACCTGGCTTTATATAGATATTAGCAACCTGATGGTTGTTAAAGATCTCTAACATGTTTACATGATTACCATTTATAAGGAAATGAAATATAACCTTGTTATCCGCTTCAAAAAAGGAAAAGTGTTAAATTATATGTTTTGGTAAGGCTTAAGCAACGAATCGTTGCCAACATGCCAGACCGCTACCTAATTGTGAGTTATGTCATGGTGACGTTTATTAAATTATATGTTATGGTAAGGCTTAAGCAACGAAACGCTACCAACATGCCAGACCGCTAACTAATTGTGAGTTATGTCATGGTGACATTTAGTTATCTGATTTTTATTTTTTTTTTTGTTTTGTTTTAGAACTTTCTTAAAGTCGGTTTGACGCAGCTCTAAATTCTTTTCTATTCTGAGCTAGTCTAAAAAGGTCTGCATACCCTTTACAACCTAAATCTGTAATAATTTGACTAATATAGCTTTGTCTAGGCCTTCCTACTCTATTTTTATTTGGTAGTCTATAATCTAAGACTACTAAATAGTCCCTCATGTCTTAACTGGTGCCCTATCATTCTATCTCTCCTGACCTTCAATTGTTTCCACATACAGGGTTCCTCACCTATCCTTCTATAAACTTCCTCGTTTGTTATTCTATCTGTCCAACTAATCTTTAACATTCTCCTATAACACCAAGTTTGAAAAGCTTCTATCTTTTTCTTATCTACTTCTTTAATTGTCCAAGTCTCACTACCGTATAGTAGAACGCTCCATACGTACGACTTTAAGAAACTTTTTCTATTATCTAAACTAATACTATTAGCTATTAGTAAGTTTTCTTTTTTAAAAACATTTTTCTAGTTTGAACTATTCTAGCTACTATATCCTTTCTGCTACGTCCATCCTTTGTAATTATACTACCTAAATAGCAAAATTCATCTACCTCCTCTAACTCGGTATTACCTATTTTTAATTTTGGTTTAGAACTAGGCTGTAACTCACTTGTCATTATCTTTGTCTTTACTGAGTTAATTCTCATACTATAGTTACTCTGTAGTATCTCATCTAAAATATTTAAAAACTCTCCTAACTCTTTTCTAGACTCTGCTATAATGAATGGCTATATCATCTGCAAAACGTAACTATTTTCTGTCCCTGTACACTAATACCTATCTCTCTTCTCTCTCTAGCTAAGTTTAAAGCTTCCTCAATATAAACATTAAAAATCAAGGGAGACAGTATACAACCCTGTCTTAACACCATTTCTAATCTTAGCTTCCTTTTCTATTTCATCAAATCTAATTACTACGCTTTGGTTTTTATATAGACTGTAAATAATTTTTCTATCCCTATGAGAGATTCCTATTTTTTGCAAAAGCCTGAACATAACAATCCAATTAACCCTATCAAATGCTTTTTCTAAATCTACAAACGCAAAATGAGTCTTTTATTTTTTGTAACCTTTTTCGATAATTACCCTAATTATTAGTATCGGTTCTCTAGTCCCTCTGTCTTTACGAAAACCATATTGGTCTTCGCCTAAATAATTCTCAGTCAAAGTTTCTACTCTATTTTTAATTATTATTGTTAGTATTTTGGAAGCATGAGAAGTTAAACTAACCGTTCTAAAATTCTCACACCTATCAGCTCCTGACTTTTTTGGGATTGGGATAATATTTTTTTCGAAATCTATTGGAACTTCACCTGTGTCATATATTACTTTTACTAGTTTATATAATCTGTCTAAAGTTTTCTGACTTGCATATTTTATTAATTCTGCAGGAATATCGTCTATCCCTGGCGATTTATTTAGTTTAAGATTCCGAACAGCTCTATCAAATTCCTCTATTAATATTGAGAACCCTATTTCTACATCCTCTTCTTGGTCGTTCTCTAACTCATCCATATCGTCTCCCTTATATAAATCTTCTAAATATCTTTTCCATCTATCTGCTACCTCAACTTATTTATTAGAAGCTCATTATTCTCGTCTCTAATTCCCTAATATATTTTTTCCTATCTTCCCCAAAAAACTTTTTAACTGCCCTGTAAGCCCTGTCTGTCTTACCTACTGTCAAATCATCTTGTATTCCCTTACAATTCTCCTCCATCCATTTATTTCTAGCTTTTCTACACTCATGTACTATCTTATTTCTAACTGTATTATATTTTTGCTTACTTTCACTATCCACTTCTCTGAGAGGTTTAAGCTTTCTTCTATTCTCTATTAAATCTAATATCTCTTTTGTTACCCAGGGTTTTCTTGCTTCTACTTTTTTCTTACCTATAGTCTGTGGTGCTGTATCATGTACAGTCAGTTTTATTTCTTTCCATCTATTTTCTACTTTAAATTTTAAGGATTAATGCTGATGTTAAACCTTGTCGATTTGATTAAGTTAAGACTAAAACCAGTACTCGGTGACCTCCGGGATTGGCTTCCTCTTTTTGCAACTAGTTTTATCTTGAGCACATTATTAAGCTCGAGAACATTCAAAACATCTGGTTCCATCGAGATAGTTACCCGGTTCATAACACTCGTAACGTGCAACAATTTTTGAGAAAACATCTTTAATGAGAGAGTGCATGCAAATACAGGGCCAGTGCAATAGCCTGCGAGTTCACCCGACTTTACCCCACTTGACTTTTATATATCGGGTTTCACTAAAAACAGTGTATTTAATTTTGAACCACTAGAAACTCGGGAAATTTTAGAACAAAGAGTACTAGATATGCTACGATCAGTAAATAGAAACATGCTACGTAGAGTTTGTAACTCTGTTAGAACAAGGTGTCAAAAGTGTGTGGAATAGAATGGTCGTCATATTGAACAATTTCTTTAAGTGAATGTGAACTTTAAGTTCTTATAACTAAAAATTTTTAGACATGTTATACATTGTTGAAAAGCAGTTTTTAAGGACTAACAAACCCAAAATCCAATATGGCCACCATATGAAAAACGAAAGATAGCATTAATAACATAAAACAAATGACAATTGGGGCTTGTTGTTTGTATCAAATAATTTGTCGTAAAAAGTGATTGAACAATGTAAAACTTTAAAAGAGGTCAGATTAAACGTTATCGAGTTATTGAGGAATAATGAAATTGGCAAATTTTGAAATTTCTTACCATTTCATTAATCCTACTTTTCTTATAAATTATAACTTTTGGCTATGGAAAAAGGCAGTTGAGCCGATCTCCTCCGTGCCGACTGTTGCTAAAAACCTGTAACGTCAGGTGAAACGACACGAAGACACAAATTGTTAGCTAGGTGATGCTGTACTTCCCATAAGGTGTCTGTATTCCATATTACAACTTTACTACTCCTGTCCTGATGAGCCCCAATTAGGGCGAAACGCGTCGACAGGATGCTCTCGCGGCTGAATTTGAGTCACTTGCCAATAATTCATTTCTACTTTGCATTAATTTAAAATTCATTAATCCTACTTTTCTTATAAATTATAACTTTTGGCTATGGAAAAAGGCAGTTGAGCCGGATCTCCTCTGTGCCGACTGTTGCTAAAAACCTGCAACGTCAGGTGAAACGACATGAAGACACAAATTGTGAGGTAGGTGATGCTGTACTTCCCATAAGGTGTCTGTATTAAATATTACAACTTTGCTACTCCTGTCCTGCGGAGCCCCAATTAGGGCGAAACGCGTCGACAGGATGCCCTCGTGGCTGAATTTGAGTCACTTGCCAATAATTCATTTCTACTTTGCATTAATTTAAGACTCATTAAACCTACTTTTCTTATAAATTATAACTTTTGGCTATGGAAAAAGGCAGTTGAGCCGATCTCCTCCGTGCCGACCTTTGCTAAAAACCTGCAACGTCAGGTGAAACGACACGAAGACACAAATTGTTAGCTAGGTGTGCTGTACTTCCCATAAGGTGTCTGTATTCAATATTACAACTTTACTACTCCTGTCCTGATGAGCCCCAATTAGGGCGAAACGCGTCGACAGGATGCCCTCGTGGCTGAATTTGAGTCACTTGCCAATAATTCATTTCTACTTTGCATTAATTTAAGACTCATTAATCCTACTTTTCTTATAAATTATAACTTTTGGCTATGGAAAAAGGCAGTTGAGCCGGATCTCCTCCGTGCCGACTGTTGCTAAAAACCTGCAACGTCAGGTGAAACGACATGAAGACACAAATTGTGAGGTAGGTGATGCTGTACTTCCCATAAGGTGTCTGTATTAAATATTACAACTTTGCTACTCCTGTCCTGATGAGCCCCAATTACGGCGAAACACGTCGACAGGATGCCCTCGTGGCTGAATTTGAGTCACTTGCCAATAATTCATTTCTACTTTGTATATATATATATATATATATATATATATATATCTATATATAGGGTGGGGAAAATTTGAATGTGCAGTATGGGGATCTCGGAAACTATAAGAGCTAGAAAGTTGGTTAAATGGGTAAAAACTTGTGCAATTATAAGCTCAATTTAAAACTAAAAAGAAAATAAATATACCTCTGTTTGTTCTAAAAATATGGCGTAAAAACCAAAATTTACCAAATTCGAAAATGCTTAATAAGTCCTTTACCATTATAGCTATAAATGTGAAACTTGGCTCGTTTACATAAGTCATTAGTAGGAATTCAACGAAGTAATCAGAATTTTTCTAAGTCTTCTGTATTCAGAGATGCGACTGTCAACTTCTTTATTTTTTATGGACGCCATATTGGATTTTTGCAGTTTTAAATAAAGGGAAAAATTACAAATTCAGTGATATACCACATTGTATACTTTTCTTTTAAAATGGCCGAAATATTGTAAATTGTTTAGTTTTTATGAAAATTATACTCTTTAGAATAGGAAAACAAACAAAAATTTTGATCAAAACATTCAATTAAATTGTTTGATTGGTTTCCTCCAGTGCGAATGCACAATTCTGTTCTTCTACCCATATCTTGTACCGCTCGTTGAACTGTGTTTGAATCTATTGATTGTATATATCTATTTATTATGTCAACCATTTCATCTCTGTCTTCTGGCATTTCACTGTACACGTGGTCTTTAATGGCTCCCCATAAATAGTAATCAAGTGGATTGAAGCACGGAGACCGTGGTGGCCATCTTACTGGACCGCACATGCCTATCCATTGATTCGGAAAGCGTTCGTTTAAATACTCGGTTACCACGCGGGCATTGTGGGAAGCACAGCCGTCTTGTTGATAATATTCAAAATTCTGCAAATATTGAAGTGGTAGATTATCGATCATTTCTTCAAAATCATTTTGTAAAAAATTTAAATAAATGGCCGACGATAATCTATTTGGAATGTAGTATGGTCCTAAAATCTTGTTGTCTAAAATTCCACACCAAACGTTTCCTGAATATCTAATTTGCGGTTTTCTCTCTTTAATTAAGTAGGGATTTTCTTGAGCATAGTAGTGCACATTTTTTCTATTAAAAATGCCACAGTTAGTGAAACTTGTTTCGTCACACCACAATATCTTTCTGCTAAAACTTGGGTCAAAACTTAATTGAGAAAAGGCAAGTCGTCGTTCATCGTCTCCAGGGTGCAATTTTTGTACTGGAATGAATTTGTAATCATGATACTTGTTACGTTTTATTATAGCACGAACACCACGATCAGTAATCCCACATTCGCGAGAGATATTCCGACTAGATGTTTGTGGGTTCAGATGTAACTGTGCTAATACATTAGTATCATTGATATCTGCATGTTTACTATATCTTCCTCGCTGCTTATTAAAGGATCCATGAGTTTTTAAGGTGTCGTAGACTCTTACAAAAGCCATTCTGGAAGGCTGTGGTCGGTCTGGGTATAGTTCTGAATATCTATGTTCAGATGTAATAGAATTCCGTAGCATTCCAAGTAAACATTGTACATTTCAAATTTCTGTTCCACAGAATATCTTACCATTATGGATAGTACTATGAATATTAAATAAATTTCAATTAACACTTTTCTACTTCCACCACAATATTAAAAATTATAAATTACCAAAATAGCAAAACATTTAGTGATGACAAATAACTCATTAGTTACTGTTCACTAATGACAGAACTTCATTCTTCAATTGTTTTCTAACTGTAGTGACTAGATCTCAATAAAAAGTGGAAAATTTGCAATTTTATTTTATTGATAATGTTTGTTTAAAAATAACAAACCACAAAACCTAAAACCAAATTTTCAGTTTTGTTTTTTATTAAATGCTAAAAACTACAACTGAAAATTCTTACTTTTCACTGATGACAGCACTTTATTCTTAAATTGTTTTCCTATTCTAAATAAAGACTATAATTTTCATATAAACTAAACAATTTACAATATTTCGGCCATTTTAAAAGAAAAGTATGCAATGTGGAATATCAATGAATTTGTAATTTTTTCCTTTATTTAAATCTGCAAAAATCCAATATGGCGTCCATAAAAAATTAAAAAGTTGACAGTCGCATCCCTGAATACAGAAGGCTTAGAAAAATTCTGATTACTTCGTTGAATTCCTACGAATGACTTATGTAAACGAGCTAAGTTTCACATTTATAGCTATAATGGTAAAGGAGTTATTAAGCATTTTCGAATTTGGTAAATTTTGGTTTTTATGCCATATTTTTAGAACAAACAGAGGTATATTTATTTTCTTTTTAGTTTTAAATTGAGCTTATAATTGCACAAGTTTTTACCCATTTAACCAACTTTCTAGCTCTTATAGTTTCCGAGATCCCCATACTGCACATTGAAATTTTTTCCACCCTGTATATATATATATATATATATATATATATATATATATATATATATTGCCGTGGTAGGTCAGGATTAAGCTTTAACATCGACCCCCAGCGTTGGGCCGTCATAAAATTGTCGTGGAACTCACTAAAATTCGTGCCCACGCTTGGGCCAACCTAAAATTTTCTGAAAAAAAATTAAAAAACAATTTTCTTACTTTTTTTTTTGAATGCCTCCTTATTTCACTGCTCACCCAGGCTAGCTCAGCAATCGGCTTCTTCTCGAATACCTACCATTTTAAGTACATACCTTTCTCACACACTCACAGTCAAATAACCAATCAAATAATACAACAAACATACAACCTTTTTATTTACACATATTAACAAATTTCCATTATTAATAAAATATTTACACCTTGGTACAGACAGTTTGCTAAAACTGTTACCAGCTCAATCATTAAATACTTTAAAGTCCTTGGTTTTAATATATTTCAACAAATTCTAAATAATACGAGTAGATGGGCTCCACATGCAACCCTAGTTTGACTTTATTCTGGTCTATTTTGAGCTCATTATAACCCAGTTTCTATAAATGCTTTTACACCTTGCATTTTTATTAAACACAAATTTAAAGACTCGTTTACTCCTTACAACAACATTTTATAGCATAAATACACCTTTATATATCGCCAATAAACCTTTTTAATAATCTAAAATTAATTGTCCTGCACATATACCTCTTTAAACAAGTTTTATGGTAATAAATCCACCCCAATAAGTCAAAACACACAAACAAAAAAATATCGACACAAATGTTTATACAAAAACAGGAAATTAAGTTTCTTTACCTGGTGTCGCCTCACAGGTCAGATATACTCAATTTAAGATATTTTTCAATTTAAATTTTAATACCGAATTTATTCAATTTATTCAAAACTTGTAAAGAAGTCACCAAGAAACATGGCATATGTTAAACTTACGTAATAAATCATAAAGAAGTCTAGAACGTTCCAGATTTTTGTAAAGAGGTAGTTTTTGGTGACTTTATATTGAATCAAAACTATATAAATTTTGGGATAAATAATCCATATGATATTAATTGATTGAAGGGTGTATTTAAAGAATTTCTAAAATTGTAAATATTATTTCCTTTCATTATATGAATGTTGATTTGTTTTATCAATTCTCACAGGTAATCATAAAGGGGAAAAAAGAAAATTGATCATCGTAACGTTGTGCACTGTGTAGATTAAAATGGGCTAGCCGTGGCATAATAATATAAAGTCAAAGAATAAATTGAGAGAACACAGTGCGGTGCCGTTCAGTAGAAAGTTTATTACATCCGACTACATGTGAGGGGTCTACTACAGCAATATATATATATATATATATATATATATATATATATATATATATATTCTTCTTAATCTTCTTTGGGAATTAAACCATTCATAGTTTTTAAAATCTACTTTATTTACGTTTCGATCCCTAGCATCGTTGTCAAAATAATAAAAACTTCAAGTTTGACATTTATGACATACATTGAAGGTGACTTTGATTTATTGCTGTTCAAAATATTTGGTTTGAGTACACTAAGTAAAAATTTTTAAAGTTTAAAAGAATGATTGCCTTCAATTTGTGTTACGGCCTGGGACCGACTTTTCTTAGGTAGCCAATACTCTTAATGTGAAATCGCTGATTAATTTTCATTGGTGAATTTTATATAAATTTAATAATTTAGGAAACATTTTTTAACATGTTTCTATTTATACAATTGAGAGGATGGTTATTAAACAAGTGTGCGATTGCGTTACCGTAAGGCTTAAGCAGTTGTTTTTTTATATTTATTTTGAGGGGGAAAAATCATTATGATTTAGGCTACCTCTTTGGTAGATTTTAATATGGTTCTGAGGCGACCCTATGGCGGGTTTACACTTGTCAGATACCAATGTTGTTCTATGAAGATTGTATATGGTTCTGAGGCGACACTAAGACGGGTTTACACTTGTCAGATACGGTAACGCAATCACACACTTGTTTAATAACCATCCTCTCAATTGTATAAATAGAAACATGTTTAAAAATGTTTCCCAAATTATTAAATCTATATAAAATTCACCAATGAAAATTAATCAGCTGATTTCACGTTAAGCGTATTGGCTACCTAAGAAAAGTCGGTCCCAGGCCGTAACACAAATTGAAGGCAATCATTCTTTTAAACTTTAAAAATTTTTACTTAGTGTACTCAAACCAAATATTTTGAACAGCAATAAATCAAAGTCACCTTCAATTTATGTCATAAATGTCAAACTTGAAGTTTTTATTATTTTGACAACGATCCTAGGTCATGGATCGAAACGTAAATAAAGTAGATTTTAAAAACTATGAGTGGTTTAATTCCCAAAGAAGATTAAGATGAATACTAAACAAACCACAACAAACATACAGGAGTATATATATATATATATATATATATATATATATATATATATATATATATTATATTATATTGCAAACTTCCAGCCCCCCTATCGGGTGTCGCTTTTTATTTAAGAGAACGTTAATCTCCTTTTATAAAAAGAAACTTTATTGTTAAGCAATTTTTAAAAAAAACACTTCAGATCTTGGTTGTGTGCAGCTTTATAAAATGGTGTTGCTAATTTATACCAAATATACCTCGGCTACAGAACTGATATCTCTTAATCTCAGGGTTACTTTGTTTTGTTTTGAATAGAACTTATTTGAACTGAGTTCTATATTCAAATAAGCTCACATACAAATATATAGGAAACCAACACCTAGCACCCTCTTTCTCTGTTGGCCCAATCTAACATTTTACAAATGTAAGACAACTGTAGATGGTAATGCAGATACCTCTAAGCTGTGTTACCGTTGTCAAATAAATTTCAGTGAAAACAATGCTCCTTGAATTAAAAATGCTTTATCTTGATTTTGAAGAGTTAATATTTTATTTAATAAACTTGAAACAATACCTTAATATCCAGATTCGTGTGTTTGTGCTTCTTTACAATTGATGCAGTGCACCTACAGGATCTCAGGGCATTTACCTAATAACAATATTGTTTGTTTTAATATTTGGTTAATTTTTAGATGGTTTTAAGAATGAATTAATTATTTAAATCGATACTAAGGAATACTTGTACGGTATGCTGCTTCACCTTCCAGACTTGGACTAATACAAATGATACCAACAGTGTTTTCTTCTAGCTCTACGTGTATCCTCTCTATGCGTCGTTGCTCTGCTAACTTTTACACCAAAATGGCTTGCTCCTAGTATCTTCAAATTTTGGTTGGACACCTTTATATTTACTTTGAAATAGTGTATGTACTCTAAGCTTGTTTAACATTCGACCTTTAATCACTTTATTAATAATTTTATTTTTAGGAATAAAACCACAGCTCTTCAACAACAAATACTATTTTATTCAACAGTTTATCATCATCAAAAATAATTACAACCACCCCAAAATAATAAACAACAAACATATATATCAAAGAAAAATCAACAACCATCACATCTTTCGTAACCTAGCAACCAACACCTTACCTACTATTTTATTTTTATATAAATCAAAAAAATTTTAAATCATAATTGTACATTATTCAAAACCACCTTAGCTTAGTGTTCCCTACATTTTCATGGCCTTTTGATTGGTACAAACAAATATTGCATTGTATAATAATAATCAATAATGTTAAAAAACATATTTAGACAACTCTTTTACATGTTTCACCCTCGTTTAATTTTACATGTGACTGCTACTAATTTCATTTCTAAATTAAAAGTCAAACACCTTCTGGACAAGTATAATTATTGATCTACAAAGTAATATTCACTCGAAGATAAAGCATTTTGCCAATTAGCATCGTTTCTCACCTCACTAATTGTTTTGATTAAACTTGAGTCTTGTATTACAGTATACAGGGTTATTACAAATGAAATAGACAGTTTGGATAGGTTATAGAAAGTTTATTTTTGAAAAGTTAAGATTATTACTTATATGATTATAAAGAAGAAATATTAAGTTTTTATTTAAAATTTTTACAAATGTTCAATTAAAGAATGTGTCATCATTTTCGAGACATTGTTGCATCTCCAGACAAAAATTGTTACGTACGACTTTATCACCGGCATTTAAACTTTGTACTAACTGCAATTTATACGGTTTCATTTTCAAACGTTTCCGCAGAATTTTCCACACAGTAGGTTGAGGAATTTGCAATTCTAAACTTGCTGATGTAGTCGATTGTCTTGGACTTCAGAATAAACATCACGAACACTATCGATTTGTTCTTTTGTAACAGGAGGTCTTCCAGTACTCTTTCTTTTACACAGACATCCACTATTTTCGAAACGTTTATACCAGTCATAGATTGATTGCCTTGTTGGTGGTGTTTTACCGTATTTTGTTCTGAAATGACGCTGCACAACAGTAACAGACTTTGTTTTGACTAATTCAAGAACACAATAAGCTTTCTCCACTTTAGTAGCGGCCATTTTGCTAGACTGGTCGTTGTTTTAACAGCAGTACCAACCTAACAGTTGTACCAACATAAACTTTAGGTAATTCCCTATAAACCTATCTCGCTTACTATATTCAAATACACCAGTCTGGTTTTTTAAAGGCTATCCAAACTGTATATTTCATTTGTAATAACTCTGTATATAAAAATCATCTGTACTCCAGTTCTCTCCCTCTCCCCTTTATAATATATATATATATATATATATATATATATATATATATATATATATATATTGACGTGGTAAGCGGTTATAAGAGTTCATTAAAACCCTGTATAATACATGCGTACCTTTATTCATTGATGTACAATGCAAAAACGGAAATTGTGCGTGTATAAATAATCACCCTGTATGTGGGATGTATTGCAAAATTAGTTGGAGAGTTACGCAGTTTTATTAAGAGGACACAGACACAAGAACATAAAACTTACTTGTTGGATCACTGCATTGCACATGAGCAGCACAACTTCTCACGGCCGCGTTGATGACAAGAATGAATTGTTACACGAGGCATTAACTTGTTCATCAGTTACATGTGCGGCGTGGTACAAAAGTACCTTATAGATAGGACCTGTGCCTCTAATCGCCAAACCAAGAGCTCGTTGAACTAACTAAAATTAAAAAATTCTTTCCTATTACCTAATGTTTTCTTAGATAGCGCACTAGCATTTCAAATGTAACTATTATTTTTCTTGATGATTATTTATCAATTTTTAATACTGACAACAAATGCATAAATAAAATAATCAGTAAAATTGTTTTAGACATTATCAGTAGTTGGTGGCTTACTCATGATTGTGTATCTTGGACCTGGCGGTGTATCGATGGATGAACATAAGAAGAAATGGTAACGCAAAAAGTGCAATTGTCATTTAATCACTTGCTAGGACTAAAATAATTCATTGGACTTGTTAAACTTTTGAAATCTTCCTATATATACATTGTAAGCTATAATATTTGAAATTAATATAGAATTTTTGTACTGACTGATGTAATTGTAAATTGAATATTGTTATTTCAAGTACATTGTGTGTCGCTGTTCGCACATGTGAAAGTTAAATAGATTTATATAGTGCAATATTATAATGTGACAAAGATTTGTACTCCAGTTATAGTTTTAAAATTTTTTTATTTGAGAGTCATTTTTATATATTGTCTAATTAGGAATATTTTATTTAACCTCACAAATGGTGTTTTATTTTTTGACGTGTATTGTTGTGCAGTAAATTGTAATTCTATTTCGTGTTTTAAAGGGTTGTTAAAAAATATTTTATACTAATGTGTGATTTATTTCTTTGAAAGGTACCCCATTTTTGCAATATTTCAAATAATAGTAAACGTATATTTTTTAATTTGTAAGTGTATTATTTATGGGTATTTATTGGAAGTCCAGTGGTATAAAATGGCCATCGGAAGTGAGTTAAAAATGAAACGGTCCATTAAAACATAGAAATTCCAATATTTTACCATGCTGTGTCAATAAATCCATTAAAATTACTCATCTGAAAATCATCTCCACATTTGTTTAAATAAGTAAACAACAGTTTTGTCTATTTCTATTATAAACATTACCTGAGTTTCAATTTTAAAAAATATATATTCTATTTTAAAACTACTATATAGTTACATGTTTGATGTGTGATAGATGGTGATTGGTAAACATCTTTGTTCAGTTAGATACGATAAAATATGTGCAGCTTTGGCAACTTTTCGGTGCAGTCTATGCACTGAGTTAAAACTTTACATTTCGAAGCGATATTAGTTTTTCTTATGTAGGTTTTAAAAATATATAAGAAATTTCTCATATATCTGCAAATTTAATATGTTTTATGTCTTAAACTCATCTTACCGCCTTTTAATATCTTCCTCTAAGTAAATTTTGCTGCTGAGAATTTTTCACCAAGTGTGTAATTTGTTTTTTGTATCAGCACCGTATGGTATGATGTCATCAACTCTGAATTTGTCAGGAAAATGATTTTAATAATTTTATTACGTTTAAACTAACATCTAGAAACAATAATGTATAAGATGCAAAAAGTTTACGATAAAATAAATTAAATTTTTCGATTAGTTCACTATTTATTATTTAAAAATAGATTAAGATTTGTGAAAAATTATGACTGGCGTGAGTTAACACTTTCTACTACTTAATTTATTTTAGCACAGATTCTGAAGAATAAAACATTCTGAAATAAATCTTAACAGTCAAATCACTATAAACTTTGATGGCTGGTTTTCGCTTTGACAGGTGAAAGGTCAAAGGGGTGTTTAATCGCTGCAAGGGGGTGGAGTTGGTGGGTCGTGAGCAACGGGTTTGATGAAGAATAGTTCTACATCCGGTACTACGTGATGCGAAACGAGATATCTCAGGTATTTTCGATTTTGCAGTCATGTCCTGGGTTACGTGTAGGAAAACATTTTCCCGAACGAGAGAACCGGCAAGGTGCTGAAGTGAACAAGCAAGATGGAGATGGCTTCCAGAATTCATTATAAAATACCTATTCTGTCTGGGAACGTTCGGTAATCCACTTAGAACCTGAATTCGGTGCCATTCTGGCATATGATGTGTGACTTTTTAATGTAGGGTATCGCAAGGGGACAAAGGGGCAGGAGACGTTTTGGTTAAATACTGGGTGGGGGGGGGGGGCTGTTAAGAAGGAATAAATATGCACTGATGGTTTGATATTTTTTTTGAGGGGACAACAATTTAGTAAATATTCATACCATGGACATTATTGAATAAGAATTATACAAGGGAAAATATCAAGACTGTTTTAGGGAAATGGTGGGGGGATTAAATGTTATAGTTGTATAAAAAATATTTAAAAATAATAATTTAACATAACACACTAAGAGACTTTTAAGGAGTTCCAAGATTCTGATTTTAAAAAAGAAAAGTTATAAAGAATTGTCATTACGAAAGCTGACAAATATAAATTATCAAGAAAAAGGAAAATAGTTTAATTGTTTTGGAAAATAAACTGATAGTTAATGAAAAGAAATTAAAAAGGAAGTGCTGTGAATACCAAGGAGGTAAACTAAAAGCAGAGAAGAGAAGATTTTGGAGAGGAAGCCGGCAGCAAATTTGGATACCTACCCAAACAAGGATAAAAGAGAGTGCTTATTTTATTTTACACATTAGACATTTTTACACTTGGATAAAGATTTTGTTTGTATTTAATAGTTTAGGCAATTTCAGGCTATTATGTAAAGACTCTGAGAAAGCATTAACCTAACGGGCATCTGTCAGAATGCAATCATTTCTAAATTTACAAACTTTTGGAGATACCCTACCAAATTCAATTTAGACGCTTGTCAAAATTAAGTCATATACTAAGACATCACCAGGAGAGTTGGTAATAGCTAACGCAAGATTTTACTCATCTCGAAATTTCAGAGAGAAACCTTGACATCCAGCAGTGACAGTGGGCTAAGACGCACAGGAATAGTAAATATAATTTGAAGCTAGAAAATATAGCAGGCAATTATTATTCTTGTATAACATAATTCTGCTTCATAAACTCTAAATTTATAAAGAATAATTAAAATTGTTTTAAAATTTAAACACATAATAGAAGCTAAACACTGTTATATTTTGCAATCATAACCAAGAAAGTATACGTCAGTCGTAGAAACATTAAAGCTCAACGTGGGCGTCACTTATAATTTTATGTGGGTACTCTTAAAATCCCACGTATATGGAATACTATTTATAATTATATGTAATAAAACACCGTTATGTACAATATACTACGTTGGATTTGACTTATATTTTCTTGATATAATAATCTTATCCTTTCTATACATTCTTTGAGCTAGCGACATTCAAAACCCTTCTCTTACTTCAAGTTAGGTCCAATGTCTATGATATGTTTTTTACCTTACTGTTTATATGACGTTTACCTGACTGACGTATATTTTCTTGGTTATGATTTCAAAATATGAACGTGATTCACTCCTATTATGTGTTTAAATTTTAAAACATTTTTAATCATTTTTTATAAATGTATAGTTTATGAAGTAGAAATATGTTATACAAGAATAATAATTGTGTGCTATATTTTCTACCTTCGAATTCAATGCTCTATTAATTTCATTGAAGAATGGACCTTACTAACTGACGTCTAGATAATTTTGGTCCGTAAACTATAATTAGCTACCCAAGAGTTATAACTTCAATATGTACAATGACATACTGTTATCACAATGTTTTGCCACTAGTTTTATATTTACTAGTCTTGTGCGTCCTAGCTGACTGTCACTTCTGGATGTCAGGGTTTCTCTCTAGAATTTCGAGATGATTAAAACCTTGTCTTAGCTATTACCAACTCTACTGGTAATGTCCTTGTACTTGATTTAATTTTAACAAGCGTTTAAATTGAATATGGTACAGTTATCTCCAAAAGTTAAAAATTTAGATATGATTGCATTCTGACAGATGCCCGTTAGTTTAATACTTTCCCAGGGACTTTACCTAATATACTGAAATTGCCGAAACTACTAAATACAAAAAATCTTTATCCAATTGTAAAATTGTCTAATGTGTAAAATAAAATAATCACTCTCCTCTATCCTTGTGTTTAATTAGGTATTCAAAATCTGCTGCTGCCTCCTTTTCTAAATCTTTTCTTTTCTACTTCTAGTATACCTGCTTGGTACTGGTAGGACTTTCATTTTAATTCCTTTTCGCAAACTTTCATCTTATTTCCGGAGCAATGAAACTATTTTCCTTCTTGACAACTTTACTTGTCAGCTCTCATGACAATTCTTTATAACTTTTCTTTTCTAAATACAGAATCTTGGAACTCCTTAAGTCTTTTAGTGTGTCCTTTAAGTTTTTAAACTATTAATATGTTTCCTTGTATAATTCTTATTCAATAATGTTCATGATATGGATATTTACTAAATTTTTGTCCTCAAGATGAATAACCCATCAGTGCATCTTTATTCATTTTAAAATAAACCCTCCTCCTAGTAATTAACCAAATAAACGCCCCGTTTGTCCTCTTGCAGTATATTTTTAAAGAAAAATTAATTTATTTGGCGGAAACGAACAGACGTAGCTGAATAGTTACAACCGCAGTAAATTTTTCAGAAATTCGAGCATTGTTAGAAAATACGTGAGTAGAACAAATGACATTTCTATAATTGTCAAGTGCCATAGCTTAGCGCTAACAATTCCGTATAGCACGCGTGGCTTCCCAGGTTCGATGCTAGGTCGATCTTTTTTGCTTTTCTGAAAATTAAAACTTTTAAAGTAACATTGAAAATACATGAATACAACAAACGATATTTTTATAACTGTCGAGCGCAATAGCTCAGCGCTAACAATTTTGAATAGTATTCTTGGTGTCCTGTGACATTTGAATACATGAGTTTAACAAACAACATTTATATAATTGTCAAGCACAATAGCTCAGCGTTAATGATTTTGATAACATGCTTGAGATCTTGGATTCGATGCCAGGATCAATCTTTTTTTTGGCATTGCAAACGACACTGACGTCATGTGTCTTACGGAAGTGGTCGTCTAATTTTCTAGAACTTTTAAAATGGTAATTTCAGAAGTGTCGATTTCCGTTTGGTTTCACATTGTTTATTATGTGCCATTTTTACTAAACGAACAATTTAGGATGCTTGCAACGATTTTTTTTATAGAAGAATGAAATGAAAAAATTTTCCAAATTATTTATTTCCGATCCTAAATGTTTTCATATTCCTGGCAAAGTTTTAGTTTCAGATGTAAAACAATAAACAGTCCATTATTTTCTTGTGATGTTATTGCGAGATTAAGTTCCATACATTATTGTAATAACAAATTATATGCTTCAGGTGTTTCAAATCTTGTGAAAACCGTCAAAACTTCAAGGTAATTGTTTAAAATAACAGTTTAACATTAGATATTGTAAGCAAATACTTTATTATTCTCAAAATTTCAAAGTTTTTCAGGCTATTTTATAAACACCGCTGTGGTACGTTCTAGTTTTGTTAAATACGTCTTCTTTGCATAGTTCCATGTAGATAGGGTTTCCTGGGACAAATCGTTCTTAAGCACTGTTTTAATAATTTTGTTATTCTTACTCCGTTCTCTGAAACGCCCGTCATAACAAAATTTATTCTTTTTTATATTTCAGTTTGAAAGAATTGTGTATGGGTACGATTGTATTTAAAGATGGGTTCAACAAACGCACCCTGTCCTAAAATCAATTCAATAAAGATGAAATTTTAATCCTTAATAAAGGACTTTGAGGAGACTTTCGAACTAACTCTGAACTCTAACTTCAGCGGAGTTTGATTACAGATTGCCCTTATGCACCACTACACTTAACAAATGTTAACAAGGAATACCGCTCAGAAAGTAAACTAAATGGTAAATAGCGGATCTAAGCATAAATGCCTAAGTTGAAATACTCTCTCGTTGAGGGACCTGAAAGGAAAATGGTACTCATAGACGTATGAACCTCATTCTGTGAATGTTAAATAACAAGATATTAGTACAAAAGAAAAAGAATGTAAATATACTGATCATGTACACTTGAACTCATATCTACATGGACGCTCTACTTATGAGAAAAACTACGCATCACTTTTAGTATAACCTTTTTATCAATAACCTTTCAACTTTTGTTGAAAATCTTATAGACAGGTGTATCACATTTAGCAAAATTTGCCATTAAAATCATAAGATTGAATAACAAAAATCATATTTCTATTTCTCTTTAAATAATGACAACAGACATTTCTTTTGGAATATTTACAAAAAGAAATCATATTTCTACTTCGTTTTAAATAATGACAACTGACATTTCTTTTGGAATATTTACAAAAAAATCAAGTATTTTTACCAGAATGAAAATAAGTTAAGCTTTGTTATCAACTTAAAGCAACTTGATATTTAAAAAATCTTACAGCTATTGTTGGCGAAAATTTTCGTATCTTTCAGATCTGAACTATAAGTATTACATGTTATGCTAACTGTATTTATTAATCAAGCAGAGTTTCAATAAGAATTTTATTAAATCTTTAGAATCTGTAGTCTACTACATTAACCACACTTGAATATCTCATCAAATAATACTAGATGTTTTTATCGTAACATAATTCAGATTTCTTATGGTATGGGAATGCGAAGTTTACTTAACTTTAGATTCATGGAAGAACAAAAACAGGAAAGAAAATTCTTAAAACTGTAAATCAACACTTACCAGAAAATTTGTGTAGTGTACTTGGAGAGTTGTATAACCCTAAATGAATACTGTCATCCTTGTGTCGGGCTTGCATCTGCAAATGCCGACAGCAAATACCAATGGATTTTCATACACGATTTTGTAATGGAATTTTTTTGTTACATCAAATGATCAGCGGTTTGTAACAAATTAAACCATCACATACTGGACTTAGATACAAATTTCTGCATACTGTCTCGTATTTTATACCAACAGATTGTAGTTGAAACGTAGTAGTATAATTGAGATTCTTTAAACATTGTCATTTATGAAGGATAATCATCAAAGCGTAGTTATTTAAACATGGTTGTGTTTTAAAAGGGAAAAATTAGATATATTTTAATTAAATGAAAATTATTAACCACTCGATTTGACGGTTCTAACATCTCGTGTTTGTTCCTTCAGACTCCACACAAAATACATTTAGAGCGATCCTCAAGTCGCTCGTGGCTAATTTTTTTGGCATGTTGACTAGGTAAAGGATTACGAGCAACTGCCAGATTGGAACGACAATCCTGGAAACGCAAGGCTGGGGCAGAACAAACGTGCCAGATGTTTATAAAGTTTTACCATGGTATTATGGAACGAAAATGACTAAATATAATTGAAAATTTATTGAGTTCGTTACAAGGTTAAAAGTCTATGTACTTTGTTTTCAATACATTTCACTTTGAAAACCAAACATTTGTTTTGCAATATGCATTAGCTTATAATTTCGACTTGATAAAAAGCAACAAACATAATACAGGGTGTGTCTGTTTAAAACGACTTGAAACTAAATTTATATACAATATTTATGGGTAAGGAGATTAGAAACGTTATACTGTAATGGAGTTGTTGATGCACAAAACATAAGAATCCCAATACAGCTTACTTCTTTAGAGACGTTGGTCTGAGGTAGTATGATTTGCTGCATGAGAATGTACAATTCAAGTCAATAAACTTTTATGATTCCATCTAAGCAAATCCCGCAGAGTAGTTTCATCAGAGATTCTGATTTTAAAAGAAAAGTTATAAAGAATTGTCATTACGAAGCTGACAAATATAAATTATCAAGAAAAGGAAAATAGTTTAATTGTTTTGGAAAATAAACTGATAGTTAATGAAAAGAAATTAAAAAGGAAGTGCTGTGAATACCAAGGAGGTAAACTAAAAGCAGAGAAGAGAAGATTTTGGAGAGGAAGCCGGCAGCAAATTTGGATACCTACCCAAACAAGGATAAAAGAGAGTGCTTATTTTATTTTACACATTAGACATTTTTACACTTGGATAAAGATTTTGTTTGTATTTAATAGTTTAGGCAATTTCAGGCTATTATGTAAAGACTCTGAGAAAGCATTAACCTAACGGGCATCTGTCAGAATGCAATCATTTCTAAATTTACAAACTTTTGGAGATACCCTACCAAATTCAATTTAGACGCTTGTCAAAATTAAGTCATATACTAAGACATCACCAGGAGAGTTGGTAATAGCTAACGCAAGATTTTACTCATCTCGAAATTTCAGAGAGAAACCTTGACATCCAGCAGTGACAGTGGGCTAAGACGCACAGGAATAGTAAATATAATTTGAAGCTAGAAAATATAGCAGGCAATTATTATTCTTGTATAACATAATTCTGCTTCATAAACTCTAAATTTATAAAGAATAATTAAAATTGTTTTAAAATTTAAACACATAATAGAAGCTAAACACTGTTATATTTTGCAATCATAACCAAGAAAGTATACGTCAGTCGTAGAAACATTAAAGCCCAACGTGGGGCGTCACTTATAATTTTATGTGGGTACTCTTAAAATCCCACGTATATGGAATACTATTTATAATTATATGTAATAAAACACCGTTATGTACAATATACTACGTTGGATTTGACTTATATTTTCTTGATATAATAATCTTATCCTTTCTATACATTCTTTGAGCTAGCGACATTCAAAACCCTTCTCTTACTTCAAGTTAGGTCCAATGTCTATGATATGTTTTTTACCTTACTGTTTATATAACGTTTACCTGACTGATGTATATTTTCTTGGTTATGATTTCAAAATATGAACGTGATTCACTCCTATTATGTGTTTAAATTTTAAAACAATTTTAATCATTTTTTATAAATGTATAGTTTATGAAGTAGAAATATGTTATACAAGAATAATAATTGTGTGCTATATTTTCTACCTTCAAATTCAATGCTCTATTAATTTCAATGAAGAATGGACCTTACTAATTAAGGTCTAGATAATTTTGGTCTGTAAACTATAATTAGCTACCCAAGAGTTATAACTTCAATATGTACAATGACATACTGTTATCACAATGTTTTGCCACTAGTTTTATTTTTACTATTCCTGTGCATTCTAGCTGACTGTCACTTGTGGATATCAAGGCTTCTCGCTAAAATTTCAAGATGATTAAAACCTTGTCTTAGCTATTACTAACTTTACTGGTGATGTTTTTGTACTTGACTTAATTTTGACAAGCGTTTAAATTGAATATGGTACAGTTATCTCCAAAAGTTAAAAATTTAGATATGATTGCATTCTGACAGATGCCCGTTAGTTTAATACTTTCCCAGGGACTTTACCTAATATACTGAAATTGCCGAAACTACTAAATACAAAAAATCTTTATCCAATTGTAAAATTGTCTAATGTGTAAAATAAAATAATCACTCTCCTCTATCCTTGTGTTTAATTAGGTATTCAAAATCTGCTGCTGCCTCCTTTTCTAAATCTTTTCTTTTCTACTTCTAGTATACCTGCTTGGTACTGGTAGGACTTTCATTTTTAATTCCTTTTCGCAAACTTTCATCTTATTTCCCGGAGCAATGAAACTATTTTCCTTCTTGACAACTTTTACTTGTCAGCTCTCATGACAATTCTTTATAACTTTTCTTTTCTAAATACAGAATCTTGGAACTCCTTAAGTCTTTTAGTGTGTCCTTTAAGTTTTTAAACTATTAATATGTTTCCTTGTATAATTCTTATTCAATAATGTTCATGATATGGATATTTACTAAATTTTTGTCCTCAAGATGAATAACCCATCAGTGCATCTTTATTCATTTTAAAATAAACCCTCCTCCTAGTAATTAACCGAAATAAACGCCCCCGTTTGTCCTCTTGCAGTATATTTTTAAAGAAAAAATTAATTTATTTGGCGGAAACGAACAGACGTAGCTGAATAGTTACAACCGGCAGTAAATTTTTCAGAAATTCCGAGCATTGTTAGAAAATACGTGAGTAGAACAAATGACATTTCTATAATTGTCAAGTGCCATAGCTTAGCGCTAACAATTCCGTATAGCACGCGTGGCTTCCCAGGTTCGATGCTAGGGTCGATCTTTTTTTTGCTTTTCTGAAAATTAAAACTTTTTAAAGTAACATTGAAAATACATGAATACAACAAACGATATTTTTATAACTGTCGAGCGCAATAGCTCAGCGCTAACAATTTTGAATAGTATTCTTGGTGTCCTGTGACATTTGAATACATGAGTTTAACAAACAACATTTATATAATTGTCAAGCACAATAGCTCAGCGTTAATGATTTTGATAACATGCTTGAGATCTTGGATTCGATGCCAGGATCAATCTTTTTTTTGGCATTGCAAACGACACTGACGTCATGTGTCTTACGGAAGTGGTCGCTCTAATTTTCTAGAACTTTTAAAATGGTAATTTCAGAAGTGTCGATTTCCGTTTGGTTTCACATTGTTTATTATGTGCCATTTTTACTAAACGAACAATTTAGGATGCTTGCAACGATTTTTTTTATAGAAGAATGAAATGAAAAAATTTTCCAAATTATTTATTTCCGATCCTAAATGTTTTCATATTCCTGGCAAAGTTTTAGTTTCAGATGTAAAACAATAAACAGTCCATTATTTTCTTGTGATGTTATTGCGAGATTAAGTTCCATACATTATTGTAATAACAAATTATATGCTTCAGGTGTTTCAAATCTTGTGAAAACCGTCAAAACTTCAAGGTAATTGTTTAAAATAACAGTTTAACATTAGATATTGTAAGCAAATACTTTATTATTCTCAAAAATTTCAAAGTTTTTCAGGCTATTTTATAAACACCGCTGTGGTACGTTCTAGTTTTGTTAAATACGTCTTCTTTGCATAGTTCCATGTAGATAGGGTTTCCTGGGACAAATCGTTCTTAAGCACTGTTTTAATAATTTTGTTATTCTTACTCCGTTCTCTGAAACGCCCGTCATAACAAAATTTATTCTTTTTTATATTTCAGTTTGAAAGAATTGTGTATGGGTACGATTGTATTTAAAGATGGGTTCAACAAACGCACCCTGTCCTAAAATCAATTCAATAAAGATGAAATTTTAATCCTTAATAAAGGACTTTGAGGAGACTTTCGAACTAACTCTGAACTCTAACTTCAGCGGAGTTTGATTACAGATTGCCCTTATGCACCACTACACTTAACAAATGTTAACAAGGAATACCGCTCAGAAAGTAAACTAAATGGTAAATAGCGGATCTAAGCATAAATGCCTAAGTTGAAATACTCTCGTTGAGGGACCTGAAAGGAAAATGGTACTCATAGACGTATGAACCTCATTCTGTGAATGTTAAATAACAAGATATTAGTACAAAAGAAAAAGAATGTAAATATACTGATCATGTACACTTGAACTCATATCTACATGGACGCTCTACTTATGAGAAAAACTACGCATCACTTTTAGTATAACCTTTTTATCAATAACCTTTCAACTTTTGTTGAAAATCTTATAGACAGGTGTATCACATTTAGCAAAATTTGCCATTAAAATCATAAGATTGAATAACAAAAATCATATTTCTATTTCTCTTTAAATAATGACAACAGACATTTCTTTTGGAATATTTACAAAAAGAAATCATATTTCTACTTCTTTTAAATAATGACAACTGACATTTCTTTTGGAATATTTACAAAAAATCAAGTATTTTACCAGAATGAAAATAAGTTAAGCTTTGTTATCAACTTAAAGCAACTTGATATTTAAAAATCTTACAGCTATTGTTGGCGAAAATTTTCGTATCTTTCAGATCTGAACTATAAGTATTACATGTTATGCTAACTGTATTTATTAATCAAGCAGAGTTTCAATAAGAATTTTATTAAATCTTTAGAATCTGTAGTCTACTACATTAACCACACTTGAATATCTCATCAAATAATACTAGATGTTTTTATCGTAACATAATTCAGATTTCTTATGGTATGGGAATGCGAAGTTTACTTAACTTTAGATTCATGGAAGAACAAAAACAGGAAAGAAAATTCTTAAAACTGTAAATCAACACTTACCAGAAAATTTGTGTAGTGTACTTGGAGAGTTGTATAACCCTAAATGAATACTGTCATCCTTGTGTCGGGCTTGCATCTGCAAATGCCGACAGCAAATACCAATGGATTTTCATACACGATTTTGTAATGGAATTTTTTTGTTACATCAAATGATCAGCGGTTTGTAACAAATTAAACCATCACATACTGGACTTAGATACAAATTTCTGCATACTGTCTCGTATTTTATACCAACAGATTGTAGTTGAAACGTAGTAGTATAATTGAGATTCTTTAAACATTGTTATTTATCAAGTGTAATTATCAAAACTTAGTTATTTAAACATGGTTGTGTTTTAAAAGGGAAAAATTAGATATATTTTAATTAAATGAAAATTATTAACCACTCGATTTGACGGTTCTAACATCTCGTGTTTGTTCCTTCAGACTCCCACACAAAATACATTTAGAGCGATCCTCAAGTTGCTCGTGGCTAATTTCTTTGTCATGTTGACTAGGCAAAGGATAACGAGCAACTGCCAGATTGGAATGACAATCCTGGAAACGCAAGGCTGGGACAGAACAAACGTGCCAGATGTTTATAAAGTTTTACCATGGTATTATGGAACGAAAATGACTAAATATAATTGAAAATTTATTGAGTTCGTTATAAGGTTAAAAGTTTATGTACTTTGGTTTCAATACATTTAACAATGAAAACTAAACGTTTGTTTTGCAATATGCATTAGCTTATAATTTCGACTTGACAGAAAGCAACAAACATAATACAGGGTGTGTCTGTTTAAAACGACTTGAAACTAAATTTATATACAATATTTATGGGTAAGGAGATTAGAAACGTTATACTGTAATGGAGTTGTTGATGCACAAAACATAAGAATCCCAATACAGCTTACTTCTTTAGAGACGTTGGTCTGAGGTAGTATGATTTGCTGCATGAGAATGTACAATTCAAGTCAATAAACTTTTATGATTCCATCTAAGCAAATCCCGGCAGAGTAGTTTCATCAGAGCGATTATTCACAATTTGCTAGTAACGGTGGGTGATTTATTCTGTTGCTGAATTTGTTAAAAATTTATGAAAAACCGATTGTATTAAACAACTTCCCTTAAGGCTTGAGGCATCAACATACCCGTAAAACGAACTAGACGTAAAAGTACCATCATTTTAGTTCATAGGATTTTTTCGTAAAACAAATTATAATTAAAATGTCAATTCCTCAGTTTAAGATATTTTTGGAAGGAAAGTAACTTAAGTGAAATCATGTTTAAAATTTGTACAATTAGATCTTTTTTTGTTTGTCTTTTTCATTTGTGAGAAGCCGGGCTAAAGTTATTTTTTTAACGATTTCTTTGTGTAATGATTTGCAACAAATCTATCTTGTGTAAAAGTAGAAAAATCACTCAATCTTCTTATTCTATAATTTAAAACAGCCATTTTATAAGCATGTATGTGGTAGGTCAGATCTGACAAATAATATTTGAGTTTTAACAAATTTGTAAATGCTTAAACTATTTAAAAAACCTGTTTGAGTACTCTAAAACTAAAAACCTATGATATTATCTGATGAGTTTATTGAATATGAATTTTATAGTGTTATTATGGTAAAAAATAATTATTTCTCAAAAATGAAACATCTGTCATTACGGTAGCTCCGAACCATCTCTATCTCTCCCTTGGGGTAATAGACAAGTTATCCGAAGGCATATAGTG
The DNA here is from genome assembly GCA_036346225.1 of Platerodrilus igneus. Taxonomy (NCBI): domain Eukaryota; kingdom Metazoa; phylum Arthropoda; class Insecta; order Coleoptera; family Lycidae; genus Platerodrilus; species Platerodrilus igneus. The sequence continues at coordinate 11,190,840 of JARFIW010000791.1, forward strand.
TTTTTACTTTATATCTTTGAAGTGTATAACTCTAGCCAGTATAAAATTGTAGCATGCTTCATGCTTTTATCAATGTTTTAATTTTATTTTGCGTCATTTTCTGTTACATGCATGTTTATAAATGTCATGTATGAACGTTTAAAATACACAGCTAAAAATTTCATTTTTAAACATAATTCGATTCGACTTAGGTAAATATATTTGTTTTAGGTTGCTGAGAGTTGTTTTCGTTATAATTTTTGCATTTAAAAATCTACTATGGCAAATCACGAGAATGCGTGATTGATTCAATACTTAAAGAAGGATGCTTCGAGTGCAAAGCATGAGATCGAATAGGAGGCCCAATGCTTAAAAAAGGTTGCTTTGAGCGAGAATGCTTGAGTAAACCAATATTTATAGAAGATTGCTTCGGGTACGATAGAGCTCTCCGGGCAAAGAGCTCTTCGTGCAAAGAAGCTTCCCTTAAATAACTTTCTGGGCGAAAGAGCCCTCCAGGCGAAAACAACTGTGCCGCAGGGACTGAAAGCTACTTCTAGTAAGAACTATAAAATTCAAAATAATAAAAAATTATAACAACACGTTTCAATCGTCTACACGGCTCTCCTTCTTGTGCAGAATGTTATAAGTAGGTTTTGTAGATGATTATACTTTTTAGTGCTAATTAACTTTGAAGATATTTGTAGCCAATTTGGCTTGTTCCTACATTCCACAATATTACGACGCTTTTCTATTGAAGATTACTTCAGGAAACTCTTCCATAAAAAACATATACAAGATAGCTACCAATGAACAACAGTAAATCTGTGCACAGACTAATAATGACTGTGGTAAAAGTGTAGTTTGTAAATATGTGTGCTGCAGCATCTGTAAAGCTAAAGCTCATTCTTTATGAGGTGAAAGAAAGGGCATATTTATTAATTCCAACAGCAGTAAAAATTATTCCATTGTTCTTAAATATGCTGGTAGTGATAAATCATCAACCTATGTTGTTGAAACTAATAGCCTGGATGTAGTAAATACTGATAGGGATGGCAATAACTACAACAATCAGAGTTGTGCAACTATCATTGACTTTTTAAACAGTGATACCTTTAAACAGCTCTTATCTGACACAGTTAATGATGAGACTAAAAAATTATATAAGGAAATTTGTGAGTTAAAGAAAGAGGTATATATCATAAAGGAATGCAATACTGATATGATAAAGCTGTTATCAAACAGTAAGTCCACTTTAACTGCAATCAACAAAAGTTGAAGATAACCTTCACATTAAACCTGATGGGGTATTATCAGCTAGGGTTTAAGCAAATATAATTAATGAAAACAGAAGTGATAACAAATATAGCCAGGTGTCTCAACAAAATACATTGAAACTCTAATATAATATCAGCGAACAACAAACCATAATCAGCTAGTGATTTAAAGCAAAATTTGCAAAAACAGTCAATGTTCATATTAATAAATATCACATTTTCAGAGCCAATTTGAAGAAATAATTTTTTTAATATTACTGATTTATTTATTAAGTAAATAAAAAAGTGAAAGTACTACTGCATTCTGAATTTTATAAGCATTTCAATTTTAAAATAAAATACAGGGTGTTCCATTTAAAAAACAATGTCGGTATTTTTCTGCAAAATCAGTAGGCCATGGAAAGTATTATGTTCCCTAATTTTAAGATAGAATTTAAACTAAGCAACTTTTTCCTTTGACATTTTTTTGTATCTCTAATATTAACAAAGATATTAGCTGTATAATGAAAAATCAGACACCCTGTGTGTGTATGTGTATGTATGTATATATATATATATATATATATATATATATATTGCCGTGGAAGTCGAGGACTAAGCTTTTAACATCGAGCCTCAGCGTTAGGCCGTCATAAAATTGCCGTGGAAGTTAAAATTGGTGCTCCTCCTGGGTCAACATATAATTTTCAAAAATTCAAAAATAAAAAAAAATTTCTTACCCTTTTATTTCGCCTTCAAATTCCTTCAGCTTCCCTGGCCAGCTTAGCTGTGTCTCTTCTCGAATACCTAAATTTACAACCATACCTCTTACACACTCGCACACCATTCAATAAAACCACCAAATAATACAACTATACAACCTTTTATTTACAGCTATTAACAGATAAATTATAATCACATGTGTTAAAAAGAGTTTGATACAGTAATTATAAAACTCAAATTATGGTATGTTATTAAAGTCCTTGATTTTTCTAATTATTTTTAAACAAATTCAATGAGATATGAGTAGATGGGCTCCACATGTTAACCTAAATTGACTTTACACTGGAATATGGTGAGCTCATTATAACCCAGTTCAGTTTGTATATGCTTTTTAAACCTGCATAAATTAAAACAAAATTTACAGACCCGTTTACCCTTTACAATTCAATTTTTATCCTGAATAAAATTTTGGATATTTTAAATACACCCATTTTCAATATTTAACCTTAATAAATTGTCCAGTACATGTATCTTTTACGAATAAGTTTCTACAACCAAATATGCCACCAAAAAAGGTTAACCACACAGCACAAAATTTTACAAATGTTTATCAAACAACAGAAATTTCAAATAAATTACCTGGAGAATTCTTCAGGCTTCTTCCCCGTCGAAGATGATTGCCAGAACACCTCGGCTTCGTTTCCATTCACCGTGCTACTCAGCAGATCCACAGGCCTCCACCATCTGCCACCTCTGCGAGTTATGCGCCTCGTCTCGCAGTACCAGTCCATATATCATGCTTCCATTTATTGATTTTTGTGTTTTGTATTGTAGTAGCCGGACCTTTTTTAATTTAATATGCACTACTCGTACTTCACGTCAATAATTAGATATCCGCTACTACTGTTTTACACTTATAACCACTATATTTACGGTAATATAATCACATAAAATACTCACCGAAAGCTTTACTGTTATGGTGGTCGGCATTCAGCACTTTATCGGAGTAGAGTAAAATAGAAGAGAAGACGACCTCAAAAACCTAGGTTGGGTATTTATATGCTTCTAAAACCCCCTAGTGGACGCACTTCTAGCGAAAAGCTTATTTTCAAATCTAATTCCAAAAATTTCGAATATAACCGTCTCTAAATTCGTAAAATTTATTCTGTACTACGTGCTGTATCCCCTAATTCGCTTTCAACCTTCGCGTGTGCGTACGTTTGGAAAACATCTGCTTTTAACCAATGACAAAATTCTCTGTCGTCACAAACCTCGCCTAAGCATTATTTATCTCTATCTTATGCATGTTTGCTGTCTCGTTCAAAACCCCACTTGAGTTACAGAAAATCGATATTGGTGACATCTTATCTCAACGCCACGTGTATACGGTACGTGCATTTCAATCCCAACGCTTTTATATCTGTCTCTATCTGTTGTATATTACTAATCGTGCATTTCCCTCGCTCCTTAAGATGTTTGTTACCCTAGTTTATCCAAACTGACGGTTGGAAATAATTTCTATGAAATCTTATCGTAATATACGCTCGTTGTGTTTTTTACACATCATTATTGATAATCTGAAAAAATTTTCTAATAACCAAAAATCAAAAATACCAAAGTTAAAGTTCAGTAAACATTTATTGTGGTTACAGCAATCTGTGGATATTGTGGATAGCATTGTAAAAAAGAATGGTAATGAAAATACTCGAAGAAATAAACTTAGGGCAATCTATCCTCAGGAACTGAGAAAAGCCAAAATTGAAGTCACTAATCAAATTATTAGAAATTCATCTAATGTGGAGTTTAATAAACAACAATCGAACAAAAATCCAATGCAATGACAATGTAGTACTCAAATCCAATGATTTCAATGCTCACTTTACTAACATTGCACTACAAGTTGTGAAAAATCTCCCGTTGTCTCGTTTAAGTCCAGTAACGTTGCTTAATTCGATAGAAATATCCAGTGATGTACATTTTGCATTTAGATCAGTAACTGTGTCGGGAGTTAGATATGTAATAAATTCTCTAAAAAACTCTGCATGGCGTGACATCTACGAATTGAACTCTTATATTATTAAATCAATTAAAGATACTATAGTTTCTCCTCTTACAAAGATTATAAACAATTGCATTCAAAACAATATTTTCCCGGACTCACTCAAAATAGCTAAAGTACTTCCATTACATAAAAAAGGTGATAAAAATAATGTAAACACCTACAGACCTATTTCCATATTACCAGTTTTCTCAAAAAATTTTGAAAAGCTTATGCAAATACAAATTGTTGACTATTTTGAAACTAACGGATTATTCCATTGTTCGCAATTTGGGTTCCGTTCAAAAAAATCTACATTAAATGCTGTTTTATCACTGTTGAATACAATTTCACAGTGTTATTATCTTTTTATAAATTTAATTCGAGCAGTTGCTTACTATTGAAATCATTTTTAACAAAGAGAAAACAATATGTTGCTTTTCAAGACTCGCTTTCAACTGTTGAGAATCTGTACTATCGCGTTCCCCAATGATCCATTCTGGGTCCTCTACTGTTTTTAATATACATTAACGATTTACCTTATAACGTAAATTTAAAATCGATTCTATTTGCAGATGACAGCACTCTGATTGATTCCTCAGTGAACATAAGATCTTTGCATAAATCACATCTAATATCTAATACATGTGCACCGTCTTGGTTTCTCGTAAATCAACTTTCTTTAAATGAAAGTAAAAACGAAAAAGTAATGTTCTCATTAAGAGACCATGATTTTAAAAATCCAGATTGCGTCAAATTTTTAGGTTTGCACGTAGATGCTGATCTGTCTTGGTCTAATCACTTAGCAAATCATTTAAATTCTGTGGTGTATTTAATTCGAAATCTTACAAATTCTGTCTCACATACGACAATAATAACAGCTTATTTTGCCTTATTTCATTCTGTGATCTCATATTGTCCCTTAGCCTGGGGACTCGCATCTTCAGCAAAGAGAATCTTTTCAATCCAACGGCGACTCATAAGAGTGATTGCAAATCTAGGTTTTCGAGATGATTGTCGCACTTTCTTTAGCATCCTCAATATTATGACATTTCCATCAATATATATTTATCAATGCCTCTTGTATATTAAAAATAATCTATCACAATACGTATCACATAACCAAATCCACACCCATGACACCCGGAATAAGCTAAACATCTGTCCCAAAAAACAACGTTTGAATATATTCCGCAATAGTGCAAACTACTACTGTGTAAAATTTTATAATGCATTACCAGCTGGCTTTCAAAATTTGTCGTATCCTCAATATAAAAGAAAACTAAAAGCATTTTTGATAATGAAAGCATTCTACTGTATTGATGAATTTATAAGTTGTAAATTAGATGAACTGAACTGTAGCATCATTAACTGATCTTTGCTACCTTGAGCTTTTAATGTATTTTATTTTTTGACTCATTTTAAAGTGTACTTGTTGATAGCAATAGCTTTACTAGTATCTGTACGGTTTAATAATTGCTTCTTTATTATGTGTTTATCAAATGTTTATATTTTATATTATATTACAGGACTTGTGCATAATGTTTATACATTCTGGGCACCAATAAAGAATTCAATTCAATTCAATTCGACTTCGTCAAACGTAACCTTTTAAAACGCAGGTGTTTCTGTTAATTATCGTTCGTTTGAACATAACAACTTCTTGGACTTTCTGCTTCTAGGTATCTGATAAAACTGACATTGGCTTTTACAACGAATCCATTTGTCTAGGAAATTATTGATTTTCTTACGCAAGCACGTTCCCTTATGCTTATACGTGTTGGATTAAAATAAATTATGGTTAATTATGCGTATCCTTGAACTTCTATTTGCTTTAAAACTATTTTTTCTTTATGTAACCTTCACATTCCAATTATTAAATATAAAAATACCCTAATGCTTGTTTATTTTTACTAAATGAATTAAATTAATTTTGCGCGTAAATAATTTTTCTTTTCTATATACAGGGTTGTTGAAATTTTATTGTTTCCCACTGATTTACCCATTTGAATCCACAACATAATCCCCCTATTTCAATTCAAAGAAAACTCAACAACGTTTTCTTGAATTTAAATATACTAATTTCTACCACCTAATCTTACATGATATTTTTAAATACCTATCTACTCTAATTATTTCTATCTATCTACACCTATCTTTATTTATAAAAAACTATTCACACCTATCACTACTTTCTAACTAACTATTTCTATCTATTACTAACTCTTCACCCTCTATTTCTGTCTATTTCCCTTTTTACCCTTTTGTCATTTATTGACTCTTCAAGTACCTCACTTTTATATTTTTCTACCTATCTTCACTTTTACTCAAGTTTGTTCGATTTATGCCCCCGTTTTATTTTTAACCTTACCTATTATTATCACTATCTATTTATTATCCTAACTATACACACCTAATTCTATATCTACATCTAACTATCTTCCCTTATTTATCCTATACCTAATTCTATTTTTCTATATACACCTATCTCTAACTCTACCTATTTAAATTCTACTCTACCATTCACCTACCGCTATATTTTTATCTATTAACATGTCTCTTTATTTAAATCTGACTCTTTTCTTGATCCTCCATGTCTTTCTTCTAACAATCCTAACACACTTCAACCCTATTTTTCCTCCTATTTCTATACTTATCATCCCTGTTACTTCACATAAAATAAAATCATCCCTATTATCCTGACTCTTAAATATTCCTTCCTCGGTCTCTATACTTGTCTGTTTCCCATTTACTATTATTTCCTTTTCTGCAGACAAACCAAACGATACTACCTCATCTTCACCTTTTCCCTCTAAAGAAAACTTTTCATCTCTTCTAGACTCTTTATGTACACTATTCACCCCGTAAAAATCTCCTAAATTCAAATTACTAAAATTATCTTCGCCACTTATCTCACTTATGCCTACTTTTACCCCTTGTGTGTAACATACTGCTGCGTTCGTCTCTACTTTTATTAATTCTGACTCGTTATTCTCGAACAATGTTGCATTTGACTCTCACTCTACTTGTTCAGGTTCTTCGTTCACTACCAATTGTACCTCTTCTAACTTTTCCTCATTATACTCACCTGTGTCGATCTCTTTTACCTCTTCCTCATCTACTTCTATTATATTAATACATAACCCCATGTCATCCTCTGTGACATCATAACTTGCCTTCCAGGGCAATATCCTATCTCCAATCCTAACTACTTTCCTTTCCATATCTATTACAACACCTAACTTCATCATACAATCAACCCATAATATCCCTTTAAACTTTAACCCAGGCACAATTATAAATTCCTGCTCACAGCTAACTGAACCTAACCCTACTTTTAAAATAACTACACTATTTACAACAGCAAATCGTTTTTTATTCGGCGCAACCAGGTGACTTCTTTTTATTGGCATTATCCTGTCACACACTTTATCCTTAATTTCATTGACGAATTCCTCCGATACTAAACTCGCCTCAGCTACTGAATCTAATAACGCTCCTAAAGTTTTTTCAAAAATTTTAATATCAATTATACGCAAACAAAATTTTTCTGTTATTTCTGGCTCAACTTCTTCCTCTATCTTTAGAAATTCCTTCGGATGTTCATACTTGTACACAGTGATGTCTAGTGGTTTGTCCTTGTCTAAAAATCCTGTCCTGGTCTGGTCTCCCTACTTGGTCCAGGTCTCGCTACTACCTCAGCATATGTCCGCGATGTTTCTACCCGGTTAGTGTTATCATTTTCCCTATAGTTAGTCGTTGTCCCCCTCATGTCCGGTGAACTGTTTTGTCTTGTCACCCTCTGTCTAGATGCAGGTCCCCTACCTACACTGTTACTTCTGAAAAACGTCCGTCTAGGTTCCCAATTTTGTCTGTTATATCCAAAATTTGTCCCCCGTCTTGTGTAGCTGTCAGTTCTGTTATCGAATCGTACCACGTTTACTTGTCGTTCCATGTGTTCCCGAGGTCGTCCACTGCTTACATCATCATACCTTTGCAGGTACTCCAAAAACATCTCCCTGTCTACAATGTTTTGCAACGCCAAATGTTGCCTAACCTCAACCTCGAAATGTCGTGAAAGATACTTGATTATCTATCTGTCCGTCAATGGTGGATTTAATTGTTTTGCTATGCTATACTTCCGTATAGCATATTGCTCCCTAATTCCTGCAAACTCCCTGTTCAGTGTAGTGAAGTGTTTGGGAACACATCCCTTTTTAGTAATAGGTCTAAGGTCATATACGTCAATGTACGTATGTCATGCCGTGTCTATTATTATGCAAGATTAATGTAATATGTAATCTGTTTATATTAAATGTTTAACACAGTAATCAAGTGGTTATTTATACTTAATATAATATTCAGCCTCACATTAAACACTCCCTTTGAATTTTCTTGTAATTAAATCGTTTCGTACTTGGTCCTGTCGGTGGTCACTCCAATAATGTTTTAGAAATCGATCCTCAAAGTCATTGTACGTGTCAATTTCCTTTCCTATTAAGTTATACCAAGCTTCAGCATGGTCTTTTAGCAATGCTTTAACAATGTTAAGTTTCGCCTGTTCATCATACAAATTACTAACCAAACCTCGAATGTTATTAATAAATATTTGAGGATTAACCCTACTATCTCCGTAGAATTTCATTTGTTGCTCCAGCGACATATTTCCTGTTACGAATCTGCGACCATCCCCCCATCAAAGTCGATACGTTTTGTTTAATTCCGGTCACTTCTCTCTCTACCCTACCTAACTGATCCCTACATGAGTCCGTTACCTCAGTCATTTTAACGTTAATCTCGTCTTCATAGAAGATCCTTACCTCCGTCCGTAATTGTCCCATTTCCTGACTCAAACCTCTGATATCACGCTCATTTTTATCAACCCTATTTTCTACTTCCCCCATTTTTACGGTTAAGCTATTTTTGAAATCCGAAAATTCTTTATTCGTCTTATCTATTTTTTCACTTAGTGTCTCCCTAACTCTTGTTAATGTCTCATTCATCAGTTCCATTTTTCGTTTTGATTCTTCACCATTTCCCTAATCTCCTCAAACTTCCGGTTCGATTTGTCTCTCACTCCACTTAATGTCTCATTCATTCTTTCAAGCATCCTCATTTCCAGCTTCTCCCGACTCTGTCCTTGACTGATCCCTACTACCTCCAGCTTCCTCCATTCTTCCTGATTTCTCAAATAAGGCGCTATCGTCACTTCCAATTTCCACTCCTTGGCTTCTTAACCACTCCTTTCTCTGCATACGTTCAAATCACTCCCAAACACACTCAACATTATTTCTAAATTTATACCAGACACACTCTTTCTATCAGCTCACCAGTTTCCTGGAATAAAATTCAAATTTTATTTGGAACTCGAGCTTCACGTTCGGGTTGCCATAAAAGTGCCTTGGAATTCGAGGACTAAGCTTTTAACATCGAGCCCCAGCGTTGGGCCGTCTTAAAATTGCCGTGGAAGTCGGGACAGTCTCCGGATTCTCTTTTAAAATTCACGCCCCTCCTGGGTCAACATATAATTTTCAAAAACTCAAAAATAAAAAAAAATTCCTTACCCTTTTATTTCGCCTTCAGATTCCTTCAGCTTCCTTGGCTAGCTCAGCTGTGCCTCTTCTCGAATACTTACATTTACAACCATACCTCTTTCACACTCTCACACCATTCAATAAAATCACCATATAATACAACAACCATACACCTTTTATTTACAGCTATTAACAGATAAATTATATTCACATGTGTTAAAAACAGTTTGATACACTAATTATAAAACTCAAATTATGGTATGTTATTAAAGCCCTTGATTTTTCTAATTATTTTTAAACAAATTCAATGAGATATGAGTAGATGGGCCCCACATGTTACCCTAAAGTTGACTTCACACTGGAGTATGGTGAGCGCATTATAACCCAGTTCAGTTTGTATATGCTTTTTAAACCTTGCATAAATTAAAATAAAATTTACAGACCCGTTTACCCTTTACAATTCAATTTTTATCCTGAATAAAATTTTGGATATTTTAAATACACCCCTTTTCAATATTTAACCTCAATAAATTATCCAGTACATGTATCTTTTACGAATAAGTTTCTACAACCAAATATGCCACCAAAAATAGTCCACCACACAGCACAAAATTTCACAAATGTTTATCAAACAACAGAAATTTCAAATAAATTACCTGGAGAATTCTTCAGGCTTCCTCCCCGTCGAAGATGATTGCCAGAACACCTCGGCTTCGTTTCCATTCACCGTGCTACTCAGTGGATCCACAGGCCCCCCACCATCTGCCACCTCTGCGAACTATGCGCCTGGTCTCACAGTACCATTCCATATACCATGCTTCCATTTATTGATTTTTGTGTTTTGTATTGTAGTAGCCGGACCTTTATTAATTTAATATGCACTACTCGTACTTCACGTCAATAATTAGATGTCCGCTACTACTGTTTTACACTTGTAATCACTATATTTACGGTAATATAATCACATAAAATACTCACAGAAAGCTTTACTGTTATGGTGGTCGGCATTCAGTACTTTATCGAAGTAGAGTAAAATAGAAAAGAAGAGGACCTCAATAACCTAGGTTAATTACTGTGATTCTACCCTGTGAGTGATAAGCCTAGTATATCTATCTCTCACTCCTTGTCTTATTTTAGAGCCTTCTTGAGTTATGCCACCAACTTTATATCTAAATACTTTACACGGCTGCTGCACTGATATATTTCACAGGGCCGTCAACCACGTAGCGGAATCTACCTAGGGTGGGTCCATCCTAGGCAAATCCCTCTCAACTAGACATCCAAACAAAATATCCAAGGAGTTTTCAAAATAATTTTAAAAGTCAAAAGTATCCCCAAATACTAGTTCCACTTTTATAAATTTGATTAAAGCACTGCGTAGATATTAAATACTAATACCTGGAATCCAGATACAGGTGCCGCCTTCCAGCCGTCCTGAAGCCAAGTGACCAACTGCAGGCACCTCCTGAAAGCGAATAACTCGAGCAACTGGTAATCTCCGGATTATAAAACTACTAATATTTCTACAAATTTTATGCTATACAAATACGCGGATAACTCCAATTCCACTATTCTTTCCTCTTCAAAACGATAACGGTACAGACGATCACTCCCTCTTCCAATTACTTTTCCTTCGTCACAGAACTGTTATCCTAGGCTTTTCTTTACTGCACTCCAGTACCACCGAATCTACTTCTCTTCTGCTACCTCCAGGTACAACTTGACTTTCAAATTTACTTGTAGCTTTTTAAATGAAATAAAACTCAGAACATTCCAAAAATACGTCTAATTATTCGGTAATACAAATTTTAAGTCGATTATAAATACAACCCTTCTCGCCTAGTTTCCGTTGCCTTAACAGCTACGTATACATACACTATGCAATTCATAATTTTAATCATACTCGTGTCTAGACCTCTTGCTAAACTGAATGGTTTGATAATTCAGTGATTTATCTATATTGAACTTTTTACAATATTGAAAATAGCTAACAAACGTCGGTGGTTCAGCTTTTAAATTATACATAACAGGCATTAATGTCTTATTCGGTAAAAATTGATTTACAAATTTTTCAGGAATATCACTTAACTCTCAAAATTTTAAAATGCGTAGTGGACCACACAATTTTGATATTTGTTTTTACATCCAAAAGGTTCTGAATACGCTAACTACAAATTAAATTTTATATAAATCCAACTTTAATAACAACTAGCCTAGCCTGGTATCTGGCTGGTATACGTTGAGAAATGCAATGCAGTTTTAAAACCTTTATAAATTTATAAACGTGGAATAGTTGTTAATTTATAAACCAAAATACCTCAAACACAATACCCTAACAAAACTAATTTTACCCCCATTCTAGCAAGTCGTTTCAAAGCCCTATTTAAACATTTTATAAGCCCACCGCCTTCTTGACAGTATAATATATATAAATTGATATGATAATGCCGTACTCGGTGTAATAAAGGTTCTACTGAACGCCACCGCTCTGTGTTTCTCACTTTAATCTTTTACTTTTTTTTATTATGCCTCGGCTAGCCCTTTTTAATCTACATAGAGTTCACAACGTTAGGATAATCAATTTTCTTTCACCCCTGTTGAGCCCTGTACTAACATTTTAATATTTTTCAAAAATATTTTTTGATTTAATTTTCCGTCTCCGTAAAATTTCGTATATTGATCAATTAAAAGATACGGTTGAGTTAGCCTAATGGGTTCCCTGTTATTAAAATTTCCTGAATAAGTTTTTAAATTACTTATTTCCCGGTTTATCGTCCTGAATTATGTTATACAATTTTCTTCAACGTTTCGTATTTTAGTATCTAAATTCGCGAGTTTGTCGTTTGTCTCACTTTCACATTTTTCCTGTTTGGATTTCACCATTCCAACATGATCCCATACACAGTCTATTTCCTCCGTAATCCACTCAATTTTTTCTTGCATTTATGCTCTCATCTCTGCAATTGTTTGGTTGGTTTCCCTTAATCCATCACTCGGAATTTTTATTTCCTTACCTAATTTTTTGCTGTTTTCGTAGATTTTCGTAGTCATTTTTGTTTTCAGTGAGGTCCGTTGTTCCTCACTAGAACTTCTTTCAAACGTTATACTTTCTTGGGATCCTCTTTCCATTTTTGAAATTTATATTTGCACTAACTCCTAAATACTAAAATAAATCTGCCTAAATTTAATTAATGTACAAATTTCTCTGAATTTTTAGCATCGGTAATTTTTCTCAAATTAAAACTCTAATTATAGCCTTAGTTTAATTTAATATTTTTATTTTGTTATGTTTCAATCCACGGTCGTATTGTCAAATTTCTTTAATTTAATTCGGGCCCACGTTGGGCGCCATTAAAAAATTGATATGATAACGCCGTACTCGGTGTAATAAAGGTTCTACTGAACGCCACCGCTCTGTGTTTCTCACTTTAATCTTTTACTTTTATTATTATGCCACGGCTAGCCCTTTTTAATCTACCCAGAGTGCACAACGTTACGATAATCAATTTTCTTTCACCCTTTTCTGATTACCTGTTTGAACTGATAAAACGAAGTCAATCAACATTCATATAATGAAAGGAAATAATATTTACAATTTTGAAATTCTTTAAATACACCCTTCAATCAATTAATATTATATGGATTATTTATCCCAAAATTTATATACTTTTAATTCAATATAAAGTCACTAAAAACAACACCCTTTATAAAAAAATCTGGAACGTTTGAGACCTCTTTATGAGTTATTACGTAAGTTTAAACGCATGCAATGTTCCTGTTGACTTCTTAAAAGTTTTGGATAAATTGAATAAATTCAGTATTAAAATTTAAATTGAAAAGATTCCTTAAAATTAAGTAGATCTGACCTGTGATCTCCTGATATGTTGTTTTGTGTTGTGGATCAACACCCCCTTACTGTCTTCAATCGAATACCAATGCTTTGCTTTGTCCAACCAATATTTCAGCACAGTTACCCTTTGTTTTCCAAAAATCACCCCGTTGCTTTATTCGATATTTCTGTGTATATGCTTTGAATCTCTTCCCTTAAATACCACTTGAAATTCCAGACTTCGGATCATAAATTAGCAGCGTATTAGAATTGTCTCATAATTAGAATTATCGCCAGAATTGTACCAGAATTATTGTTTTCGAAGCAGATTAGAATTGTTTTATAAGTGAACCAGAAATAGTACAGAATTTGACTGGAAGCCGATTAGAATTGTTTTAAAAGTGAACCAGAAATAGTCCAGAAGTCGATTAGAATTGTTTTATAAGTGAACCAGAAATAGTCCAGAAGCCGACTAGAAGCCCTATATCATTAAATATTTAATCTAAATTAATTAACCAATTTCTACTCACGTTTTCTAAAAAAAACGGCAAAAACTCTTCATGTATTCTTAACACAATTTTTATGCAGCACTATTTTCACTGTATTATAAATTTAATTTATCTTACGCGTAGATTTCTGGTTAAAAGTGATGTGGATTCAACGTGCATCAAGTGTAGACTGAGCTGCCCTATCACCGGTGGGTGTTAAATAGCTTTTCCCACTACCTTTGGGTTGGGTTTCCAAGCAGTTTTGCAAATTGTCGCGACCAACCAGGTTTTCTTTAATATTTCAAGCTGTTTTCTGATGAAACTCTTTCGGATTTCTGTGTCATAGTGTTTATTTGTGATCTTTGATACCTCATTATTTGTTATCGTGGCCAAACTTTTAACTTACGTTTGTGTTTTGTATAGATAATGCTTTTGGATAATTGTACAAAAATAAATGATGTAACTCTAGTACTGTTTTCGTTCATGTATTTATTTATTTGAAAGTGCGTTTTCTTATCAAAGCGCTCATGGTTCCAGCATAATTGCATGCAGATTTATTAGATTTCATCTAAATAAATGTAGTTTTCTGATTCCTATCGCTATTTACAGTTACTACACGGCCCTTATTACTCAATACACCCCTAAACAACCCCTCATCACAGATATATATATATATATATATATATATATATATATATATATATATATATATATTGAATAAGATCTTGGTATTTATTTTTGGGCGAATTGCTTATATAACTAGAGGTTTCAATCAATTTTACTTTATATACTTTACTAGTTTCGGAGAATTTGTCTCCTTCGTCAGAAGCTAAAATAGTACATGACAGTTAAATTAATAATTGGACAATAGTTACTTACTTTAGTAAATGCGTAAAAATACCTCAAAAGTAACTAGCAATGGATATAAAAACATATCAAACTTAAGACTAACATTTTAAAAAGTGTACATTCTTTTGACATTTATAAATTTGGAAATCAAGATATATATATATATATATATATATATATATATATATATATATATACGAATTTGTTGTCATTTTCACTACGCTTCGGAGACTTAAGAGCAACAGGTAATTTGATAATTGAAGCTAACTTAAGGCCTCATACAAGTTATAAATTTTACACAGGGCTAGGTTTCTCAGCTATAAGTATTTATTAGTTTTACAAGACACTTTTAGAATTAATCTTAAGCATCATTATTGCTGTTGTGTAAACAAAAAGACCTTTTTCCGATGGTTGGAGATTCTTAAATGGATTGTAGGAATGTAAATATTAACTGTTGTAGTGTAAAATTGCTTTTATATAACAAAGAAGAAAACAAACTTGTGATTAATATTGGTATTTTGAATTTGTTATAGCACTGCGCTACAACTAGTTATTTTTGTTTTTACTGCAAAATGTAAATCCAATCATGACTGTATAGAAATCAAACGTTATATATTTTAGAAACGTTGACCTGTTGTGGCTCACTTAGTTAAGGGAATAAAACACAACTACACAGCGATTGAACGTGTACTTGCAAACATGTATTTGTATAATTGAAGTAATATTGTAAATTAATTAACTGAATAACATTTCATCTTACGATAACATTAGTTCGTGTTGTAGTGCATAAACTACTTCACGACTACCCTAGCAACCCCACATTTTACACTTGTATCCAGCGTCTTTAACTAGAAAGCGGTTAACCTTGACATAACTGTTACGCAACTGCTTCTTACAGGGTGAATATCTTTCGGTTGGAGATTGGAACGACGCATTCACGTACAGTTTTACAAGCAAGATTCCTGGCGGCAATTGCCCAGAAAGTGTCTCTCACAGAGGCTAAAAGTGATTATGGTCCGGCATGACAAAGAGCTTCATGTTCTTGTCGGAAAACAAGTTTTGTTAGATGATGCTGATTGGGTAATACTAAAGGATATTTCTTATCTTCTGAGAATTCAGAATACTGGAGACAACCACCTATCCTTAATAAACCTTCGTTATCTAGAAAAGGATTTAATTTAAGGATTTTGCTATTTTTAGGAACAACCTTAAGCTTGTTTAAAGATTTTATTTCATCTAAATAGTGCTCTTTTTGTACCATTTTGACTAACTGTTTAATGGAGGATTCTAACTCCCCTCTTGATAACTCCCCGCCTAGCCTGTTTTGAGGATCCCTCTGGAAAGCATTAAAAGAGAATCGTAAACAATATGCGATGACACGTTTTAGTCTGATTAAAGAAGAATAGCCTTCCATAAAACTTGAGGTTACATTATTTGGTGCAAATAGAACAGAATTCATTCCGACCTTTAGTTCAGGTAGAGTACTTATAATTCCAATTTGTGACTCGGGCCATTGGTCTTCTGGCTTTCGCAGCCATGAGGAACCGTTCCACCAGACCAAGTTTTTTTGTAATAATTTAGGCGACTCTCCCCTGGATAAAATATCAGCAGAATTGTCTTCGCTTCTGTGTCGCCAAGCGGAAACGTCAGTGAGCGATTGAATAGAAGACACCCAATTAGCAACAAAAATCTGTAAGAGCCTAGGGCTAGTATTCAACCAATGTAACACTAAAGAGGAATCCGACCACAATTTGTAAGTGTCAATGGATATGGTTAGTGATTGTCGCACCTTATTGATCAGCTGGGCTAGCATTAGAGTCGCGCATAGCTCTAACCTAGGGATAGTTAGAGTTTTTATAGGAGCAACGCGACTTTTAGCACATAATAGGTGCCTGGTTATGTTGTTGAACGCATCAAGGCTACATACGTAGACGCAAGCACCATACGCTTCTTGGGATGCATCAGCAAAACCGTGTATCTCTATCCTTATTGGTTTATTTAGACAAACGTAGCGTGGAATGACAAATTCATTTAAAATGAGCAATTGGCTTCTGAACTCGTGCCACTTAGTATAGATACAAAAACGGATCGATTCGTCCCAAGATAGCTTCTCAAGCCATAGTTGTTGCAACAATATTTTTGCCGTTGCAATGTAAGGGTTTATGAGGCCTAAAGGGTCAAATATCGAAGCTATGTCGGATAGTATAGTTCTCTTAGATACGAATTTATTGTCCGAAGGAGCCTTATTTAGAAATTGCAAGGAATCCCTTTTGCAGTCCCAAAAAAGTCCAAGCGCAGAAATACTTTCGCTTTTTCCAAAACGATGTTTAATATTGTTATCGCCAAATTCCTGATCTTGCCACACGAAAGGACAATTTGAAATCCATTTACTAAGTGGAAATCCAGCAGGTTGGAGTATTTGCTTGACTTGACTGACGGTAGAAGCTAACTTAGAAGCACACGAACCACTAGCAAACATATCGTCCATGTAAAAATTGTTCAAGATGACCTGCGAAGCATCTGGATATTTCTGTTCGCCTAGAAATTGCAAACAACGAGTAGCTAAATAGCTGGCCGAGGTGGTGCCGTATGTTACGGTACTCAACTGATACGTGGCTATGGGTTCAAGGGTGTTATTTCGCCAAACGATTTGTTGGAGTTGCCTTTGATTGGGATGGACAAGTATTTGTCGATACATTTTAGAAATATCTGCCCCTATTACAAAGGGGTCGTGACGGAAACGTAGTAAATGTGAAAAGATGTCATCTTGTACCGTAGGCCCAGTCATTTGTAAGTCATTCAGCGATACGCTTGATTCGGAGGGTGAAGACCCATCAAAAACAACGCGGAGGCGCGTAGTTGCACTCTTTTCGTTGAGTACCCCATGGTGTGGGAGAAAATAATTTGGTTGAAATGAGTTATCTTCAACGACCTTGGTCATATGTCCCAAAGCTTCGTATTCAGCCATAAATTGAACGTATAATACCTTTGTTTCTGGCTTGCGCTCAAATCTGCGTTCGAGGGCAAGCAGGCGTTTTATAGCTATATTTTTTGAATCCCCTAACTCCAGAGGAATTGTAACTACCAGACGCTCTTCGGGAGTGGTAGTTGTAGTAAATATTGACACGCACTCTGTTTCCTGTATAGACAGGGAACGCTTATCTTCATTAATTTGTTCTATAGCCCAAAACCTTTCCAGTTGATTTTGCACATCTAGGTTTTCAACAAAATTGCACATATAGGCTTGTTTCTGAGAGTTGAGAGGCATGGAGCAACACACAACCCAATCCAACTTGGTTTTTTGCAAACTTGGGCCGTTAGGCCCCAATAAATGTTGGCCTATGCACAGCAATTGCCAGAAAATTCCAGCACCTAGTAATAGATCCACTGGACCTGGTTTATAGAAATTTGGATACGCCAGACGTATACGTGGGGGTATTTTTATGTTTGCGACCTCGATTTCCATAGTTGGAAGATTAGCACCAATCTTGTCAATAACCAAAAAAGGCAAGGATGCTTGGAATTTACAATAAATGCTCTCCATTTTAATATCACATCTATACTGAAGATTCGATGCAACTTGATTGATACCCACAATTGATGCTGCAATGTTAATTAGAGGTAAGTTTAACCTTTTGCAAAGTTCACTTGTCACGAAATTTGACTGTGACCCTGAGTCAAGAACAGCTCTACAAACATGAGGTGTTCCGCAGGAATCATATATTTGTACCGTGACAGTTGAAAGTAAAACCCCGGTGGCTGCCAACGGTAGACTGCTCGGTAGGGCTACTCCTTGATTCTGAGCAGGTGTAGATGGCACTACTGGACCACTCTCGCCAGAAGTTGGCGCTGCGGGCCCGCTAAGACATGAAGCAGAGTTAGAAGATGATTGCTCCAAATGTAGTAAGGTATTATGCCGAAGGTTGCATTTTTTACATTTGCCAGAATTTTTACATTTTTTAAGAGTATGGCCAAGGCAAGCAATTTACGCATAGTTGGCGTTGCTTAATTTCATCGTAGCCATTTGTTGATGATAGAGCTAGGAATTTAGTACACGTATAGATTATATGTTTTGCCCGGCAAAAGCCACAAGAGTTTTCTACTGTCGCATTGACAAGAAAAGAATTGTAGCCGTTCCGAGAATGCTTACTTGGAGCCTTCGTTGTGGATTCTGGGTCCAATGATTCAGGAAGATCGGCCTTTGATTTTAGAAAACTATGTAGATCCTCTAACATCGCGAGTTCATCTGTTGGCTTTTGTTTTTCCCAGTCCCTGAGGGTAACCCTATCCAACTTTCCACTGACAATAAAAATGATAAGAGTACCTCAAGAATCTACAGGCTGCTGCAAGCTTTTCCGAGCCCTCAAGTGTTTGAAAAGATTGTCTACAAAGGTACGAAATATAACAGCAGATTCCTTGGACATTGTAGGTAAATTAAAAATTGCCTTCACGTGATTTTGTATTAAAAGAGCATTATTGTCGTATCTTTCGCACAGAGCGTTCCATGCGATCTCATACGTGGCTGCAGAAAATTCGAGCGATTGTATAATCTGTATGGCTGGACCCTGAAGGGACGACCTTAAGTAATAATATTTTTGGATTGGAGGAATGTCGCTGTCATGGATTAACGACTTGAACTCTAACCAGAGGTCATACGAAACGTTAAAGACTGGTAGATTTATTTGTGGAAGCTTTATGGCACTAGATTAATTTTGGGTAGCACTATTATCAGGCTGTCCTGAAATGGAGCCAGCTACAGACCCCACCCCATCACCTTCCTTATCAACCTCGCTACAAAACTTGCCTACCTCTCCTCGTATCATTCCCTTTGCAATAGCCATAATTTTATAATAAGTATTTTCAAACGATTCTCTTTCTAAAAGTTGAGTATCAAAATCTAAGTCCAATACCTCGATTTCTGATTGAACTGTTTCGAAATCATCAATAATGTGTTCAAATTTATCAATCATCATCATTTTGTTTTCGACCTTACTTAAGGTCGGTTTGACGCAGCTCTAACTTCTTTTCTATTCTGTGCTAATCTAAAAAGCTCTACATACCCTTCACAACCTAAATTTCTAATAATTTGACTAATATAGTTTGGTCTAAGTCTTCCTATATCCTTCTATCTTTTTCCTATCCAGCTGGCTCTACATAGATATTAGCAACCTGATGGTTGTTAAAGAACTCTAACATGTTTACATGATTACCATTTATAAGGAAATGAAATATAACATGGTTATCCGCTTCAAAAAGGAAAAGTGTTAAATTATATGTTATGGTAAGGCTTAAGCAACGAATCGCTGCCAACATGCCAGACCGCTACCTAATTGTGAGTTATGGCATGGTGACGTTTATTAAATTATATGTTATGGTAAGGCTTAAGCAACGAAACGCTACCAACATGCCAGACCGCTACCTAATTGTGAGTTATGTCATGGTGACGTTTATTAAATTATATGTTATGGTAAGGCTTAAGCAACGAAATGCTACCAACATGCTAGACCGCTAACTAATTGTGAGTTATGTCCTGGTGACATTTAGTTAACTGATTTTTTTTTTGTTTTGTTTTCGAACTTACTTAAAGTCGGTTTGACGCAGCTCTAAATTCTTTTCTATTCTGAGCTAGTCTAAAAAGGTCTACATACCCTTCACAACCTAAATCTCTAATAATTTGACTAATATAGCTTTGTCTAGGCCTTCCTACTCTATTTTTATTTGGTAGTCTATAATCTAAGACTTTACTAAATAGTCCCTCATGTCTTAACTGGTGCCCTATCATTCTATCTCTCCTGACCTTCAATTGTTTCCACATACAGGGTTCCTCACCTATCCTTCTATAAACTTCCTCGTTTGTTATTCTATCTGTCCAACTAATTTTTAACATTCTCCTATAACACCAAGTTTCAAAAGCTTCTATCTTTTTCTTATCTACTTCTTTAATTGTCCAAGTCTCACTACCGTATAGTAGAACGCTCCATACGTACGACTTTAAGAAACTTTTTCTATTATCTAAACTAATACTATTAGCTATTAGTAAATTTTCTTTTTTAAAAACATTTTTCTAGTTTGAGCTATTCTAGCTACTATGTCCTTTCTGCTACGTCCATCCTTTGTAATTATACTACCTAAATAGCAAAATTCATCTACCTTCTCTAACTCGGTATTACCTATTTTTAATTTTGGTTTAGAACTAGGCTGTAACTCACTTGTCATTATCTTTGTCTTTACTGAGTTAATTCTCATACTATAGTTACTCCGTAGTATCTCATCTAGAATATTTAAAAACTCTCCTAACTCTTTTCTAGACTGCTATAATGGCTATATCATCTGCAAAACGTAACATGTCTATTTTCTGTCCATGTACACTAATACCTATCTCTTTTCTCTCTAGCTAAGTTTAAAGCTTCCTCAATATAAATATTAAAATCAAGGAGACAGTATACAACCCTGTCTAACACCATTTCTAATCTTAACTTCCTTTTCTATTTCATCAAATCTAATTACTACGCTTTGGTTTTATATAGACTGTAAATAATTTTTCTATCCCTATGAGAGATTCCTATTTTTGCAAAACCCTGAACATAACAATCCAATTAACCCTATCAAATGCTTTTTCTAAATCTACAAACGCGAAATGAGTCTTTTATTTTTTGTAACCTTTTTCGATAATTAGCCTAATCATTAGTATCGGTTCTCTAGTCCCTCTTTCTTTACGAAAACCATATTGGTCTTCGCCTAAATAATTCTCAGTCAAAGCTTCTACTCTATTTTTAATTATTATTGTTAGTATTTTGGAAGCATGAGAAGTTAAACTAACCGTTCTAAAATTCTCACACCTATCAGCTCCTGACTTTTTTGGGATTGGGATAATATTTTTTTTCGAAATCTATTGGACACAGGTGAGGTTCCAATAGAGTTCGAAATTTATCAATACGCGTTTGTATTTCAATAGAAATTTCTAAATGCAAATTACCGGGGGAGTTAAACCTTTCCTCAGCTTCACCTAAGAATTTCTTGAAGTTAGTACATTTAGCCTTTAGCACGGCACGCTGCCTCATTAAAGCTTTTAATTATTTTGACATTTTAGTAATTACTACGCAGTCGCGGATTGAAATTAAAGGCTGGGCAGAAATGCAATAGGAAGCAACAATTATATGACAAAGGAATATAATGTAATGGTTTTATCTCACCCAATTGTAGTTTTCAGTCCAGGGCGGTGTCCAAGCTTGAATTTCCACAATAACTTTATGCCTGTTGATGGTTCTTGAGCTTTATAGCCGACTTTCCAACAGATGAGTAAATAGCCTAGATCACTCAGTATTGCACTACTGATTACACTTGTGAATTTTAAAAAGCACTAGAATTCTTTTCGCATAGCAAGAAATGTGCAGGCCAATAATTGTATTAATTATTGCTGCCGTAGAAAACAATACTTTTTGCTTGAAAAACACCGGAACACTTTTCATGTAGTGAAAGACGAACCGGCCAATAATTGCATTAATTATTGCTAACGTATTAATGAACCTGCTAGTTCGTAAAACAATAGAACCCTCCTCATAGGACCAATTTTTAGTTATAGCACTGTGCTACAACTAGTTATTTTTGTTTTTACTGCAAAATGTAAACCCAATCATGACTGTATAGAAATCAAACGTTATATATTTTAGAAATGTTGACCTGTTGTGGCTCACTTAGTTAAGGGAATAAAACACAGCGACTGAACGTTTACTTGCAAACATGTATTTGAATAATTGAAGTAATATTGTAAATTAATTAACTGAATAACATTTCATCTTACGATAACATTAGTTCGTGTTGTAGCACGTAAATCTACTTCACGACTCCCCTAGCAACCCCACATTTTACACTTGTATTCAGCGTCTTTAACCAGAAAGCGGTTAACCTTGACATAACCGTTACGCAGCTGCTTCTTACAGGGTGAATAACTTTCGGTTGGAGATTGGAATGTGTAGGGTAAAACATAAATTCAAAATAATCTTAACAGAATTGATCCTAAAATATGTGACAATTATTTGATATAAATGATCATGTAAACAGTGGTTTTTACATAACAGTTGTAGTATTTCTATAAAGTATAACCAAAGCTTGAATTGATTAAGTGGAGTTTAAAAAAACAGTTTAAAGACAAGTATTGTGCATCCAATGAAATCATCTATATTGTAAAAAATAGGGTAAAAATCTAGTATTAAGAAATCTAGTATAAAATAAATCTTAAAGTTTTTGTTTAAAATGTAAAAGACTAGGCTAAAGGTGAAAAATCTTGATAGTATCCAGGATACAAAAACAATTAAGGGGTTTTTGTTGAAAATGAATTAAGGAATTTGAGAAAGAATAAAAATTAAAGGCCTTTTTTTGGAGCTCATTTTTTATTACAAAGCTTAAATATTTTAAAGGGTTGAGAAGCAAGAATAAAATTGTTCATTGAGTACCTATAGTGTAAAAGATAAAGTGGTGTATATCTCAGAGCAAAAAGAAGAGTATATAATATAAAGTAGTATTCAAGCATTTAGTGAACCTTCCAAAGAAGCTCCATTGCAGTTTCAATACGAGCAGCAATACATTTCAAAATAATTCCCATCCACATCGAGACAGCAAGCAGTTTAATTACATTTCCTTCATTTATATAACGTAACTTGTGTAGCCTGAAAAAAAAGTTTTGTACAAAGTTTTAAAATCTAATTTCGTATCTTAAGATTTACCTGAGGTATTTCTACAACCACTATCCGTGCACTTGTTAAGGAGCAACACGACTAACCAGAACAGTGAAGGTATACTATTCATAATACAGTAAGGTTAAGGAGATTAAGTTTGGATTTTAAGTGGTTTTATTATTATTTGATTAAGTATGGTTAACGCAAAGTTTGACGTTGTTTAGAATTTAGGTAAAGTAATATTCTACCTTTCATAAAGAGGTTGTGTTTTTGGGTTTTGTCCCACGTTTACATGAGGGCGCCGATATAGTTTGTTTAAAAATTGAAACGTCATTGCACCACAAAACCAAGTTAGTGTGAGCCAAAAGGTTATATAAATAGTTTGATATCTCTCTGAGCTTGTTAGTTCATTCCTTAATTAGTCAAATTTACTGCGACTGTGAAGAGAAATAAAAGTTGTTAGAGAATGTATCAGGGGTTATTAAGTACTCGTAAGGGCGGCTTTCACGTGGTGTCATTTTGCTTCACAACAATGCTTGACCACGTTGCTAACGTAGTGAAAGAATATCTACAGCAAAAGAAATGGAAGATATTAGAGCATTCACCCTATAGTCCCGATTTATCACCTTGCGATTTTCACATCTTTGGGCTAATGAAAAAGCGTTAAAAGGTAACCATTTTGTCAGACGAAGAAGTACATAATGCCGTGAAAGAATTCTTCAAGCAGCAGCCACAAGATTTCTTTAGGCAGGGTATACATAGGTTGACAAAACAATGTGCCTTAATCGTAGTGGTAATTATTTGTAAATTTAGTTGTCAATAAATTTTTTCTGTACCAAAGATGGATTTAAATTGAACAAGCCATGTATGTATAAAATATTCGTAGAACAACATTGGTATCTGACAAGTGGACATTCGCCATATCGTCGCCTCAGAACCATGTAACAACATGAGTTTTTAGTTGGTGAAAGTCCGGCACTACCAAAGAGGTAATCTGAATCATAATGGTTTTCCTCAAAATAAAAATTAAAAATGGCTGCTTAAACCTTACAGTAACATAATCGCACACTTCTTTAATAACCATCCTCTCAATCGTATAAATAGAAAAATGTTAAAAATCTTCAACTTATTGAATTTATATGAAATTGAACTATATAAAAATTAATTAACTGATTTCATGTGAAGCATATTGGCTACCTCTAAGTCGCTCCCAGGGCACAACACAAATTGAAGGCACAATGTATTCGAGCCAAATATATGAAACATTAATAAATCAAAGTTACTTTCAATTTATGTAATAAATGTCAAACTAGAAATTTTTATTATTTTGACAACGATCTTAGGTCATGAATCGAAACACAAATAAAGACGATTTTAACAATTATGAGTGGTTTAATTCCAAAGAAGATTAAGAAAAATAAAAATGGGTAAACTATAGTTTTCGTACACTATCATACTGATTACAACCAGAGCAGTTGAAGCAACATTTCAATTCAATTGTATCATGCACCAACCAGTTGTCAATCAATGAATGGATGTTGATCTCCATTATTTTATTACGAGTCTAAATTGACTTGAATGACGCATTGATATTTATTAGTTATTTTTGTAGAGTGTAAAATTCATTATTTTAACATCGCTCTGCACTATTAATTTTGTTGCATTTTGTGTCTTTATGAAATTCATTAAAAGCATCAATATCGTTTTTCTGACATCCTGGATACTCTGATTTGGGATGTTATATTCATCATACATTGTTTCCTATGCATTTTTTAAGTTTGTGATTCTTCTGCAGTTGCACAATTTATCATTATTCTATTTTTCAATTGTTATCCTTATTAAGGTTAATACTTTCAGTTACAGGATCGATACTTTTTAAGTTTATTTTTTGTTTCAGCACTGGTTTGAGAATAATTTTTTAGTTTTATGATAACTGGATTGTTTAATAATATCTGCATGCGTTCACATTACTTTTGGACAATTCATAATTTTTGACACCAACAAGGTTAATTATTTCTTTTTTACATTGCTCAAAAGTAGCTACTGCGTCCTTAGGTACTTTCATTACATTAGTATTTAGTACTTCCAACTCAGATTGTAGTTAATACATTTGTAGTATGAATTTGAAGTTTAATATCAGAACCAGATGTACTGTTTAAACAATCAAGAGTTAAAGATGTGTTCTTTCGGTAAGTGGTATAGCTCTTTTCCCAGTTTTTGCAGACACATTGCTTGCATTTATCACAAGGATGGCCAAATGTATCACTATCAGACAATTTGATGCTTGTGGTATACAATTTGTTACATCACTAATCACCTGCAAGTGAGGGCGTCTTCAGTAAGTTCTGTAATATTAACAATATAAGAAACTACAATTTTTAAATTAATCATATTTGTACCTTATACATACTTAAGGGATGGATTACAATTACTTCATCAGATAATACACCTGATATAACTAATCACTTTTTGAAAATGTCCATAGAGTAATTAGTTATACTAACAAGATTCATTTCTATCAAGAAATTATGACCGAAGACTACACTCGGTGCATTTTTAAATATATTCAAGTTAGAAATCACAAAAATTACACAATCCTACATGCAATAATTATTAGGATACATTAATATAACACATTATTATTCGATTATAATCCCAGTTTCAAATCGATATCTAATTCCAATAACCATACTGATTAGTTTAGATTAAGCTAGTTAAACATGATATGTATTCATAAAGCGTTTACAAACATAACTCGGTTTACCAGGACGTGATTTGACATAAGGTTCAGCAGAAAAAAAATACACATGGGCAATAATTTAAAATACTTAGGTTATTAGATGCTGAAAGCATACAGTGGCCATCTATAAATATAATCGTTTTACAGATCGATAAAAGTACAGCCTAGGAAAATACACATAAAAATACCTATTTTAAAATAAACAACCAAATAAAATATACACAAAACTCTCTATATAAAATAATCTTAAAATATAAAAAAATCTATGTACCTTGTACTATATTCGATTCATATGGCACACTATTCAATGTGGCCTTTTAAAAGGCACATCGCCAGAATTAACTCTCATTAATGAAACATGAGATGCACAATTCTCAACTGCTGCTGCTTCTTGCTTTTGCCTGCTGTTTAAAAATTCACGGATATGATGTACAATCAGATCTATTGCCACTGGAAAAAAATTTATATTCAGTTCATTGAAAATACATTTATTTTTAATTACGAAAATTAACAAACAAAAATTAACTACAGATAGTTTTCAATTACCGTAACAATTGCAACATGTTTTAAAAATTACAAAATCCCAAATATAAAACAATATAAATTGCAAATAGTCTTAGTGCTAAAATTTAAGAAACAAATGCAGAATTTGACGACTTTTAACTTGGTTTCATAAATACTTCTTTTATATAAACTTTTGTAATTATCGTACAAATGTATAAAAAGTTAAAAAAATGCAGGTCATTAAGAGTGTAGAGTTTAGATACTTATAAACACAAACATTTATGTATAATCAAACACCTTATTATCTTTAAATAATTGAGTGCTTAGGTAATAAATGCATTTCTTGTACTAGCGACTTAGTGAAGTTACTACTATAATGAATTATTAATGATGCCATTCTTCAGAAATGGGACTGCCTCGTTTTCTCCATATGGATATGGATTTCCATACAAAATGTCCCAGATGTGGTTGACTATAAGATCAATAGCCACTGCAACAAATATATGTGTAGCAGCTAATAACTTTTTATAGATATAAATTAACTAATGCTAAACAAAATAAGGTGACAAACTATTACAGCTTTGCTTTCATATACATTTAATTATGCAAATTATGAATTAGACAAACATATCGTCAACATTTGGCAAAGATTTGTGGTCAGAATTGTTTGTCGAAAAACTTCCAAACATTCCTGTACAAAAACAATATCCACTTCCAAAACACAGAAAAATTATTTACAAATGCAATAAAAAACCATAAGTTTTGTATGACACATTAAATTGATTTATTAGATTGTTGTATACTAAAATACATGTAAAATCAATAAGCAAATTGTAATGAAAGGCATTATGTTAATAAAAATCACGACATCACCGATTTAGGATTGGCAGTTTAGATTTTTACTGAGGACTTAAAAAGCTTCAGTAGTTTATGTCAAAAATGCTGAGAATTCAATGTAGTTGTTAAATTAGGATTGACAAAATAAACAGGGAAGTAACTTGTAAATTAGAAATTTAAGTGGTTGAGATCTTTAATAATAGGGTATTCTACACAATGCAGACGGAAACAGGTACAATAACTTGAATTCTCGAAATAATTGTATAAAGTTCACAGGTTCAAAAAAATATTTAACCGTGAGAGAATATCTTTTAAGAAAAATCCCCACAGAATAAATTCAAACACACATTTAACAATGGAACGCATACCAAAAACATAATATCCTTGATGGTACCGAAAATAAAAACTAATAATCATAAACCACCCATACAAATGTTATGAGAATGTAATGAACGATGCATACATATTGGTAAGGACATGTAGAAATCGTGTGTAATTAGGGTTCACGCAGTCGTGGGATGAACACTCCAGGGTTCACGCCTAGATATGTAACACTTAAATGAACGGAATGTACATTGGGAATATAGAATGAGAGTATATGTGTGCTCAGACAGGAAGGAACGATCTTAAAAAACAAACCGACAAAGAAGAGAGAGGGATTATTATTCGAATATCTGCTCATGTGCAGATTATGTTAAACATATAGTTTACAAATGAAGAGTTTGTATATACTTCTAAATATCTGTGCACAGCGAGTATATGGTCATAATAGATTTCAGAAATATTTCTTCTTAATTATACATCATATTTCAAATTTTGTTTCTATAAAAATAATTCAGATAAAGTTCAATATTAGTCTGTTAAATACATTGAATGGTAAGAATTAGTGCCGGTAATAAATTTTAATTAATTGAAAATCGTGGTTTTTAAAAATAACAAATCGATTATTTGAATATTGTTATTCGAATATTCAAATAATCGAATAGTCGACTAATAGACACCTATAGTCATGGTGATTCGATTAATCGACTTGAATCAATTGGAAGACATTATTTATTGTGGTAATTGGCTAACTGTGATCGGTGACATAAATTATTCAGTTTAATTGCCTAATGGATTAAAATCAACTACTCAACTACGTGATGTGTACAAAAATTTAGTAAGGAAACACCTATATTAATAGATGTGTGATTTCAGATTGCCTGGTGGTTCCACCATAGTTTACAATTTTGTTGCTGGTTAAACTGAAAGCTCCTAATTTAAAAATTATTTTGTAAGTTTGGTTCTAAAAAGAGGTTAAATCAAATCCCTTTGATTCTTTGCTACTTAGATCGTTGGAATACAAACGCTTTATTCATAAAACCCAGCTGTCATGTGAGCTGACTAGTTTCTCCTTCAGCCCTTCCTTATGTACTTTAAGTTCAACAGTCTCCTTTCATTACATAATGTATTATGCAACAAATGCCACTAGAGGTTGAGACGAGATTGAGATGTAGTTGTAATGTTTTCTATTTTTAGTATGTGATTGAATAATTTATTATGAGCAGTATTAAGAAGTTTTTCCTTAAATCGGACAATGAAAAATGTATGACATATTAAAAATAAGCACAAGCACAATATTGTTTCACATTCACATAATTCAAGTGCCGTTGTAGAATCAGATGTAGAATCAAATGAGTGCATCACTGGTTCCTCAAGGTATCGCTACTCTCACTCTCAATCTAGAAGCAAGTACATAATACATTGCATATTATTAACCAGTTGTATATTTAGTGTTTTGTCAATAAAGAAGGATATGAATACAAATACAAACTACAAAGTATATACAGAGTTTTGATTTTGTATCTTTTTCGTAAGAAGCATCTAAAAGCATTCAATTATTAAAATAGCTGTCTTTCAAAATCTCCGCGACTTGCCGTATATACCAAGTGTTGATTTTTACTAATTCCTGTTTTTTAATCTTTGTCCAACAACAATCTCTGATAATGCTTCACTAAACAATACAGCTGGAGGTCGCTCAGACTTGGACTCTGAATACCAAGTTCCAAACATATCTTTCAGTAACATAGTTTCCCGACAAAGAAAAATTATAGATGTATTTTTCACGAACAAGATGAACAGAAATAAACATGAGTTGTAATTAGAGTCTTATTGCATACATGATAGCCCAGGGCATGTCACCTCTTTTGTTTGTGGCAGGTAAAGGTTTCCAAAAATTTATTGAAACCAACCTTCCTCCTGCGATATACACAAAAAGAAAATAAGAAACCATGGATAACAAAGGATATCCTTAATTTAATAGAAGAATGACGAAAATACAAAAATAAATCGGACAAAACAGGAAAACAAAAATACAAAGTCATAAAATGGGAAATTATTTGCAAATGCAGGAAAGCTACCACAATGGATTGATAAATAGTGCAAAGAGATACAAACTAAGATGGAAAAATTAAAGACAAACTTACCATACAAACTAATTAGAATGAATTTTAGGGATATAAAACCGTATAGTAAAAATATAAGGGTGTTGGAAGAAACATCATTATAGAAAATGTAGAAAAAGTTAATAGATGGCAAGAATATATAGGGAATTTATATGCAATAAGGGAACTAACAGCATTAGAACAGGAATCAATTGAAATGGATGACGGGATATCCTATACTTAAAGACAAGTTAGAATTAGCATTAAAGGGTCTGAAAAGTAGTAAAGCACCAGATACAGATAAGGTGCAAGCAGAAACTCTAAAAGCCACTTGACAAGCATTAACAGAATGTCTATTCCAACTTTGAAATGTGGTGCTACAGACGATGAAGATATCATGGACAGACAAAGTTAAGAACAAAGCAGTAAAAAATAGGAGAGATAGGATGATAGGTCACAATTTAAGGCATGAGGGAATAGTGTGGAATATAGCAGATATAGGAAAAAAGAAAGGTATAAGTAGACCTAGGTTAGACTATTGCACACAGATAGTGAAAGATGTAGGCTGTGGGAATTTCAGGGAAATGCGTAGACTAACTCAGAATAGAAATCAATGTAGGTACGCATCCAACCAGATCCAAGATCGAAAACCTAATGATGAAACAAATAACTGTACTTAATCCTGATGATTAATATAAACAACTACAGGTATTGATTTTGCAATATTCTTAACTAATGTTAATTGTGCAAAAGGATTTACTAGAAAACTATTAATTCAGTAAATGTCTAAGTGTTGGTGGATCTTGGTAGCCACAGGCTGCTTAACCACATACCACTGAATCTCGGTGAAATAGGACATATAACTATAAAACAATAGAAGGGGAACCAAGCTGTATCTAAGTTGTGGGAATTGCAGGGAACTGTGTTGGCTGGTTCAGAATAGAAATAAGTGGAGGAACACACCCAACCAGTTATTAGAAAAAAAACCTAATGACGAAAAAAATTAATGCAATCAAATCTGATAATTATTATAAACAACTGCAGGTTTTGAAATATTTGCAACTAATGTGATTGTGAGAAAGGATATATTGGAAAATTATTAAGTCGGCAAATGTTCAAGTGTTGGGGAATCTTGGTAGCCGCAGGCTGCTTAACCCCCTTCACATACCACCGAATATCGGGGAAATAGAATATATAACTGTCAAACAATTGAAGGAGAACCAAACTGTATCTGACAAGAAAGAGCAGCGGCTATGTTTGAAGACAACAAACATAGAAACAAGGAGAAAATTGTTGAAAGCATATGCGTGAAGCGCCGCACAGTACGTCTATGAAATAGGGACAGTAGGAGAAGCGAACAGAGAAAAAGTACAAGCCTTTTGGAATGTTGTGCTTCAGATGTTTGATGACGATAGCATGGACAGATAAAGTTAATAACAAAGAGGTTATAGAAATAGTAAGAGGAAACAAAAAAAATAGGGGAAATAAAAGGGCAGGATATGTTTTAAGGCATTTTTGGGAAATAGTGCGGGATATATTACAAGCAAACAGGAAAAAAATAAGTAGACGTTCACCTAGATCAGACTATTGCACGCAGATAGTGAAAGATACAGACTGTGGAAATTTCAGGGAAATGTGTAGGTTAGCTCAGAATAGGAATCAATGCGTATGCATTTAACCAGTTCCGGGACAGAAGACCTGATGATGATGAACCTTCATCTTATCAAAATACCTTCAAGACATTATTAAATCCCGGATTATGTTGCTATATGAAATATAAAAAAAAAGATTCGGGTTGTAGTAAATAAAACCTTACCATAACATATAACTTAATAAACGTCTCTATGACATAACTCACAATTAGTTAGCGGTCTGGCATGCTGGCAGCGATTCGTTGCTTAAGCCTTACCATAACATATAATTTAACACTTTTCCTTTTTTGGAGGGAATAAACCAGGTAATATTTCATTTCCTTATAAATGGGAATCATGTAAACATGTTGGAGTTCTTTAACAACCATCAGGTTGCTAATATCTATGTAGAGCCAGGTAGATAAGAAAAAGATACAAGAGTATAGGAAGACCTAGACCAAGCTATTTTAGTCAAATTATTAGAAATTTAGGTCGTGAAGGGTATGTAGAACTTTTTAGATTAGAACAGAATAGAAAAGAAATTAGAGCTGCGTTAAACCATTCGTAAGTAAGGCCGAAAACAAAATGATGATGATGATAGATAAATTTACCAGTGTTGCTTTAACTGTTGACCTCTGGACAGTACGAAATAACGATTAGTACAAGACAATAACTCTTCATGCAATAGATGACTGGGAACCAATTAACTACATCCTTAGCATGAATGCCATTTATAAACGACACACTGCCGAAAACTTTTTATCAATCATTGAAAAACCATAGAGAAACGGAACCTTCACAATGGAGTTCTTGTGTTAGAGACTGATAATACTGCTAATATAATCAATGCGGTAAAAACTTATCCACATGTTGAAGAGAGCGTCACATGTTTTGAGCACACATTACAACTATGTATGAACAAAGGTCTATCAAGTGATTACATTCGATCTACACTAAAAAAATGTAGTGCTGTCATAGCCCATTGTAAACACAGTACTACTGCATCAGCAGTTCTTGTGAAATTTCAAAAAGAGCATGGTGTTCCTGAACATAAATTAATTCATTCCATCAAAACTAGATGGAACTCAATGTTTCACATGATGAAGATACTTCTTGAAGAAAGAATGGGTGCATCGTATGTTATAAACGACAGAAATATAACTACGAAGGAACTTACGAAACATTAAATTTTTATAGAAAATCTTACCAAAACATTAGATACAGAAATATGGAACATGCACTTCTGCTCAATGCAAAGGTTAAACACCACATCGAAAAAATGTCTCAAGAAAGCTTTGAGTGCCAAATAATAAAATGTAAACTACTGCCCCTATGGCACTTAACAAGCTTTTTCCTGATCAACAAAACATGTTTATAGACATGGCAAAAGAAACCGATAGACACGAAAACAAACTATTTTTGAATAAAAATATTTTACCTTTGACATGGTGAAGTGTTAACAGCACAAAATACTATGGACCTGCTTTACTAGCACTAAGGTATCTAGTAATTCCTGCAACGTTAACACCTGCTGAAAGAGCATTTTCTAAAGAGGGAAATATAATTAACGCTAAATGAAGTTGTTTGTCGAGAAAAGTAACCAGTCTAATTTTTTGTCCAACCTTACTAGTAGATAATTTCTTTGTTAACGATGTATTTTTACTTTATTGAATTTCCTAATAAATGCATGTGAAGGTGTATGTATATATACATACATGTATGCAAACGTTTTTGTTTAAAAAATGTGCCCAGAAACTAAACAAGAATAATAAGAAATGCTAGTTGTACTCTTATTGCATTTGTTGTTGTTTTTAAAGACAAGCCCAAGATGCTTTGAATGATGGAAATCTTCGAACAATCGCTAAATTTTAACTTGAACTTATAATAACTAAACTACAACCATATTATTTGTATTACGTATAGAGCCCAAGTTCTCAATTTCCTATGTGTGCAAGTTATACAGTGAGGGAAGAGACAATAAATACAACCATTCATATATAGGTACATCACAAGATCTTGCTATTGAATGGGAAGTGGATGGAAGATACATAAAAATTAAATGAAATGCGACCTGAACGATTTTATAGTAGACTATCCTGCTCGATAATTAGATAGTGAACACTTTGTGACCAATTAATTAAGCAAACGATTATTTGATTAGAAATCATTTGTTTGATTAATTGATTAGTCGATTAAGTGGTTAGTCGATTAATAAACAACCATACGATTAATTGACTAACCGATTAATGGAATAAATAACCAATTAGTTAACTAAACTAAAAAATTTGTTAACTTATGAACTAATCGAATATTCCATTAACCGAATATTTGATTAATCAAATATTCGATTAATCGATTTTTGAATATTACAAAATTCGATTAATCGAACACAACTTTTTATCGAATTTTGCCAGCCCAAATAAGAATAAGGACGGTGACATTATAAAACCGCAAAGCAGACATTGGAATGTGACAAATACTGTGTATACAGTTTCCACAGATAAACATTGTATATATTGTTGCGTGATGACAACTTGTGTGGTAAACATAGATTAAACTTGATATGTTGTATTAACCTGATGCTGACCATAATTAATATGATTTATGATAGGAGAAAGTTAGATTTGTTAGACGCAATGGAAAAGAAATAAGACCAAAGGATCCATTATATATGAATTGGTAATACGAAAACATCCCAAGATGTACTGATACAAAAACGTACTATGGAGGTGACCCGTGCACAAGAGTTAATGATGTACCCGGAAGTTAGTTTTGAACAGTAAACTGTAGTAAGATGAATTAATAGTTGAAAGTGAGCATAACGCAGCTGCAGGAAAATTTAATACGATTGAAGCTTCCACAGGGGCAACAAAAACACGGCATATGATAAAATACGTGAACTTACTCTCGTGCCGAGTGAGGTACTTTCCATGCACCTGCGAGTGGAATTATTACTGGTGTGATCATGTCGACAGGGAATTTGGGATAGTTGACATCGCCATTAATTTGGAATTTTGGATAGTTGTAGGTCAATGGTAGCTGTTGTTTGAAGAAAAAAAGGAATTATTAAAAAAGTGGAAGGCTGGTGTGGTCTGGGCATTCTGAAATTTATAATAAGTGAATCTGATTGGAAGTAATATCATAGGCTTGTCTATGTTTCTTTATAATTTATATGCGAGTTTTAAACGTAAACATGGTTGGTATATCATGACGTAGGACATTAATTGACCATAACAGTGATTATTTTTTTATTGATTATTAATTTATCGACAAATCGAGTGGTGATTAAATAACAATGTTATTAGTTTAAAATATTAAACAATATGTAGGTGTTGATACGAAAGTATTTTGCAAAGTTCAATGCACAGATTATGAAAAGCTGGTACTTAGCCGTTTTCGGTATTGTTATTCATATCCACTAATTGGGATTTACAAATGCCATTTAGTTAAATATTAGAAATAGGTTTATCAATGGCTGAGACATAAGGTCGTTTTAGGATATTTTTCTTTTAGCAACATCTGGACAGATTTGAAGTTAAGAAATTGTTTTTTCGAAAGTATATTAGTAATTTTACATTGAAATTATTTAGGAACTAAGTAAAGTCGGCTAATTGTAAAGTGATGGAATCTTAGTTGGAAAGCATAGTTCATTTACATGTCAGACAATCTGTTTTAAGGTATTGTTGGAGCAAAATATTACAAGGTCATAAAATTCAGGATACCAAAGCAAGGGAGATTTATGAAGAAACATCTTCCGTATAGAAATATTATCATAAGGAATTTCTGTGACAGACAGTTTGGCGCCCTCCGATTTTGACAGAGAAAAACCTTTCAAGGTAATTACGAATGAAATGTAGAATTTTGTATTAATGCTAGTGTATTTATTATTTTTATTCTTTTATTATTTTTGCAAGTCACATGGCTGATTTGAAAGTTATAAATCGTAAGCAATAAATGGAAATGTCATGTCAAAATCAGGTGTTTCTATATTTCATGTTCAAAATATTACTACACTAGACAGTGGCAATCCGTGAATCAACACGAGTGATGAGTCGCATCCGCCTTCAAAATTTTCTCATAATATATTTGGATATTTCGAGCATTTAAAATTTGTAATTCGTATAAAGAAAAGAAATTTATACATATACAAAATACATTATATGGGCAAAGTTATTTTATTTATTTTATTTATTATAGTCTTTATTATTATTATCAAATTATTACAGAAACATAAAAGATATACAAACTAGTAAAGTACAAAAATATAAATAATTGGATAACCATGAAGTTGTTGAAGTAGGCCACAGAAGAGGCGAAGTTTAGCTGTGAGCTACTCTTACACTTAACCCCTACTGAAGCTAAATATTAAAAGTAAAGAAAGGCAGCGGAATAGGCTGATGGCACATAAATAAAACTAAACACAAGTACTAAAAGGAAAGTAAGAACTATAAAAGCAAACCAGTTGAGTTATATAATTAAAAACTATTTCTCAGCTAACGAAGTTAGTAGTACATATTTTCTTGTCCATGAGACAGTGATAATTAAAGTTAGAAAAAAATGAGATAGCAAGTTAATATGAGCATAAAAAGGTATACAATGAGTGAGCATGCAGAAATTAGCGTATTGCGCTGTAACATAAAAACAGGGCTAGTTCAAAAGGCTACTGTGTAATTTGGATTTGAATTTTATGAAACTAATAGAGCGATAATCGAAGGATAAAGAATTAAATAACTTAACTGCATTATAAGTGAAACATTTCTGAAACATGGCAGTACTGTGTCGAGGCATAGTTAAACGTTCATTATATCTCACATTTACTGCGTGAACGAGAGATCTAGGAACTAACTTATTCTTTAATGTAACTGAGGATGCTTCAAATAGCAACTTAAAAACGAAGCAGCCAAGGTGAAGGGTTCTACGATCATCCATTTTTAACCATTTGAGTTCTTTGATCTTAGCGGAAATATGATCGAACTTTCTAAGACCGAACACAAAACGACAACAAGAATTTTGCAGTATTTGAATCCTTTTTTTATGAATACTATCGAGACAAGTCATAAACAATATCGCAATAATTTAGATGAGACAAAACCAAAGATTCAACTAAAGTTAATCTTAATTTAAAAGTTAAAAAATGACGCGAGGCATAGAGTAATTTAAGAGAAGAGTACGCTTTAATAATCACTTTAGCCACGTGTGAATGAAACTTAAAGTTATTGTCCAAAGTAACTCCAAGAATTCTAGAAGAATTAACGACAGGTAAAGGGACATTATCAATGTGTATAATTATATTTAAAGCTACAGTGTCGTATATACTGTTGTGACAGAAGATTATTAGTTTAGATTTTTGAGAATTAAGGATCAGATTATGAGCCTTTGACAAAGAACTAAGAAGTTTTAAATCTTCATTAATTCGCTCTTGAGCGTTTAACATATCGCAACTAGGAAAACTATAATAAAGATGTGTATCATCAGCATAAGCTTGAATTTTACAATTCCCAACAGACTTTAAAATGTCAGATGTATAAAGAGAGAAAAGAATGGGTCCAAGAATGGAACCTTGGGGAACCCCAGATAAAACTGGCAATGTCGACGAATAGTTGGTTAACCATAATTTTCTGGGATCTATTAGTAAGATAAGATTGTATAAGAGACACTGCTGACGAGCTAGCACCATAATATTTAAGTTTAGAACACAAAAGCTTATGATTTACTGTATCGAACGCTTTCGAAAAATCAAGAAGAATAAGAAAAGTTATAAGTCCATTATCTAGCGCACGTAAGATATCATCGGTAACGCAAGCCAAGAAGGTATTTGTACTTAAAAACTTACGAAATCCAGATTGAACATCTGGAATTAAATTATTCGAAACAACAAAATCATATAGCTGAATGTACAAAACCCTTTCTAATATTTTAGAAAATGCAGGCAGAATACTTATAATACGTAGATCCGACAGCAGCTTGCAGTTGGGAATTTTTGGTATAGGTCTACCTATAGCCTCTTTCCAAACATCCGGAAAAACACTGAATTCAATGCAACTATTAACAATATGAAGAATAACTTGCTCGATGTATGGAAAACAATACCTAATCATGAATAACGACAAGTTATCCGAACCATATGCATTTGATTTAGAATGATTTAAAACATAACGTATATCCTCAACAGTTACCAACTTGAATTCGAAGCTATTAGAAGGATTAACATTGTTGTTGTTGTAATAGTCAATCTTTTCTTTACATAAGTCGTCATTTTCTTTATAGACTGATGAAAAAAAGTTGTTTATCTTATCAGGGTTAGAAAGTTCTAAAGGCAAGGCAGCATTACCTGAATTTATAATTTTTAAAGAGCTTAAGGCAGACCATGTTCGTTTCGGATTATTGTCTTTAGCTATATTGTATATATAGGTTCTTTTTGCTTTCCTAATAGCAGAAAGAGTGCTATTGCGAAGTTGTTTATAACTACCCCAGTCAAGGGGAGAATTAGACAACTTGAATTTATTAAGGGCCAATTCTCTACGCTTCATTAAATATCTAATATCACCCGTAAGCCATTGCGCATTAGGTTTAGACACGCGTACTGATTTTAAAGGAGCATGTGTATTAAAAACACCAAGAATAATTCTGTTGAATGATATCACTTTTTCATTAACGTTTTTCTCCAGAAAAACAGTACGCCAATTAATTAATTGAATGTCCTTTATAAGGTTATCATGATTAAGATTTTTAAAATCACGAATAGTTATAAAGCGCTGTTTTGAGTTTTTAAGCTTTAAATTGATATCACCATACACTAGTTTATGATCACTAACCGTATCAGCATTAAGGCATCCTGACTTGAGAATATAATCATGCATA
This sequence comes from Platerodrilus igneus, assembly GCA_036346225.1. Classification (NCBI taxonomy): domain Eukaryota; kingdom Metazoa; phylum Arthropoda; class Insecta; order Coleoptera; family Lycidae; genus Platerodrilus; species Platerodrilus igneus. Next base: position 11,229,204 of record JARFIW010000791.1, read on the forward strand.
CAATTTACAAAGATTTGATCCAACAGAGTCCTCGTGTTTTGAGTTATACGTGTCGGTTCATCAATTAAAGGAATAAATCCATAAGAGTCAAAACATAGAGATAATGGATTATTACTATTAAGTAAAAAAAAGTTAGCAAAAGTAGCCAAATAGGATAAAATACAATCAATGTCTCTAACAAAATCCAAAATTCTAGATTGTTTTTTACTTTTATTAGGTGGTCTATAAATGACACCCATAACTATTATTTTATGATTAATAGTAAATTTAAGAAAGATACATTCAATATTGCTTTTGAATGTGAAATCAAAGACTAATATATCATATTTAAGAAATTGAGTAATGTAAACACCTACGCCCCCTCCTCTGCCCAAACGATCGACACGTTCAAATCTATATCCGGGAATAGAAATTAATTTAGAGTCAAGACTAGCATCAAGCCAAGTTTCAGTGACACCTATAACGTCAAATTTATGCTCTTCAATAATGGCAACAAAATTATAAAAATTAGAAGCAAGGGATCGAGTATTGAGATGCGCGAAAATCATATGTTAAGAAAATCGGTTTATGAAAATATTATTAAATTTAATCACGTCCCACAGACAAGAAGAAGCGCAACCCTACTAATACGAAAAATAAAAAAAGATAACTTAAATTTAATTAAATAAGATTAATTATGAAAAGTATGCTACAAATTAGGAGTTAACAATTAATATTAAGCAAATCCGCATGTTTTCTAATTACAAGCTTACGATCACCAACTAGTGCCCATACAGTTCCATCTAGAGTCCAAGTATTTTGCTTAGAGAATTTATCTTGAGCCTGCTTAAAGAGAGTGAACCTAGACTTAATGAGATCCTCAGCAATATAAATTCCTGATCCTTTTAACTTAGATCTATTAAGTAGAACACGTTTACGATCATGATAATTAATAAATTTTACAATTATATGTCGTTTATTACCAGTTGAAGATCCAACACGATGCGATCTATCAATACGTTCATAATCCAAATTCACATTTAGCTTATCTTTAAATAATTGCATAATTAGATTATCACAGTTTTCACCATGTTCAGATCACATCAATCAATATGATTTGCTCTTACACTCAACCCTAACTACACATTAATATAATCTACAAAAGTAACACCAGAATGCTACTAAGATAAATGTGATAAATAATTTTAAGATTCAATAAAACTATTACATCAAAGAGTTAAAGCAGTACACTTTGTTGTTGAAGCAAAAACTGTTTATATTGAGCCCCAAAGCGCAAAACTGATAGAAACTTTAAATTTAAGGCACGTTATTGTAACAATTCGCTATTGAATAAGAAAAAGAGCATTTACCTAATTCAGTGGTGAGAGAGGGAATTGTTATGTTGCCTCTGAGACGTAAATTTAAGTGGTGGGCATTAGTGCGAAACGTTATTTTGTCATACAGGTACTGAAGAGGCCTTGTAATGAGAAGTTTGTCATACATGCAGGCAGCATGAAACAGATGACGATTTTTCATATTCAACCACTGCACATCTTCTAGTTTATGAGAAATACGTTCGTGTTTCCTGATGCCAAAGATTAAACGCAAGAATACATTTTGGAGTCTGAATTCTATCTTTATCTCGTAAATCTAAACAGGGGCCATACACTACATCTCAAAAATCCAGTTTAGAAAGAACTATACTGTTGCATAAAAGCGTTTCTATCTGGCGGCTTAAGACCGGCTGATTTTGATAAATTAGTCTAAGACTGGCATAAGCATTTTGTAAAGAATTAGAGATATGTTGTTTAAAACGCAGATTGGAATCTAATGTTAGTCCCAAGTTTCTGGCTGTATCTACCATCAAAAGTGTATTCTAATTTACTTGTATGTTTATACTTTTACTCACTAGTTGAACATCCTTTTTTTTACCAAATACTACAGCGAAAGATTTATCTGCATTTAACTGTAGTGCGTTCTGTAGTTAAGTATCGACAAGCCACATTACATCTTTATTTATTGCATCACAAGCATCAACTATCTTTAATGGGTCAGCCAAAGTATAAATCTGGGACTCATCAGTGTAAAAATGTGAGCTGCAGGAGTACAAAGCAGATGGAAATTGCGAAATGTATATACTAAATAAGATAGGCCCAAGAATAGAGCCTTGCGGAACACCCAAAGATATGCTACTAAACTGGGACGTACGATCATCAATACCAACAGCTTGAAAACGATCAGATAAGTAATTTCGACAAAAATTTATTGTCTCAGGTTCTAAGCCAATAAAATGCAACATGGACAACAAGATTTCATGATTGATGGTATAGAAGGTTTTAGAGAAGTCTAATAGGACCAGCACGGTAACCTTTCCATGATCGGTAGCAGTAATTATGTCATCAGTAATTTTCAATAAAGCTGTAGCACAACTATGTCCCTTCTTAAACCCAGATTGTGTTACTGGTATCACTTTATTTAAAGCAAGATTCTGCTGTAACTGATCCTCAATGACTCGCTCCAAAACTTAATGATTATCGTAAACAACTGCAGGTGGTGTTAGTTTTGCAATATTGTGCGGAAGAAATAATTAGAAAACTATTGATTCAGTAAGCATCTAGGTGGTGGTGATCTTGGTTTTAACCCCTTCACGTATCATTGAATATCTGCAAAATAGGGTATAGTTTTTAGAAAACAATAGAAGCAGAAAAGTGCAAAAGAAGTAAAAAAAGAAAGATTAGCACAAGGTCGTGCTGTATTTAATAAGAAAAAGCAGCTGCTATGTGTGAAGACAACAAACCTTGAAACAAGGAAAGATTGCTGAAAGCATGTGTGGAGCACAGCACTGTATGGCTGTGAAGCCTGGACAGTAAAGGAAACGGACAGGAAAGATATAGAAGCCTTTGAAATGTGGTGCTACAGATGTATGATGAAGATATCATGCATAGACAAAGTTTAGAACAGAAGTGTACTAGAAATGGCAGGGGAAGAAGAAATGTGAGAGGACATGATAGACATGAATGAGGGAATAGCACAACATATGTTAGAAGCAGAGAAGAGATAAAAGAGAGGTAGAGGTAGACCTAGATTATAGTATTGCACACAGATAGTGAAAGATTGTGCTGTCGGAATTTCAAAGAAATATGTAGGTTAGCTCATAAAACAATGAAGGCAGGCGTCCAACCAGTTCTATAACTAAAAACCCTAATGATGATGAATTTAAAATGTAGAGCACATGCATCATTAATATTAAGCTTTTAGTTAATTCATTTGTAACCACGGAATTAGTCGGGCGTATTTAAAGACTGTTCCACATCACACGTATTTTTTTTATTTTGGTATAATTAATAAATAGATTTAACGAGAATATTGTTATTTAATCATAATTATGCATTGCGATTTATGGTTTCTCACATGGTTATGGGCCCAGAAATTTTGGAATTGTAGGAAATCATAAAATGCGTATAACGAATAAAAACATGGTCACTTTCATGTCAAGTAAAAATGGCGCTAATGCAATATAATTTCCAAATACAAAACTATAACTGTTAAGGTGTTTTAAAGCTGCTTTTACAGTTAACACTTCAACATTCCTTATTTCCGCTACCTGCACCCTTCCATTTCTATATAGCGCAAGGTGCGGTATGGAACAGTGAGTCACGAGAGTGTTGTTCAAGACTTATGGTTCAAGCTGCAAGTGCATCCGCAATCAACGGACAGCGTTCGCGGTTTTTTAATAAGTGGATGTGTGAAACAACGCATTGCACATCATCAATCATTCAATATACAGTCCGCTATAAACACTTTGGAATGGTTTATGACCTATGGTACATGTCATGGTAGCAGTTAAAGCAGTAAGTGCTAATGTTAATTTATTTACGCTCTATATATCGTACAATAACTACTTTTCAACTTGTTTACAACGTAAGTGAAACTGAGCAGTTTCTTTTACTTTTCATAGTAAAATACAAGAGTGGGTTTATGCGAGGGACCTTCCAGCAGACCAGGGAACCAACCACAAACATGTAGAAGAGCGTATCAAGAGATTCCTGCATTTAAGGAGGTCTTACATGTATTTTCCTTTTCCTGTATAAATTCTATTTAATGCAAATTCATTTAAATTTGGTTTCTCCAATTTTCCACAGAGTGGGTGAATTAGGTAAAAAAGAAAAAAAGCGAAGTTTTAGTGACCAAAACAAACAAGAAAACTGAGGCAAAAAAAAATGCTTAAAGCAGCCATCCTTCGAGTAAGTAGCTACATGCCAGTGAAGACTTTTGGTGGTTGGGTATCCTGTTAAAAGAGACTTTAAAGTTCCAAGTTCATTCAAGAAAAATGATAGCCTCAAAATTCAAATTTCTGTATTTTAATTAATGTATCACCGAAATTTCTGTTAATTCTGCACCCACTCACTTATTCACTCACACCCTAATCATGCTACTGAAGTTAGTCGGCATCTTACAAGACTGTCACGAAGTCACACTCCTGTCCCATTCAGGGCGAACTTCATTTAATTTCCACAACAATAGCATAACGCCATTTTGCCACATAACAATTATCAAATTAATAATATGTACCCTATAGTAATGTAAATACCACAAACAATTACACGCACGAGCGAAATATGTACCTTTTTATAAAGTCTAAAGTAATGCTGACATCGCTGACATTCTTACTAGTATGCACCATATAATAAGGCTCTTGAGTCTGTACAATATTAAATGTTTCGAAAAGTATAGATGTCAGTTTGCAAGCAGAAAATACTTAGTTGAAGTCTAGCAAAAAGAGTTATGACTGCTCTTATGCACTCTGAAATGAATATTTCGTCTATTGCATATTGTACGTGTAGACAAACATGTTCTTTGTAAATGCCTTAAATTTCCAGGCAAAATGCAAATGCCAGAGGTACTTTTGTTAATAGATGATATTATTTCATTAGTTGATTACATTCATCAACTTCCTTCTACAATTGCTGTTTTGCTATTCTTGTAGAATACACCATTCGTTTTTACAATCTGTAATGCCTTGGTCATACGGGAAATAAAAATCAAATGCAAAAAAAAGAAAATTAATCTAAAATGGGCAAAATTATTATTGATGCTTCATGTATAATAGATTTCATGAATAGTTAATACTAATTAAACATGATATTTCAATTCTTTTGGTTTTAGAAAATATATAGTTTATATGAGGGCAGTTAGTATAATTAAAGCAATAAACTTAAACCACGAAATCAGAAAGTTATTTATGGTAAAATACATATTAGGGCCGAATTTAAGTTCATAACTTGTTTTAAACTACAAACGTGTAAACAAAATATTTATAATTGTAAACTTTCATAGTGAAATCATGTCATTTTTAACAAAGCTTTAGAATTATTAAGTAAATAACAATGAATTTATTAATATGCATTTAAAATACAGGAAAGCCCATTTCCAAAAGTCTCATGCACACTTTAATACAATGTAATAAAAATATAGACACTGTTGGTAAAATTCGCGAATATTAAATTACAGATAATTATATTATTCCATACAGTGTAACAAGGGTTACAATGTATTTAATCAGATTGATTAAAAATATGCAAGTCAAGGCCACGTGGTTCTTGCATGACGAGATCATACCAGGTTATGCCCGAGTCACATAGCATAGGAATGTGATACAATGACAACCCCCTCATCAAACATCTGAAGAGTAGGAAGGACAAACGCTACGCAGTGCCAGGAAAACATAAATTAATTACTTGTAAGCCATAGACCGGAGCACATGAAAGGGTATATACTGCAAAATTTGTAATCAACTACACCCTTTGAAACAGAATAATAAAAGGGCGTAACGTGGTGAGCCACGAATTTTGACAAAACTCACAACAATAATATATCAAGATGGTTTAGTTCCCAGTTAGGGCAATTTGGAAATAAACACTCGATGACCAGCTGAATGTCATACTTTATTAGAATTATATGTTGATTTTGATGGTATTTATGTATATTCAGTGTATAAATTATTGATAAACATATTGTATTAAATCATTAGAGGTATAAAATTTGGACATTGTAAGTGAATGACCATTTAGAGATGTGTTTATAAATTATTATTCTTGTTAATAATCAAGGTTATGATTAAGTGAAGATGAACCGATTACGAAATTTATCATTTTGTGCATACATTTCTTTACAGGAATATCATATGTCACTGATATTTACATTGATAAATTTTTTTACTGTTCACTTTGGTTCTCTTTTTCCATTTATTTCTACAGGGACCCACTCCCGCACCACTGTAGTTAACTGGTGCATTTTTATTTTGTTATGGGATTCCCACCACTTTTGGGCAATTCTAATTTAATAATTTGACGCTTCATTCACCCGTGATAAATCTGTATAAGCTATGAATACTATTCACATTTAATTTTTGTAATTATTTCATGTACACAAAATATTTTCTAACCATTTTTCGAATCCGATGTGCAGGATTGCCAATTTCTTTTAAAATAATGCACTTCTAACCATGGTTGTTGTGACACATTTGAGTTCTTTCAATCTGTTTGGATTCTTATGGACTTGGAGAGTCAGTATAACTTTATTACAGGATGCGCTGCCTCAATTTTCATTTGTCGTCTTAACAAAAAAAAACAAACAGTTTTCTTCAGCAGTATAGCTATAACCAATGAAGACTTAATTGTGAAGCCCATCAAATCACTAAACACAAATAAACGTAGATGATGTGATCAGTATAAGTTCACCTGTTTCATCAGCGCTCTTCTTTTTTCAACAAGCGTTAATCAACTTTTTAAAGTCAGGAGGACTGAATTATGAAAGTGGGCAAGTAACGCTCGAATTATTACTTTCAGTTGCTAGTTCTAACTCCAGTGTAACAATTTATTTTTGACAGGAAGAACCCCTTTGTTTGTAAATTTGAGGGTTCTAGCAGTGTCTTTATGATGATTTATTTTCAGGTACAGGGAATAAAAGGTACTACACTTTCATAAATAGGTGGGATCTGTAACCCAGTTGAGTTAATCTGCACCATTATACTTCCCGTCAAAGATTTAATGCAGCATCTATTAAAAATTGATTCTGAAGAAATGTCTCCACAACATATCATAGCCACTTGAATTTGACTAAAGTTGCATTTTCTGTACTTCCTAAATTTAAAGTATGTCACATGAATATTAATGGCATTTTCAAATGTATCTTGTACAGGCTTGTAACGTGTGGGTGTTACAGTAAATAAAAACTGAAGGCACAAAAACAAAAATGAACATTTTAATAGTGAAGCGCCCTGTACAATTCTGATTTTATGTATTAGTGTTAAGTAAGCATGTCATTGTAATAAATTGGTAGTTCTGTTCAAATTGTAAACATAAAAACACAAAATGATCGTTTTATCTTTTATTAAATTCCTATTGGAAGGGAACTTAGAGTTATACATTATTTTAAACCACAAAAATGATCAGCCTAATATTTAGTCCATTAATTTTGGCAGTGGAGTCATGTTATTTTAAAGAAAGCTTTCGAATCATGTAATAACAGTGAATTACTCATTAATATGTCTCTCAAATATAGGAGAGCTTTTACAAATTTGTTAAATAAATTATATACAATGTTACATAGTTGCAATACAATGTAAAAACTCGGTAGTGAAATTCACAAACATCAGATTGCAGATGATTTAAACATTTCATGCAATAAGTTGCAATATATTCATTTTATATTGCAAACACAAATGAAAACACGAACATTAACTTAAGTAAATCACATGATAACACAAGTAGTTTACCCGGGATTCGTTCAATAAACCCAATAAAATAACTGTACTATGACAAAAAAAACGACAACATAAGAAAGAGAGGAGAATTCAATGCCAATAACTACATCCAACAAAAAATGAGAAATTAATTATTCACTAACCGGTAATAATAACACATCAAAAATGTAGTCATATGATAATGTAATAAGGTGGACGTGACCACATGGTTGATATAGAGTTAAGTTAAAAGTAATGTTGAACAAAACCACCTTGAAGTATGTAATTTGGGTTCCTTCTTCAGGGAAAATTTAAAATGGTGTAGAAGCTTTCGTGGAAGTTCTCTTGCAGCTTTGGCAAAGAATGTTTTTTCTCCCCGTGCGTGGGATTTAGAAAACTCGCATGGGCTATAATAAAAGAGCTATCTGTGTGAATAGCTCAAATCAGTGGATTGTGTTGAGTCAAGGGAGTTTTCAGATTTAAGAAATTGAAATAAAATATTGAGTAATATCATAAGCTTTTATTTTTACATCATTTCTTTATAATTTCTATGTGTATTTTAAATGTAAATTTTGGTTAATATCCATGGAGTAGGAAATGAAGCATACACGAAGGTGATGATTTTGTTGAACGATTAATTACCAAGGAATTAGTGTTGGTTAAAATTTAAGCTGATATCATTGTGCAAGGAAGTTTGTAACATTTTAAAATATTAAAGAATATGTACATATGGGAATTTAAATGTAATTTTTATTGGTAGAATTTAGTGTTAGTTAAAGCATAAAAAATTAGTATTTTAGAATGGACAATAAAATGATATAATGAAAAGTTGGTGTATAACTGTTTCTGTGTTTGTTATCAACAACGTTTCCAGATATTAGGATTTATAAATGCCATGCAATTTATTATTGGAAACAAGAAAATTTGGAGTATGGTAGCGTTATTGATAGATTAGATTTAATGTCTTTTAGGTTCTTTTTTCTTTTAGCAATACCTGGCCAGAGGAGGTTATGAAACTAAGTTTTTTTTAAAGTATATTTGTGTGCACATTGAAATTATTTAATGCCAATAGAGCTTAAGATTAAGTTGAATTTTATTTGCATATATTTAGGAACTAAAATATTTGGGTTGTTGTAAAGGATATCCAGCTACGCTAGTGATAGAATTGTATTTGGAAAATTTTATTTCTTAATTATATTTAATTTGACCAAAATTTAATGAATGTTTCCAGGTATTTCAATGAAAAGTAAATATAAGGTGATAAAATTTAGGAAACCGAATCACGAGAGATTCATGTGGAATAATCATCTAACGTGTAAAAGATAATATCAAAGGAATTGTTGTAATTAGATGGTTTGACGACCCTTTCAGGACGTGATAATGTAATTTTGATAGAATTTTCTAGTACCACCACCCCTACCACTCTGGATGTGGATTTGGAAGAGAAGCATTTACAGTGTTCCTAGAATGAAATGTTCTAGCTAAGCTAACTGACTCATTCTTTAGCAAAATTTTGTGTACTAGTAGCATAATGCTTTGTTGCATCTTGTTCAATATGCTAGACTCTGAGAAGTTTTCAGATATTATAGCAAAAATTACAACATTAAGTTGCCCAACGAGTTTAAATCGCTTTTCTCAATTTCTGCATAGTGATGGACTTTAAAGAGTAAGAAAAAGTTAAAAAAATATGAGTCAAACATACCGTATTACTGCCTAGTTTTCATAGACATACGGTATGTTCATAGAATCCACACATTCCAAATATTTACACTCATGGTTCAAAACTCTATATTATCTGTTGAAACAATTCTGGGTTGTATCATCCAAAAGAGCTATACAAAAAATACCTTCAAACTGTCTCTAATACTTTCAAGCACTGGTTATGAGTGACTTGTCTCAACATTGGGTTACCGCACAATTTCACACCTGGCCATTGATTTCTGTGATACCTATTATGTTACTTCATATTGTGAAATGTATTTTTTTATATTTTATTTAAATTTATTTAAAGGTTAAAGGAGCTCACACATATAAGGGTACTTGAAACAAAATTGCTCCACGTTTGTGTGCCAGTGAAATAGGTCTTTTATTTTATTTTAGTTTTTCTTTAGCGCCACGCTTAAGGCACAAGTGAAATTAAGTTTGTTTAACAAAGATGAAAGAAGCATCACTGCAGCATAGCTCGGGCATGAACCCTGCAGAGGCAGAGGAGTGGCCGTAGATTTGTTGTCAACACGACAAAAAAAAACAAAAAAGAAGGAAAAGGGGACCACTACATCTAATAACTCAACATCTAGATGGAACTATGCACAAGGGAAGATAAAGAAACCCTAGTGCAATACTTATCACAAAATGTACTTAAAAACAATTACTATTCACAAATGAAAAGACCACACCTGATTACAGTTAGTACATATATGGACTGTTTATTGTGAAACTGGTGTAAGTCCATTTTTGAAAAAATGAGATATGAATTTATGCTTAATTTAATGTAAATTTTGTATGTATAACTTGTCCTTGTTTAATTTCTTAAAAAATTCCCATGTTTTTTACAATTTAAAATTGGTCGGTAAATGAAATTGCATAATCATTGATTATAAAAGTGGTGTAAGTCCGATCGACAGATCTAGGTGGCTTAGCAGATGGTTGCCGATCAGTAGTCTGTTATTTTACATTAAATGTAAATTTTGTTTTATATTACGTGTCAAGGGTTACTAGTTAGGTTACTTATTCTATTTTTTCCTAAAATGGATAACTTCATATTAACATCAGAGAGTGATATAGGTAAGAACAAATGGTAAATCAATATTATTTTATGACAATTGAAAATATTTATTTAATTTAATTTTAAATAAATTCACACAGAAATAAAGCCCATAAATATAAACAGAAGAATAATCTTAGATTCAGAGGATGAAGATAATTCTGCTATGAACTACAAATTAACGAATCGTAAAAACAAAAACAAAATAAAGGAAAATATATGCAACAAATAAACAAAATTAAGCAAAATACTGGACAAAAGTACTATACAAAGAGGAAAATCTATTCCAGCAAAAAAATTTGAATCCAAAAATTGTAATTACTTGAAGAAATGTATAGAACGTATTAATGAAACACAACATATAGAAATTTTTGATAAGGTCTGGAATATAGGTGATTTTAATAAGCAAAATGTATTTCTCTATTGTAATGTTCAACGTGAAACTGTCAATAGAAGAAAGCCCTAAATAATTAGGGCACTATGAGGGCATATGTTTATAAATTTTACCTAGTCACTTCTGGTGGAAACATTTTAGTATGTAAGAAGTTTTTCATCGATACTTTCCAAATATCTACTGGACAAATTGATCGTATCCTAAAAGCGCATGAGAATATTCTGAAACACATGCATGGAAAAATGGATGGCTTTTGCAGAAGAACTAGTCAGCTAGTGACGAATACAGTGATAGAACACATAAAAAGCTTTCGGCATTCGAAAGTCACTATACTGATCCCAAAATCCAGAACGGATATTTTTAAATTCTGAATTAAACATAAGAAAAATTTATACTTAGAAAAATGCAAGGAAAATGAGTTCAGTTAGTGAATGGATTTTAAAAAAAAACTTTAAACGAGATTTCAAGTTACACTTCCATTTACCATGTAAAGATACTTGTGCAAAATGCGATTTCTTAAACATGAAAATTAAGACAACTGATGACGAAGAAAAAACGATTCTTGTACAAAAACATGATGCTCATTTGCAAGATGCTGAAACAGTAAGAAAAACATTACAAGAAGATAAAATGCTGGCATCAAAAAATCCTGATAAATACTTTGCCTTCTCTTTTGACTTACAAAAAGCATTACCTTACCCCAAATTGTCTGTCTCAATCGCATATTATAAGCGAAATATGTATGTTTTAAACGAGGGTTTTCACAATTTCCAAGGCAATAAAGTTAAAATGTATGTGTGAGACGAAACTATTGCTTCCAGGGGATCGCAAGAAGTAGCTTCTTGCTGTTTGAGGCATTTACAAACTGTAACGACCCAATGCCATGTTATTGTCTACAGTGACATGTGTACTGGGCAAAATCAAAATTTACAAATGGCATTGATGTGGTTGAAGGTTATCCAGTCATTGAAAAATAACATTGACATAATTGATCATAAATTTTTACTCAAGGGGCATTCATACCATCTGAACGATGCAGATTTTGGCATCATAGAAATGGCATTGCGAAAAAAGAATTTTATGTACACACCACAGGTTTATTAAGGTGTAATAAGACAATGTAGAAAACATAATAAATTCATTTTACATGAATTGAAATGAGAGAATTTCATTCCAATAAAAAGTCTTAAAAATGCGATTAAAAAAACAGATAAGAAAAAGCACTAATGGAGAACAGGTAAATTGGTTGCAAATATGTTGGATGAGGTTTCTCAAAACTGCACCATACACTATTTTAAACATAGATGAAGGACAAAGAATTTAAAACTATAAATTTATTACCTACATGTCCTGGAAGACCGCTAAAATTTGAAAATATCGCCCCAATACCTTTATACCAAGAGGTCAGGCCTATTACTTATGAAAAATATAAAGACATCAGGCAGTTATTACCTTATATTCCTCCGGTGCAGCATGCATATTTCGAAACAGTGCCACATGCAGAGCATAAGTAATATCTGGTCATTTTAACAATGTAATTAGCGTCTAAAATTAAAAATACTATTTCTATTTTATGTCGTGTAATTATTTATAAACAAAATTGGATTAATATGAAGTATATTTTAAGTGAATTTGATTTTTCAAAATTGAAATTAAACGATTTTAACAATTGTCTAATTTTGAAAGTGGTGTAAGTCCATTTGCAGCCCGTAAGTATGCACCAGTTTCGTAAAATACGCCTAAAACAAATTTATATAACCAAATTATATATTGATAAAACAGTAGAAACATTGCCAGACTTCAAATAATTTGCCTACATTTTTAAATTAACAGATACGTTAACCTTTCATTTTCTCGAAACAAGAGAAAATGGACGTATACCACTTTCAAAATAAATTGTTATAAACATAAAAATAAGTCACGGTTCATAACTGTAAAATAACCAAAGATAATAAAATAAAACTTTTCTTAAGCCAGTTATTTTTACAAGTAACACGTTGAACCAAGAGACTATCAGATCTGGTAGCCTTACAAACATTCATGGTTTTCTTAAACAGGATTAATTTCTTATAATTACAAAAGGAATGAGTACTTTGAGCAATATAAAAGATAAGTTATTTTCACTTTTAAATTAACTTTTGGCCATTTTAAAGATAAAGTTGAACATAATGGCAATATTATTTCATACAAAAACATCAATTTTATATTACATTAAACAGAGTAAGGATTCTACAACGAATGGAATGTACTTCAAATCATAAATATGATTCCTCAAAAGAAAAACGTTAAACTTCACCATTTTAATTGATCCAACTTGTTTAATTTTTCATTCTAATGACTTGTTAAACATAACAGATGCTCTTTTTATAAACAGTATAATTCCAAAAGATAGCCAACCAAGCTCGTCCAAGTGAAATTAAATAAAGGTATCCTTACTTTACGTGAATGTACTTTAAATTACATTAGCACACGGTATTTTCAACTAAAACGAAACCACAACTTGAATATCCTCCATTGAACACTCAACATTCATTCGAGTATTTTCTAATCAATAATGCACGCCATGATTAAAACATGCTCGTTGTTTCACACCAACGAAACTTGATTCCTATACTTAACTTATTTATTTATTGTTTAGTGTATGATGAAATCTTAAGGGAAGCTACACAAACTCTACTAACCCATCACCAGGCAATTAATAGGTATGAACTCTACAAAACTCAAGAACCATGTTAACGGTTTGGAGGAATCTTGACAAGTGCCTCGTTGGTTGATTGAGTCTTGTATTAATGCACAGTCATAAGAAACAGATACAAACGACAACTAAAACAACACAGCAAACAAATATATGCAATTATCCACCTGACTATGTGGCAACCCATAATACATACAAACAGGCCTTGAATTTATTAATTTAACTATGCTAATTATATCCTTATGGTATTTCCAAATGTTACAATCGCACACATGATTCTAAGGTTATAAAGACCTAATGTGCATTTCAATTTCGTGCATACCAAGTTGTATAAAATTTTTAAATCAAAACAATTAAAACCAGAGCAACTTTTATGAAGACCATACAAAAGTACACCATTGCAAACTATTCTCTCTGCTGTTAAAAGTTATACAAAAATTTAAAAAGTTCCAAAATTATTATTCACAGACCGATGGCTGAAAGCACTCATTTGCAAATAATAATGTTTTGATACTGTAGAAATAAGTATTAGCAAAAGAAGTACTTTCGACATTGGCGAAACATCAACTTTTTCTACAACAGGAACATTGAACATGCAAGTTTTAAATGTAAGATACGTTAATACAAACACCATATAAATTTTATAACTAGAGGACAAATACGAAATATTCTGTGCTTGTTATGGTTAGCTAAGCGGCCAAAATATTTAGTCTGCAAATGTTCTATAAATTTTATCACCAGTTGTAGAAAAATATTTTAAAACTAAAATTACACTGATTTAAATTTTTTGCTCTATACAACATCAGTAATTTAACTATTCTTACCATTATTATCAGCACCTCGAGGAATAATAACATCAGCAAACTTTTTTGTCTAAAAATAAAAGAACGTATTACTAAACGAAGATACAAAAATAATTATAAAATATAACACTTTAGTCAGAGCTATTAAAACATCTCGCTCTATCATTTTAAAGGTTACTTCTAAATAAGGTGAATGAACAAATTAAATATAGACACACTTTGTATGATAGATTTCACGAATATTTAATCTTAATTAAACATATTTCAAATTTTGTTTCTATAAAAATAAGTCGGATAATAATGTATAAATTATTTCTTTAAATACAATGTAATAACGTAATAATTCAGGACGATGACTTAATATAAAACTACAAATAGAAAACAGCTCTCAATTTGACAAAACACTGTGCATGCATTTCCCATGAATAAGATAAATTACAATAAACAGATATCGCCTGTCCCAAACCCCAAGGACATTAAAATAATACCTTATTACAGCCTAATATGAATTGCAGACAACGTATGACTTTTACATTGTTAACGTGACAAGAACTTTTATTAAGTGTAGATTGAAATTATACATTGTGTAACCGGATACTGACCGCAATTTGATGATTTAATAATGGGAGAAAATAACCATAGTTTTACCCGATGAAAAAGAATAAAATTAATTATTCATGAATAGTTAATTAGAAAATGTCAAAATGTAGTTATATGAGGAAGTAATACCATGGAAAACCGCGTGGTTGGGGTGATATGAGAACAAGTTAACAAGAACTTCTAAGTTTGAGAAGTAACTCAGAAAGTGGGTTTGAAAACGTAAAGAAATGTAAAACTACAAGTGAAAAGTAAAAAGTTGAACGAAACCAACTTCAAGATGTAACTTGACTTTCTCTGAAGAGGAATATTTAAATGGTGCATGATCTTTTGTAGGATGTCATTTGCAGATTTGGTAAGGAGTTTAACCATGTGTGTGATCTTGCAAACCTGTATATGTGCCGCAATGAAGTTGTATGTTGTATAAAGGGAGATGTGTTAGGTGGACAAGCCAAGCAATTGTTGTATATACAATGGGACATTCTTAAAATAAATTCGTGTTAGTGATACAATTCAAAAGAGATTGTGTAGAGTTGAAAAATATAACTCGACAATTTTATTTAGTTTTGGTTTGTTTCCAAATACTGTTCAACAACATATGATATTCTACTTTGTCAGTGAAATTATGATAGCAAGATAATTTACAAAAAGACCATAAATATAGTATCCGTTTCAAGATGTTCCAATATTAGCTCGATTCGTTCAAAATAATTAACATTATGGTAAAATAAACTATTACTTACAGGTGAACAAAATTCTTCAAATGCTGGCTTTACAAAATTAATATACTGGCTCAGTACTTGCTCTAAGTCTCTACCCCTTTCATTTATGTCACGTGTTACTGAAACAATAAAAATCTCAATTCTACACCAGATAATTATAAAACTAGAAAATAACATCTAATAGCATGTAAATAAATTTTTTCACTGTTCAATACAAATATAAATTCAAATACTTGTAGCGTATTTTCCGCCACCTGTTGTTTAAAGATTTTCAATAATAACAAGTCCTTAAACTATTTTGGTGTAAACGATATTCATGTTCAAACTATAGAGGTTCTTTAGGAAAGTAATTAGTTTTTAAAGATAAAGAAACTTTTACATTTTTAAATAATCTGACATTAAACCTTATCATTTCTAAAACAAAATCTATATAAACTTCAACAAACAGCTCGGATTTATTTGATTTCCTTATTTGTTATATAGCGGAGTGATGTATTTTTGGGTTTGGTTGTTTGCAAGATGTCTCTTATAGTTTTAGAGATGGTTTCTTGGTTGTTAGTTCTAAATTATAGAGCTGGTCAGAATATATTAACTCTTCGTGGTGGGAAGAGTGCCTAAGAGGAGCCTAGTAGTCAGGCGTGCCTTTTGTGTTGGTTTAATTTTATTGTGGTTGACCAGCAGAGAATTTAAATATTTCTATAAAACCTGGGCTTAACTTCAGCACAAGCAGAACAACAAGACATAGTCATTTTCCTAATGTCCTCAATCGAGTAAGGCATGAGCGCAGCACCCAGTGAGCCATACAAGTAATTCCAGAGTGACAAAGATTTGTGTAATTCTAAGAGCTTAATCTCCGGTGAGGCCGCACATAATTTTGAAAAACGCTCGTCTCTTGAAAGCGCATCAGATGTATAGTTTAATTTCCCGGGTCGGTATACAATTTCATATTTGATACATGCAAGTTCTAAATGCCACCTCAAAATTTTGTCGTTCTTGATTCTTCCCTCATGTGCCAAGTGAAACATGAAGGAAACAGATTTTTGATCCATAACCAGCATAAACAATCTTCCACTAAGATAGTGCCGCCATTTTCCTAGGGATTCAACAATGACATAGACCTCTTTCTCTACTGCTGAATATCTTCCCTCACTGTCAGAAAAGCGTTCATGAAAAGAAGGCTATAGATCTGCTGTTTCGAGATAACGTGGCAGCTATAGCAAAATCAGAAGCGTCAGTTTTGACAACAAACGGAATTGTGTCATCTATGGCGGTTATAGTTATATATTTTTCATATTGTCAAAGCGGGCAGCAGCTTCAGAAAAAACGAGAAATGATTTACATTCAATAAGGGGGTCTTAATCCGGGAACTTAGGAATCCACTAGGCATAGTGTGAGAACACTCTGACGATGCGGCGGAGAGACGTCTGATTGACGGATAATTCGAGCTCGATCAAAGGCCGCAGCCGATCAGGATCTGGTTTTATAGTTTTATTTGAAATGGTATAACCCAATAAATTGAGATAGTAGTGCGAGAATATTGGGACTTCATTTATTGTTAAATTGTACTTCTTGGCAATACCTAAAAACCTCCTAAGATTTACGTCATGTTCGTGTTGATCATTACCACATATAGTTACATCGTCCAAATATAAATATACACCTCGTAAGTTTTCTAGTAAGATGATTTTTATTACCAAAACATTTCTGGAACGAGGCTGTAAGAGTTGCAGCATATGTGCTAAATCGAAGCCCTCATAGTAATTTAAAAGATACATCTGCAGAAATTTGGAATGGTGTAAAACCAAGTATTCAAAATATGAAGATATTTGGTTGCATGGCTTTTTCTCACATTCCAGAACAATTTAGAGGTAAATTTGATAGCAAAGTTAAAAAATGTATTATGATGGGATACACAAATACAGGATATAGATTGTGGGATATAGCTAAAGAAAAAATAATTACATCAAAGAATGTGAAGTTCAATGAAAATGATTTTTATTATAAAATGAAAATGTTGCAAGAATAGGCTTAGTGAATATGGAAGATAAGGAATCGACAGAAGATATCTCTGAGGTTGACGATCAAGAAAACGAAATAAATGTAGACAAAGTCGGAAAAATAAAAAGGAAAAAAGAAAAACAAAAGTACCAGAGAAATATTCAGATTTTGAAATGTATATGGCATTTAATGCAATTGCGTACATTGAAGATGTTCCACAGAATGTAGAGCAAATAAATGAAAGACAAGATAAGCAAATGTGGATAACTGCTATGCAGAAAGAGATAGAATCTATAAATAAGAATGAAACTTGGCTGGAGGTAAAGAGACCTGAAAATGCGGAAATATTAAGCACAAAAAGAATTTTTACGTAGAAACCATTGGAACATGATGTACAAGATAAATACAACGCACAGCTGGTAGTGAGAGGTTTTGCCCAAAAGAGTACGTTTAATTATGATGAGATATATTCACCAGTAGCCAAAATGTTTACTATCAGAACTTTACTTTCAATAGCAAATCAATACAGACATCATATTAAACAACTTGAAGTTAAGACATCGTTTTTGAATGGGAACTTGAAAGAAGAAATATAATGATGTGATAAGGGGTTGTTTAGGGGTATATTAAATAGTAGGGGTCGTGTAGTAACTATAAATAGCATTAGGAATAAGAAAACTGCATTTATTTAAAAGAAAAACACGTAAATCGTACATTATGTAAATAGCAAGCATTTAACACCCTGTATATAGACCGTAATTAACTTTAAACGATGCAAGTAAGCATATCTTACAACAACGTGTATGCAGCAGAAAAATAGGTAATTCGTACATTATGTAAATAGCAAGCATTTAACACTCTGTATATAGACCGTTATTAATTTTAACTAATGCCAGTAAGAATATCTTTCAACAATAGAACGTATATTCAGAAGAGAAATGATCGTACATGTAATTGAGAAGTAAATACGCAGTAGAGTAGATAAAACCTAACAAAGCTATATGCAAATACGCTGGAACTATGAGCATTTTGATAAGAAAACACAGTTTCAAAAATGCATAAATACATGAACGAAAACAGCATTAGAGTTACATGATTTATTTTGTACAATTATCCAAAAGACGATATCTATACAAAACAACGTATGGCAAAGATAACAAAGTATCAATAGCACATAAACACCAATACACGGAAATCCGAATTAATTACATCAGAAACCGTTTCGAAATACAGGGAATATCAGAGACAAAAGCTGGTTGGTTGAGATAATCTGCAGAACTGCTTAAAAACCCAGCCCAGAGGTAGTGGGAAAAGGCTATTTAACACCCATTCTGTGATAAGACAATTCAGCCCACAACTGATGCACGTCGAAGCTGCGACACTGTTAACCAGAAAGCTATGCGCAAAAATAAATAAAGTAGAATATCAAGTTTATGTTACAGTGAAAATAGTGCAACCATTACGAAGAGTTTTTGCCGTTTTTTTTTAATAGAAAACGTGAGTAGAATTTGGGTAATTGATTTAAATTAAATATTTATAATGATAGGGCTTCAAGTCTGTGTCGAGAATAATAGTCCTGGTATATTTCTGGACATTTCAAGTCTGTGTCGACAATAATACTCCTGGTATATTTCTGGACATTTCAAGTCTGTGTTGACAATAATACTTTTGGTATGTTTCTGGACAATTCAAGTCTGCGTCGAAAATAATACTTGGTGTATTTCTGGATTATTCAAAGCTGTGTGGTTTCTAAGGAGACAATTCTAATCGAATTTTGGTACAATTCTGGTACAATTCTAAGCTGCATCGAAAGCATTTAAGGGAAGAGATTCAAGGCATATAAAATAAAGAAGCACGAAGTAATTTTTGGAAAACAAGGGGTAACTGTATATTGGTTCAACTAAGCAGAGCATTGGTAGACGATTGAAGACAACAAAGGGGTGTTGATCCACAATACAAACAACATATCACAGGTCAGATCTATTTAATTTTAAGATATTTTTCAATTTAAATTTTAATACTGAATTTATTCAATTTATCCAAACTTGTAATGAAGTCAACAAGAAGCATTTGCATACGTTAAACTTACGTAATAAATCTAAAGAGGTCTAGAACATTGCAGATTTTTTTGTAAGGAGGTAGTTTTTGGTGACTTTATGTTGAATTAAAAGTATATAAATTTTGGGATAAATAATACATATGATATTAATTGATTGAAGGGTGTATTTAAAGAATTTCAAAATTGTAAATAATATTTCTTTTCATTATATGAAATTAATTGACTTCTTTTTATCAACTCAAATAGGTAATCATAAAGGGGCGAAAAAAAAAATTGATCATCCTAATGTTGTGCACTCTGTCTGGATTAAAAAGGGCTAGCCATGGCATAATAATAAAATTAGTAAAATTAATTTATGAGAAACACAGAGCGGTGGCGTTATCATATCAATATATATATATATATATATATATATATATATATATATATATCCAGCAGAGAAAGTGAACTGTAAGAGGGATAATGTGTTAAAATTGAATAATGCTCTATATGGCCTGAAGCAAACAAGCATGTGTTGGAATCAAAAATTAGCGATTTTTTAGTTAGTTTAGGATTTACAAGGTCAAATGTTGATTACTGTTTGTACATAAAACATGATAAGGAGAGTGTAGTATATTTAGTAATATATGTAAATGACATTTTACTGACAGGTCAGAACTTAAGAGTTTTAGATGAATACAAAAGTAAATTTATGCACCAATTTGACATGAAGGATAAAGGAAATTTAAAGAATTTTTTAGGACTTAAAATAGATTATGACCGAGAAAAGGGAATTTTGAAAATAAGTCAAAAAGTATGTTAAAGGAATTCTAAAATGTTTTAATTTTGATCAGCGTAAGCCGTGTACAACTTCAATGGATTTAAAATTGCAAATAACTGCTAGTGAAAATAATGAATTTCAAAGTAAACCAGTTAAACCTTTAATTGGATGTCTTATTTATTTAATGTTAGGCTCACGTCCAGACATAAGTTTTGCCATAAACTACTTCAGCAGATATCAATATAAAATGAGCAGGAAGTATGGGTCGGATTAAACGGTTATTGAGATATCTTCAAAATACTTCAAGCATGTGTTTAAAATACGAAAGAAAATTAAACGATTTACCTATTTGTTTTGTAGATTCTGATTGGGCAAGGAATTTGTTTGACAGGAAATCGGTAACTGGGTTTGTAATTAAAATATTTGGGAATTCTGTTGCTTGGGTTACTAGAAAACAAAACTGTGTGTCACTATCTAGTTCTGAAGCAGAATTAGTAGCTTTGCGTGATGCTGTTTGTGAGTGTTTGTTTTTCAAAAGACTATTAAAATGACTTGAGTATATCCATAAAATATTTTAATGTGTATGAAGATAATCAGGGCTGATAGTGTTAATTAAAAATCAGTGAAACACATAGATCTGAATTATAATTTCATTTGTGATATCATTAATAAAGGATTTATAAAGTTAGAGTACATTGACACCAAAAATCAATTAGCCAATATCCTAACAAACGCTCAATGCAAAAGATCAGTTTTGTTCAAACAAATTAGGACTAGGATTGATAGAATAAAATAAACAAATACAAACTAGATCATTTGAGTAAGAGATGAAAAAGAATTAATTTTATATTTTGATGTTAAGATTTTAATTTATTGATACAGTTGAGATACTAACATGTTTTAGAGAGTTTAAATTTGATTGTTTCATGTTATAGAATAAGGAAAGTATCAAGAGAGGGTGTAGTAATTTATAATACTGCTAACAGTGATACTTACCTTATTTGCTATTAATTGTAATTTAGGTTTGAGTAGTAGGTTTTGGTTGAGATATGTCAATAATTGTCAATGACTGATTTTCTAATAAAAATGTATCTGTGATTTACTTAGTGTTACAATAAAAATAGATGTAGCTAATTATGTGCAGTGTTTTACTTAATATCTAAAATAACATATTGTTTGAGCCCTCCAGGGTGAGCTGCTTTCCTCTATAACACCATTAACGAGAAGTGTGTTACTTCAGATTTGATAAATTCTTTTCCGACGACCACTTGTGAAAACAACAGATTACACACTACTTATTTATGTAGAAAGTAAAGTATATCACTCTAGAGTGCGAAAGTACATATCACTCTAGTGTTGAAATACTTTTCAACTCTAGAGTGATATGACTGATGTTAGTATGCTAGTTACCTAGGCAACCCAAACGAATACCAGTTTCTACCTTTTTGCATTCATTCGTTTCGTTTTGGCTAATAACAGTTTAAAATACCCATAGTTAAATCGATACTGACAGTTTCCGTTTACTTAAAGATGTAATTACTCATATTAGTTTGTAATTGAAATGATTTCTTCAATAAAATTGAGAATGCATACGCTAAAAGCAACAGATTCCAGATTTTATAAAAACAAAGTAGGTGTTCGAATTTTCAACATCAAAGCGTCAAATAAATTTTATAGGTGTCTGTCTGTCTTGCATTATTGCGTACACATTTATTGCAAATAAGCATAAAATAACTATTTCGTAATTGTTTTTAGTGGTGGTCGTCGGAAAAATAGTGTACAGTACTCGCGTGGAAAGAGACATTTCACACTCGTGGAATAGTCGCACTCGGCTTACACCTCGTGCGATAATACTCTTCCACTCGTGTGAAATGGGTCACTTTCCACACTAGTAATGTAATATACTATGATCTTCCTTCGAAAATCTACGAGATCTGACGGGTATCGGATGTCAGTCAGAATTAAGAAGCTTGAGCTAGACTGCAGATTTTAAGCGGATCATAGGGCCTACCAAAAGCTACTTCAAGAGTGTTATGTTTACGTAGAATATCATGCCAATTATAACATCAGCACAAAGATCTTTCATGATTAGTAGCTCGAAGTCCGCGTGTATGTACCCTTGTATTTCTAAAGTAGCAGCACAACTTCCTTCAGCTTGCTTAGCTACCACCAGTGACGCCATATTAATAATTTCTTTAGAGGGCATTAACTTTATTCGACATCGATTGGATAGAGCCATGTCAATAAAACTCGATATGCTCTCAGTGTCAATTAGCACTTTCATAGGAAAATTATTTACCTTAATATCGATGATGGCTTTGTTTAGTCCACAAATTGAAGCAGCAGCTAGACCATTACTGACAATGGCTGCAGTAACGTTTTTATCGCTTCTACTATTGCAGACTTTAGCAAAATAAATGTCCGCGATTAAAACAATTTTTACACGTAGTGTTCAAAGCATGACACTCCAGTCTAGTGTGCCTAGACTCTCCACAAAAGTAGCATCACCGCCCATACGATTTAGGACCAGTGGCTACTACATTTTCTCACACAATTGTTACTACTACCATCTGACGCCGTTTCATTTAAGTCAGTTCCTAAAAAGTTCACAAGAGTGTTTGGAGCAGGCACATAGTTGGAAGACTGGAGTAGAGCGCTCTCTAAGGAAAATGATTAATTGAAAGCCTCTTCAAGGTCTAAAGTACTATTTTCTAAAAGTCTTTGTCTGATTTCGGTGGCGACAACCTAGCATTCTCTTATGTAGTATTTATATTTTCTAGTTCGAAACAGCCTTGAAATCACACTTTTTTGCTAGTTGTTTGAGTACCTGTAAGTACTGTTGAGTATAACACTAGAATCCTATTTAATGTATTTAAAACCATTATATTTTATTTAGTTTATATTGTATCTGATCTAGTTAGTTATTTTGGCAACACTGTTGCTGATATAAGAAAGGAAAAGCACTAAAAAATTACTAGATATAATATGGCCGGAAAATGGTTTTTGTTGTTACACATGTAAAATGAAGAATTATTGTATAAGAATTGAAATAGTTATTTTGCACATTAATAAATAAAAGTTTATAAGTCGTTCAACAGTGTGAGTTCTTTTATTTTCTGCCTAAAATACTAACAAGTTATGGGCCCAGATAAAAATCAAGCATTGGAAGTTTAAAATTTTAGCGTGATATTGTGTTTAAAGTTGAAAAAAAAGGAAAGCAAAGGAAAAATAATGACCCAATTGAAGAATTATTGTATCGAATTACTAAATGGTAACAATTACTATAACTGGAAGTTTAGGATGGAAATGATATTAGCAGAAAACGAAGTTTTAGATCAGGTTAAGAAACAAATCGATTGCAGTTCTCTGGCTGATGTCCGAAGAAAAGTTTTTCAGAAACACGATAATAAGACGAAGTTATTGATAGTTCAATGTGTTGATGATTCACAATTAGAGCGGTTTCGAGAAAAGGATACCGCATTTGAAATGTGGACTGCTTTGGCATTAAAATATGAAAAAAAAAAGGGCTACCTGGTCAATTGTACTTGAAAAAGAAAATGTTATCACTAAAGTTAAAGGAAGATGAATGCTTAGAAAAGCATATTTTACAATATGAGGAAATTGTTAGGCAAATCATAGTGACAGGCAATGAATTAACCGATGCTGATAAAACATGTACCCTGTTATTAAGTCTACCCAAGTCTTATGAAACGATAATAATGATTGTAGAGAATACGCCTGAAATGTCATATGTTGAAGTGAAAACTAAATTGTTAGCTGAATATGAAAAAAAAAAACGAAAAAATAGTCTACGAAAGAAAACAACTCTGAAAATCAAACTGCATTTGTAGCGCAAAGTAAAATATGTTACCGTTGCGGAAAACATGGACATATACAAAAGTTTTGCAATAAAAATTTTCAAAGAAATTATGATGGTGATTTTAGATAACCAGGAAGTAATGGAGTATAAAAACTTTCAATGGTAAACCAAGACCGAGGTCGCGGTATATTTTATGGTTTGCCCATGGTAGTTTTGCAGGTTTAAGTTATAAGGGAAAATTTGGTAATTTTCCAAGCCCAAGTTATAGAGAAAATTGCCAACAACAGAGAGGTACATGGCATGAATATCAATCCAATCTACATGGAAGTCATTATGTGCAACATGCTGAAAATAAAGGTTTACAAAATATTAATGACGTGAATGTGAAAAATGATGAAACTGCAAGTATTGATAAAACAAGTATTTGCTTTGTGGGAGCAACCCAAGGTAGACAAGATAGTTTTAATGATAATCAAGTAACCTTTTTCATTGGTTCGGGGTGCACCGATCATATGCTTAACGATAAATCGTATTTTTCGGAATTGATAATATTAACTACACCTAAAAAAATTGCAATTACTGAAGATAATATTTACTTGTTAGCAGTAGGAGTAGGCAATATTAAGGTGTATTCAATGATAGATGATAGTAGTATTTGAAACAATTTTGGGCGAGGCAATTGCACAGCAGCATACGTAATGAATCGTGCTCCTAGTTCAAGTTAGACGATTGAAGACAACAAAGGGTGTTGATCCACAATACAAACAACATATCACAGGTCAGATCTATTTAATTTTAAGATATTTTTCAATTTAAATTTTAATACTGAATTTATTCAATTTATCCAAACTTGTAATGAAGTCAACAAGAAGCATTTGCATACGTTAAACTTACGTAATAAATCTAAAGAGGTCTAGAACATTGCAGATTTTTTTGTAAGGAGGTAGTTTTTGGTGACTTTATGTTGAATTAAAAGTATATAAATTTTGGGATAAATAATACATATGATATTAATTGATTGAAGGGTGTATTTAAAGAATTTCAAAAATTGTAAATAATATTTCTTTTCATTATATGAAATTAATTGACTTCTTTTTATCAACTCAAATAGGTAATCATAAAGGGGCGAAAAAAAAAATTGATCATCCTAATGTTGTGCACTCTGTCTGGATTAAAAAGGGCTAGCCATGGCATAATAATAAAATTAGTAAAATTAATTTATGAGAAACACAGAGCGGTGGCGTTATCATATCATATATATATATATATATATATATATATATATATATATATATCCAGCAGAGAAAGTGAACTGTAAGAGGGATAATGTGTTAAAATTGAATAATGCTCTATATGGCCTGAAGCAAACAAGCATGTGTTGGAATCAAAAATTAGCGATTTTTTAGTTAGTTTAGGATTTACAAGGTCAAATGTTGATTACTGTTTGTACATAAAACATGATAAGGAGAGTGTAGTATATTTAGTAATATATGTAAATGACATTTTACTGACAGGTCAGAACTTAAGAGTTTTAGATGAATACAAAAGTAAATTTATGCAACAATTTGACATGAAGGATAAAGGAAATTTAAAGAATTTTTTAGGACTTAAAATAGATTATGACCGAGAAAAGGGAATTTTGAAAATAAGTCAAAAAAGTATGTTAAAGGAATTCTAAAATGTTTTAATTTTGATCAGCGTAAGCCGTGTACAACTTCAATGGATTTAAAATTGCAAATAACTGCTAGTGAAAATAATGAATTTCAAAGTAAACCAGTTAAACCTTTAATTGGATGTCTTATTTATTTAATGTTAGGCTCACGTCCAGACATAAGTTTTGCCATAAACTACTTCAGCAGATATCAATATAAAAATGAGCAGGAAGTATGGGTCGGATTAAAACGGTTATTGAGATATCTTCAAAATACTTCAAGCATGTGTTTAAAATACGAAAGAAAATTAAACGATTTACCTATTTGTTTTGTAGATTCTGATTGGGCAAGGAATTTGTTTGACAGGAAATCGGTAACTGGGTTTGTAATTAAAATATTTGGGAATTCTGTTGCTTGGGTTACTAGAAAACAAAACTGTGTGTCACTATCTAGTTCTGAAGCAGAATTAGTAGCTTTGCGTGATGCTGTTTGTGAGTGTTTGTTTTTCAAAAGACTATTAAAATGACTTGAGTATATCCATAAAATATTTTAATGTGTATGAAGATAATCAGGGCTGATAGTGTTAATTAAAAATCAGTGAAACACATAGATCTGAATTATAATTTCATTTGTGATATCATTAATAAAGGATTTATAAAGTTAGAGTACATTGACACCAAAAATCAATTAGCCAATATCCTAACAAACGCTCAATGCAAAAGATCAGTTTTGTTCAAACAAATTAGGACTAGGATTGATAGAATAAAATAAACAAATACAAACTAGATCATTTGAGTAAGAGATGAAAAAGAATTAATTTTATATTTTGATGTTAAGATTTTAATTTATTGATACAGTTGAGATACTAACATGTTTTAGAGAGTTTAAATTTGATTGTTTCATGTTATAGAATAAGGAAAGTATCAAGAGAGGGTGTAGTAATTTATAATACTGCTAACAGTGATACTTACCTTATTTGCTATTAATTGTAATTTAGGTTTGAGTAGTAGGTTTTGGTTGAGATATGTCAATAATTGTCAATGACTGATTTTCTAATAAAAATGTATCTGTGATTTACTTAGTGTTACAATAAAAATAGATGTAGCTAATTATGTGCAGTGTTTTACTTAATATCTAAAATAACATATTGTTTGAGCCCTCCAGGGTGAGCTGCTTTCCTCTATAACACCATTAACGAGAAGTGTGTTACTTCAGATTTGATAAATTCTTTTCCGACGACCACTTGTGAAAACAACAGATTACACACTACTTATTTATGTAGAAAGTAAAGTATATCACTCTAGAGTGCGAAAGTACATATCACTCTAGTGTTGAAATACTTTTCAACTCTAGAGTGATATGACTGATGTTAGTATGCTAGTTACCTAGGCAACCCAAACGAATACCAGTTTCTACCTTTTTGCATTCATTCGTTTCGTTTTGGCTAATAACAGTTTAAAATACCCATAGTTAAATCGATACTGACAGTTTCCGTTTTACTTAAAGATGTAATTACTCATATTAGTTTGTAATTGAAATGATTTCTTCAATAAAAATTGAGAATGCATACGCTAAAAGCAACAGATTCGCAGATTTTATAAAAACAAAGTAGGTGTTCGAATTTTCAACATCAAAACGTCAAATAAATTTTATAGGTGTCTGTCTGTCTTGCATTATTGCGTACACATTTATTGCAAATAAGCATAAAAATAACTATTTCGTAATTGTTTTTAGTGGTGGTCGTCGGAAAAATAGTGTACAGTACTCGCGTGGAAAGAGACATTTCACACTCGTGGAATAGTCGCACTCGGCTTACACCTCGTGCGATAATACTCTTCCACTCGTGTGAAATGGGTCACTTTCCACACTAGTAATGTAATATACTATGATCTTCCTTCGAAAATCTACGAGATCTGACGGGTATCGGATGTCAGTCAGAATTAAGAAGCTTGAGCTAGACTGCAGATTTTAAGCGGATCATAGGGCCTACCAAAAGCTACTTCAAGAGTGTTATGTTTACGTAGAATATCATGCCAATTATAACATCAGCACAAAGATCTTTCATGATTAGTAGCTCGAAGTCCGCGTGTATGTACCCTTGTATTTCTAAAGTAGCAGCACAACTTCCTTCAGCTTGCTTAGCTACCACCAGTGACGCCATATTAATAATTTCTTTAGAGGGCATTAACTTTATTCGACATCGATTGGATAGAGCCATGTCAATAAAACTCGATATGCTCTCAGTGTCAATTAGCACTTTCATAGGAAAATTATTTACCTTAATATCGATGATGGCTTTGTTTAGTCCACAAATTGAAGCAGCAGCTAGACCATTACTGACAATGGCTGCAGTAACGTTTTTATCGCTTCTACTATTGCAGACTTTAGCAAAATAAATTTCCGCGATTAAAACAATTTTTACACGTAGTGTTCAAAGCATGACACTCCAGTCTAGTGTGCCTAGACTCTCCACAAAAGTAGCATCACCGCCCATACGATTTAGGACCAGTGGCTACTACATTTTTCTCACACGAATTGTTACTACTACCATCTGACGCCGTTTCATTTAAGTCAGTTCCTAAAAAGTTCACAAGAGTGTTTGGAGCAGGCACATAGTTGGAAGACTGGAGTAGAGCGCTCTCTAAGGAAAATGATTAATTGAAAGCCTCTTCAAGGTCTAAAGTACTATTTTCTAAAAGTCTTTGTCTGATTTCGGGTGACGACAACCTAGCATTCTCTTATGTAGTATTTATATTTTCTAGTTCCGAAACAGCCTTGAAATCACACTTTTTTGCTAGTTGTTTGAGTACCTGTAAGTACTGTTGAGTATAACACTAGAATCCTATTTAATGTATTTAAAACCATTATATTTTATTTAGTTTATATTGTATCTGATCTAGTTAGTTATTTTGGCAACACTGTTGCTGATATAAGAAAGGAAAAGCACTAAAAAATTACTAGATATAATATGGCCGGAAAATGGTTTTTGTTGTTACACATGTAAAATGAAGAATTATTGTATAAGAATTGAAATAGTTATTTTGCACATTAATAAATAAAAGTTTATAAGTACGTTCAACAGTGTGAGTTCTTTTATTTTTCTGCCTAAAATACTAACAAGTTATGGGCCCAGATAAAAATCAAGCATTGGAAGTTTAAAATTTTAGCGTGATATTGTGTTTAAAGTTGAAAAAAAAGGAAAGCAAAGGAAAAATAATGACCCAATTGAAGAATTATTGTATCGAATTACTAAATGGTAACAATTACTATAACTGGAAGTTTAGGATGGAAATGATATTAGCAGAAAACGAAGTTTTAGATCAGGTTAAGAAACAAATCGATTGCAGTTCTCTGGCTGATGTCCGAAGAAAAGTTTTTCAGAAACACGACAATAAGGCGAAGTCATTGATAGTTCAATGTGTTGATGATTCACAATTAGAGTGGCTTCGAGAAAAAGATACCGCATTTGAAATGTGAACCGCTTTGGCATTAAAATATGAAAAAAAAGGGCTACCTGTGTCAATTGTACTTGAAAAAGAAAATTTTATCACTAAAGTTAAAGGAAGATGAATGCTTAGAAAAGCATATTTTACAGTATGAGGAAATAGTTAGGCAAATCAAAGCGACAGGCACTGAATTAACCGACGCTGATAAAACATGTAGCCTGTTATTAAGTTTACTTAAGTCTTATGAAACGATAATAATGATTGTAGAGAATACGCCTGAAATGTCATATGTTGAAGTGAAAACTAAATTGTTAGCTGAATATGAAAAAAAACGAAAAATAGTCTACGAAAGAAAACAACTCTGAAAATCAAACTGCATTTGTAGCGCAAAGTAAAATATGTTACCGTTGGAAAACATGGACATATACAAAAGTTTTGCAATAAAATTTTCAAAGAAATTATGATGGTGATTTTAGATAACCAGGAAGTAATGGAGTATAAAACTTTCAATGGTAAACCAAGACCGAGGTCGCGGTATATTTTATGGTTTGCCCATGGTAGTTTTGCAGGTTTAAGTTATAAGGAAAATTTGGTAATTTTCCAAGCCCAAGTTATAGAGAAATTGCCAACAACAGAGAGGTACATGGCATGAATATCAATCCAATCTACATGGAAGTCATTATGTGCAACATGCTGAAAATAAAGGTTTACAAAATATTAATGACGTGAATGTGAAAAATGATGAAACTGCAAGTATTGATAAAACAAGTATTTGCTTTGTGGGAGCAACCCAAGGTAGACAAGATAGTTTTAATGATAATCAAGTAACCTTTTTCATTGGTTCGGGGTGCACCGATCATATGCTTAACGATAAATCGTATTTTTCGGAATTGATAATATTAACTACACCTAAAAAAATTGCAATTACTGAAGATAATATTTACTTGTTAGCAGTAGGAGTAGGCAATATTAAGGTGTATTCAATGATAGATGATAGTAGTATTTCGAAACAATTTTGGGGCGAGGCAATTCGTACAGCAGCATACGTAATGAATCGTGCTCCTAGTTCAAGTTTAAACTGAAAAACACCTGCCGAAATATGGTATGAAAAAAAAACTAAATGTTTCAAATTTACGAATTTTCGGTTGCACAACATTATTATATTGGGCGGCTCCGTAGCGTAGTGGTATGTGTGTGACTACTACGCCCAAGGTCCCGGGTTCGAATCCCGACACGGTCCGCTTGAAAAATGTTAGGCGAGTATTTTTCGCAAAAATACACCCTCGTTCGGATGAGAGGTAAAATGGAGGTCCCGTGTGAGTGTTGTCACGACGTTAAAGATCCCTACCTTGCTTGGAACAGCAAGGATTCGGCAAAATTCAAAATTTTCCAGGTAAAAAAAAAACTCGCTTCCTGGCCAATGTAGTACCTTCGGGTGGAGCATTGGAAAATCACATGTAATGTAATGCACAACATTATTCATATTGTTAAACAGTTTAGGCATAAATTTGATCCAAAAGCTAAAAAGTGTGTCATGATAGGTTATGCACAAAAAGGTTACAGATTATAGGATATGGAAGTAAATAAGGTCATAATATCAAGAGATGTTAGATTTGATGAAGATAAATTTTATTTTAAACCTAAACTAGTTAGTGTTGAAAATAATATTAACATTAATGAGGCAAAGGAAATTATAGAACCAAGGTTAGAAATCCAAAATAAAAATTAAGTTTCTTCAGAAAGTGAAATAAGGAAAAGAAAAATAAAACTTCCAAGCAAATTCAATGATTTTGAACTGTACACGGCATACAGTGCAATTAATTTTGTTAATAATGTACCAAACGGTTATAACAAATTGAAAGATAGGGAACATAGCAAATACTGGTTAGAAGTGGTGAATAGGGAATTACATTCAATTAGGAAAAATGAAACATTGAAAATTGTTGATAAACCTAATAATGAAAAGATTTTAGATACAAAATGGGTGTTTACGTTAAAAAATTTAGAATCAAATGAAGCGGATAAATACAAATCCAGGTTGGTTGTAAGAGGTTTTGCACAGAAAAGCAATGAACAATTTGATGATGTTTGTTCACCAGAAGTAAAAATGTCAACTCTAAGAACCTTTTTAATTATAGGGAATCAGTATAAATATTATTTTGAACAATTAGATGTGAAAACCGGTGTATATTTTTCCTCCGGAAGGGATAAAGTGTGAACCCGGAAAGATATTACTATTGAAAAATCATTATATGGACTTAAACAATCGTCCAGGTGTTGGAATGAAGAGATTAATAACTACCTGCTAATGATAGGATTTGTTAGGTCAAAAAATAATTTTTGCTTTTATACTATGAAACAAAGGTTTACTTGATAATTTATGTCGATGATATAATTTTGTCAGGACCAGATTTAGGAGTGATTAATGATGTTAAAATTAAGTTAATGAATCGATTTAGAATGAAAGACAAAGGTGGTCTAAAACATTTTTTTTGGGGTTGGAAATATATTATAATAGAGAAAGTGGAATATTATTAAGTAATCAGTCAAGTTACATTAGAGCTTTACTAGAACGTTTTAACTTAAGTAATTGTAACACTTCATAACTACCAATTGACCCTAAGCTTAAATTTTCTCGGTTAATGATGTTGAAGCATTAACTGATAAACCTTATAGAGAACTGATAGGATGCTTGATGTATTTAATGTTGGGAACAAGGCCGGATATTTGTTTTACATTAAATTATTTTAGTAGATACCAGGATAAGGCTACAGAGGAAATGTGGGTTCATTTAAAAAGAATTCTAAAATATTCGAAGGGAACAATAAATTATGGATTAGAATTTGTTAGACAAAACGAAGAAAGTTTAGTTTGCTATGTGGATGCGGATTGGGGAGGAGATTACAGGATATCTATTCAAAATTTGTAATAACAGCAATATGGACTCGAAAACAAAATTGTGTTACACTATCTACTACAGAGGCAGAATTAGTTGCTTTTTGTGCAGCAGTATCTGAGGGATTATGGTTAAAGAAAATTCTTGATTTTGGAATAAATTTCAAATCGATTACTTATTATGAGGATAATCAGGGTTGCATTGCACTGATAAAAAATCCAGCAAACAAGCAGCGTGTTAAACATATTGAGCTAAAATATAATTTTGTTTCCGAACATTTAAGAAACGAAAACTTAAATTTAATTTTTATCGAAAGCTGTAATCAACAAGCAGACATATTAGCAAAAGGCTTACCACTTAGTGCTTTCAACAAATTAAAATTTTTTATTAAGTTTAAAGGATTTTAGTGAGGATGGGTGTTGAGTATAACACTAGAATCCTATTTAATGTATTTAAAACCATTATATTTTATTTAGTTTATATTGTATCTGATCTAGTTAGTTATTTTGGCAGCACTGTTGCTGATAAAAGAAAGGAAAAGCACTAAAAAATTACTAGATATAATGTGGCCGGAAAATGGTTTTTGTTGTTACACATGTAAAATGAAGAATTATTGTATAAGAATTGAAATAGTTATTTTGCACATTAATAAATAAAAGTTTATAAGTACGTTCAACAGTGTGAGTTCTTTTATTTTTCTGCCTAAAATATTAACAAGTACTAGCTAGTACTAGCCAGTTAGTTGACGACGAGTGGTTAGAATGTCTTGCATAAACTGCATTCTTTGCTTTATAAAGATATCATCCAAGCTCTTCACAGCTTCAGACATGATTTTGCAATCACATCATTTTGAAAATATTGGGAGACATGTGATTTACCATCATCTGTAATTTTAATCCATCAGTAATTTCTCCAATCTGTGCTGCAAGAAAATTATTAAAGGTTTGTTTCCAATAGATCCAGTTATCAGAGCAGAGCACAAATTAGGGTCAGCTTCAAAACGACTAGGTCTCAGATACTTTCCCAAGTAGTCCATTAGGAATCTTGTTGAATAAATTGATGTAGATTAAAACCTTAATAAAGGCTTTATTCAAGAAGAACACAGCTTACAAATTATGCTTGACAATTAATAGCTATAACTAAGGTAACAATTCATAAAGGCACAAACTAGATCATCAGTGATTCAAAACTAATCACCTCAGTTGTATTCTCCACAATTTTGTTACTAAGGAAAATAGTATTAACATGTACATTTGATTCCTAGCAGGCCTCGTGGCTTGTTTTGTATCCGATTCAAAAGTATGCTGTCTGGCTTGAATATTTGGTTACATAAGTACCTGAATTTATATTTTGGCGACAATACATACATATTCAAACTACATCACTACTTAATGCTGTTTGACTTATTATGTGTGGGTATTTTTATAAAAGCTTCTAAGACAATATCATTATTGCGCTTTACCCACAATAAATTATTAGTCAGTCTTTAAACCATCTGTGTACATTATTATAATTTTTTTAATCCAACATCCGAGAAATAAATCTTACAAAAAAAGACTAAATTTACAGAAACTATAAAAAAATTTAGCAAATGGTTTAGATGGTACAAAATAGTAATAAAGTTCAATGGCTTTACACAGAATATACTTAAATTTAAAATAATCAAGAACATCATACCAGACCTCATTATAACTATTGTTTCAACATGTTCAAGGTTTATATTCCCTGTAAACAATATCTAATAATATTCATAGCCCACAAAACATTGATCTTTCAAAGCAATTAAAAGGCATGAAAATTTGGAAAATAGCCAAGTATGAAACAAAAGTTGTAACACTTAATATTTCAATCTACATAAACTTAAATATAACATACCTCTACGTGCGAGTCTTGTATCAGAATCTGTATCGACAAATAACTTCATGTGGAATAGATCACGTATTTCAGGAAAATAAAAAACCAGAATACCTTCGAATAAAACAACGTCTGCAGGATAAATGGAAATTTGATCTCTGTTCCTAAAATTTATAATTGCAACTGGAACTTCTTTAAAGTACAAACCACTTACAAGGCATGGTTTCTGTAATCATAGGAAGATAATTCGCACTTTCGGCTGTTTAAAACGTCCTGCAATGTTTTTTTCATGAGCTGTTCATTAAATGCATCTGGATGATCGAAATTAAATTGACCTTTTTCGGCTTTTACTATTTCGCTTGGCTTTAGTTCTCTGTAAAAACTGTCTTGTGATATGCAAATAACCTGACGTTTGGTTTGCTCCATGTCTACCTGTCCTAACTTTTCCATAATTCGTTTACATACTGTACTCTAAACAAAGCATTATTCAACAAAAGTAAATCGAGATAAATATCATACCTTTCCACTGGCTGTGCCTCCAGATACACCAATGAGGAATGGCGTTTTTACTTGTATACCATTAAACTTACCATTACATTTAGGGGTATCGCTCATTTTGTTGGTTGTAGGAACGTTTTTGTAGTTGAATGACCGAAAACTGCAAAATATAGATTTTATAATTTGAGGTTAGATTACACAACAAATGGTTTTCGCTAAATGTAGTAGTTAAAATTGTAAATTATTCACCTGGATATAATCCAATTTTGTTGGTTAAACTTACACACTTGGGGAAGTAAAACTGAATTAATACTTATAATTCTCATTAACGATTAATCGGTCAATGTAAAAACGCTTCACAAAACATGTCTGGGCACTTAGTGGAACGCTTCAAGAAAAAAACCATGAATAACAATCGCGAAAACAATATGAAAATGATGGTAAAATAGGCAGCCAAATTCAATACTTTAGGGAAATATTCACATTCAGAACCACGTAAGTTGATCCTGCCACATAAACACAACAGCAACGTTAGTAATTTGCAATTAAAACATTCACGAGGAATATTATTAGTCTACCTGTTCTTAATTCACTTGGTTTTATTGTAATTTATATGTTTAACGACCGTTTGAAGAAAGTCACATAGTGAATAAACCACAGTAAAAATTAGTGATTTGCACCACTAGTTATCTAATGTTAATAGTTCGAGGATGCATACCTTTTCCCTAGTAAAATTTGAGTTATGTTTATAAATATTTGGGTAAGTTGAGTATAACGTTGGCGTAGAATTTGTCAACACTATATTGTAAAATACCGACAACCAATCACAAAATTCTCTAAACTATTCCAAAATGGAAGTGGAAAATCAGCATTTGCTCAAGCTCCAACGTTACAATTTTCTTAAAATTGGAACAGATTGTCTGAAAATTAAAATATAGAAGACTAACCGTTAATTAAAGTATTTGAGAAGATAAACAAAGTTACGAAACTTAACATAACCATTCTATTATAGAATTTTGACATTTTAAATTTAAAGTAGCGAAATCTCTAAAGCAAATGCGAAACTAAATCATAGAATAAGCGGAATTACAGAACTCTGCAACACCAATTTTAAATTTCCACAAAATTGTAAATAGAAGCCGGTTGAAAACGGAATTCTTGGACAAACGACATCTCCTGGCGACTTATAAGAGTGCAATTATTTTAAATTTCGTGTATCTCACCATAGAATCATTAAAATTATTCTATTATCTAACCTAACCTGTGTTTACATATAAACCATTATATTATGAAATTTTTAATTAGACTGATTAACAAACTTGCAATGTTAATAAAAAAGAATAGTAAGCTAGTGTTTGGGTAAAAACAGTTAGTTTTAACCTTCTTTTTAATGACATTTTATATTGCAAATCTAAAGTTTTTCAAATAAACTGCTAACCCTTTTAACCCTAATTTTAAGGGTACTCAAAAATTTGCTGACCATCCTAATTCGAATCATAATCGATAAAAACTTGTATCTATCTAATCCTTAATTAAGAAAAATATGTGCATATATTCCCGTTAGTTGAGTGGGAACTTATAGTAGTCACTATTTTGATATTTATTATTAACAAATTTTTATAAAATTTATTACTATATTCACACACAAAACATGCCATTTATAGAGAAGTACTTTATTTGCGCTAGTGTTACGGAAAGCACCTACTTTACTGTATCCATTCTTTCTAGAATAATTGCAAATGAATTATAATGTGTTATCACATTCAATTCACTAGGAACAAGTACAATATACACCATGTGTATACATTGAATCCAATAAAGACTGTCACCACTATTAAGGATTGGGGTGTGCTGTTTGATTGCAAATTAATATTTAATGAACATGTAAATGCTATTTGTATCGAAGCTTTCAGAATGTTAGGATTCATTGTAAGAACCACACTTGCCTTTCACAGTTTTGAAGCAGTAAAGGTTCTTTATTACTCATATGTACATAGTATTCTTAATTACGCTTCAATTGTGTGTAATCCGCAATATGCTTACTATTGTGATACAATTGAGTTCATTCAAAAAAATTTTTTTGAAACATGTAAAGTTTAAATATCATTGGATTTTTCAGGAGAATTATTCTCAATTTTGTCAACATACTGGACTATTACAATTAGAAAATCGTCATTTTATGGCTGATGCGTGCTTCCTCTATAAGTTAGTAAATAATTATGTTGACTGCCCTAGTGCTCTACAGTTAATAAATTTGAATGTGCCCAGGTACCCTACTAGAGTCACACCAACCTTTCGTAAGCTAAAATATAACACTAACACTATGCAAAATTCGCCGGTAGCCCATATGATTTGCACCTATAACGCACGTTATAATGATTTAGACATTTTTCACATCTCTTTGTTAGCGTTTCGTAGCTCTATAAAATTAATCGAAACTTGTAAACTTTAAGTTTACTCTACTTCAATCAAGTAGGTTATTAAACTTATGTTTATAGATATTAGTGGATACTTCACTGGGACTTGTTCAGACAAACTGTATAAAAATTATGTGTGAAACATTTTCTAGAAAAGTATTTATCGAAAACCTCTAAAGTTCGCAAACGAGTATTAGATAAGGCTTGCATCTAAATTATTATGTTATATCTCAGACATTACAATTAATCCCTCTTATGCGGATATATCTGTACCGTCAACATCAAGTAATATGATTTTAATGATAGTGCTATTTTTTCATAATTTTTATATACAACTTACATATATCACAAATTTTCATAGTCACAGAAAATTTCAACCTAATTGAATTAATGATAAAAAAATTAAGGCAATTTAAAGACAATTTTGCCGTTCTTTAGTTAATTTCTTTAAAATGTACAACCTACAATTTACGGTGCCTTTAACTTGCCATAATTTTGTTATTATTAATCCGATTAAGTTGAAATCTTCTGGGCATACAAGATCTTTATGCTCTTTCCATTAAGGCAATTATTTGTTTTCGCATTACACTAGTTAAATAGTTGAAAATTAACGCATATGAGATATACACAACTACAACAATTTCTTATTTTTAGAAGATATACCCTTCTTCTATTGGGTCACAAACATCAGCAACATTATCATCGGATTGACCAAGAAAACAGAAAATGAAGACAGAAATAAAAAACTTAAGAACAAAATATTGATCAAGCCTATTGAACCAGAGCAGGTTTCTATAGAAACGTTTTATCGTATGTGCGATCATTTTTTGCCACTAGTTCCAGGACTGAAGACCTAATGATGATGATGCATAGATATTATTGATATATTTCTGAATAATCTTTGTAAAATTATTTTTAATTTTCAATTAAATAGAAGTTCAACATGTTTGATTATGAAAATCCACTTTTTATATGAATAGGTAGGACCTCAGGTATTACATGTTTGACGAACTTCAAAAGCTCGTCTAGGAATTTAATGTATGTGTATGTATCTATGAAACTATAGTTCCGTGTTCAAATTTCTATTAATTATAAAAAAGGAATAGGAAACAATGATGGTACGCGTCTAACCAGTTCCAGGACTGAAGACCTAATGATGATGCTGCTAAAAAGTAAGCAAAAAGTGTATTGCTAAAAATTTGTGCCTATTAAGAAAATGTTATGGGGCTATAAAGTTTCAATATTTGTATAATTAAGTATTTTGTTTATTTATTTTAAATTTAAATATGCATGGATCACAAATGTGAATAACAATTTGTCAAAATATTTACAAAATACATAATTTAATAGGAATGGTATTGTCAGTTTTTTCTCGAAGTGAGGTGAATTAATATATATTTATTGATGTAAATTCTAAGCTTTCCCATAAATTTTTATTTCAAACGACCTATGTTTTGTTATATTTACTCTTTGCAACATTTTCCAGTTTTACGTACTATGTCAATTAGGCAAAGTAAAACTTAAAAATATTACTAGTATACGTAACAAAAAACAGGGAAACACGGTAGCCTATTTTAGCTCTGAAGGTGATAATGGAGAAAACGATAGAAAAAGGAGAAAGCATGTATGTGGGATTTGTAGATATGGGAAAAGCTTTCGACAATGGAAAAAATGTGCGAAATACTCAAAAAGATTGGAATGAGTTTTAGGGATAGACTAATAGTACATAGCTTATACAAAAAGCAAACAATGGTAATAGAATTAGAGCAGGTTATGTAGATAAGTCGATTTAAGAAAGGGGTACGGCACGGATGTGCCCTATCCCTGCTAATTTTTAACTTGAACATTGAAGGGTCAATGAATACTGTCAAATGCAAGAAGACGTTTGGAATTATTATGCAGGGACAAATGATTGATATGTTTAGAGTTGTAGACGATATAGCGGTATTAGCATCTAGCAAGGAAGAGTTAGAAGCAGCTCTTAATGAAATGGAAACTTCTTAAATTAACAAAAATAAAACTAAAGAACTAGTGTGCAAAAGAGGGGAAAATAAATCAAAAACTAGAATACAAATAGGAAACGAAAACTTACAAACGGTTAAGGATTTCTGCTACTTAGGAAACCAAATAACGCGAGATGGTAAAAGAGCATAAGATATAAAACAAAGATTAGCACACGGATGTGCTACATTCAACAAGAAAACGCAATGACTGTGTTTAAAAACAACAAACATAGAAACAAGGAAAAGATTGCTAAAAGCATATGTGGGAGTACAGCACTTTACGGCTGTGAAACCTGGACAGTCGGAGAAGCAGACAGGAAAAAGATAGAAGCCTTTGAAATGTGGTACTACAGACGTATGATGAAGATATCACGGACAGACAAAGTTAAGAACAAAGAGGTTCTAGAAATGGTAGGGGAAGAAAGAAATATGTGGAAAACAGTAAAAATAGAGATAGGATGATACGCCACATAGTAAGGCAGAGGGAATATATTAGAAGCAGAGATAGGACAAAGGAGAGGTAAAGATAGACCTAGGTTAGACTATTGCACACAGACAGTCAAAGATGTGGGCTGTGGGAATTTCAGGAAAATGTTTGGGTTAGCTCAGAATAGAAACCAATAGAGGTATGTGTCCAACCAGTTCTAAGACATAAAACCTTATGATAACAAAAAATAATTGTACTTTAACTTGATGATTATTATAGCCAAATACAGGTGTTGGTTTTGCAATATTCTCAACTAACGCTGACTGCGCAGAAGGATTTATTGGAAAACTACTAATTCGGTAAATGTTTAAGTGTTGGAGGATCTTGGTAGCCACAGGTTGCTTAACCCCTTACACATACCACTGAGTATCAGTGAAATAGAGTCTATATTTACAAAACAATGGCAGGGGAACCCAGTTGTATCCAGACAATGGGAATTTCAGGAAACCGTGTTGGCTAGCTCAAAATAGAAATCAGTGGAGATACGTGTCCAACCAGTTCGAAGACGGAAAACCTAATGACAAAAAATAAATGCACTTAAACCTGATTGTTATTACAAACAACTACAGTTGTTAGTTTTGCAATATTTTCAACTAATCTTGATTATGCAGAGGGATTTATTGGAAAACTATTAATTTGGCAAATGTTCGCGTTAGGGGATCTTGGTTGTCACAGGCTCCTTAACATCGTTCACATCCACTGAATATTGGTGAAATAGAGTATATACATTTGCAAAACAATAGAAGGGAAACCGAACTGTATCTAGCAAGAAAGAGCAGTGACTATGTTCGAAGACAACAAACATAGAAACAAGGACAAAAGTGTTGAAAACATATGTGTGGAGCACAACACTGTGCTCCTATCAAATAGGAACAGTAGGAGAAGTGGACAGGAAAAGGAAAAAGCCGTTGAAATGTTATAGTTCAACATGGTCAGATAAAGTTAATAACAAAGAGGTTATAGAAATAGTAGGGGAATAAAGATATGTCTGAAACAAAAAAAATAAGAGAAATAAAAGGGTAGGATATGTTTTAAGGCATTTTTGGGCAGATATAGGAATAGAGAGGTATATGTTTATCTAGATCAGAATATTGCACGAGTTAAGGTTCGGGCCTTGGGAGCTGCCTTTTTAAAAACCAGTTCCAAAACTTCTTAACAAATTTATTTATTAATACAGAATTGACTTATGGAATTTTGACAAATTAATTAAATATTACTTTAAATCGAAATTACACCTGTTAATTGTACTATGATGAGTAGTCTAGCAAACTGCAACGCTAAAGCGGATCACTTGACTGACTGCCGGCTCCTTGAGCTCCCGGGCTTTTTACAATGTTCCTACTCCCCCTCACATGGCTGTGGAAACTTGCAGATCTCATGTCTGCTTATTCTTAATACTATTCATAATTACATTGTTGTAATCTTAATTTCTAAGTAGTCACGGTACCTGACCGTCTGTGACCTGACATCTGCAGTGTCACTATCGTCTGCGATACAAAGTAGCGCATCCGTTCTCATGAACGTTAATAAACTTTACAAATTGCCCTTGTATTTACAATGTTGCACTTCAAGTAACATTTTGTTACACTTTCTAATAATTTCCTAATTATTCTATTTCATAACATATACATCAATTGGGGATACATAACTCACACAGATAGTGAAAGATACAGATTATGAAAATTTTAGGGAAATGTCGTGTAGGTTAACTCAGAATAAGACACAATGGAGGTACCGTAAGATGGGGCTATTTTGTGACATAAGGTTTAACTTTGTGACTAGAACAATTTTTATAACAATTTTAAATTTCCCACTAAAATATAAAAGATTTGTGGTATTCTATTATTCCAACATAAAGTCTGTATTACGCTGCTACCTACTGACACTTTGTAGAACCACGGCACTTTTGTAAAGTGATGTGACATTTGATCATTTGCAGGTTATGTTTTTAGCAGCCTTATTGTGTTTTAAAAAGTAAGGTTTGGCTAAAGTAGACTGATAGATTAATTTAATCCAGGGTAAGTTTGTTTAATTATATATTTTACTACCTATGTTTACAAAATTTTAGTTTTGAAATTATTTTGAATCGTAATGTGAAATTTGCTTTTGATTGCTAAAACAGCACTTTCGGGTGCTACTTTGTGACAAAAATTATACGAGCGTCTCGCGCCACATCTGATCTTGGCTGCCGCAAGGTCATCATACTCGTCATTTACATATTTGCAGCTTTCCAATATGCTATAGTGATATTATTGCCTATTTGGTGTCAATATTCGAGATGCACCATTTTGCTGAGATTATTATCCTCACAAGCGGTTTCCAAAATTCGATTTATTGATTTATTCTCCTTTCTGTGAGATACACTACTGATACAATAAGTGATTTACTTTTTTCTATAATGTAATGAAGAAATAGTTTCCACTTGTTCATTTACAGAATTAAAATTATTAAATTAAAACCACCAACGAACATAACATCTGTGAACATAAACATAACCTCTCATACATAAACCTATCCAGGCAAATGACAACAAGGAAGCTATGGCCTTGACGGCAGCCAAGATCAGATGTGGCGCGAGACGCTCGTTTTGCTGTCACAAAGTTATCTTCAACTCTTATGTTATAGAGGTATATATTAATTTGTATTCTTTTAGTTGTGGCTATTACTCCGTATAAATCTGCTTTTAATGTGTCTAAAATGCCGAGGAAGTACAAACTTAAATTAGGCTTTAGGAATTGCAAGAATTATACTCAGGAAACATTAGAAAATGCTTTGCGGCAAATAAAAGAAACTAAAATGTCCATACGTAAAGCGGAAAAAAATTGGGGTACATCGAAACACTTTATGGGCAAAATTGAAAGAATTTTATAAAAGAGATGTTGACTGTCCAATAGTTTTTACAGACGAGGAGGAACATATTTTTGTAAATTATTCTGTTGTCATGGCTACATATGGTTTCCCCTTGACAACGTTTGATTTAAGGTTAATTGCTAAGTCTTATTTAGATAAGTTAGGCCGAAGTGTAGCCGCTTTACTAATAATTTACCTGGAGTCGAATGTGCTAACTCATTTATAAAACGGTATTCAAAAACAGTATCTCTGCGAAGAACTAAAAACATTACATATTCACGTGCATCAAACGATGCAATTGCGATTAATAGCTTCTTCGATAACCTAGTAAAAGAAATGGTTGGAATTCCTGCTGCCAATTTGTGGAACTATGACGAAACCAGTCTTGTTGATGATCCTGGCAGTAAAAAAGTAATAACAAAAAGAGGTTCAAAATACCCAGAACAAATTAGAAACTCATCGAAAGCTTGTACTTCGATTATGGTATGTGGTAGTGCTGAGGGGAAAATTGCACTTTTATATATAAATTATAAGGCGGAGCAAATTTATACCGAATGGACTGAAGGTGGTCCTGTAGGTGCTCGTTACAACAGAACACCTTCAAGATGGTTCGACCATTCTGTATTTCACGACTTGTTTATTCAACAAATGCTTCCTATTCTACGACGGCAAGAGGGAACAAAGGTATTAATTTGGGACAACTTGAGTTTTCATATTAATTTGGATGTTCCTCAAGCTTGTGAACAACATGATATAAAATTTATTGCACTTCCCATTCATTACAGCCCTTGGACGTTGCGTTTTTTCGTCCACTGAAAGTAAAATGGCGAGAAGTTTTAGAAGAATGGAAAAATACTTTTGCAAATACCTAAAAACCAATTTCCACAACTTACAAAAAATTAATGGATTGATTGCACAATGTCCCTCAGAGATCTTATA
Source organism: Platerodrilus igneus (assembly GCA_036346225.1). NCBI lineage: Eukaryota > Metazoa > Arthropoda > Insecta > Coleoptera > Lycidae > Platerodrilus > Platerodrilus igneus. Next base: position 11,272,581 of record JARFIW010000791.1, read on the forward strand.
GCCCAATTTCGTAAAACAGGAATTTATCCGTTGAATCGTCAACCAGCTTTTGACAGGTTTCCAAACTAGATTATTTATGAAAGTTAACTTACTGAATCGGTATGCGAGGTTTTCCTGGACCGATTAAAAGAAAAAAGAAAAGAAATTACAAAAAAGAAGAAAAGCAAGCGCACAAAAGTAAATGTTCCTCCAGGAAAAAGCATTCTCGCTGGAGATGTTACTGATATTACCAATTTAAGCAGTTTGGACATGCAACTGCCATCCACATCTGATGCCTGTAACAATGGTACTGGCAAAACAAAGGAACCCAAGAAGTGTTATAAGAAAATAAAAAGGTGTGAAAGCTACAGTACTGATAGTAGTTCCTCTATAGTTAACATTGAATTAGCTAATAGCGACGACAGCGTATAAAATGTTTCCTTAAGCGATGCAGAAACAGAAAGCCATGCTTTGCATACCGAAACAAACAGTTCTTGTGATCAAGTTACTGCCCTTACTATACAAGCAGGGGACTTTGTTATTGTTCTATATTAAGTAGATTTTATCCCGAACAAGTTACTGACGCAGACGAAGATGGAGTACGTGTAAAGGTAATGCAGAAAGCAGGCGTAACAACTTGGAAATGGCCACCAGTCATTGATGAAATAGATTATAAATTTGAGTATATTAAGATGAAGATAAATTTGCTAAAACTTGTAGGGACCTCAAAAAGGGAGCTTTATGAAATAGTAGAAATCAAACAATTTGAAGACTTTATTATGTAAATAAAAAAACTTACAAATTGTATTGGATTAAAAATATTTTTATACAAACTATGTAGTTTAAGCAAAAATCTTTTATACCTATTCTTAGGTACTATTTTTACCTGCTGAATTGCCGTTTTTAAGAGTGAATTTAACTAGACTGCATTTCTCTTGCTACTTTCAACATATTTTGTCTTTTATTTCATTTGTATGCTCCTTAGTATTAAATAAATATAACATTTACATGTTGTATGCCTTTCTTTGTGACAACTATTTCTTATATATGTATTACTACAGATAAATCCTTGTCACAAAGTAACCCCGATCTGTGGGGCAACATTGTGACATACAATATAATTTTTAGAAAGCATATAAGTAAAAGTATCGGTAATTTAACAAAAGAAAATGGTAACCAAAGGATCCAAGAACATATCGAAAGGTGACAGTGACAAAAACAAATTGGACAATTTTTAGTAATTTTTAAAATACTTCAAAAACTGTTACAAAGTAACCCTTGCTTACGGTATGCGTCTAACCAGTTCCAGCACCGAAAACTTAATGATGATAGGTAACAAAACACATGTTGTTTGAAATAAAAAGTGTGGAAAATTTTAGAATTTTCCTCAAGCAATATACATAAAACAAACAACAAAAATAGAATAGAGAAGTATATCATAAATCTCTAAAGGACAACCTAAAAGAACCACAACAGAATCTAAAAAATCAGGTATAGCAGAAAAAGTATTTTCTAACAAAAATTTTTTTAAATTCGTTTTAAACTGATGAAAGGGCAAATTTTTTATGCTAGCATCAAGTAAAAGGTACAACCAAAATAGTTATTTAGGACCATTTCAATTCTGTGTAGATATAGGTATCTTAGAAAATTCAATTTCATATTTCAATTCAGTATAAAATGTAAACAAAATACTGTGTATCACGAAGAGTTTGACCTATTGATATAAAAAGATATGTAGGTAACTGCTGCACTAATAGAATTGTTAAATTCACAGACCTTGAAGGTGTATTTCAATGGTGTACCTAAAATGTTGAGGGTAAGTTACTGTTAGAAATGATTTACTGCTAACAAAAGTGTTAGTCATCTTAGTTTGTATGTATTCTGATATGCACAAATAGAGTGGAGGTTAGGCTACTGTTAAAAACATTATAGTAGATTTTATTATTTACATTCAAGTTTCCCGCAAAAACCTCGTGTAATGGCGGATTGCGTTCAAGGTTATAGAATTTTGCCCTACAAACTTCAAACGATCCGACAAAGCCTTCGCATCTGTAAGAGGTGGATTATCTGTGTCTATGTTAAAAATAGAAAAGTTACCGAAGTCAGTATAGCACAAAAAGTAGTATTAATCATTAAAGTTTAAAGGTTCATCATACATATTAAAAAACAATAACCAATTATTACTATTTGAAAACTTATAATACATTTTCCCATAAGATTAATTAGTTTATCTCAGGAATTGTTTCGGTTGCGTTTATAATTTAAACGCATAGTGCTCTGCTGATCCAAATACTGGGATGTAGTATGGGTAAACGTCACAGATTATCCACCTCTTACAGAGGTGAAGGCTAGCGTTTCCCGCTTAATTGTTTTTCTTTGCGTACGCTCCAAATAAGTGGTTTTATAATCAATCTAAAATTTTCTTGTGTTTAACCTAACTTTTTATTTGGATTCGTATTGTATTATTTTTTTGCGTTTAACAATGAATATGGACGGAAAGAATAAAAAAGATGGCACATTTTGTGTTTTTAGAAGGGGTTCCATAAAATCTTCAAACAATATCTCTACGTTCCGGTTCCCAATAATGGATCGAGTAAGGTGAGTACCTACACTGATTTACCATTAATATAGGATAATCTGTGCCTACAGCATAGCTTGTCTTAGGTAATCTGTGCTTTTAGTTGCCCATTGCAATATTTCTACTTCCACCGATGTCAGGAATGGTTAACAGCACGTAATCGGAACGATTTACTGGCAATGGATTCAGACAAGCTGTATACAAATTATAAACTGTGTGAGAAACATTTTCTAGAAAAATATTTCTCGAAAATTACTAAAGTTCGCAAAAGACTATTAAGGCAATTCCTACTGTTTGATAAACAAGTATCGGATCAATTTGAACATACACCACAAAAAAATAGTAATTTTATCTGGTAACAACGAACATGTTCTTTGTTTTTCCCTCTAACTTATTATGTTATATTTCAGATATTACATTAATACTATAGAAGATTCCAAAATATATTTCCAAAGGAAGTTACTCCCTTTTTTGCACACATATCTGTACCGTCAACATCAAGTAATACAATTTAATGATAGTGGTATTTTTTCGTAATTCTCATATACAACTTACATATATTACAAATTTTCATGGTCCCAAAACATTTCAACCTAATTGGATTAATGACAAAAGAGTTAAAGCAATTTAAAAATGTCAATTTTGTCTTTTATTAGTTAATTTCTTTAAATTGTACAATCTACTATTCATGGCACCTTTAACTTGTCATAATTTTGTTATTATTAATCTGATTAGGTTGAAATCTTCTGGCTATAGAAGATCTTTAAGTTCCTTCCATTAAGGCAATCATTTGTTTTCGAATCACACTAAGTAAATAGTTGAAAATTAATCCTTTTTATTTATATGAGTTATACACAATTACAACAGTTTCTTATTTTTAGACAATATATCCTGCAAGGTTCCACCTTCTTCTATTGGATCCAAACATCAGCAACATTATCATCGGATACACCAAGTAAACAAAAAATTAGGGCAGAAATAAAAGACCTAAGAACAAAATGTCAATCAAGCTCTTGTTAGAGCAAGTTTCTTTAGAAAGGTAGACCTACATCAGACTATTGCATGCCGATAGTGAAAGATGCAGACTAAGGGAATTTCAGTCAAATGTATAGGTTAGTTCAGAATAGGAAACAACGAAGGTACACGTCTAACCAGTTTCAGGACTGAAGACCTAATGATGATGTATAGATATTATCGATATATTTCTGAATTTTTCTTTGTAAAATTATTTTTAATTTACCTTTTTGTAATTGTTTGTGTTAATTAGAAAGAAGTTCAAACTTGTTTTATTATTATGAGAATCTACATTATACATGGATATGTTTGACTTCAGGTAATACATGTTTGACAAACTTCAAAAGCTCATCTAGGAATTCAATGTACGTGTGTGAATCTTTGGAATTTTAAAATTCTGAGTTGAGATTTCTGTTCATTATAAAAAGTAAACAAAAACTATATTATGAATAATTTATGCCTTTTACGAAAATGTTATGGAGGATTTAGTTTCGATATCAAAATATTACAAAACACCTAATTTAATAGGAACGGTATTGTCATTTTTTTCTCAAAGTGGGGTGAATTAATATATATATATATATATATATATATATATATATATATATATATATATTTATCGATGTAAATTCTAAGCTTCCCCACAAATTTTTATTTCAAACAACCTATGTTTTGTTACACTTATTCTTAGCAACATTTACCAGTTTTACTCGTTGTGTCACTTCGGCATACCTACATAATGAGTAAAACTTGAAAATATTACCGATGTACGTAACAAAATAGATGTTTGAAATAAAAATTTGTGGGAAAGCGTAGAATTTTCGTCATACAATATACATAATTTAAAACAAACATAACAGAAAATAGTATAAAGAAGTGCATCATAAATCTCTAAAGGACGACCTAAAAACCATAACAGAAGCTAAAAAATCAGATGTAGTATAAAAAGCATATTCTAACAAAAATCTTTTTAAATTCATTTTAAACTGAAGAAAGGGCAAATCTTTTATGCTAGCATCAAGCAAAAGGCACAACGAAAATAGTTATTCAGGACCATTTCAATTCTGTGTAGGTATACGTAGGTATCTTAGAAAATTTGATTTAGACTTCGAGACAGATTATCCACCGTTCATTTACATTTCCAATGCTCCACCTGTAGGTACTACATTGGCCAGGAGGCGAGTTTTTTGTTGCCTGGAAATTTAGAATTTTGCCGAACCCTTGCCGTTCCAGGCAAGGTAGGGATCTTTAACGTGCGTGACAACACTCACACACGGGACCTCCATTTAACCTCTCATCCGAACGAGGGCAATTTTTGTGAAAAATGCTCACCTGCCATTTTTCAAGCAGTCGGCCGTGTCGGGATGACAGATTATCCACCGGTGGATAATCTGTGATTTCGATTCAGTATAAAAATAAACAAAATAGTGTGTATCTAGAAGAGTTTGACCTATTGGTATAGTTATGAGAGCGCCTACTGCACTGATAAAATTGATAAATTCACAGATCTTGAACGTGTATTTCGATGGTGTACCTGAAAATGTTGAGGATAAATTACTGTGTGGTTACTGTTAGAAATTATTTACTGCTAACAAAAGTATTAGTCGTCTTTGTGTGTATTCTGGTATGCGAAAATAGTATTGAGATTAGGTTACTGTTAAAAACATTATAGTAGATATTATTATTCCCATTCAAATTTCCCGCAAATACCTCTTGTGTAATGGCGGACTGCGTTCAAGGTTATAAAATTTTGCCTGACAAACTTCAAAGGATCCGACAAAGCCTTCGCATCTGTAAGAGGTGGATAATCTGTGTCAACGTCTTTATAATAATGTCTTCTTATTCCATAGTGAACCGTTTTTGCATTGATCAATACTACAAAATTCCTTACAATCGTAGGTATTAAAAACAACTCGATTTTTACATAATTTGAGCTAGTGGCAAAAAAGAGAGTTAAAAAACTACCGATGGCTAATTTTCGAGAAAAAGTGTCGTGTAGAATCTAATTGTATTACTAAAAAATATGTGTGGTATTAAAAGAAAGTGTCTACGAAGATTCAACCAGCTTTACGCAAAAGTAGAACATTGCAATATACTATTTGTATAACAGGCAATTTATGTGTTTGTTGTACATCATCAATAATTGATCTAATAAGACGTCTATAGTTTCACCCCCAAAAACTTCATTTATATGATTTTTGCACCACAAGAAAATCATTTACAAATACATAACACGCCCACACATTAAGCAACGCCCGTTGATATGTAATTTAAATAATTATTCTACATTTTGCACATATGTCATCAAAGTTACCATGTCTTCACATATTAACAAACAATTTGCATACTTTTTTGTGACTATTCTGCAGCTTGAAGAAGTAAGTTAAGAAGGCATATGCGATCTCATACTAACGAATATCTGTTCGCGTACAGTTAGTGTGATTATACTCCATTACTAAAAGGTAATTTAAAAAGACATGTAATTGCATACTGACGAACTTCCGTTCGTATGCAATTTGTATGGTTATACTTCGCGGCATAAATTTAATTTATAAAGACATTTGCAGTCGCACAGTAACGAACGTCCATTCCCATGTAATTTGTGTAACTATGCAGCATCACAAAAGAAGTGTTTTACCAACACATATGCATTCGAATACTAACGAACGTCCATTTGCATGTAATTTATGTAAATATGCCGCATCACAAAAGGTCATTTAAAAAGACATATGCAATTGCATAATGACCAACGTGCGTTCATATGTAACTTGTGTTATTATGCCGCATCACAAAAAGAAATTTTACAAAGACATATGCAGTCACATACCAACGAACGTCCATTTGTGTGCAATTTGTGTAATTATACCGCGTCACGAAAAGGTAATTTACAAACACATATGCAGTCGCATACCAATAAACGTCCATTCGCATGCAATTTATGTGATTATACCGCGTTACATAAAGGTCATTTACGGACGCATATGCAATCGCATACTAATGAACGTCCATTCGTATGCAACTTATGTGATTATACCGCGTTACATAAGGATCGTTTACGAACGCATATGCAGTTGCATACTTACGAACATCTATGTCCATGTAATTTGTGCAACTATGTGACTCTGTCACACAAAGGTTCTTTACAAATACATATGCAGTCGTATACTAAGAATCGTCCGTTTGCATGCACCTTGTGTAATTATGCCGCATCAAACAAACATACGTTAGACAGACATATGCAGTCGCATACTAACAATCGTCCATTTGCATGCAACTTATGTAATTATACCGCATTACAAAAAAGTGATTTACAAAGGCATGTAAAGACTCATACCAACGAACGTTCATTTGTTTGCAATTTATGTAATTATAGCGCGTTACAAAAAGGTCATTTACTAAGACATATGCAGTCACATATGAATGAACGCCCATTTGTATGCAACTTATGTGATTATGCCGCGTCACGAAAAGATAATTTACAAACACATATGCAATCGCATATTAACGAACGCCCTTTTGCATGCAGTTTGTGTGATTATGCCGCATCACATAAATGTACTTTACAAAATCATTTACTGTCGCATAGTAACAAACATGCATTTTCCTGCACTTCATGTAATTATTCTGTATCCTGTAAAAATTCCATCAAAGATCATATATTCTCACATATTAACGAACGTTCATTTGCGTGCGTTTTATGTGCTTATTCTGCCTCTTGTAAAAGTAAATTAAAACTACATTTGCGGTCCCATACTAACGAACGTCCATTTGCATGCAATTTGTGTGATTATTCCGCATCACACAAACATACTCTAAAAAAACATTTGGTGTCGCATAACAAATAAACTCCCATTTGCGTGTAATTATTCTGAATTTCGCAAAAGTTCCATCAAAATCCAGATGTCTTCACATATTAACGAACGTCTATTTTCATGCTTTTTATGTGCTTATTCTGCATCTTGTAAAAGTAAATTAAAAATCCATATGCGGCTCCATGCTAATGAACGTCCATTCGTATGCAATTTGTGTAATTATAGAACATCACGAAAAGTTTATTTGCAGACACATATACGAACGCATACCAAGGAACATCCATTCGCTTGCAGTTTATGTGAGTATTCGGCATCACGAAAAATTCTTTTACAAAAGCATGTGCAGCCTCACAGTATTGAACGGTCATCCGTTCGCAATATGTGATTACTTCGGAGCAGAAGAAAATAGTCTAAAAAGCATGTGTGTTATTCCTACATAACGAACGACTATCTTGCTTTTTATGTAATTACACCTTATTAAAAAATAACAGTTTGGAAAACATACGAACGAATGTCCTTTAACCTGTAATGCACTTGCATATAAAGGAATGCCCGTACACTTATAATACTCCTTAATACATTAATCAGAAAGTCAGATATTACAGGTACAAGATATATTTGGAATTAATAAATAGGGGAGAGGTGGGATAGATGACATACTTAGTTTTACTTTCAGAAAAATTGAAGATAGAAAAGCTGCATGAATTGTTTTTAATTGGAATTGGTAGACCGCAATATTTTCTAACATGTTCTGTATTTAAAACGCCATTTCCTCCAAAACCATCATGCCCGCCCCCATAGGGCAAGATGACATAATAAAACTAGTATAGATATAATACTGAAAAAGTAAATGATTTGTAAGACGTTCGATTTTCAGTCCATACAAAGCTCACAAACGAACATTTTTGGTGTTTTAGAGAGACCTGCACATTCGGAAAGCGACCACAGTTGACAATGTTGACACTGCAACCACCCTTCTTTCGATATTGATCGACTAAATAAGTCATTACAATAAAGACGAGCATAAGCCTCTTCGTCGTCCTTACCTGTAAACGGATTTTTTCTTCTTCACTTGATTCACATTCCACAAACTTCCTTGTTATCACCTTTCTGTTGCTCTTCCTCTGATGTTGCTGGGCCTTTTTTCGTTCTTTCTCTTCACTTGATTTTCCTTCTACGAGCTTCCTTTTAACCGTATCTCTTTTTTTCTTTCTCCGCTTTTCTAGGTTTTTCAGTTTCTTTTTCAAGAAGGCTTTTGAGGTACGGACTTTCGGGTAATACATCTAGGTAGAAGTTAACGAATTTATTAGTCGAAATGAGAAAGGAAAAGCTGGACATTTTAGGTATTAGTGAGGTGAGATGGCCAGATAGTAATGACTTTTGGAAAGATAATTATAGAATAATTACAACTTCTTCAACTAATGGACAGGCAGGCGTAGGAATAGTGTTAAGTAAAAGATTAGGGCATAAAGTTAAAGAGTACTTACAATTTAGTGATAGAATAATTATGGTTAGATTGAGTACAAAACCCACAGACACTGTTTTAGTTCAGGTTTACATGCCAACAACTCAGTACGAGGATGAGGAAGTAGAAAAGGTATACGAGGATATAAATAGTATAGTGAGAAAAGTAAAAGGAGATGAGAATTTAATAGTTATGGGCGATTTTAATGCGTCAGTGGGAGAAGGTAGTGAGGGAAAAATGGTAGAAAAATTTGGGTATGGCAGACGAAATAATAGAGGAGAAAGATTAGTTGAGTTTTGCCAGGAACATAGATTAGTAACTGTAAACACCCTATTCGAACAACATGTTAGGAGAAGATATACCTGGAAAGCGCCAGGTGATAGGGCTAGATACCAAATAGATTATATATTAGTTAAACAAAGATTTAGAAACCAAGTTAAAAACTGTCGTAGTTATCCAGGGGCTGACATAGATAGCGATCATAACTTAGTTAAAATGAAGTGTAAACTAAAATTCAAAAATTGAGAAAGGTTAAAAGAGAGGATGGGATCTAGGTAAGCTTAATGATAGTAGGGTAAAAGAGGAATATAAACAAGTATTAGATAATAAGAGCAAAGAGATAGCTGTAGGAGGGAACGTAGAAAATAGATGGAAAGAAATAAAACTGACTGTACATGATACAGCAACACAAACTATAGGTAAGAAAAAAATAGAAGCGAGAAAACCGTGGGTAACAAAGGAGATATTAGATTTAATAGAGAATAGAAGAAAGCTTAAACCTTTCAGAGAAGTGGATAGTGAAAGTAAGCAAAAATATAATAGAGTTAGAAATAAGATAGTACATGAGTGTAGAAAAGCTAGAAATAAATGGATGGAGGAGAATTGTAAGGGAATACAAGATGATTTGAGAGTAGGTAAGACAGACAGGGCTTACAGGGCAGTTAAAAAGTTTTTTGGGGAAGATAGGAAAAAATATAATGGTATTAGAGACGAGAATAATGAGCTTCTAATAAATAAAGTTGAGGTAGCAGATAGATGGAAAAGATATTTAGAAGATTTATATAAGGGAGACGATATGGATGAGTTAGAAAACGACCAAGAAGAGGATGTAGAAATAGGGTTCTCAATATTAAGAGAGGAATTTGATAGAGCTGTTCGGAATCTTAAAATAAATAAAGCGCCAGGGATAGACGATATTCCCGCAGAATTAATAAAATATGCAAGTCAGAAAACTTTAGATAGATTATATGAACTAGTAAGAGTAATATATGAGACAGGTGAGGTTCCAATAGATTTCGAAAAAAATATTATTATCCCAATCCCAAAAAAGTCAGGAGCTGATAGGTGTGAGAATTTTAGAACGGTTAGTTTAACTTCTCATGCTTCCAAAATACTAACAATAATAATTAAAAATAGAGTAGAAGCTTTGACTGAGAATTATTTAGGCGAAGACCAATATGGTTTTCGTAAAGACAGAGGGACTAGAGAACCTATACTAATGATTAGGGTAATTATCTGAAAAAAGGTTACAAAAAATAAAAGACTCATTTCGCGTTTGTAGATTTAGAAAAAGCATTTGATAGGGTTAATTGGATTGTTATGTTCAGGGTTTTGCAAAAATAGGAATCTCTCATAGGGATAGAAAAATTATTTACAGTCTATATAAAACCAAAGCATAGTAATTAGATTTGATGAAATAGAAAAGGAAGCTAAGATTAGAAATGGTGTTAGACAGGGTTGTATACTGTCTCCTTGATTTTTAATGTTTATATTGAGGAAGCTTTAAACTTAGCTAGAGAGAGAAAGAGATAGGTATTAGTGTACAGGGACAGAAAATAGACATGTTACGTTTTGCAGATGATATAGCCATTATAGCAGAGTCTAGAAAAGAGTTAGGAGAGTTTTAAATATTTTAGATGAGATACTACGGAGTAACTATAGTATGAGAATTAACTCAGTAAAGACAAAGATAATGACAAGTGAGTTACAGCCTAGTTCTAAACCAAAATTAAAAATAGGTAATACTGAGTTAGAGGAGGTAGATGAATTTTGCTATTTAGGTAGTATAATTACAAAAGATGGACGTAGCAGAAGGGATATAGTAGCTAGAATAGCTCAAGCTAGAAAAATGTTTTTAAAAAAGAAAAACTTACTAATAGCTAATAGTATTAGTTTAGATAATAGAAAAAGTTTCTTAAAGTCGTACGTATGGAGCGTTCTACTATACGGTAGTGAGACTTGGACAATTAAAGAAGTAGATAAGAAAAAGATAGAAGCTTTTGAAACTTGGTGTTATAGGAGAATGTTAAAGATTAGTTGGACAGATAGAGTAACAAACGAGGAAGTTTATGGAAGGATAGGTGAGGATCTCTGTATGTGGAAACAATTGAAGGCCAGGAGAGATAGAATGATAGGGCACCAGTTAAGACATGAGGGACTATTTGGTAAAGTCTTGGATTATAGACTACCAAATAAAAATAGAGTAGGAAGGCCTAGACAAAGCTATATTAGTCAAATTATTAGAGATGTAGGTTGTGAAGGGTATGTAGACCTTTTTAGACTAGCTCAGAATAGAAAAGAATTTAGAGCTGCGTCAAACCGACTTTAAGTAAGTTCGAAAACAAAACAAAAAGAAAAATAAAAATCAGTTAACTAAATGTCACCAGGACATGACTCACAATTGGTTAGCGGTCTGGCATGTTGGTAGCGTTTCGTTGCTTAAGCCTTACCATAACATAATTTAATAAACGTAACCATGGCATAACTCACAATTAGGTAGCGGTCTGGCATGTTGGCAGCGATTCGTTGCTTAAGCCTTACCATAACATATAATTTAACACTTTTCCTTTTTGAAGCGGATAACCAGGTTATATTTCATTTCCTTATAAATGGTAATCATGTAAATATGTTAGAGTTCTTTAACAACCATCAGGTTGCTAATATCTATGTAGAGCCAGGTGGATAGGAAAAAATAGAAGGATATAGGAAGACCTAGACCAAACTATATTAGTCAAATTATTAGAAATTTAGGTTGTGAAGGGTATGTAGAGCTTTTTAGATTAGCCCAGAATAGAAAGGAAGTTAGAGCTGCGTCAAACCGACCTTAAGTAAGGTCTATAACAAAATGATGATGTATGATGATGATCTAGGTAGAGGTCTTTGAAAACCTCATGGGCTGTTGCGCAGAACACCAATTTAAGTTATTTACGTTAAAGCGCATCCTAAAAACATTACAACTCAGCTGTTGATTTTTAATCATCTGTCATTTATTTGCGTATTAAGATTTGAGGTTCATTATTACTGTTTTTAATTATTATTTATAAGATTTCAGCCTTGATTCAACTTGAACCAGTTTTTCAAAACTACTGCAACTCAGTCTAGTTTTTTTATTTGTAGGTATAATGGAGGTTTCAATTCAATTAGAAGAATAATGTTTGGTTTTACAGATTATTTTGTTATTTCTGAGCTTTTAATTTTACAATGAGTAGCCGCAAGAAAACCGTTCACAGTCAAGGAAGAGAAATTATTTGTACTATGTATAAGTGCATGAGAGAAGAAAAGAATGAAATGCCTGTCATTCCTAAGAATAATTTATAAGAACGACTAGCAACAGCAACGGAAGTTGGACTAAACACAGTCGAGCAAATTATTTCAGAAGGAAGAAAATTAATAAGAGAAGCCCTAAATCTAATGTGGGCCAATTTGAGGATTGTGGTAGTAATTTTATGATTCTATGAAATATGCATTTTTAAAAAATAATAAGAGGACAGTATTTTGGCTACCAAGAGTTTTAAAAAATTTAGCCTGTCTATTTTTATCCACACACCCACGGAAACATGACCCACGAAGAACAATAAACAATACACCAAAAAAGTTACAGGTTTTATAATTTATATTATGTTGATAAATTATTGGTTATGCAATCCACATAGCATAGCAGTTGAGTTAATTCAGAATACGCATCCGGAAATTCAATGTTTGTAGATTTTACTTGTATTGATCTTTCTTTATAAACGATACCTCTCGCTTCCTTCATTGCGCATCTCACAGCCCATGAGATTTTGAAAGACCTATAACTAGCAGTTTTATGTTAAACAGTTTTTCTTACGTTACTTTGAGGTAGTGGCGGTAATTCCTTCAAAATATTTTCACTATTCTCTTTTCTGAAAATAGGCACACAAGATTGATCAGTGAGTTCTTCCCGAGATGTGCTTGCCGTAGCGATTCCTTGACCTTGTTCTACATATAAAGTGGTGGGAGTTTGTGTTGATTTTTGCGGCTCCTGAACATCTGCCAAATTTTAAGCACGAACTTCTCGTTCAGCAATAGGCAGGATCTCGGTTACATCGGTTGTTAGACTAGGTAAAAACAAATGATCGGGAAAAACATTACGGTTGATCGGGGATATTCTAGTTGCACGAAATGCACTTAGTGAGATTTCAAGTGTAGCTACTTCCTACTATGCTTCTTTAAATAGTAAGGACACTTGATAAATGTTGACTGTACAACCGGGATTCTCCTTTAACCATTGGGTAACGGCATTATTATAATACTTGTGGAGGGGACCAAAAAACTCTATGTCCAGTGGTTGGATACGGTGTGTGTAGTGTGCGGTCAAACAAAGAAACACAACTGAATATTTTTTAGCCAATTGTAAGACTGCATAGCTTTTGTGACTTGAATGACCATCCAATATTAACAGAACTTTTTGCTCTGATTTAGGTCTGACGTGATCAATAAAATGGTGCATCCATGTTACGAACAACTCTCCCGTCATGAAACCCTACTCGTTATGAAGTTTTAGAGTTCCTGTAGGTGCCCCGTCGTATAGTACCGGATTAAACCTTTTTTGAGGATAAATGATTGACGGTTTTACATAAATTCCTCCAGAGCTCACGCAGGCTACAATTATTGAATGAACATCCCTTTCTGCGCTCGTAATAACACCAACTTATTTTTTCCCCTTTTTTTGGGGAACACTTTAGGAGGAACTTGAACGGTTGTCAGCACGGATTCGTACATGTTAAAAATCATACTAGCGTGAATTTTATGATCGTTGACAACTTCTTCAAGTTTTCCAAAGAACATGTCTACCTCTGGTCGATTAAATGCTTCAGCTCTAGCGCGGAACGTGGCTTCTGGCAGATGCAATGATAATTGTGGATTACGTTTGCGAAAACCACGTAACCATCCTTTTCCAGCAATGTTACGTTCTTTATTCAAAGGATGTTTGCTGTTCATTTTTTCCGCAATTTCATACGTAAGCTTTCGGACATCTTTTGTTGTGAATCCAAATAAACGAGGTTCCAAGTCCAGAATATGTTTGGCTAAAGCAGCTTCGACTTCTTTATTTAGTGCACATTGACGGGAGGCGAGATGTTTTTTAACATTAACAGCAATTTTATTTTTGCCGATACTTCGACGACGTAAGTTCGCGTTCGGTACATTAAAGATCTTGCTTGTGTTGAGCCAGCCCAGTTCTTTATTGCGTATTGCTTCTAAAGCTTTCTCCATATCTGCTTCACTCCAACTTTCCCTATTCGTTTTTCTCTTATATGAGTAAACCATATGCAACAGAGTAGGTAGTTACCATTTTATTATACAGACTAAAAAAGGCGGGCAAAATGACATAGTCATTCAATTTACCCGTTACTGTAATATGTCGTTTTGCCTGAACTTGCAAACTTGAGATGGCAAACGTATTTTATGGACTCACAGCAATTAAAATTAGACAACTTCCATATCAATTTGCAGAAGCAAATCGACTGAAGCATAAATTCAATAAAGAAAAGAAAGTATGTGGTAAAGATTAGCTGGATTTATTTCTGCGTCGTAATCCAATCTTAAGCCTCCGAAAATCAGAAACTACAAGTTTGAATAGAGTTTTAGCTTTTAATAAACAAGAAGTAGCATTATTTTTCGATAACGTAGAAAAACTCTGTAGTGAACATAAATTCGAAGCTCATCGTATCTATAATGTCGATGAGACTGGTATTAGTAATGTTCATGTTCCAAATCGTATTGTAGCTAAGAAAGGTCAAAAATATGTAGGTGCCCTTACAAACGGTGAAAGAGGGCAGTTAGTGACTGTTGTTGTTTGTATGAGTGCTGCAGATAGTTTGGTCCCACCACTGTTCATCTTCAAAAGACAACGGACGAAAGAAGCGTTGGGAAGGAATGGTGCCATGTACAAATGTTCTAAATCGTGGTGGATAACTGAAGATATTTTTACCGAGTAGATACAATATTTTGCAACGTTTACAAGAGCTACCACAATTGATCTTGTTTTATTAATTATGGATAACCATTCCACCCATTCCAGCTTAGTCACATATAATTTTTACAGGGCGAACGGTATTAAAGTGATATCACTCCCACCCCCATACATCACACCGGATTCAACCTCTTGACGTCTGTTTTTTGGTCCACTAAAGATCGCTTATAGGTAATCAAGAGTGTGATAAATATATCAAATCAAAACAGCATGAAAAAATTTTGCAAACTCCACAATGAAGGTATTAAAAATGCCTACAACAGGAAAGCAACTATAGAAAAAGGAGTCCGTGGTTTTGAGGTTACTGGAATGCATCCTATGAATAGGTTCCAATTTTTTGACGAAGAATTTATCACCGCTTTACCCGATGTTGATATTCCAATTTCTTTACAGGATGCAGTAGCTATTGACAGTGCAACCCTAGATAACTTGAATAGTGAAGGTTTGAATCAAAGATTTCCTGTAGCTGGAACATCCAGATATGAACAAACACCAACGTTTAAGCCTGGACCATCTACTTCTACGAGTAAACGACGTCGCATATCTTCTACCTCTACCGACACAGATTTAGAGCTCGAGGAGCATGTCGATGACGAACTGATGTTACATGCCAACCGGCATGCATCACGTTAGATTTAATTTGAAAATAAATTGCCGCGTATTTTTAAACGCATACGTCAATTTCCGTCATCCCTGACAGCCGCGTCTGCGCTAAAGGATGCAGAGTGCGGGCGTGGTGTTAAAAAACGCCATTCAGATACGAGCCCTCGACGAAACAACATGTACCTGTGTCGTGTGTATTTTTTTTAGGGATGTAGGTTCCTTCTACTTTTGCCTTTGTGTACCTGTTACCTAATTCCTGTCATTCCCCTACGAGTACAGAAGTCACAGGAAGGACGGATCGTAATTTGACTCAACATGGCGTAACTGTAAACCCAACCTGCAAAATCATCGTGGGACTCTGAGACGAATTTCCGAGATGCCGCCATGTAAGTAATTTGTTTTGATTTAAATTGTGCTTGCAAATTGACTTAAAAAGTGGTTGCATCACTTTTAAAGCGTGGTCGGTATAAGTTACAATATGACGGGAATTATACCGCGTAAAACTATAACCATTGCGCAATAATATAACAAATGTCCGAAAGTATAACACTGACTGACGACGACGATAAGATTTTTGAACCAAAATTGTCAAGCAAATCCTTTGCAGATCTTTTGCCGTTACCAAGATTAAAAACTAGAAATCAATCAAAACAAATTCACCATTCAAAAATTATGACTTCGACTCCGGTGAAGAAAAAATTAGAAAAAAAGCAAGAGAAGAAGAGGATGAAACAGGAGAAGTTCAAAAACGTTAAAAGATGTGTTGTCGCTACGAAAAAGAAGAAGAATAATGCTGGGAAAGATGATATATGCTTCATATGCCAAGGTTGTTGTACTAATAGGGACAGTTAGACTTGCGTTGCTAAGGAAACCTTTAAAGTAATCAAATATCTGGCAATTTAATTCTGTGAGTGGTTTCAAAAATTGTTTACTTAAGTTGTTTATATTGGTTGTTTTGAACGCGACGAAGTTATGATACGATGTTATGTTACACCCGATTGTTACAAGTGTGGGCCCGGCTTTAAATTAAATATGTCCGTGTTCTTACTTATTTGCACATACCTGGGAAAAAAGTACTAATTTTTTTCCCGGGAAAAAAAGTAAATTTATAAAAAGTGACATTTTGTTACCTGTCACGAAACATTAAATGTCAAATATTTTTCCCGTCACATAAAAAAGTTATTAAAATTATTTGGCGGATATTACCAGATTTAATGATCGATTTTACCCGACAGGTTGATATAACCCACCAAAAATACAGATTCCATTTTTCTCATTTTACAAAAGAGAAATTATAACTAAACAATAATTGTTGGTGGTTGTATTAAGCATAATACTTTTTTTAGCTATCTCTTAAAAAACGCAAATTTCTAACTATAACTGGAACGGAACTACGAATTTCTTTTGGTTAAGTGGTCGAAATTCGACTACTCTCCCCTAGTAAGTATATAGAATGTTTTTGGGCTTTCTCAAGGAAAAAGTACAGCAATTTCCTCTACAGCATTAATGAATTGAGTGAATTTTATCCTACAAATGGAAATATCTTAACACAAACATTCTCTAAAAATGAAATTATGTTAACACAAAGTTTCTTAAAAGGATTGTAAATTGTTACTTCAGTTTAAACTGAAACAGTGTATTTGAATTTACAAGCGAACCAACAACAGTCTTGGCAATTTTGCTCTTTAAGTAGCTATTTAGTTTTTCGATTAGCCAACAATACCTGCCATTCAGCAGCTCTTCAAGGTCTTCAAAGTCTTCAAGATCCTATTGAAAAATTGGATATGAAAAAATTATATTGAATAGAAATTAAAACTTGTTGGATGTATTTACCCTATCGATAGTAGTAAAGTTTTGCCCTGTTAAGGGATCGTTAACTAATGGCACTAGTGCAACTTAAAAGTCTCTTTTAGTTCATCATCTGACTCAATAATCGTACAGGATCGTCAAATGGGAAATTGCTTTTCAGGGTGTCAGTATCAGAAGAAGCTGTTTCCTAAAATGAAAAAATTATAATGTATTTGTATGAAAAAAATTATACCGATATGTTAGAATAGAGGTTTTTTATCATCGTCATCATATATATTTATTTATAACTATACAGAGGCCTAGGCTCACTCTACTTGTACATTATTAGGTAATAAATAGTTTCTGTAGCTTGTTGCTTGGGTCTAAGGTCAACACGCGTCTCGTGACACAATTATTTTTTACTGTTTTAAGGTCAACTTTGACGTTTCAGTTTAAACTCATATTTAAATTATCCGTTAAAACTAAACTATCTATAATAGTATCTTTTAATTTGAACGGTAAAGGAATCTAACTGCTAAAACGCCTCTTCCACTTATAATTTATAGATCTGTACAAAAATAAAACATATACTTTCGCATAAATATTATAATTATAAAACAACACCGCACCGCGCCATATAGGTTTTGAATTTTATTTTTATTTGTTTTAACTTTGCATAGAATTATTAGAATTAGCATTGGATAATAAGTTTTGTTAATAAGTATTATGGAAGAGGAAATTATTTGTGAGGAGTGCAAAGGTTAACATTTATACGTCAAACATGACCTTGAAACGGTCAAAAATAATTGTGTGCCGAGACGCGTGATACGGTTGGGGTTTGGCGTGCTTTGTTGTCTCGCTGCTATCTTCGTTCGATGGTATGGTGAGTGTGCGGATGGGGAGAGTGAGCAGGTGTGCGTGTGTAGGTCGTGTTTGTAGAACATTGCTAAGGTGTGTAGAAGTGTGTATTGTTGTCAGTCTGTTTACCGCAGGGTTTGGATAGGGAGCTTGTTTAATAGGATGTTGATAAAAAATTTGTTGGTTTGTTGTGGGAAATTGAATACGAGGAAGTTGAGGTTGGGTAGGGCAATGAGATGGATAATTAATTTAAGGTGTGATTATTGGAGTAAGGTAAGAGGACATGAGTAAATGAGATGGAGTGGTGTTTCTGGGGTCTGGTCGTCGCATGGGCAATTGAGAGATGGGATTAAATGTAATTGGTGCAGTTTAGCTCTGAAGGAACAGTGTCCGGTAAGGAATTGGAAGGTAGAATGATGGGAGTGCGCTATGTGTTGAGGAATATCTGTGGTGTTGGGAAGTATGTTATGTGTAAATTTATCGTTTTGTGTGAGGGTCCGGGATTCTTGCCAGGAGTGGATAGGGATCGGTGAATTAAGGATTTGATCTCTGTTTTGAGAAGTGTACGGTAATAATCGGGATAGAGTGTAGAGTCGTGTAAGGATATGGGTCTGTTTTGTTTAAGGTTTCTGATTTGAATACATGAGTGGAGAGCTAGTTCTATAGGCGGGACGTGCAGGAGGGTTTAGAGTGTGGATGTGAAAGCTGTTCTATATGCTTAGGTATGATAGAGTAGGAATGGTCATATAATTGGGTCGAGTTTGTATTTTGTGGAAGGTGGGTGAGTGGGATCAAGAGTATGCTGCGTATCTGATTATAGGAAGGATAATTTGGGTAAGGACTAGTCTACGTGTGGCGTTTGTGTGATGTACGGGTTTTGAAAGTGAATGATGGAGGTTGTGTATAACGATTTTCGTTTTTATGTGAAGTTTGATCAAATGGGTGTTAGTTTTGAAACATATGTCTAAGTGCAGTCCTAGGTATTGGGCTATTGTGGAGAACGTGATTGCGGTGTGAAGGATGTGGACTCTTGGACAGCGTCGCAGGTCAAGGATTATTTTCAGGAGGAATATTTTGGATATGGAAAGGGACTGTGGTTGTTTATTTAGGAGAAACCAACTTTCAACGGAATGCATCAGGAAGACGGCAGTGGATTCAATGGATGCGTAGAAGTTGCCATGGATAGGAAATGTCACATCATCGGCATAGGCAAATGTTGATGTATTGGGGATATTTAGTTGTAGGAGGGGATTTATAAAGAGGCACCATAGAGTGGAGGAAAGGTGGGATCCTTGAGGGCAGCTTTGTGACATGGACTTGGAGGCTGTGAAGAAGTTTGAAGCATATATTTCTTCTTGAAAATAAGTCTAGGCATACTTAGAGCAAACGCACTCTGAATTGTTTCTAAATCTAGACGGTGAAAACGTTCATCATCGATTCCTTGTTCTGAAAAAAATATAAATAAATGGCATGCGATACTAAGCAGCAAAAGATCCGAGGAATATTTGGTATATAAAGGAGGCGAGGAGGGCAGATTTAACTATTTTTAGCAAAATGAGTAATAGCATACTTTGATATGTTAATGAATAAAAACCGAAGTATACTTAAGGCGTACTTTAACTTTTGTGTTGTAAAATACCAGAATAGAACATTTAAGAAATAGTTTGCATCAATAAAAAATAATTGTGTAAAACCCTTGCAAATAGTTGAAACCGCTCCTCCATTGGGGCATATTCTACAAATGCGAGGAGACGCAGATTCGACCTTAGATGAAAATAATGTGTCTCCTTTTAGCTCGATATACTTGACCCAGTGATAAACCAACTTCTTTAACCCGTCTGAAAAATACGTTTTCTTGAGGTCTGCAAAGTAGGCCTCCGTGGCGGCGATGACCTTCTCATTCGACTCAAATTTCTGGCTGGCGAGTGACTTCTAAATTTGGAAACAAAAAGAAGTTGCATGGTGCCAAATCTGGAGAATACGGTGGATGGGGCACCAATTCGATCAATTTGGCCCTGGCGAGGGTGGTTGCGCTTGTTGTACGGAGTGAACAAACGCGGCACCCATCGCGCGAACAGCTTTTTCATGTCCAAAATTTCATGCGGGATATGACCCACGTGATCTTTTGCCGTGCCTACTGTCTCAGCTATCTCGCACACCTTCAATCGGCGGTCTGCCAATACGAGGCGGCTCTGTGGCGTAGTAGTAAGTGTGTGATTACTACGCCCAAGCTCCCGGGTTCGAATCCCGACACGGTCCGCTTGAAAAATGTTAGGCGAGCATTTTTCACAAAAATACATCCTCGTTCTGATGGTAGGTAAAATGGAGGTCCCGTGTGTGAGTGTTGTCACGCACATTAAAGATTCCTACCTTGCTTGGAACAGCAAGAGTTCGGAAAAATTCCAAATTTTCCAGGTTAAAAAAAACTCGCTTCCTGGCCAATGTAGTACCTTCGGGTGGAGCATTGAAAAAATCACATGTAAGGTCTGCCAATACGAGATCGTAAATTTTTGTCATGTTATCCTCCGTGGTAGCCGTTTTTGGGACACCTGAGCGTGGCTCATCAAAAAACGACGTGCGACCACGTTGAAACTCGTTAAATCAATTTTTGACGGTCGCAATCGAAGGAAAGGTGTCACTGTACACAGCGGCCAAGCGTTCTTTGATTTCGCTGCGCGATTTCCCTTCCAAAAACAAGAATCGAATCACCGACCGATATTGCTCTTTTTCCATTTTTTTAAAATACATGGGCACGCCCGCTCCAAAACGCGAACAAAACAAAACTACGAGTCCGATTCGGCTAAAATTTCGACAGTAGCCGTCTACGAGAATGTACTATACAATAGTAAATTTCTCCTGCGATGCTTGCGCCATCGGACGGTGAGGCTAAGTACTTATCGGACCGCCCGCGTAGATATTGAATCTCGTATTCATTCAAATTTACTTTTCTCAACACCTATCATACATAATTTTAGCGTAAGCTTTCATCGAAAATTTTACCAGTATGAAACCGTCGGTATTTATTTCGTCGTGGTCTTGTAACAACAAAGGATCAACGCGACTTTCATTGTCGCTAAAATTATCAGTTAGATCATTAGATTTTAAAGGGACTGATTTGCCCCCTGGAGCTAGGCTCAGGGTCACGCTTTTTTTCTTTATCTGTTTATATTCTGAAAACCTATCTCATAACCTTTTTCCGTTTTATTTGTTCCTGTTTATTTTTTTAAAATTATTTTCTCATTATCTAATTCCTCTAATCTAGTTTTTTTCGGGAGTGTCCATGTAAATTCTTGATTTTCACGTCGTGTGTGTATCTTTTTTTTTTAATATTGATCTGGGAAATGGTCTTACAGATTCCGGTGTGATAACAGATTTTACTGAATCTAAAAAGAAAATTATCAATATTTCTTGAGTTAAGAAAATAATGGTTATTGTAATCAATTTGCATAGTGTTGGTGTTGATGGTCTATGTGACGTTGATGGTGGAGCTAAATCTGAAATAGAATAGGAAACCTAATAAAGTAATATTTTTTAAATTAAAAAGTATCCTACCATTTTGGACAACAACTGATTCTATATCAACTTTTCCAATTTATGTAGGCAGAAAATTCACAAAACTTGTTGCAAAAAGCAAGCCTATTTAAAGACCAGAGTTCAGGTTTTACAAATGATTTTATATTTTTTTTGGGAAAATGCTTGCTGAAATGCAGTTTTGGTTAATTGGACAATTTGTTTAATAGTTGTAGGTTTTCCAGGGTTCATTGTCATTCAGTTATTAAACGAGGTAGCGCAGTAGGTTTTAAATGGTCCAAAAACACCAATATTCTATGGTTACAACTTATGTGAGGTATGAGGAGGAACCGACAACATTGCGATACCGTTATTACAACAAAACTTTACAGTTTTGACTGTAACATGCGACCCGTGAAGAAGAATTTTGTTGTTTGCTTTATTTAGTATGACTTGAAGAACACTAAGAAACAATTAGGATGTTATCCAACCGTTTTCACTTTCTAAACGAAGGCTGGATGGTGGCGTGTTAGTAAGATATTCCTCGGCATGTCATATTCTAGGAAATACGTACGCTGGGGACAAAACATTTCCAACAGCATTCGTTATACCATTGAATGTCGTGAGCTCTCCCCGTTCTGCAGATGAAGCTAAGCTTACTTGCTTTTTACCTTTTTTTGGAAACTATTTTGACTGTTTCTAAAACGGTAGTAACTCCAGGCTCATCAATATCATAAATTTTCTCAGGTTTAATATTGAATCCGTTTAGATGGGATACATAATTTTCAAAAAATTCATAAACAGATTTTCTGTTGAACCTATCCAAAGCTTGTATTTTCATGTTTTTGTAGGCTCGAAGTTATTTGTTGGCTTGAGGATTTTTGTACACCAACGGTGTTGGTAAGCTCGAAGGTATATGTTGGCTCTAGGGTGTTTGCTGACTCGAAGGTATTTGGGAATCACCGACTACCCATTCTGCTGGAATCGAAAATCACGTGGAAGGGAGTGGATTGAGAAAGATAATTCAACAGAGGGAAATCTTATCAGAACAAAGACTGGTGCCCACGCGGCGTGTGTATGAAACAAGTTGAAAACCTTGAGGTAATTTGTGAACAATGAACTATTTACACGGACTTTGAAAGATTAGAATGCTATCGACGACTTTCCAAACAAGGTTTTAAAAACCTGATTTATTTTCTATATTATTGTGGGTGCAAATTATGGAACATAGCCTTGCAATTTAACCAGACTAAGAAATAACAGATCAGATCGTATCTTGTTTTCCATATGAGATCAAGGATTTATTAAGAATTTCAAAATCCTACTAAATATGCAAATAAATATACTTGGCGAATATTAACCTGTATTTTGTTCTGTCAAGAAATTTTGTTATATACCAAAAAAATGTGGTTACGCTGTTAAGGAAAATAATGATATTGACTACTCTCGAATTAAGACACTTTATCAGAAAATTCAAGTAGATCACTTAACTGCCGAAGAAAAATGTTCTATTTTAGAAATTTGTAAGGATTTTAATTATATGTTTTATCTTGAAGGAGATAGATTGAGTATCCACTTCAATGACTCACGAAATTCCAACCGCTCCTCAAATTCCTATTCATTCAAAAACTTATAGATATCTTGAAGTTCATAAACAGGAAGTTAACGATCAAAAATGTTAGAGCAAAATATAATTGAACCGTCGAAACGTCCATGGTCATCTCTTGTGCATGTTGTACCTCAAAAATTAGATCAACCAGGAAAACGAAAGTGACGTGTAGTTATCGATTACAGAAAATTAAATAATGTCACTATAGACGATGCATATTCTTTACCTAATATTACCGACATTTTGGATCAATTTGGCTATTTTATATATTTTTCAGTTACCGATCTTGTAAGTAATTTTCAGATTAAAAGGAGCTCCAGCTACTCTCTAGAGGTTAATGGATATTGTTTTGACTGGCTTACAGGGAATAAACCGTTTCACGTATATAGATATCATAATCGTCTTTGACTCCAATCTTGAAGATCATAATAAAAAATTAAGGGCTATTCTCTCACGTTTAAACAAACATAATCTCAAATTGCAACCAGATAAATGAGAATTTTTAAGAAAAGAAATTGTATACTTAATTCATAATATTTCAAATAAAAGTGTAAGGCTTAACCCAGATAAAACTAATGCAGTTTCTAATTTTTCGATACCTTCTAGTCCAAAGAAATTAAATCATTCTTAGAATTAGTAGGATATTATCGGAGATTCATTCCTAATTTTTCCCATATTGCTAAACCACTAACTCAACTACTTAACAAAAATGTCATTTTTAATTAGACCACGGATCAACAAAATGCTGTTGAAGAACTAAAAAATAAATTGACGTCAGATTTACTTTTACAGTATTCTGACTTTTCAAAGCCTTTTAATTTATTTTGTGATGCAAGTAAAGATGCTATCGGTTCTGTATTATTTTGGGATAAATCTAATTACAAAGATTTATTAAACTGTCTGATAAATCTAAAAGAAAAATTAATTTCTTCCAACATAAATCTTCTAGCTATCCTTAAATTGGGGTGTGGACTGGATCAATTACAATGGAATAAAGTTAAATTAATGATCTGTTATATATTAGCAAATTTTTCTATCAATATTAGTATTTGCCATAATCAAAGAAGAAATTGAAATAATTTTAAAAGAATTCCATGATTGCCCGATTGGCGGACACGGTACATTCCCGTACTTTTAATAGAATAGAAACTTATTATCATTGGCCTACCCGAAAAAGGATATTTCAAAATGTGTGTCAATTAAATAAGTTTAGTCGACGACGTAATTAAAACCCTTTACAAATAACTACAACTTCGTCAAAACCATTCGAAAAAATAATGTTAGATGTCGTAGGACATTTACCATTAACTGAAAACGGAAATCAGTTCATTTTACATTATAAGACGATCTTACCAAATTTTCACAAGCATTTCCTATTCCAAATTATGAAGCAGAAACTATTGCAAATTTATTAGTAGATAGATTTATTATTATTTTTGGAATACCTAATTCAGTTCTTACTAATCAAGGATCACATATTACTTCAAACTTAATAAAAAGTGTTTGCAAATTATTTAAGATTGAAAAATTACAGTAATGTGCTTTTATACCATTCATTTACATTTCTAATGCTCCACCCGAGGGTACTACATTGGCCAGGAGGCGAGTTTTTTGTTGCCTAGAAATTTAGAATTTTGCCGAACCCTTGCCGTTCCAGGCAAGGTAGGGATCTTTAACGTGCGTGACAACACTCACACACGGGACCTCCATTTATCCTCTCATCCGAACGAGGGCGTAATTTTTGTGAAAAATGCTCACCTGCCATTTTTCAAGCAGTCGGCCGTGTCGGGATTTGAACCCGGGACCTTGGGATCCGTAGTCTTACGCTTACTACATTGATCCATGGCGACGCCTTGTGCTTTTAAACCACAAACCAATGGCACACTTGAACGAAGTCATTCCACCTTGTCAGACTATTTAAAATATTATATTTCTCCCTCTCAAGTTGATTAGGATTTTTGGCTAAATCTTACCATGTTTTCGTATAATACAAATCCCCATACCTCTACAAAATATTCCCCGTATCAATTAGTTTTTGGAAATAAACTTGTATTACCTGTATCTATAACACGAAAACCTGAATTTCATTATACATATGATGATTATTTAGTTAATTTGAAAACGAAATTACAACATATGCAAAAAATTGATCGGGAAAACTTAATTTAAAAGAAAATGAATGTTAAAAAAAATTTGATAAACAAATTCAGAAAAGTCTTACATATCATGAAGGTGATTTAGTATTATTGAAAAATGAAGATTCAAAGCCTCATCATTTTAAAGCATAATTACACTGGTCCTTATGAGTAGGTCCCTTGTGGGGTGTAGGGCGCAGGTGTATCATCCACCCGATCCAAATTTACATGTAAATTCCCATAAGGAGGTGGAGCTCCATCCGGAGGATCCTCCAGGTAGAATTCGTCGCCGCAGCGCCTTCGAGTTAACTTAGGTTAGCTGTACTGTTTTTAAATCATTTTTACCCTCACCCCTAAAAATCGGTAACCCAACCCCTTAAATTTTCGTGATACCTCTCGGTGTCTATCCGTACCGCACGACATTTGTATTCCCACTTTTTTAATTTTTTTATCTTAAGGTCAACCTTTATCAAGTTACAACCCCTAAACCCCAATTTTATAACTTTTTTATTTATAAACATTTCCTTAACGCGTAAAGTATTGGATATACTCAAATTTTCTTGAAAGTCCGAATTCGATATTGTTTTTAGTTTAGAACCAACCCCTAGCCAAGTTACAATCCCAAAACCCCAAATTTTGTAACTTTTTATTTATAAACGTTTTCTAAACGTGTAAAACATGGGATATGCTTAAATTTTCTCGGAAGTCCAAACCCGACATTAAATTTTCTCGGAAGTCCAAACCCGACATTAATTTTATTCTAAGACCAACCCCTAACCAAGTTACAACACTTAAACCCCAAATTTTAGAGCTCTTTTATTTATAAACATTTCCCTAACGCGCAAAGTATTGGATATGCTCAAATTTTCTTGAAAGTCCGAATCCGACATTGTTTTTAGTTTAGGACCAACCCCTAGCGAAGTTACAATCCCCAAACTACAAATTTTATAACTTTTCTATTTATTAACATTTCCTTAACGCGTAAGACATCGGATATGCTTAAATTCCTTTGGAAGTCCAAACCCCACATTAATTTTATTCTAGGCCTAACCCTTAACCAAGTTACAACCACCAAACCACAATTTGATAACTTTTTATTTACAAACATTTTCTAAACGCGTAAGACATTGGATATGCTTAAATTTTTTTGGAAGTCCAAACCCGACATTAATTTTATTCTAGGTCTAACCCCTAACCAAGTTGCAACCACCAAACCCCAGTTCTATAACTTTTTATTTATTAACATTTTCTAAACGCGTAAGACATCGGATATGCTTAAATTTTTTTGGAGGTCCCAATCCGACATTAATATTAATTTATAACCAACCCTTACAACCATCAAACCAAAATTTTATAACTTTTTTATTTATAAACAGTTTCTAATCGTATATTGTAATACCGATTTAATTTTTCTTGGAAGTCCGAATCTACGTTAATTCAACCTTAGACCAACTCTATTTAAGAAATTGGTGTAAGCAAAAAGTAGTACAAATTTTTGTAAAACAATTTTACTTAATTATAAATATACAGTGTACGCTTAACATCTATTTTCATACATATATTTTTACACACAGAAATTTTCTGACGTAATTTAACTATAAAATTTAAATTTTCATTTTGGTATTGCATTTTTCTTCATTCCACTAGACCCTCACAGCGGGTTGTACTTATTCATTTTAAATTCTAAGTAAAACACTTTGTCCAAAGACCATCCCGACCCGTGGTGCTCAAATTCATTTGACTTTTGCCGCATAACCTGGCAGAAGTTTTCGTACTCGTTTCAAAGTTTGCTACCAGGTGTTATGATCACATTTTGTGTGTTAAACGATTTTACATCGGTAGTCTCTTGAGCAATACTCGTTTTGGTGTACGCACCATAAAGTTTACAATTGACTTTTACAGCCGTATGGTCCTTTAGTTTTTTGCCGACTAAACGAATAAATCGATGTTTCTGCTTGAGCAGAAACTCGGATACTCCATCGACAGTGTTGACGTTCTTTATTCGGTAGCTGGCCATACAGTTTTTAAACGTTGTGCTAACTATTTCCACCGCATCATCTCTCGGTAACAGTAGCTGCTGCACTCTTATGCCTATTGCTCTGTGATGAGCAGTGTACGCAGATTTTGTCACATCTACATCGCATACATTGCACCAAACACCAACTCGTTTTTGTTTAGAGGAAGTTTTTCTACTGCCTGCGGAAATGGACGATTAACCACCGATGCCGACGAGGTCGTCCCGTGCTTCTTAACATGATGCCTCCCTTAAATTGTCCATTCTGGTAAAGATAATGCCGCACGACTCGCAGTTTAAGCCTTCTGTTACTGGTTTGACCAAGCGCTTAAGCCGCGATGGGCTTGTACCATGCTGTTTTACCTGGCGGCGCTTGAAGGCATCGCTCCTGGTAAAATAGACGTGACAGGACTCGCATTTAAAAACGTTTGCAGATACGATTTTAGTACAGAACAAAATCCGCACTATAAGACTCTGGTAAAACTTGTAAGCGAACTAAATTATAACTAAAGAGTTAATCTTGCGCGTCTGCTTTATATACCACACAGAACGCAAACCAAAGGTTTCCGAAGACACCCGAACGAAGTTAAGGATTAAGCGGGGAAGCTAAGTGGCGTCATCTTCTGCCGGTCCTTGCCGCTCGTCCAGTACATTCAACACCAATGGGCGAATCCGGTTCGTGTCGTCCAGTAAAAACGCCGGAAACGTCTTCCATGTTATACGGGCTAGCAATCCATCGCCTGCATATTAAAAATCCAAAAAGTGGTAGCTCTGAACTACAGATATTAATAGCTGTAAATAAAATTATGTTATAGTTTTAAATAAAACCATTCTGATTAATAATTTTGTAAAACGTTTATAGCACACTTTTAATAAATACACATCTTTGTTATAATTCTTTTCATAAGAACTTAGATACCCATTTCAGTTATGTGGACACTGTCGATGGGGTACCGAGTTTCTGCTCAAGCAGAAGCATCGATTTATTCATTTAGTCGGCGAAAAATTAAAGGGTCATACGGTTGTAAAGGTCAATTGTGAACTTTATTGTGCGTACACCAAAACCAGTATTGATCAGGAGACTACCGATGTAAAATCGTTTAACACACAGAATGTGATCATAACACCTGGCAGCAATCTTCTAAACGAGTACGAAAACTTTTACGAGGTTATGCGGCAAAAATCAGAAGAATTTGAGCACCACGGGTCGGGTTAATCTTTGGAGAAAGTGTTTTACTTAGAAGTTAACATTAATAAGTACAACCCGCTGTGAGGGTCCAGTGGAATAAAGAAAAGAACCCTGCAATACCAAAATGAAAATTTAAATTTTATACTTAAATTACGTCAGAAAGTGATAATGTCGGGTTTGGAATTCCAAGAATATTTAAGCATATACCATGTTCTACGCGTTTAGAAAATGTTTTTAAATAAAAAGGTTATAAAATTGGAGGTTGTATCTTGGTTAGGGGTTGGTCGTAGACTAAAAGCAATGTCGGGTTTGAACTTCTAAGAAAATTTGAGTATTTCCAATACTTTACGCGTTAATGAAATGTTTATAAATAAAAAGTTATAAAATTTGGGTTTAGGGGTTGTAACTTGATAAGGGTTACCGATATTTAGGGGTGGGGGTAAAAATGATTTAAAAACAGTAGAGCTAGCCAAGATTACCTCGGTGGCGCTGCGGCGACGAATTCCACCCAGAGAATCCTCCGGGTGGAGCTCCACCCTCCTAATGGCAATTTACAAGTAAATTTGTCTCGGGTGGTTGATCCACCTGCGTCAGACACCCCACAAACGACCTACTGTTATGTAATTACTAAAATAAATTCTGAAGTTAATGTTACTATTAAAATGAAAAGAAAGGACATAGTGGTTCATATTAATTGACTAATGCCTTTTGTTGCAGATTCTTCTTAATAGCGTGTTTCCTGCATTACTTATGTACCAAAAACCATTATGAAATTCATCATGAAAAATTTTCACCATTTTATACTAATATTGGATGATTTTCGTGAAAAATTACCTAATGATACATATTTAGTTTTGCTTTATTTATGGTTTTATATTTTTTGTCTGCTCTACTTCTTGTGGAAGAGAAAGGGAGACCGGTAAGAAGAAAATGTCTTAAGACTAAAATGAATTCATCCGGTCTGGGTACAATGTGGTAAACAAGTTCTCTTGTGTCGCCGCTGACACCATAGATTATTCTTTCTAGATCCGCGGTATCGTAGATAGCCGCCTTCTACTACAAAGTCTCGTAAGATCTCACTTTTTTGTAAGTATTTGATTCTATCTCATGTTTTGTTTCCCATTTATAAACTAACACACGATGGATGATCCACGTGCGGGAGCCACTTAGGTAACTTGAGCCGGCGGCGAAGAATCTGGTGGTATCATGTGGACCTATTTCTGTAAGAATTTCTGATGGCTCATTTACTGTCTCTGCAAGTAAAGCATTTTAATCGTTTTTGGTTTTGTAAGTTTTTGTTGTGGTTTGTTATTTCCTATACTAAGTTGGGTGATTGCGAAAGTTTCGACTGCCAACTTCATACTGATGAGTTGTTTACAGTAAAAACATTTTCACTTGTGACAAAACGCCACAAAATTAACTAGAAATTAATTGATGTCATGGTTAAACAATTTAGCATGATTTAAGTAGAATGAGTTTTTGGAACAGCTTATAGTATTTCTTACGTCATTTCAAATTATTTTATTGCTGTAATCAACATTTGCAATCATTGATAATGCATTTCTGCGAAAGAATTTAAACAATATTTTTTAAAAATTTAATATGTTATAAAAAATCATTTCAGGAAAGGTCGATTAGTGTAGCAATTCCAGGTCATCGAATGTTATTTATTAGGCACTTAAATCCTTTCAAAGGTCTACGCCATCCGGTATATTTGTTCTCAGCTTAAGCAAAATATACTGCTATATCTTTTATGAGCAATAGATAAGCAATTTTAATACTGCTATATTTTCTTTATAAAAATGTAAATTTGCGATTATATAGAATATAATTATGATTAAACTTGAAAATAAATAAATAGATAAAACATAAGAACAGTAGTCAGTTAATTGAATTTAGTTTGGTTCAGTGGTGGTAATATTGAAAGCACATACAAAAATTGTTAACAATGAGAGGTAAATATAGTCTTTTTATACACATTAATTACACTATGATTTATTAAAAAGATTGTTGGATAGGAAAACCGCTCTCCTTTTTATTGTAACCTCAAGGGTTGTTTGACATAGTTCTGTACCGCATTCAATCTTGAGGCTCTTTCAATGTCTTGTAACCGTTTCTTAAAATGTTTGTATTTCTCATTCTTTGAATATTTTTATAAATCTTATCTTTTCCTCTACCCTCTGTTACTGTCTTAAACATTTCTTAATGTTATAAAAAAATTACAATTCATCCCATCACTCATTCTTTAAAGTGTGCCAGTAATACTTCCAAAGCCATTTCATTACTATCTTTATCCGTCCAGCATAAGCATTTCTTCATTAATATAATATGTTAAAAATTTTAACCTCCTAATTACGTCATTGCTAATGCCCAGGTTTTGCAACCGAATAGTAGTGATAGTCGTAAACTTTCTTCTCTATTTATTCACGTTCACATTCCTTTTATTTCCATTCTCATTGGCAGCGATCCAATTTATTAAATAGCAAAACTCTTTTACTTTTTCTAAGCTTACGGATCTTAGATTTACCATTAGCTTTCTATTACAATCTTGTTTATTAGAATTCAATACCTATATGTTTTGAGATTGTGTATTTTCATGCTTAACTTCTACCTAATGTTTCTTTTATGTTTTCTTATATAAAGAACGTATTCTACTATATGTAACAAGCATTCGCCATAACTATATAAACTATCGCAGCAGTCTTTTCTAATTCCTGCTCTAATTCTTTCAACTAATCTTGATCTTTGCGTTGATATACTTGCTTAGTATCGCTCTTCATCCTAAATTCAAACTAATTTACTGCGGTTTCTCCTTTATTTTATCTTGTTATATATTAATTACATCATGTTATATTTTGCAATGACAATGTTTTTGAAAAAAGTTTAGCAAACTAGTGATTTTAAATTTTTTGCAATCCCTGGGACTGCTTCTTTGGGTAGTTTTCCTGCATACATTCTGTTGCTTTATTTATATACTGTATCTTGTACCGTCTTGTACCATTACACCTGATTAAATCTGCTGAAAATTGATCTGTTTGTTACGGTAATTCGTGCGAACAAGAGAAAAGTAAAGCACAGTAAGCAAAATAACAATAAGCTCTCACCAAGTACCGCAACAGGAACAAGAGGAATCCAAAGAATTAATGCTGTGCTAGTTAAAAACGTCTAGAGTGGGGTGGGTCAAACAGAAACCTAAAGGAAACCCACAAAGAGAATGTTTTTATTTACAAAACTTCAAAATGAAGAAGTTATAAAAAATCAGCCTGCGGAGAAAGTAACATTCAACCAAAATATTCCGTAGCATTTACAAAGCATAACAAAATTTCCGCTAAAATAAAATAATACCTTCCTCTAATCATCCAACAAAAAATCACGCAAATATATAGTGGACAGTTTTCGGTCCTTTAGTTAGTATAGTATTTAAATATTTGTTGAAAAAATTTACCCTAACTAAGTACTTACTCAGTGTCTACGTCTTTTAAAAGAAAAAAATGTTAATATAATAGCGGACGCAAGAATAACACTGCTCCCAGCTGAAATGCGTTTGAGTTGGAACCGAATAAAAACTATGTAAAAAATACATCTAAACCATACCAATAAAAGCGGTCGTCGTCACTGCCATATTCTTAAAATGAAATCAAAGTAATTAGATCTTGCCCGATTGCTTTTACATAAATTTCCTCAACAAAATATACCCCAAACTGGAGAGTAGCTCTAAAAAGAATGTATAGGAGAAAAATTTTATAAAGTCAGTGCGATTCTACTATTAATAAATACTCCCCCAATATTAGTGGTTGTCGTAGGCACTTTCCGACGGTCCGGGCGAAGCAAAATCCATCTCAATACTAGAAAACCTTAACAAAGGAAATCAAATCATATAACCGAGCATGACGTTCTGCACTTGCCTCCAAGAGCATCTCAAGAATATTTCAATGGCTGGCTTATCTAGTATTTTGATAAATAATGCATAACGTTGGCGCCTTCGAGATCATCGTTTTAGATCATATAAGGTCCACACGCTAAATTATGCTAATTCAGAAAATGGAAAATCTTCTTTGTTGGTTCAAGTACAGCTTTAGTAATTATACATGCGTTAGATAGAATAAAACAACAGGAATAATTTCAATTTGCAGTCTTAATTCATTTTTTCAAATTCTGCCGAAGTTGATTTCATCTTTTTTATGAAAAGAGGTATTTTCGTACAGCACTTCCTCAAGACCATTGAAAAAATAACATGCAAACTTGAGTAGGTACAATTAATCTTTGAATAATTAGGTATTGAACTGACTACTGTGGTTAGTCAATACCAGGTTGGTGAATTTTACTCTTAGGAAGAATTTTCAATTCTAAGGAGCCTCTTGTATTAAATAATTAATATTAAGATAGTTTCGTTACCTTTACAACGAAGCGCACAATGTATTTCATACGCACAGAAATAGGGAGTTAGGACATGGACTAGCGTGCAACATTGGGGCATGTGTGCGAGATATGGTTACATGTTTTGAGATGAGTTAGACCGCAGAACAGTGTGGTTAAAGAGGTCGGATGTGCTGTCAAGCATACTGGTAAAAAATGCTCGTCGTAATTCTTATCTGTAATAATTACAAAGATATAGGTTTTCCGTGAGTGATCTATACACGATATAATAAAGACTACTAAGTGCATTAATAACAAAATTCTATGTTAGTAATCTATACGCATGCTTAATAATTAATAGTGTCAAATATCATTTAAAATGTACGTGTTAGTATGAGTGGAAAAGTCAGACCTAAAAGTACCTGTCTCTGAATACGTTATCGTTCCAAGTATTGGATATTTGTGTAGGTGTTGCGTGTCTACATCGGTTTGCTGTGATTGCTGCGACTTAGCTTGCTAGCAATATGGGATCGTTGTCTTCCGGTTATCCAATTACATCATCGCATTGTGCGATAAGTGACACATGGTAGTGCATATGTGTCTTTACTTTAAAACTGAAGTAGTTGTAGTTTTGTGTATTTGAGATGTATTATGATTTTTGGTTACCACCGGAGCTGCGTTTGTTTTTAGTTATCTTGTGTTTGTTCTTTTTAGTGAACGATATGCATTAAATTAGTCACATTTCATTTATATGAAAGTATTTGATTTTTGTAGTATGAGAACTCATCTGTTGGTAGTTTCGAGATACATATTTTGTGAGCTATTGATTGGCGCCCTGGGATTATTCACGGTAGTTAGATATTTTATAGTAATTAATTATGAAAAGTAAAAGTTTTATTCTCTAGAAGGATGGCCTTGCCTGTCACACAGTAGATAACTTCATTTTGGAAGAGGTGTCTTAAGTAAGTACACCTAACTTTTAACGAAGTTCCAGATGTTTCAGTATGATCTGGCTAGTTAAGACGAATTCAGTCCCGGATATAATTGATATAAGTGTTTCCAAAAGGTATCTATAGCCAAATGATTTCTTAGGCCTTTATAATAAAACCTACAGTAACCGTAAATCAATAAGTATTTTTTTAACTGTGTAAACTTATGAACGTGCCCATAGTAGGTTCCTATTACTTTTAAGAAATTAGAAAGTAATTTTGTTTGCCGAAAACGTTTTCCATTAAAATAAGTAATTCTTTATATACTTCTTTATATGTTCATGTGCTTAAAGTGTAATTGTGCAATTGAGTAAAGAGTTTCATACACCGTTTTTTTTCATAACTAATGTAAAAGTAATAGTTTCCAGCTTTGATATAATAAAAGATATTGCAATTACCGCAAATTGTGATTAATATGCAAACAACTGTTTGATTCATATAGTTATATTACTGTCCTTATCATTAGGTTTACTTTTGGTTTGTTTTAAATTAGTGTACTCAATTATTCCTCGTAAATTTTAGGCCAACTCAGATTTTGGCATCCTCTTGTTATACCTTCTAAAGAGTTTTTCTTATAAACCCCGTATTTCGAGATTAGGTGTCGTCAAGGATAATTCTAGATTAAGACTGGTATTTCCGGCACGATAGTATTCCGGGACACTCTATGAATACTTACGCCGCTCTTACCACTGATTTAGTCGGCAACCATTATTGTTGGTACAGTCGAAGTTTTCGCTACTTTATCAAAATACAAAATTTTAGTGAGGTACTTCACCGAGTTTCCTTGCGGATTACTGGCTAGATTTTTTGGAACCAAAACTGTACGTAAAATAAATAATCATAACCTACTGAATAAGCATAAATGGAAGACGAACTCTGTACTCATAATAACTGGATTGTTCGTTTCGGAGTTTAAAAACTTTTACCATGTCAGATAAAGAACCTTAGTTTTCATATTGTTAGTTTTCTTTATTTTCAAGCCAGACAATTTCATAAAACTCGATATACTTGAGGGATGTGCTATACAAAACTAAAATTGAAAGGTTTGATGGGGTTGATATTTGCTGTATTAAGTTAGTTGGTCGTAAAAGAGTGGTTGCTAAATTGTGACTGACGACTTCATGCCGATGAGTTGGTTGTAGCATAACTTTCACTCGTAACAAAATTCCTCAAAATTAACTAGAATTTATTTGTTGTAATGGTTAGAAAATTTAGCTTGATTTAAGTATTGTGTATTTTTTTAAACAGCGTTTAGTATTTCTTACGTCATTATAAATTATTTTATCGGTGTAATTAGCAACTGTCGGTCATTGATAATGATTTTCTGCGAAAAAATTCAAACAATATTTTTTAAAGTTTAATATGCTGTAAAATTTATTCAATGAAGGTCTGTTAGTGTAGTAATTCCAGTTCGTTGAATGTATACTTATTAGGCACTTACATCGTTTTAAAGGTTTGCGTCATTTGGCATATTTCTTCTCAACTTAAGCAAAGTATACTGCTATAACTTTTATGAGCAATAGATAAGCAATTTTAATTCTGCAATATTTTCATTTTAAAAATGCAAATATGCGATTATATAGAATGTATGATTAAACTTGAAAATAAATAAATAAGTAATAACATAGGAACAGTTGTCAGTTAATTGTATTTAGTTTGGTTTAGTGGTGGTAATGGTTAAACCATATCCAAAGATTGTTAACAATGAAAGGTAAATGTAGTTTTTTAATACACATTAATTACACTATAATTTTTAAAAAAATTTGAAGAATTGGAAAACCGCTCTCACTTTCATTGTAACTTCAAGATTTGTTTGTCGTAGTTCTCTACTGTATTCAATCTTGAGACAACTCAATGTTTTGTAAATGTCTTCTTAAGTGTTTTTATTCCCCATTCCTAACATTTTTTATAAATATAATCTTTTTCTTTACCCTCTATTTCTGTCTTAAGTATTCGTTCATGTTATGCAAAATTACATATGATCCCATCACTCACTCTTCTAATTGTACCAGTAACACTTTCAAGATTACCTCGTAACCATTCTTATCTGCCCTGCATAAATATATCTTCATTACTATCGCACATGGAAAATTTCTAATGACGACTTTGTTATTGCCCAGGTTCCGCAACCGTATAGTGTTATGCTTCAGGCATACATCTAAACCATAACAATAAAAGCGGTCGTCGTCATTACCATATTCTTAACATGAAATCAAAGTAATTAGATCTTACCCGATTGCTTCTACATAAATTTTCCAATCAAAATAGACCTCAAACTGAAGAGCAATCCTAAAAAGAATGTACAGGGGAAAATTTTTATAAAGTAAGTGGGAATCTATTATTAATAAATACTCCCCCAATATTAGTGGTTGTTGTAGGCACTTTCCGATAGTCCGGACGAAGCAAAATCCATCTCAATACCAGAAAACCTTAACAAAGGAAATCAAATCATATAGCTGAACATGACGTTCTGCACTTGCCTCCAAGAGCATCTCAAGAATATTTTAATGGCCGGCTTATCTGGTAATGATGTTATTTCAATGTCTTCAATATAACCAAACACAACATTGTACAGAAATTCCCGTGGATCTTCTTTTATGAGTAGCGGGTATTAATCGTTCGTATTATAGAAAATCGGATATTTCCAAGTTTGTGCTATAAGTTAGCAATCGACAGAATCCATTTGAAGCCGATACTTGTCTTTTAACTCATTATATCATGTCAACAAACGAACTCAAGCTTCGTAGAAGAAAAAGGATCATCCGAGATCGCTCGTACCACCAATTTATTCCTTTCTAAATAAGGAGCCGACACAATTAGAATTAATGAATTGAATAATCCACCTTAGAAACTCAAAAGTCAACAACAACTGATAACGGAAAACCCATTTAATGAAACACGTCGCTAAAATGAATGTAATATTTTTTAACCAAATTCTTTACCATCGAAAACCACGATTTACATGTATTATAATATTTTTTGAAGCAAGTGTTTTGATAAATAGATACCAGCTTTTAATAATATATTGAAAGAGTGATTTCCTATATTTAAATTATAATTGTATGTACTGATAAAACCTATTGCAGAAATGCAGAAATTAAACCTTTGATAACCAAAATAAATTTCCATACTTTGTAATAATAAAACCCGAGGTCTAGCACGTTATCAAATTAGAATAGATTGAACAGATTAATTTTGTTACTGATAATAATAATGGCAAATTATACGGCTAAGTCGAAATAAATTCGAAGTACATTAAATTTTATACCTGAATATTTAACATAAATTCTTCAGAATGATGAATAAGCAACTGTTTCAATTGACTAAGGCCTCCGGATTTGCTAATACACGCAAATAACCGTGGAAACAGTACTATATATACACTTTTAAATTAACTATGTGCCAAATTTTAATTACAGGACAGAACGTAACATGTTTCGCAGCTTTTTCAAAACTTTAGTTTAACGCTTTTTTGAAATTCTAATCTAGTATTTTGTACGTCGTACCCTGTTTCTCTTTTTCATTTAAGTTGTTATGTTCAGTAAAATTAACTAACTTCTGTATACTTTTTCCCCTACCCGCTATATTTTTTGCGTCTACTTTATTTATTGCTTTGTTTCTAACGCAAACTTTTTTGCAGAAGTTCCTAATACCTTGGTGAGATATCCTCGGGCTGCCGTCTTTTAGTGCTAACTCATTTTGTCATAATTATCCGTACTCAATACAATCTAATCTTAGTTTTGAATTTTCTATATTCTTATTCACCTTCATTTGTTGCCGCACTTTTATATTTCCTTCATTTCTTAAATCTAATATATCTTAACTGGTTCTCGAACTTTTCGCTAACTATGCTTCTAATAAATTGAGCGTTACATTAATAAATTTTGATTTGTCCTTAAGGGGCGGGGACCCCGTAGCAATATAAGGGTTTGTTAGTTAACTGCAGTAGTGTGGGAGTGGGTTCCTATAAAAGAAATTATAGAAGAAAATAGAAGAATTTGAATTAAAGAATAATAAAACGGGTGAAATACAAAAACTACATTATGCTATCACTTACCCTGAAAGTCGATTTTTTACTTGTCACAATTGAGGGGTGCCACACCGTCTGTTACAGCAATTTCTTTGATAGTATCCCTACATGGAAGACTTTATTGCTTTATAAAATACCTTAAAACACTTATTAAATTTTTGGCCAAATTAAATAAAATTGAAAAATAAAATGTCTTCCATGTACTATTCCATCACTGGGATAGCTGGATATCTTTTACAAATGTGTCTGTTTACCTAGTCCCTAAATAAATTCAAAAAGTATTCAACTTACACTTACGCTCTATTAACATCAAATAATTTCACTTTAATTAGAATAACCTAAATCCCTTAACCTCAATTTGGTCAGGTACTGCTAAAAAATCAAATAAAAACATTAAACCTAATGATTCAATAATCCTATCACCATTTCAGATTTTCCCGTTTCCATGTTAAATTACATCACATTTATAAATCCCAATTTCTGGAAATGCCGTTAATAACAAACGTAGCAAACAATTAAATACCAGCTTTCTCGTTCTATCGTCTTATGGTCTATTCCAAAATACTAAATTACTATGCTTTAACTAACACTAAATTTCACAAATAAAATTCGCATTTAACATCAATATACACTACTTCGATCGTTAATTTAGTCTAGCAAAATAATTACTTTCACTTTGAGTAATTTTCTAATACATAAATACAAACCATTTATATTGTCAGTTCGTAAATACAATATTAATAAATCTATACGTAAGAGTTTACATAATACTCCAATTCTTTGAATCTGAGAATGTCCAGAGACCTTCAGTGTTTCAATTTTAGCTATTACTACTCTTTTAATGCAACACAATCCATTTATTTGTATTGTAACATTTTACATTGCATGAATTGATTAAATTATATCTGCAACCTAATATTCGTGAATTTCACTATTCCGGTCTGGTAGTTTTTCATTATATTAACATTAAAGTGTGTGAAAGTTTTGCTTTCTAAGAAATTAGTTTATTATTATAATAATATACATCTTGTTCTTTACTGTTTAAATGTAACATCATTCTACTTTTATTTACAATATAAATAAAAATTTATTGTGCCACAGCTGCATTGGCAGCTATACTAGGACTGTTAATCACTTCTCCTAAACTTTCTAATAGTTCTTTCCTATAATAATCAAAGTCACCATCTACCTCATTAATAAAGTTACCCTTAATGAGTACTGTCTATTGAATTTTAAAGGAAGCTGCTCTTTAGTACACCAACCCCTATAATATGGAACAAAGTTGAGGCGACAAGCAAACATCTCAAAAAATTAATCACATTAAACAATTTATTCTCAATTTTCTGAAGTTATATAAAAAGAAAAGTACAAATAAACGTATGACAATAAACTGATTATATGTTAAGTGTTAAAGTTTGTTCCAAATCAAATATGGCTCTGCGTTCTGGATGTGCACGGAGTGCTCATTAGTTTTAGTAGTTTGACTAGAATATTACATACAAATTCTAGATTCAGTAGTGTTGGATTCACCAAGTGCATTTACTTCTAAATAATATTTAATTGCTTCTATTGAGAATTTCACATGAAAATAAGTAGTTACACTATGCCGATTCTAACCTACATCAAAACCATGACGCCTTTTGACACTGAAACATCTAATTGTTTTTACATTAGATCATAGATTAATAACTTAAATTAAAGTATTTTTTGGAGTATTTAGGTAGCAGGTCGCATGCGTTATGTAAAGTACAGGTTTCAGATGATAGCTCAAAATGCTGTGACAGTTTTAATATACTATAGGGTCAGAACTACAACTATTTATAGCGTGAGTAATTATAATCAAT
Organism: Platerodrilus igneus; assembly: GCA_036346225.1. Classification (NCBI taxonomy): domain Eukaryota; kingdom Metazoa; phylum Arthropoda; class Insecta; order Coleoptera; family Lycidae; genus Platerodrilus; species Platerodrilus igneus. The sequence continues at coordinate 11,312,628 of JARFIW010000791.1, forward strand.
GTAGCTACTTATGCAAAAACTTTTACCTTGTAGAGGTTTATAACTCGAAGTGATAAGTAAATAAAGCTAAAACAAAGGTACCTATTTAAAGTATGAAGTAAAGCTTCAGAAGTTTTATAACTTTGACATCTTTAAATGTCGAGGCAGCAGGCATGCAGATTTATAAATAAAATAGGAACACTTGTTGACGTATATTGTAAAATAGAATTATTTTTATGACTTCTCTTGATTTTAAAACATAGGTATTTTTCCGCATGCGTAATTGCCATTGCCTTCCATGCACTATAAACGTTTTAGCTCAAGTTTATAGTCTTTATACATCTTCACCGTATTTTTCTTGTAGCAAGTTTGTCAAAACGTTAGTGAATTATATATTATTTGAAATACTTTGTTAGAAAATTACGGAGCACAATGTTCTTTAAATACTTCTGTAACACCTTGTGACATTATTATGTGCTTCAGAAATAAAACCTATTTTCGCAAAAATTCGTTCTGATTCAACTGTACTTTAAATTTAGGGTTATTTAGGCACTCAAAAACTCCTAGTATTTCCAGGTGCTCGCTGAGTGACGTTGAGTGTATAAGTCTGTCGCCTATATACAGTAAACATCTGTTGTTGTGAATCGTTATCAAAAGATTGCCTGTCAGTATCATCTTCTGAAACATGGTGGGTGCATGCTTTAAACCAAGTGCGTTCTGCGTATACAAAAAGCTGTCCTTGTCATGTTTTCCCTCCATTTCCACCTGATGATTGCTCGATACCAAATTTAAGGGAAAGGACTGATATTTTGTTAACATCTCGAATTTCTCCGTAGTATTCTGCAATGAGTACTTATCGCCCACAGCTTTTCATTGAGTATTCTGTAATCAAAAATTATTTAATATTTGCGCTTACCTGAGGGGTTTAATTTATAGAATAGTACTGAACTCCTCCACGTGGAATTTGAATGTTTAATGTCTTGATCTAGTCAGTCTGCTATTTGCTTATTCACTTCCGCTTGACACGCTTAACGCTTCTTGGGTTAATTGAATTTTATGTTTTGCCGTGTATGTGGAAGTCAAAGTTATTTCTTCACAATGAAATATAATCTTTATGCTCAAAACATAAATCGTTTATTGTTCTCCCTTCGTCTGCATTAACATTATTATTAAAACGAATATATTGATATCTTCTGTTAGCATTTAGTTACAATCCGAGTTACGTTTTGGGCCTTAGGAGCGGTCTTTTTAAAAACTTCTTCCAAAACTTCTTGTAACAAATTTTATTACTTAAACAGATATTAATTATGGAATTTTGACAAACTGATATAATTATTCTAAGTCGAAATAAAATAATAATTGAATTAATAGTAGGGCGAGTAGCTTAAGCAAACAACAATGTTAAAGCTGAAATACTCAAGACTGACTGACTGATCTGGGGCTTCCGGGGTATTTATGTTGTGCCTGCCCCTCGCAAGTCTGTGGGAACTTGCAGAGCTCATGTCTGCTTATTTCTTTATTCTATTCATTATATAATGTAACAATCTTAATTTCTAAGTAATCGCGGTTTCTTAACCGCCCGTGACCTGCACCTGCAGTATCACTTACGTCTGGAATACAATGTATTGCATACGTTCTCACAACTTGCTTATGAACTTTCAATAACCTTTATTTATCCTCGAATTTACAATGTTGCATTTGATTTACGTTTCTTTATAATTTTCTAATAATTCCTATTTATTTGTACATATATAGATTAGTATACGTAACTTCTGTAGTTGTAGAGTAATTTTCAAATCAATTTCTATCCCATTAAAGCTTAATTGCTCTATTTCTACTGGTGATGTTAGAGTTATTTCTATCAGATATTTGTTTGCGTATAAAATCGCCCTAGCTGCAAAATTGCCTTTTACCTGTATTACGGCAGCGTACGTATCAGCTTCATATTCAATAGACGTGATTTATCATTTCAACATCACTATCTGAATTTACTAGTACGTTTAACTGTCTTGTTGTTCTAGCTTCAATTTATCGATTATTTATCGTTTTAGCACGATTTCTTTAATTTTAGACATTCACCAGAATGTTACAATAGTAAAATGTATACGACTTTGCAACATTCCTTTGAAATGTTTATAATCATATATAATTATAACAGTTTCAGTATTCCTAAATTCTCTCAATAGGGTTAGAATTATTTTTTTAAAAAAATATAATTTTTAGATTAGATGCATTCTTGATCTAAGGAAGTAACATTTTAGTTTATCATCGTAATTGATATTGCTCATATTGAAATGGTAGTTTCAAGGTTAAAAATGATATTATCCTTACCTTGCATGCTAAATTAGTGCAGTTTTATGATTCATTTTGTTTTGATAAATAATGCATAACGTTGGCGCCTTCGAGATAATCGTCTTAGATCATATAAGGTCCACACGCTAAATTATGCTAATTCAGAAAATGGAAAATCTTCTTTGCTGGTTCAAGTACAGCTTTAGTAATTATACAAACGTTAGATAGAATAAAACAACAGGAATAATTTCAATTTGCAGTCTTAATTCATTTTTCCAAATTCTACCAAAGTTGATTTCATCTTTTTTATGAAAAGAGGTATTTTTGTACAGCACTTCCTCAAGACCATTGAAAAAGATAACATGCAAACTTGAGTAGGTACAATTAAACTTTGAATAATTAGATATTGAACTGACTACTGTGATTAGTCAATACTAGGTTTGTGAATTTTACTCTTAGGAAGAATTTTCAGTTCTAAGGAGCCCCCTTGCATTAAATAATTAATATAAAGATAGTTTCGTTACTTTTACAACGAAGCGCACAATGTATTTCATACTCACAGAAATAGGGATTTAGGACATGGACTAGCGTGCAACATTGGGGCATGTGTGCGAGATATGGTTACATGTTTTGAGATGAGTTCGACCGCAGAACAGTGTGGTTAAAGAGGTCGGATGTGCTGTCAAGCATACTGGTAAAAAATGCTCGTCGTAATTCTTATCTGTAATAATTACAAAGATATAGATTTTCTGTGAGTGATCTATATACGATATAATAAAGACTACTAAGTGCATTAATAACAAAATTCTATGTTAGTAATCTATAGGTATGTTTAATAATTACTAGTGTCAAATATCATTTAAAATGCACGTGTTAGTATGCGTGGAAAAGTCAAACCTAAAAGTACCTGTCTCTGAATACGTTATCGTTCCAAGTATTGGATGTTTGTGTAGGTGTTGCGTGTCTATATCGGTTTGATGTGATTGCTGCGACTTAACTTGCTATCAGTATGGGATTGCTGTCTTCCAGTTATTCAATTACATCATCGCATTGTGGGATAAGTGACACATGGTATTGCATATGCGTCTTTACTTTAAAACAAAAGTAGTTGTAGTTTTGTGTATTTGAGGTGTATTATGACTTTTGGTTACCACCGGAGCTGCGTTTGTTTTTAGTTGTCTTGTGTTTGTTCTTTTTACTGAACGATATGCATTAAATTAGTCACATTTCATTTATAGGAAAGTATTTGATTTTTGTAGTATGAGAACTCATCTCTTGGTAGCTTCGAGATACATATTTTGTGAGCTATTGACTGGCGCCCTGGGATTATTCACAGTAGTTAGATATTTTATAGTAATTAATTATGAGAAGTAAGAGTTTTATTCGCTCGAAGGATGGGGTTTGCCCCTTGGATGTCACACAGTAGACAACTTCAATTTGGAAGACGCATGTTAAGTAAGAACACCTAACTTTTTAACGAAGTTCTAGATGTTTGTTTGCCGAAAACGTTTTCCATTAAAATAAGTATTTCTTTATATACTTTTTTGTATGTACGTGTGCTTAAAGTGTAATTGTGCAATAGGGTAAAGAGTTTCATACACCGTTTTTATTTCATAACTAATGTAAAAGTAATAGTTTCCAGTTTTGATATAATAAAAGATATTGCAATCACCGCAAGGTGTGATTAATATACAGGCAGCTGAGCATTTGATTTTGAAAACCCTTTTTCTTCAGCTAGCAGTTGTATATAGTTATATCACTGTCCTTCTCATTAGGTTTATTTTAGGTTTGTTTTAATTTGGTGTACTCAATTATTCTTCGCGAATTTTAGGCCAACTCAGATTTTAGCATCCTCTTGTTATACCTTCTTCTTGAAACTAAAATTTAATTTTCCCAGATTGTCAAGCCACCTTATCAGTGACAGAGAAACATATTTCTAACAAAAGTCGTGCAGAAGATGTTGATTTATCCGTATTAACATAAACTGACTTTTGTAGACTTCCGTACCAACTCTGAGCTCTATTTTCAGCGGTTTTTAAAAACTATCAGGAGGGTCGTTAAATAAATAAGGATGGGTAGGGTGCCACTGCACTTATGCAAAATATAAAAACAAGGATTATCGCCAAGAAAAATACAGGAACCTCAACGATATATTCTGTTATTGGAATACACGAATTTGTATTCATAGATGGTATAAACGTTTATCCTGAAATAAAATAAAATACATAAAAATGCATTGGAGACAGCAGTTTGCGTCTCAAAATAATAAAATCAATAAATCAGACAACTTATATGTACTTATAGATTTTGCTACTGGCTATTGGCGCACTTACTAAATTTATACACCTTTGACTCATATAAGATTTATAGAATCCAAAAATATATGCGCGGTAGTATAAACACAACCTCTTAAGTATCTCTTAAAATGTGATTAACCACTTCTAGAGTAATAAAAAAATTAGACTTGTTAGAGAACAAGATATATATTAACTAAAGATAATTTTGCTGCGAACTGACAGGAATTTACAATAAATTTTGTAAATGTTTAGTTACTCATTGTTATTTCTGTAATAAACTTGATTGTATCGAAGCCTCTAACGTAAATAGGCATTATATATTTCATTAATAAAATTATTAGTTTTGTCATATTTCTGGTACTGATCAAACGACGTACATTCTTAATAAATTTCTTATACAATAGAATCTTTCACCTAGTAATTTTAAGCCTTGTTAAAAAAGTATAATGTATAAAAAACTACTCAATTGTATGATAAATAATCAACATAAATAAGCAAATGCTAATAATAAAATCTATTCAATATGATTCATAACTTAAGTTCTTAAGCAGATCGTTTTAGTTAACAATCCTATAAAGCAAAAATTTAATTTAGTGTAAAGTTCAAAAGTCTAAATTTTTAAGTGTGATTATTAAGATGTTAGTTTTCAATAGGTTAAGCTACAAAGAATACATCTAACCTTGGATATCTTCTATTTCGACACAAATAGCCACTAGCGTTGTACGTCAAACATATGGTTTTCATAACAAGGAAAATCGACTTACCGACCTCAAACGTAGTGTGCATATTGATACAAACCCTCTGGTAGATAAACTCAAAACATGTGTGCGCCTCTAATACTGCATGATGACAGCAAAAACTCGTCCGCTTTGTTACGGCAATATCCTAAAGATCAGAACCATAAAAATAAGAAAGTGGAATCCACTTTAGGGAAGAGCCAGCGTTGAAATCTCTTAACTGTAGGTTTCCATTCGCATACAATTTGTACGCTATAAATTAGCTGTTACGTATAGCCACTAATAAACCAAAATTTTCTGGGTTAACTAAAAACTTCAATGTTGACTAAAAACTTCAGTGTTGACTAAAAATCTCCGTATTAATTAAAAATTTCAGTGTTGACTAGGAACTTCCGTGTTGACTAGGAACTTTCATTTTGGCTGGGAACTTCCGTGTTACGCTAAAGGAAACCAATTAAAATTAGTTTTAATCATACAAAAGCAGAAAATACAAACCATGATGAACTATCTAACTCATTGATCGATTTACTGCATAATTGAAATGCCAGCCTCAAGTCACCCTTTAATATTAACTGCTTCATCTTATTAGTAGGACGGCATAGGGTCGACTTTTGTAGTCCGTGAACAAACGGGGCCTCAACACTTGAGTATTCAAAACAACAGGTGCGCATAATCGCTCTAAATTACACCGCCTTGAAGATAATTTATGGAATTTCTAACAAGCACGTACGACTTGTAACATAATGTTAAACACAAAACTGGAGTACTTTTAACGATAAATTTGTTTACTACATAATTAGAATAAAAGGACTATAAATAAAGTGCTTCAAAATTATTATAACTTTCTTTTAATTATTTATAAGTTCTTGATATACGAAATACAGGATTTATATGCGTTATTGCTGGAGAGGAAAAACAGAACGCTACATTCTAAGGAGGTTTTCCTATACCCCGTATTTCGAGATTAGGTGTCGTCAAGGATAATTCTAGATTAAGACTGGTATTTCCGGCACGATAGTATTCCGGGACACTCTATGAATACTTACGGCGCCCTTACCTCTGAGCTAGTCGGCAACCATTAGTGTTGGTACTGTCGAGGTTTTCGGTACCTTATCAAAATACAGAATTTTAGTGAGGTACTTCACCGAGTTTCCCTGTGGGTTACCGGCTAAATTTTTTGGGACCAAAACTGTACGTAAAATAAATAATTAATACCTACTGAATAAGCATAAATGAAAGATAAACTCTGTACTCATAATAACTGGATTGTTCGTTTCGGAGTTTAAAAACTTTTTACCATGTCAGATGAAGAACCTTAGTTTTCATATTGTTAGTTTTTTTAATTTTCAAACCAGTCAATTTCATAAAACTTGATATACTTGAGAGATGTGCTATACAAAACTAAGGTTGAAAGGTTTGATGGAGTTGTTATTTGCTGTATTAAGTTGGATGGGTGCAAAAATGTGGTTGCTAAGTTGTGACTGACGACTTCAAGTCTATGAGTTGGTCGTAGCAAAACTTTCACTCGTAACAAAATTCGTCAAAATTAACTAGAATTTAATTGTAGTCATGGTTAGAAAATTTAGCTGGATTTAAGTATTGTGTATTTTTTGAACAGCTTTTAGTATTTCTTACGTCATTTTAAATTATTTTATTGGTGTAATTAGCAACTGTCGGTCACTGATAATGATTTTCTGCGAAAAAATTCAAATAATATTTTCTAAGTTTAATGTGCTGTAAAAATTATTCAATGAAGGTCTGTTAATGTAGTAATTCCAGTTCGTCCAATGCATACTTATTAGGCACTTACATCGTTTTAAAGGTTTGCGTCATTTGGCATATTTGCTTTCAGCTTAAGCAAAGTATACTGCTATAACTTTTATGAGCAATAGATAAGCAATTTTAATTCTGCAATATTCTCTTTATAAAAATGTAAATATGCGATTATATAGAATATATGATTATACTTGAAAATAAATAAATAAGTAATAACATAGGAACAGTTGTAAGTTAATTGTATTTAGTTTTGTTTAGTGGTGGTATTGTTTAAACCATATCCAAAAATTGTTAACAATGAAAGGTAAATGTAGTTTTTTAATACGCATTAATCACACTATGATTTTTTAAAAAAATTGAAGAATTGGAAAACCGCTCTCACTATCATCGTAACCTCAAGGTATGTTTGACGTAGTTCTCTACTGTATTCAATCTTGAGGCAACTCAGTGTGTTCTAAATGTCTTCTTAAATGTTTTTACTCCCCATTTTTAACATTTTAGTATAAATCTGATCTTTTTCTTTACCCTCTATTACTGTCTTAAGTATTTGTTCATGTTATGTAAAATTACAGATCATCCCATCACTCACTCTTTTAATTGTACCAGTAACACTTTCAAGATTATCTCGTAACCATCCTTATTTGTCCAGCATATAAGTATATCTTCATTACTATTACACATGGAAAATTTCTAATGACGACTTTGCTAATGCCCAGGTGCCGCAACCGTATAGTATGCTTCTGGCATTGGATGTCTTCCTTATTTATTCCACTTTTAATTCCCTTTGTTTCTATTCTCGATGGCAATTTAACTTATTAAATAGCCAAAATCTTTTACTTTTTCTAACTTTTCTGATCATAGATTTCCTATCAGCTCCTTATTGCTATCTTGTTTACTAGAACTCGATACCTATATGTTTTGGAATTGTTTATTTTCATGCGAAATTTCTACCTAATGTTTCTTTTATACGTTTTTATATAAATTATAAATTATTTTACATTTTACATTTATAACTTTTTTTGTTTCTTTCATGATTTACATATAAAAAGCACTTACCATATCTATAAGAACCATTACAGTAGCCTTTCCTAATTCCTGCTCTAATCTTTTCAACTAATCTTGGTCTTTGCGTTGATATCCTTCCTTAGTACCGCCTGTCATCTTAAATTCAAACTAGTTTTCGGTTGTTTCTGCTTTATTTTGTCTTGTTATATTTATTATCGGTAATATTTTGGAATAAAAGCTTAGCAAACTAGTGATCTTACATTTGTTGCACTCTCTGATGCTGCTTTTTGAGTAGTTTTCCTTTACATATTCTGTTGATTTAATCTATATATGCAATGTCTTGAACCGTCTTGTACCATTATACCTAATGAAGTCTCCTGACAATTGATCAATTTCTCTACTTTTTCTCAATTTCAGTAATTCAGGGTATTTTGAAATTCTAATCTAGTTTTCGTATTCTGTATCTTGTTTTCTTTCTCATCTATGTTGTTCATACCAGCTAAACTATATCGAGTAAAGTAACTGATATCTGTATACACTTTTGTCATCCAACCTGTTTTGCTTCAATTAGAGATATGGCTTCCCATATTTATTGCTTTGCTTCTATTGCAAACCTTTTTGCAGAAGTTTGTAACCTTTTAGTGAGATATACTTGGACTAGCATTTTTTAATACCAACTTATTTTATCACAATTTTTAGTACTTATTGTGGTTATTCAACCACTACGATCTACTGATCTTAGTTCAGAATTCTCTGTATTATTATTCATCTTCATTAGTTGCTGCACTTTATATTTCCTTCATTGCTTAAATCTAATATACCTTAACCGGTACTTGAATCTTCCTTTAACTAATATATGCTCTTACTGAAATTTACTTACATAATCAAACTCCAATATTCTTTAATAAACAACCTTTCAAATAACAATTGATACATCCTTAACAGCTTTTTTGTAACAAACCTCATCTAACATGTAATCTCAAAAAATATTTTCATACAAATATTAAAATCTGGAGTTATAGTTCAATATTGACACAACAGTTTATCCTTTCACACAATATCTTAATTCTAATATCAATAAAAATTATAAGTACTAGATAATTACTTGCTTACCCTAAATACAGTCCAAAATCTCTCTTTTTCTATTTAGGATTTTCATTCACAAATCGTTCCTTATTTAAATTTTATTATGTACAAAATTTTAGAAAATAACCGCACCGGAATTGCATTTGCTTTTAGTTATGTTGTATTTGTTTTTTTTTAATAAAAGATATGTATTAAATTAGTTACATTTCATTTACATGGAAGTGTTTGTTTGATTTATGTTTTAGCAGAACTCATCTATTGGTAGCTTCGAGATACCTACTTGTGAGCTATTTACGGGCGCTGTGGGATTATTCATAGTAATTGCATATTTTAGGAAAAGTAAGAGTTTTATTCGCTTGAAAGGTGGGGTGCCAGTTGCCTATCACATTTGGCCCCCAACTCGTGGGTTGTTAATCAGTTTTAATGTAGTTGTAAGTTAAAAATTTAATTAGGCCTGCTAATATGAAAACTAGTAGGAAAAATGCAGAAATGGATGAGGAAGGGATTGGGGATACTTTAAAACAATTAATTAGTGCAGTAAATAGTATGAATATAAAAAATGCTACTATGAAGGAATCGTTAGACCAGATTAATGTTACAGTTTCGGCGCAGACGCGCAAACTAAGGCACGAAATAAAAAATGATTTAAAACTGTTATAGAGTAGAACAAAGATGCTAGGAATGTAGAACGGGTAGGCGATAGTAAAAAAATACATTTTGGAGATATCAGTAGCGTATTATACTTGAGGAGTGTGGGAGAAAAGAGGATAGTGATCATATTGCTTTATGGAGAGAGCTTGGTAATCCGAACCTAAATTTTACACCGGAATTTTACACGAAAAAACTTGAAAGCATTTTTTATGAAGTAGGTGTTCCAAAACACTGAAAAATTTCTTTAGCGGTCAGCAGCTTACGCAGCTCGACCCAAGATTAGGGTTCTTTAAAGGAGGAAACGGCAGATAATTTCAAGGAGTTTAAACGCATGTTCTTAGATCGATATTGGGTGATGGAGGAGGGAAGAAAGTTGTTTCATAAAATGAAATTTGGGTGTTAAGGGAAAGGCTCTAAAACGAATTACTTTTTGAAGCTTGTTCGAGAGGTCGAATGTGGATAATGAGAATATTTTGATGTTGAAAATCACTTTTCCAGAGAGGTTTAACGAAGGATTATTAAATGTTTTCAAATGACAGTTGACGAGGTGGAAAAATATTTAAGGGTAATAAATATGACCGAAAGTAGTGGTAGGAGGGATTCAGAGTCCAATTGACGAATCAGAAATCTAAATTTTAATCAAACAAATAGATCCAATGCACCTATTTTTAATAACGATACGGTTAATCGTTCAGGCAGCCGATCGCATTACAACAATGATACAGGATCTGGGATGTCAAACACCCGTAGTTCTATAAGTGATGGGAATAATGCTCAGTCAGTCATCTATAGTTGCGACGTTATTTAATGCGAATGGTCGGGATTTGCTGTTGGAGAAAGAAATGGATTACAAACCAATTACATGGGCGCCAACGGTAAAATTGACTACAGAAATGTTTTCAGCGAGAGGATTGGCTGTTCCGGGTAGTCAGTTAGCACGCATTTCAAAAAACTTCTCGACGAATATTAATGAAGTTAATCCTAATATTCCGCGTCTTCCATACGGTTATGACAATATGCACCGTAAAGGAGCGAGCAGGTTTATTTGAAGCTGGAATTCGAAGAGTTTGATGTTTCATATCCTTGTGTGGTAGTGCCTGGTCTTATAAGGGTTTTGACTTCTTTATTGATCATCGAATTAATATAGACTTTTCACGAAGCTGTTTATCGGGTATTTTGAAGTTGTTTACCTGGTATTTCTAATGGCTATCAAACGGCGATAGGTTTACAAATGAAGCATAACCCCAACGTCCAATTAATAATTTGTGAGGTTCATAAAGACGAACCTCAAGAAGTTGATGTAAAAAGAAAAATTACATTATATGAACCCACGGAACCGATAGAAGTAAGGAATGGCTCGTCTTGGTGTCCAGTAGAAAATGAGGTGGAACTGGAGAGTCTTATTTACGTTACTGGAAAAATAAATTCAATACAGAATTCAGATTTATTTAGTAATTAACGTGGCGAAAAACATAAAAATATAATAATCGAGCAACAGAAAGAAGATTTTTGTGGTAAGATTCTAGGTGAATTGTTGAAAAGCGAGTACCCGAACGGTATTTGAAGTGGTATCTGCCCTACAAGGGCATATTGCTTAAGCGTGGTTTTCATGATTCGCCAAAGTTTAAATTATGCGTTCAAATATTCAAATTATTCACTTAGTTATACAGGAATATGAAGATAATGGGCATTTTGATGCAGAAAAATGTTTAACTATGCTTCAATATAAGTGTTATTTTCTGCGTATGAAGCACACAGTCACAAAGATATTAACAGGATGTGAGTTGTGCCAGAAGGCCAAAGTTTCAAAGAAAAATGTAGACGAATATCATAGCGCTGTGGCGGACGCCCCAAATAAAATTGAATGAACTGATTTAATGAGACATTTCTGCGTTCGCGAACAGGTTCCACACAGCTGTTAGTAGTTGTAGATGCTTTTTGCAGACTAGTAGCGCTCTATTTCTTACAATGTGCTATAACAAAAAGTATATTTCGTTATATTACAATAAGTACTTTAAGAAAGTTGGTCAACCGGAAATTGTTCTATCGGATAATGGAAGTCAATTTTCTAGCAACCAATAGAGGGATAGCTTAGTGTCGATGCGTATAAAAATATTTCATACCTCAGCATAATTCCCACAAGGCAATATGACTGAAAGGGTTAATTGGGAAATTGTCAGTTTGTTCAGGTCTCTGTCATGCGGTTCATTCGAAATGAGGTTTAGTCTTATATATAATAAAATTATAAATATGTGTAGGTCAGTTGTGGTTCAACTGGATTGAATCCTGTCGAATTTCATTATGTGGTCATTAACTTTAATCCTTTAATTAGAAACAATCGGTTTCCAGCCACTTTGATAAAACTTGCTCACGATAGGTTGTGTTCTAAAGTAAAAAAGCGTAAGCAGTTGTATAAAAGTGCTAATAAAGAATTGATTAAATTTGAGTCTTGTGAAAAGGTTGGGGTTCGTGCCCATCCGCAATTCTCTAGTGAAGACCGAGAAATAAAAAATTGCCTTTCCTGTATTTGGGGTCTGCTACCATAGTAGAACAGAAGCGTTCTAATTCCTACGAGATTGAAAGTACTTCTGTTGGAACTCTGCTGGCTATCTACAATGTAATGAATTTGAAGCCTTAAGTTTCACCATATGCTGTTCAATAGGATTGATGGATAAGCCGGGCTTCACACGGTTTTTCATAACTAATGTAAAGCTAATAGTTTCCAGCTTTGATATAATAAAGGATATTGCAATTACCGCGAAGAATAATTAATATACGGACAATTAATTGACCATTTGGGAACCTTTTTTTTTTCAGCTAGCAGTTTTATATAGATTAGTATCCTTAACCTTAAGTTTATTTTAGGTTTGTTTTAAATTAGTGTACTCAATTATTCGTCGTGAATTTTAGGTCAGAATTACTTTCCTGATCTCAAATTTTGGCATCCTGTTGTTATTCCTTCTAGGGTTTTTTCCCTATGAACCCCTGTATTTTGAGATTAGGCGACGTCAAAGATAATTCTAGATTAAGACTGGTATTTTCGATATGATAGTATTCTGAAACTTTTTTTGAATACTTACATCGCCCTTCCCACTGAGTTAGTCGGCAACCATTCTTGTTGGTACAACCTTGGTTTTCTGTACTTTATCGAAATACAGAATTTTAGTGAGGTACTTCACCTAGTTTTTATATGGATTACCGCCTAGATTTTCTGGGGCCAAAGCTGTGCGCAACAACTTTTTTAAATTAAATAATCAATACCTATTGAATAAGCATAAAAGGAAGATGAACTTTGTACTTATAATAATTGGATTGTTCGTTTCGGAGTTTAAAAACTTATTACCATGTCAGTTAAAGAATCTAAGTTTGTAATACTGTTATTTTTTTCTATTTTCAAGCGAGTCAATTTTATAAAACTTGATATATTTGAGGGAGGTTCTATACAAAAATAAAGTGGAGTTGTTATTTCCTGTATTAAGTTGGTTGGTTGCGAAAAAGTTTTTGCAAGCTGAGATTAACGACTCCATGCGATGAGTTGTTTGCAGCAAGAACTTTCACTCGTGACAAAATTCCGCAAAATTAAGTAGAATTTAATTGATGTCATGGTTAAACAATTTAACTTGATTTAAGTATTATGTATTTTTTGGAACAGTTTTTAGTATTTCTTACGTCATTTTATATTATTTTATTGGTGTAATCAGCAATTGTCGATCATTGATAATGCATTTCTGCAAAAAATTCAAATAATGTTTAAAGTTTAATATGGTTTAAGAAAATCATTGAAGGCGGTCAATTAGTGTAGTAATTCCAATTCATTGAATGTATACTTAGTAGGTACTTTAATCCTTTTAAAGGTCTGCGTCATTCGGCGTATTTGTTCTCAGTTTAAGCACAATATCCTACTATAACTTTTATGAGTAATAATAGATAAGAAATTTTAATACTGCAATATCTCCTTTATAAAAAAACAAATATGCAATTATATAGAATATAAGACTAAACCTGTAAATAAATAAATAGATACCAACATAGGAAAAACTGCCATTTAATTGAATTTAGTCTCGTTAGTGGTGGTACTGTTTAAAGCACATCCAAAAATTGGTAACAATGAGAGGTAAGTGTTGTTTTTTAATACGCAAGTTACGTTTCAGGCCTTGGAAGCGGTCTTTTTAAAAACTTCTTCCAAAACTTTCGTTACCATTTATTTGGTTTAAACAGAAATTACAATTGAATTTTGACAAACTGAATTAAAATACCCTAAGTCAAAAATTAAATAATAATTGGAGTTTAATATGAGTGAGTAGCCTAAGCAAACGGCAATGTTAAAGCTGAAATACTCAAGATTGATTGACTGTCTTAGGGCTCCCGGGATATTTATGTTGTCGCTGCCTCTTACATGTCTGTGGGAACTTGCAGAGCTCATGTCTGCTTTTGGGGTGTTCTGTCGTATTTTGCCTTTTCGCATAGTTCAGATTGGTTGATAAAGTCTGTGGTTAACTCTTTCATATCTTTAAAATAGTATCGTCTTATAAGTTGCTTTAATGTTTTATTGATTTCACGATGGTGGGTTTTGCCTTCGTGTTGATTTCTTATTACGTCGTTTAGTTTGTCAGGGTCGTCTACGGTTATTAATTTTCTTGTGCATCTGATAAGTTCAGGGCCGGAGTTATTAAATAATTTAACGTATAATTCTGAAAATCGTTTATATAAATGTTCGGTGTTGAAATAAAAGTAAAATCGTTTTTTCTCGGGGGTGTATTCTTTTAGAATTTTAATTATTTGTTCCTCGTTGTCCTCTTTGGTTATTTGAATTTCGTATATTTTCTTGTTGCCTATTTTTGTATATTTTACAGGATTGGAGTTGGTTAAAACTTCGGTAATTATAAATTGATTTGGTTTTATGTCGATTGCTTCGTTTTTAAATTTTCATCGCGGTTTTTGGCTCTTCATTCTGTGTCGAATGTATGGTGTGTATCTCTTTTGGGTAATCTCTTACTTCTGTCTCGTCTACGTTACCTTTAATTGATTTAGTTTCTAGTGCATTGAGCTGTATTGTACTTAGGGCGTCTGCGTTATCGTTATATATTTTTTTGTATATGATTTCGTAATCGTATTCCTTTAGTCTGATTCTCCATCGTTGTAATTCTGAGTTTGGTTCTTTAAGTTTGCATAGCCATACTAATGGTCTATGGTCGGTGTATATATAGAATTTTCGTTCGTAAGGGTATGGTCTAAAATATTTTGTTGTTCAAATTATGGCTAATAATTCTTTCTCTATTGTACTATATTTTCTGTTCCGTCTCATTTAGGGTTCTGGATGCGTAGCTAATTGTTTTATTGCTACCTATTTTTCGTTGGCTTAATACTGCGCTTAGTGCTACATTTGATGCGTCCGTTGTCAATATGAATGGTTTCGAAAAGTCTGGGCATTCTAATACAGGGTGATTCCTGAGTATGCATTTAATTTTGTCTACGGCTTTAACGAATTCTGGGGTGTGTTCAATTTTATTTCCTTTTTTTAAACAATTTGTCTGGGGTTTGGTTATCTGTGCGTAATCTTTAATGAATTTGCGGTAGTAACTATTATGAGTAAGTAGCCTAAGCAAACGACAATGTTAAAGCTGAAATACTCAAGATTGACTGACTGTCTAGAGGCTCTCGGGGTATTTATGTTGTCGCTGCCTCTCACATGTCTGTGGGAGCTTGCAGAGCTCATGTCTGCTTATTTCTTAATTCTATTCATTACACAATGTAGCAATCTGAGTTTCTACGTAATCGCGGTTTCTTAACCGTCTGCGACCTGCACCTGCAGTATCGCTTACTGTCTGGAATACAATGTATTGCATCCGTTCTCACAACTTGCTTGTGAACTTTCAAAAACCTCTCTGGTTTATCCTTGAATTTACATTGTTGCATATCTTAAGTTTCTTTAACAATTTCTAGTGATTCCTAATAATTTCTATTTTATTATACATATATAGATTGGGGGATACATAATTCGCATTACACTAAGATTTTTTTAAAAAAATTTAAGGGCTTTGAAAACCGCTCTCTTTTTCATTGTAATTCAAGGTTGGTTTTAAACTATTTTAAAAATATCTTCTCTAGTATCAGACGAGTGTCTTCCTATACTAAAGCTATTCAAGATTTAAATTTCGTCCTTTGGTCTTTAAAGGGACTTCCTTGAGTTATTTTACTTTTTATACTCGTTTTTCTTCCATTGGCGTTGGCGATTAAATAAGCGCTGTTTACTTCGTGTAATCTTTTTGATCTTATATTTGATATCGCCTCCCTTCTATTGCAATCTTGATTATTATGTCTCATTAGCTTTATTCTTTAATTATATTTATATCTATTTTTAATTTCTTGTCTGTTTCTGTTAATTCTAATATGTCGTCGATATACCACAAGCAATTGAATTTTCTCTTCTTGAACTAGAGGAATTATCTCTTCTATATCTTTTACATCCTCATCGAGTATTGATTCTTTCCCTTATTGGTTATGACTACTGTCTTCTCTACATAAATTAAAAATTTCCCGGGCATTTTTATAATCTATTCCAGCTTCCTTCAAAATCTTAATCCAATCTACAGTTGCCAACAGTTTTTGTTGTACATAAAGACTTTTTAAGTAATCTTCTTTATTCTACTCCACTAATATTGACATTTATCTCGTAATTGCTTTCCAGTTACCACTGTTTATTCAAAATTTAAAAATTCTTTTCCTAACTTTTCCTTTATTTTATTTTGTATCCTGTTATGAATTATCTTAGTAAATACTTTTGAAGAATATTTCAGGATAAATGGTTCTAAATCTTCCTTTTTGAAAGCATCAGAAGTCTACTCTATCGAAAGTCCGTGGGCAGTTCTCCTTTATACATTTTTAAATCAGTTTAAATACTGTTTTGTATTGCTTGAACACTATATCTTGTGACACACCGATTTTGGGAACCAGAAAAGAAAAAATTCAGAAATTTGAGAACTATACCGAAGAAGGTACCAAAATTAAAATGTTGAATTCCAGTAACGGGCAGGCAAAAGAAGAAGCGAAAAGTAAAAAAGCCTAAACCGAATAATTCAGTGTAATCTAACGAGTATTTCGCCTTTTTCTAGTGCTCAATTATTTAATTTGTCATTAATTTTTGCTAATAAAAAAAGTGCATTCACTAAAGAATTTCTTTACTAAATTCTACTTTTAATTATTTACAAAAGTCCGTTTCTACAAACCGGCTGCAATAATACAATTTTTTACCTAAATTTCCGGGCCAAAAAATACAAGCATTAAGGACTCTAAATTGCGCTTGGTATTTAATTTCCTACCTAATCGTCTATACATGCCGTTTATTCTTTGCCCCTGGTGCACGTCTTTTTTTGGCGATATCTCACAGTTGTGGATGGTGATGTTGCTTCTACATCTCCCAAATCAAATTTCACTGGTTGCACGAAATCTTTGCATTTACTGTAATGAACATTTTAAAATGATTCTTTGACATTTCTACTTAATTTTTTAAATCATAATTGTTCACGTTATTCGCACTACTTCATATGTTTTATTTGCACGCGCTCTTATGTCAACACATTAAAACGCAAAAATTGTAATTAAAATTTGTGGATATTCCATCTATCATGCAAAATACCTTCGCCCTGCTTTCTTTTGACGTTGTTTTCTATTATTATTTTTCACGTGTTCGTTATTTCTTTATATATCTTGAATCGTCATCAAAATTCCACCGTTACGGCAACCAAATATTACGTTGCGAAAGTCGGAGATCACGTCCAGCCATCAAATGATTACATCTCGTCCCCAGACAATTATATCACCGCGTTAACCGTTGCGGCAAAACTACTGACACTTCGTCCTTCTATCTGTCCAATCGAACCACATGGTAAATAAGTTACTTCTACGCGATTGTTAACACACAAACTTTCCCAGAAGTGTCACTACTTTGTGAACATTAAGATTAATTTTAAATAGAAAATAAATACTATATGGTATTTAGCGTTACACTGAGCGGGAAGATAGTGCTCGGAGTGTAAAACTATTGGCTTTGGCTAGCGGTTTGAGGTGGAGTGGCGTGGGCAGATGAAAAAGCAAGAAATAATAGCTAATTATTTGGAAGGTGCAGAGGACTATCATAGTAAAGCGGCAGGTTTCGCGATCCTACTTTGAAGCGTGCTGCTTACCTATCACTAAAAAAAAGCAAAAGAGAACTGACTTCTGCAACAAAGTTTGACTGTCTGTCATAAAACAATACACTTCGTTAATATATTAATGTTTAACGGGACGAGGGACGGTTTTTGTTATAATTACTAATAATACTCGTTCTACACAATATATGTATTTGTATTTTAATCTCAGGGTTTTAATATAAAGCAAAGGTACACAGTAAGCTACGTATATTAAGGACTTAACAATCAAAACAATGCATAATACGTGAACGAGAAAGGATACGACCATTTCTCTACACGGCATAACACATACTACTTATTAGGAGGTTAGGAGTGTGTTCCACTAAACTAATCATTGGCGTGCGGTAAAAGGGATCACGCTACACATGCTAATAAGACAAAATAACATAGAATATCAACAACAAACATGTACTCACCTATGGGACTACTTCGGTTAACTTAAAAGAAGATTGTGTACTCGAGTATATGCAGTTGAGCTCAACAGTCGATTTTGAGCGCGAAGATCAAATCACTCGTTATCGCTTTACATAACACGGTTTCTTTAAATGTTTATTGATACCTATAATTATTTTAAATAACATTACGGTGAGAAGGCACAAAAACGTAAAAGTATAGTGGTGAGTTGCAGTTTTTACATCACTTTGGTGGTGTTTCAATGTACAAGAAAAACTTACAACTCCCAAATCAACAACTTTCAATAAGTATAAAACTACCTACATAAAATCGCAACAATATACGATCCTTAAATATTATCTCCCATAAAAATAATCCTCTTTGTTAAGCTACACTTAAAGATTAAGCCTCAACCAATACCTATAAATATCATGTTTTGATAATTGCAATTATATTAACTTTCCGCTACGTCAGATCAACAAGCAGAGCCAAATTTAAGCTAAAAGATGGGGCTTTAGATTGATATGTGTTTTATATAAAGTACCAGTTTTGTCCGGAAATTAACAAAGCAATCTCCTTCAAACAGTACCAGCAGTCACCAGTAAGTAACTACGCATGTCAAAGGAACTCTGGGTCCGGATGTAAACCACACATTCCGGATTCAGGATGTCAATAGAAAAACGAGCAGCGTAGTTATCTCTCCTGCAAACCCGACAGCAGTACACTGTGGGTAGTAAAGAAAAGAAGGCCGTTTCAGTGAATTTTCCTAGAGGTAGTACAAATAGTACAAATAAGGCCAATTTCTAAATCTTAGAAAACTAACTACAAAGAAACTTGCCACGTTTTAAGTTCTGAGCAAAAGTTTAAGTCAGAAAACAATAAACATAATAATAATACTCAAAACTAATAACCACGAATTCCCCGCAACTGTGTGATAGCGACAAAATCAAGTCGCCGTATCAGGTATCAATGTAAATATCCAAAGCGAGAATTAAATTGTGGTGTTAATCACGTGTGCCGTTAAGGCTAAGAATACATCGCTCTTGATGCCTATACGTTTTAAAAGGAAGGGTATGAAACAGCACACAACGCAATATGAGTAAAATAGAAGTTCATACGTTATAGATTGCCCTTTAAAAAAATTAGTTTTACTTGCGAGCATGAAAATAATGCAAAGTATACCATTTTTAGGTACTGAATTTGAAAAAAAACGACGTAGAGTAAAATTTGAAGTTTATCAAAGACGTCAATGTATACCGGATAAATACGTGTATTTCTAAAATAATCATTATAAATTTAAAACTTATTAGTTAATAAATTCCTGATTTTTTGTTTAAATAATTGTTATCTGATGGTAAACAGAACACTAACGGTTCTGTCCTGAAAAGATTTATAACATCGTAAAAAGAATAAATACAAAATGGAAGTTTAATATTCACAATCTTGTAACCGTATAATTTTAAAGCAACTTCATTGTATCTTAAAACGCTTATCTTAAGGTATTAACATATTCTACAACTATTATGAAATAGATCATTAAATTGTATATAAAATTGAAGAAGAGTTAAAGACCTTTTCGGTAACTTTAAGATGAAAAGGAATTATTTTAAAGTCTGATATTAATTAATTTGGGCGCGAGTTACAGATTCGCAATATATAGTGCGAATAAAATAATATTTGTAAAGTTGCTTTGCAAGCACTTTGTAGAGATTCTGTTAAATTATAGTAAGTGTTCTAAAAAGCTAAGGAAGCATAAATTAGTACAATTTGATATTTTAAATGAAACGAAGTAAAGCTGTCATTTTAATTCTAGGTTTATTAGGGAAACCATTAATATTAAGATTATGTTTCTGTACACTTATGTATTTAACTTTTGACACCAATATCAATAATTTCATGTAATTTATGTGTGACTGTGATACTTTGGTAATTTCTCAGGACCCTTTCTGAACGTTTTACGACTTTCTGTCTAGATTAGAAATAATTAATATTTCCAATAGCGATTAAAGCACATGGCCGGATATTGTAAACGACCACTAAATCTTAGTAATAAAATATGTTTAGTTTTAAGTAATCTAATGATTAATGGAATAGGGTAAAATGTCAATTGCAGAGTAGGGAGAAAACCCAAAAAGGGAACAGAAATTGAACTTAGAAAGACAGACTTGTCCCAGCAGTTGAAGCTTTAACATTGCCTCTCTGCCGGAGTACAATAGTTTCAAGTAATAGTTTTAATACCTTTAAATAAATGTAATACAGTGTTAGCTATTGTGTATTAAGATTGTACGACTGTATAATAAATCTTTTTTTAAAAAACAAAATAGCTTGGCCCAACCTGTATTTCGCGACTTCACCTTGGTGAAGAAGTGTACTCTGTAAGGTTCAAGAGAGGATATGCGAGGAAAATGTTTTAAGGAAAGGTTACGATATAAGGCTAGGAATATGCAAAGGAAAACAGAAATACAAATAACAATAAAAAAAATTTAAAAACAGTAGAACAAGATTTATCAAAATCTTGAGTCACCATGACCGCGAGAAATGTCGACCCAACATCAATGGTTGGTATCACAATTACCACGTCAAGAGTTTAAAGAAAAGGGTAAAAAACAAAACCTCTATGAAATTACAAACAAAAAATAGCACAGGAAACGATAAAAGAAACTAGTTCATGTTAGTAAGAGGGTATTATTTAAAAAAAATATTGTACCATTGAAGGTAAGTTTAAAGAGGTAGCAGAACACGTGAATATATTTAATAAATAATTGAGGAAAAGATATAGCTAGTTAGGTAGTTTTTGTTTTAAAAATTTAGTATAGAAAATAAATTAGTACGTCGCATATGATTACACTTAGACTTACATGTATTCAAAAGTATTTTACAAAATCAAAATAACATGCGGCTCCATGACATCTGTTAATCCCCTAAGTAACTTGTACAGATGTAACTATTTTTTTAAGCATCAAACAAATTTGAAACAATCATTTTAAAACAACTTTAGAAAATTTTCAAGTGTGAATTTAATATGAGGCATACGTTCGCATCAATGAAATACTTAAATCCTTCGATAAACCTTCACTCCAAACCTTTATATTTGTGAAAAATTTGTTAAATAGTGAAGATAAAAAGCAGCATGTACAATCTTAGATAGCAAATCTCTTGTGTCACGAATGCTGTACTATAAGTTCAAAAAGTGAAAAGAGAGTTTTTTAATAAATAACCCGTTGAACCCGTAAACTTACATTATTTTTCTTGTTTCAACCAGCCCTTTGTATTTTGAGTTGTACTAGCTTTGAAAACTACAGTTCTATGGTATGAATCCCGTAGCATCATCAATTTCCTCAAAATCCGAGAAAAGTATATTTTCTAGCACCTGAACTCAAGTGGAAAACATGTTTTCTTTCTTCTTCCAACCAAGTCCTTTTGTTCCGAATTATTTTGCGCTTAGAAATTATAGCTCTAGAGCATGAACTCATACCATGCGTTCTTTCAAAATCCGAAAAAATAGATTTTTCAATACCCGACGTCAAGAGTAAATACATATTTTCTTTCTGTTATAGTAGATCTTATATTGTTCTGAGCTGTTCTAGGCTTACACATTTTACTCTCAGGGTATGGATCTCATACCACCGTGCGTAGAAGTACTAAACAAGTAGGCAAACTAGAGAATTTGAAAATTGGAATGAAAAGGCTAGCATTAGATATATTAGGTATTAGCGAAGTTCTGTGACCAGAAGCGGGGGATTTTTGTAGCGAAGACTTTAGAGTAATTCGTACAAGATTAGAGGAAGGAAATGCGGGTGTGAGGATAGTTATGCAGAAAAAGGTAGAACACTGTGTAGAAAACTATTTACAAATTGGATTATAACCTAAACCGGTAAGTACAGTAACAATACAAGTGTATATGCCCGTCTCTAACTACAGCCAGGAAGAGTTAGAAGCGATCTACAAAAATATCGAAGACATACGAAGATTCGTAAAAAGACATGAAGATTTAATAATTACGGGAGATTTTAATGCAGTGGTAGGTGAGGGTAGGGAAGGAGCGGTAGTAGGTTTATTCGGTTTAGGCAAAAAAAACGACAAAGGAAATAGACTGGTAGAATATTCCGACAAAAACAGTTTAACCATCACATACACATTATTACAACATCACGCTGGAGGAGGATACGCGTAGAAAATTCCAGGAAACATAGGAAAATATCAAATAAATTACATTCTTGTTAGACAATGGTTCAGGAATCAAGTAAAAGACTAGAAGCTACTCAGAAATAAATGTGGATACTGACTACAACATAGTAATTATGAAAGCCGCGCTTAAATAAAAAATTTTTTAAAAGGAAACGGAAAAAGGCACTTTAATATTAAGAAACTAAAAGATAAATATACTCACAAAAGATTTGAGAAGTAGTCAAGCGAATTGCTGAAAGACATAAAGAACATTTCTGATACTGATGAAGCAGAAGCAAAACGGAATCCAGCTTAGACATGCGTGCAAAGATATTCTAGGATATAAACAAAAAGAAAACAAGAAATCATGGATAACAAAGGATATTCTGAATTTAATAGCAGAAGGGCGAAAATGCAAAGAGACCAGATGAAGCAGGATAACACAAGCCATAAAATGATAAAATATTCGCAAATGTAGGAAAGCTAAAGAACAATGGGTTGAGGAAAAGTATAAAGAGATGCAAACTATGATGGAAATAATAAGTACAGGCAAAGCATAAAAACTAATTAGAATGTATCTTATGGATATAAAGCCGTATAGCAAAAATATAAGAGGCGTAGCAGGAGACATCGTTTTAGAAAATGTAGAGAAAGTGAATAGATTGCAAGAATATATAGGGACTTTATGTGTAAGATAGGAACTAGAACCACTAGAGCAGGAATCAGACTTTGAAAAGGATAATTTGGGATATCCTACAATAAAAGATGAATTTGAACTAACATTAAAGAATCTTCCAACTTGTAAGCTATATGTATGGGGCAAGCGTGATACGCAAAGATTTCAAACGTAGCACCATAATCACTATACCAAAAGAAGCGAGGTGCGGATAGAAAATTTTCGAACAATACGTTTGACAGCACATGTGTCAAAAATATTAACTAAATTTGTACAAAGACGGATAGAAAAACGGGCTGAAGAAATATTAGTAGAAGATGAATTTGGGTTTGACAAAACATGGGATACGAGATGCCACTTTAGCTTTAATGGAGGAAACAACAGAAAGAGGAGAAAACCTGTATATAAGGTTTGTAAATCTGAAAAAATGGGAAAAATGTTTAGTTGAGGGATAGGCGGATATACATAGCTTGTACAAAGAGCAAACGGCTATAATAGAATTATCGCAGGAACGTAGAAAAGTAAATATTAAGAAAGGGCAAGAGAGATGTGCGCTATCCTTATTCATTTTTAACTTGTATATCGAAGAGACAACAAATACTGTCAAATGCAGAAAGACATTCGGAATTAGTATAGAGGGACAAACGATTTATATGGTTAGATTTGCATATGATATAGCGGTATTAGCATCTAGCAAGGAAGAGTTAGAAGCTGTTCTTATTGAAATGGAAACGGTCCTAAAAGAGAGATACGGTATGCAAAGTAACAAATATAAAACTAAAGTACTGGTATATAAAAGAGGGGAAAATAAGTCAAAAACCAGGATGCAAATAGGAAACAAGTTTCTGCTACCTAGAAAGCCAAGCTACGCAACATGAGAAAAGTACAAAATATACATAGAACAAAGATTAGCGCAAGGTGTGTTGCATTTAAGAAGAAAAAGCAACTATTAAGTTCAAAGACAACAAGCATAGAAACAAGGAAAAGCTGAAAACATATCTGTGGAGCATCGCACTGTACGGCTGTGAAACGTGGACTACAAGAGAAACGGGCAGGAAAGAGACAGAAGGCTTTGGAATGTGGTGCCACAGACCGATGATGAAAATATCATGGACAGACAAACTTAAGAACAGAGAGGTACTACAAATGGTAGGTGAAGAAATAAATATGTTGAAAATAGTAAAAAATAGGAGAGATAGAGTAATAGGACACGTACTAAGATATGAAGAAATATTGCAGAATACACTAGAAGCAGAGAAAGGAAAAAAGGGAAATGGCAGTAGACCTAGATTAGACTATTGCACGCAGATAGTAAAAAATGTAGGCTGTGGGAATTTCAGGGAAATGTATAGGTTAGCTCAGAACAGGAAACAATGGAGATGCATGTTCAACCAGTTCCAAGACTGAAATCCGAATGATGATTATGAGACGCCAAGAATAAACACATGTTTCTTTCTTCTTTAAATCGAATCGTTTTTGTTCCGAGTTGTTCTAGGTTTAGAAATTATAGTTTTAATGTATGAATGTCGTACCGCTATATGTTCTCTAAAGATTCGAAAAAAAACCCATTTTCGAACACCTGAAGAGTTTTGTTTTTTTCTTGTTCCAACTGAGCTATTTTTGGTCTGAGTTGAACTTAAAAATTATAGCTCCAATGTATAAATTTTATAGCACCATACGTTCTTTCAAAATTAAAAAAAAAAAAAATTCATAGAAAAAGCCACGCCAAGATTCACATAAACCTCTTAGCCTACACATTATTTATACATTATATACGTCCTCTTTGTTAAAATAACACATTTCACAATACATTTTGAAATCAATAATTACTCCAGATAAATATTTACAATTAGATTATCATAGAAAGTACCAGCGCTTTACCACAGTCTTTACTTTAACTCTGGTTTAATACGAGCTCATAATAAGCCTTAATCCTTCGTGCCAAATTTTGCACATCAATCCCCCAAAAGTACCCTTTTACCTTGTACATACCAAATATTGTTAATATCATAAATCATTTCTAAACCTAAATTCCCATATAAAATACAGTGCTATAATGCAACAGAAAAGTTCAATTCGTAATTTTTCTCAAGTTTATCTTTTTAGTTCATAACATTATACCCACAATGCACAAAAACACGTGTTTATACACGTATGTAAACAAACGCAACGATTCTATCACTGCCCCCCGGACTGCCATCATACCATCAACGACTGCTGCCAACAGGAACACCCAATCACCACGTCTGCTAGCTGCAACCATATCACCAAAGAGATATCTTGTTTTCCACCTCCATACTGCATTTAAATTCCCACACCTCTTCTATAAAGTATAGGTAATCAACCAGTTCAATCAAACACTGTCTTTTATTCAATTCTCAATTTTATACTTAGCAGACGTAGTGCAAATTAAAATATAACAGTTTTACTTACATAAACAGAACTTTTATGCAAGTCGTAAACGTATTAATACTTGAAGTTGTCAGTTGGTTATAAATTATCAGGGTAAGCATATAGAGACGTATGCTTGCTGGAAACTTAGAGAGCCTCACCACCATTCGTTGGGGTTTATATATCCTTCTTCTGTCCCTCTAAAGCCTGTTAATTCCGTCAATACAAACAAACATTCAATTCTTAAAACTTCCAACGGTTACAAACTGCCCGATGCAACAACACCAACGGCCATCAAAATCCTAGAAATTGGCCTTACACCACAAGCTAACGTATACATTTCTCTGTATTTCATTTCTAACCAAAACCGATTTTCTACGAAAACATAGGCTCAAGCTTGCAACAACGTACGTACTAATATCACATCTCTGTATCCGTTCCAACTGACAACACTTTTTAAAACATTTCCTTAAAAATGGAATTCCTACTGGCCAAAGTTAACGTTTAAAATACTACTCTAATAATACGCGTTATAACCATCTCGCTTCAATACATACGCGCTAAATCTTCTGTCAATTTTGTCTATCATCCCCGTTGTTCATGAACGTTAATGTTCCATCTTTGCTTATCTTACTAACACCCATTTTATCGAACAATCTCTCTTTATTTACTGGTTTGCAAGTTCTATTGTAACTGACAAAATTACCCTCTCCTTTTAAGTTTGAACTATGTCTATATAAACACATGCTATACTTATCTCACTTCTATACATACGCTCTACCCTCAACTATCTTTTACTTTGTTTTTACTCCACTAAACCTTGTATTCACTCACCTAGGCCAATGAACGCTAATGTTTACCTACACCTATCTCACTGTTTCAAAATACTTTCACAACTTCTCGTAAATAATCTAATGGCCAACCTTGCTTGTAAACTAAACGATTTGAAATCTTAGAAGCGCTTTTGAAAATGTTCTTCTACGTTTGTTATGATTTAACTATGAAGGTTACCTTGGTTTATAATATGAAATTTACAATGCTTAATACTTCTGAAATATAACGATAAAAATATGTTCATGATATAACACGCGCTATTTTTAATTAGTATGCCTAGTTAAAGGATGATGCTAAATTAACTGTTAGCTTACTGAAATTATTCAGTACAATTATTCATTTCTGCTCTAAAGAAAAGCGTTTCACCTTGTTATTTGTATTTTCTATACTGAATTCTGAAATAATTACCAAATTGAATACTAATGCTGTTCTAACCCCCAAAGATCACAGAAATATATATATATATATATATATATATATATATATATATATTATTAACACTCCACTTTTATTAAAACTCACTCTCTACTCTGTCTGTCTGTTACTCACTCTTTCTATACTATATTCTTTAAATTTTTATTTTATTTTACCCCTTTTTGTCGCGCCTTTTATGAAATGTGCACACCTAATGCACGCCCCGTACTTGCAACGTTTGGTTGGTTCTTTAATTAACTATTTATTTCAATGCCTCGACTATTTAAGCTCTTAAATCTCAGGGTGTCCAACTACTTATAGTGAGTTCTGTTATAAGTAGATGTGCAAAGTCCAACCAAAGTGCACTCTTTTGTTTTAGTACAAAATTTTTACTCTACTTTTGTATATGCCAAAATTTTATTAAGATCAACGTTGCTTTGTGCCAAATTGAATTACTACCAAAATTTATGACTGTTTTTGACGTTTTAAGATATATCAGCACTCACCTGGTCTATACTTCGTTGTTGGCCGCTCTGACTGCTGGCTTAAAATCCTAGTCACCGTATGCGTCTTTACACGGTTGTCCTAACAGATGAATTTGCGTATCGCCTCCAGGTGTTGTTCTCAAAATTTAGATGTTCCCCAATACCTGAAATAATTAACCCTAATTTAGAATTTTGAATACCCAGTGCTGTAACTTCCCCTGTGCTAATTTCTGCTTCGAATCCTCCACTACCAATTATTGCTCTCCTAAATTTCGCTCCTCGTGTTCTCAATGAATCCGTCTGCTTCTTCGTATCTTATCCAATTCTACTCGCCGTCCTGTTTATATCCTCTCGATGTCCTGCTACAAATCTATAAATCGCTATCCAAATCCAACTTCTTTCCTTTATATATTTCCTCTCGATGTCCTGCTACAAATCTATAAATCGCTATCCAAATCCAACTTCTTTTCTTTATATATTTCCTCTTGATGTCCTGCTACAAATCTATAAATCGCTATCCAAATCCAACTTCTTTCCTTTATATATTTCCTCTCGATGTCCTGCTGCCTATAAATCTCTATCCAAATCTAACTTCTTTCCTATGTATAACCACTCTCGATGTCCTGCTACCTTTCCCAATATCGTTCCAAATCTATATAATTTTCCGTTGCTTCGCCGTCGCACAATCACCACTCTTTACACTTTTACTTTCGTCGCTGTTACTTCTTTACGCTTCATTACTCAATCAAAACTCTTTAAAAACAAATACTTTTATTAACTTCTTTTAAAAATCGTAATACAAATTAGCACAGTTTGAAAAACACGTCTTTTTACAAATAAAATTTCGAAATAATCTCTTGTTGTTTGCTTTCCAAGGCGACCATTTTAACTTTTCTTGCCTACTACCATCTTAAAGTACATAACTAAATTGTCCAATAACATCCTAACATTACATTTGTGTCGCACATACCATAGTTCATGTCCTTTTACACTTTCACAATTTACATACAATTTTAGTATTGGTCCTAAATATTTACAGTTCATCAATCACATTTGACGTTGTTATAACTAATAATTTTGAGCTTACAAATATTGTCCAAAAGTTGATTCTATTTAAAATAAAAAACCAAAATAAATCACACTTGAACCTGGATGCGTGGTTGATAGTAAACATCCATAGACGCATCCGGCTTTTGGACGGCAAATGTACTTTCAATGGCCTTTAAAATTCAAACTCGGTATAAACCCTTGAGCACTGTACATCTTACCACGTCATTCAGCCATTTTAATATTACCTTTTGGCACTTAATTTCAACTACCATTTTGAATGGTATTTTAGTATACGTAAAATACGGCAAACATACATTTTTAAGTTTATGTGATCAAATATGTGGATTATTTTGCTTGGCATATACTACCTTGTACTAAACAACCCTTAGAACTCTTAGTAGCTCCCTTATACATTACATTGGCCCCACTGATTTTGAATGAAATTGGAAATTCCGTCGGTTTTACTCTTTCCTGGTGTGCATAATTTCTAATTTTATTTAAAATCAAACCCCCTCTCGTATTTCTACACAAACCCCCTCTCGTATTTCTACACAAACCTCCTCTCGTATTTCTACACATTGTAATTATTCAACCCCTATTTTTCTTTCTCAACATGCCTGTCTAACTATGCTACATACTAACCTACACTATAAACTAAAACAAAACTAAACTTTCCGTCGCATCCAAACAAATCCTTATATCCCTTTTGTTGGGTTTAGGTACAATAACTACCGGGTTCACATATGGAGTTTTCGCTGGTTCTATGATTCCTTCTCGTAACATCTTGTTAATCTCGGCTTTAACCCTATTTCTAATAGCAAACGGAATTGGATACACCTTTGTATTAAACCCGTTGTCTTCCGTGACTTCTAACTTATGCACATATCGCCTCGCAAATCTTGGCTCTTCATTAAATAACCCTATATATTTATTAAATAATTCTCCTAGCTTCGCCTTTATCTCAATACTCACTTTTCTAATCTGTTCATCATTTATTAATCTCGCAAACATATTACATAATCGTACTTTAACCTGTCTATAATCACTTGTCCTATCCATTCCTAATCCCGACTTATCTATATTATTTCCATTCCTATATTCCTCACTAACCGTAGACACCATCCATAACTTATCTTTATCAATAATTCGAATCGAACTATCCTTACCATCTATATTCAATCCAAAATCCTCTATAAAATCCATTCCTAATATGAAATCAAGCTGCAACCCCTTTGTAATTAAAAACTCTGCCTCTCCTGCCTTTTTATCCCCTACAAATATCGGTACACGGATGACCCTATAAATCGTAGTTAACTTTTTATTCATTGCCGACCATAAATTAACCCCATCAATCGCTTCTATTCTTCCTTTTAAAAATCAGCATGTTTTATCACCACCTTCTCGTCTACCAGCGACAACTGTGAACCACTATCAACTAAAGCAACATATAAACAATCCCTTAAACTAATATTAATAAACAAAAGATTCTTTTTATTCAAAGTATAATTATTTAACAATAAGTCTTTTAAACTATAACCTACGTCGATCTTTAATCCTAGACATTCGTTCTTCCAAAAATTGGCGTTTTTTTTCTCCTGTTGGTGCCTCGTGTATCTGCACCACTTCAATTTTATCCGTGTCCTGAGTCCCTGCGCTGGTCGTTATGTGGTGAACGTTGGCGTCCCTGTCCGTCCGGCTGTATCCGTTCTGTGTTCCGCCCCCAGTAGTCCGGCCGTCATCCGCGTTGCCGTGCTGGTATCTGTTTTGTCCTTGTAAGTCGTTCCCCCGGTGTTCCCTATTGTAGTATGGTCGTCTGTTTCCGTCGTGTCCCCAGTGATTTCGTTGTCCGTGATTAGAATAGTCCTGTCGGTAGTTGGGTCGATGTTCGTGATTGAAATTGTCCTGTCTGTGGTTATGTCGCTGTTCGTGGTACGCATGTCGTCGGTTGTCTTCCCTATAACCCCGGTTTTGATCCCAATAATTTATCCGTGTTTTTGCCTCCAGTGCCGTTGCTAAATCGAAGTTTCTCAAGACGCCTAAAAATTCCCGCAGTGTTTTTACATTATGTACCACGACCATCTTTGTCACTTCCGGTTCCATGTGGCCCGCAAGTAGTAAAACTATGTCGTCCTCGCCCAACTTCGGTGTCAAGTGCTGTGCCTGGTTGAATTTGTCGATTGCGTATTCTTCGCGTGTCCCGTGTGTCCTACTGTAGTGTCCCGTAATTAAATTTGTCCGTATGTCCGTCTGGTGCGTGTTGCTCCAGAACTGTTCCACAAATAATCGTCGAAATTCCGCGTATGTGTCGTACTGTCGGCGTATGATGTTGTGCCATTTTTCCGCGTTCCCTGTCAACGTCGCCCCCACTATCTGTAACTTAGTCCTTTCGTTTTCCGTTTCGACGATTTCGTCCAGTCTGTCTAAAAATCCCATCGGCTGTTCCGTCCTCCGTCCTTCAAATTTAGGTAACGCGTCCCGGTTGAATTTAATGTGCTGTCCGTAGTCCAGTCCAATGCGCCTTCGTTCTAGGTCGTCCAATTTTTCCTGTATCTGTCTTACGTCATGTCCTACCCGGTTTTCTAATACCGTGACTTTGTCGTCCAGTTTTTCGTCTAGTTGCGTCTTAGTGTTCATATTTTCGTTTTGTATCGTCTCTAATGTTTGTCCTAAATTTCTGTAGTTTGTCAAATGTCTTTTGTCGCATGTTTGAATTTCTGAACTTAATGTCGTAAAACCACTCACCATCGTCTCCTCTACTGTCTCTACGCGTGTCTTAATTTCCACCCGTAGGTCCGTTTTTGTCGCGTTCAAGTCTCCCTGAATCTGTACCCGCGTATTTTCTAATTTGTCATCTATTCTGTCTACTTTTTCGTGTACCTCAGTCCTTATGTCGTCCTTTACGTTTTGCATTTGCGTGAGTAGATAGTCCTGTGTATAATTCAGTTTGGCCGTCAGTTCCGCGTGTGCTGTCCTAAACTCATTCCTTAGTTCGGTGTGTGAATCGGAAATTTTTTTAGTTAACTCAGTGTGTGAATCTGTAATTTGGTTCGTTAACTTTATCTGTGAAGTTTCATAAACCGTCCGCGACTCTTTTTGTTCCGTACGTAAATCTGCCATTTGGTTCGTTAAATTCGTATTTGACTGTTCAACTTTTTCGTGCAAACTCATCAGGAGTCGTATTAGGTCCTGGTTCCCTGCAGTTTCTGCTACTCTTACCTCCGGTGCCGTCGCCTGGTCCGTGTCCATGTCTAACCCCTCCGGCTCTGTCTGCCTCACCTCCATCTCCTGGATGTCTCCGCCTGCGTCTAACTCTATGTCTTGTGTCCTAATTTCATCGTTTAGTGTCGTAAGTGCTTCAATTCCGTATATCCGTCCCGATCTCGTAATCCGTTTCATTTCTGGGTCCGTCATCTCTGCAGCCTATTTTTGAACTCCTTTGCCTGAAAATATCTAAACTACGGGCCCCACCTAATCTCAGGATTCCGTATCCTACTACTATTTCTGTCTAATTTCACTCGATCTAGCCTTTTTTCAGCCCCACGTTGGGTTTGCCACCTATATTAACACTCCACTTTTATTAAAACTCACTCTCTACTCTGTCTGTCTGTTACTCACTCTTTCTATACTATATTCTTTAAATTTTTATTTTATTTTACCCCTTTTTGTCGCGCCTTTTATGAAATGTGCACACCTAATGCACGCCCCGTACTTGCAACGTTTGGTTGGTTCTTTAATTAACTATTTATTTCAATGCCTCGACTATTTAAGCTCTTAAATCTCAGGGTGTCCAACTACTTATAGTGAGTTCTGTTATAAGTAGATGTGCAAAGTCCAACCAAAGTGCACTCTTTTGTTTTAGCACAAAATTTTTACTCTACTTTTGTATATGCCAAAATTTTATTAAGATCAACGTTGCTTTGTGCCAAATTGAATTACTACCAAAATTTATGACTGTTTTTGACGTTTTAAGATATATCAGCACTCACCTGGTCTATACTTTGTTGTTGGCCGCTCTGACTGCTGGCTCAAAATCCTAGTCACCGTATGCGTCTTTACACGGTTGTCCTAACAGATGAATTTGCGTATCGCCTCCAGGTGTTGTTCTCAAAATTTAGATGTTCCCCAATACCTGAAATAATTAACCCTAATTTAGAATTTTGAATACCCAGTGCTGTAACTTCCCCTGTGCTAATTTCTGCTTCGAATCCTCCACTACCAATTATTGCTCTCCTAAATTTCGCTCCTCGTGTTCTCAATGAATCCGTCCGCTTCTTCGTATCTTATCCAATTCTACTCGCCGTCCTGTTTATATCCTCTCGATGTCCTGCTACAAATCTATAAATCGCTATCCAATTCCAACTTCTTTCCTTTATATATTTCCTCTCGATGTCCTGCTACAAATCTATAAATCGCTATCCAAATCCAACTTCTTTCCTTTATATATTTCCTCTCGATGTCCTGCTACAAATCTATAAATCGCTATCCAAATCCAACTTCTTTCCTTTATATATTTCCTCTCGATGTCCTGCTGCCTATAAATCTCTATCCAAATCTAACTTCTTTCCTATGTATAACCACTCTCGATGTCCTGCTACCTTTCCCAATATCGTTCCAAATCTATATAATTTTCCGTTGCTTCGCCGTCGCACAATCACCACTCTTTACACTTTTACTTTCGTCGCTGTTACTTCTTTACGCTTCATTACTCAATCAAAACTCTTTAAAAACAAATACTTTTATTAACTTTTTTTAAAAATCGTAATACAAATTAGCACAGTTTGAAAAACACGTCTTTTTACAAATAAAATTTCGAAATAATCTCTTGTTGTTTGCTTTCCAAGGCGACCATTTTAACTTTTCTTGCCTACTACCATCTTAAAGTACATAACTAAATTGTCCAATAACATCCTAACATTACATTTGTGTCGCACATACCATAGTTCATGTCCTTTTACACTTTCACAATTTACATACAATTTTAGTATTGGTCCTAAATATTTACAGTTCATCAATCACATTTGACGTTGTTATAACTAATAATTTTGAGCTTACAAATATTGTCCAAAAGTTGATTCTATTTAAAATGAAAAATCAAAATAAATCACACTTGAACCTGGATGCGTGGTTGATAGTAAACATCCATAGACGCATCCGGCTTTTGGACGGCAAATGTACTTTCAATGGCCTTTAAAATTCAAACTCGGTATAAACCCTTGAGCACTGTACATCTTACCACGTCATTCAGCCATTTTAATATTACCTTTTGGCACTTAATTTCAACTACCATTTTGAATGGTATTTTAGTATACGTAAAATACGGCAAACATACATTTTTAAGTTTATGTGATCAAATATGTGGATTATTTTGCTTGGCATATACTACCTTGTACTAAACAACCCTTAGAACTCTTAGTAGCTCCCTTATACATTACAATATATTGCTGTGTTATCGTGTATTAGAATCGAGCCTCAGGAATTGGGCGTCAAGAATGCTATGAATTCTACAAAAAGCTATTCATTACCTTAACTGTGTTGGTCCATTGACTTTCTTCTGTTACTCGCCTCTTTACTCTTTTCCGCCTCGGCTGCTCCCCTAGATAAAACTTTCATCCTCAATCATAAAAAAAACAAACACATTCCTATCACAAACATCAACGTTAACTCTATTTACATCAATATTCACAATACATTAAAATTTCAAAATTAAAATTCAGCATAAATTTCAGTATCAGAAAATTTCAAGATTAAATTTGTTATCATTTTAAAGTGCATCCAGAATTAAAGTCCTTGTAGGATGCCTACTAATTACTATAACAATATATGCAGACCGGAGTCTGAGTACAAAGGGAGCATCTACCACCCCTTTACGTTAATTAACCAGGTTCGTCTAATTGAGCTCAAAGACATACCCGTATTTTCATCATAATCCAGAACATCAATACTAAATACCCTTTCTACTTAAACAAGCAAATTTCACCTTAAAATTAAAATATTATTGTTAGTACAATTTCACTACTGTCCATTTTAAGTAAATCAATTATAAAGTTATTCAACACACACCAAAATATCAAAATTCGAACAAAATAGTATAATTTACCTGAAGGTTACTGCACTCGTAGCTTCAATGTACATCGTCCCTTTGTTAATCACACCATTCCAACTGGGTTATATTTACGGCTTCTGATTCTCAACGCTTTTAACATTTTCTCCATCACCATTTATTTAAAGTTGTTTCAGGGCTTTTCCGGAACTCATCTGTGTATATCTGAACCTTGTTTTGTGGATCCAGACACGTTTATGCACCATTTAATTATTAATACCCCCGAAAAATAGCAAAGAAATTCATACTTCTTTCACCAATATACGCCAAAACTGCCTACTTTTGTGTATTCATTTGTCGTTGTAAATTTTACCAATTGGTACAGTGATACTAAACTTTATTACCTTGTATCTTCTTTTCTAAGTGCACTAAAGTACATTCATTGTAGGCCGTAAAGAACAAGCTGTTTTTAAATCACAAAAATATTCGAGTAAACTGTTTAAATTATTTAATCACAACCGGAAAACTAAAAAGCACTGTTTAACGCATTGAATCAAGTCGCCGATCTAAGAGAGCTTGTTCATATTCCCCTGGGTATATATAGAGGTTAGCCTGTCTGTCGGTCGAGTCCCCAAAACGGCCTGTTTCTAGAATTTCCTCATTCTATGTTCCCATTCTGTAGCCCGGCATGCGATTTTTACGAAATTTGCACTCGCCCCAGTTAAATCTCAAAAATTCTCACACGGCACGCAAACATGTCCGAGAATAACTAATTAAATTTTATACAGAAATGTTATTTTTACCTCTCAAGTTTGCCTTTTACTTTCAACCAATCGCAACCCAATGACGTTGCTCTACTCCCGCCTTTTACTATATGTGTCTCGGTCTTGCGCATATTATCTGTCTCTATCTACCCTGTTCTTATTAGTGCAAATTGATATTCTTTATTATCGATTATTTCAGTCCATGTGGACTGTGAAATAACCCACCTTTAGCATTTCCCGTAACTATTAAGCTACGGTTTCTCCAAGATTCTCTGAAACCATTAATTATCTGCAAAATTTACGCAGAATGAGCTTTTTAAAAATACGCAGGTGTTTAAACATACTATTAGTTCTCATAGCTTTATTTCATGGTATTTTATTGGGTTTTTACAAGTTTTTATAGATATTATCTGTTACTAACGGTTCAATTAACTTTCAATTAAGTTTTCTAATACAGCTTCCTTTTATATAAAGCGTCTTATAAATAATTTAAATCTCTTATTTTTAATAAACCGAATGAATTTTTATGCTTCACGCTTTTATTTAATAACGCGTACCTTTTCCCAAAGCTTCTACACGGTGATTAAAATTATTTGATGTGATTATTTAATTTTCTACCCTGGTCTAAATATATATATATATATATATATATATATATATATATATATAACACACACACTTTATTACAGGATCACACAATTAATTCTTACAATTTTTTTCAGGGCTACAATGGATGTTTGCTTTAATAGTTCTACTAAACATAGCTTCATTTTCAAAAGGTAAAGTATTAACAGAATTTTAAATACATGTTACAGAGTATCGCACTTAATTTCGATAGTAGAACCCTTTAAATGTAGTAAACAAACTCTTAATAGATGTCGCTTGCATCGCTCGCTCTTGAGATATGAACCAAAATGTACTAGAACACCATTGTTTTTCAAAATGCAGAATGCTTTTAAAAAGGAACCATTTACTTTAATTGAATAGTCGTAGCGACAACAGTTAGTTTACTTCAACCACGAACACTTACTGTAAGTGTCGTGTTTGTGTTAGAAAGCAAAGTAGTCTGAAAGGAGCTAAATCAGTTAATTGATTATTGTGTAAATGACTTAGCGATTAATATAACCATATACTCAGAACTGTGAGGGAATTGAAATGGTACGTTGTGTTTTAGATATAGTTACTTTCGTGTTTCACGACGGCGTTTTAGTTATACCTCACGTGTGAATTGTTTAGCTTCTTAATTAGCGGATCTACATCATTTATATTTATATTTTTGTAATAGCTAATGATAAGCACGTGGTTTTGATATATAAATGTCTAACAGATCCAACGCTAATGGAACAACTGTTTTGTGATTTCATACCTGTTTGGTTTATAAATTCAAACCAAATATGAATGAAATATGACAGTCACTGTAAGATATTAAACTTGGAGTGCTAAAAGAAAAGTCTATGCACTTGTTTCGCATTAAAACGCTCCACAAAAGATTCTAGTAAGTAATTATGTTTAGGAAACTTATGTATAATTAATTTAAGAGTATTACGAATTATAAATGTGGTTTATGATCACCGGTCAATGTTTATGTAATTTTGTGGCGTAAGCAGTTCACACGGTCGTAAGACTCACATGTTGGTCTCCCGACTAATGAGGACGCGCTACGTAAAAGCGGTGGTAGTAAACGAGTGTAGGAAGCGCGTCATCTTTATAAAATAAAATACTGCGAAGCAAAATTATCTATTTACTTTTCTTTATGAAAATATCTTAGAGAGTTATCTTATCTAATTGATGTTCCGAACTTTTGGTATTTATGATTAAAGGTATTAATTATTGCGTAAATGTAAAGCGCCTAATCTGCCCTTTAGGTTTGTATTTTGGTAGCGTAACATTAGAAAATTTATTTATCGTTAATGCAGTATTACTGGCTAACTTGTTAACGTAAACCTTATACTGCTGCTGCATATTTTGCTTTTATCTTTGCTAGTAAACCAATGCCTTTAATGTATTTTGGGTTAAAAGAATACCTTAAAGGTACCTGAAAATCTTGTACGCGGCGGGAAACAAAATTCTTGCGTGCCTAGACGAAGTAGTCTGATGTTATATATTCCGTTTCCTGGTATCCCAAAGATTGCTGCAGTTTAAAAACCAGATGGCGTTTAAAGACGTTATTAGAATATAAGTGTTCAGTGTATATGAACACTTGTACAGAAATATTTTTGTTTTTATGTTTTTTCGTTTTGACGCCTTGTCGCGATTGTAGCGCGTTAGAAAACGCGTTATAAAATATTTTAATTATGTGAATGTAATTTTTCTATAATTACTTTAAAGGTATTAGGCATTATAAATGTGTTTAGGATTCCCCGACAATGTTTAAGTGAAATATCTCTTGAGTAGTATGTAATTTTGTGGTGTAAATAGTTCATACCGTCGTGAAATAGCATGTTGCTTTCCCGACCAGTGAGAACGCGCTACGTAAAAGCGGTGGTGGTGAACGAGTGTTGGAAGCGGCCAAGATATTCATTCTAAACATGACTACCTTGTCTTAAAGTACTGGTATGAGAGTTTTGTAATATAATGTAGTAGATTGTTTATCTGGATTGCCTTCACTAAATCCTTATCGTACCTTATCTGTGTTCCTGGGAATGTTGTAGGAATAATAACGAACTCCGCTACTAAATATGAACTAGAGAGACCACGTGCAAACCCACGTTTTGGATAAACATGATAACAAGTACAATCATTAGTTATCCAATTTGCTAAAATGTAGCAATCCAGAGGTAAACGAGTTATTAATTAATTTACATTGAAATTAGGAAAGTGAATAAATTCACGTGTTTGTAAATTTTTTAAAACTTAGTACACCCTCTATGCGAGCACACGATTAACTAAAGTACACATACCTTTGTTTAGAGTATATAATATCCTTGAAAAATCAATTGGTAGAAAAATCAGAATAACAAAAGAGAATTCTGATTTAAAATAAAAATTATTAGAGATCACTAAGTTTGTAGATCATATAGAAAAATAGAAAATACAAAATAATTGAGAAGAGGCAATTAGAAGTTCAAAATTCATAAAATATATAAATAGAAATTTTAAATCTGTGAAAAAATATTTA
The DNA here is from genome assembly GCA_036346225.1 of Platerodrilus igneus. NCBI lineage: Eukaryota > Metazoa > Arthropoda > Insecta > Coleoptera > Lycidae > Platerodrilus > Platerodrilus igneus. The sequence continues at coordinate 11,350,972 of JARFIW010000791.1, forward strand.
ATGAAGAAATCCAGAATTGTGGAAACAAAGTTACTAGAAAATACAAATTCCATAGAGTGAATTGAAAAATTCATAAACAACGACTACTAATAGGTATGAAATTCATAAAAAATAAGTTAATGAAAGAATTATAAGGAAGAATTCTAGAGATCTAAAAATTAAGCAAAGAAGTAGTCTAGAGAAATAGAAAGCTCAAAAATTAATTAAAACAGAAAACATAAAACGAGTTTTGAGAACAATTGTATTTGAAGAAAATATAGTGTTATTGAAAGAAAAATTGAAAATCAAACAAAATCATAAGATAAACAGCGAATGTGAAACTGTGTTTAGATAATAACAAAAGTGTAACATTTCGATGATAGAACGCTATTACTGATCTATTTTATCGGGCATTTGAAGGAGGTATGATAGCTAATGGATGTAGTATTAAATAAAAAGCTGCCGCGTTAATAGCTTTATCCGGTTACAAACATCCCCCCCACATACAGGTTACGATTTATTATCTCATAGCTATAAACAGGGTATGGGAACATTCATCTTTAGCAATTTTGCCGTACCCTAGTTAAAGACAGCCACCAAAAATATAAAAAAGATTTTATAACAGCACAGCAAGCGAAATTGGTTATCCAGCCATGTCAGAAAACCTTGTGACAGAAATAAAGATGTAGAGTTACAGCAGTCGTTGAGGTTATTCGGTCGTCCTCTTGAAAACCAAACTCCCGCGCCTCAATATCAATATGATCTTCATTCGGTAGATATTTTTCCTAACGCCAACATAGATGTCTTGCATCTTGCGCTTGAGCTAACGCAACTATTAAAACAAGTACACTACGAACAATGTCGTACATTCTGTAACTGGGTGTTGAAATTATTCTGAGCGATTACACCCATTTTCACCTTGAAGGTTATGTTAATAAACATAACTGCTGCATTTGGGGTTTTGAAAATCCCAGAGATATAGTTGAAAAACCACTTTATCCAAAACGACTGAGTTCGGTGTTGCTTGATGGCTGGTGGCGTCGTTGATTCGAATTTTCTTCAAAATGACACAGAAACGACGGTTTCAGTTAATGGAATCCGTTATTGAACGATGTTGACTGGCTGTTTTTGACATGAAGTTGATACTTTAGACATGGGCCACCTTTCTTTTCAACAGAACGGCGTCTCTTACCACGCCAGTTCGGAAACAATCACACTATTACATCCAAAATTTCCTGGAGGGTGATTTCTCGCAATGCCGACTTTAACTGGTCCCCGTGATTTGATTCCGTTAAATTACATTCCGAGATGCTACGTGTAGGACAGTTTACGCAAAACGGTCCAACAACAATTAGACAGCCAATAAAAAACACCATCGCAGAAATTCGTGAAATAGTCCAAAAAAAAGGAGGAGTTAACCAGATATCGTGTTTCACATTTAATGGTATGGGTTTAACCTTATATTGAAATAAAAATATGATTAGTTTTCAGAAAAAAATTTACTGATTATGTACTTTATAATGATGGTTCTTAATGGAAAAATTTATATTAACACAAGTGAAGTAAAGTTATTTTAAATAAGTGAATATTTTAACCGATTACTGTTGAATCTAATTATAGCTTGGTTTCCAGGTTCAAATGTATGCCCTATAAATAACTCTGACGATAAAATTATTTTATTTGCACACGAGACTGATTGCACAAAATTCTACAAATGCAGCTGGGGCAGTAAAGTGCTATTTCAATGCCCCGATAATTTACATTTTAATTCTGAAAAAAACAAATGCGATTGGCCATCAAACGCCAAGTGTAAAAACTCAACGAGCCAAGACGAAAAAATAGTTGTCAATAAAGATAAAAGTTGTCCTTCCGAAAACCCGCCTGTAGATGTACTAATTCCGCACGAATTTGATTGTTCTAAATTTTATAAATGCGATTGGGGAAAAAGGGTTATACAAGATTGTCCTGGGGGCTTATACTTCAATTCTAAGGTAGATCGTTGTGATTGGCCTTCAAATGTTGATTGCACAATTACTGAAACCTCCGACGAACCCACAAAAGTTAGTGAAGAAGGCATAAATGGAAACCCGAATGAGAATAGTAGCCAGACTAACAACAGTGGTAAGTTTAATGTCCTTCCATGATTAAGGGGTTAATATAAGTCTGATTTAGATGAACGCGAGTGCCCCCCTGAATATAACGGCGTAGATCTTCTACTACCCCATCCTACTGATTGCACTAAATTTCTACACTGTATACATGGTAAACCAGTAGAAAAGGATTGTGCAGGTGGGCTTCATTTTAACCCTGCAATAGATCGCTGCGATTGGCCTTCAAATTTTAATTGTACAGTTGCCAACACTTCAGCTGAATCCAAAGAAAATGGTCAAGAGTGTGAAAATGGAGAACCGACCGAGAATAATAGTCAGAATGATAACAGTGGTAAATTGCTGTACCTTTTTTTAATTAAAATATTAATATGTCTGATTTAGATGAACGGGAGTGCCCTCCTGAATACAACGGTGTTGATGTTTTGCTACCCCACCCTACCGATTGCACAAAATTTCTACATTGCACACACGGTAAACCAGTAGAAAAGGATTGTCCAGGTGGGCTTTATTTTAACTCCTCAATAGATCGATGTGATTGGCCTTCAAATTTTAATTGTACAGTTGCCGACACTTCAGCTGAATCCAAAGAAAATAGTCAAGAGGGTGAAAATGGAGAACCGACCGAGAATAATAGTCAGAATGATAACAGTGGTAAATTGCTGGGCATTTCCTTAATTAAAATATTAATATGTCTGATTTAGATGAACGCGAGTGCCCTCCTGAATACAACGGTGTTGATGTTTTGCTACCCCATCCTACCGATTGCACAAAATTTCTACATTGCACTCACGGTAAACCAGTAGAAAAGAATTGTCCAGGGGGGCTTTATTTTAACCCCGCAATAGATCGATGTGATTGGCCTTCAAATTTTAATTGTACAGTTGCTGACACTTCAGCTGAATCCAAAGAAAATGGTCAAGAGGGTGAAAATGGAGAACCGAACGAGAATAATAGTCAGATTGGCAACAGTGGTAAGCTGCTTAACCTTTCCTTAATTAAAATACTAGTATGTCTGATTTAGATGAACGCGAGTGCCCTCCTGAATACAACGGTGTGGATGTTTTGCTACCCCACCCCACCGATTGCACAAAATTTCTACATTGCACTCACAGTAAACCAGTAGAAAAGGATTGTCCAGGTGGGCTTTATTTTAACCCCGCAATAGATCGATGTGATTGGCCTTCAAATTTTAATTGTACAGTTGCCGACACTTCAGCTGAATCCAAAGAAAATAGTCAAGAGGGTGAAAATGGAGAACCGAACGAGAATAATAGTCAGATTGACAACAGTGGTAAGCTGCTGTAGCTTTTCTTAATTAAAATACTAATATGTCTGATTTAGATGAACGCGAGTGCCCTCCTGAATACAACGGTGTTGATGTTTTGCTACCCCATCCTACCGATTGCACAAAATTTCTACATTGCACTCATGGTAAACCAGTAGAAAAGGATTGTCCAGGTGGGCTTTATTTTAACCCCGCAATAGATCGATGTGATTGGCCTTCAAATTTTAATTGTACAGTTGCCGACACTTCAGCTGAATCCAAAGAAAATAGTCAAGAGGGTGAAAATGGAGAACCGACCGAGAATAATAGTCAGAATGATAACAGTGGTAAATTACTGTGCATTTCCTTAATTAAAATATTAATATGCCTGATTTAGATGAACGCGAGTGCCCTCCTGAATACAACGGTGTTGATGTTTTGCTACCCCATCCTACCGATTGCACAAAATTTCTACACTGCACTCATGGTAAACCAGTAGAAAAGGATTGTCCAGGTGGGCTTTATTTTAACCCCGCAATAGATCGATGTGATTGGCCTTCAAATTTTAATTGTACAGTTGCCGACACTTCAGCTGAATCCAAAGAAAATGGTCAAGAGGGTGAAAATGGAGAACCGAACGAGAATAATGGTCAGATTGACAACAGTAGTAAGCTACTGTACCTTTCCTTAATCAAAATACTAATACGTCTAATTTAGATGAACGCGAGTGCCCTCCTGAATACAACGGTGTTGATGTTTTGCTACCCCATCCTACCGATTGCACAAAATTTCTACAATGCACTCACGGTAAACCAGTAGAAAAGGATTGTCCAGGTGGGCTTTATTTTAACCCCGCAATAGATCGCTGTGATTGGCCTTCAAATTTTAATTGTACAGTTGCCGACACTTCAGCTGAATCTAAAGAAAATGGTCAAGAGGGTGAAAATGGAGAACCGACCGAGAATAATAGTCAGAATGATAACAGTGGTAAATTGCTGTACATTTCCTTAATTTAAATATTAATATGTCTGATTTAGATGAACGCGAGTGCCCTCCTGAATACAACGGTGTTGATGTTTTGCTACCCCACCCTACCGATTGCACAAAATTTCTACATTGCACTCACGGTAAACCAGTAGAAAAGGATTGTCCAGGTGGGCTTTATTTTAACCCCGCAATAGATCGATGTGATTGGCCTTCAAATTTTAATTGTACAGTTGCCGACACTTCAGCTGAATCCAAAGAAAATGGTCAAGAGGGTGAAAATGGAGAACCGAACGAGAATAATAGTCAGATTGACAACAGTGGTAAGCTGCTGTACCTTTCCTTAATTAAAATACTAATATGTCTGATTTAGATGAACGCGAGTGCCCTCCTGAATACAACGGTGTTGATGTTTTGCTACCCCACCCTACCGATTGCACAAAATTTCTACATTGCACTCATGGCAAACCAGTAGAAAAGGATTGCCCAGGTGGACTTTATTTTAATCCCGCAATAGATCGCTGTGATTGGCCTTCAAATTTTAATTGTACAGTTGCCGACACTTCAGCTGAATCCAAAGAAAATGGTCAAGAGGGTGAAAATGGACAACCGACCGAGAATAATAGTCAGAATGATAACAGTGGTAAATTGCTGTACCTTTCCTTAATTAAAATATTAATAAGTATGATTTAGATGAACGCGAGTGCCCTCCTGAATACAACGGTGTTGATGTTTTGCTACCCCACCCTACCGATTGCACAAAATTTCTACATTGCACTCATGGCAAACCAGTAGAAAAGGATTGCCCAGGTGGACTTTATTTTAACCCCGCAATAGATCGCTGTGATTGGCCTTCAAATTTTAATTGTACAGTTGCCGACACTTCAGCTGAATCCAAAGAAAATGGTCAAGAGGGTGAAAATGGACAACCGACCGAGAATAATAGTCAGATTGACGACAGTGGTAAATTGCTGTACCTTTCATTAATTAAAATACTAATATGTCTGATTTAGATGGACGCGAGTGCCCTCCCGAATACAACGGTGTTGATGTTTTGCTACCCCACCCTACCGATTGCACAAAATTTTTACATTGCACTCATGGTAAACCAGTAGAAAAGGATTGTCCAGGTGGGCTTTATTTTAACCCCGCAATAGATCTCTGCGATTGGCCTTCAAACTTTAATTGTACAGTTGCCGACACTTCAGCTGAATCCAAAGAAAATGGTCAAGAGGGTGAAAATGGAAAACCGACCGAGAATAATAGTCAGATTGACAACAGTGGTAAATTGCTGTACCTTTCATTAATTAAAATACTAATATGTCTGATTTAGATGAACGCGAGTGCCCTCCTGAATACAACGGTGTAGATGTTTTGCTACCCCATCCTACTGATTGCACAAAATTTCTACATTGCACTCATGGTGAACCAGTAGAAAAGGATTGTCCAGGTGGGCTTTATTTTAATCCCGCAATAGATCGCTGCGATTGGCCTTCAAATTTTAATTGTACAGTTGCCGACACTTCAGCTGAATCCAAAGAAAATGGTCAAGAGGGTGAAAATGGAGAACCGACCGAGAATAATAGTCAGAATGATAACAGTGGTAAATTGATGTACCTTTCTTTAATTAAAATATTAATAAGTATGATTTAGATGAACGCGAGTGCCCTCCTGAATACAACGGTGTTGATGTTTTGCTACCCCATCCTACCGATTGCACAAAATTTCTACATTGCACTCATGGTAAACCAGTAGAAAAGGATTGTCCAGGTGGGCTTTATTTTAATCCCGCAATAGATCGCTGCGATTGGCCTTCAAATTTTAATTGTACAGTTGCCGACGCTTCAGCTGAATCCAAAGAAAATGGTCAAGAGGGTGAAAATGGAGAACCGACCGAGAATAATAGTCAGATTGACAACAGTGGTAAATTGCTGTACCTTTCATTAATTAAAATACTAATATGTCTGATTTAGATGAACGCGAGTGCCCTCCCGAATACAATGGTGTTGATGTTTTGCTACCCCACCCTACCGATTGCACAAAATTTCTACATTGCACTCATGGTAAACCAGTAGAAAAGGATTGCCCAGGTGGGCTTTATTTTAACCCCGCAATAGATCGCTGCGATTGGCCTTCAAATTTTAATTGTACAGTTGCCGACACTTCAGCTGAATCCAAAGAAAATGGTCAAGAGGGTGAAAATGGAGAACCGACCGAGAATAATAGTCAGATTGACCACAGTGGTAAATTGCTGTACCTTTCATTAATTAAAATACTAATATGTCTGATTTAGATGAACGCGAGTGCCCTCCTGAATACAACGGTGTTGATGTTTTGCTACCCCATCCTACCGATTGCACAAAATTTCTACATTGCACTCATGGTAAACCAGTAGAAAAGGATTGCCCAGGTGGGCTTTATTTTAACCCCGCAATAGATCGCTGTGATTGGCCTTCAAATTTTAATTGTAAAGTTGCCGACACTTCAGCTGAATCCGAAGAAAATGGTCAAGAGGGTGAAAATGGAGAACCGACCGAGAATAATAGTCAGATTGACAACAGTGGTAAATTGCTGTACATTTCCTTAATTAAAATATTAATATGTCTGATTTAGATGAACGCGAGTGCCCTCCCGAATACAATGGTGTTGATGTTTTGCTACCCCACCCTACCGATTGCACAAAATTTCTACATTGCACTCATGGTAAACCAGTAGAAAAAGATTGTCCAGGTGGGCTTTATTTTAACCCGCAATAGATCGATGTGATTGGCATTCAAATTTTAATTGTACAGTTGCCGACACTTCAGTTGAATCCAAAGAAAATGGTCAAGAAGGTGAAAATGGAGAACCGACCGAGAATAATAGTCAGAATGATAACAGTGGTAAATTGCTGTACATTTCCTTAATTTAAATATTAATATGTCTGATTTAGATGAACGTGAGTGCCCTCCTGAATACAACGGTGTTGATGTTTTGCTACCCCATCCTACCGATTGCACAAAATTTCTACATTGCACTCATGGCAAACCAGTAGAAAAGGATTGTCCAGGTGGGCTTTATTTTAACCCCGCAATAGATCGCTGTGATTGGCCTTCAAATTTTAATTGTACAGTTGCCGACACTTCAGCTGAATCCAAAGAAAATGGTCAAGAAGGTGAAAATGGACAACCGACCGAGAATAATAGTCAGAATGATAACAGTGGTAAATTGCTGTACCATTTCATTAATTAAAATACTTAATATGTCTGATTTAGATGAACGCGAGTGCCCTCCTGAAAACAACGGTGTTGATGTTTTGCTACCCCATCCTACCGATTGCACAAAATATCTACATTGCACTCATGGTAAACCAGTAGAAAAGGATTGTCCAGGTGGGCTTTATTTTAACCCGCAATAGATCGATGTGATTGGCCTTCAAATTTTAATTGTACAGTTGCCGACACTTCAGCTGAATCCAAAGAAAATGGTCAAGAGGGTGAAAATGGAAACCGACCGAGAATAATAGTCAGAATTGACAACAGTGGTAAATTGCTGTACATTTCATTAATTAAAATATTAATATGTCTGATTTAGATGAACGCGAGTGCCCTCCTGAATACAACGGTGTTGATGTTTTGCTACCCCATCCTACCGATTGCACAAAATTTCTACATTGCACTCACGGTAAACCAGTAGAAAAGGATTGTCCAGGTGGGCTTTATTTTAATCCCGCAATAGATCGATGTGATTGGCCTTCAAATTTTAATTGTACAGTTGCCGACACTTCAGCTGAATCCAAAGAAAATGGTCAAGAGGGTGAAAATGGAGAACCGACCGAGAATAATAGTCAGAATGATAACAGTGGTAAATTGCTGTACATTTCTTTAATTAAAATATTAATATGTCTGATTTAGATGAACGCAGTGCCCTCCTGAATACAACGGTGTTGATGTTTTGCTACCCCATCCTACCGATTGCACAAAATTTCTACATTGCACTCATGGTAAACCAGTAGAAAAGGATTGTCCAGGTGGGCTTTATTTTAACCCGCAATAGATCGATGTGATTGGCCTTCAAATTTTAATTGTACAGTTGCCGACACTTCAGCTGAATCCAAAGAAAATGGTCAAGAGGGTGAAAATGGAGAACCGACCGAGAATAATAGTCAGAATGATAACAGTGGTAAATTGCTGTACATTTCATTAATTAAAATATTAATATGTCTGATTTAGATGAACGCGAGTGCCCTCCTGAATACAATGGTGTTGATGTTTTGCTACCCCATCCTACCGATTGCACAAAATTTCTACATTGCACTCACGGTAAACCAGTAGAAAAGGATTGTCCAGATGGGCTTTATTTTAACCCCGCAATAGATCGCTGTGATTGGCCTTCAAATTTTAATTGTACAGTTGCCAACACTTCAGGTGAATCCAAAGAAAATGCTCAAGAGGGTGATAATGGACAACCGACCGAGAATAATAGTCAGATTGACCACAGTGGTAAATTGCTGTACATTTCCTTAATTAAAATATTAATATGTCTGATTTAGATGAACGCGAGTGCCCTCCTGAATACAACGGTGTTGATGTTTTGCTACCCCATCCTACCGATTGCACAAAATTTCTACATTGCACTCATGGTAAACCAGTAGAAAAGGATTGCCCAGGTGGGCTTTATTTTAACCCCGCAATAGATCGCTGTGATTGGCCTTCAAATTTTAATTGTAAAGTTGCCGACACTTCAGCTGAATCCGAAGAAAATGGTCAAGAGGGTGAAAATGGAGAACCGACCGAGAATAATAGTCAGATTGACAACAGTGGTAAATTGCTGGGCATTTCCTTAATTAAAATATTAATATGTCTGATTTAGATGAACGCGAGTGCCCTCCCGAATACAATGGTGTTGATGTTTTGCTACCCCACCCTACCGATTGCACAAAATTTCTACATTGCACTCATGGTAAACCAGTAGAAAAAGATTGTCCAGGTGGGCTTTATTTTAACCCCGCAATAGATCGATGTGATTGGCATTCAAATTTTAATTGTACAGTTGCCGACACTTCAGTTGAATCCAAAGAAAATGGTCAAGAAGGTGAAAATGGAGAACCGACCGAGAATAATAGTCAGAATGATAACAGTGGTAAATTGCTGTACATTTCCTTAATTTAAATATTAATATGTCTGATTTAGATGAACGTGAGTGCCCTCCTGAATACAACGGTGTTGATGTTTTGCTACCCCATCCTACCGATTGCACAAAATTTCTACATTGCACTCACGGTAAACCAGTAGAAAAGGATTGTCCAGGTGGGCTTTATTTTAACCCCGCAATAGATCGCTGTGATTGGCCTTCAAATTTTAATTGTACAGTTGCCGACACTTCAGGTGAATCCAAAGAAAATGGTCAAGAAGGTGAAAATGGAGAACCGACCGAGAATAATAGTCAGAATGATAACAGTGGTAAATTGCTGTACATTTCCTTAATTAAAATATTAATATGTCTGATTTAGATGAACGCGAGTGCCCTCCTGAAAACAACGGTGTTGATGTTTTGCTACCCCATCCTACCGATTGCACAAAATATCTACATTGCACTCACGGTAAACCAGTAGAAAAGGATTGTCCAGGTGGGCTTTATTTTAACCCCGCAATAGATCGATGTGATTGGCCTTCAAATTTTAATTGTACAGTTGCCGACACTTCATTTGAATCCAAAGAAAATGGCCAAGAGGGTGAAAATGGGGAATCGACCGAGAATAATAGTCAGAATGATAACAGTGGTAAATTGCTGTACATTTCCTTAATTAAAATATTAATATGTCTGATTTAGATGAACGCCAGTGCCCTCCTGAATACAACGGTGTTGATGTTTTGCTACCCCACCCTACCGATTGCACAAAATTTCTACATTGCACTCACGGTAAACCAGTAGAAAAGGATTGTCCAGGTGGGCTTTATTTTAACCCCGCAATAGATCGATGTGATTGGCCTTCAAATTTTAATTGTACAGTTGCCGACACTTCAGCTGAATCCAAAGAAAATGGTCAAGAGGGTGAAAATGGAGAACCGACCGAGAATAATAGTCAGAATGATAACAGTGGTAAATTGCTGTACATTTCCTTAATTAAAATATTAATATGTCTGATTTAGATGAACGCCAGTGCCCTCCTGAATACAACGGTGTTGATGTTTTGCTACCCCACCCTACCGATTGCACAAAATTTCTACATTGCACTCACGGTAAACCAGTAGAAAAGGATTGTCCAGGTGGGCTTTATTTTAACCCCGCAATAGATCGATGTGATTGGCCTTCAAATTTTAATTGTACAGTTGCCGACACTTCAGCTGAATCCAAAGAAAATGGTCAAGAGGGTGAAAATGGAGAACCGACCGAGAATAATAGTCAGAATGATAACAGTGGTAAATTGCTGTACATTTCCTTAATTAAAGTATTAATATGTCTGATTTAGATGAACGCGAGTGCCCTCCTGAATACAACGGTGTTGATGTGTTGCTACCCCATCCTACCGATTGCACAAAATTTCTACATTGCACTCACGGTAAACCAGTAGAAAAGGATTGTCCAGATGGGCTTTATTTTAACCCCGCAATAGATCGCTGTGATTGGCCTTCAAATTTTAATTGTACAGTTGCCAACACTTCAGGTGAATCCAAAGAAAATGCTCAAGAGGGTGATAATGGACAACCGACCGAGAATAATAGTCAGAATGATAACAGTGGTAAATTGCTGTACATTTCCTTAATTAAAATATTAATATGTCTGATTTAGATGAACGCGAGTGCCCTCCTGAATACAACGGTGTTGATGTTTTGCTACCCCATCCTACCGATTGCACAAAATTTCTACATTGCACTCACGGTAAACCAGTAGAAAAGGATTGTCCAGATGGGCTTTATTTTAACTCCGCAACGAGTCGCTGCGATTGGCCTTGGAACGTTGAATGTGATAATTATAAACCGGCTAAATAAGCACATAAATACTGAGAAAAAAAACAAATTAAAAAGCATAAAATATTACTAAGAAAAGTATTAAATATTACAAAGAAAGCATACAGTGTTTAAAAAATGATCAAAGAAATTGAAAAAACACGTATGCAGTTTTTGTTTCAAACAATGTCAGGTTAAATAAATTTATTCCTTACATTTATTATGAACATTTATATTGATTATGAAAATTTATTATTGTAATGATTCATGATTAAATGTTGTTCGTTTAATATACTGCATATTTAAATTATGTCTTTTATCGATCAAAATGTTTTTGTAAGCGGCATGTTTTGTAGGGGGCATTTGAATTTTGCAGTTATAGCTGGAGTCATACTTGAGTGTTCTTCTTCTCCTTTTTAGCATTTGCAATTTTTTGTAATTCTTTGAAACCGTCGTTTTTGATAATACAAATTTCAACTTTGCTGAAACGATATCTTCAATGCGCCCTTGTACTGAAGATATTTTATTTTGGAAATTAGTAATAATTTTAACAGGATGAACAAGGACAATTTCTCTTTTCTCTAAAGCCTGTATAGTATTACTAACAAAAGAAAAGCTATTTTGTATTTGCCAAATCATGTTCTAGTTTTTGATCTGTAACTAACTTTTACCATTCATCAATTGATTTGCAGTTTCACTTCAACTCTAAAACAATTTCTTTAAAATTTAGAAAATTGACGACATAATATAGTGTAGCATCTAGCGAAGTTCCCAATCTTGTAAGGAAAGGTTTCGGTGGAATAGTAAATTAGGAAACTTTCCTTAAAGTATTGTACTCTTAAAGGAGCTTTAATAAAGACTTTCTTTCTATTATTCATTGATTTATTCAACAACGGGAATTTCAGTCGAACAGTTTCTGTAACTCTGTTAATACCATGTGTTAAACAAGTGCAGTGGATTATGCATAAAATTTTTATAATTGGACGCTGTTTTTATCATATAAGCTACTGCATCAGAAATCATTAGCAAATTTTTCAGAAGGCACAGCTTGTGGTAAAAAAAGGTAGTTAAACTTTCCTTAACAAATCTGGTGAACATACTAGCATTCGTTTTCTCTAGCACTTTTATACAAATTAAGTATCCGTTAGTTGGAATTTCTTTATTTAACACGCCAATAATCAACACTAAGCCAAATGTAATTGCTCTCAATTGCTGGATTTTTTTAATAGTGTCTTGAAAGACTAAACTAACGTGATGTTTTCTTAAAGTACTTTCGTCTGGTATGGGTCTCGTGGAATACTTTTCTAAAAAAATCTTAGAAGGAACTATTTTAAAACTTATTCAATGTGATGTTTGCTTCGATCATTGATTTGCATAATTTATAATTAAAATCCTTTTGTTCTCGATACCCAGAGGATGATTGAAAATATTCAGAAATTGTTTGTTGAAAACTCAACTTCTGAACGCGGTGTACATGAATCGCTATTTTAATATGCTGAATAATATTATACATCTAGTTAAAATTAAATGAAAAGTTTATACTTTTGTTCATATTGAAACTTACCGTTCTACAGCATGCATGGCAAAAGCATGGCTGGTTTGCATTTTTAATGTTGGATAATCTTTAATCCAATCGTTCACACTAGGTTTGGCTTTTGCCATTATTTATTAAATAGGAATAGTCACAATCAAAAAATTTAAATAAAATTGTCCCTATCAAAATTTAATAACAAGAAGTGTAGAAATTGTATTAGAATCTATTTTATAATGCTTACAGGTTGAATCTCTTTGCTCGACTAATTTTGGACCGCAGTAGCTGGACACGACGCTTTCAGCGTCGTTAAAAATGCCTTGTAACTCGAGAGTTTTTCGGCTTGTAGATATTGTTATTTCTTGAGTTATTGTGATGTTTCTATCGGTTGATCTTCTTAATTAATAAATAAACATATAAATTTACAGGACTGGATCCCAAAAGACCTACTCCTGGAATCCTCTTAATTTTCTGCAGTTGGCAGTTTTTCGGATCTTCCCCTTAGTTGTCCCCCAACTACACAGTATTCCGGATCCTGGGTCCACTGGCCTGTGGTTTTCGCCTAACAGGACTGGCTACTCACCACTGGCCGCTCCATCGTCAGGTAGCTCGTCTAAACAGGACTGACGGATGTGCATCCCGACGACTTCACTTGTGTACCCATTCCTCGGCACCCTGCATAGCTGGAGAACTCCCTCAGGACGTTGTTACGGTTTAAATTTTCATTACACTTCAAATTAATTTTATTGCAAACACTTATCATACATACATGTTATTTACAACAACTTAATTCATTTTGGCTTTGGTATTATAAATTTTTGATTGTCTATTTCTTATTTGAAAATATAAACAGCATTAATTACAATAACTTTTATTCTGACCAATTGAATTCATCTAGTAATTTGTTGTTTTGAAACTTCATCTTAATTGAAATAATATCTATTATTGATTATTGTTTATTAAGAAAATAAGTTGGCAGTTTTGATGTGTTGATTGATTTGAAAGAATAAACACAGGTCTGCATTCAGGGAATTGATAGTTATTTAGAACTTGAATGCATTACATTTTAATAAATATATCTCAAAATAAAAAGGATATATCATGAAATTAATTTTAAATGTTTATGGAATTGTTACATGTACCTAACAAGAATTCTTTTGTTTTTAAAAAGGGAGTTACTCAATGTTATAATTGTTTAGCAGGTGAAATGCTGCCCTGTCTTTATTGATTTTTAATTATTGAAATTTAATTTCTTTATATTGCATTCCTGTTTGATTTGGATTATCTGAGAAGAAGGTATTTTCCTTTCTGATTGTTTTGTGAACAGCTTGGTTAAAGCATGGTGTATGCTAGTGCGAATTTTCTGACTATATCAGAGTAAGAGAAAGTCATCAAAAATATTGGGATTTATCGCCTGGCATAACGAGAAAGAATATTGCTGAAGAGTAGAATATTTTTTGAAACAGTTGAACTGGATTTTATATTTCAACCTTGCTTGTTTGGTAGCACATGGTCACGTGCATAATTTGTTATATATTTCTTTCATCCTGGTTTTCAGGATTTTTATTTTTATTTCATTTTCATTTTTGTTTGGAGTTTTGTCTTTGTCTTGGGTATATGTTGTACAATAAGAAACCATTATGGAATGGAGTTTAAAGGCTGCAAGTTGTGGTTGCAGAAATGTTAAGGATGCTGATGGCGTGCTGTCCCATGTCATGTGTATCTAGATGAGTATAACTATTTAGGATTAGTAGTTAAAGTGTGGATCTCTAACCCGTAAAAAACTTATTTTTGTGGAAGTTGAATTGGGATTCAGGGGGTATTAAATTAGTTTAAGTATCAGAATATCGTTCTTGTTCAGTCAAAACGGAACGAATTAATCTATATATTATATTTGATTTATATGTAAATTGTGAGCTTCGAGCTTAAAGTGAAACAAGAAAATGCTTCCTTAAAATTTGTGTTAAGACCCGTAAACAAAATTACGTTTAATTATGTCATGCATTTATTTCCTTTTTATAAATGTACAAACAGTAATTGGGAATATTTTACAATAGAGATCATTGTGCTAGATTGACTTATTTGTGGATTATCTTTTGCCATTAATGAGCGTACACTTAGGGTTGTGAATACATTGCTATATTTACTGGTTGAGTATATTGGCTAATTGAGGTAACATTCATTCAGTTATAACGCAACGAGTAAGTTTGCTGGATTCAGTTACATACTCTGTGGTGGCATGTTAAGTCTTATCCCCTCTACAAAGTGTATAAAGAATTAAATTACGTTACTGAGTCTCATGTCGATATTTAAATATTGTAGCGTAATAAAAGCAGTGTGGAAAAGCACGATAAATTGTGATTAAAAAAATATAGTGTAATAACGTCACCGTTCCGCTGCCCACCTTTGATCGCCCGAAGGCGGTGGTCGGAATACGTGAGCAGCTACCTCATCGGCGTCTGGGCAGCAACTCACTAATTTTGGTGGGGTAGTTTTACATTTATAAAAGGCAAAGAAACCTGATTGGGAGGATAGGACGGTAAAGCTACCTGCACCATTGTGTGAAAACACCCTGGGATTAAATAGAATTTTAAGAAGTCATGTCATGAGTGGTTACATGCCAAAATTGGTAATGTACATATTTAGATATAAGAACTAGTTACTTGTATAAACCCGACTTTTTACCCCCTAACTATATAACTGATCTCTGGAATAAAATAAAAAATCGTACCCAGGGACCTAACAAAAACGAAATCTCTTTTATTACCTCAATGGAAACTTCATATAGCAGATTAGATGAAAAAAATCACCCGAAACCGAAATTCTAGATCAACTTCTAAGAAATCTAAATCCATATTTTTCAGAACGTTTAGCAAAATCGTTCTGAACAAGAACCATTCAACGCACCCATACGTCAACAGAATTAAAGCTTAAATCTACTTCCAATATTAAACCTTTATCTGATGTATCTAATAATAATACCGCTACTTTAAACTCACAGAAGAACTTGCCTCCTTTATCTGAAATATGTCGTTCGACTCCTGCCGAATGGTCTAATTAGTTGAAACCAGTACATTCCTTTTACCATAACATTCTGCTGTCTTACAACTTATCCAGAACGTAAAATTTATCCCGAAACCCAAAAAGGCGGACGCGTCAGACCCGGGCAGCTATCGTCCAATTAGCTTGCTACCGGTGCTTGGGAAAGCTTTAGATCGCGTCATGACTACGCGAGTTGAGCACTTAGTGAGAGACAGCGGCGGTTTTAATAAACGACAGTTCGGTTTTATGGAAGGAAAGTCGACTATCGACGCTTTAGAGTTTGTTGTCAGGGAAATTAAGCAGGCGAGAGACGCTAAAGAGCACTGTGTTGTTGTTGCCTTGGACATTTCAGGAGCATTCGATGCTGCCTGGTGGCCATTAATCGTTAGCGAGTTAGATCGTAGAGGTTGTTCGCGGAACTTGATGTCCTTAGTCAAGAGTTATTTCTCGGGACGATTAGCACAGGTTGAAATACCGGGTGAAGTTTTGTCGCGCGAGGTGGAAAGGGGATGCCCGCAGGGGTCATGCTCTGGTCCCACATTTTGGAAATTGTTATACGAGAGTATCTTTAGGGTCAAATTACCCACAGGATGTTCAATTGTCGGGTTTGCGGACGATACGCTTTTAATTATCAGATCGCGATTATTAATGGATATGCGTACAAAACCAAACGAGGCTCTGAATAAATTACACGAATGGTCACAAAACGTAAAACTAACATTTAACACGTCGAAATCGGAAGCGCTTTATTTCGGTACAAAACCGGGACAGCGACCTCCTAGGCTAGAGCTAGGAGGGAAGAAAATACCGTTCAAGGAAGCTATTACATACCTCGGGGTAAAAATTGACGATAAATTAAATTGGAAAGCTCACGTGCAGTACGTCAAAAGTAAAGGAAGCGAAATATCAAATAGAATGATGGCGGCGGCGAAAATAAACTGGGGTTTCCGAGGCGAATCGCTGAGGACGGTCTATGCCGGATCAATTGAACCGGCAATGCTGTACGCAGCATCCGTATGGGCGGAAGGTTGTAAAGTCCGGGAGATGCGTCAATTAACGAGCGTGCAACGTATAATCGCGGTAAAGGCGGCGAGGGCATACAGGACCACCTCCACGGAGGCTGTCCTGGTGATCAGTAGGACTCTCCCTATCGAATATGTCGTTAGGGAGATTAGAGATAGGAGACTTATAGATATAGCGAAAGGGCGCGAAATTATCGAAGATATTAATCTAGGTAATAGGGACGTTGCAAGAAAGATCGTGGTATCAGAGTTGGGGCACCCAGCCGATATTAGAAGAATCGAGTTTGTCGAAGGCGATCGGGACGCAACGGGTATTAGAATTTACACGGACGGTTCACGTATGGATGACGGACAAGCAGGCGTGGCGTTTGTCGTATTTAAACAGGAAAGAGAGGTGTACCGGTTTCAAACCAAACTCGCGAACTGGAGCACTATCTTCCAGTGCGAATTGGTAGCCATACGAGAGGCTGTCGATTACGTAATAAATCACACGGGCAGAGACGATTATTATATAATCAGCGACAGTAAATCAGCGCTGACGGCATTAACTAACATGAACACCTCGACAAACCTCCAGGCGGACGTTTGGAAAATAGCGCATACAGCGCTCAAGTTTCGACGTTTAAAGTTCTGTTGGGTTAGGTCGCACGATGGTAACGCAGGAAATGATAGGGCTGACAAATTAGCTAAAGAGGCCGCGACGGGCGACTTTCGGATATCACATTCGTCGATACCGAGGTCTTTAATTAAAAGAAAGCTGCGCGAAAAATCAATTCAACAATGGGAAGAGAGGTGGAACAACTAACCACGGGCAGGTTGACCCACAAATTCATACCTAGCATAGAAGCTAGAGGTAAGATCGAGGTTAAGCTCGATCACAAAATGGTGCAGTTGATTACAGGGCACGGCGCCCTGAAGGCGTATTTACAAAGGTTCGGTCTATCCAACAGCGACCGCTGCGAATGCGGTGAGGGCGCGGAAAGCGCAGAGCACGTGCTCTTCGACTGCCCGCTTGAGGCGGGAAATCGAGGGTTGGCTGATAGCAAACTAGCTATCTTAGGTCTGGCATGGCCAAAGAGCCTAGAGGAAGTCGGGGAAGTGGTTAACCAGAAGGCGTTCTGGACAGCCTTAAAAGAATTCGCGGGAAGAGTCGCGAGATTAGACAGTGACAACCGCGTGTAAATTCGGTGGGGTTGGTGGGAAGATTGAAAAATTTTAGATTGACTTGGCGTGAGTAAGGATACGAGCATTGAAATAACCAAAACCTGGAAAAAAAATTAACATGATAATTATACCCAAATGTCCAATATGCACGAGAAACTCCCACACCACTAATACAATCACTGTCTAACTTCATAATTATGCGCGGAAAATCGGGAAATCGGGAATAAATAATAACAAATAAACAATAACAAATAAATCAGAAACCCTAATTAAATTAAATCAATAAAATAAACAAAAGTAATAAAATAGAGTGAAACCGCGTATCCCACCCAGGACTTGAAAGTGAAGTGATTGTGATCCCCCCAGAACGTTTAGTGCATATCCACCAGGACTTTAACAGTGCATATCCAACTGCCCCATAAAGGTAGAAAACCAATAGATATAGGCAGACAACCAGATCTTCGGATGCTGGAGAAATTTATATTGAAGGTAAGAATAAAATTGTGGCGGCTGTACTCGCATGAGAATGGATTTGTGATTTTAAACAGATTTTGAAATAATCTATCAAGCGCGTTTTTTGTGTAATGGCGCTAGTCGATATAATGCTCATGCGAGTGCACCTGATAATGTATTTGCTTTTGCTAATATATGCACTGTTACATGCTTTTGCTTATTCAGAAATTTATTTATATATTTATTATATGTTTATTTATATATTTGTATTACATTGATATTTATTTTTACACTTATATTTTTGCCTGCATTGTATTGTTTTGTGGCTTGATTATGAAGTTAGAATTAATAAAAAGCACATTTATTTTTCGCATTTAAACCCAATGTAGTACCTCTGGGTGGAGCATTGGGGACGTGGCCGCAAGTATAGCGATCCTAATTCAAATTATAATGCCTTACAACTTGGTAAAAAACCTCTCGATAATCGCCCACATTTACCTATCTCTATTGGCTCTCTAAATGTAATCGCTTTATTAGACACGGGTTCATCATGTTCTCTTACAAATAATGAAGGCTTACAGCAATTATCTAAACAAAATATTAAATTTCAGGTTATTCCGGAAAACACCTCTATCAATCTAGCTGACGATAATAAAATATATGTAACTGGTTCTCTTAAATTAAAAATTCGTATAGAGTCACTTAAACGAGATGTTCCATTTTTAATTGTGCCTATATTAGCTTACCCATTTTTACTTGGCGTTGACTTTTGCCAACTTTTTAATTTATCTCCATATTTCCAAGATTTTTCTTGGCAAGCTTCTCTCAAAACAAACTCGTGTGCGTCGGCTGGTATATCTAATAAAATTTCTCTCACCGATTCACAGAACGAAACTCTTAACTCTACAATTGACAAATTTCGTAAATTAAATACTCCCGAACTTGGTTGTGTCACTACTGCAACCCATAATATCTCTACGGGTGATGCTGTTCCTTTTAAGCAACGTCAATATCCCTCATTACCTGCATTACAAAAACATTAATGGATAAAATGCTCGAATCCGGTGTTATCTCTCCTTCAATTTCGCCATGGATGTCTCCCGTGTTATTGGTAAAAAAAAAACGAATGGCGTGTTTGCTTTGACAGTAGAAAGCTTAACTCTGTAACTGTGGTCAATGCCTATCTCGTACCTCGTACTGATCCTATCTTAAGTCGGCTTTGAAACGCTAAATTTATCTCATCTATCGGTCTTAGATAAGCTTTTTATCAGATCCCTCTTGACTGATCTTCACGTCCAAAGACCGCCTTTTGTGTTCCAGGTCGGGGCTTGTTCGAATATAATTTCTTGCCGTTTGGTCTCTGTAATGCACCACAAACTTTACAACGGACTATAGATCAAATGTTAGGTCCTATCTTACACCAAGAACGTGCCTTTGTATTTTTAGACGGCATATTGGTCATCTCAAGTTTCTTTGAAGAACATATTGCTACACTTAATGAAGTTGCTGAAAGCCTAAATGCAGCAGGCTTTAAAATAAATTGGGGTAAGTGTCAATTTTGCTGTTCCTCTTTACATTTCTTGGTTTTATTATCGACGGAACTGGTCTTCGGGCAGATCCTGCTGAAGTTGACGCTATTACTAAATTTAAAACACCAAAGACTGTTACCGAAATTAAACATTTAATAGGACTGATTAGTTACTATCGCATTTTTCTATCTAATCTCTCAACTATATCTACACCCATTACTGCCTTAATTAAAAATAAAAATAAAAGTCAATCTATTGAATGGAATTTAGAAGCTCAACAGGCTTTTGAACAAATTAAAACATTAATCACTTCTGCACCTATCTTAATCTCGCCCAATTTTGACGAAAGATTCTACATTCAAACCGATGCCTCACTTACTGGTCTAGACGCGATGCTGTTTCAAGTAAATAATGGACTCGAACACCCTATCGCGTATGCTAGTCGTGCTTTAACTTCTGCTGAACAAAAATATTCAGCCACCGAACGTGAATTATTAGGGTTATCTTTGGCATTGGAAAATTTAGAGGATATGTTGAAAGTACACATTTTACAGTAATTACTGATTGTGCATCTCTCACATGGTTGAATAACTTAAAATAACCCGCAGGTTGGTTGGCAAGATGGAACTTGCGTATCTCTCAATTTACATTTGACGTTCGGCATAGACCTGGTAAATTCAATATCGTACCTGATGCCTTATCTCGTGATGTTGTTTCTCTTAACCTTTCAGATCTAATTCCTGATGCTTGGTATCTAAATATGATAAAGAAAGCTTCTGAAAATCCCGATAAATTTTCCACCTTTCGTGTAACAAATAATACATTATATAAATCTTCCTCATCTCGCAAAATCTCTAATATCCCTGTATGGAAACTTGTTGGTCCTACCGCTAGCCGCAGTGAAGTTCTTAAATTGTGTCACGACGATCCTACAGCTGCTCATCTTGGCGTTACAAAAACATTAGCGAAAATATCTGAATTATATTATTGGCCTAAATTAAAACAATCTGTCTGCCGCTATATTAGAAACTGTAAACTCAGAAGAGTTCTCAAGAAGCTTGTTCTGGATTAATGGGTAACTTCAAACGTGTATCTTATCCCTTTCAGTTAATATCACTTGACTTATTGGGACCTCTCCCTCGATCAAAAAAAGGTAACCAATATCTTTTAGTCTTCACCGATTGCTTTTCTAAATTCGATATGGTACAACCGTTAACTAAAGCCACATCTGTCGCTATAATTAAATATCTAGAACAAAATGTGTTTCTTATCTTTGGTGTCCCTCAAATTATTCTCTGTGATAATGGGGCGCAATTTATCTCAAAAGATTTTCAAAATTTTGTCAAGAGCTACAAAGTACAAAAAATACGGTTCAACGCAAAATATCATCCACAGGTAAGCCCTACCAAAAGAGTAAATCGAGTCTTAATCACTGCTATCTCTTCAAATATCGATTCAGAAAATATCTTTAAAATCGCTCAAGCTCTGCGTACATCTAAACACGAAGCAACCCAATTTACTCCGTCATTTCTTGTTTTTGGAAGATATACGCCAATTGATGGTAGTTATTACGGTTTAGTTCCGGATGATACTAACGTAATCGAATTTGACGAAAAAGTACGCTGGGACTTCAATGACGTTAGAAAAAATTTGTGGAAAGCTTACGAAAAGAGTAAGGATCACTACAATATGCGAAAACGAAATATTTTTTTTGCTTTAGGTGAACACGTCAGGAAAAAGAATTATGTCTTATCTAATGCTACTAAAAGATTCTCTTCGAAATTAGCTCCAAAATTCATTTTATATAAGGTCACTCGTGTTATTAGTCCACTTATTTATGAACTCTAAAACACTAAAGGAAAACGTCAAGGAAATTGTTGTAAACGACGTAACTCTATACACGTATCACTTCGTTTTAAATATGATGCAACAGTCAAATTTTCATGCACATTCAAAGTCAATTTACATTGCATAATATAAGTAGAACAGAGTACACACGTGGGTGGTATTTCGTAGCTAAATCTCAGGGTCCATCTTGTTTTGTGGGTAGGTTACACTATTGCTGAGTTTCAAATTGCCAATCCACTCTTCCTGTCTCTTCTGTGCTCGTAGGGGAATGAAGGAAAACCAGGTAGAGGAACGACAAGATAAGGAACCTACACCCCTAAAAAGAGAAAAGACACACACACACACACAAAACAGGTAGATGTACTTGGCTTCAGGTCTCGTGGCTGAATGACGTTTTATAACACCGCGTGCACTTCGCCATTCCCTCTGCGCAGGCACGACTCGGAGACGACGGAAATTGACCTTTTCATTTAAAAATATTCGCGGGAATTTATTTACAAATTATATCTAAATATGTACATTACCAATTTTGGCATGTAACAGTGTAACCCGATGAAGCTTTCAAATAATAGTTTAGGTTATTTGAATTTAATTCTATATAAAAAAGGCTTAAAAAAGTATAAATGTAAGAAAAAAGCTTAAAAAAATAAAACAATTAGAATAAGCATAAAAACGTTGTCAAATGATTCATTTGCCATTGAATTATACAAATTTTAAACAGATATTTAACTGCTTATAATAATTGCAATAAGCAAAAACTTAGAAATCTGGTTACTAATAGTAACATTGCCATTACTACCTACAAGATATTTTCCCATCAAACGAAACATATACGGATTGTACTTCAGATAACCTAGAAAAAGACGTATAGCTGCCGTACAAGAGAGATTGAACAAAATTCTACATATGTAATTTGGGCGAAAAGGTATTACAAAGTTAGCGGGTTTATATTTTAACATAGAAAATGGTTATTGTGATTGGCCAAAAGACTCATATTGTTTTCATAACAGATACTTTAAATCAGAATTTAGAGGATGTCCCTAGATCATTCTTCTAGCTGATACTTTCTGTCACATGATTCTGATTGTTGAAAATTTTACGTGTCTCAATGGAAGCCATCAGTTATTTGTATGCTCACTTGGGTTATATTTTAATTAGAATCTCACAATTGTGTAGAATTTGAAGATATTTTGTGTTCAAACTATAGTGCAACCTAAATTTAAAAACATTAACAGAGAATTAAGTTAAATTAAAGGACATTTTATTAAATAAAGTAAATTTTTTGTGGTGTCTAGATTTTTAATATTTTAGTCTTTGAATAGGTATGTAAAATGAAAAAGCTTTATTAACTTGTACACGTGTTGTAAATGATTTTTCATTCGATTTCGTTAAACAATGCTTGTAGGTTGAAACGGTTTAAAGTGAAATTATATCAATCTCTTTCTCATATATCCATTTCTATTGAATATATATATATATATATATATATATATATATATATATTATATTAATTATTTCTTATTTATATTTATTTAAATGCTTTAAATACAATTTTTGACTCTATTTTTCGTGCTTTAATTATGTCTGGTCGGTCTACAAAACAAAACTTATATAAGTGTGCCCCGACTATTTTGAACCTTTCTCTCTCTCAGGGTATCTACACCTACCTACCGTGGGTTCGGTCAGGGTGTAGTCACTTTAAGCACAGCATTGTTATTACGATTTTAATGGTAACACAATTCGTTCAGATGGCGCTGTTTTAAATCTAGGGTCCCTAACTAATTTTAGGGACCCTAGATGTAAATTTAGACGCCACGCCAGGCTACAAGTATCTAAAACTATGCTACATGTTTTATATTTATTTGTTAAAAATTTCTCTATTTGGTCTGTTGTTTTTATGCTTTCGTAATTATTTCAACTGTATTTGTGTGTAAAAAGGTATGTATTTTTTATTAAAATTAATTAAATATATTTTTCCATTCCTATAATTGCAGTGAAAACGATTTTCAAATTTTTAGTAAGGCTTGTTGGTTTAAACTTATACCTTAGATAATTTAAACTTTTTCTTAATTATATGTTTAATAGTATTGATTTTGATGTTTTTGTAGCTTCGTCATGGGTGGTGGATATGTTCCTTGTTGCGTGCCTACTTGTGTTAATAGAACTATCATCAGACACCGTTTTCCAAATCCTACTAAGGATATACAACGGTTCAATGTTTACTACAGCAGTGTTCCATTGGTAGTTATTTTACATAATTTAATAAGAAATCAGTGATTTCTATTATTTCCATTTAGCCAAATAATTTAAATAACAATTTAGAATTCTGTAGTTAATCCTAGGGTATGGCATCTCAAATGCCTATCACAATATTTAAAAAGTTAGATTTATATGTGTATTTTAAAATTGTTTGTTCTGTTTGTGAATAAATTAACTTTTTGAAAACACCTTTGTAGCTATACTACCATCTTACAATAAACAACTACAGGTAGTCTTGTTTTATCACTAATGTTAAGTATGTATAGTTTAGAGGTAAACTGTACTAAGCCATATGTATTGAATTTTGAAAAGTAGCTTAAAATGAAGAAAGGAAATCCTTGTAATTGCTTGTATTTTTATATTGTTGTATCCATGTTAAAAAATTACTCTAAACTTTTTAAGCATAGATACCACTATATAGAAATACAAGCAATTATAACGATTTTCTTTCTATAGTTTGAGCTTCTACAAAAGTCAATATTACATGAATCCATGTCATATTTCCTAGTAAGGTTCTTAACCATTTTGTTAGCATGGATGCAAACCTTAGTCAAGATACATGGTAGTGGGTAACACAATCCAACAGATGGCGCATCAATAAAAAAACAAACCTTAGTTGGAAGTAGCTTATCTATAGTAACTTATCTTACGTATGGGTTCGGTGATAGGTAGATGGTCACGACACCGACCAAACAGCACTAACTTAATTTTAGTATACGTAACCTTTTTTTATGCGTATATGCCAAATCTAACAAACAGATCCGCGTAGCCTTGTGCCAATTCAAATACACTTACCAAAATGACTTTGACGTTCCGAAACACACAGTACTCACCCGATTTATCCTCAGCTGTAGGCCTTTCTCTTAACTCTGACTAACGATCTCGGCCACCGGATGTGTCTTCACACTACGCTCCACTATTACAAGGACTACTTGGCTTTCCAGACACCAGGTTTTTGATATATTTGATTTTATTATCCACCCAAATCTATAAATAATTACTGAATTTAGAATACCTTTAATTTTAACTTCCCCGCGCTAATTTTCTTCTACTTATACCGTCGTTCTGTTTAAACACTCCTTCTAATCCAACAATATACAATCCAATACCAATCTTTAACCTGCTCTTTCAAATTCTGTGCTGCTTTATACTTTCACCCAATACCTTTCAATCGCAATGTAATACCCAAATCACTTCCAATTCGTCTTCCTTCGGCCTACTAAATCCACTCCAAATCTTACGTACCTCAATCCAAATCACTCTAAATACCCACTCTTATTTACACCTGTCTCGGTGCCGCTCCAATATCTAATCTTCTAACTTTCCACTCTTCCACTCTTTCCACTCGTACTGTTCCCTCTGACTATCTATACTCTTCTCTAATTTAATCAAAAGCTTTAACTTCCAAAAGATTTTATTTCAACTTTAAAATATCCAACTTAGTACATTTATACCAAAACACTTCTTTTTACCAAAATTATTCAAATCGTTCTCGTTTATTATTTACCTAGGTGATACCGCCACCTTCCAAAATTATTATGTCTACTCTTTATACATTTCAAAAATCCCAACACCCAATTATATCGTCACCACTAGTGTTGTGTCACTAATACCTATCAGTTGTCTTTTTACACTTTACGATTATATAAATAACTGTTTGATCATTTGTACATATGATCGCGTCGCACTTAAATCACTTTTGTATCTTATTTTCACATAAAATTTTGGTAATACAAGTTTGTCCAAAAGTTGATTCTACTAAATACGTGCCGAAATGTTTCACATATAATCCTGGCCCTGTGTTGTGAACAGTGGAACTTACACAGACGCAACCGGCTTTTAGACCAGCAAATTTACACTCCATGGATTATCAACGTACAACTTAGTATAAATCCTTAAATACTGAGTTTTCTCACGTCATCAAGTCATTCTTTCACGTATTGGCGCTTTTACTCTGACTAAACTACTTTAAATACTTTACCATTTGTAAAGTACGGCAAACACAAAATTTACAATTACGTGATCTGGTTATTGGCTTGTTTTGGCATATACACAACCTTAAAACAATAAAGTACTCTTTATACCCTTTTAGCTCTTACGTACACTTCAATATATATTCAATAGCATGAAACTGTTAAATTCTTGTTTGGTTGAAACAATAAAAATACCCCGGGGATATATGAAACTGAAACCCCTTTTATCTACCTTTCGCATGGTAAGTTAAGGTGTATGATCTACCACAAAACGATTTTAGATAGAAGTGACTAGCTTTACAACGGCATAGTTTGGTATTACGTCTACAAAAGGTACTAGAATGGTCATAGGTTTGTCTTCCTTAATTATGCTACATTTACAATCTATTTGTGACCAAATTAATTCAAACTTAAATTGACATTAGACAGGCTATGCATTTACATTACATAAAATTTATAGATTATGTTTTAATAATTCAAAGCGAGAAAGGTAAATAAGATTACAATTTTATGAAGAAAATGAATTTTAATCAGGGTAAAAGGAATATGGCGCTGTTGGGCTCAGTTTGTCCTCCTTGGTTTATATTTTCGATCAACAACTAGAAAATCAAAGAAAAGAAGAATGCGAGTAAAAGATATTTATTTAAAAAGAAAGGAACAGGGATTTTATAAAAATTTAATACGGGAAATGTGGCTTAGTAATCCTTTACTATTCTTAAACTTTACTAGAATGAGTGTACAGTCATTTGATTATCTCCTGTCACTTGCTGGAAACAGTTTAATATAACATTCCGCTCGAGAAGTCATATCAACATCACAAAGGTTAATTGTAATATTGAAACATTTAGTTACAGGAGATTCCTATCCAAGCCTTGCCTATTCACTTCGAATATCTCCTTCAACTATTTGTCTGATTATACGAGAAGTTTGTGATGTTTTATGGAATATTCTATCTTCAGTGTATTTAAAGCCTTTAACAAAGAAGCGGTGGCTGAACGTGGCAGAAAACTATTATAAGTTTTGTCAACTACCAATTTGCCTAGGAGCAATTGATGGTAAACACGTGGAAATCCAAGTTCGTTCACATTCTGGATCACAGTATTTTAATTATAAAAAACATTTTAGTATGGTACTTTTAGCAGTTTGTGATGCAAAGTATTTTTTTTACATATGTTGATATTGGGGACTATGGATCGCAAAGTGATGGAAGTATTTTAAATAATTCGACACTGGGCATGCATTTAAAAAGAGGAACTTTAAATATTCCATCTGTTTCATGTCTACCTAAAACAGACCAAGGTGATGAAGTATTCCCACTAGAAATTCATTTATTATGACCTTACAGCAGGAAGCAATTTGGAAGGATGCCAGAAGAAGAGTTGAATTTTAACTATCGGTATGTATTGTTACGAGTTACTATTAGGCAACCCGTCAAACACACAAGCGCCGAAGCACTGTATATTCTCCAGAAGCCTAGAATTTTCTTGCATATACGGGAGTACGAATCATCCTTTTAATTCAGGGTATATATAAGACCGCTGCTAAATGTAAGAGTTTAGACTATATCTAAATGTCAAATATAAATTATATCGTGTAAAGTTAAATAGTTAAGCTTTTGGTAGTTCAAGAGTAAACATAAATTTATATTATGTGAATGTGTCTATTGTACAGACAGTTTGTGGAATACATAAATAGACAAAAGTGTAATAAATAAATAGTAGTGTTTAGTGTTGTTGATAGACCTATGGTTAAGGATTTAGTTTAAGAAGATATTAGTGCTTGTAAATAGCATTAGTGTGATAGTGCTTCATTGTTAATTGGACTGAAAACATTTATAAATAAGGCATATACTGTTAATTGGACTTATGAATAGTGAGTAATAAAGACTTTTATTACTACTTGTTTCAAATTAGTGAAACGCGTTAGTGGTAGCCCGCTACAGTATTAACAATAAATATTTGTATGCTTATTATTTACATATTCAAGTTTGTCACGTGCCCGACAACTATTGAAAACACAATTGGCATTATGGTTGCGTTGCAAGATTCAGGATATTTTACAGTGTAATAAATGCTGCTCTTGAAACAGTTGATAGTATTGTTAAAGTTGTTACATGCTTGCATAATTTTATTAAATCTTAAGCTATTGATCCAAGCATGTATTGTCCTGAAAACTTTGTTGATAGTGACTTTGCTGAGAAAACTGTTTTGGGAAAATGGAGACAAGAAGTTCTAGGCAACACTGCACTGCAACGGGTGGAAAATGTTCGTTTTGGAAATAGAAATGTATCACGAGAAGCTTGGAACTTCAGAGACCATATTAAACAATATTTGAATGGCGAAGAAGCTGTGTGTTGTCCTTGGCAATTGGATTATGTTAACAAAGCGAATTGAAAACTACTATGTAAAATGTGCGATTTACTATTTTAACATGTATATTTAGATATATGTAGTTATGTAGTTTCTAGTTACGAATAAAAACTAACATAAATTTCAAGTATTTAACATTTCAATTCATAAGTCTTACAGCTTACTGAATTTACAATGATATTAAAAACAGAACTGCTAAAACAGTAAATGCAACATTCTAAAAATATTTATGTAGGATAAATATTTCACTGCTGGCGATGTTTTCTTTTTAACTGAAGTAATCTAATTAAAATTTCATCAATAAACTAATCACTTGCAGGCTTTGGAAGTTCAATCAATTCAGATGCAATGTATTTTGCAAAATCCATGTATTTGTTACTGTCGGATTTGCTGATATTTTGCACGGCAGAAGAAATGTCACCTAAATCTCCAATATTGGATCTACGCTTTCTGGCAACTTTCTTTTAGTCTTCTTAGTAGATTTATATTTCATTGAAGTACTTGGCATATTGAAACAATCATCAGTATCATTTCTTACAAATAACTGAGATATTGGAAAAGAACTTTCTTCAAATCCTTGTGGTTCGTGGTAATTTTCTCTAGACTCATACCTTCAGAAATATTTTCCTTATTGACATGTACTGCTGCAGTCACAGAGCTCGTGTTCACAAAAGGGTTTGATGAAGCTCTAAATTTATGGTACGCATTCATTATATTAAATAGAATTTAGGTAATTACATACTTTCTAGGTGTTTTGTTTTCAAACATATAATCAAAAAAAGACATGAATGGCAACAAAGAGATTGGTACATATTCAGCACGACTGTGGCTTAATGCTGTTATTTTTTGTTTTTCCCTGTGATATTTTTCTCGAAGAGACTTCCACTTCTTTTTGCATTCTTCGACTAAAATTGATAAATTACTAATTACTTTATACTTACTAGGTTCTTCATATATTACCTGGTGATTGAACAGAAAGAGAAATATTGTCCCAAGCACGTTCGGTCATTAGCCTATCGCTGTAATCTTTCTTTTGCAAATCATATATTGCAGGATAATTACATATTACTTTGAGCAACAATTTTTCATTAACTACGGAATCCTGTAATTCATTCACCTTCATGTTGTTGTACATAACCTTCAAATTTGTAAACTAATTCTGTTTTTGCTTGCTTCTATCAAGCAGCTTGCATCAATTCGAAGTGGGATTGAAATTAAGCAAGGTGCAAATTTGTATTGTAAATGTAACTAGATTGTCAGATGTCATTGTGTTGCAATTTGACTTTGAAGCCGAATTCAAATTGAATGTAAATGTAGCATTAGATATTAGATGGAAATAGAGAAGGGAAGGCCCGTTACT
Source organism: Platerodrilus igneus (assembly GCA_036346225.1). Classification (NCBI taxonomy): domain Eukaryota; kingdom Metazoa; phylum Arthropoda; class Insecta; order Coleoptera; family Lycidae; genus Platerodrilus; species Platerodrilus igneus. The sequence goes on from JARFIW010000791.1 coordinate 11,380,789, forward strand.
TCTAATATTCCTACAAAAAAGGATGGAAATAAAGCACAAGGGAAAAGGTAGAAACCCTTATGCACAAGAAACAAAAACAAACACACGTGGACACTCGATAACGATTCCCACAAGAAGGGACTGCACCTTAAAGGGAAAATTACAATTAGTACATTCAATGCAGTCAATATTTGAAAACCCAGATAAAACAATAATAATATTTGACGAATAAGAACTTACGGATTTTCAGCAACCCAAAATAATAAGGGCATTACCCAATAAAGCATTTCTATTTCTAAAATTAAATAATTTTTTTCCAGTTACAAGATATAAACAAAAATATTTACAGGAATAATTTTTAATGGTCCAGCCTAAATTCAAAACAATTCGCTAAGTTCAATCATATTATTTAAATAATAACATTAATAAGGCACATAACATTTGTATGAATCTTATCGGTAAATACATCCCAAAAACACATGGCCATAAAGCGGTCCTAAAGGTAATACGTTGAGAACGCACAAATGACGCAGCCATGTGAATTAAATGTAAAATCGTGAAAACAAAGTAAGTGTTTACACGGACAGAACGACATTAATCTTCAAAAATAGGATAATTTAGACGCATAATCCGTAAGAACGAAAATAGCATGCAGCAAGCTGTGATATAAAATTTATATAAACCCACCGGCAGTAAAAGAGGAAGCAGATCAGATCAGATTATTAAATAGTAGACACCCGAGACTTTCAAATTTGATAAACACGTAACCATCTGACATTACTAATAGATACGATAGTTAACGTGACTGTATTCATACTCGAAGACAGGTTTTCGGACGAAAAAAGACTCAGAAATTTTGTTATACAATTCATAAACATCATATACCCTTTGCATTTTTGGTATTTAATAATTGTGATTAATTATTATTATTTTTATTCTTTTTCTTCTCAGATAGTTGTATCTGGCAGATAATCACGTGGACTATCGTCAAAGGTGCTTCCTCTTTATCTATAAGTTATATTATGTATTTAGAAATTTTCTAGTGATTGTACATGCGACTGATTTTTGTAGATGTGTGAATATGTTAGAAAGTAGTTGTAGCTTTTGGATGTATTAGTGTAGGTATACCCGTATATATCAAAATACAAGTTCTGATTTCCATATTGGAACACTTGTACATATTTGTGTAAAAACTCTTTAACTAGTATCGTTTAAAAAAAGCTTGAGCAAACATATACCGCAGTTATAATACCTAATTTAACCTATCCACCGAGCAATACTAGGGTGCGAGTTTTCTTTTACGGACGTAAAACCTAATTTTGGTTCGGGGGCCTTCTTCTAGGGCACACCACACCTCCCATAGATGTAATTACAAGACAATGGATGACTTAAAATTGGGAGTTTCTTACACATGCCCTCCAGAAGGAAAAAGCTGCGTGAAGCGAACTAGTTCACTTAAACGCATGCGGGACCAATTCGCCCGGGGCTGCAATCCCTGTATCCCGGTGTCGATTAGACAGGTCGGCAAAGCCAAGACAATAACAACGTTCACTATCCCATATATCGACGGTAGACAGTGACGATGCACGGCTAGACAGACGTCCTTCATGCTCACAACCGAATGTCGTGAAATAACGCCAAGCCATACAGCGACTTTCGAAAAATAAAAAGTGAGAAGAGGAATAAAAGACGATAAAAGAGAGAAATGGGAGGTTAGGAGCTATGTAGCAGTCCGGTAGAAGAAACGAGAAGAAGGGCTTGGATTGAGCAAAAGCGATGGAGGAACAGTGAATAGCCAAGCACTACTCAACCAGCTAAGATGTAGTTAGAAGTACGGAGTAGGAGAACACCACTCTTATGTGATGGACGGTTGAATTAGGACGTAAGACAGGTCCACCAAAAGCAAAATTAAGAATTAAAATGGAGATAGCGGAATAAGAAAACAGTAGAGAGATTTTGGATAAGCATCCTAGAGAGGCGGTAGAGAGACAAGAATGTCCCTATTAAGACAGATTGGTCTAAAGAACTACCTGCGATATTAACGATAAAAGAAAACTTTTATCATCACGTAGCTACTTGAAAACAACTAAATTCCAAATACAAATTAGACACATTATCTTCCCACAGAGCACATCCGCTGCAATAAGAAGATCAAACAAAGGTAGCGTGAACAACTTTACTATACCCCACGATAATTTCAAAAACATGACTATTATTAACCCAATGGTAATTGTACGATGGAATGTTAGTTAAAAAAAGAGAGAATTTCGATACAGCAGTGAGGTCCTAAACATGGTGAATCGTGGAGAATTGCAAGAACTGCAGCTGTATTGCCACGTTAGACCTCGATTGAAATGCACTGCCAAAGAAACTTGGTGAATCTTTCTTCCTATGTTGCCACTAACACTCTGTGACCAATTTTGTTTATGATTTGTCACGTCAAATCACCAACTAGCCCCATAGTTTCAAACGCTACAGGTGTAAAAGTATAAATTGGGCCGATGTCTCTGTATTTATCGACTTTTCTCCGTTCGACCTCAGCAACAACTGCACCAAATGTTCTACCAGTTGTAACTAAATTTGAAGGTGCTAGTGTATCAACACCCATTGATAAGCCTTTCTCCAAAGGAATTGTAGTATAAGCATCAGGTCTGTTGTCCGTTAAGATATTAGATGGTTCGAGAACTGAGTAAATTTGAAGTTTAATCAGGGGTCGTGCCATTATCTGATTTAACGATTTACGCCTGGATAAGCGGCTATTATCGTTTTTAATACAAATTAAACCATGAGAGGATGTGCGATTAACAGCGACACCGCAAGAACGAATAAATGGTTCACACAAACTCTTGCACCAAGGCATAATGCTACACTTATGCAAACCGATCCTTTTGTTAAAGCTGTTCTAAGCTAAGAAGAAGGGAATGCTTTTCTTTTGGAATACGACTTTATTTCAAGCAATGGAACGAATGTCACCAACTTTCATTAGCACATTGTATGTCTTGTCAGGTAATTCAGATTCCCAAAACTTCCGTGACCACAGTAGTAGCGAATTTGTTTCCCTGGTGGGATGCAATTTTATTCAATAAAATCAACGGTTCAGACAAACCAGTTATGGTTAAATTAGGCGTTTTTAAAATGTGTGAAGTAAGATTAGTTGAAGCGTGTGTTGATGCTAGGAAACAAGGTAGGGTTGTTGCTTAGATTCTCCGTTTTCGTCATAATCTTCGTCACCCACTCGAAAGGTACTCCGGATCTTTGTCGTTTTCTTAGTTGCACAATGCTTTGACCCCTTTGCTTGTGTCTACGCAACAATCTTGTTTCGCTATCGAACTTGCAGATATTCATTCTGATTCCCCTTTAAAAAAGAGTTTTCGCAAATTGGCCCCTTTAACCGCCATTCCGGAACCCGCACTTTCGCATCTACCGCTTAACCCCTTCTCTCGCTAGCAACTGCTCCGGCGCATTCACCAAGATTTTTGGTCCCGTTGGTCCAAAGAATACCTACACTCGCTACAACAACGCTCAAAGTGGCACACCCCGTCTCCTCAAGTTGATTTGGGCACCATAGTACTAATTAAGGCCGCTAATGTTCCTCCACTTCGTTGGTCCCTCGGCCGTGTTGTGGCTGTGCATTCTGGGACAGATGGTATTGTTAGGGTATTCACGCTTAGAACCGCTCATGGCGAGTTGAAACGTCCTGTGTTAAAGCTCTTCCCTTTGCCCGCAATGTATAAAGAAGAATTCTTCTTTTATTCTTTTGTTTTTGTAGATCCTTTTTTTTTCTTGTTCGCTTTTTTTTTCGCTTGGTCATTTCGCCCCTCCGCCTTATAATTATTTTTTCTTTAAAATGCCTTGCACTTTGGTGGGCGGTATGTTCCGTCTTTATGTAAATAATTAAAGCTAAATTTTATCCATATTGAGTTTGTTGGTTATTTTTAAATCCGTCGCGTGTATATTCAAATTTATTTAGAGTGGAATTTCCTTGAGTTTACTTAAGCACGCAGCCAGTGCCGTGAGGATAAAACTCTGTTGTTAGTGCACATCTACAACAACTGTGTATCGATTAAAAAATCCACTTTCTACAAATAATATAGTTTCGTTTTTCGAACTGACCGCATCGATCGTGCACGTCCTGCAAGAAGAGTTTCTCGTTTTGTAGTGAAAACAGTTCGTTATGATATGTGTGTTTGAACCGCTGTCGATTAAACCGCTTCGAATTTTCCACGTTCTACATGCAGAGTCTCGTTAGTAATCGACTACACCGCATAGTGTTTACACGTTCTACGTGGAGTTAATTAGATGAACCGCTTGTTTTTTGTAGAACACCGCTATTGTAATAAATCTGTGCTTCGCTTCCCTGCACGAGGCAGATTAGATGCTACATAGCTTTTTTGCATTGGCACCACGTCGTAAACAACCACAGGTAAGTGCTATAGTAAACGCTGCTTTGTTTGTTTGTTTGTTTTGTTTAAGAACATTTAATTATCTGTTGCTTGTTAAATATCAATATCCATTAAATTTAAATACAGTCCATTTCTCTCTACCAAAAGAAGCTTTTCGAAATTACCGCAATTAATTTACATCTGGTATGCTTCTCGCCGGATTTCGAATAAACAGCAAGCTCATAATTAATTGATATCGCTCGTCAAAGCAGTGACAGCCAATTAGCATTTGTAGCTTTACGTTATTTACGAGTATTTCTTATCTTCCGTGCAATAGGTTTACCTTTGTGTTATCGCCGCTAGGCAATTATAAATTGTCAAGTTTTCGTTCATATCTCTTCTGCGTTGTTTTGTATTTATATTTAACTATGGCAGACAAGCTAAAACGTATTTGTTTTCTTCGGAACATTGCCATCAATTCGTTAGAGAAAATGCTTGAGATTGCTCAAAAATCTACAGAAGAACCGCCCTTTTAGATTTGTTTTGCGCTCAGTATCAATTATTGGAAACCGCTAGAGAAAATTTCTTCACGCATCACAATTGGATTGTGGGTTCAATTTCTTCCGCCGGTGACGCGGATGAAAAATTTGAGTTGGAAGACGTTATACGAATATAAATAAGTGCAGGTACGTGTCCAACCAGTTTTGAGATGAAGATGATGATGAAGCATATTAACAACCCCTGTAAAACAGCATTGGTATCTGACAAGTGTAAACCCGCCATAGGGTCGCCTCAGATCCATATACAACCTTCATAGAACAACATTGGTATCTGACAAGTGTAAACCCACCATAAGGTTACCTCAGAACAATGTTAAAATCTACCAAAGAGGTAGCCTAAATCATAATGATTTCCCCTTCAAAATAAATATAAAAAAACGACTACTTAAGCCTTTTAATAATGCAATTGCACACTTCTTTAATAACCATCCTCTAAATTGTATAAATAGAAACATGTTAAAAAATGTTTTCCAATTCCCAAGTTATTGAATTTTTACAATAAAAATTAATCAGCTGATTTCACGTTAAGCGTATTGGCTACCTAAAAAAGTCGGTCCCAGGCCGTAACACAAATTGAAGGCAATTACTCATTTAAATTTTTAAAAATTTTTGCTTAGTGTACTCAAACCAAATATTTCAAACATCAATAAATCAAAGTCACCTTCAATTTATGTCATAAATGTCAAACTTGAAGCTTTTATTATTTTGAAAACGATCCTAGGTTATGGATCGAAACGTTAATAAAGATAATTTTAAAAACTATGAGTGGTTTAATACCCAAAGAATATTAAGAATAATTATTTTCAAATAAAAGCGCTATATTATAAGCTTTTAACCAGCAAATCTTTACCCTCGGTTGAGGTGCCCCCGCCGCCGCTAGATAACTTAAGGTCAAAAGTATCATTACCCCCGCTGACCCTGCCTACATTTGATGGAGAAATCACTTTGTTTGAGAGCTTCATCGACTGTTTTGACAGCTTCGTTCACTTTAATAACGATTTGTCCGACGTAGATAAATTTTCATATCTTCAATCATCATTAAAAAATTCCGCACTCGCAACTATTAAAAACTTCGACCATACCAAAGCCAATTATGCACTTGCATACGCAAAACTTCGTGGAAAATATCGTAATATTCGTCACATTACCTCTGCTCTATGGAACAACATTGATAAATTTCCTAAATTAAACTCTGATAACCCCGTCGGTTTGCAAAAATTAGTTGATACTTTTGTGGATAATTTACAGGCGCTTAAAAAATTTAATTTGCCCGTAGGGCATTGGGATTTCATTCTTGTACAAATGATATTAAACCGCTTGGATGTACACACCGCTCGTGGTTTTGAAATGCACTAAGATCTGACCGCTATCCCATCTTATAAAAAGTTAATTGCTTATCTGGAAAATACGTGTAAATCTTTATCGAATTTGTCGGTAAATCATAAAACTGATTTGAACAAAGTTATTCATTTTAGCAATCAGTCTAAACCTCGCTCCGATGTTTCCATGTTAGTTCAGACAAAAACTAATTCTAATAAATACCCGTTTTGCAAACAAGATCACAATCTTTATCTCTGTAATGATTTCGTTAATCTTTCGTCGCAAGAACGCTTCAACTTTGCAAAAAAACATCTGTGTATTAATTGCCTCAGTAATTCTCACATTTTAAATAAATGTAAGGGTACTTTTTCATGCCGCCAATGTAATCAACGTCATCATTCGTTATTGCACTTTGATCGCGTTTCGTTTAAACCGGCTTTCGCTGCTAGCAACCAGGCTCGTTTAAGTCCGAACACCGCCGCCTTTAAGGTATCACCTCGCACTATTCCCGCTATTCAAGACCGCTACAAGCCTTCCGTACCTCGGCCTCTGAGGAATCTTCGACTTTGTTTAGCTGTAGTGGTCCATCAACTTCGAACGTCGTTTTATTTAATTCTTTAGCTAAACCTTCTGTTATTTTACTTTCCACCGTTCAAGTGGAAATTGCTGATTGCTTTGGTTCTTTCCAGCAATTTCGCGGTTTATTAGATTCGGAAAGCATGACTTCTTTTATTTCGCAAAGTAGTGTGAAACGTTTAGGTTATCGTACTACTCCACATTCGCTTACTCTTAGTGGTTTAGGTTCCATGCGCATCAGCTGCTCAGCATGGCACTGTCCCGTTTCGCTCAAACCAATAGGTGTTTCTTTACCGATTATTAATTTTCAAGCTGTAGTACTTCCCAAAATTTGTGAGAATTTACCTATTTCTAATATTTCTTTGGAACATTTTAATCATCTGGCTGACCTCAAGCTAGCTGATCCGCTCTTTGCTCAATCTGGACACATTGATTTCTTACTTAGCGCGGATATTTTCCCCCAAGTGTTATTAGACGGTCGCATCCAGGGTGATAGTGATAAACCTGTTCCTATTAATTCCATTTTTGGATATGTTTTAATGGGAAACATACTTTCCACGCCCGCTTCTGAAATAACTAGCTTGTTTTGTATGACAGATTCTACTTCCCCATTGGAAGATATCGTCGCTAAATTCTGGGAAGTCGAAGCTGTCGCCGCCGCTCAACCTTTCACGCTTGAAGCAACTCTTGTTGAAAAACATTTTGTCGATACATTTCGCCGCAATGAACAAGGTCGCTATGTCGTCTCACTGCCGTTTAGAGATCAGGAACCATTTTTTCCAGGTAGTCGTGATATTGCCATACAACGGTTTGGCGCTTTAGAAAATCGTCTACTCAAGCAACCTCGAGTTTACGATCAATACGTTTCGTTTATGCGTGAATATCTTGATTCTCAACATATGCAGTCTGTTGTTATTGGGTCTCGTTCGGACTTTTCTTATTACATTCCGCATCATTGCGTCGTGAAACCCGAAAGCGTAAGTATGAAATTACGAGTTGTTTTCAACGCATCCGCTAAAACTCTGTCTCCATCGTCCTTAAACGATCACTTGTTTGTTGGGCCGAAGTTGCAACCCGATATTACCGCAATTTTGTTACAATTTCGTTTACATCCTTATGTCGTCACTGCCGATATTCGTCAGATGTACAGACAAATTCTTGTAAATCCCGCTCAGTGTGACTATCAACGAATTGTTTGGCACTTCTCCCCGGAGGAGCCCATTCAAGATTTTAAGTTAAATACTGTTACGTATGGAATCAATTGTGCTCCCTTTCTTGCCATACGAACGCTTTAGCAGTTGGCCGTAGACGAAGGGAATTCTTATCCGTTAGCCGCTTTCGCTCTTCGCCACCATACTTATATTGATGACATCGCTACTAGTGGAAATTCTATTGAATCAACCCTCGCTCTACGTAATCAACTAATTACTATTTTAAAACTTGGTAGTTTCGAACTTTATAAATGGTCAAGTAACCATCCCAAAGTATTAAAAGATCTTTCCGCTACGCAGCAATTCGCGCAACCCCGTTCCTTTGAGGATCCTGATATTCAACCTTTAAAGTTTTAGGTCTTCAATGGAATCCCGCTTCAGATAATTTTTGTTTTCTAGTTCAGCCACTAAGTACCTGCTGTACCAAACGCAACCTACTTTCTAACTTAGCTCGTATTTTTGACCCCATGGGACTTTTATCCCCCCCTTACTTTTTTGGTAAAACATTTAATTCAACGTTTATGGTCATTAAAATTAGAATGGGATGCTCCCCCTTCCCCTGACCTCCTCCGTTTGTGGGAGAGATACTTGCATGAGTTACCGCTTCTTTCGGATTTTGCTTTACCCCGCTTGCTTATCCCTCCACAGTTTACTACGTGCGAAGTGCACTGTTTTGCTGACGCTTTCGAACGTGGTTACTGTGCTGTCGTTTATTTTCGCTTTGTTACTCCTTCCGCCTTTGAGGTTCACTTAGTGTGGGCTAAGTCTAAGGTCGTACCCCTTCGTACAATCTCTTTACCCCGTCTCGAATTGTTAGCCGCCACGTTGGCATAAAAATTATTAACCTTTGTCCTCAAAACTTTTGATTTGAACCTAACTTTTCATAAAATTTATTGTTGGTCTGACTCCATGGTAGTACTTTCGTAGATTCGTTCCCCGCCGCAGCGTTGGAAGGCTTTCGTCGCCAATCGTGTTGCTTACATTCAGGAAAACACGTCTCGCGCCTCGTGGCATCACATCCCTTTCACCGAGAATCCTGCCGATGTCGGGTCACGTGGTTTACTCCCTACCGACTTGTGTCAATGTTCTCTATGGTGGGCGGCTTCACCAACCTTGGATGGGTCTTTCGAAAACTACAGCCCATATATTCCGCCCTCAGATATTCCTGAAGTTCTCACTGAACAACGCTCTATTGTTTTATCCGCTGTCGTAACATCCTCTTGGATTCAATCAATTCTAGAAAATCGCTCTTCCTTTCCATTTATTACTCGTATTGTTGCTTAGATTCTCCGTTTTCGTCATAATCTTCATCACCCACTCGAAAGGTACTCCGGACCTTTGTCGTTTTCTGAGTTGCACAATGCTGTGACCCCTTTGCTTGTGTCTACTCAACAATCTTGTTTCGTTATCGAACTTGCAGATATTCATTCTGATTCCCCATTAAAAAAGAGTTTTCGCAAATTGGCCCCTTTAACCGCCATTCCGGAACCCGCACTTTCGCACCTACCGCTTAACCGCCTCTCTCGCTGGCAACTGCTCCAGCGCATTCACCAAGATTTTTGGTCCCGTTGGTCCAAAGAATACCTACACTCGCTACAACAACGCTCAAAGTGGCACACCCCGTCTCCTCAAGTTTATTTTTTGCACCCTAGTACTAATTAAGGCCGCTAATGTTGCTCCACTTCGTTGTTCCCTCGGCCGTGTTGTGGCTGTGCATTCTGGGACAGATGGTATTGTTAGGGTGGTCACGCTTAAAACTGCTCATGGCGAGCTGAAACGTCCTGTGTTAAAGCTCTTCCGTTTGCCCGCAATGTATAAAGAAGAATTATTCTTTTTTTCTTTTGTTTTTGTAGATCCTTTTTTTCTTGTTCGCTTTTTCTTTCGCTTGGTCATTTCGCCCCTCCGCCTTATAATTATTTTTTCTTTAAAATGCCTTGCACTTTGGTGGGCGGTATGTTCCGTCTTTATGTAAATAATTAAAGCTAAATTTTATCCATATTGAGTTTGTTGGTTATTTTTAAATCCGTCGCGTGTATATTCAAATTTATTTAGAGTGGAATTTCCTTGAGTTTACTTAAGCACGCAGCCAGTACCGTGAGGATAAAACTCTGTTGGAAAATCCACTTTCTACAAATAATATAGTTTCGTTTTTCGAACTGACCGCATCGATCGTGCACGTCCTGCAAGAAGAGTTTCTCGTTTCGTAGTGAAAACAGTTCGTTATGTTATGTGTGTTTGAACCGCTATCGATTAAACAGCTACCAGTTTTTCACGTTCTACATGCAGTCTCGCTAGTAGTCGACTACGCCGCATAAGTGTTTACACGTTCTACGTGAAGTTAAATAGATGCACCGCTTGTTTTTTGTAGAACACCGCTATTGTAATAAATCTGTGCTTCGCTTCCATGCATGAGGCAGATTAGATGCTACATAGTTTTCTTGCATTGGCACCACGTCGTAAACAACCACAGGTAAGTGCTATAGTAAACGCTGCTTTGTTTGTTTGTTTGTTTTGTTTAAGAACATTTAATTATCTGTTGCTTGTTAAATATCAATATCCATTAAATTTAAATACAGTCCATTTCTCTCTACCAAAAGAAGCTTTTCAAAATTACCGCAATTAATTTACAGTAGGATTATTTCCGTTTTTCTTTGTATGCCAAGATCAAAAGGTAAGGTTGGTTGACTGTATGTTAAATCATCAAATACTACATTTTACTTTTGGTATTTTATCTAAATAATTTTGAAACATGTCACTAAAGAGTTGTAATAAATCCATATGTTGGTATAACTGTGAACATCCTAGTATAGAAGTTTGGGACCAGCACATAAAACGGTTTTTCAGTAAGTAGAGTGTTGCATGTGTACCAAAGATTCGCAATCTATTATACAAAAGGTAGCATATGGACATTTCTAGAAATCCCCTTTTAGCTACCAAAGTTAACACAAGTGCGTTTGAAAGTTCAAGATCATACTATTCCGCCAGTTTAATCCCTGGAATTTAATCATTAATAGATAAAGGTGTAGATGTTGTATTGTTGTTTCGATTTGTAAAAACTTTACATTTGGCAGGACTTATTTTTAATCCGCTTAATTTCGATAATTCGATCGTTTTAAGAATTTAATCCTCTTTGTTTACTCATGAAAAACTGTGTATATTTTTCCACCCATTGCGCCGTCGTCCAAGTACCTTACATTAAGATTAGAAGTCAAAAAAACATGTTAAAGCATAATTGATAAGCTAAACAACAAAGATGTTTCGTACCGGTGTGTGACCCCACAAAATTTAGCCGGTAATCTACAGAAAAAATTATGTGAAGCACTCCAATAAAAATTTTGTTTCGATAAAGTACCGAAAACCTCCAGTGTACTAACAAAAATGATTGCCGACTAACTCAGTGGAACAGGTGGTGTAAGTGTTTGAAGATGGTCCTGGAATGCTATTGTTTGTGCAACATGTTTTAATTGTGAATTAAATTGGACATCACTTAATATCGAAGAATGGGGGTTTTTGAGGAAACCCCCCAGAAAGAATAACTAGAGGATATCAAAATCTGAGATCAGGAACGTGATTATGACCAAAATTCCACATGAGAACTTATTAAATACACTAGTTCTAATAATCAATCTAAAATAAATGTTATAATAAAAACACTAATATTAATGAATATTTTTGCCTGTGCATTGGGAAAGCAATTCGAACACAGGGAACGAAAATTAATGTGAAATTGTTGATTATTTTGCAAAAAGAAAAACCCGTGACCAGATTTGCTGTTGTAGCAGCTCGTCAAACAGACGGATCTCTCTCTGCAAAACAATCCACCAATTTCTTGAATTATATACAAATTATAGAGTATTTATAAGTGCAAAATATTTCTCATGCGTCCTCTATACTCGAATGTAACCAACTAGCTATGATTGACTGTTTCAAGTCTTGGACAAGCTAGTTTAGATGGTATTGCCTGAAATAATTTTAATAACTAGTCAAAAGATATGATGAAAATGAAAATAAACAAATGTTAAGTAGGTAATCGGTTATTTGGTTATTTTTAACAACACTAATATACCTGTTTAAAATAGCTAGCTGAAAGGAAGGCTTCTGAAATCAAATGTTATTTGATCTAAACCTTCATCACATATCTATGTAATTGCTAAATAATTTATTACAACATAACTGGAACTGGTCTCTTCGGATTAATTGTTAAAAATACCGAAAAGGTCTTCACACTGTTTCACGATTACGTTTTCAACTATTTGACACTATTATGTTTTTATTACACGTACATGATAAACATTCTTAAGCAAATATTTAAAAAAATATAAAAATTTACTTAACTTACTGGAAAACGTTTTCGACGAATAAAATTACTATCTAAATTTTTAATCTAATCATAAAGAACGTACTGTGATTACCTTTATACATTTCATGCCTTTAATTAAAAATATTCGTTCATTTACAGTAACTGCAGGTTATAGTTTCAGAAATTTTAAACACCTGATGTGCAAATTTTCCTGTTGATGCCGGATACCGGTAAAAGACTTTATCTTCTGGACTTTGACAGAAACAGTTGTTATCAACATGCATATGTCCAATGTGAAATTGTTGACTTAATGGAATCCAGGTGTTGCTAAAATTAAAAATAACCGACCTAGTAGGGTATTATCCAAATGCCTATTTTTCAAGGTAAACAAAGCTACTTAAGTTACTTTTTTTTTGGATGTTACTTCCAAAGTGCTTTATAAAGAATTGATTTTTCCTCCATAAAACAATATGGGATACATTCGGCAAAATTCGAACAGACTAATTAAGACTCCTAATTAAAATTCCTTGCGTTGTTTTTCTCTACCTAATATATTGTTGCGAGCTACTATTAGGTAACCCGTCAAACACACAAGCGCCGTAAGCACTGTATATTTTTCATGGACCGAGAACCTTCTAGCAATTACTGCTAAAGATAAATCATCCTTTTTAATTCAGGGTATAAATAAGATCGATGAGGAAATACAGAGTTAGTCTATATCAGAATGTCGAATATAAATATAAATATAAATTATATCGTGTAAAGTTAAGTAGTTGAGCTTTTGGAAGTCCAAGAGAGTAAATATAAATGTTATATGATGTGAACGTGTCTAATGTACATGCAGCTTGTAGAATACATAAATAGACAAAAGTGTAATAAGTAAATAGTTGTCTTAGTGTTGTTAATGGACCTATGGTTAAGAATTTAGTTTAAGAAGATATTAGTGCTTGTAAATAACATTAGTGTGATAGTGTTTCATTGTTAATTGGACTGAAAACATGTATAAATAAGGCATATACTGTTAATTAGACTTGTGAACAGTGAGTAATAAAGACTCTTGTTATTACTTGTTCAGTGAAATCTTCTTTCAATGCAATGAAGCTTTCCATTAATCTTTGTTCTAACGTGGCTGTCTGTTTATTCAACCTTTTTTCTAATTTCGCAGCATTTTCACTTAACTTTTCTTCTATTTTCTCAGCATTTTCACTTAACTTTTCTTAAGGTTTGATTCCAGTTCAACTGACCTCACTACGTTTTCATTTAGTGTCACTTCCAGTTCACCCAACCTTTCCTCCATACCGGATTTAAAATCCTTGAGGAAATTCATTAAAGTTTCTGCCTCCATTTTACTTTGACTTCTTGTAACTGGAATATACAAACTACTCAAATGTCTTTAGACTTAATTAATCACCCAACACAGCCTGATACCAGTGTAGCACGCTACTACTACTACCGGTTTCATTGGTGTCAGGTTGTGTTGGGTGATTAATTAAGTCTAAAGACATTTGAGTAGTTTGTATATGCCAGTTGCAAGAAGCCAAAGTAAAATGGAGGCAGAAACTTTAATGAATTTCCTCAAGGATTTTAAATCCGGCATGGAGGAAAGGTCGACTAAACTGGAAGTGACACTAAATGAAAACGTAGTGAGGTCAGTTGAACTGGAATCAAACCTTAAAGAAAAGTTAAGTGAAAATGGACAAGAATATGATTGGAATGACGACTGCCACAGTGCATTTGAACAACTGAAACGGCTACTAGTTATAGCACCAATTTTGAGTTATCCACGGATGGAGAGGAAATTTGTGTTGGATACCGATGCCAGTAACACAGCTATAAAAAGCGTTCTTTCTCAAGTGCAGGACGGACAAGAAAAAGTTATTGGGTATTTCAGCAAGGTCTTGTCGCGGCCAGAAAGGAACTATTGTGTGACAAGAAAGGAGCTGTTGGTCGTCGTCAAATCCGTAGAGCAGTTTTATAAGTACTTATACGGCCGTAAATTCCTGTTGAGAACAGACCATGCTGCACTAAAATGGTTACTGCAGTTTTGAAATCCTGAAGGGCAAGTTGTAAGGTGGATAGAGCGGCTGCAGGAATATGGCTTTGACACAGAACATCGTATAGGAACTAGCCATCGGAATGCAGACGCTCTATCAAGGAGACTTTGTCCGGTAGACAGCAATCATTGCTTCAAGATGGAAGAGAAAATAAGTGTCATCCATAGAATGACGGTAACCGATGATACTTGGCAATCCGAAAGAATACGAGAAGACCAGGATAATGACGCCGAATTGGGACGTATTATTGAGTGGAAAAGTAGAGGACAACGACCAGCTTGGGAAGAAATTAGTATTTTAAGTGAAGCCTGAAGGCATACTGGGCACAGTGGGACTCCTTGGTGATAGAAAATAAAATCTTGAAATGACGCCTGGAATGTAAAGATGGCACTGAGAGACTGCAAGTGATAGTGCCGAGAAGCAAAGTGCCGGAAGTGTTGCAGCACTTGCACGATGGCATTTCCGGAGGGCACTTTGGCGTGAAAATAACTCTCGAAAGAGTGAGAGAAAGATTCTATTGGGTGAACTGTAAAGAAGATGTGAAGGAGTGGTGCCGGAAATGTGAGTTGTGTACCTCTGCAAATGGCCCGGTCACAAAACGGAAAGCCCCCATGAGACAGTATAACGTGGGGAATCCTTTTGAGAGGGTGGCCATTGATATAGCTGGTCCGTTTCCTGAATCAGAAAAAGGAAATAAATACATCTTGGTTGCAATGGATTATTTTACCAAATGGCCGAAAGCATATGCTATACCTAACCAAGAAGCCGAGACGGTTGCAGATGTACTAGTGAGGGAGTTGTTTTGTCGCTTTGGAGTTCCTTTGGAATTACACTCCGATCAAGGTCGGAACTTCGAATCAGCGTTGTTTTAAAACGTCTGCAAGCATCTTGGAATCAGGAAGACTAGAACCACGCCACATCATCCTCAATCGGATGGAATGGTTGAAAGAATGAATAGGACGTTAGGAAAGTACCTAGCCAAAGTTGTCTCTGAACATCAACGAGACTGGAATCAATATTTACATTTGTCCCCTAGCGTACCGATCTTCGGTACATAATAGCACAGCATACTCTCCAGCTTGCGTGATGTTAGGACGTAAATTGCGGCTATCATGTGATCTTCAGTTTGGATTTAAACCTGGAGAAGAGATCGCAGGTGAAGATTACGTTAGTAACTTCGTGAAAAATCAAATAGCATTCACGAAAACGTCCGAAAGAATATCCAAGCAGCAAGAGATCGAATGAAATCACAATATGACACGAGAGCTCAAGAAGGTGGTTATCAACCTGGAGATTTAGTGTGGTTGTATAATTCACAAAGAAAACGTGGGTTGTCGCCAAAATTACGAATACAATGGGAAGACCCGTACGAAGTGTTAACAAGAATTAATGATGTAGTGTACCAGATCAGAGGATCTCCCCGTAGTAAACCGAAAGTGGTAGACTTTGACCAATTAACATCATATACTGGCAACATACAGGGGGACTTGAGTAATGAGAATGGTGTACGAAGAGTTATTAATCGTGAGCCAAATGTAGATTTTGAGAGTTTTATGGCGGCGTATGGTGGTTCCGCTAAGGCGAGATTTGGCGTTGTTGTTGAAAAACAGCAAGATCTGTTAGAGCACCAAAAGAGTATTCCCTTGCACATTGCGTAGCTCAGGTCCTGCAAATGTCAAGAGGAATAGCTGTTGTTTTCAAGAAAAACTTTGGACGTGTGGATGAATTAGTACAACAGCAGCCAACTGTAGGAAAAGCTTTGGTTCTTCAGGATAAAAATCGTTATGTTTACTATCTGGTCACCAAAAATTCTTTATGGCAGAGACCTAGTTATGGACATCTATGGGAGGCTTTGCTAAATCTTAAGGCTCAGATAATGGAAAATGGAGTAACGAAACTAGCGGTGCCCAAGCTAGGCTCTGAACTGAATCACTTAGATTGGTTGATAGTCCGAAATATGCTAGAAGTAATTTTCCAGGGAATCAACGTCCAGGTCCTTGTTTGTTGTTATCAACCGGTTGCCTACCAAGACCAAGAAAAGAGTGTTGACTGTTAATTCCAACGACGCGGTGGATGAACAAGAGGAGATAGCTGCCGATACCGTCATCAGTCATCGAATTGGCGTCAAAATGTATTTACAGTTACAAGACGTAACGGGTTTAAAGAGGGGGCAGTGTTGCGAGCTACTATTAGGCAACCCGTCAAACACACAAGCGCCGTAAGCACTGTATATTTTCCATGGACCGAGAATCTTCTAGCAATTACTGGAGGATGAATCATCCTTTTTAATTCAGGGTATAAATAAGACCGATGCGGAAGTACAGAGTTTGTCTATATTAGAATGTCGAATATAAATTATATCGTGTAAAGTTAAGTAGTTAAGCTTTTGGAAGTCCAAGAGAGTAAACATAAATGTTATATGATGTGAACGTGTCTAATGTACATGCAGCTTATAGAATACATAAATAGACAAAAGTGTAATAAGTAAATAGTTGTGTGAGTGTTGTTAATGGACCTATGGTTAAGAATTTAGTTTAAGAAGATATTAGTGCTTGTAAATTCATTAGTGTGATAGTGCTTCATTGTTAATTGGACTGAAAACATCTATAAATAAAGCATATACTGTTAATTAGACTTGTGAACAGTGAGTAATAAAGACTCTTGTTATTACTTGTTTTAAATTAGTGAAACGCGTTAGTAGTAGCCCGCTACAATATGTAAAATTAACTTACGGAAATCGTCTTCTAGACTTAGAGGAAAGGACTTTTAATATTTTTCTCAGCGCAAAGTTTTTATTCTTAGGTCTTCATGCATAAACAATAAGGTCATTGACGTTAGTGGTATACATTATTAATCAAAATACATTAATCATAAACTGTAATAATTTTAGAACACAAAGTTACAACAATGCTATATATTATTTCTAACCTTTAAACCCGCCATAATAAATTTAACAACGTCTGAGGATGAGCAATATAAGAACAAAATTATTCCTTCCTTAAATCAGTTATGCATGTAACCTATAAACTATATTTCTTAAAGGAAATAACTTATCCTATTGGTGGGACTTACTGATACAGAAACTATTAAAATAAAATATGATTATAAACATTTTAAAGAAACACCACACAGCCTTACTTATAAATGTTTTCAGTCCAATTAACAATGAAGCACTATCACACTAATACTATTTACAAGCACTAATATCTTCTTAAACTAAATTCCTAACCATAGGTCTATTAACAACACTACACACTACTATAATTTATTTATTACACTTATGTCTATTTATGTATTCTGCAAGCTAGCGGTACAATATACACTTCACATAACACAAATTAATTTTTATCCTTGAACTTTCAAAAGCGTATAACTAACTAACTTTACACGATATAATTTATATTCGACGTTTAGATATAGACCAACTCTTACATTTATCAGCGGTCTTATATATACCCTAAATTAAATGGATGATTCATACTCCGGTATATGCTAGAAGGTTCGAGGCTCCTGTAGTATATACATTGCTTACGGCGCTTGTGTGTTTGACGGATTGCCTATAGTAGCTCGTAATATTATTATGGATAACATATAATCTCGCTGTAAAGTGTTGAACGCTTCTGCAAAATTGAAGTTCACAATGATTTCGGCATCTGTGTTGACATTAAGAGAAGTGTGAGTAGCATGTAGTGCAGCTTCTGCTCCATCTTTAATGCCAAATTTAGGGCTTGAAACTTCACAGACTAGAGAACATGCAACTTTAGCAACGACACGTCGCAGTATGTTACCACGTGCAATTGGACGTATTCCTTCATAGTAGAGTATAATTGGGAATACTGGCGCCACATTTCCCCCAGAATCCCACATTTCCCCACACATCTGGACCAAAAAGTTTTCTTCGACTAACCATTTTTCATCTTTTGAGATAAACCTATCTTGTTTGGTATTAATTAATATTAGAATTTTCTCAGCTACCCGAATCTTTAGGAATTTTTAAGATATCATCACCCCCAAGGGAGCTACCCCCATTTTAAAATTTCTTACCTGTAGCGACTTTTAAGCGTTCTTATAAATTTTTTAGTCATGCGATACATTAAATTAGCTTAGAATTTTACGCACAACCCGAATCTGTAAACAGATTTGAAATCGGACCACGCCCTGCAAAGTTATACCCCTTTAAAGTCCTGATTTTCTAAATTTTACTCTTTGCTTTATAAGCAAAACTAACAAATAGTTTTCTTCGTCTAGCCAATGCATCTTTCGAGATAAACCTACCTTGTTTGGTTATAATTAATATTAAAATTTTCTCAGCTACCCGAATCTTTAAGAATTTTCCAGATATCATCACCCCCAAGGGAGCTACCCTGATTTTAAGATTTCTTACCTATAGCGACTTTTGAGCGTTCTTATAAATTTTTTTAGTCATGCGATACATCTTGTTAGTCTAAAATTTTATATAGAATCCAAATCTGCAAACAGATTTGAAATCGGACCACGCCCTGCAAAGTTATACCCCTTTAAAGTCCTGATCTTCTAAATTTTGCTCTTCGCCTATAAGCAAACCTAACAAATAGTTTTCTTTGTCTAGCCATTGCATCTTTTGAGATAAACCTATCTTGTTTGGTATCAATCAATATTAGAATTTTCTCAGCTACCCGAATTTCTAGGAATTTTTTAGATTGCATCACCCCCAAGGGAGCTACCCCCATTTTAAAATTTCTTACCTGTAGCGACTTTTGAGCGTTCTTATAAATTTTTTTAGTCATGCGATACATTAAATTAGCTTAGAATTTACGCACAACCCGAATCTGCAAACAGATTTAAAATCGGACCACGCCCTGCAAAGTTACCCCTTTAAAGCTCCCAAACCTCTTTAAATTGTTTTGCTCATCAATAACATATGCTTAAACCAAACATCTCCAAAAATCAAAACCGTGGAGATTTTAGAAATGAGTTCTTTATAAGCCATAAGTGCTTAATATTTAAAATCATTTTTCAAACAGTAATGTGCTTTTTCAGAATGTCGCAAAACCCATGACTTAAAATTTTTCTGGTTTTAACATAATTACATGTACAATGCTAAATAGTTGGAAAATACATAGACAAGGGCAAACTAATTGCTTTACAATTATGTGACGTATAGTGAAAGTAGCGTAGAGGACAAACTAATTGCTTTACAATTATGTGACGTATAGTGAAAGTAGCCTTTCTTTTATTAATTAGCGGGTATATGATTTGAGAAATACAATAGATATGCTCGATGCTAAATGCTTGGAAAATACAAGTCGTTTCAAATCAATTTCTTAACGAGCATGTGAATCACATGTGAAAACTGTATATATTTCAATTTTCTTGGAAGCTTTCTTATTAATTATAGTTTGTGTATATAGAAATTGATTAATAATTGCATGGAATACAAATTTTAAATAATTCTACGACTTTGCTAAGGGAACACCGAAACTTGTTGTATACAGAATATTTTACTAATATAAGCAATTTAATTTTAAAAACTTCTACGACCATATTTTTCGAAATATGGCATAGCTTTGGAAACAATTCAAGAAGATTGCCGAAGACACTCGAAGAGTGCACAAACGCGGTCAGTAAACCACAATTAATAATCGCCTTTATAGGTTTAACATTTCTACCATTACCCAATGACTTTAATTTCTTATTGGAGAATCCTTATTCTCCACGCACTGTTGCGTACCTGATGCCCACCCTTTTGGGAATATATGCTCGTTATAGGTTGTAGCACCCGCGGTTTTACTTAACTACACTTTGTGAGATCCCTTTAATCTTTTTAATCGTGTCCTTCTCGCGTACAATACAGTAGGACTTAGCCTTACTACCTACAAATTCTAACACCAAGTCACCGTTAAACTCGTCTTTAAATTTCCCCACAACTTTTTGTTAACATGCAGTAAATTGTGTTTATTATTTGCGGCGTACAGCACTTTAAACCTAAAAATAAAAACAGAATAGTTTAATACATCTATTAATAATTTATGGTAATGTTGGCGAAACAAATATGTAAAAACAAACTTTATCAAGAAAATATAATGTTTTAATAGAATACATACATGTATTGATAACATCTATAAACCGCTGTGGTAACCAGAGTCTGGCGAATCTGGGATAGCCAAATCTCTAAACATTTGCGCAAGCGATTGACCTTGCAGTTGCATCTTTTAAGTACTGAATGGGAAACATTTAATAAGTTCCAACACTGTCAAGTAATTTAAATTGCTGCAATCATTAGACAGAGAAATACTGGCACTGCTCTCCCTCTAATAACGTTTGAACCCTTTCTTCCTCCGTCGTATTTCCACATACTTTTTATATCACCAACAAATTTTCGTAAAATTCTGGAAAGTTTCTACACCTTAACTCAGCCATTTTAAAACAGATCAATTCTCGCAAATTTAATAGCTTGATGCACTCGTACGCAGGTAGCACAATAACATTCCCATCTTTCGTAATCTCCATATTATATAAATTCTCTTTTCAAAATTGTTCAAAACCATATACTTCTATTAAAGGCTGTGCTCAGCTGCAATTTGAAATCTTGATCCAATTGTATCTCAACAACATCGTTTCCAGTAGTCAAACCATTTAATCTGACTTGTTTTGAGTCTTGAGCAAATTGGGAATTTGAAATTCCACTTGAAAAGTACACAATTTCTTCCAATCGAAGTAAGAGAATGTTATCGTAGAATCAGCACACATACCACTACAGCAAATAACTTGGATGGCAGGTTGAAGACCACCATATAAATCAAAACCAACTTCTAATATATGGTGGTGATAATTTGGAGGAAATTCGCCTAACCTATAGGTTGACTTACCAACTAGTTGGTTGATATTTAATTGTGGTACTCGCACATCACTTGTAACGTCAACACAAGAAAAATCCATCTTTAATTTATAATTTTAATCAAACTCGACGATACTTTGACGACTAATGCACTGGAACATGGCTCTCGCCTTTTATGCCGATGGTCGAGCGTGCGCAGCTCCTTATTATATTAGTTGGCGTTATATGCAAGTCTTGACTGGAAAAGTGACGTGTATAATTGTTTATAGTGGGTTTTACCTGTATGTATTTAACCACCAACACCATTTTAGAATTATTAAACAAAATTACTCTTAGCAGTATTTTAATATACCATCGTGTAAGATTTCAATTATTATTGTGTTTTCCTCAGGTTCTCAAATCCTCGGAAATTTTTTCAAATCGAATGACCCCTTACTGATTTGCAGAATAACCTTTTGCAAGCACCGTATATAATTCATCTTTAATCTATTTCTAAACCGTATCGCTCTGTCTTTTGAGATAAACCCCTGGTGTGTCCCACAATCGACTTCCTTTCCACCCCAAACACGTTGACACTGATGTTGTTTAATTCCTCGAACCGGGGTATATCCTTTATGGATATCGGGAACTGCAGTCCTGTCAAATTGAGAATGGTGCTGTAATGGGGGTAGCTACCGACCCTTTGCGGATTGTGAGCACTGGGGTAGAGCGCAGCTATCACGCACCAGGCAAAGCATGCGTTGTCGTCATTTTGTATATTAATAACAGCTCTGGTGTTTCGAACCCATTTGGGGAGCTCGATGTATGAGGATCCACGCAAATGGTTGTACTTGTTTACATTAATCTCCAAGTACAACGCCTGTTTCAGACTCCATCCTAAAACTTACAAATTAGAAAAAATCAATAATTGTAGAAACTAACCAGAATCACGCTCCTGGAACTCCTCTGACTTAGCTGACATCCTCTCCACAAAGGAATTGTAGATCTCCCCTAGGTTACTGGAGGAGGTGACCACAACATTTCGAGTGTTGAAAGATTTAACATCCTCTACACTGTCCATCTTGGTGTAGCCACTAATTAGGTAGTTTACTTTTAAATTAGGAGAAACCCAGCGTCGTTTAACCTTGAGTAACATTTCATACCAGTCTATTCACGTCGGTGAAAATCAATTAACTTCTTGCTTACGCGCTACATCTATAATTATCGGATGTATCAAACGAGAACAAAGTTAGACGGGGTAAATATTTATACATATTTTTCGAAATTGTGAAATTGGAATAGTCTGCATTTGCATTTTGATAAGTAAACATCGTAATAAAAATGAGCGGGGAAAGAATTATATCCTTAGATGCTATAAAATTTTAGAAGAAGTTGTCAAGGAGATGAAAAAAAGTTTATCGGACAATTCAACTAGCCAACATTTGAATGGTATGTCTAATGAATCTCTGGTAAATACTAAAATAGTGCAAGATAAACCTACACATGATAATGTTGATGCGAAAGATCAGAACATAGACTCCAAGTCAGACGTTTCTGACAGAAAAAGAAAGAGACAACTTAAATCGTATACTAAAGAGGATTTAAATAAAGCCCTTGACGAAATAAACAAAGGATGGATTACTGGTTCAGAAGCATCCGAAATCTACAATGTTCCAAAAGCTACACTCTATACGAAACTCAGATCAAACGAAAATCGTGTGCAAAATTTGGATATGTATACTACATTTGCCAATTAAAAGAAGGAAAAGTGACTTTGTGTGTGTGTGTGTGTATTAGTTTTAATGAATAAAAATATATTTCTATGTGAAGTGTACCTGTTAAGTATTTGAATTGAAATATAAATATTGTTTCAAACGTTTTGGTTTTATTTATATATAATGGTATTGTTAGGATACAATTACTCGGAAGCAGTAGCAGAATCTTGGTTTATGTAATATTATAGAAGTTGGAAAAAAATCAAACTAAAAGGTATGTTTCAAACACGTAGTTGTACTCATTTCTATTAAAATTAAATGTAGCGCTCTTTGTTATAATTCTTTTCATAATTACTTAGATACCCATTTCAGTTACGTGGACATTTGAAAAATATAAACAATACCAATGTATGCTTTATATTTTAAAACATAAACAAGCTAATATATACAAAAATAATTTCTAAATTCACATCATTCATTTCTTATGATAACAGTTGTGGTGGTTAAATTTTTATTTTAAAACTTACAATTTAGTATATATTCCATTTGAATATCTGCCAACAGTTTTATAAT
Source organism: Platerodrilus igneus (assembly GCA_036346225.1). Lineage (NCBI taxonomy): Eukaryota > Metazoa > Arthropoda > Insecta > Coleoptera > Lycidae > Platerodrilus > Platerodrilus igneus. The sequence continues at coordinate 11,404,255 of JARFIW010000791.1, forward strand.
CCCCATCTCCTCGATTATTTCCATAAAATCATCCAGATCCTCGGGCATTGATAACACTGCAGTACAGTGCTGTATTGCTTCCTCGTATGACTGACACATAAGACATTTTTCTCCTTCTATCGAAAAGCGTTGCCCACATTCTGCTTTTTTTACTCGTAGAGCATTGCGAAATCTTCGAATAACCTCTCCAAAGTCTTTATACATATTTATTATATTGTCTCTTTAAACCGTACAATCAACAAATAATAACTTCTACGCGAACAGTCCTTTTATATGAGCTACTCCTATTCGGATATGTACCGATTGCACCCGATTTGTGTACACGGACGAAGCAACAGGTAGGAATGTATTCTATGAACAAAATCATTACATTCTTAACAAAATGCTAAGGACTTTAAAAATAATTATAACTCTTGTTAGACCTCTAGCCTCCGGATAAACGTTATTATTTTAGGTTGTGTCACTGTTTTCTGAATCAACTTCCTACACACTTTTCCTAAACTATGCGTATCAATTGAGGTTACACTTTACTCTATAAACCGACTTGTATATATTTTCGTATTAGTCTCTAGCTATCACGTCCGTATAATAAAGATTGTACAGGCTCGTCGTCAACTGGTGACTTAATCTTTTTTTAAAAAACTAGCCTTTGTTTTCAAGTTTAACCCTTGTTGTACGTGTGGGGATTCTTCCCGCTATTCCTTGTGACTAGGAATCGGTGATTTGCAAGGGTTTAATCAATTGTTTGTACACCTCTTCGAATTTTTGTAGAGATGTAGTGTCTCCCTTTTTGTATACCACAAAGTTCTTTCGTACAGCATCCTGCATAAGATGAAGATTACGTTTATTTACAATAAAATTGTTAACGTTCGTCATCATCGGACTTCAGGATGGGAACTAACTTTTTTGAATAATGTTAAATATTTATATACTCGTCGAAATTCTTCCTATATCGACCATTATCCAAATCAAAATCTTTCAACAACAGTTATAAAATTATGTATTTGAGTCACCCCAACACTGTAAACACATTTCTTTAAATTTCGGATATGTCATGTCACCACTTATATGATCCGAAAAGATATGTCTGAGATTGGTTTCATCTTGTTTCCATAATGCGATTACATTGGCGTTATCTCTGAGTCTATGTTTTAAGGCACTAGCGTAAGTTTGACATAGATAGAACGAATCTATTGCTTTATGTCGACCGAACGAGAAAAACTGAGTGATTTTACTTTGCTCGTTTGCAGGTATATCATCGAAAACCATAATTGAATCTTCTTTGGTATCTCCGGGTTCGATCAAATCATCGTAATTTTCAAACTCATGGTACCCAATTTCTTCTTTTAATGGTGTAAAACGTTTCTTAACAATTCGTATTTCGGTTGATATAAACTCTTCGAAAATACATAGACATTTTGAATCTAAGACCGTTCTCGTGCAAGATCAGAGATATTAAAGCGTTGGTCTTCCCACAACTCGATGGTCCCACGAATATAGCTCGTATGTTAGACGGGAACAAAGGACCATGTTTACCATCCTCTTTTGCATTAGCAATAGCAAAGTTATCATAATTCTGTATAGGTATTTTAACTTCTGGTATAACATCTCTGGATGCATCGTTGGAATTATGTAATTTCTTCACGTTCTGCAACCTTTTAACATATCTGCATAACGTTGTTCTAGGTATATTATATTTTTTACTAGCAGCGTAGAAACTCGAGCCATTCAGGATATCCTCTGCTGCTTTTGTAATAGATTGTTTGGAGCACCACTGATTGCTTGAATGCGACATCTTTCGAAAAATGTCTTACTATAACTAAGCTCAACCCAAAACTACTTCCTTATATACCAAATTTAATCTCCCTGCTCACATAACCACATGACCATATGACCATATGACCACATGACCATATGACCATATGACCATATGACCACATGACCACATGTCCACATGACCATATGACCACATGACCACATGACCACATGACCATATGACCGCATGACCATATGACCTAATTGCTTTTTAATGAGTTTTCTCATTAAAAACCCATTAGCACTAATTGCTTTTTAATGAGTTTTTCCATTAAAAACCAAGTGTGGACCTAGGTTAGATAAAGGAAAAATTAATAGGTTAGGTCGCGCGCGGCGCTGACCTAACCTATTAATTTTTCCTTTTAGACAAGATGTATCGCATGACTAAAAAAATTTATAAGAACGCTCAAAAGTCGCTATAGGTAAGAAATCTTAAAATCAGGGTAGCTCCCTTGGGGGTGATGATATCTGGAAAATTCTTAAAGATTCGGGTAGCTGAGGAAATTCTAATATTAATTAATACCAAACAAGGTAGGTTTATCTCGAAAGATGCATTGGCTAGACGAAGAAAACTATTTGTTAGTTTTGCTTATAAAGCAAAGAGTAAAATTTAGAAGATCAGGACTTTAAAGGGGTATAACTTTGCAGGGCGTGGTCCAATTTCAAATCTGTTTGCAGATTCGGGTTGTGCGTAAAATTCTAAGCTAATTTAATGTATCGCATGACTAAAAAATTTATAAGAACGTTCAAAAGTCGCTACAGGTAAGAAATCTTAAAATGGGGGTAGCTCCTTGGGGTGATGATATCTTAAAATTCCTAAAGATTCGGGTAGCTGAGAAAATTCTAATATTAATTAATACCAAACAAGATAGGTTTATCTCAAAAGATGAAAAATGGTTAGTCGAAGAAAACTTTTTGGTCCAGATGTGTGGGGAAATGTGGGATTCTGGGGGAAATGTGGCGCCAGTATTCCCAATTATACTCTACTCTTCATCTTTTTTTAGTATTAATGCACCATAAAATAACGGCTAAATTAATTTTAATAATTTGCCTTCAAACACTTTATCAATGAATTTGGCAAGGGATTCTAACATGGTTGTTGTAACAATATCGTTAGGAATTGCTAACAGATCCGAAAGATATCATGGGATGAGACCATCAATTCCTCCTGATGAACTTCGGGGCAAACTGGCAGTTAGTTTCTTAAGGTTTCATGGAAAGTGAAACGTAAATAATTAGGACTAACAAAATCACATGGATCAGGTGGGTAGTTTGAAGGATGTTTAGTTTCTGAGGCAAAACATGTCTCTGGACAGTTTTTGCAATTTCATTATCGGAACAATAAGCCTAGAGGCACCAGGAATGTCGCTCTCTGATAATTTTTGTTCTACGTAGTGGTATAATTTACTTGTGCTTTCCTTCTGGGATACTGTTCGTGTAACTAGTCTTTATTACTGAATTGCATGACGCAATGATGAACAACTTCAAAGAATCAATGTCGGTTTCTTGAAAGTAAACCACTTTACAAGTGTTGCAAGTAAAACTTCATTTGGCTTTTTGGGAGAAATATGAACGCATACAGTGAAGAAAAAGCACTCTTGACAAAAGATATAAATCATTTTTAGATGTAGCAGATTCGACAGTTTATCACTAGCAGCAACTCTAACGCCCTTAAGTAAGAAGTCGCAAAATTTTTAAACATTGTTTAGCCCTGGATAGTAAACCGTCAGTTTTGAAGATCATAATTTTCATTTTTATTGTGAATTGATAAAACAGTCTTAGGTTGCGATGTATAAGAAGTACTTTTCCTTGATGCAGTGGTTGACATGGTATGATATTGTTTTAAGCCACATTTAAAAGTTGTATCCACTAATATTGCAAGTGAATCAATCTTTTGCAGACCTAAGTTGATCATAATTCAAAAAGTTATTTAAGTTTGAAGATAGTCTTGTTAAGGTTTTATTATGTTGCATCTGTTTTTCATATAAAAATAACTACCTTCTTTTTTTACCCTTTCTTGACATTTTCAATTTTTTTGATTTTGCAACAAACCTTCCGTCAGCTTGATATTTTGATAACAAGTATTAGTCTGTTATTGCCAGAAGAATTTCAAAACGAGTGGTAACATATCCAGCTGTAGCAGCCTGTTAGGTATAGTTTTGGTCTCTGGAAATCTAGCCGGTAATCCACAGAAAAACTTGGTGAAACGCTCTGCTAAAAATCCTGTTTCGGCATGGTACCAAAAACCTCGACTGTACTAACAAAAATAGTTCTCGACTAACTCAGAGGAACATGTGGTGTAAGTGTTTGAAAACGATTCGAGAATGCTGTCGTGTGTGAAATCGGAAGAAAGGTTTATTAAATCAAATGCTAGATAACCTGAATTCTAATCACGCTTCTACGTAACTGCAAAATAATTTATTTGACAAAATTGAAATTATTACCTTTATATGTGGAAAACGCCAATAAAAGAGTCTTTCCACTATTACACGACTATATTTTCAACTACATTTCATAGTTATATTTTCATTACAAGTACATGATAGACATTCTTAAACAAATAGTAAAAACCGAATATACGTTGTTATTCATGGTATACGCCTTGGAACATTGTAGGTAAACTAATATTTTAAAAATTTTCTTCACATATGGATAGAAGCATATTAGAGATACATTTCAAAATTATTTTGAAATTATACAAAGTGTTCCAAACACTAAATAAATAACAAAGTTATGTTTTTTAAATGAAAGCCTGTAACCTTTTCCTTTTCCTTGCTAATTAATAAATGCATGGAAAGGTGGAGATCTTAACATCAGAGCTGCAAAGTGGGTTTTTTGAATTTACCCCTGCAATAGCAATCAGATTTTTATGTCTGACAAAATTTTACCATAATCGGAAACTTAGCTAAATGTTTTCAAATGAAACAATCAATGTTCTAATCGATCACTTTTAATACCTAATATGTAATTTAACAGAAACAGAATAATCCTCTTTAAGTTACTTAAAAAAATTTATCAACACCATGAGCAATTCTATAAAAGTAGTAAGCCACTATCATTGCAACATAACCTATAAATTTATCAAAAGTATATTTTATTTCTATTTACAAATTTACCAACAAGTTGGCAAACTTAAACCTGCTAAATATGAACTCAGGTCTTGCAGGCCTTTGCAAGTTATATTTACAAAATATAGAACACCGATTTGTAAAATTAAATCTGTGAAATTTAGATCAACTAAACTGTAACAAAATTAAACTTGACAGTGCTAACGGCACTTGAAAATTTCAAACACAACTATTCGTATATTGCAATTCCAACTATACAAATCGGTAAATATCTGACTAAATTATCAATGGCCTTGACCCTAGTTGCATCTGAAAAGTAGGTACGTTCTCTTTATCTATAAGTTATATTATGTATTTAGAAATTTTCTAGTGATTATACATGCGACTGATTTTTGCAGATGTGTGAATATGTTAGGAAGTAGTTGTAGCTTTTGGATGTATTTGTGTAGGTATACCTCGTATACATCAAAATACAAGTTCTGATTTCATATTGGAACAACTGTACATATTTGTGTAAAAACTCTTTAACTAGTATCGTTTAAAAAAAGCTTGAGCAAACATATACTTATCGCAAATGTAATGGTCTTGTTTCTCGACGTAGTAATTGAAAGCGCCAATAGCAAGCGTGCATTTTCCTAATGGGCAATTTTGTTTGTCGATTGTAACAAGGACTGTTGTTTTAACCCTGGGCGAGTGATGTCGTCTCTGATGTCTTCGTCTGCTAACTGGCGTATCACAATATAATTAATACTCACATCCCTATCGTATCGTCAGCGACGCCCTACCAGTAGGGAGAGCAGCGATCTGCAACAGGACATCGAGAACATCGACGCCCAGGTAAATGTCTGGTAAGTGTTTCAAAACTTTACACCTTTGTCTGGTGGCTTTGGGAGGGTTGAGCGTGATCGTAGTTAATACTGTTAGCTTAAAACCAAAAATTCAGCGTTTTCTATCGCGGTTTACTGGTTGCTGTCAACAAAATACACAAGTTTTTACAGTATTTGCTAGTAGGACTTCGTGAAGCTGTCAATCGAGTTGTTACTAACCCTATAGCAATTTCTACAGAAGTAGATAAAAATCAAATGACAGTGATAAAGCATGCGAATCCTGTCTACGATACATACGAATGACGAATTTGAAGTTGTGGATATTTTTGTACGACACTTGATATCTACATTACGTTGTACACATCGTGGATATTTTTCTGTAACATTTTATCAATTTTAGGATATATCGCTTCCTATACCTAAGGGTGTTTGTCAAGTTAAGGCTACATCAATATTTAGATTATTTTGCCAAAGAGTAAATATTGGATAGTGATGAGAAACCAACATGTTCAAACTGCAATGAAAGAAGGAAATGCACAAAATCGTTTGCCATTAATATTAGTAATACATATAAAACGCTTTTCACTTCCAGAAAGATTTAGAGAAAAACTGTCTACAGCTACAGATTTTCCAATAGATGGTTTGGATATGCATGATTATGTTGCCGATGCAATCACGGCTACTGACGTTGCAACTTATATGCAATATGGAATTACATCGGGACTAAGTCCAGTGGCCATTATACAGCATACTGCCGACATTAATCAAATTCATTTGTGTGGCACAAATATAATGATTCTAGGGTGTGCAGTATATCTTCTAAAGTATTAGAAAGCCAAAAATAATCTCATTTCTAACTTGATATTCGTTTTTGTTGTACTAAATATATAAGGTTTTGCTTTTTTTTAATATATGAACTATTTTGTAACAATAATTTGTAATTCACTCCCCATACCAATATTAGCTGGAATAATTTCAACTGTTCATACAAATCCCGTTTCAAGTACTGGAACATGTTTGCATTTTGAAGCTCTCTTTTTATGAATTATTTCATTTGTGTTGTGGTTCCCAAAATTGTACGTAAATAATATACTTTTAAAACACTTCCTTTTATACATAGTTTTGAACTAAAGTAGATCGATATAAAAAACGAAAGTAATACCACGCGTATCTGTTTCAAAATAGGAATAGAAAATAGGAAAATGCCATAATGGACGAGGATGATATAGAAATTATATAGAAGTTAGCATATGTAGCATTTTTGCTGTTTATGCTATATATGAACAGTGATTTAATTTTTAAGTAGTTCTTAGTTTTAAATTCTTATAGGACACTACCCCTGTATATTCATAAGAAATACTTCATTAACACTGAACTATGCTCCTCAGAAAGCTCAGTCCTTCCAGGAGGCGTGGAAGCGAGTGGCTGCCCTTGAGATGTCGGCCCGGTCTAGCGGCAACCCCTCGCGTGCGGTATTTCGTGATCTTTTTAGTTTTACCTTTTACAACCTGTGGATATTTAATAATAACTCGTAGATGGATTTATGTAGTTTAATGACTTGTAACCAATATTACTACATAGAAAACAAACACAGCTAAATAGAAATTCGCAGCATATACCGTAATTAAAATACGGCCAGCGGCGTTGTCATTAACAAAACAAACAAAGAAATAATACTACGCTATAACTTATCTGTAAAATACAATCCAACTGATCCACATTTGCATCCTATCATTGCCACACTCTTACGAATCACTTTATAATTTAACAACACTCGACACGCGCTAGGATAAACGTGCCGCACTCTTTCGCACGCTTAACTCGACTTACTGTTACCTATCGGACCATTTAAACATTACGGATACTTCTCCCTCTTATTATAGGGGCGGCCTAGTACAACACTGAAGTAACCCCTATAAGCCAGTACAATTGTGTATTAGGCATTAAAGTAGACATTTTACCGATTTACATCTAACTCTAGGAATACTTTTATAAACTTCTAATTGCTTATTATAATATTTTTACGAAAATTTTATGTGTGCACTAACTTTTAAGTAATGCACTAAACGAAAAGTCAATAAGGAAAATAAATTCAAGTTCACATTTATTTTATTGTGCTGTACAATTTTTCAATAAAGCTTAATGAAATAGTAGAAACACTGGCAACCCTCATTTCTTAGTTAAATAATCATTACTCGCAGCCGGCATTTTCAGGCCAATCGCATTGTTTGCTTTTTTTGTTAAAATGCAATCCTGCTGGGCAGTCCTTCTCATATAGTGTTCCACGGTCACAAACATAATATTTGGTGCAGTTGATATTGTGCCAAACTCTCCCGGTTTACATTCAATACCTAAAATTCAAAAACATTGTTATTATACTAGGTTCGAATGTGAGATTCATACTATAAGTTCCTTATCATTCTGTGTATCTTGAAAGGATGTCTAGTAGGGATGGAAAATTGAATAAGATTGAAAAGTGGATGAATACTTCATAAAAAATAGGCAAGGGTAAATGATCTGTTCCAAGGATTCGACCAGCATCAAAGGAAGTCAAAAATGATAGTGTACGGAAGTATGATAATCTCGATGTTGCTCTACTGGTGTAAAACTTGGATGTTTCAAGACATGCATAAAAGCCGAATTTTTGAAAAATGTGTGATGTAAGACTATGAAGGATATAGTGAATGGTTAATGAAGACTTGTAGTTTGAAAACCAAACTGACAAATCAGTATGAAAGAGTCATGTTTTGATGGTTTGGTCATATAGAAAAACTGAATGACAAGTAGTTAGCGGAGAAAATGTATAAAGGATGGGTGAGTGGTTTGAGATGAGAAGATAAGTCACAAAAAATATGGTTGGACATGATGATAAAAGTGTAAAAAGAAGAGAAGTAGAAAGCTTCACGAATACAATTATTTGTATTAAGCAATGTATACACGTTAATAAGGTGAGGTGTATCAAAACAAGCACTGCAAAACAAAATTTTGCAAGTCTTGCTCACCCATGCTAAGAAATCCCGTGATGTGTATGTACATATATTTATGTTTATTAACGCATGGTAATTATAATTTCTTAACAAATTTTATTAATTATTTTAATTAATAAGTTTTTGTAAGAATTGCCTCATATAAAGTCATCAAAATGGGTTAATTAGCACGTGTTGCACAGGCTTTCATTTCAAGCATGCATCCCAAGTATTTCTGGTTTATGTTTCAGTAGTTTTAGAAGTTTTTTTTAAATATGGAAACGCTTCGTATCATAATAATATTCTTTTAAACAACAAAAAAATGTCATATGGACTAAGGACCGAAATTTCCAATCGAGATACTTATAATTTTCTTACCACTACCATTATATTTGTTAGTATGCAATTTGAATAGAAAAAGAAGAAGAAGAATCAAAAATATATGCCCAAAAAGATTACGACATTAGCATAAAATTTACTACTATGAATACAGTATCTATCCCTACCATATACATTTAGTAATATATAGAGGTTACAACATTAGGAAGGAATAAAAACTTAATTTCATTTTAAGGTCATTATTTGTGGTTCTTCAATACCACATACATTAGCATATTTACAAGATGTTTTAGTAGACAGACGTAGAGGACAATATTAATTGATGAATTTATCAAGTTTGTCCCACATTATTTGATTCTAAACTGTTTTCAATTTAAAAACAAAGAATAACATAAAGGAACTGCAATTAAACTATTAGTTGTTCAGAATGAGAATGTTTTCAAAAATATATTGGTTGGGCTAAGAGAAATGTAATAACTATCTTTAAAGAACACATTGCTCAATTCACATTCCTAAATACAAAAGTTACAAACTGGCAGTAATATTTTTTAAATCCAAACACCCTGTTATACTAGAAAACTTCAAGCTGTAACAGCTCTGGCAACGTCTTTCTCTTTGACTGCTTACAAATCAATGAACTGTTGACTACAAAGCATCCCTATTTAAATAAGGAGTCCATAGCTTCATCAGCTTTGCTTTCTCTATTGGCCTATCCACGTGTAGAAATGAAAGGTTGGTATTGGAACTAGTCAAGCAGTTTTAGAAATGGCATAAATGAGGTAGATTTGAATATTAGCATGACAATTTACTTTTGTGTCATGGAGATCACTAGTTTATGTTGTGAAGAGAACATTCTAAGATACTCAATGCAACATTAGGTTATTGTATGTTGGAAAGGTTCACTTCAACTTAAATGATATGAATTCCTGCTAAACAGCAATACTTTCCAATATACACTTAACTAACGTTGCTTTGAAACCTGAGGATATTCTTTTCACTACACAGACTGATTGGCAATTTCTACAATAAAACTCTCTGAAGAGCAAGTTCATTACTTACGAAGATTTTTTAATTTTTTCTCACAACCGGCTTCTTTTGGCCAATCACACTCTTGCTTTTTAACATTGAAGTGTAGTCCATCTGGACAGTCCATCTTAATTTTGTTACCGCCAACACAAGCATAATACATGCCACAATCATATTCATGTGGATAGTAAACGCCATCTTCACACTCTTCAAGCACTTCTAGAAATGATATAAGTTAGGTAGATTTGAGTATTAGCCTTACAATTTACTTTTGTTTCATGGAGATCACGAGTTTGCGCTGTGAAAAAACATTCTAAGCATCTGAAAGCAACATCAGTTAATTGTATGTTGAAAATGTTCGTTTCAGCTTAGGTGGTGAGGAATTTTTCTCACCAGGGAACTTTCCAAAATGCAAATAACTGAAATTGCTTTGAAACATAAGGATATTCTCTTCAACGCAGAAACTGGTAAGTATTATCCGTAATAAAAATGTATGAAGGATGTGTAACCACTTCAAATGCTTTTTAAAATTTTGCAACCGATTATGAACACTTAGTGATTGAAATTGTAGGCAAAATTGTAAATTTTTATGTTTGCATACTAAAAGACTAAATTAATCTTTAATTAGTTTGTATGTAAAACTGTTAAAGCTTAACATTTTTATTATACAGACACTTATTATTAGTTATGGTGATATAAAGCACTTTGTTTACAATTAAATAACTTTCAATATGGAATTTGTTTCATTCTCCATATAGAATGATCTAGTTATAAAATACTTCAGTTGATAAGCTTTTATTATGCAAAGAGTAATAGAAAATAATTTTGGTATTTAATGAGTCAATGAATAGCAGGTTCAATACTTACGAAGATTTTTTAATTTTTTCTCACAACCAGCTTCTTTTGGCCAATCACACTCTTGCTTTTTAACATTGAAGTGTAGTCCATCTGGACAGTCCATCTTAATTTTGTTGCCGCCAACACAAGCATAATACATGCCACGATCATATTCATGTGGATAGTAAGAGCCATCTTCACACTCTTCAAGCACTTCTAGAAATGGTATAAATTAGATAGATTGAAGTATTAGCCTTACAATTTACTTTTGTTTCATGGAGATCACGAGTTTGCGCTGTGAAAAAAACATCCTAAGGTTTTCAAAGCAACATTAGTTAATTGTATGTTGAAAATGTTCGTTTCAGCTTAGGTGGTGAGGATTTCCCCCCAGCAGGCAACTTTCCAAAATGCAATTAACTGACATTGTTTTGAAACATAAGAATATTCTCTTCACCGCAGAGGCTGGCTAGTATTCTCCATAATGAAAATGTCTGAACTATGTGTAACCATTTCAAATGCTTATTAAAATTTTGCATCTGATTATAATCACTTAGTGATTGAAATTGTAGGCAAAATTATAATTTTTATACGTTTGCATAAAAAGACTAAATTAATCTTTAATTAGTATATATTTAAAACTGTTAAAGCTTAGCACTTTTATTACAAACACACTTATTATTATTTATGCTCATATAAAGCACTTTGTTTATAATTACATAAGCTTCAATATAGAATTTGTTACATTTTTCATATAGAATGATCTAGTTATAAAATACTTTAGTAGATAAGCTTTTATTATGCAAAGAGTAATAAAAAATAATTTTGGTATTTAATGAGACAACGAATAGCAGGTTCAATACTTACGAAGATTTTTTAATTTTTTCTCACAACCAGCTTCTTTTGGCCAATCACACTCTTGCTTTTTAACATTGAAGTGTAGTCCATCTGGACAGTCCATCTTAATTTTGTTACCACCAACACAAGCATAATACATGCCACAATCATATTCATGTGGATAGTAAACGCCATCTTCACAATCATCATCATCAGATTGAGAAACAAAATCTGCTGTAGGTAATACGTAATTTGCTACTGATTCACAACCAGCATTTTCAGGCCAATCACATTGTTTGGTTTTTTTGTTAAAATGTAGTCCTTTTGGACATTCTCTTTCATGTGCTTCCCCGTGGTCACAAACGTAATATTTGCTGCAGTTAGTTTCGTGAGGAAATACTTTGTTGGATCCAGGTGGACACTCAAAGCCTAAAATTTAAAAGGTGCTAGTGATAGGTTACAACCTTCTTATAATGTAAAAGTCTTTAAAAGCTATCTCTTACGAAACTAGACATTTTGTATAACGTATTATTGAACAAATACTTGTTAGTTGTAGGTTTTGGTTTGTGTACACATCTATTTAACAATCTAATCAGTTTTTACAAAGTGCACGATGTTCTGGTAGACACTAACAAGATTTATCGAAACTTCTAGTATAAACAATCAGGATTGATAGTACAGGAAAACTTGAGAAATTTGATAATATTTCACAGTACCTTGAATTTAGAAAAGGGATTGTGGCTGCACCTAACCTTTACTTAAAGATGATCTAGCAGAAACAAGTCAGATTTATTTTTTAACGCTAAATGTTTCACAAAAAAATTAGTAGCATTTTCTCACAAACAATTCCCATAGTACTAAATTTACCAAATTTCTCCATGATGTACTTTTTAACCAGTTTGCAATCCACAATGCTTAGCCTAAAACTATAATGGCTTTTTTCACACTGAACTACAATCTGCTGCTGTATATGATTCAATAATAATAAGCCACCTTTTCAATTGGAACTCTATTTTCCCTCCCACCTAAATGAAGACCATCCTGTGATAGGTAAATAATATATATTCTGAAAGTTAAGACCCCAAGTAAAATTTATGCATTGGCATTTTGCGTGCTGAGATAAATTTTGTGTACTTATTTGGTGCTTAATTTTTGTATGATATACTAGAAAGCACAATCTTAATTAGATTGCCGTTATGTAAACAAAATTTGAAAATTTCTTATTAATAAAATTCAATAACATTTAAATCTTATCTTTGCCAAATAACATTAATTAAGACTAATTAAGGAAACAAGGTTAATTATTAATAGAGAGTTAATTTAAGGGTTAGTGAATCTATTATAAATTAAAGATCCAGCTGTTTAGAACAAACTATAATCATCATTTCATCATTTTGTTTTCGACCTTACTTAAGGTCGGTTTGACGCAGCTCTAACTTCTGTTTTATTCTGTGCTAATCTAAAAAGTTCGACATACCTTCACAACTTAAATTTCTAATAATTTGACTAATATAGCTTGATCTAGGCCTTCCTATACTCTTCTAACGTTTTCTTATCTATCTGGCTCTACATAGATATTAGCTACCTGATGGCTGTTAAAGAAGTCCAACATGTTTACATGCTTCATGTATAGGAAATGAAATATTACCTGGTTATCCCCTCCAAAAAAAGAAAAGTGTTAAATTATATGTAATGGTAAGGTGTAACAAACTATAAATTTTGTAAATGAAATTATATTGATGAGCATAGTTCTCAGTAATGAAACGTTAATAGCAACTTCTATTGAATCAAACTTAATATTTTTATAGTAGCTTAATAAAATTTTATCCATGGGTAATGTAGTTTTCCTTGATAGATTTGGAAGAGTTCGACTTCATCCTCAATGATCTGTAGTTGGAAATGCATCTATATTTATGGGATATTAGAAAAAGTTTGAGTCCTGATTGGCTCACGATGTTAACTGTTTACTAAGGAGTGGTTTTATTGAGCAAAATCTGAAGTCTGATTCTGTGTGTATGTAATTTCATTTTCAATTTAATCAACGTAAAAATGTACACAGAATTATAACTACTTAATAATAAGCACAGTTAGTACCATCAGGCAATCAGAATGTGCGCTTCATCCAAAGTCTCTTAAATATAGGTGCGATACTGACATTAACACATTTGTCACTAAATGATGAAATAAAACACTTTAAATCCTGTAGTGGAAAACAAACTCAACAAAGAGGTCTCTAATTCAACAAACTATACTAATAACCAATTAATGGAAAAACAAATATCATTAGTTTCATTTTGACAATATGTATATTTGTGGGAATCAAATTTGCAGTTATTGTAGGATAACTATTACAAGTTGTTTCGTATTAATTAAAACAAACTATAGTGGAATAAAGTGGTGCAGTGCGCTTGCGGCTCTTATAGAGTAAACGCGTGCGAAAGTGGTTTTGTTACGAAAATCGAAGACTCTTCTTTCGACCTAGTAACGGGACGGTTGTGCGGAACAAGCTATGCAAACAATTAAGTATAGTGCTTGTAACAGTGCATTCAACTGACTCCCCCGGGGGCATTGCAGCAACATTGAAGAGGACCACACACCAAGGACAATATTGGTGAGTGAATTTATGCCGTCTGTGTGTTTTTACATACATACATTTTTGGCATTTAAAGCTCGCGTTTTGTTATACCTTTGCAATACAGTTTACTATAATTAATAAGACGCGCCAGCACATTATTTAAGTTAATTAATTACACAAATATTTTGGCTAGATCGTGTAAATTAATGCCCGGTATAGCTTGAAAAGATAGTTTAAACAGGTTGAAATCGGCAAAATAAGATTTGAATATATTTATATTCTACTATCTTGAATATTAACTAGTATAATTATCTTGAAAGCTTAGCCTAAAATTACACTTTCTGTGTGAATTATCTAATCATTCTCAACGACTTTTTTTTTCATGGATATGATACTCAAAAATATTAAACATTATCTGGCAATATATGTTACTAAATAGCACAGTAGAAAAGTTTTCTTGTTTCTAAAGGAAAGACATTTGTTTGAAATTTTAGTCCCTCAACAAATCTAAAAAAGGCCATATGATCCAGTAAGTGTAACTGTAATTAGTGGTTACTGTTGTTTATTTTGAATATATTAGTATATAGCACTTTATCTAAATCCATTCGGGTATACGGCAAACATAATTTGTTATGGCTTGCATAATTTGCAACTATGGTCCTTTAAGCTGTAGTAATTGAACATAGGGCTATCCAGACCAGTTCAAAATACTTGGTTTTGGTACTTTTGGACTTGGTAGGAACTGATGCCACTCACTTTTTCTAGATAGATGGTAATTTTTCCCATAAGATTTCAATGTATATAACTACTGGTAAATTTTTTCAAAAACGTTTTTAATCATTTGCAGGTATATTTGTATATAACTGCTGCGTATAAAACAAATTTGCTTGCAACAGGTATTGATAGCAAATTTGTTTTTATATGCTTAACTAAATATACATTTAATAATTTACAAAGAACCAAAAGTGCAACAATTAGAAGTCTTTCATTCTTACCTGCAATTAGTTGAGGAACAAATAAGGCTAAGGCTACGGTGATAATCGTGGTAAACTCTAAAACAAGAAAATAAATATTAGGTTTCTAATCTACATCTTTGGAGCCAAAATTTTCATTTGATTTTTGCAATGCAATGCTTAGTATAATAACTGTACACCAAGTAATGTTTTAACTTTTACTTATAAACTAACAATCAGTAGCATGTATCCTTCTCAAGAAATTGAATGTTGATATGAAATTCTCAGCAAACGTTTTGATAAATACTATGCAATAACGAAAATGGTAATAAAAATTTGTAGCAGTCACTTTTAGAGTAGTTAACCTGCATCAAAAATTTCAATTTTCATAGAAACATCACAACACAGTTTTTTAAATAAACCAGTTCCATAAAGTTAATGGTGAAATCCCCTTCTAAATCAAAATATATTATGTTATGCAAATATCGATAAAAAATATAACCTTTATAACTGTATTATTGATTTTAGAACAAAAAGTTCGATTGAATTCATAAACACATTACTTATCACATGCATGTCACAACTTGTACATCGAAGCAAGTCACGAACTAATTGTTGTTTCTAAAAGATCATCAGTAGAAAAGTTAAACACCTCTGGTAAACCAATTCAAGAAAATAAACGTAGAAACTTCCTGATTAATTACCCTAATCTGAAAAATTATTTGCTTATGATGCAGTTACTATATTGTTCCAGATAACAAATATTCAAAATGAGAGTTTTATATATTTTATTGTAATTTGCTTTTGTTGCATTGGAATGCATTTTGCATATGAAGTAGAAAACCTTAATATAATTTTTATAACTTGGTAATGATAATAGTAAAATACGTTTGCCATAAGGAGATTTTAACTTGGGATGAAACCAGGTTAATTAGTGTAGTTTAGAAGAAAATAAAAACATTTATTGGGGGTTGTTTAATTTCAAATTACGTTCTAACATTAAGCATAAAACTAATGTCTCAAATTATTAACAGGACTATAAGCTCTCAATTCTGGAAACAGTATAAAATTTATGATGTATTATTTTATTGACATTTTTTTCATATTATGTACATGTTTCTAATTCAGTCGGTAACTACGTATAGTAGCTGTACTTTCAACATGAGTTACATAAATCTTAGAATTTAGGAATAGGTATTTTAGAAATGGATAAGCAAAGCTATTCACTAATTCCATCATTTTCAGAACTACGTAAACTATACCACAAAATTTGAGAGTTAAAACACAATGACCAAGATGAGTTGTACCTAGAAGAGCCTTAATTTATCAATAGACCTTTTGAAATACAAAATGTATATGAAAGGTTTTACTATGTTATTTATGCCTTAAAGAAAATATGCAAGAAAATGTAGAACGCAGTTGTTTAATGGTTTCTTAAAACATTTGATTAAGTATTGATTAATAATTTATTATCAACAACCATAAATTATCAAAAAGAGCTAAGCTTTGATAATTCATCGCACATTGCATCAAACGAACCTCTCGGTCTCAAGTATGCATGTATTCAAAGTCCAAATTTACTATAATGAAACAATTTTGTAATAACTAGTTAAATGTTTTTAACATTATGTTAGCTGAGAATAAGGGCCTACTTATATTGTAATATTATAAACAGATATTTGAGAAATTTATAGTTAGTACTATACGAACTTACATACATCAATACTCATTCTGTGTGTAAACCTAAAATAGCTGTGCTCAACATCTTACAAATTATGACCTAGTAACTGTAAACATTCTAATATTAAAAAAATTGAAATTTATTTCCAAAGAAAAATATGAATTTCGATAATTCGCAAAATAAAACAAAAAATTATTATTTTCATGCATCTAAGTTTCCAACAATTGGAAATTTGAAGGAAATAGAAATGATAGATGATATCTCTATTTATAAACTGCAGTTAGATGTCTTAAATAAAGAGCTACGGGTGTTTGTTTGTAAAGCAGTTTCCACTTTGTTGACTTTGGGAGAAGTTAGTAGAAAATACTTGATTTGAAGATGATCAACTTTCAAAATAGCAGAAATCAATTTAAAAAAAGGATTTAAATAAAAAAGAAATAAAAGTTGAAATTCTAAATTATTACGAGGAATTATAGAATCGATTCATATTCATTTGGAGAAAAACATATATCAGTGATACCAACTATGCTAGTCCAAAGCAATTAAAGTTCTCTAAATTTTTGATTGAAATCATTGTAAGGCATTTAAGAACCAATATTTCTGAAAATTACAGTCTATAAAAATCTGTGTATATTATTAAGGTCTACGTTTAAATCTTTTAACATACTATCATTATTTTTGTTTAGATACCCAGCAAGTTGAGCATGAACTAAATACGGAATACTTGTTTAAACTTCAGACGATCGTACTTCGTTACGATCTACTTAGGTCTCACTATTTTCATTGTATATGAAAAAAGCATTGATACAAACGAAAAAATTGTATTAATTATATTATTGAAAACATTCATGCAACTAGAATCGTTCTATACTTGTAAATTTCTAGACAATTTTCTACAAGTTACTCTTAAAATCTTTAAACACCTGTTCACTGATATTTTATTTATAAAGTACTTTAAGTATTTGTTGAAAGGTGACAAGAAGTTAAAGTTGTATAAATTTATATATTCTTAAGTTAAAATTACAATTTACAAGAAATGTACTCACCCGCCATTGCACTGTAGATACTCAGTTTGATTTACAAAACTGAACAAACGAATGAAAAGACCACTGCTTTAAATACAGTTTGTAAGTGTAGGTATCTTATCTTTTTGAGTATGTATTGCTATTAATTATCTGCATTGACATGGGTACTATTTTGAAATATTTATGTGAGTATGTGTGACGTTTCAATTTGCATTTATGACTCTGTTGACGACAATGATAGTTAATTACTACCAAATAAGTCCTAGTTTTAAAATTGTAACAATATTTGTCAAATAGTATGAAAATTATAACGAAGAGCTACAAAGTACCATTTTAGGTACTAACCGTAAATAATAAGTTTTGTAGGTTAACCTTTATAATTAAAATGTTATGAAATTGTAGTTTTTATCTTAAAACAGAACTAAAATAAAATAAAAGAAAATGTATTAAATGTATATGTAGGTAGCAAAATTTTTTTGCAAATCTACGATCAGAGCATTACTAGAAAGTTGAATCGTTAAATGGTCAAAACAACCATTCAGATTACCTTCAATTAAACTATTTCAAATGTAACTTTGCATTAATGTTTATAATTTGTGAAAACGGAGTTGGATAATTTAATTTACTAGCATAATAAAGTTACGCTTTTTACTAATAAATACTGCATATAGAATGAGAAAATTCCTAGATCGCACAGAATGTTTTACGAATATTTTTTTTCAATGTTAAATGTTCTGTTTTTCATAATATTCCAGAAGAATATTCTTAGATTTATTCTTATAATATTTTGAGAGTATGTTATACATACAGAATTTATAAAATATTTCTAAAAAGTTTTCAAGATTAATCATAAAACATTCACATTCTTGAAAAGCCCTACAATATATATATATATATATATATATATATATATATATATATATATATATATTGTAGTGTCAGTAGGAGCTACAAGGGTTCTAAGGGTTGTTTTGTTGAAGGTAGTGTATGCCCAATGAAGTAAGCCATATATCAGATCCCGTAATTTAAAATTGTATGTTTGCCGTACTTTACATACGTTAAAGTATTTAAAATGTTAGTTAAAATGTAAATGCCAAGACGTAAAAACAATGACTTGATGACGTGATAAAACACACAGTATTCAAGGTTTTATACTGAGTTGTAGTTTAATAGGCCAGAGAACGTACATTTGCCAAACGAAAACCGGATGCGTCTGTCCACTATTAACCACGCAGATCCAGGTTTATATTTCGGCATTTATTTTATTAGAATCAAACTATGGACATCTATGTAATCTCAAAATTATAAGTAATAGCAGTGTCAAATATGATTGAAGGGTTGTGCGATATTTAGGACCAATGATTGAACATTATTTATAAAAAGGGAAAGTGCAAAAGACAAAGTTTAAGGTAGTAGTGACACGAACTTGGTGATACGACGTTATTAGATGGTTTTTTATATGCAATGTAATAAAGAGTAGGCAGATTAATATTGTAATTATCACCTAGGAAAAGTAAACAAGGGAGACGATTTCGAAATATTTTTGTAATAAGACGTGTTTGTAAACTGCGCTAAATTGTTTGAATATTTTTGAAGATTTAATAAATGAGTTTGAATTGTACGAGTTTAATTTATGTAACGGAAGAGTAAGGATAAGCAACAGCGAATAAATAATTGATAGCAGCGACGAGTAACGAGTTTAAGAGTGGAATTAGTGCGACAGCGAACCGGCGGAACATAAGTGGATATTGGAACGAGATTTATATAAGCAGAAGGCATCGAATAGGATTTATAAGAGTGAAGAAGATATTATTAGGATTGAATTGGATATGGTTTTATGTATAGCAGGGCATTGAGTGGAAAATAGAAGCAAGGATTGATTTGGAACGAGCGGATTACATAGAAGGAAAGATTGAATTGGAACGAGCGGATTAAAAGGCGGAAGTATTGATTTGGAATAAGCGGATAAGAAATCAGTGATTTAGAACGAGAGAAGCGAAATTAAAAGACAGCATAAGAGTAGCAAGAGGATTCGTACGAGACAAAGAAGATACAACACCGGAAAAATTAGCGCAGGGGAAGTAAATACAAAAGGTTATTCAAAATTCTAAATTTGGGTTATATTTATTGTAGATTTGGGAGCATCAAAATTAAGGCAAAGATACCTGGAGTCTAGACGGCAGTTTTAAAAGTGATAGTGCACACCTTGTGAAGACGTATACGGCGAGTAGGATTTTGAGCCAGCATTCATAGAGGCCGTTAACGAAGTATAGAATAGGTGAGTACTGTGTGATATAACGTCAAAGTCAGAAATTTTGTGGTAGTAATTAATTTGGCACAAGGCTACGTGGATCATATAAAATTTGGCATATACAAACGTAAATTATAAAAAGGTACTAAAACAAAAGATAGTGCAGTTAGGTTGGGGCATAGCACATCTACTTACCACTGAACCCACGGTAAGTAGGTGGATACCCTGGGAAGAAAGAGTTCATATAGTCGAGGCATATTTAAAACAGTTTTGATTTATTAACCAACCAAACGTTGCTAAAGCACGTAACGTAAAATAAATATTTGCACATTATATATAAAATAATTAAAATAAATAAAAGGCGCGAGAGAAAGAGAGCGGCGGTGGAGCATAAGAAAGGTGGCAAACCCAACGTGGGGCCAGATAGCTCGAAGGCTAGGTAGAAATAGTGGTAGGATACGGGACACCGAGGTTAGGTGGAGCCCGTGGTTTATATATTTTTTCAGGAAAGAGGAGTTCAAAAAAAGGCAGCAGAGATGACGGACGCGGACACGAAACGGATAACGAGATCAGGAAGAATATACGGAATTAACGCAGAATTTATGACACAAGACAAGGAGCTAGACGCAGGGGGAGATGTCCAGGAAACAGAGGTGAGGCAGGGTGTTCCGGAGGTGATAAACATGGAAACGGACCAGGCGACGGTACGGGAGGTCAAGGTAGCAAAAACCGCCGGAAGCCAGGATATTATGCGATTCCTGATGAGTATGAAAGACGATCTTATGACTTCACGTATGGAACAAAAAGAGTCAAATACGGTTTTAACTAACAAAATTGCAACTTTACATACGGAATTAACAAATCAAACTACAGCACAAACGGAATTAATTAACAAAATTACAGAATCACAGACGGAACTAAAAACTGAACTAACTAACAAAATTTCCGAAGTGCACACGGAATTAAAGACGTCACATACGAATTTGAGAAATGAGTTTAGGACGGCGCACGCCGAACTGACGGCAAAATTAGACTACACACAGGACTATTTACTCACGTCGATACAAAACGTAAAGGACGAACTAAAGACAGAATTACAAGAAAAGGTAGACCGAGTTGACGACAAGATAGAAAACACACGGGTACAATTGAACGCAACAAGTACGGACCTACGAACAGAAATAAAGACACGCGTGGAGACAGTCGAGGAGACTATGACCAGCGCATTCACGACGTTAAACACTGAAATACAGACATGTGACAAAAAGCACACGACAAATTACAGGAATTTGGGACAGACACTAGAAACGCTACAGAACGAAAATGTGAACGCTAGGACCCAAATGGACACATAATTTAAAGACAACGTGACGATATTAGAAAACAGGGTCGGCAATGAAGTAAGACAAATACATGACAAGTTAGACGACCTAGAAAGGAGGCGCGGAGGACTAGACTACGGACAGCAGATAAAATTGAACCGGGACGCGCTACCAAAATTTGAAGGACGACGGACTGAACAACCGATGGGATTTTTGGACAGATTGGACGAAATCGTGGAGACCGAGAACGAAAGGACGAAATTACAGATAGTTGGGGCAACTTTGACGGGTAACGCGGAAAAATGGCACAACATTATACGGAGCCAGTACGACACATACGCAGAATTTAGACGACTATTCATCGAACAATTTTGGAGTAACACACACCAGACAAACATAAGGACAAATTTAATCACAGAACATTACAGTAAGACAAACGGATCACGCGAAGAATACGCGATCGACAAATACAACCAGGCACAACATCTGACACCGAAATTGGGCGAGGACGACATAGTGTTACTACTTGCGGGACACATGGAACCAGAAGTGACAAAGGTGGTTGTGGTACAGAACGTAAAGACCCTGCGGGAATTTTTAGGTGTAATGCGGAATTTCGACTTAGCGACGGCACTGGAGGCAAAGACGCGTGGAAATTACTGGGAGCAAAACCGGGGTTATAGGGACGAAAACAGACGACATGTATACAACGAACACAGACCTAGTTACCGACAGGACGTTTTCAACCACGGACAGCGTAATCATTGGGGACACGACGGAAACCGACGACAATATTTCAATAGGGAACACCGGGGAAACGATTACCAAGGACAAAATAGGTACCAGCACGGCAACAACGAGGATGACGGCCGTACTACGGGAGGCGGAACGCGTAACGGATACAGCCGGACGGACAGGGACGTAAACGTCCAACATATGACGACCAGCGCGACGACAAAGGACACGGACAAGATCGAGGTGGTACAAGTACACGAGGCACCGACGATCCAAAAAAAAACGTCAATTTACGGAAGACAGAACTGTTAGGGTTAGGTATAGATTTATGTTATAGTTTAAGTGATTGGTTGTTGAATAATTATACCATGAATAAAAAGAATTTGTTGTTTATTAATATTAGATTAAGAGATTGTTTATATGTTGCTTTAGTTGATAGTGGTTCACAGTTGTCGCTGGTAAATGAAAATGTGGTGATAAAACACGCGGAATTTTTAAAAGGACGAATAGAAACAATTGATGGGGTTAATTTATGGTCGGCAATGAACAAAAAGCTAACGACGATTTATAGGGTCATCCGTGTACCGATATTTGTAGGGAATAAAAAGGCAGGAGATGCAGAGTTCTTGATAACAAAGGGGTTGCAGCTAGATTTTATATTAGGAATGGATTTTATAGAGGATTTTGGATTGAATATAGATGGAAATGATAGGTCGATTCGGATATTAGATAAAGATAAGTTATGGGTGGTGCCTACGGTTAGTTCGGAATATAGGGATGGTAATGATATGGATAAGTTAGGATTAGGAGTGAAAAGGGCAAGTAATTATAGACAGGTTGAAGTGAGATTATGTAATATGTTTGCGAGAATAATAGATGATGAACAGATAGGAAAAGTGAGTATTGATATTAAAGAGAAGCTGGGGGAATTATTTAATAGATTTATAGGGTTGTTTAATGAAGAGCCGGGATTTGCGAAGCGATATACGCATAAGTTAGAGGTCACGGAAGACCGCGGATTTAATACCAAGGTGTATCCAATTCCGTTTGCAATTAGAAATAGGGTTAAAGCCGAGATTAGTAAAATGTTAAAAGAAGGAATCATCGAACCAGCGAAAACTCCATATGTGAACCCGGTAGTTATTGTACCTAAACCTAACAAAAAAGATATAAGAATTTGTTTGGATGCGAGGAAGTTGAATTCAATAACAAAAGCGCAGTACGAACAACCACAAGGGTTGGATAATTTGTTATATAAGGTATATGAGATGAAGATTTTTAGCAAGTTAGATTTAAAAAATTCATTTTGGTTGATTCCGTTGCATGAAGATAGTAAGAAGTTTACGGGGTTTAGTATTGAAGGGGAGATTTATATGTTTTCTGTAGTTCCATTTGGTTTAAGTAGTTCTTCAGCAGCACTTGTTAGGGCCATGCAGAAGCTGTTTAACGAGTATGAATGTTTCTGTTCGCACTATGTGGATGATCTGTTGATTTTTTCAAGGAACGAGCAAGAACACATGGAGCATTTAGAAAAGGTGATCCAAAGGTTGGATGAAGGGGGATTGAAGTTGAACGTGGAGAAATGCGAATTGTTTAAGAGCCAGGTCACGTATTTAGAATTTGAAATTAGTGAACATGGTATGAGAATTTGTAATAAGAGGCTGGACGAGTTGAAAAATATTGCGCAACCAAAGAATGTAAGAGGATTGCGAGGATTTTAGGGTTTTAAATTATTATGAACGGTTTATACCGAGATATTCTGAGTTGTGTGTGCCGTTGGTGAGTTTGTTAAAAAAAAACGAAAGATGGAAATGGACTGATGAACGGGAGAAGGCGTTTCAAGATCTAAAACGTGCGTTTTATGAAGAGTTGTCGTTAAAGTATCCAAATTTCAAAGACGAATTTATTTTGAGGACGGATGCGTCGAAATATGCGATTGGGGCTGAGTTGGTGCAAATCCAGGACGGAGCTGAGGTACCAATTGTATTTATTTCCAGGGTGTTAAAAGACTGCGAAACCAGATATGCGACGGCAGAGAAGGAGATGTTGGCGATAGTGTATGCAGTGAAAAAGTTACGATTTTATCTGCTAGGAAAGAAATTTTTGATAGAATCCGACAACACGGTTGTAACATTCATGAAGAAAAAGGAGTTTTTGAACAGTCGGTTCTATAGGTGGGCACTAGTATTGCAAGAGTACGATTTTGAAATTAACATAAACCAGGAAAGAAAAATGTGACGTCGGATTTTCTAAGCAGACCGCAGGTAGAGGCGAATAAAGAAGACGTAAAGAATTGTTTAGTTGCTTTGCAGGAGTTCAGGGATGTTGGTCGGTGGACAAACGCCAAGCTTATGGAGACGCAGAGGCACAGTGAGGTGAGCTCGATACGCGAGAAATTAACGAGGGAAAATGTAGAGGAGTACCGTGGATTTACCATTGTAGGGCAGTTTGTGGTAAAAAAGATAGGGGATGCAGAACTGTTGGTGTTATCCAGAGACACGGCTGGGGAAATTATAGACGAAATTCATTTAAAATTTGGACATATAGGCATTAGAAAAACATTTTTGGTATTTAGAGAGGCGTTTTATACGAGAAACGATATCACGGTGGTTAAAGAACGGATTAATCGGTGTAAGATTTGTATTTTAGTGAAAGACAAAAACATGGTGTTGCAGAACATACCGATGAATGTGAGCGTGAGTGGACCGTTAGAACTGGTAGCTATTGATTACTTGAGCAACCTAATTACGAGTGAACAGGGGTATCGGCACATATTGGTAATGGTGGACGTTTTTTCGAAATTTGTTAAATTATTTCCGGCAAGACGAAGTAACACGGTGCATGCTTTACAGTCGATTAGAGAATTTGGAAGCCAGGTTGGAAAAATGGAAAGGATTTTGGTAGACAACGCGACATATTTCAATAACCAAAGATTCAGAAACGGGTTAAATAGAGCGCATTTTAAGGTATCATTTAGCAGTATACGGCATCCGAAAGCAAATCCATGCGAACGTTATATACGAGAGGTAATAAAATATCTACGGTTGGCGACGCAAGAGCACCACGATAGATGGGTTAGATATCTGCCACAAATTCAAAATTTTATGAATTGCGTACCGAGTTCTGTTACAAAAACATGTCCGATAACATTGATTAGAAAGATTATACCAGCTAGGCCTTGGAGGGAAGAAGTCGAGGTGCAAGACATCACAGAGTTGTTGGGTAGCGTTAGGAATAGGATTGAAAGGATGCAGCGGAGGGATGTCGAGCAAAGGCGTAGTAGGATTAAAAAAAGGACGATTTTTGAAATAGGAGATATGGTGGTAGTAAAAAGATTAAGGGTTTCAAACCGCGACAGAAACATTTGCGCGAAGTTGTTGTTTCCTTACGAAAGGCCGTACAAAATCACGCGTATTTTTGCTGAAGGAAACACGTTCGAATTAGATACTATGACAGGGGAATATCGTGGGCGTTTTATTTATATCCATATAAAATTGTACAAGAAGAGGGTTTAGCAGGATGAGAGTTCATGCGACGGAAAGTTTAATTTTGTTTTATTTTATAGTGTAGGTTATTATATAGCGTAGTTAGACAGACGTGAGAGAAATGAAATTAGGGGTTGAGTAATAATTAATATGTAGCAATGCGGGGGTTGGTTTTAAATAAAAACTAGAAATTATGCACACCAAAATAAGAGTATGAAAACAGACGAAATTTCCACTTTTATTCAAAACCAGTGGGGCCAATGTAGTGTCAGTAGGAGCTACAAGGGTTCTAAGGGTTGTTTTGTTGAAGGTAGTGTATGCCCAATGAAGTAAGCCATATATCAGATCCCGTAATTTAAAATTGTATGTTTGCCATACTTTACATACGTTAAAGTATTTAAAATGTTAGTTAAAATGTAAGTGCCAAGACGTAAAAACAATGACTTGATGACGTGATAAAACACACAGTATTTAAGGTTTTATACTGAGTTGTAGTTTAATAGGCCAGAGAACGTACATTTGCCAAACGAAAACCGGATGCGTCTGTCCACTATTACCACGCAGATCCAGGTTTATATTTCGGCATTTATTTTATTAGAATCAAACTATGGACATTTATGTAATCTCAAAATTATAAGTAATAGCAGTGTCAAATATGATTGAAGGGTTGTGCGATATTTAGGACCAATGATTGAACATTATTTATAAAAAGGGAAAGTGCAAAAGACAAAGTTTAAGGTAGTAGTGACACGAACTTGGTGATACGACGTTATTGGATAGTTTTTTATATGCAATGTAATAAAGAGTAGGCAGATTAATATTGTAATTATCACCTAGGAAAAGTAAACAAGGGAGACGATTTCGAAATATTTTTGTAATAAGACGTGTTTGTAAACTGCGCTAAATTGTAAGGATAAGCAACAGTGAATAAATAATTGATAGCAGCGACGAGTAACGAGTTTAAGAGTGGAATTAGTGCGACAGCGAACCGGTGGAACATAAGTGGATATTGGAACGAGATTTATATAAGCAGAAGGCATCGAATAGGATTTATAAGAGTGAAGAAGATATTATTAGGATTGAATTGGATATGGTTTTATGTATAGCAGGGCATTGAGTGGAAAATAGAAGCAAGGATTGATTTGGAACGAGCGGATTACATAGAAGGAAAGATTGAATTGGAACGAGCGGATTAAAAGGCGGAAGTATTGATTTGGAATAAGCGGATAAGAAATCAGTGATTTAGAACGAGAGAAGCGAAATTAAAAGACAGCATAAGAGTAGCAAGAGGATTCGTACGAGACAAAGAAGATACAACACCGGAAAAATTAGCGCAGGGGAAGTAAATACAAAAGGTTATTCAAAATTCTAAATTTGGGTTATATTTATTGTAGATTTGGGAGCATCAAAATTAAGGCAAAGATACCTGGAGTCTAGACGGAAGTTTTAAAAGTGATAGTGCACACCTTGTGAAAACGTATACGGCGAGTAGGATTTTGAGCCAGCATTCATAGAGGCCGATAACGAAGTATAGAATAGGTGAGTACTGTGTGATATAACGTCAAAGTCAGAAATTTTGTGATAGTAATTAATTTGGCACAAGGCTACGTGGATCATATAAAATTTGGCATATACAAACGTAAATTATAAAAAAAGGTACTAAAACAAAAGATAGTGCAGTTTGGTTGGGCATAGCACATCTACTTACCACTGAACCCACGGTAAGTAGGTGGATACCCTGGGAAGAAAGAGTTCATATAGTCGAGGCATATTTAAAACAGTTTTGATTCATTAACCAACCAAACGTTGCTAAAGCACGTAACGTAAAATAAATATTTGCACATTATATATAAGATAATTAAATTAAATAAAAGGCGCGAGAGAAAGAGAGCGGGGGTGGAGCATAAGAATATATATAAAAGACAAGTTATTTGCAGTCCGCAATAATAAATTGTATATAAAATATTTGTTAATGGCTCTTATTATTTTCATAAGAGTTTGTTTACAGATACATCTTATTTTATATATATATATATATATATATATATATATATATATTGTTGTGGAATTAGAGGCTAAAAAGGTCTAGGCAATAAAATTTTAAACACCGTGTATATAGAAACAGGAGGAAATTATTTACACGCCAAATTAATCAATTTATATAGTGAAAACGGACGATTATTAAGGTATTCTTCTATATTTAAATTGGAAGGTTAAAATAGCATAAGGGAAGAAAGCTTTTCAGTACATAAAAACTCAAGGATACGCATAAATAATTATAATAATTTTAAATCAAACGCATGGAAGCAAAAAGGGAGCTTGCATGCATATAAAATCAATAATTTTAAACGCAAATGTTTCCTTTTTAAAAGCCAACGTTCGTTTATACAAATACTAAGAAGGGAAGAAACCAAGAATTGTTATTTAAAACGGTCGGTTGTTTCAAGAAACACCTGTTGATTAAATGCCACGTTCAGGGAACTTAAATAAACGTTAAGACAGAATTTCTATGAAATTGTTTGCAACGGTTGGTTTTCCCAACTGCTTTAAATAGCAAATGCCTTGAAGATAATGTAAGACAGACAGAGAAACAGATAAAGAAAGCGTTGGGCACAAGTCACCTACGAAATACACGGTTAAATGTGAAGGACGACTACGATATCGATTTTCTGTAACTTAAGAGGGGTTCTAAAGGAGACAACAAACATGCGTGGAACGGAGATAGATAGCGGATAGGTGGAGCGCTGTGACGAGGGAAAATTATATAATTGGTTGATGGCTAGCAGTTTTGAAGAAGAGCGTGTCCGTTAAGGTAGTAAACAAAATTCTATGTAACAGCACGACGAAAGGGGGATTTTTGAGAAACTAGTGTTTGTTACGTGCAAAATTTTAAGAAGCAGCTTCAAAAATAAACTTTTCAAGTGAAATAGGTTCCACCGGGGGGTTTTGAAAATGATATAAATACACGGAGAAAAATATTAATGCGTTCTTTCTATTTAGATTTGAGAACGTGCCTAGATCTGCAACGTAATTATAGTAAATGCTCTTACGGGTATTAATTATTGTGTTTAGTCAGAAAAGTTGCATATAACATCCCGTTGTGATATTATGATAGCTGTAGTAGCGTACCGCAAGTTGTAAAAGTGATATTGCACGAGTGGGTGCTTTTGTTTAGATAAAAGGTGCCGTTACCACAACGAAGCTATTAAATGAAGGGATGATATTTGGGTAAGCGAAGCCTAAAAGCGTAACTTGTATGCATGAAAAATATTTGGTATAGAATGGTACGTTTGAGACAAAGATATTAATCTGAGGAGAACAGTAATGGTGGCTGAGATTTAGATGGTGGGGGATCAGTGAATCCTGGCACAATCGAAGTAGATGCACACAACGACGAGGGTTTCTGGTAACCATCTTCTGTGGTGACAAGGAATGAAGGCGACTCCAGGTAACGAAACTTAAATTCCTGTTTCTGTATAAACATTTGTGTTGATATTTTTTGTGTTTGTGTGTTTTGACTTATGGGTGGCGTATTTATTACTATAAAACTTGTTTAAATAGGTACATGTGCAGGACAATTATTTTTGATTATTAAAAAAGGGTTTATTGATGATATATAAAGGATTATTCATGCTATAAAATGTTGTTGTAAGGAGTAAACGGGTCTTTAAATTTGTTTTCAATAAAATGCAAGGTTTAAAAAGCATTTTCAAAAACTGGGTTATAATGAGCTCAAAATAGACCAGAATAAAGTCAAACTAGGGTTGCACGTGAGGGCCCATCTACTCATATAATATAGAATTTGTTAGAATATATTAAAAACCAAAGACTTTAGAGTATGTAATGAGTGAGCTGGTAACTGTGGTAACAAACTGTCTGTATCAAGGTGTAAATATTTTATTTATAATAATGGAACTTGTTAATATGTGTAAATAAAAGGTTGTATGGTTGTTGTATTATTTGTTTAGTGATTTCATTTGACTGTGTGTGTGTGAGAAAGGTATGTACTTAAATGGTAAGTATTCAAGAAGAAGCCGATTGCTGAGCTAGCCAGGGTGAGAGCAGAAATAGGAAGGAGGCGTTCAAAAGCAAAAGTAAGAAATTTTTATTAATATTTTTTTAGAAAATTTTATGTTGGTCCAATTTGTGGGGCGAGAATTTTAAGAGCTTAATCCACGATTCTTCGGCAATTTTATGACGGCCCAACGCTGGGTCTCGATGTTAAAAGCAAAATCTCCGGTTCTACGGCAATATATATATATATATATATATATATATATATATATATATATATGCAGCTGTTATTCTTCCCAATAATGTTTCTGCATCGTGTAGTAGTAATGTTCTTATTGATTTTTCTTTAGTAGTTTACTCATGTGGTATTATGGGACATGATGAAATGTTTGCAACGGCGAACAAACTTCAGATTGAGATGATTTTGATCCAATATATGTAAGTGATGATTGGAGAGTAGAAGAAGATGCAAATAAATCCAATGTAACCTTTAATAAGTCAGCTATTGTATTGGGCTATTCAAAACTATATTCATCATAGTGAATTAAGTGCTGCTTTAAAAATACTAACCGATCTGGGTATCAAAACTATTCAGACGATGGTTCTTCATTATGAAGCTTTGTGTTAGTCGTATATTTGAAGCAGGTTTGTATACACACCTTGGTTTACAAACCTCAATAAATTTTCTTTTATTACGATGTGTTATTTTTATAATCAAAACATAATTTATTAAGTACTTACCTAGAATGTCATTGCATGACATTAATTTGGTGGTAAATTGTAGTTGTTCAATAATTTAAAAATACTCTTTCAGAGGATGTCTTTCAAAAGCAAATATTGCGTTTATTGAATGTAATAAATATGAAGCGTATTCAAGTAGTTCACAGTGTTGCAATTATTCAGCAACAACAAAAGGCTGCTGTTCCAAAAATGCAAGAAGGGCTAACAGAAACAGAAATAGAGCATGCATTAAAATAATGGATGGTGAAATCTAAAGAGCGACGACAAAAACAGCAACCGAGACATTAAGTTGGTAGTTATGTACATATTACATATAATATAAACTTATGTTTTATCCGGAGTCGGTTTGTAAATAAAATATTAGTTTACTTTCTTTCACATGCTTTCAGATCTCAAATTTTATTCATTAGAATTTTGTAACCACTATAAAACAACATGATTGCTAACTTGTGTAACTCCATTTTATATTTTAGTATTTTGCCAAATGCTGTTATGTGAATAAGCTATTTTTAACAATCTGCAAAGATGAATCAACTTCAGAATCTAATGTTTATCATTACACACATCTCTTGGTTATTTAGAAAAAATAGCTGTAAACTCCAAATGTTTTGTTGTGAAGTAATAAGTAACGTATTATGATAGAAAAGTTTTTAAAATGGTTGATATCTATGCGTTTTCTTATGAGGAGCTTCAAAATAAGTTTTGTATTTCTGCATAATGCGTATTGTTACACTCATAGTTTATGTTTTTAGGAATGATAATTAGCTGTTATATGCTGACCGATTTGAACTCGTAAACTATACAAAAATAGCTATTAACTTTGTTACAAGAACTAAATTACAATTTTTGACATTTAATATTTGATGGTTCACCGATGCCTAAAATGTAGTGTTTAACATTCATTTTTAAAGCAAGTATAATTATTTGTTAGTGGAAATGGTGGCATAATAGATAAAATAAATGAATTATTACTCCTAGAAATGTGACTTTAAATATAGAATAACGCCTATCTGGGGTGTCAAACTAAATATTAAATTTTTATGGTTTGCAAACATTCTCCAGACTATTTTTGAAACATTTGAAAACAATTTCTATGAACGCTTTCAGAATATTCTTCAGAAAATGCTCAAAATCTTCTAGAAATATTTTTCTCATTGTTCTGAAAATGTTTCTCATTATATTCTATGAACATTCATTAAGTGCATAAGGAATATTCTAAAACCATCCTTATAAACGTCCTACGAATTTCCTTCAGAACATTCTTTAAATTTACATGCGTTTTCCGGCCTGATGTTGTCTATAAGAATCTTTTCCATTTTCTGCAATTCGTTGTAAACTTTCTTTGTTCTAAGACAATGAAGTCATAGGCTCCAAAGTTATACATTATTAATCAAAACAAATAAACAATAAAACTGCATTGGTTTAGAGTTCAGAGTAACCATGATATCTTTCTTAGTTTTAAAAACCGTCATAAAGAATTTGGTAACTTTTAAGTATGAACAATGTAAAATACAAAAATAATCCTTCATTAGACCAACAATGTATGTAATCTAAAAATCGTATTTCTTAAAGAAAACAAGCGTAAACCTATTAGTGAAATTTACAAATACAGAAACTATTAAATTGAAATATGACTATAAACATTTCAAAGGACTGTTACACCACCCAGCTATAAAGAAAGTTGTACTTTTTTCACATTTTCCTAAATTTTATTGCTTCTCTTCTTCCCTTAGTCTCATCCTTAAAGTTGGCTTAACAACGATCTTTACTGTTTACTTTCCTGAATTAGCTCCTTCAGTGTGCTTTAGTTATATTTGCTTAATCTGGTCTATATACTGGACCTTTCACTAACGGTTGGTAATAAAAACCTAAGGTACATTTAAACGCTATAACCTTTATAATATGCACTTAGAACAACCATAACTTCAAATAGTTTTTGTGGTATCGTTAAATGAACATAAATGTAAAATTCATGTTAAACTTTGAAAAGATTGCTATTGCTTAATAATTTGCATACTTTTTTTGTACCACGAAGCTGAATAATTTTATAATTAGGTTTGCTGATAACTTCCTTAGTTTCAGTAGAACTTCTCCAAGGAACTGTACTACCCGTCCTGTTTATCCTAAGTTTACTAAACCGCAACTGCAAGATATGCTATATACGCCGGGGTTTTAAGACTATTTTCGGAATCTTGAGGGGTTGGTAATATTTGTGAAATTTTATTAGTGTTCTTATAGATTGTTTTAATGTTGTGTTTACGTAGAATTTTGCCAATTTGGTCTGCTACTCTGTCTATATATGGATTGATTGCTAAAGATCATGTGTCGGGACTACAGATAATTAACTGTATACTTACCTGTTATTGCTTCTTCATAGATTCAGATTTAGTATAAAAATTCATTTCATAATTTTCCATCCAAGCTGGTCGTCTACTTTCACTCCTCTTCATATTTTCTTCTTTTAATACTAAAATATTAAACAACTCCTAGCTAAAGTGAAATTTCGAAAAGCTCTCACAACAATTTATTTCCAGTTAATCACTAGGTTCTTAAAACTACCATCTTCTTAATTAACTAAATCTCGAAGCAGTACAGTTAACTGTCCAAGCACTAATTAATTTATATAATCACTATGGTAATTTATATGACCAGTTATTTATATCACATATGTACGAATATAAATGCTTTAATTAAAATGTAACTTCAGAAATAACATCGTGATCAAAGCAAATTTAGATACATGTCAATTGTTCTAGATTACTCCAATACATACCAGAATTATGCAAATGACATTCTCAAATGCTCCTATTATAATCTTTACATGCAAAGTCTTGTACCTGTCAATCAAGAGATTTCGCACCGCAGTGCATATCAATCATTTTTTGTGTGTAAACTCCATGTTTACATTCCGATGTATTATTCTTAGACTAAGCTGCGCTAAAATATTTTGGTGAGACGGATACTTCAAATTCTCGTGTGCTACTCCTATTGCAAATTAACTGTCTAAACTACTAAAAGAGCTAAAACACTGGATCATGGTCAATTTAACATCTGCTAAGTTTTAAAATAATAAAATTTGACATATTTATAGGAATATAGAGTAAATTTGAAGTACATAACATTCTTATTCACAATGGAAATCAATAGCTTTATGAACATTGATTTTTTAAATTAAAGGGTATGTAATAGTTAATTTGGTACCAAGCGTATCGAGTAGATGTATATGCTCTGAGGACGATGTTATTACAAATCCGAAGGCATAAGCATCTATTAATACCCTAGGTACATACAAATTTTTATGTATACGAGTTATTGAATCTAGAATATAAATAATATTGAGAAAAATCCAAAAATTTTATTTGTTTTTTATGTTACCATATCGGCCAATGAGGTTGCTATGGCAATGCCGTACTTATAGGCATAAACAAATTTTGTTAATTGTTAAACTTAGAAAGTAAAAATGCAGGAAATGTCTAAATGCCTGACAGAATTGTAAAAAAAAATCTGAAAAAGCAATACAAAACTTACTACAAAAAATCAAAAGACATTTATGGCAAAAAATATGACAAGTTACCAAACTGGATGGCAGAAAACTGTGTGGAATTTATTAATATAATTTGTGCTGCTTGGATAATTCGGCGATCTCGCTGAAACATTTTCTCCGAGTTTCGTATGATCCAAATATTCAGTGCTAAAGTAGACTTTAATGAAATATAAGAATATTATCATTGCCAATTACCATAAGTTAAGTGAATATTTAAAGTAAGAGCCTAACGGATACCAGCCAAAAAAGTCTAAGGTTCTGTCCAAAGAAGATATTTTTAAATTTATTCATGAGGCACCGAATGAAAGCCTCTTGATGATCAAAATTGCATTGGGTATATTTGGTAGATGCCGACGACACGAACTTGTAAATTTACTAATTATTCACATAGAAGATCGAAAATCAGTTTTTGTGGTAAATGTACTAGAGACAAAAGCTGATAGTGTGCACGTTTTTACCATTATTGACAAAAACAAAATGAACAGTTTGAAGATCATAAGAGATTACATGTCTTTAGAGTCACATGGTTGTTCAGAAAAGATTTTTTTCTAACCTACACACAAGGTTGCCGTACTGTACAGCTAGATGGAGAAACAGTTCAAAAAACACCGTCCATCATGGGATTTGAAAGACTTACAAAAGTACACAGATAACTGTTTGCAACGAATATTAGCAACTTTTTTGGCAGATGTAGAAGCTTGTATGGAAATGTTGAAACCCCATGGTGGATTGAATAGTGTCGGTTCAAAAATTGACGGTTCCAGGATGTCGGCAGGCACACCTTCTGGATCTGGCGCTTCCCTACAGAATTTTGATAATCAGGTATTGACAAATGAATAAACGTTTGCTGCAGATAATATAACTACCACCAGATGGTTCCAAAATTGCCACTTTAATGTAATTAGATAATTATTAGACAATAATATTCTTTCATATTTTGTAATTTTATTAAAAAAGGTTATTGATAAATTAACAAAAATTGTTTCTTTTGTGTTTTTATGCCCGCATGGGCAATGAAGTATACTACTATGTAGTTGGTAACTATAACCAGTAAAAATACAATAATGACCTAGTATGACCTAAGATGAATTTATTAAGAAACACAAAATATTACACTTTGCAAATGTGATTTTGTAATATTTAGTATTTTATGAAAAATCAGGTGAGTAAAACTTTAGGATGCCTAGATTTGATTGTATACTTTCAAAAAGTTTTAAATCACTGATTTTTTAAATGAAAAACATTATGAGCTGTATTTGCATTCATAGAATGAAATAGACACCTATACCATTGTAGAAAATGTCATTAAATTTTGTCATATATAAACGGCAATGTGATATTTGTATTATTAGCGACAGAAATAAATATAATTAATTAATTCAAATTAAATTTGAGCAAAACCCGGTGAAATTACAGCGTATATTGTGTAACTTCTAAACTATACTTCAGTAGTCCAGGATTAAAACAATCATTTTTAGCACATTATTATTATTAGATTGAATAACATTTTTAAGCTATTTTGGTTAATATAAAGTGACATAGCATTACGTATTTAGTAGGTACCAAGTTCACGTACTTTATGTAAAGTAACAATTGTTTTAAGAAAATGACGTACTAGTTTAGTTATCTGGATTTTGCAATGCTCTAATACCACTTATCAGTTCAATATTATATATGATCTCGCCTTATTTTTGTAAGCACTTTAGATAATTTATAAAGGGATTTATATTTACTTACGTATGCAACTAGGCTAGGCATAGCACCCAACTAAATATGATTATAAGACAAAAACAGATATTTTTTGTTTATCATTACTTTCAGCAGCTAAGTAATTTCTAAATATTTATTTTACAGTTACCGTAAATAAGATTACTTTGATCAAAATTAAATTTATATTGCTCCTATTAATTATTATTTCTGAATTCTGGTTTTGAAAAAACGCATATTAATCCGAATATACTCTGCCTACAGATAGCATTTTGGAAAAAAATATTTTCACCTGGAAAAAAAAAGAGTGCATATTTAACGTTGTACGTTGACAGGTGTTACTTTGATCATACGTTTTTCGTATGTAGGTCTTCATAACTATTAAAATAACTACATAAATTATAAGCTACGTCATTTTGTGACCACATGAAAACTACGCGCAAGTTACAAATGAAAACTAAAGGCAATTCAGCTTTTAATCCTGTTATTTTCTTTTTAATCTTAAAACTAATATAAAAATAAGATGAATGGTCTGTCTGAACACAAAATTAGGCCTTAAAGAATTCAAGTTTTTAACTATAAATTAAAAACATAGGTATAAATTTTTCAGCTTTGTAATTAGTAAACAGCGCAAAACCATGTATTTAAAAACGATTTTCTCTAAAATATGTCAACATCTGCATACCATAGCCTGAGATAACTTTAATATGATATTTAAGGATACTTCACAACCATCGTCAACATTTGGAAAAATATAGGTATCAGTTGTTGTAAATATGACCTCATTCACTTCACATGATACGCATTTTTTGTAATGTCTAATATTTGAGCAACCAATTTTTTACTTTTCTAAGATTTCTATATGTTTCTTATAAACAAAATGAACCAAAATAAACAGTTTTTGTGTAGATTATCGTTACTAAAAGTATGAATGAAACATTTTTAATCACTGCGACATATAGTCCACTTCTCGTTTGTTCCGGTTCTCCTTTTGAATTTATTTCATCAACCTCAGATTCAAGTTCGTTATGCGTGCAAGAGGATCACGGCTAGAAAGTGTGACAATGCTTTTGTCAGACCGAACATTTAATCTTTTCCTATTTCTTGAATTTGAAATGGCGTCATTATGGACAAACTTTGTTTTTTTGAGACAATGTGTGAGCACACTTTTCACATTACGGGTTCTTACATATAGGTCTTTATCTGTAAGTAATTTGTTTATAACTTCAAACTTATTTAGCAGATATATTCCAGTGGCAGAAAAATGCTAATTAGATTTCAACTTATAGCAGATGCTATTTGATGACTGGGTCGACTTTTTTTATTTTTTTTATAGTTGAAGTTTTGTTTTATCCGTTTGTTCCAGGCACTGTGTTAAAAGTTTAGGGAAACAACTTTTTGGGATAGTAGTTAAACGTAGATTCTGTATTTTCCATTTGGTTAATGTAGCACGCCATGCACTCATTTATCATCGGGCAAAAAAACACACATTTAATGATTGGTTTAGATAGATTGAATTAGGCACCAGAGAAGCGAAATTGATATTATCCTCATTGCATGTTTTTATTACAACATCATCAGGGTGCAAAAATAGGCTATCTCCTATAGACCTGGTAGTCTCTTGGCGTATGGTTAAATGGTCGTCATAAACCAGTCACGAAATGTAACTGGTTCGATCCAGTCTCTATTTGTTGTTGTATCGAATGTCTCTACAACAACACAGACGAAAGCAACAAGGTAAACCCACAGGACCATTTTCCTTCCATGAATCATATACATAATTATTGTTATAAATGATATAAGGAGGTAACAGAATCCCATCAGCAGAACCCTACATGATTATAGTAGTTGCCGTTTCCTATTGATTGCAGAATTTCTTTGGATACTTCACTCGTCTTCTGTATACCCCCACTTTTTCCTAGATCATTGGATACATTTGATTCATCGTAATTGAAGATATTACTGGGTGGCACATCTTTTAAAGTATGTGATAAGTTTGTGAAATAAGCTTAATTGTTTCTTTAGCAACTTTACTTTGTGCTTGATTAATATTTATGGATAAACGTTGAGCAAATGAACCTTGGTGTCTTTTCAACGCACCTAGGACCCAGTTCCTTCCTGGCATGCTATTCACAAACATTTTAACAATTCTCTTCCAACTATCTCAATAGCATTTGGCAATTATTCTTAAATCGAATAAGGTTTACGGAAAACCCTAATCTGCGCATTTAGCTGCAGCCGATAAAATCGCCTTTTTTTCAGCATGAATAAAAACATCCTGTGCATCTGGATTGTGAATATGCGTCTCTCTCGCTCCCTCTCTCTTCTCTCACTCTTTCTCTTTCGCTCTCTCTCTCTCTCTCATATATATTGTTGTAGATTCAAAGGGTTAAATTTGGGGTAAACAATGAAATTTCAACCACCCTATATAGAGAAAAGAACAAATTATTTACGCGCAAAATTTATTTAATTTATTTAGGGAGAACGGACAAGTATTGACGTATTTTTATAATTAATGATTAAAAGTTTAAAGGTATATAAGGAAAAACAGTTTTAAAACAAATAGAATACGCATAATTAATTTTAATTTAGTTTAATTCAACACGTAAAAACATAGAGAAAACCCACTAGGGTAAGAAAATCAATAATTCCAAGGCAAAAGTTTTCTTAGTAGCAAACAAACGTCAGTTTTATCGGATACGACGAAATATAAACTCTAAGAATTGTTGTGCTAAACGGTCGATAATTAACAAACACCTGCGTTGTTAAAAATGTTACATTCGTCGAAATTATGAGCATATTAAGACAAGACTTCATAGAAATATTTTCAACCGTCAGTTTGGTTTGAACAACAAACTAACAAAGTTCTTAAAGAGCAAGGAAAATGCACGATCGGTTATATACTACAGATAGAGACAGAGATAAAAACATTGCTATTGAAAACACACGTACCATATCCACGTGGAGTGTAGATAAGCGGTCAGCAATATCGATTTTCTATAACTCAAGTGGGGTTTTGAAGACGACAGCAGACATGCATCAGACAGAGATAAAGATGGTACAGGCGGGGTTTTGTGACGACAGAGAATATTATCATTGGTTAAGAACCGACAGTTTTCCAAACGTAGACAAACGCGACAGGTGGGAGCGCTTTCGGATACGTATGGCACGTAGACGAAGTAAATTTCAGGAATACTCAAGACGGTTGTATCAAAATTTGTAGAATTTAAATTTGAAAATAAGCTTTTTACGGGAAGTGTGTCCGGGGTATGATTTTGAAATAATATAAATACGGAATGGAAATTATTAAGGCTCTCTTGTCTCTGGTCTCTTGTCTTCTCTGCGCGTCTATACTACTGTAAGTACAGAATGCAGACCAACATTATAGTAGAGTTTTTTTGTGAGTATTAGATGTCTTAATAATACAGTAAATATAGTGCTAGCACGTGTAACTTATTAGTAGTGGCCTTCTATTTTTTAACGCGAAATACGTGTAGTGAATATTAAATTAATAGAGGTCCGGCTACTACTATACTAAGCTAGAAAATCAATAAATGGAAGCATAATATATGTGGGGTAAGCATCACCAACAACCAGAATTTTATGCTGATATGGAATGGTACTATGGAACGAGGCGCTTGGCTCGCAATTGGGGTTTTCGTATGTGAATCCGCTAAGTATCACAACGCATGGTGACGAAACTGAGATGTTCTGGTGATCGTAGTCGAAGGAATCGAAGCCTGAAGCATACTCCAGGTAATTTATTTGAAATTTCTGTTGTCTGATAAACTTTTGTGAAATTTTAGTGCTGTGTGAGTAAATTTTGGGGTTTATTTATGGTTATATAAACTTATTGGAAAAGATACATGTACTGGACAATTTATTGGAGTTAAATATTGAAAAGGGGTGTATTTAAAACTTATAAAATTTTATTCTGAATATAAATTAGACTGTAAAAGGTAAACGGATCTATCAATTTTGTATTAACTTATGCAAGTTAAAAGGCATATACTAAATAAAGTGGGTTATTATGAGCTCACCATACTTCAGTGTGCAGTCAATCTAGGGTAATATGTGCGGCCTATCTACTCATATTTTACTGAGTTTGTTTAAACATAATTAAAAAAATCAAGGACTTTAAAACATATCACATTTTGAGTTTGTAATTAGTGTACCAAACTGTTTATTTATACATGTGAATAATTTGTCTGTAAATAGCGGTAAATAAAAGATTGTATGATCGTTGTATTACTTGGTGATTTTATTGAATGGTGTGCGAGTGTGAAGGAAGAATAGTTGTATACTTAGGTATCCGAAAAGAGGCACAGCTGAGCTAGCCAGGGAAGCTGCTGAACGTTTTTGAAGCAGAAATAAACGGGTAAGCAATTTCTTTTGAAATTTGTGTATTTTTAAAAATTATTTGATGACACTGGTGAAGCAGAAAAGTTTAAATCCACGTCCACAACAATCTTATGACGCCCAATTCGTAATGCTCGAATGAGTTAGGTAAAGGACTGATGTTAAAGCTTTGTCCCAACTTTGTCCAAGAATTTTCCTAAGGTACCACAACAATCTTATGACGGCCCAACGCTGGGGCTCGATGTTAAAAGTTTAAATCCACGATACCACAACAATATATATATATATATATATATATATATATATATATATATATAAACATATATATATATCCGTTTTAAAGTGTTCCTAAAGAATTTCTATACATTGCTGAGGCACCTCTTATTGAAAGCCTATCATCGGATGTCACTAAGCGAATAAAAATCTTTTTTTAACCAGGAATGAGAGATCTATCTTATTAAACTGTACAAGCTATTTATGACATGCCAAGGTTTGAAACGCTTTTCAAGGTTTAAGGGTAACGTTCATTTAAATCTATGATAGGATAAATCAAAGTTTATAAAATAAATTTATGTAGAAGTGATCGAAATGAAAGTTAAATGATAAAGTACATTTATGTGTAGAAGGCAATATCATAAGAAAAAGATTTAATTTAATTATAGATAGAGAAGAAAAGTATATTTACATAATTAAAGGTAAAACGACAGGTATAACAGTTGTTAATAGTTAACAGGAAAGAAAAAGATTGCAAATCTTTTATGTGCCATAATTTTTGAAATTTACAATTAAAATTGTGTACTTTATAAGTTAATGGAGGTACTGTGTGATATAATTTACATAAAGTATAATTAAATGTTAGTTTTTGAGGGAAACACTTAATTGTATTTGACATAATATGATTTGGTTGCATTTTCAGTTATAAAATAGCAAAGGTAATTTTATGTGAATTTAAATATACATAATTCACGTCGGTATCTTAGCTAGGAAGCAAAATTATGTTAAAAAAATAGATATTACAGTTGGTTAATGCAATTAACTATGTTTATTTATCAATCAAACGAGATTAAAACAGTTGTTTTTGTTTCTAAGACAAGGTTTTCGGTTTAAAATTCATATAATAAATCAGACCGATATTTTGAGTAGAGAAATTACAACATTTACATAAGAAACGACTTTTAGACGAAGGGAAAGTTTACTAAAACACTAAGATAGACTTGGTAATGTTTCTAACAGGTTAATATTAATTTGCAGAAAAAGAAATCTATATTACATTAGTTAGCAGGAATAACTACAAGTAAATTTTTTAAACTTTATTTACGAATTTATATGCCAATTAGCATTCATGTACAAGTTTTACTGTAAAAATAACCATTGCTTTGGTAATGCAAATTAATTGTGAATTATTTATATAACATTCTTCTTGAAATAAGTGGGAACCTCAAACATTCATAAAGCTAAAGTTTCAATTACACTATATTAAAAATTACTTCATTAATAATTAATTAAAAAAGATACGTGATCTGAAAACAAGTAAGCCGTCATATTTTTATTTCAAGGTATTATACAATACGTTATGTAAGATATACAAATAAATTACTAGAGGTCGCTAGCAGTATATTCTAAAATGTTTTAACACTAAGAGGTTGTAGAGTAGAGGCATATTATTTAAGTGCAAATTTGAAAGATATTTTTAGTTTAGACGATAAAATTTATTTTTGCTTTAGACGATAGCTACATGACAAACATAAAACATGGATGACATAATCAGCAAAAATTACATTACTATAAGAAAGGGTCAACCTTTTAAACATTTTTTTAATTTAACATTAAACATTTTATGTGCAGAAACTGTCCCTTAGTTAGAGCGCCAAATATTACGTTTTATCCGCGACGTCAGTGATTGTGTACCCACGGGCGTAATTTATTTCGACCCAAATTTGGTTGCAATTGTTGCTGTTAAACGGGTAAAACTAACAAACTATAAAAATAAGTTTACCTGCTTATTTGCTATAGCCAAAGGTAGCCTTCTTTCGCCTTCAGGTGGACCCGTATAGCGTGTGATTAGTTTCTTTCACGTTTAATCAAATGCTGACGGCGAAATGAATGCACCTACACTTTTGCGGAACACGAGATGTTTATAAAGATGTTTATATGTTAGTAAAGGAAAGATAGAAAGATGCGAAAGGAACACTTAGCTCGGAATTAACGCGCAGCCGCGTTCGATATTTCGAAATTGTTCGATAGACGGTAGTCAAGTTAAGTCCCTTGTTTTAAAACGAGCTATCATACAAGCTTCTTGGTATCCCCTCCATGCAATGATTTTTATTGGCTAGATATATGTGCACGCTATTAAAAACGTGGAAAATGCGTACTAATGCTGAACACAGGCAATAAATTTTGAAGTTCTTTACCTTTAGTTCGTGGAAAATTATAACTATAAACTTTAAACGTAATGATTTAATTGAATTAAGGTTGGGGTAAAAAACTCTCACTTACTGAATTTAAAAACTTCCTAATCCTAATCTTAAAACCAAACTTGATGCAGCCAAAAGGCGCAATCTACGAAATGTTACTGCATCGATCCAGCCTCTGATTGTTGTGTTGTATCCACTGCCTCTAAAACAACACAGACGCAATTTTTGGACGATTTTCATTTCCTATATCATATGGATAAATGCTGTTAGAAATGACATAAAAGAGTAACAGAATTCTATCAGCAGAACCACACCCCATTATAGTGGTTGTCGTTTTTGAATGATTGCAGATTTTGTCTGAATACTTCACTCTCTTCTGTATACCCCACTTTTTGCTGCATGATCGTATATATTCGACTCGTCGTAATTGAATATATTACTGGGTGGCACATCTTTTGAAGTATCGTATAGGATTGTGAAATAAGCTTCAAATGTTTCTTTAGAAACTTTACTTCGTGCTTGCTTAATGGACTAACGTTAAACAAATGAACCTTTGGCCGTTTCAACATATCTATTATAGAGTTCAGTTTTTCCAGGATGGCCATCCACAAACGTTTTAACATTATTCCCTAACCATCTGAATTGCATTTGGCGATTATTCGTACCTCGATTAAATTTAACGAAAATCCCCAATTTGCGCATTTAGCTGCTACTATAAAATTGCCTTTTCTTCGGCACGAATAAAAACACACTGTGTATCTGTATTGCAAATATGCGTCTCTATATCTGTTTCAAAGTGTTCCAAAAGGAATTTTTTATCTTGCTGAAGCACCTTCTATTTTTCTATTAAGCGCCATTTCTACTGTTTCATCTTTATAATTCCTATAGTACATTTGTAGGTAAGTAAGGCCGGTCTGACTTCAAAACGGTACACGCGTATGTTTTTCAATGTAACATACGCGTGCACCGTTTTTGAAGCCAGACCGGCCTTATATTACTTTCAATGTAACATACGTGTGTGACTTCAAAACGTGTCCACACGTATGCTACGTTGAAAAAATGTAAGTGCGCGCAAAAAAAATGTGGAGTTGTTTTGAATTCGGTTCTCTAGCGAAAAGTTATAAAATAGGTCAGATTCAAAATATCACATTTAACTCAATTGTATAAAGAATGCTGTATTTAATTAAAGTGGATTCTGATGTATGTTTTACTTTTGTTTAGAGGCTGCAAATACACATAGGCCGGTTTGACTTCAAAACGTGTCCACACGTATACTACATTGAAAAAATGTAGATGCGTGCAGAAAAATGTGGAGCTGTTTTGAATTCTAGCGAGAAGTTATAAAGTAGGTCAGATGCAAAATATGCTAAGGCCGGTTTGAATTCAAAGTGCAACCACTCTGCAAATACGCATAGGTCGGTTTTAATTCAAAATGTGTTCACTCTTGTGATAGGTTGAAAAGTAGGTTAGCAAAGTATGCAGATGGTGGTAATCTGCTATATAAGGAGATTGCTCCTAATATTAATTTAATTAGTCGAAGTTTACTGCATATTTACATACCTACATATACAAACATGTATATAATGGCTATTCAGGGATTTAAATAGAAGAAAAACGAGTTTGTGTGCAAAGAAATTGCGGTTTTGGACTTGTTGAAAGATGTTGTTTGGCATCAAATTTTTAAACTGCCAATGCAGTCTAGTTGTTTGAGCCAAGATAATATAAAACAACGACTGGGTGACAAAGAATATTTATGGTCTTTCTTGGGATGAATCTTCAATGGCTGGAATGGTGTCATCATATATAGCGCTTTATTTGAAGCAAATTATCAGACCCGGTGAAGAAGTATGTGTGAAGGGTCTAGAAAAGAAGCAATGGATGGAAGCCTACCTAATTCAAAACGTTGTAACTGATATGCTTGCACTAAGTTGTCCTAAGCTATCGGAGTTAAAAATCAACAATCGTTTACTATGTAACATCCATTGTTATAGACACAGCAATAATAGTCTGCAATGTGAAAAACAAAATACCTTGGTATTAAAAGAATGGTTTAATAAAAATAAAAAACAATAGAAAGATTGTGTCTGTATTATTTATTTTAATTTAATTTTACAATGTTAGCCTTATTAACTATTATTATAACAACTTCTAGCAAACATTATTTTTATCGATCCAGCTATTGTGTACGTTAGAGAAGCCTAACCATTTTACAAAGATTTTATTTCCACTTTTTCTTAGGGCTTTTTCTACC
Source organism: Platerodrilus igneus (assembly GCA_036346225.1). Classification (NCBI taxonomy): domain Eukaryota; kingdom Metazoa; phylum Arthropoda; class Insecta; order Coleoptera; family Lycidae; genus Platerodrilus; species Platerodrilus igneus. The sequence goes on from JARFIW010000791.1 coordinate 11,449,024, forward strand.
AGGTAAATTCCTGGATGTTTAACCTTTTGCAACTCCATTTCATAAAATGCACCTTTGCTTTCTCGCTCGTCCTGATCCCCTAATATATATGTTGTCTGATTGGTTACGTTTACCTTTTAAAACTTAAAAATTTCATTTGACCAGTTTGGTGTGTAACCGTTCGTAAATGCTTCCATGCGTTTACTAATCCTCACACTGTCTTTAATTGAATATTTTGGTATTTTGGTTGCAAGTTTGATGTGGGTAAATGATGATTTAAGAATAGTTTTTTCATTGGAATTATCAACTTATACAGGTTTGACACCGATAGTACTGTGAACTGTATTGTTGTATTGTTTCACAATGTCGCTTAAATTTTTTATTCAATTGTAAGAACCGTTCAGGTTAAACAAGCGCCACATTTTTCCCTTTAAAGTTCTAATTACACGTTCCACAATGCATGCTTTCTTTGTAGAAAAAACACTATAATGGTTTATGCCATATGTCTGCATTAAGGATTGAAAATGTTTGTTGTAATATTCTTTACCAAAATCAGACTGCAAAGTTCTTGGTGGATTTTTAAATTTATTTAAAATTGTTTTCCTTGCAGCAGTAACATCAATACCCGTTTTACTTTTAAGTGGTACAACCCATACGTATTTGGAGAAACAATCAATAACTACTAAAATGTATTTAAATCCTTTGTTTGTTTGCGAATATGGTAACATTTCAATCAAATCGGTCTGAAGAAGGTCATTTAACCCTTTTTACTATTACTTTGTGTCTCTCAAAATTTATTCTTGCTGGTTTATGAATTTCGTTTCCTATACCCTCTTTCACTTTTGATTGAGCAACTATCATAATACTTTTTTTCTAATCAGGATTTATTAAATACAATTAATAAATACTTCTACGTTTGAATGTCGAGGGCTCCATTTGCTTTGACAATAACTTTTAATATAAAATCAAGAAACAGTGTGGTATTGTTTATGCTAGCACCGCTGTCACGAAAGCTGATTACATCCATACGTCTAAGCAAAAATCTTTGTAACTGTGCAATTACATAACTTTTATCGTTTATAAGAATTTCAATGTCTTGCGGGTATCCTTTAATATTCTCAATGACTGCTTCCTCATAAGGAAAGTCATAATTATGCTTAATGTTAAAAACAAGGAATGTCTTGCACCATCGAGGAATGTACTACAGTAAAACGTTGCTACTACCGTGTAATGTAGATATGTAACTTGTACTCAATCAAGGTTTCAAAACCTTCGTTTTTTATCATATTCCTGTTCACTTAGATCTATTTTACGGTTATTTATAGTGAAAACCAGTTAAGCTGACCGATGACTCATCTTGTTAAAGCATATGCATCAATGCATCAGAACGTATTTCTAGCATTCTGGATTAGTTCAGTTGTTTATACAAAATGACGCATGCAGTTTATATTGTGACAAATACTAGCTGAGAATGTATGTCCCAGGGCTTTTATAAATGATCCTTTAATTTCTACGAATTATAAGAAATGTTTGTTGGATATACAGTTGCCAACGGCGTTAACATAAGTATCAAATACATTTTTCTTTTATAAAAATTAAACCAAAACATTTTAGGTAAATTGGAAGTTTGGAAGGGAAATAGACCAACATTTTATTTAGATGAATTGTGTTTAAATGAAGATATTAATAATATGGAAATGGACAAGCTATTTTCAGGAATGTAGTTTAAATCTTAGTTTAGAAATGTACTGCAGATACTGGATATTTAGCATGGTGTTGCGATATTGTTGGTTTTTGAAAACATAAAGTGAATTTTCAAGATATATTGTTATTAAGTATAAAGATGCGTGTGTTCTAATTGATTCGATAATATCTGAAGACTAATAATTTCTGTTGGAATTAGACTTGTTATTCACACAATTATCAAGGAAATTGTAGTTTCGGGATTTTATTTTATTCCTGTTTTATATGGTTAACAAGCATGGTTGTACATATAAAAGTGTATTTGTAAATATTTAATCAAATTTAGTATTAAATAAACAAAACGGTATTGTATTATTTTATTGTAATATTGCTCTACTACATTAAGAAGTATAAATCTAGGACACCACTTCATTTTATATTAATCAATTATTCTGAAATTGAATCATCTTCATAAGAGTCGTTGCTGCTTGAATCCTCTAAGTTGATAATGTTTTTTCAATTTGCCACCATTCTATCATACATTTTTCTGAATGGTGAGTGCATTTTTGCCAATATTTGTCATCTATCCTTCCAAGTGCTTCATGCTATATTAATTGTACGTGCTCGTCATTAAATCTTCCAATATTGTCGTAATAGCCTTTAAAATTACCCCAAATTAATTCTATTGGATTAAATTGGCAATGGTATGGAGGGAGCCTTAATACTTTATGGCCACTTTGTATTGCAAGTTCAAGTATGAATATTTTTGGTTGAACATGCAAGTAATTTTCTTTTTAACATTGAAGTGTCAGCAAATACGTTATGTCGAAGCAAATAATGAATTAATTCCTCTTTATTGGAAAAATTGTTAGGAACCTTTTTGACTAATTGCGAATGATATGAAGCATTATCTAGCACGATTAAACTTGGACCGCTTAAATTTGGTAATAAACTTTCTTGGAACCATTTTGTGAACATTTCTGTGTTCATATCACCATGATAATCTGCATATTGTGATTTTGAAGAAAACAAAAGAGATGCATCATGTATAAAACCATTTTTATTTCCAGCATGTATCACAATAAATTTAAAACAACATTTGGTAACTATACAAAGCACAGTGACAGCAACAAATTAACAACTAACCGTCTTCCTGTTCCAAATGGCTTCTTCTTGATGCTTTTGTGAGAATTATCATGCCAATTCTTTTGGCAGATCCACTACTAAAAAGCCAAGTCTCGTCAAGAAAACAGGTTCATATAGTTGCGTTTCCTTATTGGAATGGTAATCCTTTAAGAATTTTATTCGTGCAGCAGCTATATGTTGTTTCTCGAACAATCCTTGCCTTCCATCATCTACTTTATAAAAAATCCTATAGTAGGTAAAAGTCTTCTTAAGCTAGTTAATTTGAAATTACATATGCCGGCAGTAACAAGCTCTTTTTGGAGTGCTTGTGGAGTTACATGAAGTCCTACAAATATAAAAATTAGTTACTAATTACAATTAATTTTTATATTACTTTTCGAGTGCATCTCATAAATTTTACGTTTAACTGCATGTTTTATAAAATCTTCAACATCGCAAGATCTGCTTTTTGTTTGGTTGCGTTTCCTGCACGTCGAATGAATTGGAAAAGTTTCCTTTAGAGCTTGTGAGCCTCCTCTTTTAATCATAGTTAAAACACTAAGGCTAAACCACATATTTCAGAGGTTTGCTGAAAAAATAATTAATAGATTTGAAGGATTAAGTGTATTTATTTTTGTACCTGCATAACACTTCCAAACGAAACTAAAACACATTCATTATCACGCTCTCTTTCAAAATAATTCATGACGTTCAAAATCACCTGGTGTGTTTGGGGTTTGAGATGTTTGTTTCGAAGCATTTTGAACAACTAAAAAGCAAAGAGGTGATAGTATTTAGTGTTTTTATAGGATGGCTGTATTTACCTTTTATAATGTGTAAGAAATCCTTTTACTTTTGAAAAAAACTTTTATATTTGCGATTTGAGCTAAATGTAAAAACGTAAATACAACAAAAAAATCAAGAACTACGTGAAAAGACAACAAAAAGTGACGGGAAACTAAAATTATTTATAGGTTATAATAATACATAAATATTAGTTATAACAGACATACGTTTTGATGCTGCCATACCAATCCTTAAAAGACGTATAATTTTTCTATCCATCCTGTTTTAGGGCAAATAGTTACATGTACTGACAAAGACATGCAATTTTCATTAGCATTTCTAATAATGTACCGCGGTGAGTCATCGGTCAGTTTAAATGGTTTTGACTATAAGTGCCTTCCAAATTTGTCAATTGTCATATCATCTAATCACTTTTGCCTCACGCAATTCTTCAATGATCGAATTTATTTCGTTGCCGTGACCTGTGTGTCCAGCAGTCTGAGTTGAAACTAAAAGCCGTAATCTATCAACAAGTTCATTGGGATCATTCCAATATAAATAATCTATGGCGTTATTTGATAACCCCATTAAATGGTGCATACAGACATTTAATCAGTCATCAAGTTTAATTCTGGTTCCACAGCAACCATGAAGTCATCGGAAGCCATCCTAACTGCTTAATCATTCAATTTCACTTGTTATATTATGTAAATTTGGAACTTATAATGATTTTGCCTATGTTTATTAAAGCCAGCCTACTTGCTTACAGACGCTGCCCCTTTGAACGATAACAGCAATCTCCTTATATAGCAGATTCCATCTGCGTACTTTGCTAACCTACTTTCTAACCTATCACAAGAGTGAACACATTTTGAATTAAAACCGGTTTATGTGTATTTGCAGTGTGGTCGCACTTTGAATTTAAACCGGCCTTAGCATATTTTGCATCTGACATACTTTATAACTTCTCGCTAGAATTCAAAACAGCTCCACATTTTTCTGCACGCATCTACATTTTTTCAATGTAGCATACGTGTGGACACGTTTTGAAGTCAAACCGACCTATGTGTATTTGCAGCCTCTAAACACAAGTAAAAACATAAATCAGAATCCACTTTAATTAAATACAGCATTCTTTATACAATTGACTCAGATGCGATATTTTGAATCTGACTTACTTTATAACTTCTCGCTAGAGAACATCTAAAACGAATTCAAAACAGCTCCACATTTTTTCTGCATGCATTTATATTTTTTCAACGTAGTTTACGTGTGGACACGTTTTGAAGTCAGACCGGCCTATGTGTAATTGCAGAGTGACCCATCTGACCTACTTTATATCTTTTCGCTAGAATTTAAAACAGCTCCACAGTTTTTACGTGCACCTACATTTTTTCAACGTAGCATACGCGTGGACACGTTTTAAAGTCAAACCGTCCTATGTGTATTTGCAGGTATGGAGTATCACTGTCTTCATCATCAAGTGTGCAAGTCTTATAGTTATTGAAGCACGGTCTAAATATTTATTAAAATTTACACTGACTAAACCATCTACTGATATGATTATCGGAATTATATTTACACTCTTTAATTTCCAGTTATTTTTAATTTCAAAAGCGAGTCGCGATATTTTGATATTTTATATAGTTCTGTATCGTTCAAGTTATTTGAAAGCGGTATGGACACTTCTATAATATTTGCATAGTTTTCAAGTTTATTTATTATAAGAATATCTGGTTTATTGTGTGTTACAGTTTTGTCGGTGTAGATTATCCTGTCCCAATATAAAATAAAGTTTTCGTTTTCTAAAATTTCCAAATCGATCGTTTTTCGAAATTTGCGTCCCAAGGTTTTGGATTTGGGGGTGCGGTCGGGTGGTGGTTCGGTGGAGAATTTTTGCGTGCGTTGCATACGCCGGTTTTTATCGCGAAAAACCGATAAATTGGGGAGAAATAAGGGTTTTCTGGAAAAAGATTAATTTGGAGCGACGTATTTGCTGACGTGTTAAAAAAGCTTGGATTCCTCAAAAATTTTCGATCTCAAAAGCCGAACGAGCCGTGCGACGAGGTCGGCAACTGCTCGGTTAGCGTTGGTGCAAGAGAGAAGAAAGATCGAGTTGGTTCTCAAAATTCGTATTCGGGCGTTAAGAAATATCTACTATATACCAAACAACGCTATTCGTATTCTAAAACCTGAATTATTAACAGTTTGCAAGCTGGTACTATAGTATTTTCTTAAAACAGTTATTAAAATTTGAATAATTACTTTAAGGAACGTCAAACACAGGTAGCGAAAGCCGACGGAAGCGAACGAATATGTACCTTCAAAATCTATTATTAGATACCTGCTTTCAAATTTCTCAAATTTAAACTTATAAATCATCTAATATCGCGTAAGAGTACCGATTATTGACTAAAATTATACGAAAACATTGCTTTTTTATATACAACACCTATTTATTTGAAAAATATTTACTTATTACATTTGACGTTTATTCACGGAGTCGCCCGAACGATTATAATAGACCGTGATTTATTACTAAGACGGTGTATTTCTTATGTGGCATTAGGCATAGCAAGTACACAACAAACGCGATTTCAATAAACATCACCTAGATAGCGCAAGCCTAACATCTCTGGCTACGAATCTTAACTCCGGTGGTTCGATGCCCAGTAAAATTAATTTTTTTAATTTAATTTTTTGTTTTTTAAAACATACAATAGCATTTATTTAACAATATGCACTAAATAAACCAACGCTTTAGTGCGATCTACAATCTATAATTTGTGAATTATATTTACTCAAAAACCATTTGCAACGTTTGCTTTTCAGATATTGTCCAACTTGCAGAAACGTATTCGCTTATATGTGTATAAAAACTAAAAAACCTTTAATATTTTACGATCCAAAAACCCAAACGCACAGAGTCAAAAACAGGTACAGTTGCGTTGATGAACAGACGATCGAGTTGGTTTCAAAAATTGCTATACGATCCTTAACAAATTTCTAATATGTACCAAAAAATATTACATCTATCATAAATTATACATCTTTAAAACTTTTACTGCGATTTGTGTAATTTATTTGAGAAATGTCAAAAGCAGGTTACGTACAAAGACGTAGAAGCACGAGTACGTACTATCTGAAACTCTGTTAACACACTTAATTTACAAATTTCTAAAATTAAGTTTCTAAATTACATAATGATCCTTTATAGTGCTGATAATTATTAATTCTGATTATAAAAAAGTAACACACATTAATAGACGCGGTCTATTTTAAACACAAGAAGTTAAAATTTTAATTTGACGTTTATTACCAAATACATCCTAAAAATTTCAATTCTACGTAAATAATTTAGAGAACGCTATATATCTTTTGAGGCTTCAACTGCTACAGGTATACAACCAAAGTATTTACTACAAAAGACGGTTCAATGGCGTAAGACTAACACATCCGTCTACGGAGTTCGATACCGTACGGCTAACAGCTACGACGTACTGTAAAGCGCTCTGTGAATTATCAAGTTATACTTTGTGTATTAGTTGAAAATATAGAATAGTTATTGTGATTATAGCTGTATAAACGTGTACTACATCAACTGTGTTAAAAGTTCCATTGGGGTAGGGTACTAGAGAAAAAGGACTCGCATTAATTTAATTTAAATTGGACATATGTCAAATTGGACATATGTCAACCTTGACAAATGACCAAAATGAAGACTGTGCATCAAACTCTGAACTACAAATAAGTCAAAAAGATGTATCAATGAATAATGGTGCAACTGATATGAATAAGAATAGGAGAAGAGAAAAATATAATAAATACCTTAATCAAGCACTGCTAAAAGGGCCAACTAAACACTTGCCAAACACACTAGAAATGACGCAGCCTAACGTGCAAACTACTGATAGTATAACTAATAGAAAACAGTATACAGACACTTATTTACTAGTTCCGATCTAGTAAATACAGAAACTGGAAGTAACAAAAGGCGCGAGCCCAATCACGAAGAAAACTATAAAAACAAGCAATAGGTTCGAAGTTCTTTCAGATTTCGATGAAAATGAACGAGAAATTGAGGATGCGGATAACAGTACTATGGAGTTTGATGAAGCAGAATACGAGAAACCTAAAAAGAGAGAAAGTAGAATAACGCCACCACCACCAATCGTTATACACGGTAAGTCCGTAAATCACAAGAACTTTATAACTAGCCTGAACTCACAAACAAAAAAACGGATACCACAATAAACACAGTAGGGACAGAACCAACGTTTTTATACATGGCAAGCAAGAACATCAAATTTTAAAAGAACAATTTGCAGAAGAAAGCGTTGCATTCCATACATATGTTAACGATAATGTGTGGAAACCGTTAATGTTCACATTACCTAGGTAGTGTGCATATTACCTGGACCACTCAGTTAAAGTGCGAAATCTCCTGCATAATCACACTTTTCTACACATTACCTAGGTAATGTGTACAATAACGGCATGCCGCCAGATAAACTGCGAAATCATAATTATTTAGTTAGAGCGAGATTCAAAATGGAGCTTCCTGTTCGCCCTTGGATCCCACTTCTCACCTTTACGTACAGCTTTGTGTCGTCAGTCTCGCGGCGTGCTCATCTAGGTCCTCAGTATTTGCTTGCATTGCATTCGAGTACATCGCGTTGGCGTAGAGATTGGATCCTTTTTCTTTTGTAACATTGACTATTAGTTTGGAATTCCTGTTTGTTAACAGTACGCTAAAACATTACACTCTCAATGCAAGCAACTAGTCGAGAGCAGGTTGTTACGTGCCAAAGTGGCACTTAAACATTGTTTTAGGTTAATTTTGATGTGCGGAAGTTTCGCGCCATAATTTCAAAAGACTCGGGGCGCGTATTTCCGTCACGTCAAAAGTGGGTTGGACGAATAACTTTGCACCGACGCGTGAAAGACAAAAGTGGGGTGAAGTGTTTCCGTAACCTTATGTAACGTGGCTTTTTGCCTGAACCTTCAAGGAGTGTGGACGTTTGAGGTATCCTATCGTGCCTTGCTGTTACCTATGTGGATTCCCTTGCTTAATTATCTTTGTTTGTCGCCCTATACCTGGTTTTCCTGTCCATTCCCTACATAGGTAGGATAAATTTGTAGCCTTGGCCTAACCGCTTCCACGACGGAGCAGCCCACGACCCTAGACGAGCCGGATGTCCATGCTCCGCCAACAGTACCGGAGCAGTCCCATCTCTAATCACTCCTGGATGAGCCCTGATGGACTTTGATAGAGGCCAACTTTAGCTCAACCCCGCAGAACGTTCGAATATCTGATGTAAGTACTCCCTTGTTTAATTTGTTCGCTGATATAACCTATTGGCTTCAATTTATATATTTTTCCGATTTTGGCGTAATATAATTTGTGCATTGCTGACGTCATTGTCAGTTGGGCGTGCAAAAGCTGTACAAAGGTTAGCGCTACCAACCGCCGTGACGTCGCCTTTTTCATCGCGCTTGCGCGATGTATTTATGAACTTTTTAACGGTAAGAATTGCGTGGTTTAAAGCGTAGGAAAATGGCGCCCTCAACGTGGCAATGGTGAACTTAAGAATTTTCCTTTGTTTTTAGGTTATAATAACTTCCTTTATAAACATATAATGTATTAACTAATAGCTTTTTCACTAAACAATATCGATTATCTAATACCTGTTAACCTTGAAATCTTATTTTCGTGTTTTGGAACATGCCACATCCCTTTAGATGTCAAAATCAGTTGCTATGGTAATTAAAGGTGAATACCACCATTTTGAAAAATATAGCTGTTGATTATAAAATGTGTTTTAATATAATGTTAGTTTAATTTTCAATGTGGGATGTGTTTCTTAACTTTAGTTGTATTGTGTGTGATTGGTTTGCTTTTAGAAGCAAGTATGACTTTTTAGGGGGAATCAATCGTTTAACCCTACTTTTATGCACGTAAGTACACATATAATAAATAAGCATTTAACTAATGTTTATGTCGTAAACACGGTTATTATGAAATTATCTACTTTATATTAAATTAAAATATAACCCTTGTTTGTTTTTTCAACTTTAAAAGACCGTTTTTGAAACCGTGAATACACTGTCTTGTGTGTTACATTTTAAAAAGTGCCTTAGTGATTTACCTATTTAATTAATGATATCTCGAATTACCTTTACAAGAAAACCTTGTGTTTAAAAGCACTGAACGAAATAAATTGGTTTTTTAATATCTTTTTAAGAAACGTTTAACTACGGGTTGTTGCTTTTGTTAAATAACACATTACCTACGTGTTTTTTATAATTTGGAGTGTCTTTTTGTAGTTTATCAATGATATATTCCTTTATTAAACACTAACCTTGCCCTCGTTCTGTTCTAAACGTCTTTTTTCAGTTTTTTGGTTACTTAGCGTGATAAAATTTGAATATTATTCCTTACGAATGCTTTTATAGGAAGTTTCTATCTTTAAATATCTTTACCGTATTGACTTCAAGTAGCTCTACCGTTTTTTACCTTCTGATTTACCTCAGTATTGTATACCTGATATATTTTGTCTCAAATATAAATACAAAATGAATATTTCACATCTAAAATCTCTCGAGCTCATTTACGAGATTGAGTGCAGAAATATTACTCCGGCGCCTAACCAAAATGATTGTCGATCACAACTTAGAGCCATTTTAGCCCAGGAAATGAAAGGCATCTCTATTTTGAAGAAAATCGTTTCCGTTTGGCCTCACAACGTATCTGAAATTAAATTGTCTTTGGATGACATATTTGGTATAATAAATAGATTAGATCCTGGACACAGCGATATCGAGCTAAGGCGCTTAGTTTCGAGAATAACGCATGTCAAACAGCGTATAGAATTATTGTCCCTATATGACGATGAACAAGCGAACCAAGCTAAACAAAGTTTATTGTCGGAAATATTATTACTTGAAGGGATTGTTCTTGAGAGACTCAATCCAAATGCAGACGTAGATATATCGTTATCGTTTTCAAATCTCGTACTTGCCCAAGCTCAACTAGTAGTAAAATCCGTACCTGTTTACAAATGGGGTCTCACTTTTCAAGGGTTTGACCGCAAGTTTCTTTATCGTCCTTCCTTGACCAAATTAATGATTTCAAAATTTTCTCGCAAGTGTACCGATCAGGATTTATTTGTTTCAGCAGGTGACTTGTTTTCCGACTCCGCGCTAATATGGTACCGAAACATTCGGGATCAAATTTTTACCTCGGAGGAGCTAGTTGCGTGCCTGAAACGAGATTTTCTTCCGCATGGTTATATCACCGACCTTTGGAACGAGATACGAAATCGAACCCAAGGACCTGACGAAAATGTTGTTTCCTTCATTACCTCATTAGAAGCCTTATATAGAAGACTCGATAAAAAACCTTCAGAATCTGAAATTATCGATCAGCTACTTAGAAATTCAAATCCTTATTTCTCTGAACGTCTGGCCTTACAACCCATTTCTTCCTTAGCCCACTTTAAAGATCTATGTCGTTCTCTTCAGGAAGTGAAGTTAAGAATTGATAAATACCGTCTCCCCCCAGAAAAACAATCTGGTCTTTTAGAACCCGACTTAGCTTGTCAAGTTCGAGCTTCTTCCCATAAAGTATCTACCCTTAATGTTCCTTCTACCGTAACTAATAACTCACTTACCTGTTGGAACTGTAAGAGAAGTGGACATAACTATAATGTCTGCACATACCCTAAAAATATTTTTTGTTATGGTTGTGGTCGCGCAAATATCTATAAATCTAACTGCACGAAATGTAATCCTAATGTATCGGGAAACTCTCGTCGAGATATTCCAACTCAGGGCGTGAATATCTCAAGAAATCAAAATCGTCCTCAACACCAACCATTCAACGGACCCAGACGTCAATAGATTTAAATCATAAAACTACCTTTAACGCTGTACCGTTATTAAATTTATCTACCAATAATACCGCTACTGTTAATGTTCAAAATGCCTTACCTTCATTAGAAGAATTATGTTGTACTACTCCATCAGAATGGTCTAATTGGTTACAAACCGTCAATTCCTTTTATCATAAAAAGTCTGCCGCTTTACAACTTGTTAAGAAACCCTTTGATAATCGTCCACACTTGCCCATTTCGATTGGTTCCTTAAATGTAATTGCTTTATTGGACACAGGTTCCTCATGCTCCCTTATAAATAACGAAGGTTTACATCAATTATCTAAACAAAATATTAAAATTCAAATTATTCCCGAAAAAACTTCCATAAATTTAGCTGACGATAATGAATTATATGTAACGGGTTCCCTTAAATTAAAAATTCGAGTAGAATCACTTGAACGTGATGTTTCATTTTTGATTGTCCCTGCATTAGCTTATCCTTTTCTACTAGGTGTAGATTTCTGTAAACTTTTTAATCTGTCGCTTTATTTCCAGGATTTTTCGTGGCAAACTTCTCTTAAAACAAACTCCTGTGCATCTACAGGAATAGCTAACAAAATTTCTCTTACTGATTCCCAAAATGTAATTCTTAACGCTACAATCGACAAATTTCGTAAACTTAATACCTCTGAACTTGGTTGCGTTACTACTGCAACACATGTTATCTCTACAGGTGATGCCCTCCCTTTTAAGCAACGTCAATATCCGTTATCGCCTGCATTACAAAAGCATTTGCATGCTGAAATAGATAAAATGTTAGAATCTGGTGTTATCTCTCCCTCAAATTCACCCTGGACGTCTCCCGTATTACTAGTTCGTAAGAAGAATGACGAATGGCGTGTCTGTTTTGATGGCAGAAAGTTGAATTCCGTGACTGTTTCTGACGCTTACCCTTTACCAAGAACTGACTCTATTTTAAGCCGGCTTCGAAACGCAAAATTTATCTCATCTATCGATCTTAGACAAGCTTTTTATCAGATACCTCTCGACCTATCTTCTCGTCAAAAAACTGCTTTTTGTGTTCCAGGCCGAGGTCTTTCCGAATATAATTTTTTGCCATTTGGTCTCTGTAACGCTCCACAAACCCTACAACGTACTATGGATCAAACGTTAGGCCCTATCTTACATCAGGAACGTGCCTTTGTATTTTTGGATGATATTTTAGTTACCTCAAGTTCCTTTGATGAACATATCGCTACATTAAATGAGGTTGCAGAACGCTTAAACGCAGCAGGTTTTAAGAAAAACTGGGAAAAGTGTCAATTTTGTTGTTCGTCCCTTACATTTCTTGGTTTTATTATCGATGGAACTGGTCTACGAGCAGATCTTGCTAAAGTCGACGCTATTACTAAATTCAAAACACCTAAAACTGTTACCGAAATCAAACGTTTAATTGGAATGATTAGCTATTATCGCATCTTTCTACCCAATCTTTCAACTATATCTGCACCCATTACCGCTTTAATTAAAAATAAAAAGAAATCCCAAACTATCGAGTGGAATTTAGAATCTCAACAGGCTTTCGAACAAATTACAACGTTAATCACTTCAGCACCTATCTTAATTTCACCCAATTTCGATGAAAAGTTTTATATACAAACCGATGCCTCGCTTACTGGTTTAGGTGCAATGTTGTTCCAGGTAAGCAATGGTTTAGAACATCCAATCGGTTATGCAAGTCGCGCCTTAACTTCTGCCGAACAAAAATACTCTGCTACCGAACGGGAATTATTGGGCGTTATCTTTGGCATCGAGAAATTTAGAGGATATGTTGAAGGTACACATTTTACTGTAATCACTGATTGTGCAGCTCTCACTTGGCTTAATAACTTAAAACAGCCCGCAGGTCGTTTGGCAAGATGGAACTTGCGTATTTCTCAATTCACTTTTAATGTTAGGCATAGGCCTGGCAAATTAAATATCGTACCTGATGCCTTAACTCGTGATGTTGTTTCTCTTAACCTTCCAAATTTAATTCCTGATACCTGGTATCGTAATATGATTCAAAAAGTTTCTGACAATCCCGATAAATTCCCTACCTTTCGTGTAACTAATAATAGACTATATAAATTTGTATCTTCGTGTCCACATAAAATATCTAATATTCCTGAATGGAAACTTGTCGTGCCTACTGCTAACCGTAGTGAGGTGCTTAAATTATGTCACGATGACCCCATAGCTGCGCACCTTGGTGTTACAAAAACTCTCGCTAAAATTTCTGAATTATATTACTGGCCCACATTAAAGCAATCTGTTTGTCGTTATATTAAGAACTGTAAAATTTGTGGTTCTCATAAGAGTTCGCAAGACGCTCGTCCTGGTTTAATGGGTAACTTTAAACGTGTATCTTATCCCTTTCAATTAATTTCGCTTGACTTATTAGGACCTCTCCCCCGATCGAAAAGAGGTAACCAATATCTTTTAGTTGTCACCGATTGGTTTTCTAAATTTGTTATGGTGCAACCCTTACGTAAAGCTACATCCCCTGCTATAATTAAATTCCTAGAACAAAATGTATTTCTTATCTTTGGTGTCCCTCAGATTATTCTTTGCGACAATGGGGCACAATTTATCTCTAAATATTTTCAGAATTTCGTTAAAAGTTACAAAGTACAAAAAATTTGGTTTAACGCAAAATACCATCCCCAAGTAAACCCTACCGAAAGAGAAAATAGAGTTTTAGTTACCGCTATCTCTTCCTATATTGATTCAGACCATACTACATGGGATGAACATATTTTCAAAATTGTTCAAGCTTTGCGTACATCTAACCACGAAGCAACCCAATTCACTCCGTCATTTCTTGTTTTTGGAAGATATACCCCAATCGATGGGAGTTACTATGGTTTAGTGCCTGATGATACTAACGTAATTGAATTTGACGATAAAGTACGTTGGGACAAGGACCAACAGTCATTGCCTTCTATATTTAACGACGTTAGAAAAAATTTGTTAAAAGCTTACGAAAAGAGTAAGGACCACTATAACTTACGTAAACGAAATGTTTCCTTCGCCTTGGGCGAACAAGTTTGGAAAAAGGATTATGTCTTATCGGATGCATCTAAGAAATTTTCTTCAAAATTAGCCCCTATATTCATTCTTTGTAAGGTCATTCGTGTCATTAGTCCCATTATCTACGAACTTCAGGATGCTGAAGGAAAACGCCAAGGCAGGTGGCATATTAAAGACCTTAAGCCATTCTCTGCTGACCCAAATGCTAGTTAAGTTTTTCACGTTCTATTCTCCTCACTATTTATCTAATATTTTTTGTTCTCACCATCAATTAGTTAACTTTAATTATTTATTGCCTCTCTCATACAGTATATAATCTCTTACACGTTTAACTTTACTTACCTTAAATTAGCTATCTTTTTCTTTTGGTTGACTTTTCCTTGACCATACCGTTACTTATATATCACTTCATTCTCTACACCCCCCAATATAACTCTGTTGTTTCATTTAATCAACCCTCGAACTTTTCCTACTGCATATTATTCGGCTTTTAGTATTTTTCTTACGTCATTTAATTTTGTGTGGAAATTGTTGTAACTTTGGTTGTAATGACTCATTGAATTTTTATGATTGGTTTTAGCTGATGTTGAGTGGATGATTTTTTTCTTTGGGCCCACATAGGAGTCGCGACCTATGCCATTGAAAGAAATAGTTCATATTCGCAGTTGCAAAAAACTAGGATTGTCTATTCCATGTGTTTTTCCTCTGAATTATTACAGTCGCTCACATTATACTATATCATTATTTCCTTCTTTTTCTACGAAATCACCATAACTTATAAACATTTTTTTTCATTGTTTTTTATTGAACTTCGTGGTGAGATGCTATCGCTTCTTATTGATATCTTATTAAATTCTCGGTTGTTTTAGCATATTGGAACAGTGTATCTGTATTTAACTGCTTATAATTAGGCATCGTTGTGTGTTTAGGGTGCTACCGTTTTAAAAAACTACCTTAAAACAGTTTGGTTTTGTGTGAATGTATCCGTAATGATACTTTTGAGTTGTTGTGTCAACTTTTGTCTGATTTTCTTATCGTAGTGGATGCACTCGTTAGGAAACTGATCGTACTAGTTCTCTTAAGAGTCTAGTGAATTTTAATGTATGATACCTTATCTTGTCGGATTAATATCGCAGGTGGTCCTTCAGACTGCGCTGTGTTTAACAGGGACAACTCTCTACCTTCTCTCGGACGCTTGTCCAAAAACTCTACTTCTTCTTATCCCGCTGTCTCCGTTTATGCCTTATTCTTCTTTCGGTGGACCTGTTCTTGTCCCGGAACACCCGTCTGCCACATAAGAGTGATGTTCCCTCACTCCGAGCTACTGACTACATTGGCTGGTTGAGTAGCGTTTTGCTATCCACCTGTTTTCTGTCTCTTTTGCTCAATGCGAGCCCTTCCTCTACTTTCTTCTACCTGGAAGTGCCTCTTATGCATTCCAAATAACCTACCTCCTTCTTTCTACCGTTCCTATTTCTACTGCTTTTTTCATTTCCGTTAGTCACCGTGTGGTTGCGCGGGAGGGTTTCACAGACACCTGGACCCCGCCTCTAGGAATCTTTCGTGAGGTCATGCGGTGCCGCTGTCAGCGCATGGGCACTGGCAGTGATGGTATGTATGAGTGTGTGCATGTGTGAGCGGATGTGTATATCTTTATATACCGTGTGGGTATCGGGTGATTATATCACCGATATCGATTAACGCCGGGTGCAGGGATGCACCCAAATGCTTTTGCCGGTCGCTCGTGCCGTTTCTTGCAAACGGGCCTGCTTCACATGTCGCTCCTTTTAGAGGGTACGAGAAAATCCCTATTTAACGGCTCCACGGAGTCACTCTATCTTCACCTTTATCCATTGTCTTAGATAATAACTAAGTCAATACCTTTGTCTTATTTATTATCTTAGATAATACCCTTAGTTTTAATATCGTTATCTTACCGATTACCTATAATAATAACCTTAGTTTAGTCTCGTTATCTTACCGACTACCGTTAGTAATAACTTTAGTTAAATTCGCGTTATCTTACCTGTTATCTTTAGTAATAACTTTTGTTTAATATCGCGTTACCTTACCTACTATCTCTAATAATAACTTTAGCTTAATATCGCGTTATCTTACCTAGTATCTCAAATAATAACTAAAGCTTGATACCGTTATCTTATCCATTACCTTTGAGGATAACAATTTAAGCTCAATATCGTTATCTTATCTATTATCTTTATCAACAATTTGAGATCTTGTTTTATCTTTTTATCTTCCTAACGTTTGGTATTTATGACCAGACGTGGGAATTATTTTTCTTGAAATTTGAGTGAAAAAGCTAACCTGATATAGAAATGTAATTTGTTAGGTTAGCCATGTAAGGATTTAGTAGGGTGGTACTTTTGGTAAATTTGTTGATTCACAACCATGTCATGGACAAGTTTTAATGTGTATCGTTAGTAAACCAAAGTACCAGTAACAAAAATTTGCTAGAGTGTAGAGTGACTCACTCTATGAACATTTTTAAATTTTGGCACTTCTTGCCAACAAAGAACAGTTTTGATGCAGCGCTCATGTGTGTTTGCATGTAACAAACTTTACTGTTAGCTTTAGTTTAGATAGGTTAGGCGACTTGTCGCATCTGTTTTAATTTAAGTAGTGTTTCATGCTCCCCGACAAATTTGTGCTGTCGATGATTAGTGTAATCAAAAACAATGGGGCTACATATTCCGTTTCCTGGTAATTCGGTAGACGTGTTATCGGTCAAAAAACCAGGTGGCGCCTTATATAAACATTTTGTAGGTTTTAAGTTAGGTTTTATATAGGGTAGTTAGGATTTAGATTTTAAGCTGTTACTGCGCTAACAGACTTTTTCTTTTTTTAAGTTTTTTTTTTTGTGGCTTTGTCGCGATTGTTACGTGCCAAAGTGGCACTTAAACATTGTTTTAGGTTAATTTTGATGTGCGGAAGTTTCGCGCCATAATTTCAAAAGACTCGGGGCGCGTATTTCCGTCACGTCAAAAGTGGGTTGGACGAATAACTTCGCGCCGACGCGTGAAAGACAAAAGTGGGGTGAAGTGTTTCCGTGACTTTATGTAACGTGGCTTTTTTGCCTGAACCTTCAAGGAGTGTGGACGTTTGAGGTATCGTATCGTGCTTTGTTGTTACCTATGTAGATTCCCTTGCTTAATTATCTTTGTTTGTCGCCCTATACCTGGTTTTCCTGTCCATTCCCTACATAGGTAGGATAAATTTGTAGCCTTGGCCTAACTGCTTCCACGCCGGAGCAGCCCACGACCCTAGACAAGCCGGATGTCCATGCTCTGCCAACAGCACCGGAGCAGTCCCATCTCTAATCACTCCGGGATGGAGCCCTGATGGACCTTGATAGAGGCCAACTTTAGCTCAACCCCGCAGGACGTCGAATATCTGATGTAAGTACTCCCTTGTTTAATTTGTTCGCTGATATAACCTATTGGCTTCAATTTATATATTTTTCCGATTATTGCGTAATATAATTTGTGCATTGCTGACGTCATTGTCAGTTGGGCGCGCAAAAGCTGTACAAAGGTTAGCGCTACCAACCGCCGTGACGTCGCCTTTTTCATCGCGCTTGCGCGATGTATTTATGAACTTTTTAACGGTAAGAATTGCGTGGTTTAAAGCGTAAGAAGGTAAGCATGAGAAACAAATGCAACACGTTACTTTTGAGTAAAGATTCGAAATATAACAGTGTTTTACTAACAAAGCATAGCTATTTGTGCAATAATACAAAATGTGAAGCGTATCAAAACTACAGAAAAGAAAGAATCGTCCCGGCATTACCGGATCATCGAAGGGTACAATCTACTGACTTTACAAGGTTATGATAAACTTATTGAACCTTTAACTGAAAATCAAAAGGACGTTAAGCTGTTTGTCTACACAGACGGGTTGTTTGACATATTATATTCAACACATTTATCAATCGGTCATGGCAGAAGGGACAGGATGGTAAAGGAAATAAATAAGCGTTACAAAAATATAACCCAGGCCCATATAAAATTGTATTTAAGTTTATACGAGTCTTGTCAAAAAAAATATAAAAGCGAAAGAAAGGGAATTGTTGTAAAACCAATGATATCCCCTCATTTTAACAGCAGATGCCAAATCGATCTAATAGACTATCAATCCCAGTCCAACGGAATACTTAAATTTGTCCTTGTATACCAAGACCATTTGACAAAATTTGTGATTTTAAAACCCTTGACATCCAAGCGTGATGACGAAGTAGCATATAATGTACTAGACATTTTTTTTCTCCTGGGGACTCCATGTATTTTACAATTTGATAATGGTCGCAAGTTTTGCAATCAGGTATTGGAAAGCCTAAAAGAAATGTGTCCAGAACTAAAAATAATTTATGGCAAGCCGAGACATAGCCAAAGCCAGGGCAGTGTCGAACGAGCAAACCAAGATATCGAGAATATTATCACTACCTGGATGACTGACAACAAGACTGATAGTGGAGCGAGGGAATAAAATTTGTACAATTCATGAAGAATCGTGCTTGCCATTCTGGAATTAAATGTAGTCCTTATGAAGCAGTGTTTGGCTGCCCTGATAAAGTTGGCCTATCCTCATCATTTATACCTTGCATGTGATTTGCCAATGCTCCACCCGAAGGTACTACATTGGCCAGGAAGCTAGTTTTTTTTACCTGGAAAATTTTGAATTTTGCCCAACCCTTGCTGTTCCAAGCAAGGTAGGGATCTTTAACATGCGTGAAAACACTCACACACGTGACCTCCATCTTACCTCTCATCCGAACGAAGGCGTATTATTGTGAAAATGCTCGTCTAACATTTTTCAAGCGGACCGTGCCGGGATTCAAACCCGGGACTTTGGGAGTAGTAGTTACACGCATACCAACTACGCCGCGGAGCCGCCTTCACCATTCATATTGCAAGATGTACTTCAAACGGTGCAGAGTGAAGAGGATCTAAAAGAACTCAGTGCTACACAACAAGTGGCAGCAACAGAGCGCTTTGACAATACATCCACTTGTATCCCTAGATTACAGATTCATGAAGGAGATAGAACTGACCCTCCTCAAGACCACTCAACGGCAGATGAAACTCTACTTTGCAGTGTTTGCTCCAAAATAACATCAGGCGCACATAGTTGCTATAAATGTAACATGTCTCTGCATGCCATCTGTGGTGAAACCGATGGCTTGGAAGAAAGTTTAAGCAAGAACTTACTGTGCAGAATCTATAAAAATAATCTTGATCAAATCATATAACGAATAAAAGCCAAAGATTTTTTATGTTTCGTCAACTTGGGGATAATTCTTTTTCAGATGTTTGTTATGACCAGCTGTCTAAAATTGTGCTTCAATAAATGAATACAAATGTAAAATATTTCTGTTTTATTTAACCACGCCGCGTTGTCCGAGAAAATATTCCTATTATTATTATAGCGGCGGTGGACCTCACTCTATCTGAACCACTATTGCATATTTTATTACATTTTTGCACATTAACGAGAGATCGGCAGATAATCTGTAGACTACCTAGGTAATCTCCAGATTGCCTAGGTAATGTGGAAACAAGGCAACAGTTTTGCACTCTAACGTATCTGCTCAGGTAATCTGCAGATTACCTAATTGATTCGAAGATTAACTGATTTTCGCACATTATCGGTAACACATACACGGACAAAACGCATGCATTCGTATTAAGAGGGTTAGACAGCGATCCTACCGTTGAAGAAGTGAAACAAGTGTTAAGAGACGAATGCAAAATACCAGTGCAAAGCATCTACAGGATGCGTACCACCTACAGGCCACTCTTCTTAGTAACCACAAGTGGCTCGGTTAGACTCCAAGAGCTACAAAATAAAGTGAAATTTATAATGCATAATACAAAAATAACATGAGAGCGTCATGTAAATAATAAAAAAATAATACAGTGCCACCGGTGCCAGGAATGGTCTCATGCAACCACAAACTGCTGGGCCCTTCCTAAATGCCTTAAGTGTGCAACTCCACATTTAACTAAAGATTGTGACAAACCAATAACCACGCCGCCCAAGTGCGCTAATTGTAGTGGGTCCCACCCAGCAAATAGTGTTGAATGTTCTGTATACATCAACAAAATACAGCAAATAGGAGCAAAAGAAATAACAGTAAAAGCGACCACTCCCAGTCAAAAGTACAACATTTATAGTGAAAAAGACTATCCAAAATTGAAATACACAGATCCAAAGAAATTTGCATTGTACGATTGGTCAAATAAAACCACCAACACAAATACCAAAGAGATTAACGGCTACAACCCACAAAATAATGCTAACGTTAATGAAAACTTTCATAAATTGGTAGATGAATTAAAGACACTTAACAGTATGATCAATTTAAAGGAAATGCTTAGAGCCATAAAAGATCTAAACATCCAAATTAAGAACTGCAACACTAAAACAGAAAAATTCACAGTTTTTAGTAATTTCGATGAACATAGACAATTATGGAATCTAAAATTAAAATATGCACGTGGAATGCAAACGGTATCAAAGTCCACATAGTTCAAGTTCTGGAATTCTTGAATAGGCAAGACATAGACATTATGCTTGTAAATGAGACTAGACTTAAAAGCTCCGACACACTTAAACTTAAAAACTACAGCATAGTTAGACGTGACGGGCCCGACAATACGGGGCATGGTGGAGTAGCTATCCTTATTAAACACAGTGTACCATATAGCGAAGTAATAGTCCCGTATACTAGCTTAGAAGTAATGGGAATCAAACTTAAAAATAATGTGAGTATTTTTGCTGCTTATAACAAGCCCACAAACCATTTTACTGCAATCGATATTCTTCGGTTATTAAGTGTTGCGAATAAAGTTTTAGTAATAGGAGATCTCAATGCTAAACACCGACATTGGAACTGTGAGTATGCAAATACGAACGGGAACCTACTGTATAGATTAATGTTGAACACAAATTTAGATATTTTGTTCCCAAACACGCACACACACTATCCTACAAATAACACTACACCTTCAACAATCGACTTAATAATAAATAAAAACGTAACATCAATCGATAATCCAACATCACTTCACGAATTAGGGTCTGATCACAATCCAGTCATTGTAACACTCGACGGACAACACAAGGAAACAAACACCAGAACGGTAGTGACATATAAAAACACAGACTGGATACAATTTCGAAAAACGCTAGACTCCAAAATTATAATATATAGGGACTTGTTCACCCCACAAAAGTTAGAGGACACGGTAGAACAATTCATACAGACTGTACAAGAAACGCAATATAAACACACACAAAAGACAACAAAAAAGAAATACACTGAAGTTTTACTCCAAGAAATATAGTAGACTTAATACGAACCAGAAACAAACTACGAAAGAGGTGGCAAAGAACAGCTGATGTAAACGTAAAAGACCTAATGTACACGACAACAAAAGAAATTACTACTAAAATAAAAGCATTTAGGAACGATAAATGGAAGCAAACACTTGAGACCTTGAAACCGACAGACAATACGCTTTGAAAACTCACAAAAACACTAAAACGATCCTACAAAAAAATAACAGATTATCTAGATAACCATACGTTTGATTGACTAACCGATTAATAAACTAGCCATTTAGTTAACTAAAAAATTTGTTAACAATCGAATAATCGGTTAATCGATTAATCGAATATTCGATTATTCCATTGATCAGTTAATCGAACAATCGATTAATCGAATATTTGATTAACCGATTAATCGAATATTCGATTAGTCGAATTTTCGATAGGAAATCGATTAATCGGTTTAATCGGTTTGCGAGTACTGCAAAATTCAATTAATCGAATACAACTTTTTCGAATTTTGCCAGCCCTAGTTCAGACACATGACTTGAGTTGTTAAACAACAGTTGGTTAAGCTTTCTACAATTACTACCTATTACAATCGATTATTTAACCACTGTATATAATATCCGTTGCTCTTTTATATCTACGTAACTAACATTATTCACATTGCTAAAAAAACCCTTCGAATGCTATGTTTGTAATATATATATATATATATATATATATATATATATATATATATATTACTCATATTTAGACCAGGGTAGAAAATTAAATAATCAAATCAAATAATTTTAATTACCGTGTATAAGGAATTTCATTAAATAATACGCTTTATTAAAACCTTGAAGCATAAATAAACTCGGTCGTTTCAGTAAAAATAAGAAATTTAAATTATCTATAAGACGCTTTACATCAAAAGAAGCAGTATTGAAAAGCGCAGTGGATAATTTAATTATTCCTAAACAAATGGAAATTACGTGCAAAGTTTATATTAATTAACCCTATTTTAAGTAACCGGTATTAAAACGTACAGAGAATAATTAATATTTAGTTGGAGTTAATTGAACCATTATTAATAATAAGCATAAAACTTGTAAAAACCCAATAATAGTCAAATCGTAGGAAGGTTATTTAAAATGTTACGTTTGAACACCCCTGCGTGTTTTTAGAAGGCAATTTCAAGTTAATTTGTTTGGATAAACATGTTGATTCTAAGGATATTGGAAACGATCAGATGCTTTAGCAGGAAATACAGAACACCTGCGTATTTTTAAAAAAGCTCATTCTGCGTAAATTTGGCAAATAATTAATGTTTCAAAGAATCTTGGAGAAACCGGGACTTAGTATTTACGAGAATGTGCGATACGGGTTTATTAAACCCAGATAACAGTCCGCGTGGACTAAAATATAATCGATAATAAAGTATATCAAGTTGCACCAATAAGAACACGGTAGAGAAGGAAAGAGAAAATGCGTCAAGCAAAGACACATATTGTAAAAGGCGGGATTTAAGCAACGTCACGGGGGTCACAATTGGTTAAAAATAGGATGCATATATCAGAGGTAGAACAACAATTTCTGTATAAAAGTAATTAGTTTTCTCGGACAACTTTGCGGGCCGTGTTGAAATTTTCTGAGATCTCAATGGGGTGAGGACTAAATTCATAAAAATCGACGTGCAGGCTACAGACTGGGAACGTAGAATGAGGAATTCGTTGGAATTACCCGTTTTAGGAACAAAGCGACGTGTCGGCTATTCGCTATATATACAGGCGGGAATATGTGTTTCTCTCTCTTAGACTCTTAGACTTTCGACGATTAGATGCGTTAAAAGCTCGTGCATCCGCGACTTGATATTAAACAGTGCATTTTAGTTTGATTAAATAATTTAAAGTGTGCTAGTATATTTTAGTGACTCAAAATAGTTGGTTATTTTACGTGCTAACATGAATGTACTTCAGTGCACTTAGACACAAGGTAATAAAAGTTTATTATCACGGTACCAATTAGTAAAATTTACAACGACAAATGTATACCCAAAAGTAGGCAGTTTTGGCGTATATTGGTAATATTGGTAAAAGGAAGTATGAATTTCTTTGCTATTTTGCGGGGGTGTTAATGACTAAATGGTTCGTAAATGTGTCTGCATCCACTGAACCAGAGGCAGATATACACAGATGAGTTCCGGAAAAGCCTAGAAACAACTTTAAATTAATGGTGATGGAGAACATTTTTAAAGCGTTGACAACATGAAGCTGTAAATAGAATCCGGTTGGAATGGTGTGATTTACAAAGGGACGATTACACTGAAGCTACGAGGACAATAACCTTCAGGTAAATTGTACTATGTTGTTTGACAGTTTTGTGTGTATTGAATGACTTTATAATTGATTTACTTTAAATGGACATTAGTGGAATTTTTCTAACCATAAAAATTTAATTTTAAGATGAAATTTGCTTGTTTAAGTAAAAAGGGTATTTTGTTTTGATGTTCGGGAATAGGATGAAACTTTGGGTAGGTCTTTGAGCTCAATTAGACAAACCTGGTTAATTAACGTAAAGGGTGGTAGATGCTCCTTTATACTCAGACTCCGGTCTGCTTATCTTGTTATATTAATTAGTAGGCATCCAACAAGGACTTTAATTTTGGATGCACAGTAAAATGATAATAAAATTAATCCGGAAATTCTTTTAAAACTGAATTTTATGTTCAAATTTAATTTGAAAATTTAATGTATTCTGAATATTGATGTAAATAGAGTTAACGTTGATGTTTGTGGTAGGAATGTGTTGTTTAATTTTATGATTGAGAATGGAAGTTATCTAGAAGAGCAGCCGAGGCGATTAACAGAAGGAATCAACGGACCAGGTGATTTAAAAGGTTTCACAGCATTCTTGACGCCCAAACTGTGGGGCTCGAATGTTTTTTTTTAAAGGGCCACTTACCGTAAAGATGAGAGGTTACACAGCTTTCTTGGCGACCCAAAAGTGAGGCTCGAGTTCCAAATAAAATTTTTGTTATTTTATTCCAGGAAACTGGCGATCTGAGAGAGAGTTTCTGTTTGTGGATAAATTTAAGAGTATTTTTAGAGTGTGTGAATGATTAGAACGTATGCAGAGAAAAGAGTGGTTAAGGAGTCAAGGAGTGGAAATTGGAAGTAACGATAGTGCATTGGGTGAAAAAAATACGAAAATGGAAGAAGCTGGAGGCAGTAGAGATCAGTCGAGGACGGAATCAGGGGATCAAGGAAACGAGATGATATTGAGAATGTTAGAGAGGATGAGTGAAGAATCGAATAGAGCGATGGAGGTCAATAGAAAATTAGAACAGCTGAGCGATGAATCTAATAGAGCTAGGGAAGAATCGAACAGGAAGTTAGAAGAGATTAGAGAAATGAGTGAGGAATCGAATCGTAAGTTTGAGCAAATTAGTCAGAAAATAGATAAGACGAATCAAGAAGTTTCAGAATTTAAAAATAGTCTTACCGTAAAGATGGGGGAAGTTGAAAATAGGGTTGATAAAAATGAGAGGGATATTACAGGTCTTCGACAGGAAATGGGACATTTAAGGTCCGAAGTACGCATTTTTTGTGAAGAAGAGATTAATGTAAAAATGACTGAAGTGACAGACTCATGTAGGGATCAGTTAGGCAGGGTAGAACGTGAAGTTAGTAGTATTAAATACAACATGTCAAATTTAACGGGGGATGGTCCCAGATTTTCTACAGGTGGAGTATCATTGGACCAACACATGAAGTTTTATGGCGATAACAGGGTAAATCCACAAATTTTTATTAATAGTGTAAGAAATCTAGTGGGAAATTTATTTGACGAACAGACTAAACTGAATACGATAAAGGCTTTATTAAAGGACAACGCGGAAGCATGGTACAATTTAGTGGGACAGGACATAGACACGTATCAGGACTTTGAAGACAAATTTTTACAACATTACTGGAGTGATCACAAACAGGATCAGATTAGGGACGACTTGATTACAGGAAAATTTAAGGGAGAGTTTGCAGGTTCTAGGGAGCAATATGCCATCCGCAAATACAGTGTGGCCAAACAACTGAATCCACCATTGACGGACAGACAGATTATCAAGTACCTATCACGACATTTTGAACAGGAAATTAGACAACACGTGGCCTTACAAAACATCACAGAACGGGAGACATTTTTAGAGTATTTACAGAGATATGACGATGTATGTGTTGGACGGACAAGAGAGATACGAGAACGAAACGTTAACACAGTTAGGTTTGACAACAGGACACCGAATTATCCGAGACGGCCTGACTACAACAGAAATTTTCGACCGAATTGGGAACGACGAGGACAGGAATACAGGAGCAATAGTGCGACTAGGGGACCGACGCCAAGACCTAGTTACACGAGACAGAACAGTTTACCGGAAGTAAACAGGACTGTGACCAGCACGCCGAATAGAGATAGGGACACGGATATTAACACGAGGAGGACGTACGCACAGGTTGTAGAAGGACAACCAGGACCAAGCACGGAAAACAGGATGAGACAGGATTTTTAGAACGCGACAGACCACTAGATTTCTGTGTAAATGTATACGAACATCCACGTGAATTTTTCAAAATTGAGGAGGAAGTAGAGCCAGAAACTGAGGAAAAATTATGTTTGCCAATTATTAATTTAGAAATTTTTGAGAATAATGTAGAAGTATTACTTGATACAGGGCAGAGGCGAGTTTAATATCGGAGGAATTCGTCAGCAAAATTAGGGATAAGGTTTGTGATAGAATTATGCCTATAAAGCGTAGCCATTTAGTAGCTCCAAATAAAAGAAGTTTGCTGTAGTAAATAGTGTTGTGGTGCTTAGGATAGATATAGGAGGTTTTAGCTGTGAACAGGAGTTTGTAATTGTACCTGGACTGAAGTTTCAGAGCATTTTAGGTGTTGACTGTATGATGAAGTTAGGGGTTTTGATAGATATGGAAAGGAAGGTAATAAGAATTAAGGATAGGGTAGTGCCATGGAAAGGCAGTTATGAAGTCACAGAGGATGACACTGGGTTTAGTATTAATGTAGTAGAGGTAGAGGATGATGAAGGTAAACAGATCAACACGATAAGATGTCCAGAGGAAAGGAAAGTAGAGGTTCAAGCTTTAATACAAAAACACGCAGAAGTAGTGGGGGTAGAAGCAGCATATCAGGAGCAGGTGAAGGCGAAATTAAGTAAAGAGGGCAAGTTTGTTTTTAATCAAGTAGATTTAAGGGATTCATTCTGGCGGATTCCATTACACAAGCATTCTAGCAGGTACAGAGGATTTTCCGTAGAGGGAAAATTTGATAATTGTAAAGTAGTATCGTTTGGTTTGTCGGCAGAAAGGGAAACAAGAATAAATGAGAAACAGACAAGTGTAGGGACTGAAGAAGAAGTAATATTTAAGAGTCAGGATAAGAGGGATGATAAGTTTATTGTATGTGAGATAATAGAGATGTTAAGTATAGATATAGAAGGGGGGAGAGATAGGGATGAAGAGTATTAGGTTGGTGAGACGAAAGACTTGGAGGGTCAAGAAGAGAGTTAGATTTAAATAGGATAGGGATAGAATAGGTGTAGATAGAAGAGTAGAAGTAAGTGTTTATAGAAAATAAAGCTAGATATAGGACACATATGGGAGATAATTAGGAATAGGTTTAGGATGAGGATAAAGAGTAAATGTAGGAAGAAAATAAGATAGGTTAAGTATAGATATTTTATATAAGATTAGTGGAGAGTTAGGAATAGAGTAAGAGTAGGATAGGCATATAGGATTAGGTAGGGGGAAGTAAAGTATAGTGAAGAGTAGTTAAAAGTTAGGAATAGGATAGGTATATAGGATGTATATAGGATTAGATGGATAAGTAGGATGAAGTTAGGGATAATTTCAGTTTATAGAAGTAGGTGAGAGTTAGGAATAGGATAGGGATATAGGATAGGTGTAAATATTTTTTGGATTGGAGACTAAGTAGGTAAGTTAGATAGATAAGGATAGAGAGATAGGCAAAATTTTGTAAAGATTTTTGGCAGTCTAAATATTTGATATTTGCATTCAAATAAGTGGGATTATTTGTATTCAAATAGGGGAAAATACTCATATTTAGACCAGGGTAGAAAATTAAATAATCAAATCAAATAATTTTAATTACCGTGTATAAGGAATTTCATTAAATAATACGCTTTATTAAAACCTTGAAGCATAAATAAACTCGGTCGTTTCAGTAAAATAAGAAATTTAAATTATCTATAAGACGCTTTACATCAAAAGAAGCAGTATTGAAAAGCGCAGTGGATAATTTAATTATTCCTAAACAAATGGAAATTACGTGCAAAGTTTATATTAATTAACCCTATTTTAAGTAACCGGTATTAAAACGTACAGAGAATAATTAATATTTAGTTGGAGTTAATTGAACCATTATTAATAATAAGCATAAAACTTGTAAAACCCAATAATAGTCAAATCGTAGGAAGGTTATTTAAAATGTTACGTTTGAACACCTCTGCGTGTTTTAGAAGGCAATTTCAAGTTAATTTGTTTGGATAAACATGTTGATTCTAAGGATATTGGAAACGATCAGATGCTTTAGCAGGAAATACAGAACACCTGCGTATTTTTAAAAAGCTCATTCTGCGTAAATTTGGCAAATAATTAATGTTTCAAAGAATCTTGGAGAAACCGGGACTTAGTATTTACGAGAATGTGCGATACGGGTTTATTAAACCCAGATAACAGTCCGCGTGGACTAAAATATAATCGATAATAAAGTATATCAAGTTGCACCAATAAGAACACGGTAGAGAAGAAAAGAGAAAATGCGTCAAGCAAAGACACATATTGTAAAAGGCGGGATTTAAGCAACGTCACGGGGTCACAATTGGTTAAAAATAGGATGCATATATCAGAGGTAGAACAACAATTTCTGTATAAAAGTAATTAGTTTTCTCGGACAACTTTGCGGGCCGTGTTGAAATTTTCTGAGATCTCAATGGGGTGAGGACTAAATTCATAAAATCGACGTGCAGGCTACAGACTGGGAACGTAGAATGAGGAATTCGTTGGAATTACCCGTTTTAGGAACAAAGCGACGTGTCGGCTATTCGCTATATATACAGGCGGGAATATGTGTTTCTCTCTTAGACTCTTAGACTTTCGACGATTAGATGCGTTAAAAGCTCGTGCATCCGCGACTTGATATTAAACAGTGCATTTTAGTTTGATTAAATAATTTAAAGTGTGCTAGTATATTTTAGTGACTCAAAATAGTTGGTTATTTTACGTGCTAACATGAATGTACTTCAGTGCACTTAGACACAAGGTAATAAAAGTTTATTATCACGGTACCAATTAGTAAAATTTACAACGACAAATGTATACCCAAAAGTAGGCAGTTTTGGCGTATATTGGTAATATTGGTAAAAGGAAGTATGAATTTCTTTGCTATTTTGCGGGGTGTTAATGACTAAATGGTTCGTAAATGTGTCTGCATCCACTGAACCAGAGGCAGATATACACAGATGAGTTCCGGAAAAGCCTAGAAACAACTTTAAATTAATGGTGATGGAGAACATTTTTAAAGCGTTGACAACATGAAGCTGTAAATAGAATCCGGTTGGAATGGTGTGATTTACAAAGGGACGATTACACTGAAGCTACGAGGACAATAACCTTCAGGTAAATTGTACTATGTTGTTTGACATTTTTGTGTGTATTGAATGACTTTATAATTGATTTACTTTAAATGGACATTAGTGGAATTTTTCTAACCATAAAAATTTAATTTTAAGATGAAATTTGCTTGTTTAAGTAAAAGGGTATTTTGTTTTGATGTTCGGGAATAGGATGAAACTTTGGGTAGGTCTTTGAGCTCAATTAGACAAACCTGGTTAATTAACGTAAAGGGTGGTAGATGCTCCTTTATACTCAGACTCCGGTCTGCTTATCTTGTTATATTAATTAGTAGGCATCCAACAAGGACTTTAATTTTGGATGCACAGTAAAATGATAATAAAATTAATCCGGAAATTCTTTTAAAACTGAATTTTATGTTCAAATTTAATTTGAAAATTTAATGTATTCTGAATATTGATGTAAATAGAGTTAACGTTGATGTTTGTGGTAGGAATGTGTTGTTTAATTTTATGATTGAGAATGGAAGTTATCTAGAAGAGCAGCCGAGGCGATTAACAGAAGGAATCAACGGACCAGGTGATTTAAAAGGTTTCACAGCATTCTTGACGCCCAAACTGTGGGGCTCGAATGTTTTTTTTTAAAGGGCCAGTACCTGCAAAGATGAGAGGTTACACAGCAATATATATATATATATATATTGCTGTGTATCCAACAAAAAGCCTCACCAGAGTAAAAAAAAATATTCGAACCTCTCGAATTTGGCACCAAGATTTGCTGTGATTCTCGCCCTGTTGAATCTCTTCTGAGAATCGCCTCTTTACTCTTTCCGCCTCGGCTGCTCACCTAGTTAAAACTTTCATCCTCATTCATAAAAAAAACAAACACATTCCTACCACAAACATCAACGTTAACTCTATTTACATCAATATTAATAACACATTAAAATTTCAAAATTAAATTGTAGCATAAATTTCAGTATCATAAAATTTCAAGATTAAATTTGTCATCATTTTAATTTGCATCCAGAATTAAAGTCCTTGTAGGATGCCTACTAATTAAGTTACAATATGTGCAGACCTACGTCTGAATAAAAGGGAGTATCTTCCACTCCTTTACGTTAATTAAATAGGTTAGTCTAATTGAGCTCAAAGACATTCCCAAATTTTCATCATAATCAAAACATAAACTGCTAAATACTCCTTTCTACTTAAACAAGAAAATTTTACCTTAAATTCAAAATTTGTTGTTTATACAAATTCACTACTGTCCATTTTTTTATCAAATAAATTATAAAGATATCCAACACACACGCCAAAACATCAAAGTTCGAACAAAATTGTATAATTTACCTGAAGGTTACTGCACTAGTGGCTTCAATGTACATCGTCCTTGTTAATTTCACCATTCCAACTGGGTTATGTTTCCGTCCTCAGATTCCTGGTCGCCTTTTAAAATTCATCTACAACACCATTCGTTTAACAAGTTTCAGGGCTTCTCAGGAACGCATCTATGTATATCGAAATCTTGTTTTGTGGATCCCATCCCGTTTACGAATAACATTTGATTACTAACATTCCCGAAAAATAGCACTGAAATTCATAATTCTTTCACTTTATACCCAAAACTGCCTACTTTTGTTTATTCATTTATCGTTGCAAATTTTTATAATTGGTACGGTAATAGTCGCAAATATAACTAGACTTTATTACCTTGTATCTTCTTTTCGACGTGCACTAATGCATAATAACTTGTATCGTAGCACGTAGAGAGCAAACTGTTTTAAAGTATTCAATAATCACAAAATATACGAGCAAACTCTTTAAAGTATTAAATCAAAATCGAAAATCTAAGAGAGCGAAACTGTTTAAAGAATGTCGCATACTCTGTTCCTTTTCGACAGTCCGGCACGCGGTTCTACAAAATTTGCACACGCGCCAGTTGAGAATCTAAGAACTTTCACACGGCTCGCCAAACACGTCCGAGAACACTAATTAATTTTGTATAGAAATCGTTACGTTTACACCTCTCATATCTGCAACTTATTTCCACCAATCGCAGCCCTCGTGACGCTACACAAATCACGCCTTTAATTATTAGTGTCTCTGCTTGAAGCATTTTATCCTTCCTTTTCTACCTTGGGCTGAGTGGTACAAATCAATACTCTTTACTATCGGTTATTTCAATCCACGTGGATTCTAATTTTAATATAAGCTACGGTTTATCCAACCGTTTGCAATATACGCAGAATTTCCATGTTTATCCAAACAAATTAAACCGAAATTGACTTTTAAAAATACCCAGGTGTGCTCCTAATTAACGTTTTAATATAATTCTCAGAGCCTTTATTTCATGGTATTTTAACCTTGGATTTTCACAGGCTTTTATGCTTATTATATTATTAATAATGGTTCAATTAACTCCAACTAAAATAATAATGAATGGCATTGACTTCTACCCTTTAATTTTTAGCGAATACGCACTAAATATTAATTTATTATTTGTACACTTTGTTTAATACCCATTACTTAAAACTTGAATTAATTAATATAAATTTTGCACGTAATTTCTATTTGTTTCTTGGAGCAATTAAATTAAATACACGTTGAGCATTTTAATTCTGCTTCTTTTTAGAGAAAGCGTCCTTATACACGGTGATTAAAATTATTTGATGTCGTTAATTAATTTTCTACCCTGGTCTAAATTTGAGTATTTTCCCCCTATTTGAATACAAATAATCCCACTTATTTGAATGCAAATATAAAACATTTAGACTGCCAAAAAAATTTACAAAAAAAATTGCCTATCTCACTCTACCCTTATCTTTCTAATTTACCTAACTTATATCCAATCTTAAAAATTTTTACACCTATCTTATATCTCTATCCTATTCCTAACTCTCACCTAATAAACTGAAATTATCCCTAACTTCATCCTACTTATCCATCTAACCCTATATACATCCTATCTATCTATCCTATTCCTATTCTATTAACTAATCTTCACTATACTTCACTTCCCCCTACCTAATCCTATATACCTATACTATTCTTATTCTATTCCTAACTCTCCACTAATCTTATAAGAAATATCTACACTTAACCTATCTTATTTTCTTCCTACATTTAATTTTCCTTCTCATCCTATATACCTATTTCTAACTATCTCCTATATTTATCCTATACCTAGCTTTATTTTCTATAAACACTTACTTCTACTCTTCTATATACACCTATTCTAACTCTATCCTATTTAAATTTTACTCTATTATACACCTATCTACTCTCTATTCTATATCTATACTAAAATTCACCTATCTCTATCCTTTGTTCATCAAGTTATTTAAATCTAACTCTCTTCTTGACCCTCCAAGTCTTTCTTCTCACCAACCTAATACTCTTCATCCCTATTTCTCCTCCTTCTATATCTATACTTATCATCCCTATTATCTCACATAAAATAAACTCATCCCTATTATCCTGACTCTTACATATTGCTTCTTCTTTAGTCCCTATACGTGTCTGTTTCTCATTTATTATTGTTTCCCTTTCTGCCGACAAACCAAACGATACTACCTTAAAATTATGGATTTTTCCCTCTTTGGAAAATCCTGTGTATCTTCTAGAATCCTTGTGTAATGGAATCAGCCAGAATGAATTCCTTAAATCTAATTTACTAAAAACAAATTTGCCACTTAACCTCGTCAAAAGTGTGTCCATGGATGGTGGACAATGGAATTGCGGTTTGGACCATTGGTTAATTTTACATGCATCTTTACTTAATTCTGCCTTCACCTGCTCCCCATATGCTGCTGTTGCTTCTACCCCCACTAATTCTGCATGTTTTTGTAATAAAGCTTGAACCTCTACTATCTTATCCTCTGGACATCCTATTGTGTTGATCTGTTTACCTCCATCATCCTCTACCTCTACTACATTAATACTCAACCCCGTGTCATCCTCTGTTACTTCATAACTGCCCTTCCATGGCACTACCCTATCCTTAATCCTTACTACCTTCCTTTCCATATCTATCAAAACCCCTAACTTCATCATACAGTCAACACCTAAAATGCTCTGAAACTTCAGTCCAGGTACAATTACAAACTCCTGTTCACAGCTTAAACCTCCTATATCTATCCTAAGCACCACAACACTATTTACTACAGCAAACTTCTTTTTATTTGGAGCTACTAAATGGCTACGCTTTATAGGCATAATTCTATCACAAACCTTATCCCTAATTTTGCTGACGAATTCCTCCGATATTAAACTCGCCTCTGCACCTGTATCAAGCAATACTTCTACATTTTTCTCAAAAATTCCTATATTAACAATTGGCAAACATAATTTTTCCTCAGTTTCTGGCTCTACTTCCTCCTCAATTTTGAAAAATTCACGTGGATGTTCATATACATTTACACAGAAATCTAGTGGTCTGTCGCGTTCTAAAAATCCTGTCTCGTCCTGTTTTCCGTGCTTGGTCCTGGTTGTCCTTCTACAACCTGTGCGTACGTCCTCCTCGTATTAATATCCGTGTCCCTGTCTCTATTCGGTGTGCTCGTCACAGTCCTGTTTACTTCCGGTAAACTGTTCTGTCTCGTGTAACTAGGTCTTGGCGTCGGTCCCCTAGTCGCACTATTGCTTCTAAAATCCCGTCCTCGTCGTTCCCAATTCGGTCGAAAATTCCTATTGCAGTCAGGCCGTCTCGCAAAATTCTGTGTCCTGTTGTCAAACCTAACCGTGTTAATGTTCCGTTCCCGTATCTCTCTTGTCCGTCCTACACATACATCGTCATATCTCTGTAAATACTCCAAAAATGTCTCCCGTTCTGTGATGTTTTGTAAGGCCACGTGTTGTCTGATTTCCAGTTCAAAATGTCGTGATTGGTACTTGATTATTTGTCAGTCCGTCAATGGTGGATGAAGTTGTTTTGCCACACTGTATTTGCGGATGGCATATTGCTTTCTAGAACCTGAAAACTCTCCCTTAAACTTTCCTGTAATCAAGTCGTCCCTAATCTGATCCTGTTTGTGATCACTCCAGTAATGTTGTAAAAATTTATTTTCAAAGTCCTGATACGTCTCTATGTCTTGTCCTACTAAATTGTACCATGCTTCCGCATTGTCCTTCAATAAAGCCTTTATCGTATTGAGTTTAGTCTGTTCGTCAAATAAATTTCCCACTAGATTTCTTACACTATTAATAAAAATTTGTGGATTTACCCTGTTATCGCCATAAAATTTCATATGTTGGTCCAATGATACGCCACCTGTATAAAATCTGGGACCATCCCCCGTTAAACTTGACATGTTGTATTTGATACTATTAACTTCGCGTTCTACCCTGCCTAACTGATCCCTACATGAGTCCGTCACTTCAGTCATTTTTATATTTATTTCTTCTTCACAAAAAATGCGTACTTCGGACCTTAAATGTCCCATTTCCTGTCGAAGACCTGTAATATCACGCTCATTTTTTTCAACCCTATTTTCAACTTCCCCCATTTTTACGGTAAGACTATTTTTAAACTCTGTAAATTCCTTAGTCGATTGATCAATTTTCCCGCTTATCTGTTCTAATTTTCGGTTGGACTCCTCCCTCGCTCTATTCGATTCATCGCTTAGCTGTTCTAATTTTCGGTTGGACTCCTCCCTCGCTCTATTCGATTCTTCCCTAGCTCTATTAGCTTCATCGTTCATCCTCTCTAGCTTTCTCATTATCATCTCGTTTCCTTGATCCCCTGATTCCGTCCTCGACTGATCTCTACTGCCTCCAGCTTCTTCCATTTTAGAATTTTTCTCACACAATGCACTATCGTCACTTCCAATTTCCACTCCTTGACTCCTTAACCACTCCTTTCTCTGCATACGTTCTAATCACTCACACACACTCTAAAACACTCTTAAATTTATACACGAACAGAAACTCTCTCTCTCAGATCGCCAGTTTCCTGGAATAAAATCACAAGAAATTTTATTTGGAACTCGAGCCCCACCTTGGGCGCCATGTCTGCTGTGTATCCTACAAAAAGCCTCACCAGAGTAAAAAAAAATATTCGAACCTCTCGAATTTGGCACCAAGATTTGCTGTGATTCCCGCCCTGTTGAATCTCTTCTGAGAATCGCCTCTTTACTCTTTCCGCCTCGGCTGCTCACCTAGTTAAAACTTTCATCCTCATTCATAAAAAAAAACAAACACATTCCTACCACAAACATCAACGTTAACTCTATTTACATCAATATTCATAATACATTAAAATTTCAAAATTAAATTGTAGCATAAATTTCAGTATCATAAAATTTCAAGATTAAATTTGTCATCATTTTAATTTGCATCCAGAATTAAAGTCCTTGTAGGATGCCTACTAAATAAGTTACAATATGTGCAGACCTAAGTCTGAATAAAAGGGAGTATCTTCCACCCCTTTACGTTAATTAAATAGGTTAGTCTAATTGAGCATAAAGACATTCCCAAATTTTCATCATAATCAAAACATAAACTGCTAAATACTCCTTTCTACTTAAACAAAAAAATTTTACTTTAAATTCAAAATTTGTTGTTTATACAAATTCACTACTGTCCATTTTTTTATCAAATAAATTATAAAGATATCCAACACACACACCAAAACATCAAAGTTCGAACAAAATTGTATAATTTACCTGAAGGTTACTGCACTAGTGGCTTCAATGTACATCGTCCTTGTTAATTTCACCATTCCAACTGGGTTATGTTTCCGTCCTCAGATTCCTGGTCGCCTTTTAAAATTCATCTACAACACCATTCGTTTAACAAGTGTCAGGGCTTCTCAGGAACGCATCTATGTATATCGAAATCTTGTTTTGTGGATCCAATCCCGTTTACGAATAACATTTGATTACTAACATTCCCGAAAAATAGCACTGAAATTCATAATTCTTTCACGCTATACCCAAAACTGCCTACTTTTGTTTATTCATTTATCATTGCAAATTTTTATAATTGGTACAGTAATACTCGCAAATATAACTAAACTTTATTACCTTGTATCTTCTTTTCTAAGTGCACTAATGCATAATAACTTGTATCGTAGTACGTAAAGAGCAAACTGTTTTAAAGTATTCAATAATCACAAAATATACGAGCAAACTCTTTAAAGTATTGAATCAAAATCGAAAATCTAATAGAGCGAAACTGTTTAAAGTCCGGGTTTATATACTAGCTCGCCTGTACGTCGGTTTAGTCCCGCCACGGACAATTTACAGAATTTCGCATACTCTGTTCCCTTTTCGACAGTCCGGCACGCGGTTCTACAAAATTTGCACACGCGCCAGTTGAAAATCTAAGAACTTTCACACGGCTCGCAAACACGTCCGAGAACACTAATTAGTTTTGTATAGAAATCGTTACGTTTACACCTCTCATATCTGCAACTTATTTTCACCAATCGCAGCCCTCGTGACGCTACACAAATCACGCCTTTAATTATTAGTGTCTCTGCTTGAAGCATTTTATCCTTCCTTTTCTACCTTGGACTGAGTGGTACAAATCAATACTCTTTACTATCGGTTATTTCAATCCACGTGGATTCTTATTTTAATATAAGCTACGGTTTATCCAACCGTTTGCAATATACGCAGAATTTTCATGTTTATCCAAACAAATTAAACAGAAATTGACTTTTAAAAATACGCAGGTGTGCTCCTAAATAACGTTTTAATATAATTCTCAGAGCCTTTATTTCATGGTATTTTAACCTTGGATTTTCACAGGCTTTTATGCTTATTATATTATTAATAATGGTTCAATTAACTCCAACTAAAATAATAATGAATGGCATTGACTTCTACCCTTTAATTTTTAGCGAATACGCACTAAATATTAATTTATTATTTGTACACTTTGTTTAATACCCATTACTTAAAACTTGAATTAATTAATATAAATTTTGCACGTAATTTCTATTTGTTTCTTGGAGCAATTAACTTAAATACACGTTGAGCATTTTAATTCTGCTTCTTTTTATAGAAAGCGCCCTTATACACGGTGATTAAAATTATTTGATGTCGTTAATTAAGTTTCTACCCTGTTCTAAATTTGAGTATTTTCCCCCTATTTGAATACAAATAATCCCACTTATTTGAATGCAAATATAAAACATTTAGACTGCCAAAAAAAATTTACAAAAAAAATTGCCTATCTCACTCTACCCTTATCTTTCTAATTTACCTAACTTATATCCAATCCTAAAAATTTTTACACCTATCCTATATCCCTATCCTATTCTTAACTCTCACCTAATAAACTGAAATTATCCCTAACTTCATCCTACTTATCCATCTAACCCTATATACGTCCTATCTACCTATCCTATTCCTATTCTATTAACTAATCTTCACTATACTTCACTTAATTACGCGTACTTTTTCCCAAAGCTTCCTTATACACGGTGATTAAAATTATTTGATGTCGTTAACTAATTTTCTACCCTGGTCTAAATTTGAGTAATATATATATATATATATATATATATATATATATATATATGATACATTTCCATTACTTACATTGCACAGAGCTTTCAACTTTTTTTTGAAGTTTACTAGGGTAAAGTGGTCTTGATCCGATCGACTTTCCCCGATGTGATTTCGACAAAGTCTAGTAGGGCGAACTAATCTTGAAGCGATCGACTACCCGAAGTGATTTCAACAAAGTCTACTAGAGCGAACGTATCTCGACCGCGATCCACTCACCGAAGTGATTTCGACAAATTCTACTTGGGCGAAGTGGTCTTGATACGATCGACTTCCCGAAGTGATTTTGACAAAGTCTACTAGGGCGAATTGGTCTTGATCCGAACGACTCCCCGAAGTGATTTCGACAGCCTACTACGACGAAGTGGTCTTTATTCGATCGGCTCCCCGAAATGATTTCGACAAAGTCTACTAGGGCAAAGCGATCTAGATCCAATCGACTCCCACTAAATGATTTCGACAAAGTTTACTAGGGCGAAGTGGTCTTGATACGATCGGCTCTCCGAAGTGATTTCGACAAAGTATACTAGGACAAAATGATCTTCATCCGATCGACTCCCCGAAGTGATTTCAACAGTCTACTAGGGCGAAGTGATCTTGCCCCGATCAACTCCCCGAAGTGACTTTGATAGTCTACTAGGACAAAGTGATCTTGATCCTATCGACTCCCGCAATGACTTTGACAGTTTACTAGGGCGGAGTGGTCTTAATCCGATCGACTCCTCGAAGTGATTTCGACAGTATACTATGGTGAAGCAATCTTGATCCGATCGACACCCTCTAAGTGATTTTGACAAAGTCTTCTAAGACGAAGTGGTCTTGATCCGATCGACTCCCCCAAAGTGATTTTGACAAAGACTACTAGAGCGAAGTGGTCTTGATCCGATCAACTCCCTCGAAGTGCTTTCGACAAGGTCACTAGGGCGAAGTGGTCTTGATCCGATCGATTATCCGATCGTTTCTCCGAAATGATTTCGGCATGGTCACTAAGGCAAAATGGTCTTGATCCGATCGACTCCCCGAAGTGATTTCAACAAAGTCCACTAGGGCGAAGTGATCTTGATCCAATCGACTCCCCGAAGTGATTTCGACAAAGTCTACTAGGGCGAAGTTGTCTTCATCCGATCGGCTCCTCCAAGTGATTTCAACAAAGTCTACTAGGGCGAAGCGATCTTGGTTTGATCGACTCCCCGAAGTGATTTCGACAAAGACTGCTATGGCGAATTGGTCTTGATCCGATCGACTCCCCCCCACCAGTGATTTCGATAAGGTCACTAAGGCGAATTGGTCTTGATCCGATCAACTCTCCGAAATGATTTCGACAAGGTCACTAAGGCGAAGTGGTCTTGATCCGATCGACTCTCCGAAGTGGTTTCGACAAAGACTACTAAAGCGAAGTGGTCTTGATCCGATCGATTCTCCGAAGTGATTTTGACAAGGTCACTAGGGCGAAGTGCTTTTGGTCCGGTCGACTCCCCAAAGTAATTTCGACAAAGTCCATTAGGGCAAAGTGGTCTTGATCCGATCAACTCTCCAAAGTGATTTCGACAAAGACTACTAGGGCGAAGTGATCTTGACCCCGATCAACTCCCCGAAGTGATTTCGACAAAGTCTACTAGGGCGAACGGATCTTGATCCGATTGGCTCCCCCGAAGTGTTTCGACAAAGACTACTAGGGCGAAGTGATCTTGATGCAATCGACCCCCCCGAAGTGATTTCGACAAAAACTACTAGAACGAAGTGGTCTTGATCCGATCGAATCTCCGAAGTGATTTCGACAAAGACTGCTAGGGCGAAGTGGTCTTGATCCGATCGACCCCCCCGAAGTGATTTCGACAAAGACTACTAGAACGAAGTGGACTTGATCTAATCGGCTACACAGGAGGTGATTTTGACAAAGTCTACTAGCGCGAAGTGGTTTTGGTCCGGTCGACTCCCCAAAGTGATTTCGACAAAGTCTACTAAGTCGAAACGATCTTCATCCGATCGACTCCCCGAAATAATTTCGACAAAGTTTACTAACAGGAAGTGGTCTTGATCCGGTGGGCTCACCGAAGTGATTTCGACAAAATCTACTAGCGCGAAGTGGTCTTGATCCCATCGACTTCCCGAAGTGATTTTGACAAAGTCTACTAGAGCGAAGTGATTTTGATCTGATCTACTCCTCAAAGTGATTTCGACAAAGTCTACTACAGCGAAATGATCTTGGTACGATCGGCTGCAGGAGGTGATTTCGACAAAGTCTACTAGGGCGAAGTGGTCTTGATCCGGTTGACTCCCGAAGTGATTTTGACAAAGTCTACTAGGGCAAAATGGTCTTGATCCGATCGTTCCACGAGGTGATTTCGACAAAGTTCACTAGGGCATCTTGATCCTATTGACTCCCTTAAGTGATTTCAACAAAGTCTGCTAGGGCGAAGTGATCTTGATCCGATCAACTCCCGGTGTGATTTTGGCAAAGTCTACTTGAGCGAGGTGATCTTGATCCGGTTGACTCCTAGAAGTGATTTCGACAAAGTCTACTAGAACGAAGTTATCTTGATTCGCTCAACTTCTCAAGAGAGTGCAAGGCATAGAGAGGGCGGGGCGTAGAGAGGGTGGGGCGTAGAGAGGGCGGGACGTAGAAAGAGCGGGGCGTAGAAAGGGCGGGGCGTCGTAAAAGCGGGGTGTAGAGATGGCGGGGCGCAGAGAAGGCGGGGCGCGGAGAGGACGGGGCGTAGAAAGGGCAAGGCGTAGAGAAGGCAAGGCGTAGAGAGAGCGGGGCGTAGAGAGTGCGGTGCGCAAAGATGGTGGGGCGTAAGGAGAGTGGGCCACAAAGCGAGTAGAGGCGCTCAAAGCAGTCCCGTAGGGACTACAAACCGCTTCTAGTAGTTTTTATAAAGTGCAAAGCGTGCTGCCATAAGCTCTAGCAGTAAGATGTTTCACAATTTTTTTATGCAACTGCCTCAAAATGCGACATTATTTTTCATAAAGTTTATTAAGTGCTGCCATAAAATCTAACAGTAATATTCTGGTGAACGTCTTTAAAAAATGATTATCTTATAGTCTTTGCAATTTCTAAGTAGACCTGCGTCTTACCATTTGTGACGTCAAATTGTAGCGACGTTGCCACTACCAAAATCCTATTGCTACATGACTATAATAGCGCCATTGTTAGAATACAGAGATTAAATATATTTAATAGCAGATGATGAATGTGATTTGTTACTTTTTACAAAAGTATTTTTAGGATACATTTCTATCGACAACATTGCAGATTAAAGTCATTAATTAACAATATTCTTTATTTATTTCTATATTTTTAGCACTGAGCATATATTAAATATAGTTGCGTATTTCTAATGCGCTTGATTTTATGGTCATTAGTATATTATACCGGACACGGAATAATAACCACAGTTATTCAAGAGGTTATGTTATTGGAATTATAATTTAAACGTTTTGATTGTGTAATTTAAATATTTATCTACCGCGTGAGGGTATCCAATTAACAATAAATAATAAATGACAGGACCTCTAACACTATCGTACCCTCACGTTTCGGGACGTTGCCTCGCAAGCTGCAGCAGTCGGTGAAGGGGGTTCATTAAACAAACACACTGAGACGAAATTCCGATTGTTTTATTAAATGGCTACTAACTAAAACTTCAACTAATTACATATGCATAACAAAAATATACAGTAAATAACCTTATTTACAATAGGGCGCCACCATGGGAATTAAACGGCCCATGGACCAATCGCGGTAATAGCCCTCGTAGCACTTTGTTCGTGGGCGATGAACCCAAAATTGCAGGACAGAAAATAAGTCACTTTCACAGGGGCTTTTAAAGTCTCTGGCTAGCAAAAACACAACTTAACTAAACTTAACTAACAAACATATTTTTGAATAGTAATACAGTTCTAGGTGTAAACACCCCAATAACAAAAATTTATTAATGCTACCTTAGTCTACCTAACTTGCATAGTGCGACGACCCTTTTTTTAACCACGGGGTCATCTACACCAGGAAAAATACGACCTTCTCAAGGGTCAAATAGTACCGTAACGTGACTTCGGACCTGAGCTTTGCATTCTCAGGTAGTCTCGTGGGTTAGTGATTAACGGCCTCTGACACCATCGAAACACAATATAATAGAAGACCCTTCTAAAACGATGCGGTCTCCAAAGCAATAATATAACGGATCAATTTACTTGAACTGGGCTTTCACCCGGAGTTGTATTTTATGGAAGTCGACAAATACTGTATTTAAACAAATAACTGACTTATACTGCATAACACAGCCTTGAGTTCATGGCTATATCACATATACTAATTACTTACTCAGAGAAATAATTAACTTAGAACATAACGGCACGCACTTGACTTCAGAGAAATAAAATACTTCACTCAATCTGGCAAATAACAGCCCTTTAACCTCTAACGCGTCTGGAAATAAACAACCCCCATTCCCACCGGCTGGCATCCTTATATACCTTTAAGTTAATTGAAAAATAACCCCTTTTTTGGCTCTCATACCGGCTTAGGATACGCCGGTCGTAAATCTTTAAGATTAATTAAACTGCCAATGCCTAAGAATAGCCACACAAGTAGCTCTCCGAACTAATTTTTAGTTGAGTATTCCGCTAATTGAAAAATTCCTTCCGACCACCCAGACATAAATAGGGTCCTAGAACATGATTGACATCTAATCATAGATAGCAACTAATCTGATATATTTAGTGCTTTTGAAGTAAAGTGCCTTTAGAAAAGTTGATTAACTCTTGGATTAGACCTTCCTGGAAACTTCGCTAGGACGCTACTTGGGTAGTCTTGCAATCGTTACAATTACAGACATATTTATGTTACCAGACCTTCATTCTAATAATTTGAATGCTAAAATTAAACTAGAAAGTAGCTATTTTTAGAAATCATAGAACTAATTAGAGCGTATTAAAACAGTATGTTACAATTGCACAAATCGAAAAAGAAAAGGACAAAATTACAATTCCATTTGTAAGTAAAATTCTCATTAACTTTGAATAATTAGGATATATCACTTTAAAATAATTTTTTAGATTTCCCTGAAACCATCTGCAAAGACTAAAGTTATGTTATGTACAATGCAAACGAAGGAGATAACACTTTTAAATCACCCTAAAATTTGTGGTGATCATTTTACTTCTGATTATTAGTATGGAACTGGATTGAATATGTAATGTTTTCAAAGAATTTCCAACAACTAAAACTATGTATCAGGATAAAGGCTTTAAATGAACCAACTTTGAATTCTGTTCTTGAAGTATGCCGTTATTCAAGAAAAGAATAACTGTTAGAGAATTGTTAATGTTCCCAGTAAAAATCCACAATTGTAAGTTATCTCCACAGTCAGTGTCATAAGCTAAAAATGAAAACCTTATAACCAAAAGGTTCAGCGACTAATCATTTCGATGGAATTCTTAAAGATGTAAACAGCAGTTTGTTAAATATACAAAAGCATGAAGGCACAAAAATCTTCCAAAAAATAGGCATTTGCTTTATTACTCTTCGAGGCCATATAATTGTTGCAGGTAACGGAATAGTTTGAAACATAATTCAATATTCAATTTACCATTTTTTGTAGATTGGTATAATATAAAGACTTTGACCTTACCTGTATTTAGCACCTCCAAAGTTTAAGCTAGTGTAGTATTGACCAGTTCGTCACCAGTATGTTTATTACATCCTTTGAAACTGAAAGCTGTTAGAATATCTAAAATTCATTATCCTGAAAATGAATTTGCAGTCCATGTTTTAAAGACGGGTCACTCAAGAATTTAACAAGTATTAACAGCTTGTAATTTAACAATAAAATATATATGGTTGTACTTGTTTATTATACATAAAGTTTAAGATAGTTATAATTAAATTAAAAGTACATCGTGTAAAAAGTTTTTTTGATTCTAAGTAGCCATGCGTTTGGTTGACTAGTTCAATTTAATTGAAAATCTGAATAACTGTCATCACTATCACCAATGTTAATAATTAGAGGTGCATTATCTTCTTGATCAAATTTGATCTCACGTTTCCACCAATCTTTGATAATTTTTTCTGCATGTTCTATCAAGTGTGCCCAAATCTCTGGTATTATTTTTTCTAATGTTTCTTTCCACATTTGTAAAGTTTTCAACAGACCTCCCATCTCTTCCACCGTTTCGGTTGTAGTAGCTGTTACTAGGCGGCTCCGTGGCGTAGTGGTATGTGTGTGACTACTACGCCCAAGGTCCCGGGTTCGAATCCCGACACGGTCCGCTTGAAAAATGTTAGGCGAGCATTTTTCACAAAAATACACCCTCGTTCGGATGAGAGGTAAAATGGAGGTCCCGTGTGTGAGTGTTGTCACGCACGTTAAAGATCCCTACCTTGCTTGGAACAGCA
Organism: Platerodrilus igneus; assembly: GCA_036346225.1. Taxonomy (NCBI): domain Eukaryota; kingdom Metazoa; phylum Arthropoda; class Insecta; order Coleoptera; family Lycidae; genus Platerodrilus; species Platerodrilus igneus. Next base: position 11,493,462 of record JARFIW010000791.1, read on the forward strand.
AGGGTTCGGCAAAATTCCAAATTTTTCAGGTAAAAAAAAACTCGCTTCCTGGCCAATGTAGTACCTTCGGGTGGAGCATTGGAAAATCACATGTAATGTAGTAGCTGTTACTACCACCCCATACATTTTCAATTGCATTGAATATGCAGTGATACGGAGGCAATCTTAACACCTTATGTCCATATTGTTCGGCCAGCAAATATGCTTTAAAAATCTTTGGCGGTTTATACCTAAAATTTTTAATTAATACTGATATGTTATAAAGCACATAATTTTGACTTACATCGTCACAAGTTAAATAGGTTTTGCTTAAAATCATTAGTTCCATAAGAAATTGCTTATTTAGTGTCGCTCTACAATTTTACTTTTTTTCTAGAAACTGTTAGATGTTTTATTTAACAAGTATAATAATACGATATGTCTAAAATTATTGCAAAAAATTTTTCCAAAATCTTTAATAATTAATTTTCAAATTTTGCTCTCTGTAGTAAATTAGGTTTTTTTGTGGAAGACGAGAGAAATCAATTTCAGCCACATTTAGTAATTCATTTACATTTCGGGCATATAATGTACCTAAAAGACTAATTACATTATACTGTATTAAGGATAAGTAGATATGACACCAACCTTTTTCGAACAATTTGTGTGCTCTAACTGTTCTTATTGCACGCTTTGCTAGGTACGGCTTACGGCACCATTCTGAAAAAGCCATGTTTTGTCTAAAAACACAAAAATGCTACAGATTCTCTTCTTTTATTTTCATATATACTCCGGATTCGAATTCCATTTATTCATAATATTTAATAGTCTCATTAAACCTATTCTTGGATTATCTTTCAGCCATTTAAATCCAAGACTGTATTTAGGGATTGTTCACTAACTTTAAAAAACTCAACATGTTTCAAATTCAACCATCAAGTGTCAACAGAAACGTGATAAATCGAAAATAATTACATGTTGCACTATAAATGTAACTGGAAAACAAATACTAGCGATTTTCACGCAGCCTATAAAGGTGATCAAACTAGCAACAAGTAGCTTAGTTCTGGGTCTAAATGAATCTCGTTCATCGTCCTTGGTTATTAGAGTTCAGTTTAATACTAATATGAGTTGTGAATAGCACTGTTTGAAGTAAAAACCAGCCAAATATCAATATATAAAAACGGAAAAATTTAAGAGGTCGTTATTTGTGTGAAGTTAGCGATGACTTTTCCCAGCGATGACTTTTGTAAGACTGACATGCATAAGGCATCGCTGAGCTGTCAAATTATAAATTACGCTCTAACTAAACGAACACAATGCACACTGCATCAATATGTTTAAAATATATTTAACAATTGTGCGTTATTAATAAAAGAGATTCTTTACAAACTTAGAATAATTTTAATGTCACACCTAAGTAGTCATACCCCATAGCCAGGAATAAGAGTAGTTTTGATAGCATAAAATGAGCAAAATATTCCTATTTCCTTTTTTTCTTAATTCTGGCGAAGTTCTTAAAGTGCAAACGATCGCTATAAATTAACCACTACTAAGCACACCTGAGTACAAAATATCAGGTCAATATTGTTCGCGGAAAATAGTTTTGTACACATCGAAACTTGAAATTCTTGGATATTCGTTTTTTTCCTCAATTTTCGAAAATTCTTTGCCGTGCAAGTCATCGCTATAGGGTGTTTGTATTAAACACTACAAAGCACACCTGAGTACAAAATATCAGGTCAATATCGTTCGCGGAAAGTAGTTTTGTACACATCGAAACTTGAAATTCTTGGATATTCGTTTTTTTCTCAATTTTGGAAAATTCTTTGCCGTGCAAGTCATCGCTATAGGGTGTTTGTATTAACCACTACTAAGCACACCTGAGTACAAAATATCAGGTCAATATCGTTCGCGGAAAATAGTTTTGTACACATCGAAACTTGAAATTCTTGGATATTCGTTTTTTTCTCAATTTTGGAAAATTCTTTGCCGTGCAAGTCATCGCTGTAGGGTGTTTGTATTAACCACTACTAAGCACACCTGAGTACAAAATATCAGGTCAATATCGTTCGCGGAAAATAGTTTTGTACACATCGAAACTTGAAATTCTTGGATATTCGTTTTTTTCTCAATTTTGGAAAATTCTTTACCGCGCAAATCATCGCTATAGGGTGTTTGTATTAACCACTACTAAGCACATCTAAGTACAAAATATCAGGTCCATATCGTTTGCGGAAAATAGTTTTGTACACATCGAAACTTGAAATACTTGGAATATTCGTTTTTTTCTCAATTTTGGAAAATTCTTTGCCGTGCAAGTCATCGCTATAGGGTGTTTGTATTAACCACTACTAAGCACACCTGAGTACAAAATATCAGGTCAATATCGTTCGTGGAAAGTAGTTTTGTACACATCGAAGCTTGAAGTTCTTGGATATTCGTTTTTTTCTCAATTTTGGAAAATTCTTTACCGCGCAAGTCATCGCTATAGGGTGTTTGTATTAACCACTACTAAGCGCACCTGAGTACAAAATATCAGGTCAATATCGTCCGTGGAAAATAGTTTTGTACACATCGAAACTTGAAATTCTTGGAATATTCGTTTTTTTCTCAATTTTGGAAAATTCTTTGCCGTGCAAGTCTTCGCTATAGGGTGTTTGTATTAACCACTACTAAGCGCACCTGAGTACAAAATATCAGGTCAATATCGTCCGTGGAAAATAGTTTTGTACACATCGAAACTTGAAATTCTTGGAATATTCGTTTTTTTCTCAATTTTGGAAAATTCTTTGCCGTGCAAGTCATCGCTATAGGGTGTTTGTATTAACCACTACTAAGCACACCTGAGTACAAAATATCAGGTCAATATCGTTCGTGGAAAATAGTTTTGTACACATCAAAACTTGAAATTCTTGGAATATTCGTTTTTTTTTTCAATTTTGGAAAATTCTTTACTGCGCAAGTCATCGCTATAGGGTGTTTGTATTAACCACTACTAAGCGCACCTGAGTACAAAATATCAGGTCAATATCGTTCGTGGAAAGTAGTTTTGTACACATCGAAGCTTGAAGTTTTTGGATATTCGTTTTTTTCTCAATTTTGGAAAATTCTTTGCCGTGCAAGTCATCGCTATAGAGTGTTTGTATTAACCACTACTAAGCACACCTGAGTACAAAATATCAGGTCAGTATCGTTTGCGGAAAGTAGTTTTGTACACATCAAAACTTGAAATTCTTGGATATTCGTTTTTTTCTCAATTTTGGAAAATTCTTTGCCGTGCAAGTCATCGCTATAGGGTGTTTGTATTAACCACTACTAAGCACACCTGAGTACAAAATATCAGGTCAATATCGTTCGTGGAAAGTAGTTTTGTACACATCGAAGCTTGAAGTTTTTGGATATTCGTTTTTTTCTCAATTTTGGAAAATTCTTTGCCGTGCAAGTCATCGCTATAGGGTGTTTGTATTAACCACTACTAAGCACACCTGAGTACAAAATATCAGGTCAATATCGTTTGCGGAAAATAGTTTTGTACACATCGAAACTTGAAATTCTTGAATATTCGTTTTTTTCTCAATTTTGGAAAATTCTTTGCCGTGCAAGTCATCGATATAGGGTGTTTGTATTAACCACTACTAAGCACACCTGAGTACAAAATATCAGGTCAATATCGTTCGCGGAAAATAGTTTTGTACACATCGAAACTTGAAATTCTTGGATATTCGTTTTTTTCTCAATTCTGGAAAATTCTTTACCGCGCAAGTCATCGCTATAGGGTGTTTGTAATAACCACTACTAAGCAGATCTAAGTACAAAATATCAGGTCAATATCGTTCGCGGAAAATAGTTTTGTACACATCGAAACTTGAAATTCTTGGAATATTCGTTTTTTTCTCAATTTTGGAAAATTCTTTGCCGTGCAAGTCATCGCTATAGGGTGTTTGTATTAACCACTACTAAGCACACCTGAGTACAAAATATCAGGTCAATATCGTTCGCGGAAAGTAGTTTTGTACACATCGAAGCTTGAAGTTCTTGGATATTCGTTTTTTTCTCAATTTTAGAAAATTCTTTGCCGTGCAAGTCATTGCTATAGGGTGTTTGTATTAACCACTACTAAGCACACCTGATTACAAAATATCAGGTCAATATCGTTCGCGGAAAATAGTTTTGTACACATCGAAACTTGAAATTCTTGGATATTCGTTTTTTTCTCAATTTTGGAATATTCTTTGCCGTGCAAGTCATCGCTATAGGGTGTTTGTATTAAACACTACAAAGCACACCTGAGTACAAAATATCAGGTCAATATCGTTCGCAGAAAGTAGTTTTGTACACATCGAAACTTGAAATTCTTGGATATTCGTTTTTTTCTCAATTTTGGAAAATTCTTTGCCTTGCAAGTCATCGCTATAGGGTGTTTGTATTAATCACTACTAAGCACACCTGAGTACAAAATATCAGGTCAATATCGTTCGCGGAAAATATTTTTGTACACATCGAAACTTGAAATTCTTGGATATTCGTTTTTTTCTCAATTTTGGAAAATTCTTTACCGCGCAAGTCATCGCTATAGGGTGTTTGTATTAACCACTACTAAGCACAATTGAGTACAAAATATCAGGTCAATATCGTTCGCGGAAAATATTTTTGTACACATCGAAACTTGAAATTCTTGGATATTCGCTTTTTTCTCAATTTTGGAAAATTCTTTGCAGTGCAAGTCATCGCTATAGGGTGTTTGTATTAACCACTACTAAACACACCTGAGTACAAAATATCAGGTCAATATCGTTCGCGCAAAATATTTTTGTACACATCGAAACTTGAAATTCTTGGATATTCGTTTTTTTCTCAATTTTGGAAAATTCTTTGCCTTGCAAGTCATTGCTATAGGGTGTTTGTATTAACCACTACTAAGCACACCTGAGTACAAAATATCAGGTCAATATCGTTCGCGGAAAATAGTTTTGTACACATCGAAACTTGAAATACTTGGAATATTCGTTTTTTTCTCAATTTTGGAAAATTCTTTGCCGTGCAAGTCATCGATATAGGGTGTTTGTATTAACCACTACTAAGCACACCTGAGTACAAAATATCAGGTCAATATCGTTCGCGGAAAATAGTTTTGTACACATCGAAACTTGAAATTCTTGGATATTCGTTTTTTTCTCAATTTTGGAAAATTCTTTACCGTGCAACTCATCGCTATAGGGTGTTTATATTAACCACTACTAAGCACACCTGAGTACAAAATATCAGGTCAATATCGTTCGCGGAAAATAGTTTTGTACACATCGAAACTTGAAATTCTTGGAATATTCGTTTTTTTCTCAATTTTGGAAAATTCTTTGCCGTGCAAGTCATCGCTATAGGGTGTTTCTATTAACAACTACTAAGCACACCTGAGTACAAAATATCAGGTCAATATCGTTCGCGGAAAATAGTTTTGTACACATCGAAATTTGAAATTCTTGGATATTCGTTTTTTTCTCAATTTTGGAAAATTCTTTACCGTGCAAGTCATTGCTATAGGGTGTTTGTTTTAACCACTACTAAGCACACCTGAGTACAAAATAGCAGGTCAATATCGTTCGCGGAAAGTAGTTTTGTACACATCGAAACTTGAAATTCATGGATATTCGTTTTTTTCTCAATTTTGGAAAATTCTTTGCCGTGCAAGTCATCGCTACAGGGTGATTGTATTAATTCCTAAACGCGGCGATATATAGTTTTGATAAGCTTAACTAATTCAGTTTTTTTGGTTAGTTATTGGAGTGCGATTCATTGTTATAGGATATTAATATAAATACAGTCAGGCATATCCGAGGGTAAAATTCTACCTTATAGTGTATGTAACTCATCGTCAGCTTAATCTCAATTGCAGTGTAGCTTGCATTCGATACACTTATTACGTAATCCCTACCGGTGCTATTACCACCTCCATTTTTCATTACACACATATATATTTATATAGAACATCAGTTGCTTCGTGGTTTGTTTGTATTTAGCTGTGCCGGTTTCGATCACAATATGCCTACATTTTTGGGTTCCTCCATTTTGAGAGACGTAATCGTGTTGTTTTTTGGTTTTTGTGTCATAAGACGTGCAAGGTATATAGGTGGTTGAAGGAGAAATGTTTATGCGGCGGACCTTTGTAATGGAGGCCAAACCGTGCAACAGCTTGTTGCAAGGATTCAAAAAACCGAAAATTTCTCATCTGTTGTTGTTATCATGATAGGCGTGAATGATATTCTAAGGAGGCGTATTAAAAGCGACTACCGTCGCCTAATTAGATATTTTCAGAGGAGGCAGGAAATAAAACAAATCGTTTTATTAGCTACCATTCCTACGCCTCGTTATAATAATATGCAGATGGAAATTTGGAAAAAATTAAGGATGCACATATTGTCATACGCAACACAAGACCGGGTGCATTGCATTGATGTTGGCGACCATTTTCTCTCCAACCGGCGAATTAAAACTGAACTTTTTCGCAGGGATCAAGTACATCCCAACCAGGACGGTTTGCGCCTTAGTAGTGGGGTAGGGCCGGTCCTAATTCAAAACGCGACAGACGTATTTTCCATGTGTAGAATACGTCTGTCACGTTTTGAATTAGGATCGGCCCTATATAATTTCAATGTAAAATAGGTGTGAAAACATTTCAATGTAAAATAGTTGTGAAAACATGAATTCTTATATACTTTCAATGTAAAATGCTCGTGGGCACGTTTTGAATTAGGATGTGAAAACCTGAATTCTTTTCAAATGTAAAATACTTGTGGGCACGTTTTGAATTAGGATCGGCTTTATATTACTTTCAATGAAAGATATTTCAAAACACACGTATGTTGAAAAATGTAAGTGCAGAGAAGAATGTGTGTAGCTGTTTTGAATTCGGTTTTCTAGCGAGAAGTTACACGTGCACCGTTTTGAATTAGGATCGGCGTTATATACTTTTAATGTAAAATGTGAAAACCTGAATTCTTATATACTTTCAAATGTAAAATACTTGTGGGCACGTTTTGAATTAGGATCGGCTTTATATTACTTTCAATGGAACATACATACATACTTCAAAACACACGTAACTTGAAAAATGTAAGTGCAGAGAAAATGTGTGTGTAGATGTTTTGAATTTGGTTTTCTAGCTAGAAGTTATAAAGTATGACAGATGCAAAATATCGCAAATACTGAACGTGCGTGAAAAAGTTTACTTCGACAATGCAATTGTTAATATTGAAAAAACATACTCATCAACCTTATGCTAACACATCTTTAAACAATAACAAACTGGATTTTTTAAACAGAACGGTTACTACTACTATTTTTCTCTACAATACATTTATGCTAATATAGTTAAACTCGGGTAGATTGAAAGGTATGCTATTTTTAGATAAATCCAAAACGAAAAAAAAATGCGTACTTGTGAAGGTTTCAATCAATTTCTTCTTTTCTAAACCCTTCACAAATACTTCTTCACCGGGTCGGATAATTTGATTCAAATAAAGCGCTATATATGATAACACCATTCCAGCCGTTTCTTGCCTGAACAAAGCACGTTCATCATCAGAAAAAATTAATACCGAATTTTAATTTTTCCAATAACAACAATCTCACATAATTTTTTTCATTCAGCAGAGTTTTTACGTAAAAAAACGCGTAAGCAAAAAACAACTGTAAAAGAAATAGCATACAAATCAAAATAATTGCATAGCGAATTGCTTTGAATGCAATTGTTAAAAAAAATCGCCTTTATTTACGTTTTTATTCAAGACGATTTTCAAGCTTGAATCGTGCATGCGATTTAAAAAAAATTGCAGAGTCGTTTTCAGTACGTAACTATGACAAACAATTCGCTATGCAAGCATTTCCAATATTTACATACTGAAGGCAACTCTGAGCAAAACAACTGCAAAAGGAATTAGCATACAACATCATTTTTCATTCAGTTGCGTTTACTTCAAAAAAAATTCTTGTTTGCAGTATAATAATAATAAAAATGTTTTATACAACCTTTGATTTATGATGTGTACAGAAAATACACTATCATTACAGCGCTATTTTTTTGTGATTACATATGAAATATTTTAAATAAAAACAAAGCAAATTTTGAAAAAAAATGTCTCAGATTAAACCGTCTTTGTTTAATAATTTTTACGCACTCATGGTTTTTAAAAAAAAAACATTCTGCAGTTTTATTATATAACAGTACCTTTAAAGAATTTCACACAAAATTACCTATATATGCATGTAAATTGTGTCAGCGGTAATCTAAAACTTATTCTATAAATATTACTACTTAAGGATTTATTTGCATTGCATTATTTTTAAACGAAAAATTAATCTAAAGAAAAATATAATTTACACGCACTCATGGTTTTTTAAAAAAAAACATTTTCCAGTACGTTGATAGAACTAAAGAATTTTTCTTATTCAGCATGATTAGCGTAAAACATACACCCGCACAAATTACTATATCCCTATATATGCATATAAGGTCAATTTTTGTTAATTTTTTATGGAAAATAAATTATGCTAGCAGTAATATAAAACGAAATTAATCTAATTTAGGTTTTATTATGCGCCTTCTTGCAATTTCTTTTTCAGTCAATGAATGTAATTCATTATTTCTGCTGAGCAGTACCTATACTTTTCAGTAAAACTGAATGTGATTTTGTATCAAGGTTTATTTTATTATAAAAAAATGTGGCCAATTCAAACTTCTTCTCTGCATTGCCCTAAGCGAATAAAAAGAAACGTTGTAAAAAAAATTAAATCATGCCTTAATCGACTAATACAGTAATATTGACGGGAATTGATTTTACTTTCTGCAACGAAAACAATTTTTAACACAGTACTCGCTGGTCGTATGTATCAGTGGTTGAGGTACTAAGAATTCTTTTATCATCACTTGGATTAAGAACAATTTTGTTTTGTTTAATAGTAAACACATCATGTTTTTGACTGATATAATTAAACATTACTGTTTCTGTACAGTCTGAAATCGATTAAAAAATGTATAAACTCAAGTTCTTTCAGTTGTACTGAAAAAGTACGCAATTTGTTTTCAGAAAACGATGCAAATTTTTAATTTTTCTAACAGGTCAGTTTATTATTTAATATAAATATTTTACGTAGATTTTTTTTACCAACAGTATAGAAAAAAGTCTATGATATCGATTAAAAAAATGTATAAAAGTCAAGTTCTTTCAGTTGTACTGAAAAAAAGTAAATATTTCAAAATGATTTCTAGGTAAAATTTAATTTTTTTGTTTTGCAATTGACAACTTTAATTTTAAAAATATGGTATATACGCGTGCACAGTTTCGAAGCCAGACCAGTCTTCCATTAATGCTGACTAAGTGGATTTATTTATTATTCTGTTGATGTTAGCATTAAAAAAATTTATACATGACTGGCTTTATTAAATTTTCTATAGATTTCATATTTTCTACAATTGCTATCTAGACAATACCTTAGCATTAAATTCTTGCTTACATGAGTTGAATTTTCTGCTGTTCTTGTTGTTTAATATCCTTATATACTCAAGATATGTGTGTGTGTGATAATCGTTCAATCTTTATTGTCAAGTTGTAGTTGTGTGTTCTATAGAACAAATCAAAAATGAAAACCTTTTTTTTAAAAAAAAAAATTGTCCTTGTCAGGAAAGAATAATGATAGTGATTGGGTTAAAATTATTGAGTAGTTTATAGTCAATCCAAATTAAGTACTGGTGAAAAAATCGTTGACGCCGTGAGTAGATCCACCAATTGCAACGTACGACCTAATGACACCAATACAGAGTATGTATTCGTTAGCTTAATATATAGATTTAATTTTCTTAATGCATTTACTTGATATAATATTCATTTGAATCTTTTTTTTAGTTAACACGAAGAAGAACAACCAGAAACGACCGCGCGTCAAAGATGAAGAAGACAGCCCTCATAGAATTGATAATGCAATATTTTTTTTTAACCGTTCAGAGTTGGAGTGAGTTAGAACTGTTCTTTTATATTTGGGAACTTAAGTGAATTATAGTATGTTTATTCTAGAGTACATAACATTATATATATATATATATATATATATATATATATATATATATAAACTCAAGGGAAGTCACGGTCGTAACTTTGTTAGTACTTAAATTATAAGGGGTGTCGACCTAATTATTGAATGAAAAAGTTCTTTATATCATTCTTTTTATTAAAATTCTGTTAATCCAAGCTTTCGTTGTCAATTGGACAACTTCATCAGGGATCTAAAAATTGTGATACATTGGAAAACAATATTATAAATCGATTACTTACATTAATCAATTCTTTTCATTACAACCAACAAGTATAACAATACTTAACATTAAGTGTCAAATATCACAGTAAATAACTTTCAAAAACATTATTCTTACATTATTTATGTATCAGGTTGTTGTTCACCTCGTGCTGGGTTGGATTAAAAAGGATGTAAAACGAGTAACTTTTAATATAAATTCATTTCGCCATATCTTATGTCAGGTGATCAAGTTTAGATAGTAACTTGTCAATTTCTACATAATCGAGTACGTTCCTATAAACGTGTATGTTCCAAAATGTCTTTATTGGTTAATGTTCATTCCTACTCTCGTTACGATTGTCTTGTAAATGTAGTAGGTAGGTGTAAATGTTACTTAGTTGTTGTGTGTCGGTTTTTTTATTAATTTCAGCTTTTTGTTTCCATATATGGTACATTTCTAGAATTAATCTCTTGTTATAATTCAATTGCTTTGCTAGAATTTTTGGATTGTTCCAATCAATCGTATGATCGAGGTTGTTCAAAATATGTTCTGCTAATGCGCAGCGATTTTTATTAGTTTGAATGTCACTTTTGTGACATGACAGTCGTTGTTTTAACAAGGTACTAGTATGTCCAATATATTTTTGTTCACAGCTACAGGTAAGTTGATATACTAAATGTGATTGGTATAACTTTGGTGTTTTACTTTTTAGTTTGCTATACAATAATGCTCCAACGGTATGGTTGTATGTATAAGCTACTCTTACGTTTTCATCTTTAAACACTTTTCCAATCTTATTAGATAGTCCTGTAAGATACGGAAAAACTATATATTTAATTTCCTGTTCTGCTGGTGTCGATCGATGTACTGTATGTGTTGTATCATTATCTTGTAATAAGTTATTAATTATTTTTATAGGATAGCCATTTTTTAGCATTATACATTTTAACAATTTTCGGTTTTTCATATGAAAATCTGGGTGTGATATTTTTAACATTCTATTCCTCATTTGCTTTATTAAATTCATTTTCATGTTATTATTATGATCTGATTCATAGTGAATGTATCTATTGGATGCTGTAGCCTTTTGATACCAATCTAACTTGATTGTGGTCTTATCCCATACATTACTAATGTGTCTAAAAACGGTACGCTGTTGTTATTTTCTTCTTCAATTGTAAATTGAATATGTTTGTCATAACTGTTCATGATGTTGAGTATTTCTTGACTACCTCCTTCACTGGGAACCGCTAGAATTAAGTCATCGACATACTTTTGATAAACGGTACTTGGAAACTGAGTTTCAACAAATTAGTGTCCAATAAATCATCCATCACATATTGGGCCAAAATCGGACTAAGTTTAGAACCCATAGCACAACCAAACACTTGTATAAACAATTCTTCATTGAAGACAAAGAAATTGTTCTCCATAATGAAATTTATAATGTCCACAAATAATTTTTTCCCTCCCTTAAATGTCATTTTTATTAAGTCCCACTTTTTATATAATACCTTAATCACTACTTTGTTACGTAATTCTTGGGCAGCCACGTTGGGCGCCAAATTTATGCTACGTTGTTCTTGTAGCCGGGCGTAACACACAAAAAGAATCACGGAATGACCGGGCTCAATCGGAGATTAGGGGGGGTTGTAGAAAGCAAACTGACCGTACCTGTAAGAAAAGAATTAGAATACCTGAAAAAAAAATAGTTAAGTAAACCTGAAAAAAAAAAGAATGAAAAAAAAAACTGTTTGGATAATCTCTATAATATAGTAACGATAAAAGCAATATAAAAATTTTTAGTACAAAGTGAGGTAAGATTGGGGAGTAGCAGAAACGTTTCCTCACACACCAATTTAACATAAATCAGACAAAATTTTAATAAAAGATAAATAGATAAGCACAATTGATGAGTAACTCAGCAGCATTAGTCTTTCTTTTTTTTTTTAATTAATAGCATGCAAGTCTTTTGTAAAAGGTGGCAGAACGACAAAGATATGGTAAGCAACGGATAGATATTTAAAATAAAAAAAGTAGGAAATAGTTCACTTACAGAAAGTCCTGCAGATCGAAGTCCTTCACCCTTGATTATGATGGGGTTGATAGAATTTAGTACACTTTACACTAACGAAGCACTTCACCACACTTCACTGGTGTTAGCCCCAGACATTATCATACTGAATGGAACCATGTGGCATTGATAACTCATGTTAATTCTATTTCCTGAGACAATAATTCCGAAGTATTTTGTAACACTAGTTTAAGTTCAACTTTGTAAACCGGTAATCGGTTATATTTCGCACATAACGAAACTTGCGCAAGCAATAATCTATTTTAGATTCTTCGGTGTTAGAAAATTCAGAAACTACACTCTACCGTTAATATACAACCAAGCAATTTTAGGAATAAAGAACAATTACAAACGGACAGATATTTAAAGTAATAATAAGTATGAAATAGTTCACTTACACAACCAGGAGCACCGGAAGAGTTTCTATAGAATTGGAATAATTCGGCTACTGATCTAAAGCCTCCTGATAGTTTGGTAAGCCGGATGCACTGGTGTAGCTTGGCAAAGGTTCACAGTCTATTCGCGGGGGTAGAAGTTGTGGTACAACAGACAGGAACACATGTAACCCACGCAACTAAGAAACATTAAAGTTAGTATAATTCCGATCCAAACATCCGCCAAGAATTTTTCGTATTACGGATCTGTTTCAGCAGAAGAACTTCGTTAACTTCTAAAGCTAATTTCAGTTGGTAAAGGCATTGTTTGGATACGGCGAAACACTTAAAAACACGATCACGCTCGCAATCTCGTCTTTAAAAAGGTACGTTCATATTTTATTTACTTATTATTGACTGCGAGGTAAATTTCACATATCATTAATACGGAATGCAATTAATATATCAACAAAGGACAAACTACAACTACAAACTCAACAATTTATAGGAAATACCTCGAAACACTGCTAAACTCGTAATTTATAGCAACCAAGAACAACTGTAAACTACGCTAATCTGTCTATATATATATAGTCGTTGTTAACATAACACCTGAGCTTCTCTTATCTCAAACGAGAGTAGATAGCATAAAGACGAATTGTATACGGCGAATATTTATTTATTTATTCATGTAAATCGACGTTATACAACCAGCTATACAAAACGATGTATATTAAGTACGCTAGCTGACAGTGAACGTAACAACTTCTTTTGAAATGTTACCAAATAAATTAACCACATCTAATGAAATCACTTTAAAACCCTCTGGTATTACAAAATTGTTCATAAGTTCCGCAAAGTCAAAAGAGTCTTTTATGTAATATCGATTGTCTTTATTATAAGCACTTTTTAATATGTCCGCCATAATTTTCGCAATTATCTTACAAGATACTGACAATTTTAAAAAACTTAACAGGGATCCAACCCGAACAATTGAAAAAAAGAGTAATACTTATATAACAGCCTTAGAAAAATCTGGGCACTTGAGTAAACAAGAAGCCAAACAGGCCAAACAATACAATTCAGAAGCTCCGAAGTTATATGGTAACCCAAAAATTCACAAACAAGGTTATCCCATGAGGCCTATTGTAGCGGATGTACAAGGACCAACCAACAACATTGCGAAAAAGGCCTTTTTCAAGGCCAACATTTTTCTCTAAGAATTAAAAGTTACGCTGATCTTAAAACTAATACAGATTTTGTTCATTACATATAAATATTAATTAATTATTAATAATTTTCAGATAAAGGGCTCTCATATATCTCTTCAAAATAGTATTTCATATCCCTATTCATTTACAAGGTTTTAATTATGGATTTGTGCAACGTTATTTTACGTATTATTAATCATAAAAATTGCAATAGCCAGCAGAAAGAGTGGAAGTTGTAGATAACAAAATAAATAGACAGAGGGAGCACATATAAAAGATACAAATTTTATCAGCACTCGAGTGGGATATTGCATAGCATGTAAGATAAAAATTATCTGTTTGCAACAGACAACAAATATATAATAATACCCACTAACACTAACACGCCGCTGCGCTGCCAAAGTTTTTAATCATTATCTAGTGCAGGTGCAGCTTGTGACCTGTTTTTGTATATGTTTTGATAAGTGTAGGTAGAATCTAAATTTTATATGTAGGTGCGTTGTCTTCTCATATTGCTATCACTGACCTAAGCATGCATATTTTAAATTGATAAAGTTATTTTCTACTCTGCTAGAAATACCATAGAAGCGAAAATTATTCTAGGTTTCTTTTTAAAATACTACGTGTGTGTGTGTGTGTGTGTGTGTGTGTGTGTGTGTGTGTGTGTGTGTGTGTGTGTGTGTGTGTGTGTGTGTGTGTGTGTGTGTATTATAATTGGAATTTTACCTAAAATTTTTAAACAACAGAATCAAATATCTTTTTCATTTGAAGAATGGAACAACGTTAGTGATGCGATTAATTTAAATAAGAACATTGCTACATCAACCATGGTTGAAAATCGCTCAATTAGTCCAGCAAAATCACAAGATCTAAAAGGCTTTCGGTCTATCGATTCTGCAGGGAATGAAATGAACATAGAATCTTTAATCGGAACAACCCTTGTCCAAATTAATGTTTCAAGCGATGTAGAACAAATTAGCGTAGAACCAATAAATGTCGAAAAGTTAGATTTTAAAGTAACTCTTCCCTTAAATTCAAAGAATGATATATCTTCTCCTACGGGACCGCAAGTGCCAAATAACGCTTGCACCTATAAGGAAGGAGAAACGACTTTATCATCGGCGGAAATGCAAAAAATTTTTAATGGATATACTTTGATTCCCGGAAATTATCAAATAATAATAAAAAATAAGTTTATTTTTATTAATAATACTTGCATCCTTAATTTTCACAGCAAAAGATTTGCGAAACGAACTGACGAATTTATACTTTACGGAAAATGCGCCCAAATTGGCTGCAAAAATTCATAATAATTATTGTTAAAGTCCCAAGATTTGGCAACGACAACTTTCATCATCGACTTATGGTGTTTAGTTCTTCGCTTAATTATCACCATACGAAGCAGATAACAAGCCATGTACGAGGCCTAGAAAGGAAAATGTTGATGCAACAATTGAAAAATAAAAAACTTTACAATTTCAAGACGAACGGTTAAATAAATTAAATATGGATAGGGCAAAGCGAGGAAATCTAGGATACTTAAAATCAGAAACAACAATTAGGAAAATTGCCTCATAGCAAAAAGCCAAGAATGACCGGCATGAAGATGACATTTTTGATATGATCGAAGTGGGTAGAGAACATCCTGAATACGTTCAATTAACTGGCAACCCAATGTTTACCTATGTTTTTAGTAAAAAACAACTGCAATTGCTTTTAAAAGCCGCCAAAGAAAAACCTGATCTATTTGTTCATTTGGATGCAACAGGTAAAATGATTAGAAAACCACACGCCGATTCAAACATTGTATACTACTATTGCGGTGTGGTACAAATCGAATTCAACAAAAGAATTGTCCCGGTATTGGAGATGGTAAACACATCTCATTATGCTGGTACGATTGGTCTTTGGTTAGGTAATTTTAAGTTTTACGTTATTAAAGCAATTTAAAAATGGCCGGTTTTTCTTTATGTCACTTTATGTCACTTCGCACTATTAAATGCCGTTTGTGAATCGTGGAACCACAAGGCACTTCCAGAATATCTAGAAATGATGTTTGCTCTTTTACATAAACACGGAGAGGTCTGTTTCCATAATGTTATCAAAGTTTATATTTGCAGTACGCATTTCTTTAAAATTGTATGCGACGACATCAACAGCAATTTCGATGACTTAGAAGTCCGGATGCTTTTAAAAGAAGTTTTCGCTTCGTGTTTTAATTTTAATAGGCTCGAGATGTTTGTTACATAAGTACTTAATCTTAACGTTGTTCTATCATCAAAATATATTTCGCTTAAAGTCGAGAAAAAGTTTACAAATTTATTACGACACTGTGTCAACTCAGATGAAGATAAGACCTTATACGCTAACTATGAATATGTTGAAAGTGTCACTTGGGATAAATACCATAAAAGAAAAGGATTAGTGAGCGGCAGCCCCTTCTACAAATACTTTAAAGATAAATTAGTATCAGATGCATATAACGAAGACTCTGTCATCGGCGAACTAAATAAGTTCTATTGTCCTGAGTTTATGGCTATTATTATAAGAAAATACATACCTTTTCTTCCACTATGGGCATCCAAAGAACACACAATCAACCAGTAGAACGATTTTTCGGTATTGTCAAAAATTCAATATTAGGTGGACAAACGAATCAAAAATGCAGTCGAGTGTTGAGAAAAATAAGAAAGCATGTAATAGCTAGGCAGAAGGAATATATCGGAAACATAAAAAAAGCGCGATTAGCAAGCCGACGCGAGAACACTGTTCATCAGACGCGCATTTCACCCGACATGAGCATAACGGGAATAATAAGCCAAGAAACGTGGAACAAAACAAATAAAACCGCTCTCCCAAATTATTTCAAGCAGTGTAAGATTAGAAATGCTTTGGACATTGCACAATGCACCGAGAAGTCACTTCAAGCTGCACAATTGATAAATATTCCTGATAAAATTGACCGACACGATAACTTGATGGATATTAGCAATAATTCCAAAGTATACATGTGTGCGTACTGTAATTCACCAGAAGAAAATGGTTCCGATTGGGTTCAATGTGACAGCTGCGATAGTTGGGCTCACCAGCGTTGTATAGCGCCTGATGCAGAAAGAACTTTCTCTGGCCAATTTATTTGTATAAAATGCAACAGTGTTTTTTTTAATAACGAAACGAATTCGCCTTGCAACAATTTACAGAAAAAATGTTCCCTATATTTATTAAACCTTTATCATGAAGATACGTTAAAAATTGAAAAAAACACTTCAGGACAAGCACACAATTCTCGGTGGTTTCTGGAACGAGCTAAACGATTAACGTCTTCGAACTTTGGTGCTGTTTCCAGAGCGAAAAACGACCAATCTTTGGAAAAGTTAGCATATCGAATAATACATTCTCAAACTATAACCAATTTACCGCCAATTCGACATGGTGCAAAATATGAAATTGAAGCTATAAAAGCTTATCAAATTTTAAATCCGCATACTACCGTAAACATCTGTGGGCTAATGATTCATAAAGGAATACCTTATTTGGCTAGTTCTCCGGATGGCCTCATAGGAAGTTACGGTTTAATAGAAATCAAATGTCCCTTTAAAGCCAGACATCTGAACCCAGAAAAAGCAATAAAATCGGGAAAGATCGACTTCTTAAATAGGGATGGAACAATAAAGCGGAAACATAAGTATTTTCATCAGGTTCAAGGACAGTTAGAAATTGCAGAGAGAGCTTGGCGCGATTTGGTAACATACACCTTTAAAGGATTAAGCGTGATTAGAATCAAAAGAGAACCAGCATTTTGGAATAAAATGGAATTAAAACTTACACAATTTTATTTATACTATATTTTGCCTCAACTTGCCGACCCACGCGATGACACGGAAGATATTGTAAAAAAGCAACTCTGGGCATTTCAATCAGAACCATTTATATACCATCAAAACCAAGTTCGAAGGATTGCATGCTTTGATAATGGTTTAGTGAAGGACCCCGCATACTATAAAGATTTGTATGATAAGAAAGGTAAACAGTTGGATTACACAATTGGAATCTTTGATATTGTTCTGAAACGATTCGACCAGTTTTATAAAACAGACTTTGACAGTTTGGCTTCAAAAAATTGGCTTACCGGAGATGTTATAGATACAGTATTGCAAATGAACAACGATCCCAATAGATTTCATATTATTTCTTGTTCTATTGCAACTGTTATGCTTGAAGGACAATTTGAAGACTGTTTTGATGTGCAGCTAGATTACGATAAGATTGTGATACTGCCGGTAAACCAATCCCAAAATCGTTGGTGTTTGGGAATAATAGATTTTCCCCGCGAATCATTTATTTGGTTGAATTCCTTAAATTCAATAAGAGATGGTATTGTCACCTCCGAAATGAAAAAGTATTACCATAAGGTATTAAACTTTTAAAAATCAAGGAATCACTGGAAATTCGCTACTATTAGGAAAATAAAGGCAATTCCCCACATTAGACAAAAAAATGCTTTTAATTGCGGCTTATTTGTAATCTATTATTTTCAGCAATTGTTAAAATGTTTACCTTTATCCCAACCACCTAGCAACACTTTGGAACAAATGAGGGAAAACATAAGAACCCAAAATTTTAAAAAATCAAAATGTATAACGGAAATTTGTTATGTTTGTGGAAAGACGATCTTTGCTTCAAACGAATCTACTACGTGCTACTTCTGCAAAAGAGCATTCCACATCGTTTGCTCAAACGAGTACGGATTACAAACGGAAAGTTACAAGTGTGCACTATGTGTACAATACTTATAAGTGTAGCTCGTAATAGGACCATCTCAGACCCATATTTAATTTCTGTCGAACTGCAGCGGTATCTGACAAGTGTAAGCCCGCCATAGGGTCGCCTCAGAGCTATATGCAATCTTCGTTGAACAGCATCGGTATATGACAAGTGCAAACCCGCCATAGGGTCGCCTCAGAGCCATATGCAATCTTCGTTAAACAGCATCGGTACCTGACAAGTGTGAACCCGCCATAGGGTCGCCTCAGAGCCAAATGCATTCTTCGTTGAACAGCATCGGTATCTGACAAGTGTAAACCCGCCATAGGGTCGCCTCAGAACCATATGCAATCTTCGTTGAACAGAATCGGTAACTGACAAGTGTAAACCCGCTATAGGGTCGCCTCAGAGCCATATGAAATATTCGTTGAATAATATTGGTATCTTGCAAGTGTAAGCCCGCCATTGCGTCGCCACAGAACAATGTAATAACAGAGGAGGTTTTTTAGTCGGTGAAAGTCCGGCACTACCAAAGAGGTAGCCTGAATCATAATGGGTTTTCCTCCTCAAGATAAAGATAAAAAAAAACAGAATAATTAGTTGTTATTGCTATCAAACTTATCAAAACTCTTTTCCAACTTTCTTTACAGACCTAAAAATTTACACTCATATGTGTCAGGTGGTGGTTAACAGTGGTACCCTATAGCGAGGAATCGCATTCTAGACACTTCCCCAAAACTATTTTCCGCAACCGATAGTGACCTGATATTTTGTACTCAGGTGTGCTTAGTAGTGGTTAATACAAACACCCTATAGCCATGACTTGCACGGCAAAGAATTTTCCAAAATTGAGAAAAAAAACGAATATCCAAGAATTTCAAGTTTCGATGTGTACAAAACTACTTTCCGCGAACGATATTGACCTGATATTTTGTACTCAGGTGTGCTTAGTAGTGGTTAATACAAACACCCTATAGGGATGCCTTGCGCGGCAAAGAATTTTCCAAAATTGAGAAAAAAAGCGAATATCCATGAACTTCAAGTTTCGATGTGTACAAAACTATTTTCCGCGAACGAGATTGTCCTGATATTTTCTACTCAAGTGTGCTTAGTAGTGGTTAATACAAACACCCTATAGCGATGCCCTGCGCGGCAAAGAATTTTCCAAAATTAAGAAAAAAAGCGAATATCCATAAACTATATTATATAGAGACTCTATGAAGAAACAACTACTTAAGAATTCATATGATACTCGACTTGCTGATCAATACAGAAATTATAGAAATTATGTTACTAAACTAATTAGGAAATGCAAAAATCAGTATTACCTTACCAAAATTACAGAGTCCAACAATAATCCAAAGAAAATCTGGTCTATAATAAATGACAGTTTAAACAAACAAAACAAAAACATAAATCGTATTCCTGACATCTTAGGAAACGAGTAAAATTGAATTGTTTGTCATGAAGAAAAAGCAAACATCTTCAATACACACTATTTAAACGTGGGACAAAATCTGGCCAGTAAAATAAACAAATCTTTCAATATACACAAGGATTTCATTAAGGCAAAACTTGTAGCTATTTCTATGTACATGTGTCCAGCGACATCCAAAGGAAAATTTCCAGATTCTTTAAAACATGCAACTGATATACCAATTTATAAATCGTCTACGCGAAATATCATTTCTAATTATCGTCCTATTTCGCTTATTAGTAATATTGCAAAGATATTTGAAAAAATTATTAAGATTAGATTATTATCATTTTTCGAAAAGTATAACCTATTATCGAAGTCCCAATATGGATTTAGAAGTAACATGTCAACTGATAGAGCTATATATGAACTCGTTAATAATATTACCGAAGGTTTGTATCTTAACACAAAGAAATTAGCTGTCTTTCTTGATCTTGCAAAAGCTTTCGATACTGTACAGCATGACTTGTTATTAACTAAATTACAAAACATGGGTATCCGAGGAACTCCATTAATGCTTTTAAAATATTATCTAAGCAACCGTACTCAAAGGGTAAAAATTAATAATGTTGTCAGCGATGAAGGCTTAATAAATTGTGGTGTTCCACAAGGAACTGTACTAGGTCCTACGCTATTCCTAGTATATATTAATGACCTATACTCGATAGATGTAGGTGCCAAATTCATCTCTTATGCTGATGACACAGTATTGATTTTTGAAGGGGAGAGCTGTGAGGAAGCCGTGAAAAGAGCAACAACTGGAATAAAAGTAATTAAAAATTATTTAGACCTTAGCCTACCCTCATTAAACATCGATGACAATAACTTTATGCTTTTTACTATATATAAAAATCATCAACCGGATATTTTTGAACTAAAATTGCATAACTATAATTGTAACAATGTTTCCAGATGTTCTTGCAGTGTAATTGGAAAAGCTAACGAGCTAAATTACCTAGGAGTACGTATCGATGCCTGCCTAAAGTGGGATGCTCATATAAAGATGCTAATAACTAGACTTAGAAAAAATATATATGTACTATACAATGTGAGAGACTTTCTAAACATAAAAATACTAAAAATGATATACTACGCCCTGTAGATTCGGTGTTGACCTATTCTATAATAAATTGGGGTGTTATATATAATGAGTCAATTAAACCCTTGGAAACACTACATAAAATGATATTAAAGATAATTTTGAAAAAAGATAAACTGTATCCAACACATCTTTTATATCAAGAATCGCAATTATTAAATGTAAAAAATAAATATAATAAAGCTGTTTTAGTCTTCCTTTACAAAAACCCCAATATGTTGAATAAACTTAACCATACCCACAACACAAGAAATCTTCACAATTCCTATGCTACTGTGTTACGTGCCAAAAATTTTGGCACTAGACATTTTTAATTAAGTTTTAATATGTAAGGATTTCGCGCCACAAATTTAAAAGACTTGTTGCGCGTATTTCCGTCACCTCAGAAGTGCATTGCGCGAGACTCGCGTCAACGCGTATGGGGGAAGAAGGAAGTGGGGAATTTCCGAAAGACGCGTACGGACTTGCCTCCAAAACGCGAACAAGAGTAGTTGGTCCGGTATCTTATCGTATCTTTTTGTTAAGTAGATCCCTTTTTTCTCTTATCTTTGATTATCGTTCCTTATAAACCCGTTCCCGTCGTTCCCGCTACATAGGAAGAAGACCAGCGAATTTGGATGCAACCTGGCTTAGGAGATCCACGACCCGAGAGATATTGGCGAAGCTACGGCGCGACCATCATGGAGTAATCCTGAAGGAAGCTCTACTTGTTCACGTAAGTGCCCCCTTTGGGGGTTTTCTTTAAAACTTATTCCCTTTATAATTTGTGTAATTGGTAAATTGTGTCGCCCTAATTTGCATATTGTGTGACGTCATCGAAATTTGCACGTCAATCTTCACATTATGTAATTGTCGTTACCAACTGTTATTTGTGTCGCATGTACCGCGTCGACGGGACTGTAACAACTGTTCCTAAAACAAGAACTACAATGCGTCAAAATTTTTTAACTTATACTGGTCCTCATCTTTATAATAAGTTACCATTAGAAATAAAGAAAATTAACAGTTTTCATTTATACAAAAAAAAATTACTTCTTATTTGCTACAGCAAAACAATGATTGAGGAACAAACAATAGTATACCGTATATACCATAAATGCAATTTTATTTATGTTATATTTGATATAATATACATTTTCATGCAACTTCTATAAATTTAGTACTTAATTCAGAATGCTCGTTGTACTAAATCTTGTTTGTATTACAATTATTTTTATTTCTATGAGACAAAACACCATCATATAGTCCTAACCACACTACTATTTTTACTATGTTATTTTCTTATTAATTAAGTAACACACATACAAGGACATTTAGTTCTTAGGTTTGATTGAAATTGTTATTATTCTAACTTGTATCGATATTGTAATTTGTAAATATTAAATGGTATTAAATGGTTATAAATGATATAAGGGGGTAACAGAATCCCAGCAGCAAAACCCTACACGATTATAGTAGTTGCCGTTTCCGATTGATTGCAGAATTTTTTTGGATACTTCACTGGTCTTCTGTATACCCCCCACTTTTTCCTAGATCATTAGATACATTTGATTCATCGTAATTGAAGATATTACTAGGTGGCACATCTTTTAAAGTATGTGATAAGTTTGTAAAATAAGCTTTAATTGTTTCTTTAGCAACTTTTCTTTGTGCTTGTTTAATATTTATGGACAAACGTTGAGCAAATGAACCTATGTTACTTTTCAACACACCTAGGACCCAGTTTCTTCCTGGCATGCTATTCACACACATTTTAACAATTCTCCTCCAACTATGTAAATAGCATTTGGCGATTATTCTTAAATCGGATAAGATTTACGGAAAACTCCTAATCTGCGCATTTAGCTGCAACCTATAAAATTGCCTTTTCTTCAGTACGAATAAAAACATCCTGCGCATCTGGATTGTGAATATGCGTCTCTCTCGCTTTCTCTCTCTCATATATATATATATATATATACATATATACATATACATATATATATATATACATATATACATATACATATATATATATATATATATTGTCGTGGAAATTATAGGTTAAGAAGGATAGATAGGTCTAGATAATAAAATTTTAATGACTGTGTATATAGGAAATAGAAACAATTTATTTACGAGCCAAATTAATCAGTTTAGATATTGAAAATGGACGGATACTAACATATGTTTGTATTTCTAAATTGGAATGTAAAATTTGCACAACGTGTAGAAGCTTTAGAGTACATGAAACTCAAGGATACGCATAATTAGTTTTAATGTTTTAAATCAAGCGCATCGGATAAGAAACGGAGCTTTTGGGTATAGAAAATCAATAATTTAAACGCATATTTCCATTTAACTATACTAAACATTCGTTACATAAAAATCCTAAGAAATGCTAAAACTTGAAATTATAATTTCAAACGGACAGTTTGCTTCATAGAAACACCTGATAGTTAAAATGTCAAGTTCAAAGAACTGAAATGTACGTTGGCACAGAATTCTGTAGAATTGTTTGTATCGGTCGATGCAACAAGCTACTAAAATAATAGATGCTTTGAAGACAAAGTGAAATGGAATATCCATAATGTAAAACAGACAGAGAGCACGTATAATAAAACGTTGGTTAAAATACTAGTCTAAAGTACGCGATAGATTTGGAGGTCAACCACAATATAGATTTTCTGTGGCTTGAGTAGGATTCTAAAAGAGACGGTAAATATGGGTGAAACGAGGAAAGGTAGCTAGGGGTTGGAGGTTAAAAACGGGGGAAAGCAATATAATTGGTCGAATGATAGAAATTTTGAGAAGCTCGCGTCGGTTATATGTTGTTGAGCGAGTTTCATTGTAAGAGCACGATAGACTGGGAAATTTCGAGTGTAGAAGTTCGTTACGTACAAAATTTGTAGAATCGGTTTTAAAATAAGCTTTTTAATGGAAATAGGGTCCATAAGGAGTGTACAAAATCATCTAAATACACTAGGAGAGGTATTAAAGCTCTTACTTTACTTACTCTTACTTGCTCTTACTTTGTATTGATTCTCGTACGTCGCTTATTCGTATAACATCCTAATTTAAAAGTGTGTAAAACGCTGTTAGTAACGTACATCGATAATGTATTAAAAGTGTGATTTGCACAAGTGGGTGCTGGCTTATAGAAGGTGCTGCTACTACACGCAACGATCTAATGAAAGGATGGTACTAGAGTAAGCAAGTTGAGAAGTTTGAAACTAGAATGCGCAAAGTTTTGTGATTACGGAAGGTTAAGCTTGGTTGAGACAATTATCGGGGTAGAAACACGGAAGGTGGTTGCAGAGATTTCGATAGCGAAGTGAAAATGAGTTGGATCGAGATATAACAACGAAGTGTATGGACACAACGACGAGGGTTTTGGAACACATCTTCAGATGTAACGATGAAAGAAGCTTACTCCAGGTAAAGAATTTCTTGCTTTTGCTTGAACATTTGTGCTGGTTTTTGTGCTTGAGTGTTTTGACTTATTGGTGGGTGTATTTTATCACCATAAAAACTCATTTGAAGGGGTATATGTAAAGGACAATTGATATTTATTATTTAAAATGCTAACAAATGGCATAAAAATTTTGTTGTAAAGAGTAAACGGGTCTTTAGGTTTTTGTTTTAAACAAAAACGCGATGTTTAAAAGCATTTAAAGTAACTGGGTTATACTGAGCTCACCATAGACCAGAATCAAAATCAATTTAGGGTTGCACGACGGGCCCATCTACTCGTCTAAAATAAAATTGTTGAAATAAATAGAAATCATAAAATTTTAAAAGGTTTAAGGTTTGAGATGGTAACATTTTATGAAACTGTATATACAAATGTGTAAATATTTTATTGCTAATGGAAAATTTTTAATATGTGTAAACAAAAAGGTTGTATGTCTTGTTGCATTATTTGAGTGGTAATTTTATTTGACTGTATATGTGAAAAAGAGTAAATTTAGGACGGTAGGTATCCAAGAAGAAGCAGATTTTAGAGCTAGCCGAGGTGTGCAGAAATAAGGAGGCGTTGCAAAGGTATTGTAAGAATTTTTTTTATATATTTTTTCAGCAAATTTTTATGACGGCCCAACGACATTGGGACTCGAAGGCGATCCTGATATGTTCTAGGGAAATTCACTGCAATATATATATATATATATATATATATATATATATATATATATTACTCAAATTTAGACCAGGGTAAAAAATTAATTAACGACATCACCGTGTATAAGGAAGCTTTGGGAAAAAGTACGCGTAATTAAGGGTCTGCTGTTAAGATTTGAATCATTCAATTAGAATGTAGGGTTTGTATAGAATTTTATTAGATAATACGCGTTATTTAAACGTGGAGCATAAAAATTTATTTGTTTCATTAAAAATAAGGGATTTAACTTATTCACTAGACGCTTTCTATAAAAAGAAGCAGAATTAAAATGCTCAACTTGTATGTAATTTAATTGTTCCAAGTAAAGAAACAAATAGAAATTACGTGCAAAATTTATATTAATTAATTCAATTTTTAAGTAACGGATATTAAATAAAGTGTACAAATAATAATTAATATTTAATATGTATTCACTAAAAATTAAAGGGTAGAAGTCAATGCCATTCATTATTATTTTAATTGGAGTTAATTGAACCATTAGTAATATATAATATGCATAAAAGCTTTTAAAAACCCAATAATATTCAAGTCCTAGAAGTGTTATTTAAAGTATTACGATTGAACACCTGCGTATTTTTAAATGTCAAATTCTAATAAATTCGAGCTGATAAACATGCAGATTCTGCGTACATTGCAAACGGTCGGATAAACCGTAACTTATATTAACATAGGAATCCACGTGGACTAAAATAACCGATAGTAAAGAATATCGATTTCTACCACTAAGGCCAGGTTAGAAAAAGACGGATAAAATGCGCAAGGCAGAGACACAGATAATTAAAAGCGTGATTTGAGCAACGTCACGAGGAAACGATTGGTTGAAATAAGTTGCAGATATGAGAAATGAAACACACAACAATTTCTATACAAAATTAATTAGTTGTTCTCGGACGTGTTTGTGAGCCGCGTGAAAATTTCTTAGATTTAACTGGCACGAGTGCAAAAATTTAGTAGAATCGCTGTGCCGGGCTGTCGAGAAGGGAACAGAGAATGCGAAATTCTGAAAATTGTCCGTTGAGGGACAAATCCGACGTGCCAGCAAGGCAGTTATATAAACCCGAACTTTAAACAGTACCGCTCTTTTAGATTTTCGATTTTGATTCAATACTTTAAACAGTTTGCTCTTATATTTTTTGATTATTGAATACTTTAAAACAGTTTGCTCTTTACGTGCTACGATACAAGTTATTATGCATTAGTGCACTTAGAAAAGATAGATAAGTAGCGATAAATAAATACATTTAAGTATGCAGCTTTGTATAGCGTGAACGAATTATGAATTGCTTTGCTAATTTTCGGGGCTATACATAGATGAGTTCCTGAGAAGTCCTGAACCAATTTAGACGAATGGTGGTGTACAAAAATTTTAAAAAGCGGTCAGAAGCTGACGCCGTAAACATAAACCAGCTGGAATAGTGGAATGAGCAAGTCCGATGTACATTGAAGCCACGAGTGCAGTAACCTTTAGGTAAATTATACAATTTTGTTCAAACTTTGATGTTTTGGTGTGTGTTGGATATTTTTATAATTTGTTTGATAAAATAGACAGTATATTTCTGTTTCTGTATAAATTTAAGAGTATTTTAGAGTGTGTGAGAGTGATTAGAACGTATGCAGAGAAAGGAGTGGTTAAGGAGTCAACGAGTGGAAATTGGAAGTGACGATAGTGCATTGTGTGAAAAAAATTCGAAAATGGAAGAAGCTGGAGGCAGTAGAGATCAGTCGGGACGGAATCGGGGGATCAAGGAAACGAGATGATAATGAGAATGCTAGAGAGGATGAACGAAGAATCCAATAGAAAATTAGAACAGCTAAGCGATGAAGCCAATAGAGCTAAGGATGAATCGAATAGAGCGAGAGAGGACTCAAATCGAAAATTTGAGCAAATGAGTGAAGAATCGAACAGGAAGTTAGAGGAGATTAGTCAGAAAATAAATAAGACGAATCAAGAAGTTTTAGAATTTAAAAATAGTCTTACCGTGAAACTGGGGGAAGTAGAAAGTAGGGTTGATAGAAATGAGAAAAACATTACAGGTTTTCGACAGGAAATGGGACATTTAAGGTCCGAAGCACGCATTTTTTGTGAAGAAGAAATAAATATAAAAATGACTGAAGTAACGGACTCATGTAGGGATCAGCTAGGCAGGGTAGAACGCGAAGTTAGTAGTATTAAATACAACATGTCAAGTTTAACGGGGGATGGTCCCAGATTTTATACAGGTGGCGTATCATTGGACCAACATATGAAATTTTATGGCGATAACAGGGTAAATCCACAAATTTTTATTAATAGTGTAAGAAATCTAGTGGGAAATTTATTTGACGAACAGACTAAACTGAATACGATAAAGGCTCTATTGAAAGACAATGCGGAAGCATGGTACAATTTAGTAGGACAGGACATAGACACATATCAGGACTTTGAAAACAAATTTTTACAACATTACTGGAGTGATCACAAACAGGATCAGATTAGGGACGACTTGATTACAGAAAAATTTAAGGGAGAGTTTGCAGGTTCTAGGGAGCAATATGCCATCCGCAAATACAGTGTGGCCAAACAACTTAATCCACCATTGACGGACAGACAAATAATCAAGTACCTATTACGACATTTTGAACTGGAAATCAGACAACACGTGGCCTTACAAAACATCACAGAACGGAAGACATTTTTAGAATACTTACAGAGATATGACGATGTATGTGTAGGACGGACAAGAGAGATACGAGAACGAAACGTTAACACAGTTAGGTTTGACAACAGGACACCGAATTTTCCGAGACGACCTGCCTACCATAGAAATTTTCAACCGAATTGGGAACGACGAGGACAAGAATACAGGAGCAATAGTGCGACTAGGGGACCGACGCCAAGACCTAGTTACATGAGACAGAACAGTTTACCGGAAGTAAACAGGACTGTGACGAGCACGCCGAATAGAGACAGGGACACGGTTAGTAATACGAGGAGGACGTACGCACAGGTTGTAGAAGGACAACCAGGACCAAGCACGGAAAACAGGACGAGACAGGATTTTTAGAACGCGACAGACCACTAGATTTCTGTGTAAATGTGTATGAACATCCACGTAAATTTTTCAAAATTGAGGAGGAAGTAGAGCCAGAAACTATAACTATAATAATATTCAAGTCCTAGAAGTGTTATTTAAAGTATTACGATTGAACACCTGCGTATTTTTAAATGTCAAATTCTAATAAATTCGAGCTGATAAACATGCAGATTCTGCGTACATTGCAAACGGTTGGATAAACCGTAGCTTATATTAACATAGGAATCCACGTGGACTGAAATAACCGATAGTAAAGAATATCGATTTGCACCACTAAGGCCAGGTTAGAAAAAGACGGATAAAATGCGCAAGGCAGAGACACAGATAATTAAAGGCGTGATTTGAGCAACGTCACGAGGAAACGATTGGTTGAAATAAGTTGCAGATATGAGAGGTGAAAACACAATAATTTCTATACAAAATTAATTAGTTGTTCTCGGACGTGTTTGCGAGCCGTGTGAAAATTTCTTAGATTTAACTGGCACGAGTGCAAAAATTTAGTAGAATCGCTGTGCCGGACTGTCGTGAAGGGAACAGAGAATGCGAAATTCTGAAAATTGTCCGTTGAAGGACAAATCCGACGTGCAAGCAAGGCTGTTATATAAACCCGGACTTTAAACAGTTTCGCTCTTTTAGATTTTCGATTTTGATTCAATACTTTAAACAGTTTGCTCTTATATTTTTTTGATAATTAAATACTTTAAAACAGTTTGCTCTTTACGTGCTACGATACAAGTTATTATGCATTAGTGCACTTAGAAAAGATAGATAAGTAGCGATAAATAAATACATTTAAGTATGCAGCTTTGTATAGCGTGAACGAATTATGAATTTTTTTGCTAATTTTCGGGGCTATACATAGATGAGTTCCTGAGAAGTCCTGAACCAATTTAGACGAATAGTGGTGTAGAAAAATTTTAAAAAGCGGTCAGAAGCTGAAGCCGTAAACATAAACCAGCTGGAATGGTGGAATGAGCAAGTCCGATGTACATTGAAGCCACGAGTGCAGTAACCTTCAGGTAAATTATACAATTTTGTTCAAACTTTGATGTTTTGGTGTGTGTTGGATATTTTTATAATTTGTTTGATAAAATAGACAGTAGTGTATTTGTATAAACAATAAATTTTTAATTTTAAGGTGAAATTTTCTGGTATAAGTAGAAAGGAGTATTTAGCAGTTTATGTTTTGATTATGATGAAAATTTGGGTCTGTCTTTGAGCTCAATTAGACTAACCTGTTTAATTAACATAAAGGAGTGGGGGATGCTCCTTTTATTCAGACTTAGGTCTGCACATATTGTGAAATTAATTAGTATGCATCCTACAAGGACTTTAATTCTGGATGAAAATTAATAATGATGACAAATTTAAACTTGAAATTTTATGATACTGAAATTTATGTTGAAATTTAATTTTAAAATTTTAATGTATTATAAATATTGATGTAAATAGAGTTAACGTTGATGTTTGTGGTAGGAATGTGTTTTTTTTTTATGAGTGAGGATGAAAGTTTTAACTAGGTGAGCAGCCGAGGCGGAAAGAGTAAAGAGGCGATTATCAGAAGAGATTCAACAGGGCGAGAATCACAGCAAATCTTGGTGCCCAATTCGAGAGGCTCGAATGTTTTTTTTTTTACTCTCGTCAGGCTTTTTGTAGGTTTCACAGCAATATATATATATATATATCCGTTTCAAAGTGTTCCAAAAGGATTTCTATACATTGCTGAGGCACCTCTTATTGAAAGCCTATCATATGTCACTACGATTAAAAATCTTTTTATAACCAGAAATGAGAGATCTATCTTTTTGAATTGTACAAGCTATTTATGACATGACAAGGTTTGAAACGCTTTTCAAGGTTTAAGGGTAACATTCATTTAAATCTATGAAAGGATAAATCAAACTTTATAAAATAAATTTATGTAGGAGTGATTGAAATGAAAGTTAAATGATAATGTGTATCTATGTGTGGAAGGCAATATCATAAGAAAAAGATTTAATTTAATTATAGATAGAGAAGAAAAAGTATATTTACATAATTAAATGTAAAACGACAGGTATAACAGTTGTTAATAGTTAACATGAAGGAAAAAGATTGCAGATCTTTTATGTGTCATAATTTTTTAAAATTACAATTAAAATTGTGTACTTTATAAGTTAATGGAGCTACTGCGTGATATACTTTACATAAGGTATAATTAAAAGTTAGTTTACGAGGGAAACACTTAATTGTATTTGACATAATATGATTTGGTTGCATTTTCAGTTATAAAATAGCAAAGGTGATTTTATGTAAATTTAAATATACATAATTCACGTCGGTATCTTAGCTAAGAAGCAAAATTATGTTAAAATAATAGATATTACAGTTGGTTAATGCAATTATCTATGTATGTTTATCAATCAAACGAGAGTAGATTAGTTGTTTTTGTTTCTAAGATAAAGTTTTTGGTGTACAATTCATATAATAAATCAGATCGATTGTTTGAGTAGAGGAATTACAACATTTATCATAAAAAACAACTTTTAGACAAAGGGAAGTTTACTAAAAACACTAAGATAGACTTGGTACTGTTTCTAACAGGTTAATATTAATTTGCAGAAAAAGAAATCCATATTACATAAGTTAGCAGGAATAACTACAGGTAAATTGTTTAGACTTCATTTACGAATCTATAAGCCAATTAGGATTCATGTACAAGTTCTCCTGTAAAAATAACCATTGCTTCGGTAATGCGAATTAATCCTAAATTATTTATATAACATTCTTCTTGAAATAAGTGGAAACCTCGAACATTCATAAAGCTAAAGTTTCAATTACACTACATTAAAAATTACTTCATTAATAATTAATTTAAAAAGATACGTAATCTGAAAACAAGTAAGCCGCCATATTTTTATTTCAAGGTATTATACAATAGGTTATGTAAGATACACAAATAAATCACTAGAGGTCGCTAGCAGTATGTTCTAAAATGTTTTAATTCTAAGAGGTTGTAGAGTAGAGGCATATTATTTAAGTGCAAAATTTGAAAGATATTTTTAGTTTAGACGATAAAATTTGTTTTGCTTTAGACGATAGCTACATGACAAACATAAAACATAGGATGACAGAATAGGCAAAAAAAGGCCAACTTTTTTAAACATTTTTTTATTTAACATTAAACATTTTGTGTGCAGAAACTGTCCCTTAGTTAGAGCGCCAAATATTACGTTTTATCCGCGACGTCAATGATTGTGTAACCACGGGCGTAATTTATTTCGACCCAAATTTGGTTGCAATTATTGCTGTTAAACGGGTAAAACTAACAATATAAAAATAAGCTTACCTGCTTATTTGCTATAGCCAAAGGTAGCCTTCGTTCGCCTTCAGGTGGACCCGTATAGCGTGTGATTAGTTTCTTTCACGTTTAACCAAATGCTGACGGCGAAATGAATGAACCTACACTTTCGCGGAACACGAGATGTTTATTAAGTAATAAAGGAAAGGTAGAAGGATGCGAAAGGAACACTTAGCCCGGTATTAACGTGCAGCCGCATTCAATACTTTGATATTGTTCGATAGCCGGTAGTCAAGTTAAGTCCCTTGTTTTAGAACGAGCTATCACACAAGCTTCTTGGTATCCCCTCCATACAATGATTTTCATTGGCTAGATATAAGTGCACGCTGTTAAAAACGTGGAAAATGCGTACTAATGCTGAACACAGGCAATAAATTTTGAAGTTCTTTACCTCTAGTTCGTGGGAAATTATAACTATAAACTTTAAACGTAATGACTTAATTGAATTAAGGTTGGGGTAAAAAACTCTCACTTACTGAATTTAAAAATTTCCTAATCCTAGTGTTAAAATCAAACTTGATGCAGCCATTAGGCGCAATCTACGAAATGTTACTGCATCGATCCAGCCTCTATTTGTTGTGTTGTATCCACTGCCTCTAAAACAACACAGACGCAACCTTTGGACGATTTTCACTCCTTATATCATATGGATAAATGCTGTTAGAAATGACATAAAAGAATAACAGAGTTCCATCAGAAGAAGCACACCCTATTATAGTGGTTGTCGTTTTTGAATGATTGAAGATTTTGTCTGGATGCTTCATTCTCTTCTGTATGCTTCCACTTTTTCCTGCATCATAGGATATATTCGACTCATCGTAATTGAATATATTACTGCGGCACATCTTTTGAAGTATCGAATAGGATGTTTCTTTAGAAACTTGCTTGCTTAATGATTATGGACTAACGTTAAACAAATGAACCTTTGGCCGTTTCAACATATCTAGAGCTCAGTTTTTCCAGGATGGTCATCCACAAACGTTTTAGCATTATACCCTAACCATCTGAATTGCATTTGGCGATTATTCTTAACTCGATTAAATTTAACGAAAACCCCAATTTGCGCACTTAGCTGCTGCCATAAAATTGCTTTTCCTTCAGCACGAATAAAAACACCCTGTGTACTAGGATTGCGAATATGCGTCTCTATATCTGTTTCAAAGTTTTCCAAAAGAAGTTTCATATCTTGCTGAAGCACCTTCTATTTTTCTATTAAGTGCCGTTTCTATTGTTTCATCTTTATAATTCCTATAGTACGTTGTACCAAACTGTTTTTGGTAAGTGCGTACCATATGTCTCTGAAAAGAAAATTTTAATGGTATAAGGATTGATATATTTACAGATTCGGGTTTATTTTGATCACCGATCTCTGTAGCCCCACCAGAGTGATCAAAGTTATCCCTCAACATATTATTAAAAGTAGAGTTATTAATACGTGTGCGAGGTGAACAAGGAAGGTTAAACTAGTATAAAAATTTATGAAACAGCACGTAGTAATAACTATATCCCTTAGACTATATGCTGACATGTCACAGTAGAAGTTTCCTTATTGTTTAATAAAAAGAGATTATTGCATTTCATAATATTATATATCCTGCAGATCACATGAATCACGTCTTTATATCGTATACTATAACCATGCACTATTGCAACATGTAACAATTAGAACGAATATTTCACACATTTGGGTTGAGAGTAAATACGTTATTTACAGAAAGTTACGATCAAAATAGTCTCTGTGGATCAATATAACTCCATTTTACAGTACTTTTATTTTTTACCTTCAACTTTTCAAGCACAGTAGCTTTGAAAGTGATAGCACCTAACCCTCGCAATACTTTCTAAAATGTTTCAAATTTTTATCCCTTTCCAAGGCAGAGATGTAATCTGTTCTTTTTATTTGTCCTCCGACTTAGTTTACCAATTTGTTATTGGGTTTGATAGTGTATGCCACTTTGATTATGTTAAGATTAAATTTCCATTTATAACTAACAGATTAAGGACGGTTCCCTACTCTCCGTTTGTACGATTTGGGTTTGGTTTGTCCGTTGACCAATCATATTGCAGGAATAGTGTGAATAGTTAACGGACTACCAGAGAGCAGGGAGTCTAGCTTAAGAAATATTATAAAATTTAGATAAAAATATTAGTGTTTATTTGTATTTTGAGAAATAAGTTACGTTCGCAAAAGCACGGTACTCAATACAATAACTTAGTACTAAATTAAAAAATTACAGATAGAAACCGGGGAAGTAATCGTAATAATAAAGTTATCTCTACAAATTTACACAAGTTAAAAAATCATCTACTATGGTAAATAACCCAAGAAACACATAGTCATAAAAACTGTCATAAAGGTAATGCGTTGAGAACGCACAAATGACGCAGCAATGGGAATCAAATGTAAAATTGTGAAAACAAAGTAAGTGTTTAAACGGACAGAACGACATTGACCTTCGAAAATAGGATAATTTAAATGCACAATCCGAAAGAACGAATATAGCATGGAGCAACCTGAGACGTAAAATTCATAAAAATCCACGGACAGTAAAAGAGGAAGCAGATCAGTTCAGATTATTAAATACTACACACCCGAGAGAGGCTTTTGAATTTGATGGACACGTAACCATCTGACATTAGTTATAGATACGATAGTTAACGTGACGGTATTCATACTCAAAAACAGGTTTTTGGACGAGGAAAAAGAGGCAGATGTGATATACCAGTAGTAATCCTGAAAGCTGCCAGTTTTAGGAAACTATTGCCAAGATCAATAATTGAATTTTATACTTGCAACGATTCCTGCCTGGGATGTCGATGGAGTTTTAAGCGAACAAAGAACTTTTAAAGAAGCTTTAAATTTTGTTATACAATTTATAAACATCATATACTCTTTGCATTTTTGGTATTTAATAATTGTGATTAATTATTATTATTATTATTATTATTCTTTTCCTTCTCGGATAGTTGTATCTGATAGATAATCACGTGGACTATTGTCAAACGTGCTTTCTCTTTAATTATAAGTTATATTATGTATTTAGAAATTTTCTAGTGATTGTACATGCGGCTGATTTTTGTAGATGTGTGAATATGTTAGGAAGTAGTTGTAGCTTTTGGATGTATTTGTGTAGGTATAGCCCGTATATATCAAAATACAGGTTTTGATTTTCATATTGGAACACCTGTACATATTTGTGTAAAAACCCTTTAACTAGTATCGTTAAAAAAAGCTTGAGCAAACATATTCTTATCGCAAGTGCATTAGTCTTGTTTTTCGACATAGTAATTGCAAGCGTCAATAGCAAGTGCGCATTTTCCTAAGGGGCTATTTTGTTTGTAGATTGTAATAAGGACAGTTGTTTTTTAACCCTGGGCGAGTGATGTCGTCTCTGATGTCTTCGTCTACCAATTGGCATATCGCAATATAATTAATAATGTGGGACTTCGGATTTGCAATATCGAGTTGCAACCACTTCTAAATCTTATGATTCAATAGTTACACAATCCTTAGCGAGTAATTTATAGTAACTTTATTTAATTCTAAATTTTATTTCATTACAGCAAGAGCTTTCTTTTCTCCTCTAGCTGCTCAATTAAATTAGCACAGTTGAAATGTTTCTTATAATAATTGGTGTAGTATAATATCTTGAAAATTCATAATTAAAGCCCAGCTTTAATTCTTAAAATTTGGTTATCATCTGTTATAGCGTTGTACATATGACAAATGGGTTGATACTTATTTGGAAGAGATAACGTGCTTCTCGTTTCATATGGACGCCGCACGTGTTTGTCTAAATTCCTGTCAGCTGATACGTCAATCTACTTAGCTACTAATGAGTAAATTATGCTCAGGCGATACCCGCTTATTTACATATTCCGGGGTAGGTGTATCACTCTTACTGCTTATTGGTGTTTACACATTACCTTAAACATCAATTTTATTGTAAACAATTGAAGTCGGTGTTGGAACTAAAATTTTATTCGTAGAAATTGTCGAATATATTTTTATAAAGTTCAGTATGTACTGTACATAAGATTTAACAGTAATATCGTTTATAATTTTTAATACAACTGCATCGAGGTGCAGCATTAATTTTGAAAAGTTTAATATGTACTGGCATAAAATCTAACATTCATATTTAACATATTTTTCATTATGATTTTTTTGTATTAAAAATAGAGATATTTTTTTAATAGCGTTTAATATGCACTGTCGTACGAACTATCAGTAATATTTTTTATTCTCATTATGAGACTGCATTAAAATACAGACATAGTTTTTATAAAGTCCAAGCCCGTACTGTCATAGGATCTAAGAGTAATATCCTGGTGAACATCTTTAAAAATTGGTTATCTTATATATGTATATGTATTTAAGTGCTTATCTAAAAATGCTTCATGGTATTTAATGTAACGCATCCATAATATATCTATTACAGCTATGGTCATAATTTACGTAAACCAAATAATTTAATTTAAACAAGAGAATGTCCTTATGATTAATTTTTTTATATATGAAATGAGATACCTTTGTTCATGCTCTGAAAAAGGAAGAATTTAAGTTAATAGAAACCTTTAGAATTTCATCATCATCATTAGGTCTTCAGTCCTGGAACTAGTTAGACGCGTACTATCATTGTTTCCTATTCTGAACTAACCTACACATATCCCTAAAATTTGCACAGTCTGCACCTGTCCCTATTTTATTTAGGTCTACATCTACCTCCTTTTTTCTATCTCTGCTTGTAATATATTCCTTACTATTCCTCAAAAATGCCTTAGAACATATTCTGCCCTTCTATTTCTCCTATTTTTTTCTATACATATCCTTGTTCCCCTACTATTTCTATAACTTTGTCTGTCCATGCTATCATCCTCATACACCTAAAGCACAGCATTCCAAAAGGCTGCTACCGTTTTTCTGTCTGATTTTCCTACTGCTCGTATTTCATAGGCATACTGTGCTGTGCTCCACACATACGCTTTCAATAATTTTCTTCTTATTTCTATGTTTGTTGTCTTTCATCATAGGCGCTGTTCTT
The DNA here is from genome assembly GCA_036346225.1 of Platerodrilus igneus. Lineage (NCBI taxonomy): Eukaryota > Metazoa > Arthropoda > Insecta > Coleoptera > Lycidae > Platerodrilus > Platerodrilus igneus. The sequence continues at coordinate 11,530,346 of JARFIW010000791.1, forward strand.
TCTTGTTAAATGCCGTTCGATCCCCTTCCATTGTTTCACAAGCAACACCTGTAGTTATTTATAATAATCATCAGATTTATCTGCGCTTATTTTATCGTTATCAGGTTAAAACTGGTTGGACACATACTTGCACTTATTTATATTCTGAGCTAGCCTACACAGTTCCCTGAAATTCTCACACAGCCTGTATACAGCTCGGTCCTCCTTATATTTTCTAATTTTATGTCCTATTTCACCGAGATTCAGTGAAAGGGGTTAAGCAGCCTGTGGCTGCCAAGATCCCCCAACACTTAGACATTTGCCGAATTAATAGTTTTCCAGTAAATCCTTTTACACAATTAAGATTATTCGATAATATTGCCCTACCAATACTTGTAGTTGCTTATAATAATCATCATGTTTAAGTACAGTTACTTTTTTCGTCATTAATTTATCCATCTTGAAACTGGTTGGATGCGTACCTCCATTGATTTCTATTCTGAGCTAGCCTACACATTTCCCTGAAATTCCTACAGTTTACACCTTTCACTATCTGTGCGTAGTAGTCTAACCTAGGTCTACCTCTATTTCTCTTTTTTCCTATCTTTGCTTCTAATATATTCCGCACTATTCTCTCATGCCGTAATATGTGGCATATCATCCAATCCTTTTTTTACTGTTCTTAACTTTGCCTATCCAGGATATGTTCATCATACGTCTGTAGCACCACATTTCAAAGGCTTCTACCTTTTTCTTGTCCGCTTCTCTTACCGTCCAGAGTTCACAGCTGTACACTGCTGTGCTCCACATATATGCTTTAACCAGTCTTTTCTTGTTTCTATGTTTGTTGTCTTTGAACACAGTAGTTGTTTTTTCTTGTTGAATGTAGCAAGACTTTGTGCTAATCTTTGTTTTATATCTTTTGTGATTTTCCCATCTTGCGTTATTTGGCTTCCTAGATAGCAGAAATCCTTAACCTCTTGTAAGTTCGTGTTACATATTTGTATTCTTGTTTCCCCTCCTTTGCATACTAGTACTTTAGTTTTAGTTTTGTTAATTTTCATACCGTTTCTCTCTGTTAGAACCGTTTCTGTTTCATTAAGAGCAGCTTCCAAATCTTCCTTGCTAGATGCTAATACCGCTATATCGTCCGCAAATGTAAGCATACTAATTTTTTGTCCCTGCATAGTAATTCCAAATGTCTTCCGGCATTTGACAGTATTCATTGCCTCTTCAATGTACAAGTTAAAATTAATGGGGATAGAGCACATCCTTGTCTCTCCCCTTTCCTAATGTTTACTTCTCTACGTTCTTGCTCTAATTCTATTACTGCTGTTTGCTCTTTGTATAAACGATGTACTATCCGTCTATCCTTCATTTCAATCTTTTTCAGTATTTCAAACATTTTTTTCATTTTACATTATCGAATGCTTTTTCCAGATCTACAAACCCAATATACACGCTTTCCCCCTTTTCTGTTGTTTTCTTCATTATCACTCTCAGAGTTAAAACAGCCTTCCGTGTTCCACTGTTTCGCCTAAACCCAAATAAGTCTTCTCCTAGTATTTCTTCAGCTCGTTTTTCCATTCGTCTTTGTACAATTCTACTTAATATTTTTGATACGTGTGCTGTCAAGCTTATTGTTCGAAATTTTCACATCTATCCGTGCATTTTTTTTGTTGGTATAGTTACTATGATGTTACGTTTGAATTCTTTGGGTATCTCGCATGCATCATACATATAGCTTACAAGTTGGAAGAGACGCTCTGTTACTGCTTGTCCAGCGGCTTTTAGGGTTTCTGCTTGCACCTTATCTGTACCAGGTGCCTTACCATTTTTCATACCCTTTAATGCTAATTCAAACCCATTTTCAATGTCTGATCCCTGTTCTAATGCAGTTAGTTCCTCTCCTGCATATAAATTCCTATATATTCTTGCAATCTACCCACTTATATTTTTGCTATATGGTTTTATGTCCCTAAAATTGATTGTAATTAGTGTGTATGCTTTATCTGGCTTTTCTACTGCCATCTTAGTTTGTTCTTTAGCTTTTCTGCATTTGCAAATAATTTCTCGTTTTATGGCTTTGTATCTTTGTTTTCTCGTTTCATCTGATTCATTTTTGTATCTTCGTCTTTTTTTTATTAATTTCAGGATATCCTTTGTTATCCATGATTCATTATTTTCTCTTTGTGCATACCCCAGAATATCTCTGGCCGCCGTGTCTAGGCTGGATTTAATGTTATTCCACTTTAGAATTTATGAGGTTATTATCATGTTACGGTTGAAATTTTCACGACGACTTTTGATTTTTAGCAGTGTATTAAATAGTTAATTCTTTCCGTATTAGATTGTACATACTTTAAAATTGATAGCGCTTTATCAGGTACGAGTTTGCAGACCAGCTTTAGTGGTATCATCTTGACATAATTCTTCATTTGAATCGTACACTTTTAATTTACGCTTTGGGTTCGTATATATGCCTTCTTTGAAGGGATTTTAGCGAATTAATTTGAAAGGAAATTATTCTGCGGTAATTTAATATAATTTTTCTTATTGCCTAATTGGGATCACGGCGATTTAACTAAAGTTGAGTCCTCGACTGCTATCTGGTAACCACCTGTTACACATTTTGTTTGTTTGCACATTGAACCCGATTGTGGATCGGTAAGTAAACCGCGATTTTACTGACTGTAATTAGGGGATTAAATTTTAGGGTTCTAGTTCTAATTCTAGTTCAAGTTTTACTTCAGTTCCATTCAAGATTTATGTTGTATGTTCTGCTATTCTATGTTCTAGTACCGTTCTAACCTGTATGTTGAATTTCGACTTCTAGATGTGGCATCTGTAATTAAAAGAAGATGTTTACAAGTAAGGATCCAGTGGATCCATGCGAGATAATTAGTAGCGATATTCTACCTGCACGCGCCATTTGAGCTGGAACATCGTCATCCACATCAGCAGTTGGTGAGTCCGTTCCATATCTTATTTTTATCATCGCAACCGTTTGGTTGACTTTGCATGCTGGTGAATTACAGTGTAACATTATTGGGTTTACTATAATAGGGTTGGGTTCTAATTTAGGGTGTTGAACATTGCATATTCACAATACTTAATAGAGTATGTAAAACTAAGCCAACGACCCGCCTATTATTATTACAGGTATTATTGCAGATACCCTCAGTACTTAAGGGTTATCCTGCTAGGATCCTAGTGCAACCCCTTATTTGCGTAATAGTCCTTTTAAATCGACCGTATGGTCGCAGATTTATGTTGCCTTGTTGGCTGTGTTAATATTTGATTTTATAAAGTAAAATTCGAATTAGTCAATCGATGTATTGGTATATGTATCATTAGAGTTGCACCATAACAAGTGGGTAAGTCTAGTTATTAATTAAATTATAGTATATGTGTTTATTGCTATTAATTTAATATATTCTTGTATAGTAAATGTATTGAATAGCTATGAAGTCTACATTACCGTGTGTCAACGTATGTTAGCTGGATTGTATGCTGTGTGGGTATTATTGGTCATTGTTAGGAATTTCCTATCTCAGTTCCGTCGGAGCCCAGCTGTTAGAGTTAGGTGGCGGCTCCGTGGCGTAGTGGTATGTGTGTGACTGCTACGCCCAAGGTCCCGGGTTCGAATCCCGACACGGTCCGCTTGAAAAATGTTAGGCGAGCATTTTTCACAAAAATACACCCTCGTTCGGATGAGAGGTAAAATGGAGGTCCCGCGTGTGAGTGTTGTCACGCACGTTAAAGATCCCTACCTTGCTTGGAACAGCAAGGGTTCGGCAAAATTCCAAATTTTCCAGGTAAAAAAAACTCGCTTCCTGGCCAATGTAGTACCTTCGGGTGGAGCATTGGAAAATCAAATGTAATGTTAGAGTTAGGTGGCGCTCATTTTTGGTAAGAGGTTTGGTTGATGGGTTACCCCACTCCTCGCCTCGGTACTGGGTTAGCTCAGGGTACATTGAAGCTGATTGCTCCGACTGCCCTGATAAGCATTTACCTTGCTTACCTCATTAGCGATTTTAGTGTAAATTAAAATTCAATTTGAAATCCCCCCTTGCTCGTTGTCATTGTATTGCGAGCGCCACGTTCCGTTATAATCTTTGCAAAGGTAGTAATCACTAATATGAATGAGTAGCATATATACAATAGGCTCAAACCGAGTTTTTTTTTATTAAGGTTTGTTTTACCTAAACCTTAAGATTTTTGAAGTAACTTAATTTTTTTCAAAAACAACCTAATTTTAAAATATTAAAAAAAACACAAATATTACACCTATCTAAGCGAAATTTCTAGTGAAGTATGAGAATTGATCATGTTTTATACTTCCATTATAAAACTTAGATATCTTATACATAGTGTTCAGAAATCTAATTTAATCTTTTACGAAGTTCAAGTTGCTATAAGTTAATTAGCTTAAGTACAACCCTGTATTTTTTAATACGTTACTAAACGCAGAATTTAATTCCTTAATATATTCTCTGGTATAAGGATGTCCTATATCTAACTCTTTACGTTTATAGTAAACAACTAATTGTATGTAGCCCCATAAAAAGAAATAGGGTGAAGTCAGGTCTGGCAACCTAGGAGGCCAATTTATATAATCATTTCTTCCAAACCATCTATTTAGAACATGTTAATCAAAAAATTACGAACCTCACAGTTATGATGCGACGTAATCATATGGTTCTTCTTTTCTCTAAAAGAATTTCCTCCAACAACACTGGTAACTCATTTTCAAAAAAATTCAGAAACATCAAACCATTTTCAGGACCATTAAAAATAAGCGCCTCTCAATGGAGGTCCAACATGTCAATACTGCTGCACTTCTTGCAATTCTACCCTACATGTGATTTTCCAATGTTCCACTCGAAGGCACTACATTGGTCAGGAAGCGAATTTTTTTTTACCTGAAAAATTTTAAATTTTGCTGAACCCTTACTGTTCCAAGCAAGGTAGAGATCTTTAACGTGCGTGACAACATTCACACACAAGATCTCCATTTCACCTCTCATCCGAACGAGGGCGTATTTTTGTAAAATATGCTCGCCTAACATTTTTCAAGCGGACCGTGTTGGGATTCGAACCCGGGACCTTGGGAGTAGTAGTCACACGCATACCAACGCCACGGACCCGCCCCTTGCAATTCTACCACGATTCACCATATTTAGGACCTCATTGCTGTATCAAAATTCCATATTTTTTTTAAATAACAGTACATCGTACAATTACCTTTGCGTTTATTGCAGTCATGTCTTTGAAATTATCGTGGGGGTATAGTAAAGTTGTTTACGCTACCTTTGTTTGATCTTCTTATTGCAGCGGATGTGCTCTATAGGAAGATGATGTTTAATTTGTATTTGGAATTTAATTGTTTTCGAGTAGCTACGTGATGATACAAATTTTATCTTATCGTTAATATCGCAGGTAGTTCTTTAGACTAATCTGTCTTAATAGGGACGTTCTTTTCTGTTTATCGCTACTTAGGATGCTTATCCAAAATCATTCTACTGTTTTCTTATCCCGCTATCTCCATTTTTTAATTTTGTTTTTGGTGGACTTAAATCCTGATTTAACCGTCCATTGCATAAGAGTAGTGTTCTCCCACTCCGTACTTCTAACTACATCTTAGCTGGTTGAGTAGTGCTTAGCTTTCGAAGTGGCTGTATGATTAGAGGGCTGTTATTTCACGACATTGGGTCGTGAGCATGGAGGATATCCATCTAGCTGTGCATCGCCACTGTTTACCGTCGATATACGAAATAGTGAACGTTGTTATTGTTTTGGCTTTGCCGACTTGTCTAATCGACACCGGGATAGAGGGATTGCACCCCCAGGCGAATTGGTCCCGCATGCGTTCAAGTGAACAAGTTCGTTTTACCGAGCTCCTCCCTTCTAGAGGACATGTGTAAAAAACTCCCAATTTTAATTCCCCCATTGTCTTGTTATTACATCATTATTACATCAATTCCAAGATGGATGCCAGTGCAGTTGTTTACAAAAATGAGCAGCAAATATTTTGCAATTACTGCAAGAAGAAAGTAGTTAATAAATGTAGTGTGTGTATAAAATGTGGTATTTAGGTACATGTATCATGTGGTGATAGAGTTGGTTATTATCAACAAGTAATTAATGGCGATTCAGAATTTGTGTGTAAAATATGTTATAGCATGCCTGAGAAATCCAGTAATCTTGAACAGGTGTCCTATAATGATAATTGTTTAATGAGTGAAGACCTTAAATCTTATTTGAAGGAATTGGCATGTTTTGAAACTAGAAAACTAAGTGATGAAATTTATGATTTAAAGACAGAGATTGTAAACCTAAAGGAAAGTAATATTGAGCTGATTAGATTATTAACTAAACATCCTATCAACACATTGAATTCTAAATTTAAATTGGATATCAGAAACAAGAACCTGAACTCCAAATGTATTGATAGTATTTCTTCTGGAAACTCTAATCAACTATTGATAAAAGAACCAGTGGTAAATAATGATTTACAATCTTCAGCAGCTTCTAGCTTTAATGATAATTCTAATCCACTAATACATAAGGAATTTAGTAACATAAATGAAAGCATAAAGGTAAGCACCAGCAGTGCACAAGAAATAAACATGAATAAACCATGTATGACAATAGAACAAAAAGAATTAATGAATAAATATATTAGTTTAGGAAACTCATCAAATAATGAGGAATGGACACAAGTAACTAAGAAAAAGCCTCATAAAGTTTTTATAAGAGGTTCTGCTGTTAATGAGGAGAACTCTGTAATAAGATCTGCCTCTCGTCTGGCATATATCTATGTAGGCAACGTTGCCCCCACTGTTAAAAAGCTCAGTTGGAAGGCTTCTTGGTTAACAAGTATCCAAATAAAACGATAGAAGTTGAAGATTTACCAAAACGTGATAATGCTCGTAGCATAGCATTCAAAGTTAGTACCAGTTTTGCTATTTTAAATGAGCTCAATAAATCTGAAAATTGGCCATCTGGCTTAGTCGTCAAAAGATTTTATCAACGCCGCAATTTTAATGCCAATAGGAAAGAACAGTCGAATTTTACAGGAAGTCACAACTACCAATCAACCACGTAACAAAATCAACTTGTGATAAACTTAAATGCTATTATCAAAATGTCAGAGGTATGAATACCAAGCTTCAAGAAATATCAGTCAACATTGACATATTACAGTGCGATATTTTTGCTATCACTGAAACGTGGTTAAGTCCTAATGTTCAGACTTCAGAATTTTGTCCTATATCTTATGAGTGTTATAGATGTGATAGAAACTATAACTTCACAGGAAAAAGTCGTGGAGGTGGTGTATTACTCTTAGTAAAGAAAGGTATATTTAAATGCGTCGAGATCACAATATTTGATAAATTTATTGAGGGACTTTGCATAAAAGTTGATGTGGGGAATCTGTCAGTGTATGTAGTTATTGTGTACATTCCACCAAGTAGTCCATGTGAAGTGTATGAATTGTTTTATTGTACTATTGAAAACATTCTACACTGCAAAGATATACTTATACTAGGTGATTTTAATATTCCGAACGGCCGTATGTGTCAATCGAGCATCGTGCTGTCTGAATTGTTGAACTTCCTATCTTTTAATAGTTTTGTACAACATAATAATATCAAAAATAGCCATGGTAACACACTAGACCTAGTAATATCTAATCTTGCTGTTGAGGTTGTACAAGAAATGTTTACAATTGTGAAAGTTGATCCGTATCATCCTTCACTTAATATTGATATTATGTGTAATAATGTCAATTTTATTAGAGAGGTTAAATATAATCCTAGATATCATTATAATTTCAAAAAGGCAAATTTTGTAGATTTGATAAATCATTTTAAAAACTCGAGTTGGGAAAACTTATTCTTAACTCATAACTTGGATGAGTCCATTACTCTCTTTTACAGTGTGATTGACTCAATTCTTAATAAATGTGTTCCAAAATCTTCTGCAGCTAAAAATACGTATCCTATATGGTATGATCAAGCTATTATATCAAATATCAAGTGGAAAAACACGCTTCTAAAAAAATTTAAAAGGACTAACGATATTAGTTTTAAAATAAAACATAATGAGATTAGAGCACGGACTAAAACGATGATAAAATTGGCATATTCTAACTATTTGGCCACATTACAGGAAAACATAAAAATGGATTCAGCACACTTTTGGACTTTTGTAAATAACAAGAGAAATAATATTCATATTCCTGAAGTAATGACCTATAAGGGCACTACCCATAAAACTATGCAAGATATAGTAAACATGTTTGCTGTCTATTTCCAATCCGTTTATCCAACTAAATCAACCAATAACGTCCATAGGACCGCTTTTAGTAACAGCAGTGATAATCATTGTTTTCATATAATCCCATATCAAAGGAGGAAATTTCTGTGGCAGTCAATCAACTAAAGAACTGTGACTCAGTGGGGCCTGATGGACTACCTGGATACATACTTAAGGGATGTATACAGTATCTAATGGAACCTATACATTACTTGCTGAATTTATCTTATTGTCAAGGAATTTTCCCTGATAAGTTTAAACTTGGAAAGATAGTGCCAGTGTTCAAAGCTGGAAGTAAATCTGAAATTAGTAATTACAGGCCTATTGTGATTACCTCAGCTTTATCCAAACTTTATGAAAGAATACTATATAATAGATTATATGATAGAGTCAAGCATATGATTTCAACTGCACAGCATGGTTTTCTTCCTCAACGAAGTACTTTAACCAATCTTCTTAACTTTTCTCAATTTGTGTATGATAACCTGCAACTAGGTTTACAGGTTGATGTAGTATATACGGATATGTGCAAAGCCTTTGACTCGGTAAATCATGAGATGCTAATCAATGTTCTTAATGATTTTCATATTGAACTTATCTTAACTAAACTCATATTGTCCTACTTATCCCAAAGAGTACTATATGTTGAGATTAAACATTTCCTATCTCATACTTTTATTCTCACTTCCGGAGTCCCTCAAGGATCGAACCTGGGACCTTTATTGTTTCTTTTAATAACCAACTCACTACCTTCATCATTGAAATATTCCGTAGGTCTCCTATATGCGGATGACTTCAAACTTTTTTTGGCTATTACTGAGCCAGACGATTGCATTAAATTACAATCTGATTTAGATAATATACTTCTTTGGAGTAAAAATTTTGGATTTGATTTTAACATGAAGAAGTGTTTAGTGATGACTTTTGCTAATAGAAAAAAAACTATTCTTTTTAATTATAGAATGGATGACCATAGTTTAAAACGTGTTAACACATCTTGTGACTTAGGTGTAACTTTTGACACTAGCCTATCTTTTAACATACATATAAACAATGTTACAAACAAAGCACTCAAAATGTTAGGTTTCATTATTAGAAACTCAAAGGCATGGAGTATGAATACCGCTATTGTTCTATATAATGCATTTGTAAAATCTCTTTTCAGTTATTGCTGTATAATATGGCAGCCCTACCTTAAATATCAAATTATTAAATTAGAAAAAGTGCAACGTAGAATGCTAAAATACTGTTATTTCAAACAGTGTGGCATATATCCTGAAGTTGGTTTTGATCACAATACCCTATTAAAGAAGTTCAATATGCATACAATCAAAATTATGATGGAACATGTCACATTAGTCGTAGCCCATAAACTACTCTATAACAAGATTGATAATATTTCTCTCTTAAATAGGTTACAATTCAGAGTTCCTAGAGGAACTAATAGTAGATGCACAGAAGTATTATATTTGCTTAAATCTTATTCAAATACGTATATGAATTGTCCACTTTATAAACTATGTCATATTGTAAACAAAGACTCGCATGTGGACATTTTTAATTTAAGTCTTGCTGAGTTGAGGAGAATTCTTCAGCCGCAATCAGTGGAGTGTCCTATATGACTGTGTATGTTGTATATTTAGATTACTTATATTTGTAATTTAGTTATAGTATAGTGTGTGTTATATTGTCTTTACCCTTGTGGTACTATGTACTGTCGGTAAATAAATAAATAAATAAATAAATAAAACATCTATAGGAGGTGTGGTGTGCCTCGAGAAGAAGGCCCCTGAATTAAAATGAAATTTTACGTCTGATAAAGAAAACTCGCACTTTAGTATTGTACTTGGTAGGATAGGTTAAGGAATTAGGTATTATTGCTGCGGTGGCAGTTTTAATTTGTCAACTTAACTTTGTAACTCCCGCACTATAATTGCATTATATTGCTGAAGAAAGTTTAAATTTGTTTAGCTTTTGAAAATGTCTTTGAGACAGATGTAACTCACACGCATACATAAATAAATGTGCAAGCAAAACCTTTGTAATTAGCTTTATAGTGTAGTAATTAGTCAGTGAGTCTCATGCCTCCGATGAAATTTGTGCGGTCGGTGGTGTGACAAACTAGATCTGTGCGTGCTCAGTTCGGATAAGCCTTAAGATCGAGTGACTGCTCAATTCCGTTTCCTGGTATTGCAACTTTTGTTACGGCTTAAAACCAGATGGCGCCTATAGACAAATGTAGGTTTAGTTCCCATGAATATGTAAGTTCTCGTACAAAGCTTTTTAATTTCTTGTTTATTTTTGGAAGCTTTATGGCGATTGTTGCGCTTTATTGTAAAGTTAAAAAAATTAGGTTTGTTAATTTAGAGTTAGGGAAAAATCTCCGTGAATACTGCAATTTTGTTGTCGCCATGAAAGCCCGGGATTATTAGCGTTCACGCGGGTCTTGACATCATTTGCTTATCTTTGCAGTCGTAAGCGCTGACGTAAGGTTTTGTATGTGAGAAGAAGTTTATTTTCCCACGAATGCAAGCGGAAGTACGCAATTTCAGTTGTAGGGGAGAGCCATTTAACACAAAGAATGCCGTCTAGCTCGACGTATTACCGTACAGACTTCCAAAGATTATAGTACCGTTTACCGGGTAGTGATTACGTAGTCGCGTTACCGTTCCAACCCTTTTATTCATATCCCTATCGTATTGTCAGCGACGCCCTACCAGTAGGAAGAGCAGCGATCCACAACAGGATAAAAGCAGAGAGAACCACCCCTGAGAACATCGACACCCAGTTAAATGCCGGGTAAGTGTTTTAAAACTTTATTCCTTTGTCCGGTTGTTTACAGGGAGGGTTGAGCATAATCGTAGTTAATACCATTAGTTTAAAGCCGAAAATTCAGCGTTTTGCACCGTGGTTTATTAGTTACTCTCAACAAAATACACAAGAGTTTTTACAATATTTGCTAGAAGGACTTCATGAAGCTACCAATCGAGTTGTTACTAACCTTATACCAATGTCTACAGAAGTAGATGAAAAATCAAATGACTGTGATATAGCATGCGAATCCTGTCAACGATATATAGGAATGACGAATTCGAAGTTTTGGATATTTTTGTAGGACACACGATATCTACATTATATTGTATACATCGTGGATATTCTTCTGAAACATTTTATCAATTTTAGGATATATCGCTTCTTATACCTAAGGGTGTGTGTCAAGTTAAGGCTACAGCAATATTTAGATTATTTTGCCAAAGAGAAAATATTGGATAGTGATAAGAAACCAACATGTTTAAACTGCAAAGAAAGAAGCAAATGTACAAAATCGTTTGCCATTAGTATTAGTAATACATAGAAAACGCTTTTCACCTCCAGAAGGATTTAGAGGAAAACTGTCTTTAGCTATAGATTTTCCAATAGATATTTTGCATATGCATGATTATGTTGCTGATGCAATTATGGCTACTGACGTTACAACTTATATGCAATATGGAATTACATCAGAACTTAGTCCAGCGGCTATTATACAACATACTGCCGACATTCATATTCATTTATGTGGCACAAATACGATGACACCAGGGTGTGCAGTATATCTTCTAAAGTATTGGAAAATCAAAAATAATCTCATCTCTAACATGATATTCGTTTTTTGTACTAAATATATAAGGTTTTGCTTTTTTTCATATATAAACTATTTTGTAACAATAATTTGTAATTCACTTCTGATACCAATGTTAGCTGGATAAATTTCAACTGTTCATACAAATCCCGTTTCAAGTCCTGGAACATGTTTGTAATTTGAAGCTCTCTTTTTATGAATTATTTCATTTGTGTTGTGGTTCCCAAAATTGTACGTAACTGATATACTTTTAAAACACTTCCTTTTATACATAGTTTTGAACTAAAGTAGATAGATATAAAAAACGAAAGTAATACCACACGTATCTGTTTCAAAATAGGAATAGGAAATAGGAAAATGCTATAATGGACGAGGATGATATCATAAAAATTATATAGAAGTTAGTATATGTGGCATTTTTTGCTGTTTATGCTATGTATGAAAAGTGATTTAATTTTTAAGTAGTTCTTAGTTTTAAATTCTTATAGGACACTATCCCTGTATATTCATAAGAAATACTTCATTAACTCTGAAGTAACCCCTATAAGCCGATACAATGGTGTATTAGGTATTAAAGTAGACATTTTTACGAAGATTTTATATGTATACACTAAATTTTAATTAATGCACTAAACAGGAAGTTCACATTTATTTTATTGTGCTGTACAGTTTTTCAATAAAGCTTAATGAAATAGTAGAAACACTGGCAACTTTTATTTCTTAGCTGAATCATCATTACTCGCAGCCGGCATTTTCAGGCCAATCGCATTGTTTACTTTTTTTGTTAAAATGCAATCCTGCTGGGCAGTCCTTCTCAAATAGTGTTCCACGGTCACAAACATAATATTTGCTGCAGTCTGTTTCATGAGGATATGAGCCAAACTCTCCCGGTTTACATTCAATACCTAAAATTCAAAAACATTGTAATTATACTAGGTTCAAAAGTGAGATTCATACTATAAGTTCAGTATGATTTTGAGTATTCCGAAAGGATGTCTAGTAGGGATGGAAAATTGGATAAGATTCAAAAGTGGATAAATACTTCATGTAAAATAGGCAGGGGTATATAATCTATTGCAAGGAATCGACTAGTATCAAAGGAAGCAAGAATAATAGTGTACAGAAGTATAGTAATCTCGATGTTGCTCTACTCGTGTAAAACTTGGATGTGTCAAGATACGCATAAAAGCTGAGAAAAGTGTGTGGTTAGACTAGGGGTTATATAGTGGATGGTATAGTGAATGTTAATGAAGACTTGTAGTGTGAAAACCAAACCGACAAATCAGTATGAAAGAGTCTTATTTTGATAGCTTGGTAATATAGAAAAAAATGAGTGACAAGTAGTTAGTGGAGAAAATGTATAAAGAATGAGTGAGTGGTTTGAGATGAGAAGGTAAGTCACAAAAAATATGGTTGGACATGGTGATGAAAGTGTAAAAAGAAGAAAAGTAGAAAGCTTCACGAATAGAATTATTCGTATGAAGCAATGCATACACGTTAATGAGGTGAGATGTATCAAGACAAGCAATGCGAAACAAAATTTCGCAAGTCCTGCCTACCCATGCCAAGAAATCCCGTGATGCGTATGTACACACACACACACACATACATATATATATATATATATATATATATATATATATATATATATGTTTATTAACGCATGGTAATTATAATTTCTTAACAAATTTTATTAATTATTTTAATTAAGTTTTTGTAAGAATTGAGTCCTCAAAATGGGTTAATTAGCACGTGTTGTACAGGCTTTCATCTCAAGCATGCATTCCAAGTATTTCTGGTTTATGTTTCAGTAGTTTTAGAAGTTTTTTTTTTCAAATATGGAAAGGATTCGTGTCATAATAATATTCTTTTAAACAACAAAAAATGTCATATGGACTAAAGACCGAAATTTCCAATCGAGGTACTAATAATTTTCTTACCACAACCATTATATTTGTTAGTATGCAATTTGAATAGAAAAAGAAGAAAAAGCATCAAAAATATATGCCCAAAAAGATTACGACATTAGCATAGAATTTACTTACTATTGGAATACAGTTTCTATATCTACCATATGCATCTGGTAATAAAGTAGAGGTTACAATATTAGGAAGGAATAAAAACTTAATTTCATTTTAAAGGTCATTATTCGTGGTGTTTCAATACCACATACATTAGCATATTTACAAGATGTTTCAATAGACAGACGTAGAGGACAATATTAATTGATGAATTTATCAAATTTGTCCCACATTATTTGATTCTAAACTGTTTTCAATTTAAAAACAAAGAATAACATAAAGGAACTGTAATTAAGCTAGTAGTTGTTCAGAATGAGAATGTTTTCAAAAGAGAAATGTAACAACTATCTTTAAAGAACACATTGCTCATTTCACATTCTTAAATACAAAAGTTTCAAACTGGCAGTAATATTTTTTAAATCCAAACACCTTGTTATACTAGAAAACTTCAAGCAGTAACAGCTCTGGCGACGTCTTTCTCCTTGACTGCTTACGAATCAATTGAACTGTTGACTACAAAGCAACCCTATTTAAATAACGAGTCCATAGCTTCATCAGCTTTGCTTTCTCTATTGGCTTAACCACGTGTAGAAATGAAAGGTTTGTATTGGAACTACTCAAGCAGTTTTAGAAATGGCATAAATGAGGTAGATTTGAGTATTAGCATTACAATTTACTTTTGTGTCATGGAGATCACCAGTTTATGTTGTGAAGAAAACATTCTAAGATTCTCAATGCAACATTAAGTTATTGTATGTTGGAAAGGTTCACTTTAACTTAAGTGATATGAATTCCTGCTCAACAGCGATACTTTCCAATATACACTTAACTAACGTTGCTTTGAAACCAAAGGATATTATTTTCACTGCACAAACTGATTGGCAATTTCTACAATAAAACTCTCTGAAGAGCAAGTTCAATACTTACGAAGATTTTTTAATTTTTTCTCACAACCGGCTTCTTTTGGCCAATCACACTCTTGCTTTTTAACATTGAAGTGTAGTCCATCTGGACAGTCCATCTTAATTTTGTTACCGCCAACACAAGCATAATACATGCCACAATCATATTCATGTGGATAGTAAACGCCATCTTCACACTCTTCAAGCACTTCTAGAAATGGTATAAATTAGGTAGATTTGAGTATTAGCCTTACAATTTACTTTTGTTTCATGGAGATCACAAGTTTGCGCTGTGAAAAAACATCCTAAAAATCTGAAAGCAATATTAGTTAATTGTATGTTCAAAATGCTCATTTCAACTTAGGTGGTTAGGATTTCTCCTCACCAGGGAACTTTCCAACATGCAATTAACTGACATGGCTTTGAACATAAGGATATTCTCTTCAACGCAGAGACTGGTAAGTATTATCCGTAATAAAAATGTCTGAAGGGTGTGTAACTTCTTCAAATGCTTTTTAAAATTTTGCATCTGATTGTGATTGAAATTGTAAGCAAAATTGTAAATTTTTATGTATGCATACTAAAAGGCTAAATTAATCTTTAATTAGTTTATATGTAAAACTGTTAAAACTTAACATTTTTATTACACACACACTTATTATTATTTATGGTCATATAAAGCACTTTGTTTACAATTAAATAAGCTTCAATATGAAATTTGTTACATTCTCCATATAGAATGATCTAGTTATAAAATACTTCAGTTGATAAGCTTTTATTATGCAAAGAGTAATAAAAATAATTTTGGTATTTAAGAATATGAATAGCAGTTAATACTTACAATTTTTAATTTTTTAACAGTTTTTTGCAACAACTTTGTTTAACATTGATTGCCACTGCAGTCCACTTATTTTGTTAAACGCCAACACAAGCATTCATGCACACCATGGCTTCACATGATACGACGCAGGTTGTCTACAGACAGCGATTGTCCCAGAGAATACTGATGTCACATGTGCACCACATCCAGCATTTGCAACACGCAACATCTACGGCCGAAACTTTCAGCATGGTCAACATTCCACAAACTGTTAAATGCATAACGTCATGTTTCTCCCAACGCACATATGTTTCAGTCGCCCATGTCACTCAAATGCTTTTACACAATTCACCAAATAAACCTATCTTGTTTTATCAATTATATTAGAATTTTCTTCAGCGATACCGAATCCAGGATTTTTAATTGCACATCCCCAAGCACCTACATTTCAAATTTCATACCTGTAGCGACTTGAGCGTTCTTATAAATTTTTTAGTCATGCGATACATTATTAGTCTTAGAATTCTTAGCAGAATTCGATCTGTAAACAGATTTGAAATCGGACCAGCCCTGCAAAGTTATACCCTTTAAAGTCCTGATCTTCTAACTCTTTGCTATTTGCTCATACAGATCAAGACCTAACAAATAGTCTTTCTTCGTCTAGCCATTGCAATCTTTCCAGAGATAAACCTATCTTGTTTGGTATTAATCAATATTAGAATTTTCTCAGCTACCCAAATCTCTAGGAATTTTTAGATTCACCATCCCACAACGCAGCTACCATCTACATTTTAAGACCTTTCTTACCTGTAGCAACTTTGAGCGTTCTTATAAATGTTTTTATACATGCAATACAATCGATTGATGATAGTCTAGAATTTCTACCAATCGAATCTGTAAACAGAATTTAACACTCGGACCACGCCCTGCAATTCACATTACCGGATAAACTTTCTCCACATTCCACCACGTAAACACCTTTTTGAACAATTAAAAAATTTCTCAGCTCCCACATCTCTTAAATTTTCAGTAGCCCCCCCGGCACCCTTCAGACTTTTTTACGCTTAGCGCATAAATTTAAACAAAACATTTAGTCAAATTTTTTAGAACCGAACTGTAAACAGATTTAAAACGGACCACCCTTACCATTTCCACCCCAAATTATAACTTTTAGTCATACCTAAAGAAAATCTAAAACCATTCTTAAAATTTTATTACAACAATTTTTTACTAATACGTTTAAATTTTGAAACCACATTTCTAAATCAATTAAATTTTTTATTTTAACCTAGAACTTCTCATACGGATACATTAATATTTTTTTAAATAACATTTTAAAACCAACCACCCACATTTTAAACCTTGATTTTTTCTTATTTTGCTTAAACCTGACATTTTTAATTCAAAGGCGTTAAACCCATTTTTTGGAAAGGTTTCAATCGGTGCTTTCCCCATTTTGGGAAACCCTGATTCCAATAACTTTATTCATTTGATTCTTTTCATTTTTAATCGAATAAACCTTTTTGTTAAAGAAACTGGGACTATTCACACTCTTTTTTGCATAGACCATACGGTTGTTAAACGCGGGTTAACCATTTCTCCCATTTCGCTTTACTCTGTATTTTATTTTTTCCTTAAATTCGGAATAGTTTTTATTTGAAATGCTCTTTAAAAATTGTGGTTTTTCGAAAGGCCCAAAGCTCGGATAACTTTAGGCTTAATGAATACCCTTTTTCCGGCCGAAGCTGCCCACCGTAAAGCCCGCAAGCCCATTTAAGTACGCTACGGTTTAAAGGACATTTCAACAATTTTTCGGTTTTGAACATTTTAGGTTTGGAACCCCAAATTCATTTAAAACGTTTCGATACCATTTTATACAAAACAAAATCCGCATTTTTCGTCAACAATTATAACTAAAGATTTACTCTTGCGACCTGTTTAACCATAGTCAAAGAAGGTTTGAAAACCCCAACGAATTAGGTTCGGCGGGAAAAATGGTATAACCGCTTTAAACATTTACCCTGCAGACCTGGTTCCTTCGCATTGGGCGAATTTGTAAAAACCGGAAAACTTTATGTTAAATCCTTTTTTAAAACCAAATTTTAAAATTAAATAATTTTCGCTTTACAACGTTTAAATTTAAATTTTAAATATTAACAATTTTTAAGTCCCTTTTAAATTTTAATGGTTTCGCAGCCACATTTTCCTATTTTTAAATTTTTAAAAAATTTTTAAAACTTTTAAATTAAACCCCCCCCCCCCCCCCCCCCCCCCCCCCCCCCCCACGTTACAGAGGTGAGCATTGCTGGGCGTTAGGCTTTCAATAGAAGACGCAAGTCTTAAAAGTTGCGACATTTTACAAAAATCCCTTGATGAGTAAGATCTTTGAGTTTTCCGCACGTTAGACCTATGTGAACGAAGGTTCGAAACAACAGTAATCGCGGCAATGAGTCTTCTGGCTGAATACATTAGCAAGATCACTTTGTTCCATTGGAATGCATAAAAGGAATTTCAGTTTAATGCTGCATAAAATCCAAATGTGACACAAAATGTTAATTGTTAGAGTAGTGCTATTAAAACTTTCATTCAAAACCAACTTTTTTACAGGTTAAATTTATTAAATAATTTATAAAGGAAATGCTTATATTAATTAAACGAAAGTATATTAGTTAAATAAATTTATTTAACCTTTAATTATAGTTATTATTTTGCAGTGACTTGTAATACATATTTAGCAACATTATAATGATACCTCCCTAGATTTTGTAATTTAAACACCTTTTTAATAAACAATTTAACTTCTAAGCAATCCTTGTTGAAATTAATTTTCTTCTAGTTAATTTATACGGTGCGATTATTTCTACCGTAAGTCTATAGTAATAATTAAGTCACGTATTATCCTCTAAAGAAAAACTTATCACTAATTCACCTACTTCGTATTTCAATTTTTCAAAGAAATGGGCGAATTACCTGGACTAACGGCAATTAAATCGCTCCAACCTATTTGGAACTGTATAAAATCAACCCTTTCGCGCTCTATTGTATCTTGGTCTCCTTTTAACCCAAAACACTATATTTCAAATTAACATCCTTTTCGATATTAAATGTTTATAGCCTTACCCCATTTACATTATCGATTATTAACTTTTCTTTGAATCGTGGCAGAAATTCAACATCAGTAAACTTTTATTTGAAGGCTTCATTTTTCCAAGAACAAACAAACCGGCATTTTTTGCGCTTTTAACCGAATTTTTCTCCAATTTTTGGCACCTTATTTCATGCCTTACCAGAGGCCAACACAAAGCTTTTGTTGGACACCTCATTTTGCACCACCATTTGCCTTTCAGAACCACCATTTCTCTCACCGCGTACAGTTTCGTATACCGGCCATACGCATTTCGCCTTAAAACGCAGTTATGACATTCGAACGATTTTTATGCAATCAGATTCAAACGATTCACAACGAAATTTTAATTTACTGATTTGTCAGCAACACCAGCATCTTCATCCTACTTGTTCAGACCTTTATCAGCAGTTAGACACATTTAAAGCCAAAGTCGCCGTCAACATCTGCCGCATTCTTAAGGCGTCTTTTTAACGCATAAAATTCCATTCATACAGCCTTTCTTCAGCCACAACAAAATTTGTTTCGAAACCAACTGACCGTAACGACTTCCTTTTACACCATATCGAACACATTTGACCATCACCGAGGTTGTCATAACGAATTTTCTTTAATCACAATCCTTCCAAACGAGTTTAATTTCAAAACCATTTATACAGCATGCACACAACTTTTAGATAAACACCTTCCATATTTGCCTGTGCACCAACAAGCCATGGGCAACTCCAAGTGCTTACGCACCAACAGAAAACACACCAAACCGCACATTTTTCGTCATATCCAAAACGCCTGTTCCAGAGCCCAGCCGAAAACCAACCAGAGAATGTCCAATAATCAACAAACATGTGTCACATACACCGCGGCCGTCAACAAAACATTCACCAGATCCCTAATGCAACCAACGGACGATAGAATACGTAAATTACACAATGACAGAACCACATGCTACACAGACCAGGCATACGCACAAATTTCCACCCAAGCGACCATGAACACATTACCAACAACGATTTATCATAATACAATCAGGGCCCGCGGCGCCGACCAACCATTTTTCCTTTTCTAACCAGTACATTGTTTTAATGGAAAAACTATTAAAAGCAAAATTAGTGTAATTTTTAATGAAAAACCAATAAAATGCAATTATGGTCATATTCATTGGTCATTGGTCATTTATGGCATTGGTCATTGGCATGTTCAGGTCATGTGGTCATTGGCCATTGGTCATGGGTAAATTTCAATTGGGGCAATTTACCCTAATTAAATCCCTATATCCGGATATATGTCGATGCGCATTGTCGGCTTAGGTTAAAAACAATTCGACTATCTTCGGCAATATACGACTCTGTAGAATATAAGAGAACAATTTTTCGTATTTAATTTAGTATTCGATAGTAGAACGGTAAACATGAGCGTCTCCAAGGTGATTAACGTTTCAACTTCTTGGGAATAAAGTGAAACCGACAAATGAGCGATTTGGATTATGGCTGTTGACAGAAAATATTGCAACAATAATCTGGTAAAGATATTGGTAATATTTGTTATGTCGAAGGCGAACAGATGCTGACTGGTGGACACACACCAATTACAGAACCATTTTGTGACAATATAATGTTGGTTAAAATTTGACCTTTTCTGACACCGAACAAGCATCTGCAACAAAAGGATGTTTATCCTAAAAAAGAAATTTGTGGATTTAACAGCTATCTACGAAGAAAGTTCAACCGATTTGTTTCCGCTAGGCTATGGTGTTAAAGTAAGCTCCGTTTTTCTGGAAAGCACTAACAAGATGGGCCAGAGAGTAAAAGAAATTATCGGAAAAGAAGACCTCGAATGCATTAATAAAAATTCAAAATCCTATATGTGTTCCATACAAAGTGGAACTAGCAGATGTTAGTTGGAAACTTTATTGGAGGAACTACCAGATATATTAGACGAATCGAAAAGATTATTTCTATCTTTTGACATGGATGTAACCCAAGATTTTGCGTATATTTAGCAAGATGGAGATGTGTAATTATTTAACTACAAACATAACTTTGCTATAAGGAGAATACGAAGAAAAGTGTAATATTATAGTTGACAACGATAAAACTGTGGATTGATTGTTTAACATGGCTAACAACCAATGCAAGAATTAAGATTACAACAAATTTGTGTGCAGATAACAAGTCCTGGTGTTAATAAACAACTTGGCAATCATATACTAGATTTTTACGTTGTCCAGATGTACGTTTAAGGGAAACATTTGCGTCTACTTTGGCCAAAGAACATGGTATTACGCGATTGGAAGCGACAATATACAACTTGCTTGAAGCTATGTCAGTCGCGGTGTAAAACCCTTAAAAGACTGTTTAACTTATTGGAAGATAGTAGTTATACTTCCTAAAGGCGCCAATGTACTCGGACCACTTGCCAAAATGTGGAGTAAGTTATCGGACAAGCTACAAAATAGCTGCTGTTTAGGTATAATAACCTGCTACAGTACGTGTATTGGGGAAGAATGCAAAGAAATTGACGGGTTTGCAAATTAGTTGTCCGAAAACCAAAAGAAAGGGAAACATTGATAAAGTATTCTGGCTTTAGTTTTAACTATTTACCCGTAAATTATTTGGAGATAGTAGGCAAGACAGCCAAGATAAAATAAAAATTACATGTGCTACATTAAAGCAGTAGTACATATTTTACACAATCTGCAACACCATATTCTACAATTCCAAAGAAATAGTCATTTCGGAATTGGGATTGATAATACCCTAACATTCGTCCAGAGGTTGTACGACAACGCTAAATATTGGTAGTAAACTCTATCCGTTTACGCTAAAGGAAATGATATGCTATTAAAAGTTATGAAAAAAAACAAATTAAAAATTTAATGCAAAAAGGGAAATTTAAACTAATTTAAACAAATATACCGAAAATCCCAAATGTTTTTCAAAGGGAATTTTATTAAAATTTAGGAAATTAAAATTTTAAATCGAACCACTTACTTTTTCCAATAGTTTGTACATAAAGACCTTAGGTTTTGAATTGTTGAAAGTTTGTCTAATTTAAATTTTAGGAAACCCAACCATTTTCAATTTTGCAGTTTGGACAACTTTTAATGCGTTTCCCACTTATCCCAACGAGTTCGTACTTTTTTTCTATTAAACCTTTTCCCAACCATTTTAGGAGTCCACCACTTTTAAATATTTTTAAGGTTGTGACCCTCGGTTTTTGAGAAAGGTTCTTTACTAGGTAAATATACAATGTTTGGGAACCCCTTTGCGTGTGGTGTACAAGGTTACGAAACCCGCATTCCTTAGTTCGTCTTTGTTATCTGCCATTTTGATAAATACGTTTTTAGAATAACCTTTTAAAAAGTATACGGATTTATCCTTTTTCTGCAAAACACCTACATAACTAAAGAGTCTTTCTTACTAACCGCAAATGCATACAGCTTGTACAACCCGGATGTATCTAAGTCAGTCCATCGACACATAAAATAATCTTTTAATTCTTCCTCATTTTCTCTAATAAGATGTTCTTTGTCTAACACATCTTTGTATTGTCTATTGTCGCAGTGTTTTCCATTGGTCAATTTTCGCCTTTTTGCATCCATTTCCTCTAATTCCAGTTGTCTTTTCCTTCCACTTACAGCGTATGGCATACATTGGGGCAATTTCCTTTAGCGTAAACGGATAGAGTTTACTACCAATATTTGGCGTTGTCGTACAACCTCTGGACGAATGTTAGGTGTATTTATCAATCCCAATTCCGAAATGACTATTTCTTTTGGAATTGTAGAATAGTGTTGCAGATTGTGTAAAATATGTACTACCTGCTTTAATGTAGCACTTGTGTAAGATTTTTATTTTATCTTGGCTGCTTGCTCCTCTACTATCTCCAAATAATTTACGGGTAAATAGTTAAAACTAAAAAGCCGAAAGCACATACTTTATCAATGTTTCCCTTTCTTTTGGTTTTTCGGACAACTTAATTTGCAAGCCGTCAATTTCTTTGTATTACCATTCCCCAATACACGTACTGTAGCAGGTTATTATTCCTAAACAGCAGCTATTTTGTAGCTTGTCCGATAGCTTACTCCACATTTTGGCAAGTGGTACCGAGTACATTGGCGCCTTTAGGAAGTATAACACTATCTTCCAATAAGGTTAAACAGTCTTTTAAGGGTTTATACACCCGTTCCACTGAAACTTCCAATTGCACAGTTGATATGTCGCTTCCAATCGCGTAATACCATGTTCTTTGGCCAAAGTAGACGCAAATGTTTCCTTAAACGTACATCTGGACAACGTAAAAATCTAGTATATGATTGCCAAGTTGTTTATTAACACCAGGACTTGTTATCTGCACACAAATTTGTTGTAATCTTAATTCTTGCATTGGTTGTTAGCCATGTGAGAATCAATGCCCAGGTTATCGTTGTCAACTATAATATTACACTTATCATTCCAATTCTCCCTTATAGGAAAGTTATGCCTTGTAGTTAAATAAGTAACATCACGATCTTGCTAAATGATCTAAAATCTTAGGTTACATCCATGTCAAAAGATAGAAATAATCATTTCGACTTCGTCTAATATATCTGGTAGTTCCTACAATAAAGGTTTCCAACTTAACATCTGCTAGTTCCACTTTGTATGGAACACATATAGGATTTTGGAATTTTTATTAATGCATTCCATACTTCTTTTCCGATAAGTTTCTTTTACTCTCTGGCAAATCTTGTTAGTGCTTTCCAGAGAAAACGGAAGCTTAGCTTTAACACCATGCCTAGCGGAAACAAATCGGTTGAACTTTCTTCGTAGATAGCTGTTAAATGCACCACAAATGTTCTTTTGTAGGATAAACATCCTTTTGTTTAAGATGCTTGTTCGGTGTCAGAAAGATCGCAAATTTTACAACATTATATTGTCACAAAATGGTCCTGTAATTGGTGTGTCTAGTCCACCAGTCAGCATCTTGGGTTCCCTAGAAATAACAAATATTACCAAAATCATTTTACCAGATTAGTTGTACACATTTTTAAACAGCCATAATCCAAATCGCTCATTTGTAGGTTAATTATTCCCAGAAGTTGAGAAACCTTAATCACCTTGGAGACGCTAATGTTTACCGTCCTAGCTACTATCGTAGGCTAAATTGAATACGAAAAATTGTTCTCTTACGTATTCTACAGAGTGAGGACGTATATTGCCGAAGGATAGTCGAATATTGTTATACCACCAAAGCCGACAGGGATGCGCAACGACATATATCCGGATATATGTAGGATGTTAAGTTAAGAATTAAATTTCCCGTACGTGCAGTCAGACATGCACATGGGCCATATGACCACGATACCATTTGGACAAATGAATTCCACATGGACATAAAAATAGCTTAGACGCATTAATTGCTATTGTTTAATGAGTTTTCTCATCCAAAACCCATTACGCTAATTGCATTTAATGAGTTTTCCATTTAAAAACAAGTGTGGACCTAGGTTAGATAAAGGAAACATAGGTTGGGTCAGCGCCGCGGCGCGGCTAACCTGGGTATTGGGTCTCCGTAGAATAATCGAAAGTGGTTAATCAACTCGATTAGTGTTTAAATAAGCAAGTGTAAGGCTCATAAACAAAAATTTATTATCCGAAAGTCGTGATGTGCTACACTTATAAAAGTATGAACATGTCTTTAGCGGCCCTAGGAATATCGGGCGTACGATTTCAGCAACTACAAGAATACGAGCGAGAGGGTCGACATGTATTATACAGTGCTCAAATTGTTATTTGACGTAGCGAATTGTATTGGATCCATAAAGCTCGGAGGTTAAAATTGCCCATTGTGTTTGAAAATGTTGACAATTATGATGGGCGGGGAAGTTTAATGGAGTTGACCGATTTGTCTTTACGGGAATTCGAATTGACAGACCAGCATGCTAATTGTTTTGACGAATATCGAGTACCGTTCTAGAAATATTACGGATCGCCGCTATGGAAGTAAAAGCCTAGAAGCAAAATTTAATTATAAAAAGTCGCGATTGCTATAGAAAATAAAAAATGGTGTTCCGTCAAGACGAACAAGGAATGTGATTTTTAGCAATTACAAGAATAGCAGTAGCGCGGCGAAGGGTATGCAGTATTATACCGCATTTGCTCAAATATGTTAGTTTACGAAAGCTCGAAGTCAAAATAATTTAATCTATAATTCACGGTTAAAATGGAAATTAAGGAATTTAATACTGAAAATACTTTCGTTGGTGATTTTGGAAATATTAAGCCCCTTTCCTAAAATATGATGAGTTATTTAATTAATTGTTGTAGATTGTAGACAAAATTGGTATTTTAGTAATGGTTTAATGTTTTTGGTTATAGGACTGTTCTTCTACAGCACATTGAAATTTGGTGCGTGTGCTACCACCCTTTGGATTTTAATATGCAATCGAACGGAAGAGTTTTGTTTCTACTAGCATTCGCACCATCGTGAAGAACCAGGTGGCATGGCGCAATGTATTGGACGAGCAGCAAGGATTATGATCATTTTCCGAATCCTCAACTTGTCGGTGTCTTCGAAACTTGGTTATTATGGGTAATAAAGAGGTGCGCAAGAGTAAATCTTTAGTTAGTTAGTTCCTTACAAAAGTCTTATAGTGCGGTTTGTTTGACTAGGTAATTGAAATTTAATGAATTGGGTTGCTTCCTTACCTGGAAAATGCTTCAAAGAAAAAATCGTGGGAAATCGTCCAAGGTTGTTCTCCCAGCAAGTACTTAAACTGTGGGACTTGCGGTTGCCTGTTGAGAATGACACTTAACCGACACAAGGAAAAACAGCACGGTGTCATAAGCGTAGTTCCTCGGCTGAAGGGCCACAGAAATGATGATTGGAGTTAAATCGAAGAAAATACTATGCCGACTTAAGGAGCAAGAAAAGGATATACGCTATGGAGATGGCGTAGAAATGGTTAGTACAGCGTTTAACAACCGTATGGCTAGCTATCGCATAAGGCCAGTTACGATGGAGTGTAGTTTTTGGAAGCAGGAAAGGTTTTGATTAATAATGAAAAGAATCAAAAAGCAATAAAAGTCTACTGGAATCTACGGCGTTTACACAAATGGGAATACCGATGTAACCTTTAACAAAAATTGGTTATAACGTCCTTTGATCTGGAAAATGTACGAGGTCTTAAGCAGCCTAAGAACAAAATCAGTGGAATTTGCAGGCGGTTGGTCTTTGGAAAAGTTCTATTTAGAATAAATATTAATAAGTATGAGCCGATATGGAAGTTGCTAGGTTAAATAAAAATTATGCTATTTAGAAATGTGGTTTAAAATTTAAACTGTATTAGTAAAATTTGAATAAAAGTTTTAAGAAGGTTTTGTTTTTTGGTATGGCTGGGAAAGTTTAATTTGAGGGTTGTGTAAATGGTAAGGTGGTCCTGTTTAAATCTTTGATTAAATTGTACATAAAATTCTGTAAAATTTTGATGAATAAATAAAAACAAAGGTAAGAAGAAATCTTAAAATGGGGTGCTTCGGGATGGGTTCTAAATTTAAAGAGATTTGGGTAGTGAGAAAATTTGAATATTAATTGATACCAAACAAGGTAGGTTTATCTCGTGGGTGGAAATGTGGAGAAAGATTTATCTCGCAGAGGGTATATGTAACTTTGCAGGGCGTGGTCCGATTTAAATCTGTTTACAGATTCGGGTTTGCGTAAAATTCTAGACTAACAAGATGTATTGCATGTATAAAAAATTTATAAGAACGCTCAAAAGTCGCTACAGGTAAGAAATCTTAAAATTAGGGTAGCTCCTTGGGGTGAATCTAAAAAATTCCTAGAGATTTGGGTAGCTGAGAAAATTCTAATATTAATTGATACCAAACAAGATAGGTTTATCTCAAAGATGCAATGGCTAGACGAAGAAAACTATTTGTTAGGTTTGCTTATAGAGCAAAAGCAAAATTAGAAGATCAGGACTTTAAAGGGTATAACTTTGCAGGGCGTGGTCCGATTTCAAATCTGTTTCAGATTCGAATTCTGCGTAAAATTCTAACTAATTTAATAGTATTTTCGTTTTTGCATGGCTAAAAGAAATTCTATCACAGAACGCTTCAATAAGATCGGACTACAGGTAAGTTCGAAACTTAAAATCTAGGGTGCTGGCCTTGGGGATGGTTGCAATCGTTAATAAATGGTCTAGGGCATATCGTAGTGTAGTCTTTGTTTAGAGTCTGAAATTTAATGATTAATTGATAAAACAGATAGGTTTATCTCGTGGGTGGAATGTGGAAAAAGTTTATGCGGCCTGGGTGAAGCAATGGGGAAGTGACGTAAGAAAATGGTACTGGCCGGGTGTCCGAGAACGGCTGCGAGAGCAATGGGATGTCAGGTAATTCCTAAAAATAAGATATGGTGCTGAATTTAACAATTGTAAATTGATGGGTGAAATGTGGACTGCTGGTGCAAATTGGTCATGGCGATCCGATGAAAATGAAGGTCTAACTAACAATGTGATTCTGTGGATTAAACCATCTTAACTGCTCAATGAATCTAAAAAGTGTATGTTGGTGAGTAATTGTAAGTATTAGCTTTGCAATTTACTTTTGTTTCATGGAGATCACGAGTTTGCGCTGTGAAAAAAACATCCTAAGGTTTTCAAAGCAACATTAGTTCATTGTATGTTGAAAATGTTCGTTTTAGCTAAGGTGGTGAGGATTTCTCCCCAGCAGGGAACTTTCCAACATGCAATTAACTGACATTGCTTTGAAACATAAGGATATTCTCTTTACCGCAGAGGCTGGCTAGTATTCTCCATAATGAAAATGTCTGAACTGTGTGTAACCACTTCAAATACTTTTTAAAATTTTGCATCTGATTATGATCACTTAGTGATTAAAATTGAAGGCAAAATTGAAAATTTTTATACGTTTGCATACTAAAAGACTAAATTAATCTTTAATTAGTTTGTATGCAAAACTGTTAAAGCTTAACATTTTTATTACACACACACTTATTATTATTTATGCTCATATTAAGCACTTTGTTTACAATTAAATAATCTTCAATATGAAATTTGTTACATTCTCCATATAGAATGATCTACTTATAAATACTTTAGTTGATAAGCTTTTATTATGAAAAGAGTAATAAAAAATAATTTTGGTATTTAACGAATCAATGAATAGCAGATTCAATACTTACGAAGATTTTTTAATTTTTTCTCACAACCAGCTTCTTTTGGCCAATCACACTCTTGCTTTTTAACATTGAAGTGTAGTCCATCTGGACAGTCCATCTTAATTTTGTTACCACCAACACATGCATAATACATGCCACAATCATATTCATGTGGATAGTAAACGCCATCTTCACAATCATCATCATCAGATTGGAAAACAAAATCTGCTGTAGGTAATTCGTAATTTTCTACTGATTCACAACCAGCATTTCCTGGCCAATCACATTGTTTGGTTTTTTTGTTAAAATGTAGTCCTTTTGGACATTCTCTTTCATGTGCTTCCCCGTGGTCACAAACGTAATATTTGCTGCAGTTAGTTTCGTGAGGAAATACTTTGTTGGATCCTGGTGGACACTCAAAGCCTAAAATTTAAAAGGTGCTAGTGATAGGTTACAACCTTCTTATAATGTAAGAGCCTTTAAAAACTATCTCTTATGAAACTGAATATTTTATATAATTTATTATTGAACAAATGCTTGTTAGTTGTAGGCTTTGGATTGTGTATACATCTATTTAACAATTTAATCAATTTTACAAAGTGCGCGATGTTGTGGCAGACACTAACAAGATTTATCGAAGTTTCTAGTATAAACAATCAGGATCGATACTATAGGAAATCCTGAGAAATTTGATAATATTTCACAGTATCTTGAACTTAAAAAAGGGATTGTGGCTGCACCTAACCTTTATTTAAAAATGATCTAGCAGAAACAAGTTACATTAAGTTTTCAATGCTAAAAGTTTTACAAAAAAATCTGTAACATTTTCTCACAAACAATTCCCATAGTACTAGATTTCCAAAATTTCTCCATGATGTATTTTTTTAACCAGTTTGCAATCCACAATGTTTAGACTAAAATCATAATGGCTTTTTTTTTATTGAACTACAATCTGCCGCTGTATATGCTTCAATAATAATAAGCCCCCTTTTCAATTGGAACTCTATTTTCCCTTCCACCTAAGTGAAGGCCATTGTGTGAAAGGCAAATAATATATAAGTACACTGAAAGTTAAAACCCCAAGTAAAATTTTTGCACTGGCATTTTGTGTGCTGAACTAATTTTGTGTACTTATTTGGTGCTTAATTTTTTTATGATATACTAGAAAGCGCAATCTTAATTAGATTGCCGTTATGTAAACAAAATTTGAAAATTTCTTATTAATAAAATACAATAACATTTAATTCTTATCTTTGCCAAATAACGTTAATTAAGGTTAATTAAGGAAACAAGGTTAATTATTAATATAGAGTTATTTTAAAGTGTTAGTGAATTTATTATAAATTAAAGATCCAGCTGTTTAAAACACACTATAAATTTTGTAAATGAATGAGCATATTTCTCAGTATTGAAACATTAATAGCAACTTCTATTGAATCAAAGCTAACAAAGCTAATCAAAATCAAACCATCAGAACATGGTGTTGCATTTTCTAAATCTAAAAAAGCAACTGTGACTCAGAGAGTATTAATAATGTGATTGAATCAGAAGACGAAGGAGGTGAGATATATAGAGGGTTAAGTAGGCTATATAAGGCTGCTAGCATCATCATTATCATCATCATCATCAGGTCTTCAGTCCGAACTGGTTAGACGCGTATCCGCATTGTTTCTTATTCTGAGCTAACACAGAATTCCCTGAAATATCCACAGTCTGCATCTTACACCATCTGCGTGTAATAGTCTGATCTAGGTTTACATCTACCTCTTTTTTCCTATCTCTGCTTATGCTAAAATTACATTTTCTGTATGAATTATCTAATCATTCTCAATGGCTATTTTTCATGTTAAACTTTACCTGGCAATATATGTTACTAAATAGCACAGTGAAAAGTGTTCTTGTTTCTAAAGGAAAGATATTTGTTTGAAATTCAAGTCACTCATCAAATCTTCTAAAAAAAAAGACATATGGTCCAGTAACTGTAACTGCAATTAGTTGTTACTGTTGTTTATTTTGAATATTTCAGTTTATCGTATTTAAACTAGATTCATTTGGGTATACGGCAAACATAATTTGTTGTGGCTTGCATAGTTTGTAACTATGTTTCTTTAAGCTGTAGTAATTGAATGCAGGGCTATCCAGATCAATTAAAAATATTTGGTTTTGCTACTTTATTTAAGACTTGGTAGGAACTGATGCTACTCACTTTTGCTGGATAGTTGGTAATTTTCTCCAGAAGATTTCAATGTATACAACTACTGATCCATTTTTGCAAAAATGTTTTTAATCATTAGCAGGTATTTCTGTATATAACTCTGCTGTGTATAAAACGAATTTGCTTGCAACAGGTATTGCTAGCAAATTTGTCTTTATATACCCAACTAAATATACATCAAATAATTTACAAAGAACCAAAAGTGCAACAATTAGCATTCTTTCATTCTTACCTGCAATTAGTTGAGGAACAAATAAGGCTAAGGCTACGGTGATAATCGTTGTAAACTCTAAAACAAGAAAATAAATATTAGGTTACCAATCTACATCTTTGGAGCCAAAATTTTCATTTGATTTTTGCAATCTTGTTAAATTTATTTATCATCAATAAAGTGAAAAATGGAACTCGTTTAGAGATTTTTCCAAAATAGACCTCTACTATAATGGTTAAAGATTAGTTTGATTGTATTAAGATGTTAAACCCACTGAATTCAACTACATTTTAATATTAACATTTGTTAATTTATCACAAAAGTATTGTATATCTAAACCTAGGTACTAAATTGGAAAAACATACAACTGGCAAAGTTCCTTAAATAGAAATTTAACAAAGCAGGGAAATATAATAATCTCTCACTTTTACAATGCTGCATACAATGAAGTATGTTACATTATTGAGCAACTGGATACGTAAGCTTACCTAAACTATATAAAAAAAGCAGTAAATTATACAACTTGATGTAACTACAAGGTACAAGATCTCTAAAATTTTAAGTTGTGGTATAACTTGATAATAGAGATGTTATATTCAGCATCTGTCTGCATGATAACTTTTGAATAATCAAAAGTTACTGGTAATTTCCTGTTATACAACGGAAAACTACAATTTACTTTGTTTACACTAGATTTAACATTAACCTTCAATAGTATCTACAACCCATATAATTTATCTATGCTCCATCTCAAAGTGCTAGATAGGCCAAGCTGCGACTTTTAGAATTTAACCAAACTATTTCAAACAATTGAAGGGAGAGATCGTAGATATGCAACTTACATCATCCAATCGAGCAATCACTTTTCTGAAAAATGCTTGCCTAATGTTTTTAAAGTAACTTACGTTGGAAATTGAATCTGAGACTTGTGAATAGTAATCATAGGCAAAACTAAATCACGGAGCTGTTTGGTCTTTATACTAGCCACTTTATAGTTTTTATTTTAGCAGATAATAGTTTCTTTCTTACTTTCACAGATAGGATATTTGAGATGTCTTCAACAGCGTAAGCTGTTTCCATGGTTCTCTAGCTATTGTATCGGAATAAATTTATGTAATAATTATTTTATATACGTAAACGGTTAAGCTAGAAAAGCACTGAGGGTCAAAGATGTCTAAATCATAAGCTTTTGGCAATACTCAGAGCAATTATTCCAAAAAGTTACTTCAGTATGTGTAAACATATTAGAATTGCCATGCAATACATAAAATATATTAAATAGCAAATATCCCAAACAAATTTTGGAGTACAGTTTTTTTTTTACACAGCAAGCAAATAAATGAATATAATGGGATCTTTGAGCAATGACGAGTCAAAGATGTCAGTGGCTTTGTGTGCACTTAGAAAACATTTTGTTCTTCTTTTTATGGTGAAATTAACTATAATACAGCAATATAATGAATTAAACAAAACATGTCTTTTAATCTAATGCTTAGTATAATAACTGTACACCAAGTAATGTTTTAACCTTTACTTATAAACTAACAATCAGTAACATGTGCCATTTTCAAGGGATTGAAAGCCGCTATAAAATTCTCGGCAAACGTTTTGATAAATACTGTGCCAATAACGAAAAGGTTAATACAAATTTGTAGCAATCGCTTTTAGAGTAGTGGACCTTCACAAAAGATTTAAATGTTCATAGATACATCACAACACAGTAGTTTAAATAAATCAATTCCATAAAGTTAATGGTGAAATCCACTTCTAAATCAAAATTTATTATTTAAAGCAAATACCGGTAGAAAGTATAATGTTTATAACTGTATTATTTATCTTAGAATTAAATTTTATCACTATTGTACGATTCATATAAATCCTATTTTAAACCAAATAGTTCGAATGAATTCATAAATTAATTACTCATCACGTACATGTCAAAACTTGTAGATCGATGCAAGTCATAAACAAATTGTTGTTTCTATAGGGTCATCAGCAGAAAGGTTGAACAACTCTGGTAAACCAATTCAAGAAAATAAACGCGGAAACTTCCTGATTAATTAATTTAATCCGAAAAATTTATTTGCTTATGATGCAGTTATCATATTGTTCCAACAGTAGATAACAAATATCCAAAATGGCAGTTTTATGTATTTTATTGGCATGTTTCAATAAATTTAAAAAAATACAATGTATAAAGTGTAATTTGCTTTTGTTGCATTGGAATGTATTTTGCATATGAAGTAGAAAACCTTAATATAATTTTTATGACTTAGTAATGAAAATAGTAAAACACGTTTGCCATAAGGAGATTTTAACTTGAAATGAAACCAGTTTAATTAGTGCAGTTTAGGAGAAAATAAAAACATTTATTTGGGTTATTTAATTTCAAATTACTTTCTAACATAAGCATAAAACTAATATGACAATTTATTAACAGAACTATAAGCTCTCCATTCTGGAAACAATATAAAATCTATGATGTATTATTTTATTAACATTTTTTTCATAAAATGTAATTCATTTTACGTACATGTTTCTAACTCAGTCGATAACAACGTATAGTAGCTATACTTTCAACATGAGTTACATAAATCTTAGAATTTATTTATAGAAATGGTAAGCAAAGCTATCTACTAATTTCATCATTTTCAGAACTACTTAAACCATATCACAAAATTTGAGATTTAAAGCACAATGACCAAGATAAGTTGTACCTAGACGAGCTTTAAATTGTCAAAAGACTATTTGAAATACAGAATGTATATGAAAGGTTTTACTATGTTATTTATGACTTAAAGAAAATATGCAAGAAAATGTAGAACGCAGTTGTTTAATAGTTTCTTAAAACACTTGATTAAGTATTGATAAATAATTTATTGTCAACAACCATAAATTATCAATAAGAGCTAAGCTTTGATAATTCATCGCACATTGCATCAAACGAACCTCTCGGTCTCAAGTATGCATGTATTCAAAGTCCAAATTTACTATAATGAAACAATTTTGTAATAACTAGTTAAATGTAATATTGTAGTATTATAAACAAATATTTGATAAATTTATAGTTAGTACTATACGAACTGACATACATCATTACCCATTCTTTGTGTCAACCTAAATTGTCTGTGCTCAACATTACAAGTTATGACCTAGTAACTGTAAATATTCCAATATTAGAAAAAAGAAATTTATTTTCGAAGAAAAATATGAATTTCGATAATTCGCAAAATAGGACAAAAAGTTATTATTTCCATACAACTAATCTACGGCCAATTAGAAATTTGCAAGAAATAGAAAGGACAGATGACATCTCTATTTATAAACTGCAGTTGGATGTCAAATAAAGAGCTACGAGTATTTGTTTGTGAAATTTCCAGGTTGTTGAGTTTGCGAAAAATTAGTAGAAAATACAAGTTCTTGAAGATGATCAACTTTTAAAACAACGGAAATCAATTTTTAAAAAGATTTTAACAAAAAAAGAAATAAAAGTTAAAATTCTAAATTACTACAAGTAATTATAAAACCGATTTATAATCATTTGAAGAAAAACATATATCAGTGATACCAACTGCGTTTGTCCAAGGCAATTAAAGTTCTCTAAATTTTTGATTGAAATTCATCATACGGCATTTAAAAAACCAATACATCTGAAAATTTCAGTCTATAAAAATTTGTGTATATGTTATTATTAAAGTCGAGATTTATATCTTTTAACATAATATCATTATTTTTTTAATATACCCAGCAAGTTGAGCATGAACTAAATACAGAATACTTGTTTAAACTAAAGACGATGACATTTCGTTACGACCTACTTAGGTATCACTCTTAATTTTCTACAATTACTCTTAAAATATTTAAGCACTTGTAAAAACCTACTTTGTACAAACATTATTTCTGTTCGCTGATATTTTATTTATAAAGTACTCCAATCATTTTTAGAAAAATGGCAAGAAGTTAAAGTTGTATAAATTTGTACATTCTTAAGTTAAAATTACAGTTTACAGGAAATGTACTCACCCGCCATTGCACTGTAGCTACTCGGTTTAAGGTACAAAACTGAACGAACGAATGAAAAGGCCACTGCTTTAAATACAGTTTGTAAGTGTAGGTATCTTATCTTTCTTAGGTATTTATTGCTATTAATTATCTGGATTGACATGGATACTATTTTGAAATATTTATGTGAATATGTGTGACGTTTTAATTTGCATTTATGACTCTAATGACGACAATTACTATCAAATAAGTCGTAGTTTTAAAATTGTAACAAGATTTGTCAAATAGTACAAAAATGTTGATGAAGAGCTATTTTAGGTATTAACCGTAATTAATAATCTTTGTAGGTTGTCTTTTATAATTAAAATGTTATGAAATTGTAATTTCTATTTAAAAGGATTTAAAATAGAACAAAAGAACATGTATTAAGTGAATATATAGGTATCAACATTTTATTTGCAAATCCAGGATCAGAACATTAATAGAAAGTTGAATTGTTAAATGGCCAAAAGAACCATCCAGATTACCTTCAATTAAACTGTTTCAAATGTAACTTTGCATTAATAACTATAATTTGTGAAAACAGAGTTTGATAATTTAAGTTACTAGCAAAATAAAGTTATGTTTTTCATTAATAAATGAACGAATGAACGAATTCCCAGATAGCACAGAATGATCTGCAAATATTGTATTTCAATGTTAGATGTTCTGTTTTTCATAATATTTCAGGAGAATATTGTTGGATTATTCCTATAACATCTTTAGAGTATATTCTACATACAGGATTTATAAAAAAAATTTCTAGAAAGCTTTCAAGATAAATCATAAGACAATCACATTCTTGAAGAAGCCCTGGCTTCTACATATATATAAATAAATATACATTGAGAATGTATATAAGAATATTTTAAGAAAGACAACATACAGAATATTCTGAAAATTAAATATTGAGAATATACGTAGAACCTTAATGAATATTCTATTTCTATACTCAATGTTTGATTTTTAGAATGTACTATGATGTTTTCCTTAGAAATTTCTAGTAATGTTCTCTAGACATATTTATAAGATTTGCATTCTACATCAGAAATATTTGGGCATAGATAGTTCTAAATATCAAAAACAATGTAATATGTAAATTAAACTATGAAACTGTTTGCGAATTCAAGTAAACTATGCAGAAATCACTCACTGTAGGCTATGGAATTGTTATGAATTTCACCTAACAAATTTTATTTTACATGCGACTCGTGTTTACTTATGAAAATCTTAACTATCTTCCTAAGTTTTAAAATACAAGTAGGTAAGTACTATCTACATTTTCGATTCTAAAGAGCAGAAAGTTCAATTAAACCAAAACTAAAGAGAATTGCAATCTTCTGTAGAATAGTAAAAGCAAGGACAAATGCAGCTGTTATTCTTACAAATAATACTTATGCATTGTGTAGTAGTTAACGTCCTTATTGATTTTACTTTAGTAGTTGAAAATAATGTTTACTCATGTGGTGCTAATTTTGGTAGTATGGGGCATGACGAATGGAAAAATAATATTTGCAAAGGCGAATAAACTTCAGATCGAGATGATTTTGATCCGATACATGTAAGTGATGATCAGAAAGTAGAAGAAATTGCAAATAAATACATTGTAACCTTCAATAAAGAAACGATTGATCAAACAATAATGGAAGTTTCATTTGCAAGTTAACTACTGTAATGGGCTATTCAAAACTATATTCATCATAGTGCACTAAGTGATGCTTTAAAAATAGTAAACGAGCAACCTGGGTATCAAAACTATTCAGACGATGATTGTTCAGTATTAAACTTTGTGTTAGTCGTATATTGAAACCAGGTTTCTATGCACACCTTGGTTTATAAACCTCAATAAATTTTCTTTTATTACAATGTGTTATTTTTATAGTCAAAACATACTTTATTAAGACTTACCTGCAATGCCATTGAATAATATTAATTTGGTGGTAAATTGCAGTCTCTCGATAATTACGAAATACTGTTTCAGATGATGTCTTTCAAAAGCAAATATTGCGTTTATTGAATGTAATAAATATGAAGCTTAATCAGGTAGCTCACAATGTTGCAAGTATGCAGCAACAACAAAAAGAGAGAATATTCAGTCATAAAAAGAAATTGTTCTCGGTATTTTTAAAAATTTGGATTTTTCACTGAAGACTAAAGCCAATTTGGAACACATCGAGTCATTTCTGGCAACAAAATCCAACTTTCTTAATTTTGTAGGTGTAGAGAAATGCAACTTAAATTCGTTTTCAGAAAACCATTTGATTTCAAGCTTAGCAAATATCAAGGATTAGTGGTAGTAATTATAAAAATATGGTTAAACTGTGATGAAGAAATTGTTTGCGGATAAGTTGCTGGTATGACATAGTTGGATTGGCTTCAAAGCCAAAAATAAGTCTCCATTCTATTAATTTTTAAATTAATAATTGGTAGGTATCTTCAATATGATTATTATAGTATATTTGTTGTGTATAATATATATTGATGTAAGCTGCGATTCCAACAATGCAAAAGGGGTTAATGGAAACAGAAATAGAGCATGCAATAAAATAATAAATGATAAAATCTAAAGAGCAAAGGCAAAAACAGCAACGGAGACATATTGAGTTGATAGTTATGTACATATTGCATACCTGGGGTGCTCAATATGTATCGGGAACCGACAACACTAGTGTTGCTAGGTGCAATCTGACGTATCTAACCTAAAGTTTGACATTTTTGACAATATACGTACTTACAACATTTTGTCATATGAACACTATTTGTTTTGTTTTGATTGAGTTGAAAATTTCGTCTTGACCAAAAAATGGAATTAACTCGTGAACATTTTTGTGAGATAATTTTTTGCTATCTTCAACGTGGATTATCTTCATAACAGCGCCTGAATCAACTTATTTCGACTTTTGGAGAAGAAGCTCTAATTAAAACCACTGTATATCGTTGGTATAGAGAATTCAATCATGGTCATAGATGGCAGTGGATGAATTTAAAGCAGGTGGCCAAAATAGGCTGTAGTGCCAGAAAATATTGATGCTGTACCCAAATTGATAATGCCAGATCATGATGCGACTTATCGTGAGATTCAGCCATCCCTAGGCATTAGTATGACAGGTATACATTCAATACTACATGAATATTTAGCTGTGAAAAAAGCTATGTGCACGTTGGATCCCACAATTTGACAATTGCTCAAAAAAGACTCGTGTTGATTGGTGCAAAGAAATGCTTAAAAGTACGATTGCGGTAAATCAAACGCAGTATACAACGTCTACACAGGTGATGAATCTGGGATTTATTTGTATGAACCCGATATTAGACAGCGGTCGACTGTATAGATATTCCGAAATGAACAAAATCCAATAAAAGTTGTCCGTGTTCAAAGCACTTCAAAGAAAATTGTTGCCTGTCGAGACCGTTGCTTTAGAGGATCGTACAACAGTTAATTCTGCTTGGTATACAAGTATTTGTTTGTCACAAATTTTAGGAAAAATAAGAAAAATAAACCGACAACGCCGAATCATTCTCCATCATAACAATGCGAGCTCTAACACATTGGCTCAAACAAGTATTTATTTCAGCACTCAAAACATCGAATTGATAGGTTATCTGCCGTATAGTCCTGATTTGGCACCTAATAATTTCTTTTTGTTCTCATACGTGAAGAACAAACGGCGCGGAAAACGATTTTCGACACCAGAAAAGGCGGTTGATGCGTTCAAAACACATGTTTTTGGAATATCTCAATTGGAATGCTATCAAAATTATTTCAAACGTATGCAAAAGTGTATCAATCATCGTGGAGAATATTTTAAAAAACAGTAAAAATTTTTCATATCTTAAATTTTGTTTTTGTTACTTATTCCCACTGCATATCGAGCACCCCTTGTATAATATAAATTTATATTTCATCCAGTGTCGGTTTGTATATAAAATATTAGTTTATTTTCGTTCACTTGCTTTCAGATCTCAAATTTTATTTATTATTTTACACTTAATGCAGCATTGACGACGAAAGGATGCAGACATTTGAAATTATTTGTTTCTGGCAAACCGCTCATCTAATCAAAATGATAAAGTGATAAAAAAGTTTCCAAATTAAGTCGACTACACAAAAACATTGCATGAGCAGCAAAAAGATTATGGTCAGATAATTCAACATTTTTGGGGCACTTGTATGCTTTTAAAACCATTGTGTACAGCACCACAAAATGTCAATTAAAAATGGAAATTCTAATTCATAAATAAACGTAGCTAACTGTTTTTATTATCTGTAATAACTACCTTTGACTTGATTTCCTTTCTCATCAACGGTACGATATGAGTTATGTGCATGTAAACTTAGATAAAATCATGTTTGCTACTTTTATACAAAGTTTTCCTAAAAAACTAACTTCTAATTATAGCTTATGTAAAATATATCACATATTATCTCCATTAACTTATAAATTACACGATTTTGATGGTAAATTTTGAAAATCGTGGATTATAAAAGATTTGTAATCTTTTCGCTTTACTTTTAATGATTATCAAGTAAGACATACCTGTTTTACCTTTAATTATGTAAATATACCTTGTATTCTCTATATCTAATTGAATTAAATCTTTTTCTTGTAATGTTAACTTCTTTGTGTAAATATATCTTACCATTGAACATTCATTTCGTTAGTTCTACTTAAATCTCATTTATACCTTTCAAATTTGTCCTATCGTTTACTTAAATGTACCTTACTCTTGAACCTTCAATCGTCTCAAACCTTTTCATGTGATAAATTGCTTATTTATTTCTAAATAATAGATTCCTCATTCTTAGTTACAAAAATTTTTTTATGCTCCGTCCCTACTCTCAAATAATTCTATTTATTTTAAATCCCTTATCCCGCTATTACTCCACAACCCAATATATTGGTTT
Organism: Platerodrilus igneus; assembly: GCA_036346225.1. Lineage (NCBI taxonomy): Eukaryota > Metazoa > Arthropoda > Insecta > Coleoptera > Lycidae > Platerodrilus > Platerodrilus igneus. Next base: position 11,569,674 of record JARFIW010000791.1, read on the forward strand.
ATTGTGGTTGACATATTTTTCATTTAGAAAACTCAACGAATCTTTAAGATTTGCACCAGTTGATGTCGGGTTTCTGCTTTGCTCGTTGAACACACATAACAAGCTCAAACCATGCCTTTGTAACAAAAAGTCGATTTCCACAGTTGCGGTTACAAAGATTTTCTATACGATGTGTTTTCGTTCGCAAATATTTCAATTATTTGTTACAAATTCCGTGATCAATCGTTTTTATATCATAGGGACGATAATGAATTCTTTTCCCCGTTTTTTCTGAACGTGTTGGTGAGAGAGTATCGTCTTTGTCGTTTTCAATATTATTCCTTATTGTGTTAGTGTATTAAAAATCTTTCTTTTATTATTGATTAACTGTTGATTGGACAATTATTGCTGCGTCGATGGTAGTTAGGCCTTTGAAATTACTGTATGGGTATATGTAAGTTGGTCAAATTACCTCTATTTGATTTTCTTATCGCAGTGGATGCGCTCATAAGGAGATGATATGTCTAGGTCTCATTTAGAGGTTAGTTGTTATTACTTAACAATGTGCTGGATTATAGAGCTTATCTCATCATCAACGTTGCAGGTAGTCGTTCAGATCGATCTGTTTTAATAGGAACATCTTCTACTCTTCATTCTTTCTCTAGGACTCATATACTAAAAACTCTACTTTTTTATCTCTTTATCTCCGATATCGATTGACACAACCGCCTATCACATAAGAGTGGTACTCACCCATTCCGGCCTACTGACTATACTTTGGCTAATCGAGTACTGCTTTGTTATCCACCGTTACTTATTTCCTTTTTGCTCAATGCAACCCTACCTTTTCTCTCTTCTTCTTAGTTGCTATAAAGTTCTAAGTTTCCCATCTCCCGTTTTTATTTTTTCTCTATCTGTTATTTTTTCTTTAATTTTCTAAGTCACTGAAGTGTAAGAGGGTTGTTTCTTACGGCATTGAACCATGGGTGTGGGGAGCCTCCGTCTACCTGTGTTTCGCCACTGTCTTTCACTGATTTTCGCAAAGCCGTTGATAGTGCAATTTGTTATTTGATTTTGTCCTGTGAGTTGTTTCCTTCCCAATTGACACAGGGAATACATTCCTTTTTCTATTTTGTCTTTGATGCTGTCCATATGAACCTGTAGCGCTTTACGAAACTTCTCCTTTTGGAGGGCATAAGCAAAAACCCCTTTTTAGGATTCTAAGGAATCACCCTCTTCCTATGGGAGTCTCATTAACAGTTTATCCTAATTAATTAATATTTAGAAGCACAAATGGTATGTGACTTACCTTTCTCTTAAAAATTATCTTGCAGATCTTATCTTATCTGGTTAATGTTCTGATCCGCAAATGGTTTGTTACCTATATTTCTCGTAAAACCCTCTTTGAGATTTTATCTTACCTTAACAATACTCTAACCCATAAATGGTTAGGTATTTACCTTTATGACCAAAGCTAGGATTTATAATTGTAAAAATAGAAAATAGCTAACATTTTTGAATTTTGTATTTGATATAGATTTAAGAAATTATGTATCGTTAATGCAGTAGTATTGGCTAATTCGTTAACTTAAAGTTTTTGCCGCTGCAATGTATTTTGTCTTTATCCTGTTTATAGCCGGTATGAAATTTACTTAGATTTAGAGAATATGTTTAAAGGTATTAATGAAAATCTGTATGCAGTATTACGCAACAATGAAAATGACCTTTGTATTTAGTTTTATAGTTAATTTAAGAGTTAGTTTTAAGTGTTTCAGTCTCAAGACTCACCGACTAAATTGGTGCGGTTGATGCGGCGGCAAACAATCCCTCTACACACTTAGATGATGTAGTCTGAATAATATTTCCGTTTCCTGGTATTGTAAGTATGGCTGCGGTTTAAAAACTAGGTGGCGCCTTGAGACAATAGTTAATTTAAGTTTTCCATGCATCTAAGCTCTTGTACAAAGAAACCTTTTTATTTTTTTTTGAAGTTTTGATGGTACTGTTACGCTTCTGGCTGAACCAAGTTTTCGTTTAAATATTAGGAAGCTTTATTTCCATCTTTAACTAAGTTACTACTATAAAATTGCGCTTTTCCGTTCTCACGTATTATGGGTCAATAGCTTACAATTTTACTCTAGATATTCGTTTAAACACACACTTTCCAAACTGAAAGGAATGTGTGTGCCAATGACAAACGTTTTATGGTGGGGACAACAACAAGTTCATTAGAAAAACGCATCTTGAAAGGAAGACTTAATCTGCAACTATGGAGCGATATCGGTGTATTAAACGCGAGTGCGCGTTAAGTGCAAAGCGTACTTTTGCATTCCCTCATACCTGTCAAATTACCTGAACAATCGCTGGTGTTTTCTTCGCGGCAAGAGTCTGGACCAAACATATGAAACCGACTTCACGGAACCCTGTTCTGCCTGAAGACAGGTAGAGGATGTCTTGACTCCAACTATTCAGTCAGGTAAGCCTTTGATATGTTTTTAATTGCTATCTACAACCGTTTGACGGCAATAATTTGCGACCAAATATGAAGTGTAATAAATTACGCTCGGGGTTAACGTAGTAATTGACGCCAAACGGAGAAAACCACAATTCGTATTAATCTCTATTCCTAAGTATTAATAAACTGTACACTAATCTTTCATACAGAAATTTTTGTTTAATACTAATTTTAACCACCTCTGCCTGATCTGTACCTAATATTAGTAGATCATCAACATACAGCAAAGCATAAAACTTACTTATATTAGCACATATAAAATACAAACAAAAATCATAAGTAATCTTGTGATTACCCGATCGATCGTCAAACTATCAAATTTAGCATACCAACGTTTTGGCAATCTTTTTAAGCCATTGTGTCGTTCCGTTTGGTTTTAGCGTAATTTAGTAGTTTAGTATGTATAAAATTCTCTAAATCAGCCCCTGTACTTATTTGCTATTTAATATTAGCGAGTAGATATTTAGATCGTAATAGAAAGAGTGCGACGCGCACCCCTCCCTTAATTTTGTTAGGTAGTTACAGGTACCGGAAAGCACGCAAGGGATTCGTGATGTAGTTTCTGGTCAAGAGGGTAGTACATTTCGTTTCCTGATATTTAACGCTTTTATAGCGGATTAGCAAGTTTTACAAATTTTATGATTGTATTCAGTAATTAAATATTTCGTGGAAAAATAAACTGATAGTGCAAGGTGCCGAACTTTCGGTTCCGTCAACTTGGCCCCCCTCCAAACGATTTATTGAAATGTAGTATGTGCACCAGAAAGTACTAGTCTTGCACCACCAAAATAATAGCTTGCGCCATGCTGAAAAACCAATTGCGGTAATTTGTTTATGAGGAAGGCTAGAATGACGTTAGCCCCCTCCATTCGAATTTCAAAAAAATGGTATGTGCACCAGTTAGAGAAAAGCTTGCACCACCTAGCACCACTAAATTTAGAGCTTGCACCAGTTCACAAAATTAGATACAGGGCCTTCTCTCGAGGGGGGCTAGAATGACGCTAGCTCCCTCCATTAGAATTTCAAAAAAATGATATGTGCACCAGTTAGAGGAAAACTTGCACCACCTTGCACCACTAAATTTAAAGCTTGCACCACCTTCAATAAGTCGTCACATTATTATTTTATATAATTTTACATAAAACACTGCCATACTCCAACGTTTCTGAATTGCACTACCAAAAGATTTCTAAGCAGATCCAATGCTAAAAATTTTTTCTTGAGTTTCTTTTATTTAAAATAGTGTAATTATATTTCATTTAATTATAGGAGTGTACAAGAGGTTAAGGATTTCTGCTACCTAGGAAGCCAAATAACGCAAGATGAGAAAAGCACAAAAGATATAAAACAAAGATTAGCACAAGGCCGTGCTACATTTAAGAAGAAAAAGCAACTACTGTGCTCAAAGACCACAAACATAGAAACAAGGAAAAGATTGCTTAAAACATATGTGTGGAGAACAGCACTGTACGGCTGTGAAGCCTGGACAGTAAGAGAAGCGGACAAGAAAAAGGTAGAAGCCTTTGAAATGTGGTGCTACAGACGTATGATGAAGATATCATGGACAGAAAAAGTTAAGAACGAAGAGGTACTAAAAATGGTAGGGGAAGAAAGAAATATGTGGAAAATGGTAAAAAAGAGGAGAGATAAGATGACAGGCCACATACTACGGCGTGAGGGAATAGTGTTAGAAAGACTTATTGCATTGTCTTGCGTGTGTTATATAAATTTGTAATCTTGATCGTGCACGCGTTTCCGCTGCCATTATTTTAGGTAAAGTAGGTAAATGTACGATATATGCCAAATTTGTTGTTAGTTACCAGAACTTTGACTTATGAAAATATTGGTATCGATTAGAGTTCCGATTAAGAGGCCAAAAAACCCGTGTGAGAACACATTGTAAGACCTAGACAAATTGTTTATATTATTTATTAAATGTTTCGTTGTAGGAACTTTATAATAAACGACAAAGGTTGCTGAAACTTCGACTCTTTATTATAAAAAGTGTGTATGTCCTATCTCGGGAACGTCTAGTAATTTCCAATAGCTTATAAAGTTCAATAGCTTATAAAGTTCAATCAACTGACTAGTTTCATCTTATACGAAATCATCCTAAAAAGTCAAGGTATTAGATGAGTTTGAAGTTATCTACTGTCAAAGTTTGACGAGTGATTAATATTGAGTTAATACTGTGACAGATCCGAAATTGACATAATAGAAAACTAAAATGATATCTACATCAAATTCACTGCTAAAGGGAAGATGTCCTCGATGCGAACAATGAGATAGTGACTCCATGATGGCGTGTTCATTATGCCCCATGCGATATCACATATCTTGTTTACAGTTGCGGTCAGAAACACCAACAAAAAAATTGGATTTGTCGTAGTTGTCGACCTAAACTTCCAGAAGTACAGGCGAACTCTGGATCTAATACAAACATAGTTTTGCTAACAGGTGAAAGTAATCAGCTACCAAATATATTATGTTCGGCTGAGGATGTTGGAAACGCACCAAACACCACCATCCATGTAAACAACTCATGTTCGAAAAGCGACGCCAGCAATGAAAGAAATTGTAAACCCGGATCACTATCGTCTAAAGTTACAAAGAAACAGAGATTGGAATTGTACTTGCTCGAAGAAGAACGTTTGCTACAGTTAGAATATTTACGAAAGAAGCAGGACATTCTAAAACGTGCGCACGAGGGTAGTCTCTGTGGAACGAATAGTGATGACAAGGAGGTTGCACAACAAAGAACGTCAGAATGGGTAAACAGCACGCAGAAAGCTCGGGTGAGCTTTGATGAAAACACAAAGAAATACCTACATTCGTAATTCATGCAACGGTGCTCAATCACTTACAAATATGCAAAATTGCAACGACGCCGATGATATCAGTCAAAGCTCTACAAAAGTCCGGCAGTCGGATGCTAAAATACAACTGTCCTCTGTAAAACGGTTGTCTAACACAATCAGAAACGAGCACTTTCCTTACGCACCCGTTAAATCAGCCGCACCCATACCTTGGTTATCAGCACGAACACAAAAGGACTTTGTAAATAGTACCAGTCTTCACATGTCCGCTACTGATCCAGACGAAGAAATTAATCTTTCAATGAAACAAATTGTCATTCGTCAGTCAAATTCGCACGATCTTCCTAAGTTCGACGGAAATCCAAGACATTGGCCTATGTTTATTTCCAGCTATGTTCGATCAACAAAAATGTGTAAATTTTCAGATGAAGAAAATTTAGGAAGATTACAACGTTGCCTGACCGGTAGAGCCGCTCAGTTAGTAGAGGGAAAGTTGTTGCTTGCAGAATCAGTACCACATGTACTAGCAATTCTTCGGTCACATTGTGGTCGCCCAGAGCAGATTCTTCGCATTATAATCGATCAACTTCGAGAAGAACCAGGTGTTAGGGAAGACCGAATGGACTCAATTGTCGATTTTCTTTATCAGTACAGCACTTGTGTTCGCTTATGAAAGCTGCTGATATGATTACGTACAGCGACAATCCCCAACTGCTCTTAGAGCTTGTAGAAAACTAAGTGGCACATTAAAACTGCAGTGGGCCGAATACACGCTAAGCACGACGGAAAGAATTAATCTATTCCTATTCAATGCATGGCTAGCCAATAAATCTGAAGCCGCCGGTTTAGTTGTTCCGTATAAGTCACCAAAACTCAACAGTCGCATAACAGAAGATAAAGTTGACCGCCGATCCAGAAATAATTCAAAGCACTTTCACGCCGCGCATGCTTCTAACGCTATGCCACACAATACTAGTCAAAGAATAGTTTCATGTCTGATTTGTACGGGCACATGTAAAACACCTTCTGAGTGTGATAAGTTTTTAGAAATGCCTTTAAAAAATAGATTGGAGTTAAAAGGCAAATTTAAGTTATGTAGAAAATGTTTAAGACGTCATGATGTAAGACGCTGTCGTGTATACAGGGATTGCGGTGAAAATGGTTGCACATATAAGCATCATCCGTTATTACACGATCCGAATATACATGAACCAGCTGTAATCACGACTCCTGCTTTAGGTGTTGTGGCTACTACCGTCAACACGGAGATAGCATCTAGAAAGTTACTTTTTCGAATTGTACCCGTAATTCTGCACGGACCCACAAAAAGTATCTGCTCTTACGCATTTCTTGATGAAGGGTCGTCGCTTACATTACTCGACCGAGAGATTGCCAATGATATAAACCTCGATGGACCTGAAACTGGTCTTTGTCTAAAATGGACGGGTAATACTACAAGAGTGGAGAAACGGAGTAAAGTAGTTTCCTTAGACATTTCAGGTGTAGGTTTTAATTGTCAGAAATTTCGAATCAGTGACGTGAATACCGATACACTCGATCTACCTATTCAATCTCTAACCATCGATAATGCGGATACTGCTTTTCGCCATTTGAAGGGCATTCCGTTTCAGCAATATCACAACGCTAAGCCCAGGATCTTAATAGGTTTGAAACACTGGAAGCTTGGTGTCCCACTAAGAATACGTGAAGGTGGTTGGGGGGAGCCAGTAGCCGCACAGACTCGTTTGGGCTGGACAATATTCGGTTCAGTGCACGTTGGATCAAACGGTCGGGAGACACTAAATCCTATTTTCCATATTACTAGCAAACACGAAGACGATAAATTACATGTACAAGTGCTGCAGTTTTTCTCAACGGAAAATTTCGGTGTCAAGTGTCCCACAGAACCTATACAATCAAAGGAAGACCGTAGAGCCAAACAAATTATGGAAAAATCTACTATCAAAAATGGGAATCGCTACGTCACCGGTTTATTGTGGCGATATGACGAGATTGAACTTCCAAACAGTTACCCACTTGCCATGCGTCGGCTTTTAAGTTTGGAGCGGAAAATGAATCGGGAACCTGCCTTGGCGCAAAACCTACAAGCACAAATTGAGAGCTACGTGCAGAAGGGATACGCTAGAAAACTTAGCGCCAAAGAAATTAAAACTGTCTGCCCGCGAACATGGTACTTACCTATATTTGCAGTGACTAATCCTAATAAGCCGACAAAAATACGTTTGGTATGGGACGCAGCGGCGGAAGTCAATGGTGTCTCGCTCAATTCCGTCCTGCTGAAAGGTCCGGATTTATTGCAGCCTCTCTCAGATATTCTGCACCGATTCCGAGAACGTCCAGTTGCTGTAGCAGCAGACATAAAAGAAATGTTCCATCAAATTGGTATACGTAGCTCTGATCAAGCATCTCAAAGATTTCTATGGCGTTCAAACAAAGCAAAAACTCCGGAGGTGTATGTTATGCAGGTAATGACCTTCGGAGCAACTTGCTCACCTAGCTGTGCTCAATTCGTGAAGAATAAAAATGCAGCACTCTATACAAACGAATATCCCAGAGCAGTCCGTGCTATTTGTGACAACCACTACGTAGATGATTGGTTAGATGGATTTCCGAATAGTGGTGAGGCAATAACTGTTGCCAATGACGTTATTCTTATTCATACTGCCGGCGGATTTGAAATTCGAAACTGGGTATCCAACTCATCAGCATTTTTAAAAGCAATGAGTTGTGAAAGCCCTAACCAGTCAAAGAATTTGAATTTAGGCAGTGATACTGATGGCGCCAAAGTTCTCGGTATGTGGTGGTCCACAAGTGATGACTGTTTTTATTTTCATGTTGATGTAGAAAGACTAGGTAAAGGAATTATAATTGACAGGGTCCGACCCACACAACGACAAGTGTTAAGAATAGTCATGATGATATTTGATCCACATGGATTAGTTGCGTTCTACATTGCCTACGCTAAAATTCTACTTAGAGATATTTGGAAAGCAAATGTGTCTTGGGATGAAGTTATTCCTGACGATCTTTATAGGCGGTGGTTAAAGTGGACAAGTCTCTTACCAGACTTGCAACAAATACGGATCCCAAGGTGCTATTCGCTTGTGGGGTACGAATCTGTCGAACTGCATGTCTTTGTTGACGCTAGCGAAAATGCGTTTGCAGCAGCAGCGTACTTTCGAATTGCAACGAATAGTGGCGTTAGATGTCGACTAGTTGCTGCATAAACTAGGGTTGCGCCACAAAGGTGCGTTACGATCCCGCGGCTTAAATTACAAGCAGCCGTTATTGGATCTCGCTTGGCTACTTCAATTGATCATGCCCATAGTATTAACATTAATCGCCGGATATTCTGGAGTGATTCTACAGATGTGTTGCACTGGCTGTCATCAGATCACAAGCGTTATAAGCAGTGTGTTGCATTTCGCGTGAGCGAAATCCTAGAAACGACAGCTCTATCTGAATGGCGTTGGGTACCTTCAAGTTCGAATGTGGCCGATGAAGCGACTAAATGGAAAACGCAACCCAAAATTTCCATGGCGCTACTTATGATGCTGTAAATCCAATCACAATGCCTACAGACCACTACGTAACCCGCTTGATCGTGCAACATTACCACTGCAGATTTCATCACTATCATCATGAAACAACGGTCAACGAGATCAGACAAAAATTTGTCATATATCAACTTCGCGCTGTGCTAAAAAAAGTTAGATCCTACTGTCAGAAGTGTAAAAATGAACGTGCCCGACCTCAAGCACCAAAAATGGGCGACCATCCTTATGCTAGAGTAGCGTCCTATCTTGCGCCGTTCTCATATGTCGGGATGGATTACTTCGGCCCCTTAATGGTAGCGGTTGGTCGTCGCTCAGAAAAAAGGTGGGTAGCGCTTTTTACTTGCCTAACAGTCAGAGCCGTTCATTTGGAAATTGTATACAGTCTAGACAAGAAATCGTGCATAATGGCTATAAGAAATTTTATCGCGAGAAGGGTATGCCACTTGAGATTCGCAGTGATAATGGGAGTAATTTTCGAGGAGTGGACAATGAACTACGTCGACTTTACAAAACTGTCGATATAAATGATTATCAAAATGAATTTGATCGAATACATTGGGTATTTAATCCGCCTTTAGCTCCTCATACAGGAGGCTGTTGGGAACGTCTGGTAAGGTCCATTAAAGTGCTTATTTTCTCCATGCCAACCAGGAATCCCAATGACGAAGTCCTACGATGTTTTCTTATGGAAGCAGAATCAATTGTGAATTCACGTCCATTAATCTACATACCTACAGACCCCGAAGCAGAAGAGGCTATAACGCCAAATCATTTTTTACTTGGCAACTCGGGAGCTTCCAAGCCATTCAGACCCTTTGACGATAGTTCTGATACACTTATAAGATGGGAGTTTTCTCAAGCATTGGCAGATCGATTTTGGGGCAGATGGATCAGGGAATATATGCCTGAAATGAATCGAACTACAAAATGGTATGAAAATGTTAAAGCAGTTGAAAAGGGTGATATCGTTGTTATTATGGACGAAAAAGAGAGACAATCGTGGAAAAAAGGACGCGTTATAGAAGTTAAGAGTGATGGAACAGGCAAGCAGGTTCGACAAGTTATTGTTCAAACTGCAACTGGTATTTATACACGGGCAGCAGCTAAAGTGGCCGTCCTCGACGTGAAATCGTAAACAAGGTGGTAAGGTGCCCCTATTCGACGGTCTCCTTACCAGGGGGGAGAATGTTAGAAAGACTTATTGCATTGTCTTGCGTGTGTTATATAAATTTGTAATCTTGATCGTGCACGCGTTTCCGCTGCCATTATTTTAGGTAAAGTAGGTAAATGTACGATATATGCCAAATTTGTTGTTAGTTACCAGAACTTTGACTTATGAAAATATTGGTATCGATTGGAGTTCCGATTAAGAGGCCAAAAAACCCGTGTGAGAACACATTGTAAGACCTAGACAAATTGTTTATATTATTTATTAAATGTTTCGTTGTAGGAACTTTATAATAAACGACAAAGGTTGCTGAAACTTCGACTCTTTATTATAAAAAGTGTGTATGTCCTAACTCGGGAACGTCTAGTAATTTCCAATAAATAGTGCGAAATATATTAGAAGCAGAGATAGGAAAAAAGAGAAAAAGAGGCAGACTTAGGTTAGACTACTGCACACAGATAGTAAAAGATGTAGGCTGTAGGGGTTTCAGGGAGATGTGTAGGCTAGCCCAGAATAGAAATCAATGGAGGTATGCATCCAACCAATCCCAAGATGGATAAACTAATGACGAAAAAATAACTGATGAGTATTATAAGTAACTACAAGAATTGGCTGAGCAATATTCTCGAATAATGTTAAGTGTGTGAAAGGATTTACTGGAAAACCATTACTTCGGCAAATGTCTAAGTGTTGGGGGATCTTGGTAGCCACAGGTTGCTTAACCCCCTTCACTGAATCTTGCTGAAATAGGGCATAAAATTAGAAAACAATAGAAGGGGAACGAGCTGTATACACATGCTGTGTGAGAATTTCAGGGGCTATGTAGGCTAGCTCAGAATATAAATAAGTGCAGGTACGTGTCCAACCAGTTTTGAGACGGAAAACTTAATGACGAAAAAATAAGCGCAGATAAATCTGATGATTAGTATAAACAAGTAGTTGTTGGTTGCGAAATATCTGCAACTAATGAGGACTGTGCAAAAAGATATATTGGAAAATATATTAAATCGATAAATGGTTAAGTGTTGGGGGAACTTGGCAGCCACAGGCTGCTTACCTCTCTTCACAGCCATTGAAGGTCGGAGATATAGGGTATATGATTGTAAAACAATAGAAGGTGACTGAACTGCATCTAACAAGAAAGAACAGCGCTTATGAGAAAAGACAACAAACATAAAACAAGAAGAAAATTGTTGAAAGCATATGTGTGGAGCACAGCACAGTATGCCTATGAAATACGGGCAGTCTGAAACGCAGACAGAAAAACGGTAGCAGCCTTTTGAAATGCTGTGCTTCAGATGTATGAGGACGATAGCACGGACAGACAAAGATAATAACAAATAGGTTATAGAAATAGTAAGGGAACAAGGATATCTGGGGAAAAAGATAAGAGAAATAGAAGGGCAGAATACGTTCTAAGGCATTTTTGGGGAATAGTATGGGATATATTACAAGCAGAGATAGGAAAAAAGAGGTAGATGTAGACCTAGATCAGGCAGTTATAGATGCAGACTGTGCAAATTTCAGGGAAATGTGTAGGTTAGTTCAGAATAGGAAACTGAAGAATAGGACTGAAGACCTAATGATGATGATAGGAGTGTTATCTAATAACGAGGTGCCTAATATACGGACTTTAGGACAGGATCAGGACGTTCATACAAGAGGCATGATTTAGGGGTGTCAAATTTAAGTCAAGTTACAACCAAGTATAGCAAAATGCAGTTTTAAGCAGCACACAGAACCAAAGTCGTAGACAGATACTTCAGGAGAGGCCATGCACAAATTTTTTAATTTAATTATATTTCTATGGATGTATTTATCTGCAATACACTAACTCCTCTGCTTAACTTTTTATGAGTTTCACAAATTTCTCTTTCTAACTTATGACTGACGGCCATTCAATTTTTTTTGTAAAATGTCACTTCCACCATTTTTTAACTACGTCAATACTGACTTTTGTTAAACTTAGAATTTCGAATCGTCCTGGATATTAATTTTTTTAACCCTTGAATTTTTGCACGTGCAGTACATTTATTTAATCTTTTATTTTTAAAATTGCGAAAAAAAGTCTTATCGTACGTCGCGGGATTTGAACCCAGTATCGTCTGACTGATAGCTTCTCTAGGTATATGTATAACTCAGACATCTTGGATACCAAAGATTAATTTTTACATTTTTGAATTATTTGAATCATTTCCAGAAACCTATATTTAAAGGGTTTTATTAAAGTTTTGAATAAAGCTAATATTTGATCTTTTCGAAAAAATCACTTTTCTCAAAAATCTACAAAATGTATAAAAATTTTTGAATTCAAATAACGATTATTACTCAACAACAATATCTACAAAACATTTCCTATTTAACCGATTTTCAATCTCTTCTGGTAACAAAGTTATCCATCCAGTGCTATCCAGAATGAGACACCCTGTAGCATCGATTTGATAGTGCTATTTTCAGTTTATCAAGATTCCTTGCTGAAATAGCTTTATCAGAAGTAACTAATTCGCAATAAGTTCTTAAATTGGGATCGTACGATGAAATTGTCAAATACAACATTATGATAATCTGAAAGTGTTTTATCTGAGCTTAACATTTTTGAAGTACGCAAAAGTTTTTGTGGATATTATGTCTTAATATTTCCTGTAATTGAAAATCTTTTTAAATTTTCTAGAAGGTTTATTAAACGGGATTTGATTACTGTTTTATAGTAATCTTGGAATAGTCAATATTATAGATGGAAATCGGAAAAAGTTTGTACTAGTTGAGATTGAATTTATTGCTGAGCATTACTTAGAATCATAGGTAGGTATCCTTATTATAGTTAGATTGATAATTAATTTCACTGCTGTTGCTTAGTTTATTTTTCACCTAAAGGTTTTTACGTATTATTTTCTTTTGTATGAGCTATATACTTCTGTAAATTTTGAAATTGCTAAAATTAAGTAACTAATCAATGGTACTTAATTAAATAATTTTATTTCAAAAATTCAAACACATAAAAATGTTAAATTCAAAATTAAAATAATTTTTTTAATATTTAAATATAAAAGAGTAACTCCTATTTCGAACAGATTTTCTTAATTCTAAAAATGTATATCACCTAATAGATAAAATTGATAATGGACAGTACAATTAAAAATATATCTCTTAATACCTACATTTTTAAAACAAATTTTTGAAATTAAAATAAATTTTCTGATTATAAAAAAGATTAATTCTTATTGTCAATAACTTTCACAATTCTAAAAATTTTAGCAAAAAATAAACGAATTGAAAGAAACAAGATTGATAGTGATTAAAATACATTTCTGAATATACTTAGGACAATTGAACATTAATTTAAATAATAAAAGGCTTCAAACTATTAGTTTCAAAAAATTCAATACTTAAAACTTGAACGTATTTTTTCGATAAATTTTGGGGCTAAAATTCAAAAATCACTTGCTAATTTATCCTTGTATTTTTTATGAACTTTTAACTGTGAAACAGATATATAGCTTTATCATTTAAAAGAATATTTCCAATCCCATTAAAGAAAAAATTGATATGTTCCAGTGTATATAATTGTTTTACATCATCTTTCATAACGTTCTGTGATTATTCTTCATTTTATCTAATTAACAATACTTTAGTTTTGAATATATTGCACATGGGCTTGTGGAATAGCAAGTCCCACATTGCAGTTCAAATACTCTTGGTGGTAACAGGCAACAATGTTCCTCCAAAAAAATTTATAAAGGCTACAAAATTAAAATGATGGTAGGAGGTAGCAAAAACTTTCTATTGCGATAAAGTATTTCGGTACCCCCACACCTATTTTTCAAATATATCTAGAAGAGTGGAGGCATAAAATATTATGTCGAAGAGATGGGAGGTACAAAATACTATAGTTGCGGTTCATGTAGGTACAAAACGGGTAAAAATTTTGAGAACGATTTTATAGCAATTGGAGCAAGTGTGAGGGCCGTAGTTTAGCCCCCCTCACCCCTCCCCGTTCAAATTTCAAATATATCGGGTAAGGTAGGTACCAAATATTTTAATTAAAGTACATTTCGGTACAAAATGTGTACAAAATCGATATTTAAACCAACTGAGGGGCGAGTGTGTTGGCGAAATGGACCTGTATTTTATGTAAGTTATGGAAAGTTTTAAAATCATCGACATGTACATTAAACCAAAAAAATAATATCTTGAAACACTGATGAATATCATTAAATAAAATTCATGATAGACTTCAATTCCAATAAAATTGTCTTTCATTGAGTACTGCATCCATAGCTCAAGGAGCTGGCGCATTTATATAAAGCAATTGTTATTTGTTTTAAGAATATTAACAATTATTTTGAAGAAGCGAACATTTGCATATTGCAATTGATGGTTTATTGCATTAAATAAATATTTAATTCGGCGGGTGAAAAATTCAAATGCTTTATTATCCAACAATAGCGGACTCTCTAAGAACGGGCTGCATCTAATGTCGAAGGAGAAATCGGCCGTCAGCGACTAAACGCCTCTAGAAAAATAGTAACATTTTGTCTGACAGGAAAGAGTTCCAGAAACATAGAAAAATAAACTAAGCAACAGCAGTGAAATAAATTATCAATCTAACTATAAAAAGGATACTCCTTATGCTTCTAAGTAATGCTCAGCAATAAATTCAATCTCAACTAGTACAAACTTTTTCCGATTCCCATCTATAATATTGACTATTCCAAGATTACTATAAAACAGTAATCAAATCCCGTTTAATAAACATTCTAGAAAATTTAAAAAGATTTTCAATTACAGGAAATATTAAGACATAATATCCACAAAAGCTTTTGCGTTCTTCAAAAATGTTATGCTCAGATAAAACACTTTCAGATTATCATAATGTTGTATTTGACAATCTCATCGTACGATCCCAATTTAAGGACATATTCCGAATTAGTTACTTCTGATAAAGCTATTTCAGCAGGGAATCTTGATAAACTGAAAAATCGATGCTATAGGGTGTCTCATTCTGGATAGCACTGGATGGATAGCTTTGTTATCAGAAAAGATTGAAAATCGGTTAAATAGGAAATGTTTTGTAGATATTGTTGTTGAGTAATAATCGTTATTTGGAATTCAATTTTTTTTATACATTTCGTAGATATTTGAGAAAAGTGGGAAAAATGATTTTTTCAAAAGATCAAATATAAGCTTTATTCAAAACTTTATAAAAAAAACCCTTTAAATATAGGTTGCTGGAAATGATTCAAATAATTCAAAAATGTAAAAATTAATCTTTGGTATCCAAGGTGTCTGAGTTATACATACCTAGAGAAGCTATCAGTCAGACGATACCGGGTTCAAATCCGGCAACATACGATAAGACTTTTTATCACAATTTTAAAAATAAATATTAAATAAATGTACCGCACGTGCTGAAATTCAAGGGGTAAAAAAATTAATATCCAGGACGATTCGAAATTCAAAGTTAACAAAAGTCAGTTATGACTTAGTTAAAAAACAGTGGAAGTGGCATTTTACAAAAAAATTGAATGGCCGTCAGTCATAAGTTAGAAAGAGAAATTTGTGAAACTCATAGAAAGTTAAGCGGAAAAGTTAGTATATTGTAGATAGATACATCCATAGAAATGTAATTAAATAAAAAAATTTGTGCATGGCCTCTTCGGAAGTATCTTTCTACGACTTTGGTTCTGTATGCTGCTTAAAACTGAATTCTGCTATATTTGGTTGTAACTTGACTTAAATTTGACACCCCTAAATCATGCAGTTATATTACGTGTTCTGTAATACCTTGCAAGTGCATTTGTAAGCCTCTGGTATGAACGTCCTGATCCTGTCCTAAAGCCCGTATATTAGTTACCTCGTTATTAGATAATACTCCTAGGGGCTAGCGTCATTCTAGCCCCCCTCATAAACAAATTACCGCAATTGGTTTTTCAGCATGGTGCAAGCTATTATTTTGGTGGTGCAAGGTGGTGCAAGACTAGTACTTCCTGGTGCACATGCTACATTTCAATAAATCGTTTGGAGGGGGCCAAGTTGACGGAGCCCGAACTTTCGAATGTTTGTCGTAATATCGTCCGGGTGTGATAATCTAATCTGTTGTAGGTCAAAATCATTCAATGTCGTTTGTCTGTTTATGAAGAATATTTATGCCAATCATATTTGGGAAATAGTAGTTTGAGTGATTAGAAGAGGCCCCAATTACGTGTGCCGCGAGCCGTAATAATAAAATTTATTTGGGAATATAAAAAGCATAGTTATCACACATCTTGAAGTAGGTTTGAAATTGGTAAAGTCCGACATCTCTTTTACATTATTTACGGGCCTGATCCACCTCGTAAGGTAAGCGAAGTAATTATATTAGAACTTACTGAGCGACAAAACCAGTCCGTACGTTACTATTAAGTACACGTGCACCCCAGAACCATAAGATATTTCTCGCACCTAAGTCAGTGTTATAAAAAATTAAATCAGTGCGTTCCGTTTCACATTCATTCAACTTGTGCCTCAACCAGCTGCACCTTTAAATATTAACGTAGCAATAATTTTAAAAATTATTATTACATTAAGACAGGTTAATACTCCCTGTATGTTTGTTGTGGTTTGTTTAGCATTCTTCTTAATTTTCTTTGGGAATTAAACCACTTATATTTTTTAAAATCAACTTTATTTACGTTTCGATCCATGACCTAGGATCGTTGTCAAAATAATAAAAACTTCAAGTTTGACATTTATGACATAAATTGAAGGTGACTTTGATTTATTGATGTTCGAAATATTCGGTTTGAGTACACAAAGCAAAAATTTTTAAAGTTTAAAAGAATGATTGCCTTCAATTTGTGTTGCGACCTGGGATCGACTTTCGTTATGTAGCTAATACGCTTAACGTGAAATCAGGTGATTAATTTTTATTGGGGAATTTTATATAAATTCAATAACTTAAAATTGGAAAACGTTTTTTAACATGTTTCTATTTATACAATCAAGAGAATGGTTATTAAAGAAGTGTGCGATTGTGTTACTGTAAGGCTTAAGCAGTCGTTTTTTTATATTTTTTTTATGGGGAAAAAATCATTATGATTTAAGTTACCTCTTTGGTAGATTTTAACTTGGTTCTGAGGCGACCCTATGGCGGACTTTTGCTATACGCACTCCTCGCCGGCTGGAGCTAGTTTGCTGGAGATTCCGTGGTGTCGTAGTGCCGAATTGGCCCGTAACACCATAAATTGGTTTCTTTAATTTACAAACCCTGTCAGTATTATCTTTATTTTTATATGGTAAGGTCATATATACTTCTACTTGAATATCATCAACAGGATTCGACATGTAGTTAAGTTTACTACTAGGGCATAAATAACGCATAACTCACTATTCAATTCCTGCTGAAAAAAAGTGTCACTCATCTAGCTTAAAACTCGCAATCGCTTCCTTGTTTAAATATCCACTTACTTTTGATAACATTTTTATTAAGGGACCATAGCACTTCAGTCCATGTATTCTTTCTCCATAGCTACTTTCCACTTTCTTGTATCCTTGTTTCGGTTCTTCGGATTTAGTATAAAAACTGATTTCATAATTTGCCATCCAAGCTGGTCGTCTACTTTCACTCCTCTTCATATTTTCTTCTTTTGATGTTAACACATTAATTTCTTCTGATTTCTTCTCATTTTTTACTATTGCACTTGATTCTAATGTCACCAAATCATCTAGCTTGGTCTAGTCATTGTAGCGCTACGCGACCTCACAATGTTTAAATATTCCTTATTAAACTTTTGGCAAAAATGAAAAATTGACAGATTACTTTAAATTCCAATTTACATCATATAGCTTTCAAGTGTTATAATTTAACATATTAATATTTCAATTCGTCATAAACAAGATAACTGACGAGGTATATCCACACCTGTACAATCGGTGAGATATGATATTTTAAGTTGAACACACTATTAATTAGAAATAGGTTATGGTACTCATTGTACTTTATACTTTACAAAGGCATTTTTGAAAATTAATTGACAAAACATTTATACAAGTCATAATAAGTTGCATACAGCAACGTAATGTAAAACATGTTTCAAAAGCATATCATTGCATGCAAAATTTACGCAATGGACTTTTTAACGTCAGCATTACTTTATAAACTAATACTTTCTTACCGACAGCAGCAATGACCTGTAACCTTGAAACCACCTGTGCATCAGTAGAACACGCTGGTTACAAGCGACGTCGGCTACGTGTGGATCACAGTAGTTTACAGCCTTGCCTCCTAAACGAGTTCCATAAATTGAACTAAATCATACCAAATAAAATATTTTCGTTCATCTAAGACTGCATCTAAATTACGTGAAATCACTTCAAAATTATTACAAGACCATCCATATTTCCAGAGTTACAGAAATTTTAAAATTCAAAGTTTCATTATTTCGTGGTTGCAAAGTTGTATGGGATCAGAGTTGTACTATAATAAAATAATTAATTTCACATGCTTACTTATTTATACAAACCGTTCGCCAAGGGATTTGTACACTACATTACTGCAATAGTTGTCATGGACAACTTTCAACAGTCTGCTCGTCTTTTACGACGTCGTCGCCAGGAAAACTTGATTTTCCTGCACGAAAAGTGCCAAACGATCGCCAATCGTCGGAACAATTTAAAATCTTAAATACTTTAAGATGTAGGAACACTTAACAAGTTTGTATATATAAATGTTATCAAAAAGGAATATGTAGTATGTATATTTTAATTGTAATTAGGATTAAAATGTGCTTTGTGAGTTTCTTGGTTATTAAATATGCAATAATGACTGAATGAATTATATAAATGTTGTTAGTTAACAACTAAAATAACAGATACACCGCGCTAAGGTCAATGAACAAATTTACCGAAAATTTATATGTTACAATACGTATTATTTTCAATACGCAAAATAATGCAAAATACTATCAAAGTTCACTCTCACACATCACAATAATTTTCAAAGTTTATATAAAAAACAGCAATTCTAATGCGTTACCTGGAATTTCTTGAAGATCCCTACTCCGTTGACGATGCAGTTAAGTTCCAGCACCTTCGGTCTCGTGGTTCTGCTCTGCTTGCTGCCTCCAGATATTTATAGATGAGCACCATCTAAGTTGTGCTGCATGCTATACATTCAAGATCCATCCAAATCCAAATATATTACACTTTTTCATTATTGCATAATTTAATTTACGTTACTTTACTTTACTTGACGAGCTTGTTAAAATATCTGTTGCACCTCAGAAAAAAATAAACTCGACACTTTCCGCGTTTCAAACTCTGAGGCCAACAATCTAACACTGTACTATTTAATTTATAAATTTTAAATACTTACAAGCTTGTTAGTAGATTTCTGTACGTAGTAAGCGTTGCAAATTAACGAAGTCAAAGAGAGACTTAATAACTCTTCTCTCATATTTATATGCTTCTAAGTGTAACCTCTCCAAACCCTCCTAACGCGAAACACTTAATTGAACTAACATTTCCGCAAATTTTGGTGTAACCGTTTTCAAAATCTTTGAAATTTAGCTCGTTGATACGATATTTTCCGAAAAACCCGCATTCAATTTTTCCGTGTTCGTCTGTTGTACAACTAACTATTTAGACCAATGATATATTTCAGTGATGTCTTGAAACCCCGCCTGTATTAAGTCTATTCTTCTCTTATGCATATTATATGTTTCCTTCTAACCTTGTTTGAGTGGTAGAAAATCGATATTACTGTCTGCGTGCTATATAACCCACGTGGACTAAATACGTGCGTTTCAAAGTGAAATGCTATTATGCCTGTCTCATTTCAAAGCATATCATTGATTGTCCATCCCTTCTGCGCTTTAAGGAAACTTTTGGTTAGCATTTATGCAAACCGTCCGAACCTCGCATCTTGTCTTTTATCTACACAAATAACGGGAAGTTGACCTTTCAAAACCTGCACCTGTGCCTAATTAATTAACGTTTTAAAATAACATTTCTAGGAGTTTGCATTTTAAAGTATTTCATATATTTGACGTGTTTGTTTGTTAGTAAAGCGTTTCGCCTTGGAATTATCGATTTTTCACGCTCTTATGCGTTTTAGACGTTATAACCCTTTCAATTAAACTCAATTACATTAATTAATAATTTCCATTGGCTTATACAATTTATTTTCTTTACGAACCTATTAAATTTTAATCCCTACTTGTAAAATTATGGTAATACTTGTTACTTTAAATTAACTAAATGAAATAAATTTCGCACGTAAATTATGGTTGTTTCCTCTATACAGGATGTTTGAAATTGTTTTGTTTATACCTAAATGTAACCCTTTAAAACCACTACATAATCCCCCTATTTCAATTCTAGGAAAGCCATTCCAGGTTTTCTGAATTTAAATAACTACACTCTAATCTAATCTTACCTGCTATTTCTATACACCTATCTGCTCACCTAACACTACCTATACCTATTTATCCAACCTATCACTACTTATCTCCCTATTTCTATCTATTTCTACACCTATCTCTACTTATTTCTATCTATCTACACCTATCTTTACTTCTAATTACCTATTCACACCTATCGCTACCTTTTACCTAACTATTTCTATCTATTACTAACTCTTCACCTTCTTATTTCATTTCATTTTCTCTTTTCATTTCACCCTTTGGTCCTTTATTGACTCTTTACGTACCTCTTTTGTACTTTTCTCTTTATCTTCACTTTTCATATCTTTTAACCCTACCTACTATCACTATCTATTCTTATCCTACCTCTACCTACCTATTTCTATATCTACATCTAACTATCTCCCATATTTATCCTATACCTAGTTTTATTTTCTATAAACACTTACTTCTACTTTTCTATATACACCTATTCTTATTGGTCCTATTCCTACTTATACTTTTCTATATACACCTATCTCTATCGCTAACTATTCAACTTCTACACTAAATTCACCTATCTCTATCTTTTGTCATCACCCTTCATTTTGCTCATTCTGTCCTACCTCTGGCGAATAGGGAAACAATAAGCTCTCATGAAATTTTCCCCTTTCCGCCTGTGTTTCCATATCTTTAAGAACGTAGGTACACTCGCCTACGATCTTTCCAATTCTAAATGGTCCTTCGTAGAGCAAGTGTGGCTTAGCACACGTCATTAGCTTTCGCCTGCCTACCCTCAAACTTCTCACTATAACCAAATCTGCAATTTTAAATTTGACCCTATTCTTAATCTTTTCGTTCATATGACGAGTGTATTTGTCTGCCGTTCTTCTGAGTTTTTCTCTGACATTACACAATACTTGCTGGAATTCAGCCTCCCGAGGCACAATCTGCCAAGGTATCTCAGGGTATTGCCGTTTCATCAGCATTATGGGACTGGTTTCAGTAACCGTACTCGGGGTTTCATTCAAAAAGGATTCAACCCTAGACAGATTGTCCTCCCAAGATCGATGATCGTTGTATGACGCCAGACGTAAAAATTTTTTAGTTTCCTGTATGTATCTCTCAGCTGGGTTCGCCTGACGATGCCTGATACTACAGAAAACAACCTTAACATTTTGTTGATCCCAATAAGTTACAAATCTTTTGTTATTAAAGTACGTGGCATTATCTGCGAGCACACGTTTAAATTTTCCAACCTCTCTACAATATAACTCTAGTTTTTATTCGTCTACACCGTACTACACTCTTTTGTTGGGTATAATTTCGTAAATTTAGAAAAAACGTTTATGATTATTAGTATGTGTTGATGTCCCTTCCCACTTCTCACTAAGTTGCTCAAGTAATCAATTGCAATTAAATCCAATGGGTTTTCTACACGTATACTCTGTATCACATCCTGACTCGTGTGATTTTTATATTTCCCCAATGTACATAGATGACACAATTTGATCACTGATTTTACAATGCTAATGTCTTTCACGGAGAAAAGTTTTCCCTAAATATAAGCCAAAGTTTCCTAACACCGATGTGTCCATATTTAACATGAAGGTCCTTCACAATTAACTCCACTTGCACCCTATCTACTACATAAAGCTCCAGATCCTGCACTCTCTTACACAGAAACCCCTCTATCATGCTATAATTCTTAAATCCCGGTTCAGTTTCTAACCATCTTTTGATATGTAGTAGCTTTTCATTCTGCTCCTGATTCCTCAGTACCTTTTCATGTCCGTATATGGACCCATCTTGTTTCAAAATGTTGATGGCAATCATAATGTCACAAGGCCTCTTAGTCACATTACCTTTACCTCTGCTGAACGCATCTGCTATAAAATTATTTTCCCCCTTTATATATATTATCTCAAAATCGAATTCTTGTAGCAACAAACCCCACCGATATACTCTATTGTGGAGAATTTAGTATTTATCAGGGCACACAACGCTGAATGGTCCGTCTCAATGACAAAATGTCGACCTATGAGATAAAATTTAAGTTTACTCATGCCAAAAACCACCGCTGCCATCTCTTTCTCACTAATAGTGTAGTTCAGCTCATGCGGCTTCAGTGTCCGTGAAACAAATAATATAGGGACCTCCTCACCATCCTGAACCTGGTAAAGCTCTGCCGCTAAGGCACTATCCGATGCATCCGTTCTTAAAATAAACCCTATGTCAAATCTGGGATGCCTTAAAATGAGTTGTTCATGGAACTGCTCCAACAGGGTTAAGTATGCTGCTTCTTGGCTCTCCGACCACTTCCACTTGACTGCTTTTTTCAAAAGTTTGAACAGCGGCCCTGCCTTCTCTGAAAATGCTGGTACAAACTTTTTATAAAAATTGAGAACTCCCAAAAATGCTCTTAATTTCCGAATATTATTCGGTCTTGGAAGTTCAATATCTCGGATAATCTCTCTTTGTCTATACACATACCCTCATGATTCACTACATATCCCAAAAATTTTACAGTTTTTGAAAAAAACTCACACTTGTCAATATTCAATCTCAAACCTGCTAACTTCAGTTCTAATAAAACTCTCTCTAAATGAGTGTAATGCTCCTTTTCAGTTTTGCTAAAAATTAATATATCGTCTACATAGTGTATGCAAAACTCCTCATACGCTCCTAAAATTGCCTGCATGGATTTAATTAATGCTGCACTCGATGTCGACAAACCATACGATACTACTTTAAAGTTGTACACTCTCACCTGTACGGAAAACCCCGTATACCTTCTAGACTCTTTGTGTAGTGGAATTAGCCAGAACGAATTTCTTAAATCTAACTTATTGAATATAAATTTGCCACTTAATCTCTTCAAAAGTGTGTCCATGGACGATGGACAATGGAATTGTGGTTTCGTCCTCTGATTTATCTTCATAGCATCCAGACATAAACGAATACTATTATCCTTTTTCTTAACCCCAACTAACGGATTTATAAAATGCGTATTTGACAACTCGATTATGCCATCATTTAACATTCTAGTCAACTCCTGATTCACTTGCTCCCTATATGCTGCCGGTATTGGATATACTTTTGCATTAAATGGTTCAGAATTGTCTACCTCTAAAACATGTTCATATTTTAACGCTGTGCTTGCCTCTACCCCTACTAACTCTGAATGTTTCTGTAACAATTTTTGTACCTCTTGTAACTTTTCTTCCGGGCACTTAACGGTGTCGATCTCTCTCATTTCTTTATCGTCTCCCTCTATACTATTTTTACATAACCCCATGTCATGTTCTGTGACATCATAACTTGCCTTCCAGGGCAATATCCTATCCCCAATCCTAACTATTTTCCTCTCCATATCAATTATAACACCTAACTTCATTATGCAATCGACCCCTAATATCCCTTTAAACTTTAACCCAGGTACAATTATAAACTCTTGTTCACAGCTTACTGAACCTAACTATATTTTCAAAATAACTACCCTATTCACAACAGCAAATCGTTTTTTATTCGGCGCAACCAGGTGACTTCTTTTTATTGGCATTATCCTGTCACACACTTTATCTTTAATTTCATTGACGAATTCCTCCGATACCAAACTCGCCTCAGCTGCTGAATCTAATAATGCTCCTAAATCCTGCTCAAAAATTTTAATCTCAATTATGGGCAAACAAAATTTTTCTATAATTTGTGGCTCAATTTCTTCTTCTATTTTCAAAAATTCCCTAGGATGTTCATATTTGTACACAGTGATGTCTAGTGGTTTGTCCTGCTCTAAAAATCCTGTCCAGGTCTAGTCTCCCTACTCGGTCCTGGTCTTGCTGTTACTTCTGCGTATGTCCTTGGCGTCTCAACTCTGTCCGTGTTGTTACCTTCCCGGTTTGTATTTGATGTCCCCCTCATGTCCGGTGAACTGTTTTGTCTCGTTGGTCCCGGTCTAGGTGCCGTTCCCCTACCTACACTATTGCTCCTATAAAATGTTCGTCGAGGTTCCGAATTCTGTCTCTGATCCGTAAAATTATTCCCCCGTCTTGCGTAGTTCTCCCGTCGTTCGAATCTTACAGCATTCACTTGTTTTTCCCTACTTTCCCTAGGTCGTCCACTGTTAACGTCATCGTACCTCTGCAGGTACTCCAGAAACATCTCCCTGTCCACAATATTCTGCAACGCTACGTGCTGCCTCACTTTAACCTTAAAATGTCTTGACAAGTAGTTAATAATCTGTCGGTCCGTCAGTGGCGGGTTAAGTTGTTTCGCTTTGCTATACTTTCGTATAGCATATTGCTTCCTACTTCCTGAAAATTCCTCTTTAAATTTACCTGTGATCAAATCGTCTCGTACCTGGTCCTGTCTGTGGTCACTCCAGTAATGTTTAAAAAACCTGTCCTCAAAGTCAGTGTAAGTGTCAATTTCTTGTCCTATTAAATTGTACCAAGCTTCAGCATGGTCTTTTAATAAAGCCCTCGCAACATTGAGTTTCGCCTGTTCATCATATAACACACTTATTAAACCTCTAATATTGTTAATGAATATTTGAGGGTTTACCCTACTATCTCCATAAAATTTCATCTGTTGCTCTAATGACACATTACTTGTTACAAACCTTGAACCATCCCCCATTAAAGTTGCTACATTCTGTTTAATTCCGGTCACTTCTCTCTCAACCCGACCTAACTGATCCTTACACGAGTCCGTTACCTCAGTCATTTTAGCATTAATCTCGCCCTCACAGAAAATCCTTACATCTGTCCTTAACTGCCCCATTTCCTGATTTAAACCTTTAATATCACGCTCATTTTTATCAACCCTATTTTCAACTTCCCCCATTTTTACAGTCAAGCTGTTTTTAAAATCGGAAAATTCTTTCGTCGATTTTTCTATCTTATCCCCTAATTCTTGGCTCAATTGGTCAAATTTTCGATTTGATTCCTCCATACCTAATCTCATTTCCTCTAACATTCTCATCATTAATTCATTTCCAGCTTCTCCTGATTCTGTCCTCGACTATCCCGACTACCTCCAGCTTCCTCCATCTTTCCTGGTTTAACAAACAAGGCACTATCGTCATTTCCAATTTCCACTCCTTGGCCCCTAAATCACTCCTTTCTCTGCATACGTTCAAATCACTCCCACACACACTCAAAATATTCTTTATACACAACAGACTCTCTTTCTCTCTCTTTCTCTCTCTCTCTCTCTCTCTCTCTCTCTCAGATCGCCAGTTTCCTGGAATAAAATTGTTAAAATTCTACCTGGAGCTCGAGCCTCACGTTCGGGTCGTCATAAATTGCCTGTAACTCTATATGCCTCTGGAATTCTCTTAAAATCGTTCCAGCCTCACGAATTGGGCCGTCATAAATTGCCGTGTAATGCCTATAAAGACCTCGCCACAGTAAAAAAAAAACATTCGAGCCCCAACGTTGGGCCGTCATAAAATTGCCGTGTAACTCCGCTCTAAATTAGTACTTTCTCAAAAAACATTCGAGAATTTATTAATTTACCAAAAATCGAATATTTCTCAAAAAGGAAAATCTTTCAAAAAACAATATTTCTTACCCAGATTCTGTTTCCATCAACTTAATTACTTCAACGGCTTCCTGGCTAGCTCAGTTGGGCTTTCTCTTGGATACCTAGATTTACTATCATACTCTTCATCGTTCAGGCACACTCTCAATAAAACCACAAAATAATACAATAATCATACAATATTTATTTACCACTATTCACAATTAATAATTCAAGATTATTTACATTTTGGTGCTCAAGTTACACCTCAATAAATTCTATCTTTGTAATGTCCAGGATTTTAAATTGAAATATCAAACACATTGAATGAAACAGGAGTAAATGGGCCCTGAATAATACATTATTTTTTTCTTTATTTATAATTATTTCTAATTAGTACACTCTGGAGTTCACGTACACTCTCAATAAAACCATAAAATAATACAACAAGCATACAATATTTATTTACCACTATTTACAAATAAAAGTACAAGATTATCTACATTTCGGTGGTCAAGTTACACCTCAATAAATTCGATTTTTGTAAAGTCCAGAATTTTAACTAGAAATATCAACACATTAAAAGTAACCGGAGTAAATGGGCCCTGAATAATACCTTAATTTTCTTTCTTTATTTATAATTAATTTTAATTAGGACACTCTGGAGTATGGTGAGCTCATGATAACCCAGTTATTTTTTTTTTGATTAATGTATGCTTTTTACTTAGCATACGCTTACCGCAAACACAAAAAAACCCATGTAGATGAACACCCTCTAAGTTGTGCTGCCTGCTCTGCATTCACGATGCATCCAAATCCAAATCCACGTATATTACACTTCTTTTATAGTTGCTTAATTTAATTTACGTTACTTTACGTCATCTAACGAGCTTGTTAAATTATATGTTGCACCTCAATAAAATTTAGACTCGACACTATCCGCGTATCAAATTATGAGGCCAACACTGTACTATTTAATTTAAACAAATGTTATATACTTACAAGCTCGTGGTAAATTTCTGTACGTAGTATGAAGCGATGAAAATACTAAAAGACCTCTATTAATTTTCTTAAAGTATTTATACAATTTACTATGCCACCTCTCGGCCGCTCTTCACGCGAAATCCTTCATTTAAAATAATACTTCTTAAAATTTTGGTTCAACCGTTTTTGAAATCTTCGAAATTTAACTCGTCGTTATTATCTTTTCCGAGGAACCCGCATTCAAATTTTTCCGTGTTTATCTGTTGTACAACTAACTATATAGACTAATGAGATATTCAGTGACGTCTTGAAACCCCGCCTGTATTAACGCTATTCCTCTCTTATGCATATTCTATGTTTCCTTCTAACCTTGTTTGAGTGGTAGAAATCGATATTACTGTTCGCGTTTCAAATTAACCCATGTGGACTGAATACGTGCGTTTTGAAGTGAACTGTTATTACGCCTGTCTCTTTCCGAAGCATTTCATTGATTGTCCATTCCTTCTGCGCTTTAAGGAAACTTTTAGTTAGCATTTATGCGAACCGTCCGACCGTTTACTCGATATACCTCGAATTCTGTCTTTTATCTACACAAATAAGGGGAATATGACATTTCGAAAACATGCAGGTGTTCAATTAACGATTTTTTTTAAAACACTATTTCTAGGAGTTTTACGTTTCAAGGTATTTTATACTCAGCGGCTGTTCGTTTGTTAGCAAGGCGTTTCACTTTGGTATTATCGATTTTTCAAGCTCTTATGCGTATTAGACGTAATAACCCTTTTCAACTAAACTCAATTAAATTAATTAATAATTTGTATTGGCTTCTACAATTTATTTTCTTTACGAACCTAACTAAATCTTAATCACTACTTGTAAAATTTTGTTAATACTTGTTACTTTAAATTAACTAAATGAAATAAATTTCGCACGTAAATTTTGGTTGTTTCCTCTATACAGGGTGTTTGAAATTGCCTTGTTTATACCTAAATTTAACTCTTTAAAACCACTACAATATATATATATATATATATATATATATATATATATATATATATATATATATATATATTATTACTAAATCAACATAGCAAGTTATGAAAAGGAGTATCTGTGGATACCGTTGTTTATAGTTTTGAATTATGAATTATGATGTATTAATTGAAAAGTATTTCGTACAATAAATAAACACCTACAACTATTACTTTATTAATACTTGGCTACCATAAGAATAATACCTACATATACAATAACCAGTAAAACACAATAATGAACTAGTATGTCCTAAAATGTATTTATTAACAAACATACAAAACCTTACACTTTGCAAACGTGGTTTTGTGATATTTAGTATTTTACATGAAAAATCACGTAAGTTTAATTTTAAAAAGGCTAGATTTGTTTGTATACTTTCAAAAATTTCTAAATAGCTGATTTTTTAAAGGAAAAAATTAATAACTATTTGCATTCAAAGAACAAAATAGACACCTATATCATTGTAGAAAAGGTCGTTAAATTTTGTCATATGTAAGCGGCATGTGATATTGGTATTATTAGCGATAGAAGTAAATATAATTAATTCAATTAAATTTGATTAAAATCCTGTGAAATTACACTGTATATTGCGTACCTTCTAAACTGCTCCCAGTAGTGGAGGATTAAAACAATCATTTATAGATCATTATTATTAGATTGAATAACATTTTTAAGTTATTTTGATTAGTATAACGTGTCATCGCATATTAAGTATGTACCAAGTTCGTGTACTTTATGTAAAGTCACACTTGTTTAAAAAAATAACTTAGCAAGTTTGGCTATCTGGATTTTGCAATGCTTTAATATCACTTATCAGTTCAATATTCTATATGATCTCGCCGTATTTTTGTAAGCACTTCAGGTAATTTATGAAGGGATTTATATTTACTTGCGTATGCAACTAAGCACATAGTCCAACTAAATAGGATTAAAAGACAGATCCAAACAGGTTTTTTTTGTTTAGCATTACTTTCAGCAGTGAAGTAATTTCTAAATTCTTATTGTACTGTTACCGTAAAACGGGGTTACTTTAAATCTACATTGCTCCTAATATTATTATTTCTGGATTATGGTTTTGCAAAAAAACGGATATTAATCGGAATATAGTTTGCTGTTATACTACATGATAGTATTTTGAAAAAGCACAATATTTTCACCTGGTAAAAAATAAAAAGTGCATAATTAAAGTTGTATGCTGCTAGGTGTTACTTTGATCATATGTTTTTCGTATGTAGCCCTTCATAACTATTAAAATACCTACATATACTATAAGCAACATGGTTCATTTTGTGACCAAAAGAAAACTACGCGCTATTTTGGCACTCCAGATTACAAATGAAAACCAAACACAATTCTGCTTTCAATCCTGTTATTTTGTTTTTAATATTAAAATTAATATAAAAATAAAGTGAATAGTTTGAACACAAAATTAAGCTTTAAAGAATTAAAATTTTTAACTGTAAATTTAAAAAACATATGATCTCATACACTTCACATTATCCGCATTGTTTGTAATGTTTAATATTTGAGCAATCAATTTTTTACTTTTCTCAGTTTTCTAAATGCTTCTCATAAACAAAATGAGCCAAATAAATAGTTGTTGTGTAGATTATCGTCACTAAGAGTTACAAATGAAACATTTTTATCGCTGCGGCATATAGTCCACTTCCTGTTTGTTCCTGTTCTTCTTTTGAATTTATTTCATCAACCTCAGATTTATGTTCGGTATGCGTGCTAGAGGTCTAACTATCACGGCTAGAAAGTGCAGGAATGCTTTTGCCAGACTAAACATTCCATCTTTTTCTTGTTTCTTTTAGACAATGCGTGAGCAAGTTTTCCACATTACGGGTTGTTACACCTGCGTCTTTATCAGTAGGTAATTTGTTATTAACTTCAAACGTTAGCAGATGTATTCCAGTGGCAGAGAAAATGTTAATTAGATTTCAACTTATAGTAGATGCTTTTTGATCACCATGTAACAATTTTATTTTCGCAGTAAAAAATCTATTCATGAAAGGTACAACGAATGTTAAAACACCTTTAATAACTAAAGTAATAATACGTGTAACAATCAAATCCTTACATTAATACAGTATCTAGAGTCGTTAGTCTATTTGTTTCGGAGTTCGGTGTATTCCACAGCCACTGGCGCGCGCGTGAGAGGTTTGACAACCCCACTCGGGACCCTCCCACAATAGAAGAACGCGGCAAAAGCACTCGTCGATAGGTAAGAGCAGCGACAGCATGCATTTGAAATTAATGGCGAGTGACCTCCGGGTCGCATTATTTATGTGACACACTTCCTGAGTAACGGTTGGTATTGTATATTCGTTATCATAGTACCTAATTTAACAATTTGTTTAGCGCAACGACAACTTAGAATCTACAATTTAGAAACTATAACTTATAGACTACGCAATGAAAAATTACATTTGTAACTAAGATTAGACAACGGAAGATTACGCTACAAAAGTTATGCAGCCTTGAATCAATGTAAGAAACCCGCTTCGCTTCAACACCTGTATTTAAAGCATGGAAAGCAAGAATAATTAGCTGCAGATTCCGCACGGTGATGTAGTTTCCATTCCAGCCAAGGACAACAGCCCGGGGTTTGGTTCGTAATAGCTTTAAGATTTCCTCAGTGCTTCCTTCTAAAAGCACGTTATTTCGTTTTGTTTTATAGAAGCACAAATTTGTTATTCAGTTTATCTGTAGTTAAGCTGGTTTTCTCCAGTATCAAATTTAATTTCACTTAGTTTCGTAGATATGTGACTACACGTGGCTTCAACATAAATTAACAGCTGCGGTTACGTCACCTGTTTGTTTGAAATATGCCGTCAACAATTGCACAATTGCTAACAGATGTTTAGTATTACATTACTACCACCTTTGATAAAATTAGAGAATATCTTTGTGAATATTTTGACTTCAAATTGATTTTAATACCGTTAACTTAAAGAGAAAATTTTGTATATTAATTTGTAAATGACCTACACAGATCTGATTGGGTTATGAAACCTTAGTATAACCAGTCACACTGGATTGTAATATATTTGAGTAAGGATCAAGTTGATAAACCTTACATTAACTTTGCAAGTATTTCAAGTATTCATTTTATTTTATAGCATTGAATTTTATTTACAGAAACGGAAAAATTCTCTCTAGTAAATTTATAATCCACGCTTAAAGTCTTTTATTCTGATCTAGTTTGATCAGACCTGATAAACAAAAAGCAATAAGAGTTAAATTTTATGACACCCTTATGTAGAAAATATTCTCTATGCATTTTAGGTATATTTGAGGGACGCAAATTGTGTTCCCATTTTCTATGTGACTTAATTATTATTTTTCCTTACAGGAACAGCGTCTTATTCTGTTAAGACAAGTTTTTGTGTCAGCGAAGGCGATCTTTTTTCTTTGGGTCTCCACGTCCGCCCTTAGAAATTTGCCATGCCATTAACATAAATCAATCTGGACTTGGTGGCGCCTGTTTGTTTTAGTTTGAGTGTGACCCCCTACAGATTTCGACTTACCCCCATTGCTCATAGCTCTACCCAAGGAATAGACCCTAGTTACGTCGGAAGACTTTGTTTTGCAGACACCTGACTTGGAGCATGGTGATAATAAAGTAGTGTCGGCCAGAGAAATATAGGAAAACATTTCACTGGCACCCATGTGTGGGATTGGCCAGAAAATTCGTTACACTAGCGCCCATGCGTGAGGCTAGCGGAGCCAATTAGAGCCAAAAAAAATCATTACACTGGCACCGGCAACGTTTGGGGCCTCGAAATTTGTTTGTTCATAATTTGATTTACTTCGAAATTTATTTGTTCAAAATTTAATTTGCTTCGAAATTTGTTAGCTCAAAATTTATTTTGCTTTGAAGTCCATTTGTCCAAAAATTATTTTGCTCGAAATTTGTTTGCTTAAAGTCTATTTGACATTTAGATTTGTTTGTTCGCTTTTGATAAAAGATTGGTTGTAATGTTAATCCCCATACAGTCAATTAATTAATTTGGTCAAGTTTACTTTTGGCTTTCATTCTATTTTGACCCCTTATAATTTTTTGATATTGTTTTGGCAAAATAATTTTACCAAAAACATCTTTTGATTTTTACCTTTAGTAGTACGAATTTGTTTTGATAACTTTTGTAAGGTTCGGATCAGTTAGATTTATCGGTTTGATTCCATTAGGCTTGAGTAATCATGTCGGAAAAATTCCAAATTGTTTGTCTACTTAAAGAAGAATTGGAGTATGAACTAAGAATCAGAGGAGTGGTGAGTGAGAGACAAGTGTTGGAGAAAAGGAAAATTTTAGGTAGATTGTTGGCTAAAGAAATAGATAAGCCTGGTTGTTTGATTGATCTTTCGTGTTATGAAGTAGACTTTGCAACGGAAAGTAAAGAAATTTCAGTTTCAGTCGAGTCAGTTCGTAATGTTGTGTCCGAATTTGAAGGTGACTCATCAGACTCAATTTTAGGAGAGCTTGTTCAAGGTTAAACCACCTTTCGGGGCGAGTTAAGCGCATGAAAATCCCTTCAGTAAATTCCGAGGAAGCAATTAAGTTCAGAAATGAGACAGTAGCAACGATATTAACCCTTGAAGCTGACTTATACGATAAAATCAATAAAAGTACAGAGTCCACCTATTTGGATCGGTCCGTTGTAGTATCTCCTTCAGTTGCTAGTGCACCTATTCATTCGACTTCGTATGTAACGCCTTCCGTACCTATAGGTTCATGGCCTGTAAAATTCTCAGGTGATCCCAAACAACTATATTCATTTTTAGATAGAGTTAGTGATTTAGCACAATCTCGTAAGGTATCCGAAGCTGATTTATTTGGATCAGCATGTGAACTTTTTGTGGGTGACGCTTTAGTTTGGTTTAGAACAGTGAAAAGTTCATTGAGAGACTGGAACTCCTTGTTAGAACGTTTAAGGAAGATTTCCTACCTGGTTCTTCAGATGATGACATTTGGGAAAAGATCAGAAATCGTCGCAAGGTAAAGACGAAAGGATTATTTTATTTGTCGCGCATATGCAAACCTTGTTTAGTAGACTGACCAACGAACCAGCAGAAGTTACTAAAGTTAAGATGATAAGAAGAAATTTGGTTCCTGAATATATTTCAGCACTTGCATTGTCGGACATTCAAGATTTGTCTACCTTAGTAAATTTGTGTAAAAGGTTAGAAGAAGCTTCTTTGATGAAACTAAACTTGGTTTCAGCATCTTCTAGTAAACCTAACAAGATTTGCAACCCTCTAAGCATCAATTTGAGAACAAACCTCCTGGGTTGAATGAAAAGTTTGTGCTGTTAAGAGTAGGGTGTTTCAGAATAAATTAGTTAATCCCCAAGTAACAGTAGCGGATAAGAGCTCTTTGGAGTCCTCAGTTTGTAATTCCTTTAGTCCCGATAAGAGAAATAATTTTGTTTGTTGGAATTGCTCCCGTAGTGGACATTGGTTCAGAGATTGTAGAGCAACTAAAAGATTTTTGTTTTGGATGTGGTCGAAAAGGCGTTAAGGCTACGTCATGCCCACAATGCTCAAAAAACCAGTAAGGCGGCAGGCGCATAGTGGTCGGCATCCTGTTCCGCGTAATAAGGCCATGGTTATGATTTGTAAACAAGAAAAATACTTTTGTAAAGACGAGTGGTCAAGATGGCTTACAGTTGTTAAAAATTTTTGTCAGGACTCTCCGAAGCCTAAGAATAATACTTTGTTCATTGAGAAGCAGTGTGATAATCGACCTTACATTATGGTGAAATTAATGGATAGAGACATTACCGGTCTTCTAGATTCGGGATGCACTACCTCAGTGGTAGGATCTTTAGCCCTTTCAATTGTTAGAAAATTAGACTTGAAAATTTTTAGTTCAGCAAAACGGGTATCACTACAGCTGATGGTTCAATAAAGTCTGTTGTAGGCTCAGTAGATTTGCCAATTTGTATAGGTAATGACTGCCGCATCCTTAATGCATTAGTGGTTCCGTCCCTACCGCATACATTTATCTTCGGTAGTGACTTTGCGAAATTATTTGGTGTAGTTGCTGACTTTAGAAGTAATAATTGGTTTATCCAAAGTAACATTGGGAACGACATTGGGTATATAGGTTCGTCTTCCATCCCTTTGAACACTGAAGATTCTTTATTTGGTTTACATGACCTTTCAGATGCTCAATGTGTGCAAGCACAAGAGTTAATAAATTCATTTAGTGAGATTAGCAGCGACGATAGATTAGGACGAACTCACCTAATCGAAATGGACATAGACACAGGCAATGCCAAACCCTTCCACAAGAAACCATATGTCATGTCACCATATATGGGTAAGATATTGAATGAGGAGTTGGACGACATGCTTAGACTTAAAGTTATAGAACCGTGTACTAGTCCGTGGTCCTCTCCAGTTTTGTTGGTTAAGAAAGCAGATGGAGAATATCGTTTCTGTTTCGATGGTAGAACCCTGAACGACTTAACTGTTCATGATTCGTACCCCCTTGCGAACGTAGATAGAATTCTCAATATGTTGAGAGGTGCGAACTACATTTCGTCTCTGGATTTGAGAAAATCGTTTTGGCAAATCCCCCTTTGTGAGTCGTCTAAAGATAAGACTGCCTTCAGTGTTATTTCACGAGGACAATTTAGATTTACATGCATGCCATTTGGGTTGAAGAATGCTGCGCAGACACAACAGCGTTTAGTAGATGCGATTTTTGGTCCACGTTTTGAACCCCATGTATTTTGCTATTTGGACGACATAATATTATGTTCGTCATCTTTTGAAGAACACCTAAAGTTATTGGTAGAGGTTAAGCAACGTCTAAAAGAAGCTAACCTTACTATAAACATAAGTAAATGCGAATTTTTAAAAGACACTTAAATTTTTGGGTTATATAGTAGGTTCTAACTCACTTCGTACAGATCCCGATAAGGTGTCGGCAATGGTTAACTTTCCTCGTCCGAAAACCACAACGGAGATTAAAAGGTTTATAGGAATGTGCAGCTGGTACCGTCGCTTTATAAAGAATTTTTCGTCTTTAGTTTCGCCTATTAATGACCTCATTAAGAGTAAGAAAAAAGGTCAAACTGTAAACTGGAGTGCGGAAGCAGAAAATTCATTTGTGCTGATCAAGCAAGCATTAGTTTCTGCACCTCTTCTTTCGCAGCCAGACTACTCGGCACCCTTTATTGTTGAGTGTGACGCAAGCAACACTGGGTTAGGAGCTGTGTTGATTCAAAATGTAAAAGGAGAAGAGCGTGTAATTTCGTACGCAAGTAAAACCCTGAGCCGTACCGAGCGCAATTATTCCACCACAGAGAGAGTGTTTAGCAGTTATTTTTGCAATTGAGAAATTTCGTCCGTGGGTAGAAGGAGTTCGCTTCACAGTTGTCACCGATCATTTTTCGTTACTTTGGTTGAGTAATCTTCAGAATCCAACTGGAAAACTCGCCAGATGGTCTGTTCGATTAAGGCAACATTCATTTGATTTGGTGCATAGGAAAGGAAAGTTTAATATAGTCCCAGATTGTCTTAGTCGTGGTGTTCCTTTAGAAAATCCAGAAGTTAATTTAGTAGAGATTAAACTTGATGGCGTAGACTTGTGGTATGAATCTTTGAGAAAGAAAATTTTGTTGTCGCCCAGAAGCTACCCACAATGGAAAGTGGAAGATGGGTTTATTTATAAGTTTATACCTTCCTATTACCGCATTCGGCGAATGTTGTAGAGTGGAAGTACTTAGTGCCAAAATCTCAGCGTATAGATGTCATTAAATCATGTCATGACCCCCTTCAGCAGGACATTTTGGTTCCTTAAAACTTTGTCTCGTGTTCAAGAATTATATTATTGGCCAAAGATGATCTTTGACGTACGTAAATTTTGTAGGAAGTGTTTGATTTGTGGTGCTCAAAAACCACCCAATAAAGGTCCCCTTGGGATGATGGGAAAGGAGAAAGAGGTTGGACTACCGTTCCAAACCATTGCGTTAGATTTGATGGGTCCGTTTCCTCGTTCCAAACGCGGACATAAATGGCTCTTAGTTGTTGGTGATTGGTTCTCGAAGTATTCGATTTTGCAACCTTTGCGTAGTGCCACGGCACATTTGATCGAGAAATTTTGGAAGAAAAAGTATTTCTTGTCTACGGAGTACCACAGTTTGTTATTTGTGATAATGGTCCACAATTAATTGGACGTATTTTTAAAGCTTTGTGTGCAAGGTACGAAATTCAAAAGATTTGGTATAATGCTGTTTATGCTCCCCAATGCAATTTTGTGGAAAGAATCAATAAGACAGTTGGTACAGCAATCCGTTCATACGTAGAAGAACATGATACGTGGGATATTGAGATATCAAAGATCCAATACGCAATCAACTCAGCAAAACATGAGTCCACCAACTATTCGCCAAATTTTTAGTTTTTGGTCGTCAGGTACCTTTAAGTGGAAAAGCTTATAATGATAATTTTATACCTGGTGAGGATGTTGATGTCGTCTCCAGTAGTAGACCTTCTTATGTTTTGGATCGTCAACCTTTGTTTGATATTTTGGAAATGTCCGTGAAAATTTGCATGTAGCTTATCAACGTTCGAGTAAACGCTACAATCTTAGGAGAAGAGACATTTCATTCCGAGTCGGAGAGTGTGTTTGGAGAGCTAATAAGGTCCTCTCGAGTGCTAGTGATAAGTTTTCCGCTAAGTTAGCTCCAAAGTTCGTTATGAGTAAAGTTCGAAAAAACATTCCAATTTAGTGTATGAGTTAGAGAACGAAGATGGGACAAGAGCAGGAAATGGCACGTAAAGGACTTGAAACCAGTTGAAGCGTCGTATCCAAAGGAAAATGATGATCCTGACGATTAGTTCCGGTCCGGTCATCTCTTTGATGTTAAGTAATGCAGTAGTGGTTTGCTTTGTTTTGTCCAGATTTTTGATTTAGTGTCGTTTCACTAATTTTGAGTATTTTGTTTGAGAAGTGAAATAAGTGGTTAGAGATTTTGTAGATTTTGTAGATTTTGTAAGTTTGAGGTGTGCCTTGGTGTGCACGCTGGTCATTTTGCTCGCGCGTTACTCAGAGATGTGTTTAGAAGATGTCTTTAACAGATATCTTTACAATGTAGAAGTAAGTGGGCTATTTGATTGTTGGTCCTGATTTCTACATATCTAGGTAGAGAGAATATTAGATTATTCTTTCCTTGTTTTTTGACCGTTCGAAATTCTTTGGTTTGATAAGGTCAAGGTTGGCTTGGTGAGTCTCACCATTTGGTCCATCACTAATGAGATCTGTTGTTTGTTGGAACTTAGTGATAGGATATTCAGTAGGGTGTAGGATATTACAGCCCTGACTGGTTCGATTTTGTATTTGAATTTGTTAAGTAACCTTATGGTTAGGTTACCTTCGTTTTGATTATCTCTTTGTAATAAAGTGATAATATTTTGTATTTGAATTTGTTAAGTAACCTTATGGTTAGGTTACCTTCGTTTTGATTATCTCTTTGTAATAAAGTGATAATATTTTGTATTTGAATTTGTTAAGTAACCTTATGGTTAGGTTACCTTCGTTTTGATTATCTCTTTGTAATAAAGTGATAATATTTTGAATTTGAATTTGTTAAGTAACCTTATGGTTAGGTTACCTTCGTTTTGATTATCTCTTTGTAATAAAGTGATAATATTTTGTATTTGAATTTGTTAAGTAACCTTATGGTTAGGTTACCTTCGTTTTGATTATCTCTTTGTAATAAAGTGATAATACTTTGTATTTGGATTTGATAAGTAACCTTTGGTTAGGTCACTTTTGTTTTGATTATCACTTTGTGATAATAGTGTTTTAAATTTAGACCTATTAGTAAGGTCTTCCTTTTGATTGTCACCTTATAGTGATGATACTTTGGATAGTTATGCTGTTTTGATGAGGAAGCATTCCTTTTTTGTAGATAGAGCTAATTGAGCTCCTGGAAGTGAAGTTTTTGGAATTAGAAATAAATTGTAAATGTTTGGTTATAGGTAATAAATATTAGCCTTGTTAGGAATAAGGACCCCAGGTTAAAAAAAAAAATCATTGTGAATTTAATCTTTTGTCCCGTGGAGTGTTTGACTTTCTAATTTGACCCTCCCAATTTTGATTAATACCGATTGTGACTCCCCGATTTTGTCTCCCAATGGACGTCAGGTACACGTAGTTACCAACACACTCGCATTTGTAATTATTTGTCTCCCCATTTGAATAAATTCATAAAATTGCATAGTTAGTTAGGAAAGTAGAAAAGGCTAGTATTATTAAGATAAAAATTTTTTGTATTTGTTATATTTGAAGTTTATTCCTTAAAAAAAATTTTTCTTTTAGGAAAGGGTAGTGTAACAATTTTATTTTCGCAGTAAAAATCTATTCATGAAAGGTACAACGAATGTTAAAACACCTTTATTAACTAAAGTAATAATACGTGTAACAATCAAATCCTTACATTAATACAGTATCTAGAGTCGTTAGTCTATTTGTTTCGGAGTTCGGTGTATTCCACAGCCACTGGCGCGCGCGTGAGAGGTTTGACAACCCCACTCGGGACCCTCCCACGATAGAAGAACGCGGCAAAAGCACTCGTCGATAGGTAAGAGCAGCGACAGCATGCATTTGAAATTAATGGCGAGTGACCTCCGGGTCGCATTATTTATGTGACACACTTCCTGAGTAACGGTTGGTATTGTATATTCGTTATCATAGTACCTAATTTAACAATTTGTTTAGCGCAACGACAACTTAGAATCTACAATTTAGAAACTATAACTTATAGACTACGCAATGAAAAATTACATTTGTAACTAAGATTAGACAACGGAAGATTACGCTACAAAAGTTATGCAGCCTTGAATCAATGTAAGAAACCCGCTTCGCTTCAACACCTGTATTTAAAGCATGGAAAGCAAGAATAATTAGCTGCAGATTCCGCACGGTGATGTAGTTTCCATTCCAGCCAAGGACAACAGCCCGGGGTTTGGTTCGTAATAGCTTTAAGATTTCCTCAGTGCTTCCTTCTAAAAGCACGTTATTTCGTTTTGTTTTATAGAAGCACAAATTTGTTATTCAGTTTATCTGTAGTTAAGCTGGTTTTCTCCAGTATCAAATTTAATTTCACTTAGTTTCGTAGATATGTGATTACACGTGGCTTCAACATAAATTAACAGCTGCGGTTACGTCACCTGTTTGTTTGAAATATGCCGTCAACAATTGCACAATTGCTAACAGATGTTTAGTATTACATTACTACCACCTTTGATAAAATTAGAGAATATCTTTGTGAATATTTTGACTTCAAATTGATTTTAATACCGTTAACTTAAAGAGAAAATTTTGTATATTAATTTGTAAATGACCTACACAGATCTGATTGGGTTATGAAACCTTAGTATAACCAGTCACACTGGATTGTAATATATTTGAGTAAGGATCAAGTTGATAAACCTTACATTAACTTTGCAAGTATTTCAAGTATTCATTTTATTTTATAGCATTGAATTTTATTTACAGAAACGGAAAAATTCTCTCTAGTAAATTTATAATCCACGCTTAAAGTCTTTTATTCTGATCTAGTTTGATCAGACCTGATAAACAAAAAGCAATAAGAGTTAAATTTTATGACACCCTTATGTAGAAAATATTCTCTATGCATTTTAGGTATATTTGAGGGACGCAAATTGTGTTCCCATTTTCTATGTGACTTAATTATTATTTTTCCTTACAGGAACAGCGTCTTATTCTGTTAAGACAAGTTTTTGTGTCAGCGAAGGCGATCTTTTTTTCTTTGGGTCTCCACGTCCGCCCTTAGAAATTTGCCATGCCATTAACATAAATCAATCTGGACTTGGTGGCGCCTGTTTGTTTTAGTTTGAGTGTGACCCCCTACAGATTTCGACTTACCCCCCATTGCTCATAGCTCTACCCAAGGAATAGACCCCTAGTTACGTCGGAAGACTTTGTTTTGCAGACACCTGACTTGGAGCATGGTGATAATAAAGTAGTGTCGGCCAGAGAAATATAGGAAAACATTTCACTGGCACCCATGTGTGGGATTGGCCAGGAAAATTCGTTACACTAGCGCCCATGCGTGAGGCTAGCGGAGCCAATTAGAGAAAAAAAATCGTTACAACCAGGTAGGCTTTTCTTATATTTTTATAGTTAAAGCTTTGTTTTATCGATTTGTTTCAGGCATTGTCTTAAAAGTCTAGGGAAATTGCGTTTTAGGACAGTAGTTAAACGTAGATTCTGTATTTTCCATTTGGTTAATGCAGCACACTACGCACTCATCATCAGGTGAAACAATACATATAGTTGGCATAGATGGATTGAATTAGGCACTAGATAAGCGAAATTGATATTGCTCTCATTGCATGTTTTTTCACATCCTCGACAAGGTGCAAAGACAGGTCCCGGCAGGTCGTCATAAACCAGTCACGGAATGTTACTGGATCGACACAGTCCCTAGTTTTTGTTGTATCGAATCCCCTAGAACAACACAGGCGAACGCAACAAGGTGCACCCAGTAAGCCATTTTCCTTCCACGTATCATATGGATGAATATTGTTATAAATGACATAAGGGGGTAACAGAATCGCATCAGCAGAGCCCCACACCATTATAGTAGTTGCCATTTCCGATTAATTTGATGTGCAAGTTGTTGACGTTAATATTCATGCACAAAGACAAAGGAAACAGTAAAAAGGGCTCTAACACAAGCTTTGATTTACTAATTTTTGACTTGAAGAATGATTACATAGTCGTTCGTGCATGGTGAACGTGAATTTTGTAACCTGCCATTGGCCATTTACTGGATAATCATGAGTAATAAAATTGTGAACAGCAAACGAAATGTCTATTCTTCACTGCAACATCAAAAAATAACGAAAGCAGCAAAACTGTACCTTAAATCAAGCTGCCTGCCTCTCTGGCACCATCTTACAGGATTTCGGGCATGTGGGCTGCTTTCGTTGATGGATTGGAAACTGACTTAACTAATTTAATTATATTGGATTAGTACTTACAACCAGCATCTTAAAATCGCGACTTACAACATGTCTTTTCGCTAATAGGATTTTGTATTAAATATACCGCATTCAAAGCATGGCCTGTATTTTTAAAGAAAAGAACAACATAGCGGAAAGGTGTCTGGCTTTCAAAAATATACCCCAAAAATCAAGTGTAAAGAATTCTCAGACAGCAGCTGCAAAAATACTAGCTGTAACAGTTTGTCAACAAGGAGATAACGGCTAACGAAGAATTTTTAACAAAGCGAAATAATCATATTACTTTGAACATCTGCACAGCTGCAGAGTAACAGTATAAACTTGGTATAGATAACAAACCCATTCAAAGTATTCATTTACTAGACATGTGGTTAAACGGCCTTTTCTTTCAAAAGAAAGCCATGAACATGTGCAGCTCTGGTTGAAACGTATTCACTGTAGGTGCTAGAACTAATTTGTAGCGACTTTGTAACGTGAAGTTTGCTAAGCAGCTATTTCATTTTATAAGGCAAAATATTATAGGGTAAATACTTGATGAAAACTAATTTCAAGTGGAAGGAAATCCAGCTTGTTAATCGATTGCTATTATGATTTGTTTAGAAATTTTAGGGTGTTTTAAATAGAAGTAGTATGAATTAACATTTATGCAGAAAAAATCGCTTGCAGGGTTTTAAACGTAAAGTATTCTTAAATCGAATAAGGTTTATGGAAAAATCCTAATCTGTGTACTTAGCTGCAGCCGATATTATCGCCTTCTCTTCAGCACGAATAAAAGCAGCATGTGCATCTGAATTGCGAATATACGTTTCTATATATCTATTTCAAAGTGTTTCAAAAGGAATTTTATATCTTCCTGAAGCGTACCATCGGATATGTCACTAACCGAAAAAAAATCTTTTTTATCCAGGAATGAGAGATCTATCTTTTAGAACTAAACAAGCTATTTATTACGTGACAAGGTTTGAAGCGCTTTTCAAGATTCAAAGGAAACGTCCATTTAAATGTATGATTGGATAAATCAAAGTTTATATAATAAATTTATGTAGGAGTAAATGAAATGAAAGTTCAATGATAAGGTATATCTTTGTATGGAAGATGAGATTACAAGAACAAAATTTAATTTAATCAAAGATAGGCAAGGAAAAGTATATTCACATAATTAAAGATATAACTACAGAAATAGAAGGTTTTTAATAGTTAACAGTAAAGAAAAAGATTGAAGATCTTTATGTGCCATAATTTTTGAAATTTACAATTAAAATCGTGTAATTTATAAGTTAATGGAGATACTGTGTGATATAATTTATATAAGGTATAATTAGAAGCTAGTTTCTAAAGGAAACATTTAATTGTATTAGACAGAATATGATTTGGTTGCATTTTCAGTTTGAAAACAACAAAGGTGATTTTATGTGAATTTAAATATACATAATTCATGTCGGTATCTTAAATAAGAAGCAAAATTATGTCAAAAAAATTGATATTACAGTTAGTAAATACAATTAGCTATGTTTATTTATTAATTAAATGAGATTAGAACAATTGTTTTCGTTTCTAAGACAAGGTTCTTAGTTTACATTTCGTATAATTAGATCAGATCGATATTTTGAGTAAAAAAATTAGAACATTTATAATAAGAAACGACTTTTAGACAACGGGAAAAGTTACTAAAACCACTAAGATAGACTTGGTGCTGTTTCTAACAGGTTAATATTAATTTGTAGAAAAAGAATCTTTATATTACATAAGTTAGCAGGAATAACTACAGGTAAATTTTTTAAACATCATTTACGAATATATATGCCAACTAGGACTCATATACAAGTTTCACTGTAAAAATAACCATTGTTTTAGTAATGTAAATTAGTCATGAATTATTTATACAACATTTTTCTTGAAATAAGTGGACACCTCAAACATTCATAAAGCTAAGATTTCAGTTACACTATATTAAAATTTACTTCATTAATAATTAATTTAAAAAGACACGTGATCTGAAAACAA
This sequence comes from Platerodrilus igneus, assembly GCA_036346225.1. Lineage (NCBI taxonomy): Eukaryota > Metazoa > Arthropoda > Insecta > Coleoptera > Lycidae > Platerodrilus > Platerodrilus igneus. Next base: position 11,612,666 of record JARFIW010000791.1, read on the forward strand.
GGAAGTAACCATATTTTTATTTCAAGGTATTATACAATAGGTTAAGAAAGATATACAAATAAATTACTAGAGGTTGCTAGCGGTATATTCTAAAATGTTTGAATTCTAAGAGGTAGTAGAGTAGAGGCATATTATTTAAGTGCAAATTTGATAGATATTTTTAGCTTAGACGATAAAATTTGTTTTTGCTTTATACGATAGCTACATGACAAACATAAAACATGGATGACATCATCGGCAAAAATTACATTACTATAAGAAAGGGTCAACTTTTTAAACATTTCTTTTATTCAATATCATACATTTTATGTGTAAAAACTGTCTCTTAGTTAGAGCGCCAAGTATTACGTTTTATCTGTGACGTCAATGATTGCGTAACCATGGGCGTAATTTATTTCCAACTCAAATTTGATTGCAATTATTGCTGTTAAACGGTTATAGCTAAGAATATAAAAATAAGCTCACCTGATTATTTGCTATAGCCAAAAGTAGCCTCCGCTCACTTTCAGGTGAACCCGTAAAGCGTTTGATTAGTTTCTTTCGCGTTTAACCAAATGCTGACGGCGAAATGCATGAACCTACATTTTCGCGGAACATGAGAAGTTTATTAAGTAATAAAGGAAAGGTAGAAGGATGCGAAAGGAACACTTGGCCCGGAATTAACGCGCAGCCGCGTTTGATACTTCGATATTGTTTGATAGCCGGTAGTCAAGTTAAGTCCCTCGTTTTAAAACGTGCTATCACACGAGCTTCTTGGTATCCCCTCCATGCAATGATTTTCATTGGCTAGATATAAGTGCACGCTGTTAAAAACGTTAAAAATGTGTACTAATGCTGAACACAGGTAATAAAATTTGAAGTTATTTACCTTTAGTGCGTGGGAAATTATCACTATTAACTTTAAACGTAATGACTTAATTGAATTAAGGCTGGGGTAAAAATCTTCACTTACTGAATTCAAAAATTCCCTAATCTTAATGTTAAAATTAAACTTGATGCAGCCAAAAGGCGTAATCCACGAAATGTTACTGCATCGATAGCCTTTATTTGTTGTGTTGTATCGACTGCCTTTAAAACAACACAGTAGGAATTATTGCTGTTGAACGGTTATAGCTAAGAATATAAAAATAAGCTTACCTAATTATTTGCTATAGCCAAAGGTAGCCTCCGCTCGCCTTCAGGTGAACCCGTATAGCGTGTGATTAGCTTTTTTCGCGTTTAACCAAATGCTGACAGCGAAATGAATAAATTTTTTTTGTATTAAAAATAGAAATATTTTTTTGATAGCGTTTAATACGCACTGTCGTAAGAACTAACGGTGATATTTTTTATTCTCATTATGAGACTGTATTCAAATACAGACATATTTTTTATAAAGTCCAAATCATGCTGTCATAAGATCGATGAATTCAAGAATTGCCGGAAGGCAGTCCCCTGCTGTGTGGTTTGCGCTAGGGCAAACGACAGAACTGGCGGTGGCGCGAAGGTCGATACGCGCCACGACGCCAAGTCGAGTAGATGCCCCACGATGCAACGTCTGAAGCACGCAATCACACGAAACATCGATTATGGACTGTGAAGATAAAACAAAGTCCATAAGAAGCAAGAAGATTAAATTCGCGCAACTAAATCTCGGGAAAGGTAGAGGGGCAACAAATAACTTCGTAAAGTTATTCATCGAAAATAATATCGACATCGGGTTTATACAGGAACCGCACCTGTATGGCCACAAAATAACAGGTTTTGGGAGGGGGGTTACCGTCTTAAACGCGAATAGTGAACGACCGCGTAGCGGGATAATAATAAATAATGGAACGTGCGCCGGAATTATATTAAATAATTTATCGAACGAGTTTGTAACGACGGCCGAAATCAAATCAGGGGAAAATGCGTTCTATGTAATAAGCGTGTACCTCCCGCCGGTCGATTCCCGGCGGAAAATCCCCAAACCGAAGACTTGATAAATGAAGTAGATAATATTATTCGTAAAATCGGCAGAAATAAAAATCTAGTCATTGGGGGAGATTTTAATGCCAAGTCGCCACTATGGGGCAGCCCTATCGAAGACGATAGAGGCTCGCAGGTTGCTGATCTTTTTACGGAATGGGATCTTAGTGTGATAAACACTAATGATTTACCTACGTTTGAGACGCATAGAGGCAGCAGTTTTATAGATATTACTGCAGTCTCGCACGAAATGTTAGAAACGATTTGTAATTGGAAATTAAGGTCGGACGAGGAAACGCTCTCGATCATAAATTAATAACATGGGACGTTGAAACCAAAACAAGTGCAAACGAGCAGCTAACTGTATTTCCGCGGTTCTGTAATAAAAAAAGCAAATTGGGAGCGATTTAAACAAAAATTTGGCGAAAGTATCCCTGTGCTCGAAAATGAGCTATTTAACTGCCGAGAGGCAGACGAAGTAGAAACACTCGCGAAAAAAATTAAACGACGCGGTGGTAGACGCGTCGTCGTATTCCATGCCGAAAAAGAAAACATTTAAAGACAGCGTACCCTGGTGGACCCGGGAACTAACCACCAAGCGGGCAGAAACGCGTAACCTAAGGCGCCGCTATCAACGCGCCTCGGGAGATATAAGAGAACAACGGAGAATAGAATATAATCAAAGTTACCGCGAATATAAAATATTAATAGAAGAAACGCGAACGAATAAATTTAAAGAATTCTGCACGCAAAACTCAGAGAAAGAACCCTTGGAACCGCATCAGCGTAATTAGGAAAACAACAAAAATCGCGCTCCAATATTAAAGAAAACAAATGGCGAATACACGGAAGGTTTTAAAACCACAGCGGAATATTTACGTAAGAAATTTTTCCCATAGGATAATCCCGAGGGGATGAAGAGTCGCACGATTTAAAACGTTGAAGCTGCAAAGGCTTAAGGAACAGGTAACCGATTAAGGCAATCAGTTCACGGCGTCGTCAGGTTCTTAGAGGATTATCCCTAAGAAGGCACCGGAGCATGATGGAATCACTTCAGACAAGCTCTGCAGGCGTGCATGTTAGGCCCCGTGTGTCTTTGTTGAGTTATTTAATCTTTGTTTAAAATGGCTTTTCTGCGTTGCTGGAAAATCCATGTAAATTTATACCCAAACCTGAAAAGGATGCGTCAGATCCGGGCAGCTATCGTCCAATTAGCTTGCTACCGGTGCTGGGGAAAGTTCTATTCGCGTTATGACTACGCGTGTTGAAACCCTAGTGCGAGACAGCGGCGGTTTTAATAACCGACAGTTTGGTTTCGTTGGGCAAGGTCGACTATCGACGCGTTAGAGTTCTTGAAGGAAAATTAAGCAGGCAAGAGATGCCAAAGAGTACTGTGTCGTTGTTGTTTGGACATCTTCTGTAGCACTTGATGCTGCCTGGTGGCCATTAATCGTTTGCGAGTTAGATCGTAGGGGTTGTCCGCGAAACTTGATGTCTTTGGTCAAGAGAAATTAAACGGCGATTAGCACAGGTTTGAAATTCCGGGTGAAGTTCTATCGCGTGAGGTGGAATAGGGATGCCCGCAAGGGTCATGTTCTTGATCACACATTTTGGAAGTTTTAATATGAGAGCATCCTTAGGGTCAAGTTGCCCGCAGGATGCTCAATCGTTGGGTATTACAGATGACCACACATTTAATTGTAAGATCGAGATTGTTAATGGATATGCGCACAAAACCGAACGAGGCGCTAAATAAATTATCCGAATGGTCGCAGGCCGTAAAATTAAAATTTAACACGGCGAAGTCAGAGGCGCTTTATTTCGGCACTAAACTTGTCAGAGACCACCTAGGTTAGAGCTAGGAGGATAAATCCCGTTTAACCCTCGTATTACCTTACCTAAGTCAAGATCGACAATAAATTAAATTGGTAAGCGCACGTACAATACGTAAAAAGTAAGGCCGGCGAAACCTCAAATTAAAATGATTGTGGCGGCTTAAAATAAAGTGCGGTTTCAGGGGCGAATCGCTGAGCGGTTTATACCGAAACAATTAAGCCGGCAATACTCTACGCAGCTTCTGTACGGTAGAAGGTTGTAAAGTCCGGGAGATGCATCAATTGACGAGCGTTAAACGCATAACAGCGGTAAAAGCGGCAAGGGCGTTACAGAACCACCTCCAAGAAAACTGTCCTGGTTGATTTGTAGGACTCTCTATCGAATATGACGTTAGAGATTAGAGATAGACGATTAATAAATATAGGAAAAGGGCGCGAAATTATCGAAGATCTTAATCTTGGTAATAAGGAAATTGCAAGAAAGATTGTTAATCTGAGTTAAGAGCAAAAGCTTACTTAGAGGATCGAGTTTGTCCAAAGATGAGGACAAGGTATCAGAATTTATACGGACGGTTCACAAATGGACGATGGGCAAGCAGGCGCGGCGTTTGTCGTGTAAAAGCAGAAAAGGGAGGTGTTTCGGTTTCAAACCAAACTCGCGAAATGATGCACTAACTTCCAATCCGAATTGGTAGCCATACGAGAGGCTATCGATTACGTAATAAACCATACGGGCAGAGACGAGTATTATATAATCAGTGATAGTAAATCGGCGCTAACGGCTTTAACAAACATGAACACCTCGACAGATCTCCAAGCGGACGTCTGGAGGATAGCGCGTACGGCGCTAGGGTTTCGACGTTTAAAGTTCTGTTGGGTCAGGTCGCACAATGGTAACGTAGGAAACGATAGGGCTGACGAATTAGCTAAAGAGGCCGCGACGGGCGACTTTCGAATATCACATTCGTCGATACCGAGGTCTTTAATCAAAAGAAAGCTGCGCGAAAAATCAATTCGACAATGGGAAGAGAGGTGGAACAACGCTGCCACGGGCAGGTTGACCCACAAATTCATACCGAGCATAGAAGCCAGAGGTAAGATCGAGGTTAAGCTCGATCACAAAATGGTGCAGTTGATAACAGGGCACGGCGCCCTGAAGGCGTATTTACAAAGGTTCGGTCTAACCAATAGCGACCGCTGCGAATGCGGTGAGGGCGCGGAAAGCGCAGAGCACGTGCTCTTCGACTGCCCGCTTGAGGCGGGAAATCGAGGGTTGGCTGATAGCAAACTAGCTATCCTAGGTCTGGCATGGCCAAAGAGCCTAGAGGAAGTCGGGGAAGTGGTTAACCAGAAGGCGTTCTGGACAGCCTTAAAAGAATTCGCGGGAAGGGTCGCGAGATTAGACAATCAATGACGACCGCGTGTAAAAATTCGGTGGGGTTGGTGGGAGGATTGAAAATTTTAGATTGACTTGGCGTGAGTAAGGATACGAGCATAACCAAAACCTGATATTAAAAAAAAAAAAAAAAAAAAAGATAATTATACCAAAATGTCCAATATGCACGAGAAACCCCACTCCATTAATACAATCACTGCCTATCTTCATAATTATGTGCGGAAAATCGGGAATAAATAATACCAAATAAACAATAACAAATAAATCATAAACCCTCATTAAATTAAATCAATAAAGTAAACAAGGATAATAAAACAGAGTGCAACCGCGCATCCCCCAGGACTTGAAAGTGAAGTGATAGTGATAGTGATTGTGATCCCCAAAAACATTTAGTGCATACCCACCAGGACTTTAGCGTGCACCCGTCCCACCTTTAGAAGTAAGTTACAGACGACCAGATCTTCGGATGCTGGAGAATTTTATTATCGAGGTAAGACTTAAATTGTGGCGGCTGTACTCGCACAAGCATTGATTTACATTAATTAGTAGTTTTCGAAATAATATAACAAGCACGTTTGGTGTGTAAAGGCGCTAGCCGACATAATGCTTGTGCGAGTGCACCTGATAAATAGGGTGATGCTTTGCTATTTTGTGCACTGCTATATGCTTAACGCTTATTAAACATTTATTTATATATTTACATAATTATATTTATTTATATTTTATATTTACACTTTATATTTATTTATATATAGCATGTATTATGTGGCTTATTTGTTTTGTTTGACGTTCTGTCGCCATTTTGGTTGCAGTATATATTTGGGAAGGACGAGCAGAATTGCGAAGATTGTAATCATAATGTAAATCAGTTAGGAAACGATAGGAAAGCTAGGGATGGATTTAAATTAGTTAGCTAGATTTGGATAGTTTTAAGACGACCCTTCAGGTCGCACTGGTAAGCAGAACCGGCGTCTGCTCTCCGGTATTACGGATCCCTCCCCCTCTCATTTTTGCTTGTTGATCGGGTACACTCGAAAGTCAGCGCTAGGGATACCATTATTTACAACCCTGTTTTTAGTTTTTGTTTTGTTTTTGTTCCAGTTTTGTCAGATTTTTAGGTTTGTTAGATTGTTAGAGTTTGTTAGGTTTGTTAGATTTTTAGGTTTGTTAGATTTTATTTAGTTTTTATTTAGGTGGATCAACTATGAAGTAAGAATAAATTAGGAGCACGACTATTTTTCGCGTTTAAACCCAATGTAGTACCTCCGGGTGGAGCATTGGGGACGTGGCCGCAAGTATAGCGGCCCTAATTCAAATTATAATGTCATAAGATCGGGTTCGAATCCCGACACGGTCCGCTTGAAAAATGTTAGGCGAGCATTTTTCACAAAAATACATCCTCGTTCGGATGAGAGGTAAAATGGAGGTCCCGTGTGTGAGTGTTGTCACGCACGTTAAAGATCCCTACCTTGCTTGGAACAGCAAGGGTTCGGCAAAATTCAAAATTTTCCAGGTAACAAAAACTCGCTTCCTGGCCAATGTAGTACCTTCGGGTGGAGCATTGGAAAATCACATGTAATGTCATAAGATCTAACAGTAATATGTTTCACAATTTTTTTGTGCAACTGCATCAAAATGCGACATTATTTTTCATAAAGTTTATTAAGTGCTGCCATAAAATCTAACAGTAATATTCTGGTGAACATCTTTAAAAAATGGTTATCTTAATATGTATATGTAGTTAAGTGCATATCTAAAAATGCTTCTGGCACTTCAATATCACGCACCCATACTATATCTATTACAGCTGTGGTCATAATTTACGTAAACGTAATATTTAATTTAAACAGGAGAATGTTCTTATTATTAATTTTTTATATACGAAATGTAGATACCTTTGTTTATGCTTTGAAAATGGAAGAATTTAAGTTAATAGAAACCTTTCAAATTTATGAGGTTATTATTTTTGCAAAGGTAGTAATCACTAATGTGAATTAAGGAGTGACATATATACAATAGGCTCAAACCGATTTTTTATTAAGGTTTGTTATACCTAAACCTTAAGATTTTTGAAGTAATTTAATTTTTTCAAAAACAACCTAATTTTAAAATATTTAATAAAAAACAAATATTACACCTATCTAAGCGAAATTTCTAGTGATGTGTGAGAATTGATCATGTTTTATACTTCCATTATGAAAACTTAGATGTCTTATACAGAGTGTTCAGAAATCTAATTTAATCTTTTACCAAGTTCAAGTTGCTATAAGTTAATTACCTTAAGTTCAACCACGTATTTTTTAATACCTTACTAAATGCAAAATATACTTCTTTATCAAGCGGTAGAAGGATGTCCAATATCTAACTCTTTACGTTTATGGTATACGATTAGTTGTATGTAGCCCACAAAAAGAAATCGGGCGAAGTCAGGCCTGGTGACCTAACGGGCCAATTTATATAATCGCTCTTCCAAGCCGTCTATTTGGAACATGTTATTCAAAAAAATACGAACCTCACGATGATAATGCGGCGGGCTCCATATAATCGTATCCATATGGTTCTTCTTTTCTCTAAAGAAACTTCCTCCAACAACACTGGTAACTCATTTTCCAGAAAATTCTGAAACATCAAACCATTTTCCGCATCATTCAAAAAATAAGGATCAATTAAATATGAACCCATTACTCCAACCCACACATTTGCTGATCATTTATGCTGATTATTTATTACTCTGTAGTTATGGGGGTTTGAATCTAAATAATAATGGAAATTATGCGTGTTCACATGTCCGGTGCTATGAAAAGTGCATTCATCACTAAATAAAAGATTGTCAAAAAATTGTCATTTTCTGCTTCTTCTTCTAACGCCCACATGCAAAATTCAATTCTCTTTTGGAAGTTATTTCCATAAAGCTCTTGACATAGTAGGATTTTGTAAGGATGATAGTTGTGTTTTGTAGGTATTCTTGAAATATTTGATTGGCTAATAGGTATTTAAAGTTTTGGCTATCTGGTTTGACTCACATAGGGATTTTCAATAGCTAAGCCAATTACCGTAATAATATTATTCTGATTATTAGTTACAGGTTTATTTGTAACAGATTTTTTTTGTATTCGACACGTCCAGTTTCCTTAAACTCCTTTAAAACGTTATGAAAAACTATTGGCTTGAGATGACTTCTTTCCGAGTATCTTTTAGCATTATACTCGAGAAGTCAATAAACAACTTTCAAGATATTTACCCAATATCACTATTATCTCAATGCGCTCTTCTTGGTAAATCTTCATAAATTAATTTTAGTCTGTAAAACAATAACAACCCACACACTGTAAATTCAAATAACAACGATGTTACAGGCGGAAAAGCTACTAAGTATATATTTTCCAGTAAAATTATAAAATGGGGGCGGCCTGTAAAACAAAAATTAAAGAGGGGTCACTGGCACTAGCTAGCGGAAGGTCGTGGATCATATAGAGGGTTAAAATTTTGCAGAAAGGGTTAAATTAATCTATAATATACTACAAAAAATTTGGCACTTACCTTTCATAAATATTGTGGCTTAATGATAATTACCAAGGGCGCCAGGCAAGTCGAGAATGTCCAAATGTTCGTGAGAGACTTGTCATCCCAAGGAGGACAATTGTTTCTTTTAATCAACTCTTATCTTTTTGAATACTTATGCAACTTTCATGATAAAAAAATAAAAAAACTATTGACTTAAACAACGGCAAACAAAACTATTTAATTAACAGAGCAATAAACGTGAACCTCTTACATTCATTGATTTTAATTTAGAAATTTAATTGAATAGGTGAATATGAAATTATGAAAATTTTGCGTACATAAGTAATTCCCAAACACTTATATGGAAGAAACTTATCTTATAAATTTTACACTAAATTAATCCTGCGGTTTATAGCCAAAACGTCCTAACAAATAAGTTAACTAAAAATTGGTCATGCTACTTAACTATAAAAACTTACTAAAAATCGTCCATTGTTTGATGGCTTGCCTTACAACGTAGAACAGCTCTTAAATTGGGGGAGAGAATCTCGCTTGTTGCTCTTGTTGCTTGTAATTTTTAAATAATTGAATGGCACACGAACCCGGCAGAATCTGGTTGAGCTTAAATTAACTTGTGCATCACATGCATACAAGCTTTTTATTATTTACCTTGTACCACTATAAATCCGCGAACATACGGGCGTAACCCTCGCGAACTGGAAGAGTTAATTACTCTTTTCCAATTTCCTATCGTGATACTAAGTGAAATATCATATCTGTGATGCCGGAGAACGCTACCCGCGAACTTCTCGGACTTTCTACTTTTTTACAACAAACAACCCCATTGGAAAAAAGCTCCCTCTTTTTGCTAAAGCTTTAGGTTATATAGATTAATTCCTACTCTAACCATTATGTACGTCATATTTCTGTTATCCAATGATTGAACAGAACCTCCCCAAAAACAAGATTTTAGAAACCAAATCCGACCCCTTTTGAGATGAGGGTCACGGAAGCAATTATTTTTCTAAGGGTTTAAATATATTGTATCTTTTTGGAAATTTTAATTACTTAATTGTGGACCCTACCTGTTGGCGACAGTGGTCTGTCATTAACAAAAGACCGGTTAACCCACTTGAGCCGAAATGGATTTTAAATACAATAGTTGTCTCGAGACTACTTAAAATTACTTGCAATCTTTGAACAAATCAAATTGGAAATAGTTTTCGCTATTTATAATGTTTCGTTTTCTATAACACTTATCAATCAAAGAAATTATTAAGAAAATTAAGCTTTTCAACAGAAAATTTGCTTTTCATTATTTACGTTAAAAGGTACTATTTAATTTAATTTTATCAGATTCGTCAATCTGTAACCGACATAAGCTTTCAAAAGGATTATTGTATTTGATTTGCAACAGTATAGCTTTAAATTATGATGAAAGCCGCTGGCCTTTATAATAGTTAAGCCTTAAGCTATTTGTAAACCTGGTCTTTTATGAGGGATGCTAACTAAACTATAAAAATAATTTATTATTGAATTCTTGTCTATAAGTTATGCAAGTTAATGAATTTTAATTAATTAATTGATCTGTTTATTAGTTAACATTACAAAATAATGTTACAACGACTAGAGTTATTAATAATGCCAAAATGTCAAAATAATTATACCCTTCAAAATTTGATAAAAAACTAGATAAATCATTACTTTTATTCAAAATCTAATGCAATATGCAAGTAATTGGCGAATTCTGTGAAAAAGTAAAGAGATAGATATAAGACATTCTTATACGATTCGATAGGGAATTAAATTCTGCGTTTAGTAACGTATAAAAAAAATACAAGGTTCTGTTTAAGTTAATTAACTTATAGCAACTTGAACTTCGTAAAAGATTAAGTTAGATTTCTGACCACTTTGTATAAAATATCTAAGTTTTTATAATGGGTGTATAAAACATGATTAATTCTCATACTTCACTAAAAATTTCGCTTAGATGAGTCTATATTTGTTTTTTATTTAATATTTTTAAATTAGGTTGTGTTTTTGAAAAAAATTAAATTACTTGAAAAACCTTAAGGTTTAAGTATAGCAAACCTTATTAAAAAAAGACCGTTATTTGACCGTGGAATCCAAAAATATAATAATATACAGGGGTTACGAGTGAGGTACACTTCGAAATTATTTTTTGAAGGATGCTGTTTTAAACTATTCTATAAGGTTGAAGCATCAATATTCCTTTTGTGGATGATTTTAGAATTGCCCTTGAGCAATTTCAATTTTGTTGAGAAAATTAATACAATTTGCCAGCTCGTCATATGTACGTTATTTGCATCTACTTTTCAGGTGCAACTAGGGTCAAGGCCATTGATAATTTAGTCAGATATTTATGTATTTACCGATTTGTACAGTTGGAATTGCAATATATGAAATTTTCAAGTGCCGTAAGCACTATCAAGTTTAATTTTGTTTCAGTTTAGTTTATCTAAATTTTACAGATTTAATTTTGCAAATCGGTGTTCTATATTTTGTAAATATAACTAGCAAAGGCCTGCAAGACCTGAGCTCATATTTAGCAGGTTTAAGTTTGCCAACTTGTTGGTAAATTTGTAAATAGAAATAAAATATACTTTTGATATATTTGATATATTTGATATATTTATTTATTTAGTTATGTTGGAATAATAGTGGCTTACTACTTTTATAAAATTGCTCATGGTGTTCATAAATTTTTTTAAGTAACTTAAAGAGGATTATTCTGTTTCTGTTAAATTACATATTAGACATTAAAAGTGATCGATTAGAATATTGATTGTTTCATTTGTAAACATCTAGCTAAGTGTTCGATTGCGGTAAAGTTTTGTAAGACATAAAAATCTGATTGCTATTGCAGGAGTAAATTCAAAGAACTCACTTTGCAGCTCTGATGTTAAGATCTCCACCTTACCATGCATTTATTAATTATCAAAGAAAAGGAAAAGGTTACAGGCTTTCATTTAAAAAACATAACTTTGTTATTTATTTAGTGTTTGGAACACCCTGTATAATTTCAAAATAATTTTGAAATGTACCTCTAATATGCCTCTATCCATATGTGAAAGAAAATTTTTAAAATATTGGTTTACTTATAATGTTCCGAGGTGTATACCATGAATAACCACGTATATTCTATTTTTACTATTTGTTAAGAATGTCTATCATGTACTTGTAATGAAGATTTAACTGTGAAATGTAGTTGAAAATATAGTCGTGTAATAGTGAAAATACTCTTTTACTGGCGTTTTTCACATATAAAGGTAATAATTCCAATTTTGTTATAATAAATTATTTTGCAGTTATTTAGAGGCGTGATTAGAATTCAGGTTATCTAGCATTTGATTTAATAAACCTTTCTTCCCGATTTCACACGACAGCGTTCTCGAATCATTTTCAAACACTTACACCACATGTTCCTCTGAGATAGTCGGCAACTATTTTTGTTAGTACATTCGAGGTACCGAAGCAGCATTTTTAGCAGAGCGTTTTACCAAGTATTTCTGTGTATTACCGGCTAGATTTTCTGGAACCAAAACTATACGTAACAGGCTACTACAGCTGGAGATGTTACCACTCGTTTTGAAATTCCTGTGGCAATAACAGACTAATACTTGCCATCAAAACATCAAGCTGATGGAAGGTTTATTGCAAAAACCAAAAGATTGAAAATGTCAAGAAAGGATAAAAAGACGGAGGCAGTTATTTTTCATTTTCATAAAACTTTAAGAAGACTATCCTCAAACTTAAATAACTTTTTGAATAATAATCAATTTAGGTCTGCAAATGATTGGTTCACTTGCAATATTGACGGATACAACTTTTAAATGTGGCTTAAAACAATATCATACCATGTCACCCACTGCATCGAGGAAAAGTACTTCATATACATCGCAACCTAAGACTGTTTTATCAATTCACAATAAAAATGAAAATTCTGATCTTCAAAAACTTACGGTTTACTATTCATGCTAAACAATGTTTAAAAATTTTGCGACATCTTACTTAAGGGCATTAGCGTTGCTGTTAGTGACGAACTGTCAAATCTGCTAAACAATGCTACATATAAAAATGATCTATTTTTTGGTCAAGATTGCTTTTCTTCACTGTATGCATTCATATTTCACCCTAAAAGCCAAACGAAGTTTTACTTGCAACACTTATAAAGTGCAACCTGGTTTACTTTCAAGAAAACGACATCGATTCTTTGAAGTTGTTCATCACTGCGTCAAGCAATTCAGTAAAAAAACTAGTTCACGAACAGTATCCCAAAAAAAGCACAAGTAGATTATACCACCACGTAGAGCGAAAACTATTAGAAAGCCACATTCCTGGTGCCGTTAGGCATATTATTCCGAGGATGAAATTGCGAAAACTGTCCAGAGACACGTCTTGCTTTAGAATCCAAACATCCTTCAATGAATAACCCAACTAACTACCCACCTGATCCATGTGATGATTTTGTTTGTTCTAATTATTTACGTTTCACTTTTCATGAAACCTTAAGAAACTAACTGATGGTCTCAGCCCACGATATTTTTCGGATTTGTTAGCAAATCCTAACTATATTGTTACAACAACCATGTTCATTTATAAAGCGTTTGAAGGCAAATTATTATTTTATGGTGCATCATTAACCGCCTTACTAAAGAAAGATGGAGGACTACGCCCAATTTTCCGTGGTAACATACTGCGATATGTCGTTGCTAAAGTTGCATGTTCTATAGTCCGTAAAGTTTCAAGCCCTAAATTAAAACCCATTCAACTTGGTTTTGGCATTAAAGATGGAGCAGAAGCTGCGCCACATGCTACTCATACTTCTCTTAATGTCAACGCAGATGCCGAAGTCATTGTGAACTTCGATTTTGCAGAAGTTTTAACACTTTACAGCGAGATTATATGTTATCCATAATACATTGGAAGATGCCTACTTTAAATCCATTTATATGGCAGTCTTAGAGAAACCCTTCAGTTTTATTTTACGAAGATAAATCCACCAAATCTCAATGTGGTGTACAGCAGGAAGATTCAATAAGACCTTTGTGGTGTTTTTTTGAAATATTTATAATCATATTTTATTTTAATAGTTTCTGTATCAATAAGTCCCACCAACAGGGTTAAGTTATTTCCTTTAAGAAATAAGGTTTATAGGTTACATGCATAACTGATTTAAGGAAGGAATAATTTTGTATCTTATATTGCTCAAACTCAAACGTTGTTAAATTCATTATGGCGGTTTTAAAGATTAGAAATAATATATATCATCGTTATAATTTTGTGTTCTAAAATTATTACAGTTTATGATTAATGTATTTTGATTAATAATGTGTACCACTAACGTCCACGACCTTATCGTTTAGGCATAAAGACGTACGGCTAAAAAATTTGCGTTGAGAAAAATATGAAAAGTCCTTTCCTTTAACTCTAGGAGATGATTTTCGTAAGTTAATTTCACATATATTAGGCAGAGAAAAGAACTCAAGGAATTTCAATTTGCAGTCTTAATTAATCTGTTCGAATTTTGTCGAATGTATCCCATACTGTTTTATGGAGGAAAGATCAATTCTTTATAAAGCACTGTGGATGTAACATCCAAAGAAGCATGTAACTTGAGTAGGTTTGTTTACCTGAAAAATAGGCATTCGGATAATACCCTTCTAGGTTGGTTACTTTTAATTTTAGGAGCACCTGGATTCCATTATGCCAACAACTTCATATTGGACATATGCATGTTGATAACCACTGTTTCTGTCAAAGTCCAGAAGATAAAGTCTTTTACCGGTATCCGGCATCAACAGGAAAATTCGCACATCAGGTGTTTAAAATTTCTGAAACTATACCTCAGTTACTGTAAATGAACGATTACTTTAATCAATGGCATGAAATGTATAAAGGTAATCACAGTACGTTCTTTATCATTAGATAAAAAATTTAGATAGTAATTTTATTCGTTGAAAACGTAAGCGAAGTAAATTTTTATATTTTTTTAAATATTTGCTTAAGAATGTTTATCATGTACGTGTAATGAAAACATAATAGTGTCAAATAGTTGAAAACGTAATCGTGTAACAGTGTGAAGACCTTTTCGGTATTTTTAACGGGACTAGTTCCAATTATATTGTAATAAATTACTTTGCAATTACATAGATACGTGGTGAAGATTTAAATCATTTAACATTTGATTTCAGAAACCTTTCTTTCAGCTAGCAGTTTTAAACAGGTATATTAGTGTTCTTGAAAATAACTAAGTAACCGATTACGTACTTAACTTTTTTAGGCAATACCATCTATACTATCATGAAACAGTCAATCATAGTTAGTTGGTTACATTCGAGCATAGAGGATGCATGAGAAATATTTTGCACTTATAAATACACTATGATACACTATGCAGAAAGAGATGCATTCGTCTAACGAGCTGTAATAACAGCAAATCCGGCCACGGGATTTCTTTTAGCAAAATAATCAACAATTTCACATTAATTTTTGTTCCCTGTGTTCAAATTATTTTTCCATTGCCAGGCAAAAATACTCATTAACATTAGTGTTCTTATTACAACATTTATTTTAGATAGGTTTATAAAACTACTGTATTTAATAACTTCTGATGTGGAATTTTGGTCATAATCACTTAATCACTTTCCTGATCTCAGACTTTGATATCCTCTAGTTATTCTTTCGGGGGCAAAACCTCCATTCTTCGAGATTACGTGGTGTCCAATTTAATTCCCGATTAAAACATGTTGTACAAACAATAGCATTCCAGGAGCATCTTCAAACACTTACACCACCTGTGCCACTAAATTAGTCGGCAACCATTTTTGTTAGTACACTGGAGGTTTTTGGTAGTTTACCGAAACAGAATTTTTAGCGGAGTGCTTCACAGAGTTTTTTCTGTGCATTATCGGCTAAATTTTCTGGGCCCACACCGGTACGTAACATCTTTGTTGTTTAGTTTAGCAATTATGGCCTTAACCTTTTTTTTTGACTTTTAATCTTAATATATAGTATTTGGACGACGGCGCAATGGGTGGAAAAATATGCACAGTTCTTCAGGAATAATCAAAGAGGATTGAATTCTTAAAAGGAATTATCAAAAGTTAACGGATTAAAAATACGTCCTGCCAAATGTAAAGCTTTTACAAATCGAAACAACAATACAACATCCACACCTTCATCTATTAATGATTTAATTCTAGGGATTAAACTGGCGGAATAGTATGATTTTGAACTTTCAGATGCGCTTGTGTTAACTTTGGTAGCAAAAATGGGGTTTCTAAAAATGTCCATATGCAACCTTTTGTGTAATAGATTGCGTATGTTTGGTACACATGCAACTCTGTACTTATTGAAAAACCGTTTTATGTGCTGGTCCCAAACTTACATACTAGGATATTCACAGTTATACCAACATATGGATTTATTACAACTCTTTGGTGACATGTTTCAAAACTATTCAGATAAAATACCAAATGTAAAATATAATATTTGATGATTTGACATACAGTCAAGCTGTCCTACCTTTTGACCTTGGCATACAAAGAAAAACGGAAATAATCCTACCTTGTTTCCTAGCATCAACACGCGCTTCAACTAAACTTACTTCAGACATTATAAAAACGTCTAATTTAACCATAACTAGTTTGTCCGAATCGTTGATTTTATTGAATAAAATTGCATCCCACCAGGGAAACAAATTTGTCACTGTGCTCACAGAAGTTTTGGGAATCTGAATTACCTGACAAGAAATACAATGTGCTGATGAAAGTTGGTGACATTCGTTCTGTTGCTCGAATTAAAGCCGTACTTCAAAAGGAAAGCCCCCGATGGTTATATGCATTTCCTTCTTCTCAGCTTGGAAACAGCTTTAACAAACGAATCGGTTCGCATAAGTGTAGCATTATGCCTCAGTGCAAGAGTGTGTGTGAACCATTTATTCGTTACTGCGGTGTCGCTGTTGATCGGACAGCCTCTCATGGTTTAAGCTGTATTAAAAACACCAATAGTCGCTTATCCGGGCGCAAATCGTTAAATCAGAGAATGGCACGATCCGTGATTAAACTTCAAATTCACTTAGTTTTCCAACCATCTGGTGTCTTAACGGACAACAGATCTGATGGTTGTACTACAATTCCTTGGGAGAAAGGCTTATCACTAGCTTGAGACGTAATGGTTGTTGATACACTAACACCTTCAAATTTAGTTACAACCAATAGAACATTTGGGGCAGTTGTTCCTGAGGTCAAACGGAAAAAGGTCAATAAATACAGAGGCATCGGTCCAATTTTACTTTTACACCAGTAGCGTTTGAAACTATGAGGCTAGCTGGTGATTTGACATGACAAATCATAAACAAAATTGGTCACAGACTGGTAGTGGCAACATTGCAAAAAAGAGTCACTAAGTTTTTCTTTGCTAGCTCCTCTCAATGGAGGTCTAACGTAGCAATACTGCTGCTGTTTTTTCAATTCTACCACAATTCATCATATATAGGACCTCATTGTTGTATCGAAATTCTCAATTTTTTTTAAATAACAGTCCATCGCACAATTGCCGTTGGGTTTATGACAGTCATGTTTTTGAAGTAATCGTGGGGGTGTAGTAAAGTTGTTCACGCTACCTTTGTTTGATCTTCTTATTGCAGCGGATATGCTCTGTATGAATATGATTTGTCTAATTTGTATTTGGAATTTAGTTGTTTTCGAGTAGCTACGTGATGATAAAAATCTTATCTTATCGTTAATATTGTAGGTAGTTCTTTAGTCTTAATAGGGACATTCTTTTCTCTCTACCGCCTCTCTAGGATGCTTATCTAAAATCTCTCTACTGTTTTCTTATTCCGCTATTTCCTTTTTAATTCTTAAATTTGCTTTTGGTGGACCTATCTTAAGTCTTGATTCAACCGTCCATCGCATAAAAGTGGTGATCTCTCACTCTGAACTTCTAACTACATCTTAGCTGGTTGAGTAGTGTTTGGATATTCACCGTTTCTCCGTCGCTTTTGCTCAATGCGAGCCCTTTCTCTCATCTCTTCTACCTGGGTTGCTATATAGCTCTTAACCTCCCATTTCTCTCTTTTATAGTCTTTTATTCCTCTTTTCCTCTTTTATTTTTTGAAGTCGCTGTGTGGTTAGGGGGTTCTTATTTCACGACATTGGGTCGTGACCGTATAGGACATCCGTCTAGCTGTGCATAGCCACTGTCTACCGTCGATATACGGGATAGTAAACGTTGTTATTATCTTGTCTTTGCCGACCTGTCAAATCGACACAGGGATACAGGGATTGCACCCTCAAACGAATTGGTCACGCATGCATTCAAGTGAACAAGTTCGGTTTACGGAACTCCTCCCTTTGGAGGGCATGTGTAAGAAATTCCCAATTTTAAGTCCCCCATTGACTTGTTATTAAATCTATAAAAGCTGTGGCGTGCCTCAAGAAAAAGGCCCCAGAACCAAAATTAGGTTTTACGTCTCAAAGGAAATTCGCACCTTAGTATTGTACTTGGTAGGATAGGTTAAGGAAGTAGATATTATAACTGCGGTAGCAATCTTAATTTGTCAACTTAACGTTGCAGCTGCCGCATTATATTTGCATTATTTTGCTGAAGCAATTTTAAATTTGTTTAGCTTTTTAAAATGTCTTTGAGACATATGAAACGTGCACGCATACATAAATAAATGTGCAAGCAAAACTTTTGTAATCAGCTTTATCGTGTAGTAATAAGTCTGTGAGTCTCATGCCTCCGATGAAATTTGTGTGGTTGGTGGTGCCACAAACTAGATATGTGCGCGCTAAGTTCGGGTAAGCCTTAACATCGAGTGTCTGCTCAATTCTGCTTCCTAGAATTGTAACTTATACTGCGATTTAAAAAACCAGGTGGCGCCTATAGACAAATGTAGGTTTAGTTCTCATGAATATGTAAACTGTCGTACAAAGTCTTTTTCATTTTTTGTTTTTTTTTTGAAATTTTATGGCGATTGTTACGCTTTACTGTAAAGCTAAAAAAATTAGGTTTGTTAATTTAAAGCTAGGGACTTTTTTAGAATTCGGGAAAAATCCTCGCGAATACTGCAATTTTGTTGATGCTATGAAAGCCCGGGATTATTAGCGTTTACACGGGTTCTGACGTCATTTGCTTATCTTTGCAATCGTAAGTGCTGATGTAAGAGTTTGTATGTGAAAAGAAGTTCACCTTCCCACGAACGCAGGCGGAAGCACATCAATCTCAGTTGTAGAGGAGAGCCATTTAAGACAAGTAACGCCGTCTAACTCGACGTATTACCCTACCGACTTCCAACGATTATAGTGCCGTATACCGGGTAGTGATGGCGTGAACGTGTTTCCGTTCCAACCCTTTTACTAATATCCCTATCACATCGTCGCTATGCTCTACCAGCAGGAAGAACAGCGGTCCACAACAAGATAAAAGCAGAGAAAACTGCCCTTGAGGACATTGACGCCCAGTTAAATGTCGGGTGAGTGTTTTAAACTTTATTCCTTTGTCCGGTGGTTTACTGGGAGAGTTGAGCATAATCGTAGTTAATACCGTTAGCTTAAATTCAGCGTTTTGCACCGCGATTTATGGGTTACTCACGACAAAATACACAAGAGTTTTTACAGTATTTGCTAGAAGGACTTCATGAACCTGCCAATCGACTTGTTACTAACCTTATAATAATTTCTACAGAAGTAGATGAAAAATCAAATGACTGTGATAAATCATGCAAATCCTGTCAACGATATATAGAAATGACGAATTCGAAGTAGTGGATACTTTTGCAGGACACTTGATATCTACATTACATTGTACATATCGAGGACATTCTTCTGAAACATTTTATCAATTTTAGGATATATCGCTTCCTATACCTAAGAGTGTTTGTCAAGTTAAGACTACCGCAATTTAGATTATTTTTTCAAAGAGTAAATATTGGAAAGTGATGAGAAACCAACATATTCAAACTGCAAGGAAAGAAGCTAATGCACAAAATCGTTTGCCATTAATATTAGTAATACATATAAAACGCTTTTCATCTCCAGATAGATTTAGAGGAAGACTGCCTACAACTATAGATTTTCCAATAGATGGTTTGGATATGCATGATTATGTTGCCGATGAAATCATGGCTACTGACATTACAACTTATATGCAATATGGAATTACATCGGGACTAAGTCCAGTGGCTTTTATACAGCATACTGCCGACATTGAAATTCATTTATGTGGCACAAATACAATGACCCCAGGATGTGCAGTATCTTCTAAAATATTGGAAAGCTAAAAATAATCTCATCTCTAACTTGATATTCGTTTTTTTTATATAAATTGTATCTTTGTGATGGATGACAAAACGGCTTGGTGAGCTGGGAAATTCTACGCTATAACTTTAATGTATATAGTCGTAGCGTGCCTTAGTGTGCTGGGACGTTTCGGATCCATCTATTGTTATCTAGTTTTATCTTAATATCTTTATATTACCTATTATCTTTGATAATAACTTGAGACTTTGTCTTACTTTCTTTTGTTTTCCTAACGTTTGGTATTTATGATCAGACCTAAGAATTATTTTTTGAGTATTGAGTGAAGAAGCTAGCCTGATGGTAGCAATGTAATTTGTTAGGTTAGTAACGAAAGCAATTAGTAAGATGGTACTGTACTGTTGTTATATTTGTTGATTCACAATCATGTCATTAAAAAGTTTTGATGTGTATTGTTTATTAATCCAGAGTACCAATACAACAAATTTGTTAAAATGTATAGTAACTTGCTCTCTTGGGCATTTTGAAATTTGGGCATTTTCTTGCCAAAGAAAAAACAGTTTAAATGCAGTGCTTATGCGCGTGGGCACTTATAAACTGTAATGTTAGCTTTAGTTATAGTATATATGTTAGGCGGCTTGTCGACATTTGTTTTAGTTAGAGCAGTGCTTCGTGTTCTCCGACAAATTTGTGCTGTCGATTATTCTTGCGCCACATCAAAGACTTGTGTGTGCATTTATAGATGTAGTTCAGAAACAATGGGGCTACACATTCAGTTTCTTGGTTACTCGTAAGACGCGTTATCGGTTGAAAAAACCAGGTGGCGCCTAAAATAAACATTTACTAGAATGTAAGTTAGGGTATATGTAAGTTAGTCAGGCTATCTAATTTTAAGTTTTTACCGTGCTAATAGTCCTTTTCTTTTTTTAAGTTTTTTTTCTTTTATGGCTTTGTCGCGATTGTTACATTCCAAATTTGGTAATATAACATTGTTAAGAATGTAAATACATTCCCGTGAATATTTTGAAATAAACTTGTCAATTTTCGTCATTCCGGACAGTTGCGTTTGCGTAAAAGAATGCGCAGGCGCGGAGTGAATGGCACAAGTGTGCGGAGTGTGTGATACGAAGCCATTAGCCACGAGAGTTCGAGTCAAAAACATCTCTCTGGGTTGTGGTGTGTCTTTTCTCTTTTTTACGATATAGGTTCCCTTTTACCTTATCTTCGTGTGCCTTTACCTGTATCCTTCCCGCCCTACCTACGACGAACATAGAGGATGGACGAATACGAATTTGGAGTCAACAATGGCGTGATGTGATCCACACGAGATGGCCCTGGGATATAACTGTAAGGTGCGATTTAAGTGAGTACATTGCTTTATTTATATTGTAAATTGAGAATTGTATCACTTTTAAACATGTTTGGTATCTGATACAAATGTCGCGTAATTTACTGCGTAGTCATGTTATGTTAAACGATTGCACAATAATTTGAAACGCGGAAAAGCGTAAGAGATAAAAGCAGAGAGCACCGCCCCTGTGGACATCGACGCACGGTTAAATGTCAGGTAAGTGTTTCAAAGCTTTATTTCTTTGTCCGGTGGTTTACAGGGAGGGTCCAGCATAATCGTAGTTAATACGGTTTGCTTAAAATCGAAAATTCAGCGTTTTGCACCGTGGTTTATAACAAAATACACAAGAGTTTTTAAAATATTTGCAAGAAGGACTTCATGAAGCTGCCAATCGAGTGGTTACTAACCCTATACCAATTTCTACAGATGTAGATAAAAAATCAAAAGACTGTGATAAAGCATGCAAATCTTGTCAACGACATATATGGGATTAACGAATTCGAACTTGTGGATATTTTTGTAGGACACTCGATATCTACATTTCATTGTACACATCGTGGATATTCTTCTGTAACATTTTATCAATTTTAGGATATATCGCTTTCTATACCTAAGGGTATTTGTCAAGTTAAGGCTACAGAAATATTTAGATTATGTTGCCAAAGAGTAAATATTGGATAGTGATAAAGACCAACATGTTCAAACTGCAAGGAAGGAAGGAAATGCATAAAGTCGCTGCCATTAGTATTAGTAATACATATAAAACGCTTTTCACCTCTAGAAAGATTTAGAGGAAAACTGTCTACAGCTATAGATCTTCCAATAGATGGTTTGCATATGCATGATTATGTTGCTGATGCAATCATGGCTACTGACGTTACAACTTATATGCAATATGGAATTACATCGGAACTAAGTCCAGCGGCTATTATACAACATACTGCCGACATTCATATTCATTTATGTGGCACAAATACCACCAACACCAGGGTGTACAGTATATCTTCTAAAGTATTGAAAAATCAAAAATAATCTCATCTCTAACATGATATTCGTTTTTGTTGTACTAAATATATAAGGTTTTGCTTTTTTTTAATATATGAACTATTTTGTAACAATAATTTGTGATTCACTTCCAATACCAATGTTAGCTGGAATAATTTCAACTGTTCATGTACAAGTCCCGTTTCAAGTCCTGGAACATGTTTGTATTTTGAAGCTCTCTTTTATGAATTATTTCATTTGTATTGTGGTTCCCAAAATTGTATGTATCTAATAGACCTTTAAAACACTTCCTTTTATACATTGTTTTGAACTAAAGGAGATAGATATAAAAAACGAAAGTAATACATTACGTATCTGTTTCAAATAGGAATAGGAAATAGGAAAATGCTATAATGGATGAGGATGATATCATAGAAATTATATAGAAGTTAGCATATACGGCATTTTTGCTGTTTATGCTATGTATGAAAAGTGATTTAATTTTAAGGTAGTCCTTAATTTTAAATTCTTATGGGACACTAATCCTGTATATTCATAAGAAATACTTCATTAACTCTGAAGTAACCCCTATAAGCCAGTACAATCGTGTATTAGGAATTAAAGTGGCCATTTTACCGATTTACATCTAACTCTGGGAATACTTTTATAAACTTCTAGTTGCTTATTATAATATTGTTACGAAGATTTTATATGTATACACTAAATTTTAAGTAATGCACTAAACGGGAAGTTCACATTTATTTTATTGTGCTGTACAGTTTTTCAATAAAGCTTAATGAAATAGTAGAAACACTGGCAACTCTTATTTCTTAGTTGAATAATCATTATTCGCAGCCGGCATTTTCAGGCCAATCGCATTGTTTACTTTTTTTGTTAAAATGCAATCCTGCTGGGCAGTCCTTCTCATATAGTGTTCCATGGTCACAAACATAATATTTGGTGCAGTCTGTTTCATGGGGATATGTGCCAAGCTCTCCCGGTTTACATTCAATACCTAAAATTCAAAAACATTGTTATTATACTAGGTTCAAATGTGAGATTCATACTATAAGTTCCTTATCATTCTGTGTATCTTGAAAGGATGTCTAGTAGGGATGGAAAATTGAATAAGCTTTAATATGGAATTTGTTATATTTTTTAGTTATAAAATACTTCAGTCGATAAGGTTTTATTATGCAAAGAGTATAAATAATACTTTTGATGTTTAGTGAGTTCAATACTTACGAAGATTTTTTAACTTTTTCTCACAACCAGCTTCTTTTGGCCAATCACACTCTTGCTTTTTAACATTGAAGTGTAGTCCATCTGGACAGTCCATCTTAATTTTGTTACCGCCAACACAAGCATAATACATGCCGCAATCATATTCATGTGGATAGTAAATGCCATCTTCACACTCTTCAAGCACTTCTAGAAATAGTATAAATTAGGTATTAGCGTTACAATTTACTTTTGTTTCATGGAGATCACAAGTTTGCGCTGTGAAAAAACATGCTAAGCATCTGAAAGCAACATTAGTTAATTGTATGTTGAAAATGTACGTTTCAGCTTAGGTGGTGAAGATTTCTCCTCACCAAGGACCTTTCCAAGATGCAATTAACTGACATTGCTTTGAAACATAAAGATATTCTCTTCACTGCAGGGGCTGGTTAGTATTCTCCATAAAAAAGTCTGAAAGATGTGTAATCACATCAAATGGTTTTTAAAATTTTGCATCTGATAATGATCACTTAGTGATTGAAATTGTAGGCAAAATTATAATTTTTATACGTTTGCATACTAAAAGACTAAATTAATCTTTAATTAGTTTATATGTAAAACTGTTAAACCATAACATTTTTATTACACACACACTTATTATTATTTATGCTCATGCAAAGCACTTTGCTTATAATTACATAAGCTTCAATATGGAATTTGTTATATTTTCCATATAGAATGATCTAGTTATAAAATACTTTAGCTGATAAGCTTTTATTATGCAAAGAGTAATAAAAATAATTTTGGTATTTAATGAGAAAACGAATAGCATGTTCAATACTTACGAAGATTTTTTAATTTTTTCTCACAACCAGCTTCTTTTGGCCAATCACACTCTTGCTTTTTAACATTGAAGTGTAGTCCATCTGGACAGTCCATCTTAATTTTGTTACCGCCAACACAAGCATAATACTTTTCACAGTCATATTCATGTGGATAGTAAATGCCATCTTCACACTCTTCAAGCACTTCTAGACATGGTATAAATTAGGTATTAGCGTTACAATTTACTTTTGTTTCATGGAGATCACAAGTTTGCGCTGTGAAAAAAACATGCTAAGCATCTGAAAGCAACATTAGTTAATTGAATGTTGAAAATGTACGTTTCAGCTTAGGTGGTGAAGATTTCTCCTCACCAGGAAACTTTCCAACATGCAATTAACTGACATTGCTTTGAAACATAAAGATATTCTCTTCACTGCAGAGGTTGGTTAGTATTCTCCATAAAAAAATGTCTGAAAGATGTGTAATCACTTCAAATGGTTTTTAAAATTTTGCATCTGATAATGATCACTTAGTGATTGAAATTGTAGGCAAAATTATAATTTTTATACGTTTTCATACTAAAAGACTAAATTAATCTTTAATTAGTTTATATGTAAAACTGTTAAACCATAACATTTTTATTACACACACACACTTATTATTATTTATGGTCATATAAAGCACTTTCTTTACAATTAAATAAGCTTCAATATGGAATTTGAAACATTTTTCATATAGAATGATCTAGTTATAAAATACTTCAGTTGATAAGCTTTTATTATGCAGAGTAATAAAAAATAATTTTGGTATTTATTTAGGCAATGAATAGCAGGTTCAATACTTACGAAGATTTTTTAATTTTTTCTCACAACCAGCTTCTTTTGGCCAATCACACTCTTGCTTTTTAACATTAAAATGTAGTCCATCTGGACAGTCCATCTTAATTTTGTTACCGCCAACACAAGCATAATACATGCCACAATCATATTCGTGTGGATAGTAAATGCCATCTTCACAATCATCATCATCAGATGGGGAATCAAAATTTGCTGTAGGTAAGACGTAATTTTCTACTGATTCACAACCAGCATTTTCAGGCCAATCACATTGTTTGGTTTTTCTGTTAAAATGTAGTCCTTTTGGACATTCTCTTTCATGTGCTTCCCCGTGGTCACAAACGTAATATTTGCTGCAGTTAGTTTCGTGAGGAAATACTTTGTTGGATCCAGGTGGACACTCAAAGCCTAAAATTTAAAAGGTGCTAGTGATAGGTTACAACCTTCTTATAATGTAAGAGCTTTTAGAAACTATCTCTTACAAAACTGAACATTTTATATAATTTATTATTGAACAAATGCTTGTTAGTTGTAGGCTTTGGTTTATGTATATATCTATTTAACAATTTAATCAGTTTTTAAAAAATGCGGGATGTTGTGGCAGACACTAACAAGATTTATATGAACTTTTAGTATAAACACTAAGGAATGATTCTATAGGAAAACCTGAGAAATTTTATAATATTTCACAGTACCTTGAATTTAGAAGAAAGATTGTGTCTGCACCTAACCTTTACTTAAAGATGATCTAGCAGAATCAAAATTTTCTAAATTTCTTTGTGATGTATTTTTTAACCAGTTTGCAATCCACAATGCTTAGCCTAAAACCATAATGGCTTTTTTTTCACTGAACTACAATCTGCAGCTGTATATGATTCAATAATAACAAGCTCTATTTTCAATTGGAACTCTATTTTCCCTCCCACCCAATTGAAGACCATTATAAATTGTGTAAATGAAATTGTATTGATGAGCATAGTTCTCAGTATTGAAACGTTAATAGCAACATCTATTGAATCAAACTTAATATTTTTATATTATCTTAATAAAATTTTATCAACGGGTAGTATAGTCGAACGTACGGCTATTCAGATGAGTTCAAAATACTTGGTTTTGGTACTTTATTTAGGACTTTGTAGCAACTGATGCCACTCACTTTTGGTGGATAGTTGGTAATATTCCCCAGAAGATTTCAATGTATACAACTACTGGTCAATTTTTTCAAAAACGTTTTTAATCATTAACAGGTATACCTGTATATAACTGTGCTGCGTGTAAAACAAATTTGCTTGCAACAGGTATTGACAGCAAATTTGTCTTTATATACCTAACTAAATATACACAAAATAATGTACAAAGAACCAAAAGTGTAACAATTAGCATTCTTTCATTCTTACCTGCAATTAGTTGAGGAACAAATAAGGCTAAGGCTACGGTGATAATCGTGGTAAACTCTAAAACAAGAAAATAAATATTAGGTTACCAATGTATATATTTGGAGACAAAATTTTCATTTGATTTTTGCAATGCAATGCTTAGTATAATAACTGTACACCAAGTGATGTTTTAACTTTTACTTATAAACTAACAATCAGCAACACGTCTCTTTTTCAAGGAATTGAATGTTGCTGTAAAATTCTCAGCAAACGTTTTGATAAATACTATGCAATAACGAAAATGTTAATAAAAATTTGTAGCAATCATTTTTAGTGTAGTTGACCTGCATCATAAATTTCAATTTTCATAGAAACATCACAACCTAGTACTTTAAATAAATCAATTCCATAAAGTTAATGGTGAAATCCTTTTCCTAATCAAAATATATTATTTAAAGCAAATATTGATAGAAAGTACAACCTTTATAACTGTATTATTGATTTTAGAATTTAACGTTATCACTATTGCACGATTCACATATATCCTACGATAAACAAAAAAGTTCGATTCAATTCATAAACACATTACTCATCACATGCATGCCAAAACTTGTAGATCGAAGCAAGTCGCGAACTAATTGTTGTTTCTCAAAGATCATCAGTAGAAAGGTTAAACACCTTTGGTAAACCAATTCAAGAAAATAAACGTGGAAACTTTCTGATTAATTTATCTAATCTTAAAAATTTATTTGCCTATGATCCAGTTACCATATTGTTCCAACAGTAGATAACAAATATTCAATATGGTAGTTGTATATATTTTATTGGCATGTTTCAATAAATAAAAAAACTCGACGTATAAAGTGTAATTTGCTTTTGTTGCATTGGAATGCATTTTGCATATGAAGTAGAAAATCTTAATACAATTTTTATGACTTGCTAATTATAATAGTAAAATATGTTTGCCGTAAGAAGATTTTAACTTGGGATGAAACCAGGTTAATTAGTGTAGTTTAAGAGAAAATAAAAACATTTATTGGGGTTGTTTAATTTCAAATTACGTTCTAATATTAAGCATAAAACAAATGTCTCATTTTAT
Organism: Platerodrilus igneus; assembly: GCA_036346225.1. Lineage (NCBI taxonomy): Eukaryota > Metazoa > Arthropoda > Insecta > Coleoptera > Lycidae > Platerodrilus > Platerodrilus igneus. The sequence continues at coordinate 11,640,328 of JARFIW010000791.1, forward strand.
TAACAGGACTATAAGCTCTCAATTCTAGAAACAGTATAAAAGTTATGATGTATTATTTTCATATAACGTAATTCATTTCATGTAAATGTTTCTAACTCAGTCGATAACTATATATAGTAGCTATACACTCAACATGAGTTACATAAATCTTACAATGTAGGAATACGTATTTTAGAAATGGATAAGCAAAGCTATTCACTAATTTCATCATTTTTAGAACTACGTAAACTATACCACAAAATTTGAGAGTTAAAACACAATGACCAAGATGAATTGTACCGAGAAGAGCTTTAATTTATCAAAAGACTATTTGAAATATAGAATGTATATGAAAGGTTTTACTATGTTATTTATGCCATAAAAAAAATATGCAAGAAAATGTAGAACGCAGTTGTTTAATAGTTTCTTAAAAGATTTGATTAAATATTGATAAATAATTTATTATCAACAACCATAAATTATCAATAAGAGCTAAGCTTTGATAATTCATCGCACATTGCATCAAACGAATCTCTCGAAGGTCTGAAGTATGCATGTATTCAAAGTTCAAATTTACTATAATGACACAATTTTGTAATAACTAGTTAAATGTTTTTAACATTATGTTAGCTGAAAATAAGGACCTACTTATATTGTAATATTATAAACAGATATTTGATAAATTTATAGTTAGTACTATATGAACTTACATACATCGTTACTCATTCTTTGTGTAAACTTAAAATGTCTGTGCTCAACATCTTACAAATTATGACCTAGTAACTGTAAACATTGCAATATTAGAAAAAAAGAAATTTATTTCTAAAGAAAAATATGAATTTCGATAATTCGCAAAATAAAACAAAAAATTATTTTTTCTAGCTTCTAAGTTTCAACCAATTGGAAATTTGCAGGAAATAGAAAGGACGGATGACATCTCTATTTATAAACTGCAGTTGGATGTCTTAAATAAAGAGCTACGAATGTTTGTTTGTAAAGCAGTTTTCATGCTGTTAACTTTGTGAGAAGTTAGAAAATACATGGTTTGAAGAAACGATTTAAATAAAAAACAAATAAAAGTTAAAATTCTAAATTACTACAAGGAATTATAGAATGGATTCATAATCATTTGGAGAAAAACATATATCAGTGATATCAACTATGCTAGTCCAACGCAATTAAAGTTCTCTAAATTTTTTGATTGAAATCATTGTATGGCATTTAAGAAACCAATATTTTTGAAAATTCGAGTCTATAAAAATCTGTGTATATATTATTAAAGTCGAGGTTTAAATCTTTTAACATACTATCATTAATTTTTATATGATACCCAGCAAGTTGAGCATGAACTAAATACAGAATACTTGTTTAAACTTTAGATGACCCTTTTTCATTACGATTTACTTAGGTCTCACTATTTTCATTGATTATGAAAAAAGCATTGATACAAAAGAAAAAATTGTATTAATAATATTACTAAAAACGTTCATGCAACTAGAATCGTTCTACACTTGTAAATTTCTAGACAATTTTCTACAGTTACTCTTAAAATCTTAAAACACCTGTTCACTGATATTTTATTTATAAAGTACTTCAAGTATTTGTTGAAAACTGGCAATAAGTTAAAGTTGTATAAATTTATATATTCTTAAGTTAAAATTACAATTTACAGAAAATGTACTCACCCGCCATTGCACTGTAGATACTCAGTTTGAGTTACAAAACTGAACAAACGAATGAAAAGACTACTGTTTTAAATACAGTTTGTAAGTGTAGGTATCTTATCTTTTTGAGTATTTATTGCTATTAATTATCTGGATTTACATGGGTACTATTTTGAAATATTTATGTGAGTATGTGAGACGTTTCAACCTGCATTTATGACTTTGATGACGACAATGATAGTTAATTACTATCAAATAAGTCTTAGTTTTAAAATTGTAACAACATCTGTCAAATAGTATGAAAATTATAACGAAGAGCTATAAAGTACCATTTTAGGTACTAACCGTAATTAATAATCTTAGTAGGTTAACGTTTTTAATTAAAACTAGTGCTAACCCGCGCTAACGTGCGCACAGCGTCTTAAAATTTATAATGTTACCTCTATGGCGTTTTTTTGCATGTTTGACATATCATAACTCCGTAGTGGTACAATATTTTCCAATTTTAATAGTTTTTGGCAAATCTACGCTTCAAGCTGAATTTTTGATGTATAATATGTGTATATTGCCCTTATAATATTGAAGCTAAAATTGGAACAAACTAACCGCTTATGCTATTTATATATAGATGTTATGAATTTGTAGTTTTTATCTTAAAAAGGAAATAAAGTAAAATACAAGAAAATGTATTAAATGTATATGTAGATATCAAAATTTTATTTGCAAATCTAGGATCAGAGCTCTACTAGAAAATTGAATCGTTAAATGGTCAAAACAACCATTGAGATTACCTCAATTAAACTGTTTCAAATGTAACTTTGAATTAATGATTATAATGTGTGAAAATACAGTTTGATAATTTAAGTTACTAGCAAAATAAAGTTATGCTTTTTACTAATAAATACTGCATCTAGAATGAGCAAATTTCTAGATAGCACAGAATGTTCTACGAATACTCTATTTCAATGTTAAATGTTCTGTTTTCCTAATATTCCAGAAGAATATTCTTAGATTATTCATATGTTATTTTTAGAGTATATTTTACATACAGAATTTATAAAAAATATTCCTAGAAAGTTTTCAAAATAAATCATAAGACATTCATATCCTTGAATAGCCCTGGCTTCTACATATATATATATATATATATATATATATATATATATATATATATATATAAAAACAATGTAATATGTAAACTCAAGTAAACTATTCAAAAGTTGCTCACGGTAGGATATGGAATTGTTATGAGTTTGACCCATCAAATTTTATTTTACACGTGACTCGTGTTTTACTTATTAAGATTTTAATTATCTTTCTAAATTTTAAAATATAAGTAAGTAGATCATTTTCTATTCTAAAGAGCAGGTGGTTTAATTCAGCCGAAATTAAAGAGAATTGCAATCTTCTGTAGAATGTTGCAATTATGCAGTAACAACAAAAGGAGAGAGATGTCCAGGCACAAGAAAAAATTATTCTCGGTATTTTTAAAAATTTGGACTTTTCACTGAAGACTGAAGCCGATTTGTAACATATAGAGTCAATTTTGGCAACAGAATCCAACTTTCTTAATTTTGTAGGTGTAGAGTAGTGCAACTTAAATTCTTCAGAAAACCATTTGAGTTCAAGCTAAGCAATTACCAAGATTAGTGGTAGTAATTATAAAAATTTGATTAAACTTGTAATGAAAAAATTGTTTTCGGATGAGTTGCTGGTATGATATAGTTGGATTGGCTTCAAAGGCAAAAATAAGTCTCCATTCTATTAGTTTTTAAATTAATAATTGGTAGGTTTCTTCAATATGATTATTATAGTATATTTGTTGTGTATAATATATATTGATTAAAGCTGTTGTTCCAAAAATGCAAAAAAGGCCAACGGAAACAGAAATAGAGCATGCAATAAAATAATGGATGGTGAAATCTATGAGCAAAGACAAGAACACCAACCGAGACATTCAATCAATAGTTATGTATATATTGCGTATAATATAAATTTATATTTTATCCAGGTCGATTTGTAAATAAAATATTAGTTTACTTTCATTCACATGCTTTCAGATCACAAATTTTATTTATTAAAATTTTGTAACTACTATAAAACAGCATGAATAGTAACTTGTGTAACTCCATTCTATATTTTACTATTTTGACAAATGCTGTTGTCTGAATAAGCTATTTCTAACAATCTGCAAAGATGAATCAACTTCAGAATATAATGTTTATCATGTTTATCATCTCTTGGTTATTTTGAAAAAATATCTGTGAACTCCAAGTGTTTTGTTCTGACACAATAAGTAACATATTATGATAGAAAATTTTTGACATTTAATATTTGATAGTTCACCGACGTCTAAAATGTTGTTTTTAATATTCACTTTTAACGCAAGTATAATTATTTGTTAGTGGAAATAGTGGCACAATTGATAAAATAAATGAATTATTAATCCTAGAAATATGACGTTGAATCTAGAATAACACCTACCTGGGGTGTCAAACTAAATATTGAATTTTCATGGTTTGCAAACATTCTCCAGACTATTTTAAAAACATTTGAAAACAATTTCTACAAACGCTTTAAGAATATTCTTCAGAAAATGCTGAAAATCTTCTAGAAATACTTTTCTGAGTGTTCTGGAAATGCTTCTCATTATATTCTATGAACATTCATTAAGTGTATAAAGAATATTCTAAAACCATCTCTATAAACGTCTCTAAGAATATTTTTCAGACCATTTTATAAATTTACATGCCTTTTCCGACATGTAGTTGTCTATAGGGACCTTTTCCATTTTTTACATTAGCATAATTTCGTTGTCAACTTTCTTTGTTCCATGACGATTTGGTCATAAGCGCCAAAGTATTACATTATCAATCAAAACAAATAAACACTAAAACTGCAATAGTTTAGAGTTCAAAGAAACCATGATATCATTCTTAGTTTTAAAAGCCGTCTTAAAGAATTGGATAATCTTTAAGTATGAACAATGTAATATACAAAAATAATCCCTTATTAGACCAACAATGTAAGAAATCTAAAAATTGTATTTCTTAAAGAAAATAATCCTAAACCTATTAGTGAGGTACTTAGAACTAACAAAAATTTACAGACTGGGTCTACTTAGCTGACATTTCTAGGCGGCTCCAGAAAGGACACCATTTGTGATATGTGTAGTCAGCAGTTTCCATTACTGGTCTTCTGGAATGACGATAGCATTAGCTGTTGATGGACGGAATGGCGTATTAACACTCTCACGGGTGTAGATCGACACAACACAACTCTTATTTGCCGTGGATCGCGTAAACGGTGTCTTGCGTGATGTAAATCATCGGATGGAATTTACAAATTAGTCAGTTACCAGTAGTTCTAAGAAAAAGCTTGAAACGAGTTAAAGTAAAGTAGATGGTTCCACGTACAATATATATCTGTCAAAATGACTACTACTGTAATAGATAACTGACTACCCCAAAACTAAACGTACTAACATCCGGAGATCTGCCATGAATCCGACGCTAAATCGTAAGTTAAGAAGCATAGATTACTAGAATGTCCTGCCACCAGTTCTTATACATAAACGACACCATCCTTGAAAAATTTCGTTTTAAAAACCTGAAGGCATGACCGTCTTCTCTCAGCCTTCCAACGGCTTCATGTATTTTTCTACGAAGGTCCTGCTCGTTTGTGGTATGTGTTTTTATACACATTTTCTTTCATATAACCCCACAAGAAGTAATTCAGAGGGTTGAGGTCGAGCGAGCGCGGTGGCCAATAGATAGTGCCTCCTCGTCTTATCCAACGTTTGGGATATGCAAGATTTAAGTGTTCTCTAACATTACGAGCATTATGTGCTAGAGCGTCATCGTGTTGACACCACATTATACGCCTAGTGTTTAGAGAGGTATCTCATAGAAGATCGCTTAATTCGTGTTGAAGAAAGTGAAGGTACCGTTGTGCATTGAGCCTGGGTGGTAATTCAAATGGCCCAATTAATGTGCCAGCCCACAAATTAAAGCTAAAACGTTATTGAAATCGGTCGTGTCGTACAGTTCTCGGGTTTTCAATTGCCCAAAAGTGGAGATTGTGAATATTAAATATTCCAACCCTATGGAAAGATGATTCATCACTCCATAAAATTTTTTCAAAGAATTGATGATCGTGGCAGTGTCTGCGGAGCATTTCGCAGCAAAACGCTACTCTTTGTGGATAGTCCGTTGGTAATAGAGCTTGCACGCGTTGCACGTGGTATAGATGGAGATTGTTTCTGTGCAACATTCTATGTGCCGTAGTTCGTGGAACTCCATATTGCCTGGTAATGTCCCTAATACTCCTTGCAGGATTATATAATGCCATGGAAACGACTTCGTCTTTACCTTCAATTCTAGGCCTTCCTTCTCGCTGTCGTAAAGCACCAGGACTTTCACCTTAAACATAAGCACGATGCACTCTTTCAAATACCCTGCGGTCGGAAAAATTAGCTTGGCTAGGAAAACGAATTCTGTATTCGCTAGCAGCTTGTCGTGCATTACCATTACATGCTCTATAAACAAAAAGCATTTCAGCATACTCACGAGCAGTATAGTACATTTTTAAATGTAGAATTTTAAAACTAAACAACAAAAGCAACAATAATCACAAGACAGAAATCCACTATCTTAAGAATTGACCTAATCTAGTCGAACAATTGTACACGATTCAAAAACAATTTTTAATTGAAGGTAGGCCACTAGATACTAACATTAAAATGTAACTAATATGTGTAACATCTGCCAAGAATGTTTTTATTTGCCTGTCATTGTTTGTAGTTGATTTAAAGAAGTGATTCTTTACCTGATTTATCTTAATCTTGAATAAAATGTTCCCAATCTATTATTTATTAAGAATGTGATTCATGTTTAAGGACATGCATAAGCTAATTTTTAAATACGTTTGATTATCTACTAAAACTTTTACAAAAATTATAAGTTAGTTTTTGCTTGAATTTTTTAATGAAAGTGCTGTTCTTGGGATTGTACCTACAAATTACCCAAAAATTTTGTATGCATTTAATCTTAGACCTACCAGTTATACTTTTAAACAAAGTGCATAGATTAATAAATTTTTTGAATAGGTGTGCACTTTTCGATGGTAATACTATTTTTGAGTAATTTTAGTTTGATAAGCAGGCACAATTTTTCATAGAACCAAAAATATGGAAAAATTATGATTTTCTCTTGCGATAATAAGTAAACGTTTGAGAAAGTTCTCATTTATTAAACATGCAACATTCACGCATACAACAGAAAACGAACTATTTTCAAAAGGTCAGTAGTTCTTTTATTGCAAATTAATATTCTAAGTTCTGCACGATTTTGACACAAAACGCAAAAGTTGTTATAACTTTGAAACCATCAACAATTGGATAACAACATATATAGTTATTTGAATAGGTATTAATCTCAGCTATCAAACTCTTTAATTTGGACCATTACTTTTGGGACACCCTGTATAAACATAAAGTTTAATGATTATTAAAAATAAGTTCCAGAAGTTACTTTTATAGTATTTTATGTATTCCCACATTTACCAGGTAACATAGAAGAATATAAAGTAAATGTTAAGCTCTTGAATTATTTTATATAAATAGAGATGTGTAAGTATTGTGCCTGGTACTAATGCCACTCACATGTGTAGGAGTAGGGGAAAAATATAAAGTCACACAAGGTGTGTAACTCTATCTATGGCCTTAAATAAATCTATTATAGACATAGCATTAGTCAATATCTATGAGAGTTAATTTTGAAGTTTCAAAAATGTTACTATTATTACCATTGTTTGTATGTATTCTTCTTAATGGACTGTTATAAATTTAATTGTGTGGAGTTATCTATTTTAAATTCTTCATTTTTCCTAAATATCAGGTTTGTTGAAAAATGAAAACAATGTAAACGTGCAAAAAAGAACATACTTTTTATATACAAGATTAAAAAGGAAAATAACAAGACTGAAAGCAGAATTGCCTTTAGTTTTCTGAAGTGTGAAAATAGAGCGTAGTTTTCATTTGTTCGCAAAATGAACTCTGTGGCTTATAATTTATGTAGTTGTTGAGATAGCTTTGAGGAGCTACATACGAAAAGCATGTAATTCTATATATGATCAAAGTAACAACTTACAGCGTACAACTTTAATTATGCATTCTTTATTCTATTCCAGTGAAAACATTGTGCTTTTCCACAATACTATCCTGTAGTATAACAGTAAACTAGAAACGGATTAATATTAGTTTTTTCAAAACCAGAATGCAGAAATACTACTTATTAGGAGGAATGTAAATTTAATTTTGATCAAAGTAATCTCATTTACGGTAACAGTAAAATAAGGATTTAGAAATTACTTAACTGCTGAAAGTAATGCTAAACTAAAAGCCTGTTTCTTTTTGCCTTACATCCTATCTACTTAGGTGCTAAGTCTAGCCTCGTTGCATACGTAAGTAAATATAAATCCCTTCATAAATTACATGAAGTGCTTACAAAAATAAGGTGAGATCATATAGAATATTGAACTGATAAGTGGTATTAGAGCATTGCAAAATCAGATAGCCAAACTACCTAGGTTATTTTTTTTTAACAAGTGTGACTTTACATAAAGTCCGTGCACTTGGTACATACTTATGCGTAATATGCGATGACACGTTATACTAACCAAAATAGCTTAAAACTGTTATTCAATCTAATAATAATGATCTAAAAATGATTGTTTTGATCCTTACATATTGAGAGTATTTTACAAGTTACGCAATATACACTGTAATTTTACCGAATTTTGATCAAATTTTATTTGAATTAATTATTTATATTTATTTCTGTAGCTAATAATAAAATCATCACATTGCCCCTTACATATGACAAAATTTAACGATCTTTTCTACAATGGTATAGGAGTCTATTTCATTCTATGAATGCAAATACAACTCATAAAGTTTTTCATTTAAAAAAACGCTATTTACAACTTTTTGAAAATATACAAACAATTCTAGCCTTTCTAAAGTTATACTCACGTGTACGATTTTGTATGTTTCTTAATAAATACATCATAGGTCATACTAGTTCATTATTGTGTTTTTACTGGTTATAGTTACCAACTACATAGAAGTATACTTTATGGCCCACGCGGGCATAAAAACACAAAAAAAAACAGTTGTTGATTAATTTATTAATAAGCTTTATTAATAAAATTACAAGATATGAAAGATAATTATTGTGTAATAATATGATCTAATTAACATTAAAGTGACAATTTTGGAACAATCCGGTGATAGTTATATTTTCTGCAGCAAACGTTTATTCATTTTTCACTACTTGGTTATCAGAATCCTGTATCGGAGGGCCAGATCCAGAAGGTGTGCCTGCCAACATCCTTTAAACGTCAATATTTGAAGATAAACTGTTCTCTAAATATCCGACATTATTCCATCCACCATGGGGTTTCAACGTGTTATACAAGCTTCTACATCTGTCAAAACAGTTTCTAATATTCGTTGCAAACAGTGACCTGTGTACTTATCGGAGTCTTTCAAGTCCAACGATGGACGGTATTTTTCAAACGTTTTTCTAGCTATCTGTACAGTACGCCGAACTTTTCCCTAGTTTAGAAAAATCCTTTCTGAACAAGCATGTGACTGTAAAGACATGTAATCTTTTATGACCTTCAAGCTGTTCATTTCGTTTTTGTCAATAATTGTAAAAGTGCACATATTATTAGCTTTTGTCTCCAGGATATTTACTAAGAAAACTGATTTGTCGATCTTCTATGTGAATAATTAGCAAATTTACAAGTTCATGTCGTCGATATCCACCAAATACACCTAATGCAACTTTGATGATCAATAGCGTCTCATTCGGTGCCTCATGAATAAATTTTAAAATATCTTCTTTGGACAGAACCTTAGACCCTTTTGGCTGCTAACCTTTTAACCCCTACTTTAAATATTCACTTAACTTATGGTAATTTGAAGTGCATTTATTTTCGTATTCCAAATAAATACAAAAATTTTAATAGTTAATCACTTTGTAAAAAGTCAAAAAATATGCATAAAAAATTTCAAAGTGAATAAAAATAATCTTAGATATTCCAAACCAACGAGTCAGCTATAATATTACACATAACAGTAAGTTTAGCTCTTGAAGCCGCTGGTCGAGCATGAAAATCGTTTTTCGTCAGTTGGCGTTCTCTTATCTTCGTGCCAAGATGTCGTTTTTTTGCGGGAAAAGCTAATCTAAGAATCGCCATTTTTAGTAGTAAAATTCTACACAGTTTTCTGCCATCCAGTTTGGTAATTTGGCATATTCTTTGTAGTAAACTTCTTTCGATTTCTTCGGTAGTAAGTTTTGTTTTGCTTTTTCAGATTTTGTTACAATTTTGTCAGGAATTATAGAACTTTTCTGCATTTTGACTTTCTAAGTTTAATAACTAACAAAATTTGTTTACACCTACAAGTACGACAATCCCCTAGCAACCTCATTGACCGCTATGGTAAAATAAAAGCCAAATTAAATTTTTAGCTTTTTCTTAATATTATTTATATTCTAGATTCAATAACAAACTTGTATGTCATAAAAAGTTGTATGTAGCTAGGGTATTAATAGATGTTTATGCTTTCGGATTTGTAATAACATCGTCCTCAGAACATAAACATCTACTCAATACACTTGGTACCCAAATAACAATTACATACCCTTTAATTTAAAAACTTAATGTTCATAAAGCTATTGATTTCCATCGTAAATAAGAATGTTATGTACTTCAAATTTAGTCTACCTTTTTATAAATATGCCAAAATCATTATTTCAAAACTTAGTAGATGTTAAATTTACCATGATCCAGTGTTTTAACTCTTTTAGTAGTTTAGACAGTTAATTCACAAAACAAATAGCACACGAGGGTTAGCAGTGTCCGTCTCAATCAGATACTTCTAACATCTCATCAAAAATATTGTAGCGCAGCTTAGTCTAAGAATAATACATCGGAATGTAAGCGGGGTGTTTACACACAAAGATGATTGATATGCCCTGCGGTAGGAGATCCCTTGATGGGACAAGACTTTGCATTTAAAAATTACAATAAGTTCATTTGAGAATGTTACATTTTATTTAAAGCATTCATAATCGTACGTATGTGATATAAATAACTGGTCATATAAATTACTGTAGTGATTATATAAATTAATTAGTGCTTAGACAGTTAATTGTAGTAGTTCGAGATTAAATTAATTAAGAAGATGGTAGCTTTAAGAAGTTAGTATTTGTACTGTTAGTGATTAACTAGAAATAAATTGTTGCGAGGGCTTTTAGAATTTTCACTGTAGCTACGAGTTGTTTAAAACAATTGTATAATCAGTTTCAGAATAAAGAACTATTGTTGTTGCAAATAGAGTTTCCGTTGCAACATCTCCTTATAGGACAACAAACGTTTAAGGAAGTATGCATGAAATTAATTTTAAATTTATGTAAGTTTTTAGTGGCCAAAGTTTCATTATCGTAAGTATTACCATAAAGCTCAAATTTAGACAGATATTTATATGCATGTTTCCTAATACTTACTTTCGTACGTAATTTAACAAGAACTCTTGGACAAGATCATGAGAGCGCAATTCAAGTGATGTTGTAGAATGGGAAAGTACACAAAAATATCCTGCAAAAAAATTGTGATCGCATGGTATTTGGCGAGACAATTTTGCAAATAAGTCAAACTGAACTCACAATCTTTATTGCAGTAAGTGTTGAAATTGTGTATGGAATAAAATAGTAACTCTAACGTGAAACTACCTTATTGTATTACCGTAATAATTTCTTTTTTTGATATGTTTTCAATAATTTGAAAAGCAGTTGTTACTGCCGAATTAGGTTTTTTAGATATACTTTAATAAATAAAGTGGTTGTATTACAATGTGTAGTATATTAATTATTGATAATTAATAATAAGTATCCTTTAGAAACTGCAGCTAAGACCATTTTCAGCTGAACCAAACACCGCACTCATTTGCTCACAGAATCCTCATATTGCTCCCTCATCTGGACCAATTTACATGTAAATTCCATAAGGAGTACAATAGGAGATGAATCTTATCCTTCCTCACGCCCTGTGGACCGCCTTGTGGAATTTTTACACTCAACCATTTTGATTACATCACACCCGCATTCTTTCCACCACGCTGAGATAAATCTTTCTCACAATTTCCACCGCACGACAAAACCTATCTTGTTTGGTATCAATTAATATTAGAATTCGTTCTTACGCTACCCAAATCTCTAGACATTTTTCAGATTGCATCATCCCCGAAGGAGCTACCCTAATCGTTCTAAGATTTCTTACCTGTAGCAGACATTCTTGAGCGTTCTTATACAATTGTTTTATACATGCGATAACACTTAAATTAGCTCAAATTTTATGCACATCCCGAATCTGTAAACAAGATTGTGAAAATGCGGACCACAGCCCTGCAAAGTTATACCCTTTAAAGTCCTGATCTAGTCTAATTTTGCTATTTGCTCTATAAGCAAACCTACACACACATAGTTTTCTTCGTCTAGCCATTGCATCTTTCGAGATAAACCTATCTTCGTTTGGTATTAATCAATATTAGAATATTTCTCAGCTACCCAAATCTCTAGGAATTCTTTCAGATTGCACCATCCCCAAGGAGCTACCCCAATTTTACAGATTTCTTACCTGTAGCGACTTTTGAGCGTTCTTATAAATTTTTTATACATGCAATACATTAAATTAGTCTACAATTTTACGCACAACCCGAATCTGCAAACAGATTTGAAATCGGACCACGCCCTGCAAAGTTAACATATACCCTCTGCGAGATAAATCTTTCTCCACATTTCCACACGAGATAAACCTACCTTGTTTGGTATCAATCAATATTAGAATTTTCTAAGCTATCCAAATCTCTTTAAATTTTTCACATAGCACCATCCCCAGAGAGCTACCCCATTTTAAGATTTCTTACCTGTAGCGACTTTTGAGCGTTCTTATAAATTTTTATACATGTAGCACATCTTGTTAGTCTAGAATTTTATGCACAATCCGAAACTCTAAATAGATTTAAAATCGAACAACCCTTACCATTTTACACACACCCTTTAAATTATAAATTTCCTGCGGCTTATACATAAAAGAAAATCTAAAACCATTCTTAAAACTTTTTATTACAAACAATTTTTACTAATACAGTTTAAATTTTTAAAACCACTTCCCTCATTAAACCATCTTTAATGAGCCATTATTCGCACTTTACGTAACAACCCATCAGCTTTTCGAATCATCTCCCGGCATACCAATTTACCGAACCTGAGCTTTAATTTGCCCCGTAACATAAAGCCACTTGTTCCTACGAAACAGCCAAACACATTTAAATCCCAAACCCATCCAATCATTTTATGAAACCCTGTCAACCTCCATGCATTTTCACGACCCTGGGAATCGAATTTCCAACCCACCGATACCGTTTAGACTCAGATTTCACCAATCCAAACTTCACCCATCCCTTTTTCAACGCTTACCCTATTCAGCCAATAGTCAAAACTCGCACCAACCGACAGACCTAAATCAAACCACCGCCACAACACCTAACCCAATAATTAACCACACCACATCTTCCACAGACCACTTGGTCAAACCTTCGAGCCAAACCAATTTTACATCTCAAACCATCCCATGAATCCCAAAACACATAAGCGCCTGAGGAAAACCTCAGCAACCACTTTCCCTTCATTTTAACAAATTTAATAATTCGACATTCAACTTCAATTTAAATTTTTCACGACCAACTCAACCTCAACATATTTTACGACCTCAAATTTAATACACCACCCTAATCGACCCCTCCATTTACAACTTTCCACGTTACTCACCTTTACAAATACCCATTCCACAGACACCATTTACCTCACCATCTTCCCCACGCTTAAACAATGGTACCATTAAACATTTTATTCCATGTAGTAACGATTCAGCCATCGTCTTAACCCCTTATTTGTTAAACCCCGATCGAGCAACAGACCTCCTACCCAGCTGGAATCTCAAACACAAGACACCATTCCACCCAATCGACCCCGTTTCCAGCATGGTCCGAAACCATACTTTTCGCAGAACATTTTACCAAAATAACGATTGACGTCACCAACTTTGCACGGCACACCGAACCCTTTCCACGTAATTAAGTTCAGTTTCATCAAACACTTTAAACTTGGCAGCTTACCTTTTCACCCTTCCCGTCGGTAACACGAAAACCGCATCCGTTTACACTTTGCGCCTCCAAACCCTTTAATTGCCAACCCTTTTCTGTGCCGTAAACTGTCTAACCAGCAACCCAAATTACTTACTCACATTCATTACTTCAAACCAAATTCCCCCAATTATTTAAACAATTACTTACCGAGTAACCCTTTGCATTCGTCCATTCCTTCAGTTCCGCACCCTATACGTTAGCATCCCAGAAAACCGTTCAAATCTCCCCCAATAACCACGCATACAAGGATTTTTCTCTTCAACACTAAACACATCACTTTCATTATTCCAACCCCATTCAGATCCAGGGAACTACCCCACATTGCGACGTGCCTCGAATCCACAACCAACACCAAACCACCCAAACATCTAGCGTACGTTTAAAACACAAATTAAACAACTTGCAACTAAAACCAAACCCATTCACCGCAAATACAACATTTCAAACTCATCCGTCGTAACAAAAATTCAACCACCCACCGCTCACCACGCGTAACACCCGACACCAATCTTTAACATGTTCCACCGGCGACACTATTTTTGACATTCATTAAAAAATTACCGTGCAATACCCCCGGCCCAACAAATGTCCCAACCACCAACCATACCAAGCACATTTCGTACTTTTAACCCCCGCCCCAAACCCAAACCAATTTAACCCACCCCCGGCCAGGAAAGGCCCCCAAGGTTTGGCAAAATTAAAGAAAAATCAAAGTCGCGCTGTAATTTTTATTATCCGTCTATCTACACCAACACTTACTTGTCCACACCATTATCAGTTTGGCCTGACCATCTTCACAACATCACGTCAGACACGACAGCCACAGCTTCACTGTCACGTTTGCACAACAGTATACGCCTTTAAGCATACCATCACGTATAACACAGATTCGCCGCACCGACCATCACCCGTTCGTCACTTTACACACGCTGCATACCAACGTCCATTGCGCAAACATATACACTTCGTTCAGCACCAGCACAATGTTGCACATCTCATCTCAGCACATACCATGCTCAAGCTATCGCATGACACTCTCGCAGTCACAGTTGTCAGATCCATTACATCAGTTGTTCCATGCAACAGATTGAAACGCGAGGTTCATACTCGATCCTTTTAGCACCAACGCCACAGCTGGAACACACATTTCATACGATACATCTGCATTGAATTTAGCCTGCGATTACAGAACACCAACACACATGCTCACACTGCTCGCATGCCAGACACTCCGTCACGTCGCAGCTGCACACGACACACATATTGCAACCAATGTTGCACAGCAGAACTCAAGCTGCAGCACGACACCATCATCTCATTGCAGACGCATCGTTGCATGCACGACATTGCCACACGTTAGTCGACGTCGCCGAATCCAATGCTTCATTGATCCGCACAGAATGACGATTATCAGGACACGTATGTTGCAACTACACAGGAAATGACAGCCACATTCCACTGTACATGCCACATGTTACCAGACATTGCATAATGCGTTTCATGGCGCCGATCCACTAACCTATTAATTTTTACCTGAGTTATTCTAAACCTAGGTCCACACTTGGTTTTTAATAAGGAAAACTCATTAAAAGCAATTAGTGTTAATGGGTTTTAATGAGAAAACCATTAAAAGCAATTAGGTCATATGGTCATGTGGTCATATGGTCATGTGGTCATGTGGTCATATGGTCATGTGGTCATGTGGTCATATGGTCATGTGGTCATGGGGCAATTTCACCCTAACTTAACATCCTACATATATCTGGATATATGTCGATGCGCATCCCTTAGGTCGGATAACAACATATTCGACTATCTTCGGCAATATACGTCCCCACTCTGTAGAATACATAAGAGAACAATTTTTTCGTATTCAATTTAGTATTCGATAGTAGCTAGAACGGTAAACATGAGCGTCTCAAAGGTGATTAACGTTTCTCAACTTCTTGGGAATAAAGTGAAACCGACAAATGAGCGATTTGGATTATGGCTGTTGACAGAAAATATGTGCAACAATAATCTGGTGACAGATATTGGTAATATTTGTTATGTCGAAGGCGAACAGATGCTGACTGGTGGACTACACACACCAATTACAGAACCATTTTGTGACAATATAATGTTGGTTAAAATTTGCGACCTTTCTGACACCGAACAAGCATCTGCAAACAAAAGGATGTTTATCCTAAAAAAGAAATTTGTGGTGCATTTAACAGCTATCTACGAGGAAAGTTCAACTGATTTGTTTCCGCTAGGCATGGTGTTAAAGCTAAGCTTTCGTTTTCTCTGGAAAGCACTAACAAGATGGGCCAGAGAGTAAAAGAAATTATCGGAAAAGAAGACCTCGAATGCATTAATAAAAATTCCAAAATCCTATATGTGTTCCATACAAAGTGGAACTAGCAGATGTTAAGTTGGAAACTTTATTGAGGAACTACCAGATATATTAGACGAACTCGAAAAGATTATTTCTATCTTTTGACATGGATGTAACCCAAGATTTTGCAGGTATATTTAGCAAGATGGAGATGTGTAATTATTTAACTACAAACCATAACTTTTGCTATAAGGGCGAATACGAAGAAAAGTGTAATATTATAGTTGACAACGATAAAACTGTAGGAATTGATTGTTTAACATGGCTAACAACCAATGCAAGAATTAAGATATACAACAAATTTGTGTGTCAGATAACAAGTCCTGGTGTTAATAAACAACTTGGCAATCATATACTAGATTTTTACGTTGTCCAGATGTACGTTTAAGGGAAACATTTGCGTCTACTTTGGCCAAAGAACATGGTATTACGCGATTGGAAGCGACAATATACAACTGTGCAATTGGAAGCTATGTCAGTGCGGAACGGTGTATAAACCCTTAAAAGACTGTTTAACCTTATTGGAAGATAGTAAGTTATACTTCCTAAAGGCGCCAATGTACTCGGTACCACTTGCCAAAATGTGGAGTAAGCTATCGGACAAGCTACAAAATAGCTGCTTGTTTAGTCTATAATAACCTGCTACAGTACGTGTATTGGGGAATGGCAATACAAAGAAATTGACGGGCTTGCAAATTAAGTTGTCCGAAAACCAAAGAGAAAGGGAAAATTGATAAAGTATGTGCTTGGCTTTTAGTTTTAACTATTTACCTATAAATTATTTGGAGATAGTAGAGGAAGACAGCCAAGATAAAATAAAAATCTTACACAAGTGCTACATTAAAGCAGGTAGTACATATTTTACACAATCTGCAACACCATATTCTACAATTCCAAAAGAAATAGTCATTTCGGAATTGGGATTGATATACGCTAACATTCGTCCAGAGGTTGTACGACAACGCGTAAATATTGGTAGTAAACTCTATCCGTTTACGCTAAAGGAAATTGCCCCATTATGTATACCATACGCTGTAAGTGGAAGGAAAAGACAACTGGAATTAGAGGAAATGGATGCAAAAGGCGAAAATTGGACTACATGGAAAACACTGCGACAATACGCGATCAATACAAAGATGTGTTAGACAAAGAACATCTTATTAGAGAAAATGAGGAAGAATTAAAAGATTATTTTATGTGTCGATGGACTGACTTAGATACATCCGGGTTGTACAAGCTGTATGCATTTGCGGTTAGTAAGAAAGACTCTTTAGTTATGTAGGGTTCTTGCAGAAAAGGATGGTACTAAATCCGTATACTTTTTAAAAGGTTATTCTAAAACGTATTTATCAAAATGGCAGATAACAAAGACGAACTAAGGAATGCGGGTTTCGTAACCTTGGCGTACACCACACGCAAAGGGGTTCCGCTAAACATTGTATATTTACCTAGTAAAGAACCTTTCGGATCATTTAAAACCGAGGGTCTTACAACCTATAACAACCATATATTCCCAAAAGTGGTGGATATGCAACTACGCAACGGTGTGTGGGAGAAAAGGATTTCTCCAATACCGACAAGAAGAAGTCGATCAAGCTAACAAGATACGTATGCAGGATATAGTGGAAAGCTGCGATTAAAAGATTGTCACAAGCTGCAAGAATTACACGAAGGAATGGATCTGGTTGTCGGCGGAATCAAAGACTTTAAATATAGAGGCAAACTTCGGTACATTTTACAATTCGAAAACCTAGACGGTCTTTATGTATCAAACTATTGGTTAGAAAAGGAGATAGAAGACTTGGGTGTCGATTTAAATTTTAAGCTGCGAATAAAATTAGATAAAATTAAAACCACTGCAAACAAACATAAAGAAAGGACTGTCTTCTGTGTATAACTTTGTATTAAAATTAAGTTTAAATGACTCCATGCTTGGCATTAAATATTTTAAATTTGTTATGTATAATGTCAGAATAAACATTTTATAATAGTATATAACATTGTTCTTTATTTATAAAAGGCTGTGACGTTACCCCGAAATAGCAGTCGCACAGAGAGAGATGCGCATGGGCAGCGCGCATGGGCAGGGTGTGCACGCGCAGGGTGCGCATGGGCAGGGTGTGCAGCGCAGGTGCGCATGGGCTGGGATGTGTCTGGGCGTACACAAGGGAAGCGGATGTTAACAGTCACCAAGCATCCAATTCTTTATTTGGATGGTATCGAGTACTTGCTGCGTATGTATCCGGAGTAAAAAATACGATTTGTATACGCAGCTTATTAATAAAATTAGTTTATCGAGGGAAGATGACAAAAGGTACATCATTCCTAATAGTACAACAATCTACGCATGAGGTAAAGATATAAGATAGTTGTTTATATTTGTAATTTTGTAAATCTATTGTATATTAGTTTTAAGATTCCATAATTTTTAAGTTCTTCTCCACCTTCCAAATCCTTCCGGCTTCTATCCTGGTTGACAGAGTATACGTGTTATCTCCACGTGGTATTCGCGGACACTGCGGTTTTAGATTTCTGGAAATGGTTGGTTAAAGCATATGTCTTGGTAGCGAAAAAAGGTTTTAAAGATGGAGTTAAATAAAGATGGGCAAAATCAGTGATTTGGGTCTTTAAAACGCATAACTTTGTATGGGTGGTCCTATTTAAAATCTATTTACAGATTTGGGGTCCCTAGAAAATTTAATATTAGTTGATACCTAGCAAAATATATTTATCTTAAAAGAGTGACTACCCAGCGTATAATAAATACAATATAACACTTGTCAACAAAAAGTTGTAGGAAAATTAAAGACGTATTTAATGGGGTCCAGTATTAGAATTTGTTGGTAGTAATGTTAAGTCCTACTGTATTGTAGGCGAGAAAGATACGATTAAAAGATTAAAGGGGTCTCACGAATTGTAGTTAAGTAAAACCGAGGGTCTTACAACCTATAACGAGCATATACCTCAAAAGGGGTAGGCATGCAACTACGCAGCAGTGCGCGGGAGAATAAGAATTCTCCAATAAGAAATTAAAGTTTCCATGTACGTAGCACCAGTCATTGGGTAACGGTAGAAATGTGGAACCTATAAAGACGATTATTAATTGTGGTTTAGAAAATAGTAGTTTTCGTGGACTAAATAAAATAGCTTAGACTGGTTAATGTATATGGTTACATATTCTCGTACACATCCACAAACATCTGCTTACGTCCACAATGGTAATACCGGTAGTTTTTGTTTAACAAATAGTAGGAAAGATATGTCAGGTGTTAGTGCGTAGAAGCCCATAGGATCGTTGGATTCAAAAAGAACGGTGCGGCGGGATGTATGGCAGTCTCCGTTAGAATAATCGAAAGTGGCTAATCAATTGTATTAGATGTTTAAATAAGCGAAAGTGTAAAGGCCTACATAAACAAAAATTTAATTATCCGACAAAAAAGTGCGCGATGTGCTACACTTATAAAGAAAGTAGGGAATGGTGCTTTTTTAGCGGTCCTAGCAGTAAAAAGGGCGACTGACTTTTCCAAGCAACTACAAGAATAGCAGTAGCGCAGAGAAGGGGTATGCATGTATTATACAGTTGCTGCAAAATATGTTAGTTTACGCATAGCTCGGATGTGTAATTGATCACGACTTAAAGATCCTCGGAGGTTTAAAAATTCTCAGCCCATTGTCGTTTGAAAATGTTTGTAAATTATCAGAACAGGAGCGGGTCGAAGTTTAGATGGATGATTGACTGAGTTTTTCTACCTTTACGAGGGAATTGGAAGTTGACAGACATCGAGCATCTAATTTCTATTTGGACGATATCGAGTACTTACCGGTTCTAGAAATCATTACGTGCGATCGACCGCTATGCGAAAGTGTAAAAGCCACAGAAGCAAAATTTAATTATCAGACGAAAAGGCGCGATGTGCTATAGAAAGTATAAAAAATGGTGCTTTGCATCGGTCCTAACAGTAAAAAGGAGAGTGACTTTTTCTAGCAATTACAAGAATAGCAGTAGCGCGGCGAAGGGTATGCATGTATTATACAGCGCATTGTTGCTTAAAATATGTTAGTTTACGAGAAGCTCGAACGTGCACAAATTAAATTTAATCTATAATTAACCACGGTCGTAAAATGGAAATTAATGGGTAATTTAATACCGTTACATATACTTTCGCTTGGTGATTCATTTGGAAAATATTCAAGCCTATCATTTCCTAAAGTATGACGTAGAAGTTATTTAAAATTAAATTGTTGTAAGTATCCTGTAGACAACAAGTTGGTATTTTTTAGTAATGGTTTAAAGTGTTTTTGGTTATAGTAGCACTGCATCTTCTACAGCACGACTTGCACACAATTTGTGTGCGTGTGCTACCACCCTTTTGGATTTTTAATATGCACGCGATCCGTATAACATGGAAGACGTTTCCGATGTTTTACTAACGGCATTCGCACCATGGACAGAAGCGAACCAGGGCGCATACATTAGCGCTAAATGTATTGGACGAGCAGCGAGGATTATGACGTCATTTAGTTCCTCGCTGAATCCTCAGACTTCGTTCGGTGTCTTCGGAAACCTTCGGTTTGCATTCTATAGGGTACATAAAGCAGGTACGCGAGAGTAAACTCTTTAGTTATAAGTTAGTTCGCTTACAAGTCAAGTCTTATAGTGCGGATTTTGTTTTGTACTAAAATGGTACCTGCAAACGTTTTTAAATGCAACCTGTGACGTCTACTTTACCAGGAAAATGCTCTCAAACGGCACCAGAACAAATGTCGTGGTGCAACATCGTCCAAGGTTGCTTATACATCCGCCCGCAGCAAAGTACTTAAACTGTGGGACTTGCGGTTTCGCTTTTACGAGAATGGACAACTTACAGCGACACAAGGAAAACAGCACGGTATGTCATTAAGCCGTAAACGTTCAGCTCCGCCAGCTGTTAAAGGACCTTGTACGAAACAACCACGAATTATGTGTAAAGTATGCGATTTCGAAATGGAAAACTACGTATGCCGCACATTTAAGGAGCAACAGACATAAAATGCATCAGTTACCGCTACTAGCGACGATGGTGTAGAAATGGTTAGCACTGCGTTTAACAACCGTATGGCTAGCTATCGCATAAATAACGCCAGTGTCGACGATGGAGTGTCCGAGTTTCTTTGAAGCAGAAAGAGCGATTTATTCGATTAATAAATGAAAAAGAATACAACATACAGCAGTAAAAGTCTATTGCGAACTCTACGGCGTTTACACCAAAATGGGGAAGAGAAGTCCGATGTGAAACTTTAACACAAAAATGTGGTTATAACGTCTTCTAGTAATCTGGAAAATACGTACGAGGTCTTAAGCGAAACCATGCGAACAAAATCAGAGGAATTTGAAACATGGAGTCCGGTTGGTCTTTGGAAAAGTGCTCTATTTAGAAATAAATATTAATAAGTATGACCCGATATGACAAGTTCTAGGTTGAAAATAAAAATTGTAAATATGTATTTAGAAATGTGGTTTTAAAAATTTAAACTGTATTAGTAAAAATTGTTTGTAATAAAAAGTTTTAAGAATGGTTTTAGATTTTCTTTATGTATAAGCCGCAGGAAATTTATAATTTAAAGGGTGTGTGTAAAATGGTAAGGGTTGTTCGATTTTAAATCTATTTAGAGATTCGGATTGTACATAAAATTCTAGACTAACAAGATGTGCTACATGTATAAAAATTTATAAGAACGCTCAAAAGTCGCTACAGGTAAGAAATCTTAAAATGGGGTAGCTCTGGGGATGGTGCTATGTGAAAATTTAAAGAGATTTGGATAGCTTAGAAAATTCTAATATTGATTGATACCAAACAAGGTAGGTTTATCTCGTGGGTGGAAATGTGGAGAAAGATTTATTCGCAGAGGGTATATGTGTAACTTTGCAGGGCGTGGTCCGATTTCAAATCTGTTTGCAGATTCTTTGCGTAAAATTGTAGACTAATTTAATGTATTGCATGTATAAAAAATTTATAAGAACGCTCAAAAGTCGCTACAGGTAAGAAATCTTAAAATTAGGGTAGCTCCTTGGGGATGGTGCAATCTGAAAAATTCCTAGAGATTTGGGTAGCTGAGAAAATTCTAATATTGATTAATACCAAACAAGATAGGTTTATCTCGAAAGATGCAATGGCTAGACGAAGAAAACTATTTGTTAGGTTTGCTTATAGAGCAAATAGCAAAATTAGAAGATCAGGACTTTAAAGGGGTATAACTTTGCAGGGCGTGGTCCGATTTCAAATCTGTTTACAGATTCGGATGTGCATAAAATTCGAAGCTAATTTAATGTATCGCATGTATAAAAAATTTATAAGAACGCTCAAAAGTCGCTACAGGTAAGAAATCTTAAAATTAGGGTAGCTCCTTGGGGATGGTGCAATCTAAAAATTCCTAGAGATTTGGGTAGCTAAGAAAATTCTAATATTAATTGATACCAAACAAGATAGGTTTATTTCGTGGGTGGAAATGTGGAGAAAGATTTATCTCGCGGGTGGAAAGAATGCGGGTGTGATGTAATCAAAATGGTTGGTGTAAAAAATTCCACAAGGCGGTCCACAGGGCGGAGGAAGGATAAGATTCATCTCCCTCATTTACTCCTTATGGGAATTTACATGTAAATTGGTCCAGATGAGGGAGCAAATGAGGGATTCTGGAGCAAATGAGGCGGTGGGTTCACTGAAAATGGTCTACTAAACTCAACAGGTAATGGGCCCAAACAACTGTGTTCGTAGGTAGAAAAAGAAATCGCATGGGTGTGTTAATGTCGGAAAATATTTGCCAAACTATGCTTTCTTTTATATCGCAGCAATACATTTCGTCTGGCTGGTGTTGTACGCAGATTGAATTATGATGAGATAAGTTCATGGCAGTTACCCTTAGCACTTAACAGCTTACATGAGAGAATATCATCATAGCCAACGGGTTTTACTTATAATATAGAAACATTAAGAAATTGATGAGCAAACTTTTGTTGATTACTTAATGCAGTTAGAATAAGGATTTTGTTGATGCACGTCAATAAATTTAATACTGACGCTCTCTGTATATTTACTGTTGAGAATTAATTTTCTATTAGTGTCTAGTTGGTTTTGGTTTACTGCTCTTTGATAATTATAAAATGTATTTGATCAATAGTTGTTATGGTTACGGGTTTTTTTTATGTACAAGTTCGACTGCTGTCAAATAATGTAATGTCAAGTTAATTATATATTTACAAGCAAAATGTGTTTTTTGTGCTAACAACAACGAATGTATACAGAGCTATCGATGGAAAACATTTTGTATACCTTTCCCTCAGGATTCATCATATTTAAATATAGGCTTGTGCGATATTGTTTTTTATGCTGTTCGATAATCAAGTAACTTAGTTACGGGGTATAAATATGTATAAACACACTTGAATAAACCATGTTATTATTCTGTTTATTTTTCTGTTATTGTATTGGGTAGACTAGTATTCTGTCCGCATGTATATAAGTAAGTGCACCAATTGGTGACACTTTTAGAGAACATTTTTACAAAAAATTCGGTAAAACATTTATGTGTTCTTGTAATTAAAATTCGATATGCTTATCAAGTATACTGATAACATTTAAAAACGTGTTGTTGTCAAATTTTTACTTATCCAGTATAAAACTTAATTTTAATTTACACTTATTGTAACCTCGAAAAATCACCAATAGTTGACACAAAAATTTGATCGGCGCCTATTGTTGACATAATCATCATCATTTGTTTATAGGGCTAAACAAATATAAATACTTAAAAGAGAATATTTTTTTACAAGCTGCTTGGCATAAAAATTTTGAACAATATTGATAAATTTCCAAGTTGTATGTTTCCATATCTTCTACTTCATACACCCCTCGTGTGTTCTTGGGAATTGGAGGTTTTATTTTCTGAACAAAATCATCTTTTGGATACCAAACCAGATCTTGTTGAAGGGGCCATTTCCAATTTAGTAAGCCGCTTTTGGCCATGGTTGAAACTTGATACTCATTTTTAGTAACATCAATTTTAGTGATGTTTCCTATACAGTGCGTTAACATAAATAAGTATTACCATATCAATAAATTACCAAAATAGTAACAATTGTCATATTTTACTATAACGTAATCATTGATATTTGTATTGGATTTATCAAAAATTATAGGATCTTCATTAGAAATTGCATCCCAATCAGTACTCTCACTATCCGATTCTAATACTTTGTGTTATGCTTGTGTTTACCAATCTGTTGAAGTTTCTTATTTTCTTTTTCAGCTTTAGCTTCTCGTCTCTTACGCTCTTCTTTTTCTTCCTGCTTCTTTTCCTTGTCATCATTTTTGTTTGTATAGTAAACTCTCCACTGGTCCGATGTTGCCACGGATGGAATTTTTTCTTTAGACCTTTTGGTTCGCCCTGGAGTCGAGGACTGTTGAGGTCAAAAAAGGGATGATTTATAAGGAGATTGTATCTTTTGAATAATAGATGAATTTATAGTGTGGCTGCATTTGATGTTGAATGAATTTCCTCTGGAGCTTCAAAATTAATGTTCGATGTATCTGCCATGGGCTAAATATTATTAAATAAAGTGTCTTCTACTGCAGCGCTTCAAACTTCTTTTTGTTGTAATTCAACATCTTGGTGTAATTCAACTTCTTGGTGTAATTCGATTTTTTCTAAGGAAACAACACCACCTGTAATATTTGTCGTTGATGAAAGTTCTTGCCACGGCAAAAATAAAGGCATGTTCCGAATGTCTCCTTATCGTTTGTCTATTTTTGGTAAGTCAACCTTTTCTTCCATTACAGTCAACAAGTTTTGAGTTACTGAACACGTTTTTGATATTGTACTTGCGGCAGAATTAGTCAGTGTTGTCCTTTTAAAATATTTGTCATACGGAACAGCATCTGCATATAGAGGAAAAAACCAGAAAATTCTAAATGCATTTTTAATTATTTGTGGCGTTACTGTTTCTTCGAAAACAATTTTTTATAAAGTGAAAAATTTTCACGTTTCAATATCTTTCCGTCATTTTCAATTTTTTTCCATCCATTTTTGAGTGGATGGAAAACCCCCACATACAACAGCTGTAAAATGTGAGTAGCATTATGATAAAGAGCAATTAGCTCTATTCCATTGTCAATGCAAGAGTTACTCGATTCCATTGTCAAATGGGAGGTATGCCCATCTACAAAAAGAATAATAGGTAGCGCAATGATATGTGCTATAAGCTATAGATGAAAAATATTTGTTACACATTCATAAAAGCTAGCACCTGTCATCCATTTAGAATCTGATTTACCTATGGCCCATCCTTGAAGCATATAGTTAGCAATAATGTGGGGATTCTCTCATTCAAAAGCATCACCATTGGCGAGGATAAAGATCCCTCTGCATTTGCAGTAATTAAGCAGGTAAGGCACTCCTTGTCATCATTGGCAATAAAATTATATGGCGCCTTAATTCCTTTTTGAACAATACATTTGATTCCTTTTGGAGCAAAAAGAAAGGCAGATTCATCGCACTTATACACACGACTAGGATTATTATATTCATCTTCTAAATGCTTTTAATTAATATATCTTTCTATCTCGACAAACCATCCATTTTATAAAGTGAAAAATTGTCACGTCTCAATATCTTTCCGTCATTTTCAATTTTTTTCGATCCATTCCATCCAGTTAACTCCGATCGACATTTTTTTAAACTATGAGTCATTCTCTCTCTCAACTCAGGGTGGCGCTTCATGAAAAATCGATACCATTTTTTACCTTACCTATTATTTGTAAGCTTATTTGGTCTATTCAGCCTTTGCAGTAAAAGTTGCACTGAATCCAGCAGTTGCAATTTCGTAGCTGGAAAGCCCGAGCTGGCTAAGGTTAATAGTCATTGTACCAGAAAATCTTCTTCGTCTAAGGTGAGAGTAGTTTCTGATGCAATCCTACAATCAACATCATATTTGCCTTTAACTTTGTAAAGTAGTGTAATTCGTGGTACATTGTACTGTTTGCTAGCCCAAGATACCAAAGACCCCTGTTTTACAGCGGCTATAGCTTGGTGCATCTGATCGGGTGTGTAGTTCCTAAGTGTACCAGGCATTGTTCTAATTTAATCTGTAAACAAAATCATCATGAGTAATTTATTTGACAAACGTTGCAATTAAGTTTTGCAATTGTAAGAATATCTCTTTATGTTGACAGTTGAGGATCATAATTTTGACACCCCGGTCAGCTATTGGTACAAAGCTAAATATAGGACCACAATTATAAGTGGGATATTCCACTTTAACATAGCATCATATAAAGTTTACTTTCAAATGCCTTCTAGCATAGGCTATCATTGCCAATAGTTGACAAGAATGTCAACAACTGGAAATCACTACTTATTAAATATCCTATTGTTGACACCCTATCTAGGATAACCACCTTATCATTTAACATTTTATGTTTTCAGATATTGTTCATATAATTTATCACAAAGCTTACGCATTAATCGAAACCCACTTACCTTAAAAAACATGAAAAATACACTGAATCCAAAGTAGATACCCCTTAACAACACCCACAAGAAATTTGACAGAAAATTTTCACCATCAAGGGGTCAAACTTTTAGAAGCGTAACTAACCTTGTAAATACAATGTCACAACTATTTACTATTAGGGAGAGCAAAATATCATAGATAAGTTGAAATTCAAATAGAACAGGCACTAAAAAGTTAACTAGAATGAAGATGTGTCAACAGTTGGGCAAGTGTCAACAGTTGGTGTATTTACACAGGATAAATCAAATAACACATTACACTATCATCGGCTTTGCGTAACTCAGTGGAAGACAGTGGCGATACACAGATAGACAGAGGCACCCCACACCTATGGTTCAATGCCGTAAGACAACAACCCTCTAACAGTTCAACGACTAAGAAAGTAAAAGAAAAAAATAGAAGATAGAGAAAAGATACGAGAGAAAGATGGGAAACTTGAAGCTTTATAGCAACTAAGTAGAAAATAAAAGAGGAAGGGTTGCATTGAGCAAAAGGGATAAAAATAACGGCGGATAACAAAGCAGTACTCAACCAGCCAAAGTATAATCAGTAGGCCGGAATGGGTGAGTACCACTCTTATGTGATATACGGTTGTGTCGGAACTAAAACCTGTCCTACAAAAGAAAAAAATAAGATTGATATCGGAGATAGAGGGATTAAAAAAGTACAGTTTTCAGTATAAGAATCCTAGGGAAAGAATGGATAGTATAAAATGTTTCTATTAAAACAGATCGATTTGAAAGACCACCTGCAACGTTAATCATGAGATAAGCTCTATTCCAGCACATCGTTAATTAATAACAACTAGTTCTAAATGAGACCTACACAAAGCATCTCCTACCGAGCGCATCTACTGCGATAAGAAAATCAAATAAAGGTAATACGATCAACTTAAATATACCCACACAGTAATTTCAAAGACCTAACTACGATATAACAGCAATAATTGTACAATAGACAGTTAATCAAAACTAAGAGGAAGATTTTGAATACTCTAACACAATAAGGAATAATATCGAAAACGCCAAAGGCGACGATCCCTCACCGACACGTTCAGAAAAGACAGAGAAGAGAATTCATTAATGTCCCTATGATAGAATTTGTAACAAATGATTGCAATATTTACAGACGAAAACACATCGTATAGAACATTTTTGTAGTCGTAACTGTGGAAATAAACCTTTTATTACAAAAGAATAGTTTGAGCTTGTTATGTGTATTCAAAAATCAAAGTATGATCCCCACATCAACTGGTATAAGTCCTAAAGATTCGTTGAGTTGTCTAAACGAAATATATGTCTACCACGATAAAGCAATGTATTGGGATGTGGAATAATAGCAAGATAAGGGATTAAAATTAAAAAAAAATAGAATTATTTGAGAGTAGGGATGGATGAACAACTTTTTGTAACTAGGAATGAAGGATCTATCATTTAGAAAAAAAAACATATATCACATGAAAAGGTTTGAAACGATTGAAGGTTCAAGAGTAAGGAGCATTTAAGTATACAGTAGGGCAAGTCTAGAAAGTGTAAGTCAGATTTAAGTAGAGTTAATGGTAATGAAAGTACAATGGTAAGATATATTTATACAAAGAAGGTAACACTACAAGAAAAAGATTTAATTTTATTAAATATAGAGAATACAAGGTATATTTACGTAACTAAAGGTAAAGCGACAGGTATAACTTACTTGTTAATCGTTGAAAGTAATGAGAAAAGATTGCAAATCTTTTATAGGCCACGATTCTCAAAAATTACCATTAAAATCGTGTAATTTATAAGTTAAAGGGAGCACTGTGTGATATAATTTACATAAGCTATAATTAGAAGTTAGTTTTTGAGGGAAACTCTGAATTGTATTAGACAAGAAATAATTTCATTGAAATTTTAATTATAAAATAGCATAGGTAATTTTATCTGAGCTTACATGCACATAACTCATATTAGTATCGTAAATGAGAAAGGAAATCAAATCTAAAATAGATATCGCAGTTAATAAAAGCAGTTAGCTACATTTATTTATTAATTAGGCAAGATTAGAGGCATGCGTGATTTGATAATAGACCTTTAGGACACCGATTTTCGAACTCAGACGTCTTAATGTCGTGCACGCAAATTACATATTATTGCATGAAATTAAATATTGCGTATTTTCGAATCTATGCGTCCAATCGGCATGCGATACTCTTATGCGAAATCGCAAAGGATGTGTATTGTCGTACACGAAATACCGTGTCGCTATTATGGATAAAAGTGATGTTACGTACTAAATTTAGATTTGACCAGAAAAAGTGCGAACCCTGTAACAAGTCAAGAATGTACCGGCTAACTACAGTGGTGCAGGAGTGAATTCCAATGAAAAAAATAATAAAAATTAATGTTTGAAATGGTTAAAATTCAAAAACTACGTTACAGCGACCACTTACCTTAAAAAGCTTTATACCTGTCGTCATAATTAAGAGGCGCAAAATCGTCTTGTCTAAGCAATCCCTTCGACATTCTCTCTACACGGAAGACTGTTATTCCAAATAGAACTCCTTTGCTTTTGGTTTCCTAAGTCCTCTGCCTTTTGCTACAACAGCTTAAAGCACTCGTAAATTTTGTCATATCAAGGAAATTTTTACAATAAAAGGCCTCTCTCAAGTACTATTTCATCACTGGGGTGGCTGGAATACCTTCCACAAAATTTATCTACCTATTACATCAAAGAATTCAGATAAAATTCAACCTAAAGTAAACCTCTATTAACATTAAATAATTTCCAAAGAATACAAATACTTTCAAATAAAAACTTAATTTTCTAGCATAACGCCGGCTAGGTATTACAAAATAAAAGCCTTAAAAGAAAAATTAGTTCTACTACCATTACACCGATTTTCATAATTTTATTAATATTGGTAGTTACATTCTGAATCCTATTTCTGGAAAAGTTAATTTAGCAATAAACAAAAATGTCGGCCAATACTACTTTTCATGTCCGTAATCCATAGTCCCTTAAAATTATAAACTTTTTAACTGGCACTACACCACATATAAACCTACCTTATTATGCACATCCTGATTAGTCCTTTTAAAATTTTCTAATTTCAATTTCTTTCTTTGGTATGCTTAAAATTAAACAAGCCCTTGTTTTATGTACTTTAGCCCATCATTATTCAAACAGTCAAACAAAACAATTGCGTTAGCATTATGCCAACTTTCTATAAACGAACAAAAGACCGTCTATAATTCAAACCTAAATTTGCTATTAAAACATTCTTACATTATTTAAAAAAGAAGGTTTATTTACACTTTGCTTATTCTAGATTCCCTAAATAAAGACGTCCAGAAACACCAATGGTTCACATTCCTACTAGGTCACCAACTTGCATAAAACGACAACAAATTCCCATTTCCGGAAGGGTGAACTAGCAAGTTTCAAACCAGTTATTCTTTTACAATCTCATAGTTTCGGTATAGATCACGCCTAAAATGCGCGTTTCTGTGTTCTTTCATACTATTATCACATGTCTATTATGTTATCTCATGTCTTTAACGGTATCTAAATTACTACATTGAAAAAAATTACATTGTGCTTTTTTATATTATTAGCTGTCTGGTGACGCTTTAGGTAATATTAGTTTAATGGATTTCACATAGCTTACCTGCTGTCTTAAACACTTTGTATCAAAATTAATATTATATTTATTTGTTTCAATGTAATTTTAAATTTAAACGTTTCAAATAAAAAGTATATAAAGTTTTCTCTAAATACAATACAATTATATAGAAATATAGATATTGTGGATGTTCAGTTCACGATTTCTGTGTTGTGGGGTCACCTTTTGTTTCGTTAATAGACAGAGAGAACAAATATGTACAATTTATTTACAGATTTAGAATTAAACATTGGCTGCAAGAAATACATACAATAACATGAAATTGAAAATAAAAATTACATAAGATTCTACATGCATATGCAATATACAAATGCATGAGAATAGAGTTTTTAAGTGAACAAATTTTTTTAACGCGAAAATGCAAATGTCTTATAGCGTAAGAAAATCTATAGCGCAGTTTTGAATGAATGTATTGTTTGTGCACAAAAAAAATAAAATTCGCGCACTGGATTCACTTTGAACTTTTATGCGAGTTTCTGTGAAGAAATGCGGCTAAAAATAGAGCCTACGCTAAAATGGATTAGAGCAGGAGTAAGTACTCGCAGATACGGTGCCATCTGGGATCTGCAGGTAGAAGTCTCGTTAGATCGACGTCTGTATACGGTGCTAAATGTGGCAGGTCAATCAATGCAGGCGCCATGTATTGTGCGGGTTCCTTTATCGGCGATATAAGACGTGGAACGGCATAATGATGGTGGATTCTTCGTAGTGGAAGTAGGAACTGGTGCGCGTTGTGGTACTCACACTTCGAGGCCGCTATGTTAGCTTCAGTTATGGTGGGCGGTAAAGACGAGGGCGTCACGGACGACTCAAACATCCTGTCTTTGTGGACCGCTTCCAGAAGTAGATGCCGATACCAAAATAGTTCTACGAAGTAACTTTCTTTGTGGAAGTCCAGACCTTGGTGGTAGGAATTGGTGCAGCTTGCCAGCAGGGAGTGGAGTATTCACGTTAATGCATAACGCACAACCTTCTGGTTTAACTTCCAGGCTTTGGTGCACCGTGATAAAAGGTTAAACTCAGAAGATCAGAAGTTATTGATTGCTCCTGGCTATTGCATGCCAACATATATCCAAAAACCATCGAAAGCTGCTTTCTTGATCATTATATTTAATGTTTCTATTCTAATAATCGAAAATTCCGAACGAGTCGATTCAGTTTTAAGATGTGTTGATAGGCGTGTCTATTATTGAGTGGCGTTCACGTTTGTGCTTCTATGACGCTTATGAAGTTTGTTAGGTGCAACTTGGGTTGCATACCTACATGTCCCCTTTCTAGTGACTGCGTTGGTCACGAGAAAAAGTGATGTGTCGCTTTAGAAAGTGTACTCTTCTGCTATTTTTTGTCGTTGGTGGAGTACTACTTCTTAGTGTGCAAGGAAATACATACCGATGATTGGCTTTTTAACTTCGGCAATGACGAAATGCCACAGGAATGGTCGCTTAAGTTCCCAAATCTAGTGTCAGCGTGATTGTACCGTATGTATTAATGACTGTGTCATTTGCCGCTAACAATTGGTAGTTCATGGGTTTGCGTATTCCACTAATCTTGCTTTTTGAATATACACTAAATTCGCACCAGTTTCGATTAGGAATTCCACTACGGTGGTGCGATTTTTATGTACAAGCGGTGTGAAATAGATTGCAAGGAAATATCTGCCTCTTAATTCCCTCGGTCGGAGTTTTTCCCGTACCGCGAAATTACAGGGTTTCATGCATTTGCGTGCGTTGGTTCCAAATTTATTGTTGAACCAGCACAGGCGTTTTGTTTGAGGCTGCTTTTGCGGGCTTTGGCTACGCGTTCTAGGACGCCGGGGTGCTGTTTATTTACAGCATTTTTGGTATGCTGGAGCTCTGTTTTGAGCGCTTCAACGTCTTTTCTTAGCTTTGTAAGGAGGATCTCGCGTTTATCTGCAACTGCATTAGCATTGTGTGTTGATTGTGTATCATGTACGGCGTCCACTAATTGTGCAGCATCCTCCAAGGAAGCTTGCTGTTCTGTGGCTGAAATCGCTTGTATTTGCGTTGGCAAACGCCCTGACCATATAGTTTTAAGTAGTGTATCTGACATCACGGTCCCGCTTAATTGTTGTAAACGGTGAAAAAGTGGTGACACGGTTCGTTGACCCAAAGTTTTGTGTTCTACAAACATACGCGTACGTTGTTCTTGTGTAAAACTTAATCGTCGGATTAATTAGGTTTTCAATTCGTTATATATATATATATATATATATATATATATATATATATATACAGGGTGTCCCAAAAGTAATGGTCCAAATTTAAGTGTTTGATGGCTGAGATTAATACCTATTTAAATAACTATATATGTTGTTATCCAATTTTGATGGTTTCAAAGTTATAACAACTTTTGAGTTTTGTGTCAAAATCGTGCAGAACTTCAAATATAAATTTTGCAATAAAAGAAATACTGACCTTTTGAAAGTAGTTCGTTTTCTGTTGTACGCGTGAATGTTGCGTGTTTAATAAATGAGGACTTCCTCAAACGTTTACTTATTATCGCAAGAGAAAATCATAATTTTTCCATAATTTTGGTTCTATGAAAAATTGTGCGTGCTTTTCAAACTAAAATTATTCAAAAAAAGTATTACCATCGAAAAGTGCACACCTATCCAAAAAACTTCATTAGTCTATGCACTTTGTTTAAAGGTATAACTGGTAGGTCTAAGATTAAATGCATAGAAATTTTTTGGGTAATTTGTAGGTACAATTCCAATAACAGCACTTTTATTAAAGAATACGTAAGTAATAGCTAACATATAATTTTTGTAAAATATGAACTCAAAATAATCGAATGTATTTAAAATTCGTTTACAACAAATGTTCGAATGTCCCGCCACCAGTTCTTATACATAAACAACACCGTCTTAAAAAATTTCGTTTTAGAAACCTAAAGGCGCGACCGTCTTCTCTCAGCCTCCCAACAGCTTCCCGTATTTTTCTTTGAAGGTCCTGTTCGTCTGTCGTATGTGTTTTATACACATTTTCTTTCATATAACCCCACAAGAAGTAATCTAGAGGGTTGAGGTCGGGCGAACGCGGTGGCCAATAGATAGTGCCTCCTAGTCCTACCCAACGATTGGAATATGCAAGATTTAAGTGTTCCCTAACATTACGAGCATTGTGTGCTGGAGAATCATCGTGTTGAAACCCTACATGTGATTTTCGAATGCTCCACACGAAAGTACTACATTTCCCAGAAAGCGAGTTTTGTTTACCGTCCAATCGTGTTGAAACCAGATTATACGCCTAGTTTCTAGTGTGATGTCTTCTAGAAGATCGTGTCGAAGAAAGTGAAGGTCCCGTTGTGCATTGAGCCTGGGTGGTAATTCAAATCGCCCAACTAATGTACTTGCGACGATCCCAGCCCACAAATTAATGCTAAAACCTTGTTGAAATCGGTCGTGTCGTACAGTTCTCGGGTTTTCAATTGCCCAAAAGTGAATATTAAATACTCCAACCCTATGGAAAAACGATTCATCACTCCATAAAAATTTTTCAAAGAATTGTTGATCGTGGCGGTGTCTGCGGAGCATTTCGCGGCAAAACGCTACTTTTTGTGAATAGTCCGTTGGTAATAGAGCTTGCACGCGTTGCACGTGGTATGGATGGAGATTGTTTCTGCACAACATTCTATGTACCGTAGTTCGTGAAACTCCAGATTACCTGGCAATGTCCCTAACACTCGTTACAGGATTATCTAATGCCATGGAAACGACTTGGTCTTCACCTTCAATTCTAGGCCTTCCTTCTCGTTGGTGTAAACCACCAGGACTTTCACCTTGAACATAAGCGTGATGCACTCTTTCAAATACACTGCGGTCGGAAAAATTGGCTTGGTTAGGAAAACGAATTCTGTATTCTCTAGCAGCTTGTCGTGCATTGCCATTACATGCTCCATAAACAAAAAGCATTTCAGCATACTCACGAGCAGTATAGTGCATTTTCTAAATATGGAATTTTCAAACTAAACAACAAAAGAACAATAATCACAAAACAGACATCCACTATCTTAAGAATTGAGCTAATCTAGTCGAAAAATTGTACACAATTCAAAAACAACTTTTAATTTCTCAAAATAAAGCTATTTTAAGAAAACAATCGAAAGGAAGTTTTAACCAAAAATGTACTTCGGTAATTGCTATTTGAAATGAGAACTTTTTTTATGGAGAATCTTGCAAGCTGATTTTGAGATCAATTTAAAATAAGAAGATTTTTAGTTAAGAGGAGCGTTT
This sequence comes from Platerodrilus igneus, assembly GCA_036346225.1. Classification (NCBI taxonomy): domain Eukaryota; kingdom Metazoa; phylum Arthropoda; class Insecta; order Coleoptera; family Lycidae; genus Platerodrilus; species Platerodrilus igneus. The sequence goes on from JARFIW010000791.1 coordinate 11,675,084, forward strand.
TTGTGAATTCTGCAAGTATCACTTTTAGATTTATTTTTAACTGATATTAGAGTATTTGGATCTAGTTTAAGATAGTCCTAATAATTCCTTTGTAAGATATTTTTTACCAGGAGTTTGTATTCAGAGTTCGAAATACCCTGACCTTTTAATAGATAATATATATGTCAAGGATTTTTTGGCCAAAACAAATTTTACAAGCGTGGAAATAGTTTATAACCAGGTGAACGATCCTAAAAAAAATAAGTTTAATTCTGTAAATTTAATATAAGGTAAGAAACAATATTTTTTTTATCAAGTACTTCTTAGAAATTATTTTATTTAATAGTTTAAAACAACAAATAAGCACCACCACAACAGTTTCAAAAAAGAAATTTTCATCCAGATCACCACCTTTAAAGATGCACTCCTCTATCGACTACTCGTACCTGGATCACTCCACATTGTTGCTTTCCAATAGTAACAGCAATTATCTCTCTGCCGTTACATATCCATAAACAATCGCTTCTTTCAAGCAAGTGCAACAAAAACCCTTATCTAATTTACAAATAAGTTGCTGCTTACAATCCATTCTGCTTCAATTAAATCAAAATAATTTCATACGGTTCACTCCGTTTAAAAATTCCCACCCACTTGTGCATTTAAGCACTTGTAATAATCTCGAACTTCAGTAATCGCGTAGTTTGAAGCTAGGATGAAATATTCAGCATAATCGAAAACTAAGAGAGCGTCTACCTCCTCCAGCGCGTTTATATAACCAAACCCCCTCTAAGGTTGCACATATCCTTCACAATCATTCCTCGAAACTTTATCCAACTGCTGCTCAATTCCTAAAATTTACGCGCACAATAATACAACCGTTGTCGAAAACCGAGAATTTTGAAGCGCAAACACAGCTTTACTGCAAAAGTCGTTAAATTTGCCAACCGTCTTAATTTTCTCTGAATTCCCACTTCTTCTATTACCCCCAAACAACTAAAATCACGCTTCCCATATGCGCGTAAATATTATTATCTTGCTTTTATTCTCATCAGAACATCCTCTAGCTTTGTTTTAATACCCTACCTATGTTGCCTAAGTCATTTCTACGTTACTGGTTTCCTCGTCTGCCACATGTTTTCTATCCTTTGCATAGTCCCTCTATCACCACATTGTTCAGAGTTGTTCCTCCCTACTTTTCTGTGCATTGAAAATCAATATCTTCTGCGAATATGCTCCATTCTTGTCCCGCTTATTACTTTTAAAAATATCTGCGTCTTACAGACGTTTGAAAGTCACTACAACTGACTATATTATATTTTGCTTCTGGGTCTATTACATAGTGAATATCGTCTCTCGCTTGATTTTATCGATATGTTTTCTACATGTAATAACCCTGTGTTTTCCGTTAGCGATTTTTATTTAGAAATATATTCTCAACGTTTAAAAGCATTATTGGAATTGTTTATCTACTGCATGTTCGTTCCTTGAAATTCATAACCGTTGTCGCTTGTTTTCAAATATTCAACCTGTATGTTTGTTGTGGTTTGTTTAGTATTTTTCTTAATCTTCTTTGGGGATAAACCACTCATAGTTTTTAAAATTATCTTTATTAACGTTTCGATCCATAACCTAGGATCGTTTTCAAAATAATAAAAACTTCAAGTTTGACATTTATGACATAAATTGAAGGTGACTTTGATTTATTGATGTTTGAAATATTTGGTTTGAGTACACTAAGCAAAAATTTTTAAAGTTTAAATGAATAATTGCCTTCAATTTGTGTTACGGCCTGGGTGAAATAAAATTAGAAAACAATAGAAGGGAAGCTAACTCAGAATATAAATAAGTGCAGGTACGTGTCCAACCAGTTTTGAGATGAAGATCCAATGATGATGATGATGAAGCATATTAACAACCCCTGTAAAACAGCATTGGTATCTGACAAGTGTAAACCCGCAATAAGGTTACCTCACAACCATATACAATCTCCGTTAAACAGTATTGGTATCTGACAAGTGTAAACCCGCCATAGGGTCGCCTCATATCCATATACAACCTTCATAGAACAACATTGGTATCTGACAAGTGTAAACCCGCCATAAGGTTACCTCAGAACAATATTAAAATCTACCAAAGAGGTAGCCTAAATCATAATGATTTCCCCTTCAAAATAAATATAAAAACCGACTACTTAAACCTTTTAATAATGCAATTGCACACTTCTTTAATAACCATTCTCTCAATTGTATAAATAGAAACATGTTAAAAAATGTTTTCCAATTCCCAAGTTATTGAATTTTTACAATAAAAATTAATCAGCTGATTTCACGTTAAGCGTATTGGCTACCTAAAAAAATCGGTCCCAGGCCGTAACACAAATTGAAGGCAATTATTCATTTAAACTTTAAAAATTTTTGCTTAGTGTACTCAAACCAAATATTTCAAACACCAATAAATCAAAGTCACCTTCAATTTATGTCATAAATGTCAAACTTGAAGTTTTTATTATTTTGAAAACGATCCTAGGTTATGGATTGAAACGTTGATAAAGATAATTTTAAAAACTATGAGTGGTTTAATCCCCAAAGAAGATTAAGAAAAATATTCAACCTTGTAAAGTTCCACAAATGTTTTGGCTTATACTATCCTTAGGAAATTTACCTTGTTTAAATTATTGATTTTTACACTACCCCAATATGCAAAGCTTTTATAATAATATTTGTACACAATTTGTAACCTTATCATCGATCTTATTAGTAATTAATTATTATCCTATTTTTAAATTGAAACATAAAAATTAAACCTTCATTATCTCAGCTAATCTTATCCCTATTTAATTTATATTGCAACGTTTTAAATTCTAAATTGATTCCTACATACAGGGTACCTACAAATAAATAAATGTTTGACTTATGTACACCTATCTAAATTTATAAATCCACATAACAATCCCCCTATTTGAATGCAAATAACAACAAATACCTTGGTTTTATTTCATTTGAATATGAAGTATTTTTCCTACTAACTATCCCTGTATAATACCTATACACAATCCTATACTTGATATTTACACACAACTATCTGTTTGCCTATAACTATCTATATGACCTATCCCTACTTATAACTATCTATTTACACCTATCTCTAATTGAATCGGACTCTCTTTTTATCCTGAAAACCATCTTCCTCATATATTTAATAAAATGCACCCTTGTCTTCTCTCCTATTACTATAACTATCGTCATGACTACTTCATGGAAAATTAAACTGCCCTTAACTAACTGATGCTCAAATTGTTCATCTGCCCCTATACTTGTTTGCTTTTCTTTAATTAATACTGTACTTGATGTAGACAAACTATACGGTACTACCTTGAAATTATATACTTCTCCCTCTACGGAAAACCCGGTATACCTTCTAGAATTTTTGTATAATGGAATTAACCAGAAAGAGTTCCTTAAGCCTAATTTACTAAAAATTAATTTGCCACTTAGCTTCGTTAAAAGTATGTCCATGCCCGTGTGGTTGGTGGCTACCCATCGGGCGCGTCCCCAGGTGGCGGATAGGGGGGACCCAGTGTCACCGTACGAGTAATCGTTCGCTGCCATCGGGTTATGTGACAGAATAAGCCTAGCACTCGTAATGATCCAGAGCGCTGAGTAGAATAAAACCTACAATATGCGGGGGAACGAGTGTACGTCAATGCGGACTAAACCCCGCATGATAATGGTCTAGGTTAATCTCACATCGCGGACCAAACCACCAAACCCCTACTGCTACATGGGCCGGTAGCGGTCTGCACAGGGGTCTAGGCCACCTCGTGTTTGTGCCGTGCGAGGCGACCCGTGTCGGTCGGATGATGGGATCCTGGTGGTTGAGCCACACCTGAGGCGGTTTAGATTCTCAGTGTCTGGCAACACGCCACTTTGGCCCAGATTTCACCTAGACGGGGGGTCGAGACTAACCCATCTCGATCAATCGGCTGTGTCGTCGGGTCAGACTGCCGACTGGGTGAGCTCCTGGAGGTGAAGGGCGTGCAGCCGGTACTGTGGGTGAGCAGCACATGCTACATGTGTGCTGCTACAAAGCGGTATGCGGGCTCGTACGTCAGTCATCTTACAGGGAGCTATATCTTCCTGGTAGCCCTGGTGTTGTTTTTACACACCCCAAATTTGGGCTCCGCGGTGGGTGGGGAGCTGGGAAGATGAATTTTATTTAGTAAAAACATGGATCCTATAGTTAATGTAGTCAATCCAGAGGGTGCGTCCTCGGACACCCCTCAAGTTTTGTTGCAGGTTCCACAGGAACTGCAACGGAAAGAACATCAACATCAGCCCCAAGGTGGGGTGAAGGATAAGCCAGAGGAGTGGCAACAGCAGCGCCCACAGAGAAAGCGAATCAGTGGGGCTGAACAGAAAAGAAGGAGGAGGGCCCGTTTGGCGGCACAGGAGGGTGTAGTGGAAAAGGCTGGCCCTATGGCTAACCCATCCACGACACAACCTGGTGCCAATCAAACACCCTCCACTTCAAAACCATCTACCTCCGCCTCTAGGCCTGCAGAGGCCAAGACGCGGAGCATGAAAAGAGCTAGATCTGAGGGCACCCCTCCGCAAGGTAGACCGCGGAAAAGGGGCTGTCAGACTAGCACTAAACAGCCCGTCACTGACATCTACGTGGAGGCAGCTGCTCGGCACCTCCAGGTGGCTGTCATAGACAAGAACAACCCTTGGGGTAAGATTACCAAGGCCCAAGCAGAGACCTTGCAATTAGCAATTGAGAAGGCTTTGGACGATCATCTGTTCGCTCTTCCCAATGATAGCGCTCCCCCGACCTTTAGGAGGTCGGCGTACTCGGGCGAGATCTTCCGGATCTGGTGCGAGGATGACCACTCCCTAACATGGATTACGGAGGCGGTTGGCAACCTCCCACTACTGTGGGAGGCTGCACGCCTTACTGTCGTCCAGGTGGGACTGTTGCCTAGGCTACTGAAGGCGGCGCTGTGGATTCCGGGGCCCCCGGAAGACATGGATGTCGTCCAAAGGCGTCTACGTGGCAGAACCCTGGGCTGATATATCCAAGTGGTGCGTTTTCCACACCGCCTCAAGAGATCAACCTCCAGGGAGGCTGATAGTCTTTGGCGTTGGGGAAGACGTGAGGGAGATTATCAACAGAAAGGGAGGCAAGCTACACTACAAGCTCACCTCACTAAATCTCAAAATACAAAAAGTGCAACCTGCCGCAGAGGCAGCTCAACCGGCTGCCGCGCAACAGCAGGCTCAACCTCCACCTCCTGAGCAGCTACAGCGAGCTCCGCTCCTACAGCAACCTCAGGAGGCTGAGGTAGATGAACCATCGACTGCGTCAAGCAGTCAGATGGACACAGCAGACTCGGATCCGCTGCTAGTGGGATGGCTTGCGGAAGAGTATAGTAAAGCGTCGCTGGACAGCCCGCCCAGCGACGCTTGCTAAGCAAGTTTGACCCGTCACAGACCAATGGCGGGACTAAACTTTATACAATTAAACCTGCAACATTGCAGGGCGGCTGCAGCATCGTTATGCAGACACCTGAGCAATAACCAGGCCATTGCCCTTATCCAAGAACCCTGGGTGGCATGCTCAGGAATCTCGGGACTAGGGAGTCTAAATGGTACTATCTTTGCGGCTAGTAACCAACCTAAGCCTAGGGCATGCATCTACATACCCAGGCACATAAATGCCCTCCTCCTGCCACAACTGAGTGGCCGTGACGTCACAGCCGTACAGATCACATGCAGGCTGGGAGGAATTACTGACATAATCTTGGTTTCAGCCTATTTTCCAATTGACCATGACCTACCTCCTCCGGAGTTGACGGCAGTCATTGATCACTGTAATAGGCACAAAAAGCATCTGATTATCGGATGCGATTCCAACGCGCACCATGTGGTATGGGGTAGCGCAGATACTAACCCCCGTGGAAAACTACTACTCGAGTATATATCGAGTAAGAATCTGGAGATACTTAACTGGGGCAGCGAACCCACGTTTGTGACATCTCGCTTCCAGACAGTCATCGGCTTAACCCTTGCATTGTCAGACATTTCAAGGCATATCTTGAACTGGCAGGTGACGCCTAAAGCGACACTGTCAGATCACAGATTGTTAAGTTTTAATTTAAAGGCAGCAGTAGCTGTCTGTAAAGAATACAGGAACCCAAAAGCGACCAACAGGTCTGTCTACCTAGACAGCTTGGAGCAACGCCTTTTGACATCACAAGGTACTGACAACCCAAAAACTATAGAAGAGCTACAGAGATACTCGGTCTCTACAAAACTCCATCGTAGAGTCCTTTGAACAGGCATGCCCGGTCAGGACAGATTCTACTCGCTCCAGTACTCCATGGTGGGGCGCGGAGCTACAGAAGCTGAAAAAGACCCTGGGCAAACTGTTTAATAAGACAAAGAACACCAGAAGTATGGCTGACTGGGAGGCATATAAAAGCCACCAGCGACTATACAAAACGACAATTAGAAAACGACAGAGAGACTCATGGAAGACCTTCTGTAACTCAGTCGAGTCTACCAATGCAATCTCTCGCATTAACAGGATCTTGTCCAAAGACCCTCGTCATCAACCATGCTGTCTGAAACGTGTGGATGGTACATACACCACCAACGAAGCAGAAACAGCGGAGTTACTCGCGGACACGCACTTTCCAGGCAGTGTCACACGACCTTTGTCTTACGGGTTGGATCAACCCAGCTCGGCCCCTAACGGGTCCGACTGGGAGGTTTCTAACCGGGTAGTGGATGAGAAAAAAATTAAATGGGCTATCTCAACTCTCAAACCGTTTAAGTCCCCTGGAAAGGATGGCATCTTCCCCGCCCTACTACAGTGGGGAGTGGAGAGGCTGACACCGTTCCTTGTGGTACTTTTTAGGGGCTGTATTGCTTTTAGATACATCCCCAGCAGTTGGAGAGAGGTTAGAGTTGTCTTCATTCCTAAACCAGGCCGGAAGGACTACTCCCAGGCTAAATCCTACAGACCGATCAGTCTCACGTCTTTTTTGCTAAAGACCTTGGAGAGATTGTGCGACAATGATATGAGGGAGAGGATAATGCTTTCTTATCCACTTCACCCAAATCAACACGCCTCTATACCAGGTAAATCAACGGAATCTGCCCTGCACGCTGTTGTAGGACGGATCGAAAAAACCCTAGACAATAACATGTCCGCCTTAGGCGCATTTATTGATATTGAGGGTGCGTTCAGCGAAACTACTTTCGCAAGCATCGATAGAGCTCTACGGACACATGGAGCTGAGGACACCCTTCGGCAGTTTACCATGCAGATTCTGCAATGTCGACGGGTACACATAAATGTGGGGGAAACCTCAGTAATTAGGGTGGTGGATAAAGGCTGTCCCCAGGGGGGCGTGCTGTCACCGCTACTATGGAATTTAGTAGTGGACAGCCTTCTCCAACGTCTTAATGAGGCAGGTTTCTTCACGATAGGTTACGCCGACGACTTAGCTATTCTAATAGTCGGCAAATTCGAACAAGTTCTGTGTAATTTGATGCAAGCAGCACTAAGGATCACGGAGCTCTGGTGCTCCGATAACTTTTTAACCATCAACCCCAACAAAACGGCGTTGGTGTTGTTTTCCAATAAAAGGAAGCTGACGGTAACTAAATTGCCAATGCTCTTCCAAACCTCCCTGCCCTTATCAGCAGAAGTCAAGTATCTGGGCATTATACTTGATAAGAAGCTGAACTGGGCCAAACACCTACAAATGAAAACTAGCAAAGCCAACCAAGTGTTCTGGCAATGCAAACGTGCCATAGGCAAACTTTGGGGTCTCCCACCAAAGGCTGTCCTGTGGCTATACATCATGGTAGTAAGGCCGATGCTCTGTTATGGCGCTGTAGTCTGGTGGCGCAGGACCAGACTGGCCCATACAGTCCAAGACCTTACTCATATCCAAAGGGTGGCCTGTCTAAACATTACAGGTGCATTGCGTTCCACACCTACTGCAGCCTTAGAAGCCATCTTAGGCCTCACTCCGCTGGACCTACATGTGGAGGAGGTGGCTTTGAGAGCGGCAATGAGGCTGCGGTTCAAAGGTCTATGGATCGATAAGGAGGCGGTGGTAGACACCACAACATACTAAGAGAGGCGGTGCAGAACACACCTATCTTGGGAGGAGTGGTTGATTCGATCGCACCCATAATCATTTCCAGGAGGCGCTTTGGGGTTTGTCTAAACACTGAGGACGCCTCCTTAACGGAGATCTCCATCTACACAGATGGCTCCAAAACAAATGAAGGTACCGGGCAGGCATTTTCTCCGATGACCTAGACCTTCATGAAAGTGTTGCGCTGGGCAGGCTGGTAACTGTCTTCCAAGCGGAGGTCATAGCCATCATGCACGGCGCTAACGCCATACTGGAACGTGGAATCCAGTACAAAGCTATACGCATCTTGAGCGATAGTAGAGCAGCTCTTCTGAGCTTAAACAAGCAGAAGCTTCTCTCGGGGGTGGTATACCAATGCCATCGTGTTCTCGAGCTCGTTTCTGATACAAACGCCCTTGAACTGGTTTGGATCAAAGGGCATTCAGGAGTACATGGTAACGAACAGGCAGATTCTTTGGCGAGGCAGGGAGCGGCTCGGGGTTTTGTCGGCCCTGAGCCATCGGTTGCTATTGCGCCATCTGTGGTGTTCTCCATGATAAGACAAATAACCCACCGCCGTCACAAGGATAGGTGGGCTTGTACATTAAGCTGCCGGCAGGCAAAATGTTTATAAGGTCTCCCATGACCAAAATAGAAAAATTTGTCATACGCTTGCCAAGACAGAAACTACGGCTACTAGTAGGTATTCTGTCCGGGCATTGCACTTTAAGGAAGCACCTGCACAGGATGGGTCTGTCAGACAACCCCACCTGTCGCGGCTGTCAACAGGAGGATGAGACGGCGGAGCACATTCTGTGCACCTGTCCGGTACTCGCCCGACTTCGAGGATCCATGCTGGGGGACTTTTGGCCCGAGAAGGCCGGAATTCGAGACACCCCCTGGTCCGACATCCTCAAATTCACCTGCAAGGTCGGGTGGTTGAGCAATGAAGGACCAACCTAGGGCAAGGAAGGCAGCACAATGGGCCCACCAGGAGGCCTAAGTGCGCGTGGCTTTAAGTCACCCTTCCCAAGTTAATCAATCAATCAAGTATGTCCATGGACGGTGGACAATGAAATTGAGGTTTTGTTCGCTGATTAATCTTCCTTGCATCTAAACATAAACGAATACTATTACCTTTTTTCTTCGCCACAACCAACGAATTTAGAAAATGTGTATTTGAGAGCTCAATTATGCTATCGTTCAACATCTTAGTTAGCTCTTGATTTACTTGTTCTCTATATGCTGCACGTAGTGGATAAATTTTTGCATTAAACGCTTCAGAATTATCTACTTCTAAAACATGCTTGTAACCTAACCATGTGTTCGTCTCTACACCTGCTAATTCAGAATGTTTATTCAATAACGCTTGTACCTTTTCCAACCTCTCCTCTGGACATTTGATTGTGTCGATCTCTTTAAGCTTTCCTTCATCTAATTCCATAAGATTAATACTCAAAGCCGTGTCATCATCTGTGACCTCATAACTTGCTTTCCAGGGCAACATCCTATCCCTAATTCTCACTATCCTTCTCTCCATATCTATAATTAACCCCAACTTCACCATACAATCAACACCTAAAATCCCCTTAAATTTCAGTCCAGGCACAATAACAAACTCCTGCTCACAGCTTACTGAACCTATCTCTACTCTTAGCACCACAACGCTATTCACCACAGCAAATCTCTTTTTATTCGGAGCTACCAAATGACTCCTTTTTATTGGCATAATCCTATTACACACCTTTTCCCTAATTTCGCTGACGAATTCCTCCGATATCAAACTTGCCTCAGCTCCGGAATCGAGCAACGATCCTATATTATGATCAAAAATCTTTACATCTATTATTGGCAAACAAAATTTTTCCGCTATTTCTGATGCAACTTCTTCATAGATTTTTTGAAATTCTCGCGGATGTTCGTATTTATACGCATGTAAGTCTAGTGGTTTGTCTCTGTCTAAAAATCATGTCTATTCCTATTTTCCCCACTGAGTCCTTGTTGTCCTCCAACTACCTTCGGATATGTCTGTGGTGTAGTCTCCGCTCTAGTACTCCCCTCAATGTCCCGTACAGCTGTCGTCGTCTGCGTCCTATCCAAATCTGGTGAGCTATTCTGTCCCTGTACCCTAGGTCTCGGCGTCGGTCCTCTGTTCGCACCATTACTTCGGAAAAATGGCCTCCTAGGTTCCCAGTTGTGTCCAGAATTTCTGTTAAAATTAGTTGCTCGTCGCTGGAAATTGTCCCCCTGTTCTCGAATTTAACCAAATTAACGTTCCTTTCCCTACTTTCTCTTGGTCGTACTGTGCTTACATCGACATACCTCTGCAGGTATTCTAAGAATGGTTCCCTCTCCACGATATTTTCAACGCCACATGTTGCCTAACCTCAACTTTAAGATGTCGCGAAAGATACTTAATGATTTGTCGGTCCGTCAAACGTGGGCGATTTTATTAGTAATTAATTATTATCCTAGTTCTAAATTTAAGCATAAAAATTAAACCTACATTATCTCACCTAATCTTATCCCTATTTAATTTATATTGCAACGTTTTAAATTCTAAATTAATTCCTACATACAAGGTACTTACAAATAAATAAATGAAATAAATGTTTGACTTATGTACACCTATCTAAGCTTATAAATCCACAGTAATATATATATATATATATATATATATATATATATATATATTATAATATATTATAAAGGGGTGAGGGAGAAAACTGGAGTACAGATGGTTTTTATATATACTGTAATACAAGACTCAAGTTTAATCAAAACAATTAGTGAGGTGAGAAACGATGCTAATTGGCAAAATGCTTTATTTTCGAGTGAATATTACTTTGTAGATTAATAATTATACTTGTCCAGAAGGTGTTTGACTTTTAATTTAGAAATGAAATGAGTAGCAGTCACATGTAAAATTAAACGAGGGTGAAACATATAAAAAGTTTGTCTAAATATGCTTTTTAACATTAATGAATATTATTATACAATGCAATATTTGTTTGTACCAATCAAAAGGCCATGTAAATGTAGGGAAGACTAAGCTAAGGTGGTTTTGAATGTACAATTATGATTTAAAAATTTTTGATTTATATATAAAGTAAAATAGTAGGTATTGTATTGGTTGCTAGGTTACGAAAGATGTGATGGTTGTTGATTTTTTCTTTTGATATATATGATTGTTATTTGTTATTTTGGAAGGGTTGTAATTAATTTTGATGATGATAAACTGTTGAATAAAATAGTACTTGTTATTGGAGAGCTGTGGTTTTATTCCTAAAAATAAAATTATTAATACAGTGATTAAAGGTCGAATGTTAAACAAGCTTAGAGTACATACACTATTTCAAAGTAAATATAAAGGTGTCCAACCAAAATTTGAAGATACTAGGAGCAAGCCGTTTTGGTGTAAAAGTTAGAGCAACGAGGCATAGAGAGGATACCCGTAGAGCTAGAAGAAAACACTGCTGGTATCATTTGCATTGGTCCAAGTCTGGAAGGTGAAGCAGCATACTGTACAAGTATTCCGTAATATCAATTTAAATAATTAATTCATTCTTAAAACCATCTAAAATTTAACCAAATATTAAAACAAACAATATTGTTATTAGGTAACTGCCCTGATATCCTGTAGGTGCCTGCATCAATTGTAAACAAGCACAAACACACGAATCTGGATATTAAGGTATTGTTTCAAGTTTTTTTTATAAATATTAACTCTTCAAAATTAAGATAAAGCATTTAATTCAATGAGCATTGTTTTCACTGCTTAGAGGTATCTGCATTACCATCTACAGTTGTTTTGCATTTGTAAACTATTAGATTGGGCCAACAGAGAAAGAGGGTGCCAGGTGTTGGTTTTATATATATTTGTATGCGAGCTTATTGGAATATAGAACCCAGTTCAAATAAGTTCTATTCAAAACAAAACAAAGTAACCCTGAGATTAAGAGATATCAGTTCTGTAGCCGAGGTGTATTTGGTATAAATTAGCAACACCATTTTATTAAACTGCACACAACCAATCTCTGAAGTTTTTTTTTTAGTTGCTTGACAATAAAGGTTTTTTTTATAACAAGAGATTAACATTATAATCAATTAAAGCGACACCCGATAGTGGGGCTGGAAGTGTGCAATATATATGGCAATCCCAACGTGGGGCTAAATATAATATAATATAATATATATATATATATATATATATATATATATATATATAGTAATGAGTTTCTTTTTCTTTTTTCGAACGTAATATACAATTGGAATAATAGAGAATGTCAAATAATTTTTGGGATGAATTTCGTTCGGATGGTTTTTTTTTTTATAATATTTAAATGAAAATCATTTGTTGATAATCAACGTTTCGGACTTTATTTAGACCTTAATCTTGATTCTAAAAGTATAATACATTAATAGCTAGAATAATGGTTGAGTACTTACAAAAACTTGATTTCTTAAAGAATTAAATTGACAAACATTTTGACATTTGAGAAAATTATACAGTATGAACGTCAAATTGAAGTAGACTACTTATTTAAATGTATTTAATATGTAAACGTTTTTTTAAAAAAGGTTGTTAGAAGCAAGGTTGTAGGTAGTATTGTGTTTATCAACAAAGCTATAGACTATTGATTGAAATTATATAGTAGAGTGTAAATATTTGTGAGATTGTGTGTGTCTGTTTTAAAGTTTAAACTATTATTGTCTTTTTGTATATAGTATGATTCTAAAAAACAATCTGTTAACATAGTTACATTCTATATCTAAAATCTTAGTGTCATCCCAGTTGACTATGTGTTTAGTCTCATGTATGTGTGATGCAAGAGCACATGATTTTTTACCAATTTTGGCGTCACTTTTGTGTTGTGTGAGTCGAGATCTTAGCCACTGATTTGTTTGTCCTATGTACGTCATGTTACAAGAACACTTGATGCTGTATATTAAGTTACTACATATTGGTTTGATAGTTGCATTTTAATTTTGTAAAAGATTGTTAATAGATTTATTGTATTGATAAACAATTTTGATATTATTGTTAATTATTATTTTATGTATTGCCGGTGTAAGATTGTTAATATAAGGTATTTTTTGTAAATAACGATGTTAGGAGGTTCTGTCTGTGTCGGTTCTATTTGTGTCGGTTTTGTGTTTGAAAAATAAGTTTTTTAAAAGTATTTTAGGATATGCATTATTTTCTAAAATGTTTTGTAATAATTTAAGATTTTCAGCTACAAACTGAATATCACATATTTTATTATTCTATTTTTAGGGCCAGTACAGTGTTTATTTTGTGTTGGTAAGAATGATTAGAAAAATAATTTATATAGCGACCAGAGTTTGTTGGTTTTTTATAATAGTTGAATATAATATGATTATCATCGTTTCTTATCACAAGCGTATCTAAAAAAGGGATGCTTTTATTTTTTTCTAATTCTAAAGTGAATTGCAGATGAGGATTGAATTGATTAAAACAAATTAAAGTTTCATTAATTTTATCATATGGTATAGAACATAAAATGTCATCTACGTATTTAATTAAAAAAGGTGTATGAAAGGTAAGGGATTGAATAACATTGTCCAATAAGTTATCCATCACTATTTGGGCAATTATGGGAGACAGTGGTGAGCCCATTGGTGTACCAGAGAGTTGTATATAGTATTGATTTTCAAAAATAAAAAATGTGTTATTGAAAATTAACCTTATTGTTGTGATGAAAGAATCTTTAGAAAATTTGCAGTGTGGTTCAATCATATTCCACTTTTCTGTTATTAGATCTAGAACTAATTGCAATGGTATATTAGTGAAAAGGGATGTAACATCCAATGATATTAATATATGATTTTTAGGTAAACGAAAATTTCTATATTTATCAGTGAAGGAGAAAGTGTCTTTTGTGTTGTATCCTTCTAGAGGGAATGATAGTGTTAAAATTTTGGATATGTGTAGTGACAATTTATAAGTAGGAGTGTTGATAGAAGAGATTATAGGACGTAAAGATAAAGTTGGTTTATGGATTTTAGGTAAACCATAGTATTTTCCAGGGATTGAATTATTAATAGTGAGATTTTGTTTTTCTATTTTGGTTAGGTGGTTTTTATTTTTTAGTAGTTTTAAATGATCATTGACTTTTTTTTGAGTGGTAAAGGTTGGATCTCTAGGTAATTTTTTATATATTTTGGGGTCATTTAGTAATTCCATTGATTTTTCAATGTATTGGGATTTATTCATTACAACAGTAATAGAACCTTTATCAGCTCTGGTGACTAAAATTGGTAAAAAATCATGTGCTCTTGCATCACACATACATGAGACTAAACACATAGTCAACTGGGATGACACTAAGATTTTAGATATAGAATGTAACTATGTTAACAGATTGTTTTTAGAATCATACTATATACAAAAAGACAATAATAGTTTAAACTTTAAAAACAGACACACACAATCTCACAAATATTTACACTCTACTATATAATTTCAATCAATAGTCTATAGCTTTGTTGATAAACACAATACTACCTACAACCTTGCTTCTAACAACCTTTTTAAAAAAAACGTTTACATATTAAATACATTTAAATAAGTAGTCTACTTCAATTTGACGTTCATACTGTATAATTTTCTCAAATGTCAAAATGTTTGTCAATTTAATTCTTTAAGAAATCAAGTTTTGTAAGTACTCAACCATTATTCTAGCTATTAATGTATTATACTTTTAGAATCAAGATTAAGGTCTAAATAAAGTCCGAAACGTTGATTATCAACAAATGATTTTCATTTAAATATTATAAAAAAAAACCATCCGAACGAAATTCATCCCAAAAATTATTTGACATTCTCTATTATTCCAATTGTATATTACGTTCGAAAAAGAAAAGAAACTCATTATATATATATATATATATATATATATATATATATATATATATTATATTATATTATATTTAGCCCCACGTTGGGATTGCCATATATATTGCACACTTCCAGCCCCACTATCGGGTGTCGCTTTAATTGATTATAATGTTAATCTCTTGTTATAAAAAAAACCTTTATTGTCAAGCAACTAAAAAAAAAACTTCAGAGATTGGTTGTGTGCAGTTTAATAAAATGGTGTTGCTAATTTATACCAAATACACCTCGGCTACAGAACTGATATCTCTTAATCTCAGGGTTACTTTGTTTTGTTTTGAATAGAACTTATTTGAACTGGGTTCTATATTCCAATAAGCTCGCATACAAATATATATAAAACCAACACCTGGCACCCTCTTTCTCTGTTGGCCCAATCTAATTGAAGAAAGTTAAACCATAGCAATAGTGACTTAATGAGAAGGTTTGTAAAACCAAATGAGCGATACTATAATCACTGCTAAATTTGCGGAACTTAGTAGACCCTGTGTTAACAGTGTTTTGCAATTGTCATATTCGTAAAGCTTGAGGAACTTAAACTATATATCAGTTGACAATTCGATTTCAAATATAGCCGTCATTCCAAAAAAATTTAATACAGAGATATTTGTTCTTAAAAAGGGAAATTGTTGACTCCTGATTTTCCAAAGATTTTTAAAATTGTCGATGTAGCTTAATATGACAATAAGTATGAAAAACCTTTGTTCGTTATTTGAGGATGAAAGACTATCCAAAACTATGGTTTACAAATGGTTCACAGAATTCAAGTGTAAAAGACAAGCGTTTGACGACAAGGTTCACGATGGATATTAATGCTGTACGTGGTAAGATTTTAGCAGATCCGCATAAGACATGTAGGGAGATTGGCATCATTAGGCATGGTGACGAAACACATACATGAAATTTTGCAAATCAGTTGCATGTCAGGAAGCTTTATAATCACAACCTAAAACACCTGCAAAAACATACACTTGTCTCGTGGTACAAGGAAAAGATAAAAGAATTCAAAGGTAGGCATTCAAGTTTTATATATAACATCGCAACAGGTGACGAATCATGGTTTTATTTAAATGAACCTAAAATCAAACAGCGATCAATTATACAGGTGTTTTGAAAATGATGTGTTCAAAAACCATTTCGAAACAATGGTCACCTGTTTCTTCGGAAAAACGAGTCATGTTGCATTGGGTAATCGATGGACAAGTAATGCAGAATGGTATGCTGCAATTTGTAAAGTAAAAGTAAACTGGCAAATCATTGTTCGTCGTCACAATGCAAGCGAGCACACAAACTGTCGAGTTTTTGACTAGTAACAACATCGAAATAATGACACATTGCCCATATCCGCCGGTTTTATCGCCATCTACTTCTTATCTAGGAATATAAAAATAAAATGCATGGCGATCGTTATTCTTGATCCGAAGCATTATACTCGTTTGCTTTAAAGGTACCTCGTTCAGTGTTTTGGCCTAGATAGTCAGGAATTATGGAACGTATATAAACATTACAGGAATTAAAAGAACTTAGTCAAATTAGTTATGTGCAGTAATTCAGTTTGTTGCGAAACTCCATGGGGAAACGAACAGCACGTCTCGAATGTCTGTGATAACCTTTCGTCTTTATCACACTTACGTCTTACACACATTAACGACACGCGATCATGACCATACCCGAACATAACCATCCACTTAAAATGCAATATTTTAAGGGAATGAGAAAATAGAAGTTTGGCATTTCCTCCACACGCCGGTACTACAGATTACCCGCTGCTGTACAGAAATGAGAGGAGATTGTAGGAGAGGACAGGTGTAATTTTATTTAAACGAATTAAAAGAAATAAGAGAAACGAAAAATATATTTTAAAAAAAATTGAAATTGAAACTACTTGGTGATATTAATCAACCATAGTGAGGTGAATTAGTTCATTGACCGGACTCACAAATATATTGCCGGAAGTTGAGGCGGAGAGAGACCTTTTCTATCCGAGCAATAGGTCAAGACAGGTAAACTTGACGAAACGGATAAAAGGACGACTTCTTCGGGTTGTAAATTCGGTGTGGAGGTATTCCGTTCGGGACGAAGTAACTGGTAACTTAAGTATTCGTTGAACCATCGATTCGAAAATGAAGACAAAAGTTGGCAAAACAAGAGCCAACGATTACAAAGTGAAATATTTTCCGAGACTGGCACTTTAGGAAAATCCAGAATGGGAGCGCCGATTAAAAAAATAGCCATGATCGGTACCGTCGTTAGGATCCGAGGAGAGAAAGCACAATGGTCGACTACTGAAAACAGCTTCAATCCAAAGAAAAAATGTGTTCAACTATTCCAATAGTTAGGGGCCAATTCCCGACAAGGCAACGTATAAAACCTTTAGAGGATTTTACACAAGACTCCCAAAGACCACCAAAATTTGAGGTTTGAGAAGGATTGAATTTTCAAACAATTTGCAGGCAGACGAAGTTTGTATAAAGCTGGTCTTTATTTTGCAAAAGTCAAGTTCTGCTTTTTTAATTCGCAGTATGCTCTAACAAAGTTGGTACCATAGTCTGAAAATAAAGTATACGGCGTGCCCATACGAGAAGCAAATTTTAAAAACATGCTATGAATGCGTCAGTAAATAGTTCCGAAACGATTTCCAAATCTACAACATTATTTCACATGTATAAAAAAACACATAAACAAGTTTTCGTAACAGGTGCGTTTCTGCTCTTGTTTTCAGTGGAAAAGGACCTGCAAAGTCAATGCCGACTTCAATGAAAGCGTTGCTATTCGAAATCGGACATTAGAGGAGGCAATGGTTTACGTTTTGACTGTAACGCTTAAAGCAATTAAAAATATGTGTTAAACTTAAGACAACTAGACTAGGAACAAAAAAACGAAATCGGCAACGGAAGGTTTGCCCGAACTACAATAACAAACAAGGAAAAGTAAGAAAATGAATGCCACGCAAACGTAGCCGGTGATGGGGAGGGGAGGGTCGAAACAAAAGAACGCGTAACCCAATACGCCCTGAAACAAAATGATTAGTAAATACACAGCATATACGAGGGGTGACAGGAAAGTAAGGTTTCCAACGCTGTAACTTCGCCGGGTTCCGCGCTAGGCGAAATCTGGTAAGAGCGCGGTGTTGCCTGATTCCCCTACTACAACTTAGCTGCTGGGCGCGTCATTGCCCGACCGCTCAGTCTTGGCTGAGCAGCCGTCAACAATGGAAGTACCCCTCGCGTCAGCGTCCAAGTGCGAATTGCGTTCGGTGATACGTTTCTCAAGTGCGAAAAAGGTGACATCAAAAGAAATTCATCGTCAATTGGTTGAAATTTACGGGGAAAACTGTATGAACATTAAAAACGTGCGTAAGTGGTGCCGCGAGTTTAATTCCGGGCAAAGTAACGTTCACGACGAGGAGAGAAGTGGCCGGCCGCCGCTCTCGGATGAGATTGTTCGGGCATTAGAGGCGGAAATGCTCAGAAATCGCCGCGCGACTGTTAAGGACTTGGAAGGAAAGAAGAAGTTTGAGTCGGACGCGGAGGTTAAAAAAGAGGTCAACACCTGACTGCGCGAGGCCTACGCAAAGTGGTACGACACCGGCATACAAAAGTACATCACGCGGATGCGGAAAGTGTTTAAAAAAATGGCGATTATGTTGAAAAATAGCAAAGACCTTGGCTTTTCCAACGATGTATCACACTTTGTAAATAAATGTCATTTTCTATGAAAAAAAAATAGGAGACCTTATTTTCCTGACCCCTCGTACATGCGGACAGAACACTAGTCTATGCAATACAATACCCTACTAATGACACAGAAAAATAAACAGAATAGTTATGGGTTTTATTTCAGCATGTCTATAAATATTTATACCCCTTTACACATATTATTTAAAAAGCATATATAAATATAAATATAACAAGAATCTTACCTACTTACTACTTGACTATTGCGAGCTCGCCTCAATAGAATATACTAAATCTAAGACACGACATAAATATTTAAAGTAGTGTACTTGGCGCACTAAAAAGAACAACACCAGTAACTAATCAAATATTACAGCTGATGGAAAATTATCAAGTCCATATACAATTTCGAAATCAATTCTTTTACTTATCCTTCAAGATAAAGACAATATCAAAGGAAATTTACTCTAAATCCTTATTCTAATAATATCAGCATTAAATAATTAACAATGGTTTGCTCATTAATTTTCTTAATATTTATATATACAAACAAAATCACCTATCGCAAGTAAAGCAATCGTTACCTTTTGGCTATGATGATACTCCGCAAGTAGACTAAGGGCTTTTAGTAACTGCACTGTATTTGTTTCATTATAACTTAATCTGCATAAACGACAGCCAAACGAAATGTGTTGTAGCATCAATATGAGATTTCTGTGTTAAAAATGTTGGTTAAATCCAGCTTGAAAACATTAAAAATTCTATTAAGGAAACATCGCCCTACAATTACCTATTAGTCACATAAAAAGAAAGCAAATTTTTACCGCACAGATTTTGTAACTTCCCGTTTGAGTTTATAACATTCATTAAAAAAGAATTCACGCAAAATAAAACTCGAAATATAGTGAACCAGTTCAACAAATGTATTTAAATTGTTTCGTAATAATACTCTCAGAAAACCCATTACAGAATAGAAATAACTTTAAGCATATTTCTAGCACTTGAAAATAACATAACCGATTTATCTAATTACATTTAAACCAGGTCATTTAACTACAATAAATATTGAATACTAATCCAAAAACTAACATTTATTAAAACAGCGTATAGAGCGAAAAGATGAAGAAAATATTTAAACTACGAAATGGAACGTAACATATATCTACATAAAACAGATCGTGAAGAATTAATTCAATAATGACGTTGAGTAAACGCTGAGTGGTTTAAACGCCAGAACGCAGGGATGCCTTGTAATAATGATTTGAAATAAGAGCGGTCGGGAGCGCATTCTTGGGCAATGTTAGAGGATGCTTATATTCATAGGGAAATAGTGTGTATTTTATTCTACCATTTACCCTGAAGACACTATTTGAATCTAGAAAGTGAGTTAATATGCGTAGATAGTCCTCAAGTAGCTTTTTTTAATTTAAAGAAATCGATTTCTTTGTCAAAATCCACGACTTAAGTAAGTTTGACGCAGACTGCCAAAAACCTTTAATTTTGGGGATCGAAAGGTAACTAGTACGTCAAAATTTCTGGTTACAGCTTTTGACAAAACGTAAACAATGTGTGATTATACGCTCAAGTCCCGATAAGGAAGAAAACAAAGAGATAATTTGCTCACAAAAAGATAACTCGGTCGTTGCTAAAAACACCGCGGAATTTTTAGTTCGCGCAATTCTAAACTAGGGAGCGTGTGAAAAGTTGTACTCGAAAACACAGTATCTCCACAAAGTCGAAATACTGTAGATCTACGCCATAATAATTAATTATGAATTATTTTATTGGGTGATAAACTATTAGAAGCGGCATTTGCCGTGAGAGATTTGAGACGATCAACCTTGCTTTTAGCTGTATCAAATGGCACAAACTGTGGCTGCGCTGGTATTGTGCAAGTACACGGCAGCGCCGTATCCATTCATGTATCCACCACAGAAACATATTAATAGATACGTGGCAGTCACAGTGAACAACATTTGAGGAATTCATAACTGTGATAAACAACACAGTTGAGAGGAGGTGAATGCCCTTGGTTGGCAAGAAGAGGCGCAAGAGTTTGAACTCAATCCAGCTCAGGAAGCCACAATTATTGCAAGAAATACTTTAAAAGAAATACTACGGGCGTTAACCAATCCATTTGAAAAGCACTTGTGTAATAGGTAAATGCGTCTTCATGGGGGTTCCAAACTAATTCGAGGGTTTTTATTTCCCAAGCTTTATCTGAAAATTGAACGGAAGGTTCCAAATCGGAAGTAGCGAAGGGTGCTAGTAAATCTTTAGAATTGATGAACCGTTCCTGTATAAGGAATCCTGCTCGACTCAATAATTCGTTTAATTCAAGCTGCAGCTTTTCAGCTTGCTCGTAGCATTGTGTGCCGGAAACGGTCTCATTAACATATGTATGACACATCAGCGCTTTTGAAGCTAGCGTAAATTGTGAACCATCATCCGCAGGAGTTGATGTAAAACACGCTGCGCTAGATAGACAGAAGAACCGAGCGTATACGTTAATATTTTCAATTCGTAGTCTTTAACGGGTTGAGACGCTGACGCCAAAATATAGCTAAAATTGGCGACCTGCGGAGTTTAAAAGAATCATTCTATACATTATTTTTAAATCTCTGCTAAGGGCGATTTCATGACTCCGAAAAACAAAAATAATTTCAGAAAATCCTATTATAAATCAGTACCAACTAGCAACTGCTGGTTGATCGTATTGTCGTTTTTGTCTGGAGTAGAACCCATAAAAACAACTCTTAGATTGGTTATATTACTAGTGGTTTTGTAAACAGGATGGTGTGATAAAATATATTTCGAAGCTGTCCGAGCACTCTGCATGTGAGCAAGTTGTTCGTATTCGACTAAAAGTTCTCATATGAAGCGTGATTAATTGGAGAGCAAAGCAAGCGTTTTTCTAATTTAAAGTAGGTTTGAAGTTTTCCGATAAACCTACAGCTTAGAATTTAAATGGCAGCAAAACTACATATCGATCGCCAATGTGGTGAAGTGTTTAATTAAAATGCGTTCGCAATAAATATCTTCTGGGCTGTTTTTAACGAGATTGGGTTGTCGGATGTCATTGTGCATTAGTTATAAAATAATCCGTCAATTTATATTTCATCATTTATATATGTTATAGGATCAGTTATATGTATTTATATCTAGAATAATGCTAACCAACTATTGTTAAATCCGTGCAGAGGTTGTACTCTTTGTCTGGGATCTTCCCGCTTTCAGCCCCTTGCACCCTTGCGTTGTATACTATTACTCGCCTGACTACTTTAAGGTCTTTATGCAGTATTCATACGGTGTAGATGTATAACATACAAATTCAGTTGTAATGTATCATCTTATAACATGTAATAAATTTAAGTTGTTCTTTATGAGTATCATTTTATTACATTGCAAGACTCAACATAGCGCATCGAGCCGGGTGGTTTTTATAATTACTAGGGTATAAACACTCCAGAAGAAGGGTGCATGATATTCATCATCCCTCACGTAACGTCAAGGTCAGGTACCTGCTGCTTAGTGTAAGTCTGTTCCTTATTACTCATCCATTGTATTCACAAGGTTTATTTTATTATTGCTTCAACTGAACTGTATTGTATTGTGTATATACTGTAAATTTACAGGTAATAATTAATTTTAAAATCTATCACTACTACTACTATACTACTATACTATACTATACTACTACTATATTAACAATGAGGTTAGAGTATACCAAATTTATTACAATGGAGAAAGAACGACGGCAGTGTACCACAAAACGCGCTCAGATTAAGGCAACATTTACCCTTTTCACAAAATTCGTTGAAAAATTATTATCGGAAACAAAAGATGAAAATATTTTACAATTAAAATCGCGTTTAGAGCAAGCACTTCATATTTTAGAACAATTTAATAATATTCAAAGCGAGTTAAAACTACTACATCAAACTGAAATAAAAGTGACGAACGGCAAAACTTTGAAGATCGATTTTATAGCATTACCTCAAACGCAAAGCATTTATTTTCAAAACACGACAATAATTCATTAATGATTAATAAGGAATCAAACGGAAATGAAATACTAACGTCAAATAATTCAGATAAAAAATACTCTTCTCAATTAAAAGCTAAGGTTTAATTTCCGCTCCAAACTGTCAAAATTCAACGGCGATTATGACAGATGGAGTCAATTCAGGGACAGGTTTACGTCATTCTTCCTTACATAATATTAAAAAATTCTTTTATCTTTTAAGCTGTATCAAAGGGGATGCCGCTAAAGTTATCGAAAGCGTGAAAATAACGAAACCACGTAACAACTCCTAACATCGCTCTATCTAAATAAATCAATTATAATTAAAAACCACGTTGGGGAATTCTTTAAGTTATCCATGGCTAGTAAGGACGCTTACCCTATTTAAAAACACATTGAGTACTAAATAGATTATAAATAAATAAATATACATTTAGCAGATTTAGGGTTTAGCTGACACATTTATAATACAACACTATAATTTCTACATTTAAAATTATTTAACAAACATTTAACGGCCATCATTAAAGTAAAACAAGGTATGTTAGACACATTTGTCACAGAATAAATAATCACCTACCAGTTCAACATGAACCAGGCCTACTGTAAAATTGGGAAATAACAATTTAAATTATACATTTAATAGATCCGACACGCTCTTTAAACAATTAATGAAAACCAACAAAAGAAAAACTATAAAGAATAATATACTACCCAGTCACTCGCGTTGATCAAATCGAATTTTTGTTACTGTTGTTGAGGACTCTAAAATTTAACAAATACGAATATATAGAGTTTAAATTATTCGAATCAGACTTAAAATTAAGGACATCTTTAGATGTATTAATGTGAGCCATTTCTAGGAAAAGTCTGCTTTTGTACCTGACTTCTTTGTCTAAAATAGTTACTCCTCCAAATTTAGGTATGTGACCAGTTTGTTTGGTATGGAGCGCTAAAGCACAGGAATTTTTAGAAATTTTACAGTCACTTTTATGCTGAACAATTCTACTCCGCAGCCATTGTGAGATGTGGCCTATGTAGATTTGGTTACAATCTCCACATGGAATGGAGTATACTACATTAGAATTGTTCAGCATTGGAGTTCTGTCTTTTAATTTAGAGAAAAGTGTTCCTACTGTAAATGGATTATACCGAGTTATAGTGATAGACCGATCCGCTAATATATTAACTATTTTATTAGTTAGGTTTTTGACTAGAGGAAGTTTTTTGAAAATTGTGCTTTGTGTTTGGATAGTCACGTTTTTGGTTATGTTATTGGAATGAAAAGTGACTGTAAAATTTCTAAAATTCCTGTGCTTTAGCGCTCCATACCAAACAAACTAGTCACATACTTAAATTTGGAGGCGTAACTATTTTAGACAAAGAAGTCAGGTACAAAGGCAGACTGTTCCTAGAAATGGCTAACATTAATGCATCTAAAGATGTCCTTAATTTTAAGTCTGATACGAATAATTTAAACTCTATATATTCGTATTTGTTAAATTTTAGAGTCCTCAAAAACAGTAACAATAATTCGATTTGATCAACGCGAGTGACTGGGTAGTATATTATTCTTTATAGTTTTTCTTTTGTTGGTTTTCATTAATTTTTTAAAGAGCGTGTCGGACTATTGAATTTATAATTTAAATTATTATTTCCCAATTTTACAGTAGGCCTGGTTCATGTTGAACTGGTACGTGATAATTTATTCTGTGACAAATGTGTCTAACATACCTTGTTTTACTTTAATGATGGCCGTTAAATGTTTGTTAAAAAATTTTAAATGTAGAAATTATAGTGTTGTATTATAAATGTGTCAGCTAAACCCTAAATCTGCTAAATGTATATTTATTTATTTATAATCTATTTAGTACTCAACGTGTTTTTGAATAGGGTAAGCGTCCTTACTAACCATGGATAACTTAAAGAATTCCCCAACGTGGTTTTTAATTAGCAGGTTGTAGGTCAGCTGGTTATTCAAGCGTACTCTTTATAGCTGACCTACAACCTATATCAATCAATATATTCAACGTTATACTACATAATATATATATATATATATATATATATATATTCGTGTGTGCAATTTGGATTAAAGTATCCATCGCAATCCCCTCTCTTAGTTTTACATGGGAACTCATTGTTTCCAAATTAGATTCATTGTAGTACGTTTTAAGCTTTTGATGAAATAAGCAATATCGCTTAATCCAATGCGTGTGAAGTTAGCACCCCATTTTTAAAAATCATTATTTTGAAAGTTGTTCCAGATTGTTCTAATCTTGTACCGCATTGTTCCAATCCGACATTACTTTATTCCAAAAGATTCCTCGAATATTTGGAAAAAACCCATTTTGTTACTGGCACCCCATTTATCGAAAATCGCGGTTTTGGCCATCGCTTAACATTGTTCTAGTTGTTCCAAACATTGTTCCAAAAGGACAATTCTGTATCTAAACGATTCTTCAAAAAAACGGCAAAAAACATTTTTTTGCTGGCACCCCATTTTTCAAAAATCGAATTTTGGCCCTCGATTAAGATTGTTCTAGTTGTTCCAAACATTGTTCTAAAAGGACAATTCCGTATCTAAACGATTCTTCAAAAAAACGGCAAAAAACATTTTTTGCTGGCACACCATTTTTCAAAAAACGAAATTTTGGCCCTTGATTAAGATTGTTCTAGTTGTTTCAAACATTGTTCCAAAAGGACAATTCCGTATCTAATCGATTCATTAAAAAAACGGCAAAAAACATTTTTTGCTGGCACCCCATTTTTCAAAAATCGAAATTTTGGCCCTCGATTAAGATTGTTCTAGTTGTTCCAAACATTGTTCCAGAAGGACAATTCCGTATCTAAACGATTCTTCAAAAAAACGACAAAAAAACATTTTTTTGCTGGCACCCCATTTATCAAAAATCGAAATTTTGGCCCTCGATTAAGATTGTTTTAGGTGTTCTAAACATTGTTCCAAAAGGACAATTCCGTATCTAAACGATTCTTTAAAAAACGGCAAAAAAACATTTTTTTGCTGGCACCCCCTTTTTTAAAAATTAAAATTTTGGCCCCCGATTAAGATTGTTCTAGTTGTTCCAAACATTGTTCTAAAAGGACAATTCCGTATCTAAACGATTCTTCAAAAAATGGCAAAAAACGTTTTTTTGCTGGCACCCCATTTTTCAAAAATCGAAATTTTGGCCCTCGATTAAGATTATTTTAGGTGTTCTAAACATTGTTCCAAAAGGACAATTCCGTATCTAAACGATTCTTCAAAAAAACGGCAAAAAAACTTTTTTTTTCTGGCACCCCCTTTTTCAAAATTCAAAATTTTGGCCCCCGATTAAGATTGTTCTAGTTGTTCCAAACATTGTTTCAAAAGGACAACTCCGTATCTAAACGATTCTTTAAAAAAACGACAAAAAACTTTTTTTTGTTGGCACCCTATTTTTCAAAAATCGAAATTTTGGCCCTCGATTAAGATTTTTCTAGTTGTTCAAAATATTGTTCCAAAAAAACAATTCCGTATCTAAACAATTCTTCAAAAAATCTGAAAAAAACATTTGTTGACAAACAAGACTGCCGGGCCAAGAGTAAACATAACTTTCCCTTCTTGCTCCAATGGCTAACTTTTTGTTCTGATCTGTTCTAAGCCCACAAAACATAGTTCTGCGGTATGAATCTCCTAGGCGTCGCCGTGGATCAATGTAGTAAGCGTAAGACTACGGATCCCAAGGTCCCGGGTTCAAATCCCGACACGGCCGACTGCTTGAAAAATGACAGGTGAGCATTTTTCACAAAAACTACGCCCTCGTTCGGATGAGAGGTTAAATGGAGGTCCCGTGTGTGAGTGTTGTCACGCACGTTAAAGATCCCTACCTTGTCTGGAACGGCAAGGGTTCGGCAAAATTCTAAATTTCCAGGCAACAAAAACTCGCCTCCTGGCCAATGTAGTACCTACGGGTGGAGCATTGGAAATGTAAATGAACGGTATGAATCTCCTATCACCAGCGGTTCTCCCAAAAATCGATGTTTTTACTATATCGACAAGAGTAAACATAGCCTTCCTTTTTTGTTCCAATGGCTAACTTTTTGTTCTGAGCTGTTCTAAGTTTAGAAAACATAGTTCTGCATTATGAGTTTCCCATCGCCACCGGTTTTCCCAAAATCGATGTTTTTACTGTATGGACAAGAGTAAATATAGTTTTCTCGTTTGTTCCATATAGCTAGCTTTTCGTTCTGACCATATAATAGTCATCCTTTTCATTACAAAAATAAGAAAGAAATTATGAATGGAAGTGTTTGACAAGGATCTTATGTCATGGAACGATACGCCAATAAAATCTACGTGGATTTTTCCTAACGAAAAGAAAATCTCACCAACCACAACGAGAACAAACATATAAGATATATTTAGGAGTACATGTTTATAATAAAATATTAATAGAATTTAATAATAATAATAATAATAATAAAATAAGTCATATATTTGCCATGAGTTTGGTGTAATGTATTTCAAAACAGTTTTATACTCCCGTGTAGAAAGTTCCACTTAACACACCAATATTTAAACGTGAAGTACTATTTCACACACCGGTGCGTGAAATGCAATGTAATCCATATGGGATTTACTTCACGCATACTTGCCATAAGAGCCCATGTACTTTTACACACCAGTCACAAGTAAATATGTTGCTGTGCGTACTATATTTTGATAAGTATTTAGAAATGTCACAGCAAATGTCAAAAACAAAAAATTTTAAAAATGCGTTTTAATTCAATGTCGTAGAAAAAGAATAGTGTGCAACACGTGTGTGGAGTCAGTTTATACACTCGTTTGGATTGCAACACTCGCTTGCAGCTCGTGTTGCAAACTCCTCACTCGTGTATAAAATGTGACTTCACGCACTTGCTATACAATATACTATTATGTCTCTACATAGAAACACAAATGTACATTCAGTTTTGGTTCAACGCAAACTGTCTTTGGCTTACGTAACAAGTCGTCATGTTGAATCCATTTAGCATTATTACGTATGTACGCTGTGTAATGTCCAATGGATATTTCAGATTCATTTCCGTGGTACACAACGCATCCAACATGAGTGTAGGTAGTGCTGCTTATTTAGTTGAATAAAAAATGGAATGTCATCCAAAGCGGTTATCACCGAAGATTCTATAAACAAGTGTTTACCATATGTAATACTTGTTGATCGGTCCTCATCACATTTGATACATTTAAGGTTTGAAATTTTTCCCTCCATTATCGCATCAACAAGTACATATTTCTACGTAGCTATAATTTTCGGCAAATATATATTCACATATATTAGCGATGTTCGATAATGCGTCGATTGTTTCAACATCAAGCGTTGTCGAATCTTGTAAAAAATAGGTGACACTTTTTAAAATTTGGGCTCTCAGTTTATAATTTTTTTTAGTAGGACCTAATTGTACGAAGGACTTTATATATTTAAACGCGTTTGTCGTAGCTGTATGGACAGATTCTTTAAATTTATCATGCACGCATGCCGCGGCAATAATTTGCACAATACTATCAAAACCACAAGTGTTTTTGACGATTATGATACTGGAACCTATTTTTAAAACTGAAGAAATATTGCCTTGTAACACACCTAAAGTAACATGTTTTTTATTAATGTTGAACGTGTCTCAACCAGGACATGCGTCTAGGTAAGCACGTTTAGCTTTTTTAACGTTCTTATTTCTCCAGTTTTGTTCCGCCGCTAACTCACAAGATTCTTCATCCGATTCCTCAGAATTTAGCGGTATTTGAGTATCTGATTTCGGATATTCGAGAATTTCAGTTGAATCTAACATTGGTATCTCGTGATTCGTATTAATTTTTGATATAGGTGGTGATATCGGTCTGTTAACTTCCGACATAGCCAGCATTTGAACAAAAAAAGAAGGCTATGTTTACTCTTGTCGATATAGTAAAAACATAGATTTTTGGAAGAAGCGCTGGTGATAGGAGATTCATACTGCAGAACTATGTTTCCTAGACTTAGAACAGCTCAGAACAAAAAGTTAGCCATTGGAACAAAAAAGGATGGCTATGTATACTCTTGTCGATTTAGTAAAGACATCGATTTTTGGCAGAACCGCTGATGAAAGGAGATTCATACTGCAGAATTATGTTTTCTAGCCATTGGAACAAAAAAGGAAGGCTATGTTTGCTCTTGTCGATATAGTAAAAACGTCGATTTTTGGGAGAACCGCTGGTGATATGAGATTCATACTGCAGAACTATGTTTTCTAGACTTAGAACAGCTCAGAACAAAAAGTTAGCTATTGGAACAAAAAAGAAGGATATGTTTACTCTTGTCGATATAGTAAAAACATCCGTTTTTGGGAGAACCGCTGGTGATAGGAGATTCATACTGCAGAACTATGTTTTCTAGGCTTAGAACAGTTGAGAACAAAAAGTTAGCCATTGGAACAAAAAAGAAGGATATGTTTACTCTTGTCGATATAGTAAAAACATCCGTTTTTGGGAGAACCGCTGGTGATAGGAGATTCATACTGCAGAACTATGTTTTCTAGGCTTAGAACAGTTGAGAACAAAAAGTTAGCCATTGGAACAAAAAAGAAGAATATGTTTACTCTTGTCGATATAGTAAAAACATCCGTTTTTGGGAGAACCGCTGGTGATAGGAGATTCATACTGCAGAACTATGTTTTCTAGGCTTAGAACAGTTGAGAACAAAAAGTTAGCCATTGGAACAAAAAAGGATGGCTATGTTTACTCTTGTCGATATAGTAAAAACATCGATTTTTTGATTGAACCGTTGGTGATAGGAGATTCATACTGCAAAACTATGTTTTCTAGGTTTAGAACAGCTCAGAACAAAAAGTTATCCATTGGAGCAATCAGGAAAAGGTATGTTTACTCTTGGCCCGGCCGTCTTGTTCGTTTTTTTGTTTTTTTGAAGAATCGTTTAGATACGGAATTGTCTTTTTGGAACAATGTTTGGAATAACTAGAACAATCTTAATCAAAGGCCAAAATTTCAATTTTTGAAAAATGGGATGCCAGCTAAAAATGTTTTTTGCCGTTTTTTTGAAGAATCGTTTAGATACGGAATTGTCCTTTTGGAACAATGTTTGGAACAACTAGAACAATCTTAATCGAGGGCCAAAATTTTGATTTTTGAAAAATGGGGTGCCAGCAAAAAATGTTTTCTTTCGTTTTTTTGGAGAATCGTTTCGATACGGAATTGTCCTTTTGGAACAATGTTTGGAACAACTAGAACAATCTTAATCGAGGGCCAAAATTTCGATTTTTGAAAAATGGGGTGCCAGCAAAAAAATGTTTTTTGCCGGTTTTTTGAAGAATCGTTTAGATACGGAATTCTCCTTTTGGAACAATGTTTGGAACAACTAGAACAATGTTAAGCGATTGCCAAAATTTCGATTTTTGAAAAATGGCGTGCCAGCAAAAAATGTTTTTTTTCGTTTTTTTGAAGAATCGTTTCGATACGGAATTGTTCTTTTGGAACAATGTTTGGAACAACTAGAACAATCTTAATCGAGGGCCAAAATTGCGATTTTTGAAAAATGGGGTGCCAGCAAAAAAACGTTTTTGCCGTGTTTTTGAAGAATCGTTTAGCTACGAAATTGTCCTTTTGGAGCAATGTTTGGAACAACGAGAACAATATTAAGGGATGGCCAAAACCGCGATTTTTGATAAATGGTGTACCAGTAACAAAATAGTTTTTTCCAAATTTTCGAGGAATCTTTTGGAATAAAGTAATGTCGAATTGGAACAATGCAGTACAAGATTGAAACAACCTAGAACAACTTTCAAAATCATGAATTTTAAAAAATGGGGTGCTAACTTCACACACATCTTAATCCATGTGTATTTACAGCGTCTTTGATCGTTTTTTGGGATTGTTCTCATCCAAGATCAGTTGGTCTCGCTCTCAGACTGTCTATCACTACTTTGAAGTTGCATCAAATCAGCCAAAGAGATCATAACAAAAATCATTTCACCTAGACAATTTTTAATATGTTCATTTATTCTGTCTCGAATTGGATTAGTTATCTTAGTTAT
This sequence comes from Platerodrilus igneus, assembly GCA_036346225.1. Lineage (NCBI taxonomy): Eukaryota > Metazoa > Arthropoda > Insecta > Coleoptera > Lycidae > Platerodrilus > Platerodrilus igneus. Next base: position 11,705,905 of record JARFIW010000791.1, read on the forward strand.
AAAATTTTACAGCTGCACAAAGTGCGGATATTTCAAATTTCTTTAATGCTTAGCTGTTTGAGCTTCAGAATTCTAATAATCCTAATAATCATTTTGTACTCCATATCATGGATAAGAATTATAAAGTCAATTAATGAAATTTCAGTGTTTCAGCATTGATTGCTATTAGACAGCTATGTTTTTTAAAATATGCTTATATCGCAATAATATAAGAAGGCAACAATTTCAAAATCATAACGTTGTCTAAGCACTTATCAATCTGATATGTTGTCAACGAGTATATTTTGAACGAGTAAATGAAGTGAATTATTTTCTTAGTATTCAATTGCGTCATAAGAAATATCACGTGAACTCCTAGATCATTTCTATACGTCTTATCTATAATACCATTTAATTTCATTTGGGATAAGTAAAGAAATTAATACTATATCTAAGATAAGTCAAATGAATACTCGGAAGAAATTGTCGGGAAAGAACCTTTACTTAATTTGATTGATATGTGATATTAGGTCATTATGAAATAGTACTCAAAACAAAAGTAGCCATCATCTTATAGATTTTGCTATTGGAAAAGATTAATCAGTGAAAAATCAAAATCATTAAAGTGGGATGAAGCTGGTATCACAGTATGAAGCGCAAATTTTGGAACTACCTGCATTTGATTACGCCTTAATTGTGCCCAATTGTTAAGCTTCGACTGTATAATGTTCAGTACTCTTAGGACTTATCCTAAAGAAAATCCAATCCCATATCGACCAACATTCATTCCATCATATCTCCCAACGAGCAAATATTCTGCAAAGGCCACAGCACAGAGCACACTATCAAAGCCTTAGTACCAACAACCCAATCCTCTACCTACAAATACACTATAACGATATTTTTCGACTTTCGTTCTGCTCTTGACCATATTTAGTGTCCAAACCTCCCTAAATAGCTTAAAATCCACACTTTGCTTTTAACATTTTCCAAATAATGAAATCCTATTTAATCTCAAGAACAACTTAACTCACTACAAATTCCTGGGCATCCACTAAAACCCTTTCCGAAGGCTGTCCATAAGGCTCAATTCTGTCGCATATCTTTTAGAATATTGCAATAAATCCTTTTCTAAACCTAAACATTTTTAACACCCATACATTTGATTACGCAGACCACCTCAGTTTTCTTGTACACGGAAATTCCCGCTCTGCCTCTGCTTTTGCCTCTGACCTTATTTAATGTATTGCATCATACTACATCTTGAACAAACAACCTCTGTCCCCTCTTAAATCCAAAATGCTTTCCCTTAAAGAATACATAGATCTCCAACGAAACCCAAAAATCCAGATCCGAGGTTTTCCGATAACATTTTTCAACTCTGTAATCTACCTTGGCGTCAAGCTCTAAATCCGTCTCGTTATTCACTCCTACGTAAATAAAATCCGAACCAAGACTAAATTCATCTTGAACAATGTCTACCACTCACTACCTAAATTCACATTCCTCTACAGACTCACTCTTATCCAAATAATAATCCCTATAATACACTAGGGGGTCATGATATCAGTTAACCACTCCTCATGCCCGTCATATTTTAAATCCAATAATTCCACCTTAAAATAAAAAAGGAATGTTAAGAACGAACAAGTTATAAGCAAATTAGTTTGTTTATTGAAATTTTCAAGTTCAACTAAACATGTTTCTGCAAAGTTTATTTGTTTAAAAAATTCTTAAATTTGCAATTGAGAATGAAATTTGGTTAACAAAATTTTAGAACCATTTTCATCTATGCTGATTCCAATTTTAATAAAATAATTTACTCTGCATAACTCTGGAAGGTTTGCTAATTATCAAAATAGCTGTTTAAATGTTGTACTCTAATTTAATAATTTGAGGTTAATGTAGTTGATTTTGCTAAATTAGCTTTCCTATTTTTTAGTCAACAGTTTTAAATTTTATTATAATTATTTTCGTATTACAACTCGAGTTAAGGTTCGGGGCTTTGGAGCGGTGTTTTTAAAAACAATTCCGAAGACTTAACAAATTTTTTCGACACATGGCCGACTTCACTATGCACAGCTGCACCTGGCGTGTTCAGTTTAGGCACATGTCATTTGAAGGTTAGAGGTCGTACTATCGGTAAGAATGCATTAGTTTCTAAAATAATGCTGCCGTAACAAAGTTTATTACGTAAATTTTGCATGTAATGATTTTCTTTTGAAGCTTGTAACTACTTTAGGTTGCTGTATGCAATTTATTATGACTCGTATGAATAATTTTGTTAATTAATTTACCAAAAGCTCATTTTGTTAAAGTATAAAGTACAATGAGTACGACAATTTTTTGTAATTAATAGTGTGTTCAACCTAAGAATTATACCTTACCGGTTATACAGATGTAGACGTACAATGGTCATAGTTATATTGTTTATCACAAATTGAAATACCAACATGTTAATTTATAGGACGTAAGTCCTGTATGATGAAATTTGAACTTAGAGTATTTTATCAGCTTATAATATTTGCCAAAAGTTAAGTAAATTTTCTAAAACATTGTGAGGTCGTAGTAGCGCTACCGTGTCTATTTAATATAAAAAATAATGTCTATAATTAAACATCTGATTCAAAAATTACATTTATAAGAAGTTAAATTTTATTAAGTACACTTATAATTCATAATGTTATTTACTTGCCTTAAAAGAAAATATAGAGTTATTTGTTGACTTTAGTTCATTTCTTAGTAATCATTAAATTTTCCAAATTTTGTTAGGTATTTACAAGGTAAACTTACCCGAAAGTGTACCACCATATAGTGGAAACAAATTGACCTTAATTCAAAGATTACATATTCATACTGGCCCGTAAAATATATAGGGTGTCTATGTTGGTAGAAATCGTTAGATCCTTGAAAAAGACGATCAGATGTAAGTATCATATTTGTGACACACAAACTTTGTATTTAAAGTGGTTAACGATTACTTAGGTTTCCAAATTTTCCTTAAGCAAATTTATTTAGTCAGTTGCTTTATAAAAAATTTAGGTGGCGTCCATTATCTTGTTTCTTTCAACCCAAATATTCCCACTCTCATGCGACCGTGGGCCAAAAACTAAGTTAGCTAAAGTCTTAAGAGTGTTCTTTTACTATAAGCCAATTTCCATCCAATCCTTACCCTGGGCTTGATACAGTTACATAAGAATTCTCGATAGGTAAAATAAAAAATATATAACACTGAAAAACATCAAGATGCAGATTAATAAAAATGGAGAAAAGTTAGGTGCCGAAATAAAAAATATAAGCGACGGATTAAAAGAAACAAATCCAACAATCGCGGAAATGCAGGTACAATTTCAAAATATATTTTTTAGAATCATGGCCGATGTAGATAAAGTTAGGGATGAAGTTTAGAAGATTAAATTAGATCAGGAAACGTGTGAAAAGAAAACTAACAGATTTAGGTATAAAGGTGCAGGAAATTCAAGGAAATTGTGAGATAGGATTTAATGATGGAAATAGACAATTCCGTAATATAAAATCTGACTTCAAAAATGTTGGTAGGAATCAAGGGCAAAACACTAAGATAAATAGACCGGAAAAATCAGTTGAGCAATATTCAAAACTTTACGGAGACAACAAGGTGTATCCAAAAATATTTTTGAATAATATAAGAAAATACAGGGATCAACGGATGAAAGGTACAATTTAAATTTCGTTAGGTTAATGTTGAAAGGAGGCGCGGAAATATAGTTTGATTTGATAGAAAATGAGATAGGAACATTTCAGGAATTTGAGAGTAGATTTCTAAAAAAATTTTGGGGGGACAATCAACAATACAAGGCGAGAGATAATTTAATTACGGAAAAATATAATCAAACCTTAGGGATGACACGAGAGTTATACGCCATACAAAAATTTAGTATAGCGAAGCAATTAGATCCTCCGATGGAAGAAACGCAAATTATAAAGTACTTAGCAGGACATTTTAGAGAAGAGGTAAGACATTATGTTACGATTCAAAATATAGTGAATAGGGAGATCTTCCTGGAATGTTTACTACGTTGTGATGAGTTGCAAGTCGTGTGGCGGAAAGTAAGATACAAAGGCAACAAGAAAACAGAATGCAAAGGAGCACTGAAAATAATAGACCAAAATATAAGGGAAATTTTTATAGAAATAATTATAATAACTACAACGATAATAATTTTAGACTGATTTGGAATACAAGAAACACGTCAAGAAGAGAAACGGTAAAAATAGATTTCCGATTATTGCTTTTATTCAGTCATGTATTTAATATTTGTCGTTTAAAAGTCCAAAACTTATCATATAGTGAACCGCCTGGTGTTTATTTGTTTGTTACGGAATGTTGGTTTTCTGAACAAATGTATTCTTTCTAGTCACCTATTTAGTGACGTATTAGAATGCATTTTCTTATACATGCGTTTATCCCTATAGTAGGGGATAAAGAATACTACTATAGTAAGCCTGCTTATCGTAAAAGGCGATTAAAAGGCGCAGCAAGGGACAGCAGCCTTGCTGGCAAAAAGATATTGGAGGAGAGTCGGTTGGTCTCGGGCGATCCTCAATAAATTACAAGCTTGTTGGGGGTTGACCGTAACGGATACGGCTTTTTGCTAAAATCTTTAAAAACTGCGTTGTGGAAAGATACCACAATATTCCCCAGGTGTGCGTGGCCTAAAACACGAAATACATATGATGGAGAGCTCACAAGTAAAATTCTTGTCCGGAGGTAAAATACTCCCTCATTCGAATCTCCGGGAGGGGGTACTTGGGGCTCGTCATCGTAAGAATATAAAACAACAGTTTGATTTAGTGATAGGGATTTGGAATGTAAGGTCATTACTTAGAGTAGATAAGTTAACGAATTTATTAGTCGAAATGAGAAAAGAAAAGTTGGACATTTTAGGTATTAGTGAGGTGAGATGGCCAGATAGTAATCACTTTTGGAAAGATAATTATAGAATAATTACAACTTCTTCGACTAATGGACAGGCAGGCGTAGGAATAGTGTTAGGTAAAAGATTAGGACATAAAGTTAAAGAGTAATTACAATTTAGTGATAGAATAATTATGGTTAGATTAAGTACAAAACCCACAGACACTGTTTTAGTACAGGTTTACATGCCAAAACTCAGTACGAGGATGAGGAAGTAGAAAAGGTATACGAGGATATAAATAGTATAGTGAGAAAAGTAAAAGGAGATGATAATTTAATAGTTATGGGCGATTTTAATGCGTCAGTATGAGAAGGTAGTGAGGGAAAAATGGTAAGAAAATTTGGGTATGGCAGACGAAATGATAGAGGAGAAAGATTAGTTGAGTTTTGCCAGTAACATAGATTAGTAACTGTAAACACCCTATTCGAACAACATGTTAGAAGAAGATATATCTGGAAAGCGCCAGGTTATAGGGCCAGATACCAAATAGATTATATTTTAGTTAAACAAAGTTTTAGAAACCAAGTTAAAAACTGTCGTAGTTATCCAGGGGCTGACGTAGATAGCGATCATAACTTAGTTAAAATGAAGTGTAAACTAAAATTAAAAAAATTGAGAAAGGTTAAAAGAGAGGGATGGGATCTAGGTAAGCTTAATGATAGTAGGGTAAAAGAGGAATATAAACAAGTATTAGATACTGTACATACTGTACATGATACAGCAACACAGACTATAGATAAGAAAAAAATAGAAGCTAGAAAACCGTGGGAAACAAAGGAGATATTAGATTTAATAGAGAATAGAAGAAAGCTTAAACCTTTCAGAGAAGTGGATAGTGAAAGTAAGCAAAAATATAATACAGTTAGAAATATGATAGTACATGAGTGTAGAAAAGCTAGAAATAAATGGATGGAGGAGAATTGTAAGGGAATACAAGATGATTTGAGAGTAGGTAAGACAGACAGGGCTTACAGGGCAGTTAAAAAGTTTTTTGGGGAAGATAGGAAAAAATATAATGGTATTAGAGACGAGAATAATGAGCTTCTAATAAATGAAGTTGAGGTAGCAGATAGATGGAAAAGATATTTAGAAGATTTATATAAGGGAGACGATATGGATGAGTTAGGGAACGACCAAGAAGAGGATGTAGAAATAGGGTTCTCAATATTAAGAGAGGAATTTGATAGAGCTGTTCGGAATCTTAAACTAAATAAAGCGCCAGGGATAGACGATATTTCCGCAGAATTAATAAAATATGTAAGTCAGAAAACTTTAGACAGATTATATGAACTAGTAAAAGTAATATATGACACAGGTGAGGTTCCAATAGATTTCGAAAAAAATATTATTATCCCAATCCCAAAAAAGTCAGGAGCTGATAGGTGTGAGAATTTTAGAACGGTTAGTTTAACTTCTAATGCTTCCAAAATACTAACAATAATAATTAAAAATAGAGTAGAAGTTTTGACTGAGAATTATTTAGGCGAAGACCAATATGGTTTTCGTAAAGACAGAGGGACTAGAGAACCGATACTAATGATTAGGGTAATTATCGAAAAAAGGTTACAAAAAAATTAAAAGACTCATTTAGCGTTTGTAGATTTAGAAAAAGCATTTGATAGGGTTAATTGGATGTTCAGGGTTTTGCAAAAAATAGGAATCTCTCATAGGGATAGAAAAATTATTTACAGTCTATATAAAAACCAAAGCGTAGTAATTAGATTTGATGAAATAGAAAAGGAAGCTAAGATGGTGTTAGACAGTGTTGTATACTGTCTCCCTTGATTTTTAATGTTTATATTGAGGAAGCTTTAAACTTAGCTAGAGAGAGAAAAGAGATAGGTATTAGTGTACAGGGACAGAAAATAGACATATTACGTTTGCAGATGATATAGCCATTATAGCAGAGTCTAGAAAAGAGTTAGGAGAGTTTTTAAATATGTTAGAAGAGATACTACAGAGTAACTATAGTATGAGAATTAACTCAGTAAAGACAATGATAATGACAAGTGAGTTACAGCCTAGTTCTAAACCAAAATTAAAAATAGGTAATACCGAGTTAGAGGAGGTAAATGAATTTTGCTATTTAGGTAGTATAATTACAAAGGATGGACGTAGCAGAAGGGATATAGTAGCTAGAATAGCTCAAGCTAGAAAAATGTTTTTAAAAGAAAACTTACTAATAGCTAATAGTATTAGTTTAGATAATAGAAAAAGTTTCTTAAAGTCGTACGTATGGAGCGTTCTACTATACGGTAGTGAGACTTGGACAATTAAAGATGTAGATAAGAAAAAGATAGAAGCTTTTGAAACTTGGTGTTATAGGAAAATGTTAAAGATTAGTTGGACAGATAGAGTAACAAACGAGGAAGTTTATAGAAGGATAGGTGAGGATCCCTGTATGTGGAAACAATTGAAGGTCAGGAGAGATAGAATGATAGGGCACCAGTTAAGACATGAGGGACTATTTAGTAAAGTCTTAGATTATAGACTACCAAATAAAAATAGAGTAGGAAGGCTTAGAAAAAGCTATATTAGTCAAATTATTAGAGATTTAGGATGTGAAGGGTTTGTAGACCTTTTTAGACTTGCTCAGAATAGAAAAGAATTTAGAGCTGCGTCAAACCGACTTTAAGTAAGTTCGAAAACAAAACAAAAAAAAAAATAAAAAATCAGTTAACTAAATGTCACCAGGACATAACTCACAAGTAGGTAGTGGTCTGGCATGTTGGTAGCGATTCGTTGCTTAAGCCTTACCATAACATATAATTTAATAAACGTCACCCTGACATAATTCACAATTAGGTAGCGGTCGGGCATGTTGGTAGCGTTTCGTTGCTTAAGCCTTACCATAACATATAATTTAACACTTTTCCTTTTTGAAGCGGTTAACCAGGTTATATTTCATTTCCTTATAAAAATGGTAATCATGTAAACATGTTAGAGTTCTTTAACAACCATCATGTTGCTAATATCTATGTAGAGCCAGCTGGGTAGGAAAAAGATAGAAGGATATAGAAGACCTAGACCAAACTATATTAGTCAAATTATTAGAAATTTAGGTTGTGAAGGGTATGTAGAGCTTTTTAGATTAGCACAGAATAGAAAAGAAGTTAGAGCTGCGTCAAACCGACCTTAAGTAAGGTCGAAAACAAAATGATAATGATACATGCGTTGATATTTTCGACGAAATTATTATATATCCAGAATGCCAGTTTATCTGCCTTTGCCGATAATGTATTTATATTGATGCAATTAGTTGCGTTTAAAACCTTATCGTCACCTATACATTATACTTAAAACATATTACATGACGTACATATTATTATTTTAGCTAAATGGTATCGGATTATTGCAAAATGAGTTTCTTTCTTATGCATTAAATCAAATATACTATGTATACAGTGTTCTCGCAATTGACTTTTTGTAGAATAGTCGATTTACTCCTATAATTGATGGAATTATTTGATTTTCTTAAAGTTAAAGTTATTTATATCTATCCTACGACCTCTATGATTTAATCTACCTTTAAAGTACCCTCTTATCACAGCATTATCCCCTCAAATTAAAATAGAAAATTTTTAATCAATGCTCTTTTTGGCGCCTAACGTGAAACTAAATCCCCATTGATTATAAATTCTTCTATTTTTATTTTATTGTTGACTATTTACATGTCTCTTTTGTCTCAAATTGTTCCCTCAGTATTCTCTACAAAATTTGATTGATCCTATCTCTAAACTCCTATCCTAAATCCTATCTACATCTATTTTAACTTATGATTATGTCGCTATTTAACTTCCTTTATCTATACCTATTCTAATTTATAATTATGTCATTATTTTACTTCCCTATTTACATTAATTTATGTTACAGTTTGTACACTTGCTTTAAATTTGCATGAAATTTTCCCCAGATCGCTTCTGAATCTACATCCTTTATTTCGTAAGTGTTTTCTCCTATGATTTAATATATTTTTATTCCTAATTATGCCTTCATTACTAATTTGATATTCCAAAAATTTTACCTTCTCCTGAAGGAGTTCATAACTCTTCTTGTTTTCTTTTCTCCCTCCTAAACTCCTAAACAAAATTTGTTTAAAGTCTTCACTAAAATTTTCAAATTCTTCATATGGTCCCCATATCTTCTGCATAGCCTCTACTATCGCATCCTTACTTACAAACAAACCAAAAGAAACCACTTTAAATTTATAAATTTGCCCTTTTATAAAAAACCCGTATATTTTCTTGATTCGCGTTCTAATGGAATAACCCAAAATGAATTTCTTTAAGTAAATTTTTGAAAATATTCTCTTATTACCTATTATCGCTAAAATGGTATCTATAGTTAGTGGACTGTTATATTGAGGTTTGGTTCTTTTATTGATTTTCTTAGCGTCCAGATATAGTCTGACGCTATCATAATTCTTTTTAATAACAACTAGTGGATTAACAAAATGTGTGTCTGCCGTCTCAAAGATACCCTCACTTAACGTCTGATCTATTTCCACCCTCAATCTATCCCTGTATGCTGCTGTAATAGGATATAACTTTGTGTTAAACGACTCCGTGTTTACAACTTCTAATTTATGCACATACCCCGTTGCTATTCTGGATTCTGATGCTATTAATTTGGAATTCTTCATTAATTATGCCTTCACCCTATCCTTCTTTTCTTCTGGACATCTTATTTCATCATCAACATCACCCTCTACATCAACTTGACCCTCAAATTGATTAATATTTAGACAGTTTCCTTCGACTTCAACACTTTCCTCATCATCCCATTTTATACATTCTCCCTTTACATCTATTACCTTTCCTTCGGCATTTATTTTTAATCCCAACTTATCAATTATGCCCATACCAAATATTACATCTACTCTTAACCCCAATACTACTATAAATTCATTCTCAAACTTCATCTTACACACTTCACATTTCATAATTATTATCTTATTCACACTTGCAAATCTCTTGCTATTCGGTGCTATTAAATTAAACTTCCTAATAGACATCATTCTCCCCATTAACCTTTCCCGTTTAACAAAATCTTCAGACACTAACGATGCTTCTGCTTCCGTATCAATGAGTATTCCACCTCTACTATTTCCAACTTTCAATTTAATTATCGGTAATAAGCTTTTATTCAAATCATTTTCCATTTCACATTTTATATATTCGCGCTGGTGTTCATATTCATTAATTCTTAAGGGCTTACTTGGTTTGTCCTCATTCAAAAATCCTGATTCGACGTAGATGGTCTTGTCTGACTCGTAACTTCTGCATAGGAGCGGTTCGTTCTTATTGGCTGTGCTGATTGTTCCCTATGTTGTTATTGTTATGTATACTGATTTATGTTCCTGTCGTGGTTCGTTTGCTCTGTTTCTCTTCTTGACGTGTTTCTTGTATTCCAATTCCGTCTAAAATTATTATCGTTGCAGTTATTATAATTATTTCTATAAAAATTCCCCCTATAATTTCCCCTATAATTTGGTCTATTATTTTCAGTGCTCCTTTGCATTCTGTTTTCTTGTTGCCTTTGTACCTTACTTTCCGCCACACGACTTGCAACTCATCACAACGTAGTAAACATTCCAGGAAGATCTCCCTATTTACTATATTTTGAATCGTAACCTAATGTCTTACCTCTTCTCCAAAATGTCCTGCTAAGTACTTTATAATTTGCGTTTCTTCCATCGGAGGATCTAATTGCTTCGTTATACTAAATTTTTGTATGGCGTATAACTCTCGTGTCATCCCCAAGGTTTGATTATATTTTTCCGTAATTAAATTATCTCTCGCCTTGTATTGTTGATTGTCCCCACCAAAATTTTCTTAGAAATCTACTCTCAAATTCCTGAAATGTTCCTATCTCATTTTTTATCAATCAAACTATATTTCCGCGCCTCCTTTCAACATTGACCTAACGAAATTTAAATTGTACCTTTCCTCCGTTAATCCCTGTATTAATTTTCTTAAATTATTCAAAAATATTTTTGGATTCACCTTGTTGTCTCCGTAAAGTTTTGAATATTGCTCAACTGATATTTCCGGTCTATTTATCTTAGTGTATTGCCCTTGATTCCTACCAACATTTTCGAAGTCTAATTTTAAATTACCTAATTCTCTATTTACATCATTAAATCCTATCTCACAATTTCCCTGAATTTCCTGCACCTTTATACCTAAATCTGTTAGTTTCCTTTTCACACATTTCCTGATCTAATTTAATCTTCCAAACTTCATCCCTAACTTTATCTACATGATTTTAATGAATTTATTTTGATATGGTACCTGCATTTCTGCGATTGTTGGATTTGTTTCTTTTAATCCGTCGCTTATATTTTTATTTCGGCACCTAACTTTTCTCCATTTTCATTAATCTGCATCTTGATGTTTTTCATGGTCTCTTCGCTTTTGTTCATTTTTCTATTTAACACTAATAAAATAGACATCATTTACGATTGTTGTGATATCTGCTGTTCTTCACTTTGACTTCGTGTCAATTGTTGCCTTTGCATTACCGTTGATACATCCTGAAGAATTATGCTTTCTGATCCTATTTCTACCCCTTGATTCCTTAATGCCTTTCTAGTTTCCTTTATTCGTTTATCAATTTTTATTTAATTTCAAAAAATTTTAATATTTCAGAAATTTCTTGCAAATTTTAAATTTCCTAACCCTTATGCTTTTTAAATTGTTAACTTTTATTCGTGTTTCTACAATTTTTAAATTTCTAAATTTCTCGCTCCTACGATTTTTAAATTCCTTTTGTGGTGTTCTCACCTTTAAGATTTTTGTTAATTCTTAAATTCCTATTGTGTTGTTCTTGCCCTTACGATTAGATCGCCATTTTTATTTGATATGAAACGCCCCACGATTGGGCGTACCAGTTTTATTGATATGCTATTACCTTATAGGATTTTAAGCCCCTACGATGGATGCCAGTTTTATTGATATGATATTCCCCTTTACAGCCCCCACGATTTGTACGTTATATTTTATTTGTTTATCACGACTAGCTCACTGAATGCTTGACTTCCTAATAAATCTTATTTTACCCTTTAAATGGATTCAAATAAAGCAGTTCAAAATCACACAATATAATAATTGATAATATGTACAATGTTGTGTAACTTCAAAATTTTTTGGTGGATAGAATATTTACCAAATTTATACTTTCCTGAAAGCCAGCAAAAATATCTTTTAATTACTCTCAGGTATCTTCGAACATTCTAAGATACTTTCCCTGTTTTCATCTTTTCAAATGACCTTTTTGATAACTCTAACAAATACATAATGTATAGCAAATATTAAATTTGAAACAGTCTTTAAATAATAAAATGTTTAAAAATCGCTAACCTGGAACGGTCACTGGAGTTGCCTCATAGTGTCTGTGGTCTGCTGTATAACAAGTGTTCTCAAATAATTTAGCACACTTTTTCTCTATTAGTGTTATCCCCAAATTAATTTTTCTACTATTCCACATAGTATACAAATTAACGACCACTCTTCCTTCTCTTTTTAAGTAATAGCTCATCATGAATCATATAGTGTGGCTTAAAATTCTAATGCTATCTATGCTCATCAGTAATAAGCTCTTTTCTTACCCATTTTATTTAAGGATCAAGCTCAGGTTTTTCTTTTAAATTTCTGAACAAATGTCTTAATGCCTTTTGATTTGGATTTGAACTTTAACGTTTGCTACCGTAATAGTTTTATTTTGCTTTTCACCCTAGTAGTCATGCCGAGACCAAAAGTCGATCACTATGTTCCCTTCTCCATAAACTGCTGTAATGTTGTAATTTCAAAGACCATCGCATCAACTGGGTGCTAAGAACCTTGCGCCTGAACAAAAACTCTAACACGCGATGATCTCGCTGTATAACTCTCAGATACCCTGAAATATAGGACCACAATTTTTTTCAGCGAATACGATACCTAAAAGTGCTACTTCGGTTATCATATAATTTTCTCTGTGGGAAAAAGACTGCGATTAGTAAATGCTACACTGTTTTTCCTTTGCCCTAATTTGGAATAGATGAGGCCCTAACGCTTTTGTGTACGCTTCCGCCTCCAAATAGAAAGGTTTTGTAAAGTCCGGATGATTCAATGGTATTTAAAAATTCATTCTTAATTTAATTAAACATTTCTTTATTTCTTTTCTCCATTTCCACTTGTTTATCATGTTCATCCTCTAAATAATTCAATCGTGCAGTTAATTCAGCATGTTGTTTGACAATTTTCCTATAAAATTGCAAAAGCCTAAGCTCATTGTTATTCTTTGATTTTGGAGACTTTTAAACCGCCTCAATTCTATTTGGGCCAACTTTGACCCTGTTTACCCTAACGGGCGCCAACCCGTCAATCACCACAATTTCTTGTGATAATACCTATACACGCAAAACAATTATCCCAAATAAAACTATCTTGCTTTAGTCGAAATTAAATAAAATTGTAAAATAAAATATTTTTCCAAGCAAGGTACCATCACCGGAGTAGCAGAATACCCCATATAATTAGTTGACTTTATTTATTTAATAAGTAATTGAAGTAAAAACCAACCTAAACTTATTGAAATAAGGCGCATCTGTAGATACCTCTTATGAAAATCATAACTAAAAAATCGAGTTCGTCTTTTAAAAGCTCAGACTTTCTTGATTTAACTGTTATATTTACACGACTTAAACTGATTAATACTTTATTTAAATGCTATTTGTACTTCTCAATAAATAGTGAGTCTATTAAGATATCATCGACGTACACCGTTGTAAATAACAAAACTTCAAGTTCTAATACTTGGTCTAAGCATTTATTAAATACCACAACCGACAGATTGATATCAAATCAAAGTACTTTAAACTGGAAACTTCTTCAATTTATCAAAATCGCTTCAAGGAACATCTACTTTTATGTAGTTTTATTTGTCATTACCCACTCGTGAGGTTCAATGTAGAAAAATACTGAGTACCGTTAAATTTTGCAAAAGTTACTCGATACCTGGAGGTATCAGAAATTTGTTTAACTACCTAGCTTCTAAACATAATAATTTCGCACAACATTCTTTGTCACAACTATGGGATTAAAATAAGGTGATTTGAAACGATCGATCACACCTGGTTCCAACATCATTCTGCTTTTTAAATCTACTGCACCCCTCTTAGAGAACGGGATGGTGTATGACTTTTTACAAACGCACATGGTTTTTAGTAACAAACCTACATTCGTATTGATTTCATAATCCTACATTGTCTGAAAATCCGTAGTTTTGCATTTTTATCATATCTATTACTTCCGCCTCCGAATCGACATGGATACTAAAACCATTTTGATTATTATTATATAATTCATGTGTTTTCTTATGAGTCTTTATCATTTTAGTTTTATTTGGTAAAATAGCTGGGCAATGGTTACACTTAAGCTGCCCTATTATTTACGATTTCTCAAAGACTAGATTTATTTCCGGCACTTAGTGTTTTTTTTCTGGTAAAATTTATTGGTATATGCAAAACCAGATTTTATTTATAATCGACTTTATTCGTTGTTGCTTATCGCAATTATCTTTGAACCTCTCTACGATTTTTTTCATAGAATATTTTTTCCTAGTATTTAAACAATAATTCATTATTTTCAAAATTTAAATTTATACCATACTTAATAATCAAGCCCGTGCCTAGAATAACTGACATAGCTAGACTCTTTATTACTAAAAAATACAATAGGCGGAACTTTTTCTAAAATTTGGATATTAATTAGCGCTTGACCTTTAACTTTTATTATTTTTTTCAGTAACTGGTTATTCCTATTATTGACAAAAGTAAATAACTTTTCTACAAGAATTGTTGCAGCATACCTTCAGATATCAAACTAACTGAACCCACTGTATCTATCAATACATCTAAATAAAGTTTACACCATAATTAGGTTTTCAGTTCTGGAACTGGTTGGACGCATACCTCCATTGTTTCCTATTCTGAGCTAAGCTACACATTTCCCTGAAAAAGTTCACTTTCTGAAATATTAATTTTCTGGATATACCTGTGATCGACTCCTTATTGACATTTGTGTTATCAATGCTATCAGATACTATTTTTGATTTGGTTTCTTCCAAACATCTTTAAAAAATTTTAAATACTCTCTTTGTTCCCTACTTTTACCACTAAACTGAACCGATGGTACATGCAATCCAGTTTCACTTAATTTGAGCGGTTCTGTACTCTGGCGGGTCCAGTGACCCATTCTTCTCCTCTTTCGTCATTTCTATTTTATTCATTTATATTTTGAGACCCCTTGGTGACGTTCTTAAGTTCTCTTCTCTAAAATGATTTGTTTCTCTGTGCTGATCACTGTTATTAAGTGTTGTGCCCTACCAGGTAAACCATCCTTAAAAGAATAAATTTAATTCTGTGAATTTAAAATAAGGTAAGAAACAATTTTTTGTAATAAATACTTCTTAGAAATTATTTTATGTTTGAAAGAAGCAATGTTGCATACTCCTTGTATCTTTTGAAAGGGAATAGCTGACGCTTTCAAGTAAACGTGTTTTATGTAATGATATAGGCGACGACAATTAAAAGAATTCACAAGCAATCTCTTTCTACAAAGATACCATGTCTAGAGTGTGAGTTGTAGACAATCTTTGTGCAGAGTAAGTGTTGATAGATTTGTTAGAAAGTAGCCAATAGACAGAGTGAGCAAGCAAGGCAAAAATGTCCATAAATATTTTTTGTAATTATATTACTCCTTTATACGGTTTAATAAAATTCTACAACACTCAAATAAAACAATTAGACCAATTTGCTCACTGCAGCAAATTGGCAATTCAATACCCAATACAGGAAATAGGAAATGTTTGAAGTATGATAAAGACTTATTTAATACCAAGCTGGTGTTATTCAAAAATTATGTTCAGCCGATATTAAAACAGAACTAACTAATGAAATTTTGCACTTGATATTGATTAATTCTGCCAATTTCGGCAAAATTTCTTTACTTCCCATGAACATTCTCAATCATTTGAAAAAAAAATGAAAATTAAGAGTTTATTTTTAGATTTAATAATTATTTTGAGAATTTTTGTATATCTGTGACAGTTGCACAGTTGCCGTAGTTTCGTACTACTAATGCAATCTGCTCAATCTCAGATAAAAATTTTCTCTACACTAATGTACACTAGTGCCAGTACAGCGACATGTATTTGCCTTAAGTACAGAAATAATAGTTTAAACAGTGACCTCTTTTGTCTTCTCTGCTACTTTAGAGGCATCACAAGGGGGATAAACTAACATGTCTATTTTTAGACATTTAGAAATTGTTTTTCTAACCATGTTTTATAATAAAACCTTTACATATCATTTGCTTGAACTTTATTACGTAATAGTTTTTGCAGGTCTGAACAAATCCATAAGCAGGAATCTATCGATTTCTCAAGTATTTAAATATTTGTAAGCATGACGAATGTTTCATTTATCTATATCATAATCTTATTTAGGTAGGTTTGCTCCTTGCTCTTGACGTGTACGTTTAAACAAGTGTAAAACCCTTCATAAATTACCTAAAGTGTTTGCGAAAAATGAAGTGAGAGCACGTACATAATTTAATTGATAAGAAGTATTATTATACTACAAAGTTTCAGATGGTTCAGAATGTTGGGCAATTTTTTACAAAACGTTATGTGTACTTTGTATAAAGTCCATAGATCTCAATGACTAAACGTGCATAGCTCATCACAACGTGACAAATTTTATTAACCAAAAACGCTTGTAGCCTATATTACGACACCAATCAACTAAATATGTTTTTTTAAATTTTTAATTGATATGTAAAAAAATGATCCATAATCCACATACATCCTGCTACTGTACTTACAGATCCCTAATACTAAAGTGGGCCCAATTTCATAACGTACTTTAATCTTTACTAATGCTGTTAGCAGTACCTGTCTAGTGAGGTCGGCTGGTCGGTGATAGCTGTTGGCCGGAATATCTGATGAGCCCAAGGTAGGCAGGAAATAGAAAAAAACTACAATAAACTATTTTTAGTAAACTGAAATTTTACTTAATATTATGATATTGTGAAATTATCAAGTATTATAGAAATTTATTATTTTTAGTGTTCTGTACCTTATAAGGTATAACAGAACCTTTATAAGATCAATCTCGAGTTCGTCCGTCCGTCTGTCACAGAAATTTCTCTCAAAAACTATGTAACGTAGGAATTTGAAATTTGGCACAATGCTAGGTCTATATGGCGTGTACATATATCGACAGTCAGAAAATAGAAAAAGAATATTTTTAGATTAAAATGGCGGGGGTTAATTCGGTCAAAAGAAGAAAAGTTTTAATAAATATATCGTGTGACGCATCATTTGAAAGAGGATTCTAAAAGGCTTCTAAAAATATTTTTTTTATAATTTTCGGTCCAGTAGTCTTCATGATATAGCTCAAAATGTGTCAAAAATGATCGTACCCCTGTTCTCCTACATTTCCAAAGTTAAAAATTTGATTTTAATAGGGATAGTAACTATTGAGTCATAGATTATCGAAAACTGCAGGTTTTTTGACAGTGTAATAGTTGCTGGGAAAATTTTTTTAAACACAGTAATAGACAACGTATTTACTCATGTACCAGTACAATGTGGAAAAATATATTCATTTTTCAATTATCACAATCAAATTTGGATAAGATTTAAATATACAGAAAAAATAAAAACAGCTTAATTTGGTTTATTGATTGCTCACTGTAGTATTGGTACGGAACCCTAATAGTGCAAGCTTAACTCGCTTTTGGCTAACTTTTTTACTTTATACTTCATTGGCTTTAAAATAGAAGCTCTCCTGCTTTTTTATTTAGGAATAAAAGCACATGAAGCTTTTAAAAACTGATACTGTTACGGTTTTCCCTGCGGACAAGAAGGAAAAGTAACGTAAACAAGGAAAATAGCCCGCACCGAATACCGCCATGAAAAAAAGAAATCCAAAGAAGGCCGTGCTAGCTAAAAAGTCGCAGGGTGGGTGAGCTACACAGAAAGAAAAAGGAAACTTCAAGAGAGAAAATTTTTTACAAACCCTTAAGAAATCAACATGTTAAAAGAAAAACCAACCCACGTAGAAAACAACATTTGTCCAAAACATATCTCGAAGGATTTACACAGTATAAAAATTTATCTAAAATAATAAATGCATTCCTGACTACCTCAAAGTAATTGTTACCCTCAATCCTAATATTTATATAAAACATAAATAAAAAAAGAAATATAGTGAACAAAGGCAGCAGCTAACTCCTCGTAGATCAAAACTTGCTCACCTATGGTACGATAAGAAGCAAGGTGATAGATAAGCTACCTTCGTTCTAGGACAAAAGGTGCAATTTTCCCATGTAAATCTCCATAAGAAAATCCAAGGTCCATTCTGGTCATTTTTGTACCAAGCATTGAAATCCCCATAAGGAGGAATTGAGGATCAATTCAGACCACTTTCAGCCCAACATCCACAGTAGATGGTTGGCAGGGTATCTGTGACCTCATTTCCACCAGCATCCTCATTTCCACACTCATCTGAACCAAATAGTTTTCTTCGACTAGCCATTTTCATCTTTCGAGATAAACATATCTTGTATTTTCATCTTTCGAGATAAATATATCTTGCATTTTCATCTTAGCATCCTCATTTCCTCCCACATCTGCACCAAATAGTTTTCTTCGACTAACCATTTTTCATCTTTCGAGATACACCTATCTTGTTTGGTATCAATTAATATTAGATTTTTCTCAGTTACCTGAATTTCTAGGAATTTTTTAGATAGCATCATCCCCCAGGGAGTTACCCTCACTTTAAGATTTTTTGCTGGTTGCGATTTCTGACCGTCCTTATAAATTTTTTAGACATGCGATACATCAAATTAGTTTAGAATTTTACGCAAAATCTGAATCTGTAAACAGATATAAAATAGGACCACCCCTTACAAAATTACACATATACCCTTTGCGAGATAAATCTTTCTCCACATTTCACCCACGAGATAAATGTACCTTGTTTGGTATCAATTAATATTAGAATTTTCTCAGCTACCCGAATCTCTAGAAATTTTTTAGATAGCATTATCCCCCAGAGAGCTACTCTCACTTTAAGATTTTTTACCAGCTGCGATTTCTAATCAACTCTTCTTTTTAATATCTAAAGTCCTTTAACCAAACACTTAACGGTATTAACATAAAGAAATTAAGCACACAAAAGTTTAATATTTTATTTTATCCGATTTACAGTTTAATAAACTAATAGAATACAATTGTTCTATTGCAGAGTATAACATTATTTTATTTTCTTCGTGTGGCTGAATCCAAGCAGCTGAAAGTAACCTGTAACAAAAAGAGATTGTGTTATTTACAGCGATTTCTGACCGTCCTTATAAATTTATTAACCATGCGACACATCAAATTAGTCTAGAATTTTACGTAGAATGCGAATCTGTAAACAGATTTAAAATCCGGCCACCCCTTACCAAGTTACACTTTTAAAGGTTCCAAACCTCTAAATTTTCGCTACCTACGGCATATGCTTTAACCAACCATTTCCCGAGAAATCTAGAACCGTGGGGATTTTAGAAATAAACCCTTTATAAGCCTTAAGTGTTTACAAGTGTGCGGCATATGTAGTCTTTTCCATTTCGAAATCGCATACTTTACACATAATTCGTGGTTGTTTCGTACAAGACCCTTTAACAGCTGTCGGAGCTAAACGTTTACGGCTTAATGACATACCGTGCTGTTTTTCCTTGTGTTGCAGTAAGTTGTCTATTCTCGTAAAAGCGATACCGCAAGACACACAGTTTAAGTACTTTGCTGCTGACGGATGTATAAGCTTAACCGCGGACGACGTTACACCACAACATTTGTTCTGGTGCCGTTTGAGAGCATTTTTCTCCAGGTATAGGAGGCACCACAAGAGTTGCAATTAAAAATATTTTCGGATAATATTTTTCTTCGACCAGCTTCCATGGATAGCGCCATAATTTATATACATTTTGGAAACAATCGAAGATACGTTAGGTATTAGTGTGTGGAAGCCCATCGGATCGTTGGATTCAAAAGAACGGTACGTCGGAATGTATGGTGGTTCTCGTTAGAATAATAGAAAGTGATTAATCGATCGTATTAGATGGTTTAAATACGCGAAAGTGTAAAAGCCTACATGAGCAAAATTTAATTATCAGACAAAAAAGTGCGCGATGTGCTATACTTTTAAAGAAAGTATAGAATGGTGCTTTGCAGCAGTCCTAGCAGTAAAAAAAGGCGACTGACTTTTTCAAGCAACTACAAGAATAACAGTAGCCCAAAGAAGGGGTATGCATGTATTATACAGAGCACTGTTACTATAAAATATGTAAGTTTACCGGTAATTCGGAGGTTTAAAAATTTTGAGACCATTGTCGTTTGAAAAATGTTTGGAAATTATTAGAACGGGAGCGGGTCGAAGTATAAGTTAGATGGATGATTGACCGAGTTTTTTCTACCTTTTACGAGGGAATCGGAAGTTAACAGACATCGAGCATCTAATTCTCTATTTGGGCGATATCGAGTACTTTCCGGTTCTAGAAATCATTACGTGCTACCGACCGCTATGCGGAAGATTTGGTTCTAGAAAATGAGCAACCTACGAAAGCAAAGAATACTTGGTATTAATGCTAATTGGTTTAGTGACCGCGTTTGTGCACTCTTCGACTGTCTTCGGCAATCTTCGATTGTTTCCAAAGAAAATATTCAAGTCTACCATTTCCTAAAATATGACGTAGAAGTTATTTAAAATTAAATTGCTTTATTAGTATGTATCCTGTAGACAACAAGTTTGGTATTCCCTTAGTAAAGGTTTAAAGTGTTTTATTAAGTTTTTGTTTATAGTAGCACTGCATCTTCCACCACAAGACTTGCAACCAATTTGTGTGCGTGTGCTACCACCCTTTTGGATTTTTAATATGCATGCGAT
The DNA here is from genome assembly GCA_036346225.1 of Platerodrilus igneus. Taxonomy (NCBI): domain Eukaryota; kingdom Metazoa; phylum Arthropoda; class Insecta; order Coleoptera; family Lycidae; genus Platerodrilus; species Platerodrilus igneus. The sequence continues at coordinate 11,726,821 of JARFIW010000791.1, forward strand.
GTGATTGTTGATCCGTATAACAAGGAAGACGTTTCCTGTGTTTCTACTAACTGCATTTGCAGCATGGACGATGCGAACAGGGTGCATGCATTGCTGCTAAATGTACTGGACGAGTAGTAAGGATTGGCAAAAGATGACGTCATTTAGTTCCCCGCTGAATCCTCAACTTCGTTCGGTCGTCTTCGGAAACCTTGGGTTTGCATTCTATAGGGCACATAAAGCAGGTACGCTAGAGTAAACTTATTAGTTATAAGTTAGTTCGCTTACAAGTTTAACCTAAGTCCTATTGTGCGGATTTTGTTTTGTACTAAAATGGTACCTGCAAACGTTTTTAAATGCAACTGTTGCGATGCTTCCTATACCTGGAAAAATGCTCACAAACGGCATCAGAACAAATGTTGTGGTGTAACATCGTCAACGGTTAAGCTTATACATCCGTCAGCAGCAAAGTACTTAAACTGTGTGTCTTGCGGTATTGCTTTTACGAAAATGGACAACTTACTGCGACACAAGAAAAAACAGCACGGTATGTCATTAAGCCGAAAACGTTCAACTCCTACAGCTGTTAAAGGGTCTTGTACGAAACAACAACGAATTATGTGTAAAGTATGCGATTTCGAAATGGAAAAGGCTACCTATGCCGCACACTTGTAAACACTTATGGCTTATAAAGGGTTTATTTCTAAAATCCCCACGGTTCTAGATGTCTCGGGAAATGGTTGGTTAAAGCATATGCCGTGGGTAGCGAAAATTTAGAGGTTTGGAACCTTTAAAAGTATAACTTTGTAAGGGGTGGCCGGATTTTAAATCTGTTTGCAGATTCGCATTCTACGTAAAATTCTAGACTACTTTGATGTGTCGCATGGTTAAAAATTTATAAGGACGGTCAAAAATCGCTGTAAATAACACATTAATCTCTTTTTGTTGAAATCGCTGCTGGTAAAAAATCTTAAAATGATAGTAGCTCACTGAGGATAATGCTATCTAAAAAATTCCTGGAGATTCTGGTAGCCGAGAAAATTCTAATATTAATTGACACCAAACAAGGTACATTTATCTCGTGGGTGGAAATGTGGAGAAAGATATATCTCGCAGAGGGTATATGTGTAACTTTGTAAGGGGTGGTCCTATTTTAAATCTGTTTACAGATTCGGATTCTGCGTAAAATTCTAGACTAATTTGATGTGTCGCATGTCTAAAAAATAAAAACGGTCAGAAATCGCTACCAGCTAAAAATCTTAAAGTGAGGGTAGCTCCCTGGGGAATGATGCTATCTAAAAAATTCCTAGAAATTCAGGTAACTGAGAAAAATCTAATATTAATTGATACCAAACAAGATAGGTTTATTTCGTAAGATGAAAAATGGTTAGTCGAAGAAAACTATTTAGTGTAGATGTGGGAGAAGATGAGGATGCTAAGATGAAAATGCAAGATATATTTATCTCGAAAGATGAAAATGCAAGATATATTTATCTCGAAAGATGAAAATAGCTAGTCGAAAAAAACTATTTGGTTCAGATAAGTGTGGAAATGAGGATGCTGGTGGAAATGAGGTCACAGATACCCTGCCAACCATCTACTGTGGGTGTTGGGCTGAAAGTGGTCTGAATTGATCCTCAATTCCTTCTTATGGGGATTTCAATGCTTGGTACAAAAATGACCAGAATGGACCTTGGATTTTCTTATGGAGATTTACATGGGAAAATTGCACCTTTTGTCCTAGAACGAAGGTAGCTTAGATAAGGTTTTAACTGACTTCACACCCACTTCCGACAAACCACTAAAATGAGGCGCAGCGGGTAGTATAAAGTGACAACAAATATATTCTTTCACAGCAGCTGATTTTGCGAGAGAAATCAAATATCTAGGGGTACTCGCGTAATAATTGTAGAATTAATCACACAGGACAGGCCTGGCAATAAATCGGCATAGAGCAGCTAGAAAGGTGCCGGTTGACAGATCAGAAACTAATTCATGGTGGGATGCCATGGTAGCCATGCATATAAAAAGACAAATATGCTTTCAACACTTTATCCCCCGTACTCGCGACATGGTAGTAGAGAAGGGGCCAGCAAAATTAACGCCCGAATTTAAAAAGGTGGCTTGAGTGAGTCGGCATGGCGGAAGATAGCCGATATGACGCTGGGGTGCGGTAGGATTAGTCTTCCAACAAGTCACACACTGACTCAAAACTCGACAAATGGACTGTTTACTTGAAACAATCCCAAAACGATGACGAACAATAAAATCAACAATTTGCACACCAGCGTAGAAGTATCTCAGATGAACAAAGTTGATATAGAAATCCGTATAGCGTCTTTTACTAGATATAAGTGCAAAATATTTCTTGTCGGAGTATAAGGGTGCATGAGATACGCGACCACCAACCCGTAAGAGTTCCTCTCTAATAAAGGGAGACAATTTGGGAAGTCTTTTTTAGGACTGATCCGGACTGGATGGTGTCCAACTCAATAGAAAAGTGAGTTAAGTATATTTAATCAAGGGGTTCAAGGCGCTATGAAGCTCGAAACAGGACAAAGATCCAGTGTATTTTGCCAAGGATTTTGTATGTAATGGACAAAGGGGATCGTACACGCGACAATGCGAATGAGAAATTGGAAAGATGAATGATTTTTCAAAATCGTTTCATTCCAAAAAGGTAATGCGACAGCGAACAAAACAATAGAACGTTGCTCGATAAAAACTTCCGAATAATTAAAAAACGAAATTAGTTGCCTGTAAGTGTCAAAGGGGCGATGCAGGGGCAGCCGATGCCGCCCACCATAAAGGGCAATGACACAAGTCGGAAGGTGGAAAACCATCTGACGTCGACAGAATTCTCAGTGGAAAGAATGGTGCCAATAAGTGCGAGAAGTGTTTCCCTGAATATAGGAAACTCGACTGGCGACGAATATCTTTCATCGCTGCGGTGGGGAACGAATCCAAGAAAGAACGATCATGGAGTCAGACCAACAAAAAATGTTTTCAAAGGTAATATGGGAATCAAAGGTTTTCAGGATAAAGGTTGATTACTAGACCACTTATGCAGTTCAAAACCACACTGTTTTAAAAGAGCGCTTAGTTGATTCCGTAAAACTAAGGTTGACTCCATAGAGTATCCACCCGAAGCGATATCATCGATATAGGTATGGTAGCGAAGGTTAACAGATGCCAAAGAAATAGAATTTCCTTGATCTTCAGTCAACTGCACGAGAGTGCGTATCGCAAGAAAAGAGGCGCAAATTACCCCACATTTACTGGTTTCATAACACAATGATGAGGTACGTAATAAGAAAAGTCAGAAATAGACCCTGCTTGAACGGGTTGCATGTGTTCGGAATTTAAATAGTTGTGAATGAACGAAACGTATTGTTCATAAATCAAAGATTGCTTAGTTAGATGTTTTTCTAAAGAAACAAAACGCTGCAAAGCGAGATTGCGACTACTGGGAAAGGAAGGTTTTGGCTATTTTAAACGGGAGAGAGACGACATATCATCTTTGCCTATTGCAGCAGAAAGTGTCAACGTAAATATTTTTCAACTAAACATTCATCAGGTAGGAAATGTTTAGCGTCAGAAACCTCTTCAACTTCCCATAATTTTGCAATAATTTCTTCCAAGGGGAAGCAGATTCTGTCATGCAAAACAAGCTAGTGGCTTCCGAAGCAAGCGAAGCCGGTGTGCTTCTCATTAAAACTTATCCAAAAATAGCGTTAAGAGCAATAAGTTGATCACTTGAACCTTGGATACGGCTATTTAATAAGATTTTAGGGAAAATATTCGCGTCAATAATAAATCAATAGGTCCAGATTGAGCAAGAGCATATCAGCCAGTTTGAGATTAACTAGATGATGGAAATTTTCAGAATAAATATTAATAGTAGGCAAATTTTCACAATTTTAAGAAAATACGACAGTTTCAAAATTAATAATAGGTGGTGAAGCACCTATGGGTTTGAGCAAAACGGTGATAGCGCCATACATTGCCGCTGAGCGTAAGGAGCCTAAACCACTAAGGGTTAGAGAATACGAAGCGCGGAAACACAGACATTTCACACTATTTTGCAAAATAAAGAAGATTGTGCTACTAGAGTTGAGTAAACAACGAAGTTTCTTGAAAAAACCAAATCAATCAGCGATTTCCACTTGAACGGTGGAGAGTAACACAGCTGAAGGTTTGGCAACAGAATTAAATAAGACAACATTCGACGTTGACGGGCTACTACTGCTCGACGAGGTGAGCGTTTCCTCAGAAGTAAGAGGAGCGGATAGCTTATAGCGGTCCTGAAGAGCGGAACTAGTAGCAGGTGAAAACGTAGCGGCAGCGGGAGAAGGGCTCAAACAAACCTTGTTACTAGTAGCAGTAGCGGGCTTAGGTGACATGCGATAAAAGTGCAATAAAGAATGACGACGTTCATTACATTGGCGGCAGGAAACAGTGGATTTACACTTGTCAAAACCTATGACTATAATGACAATTGATATAAAGTTTATGTTTTTTGACAACAAAGGTGTACCCGTCTTGTGGAAGTAAATTTGTTTGGCCACCGGAAGTCCGGATTTAAATCCCTGAACTTTTCAATATGGTCACAATTGAAAGGAATATTTTACAAGAAAAAAAATTAATTGTATCGGGGAGTTGTGATAGAAAATACATGAAGCTGCAAATGCAACTAAAAATAATACACAAGTCTTGTTTAATAGTCAAAGATCTTTAAGAAAGCTCATTGTAAAATGTATTCAGATGGATGGCGGACATTTCAAACAGTTACTTGAAATTTTTATCGTTATCGTTACTGATTGTTATTGCTATTAGTTATTTCAATTTGCATAGTTTGTAATTTAAAAGAATAAAAATTTCTTGGCGAAATATATTAAACCATTTACCAATACACGTTGTACAGCAACACGTTGCAGTAGGATGTTTTATCTACAAAAAGCAAACACAAACGTTATGAAGAATTCTCCGATTTTTTATATACGTGAAACGTTAAATAAAATTACCATAGCTTTTGACATAGACATTTGACATTCTGATCTAGGAGAAGTCTTGTCGGAACTTAAAGCAAAGATAAATCTGTTTCTGTGATAATTTGTTTCCACCATATTCTCGCATTTATGATTTACCTACTTAGTTTATGTAAAAACTTACAATGTAATACTGTAGCATGATGCACATAACTAATATTAAGCGGTCAAGAAAATGATAAACAATTTATTGTAACAATTGTTCTGTAAATGGAATTGTACTACTGAACAGACACAAAAAGTTATGTTTTGATTTAGTACAGAAACAGGTTCTAACTAACGCCTCTTATGAGCAATGCCAGAGTAAGTTTTATATTTGCAGATAAGTTTTTTGTTGGTTTCTTTATTAATATTAGGATAGGCTTCTTTTTTGCGTTTTTTTAATGTGTTTTTTTTTAATAATAGAATGAATGATTTTGGGGTTATATCCGTTTTTAGGGCTATGGATTCTAAAGCTTTTCTCTTCGAAGTAGTTTCAATTGTCCATTGGTATGTTAATTAATCTGTTGGCGCAGTTATTAAATGATACCATTTTGTGTTGAATATGGTGGCATGAGAATTCGTGTATTATATGGTGTGTTTGTGTGGGTTTTTTGTATATGTTGAAATTTAAGTTGTAGTTAGCTTTAGTAATTTATAGGTCTAGGTAGTTGATAGAATTTTTTTTCGTGTTTTATTGTAAATTGGATTTTAGGGTTTAAATTGTTTAGTTCTGTTAGAAGTGTTTTTCGTGTTCTATTGTGAATTAGATTTTAGGGTTTAAATTGTTTAGTTATGTTAGAAGTGTGTTTGCAGAACACTGCAAACACACTTCTAACAGAACTAAACAATTTAAACCCTAAAATCTTTAATAAAGTTCCCGTTTATATACGACTACGTCACTCTTTCTAGATTTTACGGGATTCAATTCGAAAGATTACTTACCTACATGACGCAAGATTTCTGGAAATTCCACAATTTATTACCTCATTAGTGTTGGATCGCTTTCGCTAATTAATTTTTTTATTAACAAAATGCATATTGATGGCATTTAAAAATTCATATCATTGTTTCCAAAACGTTACATAAAAGCTCACAATAGTGCTCACTTCTTAATTGCGTGATTTCCAATAACACCGATGTTTGCTTGCAATCGTTCCTTAAGTTGCCCATTAACAAAAACTCTGTTGTACTAAACAAACCATAAAGTTCTAATTTAATTGAGGGTGATTTACCTGGTCCTAACCCTTTTGTTTTTATACTGTTTTTACAACATTTTACGCCGCCATGCCCATATTTTAATTTGTCTATTCTTATTTTAAAAATTTTCCTTTTCCCCTCAAATTTATTTCTAGCATAATGCAACGTGTTACAGCCTAGTTACTCTGCTTTTCTATATTTCCAAAAAAAAATTAATTTCAGTAACAGATATTCTAATAAATATCTTACACTTTTGAGGTCTAAGGCAACTTGCTCATAAATTTGACATTAGCAAGGTATTCTAAAATTGTAAAATCAAATAAGCTTCATTATCTCCGGCAAAATATTAAAATCATCTAAGTATTAATTGTAGTAATAAATAACATTTATTGTTTTCTTTTCAAATTTCTTTTAATGTTTTTGTTGTATGTTGGTGTATTGGTTAACAAAATATTCCATAAAGAGTGTGCGCAATTTTTATAATATATTGAATTTCATAAACAATTAAAGTTTATAAAGCATTTCATTCGCAAACTAGGCATTTTCTAAACAAGAAATGTCATTCATTATAATGATAGAATGTGTACTTGGTATTGCTTCCTATACGCCTTTATATTTGTGCAATTATTATTTACTCAATAATGTAGAAATAATATTAATATGAAAATTCAAAGAATTGTCTTTTCTGTTTTGTTTGCCAATAGAGCATACCTGTAAAATATATAGCGTGCGACCGGTTTGACAATTTTTAATGCCACAATGTTGTTACATTTTTTGAATTCAATCACATGAATGATTCTTTTTCCTCATATTCCAAGTATACCTGCATATGTGGTACTCCATAATTCAAGTTTTTTTTTTCAAAGTGATTACATTTGTCTTATACAAGATCAAGTACGCACCACATACGGTAGTGTAGTAATGCAGTAATTCATATGATTTACGCTTAACGTGTTATAGTTAAATATTTTATGGTTAGTTATTTTAATATCGACCTTTGGTTTTGAATATAAGCTGTTTCCTCAGTACAATATCATGTTACTAAAACTAACCTTAGGCTATGACTAATCAAGAGAGAATATTATTTCAACTACAAAAGTATAACCGCAATTTTGTAATGTTGTGTCGGTGGGTTAAAAACGTGCAACGCTAACGCATTAATTAAGCATACATTCCTAAATAAAAAAGCATTTATCAATTTTTGCTAGTTCAGAAGCGGGACTTCACAATAGACATATCAAATTAGAGAAACACCAACGTATTTTTCCATGACTAATCATTTTACTAACCTGTATTTGAAAACATTCTGCCTCCTTGAAAAGAAAAATGGTTGTAAGTTACTCAACCCGAAAGAACCCCATAATATAAAATTTAATCCGTAGGGACGCACCAAATGATGCAGATGCCAATATTAAACAGCAACGGTAAGGGTACATAATATTCCTATGTACCATTAACTTCTACGCAAGTTCAGTTCAAATCGTACAGATCGCGTGATTGGAGGAAATTGGGAATCCCTTAAAATACTATAGCCTATTAATACCGCCATCGAATAATGGAAGGGAGCATTCATTCTTTAAATCTTTGAACGCCAGCTTTTAGCTTGAGTTGAGTGACAAGCACGCTGGTCGGACGGATAAACCAGTTTACAGTAATTCGAGTAATGGTAAATTGAAGTCGCATTTGTAGAAACAAGCCGCCAACGCAAAAGTACTCATGGGTTCGAATACCGTTATGTTGTGAAAATTTCTGGAATAAATTATTTCAACAACAGAAGTTAGATATATGGATTGCTGACACCAAGTTTGTTCTGCATTGAAAGAGTTGGTTGAACTTTGTACTGAAATCAAAGGCTGCAAGTAATAGAACTTTATCTTTTTACTTGCTTCATATTCTGGTGGTGATTATTCCATTATTTACAAATAATGCATTAGTATGCAAACTTTTATATTGGTACACGCTTAGTAAGAGCATAATGTAATAGAAAAAAGTACAACAATTGCACTAGTAGAAATTTACGTACATCACTAAAATTTGTTGAATAATTATACCTTAATAAATTTAAGATTTTCCTTTTTCTTTTAAATACATGCAATTTGGCCAATTTTGGTATAGCTTAGTTTATCGGTGTTTGTTGTGAGATTTTCGTGTTTTAATAGAGATTAAGTAAACAGCGCAAAGTATTATTATTATTTCTACTGAGTGTAAATTAGAAGGAAAAAGAAGGTGTACACAGGGTTCCATCAACCTGCGTGGCAGAAATGACCATTTGGACATCTCTTTGACCATCCACCGTCTATCAACACTATATTCTAGATGGGTTGTACCCAGCATTTTTACTTTCCGAAAGTTCCGGGACCTTTCCAGGTAGGTGAAAGTGTGAAAGCTTGTATACCTCTAAAAGCTTCACAATTGTTTTCATATAACTCACTCCTTGCCACTGTAAACTAGCTGGTACGTCTCTGTAGTAAGGTAAATCTCAGATATGATTAACCTCAATTTCACACCAAGTACTCATTTCTTGACTTTTCTGTGTTTGTATGTCATTTTACAAATCTACATGCAAGTAGCACTTGTGGTTTCTTTAATACTTGAAATTTTATATATTTTTAGAAATAGAAATAGCAAAATTATAAAAAAAAACTCTTAATGCAAAACAGCAATTCTTCAAACACCCGAGAAATGAAAAAGGAAGAACCACCAAAATAGTTTTTCAAATATTTAAGGGAATTGCAACTGCTAAGAAATTTTTTATCGATGTAGAATTTGTAAGGGAATGCATACTGATTGCTGTGGCTTAATTGCGTTAGGAAAAAAATATTTTAAAAATTTGGGAATTGTATTTTCTAGCTTGTAAAGGATTCAAAATTTAAACGTGTCCTGGTGCTGAATTTTCATTTGTAATATATGCATTGATTGAGAACTGTAGTGTGTAAATACTCCCTGTATGTTTGTTGTGGTTTGTATTGTATTTTTCTTGATCTTCTTTGGGAATTAAACCACTCATAGTTGTTAAAATCGTCTTTATTTATGTTTCGATCCATGACCTGGGGTCGTTATCAAAATAATAAAAACTTCAAGTTTGACATTTATGACAAATTGAAAGCGACTTTGATTAATTAATGTTTGATATATTTAGTTTGAATACATTAGATCAAAGTTTAAAGTTTAGAAGACTGAGTGTCTTAATTTGTGTTGCGCTCTGGGAGCGATTTTGAGGTAGTCAATACGCTTAGCGTGAAATCAGCTGATTAATTTTTATATAGTTCAATTCCATATAATTCAGTAACTTGAGGATTGGAAAACATTTTTTACATGTTTCTATTTATATGATTGAGAGGATAGTTATTAAAGAAGTGTGCGAATATATTACCGTAAGGCTTATGCAGCCGTTTTTTATATTTATCTTGAGGACCATAATGATTTAGGCTACCTCTTTGGCAGATTTTAACATGGTTTTGAGCAGTGTTGGGCCCGGTCACCGGTGTAATTACTATGGTTTCATGGTGGAGTAGTTTTTTTGTTCACTAAAATTTGTCAAATGTATAAAATAAAAAGCATTAAATTTTTTTAAATACGTTTAAATCTTAATATCTAAATTAGTATAAACGTTAAATTGGTTTTTTGAATTCTTTCAGCACCTACAACTACCCAAAAGCAAAATAAAGGACGCAACTCTGAAGAAGACTATTTGTACCTAACAACATTATACATAGTTATTTATGCAGATACAGATTTAAAAGATACACTCTTCTCTTTATTTTAATTAGAAGTGTGACAAAACTGTAAGAATTACTGAAGAACTTTTAGGCTTCAGTGGCTTTTATTGAAGGTTGCATCAGAAGGTATTTTATGCAGGACTCCTAACTGCAGTATTTAACAGAGCTTACTCGCCTAGGTAAACAACGACATGTGGTTTCAATATTATTTTATTAACACTACGAAGAGTGATTGTAAAGACAATAATATACACAATCTTTATAAAACTGATACAACACACGAGTACATCTCGTATCATCGATTATTACAAAAATTAATTATATAAATATTAAATCGCGGTCACAACACGAATCGCGGGGATGCCAAGTAGAACGTCACCTTTCGTTGCACGCCGAAGTCATACTATCCACTTCGCGCCTTCACTCTTTACACGGCACTCCGATGGTACCCGAATGCATATGGCGGAAGAATTTAAATTGCTTTTGGGGTGCACGCACTGTTGAAAATGTAAACTGTCCGTTACAAACTCATTCGGTTATAAGCTTTATCAAATTAAACACTACATTTTGATTTTCCAATGTTCCACCCGAAGGTATTACATAGCAGGTCAAGAAGCGAGTTTTGTTTTACCTGGAAGTTTTGAATTTTGTCAACCCTTGTTGTTCCAAGCAAGGTAGAAATCTCTAATGTGCATGACAATACACAAACTGGACCTGTATTTTACCTCTCATCCGAACGAGGGCGTATTTTTGTGAAAAGTGCTTGTCTAATATTTCTCAAGCGGTTTGTGTCGGGATATGAACCTGGGACTTTGGGCTCAGTAGTCACAGCATACCAACTGAGTCACAGATCTTCCTTTATCAAATTAAACAACAGGAAAAATATTTGCAGTAAAATAACAAAGTTGTACGAGATAAATTTGGATTGAATTTTACAAAGTCGGTGTCTATTTGTATTTATGGAGCTTGTAACATTACTGGAAATCCAGAAATTTCAAAAAGACAAATCTAAGGAACTTTCTCAAGTTATAAGTGAATTCTGGCATTATGACCTCTGTAGAATCTTCAATAGAATTGACTGTAAATCAAATTGTAGTTGATTAATCATACTGGTACATATGCAATCCAACTAAAATAACATATAAACTTTGAGATTCAACAAAAGTGTCAAATTAAATCTGATGGTTTTATAATACAACGGTTGCTTGGTAACACCAACTTGTCCACTAGGGTGCTTAATGCAACTTATAATACACGAGCGTATAGTTAAGCATTTTTTTAGTAATGCCAGCTCCTAACTATTAACCAACCTCTTTCTTTTTGTGATATAGTAACACATTTGAATAATTTAAATCTTCAAAAAAACCAACTTATACTTCAAATGTTGATAGCAGACTAGGTTTTCTATATGAAAATGAAATTATTTAAAACACAGTTCTTGAAATGACTAATTTACTTTTGTGTTTAAAACATATTCCCGAATATAAGTCCCTCACACTAGGAAAACCATTTTCAATTTAGATAAAATAATATGAAAGGAAGAAGAAAAGAAGAAAATTCAATTTAAATTAATGAAGAGTGCCTCTGTATAAATCCAAAACAAATACCAATCCATTTACAAATACAAATTATTGAGGTGCATTGTTCAGCAGTTTACTGGTGCAAGTATAGATAAAGTAGTTTGAAAAATTTGTATTAAAGCATGAAACATAAAAATCAAGAACATTTTTCAATTTGCTCTGAAAATTATCTGCATCTTTGAAACGACATGCATGTTCTAACAAACACTCTCCATTATAAACATAAATAATAGCAAACAAAGTTCCTTGTTAACTGCTGAGCATTTGAAATAATATGATTTCAGAATATAATGAGACAAGTATTGTAATATATTTTATTATAATCAATAAATTGATCTACACTATGAATTTATTTTGTATGATCGATATTATTTTGCTGCATGCAATTCTATTGTGATCTTCGCAAGGTTTTAAGTGAGGTATGGCTGTATTAGAGACGTCAAAAGTTTAGTAAACTAATATGCGCTGTGTTTTTAGACAAATAAGGATTATATTCTTAAAATATCTCTATAAGAAAGGCTTTAATCAACAAAGATAAAATAGCAATGGGCTAAGAATTAATTGATCTCCCAAGTATTAAAAATATTTTTAAACCCTAAGAATGCTGTGCTTATCTATACTCTAATCTTATGTAGAAAGGTACCGCTCCTTGATTAAAACAACTACGTAAAAAATAAATCCTCCATAAATTGCTTGAAGTGCTTGTAGAATTGAAGTGAGATCAAGTATATATTTAATTGATAAGAGGTATTAGTACATTGCAAAATTTCAGAGTATAGAATGTTGTAGAATTTTTAGAAATCATTATTTGTATTTTGTATAAACTAATAACCTAGAGCATGGGTATTATACACGGCGCCAATATGCTTTACTCTTAACCGATCAGTAAAAAACTGTTTCACGTACATTCTAGTGAGGTAATGACTTATCACTAGTACTAAAATAGATCCAATTTTATAAGGTACTGTAAACCTTCCATTGACCACACAAACCTTTGTATTTTGTCTAGTTGCACTGCAGCTACAACAACTTCAAATCATTGCGAAATCATTTTGTTACTTTGCACAATGCAATTCAACAAATAGTTTTATTATTACAGATTTTATTTCCAATTGGGTAAAGGAAACTAGAGTGTGATAAAATATAATTAGTTGTGAAAAGTAATCTTACTATATCTTTCAAAACAAATGTTTGCATGCTTTTTTACATGTAAATTAATTCTTAGGTTTTCTAGCAATATACACTTAAGTTTCTGTTTTCTGATAAACACCGCTAATTAGCAGTGTCATTTTCTGCAGTGGTTTTATATGGTCCAGCTTCCGCTTGCACTTTGAAAATAGATATGCATTTTGGAGACAATATTATTATTTCATTTGAAATGCTTATAATTTGTGATGAACTATTAGTAAACTTTTAACAAATTGATGATTGATTATATTAAAAACTTTTGCGAGCTCTATATTCCTTTTTTGCTGGAAAGGATGTAATTAAAGAGGCGTTTTCAGTTGCTCACGAGTTGGCAAAATATGACTATTGGCAGGGCGGCCAAAAGGTACCTAAACTAACCCCCCCAGTAACGCGTTACGTTGGGCCTTCTTTTTTTAAATGTTATATTAATTAAAAATAAAATTATATTTCAGATCTATTTTTATTGATACTCACATGTAAATTTCATGATTTATTACATACAAAAATTATAGAAGAGGTTTTCATGCTTTCTTCTTAGCAAAATTTCTAATAACTTCAAAACAATTCATTGTCTGCACAATATATATTACAATCTGTGTTTAGTATGGCCAGATTGTTCATCATATTTTGACTTATAGGTGATTGTTTTTACATCTTCTATATTTTTGAAGGTACTGAATGAACCTTTACCTTGTGCAACTGTCACAGTAATCATACAAAACATTCCAAAATTATTATTAAATCCGAAAATAAACTCCTATTTTTTTTTTCTTCAAATGATTGAAAATGTTTATGGGAACTAGAAAAATTTTGCCGAAATTGGCAGCATAAATCAACATCAAGTGCAAAATTTCATTAGTCAATTCTATTTTAATATCAGCTGAATATAATTTTTGAAGAACATTAATTATGTCTTCATCATACTTCAAATATTTTCATTTCCAGTATTGAGTATCAAGTTGCTAATTTGGTGCAGTGAGCTTAAATATAGCAGCAAATTGGTCTGATTGCTATTTGATTTTTGTATAACTTTATTAAACCGTATAAAGGAGTAATATAATTACAAACAGTATCTATCGACATTTTTGTCTTGTTTGCCTCACTCTCTTGTTCGTCCTGGCTATTGGTTACCTTCTGACAAATCTATAAATGATATAACCTGCACAAAAATTGTCTACAACTCACACTCCAGACTTGGTATCTTTGTAGAAGCAGATTGCTGTTGAATTCTTTTAATTATTGTCGTCTACATCATTACATAAAACATGCTTATTTGAAAGTGCTACATTTTTCTTTCTCATAAGACTACAATGAGAAACATTTATCCTTTTCAATTTCAAAATGCTTATATATCTTGCGTGATATTTTAACGCTGCAAAAATTGTTGGAGAATTTTTTTACGTATAACAACTTATCTTTTTCCAACATTCTGATAAAATAGTTGAAGCCACAACATTATAGACTGTTTTGGCTTTCTATAAGCACCTGGAAGGATGTGGTTTACAAATGAACTTTTCAAGGCTCGTAAAATAAATGTCACTAGGTGGTACATTACCAGGATCAAAAATCATTAAAAACCACACATTTCAAACATGTTAGTTTAGATCGGGTTGAAAGCCTGATTAAACCAAAATGTATTAAAACCATCATATTTGACAATGAGAGTATAAGGTACTTAAGATAAGGTTAGGTTAGTTTATGCCATTTAGGTTAAGTCGAGTAGGTCAAATAGGTTACGTCAATGTTAGTTTAGTTTAGTTTAGTTTAGGTTATTTTATGTCAAAGGAGTCTTATAGTACATACTCATTTTTCTGATCAAGTAGCCAAGATATAATCTCTAATAATAGGCGTGGTTAGGTTCATGACCCTTGTCACTAGCACCCAAGTTTTGCAATGATATATCTTCGAATCAATGCGTGAATAAGTTTATAATTTTTGTAGGACTCGATGAGCAAAAATGAGTATAATTATCAATTCTAATATTTTTTCGTGTTAAATCATTTAAACAAAAAATTTTAATCCCATATTTGCTTAGCTCAAATAAAATATACTGACTAAATCTCATCAATTTTAAAATGTTAGAGATTTTTATATAATTTTACGCTCTAACCAAGCAGATTACACATCACTCAATAAGTCCGTAGGATAACTAAGAAAAACAAATTTTTTTGGCGAAATTCGATTTTATTCATCAACATACATTCCTTCAAGAGTGATACAATCAGTCCAACGCCGTTCTAGCATTTCGATACCTTTTTTGTAAAACAATTCGTCTTTGGCCTCAAAATAAGCTTCAGTTTCAGCAATCACCTCTTCATCCGAGCCAAATTTTTTTCCGGCGAGCATTTTTTTCAGGTCTGCGAACAGGTAGTAGTCGCTGGGGGCCAAATCTGGAGAATACGGTGGGTGCGGAAGCAATTCGAAGCCCAATTGGTGCAATTTGGCCATCGTTGCGATCGACTTGTGACACGGTGCATTGTCTTGGTGAAAGAGAATTTTTTTCTTCTTCATGTGTGGCCGTTTTTTGGCAATTTCTTCCTTCAAACGCACTAATAATGCCATGTAGTATTTGCTGTTGATTCTTCTTCCTTTCTCAAGATAGTCGATGTACAAAATTCCGTGCGCATCCCAAAATACAGACGCCAAAACCTTACCAGCCGACTTTTGCGATTTTGGTCGCTTTGGACGTGGTTCTCCGGCTGCAGTCCACTCAGCTGACTGCCGATTAGACTCTGGAGTGTGGTGGTGGATCCATGTTTCATCCATTGTCACATACCGACGCAAAAGTCCTTTTATTCCGGTTGAACAGCTCCAAACAGCTCTCAGAATCATCGACACGTTGTTGTTTTGGTCCACTGTGAGCAAACGCGGCACCCACTTTGAGAACAGCTTTCTCATGAACAAATGTTCATGCAAAATAGTGTGCACACTGCCTTCTGATATCTTCAAGGTGTCAGCTATCTCACGCAATTTCACTTTTCTGTTTTCCAAAACGATTCGGTGGACTTTTTTGATGTTTTCCGGTGTAACCACCTCAATTGGCCTTCCAGAGCGTTCAGCATCGTCAGTGTCTGTACGGCCACGTTTAAAATCAGCAAACCACTTCTCCACCGTTTGTCTCGATGGAGCAGAGCCCGGATAACACTTATCAAGCCATGCTTTGGCTGCGATGGTATTTTTACCCATCAAAAAGCAATGATAAATCAACACGCGAAATTGCTTGGAATTCATTTTTTTGAAAAACTCAAAAGTATCGTCACTTAAACCTCTGTAACTTGTAAACTAATCGTCGGATTGTCATGAAATTTTGACAGATATCTTTTTAAGGTTAGTACTTCCTACAAATCATATGGATTATTACATAGCAACGCCATCTATGTATCATCCTACGGACTTATTGAGTGATGTAATATTTGTCTAGCAATTGTCTGTGAAAGTATAAGAAATTTCCATTATATCTGCTATTTATTGATTTCATATTCGACTGATTTAGTTTGTCGATCATTCAACAAAGTACATCAAATTTCAAACCAAAACTTTAGTACCTTTTACGAATCCTGCTAGAAAATATAGTATATAGTTGGATTTTTATCCTAAGGGTTGAATATATTTAATTATTGTTTTTGTTGGTAATGTCAAGATATTAGCAGTAATTTTAAGAATTCAAGGTGTTCTAGAATTCGTGTTCTTGATCAATTTAAAGTCTGTAACCATTACTAAATGTTGTTAGATTTTATTTTGAGCCTGGTTTATAGATAACTGACTTTTACCCTAATTCCAATTAGAATTACTGCTCTGGATTGCGAATATACGTTCAAGTTCTATTACTACCAAGAATCCTGATCGAGTTATTGAACAAGACTGTTTAAATTTCAATATAACCAAGGGAAGGTGAGGATTTCAAAAGGTAACTGAACAAGTCAAAACAAACTTTCATTTACGGAATCTACATTTTACTTACTGTAATTTAGTTTTTAATTTGCCTTTGTTATAATTATTCGTTAACTAAATTTCATTTATTTGTAATGGTCACACAAGGTACGTTGAATTGGTTACCTAAATTTAAGATATTAAATTAAAAATATAATGTATTTAATTACAGCCTGCATACTTGCGTAGACATTTGTAAAGCGTATAAAACATATAAATTGAAAAATAGAATAAGTTTATTTTGACAATACTGAATCAATCTTTAAGTCTTTGTAAAAAATATTATTAATTAAATTCATTTTTTAAATATTAAGTTGACCTAATCGTGAGGATTTACTTTTATTTGTTTAAAGATTTGATATTCAATTTTTGTAAAAATGTTTGGTGCTGATTAGAACACATAATTTTCCTGGTTTTGATTATCTTTTTAAGAAAAGTTACTGTGGCTAGCCTTGAAAGGAGCGTTTTTGGTTAGTTCAGCTTAGACTGCTTGTGACGAGATCCATTTTGGTGAAACCCTGATGTGTGTGCTACTTTTAGGTCTGGATACTAAGTTAGGAGTAGTAAGGTAGCAACATAAGAGATAAGGATATATACTACATAATTTTCTCTTATTGTTGGCATATCTAGTGATTGTTGTATTATTAATCCTAAGAACCCACCACTGCTGAATTAAATGCCTCTTATTATAATTTCATAAGGTTATTAGATGCCTGGCTATTTATACATCATGCCAAGGCTCGCCCATTTGATGGTGTAATTTCCAAATGAGTTTCCTACAGAAGTGATAGTGAATTATAGATTGCTTGTCAACCATTATGAAAACCTCGTATTTTGGACCGCATACATCAGGATGTTGAGAATGGAAAAATTGTTCTTGTGTAAATTACATCTTACAAAATATGTAGTATATAGAATATCAATGGTATCAGTTCTGCAAGGTATCTGACTTTGTGATAATGAGGATTGCTTTGAACATGCAAGGGGTGCATGCAAGTTCTCTACTACTACAGCATTACTAGGAACAATCGGACAACACTAGCAACGCTGTAATTTCGTAATTTTTGGTCTAGTAATACATGCATTTTTATACTAAACTGCATAAGCAGGAACTTTTAATTAAATTTAATCACAGTTTCTTAAGACAAGGAAATTTCGCCATATTCTTCTGACATAATCTTAGATGTGCACAATTTTTAAATTGTGAAAGTAGTTTTGGTTTTAAATAAAATGAAAGAAAATAATGATATTGAAATGAAAACCATCGAGTTAATTTTGAATTTTGGAAATTGTTTATAACAAAATTATATAAAATATTGTTGTAGTTTTTATATCATCATCTTCAGCACGTTTCCTGGTTTTAAAATGAAACAACAAAAATTTTCCTTAAGTTTTGCAATCTTAAATTGTGTCCAAAGTTTTTCTTCATAAGCGCCATCCACGTAAATTTAAATCCGTTAGTATTCTGTATATTCCAGGAAGTCCCAAGCACAAAAACTACGCATACCAATATTTTAACTACCAAAAATTGATAGTTGTAGCATCCATTTTTGTTGAATAACTAAATATTAGTGTCTGAAGATCGCTCTGAACATACAGGGTGATTAATAAAGAATGAGCAATCTCTGAAGTAAAAATACTAAACACCACAGTATACGATTTATCCAAACATGAATTATATCGATGTCGCTGGTTTTAGAGATACAGGATGTTTAAAGTTGAAAACTTATTTTTAAATTTGTAAATAATTATGAAAGTTTTGAAAAAATCTATTCAAAAATTTGCACTTTTATGTTCTTTGGTATTAGAATTGCAAATTTGTGCTAAATCAAAACATAACTTTTTGTTCAGCAAGATTAATAAGAAAAATACGATGAACTGAAAACATCTTGCAAATCGGGGCGTAGAGTATTAGAGGTATGAAGTAAGTAGGCAAGCTAGAAAATTTGGAAATTGAAATGGATAGGCTAGCATTATATGTAGTAGGGATTAGCACAGTTCAGTGGCCAAAGGGGAGAGATTTTTAGAGTCGAAACTCTAGAGTAATTCATACAAGATCACAGAAAGAAAATGCGGGTGTAGAAATAGTTATGGGGAAAATGAAAAGACACTGTAGAAAACTACTTACAAAAGAACGAAAGAAGTACTCATGGTTAGATTAGAATCTAAACTGGTAAATAATAGAATGATACAAGTATACATGCCCAGCTCTAGCTACAGTGAGGAAGAGGTAGAAACGACCGTTTAAGATATTGAACACATACTAAAATTCATAAAAGAACATGAAAGTTTAATCACTACAGAAAATTTTAGTGCAGTGGTAGGTGAGGGTAGAAAAGGAGTAGTGGTGGGTTTACTTGGTTTAGGCATAAGAAACGACAGGAGAAATAGACTGGTAGAATTTTGCAACAAAAGCAATTTAATCATCACAAATACACTATTTCAGCACCATGCTAGAGGATGATGTCAGTACACCATAAGGTATTAAGTAGGTTACATTCTTGTTCTACAACGGTTTAGGAATTAAGCAAAAAGCCGTAGAAGCTACCCAGTAACAGATATAGACACTTATCACAAAAAAGTAATTATGAAGGCTGAGCTTAAATTTATAAATTTGAAAAAAACAGTACAAAAAAGTACACTTTGACTTTGATAAAACTAAAAGATAAAGATATCTACAAAAGATTTGAGAAAAAGTTAAACGAATTGCTGAAAGACATTGGGAAAATTTGTGATACTAAGAAAGTAGAAGGCGACCAGTGATATTCTAGGGTACAAACAAGAAAAGATTAAGAAACCAATGGTAACAAAAGCATTCTGAATTTAATAGAAGAATGGCGAAAATACAAAAACAGACCAAAGGAAGCAGGAAAACAGAGATGCAAAACCATAAAATAAGAAATTATTCGCAAATGCAGGATTGATGAAAAGTGCAAATTAGTATAAACTAAGATTGAAATAAGAAATCTTGACAAAGCATAGAAACTAATTGCAATACATTTTAGGGATATAAAATGTATAGCTAAAATATAAGGGATACAAGAGGAAGCACCATATTAAAAATGCAGAGAAAGTGATTAGATAGATGGCGAGAATATATAGGTCATTTATATGCAGGACAGGAACTAGAAAATCTAGAACAGGAATCAGACATTGGAAAGGATGAATTTGTTACGTTCTATAGCATAGTGCATAGATAGGCAACCAACTGTACTCGTTTTTATTTAATTCAAGGTCTGCACATTTAGGTTCATGCTCTACTTCTTTATCTCACACCAAAAAATTGAT
Source organism: Platerodrilus igneus (assembly GCA_036346225.1). Taxonomy (NCBI): domain Eukaryota; kingdom Metazoa; phylum Arthropoda; class Insecta; order Coleoptera; family Lycidae; genus Platerodrilus; species Platerodrilus igneus. Next base: position 11,746,732 of record JARFIW010000791.1, read on the forward strand.
CGATATAGAAAGATTTTAAAAAGAGTTGGTGACATAAAACGTAATTCTGTTTGAGATATAAGTTAAATATGTACTAGTTTGGTATGGTGAGAACTTTGTTGGAGGAGGTTAGGATGCGTGAATTTTACCTAAAGCTGTCGTTTACTTTGAAAAGCAAAAATTAAATTTTTCTCCACCGTTTGTTTATTTTATGTGACATCGACAATGTAGTGATCTTTCCATAAGCAAATGTTTGTTCGTGGTTTTAAACATAAAAACAACTTTAAGTGAGACATGACACGATGGCCAGTGTTACCAAGCAATTCTTAATACTACATAAACATGAAGTGAAGGACAACGTTTGAAATGGTGGACTATCACGATTAGAAAGTGTTTATTTTGTTTATTTTTGTATGCATGACATTTATTTTATAACATTGAATAGAGATGTTGTGATTTACCTTTCTTTTTATAAACATATCTTCTTAACAGAAGACAGTATTGAGGACAGAAACAACTGCAAAATACTATAATTAAAAAGGTTGAACATTAAGGTAGATATTCGGAGATGAAAGATATGACAAACTTCAACTTGAACTACTATGTAAAAACTTTCGGGGTGAATCGGTATTAAGATTTTTCTTTTATTTTTGAACCCCACACTCTAAGACTTGTTAGTTAACACGATATTCTTCTGTTCATTTTTTGTTGTGGTAAGCGGTGTGGACTACCTATGTTTGCTTTCTTTTCGTCTGCACGGACTACCGTAACAACTTGGGATATCTAATACTTAGAGATGAGTTTAAATTACCATTAAAAGTTAGAAAAATAATAAGGCATTGGTAGAGATAAGGTGCATCCAGAAACTCCAAAAGCTGCTAAATAAGTAGTAACAGAGTGTCTCTATCAACTTGTAAGCTATATGTATGAGACAGGCCAGATATCCCAAAGATTTTAAACGTAACATCATGGTCACTGTATTAAAACAGAGAGGTGCGGATAGATGTGAAAACTTTCAAACAATAAGTCTGACAGCATATGTGTCGAAAATATTTACTACAATTGTACAAAGACAGATGGAAAAACAGGAGATCAATTTGAGTTAAGCAAGGCAGGGGAACAGCGCAGGCAATTTAGCTCTGAGGGTGCTAATGGAGAAAACATGGAACAAAGAGAAAACGTGTATATAGAGTTTAAAGATCTGGAAAGAGCATTCGACAATAAAAAATGGAAAATGTTTGATATACTCAAAAATATTAGAATGAGTTATAGGGATATACGGATAGTACACAACTTATACAAAAAGCAAATAATTGTAATAGAATTAGAGCAGTAGAGAAGTAAATATTAGGAAAGGAGTGAAACAAGGATGTGCCCTATTCCCGTTAATTTTTAACTTGAACGAATACTGTCAAATGCAGAAAAAATGGAATTATTATGCAGGGACAACCAATAGTTATGCGTAAATTTGTAGATGATATAGCAGTATTAGCATCTTGCAAGGAAGAGTTAGAAGCTGCTCTTAATGAAATGGAGATGGTATGAAAATTAACAACAATAAAATTAAAGTAATAAAGTAAAAAACCAGAATACAAATAGGAAAAAAGAACTTATTAGAGATTAAGGATTCTGCTACCTAGGAAACCAAATAACTCTAATTGGGAAACGTGCTAAGGATATAAAACAGAGACTAGTAAAAGGCCGTGCTGCATTTAACAGGAAAACCAACTACTATGTTTGAAGACAACAATCATGGAAACATAGAAAAAATTGCTGACTGCGTATGTGTGAAGCAAGCACTGTACGACTCTGAAACATGGACAATAATAGAGGCGGACAGAAAAAAGTATTTGAAATGTGGTGCTGCAGACGAATAATGAACAGACGAAGTTAAGGACAAAGAGGTTTTAGAAATAGAATGGGGACATGTTCTAAGGCCTGAAGGAATAGTGCACGATAAATTAGAAACAGAGGAAGGAAAAAAAGAGGTAGATGTAGACCTAGATTAGACTATAGCATACGGATAGTGAAAAATGTATTGTGTGGGAATTTCAGGGTAATGTGAAGGTTAGCTCAGCGTAAGAAACAATAGAGGTACATGTATAATCAGTTCCAAGACTAAATACCTAATGAAGATAACAATTTACGAAAAGTAGCTAGAAGAACATGGAGCTTGGTATCCAAGAAGTCTCTGGAGGTATAATAACATTAACAGCTTTCTGTGTCTTCTGTCCGAAACAAAACCGCGTGTGCTTGTAAAACTTGAATTTGAAATAGGCATTTATGCCTATTTATTTTAGTATGATGAACTCTGATTGCTACCGGTTGTCTGAAATTAAAGATTAATTTTAAATTTCTATTCAGGCAAGCAATAATGGAAATTATTTCAAAAAATTAATATTTTTCACTGTCCAAGTGTAATTATGAAATGAAGTAGTTTACAAATAACGGTGTTTCTACTTTAGGAAGTAGAGTGAACATCTATGCCGCAAAAGTAAAAGTTGACTACTTCTTTTCTTTTAAACCAAAATTACTTTTTCTGTGCTACATTAAATAATATGCCTAACCATTTAGAGGAGCTAAGTCGCATTCCTGATGAAGACGACACTACCTTATTTCAGTAGGGGATTCCATTGACCAACTTAATTTAAGTGTGAAAATTCTATGATTTTGGCAATATCCTACAAAATCATCTATGTCTAAATACAATTAAACTAAACGAATACTTTTTACGCTCATTAAAAACTCAAATGGTAGTGCAACTTCTAGGAATTACATCGGATCCTGTCCTATGTTAGGATAAATATTGTGATAATTTTAGTAGTCAACTTTAATAGTACACTCTATTTAATTTGCGTTCTATGTGGGATTGTTTTGATAGATATATTAAAAACTACTTTCTTGCCCATTTTCTATTTTTATCTAACCAATGCGGTGAAAATTTGTGGGAACTGTATATCAAATAATGGTATTTTTGCACTTCAGCATTGAGTTGCACAGGTAATTGCTGGCTTAAGATACCAGCAGAACAGCAGGAGCTGCTTTATATAATATTTTAACCCTACCCTAGGTATACATTTTAAAAAGCCTTACTCACGTGAAGAAAAGCCTATCAAATTATGATTGCCATAGAAGTAAACACACATCACCGTGTTATATTTAAGAATGAAGATTTATGGTATTTTGTTTTACACTGCAGTTGCATCCACAATCAGAGAATTACTTTATGGCAAGATCAAAAAATTAATAAAAACTTCTTTGCAAGTGAACGCCTTCTACTTAGTCGATGAATTTTTAACAACATTCATATTTTACAGTTATCTTGACTTGTTACCCCATATCTACCTTGCAGCTACATTTAAAATATATTATGCATTTTAAAACAAAAATAATTGATAAATTGTAATTCACATATTTGTGACCTACACATGTTACTAAATAAATAAATAAATAAACGAATAGACAAAATTTGAAAAATACTGCTTAAACAAGAAATAGCATAAATGTAAGAATTCAGTCTCCCAATCTACCTCTCAGCAGATGCTAGAAAGTTTAGTATTCAATACCGGCGATATCATAATTCGAAGATAAAGATATTGTTAGTTTTTGCATTCAAATTCAATTTTGCCATAATCATAAGTTTAGGTTTAGCAAAATTTCTGTTAGTAACGTTATGCCATAAATCAATAATAAAATTATTCACATATTGTCAAGTAAATTTCCCAGGAAATGAATTTACAACACCTAGCACGTCAATGTGATAGCTAAGACCAATAAGTATGGAAGATAAGATAGCTATTCAGAAAAGCAGCCTTACACAACGATATATAAACAGTTGTATAGTGGACCTTTCATTTGATATTGTGTCTTATAGTAAATAATTCGCAATGGCAGGTGAGTACACATTCTACTACTTGTACTATTAATTTTGTATACATTTCACATATATCAAAATTGTTTACTATTACGACTTAACTTGGGCTATAAAGTGCTGAATAACATATTATACAAAATATCTTAAAATATTTGTCAAATACTCTACAACCCATTGCTTTCTAATTGGTCATTAAACAATAATTTTGTGTCCAAAGAATGTTAACCATACTACAGATAACTATGTGTAGTTTTAAATATGGAACGTTATATTTTTATAGTTCATTAACAAAAATAGGTATTTTCCTGTACTGTTTTAGGAAAATAATCAGTAACAAATTCTTATACAAATAATTACCAAAAACATTAAGACACTTTGGCTTCGACCACTAAATTAAATATAGGACAGCCTGTTTTCTATACATTTTTAAAGAGTTCTACAAGAGTTTGTTAAAAATTGATTACTTACTAATTTTAACTTATCAATATATTTAAATCCATATTTCGTAAATACATACCGCATTATTGCAGCTGCCAAATTTCAAACTACCGTCTAGAGCAGTGTGTCTTTTATAGGTTTACTTAAAAATGTTTTAGGTTTGTTTAAGTTATGTTGAACAATAATTAAAGTTCTTCTATCATATATAGAGGTATTCAGATACATCAAGCTATACTATAAATTCAACATCCTATTAAAAATAACCTAAGTTTGAATTCTTAAATAATTGCCTTGTGAAATCTTAAATTAACATTTACGATCATAATTTGAATCCTATTCTGTTTCATTTATGAAACGTGAAATTAATATTGTTTTGTTCAATTCCGTTAATCATTTGAAGATTGTTTAAGGTATGCAATTGTTAAAGCATTGACCTCATATAAAATATCTACATTGTTATGGTTAATAATAAATTACTTGCAATTTTACAAACGTGCACTTTTTACAAGTTTTCCGTGATATTTTGGATATCAACCTTTAATTTGGATAACAAAATGCAACTTAGTCGTTTAATATTAAGCCTCACAAGGTCAATTCTACATTCAAAATCACAAAACTATATTTTTGATGTTTCAGTTGTGAGATTATACATATTCAGCATATAATAATGTATAATAAATATAATACAATAATATTTCAATGTAATTCATACTACTATCAAAATCTATTTAATCTATTTATGGGTCAATTAAACATCAAATATTTTGAAATGTCTTTACGAACTATATCTCTGGTTGCTTAATTCATAGTTTTATAATAAACACTTTCTGAAAAATGAAGATGCAAACTGCTATCTTACTTCAATACTGCATATGAGCCTTTTCGTTTTATCGCTACTGTATCACTTATAAATTTTTTTATAGAGTAAGTAATGAGCTTATAATAAGTTTTTGAAATAATTGAAAAAGTCTAAAAAATAAGAGTTAGCTATTGAATATAGTCATTGAACAAATTTCTAGCTTTTATGCTCAAAACTTGTTACAAGTTTTTATATTGCTAGCCCCACGTTGTGAGCGCTAGAGTAACGAATTTTTCTAGTTGTTGTTTGATGATGATGGGCGCTAGTGAAACTTAATTTTTATAAATGGGCGCCAGTGCACGAAAATCTTCCGACATAGCTAGAGGTCTATTTCTGGGTAGAGCAATAAGAAGTGGGGGTGGGAGGAGTCGAATTTTGTTTGCAAACCAAAGCTAAACTAAGTTAAATAGGCGCCACCAAGTCCTGAGATAATCACGATAAGAGCAAGGCACAATTCTAAGGGCGGACGTGGAAACCCAAAGATAAAACGATCGCCTTCTTTAACAAAAACTTGTCTTATAAAAATAAGACGCAGCTCCTGTAAGAAATTACAAAGATTAAATAAAGAAAATGTAGAACACCATTTGTGTCCTATAAAAGTATTAAAAATAAAAAAAATGTATATTCAATAAGATATTGGCACAAAATTATTACTCAAAAATTCTACCTTTATGTTATCAGATTTGATCGCATTTGACCAAAATAAAAGTCTCAAAGTTTAATTAATTGTTTACTGAAGTAAAAAACTTTCTTTTAAAATTTCAAAACTTTTTAACAGGTAAAAAATTCTCAACAATAAAGTTTATAACAAAATCAAAATTTTGTCTTTTTAAAGCAAAAAATTGCTCTCTAAATATAAGCTTGTTTTAAATATTTTACCAAAATAATTCGTAAACACAATGCATTGAACTATCGTTTCTATCCGCGGCAGATCTTATCAGGTAGATTACAGTTTCATAATGAGTACGCAGCGTGTATTTAAATTTTTATACTTAGTTTTTATAATTTATCTGTGAATAAAAGCTAATTTCAAGATTAAAGAATGTTTAATTTGAATTTTATGAAAGCTGCACGAAACATCTGCTTTCACAGCAAACATCTGTCAAATGTGCTACATCACAAAAAAAATATGACGTCGAAAATATACCTTGAAATTTATCTGACGCTTACAATTATATAAACCTAACCTGACAAAATTTCTTTCTACGGCTTGTATAACCAGTTCAACAATAATTGAAAATGAAACAGATCATATGTTCGTAAACATGATAGCAACGTTTGTGCTTTTTATGTGATCGTCTGTTTAGCAAAGGCTAACGACATTCTAAACACATGCAAAAATTTCTTAAATGTAATAACGAACCAAACTGCCTCTGTTTCTCCAAGACAAATCCGAACGGAAATTTCATAAGCTCCAAACAATACTACAAGCCATTTCAAACTTGGGACGACAGCAATCAAAACGAAAATCTTCACTTGTCCTTATCTATCGTTTTTCGTAGGCGCGCTAAATAAATGAAACAAAATTAAATTAGTTCGTAAAATGTATAAATTACAAACCGTTTGGAGAAGTTTCTAACATTGTTCCAAGTCTAGCATGACTTGAACCACTCACACAAATAATTCAACCGAAGGTCTCATGCCTCTAGCCTAGAAAACATCTTGATAAATTGGTTGCTAGGGAGTGACTAACTTGACAAAGCGAGAAACGAACGATAGCGACGTTAGAGGTGGGGAAATACGATAGAAGCAGGATTGCATAGAGGTGCTCGCCAAAATAACTTTATGTGATACAGATATTTTACTATAAGAAGATTATTAAAACGAAGCGTTCCATTATGTACTATATGGAACCTTAATAAAGAATAAGGCAAGCTTAGCGCATTATCCTCGTAATTCAATGCGAATAAATATTGATCAAATTAAACATGTTACAAACTTTGACTAATTTTCAACTAATACGTTAAAAAGCATCAAGATTTGCAACAAGTGTAAAAGATCCACAACAGCTATTGCCAGAATTTTCGTTATACTCACATATTTATTTTGTGGTAGATATGCAAGCATGTTAAAAAAAGGTATTGCTTGTGTTGTGTATTTTAAGTTGTTTCAGTTTTATTAGTAGACACTGATGTTTAATTGAGTGTTGTCCTAGTTACCTAGAATTAATTGATTTGTATGTCAAATATTGGTGTGATATTTTACTTTTTGGTAATGTTCTTTATATCAATAAAGTTACACACTGGTGTTTAGTTGGATACATATAAGCTCACACTCTAAATTTATACAATCATACATATTGCATAATAAATTGCATTTTAAACCCTCTTTCAGAAACTCATAAAAACGTGTAAATTTAAGATCTTTCTTGTTAATATTCAATAGCCAAACTCGAAGCAAGTAGTAACAATATATTCTAACTTTAATAAGGTTCATTACACAATTGGATGATATTCATAAAGCAGAGTGGATTGCTCTTCAACTAGCAACAAAATTTAAGTTTACAGTACACTGATAATCAGCTTACATAAAAAATAGATACAATACAACATCGACACTTTTACAACCAAACTAAGCTTTTATTATTAATGTTTAAGTGCACTGGAAAACGCTATTAAACATATTTTGTTTACTAAAATCAAAGACAATCTTAGTTCTAAAGATGTAAACAGACTGATTTATATTTTCTTGTTTCAGAATTGACCATCTATATTACCATTGCCTTGGCACTTCTTGTTCCTCAACTGATGGCAGGTAAGAATGTATTGCAGAACTGACAATTTTACTTTTGGTTTCTTTATACATTATTTTTATTAAAACTTGATTCAGTTTACTGGAAGTATTTAACACGTTAGCATAGAAAAATGTTTTTATATGCACAATAGATATGCCTAACTAAGGACTGTACAATGCTTCAAGCAGAAATGTTAAAAAAGGTGACAATGAAATATGCCTTTTCATAAATATAAACAGGGAATTTAAAAATATTCCATACTTCTATTATTAAACAGCAAACAAATGTCAAATGTGTTAACTGTATAAGAAAAGTAATAGTTGTTATAAACAATCCAAGAGCAGTTTTAGATTACATTTTGAAAACAAATGATGTAAGTAATTTGCTTATACCACCAACAATTCAATTAAGTTTTTTCAGTATGTTATTGGTTATGGCAAAGACAATTTGTTATACCTTCTTGCTTTAGTTCTTATTATAAGTTTAATTTAAAAGATTACACGTACCTAATTAATTTAATTTTACTTTCAATTCATATAAGCAGTAGTTAAACTATTTGCTGCATTGACTTCAAGATATTTTTAATTATTTTTGAAATATATTGTTATTGCAATTAATTTTAATACGTGTGATAAAAATCGCTATTTCAAATGAGAAAAAATATCAAGTTAAATATAAGGAATTGTGCAATTACTGATATTCCATTTGTTAGTTTAGTATATTACCGAATGTGTGATACATAGTTAACTGCTACAGAGTCAAGGTGATAGCATAAGACAAAATAACGAGCATTAGAATTGGCATTTGATTATTAAATCCATGTCAACAAATCATTCGGTATCTCTTCTACTCGTCTGTACAATATTTAGCATACTGTACGTAATGCTAAATATAATCAATTATTATTTAAAATCCCGATAAAGCAAGATACTGAAATTAACGCTGTTTCTAGTTATCTTTAGTTATTTGGCTTGTCCATTTATTTGTGGAAAGTACTTGTACCTGCAAATGGAATACAACAAAATAAAAAGCCATTTAAAAATTTTGTTTATGGTTGTTATTGGTAATTTCTAATAAGAAGTGAAGAATTATTTTAAACTGGCATATTTCGCTAATTGATTTTAGAAAGATTATAAAAATAAATATACCCTACTTATGTCAGTATCAGTACGATTACATACTTGCTGATGGTCTGATCTTCGGAGGAACCTATGAAACTATTAGTTAAAAAATTTCAAACAGCTGCAAAGCAAGATCAGAAGAATGTCCAAAATTAATGTACATTGTACAAAGGCATATAAATTGTCTTTCATGTGCAGAGAGCATGATATTGTTAAGAATGCTTTGGTGCAGGCATAATAAAATTGAAAAAGAATGTAATAGAGTCGTTTTAGGTCAATATAAAGCTATCACGCTAATTTTTAAAATACTCTTTTAAATCAATACAAGTAAATTGCAACAATTGGTGAGGTATAAAAACACGACAACTCTGTAATAAACTGCAAGACCCCCATACCAAAGAAAGTTTTAGAAATACAAAGAATTCTTAAACTTGAATGTATATGTATAGAAATAGTTAGCAAATTAAAAATGTTTCTACTTCATTCTAAAAGTAGATCTTCATATAAGATTCATTTTTCTTTATTAGTAAGGATAATCAGTAATTTTACTAGTGCTCAGATTCTTTGTAGAAAATTAGAGGTTCCAAATAAATTCTATTTCTATTTCCTTTTGAGATGCAATCAGCAGCCAAAACTCATTACGTAATAAAAGTTTATGAAAAAAAAAACAAATTAACAGAAATTTTGACAAGCAAATAATCAAAACTCGCTAAAAAAAGTATTGTGGTTATGTAAATGGCAGTCTAACAAACTTTCTTTTAAAAAAATTATATCATGTGTTGTATATTGATAACCAGCACTTTTTGAATTTCAGGTTTTGAGTGTCCACCAGGATCCAACAAGTCATTTCCTCATGAATCCAACTGTAGCCTATATTACGTTTGCGATCATGGGAGACCTCACTTAAGGGAATGTCCAAAAGGACTGCATTTTAACAGAAAAACAAAACAGTGTGACTGGCCTATCAACGCCGGATGTGAAAACCAGAAATAAACTTATTTGATAACTTAAACCTTGTTCTCAATGAGGATTCCAAGGATCTCAAGCCTGAAAACATTGGTAATGAGAGTTGTGAGCATGATGAATTATATCCACATGAAAGTGACTGCAGTAAATTCTATCTTTGTAACTATGGCCATTTGGTTGAAATGGACTGTCCAGAGAACCTGCATTTTAATAATAAAAAGAAAGAATGTGATTATCCAAAAAATGCTGGCTGTGATCCCAATGCATAGTAAAATGTTAATCATTCTTCATTATAACAACAGTGCAATTGTTAATAAGTTTCAATTTGTTATATTGTTAATAAAATGAATCACTTCCAATTTCATTTATTATGTTTTACAAGTTAAATGAAAAATAGGTTTGGAAAAACAACTGCAATATTTGTTATTAATTCAAAGGCATTAGGTAGAGCTGATACACATTGTACAAAATCGTATATATTGGATTATTAGTGTAAGGGTAAAATTAGTTTTAGTGATTTTTGAAGTTATTGAACTTATGCTGCATTCTCAGAGCTATGTAATGTTGCTGTGACACTTTCGTGACCAACAGAAGTCGCGCATTTGTTTCCCCCTATGCTCACGTGGATGGAATATGAAACTGTAGTAGTAAATATTCAACTACACCACATAACACCCGCACAACAATACAACTGAAGTATGGAGTTTAAACTGCATTAAAAGTAGCGCTGTAATCTTCGTAAACGATCGTCTCATTCCATTTGGCAATTTGTATTGGAGTAGGTGATGCCAAGATAGTTAAAGGTATTTCTATGTTAAATTTAACTACTATAGTATATTGTTTTTTGTTTTATCAATTTTCAATTTTGAAAGTAATTACATTGCTAAAAAGTAAAATCCCAAATAAATTTACAATTGTATTAGAAGTAGATCATCAATTCATATGACACTTATTAACACGTTAAGCCCCGGTGTGGGATACAAAAGAATCATTGCACGGACAGAAGTTTTTATCATTGAAAACTATTTATTATGTTAGTGCACAATTCAATATCGTTTAATTTTAGTTCAAAAAAGTTATTACAGCAAGTTTTTTTTTAAACAAAGCATTGCATTGCTGACATCCGGTCCGAATGTAAAATTTTTAATAAACCGCGTGTATCTGATGCGATGCCTCACTGAAATATGTGACAACAGTGGTGAATGATCTAATAACCTTAACAGTAGTAGTAGGGATATTTACTTTTGCTTAGTAAACGTCGAGTGCATAGGTTAGATAAGTTAAGTCGAGTGCTTGTTGTGCATGGCTGTTGAAACGTGTTGTTTTCTGTGCGTATGTGTATGTATTTCCGAAGTACATGCTACGTTAGCGTTTATAAGTTATAAAAATGGGTTCTTATGAAAAAGAACAAAAACATTTACAGTTGCTTTGGAACGAAATGATGTAGGATGAAGAAGAATCAGAATTTTATGCTGAATATGGTTCATCAGACGACTATGTTCCAAGTGATGAAGCATGCGATACCTCAGATGATTCGTTTGAAAGAAAGATTCCTAAACGCCAACGCAAACTAGATGGTAATAGTTCAGTCAAAGAAAGCAGAAATCTACGGTTATGGCTATAAAAACTGATCTGCAAAATTGAGTAGATATCTAAGCTGATATTTGTTGCAGTGCAGCAAACCTGTTGTAGTAAAATATCGAAAATATTATAAAGTGAGAATCTGCATGTATCGTGATTAGAAGATAAATAATACAGGCATAATATTATTTCAGGCGGAAAATATATCAGGTAATACATCTGAGATTTCGGTTCCTACAAAACGGCCATAACACTTTGGTCATTGACTTCTCAAAAGCATTGAAAATCAATTTGTGGTAGCTGTTGCAGCTGCAACATATAATCAGCAGGATGAGGTAGGGTAGTTACTTTTAGATTACCAATAGTAAAAGTTATTACAGGGTGACATGCGACAAACTTTGGTGGAAGTTGGTGAATCAAGTGGGTCACTTGAAATACACACAGTAATAAAACGTTTCTATTTTCTTACATCTTTTTCTTACAGAATGACCTAGTTAGTCAGACAATTAAAACAGTTGTATCTGAGTTTGTCACTAATGGGGAGGAATCTGAGACCAAGATTTGGGCTATAATTCTAATATAGTATAGAAAGATGTAGATGAGTCCAAGTTACAGCAATTTGCATTCAATGTAGTTGACTCCGGTATCAAAGCGGAGTATTATGTTCTCTATAACAGACAACCATACGATTTCTTTAAACTGTTTTTGACCGACGAAGGGAATCAGACAAATCTTTACGCGATTCAAAAACAGGCAAATAAAGTTCAATCCAAAAAGTCAAAATCGCAACCTTAGACACCTACTTCTGCCAATTAACTCGAGAAGTTTATTGGAATCTTAATTTGGATGGGTTTACTGACAGCACCTCAGTTACGTAACTACCAGAGTGAACATTTTTTGTATGCAACAAACGTAGAGAAAATTATGACCAGGAATCGTTTTGAGCAATTGCTATCCATGCTACATTTCAATGATAATAATGCACTAAACAAACAAGATACAAATTTTGATAGGCATCATAAGACAACACCATTGTTGAATAAACTTATTGAACGTTTCTAATCCATTTTGATCCCTAAAAGTAATATTTGTATTGACGAAACTATGATGCCATTTCGTGGTAGATTGAAATTCAAGCAATACATCAAAAATAAGAGAAATATATTTGGTATAAAACTGTATAAGCTATGTGTTCAAAATGGATACACATACGATCTAAAAGTCTATTGCGGTAGGGATACTCAGCAAGGAGGGTCGGCATCATTCAATGTTATAATGTCTCTACTAGATGGTTTGTTGGACAGAGGTCGAACATTATATACTGATAGCTATTATACCAGTGTTACTCCTGCTCACGAATTACTGAAGCGTAAGACGCACTTTGTTAGTACAGTGAGGACAAATCGAAAATTGAACTGTTTAGAATCTATAAAGGCAAAATTAAAAAAATATGAAGTTTTCGCCAGACAGAGTGACACTGATGTAATTAATTTGAAGTGGTTTAATAAAAGGATGTGCTCATGCTTAGTACTAAATATACATATGAAACTAAGAATATTAGAAAATGGGACACTGATATTCCAAAGCCTCTTGCTATAATTGATTACAATGTATCAAAAGCATTCATTGACTTAGACCAGATGAAAGCGTATCACCATTGTTTGAGGAGAAGTACTAAATGGTACCGAAAGCTGGCAATGGAAATGATGTTTGGATCCGCAATGGTAAACGCATTTGTAGGCTATCAAGAAATTACCCAGACAAAAATAACAATAACTGAATTTAAAAGCAAGTAGCTATGTAATTGTTGCATCTAGATAATTCCTACGCTACAAATTCAAACGATAGAAGTGAAAACCATTCTCTCATAAAGTGTAAGAAGAATAGGTGTGTTGTTTGTTACACGAAAAAGAAAGAAAACATGTCAAGAGAGAAGCACAAAATAAATATCCACGATCTAATTTCCATTGTCCTACTTGCAAACCAGTTTTTGTGTTTCTTGCTTTTTGAAACACATAAGGCCACAAAAGTCATGTAAAATCAAACATGCTTTTCTTACACATTTTCAAATATAGACAAAATTAGTTTTTGCGTTTCTTGTTTCTCTAGGCGCAATTTATAAAACTAGGTATTTTTGATTTTTCAAGTGATACTACCTACTTCCTTAACAAATAGTTTTAACTTTTAAGTCTGTGGATACAATCCTTCGATTTGTAATAAATTGACTTTTACTAAAATATGGTTGCATATTTCACGTGATATAACTTGCATGTATTTTGAAATTCTTCCAACCCACAAACTTTAAGGTACTCATGGGACTGCGAGTTTTCAAGTTCCAATACTACTACATTACAACGTGCGATCACATTTAAGACATGCGGACCGAAATTAAAACTTGCTCTGTGTCACTACTTTGATACCACGCAGTCCCAAGGTTATAGTATAGTGAGGCTTAGTTAAATGCGACACGGAGCTTGGTGTGTTAATCGAGGTAAAGTTGCATTAGGATGATCTAAAGGCAATGTGTCAAATCATTTAAACATAGTACAAAGCTACAAATGCATGGAATTTCATCATCATGCAAAGAACTGCAAATCTGATATATGCTGCTCCAACTGCTCTAACAACCACATCAGCTCTGATTGCAGTTCCACCAAAAAAATTATATGCGAATTGTAAAAAAGCAAATCAAAACTTGAAGCTATACCTTTAATTAGATCATAGTGCTACAGATAGTGTCCATGTTATATAAAAGCTATTGAATTACTTAGCTCTAAGATCGATTATGTGAGATGGCAATTAATTAACTCTAGAAACAACTTCACAGTCAGTCATTTTAACAGTAGGTCATTAGTAACCAATTTTGATGGATTTTGTGCTTTCATTATACATTACAAATTTGTAATAGTATCTGTTTCTGAAACATGGTTACGTCCAGATCAACCATCTTCGCATATTGCAATCCCTGGATATTCCGTATTTCGAAATGATAGATTAAATCGTGATGGAGGTGTTTGCTGCTATGTAGATAACAATATTACCTGCAAAATAATTAATCTGGATCCAACTCAATTAAGCATCTTGTAGCAGTTATGGCTAAAAATCACATTTAAGAAAATCGTATATGTCATAGGAACAATATATAGACCTCCTCAAAGTCCTATATCATACCTTGAAGATTTACAAAATGTACTTTCTGTGCTATATCTGCAACATAATCATGTTATATTGCTGAGAGATCTTAATATTGATCTTTTAAAAGATAACAAGAATTCAAAATATTTTAAATTTGTTCAATCTTTGTAACACCCGAGAACATTTTTAAATTAATCCAAATTTCAAATGATATTTTCTGCCAATCACAGATAATTCTATCTAAAATGTAACCCATCACTGGCCAGAATTAATATAGTTACCCAACCCTAGTTTGATTTTGGGTGACAATTGACAACTTAAATGAAAATAACCTATCAACTGATATCTAGCATCCCCTGAAATTTAGAAGAATTTAAATTAAGGCGCCAAAGGAAATGCTAGTTTGTTCTAGAAAATTCGAAACCAGAAGTGCGTAATAATATGTAATTTTTCGTGATATTCACAGGAAGTATTTTAGAATATTGCAGAATAACTTAAATTTAAATATAGGGTAATTTCAATTAGCAATGGCAATAATAAAAGCTGATTTAAACAATTAACCTAAAAGCACATGTAGGGATGATTTGCGATTGTGAAATACGTAAGGTTTTTGATTGGCTAGACCAATCACGTGATCGAAGGTATATAACTACAGTAATAGGGAAGACAAAAAAAGACGACACACAAAGCCTCACCAAGACACACAAAGAAATAAAATATAAGAAAGGAGGCACAAAAATGAAAACTAACTAGCCCGGAGCTAGTGCGGGATATGCTGCAATGCCGCGTAGCAGTATTGGTTATATGACCGTGTAAATTAAAGTAATGGTTAGTGAACAGAGCTAATAAATTAGTATGTTTATTACGTGAAGAATAGTGAATTTAAGTAGTGGATAAAGGACACAGATAAGTTTGGCTTTTAAAGGAGAATTAAATAATAATAAATTTAAGTGTAATTAGAAAACGAAATGGGTAAGCTGTAAGGCGGTTAATGGTAGGAAATGTTTTGAAATTAATTATGGATAAAAATATTTTGTTAGCTGGTATTGCTGCAATTGTTGTTTACAAATTAATTTTAAAAATAACTCTTCATTTAAGTTGTTCATTTTTTTCGAAAATAAGAGCCCGCGATAAAATAACACATACTTCTATCCTCAAAATTTGACTTAAAATTGACTTGTTGCTTGCTGTATGTAAGCTGCTTGCGCTCATTCGACTTGAAAGTGGAATTACGTTCACGTCGAATTAGCATTGGAAACAGTAACGTAAAGAAATGTGGGTGCAAGCATAAAAAGTTGAATTCCACTTCAAAGTGGAAATGGTTGGGAATGTAGCTTTACTATTACCCAATTCAAGGTCCAGTACTGCTAACTTTGTTGCTAGACAGGTGTAGGTTTCCTTAACTGTTTTCAGGACTACGTGCCGTACCTGATCCGAATTACGCCCGGTTATCGTTTCCGTTACAATACCTCGTCAACTATAACGACCGCGTCTCCGACATCGATTGGGTTCACCCTTTTGAACCATTTTGTTCGGCGAGTGAGTATTGGCATATATTCACGAAGCCACCTGCTCCAAAAATGCTGAACCATTTGTTGAGAGAAGGTGCTACGTACATTGACGTAACCTATAAAAAAAACAAGAAAGAGAAAGAAAAGACGACCGGGCTCAATCGGTGAGTGGGCGGGGCTTTATAAATATAGATAAATTAAAAAGAAACCTGAAATAAATAAAGAGAAAATTTATATACACTCACTCATTCACACTCATAACAAAACATACAAAAGAAAAAAAGAACTTATAATTAAACAAAATATTTACAGAACACAGTATTCCCAAACCCAACCCAAAAAAAGTAAATGTCTCCAATTTACATATTACATTATGAGAAACCCCCAAACATTAAAAAAAAAAATTACTCCGGAAAATGGCGAGTTGTAGTTTTTAGGTAATTACCCCCTGACATTATTTATTAAAAATGAACCAAACGCAACCCTAAAAACCACAGCTCTAAATCATCGTAAATATAAACTTAACGTATATTTACAAAAATAATGTCAACAACATTTTCAAATGTGCCAGCAAGTCTTTAAACCGTTTTTACATTAATAAGCAGTATATTTTTAATTATTTATAAACAAATAGTAAAGCATTAATAAAAGAGCAGTAAGTACCAAAATAGTTCAATAATTTTCGTATATAATAATTAAATTTGGAAATGCTAAATTTGAACGGTAAAATCCCAGGCGTTCTGGTTTCAAAGTAAGAAGCGAATACAAAGAAAAACTCACTCTTGAGTTGCTGACGTCGAGGTTGAGTCAGTAGCTGGTCCACGTCAGCGAGTAGGTAGGCCTACGCCCAGGAAGAACGCGTTTGGTCTCCCATTACCAGAAGAAACGACAGTTCAAGGGATTAACGTGTCCCCCGCAGGAAGCTAGAATAATTACGAACAATAAATTAATTCATTGGAAGCCGAAAAGTACCGTTTTATACAAACTTTAAATACTCACCACGCTATAATGCGTGGCAGCAATTCGCATAAAAAAAACGGAACTAAGCAAAACAGAACGGATGTTTTCTTGTTGCTATTCGAACAAAGTGAATATTAAATTTGTTTAGTTAAAGCACCAAAGCTCAACGTAAACTTGTCGTCAAGGATATAAAACAGGAAAACCCTAATTTATTGAAACAATTTCGCCGAATTCTTTAACAACGGAAAACACACCAGCATTAATTATTGAATACTTGGAAAGACGCCTATCTAATTATGGCGTAAATTTCACGTTAAGAAATTCTTAGAAAGGATATTTATTTTTCTAATGAGCAGAAAGATTTATCAAGTAACACATATAGGTAACTTATTATTAATTGAAATACAATTTTAAACACGCGAAAGGATTATTTTAATTTACGGAATTAATTTTCGTGTTTAACGCCAAAGAAAATTAAGTTAAAAATTATTGTATATAAACTAATCAATTATTTACGAAAATGAACGTAACAAAGGTGTTGCTCCTTTTGAGAGTTAACACACTATCATCATACTCACAAAACGGTTTGAGGCTTCCTGAAGTCCCAAGCAAAAAATGGTTTGGCGTTATCGCTTTAGGTTCATCTGGTCGGATTGGTATGTAAGTTAATGGTCGTGAGTTCACAATATTCTCGACTTCAAGAAAGTAGCATCGGAGAATTTCATTGCATGGTATTTTTGTTGGCATCATCTATAGAAGACATTTTTTTATTGATCGCACCTGCCTTTTCCAGCATCCAACCATATACGGCGCAGCTGGAGGATTGAGGATCCAATTGATTTAGTCAAAATAACATTTGATGTCATTAAGAGATATTTGATGAATCGCTTTTCTTAGCTCATTTCGGACTCCAATAAAATTGGTGCCATTGCGGTTCGAATTTTTATTGACATACCTCGTCTGGCCATAAAACTGTGTATACATAATATACAAGAATCTTTACTCAATGAGTGCAATTTCAATGTGGATTGCTCTAATCGCCAAGCACGTAAATAAACATCTCCATCTCTTTTCGACGTGTCGTCCTACGATTACTTCAATAAGTTCAAAATAATCAATGCACACATATGAGAAGGGTCTCGTACATGCAACTAATCTAGCTTTCGGATGGTCGACCATCTCCGGTGGATTTGGCGCTGCTGGATGGTTTTTGCAGTATTGGTAATTGGTACAAATTTAATTTAAAACAAACCGCAGTTGTGGAATTACATACAGTTGTCGCAATTCATTAACAACTATTTCGTGGTTAGCATGTAGAAACTTTTTGTGATAATGATGGACAAGTAGTGTTGTGACATGGTGGTGTCGAGGTAGCAACAATGGATTAATTCTGTTAAACGTAAGTTGAGGTGCTCTACTTGTGCATCCCTTCATTCTTAAAACTTTTAATTCCTCAAGGAAAGGTGATAATTGATACAACGGGCTTGACTTCTCCACTGTGCTTTTGGAATTCGTTTCAAGGATAGCAATTTCATCACTGTAGGTTACTTGTTCACTTTGCTTGTATAAAATGTTTTTGGCTCTTTTAATTTCTGCCGATTTTAAACCACCTGATATTGTTGAGTGGTTTTTATTACAATTCTCCTAAAATCTCAACATCCAAGCAAGTACGCGAACTGCCTTCCTCCATTTAGAGCACCTTTCGATGAAGGTGGATACTGCATTTGATTGAACTATCACATGAGGCAACTGCAATTTCATTTCTTCGGTAGTGTTGGAATTAATATGCTGTGTTTCTCCTGGCCATTTAATTTCTGGTAAACGTAAAAAGTCCGGACCTGTAAACCATCTACTGTCAGATAATAACGTATGTTTATTTTTACCACTTGGTCGCTTCAACCGCAACGTTTGATTTTGATGGTACCCACTGCCAATCTGCCACGTTGGTTGTCTTTAATATTTCGCCAAGTATGCAGCGGCTGTGTATGCCAAGTCACTAGCAGCAATATAAACGTGTAGTTGGAGATTCTCGTATTTCTTTCCAAAATAACATCTTTGAATTTTTAAACCTCAAATGTCTGATAAGATTTGAGTCCAGTTTACCCAGTTCTTGTATTGTTCGTCAGTTATAGGTTGATCCCATGGAATTTCAGACCGCCAAATATCTTGGAGTATTTTCAGAAATACTGGGAATGATGATACCAGTCCAGGAGGGTTGTAAATCATCATGAGCATTTTGAGCATTTCACGTTTTGTAGGTCTTCGTTCCCCAATCAAGATATCGTTGCTAGCCGGTTGAAGTTTAAGATAAAACAAATTGAATCCAATTCCGTGTTCCACCACATACCAAGAACCTTTGATAATTAAGTTTCACTACTGACATTCAGATTCTTTGCTTTTTTATGTTGCAACTCACATCCCAATTGCCTTAGGACTGTTTTCGAATTTGAAGCCCGATTTCGTATTAAGAAACCACCAGCACTGTGTACTCAAATGACTTCTTTTGCTATTATTGCAGCCTCCTTTTCGGACTGAAAACTTTGTAGCCAGTCATCAACATAGTGGTTTTTGCAAATTGCAGCAACAGCTTCTAGACTCTCGGCCGCAAATTACTGAGCATTTTTGTTCTTTACATAATTAGCCACACATGGAGAGCATGTAGCACCAAATGTCATAATGCTCATAACAAAGACTGTTGGTTCCACGTTTTGATTTACTCGCCATAAGAATCATTGGCTCTGTTGGTCTTCTTCACGAACAAGTACTTGGTGATACATCTCTTTTATATCACCTGCAAGAGCTACTGGTTTCTTTCGGAATCGGTACAGGATGTTAATTAACGAGCATAGTAAATCTGGTCACTTCAATAATACTGAATTTAGTGACATGTCATTTACAGTCACTGCTCCATTCCACACAATTCTTACCCTTACAGGTTTGTTTGGGTTGGTAGCAGCGAATATTCGAATGTACCATGTTCTTGGAGATTAGATACATGCCTCATCGGGGGTTATCTGCCGAGCATATCCTTTTGAGAGATGTTCATGTATTTGCAATTTGATTTTAACTGCAAGATCTGGATTTTTAGCAGTGTTCTTTTCTAAGCATTGTATTCTCCCTTTTGCCATTTCATTACTATCAGGAAATCTTACTTCAACATAATGCCACAACAGACCAGTCTCGTATCTATCTCCAACCTTTTGCGTCGTTCGTTCAAGTATAGCTTTCGCTCTACTATCATCTTTTGATTCAAGTACAATTTTCGGAAGTTTTACACCTAAAGCGTCAACAGAAAGGAACTCTTTTACAAAATTGCATGAAGATTTTCGTCCGGATTACATGCATAAATATGGTAATGGTAGTACGAAAAACGTGCTTTCGTAATTTTATTCTTTCAAACCAATGTCCAACCTAATCTCGTTTTTATCGCGTTTGGTTTCCCCCATCTTCCTTCTTTAATATCAAGCGGTAACCCTTGTTTCTAATGTTCAATACGTATGAGTAAGCGAGGTCGTGCATCTTTGTAACTGCTTATAGGCAAATTTCGCAAATGGCTGTGTGTGTTTGTTTTGGATCAAGAATGAGCGATTGACTTATGAGATTAAGAGCTGTAACCGTACGCACGTTCGAAATGCGGTATTTGGTTGAATTTTCCCTAACCCTAGATATTTGCATATATAAACGGTGGCTATTTGTCTCATGCCTTGTGTTTCCGGTCCACTTTAAAAATAGTGGGTCAATGGGTCCCTCAAATTGTAATTTCTTAGCGATCTCGTCATCAAGAAGAGTTCCAGATGACCGTTCATCTAAAAATGCAAAGGTTTGAATGCTCCTCGAAGGTCCATATAAAACAAGAGGCAATATTCTGAATAACAGCTGTGATGGCGGCAATGAGTGTACGGAAGACATGTTGTTTGTACTCACACTTGCTAGTTCAGAGACTGAGTGCTTTGCGAGATCATGCAGAAGGCGATGATGTTTAAATGTACAACCGTTTACCCCACAGTTTTCAAAGGCTTCGCAGCCTTTCCAATAGTATTTTCGTAAGCATTTACGACAAAAATTGAAACGTTTAACATAGTTCCAGCGACCATCCGCAGTTTTCTCTTTAAATGTCGAGCAATCAAGCACTTCGTGCTTATTGTCACAACAAATTTCGCATATATGGACTTGTGTTGAGTTTTTAGGTATTCGAGGTTGTTATGCACGTTTATATTTTCAGAACGCGCAGCACGAAAATGTTCCCCCTTTTTTCCAAAACGGCGCTTGAATTTCTCTTCATGTTTGCGTGACAGTGGTGGAACACAGGGCAGTATTGTCATAATTCTGTCGGCTTGCGTGGATAGCCAGTCTGCTAGCATGGAAAGGTTTTCACAGCGAGCATCTGTTTTGCTATATTTTAGTATACAGTTGGCCCATTCTAATTTCAATGTTCCCGGTAATTTTTGTACAATCTCGTTTATTAAGACTGGATTGTTTAGATAATTATCCATGCTTTTATCGTCACACACAAATTTTGCACTGCCAATGATAACTCGATAATCGATTCTAGCTTTTCTAATACCACTTTAGGTTGAACTTGAACTTCTTCAATCAGTTTATAAATAACTTGCTCAGGTCGCTCATACTTCATACGCAGAGCATTGATTACAAATGGAACACCTTCTTCAAATGCGAGATGACTTCTTACAAATTCTCTTGCCTCTCCACTTAAGGATTTTTGAAGATGGCTTAAATTGTCAAGCTTTGACAATTTCAATGTGTCTGTTGCTCGTATATATAGGATGATATAAACATTGGCCACTCTTTTGGCTCATCTTCGCCTCCTTTAAACGTAGTTCAGGTATGTGTTTAGAAAATGTATTTCTTGATACCCAGTCTTGCCCCGTAGCCTCATCTTGTGGTGTAGAGGAAGAAGTGCTTAAAAATTCGTGCTGGTTCTTAGCGCTTAACCAAGGTAACGGCTTTAATGTGGAATATAATTGATTGACTTGCTCCGGCTCTTCCAACCTTTGGCTCAAGTTTGATTTAGCAACCATGTTTTTTTAAGGGATCGTACATATATTTCGACGTAGAATTCAATGCTGAGTACGTAAATGGCAACTATTTTGTTATGAAATGAAAAATAGAAAAGTTATGAATTTTTTTATTTTCCATGTTAAGTCTATGGGAAAATTATTTTTATCAAATTATTTATTTTAAATGAAAATTATTTAATGGGTGGCGTCCTCTTCTGTTGTTTACATTATTTTTGGCGTCTCTAACCTTTCACTCTTGCTGTAACCGCCATTAAAGAGAATGTTTATTAACTAGAAGTTGGACAATGTTTATTATCTGGGGAGTTGACTGTATTTTATTTGATTATTGTTCCTTAAGGTCATGACTGACTTCGTAGCGTTATGGAACTGCCGAAGATTGCCTACAACTCGAGAAACGGCGACATCTTGGGCTTTCGAGCAGGGCCTTCTTCCGCACACTAAATCCTGTGGCCGCCAACGTTCGGCTATGAGAAAAAAACCACAGCATGGATATGGCGCGTTCTATTGCAATGCAGGCGGTGGTAAATGCAGCACTCCAAGCGTGACATAGGACACTTGGTTCGAAGGTTCATGCTTGAAGCCTCAAGATGAAACAAGGTTTGTTTGAACTACAAATTTGTAAATTGCTACTCTAATTGTATTGTATCTAGGCTTACGTATGGATTTGCTCATGACGAGAGCTATGACCGTGTTACACACGAGTGTATGGATTTCGACAGTTTGCCGGAAGAACAAACTGCACTAGGCCGGGATACAATAGTTGCGCGGTAAGAAATAAAACGAATAGCTACAAATTAAAGCAATATATTATTTATATTTATTTTATAGCTACATGTATTGCCGCCAGCTTGTGGCCGATCACTTTTCTCTTGAGCAACATGAACGCAGTAAAATTGGAGGACCTGGAATTGTTGTGCAGATCGATGAGTCGAAGTTTGGTAAACGCAAATTTAACACAGGTAGAATGATTCAAGGGCACTGGGTTCTGGGAATCAGTTGCGAGCAAACTTTGGAGTTCAGAATGGTGATATGCCTCGAGAACAGTCGAACTACGGAGATATTAGTTCCCATTATTGAGGAGCATGTTGCTGCCGGTTCGACGATTTGGACTGACGGCTGGCGCGCTTACCTGTCCCTTCCACGCCACGGCTATGTTCATGCAGCTGTTAACCATAGCGTGAACTTTGTCGGTAAGTGAATTTGATTTTAATTATATATGATTAAGTATGATATTTAGATCCAGAAACTGGTTTAAATACTCAGCGGGCCGAAGCTCTGTGGCGTTCTTTTAAAGGCTACTTCCATGGGAAGCATGTGCCTGAAGAAGCTGTTGCAGAACATCTGTGTGAATATTTATGGCGTCGTTGGAATAAGAAAAATAAACGGGATCCGTTTGAAGCATTGCTGCAAGCTATCCGTTGGGAATTTGGTGACTTTTGTGCATAATCAAAAATTGTTTTCTTTCATCCTTAGAAAAAGTAAGTCCGAATAAAAATTGCTTATTTTCAAATTTATTTATATATTCATAAGATTAGGTTAGGCTAGGCTACGTTAGGTTACGTTATGTTAGGTTGTGTTGTTACGTTACGTTAGGTTAGGATAAGTTAGGATATGTTAGGTTAGGTTAGGTTAGGTTAGGTTAGGTTTTTTTGGGTAATATTTATTAATTATAAATTTCAGAAATAATTTTCCCATAGACTTAACATGGGAAATATAAAAATTCATAACTTTTTTATTTTTCATTTCCAACAAAAATGATTACCATTTTCGTACTCATTGAATTCTACGTCGAAATATATACGACTCCTTAAATAAACATGGTTGCTAAATCAAACTCCTACCCAACCTTTAAATTAGTTCGTTTTTTGGACCCCTCTTAAAGTCTGTGTCTTTCATGCTTGACTTCTGAACGATAAGGTTAGGCCAGTTTGATGTCTCAGAGTCATTTTCTTTATCGGAGTCCAAAAGCAGTTTTTCAAACAACTTAATAAGTCGTCTTTTCTTGTCTCAATCTCCGATACCTTTCTAATTAAATTTGCATTCACAAGGCCAACATTTCGATTGCCTACCTTTTGTGTTGCCTTTTGCATTTCACGTTCTTCCTTTGCGACTACACGCATCTTGGCTGTACATTTTGACAACAATAGTTATGCGCTTCTACAATTTCTGAAGTAACTTCAACACAAACATAGTGGTACCAGCAATCAAAACCAACACACTGGACCCTATCCTGGTTGTGGGTTGGTTGCACAAGGTGCAGCTAAAGTTATATGAGAACGCTTCATTCTGCATACTCATATTTGAACTGTGTTCTAAATTTACTGTGATTTTTGAAACAGTAAATGTAATTAACCCAGCAGTGATTGAGTCAGTTTTTGGTGTAAGATTACACCAACCAATTCAACCAAAAAGCAAAAATTATAATTTGTAATTTGTTGAAAAGTGCTAAATTTTATATGCCCTTATGTGGGAAAGAATCATCACTTGTTCTAATTAGTAAATAAACATACCTCCGTTGCAGTAATTGCAAGTGTAGATTAGTTTATTACAAATCTAATATAGGTTTTAAGTACACGAAATGTAACATTCAAATAGATACTATTATGTGTTTAATGGTGATTCTCTTCCAACTGTGTTCAAAGTAATCAAATCAACAATATTTAAAAACTTGGTTTGACATTTTTCCTTTCAATCTTATTTTTTAAACATTGCTTTCAATCCCCTTATTCCCAAGGTGATTATTTTATTGAGTCAAAGATAACTTTGCATTATTTGAAAGAGAGCCATAACTAACATTAAAACAACATTTAAATAATGAAACACAGAAACATATAGCACAGAAAAGAAATTGTAGACATTAATACATACAGTTTAAGCTACTGCACAACAGGTTGACTGGAACGATAAAGGAAATGATAAACTTAAAAATTCTGTCTTTAAAAAAGTATAATAGATCGAGGAAGGCATCGGACTCCCTATATTTTAAGAACTTACAAAATTATGTCTCTTGCTTTCAAAAATGAGAAAAAATCTTATTTCAAATCGCACATTTTCTTACGCAAGAACAACTCGATTAAATTATAGAAGTTTTTTGCAGAAACTTTCATACACAGGGAACCATTCAATACTATTAAGTTATCTAACAATGATCCTTCTCTGATTAATAATTTTTTTTATTAAAAACATCCCTGCAACAAATTGTAACAAAGATTTGCTGATTTATTATTATTATTATTATTATTATTATTTATTTTATTATTATTATTATTCAAACAATTACCATCCATAAAAAAGAATTAATTTTTACTACTCTTAGCAGTGAAGATGTGATCACAGCTATCAATATGCAAAGGTCAAATGCAGTTGGAGTGGATGGGATTTCTTAAAAATGTTGAAGCTAATACTACCTATTTGTGCAGATCATCTTACTTATCTATTGAATCATATCTTTCAAACATCCTCCATTCCAGATATCTGGAAGACGTGAATCGTTAAACCGTTAGCAAAAATTGCAGTAGCCACCACCTATGATGAACTACCTCCAATTAACATGTTACCAACTCTGTCAAAGAAATTGGAATACTTAATGTACAAGCAAATTCGTAGTCATATTGAAGCTTATGAAATCTTACCTGAGGTACAGTCAGGATTTAGAATAAAACATAGTACTACAACTGCACTGGGCAAAATAACTAGCGATGCCATACAGAACATTGATGCATCTAAAACTACGCTAATTGTCTATTTAGATAACAGTAAGGCTTTTGAGTTCATCAATCACACATTAATCCAAGCAAAATTTCACTATAATGGTTGGAGTTTGTCTGCTCAAAAATTGATGTTTAGTTCTGTACTGGGAGATCCCAACAAGTTTTGTTTGATGTCTGATGAATTACCTATTTCTCAAGGCGTTCCCCAGGGAAGTATCCTTGGCCTTTTGTTATATACCATTTTAACGGCTAATCTGCCTTCGGTAATTTTTAGCAACTGTGAGATTCATATGTGCATGGACGATACACAGATATGTGTGCCTTGCAATCCTTACGATCCTAATCAGGCAAACACAGTGATCAATAATAACTTATCAGCAGCGCTGACTTGAAATTTGAATAATGGCCTAGTATTAAACCCAAAAAAACAGTTGTACAATGCATAGGTGCTCCTCGTTAGATGTTGTTTTAAGCAATTCTAAAATCTGTTTAATGATAAACATAAAAATCTGGGTGTTTTATTGTGACGCTAGTCTCTTATTCGATAGCCACATTAATAAAATTTGCAGTACTGGCTATTACAAACTTAGGTCCTTCTATAAATATAAAATGTATATTTATTATTTATTTATTTATTTATTTAATATAAACCCAACAGGTACAAGACCCAATTATAGGGTAGTAATTAAGTTCATACAATTTGATAATACTTATTTCTACATCAACTTAAATAGTAATTTCTGCAAATTACTGTATACAATATTAAAAATATCACAGTCATTTTGTATTGCATTATATAAATTACACATTACATTCAATGGAGTATTATTGCAAATTTTAGTTCGAGCACAATTAACACGAAAAGTTAGGTTGTTCCTTGTATAATAAGATGGTACATTAAAACTTATTAAAGATAATGATTGTGCATCATCATCCCCATTATTCAATAATTTATGTAAGTACAAAATATATGCTATATTTCTTCTAGTTTCTAGGAATGTAAATTATATAGCACCCTTAAATCAGCTTTTGGAGTATTAAACTCATACTGCCCAGTCTCTTTGTAGTGCAAATACCTTAAGAATTTGTTTTGTATTCTTTCAATATTGTACTTGTGACATTCATATTGGGGAATCCATACAACCGATGCATACTCTAATATAGTCCTAACAAAAGTTATAAACAGTAGTCTGATACATTTAATACTATTGAAGTGTATCATGTTACGCACTAAGAAACCATACATTCTAGAAGCACTGTTTGATACTTCAGCAATAAGATCATTGAATGCGGCTATCGAATACAACCCCTAAATCCCTTATCTCTAATAAATGATGTATTATCACGCCATTAATGTTATATTCATATTTTAGTGGATTATGTTTTCTTGCAAATGAAACTACATTACATTTAGTTATATTAAAGTACAGTCTGTGATCTTTGCACCACTCACTGATATTATTTAAATCAGCTTGTAACCTCTCACAATCTCGAATATCTTTAATTGATGCATATAACTTTAAGTCATCGGCAAACAGTAATATAGAAGAGAACTGTATTACAGAAGGTATGTTGTTAATAAATAATAAAAAGAGTAATGGGCCAAGTTTTGATCCTTGAGGTACTCCCAATGATGCAATGAAGGTATTGGATATGAATCCCCTAACAACAACCATCTGCTTACGATCATGCAGATATGACTTCATAAACAATAATAAATTTTTATGAAATCCAAACTGATTATGTAATGTTTCTAATAACTTAATATGATCAACACTATCAAAAGCCTTCACAAAATCTGTGTAAATAACGTCTATTTGGCCAAGATTATCCAATGTCTCTGCAATACATTGTGTCAAGTTTATTAAATTGCTTACCGTGGATCGCTTTTTGACAAAACCATGTTGATACACTGATAATCTTTGGGAAACTGAAGAATATATCTGCTGAAAAAGAATCAATTCAAATATTTTGGCTGGTCCAAAAAGCACTGCAATTGGTCGATAATTTTTTATATCATTTTTGGCGGCCTTTTTAAAAACCGGGCTAATTTTTACCAATTTCCAATAGTCGGGAAAAGTATTAGTTGATAGACATAAATTGTATAATAATTTAAGCAGATGCACAATTAAATCAATTAGGCCCTTTAATATATATGGTGGCACATTATCAGGACCAACAGTCTTATTTGATCTCAGCCGTTTTACGGCTTGTGTTATATCATGAGTTTCAATGGGTGTTAAATTTATTGATTCTAAATTATTTACGGAAGCTAGTACGTCAGGATCAAAGTAATCATCAGTTTTACTGTATACAGATTCAAAATGTGAAGCAAATGCGTTAACAATATCACGACCATTCAAATACTCAATCCCGTTCAAGAACATCTTATTAGGAATACTGGTGGAGCCCCTTTTATTGTGTATGTAGTTCCAAAATAACTTGGAGTCGTTACTGATGTTATCTTGTATTTGTATTAAGTATTGTGCATGTGCTCTTTCAATGCTCATTTTAATCTTGTTTTTCAATTTCACAAATTCAGTCCTAATAGTAACATTATACCTCTTTAAAAGTTGGCGGAACTTTTCTTTCCGTTTCAGATCTCTTATTATTTGGCTATTGAACCAGACAGGATACTTTGTAGACTTTCTACTTTTTGGAACACACATATCAAACATTTTATATAGTGTATTGTAAAAGCTTTCTACAGCATCATTCACATTGGCATATGATTCTAAAAAATCCCAATTAGTTCCTTCAAATAAACGATACATTAAATAAAAGTCAGCTTTTTAAAAGTTATACTGAATGCATCTATCTGTCGGTAACTGTTTAATTTTCATATTTTTTAATGGAACCTCAATAAACAATACTGGATGATGTAAATCTTCTTTTACAAAGCAAGATCCAAAGGGAACCACTTTACATTTAAGCTTGGAAATCACCAAATCTAATAAGAGGCTCTCCCTGTATGTTTGTTGTGGTTTGTTTAGTATTCTTCTTAATCTTCTTTGGGTATTAAACCACTCATAGTTTTTAAAATTATCTTTATTAACGTTTCGATCCATAACCTAGGATCGTTTTCAAAATAATAAAAACTTCAAGTTTGACATTTATGACACAAATTGAAGGTGACTTTGATTTATTGATGTTTGAAATATTTGGTTTGAGTACACTAAGCAAAATTTTAAAGTTTAAATGAATAATTGCCTTCAATTTGTGTTACGACCTGGGACCGACTTTTTAGGTAGCCAATACGCTTAACGTGAAATCAGCTGATTAATTTTTATTGTAAAAATTCAATAACTTGGGAATTGGAAAACATTTTTTAACATGTTTCTATTTATACAATTTAGAGGATGGTTATTAAAGAAGTGTGCAATTGCATTATTAAAAGACTTAAGTAGTCGTTTTTTTATATTTATTTTGAAGGGGAAATCATTATGATTTAGGCTACCTCTTTGGTAAATTTTAACATTGTTCTGAGGTAACCTTATGGTGGGTTTACACTTGTCAGATACCAATGTTGTTCTATGAAGGTTGTATATGGATCTGAGGCGACCCTATGGCAGGTTTACACTTTTAAGATACCAATACTGTTTAACGGAGATTGTATATGGTTGCGAGGTAACCTTATTGCGGGTTTACACTTGTCAGATACCAATGCTGTTTTACAGGGGTTGTTAATATGCTTCATCATCATCTTCATTGGATCTTCATCTCAAAACTGGTTGGACACGTACCTGCACTTATTTATATTCTGAGCTAGCTTCCCTTCTATTGTTTTCTAATTTTATGTTTTATTTCACCGAGATTCAGTGAAGGGGGTTAACCAACCTGTGGCTACCAAGATCCCCCAACACTTAGATATTTGCCGAAATAATGGTTTTCTAGTTAATATGCTTATTGTTATATAATTAGTTATTGTATGTATAAATAGAAATCATGTATGTAGGCTGTATTTCATGTTAATATCGCAAGGAAAACCCAGGAAAAACTTGCAATGCTACCTAGATATTGGGGGCATTTGATTTTTATTTGTTATTTCTTTTGTTATTTCTTTTAGTAATGGAATCCATTGTTTACTGAAAGTTACGGATTCGTTTGCAACGCAGTTATTTTTATGTAAGGTTATATAAGCAGCTTCTTTGATTCGGCAAATATCTAAGTGTTGGGGGATCTTGGTAGCCACAGGTTGCTTAACCCCCTTCACTGAATCTAGGTGAAATAAAACATAAAATTAGAAAACAATAGAAGGGAAGCTAGCTCAGAATATAAATAAGTGCAGGTACGTGTCCAACCAGTTTTGAGATGAAGATCCAATGAAGATGATGATGAAGCATATTAACAACCCCTGTAAAACAGCATTGGTATCTGACAAGTGTAAACCCGCAATAAGGTTACCTCCCAACCATATACAATCTTTGTTAAACAGTATTGGTATCTGACAAGTGTAAACCCACCATAGGGTCGCCTCAGATCCATATACAACCTTCATAGAACAACATTGGTATCTGACAAGTGTAAACCCACCATAAGGTTACCTCAGAACAATGTTAAAATCTACCAAAGAGGTAGCCTAAATCATAATGATTTCCCCTTCAAAATAAATATAAAAAAACTACTACTTAAGTCTTTTAATAATGCAATTGCACACTTCTTTAATAACCATCCTCTAAATTGTATAAATAGAAACATGTTAAAAATGTTTTCCAATTCCCAAGTTATTGAATTTTTACAATAAAAATTAATCAGCTGATTTCACGTTAAGCGTATTGGCTACCTAAAAAAGTCGGTCCCAGGCCGTAACACAAATTGAAGGCAATTATTCATTTAAACTTTAAAAATTTTGCTTAGTGTACTCAAACCAAATATTTCAAACATCAATAAATCAAAGTCACCTTCAATTTGTGTCATAAATGTCAAACTTGAAGTTTTTATTATTTTGAAAACGATCCTAGGTTATGGATCGAAACGTTAATAAAGATAATTTTAAAAACTATGAGTGGTTTAATACCCAAAGAAGATTAAGAATAATAAGAGGTTATTTGCATTAGTTACGTGTATCATGAAAACTCATAAAGTTAAGAAATAGCTCTACATAATCATCTCTGATAGTATTGTTAAGATAATATTCATTCAATCCTGCTATATTAAAATCGCCAATAATTATAAAATTGTTTTCATATAAAACTCCAAGTTTTCTAAGAAATTATAAAAATTCTCTCTGGATGATAAGGTGCAATCAGGTGAAATATACACGATTATGATATACAAATTTGTTACAGCAGTTGCGGTCTTCTTCTACAAAATGGCGTTTCTCTCAGTGCCTAGTTTTAAGTCACGTCTATTATTGTACTACTGCATATTTTGGCTTCCTAACAGAATTTAATAAAAACAAACTGCAAGTGAACTGTCAACATCAACTTTAAAGAGAATCAGTGACATTAAAATAGACATTACTGAGTTTGTATTAAAAGACAGCAATAAGATCAGCCAACCGAATGCTTCATACCTCATCGCTAAAATCGAAGAACTGGCCCTTATCGCCACATCACACCTACGCGACATTGTCATTACCATATTACAGTCAGCTGAAAAATCAATATTAGATCTAACAAAGGCAAAGCTCAGTTCAACACTTACACACATTGACACACAACCATCTACCTTTGCCTCCACCCTCATTACCTACGCTGCCGCAACATCATCCAAAACAATTTTCCAACACACTCTCCCAACAAGACCACCTTCTAAATTAATTACCCTAAAACCGACCATATCAGATGCGACCCCTCAGCTCTCCTAAAAATCATAAAAACTAACCTTCAACCGTCTTTTCCCAATCTCAACATAAGAAACATCCGACCTACCAAAACCGCCGTCAACATCCTAACAGACAAGCCCTCAGATATTAAACTTATTACAACCTTGAACCAACAGTCCTGTTCCGTCCACGTCCCAGCCCCAAGACAACCTCAGCTCATAATCTTCGACCTAGATAAAGAAACTTCCAACACCGACGTCATAAATTTCATTTACACTCAAAACTCCTTTCGCAACGTAATTCCTGACGACCAGTACAGAAACGAAATACACGTAGCAGTACGAAGACCTAAAACAGACAACACGGACAATATGATCATCAACGTTTCTCCCCGACTTAGAACGATTTTGACAAACCACACGCACCTGTTTAAACAATACAAGGATACAGGTGTTCAGGGCAACACACAATACAAAACTGCACTAGACCAATAGCAGCCGCTCCCACTTGCATGAACTGTCTAAGAATAAACAAACCACACCACCACCCTGTGACTAGCCCCGATTGCCCAGTTTATAAACAACATGTGTAAAAGACGCATAGACAATGGACTTAAAACCCTTACAAAAGAAACGAACGTATGACTCACCCCACTGACCACTATCCCTTAATGTCATACAGATTAACCTCCAATCCCTTACTGTAAATCACATTTTTATAGCCCTAGTACAAGAATCTCACTTGATTAATAACAAGATCCCATCACTTCCCCCATATGATAGATTATACAATCATCCTGCCTCATCAGATCCTAACCTTGCCCCAGCCATTATTATCACAGATCCGACAATAGATGACTCCTACATACCATCCCTTTCCATA
Organism: Platerodrilus igneus; assembly: GCA_036346225.1. Taxonomy (NCBI): domain Eukaryota; kingdom Metazoa; phylum Arthropoda; class Insecta; order Coleoptera; family Lycidae; genus Platerodrilus; species Platerodrilus igneus. The sequence continues at coordinate 11,779,288 of JARFIW010000791.1, forward strand.
AACCAGACAACCACAATAGAAATCCATTGGAAAACCAGCTCCCTGTTCCTAATTTTCTCCTACTTTCAATACGGACAAGACATTAACATACACTTACAACAAATTGACAATGCACTCAACATAGTAGGACACCGACCGACAATCATCTGCAAGGACGCCAACGCCAGATCGACCCTGTGGTTTAATGACAGCACAGACGAACGAGGCACCTTACTTGAAGATCCTATCCTCCAACACAACCTGCAAATCCTAAACACCCCCCACCCACATTCCAACATGGGAATCCTATACTCAACAATCCAATATAGACGTCACACTAGCCACCCCATCTGCCGCCAATATCATCACCACCTGGAAGGTATCCCATATTATCCAAACCAGCGATCACAATCCTATAACATTCAAAATTCTACCGAATCTACCACCACAAACCTTCTTTAAAACCCCATCCTACAATACAAAGAAAGCTAATTGGCAACAATTCCTAGCAAACCTAAATAAAATCACCCCTAGCTTCCCTTCCAACACATACAAAAGAACCGACCTCAACTCCCTCGCCACCACCATCATCACAAATATCCACACCGCCGCCAAAGACAACATCCCGCACAAATACTACACGCAAAGATCGGACGCATGGTGGACATCTGAACTAAACACTAAAAGACAAGTACTAGGCCAAATGCGACACCAACTATAGAACTTTAAACGTAGACATTACAACAACGTAGACATACCCAAGAATAGAAAACAGCACGGAACGAATATAAAACTCTAATCACAACAACCAAAAACCAACACTACATGGACATAATCAAAGGACACGACAGCGACCCTTAGAGGACATATCGGAAACTGTTAAAACCTAACCACATACTATCTACACCCTCCAACTAAACTGACCCCTCATTTCAAAATACCTTAACCACCCTCCTAGACAGAGTCATCCCTTCCACCATCAAAGACGTATCTACACAAGAACAACAAAGAATAATAAACTATGTTAATACACCACTAGATAACACACCTGACTATGACATAGACTCACTAAACCTAATAGTTAAAAACTTCGATCCTAAAAATACTCCTGGACCAGGTCAAATTTCCATATTATTATCCAAAAATCCTGGCCTATCATAAAAAAACTCCATGATCCAACTTATCCTTAAATGCCTCAAATCAGGTACATTCCCAAACCTCCTTAAAAAAGCATCAATCACTCTCATATTAAAACCCGGTAAACCCCCAGAATATCCTAAATTATACCGTCCAATAGCAATGCTCCCGACAATTAGTAAAATCCTAGAATGCATCCTTATTCAAAATATTAGCTCTAATATAAACAAAAACTCCAATCCCTTATCACCACTGTTCACACATCCCCCTCCAAATATGTAATAGCCATTTTCCTTGACTTCCAAGCTGCCGTTGAATTCCTCTGGTGGCCGTATATCCTATCACAAATTAAAAAGCCAACTTTCCTTGTAATATATCCCAAATCCTATTTACGTTCCGAACTACAACTCTTAGCTTCAATTACTTCTCTGTCACAAAGTCCCTATCCCAGGGCTGTCCGCAAAGATCAGTCCACTCACCTACATTATGGAACATCTCCATAAATCCCCTCCTAGACCTAGACCTCCCTAATATCTCAACATTTCCTATGCCGACGACCTTACCTACCTTATACATGGAAACTCCTGAAGATACTTAGAAAACACCCACCCGCATTCTAATCCAACATATTGAATCCTGGTCCCTACTGAATAAACAACCCTTATCATCAGATAAATCAAAAAGCTCCTATTAAAAGGCCACCTCCAATGAGCCCTACAATCCACTTGTTTAATACACCCCTACCCTCTCCAAATCAACAAAGTACCTTGGCATCCAAATAGAATCCCGACTCAAAATGCACGCTCACCTATTATATCTCCAATCCAAAACAAAATCAATCCTAAACAATATATATCAATCCATACCAAAATCCACAGGACTGACTTGTCCCACTCGTAAATTAATCTTTCAGCAAATAATTATACTTATCCTAAGCTATGCAATTGATTCCTGGTACCTGTTAACAACACCCCATTCCCGCAGAAACCCAAATTCAATTATAAGACCTTTCCTTATTATTTTCTACAAGAGCATTCAGAACCTCCCCCACCTCTGCATTATACATTATTCTGAAACAACCACCTCTAAACATCCTGCTCCAACCCAAAGTCTAAATCCGCAACCTTAAGAACAAAAGACCAATACAATTACATGACCGCATCTTTCTACCTGCAGAATACGAAACAATTACAAAGACAAACATAATAAACCTAATAAATGATTCACTAGCATATATATGGCAAAACCGATGGGACAACGACACCACCGTCAGACACACATACGACATTTGCCCGAAAATCACGGACATTCCCAACCATATCTCCTACTCCAATCAATCCACGATTCAATTCCTGGTAGGCCACGGCAAGTTCCGACAGAAATTACATTCCTTCCAATTAATCCCCTCCCCTTACTGTCCCTGCTCTAATCAACATATTCCTGAAACCCCCACCACCTAATATACTTATGCCCCAACTCCGTCCCCCACAAACCCACTTAAAACACGCGATCCCCAGTAGATCCTTTTACCCCACTACCCAGTATAAATTTCCTAGTAACAAACTATCCCCTTCAATTTGACCATGTCCTTAACGAAATCCTAAACACTAAACCTCTCGTACAATAAAATAGCTCAAATCCCCTCCAAAATTAATCTCTAAAACTATTACCCTCTACATCAGCATCCTCACCCCCACAACATTACACTACACTACAAATTCTCCACCACCAGCTACACCTCAGATCAAACCGGCGATAAGGAAAAAATGCATCAATTCACTAGGATAGGCCTTTGGCCTAGGTATAGTGTCAAACAATAAACAAACAAACAAACAAACGAACAACACCTTTAAGAAGTTCTAAAATACTATAACGAGTAGAATGACTTGCATATTTCAGTGAGCCAAAGAGCTGAACTATAGGTTTACCCAAATTAGTGGGGTCTTTAGTGAAGAACCAGACTAAGACAGATCCCCAAAAGAGGGCAGTAGCTCTTTCGGTATTTTAAATGGCAGAGACCTTGGGTGTCGGTATGACACTCTAAGACACGCTACCTTGATGTGAAAGACAACGGAAAACCACCACATTACCTCCCAAATACATAGCGTACTGAACATGTTTTAAAATGATGGCATCCTCTGGGGTAACAGATTCCGGAGTTAAAATAGGCAGATACTATTGATCATGGCTGTCGGTTGCTGTTATATGCGCTGGAGTGTATATTCTGATGCTTAGTGCCCTCTCACTATTGCTTTACACTTTTCTGGCAAAGAAAGCGAAATACACAAAATAATCACTAAAGTGCGATAAAATTGTAAGTGTTTGCACAAATTTTCGCATTCTGAACAGGCCTACACCTTTAGGAAGTTCTAAATTACTAGAATGGATAGAATGACTTGCATGTTCCAGTGAGTTAAAGCGCCAAACTATAGGTTTATCCAAATTAGTGGGGTTCTTTAGTGAGGAACCAGACTAAGACAGGTCTTCGAAAGGGGGCAGCAGCTCTTACGGTATTTAGAGTGGCAGAGACCTTGGGTGTCGGTATGACACTCTAAGACATACTACTTTGATGTGAAAGTACTTAGCATACTGAACATGTTTTAGAATGATGGCATCCTCTGGGGTAATAGATTCTGAAGTTTAAATAGTCCCCCATTTGGATCTCTGGGAGGGGACCACTTCGGAGGACGTGACCGACAAGTTTAAAGGAAGAGCAGAGAACATTTTGTGAGTTGAAGCGTAGAATGTCAGAAGCATGAAGCAAGTAGGCAAGCTAGAAAATCTGAAAATTGAAATGAATAGGTTAGCCTTAGATGTAGTAGGGATTAGTGATGTTCGGTGGCTAGAGGCGGGGGGATTTTTGGAGTGGAGACTTTAGGATAATTCATACAGCATCAGAGGAAGGACATTCAGGTATGGGGATAGTCATGTGGAAAAAGATAGGACACTGTGTAGAAAACTACTTACAAAAAAACGAAAGAGTGCCCATGGTTAGATTAAAATCTAAACCGGTAAGTACAGAAATAATTCACATATACCCACCTATATCTACAGAGGCGAAAAGGTAGAAGCGATCTACAAAGATATTGAAGACATACTAAGATTTGTAAAAGAACTTGACAATTTAATAATTACAGGAGATTCTAATGCAGCGGTTGGCGAGGGTAGATATCGAGCGGTAGTAGGTTCATTTGGTTTAGGCACAATAAATGACAGGAAAAATAGGCTGATGGAATTTTGCCACAAAAACAATTTAAACATCACAAACACACACTATTTCAACATCATGCTAGAAGATGATGCACGTGAAAGATGCCAGAAGATATAGGAAGATAGATATCAAATTGGTTACATTCTTGTTTGACAACAGTTAAGAAATCGAGTAAAAGACTGTAAAAGCTACCAGAAGCAGATATAGACACTAAACACAACATAGTTATTATGAAAGCCTTGCTTAAATTTAAATATTTGAAAACAAGGAACAGAACAAGGCACTTTGACTTTGAGAAACTAAAAGATAAAGATATCCACAAAAGATAAGAAAAAAAGTCAAACAAATTACCGAAAGACATCGGAAAAATTTCTGATACTAAGGAAATAGAAACAGAATGGAATATCATTAAATCCAGCTTACATATGTCGGCCAGGGATATTCTAGGTTATAAACAAAAAAAATTTAAGCCATGGGTCACAAAGCAGACGAAGCATGAAAACAGATACAAAGCTATAAAATGAGAAATTATTCGTAAATGCAGAAAGTTAAAGAGCGAGGGATTGATGAAAAGTGTAAAGAGGTACAAACTAAGATGGAAATAGGAAAGACAGACGATGTATACAAACTAAGTAGAATAAATTTTAGGGATATAAAACCGTGTAGTAAAAATATAAGGGACGCAGGAGGAAACGTCTTTATAGAAAATGTAGAGAAAGTGGTTAAATGGCAAGATTATATGGCAAGTTTATATGCAGAACAGGAACTAGAAGCACTAGAACAGGAACCAGACATTAGGAAGGATGACTTGAGATATCCTATCCTTAAAGATGAGTTTGAATTAGCATTAAAGAGTCCGAAAAATAAGAGCACCAGACAGAGATAAGATGCATGTAGAAACTCTAAAAGCCACTGGAGAAACACTAACAAAGAGACTCTTTCAATTTGTAAGCTATATGTATGAGACATGTGAGATACCCAAAGACTTCAAACGTAACATCATATTCACTTTATCAAAAAAAAAATGTGCAGATAGATGTGCAAACTTTCGAGCAATAAGTCTAACATCATACGTGTTAAAAAAAATATTAACTACAATTATACAAATAGGGATGGAAAAAAAGGTTGAAGAAATACTAGAAGATCAATTTGGGTTACGTGAAACAGAGGAACATAGTAGGCCATTTTAGCTCCTAGGGTGATAATGGAAAAAAGAGAAAACGTGTATATAGAGTTTATACATCTGGAAAAAGCATTTGACAATGTAAAATAGAAAAAAATGTGTGATATACTCAAAAAGATCAGATACAGTTTTAAGGATAGGCGGATAGTACATAGCTTATACAAAAAGCAAATAGTTGTAATATAATTAGAGCAGGAACGTAGATAAGTAAATATTAGGGAAGGGGTGAGACAGGAATGTGCCCTTTCCCCTTAATTTTTTACTTGTACATTGAAGAGGCAATGAATACTGTCAAATGCAGGAAGAAAATTGGAATTATTATGCAGGAACAAACAATTGATATGCTTAAATTTGTAGAAGATACAGCGGTATTAGCATCTAGCAAAGAAAAGTTAGAAGCAGTTCTTACTAAAATGGAAACAGTACTAACAGAGAGATACGGTATAAAAATTAACAAAAATTATACCTAAGTACTAGTATGTAAAAAAGGGGGAAATAAGGCAAAAACCAAAATACAAATAGTAAAGGAAAACTTACTGGAGATTAAGGATTTCTGTTATCGAGGAAGCCAAATAATGCAAGATAGGAGAGGTGCAAAAGATATAAAATAAAGATTAGCTCAAGGCTATGCTACATTTAACAATATAAAGCAACTACTATGTTCGAAGACAACAAACATGGGAACAGAAAAAATTGCTGAAAGCATATGTGTGAAGCTCAGCACTATACTGCTGTGAAACATGGACAGTAGAACAAGCGAACAGGAGAAAGAAAGAAGCATTTTGAAATGTGGTGCTGCAGATATATAATGAAGATATCATGAAGAGACATAGTTAAGAACAAAGAGGTTCTAGAAATAGAAGGGGAAGGAAAAACAATAAAAAATATAGGAGAGATAGGATGATGAATGTTCCGAGACATGAGGGAATAGTGTGGGATATATTAAAAACAGAGGAAGGAGAAAAAGAGAGATAGATGTAGACCTAGATTAGACTATTGCGCACAGATAGTGCAAGATGTATGTTGTGGGAATTTCAGGGTAACGTGTAAGTTAGCTCAGGATGAGAAACAATGGAGGTACGTGTATCACTAGTTCCAGCACTGAAGACCTAATGATGATAAAAATTTAAGAAATGAGTTGCTTTAGAGGAACAGTTGCTCATAAATTAAACATTCTGATAATTGTAAAATCCCAAAAGTAGCTAGAAGAACATCGGAGCTTTGTGTCTAAGAAGTCCCTGGAGGTATAATGACATAATCAGCTTTCTGTATCTTGTGTCCAAAACAAAACAGTGTATGCTAGTAAAATTTGAATTTAAAGTAGGAATTCACTTGTACTTATTTTAATATAGTGAAATTTGATTGCTACCTGCTGAAATCTTAAAGATTAAATGGGAGACGATTTTAAAATTAATATTTTTCATTGTCCAAACGTAATTAAGGAATGAGTGTAGTTTACAAATAACGCAAGTAGAGTAAACATCTATGCTGCAAAAGTAAAAGTTGACACCTTTTCTACTTCTTTTTAAACCAAAATTATTTTTTCTGTTACATAAGTGATAGCGAAACTACTTTGAGGAGCCAAATCTCATTCCTGATCCAGATGACACTACCTTATTCAGTAGGGAGATTCCATGGACCAACTTAATTTAAGTGTGAAAAATCTATGACTTTGGCAATAGTGGTTTCAACAAAATAATCTGTTTTAAATGCAAATACAACTAAGTGAATTCTTTTTATGCTCATACAAAACTCATTAGAAACACAAATGGTGATGCCACTTCTAGGGGTTACGTTGAATCTTGTCCTATGCTGGGATAAACATTGTGATAATTTAGTAGTAAACTTAATAGTACAGTCTATTTAATTTGCTATCTGGGTATTTATTTCAATAGGTATATTAAAAACTACTTACTTTGCCCAATTTTCATTCTCATCTAGTCAATGCAGTAGAAATTTGGGAGAACTCCATTTCTAATAACGGTATCATTGAATTTCAGCAATGAGTTATATAGGTAATTGATTTCCTAAGATATCAGGAAAATTTCAGGAGTTGCTCTATAGAATATAAAATTTTAACCCTGCCCTGAGTATACATCTTAAAAAGTTTTACTCATGTAAAGAAACTCATGTCAAATTATGATCGCCATAAAAGTATAGATATATCACCATGATATATGTAAGAATGAAGATTTAATATTGTCTAATAGGTTAACCAGAAGCACAATGCAATTGTATCCACGATCATGGAATTACTTTATGGCAAGTTCAAAAAATTAATAAAAACGTTTTTGTAAGTAAATGCTTTCTACTCAGCCGAAATTCATATTTTACAGTTATTTTGGCTTATTACCTCATTGTCCCATATCTACCTTGCAGCTACATTTAAAATATGTTATGTATTTTAAAACACAAATAATTGATAAATTGTAATTCACATTTTGTGACCTCTGCATGTTACTAAATAAATAAATACGCAAATAAACAAAATTTGAAAAATATTGCCTAAACAAAAAATAATAAAAATGTAAGAATTCGGTGTAACAATTTATCTTTCAGCAGACGCTAGAAAGTTTAGTATTCAATATTGGGGATATCTTACTTGTTAGTTTTGCATTCAAATTCAATTTTTCCATAATCAAAAGTTTAGGTTTAACAAAATTTCTGTTAGTAACGTTACGCCATAAATCAGTAATAAAATTATTCACATATTGCCAAGTAAACTTCCCAGAAAAGGAATTTACAACACCTAGCATGTCAATGTGATAGCTAAGACCAACAAGTATGAAAGATAAGATAGCTATTCTACAAAAGCAGCCTTACACAAGGGTGTATAAACAGTTGTATAGTGCATGTTCATTTGATATTGTGTCTTATAGTAAATAATTCGCAATGGCAGGTAAGTACACATTCTACTACTTGTACTATTAACTTTGTAATACACTCCACATATATCAAAATTGTTTACTATTATAACCTAACTTGGGCTATAAGGTGCTGAATAACTTATTATCTAAAATATCAGTAAACGAAAATATATGCTTATAAATGCAGTGCCTTTTTTTTGTAGAACAAAAAGTTTTTAAAGCTAATTGTAAAGAAGATTTAAAATATTTAAATAAAAAGCCGTTTTAGTTGCATAGTAAATTTTCTTTTGTAAAAGTAGTAATTGGATGTATGTAACCATTCAGATAGCAAATATTTAGTAACCGGCAACTAGATCTCATAACATATTTTGCTCGTAGTTTAAAAAAGATTATGTTTTATATTTATTTCAAAGTAATTTGTTTTTGAGATGTATAGTTTCATTTATACAAATATCTTTTTGTGGTGTAGGTACTGAAAAATCTGAAGAAAGTAAGTTATGTACTTTTGAAACGTTGATAGTGTATTACAATTAAGCATTAAATTTAAAGGGTGTTAGAAACGGTCAAGAAAGTTTTAGTATTATAAGTACATTACTATGTCTACAACTAAAAAATATAAAGTGCAACATTACCTCGAACTATAGTACAACTGTTATCACTGGAAAGATTTTCGACAAAAATCTTAAAATATTGTTAAATATTCTACAACACATTGCTTTTTAATTGGTTATTAACCAATAATTTTGTGTCCAAGGAATGTTAGCCATATTATAGTTAAATATGGGCGTTTTTAAATATGGAACACCCAATTTTATTTCTTATTAAAAAAAATAGGTATTTTCCTCTACTGTTTTAGGAAAATAATCAGTAACAAAATCTTATATAAATAATCACCAAAAACATTAAGATACTTTTAGCTTCGACCATTAAATTTCTACAAGAGTTTGTTAAAAAATGGATTACTTAGTAATTTTAACGTATGAGTTTATTTAAATCCATTTTTCATAAAATAAATACGGAATTATTCAAACTACAGTGTGCCTTTTTTAGGTTAACGTAAAATGTTTTAGAATTGTACACAACGTAAAATGTTTTACGATTGTACACTCTAAATTCAACATAATGTTAAAAATAACAAAGTTTGAATTTATATATAATTGCTCCGCGAAATCTTAAATTTTCAGTTTCATTTATGAAACCTGAAATTAATATTATTTAGTTCAATTCCTTTAATCATTTGAAGATTGTTTAAGTTATGCAATTGTTAAATCATGGACCTCATACAAAATATCTGTATTGTTATGGTTAATAATAAATCACTCACGATTTTGCAAACGTGTAAGTTTTACAGATTTTCAGGAATATTTAGGTCACTATTCGAACCCATATTATGTTCGGCGCAAAACACGACAAATTATGCAATGAAGCCAATATATTGGTATCTCTCATATCAATTAGGTACTTCAATCAATTCATTGAGAAATTGAGGGCTGCCTTAATGACAAACCAATAGCTAAAACTATTTTAATCCTTATCTTTTTAGTTTTCTTATAGTTTCAATTTGATGTAAGTACTTATGTATACAGTTCTTATTGAGCATGTAGTTATTTTCACAATCAATGCATATTATAAAAACTCATAGATACAGTTTTTTTCACAATTTTTAATTTACTTATTTTCATATAGAAAATTGACTTGCTCTAATTAAATGAAATCTAACTTTTAGATTTTCATCAACACCTAAATATTGTTTTTTATATTTTGATTATATTTATACTATAAAGAGTACTGATAAAGAAGGAAGTTAGTTAACTATAATATCATTGTAATCAATTATGTTTCGCAAATTGAATCCTGACATAAGATTAGGCACATACTTGACCACTTGAAACAAAGAAATAGACGGCCAGATTTTACGAATACAAAATTTTCAACAATTTTTGCACTATAATTTTACAAATAAATTTTAGTTTTCTTTTTGCAATCCACCTGGCAAGTGACCTATTTATGGAGTTGCTTTGTATCTATTGACTAAAATAAATAAAAGTTACGTTGTTGAGTAATCACTTCAAATACAATTGACTGAAAATATTTGTAGACAATAATTTGTCATAATATACTTACTATGAATAATCATAAATTTTATCCATTGGATATACCTATCGGTAAGTCAGTAGACTAACTGCAATTTGAAAATTTTCAATACAAAATTTATGTGGAAACCACCTACCATTCATAAAAATCTTCTCCGTTTGTGGTTTTAGCTTTAGGATAACTGTGATTGTAGGTTAATTTTATATAGAAAACTACTCAATTTGATTTTTAATTTTAATAAAACATATTGCATACTACATGTATATTTAGAATAATCAGATAAGTTGTTAAAAACGAGTTCTTTTCTTTACTAAGAAGGATGAATTTAATTGTAATTTATATAAATAAATAAAATACTGTTCATTATTCCTTCTTGTAAACTAGCTAGAAAGTAGTATTCAAACAATAGCTTCTGTGAAAACTACTACAGTCATGACAACAATTGAACTGTTAAATTTGCAGAAATCGGATAGGTACAAAATTTTAGTAGTTGAGTTACCTCCATGTCCATATTGACTTTGTCTTAAAAATTGATAGCCATATCGAGTATCCAAAGTACCCTGCCTGAAATTCAATAAAATAGTCAATCAAACGGTGGCGGTATTATTATCAGAGAAACCCAAAGCTTTACATGAAAATGTATACAAAAGTTACACGGACTGGCAAGCTACTTCATTTCAGAAAATGTGTTTTAAGCAAAAAGATACAAATTATTATCTCTATTGTTTTTCTATTTTATGTTGAAATCTGGTTTACGAATAAAACAAGATATTTATTTATTTAAAAAAATACGAAAAATTGCATTTTATTTTAAACAAAAATCTGAAGGATATCCACCAAAGAAGTCTAAAATCTTGACTTACGATCAAATAAAGAAGTTTATAAATAAAACCCCAATGAAATATATCTACTACACAAGGTGACAACCTAATATTTTCATAATTTATATAAATAAACTAATTAATTGTACAAATGTTAATTCATGTTTTCCTAAAAGCTAAGTTTCTTAAAAATGTGTTTATGCGTATCAATTCATACTGATAAAACTTAAAGATCTACAGAATAAATTGAATACATAAATGAAGAGTAGTAATTTTATATTTAAACGTTCAAGCAAATTCAAACAGTAAGTTATTAAATCAATAATTAAATCTACACGTGTAAGGAGATGCTTTCTTTCTACATTCATTTATGGACATTATTTGTACGTTATTTACTTTTATGCACATTGTACAGTGTGATAATAGATATTGCTACAACCATTACCAGTTTAGTAAATCTTCAACAAAAACGTTTACTTTGTTTTATATTTGTGTGTGTGTGTAGCCGTCCGAGGTATAAGACGTGTTTTTGATGTTTTCCTTGAGTTGTGTTTAAAAATATATCAAGATTATTACAAACAAAACACTTTTATTGTTTATCAGACTAGTAATTACAATGCCCATAATTAACAAGTGTTCAGAGTGTTCTGGTGATGTTAATCCGGATAAAGAAATTTGTTGCGATAAATGTAGAAATCCAAATCCATTCAACATGCTATGGTTTAACAAGGTCGGAAGTTCAATGCATACAGAATAAAGATAAGCATGTAGTTTATCATTGCGACAAATGTAACAAAGAGAAATCGGAAGTAGAATCTTTAAAGCAGCTGATAATTGAATTAAGGCAAAAAATCAATCAATTGAAAGACACAGCAGCTTTTTTTCAACAAAAGCAGTATCAAAACCCGCAAGAAATTATCACTGAAATAGCCGAACGACAGCGTGGTGCAAATAATGTTATCGTGTTTAATCTTCCAGATGATCATGAAGTTGGTCAAACTCAGGCTTCTGCTGATCTAATAATGTCAAAGATTTATTAAAAATGTTCAAAACTTTCCAAAGCTTGATGTAATATGCTTAGTCTAAACAGCCATCTCAAATGATATTTCAAGCGCTGAGCTTTTTTCTGTGTCGTATAGCGCATATAGGCAAGATCGTCAACATGAATTAACTAATAAGCTGTGGGGTGGCGGTGCTCTAATAGCGATTAAGGACAACATATCAGTGGAGGTTTTAGATTTATCTTCTATTACCCCAGCGATACCAACAATAGATATAGTAGGATGCAAGTGCAATGTCAACTTTGAGCCGTTGTTTGTGTTTGTTATTTATATACCACCCAATATAACTTTAGCCGAATATACCATTTTTATTGAATATATAGAACAAATGGATTTTAGTGAGAAAAATGTCATAGTGATGGGCGATTTTAACATACCTAACTTTAATAATCCAAATACACGTGATACTAAAAACAGAATAACAAACGGTTTAATTGATTTATTGGATTTGAAACAATTTAATACAATTCTCAATCAATAAGGCCAAATTCCAAACTTATTTTATCAAACAGTAGCACATGCGAAGTCACAACAGATACCTCTTCGTTTGTTAAAGAGGACATATATCATCCGGCACTAATCATAAACTTGAAGTTATTCCACCACGCACATAATGAATTTTCTATGAATACAATGCCAAAGAGCCTATAACTTTCGTCAAGCAGATTTTGTAGGTCTATACGGATCCTTACAACATATTGATTGGTCCTATCTTTCTGATCTAACTGATGTTAATATAGCATGCGAGCAATTTTACAAGAAAATTTATTTGCTGTTTGATGCATATGTTCCAATGTATCGTGGAAAAAAGTAACCATATCCGGTATGGTACTCGTTATACCTGATTAAAAGTATTAAATTAAAAAATAAATATCACTGAAAATACAAGAAAAGTGAGACACAATCTTTATATCAAGAATATAACAGACTTAGATCGATAGTCAAGACACATATCAAAGCAGATTACAGTAAGCACCTGGTTGAAATCCAGCAGGCAATTACCACCAATTCTGGACATTCTTACAGAAGAAACGTGGTTATAGTCGCATTCCTGGCAAGATGCGTGATGATGTACAACAATTCGAACCCCCAGAATCAATCGTTAATGCTTTTAGTGAGTATTTTAGAAGTGTATATTTACCTCATCAGAATGAGGACATTGCAAAGCGTGATAATTTCTTTAGCAATTTACCTATTGCACAAATCGATAGCTTTTCAGTAGAGGAAATTGAAATGGCAATGGAAACTTAAGTAATAAAATGACCTCCGGACCAGACTAAATACTTAGTTTTTTGGTTAAAGATTTGCATACAATTCTTGCACTACCACTAAGAATTATCTATAATTTATCTTTGAAAGCATCAACTTTTCCTACTGTTTGGAAATCAGCCAGAATCTGCCCTGTTCTTAAGAGTGGTGATCCTAAAAAAATATATAACTACAGGTCCATAAGTATATTATGCAATTTCTCAAAAGTATTTAAAATGTTACTGTATAACCACATATATCGTGCATCAAAAATTGTAGGCCGCTCTACTGCAACTAATTTGATGTATTTTACACAGTTTGTGTCTGAAACTCTTGATTTTGAAGGACAAGTGGATGTGATATACACGGACTTCACCAAGGCGTTTGATCGTAATGATCATAAAATTATCATCAATAAACTACATGGTTTTGGATTTAGTGAGTTGCTAATACAGCTTTTTGAATCATATCTCAAGAATCACCAGCAGTACGTGGCATATAATAATCACAATTCCGGTCTTTTTGGAGCAACATTTGGAGTTCTCCAGGGTTCTAATTTGGAACCTTTACTGTTTCTTCTTTTTATCAATGATTTGCCAGACTTGTTATGGTGTGAAAAATTATTATATGCCGACAACTTAAAAATATTTTTACGAATAAGTACGACTTATGATTGAGAGATACTTCAAAACCAGATAGATATTGTACAAAATTGGTGCGCAGCCAATAGTTTGCATCTTAATAACAGTAAGTGTAAAATAGTTACGTTTACAAGAAAAGATCAACCTGTTATGTATCGATACACCTGTGATACTGTACAACTCGATAAACTTACTTCAGTGTCGAATTTAGGCGTTATATTTGATTTTAAACTTACTTTTCGTAAACATATGCGCACGACATGCAGGTCTGCAACTAAATTATTAGGTCTGATAATTAGGAACTGCAAACCATTTTCAAGCAAATTGGCTTTAAAAGCATTATTTTATGCGTTTGTCAGAGCTAAGCTGGAATATTGTGCACTTGTATGGTACCCACATTATCAATATCAAAAAGAATGCTAGGAAAATACTCAAAGAAAATTCTTAAAATTTATGTATCTAAAAACTTGCGGACATTATCCAGCTATAGGTATCGAACAGAACGTTCTACTCTTACAGTTTGGTATGAAATCACCTGAGTATTGCCGAATACTTAACAGCTTGGTGTTTCTGTATAATCTGCTACATCACAAGATTGACTGTATACAGCTACTGTCCATACTTCAGTTTAATGTACCACGGTTTGGAAGTCGCAATACAGTGACGTTCTATAATTGTACAGCTCGCTCAAATCTGATAATAAAATCTCCAATATACATCATGTGTAACAACTTTAACAAGATTTATTCAGAGTGTGATATCAATAATTGTACGCTGACAACACTTAAAGCTATTGTCAATAACAAGTGTTAGTTTTTAGTTTAACGCTACGCAAATTCTACACATATTTATATTTAAATTATATTTGTCTCATACTACAATAGTTTGTAACTCTTTTATTAATTTTTCTTTTTGTTTATCTATAACTTTGGCATTGCCCTGTAATTGGATGTATATCTGTTGGGTAATAAAGAATAATAATAATAATAATAATAATAATAATAATAATAATAATAATAATAATAATAATTTGTTTTATTTTACATGCTGATTCACAATTTCGCTTTATAAAAATGTGCAGTAACAAAGTTAATTGAGTGCCTAGTTTCACAATAGTTACCTCAAATACGTATGTAGCAAAGATCAAAGTTTTTATGATAATAATTTCAACAAGGTAGTCATTAAATAATTCAGGTTATCAAGCGAAACGATATTGTCATTTCCGATATTGCAATACGATAACATAATAGGTCAATATCTAGACATAAAGTTAATAACAAACTTTTATTTAGGTAACAAAATGCATCTTAGTCATTCCCTGTTAAGTATCACAAGGTTATTTCTACATACAAAATAATACTACTGGTAAGTTTCAGTTGTGAGATAATACACATTCGGCTAATAATAATGTAAAATAAATATAATACAATAATATTTCAATGTAATTCATACTACTAACTATGAGAATCTATTTAATCTATTTATGGGTCAAATATTTTGAAATGTCTTCACGAACTATAACTTTAGTTGCTTAATTAATAGTTTTGTCATAATTATTTTCTGAAAAATGGAGTGGCTAAACTGCTGTTTTGTTTCAATACTGTATACGAATCCGTTCCTTTTATTACTACTGTATCACTTAATAAATTCTTCTATAGAGTAAGTAATGAGCTTCTAATTAGTTTTGAAATAATTGAAAAGTCCAAAATAAGAATTAGTAGTTGAATAATGTCATTGAACAAATTCCTAGCTTTTATACTTAAAACTATTTTGTTTCATTTCCAACTAATAGGCTAAAAGGCATTGAGATTCGCAAGGAGTGTAAAAGATTCATAACAGATGTCAGAATTTTCGTTATATTCACATATTTATTTTGTGGTAGACTTTGAAGCATGTTGTATATTTTAGGTTGTTCCATAATTAGTTTTATTAGTGAGCACTGATGTTTAATTGAGAGTGTTGCCCTAGTTGCATAGAATTAATTGATTTGTGAATATGTCAAAAATATCGGTGTGATATTTTACTTTTTGGTAATGTTCTTTATATGAATAAAGTTTCACACCGGTGTTTAGTTGGATACATATAGCTTGCACTCTAAATTTATCCAATCATACATATTGCATAATAAGTTGCATTTTTAAATCCTCTTTCAGAAACCCATAAAAGCATGTAAATTTACAATCTTTGTTGTTAGTATTCAATAACCAAACTCAAAGCAAGTAGGCAAATCGTAACAATATATTCTAACTTTAATAAGGTTTATTACACAATTAGATAATATTTATAAAGCAGAGTGGATTGCTCTTTAACTAGCAACAAAATTTAAGTTTACAGTGTACTGATAATCAGCTTACCTACAAAAGCTAGATACAACAACATCGACACATTTACAACCAAACTAAGTTTTTATTATTAATAATCAAGTGCACTGGAAAATGTTCTTGAACATATTTTGTTTACTAAAATCAAAGACCGACATTAGTTCCAAAGATGTAAATAGACTGATTTATATTTTCTTGTTTCAGAGTTAACGACATATATTACCATAGCCTTGGGACTTCTTGTTCCTCAACTGATAGCAGGTAAGAATGTATTGCAGAACTGACAATTTTACTTTTAGTTTCTTTATACATTATTTTATATAAGCTTGATTTAGATTACTGGAAGTATTTAACACATTAAACATAGAAAACAGTTTTTATATGCACAATAGATATGCCTAAGGACTGTGCAATGCTTCAAGCAGAAATGTTAAAAAAGGGTAACAATGATTTCTTATATATAAACCCAGAATTTAAAAATATTTCAATATTCTATTATTAAACAGCAAAAAAATGTCAAATGTGTTATCTGTATAGGAAAAGTAATGGTTGTTATAAACAATCCAGGAGCAGTTTTAGATAACATTTTGAAAACAAATGATATAAGGATTATTACTTATACAGAACACCAAAACTCAATTGTTTCCCCGGTATATTATTGGTTATGGAAAAAACAATTCGTTATATCTTTTTGCCTTTGTTCTTATTATAAGTTTATAATTTAAAAGATTACACATACCTAATTAATTTTAATTTTACTTTCAACTCATATATGCAGTAATTAAACTATTTGCTGCATTGACCAAGATATTTTTAATTCTTTGTGAAATATATCGTTATTGCAATTAATTTTAATATGTATGATAAAAATCGTTATTTCAAATGGGAAAAATGTCAAGTTAAATATAAGGAATTGTATATATATATATAAAGATATTTCATTCGTTAGTACAGTATATTGCTAAATGTGTGATACCTAGTTAACTGTTATAGAGTCAAGGTGATAGCATAAGACGAAATAACAAACATTAGAAATGGCGTTTGATTATTAAGCCCATGTCAGCAAAGCACTCGGTAGTTCTGCTACTCTTCTATACAATATCTAGCAATACTGTACCTAGTGCTAAATAAAATCAATTATCACTTAAAATCCCGATCAAGAATGCAAAATACTGAAATTAACACTTATTTTAGTTACCTTTAGTTATTTGGCTAGGCAATTTATTTGCGGAAAGTACTCGTATCTGAAAATGAAATACAACAAAATGAAAAGTCATTTAAAAATTTTGTTTGTGGATGTAATTGGTATTGTCTAATAAGAAGTTGTTACAGGCGGAAAAGCTACCAAGTATATTATTTTCATTAAAATTATAAAATGGGGTCGGCCTGTAAAACAAAAATTAAAGGGGGGCCACCGGCACTAGCTAGCGGAAGGTCGTGGATCATATAGAGGGTTAAAATTTTGCAGAAAGGGCTAATTGAATATATAATATACAACAAAAAAATTTGGCACTTACCTTTCATAAATATTGTGGCTTAATGATAATTACCAAGGGAGCTAGACAAGTCGAGAATGTCCAAATGTTCATGCAAAATCTCAAGAGACTTGTCATCCCAAGGAGGACAATTGTTTCTTTTAATCAATTCTTACCTTTTTGACTACTTATACAACTTTAATGAAAAAAAATAAAAAAAACTATTGACTTAATCAACGGCAAACAAAAACTATTTAATTAACAGAACAATAAACGTGAATCTCTTACCATTAGGAAATTCATGGATTTTAATTTAGAAATTTAATTGAATGGTTGATATGGAATTATGATAATTTTACGTACATAAGTAATTCCCAAATGCTTTACATAGAAAAAACTTATCTTATAAATTTTACACTAAATTAATCCTAAGGTTTATGGCCAAAACGTCCTAACAAATAAATTAACTAAAAATTGGTCATGCTAGTTTAACTATAAAAACTTACTAAAAATCGTCAATTGTTTGATGGCTTGCCTTCCAACGCAGAACAGCTCTTAAATTGGGAAGAGAGAATCTTGCTTTTGCTCTTGTACTTTGCAATTATTCAATAATTCAATGGCACACGAACCCGGCAGGATCTTGTTGAGCTTAACTTAACTTGTGCATTACACCCATACAAGCTTTTTATTATATACTTTATATCACTTATAAATCCGCAAACACACGGGCGTAACCCTCGCGA
Organism: Platerodrilus igneus; assembly: GCA_036346225.1. Lineage (NCBI taxonomy): Eukaryota > Metazoa > Arthropoda > Insecta > Coleoptera > Lycidae > Platerodrilus > Platerodrilus igneus. Next base: position 11,798,069 of record JARFIW010000791.1, read on the forward strand.
ACTGGAAGAGTTAATTACTCCTTTCCAATTTCACTATCGTGATACTAAGTGCACTATCATATCTGTTATGCCGGAGAAAGCTAACAGCGAACTTCTCTGACTACGTTTCTTTCTACCATTTGACAACGGACAACCCTATTGGAATCTCTGTCTTTTGGCTAAAGCCTTAAGTTATATATTAATCCTACTCTAAACCATTATTTTACGTCATATTTCTGTTATCCAATGACTGTTAACGGAGCCTCCCAAAAACAAGATTTTTAGATACCAAATCCAGCCCCTTTTCAAAATGAATGCCGCGGATAGCAATTATTTTTCTAATGGTTTAAATATGTTGTATCTTCTTGAAATTTTAATTACTGAAATTGTGGACCATACCTATTGGCGACAGTTGTCTGCCACTGACAAAAGACCGGTTAGCCGAAATGGATTTTAATACAGTGGATGTCTCCAGACTACTTAAAATTAGTTGCAATCTTTGAACAAATCAAATTGGAAAATAGTTTAGCTATTTATGTTTCGTTTTCTATAGCTCTTGTCAATCATCGAAATATTAAGAAAACTAAGTTTTACAACTGAAAATTGCTTTTCTTTGTTTACGTTAAAAGGTACTATTCCATTTAAATTTATCAGATTCGCCAATCTATAACCGACGTAAGTTTTAAAAGGGTTATTGAATTCGGTTTGCAAGGTTGGAGCTTTAAATTATGATGACAGACGCTGGAATTTATAAAATTTAAGAGTAAAGCTATTTCTAAACCTGGTCTTTATTTTAAGGGATGCTTATTAAAATATAACGGTAATTTATTATGAAATTTTGTCTATAAGTTATACAAGTTATTGAAATTTAATTAATTATTTAATCTGATAAAACGTTAACATTTCAAAATAATGTTACAAAGTGGAGAATTACTTTAAAGTGACATATTTTGTCAGTTGATCTTAGAAAGATTATAAAAATTAAATAAATGCTTATGTCAATATCAATACCATTGCATACTTGCTGATGGTCTGGTCTGTTGAGATAACATGGTCTTCGGAGGAACCTATAAAACTATTAGTTAAAAAATTTCAAACAGCTGCAAAGCAAAACAAAGTATTGATCAGAAGAATGTCCAAAATTAATGTACATTGTACAAACGCATATAAGTTGTCTTTCACGTGCAGAGAGCAAGATACTGTTAAGAATGTTTTGGTGCAAGCACAATGAAATTGAAAAATAATGTAATAGACTCGTTGTAGGTCAATATAAAGCTATGACTCTAATTTTTAAAATACTTATAAAGATTTTTACCCTTTAAAATCAATACAAGTAAAACGCAACAATTGGTGAGGTATGAAAACATGACAAATCTATAATAAACCACAGGACGCTGATTCCAAAGAAAGTTTTAGAGAAACAAAAAATTTTCAAACTTGAATGTATAGGTATAGAAATAGTTAGCAAATTAAAAATGTTTCACTTCATACTAAAAATAGATCTTCGTATAAGAACCATTTCTCTTTATTAGTAAGGGGTAATCAGTAATTTTACTAGTGTTCAGATTCTTTGCAGAAATTAGAGGTACCAAAACATTTTGTTTTTATTTACCGTTTGAGGTGCAGCAGCCAAAACTCATTACATAATAAAAGTTTATGAAAAAAAAGAAACAAATTAACAAAAATTTTGACAAGCAAATAATCAAAAAAGTATTGTAGTTATGCAAATGGCACTCTTATCAGTTTCTTTTAGAAAAATTATATCATGTGTTGTATACTGATAACCAACACTTTTTGAATTTCAGGTTTTGAATGTCCACCAGGATCCAACAAGGTATTTCCTCATGAAACCAACTGTAGCCAATATTATGTTTGCGATCATGGGAGACCTCACCTAAGGGAATGTCCAAAAGGACTGCACTTTAACAGAAAAACAAAGCAATGTGACTGGCCTATAAACGCCGGTTGTGAAAAACGAGAAATAAGCTTATCTGATAACTTAGATCTTGTTTTGAACGATGATTCCAAGTATTGTAATGATGGCACTTTATACCCACATGAATCTGATTGTGCTAAATACTATGCTTGTGTTGGTGGTAATAAAATCGAAATGAATTGCCCAGATGAACTACACTTTAGCGTTAAGGCACAGCGTTGTGAATGGCCAAAAGAAGCAGGCTGCGAAAAAAGAATAGGTAAGTAACTTACAGATAGTAATTATGGGATCTCTATTAACCTTAAAAACTACTACACAAAATAAAAATAAACAAAGTTCCAAATTAAAACCTCGTTATTAACTTTCTTAATACTGAATTGCTTATAGACTGTATCTGTGTGGAAAATACAAGCTTACTATCAACTTACAGTTAATTAGATTATATTAATTAAATATGCATACGTGATTAGAAGCTTTTATTTAAAAGCAAAATAAGCAACTTTTAATTTCCTTTTTTTGGTAACACCATCACTTATACTTTTAATTTAATATGCCTTGTACGTGGCATTACAGCTTGTAATTGCCAAGAAGTTTATATTAAATGCAGTACTACCTGAATATTCAAAGAAAAAAAATCTATTGTTTGTATATCTGCCATTTCTATTTATGAGCATTGAAATGTACCATTTAAAATTTTAACACCGATATCACAATACAGTTCTTGAGCATCGCTTGGAAAACATATAAGAATAAAGTTCTTATATTCAATCTATGTTAAAAGCTAGACTAAAAATCTCGTTAAAATAAAGTTATAAAATATTAGGAAAAGTGGTGTTCGATTATTAAACTAGAAAATGAAGTACATAATTCGAAACTATGTAAACATTTACACAAGGTAAAATTTTAAAATTCACGGTATAAAATTTAAGCAATCGCTAAGTTGGGTATACTGAAATCTAAATACAGTTTTCCTGCAATTAATTGGAATAATTGGAATATTTAACAGCTCAACAGAAAAAGTTGAAACATTTTGACCACAAAATGTTCTATTAGCAAGCAAACACGTTTACATTCGTTTCTCAGCAAACTAAAAAATATAAGCTTAAACTTAAAAGAGTATATAATGGAAAAATGATTAATCTAATAGAATACACAAAAATCATTGATACTTTTTATTACCATACTAAGCGAATCTAAAATTCAACTACAAAATAGAAGCTAAAATCTAATATACGTCTCGGACTTACAATTCGAAAGTTTGCACAAGTTAAACTGTAGAATTAGATTAAAAAATGACCTATATTGGAAGATGCAGTAAAGCTGAACCATCTCACGCACAATTTTTTTGTGACCTTGGCATAAATTAGAAGTTATAAGATTTTTTGGTTTTCTAAAAATGTTTGAACTTAATTAAAAAACAACCACAATTCCAAGTATTGTGAAGAAGGCACTTTATACCCACATGAAGATTGTAGAAAATACTATTCTTGTGTTGGTGGTAAAAGAATCGAAATGAATTGTCCAGATCAACTACACTTTAGCGCTAAGATGCAGCGTTGTGAATGGCCAAACAAAACAGGCTGCCAAAAAGAATAAGTAAATAGCTTCAAGGATAGTAATTATGGGACTATCTATTTAATCTTAAAAACTACACACAATAAAAATAAATCAAGTATCATATTTAAACCTTGATATTAACTTTCTTAATACTGAATTGCTTTATAACCGTATCTGTATGGAAAATACAACAAAATTGCTTACAATTTAATATTTAACAACAAATAAATTTATTTCAATTAAGTATGCGTACGCCACTAAGAGCAGCTAATGTAAAATTGACAGTTTTATTTTATTCCTTTTACTAACCATTGACTGAGTTACGTTTTACACCTAATGTTGTTTCCATATGTACATTTGTCATTCCTATTAATGTGTTTTTGAACGAAACAGAGTCATGTATACATAAACCAATTAGTTTTTGTTTTCTAAGATCTCAACTGCATGGAGATGCAATTTTCAATTCTATTAGCAGTAAATCGTTTGCTGCTTGCTACATTTCTGACATGCTACATATTAGATTGTATAATATGAAATTAGTGTCAATTGGCGCTAACATGGCCTTTTCAATTAAATATTATGCCGCACAACATGTTTGAAGAAATAAAGATATTCTAATAATTTAAGGCAGTTATTACGAAAATGGCTTTTGCACTATGTAAAATTGATTTCATACCATTCAACAGAAAGAATTTTATTAAAAAAAAGAAAGAAATTTCAAGGCAATTCTTAAAACCCTTATTATCCTGTATATTATCGATTTCTATACAAATACACTTATACAGTCAGTGAAGTTGTTCTAAAAATTAAAAGAAGAAATTTTGATACGTTTTATACCTAGCAAGTGATTTTAAGCTTCCTACAAGTAGTAATGAAAGGTTAAATAAGGTGATAGCCATTACAAATTTTTTAAGCCAATATCAGAATGCAGCTTAATTTGGATAAATGCTCAAAGGCATCACTTTCAATACATAAATTATATTATATGTATGATAAAAACTGGAAATGCAGCACGGACCTCTTTCAAAAACTTTGCGTTAAAAGTTTGTAATAATATTATCATTTGATTATTGCCCTATCAAGCACAATATTCTAAACAAAGTTTTTTGAAGAATTTGTAGTAGAAATAAATAGCTTGCAATTTTAGTATTACTAACATTTTTTTAAGTTTTAGATCTGGAGCTTGAAAAAATTGGTAGAGATAGTTGTGAGCACAATGAATTATATCCACATAAAAGTGACTGCAGTAAATTTTACCTTTGTAACTATGGCCACTTGGTTGAAATGGATTGTCCAAAAGGCCTGCATTTTAATAATAAAACGAAAAAATGTGATTATCGAAAAAATGCTGGCTGTGATCTCAATGCATAATAATATGTTATAGTCATTCTTCACTATCACAACAGTGCAATTGTTAATAAGTTTCAATTTGTTATATTGTAAATAAAATGAATTACTTCTAATTTCATTTATTATGTTTTACAAGTTAAATGAAAAATAGGTTTGGAAAACAACTGCAATATTTGTTATTGATTCAAAGGCATTAGAGAGAGCTGATACACACTATACAAAATCACATAAATTGAATTTTTGTTGTGGGTTTACCATTGTTATTACTCAAAATGTTAATACTGAGATAAATTTGGTACAATATCAAAGAATATTCACAACGGAATGTTCATGTGGAACATAAGAGATAGTCTACCAAAATATGTGTTGGAGTAGTGCAATAAATCAATAATTATTATTATTCTAAGCGAAAGTACTTTTACTGATTTTTGGAGTTATTGGACTTATGCTGTATTCTCAGAGCTATGTAGTATCACTGTGACACTTTCGTGACCAATAGAAATCGAGTATTTGTTTCCTCCTACACTCATGCTGTTGAAATATGAAACTGTAGTAGAAATTATTCAACTACACTTTCTTAACCAAGTACCACTCCCAAAAAATGAGGGAATTTACAATTATCCAACCTATATGATTGTTATTGTTAAATTAGTAATTCATAATTTTATTGCTATTGCATAACTTTGAAATGAACAACACAATTCTCGTTGAAATAAAACATCCTTTTGGAGCAACATTTCGTGTCAACTTGACTCCAGAGGAAATTGAGGCATTTCATGGTTAGTATTTTGTAAAACTTATTTTCATAATACATAGGACAATAAATTTAATGCGAACAGTAATAGAAAAATTGTTTATAGATGATGAAGAATATCAAACTAATATCACGAATAAGTGTTATACTTCACATGAAAAAGGTCTTGTTGAAAATGTTTCCGAGGCAGAACCTTAAGCAAGGTTATGCCAGGTGGGATCACGAGTATCTCAATACCTATCTGGATTTTCAAAATACAATTGTGATGTAGTAGATGAAGAGACTTTAATCATGATTAGTGCCTGAACGGCCACCTCTCTTTAACTTTAAACAGAATGGGATGTTTCATTGACGCCACTTCACTGCCCGCATTTCATTTCCATCATTTGATTGTCAGGTCATTTCATTGCCAGATTATTTCATTAAGGGCCGTTTCTTTACCGATCAGTTATATCGTTACCTTACAATAATTAGTAATAAAGTAGACTAATCATGGAAATTTTTTTATTAAAATAAATCAAAAACCTAAAACTAAAATCTAATTACAATGGTATCTGTTTTATAATATAACAAATTATTATTCCATTTGGTAATTGTAAGCCATGCCCAGTGGTGTTGTGCTAATTTTTTTTACCGGAACGCGTATATATAATTATATAGACAGGGCCGATCCTGGGTAGGCGGCCGCTCTGTACGGTCTCAAGTCCCAAATTTAACGAGGGGGGGGGGCAGATTTTCCATGATAATCCTGGCGGCGACGTTTTTTTAAGGTCTCATGTCCCAAATTTGACAGGGGGGAGGGATTTTCCCCAATTTTCGCCCGTTGCCAGGATCGACCCTGTATATAGCATAAAAAGGAAAGGAAACGAAAATCATTACGAAACCCATTCTGTGTATATGTATCAAACCCTTGTTTATAATAATACATAAAAATTCGTCAAAAATTAGAAAAAAAAAATCAGCAATTCTTTTTAATTTTTTTTTCAATACGTCAGCCAATTCTCGTTATCAGAAATCATCTTTAGTTCCGGAACGCGTTCCTGTCCAAAAAGGAAGTACCGTCACGACGTTCCGGAGCGTTCCGGCTCGACAATACCACTAGCCATGCCCTACAAATAATCGATTGGGTCTCGATGTTCAAAATCACTTACAATAGCTAGAATTCTTCTATCGCCATCTATGTACCATGGTAATTTCAGAAGTGGATTTTAACCTAAAATTTTATGCAGAAAATGTAATAATACAAGCCATAATTTAAAATTCAAATCTAATTAAAGATAAAATTATTTTTCAAGCAAGGTTAAAGCCTTAGCTCGCAATCAAAGTTTATCTCGAGCTCTATTTCGTTAGAGTCATTAATATAATCAATCCTATTCAAAACATGACTTAACTTGATCTGAAATTTCATAAATTCATTGCTACTAGAATCTCATTCAAAGCTTTCAAGTACCGGTTCAAGTTCCGACAACTTTGCCTTCACTGCCGAAAAATCTTGCTGTACTGTAAAAGGGTACTTCAGATAAACAACACTACTATCGTCAGCCTTTAGCCATCGTGCTATTGACAGGAATCGCCTCATTTCTTCAACAGTTCCCTCTGCTCCACGAATAACAAGCTCATACACTAACTCATCCTGACTTAATCTATTCACCTGCATTTTATAAGGCATTCTAAAAATTTGATAAAAATACTCCAAAAAACATAAAGCAATATCTATCTAGACAATTAATTAACTTTCCTTTTCGGGCCCCAATATATTGGGCGTCAAAATTGCGACGTACAATTTACCTATATTTTTCGAGTAACAACTACGTGTCGCTACCTACGGCTCAAGTTGACAAGTAGGTGGGTTGCGGACCAGCTGCAGTGGAGACGGAGTGGGTCCTAAAAGCGCTATAGACCAAAAAATAAAATAAAGAGGGCGCTAGGTAAATTTCCTCCGGGCAACTACCTAAGTACCTCGCACTACCAAAAATACCAAAGTGCGGGTACCTATATGCCGAGACACCATTACTAAAATAATGCTTTATCACAAACTATTAAATTATTAAATGATGCCAATCAATAAGTCAGATAAAAACGTTGAAACGGTCGGAAGAAGAATGACGGAGGTGCAGGAGAAAGTGGAGTCATTAGAACAAAGTAGAATGAATACGTGTCAAGGAGCATACAGTTTAAAATTGAACAGAGAAAATTGACCAAGATTTGAAGGAAATAAATGGGAACAATCTATGGTATTTTTAAATAAATTGAACGAAGCAGTCAAAAACGAAACGGAGAGTGTAAAAATACAAATGTTGAATGCAAGTTTATATGGAAATGCAGAAAAATGGAATAATATAATGAAAAACAGTTATCGATCATACCAGGAATTTAGGGAAGTATTTCAAGACGGGTATTGGGGAAACTCACAACAGATGTGAGTCCGAATGACCCTAGTAACAGGGCGTTATGAGAATTATAATGGGACCAGGGAAGAATACGTAATAGAGAAATACAATCTGACACAGCACTTGAAACAGAAATTGATGGAACAAGACATCATACAAATTCTAGCAAGACATATGGAAAGCGAAGTGAACAGGGCTGTGGCAGTACAAAATGTTAAATCGCTGAAAGAATTCTTACAAATTGTGTGCAATTATGATATTGCTAGGACACTTGAGGATAATGACAAGCGAACGAGAAGTACGTAAGAAAATATGGCCAGGAACAGTTATAGGTATGATTATAGAGAAAAACCGAGAGAAAGATTTGCATCCAGATGTGAAGAAAAGAAAAATCGATATGAAAAGGTAAACTTCAGAACACCACAAAATTATAACAAGTACAACGATCGATATCGAAAGAATGAAAACCAAATAAGAAATAACGGATATTGGAATAGACATTTCGATTGGGACTATGGGAGATGAACCAACACGAATCAGACCGTATGATCGTGTACAGGAGAGAAAACGGTAAGTCCAATCGAGGAGAAAATCAAAGAGAAACAGGAAATGACAAGCGGGAAAATAGGAATGTACAAGTATAGCAGTTGACTGTTACGGAACCGAGGAACGAAGATATAGAGCATATTGCAGTAACCCAGGTGCATTGTCATGGCTTAGGAGAAAAAAAACTCCAATTTTGTAGATATAGTCAAGATAGTTTTAGAACCTGTGGTTGTACATAATGCTACACATGTTTTGTTAGATGAAAATTATTTTATAAGTAAAAAGAAGTTACCATTTATCCATATTAGATTAGGAAACAATGTTTATTTAGCATTGGTAGATAGCGGGTCAGAGTTATCATTAGTAAAGGAGGAAATCATCATTAGGCATGCAGATGTATTTGAGAAACGTGTATGTGAAATAAAAAAATAAATATATGGTCTGCAATGAAAAGGAAATTGTCGGAAGTAGATAGGATATGTATAGACGTTTATATAGGGAAGTCAAGATTAGGAATATCAGAATTTTTGGTAGCGAAGGGACTATATATAGAGTTTATAATAGGTATTGATATAATGAAAAGGTATGGAATTTTGATTAATGGGAAGGAAAAATGTGGGAGATAAATGAATATAATAAAAATTGGGTGGTTCCGATTATGTATCAGGAAAGGGATGACAATATGGTAGATGTAGGATCAGGAATGAAAAAAATTGATGAAGGAAAAGGGAATGGCACAATAATACTATGTAGTTTGTTTGAAAAGGTTTTATGAGGGAACAGATAAGTACTGATAGTGCAGAATTAATGCATAAATTCGGAAATTTGTTCAATGAGCATGCAGGACTATTTAATGATGAAGTAAGATTTGCTTCAAAGTACACTCACAAGTTAGAAATGAATCATGAACGAGGATTTTACACAAAAGTTTATATCATACCGTATTATATGAGAAACAGGGTGAAATTAGAAATATAAAATGCTCAGGGATGGGATTATTGAACCCGCTCGCACGGAATACATAAATCCGGTAGTAGTAGTACAAAAGGCAGATAAGACAGAATTTAGAATGTGTTTAGATGCCAGAAAATTTAATATGATTACGAAACCGCGTATGAAGAACCACAGTGTATAGATAATTTATTATATAAGATTAGTGATAGGTTAATTTTCAGCAAATTAGATTTAAGGAATTCGTTTTGGTTGATTCCTCTGCATGCAGCAAGCAGAAAATATACAGAGTTCAGCATAGAGGGAGAAATATAACAATTTAAAGTAGTGCCATTCGGGTTGTCGTCATCTTCAGCCGCATTAGTCAGAGCAATGCAAAGATACTAAACGATCTGGAGGAGTTTTTCACGCATTATGTTGATGATGCGCTAGTTTTTTCACAGACTGAGAAGGAGCATTTAGAGCATTTGAAGCGGGTGATCAAAAGATTATACGAGGGAAGTAACACTAAAGGTAAAAAAATGTGAATTCTTTAAAAAGGAAGTAGAATATTTGGGGTATGTTAGCGACGAGGGCGTGAAAATAAGTATGAAAAGGTTAGAAAAGCTGAAAAACTTACAACAACCGCGAAATGTAAAGAGTTTGAGAGGTTTACGTGAGGTATTAAATTATTATAAAAGATAGAGAAGATAGAGATAGAAGATAGAGGGAGATAGAAGAAGATCTAAGAAGAAAAAGAGGTGCCAGTCTGTTTCATCTCAAGAACGTTAAAAGATTGAGAGACAAGATATACAATAGCAGAGCAGGAGATGCTAGCCATCGTCTACTCCGTGAAGAAACAAAAATTTTATCTACTTGGGAACCAGTTTATCATAGAAACGGACAATATCGTAGTAACATTTTTGAAGAAAAAAGAGTTTCTGAACAATCGATTATATAGATTGTAGTGCGGACATGTGTTACTACAATTTAAATATTGCCTCCTACCGGAAGAGGCGTGTATAGTCAGGAAATCGAATAGTGCGTAGGCGCCGAAGTGTGGAGAAAACTGATAAGTGGGGATTCGGGTTTCAGCTTTGAATGTTGCAAGACGTTAAAAAAACGTCTTACGTTACTATATTGTTTATCTAGTTTTTAAAATAGCGTTTAAGTCGTTCCAGCTATCCATTTTTTTGTCCAAGAATCTTCCGAGATTGTATTTATAATAAAGAGTTCGTGATTTTTATTCGTAATTATTTTTGTTAGTGTTCTTTAGAGACGTAGCCAGCAATGGATTTGAGCACTACATAAATTGGCGCCCAACGTGGGGCTTGGATAATTAATGATTGGATCTGCCGACAAAAAAACGTAAAAGAAATAAAAGCTTATGCATTTTAAAGAAGAAATATACTTGGAAAAAGCCAAATACGTGTAAGGGTTACAGTCGACCAACGAAGTTTTCAACGCATCAGGTTCGATAATTATGAACAATTGTAATTAATGCATGTCGAAAACTTTGAGTGCTGCATGTAACCGTTAAACTTGTCTGAAAGGAAAACGCAGCGGGCTGCATAAACAAATAACACAAATATAACCTTGAACTGTTTATTCCGTAGCAGTGGTGCAACAATATTGTTTACGTTCAGAATGAGAGGTCAACGAACAGCGTGCATTGCATTGTAAGAAAAAAAAAAGTTAGCGTAATAATTAAAGTAAACGATTCTCGTGTAGTATTTTTAAGGTTACCCGAGAAATAAATAAAGGTGTTTTATATTGTAATTACAAACTATTTTAAACGTTGTTTCATATAGAAATTTTTACCGGTTTAGGTTAAGTTGTGCTATAATAATAGTTTGCTTAAAAAGCGGTTTTATTACACCTATCAAATAATATGATTAAAATGCAAAGTAGTATTACGGAATTAGCTGAAACAGTTCGTGAAAATGTTGAAAATAAGCAACCGGTAAATGTACAGTTATTGCCTACGGATATTATAGTACCTAAATTAGAAGTGGAAAATAAGAAATTTCTTTCAGTTTGGCGTGATTTGGGGGGGTCAGAAATAAAATTTAGGTCTGATGGAAAAATGCACCCCAAGCAATTTTTAAAGAAAATTAATAAATTATTTGAGAGTGCTGGTGTAACTGAAACAGCGAAGGTTAGTTTGGCCATTGGTTGTTTAGAGGGATCAGCGGCAGAATGGGCAGCTGCACGGGAAAGTTTGTTTAATAATTATGAAAAGTTTGAAAAATTATTTGGTGAAAAGTATTGGAATGTAGACCATCAACGAGAATTATATTATAAATTAAAATACGGACAATTTGAAACAGGTAGTCGTTCGGATTACGTATTGAGGTTGGTCACAGAAGCCGATTTTTGACTGAGAAGGTTAGTGAGAAAACTTTGGTAGAATGGTTAGGTAAACATTTTACACAGGATGTACAGAGAAGTATATTATTGCGGGGCATTGATTCAATCGACGAGTTGGAAAAATTTGTACGAAAAATTGATGAAACTTTTGAGTTAGGTAACAGAACAAATCAGAATTTGCAAAAGGGCAGTAGTCAAAATACAAACAATACACGTTCTAATTGGAATAATAATAATAGAGTGGATACTGATTATAAGGGAAGTTGGGGGCATAATCGAAGTAATGAAAACTGGCGAGGTAATAGAGGTTATTTAAACAACGATCGGTTCAATGCAAGCTCAAATGAAAATAGAGAAAATTTGAAAAGAAACGAAGAGGAGCGTAAAGATGAACGAAAGGGAATTCAAGAAGTTAGGCTTATTAAAAAGTGTACCATTGAACCAGAGGAGTTATTAAGTGATAACGAACAGGAGGTTTCACAAATAAATAAGGTAGCACCAATAATTAAAGGGGTAGTACAAGATCAGACGATAGATATTTTACTCGATACCGGCAGTCAAGTATTTGCAATATCAGACACATATCTGAAAACTTTGGGGAATACGGTACCAGTATTTCCTCTATTTAATGTATCGGTAGCAGTAGCTATTGGGGGAAAATTAACCGGGATTCGGGAACAAGTCTTGTTACCCGTGACGTTGAATGATACAACGTCTGATATTTCTTGTGTGGTAATTCCGCGTCTAAACGAAAAAATTATTTTAGGTAGCGATTGGTTGGCTCAAACAAAAGCAGAAATTGATTTTGCGGGAAGGGTTATTAGATTAGCCGAATCCAAATTACAATTAGAACTTTGCCAAGTAAACGCAACAGAAAACTTGTTAAAACTTAACTTCATAAATTTACGTAATGCATATGCGAAACATAAATATTCCGCCGCTGAAATAGAAAGGGCAGCCAGTACGGCTGAGACTTTTAATGATGCAGAGAAAAACCAACTCTGCCAATTACTAATAAACTATAGTCAAGTGTTTTCAGAAACACCAGGCCGCACTAATTTGTATGAACATACGATTGTCATGAAAGACAAAACGCCTTTTTTCAAAAGATCCTATCCTATCCCAGTTGCTTATCGCAATGAGGTTAAGGACCAGATCGATGCTATGTTAATAAATGGCATTATTTCTGAATGTAAAACGGAATATGTGTCGCCATTGGTGACCGTTAAAAAGAAAGATGGGGCTATTCGTATGTGTTTAGATGCACGGTTTTTGAACGGGAAAATGGAAAATGACCACGTTATCCCACCATTACCCGACGAGTTGTTAATAAAGTGTAAGCAGGGTCAGATTTAATCTACCCTTGACATGACGTCATCATACTATCAAATACCCATTAAAGTAGAGGATCGGAAGTACACTGGCTTCTTGTACGATGGGGTCACATATTGTTTCAACGTATTACCTTTTGGGTTATCGACGTCTGTTGCGAGCTTTATACGTTGCATGAAAAAATTATTAGGTGGAGCTTTTGACGAGTTTATTTTAATGTACGTTGATGATATTCTAGTATTTTCGTCAAATCCAGAGGAACATCTGCGACATTTAGAAGCAGTATTTAAAAGATTTAAAGAATGCAATCTCACCATTAAGTTGCGTAAATCAAATTTCGATAAGTTAGAGAGCGAGTTCCTTGGTCACATAATTTCCAAAAACGGATGCGTATAAATCCCAGTAGGGTAAAATCTATACAAGAATTCCCTGTCCCTAAAAATATTAAGGAACTGCGAGGGTTTTTAGGGCTCGTGAACTATGAACGCAGGTTTTGCGTAAAGTTAGCTGAAACATCTTGTCCTTTATTAGAACTATTGAAAAAAACGTCTGTTGGGAATGGAACGAAACATACCAAAAAGCTTTTGAGCAGGTCAAAGAATTATTCCTGGAAGTAACGTTTATCGCTCACCCTGATTTTAACAAAGAATTTTTTTTGCAGTCCGATAGCTCGGGACGTGCAATTGCTGCAGTATTATTTCAGTTGGATAATGATGACAAGCAGTTTATTGCTTTTACTAGTCGTGTATTACATGGGGCTGAACTAAATTACAAAATAGCGGAAAAAGAAGCTTTAGCTTTTATTTTTGCACTCAAACAATGGCGTACCCTTGTTTTGGGTCAGCGCCTTACTATTGTCACAGACCATAAGGCTTTGACATTCTTGTTGTCTATGAAGTTAACGACAGGCAGATTAGCTCGTTGGGCTTTATTTGCCCAAGAATTTAACTTTCAAATTACTTATTGTCATGGAAAAGACAATGTATTAGCGGATACACTCTCGCGATGTATAGGGTTTGAATCAAAAGTAGATGTTCCTCAGTGTAATGGAGTTACACTAGCTTTGTATTGCCGCCAACTAACGATAAAATATAAGGAACTGAAAAATAATTTCAGAACAATAAACGAAGATCAATTGAAAGAAAAGTGGATAAACAAAAAGTTGGAGATGCTAAAGGGAAATGAAAATGGGTGTAAGGTACAAGATAGAGGGCCATGGTTTCAGAGTTATAAAGGCATTCTATTTAGACAGGGTAACAAGGAGTCTCCAGGATGGAAATTGTGTGTTCCACGTGCCCAAATACTCGATTTAATTATGCAACAGCATATAGAAGGGGGTCATTTTGGTTATAAAAAAGTGTATGGGCAAATAAAAGAGAGTTTTTGGTGGCCAAAAATGTACCACCATATTCGCCAGGTGGTGCGTACATGTGAGCTATGCCAAAAGGCGAAGGTTTGTAAGCTAACTGTAGGTACGGTGAATTCAGTCCTTTCACAGAGCCCTGGGGAATTGGTATGTTTAGACCTAATGGGGCCGTTACCAGTATCTAGAAGGGGTGTAACTTATTTGTTAGTCATAGTAGATTCTTTTACGAGGTTTGTCAAACTATACGCGTTAAAGAAAGTCACGGCAAAGTCAATTTTAAATAGATTGATTAAGGATTATTTTGAAAAGGTTCAGGTGCCGAAGGCCATATTAACGGATAATGGAACTCAATTCCACTCCAAAATATGGGAAAAGGAACTGGGTCAGCGAGGAATTAAAACAAAATTTACTTCAGTATATTTCCCGGAAGGTAACAAAACCGAACGGGTTAATAAAGAAATAGCCCGTTTACTACGTACCTATTGTTTCGACAAGCACACTAAATGGGCATATTTTATTGACCAAGTGGAACGTCAAATAAATCAAGCAATACATAGTGTGACCGGTTTTTCCCCTATGGTTTTGCAATTTGGGATAAAAGTACCCAGTGACATCCATAAGGTAGTTGAATATCCAAAAACAGCCAGAAGTGGTCTATCGCCACAACAAATCATTTATTTAGCTCAAGAGCGGGTGTTAACGAAAGCGACCAAGAGGAAAATTAGATTAGAAAAGACCGTTAAACCTAGTATTTTTAAAACTGGTGATGAAGTACTTGTAAAGACGCATTCAGTATCATCAGCACTTGACTCAAGTATTGCAAAGTTCTTCCTTATTTATGAGGGTCCATATAGTATTAATAAAGTGGTTGGTGCAAATTCCTATCAGTTGATTGATGATCAAGGAATCTTGAAGAGCACGCATAATATTAAACATTTAAAATCTTATTGTGCTCCTGTAAATAGTTTGGATTCCTTGGTGGTATGATGTGAAAATAATAGCAATTATAAGTTTATTATAGTGTTGTAGTAATCTTCTAGGTTGTAGGAAGTTAAAGAAAATTATTCGCCCTTTATGTATTGCATACATTTTATTGTAGGGTTGTTAATAATGCTTCGTTAGGATGTAAATTAAAAAAAAAGGTTTTATTATTAAAATTTACATATGTATCCATATTACAATTTTAAGGGGGGGTGATGTAGTGCGGACATGTGTTACTACAATTTAAATATTGCCTCCTACCGGAAGAGGCGTGTATAGTCAGGAAATCGAATAGTGCGTAGGCGCCGAAGTGTGGAGAAAACTTATAAGTGGGGGATTCGGGTTTCAGCTTTGAATGTTGCAAGACGTTAAAAAAACGTTTTACGTTACTATATTGTTTATCTAGTTTTTAAAATAGCGTTTAAGTCGTTCCAGCTATCCATTTTTTTTGTCCAAGAATCTTCCGAGATTGTATTTATAATAAAGAGTTCGTGATTTTTATTCGTAATTATTTTTGTTAGTGTTCCTTTAGAGACGTAGCCAGCAATGGATTTGAGCACTACAAGATGGGCACTGTTCTTACAAGAATAACAATTTGAAATAAAACACAAAGCCGGGAAGGATAATGTAACTGCTGATTACTTAAGTAGAAAAAATAGGAATGGAAGTGATAAAAGGGGGTATTTATTAGCAGCACAGATGTTTGGGGAAGAGGGAAAATGGACAGACGCCAGATTTTTATATATGCAAGAGCAAGAAGAAATGACAAGAATTAGGAGTGCAGTAAGGGAAAGAAATGGTAGAGAACACAGAGGATATCGTATAACAGAAGGGTTGTTAGTAAAAAAAAATAGGAGAGAGAGAACTATTAGTGTTGACACAGGAGGTGGCGAAAGAAATGGCAAAGGAGATTCACATGACTTTTGGACATTTGGGAGTGAGAAAGACATTCTTAATTTTCAGAGAAGCTTTTTATGCAAGGAATGATATAGCGATAGTCAAAGAAATGATTAGTGGATGTAATGTATGTTTGTTGGAAAAGGAGAAGAATCAAACCTTACAGAACACAGCTAAGAACATTAACGTAGAGGAAATATTGGAGTTGATAGCAATTGACGACCTGAGTAATTTAATAGCAGGGCAATATGGATACAAACACATATTAGTAGTCGTCGACGTGTTTTCAAAATTTGTAAAATTATACCTTTCAAGGAGATGTAACACGAACCATGCAGTCAGTTCCATCAATAGTTTTATGAATGAAGTGGGCAAGGTAAAGAACATATTGGCTGACAACGCGAGTTATTTTCATAACGATAGATTTATAAGGAGATTAGCAGAAAGAAATATAAAGGTTAAATTTGCAGTATCAGACATCCGCAAGCCAACCCATGCGAGAGATATATCAAAGAGGCTATAAAGAACTTAAGGGTATTAACGCAAACACCATGAGAGGTGGGTGAAGCATCTACGACAGGTAGAAGATTTTATAAACAGCGTACCAAATAGCGTGACGAAAGTTTGTCCAATTACTTTAATGAAAGGGATAATACCAGTGAGACCGTGGAGAGGAGAAGTTGAAGGGGCTGACATATCGTATTTACTTATACAAGCAAAGGAGAAAATTTTAAAGGCGCAACAGAGATATGTCGAGAAAAGGAACAGTAGGATTAGAAAACGTACAATTTTAGGAGTAGGAGATTGGGTAGTTGTTAAAAGGTTGCGTGTGACTAATGCCGAAAAAAGAGTCTCTGCAGAGGGGAATGTATTTGAGCTTGTCGATCAAAATGGTAACATCAAGGGCCGATATTACATTCAGTTGTTATATGCAAGTACCATCACTGAGGGACAGACTGCTGACTTGTGATGTCCATTTCTGTATTTGTATGTATTGTTGTTAGAGATTTGTGAAGATAATTTAATTATTTTAGCGAATTTGAAAAAAAAAAAATTTTTTTAATATTTAAGATATGATGAAAAATGGGAGTTAAGAAAAATTATTTTATTTAAAATTCGGTAGGGCCTTATATAATAATAAATTAAAACAGGGTTAAAAATGTTTTAGAACTGGAGGTTAAAAAGATTGGTTTTAAATGTATTCATTGATCAAAATCAAAGGGCATGTTATGTACCTATTTATAAGTCAATAATTGAAACAAAATGTATGGTATTAAACCATGTTGTATTAGAGTTAAGTTAAGTTCACAAATGGAAATAAACCCTAAAAGGCACCAAGAAGAAATATTACTCAAAAAAACACTTTTGTAGATTTATTGAACTTTAATTATGTTTATTTGACCGATAGCCAGATATAATTAAGAAGTAGGCATGTGTTGATTTAATAAAAAACTGTATAGTAGGTTTAGGGTCATGTAGACAGATATGAACTGTAACAACAATAAAAATGTAGTAGGCAGACATCTGAAGGAAAGGTTGCCAAAAGTAACAATAAGATAAATAAAATGAGTTTGGTGTGATGGTCAAAAAAATTCTATTTTTAGAAGATAGATTCTATTATTAAAAAAAATTTACCAGAAGTCTAATTAGTTTATCCAAAGTTGTAAAATTTAGACCAAAAAACTGGGATATTGAAACTGAAAATTAAACTTGTATGTATAGAAAAATTGTTCCAAATCAAAAAATAGAATCAATAATCAAGAACTTTGTGGTTTTATTTACCATGCTGAAAGTGCAGTTAATAGGAGTAAGTAGAGAATTAATTTCACAAGGTTATTCGAAGGAGTAAGAACAAGCGGCTGAAGAAAAGAATAAGAAGCAGAGAGGACTTCAAGATCAGAGGGCATAACAAACAAGGAAAGTAGAATGTAATGTATTATTGTAAAAGTTTGGTTGTGAATGATTGTAGTTTAAAGACAAAATAATATTTAAAAGATTGGCGTGTGCATGTGCAACTAGTATTTTGAGAAAGGGATACATTCATAAAGTGAGGAAGGAAAATCAAAGGGGTTAGATTTTGTTGTTCGTTTTATTTGAAAGTTAACTAGGAAATGAACTGCATAATAATTTGTAGGATTGGTAAGGCAGTGAAGCAGTAACAGCAACGCAGGTTGCAGATCAGAGATTGGACAGTACGTGCCAGCATTCAAGGACTTTCCAGGGAACGGTGGTAACATATAAATATAAATTCTATTTCGATTGATTTTTGTGAAACTGGAGCTTGATGTTACGGTATTGAACACTGATAGCATAATTAATTTAAAATAAAAGTGTAGAAAATCAAACTTATCTCTTCAAAAAGGGGAACCACCTGTGAGTCGTAGTGTTGAAAATAAGGCTGCCAGAGCATTATTAAACTAAAATAGATAGAAGAGGGGGAAGTGTAGCATAAGAATATATATATATATATATATATATATATATATATATATATATATTGATATGATAACGCCGTATTCGGTGTTATGGCGTTTTTACTTAACGCCACCGCTCTGTGTTCTCACTTCAAATTAAATCTTACTAATTTGATTGCTATGCCACGGCTAGCCCTCTTCAATCTACACAGAGTGCACAACGTTACGATGATCAATTTTTCTCTTCTCCACCCCTTTATGATTACATATTTGTTTGAATTGATAAAACGAAGTCAATTAGTTTCATATAATGAAGAGAAATATTATTTACAATTTTTGAAAAATATTTAAATACACCCTTTAATCAGTCAATGTCATATGTATTATTTATCCCAAAATTTATATGCTTTGAATTCATTCTAAAGTCCCAAAAAACTACCCCTTTTTACCAAAGAAACCTGGAACGTTCTAAACCCCTTTATAATACATTACGTAAGTTTAACGTATGCAATGTTTGTTGTTAACTTTATCACAAGTATTATATAAATTGAATAAATTCAGCATTGAAATTTAAATAGAAAAATATCTTAAAATTAAATAGATCTGACCTGCTACAGCTTGTTCGGGTTGTGGATCAACACCCCTTTGTTGTCCTCCTTCGTTGAACCAGTGTTTGAGTACAGTCACTCTTCGTTTTCAAAAGAATTACTTCATGCTTCTTTATTTCATATGCCTTGAATCTCGCAACTCAAAATTGTACCAGAATTGTACCAAAATATAATCGTCGACGCTGATTTGAAATATTATATTGACCCAGATTTGAATTATTCTTATCGACGCATACTTGAATTATTGCAACTTGAAATGTTCAAAAACACTTCACCAGTTTGAAATGTTATATCACAGATTCGAATTATTGTCAACGCAGACTTGAATTACACCACAAATTTGAAGTATTATGAAATGTACCACTATTCGAATTATTGTCAACGCAGACTTGAATTACACCACATATTTGAATTATTGTCATTAACATTCGAAGCCGTTAAACGGCAAAATAAGTCTTCTTAATTGTTGAACTTATTGTCACTATAACATACACATGATATTTTATTATATTGTTGCGAGCTACTACTAGGCAACCCATCAAACACACAAGCGTTGTAGACTCTGCATAGTTTTCAGGGTACGAGAATTCTTCTAGCAATCAATTACACACAAAACGCCGCAAGCACTGTTTATTCTCTACGGTTCCAGAATTGTTCTGGAACATACTAGATAATGAGTCATATATTTAAATCTGAGTATATATAAGACCGCTAAGAAATGCAAGAGTTAGTCTATTCTTGAATGTCTAATATAAATTATATCGTGTAAAGTAATAGTAGTTTTGAGCTTTAGAAGTATATATAAACGTGATATGCTGTGTCTAATGTACATGCAGCTTGTAGCATACATAAATAAATAGAAGTGTATAAATAAATAGTTGTGTTATTGTTGTTAATGGACCTATGGTAAAGAAGTTAGTTTAAGAAGATATTAGTGCTTGTAAATTCATTAGTGTAATAGTGCTTCATTGTTAAGTGGACTGAAAACATCTATAAATAAGGCATATACTGTTAATTAGACTTGTGAACAGTAAGTAATAAAGACGTTTGTTATTACTTGTTTTAAATTAAAGAAACGCGGTAGTAGTAGCCCGTTACACTGGTGTCAGGCTGTGTTGGGTGATTAATTAAGTCTAAAGACATTTGAGTAGTTTGTATATGCCAGTTACAAGAAGTCAAAGTAAAATGGAGGCAGAAACTTTAATGAATTTCCTTAAGGATTTTAAATCCGGTATGGAGGAAAAGTTAAGCGAAAATACTACGAAATTAGAAGAAAAGTTAAGTGAAAACGCAGTGAGGTCAGTTGAACTGGAATCAAACCTCACAGAAAGGTTAAGTGAAAATGCTAAGAAAATGGAAAAAAGGTTTAGTGAAAACGCTGAGAAAATGGAAAGGTTAAGTGAAAATGCTGCCAAAATGGAAGAAAAGTTGAATGAAAGTACAACCACGTTAGAACAAAGACTAATGGAAAGTTCCATTGCATTGAAAGAAGATTTCACTGAACAGGTAAAACAGTTGAGCAAAAGTTGGATAATAAATTGGTAAAAATGGAAGAAGATGTGATGAGGCTTCAAGAACAAATGATTTCACTAACAACGCGACCACTTGAATTACCAAGTCAAGTTGTTAATCAGAACATTCCAGAAATAAGAACCATAGAAGGAAGCGAGTCAATTCCGTCTAAATTTAAAGTAAAACCACCTACATTCGATGGTAAAACACCTTGGCCCACATATTTGAAACAATTTGAAGCTGCTGCAATAGCCAACGGTTGGTGCAACAAAGAGAAGGCTATCTCCTTAATAGTGGCGCTACGGGGGGAGGCTCTTAACATCTTGCAAACGATTCCCGATCACCAGCAGAATGATTACGGCCTCTTAACATCAAAGCTTGAGATGAGATATGGAGATGCACACCTTCAACAGGTTTACCACGCACAAGTTAAGAACCGCTCGCAAAAGACAAGTGAAAGCCTGCAAGAATTCGAAGCTGACATTGCCAGGTTAGTTAGATTGGCGTACCCAACGGCACCAGATAGCTTTCTCGAACAACTTGCTGTCCAAACATTTGTGGATGGCGTTAAGGATGGCGAAATACAGCAAGCGCTAAGACTGGCACGGCCAAAAATGTTGGATGACGCACTGGCCCATGCGCTTGAATTTGAAGCAGCTAAGCAGACATCACACAGGATGGGTCACAAAGTTCGGTCTGCCTTAGAGGAACCTGGTCAAGCTCAGAACAGCATAGATGAAATAGTCAACCGTGTGGCAGAAAGGCTGGAACTACAACGACCGCGGCGATTGCGTCTGCGATGCTGGAACTGTGGTGAAGTTGGTCACATACAGAGACGCTGTACTCAACCAAAAACAACCGGTTGAGCAGCAGGAAAACTAAAGCAAGTCGACGTAAGGGGCGAACGTCGACAGCACAACGTAGTGCCCGGATATTATCATCCGTGCTGCATCGTCGATGGGGAGTCTGGACAGCATTTATATCGATGGAAGAATTAATGGTAGGGTGTCCGATTACTCGTGGATACAGGAGCGACAAAAACTATTGTGAGACCAGATTTGGTTGGTCGTGGAAAATGCTACCTGTATCGGTGTGTCTTCGAACGGCAAGTGGTGAGAAAATTTGTACTCACGGAGAGACTGCCGTTATGTTGACAATTGGGGACAAATTAATTAATCATCGAGTGTTGGTAGCTGAAATTACAGAAGAAGTGATCTTGGGAATGGATCTCATGAGAGAATATGGGTTTCATGTAAACATGAAAGAAAATGTGCTTCGGATAGATGATGATGAGATTCCATTTCAAGGTAGGAGTAACCAGACGATGCAAGTTCGAATGATTTGCGATATGAAAATACCCGAGAAGGCAGAAATGATAGTAATGGGATGCCCGGATGGTACGCTCCGGGAAGGACAAGTATGCATGATGGAAGCAACTGAATCGGGAGTGGGTCAGGAGGACTTCTGATTGGAAGAACGCTGGTAAAGTCTCGAAATATGGTACCAGTAAGGGTGCTGAACATTAATCCCCATACAGTGACCCTGAAGAAAGGCATGATTGTGGGAAGTTGCATTCCAGTATGTCATATTAAACGTTGTGTGGACGACACGAAAATAATCCAACCAACGGTTGCTCACAGAAATTGCTGGATATGTTGATACCCTCGTGTCAAGGATTAAATGGCGACCAACTGGGCAAGGTAAAAGAACTGGTCGGACGATATCGAGGTGTGTTTGCACTGGATGATAGTGAGAAAGGAAGGACGAATGTTGTGCAACACAAGATCAATACTGGAGATGCGCAACCGATAAGACAACACCCCAGGCGGCTTCCTTTGGCAAAACGTAAGGAAGCCGAGCAAATTATCACCGATATGGAAGAACAGGGGTGATTGAACCTCGAATAGTCCATGGGCATCCCCGGTAGTGCTTGTCAAGAAAAAGGACGGGTCGACAAGGTTTTGTGTAGACTACCGGCGGCTTAATAACGTGACAAAGAAAGACAGCTATCCTTTGCCCAGAATCGATGACACCTGAGATACTCTATCCGGATCTAAATGGTTTTCGACCTTGGATTTGAAAAGCGGATACTGGCAGGTAGGCTTGGAGCCAAACGATAAAGAAAAGACTGCGTTTACAATTGGAACTGGATTATGGCAGTTCAAGGTCATGCCATTTGGATTATGCAATGCTCCTGCTACTTTTGAACGATTGATGGAGTCGATACTGCGTGGACTGTCCTGGAAAACATGTCTGGTGTACCTAGACGACGTGATAGTGTTAGGCCGGTCTTTTGAAGAACACCTTAAAAACCTAGAGGAGATATTCCAAAGATTACGCGGGGCAAACCTTACATTGAGCCCCAAGAAGTGTCACCTATTTGGAAAAGAGGTGAAATACCTAGGACATGTCGTTTCAGAGACCGGAATAAGAGCTGACCCTGACAAAATAAAAACGGTACAAGAGTGGCCTACACCAGCAGATATACACCAACTACGCAGTTTTCTAGGATTGTGCACATATTACCGACGTTTTATACTTGGGTTTGCGAACATTGCCAAACCGTTAACGAAATTAACCGAAGATGGACAAGAATATGATTGGAATGACGACTGCCACAGTGCATTTGAACAACTGAAACGGCTACTGGTTACAGCACCAATTTTGAGTTATCCACGGATGGAGGGATATTTGTGTTGGATACCGATGCCAGTAACACAGCTATAGGAGGCGTTCTTTCTCAAGTGCAGGACGGACAAGAAAAAGTTATTGGGTATTTCAGCAAGGTCTTGTCGCGGCCAGAAAGGAACTATTGTGTGACAAGAAGGAGCTGTTGGCCGTCGTCAAATCCGTAGAGCACTTTTATAAGTACTTATACGGCCGTAAATTCCTGTTGAGAACAGACCATGCTGCACTGAAATGGTTATTGCAGTTTCGAAATCCTGAAGGGCAAGTGGCAAGGTGGATAGAGCGGCTGCAGGAATATGATTTTGATACGGAACATCGTGTAGGAACTAGCCATCGGAATGCAGACGCTCTGTCAAGGAGACCTTGTCCGGTGGACTGCAATCATTGCTCCAAGATGGAAGAGAAAACAAGTGTCATCCATAGAATGACAGTAACCGATGATACTTGGCAACCCGAAAGAATGCGAGAAGACCAGGAAAATGACGCCGAATTGGGACGTATTATTGAGTGGAAAAATAGAGGACAACGACCAGCTTGGGAAGAAATTAGTATTTTAAGTAGGAGCCTGAAGGCATACTGGGCACAGTGGGACTCCTTGATGATGGAAAATAGAATCTTGAAACGACGCCTGGAATTTGAAGATGGCACTGAGAGACTTCAAGTGATAGTGCCGAAAAGCAGAGTGCCGGAAGTGTTGCAGCACTTGCACGATGGTATTTCCGGAGGGCACTTTGGCGTGAAAAAAACTCTCGAGAGAGTGAGAGAAAGATTCTATTGGCTGAACTGCAAAGATGATGTGAAGGATTGGTGCCGGAAATGTGAATTGTGTGCCTCTGCAAATGGCCCGGTCTTAAAACGGAAAGCCCCAATGAGACAGTATAACGTAGGGAATCCTTTTGAGAGGGTAGCCATTGATATAGCTGGTCCGTTTCCTGAATCAGAGAAAGGAAATAAATACATCTTGGTTGCAATGGATTATTTTACCAAATGGCCGGAGGCATATGCTATACCTAACCAAGAAGCCGAGACGGTTGCAGATGTACTAGTCAGGGAGTCGTTTTGGAGTTCCGTTGGAATTACACTCCGATCAAGGTCGAAACTTCGAATCAGCATTGTTTCAAAATGTCTGCAAGCATCTTGGAATCAGGAAGACTAGAACCACGCCACTTCATCCCCAATCGGATGGAATGGTTGAAAGAATGAACAGGACGTTAGGGAAGTACCTGGCCAAAGTTGTCTCTGAACATCAACGAGACTGGGACCAATATCTGCATTTGTTCCTACTGGCGTACCGATCTTCGGTACATGACAGCACAGGGTACTCGCCCGCTTGCGTAATGCTAGGACGTGAATTGCGGCTACCATGTGATCTTCGGTTTGGATTTAAACCTGGAGAAGAGATCGCAGGTGAAGATTACGTTAGTAAGCTTTGTGAAAGATCAAATAGTATTCACGAAAACGTCCGAAAGAATATACAGGCAGCAAGCGATCGAATGAAATCACAATATGACACGAGAGCACAAGAAGGTGGTTATCAACCTGGAGATTTAGTGTGGTTGTACAATCCACAAAGAAAACGTGGATTGTCGCCAAAACTACAAAGACAATGGGAAGGGCCGTACGAAGTGTTAAAAAGGATTAATGATGTAGTGTACCGGATCAGAAGATCTCCTCGTGGTAAACCGAAAGTGGTACACTTTGACCGTTTAACATCCTACGCTGGCAACAACCAGGAAGATTCGAATAATGATAATGGTGTTCGGCAAGTTATTAATCATGAGCCAAATGTAGATTTTGAGAGCTTTATGGCGGCGTATGGTGGTTCCGCTAAAGCGAGATTTGGCGTTGTTGTTGAAAAACAGCAAGATCTGTTTAGAGCACCAGAAGAGTATTCCCTTGCACATTGCGTAGCTCAAGATCTGGAAATGTCAAGGGGAATAGCTGTTGTTTTCAAGAAAAAGTTTGGATGTGTGGATGAATTAGTACAACAGCGGCCAACTGTAGGAAAAGCTTTGGTTCTTCAGGATAAAAATCGTTATGTTTACTATCTGGTCACCAAAAATTCTTCATGGCAGAGACCTAGTTATGGACATCTATGGGAGGCTTTGCTGAATCTTAAAGTTCAGATGATGGAAAATGGAGTAACGAAACTAGCGGTCCCCAAGCTAGGTTGTGGACTGGATCGCTTAGATTGGAGGATAGTCCGAAATATGCTAGAAGTAGTTTTCAGGAACCAACGTCCAGGTCCTTGTTTGTTGTTTGCAACCGGTTGCCTACCAAGACCAAGAAAAGAGTGTTGACTGTTATTTCCAACGACGTGGTGGATGCACCAGAGGAGATAGCTGCCGATACCGTCATCAGTCATCGAATTGGCGCCAAAATGTATCTACAGTTACGAGACGTAACGGTTTTAAAGAGGGGGCAGTGTTGCGAGCTACTACTAGGCAACCCATCAAACACACAAGCGTTGTAGACTCTGCATAGTTTTCAGGGTACGAGAATTCTTCTAGCAATCAATTACACACAAAACGCCGCAAGCACTGTTTATTCTCTACGGTTCCAGAATTGTTCTGGAACATACTAGATAATGAGTCATATATTTAAATCTGAGTATATATAAGACCGCTAAGAAATGCAAGAGTTAGTCTATTCTTGAATGTCTAATATAAATTATATCGTGTAAAGTAATAGTAGTTTTGAGCTTTAGAAGTATATATAAACGTGATATGCTGTGTCTAATGTACATGCAGCTTGTAGCATACATAAATAAATAGAAGTGTATAAATAAATAGTTGTGTTATTGTTGTTAATGGACCTATGGTAAAGAAGTTAGTTTAAGAAGATATTAGTGCTTGTAAATTCATTAGTGTAATAGTGCTTCATTGTTAAGTGGACTGAAAACATCTATAAATAAGGCATATACTGTTAATTAGACTTGTGAACAGTAAGTAATAAAGACGTTTGTTATTACTTGTTTTAAATTAAAGAAACGCGGTAGTAGTAGCCCGTTACAATATTTAACTTACGCGTGACTTTCTGATTAGCAGTGACGCAGCTTCGCCCTGCCTTATCATTGCTCTGTGTTAATATAAGCTGTTTTCACTTACATGTGGGCTGGGTTTTCAACAGCTTTGCCGATATCTCAACCAACCAGGTCTTTAATATTCCCTGCATTTTGAAGTTGTTTCTTATGTAATTTATTTGGTTTTCCGTGTAATGGTGTTTATTTGATACCTCATTATTCGTTATCCTGACCATGCGTTGTTTTGTGTAGATATCGCCTTTTCAATAATTGAACAAAATAAATGATGTAACTTCAATGCTATTTTCGTTTATGTAGTTTTATGCGTGTTTGAAACTGCGTTTTCTTATCAAAAATGTTTATTATTTTACTGTAATTACATAAAGCTTTGTTAGGTTTTATCTCTTATCTTTGTATTTATTTTATAACTAATTAGACACTTCTCAACGCGTGTTTAATTACATGTACTATCATTCCTTCTCAATACGCGTACTTTTGTTGAAAGATATTCTTACTTTGCATTACTTAAAATTAATAATGGTTTATATACAGAGTGTTAAATACTTGCTATTTACATAATGTATGAATTACCTATTTTTCTGCTAAATACGCATTCTATTGTTGTAAGATGTGCTTACTTGCATCATGTAAAGCTAATTATGGTCTATATACAGAGTGTTAAATGCTTGCTATTTACATAATGTATGAATTACTCAATTTTCTGCTAAATAAATGCAGTTTCCTGCTTCCTATCGCAATTTATGGTTACTACACGACCCTTGCTATTCAATACACCCCTAAACAACCCCTTATCACAGCAATATATATACATATATATATATATATATATATATATATATATATATATATATATTGTAGTGTATTGTGGCAGTTACAATGTGTATAAAAGCAATACATGGCTGTTGGGTATAATATTAAAATACATTACAATTACATATAAAGCACTTTCTAATAAAGCATTTGACAATTTTGCTATTTAGGCACTGTTTTCTTTAAGAAAGAAACCTCTCCTAGTAGTTGAAGTATTTGAAAATAAGTGTTCTATTACTAATAAAAAAAAAAAAGTATTATAATTTAGCATCTAGGGCAATTTAAATGAACTATACAAGTTGACCAAGTAATTAAATTTTGTATGTAGTATGTGAATAGGTTGTGTATTTAAATATAGTTTCAGTGTTTTGAATCTATGAAAATATTTTGTAGAAGGCACTGGTAGCTTGGCTATGGACATTGTTTGTTTTTATAAAAATGTCAGATAGATGACAAATTTAAATAAAATAAAGTTATTTTCTAATATGATCCTCGAATTTATTTGTGTATAAAAGGAAGTTAAAATTTTGAAGCTAATAGAGTTTGTACAAAGGCATAAAACAGCTATGATGACCACGGAGCATCCACGGAAATAAAATATTGACGTCAGTTATAAACAAGACTAAGACGTGAAGTTATTTATTTGAAGAATAGCATTTGGTTGAGTAGCGTATTGTCATCAAGGAACATCAAACACAATTTGATTATGAACTAACATTCAAAAAAAAAAGAAAAATCGTTACCAGGCATACGAGACAAGACTTGACCAACAGGAGACAATTTGTGAGATATCAGAATCGATTTAAGTATTGATAGTATCAGCATTTCATTCAAATACACGTTTGTGTACTAAACATTTAATTTAATCACTAAAACAAACCCTTTGATTTCACAGGATTACCTGATATTTAAAACCAGCATCCACTTACAGGAATGTGAACAAGTCTACAACGAATCAGGAGATTGAGGTATTATTAATTATATCAGGTTTATAACAAATAAAATTGTCGAACACTTTAAAAGAAAGAGAGCTTTTTGATTTTTCACGAAAGACATTGTTACGTAATTCGTGGTAGTCCCTGTTCGGGCGCCAAAGTTATGCTACGTTGGCTCGTAGCCGTGCGTAACACCAAGATATCACGGAATGACCGGGCTCAATCGAAGATTAGGGGGGGTTGTAGAAAGCAGACTAACATAAAATGTACGCGGCTGTAAGGAATTAGTGACAATACCTGCAATAAAATTAGTTAAGCAAACCTGAAGAAAAAGAATAAGCATAGCAGCAGTGATAAGTCTAAATTATTCAGTACCTTGTAGAATGTAAAAAAAAGAACTGTTTGGATAATCTCTATAATATAACAACGGTAAAAGCAATATAAAAATTTTTAGTACAAAGTGAGGTAATATTGGGGAGTAGCAGAAACGTTTCCTCACACACCAATTACACATAAATCAGACAAAATGTTAACAAGAGATAAATAGGTAAGACACGATTGATACGAGTAATTCAGTAGTATTGATTTTTCTTTCTTTCTTTTTTTTTTCTTATGTTTTACAATAGCATGCAAGTCTATTGTAAAAGGTATCAGAACGACAAAGATATGGTAAAGCAACGGATAGATATTTAAAGTAATAACCAGTAGGAAATAGTTCAACTTACAAAAGTCCTTCAGCAACGCTTCCTTGCAATTGAAGTGTGGGATTCACGATGTCCTGCACTAACGAAGCACTTCACCCTTGCCTGTGAGGGTGTTGATGGAATTTCTTACACTTTACACTAATCACTAATCACTGGTGTTAGCAGCAGACATTATCATGCTGATGGAACTATGTAGCATTGATAAATTTCTTGGTAATTCTATTTCCTAAGACAATAATTTCGAAATATTCTGTAGCACTAGTTTAATTTCAACTGGGACCAAATGTATATTATTTTCATAAACCTCCAAAAGCAGTGAGAAACTTCAACTAATACCTTTGTAAACCGGTAATCTGTTATATTTCGCAAATAACGAAATTCGCGCAAGCAATGATCTATTTTAGATTCTTTGGTGTTAGAAAAATGCAGAAACTACAGTATCCACTGTATTTAAATAATCCAAAGTATGCACTAATCTGATAAAACAAAGGGACACTAGACTAGATCGCACACACATTAATCCTAAAGAAAGAATCGGTCAGTTTAGCAAGTTCTACGACTATTATTTCACAAGACAAAAAACTAAAAACCACAAATTAGTAAAGTACGCGTAAGCAAATAAAACCGTCCGTCAAATGTTCCGTAAACAAGCACGTGCGGTCGAGTAAAACACGTTCGCCTATAAAGCATCTTCCTTCAAATGTCATCAGAACTACACTCCTACAGTTAATATACAACTTTTATTTCACAAGAAAACAACTAAAATCGCGCCGCGCTTGTTCATGAACAATTCGAAATTGATACGCCATTAATTCTCACTATTCTCAAAGCGAAGAAGAAACAGTATTTTTAACGTAATTAATATATAGGAACCAAGAACAAACTACAACTCATCTGTTTATCCAACTCGTTGCTATTACAACCTCTTATCGACTCTTATCTCGACTTCGTTAATAACATAAGGAACATCCAAAACGTGAATGCACCATCATATCGTCTCTTATCTAGACTGGTATATCCACATAAGCAACAAAATTTATACGAACGGTAAGACAAGAACGATGCACTCCACTCAATATAATACGACGCATTCGCCAACGGGTTAATAAATATTAAATATAGAAATAGTAATTGCAGAAAGGTATTTACTGATTGAGAAAAAGCGTAAAATGTAAAACTATTAAAAATGCCCGTTACAACATAAGGTCAGCCATCATTGCTAACTAAAGATGTTCGCTGTAAGCTCCTTCAGAACTTGGTTATAGAGATCGTGCTTTTATAACGTAATGGGGCTCTGGTAGTTTACAAAATTTAACATCCAAAGACAGTTAGAACCATTGCTTCTGGATGTACTAGGATTAAATTATACAACTGAGATTATTTGTTTCATGTTTTATGTACATAAGTGTTAGGCCGTGGCTGAATGTAATTTCAAAATATTAGTTTTGTTAAAACTAATTATAGGCGGTTTCAGAGGTTAGAACCTATCTAGCGAAAATTTAAAAAGTAAAATAAAGAAGTACTATCTAAGAGTTTGATTGTCTATATTCAGATCGTAATTATTAAGTTTTAAACGAATAAAAGTCCATTTCAATTTATATTCAGAATTCTACAACCTTCATACTTCAATAACATTTCGGAGGACACCACACATAAACAAAATAATATATATTGTACTGAATTTTGACATTTGTAGGTTAATTTAACAGTTAAAAAAAGATACATGGCAGTAGATTTACTAATTGATAAAATGCGTTAATAGTAGCCCCGCTACAATAATATGGAAAAATATAATTTTACATTTAGTAATGCTTTTCAGGACCCAATTTTAGGTTAAACTTGACCATTTTTTGTCAGTTTCTAGATTAATATTTTTTACTTTTTACAATATTTTATAAATCCATTGTATTTATAACTTAGTTTACTATTTACAGTTTTCTGTTGAACTATTTATATATTCAACCTCACAAGCTTTGCTTAGGTGTTGAATCCCTATGTCATATGTATCTCTGTACTAACAAAACTATTTAATACAATATAATAAAAAAAAATGGAAACACGAAATGGAGACTTCAGAATTAGCTCTTATAGATATTGATTAATACATGTCTATAATAGATTTAATTAATTAACGAACAGAATTTCTTCATATTTCTGTATTTAATTATTTGTTTAACTAAATTTGGTATGATGATTACATCTGTATTATATTTATGATACATATTATTTATTGATTCGTTATTTTGTACTGTTACTAAATTTGATGTATAATAAAAAATATTTACAATAATATATCACAATTATTAATTATTACTGTTTAGCTCCCATCAATAAATTTATCTAAAAATTTATGTTCAAAACTCAGCAATATGTATGAAATAGGTTAAATTAAAATTCATTTATTTATCGTATATGCTTAAATGAATTTTTATTCAACCTGTTAATACATATTGTTGAGTTTGGAAAATAAGTTTTTAGGTAAATATAACCTTAGTATTTTGAGTTGTGCGCCCTTAGCTCTTGTTTTCACCAGTAGTAATTCGAGGCGTCACCGGCTTTAGCTGCCATTGTTGTCTGGTTCTTTTCATGTAATTGGTGACTTCTTACGATATGTTCTCTATGCTAATATTGCAAATGTATTTATACTCCATTCCAGTTAAGAAGGTAGTAGATGGCGCTTGTGCTTGAGTCAGATTTACACAGATCAAAAATTTATTAGTTGCTGTATTTGAAAAGTTGCCGGCGTCGGTTGTATATTTACTATTTTGTGACAATAGTTTTTCAAAAATAACAATGCAAATGGCTGACTGTATTAGTTAATTTTTAAGTATTATTGCATTCAGTAATTGCAATTTGGTGTTCTTCTTAAGGAATAAGACCACATTGCTTTTTGAAAATGATTTTATTGACGTTTCGATCCTTCTCCTAGGATAGTTGTCTATATAATAACAAGGAGTATTTGTAATTTGGTATTAAATTTCAGAAGATAAAATTGGACTTGGAACTACATTAAGTTTAAGACGGACGAAACTTAGGGGCAAATTCACAAAGCACACTTAAGCTACACTCATACTTAATCAATGTTCCATCTCAACTTTTAGTATTTTTCCGAATACCAAAAATTGAGATAGAGCATTACTTAAATATGAGTGTGGCTTAAGTGTGCTTTATGAATTTGCCCTTATAATCTTACTTAACAATTATGGTAGAAACAAACATTCACCTGGAGTTATAGAATGCTTTAATAAAATTCTGTCAGTTTCATTTTTCGAAAGGTTGTAAGTCTGTTAACAATGATTGAAATTAAAGCAATGCATCGATGTTTATACAGATTTTTATTTATATTTTTTGCAAGATTGAGGTTTTTGAATAAATACATCCAAGAAACACGGTTTTAAAACATATCAAGTATTATTGAACTTTATTTTCTACCTGTTTGGTTAAAGTTTAAATAAAATATTAATATAGAACAATATATAAGCTATTTTTAATTAAACACATCACAAAATATCAAAACAATGATATCACAAATTTATATTTAATCTACGTCCATATCATCCCCAGAGGTATCTTCGTCGTCTGTTGTACTTTCATATCCAACATTTATTACAATTTGTTTGATAAGTTCTTCGACAATGCCATCCAATTTCCACATTTTTTCTTCTTCTTTAATTATATGGCTAATACAATTAACCCAATGTCCTTTATCTATGGCTGCAATTCCTTCATCTAGAAGCACCTTCACGTCGTTAATTTTAAAAGTAGAATTGTTGGTAGCTACATGCTGCTTTACTCGAGCCCAAATCAGCTCAATTGGATTTAGATTGCAGTGGTATGGGGGTAACCTTAATACAGTTCTGCCAGAGCGTTTTACAATTTTGTCAACAACATAAGGTGCCGGGTGAGCTAGAGAGTGCTGCTTTACTAAGGCTAATAATTCAACTTTTAATAGCTCTTTGGTAACTTCAATGTGTTTTGCGTTTAACCAATTATAAATTTGTTCTTTCCGCCAACTTTGATTTGGAACCTTATCGGCTTTGACGCTGTGATAAGGAGCATTATCAAGCACGATTACACTATCATTATCAAGAAGAGGTAATACACCTTTCAACCAAGTTGTAAACGCTTTACCGTTCATGTCTTCGTGATAATCTCCTAAAACGATAATCATGAACTCAGGGTCCTAAGTTGATTATAGTGTTAATACGCTACCTGATTTTTTAGATTGAAAGTTTAAATATGCACCATTGACAAATCCCATATCACTACCCATGTGCGCAACAATTAATCTCTTGCCCTTGCCAGAGGAATCTCGTATACCAGTCGATAAACCTTCGATTAATGCCTGCCTTGCTGTTTTTACAGTGGTGTCTTGCCATACCTTGTTCTTTACATGTCCAGCATTCACCCACGTTTCATCAGTATAATAAATTCTTTTGCCTTCAGCTCTATACTTTTTAATTGCAGTTAAATATTTTCTTCGCCACAACACAATTTCAGGTTTTTCAATTAAAATTGTTTTTCGGCTACGCTTTCCATATTTAAAACCCGATTTCATCATTACCCGATAAAGTGATGTGCGACTGAAGTTTGGTAAAGAGTCATCATTGTTTATTGCATGTAATACTTTCTCTAAATTTGGTAATTCATTTCTAAAGTAAAATGCATGAACATGCCGTCGAATCGCACATCTTTCAAACTCTTCAAGTTCATCGTAGATTGTTGTACGCACTCTTGTAGTTTTTGGCGAGGAAGCAGTACCAGTAGTTTCCATTTCTTTTAGAATATCCCACATTGATCGAACACCTAAACCCACTTCTAACGCAGTTTGCTTCACAGATTGCGTTTTGGATGCATTTGTGGAATTTTTCAAATATATATTATAGGCAATAAGCTTTTGCCCGCTCATAACATGTTTGCCCTTCGGATTTTTAATAGGTTGGTGATCCATAATTAAATAAAAGTCTGAAAAGAATTCATTGTTAGTATTATATGCTTATCTTTAATGAGACATGCTTACTTTATTATGAAGACACTGGTGTTTTATAGCTCTGACAAGAACTGTTTTGATACTAAATATAAAATTAACACAAATTAATAAGGCCGAGCAAAATTTCAAAGGCAAACTAATAACAAAATACAATAAATAACAAAAACGAAAATATGAAAGGGCAATAGCAAATGTCAAAATGCCAATTGACAATCTGTCTTATAATAAAAATGTTCAAACAACCAACACAAACATACGGGATATTTATACTTGTGTACACTTGGCTCATCCATCCACCAATGAGAATCGCTAAAATTCAGTCCTATCTTTTTCTTCAGTACCTACTTAACTGGAGTGGAGTATAGTCAGAATGCAACTGAACTGCTCTGAATAACACAGAAATATGGGCCACTCTACTTAGGACCATAATCTCGGCTTTGAAACCGGTGCATATTCTAACACTATTCCTAGTTCACTACTTGCCGCTAGGGTTAAAAGAGAGCAATTTTTACATGCAGTCTTATGGAGCATTCATTATTTTTGTCATACATAATTAAAAATTCGGATTTCTCCAAAATTTCAGTCATTCAAAGTTAAAATATACACAAATTTTTGACAATTACCAATTTAATACACACTAATTACTATAACAATTTAAAATTATTAAAGACACATAATAGCATACTGACAAAGTAACCACACATTAATATGGGTGCGATTGGATGTATGGTTAGTTGCATATAGTTCATAAGTAAGCTTTTGCTGCTCAGCAAATAACTTTTTGAAATGAAAAACAGTAAAATGGAAATTCACCATTACACTCACAAAGCTTTGTACTTTTTAACGAAAGTTTGATTTTTTTCTTTAAAATGGCGGCGTAATAAATTTTAAATAACCATTAAAATTCACTAAGTTATTTTTTAATTAGTACAACTATAAGGGAATGAAAGGATATAAAAAAAGTTTTCATTGGATAACACGATAGCTAAATAATTGTTTTGTGTTAAAAAATCTCAAAAATATTCTTCATCATCATCATTATTATTATTATTATTATTATTATATTATTATTATTATTATTATTATTATTATTATTATTATTATTATTCTTTATTACCCAACAGATATTCATCCAATTACAGGGCAATGCCCAAGTTATAGAAAAACAAAAAGAAAAATTAATAAAAGAGTTACAAACTATTGTAGTATAAGACAAATATAATTTAAATCTAAATATGTATAGAATTTGCGTTGCGTTAAACTAAAACTAAAACTTGGTATTGACAATAGCTTTAAGTGTTGTCAGCGTACAATTATTGATATCACACTCTGAATAAATCTTATTAAAGTTGTTACACATGATGTATATAAGAAATTTTATTATCAGATTTAAGCGTGCTGTACAATTATAGAACGTCACTCTATTATGACTTCCAGACCGCGGTACATTAAACCGAAGTAGGGACAGTAGCTGTATACAGTCAATCTTGTGATGTAGTAGATTATACAGAAACATCAAGCTGTTAAGTATTCGACAATACTCAAGTGATTTCATACCAAACTGTAAGAGTAAAACATTCTGTTCGATACCTATAGCTGGATAATGTCCACAAATTTTTCGATACATAAATTTCTTTGAGTTTTTTCCATGCATTCTTTTTGATATTGATAAGTGCACAATATTCCAGCTTAGCTCTGACAAACGCATAAAATAATGCTTTTAAAGCTACTTCGCTTAAAAATGATTTGCAGTTCTTAATTATCAGACATAATAATTTAGTTGCAAACCTGCATGTCGTGCGCACATGTTCACAAAAGGTAAGTTTAAAATCAAATACAATGCCTAAATCGGACACTGAAGTAAGTCTATCAAGTAGTACAGTATTACAGGTGTATCGATATATAACAGGTTGATCTTTTCTTGTAAACGTAACTATTTTACACATACCGTTATTAAGATGCAAACTATTGGCTGCGCACCAATTTTGTAACAACATCCATCTGGTTTTGAAGTATCTCTCAATCATAAGTCGTATTCATTCGTAAAAATATTTTTAGGTCGTCGGCATATAATAATTTTTCACAACATAACAAGTCTGGCAAATCATTGATAAAAAGAAGAAACAGTAAAGGTCTCAAATTAGAACCTTGGGGAACCCCAGATGTCGCTCAAAAAATACCTGAGTTGTGATTCTTATATGCCACGTACTGCCGGCGATTCTTGAGATATGATTCAAAAAGCTGTATTAGCAATTCACTAAATCCAAAACCATGTAGTTTGTTGATGATAATTTTATGATCCATACGATCAAACGCCTTGGTGAAGTCCGAGTATATCACATCCACTTGTTCTTGGAAATTAAGGGTTTCAGATGCAAACTGTGTAAAATACATCAAATTAGTTGCAGTGGAGCGAACTGCCATAAATCCATGTTGCCAGGACGATATACAATTTTTGATGCACGGATATATGTGGTTATTCAGTAACATTTCAAATACTTTTGAGAAATTGCATAATATACTTATGGGCCAATAGTTATAGATCTTTTTAGGATCACCATTCTTAAGATCAGGGCAGATTCTGGCTGATTTCCAAACAGTAGGAAAAGTTGATGTTTTCAAAGATAAATTATAGATAATTTTTAGTATTTTTATATGGTCTGATCCGGAGGTCATTTTATTACTTAAGTCTCCCATTGCCATTTCAATTTCTTCTACTGAAAAGTTATTGATTTGTACAATAGGTTGTACTATACTAAACGGATTTTGGTGAATTAAACCACATTAATGTTATGCCATATTTAAGGAAATGGATATAAACAAGAGGAGATATGTCGTTCATCAATAGAAAGTTATATTTCCGATAACACTGGTATTCAGATTAATTTAAAGCTAATTGTTCGTTAAAAGTAATAATTATATTATAAAGTTCGAAGATTTTAATGACCTTTTAAAAAATTATTTAAATGTTTTCGGTATTCAGAAATGGGCATCATTGAGGACACACAAATTTGACCATCCTTTTGGGGCTAATATAGTGATTTTAATGGTGAAGCAAAAAAAGTATATATCGTCGGTTTGCTGCTAAAAGTCATTATTTCAAGTAGATACTTCTTGCCATTTAATGCACATGAAAATTAATTTTATTATACATTAATAAATTATACACTAATAAGAAAAATGTTATATTTTAGGATAGTAATTCAGAATACAAAGAATATCAAATACTTCACTTTTACCATAAAATTCAAAAATACTTAGTAAACTTTTACGAAACTACAATTAACCTAATAAATTAATATAAACAATTTATTACTCCATCAAGTGTACTATATTTTTGGGTGTTTCAGACTGTAATAATACTAATTCGCCTATTTAAAATTTAGGAAGTTTCTTCCTCTTTTTGTCAAAATAGGTTTTCATTTTATCTCGGTTTTCTTCAACTAACTCTGAAACTGTTTTATTTTCACTGTTATCTCTACTGAGCATTTCATTTAAATCAACAATTTCGTTAGTAAGAGTTTATCTAAACAAGATTTTGGTTTAAATTTAAAAATAATTTTGACGCGTGCCTTTTTAATTATCTTATGAACACTATTATTTAATGCCCACTGTACATCAAACAATTTAATATACCAATCGTAATTTTCATCGCTTTCCGTGTTAGTGACAAGATAA
This sequence comes from Platerodrilus igneus, assembly GCA_036346225.1. Classification (NCBI taxonomy): domain Eukaryota; kingdom Metazoa; phylum Arthropoda; class Insecta; order Coleoptera; family Lycidae; genus Platerodrilus; species Platerodrilus igneus. The sequence goes on from JARFIW010000791.1 coordinate 11,835,839, forward strand.
CTAATAGTCATGCTGTTAACACGTTCCATTTGGTCGTTTGAACGGGGTGAAGCTATAGCTATTTTGACATGAATTATATATTATAATCATCACCAAATTTACTAAAAGCATCTGAAGTGTATGCAGAACCCCTGCCACTATTTATTCGTTTTGGTTTACCGTAATGTGATATAAACTCTGATACAAATATAATAACTAAATCGAAACTTGTGTCTACTGCCTTAAGCACTGTATATTTACTAAATCCACAAACCATACCTAATACATATTTGACATGAGAATCTTTCGTTTTTACAAAAGAACCCAAATGATCCACATGAAAAGATTGAAAAGGAAATTTATCTTTATCACAAGGGTGAAGAAATCCTAGTTGGCACGCTCTAGGTGTCTTATAATACAAGCAGTTAATACACCTATTAACATATGAACTAACCTTTTCCTTCATTTTGGGAAAATAATATGTTTTCTTTAATTTTGTAGAGTTTTATCCGAACCTTTGGAAATTAATTAAATATGCAACTCATCTGGTCCATACAACCTAAATTTTCCATTCCTACAGAAATAAACTCTTCCGTTCATCATCATTAGGTCTTCAGTCCTAGAACTGGTTGGACGCATACCCTCATTGTTTCCAAGTCTGAACCAACCTACATATTTCACTGAATTTGCTGTCTGCATCTATTCCTATCTGTGTGCGAAAGTCTGATCTCGGTCTACCCCTACCTACCTTTTCCTAGCTCTGCTTGTAATATATTCCGTACTATTCCCCAGAAATGCCTTAGAACGTATCCTGTTCTTCTATTTCTCCTATTTGTTCGTTTTCCACAGATATCTCTATTCTTCTACTATTTCTACAACCAATTTGTGATTAACTTTGTCTGTCCATGCTACTATCCTCATACATCTGAAGCACAACATTCCAGAAGGCTTCTATCACTTTCTGTCTGCTTTTCCTACTGCTCCTATTTTATAGATGTACTGTGTTGTGCTCGACACTATGTTTTAAATAGTTTTTTTGTATCTATGTTCATTGTCTTTGAACATAGCTGCTGTTCTTTCTTGTTTGATGCAGTTTGGTCACCTTCCATTGTTTTACAGTTTATACCCTATTTTCCTGATTTTCAGTGGTGTGTGAAGGGGGGGTAAGCAGCTTTTGGCTACCAAGTTCTCCCAGCACTTGAACCTTTGTCGAATTAACAGTTATTCTAATTTATCCTTTCGCACAATCAACATTAGTTGAAAATATTTCACAACCAACACCTGACTTAAGAGCACTTATTTTTTTGTCATTGGGTTTTACGTTTTGAAACTGGTTGGACTTGTACCTCAGCTTATTTATGATCTGAGCTAGCCTACACAGTTCCCTGCAATTCTCACAACAGCCTATATACAGCTCGATTCCCTTCTATTGTTTTCTAACTATATGCCCTATTTTACCGGGATTCAGTGGTATGTGAAGGGAGTTAAGCAGCCTGTGGCTGCCAAGGATCGCCCAACACTAAGACATTTGCCGTATTAATAGTTTTCAAGTAAATCCTTTCCCACAATTAACATTGTTTGAGAGTATTGCAAAACTAATATCTGTAGTTGTTTATAGTGATCACCATGTTTAAGTACAGCTATTATTTTTGTTTACCATCTTGCGTCTGGTTGGAAGCGTACCTCCATTGATTTCTATTCTGAGCTCGCCTACACATTTCCCTGAAATTCTCACAGCCTACATCTTTTACTATCTGTGTGCAGTAGTCTAACCTAGGTCTGCCTCTTCTTCTCTTTTTTCCTATCTCTGCTTCTAATATATTCCGCACTATTCCCTCATGTCTTAGTATGTGGCCTAACATCTTATCTCTCCTATTTTTTACTGTTTTCCACATACTTATTCCTTCCCCTACCATTTCTAGTACCTCTTTGTTCTTAACTTTGTCTGCCCATGATATATTTGAGCAATTTAGAATAGTATTCCTTTTTAGCCTTCCTTATGAATGTAACAATTTTACTTCTATAGTTTTTGTGCAAGTCCTTTAAATATTGGTTACTTGGATCATTTTTCATTTCACTATACAGTTTATCTCTAACATTAATAGATTCTACCATTCCTTTCATTATCCACGCCTTTCTTTTTTTTTACTTTTGGTTTGATATGTAAGGTAGAACTTTATATAACACTTTGTAGTTTTGTAACAAATATTTGGCATGCTTGATTTACTGGGACATCTTCTAGAACACCCCAATTTTCGTTCTGCAAGCTACTTTTTACTTTATCAAATAGGATTATTTTCTTTTCTGGTTTATTATTATTGGTTACCAGTGGCCTTGTTTGTAAATCACAACTCAGAATTACAGGATAATGGTAAGTAATTTTACTGTGTAAAATTATTGATGTAAAGTTGTTAGAGGAAAGTCTACTTTTAACAAATATATGGTTATACAAGAATTTGTTTGCCCTTTGGATCTAGTAGCATCGTTAATATATGGACAAAAACCATATTCAAACCTTAAGTTTAGGTAATTTTCTATCTCACTTGTATTAGAGTTTATATCAATGTTTATATCACCAATTATTATTTCATTAAGTTATAAGCAAAATTGTTCTAAATATTCAGTGAGACTATTAACGAATGACTTATAGTTCAAACTCGGTGGTCTATATAATGCATGTATGACAATTTTAGTATCATCTTCTACAATTTCTATTCTTATGATGTTAATATTATTTACACATATAAGATTTGTGTTGTGTTATACATACTCATTTACATAAACTATGACACCATCATTTTTGCTTATTTTACCTTCATTATAGTAGTGTGTATAGCCATTTAACACAAAAATGTCAGTAGCTATACACTGAAATGTTTCTCCAATTACTATCACACCAAAAATATTATTGTAGATATGGTTTATTACTTGCAATTCATCAAAATGTTTTCTGACACTTCTAATATTAGTATGATATATATTGAAATTTGTTTTTTTTACTTTTTAAGATTTCCAAACAATTATTATTATCAGTGGCAATATAAGCTTCTATAATTTCATTTCCTAACGAACTTGTTTTGTTTTAAAATGGGAGAGCTTACACGGTTTGTAGTAGACATGTATATCCGATTTCAATACAATTTTCATTTCGATCATACTTGTACAACCAACCTGTTTAAATTTCTAGCAATAACAACCTTAAATTCGTTCACTAATTTTAAAACCATAATTACATCATCAGCCATTAAATCTGTATTAAGTTCCTCGATCGTAACTTCAACTGTGTTAATTTCTTGATATTTAATGCTTCCATAATTTTTATTAATTTTGCACGCATTACCACGAGTTAAAACTTTATCCTTTTTTATAGATATATCTCCACCAGATATATTCAGTATCGGTAATAAAAATTCTCCTTGGTAATCCGTTGTAATAATGCATTGCCGAATTACTTGTCCAGTTTTGAAAATTCCACCTTCAATACACAAATCATAATTACTAAAGTTACTTGCGACTGATACGTGTCCCAAGTGGTTATTTGCTATAACCTGAGTTTCTTAAGCCCATATTACCATTTTACTAGCTTCCACACTAGGTAGAGGTAACTCATTATTATCAACACGATTTTGAATAGTCAATTCATCATTTTTACTAATAATTATAACATAGGGTTATTCTGTGAAGGGATGCCCAATAGTTAAGGTTATTGATTGCAACTCATTCGGTACACGTGAATTTTCGTCTTTGCAGAAAAAACATCTACTGTTATAGTCGTAGTAAGTAAACTTATTGGGTTTCTGGTATTTATACATTTTGTAAGTATTTGGATTAGCAAGTATATTTGTGTGACACGACTCAGGAGAGTTAGAGTAAAGTGCTTATTAACAATAATTCTTTTGTTCAATCAATATTTCTTTTAAAATGCAATTTTTACTGTCTACGTCGATATAGCACATCAATTAGTGTTATCATGTTTTCTAATTGCAACTAATTGCGGGAATGATGATTGTTAATCACATCTACGTACTTTATATTTAACATGAAGATGATAGAATATAATTATTAATTAATTTATGAAAACAAGAAATTACAGCCGCACAGTATGACTCTCGTGCATTGCTGAGAGACATCGAAACGTTTAGGACAGTAATGGCAAAGCTTTTCAGCTCGGTATGTCAACATTTTGAATAATCGAAACATAATTTTCATAGCGTGTCACACATCACAAAAGTACAGAATAAAAAAAATAAAAATATTTATAATTTTTGTAAGTTAATTATTTGTTTGATGCTACTTAAAATACAAAAACCAAAATTCTGAAACCAATGATTTACGATTTACATTTAGAGACGTGTTTTACATATTTCATTGACACTTAATACAGAAAATCAAGTAATATATATATATATATATATATATATATATATATATATATATAAATATTTTAGGTAGTTAATTACACAAGGTAAGTTGATAAATACTATCGTATTATAGTGAATAAGATGAAATAATAACTTAGACTTTTATATATATATATATATATATATATATATATATTGCAGTGGATTTCCCTAAAAAATATCAAGATCTCCTTCGAGTCCCTACGTTAATGGCCCGTCATAAATTTTTTTTGAAAATTTACTAAAAAAAAACAAATTTATACCTCTGGAACGCCTCCTTATTTCTGCACACCCTGGCTAGCTCTAAAATCTGTTTCTTCTTGGATACCTACCATCCTAAGTTCATTCTTTCTCACCTATACAGTCAAATGAAATTACCACTCAAATAATGCAACAAGACATACCACCTTTTTATTTACACATATTAAAAAGTTTCCATTAATAAGAAAATATTTACACATTTGTATATACAGTTTCATAAAAATGTTACCATCTCAATCCTTAAACCTTTTAAAATTTTATGATTTCTATTTATTTCAACAATTTTTTTTTAGACGAGTAGATGGGCCGGTCGTGCAACCTTAAATTGAAATTTACTCTGGTCTATGATGAGCTCAGTATAACCCAGTTACTCTAAATGCTTTTAAACATCGCATTTTTGTTTAAAACGAACCTAAAAACCCGTGTACTCTTTACAACAAAATTTTTATGTCATTTGTCAACATCTTTAAATAATAAATATCAATTGTCCTTTACATATTCCTTCAAATGAGTTTTTAAGGTAATAAAATACACCCCCAATAAGTCAAAACACTCAAGCACAAAATACCAGCACAAATATTCAAGCAAAAGCAAGAAATTAATTTCTTTACCTGGAGTAAGCTTCTTCCATCGTTACCTATGAAGATATGTTCCAAAATTCTCGTCGTTGTGTCCATACACTTCGTTGTTATACAACTCATTTTTATTCGCTATCCAAATCTCTGCAACCACCTTCCGTGTTTCTACCTCGATAATAGTCTCGACCAAGCTTAACCTTCCGTAATCACTACACTTTACGCATTTTTGTTTCAAACTTCTCGACTCGCTTACCCTAGTACCATCCTATCATTAGATCGTAGCGTGTAGTAACAGCACCGTCTATCAGCCAGCACTCACTTGTGCAAATCACACTTTTAATAAATTATCGATGTACGTTACTAACAGCGTTATACACACTTTTAAATTTAGGATGCTGTATTATAATTCAACGAATAAGCGACTTACGAGAATCAGTACAAAGTACCAGCAAGTACGAGTAAGTAAGCGCGTAAGTAAGAGAGCTTTAATACCTCTCCTTGTGTATTTATATGATTTTGTACACCCTCACGAACCCTATTTTCATCGAAAATCTTATTTTTCGAAACAGATTTTACAAATTTTGTACGTAACGAACTTCTACGTCCGAAAATTCCCAGTCTACCGTACTTTTACCACAAAACTCGCTCAACAACATGTAACTGTCGCGAGCTTCTCCAAATTTTTTGCCTTCAACCAATTAGACTGCTTTCCCTCGTTATTAACGTCCAACCCCTAGCTACCTTTCCTCGTTTAACCCATATTTACTGTCTCTTTTAGAATTCCACTCAAACAACAGAAAATCGATATTGTGGTTGACCTCCAAATCTACCGCGTACTTTAGACGAGTATTTTAATCAACGTTTTATTATACGTGTTCTCTGTCTGTTTTACATGACGGATATTCCGTCTTACTTTGCCTTTAAAGCTTCTGTTATTTTAGTAGCTTTTGCATCGACCGTTACATACAATTCTATAGAATTCTGTCCCAAGGTATATTTCAGTTCTTTGAACTTGACATTTTAACTATCAGGTGTTTCTATGAAGCAAACTGTCCGTTTGAAATTATAATTCCGAGTTCTAGTATTTCATAGGATTTGTATAAACGAACGTTTAGTTTAGTCAAATAGAAATATGCGTTTAAATTATTGATTTTTTATACCGTTTCCTATCCGATGCGCTTGATTTAAAATACTAAAACTAATTATGAGTATCCTTGAGTTTAATGTACCCTAAAGCTTCTACACGTTATGCAATTTTAACATTCCAATTTAGAAATACAAAAATATGTTAGTATCTGTCCGTTTTCAATGTCACAACTAATTCATTTGGCACGTAAATAAATTTCCTATATATATAGTCGTTAAAAATTTATTATCTAGACCTATATACCCTTCTTAACCTATAATTTCCACAACAATATATATATATATATATATATATATATATATATATATAAAGGTCAAGAAACGTTTTACGAATATATATATATATATATATATATATATATATCTATTGACGTGGTAAGGGGTCACAAGAGGTCATTGAAACCCAAATTCTACAAAAAATCCCACCAAGATATAAAAGAATCCGGAAAAAAAGAAATTTCCGTAAATTCATGGTTACGCACTGTATAATACAAACGTACTTTTATTCATTAATGTGCAGGCAGAAAATGTAATTGCGCGTGTATAAATAATCATCCTGTATGATATAAGCGTATTGTAAATAAATAGCAAATAACTTAAGCTGTACATGTAAAATAATTAATTTTAAGATACCTTAAAAACGCAATCAATGCAAACGCAAATCGATAATTTTAAGATAAACACAAAGATATTTATTTCACTTATTAATTAGCCTTTGTATAGCATAAAAAGATTGTAAATAAAAACATGTTCTTGAAAATTCGAGAGGAATTGAGAACAAATACGTCAAATTCGTATGAACTAATTACTAAAGAAGCATTTATTTCAAGAATCGGCCGGAACACTAAAAAAACTAGAAAATGTAATACAAATTGATAAGAAATATTTATTTTCTTTCGCAATCACTGTTGGAGAGAAGCGATGCAACACAATAACCTTGGGTGTTAAACAAAGATGAGACAGCGCTTGTCACTAATAAGTGGAATGAGATTACGAGATAATAAAACGTGGCGATTTTAGACGCTAATGAGTTTTTCTGGGAAACTGCATCATTACGGTATAAAATGTTCCATACTGTAGTTATAGTTGTAACAATGTAATTATTAAATTACTGCATACTTCAAACATTATCTTCGCAAAGCAACATCTCGCAACTTAAATCAAAATAACATTTCGCGATGAATTTAAGAATCGACTGAATCCCTGTTTTTAATAAGCGCTTCCTTATATATCCAAATTATCTATTTTCAGAAGGTAGTAGAATAGTATGGAGCATTATGATGAAAGGTTCCCAGAAAAACTCATTAGCGACTAAAACCGCGGCGTTTATTACCTCGTAATCTCGTTCTACTTATTCGTGACGAGCGCTGCTTTGTTTTTGTTTAACACCCAAGGTTAAGTGTCGCATCGCTTCTCTCCAAGAGTGAATGCGAAGGGTAGTAAATAATGTTTATCAATTATTCCAGGGATTTTATGGGTTTTTCAATGATAGGACCGCTTCTCGGAATAAATGTTTTATTTATTAATCAGATACTTACGTAGTTCTAAATACGAATGACTAATAATCTAGAAAATTCTTTATTTAAAATAAATTTCTATAATCCATAGGGAAATTAATTTAAACTTTAATTACATTTTTATGCAAAAAAGTTGCATTTTATAGAAATATTTGCTTTTATAGCAAAACGTGTTTCGTTACACAAAATTAATATTAAAATTGGGGTTGTTAAATACACGTTGATAGTTTTTTTTTATGCCAAATGCGTAAAGTTAGTACTATTCTATGCTATTTACAGCAAATGGAAAGCTTTTTTTTTATCAAAAATAAATTGATGATTAATAAGTGAGAATAAATGACTTTGTATTTATCTTAACATAATCGATTTGTGTTCGCATTGAATGCTTTTTTATGGTATCTAAAATTAATTATTTTTACATATACAACTTATCTTACCTGCTATTTATTTACAATAGACTTATAAAATATAGGGTGATTATTTATACACGCGCAATTGTATGCTTCGCTTGTACATCAATGAATAAAAGTACGCTTGTATTATACAGAGCGTAATCATGGATTTACGGAAATTTTTATTTTTTCCGAATTCTTTTATAGAATTTGGGTTTGAATGACCTCTCGTGATCCCTTATTACGTCAATATGTATATATATATATATATATAATATACATATATAGTGTAGTGTCAGAGGGAGCTACCAAGGGTTCTAAGGGTTGTTTAGTAGAAGGTAGTGTATGCCAAGTAAAATGATCCATATATCTGATCACATAATTTAAAAATGTATGTTTGCCGTATTTTGCATATGCTAAAGTATTCAAAATGGTAGTTGAAATGTAAGTGCCAAGAGATAAATTAAAATGACTTGATGACGTGATAAAATACACAGTGCTCAAGGGTTTATACTGAGTTAAATTTAATAGGCCATTGAAAGTACATTTGCCATCCGAAAACCGGAATGCTTCTATGGATGTCCACTATCAACCACGCCGATCCAGGGTCATGTGTGATTTATTTTGGCTTTTGTTTAATTAGAATGAACTTTTGGACGAATATGTAATCTCAAAATTATAAGTGATAACAATGTCAAATGTGATTGAAGGATTGTAAAATATTTAGGACCAATGCTAAAATATTATGTGTAAACTATTAAAGTGTAAAAGGACATAATTTATGGTATGTGCGACACAAACTTAGTGTTTAAATATTATTGGACGGTTTTAGTTTATGTAATTTGTAATGTAGTCGGCAAGTAATGTTATAATTATCACCTTGGAAAGTAAACAAGGGGAGTTTTTATTTTGAATATTTTGGTATAAAGACGTATTTTAAAGAACTGCGCTAATTTGTGTAAAGATTTTGGAAGATTAATAAACGTGTTTGATTTGAAATAGTTTGATTATTAAAGAAGGGTAAAGAGCAGCATCGGTACATAAATAAGTAATAGCGACGACAAGGAAGAGTAAAGATTTGTATTAGTGCGACGGCGAAGCGACGAATAGTAAGATAGATTTGGAACGATATTGATAAAGGCAGAAGGCATCGGATTGGAATTGTAAGAATATTTGGGATTGATTTGGATATAGATTTATAGGTAGCAGGGTATTGAGTGGTTATAAACAGGGACGAAGATTGATTTTGATATGGATGTATATGTAGCGGGGCATTGAGTGATTTTGAACAGGACGACGATAGATTTGGATTGAGTACGGATTAAAGGCGGACGTATTAATTTGGAACAAGAGGAGCGAAATTAGGAGAACACGTAAGAGCAGCAATTGGAAGTGGAAGAGTCAACGCAGAAACTACGACGGAAGAATTAGCGCAGGGGAAGTAAAATAAACGGGTATTCTAAATTCTAAAATTCGGGTCATTTATTTCAGATATTGGGAGCAACTAAAATTTAAAGACAGATACCTGGAGGCGAGACGGAATTTCAACAGGATAGTGCAACCGTGTAAAGGCGCATACGGCGACGAGGATTTTGAGCCAGCAGTAAGAGAGGCCGGAAACAAAGTATAATCCAGGTGAGTGCTGTGAAATATCTTGTAACGTCAAAAGCCATAAATTTGTGGTATTAAATTAATTTGGCACAAGGCAACGTTGACCATAAAAATTTGGCATATACAAAACTAGATTCAAAAATTAGTACTAAAACAAAAGAGAGTGCAGTTTGGTTGGGCATTGCACATCTACTTACCACTGAACCCACGGTAAGTAGGTGGACACCCTGAGAATAAAGAGTTCAAATAGTCGAGGCATCTTAATAACAATTTTGATTAAATAACCAACCAAACGTTGCAAAAGTACGGGGCGTGCAATAGGTGTTTGCACATCATATAAAAGGCATTGAAATTTATAAGAAGGGGCGCGCGACGAATAAGAACGAAAAATAAGTAATAAAAAAGGGGGGTGGAGTACAAAAATATATGTATGTATATATATACATATATATATATATATATATATATATAATAAACATATGTATATATGTGTATTTATATATATATATATATATGTAAATATTTTAGGTAGTTAATTTATATATTTCGGGTACATTTCATTGTTAAGTAAGCGCCACTGACTTCATCTGTTAACAGATTCCGTTTGTTTGTCTTAATATTATTTAATGCTGAGAACAATGTCTCACAAAAATATATGGATAAAAAAATTGTTAGCAAAGCTATTGCTAAATCTTTCAAATTGGTATAAGCGTCAGGTAATCTGTTCCAAATCTTCAAAATTTCTCTTCGTAGTTGTACTCATTCTCATTCTTCAAACGATTTGTTCCATATTTTCAACTACTGATCTTAACTCGACAAATCCTTGAGTGCAAATGCTATTCTGACAATCTACCAATTGCATTTCTAAATCGTCAATTTGCAACTTTTGAAAATCCTTTAATTCCAAAGTATTGTAATCAACTACATCAGAATACTTAATTATTTTAATTGTCTCTTCTAAGCTTCTAAACTGTTTGAATCATTCACTGAACTGTTGAATTAATGAGTTTATTATATTCTGGTAGCGAAGTATGGACTCCATTTCACATGGTGTTGTTGCCTTTTTGAAATATTTTTGTATGCTAGGAAAATACTTATATGTTTTAGTTTTAATATCTCGCTTGAAAATTTGAGGTTTATTTTTAAAAGGTTTGATGTATCCAAACATAACCTCGATACTTCAACCCAAACCTTGTCATTTTAAGTTAAGTTCATTCATATGAACACAGAGGTCAGTAAAGAACATTAAATTGCGGATCCAGATATGTTTCTTAATCTGAGGAATGTTTATTAGATTTCTATTTTCAATAAATAATAAAATTTCGCCAAAACACTCCACAAATCTCCCCAATACTTTTCTTCGACTCAGCCATTTCACGATATTGAACATTAACAGTCAGTTCATTGTAGGATGAATCAGCGCAGAATATTCTCGCTTGTGAAGTGGCCGAGCAGCAATAAATTTTTTCTTAACTATCCTCCCGAGTCTTTACGCTCGAACGAGTCCTCGTTTAAATTACCGTTTGAAATTGATATTATTATTAAAAAACACAAAACACAAATCACTTAACACACATATCAGAACAGCCTGCAATAGTTTTAGCAACAAACAAAACAAGACTGTTCTGATATGCGTGTTAAGTGATTTGTGTTTTTTAATAATAATATCTATTTTTAACAGTAACCTAACCTCAAAAAGCTATCGCGGGAGTCGTTCGAGCGTAAAGACTCGGGAGAATGGTTAAGGAAAAACTTTTGCGGCCGGGCAGCTACAAAATTCATTATTGTTGTTCAACTAACATTATATCACTTAGTTCTGAAAATCCAGATTTGGCACACAACACTTCGTGATGGATAATGTAATGAAAAGGAACAACTGGATGTCCAATTATATAAATCTCACATTTTTTCCAACCATATTTGGAGCCCCATCTGTCGTGACTGACACAATTTTTGAGATATCAATGTTGAAGTCACTAAATGTTTTTGTAACAACCTTTTGACTTCCTGATGTACCTCTTGGCACTGATTCTAACTTTATTAACTCTTCTCTCATTGTGAGATCACCATAATATCTAGCAATAATGGCCAATTGAGCATCTGATGTGACATTAGTAGTTTCATCTAGAGAAATTGAAGAATATTTACAACTAGTTAAATCTTTTTTAATTGTTCTTGTACATTTTTATTTAGATCTATTATTCTGTCTTTAATAGTATTTCTACTGAGTGGTAACTCAGAAATTCTTTTAATAATTTCATCATTATATTTCGTGTCATGAAATAGGGTTGGTGCACATTCAAGAAATGTTCGTTTAATAAATTCTCCGCCACTGAGGGGTTTTCCGTGCTGAGCTACGGAGTGAGTTATACAGTAACCTGCCGATGTGAAATTTGTAGTTGTTTACAAATTTAGAGATTGGATTTGTTTGATTTTTATAGAGTTGTAACTGCCTAGAAATGTATTCCTTCATTTCATCGATACTTTTATTCAAATGTTGACTATCATTAGTTTCAAAATGTCTCTTTATATCCCATGTTCTGCTTACTACCGTTTCATTGCACAGTATGCACAATGATCTGTTGCTTCTGTCAACAATCCTGTACATTTCGGTCCATGCGTCTTGAAATGGACGGCTACCGCTACTTACATTTCCTCTCTCAAACAATTTGCGTTTTATATTTTTTTGATTCTCCATCACAGGGTAGCAAATACAAATCAATATAAATCACGGTTTTTTTTTAAAAAGTTGATAGGTTTCTTACCTATTAACTTTCTGCAATGTTGTTGCACTGATTACTGATATCATAGGATTCACACATACGGAAGATATTTATCCAACACAGACAATGTTTCGTATAGAACTGTTCCATTGTACATATTTTTCTTCCAACCACGTAACATGGCGATCAAGTGCGTCCGTTTGCCGAATGTAGCAGAGCGCACTCGAAGCATACCCGACGTACATATTTACAGAATTTGACATTTCTATATTAATATCAATATTGAAACAATGAATCTCCGAAGGTTTCTGCATTATAACGTTGGCTTTAGAAAATCACGAATTTTCTTCATTATATAAAAATTTGATAGAAAGTTACTTCGAAAGTAGTCATATACAACACGAGTCGAAACTTTTGTCTAAAAATTTCCCAGTACAAAAACTAGAGAATACTACAACAAAGTTGTGAGTACTTTTGGATGCCTGTTGCATCATGCTTGAAATTTGCTAAATAGTACCATATTTTCGTAAACTTCCTATTATTTTGATATCCGATGCAAAACAAATGTACTGGTAGATATCAGTGAAAGATGATAAATACGATGGTCTCGAAATTAGCTTCCAAGAATTCTTTCAAAAGCAATACTTTTTATTTTAGTAGTGCAAATAAACCGAAACTACAGTACAAATTGACCCATTCAAACCAATATAAAAATGAAGTAATTGATTCCCATAAAAATTACATGAAAATTGTCTCCATATGAATAGAAGAAAGATTGACATACATAAACCTTGTTAATTACGCGTGGTTCTATATCTGTGCTTGTCACTCAACCGCACGGCCGATAATATTATTAATTCTTTCGCGAAACCTGCTTGCCAAATTTTAGCACGCCCAGTATCATTGGTGTAACATATTTCGCAATTTACTGCTGATATCACACTGTTTACAAACCATAAGTTTTAACCCTTTAATTTTTTTGCTATACCTGCTTTTCGAGGAAAACGCCATTCATGTGATTTTATTATCAAGAGATGGATGTTTTTGAGGAACGTTACGATTTGAATAGTCTTTATTATTGTGCCGACTTCCCTTGCTTGAACGAAATAGAATTGCTTTCCGTTATAAAAATGGGTGCGGTTTTGAAGTCTTGTTACGCGTGTCTGAGTCATATAACGTTACGATTCGGGTTACTTTTGTCTGGCTGTTATTTTATGTGATACAAATAAAGCAGTTCGCGCTATTTCAAATATTAAAAAAAACTTTGTTATGCTGAAGATTCATCTTAAGAGTTGTTATTGTAAGAAATACGAATATTTTTAATGAAATTTATATATAAACTTTGAATGCATAAGACAGGAGTAGTACGAAGTCTAGCCATTAAGTGTATGAATCTTTTTTCGCTAGAAAAGCTAATCAAAAATGATTATTACTCAACTTATATTTTTACTATTTTGGTGGGACGTATTGAAAAAGGTAGAAATTATTGAAGAATCCGAAAAAATACGTTTTCAACTTCTACAATTTTTAAAAGATATTATTTTGGCGCATTTTAATACCGAAGAATTAAAACCATTTTTGAAAAACTGCATTATTATTTTGTGTTAAAGTGTAAAAGATATGCATCCAGAAGCGAAAACACTAAGGTCTAAATGCGTTTCAACTTTATCACAAGCATTGCCAAGAGATTTCCTTCTGCAAGTTGAAAGATTGGTGAAACCAGTCTTAACTGCTTTTGGACATTAACGTTAGAAAATACGGGTCGGAACATGTGGTAGGATCTGAGCGGTAGCCACATGGGAGAAACGGCGGTGTTTGTTTTGCTGAATTTCTTTGAAGATGGTTCAAATGTCGCAAAATTTTTAAGGGACGAAGACAGAAAGTCGGAAAGTGCATCTATTAAAGGCATTAATCTCAACAGTGTATGTATATCAGATTTTCCTTCTGTGTATTGATATTTTGGTTTTATTTGAGTCACCTCACATGTTGGTTTTATTTATTTCAGGTTTAGAATTCACAGGACAAAAATATTTAACTTTTTTCGGAGTATTAATTATGAAATAAGATTAGCATCGACTGTCCATAAGATTTTTGGTATAAAAAATTTGGAACTACATCGTTTAGAGGTGACGTTACTTCGGAACCTTTTACAGCTGCTGCAAAATGCATTTCGTCTGGTAGAGGGTTTTTTCTTTATTGCTATTGTTTACTATTACATTTTTTTTCTTGGTTTTTTACTTAACAAGAGTTGCTTTTAGGGAGTGTTTGTGGACACTATATAAGTATATAATTTTTTAATTTTTGTTTTATGTGAATATAAAGAATTCAAGAAATTGTATTAAACAAGTGGCTGAAAACAATTCATAAAAATTTTTTTGGTGATATCCGTTTGTGAATACTAGAATTGAGGTTAAAAATTAGTTTGAGGTGACTAAGGAGTTATTAATTATTTTTGTGAAAATTTTTGTACTCTGTAAATCGTCCGGGATATATTGGATAAATACTGTTTTCTCCGCAGGTTGGTTTTCCTTTTTGTTACACACTTTCTTAAAGGTTTTATAATTAAACCTTCTTTCTAGAAGTTTTCTTCTTCTTCTTCTTGTGACTCACCCCATTCTACGGCTTACTAGCTAGCACGGCATTTTTTCGATATCTTTTTTCAGATACTCGGTGCAGGCTACTTTCTTTGGGTATGTTATTTCTTCTTGTCCGCACAAAATACCGTTACGATTTACTTAAGAAGATAATATTTTTGCGCAAGCTGGTACAAATGACTGGCAACACATACCTCCTGTTATTACGCCATGAAAAAAGCCAAATGTACAATAATAGTTTTAAAACATTTGCAAATCTGGTACTTACTATAAAGAGCAAAACCACAATTGATAATCAAGAACAACAAATTTTTGATTGGTAAAACATGCAAAGTATTATGTAATACTGCGAATTGTGTATGTTATACAATTTTTAGCTAGGCAAAATTTACTTTTCGTGGAATATCAAATCAGTTGCTTGAACAAGGCAACGGGAATTGTTTAAAAGTAATAAAAACAATATAAAATTTTGATGCAACTTTATGGGAACACATTCGTTGGATTCAAATATCTTAAGAAACGAACAAACACATGCTTACATAATTAGGTGACAAGATTCAAAATGAAAATTTAGCTTTACTAGCAAATAGAATTAAAGGCATGTACTAATATTCAAAATTGTAGATTGCACACCAGACAAAGAGATCATCAGGAACAACTAACAGGTGATTTGAATTTTCAAACAAAGATTGTAGAAATTCGTGAGCATTTCCTATGGTATTGTTGAATATTTAACTCAACATTGGAAAATCTATTTCAAGAGCTTCAAAAACATTTAAAATTTCTAAATTTAGATCCAATAAATATTCGTAGTCAGGGATATGACAATGGGTCAAACATGAGAGAGAAGTGCAGTGGGCTGCAAAGATTTTAGATTCTAAACCTAGAGCGTTTTTGTTCCATGCGCATCTTACAATTTAAGTTTGGTTGTAAATGATGCTTATAACACCTTCTTGCTCAGTCGGCACGTTTAAGGATGTTGTCGTTACGTTGTGCCTGGATATAATTAAATACAAGAGACGTTTGCATTATAACTTTAATCGATACATATTAAAACACAAATAACTTTACAAACTAACTGAAATACAAGTTTCAACGTTCATTCACTCTTCCCAGATCTTAAATTATAAGAGTTACAACATCAAAGTGCATCACCACCCGATTATGAATGTACGTGTAGACGTGTACTACTCTTTTCGTGAACTCGTTGTGTAGGGGTTCTAACAGGTTCTCCCCACCTGTCGAGCGCACACCAAGGCTGGTATTAGGACGCGCGTTACATGCTGCTAATATACATTTTGAAACTGTTAATTTATTTTTTTGACATTGTGTAGGAACTTCAAGTCTTTTTTGCATCTTCAACTAAAGATTGAAAAGTTTTAAAGAAATATCAAATAAATTCACATTAAAATCATTATTCGACACACGATGTGAGAGTATGGTAGATCCGATACGCCATCACGATTTAGCAACATTATGTGAAGCATTAATCACGATCTAGACAAAATTGAAACTTTTAAATTTATATGTTTGTTCGGTCTTTTTTATTATTTTATTAAATTTAATTTGAAGACGACCCGCTTCCTGTATCCTATTATTGTAGATATTGAAAATACGCATCCTGCATATAACATCCCTTTATCACGAAGGTTACGCGTGATCAGTTTTAACAGGTAGAAACTGAGGACCTTGCAGCAAAAGGGAGGCAAGTCTATTTTTTCCCGTTTCACTTTTATTTTCCTACAAATTTACAAAAAAATAACAAATCGCTTGGTACATAAAAGAAGCAAGTCCGATAAAAGACAAGCAAGTTATAGGGAATTTTGGATATACCACCCTATTGTGTTTGATGAAAAAGAGCGGCAGATCCGGACCTGCCTCTCTTGTGCATCAAACATAACTATTGCATCATCCGTGACAAGTCAGTACACGCTTGGCATTCGAACTGTGAGGGTGTTTTTCTTATTTTTTTATTCTGTAAAAGTTTAAATATATTGTTATTGCTTAAGATAAACCGTTAATATGAGCGATTATGAACCATTTAGTAGCGGATCGTCTGATAATTATCAGCCTTCTGAGTAGGGCTTAAATAATTGTTCAAGTAGTGATGACAGTGAAGTTTCTTTGAATCCAGACCCGTCAACAAGTCGCACAACGGGCCCACCAGATACTAGTACAACCTGTAAAAAAAGAAAGTCTATGAATCTGTCGTTATGGAAACGAAATGCTATAAAGGAATTTATTGCTACTTGTTATTACAATTTTAATGGTGATAGTTCTTACAGTTTAAAAGTCGGTAATACAGTTAAAAGTCGATAATACAGTTAAAAAAAGTTCATAAATACATCGCGCAAGCGCAATGAATAAGAAAGCGAGCAACGCCCTTGGCGGATAGCAACGACAACCTTATTACAGATTCCGCGTTGCCAACTACCAATGACGTCACCAATGCAAAATTTATATTGCGCAATACTTCGGAAATTTACATATTTAAAACAATAAAAGATAAAAGCGATCAATTTTAACAGAAAGAATACTCACATAAGATATCCGGCATTCGACGGAGTTGCGCTAAGGTAGGCATCTATTAAAATCCATCAGGCTACTCAAGCCCTTTTCCGTTAACTAAAGATGGTGACTCCTGCCCACGCTCCTTCAAGCGCTCCGGCCAGCTACGGCAGTCCTGAGATCGTCATCCAGGGTCGTGCAGTACGGTACGCCTCGGTGGCTTCAAATTGGCACCCACCTATGTAGGGAATGACGGGAAAAAACAGGTAAGGGGGCGACAAACAAAAGATAAGCAAACAAGGAAACTACATAGGTAAAGCTAACGATACGTTACCGAAAGACGTCCACTCTACTCGAAGGTACTGGCAAAACGGCCTCGTTAAAGCGTCTCACCGAAAACTCTCACCACTTTTTCCCATTCTTGGTCCAGTATTCGTCCAACCCTCTAGCGTCGCGCGATCTGCGCAAACGCACTGTGACGTATCGGAAGTACGCGCCTAGTCTTTTAAAATTCCGCGCACCGCGTCTTTTGAAAATATGGCGCGAAACCTCCGTACATCAAACTTAACCTAATACAATGTTTAAGTGCCGATTGGCACGTAACAATCGCGACAAAGCCACAAAAGAAAAAACTTAAAAAAAGAAAAAGTCTGTTAGCACAGTAACAGCTTAAAATCTAAGTCCTAACTACCCTACATAAAACCTAACTTAAAACCTACAAAATGTTTATATAAGGCGCCACCTGGTTTTTTGACCGATAACACGTCTACCGAAGTACCAGGAAACGGAATAGGTAGCCCCATAGTCTTTGACTACACTAATTGTCGACAGAACAAATTTGTCGGGGAGCATGAAACACTACTTAAACTAAAACGAGTGCGACAAGTCGCCTAAACATCTAAACCTATCTAACTAAAGCTAACATAAAAGTTCTTACGTGCAAACACACATGAGTGTTGCATCAAACTGTTCCTTGTTGGCAAGAAGTGCCCAAATTTAAAAATGTTCATGGAGTGCGTCACTCTGCACTCTAGCAAATTTTGTTACTGGTACTTTGGTTTTCTAACGATGCACATTTAAAACTTGTCCATGACATAGTTGTGAATCAACAAATTTACCAAAAGTACCACCCTACTAAATCCTTATATGCTAACCTAACAATTTACATTTCTATATCAGGCTAGCTTTTTCACTCAAATTTCAAAAAAATAATTCCCACGTCTGGTCATAGATACCACACGTTAGGACGATAAAAAGATAAGACAAGATCTCAAATTGTTGTTAAAGATAGTAGATAAGATAATGATATTAAGCTTAAATTGTTATCTTCAAAGGTAATGGATAAGATAACGGTATTAAGCTTTAGTTATTATTTGAGATACTAGATAAGATAACGCGATATTAAGCTAAAGTGATTATTAGAGATAGTAGGTAAGGTAACATGAATTTAAACAAAAGTTATTACTAAAGATAACCGGTAAGATAACGCGAAATAATTCGAAGTTATTACTAACGGTAGTCGGTAAGATAACGAGAAATTAAACCAAAATTATTACTAACGGTAGTCGGTAAGATAACGATACTAAACTAAAGTTATCATTAAAGGTAATCGGTAAGATAACGATATTAAAACTAAGGGTATTATCGAAGATAATAACGAAGACAAAGGTTTTGGCCTAGTTATTACCCAAGACAATGAATAAGGTAAAGATAGAGTGGCTCCAGTAGAGCCCTTTAAATGGGGATTAACTCGTACCCTCTAAAAAGAGAAACCTGTGAAGCAGATCCGTTTGCAAGAAACAGCACGAGGGGCCGGTAAAGACATTTGGGTGCATCCCTGCACCCGGCGATAATTGATATCGGTGAAACAATCACCCGATACCCACACGGTATATAAGATATACACATCCACTCACACATTCACACACTCATACATACCTTCACTGCCAGTGCCCATGCACTGACAGCGGCACCGCATGACCTCACAAAAGATTCGCAGAGACGGGGTCCAGGTGTCTGTGAAAACCTCCCGCGCAACCACACGGTGACTAACAGAAGTGAAAATGGCAGTAGAAATAGGAACGGTATAAAGAAGGAGGTTGGTTTTTTGGAATGCATTAGAGGCACTTCCAGGTAGAAGAAAGTAGAGGAAGGGCTCGCATTGAGTAAAAGAGACAGAGAAAAAGGTGGATAGCAAAGCGCTACTCAACCAGCCAATGTGACTAGTAGCTCGGAGTGAGGGAACATCACTCTTATGTGGCAGACGGGTGTTCCGGGACAAGAACAGGTCCACCGAAAGAAGAATAAGGCATAGCGGAGACAGCGGCATAAGAAAAAGTATAGTTTTTAAACAAGCGTCCGAGAGAAGGTAGAGAGTTGTCCCTATTTAAGCACAGCGCAGTCTGAAGGACCACCTGCGATATTAATCCGACAAGATAAGGTATAACATATGTTGACATTCACTAGGCTCCTAAGAGAACTAGTACGATCATTTTCCTAACGAGTACATCCACTACGATAAGAAAATCAGACAAAAGTTGACACAACAACTTAAAAGTATCATTACAGATACAAACACACAAAAACAAACTGTTTTAAGATAGTTTTTCAAAACGGTAGCACCCTAAACACACAAAAATGCCCAATTATAAGCAGTTAAATACAGGTACACTGTCCCAATACGCTAAAACAACCGAGAGTTTAATAAGGTAACAATAAAAAGCAATAGCACCTCACCACAAAGTTCAACAAAAAACAATGAAAAAAAAGTTTATAAGTTATGTTGATTTAGTAGAAAAAGAAAAAAATAATGGTGTAGTATAATGTGGGCGACTGGAATAATTCAGAGGAAAAACACATGGAATAGGCAATCCTAGTTTTTTGCAACTGCGAATATGAACTATTTCTAACAATGGCATAGGCCGCGTCTCCTATGTGAGCCCAAGGAAGAAAAACATCCACTCTAACATCAGCTAAAACCAATCATAAAAATTCAATGAGTTATTACAACCAAAGTTACGACAAATACCACACAAAATTAAATGGCGTAAGAAAAAAAATACTAAAAACCGAATAATATGCAGTAGGAAAAGTTCGAGGGTTGATTAAATGAAACGACAGAGTTATATTGGGGGGTGTAGAGTATGAAGTGATATATATCTAACGGTGTGGTCAAGGAAAAGTCAACCAAAAGAAAAAGATAGCTAATTTAAGGGAAGTAAAGTTAAACGTATAAGAGATTATACACTATATGAGAGAGGGAATAAGTAATTAAAGTTAACTAATTGATGGCGAGAACAAAAAAATATTAGGTAAATCGTAAGGAAAATAGGACGTGAAAAACTTAAGTAGCATTTGGATCAGCAGAGAATGGCTTAAGGTCTTTAATATGCCACCTGCCTTGGCGTTTTCCTTCAGCATCCTGAAGTTCGTAGATAAGGGGACTTATGACACGAGTGACCTTACAAAGAATGAATTTAGGGGCTAATTTTGAAGATAATTTCTTAGATGCATCCGATAAGACATAATTCTTGTTCCAAGCTTGTTCGCCCAAGGCGAAGGAAATATTTCGTTTACGTAAGTTATAGTGGTCCTTACTCTTTTCGTAAGCTTTTAACAAATTTTTTCTAACGTCGTTAAAGATAGAAGGTAATGACTGTTGGTCTTTGTCCCAGCGTACTTTATCGTCAAATTCAATTACGTTAGGATCGTCAGCCACTAAACCATAGTAACTCCCATCGATTGGGGTATACCTTCCAAAAACAAGAAAAGACGGAGTGAATTGGGTTGCTTCGTGTTTAGATGTACGCAAAGCTTGAGCAATTTTAAAGATATGTTCATCCCATGTAGTATGGTCTGAATCAATATAGAAAGAGATAGCAGTAATTAAGACTCTATTTACTCTTTCGGTAGGGTTTACTTGGGGATGGTATTTTGCGTTAAACCAAATTTTTTGTACTTTGTAACTTTTAACGAAATTCTGAAAATCTTTAGAGATGAATTGTGCCTCATTGTCGCAAAGGATAATCTGTGGGACACCAAAGATAAGAAAGACATTTTGTTCTAGGAATTTAATTATAGCAGCGGATGTAGCTTTACGTAAGGGTTGCACCATAACAAATTTAGAAAACCAATCGGTGACAACTAAAAGATATTGGTTACCTCTTTTCGATCGGGGGAGAGGTCCTAATAAGTCAAGCGAAATTAATTGAAAGGGATAAGATACACGTTTAAAGTTACCCATTAAACCAGGGCGAGCGTCTTGCGAACTCTTATAAGAACCACAAATTTTACAGTTCTTAATATAGCGACAAACAGATTGCTTTAGTGTGGGCCAGTAATTCAGATATTTTAGCGAGAGTTTTTGTAACACCAAGGTGTGCAGCTATGGGATCATCGTGACATAATTTAAGCACCTCACTGCGATTAGCAGTGGGCACGACCAGTTTCCATTCAGGGATATTCGATATTTTATGTGGAGACGAAAATACACATTTATATAGTCTATTATTAGTTACACGAAAGGTAGGGAATTTGTCGGGGTTATCAGAAACTTTTTTAATCATATTGAGGTACCAGGTATCAGGAATTAAATTTGGAAGGTTAAGAGAAACAACATCACGAGATAAGGCATCAGGTACGATATATAATTTGACAGGCCTATGCCTAACGTCAAAAGTGAATTGAGATATACGCAAGTTCCATCTTGCCAACCAACCTTCGGGATGTTTTAAGTTACTATGCCAAGTGAGAGCTGCACAATCAGTGATTACGGTAAAGTGTGTACCTTCAACATATCCTCTAAATTTCTCGATGCCAAAGATAACGCCCAATAATTCTCGTTCGGTAGCAGAGTATTTTTGTTCGGCAGAAGTTAAGGCACGACTTGCATAAGCGATTGGATGTTCTAAACCATTGCTTACCTGGAATAACATTGCACCTAAACCAGTAAGCGAGGCATCGGTTTGTATATAAAACTTTTCATCGAAATTGGGTGAAATTAAGATAGGTGCTGAAGTGATTAATGTTTTAATTTGTTCGAAAGCTTGTTGAGATTCTGAATTCTATTCGATAGTTTGGGATTTATTTTTATTTTTAATTAAAGCGGTAATGGGTGCAGATATAGTTGAAAGATTGGGTAGAAAGATGCGATAGTGGCTAATCATTCCGATTAAACGTTTGATTTCGGTAACAGGTTTAGGTGTTTTAAATTTAGTAATAGCATCGACTTTAGCAGGATCTGCTCGTAAGCCAGTTCCATCGATAATAAAACCAAGAAATGTAAGGGACGAACAACAAAATTGACACTTTTCCCAGTTTATCTTAAAACCTGCTGCATTTAAACGTTCTGCAACCTCATTTAATGTAGCGATATGTTCATCAAAAGAACTTGAGATAACTAAGATATCATCTAAAAACACAAAGGCACGTTCCCGATGTAAGATAGGACCTAACGTTTGATCCATAGTACGTTGTAAGGTTTGTGGAGCGTTACAGAGACTAAATGGCAAGAAATTATATTCGAAAAGACCTCGGCCTGGAACACAAAAAGCAGTTTTTTGACGAGAAGATAGGTCAAGAGGTATCTGATAAAAAGCTTGTCTAAGGTCGATAGATGAGATAAATTTTGCGTTTCGAAGCCGACTTAAAATAGAGTCAGTTCTTGGCCATCGAAACAGACACGCCATTCGTCATTCTTCTTCCGAACTAATAATACGGGAGATGTCCAGGGTGAATTTGAGGGAGAGATAACACCAGATTCTAACATTTTATCTATTTCAGCATGTAAATGCTTTTGTAATGCAGGCGATAACGGATATTGACGTTGCTTAAAAGGGAGGGCATCACCTGTAGAGATAACGTGTGTTGTAGTCGTAACGCAACCAAGTTCGGAGGTATTAAGTTTGCGAAATTTGTCAATTGTAGCGTTAAGGGTCACATTTTGGGAGTCAGTAAGAGAAATTTTGTTAGATATTCCTGTAGATGCACAGGAATTCGTTTTAAGAGAGGTTTGCCATGAAAAATCCTGGAAATAAAGTGACAGATTAAAAAGTTTACAGAAATCCACACCTAGTAGAAAAGGATAAGCTAATGCAGGCACAATCAAAAATAAAACGTCACGTTTAAGTGATTCTACTCGATTTTTTCACTTAAGGGAACCCGTTACATATATTTGATTATCGTCAGCTAAATTTATGGAAGTTTTTTCGGGAATAATTTGAATTTTGATATTTTGTTTAGATAATTGATGTAAACCTTCGTTATTTATAAGGGAGCATGAAGAACCTGTGTCCAATAAAGCAATTACATTTAAGGAACCAATCGAGATAGATAAGTGTGGACGGTTATCAAAGGGTTTCTTAACAAGTTGTAAAACGGCAGACTTTTTATGTTAAAAGGAATTGACGGTTTGTAACCAATTCGACCACTCGGATGGAGTAGTATAACATAATTCCTCTAACGAAGGTACGGCATTTTGTACATTAACAGTAGCGGTATTATTGTTAGACAAATTTAATGACGGTACAGCGTTAGAAGTAGTTTTATGATTTGAATTTATTGAAGTCTGGGTCCGTTGAATGATTGGTATTGAGGACGATTTTGATTCCTTGAGATATTCACGCCCTGATTTGGAATATCTCGACAGGAGTTTCCCGATACATTAGGATTACAGTTGGTGCAGTTAGATTTGTAGATATTTGAGCGACCACAACCATAACAAAACATATTTCTGGGGTATGTGCAGACATTATAGTTATGTCCACTTCTCTTACAGTTCCAACAGGTAAGTGAGTTATTAGTTACGGTAGAAGGAACATTAAGGGTAGATACTTTATGGAAAGCTTGAACTTGACAAGCTAAATCGGGTTCTAAAAGACCAGATTGTTTCTCTGGGGGCGGGCGGTATTTATCAATTCTTAACTTTACTTCCTGGAGAGAACGACATAGATCTTTAAAGTGGTCCAACGAAGAGATGTGTTGTAATGCCAAACGTTCCAAGAAATATGGGTTTAAATTCCTAAGTAACTGATCGATAATTTCAGACTCTGAAAGTTTTTTGTCTGCTATATAAAGCTTCTAATGAGGTAATGAAGGAAACAACATTTTCGTCAGGACCTTGGGCTCGATTACGTATCTCGTTCCAAAGGTCGGTAATATAACCATGAGGTAGGAAGTCTCGTTTTAGGCACGCAACTAACTCCTCCCAGGTAGAAATTTGGTGTCGGATGTTTCTGTACCATATCAACGCGGAGTCTGAAAACAAGTCACCTGCTGAGACAAATAAGTTTTGATCTGTACACTGCCGAGAAATTTTGAAGTCGTTAATACGGTCAAGAAAGGACGATAGAGAGACTTGCGGTCAAACCCTTGAAAAGTAAGACCCCATTTGTATACAGGTATGGATTTTCCTACTGGTTGAGGTGAAGCAAGTACGAGATTTGAAAGGGGTAACGATATATCTACGTCTGCATTTGGATTGAGTTTGTCAAGAACAATCCCTTCGAGTAATAATATTTCGGACAATAGACTTTGTTTAGCTTGGGTCGCTTGTTCGTCGTCATATAAGGATAATAATTCGGTACGTTGTTTAACATGCGTTATTCTGGAAAGCAGTCTCCTCAGCTCAGTATCGCTGGGACAAGGATCTATTCTATTTATTATACCAGATATGTCATCTAAAAACAATTTAATTTCCGATACGTTATGAGGCCAATCGCCAACGATTTTCTTTAAGATAGGAACGCCCTTTATTTACTGGGCTAAAATGGCCCTAAGCTGCGATTTTCTATCGTTTTGGTTATGCGCGGGAATAATATTCCTACATTCAATCTCGTAAATTAGCTCGAGAGATTTTAAATGTGAAACATTCATTTTGGATTTCTATTTGAGACACGATATATGTGATATATGCAATACTAACGTAAATCAGAAGGTAAAAACGGTATAACTACTTCAAGTCAGTACGATAAAGATATTTAAGGGTGGAAACTTGCTATGAACGTCACTCGTAAAGGATAATATTCAAATTTTATCACGTTAAATAACCAGAAAACTAAAAAACACGTTTAAAACTATATGCGGACAAGGTTAGTATTTAACAAAGGGATATATCATTGATAAACTAGAAAAAGGCACTCCAAATTAGAAAAACACGTAGGTAATTTATGTATGTTTTTTTTTTAAAAAAAAACAGGAAGGGTTGTTTTAATCTGATATAAGGTAGATAATTTTCGTAATAAAGGCGTGCATTACTTATTGATTGATTTAATATTTGTATACTTGCGAATAAAAAGTAGGGTTATACACGATCGATTTGTCCCGAAAGTTCGTATATGAATCCAAAAATAAACCAATCACACAATGCAACTAAAGTGAACTACCACATCTCACATTGAAAATTAGGAAAACATTACACTAAACACATTTTATAATCAAGTTATATTTTAATTTCAAAATAACGGTATATCTTTAATACCAACTGGTTTTTACATCTAAAAGAATGAAGCGTGTTCCAAAACACGTATATTAGATTCAAGGTTAACAGATATTAGATAATCGATATTTTTTTTTAGTGAGAAAGCTATTAGTTAATACATTGTATCTTTAAAAAGGAAATTATTATAACCTAAAAACAAAGGAAAAAAAACCCCTAAGTTCACCATATCCACGTTGAAGGCGCCATTTTATTACAATTTTAGATGGTGATAGTTCTTACAATTTAAAAGTCGGTAATACAGTTAAAAGTCGATAATACAGTTAAAAAAAGTTCATAAATACATCGCGCAAGCGCAATAAATAAGAAAGCGAGCAACGCCCCTGGCAACGACAACCTTATTACAGATTCCGCGTTGCCAACTACCAATGACGTCACCAATGCAAAATTTATATTGCGCAATACTTCGGAAATTTACATATTTAAAACAATAAAAGATAAAAGCGATCAATTTTAACAGAAAGAATACTCACATAAGATATCCGGCATTCGACGGAGTTGCGCTAAGGTAGGCCTCTATTAAAGTCCATCAGGCTACTCAAGCCCTTTTCCGTTAACTAAAGATGGTGACTCCTGCCCACGCTCCTTCAAGCGCTCCGGCCAGCTACGGTAGTCCTGAGATGGTCATCCAGGGTCGTGCAGTACGGTACGCCTCGGTAGCTTCAAATTGGCACCTACCTATGTAGGGAATGACGGGAAAAAAACAGGTAAGGGGGCGACAAACAAAAGATAAGCAAGCAAGGAAACTACATAGATAAAGCTAACGATACGTTACCGAAAGACGTCCACTCTACTCGAAGGTACTGGCAAAACGGCCTCGTTAAAGCGTCTCACCAAAAACTCTCACCACTTTTTCCCACTCTTGGTCCAGTATTCGTCCAACCCTCTAGCGTCGCGCGATCTGCGCAAACGCACTGTGACGTATCGGAAGTACGCGCCTAGTCTTTTAAAATTCCGCGCACCGCGTCTTTTGAAAATATGGCGCAAAACCTCCGTACATCAAACTTAACCTAATACAATGTTTAGTGCCGATTGGCACGTAACATTGTAAGAGATATATAAACTATAAGGGTCAAGAAATCGGGAAAAGAAAAACCTGTCCAGATTGTTGTTGTAAAAAATATAAGTATTTCACTAAAATAAATGATAAAGAGAGAGAAATAATATTGAAAAAATTTAACAATTTGGGAGAGGCAAATGTGCAAAATGTATATTTGGGAGGTTTGATTAAAACTGGAAATGTTGAAAGAGAAAGATTATAAACAGGTACAGAAAAAAAAAGAAGCTGTTCACATAAGTATTTTATTAAATTAGGGACTAAACAAGTCCAAGTCTGTAGAAATGGGTTTGCGTCTCTTCACGGCATCTCAAAAAAACGCGTGGATAATATTTCTAAGCAATATCGTGACCACGACGTTACCACAACTGCTATGTCTCAACGTGGGAAACACCACAATAGACCAAATCGTATTACAAATAAATGGGTCACGAAAATCGATTCTCATATAAGAAATTTTCCACGACGTAAATCGCATTATAGTAGAAATAAAAGCTCTCGTTACTATTTGTCTCCTGAGTTGAACCCCAAAACTATGTATGATATGTATTTGAAACAATATGAACCTGATCTCTTACAATCTGCTAAATCTATTGTTACATATGATTTTTACTACAGATACTTCAAAGAAAATTTTAAATATAGCTTTGGTTCTCTACGTTCAGACACGTGTAAAAAGTGTGACATGCTGGATATTAAATTGAAGGATAAGACATTAGGCTGCGAAGAAACCCTTCAAATAGAGACAGAAAAAAAGATTCACCAATCCAAAGCTAATACTTTTTTTATTAATTTAAAAAAAAAGTAAATTTGCTTCAACAAATGACGAGTGTGAGGTATTAACCTTTGATTATCAGCAGAACCTTCCATTGCCTAAAATTCCAGTGGGTGAAGCGTTCTATAAACGCCAACTATGGGCATATAACTTTTGTATCCACTCAGCGAAAACAGGCATGGCTCACTTTTATTTATACGATGAAACCACAGAACGTAAATCACCAAACGAGGTTATATCTTTCTTAAATCACCACTTAAGTAATATTTTACCAAGCACAGTAATACAGCTATACTTATTCTCAGACAATGCAGCAGCACAAAACAAGAATTCATCACTAGTCCAATATTTGTATACTTTATTGAAGAGTTCGTCTTTTGAGAAGATTGTTCATCGCTTTCCTCAACCAAGGCACAGTTACTTGCCTTGTGATAGGTGCTTTGGTGTTATAGAGAAGTACAATAGAAAAAAAGACTATATTTTAACCAGTAGTAAATATGCTGAAATTATTGAGCGTGCTTCTAAAATTTTTAAAGTTATTAACGTTCAACAAAGTATGACTTTCAACTTTACTCAACATTTGAGGTCATTTAAAAAAAGTCATCACAAATGCACAGAAATCTAGATTTAAGATATTAAAGTATCGCGTTTTTGAATATAGCAAAAATCACATTGAAACCGTTGCAGTCAGTGTTTCAACTGGAATGCCTGAATTTGACTATTTTATCATCACAAGGATTTTCAAGCTAATTTATCTGTTCTTCCTCAGGAACCGATGTATGATGATAGTTTGCCGCTGAAAACAGCTAAATACAAAGATGTTATGCAACTGGTAAAGAACTATCTTCCACCAAATAAACTGTACTTCTACAGGGCTCTCAAAAGTGAAACCATCGGACCGGGTAATGACATTTCCAGTGAAGATGATGATGACCAAGCTCAAGTAGACCTTTAAATTTACATTTCTTTTTAGAAGTGATTTTTTTTTTGTTTCTATTTGTCTTTAGATTTTGGTGCAAAAGAAAGGCAGATCTTAAATATAAAAAATCACAGTATTTCTATAAATTGTTTTACTTGATTTGAAATTACATAAAAATGTATGTGAATATGTGAATTTTATAATAAAATTGAATGATTAAACATTAAAATAATAATAAATGTTTATTTAAAAGGTTTTTTTAAATTCCCGACAAACTTAAAATTTGGACTTGCCTCCCTTTTGCTGCAAGGTCCTCAACTTGTTTCGTTCTCCCTGCACCCCTAAGTACAGTGTAAAAACAATAGTCGTCGTTATTCGTTCAAAGCGGTAAGACGTTGTTGGAGCAACATACAATTCGGTGTGTTTTCGAAGCTCTTTTTATGGTTCGTTATATATTATAAAAGATTAATAATCATGTAGTGTTTGGCATAAAAGGGTTGTAATTACACAAGTGTTATGGCCATAACAGTGCAAACTTTGTGAGTGATAATAAACTTGTCGTTCAATGGATATTTCGTCTCGTCTTGCAGAGGAAGCACTACCACATTATTAAAATACAGTCCACAAATTCGTTGTACCATCAATTCGTTGGACCAGCAAAATTCGTCGTCAATAGTATTTCAAGGTATGTAAATTGCTATATTCTAGCTACAACTTTATAGGTACTTTCAATGTTGTATAATAATATGGTATAACATACTGTTGCAGATTAATATAGTAAATAAGCTCTTTAAAAAAATATGTAATAATATTATGGAGTACTTAGAACTATTGAATAAAAAGTAGAGTATTTCAAGCAAAAATGCACAGTAGACGGTTCAAAGAATTTATTCAGGAAGCTATGAATAGTGCTGATCTTCTTAAAACAGATGCCGCATTTTGTTTACCGGAAACTATTAGACGTCGAAAGAAAAATGTCCATTTTGATTATCAGCATGAGGATGAGGTGGAAATGACCCAAAAAAGAATTTTAAACCTAATTTTTATTTTGCTATTTTAGATACGATTTACACTAATTAGTTTGGGTTTTTATACAGCATACCGGAATTAAAAAAAAATTTAGTCAGATTTAGAGGTGATATTAACTGACAAGAATGAAAAAGATGTCGATGAAATATTAGATGTAGTTTAGAAGTTTGAAGTTTTACGTTATTTGGTACAAAATGATCTACAAAGATATTTTTCTAATACAATTGCATTACTAATAATTTTGACGATACCTGTTTCAGTTGTTTCAGCTGAGAGATCGTCTTCTAAACTTAGCTTGATCAAGGACCATCACCTTAGAACTACAATGCTTCAAAAACGTTTAATTGACCTGACAATGATATCCATCGAATCAGAAATACTGGATGCACTAAATACTCATAGTACCGTTTAAAAGTTTTCTGAAATTAAAGCTTGGCATGTAAAACTTTTATAAATCGTGTTGCTTATTACGATAAATACTTATCGACCTTATTTAGGTTAATGTTTATTTAATGGTTAATTAACCTTTAATTTGTGGAAATTATTTTGCTTATTATATTTACTAATATTAAAATATTTTTCTATTAACCTTCTATATTTTGGTACGGGCAGCACAATACATTTTGAACACAGGTGCCCTTAGCTCACTGCACGACCCTGAATACATATCGATATTCTAGAGTTAAATTAAACACCTTTAAGTTAATTTGGCACTTACACAAACAGGTATAAATTTTGCGGCGTGACTCAATATGGAAAATACAAAATCATGCGTAAATATTATGATTACTCACAATTCAGAATCAAGAGTCGTTAAGTGCACATACAAGATAAAGTGGCCAACTACTGATTAGTGTGTTTGGCACTCACCAAAGTTCTTAATATAATAAATAATTCTTATATTTATAACTTTATAAATGAAATTACAATGTATTGTGACAGTATTTCGTAATCACTCTAATTTAATAAGTTAAGACGGTATTACTAGTTTATGCCGCTTTGCAAGGTTCAGCTTCAGGAATGACGTAGAAAATTTGTGCTGAAAATAGCATGTCACTGAAACAGTTTTTAGTGTTCTGTGTTGAAAAATTTAATAAAATCAAATACGCAACTTGAAACGCCTATATTTTATATTTGCTCTGTGTTATAATTATGTTAGTTATGTTAATAACTTAATTTTTAGAATTTTCGGCGATCCAGTCAAGGTAAAGGGGAACTTTGGTATAGACTGATGGAGCACCACGTGTTGCGCAAGGACTAATACCCCATGAAACAACTCCAATTTGGTATCTAATTCCATTGTCTTCTACGAAGAGACAGCCACCACTATCCCCACCGCATGTTCCTTTGAAGTTATTTTTTGAGTTACTAGTACAAATCATAGTATCATCAAGAGGATGATCTCGGCCACCCAAAATGTATCTCAAATCAGCGTCACACTCTGTAATTCAAAATTTAAACGCTTAATTGTTTTGTTTTGTTGCAAGTTGCATATACTACTTACGAGAGTTGCTAATACGTGGTGTCACAACGTATCTCAATTCTTTGGGAGTTATTGACGAAGAGCTGGTGTATCCCCAACCACTGACAGTGGCTTTATCGAATTTTGTGTAGTCGGCATGGATTTCTCTAGCTAATGCAATTTTATCTATTGCTGGGCCGAAAGGTAGAGCTTCATCCAAAATAATCAATGCAATATCGTATGGGCTGACTACGTTACCGCTAAAAAAGGAACGTGTAGTGCAATGTTAAAAATTACTTTCAAGTTGTGTATTACCCTGGATAGCCCTTGTGGAGTCTCCAACTATCGAGTTTAAGATCAACAACAATTGGACTATTTCTTTTGTATTCAAGAAGTCCAAATATAGCATCATAGTTACCATAATTAAAAACTTTGCAGTGAGCTGCTGTTAATAGGATCTTCTCTCCAATGATGGATGCACCACATAAGTGAGACTTAGTTCCATATTGTCCCCAACGAAGAGCTACCTGATGAGGAAATTGAAACTCTTCGGCATATTCACCACCAGCAATACGACCGCGTTCTGGGTGTTGCAAGATATTCCTCGCAACGTCAATGTAGACATCATGTGATGGTGCAGCTAAAACAAAATATAATTTTCTAGTAATACTGTAGCAATTTATCATTAAACTTTAATTTGAATCTTGCACAATTTATGATGATACTAAAGCATTAAAATAGCTGCGGTGATGTTTTGAAAATAAAAATTCAACTAGAGTTGCGGCCAACTCCAAATATTATTTGATTAAATTTAATGCTAATTTAAAAACAAAAATAAGAACAAGCCGTTTATTTGGAGATTTTGCTTTTAAAAATTTTCACCGTTATGTAAAATAATCACTGTTTTAATGATGTTACATTTATGTTATGTTTTTATATGGGTTTTGGTTTTCACATGCATGAATTCTTTTAGGCATTAATTATTATTGAGAATGTTTTGTATATCTTGCTAGACATCGAAATCTAAAAAAAATTTTAAAACTTTAATCCTTATATAACCAAGCATAGCAGTTAAAAAAGTGCAATGAGTGAGGTTCTTCGTGCGTCTTATTTGAAACCAAAAACGATTTTGCTTCGTGACATGTCCGTGCAAATGCAATAAGTCCGTTTACTAAATTATTTAGATTGAGATCTCTTATGTGCGATAAGTCCAAAGATACTACAAAGTCTATTCTTTATTACGCTTTTTACAAAAGATATATTCATACTTGGTAAGCCACCAGTTGTATTTATCTACCAAATGTAACATTTTTTAAAAAGCGTGAGATTTTTCAAATAGAAAATGAATATAAAAATTACTTACCTGCAGCGTATGCTGCGAAGACTACTAGAGCAAGTACTATCATCTTCATGGTTGACAGTGTAATACTCTTTTTGCCTGTTTTCCGAGTTTTTATAGCCTAAATGTCTTATCAAATTCAATGTCAATGGTATTAAAGTTCAAAATTTTGCCATTTTGTTTCTATAATCGATTAGTTTGAATTACTTATGAATACATTTCGCAAAAATACGTACGATAAGATTTAAGTCAAGAGTTTACAAAACTAACCGTATCTAAACGTTTAGGGATTAAAGATATCCTTGGAACTATGAAACCTAGCAGGTGTTATTATGTAAGTTTATATATCTAATGAAAAACAATACAATTTTACTTATTCTGGGGTCTTCAGTTATTTTATACCTAAAATGAATTAATTAGTTTAGTAGAATTTAATTTGTGGAGAAATATTGTATTTTCTAGATTGTAATGTTATGCAATACCTACATATGGAAGATAAAGGAAATTGATAGTAAGCGAAACATTACACGTACAGTTTAGCCCAAATTTATTGCACAGCGTTGAATCATCATCAGTATTTTACTTTTTTTGCTTCTTCGCTTTAAGTAATTGCCTACCAACATCTTGTCTTCTTTGCACGGTTATTCAAGTTTTAAAATTTTGGAGAACTATAACAAACCAATCAAAGTAAAAATATTTGGAAATAGTACTCATTTATTTTTCTAAATTTTTTTATGACATTTTTGTTTATATTTTGTAATAACAGTTAATACGACGGTTTTTTAAAATAAACTGAACCTGATACAAAAAAAATTATTATTTTATACTTTTTCCCAAACTTGAATAAATAATAAAAATTAATAAATTAAACAAAATACAACAAAATCTACTATGTAGTATTTTTTCATATATTAGAATAAATTGTATTTAAAATAGACTAAACAAAGTACAACAGAATCTACTATTTAAAACTTTTTAACGAACCAGAATAAGCAGTATAAATTTCAAAAGAAGAAATCCCAAAAACATTTGTTACAAAAAAATCTCAAACACAAGTTACTACAGAATTGTAGCAAAATTCATTCTCATAGAAAATGCACTACAACTTATTACATGAAAAGTGTAAAGGCAGCAGCTCAAAATTATTATTCTAATAGGTGTGCTTTTTCTCGACATTTATTTTCATTTCTTAAGGAAGGTATAATTATCTAGATATTTATTTACTTTCAAGCTGGAACACGATTGCGTGATTCCTGTTACAGCAAATCTATGTTTTGGATTTCCGGAACATTAACTTTTTAAAACCTTGATTGTTTTCTACTTCAAAGTTTTTAATTACAGCTTGTCTCAAATGTTAGCTAAAATCTGAATCAATTGGACTGTGAACGGCCGAAATCTTATTTATTTAATGTCAAAATATATCTGTCTTTTACCGAGTAAAAATTGGAAAGTCACACTACGAACTAAATCAAAAGGAATTCACCTTTTTAACACTTTTTGTTTGTTTGATCTGTGTAAAATCTCGATTATAGAAGAAACAGGATTTTAATAGAATACTTAGGTGCCGCGATAATTGACCAAAAACCCACATGTCTATTGTTGTTTAGTTCTCAGCCATTGCCATTACAAATTATTAACTTTTATTCTTTAGTTAGTCTAATAGTAATAGCTTGCAAAATGTAGAATGTGATTTCGTCTCTTCGACGACCGGAAATACTTACATGCTATATGAACGTCAGACCGTTATGGTTCAACAACACGAATTGAAAAACTATAAATAGCATAAATTGCAGAAATAGGACACAGTTTGTTAAAAAATGCAGCAGAATTTTCCCATGGATATAGGCTTGCAATATGATCTTTTTTAGAATTTTTCAAAGCCTTTTCAACTTTTAGATAATCCAATTTGTTTATTTTTAATGTCACTATTATTGCGATTAGCCATGGAGTGCATGTTAGGTACGTCACAAGTCTATTGCGAGAGTATAAAAACGTATGCTTTGACAAAACGCCTTTGTCACGGTATTAGCTTTAACTTTAATTTTAACTCATTCTCTATTGTCACGTGTCATTTTGATGCAAATCAAATTCGTATGCAATATTTGTACGTAGTATTATTATTACTTAAACCTTAAATTAAGCGCCTTTTTCTGAATATCTACATGACCTCCTGTTGAAAATTGTGTCGTTGGCTATAACGCTCTCCTGATGTTCATCGGTCAATGAGAAAGGGTTGTTTGACGTAAGTGGGAGTTAAATATCGTTCCCGGGAGGTTTCCGATGGTGTACTGAACACTTTTTACCAGCACTTCGACGTAAAAGGTGTGCTGATATGGTTCCGTTTTTCTTTTTTATCCCGTCTAATTATTCTGTAGCTGAGTCTCTTCTGCAGTAGAATTAGATGATGTTCCGTCCAACCCTGTATATATTAATTTAGTTTCTTATATTATTATTATTATTATTATTATTATTATAAACTTTAAGTTTATTAGTTAATGGTAATATCTGCATTTTATTTTAAATTAATTTGATAAACCCGGTCGCGTTGCACCTTACTCTTTTCTCGATGTTATAAAAAGAGTAAGCGCACGACGAAGTATAAGAAATACTTCGGCACAGCTTGCATCGACCTTTATGGTTTCGGAGGCTGCATGAGACTTGAAATCATCAGGGTAAGGGGATGTTTAGGGAATATCTGAATGTTAAAATTTAAATATCAAGACACTTGTTTACACAACTGTAAAATAACTTAGAGAAACAAAAGTTAAAACACGATAAGAGAAATTTGGCTAAATATGTATATTAATACTCAAGTTATTACAATTCTAAAGGCATGTATAAGATATATGCTTGTGTCATTAACATAGTAGACATCGCTATATATTTTAACATGATATAATTCACATATTTAATAAAATGTACACGAGAAAATTTCTATAGAGAAGTCAAAATAAATAATCTCTGTTTAGAAACTCAAAATTTTACTTAATGCAGTAGTAAATCAAAAAGTAATCATAATTGTAATAATGTCATGTAACAAATTGCACATGAAATGAAAGTTCAAGTAATAAACCTTTTCACCATAAGAAACTTCATGAAGATCCAAATGTTTACATATTTTTAGGTTATGTATTGGATAACTATATTTGAAATCACTTAAGATAAGATTATATATTAGAGAATTCTATTTGAAATCAATTAAGGTAAGTAAAAGGTAATTAATAATCAATACAAAATATTTGTAGTGACAAAGACAAATTTAAATAGAGGTTAGGCCTCTATTTTAACAGAAAAACGATAAGGTAAGTTTAAATTTCATACTACCTGTAGTATCAGTAATTGAACCAATACTAAGTTACTTAATTTACAGGAATCCTTTAATATCCAGGAAACAGAGATATCCTGCGTTGGAGGAATTCCTAGTGTAGGTACAAAACAAACATGTGGTCAACTTCGAATGTTGTCCTTAACAGATTTCTGTTCCATAAAATTAAACTTGTAGATATTTTTCAATAAGATAATAACTGAGCATCATAATGTAATGTAGAAAGAAACGAAATATAAAATTCTTGTGATGAGTATTTATTTTACATCATCTGGTTGTGCGAAAAGCAACTTTTCCATGTGAAAAATCCGAATGAGAGAAAACACGTCGCCGTGATGCATACTTGACCGGAGAAAAAACCGGAGGAACATATGTTACAGGAACATATATTACAGGAACACATATTACAGGAACACCCTAGAAAATTCAGTTGTGTTACGAAAGTGACAATCTAACACGCGGTGCAAAGGAAAATTAAATCCATTAATATCTTACCATCAGAATACATATTTGATGGGCTTAACGAAGAAAACACTTCTTCATCCATTAGATAACACATCTAGAAATATATTTAAATGTTAATTTAGGATTTATAATTAGAAAATTTACATACCAGGTAACACATGAGGCAAGGTAGGAATTCAAATCAGAAATGCAGTGCCAGATAAGCAATCAGGTATTCGAGAAATGAAAATTTGACACTTCAAATAAATTATTTTCGGCCATCTTCGGGATGGACGATCTCTAGCAATTATTCTCAATAATACAAAATTAGAACCACTCCAGTTGTGACTTTGGAATAAACACTTCAGAAATAACCAATAGGAAAATTTCATATAATTATAATACAGAATTAGAACCACACCAGTTGTGCTTTTAGTATAAACACTTCAGGAATAACCAATAGGAAAATTTCATATAGATATATTTATTTGTACTATGTAAACAAATTAGCAACTTGTGGATTAAAACTAATAATCCAGGATTGTGCGAGATAAATTCTTATAGAAAATATATTATATAATAAAGAGAGTAATTTCATATTTAAATGTAGGTATAAGCATTTATATGCTAATAGTGCCAAGCACAGATGTAACATGCTAAAATATACGCAAAAAGGCATGTTACAGCGTTATATATCACCTTCAATGTTCTATGTTGTTGCCATATATGTTGGGTAATTGCGCGGCCTGGCACAGTCCATTGTCGCCGCTATAACAATAAGTTTCTGTTTCGGAGGTCAGTTCCCGTATCGGACTACCTCACCGCTTTAATTAATTTTACGAGTGCAGTAAGAAGTGTTCTGGATCCAAGAATCTTCACCACTCTAACTGTACATCAGGTAAGAATATTGAAGGCCGCATTGTTTAATACCTGTTTGGTGATACACCCGCTTTCTCCTCATGAATAGCTTTTCACGTACTTAACATTAAATTTTGATCCATGCGAGCCAGATATTACCAGTAGCAGATATATGCATTATAATTTATATCATAATTATTAATCATTTACCTGAGGTCAAGTTTGTGTTATCAAACATATTGTATTAATAATACAAATGTTATATTACTTGAATTGCATTCATTCCCATTATTTATCGTATTTGATACAAAGTTCATTTTCTATAAAATTTTAAAGAAAATTTGTGCTTTAGTTATTATTTAAAACGGCTAGGAAACTCAAAAAGTTTAAATTTGCACGATACACGCAGATTCAAAGTTTACAAGAAATACAAGAAATCGCGCAATCGACCGTTTCCAATGTCGAATACCATAATTTATTTAAATCGCACCTTGAGCATATGATTAAATTAGAGGAAGCCTTCTATCAAAGTCACAATAACATTATGCCCTTGATCGCCACGGATAAAAACGCGAAAGATGTGTTTGAGGTTGAAAAAAAAACGAAATCGTTTGATCGTTTCTTTTATTTCATCAAGTCCATCAAAATGAAACTATTTGTATCTAAACTGCCAGAACCTAGCACTGTTGTTTCTACCGCTCCCCCAAAATTAAAATTAAATTAATCTTTGTTGCAGATCTCCTCCCTTGGGGGCGATGTCTCCATGTTCAGAGGTTTCATTGATTTATACGACTCCCTCATACATACTAACCCGGAATTGTCGCCAATAGACAAATTCGCGTATTTAAATACACTTCTTCAAGATCCGGTTTTACTCGTCATTAAAAATTTCTATTTAA
Organism: Platerodrilus igneus; assembly: GCA_036346225.1. Classification (NCBI taxonomy): domain Eukaryota; kingdom Metazoa; phylum Arthropoda; class Insecta; order Coleoptera; family Lycidae; genus Platerodrilus; species Platerodrilus igneus. Next base: position 11,874,149 of record JARFIW010000791.1, read on the forward strand.
CTGAAAGTCATTATACATTCGCGTACAATAAACTGCGCAGTAAATGTGAAAATATCTGCCAAATTACGAGTGTGTATTGGGCAAATTTGGACAATTTCCTCAAACTACACTCTGATAACCGGTTGAGGAATGGAGCTTTATTTTAGCTCAGATGCTTTTATATCGACTGGACGTACACACAGCTCGAGGTTTTGAGTTGCAGAACGATCCCACTACCATTCCTACGTATACTGAATTCATTACATATCTAAACAAAACATGTAAATCCCTGAGCAACTTATCTATAAATCACAAATAAGACATGAACAAAATTGTTCACGCGCAGAGCCGACCAGGTTCACGTCCCAATGTTTCAATGTTAGTCCGCACTACCAATCGTGTTGCTAAGTGCCCGCATTGCAAAGTTGACCATCCGCTATATACAGGCCTCGCCTTTTAAGAATTAACCCCTAACAAACGCTATAATTTTGTAAAAGAACGCAAACTTTGCATTAAGTGTCTAAGCAATTCGCATACTTTTTCCAAGTGTAAATCGATAATGACTTGTCGCAATTGTCACCAGCGGCATCATTCCTCGTTACACTTTAAACCCCCGTTAGAATCGCTTTCAAAAAGTAGTGTTTCTACTACTGTTCCTCCCCGCTTTGAGAACCTGCGAATTTCCACCAGTAAGTCGTTTCCCCTCTGCTTCCAATAATTCCAATGTTGTATTATTTAACACGAATCCCCCAAAAAAAAGATGGTTTTATTGTCTACTGCACAAATTGAAGTTTGTGATCGTTTCGGTAATTTTCGAAAGTTTTGCTGCTTGTTGGATAGCGGTAGTATGACTTCAATTATTACTCAACAATGTGTTAAGCGCTTAGATTTAAAAACTACTCCGTTACCTCTTACCCTTAACGAGCTTGACTCTATGCAGACCGTGGCTACTCACGGCGCTGTTTCTGTCTTAATCAAACCAGTGAACAAAATGAATCCTTTTTTTTAACATTGGCGCAGTAGTCCTACCTCAGATTTGTGAAAACCTACATACTACTTGCGTCAACGTCAACCAGTTTTCAAAACCCGGTCCTATAGATTTATTACTAGGAGCCGGTGTATTTACACAAATTCTAATAAATGTCGTGTTCCTGTTGAACACCATACACCCATAGGCATAAATACTGTTTTCGGATATATTTCAATGGGATCGATTCCCGCGTCAAGCACCCCGCAGGTTACCGCTTTACTTTGCCCTACGAACCAAGAATCCTCCCTGAAAAAATTGTTTCCAAATTTTGGGAAGTCGATTCAATTTCCGACGCCCAAATCTTTTCAGTAGCGGAAAAGAAAGCTACAATTATTTTTAAAGAAACACATACGCGGACATACCAGGGCCAATATGTAGTTTCTTTTCCCTTTAAGGTTGCTGGTCCCACGTTACCGGAAGCAGCGATTTAGCAATACAAAGATTTCTTTCCTTAGAACGACGCCTTCTCAAACAGCCTTTTGTATATCAACAATATAAAGATTTTCTTCAAGAATACATCGATGTTCAACACACGCAGCTTATCACTAAGGGTCACTTTAATCATTCTTATTATATACCTCACCATTGTGTTATAAAACCTTACAGTGTTAGCACTAAGCTTCGCGTGGTTTTTAATGCCTCCGCTCAATGTATTTCCGGAGGTTCACTAAATGATCATTTAATAAGTGGTCCCAAACTTTAAAGAGACCTAACTACACTGTTCTTATAATTCCGTCTGCATCGTTACGTCCTCACTGCAAATATTCGTCAAATGTATCGGCAAATCCTTATCGCACCCGATCAGCGTTATTATCGACGGATTGTGTGGCATTTCTTTCCTGATGATCCGATTCAGGATTTTCATTTATGGAGACAACTGCGCTCCATTTCTTGCCATACGTACTCTTTTGCCACTTGCCGATGATGAAGGTCGACCCTTTCTTCTACCCACTTTCGCTCTTCGTCATCATACCGATATTGATGACGTAGTGACAGGTCGAGATACTTTACAATCCGCCTTGAATTTAAGAGAGCAGCTTGTAATCCTTTAAAATGAGGTCGCTTCGACCTGCACAACTGGTCCAGTACTGATGCCAATTTGCTTAACGGCATTCTCGCCCCTCAACGGTGCTTGCAACCGCATTGTTTTGAGGATCCTTCTGATCCTACCGTGAAGGTTTTGGGTCTCCACTGGAACTCCTCTTCAGATAATTTCCTTTTCGTGGTCAACCCTATACTTACTCCTTGTACAAAACGTAATATTCTTTCTAATCTATCCCTCATTTTTGACCCGTTAGGAATTCTCTCCCCTCTTTCCTTTTTAATAAAGCATTTTCTCAAACGTTTTTGGACTCTCAAACTAGATTGGGATGCCCGTCCACCACCGGAGTTTTGTCGTTTATGGGAAAGATATGTTGAGAGCCTTCCTTTTCTTGCAGATTTTTTCTTACTGCGCTCTCTAGTCCAATTTCACTGCAAGTCGTGTGAGGTACATTGTTTTGGGGACGCTTCGGAACCCGGCTACTGCGCCGTCGTTTATTTTCGTTTTCTTAACGGTGCTAAAGAACCTATAGTTCGTTTAGTATGCGCGAAATCTTAAGTATCTCCATTGCGACTCCTTTCCCTGTCAAGGTTGAAATTGCTAGCCGCTGCCTTATCTGCTAAATTACTAGATTTTGTTCTGAATGTGTTTTCTTCTCATCTCACCTTCAATGTTCTATCTTGTTGCCACATATGTTGGGTGATTGCGCGGTCTAGCACCGTCCATTGCCATTGCTAGAACAATAAGTTTCTGTTTCAGAGGTCAGTTCCCGTATCGGATTACCTCACCGCTTTAATTAATACGAATGCAGTAAGAAGTGTTCTGAATCCAAGAATCTTCGTCGCTCAAACTGGACATCAGGTAAGAATATAGAAGACCGCATTGTATAATATCTGTTTGGTGATACACCCACTTTCTCCCTCTGAGTAGCTTCTGTGTACTTAACAGATGGTTACGGACACCCATCTCCCTGTAGTTGTCGTGAAGACGTTTCACTATTGTAAATACGCATTCACTTAATGTCAAAAACCTCTATAGTTTTGTATGTATCAATTTAGGTAAATCTCAAAATTTTTAAAATCTAACACTACATATGGTAAAACTAAGCAAAAATGCGTTCGTGTACACCTATTCTAGATTGTCTGTTTTACCTGGCAAGTTAATAGATAGTCCCTTGTGGTTAATTTAGTTGCTTGAATTTTATAGTATCTATGGAATCAACAAGAGTCAATATAAAACTAGTAATGCAAGTGTCAAAACTACCACAATTTATTGAACCTTTTGTCAAACAGTGAATTGCGTAAAAGAATTAAGCGTTTTTTTTTAAATATATCATCGACATTCAATTTTAAGAAATTGTTTTGCTGTAAAGTGGTTGAATTATATATTGATTAAAAGCAAGGTATTAACAGATTTCAAATATTTGAGAGAGTTCTACTACGAACATTACGCTGACTTTATTGGGAATAAAATAATTCAGTAGACTATAAAAACAAAAATTGTTATTAAAGCAAATTCTCTATTGCCACGTGTTTATAATTATTGAACTTGCCTTACACAGAACCAAAATTTTTAATATTCTAATTGTCAACATAGTAAGTAAATAAGAAATCAATAAAGTGGTTTATAAAGGTTTAAGGGCTTATGAGGGTAAATAAAATCAGTATTCAAGCTTTAATTAAAACCCGTTTCTTTAGTACAACTTACCAATAGCATAAAAAATTTAAGCGCCATTAAAATTCTGTTTAGCAGCAAGAAACAGCAGGCACTACGCTACTGCAAACGTCCAATAAAACATCACTCTGTTAAGAGAAAACAACAGAACCTCGAATATTGTAACGTAGCATCCACTCTAACTTATATCCACAACAAGCAATATAATTACATGATTAACTAGTTTAAAGAAAGTTGTCATTGGTTTTATGCCGTATCAACTTTCCAACTTTCAACAAGCACAGTGTGCAAAGACTTACTACGAAACTTATCCTTTTTGAATAATGGCGGACAGGTAACGAGAGGAATATTTCTCTTTTCGACGTATATACCTGTCAGACACTTTGTGTTTAGTTTTAAAAAGACGAAGAAACACTGACAAAGCTGAGAAAACAGTAATATATGAAAACGTAATTGAGATGTATGTAATTCAGAAGTATGCATCTTGTATATTCAATTAAACTAGAACAGTAAGAAGTAATTACTATCGAATTGTATTTTGGAAAATGTTTTGTAACATTCCTATGAAATATTTATAATTATATTTCTTATAATAGTTTCTGTTTTGGTAAATCCCACTAATAGGGTTATGGTTATTACCTTTGAAAAATAAAATTTTGGTTTACATGCTTTCTTGATTTAAGGAGGGGTTATTTTCATATCTCACATTGTTAAAACTCGAAGGTTGTCAAATTCATTATGGCGATTTTTAAGATTGAGAATGATATCATTGCTACCTTGTTCTAAAGTAATGCCGTTTTATCATTCATTTGTTTTGATTAATAATATAATACGTTGGCCCTTATAGCATCTTCGCCTTGGAAAGAAGAAAATTTACACGCAAAATTATGCCGAGAATGAAATAGAAAAACCTTTTCGTTGGTACAAATTAATGTTTTAGTTAGATAGTTTTATGTTTGATATAAAAAAAAACGACAAAAGCAATTTTAATTTGCAATTTTAATTCATTTTTTTCTACCGAAGAGGTTGAAAACTTCGTCATTACCGTTAAAAGACATAACATGAAAGCTTTGGTAGGTACAGTTAACCTTTGAATAGTAAGGCATCGAACAAATTAATGTGATTAGTCAATTAAGTTTGGAATAATACCCTACCAGATTGTTGACTTTTAATTTCAGAAGCAATTGGTTCCCATATATAGACAACTTAACGTTGGAAAAGAGCACGTTATTTAAGAACATCAAATCTTTTAACAAAGTCCCAGAAGTCCTGTAGGATCTATTTAGAACGAATTGAGTTCAGAATATTATTGATTTTAGTTGTTTCAAAAGGTATCGACAGCCAAACTTCACCAGGTATTTATGATAAAGCTTCTGAAACTATAACCCTGAAGCGGTAATAAATTACAGCTCCCAATCACAATAGAATTTCTCATACATTCAATGTTTTATACACTATTCATTTTATGCTTTACGAGGAATGTAAATAACTACCATATCCTGTTTTGTGTGTTACATATTTTCAGGCGTAAGCATGATTGATATTAATTCAGTTCATTAAAGAATTATTGTACTTGTAAATTGTCATGCATGCGTTTTAAATTATAATGGTCAGTTAATATCTGAGGTCATGTATTGTTACGTTCATTTCCGGCAGTAAAACCGTATCCGTTATTTAGTTATTCATTTACATCGATTCCGTTTCTACTCGTCAATCCTCCAACAACACCCGGTATATTACATTTTTCTAACAATTTTCAATTCAAATCTAGTTGCTTTGAAACGAAACGTTTATCCTATAAATTATTTAGTTTATATCCTGTGTTAGGTATCCCAGAACTCGTTATACATTGCGATAACGTGTAATTACTTTCTCCATTGTTTCAATCTAAAACTCTTAGAAATAACGTATTGAACTATCCTATAATACCGTGTTTCCAAATTTGCTAATCACGTTTGATAACATCAATATTACTTGGAGCTCTGGTTATTTAGTTAAACAAAATTAATATTCACTTTCTCTTCCTTATATACGACGAAAACATTCGTTATATTTTTGTCGTTTCCGTTTTCTTCGTGGGAATTTCGCGCACGCAATATAGCGTGCTTCTTCTTCTGGTGGCCCTAAAGCCACGATGGATTGCAGCCTCTCGTTGTGACGAGAGGACCCGCGAATGGCGTCATCCCGAGAATATCTGTTTCGCGCTGTCCTTGGAGACGGTGTGATTAGCCTACACCTTGGACATGCTAGTGAGTGTTTCTTCCATATTTACGTTGAAACCATATCTATATGGACCTTATCTTTTAAACTCAGGCATTCACAAAATTAATCCGCATATCCAAAAATTATGGTATTATTTTGCTATTTATTGCCCTGCTATGAATGCGCAGTACCATTTGTTTTAAATAACTGGAAAAAATGTTATGCTACTTATTAATGTGTAAATGGTTTAAAGTGATTACCTTTAGAGGAGATGATGTTTGTCAATAATATTGTATTTATTACGACAACGTAATGTACTGAATTTTGTATTTACACCGATACTGTAAGGCTGTGGTTTTTAGAGCTGTAATTGGGTAATTTTTCTTTGAGTAGTTAATAAGGGGAGAGACCCAAAAGCTACAGCTCGCCATTTTAAGAAGTAATTCTTTTTTTGTTCCTCTTGACATATGTGTATTGTGGTTATTGATTTTGGTTCTTGTTTTTTTTGTTTTGGTATACTACACTACTATGTCTAACCAGAATGTTACTTAGAATAATTACAATTAGCACTAAATCGTGTTAATTTCTCTTCTTTATTTCAGGCTTCCCTTTAGATAATGTTATTTTGTATGTGTAATACCCCGCCCCCTCACCGATTGAGCCCGGTTATACTTACTCTTCTTTCTTTGTTTTTTTTATGTTAGACTACTTTCGTATAAACGGACGGGTTAATTAAAAAAACATTAACTTTAGAAACCTTTCTAGTAAGGATTTTACAATACGAAGCGTTTGTTAAAACTCTAATCAGAAAAAAGAAGAACACTTATGATACTTTCGTATAAGTAGATGGGTTAAGTACAAAAAGCAAAAGCATTAAAGTTCGGAACTTTTCTAGTAAGGATTTTACCAAAAAAAACATTAGCGTATGTAATTTTAAATTGGGTTTACTCCTGGGTATGTTAGAAAAGGAAACCAAGTCACACGCATGTGTCGGGATACTTATCTGGTCAGCCCTCGGAAGCGAATTGACATAGCATCGCTGCGGTAGTCAGCAACAACCATGATATTACCGTAATCGCAACGGCGGTCTACATGCAAGAGCAGTTGATCTACATCAAGGAATAATTGGGATACGCAACAAGCAATTTAGCCTCCAGCTAAGATCTAAAAAACAGGAAAACATTACTAATATTAGCAACTCAGGAGCGCTTACCGATACACACCAAATCTACACATTTGATAAAGAAGAAACGTGTAACGCTCTTGGAGTAACGGAACGAGTAGTTTTTACAGTGTCCAATTCCGTAGCCATCAGCTTGTCTTCTTGTGTGCCCGTTTCATGCCAAAATCCTTTTCATCGCCCGTTATCATCCTTAAGCCAAACCTGCTGAACGTGTCAACCTCTTCCTCAAGACCATGCTTGCTCCTTATATACGTGACGACCAACGTCATTGGGATGTGGACCTCCCAAAAATTTCTTGTGCAATCCGCACCTCCAAGCACGAAATCATAGACTGCACTTCGTTCTTTGCTCTATTTGGTCGTGAGCATATTATTTCAAGCGATTATTTCCGGCAGCTGTACAAAATAAACGACATGTATATTCCGGACCTCGAGCATCCTTCACCAGATCCTGAACACTTTAAAAACATCCGTTCCCACATTCTTAAAAAACTTTCTGCCAGTTATCGAAAAATTTACAGCTTCTATAATCTTCGCTGTCGTCCTCTCTTATCAACTAAGCAATTCCGTATGGCGCCGTAATTTCGCTCTGTCCGACGCTTCACGTCATTTTAACGCCAAACTTGTTCCTAGATTCCTTGGTCCTTTTCCCATTTCTAAAGTCGTTCCTCCCTGGACCTATGAACTTACCGATCCTTCCGGTCACAAATCTATTTGGAATGTCAAGGACCTAAAACCTGTCCATCCTGACAATGCTAATGCCCCAGATCTAGCTCTGTTTTCTTTTTGGCGGCGCAAACGCCTGAAGCCCAATACCTAGTCCTCGCGCCCCAGATTCTTATGCCGACTTTGCTTTCCTTACGACTTGATTTTTGGACTTTACGATCAATTTATTTACTTCCTGTTCTGCTAAGTTTTCTTTCTTTTTCTTTCACCCGTGTGGGTCCGGGAATAAAATAGCCCCATGATACAACCTGCTTATCGTAAGAGGCGACTACAGCGGTCCAACACATATACATACGCACACTTTATACACGCACACTACATACACACACAGTTCATACACACACACACACTCATACACACACACCCCACACACACATACACACACACACACATACACACACACACACACACACACACACACTCATACATAACTACACTGGGATTATGTTTTATTTTCTTTTCAGTAATTCTTAAGGTTTTTTTTGTGGTTCTGGTACTTGTTGCTTGGTGTTATTCTTTTGGGTATTTTCAAGTGTTTTCAAGTTTGCTAATCACGTTTGATAACACCAGTATTACTCGGAGCTCTGGTTATTTAGTTAAACAAAATTAATATTAACTTTCTCTTCTTTACACACGACGAAAACGTTCGTTATATTTTTGTTGTTTCCGTTTCCTTTGTGGTAACTTCGTGCACGCAATACAACGTGCTTGTTCTTCTGGTGGTCCTAAAGCCACGATGGATTGCAGCCCCTCGCTATGATGGGAAAACCCGCAAATGGCGTGATCCCGAGAACATCTGTTTCGCGTAGTCCTTGTAGACGGCGTGACTAGCCTACACCTTGGACATGCTGGTGAGTGTTTCTTCCTTGTTTACATTGAAACCATATCTATTTGGACTATCCCTTTTAAGCTCAAGCATTCACAAAATTAATCCGCGCATCCGAAAATAATGGAATTATTTTGCTATTTATTGCCCTACTATGAATGTAGTACTATCTGTTTTAAATAACTGAAAAAAATGTATGCTACTTATTAATGTATAAATGGTTTAAAATGATTACCTTTAGGGGAGATGATATTTGTCAATAATATTTTATTTATTACGACAATCTTATGTTCTGAATTTGGTATTTACACCGATACTGTTGGGCAGTGGTTTTAGAGCTGTAATTGGGTAATTTTTCCTTGTGTAATTTATATGGGGAGGGACCTAAAAACTAGAGCTCGCCATTTTAAATAGTAATTCTTTTTTTGTTTCTCTTGACATATGTGTATTGTGGTTATTGATTTTGTTTTATGTTTTTTTTTTGGTATACTACACTGCTATGTCTAACCAGAAAATTATTTAGAATAATTGTTATCATCATTAGGTCTTCAGTCCTAGAACTGCTTGGACGCGTACCCTCATTGTTTCCTAGTCTGAACCAACCTACACATTCGCTGAAATTTGCTCAGTCTGTATCTATCCCTATCTGTGTGCGAAAGTCTGACCTCGGTCTACTCCTACATATCTTTTCCTATCTCTGCTTGCAATATATCCCGTACTATTCCCAAGAAATGCCATAGAATGTATCCTGTTCTTCTATATCTCCTATTTTTTCGTTTTCCACAAATATCGTTATTCCTCTACTATTTCTACAACCAATTTGTTATTAACTTTGTCTGACCATGCTAACATGCTCATACATCTCAAGCACAACATTCCGGAAGGCTTCTATCGCTTTCTGTCTGCTTTTCTTACTGACCCTATTTCGTAGATGTACTGTGCTGTGCTCCACACTACGCTTTGAACAGTTTTCTTCTCGTATCTATGTTCATTGTCTTTGAACATAGCAGTTGTTTTTTCTTGTTTGATGTAGTTCGGTCATGTTCTATTGTTTTACAGTTTGGACCATATTTCCCAGATATTCAGTGGTATGTGAAGAGGGGGGGGGGTAAGCAGCCTTTGGCTGCCCAGTTCCCTCCGCACTTGAACCTTTGTCGAATTAATAGTTTTTCCAATTTATCCTTTTGCACAATGAACATTAGTTGAAAACATTTCACAACCAACACCTGTAGTTGTTAATAATAATCATCAGATTTAAGAGTACTGGTTTTTTCGTCATTGGGTTTTATGTTTTGAAACTGGTTGGACTTGTACCTCAGTTTATTTATGTTCTGGGCTAGCCCACCCTGTTCCCTGCAATTCTCACAACAGCCTATATACAGCTCAATTCTTTTCTATTGTTTTCTAGTTATATGCCCTAATTCACCGAGATTCAGTGGTATGTGAAGGGGGTTAAGCAGCCTGTGGCTGCCAAGGATCTCCCAACACTTAGACATTTGCCGTATTAATAGTTTTCCAGTAAATCCTTTCGCACAATTAACATTAGTTGAGAGTATTGCAAAACCAATATCTGTAGTTGTTTATAGTAATCACCATGTTTAAGTACAGTTATTATTATTGTTATTCGTTTTTCCATCTTGCGACTGGTTGGAAGCGTACCTCCATTGATTTCTATTCTGAGCTAGCCTACACATTTCCCTGAAATTCTCACAGCCTACATCTTTCACTATCTATGTGCAGTAGTCTAACTTAGGTCTACCTCTACTTCCCTTGTTTCCTATCTCTGCTTCTAATATATTTCGCACTATTCCCTCACGTCTTAGTTTGTGGCCTATCATCCTATCTCTCCTATTTTTTACTGTTTTCCACATACTTTTTTCTTCCCCTACCATTTCTAGTACCTTTTTGTTCTTAACTTTGTCTGTCCATGATATCTTCATCATACGTCTGTAGCACCACATTTCAAAAGCTTCTACCTTTTTCTTACCTGCTTCTCCTACTGTCCAGGCTTTACAGCCATACAGTGCTGTGCTCCACACATGTTTTAAGCAATCATTTCCTTGTTTCTATGTTTGTGGTCTTTGAACACAGTAGCTGCTTTTTCTTGTTAAATGTAGCACGACCTTGTGCTAATCTTTGTTTGATATCTTTTGTACTTTTCCTATATTGCGTTATTTGACTTCCTAGGTAGCAGAAATTCTTAACCTCTTGTAAGTTCTCGTTACCTATATGCATTCGTGTTTTTGATTTATTTTCCTCTTTTTTACATACTAGAACTTTAATTTTATTTTTGTTAATTTTCATACCATATCTCTCCGTTAGAACTGTTTCCATTTCATTAAGAGCAGCTTCTAACTCTTCTTTGCTAGATGCTAATACCGCTATATCATATGCAAATCAAAGCATATCAATCTTTTGTCCCTGCATATTAATTCCAAATGCCTTCCTGAATTTGACGGTATTCATTGCCTCCTATATGAACAAGTTAAAAATTAATGGGGATAAGGCACATCCCTGTCTCACCCTTTTCCTAATATTTACTTCTCTACTTTCTTGCTCTAATTCTATTACCGCCGTTTGCTCTTTGTATAAGGTATGTACTATCCGTCTGTCCTTAAAACTCATTTCAATCTTTTTGAGTATTTCGAACATTTTTTTCCATTTTACATTGTCGAATGCTTTTTTCAGATCTACAAACTCTATATATACGCTTGCCTTCTCTATTGTTTTCTCCATTATCACCCTCATAGCTAAAATAACCTCCCGTGTTCCCCTGTTGCGCCTATACCCAAATTGATCTTCCCCCAGTATTTCTTCAGCTCGTTTTTCCATTTGTCTAGTTAATATTTTTGAAACGTGTGCTGTCAAAGCTATTGTTCAAAAGCTTTCACATTTATCCGCGTCTTTTTTTTTTGGTATAGTTACTATGATGTTACGTTTTAAATCTTTGGGTATCTTGCCTCTATCATACATATAGCTTATAAGTCGAAAGAGACATTCTGTTACTGCGTGTCCAGCGGCTTTTAGAGTTTCTGCTTGCACTTTATCTGTACCTGGCGCCTTGCCATTTTTCAGACTCTTTAATGCTAATTCAAACTCATCTCTAAGTATAGGATATCTCAGGTCATCATTTTCAATGTCTGATTCCTGTTATATTGCTGTTAGTTCCTCTCCTGACTATAAATTCTCTATATATTCCTGCCATCTAGCTACTTTCTCTACATTTTCTATATTGACGTTTCCTTCCGCGTTTCTAATATTTTTGCTATATGGTTTTGTATCCCTAAAATTTATTCTAATTAATTTGTATACTTTGTCTGTCTTTCCTATTTCCGTCTTAGTTTGTACCTCTTTGCACTTTTCATCAATCCATTGTTCTTTAGCTTTCCTGCATTTGCGAATAATTTCCCATTTTATGGTTTTGTATCTCTGTTTTTCTGTTTTGTCTGATCTATTTTTGTATTTTCATCTTCTTTCTATTAAATTTAGGATATCCTTTGCTATCCATGGTTTCTTGTTTTCTTTTTTGTGTATACCCCAGAATATCTTGGGCCGCCATGTCTAGGGTGGATTTAATGCTATTCCATTCCATTTCTACTTCTAGAGTATCAGAAAATTTCCCGATACCTTTTAGCAATTCATTTGACCTTTTTTCAAATCTTTCATGGATATCTTTATCTTTTAGCTTCTCAAAGTCAAAGTGCTGTTTTCCGTTTCTCTTTTTCAAATTTTTAAATTTAAGTGCGGCCTTCATAATTACGATGTTGTGGTCAGTGTCTATATCTGCTTCCGGGTAGCTTCTATACAATTTTTTACTTGATTTCTAGCAATAATGTCTATAATTGTCTAACAATAATGTAATCTATTTGGTATCTTCCTATATCTTCTGGCATCTTCCACGTGTATCGTTTTTTAGCATGATATATAAATAATGTGTTGGTGATGATTAAATTGTTCTTGTTGCAAAATTCTACCAGCCTATTTCCCCTGTCATTTCTCGTGCCTAAACCAAATAAATCTACTATCGCTCCGTCCCTACCCTCACCTACCACTGCATTAAAATCCCCCGTAATTATTAAATTTTCATGTCCTTTTACGTATCTTAGTGTGTCTTCAATATCGTTGTAGATCGCCTCTATCTCTTCCTCACTGTAGCTAGAGGTGGGCATGTATACTTATATTGTTACTGTATTTACTGTATTATGAGTACACTTTTGTTCTTTTGTAAGTAGTTTTCTACACGTCGTCCAATTTTTTTTCGCATAACTATTCCCACACCCGAATTTCCTTCCTCCGATCCTGTATGAATTACTACAAAGCCTCCACTCCAAAAATCCCCCGCTTCTGGCCAGCGGTCTTCGCTGATTTCTATTATGTCTAGTTTTCTATACTTTTCTATACTTTCGGATCACATCCCCCGCAGTAGTCCCATCCCGGAGATCCGAATGGGGGACTATTTTACCTCCGGAATTTTTTACCCCAGAGGATGCCTACAGGTGGTACGGAGGAGTTAATAATTTATTTTCTTTCAGGTCTTATTTAATTTTTGTTGATATTATACCCTGCCCACTCACCGACTGAGCCCGGTCAATTTCTCTTTCTTTCTTCTTTGTTGTTTTTTTTTGTTGACTACGTCGCTGCACGTAGCAAGGTAGCACTTTGTCTTGATGAATTTCGTTCTTCATAAGGATTCTTTTGGGGATTTAATAAATTGGTTTATAGGATATTTAGGATGTTTATGGTTTAATACGTGAATCTGACTCCATAAGCGTAATAGAACATTTAGATGAACTAACTGTTTTATTCGTGGTCACTTTAGTGAAACATAACCTACTAAATTGATATTTTACAACAGATATGCAGATAGTAAATATTTCTGGGACCAATTCCTTTATTATTTCCTTAATTTTAACGTTAGTAGGTATAGCTGCTTGTGGATATGAAGCGGACAATGATCGCATAGCACTTTTGATACGGATCTTAACAACAAAGTAAGAAATCTTAGCTATTGTTCTGTGACAGTTGATGCGGTTAAAAGGCGCCTCACAGCTTGTTTTATAAAGACGTCAACCGCTGGTACACATTTATTATTATTAATATTTGATTTTTAGCTACCAAACTAGCAAGTTTTAAAATAATATCTCTCCATAAAATATTCTGTATTATGGTCAAATATTTAAAAAAATCTCGAGTTGTTTCAAAATTTTCTCAAATATAAATAGGAATGCAAAATGCTACAAAAAATTCATGGTACCTTGTTTTATAAACAGAAATATCAATCATAATGAAATAAAAGCAGCAATTACTTTACTCATAGCTTTACAAAGGGAATATTCTAGAAACTATTACTGATGATGATATAACCTCTCTAAACTTATTCATATTTCATTATACCTCTAAATAGCACTTTGAGCTGTGATTAATAGAATTGATTCGTTTTTGATCATGATTTATACAAATCCGTAATAACGATACTTATACGATTATTTTAACGTTTTTTATTGTTGCAAGACATCTATCAACGCGACCTGAAGACACAATTACTTTATTAATGTATATAATTCATCTTAGCGTTCGAAACATTATTGCACGTAAAGTACACCTTGGCGTTTACATAATTATCGACGGAATTAGGTTAGTAAATTCAGTATTGAAAAAATACGACTGGGATTACTTATCTACAGATAAGGATTTGGTAAATTTTCATGTGTTTTAGGAAACAGCACCCTTTGATAGCCATACAGCAAATAAAAAGTGCATTTATTAATGGACAAGTCCAAGATTCCACATCTATTTCAAAACTGATTTCCGTTCACCTTCAGATACTATAAGTGTACAATTGCAATTGTTGTATAACAGCTGCCTTTGCTACCGACAATAAGTTTAGATAAATATCTGTAAATTAACTATTAAATTGCAGAAAAACATTCACATATTCTAAAATTTACATTCATAGATTACGTTTTCATAAATACCTGCAATATCCGTAAACCTTCAGAGAAAATGTTCTTTGCTTAAATTATTTTTAAATAAATTAATAAGTTTCGAGGGCTATTTTAATGTATCTCTTATCGTGTACTACCTAAAACTTAATACGTAAACTTCATGAAAAGGTTTAAAACTTTCTATCACTGTTGCACATTTTAAGCAATTGACCTATTTTTCCACTTACCTTTTTATTAGTCTTAAAATTATACAAATAAAATGTTTACTTTTATTATGGTGAATAGTATAAATCTATACAACAGATTACACAAATACCAAATGATTGTGTAGCGCGGCCGCGTTACTTTAGATGCAAACGAAATAGGAAAGAAAAAACATAATTCTTGATAGACAGAATATATATGGCCATATCCTGTACACGTAGATTTTTAGGGAAAAGTTAATGTTAATTAAGCATGACTTCAAATGTTTGTTTCTATAAATGTATCTCAAATATCAAAATTTAACTCAATAGCTATAACCTCATTTCTTTTAAATACATTGCAAACGTAATATTTCAAACGATTACTTATTTTAAAACCGCAGCGGAAAACATCTAAATATTACAGGACGTTGCGTATGCGTTTCCCATGGAAACAAAATTTTCAATAATGGGCTGCCATCCGTCCCGACCATCAACGATATTTAAATGATAGCGTACTGCAACATGTAAACAGATCACAAAGAAAGCACGTGACTTATAGGTAATTATAGTACAACAGCCTGTACTAATACACATTAAATGTGCTACAGTGTGGAAGCGGCACTTTAATCTCGAGTAGCGTGCATTACAAGAAGGGAATAACATGGAAGTTGAAAGTGATACAGCTTCAAGATGTAAATATAGATTTCTCCGAAGGGGCAAAATACGCGGTGCGCGATTAATATTTTATAATTACGTTTGCCAGTGCAGGATATGTTTTAATCAGGTGTCCGCGGGTTAATGTCGTGGTTGCCGGGAACGGGGTTAGAAACTTGAAAATTCGCTCCACAAATATGTTGGATTTCGCTTTGTGTTAAGAGAGTTGCTCTTAGAATGAAAACAATGAACGGCCGGTGGTTTTGAACAACCTTAAATTTCTACAGATAAACCAGAAAATAAACTGTGAGCAAATAAAGCTTCTTTTTGAATGATTTAAGATTATGCTCCATTCTGAACAGACCTACACCTTGAAGAAGTTCTACAATACTAGAACTGGTAGAATGGTTTTGGTTGTTCAATAAGCTAAAGAGCCAAATTAAAGAGTCTTTGGTGAGAAGTCAGACTAAAACAGATTTCCGAAAGAGGGGTGCAGCTATTTCGGTACTTAGAATGGTAGAAACCTTGGAGTCAGCATGGAATTCTAAGACACACTACTGCAATGCGGAAGGCAATGGGAAACCACCATATTACCTTCCAGGTACATAGTGTACTGAAAATGTTTTTAATATTATTGATGGCATCCTTTGGTGTAAAAGATTCAAGAGTTAAAATAGTCCCCTATTCAGATCTCCGATAGGGAACCAATCCGGAGTATGGGATCTGCAAGCTTAAAAAAAAGCCAGGAACATTTTGCGAGTGCGACCATGGAATGCCAGATGCACGAAACAAGTAGATAAGCTAGAAAATATCAAAATTGAAATGGATAGTAAATAATCTATAGGAACACTGTGGCACGATTTAAATAAAATTAAATAAAAACCCTTAACCACAAAAAATATTTAAATTACTAAATACGTATTTCGACCACTATGTGGCCATCATCAGTAGAAAACCTGTAATTAAAAAAAAAAAAAAAGCTGTTGTTCTGGAACACTTTAGAGGATATTCTCCTCACCACTTAGGCTGAAGTGAACCTTCCCAACCTATAATTTACTATATTGTTGCTTTAAACACTATCGAGGATATTCTCCTTACCCGCAGGCTGGTGTTCTCAACAACAAACAAGTGAATTGTCTAATTCACTCTCCTAACTGAACTTAATCCGCACGTGCTTCCAACACGAAAAACAGCAAAAAACCATTGTTTCTAGGAACAAATCGACCTGCTTTCACCACAGCTGTATTGGAAGTGTCGGGGTCAAGCGAGTTGCTGTCCGGCAACACAATCACTTTACAATTTCTTAAATAGATGGAGCTCTAGGAATGATACTAAATGGAAACTTTTATTTTGTCACCGTGGAAATTAAATTTTAATTGAATGCTAATACTTTATTGGGCAATAGGTAATATTTAATTAGTGGATTGAATAACATTATTATGTATTATATGGTTTATTGTTAAATAAAGGGATTAATTATATGAACATATCTAGATAGAAAATAAAATTGCTACACTGCCTCTTTCTAAGAGAAAAAAATTCGAGAAAATATTCTGGAATAAATGCGAAGAATTTTTTTTTTGAATTTACTACTAGTATTTACAACTTATTATTAATTTTATATGCCAAAACAAAAATAACTTCTGAATCACTTAAGATACTGCGTACTTGAAAATGAGTGACCAGTAACTACGCGTACTATACGCCACAAGGGGACAATTTCGGGAAGTCATAATCGGTAAGGTTTCATTATCATTTAACACATATTCGGGGTTATTTTATCACTCATTTTACACCCAATACTTAAGAAACAAAACATAGAATACTGCCGTATTCATGACAAACATACTCTTACTTTACTAACCATAATTTACATACTTACAAAAGAAAAAAAAAGGACTCCCACTACCATTGGGATCCATAACAAACATATCTCCAAAATAACAAACATGTCTTGAAATCACGAATGTTCAACAATCTACCGCATGTATATGCTAACAAAAATGTAGAAACATCTCTATCCATGAAGAGACAAGTAAAACGTCACCACGTCTTACTCCTCAAAAAATTTTCCACTCACGCATGAATGAACAAAATAGAACATTGCCAGCTCACATAATCTTCATAACAACATAGAACATTGCTACCTTACACAATATTCATAACAACATAACTTTTTTTAGTCACTAACAACATTGGCCTCCTACCAATATCTAACTTGGACTCAAGCTACTTGATTCCCAATATAATTTCAAGAACTACCATTAATCTCGGTTGTCCTCTCGACTACAAAATTACCTTCAAACACTATAATCAACTCATTAATCAAACTAAACGAATTAAATGAAACAAGGGAATGATCTTATACCTAATTCACTACAGATTGTAAATCCAAAAGAAAATATTAACTAAATATATACAACTTTACTAAAATTCATCACCAAAAGTATAAATAAACATTCCTTACTGACATTTGACCTATGGAAAACATTTGTCCTATGGAAAACATTTGACTTATGGAAAGCATTTGAACTATGGAAACATTTGACCTATGGAAACATGCAACTTATAAAATCTCAACTCAAACAAATAATTTGCAACTAACAATATCAGCGCAGACTAATATCAACCTTACTGCACTACAATATTTCTTTATCCTTCTTTACTTCATATCCAACATCTAAATTTTTAGATTACCAAACAGTATTCCAATACAATAAATAAATTCTTTACCAAAAAGATAAGACAGAAATAATTCCTACTATCAACCATTAAACATATCAACAATACTAATTAATGTTCAGAAACATCACCTTTCTCAATATCATTACCGAACTCTGAATAAGGTTTCAGTCCTGAACATGCCATCTGCCTGCCTTTGAACCATTTTCATTATTCAATTCATAAATCAAATTCGAAATCTTCTTTCTAACAATACTCAAAACATATTTTGGCGCAAGCTTAGCAGTGAACTTATCACTTGCTTTCGAAAGAACTTTATTTGACCTCCAAACTTTGTCACCTACTTTGAAAGAAATGTTACGTCTCCTTAAATTATATGAATTACTAGACTGCATGTAAGCTAAATGTAACCTTTTCTGTACGTCTATAAAAATATCAAATAGTCCTTGATGATCTAACACATACGAAGGTCTATTACCAGAAATAATATCTATATCAACTGAGGGTTCCACATCAAGACCATAAAATCTTCCAGACACAGGAACATGTCTACCAAAAACTAAGAAATTTGGCGAATAACCAGTGGCATGATGTTTTGCAGAATTAATCGCATACTGAATTTGGGGTAACTCTATGTTCCAAGTATCATGTTCTTTAATATACGAACGTATAGCTGTTCCAACTGTTCGATTTATCCTTTCTACAAAATTACTTTGGGGAGAGTAAACTGCATTAAACCAAATTTTTTGAACATCATATTTTTTACATACTGCCTTGAAATTTCTACCACTAAATTGTGAGCCATTGTCACAAATAATGAATTTGGGGACACCATAAACTAAAAAAACTTTTTCCTCTAATACACGTTCTATTAAATGCGCTTTTGCACTCCGTAACGGAAACATTAACGTAAATTTCGAGAACCAATCACCAATAACTAATAACCATTTGTGTCCAACCTTGGACCGTGGAAATGGGCCCATGAGGTCTATAGCGATAATCTGAAAGGGGAACTTCACTTCTTTTTCCTTTCCCATTAAACCAAGGGGTCCTCTATTCGATGCCTTCTGTG
The DNA here is from genome assembly GCA_036346225.1 of Platerodrilus igneus. Classification (NCBI taxonomy): domain Eukaryota; kingdom Metazoa; phylum Arthropoda; class Insecta; order Coleoptera; family Lycidae; genus Platerodrilus; species Platerodrilus igneus. The sequence continues at coordinate 11,893,348 of JARFIW010000791.1, forward strand.
CACCACACGTTAAACAATTTTTACAAAATTTCAACACATCAATACGCATTTTTGGCCAATAGAAATTCTCTTGTATGCGTGCCAATGTTTTAAAAAAACCAAAATGTCCGGCCACTGAAGGGTCATGATTTATCCGAATAACCTCTTCCTTTTGTGATCTAGGAACTAAATATTTCCATTCCGTTACATTCGACGAGAGTGGTAAATTTGAAGAAAGAAATTTAAATACATGATTATCTTCCACCTTCCATTGTGGGTAATCATCAGGTGAAGATAAAATCTTTTCTCGAAGAGACACATACCAGGGATCCACATTATCCAACTTGATCTCAACTAAATTATCCACATGATTTCAAACATTAACCCTATAAACTTCAAACTTTAAGAACACCTTTTCTTTTAAATTCGCAGACAATGACAATTTTAAACATAATAAATTTATAATTTAGATTACTTTCAAACTTCCATTGAGGATAACAACAAATCAATGTTCTAGTACACTCTTACACTACTCATAATCAAACTGTCATGACAGACAAAAGTACTTCACAACGCATAAACTTGCTAGAGTGACAAACTCCTCTGTGAGTCTCACCTAGACTAATAAACAAAAAAATTTTAACCTCATCACCAATCTCAAAAATAGTGATGCCAAAATTGCTAGAGCGACAACTTACCTCGAGTCTCGTTTAGACTAATGTAATGCTGAGCGACTGACTTTTCCTAAGTCTCGTCTAGACTGATATACTGCTATCCGACCAACCACGACGACAAGTTTCGCTTAGACTTACAACCAATTAACATACTGCGTTGCAATGCGGATATAAATAAATAAAAAATTGCTATCAAAATAAATCATATCAAAACAAAACGTGCCTATGCACAAGAGCAATCCTGAAAGGGTTTACCGACAGTAAAAACTAGTGTACCAAATTATAAACATCTATTATTTCAACTAAAAAAATTAATCAAACAACTATTGTAACTAATACAAATGGAAGATGAACCTAAATACAAATCACTATTATCAACTACACTGTGAATTACTATTCACTGAAATACTACAAGCTGCGACTAAAAGAACAATAATATTCCTATCGAACAATTTTACCATGTAAGGAAACTTCTTCTAACTTCTTACACAACTTAATTAACGTTGACATACTATCAATTTCCGTTAGAGCTAATTGACAAATAAAATCAGGTAATAGATTCTTTTTTACCATTCTAACTTTTGTGCATTCCGCAGGTGATTGTGGTAACCTACTAAACAAATTCTCCATATGAGCTATATATATGACTACAGATTCTCCTTTATGTTGATGACGCGACCTAATTTTTTCCCAAATCTCGTCCTCTGAGTGTGATGGTAAGAAGTCTTCCTTTAATCGAATAACCAAAGAACTCCAGTTTGTTAAAGAACTTCTAACACAACGATACCATTCTAAACCGTTCCCTATGAACAATTCTACAGAAGCATTAAATAAATCTTCTTCAGATACTTTACGCGAGTGTGCTAACTCAGCTACTCTGTCTAAAAATTGATGAACTTGTCTTGGATCTCCAGAAAATTTTACTGACCACGAACCAATTGGAATAGGGGGTACTAAATATGAAACAGTATGAATAGGAGCACTGACAACAGCTGGAATGGTTTCTCTCATAGAAGATTCACCATATGCGCTTACATCTTCATGCTTCTTAAGCTTTTCATGTAGCTCTGCCTCCATGGTAAGAATAGTTGCTAACGATTCATTCCTAAATAAAGTAACTTCGTCCGAATTATCTAAAGGGATTTTCATTCTCCTAACTCGACCATCAAGATGTATTAATCTCGACTGTATCCTCTTAAATGTAGGGTCTGCTAATTCACCTTCAAACTCTAATAAAACATTTCTTACTGATTCTATCGAAGCCTCAATCTCATCTCGTTCATCTGAATATTCTACGACATATGTGGAAGGATCAATTAAACGACCAGGTACTGTTGTTTCTTTAGCTAATAATCGGCCTAACATTTTCCTTTTATCCTGCATCGGTCTGCTGTTAACAACTCCTCGAATTTTCAATTCATAATCCAATTCATCTTTATGCAAATAAACTACTTGATAAGTTTCCGCCATCATGAAATAGACTAGGTAACTAACTATAATTTAACTCAATTAAACAATCTGCACTAAAACTTCAGTCGAACAACATCAATATACCAAATTAATCTAAGGGTAAATGATTTACGAATCACAAGTGTAAACAAGCAAAGTTAATCGAAGCCTGCACGTTATGTGCTTATACAATTGGCACAGCAATCGAGGCCTATACGTTGGGCGCTATTTATAGCCTTATTGTTTATTTTGGGATTTTATTTAACGAGAATTTCCAATAATCGAATAGAGCCCACGGCAAGTTCTGATGGAAAATGGCCCAAAGTTGTGGAAATCTCAAAGGAAAAGCGGCTAGTCGAACTATATGCTCTGGGTGGAACATGAGCTGTGGGTCGGGGTTAGATTGTGACCAAAAACCTGAAGAATAAGGCGCCACCGTATTTTTCTATACAGAGAAGACCTTACTCAAGTCCCTTGTACAAGGCGAATGCGGAAACCTGTATTCTATAACCGCTATACTGTTTATTAAAGACAACATAATCCCTGAAGTTTCTTACCTTATGGCTCGACCTTGATCTTAGTAATTCACTGCTACACCTGTGAACAAATTAAACACAGAATAGCACTGTTTGTGCATTTATACTCAAAAAATTTTTAAATTCAAATGGAATCAACTTTCATTCATCCTAATTAAAAAGAATAGTCTTGTTCAAAAATAAAAATCTATTCCTCTAGTATTCAATTATGTGCTTTTTTACAAAATATCTTTCTTTCTTTATATTGTGATTAATTTAATTTATGACAATTATTTACAAGGGCACTGGATAAAATCAGTACCAATCAAATTAAATGTGGTTTTATTAACAAATAGATAAAGCATCAAGTTGCTTTCTAAACTGTTGCTTATTGATAACAAAAATGTTAGTTTTGGTAGATCTACCTTAACCTTACAATGGATAATTCTAAATAGTTATTAAATGAAATAGCAAACATAGAAGTTTAATTTCTAAGTTCTCATAAATAGAAGAATTTACTTTCTATAACACGTAGTGACACCTACCGTAGTTTCATTGAGTTAATAAAAGAATTAGATATGTAAAAGTTACAGATTCCTATTACTTAATATTGAAATATATAATTGTGGTCTGTCCTTGACCTATTTAGAAGTTTGAATAACTTGATTAAACAAAAAATAATCTGATTACAATGTCCATAGTTCAGCTAACATACGAAAACAATTTTCTACATACCAGAACTCCGTCTGTCTAAAAAATACCATAAAGGAAGCTTACGTCAGCATTGAAATACGGAAATCTCCAATTTAGAACGAATAATTGTACTGCATACTGAAATTCCACGTTACTCGGCGTCCATTTTGAGTAATTAAATTTCGCCAGATCCACACCATGAACAAAGCGTAAAAACCTATATTTTCTTCTTGCTTTTAATCAAAAATAACGTAAACCAGTCTCCTGATTACCAATCTGCATGTTAATTTAAAGTTGCTTTATATGTAAATTAAACCACGAAAATTATCAAATGATGCATGATAATTTAACTTGAATACTATATGTATAATTTCATGTTATATATAAATAAAGTTGCATGTAATTTAGATTGAATACTTTATGTAAAATTTCGTATTATACATAAATAAAGTTGCACTGAAAATTTTTATTTAATATGGTTACAGAATCAAATTTTACTTACTGTTACCAACGGCCCTTCGACCAAAAAATTTCACGTCATCTACGAGCTGTTCCAACAAATGGACCATCAAAAATGCCTCTCGGAGATGACATTCTCCTAACAGAACTTAATCCGCACGTGCTTCCAACACGAAAAACAGCAAAAAACCATTGTTTCTAGGAACAAATCTACCTCCTTTCACCACAGCAGTATTAGAAGTGTCGGGGTCAAGCGAGTTGCTGCCCGGCAACACAATCACTTCACAATTTCTTAAATAGATGGAGCTCTAGGAATGATACTAAATGGAAACTTTTATTTTGTCACCTTGGAAATTAAATTTTAATTGAATGCTAATATTTTTTTGGGCAATAGGTAATATTTAATCAGTGGATTGAATAACATTATTATATATTATATGGTTTATTATTAAATAAAGGGATTAATTATATGAACATATCTAGATAGAAAATAAAATTGCTACAATGTATCAAAATTTTTGAAAAGATGGTCTCAGGACTATTTGAATCGATAGCAAAGCAGAACCAAAGGCATCATCTGGTGAAAAATATAAGGGTAGGAGATCTCGTGTTGGTTTGTGAGGTGAGCACGGTTCCTTTAAGGTGGCCCCTTGTGCGAGTAATGGAAACGTTTCCCGGATTAGATGGAAAGGTTAGAGTGGTAAAATTGAAAACCCAAAACGGAGATTTTGTTTGTACCAAACTAAAATTTGCTCGCTTCCTTACGCGGAAGCCAACAATCCTTCTTTCAGCAAATGAGCCCACGTTTCGACCTTTGCAATTCTATCCTTATGAATTTGGTTAGCAGAGAGTTACACAGAAAACGGAGTCTTCAGCCGGCGCAGTTATGTTAATGAATGCGTATTAGTTTGCCAATTAACTTCACTTTAAGGGTTGTCGTCCAATTTGTGCCAAAAAACTAAGATCACGTTATCCGAAATAAAATAAGATAACTACTGTCGAACGCGTTAGGTAGTAAATTTTTGCACTTGTCAGTTAGACATCTTCTGTGTCTCTTTTTTAGCTCAAAATATAAACTCCACGATGATTAAATGGAAATTTTATAAACGAAGTCCCCCACTGCTCTCTCTCAAATTGCACGAAGATTGGATAGATGCTATGTGTATTTTGGACTTTAATACCAGTTTTTAAAAACCTAGAAAGTGAAATGATCTTTGCCAAGCTTATTCCATTTAGAAACAAAGGGCTCAAAATTGATCTATATTTACAGGTATTTATGCTTAATTGTTCATCCTATTTGCATTTGAAGCAAACGTTGAATAAACTCTAAAGAAAATTTAGTTCAGTCACATTTGCGTAGTTTCAAAATAAAAGTGCCTTTGTATGTGTTTGAATTATTCATTAAACCCTATGAATATTGAAATCATACAAGGTTTGATTCGTCATTGATAAGTTTGGGAGTGCTGGTTTGTTATAATTAAGAACAATGCGCAGACTCCTCTATATCAGTAATAACTTTGCAGATTATTTGGCAATTTATTAATTAATTTTGTTGGATACATATAACTGCGTTTTGATGTTATTACCTACATTTCATTGGTTGTTATTAGACTTAAGTATTTTACAAAGAATTAATGCAAGCCATTCTATTGCAAGTTGTATATTGTTTTTCTTTTTAATTGTTTAATTAATTATTTAAAAAATAGGAAATACGTTTATACGCCTGTTTTGGGTTAATCTTACAAGCACAAGAAGAAAAATGAACCACCCTACATGCAGTTCAATGCCAGATTGGTCCAAGTCGGGACCAATTGCACTCTGAATGTCACAAGTGGGTTTTGAATAACGCCATTTTTTAAACATTTAATGGTTCTTCGAGCCGAATGTTGGCATTGAGTCAAACCTCAAAATTACATTTTCACTATTTAAATTCTCACCACTTGGGCAAGTAAGATTAGCAGCACGGGTTATGTTACAAGTATGACCGAACTAGAAACTCTTAAATATGTATGTTGACCGGCAGTATCAATTGGTTCGAAGCTCTCATTAAAGGAATTGTGCAATCGAGAAACTCTTGTATTAAACGCTTTTCAAAAATACAATGACACTCAAGATCAAATTGAAACGATCGTTGGAGAATCTTCAGACACGCTTGATCCGAATGAAATTGACGATGATTGGGAATCACGGTTCATAGGTTTCATTGCCAAGCTACAAAGAGCATCTCGAAATCTTCAGTTAACGTTAAGTGATCCTGCACTCCTTGGCAAAAATGAGCACGTTGCTCCACACGTAGCGAATTCGGTTCACTTGCCAGATATCAATTTAAAGTCGTTTAAAGGTGACATTGTCGAATCGCCGTCCTTTTATGAACTGTACATGACACTAATAAAGGACAATCCCTTTCACTCAAACGTTTAGCGGTTTATGTATTTGAAGGCGTTTCTTAAAGAGGAGCCTTTAAAACTGATAGATAATTTGACGGTCACGGATTCTAACTTTGATACGGCCGTAGAAATCTTAGAAAAGCGGTATCAAAATTCACTGAACCTCATAACCACCCATTGTTCACTACTGTTCGACGGCCCTTCAATCACAAAATGCACTTCGCGGAACTTGCGTAACTTTTGTTAAAATGTTAAATGCTACTTAGATTCTCTTAGAAATTTAAGTTACACTGAGGCACAATTGTGGCAGGTTTTGGTTGTGTATTTACTAGAAAAAAGGCTAGACTATGGTTCACGTAAGACCTTTCAGCAAGACAGAAAAATGAATCATTTGCCAAAACCCGATGAATTCTTAATGTTTTTAGAGCGCCGGTGTTTAGTTTTAGAAAATCTATCAACAATAGACCATTTCCCCCCTAAAAGAATATTAAAACTTCTTTACATGCCAGCAATGAAAGGCCGCCCATAGACATTTGCTTGTATTGTAACAAAGGTACTCGCAAAATCTATTCTTGCTGGGAGTTTAAAAATCTAACTTTAGTATCTAAACAGAATTTTATACGCCAGCGTGGATATTGTTACAATTGTCTTGGGACATAACACAACTCTCAAAACTGCGATTTAGGTCGGTGTTTTTACTGCTCTGGAAAACATCACACTCTGCTTTGTAATTCTAACGGCGCGATGAATGTCGAACATACATCGACCTTTCGTTGCACTGCACCTAATAGTGCAAGTAAAGGCAACGCTCTCATCAATCAACAAGGTCGTAATAACTTGAATTCAAGGCCGACTCCTCCCAGAAGCAATCAGCAAGAATCTTCCTAATCTTAAGATAGCTCACATTCACAAGTGAGTTTCTCTCAAAATCTTTTGACATTGTCGTCTATTTCTCAAGAATATGTTTACATGCTGCTCGCCACCGCACAGGTGGATGTGTACGATAGTAATGGGAACCGCTTTTTGGCAAAGACATTGTTAGATAATTGCAGTCAAAATTCCTTCATTACTAAGGCTATAGCTCACAAGCTAGGAATTACGCTTACTCAAGCGGCGGTTCATGTGTCAGGAATTTCTCAAAACGATACTCTTTGCAATGAAAGGGTCAATTTAATGCTTCGTTCACGTCATGACCGCACCACTTAGTTTAATTTGCTCTGTTCTGTACTCCCAACGATCACTCATAAGCTACCCCAAGTTCAATTGAATACGAGAAAACTGAACATTTCTATCGGTATGCCTCTGGCGGACTCCATCTATGACTATCCTTCTCAAATAGATCTCTTAATAGGAGCGAATTTGTATTACAAAATTTTGCTGCCCAATGTTCATAAGCTGGGAATTGGTCTACTAGTCATGCAAAACACCTTGCTGGGGTCGGTCATTGCTGGAAACGTACCCCAATGATCCTTAATGTGTAATGTTTCACGTCTGTTGCATAACGTCTCCTGTTTCACCCTTATTTAAGAGGTACATGAAATAGGGTGTCTTCTCCAAAAATGTTGGAATTTGGAAGAAATGTCCCGGGATTCTACGCATTACGCAGAAGACCAAGTTATATCGGTCTTCTTAAACAGCACCAAGATGCTCGAGGATGGCACTTATCAAGTTCATCTTCCATTAAAGACTCCTATAGAATATACAAAATTAGGCGACTCTTTCTATATCGCACGTAAACGGTTCTTTAACTTGGAAGGCAGGTTTTCAAAAAATCCCGCACTTTTTCAAGATTACAAAATTTTTGTTCGTGAATACCTCTCACTAGGGCACGCAAGTATATTACCACTTCAATTCACGAGTGACTCCGGAGCAAACAAATATTTTTCTCAAATGAATCAAAATTTTTGGAAAAGGTGGTCTCAGGACTATTAGAATCGATAGCAAAACAGGTCCAAAAGTGTCGTCTGGTGAAAAATATAAGGGTAGGAGATCTCGTGTTGGTTTGTGAAGAAAGCACGGTTCCTTTAAGGTGGCCCCTTGTCCGAGTAATGGAATCGTTTCCTGGATTAGATGGTAAGGTTAGAGTGGTAAAATTGAAAACCCAAAACGGAGATTTTGTTCGTATCAAACTAAAATTTGTTCGCTTCGTTACGCGGAAGCCAACAATCCTTCTCTCTAAAGCAAATGAGTCCACGTTTCGACCTTTGCAATTTCATCCTCATGGATTCGGTTAGCAGAGAGTTATACAGAAGACGGAGTCTTCAGCCGGCGCAGTTATGTTAATGAATGCGTATTAGTTTGCCAATCAACTGCACTTTAAGGGTTGTCGTCCAATTTGTGCCAAAAAAGTAAGATCACATTATCCTAAATAAAATAAGATAACTACTGTCGAACGCGTTAGGTAGTAAATTTTTGCACTTGTCAGTTAGACATCTTCTGTGTCTCTTTTTTAGCTCAAAATATAAACTCCACGATGATTAAATGGAAATTTTATAAACGAAGTCCCCCACTGCTCTCTCTCAAATTGCACGAAGATTGGATAGATGCTTTGTGTATTTTGGACTTTAATACCAGTTTTTAAAAACCTAGAAAGTGAAATGATCTTTGCCAAGCTTATTCCATTTAGAAACAAAGGGCTCAAAATTGATCTATATTTACAGGTATTTATGCTTAATTGTTCATCCTATTTGCATTTGAAGCAAACGTTGAATAAACTCTAAAGGAAATTTAGTTCAGTCACATTTGCGTAGTTTCAAAATAAAAGTGCCTTTGTATGTGTTTGAATTATTCATTAAACCCTATGAATATTGAAATCAAACAAGGTTTGATTCGTCATTGATAAGTTTGGGAGTGCTGGTTTGTTATAATTAAGAACAATGCGCAGACTCCTCTATATCAGTAATAACTTTGCAGATTATTTGGCAATTTATTAATTAATTTTGTTGGATACATATAACTGCGTTTTGATGTTATTACCTACATTTCATTGGTTGTTATTAGACTTAAGTATTTTACAAAGAATTAATGCAAGCCATTCTATTGCAAGTTGTATATTGTTTTTCTTTTTAATTGTTTAATTAATTATTTAAAAAATAGGAAATACGTTTATACGCCTGTTTTGGGTTAATCTTACTAGCACAAGAAGAAAAAATGAACCACCCTACATGCAGTTCAATGCCAGATTGGTCCAAGTCGGGACCAATTGCACTCTGAATGTCACAAGTGGGTTTTGAATAACGCCATTTTTTAAACATTTAATGGTTTTTCGAGCCGAATGTTGGCATTGCGTCAAACCTCAAAATTACATTTTCACTATTTAAATTCTCACCACTTGTGCAAGTAAGATTAGCAGCACGGGTTATGTTACAAGTATGACCGAACTAGAAACTCTTAAAAAGCTTAGAGCTTCTTCAAAGGGTATGTTGACCGGCAGTATCAATTGGTTTGAAGCTCTCATTAAAGGAATTGTGCAATCGAGAAACTCTTGTATTAAACGCTTTTCAAAAATACAATGACACTCAAGATCAAATTGAAATGATCGTTGGAGAATCTTCAGACACGCTTGATCCGAATGAAATTGGCGATGATTGGGAATCACGGTTCATAGGTTTCATTGCCAAGCTACAAAGAGCATCTCGAAATCTTCAGTTAACGTTAAGTGATCCTGCACTCTTTGGCAAAAATGAGCACGTTGCTCCACACGTAGCGAATTCGGTTCACTTGCCAGATATCAATTTAAAGTCGTTTAAAGGTGACATTGTCGAATCGCCGTCCTTTTATGAACTGTACATGACACTAATAAAGGACAATCCCTTTCACTCAAACGTTTAGCGGTTTATGTATTTGAAGGCGTTTCTTAAAGAGGAGCCTTTAAAACTGATAGATAATTTGACGGTCACGGATTCTAACTTTGATACGGCCGTAGAAATCTTAGAAAAGCGGTATCAAAATTCACTGAACCTCATAACCACCCATTGTTCACTACTGTTCGACGGCCCTTCAATCACAAAATGCACTTCGCGGAACTTGCGTAACTTTTGTTAAAATGTTAAATGCTACTTAGATTCTCTTAGAAATTTAAGTTACACTGAGGCACAATTGTGGCAGGTTTTGGTTGTGTATTTACTAGAAAAAAGGCTAGACTATGGTTCACGTAAGACCTTTCAGCAAGACAGAAAAATGAATCATTTGCCAAAACCCGATGAATTCTTAATGTTTTTAGAGCGCCGGTGTTTAGTTTTAGAAAATCTATCAACAATAGACCATTTCCCCCCTAAAAGAATATTAAAAACTTCTTTACATGCCAGCAATGAAAGGCCGCCCATAGACATTTGCTTGTATTGTAACAAAGGTACTCGCAAAATCTATTCTTGCTGGGAGTTTAAAAATCTAACTTTAGTATCTAAACAGAATTTTATACGCCAGCGTGGATATTGTTACAATTGTCTTGGGACATAACACAACTCTCAAAACTGCGATTTAGGTCGGTGTTTTACTGCTCTGGAAAACATCACACTCTGCTTTGTAATTCTAACGGCGCGATGAATGTCGAACATACATCGACCTTTCGTTGCACTGCACCTAATAGTGCAAGTAAAGGCAACGCTCTCATCAATCAACAAGGTCGTAATAACTTGAATTCAAGGCCGACTCCTCCCAGAAGCAATCAGCAAGAATCTTCCTAATCTTAAGATAGCTCACATTCACAAGTGAGTTTCTCTCAAAATCTTTTGACATTGTCGTCTATTTCTCAAGAATATGTTTACATGCTGCTCGCCACCGCACAGGTGGATGTGTACGATAGTAATGGGAACCGCTTTTTGGCAAAGACATTGTTAGATAATTGCAGTCAAAATTCCTTCATTACTAAGGCTATAGCTCACAAGCAAGGAATTACGCTTACTCAAGCGGCGGTTCATGTGTCAGGAATTTCTCAAAACGATACTCTTTGCAATGAAAGGGTCAATTTAATGCTTCGTTCACGTCATGACCGCACCACTTAGTTTAATTTGCTCTGTCCTGTACTCCCAACGATCACTCATAAGCTACCCCAAGTTCAATTGAATACGAGAAAACTGAACATTTCTATCGGTATGCCTCTGGCGGACTCCATCTATGACTATCCTTCTCAAATAGATCTCTTAATAGGAGCGAATTTGTATTACAAAATTTTGCTGCCCAATGTTCATAAGCTGGGAATTGGTCTACTAGTCATGCAAAACACCTTGCTGGGGTCGGTCATTGCTGGAAACGTACCCCAATGATCCTTAATGTGTAATGTTTCACGTCTGTTGCATAACGTCTCCTGTTTCACCCTTATTTAAGAAGTACATGAAATAGGGTGTCTTCTCCAAAAATGTTGGAATTTGGAAGAAATGTCCCGGGATTCTACGCATTACGCAGAAGACCAAGTTATATCGGTCTTCTTAAACAGCACCAAGATGCTCGAGGATGGCACTTATCAAGTTCATCTTCCATTAAAGACTCCTATAGAATATACAAAATTAGGCGACTCTTTCTATATCGCACGTAAACGGTTCTTTAACTTGGAAGGCAGGTTTTCAAAAAATCCCGCACTTTTTCAAGATTACAAAATTTTTGTTCGTGAATACCTCTCACTAGGGCACGCAAGTATATTACCACTTCAATTCACGAGTGACTCCGGAGCAAACAAATATTTTTCTCAAATGAATCAAAATTTTTGGAAAAGGTGGTCTCAGGACTATTAGAATCGATAGCAAAACAGGTCCAAAAGTGTCGTCTGGTGAAAAATATAAGGGTAGGAGATCTCGTGTTGGTTTGTGAAGAAAGCACGGTTTCTTTAAAATGGCCCCTTGTCCGAGTAATGGAATCGTTTCCTGGATTAGATGGTAAGGTTAGAGTGGTAAAATTGAAAACCCAAAACGGAGATTTTGTTCGTATCAAACGAAAATTTGTTCGCTTTCTTACGCGGAAGCCGACAATCCTTCTCTCTAAAGCAAATGAGTCCACGTTTCGATCTTTGCAATTTCATCCTCATGGATACGGTTAGTAGAGATTTATACAGAAGACGGAGTCTTCAGCCGGCGCAGTTATGTTAATGAATGCGTATTAGTTTGCCAATCAACTGCACTTTAAGGGTTGTCGTCCAATTTGTGCCAAAAAAGTAAGATCACATTATCCTAAATAAAATAAGATAACTACTGTCGAACGCGTTAGGTAATAAATTTTTACACTTGTCAGTTAGACAATTTCTGTGTCCCTTTTCTAACTCAAAATATAAACTCCACGATGATTAAATGGAAATTTTATAAACGAAGTCCCCCACTGCTCTCTCTCAAATTGCACGAAGATTAGATAAATGGTCTGTGTATTTTCGACTTTAATGCTAGATTTCAAAAACCTAGAAAGTGAAATAATGTTTGTCAAGCTTATTCCATTTAGAACCAAAGCGCCCAAAATTGATCTATATTTACAGGTATTTATGCTTAATTGTTCATCCTTTTTGCTTCGAAGCAAGCGTTGAATAAACTCTAAAAGAAATTTAGTTAATTCACATTTGCGTAGTGTCAAAATAAATGTCCCTTTGTATGTGTTTGAATTATTCATTAAACCCTATGAATAATGAAATCAAACAAGGTTTGATTCGTCATTGATAAGTTTGGGAGTGCTGGTTTGTGATAATTAAGAACAATACACAGACTCCTCTATATCAGTAATAACTTTGCAGATTATTTGACCATTTATTAATTAATTTTGTTGGATACATACAACTGCGTTTTGATGTTATTACTTACATTTAATTGGTTGTTATTAGACTTAAGTACTCTACAAGGAATTAATGCAAGCCATTCTATATTGCAAGTTGTATTTTGTTTTTCCTTTGAATTGTTGTATTGTGTTGTTTATTTAAAAATTAGAAAAACCCTTATACACCTGTTTTGGGTTAATCTTACTAGCTCAAGAAGAAAAAATGAACCACTCTACATGCAGTTCAATGCCAGATTGGTCCAAGTCGAGACCAATTGCACTCAGAATGTCACAAGTGTGTTTTGAATAACGCCATTTGTTAAACATAAATAGTTTTGCTTCTGACGTAAGTAAATATTTATTGGCATACAGATATCTTATATTGATCGGGTTTTCTGTATTAATTTACTAATGTGACTCTTGAACCTCATGTCAGTATCAATAAATTAATCCTAAATTCTTCGCTGCAGTACAACGTGGAATAACTGTACCATTTACTTTGATATGCATGTTTTGCATTGTCACTAGGCGTTAATTCATACATTCGAAAATTGAAACCTTAGATGTAGCAGGATCAATGTTCAGCATATGTTGCTCACAGATTTTAAGTAACCTATTTATATCTCTATTAATTGTAGTAACTGCTGCATCCATATCTTCTAACAAAAGAAATAATACAATTGTGTTTCATCTTCATAAAATTATTGATTACAGCTGAAAACTGCGAGGTATAAATGGAGAACAGCTGTCGACCTAGGACTGAGCCCTGCGGTACACCTGATCTTAATTTTCGCCTATTAGAATGTGTACCAAATAAAAACACACGTTGAGTTGTTTGTTAAGTAGTTGTTCATGAGATGACATGCAACGGTGCCAAAGCCGTTGTAAAAAAGTTCAGCAAGCATAATGTTGGTATCTATAGTATCAAAGGCCTTTGAGTAATCCAGCAGTACCAATGTCGTAAATCTATTATTATCAGTAGCACAAATGATGTCATTAACAATTTTAGAAAGTGCTGTAGTACAGCTGTATCCCTGACGATATCCCGCTTGAGTTGCTGGTAATATGTTATATATAATAACGTGAACTCTAATTTGTGAAGTAATATTACTTTCAGCGATTTTAGAAAACAAAGGAAGGTTACTCATTGGTCGTGAATCTTTACATTCTGATAGCGAGAAAACTTTAGGCAATACATGTTGTTACGTCATCATTGAACAATTTAATAGTGGTGACAATAAATACCATTAGTGCGAGTACCCTACAGTTTGAGTGAAACATTATGCCGTAGTGCGAGTGCGTGAAGTGACATCAGTCGTACTTGGACGGTAACAGAAGACAGTTGAACGAGAGACTTGAAAGCGACACCACACCGAGTGCGCGTGGTCTTGGGTGTCCGCTAGCCTTTGTGTGTGACTTCTCTTGCCCAGTGCGGCACAGACTTTAAAGTATTTATATTTTTTATTAAGTAGTTTGTCGTATTTGCTCTGTTTACTACATAACCGTTACACTGCCATCGGTATTGCTACATAATAGCAATTGGTCCTTTTCTATAATTACCATTTTTAGATCAACCTTACCAATCAGATGTTCAATAGCTTCTTTCCAACATGTAGGAAACACATTTTCGGATAAAATGTAATTTATTAAATGGGTGACGTAAGAGAGTAGGTGTGGTATACAATATTTTAGCATGCTTATGCTTATGCCATCAGAGCCTATTGATTTTGAATTTATAGAGTATTGCGCAGAAACTGGTTCAAATTGAAAAGTTGATTAATGTTTGTTTAAGGTTTTTTGGAGTTAATGCTGTTGTATTGTCTCGTAAGAGTTTAGAAGCAGGAATAGACTCATTAAAGTAGTCATTCACCATATTCGGGTCAAAAACATTTGGAAGAACGGTTTTATATTTCCTTTTTTTGGATGTGTTTAGATCTCTTAGCCTTTTCCAAATATTTTTAATGTTACCATTAGGATTAGACAGAAGAGAGTCAAAGTATGCTGATTTTTCTTTACGAATAGCAAGAGTAGTGTAATTTGTTAAGGATTTATAGCAATCCCAGAGCTTTCTGTATGTAGTTTACTTCCACTTTATTTAGCAGAGCCTTATCTCTAAGCGATATTAATATTCTCACATTATCAGTAAACTTAGTATGTTTTCGGCTTAGATATACACGATGTTTCTACTGGCGCATGTATATTAAACAGTTTGATAACGTTTTCGTTAAAGAAAGATACTTTTGAATCAATATTATTAATACACAATATTTGTTGCCAAGATATACGCTTTAGATCGATCAGGAAAAATGATCCTGATTAAAATGTTTGTAATTACGATAGGTTTTATAAATAGTTGGGTATGCTACGTTAGTTTTAAGTTCACAGTGAATTATCGAATGATCTGCAGCATGCACATCTATAATACCGTATTTAACTACTAGATCAGGTACATTTGTGAATATTAAATCAATTAGTGTTGCTCTGTTACTAGTAGTACGAGTAGCTTTGTCTATCAACTGATTAAACCCAAAAGCACCAAGAAAGGTGGATAATTTAATTATCGAGGAATCATAGACCTTAAACCAATTAATATTGGAATCACCCGCATAAAAACGCCATCACCTACTAGTAATACGTTCAAAAGAGAATTCTCTAAAACGCTCAAAAAATTTGATAGATTAGATTTGGGTGGATTATAAATTACAACACCTACTGATACAGTACCAATGTCAGCGCAAAGTTGTATCCACAATTGCGCAATATGATTGCTAGTATAGCAATAACTTTATATTTTAAGGTATTTTATAAATAAATCATCAGGCCACCGCCGTATCCAGTAGTACGGTCATTTCTAATCAACTTATAATTGTTAATATTGAAATAATTATTAGGTACATTTCCTTGAAGCCATGTTTCCGAAAGTGCTATTATATGGTAACTATTTAAGAGAACATGAGTCTTAAAAGCTTCATAGTTCGCTTGTAACGAACGAATATTAATATGAGCTAATTTAAGGTTTACCTTCATTATGCCAACAAGTGCCAACCAACAATTTATAAAATTTAGTATTATTTAAACTAATAAAATAATAATCTAAAACAATGTGCGAAGACAATATAGTGTAAAATAATTATGCTTTTTGCACTACTACCGACTAATATCTATATAAAGCATAATATATGATTCATGTCCAATAGCGACCACATATGATTTGAATTTCACTAGCTAAATATTTAATTATTTGGCACCAAATTTATCTTATAATGAATTTAGATAATGTAAATAACATAACCCAATAATAGATTTTTATATAAAAAAAAAATTGATGTAGTATTGAAGCAAATAAAATATGTTTAAAGTAATGACGAAACAATCGTTCTAATAAGCAGCCAATCGTTTAAATAAATTTCTTAGAAAATAGGATTAATTAATAATAAACTATAACCTACATGTGATATTGTTTAATCTATTCTTTCCATATCTTAAAAGCTGTTTAGAGATAATACTTTATTATTCCTTTTAATCTTTACCACACAATCTGCAGTAAATTTCCAGACGAGTTTTTGTTAGATCTTCTTTGATAATAATACTTTTATTTTTAAAATTGCGTTTGCTCCTAAAAACGAGTTCCCAGAAGTTGTAACTTATAAATTTTATTATAATAGATCGTAGTTTATTTGCCATTTGTTTTCCCACTCTATGACAATTCGATTTGGTCTTTAGAAATGCTTAAACTTCCTTTATTACTTAAAGCAAAGATCATAAACTCTTCGGTATCCTCTTGTACCGGCTCAGAAATTTAGAAAACTCAAATTATTTCTCCTACTGTATTGCTGTAAATTATCTATGTTATCAGATAATGCTGCATTCTCTTTTTTCAATAACTCAATTTGAGATTCAATAACTTTAAACTTAGTGTCTATTTTAGGTGCGTGAAGTTAGCGGCAACATATTTAAATTTTTCAAAAATATTTGTCATAATTAGGCGCCATTTTGCGCCGCAAATAAATTTTGCGCCATCTTGGCAAACAAGTTATTAATAAAATAAAATTTTTTCGGCCAAGTTCACGAAGCCGCACTTTTTTTCAGTTTTCAGAAAATCTTTAGTCCATAATTTAGCGTCAATTAGGCGCCATTTTGCGCCGTTGAAACGAAAATTTGCGCCCTCCTGTGTAACAAGTTATTTGAAAAAAACTATTTTTCCGAATTACCTAAAAGCGTGAAGTTGGCCGCGACATTTTTAAATTTTGAAAAAGTTTTTGTACCAAATTTAAGCGGTCATTAAGCGCCATTTTGTGGCGTTCAAGCGAAATTCAAATTCAAAAAAGTCGCGGTCATCTTCGCGATTTTGGGTAGTTTGGAGAAATAGCTTTTTTTAAAATAACTTCTTATACGGAAGGTTACAAAATTTTGTTTCAACTGCACAAAATAGCGCCTAATTACCGCTTAAATTTAGTATACAATTTTGTTAAAAATTCAAAAAAGTGGCGGCCAACTTCACGCTTTTAGGTCGCTCGGAAAAATATTTTTTTTCAAGTAACTTGTTACACAGATGGGTGCAAAATTTGGTTTCAACGGCGCAAAATGGCGCCTAATTACCGCTTAATTGTGGTACAAATTTTTTTTCAAAACTCAAAAAAGTCGCGGCCAACTTCACGATTTTGGGTAGTTTGGAGAAATATCTTTTTTTAAATAAGTTCTCACACGTAAGGGTGCAGAATTTTGTCTCAACGGCGCAAAATGGCGCCTTATTACTGCTTAAATTTGGTATAAAGTTTTTTCAAAATACAAAAAGGTCGCGGCCAACTTCGCGCTTTCAGGTAGTTCGGAAAACAGTTTTTTTCAAATAACTTGTTACACAGGAGGGCGCAAAATTTTGTATCAATGGCGCAAAATGGCGCCTAACTACCGCTTAATTGTGGTACAAAAAATTTTTAAAATTTAAAAAAGTCCCGGTCAACTTCACGCTTTTAGGTAGTTCGGAAAAATAATTTTTTTTCAAATAACTTGGTACACAGGAGGGCGCAAAATTTGGTTTTAACGGCGCAAAATAGCGTTTAATTTCCGCTTATAATTGTGGTACAAATTTTTTTTCAAAATTCAAAAAAGTCGCGGCCAAATTCGCGTTTTTAGGAAGTACGAAAAAATTGTTTTTTTCAAATAATTTGTTATACAGGAGGGCGCAAAATTTTGTTCCATCAGCGCAAAATGGCGCCTAATTGGCGCTAAATTATGGAATAAAAATTTTCTGAAAATTGAAAAAAAGTGCGGCTTTGTAAACTTGGCCGGAAAAATCTTATTTTATTAATAACTTGTTTGCCAAGACGGCGCAAAATTTAGTATTAGCGGCGCAAAATGGCGCTTAATTGGCGCCTAATTATGACATAAATATTGTTGAAAAATTCAAAAATGTTGCGGCTAACTTCGCGCACCTGTCTATTTTAGTTTCTATTGTATTCCAAACATCAGCAGCTAATTTTGCTAAGATAGTTTTATCTTCTAAAAAGTATGTATAATCTGTTTCATGATTTCACCAATTTCACTTTTATGCTCACGGATAAAAGACATTCTTGTTTATGTTTGCATCATCTACACGTAATTTATTTAGAATTATTATATATCAACAAGTGCTGGGGAACTTGGCAGCCACAGGTCGCTTACCACCCTTTACATACCCCTGCATGTGATTTTCCAATGCTCCACCCGAAGGTACTACATTGGCCAAGAAGCGAGTTTTTTAATCCTGAAAAATTTTGAATTTTTCTGAACCCTTGCTCAAACACTGGACCTCCATTTCAACTCTCATCCGAACGAGGGCGTATTTCTGTGAAAAATGTTCGCTTAACATTTTTCAAGCGGACCATGTCGAGATTTGAACCCGGGACATTGGGCGTAGTAGTCACACATATACTACTACGCTACAGAGCCGCCTCCTTCTGAATGACCCCTACATGTGATTTTCCAATGCTCCATCCGAAAGTACTACATTGGCCAGGAAGCAAGTTTTTTTACCTTTACATACCGTACATTTGATATTCCAATGCTCCACCCGACGGTACTATATTGGCCAGAAAGGGAGTTTTTTTTTACCTGGAAAATTTTGAATTTTTCCGAACCCTTGCTGTTCCAAGCAAAGTAGGAATCTTTAACGTGCGTGACAACACTCACACACGGGACCTCCATTTTACCTCTCATCTGAACGAGGGTGTATTTTTGTGTAAAATGGTCACCTAAAATTTTTCAAGCGGACCGTGTCGGGATTTGAACCCGGGATCTTGGGCGTAGTAGTCACACACACACACACACACACACCACTACGCCACGGAACCACCGCCTCTTCACATACCACTGAATATTGGTGAAATAGGGTATATAATTGTAAAACAATAGAAGGGAACCGAACTGCATCTAACAAGAAAGAACAGCGGCTATGTTCAAAAACAACAAACATAGCAACAAGAAGAAAATTGTTGAAAGCATATGTGTGAAGCAGAACACAGTACGTCTATGAAATAGAGGGAGTAGGAAAAGCAGACAGAAAGAGATAGAAGCCTTTGGAATGTTGCGCTTCAAATGTACGAGGATGATAGCATATACAGACAAAGTTAATAACAAATAGGTTATAGAAATAGTAGGAGGAATAAAGATATCTGTGGAAGACAATTAATAGGAGAAATAGAAAGGCAGGCTAAGGCATTTTTGGGGAACAGTACGCGATATATTGCATGCAGAGATAGGAAGAAAGAGGTAGACTTAGATCGGACTATCGTACGCAGATAGTGATAGATGCAGACTGTAGAAATTTAGGGAAATGTGTAGGTTAGTTCAGAATAGAAAATAAGGAGAGTACTCGTCTAACCAGTTCCATGACTGAAGAACTAATGATGATGATATATGGACACTTAACATATTTGAAATTATATGTAGCAATTGCAATTTTAAAGGTGGAACTAGCCAGAGCAGTGCATCCCATGTCTACTCTTCACAACGGTGGAACATCAAAGTTCGATGTAAGAGGAACAAAATAGAATCTAGGAATACTAATAAAAGTAGGATACCAGTGTTTTTAAGAAATTGAATTGCCAGCGAAAACACAGTTCTGGTAACCCGGTAGGACGTAAAATTTACAGAAAATCCCCAAGTAATGTTAAGAAAAAGAAAGATTTCAAAAATCGAGGCACCATTAAGTAAGAGAAAGGTTTGCAGAGAAATATCGAACCCAACGGTAAGTAGAATGACTAGGTCTCCAAGAAATTTAGCCAACGTTATGTAGAAAGAAAGGTTTTAAAAATCGAGCCCCACGTTGTGTATGCCAAGTTTGTAAAGGTAAAATTTGTAAGATTAAGAAACGCACAAAAGCAGAGAATTCTACTTTATATTTAGACAATTGCTTCTGTAGCACAATAAGGTGCTTATTCATTATTATTTCTTTAAATATGATAAACTGTAAACCTGTGAACAAATAATACCTTATACACTGTGGTCATTATGCATTGTTTTCATTACAGAACAATAGAAGACTATTCCTTAAGTAGTTGAAACGAAAATGAGTGTTAATTAGCAACTTTGTTGTTACGTGTGTAGCTATCAATCCATTGTTAATTATAATTAATGAAATCCTAAATTCATTTTGGCTTCTCGTACAAATTAATTATTGCTTAAAATTAGTTAAAATGCTTTTCCTCTTTAAGCTAATGCTACTTGTTTGTTATTGGAACATTTGATAACATAGATCAACGTTTACCTAAAATTAGTTTAAGAATGTTTTCTTCCGCATGATAGAATACTATATGTACATTAAAGAACAAAATAAAAAGCATACTTCAATAAACCTCTTAACTCTAATTTTATTAAGTAGTCTAATGTGATGATTCCATAACTAGCACTACATAAAAAAAACAATGCGTTTTTATTGTTGAGCAAGATTTTAAAAATAATGATTTCTTTTGGCAGCTACAGTTCCCAATTTTCTTACAAAATATGGTCGGAATAATGATTCACCTTCAGCAACTGTAAAGAAATTAATTAAAAAATTCTAGGAGACTAGATCAATTAGTGATCTTATACTATGGTCGTCTTTCCACAAGTCGTTTAACACAAAACATTAAAGCAGTTCGTAAGAGTGTTGCTGAGAGTCCAAGTACGTCATTTCGGCACCGTAGTCAAAAATTAAGCATTTTAAGAAGCTATCTACATTATAATTTAATTAAGGGCCGCTATGCTAGCGGCAACATTCCCAATACTCCATCCGAAGGTACTACATTGGGTTTAAACGCGAAAAATATAAACGTGCTCCTAATTATTCTAACTTCAAAATTAACACATCCTAAATAAAAATCTAAAAACTGAAAAAAACAACTAAAAATAGGGTTTGATTGACGGTATACCTAGCGTTGACTTTGGAGTGTGTTCGATCAAAAAGACACAAACAAAATGAATGGGGAGGGATCCGTAATGCCGGATAGCAGCTGCTAGCTTTGCTTACCGGTACTACCCGAAAAGTCGACTTAAAACTATCTAAATCTAGCTAGCTAATTTTAAAATGAATTCAAATTTTCTAAGAATACTACAAATATATTAATAGTGAATCCAGCTATTTTACCTGCTCTATAAACTTACAAATTCGTGTTCCCTGGTTTAAGTAATTTGTTAGCCTAAGTCCGTCCCTAGCTTTCCCTATCATTCCCTAACTGATTTGTTTTGTAATTACAATCTAGAAGCTATCTACAACGTATTTTCACGAAAGATTTGCATCTTATTGCTTACAAAATCCCATTGGCTCAAAACTGAAGCCTACTGATCACATACTGCGAAGAGAGTTCGTTGAATGGATTATGGGACGACAAGTGAATGCCTATTTTTAGAACAAAAGCATTTTCAACGATTAGGCGCATTTTTATCTCTATGGCTTTATTAATCTACAAAATTGTCGCATTTGGAGTTCAGAAAATCCACGTGTGATTATTGAAAAAAAAATCAAATGAATCCACAGTGTGTCACTGTTTGGTACGGATTTTTGGCTGAATGAATTGTCGGACCGTTCATTATCGAAAATGTGGCCGATAAAGCAATAACAGTTAATGGTGCTTGCGATCGCTACATGATAATCTAGTTTTTGTTCCTAAATTGCAAGATTTAGATGTGTACGACATTTGGTTTCAACAAGACAGCGCCACATACTATTCACCCCGAGAAACAATTTCACCACTGTTTAATTCCTAATCGTGTAATTTTCCGTTTTGGTGATCAGAATTAGTATCCCAGATCCTGTGATTTAACGAGGTTGGACTTATGCCAACAAGCTTACGACCACCCACGCCTTGAAGGAGGACTTTATCAACACAATTCAGTCACATTTATGCGAAACGGTCATGTAAAATTTCGAGAACCGAGTGCGTATGTGCTAACAAAGTTGTGGAGGCCATTTACGCGATATATTATTGCAATCCTATACTGAACACTTTATGAATTAATAAAAAATTTACAATTTCTAGTTAAAATCCAGTTTTCTATTAAAGATAAATTTTCCAAAAATTTTCAGCCTTTCCAACGTAGAAACTTGTTCTCTTTTACTAATATAAAATTTCCAATCTACTAAGAAAAGGCATAAGATTATAATATTTTTAATTTGATTCTGTAGCTTGAGCGTTGAAATATTTTTTACATCGTCCCAATACTTCAAGAGCGATGCACGTTTCTTTTGTTCGACAAGTAGGAGGTATCTTGCGTGTCTCGGTGAGTTTCTCCGCGCTTACTCATTCTAATCATATTCTCTTCTTAGCTCTTAGCTGGAGGTCAAATTGGTTCTTTCTTTATGTAGGCCCAACTGTTCTTGCCACTGATCAACTGCCGTTGCCTGTAGATCGCTAGTGCCGATATGGTAACAGGGTAGATAGCGCCCGACAACCGTGGCGATGCGGTGCTGATTCACTCCCGATGGAGTGCAAGCTAAGTATCCCGACACATACAGATATACAACTTATTTTCTTTTGTGTATATCAAGGGCATATTCCTTACCAGCGTTTGGTGTATTTACGTGATAAGAAACGTGATACTGTAGGACTATTGTTTGTTGGGCGAATCGATATTATCGCTCTACAGGTGTGATGCACCATTGTTAAAAATGTTTGACTAAAGTTCCCACACGCTTATTCTTTTCTACTGATTAGTTTATTTTACAAACGGTATTATGTACAATTTAAACGAATGTTTGACAAAAGCTCTCACACTTTAATTCTTTTCTACTGATTAGTTTATTTTACAAAAGGTATTATGTGTAATTTTAAAACGCTTGACAAAAGCTCTCAAATGTTAAGTTTCTACTAATTAGTTTTATTTTGTGTAAAATACGAGATGCGCACTTTGTATCTAAAGTACTAAATTGTTCGTATCACATAATTGTTTGCTTTGAAATAGTAATGCTTAATTTATTTCTTTGGCTTGTTTGTACAGAATCCTTTATTTATTTTTATTGTTAATAGATAATCGTGGGCAACGTGCTTTTTTTGTTTTTTTTTGGTCTGTAGGTGAATCCCCCCACTCTACGCGTTTGGTAGTTAGCCTGGTATTTACGTTTCTTCCGGCGACGTCTGGGTACGTAGCATAAATTCTGATGCCCTGGCGTGGGGCCCCGATTTTGTTTTGTTTAACTTTGGCCCAGATTTTGTTTTAGTTACCGGTTACTTCGATTTGGTTTTGATTAATTTCTGCTCCGAGTTTGTTTTAGTTAATTTTTGCTCCGATTTTATTTTGTTGTTAGTGCCTAAGTTCCTACATTACCCGCATTTTAGGGCCTGATTCTACTTATTTTTCTTCTTTTACGTTCATGTCAGAGTATTGGACTTGTGTTTCCGCCAATAATCCTAGTTCATTGAAAACGCTGGCGCCCAAGATTTTTCTTTTTTCTTCCTTCCCTCTCGGTACATTTTGCTCTCCCCGTCAAGTCTAGAGTTTGATCTTTTCTCCGATTTTTCTTTTATTCTACAACCCAATTCTAATTTATATTTTGTTGTTTCGCTTCCATTGGTGTTCCTGAAGTTTATGCGTCGGATATGTTTTAGATTGCCCTGTATTCGCAATAATTTTCTTTTGGCTTCTATCGAGTTACGGATAACCTTTATTTAGGTATTTTTTACCAATTTCTTTCTTGTTCGTATTCAAAATGTCTTCTTTTTCGGCTTCCCACCAAGGTCTTCCTGTGTGGGAGTGGAATTTGAAATTTTCTGGTAACCCAGCCACTCTTACCGTACATGATTTTTTGGGACAGGTCGAAGAACACTGAGGAACTCAACATCTGTCAGAATTCCAGTTATTTGAGTTTGCAGTGGACTTGTTCGGGGCTAAAACGTTATTTTGGTATCGTGGTTACCGGCATAGGTTTTCTGACTGGAAGTCGTTGGCAAATTTACTGATTCAACATTTGGAACCCCCCGGATTTTGCTTATAAGTGTGCTACTATTGAGGAAAATACTTTTACTTCACATGACCCAATTGTTAAGATTCCTTCTACGCCTACGGGTAGATCCGATACTTCTTCCGTACATTCTACTGTTCTTTCTCCTAGTTCTACTTCTACTCGTCAGGTCGTATACTTTGATTGCAATAGACCTGGTCATGTTTCGACACGTTGTACTCGTCCTAAAGAACTCCATTGTTATGGTTGCGGATATAAGGGAGTTTCTCGCCGCAACTTTCCACATTGTCATCGTACTACTAATAGGTCTTCGAATCATACTTCAAATACTGTCCTCACCTCTAGCTACCTAATTTTTTCTGCTTCTCACTCTACGTTCTCTTCTATCCCTCATTCAGGTCATCCTGTTACTACTATCAAAACCAAACCTTCTACGGCGAATAGAGCTTCGAACAAAATTTCTTCCGTCTCTAGTTCTACATCCTATTCTACTCCTTCTTCTGCTCGCTCTACTTATTCACTCTCGCCCCAAAGCGTGTCTCCACAATCATTATAATCCATGCTTCGAATTAGTGACTTGCAGGTAGCTTCTCAAGAGTTTGTTCCCGCTTCCTTAAACAATTCTACCCAAAAAATCTCTGTCGTGTCTGCAAACACAAATGTCGCTTAAGTAACGATAACTTCTAATTCAGTCTGCGAAGGTCCTCTTGAAGTCCATGAACCTGTATCTTTAATGCCTTTTCCCGTTTTTGTCAAAATTTTACCTGCTCCTGCTTTCTTAAATGCTTTTACTCAAGAAATTTCTGTCGCGTCGGCAGTCACAGTTGTAGCTGAAGTGAAGATGATTTCTAATACGGATAGAGAAGGTTCTGTTAAAATTAGGGAACCCGTAGCTGTGATTCCTGTTGTCATCGCCAAAGTTTTACCTGATCCTGTTTCGTTAGCTACTATTGTTAAGGAATCAGTTTCTATTGTGGCTGAAGTTGTGTCTGTTCCTACTCTGTTGTCTAACAGTAATGAAGTCTTACTTGATTCTATTCTTTTATCGGACGTTGATGAAACGATACCTGCCCTTACTCATTTTTCTAAAGCTGACAAAATGCCTCTTGCCTCTGTTCTTTTATCCGAGGTCGGTGAAATCCTAGCTGATGTCCTGTTATCTAATGTTGACGAAGGTCAACCTGATTCTGCTTTCTCATCTATTGGGGATGAAGTTCTTCCTGATACTGTTTGTTCTCGTAACGTTGATGAACTTCTACCTGATTCTGTTCCTTTTCCTAGGGTTGATATTCCTACAGCCAATGCTGTTTTCTTTCCTAACTGCGATACTGCTAGTCATCTATCTAACGTTGTTGAAATTTTATCTACTTCTGTCCCTCTAGTTAACGTAACTGAAGTGTGCTCTGCTTGTGTTTCTTTTCGTAGGGTTGATTTTCGTACAGCTTATACTTTTTCCTTTTCTACCGTTCACTTTTTTCCCACCAGTTCTAAAAACAAACAACTTTCTTCCATAACTTGTTCTGAGTTTCATAAATTACGACAACCACTACTATCTCCACCCTCGCCACTACTTTCTCATCCTTGTGCTACAACTCCCACACCCCCCGCTGTTCATGTGTGGCAGAAAACTGCCCAACAGAGGCGGAGAGGCGGATATATTCTATGCTCCTTACGAACCGGAAGATGTATGTCGGCAAAGTCCTAATGTCCTTGATCACGTTTCGTTCTGCTTCTGGCGACGTAAACTCCTTAAGCCGAATATCTAGTCCTCGAGCCCTAGATTCTTATGCCAACGCTGCTCTCCTTCCGACTTGACTTTTGGACGTTACGATTTTGTTTGACTTCTCTATTTTGAAAGGTTTTCTTTCGCGTTCTTGCTCTTTCTTAACCCGTGTGGGTCCGGGAATAGAATAGACCCATTGTACGACCTGCCTGTCGTAAGAGGCGACTACAGCGGTCCAACACAACACATACGCACACGCACACTTTATACACGCACAACACCTACACACATACTTCTTACACACTTACGCACACACACACACACACGCACACACCTACTCATACATAACTATACTGAAATTCTGTTTTATTTTCTTTTGTACGATTCTTGTTTTTTTTTGTTTTGCACTTGGCGCTTGGTGTTATTCTTTTTAGTTTTTCTTTTTTCGCATTCCTTTCGTTCCACATTCCTCCCCTTTTTCCTGTTACTGGTCTTCTTTGCTGTCGGTCACTAGTCCGATTGTGTTTCGTCCATCCGCTCCTGTGGTAGGTGTTTTCTAGTCCGTTTTTCTTTCTTCGAAAACCACGACTTAGTCGACTTTAAGACTAGTTAGCATTTCTTTTCTTTGGTTCTTCGGTTTTGGTTACCGCAGTTAGTAGTACATCGTTTCCTTTTACCAGCCCTCTCTCTTTCTCTCTCTCGCTCTCTCTTTCTCTCTCTCTCTCTTCCTCTCATTCTCACTTGTTATCCCTTTGTTTACTTGAGGCTTGACCTTTGGGTCTTGTTTTGGTTGGCACTTTTGGTTTTTTTCCTCGTTCCTTTTTTTCACTTGAGGTTGATAACATTTCTGTTTCTTATGAGAAACATCCGTCCTTTGACGACTCCGCAGTGCTGAGGTCATTCCACCTTAGTCCTCCTTGATTGCTTATTACCCGTTTTCTCTTCCTTTCTTCTTTTTCTCTCTTTCTCTCTTTCTATTATTGGTCCTTCGAGCCAAATTTTATTTGGTGCCTATTTTTGTTTTCTTTTCTATCTGGAATCTGTTGTGGTAGGTCTTGTTGTTATTTTGGGGGTTTTGTTTTTTCTATTACTGTATTTTTGTTGTTTTCGTAACAAATGTTCTTTTAGTTTGAAGCTAATTTTTTTTCTTTTTTGTTTTGTTTAGGGTTATTTTTTGGGTCCTGCCAATTCCCAGATTTTGGCTTTCCTATCCCGACCTGTTAATTTTGCTGGGGGCGGGGGGATTTGTTTCGTTTATTTTTCAACATAAATGAAATACTTTTTTTCCCCTGGTTAAGTCATTACCCGCTCGAATAAATTCCATTTTTATTCTTAAATTTTCCAACGATATCCTATGTAGTATACCTGTTCAGAATAAGCCCGCTTTAACAATTTTAACTCAACTCCATCTTGCTTTTAAAACGAAAATTTATTTAATAAATTGAATAAGTGAATACGTTGTTTTAGGTATCCGTTAATTTGTGAAACATTTCGTTAATTTGTGAAACATTTCGATAACTTATAATTACTTTGTCTTGTGCTTCTCATCTAAAGACTTGTCAAAATAATGGATCCTACTATTATTTGATAGAGTGTTTTTCAGTTTGCATCGCGCTTTGATAACGCAAGGATTGCAGTTCTAACTCGTGTTATTTGAACCAATTTTTAATTTGAAGCTGCAGCTTGTGCCTTGAAATATTTTCTACATTACTCGTCCCAGCACTTCCAAAGCGATGCACGTTTTTTTTGTTCAACAAGTAGGAGGTATCTTGCCTGTATCGGTGAGTTTTTCCGCGCTTACCCATCTTAATCAGATTCTCTTTTTAGCTTTTAGCTGGAGGCCAAATTGGTTCTTTCTTTATGTAGGCCCAAGTGTTCTTTGCCACTAGTCAACTGCCGTTGCCTGTAGATCGCTAGGGCCGTTATGGTAACAGGGTAGATTGATGTCGAGAACCGTGGCGATGCGGTGCTGATTCACTCCCGATGGCGTGCAAGCTAAGTATCCCGACACATACAGGTATACAACTTATTCCCTTTTGTGTATATCAAGGTCATATTCCTTATCAGCGTTTGGTGTAGTTATGTGATAAAAAAGTGACACTGTAGGGCTATTGTTTGTTGCTGCGAATCGATATTATTGCTCTACAGGTGTGATGTTTCATTGTTAAAAATGTTTGACAAAAGTTCCTACACGCTTATTATTTTCTACTGATTAGTTTATTTTACAAAAGTTATTATGTATAATTTTAAAAACGCTTGACGAAAGCTCTCACATGTTTATTTTCTATTAATTAGTTTTATTTTGTGTAAAATACGAGATGCGCACTTCGTATCTAAAGTAATCAATTGTTCGTGTTACAGAATTGTTTGCTTTGAAATAGTAACGCTTAACTTATTTCTTTAACTGGTTTGTACATCATCCTTTATTTATTTTTATTGTTAATAGATAACCGTGGGTGACGTCCTTTTTTTTTTGGTATGTAGGTGAATCCCCCCACTCTCCGCGTTTTGTAGTTAGCCTGGTATTTACATTTTTCCGGCTACGTCTAGGTAGGTAGCAAAGTTTCGAACTGATTTATGTTATAATTTATAGTTTCAAAAAGTCAGACATCTGCACGACATAAGAATAACGTACATCGGTTTGGTACGGATGCGCTTATTCACTTGACTGAATTTTTTTTACAACATTTTGTGCCATATATATGCGTGCGTGCGCGTACACATAGGTGCATGGGCATCAGGCTAAAAAGAGTTTTTGGACTCGAAGAAAGTCAATACATGGAATTTTTGTTGGAATTGGGGCACACCTGTTATAATTAAATATAAGACATTTTTAACCATTCTGTGGTCAAAAATAAAAAACACACGTTTAAAAGTTTAGACACCTAATTGAAGACTTCAAAAGTCCCTGTACCATATAGTACACAATTATTAGAACACTCTTATTTATTAAATCATTTTTGGATAAATTAACCCCTTGTGACAGCTGTCATTTATTTCACTACCATGTGCATTGCTTAAAATTCGTTACGTCGATTTAAAAAATAATTATAAATATAAAAGAACTCTTATTTATAGTAAATATAATACAAAAACTGTAACTGTTTATATTACGATTTCACCTAAACGAAATTATTTGATATATATTAACGTTGACTTCTTCAGTTTATGCCCGTTAACACCAATCCTGCGTATAAAAAAATGTTACTAGGATAAATTTTTACAGTTGAGGATCTTTAAAATTTTCAAAATGTAAGTAACTTTTCGTTAAACCAAACACTTTGCACTTTTTGAAACTAGCATATCCAAATTCCGTATTTTATTATTGACAAACTACCTTCTACATTATTTGCATATCATATTTTTTAAAGTTTTCAATTGTAATATTTTTATTTTCATCAATTTCATATAAATTATAAAGATTTATTTCCAAATGAGTTAATATTGCTATTCAATAATTTGAGACACCGAAGATTTAAATGGAGGTTTTGTTTTACTGTTTTCTAGAAGCACAACCAAGACATCAGTAGCAAAGATTGGGCGCAAAATAGTAAAACTTTCTGTATACATTTAGTTCAACTGGTTCTCTTTATGTTTCACTGAGAAGCCTTTAATATATTTATGTTTTTTATATGTTGTAAAAGTGATTCTTAATAATAGAACAACTCATTTCATGACAGAAACTAATCATCAATAATTTTAGGTAACGAATAAACAGTAATGCACTAAAAATAGTTTCCTGTTTAATAAAAGTAAGTATTATTAAAGTTTGATTAAGTGAAATACTGAATAAAAAGTTAAGGGTTTTTGGTATTGTCTTGGAATTACCATGTGACTTGGAATGTATAAAAAACAAAAGTTACTGTTTTTTGTAATACGCAATAAGTTATTTATGCATTCCACAAACGCCTAAGATTGTAGGATTCGTGATACATAGGATTTAATTTTGTTCAGAAGAGATTTGAATTTTATAATGTGTTTTTTAGAGTTTTATAAAAAGTATTCTTTATTATTAGATTGTAACAACTTTTCTTGACGACTACAAATCCTTTTCAAATTATTTATAAAGTACATTGCATTGTCTATTTAAACAAACAATTAAATTTTGCAATGTACATAAATATTCAGATCAGAGCCGTGTACCCCAATCACAAGCCGAATATTACTTTATCGTATTGGTTTAGTTACTATTAGTAAACGTTGATCGTTTGAATTGCATCTCCAATGTCAAACGATTTTGATGTGAATTCTGCGCATCGCACGGACGATTTAGTCTGGGGCGACCACTTGTGTGGAGTCACAAGCACCATGCAGTTAAATAGTGTCGTCCTCAGCTACCTGCGTGCAGCAATAGGCGTTGCCGCTTGACTAAGTGCAAGATGCACTTGCTTTTCTGTGTATTTTAATAATGGTAAGCCAGACTAAATAATTTTATTACAGCGCTCTATGGATTTCTGATAATGAATTCCTTAAATTTGTTAAATTTGATTTCACTGAATTTATAAATTGTGCTCTGTGGATTTTCTAATTATGGTTTTATAGAATTTCCAACAATAATAATTTTTTTAAAATTTGCTAATATTAATTTCAATTAACTTATTAAATAATTAACATTAATGGTTGGCGAAATTTGGTCTTTGTAATTATCAAGTCTATTCTTACTAACGTAAATGTAATAATGTTTATTCTGGACATTAAGCAATGATAAGATTGCGAGCTTACAAGTTCAAATATCATATTTAATTTTTCAATTACCGTTAAATAATTTGTCTTTAACACAAGTTAAAGTAACGTGGAAAATGATGTACTTTGGATAGCCTGTTTTATGGTTCGATTTTGTTTCGATTTGCGAAGATGAAATGCACTTCAAGTTTGTGTAAATGGTTCCAGTAAAAATCCAGTATATTACGCAATAAAATGTGGACAGTATGTTAACGTCATTTGTTTGTCAAAGGATCGCAGGCCAGCATATCTGGATTCGACAACGTAATTGTTTTAATGTAGTTTAAAACAACTGTTTGCAAGGTAAGCGTTTTTCTATCACTTTGACATGACTACAGCTGTTAGCCTATCTTAACAGCGAAGCAGATGATCGGAAACAACATTGTAGCAATTTACGATTCTTGTTTTACTATGTAATTACGAAAACCTTTGCTATTTAGAATTTATCACAGTTTGAATCAAGAGTTATATATGATATTATTGCAAATGAATATGAATACCTTTATTTAATTTTAACAAAGTATTTCATTCAAATTCAATCACACCTTAAGTAATTACGAGAACTATTATTTTTAGTTTTTGAATGTTTAATATACATTTGTAAACCAAGGTAACAGATCTGTGTATTTTGGGTAATTAATTAGGGAAGTCTTGTAAAAATGTTTAATACGTTATTGATATTTTTTATTCTTAGTAAAGACAGTCGTAATTTTCATATTCAATCATTGTGTTGAAGACTTTAGACCACATTTGTGATGTATATTTTGTACATAAAATTTTATTACTTTGGAAGCAAAATGTTAGTTAATAAACAACCAATAAATTCAATTGCATAATTGTTTTATTTTGGAAAAGTGAGTTCAACAATAGGGTAATTGAGCTAAAAAGGTATAAATACCCTTTCATAAAAATAAAGTCTATAACAGTGACTTGGATAAAGAAGCACTAAACAACACCTTCAAGAGCCTTAATGCCTAAATTGGTTCATATAATAATGTTTAAATTATTGATATAAATGGCTATTCTTTTTCTTTATAGTATAAAGTAGCAAGGGTACATCTCTTGTGTCCTGCATTGTTATATTAACAATATTTCCTTTACAGCTCCTGCTTTAGCGGTATATACGATATTTTTCTCTAAGGACTTCCAAGTCCTCCCTTAGTGCAAACCTGTGATTAAAAAATTTAAGGACTTGGTGGCGCCCCTTTTGCACCCTCTGTTTTAGTATTATTAGAGTCAGTAAGAAAACAATGTTTTGTCGTAAAACCCACGACCACTCCTCATAAGCTCTACCCGAAGAATAGACCCCCTAGCTTAGTCGTAAGAATGTCGAGATCCCTTCACCATAAGAAGAGCTCCATTTTAGCTTTAGGCTAATAATTCTCACCCCCATATATTTTATATTAAATATTACAAGATATTAATGATCTCGTAACTAATTTGCAATATTTAAGGGTTACTGATAAATGAACAGATGTAGCGTTTTTAATACTGATTTATATTGTGAGAATTAATTACTACGGGTTTAATTCTACAATATGTTGTAGTATGTGTTTTATTTTTAATAGCTCTGAATAGCTTCTGTCGTTATATTTTTGGACTCCTCAATAACTTTTGCAGATTTTAGATTAACAACGCCACGGATTCCCTACTCATGCTTCCACTAAGATGGTATCACGAGCTAGCCAAACGCATGACAAATGGGACTCTGTCGCAATTTTCTTTTTTAATAACACATTCAGTTACAATGTATACAAAACAGATCTTAGTTTCGTTTTAATATGGAGAAGGAAAACACAAACCAATTTAATAAGATTCATTTTAAATTCTATTTTGCTAAACATGCGAATATGCAATCGGCTGCTTACTCTATTCAGAACTTCGCATAAATTTAAATTGTCAGGCTAAACTTCTATCTTATCTTATTATTACACCGTATGTAGGTGCGAAGTGCAGGTAATTTTGTACCCATCAGCCTTCTCAGTTTTACAGCTGGTCTGATTTGCTGTAAAGAATATTTTTCAGATACCTACAAATTTAAAAATCATGACTTCCGGAAGAGGGTTTAAGAAACTTAGTGATATCAATACTTAAAGTGTCATTCAATACAGTCAATATATGGTTTAGAGCATTTATGAATCATTAGTTCATAGTACAGTCCAAACATTTATTACCAAGGAGATATTTTAACTGTAATAAACAAATTGTTTAACATTTATGTAGAGGTTTAATGGGTGGCAAAAATTTAGTCAAGCTCTTGCTATATCAGCAAGATAGGGATTTTTAAGGTGCGTGGCAACGTTCATTCACGGGGCTTTTGTTTATTTCCTCACCCGAACGAGGACAAGTCCTTATGAAAAACGTTTATCTAATAATTTTCAAGGTGTTGGTGTTACGAATTGATACTATGTCTTTGGAAATAGTAATCACCTGCGTACCAACTAATCGACGGAGAAGAATGAGCTACTTGCTGACGTAAAATATGAACGCTGACACAGAAGCTATTGCTTGACGTAGATAACATCCCAAAAAATTTTTCAAGCGGCTTGTGTTGCGAATCGAAACCAGAGCCTTAGGATTAATAAATTCGTGCGTTCCAGCTAATTCATTAAGCGTCTGAGAAGGATGAGCTACTTGTTGACTTAAAAAGTGGAGCAAAAGCAGCTGGCCGATGCACAAGCTAGCACAAAAGCTGTTGTTTGGCGTGAAGACTAATTCAGAAGCTGTTGGCTGACGTAGATAACATCGCAGGAAGACTACCAGCAGTCATAAATGGTGATAAAAACCCATGGTTACGTAGAGACCTTTACCGAAGCTGTTCGTTAAGGTTGCGGACGGTACAAAAATTACTGGCAGAAGTGAACAAAGTTGTAGAACTGAAAGAGGACGTAGGTAGTATTGTCATAGCGGTATAGGAAGCAGAAATACATGATCCATAATGGTGCCAAGATTATATACACTTTCGGTTGAAAACTACAAAAGAGTTGACCTACACACTCCTTATGATTGTCGTGATTTCCTCAGATTTCTATTTATAGGTACTACAACGCCTCGGTCTGTCTACTACTTCTCACTGGTAAGTTTATCCTGGACTTTTAGTTGAATTTGCTCGTAATATTCAATCTGTCTACTCATTACGGTTGTGCTTTGAGATCGAAGTTTGATTCTACGGAAATTTCTGGTTTTTTTCACTATGGTCTCGATAAGTGCAATGCAAATGAAGCAATTCCATAATTGTTAAAGATTTAATTTAGGGCAGATTTACTATAAATATATGCCCTGTGTGTTTAACATAACCAGTCACTTTATATTTTCAGAGCAGATCAATTTCGACAACTGCGTCATTTCGGATTGCAGTATTAGTTCGAGTTATGTTATTGCACCACTTCGGGTCACCTAGTCAATTTGAATCCCGAGCCCCGTGTGTACTTCAGGGTCATTTTGTCAAAAACGTGCAGATTCAAACCCACTCTACTCTGAAAACCTTCTAATTTTACATCGTCACGGATAATTGCAGATAAGTAAACAGAGTGTTTGCAATAATTTACTATTTCATTCGTAGAATTTTATCGAAAGTATATCTTGGTCTTGAAAATATCCGAGCATTTGATAATGGTTATTGTTCTACACGTCGAAATTTTTCTGTGTTGCGCAGAAATGAATGATTTTTTGTTTGAAATCGATAATATGTGTAATGTATTTCTAATCAATGCTCGGCAATACAAAATAAATTCCATTAAGTATGTGTGTTTGAAGAAATTGTGGGTCATTATAAGAAACCAACAGTAGTTTAATGAATGCAACACAATGGCGAGTGGTAGTATCGAGCAGGATAAATTATTGCAACATACACGTCAATATATACACAAGCAAAAATACATATATCTACAATATTGGCAATTAATATACGACACTGTAACTAATTATTTACAAGACTAGCACGTGTGTGTTTGTATTCGCGTGTGTAAATAACCACAAACAGGAATAAATGCCTATTTATAAATCACAAATATATACATATTTTATATATATGTATGTATATATATATATATATATATATATATATATATATATATAGTATATATATATATATATTGCCGTGGAACTTACAAAAATTCGAGGACGAAGCTGCGACAAAGCCTTTACATCGATCCTTCACCTAACTCATACGAGCCTCACGAATTGGGCGTCATAAAAGTGCCGTGGAAGTCGGGACAGTCTCTAGATTCTCTATTTAAATTTGTGCCCCACCAAGGTCAACATATAATTTTCAAAAAAATGCAAAAATTAAAAAAAAAATTCCTTACCCTTTTATTTCGCCTTCAAACTCCTTCAACTTCCCTGGCTAGCTCAGCTGTGCCTCTTCTCGAATACCTAAATTTACAACCATACCTCTTTCATACTCGCACACCATTCAATAAAATCACCAAATAATACAACAATCATACAACCATTTATTTACAGCTATTAACAGATAAATTATATTCTCATGTGTTAAAACAGTTTGATACACTAATTATAAAACTCAAAATATGGTATGTTTTAAAGTCTTTAATTTTTCTTATTATTTTCAAACAAATTCAATGAGATATGAGTAGATGGGCCCCACATGTTACCCTACATTGACTGCACAGTAGAGTATGGTGAGCTCATAATAACCCAGTTTAGTTTGTATATGCCTTTTACACCTTGCATAAATTAAAACAAAATTAACAGACCCGTTTACCCTTTACAATTCAATTTATATCCTGAATAAAATTTAGGATGTTTTAAATACACCCCTTTTCAATATTTAACCTCAATAAATTGTCCAGTACATGTATCTTTTTAAATACATTTCTACAACCATAAATATGCCCCACAAAGTCAACCACACAGCACAAAATTTCATAAATGTTTATCAAACAACAAAAATTTCAAATAAATTATCTGGAAAATTCTTCAGGCTTCCTTTCCTTCGAAGATGATTGCCAGAACACCTTGGTTTCGTTTCCATTCACCATGCTACTCAGCGGATCTACAGGCCTCCACCGTCTCCCCCCTCTGCGAGCCAAGCGCCTCGTCTCATAGTACCACTTCATATATCATGCATACAAACTTGATTATTTGTGATGCTTACCCCACATATATCATGCTTCCGTTTATTGATTTTTGTGCTTTGTATAGTAGTAGCCGGATCTTTATTAATTTAATATGCACTACACGTACTTCACGGCAATAATTAGATGGCCGTTACTACTGTTTTACACTTTCAACCTTTATATTTACGGTAATATAATCACATAAAATACTCACAGAAAGCTTTACTGTTATGATGGTCGGAATTCAGTACTTTATTGAAGTAAATTAAAATAGAAGCGCAGAGCAGATAAGTGGACCTCTATAACCTAGGTTGAGTATTTATATCCTTTGAAAACCCCCTAAGTGGACGCACTTTAAGCAAAAAGCTTATTTTAAAATCTAATTTTAAATTTTTTGAATATTACCGTCTTGAAATTCGTAAAATTTTGTAGCGTGCTACGTGCTGTATCACCCCGATTCCCTTTCACCTTCGCGTGTGTCTACATTCGGAACACTGTCCACTTTCAACTAATGATAAAATTATCGGTCGTCACAAACCCGCCTAAGCTCTATTTATTCTTGTTTGATACATGTTTTCTGTCTCGCTTTCAAAACCCCACTTGCGTTACAGAAAATCGATATTGATGACACCTCAACTCCACTCCACGTGGATACGGTACGTGCATTTTCAATCCCAACGCTTTTATATCTGTCTCTATATGTTGTATATTACTGATAGTGCATTTCCCTCGCTCTTTGAAATGTTTGTTAGGCTTGTTGTTGATACAAACTGACGGTTGGACATAATTTTTATGAAATCCTATCGTAACATGCTTTCAACTTCGTCGAACGTAACCTTTTAAAACGCAGGTGTTTCTATTAATTATCGACCGTTTCACATAACAATTCCTAGATTTTATATTTCTTCGTATTTGATAAAACTGAGTTTGGCTTGTCACAACGAATACATTCGCCTTGGAATTATTGATTTTCTTATACAGCACGTTCCCTTTTGCTTATGCGTGTTGGATTAAAATTATTTAAAATTAATTATGCGTATCCTTGAACTTCTATTTGCTTTAAAACTGTTTTTCCTTGATGTAATTTTACCATTACACTTATTAATTATAAAAATACGTAAATACTTGTCCGTTTTCCCTAAATGACTTAAATTAATTTTGCGCGTAAATAATTTGTTCTTTTCTATATACAGGGTTGTTGAAATTTTATTGTTTCCCACTGATTTAACCCTTTGAATCCACAACAATATATATATTCTCTTCCTCTTGAAGGCTATAACGTTAAAGACACCTTTACTTTTGTCGATAAGTATAGACATTTTCAATTACCCACTGACCATATTCTTGTATCTTTAGATGTCCGTTCTTTGTTCACCAATATCCCCAAAGAATTATTTGTTAAAATTATTACTGAAAAATGGAATGTTATTCAACTACATTGCAACCTTAAGTTTAGTTCTTTATTATCAACTATTGACTTGATTTTTAATAACACTTACTTTACTTTTAATTCTAAGTTATATCAACAGACCTTTGGCACTCCTATGGGTTCACCTCTATCCCCCATTATTGCCCAAATTATAATGGATCATCTTTTAAAATCGGTCATAAGTTTACTACTTTTTGACATGCCTTTTATAGTCAAATATGTAGATGACATTTTATGTTCCATTCCAGAACACTTGATCGAATATACTTTATATATTTTCAATAGCTTCAATACTAATTTAGTTTTCACTTTCGAAAAAGAAATTAATTTCAGTGTTCTCTTTCTAGATACGTTAGTCCTTAGATTTCCCATAAATACTTTACATTTTGACATTTAAAAAAACCTACTGACTCTGGTAGATACTTAAATTATCATTCTAACCATGCTTTTATTCATAAACTTAATACCATATTAGCTTTAAAATACCGTATTCAAAGAATTAGCGAACCAAATTTACTTACAAACAACTTAAAAGAATTGGAATATATTTTACTAAACAATGCATACCCAAAACTTCTTTTAAAGAAGTTTTATACTCTGGTAATCTACAAACTTCATCAATAGACCGACCACTAGTTACAAATTTCAGAAAATTACCTTTTATTCAAAATTTAACCCCTTAACTAACTAAGATCTTGAAGCAACCTGATATTCTAATAGCTTATACTTATTAAAAATCAATAGATAGGTTATTCACTAAATTAAAAGGTAACACCGAAAAAACATTATGCAGCAATGTTATTTATAAGGTAGAATGTAGTTGCAATAGAACGTATGTAGGGCAGTCTAAACAATGGCTAAAAAATCAAATAACTCAACATATAAGTGATGCCAGACTTGGTAAACTAAGTTGTGCTTTGTCATCACATCTACATGCAACAAATTACACTGCTAAATTCGAAGACACCAAGATTTTAGACATTGAAAACAACTACTATAAAAGACTATTTCTAGAATCCTTTCACATTCTACAACAACCTAATCCACTCAACAGCAAACAAGATACAAATAACTTAAATATAGTATATTCTTCGCTATATAAATTTAATAATATCCACTTTCACAGACCGTTAATTTAAATTTCACTAATAAACAAACATTTTGTTCCTAAAATCTTACTCTTTTTTTACGTTTCCTTCACATTTTTTTCTATTTTTAAGTCAATTTCTAATCGTTGTACTTATCACTAACTAATAATTTAATAAAATTGACAACCTCATATTAATTATTTAAGCTCTTTCTACTTTTTTCTTTTGTAATTTTAGTTAGCTTTTGTAAATATTTGTTATTGTTTCCATAATTGTCAAAAGTCATAACTGTAATTTATGTATTAGTTTTTAAATGTAGAAGTTCTTTAAGTCATGGTAATTATGTAAGTAGATTAGCTACACTGTTTTTAACCTTACAAAACTAAATTCATCACATTTTAGTCTATGATTAAGGCAAAAATATTCATTCCGAAACGTCAGAATAAACGTTACAATTTGACATTATAGTTCTTATTTTACGAACGATTGCATCCCAAAAAACCAACAGAGATATATATATTACTACCGTTCGAGAAACTACCTATTTTATATATATATATATATATATATATATATATATATAACAAAACTAAATTAGGTAATAACAAGTAGTGCAGCTGAATAGTTACAGGATTAACACGAGTGCGTATTAATGAGCACACACTTAAAATAGAATCAATGAACTACATATTGAAGTAATTAATTAAATTACCTCAGAAACTGTCGTCAAGGAAATAAATGGGCCACCGTTATTTCTTTATTGTTCAGAAAACGCTATCAAATTAGCTACAAGTGGCTTTCTAAACGTAAACCGCATATGGTTTATTACCCAAACAAAAATTACTTTAGTTTGTTCTGAAAAGAGCAATTTTAAAAGCAGGGAAGAATAACACAAAATGCGGAACAAAAGAGTATGCAAGAGGTTAATGACAACAAACAAAGACGATAACGAAAATCTGACAAAACCTATACAAGTAATAAAATTAAATATCATGAATGCTCTAAATGAAGGCGGCTACGTTGCAAAATTTGCCAAACTAAGAAGGAAACTCATTTCTCGAGTTAGAATAAGACAACAATATCATTTGTGGTTGATCGAGTTAGAATAATACAACTATATCGTTTGTTGTTGGTGTAGGTGTGAGGTCGTTAGTGACGAAGTCGGTTTATA
The DNA here is from genome assembly GCA_036346225.1 of Platerodrilus igneus. Lineage (NCBI taxonomy): Eukaryota > Metazoa > Arthropoda > Insecta > Coleoptera > Lycidae > Platerodrilus > Platerodrilus igneus. The sequence goes on from JARFIW010000791.1 coordinate 11,932,860, forward strand.
AATAAGATTATACTAAACAAACTTCCTATGTAAGCGACAATAAACGATAGGTTCATCCTTTTCTGATAACGAGCTCTTATTGAGTCACCGATCTTATCTTCTGAATAAGCAGGGAGAAAATCTTTTTTTTAACGATATTCTAAAGAATCCCAATCTGTCATAGAACTCTTCACACTACGAACAGGGTCGCGCCGGATCTTTTTGTTGGTCGTGTGCGAATAACTGCTTTCCGCCACCAATACCTTTTGATTTTTTTAAGTAATGGAATTTCTTAATACATAAGTACGAACATTAATTACGTTATTTGTTGGTACTTATAAGTAATTTACTATCAATTAAACTTTATAGCATTTTAATAGGCATTTCGTTTTAATATCAATGAACCAGATGAAATTATAAATTATTACAAACATCATTTTAAACATACCTATAGATATACAAACCAAAATATTCTAATATTGAATTAAAATTGACATACAAATTATTTACAGCTACACTACGGAAATAAAACAATACTTTCAAAAAATAGCGTGTCTTGCCTTTTTGTGCAAATTCATTAATTATTTCTTCTATGTCTAATTCGTGACAAAGGTCCGATTCGATTGCAATAGCAACCAGGTTTGTCAGTTTTTCCTGACCCATTGTAGAACGGAGATGATTTTTTATTATTTTAACTTTTGAAAAGAACGTTTCGTCTCGGCAATGGATGCAGGCATTGTCAATAAAATACAGATAGAGGTTGCTAGATTTGGAAAAGCATCTAATAGGTAATTTTTGTAAATAAGTTCTAATATTTCAGTTGGATATTTTCAGCAGTTAAAAAGATTTGAAATGTTCCAATCTCACATACAAGATCAACAGCACAAATATCTAATTGATTATTATCAATTAATTTAATTTGTAGATCTTTACAAAATTGTGATCGGGTAACTTTATCCGTAGATATTAATTTACTGAAGTCATATAAAAAATTTAAAGTGTCACCATTTTTCCTGGACAGAATTTATAGCTGTATCCAGAATACAAAAAAAAATTTGATTTTAAATTTATCTTTTGGATTTATTATAGGCTGGTCTTCATCTTCATACTGAAATTGTTGTTTAATTTTACGTTTTTAGACTGTTTGAACTTCTGGAAATGTTGGTTCAGTTTCTAAACTTTCAGCATCAACTAAAAGACTGTTAAATTTGTGATCTAATTTGCATTTCTGCAAATATTTTAAAAGATTATCTAACGTTTGTAGGCATTTTACAATATTTATCTCAGATTTTTGTAGCGTTTTTTCTTGCTACATTAACATTGAACAAAATATTGTACCAAACTACTGAGGAACATATAAACTTAGAGGATTTTATATTTAATGTAACTGACTGTGCTATTTCTGCGATATTCAAATCTCTACTATCAACTTTCTCTAAAAGGGGATCGTAAATTTCAGGAAGATAATTCTAAGGAGTTTGATGGTTTTAATTCTGCTTTCGCATCGAGTGTCTTAAAGTGATATCGACGTTAATTGCGATACTTTTTTTTTATAACTTTCCACCAATTAGTTTGTTACATGCCAAAAATCGGCTATGTATCACCTTTAGATTAAGTATAAATTATAAGGTAGTTCCCGCGAATATTTTCAAATAAACTTGTTTATTTCCGTCATTCCGGACAGTTGCGTTTGCGCAAGAAAATGCGCAGGCGCGGAGTGAATGGCGCAAGTAGGCGGTGTATAATAGGACGTCATTAGCCACGAGACTCTGAAACCGAGAACAGCTACCTGTGTCGTGTATCTGTCTTTTCTCTTTTTTAGGTTGTAGGTTCCCTTTTATCTTTATCTTTGAGTACCTTTACCTGCATCCTTCTTGTCTTACCTAAGTACGAGCGAAAGAGGAGGGACAATTAAATTTGGATTCAACAATGGCGTGATGTCACGCACACCTAAAAACAAGGAAATGGCCCTGAGATATAGCTGCAAGGCGCGTTTTAAGTGAGTACATTGCTTTATTTATATTATAGATTAACAATCGTGTTACGTTTAAACGTGTTTGGTATTTGATACAATTTGCCGCGTTATCATGTCATATTAAACGATTGCGCAATAATGTGAAACATGGACCGTACCAAGTTGAAGCCGAAAAAAAATTATACAATTCTTGGATTATCCTAGAAAAGCTGGCCATTTTATGTCAATTTTTGCAGCATTATTAACAACTAAATTCAAGGTGCATGAGGAACAAAGGACAAAAAACGCTCTTGAATTAATATCTAATATCTTTTTTTGTTCTCCATTATGCTCGCCTTTCATATTAGCTCCGTTATCGTGTCCTTGTCCCCTTGTGATATAGATGTTAATATTCTCATTTTTAAGAAACTGAGACAAAAATGTAGCTAAACCTACACTAGATTGGTCTGAAATATTGAAGTTCTTGTTTCAAATTTCAAGTTTTCAACTTTTGTTATTAAATTGAACAAATCGTACAATAATAGTTATTTGTTTTTGATGACAATTATCTAGGGTACAGCCCAATATTATGGAATAATATTTTGCTCTGCAAGTTACTAATAACTTCCTGTTTGATTTTTTTCATTTAAAATATGAATAGTTTCATTTAGAATTTTGTCACCTAAATAATGTGGCATGTTTTTTCTTTTAATTGCCTTGTTTGAATATGATCACTCATAAAAGGATCAAATTTACCAACTGTTTCAATAAGTTGTAGAAAATTGGCGTTGTTGTTATAAAAAAATGTATTATTCCTCCCCTTAACGCTAAATTTTGTCTGGCTTAATACTGTACTATAAAAATTATCCGTTGCCGAACAGCCCGTCAACGCTATTTCTCTCGATTAATAATACGCTTAGAGACGGCATCAATTGTGGAACCGATTTATATTGATTTTTGAAATTCAATAAATTTTAAATATTCAATGTGCATATTTGATTTTTTATGCCGGTTCAAATGTTGCATTAAGTGTGACCAACTACTAAAATCATCACTGTTTGCTAGGGGTGTTAAACTACTTCCAAAAATTTTGCACAGAATGCAGAAGATCTTTTGGCTTAGAATATAATAACCACGTTCTGTGAATCCGTTCACCATTATTCAGTTTCCTTCCGTAACATTTTTTAAAAAAGTTCTTCTTTCTGAATTTCTTGGAAAACTAAATTTAAGGATTTGCATCGGCCCTATTTCTACAAAAGCAGTTTTTCTCTTTCACTAACGTTTGGCTGCCACAAGGCGGAATCTTTGGTATTAACAAAAATTATACGCCTGAAATACGCCTGAAACCGTTCCAACTTCACTCCTAGTATCATCGCTAGAGACTCTAGAGTCTAATGTCGACAATTTCGTTGAATGAGATGAAAACGTTTTAGAATATGCTGGGACGGCAACTTTACTTACTTCAGCAATAACTTCAGGACTCGGTGCTTTAGAAGAATGTGCTTACTTTTCGGTTAAAAACCCCACAGTGTATACTTGAGGCGTTTCTTTCTTGAGAAGTCCAGAAATCTTAGAAGTATATTTCTGTGTTTCTATCATTTTGTGCTGTTTAATTTTACGATACTCTGCACCCAATATTCGTTTTCCTTTATTATTGAAAAATTTGTTTCATGGAAATAATAGATACGAGCCGAAAAGTGATACATTATTGCTCGAAAATGACAGTTAACGCGCGACGCGCAGTGGAGCGCGTTAATCGCTTGAGAGCATTAATTTCACTTTTTGTTCGACATGTATAAAAAAGAATTTCTGCGATCGCTTAATGGAATAGATTTTTTAATCAATGACTTTATTAATACAATTGACGGTTATTTAATTTAAAAAGTCAAAAATTTAACAATTATCAAATTTGAAAGGGGGCATGTATTTACAGGTTGCTATAGGCGATGCGCGTCTTCTAGTCTTTATCGCTTGCCGAGCATAAAGTGACATCAATGAAGTCAACTTTTCGTTGTCAATATCAAGCGAAGAAATCTTCTTTATTTAACGATTGTAGAAAAAAAAATTTACATACCATTTTTTGAAACCTGTTTACGTGCTTAGTATAATAAAATTAAAGGCATAGTAGGTATACGTATAATAGACTTAAAACTTATAGTTACAAAAGCCTATTCAGTAGCAACTAAAATAACATTATTAAAGGAAATCGAAATAAAAGATCGGAAACGCAGAAGAGCATACAAGATATTTAAAATGACAAACCTGACATTAAGAAAAGTTTTAACGATCTTCTTTTCAACTTAAGCATCTATTATCTATTCGGTTGTTTAAATTCGTTAGTGTTGTGAGAAACTTGTAGATTTATAAATGAGGGGATTCTAAAGAAATATTTCAAGCAAAAATACTTTGTAACCGATTTTTAAAAGTAGACAATAAAAGTCATTGTTTAGTGTTTAATCACTTCCAGCTTTACTCTTCTTTTGTTTCATGTGGCAACATGGAGCTACACACCAAACACCTCTTTCTGAAATATCCAAATAACAATAAATGTGACAAACAGCAAAAAATCAGTGCAAGGATTTAACAAATTTTATACTTTAAGGAATACCTATTAAATGATTCACCATATTCAAAACGTCAACGTGGTCAACCCTATAAAATAATATGTGATAGATAGGTACCAGTAACCCATAACAACAAATATAACTTCTTCATCACTACCTTACACAGAATCTATATTGAGCATTGAGCTGTTAGTAAGATATTTTAGAAAATAAACATATATATTAGGAATTTGTTTTGTCAAAATAGTGCCGCCATTAAAAGGTGCCTCCCCTGTTCACTGAACATCCTGATCACGGGGTTGGCGTGATCCTGACTACAAACCAAATAAGGGCGTTACCCACGAATAATTCAACTGAAGCATTATATAAATCTACTTTAGAAGCTTGACGAGATTCTGCAAGTTTCAATATCTTATCTAAAAATCGATATAGTTACTTAGAATCACCAACAAATTTTACTAACCAAGAACCAATCGGTATTGGCGTAGGTAGGTATGTTATTGTAGGTATAGAGACATTAACTGTAGATGAAAATGTATTAATCATTTCATTAAGACTTGTGGACCCTGTATATTGCTCAACTTTTTTATATAATTTGGCTTCTAAAATAAGATTGTTGTTACTGTTTCATTTCTATAAGTGAGAGCAACCTCAGAATCTACTAATGGAAGTTCCATTCGTTTCACACGACCAGACCAACACCCTTTTAAAAATTGAATCTGTCGAACTTCCTTCAAATTCCGAAATGAGACTTTTAACAAACTCCGCTGTTGAATTTGTTTCTTGACATTCTACCGAAAATTCTACATCATATTCAGACTGATTAATTAAACGATCAGGTTTTTAAGCTTTTTTCGCCAAAAAGCAGCCTAAAATTTTTCTTTTTCAAGAATCTGCCTAGTACTGAATACCATATATATATTTTTAACTCATAGTCAAATTTCTCTTTGCGTAAATGAACAACTTGGTACGTGTCCGTCATAATTAATGATAACGAAAAAAGGGGAAAATATCTTCAGCTAAGAAAAAATTATTCAAGTACAAATAGGAAAGTACTACTAAAATTTATGATTCTACAAAAAAATTTAAACGATATACCAATCGAATATACAAGACATCAGAGTTTCGGATACCAATAAATATGTGACCAAATAAAGCAAATGATTACGTTTAACGAGATGGAACTTAATTGGCTTTATAATATCTCTTTATCAAAACCACTCAACACCTAAGCAACAAAAGAGTGGCTCCATGTACGGGCATCATTGTATTTCAACGAAAAAGAATTCAGTGCCCTATACGTTGGGCCTCACATTACGATAGATATTATCTTCGACTTCAATTTCTTAATTAGTTAAAGGTGCCACACATGTAGGTGGGTTCAGCGGATCCCTTAAAACAGGGATAAGCCATGCTCTTATGCATGGTAGAAGAACGACTTCGAAAGTAACGGAATTGCAGAATATAGTTCCGACTAAGTTGATTTTTACGTCACTCCGGAGCATTAAAATGGTCGTGGGATGAGACTATTAAATCAAAGACAAGACAAGGGGACGCCATTGCATCTAAGAATACTTACGAAAAAGTCTAAATGGTAAGATGCAGAAACATTTAGGTTATGATAAACTTCAACAGTTATAGGTATCTTGGTTAAATCTGAAACAAAAAAACACGTACAAGAAAAATCAATTATTGAGGTCACCGTTTGTGCCTCATAATATACACCGAATAATATCTAATTAACAGTTCACTCTGGAGCTACTCAAATAAACTTGTTTCCTAAGGAGAATTCTGAGAGGTCTTATACTCGAGATTTTTCTTATAAAAACTAATTTAATTTGAATAAATTTAGTTTATATTTCCATGTCATTATCTAATTTTTAAGTACTCCATTTATTCCATATACTCAACTTGTCTACATATACTGTTTTCAAACAATCTAGGGTAGGTTCTTATAAATTCGTATAATATGACCCCAATTTCACTATTACTGTATTTGCTTTTAATTACATCATGTGCGAGATTCTGTAAGACACCATTCCTATTATATCTTTCCATTGCGATATCTAACAGAAACAGATTTATATTAGGAGTACCGTTTTCCGTTAGTTCTTTTAAAGTATTAGCGTGGTTGAGAACGATCTGAGATACCTGTAAAAAGTGCTCTAAAGTTCCTTTGGTAAATAACATATAATTCTCATCAAATATCACCATCTTCAGTAAACAATTCTTATTTAAATAAAAACGCAAGTTGTCGAATTTGCATATCTGATTTCGCATGCCAATTTCCATAGTGCGTATAATGTATGGAAGATTTGATATAAACTTTCTAAATTCGTTCAGGGATACATCAAGTACGGTCTGCGAAATGGTGTCAACAAGTCTGAAAATTATTTTGTAATCGTCGAACGGGTTCAGGCCTACAATTATGATTTTGGAAGAAGATTTTGTTATCGCGCATGGTTTTTCAAATAGCAACTTGGTTCGCTCTAACTGAATTGCGGCGTTTATACATTCTTTATGCGCTGCCCACTCATTGTCTGTAATTTGTAGTTTCTCCTGAAAATAAACCACCTCGATGTGCCTTTCGTTGTGTTTTTTTTATGGCGTCACATCCAGTAAAAACATTTTCGCATACACTGCATGCAAAACTTAAGATGTTCGTTCTAGAAAAAATTAATGATTAACAGTTTTTGAATTATACATCATCATCATCATTTTGTTTTCGACCTTACTTAAGGTCGGTTTGACGCAGCTCTAACTTCTGTTCTATTCTGTGCTAATCTAAAAAGCTCTACATACCCTTCACAACCTAAATTTCTAATAATTTGACTAATATAGTTTGGTCTAGGTCTTCCTATACCCTTCTATCTTTTTCCTATCTAGCTGGCTCTACATAGATATTAGCAACCTGATGGTTGTTAAAGAACTCTAACATGTATACATGATTACCATTTATAGCGAAATGAAATATAACCTGGTTATCCGCTTCAAAAAAGAAAAGTGTTAAATTATATGTTATGGTAAGGCTTAAGCAACGAATCGCTGCCAACATGCCAGACCGTTACGTAATTGTGAGTTATGTCATGGTGACGTTTATTAAATTATATGTTATGGTAAGGCTTAAGCAACAAATCGCTACCAACATGCCAGACCGCTACCTAATTGTGAGTTATGTCATGGTGACGTTTATTAAATTATATGTTATGGTAAGGCTTAAGCAACAAATCGCTACCCACATGCCAGACCGCTACCTAATTGTGAGTTATGTCATGGTGACGTTTATTAAATTATATGTTATGGTAAGACTTAAGCAACGAAACGCTACCAACATGCCAGACCGCTACCTAATTGTGAGTTATGTCATGATGACGTTTATTAAATTATCTGTAATGGTAAGGCTTAAGCAACGAAACGCTACCAACATGCCAGACCGCTATCTAATTGTGAGTTATGTCATGATGACGTTTATTAAATTAGCTGTTATGGTAAGGCTTAAGCAACGAAACGCTACCAACATGCCAGACCGCTACCTAATTGTGAGTTATGTCATGATGACGTTTATTAAATTATCTGTTATGGTAAGGCTTAAGCAACGAAACGCTACCAACATGCTAGACCGCTACCTAATTGTGAGTTATGTTATGATGACGTTTATTAAATTATCTGTTATGGTAAGGCTTAAGCAACGAAACGCTACCAACATGCCAGACCGCTACCTAATTGTGAGTTATGTCATGATGACGTTTATTAAATTATCTGTTATGGTAAGGCTTAAGCAACAAATCGCTACCAACATGCCAGACCGCTACCTAATTGTGAGTTATGTCATGGTGACGTTTATTAAATTATATGTTATGGTAAGGCTTAAGCAACGAAACGCTACCCACATGCCAGACCGCTACCTAATTGTGAGTTATGTCATGGTGACGTTTATTAAATTATATGTTATGGTAAGACTTAAGCAACAAATCGCTACCCACATGCCAGACCGCTACCTAATTGTGAGTTATGTCATGGTGACGTTTATTAAATTATATGTTATGGTAAGACTTAAGCAACGAAACGCTACCAACATGCCAGACCGCTACCTAATTGTGAGTTATGTCATGATGACGTTTATTAAATTATATGTTATGGTAAGGCTTAAGCAACGAAACGCTACCCACATGCCAGACCGCTACCTAATTGTGAGTTATGTCATGGTGACGTTTATTAAATTATATGTTATGGTAAGACTTAAGCAACAAATCGCTACCCACATGCCAGACCGCTACCTAATTGTGAGTTATGTCATGGTGACGTTTATTAAATTATATGTTATGGTAAGACTTAAGCAACGAAACGCTACCAACATGCCAGACCGCTACCTAATTGTGAGTTATGTCATGGTGACGTTTATTAAATTATATGTTATGGTAAGGCTTAAGCAACAAATCGCTACCCACATGCCAGACCGCTACCTAATTGTGAGTTATGTCATGTGACGTTTATTAAATTATAGAGTAAAACACCCATTTTTAATAGAGTAAAACACCCATTTTTAATTGAGTAAAACACCCATTTTTAATTGAGTAAAACACCATTTTTTAATTGAGTAAAACACCCATTTTTAATTGAGTAAAACACCCATTGTTTAATTGAGTAAAACACCCATTTTTAATTGAGTAAAACACCCATTTTTAATTGAGTAAAACACCCATTTTTAATTGAGTAAAACACCCGCTACCTAATTGTGAGTTATGTATGGTGACGTTTATTAAATTATGTTATGGTAAGGCTTAAGCAACGAAACGCTACCAACATGCCAGACCGCTACCTAATTGTGAGTTATGTCATGGTGACGTTTATTAAATTATTGTTATGGTAAGGCTTAAGCAACAAACGCTACCCACATGCCAGACCGCTACCTAATTGTGAGTTATGTCATGGTGACGTTTATTAAATTATATGTTATGGTAAGCTTAAGCAACGAAACGCTACCAACATGCCAGACCGCTACCTAATTGTGAGTTATGTCATGATGACGTTTATTAAATTATCTGTAATGGTAAGGCTTAAGCAACGAAACGCTACCAACATGCCAGACCGCTATCTAATTGTGAGTTATGTCATGATGACGTTTATTAAATTAGCTGTTATGGTAAGGCTTAAGCAACGAAACGCTACCAACATGCCAGACCGCTACCTAATTGTGAGTTATGTCATGATGACGTTTATTAAATTATCTGTTATGGTAAGGCTTAAGCAACGAAACGCTACCAACATGCTAGACCGCTACCTAATTGTGAGTTATGTTATGATGACGTTTATTAAATTATCTGTTATGGTAAGGCTTAAGCAACGAAACGCTACCAACATGCCAGACCGCTACCTAATTGTGAGTTATGTCATGATGACGTTTATTAAATTATCTGTTATGGTAAGGCTTAAGCAACAAATCTCTACCAACATGCCAGACCGCTACCTAATTGTGAGTTATGTCATGGTGACGTTTATTAAATTATATGTTATGGTAAGGCTTAAGCAACGAAACGCTACCAACATGCCAGACCGCTACCTAATTGTGAGTTATGTCATGATGACGTTTATTAAATTATCTGTTATGGTAAGGCTTAAGCAACGAAACGCTACCAACATGCCAGACCGCTATCTAATTGTGAGTTATGTCATGATGACGTTTATTAAATTAGCTGTTATGGTAAGGCTTAAGCAACGAAACGCTACCAACATGCCAGACCGCTACCTAATTGTGAGTTATGTCATGATGACGTTTATTAAATTATCTGTTATGGTAAGGCTTAAGCAACGAAACGCTACCAACATGCCAGACCGCTACCTAATTGTGAGTTATGTTATGATGACGTTTATTAAATTAGCTGTTATGGTAAGGCTTAAGCAACGAAACGCTACCAACATGCCAGACCGCTACCTAATTGTGAGTTATGTCATGATGACGTTTATTAAATTATCTGTTATGGTAAGGCTTAAGCAACGAAACGCTACCAACATGCCAGACCGCTACCTAATTGTGAGTTATGTCATGGTGACGTTTATTAAATTATATGTTATGGTAAGGCTTAAGCAACGAAACGCTACCAACATGCCAGACCGCTAACTAATTGTGAGTTATGTCCTGGTGACATTTAGTTAACTGATTTTTATTTTTTTTGTTTTGTTTTCGAACTTACTTAAAGTCGGTTTGACGCAGCTCTAAATTCTTTTCTATTCTGAGCTAGTCTAAAAAGGTCCACATACCCTTCACAACCTAAATCTCTAATAATTTGACTAATATAGCTTTGTCTAGGCCTTCCTACCTATTTTTATTTGGTAGTCTATAATCTAAGATTTTACTAAATAGTCCCTCATGTCTTAACTGGTGCCCTATCATTCTATCTCTCCTGACCTTCAATTGTTTTCACATACAGAGATCCTCACCTATCCTTCTATAAACTTCCTCGTTTGTTACTCTATCTGTCCAACTAATCTTTAACATTCTCCTATAACACCAAGTTTCAAAAGCTTCTATCTTTTTCTTATCTACTTCTTTAATTGTCCAAGTCTCACTACCGTATAGTAGAACGCTCCATACGTACGACTTTAAGAAAATTATTCTATTATCTAAACTAATACTATTAGGTATTAGTAAGTTTTTCTTTTTTAAAAACATTTTTCTAGCTTGAGCTATTCTAGCTACTATATCCCTTCTGCTACGTCCATCCTTTGTAGTTATACTACCTAAATAGCAAAATTCATCTACCTCCTCTAACTCGGTATTACCTATTTTTAATTTTGGTTTAGAACTAGGCTGTAACTCACTTGTCATTATCTTTGTCTTTACTGAGTTAATTCTCATACTATAGTTACTCCGTAGTATCTCATCTAAAATATTTAAAAACTCTCCTAACTCTTTTCTAGACTCTGCTATAATGGCTATATCATCTGCAAAACGTAACATGTCTATTTTCTGTCCCTGTACACTAATACCTATCTCTTTTCTCTCTCTAGCTAAGTTTAAAGCTTCCTCAATATAAACATTAAATATCAAGGGAGACAGTATACAACCCTGTCTAACACCATTTCTAATCTTAGCTTCTTCTTCTATTTCATCAAATCTAATTACTACGCTTTGGTTTTTATATAGACTGTAAATAATTTTTCTATCCCTATGAGAGATTCCTATTTTTTTGCAAAACCCTGAACATAACAATCCAATTAACCCTATCAAATGCTTTTTCTAAATCTACAAACGCGAAATGAGTTTTTTTTATTTTTTTGTAACCTTTTTTCGATAATTAGCCTAATCATTAGTATCGGTTCTCTAGTCCCTCTGTCTTTACGAAAACTATATTGGTCTTCGCCTAAATAATTCTCAGTTAAAGCTTCTACTGTATTTTTAATTATTATTGTTAGTATTTTGGAAGCATGAGAAGTTAAACTAACCGTTCTAAAATTCTCACACCTATCAGCTCCTGACTTTTTTGGGATTGGGATAATAATATTTTTTTCGAAATCTATTGGAACCTCACCTGTGTCATATATTACTTACATGTAAATATTAATTTCTTCTACGTTTGCTGAATTCAAACTAAGACTTACTCTTCTTAGTCGAATGTCCTCACTCGAAATTTTCAAAGACTGAAAATTTTTTAACACTATTAATTACACTTTGAACGACTATACGTTTTACAAAATAAACTTAAAATGAACTTTTGGTATTATTTTCCCCGTATTTATGTACATAGAGAAAGTATAAGTATAATTTGTCCTTTCATTAACCCAATTTAAATCAAATTATAGAATGTGTATTCCCAGTATATTAACTAGAATTGTAAAAGATACTTTTATTAAATTAATAGTCAGACGTCATCGACAAAACAATGCAAGGCTGATGATCATACATTTCACTACATTTATTTAGAAAATACATCTTATTTTGAACTACATTTAAAATAGATTATCGAACCACTTTCTAGCCCACCGTGCAGAATTAATATATAATACCTTTTGGTTTAATTATTTGAATGTGGATGCACTAATTGAAAATTTTAACTATCCTAGATACTAATAAATAATTTTTTTGAGTTTTACTCTATTATCGAGTTAAATCTAAATAAAATGCAGAGGTGTTTTGCTGTTAGGTTTTTGAATATTAAACCACTATGCGAGTCTTTGTTGCAGCTAATTTTAAAAGACGTGATGATTAATTTCGATCCCCTGGAAAATTCTATACTAATTTGATAGGTTACACGATGGATTTATCTCGAAAGACAGCAATACTGTTTAGAAATAGATTAAAGATGAATTCCATATGGTTTGCAAAAGGTTGATCTGTAAATAAGTAAGGGGGGTGCTCGATTTGAAAATAATTTCGAAGGATTTGAGAACCTGAGGAAAAACACAATAATAAGTGATATCTTACACGACGCAGTTATATTAAAAATACTGTAAGAGTAATTTTTTATAATAATTTAAAAAATAGTGTTGGTGGTTAAATACATAGAGGTAAAACCCACTATAAAACAATTATAAACGTCACTTTTCCAGTCAAGACTTGCATATAACGCCAATTAACATAATAAGGAGCTGCGCACGCTCGACCATCGGCATAAAAGGCGTGGGAGCCATGTTCCAGTGCATTAGTCGTCAAAGTATCGTCGAGTTTGATTAATATTACAAGTTAAAGATGGATTTTTCTTGTGTTGACGTTACAAGTGATGTGCGAGTACCACAATTAAATATCAACCAACTAGTTGGTAAGACAACCTATAGATTAGGTGAATTTCGTCCAAATTCTCACCACCATATAATAGAAGTTGGTTTTGATTTATATGGTGGTCTTCAACCTGTCATCCAAGTTATTTGCTGTAGTGGTATGTCTGCAAATTCTACGATAACATTCTCATACTTCGATTAGAAGAAGTTGTGTACTTTTCAAATGGAATTTCAAATTCACCAATTTGCCCAAGACTCAAAACAAATCAGATTAAATGGTTTGACTACTGGAGACGACGTTGTTGACATACAATTGGGTCAAGATTTCAAATTGCAGCTGAGCCCATCCTTTAATAAAAGTATATGGCTGTAGAACAATTTTGAAAAAGAGAATTTATATAATATGGAAATTACAAAAGATCGGAATGTTATTGTGCTATCTGCGTACGAATGCATCTAGCTATTAAATTTGCGAGAATTAATCTGTTTTAAAATGGCTGAGTTGAGGTGTAGAAACTTTCCAGAATTTTACAAAAAATTTGTAGGTGATATAAAAAATGTATGTGGAAATACGACGGAGAAAGAAAGGGTTCAAACGTTATTAGAGGAAGAGAGCCGTGCCAGTATTTCTCTGTCTAATGATTGCAGCAATTTAAATTACTTGACAGTGTTGGAAATTGGTAAATGTTACCCCATCCAATACTTAAAATATGCGACTGCAAGGCAATCGCTTGCGCAAATGTTTAGAGATTTGGCGATCCCAGATTCACCAGACTCTGGTTACCACAGCGGTTTATAGATGTTATCAATATATGTATGTATTTTATTAAAAACATTATATTTCTTGATAAAGTTTGATTTTACATATTTGTATCGCCAACATTAGCAAAAATTATTTATAGACGTATTAAACTATCTTGTTTTTATTTTTAGGTTTAAAGTTTTGTACCCCGCAGATAATAAACACAATATACAACATGTCAAAAAAAAAGTTGTAGGGAAATTCAAAGACAAATTTAATGTGGGTCTAGTATTAGAATTCGTCGGTACAAAAACCAAGTCCTACTGTATTGTAAGCGAGAAAAACACGATTAAAAAGATTAAAGAGGTCTCACAAAGTGTAGTTAAGAATATTAATTGAGATAGTTTTAAGGACATTGTACATTGTGGAAGATTTGGTTCTAGGAAATGAGCAACCTACGAAAGTACGGAATACTTGATATTAATGCTAATTGGTTTAGTGACCGCGTTTGTGCACTCTTCGAGTGTCTTCAGCAATCTTCGATTGTTTCCAAAAAAAGTATTCAAGCCTGCCATTTCCGAAAATATAACGTAGAAGTTATTTAAAATTAAATTGCTTTATTAGTAAGTATCCTGTAGACAACAAGTTTGGTATTCCCTTAGTAAAGGTTTAAAGTGTTTATTTAAAATTTGTATTTCCCTAAATACGTAGTCGAAGATGGTTACTAGAAAGTACCTTGTGTGAATCCCAAGCAATTATACGTCAATTTCTAATGCACTGTATTCAAACATTATTAATAGAAAGTCCATTGAAAAAAAATTATACACAGCTTTCACGTGTACTTCACATAATCCTAAAGAAATTAGTTTTGGAAAACGTAATGTATTTTTCAAGTACATATTTAGCATTGAGTATATAATTATGTTATGACATGCTTAGAAATTAGGAAAATGTTAAACCAGAAATTAATAACTGTTTAAAATTTTAAAGTCATAGTTTTGAATATTCTAAAAAAAAACATTACCATTTTGAAAAATGGTTTTAAATATTAAACACTTATGGCTTATAAAGGACTCATTTCAAAAACTCCCGCGGTTTTAGATTTTTCGGAGATGTTTGGTTAAAGCATATGTCATAGATGAGCAAAAAATTCAGAGGCTCGAAGCCTTTAAAAGTGTAACTTTGCAGGGGGTGGTCCGATTTTAAATCCTTTTGCAGATTCGCATTCTGCATAAAATTTATAAGGACGGTCAGAAATCGCTACCGGTAAAAAACCTTAACAAGAGGGCGGGCGTGACGTAAGCAAAAATGACGGATGGGAAATGTGTCAAAGTGACAGTTGTGGAAAAAAAATAGCGGGCGTGACGTAAGCATAAATAGCGGATGGAAAATATGTCAAAGTGACAGTTGTAAAAAAATATGTCGGGTGTGACGTAAGCAAGAATGGAGATTGAAAAATGCGTCAAAGTGACAGTTGTGAAAAAAGATGGCGGGCGTGACGTAAGCAAAAATGGCGCATGGAGAATGTGTCAAAGTGATAGTTGTAAAAAAAGATGGCGGGCGTGACGTACGCAAAAATAGAGGTTGGAAATTAGGTTAGGTTAGGTTAGAGTGGCGCTGCAATGGTGGCGCTGCGTGTATCATACCCTAAGAAAAAACGCTTTGAGTGGTGGATCCCATACGGTGGATCTGACGTAAAGAAAAATGATAACATAGTTATTGAGTGTTCCCATTAAAAAGCGTTTAGCGTGAATGAGTTTTCCCATTAAAAAGCGATTAGCGTTAATGAGTTTTCCCATTAGAAAGCGATTAGTGCTAATGAGTTTTCCCATTAAAAAACGGTTAGCGTTAATGGGTTTTCCCATTAAAAGCAAATAGTGCTAATGAGTTTTCCCATTAAAAAGCGATTAGTGCTAATGAGTTTTCCCATCAAAAAGCAATTAGTGCTAATGGGGTTTCCCATTAAAAACCGATTAGTGCTAATGAGTTTTCCCATTAAAAAAGCGATTAGTGCTAATGAGTTTTCCCATTAAAAAGTGATTAGTGCTAATGAGTTTTCCAATTAAAAAACGATTAGTGCTAATGGGTTTTTAATGAGAAAACCCATTAACGCTAATCGCTTTTTAATGAGAAAATCCATTAAAAAACGATTAATGGCGCGGTGGCGATGGCGCTGCGCCAGGACCAACACTAATCTCTACTCCTGTGTAACTCTTATCAAGTTCAGGTTTCGTTCTATGTGAATTAGAAAATAATTAATTCATATTATCTTGAATTGTGATTGTTGTCAACATTCTTCATTCGAAATAATGGATAAAAGCACGTGCTTCGTGTGTTATTATTATTGTAAATAATAAATTATTGAATCCGTGATTTCATTCATCTCTGGTTATCAGCTTAAACATGGATCCCGATCAACAAAGTACTGCTGAATTAAAAAAATTACACAATAGGAAAGAAAGGTTATTTCGGCGATTACAAGACTTATGATTTGATCAAGGATTTACCCGTTAAATTAGATCACTTTAAAAGTTGTGTTGAATATTTAATTCCCGCTAGAAATGAATTTCTACAGACGTTAGATGCACTATCCATTTTATCAGTTGAACATACAAATTTTAAGACAGACACAGTATCATTGGAATCTAGCTCTGAGGGCTTGTACTTCGGAATTTTAAGCGTTGCTGGTCGCTACATTACGACCTTAGTTTTAACAGTAGTGTAGCATTGAACAGCGATTCAAATGTTCGCCTAACTGAATTAAAATTGTATAAATTCGAAGGCAATCCGGAGAAATTTGACGTCTTTAAATCTTTGTCTGACACTTTTGAGACAAAACACAAAAACAATACGTTAAATGATATCGAATAATTTTCATATCGCTTTCATATCTGGAAAATTCCGCATTGAAGTTGGCTGAAAGTGTACGGTTTTTACCAGAAAATTATTTGGTGGTGTTCAACCTGCTTGTCCAACGTTAAACGAATAAACGCTTAATTGCTCATCATTATCTATCTAAAATCTTTACATTGTTTCAATTGAAAACGGACACTCATTCAGCTCTTAACGACTTGTGCAAAACCCTGCAAGCTAATGTTACAGCATTAACTGATATGAAACTTGCCGATTTAGCCGATTACATATTTTTACATTTCTCTCTTGGTTTGTTAGGTTCGAAAACAAAACAAGAATTTGAAAAAGAGCATTACCTATAACACGAATTTTCGACGTTTAAAAAATTTATAGATTTTCTGCGTAGTAAATGCTCCGTTTCAGTGGTAGTTGGTAGCACCAGTATAGGTTCAAAAGGTTTGCCAATGTCAGGTACTGCGCAAAAATCTGGCGATCGATACAGTAATGCTAGTAATAAACGTGTTTCTATGACTTCACAAGAAGTCGCATATAACGCTCCTGCTGCCCACAGTAGCTTCTGTTTCTTGTCCGGTTTGCAATCAAGCGCATAAATTTAATAAGTGTCTAAAATTGTTATCTTTGTCACTTAAAGATAGGCCTGAACTAATCAAGAGCAATCGTAGATGTTTTGCGTGTTTAAATCCGCATTAGCTTTCTGCTTGTCATTCTCAATTTCGATGTTAACATTGTATTAAACAAGTGACTGAGAACAATCCATAAAATATTTCTTTGTTATTTCCGTTTTATGTGAATACTAGAATTGAGGTTAAAAATTAGTTTCAGGTGACTAAGGAGTGTATTCATTATTTTAACGGATATTTTTTTTCATCTGCAAATCCTCCGGGAGATATCGGATAAATATTATTTTCTCAATAGGTTGATTTTTTTTTGTTACATGTTTTTTAAAGGTTTTGTAAATAAAGTTTCTCTCTTGAGGTTTTTTTTTCTTTTTGTGACCCACTCCACTCAACACCTTACTTGCTAACACGACATTTTTTCAATTACTTTGTTTTTCGTTTCGACACTCGGTTCGGACTACTTTCTTTGCGTACATTATTTTTTCTTGTCCGCGCGGAATACCGTAACAATTAACTTTATAAAATAACGTTTTTGCATAAGCTGGCACAAATGAATGGCAACACTCATCTCCTATTATCGTGTCACGAAAAAGCCGAAATGCACATTAATAGTTTTAAATCATTTGCAAATCCGGTACTTATTTTAAAAAGCAAAACCATAATTACAAGAACATCAACTTTTTGATCGATAAAACATTCACTAGTATGATATATTACTGCAAATTGTGCGTATTATACAATTTCTACCTAGGCAAAATTTAGCTTTTCGTAGAGGATCAAATCAGTTGCTTGAACAAGACAACGAAAATTTTTTAAAAGCTATAGCAACGATACAAATTTTGATGCAACTTTACATGAACATATTCGTTGGATTTTTCTTAATCTTCTTTGGGAATTAAACCACTCATAGTTTTTAAAATTATCTTTATTTACGTTTCGATCCATGACCTAGGATCGTTGTCAAAATAATAGAAACTTCAAGTTTGACATTTATGACATAAATTGAAGGTGACTTTGATTTATTGATGTTTGATATATTTGGTTTGAATACATTAGGTGAAAATTTTAAAGTTTAAAAGAATAACTGCTTTCAAGATGATTTTAGAAACTATGAGTGGTTCAATTCCTAAAGAAGATTAAGAAAAATACTTAACAAACTACAACAAACATACAGGGAGTATTTATGTTCGTAGGATTCAAATATCCAAAGAAACGAACAAATACATGCCTACATATTTAGGTGACAAGATTCAAAATAAAATTATAGCTTTACTAGCAAATGGAATTAAAGGCATGTACTATTACTCAAAAATTGCAGGTATAGTACGTTTTGTTGATTTGAATTTTCAAACAAAGTCTGTAGAAATTCGTGAGCATTTCCTATGGTGTTGAATATTTAGCTCAACAACCGAAAATATATTTCAAGAACTTTATAAACATTTAAAATCTCTCTATTTAAATCCAAAAAATGTTCGTAGTCAATGATATGACAATGGGTCAAACATGAAAGAGAAGTATAATGGGCTGCAAAATTCAATATTTTAGATTCAACCCTAGAGCGTATTTTTCCATGCGTATCTCACAGTTTAAACTTGATCGTAAATGATGCTGCTAATTTAAATTTCGAAATTGTTAAATTTTTGGGCATCGTTCAGAAATTTCACGTATTTGTTGCATCTTCAACTCAACGTCGGGAAGTTTTGAAGAAACATACCAATAACTTGACATTAAATCCATTATTCGATACACGATGAGAGTAGATCTGATACGCCAGCTGAGGCACGATTTAAAAACATGTGATGCATTAATCACGATCTCAGATGACAACTGCAAAGACATTAATTCTCGTCACTAGGCAAAATTGAAGCTTTTAAATTTATATGTTCTACAATGAAATGGTATGACATACTGTTGCAGATTAATATAGTAAATAAGCTCTTTTAAAAATATCTAATAATATTACAGAGTGCATAGAACTATTGAATAAAATAATAGCGTTTTCAAGCGAAAACGCAGAGATGACAGCTTCGAAGAATGTATTCAGAAAGTTATAAAAATTGCGAATCTTCTTAAAACAAATGCCGCATTTTGTTTACCGGAAACTGTTAGGGGTCGAAAGAAAAAGGTCCCATTTTGATTATCAACATGAAGATTAGTTTGAAAATGACCCAAAAAAGAATTTTAAACAGAATTTTAATTTCGCTATTTTAGATATGACCACTAACTCGGTGCAAGAATATTTGCACTACTTTCTAATTGCTTTGAGTTTTTATACAGCATACCGGAATTAAAAAATTTTTTGTCAGATTTGGGGAAACACTCGCTAGACTTAGAAGTAATATTAACTGACAAGAACGAGAACAATATTGATGGAATATTAGATGTAGTTTAGAAAATAACAATGGTTGCTTTGAAGTTTTACGTTATTTGGTACAAAATGATCTATAAAGTTATTTTCCTAATACAATTGCATTACTAATAGTTTTGACGCTACCTGTTTCAGTTGCTTCAGCTGAGAGATCGTTTTCTAAACCTAGCTTGATCAAGAACCACCTTAGGACTACAATGCTTTAAAAGCGTTTAATTGACCTGACAATGATATCCATTGAGTCAGAAATACTGGATGCATTAAATATTCATAGTATTGTCCAAAAGTATTCTGAAATTGAAGCTCGGCATGTAAAACTTTTATAAATCGTGTTACTTATTACGATAAATAATTATCGGTTTTCTTTAGGTTAATGTTTATTTAATTGTTTTTTAACCTTTAATTTCTGGAAATTTGTTTGCTTATTATATTCACTAATATTAAAATATTATTCTATTAACCTTTTGTATGTTGCTGCGGACGGCACAATACATTTTGAACACAGGTGC
Source organism: Platerodrilus igneus (assembly GCA_036346225.1). Lineage (NCBI taxonomy): Eukaryota > Metazoa > Arthropoda > Insecta > Coleoptera > Lycidae > Platerodrilus > Platerodrilus igneus. The sequence goes on from JARFIW010000791.1 coordinate 11,953,182, forward strand.
CCTTAGCCCACTGCGCGGCCCTGAATACATATCAATAGAGTTAAATTAAATACCTATAAGTTAATTTGACACTTAAACAAACAGGTATAAATTTCGCGGTGTGACATAATATGAAAAGTACAAAATCATGCGAAGATATTATGATTACTCACAATTCAGAATCAAGAGTTATTAAGTGCAAATAGAAGATAAAGTGGCCAAATACTGATTAGTGTGTTTGACACTCAACAAAGTTCTTAATATAATAAATAATTCTTATATTCATAACTTTATAGGAGAAATTGCAATCCATTGCGACAGTATTTCGTAATCACTCTAATTTAGTAAGTTAAGACGGTGTTACTAGCTTATACCGCTATATCAAGGTTTCGCTTCTCGAATGACAGAGAATTCGTGCTGAAAACAGCATGTCACTGAAGCAGTTTTTAGTGTTCTGTGTTGGAAAATTTAATAAAATCAAATACGCAATTTGAAACACCTATATTTTATACGTGCTTTGTGTTATAACTATGTCAGTTATGATAATAATTTAATTTTTAGAATTTTCGGCGATCCAGTCAAGGTAAAGAGGAACTTTGGTAAAAACTGATGGAGCACCAACTGTTGCGCAAGGACTGATACCCCACGAGACAACACCAACTTGGTATCTAATTCCATTGTCTTCTACGAAGAGAGCGCCACCACTATCCCCACCGCATGTGCCCTTGAAGCTATTCTTTGAGTTGCTAATGCATATCATAGTATCATCAAGAGGATGATCTCGTCCACCCAAAATATATCTCAAATCAGCGTCACACTCTGCAATTCAAAATTTCAGTGGTTATTATTTTGTTTTGTTGCTAGTTGTAGAGTACTTACGAGCATTGCTAATACGTGGCACCACTACGTAATTCAGTTCTTTGGGAGTTACTGGCCAAGAGCTTTTGTATCCCCAACCACTAACAGTGGCTTTAGTGAATTTTGTGTGGTCGGCATGGATTTCTCTAGCTAATTCAATTTTATTTATTCCTTTGCCGAAAGGTAGAGGTTCATCCAAAATAATCACTGCAATGTCGTATGGGCTGACTACGTTACCGCTAAAAAAGGAATTTGTGTTTTACAATGTGAAAAATGACTTCCAAGTTTTGTATTACCCTGGATAGCCCTTGTGCAGTCTCCAACTATCGAGTTTAATATCTACAACAATTGGACTATTTCTTTCGTATTTAAGAAGTCCAAATATAGCATCATAGTCACCATAATTAAAAACTTTACAGTGAGCTGCTGTTAATAGAACCTTCTCTCCAATGATGGATGCACCACATAAGTGAGACTTAGTTCCATACTGTCCCCAACGAAGAGCTACCTGATGAGGAAATTGAAACTCTTCGGCTTCTTGACCTCCAGCAATACGACCGCGTTCTGGATGTTTCAAGATATTTCTTGCAACGTCAATGTAAACATCATGTGATGGTGCAGCTAAAACAAAATATAATTTTCTTAGTAATATTGTAGCAATTTATTATTAAACTTTAATTTGAATCCTGCACAATTTATGATGATCCTAAAGCATTAAAATAACTGCGCCGACGTATTGAAATGAAAAATTCAATTAGAGATGCGGCCTACTCCAAATATCAGTTGATTAAATTTAATGCTAAATTTAAAAACAAAAATAAGAACAAGCCGTTTATTTGGAGTTTTTGTTTTTTATAATTTTCACGGTTATGTAAAATAATCACTGTTTTTACGATGTTGCATTTATGTTATGTTTTTATATTGATTTTGCTTTTCACATCCGTAGGCTTTACTTATTATTGAGAATGTTTTGTATATCAAGCTAGACATCGAAAGCTAAAAAATATTTATAACTTAGTTCCATATAACCAAGCATCCCAGTAAAAAAAATAGTGCAAAGAGTAAGAGTTTTCGTGCGTCTTATTTGAAACCAAAAGCAAATTACAAAAATGCAATAAGTTCGTTTACTAAGCCACCAGTAGTATTTTTCTACTGAATCAACATTCTTGAAAAAGCATGAGATGTTTCAAATAGAAAATTAATATAAAAATTACTTACCTGCAGCGTATGCTGCGAAGGCCACTAGAGCAATTACTATCATCTTCATGGTTGACAGTGTAATACTCTTTCTGCGTGTTTTCCGAGTTTTTATAGCCCAACTGTCTTATCAAATTCAATGTCAATGGTATTAAAGTTCAAAATCTTGCCATTTTGTTTCTATAATTGATAAGATTTAATTCAAGAGTTTACAGAACTAACCATATCTAAACGTTTAGGGATTAAAGATATCCTTGGAACTATGAAACCTAGCAGGTGTTATTATGTAAGTTTATATATCTAATGAAAAAGAATACAATTTTGCTTATTCTAGAAAGGTCTTCAGTTATATTATACCTAACATGAATTAATTAGTTTAGTAAAATTTAAGAGGTGGAGAAATATCGTATTTTCTAGATTGTGATGTTATGCAATACCTACATATGAAGATAGAGAAAATTGATAGTAAGTGAAATCGTACACGTACAGTTTAGCCCACATTTATTGTACAGCGTTGAATTATCATCAGTTCCATCAGTATTATACCATTTTTGCTTCTTCACTTTAGGTAATTACCTACCAACATCTTGTCTTTCTTGCACGGTTATTCAAGTTTTAAAATGTTGAAGACTTATAACATACCAATCAAAGTAAAAATATTTGGAAATAATCCTCATTTTTTGGTTTATATATTCTAATAACAGTTAATACGACGGTTTTTTTAAATCAACCGAACCTTATACAAACAAAAATATTATTTTATAATTTTCCCCAAACTAGAATGAATAATAAAAATTAATAAATTAAACAAAATACAACAAAATCTACTGTGTAGTGATTTTTCATAAATTAGAATAAATTGTATTTAAAATAGATTAAACAAAGTATAACAGAATCTGTTATTTAATACTTTTAACGAACCAGAATATGCAAAATTTCAAAACATGAAATCCCAAAAGCACTTGTTACAAAAAAATATCAAAAACATGTTCTAGAGAATTGTAGTAAAATTCAGTTTCATAGAAAATGCACTACAAATTATTACATGAAAGTGTAAAAGCAGCAGCTCAAAATTATTACTCTAATAGGTGTGCTTTCCTCGACATTTATTTTCATTTCTTAAGAAAGGTATAACTACCTCGATGTTTATTTACTTTCCAGCTGGAACACGATTGCGTGATTCCTGTTACAGTAAATCTATGTTTTGGACTTCCCGAACATTAACATTTTAAAACATTGATTGTGTTCTACTTCTAAGTTTTTTAATTACAGCTTGTCCCAAATGTTAGCTAAAATCTGAATCATTTAGGCTGTGAAAGACAGAAGTCTTATTTATTTTATGTCAAAATATAGCTATATTTTGCCGAGGTAAAATTGGAAAGTGACACTACGAACTCAATCAAAAGGCAATTCACCTTCTTAACACTCTTCGTTTCTTTGATCTGTGTAAAATCTCGATTACAGAAAGTAAAGAATTTTAATAGAATCTTAGGTGCCGCGATAATACTTATTTTTGCTTAGTTTTCAGCAATTGCCATTCAAATTGTTAACTTTTATTCTCTAGTTAGCCTATTAGTTAAAGATTTCAAAATGTAGAATGTGACTTCGTCTCTTCGACGACCGGAAATACTTACTGCTATATAAACGTCATACCGTTATGGGTTAACAACATGAATTGAAGAATTATAAACAGGATAAATAGCAGAAACAGAACACTTGGAAGTTTGTCTAAAACGCAGCAGGATTTTCCCATGGATATGGGCTTGTAATATGATCTTCTTTAGTTTTTCAAAGTTTTTTCAACTTTTGGATGATCCAAATTGTTTATTTTTAAAGTCACTATCATTCCGATTAGCCACTCAATGCATATTGGGGAAGTCACAAGTCTATTTTAAGAGTAATGAAAACGTAAGTTTTGTCAAAATATCTTTATCACGGTATTAGCTTTTACTTTAATTTTAACTCTTCCTCTATTGCCACGTGTCATTTTGATGCAAATTAAATTTTATGTAGTTTTTGTATGTAGATTTATTATTTTTTTAATCTTAAATTAAGTGCCTTTTTTGAATATTTAAATGACTTTCTGTTGGAAATTGTGTCGTTGGTTATCAACGCTCTCCTGATATTCGTCGGTCAATGATAAAGGGTTGTTTGGCGTAAGTGAGAGTTAAACAACGTTCCAGGGAGGTGTTCGGCTGTGCACTGGACACCTTTACCGGTACTTCAACGTAAAAGATGTGCAGAAATGGTTCCGTTTTTATTTTTTATTCCGTCTAATTATCTCTTCTGCAGTAGAATTGGATGGTCACGAACACCCATTTCCCTGAGATTGTTATGAAAACGTTTGACTATTGAAAGTAATGTAAAGCATGTAAAATACCTCCATTGTTTTTATATGTATCAATTTAGGTAAATCACAAAATTTTTAAAATGAAACACTACATATGGCAAAACGAAGTAAAAATGTGTTTGTGTAAACTTATTTTTATGACAAGTTAATAAAGAGTCCCTTGTGGTTAATTTAGTTGCTTGAATTTTACACTATCTATGGAATGGACAAGAGTTAATATAAAACTAGTAATGCAAGTGTCAAAACCTGTACAATTTATTGAACCTTTTGTTAACGAGTGAATTGTGCAAAAACGTTAAGAGTTTTTTTTTAAATAAAGCTTTAAGATTTACTTTTAAGAAATTGTTTTGCTGTAAAAGTGGTTGAATCACATATTGAATTAGAGAAATGTATTAACAGATTTCAAGTATTTGAGAGAATAGAAAATAGAAATAAAAAAAATCCAGTATATTATAAAAACAAAAATTGTTATTAAATCAAATATTCTATTTGCTACGGGTTTATAACTGCTGAATTTGCGCTACCCAGAACCAAAATTTTTAATTTTCTATAATTGTCAACATAGTAAGCAAATAAGAAATCAATAAAGTAGTTTATAAAAGTATAAGTGCTTATGAGAGAAGATAAAATCCGGATTCAAGCTTTAATTAAAACTAGTTTCTTTACAACAATTTACTAACAACATAAAATATTTTATCGCCATGGAAATTCTGTTCAGCCGCACGAAACAGCAGGCCTTACTCTACAGCAGGCGCCCAAGAAAATATCACTCTGTTAAGAAAATATTTGAAGAAAACAACGGAACCATGAATGCTGTAACGTAGCATCGAATCTAACTTAAATCCACAGCAAGCAATATAAATTATACATGATTAACTAGTTTAAAGAAAGTTGTCATCGGTTTTATGCAGTATCAACTTTCCGACTTTCAACAAGCACGGTGTGTAGAAATTTTTTACCAAACTTATCCTTTTTGAATAATGGCCGACAAGTGATACGAGAAATATTTCTGTTTTCGACGTATACACCTGTCAAACACGTCGCGTTGCGTTTAGTTTTCAAAAGACGAAGAAGTATTGACAAAGGCGAAAAACGGTAATATATGAGAATGTTATTGGGATGTTCTTCAGAAGTGTGCAATTAAACTCGATGAGTAAGAAGTAATTGCTTTCGAATCGTATCCGAGAAAATGTTTTGTAACATTTCTATGAAATATTTATAATCGCATTTCATTTTAGTAGGTTCTTCAGTGGTAAATCCCACCAATAGGGTTATGGTTATTTCCTTTAAGAAATACAATTTTAGCGTACATGCATTCTTGATCTAAGGATCTTACATTGTTAATATTTAAAAGTTGTCAAATTTATTATGGCGATTTTAAAGGTTAAGAATGTTATAATTTCTACTTTGTTCTAAAGTAATGCAGTTTTATGATTTATTTGTGTTGATTAATAATTTTCGTTGGTACAAATTAATGTTTTAGTACGATAGTTTTAGATGTTTGATTTAAAAAAACCACAAAAGCAATTTTAATTTGCAATCTTAGTTCATTTTTCCAAATTCTATCGAAGATAATCACTAATTGTTTTATGGACGTAAGTTTTTTGTTGAGAACTTCGTCATTACCATTAAAAGACATAGCATGAAAGCTTCAGTAGGTACAGTTAAGCTCTGAATAGTATGGCATCGAACAAATTAATGTGATTAGTCAATTAAGTTTGAAATAATATACTACCAGATTGTTGAATTTTAATTTCAGGAGCAATTGGTTCCCATACACAGACAACTTCACATTAAAAAAGAACATGTTATTTAAGAAAATCAAACTTTTTAACGAAGTCCCAGAGGTCCTGTACGATCTATTTAGAACGAATTAAGTTGAGAACATTATTGATTTTAGTTTTCAAAAGCCAAAATGTCAAAAACTAGGTAAGCGTGGAAATACCGTTTCGATATAAGTAACATAATGCTTTCTCCCAAGCAATAAACAGTCGTCGATTTTCTTCGAAGCTATAACTAATCAATGGTAATAGTTCCAATTATTTATTTTGGTTTTATAGCGCAAAGATATAGGGGATGGAATTTGGCCGCAGTGGCGTTTTATTATTAGTAGTAAGTATACTTAGTTCCCTCAATATTTGATAGAATTGTAAATCACGGTTTCAAAGAAAGAAAATGCAGGTCCATTGTTGTGACAAGATGCGTAATTGTTTTAGGTGGTTAGATCGAAGGGAATAAACATTCATTAGGTATAAGTTTGGTGAGCAGATGCTTTGGGTATGACTTTTATCAACATTCGTAACTTTTAATTTTCATTAATAGACTTTGTCAAAATTTTAGTTTTTTTTATTTCTTTTTGTCATATATCGAAAGTTTTAAAATTTCCATCATCATCATCATTAGGCCTTCAGTTCTGAAACTGGTTAAACGCGTACCATCATTGTTTCTTATTCTGAACTAACCTACACTAAATAAATCAACTTCCCTGAAATTTGCAGTCTGCATCTATCACTATCTGATCTGGGTCTACATCTACCTCCTTTTTCCTATCTCTGTTTGTAATTATCCCACACTATTCCCAAAAATGCATTTGAACGTATTCTGCCCTTACACTTCTCCTATTTTATTTCCACGGATATCCTTGTTCCCCTACTATTTCTATAAACTATTTGTTATTAACCTTGTCTGTCCATACTATCATCCTCATACATCTGAAGCGCAGCATCCCAAAAGACTGCTACCGTTTTTTTGTCTGCTATTCCTACTACCAGTATTTCACAGGCATACTGTGCGGTGCTCCACACACACGCATTCAACAATTTTCTTCTTGTTTCTATGTTTGTTGTCTTTCATCATAGGCGCTGTTCTTTCATGTTAGTTGCAGTTCCGTCCCCTTCTATTGTTTTACAATTATATACCCTATTTCTCCGACATTCGGTAGTTTTGAAGTGACTCCGTGACGTAGTGGTATGTGTGTGACTACTACGCCCAGGTCCCGGGTTCGAATCCCGACACGGCCCGCTTGAAAAATGTTAAGCGAGCATTTTTCACAAAAATACACCCTCGTTCGGATGAGAGGTAAAATTGAGGTCCCGTGTGTGTGTGTTGTCACGCGCGTTAAAGATCCCTACCTTGCTTGGAACAGCAAGGATTCGGCAAAATTCTAAATTTTCTAGGTAAATGAAGTCGCTTCCTGGCCAATGTAGTACCTTCGGGTGGAGCGTTGGAAAATCAGATGTAAGGTTGTGAAGGGGGGGTAAGCAGCCTGTGGCTGCCAAGATCCCCCAGCACTTGAACATTTACCGATTTAATATTTTTTCCAATATATCTTTTCACACAGTCAACATTAGTTCTAAATATTTCACAACCAACACTGCGCGTATTTCTTCGTCATCAGGTTTTCCGTCTCAAAACTGGTTGGACACGTACCTGCACTTATTTACGGTCTGGGCTATTAACATTATTCGAGAATATTGCCCAACCAATACTTGCAGTTGCTGATATTAATCATCGCGTTTAGGTGCAGTTACTTTTTTCGTCATTAATTTATCTATCTAGGAACTGGTTGGATGGGTACCTCCATTGATTTTTATTCTGAGCTAGCCTACACATTTCCCTGAAATTCCTACAGCCTACATCTTTCACTATCTGTGTGCAGTTGTCTAACCTAGGTCTACCTCTACTTCTCTTTTTCCTATCTCTACTTCTAATATATTTCGCACTATCCCCTCGTGCCGTGGTATATGACCTATCCTCTCATCTCTCCTATTTTTTACCATTTCTCACATATTTTTTACTTCCACTGGCATTTTTAGTACTTCTTCGTTCTTAATTTAGTGTGTCCGTGATATCTTCATCACACGTTTTCAAAGGCTTCTACCTTCTTTTTGTCCGCTTCTCCTACTGTTCAGGCTTCACAGCCGTAAGTGCTGTGCTCCATACATATGTTTTAAGCAATTTTTTCCTTGTTTCTATGTTTGTTGTCTTTGAACACAGTATTTGCTTTTTTTGTTAAATGTAGCACGACCTTGTGCTAATCTTTGTTTTATATTTTTTGCGCTTTTCCCATCTTGCATTATTTGGCTGCCTAGGTAGCAAAAATGCTTAACCTCTTGTAAGTTCGTGTTACCTATTTGTATTCTTGTTTTTGATTTATTTTCCCCTTTTTTGCATTCTAGTACTTTAGTTATAGGTTTGTTAATTTTCATACCGTGTCTCTCTGTTAGAACAGTATCCATTTCATTAAGCGTAGCTTCTAACTCTTCCTTGCTAGATGCTAATACCGCTTGTTACAGGCGGAAAAGCTACTAAGTGTATCTTTTCCAGTCAAATTATAAAATGGGGGCGGCCTGTAAAACAAAATTTAAAGGGGGGTCACCGGCACTAGCTAGCGGAAGGTCGTGGATCATATAGAGGGTTGAAATTTTGAAAAAAGGGTTAAATTAATTTATAATATACTACAAAAATGTGGCACTTACCTTTCATAAAATATTGTGGCTTAATGACAATTGCCAAGGGCGCCAGACAAGTCGAGAATGTCCAAATGTTCGTACAAAACCTTGAGAGACTTGTCATCCCAAGGAGGACAATTGTTTCTTTTAATCAATTCCTCACATTTTTACTACTTATATATAAGAAAAATAAAAAAAACTATTGACTTAATCAACGGCAAACAAAACTATTTAATTCACAGAGCAATAAACGTAAACCTCTTACATTCATTGATTTAGAAATTTAAGTGAATAGGTGACTATGGAATTTATGAGAATTTTGAGTACATAAGTAGTTATCAAACACTTGTATATGAAAGAAACTTTTATTATAAATCGTACACTAATTTAATCCTACGGTTTATGGCCAAAACGTCCTAACAAATAAACTAACTAAAAATTGGTCATGCTACTTAACTATAAAGACTTACTTACTAATAATTGTCCATTGTTTGAGGGTTTGTTTTCCAACGTAGAGCAGTTATTAAATTTGGGAAGAGAATCTCGCTTGTTGCTTCTGTTTGTAATGTTTAAGAAAATTGACTGGTACACGAACTCGGCAGAATTTTTGACAATATCACTTACTTGCTGCGTCACACGCCTACAAGCTTTTTAATATTTATCTTGCATCACTATAAATCCGCGAACATATGGGCATAACCCTCGCGAAACTGGAAGAGTAACACTTCTTTCCAATTTTTTTCCTAACGTGATACGAAGTGGAATATTCTGTCTGTCATGCCGGAGAACGCTAACCGCGAAACTACGTTTCTCTCTACTTCTTGACCACGGTCGGCCGCATTGGAAGAACTCCCCGTCTTTGGCTAAAGCCTTTAAATATATAGACTATTTCCCTACCCTAATAATTACGTACGTCATTTTCTGTTATCCAATGACTGAACAGAACCTCCCACAAAACAAGATTTCAGAAACCAAATCCAACCCCTTTTTAGATGAGAATCACGGAAGCAATTATTCTTCCACGGGTTTAAATTATCTTACTTTCTACGAATTACTTAAATATGGCAATGTGGAATCTACCTATGGCGGCCGTAGTCTGGCATTAACAAAGACCGGCTAACCTACTTGAGCCGAAATGGATTTTAAATACAATGGATGTCTCCAGACTACTTAAAATTACTTGTAATATTTAAACAAATCAATTGGAAATAGTGTCCGCTATTATAATGTTTTGTTTCCTATAATCCGCTGTAAATCAACGAAAGTATTCAGAAGGTTAAGCTTTTCAAACTGAAATTGGTTTTCCTTTATTTACGCTAAAAGGTACTATACATTTTAAAGGGTTTATTGTATTTGACTTACGATGGGGTCTAGAGCTTTAAATGATGATCTGCCGTTGGAATTTACTAGCCTGAAGCTATCGGTATAAATGTGGTCTTTTATACAAGGGAGCCTGACTGAATGTAAAGTAATTTATTGTGGGAATTTTTGTCTATACTTTATTCAAGTTACTGAATTTTAATTAATTAATTTGTTTAATTGTTAACATTACGAAATAATGTTACACGCTATATAACTGGAAATCTAAGCATATCAATTTTTTGTTCCTGCATAGTAATTTCTAATGTCTTCCTACATTTGACAGTATTCCTTGTTCTTCAATGTATAAGTTAAAAATTAATGGGGATAGGGAACATCCCTGTCTCACCCTTTTCCTAATATTTACTTTTCCGCTTTAATTCTATTACTGCTGTTTGCTTTTTGTATAAGCTATGTACTATTCGTCTATCCCTATAACTCATTCCAATGCTTTTGGGTATTTCGAACATTTTTTTTCCATTTTCCATTGTCGTATGCTTTTTCCAGATCTACAAATCCTATACACACGCTTTCCTTTTTTTCTATCGTTCTTTCCATTATCACTGACAGAGTTAAAATAGCCTCCCGTGTTCCCCTGTTTCGCATAAACCCAAATGGGTCTTCTTCTAGTATTTCTTCAGCTCGTTTTTTTATTCGTTTTTGTACAATTCTAGTTAATATTTTTAATACGTGTGCTGTCAAATTTATTGTTTGAAAATTTTCACATTTATCCGTGCCTTTGGCAGTGTTCAAAAGACCTAACCGTCTTCCGCTTTTTATTATAGGAATTGTAAAGCACAATCGTGAATGCTACAATGCAAATTGATTTTTGGTTGCTAGTGCAATGTTAAATGTTTTTGACTCCAAATAAAATTTTAAATTTATCTAAACACACTCGAAGCCTAGGGTGAAATTGGTTGAACAAAGGCTAATAGAAAAGAAACCTCCTAAAGGAATGTCAGCTAGTATAGGATTAGCTCTGGGTAACTCAAAAGACGTGTCGTGCGTTCTACTGACAACTAAACAAAAAATAAATAGCGCGACCGAATTTTTGAATACAACTACTAGTGGCATAAGGGAAATGCGAAAACCTAAATCATACCTTGCTAAAACAAACTTAAAATACTTACAAATGCTTGCGAATGGAATAAGGAATGTGAAATTTAATTAAGTAAGAACAGAAATATTCAAATGCAGGAACTTCACGTAACAAATTGCTTTTGTGAAACGTCATTCAGTTGACTGCAAACAAAAAAAATATTTTCTGTTGCCTAAGGACGTTGTACACAAATTGCTGATTGAAGCCCCAGATAAAGATTTTTAATGGTGAAGGTATGTAAGTTATTTTATATTTAGTTGAAGAATTAATGAATACAGGCTCAATTGAACTACACCAACACAATTTTTGTTTCCTGATGTCTGACGCATATTGTGTATGTATCTTTGGTTGCTGAAACCGAATCTGCACACGGAATTTTAGTACCACCCTCCGGTATTAAGATATTCGTTAAACACCGTTTACATTGTATACAATTTTGCAATGAATGTAATCCGGCCCGCGTTGTGTGTGTGAGTGAGTGTGTGTGTGTGTGAGTGTGTATGTGTGTGTGTGAGTAATCTTTATTGTAAGCCATATGTAGGCCATTGGCTTATCCTAGCTTGTACAATCATAAAATACAAAAATACAAATGATAAAACAAAATAATATTTACTTGGTTTCAAGAGGTCTTCTCGTTAGACTCGCTTATAACTTCGCGTAACGTTAGAAAGTTATCCAGGGCAGGGTGGATGGAATTACTTGTGAGCCGATGCAGTTTTGACTTGCAATGCTCAAGAGTTTCTGGGGACTTACATGGTTATGGATATAGCAGAGACGGGATTAAGTGGAGGGAATGTAGTTTGGAACGGAATTTGCTATGACAAGTTAGGAATTGGGGATTAGTACGGCTGGAATTTTGTATGTGAGAGGGATGTCGGTAATAGTGGGGAATATTTGGTGAGGGTATCTATCGGTGTGGGAGTGATACCACGATTCTTGCCACGAGTGAAGGATGGAGTTGTAGATATGGATCTTAAGGTCAGAAGTAGGGATTGTGTATGTGTATGTATGTATGTGTCGGGGGATAATGTTTCATCATGGAGGTAGATTGGACGAAGGAGTTTTAGGTTACTGGTTTGCAAGTAGTGGTGTAACTGGATTTCTCAGGGGGGATTGTTAAAATGGTGTATAGAGCTGCAGTGGAGGTGGTACGGAATGCTAAGGAGACATATAAGAGGTAGGGATGTAAATCGCGTTTAGGATTCTGCGGGAGTGGAGGGTTGTGAGGGGGTCCTAAGACTCAACAGCATAACGGACGATGGGGATGATAATATTGTTTAGGATTAATCTTCTTGTAGGTAGGACTAATTGGATTGATTTTGGTAACGACTGTTGGACGTTACAAAGGATTAACTTGGTTTGTAGAACGGATTTCCTGGAGATGGGTATGCATTTTCAGGCAGGTTTCTAAATGTATGCCAATGCAGTGGGCAGATTCAGAAAAGATTAAGAGCGTTCCTAGAATATAGACTGCATTACTGCGGCGGGAATCGAGGAAGCCTTATAAAACAAACATTCTGAATTTGGCAGGAGAAATGGGTTGCTTGTTAATGATTGACCATTGTTCGATGTGTTGGATCAGGATATTTGCAGTGGATTGTTGAAATGTAGTTCAAGACAAGAGTTACCATGGATAAGGAACGTAAGTTCATCTGCATAGGCAAAGGTATCTGTGTTTGGAATTTTGAGGTTAAGGAGAGGGTTGATGGATAAGCTCTAAAGGGTAGGTAAGAGAATAGAACGGACGGTGTGTGTATGTGTGTGTGTGAATAATATTTATTGTAAGTCATACCCAGGCCATTGGCCCATTCTAGCTTGTACAATCTAAATGAAAATAAAAACAAAATAAAATTTAAATTGGGATTCAGAAGGTATTCTATTTGGACTTATTTTAACATTTCAGCTGATGTCAAAAGTTTGATCTAGGGCAGAGTGGATGGAATTCCTCGAGTTCCGATGGGTGACCCATTATTGGGTCATAATGTTTAGCGTATGTTCTAGAAATTGCTGGAAAAATCGACTTAAGATATATAAGCACCGTGGACAGGATGAACAGCATTTGATATTCTAAACGCGTTTAACAATATATATAAAATATAAATAAAAAAATAGTATTTTACTGTACAGTATAAGCCGCTGGTAGACTCTATAGAATGTCGCGAATGTGTGTAAATCAAACGATACGTTTTGTTACGCATATGGAGAGTTTATGATTAAATCTCACAAAAACACAATAAGTACATTATTTTTGATGCAAACTAAAACATCAGGATAAACCTTAGGTACCACATGTGTGTATTGAAGAGGATGGCTCAACGGTACCTTTGTGATGCATATTGTTTGAAGAGATGATTACATATTGCTATTTTTGTTTAACAAATATATCTACAATTTCACTGGAGTTAAAGAATAGCGTATTGTAGCTAAACGTGTAATCACCTCTTATACCAGTTCTTTACAGTCAGAATTTACCTGTCCTCAAACTTCCAGAATTATATACACTTGATGATGAAAGAATGTTGCTAAAGATAATATTGTTGAACCTAAGGAAGAAGACTCGGATCTGATTTCCAACCATTTGATATAGGTAATTCAAATTTACTTTCGCAAGATGAGCTTAACAACTTAGTAGGGGATTTAAATTTGTAAAAAGCTCAAGCCGATCTGTTGGGATCCAGGTTGCAAGGTTGAAATCTATTCCAAAACGGTATGCATATTTTTACATATCGGAGAGGTGCACCGGGTTATCCTTATGTTTCATACATCGTGTAATCGGTTGGTGTGTAGAAGTTCTTAGACTAATGGATGCATTAAGATGTAAATACAAAACTTATAAGCGGAGGCTATTTATTGATTCATATACTGTAAGCTAGAATGAGGTTCTCCTCCACAATTGAAACTTGTACTCCTTTGTTCTTAGCGCCCACGTAGTAAAGCACAACATATTTTGCAGACATGATTTATAAATACATAGATTCATCAGTTTACTACAATTAGTGTACCGATTATTTAATTTAGTAATTAATTCTTTAATATTAATTACTATTCAGTCATTTACAATATAATCCAATTAGGAATCAAATACTATTTAAAATGAATAATATAGACTCACGCATTAATGAATGCTTGTTTGAACTTTGCTCAACGTGACAAGCAACAAAAGTCGTTTAGTTTGATCACTTACTCGGCGAGAATTCGCTCTCGGTTACTGGGAAGCGAAAGATGGATTTTGAGAAAAACCAATCAGTCGATGGGCGGATCGTTATTTAATTTTGTACCTTTAAATAAAAAGATCCCGTAACGTTGAATTTCTCTGTTAACGTTAACCAGATAAAAAGTATTTTATACGTTATTCTAATTTGATTGCAATTGCAGCGCTCTTAATTATAATCTTAAGAAGATTACACAGGCATTAGGTTTCGTTCTTATGGATAAATATGGCGTCCTGCATTAAGTCATTCACGTTTATTAGTTTGTAGAAGGCGAAAATTAAATCCAGTTAAGGAATTACCTTCACGAACAAAGAAAAACGGCGTGATTATTCAATTACTTGATTATTTGCAGTTCCAGAAATTTCTGTAACAAAGGTTGCTTATTTGGTTGTTTTAGTACGGATCATATGGCTCCGTTGTGTTATCTTGTGACCTTTCAAGATTTGATTAACAACTTAGGTGAGCATTTAGATTTATACATGTGGTCCTGCGATATGTTTGTTTTGCAGATTGAAATAGAAATCAATGTTTACATTAACACTGGCACGTTAATCTAACAAATGTTTGGTTATAATGATCACAATAAGAATAATGTTTACTTTTCATATAATATTTGTAACCTAAAACTTGTTTGCATTGCTCTGGCTATTTGAATTATTGTTAAAATTTTATACCCAAAACTTAAGTAAATCATCAAGAAAATCCATACCTTTAGTTATGGTTTAGTATAGCCATTTGAACCATAAATTCAATGAGTTGTTCAAATTTGAAGTAATGCTCAAACATGCAGTTTTAATATATATGAATGGAAAACACAACCTTGAATTTAGCGTACTGGTAGTTGTGTTAGGACCGTTGGGAGTCTAGAAATACAGATTTGAATACTAGAGGACGATATTAAAGGTTGTAGTATATATACTTACTGTTTCAATATGCAATAAGCAGGAAAAATATAATCTACTAAAATTAAACTTGCTTCCGCTTTTTGACAGCTTTTATTTTCTTGTATATATTTGTTGTATGTTTTGTAATTGAAATTGTTAGACAATAAAGAACAGTAATTTAGTAAACGATTAACTTAAACTAAATTTTCTGTTTTATTTTGAACAAAAACGTCCAAAATTAGAAAACTTGTATACAGTACTTTAACATATATCCTTACATAAGTGAGATATTGATGCTGACTTATGGGTAATCATTTTTATGATGTTCTTTATTATATTTAGTCAGTAATACCCCTTGGTGTTTACAATTTAAAACGATAAGCTCTTTTGTAGTCTTGTCTTACAGTAGTCCTTAAGTAGATCCAATATAGTGATTTGATAACAGATATATGTTTACTACTGGAAATGATTTTGTGTTTTTTTGCATTAGCAAGGTAATAAGAGCACACTTTTTATGTTCTTTCTTTGCTCTAACTATATTGTTCTATTACAGATGCTACGCACTATTTTTCGATAGCAGTGTTTACAGAGCGAAAACAATATTTTTCTCTGAGAGTTTCCGCGTATCCTCTTAGAGTACATCTTGTTTTTTATGAGCCTTGAACTTAGTGGCGCCATACTTAGTGTTGTTTTGTATTGATCTAGTTTTTATTTCTATTGAGTGTAGTATAAAGTATAGCTTCTGAAGACCTGTCCTTCCGAGGAACATACCCCGAGCTACGTCAGAAGACTGCTTTTTCTTTATCAACTTCTTTTAGAAAGGGATTTCGTAGTTGCTCACACTGTTAAATTGAGATTACGAAGAAAAATGTTACAACATATGAAGGAAGTTATGACAATATGAAAACTTTACTTGAAGAAATTAAGTATACAGATTGGTGGAGCATAGTGGTGATTTAAAGTTAAAGCACGTTTGTTAAGAACACAATTGGGTGACAACAAGTAATGCGGCTTTCTAGGTGAATGGGGCAGCAGGGCAATGGATAAGCACTACCTTGTAAAAGACTGGAAAATTCGAGAAAATCTTATTGCGGGAGAAAAAAATTGTTACAGATCCTCCTATCGTGAATACAAGGAAAGTTTTGCTACCACCTTTGCAAATAAAACTGGGATTAACAAAAACCTTTGGTGAATGATTCCAATATCTGAAAAAAAAGTTTCTAGACGAAGTGAGACAAAAATAAAAGAAGGAATTTTTATTGGGCCTCAAATTGGTCACACTATGAGTTACGTGATGTCTTTGAAGATTCATTTTCTCCATTCGCATTTGGACTTTTTCCCACAAATATGTGAGTGACGAACATGGTGAAATGTTCCACCAAGACAATATGTATAGTGAAGACCGACACATAGAAAAGTATGTACTCCATGATGCTCGCAAATTATTGTTGGCACCTAATCAGGGATGCTCCAATGCTACCCTAGAAACCAAAATCACATGCAAAAGATTTTGAAATCCGGTAGTGACGTGGTATGCATAATATGTATTATAGTTTCGTAATAAAACGTTCCATTATAAAGATACGAACAACTTTAACTGAGGAGCGATAGAAAAATTATATTAACAGATTACTAATCAACAGGAGTAATGCTATAAGAAACATCCATCGCACATTAAGAAACAAAAATATACTTCAATTTGTTGTTAATCGTTATAGCGGTTGATGACATTAACGTTAGGTGATATTTTATAGTTGAATGTGATTTGCTTATTTTTAAATACAATATTTAAATGCTCCATGCAGCATGTTTTTGCAGTACTTGAAGAAAAACACACAGCTATTAAAAATTGTAAAGGCTTATCATCTGAAATATAAAAATACATTGTCGCCTTCTGGCGCGTATCATTATTCTGAGGACAGAGAACTTTTTCTATAATGAAGGTTTAGAACGTTATCTATAAGGATCACAAACACATTTAAAGTGTTTGTTACATTGGAAATATTATTTGAACGAACAAAATAAGCAATCCGCATCTATTTCATTTAGTGCAGGCACATTTCAGGCAATATGGGTAGTATTGGAAAGTCAAACAAATCTATTAAAGTATGGTGTTAACTTTGTCCTTGCGACCAATAATAACTCACTACCTTTCCATATGCTACCATTATTTCTGGTTGAGTTAAACAAGTCGCGATGACTAATATGACAATTTACTTAATACATTGTGTAAAATTTATTGTGTAATGGAATATATCTAAAACAGCAAAACATTGTGTTACGCTTTCGAACTTTAATCAAACTTGAGTGAGTGTTTCCGCCTGCTCTATTGTCATCAGTCACATAAAAACTACATAAAATAAAAATGTTTCAAAGGGATAACTGTGGAATTGTAGCAGCGGTATTTGCTTAGGATGCACAGCATTCTCAAACAGAACCAGCTATAATCCAAAAAAAAAGTACTAGATATGGCTGACACGTGTCGGTAAAATACGTGAAAGTTTTAGCAATACGAAAATGGCCGCAGATCACATCTCGTCGATGATTACTTCTCACTTTGAAGAATTTACGCTTCGATGAGGTAGCCAAATTAGACATATTTAAAAGACCTCGCTACGAAGAAACAATTTTGAAGAAAGATTATTATTCGTATTTACCCTTCACGCGAAACGCGGGCCACAGCGATAGGGTAATTATAGAAATTCAAAATTCCGACGCTGTAACCGCAACCTACGACAGTTATAGTAATATTAAGGACACGTTCTCGGTGAAAACCGAAGGTAAACCGTATATGAAAACGAACAACGCAATATTAGTTTTGTTCGACGAAATGCAGTACAAAATGGGGAGCTCGCATGTGTTCGACGTTTATAAGCAGCAAGGTATAACGTGCAGGATGAAGGGTCTCACTTGGTATTACAAAAAATACAACGATTTGAGTAATTGCTCCTAGGATCCCCGAGGGGATACAAACGCCAACTTCTTGTGCAACGTGCCTCTAAGGCATATTTTTGGATTTTGCAAAAATTATAAGCGAGCCGTCGTAAATATGCCCCAAAAGCTTGTTTCAATTAGATCTAAGAGCGACGTCAATTGATACAAGAGCAACGAATAATGACAATGAGGTAAAGTATCGAAGCCGTTAGATAAAATGTACCTTTTATCATCTTGATAATTTAAAGCAATTTTCGTGTGGCGTATGGAATATACCTTACGCAAATATGAGCGGATGCTATTTTGACCTCGCTCCATAATTACTTTATTTGGTAATGTATCGAGGTAGTGATCGAACCCAATTTCCTGATCTGTAATGTACTTTTTAATACCCTTTGCATTCTTTATTACCTCACAGCCTTCCATTTTTAAAGAATACATTTTCGATCGAAGGCCTACAAAGTGCGTTAAAATACGGCCTCTAGCTTCGTCTTTCATAAAGCCAATGACTTTTTAATTAATTAAAGGACTTTTAAAGATGTTGTCGGGATCATAAGCACTCGAATCAAATTTTTCTAGATTGGTTTTTATACAACCTTCATAGAAATCATTGCACGCCACACTATACAACTGTCGGTGTCCATGTAGCATAACTCGCAATTATTTAAATTTTTGCCATCATGAACTTATAATGTAAATTATAGGGATGGACTCGGGCTCGGGCTTTCGGGCCGGCCCGGCCCGAGCCCGGCCCGATTTCGGGCTCGAATCCGGGCCGGGCCGTTGACTACTTTGTTCGGGCCGGGCCCGGTCCGGGCCTATCTTTTTTCGGACCGGGCCGGGCCAAACGACTCGGGCCGGCCCGAACTTTTCGGGCCGAAAAACGCACGAGTAAGTACTCCATCGTCCCTTCACTTCTATCTCACATTGAGTAAGTAAACGTTCTTAATTATATTTTCACGTAGTGTCTTCATGAACCCATAAATAATCAGTTTTTCGTCTTGTTTAGTGTAAAGGAAACGTGATATTATAACTCACTTCTTATACAGAATATTTTTTCTAGTCCTATTTAATGTTCCTCATGTTGTACTTTAGGCAAGTTAAAGATGCTCAGGAACATCAAACTAGGTGATTTATTCATAATTCAAAAGCTTGCACGATTTATATTATGTATATGTATATACTCCAAATCTCAATCATGCGGCGAACGTCGATATTATCAATCGCGTGTATAGTTTATGTCTACCGCCTAAAACACTAGAGAGTTATTGCAAAGTTCATTTTACCAATTTTTTTAATAAAGTTTTCCCTTATTTGACATTTACACATGCGCAATTACACCTTTAATGTTTGTACTTTATTAAAATACAGGATACATTTATTTAATTTAACCACAGGCAGGGAATGCTTTTATTTAAGGCGCCTTAATTTTGACATATGCCAAATGCCTAACGTACAAACTTACAATTAATTGTCTGTTTTATGTATAAATATAGCGAAATAAATGGTTTTATGTAGTGTTGTTTCCGTAATTAAATTTAGAAATATAATGTCCAAGTTTATAACATGAAAATAGTATATTACATTACTAGCGTGGAAAGTAACCCATTTCACACGAGTGGAAGAGTATTGCGCACGAGGCGTCAGCCGAGTGCGACTATTCCACGAGTGTGAAATGTCACTTTCCACGCTAGTACTGTACACTATTTTTCCGACGACCACCACTAAAAACAATTACGAAATAGTTATTTTTATGCTTATTTGCAATAAATGTGTATGCAATAATGCAAGACAGACAGACACCTATAAAATTTATTTGACGTTTTGATGTTGAAAATTCGAACACCTACTTTGTTTTTATAAAATCCGCGAATCTGTTGCTTTTAGCGTATGCATTCTCAATTTTTATTGAAGAAATCATTTGAATTACAAACTAATATGAGTAATTACATCTTTAAGTAAAACGGAAACTGTCAGTATCGACTTAACTATGGGGTATTTTAAACTGTTATTAGCCAAAACGAAGCGAATGAATGCAAAAAAGTAGAAACCTGTAGTCGTTTGGGTTGCTTAGGTAACTAGCATACTAACATCAGTCATATCACTCTAGAGTTGAAAAGTATTTCAACACTAGAGTGATATGTACTTTCGCACTCTAGAGTGATATACTTTACTTTCTACATAAATAAGTAGTGTGTAATCTGTTGTTTTCACAAGTGGTCGTCGGAAAAGATATAAAACGTCAATGTTCTAAATACGAGGATGCTGTTTTGTAATGCTTTTCCTAGAAGTAAACTGTAAAAATCCTTTTGAAAACAGATATGCTATATGCTTGGAAAGAAGTAAAAACAGTGTCTTGAAGTAAACTCAAAAAGTATTCCGTGAAAACACTTTGACAACACACACAAATGTTATCGAATCAGTGGGAAATAAAAGACTCAAATAATAAAAAAAGGTTCATCTTTGTGTGAATACAATTTCTTTGATTTTTTTCAATATAGTTAAACATGTAGGTCACCTTATCACAAAACAGATTAATTCTTTATTCATTCTTAAAACATAACCTATAGATATAGAATACTAAACATATTTGTCAGAATAAAGAGTAAGGGAAAAAACACTTGCACTAACACTCCTTTAGATTGGATGCAAACTTTTAAAAAAGGATACTTTATTTGAAGATTCTTTTAATAAAGTCTGCTTGGAATGAGTTTGCAACAACTGTCTAATTTCAAGTAGGTAATTTGAGTAAAATTCTTTGAAGTAGGAACGACTAAATAAAGCGGACGCAAATTTATTATAAAGGTTATAAGGTGCGTTAAGCGTACAATTTCATAAACATTAAAAATTTCTAAACATTTTGTACCTTTGTTACCTATTTTTAGGTTTTTCTAAAGAATTGTTACGTTTATTTTCAGCATAAATTAATTACCCTATTTTTCTCCCTTATTAATTCATTACCCGCTCGAATAAATTCTGTTTCTACTGTTAAATCCTTCAACATAATTAATAATAAACACGTTCTCGAATAAATTCCTCAACTTAAATCTAGTTGCTTTGAAACGACAAGTTTATGCAACAACTAAATAGTTATATCCTGTTTCAGGTACCCGTTATCTTGGTATACATTACAACCGCCTATAATGATTTTCTCTATTGTTTCAATGTAAAAACTTGTTGAAATAAAATCGCACACTATCTGATAAAACCCGGGTTTTCCAGTTTTAATCGCGCTTCGATAAGCGAGGATTTGCAGTTGGAATTCGTGTTATTTGAACCATTGTTAAATTTGCTTCTACAGCTTGTGCGTCGACATATTTTCTATATTATTCGTCACCTTATTTCTAAAGCAGTGCACGTCTGTTTATTTTCTGTTCGACAACTAGGAGGTGTCTTGCGTGGATTGCTTTTTTAGCTGGAGGTTAAATGGGTTCTTCCTTTCTGTAGACCAACTGCTTTTGTCCGTAGGTCGTTGCTGTAGTTACGATGCCAGGGTGAATGAATCCTGAATACCGCGGCGTTTCTGTGTTGACCCACTCCCGACGGTTTTCAAGCTAAGTATCCGGACACCTACAGGTATGCTACTCGTTTCCTTTTGTGTGTTGTGTCAATGGGATATTCCGTATCAACATTTGGTGTAGTTATGTGACAAGAAACGTCACATTGTAAAACTATTGTTCGTTGCTGCTAATCGATATTATCGCTCTACATGTGTGATGTACCTGTGTTAAAAGTATTGGACAGACACACGCTTATTCCTTTGTACTGATTAGTTTATTTTACAAACGGTACTATGTACGATTTAAAAGATATCTGACAAAAGCTCCCACACGTTAATTCATTCCTACTAATTAGTTATTTTACAAAAAGTATTAGGTGAAACTTTAAAAATGCTTGACAAAAGCTCTCACAGGTTTATTTACTACTGATTAATTTTATTTTGTGTAAATACGAGATGCGCACTTCGTATCTAATATACTAAATTGTTCATATCACCTAACTGTTTGCTTTCAAATAGTAACGCTTAATTTATTGCTCTTGCTTGTTTGTACAGAATCCGTTATTTATTTTTATTTGTTAATAGATCATCGAAGGCGATGTGTTTTTTGTTTCTTTTTGGTATGTAGGCGAATCCCCCCACTCTCCGCGTTTAATAGTTAGCCTGGTACTTACTTTTCTTCCGGCTACGTCTAGGTACGTAACAGAATCAAAAATCAAATGATATACTACGATATGTTCCACAAGTATCTTGATTGTAATTCAAAATCATTATACTCTTAAATTAAACAAAAGAGTGATAGTTACTTGTTGAACACAACAGAAAAAAATATCTTCTCATTCACCGAATAAAAGTCGGGCCGACCCGAAATTTCCGGGCCGTCAATTTTCATTTCGGGCCGGGTCTCGGGCCGGGCGGTTACCTTTCTGCGTCGGGCCCGAGACCATCCCTAGTAAATTATATAATTCAATTTTTAATCATTCTAATAATTTGGTCATGCCCATGTAGATAGACTTATTAAACTTTATCTCTGTTGTAGACAATTTAATTACCGCCAAATTTTTATCAAATATTGTAGCTGAATGAAAGTTGGTTTTCAAATTAGAGATAGAGCTCCATAACGACCACCCCGATGAGTTAATACTTCTGTGACGTGTTTTTTCCTAACATACCCCACTGTTTTACCAAAAATTGAATTATTTGCAAATTTATACTGTTTTACCAAAAATTGAATTATTTGCAAATTTATAATAATTTTGAGCAAGTGCTGTTTTATCCTCCAGGCGCATTCTTGTATTTAATTCGACAAATAGTTTCAACTAAAGAAACTGACCGAATTCTAAAATTTTGTGAATATGAGTCATAACTACGCCTGCAGATAAATAAACTTTGAGATTTGTATAGTGCACAACGTAGTTGCACTTTTTTGTGAGAGTACACATTAATTTTGAAAATTTCGAGCCAGGACGTGTGTTCTGCTCTGCACACTTAAGTAATTCTTTCTGAGCATCGCGAATGTCCGTAGGAAATTTAAGTCGCATTCAATAATATAAGCTTTGTTGTTCGTAATGCCCACCCTATAACATCAAATTTTAATATTTGTTCAGGCGTTAGCCATATGAAATCCTCGTAGGGCAAATAGCAAGAATCGGCATGACCATAGAGATTATTAACATCTCCGTAAAATAAAAATTTATTCGGCTTAGAGATATTGTAGGTTTTTGTATAGTATTTGTTATTGATTTCGGCGTATCTTTTTGCAACTTGGATGAGCCCTCCGCGAATACCCCTTTCGAACATTAAAAACACATGAACGTCGCAAATTAGTTCTAACTTGATTTTAGTATATAATAACGTGCTAGCCAACGGGAAACTCACCAAAATTATAAAATTTAAGGGATCTAATTTGTATATTTCAGGGAAATTTTTTCTAAAATCTTGGAATATATCGCAAAGTAAGGATATGTCGCATTTTAAGTATAGACCCACATAGTCGCCTAAATTTTTGCATTTAAAAGTACTCCATATGGTTTGAGCATGAATATATACGAATTCTTTAATTCGAGGTTCATTAAGATTGCAATAAAAACATTCTGTAGGAGGAAGATTTTCTTGTCTTAATTTCAAAATGTCGTCTAAATACTGTAAAGGTGGCTTTAGTGCTGCAGAGATTTGGCGATTTGGATATTTGGAGAATGATCCTATTGGTTAAAGTGATCACGTGACACCGCCGAGAAACGTCGAAATCACCGATTCTCCGATCTCCCAAAAGTGGGTTCAAGTTCAACTTTTCTAGCTATTTTGAGATCGGAGCATGCGTGTTTGTTCAGCAAAGCACGTGATTTGTTTGTTTTGTTATAACCTTAACCTTACCTTTTCGTGTAGTTCGCCGTTATGTATTTTGCGTTTTGCCAATTAAACATATGGAAATGAATAGCAAATCTGTTGTTTCTTTAGATACTCATAGCTTAGTAACAAACATTGAAAACTTAACATCCAGCAACCCAAAACAATAACAAATGTTATCTGTCAAACTTCTCCAAATACCCGAAGCAGAAAATACCTTAGATGATTAAAAGTAAAAGTATCTTAATTCCCCAAATATCCAAATCGCTAAATCTCCATAGCACTAAAGGTACCTTAACGGTACAGTTCACGGTTCACTTTGACAAAACGTAAAACGGGTCAAGAGGGTTGGTAGCGTGTAATTCAAGGTACGTGTGGATGCACGACAGTGTGGAAATGATCGGAAGAGAAGTATGATGTGTCCGCACAGAAGAAAGTTTTAGTTTTGATTTAACAACAAGTTTGTAAGCGTAAATAAATTTAATATTTTTATTCGACATTATTTTGAAGATAGTAGCCGGCTACGAAAAAGACAAAAGACGGTTTCCTGAAGACGAACATTGCGCTGAAGGCGATTACGCAATACATGAGTACCCTGCTTGGCGGTTTGTTTTTATAGAATAATATTTATGTTGGTTTTGACGTAGCTTCCGCATTTCTGATACTTGATAGTTTGTTTAGATCAGCGTAGTAAACAACTGATAGCTATAATTTTCTACATAAGAAAAGGCGCAAAAGTAAATTTTTAGGCATATGCTTTTGTTTAAAAACTATTGTTTTGTGCTTATAATTTAAAATCAATATAACGATGATATAAAGTCGACGGTTGCTGTTTTTTGTGTAGTTTCTTGTTTAAGATGTAAGCAATTAATTGTCAGTCACACCTTCCACCCCGGGTAAGTAATTTTTGAAATTGAATATAGCGAGGACCAAGCCAGATAGCGTTATAATTTTTATTTTGTAGTGATTACTTTCTCAGTAGATTGTTACCAAACAAACGTCAATTTGTTACCTGAAGTTAAAAACTTTTGTCAAGACGCAGGTAACTGGCGATCTCAACCAAAACTAAGGTATTAAAATATTTACAATTTGTGAGTTGATTCATCAGGTCTGGAAATGATAAAAATATAGTAAAGGTACCTTTAGTGCTATGGAGATTTAGCGATTTGAATATTTGGGGAATTACATATTTTCACTTTTAATCGTCTAGGGTATTTTCTGCTTCAGGTATTTGGAAAAGTTTGAAAAATGACATTTGTTATGGTTTTGGGTTGCTTGATGTTAAGTTTTCAATGTTTGTTACTAAGCTATGAGTATCTAAAGGAACAACAGATTTGCTATTCATTTCCAATATGTTTAATAGGCAAAACGCAAAATACATAACGGTGAACTACACGAAAAGGTAAGGTTAAGGTTATAACAAAACAAACAAATCACGTGCATTTCTGAACAAACACGCATACTCCGGTCTCAAAATAGTTAGAAAAGTTGAACTTGAACATTCTCCAATTATCCAAATCGCCAAATCTCTGTAGTAGTAAAGCCACTTTAAAATCTGAAAGTATAATACCGATACAATGTGGCGATCCTGCCAGGAAGATTGATTTGGTTTATTTGCCTCTGATGTATGAGCAATAAATACTGTAATTGTATGTGAAGTAGGCTTAAAGGGTTAGTAGGGGTCGTGTTTTAAAACCAGTTATTTTATAAACGGGTTTTAAAGAAAACATTTCTAAATTTAAGTTTGGGTAGTCGAGAACTCACAACAATAATGAATGGGACACAGGTAGAACACAATTTTGAAGGTAATAAGGCGTTAACAAGCTCTGTATTAGGTGAATGTACACAAGACTCGGAGGTTGGGGATCTTTCTATAAAAGAACGGGATGTAGAAGGTTTGGGTTCAACAACCAATACACGTGTTTTTGAAATGCTGAGTAATTTATTAGAGAAAACCAATGATGAAATTGACAAAGTGAGTTTGGAGGTTACCGATGAAAATACAATGTTAGCTAATAATATAAATAGATTGGAACGGGAAATTAGTTATGTATCTGAAGCTTGTGAAGAGAAAAATGAACAAGCGAAAGTACAGATGCGAGGACAGATAGAGAATATAAAGAGATATTTAGTCACTAAATTAGAGTTGTTAAGGATGAGATTAAAATGCAAGGGGGCGAGATTAAAATTACTAACAACAAGGTTGACAATTTAAAGAAATTAGTTGAGTAGGGAACGGGGCAAGGTGAATACCATCCTCGGTTTTCTGAAATACCAAAATTTTCTGGGTAGGACCCTGTTGGATTTTTATAAGTATGAGAACGGTACATGAATAATGTTGGAATATTGGAAAATGATAAAGTTTGGTACGCGATTAAATTGTTGGATAGGGACAAGTTAGATTTTACGTGTGTTGATGATTCTATAAGTACATTGGATGGGTTTAAAAGTTGGTTGTTGAATACTTATTGATCCGTGACGAAACAAAACAAATTCTTAGAGAGATTTATTGTTACAAAATGTATGAACCGAGGTACGGAAGTATGGGTAAAGATTTTGACTACTGGTGTCGATGGGTTCGGTATTTAAAACCGCCAATCGAAGAGGAAAGTCTGATTCAGAGCTAAGACGTTTGTGGAAGCGGTGACCGCACTTAGCAAAGCAGATGCCATGAGGAGTAGGGGGTCAGTTAGAGAAGAGTGTTATGAAAACGTTATAATCAAAGGGGGGTATTACGAGGATAGTCAAGCGGAGCGGTTGTAAAATAATTATGCTCATTTGAGCGGTGAAGGACATGGAAAACTGGAATAATAGATAGGATAGTAGATACGGAGGTAATTGGGGAAACGGAAATAATAATAATGGGGATGAGAGAAGTTTGTTTGCGCCGCAAAATAATGCGCCTGAAACGGTCACGGAGTTGCAAGCCCTATTCTTAAAATTCAAAATGATCAGGCATCCTGGAAACTTTGCGCGACACTTCTATATGCTTCGGCCCCAAAAAAGTGTCGCACAGAAGAAAGGGGTCTCGATAATACAAGTAGTAATATTAATAAGCTTTATTCTAAGGGGTCCTGGCTGTTATTAGGAGAGATGCGGGAATATTTGCGTTTAGAAGGCGACGTGGAATAATATATTAACCCGTTTTCGGTGAAGTCTTTGTTTTCGAACGAGGATATAAGAGAAAGTTTGATGGAGGAGGAAGCAAGTAAAGAGTTACTTGATCCTTTTTTCTGGTGTTCTTCCTAAGTTGCAGGGAATAATTAATAATATTGAAGTCGAAACGTTGGTTGACACGGGTAGCGAAGTTACAACTATTGGCGATTTGTTTGCCGCATTGCGAGATTCTGAAGAGTTGGAAGTGTTACCGGTAGTGGGAATTGCGGTTAAGTTAGCTGCAGCGAGGAAACGGCAAGTGATAGAGTGGCAAACTAGTTTAGACCTAGAAGTAGAAGGTAAGGTAATTTCGGAGATATTTCGTGCCGGGTTTGAATGAAGGTATTGTATTGGGCAGTGACTGGCTAGATTTGGCGGGGGGTAAAATTGATTTTAGAAGTAAACAGTGACTGTGTCGTTCGCAGAAGCGATTAGGGAGGTTAAAAAATCGTATTTATCAATTCAGAAAATTAAAATAAAGAAAGCGGATGAATATTTCAATGAGATGACTGAGTGTGCAAATAATCTTAAGGTGGTATGCGGGCAGAAATTAAAAGAGAGTGGAGTTGTGGAATATAAAATGCGTAATATTGCAGGGCAGGAGTGCAATCGAAAAATTAGAAATGAAAGAAGTCGGGGTTTTATTGAAGAAGTATAAAATTGTGTTTGGGAAACCACCCTATAATATAATAAGTAGTGTGTTGGATTTTCCGCCTAAGGCTGATGTATCTCGCAAAGTAATAGTTAAATTATCCAAAGAAAGGGCTGGTGAACGCAAACGGAGGCATGATAAACCATATTCCGTGAAATATACGCTTGGCGAGTTTTTGTATACTTGCTCATGATCTTAGAGACGTTTCCGAACATAAAAATAAGAGAAACATTTATCGTATACGTGAAAGTGACCCATGTTCTGGGTTATTTAACCTCTCACCAGTAAGGGTTAAATTTTTTATAAGACAGTGGTGGTATTTAACGTCGCGTTTCACCGCTTTGATATTTTTCAATCCTTTCAGATTTACCACAATTTTATCGTCGTCGCCGCCAACCGCTGTCGTCGACACCTCCATCGTTGTCGGAATTATATTTTGACGCATGTTCAACATATCCATCTCCAACAATTAACAAATTAACGTATTTATCGCATTTTGACTAGTTAATTGCACCGGTGTTACGATATATTGAAAGCGTTTTAGAATTAGAGCAAAAACATTTACAAAATCATTATTCTGCTTTTCGAATTTTGATATACCTGATATAGGCACGGGACTGATTAAATTTTTCATATTAAAAATTTCTGCAAAATGCGAATACGAAGTTGTGCGATTACTTTTTTTACCTGCTGTAGGCTTGATTATTACTGCCAAATCGCTCTAATATAAACAGTAGACGTCACTATTTTGAATATTTAAGAAGCCCTTTTGTTTAGCATTGCAAGAGAAAGCTGTATAAGACAGGTCGCCTGAAACATATCACAGCATTTATTAATATTAACGTTAAAAAAATAAGATTTCAGAGAGCGTAAACCCTGACCCATAGATAGAGTCATTTTAGCCAATAAACGTGTTGGGGCATTATCTGCAAACCAATCGTCGAAATTCTGCAAATTAACGAAACAAATTAAAAAGTTGGGTGTAGAAAAATATATGGTATTTCAAAAAATCGCACGCCAACACGACATTAATTTTAAAGTTTGCCGAGTGATTTTTAAAAATCGTATACAATTTGGATAAAATTAGCCTTTTACAAGCATCGATAAATAGGTTAAGCTCTTTATGAGCAAAGTTAATAATTTGAGCTGTTTGAATTCTCAATTTAAATGAATACGTGATTGGTTTCTAAACAATCCAATATGTTGCGGGCTCGGAGACGGCACTCATTTCAACGTTTGTTTAGGAGCATTCTATAGTAGTTTTTTAAATAAATTTTTAAAAAGCATTTTATATCTTTTCCTATGGCATATAATATTTTCGAAAAGGTTCAGATAACTAACCGAGAGCGAAGAAGTTTGTTTACCTGTCCTTAAAATTGACTTAATTTCGCGGATGTATGTTTTTAATATTCGCACCCAATTACGAAATATTTTAATTTTACGGAATTTCATTAGAATTGCATGCACTTTTCGATGCAGCTGCAACATTTGATTACAATATATTGAAAAGCCCACGTCCACGTCAATTTTTCTGTTAGTTGACATTTTCGTATTTCAATGCCAACCGTGTATACTTTGATCCGTATAATTTTAATAAAACGTTTGGTGTGACATCTTTGAAAGACGATTCGCACCACCATAAAATAGCTTTTAATTGAGCACGCAGATTTCGTTTTGCACAATGACATCTTGTAAACTGTTTTTCTGAATCTGTGATTTATAGATGATTTTATAGAAATGATATCTATCCTTTAATAGCAATTATCATAGATAAATAACTTGAGCCATTCATATAAGCTCTTCCTTAGGATTTTACAAATCCGCAAAGAATTAATAAATTAAGTAGAAAACACGAATTATCTATGTTTCAAGTCAACGTAAAGATGATCGCTTCGTATACCTCGACAAAAGAAGACATCGCTTTGGTTTTATATTGAAAATTAAAAACCGTTCTTAACAGTGATACATCAGATTGATCAATATATGTACATGTCTTAATACCATCTGAGATTCTTTCGGTAATATTATAGAATGCTTTCCGCTCGTAATAACATAACGCAAAAGCTTTTTCTTTAATATGCTCCACGTCAGTATAACAAAACGCTATTGTGATAGAATCATTATGTATTGAATCCGTTTCATGTCTATCCCAATTAAACTGCATGCAAACCAAAAAAAGCGGGCGATCCTCTATCAGAAGACCATCACTATATTTATATTCGTTTAAATCCTCCGGCAACTCTTTGCATGCGGTCCTAAAAAATTACTAGAATAATCTGCAATTAGCATATTATGATTGTAAAACGCATTGGCTCTAATTTTATATATTCTAATAGAATTGAGTACTATATGACCAGTCTTTATCCTTTTATTAGCGGAAGCATCAATACTCTTGTTGGTTTAAAATATTAAGATGATTGAAAACAAGACTAAAAACACTTAAATTTTAAAGAACTATTACCACTTACGGGGAAGAAGCGGCCGAATTCCTTATTCCTGAGCTGCGGTAATGAGTTCTAAAGCAATGATGATGTGGACGTTTTTTTGTTGACCCGTGTAAGCGGACTCTTTTTTTTTATGCAGCAAAATGCAATGCTTGCCGCAGGATTAGACTTACTTTTAAAATAATTAAATGGCGTTAGTCAGACAAGTGCATGTAAAAAATAATAAAGAAAATGTTTGAACTCATGACAGGAAATTTAAACAGATATGTAACTGCAGATTTGTGAAGAACGGTTATACAACAATTTTATACCAGAGGGCGATTTCCGTTAGTACTCTGTAGTATTGGTGGCACACGTATTGAGATATAGTGTCCGGGAGCACATACAGCGGAAGTAAATAAAAACCGCAAATGTTGGATGTCGTGAAGAATTTTATGAAATCGTTATTAGATTACCAGCCTCTGAACATAATAGCCGAAAATTTCATAACAGTTTTTAGTAATTACGTTTTGGGCAGTGTCAAATTGGAGGGCTGTTATTATAGACGACAGTGCGTGTCCGCAATTGCGATTTCTTTGCACTTTAATACACATTTTACAGATAAAGACCGAAAGGAAGTAAAATACATCTCATATAACAATTTGCAATGGTGTTAAACCATGATTTAGAGAGTGGAAACAACAGTTTCGTTGTTTAAAAAAGAGTATCAATTATAGATTATAAACCACTGCCCGTATAATAGCTGCTACTGCAGTATCACATAATATTGCTGTGATGGTTAAAAAAAAATTATTTCGGATCACCTTCAGTTTGGTGACAGAAATGTGTCGTAACCCCTTTATAGTTCGGGTTCTAGTGCTACCGAAGGCCCACTTCAGATACGAGTAATAATGATGTTTATGGTATTGTAATATTATTATTGTAATTAGATTGAAATTGTATTACATTGTTTTAAAAAATTGATTTACTGTAGTTGTAGCTTGTAGATAGCTAATTTAGCAAGATCAACTGATAGTGTTAAGGTTTATGATTTATGTGTACTCCGCTAGTTACATATCCCCCAAATTAATATATGTATATGTATATTTAAACGAAATTATTAAAACTTAAGAATTATTGTTATATTGTATAATTGAAGGACATAAACCAGACATTAAAACGGAAACAGTTACATTGTATTCCAGACGTAACCTGACACTGCAGGTGCAGGTCACAGTAGACAATAAGACAGCAATTGTTAGAATTAAGATAGTATAAATACCCTGAGAACTCCAGGAGGGTCAGTCAGTCTCGAACTTCACAACTTTAACATTGTTGGTTGTTCAAGCCACTCACCCTAATTTTAGTTAATTTAAGTAGTCTTCACCACCAAAGAAAGCAATGTCCGTGAAGTCGGCTAGAAAAGTTATGGCGTCAGTTTTTTAGGATGCTAAAGGTGTCCTACTAATTGACTATCTTCCCAAGGGTCAAACAAACGGTGAATATTACGCTAAACTTCTAGCCCAACTGGATAAAAATATTCGTGAAAAAAGACCTGCATTGCGTAAGAAGATCATTTTCCATTAGGATAATGCACGTCCACACACAAGTGAAACAGCAATTCAAAAATTGAATGATCTGAAGTACGATCTGCTGCAACATCCATCTTATTCACCTGATTTGGCTCCTTCTGACTTCTACCTATTGCCACGACTAATAGTTTTCCTTGGGGGAAAACGATTTTTCACGGACGAAGAAGTAAAAGCAGCTATTGACGACTATTTTGCGGGCCTTGAAGAATCGCACTTTTGTGATGGCATAATGGGTTTGGAATATCGCTGGATGAAGTGTATTCAACTTGACGGAGATTATGTTGAAAAATAAACTATATTTTAAAAACAAATGTTTTCATTTTCTCCTTAGTTTTGCGAACTTTTCAAACCACCTTCGTATGTTGTGTAAGTTTCAGGTTCATTTGTACATTTGTATATTCCAGTAGTATATTATCAAAGTGCCAGCATTCTTTTATAAGCGGTGTTGTTGATTATCCTTTTTAATTGTTCGGTTCTCTAAATTAAGGAAATACCAATGGTAATAATAAAGGGTGCACGATTAGAATACAATAGCTTTAATACTTGGTCAAATACTGCCTACATTGTTATAAAATAATTATACGTATTGGAGAAAAATGTTAACACAACGCAATATATGAATTTAAACTTATTTTTAAAAATGATATCTTTTAGATAGTCTTCTTCACGGCTAGTGTACTCTTGCAATTGTTTTGGAAACTACCATCCTCGTTACAGTTACGATATTTTGCTTTAACTTGTCGATTGTTCGGGGTTTATTTACAAACACTTTAGACTTTAGCTAACCGCCTAGAAAGTTGTCGGTAGCTGTCAGATAGGAAGACTTTGGAAGCCAAGCGACATCGCTAAACCGAAAAACTACGCGACCGAGAAACAAATGTCGTAATGCATCCGTTGATGCTCGTGCAGTATGTGCAGTTGCAACGTTCTGCCGTTTGACGTCCAGGCATCAGTTCTTCCAAAAATCTTAGTACAGGCATCACTTCGGCTTCGCCAGCGTGTAGTACCAATAGCTGCTAGCTTATAGACTGGTTTTTTTCCATGTACTTTTGTTGCCTCTTTAGTGATTCCTTCAAGAATACTTGTGTTTCTTGAAGCAGCCCGAAAAAGGAAATAGTGATAAGAAGAACCTGTGTAGTATCAGAGAGTACAAGATTCAGTACATGGGCATAGCACCATGTATAAATGTGACTTGGTATGATAGCTGATAACTTGGCAGTAAGTCCATTGTAGGGCCCACTCATGTTAGATGTTCCGTCAAAGGCATCTGCCACACAGTCTTCGATAGGTAATTGTACTTCTTCCAGAGTTTGTATTAGCGATTCCAAAAGCCCGTCAGCTGTAGTAGTTGTGACACATGTCAATGATAGAAGTCTTTCACAAACCTTGTGTCCGTGTATATAGCGGACCACAAAGGCACATTGATCACTCCCCGAAATGTCTATCGTCGTATCCATTAACACTGAGTACTTCACCGCTTCTTTTACACTGTCTGATATGATTTCTTTCATTTTGTGGCAAATAATTGAAACTATCTTCATAACTGTATTATTGTGCAGAAACGTAATAAAATTTCCTCTTCCCACTACTTTCTTTTTTCCCCATTTTCATTTGATTTACGTTATCTTGCCTGATGAAGTTGTTTACTTTTTACCGGTACAGCATTCAAATGTTTTTTTAAAGTTAAAACATACTTGCTGGCAGTAATAAAATTTCTAAAAAATTACCATGATTAATTGTATTGTTATCTAAAGTGTGTTGCTTTCCGATAACCTTGAAAACATCAACAATAGTGTCCACAATATGTCTTCTTTCCCTTACATCTTCTTTCCTTTTTTGATTTTGACTTTCAAAAAGTAAGTCATAAGTAGATTTCTTTTGCTTTGCTACAATAAATAAATGTGCCAATGCCATGTGAGCTTTGGGAGTTTCATGTTGGTCTATTCTGATATGGCGTGCTTCCATTCGTCAAATCCTGAGCAAAAAGTAGAATTTCTATTACTGTAGACCAAACATAAAAAACAATACAACTTTTTGACAACTTTGTTGTACGATAACCATTGTCTGTTGAATGATAGACCATCACTTTGTTCAGCAAAAAATACAGATTTTTTCAAGAAAATGGCAACTCTTTTTCAACTTGATAAGGATGAAATGAAAAACATCTGATAGATCGTTTTCAGTTGGCTTCTTAAAATAATCGTTTTTCTCTTCTGAGAAAACATCTACTTTCATAGCTTGCTCTTTTAATAAAAATGAAGTTGATGGTAGTGGCAGCAACGGTCGTGATACTGGTAATGGTGGCGGCGGCGGCGGCGGCAGTGTAAATTTTTGCACGTGGGACGCTTCCAATGTTCGCATCGGATTAGTTATTAATAGACCTTTAGTTTTGGACCCATGATCACTAATTGTTGAAGTGTCAGAAACGTTCGCTTGAGGATTTTCTGTTCCACAACCATCAAATGTATAAACCACGTCCACTGCTGTTTCTATCAAATCAAGTTTTCAAGACTATTACTGCTTGAGTGTGGTTTTAGACAGTAATCGTTATTTTGGAACAAGTTTTGACGATTCTTGCAACACCTTGACTCGTTTGTCTCTTCTAAACTCATTACCACTTTTCGTTCTCTTAAACACAAAACACTTCTCATAACATCCCTGCCAAAAAACGTCATATTATGTAAACAAAATATAACTTGTCAGAAATAGAAGTAGAACAAACAAAGCAACCGTTATAAGGTGTCCGTCTTATTTAGTGTTTTGTCCATATGCCGTCTTTGTATGTGTGGTACTTGGTACGTTAGATTTCATTTCATTAAAATCGCATTTGAGTGTTTGAGTTAGATATTATTTATTAAGTATTAAGATATAATTGAATTTAGTAATTAGTTTTAGTGTGGGGATTATATTGTATAGAGTACCGCTACCGATTGGCGGGGGGCGCAGAGGATAGAAGCTACGTCAAACGTCACTATTCATGCATGACATAATAACTATCAAGTGTGTTGACTTTGCAATTTCATTGAACTAACACTGGATCAAGCTACAATAACCATCTTCGAATCCTCGAAAAGAACCGAGGCTGCCGGCTTTGGTTTATGACGCGGCGCGGCACAGTATTTACTAAGCCAAATATTCTAATTTCTAATAATTATACATTTTGCGAATAAAACACCTAATTTATTTTGTATTTTGTTTGGTATATTTAAAAAATACTGATCATTTTTTGTAAGTTTGTTATAAATTTTATGGATTTGTTACGGTTATAAAAACCGGGACGGGGTGCTTATAACAATTGAGGTAAAGGGCGCAAGGGGACGCGTCCCCTTGTCCCACCGGGCCTGCACGGGGCTGCTTGAAAACCGAAAATCTTGAACTATTTTTCGTGATGCAATGTTTTTCAAGGGGTTTGGAGATCTCGTTTGTAGCATGTAAAATTTTGCGAATAGGTATTTCAGTACAAATAATTTATATAATTTAAGATTATGTCATTATGTGCTTATTTTACAGTACTTCCAATGAAATAATTTATTACAATTACTTTGAAATGGATAAATAATTGTGTTCGTTCTTAACAAACTGAATAAATTTCCACAAGTTTAGCCTCAAGTGCTACTTCTACTTATATAGAGAGATGGTTAGGTTTGATTTTAAGTATTAAAAGATGAGCTGAAGCAATTCTTAAGTGTGAGTGCAACTTAAGTGTCATCTAGGAATTCCGTTCTTAACATAGGAAATATTTAATAGCTCACCAAAACTATACGGTTTAACAAAAAATAATCAAGATACAAAAATAAAGTAAAATAAAGATAGAATATATGGGGCAAATCTCTTACGGTAGAATATTACCTGTACAAATACTAGGAAAATTTCCAATGACTGCTATTAACACGAAATCTATGCTATCAAATAATACCCACTCAAGTTTCCTAGAAACATAAATGTTTATTGTACTTCAGTAATGTGATCAAATTTTCAAGCAGACAAAATTAATTTTTTTACATTCGTTACTTAAATTAAATTAACAATCAACTAAACACTTTTCATAGGGCAACAACGTAATACGTAAATATAGACTCTTCACCATAGTCGATCGTGTTCATCGTTTACATAGTTAATACTATGTACTTATACAATCAGTGTTCTGTTTGATATCTACCTTGTAGATTGACTATTATCAAAAGTGATGGCGCAATTAAATTTCAAAAATATTGACTATAGCTATAGTAATATGGCTTCAAAGTTGACTCGATTTAGATAATAAAGTGACAATACTTCCAGAACGGTTAGACATTCTTACCTAAAACCCTAAACATTATTAGTTGCAAATATCACGAAGAATCCGAATATACAAAAATATTCAGGGTGTTCTATTTAAAAATACAAGTTTCGGTCAGTATGATTTGTGAAATATCTCGTATGCACTTAAATATTTTTAAAATGGCGCAAATGCACAATGATCATGTTTTATCGTGTCCAAGTTGGTGTTGATATAAGTTAATATCACGGACGTCACAGACCGAACTTTTTATTGCCAAATGTAATCCCCAACTAACTCCAAGTGATCATTAGAAGAAATAAATATAACAGATCGGCAGCACTTTCTGGTATTTTCGTTGTTTTAGTTGCAAACTTCCAACCATCTTGTGTGTATCAGCTGTCATGAAGAGTCCATGAGTTCAATCGATACGACAAATCGTCTTAGTTCAGCATTAATAAAAACTTCTTTTCTGAATAATTCACTTAGTTTTACTGTTTTCCCACATTTAATCGTAAAAAACATGCGTACTGGACTAACAGTTTGTATCATCACTATTACGTCACGCACCGTAGTCAAATGCACTAGCTCAGGATGCTGTAATTCTAAGGGTTGTTCGGTCTCTTTGTTGCACGTTGTCGTGTTTAATTTTAAGTCGTAAATTTGTAGTTGTATATCTAATAGTAAAACTGTCATTCCGTGTTCCCTTATATCCTGTCGTAAAAATTTCTTGTGCATGTGTATATAAGTTGAAAAAGGGGTAGTGAACAAACACTCTCTCATCGTTATCGAAGCAGAACAGTCGGTTTTTCGTTCGGTAACGTGAGTTTGTCAAGGGCCGCGACTTTATCGAAAAAACCCCTAAAAAACAGAGTACAAGTGCAACGGAACACGTACTACAATCTCCAACACAGTCCACTTAGTTGAGGAGCAAGGAACTGCAGCTTAGAACAATAAAAAACCGCGGAGGTAAGTCGATATAGAAAATTATAAGACCCCCCGTGTTGAACAAATGGTCTTCGTACGCCGGATTATTTAATTAGTTCCTATCCTTTAAGCTTCTCATTTATACGTAAATTTAACAATTGTCGTAGTTTTGATTATGGGTAAACGTGTTACGAAGAGAATAGCATCCTACTTTCAAATTTAATGGTAGAAACATTTGGTTATAACGGTAGATTTTACAATATATCCCTTATCTTTTGTTGCAAAGATTAGTGGTCGAACAGTTTACTTTAGGTAAACAAAATTTATGAGGGGTTATTGTATTGTAAATCTTTACCTTATATTGTCGTCTCAAGTTCGAGGAACCATTCGGGTTCATGCAACTTGTATAACAAAGGGGTTGGAATCTATTTGAAACGTTAAACGTTTTTGTCGAGCGAGCACTGTAATTAGTTGCGTTTGTCCATTAATAATTTAATTTCGTAGATTAATTAGTTGTAGCGTATTTGAGTGCGCATTGTTTTTACATTAATTTTTATTGTCGTTCATTAATCATTAATTAAATATGGTTATATCAATTGATAAAGCTATTCTTGAAGCTAGATTTGTAGTTAAAAGGTTGGATCATATATACAGTAAAGTTAATCAACCGGAAAATGTATCGATTGCTGTAATTAGGGCATCGATTAAAAGTGTCGAGCAAATTGAAACTCATTTCAAGTCTTTTTGCAAGGATATTTTCTTTGATGAGGAGAGTGAACAATTGGACGAATTTCCGGCCCTTAGGGTGAAAATCGATGATTATCTATTAGATATTCGCATTATCGCTGAACAATGCGAATTAAATCGGGTAGAAAATAAGCCAAAGGTGGAAAATATGAATAATTCTTTGTCGCTAAATAGTGGAGAAGCTTGAAACATCTTTCTGTCCCACGGTTCTCGGGACGCATTTTTGATTTTAAGAGTTATCATGCAATTTATAAGCGATTGATTCATGATAATGTCAGTTTGTCACCCGTTGAAAAATTTTGCCATCTCGTTGATACACTAGATGAGTCGTCGCGTGCCTTAATAAAACACTTGCCATTAAATGATTATGCATACGAGAAAGCATATAAAATCATTACTAATCGTTTTCAGTCCAAGAGGTTATTACTGTCAACATATTTTAATGTTTTCCAAAAATGCCATAAGGTCAGTTCCTCAGATTCGCATGCGGAACTCCGGCAATTAATTAGTTGTTTTGATGAAAATGTATTCGCCTTAAGGCAGATGGAAATAGATTTACTAGATTTCATGTTGTTTAATTTGTTATAAAAAAAATTAGATACAAACATTTTAAAGCGTTTCGAATTAGGAAATAATGACGAGATTCCCTCGTTCAAAGATTTAAGGTCTTACATTGAAAAACAATGTAAAGTGTTGGAAATAAATGACATTGCTTCAGGAACATGTTTAAAATTTCGAGATTCCGTGAAAGAAAGAGAAAAAAAAAGGTCTGTTAGCACTTCGGTTGAAACTTCTTTAGTTGGTACCACCAATGATGTAAAATTGTAGTTTATGTCAAGCTGTGCATCCTATTTATAAATGTAAGCAGTTTCTCGATAAAACCCCTCAAGAAAGATTTGAAGTGGTAAAGCTTAAAAATCTTTGTATTAAATGTTTAAATACTTCACATTCGATGAAAAATTGTACGTTAGATTGGTCGTGTAGAAAATGTCATCAGTCGCACAATTCGTTACTCCACTTCGATAAACGAGAAAAATCGATGTCTCCACACAGACAAACTCATCGTCAAAGATCAGCGTCTCCTCGGAGAGTGGCGCCTAGACTTACTGCTACTAGTAGACCCAGTGAAGACAATCTGTCGTCGTCGGTTGTGCATGAACAACCTGCCACTAGCTCGTTGATTTCGACGTCATTAGAACACACAACCACGCTGTTAGCTACGGCAATGGTGTCGGTGCTAGATTATACAGGAAAATTGCAACCTGTTCGTGTAATTTTAGATAACGGATCCATGGAAAGTTTTATGACTGAAAGGTGTCGTCAGAAATTAGGTTTAAGGAAACGGAAAGCCAATGTCACTGTTCAAGGACTTGGCTTGAATTCGTTGTTGGTGTCTGGTACACTATCGTGTGTAGTCAGCCCCTCGGGAGCACGGTCTTCAGCATATGAAGTTGAGTGTTATATTTTACCTAACATTTGTAATCAATTACCTCCGTCGTCGATAGGGGTCAAGGAATGGTCGCATACTCGAGGTTTGGCGTTAGCTGGTTTTAATTTTAATATTCCTGGTAAAATTGACATGCTACTCGGAGCGGAAATCTTCGCTCAGGTTTTGTTGAACGAATCTCGTTGGGGTGTTGCTAACGAGCCAGTTGCTATTAAAACAACCTTAGGTTGGGTTTTAACGGGAAAGGTCGTTTCTCCGAATAATTCTATTACGTCGTTGTGTGCTTTCGTTGAGCCCTTGGAAAGCGACATTCGTCGATTTTGGGAATTAGAAAATATTCCCTTCAAGAAACATATTTCTCCTAAAGAAGAAAAGTGTGAAAATCAATTTGTGGAAAATTATAGACGTAGCAAGGACGGTCGTTTTGTAGTGTCCTTGCCCTTTAAAACTTCTGAACCCTCATTTGTGGGTACGAGATCAATTTGTATTAAAAGATTTTTGTCGTAAGAACGTCGTTTGCTAAAAAATCCTGAATTGTATTCGGATTATAAAAAATTTATGGAGGATTATTTGACACGCGGCCACATGGTTCAAGTAAAATCGCGTGAAAATTCGTCGGGTCATGAGAAAATGTATTACATTCCCCATCATGCTGTACATAAGCGTGATAGCACTACCACCAAATTGCGTGTGGTTTTCGATGCTTCGTGTCCGGATCAATCTGGAAATTCGTTAAATGATAGCTTGGCTATTGGCCCTGCTCTGCAAAAAGACATTGCAGTTTTGTTACTGTACTTTCGTGTACATCTATCGTAATTACAGCTGACATCAAACAAATGTATCGGCAGATTTTGGTTAAAGATACTCATCGTGATTATCAACGTATCGTCTGGAGATTTTCTCCGTCGGATCCCATTATGGACTTTAAACTAAATACTGTGACTTATAAAGTTTCGTCGTCGCCTTTTTTGGCATTGCGTACTGTTCAAGAATTGGCAAGGTTAGAATCGATTAATTTTCCTTTCGCGTCATCGGTATTGGCGAGCGATACCTATGGTGATGACTTAGTCACTGGATGCAATACGTTTGAAGCTGCTAATCAATTAATTGGTGAATTGAATAGTATTTACACTAGTGGTGGTTTTCAGTTAAGAAAATGGAGTAGTAGTTGCTCGGAAGTGATGTCCAACTTGAGGGAGTCCCTGTGCAGTTCGGACGCAATTACATTTCAAGATAAAGATAGTGGTTCAATAAAAATTTTGGGCCTTTCGTGGCGCGTTCTTACAGATGCATTTTTATACAACTTAGACGTTGAAGAGCGCACTTGCACTAAGCGTATTATTTTGTCGGCTATCGCAAAAATTTTTGATCCTCTCGGTTTGATAGCGCTTTTAGTACTTTTCGCTAAACGTTTAGTTCAAGATCTTTGGCTTTTAGGTCTCGGTTGGGACCAAGAGCCGCCATTGGAAGTCGTACAAAAATGGAAATATTTTTTGGGCGAATTGCCAGCGGTTTCGAATATTGAGATTTCGCGTCGCGTCGTATGTCATAATTTTAAAATAGTGGAGTTGCATGGGTTCTGTGATCCTTCTGAAGCCGGGTATGCAGCTGTCATCTATTTTTGTTCGTTCGATTTAGAAGGTAATATTACCATATCCTTAGTATGCGCAAAATCGAAGGTTGCTCCTACTAATCGCGTTTCATTGCCCCGTCTCGAATTGTGTGCTGCCGTACTCTTGGCAGATTTAGTAGATTTCGTCAAAAATACTTATACAGATATTTTATCCTTTAGTAATATTTTCGCGTGGTCAGATTCTACTGTCGTTTTGTCTTGGATTTGGTCTTTCTCGCATAAGTGGAAGACATTCGTTAGCAATCGCATTTCGCAGATTTAAGAACGTATTCCTTCATCTTCGTGGTTTCATGTTAAGTCCAAGGATAACCCTGCGGATTGTGCCTCACGTGGACTTTTGGCTTCAGAGTTGTTTCATCATCCATTATGGTAGACAGGACCTTCCTGGTTAGTGCGTCGTAATGAAAAATGGCCAGTAACATCGCTGCCCAAACTTATCGACTCATCTCAGATGGACATCGAATATCGTAGTTTCTCGTTAACAGTCGTTATGTCGGAGAATTTCTTAGATATGTTGTTGGATAAATTTTCAAAACTGCAGAAAATTTGTAGGATTATTACATATATTCGTCATTTCGTTAGTAATGTTCAATGCTCGGCAGATTTGCGTTCAAAATATTCTGATGGTTTGTCTCTAGCTCATCAGCAAGAGGCTATACATTTATTGATTGAAAGAGTTCAAACAAATGTTTTTGCCCCAGACATTACAAATATTAAAACTGGAAAACTTGTTAGTAAACAATTTCGTAGCCTTAGTCCGTTTCCAGATAGTCGTGATTTGTTGAGAGTGGGCGGTCGCCTACGTAACTCAGAGTTATTGCATGATGCAAAATTTCCAATTTTGCTTCCTCGGTCGCATCGGTTGACTGAAATTTTATATTAGATTGTCATGAAAGACATTTACATCCTGGTAGGGACGGTATCGTTCGAGTAGCTACCGTCAAGACAGCTCAAGGACTAGTTAAAGCTTCCTAGTGAAACTATGTTTACTGCCAGTTACTTAATATTTAATGGTATGTACACATATATCCACTTATATAAGTTTGTCGGTTAGGTTTCTTAGTTAATAGCTCTAATTATTTTTAAATATAAAATAAGTTAGTTCATACTTATTTTGGTGGGCGGGATGTTCGGTCTCTTTGTCGCACGTTGTCGTGTTGAATTTTAAGTCGTAAATTTGTAGTTGTAAATCTAATCGTAACTGTCATCCCTTGTTCCCTTAAATCCTGTCGTAAAATTCCTTGTGCATGTGTAAATAAGTTGAAAAAGGGGTAGTGAACAAACACTCTCTCATCGATATCAAAGCAGAACAGTCGGTTTTTCGTTCGGTAACGTGAGTTTGTCAAGGGCCGCCGACTTTATCGAAAAATCCCCTAAAAAACACAGTGCAAGTGCAACGGAACACATACTATGATCTTTAATACAGTCCACTTAGTTGAGGAGCAGGGAACTGCAGCTTAGAACAATAAAAAACCGCAGAGGTAAGTCGATATAGAAAATTATAAGACCCCCGCGCTGAACAGGGGTTGACGTTTCCAATCTTAAGGATGGTATATTCTTTTTTATTTCATGAACAGCAGTAAATTTGAATTTTAATTATTCTGCACCTCTAATACTGATCCCAAGTAATTGTTAACTTACTTATTAATTTAATTTCTGTTTTGAAATTGACAGATTTGGTTTTGTTGCTATAATAGATTGAGAGTTTTAGATAGTGAAAAATCGACTAGTCATAGCGAAGGTGAAGTATTTAATATATATTGACACAATGTTAGGAATAATAGTTGAAAAATTAATATTGAGAAAATGTATATTTTTGAACAGTATGGCAATATAGCAGTATCTAGTACATTTGACGCCACTACACTGATTCCGGAAATAAACTTTATCTCTGATACTTAATGAACAATCCTTCATCTTCTGGCCTCTCACGAAACACGCACCTTGTATAAATAAATTAAATAATTAAACTATTTGTAACTTTTCCACTGCCTGTCTTGAACTTGATGTAAGGAAACATATTCTTAACATCTATGTATCCCAGTAACCCAAAACAAAATTAATTCTTTATGGTTTGTTTACGCTAAGTATTTTTTAAAATTATTATTAGCCTTAACTTTGTATTCAGTCAAAAGTTTTCAGAAAACGCAAAAAAAAGTGTTATTTATAAAATGATTGATGTGTGAAGCTTCTAAGTAGGCAAAAATTTAGGATAGGTAAAATTTTGTGAATCCTTGATATGTTGCCGATTTCACAACATTCGGAGGAGATATCTCAAAAAATTTTTATTAACCTAAAATCCTCTTTGAATCTCACTGAATTTCTAATTTTGAAGACAGTTGCACATTTAATTACAACACTGTATATCTGCGATTACTGATATAGTTAGGTAAATTCGACACCAAATTTATTCAATTTCACAACTAGAACATACTACTGCTGTCTTATCACGAAATCCATGTTAAATATATCGGTGAACTCTCATAGAAATGTCTCGTAATTAGGACCGATACAAGTCATGAGATGGACCTAAAATAATAGTTCGAGAACGAATACCCGAATATGACGCAAGCTATGTATCCTCTAATTTATATATGTATAACGAAATAGAAATAATTAGGAATTATTAGAAATTGTTAAAGAAATTATTAAGTCAAGTGCACCAATGTAATACAAGGATAAACCAGAAAGATTATTAACAGTTCATGAGAACGGATACGATACATTGTATCCAAGACGATAGTGACACTGCAGGTGGCAGGTCACAGA
This sequence comes from Platerodrilus igneus, assembly GCA_036346225.1. NCBI lineage: Eukaryota > Metazoa > Arthropoda > Insecta > Coleoptera > Lycidae > Platerodrilus > Platerodrilus igneus. The sequence goes on from JARFIW010000791.1 coordinate 11,996,954, forward strand.
CAGTTAAAAACCGCGATTACTTAGAAAGTAAGATTGTTACATTGTATAATGAATAGAGTTAAGAATAAGCAGACATAAGCTCTGCAAGTGAGGGGCAGGGACAACATAAATAACCCGGGAGCCCAGATCACGGCAGTCAGTCAGTCATAAGTACTTTCGTTTTAGCATTGCAGTTTGCTTAAGGCTACTCACTCACATTAGTTCAGTTAATAATTATTTTTTTATTTAGTTTAATTTAATTCAAGATTGTCAAAATTCCATGTTAACCTCTGTTTAACCAAATAAAATTGTTATGAAGTTTTTGGAGAAGTTTTTAAAAAGACCGCTCCCAAGGTCCGAAACGTAACTGGCGCAGACGTAGGGATGATGAAAGGTCACTAGGGAATCCAAAAACAAAGAACTGGTGGTGTGGAATTTTAATTCCCAATTTTGCAAAACCCAAACAAAGTTGGAAGCAGTACAAGCATCGACCGAACCCGCTAAACAAACAAACATTGGAGGAGATACAAGCATCGATCGAATTCAAACCAAATCAACGTGGACAAAGTACACGAATCGACCGAGTCTATAAAGTCGACGAAGAAATTAATGTAAGTTTATATCCAAAAAAACCAATTTATATTTACAAACTATTTTTGATATTAGCTAATTAAAGAATTTTTGACTACTATTTTATGTATGTACAGATTTTAACTATTATTACTGCAATTTTATGCCATTTAATGAAAATAATTTACTTATACATTAAGGGAGTTATTTTCAAATACGAAAAGATTATTTTTAAAGCAAAAGAGAATTTATTTTAAAACAAGAGAACTAAAAGGACGCATTACATGCGCACATTAGACAATTATTACGAATTAAAATAATACGAAACATAACTGACGCAAGAATTATTAATTAAAAAGCGAAAACGAGTTTTAAATTACAAAAATGAGTGCAATAAATTTTACCAGTCTCATCACCGAAAACGAATTATTTGAAACTCAACCTTCAGCGCAACATATTGCCTAAAGTGCGTAAACGTAAAAACATCTTTCAATTTGATAAACAAAATTAACTCACTATTAATTAAAACAAGCTTGCAACGCGATAAGACCGAAAACTTTCATTGAATATATCTAATTATAGTGAAATAAATACTGAATAAAACCATTCAGGAACGTTTATCATAAACTTTACAAAAACTATAATTAACCCATTTAAAAACACGCATCGTGAACTTTATAAAAAAATCGACTATTTCTCAGTAGGGAAATATCTAATTATAAGAATAGCCTTACGCAATTTATTTAAAATTACCACGAGACTGAAATAAAATCTTCAGTAGACAAAGTAACTTTGTAATTAAAATTATAAAGGCAACATTAGTTAAAGCAATTGACTGAAAACTTGTAACTTTATTCAAGGTAAACTAGACAGTACAGCTGACAGGAAACATCTTATAAACTTATAAATTACAACACCTACGGATAAAATATAACTATAACAGACTTAATTAAATCAACAGAACTGAACTAAAATAAAGTCATAACTGGCGCAAAAACATACAAAGTAAAGTAATTGCTGCGAGAAATTATTAATTCACACCGAAACCTTTCAGGAAGTAAAACTTACGACAAAATTAACATTCGCAAAGTATAAAATACTGAAATGTTAATAGTTTTTTTTTTCTAATTGGTTAGTCATAAGGTGTAAAGCCCTTCTTTACTATATTCGCGGTCTAGTCTGGGAATTACCCCATGGGTGAGCAATGAGTTTGGGCGTGGGTATATGGTGGGCTCGACTACAAACGGGAACAAAAAAAACGTAAATGGACGCCACTGCATCTATATAGACAATAAACAAAACTAAAGTATCCTACAGGAAGACGCAGAAACCTATAGGATATAATGATTACCAAAAAGCATATAAATTACAATAAACAATACCTCTGGAAACCTCTTGGACCTCTGCTCCAGCTTCCGCGATGTCGGACCTGCAAGAAGATGTCACACAGAAAAATAATATATAAGACACCGTTTGTGCCTTACAACAACAAAATATTTCGATCTTTATAGATCGATTGGCCTGAATTCAAAACCTTAATAACACCTTACCTATGAGAAAATACTCTACTGGAAATTACTTATTCCGTTTCTATTACCTGGTACTGTATCAACTTTTTCCACATTCAAAATTTTGTTGATCTAATTTGAGCAATGTTAAGTTCAATAAGTGAAATAAAAAGACAAAGGTATCAATTCAAAGTTTAATTGAAATATGATTCTGTTTTGTTGCAAAAATTACTTGTAAATAAAATTTATTAATCAATATATAATAAGCTTTAAAACTTTCTTAGAGTGTTCCTCTATAATCAAAATTATCAACATTAAGTAAGTTATAGAAGTTTCTGAATATGCTTCTCTACATAGAGAGGTATTAACATTTATAAGTTATTTAATACAGTTTAGGTTCCTAAACATCCATAAAACAGATCTGTTCTGGCTTACAAGATTTTTATCTAAAGAACTTGTTACATAAACAGTTCATATGATCTAAGCATGAAATTAATAAAAGTCAGTTCAACATATGTTAAAAGCAGCTTAGGTATTCTACTAATCACAACAAATTGCTAGAAAACATCTTTCATCCAAAGGTGGACTTTATACATATTTTTATCACTTAACATGTGCATCATAAATGCACTTTGAATAACAACTTTTAAATCATCTAAAGGTTCAAAAATTTCTCTTATGAAACAATCTAGTTCCAAATGAAAAATATTTGACTTATTAAATTTTTAGGTTATACTTTCAAACTAAATTTTACGTGATATATGAGCATAAACACATTTTGCAAACAAACTTGAAATTTACGTTATTTAACGAAAGTTTCCCATGATTTAGTAGAGAGTAAATTAAAGCTTTAACCTTAATTAGCACACGAAATTGATTTTCAGTAAAAAGTTTATAAGTACCTGATAGATTATGTTTTAATTCTACAACGGCGATGTTGACGAACGTAATAGATGAACTAAGACGCATAGCATTCCATCTGCTTGATATTCCGAAAGATACAAAACATGCCTGCATTAACCATAATTCCTCGGACAGCTTTAAAACAACTAATTTCACAATACTCGACCAAAATCTAATTCCATTGTTTAGCGTGTTCCTCAAACCTGCTAAAGAGATTGAACCAAGTATTAGTTTTAAACACGGCTGATTAATTACACGGTGCTTACCACTAATGGATTTCCTCACCACGTGTTGTAGCTGTTGCCTTAAGTTGACTGGGCGGCTTACACGAGAGCTCTTCGTGAAGCCTCCGCGCGACAACCAAGAAGCCCTACCACTCTCTTAGAGCTATCCTTAGCTCCCACTTACAAGCGGAGTTCACCATCTTCAAAAGTGAAGTCTACGTACCCGTGGTTGCTTGCAAGATGGCCGTGTTCCTTACTTGCCAACGCTCTTAGCCCTCGCGTCATTTTCGCGCAGGCGTTATGTTTAACAATTGCTCTAGCGGACGTCAAAACGCCTGTAGTTTATGTAACTCAAGTTACGTTCAAGGTATCCACGATATCGAAAGTATAGGAGTCCCTGTTAAATACTCCTTATAGGTAAAAATAATATAAACGGAAAGAGTTGTTCTTCTTTAGTACATTAAATTAATTAACGATTACACTCTAAATGACAGATTCGCAAAATAATAACAGTTAGAACTGTTTTTCCTTCAGAGATATGAAATGTAACAAAAATTTTGTTACACTGCCTCCGATCAAAAAAAGAAAAAAACTTTGAGGTTAACTATATCTTAATATATACATAACCGAGAAGATTTTTTTCTATAGACAAAAACTATCGCCTTAACCAAAAGATAAATACAAAAAAGAAGCATCCTAACTAATTTAAGTAAGGGCAAAGTAAGTTTGCACTTTGACCTCTGAACCGAAAAAGAATTATGAGCGACCTCTTGAATTAAGAAGAGGAAAATGAGGTGCAACTAAATGAGTGTGTAGGTAACTCTGCGTACCACACATCCGTCAGGAGTCAGTATAGGTAAGTCGTAATCGGTAAAAAGTCATAATCGGTAAAAGTCAAAATATTGTAGTCTAACACTCGAGTTGCAGCCAAACGGGCAACAAAAAAAACTAACTTACTTTTCAAAATATAAACTGAAATTCAAACAAAAAGCTTGACATGAACTATCGCAAAATAACAACAAAAAAATTTACTTTCCTACTACTACCCTTGACACGATAACCTTACTAATATTAATAGTAAATCAAAACTCACATCTATATACATAAATATCAATAAAGTTCCAACAATGATTATGTATTTGCTGGCCTCAAAAATTCCAGCTCAATACATTCAGCAAAACTTGATCATTGCCTCCACCAAAAATAAACTGCTCATCAAGCCAACACTCCATACTCACTGTAGCCCACTAATGAACACTTGGCCTCTTCAGCTCATAGCTATTCACAGCCCAATCGCTACTCTTCTCTTTGGAACACTCCAGTCTCAAAAAAAAATCCTCAACTCCACTGCGGCCACACCAAACATCTCGAACCAAAGCCACTCAACACTACAATGGCCCCACCAACTAGCTTACTCCGACCTACAACAACAAACAGCACCTACCTTCCTCGCTTACTCTAGACATAACAACACATGACGCGATCAAAATACGTCCACCAACATGAAGCAACAAATATTTGTTTCGCTCCACTACGGGCTATAGCAACAACACGGGCAAAACAACATTTTTGTCTTTCTCGTCTACTACTACTAAATATTCCATTAATGCACATTTAAAACAACACTAGTTGAGAAACTTTCAATCTCTACCAGCAACGATATACTGGCAAAAGCCTTCAATCTATCATCACCACTCTATCCCATAACCAAATTTATAATATGTCCTTTACGACACAAATACTAAAGACGACCAATCTGTCCTCTGGTACATATTCTGAATCTACGACAGAATAGGGTTTTAGATCCTTGACATTCCACCTACCTGCTTTTGATCCATCTAGATTAATTAGATCGTACACCACATTCGAGCACTTCTTTTTGACTACACTCAAAATAAATTTTGGAGCCAGTTTAGCAGTAAATTTATTAGCCGCGCTCGACAACACCTTATTGGACCTCCACACTTTACTGCCAACCTCAAAAGAAATGTTCCTCCTCCTTAGATTATATCGATTGCTTGACCTTCGATAAGCTACATGCAACTTCGCACGAACGTCTTCAAATACTTTAAATATACCTTGGTGGTCTGAAACATATAATGGGCGACTACCAGGAACGATTTCAACATCAGCTTCAGGACTAAATCCACTACCGTAAAATTTACCGGATATGGGGACGTGTCGGCCAAAAACCAAAAAATTCGGAGTATAACCCGTCGACTCATGCTTAGCAGAATTAATAGCAAATTGAATCTGCGCTAACTCAGTATCCCAGGTATCATGTTCTTCGAGATAGGATCGAATAACTGTCCCTACTGTCCTATTAATCCTCTCAACAAAATTACATTGTGGCGCATAAACAGCATTATACCATATCTTTTGAATTTCAAACCTATTACATAATGACTTAAAAATTCGACCAGCTAAATTTGAACCATTATCGCAAATAATAAATTGGGGCACTCAAACATTAAAAACACTTTCTGTTCTATAAACTGTTCAATTACATGTGACTTTGCTCTGCGCAGAGGATGTAGAATTGTATATTTTGAGAACCAATCTCCTAATACCAACAACCATTTAAATCCTAATTTTGAGCGAGGAATGGACCCATAAGATCTAGCGCGATAATTTGAAATGGAAACTTGGCCTCTTTCTCCTTTCCCATTAAGCCTAAAGGACCTGCATTAGAAGATTTTTGCGCACCACACACTAAACATGCACGACAAAATTTCAACACATCTAAACTCATCTTGGGCCAATAATAATGTTCTTGGACTCTAGCAATTGTCTTCGAGAACCCAAAATGTCCTGCAACTGAGGGGTCATGACACGATCTAATGACTTCTTCCTTTTGAACTTTCGGTACTAAATATTTCCACTCTACTACATTTGACAACATAGGCAAATTTGATGGGATAAACTTAAAAACAAACTCGTTCTCAACTTTCCATTGAGGGTAATTCTCAGGCGACGCCAAAATTTTCTCACGTAACGACACATACCAATTTTCTAAATTATCAAGCTTGACTTCTATTAAATTTACGACATGTTTTTCTTCCGGATCAACATTAACTCTACTTCTTCTGCGAACTTCGCAAACAACGATAACTTTAGACGTAATAAATTTATATATTAAATTGCTTTCAACCTTCCATTGAGAATAACAATAACTAAATATTTTGGTACACTCTTACACTACTCCTAATCAAACTGTTAAGACAAACTATAGTGCTTCACAACGCATAAACTTGCTAGCATGACAAACTCCTCCATGAGCCTCACCTAGACTAATAAACAAAAAATTACATCTTAACTAACCTCCAATAATAATGACCAAGCTGCTAAAGCGACTAACTTACCACGAGTCTCGTTTAGACTAATGTAATGCTGAGCGGCCAACTCTTCACAAGTCCCGTCTAGACTAATATACCGCTATCCGACAAACTACTACGACAAATTTCGCTTAGACTTACAAACCTCTCAACATACTGCGTTGCAATGCGGATATAAATTAAAAAAATTGCTACCAGAACGAATCAAATCAAAAACGTGCCGATGCACAAGAGCAAATTTTCAAGCAATACTTCAACAACAAAAACCTGTGTACCAAATTCTCAAAGCATTATTTCTTAAATCAAGAAAATAAACAACAACTATTATACCTAATACGAATGGAAGATGAACCTACTATTGAAATAATACATCCAGAAACAAATAAACCTAAACTATCTATATCAAACAACTTTACTATCACATATGGTCGATTATCACCAGATTTTTCAATAAATAATGAATCAGTCTTGGGTTGTGAATTAGTATGACAAAAAATTTTTACTACACTGAACCAATCTGACCAATCTTTCTTATTAAAATAATTCTTCTGCTACCAAATCATAATGGCTGCCTTTTGAGAAGGAACGGCCATTTTAAAAAATTTATTATGACAACCTAAAATTATTTTATTTCTTGACCAACTCAATATGACAAAAAAATTTCTTTAATGCGAATCAAACCTGTTGTGACATTCAAATAACTAATGCATAAAAAACTTGAGGTTCCAGACACGATATAAATCCTATGAAAATTTATAACCAAATTAATTTTGAGTTTACCAACTAAACCAACACATTAAGGGATATTGAAATAACTAATTTTTATAAATCAAACATCAACGAAATCGAGCCTCACACGTTGTGCGCCAGTTAAATGTTAATAGTTTTTTTTTCTAATTGGTTAGTCATAAGGTGTAAAACCCTTCTTTACTATATTCGCGGTCTAGTCTGGGAATTACCCCATGGGTGAGCAATGAGTTTGGGCGTGGGTATATGGTGGGCTCGACTACAAACGGGAACAAAAAAAACGTAAATGGACGCCACTGCATCTATATAGACAATAAACAAAACTAAAGTATCCTACAGGAAGACGCAGAAACCTATAGGATATAATGATTACCAAAAAGCATATAAATTACAATAAACAATACCTCTGGAAACTTCTTGGACCTCTGCTCCAGCTTCCGCGATGTCGGACCTGCAAGAAGATGTCACACAGAAAAATAATATATAAGACACCGTTTGTGCCTTACAACAACAAAATATTTCGATCTTTATAGATCGATTGGCCTGAATTCAAAACCTTAATAACACCTTACCTATGAGAAAATACTATACTGGAAATTACTTATTCCGTTTCTATTACCTGGTACTGTATCAACTTTTTCCACATTCAAAATTTTGTTGATCTAATTTGAGCAATGTTAAGTTCAATAAGTGAAATAAAAAGACAAAGGTATCAATTCAAAGTTTAATTGAAATATGATTCTGTTTTGTTGCAAAAATTACTTGTAAATAAAATTTATTAATCAATATATAATAAGCTTTAAAACTTTCTTAGAGTGTTCCTCTATAATCAAAATTATCAACATTAAGTAAGTTATAGAAGTTTCTGAATATGCTTCTCTACATAGAGAGGTATTAACATTTATAAGTTATTTAATACAGTTTAGGTTCCTAAACATCCATAAAACAGATCTGTTCTGGCTTACAAGATTTTTATCTAAAGAACTTGTTACATAAACAGTTCATATGATCTAAGCATGAAATTAATAAAAGTCAGTTCAACATATGTTAAAAGCAGCTTAGGTATTCTACTAATCACAACAAATTGCTAGAAAACATCTTTCATCCAAAGGTGGACTTTATACATATTTTATCACTTAACATGTGCATCATAAATGCACTTTGAATAACAACTTTTAAATCATCTAAAGGTTCAAAAATTTCTCTTATAAAACAATCTAGTTCCGAATGAAAAATATTTGACTTATTAAATTTTTAGGTTATACTTTCAAACTAAATTTTACGTGATATATGAGCATAAACACATTTTGCAAACAAACTTGAAATTTACGTTATTTAACGAAAGTTTCCATGATTTACTAGAGAGTAAATTAAAGCTTTAACCTTAATTAGCACACGAAATTGATTTTCAGTAAAAGTTTATAAGTACCTGATAGATTATGTTTTAATTCTACAACGGCGATGTTGACGAACGTAAGAGATGAACTAAGACGCATAGCATTCCATCTGCTTGATATTCCGAAAGATACAAAACATGCCTGCATTAACCATAATTCCTCGGACAGCTTTAAAACAACTAATTTCACAATACTCGACCAAAATCTAATTCCATTGTTTAGCGTGTTCCTCAAACCTGCTAAAGAGATTGAACCAAGTATTAGTTTTAAACACGGCTGATTAATTACACGGTGCTTACCACTAATGGATTTCCTCACCACGTGTTGTAGCTGTTGCCTTAAGTTGACTGGGCGGCTTACACGAGAGCTCTTCGTGAAGCCTCCGCGCGACAACCAAGAAGCCCTACCACTCTCTTAGAGCTATCCTTAGCTCCCACTTACAAGCGGAGTTCACCATCTTCAAAAGTGAAGTCTACGTACCCGTGGTTGCTTGCAAGATGGCCGTGTTCCTTACTTGCCAACGCTCTTAGCCCTCGCGTCATTTTCGCGCAGGCGTTATGTTTAACAATTGCTCTAGCGGACGTCAAAACGCCTGTAGTTTATGTAACTCAAGTTACGTTCAAGGTATCCACGATATCGAAAGTATAGGAGTCCCTGTTAAATACTCCTTATAGGTAAAAATAATATAAACGGAAAGAGTTGTTCTTCTTTAGTACATTAAATTAATTAACGATTACACGCTAAATGACAGATTCGCAAAATAATAACAGTTAGAACTGTTTTTCCTTCAGAGATATGAAATGTAACAAAAATTTTGTTACAATACACAAATTTAAGACTACAGTAAGTAATCGAGACATTGCCAATCACAAATCCCGCAATTTAATTAGAAAACCGTATCACTACGATTCTTTAAATAACCAAACGCGATCCAAACTAAAAATTAATAAACCAAACAAAAACAACGGCACAATCCGCGAAATAAATCTCAACTTTTACAAAAAATTAAACATTGAGTAAAAGCGAAAGCAACCCTTAACAATCATGAGTTTAAATATGAAAATTTATCTCGAAAGTATACCTCAGTTCAACGGTGACCAAGCTCTTCTCATAAATTATATCACAGCTTGCAAAATATTCTTGAAAACTCCGGAGACAACGATAGAAATGTATTACTTTTACGCTTGTAATAAAGGTAAACTGACCCGACGAGCACTAACGTTTATAGCCAGCCGAGATGACTTAGAACAATGGGAGGATTTTAAGTGCATCATAATCCCATATTTTGGCGCTCAACGTAACATAAAATGTCTAATACGCGACCTAATAAACCTTAAAATGGAAAATAACCGAACCCTGTACCAATTCGGAAGGAAATGCCAAGACGCAAGAAGTCTAATCCTAACAAATTTAAAAATCGAAGAATCCGATCAAAATATCCGCATTCTAAAGACAAAAATGTATGACGAAGTGGCACTAGACATATATATAAACGCATTACCAGAACGACTATCAGATAAAATAAGATTTCAACATTCCCAAAATTTAGAAGAAGCCATGAACATGATAATAGAAGAAAAACGTAATGTACTACCGAAACAGACTATATAACCCCAACGCAAATAAAAGTTATTCACCAATAAAAACTATACAAGCCGCAAAACTAACAATACCCAATGCACAAATAAATCAAAAGCGAAGTAATAACTTAAATTTTAATAACACAAATTTTAATAATCAATTCACACAACTTCCAAAACCAATGTTCAACTCTAATTTTAGAAAACTGCATTTCCATCAAGATCCTACCAAAATATGAATAAACAAAGACCAGCATTCAACGCAAACCTTATTAGAAATACACCAATGACAAATAATAACAATAACAATAACCATAGTAATTATTACAAACCAACACCTATGGATATTTCATCTGATAACACCAGACAAAATAAAAAATATCACAAACCCGACGAAACCTTCATCAAAAACGAAATTTTAGCTACGAAAAATTATTTTACCAGAAAATAGAAGAACTTAATGACGAATCAAACCAATTAGAAACTTATGAACGCAACGATCCATGCGAGAATTACGACAAGGACGACGAAGAATACGCGTGCTCAAATTTTCAGATAGACCGATTTATCAACGATCAAACATAATAAACTTAAATAATATTAATCAACAAGTACTACCATATATAGAAATACCTCATACCGGATCCTCAAAAACACTAATCAGCCCCCGCACCGTAAAGAAACATTATTTAAACTTTGTAGAGAGAGAACCGTTTAAAATTAAAACAGCCCATCAAACGACCCTACACCAATTCATAGCTAACGTACCCTTACCAGAAACATTCAATGTAGAGATGAAACATAAATTTTGTATTTTCGAATTCAACGATAAATATGACGGACTAATAGGAATGGATCTTCTAAGAAAATTAGAAGCCAACATTGACATAAAGAACCGTTTATTGAAAACAAAACACTCACAAATCCCCATATAATTTCAAAATACCCAAACCGAACAAGAATACACGATAGAACCTCGAACAGAAAAAAAAATTCCAGTAAATTCAAAAAACGGCGTATGAATAATAAATCACATAACATTTCAACAAGGAGTAGGAACCCCAACTGCATTAGTACAAATAAATAGTATATTACATTACTAGCGTGTGAAATGTCACTTTCCACGCGAGTACTGTACACTATTTTTCCGATGACCACCACTAAAAACAATTACGAAATAGTTATTTTTATGCTTATTTGCAATAAATGTGTACGCAATAATGCAAGACAGACAGACACCTGTAAAATTTATTTGACGTTTTGATGTTGAAAATTCAAACACCTACTTTGTTTTTATAAAATCCGCGAATCTGTTGCTTTTAGCGTATGCATTCTTAATTTGTATTGAAGAAATCATTTCAATTACAAACTAATATGAGTAATTACATCTTTAAGTAAAACGGAAACTGTCAGTATCGATTTAACTATGGGTATTTTAAACTGTTATTAGCCAAAACGAAACGAATGAATGCAAAAAGGGGAAACTGGTAGTCGTTTGGGTTGCCTAGGTAACTAGCATACTAACATCTGTCATATCACTCTAGAGTTGAAAAGTATTTCAACACTAGAGTGATATGTAGTTTCACACTCTAGAGTGATATACTTTACTTTCTACATAAATAAGTAGTGTGTAATCTGTTGTTTTCACAAGTGGTCGTCGGAAAAGATAATTATGCCACTACAACGATATTAAATTCAAATGACTATCCCGTAGAACCATCACTAACAGACCCAATTAACGTAGAAGAATTAAATTTTACTGAAATAAAAATAGTAAAAGTTTAAAAAACAATTATAACTCTTTAGAACGACGAGATTGCAAAAGAAAATTTAAATAACATTCGCTTCAATACCGACATTAACAGAGAAAAGCAGAGAGCAATTAAAAACTTATGCTTTGAATACCGCGACGTATTCCATTGTGAAGGAATACCCTTAATCTTTACCAACACAGTTAAACATAATGTCGAACTAACAAAGAACAATCCAATTTTTGCGAAAGCATACAGACTACTTTAGGAAAGCCAAGATGAAGCCGATAGACAAGTAGCAGACTTGTTAAAACAAGATATCATCCAGCACTTCAACTCACCATGGAGCAGCCCCGTATTAATAGCACCCAAGACATTAGACGCCTCAGTCAAGAGAAAATATCAAATGGTAATAGACTATACAAAACTAAACAAAAAAACCGGAATCTATTGTAGGATACGTAGACCCAGACGAGATGAACACAATACATTCGACACAAAATGAAGAACCAAAAACCGCGATTAAAATCTTAAACTAAGCCATCTATATAAAACCAAATCAATTTATAATTACCGGAGTTTCAACGAACCCCAATCCCGTAAAATATACAAAAACAGACAATAAGAAAATGTGATCCCGCTTCTGATAATTTTTAATCTAAGTCTAAAAACATCAGTATTTCCCACGCAATAGAAATTAACGAAGGTTTGTCCAATTTTCAAGAATGGAGATATAGTTGATATAACTAAATATAGACCAATCTCAATTATTTCTTATTTCGCGAAGATATTTAAGATCATTCTATCCAGATATATATATATATATATATATATATATATAAATATTGCTGTGATAAGCGGTTGTTTAGGGGTGTATTAAACAGTAAGGGTTGTGTAGTAAGAATAAATAGCAATAGGAATCAGAAAACTGCATTTATTTAGCAGAAAATTAAGTAATTTATACATTATGTAAAAAGCAAGCATTTAACACCCTGTATATAGACCGTAATTAACTTTAAACGATGCAAGTAAGCATATCTGTCAACAATAGAACGCGTATTTAGCAGAAAAATAGATAATTCATACATTATGTAAATAGCAAGCATTTAACACTCTGTATATAGACCGTTATTAATTTTAAGTAATTTCAGGAAGAATATCTTTCAACAATAGAACGCGGATTCAGCAAAGAAATAATCGTACATGTAATTAAGCACGCGTTGAGAAGTGTTCCACAATTTATAAAATAAATACGCAGTAGAGTAGATAAAAACCTAACAAAGCTGTATGCAAATAGGCTGGTACGATGAACATTTTGATAAGAAAACGCATAAATACATAAATACACAAACAAAAACAGTATTAGAGTTACATCATTTATTTTGTACAAAACTTGTAATTATCCAAATGGCGATATCTACACAAAACAACGTATGGCAAAGATAACGAATAATAAGGTATAAATAGCATAAACACTATTACATGGAAATTCGAATTAATTACATAAAAAACCACTTTAAAATGCAGGGAATGCTGAAGACAGGGCCTGGTTGATTGAGATAATCTGCAGGACTGCTTGAAAACCCAGCCCACATGTAAGTGGGAATAGGCTATTTAACACAGAGCAGTGATAACACAAGTCAGTTTATAACCAATGCACGTCGAAGCTGAGACACTGTTAACCAGAAAGTTACGCGTAAAAATAAATAAAGTATAATAGAATATCAAGTTTATGTTACAGTGATAATAGTGCAACAATTACAAAGAGTTTTTGCCGTTTTTTTTTATAGAAAATTGATTCAAATTTGTGTCGACAATTATATTGCTGGCATGTTTCTGAATAATTCAAATCTGTGTTGACAATAATACTTCTAGATTCAAAGGGGACAATTCCAATTGAATTTTGGTACAATTCTGGTACAATTCTAATTTGCGTCGAAAGTATTTAAGGGAAGAGATTCAAAGCATTTGCAGACAAATATAAAATAAAGAAGCGCGAGGTAATTTTTGGAAAACGAGGGGTAGCTGTACTCAAATATTGGTTCAACTAAGCAGAGCATTGGTAGACGATTGAAAACAGTAAAGGGGTGTTGATCCACAACCCGAACAACATATCACAGGTCAGATCTATTTAATTTAATGATATTTTGCAATTTAAATTTTAATACTGAATTTATTCAATTTATATAAAACTTGTAATGAAGTCAACAACAAACATTGCATACGTTAAACTTACGTAATTTATCATAAAGAGGTCTAGAACGTTCCAGATTTTTTTGTAAGGAGGTAGTTTTTGGCGACTTTAGATTGAATTAAAGGTATATAAATTTTGGGATAAACAATACATATGATATTAATTGATTGAAGGGTGTAATTAAAGAATTTCAAAAATTGCTAGCTTTCAGGGAACATAAATTTTGGCGGAATCAGATAAATATCAATATTTTATTCAAGGGCTAATTTTTGAATATTAAACAAATCAATAGGTCATTGTTATAAAAACTGTACATATTATCGATCATTGTGTAAATTTTGGACTGCTTCATTTAAATTATTTTAACAGATAGGTAATAGAAAAGAAAAATGGTTAAACAAACTTTATTATCGTGACGTAAGGCACTTTGTGTTTAATAGATTGAGCTAGCCGAGACATACGAATTCAAGAAATTATAGGATTTAGAGACGCAGAGGAAAAAGGCAGAGTATGAACACAACAGTAAAGTTTTAAGGGCCGACGGCAACGTTAGGGGCTGTGACATAACAAGGTTGTATAACGAAGTAATCGTGGGCAGAGATTACAAAAATATTAATACGGCTTCCAATCGTAGGGGCAATTTCGCAGCAATTTATATGACACACCAACGTGGGACATGCTACAGCAAATTTATATAACGCCCATTCGTAGAGCAGATTTCACAGTCATTTATAAAGGACATCCAACGTAGGGGTTATTTCACAGAAATTTATACAACGCCCAAACGCAGGAGCAATTTCACAGTAAAATTTATATGACACGCCAACTATATTCACAGCAATTTATGTAACGTCCAATTGTGTGGCTATTCGCAGCAATTTATATGACATACCAACGTGGGGAATTTCACAGCAATTAAGATATCGTACAAATATAGGGGCTAGTTTACAGCAATATATATTACTGTGATATTTAGGGGTTATAATAGTATTAGAATTTAGTTGTACAGTTTATTTCATTATTTTAGCATGTAAACAACAAAGTACGTTTTGAAAACGTTTTTTAATTAGGTAGTGTAGAAGTCTATAATTTCACTGGAATATTTAGGAAGCTAAAAGATTAATTTCATAATCTAGCAGGTGTAAATATTCGTGAAGATAGTGTATATAAGATAGCAGTTTAAATTTGTGTATAGAAATATGTAGGGGAGAAGCGAACATCTAGATTTCATAACAATTTAAACTTTATATTTAATTATAGCAAAGGGGATGTGTAATTTCAAAAGCGTTAGCATTTGAAACCGTTTTAGTTTGTTGCGTATAGTGTATAAAAGCGAAGTGGCAGTTATAGGTGTGGAAAGTTTTAAGTTGTTGTAGTAGCTCTTCTAGTAACATAAAAATGAGAAACGAATTTAATCGTTTTTATTTTCCCAGTATATTTTAAGATAACGTTGAACAAACAACAGCAAAATTCCAAGTAGGGTAGGTTATAGCTGTCAAATAATATTAGATTTATAGCTGAAGTGTAGATAACTTTTCCGTTACAAGTTCAACTTACCAACGAGAAACAAAGAGGGAGTATAGGATAAACTAAGCACAAGTGAGATGAGGATAACACGTGTTAAGGTAATGGAATTATAACAAAGGAATGGCAATACAAACTGGAATGGATACAAAGCAAGAGAAAGGTATGTTCCAAAAAGATAGATGTTACCCTTGTTGCATTAGGGATGTTTTGAATGTTAACTTTGTCAAGTTGAACATTTAAGATACGCAACATGATTGGTGACAATGTTTTAAATACGGAGATAGAAGTCGAGTAAGAGTGTGGATTGCGGACATTAATTTAGCTTTTCAAGAAATTATTTTTGGAAAAACCGTGGCGGTTAGAAGGTTTTACTAAGAATTTCAAACGCACGTTACAAAATTACTAGAAAACAGTGGCCGTTGGTGTTTGTTTGTGTTGTAAAATTATGAGAAGTGAAAACGGTTGAAAATTTTAGTAGAATGGTATGTTTGTATTGACAGGCTTTTATAGAGTGGGGAACTGTGTATAAACTCCAGTAGGGGCTCTCTTGAAGTTTTCTCTTTAAATTTTCTCTTTTAAGTTCGCTCTGTGAGTTCTCTTTAAATGATTTTAGTCCTTCGATTTGAGTTTGATGATAGTCTGTAAGTTCTAATAGTATAAAGCTTTTCAATCAGCTGATGGCTAAAAAATTAATATACTCTAAGTTGAGTAAGAGTAAGTATAAATTGTTTTAATTTAAATTTGCAATAAGTAAGCAAAAAGAGCGCATATATGGAGATGGCATAGATATCGGTACTTGTTAAAATTGGTTGTGCATCAACGTTTAATAGTAGTTGTCAAGGATCTTGGGGAAGTGGGACGCATTTAGTATGGCAGATGATTGCTGTTATGGTTAAATGGTTACTACTGGAGAATATGGTTACGGTAAGGCAAGATGGTGTTCCAGTAAGCCGCAGTCTAGATAGGAATGATAGCAGCCATAAGCTGAAATAGTATCCAGGTAACTGTTGCTTTTAGTGTTGGTATTTTTTATTTTGCTATGTGTATGAACTAGTGTTCAATGACCTTTTGGTGCATTGGGGATATAAGTTACGGCTAAATTTGAAACGTATGACTGATAGAATTTTTATATTGCTTTATTGTATTGTATTTTTATTTAAAAACCGGAGTAAAGTTAATACGGGAGGAAAGTCCTCTTACTTTATAAAATAATATTATTTGCAAATATTTATCTGAGTAATTATCGATTCCAAAATAAATTATGAAATGTATTATTGCATAAAGACGTTGTATATAATGGATTAATATTGTGCGAACGTGGATCCTTAATTGTGATTTGGCGTGTATAATATTTATGAATATGTAATGAATGTATGAGACTTTTCGTAGCAGCTATTTTTTGGCGTTAGTTAAATGCAGAAAGAAGCTGAGCAGCCGTGGCAGAGCCAGAGTTTGCAGCAATTAGTGGCACCCAGTAAGTAAGGTTAATTTAAAGGATTTTAGTTTTTCTTTAACAGACTGTAATTTGCAGCAATTTAAGGCCACCATGCGTGGGGCATGAAATTACAGAACAATATATATTTTGTTCTAGAACGCATACTATTTGTTAAGGTCCTACATTAAGGCACTACTGTAAATAATAAATTTCTCTTATGAGGTAGTCGTTCTCGCTTCTACAATTTTTGCGTGCTCATTAATTATTTTAACTAAAGACTTCAAACTAGATCACACTTCAGATCTGCACATATGAGTAAGGGTATTTATTTTGAAATGACAAATTGTTACATCTAGAATAGTTAGAATAAAAACAATTAAATGCTTTATTTTGTTGTGCAATTCGTAATTAAACAGAGAATACGTATTTGGTAGTCGCTTAAATTTGTATTATTTTACTGAAAAGAATTCATCTCAAATAGTATTAAACTTCCAAAAAGTGCGCAATATTAGGTGTCGTATTATTTCGCATATATCGAAAACTCCAGATGGCTTTTACAGGCAAGACAGAAATAAGTAGATCGAGAAATCAACGAAACAGTAGAATGTGATTCAGATTTTTAGTTCTGATTACAGAATAAGTTAATACTTTCTAATCATCTGATGTAGATAAAGAAATACGTTTTCCTGCCACCTTTAATTCTAGCAAATGAAAATGTAATGCCTTCACCTTCTTTTTCAAGGTTAATCTGCTAACAAATAGACCCTTATCTACTTATGTACTTATGTCGATGATAAAACTAAGCGTCCTATTACACCTTTCCTAGAAAATTAAGTTGTCATGTAACTATACTGGTATAATCCTAAATGTGATATTTAAAGAAAACGGTATGTCTATAATTACAAATGAAGTACACGTATGAAAAGATATTGTCAAGGGTCGGTCAAATAGTAAGTGAAACAAAGTCAAAACTTCAATCCATTAAAATAGAGTGAGGCAGTCTATGGGAGAACAACGTGCAATGATGTAATACTGCTATTAAACTGAAAACCTTTAATTTACGACAATTTTAATATTCTTTAGCAGTCAAATGATTGACTTGGTCACGCAAAATTTATATGTCTAACTAAAAACTGACGAAACTTGACTCTGGCTCTTTCATAAATAAATAATTAAATTTTGTATTCATGCGCTGGCATGTTTAAAAAATTGAATTATTTATTTCTGAAAAAGCCTTAATCAGGTTTTGATAGTTTTCAGTTAGACATATAAGTTACGCGTGTGATCAAGTCGATCGTTTGGTACAGAAAAAAGTTACAGTTCCCATTCAGTATAGCTATCTAAAAAACTACGCTGGGTGCTTAAAAGACATAAGTAGTATAAAAAATAGGCTGGCTTAATGCAGTTGGATATCTTCATAATAACTGCCTGTATCTAACACTCTGTCATTTGTCAAATATGACACTGTTGGGAATTATCGACAAAAATGCCAAACGTTAACTGAAAACTAGGATGACAACAATAATGACGTTCTGGATTTAATAGTTATTTATTATACAAGGGAAAAAGTACTAGATTTTAGCTCGAAGTGTGTTTGTCTCCCTACGCAAAGCGGAGGGAGACAAAACACCGAGAGTTAAAATCTTACATTTTTACCCGTGTATAATACACTATTTTTTCTGTGACAAGCAAAACGATGATTTAATATTGAAAAAAATTTACAATATATTAAAGTCAAAAAATCAATCAATGTCAAATTTGAAGTTCAAACAAGTAGGCTGTTGTACTTATAGGGACATTTGAACTTGCGTTGCTATGGAAACCTTTAAAGTAATCAAATATCTGTCAATTTAATTCTGCGAGTGGTTTCAAAAATTGCTTATTTAAGTTGTTTATATCGGCTGTTTTGAACGCGACCAAGTTACGATACGATGTTATGTTACACCCGAATGTTACAAGTGTGGACCTGGCTTTAATTTAAATATCTTCGTGTTCTTACTTATTTGCACATACCCGGGAAAAAAGTACTAATTTTTTTCCCAGAGAAAAATAGTAAATTCATAAAGAGTGACATTTTGTTACTTGTCAAGAAACATTAAATGTCAAATTTTTTTCCCGTCACAGAAAAATTTTTTTTTTCTACAGTTAGGCGATGTTGCAGTTGCTCAGTTAGTAAAACATCCAGAAACTAATCGTGAGGTTATATGGATATACATGTTAGTCAATTAATGTAAAGAAGTCAAATATCTCAGTCAATATTATATACATTAAACAATGTATCAAATAAATGTTGTAGGAAGCATATTTCTAAAATATTTTTAAACATACAGAGTGCTTTGATTAATCGTGTCTTTGTGGGGATCTGTTTCTTTAAATTGAACAAACTATATTTTGCCACCTTTCAAATGCTCCCTTTAAATGGAGTGTGGAGGTTGAACAAACTACTAATAAATTTACCGATTATCTCAGACAATTTTACTTCAATTTGTTATGGTTTTCCGTGCAGACTAGAAGGAAAGCAGTAAAATAACTAAAGGAAATCGCCTACACCAAATACCGCAACAAAACAGGGATAGAATGGTAGAAAAGAAAAAAAAAATTAGATTTCGGGCTAGTTCAAAAACGTCATAGAGTGGGGTGGGTGATTCAGAAGGTAATAAGTATTTTAAAACCTGTAATTAACACAGCCCCAAAGAGATATTTACAAAACAACAAAAAAATAATAATTTGCATAATTGTCCTGTAACAACGTAAGGTATACAATGCGTTTATTTGCATATTACATAACATAAAAATATAAATTGGTAAGCAAATATAAAATCTTAGAATCTAGATACCTACTTAATGCTTCAAACTCTAAATTTCTACAAAAGAAAATTAAACATAAAGTTTACAGTAGTTCTAAGAAAAGAAGTATTCATAATTTATACATTTTGCATTGTTAAGTGCACCTCCATAAGAAATAGCGTAACATTAAACTTATATACCCAAACATAAATAAACCAACTGTTAACTACTTTTAATTTGATGTGCAAGTTGTTGACGTTAATATCCATGCACAAAGACAACGGAAACGGTAAAAAGAGCTATAACACAAGTTTTGATTTACTAATTTTTTACATGCAGAGTGATTACATAGTCACTCGTGTATCTTGAACGTGAATTTTGTAAGATTCCGTCAATAATTTACTGGAAGCGGCTCCGTGGCGTAGTTGGTATGCGTGTGACTACTACGCCCAAGGTCGCGGGTTCGAATCCCGAGACAACCCGCTTGAAAAATAATGATAGGCGAGCAATTTTTACAAAAATACGCCTTCGTTCGGATGAGAGGTAAAATGGAGGTCCCGTGTGTGAGTGTTCTCACGCACGTTAAAGATCCCTGTTGCTTGGAACAGCAAGGGTTCGGCAGAATTCAAATTATTCAGGTAAAAATAAAACTCGCTTCTTGGCCAATGTAGTACCTTGGGGGGAAAATATCACATGTAGGGGGCAATTACTGGATAATTGTGAGTAATAAAATTATGAACAGCAAACAAAATGTCTATTCTTCACAGCAATATCACAAAGTCACAAAAGCAGAAAAACTGTATCTTAGCCAAGTTGTCTGCCTCTCTGGTACAATCTTACATGATTCGGGACATGTGGGTCGCTTCCGTCGATGAACTGGACACTGGCTCTACTAAGTTAACTAAATTAGATCACTATTTACAAACAGCATCTTAAAATCGCGACTTCATGTCTTTTCATTAAAAGGGTGTTGTTTTCAATGTACCGCTTTCAAAGCACTGTCTGTATTTATAAAAAAAGCACGACGTATGGGCAAGATGTGTGGCTTTTAAACATACTGCGGAAGGATCAAGTGTGAAGCACTTTCAGAGAGCAGCTGCAAAAATCTACTAGCTGTTATAGCATAGGTACCAACAAATGAGATAACGGCTACCGAGAATTTTTACCAAGGGGGAACAGTTTTATTACTTTGAACACCTGCACAGTTGCAAGATAAAGTACACCGCTTGATAAAAGTATAACTTGGTATAGATAATAAACCCATTCTAGGCAGGTAGTTAAACGGCCTTATGTTTTAAAAGAAAACCATGAATATGTGCAGTTGTGGTTAAAACGTATGCAGTGCATGTGTTAGAACTTATTTGTGGTGACTTTGTAACGTGAAGTTGCTAAGCAGCTGTTTGATTTTATAAGGCAAATTATTATAGAGTAAATACTTGATGAAAACTAATTTCAAGTGGAAGGAAATCGAGCCTGTTGACGATAGATTTTAGGATTTCTTTAGAAATTTTGAGGCGTTTCAAATAGAAGTAGTATAAATTAATATTTATGCAGAAAATATCTCTTGCATGGTTTTGAACGTAACAAATTTAATAAGAATAAACGCAAGATGCTTATTATTCAATGCACATTTAACCTTTTAAACATTACTAGAATGACAACTGATACAAGAATAGAAATTATTTTTCATTTATTTATATAGCTACTCAGTGATGGATTCGTGCCGAGCCGAGCCAATCTTTCCTTAATCTCAGGTCGGCTCGAAAGTAGTAATCTCGAGTTCAGCTCGAAGCCCGGCTCGAGAATTTTTTCTTAAGCCCAGCCAAGTTTGAGAGCTGAATACTTGCTAACTCCTTTTTATTGCTTTAGAGTGACTTTTTGTCCAAATTATGATACTACGGTTGCACGGTGCATGAAACTTGAACCTTGCAGGTCTTCATATTCGCGCATTGAGCTAAATGTAATACTTGCGGTAATCTAAAATAACTCTTTTCAACGAACTTCGTTCGTTTATGAAATCGATTTGTCGTCCGTATGTCTGTCCGTCCGAGGCCTTTCTAATGGTCGGACATCAATGTGTGATACATCAATCGATTCAGCTCGGTGTCCTGAGCTTAAGTTTTGATGTCAGTTGAAATCGGGCCACGGGACGCCGTGCCCCCGCGATATTCCGTCGGGAAAATTAAAATTTCAAATAGGTCCAAAATTAATGTGCGATACATATTTGGACTCCCCTAACATAGCTGAGTCGAAATATGGTACCCCCCACAAAATCTGACCACGGATACCCGACCCCCCCCCCGGAATAAATTTTTATTTTTTTTTTATCTGAATACTTATAATTATTACAACATAATAATTTTAATTTCTTTAAATTGTTTTAAAGTAAGTCTACATTTGGAAGTTCGTTGCGACAATGCCTTGCATTTTCAACTTGTTTTCTTATGATTCATCATATTTGCCATTTCACCTAAATGTATGGTGTCATTAACATAACTATTATTAAAAAAATCGTACCTTTCAGAAAACAAAAAGACTATTTGAACACCCTTTATTTTATAAGGTAGCAGTTTAGGACAAGCGTTAGCTAAATAAACTTTTAGGCTTCAAAATTAAAATAGGTCAAGGAACAATACCCTGCACTTTCAACCATCAATTAAATAACATCCTGTATGTATAAAAATTTAATTTAACCTATATCAAAACAATAGAAACGATTGCATATAGCACGAGTTTATTACAAATCTTCAATTCAATTAAGGAGTTTTTAAAAATTTACCTCCCACCCAAGAGTTCAGGCATAACAAGACTTTTGCGGATTCATTGTTGAGAAGGATTGAGAGTTGAAAGTGTTACGGTGGGATCTCAAGAGGGTGTTCATTTAGAAGATTTGAAAGGGAGGAGCATGATATAGATACGAAACAGGGTGGAGGTGTAAGTTTAAGAGGAACTTAGGAATCTAGAATGATGACCACTTTGTTAAGTTTAAATAAAATTATAGAGGACCCAAAAGAAATGACCGAAAGGAATGAAAAAGGCATGGAAGAAAAATAAGGGCGAATATGAAGGAAACGAGTAAAGAAAATGGAAAAGGCATAGAAGAAATGGGTGCAAATTTAATAAGATTACTCAGGAGTTACGAGCGGAGTTTGGAGGAAATCTAGCAAAATTGTGAAAAAGTTTAAAATCAGAAAGTAAAATGAATGAAATAAAATTTAAAGAGCTGAGTGAGAAAGTAATATTAGTGTTAAGTACATAAAAGGATACTCAGGAGAGAAAAGCGGGAGTATAACCAAACAGATATTAAACAAATGCGGCCTTCAATATTCTTACCTAAGGTGAAGATTCTTGGATCCAGAACACTTATTACTACACTCGAAAAATAATATAAAGCTGTGAGGTAGTCCTATACGGGGGGCTGACCTCTGAAACAGAAACTTATTGTCCAAGCGGTGACAATACACTGTGTTAAGTCTCGCAGTTACGAAAACATATGGCAAACAAGATAGAACATTGAAGGTGAAAATGCGAGTGGATTTATCAAATTTAAATTAAAGAGCAGATGTTACCATTAACAAAAGAGCAGATGTTACCATTAACAAAATAAACTTAAATTTTATAGTAATAATATAAAAAAATAAATGAATATATACACGGTTGGACGGCACAATTAGGTTTAAAAGAGACTTAAATGATCATAGAGAAGACGAAATTAGAAATTAGAGGTATCGTTTTACAGATTCTGGAGGACATGTATGACGTTAAAGAAGAAATCGTGTAAATTAAGTATAATCAAGAAGCACGTGAGAAAGAAATGAACGGAAAAATTAAGAATTTAAATCAAGAAGAAAATAAAAGGGGTGAAAGTTGCCAAACAGGGTTTAAAACATTTAAAAACGATTTAGGAAGTTTTAAGGCAGATTCTGAAAACAAGGTAGAAAATTTAGAGGATAGAATAAAAAATTTTTGGTGAAACGAGGCGGGGGCAAGGGTAATGTGTGATGGTAAAACGCACGGGTTAGACGGAAAGAGAAAGAAAAGCTAAACAAGGATCCGCACAAATTACCATATCGTATAAAAATATAAAAGAAACGTAGATAAAGGAACAGGAGCCGGTAAAACTTCCACAACAACAGCAACAGGTATTATAAATACGAGTTCGCTAACTTCAACAGGACCTTCTCTGTCAGTATTATAAGTTATCGATATTTTAGCTACATCTGTTAGTGTAGACACAACAAAAATTTCTTTGGTAGAATCATTTAAGATTGTAGGAACAAACTCTTCAGTTGCTAACTGCAAGTTATTAGTTTTAACTATTATCTCAATTCATGGAGGAGGCACAGCCTGGGGTGGAAGTGAATACGCATGTCACGTACAATCATCATTCGAACAGCTAAGGATAGAAGAAACTTGGTTCCTATTTGGTGGTGTTCTGTGACTGGGGGGGTCCGTGGCGTAGTTGGTATGCGTGTCACTACTACGTCCAAGGTCCCAGGTTCGAATCCCAACACTGTCCGGATGAGAAATGTTAAACGAGCATTTTTCACAAAAATACGCCCTCGTTCGGATGAGAGGTAAAATGGAGGTGCCGTATGTGAGTGTTGTCACGCACATTAAAGATCCCTACTGTGCTTGGAACAGCAAGTGTTCGGCAAAATTCAAAATTTTTCAGGTAAAAGAAAGCTCGCTTCCTGGCCAATGCAGTACCTTTGGGTGGATCATTGGAAATCACATGTAGGTGTTCTGTGACTATGGTCGTGATAGCCATAGAAATCAGTATCATAGTTCAAAGACTCATATAGCTGAAAAGGGTATGCTGTGATGGCAGTAGGGCGACTAGAATGAGATACAGAAGAGAAAGAATAACCAGAAACAGAAGGAATTTGGATCTTATTTGTAGTAGTTGCTCTTTGGGTAAGTGAAGAGTGAACAGCAACATGAAATAAATTGGTCCAAGAAGCGGGTTTGGTTGAGGTAGGATTAGTAAAAGTAACCACAGGATTGGTAATAGTAGCCGAAGGCATGTACACTAAAGAAGGTTCCAACAAATTAGGGGTAGTACTAGAAGGCGGTAGTCTGAAAGTGTCTACAGAATACTTACTAAATTCTAATCTTTTTCCCAAAGATAGTAATTGTGTATTATAAGTAATTTCTATTAGTGCTAAAGAAGATTGACTATACGGGACTAGATTGTGTCGCAGAATCTCCAATTGTTGCGGTTCCGATAAAGGCACGGGCAGTCGTACGAATAAACTTTGCAAGATCTCTAGGTATAAGCCAATGGCCTCAGTAGTTCGAGAATTTATTTCGTTCAGTAGCCGTTCATTGTAATCGACAGGTATAATTTCGGCTTTTAATAGATCGATAACCTCTTCTCAACATGCGAAAGCACTTGGATGCGCTAGAAAGTTTAGTAGATCCTTCCTTGTTAGTAGTTCAGAAATGAAAAGAATAAGTTGTTGAGTAGAAATATTACGAGATATGCCGAGTTCATTTACACGTATGAAAAATTCAGGTGGAGATCCTTCACCAGAGAATGTGATATTTATTTTAGTAATCGGGTACCATTTATTAGAAGCCAGAGGATTGATAACAACGGAATCCGACGAAATATAAGGGACTTCCTCATAGTTGTAGCGGATTCATGAAAAATGTATGGGCTAGAATCGGCAGCAGCCTTCTGAGAAAAATCAGAAAATGTGACACGTTTTAGTTTCTTAACGGTCGTCTCAACATCTGAACTGGTGGTTTGTAAAGCAAACAGTAATTTATTTTTTATAAGGGCTTTCTCGTTCAGACTTAGACGCCATCAATTCACAGCGTCTCCGAGTATGTACCCATAAAAATCGTAAACGTGCAAACTTATTATCAGTGACATCCCCAGCAAATTTGTCAGAAGATGATTCAAGTTCCGTAAGTGCGCGTTCAATAGTCTCATGATCGTCTTCAAAAGCGATGGTATACGTCCCTTGAGTAAATGATTGCTTCGATTCTACTTTAATAGCATTTTGGGTGGCTTTACGCAACCTTTATTTTAATATCCAATTCGAACTCACGAGGCGATAGTTCTTTCTGCAGTTTTGGGTTTAACATTCTGCTAACATCCAATACCCAGTAACCATCGTGACTAAAACAAAACAAAAAGAGATAAAAATAAAGAGAATGAATTCACCAGAAACAGTAAAATAAATTATAGTGCACCTAAATTATATCCAAAAACAAAACTATTAAATTCAGTAAGGACGCAACAAAAGGATTAATTCTTAAAAGCGTATTAAAATTAACGGAAAAAAGTAAATAGTAGTAGGGCGTCAGCAGATTCGACTGTAATTAAGATTAGCAGCAAAAACGCAAGTCTGATAATCCGCGGTAAAGTAATAAAAAGGAAAAAGTCCCTAACGAAATACTACATGAAAATAAACGGAAATCTAGAACAGGTTTAGCGTGGGAAAGTATCGGGACAAAACGTTGCCCACAGACATAAATCGAGATGAAAATTTAGTAAACTAAAAAACATCGGGGCCACACGATGGATTTACCAAATTTGCAACGGCAAAGCGCATGGGTCAGGCAGAAATAGAAAGGAAAGCAAAGTAAGAACCCGCACGAATAACAAAAACGTATAAAAAGATAAACGAAACGTAAAAATACCGTGCTAATTACAAAAGCAGAAAGTGGAGTGGTTTACATAAACGAAAACGGACATCGCCATCGAATTTTTATTTACAATCAATCAAAACTTTCTATTAAAACACGCAAAATTATATTCTACGGACAATTTTTAATAAATGAGATACGAAGTCCGTATTTTGTATCATTACATGTAAAAAAATGGATTGGTAATGAACAAAAAAGGTAATGCACAAGCATTTTAAGCTAAACATAATCTCTAGTGAGCAATTTATAGCAACAAGAAACACTGTTACGTTTTTAATCGTTCTTCCTGATCGTGCCTACTGCACAAACCTAGGAGAAAAGACCTGGCCTCTTTCTTCAACAAAAAGTCAATGAAAAAGGATTCTTTCCGACTAGATAGAGCTCAAATCTCTGCTCAGGCATCTGAGACGTGGTCGTGGATTCCTATAACTCTACTCGAACAAAAACCATAATACTAAGTCAAAACTAAACAACAAACAGGGCGCCACCATGTCCTGTAACAAAATTTATATGAGCAAACTATACTCTGAAAGCTGAAGTGGAGACAATGAGAAACTAAAAGTAGCCTCTGCTAGATAAAAATCTGTCTCTCTAAATAAACGATACAGCTTCTGAAATAAAGTTATTATGTTTAGCTTAACGAAAAGTGCACAAAAAGTTCTTGAAATTGTATAATTTTTAAAATAAAAGAAATACAAAAATTAAAGAGATCATGAACGTAAATAATTGCTTAATTTACATTCCCCTTTTTTATATCATTGGTTTCACACGGGAAATATTAATTTTTAAACAGAGGCATATTTAAGAATTAGAAATCTACCAAACATTTCAATATGGTAATTCAATCTACAATTATTTTTTAGTACTGTATTTAAAGTAGATTGAAATGAAAGAGGATGAAAGAGTTAAGAGTATAAGTGTCAATTATTTTGAGAGAGAATGTGAAGATAATGTAGATAAGGTATCAATTGTTGCTGTATGTCCAGGTGAAGCTATAAATAAAATAGAATCATTGTAAAGGAAGAATCTTATGAATTGAAAGATAGAGAGTTAAGAATTGCTACTGATTGTGAAAATGAATTAAGAAGTTATTGATAGTGAACCATTTAAGACTGAAGTTTATGCATTTAATGTAGAGTAGTGGACAGATGTGTATTTTGAAAGTAATGTAAGTAGGCTAGATAGAGATCCTACACCACAAATTTTTTTGGACGTGAGTAGTATAGCTGAGTAGTTGCTGGAACAACTTTATGAAAATTTCATACCCCATATTTTCACAAGATTATGATAGTTTAGAGAGGATTGTGCGATAATGTAATGAATTATGTATGGTAGTAAAGAGAATTTTGCTTGAAATGAGACTTGATGCATGTGTAAATATAAAACAACTAGAGATATAGGATAGAAATGTTAGATTGTAAAGGATATTAGTAGAGAAGTTAAGGACAGTTTGGTTGATTATAAGATAGGAATAGGTGGATTGTTAAAAAGAGAAAGGCTTTAATATGAAAAGATTATGCGTGTGTATTATAACGGTTATAGAACTAGTTATAGATAGCAAGTAGAGAGAAATAAAAATAGTAAAATTACTCACCTATGCGGGAAAATAACGCAGATTTTGAATTTTATATTTTAATTTGGAGGAAAATGACGTGATAAGAGGTCACGAGAGGTCATTAAACTTCAAATTATAAAAATAAATTCCACTAAAATGTAATAAGATCCGGAAAAAATGGAATTTTTTGTAAAATACAAGCGTACTTTTATTCATTAATGTGTTATGCAAAAACGCACATTGCGCGTATATAAATAATCACCCTGTATGGTATAGGCGTATTGTAAATAAATAGCAAGTATTGTAAGTTGTATATTATTTAAAAATAATTAATTATGAGATACTGTAAAACACATTAAATGCGAACGTAAAACGCATCATTTTAAGATAAATACAAAGACGTTCACTTTACTTATTAATTATCAATACATTTTCGATGCATATAAAAATACTTTTCAATTGCTGTAAATAGCATAGAACTAGCTTTACGCATTTAAGTTAAGAAACTACAATCAACGTGTATTTTAAACCTCAATTTTCATATTAAATTCGTGTGCAGAAACACGAGAGCAAGTGTTTTCTATAAAAACGCAACCCTTTTTGCATTAAAAAGCAATTAAAGTTTAGATTAATTACTCCGTAGATTACAGCAATTTATTATAAATAAAGAATTCTCTAAAATACAAAAAGGGTCATCAGGGTTTAGAACTACGTAAATATACTAATTAATAAATAAACATTTTATACCAAGAAGTAGCCGGAACATGGAAAACCCAGAAATATCCAAGAAACATTAGATAAAATTGATTATCTTTCGCATTAGCATGCAACGACACAAAAGTATGTGTTAAACAAGAACAGATAGCACATGCCACGAATAACTGGAACGAAATTACGTGGAATAAACGCCGAGATTTTAGACCCTAATTGGTTTTCCCGAGAACCCTAGCATCATTATGTTCCACATTTTTCTAGTAGCTTCTGGATATAGATAATTTTGTATATATTAGAAAGCGCTTATTTGTTTATAAGGATCATTCGAGATTCGATTCTTAAATGAGATCGCGAAATGTTATTTTAATTAAAGCGCGAGCTGTTACTATGTGAAGATAGTAATTGGAGTATGTAGTAAACATACTGTAATTTAATAGTTGCGAGGTTGTAATGAATAAAAAAGTGATGTTTTTAAACGCAAATTACATACAAGAATGGATTTATTAACTACGATAAAAAGTCAAAATTATTCAATTTAAAGCTATTTTAAATAATCTAAAGAAAGATTTAACCAAAAATGTACTATGGTAACTACTGTTTGAAACGAGAATTTTATTCTTGTAAATTGATTTGGACATCAATTTAAAAATAAGAAGATTTTAATTACGAGAAACATTTTTGTGGATTCTGCACGTATTAATTTTAGATTTATTTTAACTGATATTAAAGTATTTGTATATAGTATAAGATAGGCCTAATAATTTTTTTGTGTAAAAGATTTTTTTTACCAGGAGTTTGTGTTCAGAGTTCGAAATACTCTGACCTTTCAATACATTGTCTGACAAGGATGTTTTTGGCCACTGCTTTACACACAGCTTACAAGCATTAATTCTATTTTAATTGTTTCAACAAAATCACAGTGAAACTCTAGGCTAAATCTTTAAACACATGCTTTATAAAATTTAACTATTCATAATCAATTTCTAACTCGTAACTAAACTTTTATTACATTTAATGATGGAACGTTCTAAACGCACAAGATTAATTTAACATTTAGCTAATCACTATTTAAGAGATAGCAATATAGCATTATACAGTTGTTAGGCAAGCAATTAAAATAATGTCCATGCCGCACTATTACATTTGTTTAGCAATTATGATCAACAAAACAGGATATTTGCTTTTTACAATTTTAAACGTGTTCCCTGCTCACAAACAATAGACGTCCCTTATCTTTCTATCGCTTGTCAACGACAAAATTCTGACTCTAAATTTTCTTACTAAAACAGTATAATTTTCACTAATAAATAATTGAAGTTTTTCAAAGATCTCCTAATAATGCGGAATTAGGCAAAGCATTTAATTTGAAATCACATCGACTGCTTCCTGCCACGAATTTAATTTCTTAAGAACTATATCATGTTTCTGCTTAGTGCGTTTATCTTGAGAACGTTTGGTTGGGTGCTAAAATAGATGAAGCATATTACGTTTAAGAATTCTAAATTTGCTGTAAATTATTAACCGTAAACTTGTTTCTGTTTTCTCAAAGTCACTCCATGCCCCAGCATATTCGTCTGACTTCAGTCATCTTGATATCGCCACACATCCTTCTACTTTAACAAACGGTTGATGAATGAATTCGATTGATGGATGCTTTTAAATAATAAGAGGGAATTTGAGATATGTCGCGCTATGAATTAGGTGAGGTGTTTATTAAAGATACCTTAATTATGATATGGGTTTATTATAAACCATTTTAGCGGATACTTCAAGTGAAAATTAATATATATCCAGTGACAAATTATGAATTAAACGTATAATTGTACTAGAATATAGGTGTGTACTTTTAAAATGTTACAACTGTAATGAAGTTAGTTTTTAAACGCGTTTTGTATACTTGCCCCGCTCGTCAAAGAGGTGTGACTTAAGTTTATTTGAGGTTTATTGTTTACGCACCAACATCAAATGCTGACGAACAATAATAAATGATATGCAAAAAAAACAAGGTAGCATACCTCTATGTGCAGAGATACTTATCTTGCACCTACATCAGCAAAACATCTTGGTCTCGTTCACTGAGGGATTGTCACCACGGTAGTCAGGATCAACCACGTTGCGACCATAACTATAAGAGTGGACCTAAGCAGAATAGCTAATAACAGATAGTTTGAAGATTTAAATCATTCAATTAGAATGTAAGGTTTGTATAGAATTTTATTAGATAATACGCGTTATTAAAACCGTGAAGCATAAAAATTTATTCGTTTCATTAAAAATAAGGGATTTAAATTATTCACCAGAGGCTTTCTATAAAAAGAAGCAGTATTAAAATGATCAACTTGTATGTAATTTAATTATTCCAAGTAAAGAAACAAATAGAAATTATGTGCAAAATTTATATTAATTAATTCAAGTTTCAAGTAACGAGTATTAAACAAAATGTACAAATAATAATTAATATTTAATTAGGATTCACTAAAAATTAAAGGGTAGAAGTCAATGCCATTCATTATTATTTTAATTGGAGTTAATTGAACGATAATTAAGGTATAATAGGCATAAAAGCTTTTAAAAAACCCAATAATATTCAAATCGTAGAAGTGTTATTTAAAATGTTACGATTGGACACCTGCGTATTTTTAAATGTCAAATTCTAATAAATTCGAGCTGATAAACATGAAAATTCTGCGTATATTGCAAACGGTCGGATAAACCGTAGCTTATATTAACATATGAATCCACGTGGACTGAAATAACCGATAGTAAAGAATATCGATTTGCACCACTCAGACCAAGGTACAAAAGGAATGATAATATGCGTCAAGCCGAGACACTAATAACTAAAGGCGTGATTTGTGTAGCGTCACGAGGGCTACGATTGGTTGTAGTAAGATGCAGATATGAGAGGTGTAAACGTAACGATTTCTATACAAAATTAATTAGTATTCTCGGACGTGTTTGAGAGCCGTGTGAAAATTTCTTAGATTTTCAACTGGCGCGAGTGCAAATTTTGTAGAATAGCGTGCCGAGCTGTCGAAAATGGAACAAAGAATGCGAAATTCTGAAAACTGGCCGTCGCGGGACAAAACCGCCGGGCAGGCTAGCCATTATATATACCCGTGTTAATATGAGTTTCGCTCTCTTAGATTTTTGATTATTCGATGCTTTAAACAGTGCTCTCTTAGATTTTAGATTTTGATTCAATACTTTAAACAGTTTGCTCTTATACTTTGGTGATTATTGAATACTTTAAAACAGTTTGCTCTTTACGTGCTACGATACAAGTTATTATGCATTAGTGCACTTAGAAAAGAAGATACAAGGTAATAAAGTCTAGTTATATTTGCGAGTATTATTGTACCAATTATCGAAATTAGTAACGATAAATGAATAAACAAAAGTAGGCAGTTTTGGGTATAGCGTGAAAGAATTATGAATTTCAGTGCTATTTTTCGGGGGTGTTAATAATTAAATGATTAGTAAACGTGATTGGATCCACAAAACAAGATTCAGATATACATAGATGAGTTCCTGAAAAGCCCTGAAACAATTTTAGATGAATGGTGGTGTAGAGAAAGTTTTAAAAGCGTTCAGAATCAGACGCCGTAAACATAACCCAGTTGGAATGGTGTGATTAACAAAGGACGATGTACATTGGAGCCACGAGTGCATTAACCTTCAGGTAACTTATGCTTTGTTGTTCGATTTTTGATATTTTGGCGTATGTTGAATATCTTTATACTTTATTTGATAAAAAAAATGGACAGTAGTGAATTTGTATAAACAATAAATTTTAATTTTAAGGTGAAATTTTCTTGTTTAAGTAGAAAGGAGTATTTAGCAGTTTAAGTTCTTGATTATGATGAAAATTTGGGTCTGTCTTTGAGCTCAATTAGACTAACCTGTTTGATTAACGTAAAGGGGTGGGAGATGCTCCCTTTGTACTCAGACTCAGGTCTGCAAATGTTGTTAAATTAATTAGTAGGCATCCTACAAGGACTTTAATTCTGGATGCAAATTAAAATGATGACAAATTTAATCTTGAAATTTTATGATACTGAAATTTATGCTACAATTTAATTTTGAAATTTTAATGTATTATGAATATTGATGTAAATAGAGTTAACGTTGATGTTTGTGGTAGGAATGTGTTTTTTTTTATGAATGAGGATGAAAGTTTTAACTAGGTGAGCAGCCGAGGCGGAAAGAGTAAAAAGGCGATTATCAGAAGAGATTCAACAGGGCGAGAATCACAGCAAATCTTTGTGCCAAGTTCGAGTGGCTCGAATATTTTTTTTACTCTGGTGAGGCTATTTGAAGGTATCACAACAATATATATATATATATATATATATATATATATATATATATATATATATATATATATATATATATATAGAAATGAATTTTGGCAAGTGATTCAAATTCAGCCACGAGGGCATCCTGTCGACGTGTTTCGCCCTAATTGGGGCTCATCAGGACAGGAGTAGCAAAGTTGTAATATTTAATACAGACACCTTATGGGAAGTACAGCATCACCTAGCTCGCAATTTGTGTCTTCGTGTCGTTTTACCTGACATCGCAGGTTGTACCAACAGGCGGCACGGAGGAGATTCGACTCAACTGCCTTTTTCCATAGCCAAAAGTTATAATTTAAAAGAAAAGTAGGATTAATGAGTTTTAAATTAATATAAAGTAGAAATGAATTATTGGCAAGTGACTCAAATTCAGCCACGAGGGCATCCTGTCGACGCGTTTCGCCCTAATTTGTGGCTTCGTGTCGTTTTACCTGACATCGCAGGTTGTACCAACTCCTCCGTGCCGACTGTTGGTACAACCTGCGATGTCAGGTAAAACGACACAAAGACACAAATTGTGAGCTAGGCAATGCTGTACTTCCCATAAGGTGTGTGTATTAAATATTACAACTTTGCTACTCCTGTGCTGATTAGCCCCAATTAGGGCGAAACGCGTCGACAAGACGCCCTTGGGCTGAATTTGAGTCACTTGCCAATAATTCATTTTTACTTTATATTAATTTAAGACTCATTAATTCTACTTTTCTTTTAAATTATAACTTTTAGCTATGGAAAAAGGCAGTTGAGTCGGATCTCCTCCGTGCCGACAGTTGGTACAACCTGCGATATCAGGTAAAACGACACAAAGACACAAATTGTGAGCTAGGTGATGCTGTACTTCCCATAAGGTGTCTGTATTAAATATTACAACTTTGCTACTCCTGTGCTGATTAGCCCCAATTAGGGCAAAACGCGTCGACAGGATGCCCTCGTGGCTGAATTTGAGTCACTTGCCAATAATTCATTTCTATTTTATATTAATTCAAAACTCATTATTCCTACTTTTCTTTTAAATTATAACTTTTGACTATGGAAAAAGGCAGTTGAGTCGGATCTCCTCCGTGCCGACTGTTGTTACAACCTGCGATGTCAGGTAAAACGACGCGAAGACACAAATTGTGAGTTAGGTGATGCTGTACTTCCCATAAGGTGTCTGTATTAAATATTACAACTTTGCTACTCCTGTCCTGGTGAGCCCCAATTAGGGCGAAACGCGTCGACAGGATGCCCTCGTGGCTGAATTTGAGTCACTTGCCAATAATTCATTTCTACTTTATATTAATTTAAGACTCATTAATCCTACTTTTCTTATATATATATATATATATATATATATATATATATATCTACATTGTTGGAGGATTTCAAGATTGTAGCAGAGCTCGGTGTTAAATTTTCCAGAGACTGTCCTGAATGTTTTGAACCTATTTTCAAATCGCCACTTTACTTTACCACATGAGCAATCTAAGCCATTTGTATGCGATTAGATTTGATTAGCTTTGCGAAAACTAGAACAAAGTCTAATATCGCTGTTTTTTAAGATACGAATTATAGAATAACTAGTATTGTGAAATCCATGAATCAACTCTTATGTCATATACTTTTCAGAAAGCTAAATATAAACTACCTTAATTAAGGGATTATATAACCAAAAAGGAAAAATTTTGTAGTGTGGCGACTTTAAATTTGTGCTACTGTAAACAATGAAGATGATAGTACTTGCTGTAACAGTCTTTGCAGCATAAGCCGCAAGTACGTTATTTTGAAATTCATGTATTTGATAAGTTGTAAACTTTTTAAAAAATTTACTTGATAAAAATTCTTTCAAAGATGTTGGATTAAGCAGAAAAATATTGATAACAACATACGGGTATCATTATGTGAACAAGGCCCAAAAATACTTTTTCTGTAGAAATAGAAAATTTACTTTGTAGTATTTCTTGACTCAATCTTAAATAACTGATCATCTAAATTAGTTGTAACGGATTTGTTCTAAGTTGTAAAATAAGCGTTTACAAAAGTAGCTTTTGAAATGTTGCTTACGGTAGTTTAAACTAAAAATATTGAAAGCATTACTACTTGCATTTTTCTAAAGCTAAGCTTCTTAGCTAAGGAAGGTTCAATTTTTAACTACTTTTAGTGATTGATTCGAACAGAACCGAGCCGAACCTTGCCCTAGGTTCGGTTCGGTTCGAAAACTTTGTAGTCCGGTTCGGTCCGAGGTTCGGTTCGAAAAAATATATTCCGGTTCGGTTCGGTTGGGTTCGAAAAAAACAAACCGAACCTCGAACCGAACATAACCGGTTCGATATTTTGATATTTTAAACAACTAGTGCGTTCAACTACAATTTAAATGTTCAATGTAGGTTTTATATTTAGTAGTTGCTACTTTCAAATAAACCCAACACTAATTTGCTTTAGATTTTAGTAGCATAAATCATATTAATAATATTTATCCATGTTTGATTTTTTAATACGTACTATCTTTAACAAAGCGTAATTACAATTAGGTTAATAGTGAAAGCCACCTCTAAAATTTAGAATGTGTTAATAATTGATGATTTTTACTAATGTCATTTTATCGTGCAAGAACGATATCACACGATCTTTGCTATTACTTTTATTTTAGTTTTAGTTAGTATAAAAAGAGTATCAAGACAATAAGGTGTTGCTGATTTCTTATACAGTCCAAACAAAAGGCTGTTTGTCAGGTTATCTTTATTATTATTATTATTATTTCTTTTAAAAGACAATATCAGATGGTTCTCGGAAAAAATCGTAAATCTACCTCAAACAGCATTTTTCATAATAAAATATAACAGTATTTATGGCACCGGCATTATGTCTGCTTATTATTTGCATTATACTGTGTTATTTTATGTCGGCATTGATTGAAAAGTTTGTGCCGCCATGAGTCATAAACTTCAACCCTTGGTTTTGAGAGAAAGTTCGGGGTCATTCTTCTGAAGTATCGGCTACTTCTAAAGACGTTGGTAGTAATGGCCACACTAAATAAACAGGAAATATTATGGCACCGTGCGTTTTATAACAACATTTGTTAAGCGATTATGTTCAAAAGGAAAAGGAGATTAGTTTTTGCTACAAGGTCACATTTTTTAATATTAATAGAGAGCTGGTTTTCAAACAAAAGTAAAAAACTCAAAATCACGGATTAGTAATACATATTTAATTAAGGATTAAATTGTTTCGTTTATTCTGAAAACTTCTGTAGTCTCTAGACCGTGACGTCGACTTGTATATGTTTAAGATGGTTTTCAACACGACTTCTGTTCATTAAATAAAATAAGCTTGTTTTTAAAACCAAATTTTCAAAATCATTTCGAGTTTTTTTAATATCTAATAGTAGTTATAAACAAACAACAATTTGAAATAAGGAGCATCAAACAAATCGAACTAATGTAAAAAAATTTTATCTACAAACGTGCCTCGATGACAAAATTTATTAGATATGTAACACCAATACCTATTACATTTTTACCTATTGGCTTAAAACTCGATGACCATGTTACATTAGAAAATCGTTTTATTTCTTATATGCTTGCGACTAGAGATTTTTAAAATGTGCATTTGGGAGAAATTAAGATTGACGTTTTTAATGAAAATTAAATTTTTATTTAAAAAATCGAACCTTTCGAACCGAACCGGGCCGAACCTTGAGCTAGGTTCGGTTCGGTTCGAAAAATTTGCCGGTCCGGTTTGCGGTTTGGTTCGAAAATAAAATGTCCGGTTCGGTTCGGTTCCGTTCGAAAAATCGAACCGAACCTCGCATCTGTTCGGTTCGTGTCCATCCCTAACAACTCTTAACACCTTTGTATCAATACTAAGGTATAAAAATTTTCTAGCTATGTGAGGAACAAAAATTCATGTAAAAATATAATATGTAAGTAACATAAAACCTTGATTTAGCGAAAAATGATGAATTTAGAAAAACCTGAATATTTTAACAACTAAACCTTCTGTTTAAACTGGTTTATTTTTGTTTTAAAATTTTTGTTAAATTTAAACAATCCCTATCTGGAACTACCGCATCTTTATTAAAAGGGCTCTCTTTACTTCCACCATAGATGTTGAATGTCAGCCTTATCGTAGATATCCCCTTGTGTTTTAAAAAAATTGAAGTCCCTAACAATTTTTTTTTGAATATATTTTATTAATTGATGTTTCATATTTATAATGTAATAATAACATTCATCCTCTCAAATAGTTGTTACTACTTCTGTGTACAAGTAGGAATGAGTAAGTTTTTTCACTGCGTCTTTTGTTGAAGTTTCCGTGAGCCTGAATGGTTTGGTATCGATTTTTGTAATCTATTATATTCGATATTTTTTAAAAATAGTTTCACTCTTTAGTTTCAAGTGCCTTTATCCAATATTCCAGGGATAGCTCCAACTGTCACACGAGCATTAGGTTGTCGATTTGTATCCTGTATTTTTGTCGTTATTTTCAATCGTATTTTATGTCAATTTATAACAGAAACTCTACTAGCTTCTTTTTTTTAAACAAAATCTGGTATGAACTTTATGGAGCTCATTTTTCTTTAGGCTGGCATGCGATATACACTAAACAGTCACGGAGGATAAACTGGCACCCATGCCATGGGATTATTGACTACGCTACCATTATAAAAAAGCTACATGTTCAAGTTGTAAGTTACGTGCCCTTGTAATAGATGTTTCATCATAAGTGCATATGCTGTAACAAATACGATTTTCTGCTATTTAAATATAGGCTTTTGTTCTATACACGTATTCATTACATATTAAATTTATATAGAAACCATATGTTACGAATTCATACATAGTGCCCCATCTACATTAGAATAGTCAAAGTAAACTTTAAGTGCTCTTATATTTGTTTGTATCTTGATACAATATTCCCTTTCCCGGCGCATGCTTGAATAATTAACATTGTCTCGTGGTCAAGCTCCATTTTGATATCAGCATGTAATCCGAATACAAGTGTTATCGTGGGCCTGCAAGTTTTTTTGTTAAAACATGCCGTCTCAGAGGAAAGTAAGTATTTTTTTATACGTTGCTTATCTTAAAATTTTTTGCTTTCGAAGATTTTCGTATCTGATCTTCGGATAGTTTCGTATTATAACATTCATTAAGATACGGTGGCGTCCAATAAAATTTCTTTTTTTTTATCGTATACCATCCTACGACCCTAGCTCATAGCTCTGCCCTAAGTTGAAGAAGCTTAGCTGGCTGGAAGATCTCATTAGAGGGACCTTTTTCTCTCAAAGCCATTTAACATTCTTTTTTCCCTTGACTTAACCGTCAAACAGGAACCCCTCGTAATCTATCGAGACTCTGCCGCCTATAAGGTAAAGCAGACATACTATTTACCTTTTGAGGAATTTAGTATGCTACAATGCTTCAATGGAATGTCAATCCTATTACCATTCTATCTTCATAAATTTTACGTACAACATACAGTAAAGGACTTTCCACAAGAGATGTTTTTAATATTATTACTGTAAATTATTATATAATTATATTATATATTATATATATATTATATATATATATATATTATATATTATATATTATTATATAATATTAAATTATTATTATTATTACTGTAAATTTATCTCTCCGACATTGTGTTGTAGATATTTGGTGGTGGTACTATTGTACATATTTATCTTCTTTTTCTTATGTTAAACAGATTCCTGTGAGGCAAGTTCGTCATCTATACTGCAGTGCTAGTAAATAGATTAGGTAAGGCCATGGTAGATATATGTATATAGATAAATATAATATTTTTTTTTTATTTGTGTGTTACTTTGTCATCATCATCATCATTAGGTCTTCAGTCCTAAAACTGGTTAGACGCGTACCATCATTGTTTCCTATTCTGAACTAACCTACAGATTTCCCTGAAATATGCACAGTTTGCATCTATAACTATTTCATCTAGGTCTACATCTACCTCTTTTTTCCTATCTTTGCTTGTAATATATCCCATACTATTCCCCAAAATGCCTTAGAACGTATTCCGCCCTTCTATTTCTCTTTTTCCCCAGATATCCTTGTTTCCCTACTATTTCTATAACTTATTTGTTATTATCTTTGTTTCTCCATGCTATCGTCATACATCTGAAGCACAGCATTTCAAAAGGCTGCTACCGTTTTTCTGTCTGTGTTTCAGACTGCCCGTATTTCATGGGCATACTGTGCTTTGCTCCACACATATGCTTTCAACAATTTTCTTCTTGTTCTATGTTTGTTGCTTTTCCTCATAGGCGCTGTTCTTTCTTGTTAGATGCAGTTCGATCACCTTCTATTGTTTTACAGTTATATGCCCTATTTCTCCGATCTTTAGTGGTTGTAAAGGGAGGTAAGCAACCTGTGGCTGCCAAGTTCCCCCAACACTTAAAACCATTTAGCGATTTAATATATTTTCCAATTTATCTTTTCGCACAGCCAAAATTAGTTGAAGATATTTCGCAACCAACAACTAGTTGTTTATACTAATCATCAAATTTTCTGTGCTTATTTTTTCGTCATTAGGTTTTCCGTCTCAAAACTGGTTGGACACATACCTGCACTTATTTATATTCTGAGCTAGCCTACATAGTTTCCTGAAATTCTTACACAGCATGTGTATTCAGCTTGTTCCCCTTTTATTGTTTTCTAATTTTAAGCCGAGATTCAGTGAAAAAGGTTAAGCAACCTGTGGCTACCAAGATCACCCAACATTTAGACATTTGCCGAATATGGTTCTCCAGTAAATCCTTTCACACACTTAACATTATTCGAGAATATTGCCCAATCAATTCTTGTAGTTACTTATAATAATCTTCATGTTTAACACAGTTATCTTTTCGTCATTAGTTTATCCATCTTGGGATTGGTTGGATGCGTACCTCCATTGATTTCTATTCTGGGCTAGTCTACACATCTCCCCGAAACCCCTACAGCCTATATCTTTTACTATCTGTGTCCAGTAGTCTAACCTAGGTCTGCCTCTTCTTCTCTTTTTTCCTATATCTGCTTCTAATATATTTCGCACTATTCCTTCATGCCGTAGTACGTGGCCTATCATCCTATCTCTCTTATTTTTTACCGTTTTCCACATATTTCTTTCTTTCTCTACCATTTTTAGTACCTCTTCGTTCTTAACTTTGTCTGTCCATGATATCTTTATCATACGTCTGTAGCACCACATTTCAAAAGCTTCTACCTTTTTCTTGTCCGCTTCTCCTACTGTCCAGGCTTCACAGCCGTACAGTGCTGTGCTCCACACATATGTTTTAAGCAATCTTTTCCTTGTTTCTATGTTTGTGGTCTTTGAGCACAGTAGTTGTGGTCTTTGAGCACGTATGCTGTCAAACTTATTGTGGCGTCGCCGTGGATCAATGTAGTAAGCGTAAGACTATGGATCCCAAGGTCCCGGGTTCAAATCCCGACACGGCCGACTGCTTGAAGAATGGTAGGTGAGCATTTTTCACAAAAATTACGCCCTCGTTCGGATGAGAGGTTAAATGGAGGTGCCGTGTGTGAGTGTTGTCACGCACGTTAAAGATCCGTACCTTGCCTGGAACGGCAAGGGTTCGGCAAAATTCTAAATTTCCAGGCAACAAAAAACTCGCCTCCTGGCCAATGTAGTACCAACAGGTGGAGCATTGGAAATGTAAATGAACTGTCAAACTTATTGTTCGAAAATTTTCACATCTATCCGCACCTTTCTTATTTGGTATAGTTACTATGATGCTACGTTTGAAATATTTGGGTATCTCGCCTGTCTCATACATGTAGCTTACAAGTTGGAAGAGACGTTCTGTTACTGCTTGTCCAGCTGCTTTTAGAGTTTCTGCTTGCACCTTATCTGTACCCGACGCCTTACCATTTTTCAGACTCTTTAATGCTAATTCAAACTCGTCTCTAAGTATAGGATATCCCAAGTCATCATTTTCAATGTCTGATTCCTGTTCTAATGCAGCTAGTTCTTCTCCTGCAAATAAATTCCCTATATATTCTTGCCATCTACCCACTTTCTCTACGTTTTCTATGATGACGTTTCCTTGTGCGTCCCTTATATTTTTGCTATACGGTTTTTTATCCCTAAAATTCATTCTAATTAATTTGTATGCTCCGTCTGTCTTTCCTATTTCCATTTTTGTTTGTACCTCTTTGCACTTTTTATCAATCCATTGTTCTTTAGCTTTCCTGCATTTTCAAATAATTTCCCATTTTATGGTTTTGTATCTCTGTTTTCCTGTTTCGTCTGATTTATTTTTGTACTTTCGTCTTTTTCTATTAAATTCAGGATATCCTTTGTTATCCAGGGTTTCTTATCTTCTTGTTGTGTATACCCCAGAATATCTCTGGCCGCCATGTCAAGGCTGGATTTAATGTTACTCCATTCTGTTTCTACTTCCTTAGTATCAGATATTTTCCTGATATCTTTCAGCAATTCATTTGACCTTTTTTCGAATCTTTTTTGAATATCTTTATATCTTAGTTTCTTTAGGTCCAAGTGCCTTTTTCCGTTTTTTTTTTTCAAATTTTTAAATTTAAGTGCGATCTTCATAATTACGATGTTGTGGTCAGTGTCTATATCTGCTTCTGGGTAGCTTCTACAGTCTTTTACTTGATTCCTAAAGCGTTGTCTAACAAGAATGTAATCTATTTGATATCTTCCTATATCTCCTGGCATCTTCCACGTATATCGTCTTCTAGCATGATGTTGAAATAATGTGTTTGTAATGATTAAATTGATCTTGTCGCAAAATTCTACCAACCTATTTCCTCTGTTGTTTCTAGTGCCTAAACCAAATAAACCTACTATCGCTCCTTCCCTACCCTCACCTACCACGGCATTAAAATCCCCCGTAATTATTAAATTTTCATGTCCTTTTACGTATCTTAATATGTCTTTGATATCTTTGTAGATGGCTTCTACCTCTTCGTCACTGTAACTAGAGGTGGGCATGTATACTTGTATTATTACTGTGTTTACCGGTTTAGATTCTAATCTAACCATGAGTAGTCTTTCGTTCTTTTGGAAGTAATTTTCTACACAGTATCCTATCTTTTTCCGCATAACTAGCCCCACACCCAAATTTCTTTCCTCTGCTCCTGTATGAATTACCCTGAAGTCTCCACTCCAAAAATCTCCCGCCTCTGGCCACTGAACTTCGCTGATCCCTACTATGTTTAGTAATAACCTATTCATTTTGATTTTTAGGTTCTCTAGCTTACCTACTTGCTTCATACTTCTAACATTCCACGCTCCGACTCGCGGAATGTACCCGACTTTTATTTTCAACGAACTTCGTTCGTTTATGAAATCGATTTGTCGTCCGTCTGTCTGTCCGTCCGAGGTCTTTCTAATGGTCGGACATCAATGTGTGATACATCAATCGATTCAGCTCGGTGTCCTGAGCTTAAGTTTTGATGTCAGTTGAAATCGGGCCACGGGGACGCCGTGCCCCCGCGATATTCCGTCGGGAAAATTAAAATTTCAAATAGGTCCAAAATTAATGTGCGATACATATTTGGACTCCCTAACATAGCTGAGTCGAAATATGGTACCCCCACAAAATCTGACCACGGATACCCGACCCCCGGGGAATTAATTTTATCAAAATTTAAAATAGGTCCAAAATTAATGTGCGATACATATTTAGAATCCTCTGAAAAAACTGAATCGAAATATGATGCCCCCTTATTTACACACACACACACACACAAACACACATACATACATACATACATACATACACACACACATATATAGCTTTTAAAATATTTATTCAATAAAATAAAATATATTAAAATGTCTCTTTTGTTGTTTATAAATTTTTGTATTTTATCTGAATACTTATAATTATTACAACATAATAATTTTAATTTCTTTAAATTGTTTTAAAGTAAGTCTACATTTGGAAGTTCGTTGCGACAATGCCTTGCATTTTCAACTTGTTAACTTTCCGATCGCATCCTCCGAGGTAGTCCCCTCCCGGAGATCCGAATGGGGGATTATTTTAACTCCAGAATACGCTGTGTACTTGGGAGATATTGTGGTGGTTTCCCGTTGCCTTCCACATCGTGGTAGCGTGTCTTAGACTGTCATACCGACCCCTATGGTCTCTGCCAATCTAAGTACCGAAAGGGCCGCTGCCCTCTTTCGGGGACC
Organism: Platerodrilus igneus; assembly: GCA_036346225.1. NCBI lineage: Eukaryota > Metazoa > Arthropoda > Insecta > Coleoptera > Lycidae > Platerodrilus > Platerodrilus igneus. The sequence goes on from JARFIW010000791.1 coordinate 12,040,345, forward strand.
TGTCTTAGTCTGGTTCCTCACCAACAACCCTACTACTTTGGTTGGACCTGTAGTTTGGCTCTTTAGTTCATTAGAACACGCAAGCCATTTCACCTGTTTTAGTATTCTATAACTTCGACAAGGTGCAGGTCCATTCGAAATGGGTGTTACTTTGTATTTCTATCTTTTACTGTCAGGTTGTGGGTTCGTCAAGTTCATTTTAATTATGCCCTCTTCCCACAATCTTCAATTGTTTTAGCGCGGCATTCTCTTGCCTTCTGTTTTCTCTTCTGCTGCGGTAACTCGGGTAAGCCTTTATTGACTGACTCTTGTCCTTCTCTTTCCGGCTGGCTCGTTTAACTGTAACAGAATGTTTTTTAATTATAAACAAAAATGTAAAAAATGAAATAAGATAGTAGTTTTTATCAGGGACAATTCAACTGAAGATATCAAATAACAATTATATTACTGGCTCTCTCCCTGCAAGGGAATTGCATTATAGGATAGGCGATTTGATTTAATGTATTCATGTACTTATAATTTACGAGTACATAGGTACTCGTAAACTACAAGTACTTATGAACCAAAGTTCTCCTTAAATGTACTCGAAGTACAGTACAGATTAAAATACTTCTACTCGTAAACTTACGAATGCATTTCTTCATTACTCGGCCTAGCACTGCCAAGCTCTAATCACTAGGGTACTTAAATCTAATGTTTTCTTTGATTAGCAAAGTATTTGTATTTATACACAGCTGGTTTTGGTAACTTTTAGTGCAGAAATTTAACCTTTTTTCCTTTATTATTAGACTAACAGCAAGTGTACTCTACTGCACCAATGGTTGCTTTTAATATAATTCATAATTGAGTGCTTTTATGATACGATCATATCCTGTGTTGGAGTACCATTATTTGTGTAATTAGGTTATCTGAGTCTAATCAAGTCTTTTATCGTATTGTGGTTTATTTATCATAACGTTACAAACGCGGTCAATATTGTTCACTGGGAATTTATTGCATGTTAAATGTTTGCAATTGAATATATTTTCTAGGTGAGTAATCAAGTAATCATCTTGGGACTTCTGTACAAGTTTCTAGTCTTTTATTTTTATGAAGCCACCTTGGCTGCTTATCTGTGTAGTGTATTGTCTATACGTTATATTTTGTCCTGTCATAATATTGTGAATTAATTTTAAGTATCTATAAGTTATATACTACGTGTTGTACACTATGCCTTTACAGTTCAATTTTTAGGTATTTGAAAATTGCCTTGTCATTAATGTGTTGTTGTCATTTAGAGTAACTTCTACTAATAGGACAGCTGGTTTTTGATGTTGTACAATGTTTTTTTTAGGTTTTAATAATTAAAGATTTTTGGCGTTCCATTTTGGTTTAATTTCATTTTCAGGAACCAAGTGCACCGCACTCGCACTCATCAATTTTTAATGTGGTGTTGTCTGGTAGTGAAACGCGGTGAATTTTTTTTTTGTAATCCCGTTCAGGAGGATGTTCATTTCAGTTTTTAGCCTTTAGATAAGTTGTTCACTATAAATAGTGCAAGTTAAGGTACTGCCACGTCTTCTAGTTTAAATTTATCCCTTTCCGGAGAACTAAATTGTAGCGGCGAATATATATATAATTCTAATTGTCGAAATAGGGTGTTTATAAGGGTTTAGGTGATATCTAAACTTTAACTGTAACTCTATCATAAATTTTGTACTACATGTGGTATTTATAACAATTAGTTAAATGTTTTTGCATGTGTTGTGTACAAGGGTTGCTTATCTGTTTTGGCTATTGTTGGCAAAGTGAAAAATATATTGTGGAAGCTATAAAATACTTTTGTTACGCATGTATTCTAGCGTGCTACATGCTGTCGCTTTTTATGTCGGCTTATTTTTATTATATCTAAGACAGTTATATATTTCTATTAAAGGAACCCATTTCTATAACACATTGTACTAATTCAAATTAGGCTATTTGTATTTTTTTAAAGTAGGGTAAAATCAGGCATCCTGCCCCCTCATTTCCCCCAGAATCCCTCATTTCCCCACACATCTGGACCAAAAAGTTTTCTTCGACTAACCATTTTCATCTTTCGAGATAAACCTATCTTAAATTTTTTATGTTTCGAGATAAATGAGCATCCTCATTTCCTCCCACATCTGAACCAAAAAGTTTTCTTCGACTAGCCATTTTTTTATCTTTCATCTGAACCAAATACTTTTCTTTGTCTAGCCATTGCATCTTTCGAGATAAACCTATCTTGTTTGGTATAATTAAGATTAGATTTGTCTCAGCTACCCGAATTTCTAGGAATTTTTAGATTGCATCACCCCAAGGAGCTACCCCAATTTTAAGATTTCTTACCTGTAGCGACTTTTGAGCGTTCTTATAAATTTTCTTAGTCACCGATACATCTTGTTAGCTTAGAATTTTATGCACATCCCGAATCTGCAAACAGATTTAAAATCGGACTACTCCTTACAAAGTTACACTTTAAGCTCTCAAACCTCTAAATTTTACTCTTTGCTTTATAAGCAAAACTAACAAATACTTTTCTTCGTCTAGCCAATGCATCTTTCGAGATAAACCTACCTTGTTTGGTATCAATCAATATTAGAATTTTCTCAGCTACCCGAATCTCTAGGAATTTTTCAGATATCATCACCCCCAAGGGAGCTACCCTAATTTTAAGATTTCTTACCTGTAGCGACTTTTGAGCGTTCTTATAAATTTTCTTAGTCACGCGATACATCTTGTTAGCTTAGAATTTTATGCACATCCCGAATCTGCAAACAGATTTAAAATCGGACTACTCCTTACAAAGTTACACTTTAAGCTCTCAAACCTCTAAATTTTACTCTTTGCTTTATAAGCAAAACTAACAAATACTTTTCTTTGTCTAGCCAACGCATCTTTCGAGATAAACCTACCTTGTTTGGTATCAATCAATATTAGAATTTTCTCAGCTACCCGAATCTCTAAGAATTTTTTAGATTGCGCCATCCCCCAGAGAGCTACCCCCATTTTAAGATTTCTTACCTGTAGCGACTTTTGAGTGTTCTTATAAATTTTCTTAGTCATGCGATACATCTTGTTAGTCTAAAATTTTACACAGAATTTGAATCTGCAAACAGATTTGAAATCGGACCATCCTTACAAAGTTATACTTTAAAGCTCCCAAACCACTTTAAATTGTTTTGCTCGTCTATGACATATGCTTTAACCAACTATTTCCCTAGAAATCTAAAACCGCAAGGATTTTAGAAACGAGTCCTTTATAAGCCATAAGTGCTTAGTATTTAAAATCATTTTTCAAACAGTAATGTGCTTTTCTCAGAATGTTGCAAAACCCACGACTTAAAATTTTCTGGTTTTAACATAATTACATGTACAATGCTAAATTGTTGGAAAATCATAGACAAGGACAAATAACGCTTTCAATTATTACTAATAAATGCGAGAGGACAAACTAATTCTACCTGCACTAAATGAAAGACCTTCTTTTTTTATTAGCGCATGTCGATTTGAACAACAAAGATATCTCAATCTAAATCTTGAAATACAAGCGTTTAAATCATTTCTAACGACTGGACACATGTGAAACGTCATAAATTTCAGTTTGCGGTCTATTCATGTTACAGAATATAATAAACTTTTAATACGCCAATTTTTGAAACGAGTTACGAAGCACCAAAGCCAACGTCAGAAACCAAATAACGCCTTTCCACGACACAGACTTAATTTCATTAGAGAATTATTCCGCACCGAGTCATGTCCATTCTTGAGCCAGGTTACACCGCGACCACTTTGAGATTTCAATCGCCCGCGTCGAGACTAGCACTACCCTTACCAACGTTAAACTGTCTTTTCAACTTTGTTAACATGCGGTATAGTTTTTCGCGACACCACTTAACTAAATAAAACAGAAGCACGTCATTATAATTATGGTACATCAAACTACAAGAATGTTTAAAACAACATTTAACACAAAACCGCGTTGTTAAGCACAACATGAGCGATTGCCTGCAGCCGCATCTTGTACTGAATGGGAAACATTTATTCCAACACTGTCAATTAAATTGCGCACAAACAGAAATACTGACCTCTCCTCATACGTTTGAACCCTTTCCGTCGTATCCATCTTTTTTTCACGATCGTAAACCTACTCAACCATTAAACAGATCCCAATCATCTGATGCACTGCAGCAGAACATCCGTATCTCCAATTATAATTTCTCAAAATCCATACTTAGTCTGCTCAGCTGCACTGACCTGATCCACAGTCAACAACATCGTCAGTCACATTAATCGACTGTTTAGTCTGAGCATTGCACTTCACTTAGATTGGCGATGAAATTCCACTGAAGCACATTTCTCACGAAGCAGAACGTTATCGAACAGCAACCACAAATCAGACGCATGAAGACACCAACAAACCAACTTAGCGGCGGTGATACCTGAGATCGCCTACCAGGTCAACAGTTGGCCGATCTCATGCTGGTACCCAGCGTCAACACAAGAAAACCATTCAATCATATTTAATCAACCGTACCGACGACCGACTGAACGCCCGCCCGATGCGTCGAGCGCAGCCTCATTAGTTGGCGAATGCACCGACTGGAAAGCGACGTCATAATTCAGCGCAGCCTGTTGTATAACATCAACGCCATTTTAACATTAAACAAAATCATCTTAGCAGTCATTTTATAACATCGCAAGACAAAATTCACCAGGTTCTCATCCCGAATTAACGAATGACCCTTACGATTTCAGACACGCCCATGCAACCATCTCAATCTATTTCAAACCGATCGCCTGCTTACGATCAAACCCCTGGATGCACACATCAATTCGAATTTCGTCCACCAACACGCGACACGATGTTGCGACGATCTCGACACCGCATATCTATTCAACTGCCGATATTCAAGGCCAAAGTAAAAAACAATACATCAGAACACACAACAGACAGCCAACAGCCTTTAGCCCGAGAACTTCCAACCCAATCTTTGAAGAAACCAAAAACCAAACAATTGCCACACACAAATAGTCCGTCAACAAAAGAAAAAATCACCGACACACATCGACGTACTTTGAAACATCCCTTCACCAAAGCCCTGAAAAACACAATTTAAAAGATTAAACACCCCAACTAGCATGGTTTACATAACATAGAAAACCACTAACTAACATTCACACCATAATCAAAAAATTGAACCCCATCAACGATAAAGAAAATAGAACCTTAAAGCAACGGAAAAATTTTCCAATTTATAACCTTCAACAACATTTCTTATAACAAGATAAATTTTTAACATACAAAATCCAATTTTTAAAAAAAATCAAGTTAAACCCTTTTAACACAACAACACCCAATTTCAAATAAACAACCAAACCCATTGATAAACCATTACCACATTAAATTTAAACCAACACACCCTTCAAACTTAAACATCTCAAATCCTAAATTATTAACGCAATCGCAGCGAAATATTTTATGAAACCAAACATCAATTATACAATTTAATATTTAAACAATTTTTCAACTTGTTTTTCCCAATTAACACTTTCCAAAATCCCAAATATTAAATTAACCAAACTTTAGTTTAACACCGTTTTCTCCCCAAAAGTAATCACCCTTTTTTTTTTTTTTTTTTTTTTTTTTTTTTTTTTTTTTTTTTTTTTTTTTTTTTTTTTTTTTTTTTTTTTTTTTTTTTTTTTTTTTTTTTTTGACGTTCATAATCAGGGCAGTTACCTGATAACATCAACGCCATTTTAATTATTAAACAAAATTTAGCAGCATTTTTAACATCGCAAGACATTCATTCCCTCAATCAATCGAACGACCACTGATTTGCAGACCGCACCGCATAATCATTCAATCTATTTAAACTCGCCTGTCTTGAGATAAACCCTGGTGTCACCAACACTCGATTTCACCAACACGCCGACACGATGTTGACTCGAACCGCATCACCTTTATGGATATCGGAACTGCAGTCCTGTCAAATGACGGTGCTGTAATGGCACCACTGCGATTGACACGAGACACGCACCAGCAAGCAGCTGTCGTCATTTGCACAGTCAGCCTCGTTTGAACCATTTCTGCAGAGACTGCAGGATCCACGCACAGTTACCACATCTCGACAACGCCTCAGAGTCCATCCTAAAATTTACAAAAATAATCTATTGTAGACAGACTACACAGCATCCGTTCTGAACTCCGACTTACATCCTCACACGAACAGATCTCCCGAGGTGAGCACATTGATTTGAACATTTCACACAGTCCGATCACCACCGTAGTATTTTACCAGAGACCCAGCCGTCCTGATAATCAGACCATCACACGCAGTCGAAAATCACTCGACACATCGGAGATCAACGCAGACAGCAACGAACATTACATACGAAATTGCAGTCTGCAATTGCATTTGACAGTAAACATCGTAAATGAGCGAAAGAATTATATCCAGAGCATAAAATTTAGAAGAGTTGCAGGATGAAAACGTTTATCACATCATGTCAACATTTGAGGTATTCAATCGAATCCGTAAACACCTAATGCAAGATAAACTTACACGCCGATGCGAAAGATCAGACAGACTCAGACGTTTCGACAGAAGAGACAACCAATCGTACAAAAGATTTAACGACGAACAAACAGCGACGGATTCGGTTCACATCCGAAATTCACACCGCCCATCGAACGACAGACGTACTGATAACATACACCAGTGCGAGGTGACTGTGTGGTGGCATGTTTAATGAAAACATATTTAGTGAGCATCATTTGAATTGTAACAACATTTTCAAACGCTTTATTTATACGTATTGACAGACAACAGCAGCACTGGTCATGATAAGCCTTGAAAACAGTGCCAGCGATGTTTGAAACACGGTTGTAGTCACATTAAAATTAACGTACGCCTTTGTTCATAATTCTCACACAGCACCATTGTTACGTGAACATTGAAAATAACATCAATCGTTGCTTTATATTTTAAAACATAAACATATACAAAATAATTCACCACATTCATTTCATGAAACGTGTGTTAACTATTAAACTACATTCTGCAATATTCCATTTGAATATCGTCGTTATAAACCATCTCCTCGACACAATCCAGATCTCGGCGATATCACGCGCAGCACGCATCACGACGACTGAGACATTTTCTGTCAGTCGCCCACTCGCTTCTCGAGCATTCGACTCATACTCTCCAGCCATATTTCAGTCTTTAAAGCAACAACAACAATCTTCACGCGAACAGCCTATATGATCGTACCGATTCATCCGAGCACCGACAACCGGTTCGGAATGCTCATGAACAAAATCACATTTCAGCCATGACTTTAAAATATATAACTCTAGACTTTCAGCCCGAAAACGTTATTTGTTCACGTTCGAATCACTTACACTTTTCCAACCATGCACACGTATTCCACAACCGACTTGATCATTCGTCTCACACGTCCGATCAGGTCGTCGTCAACTCGGTAACTCATCTTTAAAACCAGCCTTGTTTTTAACTCCTGTTACGTGGGATTTTCCGATTCTCGCAGAATGGTCAGATCAATCACCAGCACTTCGATAGTACGCTCCTTTACACCGACATACTCAGAACCAATGTTCGACAAACACGATATCGTCATTGAACATCCGAATAACTAACATGCCTCAATCCTCGACCATTCATCAAAACGCAACAGTTAACAGTTTGACTGCACTCGCAACATTTCACGAAAATTTCAGTCACCATTCATGATCCGAAAATGATCCAATTACATCCGACATACGATTGGCGCACTCGATTTTAACCAGTCGAAAGCAGTAACGACCATTTCTATGATCAGAACGAAAAACCGAGATACTTTCATCGAAACCATCGCCTGAGTTTAACACTCAACCGAAACATCACCACATAAACGTTTCATCAATGTCGCACAACCTGACATCATTTGAACGCATCACACTTGGCAGATCATGCCCAGCAGCGTTGCGTCCACATCGACGGTCATACCAGCTGACCATACTGCTTAGACATCAGAGCATTTACCACTGCATAGTCTTGAGCACGTGAATAGTCTTGACGTCACTGAAACACAGCACTCGCATCATCACACAGAGCATACCAGACCTCAGATTGTTTGACATTGATTGAATGACATTGAAATAGCCATTATCCAGACCACCATGACGTCTTCATATACCAAATTTAACTCACTGCACATTAACACACACATGACCACTATTGACCAGATACCATGACATACATGACCACATGACCTAACAACATGATTTACATAGTAATGAGTTTTCCATTAAAACCCATCTAAAAAGCAATTAGTGGTAATGGGTTTTTAATGAGAAAACTCATTAAAAAGCAATTAGGTCATATGGTCATGTGGTCATGTGGTCATGTGGTCATATGGTCATGTGGTCATGTGGTCATGTGGTCATATGGTCATGTGGTCATGTGGTCATGTGGTCATATGGTCATATGGTCATATGGTCATGTGGTCATATGGTCATGTGGTCATATGGTCATGTGGTCATGTGGTCATGTGGTTATATGGTCATATGGTCATATGGTCATGTGGTTATGTGAGCAGGGAGATTAAATTTGGTATATAAGGAAGTAGTTTTGGGTTGAGCTTAGTTATAGTAAAACATTTTTCGAAAGATGTCGCATTCAAGCAATCAGTGGTGCTCCAAACAATCTATTACAAAAGCAGCAGAGGATATCCTGATGGCTCGAGTTTCTACGCTGCTAGTAAAAATATAATATACCTAGAACAACGTTATGCAGATATGTTAAAAGGTTGCAGAACGTGAAAACCTAATCACACCACGACTATTTTAAACACTTTTGGTGTATAAGTGAAATCACCCGAAACAAATCCTCATCAAATACCATAAGAACACATTCAATACCCATTTGTTACGAACATTTGAAAATACACGGCTTTATATTTTAAAAACGTACAAAATCACACACATCATTTCATATAACGTTGTGGTAACTTTTTAACCACAATTCCTATTCGCAACAGTTTTAAACCATTCCCACAATCTCCAGACCGATACGGCCAGCTCGCAGACTAATTTTCCTCACGTCCATTCGCTTTGGCACGAACTCAACCCCCACATTTAATTGTCTTTACCGCAACAACAAATCCGCGAACAGTCCTGTACCCTGCCGATCATCGATTTGTGCAACAACCGGTATGGAATGTCATGAACAAAATCACTTTAGCTGACTTTAAAAAATTATAACCTGACCTAGCCCGAAAACGTTTTTGTTCACTGTTAATCACTACTTTTCAACCATGTACAATACCAAACTTTATCTTTCGTTACACTCCATGGTGTTCACGGAACTATCTTTAACAGCCTTGTTTAACCTTTGCGGGGATTCTTCGCATCTTCAGAATCGGTATCAGATCAATCACCAGGCACCTCTCGATTTCAGATGTAGCGTCTCCTTACTACCGAAACAGTTCGACAGAACTGCATAAATGAGCTGTTTATTTACAACGTTAACGTCATTCGACTCAGATGCAATGAAATGTCATTTATACTCGCGAAACTTCAGATTCACTATTCGAATTACCAATCAAAATTTTAGCCAACATTATACATTGTTTTGACTCACCCGTCAACAATTCACGAATTCATGTCACCATTTCATGATCCTTGAAAGATCCGAGCCATGATTATCATCCGTTTCATCAATCGATATGGCGTTCATCTCGAGTCGTGACAGCGTAAGTCGACAGATGAACGAATCATTGTTCATGCCGAACGAAAAACCGAGGATTTACTCTGCTTCGTTATCATCGAAAACCCACTTCGACCCGTTCGATCAAATCTCGTTTTCAAACCGTAACCACTATGAAACGTTCATCAATTGTTCGCGACAACCTCGAAACACATTTGACAGCCCCGTGCAAGATCGAACTGGCTTCCTCGACGCCGCAGACGGAACAGGACCATCGTTTACCATCCTCGCATCACAGCAATCTAATCGTAGCATTTTAACTGGCCAATCTGAGCATCGTTGAATTGCTCATTCCGCACCAACATATCGCTACTTCGATATCGCACAAAGCCATCCAGGATCCCTGTTCAATTGTTTGCACCACTGATTGCAATGACATCTTTCGAAAATGTATTATAAGTCAACCCAAAACACTTCTATACCAAATTTAATCTCCTGCTCATAACCACTGACCAATGACCATATGACCATATAACAGACACATGACCACGCCATGACATCGATTGCTATTGACCAGTAATGAGTTTTCTCATTAAAAACCCATTAAAAAGCAATTAGTGGTAATGGGTTTTTAATGAGAAAACTCATTAAAAAGCAATTAGGTCATATGGTCATGTGGTCATGTGGTCATGTGGTCATATGGTCATGTGGTCATGTGGTCATGTGGTCATATGGTCATGTGGTCATGTGGTCATGTGGTCATATGGTCATATGGTCATATGGTCATGTGGTCATATGGTCATGTGGTCATATGGTCATGTGGTCATGTGGTCATGTGGTTATATGGTCATATGGTCATATGGTCATGTGGTTATGTGAGCAGGGAGATTAAATTTGGTATATAAGGAAGTAGTTTTGGGTTGAGCTTAGTTATAGTAAAACATTTTTCGAAAGATGTCGCATTCAAGCAATCAGTGGTGCTCCAAACAATCTATTACAAAAGCAGCAGAGGATATCCTGGATGGCTCGAGTTTCTACGCTGCTAGTAAAAAATATAATATACCTAGAACAACGTTATGCAGATATGTTAAAAGGTTGCAGAACGTGAAGAAATTACATAATTCCAACGATGCATCCAGAGATGTTATACCAGAAGTTAAAATACCTATACAGAATTATGATAACTTTGCTATTGCTAATGCAAAAGAGGATGGTAAACATGGTCCTTGTTCCGTCTAACATACGAGCTATATTCGTGGGGCCATCGAGTTGTGGGAAGACCAACGCTTTAATATCTCTGATCTTGCACGAGAACGGTCTTAGATTTCAAAATGTCTATGTATTTTCGAAGAGTTTGTATCAACCGAAATACGAATTGTTAAGAAACGTTTTACACCATTAAAAGAAGAAATTGGTTACTATGAGTTTGAAAATTACGATGATTTGATCGAACCCGGAGATACCAAAGAAGATTCAATTATGGTTTTCGATGATATACCTGCAAACGAGCAAAGTAAAATCACTCAGTTTTTCTCGTTCGGTAGACATAAAGCAATAGATTCGTTCTATCTATGTCAGACTTACGCTAGTGCCTTAAAACATAGACTCAGAGATAACGCCAATGTAATCGCATTATGGAAACAGGATGAAACCAATCTCGGACATATCTTTTCGGATCATATAAATGGTGACATGACATATCCGAAATTTAAAGAAATGTGTTTACAGTGTTGGGGTGAGTCAAAACATAATTTTATAACTGTTGTGAAAGATTTTGATTTGGATAATGGTCGATATAGGAAGAATTTCGACGAGTATATAAATATTTAACATTATTCAAAAAAGTTAGTTCCCATCCTGAGTCCGATGATGACGAACGTTAACAATTTTATTGTAAATAAACGTAAGCTTCATTTTATGCAGGATTCTGTACGAAAGAACTTTATGCGGTATACAAAAGGGAGAAGCTACATCTCTACAAATCGAAGAGGTGCACAAACAATTGATTGATCCTTGCAAAATTACCGATTCCTAGTCACAAGGAATAGCGGAAAGAACTTACACGTACAACAAGAGTTAAACTTGAAAACAAAGGCTAGTTTTTAAAAAGATTAAGTTACCAGTTGACGACGAGCCTGTACATCTTTATTATACGGACGTGTTAGCTAGAGACGAATACGAAAATATATACAAGTCGGTTATGGAGTAAAGTATAACCCCCAATTGATACGCATAGTTTAGGAAAAGTGTGTAGGAAGTTGATTCAGAAAACAGTGACACAACCTAAAATAATAACGTTTATCCGGAGGCTAGAGGTCTAACAAGAGTTATAATTATTTTTAAAGTCCTTAGCATTTTTCTTAAGAAATGTAATGATTTTGTTCATAGAATACATTCCATACCGGTTGCTTCGTGTGCACACAAATCGGATGCAATCGGTACATATCCGAATAGGAGTAGCCCATATAAAAGGACTGTTCGCGTAGAAGTTATTATTTGTTGATTGTACGGTTTAAAGAGACAATATAACAAATATGTATAAAGACTTTGGAGAGGTTATTCGAAGATTTCGCAATGCTGAACGAGTAAAAAAGCAGAATGTGGGCAACGCTCGATAGAAGGAGAAAATGTCTTATGTCTCAGTCATACGAGGAAGCAATACAGCACTGTACTGCAGTGTTATCAATGCCCGAGGATCTGGATGATTTTATGGAAATAATCGAGGAGATGGGGTTTATAAAACTGTTGGCAGATATTCAAATGGAATATATACTAAATTGTAAGTTTTAAAATAACAATTTAACCACCACAACGTTATCATAAGAAATGAATGATGTGAATTTAGAAATTATTTTTGTATATATTAGCTTGTTTATGTTTTAAAATATAAAGCATACATTGGTATTGTTTAATTTTTCAAATGTTCACGTAACTGAAATGGGTATCTAAGTAATTATAAAAAGAATTATAACAAAGAGCGCTACATTTAATTTTAATAGAAATGACTACAACTACGTGTTTCAAACATACCTTTTAGTTTTTTTTTTTTTCAACTTCTATGATATTACATAAACCAAAATTCTGCTACTGCTTCCGAGTAATTGTATCCTAACAATACCATTATATATAAATAAAACCAAAACGTTTGAAACAATATTTATATTACAATTCAAATACTTAACATGTACACTTCACATAGAAATATATTTTTATTCATTAAAACTAATACACACACACACACACACAAAAGTCACTTTTTCCTCCTTTTAATTGGCAAATGTGTAGTATACATATCCAAATTTTGCACACGATTTTCGTTTGATCTGAGTTTCGTATAGAGTGTAGCTTTTGAACATTGTAGATTTCGGATGCTTCTGAACCAGTAATCCATCCTTTGTTTATTTCGTCAAGGGCTTTATTTAAATCCTCTTTAGTATACGATTTAAGTTGTCTCTTTCTTTTTCTGTCAGAAACGTCTGACTTGGAGTCTATGTTCTGATCTTTCGCATCAACATTATCATGTGTAGGTTTATCTTGCATTATTTTAGTATTTACCAGAGATTCATTAGACATACCATTCAAATGTTGGCTAGTTGAATTGTTTGATAAACTTGTTTTCATCTCCTTGACAACTTCTTCTAAAATTTTTATAGCATCTAAGGATATAATTCTTTCCCGCTCATTTTTATTACGATGTTTACTTATCAAAATGCAAATGCAGACTATTCCAATTTCACAATTTCGAAAAATATGTATAAATATTTACCCCGTCTAACTTTGTTCTCGTTTGATACATCCGATAATTATAGATGTAGCGCGTAAGCAAGAAGTTAATTGATTTTCACCGACGTGAATAGACTGGTATGAAATGTTACTCAAGGTTAAACGACGCTGGGTTTCTCCTAATTTAAAAGTAAACTACCTAATTAGTGGCTACATTAAGATGGACAGTGTAGAGGATGTTAAATCTTTCAACACTGAAATGTTGTGCTCACCTCCTCCAGTAACCTAGGGAGATCTACACCTTTGTGGAGAGGATGTCAGCTAAGTCAGAGGAGTTCCAAGAACGAGATTCTGTTAGTTTCTACAATAATTTATTTTTCTAATTTTTAAATTTTAGGATGGACTCTGAAACAGGCGTTGTACTTGGAGATTAATGTAAACAAGTACAACCCTTTGCGTGGATCCTCATACATCGAGCCCCCCCAAATGGGTTCGAAACACCAGAGCTGTTATTAATATACAAAATGACGACAACGCATGCTTTGCCTGGTGCGTGATAGCTGCGCTTCACCCCAGTGCTCACAATCCGCAAAGGGTCGGTAGTTACCCCATTACAGCACCATTCTCAATTTGACAGGACTGCAGTTCCCGATATCCATAAAGGATATACCCCGGTTCGAGGAATTAAACAACATCAGTGTCAACGTGTTTGGGGTGAAAAGGAAGTCGATTGTGGGACACACCAGGGGTTTATCTCAAAAGACAGAGCGATACGGTTTAGAAATAGATTAAAGATGAATTATATACAGTGCTTGCAAAAGGTTATTCTGCAAATCAGTAAGGGGTCATTCGATTTGAAAAATTTCCGAGGGATTTGAGAACCTGAGGAAAACACAATAATAATTGAAATCTTACACGATGGTATATTAAAATACTGCTAAGAGTAATTTTGTTTAATAATTCTAAAATGGCGTTGGTGGTTAAATACATACAGGTAAAACCCACTACAAAACAATTATAGACGTCACTTTTCCAGTCAAGACTTGCATATAACGCCAACTAATATAATGAGAGCTGCGCACGCTCGACCATCAGCATAAAAGGCGAGAGCCATGTTCCAGTGCATTAGTCGTCAAAGTATCGTCGAGTTTGATTAAAATTATAAATTAAAGATGGATTTTTCTTGTGTTGACGTTACAAGTGATGTGCGAGTACCACAATTAAATATCAACCAACTAGTTGGTAAGTCAACCCATAGGTTAGGCGAATTTCCTCCAAATTATCACCACCATATATTAGAAGTTGGTTTTGATTTATATGGTGGTCTTCAACCTGCCATCCAAGTGATTTGCTGTAGTGGTATGTGTGCTGATTCCACGATAACATTCTCTTGCTTCGATTGGAAGAAATTGTGTACTTTTCAAGTGGAATTTCAAATTCGCCAATACTTTTCAAGTGGAATTTCAAATTCGCCAATTTGCTCAAGACTCAAAACAAGTACGATTAAATGATCTGACTACTGGAAACGATGTTGTTGACATACAATTGGATCAAGATTTCAAATTGCAGCTGAGCACAGCCTTTAATAGAAGTATATGGTTTTAGAACAATTTTGAAAAAGAGAATTTATATAATATGGAGATTACGAAAGATGGGAATGTTATTGTGCTACCTGCGTACGAGTGCATCAAGCTATTAAATTTGCGAGAATTGATCTGTTTTATAATGGTTGAGTTAAGGTGTTGAAACTTTCCAGAATTTTACGAAAATTTGTTGGTGATATAAAAAGTATGTGGAAATACGACGGAGGAAGAAAGGGTTCAAACGTTATTAGAGGGAGAGAGCAGTGCCAGTATTTCTCTGTCTAATGATTGCAGCAATTTAAATTACTTGACAGTGTTGGAACTTATTAAATGTTTCCATTCAGTACTTAAAAGATGCAACTGCAAGGCAATCGCTTGCGTAAATGTTTAGAGATTTGGCTATCCCAGATTCGCCAGACTCTGGTTACCACAGCGGTTTATAGATGTTATCAATACATGTATGTATTCTATTAAAACATATTTCTTGATAAAGTTTGTTTTACATATTTGTATCGCCAACATTACCATAAATTATTAATAGACGTATTAAACTATCCTGTTTTTATTTTTAGGTTTAAAGTGGTGTACGCGGAAATAATAAACACAATATACCGCATGTTAACAAAAAGTTGTGGGGAAATTTAAAGACGAGTTTAACGGTGACTTGGTGTTAGAATTTGTAGGTAGTAAGGCTAAGTCCTACTGTATTGTACGCGAGAAGGACACGATTAAAAAGATTAAAGGGATCTCAAAGTGTAGTTAAGTAAAACGCGGGTGCTACAACCTATAACGAGCATATACCTCAAAAGGAATGGACATGCAACTACGTAGCAGTGCGTGGAGAATAAGAATTCTCTAATAAGAAATTAAAGTCATTGGGAAATGGTCGAAATGTGGAACCTATAAAGGCGATTATTAATTATGGTTTACTGAGCGTTTGTGCACTCTTCGAGTGTCTTCGGTAATCTTCGATTGTTTCCAAAGCATGCCATTTTCGAAAAATATGGCGTAGAAGTTATTTAAAATTAAATTGCTTTATTAGTAAGTATTCTGTATACAACAAGTTCGGTGTTCCCTTAGCAAAGTGTTTATTTAAAATTTGTATCCTGCAATTATTAATCAATTTCTAATACACAAACATAATTAATAGAAAGTCCAAGAAAAGAAATTATATACAGTTTTCACATGTGATTCACATGCTCGTTAAGAAATTGATTTGAAACGACTTGTATTTTCCAAGCATTTAGCATTGAGCATATCTATTGTATTTTTCAAATCACATAGCTGCTAATTAATAAAAAGAAAGGCTACTTTCACTTTACGTCCCATAATTGTAAAGCAATTAGTTTGTCCTCTACGCTACTTTCACTATACGTCACATAATTGTAAAGCGATTAGTTTGTCCTTGTCTATGTATTTTCCAACAATTTAGCATTGTACATGTAATTATGTTAAAACCAGAAAAATTTTAAGTCGTGGGTTTTTGCAACATTCTGAGAAAAGCACATTACTGTTTGAAAAAATGATTTTAAATACTAAGCACTTATGGCTTATAAAGGACTCGTTTCTAAAATCCTTGCGGTTTTAGATTTCTAGGGAAATAGTTGGTTAAAGCATATGTCATAGACGAGCAAAACAATTTAAAGTGGTTTGGGAGCTTTAAAGTATAACTTTGTAAGGGATGGTCCGATTTCAAATCTGTTTGCAGATTCAAATTCTGTGTAAAATTTTAGACTAACAAGATGTATCGCATGACTAAGAAAATTTATAAGAACACTCAAAAGTCGCTACAGGTAAGAAATCTTAAAATGGGGTAGCTCTCTGGGGATGGCGCAATCTAAAAAATTCTTAGAGATTCGGGTAGCTGAGAAAATTCTAATATTGATTGATACCAAACAAGGTAGGTTTATCTCGAAAGATGCGTTGGCTAGACAAAGAAAAGTATTTGTTAGTTTTGCTTATAAAGCAAAGAGTAAAATTTAGAGGTTTGAGAGCTTAAAGTGTAACTTTGTAAGGAGTAGTCCGATTTTAAATCTGTTTGCAGATTCGGGATGTGCATAAAATTCTAAGCTAACAAGATGTATCGCGTGACTAAGAAAATTTATAAGAACGCTCAAAAGTCGCTACAGGTAAGAAATCTTAAAATTAGGGTAGCTCCTTGGGGGTGATGATATCTGAAAATTCCTAGAGATTCGGGTAGCTGAGAAAATTCTAATATTGATTGATACCAAACAAGGTAGGTTTATCTCGAAAGATGCATTGGCTAGACGAAGAAAAGTATTTGTTAGTTTTGCTT
This sequence comes from Platerodrilus igneus, assembly GCA_036346225.1. Lineage (NCBI taxonomy): Eukaryota > Metazoa > Arthropoda > Insecta > Coleoptera > Lycidae > Platerodrilus > Platerodrilus igneus. The sequence continues at coordinate 12,057,660 of JARFIW010000791.1, forward strand.
ATAAAGCAAAGAGTAAAATTTAGAGGTTTGAGAGCTTAAAGTGTAACTTTGTAAGGAGTAGTCCGATTTTAAATCTGTTTGCAGATTCGGGATGTGCATAAAATTCTAAGCTAACAAGATGTATCGCGTGACTAAGAAAATTTATAAGAACGCTCAAAAGTCGCTACAGGTAAGAAATCTTAAAATTGGGGTAGCTCCTTGGGGTGATGCAATCTAAAAAATTCCTAGAAATTCGGGTAGCTGAGACAAATCTAATCTTAATTAATACCAAACAAGATAGGTTTATCTCGAAAGATGCAATGGCTAGACAAAGAAAAGTATTTGGTTCAGATGAAAGATAAAAAAATGGCTAGTCGAAGAAAACTTTTTGGTTCAGATGTGGGAGGAAATGAGGATGCTCATTTATCTCGAAACATAAAAAATTTAAGATAGGTTTATCTCGAAAGATGAAAATGGTTAGTCGAAGAAAACTTTTTGGTCCAGATGTGTGGGGAAATGAGGGATTCTGGGGGAAATGAGGGGGCAGGATGCCTGATTTTACCCTACTTTTTAACATAATTAAATTGACTCCTAGTTATTAATTTTGCAAGTTTTGCATCACAAATGGTTATTGGACCTTGCGTATATTTGTAGAGTTGTATTTTGTTTCATTTTGCCTTATTATTATTAATAGAGTAACGAGCTTTACTTTTAGTAGAAATTTTAGTAGAAATTTTGGTTTTAAAGGTGTTACGGTATTCCGCGCAAACACGAACGAAAACAGTGAAAGTAAAGAAATCATTTACACCGAATACCGCAACAGAACGGGGATAGAATGGTAGAATTTGGGCTAGCTCAAAAACGTCGGAGAGGGGCATAGGTGAAATAAAAAGAACACATTGGAAACATCTGTAAAACTATATTGTTAACATCCAATCTCAAAAGACTATCTACAAAACAATAAAACAAATAATTTGCGTAATCGTTTGAGTAGGTAGTTTCTACCGGTCTCTATGTATCAAACTATTGGCTAGAAAAGGAGATAGAGGACTTGGGTGTCGATTTAAATTTTAAGCTGCGAATAAAATTAGATAAAATTAAAACCACTCCAAACAAACATAAAGAAAGGACTGTTTTCTGTGTATAACTTTTTATTAAAATTAAGTTTAAATGACTACATGCTTGGCATTAAATATTTTTAAATTTTGTTATGTATGTCAGAATAAAAATTTTAGAATAGTATTACATTGCTCTTTATTTACAAAAGGCTGTGACTTTACCACGAAATAGCAGTCGCACAGAAAGGGGCGCGAATGGGCAGTGCACATGGGCAGGGGCGCGCATGGTTAGGGATGCGCATGGGCAGGGATGCGCATGGCCAGGGGTGCGCATGGGCTGGGATGTGTCTGGGCGTACACGAGGGAAGCGGATATTAACAGTCGCCAAGCATCTAATTCTTTATTTGGTATAGAGTACTTGCCGGTGTATGTATCCGGAGTAAAAAACACGATTTGTACACGCAGATTATTAATAAAATTAGTTTATCGAGCGAAGATGACAAAAGGTGCATCATTCCTAATAGTACAGCAATCTACGCATGGGGGGGGGGCATAAAGATATAAGATAGTTGTTTATATTTGTATAGATTTTGTAAATCTATTGTATATATTAGTTTTAAGGTTCCATAATTTTTAAGTTCTTCTCCCACCTACCCTTCTTTCAAATCCTTTCTGCTTCTATCCTGGTTGACAGAGTATATGTGTTACCTCTACGTTGTGTTTGCGGGACACATCGGTTTTAGATTTCTCGGGAAATGGTTGGTTAAAGCATATGTCTTGGGTAGCGAAAAAAGGTTCTAAGAATGTAGTTAAATAAAGATGGGCAAAAACTAGAGGTTTGGGTCTTTAAAAGGCATAACTTTGTAAGGAGTGATCCTATTTAAAATCTATTTACAGATTTGGGCTTCCTAGAAAAATCTAATATTAGTTGATACCAAACAAAATATAGTTATCTTAAAAGAGTAACTACCCTGCGGATAATAAATACAATATACCGCTTGTCAACAAAATAGTTTTAGGGAAATTCAAAGACGAATTTAATGGGGGTCTAGTATTAGAATTTGTCGGTACAAAAACCAAGTCCTATTGTATTGTAAGCGAGAAAGACACGATTAAAAAGATTGAAGGGGTCTCACAAAGTGTAGTTAAGTAAAACCGAGGCTTCTCCCAAAAGTGGTGGGCATGCAACTACGCAACAGTGCGTGGGAGAATAAAAATTCTCTCCAATAAGAAATTAAAGTTTCCATGTACGTAGCACCAGTCGTTGGGAAAGGTAGAAATGTTAAACCTATAAAGGCGATTATTAATTGTTGTTTAGAAAAATAGTAGTTTTCGTGGACTAAATAAAATAGCTGAGACTGATTAATGTATATGGTTACATATTCTCGTACACTTCCACAAACACCTGCTTACGTCCGTATACGGACATGGCGATGCCGTTAGTTTTTGTTTAATAAATAGTATGAAAGATTCGTTAGGTGTTAGTGTGTGGAAGCCCATCGGATCGTTGGATTCAAAAAGAACGGTGCGGCGGAATGTATGGTGGTTCCCGTTAGAATAATCGAAAGTGGTTAATCGATTGTATTAGATGTTTAAATATGCGAGAGTGTAAAAGCCTACATAAGCAAAATTTAATTATCAGACAAAAAAGTGCGCAATGTGCTATACTTTTAAAGAAAGTATAGAATGATGCTTTGCAACGGTCCTAGCAGTAAAAAGGGCGACTGACTTTTTCAAGCAACTACAAGAATAGCAGTAGCACAGAGAAGGGGTATGCATGTATTATACAGCGCACTGTTACTATAAAATATGTTAGTTTACCGGTAGCTCAAACGTGTAATTGATCACGAGTTATAGATCCCTCGAAGGTTTATAATTCTGAGACCATTGTCGTTTGAAAAATGTTTGGAAATTATCAGAACGGGAACGGGTCGAAGTATAAGTTAGATAGATGAATGACCGAGTTTTTCTACCTTTTACGAGGGAATCCGAAGTTGACAGACATCGAGCATATAATTCTTTATTTGGGCGATATCGAGTACTTGCCGGTTCTAGAAATCATTACGTGCTACCGACCGCTATGTGGAAGATTTGGTTCTAGGAAATGAGCAACCTACGAAAGCACAGAATACTCGGTATTAATGCTAATTGGTTTAGTGACCGCGTTTGTGCACTCTTCGAGTGTCTTCGGCAATCTTCGATTGTTTCCAAAGAAAATATTCAAGCCTACCATTTCCGAAAATATGATGTAGAAGTTATTTAAAATTAAATTGCATTATTAGTAAGTATTCTGTAGACAACAAGTTTGGTATTCCCTTAGTACAGGTTTAAAGTGTTTTATTAAGTTTTTGTTTATAGTAGCACTGCATCTTCTACAGCACGACTTGCACAAAATTTGTGTGCGTGTGCTACAACCCTTTCGGATTTTTAATATGCACGCGATGCGAATATTAATCCGTATAACATGGAAGACGTGTCCGATGTTTCTACTAACTGCATTCGCAGCATAGACGATGCGAACCGGGTGCATGCATTGGTGCGACTCAACTTCGTTCGGCTGTCTTCGGAAAGCTTCGGTTTGCATTCTATAGGGCACATACAGCAGGTACGCAAGAGTAAACTTTTCAGTTATAAGTTAGTTCGCTTACAAGTTTCGCCAAAATCCTATAGTGCGGATTTTGTTTTGTACTAAAATGGTTCCTGCAAACGTTTTTAAATGCGAGCCCTGTCACGTCTACTTTACCAGGGGAGATGCCCTCAAACGGCACCAGAACAAATGTCGTGGTGTAACATCGTCCAGGGTTAAGCTTATACATCCGTCAGCAGCAAAGTACTTAAACTGTATGTCTTCCGGTATCGCTTTTACGAGAATGGACAGCTTACAGCGACACAAGGAAAAACAGCATGGTATGTCATTAAACCGTAAACGTTCAGCTCTGCCAGCTGTTAAAGGGTCTTGTACGAAACAACCACGAATTATGTGAAAAGTATGCGATTTCGAAATAGAAAAGACTACCTATGCCGCACACTTGAGAAGCAACAGACATAAAAATGTCACAGTTACCGCTATTGGCGAAAATGGCGTAGAAATGGTTAGCACCGCGTTTAACAACCGTATGGCTAGCTATCGCATAATAGTTTCTTTGGAAGCAGACAGAGCGGTTTATTCGATTACTTAATGAAAAAAGAACACAACATATAGCAATAAAAGTCTATTGCGAACTCTACGGCGTTTACACCAAAATGGGAGAAGAGACTACCGATGTGTAATCCTTTAACACCAAAAATATGGTTATAACGTCTTCTAGTAATCTGGAAAATATGTACGAGGTCTCAAGCGAAACCATGAGAACAAAATCAGAAAAATTTGAAACATATGGGTCCGGTTGGTCTGTGGAAAAGATGCTCTATTTAGAAATAAATATTGAGTATAAGCCGATGTGTGGAGTTCTAGGTTAAGAATAAAAATTGTCAATATGTATTTATAAATGTGGTTTACAAAATTTAAACTGTATTAGTAAAAATTGTCTCTAATAAAAAGTTTTAAGAATGGCTGCTAGATTTTCTTTTAGGTATGAGCTGCAGGAACGTTATAATTTAGAAGATGTGTATGTAAAACGGTAAGGGGTGGTCCGATTTTAAATCTGTTTACAGATTCGGATTCTGCGTAAACTAATTTGATGTGTTGCATGGCTAAAAAAATTTATAAGTACGGCCAAAAATCGTTGCTGGTAAAAAATCTTAAAGTGAAGGTAGCTCCCTGGGGGGTGGTGCTATCTATAAAATTTCTAGAGATTAGGGTAGCTAAAAAAATTCTAATATTAATTGATACCGAACAAGATACATTTATCTCGTGGGTGGAAATGTGGTGAAAGATTTATCTCGCAGAGGGTATATGTGTAACTTTGCAAGGAGCGGCCCTATATCAAATCTGTTTGCAAATTCGAATTCTGCATAAAATTCCAGAGTAATTTGATGTGCCGTATGGTTAAAAAATTTATGCAAAGGGTCAAAAAATTGTTACCGGTAAAAAATCTTAAAATGAGGGTAGCTCCCTGGGGGGTGATGCAATCTAAGAAATTCCTAGAGATTCGGGTAGCTGACAAAATTCTAATATTAATTGATGCCAAACAAGGCGCATTTATTTCGTGGGCGGAAATGTGGAGAAAGATTTATCTCGCAGAGGGTATGTGTGTAACCTTGTAAGGGGTGGTCCTATTTTAAATATGTTTACAGATTCGGATTGTACGTAAAATTACAGATTAATTTGATGTATTGCATGACTGAAAAATTTATAATGGTCAGAAATCACTACCACCAAAAAAACTTAAAATGAGGGTAGCTCCCTGGGGTATGATGCTATCTGAAAAATTTAAAGAGATTCGGGTGGTTGAAAAAATTTTAATATTAATTGATACCAAACAGCATAGATTTATCTCGTGGGTGCGGTGCCAATAGGCACCGAGAGGTATCTCGAAAATTTTAGGGGTCAGGTTACCGATTTTTAGGGTAGAGATGGTTGTCGTAAAAATTCCACAAGGCGGTCCACAAGGCGAGGGCAAGGTGGAGATGAATCTCTTCATTTCCTCCTTATGGGAATTTACATGTAAATTGGTCCAAATGTGTGTGGAAATGTGAATGCTGGTGGATAATGTGGTTCCAGAACCGGTAAACACTATCTACTCGTTTGTTGCGTGATGTTAAACAAAGCGTCATAACATATAAAAATTGGTAAGCAAAATAAATATAACATCTTATAATCTAAATACGTACTTAATGGTTCAGCTTAAATACATACAAAAGATAATAAAAATAAACTATACAGTACTTCAGGAAAAGAAATATACATAAGTTATCTATACATGCTGCTTTGTGAAGTGCACCTCCTCAAGAAATAGTATAACCTTAAAATTAGACACCCTAACTTAAATTAATCAAATATTAATCTACTTTTAAATTGATGCGTAAGTTCTTTTCGTTAATGTTTATACAAAAAGACAAAAGAAACAGTAAAACGGACTCTAACACAAACTTTGAATAATTAAATTTTAATTTGAAGGATGATTGTTACATCGTCGCTCGTGCATTGTGAATTTGTTTGGTAACGTGGTGTTGGTAATTTAATGGATAAGCATGAGTAGCAGCAAATCAAATGTCTATACTCCACGGCAGCATAAAAGAATTGCGAAGATAGAAAACTGTACCTTGAACTAGTTGGCTTCGTATCATGTTGTGGATGGAAAAATGCGCTGCATTTTTTTATTGGCTGCATGCTAGAACCACCAACTTCACTTAAACTAAGAAAGCACTTTAGTAGAGCGACTTTACAACATGTACCTTCGGTAAGAAGATGTTGTCTTTAATCTCGTTTTTCAAAGCTCGGTCTCTATTTTATAAGGTCAGAATCATGCATAGGGGTAGGGTATTTGGCTTTCAAAGATATCGCCGAAGAATCATATGTGCAGACAACAGCTGCCAAAATACAAACTGTAACAGCTTACCAACAAGCAGATAACTATCAAAAGATTTTTAGACAAAGGAAAACAATCTTGTTACTTTGTAACACCTTAACAGCTGCAGAATACCAGATAACAAGTCCATTGTAAGCAGATGTAGGCAGGTGGTAAGGTCTTATCTTTTAGAAGAAAGCTGTGCATTTACATGCAGCTTTTAATTAAAATGTAATCACTGCAGGTGCTTGGAAATATTGCAACTATTTTGTAACGTAATGTTTCCTAAGCAGCTGTTTGATTTTATAAGGCAAACTTCTGTATAGAGTAGTTACTTGAGAAATTTTATAAAATAAAACTAATTCAAATGACGGGAAATCGAGCTTGTTGAGACGTTTTAGGGCGTTATAAAAATGAAAGCAGACAAAAGTACTTGCTGGGTTTTGAACGTAACAAAGGGTATGTAGAACTTTTTGGATTAGCACAGGACAGAAGAGAAGTTAGAGCTGCGTCAAACGTCAGTTATGTTAAGTAAGGTCGAAAACAAAATGATGATGAGTTTTATTGTACTCGAGCATATTATTTTATGACAGATAGCCAAAGCTTTGTCGCAAAAGCTAACCCTTACTCGGTTAATATAGTTGTGCTTTTTCATTTTTATTTTATTTTTTCTAGTACTTAATTTATTTTATCTTGTTTTTTATTTTTACTTTAGGTGATAGATTAGGTCATCACGCGTCGTAGTGGATTTGGGAGCTTGCTACTTGACTGTAATAATTCCTGGTGCCTTCGAATAATTAGTTCCTATTGTTTCTTACCTTTTTCCTACACTACTCCACTTAACGGCGTGTCTCTAGCTGAAGCTGCACAGTTCTTTTACATCGACCGCTACCTTCCCACGTGAATTGTGTTTAGGTTTCTTTTTCCTTTTCCTTCTGTGCCTATTACTTCTATCGCAATTCCTACTTTGGCACGACTTTCTTCGGAACTAATTCTCAAATTGCTGATTTACTTCTTTTTCTTGTTTACGAAGTCGGCGTGTTAGTGAAGGTTTGAAATGTGTGGGCTCGGTCTTGCTGAAACGAGGTAACCAGCAGATCAAGTTCAACAAGAGAGGGGGGAAAAGTCTATGTCATTCTCGAAGCTATAAAATACCTTTGTTACGCATGTTTTCTAGCGTGGTAGATGCTATCACTTTTTACGTCTGCTTATTTTTATTATGTGTAAGACAATTATATATTTCTATTATAGGAACCCATTTCTATAGCATATTGTACTAAATCAAATTAAGCTATTTATACCTTTTTAGCATAATTAAATTAGTCTCCTAGTTATCAATTTTGTAAGTTTTGTATCAAAAACAGCTATTGGACTTTGCGTATATTTGTAGTTTTATATATTATTTCATTTTGCCTTATTAGTATTATAGAGTAACGAGTTTTATTGTTCTCAACCGTATTATTTTATGACAGGTAGCCAAAGCTTTGCAGCTAAAGCTAACCTTTTTTCGGTTGGTATAGCTGCGCTTTTTTATTTTTTTTATTTTTTCTAGTGTTTAATGTTTTTTATCTTGTATTTTATTTCTCTTTTTGGTGATAGATTAGGTCATCATGCTCCGTAGTGGATCGGGGAGCTTGCTGCTTTACTGTAATAATTTCTGGCGCCTTCGAATAATTAGTTCCTATTGTTTCCTACCTTTTTCCTACCCCACTCCATTTAACGGCGAGCTACCAGCTGAAGCCGGACAGTTCCTTTACATCAACCGCTACATTTTTTTTCTGTGCCTATTACTCCTATCGCATTTCTTAATTTTGGCACGACCTTTTACGGAACTAATTCTCAAATTGCTGATTCTTTTTATTGTTTACGAAGTCGGCATGTCAGTGAAGGTTTGAAGTGTGTGGGTTTGGTTTTCCTGAAACCAGGCAATCGGCAGATTAAGTTCAACAAAAGGCGGGGGAAAGTCTATGCCATTCTAATGTACAGTTTAAAATTGACAATAGCCATTCGACTTTTTCCTCAGAAGAAAAGGTCTAATGATCCTAACTCTTTATAGCCATGCAAATGCATTTTACGAATCTTCCGGGTTGTTTTCGCTCAAATATCAAAACTGGTTTATTTACGCAGCCAGACTAAACACACGTTTTAAAAATGTATGCATTTACGCTATTAAAGCACTGTCCGTTCTCCACACAACAGTTACAACTAAAACTTTTCAGCATGGTAATTCTCTGACACGCTGCACATAACGATCGCTTCCCTTTCTCCCACTCAACGACCTTATTTCGCATAACAATCCCTTAATGAAACTAGAAAGGAGTTTTGCTGCACCCTTTAAAATACGCACAGTAATTTTTTTGTATAGCCGGGAGTAGGAAAGAAGGCAGTTGGTTACATAACTAATTCCAGATTCTAAAATCGATACAAGGATTTAAAAATATTCCGATTTTTAGTGAATAAAATAGAAACAAGCAATCAATTACAAACGTTTTTACCATACACATACGTAACAGGCATTAATTGTATGAGTTAGAAATTGAAAACTACTACATTGTATGTCGGATCTTGATTAGCAAATTAGATCAGAATATTATTTGACTAACTTTGCACATCGACCACATACATAACCTTTTTTTTTTGTCAGTTTTTGTTTACATCTGGCAATGTTTAATGTATTTTTCTAGTGTTATTTTTTTTTTTACTTTTATTGTCAGTTAGTTGAAAATCAGTCAGTTCCTTTTAGAACTAAATTTTGTAATACCGCCTAAAGGTGCCACCTTAGTGACTCAAGTCCAAAGCTGGTATTGAATCTGCTACATTACTTTGAAAGATAAAAGCAAAATGCCGGTCATTTAATTTAGGCGACTCCGTGGCCTAACTTGTTTACATGTGACTACTAAGCCCAAAGTCTGGGGTTCGATTTTAGACACGGACCGCTTCAAAAAGCTTAGGCGGGAATTTCTCCCAAAAATACGTCTTCGTTTGGATGAGTAGAAAAATGTAGGTCCTGTGTGTCTATGTTGTCATGCACGTTAAAGATCCTAACCTTGCTTGGAATGACAAGGGAGTAGACGATTCGTAGGCGTTAAGGCATGAGACACGATAGACATCCTTAACCACCTCCTCCATCATGCTCATCCTCAACTCTTCTCCGTCCTTCCCCTCAAATAGGTACAAACCCATAACACTATACTTCGGCTAATATGCCCAAACACAAGGCATTCCATATGTTTGGGCGCAGTAGCCGAAGTGTAGTGTTGTGGTTTTTTTTACTAATATGGGGGGGCTTTTATACCCAAACTTAGGGAATTCTGGTGGAAGCAGCCAATTTTTTAAGTGTGAGCGTAAAATTCGCTCAAATGGGTAAAAATCCACAAACTATAGTTCCTCTACTACGCCCATACATAAGGCATTCCATAACTTTGGACGTAGTAGCCGAAATATAACGTTGTGGGTTTTTAACTACATGAGCAAATTCTACGCACAAACTTAGGGAATTCTGGTGGAAATAGCAAATTTATTAAGTTTAGGAACAAAATTCGCTCAAATAGGTAATAAACTCACACAGTGGGATAAATTGATAGGTTAGGTCAGCGCTGTTGCCGACGCTGATAAAACCTATTAATTTTCCCGTTATCTAACCTAAGTCCCGACAAGACCAACTAAACTAACCTATATCCAGACAACACCAATTAATCTAAGTCTAGACAATGTGAACTAATCTAAACCCTCCTCCCTCTCCATTTTTCCTAGTCCATCATCCATCCTCTTCTGATATCCCCGTCCTTAATCAAACAAGATCAACTAGTTCCTCTCCTCTCTTTTCTCACATTCTCCGTCTTCCCTTCCTCCTTAATCCTCGCCCCCACTCTGATATTGCTACCCTAACAGTTTTCCCCGCCAACTAACCTAACTCAAGACAAGGTTAACTAAGCTAAGTCCAGACGAGGTTAACTAACCTAAGTTTAGGCAACTCTAACTAACCCAAGTTCAGACAATACCAACTAACTTAAGTCCAGGCAAGTCTAACTAACCGAAGTTCAGACACCCAGAAAATGTTTAAATACTTCCTAGTAGCCACGAGAACCTTGGTATTTATTCTTTATGGCCGACCAATACTACCAGTGCACCCTTGCGTATGCCCCGGTGCGTTTTGGCGCATGCCTCCTATGCGCCCCTGTACGTGCTCCGGCGCGCCCCGGCGCAAGCGCCGGTGCGCAAGCAAAAGATACGTTATTTTTTTGCTAGTTACTACATGGAAAGTTCTCAAAATTTGCATCTGCTAAGCATGGACTAAAAACTGAACTTCTAATTCTACTATAAAACGAAAATAAATCGGCGCAAGCAGTAAACTATATTACTTGGGAAATAGGTCTGGATAATGTAAAACAAGAAGTAAACACGTTCAATATGCATCGTGTACAAGATGGAATTAGCAGATGTTTAGTTAAAAATTCTGTAGGAGGAACTGCCGTATATATTGGACAAGCTCAAAATAGAATAGCGAAAGACTTTAGCGGGATATTGAACAATCTGGAAATGACTGAATACCTGAGAAATAATTTTTACTTTTTCCAGCTTGGAGAACACACAGAGTGCGATAATGTAATTTTAAATAAAGATACAACAGTTGGCAAAAACTACTTAAGGTCAATAAATTCAAATTTTCGCGTTAAGATATGTAACAAGTTTTTACGTTGAGTAACCAGTCCAGACAATAGCAAGCAGATATGAAGTAGGTCATGTATATAAATTTGTTAAAAGATGGAAAATTATGCTTCCGAAATGGCTATGTATTCGGAGAAGCAGCGAGAGGACATAGTTGATTCCTGCTATTGTAGGGCCTGCATCAGTAAATCGCGGTGATAGAATTTGTAAGCAAGAACAGTCTTCTCATATTTTTCATTGTATTAAGTATAGATTTTTATAAAATGTGGTAAGTTGGCTTTAGTAACGGTACGAGTTAAGGCGTTATAGCGTTATAACCCGATTGATTTCATTATATAATTCGAATACCTCAGTAATAGGATGATTATTATGCAGAAAATAAGCATGTTTAAAAATAAATTTTATTACATTAAATATAATTAGGTTCAAAATATGGCAAACACCTAAGAATAGCAAAGATTGTTAAAATCGCCAAAATTGTGGATTTTGTTGAGGTAAATTAATACAAATAATGGTAGATATATTGTTAGCGTGGGAAATTTAATAGTAGTCTACGCGGGAAGTTCTTGAAAATTTAGCTGCAAGACGTGGTGTAAAACTAAAGCATGTAGGTATAAACGAATTATTATAAAGAAGTGTTGAAAATATTAACGAAAAGTATACACACCCCATATGTTTCGTGTTATCAAACGTTAATTAAAGAATTTGTTAGAGGAGTGAAAATATACCAACTCAAATAAAAGAAATTCGAATAAAGTGCATTAAATACAATATACTGTACTACTTGCTTGTTTACATGCAAAAGTTGTCTGTTACTTTCGTTTTTACCCTAGTCAATCTTTGGATCGGAGTGTTTTTTTGACAGCTGTCAATCGATTCTAATTTTTAAAAGACAATTTTTTTGTGGCGCTTATGTGTTTGCACCTAAAATTTGTCTTACTACTATAGTTTCTCCCAACCATCCCCCACTGTGTCCGGGTGTTTTTCACATCCTTCGGTTTCTTCTAAAACGTTTAAGACGATATGTTGCTCTGCCTATGCTCTGGTGGAATTACTTTCGTTTCTAACGTAATCTTCGACTTTTTGCGCATGCGTTTGACATTCTTCAGATCTTGTTCTATAGAGTATAGATAGCATCTTTTTTATGTAAATTAGTATTCGATGATAGTAAAAACAGACACATAGGTCTAGTACTCTCGAATTAAAAATCGTTTAATGTATTAACTACAAATGTTTAACTCAATTAAACGAAGATTAACTTACGGAATTAAAAGCTTTGAATTTTATGTTCGAATATTTAACTAGGGGAAAATGACCAAATGCTTAACGTATAACTAGCAAAGAAATTACGAATCATAATGAATTTTTATATAGGTTGTCCGGGTGCTCGATTATATAATACATTTAGATCTAGTTTGATTAAGGAGTTTGGTATTTTAATGCGAGAAGCAATAATATATTACTATACGGGTGGAAAGCTGTTGTGTGGCAGAACACGCGTTTTGTCATATTAAAATAATTTTTGTTGGAAAATGGGAAATTATACATCCAAAATACGTCTATGTATTTGGTATAGCTTGAGTGAATACAGTTTAAGTTGTCGCGAAATATTAGTGTCGACATGCCGCAATGGGGTTCTGACATGACAATTGGCATGAAGAAATGCAAATTTTATTCCGCATTTGCCGGGACACACGCCGAGTCATGTCGGGGTACAAGCCGGGGCTGGAATGGGCCACACTCCTGGCAGTCGCCGACTTTGTTTGGAGATGTTCTCGACAACTTTTGGTTGATTCTAAAAAGAACTCGTGCCGTAGGTTTTCCATATAGGCTTGTGCTCTTTCGAATTAATTTATTATTTCAGATCCTCCACCTGGTACCTAATTTCGCTCAGGTGTTTAAGGCAATCTACACACCCAATCTGTAGAGCATATAATAGGAATTTTTTCGTATCTAATTTAGTATTCATCGGTACCTAGAAGTATAAACATGATCTCCTTCAAGGTGATTAACGTTCCTCAACTTTTGAAAATAAAGTAAATCCAACTTATGAGCGATTTAGATTGTGGCTACTGGCAAAAAAATTGCACAACAATAATTTGGTAACAGATGATGGTAATATTTGCTATGTCAAAGGCGAACAGATGCTGACTGGTGGACTACACATACTCAATATAGAACCATTTCGTGACAATTTATTGCTAGTTAAAATTTGCCACCTTTTGGACTAAGAGTAAACATCTGTAAACGAAAGGATTTTTGTCCTAACGAAGAAATTTGTGGCACATTTGACACTAGCTACGAGGAAATTGTGAAAACTAAACTTTGGTTTTCTTTGGAAAGCACAAACATGATAGGGTACGCAGTAAAAGAAATTATCTGAAAAAAGGTCTCGAAAAAATTAATAAAAAATTTTACAATCTGATGTATGTTCCGTACAAAGTGCAACTAGCAGATGTTGAATTTGAAACTTTATTGGAAGACTACCGGATATATTTGACCGACTCAAAAAGGATGATTACTATCTTTGATCTGGATATAACCCAAGATTTTGCCGGCATATTTAGCAAGACGGATATGTGTAATTATTTAACTACAAACTATAACTTTTACTACAAGGGTAAATACAAAGAGAACTTCAATATTATAGTCGAAAACGATAAATTGAGGAAATCAATTGTTTAACATGGCTATTAGTTTAAGAATTAAAATATACAACAAATTTTATGTCAAATAAGTCCTGGTGTTAATAAATAACTTGGGAATCATGTACTAGATTTTCTAGTTTGTCCAGATGTACGTCTAAAGAAAATATTAACTTCTACTTTGGCTAAAGAACATGGTATAACGCAATTGGAAGCGACAATATAAAACTACACAACTGGGAATTATGTGAGTGCGGACCAAGTCTGTAATCCCTTAAAAGACTGTTTAGCTCTATTGGGAGGAATGTAAGTTATATTTCTTAAAGACGCCCACGCACTTGGTGCCGCTTGCCAAAATGTGGGGTAAACTGCCGGACATGATACAAAGCTGCTGTTTGGTGTACAACAACTTAATACAGTACGTAAAATGGAGGAACAGAAATACAAAGAAGTTTAGTGGCTTGTTAATTAAGTTGTTCAAAAACAAGAAGAAAGGGAAAAATTGATAAAGTATGCGCCTCCGGCTTTTAGTTTTAACTATTTGCCTATAAATTACTTGAAGATAGCACAATCTGCAGCAGTATATTCTAATCCCAAACGGCATAGTTGGGGTTGATTAATACGCCTATCATTTGCCCCGAGATTGTAAGGCAGCCCATAAATATTGGTAACAAACTATGTCCGTTCAGGCTAAAAAAAGTTGCCCCATTATGCGCGCCATACGCTGTAAGTGGGAGAAACGCAGCTCGAATTGGAGGAAATGGAAGCAGAAAGGTGAAAGTTGGAATAGATGGAAAAAAACTGCGACGATAAGAAAACAATAGAGAGATGTGTTAGACAAAGAACATATTATTAGAGAAAATGATGAAGAATTAAAAGATTATTTTATATGACGGTGAAACGACTTAGATACATCAGGGTTTTATGAGCTACATGAATTTGTGATTAGTAAGAAAGACTCTTTTAGTTATCTGGGCGTCCTTGCTGAAAGGAATTGTACTAAATTGATACACTATTGAAAAGGTTTTTTTTAAGAATGTTTTTATCAAAATGGCAGATGACACAGACGAACTAAAGAAGGTGGGATTCGTAACCTTGGCGTAAACGACACGTAAAGGGATTCCCTTAAACATTTTATATTTACCTAGTAAAGAAACTTGTGGATTATTTAAAACCGAGCGTCTTACAGCCTATAAGAGTCTCATATTCCCAAAAGTGACGGGCATACAACCACATATCGATGTTTCGCATCAGGATTGCCTCCAATACCAACAAGACATAGTTGGGAGAGTCACGACTAAAAAATTATCACAAGCTGCAAAAATCACATTAAGGTATGAATCTGATTGTTTATGAAATCAAAAACTAAATGTATAGAAACAAACTTCTGTACATTTTGCAGTTCGGAAATCTCGACGGTTTCAATATATCCAATTATTGGTTACAAAAAGAGATAGAAGGCTTGGGAATCGATTTGAATTTTAGACGGTGCATAAAACTAGATCAAGTTAAAGCTACCCCAAACAAACATAAAGAAAAGACAGTTTTCTGTGTATAACCGGTACTACAATCAAGTTTTATTGGGCCAATGCTTGGCTGATTAAATGCTTTTAAATGATGTTATTTATCTATTGTTGAAATAAAGCTTTAAAATAGCATTGCCTTTGTTTTTATTTTTAGAAGACTGAGAAGTCACTTTGAGCATGAAAAGGTAGCTGAAACTAGGCAGCCGAGAGCAAATCGTTGTGGGTTTTTATCTACATAAGTAAATTTTACGTTCAAACATAGGGAACTTTTGTGAAAACAGCAGATTTCCTAAGTTTGAGCGTAAAATTCGCTAACATATGAAAAAAGCCCACAACATTATACTTTAGCTACTACACCCAAACATAGGGCATTCCATAAGTTTGGGCATAGTAGCCGAGGTATAGTGTTGTGGGCTTTTTACCTATATGAGCGAATTTTACGTACAAACATCGGAGATCCTGGTAGGTGGAAGAAAAGGATTTACAATAGAGTTAACTAAAAAATATATGTGCTAAGGCAATCTCTCATATAGGTAATAAATGGACTAAAGGTTCAAAAGATTACTTTGTGCTAATATTGTAAAAGATTTTTTTGGGTATTGCAAAATATATGTGTTAATATTGTGCAACATTGCATACTCTGGGATGACGTGTATAATGAGTGGTATGCCTGCCTCTTTTCCACTCATATAAAGTATATATAGAGAAAATTACATGGGAAATTCCACCTGCCGCAGTGTTCCTTTTTTAACACATTGACTTTCCCGTCTACCACAGAGAAGATTAGCGCTATATATGATTAAATGGAGATAATAAAGCACAGAGATGAAGTGGTGATGTGCAAAAATTCATCCTCAAAGGTTCTGCAAAATTCAAAATTTCTAGATAAAAACCCCATATCCTGGCCAACGTAGTACTTTTGGGTGGAGCATTAAAAGATTACGTGTAGAGGTCACTTAATTGCAAAATAATCAGTACAAGAGGTAGAGATTTCGGTTTCATGTCTTACTTATAAATTACATTTCGTAGGTTTGTGTTATAGCGAATAGCTGCTTCTTTAAGTAAGTGTTCGTACTGTGGCACAGATTAAATGTCGAAGCCATCCAAACTCAATTATAACTAGTCCTGAGAAAGAAAAGCCTCGTAAGAAGATCAAGACTATCGACAACCCTGAATGTATTAAAATGAGCATTGGGAATACTATATATACCATGTACGCGAAAAGTAAGTGCCATAAAGTGACATAGGAAACTACAGTGGATTAATTCTTTACAGAAAAGCATGTGACTGTGCAATCCTTAAATACAGATCTACAAGAAAAAGGAAGAACTTCGAATAATACCAGTTCGAAACAAGTTTTATCTGTTCTTCTTAATCTTCTTTGGGAATTAAACCACTCATAGTTTTTAAAATTATCTTTATTTACGTTTCGATCTATGACCTAGGATCGTTGTCAAAATAATTTTGACAACGATCCTAGGAATAAAGATAATTTTAAAAACAGTGAGTGGTTTAATTCCCAAAGAAGATTAAAAAGAATGCTAAACAAACCGCAACAAACATACAGGGAGTATTTACAAGTTTTATCTGATATTGGTTATAAGTTCAACATAGAGGAAAATCGCAGAGCTTTAATGAAAAAGTTAAGATTTCCGTTGTACATTACGTGACCACAGTTAGATACGCCTGTCTGGTGGAAAACACTTTCTAGGATATCTAAAAGAACAAATCAACACAAATAATAGTGGGATTTTATAGACATTCGTCTAAAAACAAATTTTTGTAGAGTAAGACTGATGTTCTGTAACTCTAATATTATATCAATTTCGCTTGCGCATTATTTATAATTTATATTATGATTTTAAGCCTATTTCATATAGTATTATTGTTTCAGATACTTTGTATGACAAACCAATTTTAAATTGGCGAGGCAAAATGCAGCAGCGCTGAGATTAAGCAGTTTTAGACGTCAAAGAAAAACACTGTTAAGCCGAATGTCACATAGTACATGTTTTCAAACCAATAAAACTATCAATTCATATTGCTAAATATTTAAAATTTTAAATTGGTTGCAAGATTTTGTTTTTGAACTCCCTTGTCTAGACTGCGTGAAAACTCAGATAGGGCAAGTGAACGGCAGAATAAGTATAAGGAAAGCCAAACACGAAAACGCTATCCCAAAAAAAGAGAATAACTGATCACTCGCCCAAGACGTAAAGGCCACGGCTTTCATATAATATATTTCAACAGTACTAGATTATTGGCCAATATTAAACGTACACAAAGATGTATTATTTGAGAAACGATTGAGACTGAAAACCAAATAGCAAAATTTCAAATAATTTTTGTAATTATCTAAAGTCTCTACCACTACCTATAGAATTTGGCTGCTGAGTACAATGGCAGATTGGTAATAGGTGGTTGGAACCAACTGTAAATAACTGCTTGAGCTATGAGACGACGTAATCAACTACAATAAATGGTGAATATTGCGTAGGGTTGGAGTTAGCTTGCAGCAGTAAATGTTTTTCTACTAAGACAAAATAATCAATTGATACAGATAGATGTGCGAAAATTGTGTTGAGTCGAAAATAGTGTTGGGGTAAAATAGGTTTCTAGTCAAAATGTTTTACTACTAAGATAAAATAATCAGTCGGGTACATGTGCGAAAATTGTGTTGAAGCGAAAATATTGTTGAGCCGAAAATAATGTCGAGGTTTTAACTTAGGATAGTAGTAGAAATGTTTTACAACTAAGACCAAATGATCAATTGGGTACAGGTACGAAAATTGTGTTGAAGCGAAAATATTGTTGAGACGTCAAAATTGTCGAAATTTCTTAATGCTAAAACAAAATAATCGATTTTGTAAATGTGCGAAACTTGTGTTCATACAATCAGGACAATAATGTTTACTTACAAAGACAATTCTTGTTTATGCTGTTTACTCCGCAACGCAAGTCTGGTAAATATTCGGACACAAATCTTTTTCAGCAACGATTAACAAATTGCTCTCTGTAACCGTAATTGTTTGGCATAACTTTAGCCCTGTCCGTTATAGTTGTCATTGGTTTATCACCGCCGGACGAGAGCTTCAAAGCATGATTGGGGTTAGGGCTTTTGATTGCTCGCTGTCCAAGGGTAAATAAGTCTACAGCCTGTAATTTACAATGTTCTCAGTTTCCATCAAGCACTGTCGTAACAGGGGTTTACTCGGATTTCGAGTTGCTGAGAAATCATAAAATGCGATTTTAGCCTCTCTTATCAGCTTTTCCAAGTTGTCACCCATATGCGGTGATGCGCGCGAGATTGGGGGAGGAAGGTGTGTTAAAATACCACTCCAATTCCAACCTTCCAAAATACTCTGCCACTATTTGTTCATCGGTTTTTTTTTCACACGTAATAAAACTTGTTTCCTTTTCACTGAATATGACAGTTGGACCACTCATAAAATCTCGAATACACAGAATTTTGTGATCAGCGTGTAGCTTGTGCGTGATTTCAATATGGATGATACCAACTGTTGGACAAGTGAACAATACGTCCCATTTCCTCTCAGAGCGTCTACCTGCTACCTCTTGTACGGGCCTAAAGTAGCCAATCCCCACTAATATGAAGGGCTCTGAATAGCAAACCTGTTTTTCACTAGGCAAAGGTGACATTTCGCGCTTTAGCGTTGTGCTAATATAAGTTTGTATTCATTACAATTCCCTCTGATTGAATTCAGCTCAACCCTAAGGTTTGGAAAAAAACGTCTTCTATGAATCTTATTTGGTACGGTATCATGGTTTCGATAAAGGCAGACACTGTGATATTGAAATAGTATTAACGATATCACATAGAGTTGACAATAATCGCCCGCTTACATTCGGGTCTAATGCAAGTAGCTGAATCTGTTCGTCTGTGCACCCGAAATATACCATCCTAGCCTAGGAATGCCGATATCCTGTACAGTGGCTGGATGGTAAAATGGCATTTCTAATTTTTGACTCTTTAGTTCGTTCAGACAAGTAGTAAAGTTCTTCACCGTAATGATCCCTTTGTGCTATGGGAGTTAATTACATTTGGCCGTTATTTAGCTCTAAACCACTCAAGAGGACACTAACACCGTTTATAGGTTTCAGTGCAAATGCTTCATCTCTTCGTCCACAATACTATTTCTGACCAATGTGGTCCTTGCACACCATTTATTTGCTTCCAACCTTAAACTAAATTTATTTTCAAGTCGAAAATGTACGTTTTTTAATTCTACACCATTTTGTTGAACTTGTTTTACATCTCTAGCAACTCGATTTAGCGTAAGTTCTACACGAAAGTTGCAAAAATAGGTCCAATCTTCAACCGATAATTTGGTAGTATGACTATCGCAGTATCTATTACCACACATAATTTGCAAAACTGGTCGTAAGAATTACAAATCAAATTCAATTTCCACTTTATGGTAATGAGAAGAAGAAGATAGTTTGTATTCACTTAAATGGTAAGTAACCCTATCAACCAATTTGTTGACGACCGCTTGAGAGAGACACTTTAATATCTGACGCAACTTCAAAACCGACAAGCGCCATCTTTAAACCCGTCTGATAGCTCTACAATTTATTATAAACTGAGCTCTTACTAAACCCCTTCATTAAATAATAGTGTAGTACGCAGATTGTGTAAAGTTCTTTGCAAGTCTTGCCAGGAAAAATTAATAGAGCATGCAATTACTTGTACGCGTACAGGTCTTGGTATTCCACGCTTACTTCTTTAGTAACACAGTTAGCCCAAGGATATATCTTTATGTGACTTACCTCGAATTAAATGGAGTCCTCCGAAGGTATATAAATCGGTGTTTGCACGCGTAACTAGTTTATTTTTTGCTTTTGCTTAGTCGTAAAAGTTGTGTTATTGATATATTTCTTAGCTAGAGTTATGTTAGTTTGAACGTTATTGTGGGGAAAAAACAAGATTAAATTTTTTCAATTAAAGAATATTAATATTAATTTATAATTTCAGCGAAATGAAACCTCAAATGCATTTGTTTGCGATGTTTGCAATGCTTTCTTCACTCGCAAGGATGATAAACATGGTGGAAAAGCGGCTTTTAATTGCAATAATTGTGAGGCCATTCTTGCAAGGAATGACTCCTTAAAGCATCATCAAGAAAAAGTTGATGTCCCGTCTACGTCAACACCAAGACCTGGAGTAAAGCGTAAACTGAAGGCCAGTACCAATGCACCACTTGTTAAACTTCTTCGATTTGATGATCCGACTAGAAGATATTCTGTATGTAATATGGAAGGCAGCGGCTCTTTCGGTACTTAAATTGGCAGAGAGCATAAGGGTCGGTATGGTATTTTAAGACACTACCACGCTGTAGAAGACAACGGGAAACCACCACGTTACCTCACAAGTACAAAGCGTACCTGCATTGTATTCAAAATGATGGCATCCTCTGAGGTAAAAGATTCCAGAGGTAAAATTGTCCCCCATTCGGATCTCCGGGAGGGGACTACTTCTGAGATGTGATCGGACTTAGAAAAAGAATCAGGAACATTCTGCGAGTCGGAGCATGGAATGTCAGAAGTATGAAGCAAGTAGGTAAGTTAGGGAACTTAAAAATTGAAATGGATAGGTTAACACTAGACATAGTAGGGATCAGCAAAGTTCGGTGGCCAGAGGAGGGGGATTGTTGGAGTGGAGACTTTAGGATAATTTATACAGGATCAGAGAAAAGAAATTCTGGCGTGGGAATAGTTATGCGAAAAAAAAGGGGGAACTGTGTACAAAACTACTTACAAAAGAACGATAGAGTAATCATGGTTAGATTAGAATCTAGACCGGTAAATACAGTAATAATACAAGTATACATGCCCACCTCCAGCCACAGTGAGGAAGAGGTAGAAGCGATCTACAAAGATATCGAAGACAAACTAAGATACGTATAAGGATATAAAAATTTAATAATTACGGGAAATTTTAATGCAATGGTAGGTGAGGGTAGGGAAAGAACAATACTAGGTTTATTTGGTTTAGGCACGAGAAGCGACAGGGGAAAAATATTGATAGAATTTTGTGACAAAAACAATTTAACCATAACAAATACATTATTTCAACATCATGCTATAAGACGGTACACGTGGAAGACGCCAGGGGATATAGGAAGGTATCAAACATACTGCATTCTTATTAAACAACGATTTAGGTATCAAGTAAAAGATTGAGCTATCCAGAAGCAGATATAAACACTGACTACAAGATTGTAATTATGAAGGCCGCTTTAAAAATTTGAAAAAAGAAATAGAAAAAGGCACTTTGACTTTGAGGAACTAAAAGATAAAGAAAGATTTGAGAAAAAGTCAAATGAATTGGTGAAAGATATCGAGAAAATTTCACATACTAAAGAAAGTAGAAACAGAATAGAATAACATGAAATTCAGCTTAGACATGGCGGCCAGATACATTCTGGGGTATACACAAAAACGAAATAAGAAACCATGGATAACAGAAGATATCCTGAATATAATAGAAAAAAGACGAAGATACAAAAATAGATCAGACGAAACGGGAAAACATAGATACAAAGCCATAAAATAGGAAACTATTCGCAAATACTGGAAAGCTATAGAGCAATGGAACGATGAAAAGTGCAAAAAGGTACAAATTAAGATGGAAATAGGAAAGACAGACGAAGGATACAAATTAATTAGAATTAATTTTAAGGATATGAAACCATATAGTAAAAATATACGGGACGCGGAAGGAAACGTCATTATAGAAAATGTTGAAAAAGTAGTTAGATGGCAGGAATATATAGGAAATTTATATGCAGGAGAGGAACTATCAGCATTAGAACAGGAATCAGACATTGAAGATGATGACCTGGGATACCCTATACTTCAAGATGAGTTTGAATTAGCATTAAAGGATCTGAAAAATGGTAAGGCGCCGGGTACATATAAGGCAAAAGCAGAAACTCTAAAAGCCGCTGGACAAGCAGTAACAGAACGTCTCTTTCGACTTGTAAGCTATATGTATGAGAAAGGTGAGATATCCAAAGATTTTAAACGTATCATCATAGTAACTATGCCAAAAAAAGCGACACAGGTAGATGTGAAAATTTTCAAACAATAAGTTTGACAGCACATGTTTCAAAAATATTAACTAGAATTGTACAAAGACGAATGGAAAAACGAGCAGAAGAAATACTGGGAGAAGATCAATTTGGGTTTAGGCGCAACAGTGGAACACGGGGGGCTATTTTAGCTTTGAGGGTGATAATGAAGAAAACAATAGAAAAGGGGGAAAGCGTGTATATAGGGTTTGTAGATCTGGAAAAAGCATTCGACAATGTAAAATGAAAAAAAATGTTTGAAATACTCAAAAAGATTGGAATGAGTCTTAGGGATGAATGCATGGGACATTGCTAATACGAAGAGGAAACAGCGGTAATAGAATTAGAGCAAGAAAGTAGAGAAGTAAATATTAGGAAAGGGGCGAGACAGGGATGTACCTTATCCCATTAATTTTTAACTTGTACATAGAAGAGGAAATGAATACTGTCAAATGCAGGAGGACTTTTGGAATTAATATACAGGGACAAAAGATTGATATGCTTAGATTTGCAAATGATATAGCAGTATTAGCATCTAGCAAACAAGGATTAGAAACTGCTCTTAATGAAATGGAAACAGTTCTAACAGAGGAATACGGTATGAAAATTAACAAAAATAAAACCTAAGTTCTGGTATGGAAAAGAGGGAAAATAGATCAAAAACAAGAATATAAATAGGTAACGAGAACTTACAAGAGGTTAAGGATTTCTGCTACCTAGGAAGCCAAATAACGCAAAATGGGAAAAGCATAAAAGATATAAAACAAAGATTAGCAGAAGGTCGTGCTACATGTAACAATAAAAAGCGACTACTGTGTTCAAAGACAACAAACATAGAAACAAGGAAAGGATTGCTTAAAATATATGTGTGTAGTACAGCACTGTATGGCTGTGAAGCCTGGACAGTAGGAGAAGCAGACAAGAAAAAAGTAGAAGCCTTTGAAATGTGGTGCTACAGATGAAGATATCATGGACAGACAAAGTTAAGAACAAAAAGGTTCTAGAAATGGTAGGGGAAGAGAGAAATACTACGGCATGAGGGCATAGTGCGGAACATATTAGAAGCAGAGATAGGGAAAAAAGAAGTAGAAGAAGACCTAGGTTAGACTACTGCACACAGATAATGAAAGATGTAGGGTGTACGAGTTTTAGGGAAATGTGTAGGCTAGCTCAGAATAGGAATCAATGAAGGTACGCTTCCAACCAGTCGCAAGATGAAAAAACTAATGACAAAAATAATAACTGTACTTAAACATGGTGATTATTATAAACAACTACAGATATTGGTTTTGTAATATTCTCAACTAATGTTAATTGTGCGAAAAGATTTACTTGAAAACTATTAATAAGGCAAATGTTTAAGTGTTGGTGAATCCTTGGCAGCCACAGGCTGCTTAATCCCCTTTGCATACCACTGAATCTTGGCGAAATAGGACATATTATTAGAAAACAAAAGAAGGGGATCCGAGCTGTATATAGGCTGCTGTGAGAATTTCAGGAAACTGTAGGCTATTTTAAAACATAAATAAGCTGAAGTACACGTCCAACCAGTTTCATGACGTAAAACCTAATGGCGAAAAAATAAACGCAGATAAATGTGATGATTATTATAAACAACTACAGGTGTTGGTTGTGAAATATTTTTAACTAATGTTGATTGTGCAAAAGGATAAATTGGAAAAACTATTAATTCGACAAAGGTTCAAGTACTGGAGGAACTTGGCAGCCAAAGGCTGCTTGCCGCTCTTCACATACCCCTGAATATCGCGGAAATAGGGTATATAACTGTAAAACAATAGAAGGTGACCGAACTGCATCAAACAAGAAACAACAGCAGCAATGTTTAAAGACAACAAACATAGATACAAGAAGAAAATTGTTCAAAGCATATGTATGGAGCACAGCGCAGTACGTCTATGAAATAATGGCAGTAAGAAAGGCATACAGAAAGAGATAGAAGCCTACTGGAATGTTGTGCTTCAGATGTATGATAATGGTAGCATGGACAGACAACATTAATAAGAAACAGGTAGAAATAGTAGCGGAATAAAAATATCTGTGGAAAACGAAAAAAAAAAAAGAGAAATAGAAGAACAGGATACGTTCTAAAGTATTTCTGGAGAATAGTACGGGAAATATTACAAGCAGAGATAGGAAAAGAGAGGTAGATGTAGACCGAGATTAGACTTTCGCACACAGATAGTGATAGGTGCAGACTGTGCAAATTTCAGGGAAATGTGTAGGTTGGTTCAGACTAGGAAACAATGAGGGTACGCGTCCAACCAGTTCTAGGACTGAAGACCTAATAATGATGACATGAAAAAATTAGAAACACTCCAAGCAGAATGTGATCGATTAACAGGCATTATAGTAAAGCAAGAAAAGGAACTACTATATATTGGCAACAGTTTCACTAAAAGTCAACTTCGCAAACTGAATTGTGGAAGAAAAATAAACTGGACTATGGATGACATTGCATCGTCTATTTCATTATAGGCTACAGGTCCACGCTCATACAGATTAATGCGAAAAAAAAGGTTTTCCTTTGCTCGGTAGTTTCAACGTTAAGTAGATGGGCTGGAAAGGTAAATGTATAGCAAGGTAAGTTTTTTATTGTAAATGTAGAATGTTGATATATTGAGCCTAACAGGTATCTTACATGTTGTCTTAAAAGTCATACAGGAGGTCAAATTTACCCAAATGGATAAAACTTGTGTATTTCTTTTTGACGAGATGAAGATATGAAATATCTATGATTGCGACAAAAAAAAGCGACACCACTTTAGGACCTTCAAAGTACGTTCAGGTAGTAGTGGCCCTAGGTATAATTGGAAGCAGCCGATCTTCTATAACTATAACTGTAAAACAAATAAAGATTTATTATTTGAGTTATAAAAAAAAGTAGAAGAAATTGGTTACCCAGCATACGCCAATAATTGTGACCTAAAAGGAAGCAATCGAGGTCTTTGGTCAGAATTAAATATTTCTGAGAAAAACCATGGTTTGTGAACCCAGCATCCAATAAAAAGTTTATGTTTATGTGGATACTGCTCACATGATAAAACAAATAAGAAACCATTTTCTCGACGCTGGATTTCTGGTTAATGAAAAAGTAGTTACTTCAAAACCAATTGTAGGTCTTTACAAAAACACAATAAAATTAAATTTGAATATTGCGCCCAAAATTAATGAACATCTTTAATTGTTAAAAGGCTCAAAAGCAGAAAGTAAAGTATGCTATCAAATTATTTTGGCTCACAGTAGCAAGAACTGATTCACGCATTGGGAGCTTGGAAGTACATGAAAACGACAATAATTGGTAGCAATGCTCGAAATTACTAAAGTTTAACGACTGGTTTAACGATTTTAATTCTAAGCTTACACAATGTGATGAACGAAACAGGTGCAAAGCCTATGGTTTGGCATTAACCGAACAAAATCACATTCTTGGCGATATCTTGGAGCTAGTAAGTAATATTAGAAAAATGAACATTAAAACTATATTACCTTTACAAAAAGAAATTATGATCAGCATTTGTTTATTAAAATGCCTATTTAATGACCTCGAGGACGATTTTAAAATTCAGAATATATTAATCTATTACCTAAATCAAGATCCGTTGGAAGGATTTTTCTCAATCATTCGATCAATTGGTGAACTTTATGATCATCCTATGGCTCTGCAATTTAATCACATACTTACAAATTACTTGATAAAACGAAACGACGAAATAAACTCCAATTCATAAAATGTTGAGTCCCAGAGGAGTGTATGCCAAATATTGCAATTGAATCTATTCACTCGCTATCGCAATATGTAGAGGATAATGACGCAGACAACGCAAAACTTGTCACTGGTGAAATTTTTGCTACTTTAGAAATAACTCAGGCATCCAGTAACTTTATAACAGATGAAGTAAGTGAAATTTAATACGATGGTTTAGAAAATCTTGCAGGATTCGTTGCTTATAAATTAAGACGCAATGAAACGCTTGGATACATTTTTAATTGCAATGATACTTTGCGAGTTACATATCCTCCATATTAAAATGTATATAAAATTAAACGCATTTATTATGTCTTAGTAATAGCATATTTCATAGTATTAAATGAAGGTTATTATTAAAGGTTAATCAGAGTTCCTATCAGAAATAAGAAAGGAAACGATTACTTTGTATTCCAGACGCAACCTGATACTGCAGGTGCAGAAACAATGAACTGCAATAAAGCAGTCTTAATCGAAATTAC
Source organism: Platerodrilus igneus (assembly GCA_036346225.1). Taxonomy (NCBI): domain Eukaryota; kingdom Metazoa; phylum Arthropoda; class Insecta; order Coleoptera; family Lycidae; genus Platerodrilus; species Platerodrilus igneus. The sequence continues at coordinate 12,084,328 of JARFIW010000791.1, forward strand.
GTAGAATAAAACATTGTATGATTATCGAGAAACTGTAGACAGAAAGATCTGCACTTTAGCACAAGATGAAGTGAGGTGGGAGCTTCATAAATACTGCAAGGTGCTCCTGATTGTCAGTCAGTCTTCGAACTTCGTAACTTTAACATAGTTGGCGTTCATGGATAAATCATGTGTCTGAAAGATAAATTTTTAAAAAGTGTAGAGAATTAGATTGGCTCTTTGATAAAGTTAATAGTTTCCATATAATAATAGGAAATTAATTTTTAAATAATCTCCTACAGCAATCTATTGATATAGATTTAAGTGAAGACGCCAAAAAGTTGTTCTTTAGATTAAGATGTATTTTAGAATAGGGATTTTAAATAAATATATTAAGGAATAAGCAAGCGTTAGGAAAAGGAAGCTTGTAAAAATCACTACTTAAGAAACAAACCTTTTATTTTGTAACGTTTATTATAATATTTAATATTATAGTTACTACAATATTATTATTACTGGAAATTGTAAATGTTTGTAAATATACTAACAATTTTATAAAAACAAGCAAAATTATTCGACCAACGGAGTGGTGTAAGTAAAAATCTGTGCTGCAATACAAGAGGGAACCCCTTCCCTACGTGTTAGCTTTTTCAGTCATATTGGCTAGTAAAAGTGAAACGTCTGATTAACCGCTAACCCTAATTTAACATAATAATATAAACCACTTAGCTTGTCACGCAGTGACGTCATGCGTCAACAACTACAAAATACTCATACCAATGTTTGTTATGGTATAATATAGTACAGTACAGTATTGTATAGGATAGTATAGTATAGTATAGTATAGTATAGTACAGTATAGTACAGTATAGTATAGTATAGTATAGTATAGTATAGTATAGTATAGTATAGTATAGTATAGTATAGTATAGTATAGTATAGTATAGTATAGTATAGTATAGTATAGTATGTATGGTATAGTATAGTATGGTATAGAAGTATAGTATAGTATAGTATAGTATGTATAGTATAGTATAGTATAGTATAGTATAGTATAGTATAGGTATATATATGGTATAGTATAGTATAGTATGAGTATAGTATAGTATAGTATGTATAGTATAGTATAGTATAGTATAGTATAGTATAGTATGTATAGTATAGTATAGTATAGTATAGTATAGTATAGTATAGTATAGTATAGTATAGGTATAGTATAGGTATGTATAGTATGTATGGTATAGTATGGTATCAGTATAGTATGTATAGTATAGGTATGTATGAGTATGAGTAGATGGTATGGTATAGGTATGTATGTATGGTATAGTATAGTATAATGTATAGTTATAATGTATAGGTATAGTATGGTATAGTATGGTATAGTATAGTATAGTATAGTATGTATGGTATAGTATAGTATAGTATGGTTAGTATGGTATAGAAGTATAGATGTACAGTATGGTACAGTATGGTACAGTATAGTATAAGTATAGGTACAGTATAGTACAGTATAGTATAGTAGAGTATAGGTATAGTAGGTATAGTATGGTATAGTAGTAGTACAGTATAGGTACAGTATAGGTACAGTATGGTATAGTATAGTATGTATAGTATAGTAGTATAGTATAGGTATAGTATAGTATAGTATAGTATGTATAGTATAGTATAGTATAGTATAGTATAGTATAGTATAGTAGTATAGTATAGTATAGTCTAGTATAGTATAGTATAGTATAGTATAGTATAGTATAGTATAGTATAGTATAGTATAGTTTAGTATAGTATAGTATAGTATAGTATAGTATAGTATAGTATAGTATAGTCTAGTATAGTATAGTATAGTATAGTATAGTATAGTATACTAAAGTATAGAATAGAATAGTAAAATATAGTATTACGCTATGAATGGGTGTCAAAATTATTCAGGTAAAAAAAACTCGCTTCCTGGCCAATGTAGTACCATCGGGTGGAGCAATAAAAAATCACATGTAAGGTGCGTTTCTGGCTAGGCAGTCGATCCAGTGATCAGAACAAAAAAAGAGATGGTTCGGTGACAGTAGTTTATGTCAAGGGGAGGTTACATGATTGCCGTTTTTATAAGTGTGGAAATCGATTAGTGGTTGTAATCCGATTTTTTATAATACCAGAAGCATTTCTCCAATACCTCATCGCAACCTAGATTAATATTCTTGTTAGCTTCTGTACGTTCTCAATAAACACAAATGAAAGCAAATAAATTAGGGCCATTAATCCCTTCGACAAGACATTGAGAAGGGAGGAAGAAGAAGCAATGACACAGTCTTATCAGTACCAACATAGCATTACTCGTCATGGAATAAGCATAAGAGACCTAATCTACTTTGCCGCGGAACAAAGTAACGAATATTCGTTGGCATTTCGGTAGAATATCTTATATCTTATATATCTTATATATATTGCTTAGGGTCTAAGCTACCTTTGTGTAATTCAATTAGTTTTTCAATTTCCACACAACCTTTCTGCTCAATATGCAACAAAAAATTGAATTTCTAAACACGTGAGACATTAATCGAATAGTGGTTTAGATAATCGACATGACTTAAATTAGAACCCTTACTGTATTCAATTTCATAGTCGAAGTCTTGCATGTAAGTTCGTCAATGGGCAACTCTTGGGAATGTCTTTTTTATTTACTGTTGCTTTCACTGAATTTCAATCGGTATCAATAGTAAACTTTATACTTACTAGATAAACACGAAAATGTTTTAAGTAATTAATTCACTATCGCCAACGTTTCCAACACGTGGGTATGTTATTTTGCCTAAGTCGAAGAGGTAGGGTTACTGAAATATTCGATTACTCCGTTTTGGCAGGAATGTTTCTGAAACGTATTCCTACAAAACCCAACGAACTAGCATTTGTATGTAATTTTGTTGGTACATTGTGATCAAAAGCTACAAGAAACAGTTCCGAAGTAATTGATGGAATAACATAATTTTTTGCTGCTTCATGTTCATTAGACTATTAAAAGAGAGTATTATTTTTAGTTATTGGGGTTATGCAAGCAGTTTTAGTAGCAAATTATGTACGAATTTTTGAAACTGTCTGTTCAGACCCAAATAGGCCTTACTTGTTTTACGCTACATGACAACTTGACTTGTATAAAGCTTCAACCTTTCTAATTCCCGGCCTGATGCCGTCGTTAGATATTTCTCTACTAAGAAATTCAGGTTGTAGCTGAAGAAAAGTACATTTTGAAATATTCAAAGAAAAAACAGATCTTAGTAAACATTTTAAGACTAATTAAAGACGTTCCAGGTTTTCCTAAACAGTTTCTGATGGAACTAATATGTCGTCGATATTAACAACTGCAAAAGTACATTTCAAATAACCTAAAACATTGTTAAGAGCCCTCTGAAAAATAGGCTTTGAATGTACTAAACCAAAAGACATTCGTAAAAACTCTTACGTTCCTTCATGCGCTGCTAATGCAGTTATTTATACTAAGTAAATCCGTATCAATTGGTATCTGATAATACCCGTATGCCAAATCGAGTGTGGTAAAATATTATCGTCTACCCAATCGGTCCAACTGATTGTCCTTGAGAGGAGATGATATATATCTTTGAACGTTCCATAAAATCTACGTACACACGATAATATGGATTGTTTTACTAGTAAAATGGGGGTAGCGTACTCTGAATTACTTTCTCGTATAATGCCATTTGATTGTAAATCATTAACAATCTTTGAACTTCAGCACTTTCGCTTGCGACGGGCCAATAGGGATTCCGATTTACTACAAAATAGTCGATCTGCTTAATTTCCAAGTAGGTATTATTAACAACAGAAGCAGTTTATCCCGTAGCAATAATATCAGAAAAACCTTGTAATACATTTTTAACTTATTGAAGAAACTTAGAGGCATTTTATTTGGTTATCAATATCACAGACAATTCTTAAAATACCAGGCAGTTGACGGTTTATAAGCAGTGACCGCTGATAAGGAACTCTGTAAACAAGATACATCCTATAGTAACAGCGTAATCCAAATTACCACCAGGTATCAAAACAGAATTCGACCTTGTGTGATTTTCCATAATTTCTACATCTGCTTCAAATTTGTACCTTGAGAAAATATTACCAGCAATACCATTTAGAGTATGACTATGTGGAATCATTTTAGGAAGAAATATTTCGGCAAATTCGTCAGATATAAGCAAAACATCTGCACCAGTATCAATGAGTCCTATATAGATTTGGTTATTAATTTTAATCTTGATGGAAATAGATTTATCAAACAAAATAAAATTAACGTTTGTCTTTTATCAATTGATTCCTTTAAAAAGCAATTTTCAATTATGTGACCAGTTGAAATGTTTCATATATTTTCATTATATTACTCGGTGGACTGTGGTCTTGGGCGCCAGTGAAACGCAAGTGGATTCTCCACGTCAGGGGCTCTAGTAGAACAAAATTGGACGCAAGCAAGTGTTATATTACTTGCCCACTAACTGTACCAACGACTAGCTAGTAGTTCAATTCACGGGAGAGCATAAGTTTTGGCATGGGTGTAATATGGAAACTTAAAATTTCAGAAGAAAACAGGATGCCACAGCATCTTTAAGCCTGAATAAAAATGAATTTGACTGAGGGGAGTTGCAGGAACCCTCTAACAATTAACTCATGATCTACAAACAAATTATAAATAACTTACTATAAATACTTTCTAAATCGGTTTGATTACCAACCTACCACAACATATTGTCAGCGTTGACTCTGAAAAGAAAGTCATATAATTAAATTTATCATCGCAGACACTTGGTGCTTGTACAAGGTGAAGCGCACGTGATGAACTAAAATTAAAAAAATAAAGAAGGCTCAATATGAGCGCTAGCTTCACTCAGTTAGTTTTATCTGTTATAGTATTATTTCCTTTCTATTTATTATTTTTTTGAAATGCAAACTGCCGTTTCTTATGCATAAATAATGTTGTTTTATTTTAGCTACTATTGTGTTGTATATCATCGGTATAATAAATGTTCGATTTTTTATTTTATTCTTTGGATTTCTGTACCTCCCTTAATTTGAAGGTACAGTGGCGCCCAATTATTTTTTAGTCTTTACTATCATTTACAGTAAATCACCTCTTGCTCATTGCTTTCCGCTGAAGTGAAGTTTAGAGCTACACCACAAACATTCATCTTCGGCCTCTGGCGGTAAGGATCAGTTTAGTTTAAATATTTTGAAATTTAGTAATATTTCATGTACTTTGAAAAGTATGAAGAATGTGCTCTTCGGAAATGTTGTTCATTACATATGTTTTAATTTAGAAAATTTGAGCTGCTAGTAGTGACAAAAGCTATCAAAGTTGAAACTTTGCTCTCTGTTCAAATTAGCGAAATGCAATCACACCAAATTCCTAAAAGTTCAAAACCATATTTCAAACGCTGTAACACCAGACTTTGATTACACTTTGAACAAATATCCTATTATAGTAGTGATAACATTAATGCATATATGCCAGTTTACCTTCAAAGTTGAATTTCCTAAACCAGTATTGTTCGATTTACTCCAGTATTAGCTGGGGCTTGCATATATTAATTAGGTTTGATTATGCCCATAAGCCTAAAAGAACACTATCAGAGTCGCTATCCTGATATAGTGTTCTGGAAATCTTTACATTTTCAGTTGAGACTATTGTAAAAACCAGAGACTAATCGCAATTGGTTGGCGTCCAAGAAAGTTATGAATATTATTTGACGATAGCATTTCAACCCTATGCAAGCACTTACTTTATCTCCTGAGTTAGTCAGCAACATCTATACCTTGTTGTTTACAGGCGACAGTAATGAGTTTTCGGAATTACAGAATTTTATACAAGGTATTTCACTGAGCTTCTAAGTAAAGTACCTACTTTGTGTTTTGAGTCGAACTTGTATGACGTTGCTACTTTCTATTCAGAATTGCTTAAAATACCAGTAACTTCTGCTTAAAAAAATTTGTTAATCAATGTGAATAAGCTTAGCGTTCATTAGCTAACGATTTGAATATAGAAGCCGCGTGTCATAATATCAATGTTAGTTGTAATACAACAAATGCAAATTTCTCTCCAAAAATATAACCACTTAAATCAGATTTAACAAATTCAAATTATGTAATTGACAATATTATTTGCAAAACGAGTACCATTTTCGATATTCAAAAAGGTATTTGAAATTGTTATTGCTTTATATGTAAGACTAAAAGATATAGCTTTCCTGTTAGATGCTATTCGCCAACAATAAGAAGCTACCAGTAAAAACTTGTAGGCAAGCCTGGCAAAAAACTGTTTAACTATCCACTTATCGTTGATAAAAAAACTCAGTTAAGAACTAGCACTCTCTAGAACTTACTTAAACGTCATTTAGTATCTCCAAGCAAATGCTGAAGTATCAAAAACGTTTAACGAAGATGACTAGAAATTTAGGATTTCAACGTGTGCTCTCTTTTGCACAATTTTATTTCAAAAGCCATATCATTCTTAATTCTCGTGACATTATAGAAGATAACATAATTCCACACGCTTGCACTTTGAAGTATGGATTTTAAGTGTTTACCCAGCTTATAATTTTTATGAGCAATTATTTACAACGTATAGCTCCTGCTAAACATTCTGTTGGCTTCGTGATAAACTTTATCAAAAAAGACCTGTCAATACCTTATTTGTAGCATATACCTTTAAGTCTTGCTCATTCATTCTGACGTCAGTGTCTACGTAAATTGTCGTACACATAAGATAAACAGTTTAAGCTTCAAAAATTTTTTTCAGATAACACTGAGTGGCATAAAAGTAATAGCAGTAGTATATTGAACACAAAAAATTTCTTTGTTTTTGTCTTTGATCATCATCTGACAACGTTATCAAGTGAGGACAGGATGAAGAATCTAACTATAGCTGTGATTTTTGTGACTGTAAGTATGCTTACATTAATACTATTTTAACCATGTAATCTTCTTTAATTAGATAATCAGCAAGTGAGCGTACAAAACTGTAAACTATTCAAAAAACGTTTTATACGTTCTGAGTATGTGATAGTTTTTCCTATTTATTTTAGAAATGAGTCAAAAAGTTTTACAAATTGTATATTACGGTAAACATTGGATGCCTCGAGTTCTTATAACAGCAGTAGACACATGTCTTCGTCATTGATGCTTTTCACATTTCACCCGAATGTCCAGAACGTGTAATTTTTAAACACATAACCATGGTAACACAATTTTTCTTTTTCAAGTAGAAAATAATGTGTAGCCATAGTCAACCTCAGTTCTCTACAATTCTCAATACTGAATTAACTTTGCAATAGCCGTTCATTATCTATATCTTGTTAATCTGGTTGGCTTGAACCAATTCCTTCATCCACCAATTTTTTTCCGCTCCTCTGCGCTCCACTGCTTGCTTGAATACTGTTTTTGCAGTAAATATAATCATAATTTTGTCACACTTTCTTTAAATCACGCTACTGATATGTACGTATTTGAACAATCCTCTAGATTCTGCCCTCTATTTAGCCCATCTTGAAGATTTTCTCCAGCACTATATCCCAAATACTTTGAATTTTAACTTTTTTACCTAACGTCTACGTTTCGTAACCGTTAGTTTTACCTACTACAAATTCTTACTAACATCTAGAGTATTTCTAGAAATGAGTACCCCGTTTTGGGCCTAAATGCTTCTTTTAATCAAGCTTTTATATTTGTACAATCAAACTGCTATTCGAGATCAAATTCTCTAGGTAACAATCCCAATATAGCTTATACAAGAACAAAAATATTTTTGAAATTTCAATGAGGTTGATTTAGTCTTGAACTTTGAAATATCTTGCGACGTCATTTCCTTTTTCTAAGAGTCTTCAGAGTTCAAGAGCATGTACCACTTTGTAATCTACCGCAGGCTATTTATTACTAGGAATAGAATGAATGAGGGTCTTATAGTTATAATGTCTCTAAGAAATTGAAGGAGGTAATATATTGCTAGAAAAATGATGTTTGGAGAGGGGAGAAGGAGGTTTATTGGTGTCTTGAAGTCATGTCTAGTGTGTCAAGATCAGTAAATGGGAGAATAGGTGGTGGACAGTAAACTGGAACATAATGGATGGTGATTATATTAAAAGAATGTAGTTTGAAACGAAATTTATCATTGCCGATTAGAAATTAGATTGTAGGGTTACTGCTTAAGTGGGTATGAAAAGATAATTCAGTGAAGGTGAGGAAAATTTTCTATGTGTGCCAGTAAAACACAGGGTCTAGGGTTTTTGTCGTACGTAAAGTTAAGGAATAATGGATCGATTGCTTTTTAATTACGTAGTTAGACAATAATTGAAGTTGGATTTTAATTAAGTAACAAAATCCCCTTATTTTTCTGTTTGTTTGCTTATTATTCCGGAACAAACAATACCTGGTTGGTATCCCAACATATCTCGTGTAAACCTACAAATTTAATATAAATTTTAATGAGGTAAATAAGCGTTGAATGTAAAATATTTTGCCGCATATTTCTTCTTTCAAAGCATCTTGGAGGTAATAGAGTGAGTACTACTTTCTAGTCTACTGCAGGTTATGACCAGGAATAGAGTTAAATCATTGGGGTTTTGTAGTTAGGACTCTTTCAGGAAATTGTTTAGTTGAAATATCGTTAGAGAAGAAATGTTTGGGAGCGGCAAAAAGGTAGCTAATTCGCCGTCTTCAAGAAACGTCAAATGCGTCTGGATAGGAAATAGAAAACAAACGGGAGAGGATTTAAAGGGTGCTGTTTAATGCACAGGAGCATTGAGAAAAGCTGTAATAATTTGTAACGAAATTCACCATGGCCCGTAAAATTTCGTATGTGTATTCCAATAACCAGTAAGGCTCAGGATTCTTAAAATAGATAAAATAGAAAGTTATGAATAAGAGTTTCTAATTCTGGTGCTGTAAGGGTAACTATGTTAAGTCTCAGGGGATGGAATGCGTTTCATCACCATTAGGTCTTCAGTCCGGTACTAGTTAAACGCGTAAACCCATAGTTTCCTATTCTGATCTAACCTACACATTTCCCTGAAATTTTAATAGTCTGCATCTTTCACAACCTGCGTGCAATAGTCTGATCTGGGTGTACCTCAAACTTTTATTTTTCCTATCTCTGCTTGTAATATATTCCTCGCTACTCCCCAAAAATTCCTTAGAACGTATCCTGCTTTTCTATTCCTACTATTTCTTTTGTTTCCCACAGTTATCTTTAATCCCATACTATTTTTATAACTCCATTGTTATTAACTTTATCTGTCCATGATCATCATACATCTGAAGCACAACATACCAAAGGGCTTCTATCGTTTTTCTGTCTGTTTCTTCTGCTCCTCTATTTTATAGGCGTACTGTAATGTGCTTCACATATATCCTTTCAACAATTTTCTGCTTATTTCTATGTTTGTTGTCTTCGAACGTAGTCGCTGCTCTCCCCAGTTAGGTGCAGTTTGGTTGCTCTTTTATTATTTACAAATATATGCCCTATTTTTCCGATATTCAGTGGTATATCAATGAGGAGGCGGTTCCGTGGCGTAGTTGGTATGCATGTGACTACTAGGCCCAAGATCCCGGGTTCGAATCCCGACACGGTTCGCTTGAAAAATGTTAGGCGAGCATCTTTCACAAAAATACGCCTTCGTTCGGATGAGAGGTGAAATGGAGGTCCCAAGTGGGAGTGTTATCATGAACGTTAGAGATCACTACCTTGCTTGGAACAGCAAAAGTTTGGCAAAATTCAATATTTCCAGGTAAAAAACTCGCTTTCCTGGCCAGTGGAGTACCTTCGGGTGGAACATTGGAAAATTACATGTAAGGGTATGTGAAGGAGGGAGGGACGGCTTTGTAGTGTAGTTGGTATGCGTGTGACTACTGTACCCAAAGTCCTGGGTACAAATCCCAACACGGTCTGCTTGAAAAATGTTAGGTAAGCATTTTTCACAAAAATACGCCCTTGTTCGGATGAGATGTAAAATGGAGGTCCCGTGTGCGAGTGTTGTCACGCACGTTAAAGATCCCTACCTTGCTTGCAACAGCAAAGGTTTGGCAAAACTCAAAATTTCCAGGTAAAAAAATTCGCTTTCCTGGCCAATGTAGTACCTTCGGGTGGAGCATTGAAAAAATCAAATGTAGGGTATGTGAAGGGGGTTAAGCAGCTTGCGTCTACCAAGATCCTCAACACTTGAACATTTGCCAAATTAATAGTTTTACAATGTATCCTTTCGCACAATCAAAATCAGTGGGAAATATTTCAAAACCAACACCTGTAGTTGTTTATAATAATCATCACATTTAAGTGGAATTATTTTTTCGTCACTAGGTTTTCCCCGTTGAAACTGGTTGACCTCGAACCACCACTTATATTTATATTCTAAGCTAGCCTACACAGTTCCCTGAAGTTCTCACAGCCTAAATACAGCTACGTTCCCCTTCTATTGTTTTCTAATTAATTGCCCCATTTCACCGAAATTCAGTGATATGTGACTTCCAAGATCCTCCAAATACTTAGAGATTTACCGAATTAAAAGTTTTCCAGTAAATCTTTTCGCACAACTAACATTAGTTGAAAATATTGCAAAACCAATACCTGTAGTTGGTTATAATAATCATCAGGTTTAGGTACAGTTATTTTTTTCGTTATTAGGTTTTCCATCTTGGAACCGGTTGGACGCGTACCTCCATTGTCATCGATTCTGAGCTAGCCTACACATTTCTCTGAGATTCCCACAGCTTACATCTTTCACTATCTGTGTGCAATAGTATAACCAAGGTCTACCTCTCTCTCTCTCTTTTCTATCTCTGGTTCTAATATATTCCACACTATTACCTCGTGCCTTAGTATGTGGACTATAATTCTATCTCTCCTATTTTTGCTGTTTTCCACATATTTCTTTCTTCGCCTACCATTTCTAGTACCTCTTTGTTCTTAGCTTTATCTGTCTATGATATCTTCGTCATACGTCTGTAGCACCACATTTCAAAGGCTTCTCTTTAATCTATCCGCTTTTCCTAATGTCTAAGTTTCACAGCATTACAGTGCTGTAATCCACACATATATTTTAAGCAATCTCTTTCTCGTTTTTACGTTTGCTGTTTTTGAACTCAGTAGTTACTGTTTCTTATTAAATTTAGCACGACCTTTTGCTAATCTTTGTTTTATATGGTTTGTGCTCTTCTCATCTTGCGCTATTTGGCTTCCTAGGTAGCAGAAATCCTTAACCTCTTGTAGGTTCTCGTTATCTATTTGTATTCTAGTTTTTGATTTATTCTTCCCTCTTTTACATACAAGTACTACTACAAGATTACATCAGCGTATAAAACTGAGTCGGAGAAGATTAGTGCGGTTCCAAACGATGTAAATTTTATGGCTCCCTGTAGTATATAAGTGGCCTTTCGGTATGAGTAACTTAGAATTATGTGCGGAAATAAATTGCTTGTTTAGAAGAGATCAGATTCAACTTGTTATATACGGTTGAATGCAACTATTTCAAGCGAAAAGCACGAGTTACCGTGAGTTATAAATATTAGGACATATTCCAGGCATAGCTAGAGTATTTGGAATCTAAAGGTCTATGATAGGATTAATTTTTAGGTTTTACAAAAATGGAAACGAAATGGAGCTTTAGGGCAATCCCAGGTTAAGCTTTTGGTTATATAGTCGCGGTTGATTTGAAGAGTCGTTGTTTGGGAAATGAAGCAGGAAAGTATGAGAACGTAAATTTGCAGTTATTAGCTGATTAAAATATTGGGCAACTGTAGATCATAGAAAGCAAAACCGAAAAAAAAATTCAATGACGTATTTATGGGTTGAAGGTTTAACTCCAGACATTAGAGTGCATTGTGAACTCGGCATTCGACTGTTTTTAAAACCATTTTGGTTACTGGAGGTTAGAAAATGTGATTTTATGTAGCAAGTTAGTTTGTGGTGAATTATTCGCTGTAAAATCTTGTTTGGGGTATATGAAAGTACAATCGATCCGTAGGGCATTGAATAGTCACGGCGTTTATTAGATTCAGGGATACGTGTTATAGTTGCTTGGTTGTTATGGATGTAACGAAGCACTGAATTGTGTCAAAATTGAAGGGTGCCAAACTGTCTGTCATCGTAATTTCCTATGATGCCATTGCTATCGGAAAACAGGTTTTCCTCATAGAATTCCCTTGAGGAAGCGGCATATTCTTTATAATTAGCTGACATTACCTACTTCCTAAATAAATTAAAATCAAATACAAACTAAACTTAAACTCTATTAACACAAAATAATATCGGTGCACATACAAATACTCTTTTCTAAAAATGATTTCTTAACCCAAATTCTGGCCAGCTATTGCTAAAATAAAAACCCTTAAGGAAAGTCTTAAAAAACCTTAAACCTAGGCCATTGACAAAGCTATTCGTAACTTTAAATTTATTCCGCTTTTACTCTTTTTCACGTAGATTTGACCAAATAGTAATAATTAACTTAATCAATTTGTTTTGTTACGATGGTTTTAATATAGGTTAAAGGAGCAGATTGGAGTTTTTATTTGTGTATATTTTAAGTTAGTGATTGCAGGGAAAATACTAGTGTACATAATGCTCTAACAATCTGTATTGCAGAATTTGATAACTATTTTGGTATCTTTTCTGCGATCACCCACTTTCTAGTGAGATAAGATAAATTCCATGTAGGTTAGCGTTCAACATTTTTTTTTTATTGGAATGAAGGTTTAAAGACCTTTCCAGGTAAGTGCAAGTGTTAGATTTTTTATTATGGTACTCGCTATTTTCTGAATATAACGATAGCCCAGGGTTTAGTTGGTTGGTAAATGGCTAAGAGAAAAAGGACACTCCTATTTAGGTAAACGGCTAACTTTGAATATTACTTCATAAGTCTGGCACGAAACGGGGTTGTGAGTCATTCATCACTCAACACACTAAAGGTAGGGGGCGCCACAACATTTACGTTATAATGACACGGAAGAAAAGTCCTGGGGAATACTCAGAAACTCCTTTGACACTCAAATGAATCTCCACACTAAAAAGGGACTGTTCTACCAACCCTTTGTACTCTATGCCTGAAAAGCAAATAAATAATTACTTAAACCAAGATCACTTTCTGGTTCCCCACCTAGACACAAACAAACGGAAAACAACATTTTCCTAGAGTGTAAATGGTCCATCAATACTTTAGTTTTGAGGCATTAATTGTAGCGTGAAAAACCACTTGTAAGTAATCAGCTCTTTTTAAATCCATGTTTAAATCTTTTGGTAAAATTCAATAACTATCGTATTTCCAAAATAGCAATAATTGTATAACAAAAGCATTACAATTAGTGTCGCAACACAAAACAAGTTCGGGGAAAACTTTCCTAAGGAATTGTTTGAGAAATAATAATAAAGTATAAAGTTCTAGTTTGTCATAAATTTGTTGCTTACAAATGATCAAATTCGGACAACCCTAAATAAATCTGGTATTACAAGTTTTTTTTATTCCATTCAGGTCTAATTGGACTCAAATTTACTATATCAGTAAGTTAAAAACGTAGTGCAATATTAATCAAAGGGTCTAGTGACTAAAGGTTAGTACTTTGTTAAGCAAAATTAATAATTGGATTTTCATTGTTACTCAAGAAATTTTATGTTTTCAATTTACAACAAAAACAAAAAGTAGCGGTTGTTCTACTCTATAAAAATTTAACGTATTCTGTTAGGAAAGTTGTAATTTCTTACTAAAACGTTTAGCTTCAAGGAATGAATACTATTTTTAGGACTTCCGATAACATATGAAATAAATCGCTTACCCCTTTCCATACATTCGAAATAGAACGGAACCAAATCTCTTTAAAAGGGGACGGTCGGCAACACCTACTACTGCTCTTGAAAGGTTGACCTTATAAGCAATTCTAATCTCCAAGAAGGTGTATATCCTTGTTACGTCATCCAAGGACAACGCAAAGTAATTTTCCATTGAATCCAATCATAAGATTTTCTTAGTCTCAATAATTTAATTAGCAAAAATTGTTTCTTTATTACGATTTAATTCCAACGCAAGAATTTTAGTGAACGAAATATATGGTATTAGGTTAGGGAAACTCTAAATTGTTGCACTAAAATACCAAACAAAGAATTAGTCTCTTAAATATTCAATTTCTACTGACCATTGTTACCCGCGGACGGAGTACCTATCTAATTAAGAATAGAATTTAGACTTTCAGCGTCTCCACTCAAATTTTCAGTCCCAAACCATTTACCCCTTCAACAAATTGTGTGAATGGGACCCCAGTAGACGATTCGCATAATGATGAAACTTACTAGTTTGAATCAAATACAGGATGATACAAAATTATGCTAAATATTTAAGTTTAGGTGATAAATGTTTATAACGTCCTTCTCCGCTGCGCATTCCACATCTTTTGTTAGTTGGGCTTTTGGAGAAATTTGTAGAAGCACGTTCGCCTTTTTCGCTATGTAGCTCTTGAAGTCAAGTTTTTTACGTTCTTTGGTTATCGCTAATCTAGCGGATTTGTATTGAGTTATTATATCAATATATACCGCTTATGAACCTTAAGTTGTGCCAGAGATTTTACTCAATGCATTTCGTAAAATGTAATTACTAGTTACGCCGTTAAAAAATCGATAATACTTGTGACGAATTAGTATTTATTTTACCGGACCGTGTGTCTGAAAGTGTTTTTGCAAGTCGTTCCACGTGTGCTTAATTGGTTTATTGTTGGTTATTATACCCGCCAACCCATGTTTACGTATGTCAGCTGTTGATGTCAATTATATTTGGAATTTAAGCAGGTTGGGTTAACAAAAACCTTAAAAGTACATTTACCGTTAACATGTACTACTCTATTAATTGGGAAAAGAAACCACAATATGTAACTACACACGTGCATGAAGGCAGTTTAATTAAGCTCAACACCTCTTACTTTGTGTAGTGGTAGGACGCATCTGGCAAGGTAAGAATTTGTAAAATAGAATTTACTGTGATACCATCTTTGTCAAAAGCGCAGACGCTGTGCGCTAAAATTTTATTTGTCATTATAATTCAAAAGTATGAACATTGGATTTAATCATACCACTTCATAAGTGTTTTATGAATTTTAATGTTACAGTTGTTTACAAAAAAAACATTATTTTCCGCAACTGTAACAGAAACATAATGATTCAAGTAGAGTTACATTTATTGTACAATTTGTTGCTTTAACGATCGCCTGCACGAGGCATTTTGTTGACTAGACACAAACATAAGTTCGATTATCTGTTAGTAGGTCTGGCCAGCGCGAAATTATCATAGTAACTTTTTAATCTTGATTTAATAATAGTATTTAAATTTTCTGAACAAAACCTCTTATATTTTTTTTTTATGCTATATAAATGTTTGATCTTGCATACTAAAGTATGCCATGAATTTCTTTTACTAAAATATATATTTCTTTCAGTAAACGTTTATGAATAGAGTTAAATTGAATTATTGACGTGTATAATTTGTGAGACGATTTAAAGTGTTAGGGTGGGTCCAGTCCCACTACACTGCAAGATTCTTACTTTTTATTTCGAACTTTGAGAGTATTTCATTCAGTGCGGAAATTCCTTTGTTACATCTAGCGTATCGATATTGCTGATGGTGCCCATTTGATTTTATCATTATTTTCTTTTTAAAGATTATTTACCATTTGTATTTCAGGGCTGTTGGTAACCCCAAACTACGAGTTTCCACTATATTCACCGATTTTTATCCTTTTTGTGCTGTCGTAGTACCAAACAGACCTGTAACACTATCACCAAATTCAGCACCTTCTTGAGAAGAAACCTAAGACGGAAAGCGATAAAGATGCCTTCTTCTGCACAGCTCAATATTTCAAGCTGCTGGTAAAAGTGTTTTTTCGCTGCCCAGGAAACTACTTTTCTCATTCAGGCTAAAGAGTTGTTTCTCATTGTTCTATGACGGCTGTACGTCCGCTAATAGCCAATCGCAACGATTTCAACTCGTGTTAAAAAGTCAATACTCATTGGCCTACGACGATTAAGTAAGCACCGAAAGGCAATCACATAATTTTCAACAGGAGATCACGTTATTGTTCAGAAAAGGCGTTTAATTTAAATATAAGGTTATAATAAAGATACACATAAAAATTGAAAATTAAAGGAGATTTAATGCGCGAGATAGGTTTTGGGCCCCTTGAAGCTTCTTTTTGAAAACGCTTTTTTTCCAAAAAAAGCTCTTCTATCAATTTTATTTAAACAGAAATTACAAATGGTTTCAATAAAAAGTAAGTTATATTAATTAACGTATTAAAATCAAAAATAATCAAAATTATTATTCACTAATTTAAATTAACTAAAACTAGAATGAGTAGCTTGAACAACCAACAATGTTAAAGTTATGGAGCTCGAGACTGACTCTAAACTAATAATTACATTTGAACAACTAACAATGTAAAAGTTTGAAGTTCTCGGATTGACTGACCATTATGGGGTTCTCAGGGTATTTATGCTATCCCTGCTCTTACATCTACGTGTGGGAAATGCAGATCTCATGTCTGCTATTTCTTGATACAATACAAAGTATTACTTTTTAATAAGCATAATTCTAACAATTGGTTTCTTATAGTCTATTGTGACCAGCACCTGCAGTGTCATATTGCGTCTGGAACACAAAATAACTATTTCCGTTTTCATGTCTGGTTAATGAACTTCCATTAACCTTTTATAACATGTCCTTCAATTATACACTGTAACAATCTATTTCTAAAGACATTATAGTTTTATTTGAATATACATATATATTAATTTGGGGGATGTGTAACTCGCGTCAAAGTGAAAGGTATTAAAATATTATTAATTGTTAATTTCTAGTATTGTAACATATCTTTTATGATAGAACACGCGACCCCCACCTGTTGTGAATATATGCCGCGCAGTGCTGTGCCGTGTGCTATCAAGTTGTATCGAGAGTATCGTTTAAGCCGTTGTGGCGTAATGAAGCGACTCTCTTGCGTGCTCGCGTTTCGGGTATGAGTTGGCTTCTTTTGTACATTAAGATACCATACAAACTATTATTGTTCATTGCTTTTGTATAAAGTGTATAGTTTGTTAAAATGTGTAAACACTCACTTAAGTTTTTATATGTTTATCGGTTCAGTTTCATTAATTATAAATAGTTACTACGTGTGTGCTTTATTTTAAAGATCACCGAACCCTACCCCTGAGATTATCACAAAGCTAGCCAGATAAATAATCTACCGCGTCCCTAATTAAATAAAAACCTCACATAATTTGTCACCCAACCCGTGGCATTTGAAATAAGCGCGCATATGTTTTCGATAAACTATTAAAAGTGTTGTGTTTTCAAGCAAGGTCGAGGTGCAGACGGAATAAGGATTTGGTTTTGTAAACACCTGCTTGCCTGGTTTGTAGATAAGGATGTATACAACAGAAAAGGTATTTATGTATCTTTCAGTGGCTTTAACTGTTTTTAAGTTTTGTATTGCTTATAAAACTGCTTGTTTATATATTGTTTGAAGTATGTATAGCAATTTCAAAAATGTTCGTATTAGATAGAACTATAAACAGTGTCTTATGAAACTTGTAGTGTTTCTTAATTTAATGACTGTTCTGATAATATTTTGTTCGGTAAACGTGTACATTATAACGTAATCGCAATCGCGCTCGCGTTTTGTTTCAACCAGAAGCATACCTGAGATTGTGGTAACCAACCCCTTTGGAAGGACAGCTTGGTTGTAAAGCGTTTTTACGGGTTATAATTATTTTGATAATTTTATTTACAAACCCGTATGTCACACGATTATTTTTTAAGAAGTAAACAAACTTCCACAAACATGAATGATTCAACGAGTGAATCTGTGACTTTGTCCAAGGAACAGTTTGAAGCATTGTTACAAAGTATCCGTAGTGTAAATATTAATAACGTTAACCCTCCAGCAGCGACAGGAAACTTTTCACAGTGTCTTTCGCGTTTTGATGGTAAAAAAGGCACAGATGTGAACGCATTTATTGACGCAATTGAAGTTTACAAAGATTGTTCGCAAGTAAATGATTCTAATGCTCTTCGAGGACTTTCTATGCTTTTATGTGGATTTGCATCGTCTTGGTGGCAAGGTGTGAAAGCCGATGTAAACAATTGGACTGATGCTTTAGCTTTATTACGTACCACGTTTGGACCTAAAAAACCTCCATATCGTGTTTATAGAGAATTATTTTCTCGGGAGCAAGATGCTTGCATTCCGACGGACGTTTTCGTTTGTCAATGTCGTAATATTTTAGCAAATTTACCTGTTAACACTTTAAGTGAAGGCTATACAGTTAGATATGGTGTATGGACTTTTAAATATTCAGATACGTGAGAAAATTCCTCGCGATAGTGTTAATTCTTTTACTGAACTTTTGGAACGCGCGCGTTTGATTGAAGAGACTTTCGTGGAAAAACGTATTGATCGCGCTGAAAATCATAAATCAGTGGATAAAGTAATTTCTAAAAATACGAAATCAACCCATAATGTTCGATGTGGTTACTGTAAGACATTTGGTCATAAAACAGATGATTGTCGTAAATTAGCTCGCAAAGAGACTACTCAAGTAAACAATACAATTAGTGCTAACCCTATTTCGTGTTTTGGTTGTGGAAACCGGGTTATATTCGCGCTAACTGTCCGAAATGTAAAACTACAGAAAATACGCAAGAAGTGAATTCCATGGAATTCTGTGGTATATATTTAAAAGATAGGCTGGTTAAACCCCGCCCTCGTCCTACTTTATATGTGCAAATATTAGGTATGTCTGGCACTGGTATTATAGATACTGCTGCAAAACAAAGTGTTGCTAGCGACTCATTGCATAAAGCCTTGTTGGCAAAAGGTCAAAAGTTTTACGAAGATCAAGTTACGGTTAAACTTGCTGACGGAAGCACTTCGTTCCAAAATATCTTAGTAACCAATGTAAATGTTTTTCTAAATGGTCGTTCCATTACCACATCTTTCATTGTTTTACCTCATGCTAAGAACAACTTGACTTTATTTGGCATAGATTTTCTTGAGGACGCAAAACTTGTTTTAGACATTTCCAACCGTACGTGGAATTTTGCAGACAACGCAAAACAGAAATTTGTGTTAGATTTTGAAATAGTGAACTGCAAGCCGCACATTGCTATAAATTCCATTAGTGCGTTACGTTCTAACGAAGGAACCATGCTTGATGCTTCCCAAGTTTCTCGTTTAGACCGCTTAGTTAAAGCAAACGAAAATACTTTCCGACTAGGGGAGGACCACCCCATTTACGGAACACAGAATAGAAACAGCGGATCACCCGCCTATTGCTGTCCCACCATACCGTATGTCGCCCTCTAATAAGGAAATTATGCGGAAAGAAATCGATAGAATGCTTAGTGAAGGCGTAATTGAAGAGTGTGAATCACCCTGGGCCGCCCCAGTGGTCCTTGTGCCAAAGAAAGACGGTTCAACTCGTGTTTGTGTAGATTACCGCAAACTTAATGCTATTACTACACCGGATTCGTATACATTGCCTCGTATGGATGATTTGTTACATGCCACAAAACGTACATTTTCATGTCGACTTTAGACTTAAGATCTGGTTATCATCAGATTAGTGTTCGCGAATCAGATCGAGATAAAACTGCTTTCGTGTGTCCTTTTGGTATGTTTCGTTATAAAGTAATGCCGTTTGGTTTACGAAACGGCCCAGCTACTTTTCAAAGGCTAATTGATATATTTAGACGTGGACTGGGAGATATGCTGATTTTAGCATATTTGGATGATCTTCTAGTACTGTCAGAAACATTTGACTCACATCTTAATGACTTGGTAAAAGTTTTCGAAAGGTTAAAACAATTTAAGTTAACTCTCAATAGGGAAAAATGTGTGTTTGCTTGTTCAAGCATAAAATATTTAGGTCATGTTATCACACCGAATGGAATTGAGGTTGATCCAGAAAAAACTTCTGCCATTACTAATATGCCTAAACCACGCAATGTCAAAGATGTGCAATCTTTTTTACAGACTTGCTCATGGTATCGACGTTTTGTTGAAGGGTTTGCTGAAATTTCTAAACCTCTTTCTGACCTTACAAAGAAAAATGTTAAATGGGTTTGGAATGAAAGTCATCAAAAGGCTTTTGATTCTTTAAAAAAATCTCTTGTTACTGCCCCAATTTTACAGCAAAGTGATGGTACGAAACCATACATTTTAAGGACTGATGCGTCTGCGTACGCTTTGGGCGCTGTTTTACTACAAGGGGAAGGGCCTGATGAACACCCAATAGAATATGCGTCAAGATTATTGACGTCTGCTGAAAGAAATTATAATTGCACCGAACGTGAAGCTCTTTGTGTTGTGTGGAGCCTGAATAAATTTCGAGGTTACCTAGACACATCGTCAGTAATAGTTACTACTGACCATCAACCTCTGAAGTGGTTGTTAAGCTTACGGTCGCCTACTGGTCGACTTGCGCGTTGGGCGTTAATGATTCAAAGTTATAACATGCGGATTAATTACATACCAGGTCGTTGTAATTTTATTGCCGATTGCTTATCTCGTCCGCCGTGTGGACATGATACCAAAACCGCGTGTGATGTGTGCTTGGTTACAGTTGACATGCCCACGAGAATTGCTGCAGACATTCGTGCTGAGCAGTTGAAAGACGAAGAATTAGCTAAAATAATTCGTACGTTTGAAGACGTTTCATGTCATGATTTCACAAAATGGACCGATCGTGGTTACATCATGACTAATGGTATTTTATATCATTATAATTCTGAGGAGGATGGGGATGAAGCACAATTAGTGGTGCCTGCTCATGAACGAGCCCGTGTACTGAAAGAGTACCACGATGCACCAACTGCTGCCCATTACGGTGCTGAACGTACCTTACAAAGAATTATGAAAGTGTACTATTTTGTTGGTATGCGCCGATATATTTATGATTATGTTAAGTCGTGCTTGGAGTGCCAACGGTACAAAGCGAGTAATCAAAAACCTGCTGGTTTAGTTCAAACACCTGTGTACAATCAGAGGTTTGAAGTACTGTCAATTGATCTGTTTGGACCTCTTCCCGAATCGGTTAATGGGGAGAAATGGATTTTAATTGTGGAAGATCCTAGTACCAAATGGGTTGAGCTATTTGCTCTAGTGCGTGCTACCGCGCAGGAATGCGCTAAAGTACTTGTTAATGAAGTTTTCTTTAGGTATGGGATACCTCGTAAAATAACAAGTGATAACGGTACACAATTTGTATCAGCTGTTATGCAAAAAAGTTTGCCATTGTTTAGGAATTAAACAGCACTTGATACCATTGTATCATCCTGCCGCAAATATTGTGGAAAGGAAAAACCGAGATTTAAAGCCTCGCTTGGCTATTCTTGTAAAAAGAAGACCATGCTTCGTGGGTTGATAAATTGCCTGTGATTCGGTTTGCTATGAATTCGGTTTATAGTCAAAGCACTGGTTATACCGCTGCTTGTCTCACGTTTGGTAGGGAGCTGAGAACTCCAGATCAGGTTCAAAACGATCTTCGCGTAGTGGTGCAGTCGGAAAATTTTGTGCCGCAGATCACGCCCTTTTTAGATAAAATGGCTCGAACCTGGGTTGAAGCCAAACAAACGCATGAAATGCAACAGGATCGTCAGAAAATATATGCTGACAGGAAAAGAAATCCAAATCCTGATTACAACGTAAATGATAAAGTTATGGTCACCACTCATACTCAAAGTAATGCTTTAAGAAAGGTTACTTCAAAATTGCATCCACGTAAAGATGGGCCTTATATAATTATAAAAAAGGTTTCGCCTACTTCGTATCAAATCGCTGATTTGAAAAACCCTAAAGTGCCCCTATGCGTATACCATTCGTCCGCATTAACGATTTACCATGGTTTAGAAGATGCACCACCAGTAGTTCCAATTCGGAAACGTGGCAGACCTAGAAAAAAGAAATGTTCTGTTGTTGTTGACCCCTCGCCGAGACGGCTTAGAGGTCAAAGGGGGAGAGTGTAACATATCTTTTATAATAGAAAACGCGACCCCCACCTGTTGTGAATATATGCCGCGCAGTGCTGTGCCGTGTGCTATCAAGTTGTATCGAGAGTATCGTTTAAGCCGTTGTGGCGTAATGAAGCGACTCTCTTGCGTGCTCGCGTTTCGGGTATGAGTTGGCTTCTTTTGTACATTAAGATACCATACAAACTATTATTGTTCATTGCTTTTGTATAAAGTGTATAGTTTGTTAAAATGTGTAAACACTCACTTAAGTTTTTATATGTTTATCGGTTCAGTTTCATTAATTATAAATAGTTACTACGTGTGTGCTTTATTTTAAAGATCACCGAACCCTACCCTGAGATTATCACAAAGCTAGCCAGATAAATAATCTACCGCGTCCCTAATTAAATAAAAACCTCACAGTATCTATTTAAAAATATAGCTGTTAAACATGTTTTTAAATACATAATTTATACAACTGTACTTGATTTCAGTTTTCAATTTGTGCCAGTTATCCATCTCTGAACTGTGTCTCTTACTTACTACCACCACCTGAGAGCAGCGCAGAAGGTCATGATTTTGAGCCTGACATTAAGGGATATGTAGAATGCGTTTTTCGTATTAAAGGAGTTGTAAACTGCGGAGAGGTTAATTGGGAAAAATTCCAAAAGGAGTTTGAGGAAAATTTGATTGAAATTCACGAGGGTGTTCCTGGAGTTAAACCCAAAAAACTAAAAAAGGCAGCAGAGGGTGTTGTAGATAAATGTCGAAATGATGGTGAGAGTAGCTCTGACTCATCGAACTCGTCAGACTCCTCCAACTCGTCGGACTCATCCAACTCATCCGATTCATCAGATTCAACAGACTCAATAAGTGAAGTTAGCGAGGCTAAATCCTGTTTGAAGAAGGAAATTTTAAAGCTGTTCAACCAGGCACATGCAGATTTTCGACTAAATATTGAATAGATACCTGCAGTAAAGTGCACATGCAAATTACAATAGAAAGCATCATTCTATGTTTCATTTCTAAAATTAAATAAAAAGGAATAGTTTACTTTAAAAATATCATGGCTGTTTTAAAAAACTAATGATTTTGTTATGCTAATAAACTACTTGTGTATTTGTTGAGCAAGTAAACATGTTACATATGTTTTGCTTTGTTTATATGTAAAGAGTTGTCCAAAGAAAAAATAAACACATTCAAATACAAACTTATTTAGTAATAAATCACACTGTTGTTGATTTAAAACATAAAAGGTTTAATACCTGAAGTTACAGTATTGCCCGAAATAAACAGTACTGAAACTAAGTTGGCGGTGTTTTTATGCGTGCGCTGCCACACTCAGGTTAGCTAGTATAGACCTGTCAAGTAAACCTCAAACAAGTAATTAGTAGGGCCTAATTGTTAAAAATGGTGTTAAGTACAGAGGAGAAAGTGTTTCTGGTAGAGCATTATTTTCGTTCATACGGAATCGGCCGACATAATGGTGCAAGTTTGCTATACGTGTCTGATCAATTCACACAAAGGTTTAATAAACGTTCTCCAAGTAATGCTGTAATTTTGAAGGTTATTGAAAAGTTTAGAAATACAGGTAGTGTATTGTGCCAACGAAAAGGAAACTCAGGGCGTCCCAGGACAGTTAACAACAACAATAACCATGAACGTGTTTTGAGCAAATCTTAGAAAATCCGAAAGTCAGCCAGGCAAGGACAGCGTTACAACTTGATTTAAAAGAACTTCCTTTCAAAGAATCCTGAAGGAGCTGGGTACATTTTCGTATGTGATTCAGGTACATCAACAACTACATCCTCAGGGATTATCGCAGTAGAGTGGAATATTGCGCCAGAATTCTCGCGTTACAGTATGAAAATCCTGAATTTTTGAAAAATGTTTGGTTTTCAGACGAAGCACATTTTCACTTGTCAGGCTATGTGAATCGTCGCACAAATCGATTTCTGGGCTTTGGCAGACCCGATGAGGTTCAAGAGGTTCCTTTACATAGTGAAAAAGTGAGTGTCTGGTGTGCTGTTTCCGGACACGGAATCATTGGTCCGTACTTTATCAAAGAGAATGGTAGGCAAGTCACACTTAATCAACAGAGGTACAGACAAATTTTAACACGATTTATCCCTGATCTACGTCAATTCTGTCGTGCACGTAACTTGGCATTTCGAAACCAATTTTTCAGCAGGACGGGGCAACTTGCCATACTGCTGCCGCAATTCGTCAATTTCTTCAAGAACATTTTCCAAGCAAATTCATATCACGATTTACTGACTTCCTTATCCTTCACATTCTCCAGACCTCACACTTCCAGACGCATACATTTGGGGCATGGCTAAAATGCCGTTTTCAAACGGGCACCACAAACCATCGATGAATTAAAGGATGCCGTTAGAGTCTTCTTCGCAGCCCTGAGACAACCCTTATTCAATAACATGACCAGAAACTTAGAACATCGTTATGAAGTCTGTCTCGAACGAGGAGGTGCACATTTAGAACATATAATAAAGTGTCAATAATATGTATTTTTTAAATATACAAAACAATTACAATTTCAGTACTGTTTATTTCGGGCAATACTGTATAATCCTGTAAGTAGAGAAAAATGGGAAATCTTACGACAGGCACACCGGTTCTTTCCTCTACTACTAATATAAATTGGTTCTAGGTCCCACTCAGACTAATTATCTTTATATTCTTTAAGACTATTTTATAGTTGTAGAAAGTTTGTTTGGGGTTTTAATTTCAGATGAAATTTTAACTCCAGAGTCAATCTTTCACCCTATCCAAAAATGGGAATATTTTCTCCAAAAGTTTTTGAGTGTGTGAGACGTTATATTTCTAAACAGCCGAAAGTTTATAATTCACTTCTTTCCCATGGGCATAAGTATTTGTCCCTGAAATATCTTAATTCTATGATCATATCGTGTGAAATAGGCTTGCAATGGTTAACCCTTTCGGAGAAGGTTCTTACCTGGAATTAATCTTTATTCGGTGATAGCAACGCGATAGCTATTTGTTCTTTTAACGCTGGACATTTGTCGTCAAACCAATATGATTTGTTAGAAAAATAGTCTAACTTTTTCTTAATTATTTAATTGTGTTTTATAATTTATACATAGGAAGGATCATTAGCCATCATTGTTACTTAATAAATTTTTCCTCTATGCTATGCGTATAAATGGTATTCCAAGTCCCCGTGACAATTAAGGGAAATCGACACTTCCAACTAAGCTAGGGGTCTATTTCTTGGGTAGAGCTATGAGCAATGGCCGTGGGTTTTATAACAACAATTAATAACTTACTACTACAAAAAAGTTGGAGGGGTGAAGGGGGCGCCACCTAGTTCTAGACTTAATGAATGCATGGGGTACCCTAAGGGATAACTTGGAAACGCTGGGAGAAACGTCGCCTTGGCTGCAAGAACACAGGATCTGAAAGAAAACAATATTGTTAGTACAATTAAAGAAGGCTAGAGATACACTCTTGTTACCTTGTGCTGTAAACAGGAAAGATTATTATCAATATCAGAAATCTAGATGTAAACATTAAAAAAAGATTTAGTTATCAAGCTTCTTGGAAGTGCTGTTCAAGTAAATTATTCCTGAATTACAGCTAACGGAATCGGTTTATGAATTCTAATTTAGTTTCTCTATTTTTTGGACACACTTGTTCAAAATAAAACAGATAATTTTGACTTAACTCATAATCTTTTAATTAAAATTTTTTTTTTTGTTCTGAAACCTTTTACACAAATCTACAATAAAGGGGTGGTCTAATCGTTCAGACACATGTATATCAATATATAAATTTTAAATAGAATCACGGTAATTATATTAAAGTAATCTCAATTTTGCCCACTGGATACTCAGATCTGTTTATCTTAGTTCACATTTACTAATAATGTTTCTAGTTCAAAATTACAGGTATTTATCAAATTTAAGCTTAGAATTAATTTAATTTTATTAAATATGAATATGTAGGTTTATTAAATAATGTTCATCATTCTAATTAATGAAGTAAACGACACTTAAAGTGTACAATAATATAGATAATGTAGTTATTTCCGAATGGTAATTTTGTTACTATCTTCAAGTAAACATATACTAAATCCGAAGCTACCGATTGAAACTAAATACTAGTTTCCTTAACAACCTCTACGAAAACAAGCTGTTCCAGGTCGCGTCATTAAGCTAATCGCTTACCTTGTTTGTCGACCGCATGATGAAACACCACACATAAAAAACACCTCGCTAGTGCCATATGTCCTGACTTACTATTAATGGACTAGCAACTTTTATGGCAGAAATTTTCCGCAACTGCTATTAATGAAAGCGTAAATAATCTTACACTTAATTCTTCCTAAACGATATAATTCTTGACTAAAAATTGCTTTCGTGTTACATGAACCAATGAAATTAAAGCAGCTTTCACAATGATGCCATATCTTCCTTTGTAACAAAAACGAGGCCACATGGTAGTTTAGAAATTAAAGTGGATTATTATATAAACTTTTC
This sequence comes from Platerodrilus igneus, assembly GCA_036346225.1. Taxonomy (NCBI): domain Eukaryota; kingdom Metazoa; phylum Arthropoda; class Insecta; order Coleoptera; family Lycidae; genus Platerodrilus; species Platerodrilus igneus. The sequence continues at coordinate 12,110,849 of JARFIW010000791.1, forward strand.
TGAAAAACTTTTCTAAAGAGTTTTTCTAATGAATTTTTCTAGTGCATTTCCATAATGAATTTTCTAATAAACTTCTCTAATGAATCTCTCTAATGAACTCCTCTGATAAACCTATCTAATGAACGCTACAAGTCGAATTATTTAGTTTCAAATATTAAATAATTTTGCATGATTACCGCTAACAGGAATAGTAAGAGTAAAGTGCTTTTAGCACATGGAGGAATAACTTTTTTTGGCGATCCTCAGATCGCTTGCCCGGTTTCTTTCAATAGATATCGTGCATTTCTTGCGACGAAAACCCAGGAGCGAATAAAAACGAATTGATAAAACTAACATGACGACGAAATATCACCTTTCATTCCAAGCATAATTCGAATAACCATTATTTAAAGAATGAGTCCGTTATTCGCTTTAAATTGTATGCGACTCGTGGTTGGCCAATACGGTGTATATCCAAATAATAATTAATATAAGAGAATCAATTACTTACTTGAATAAGTGTTGCAGGGTATAAAATAACTAAAAAATATACGCATCTATAAGCGTCAAAAAAAAATTGGTACAATAGACTGGTAAAAGGATTTGATCCATAACGGTACCATGGGCGAGAAGCAGTAATCATATTGATGTCTTTATATACAGAAACGGGCCAAACCACAATATGGACGTATTTGAGTTGATCATGCCATCAAATTGTTACGCTACTTTTCTGGGCAACGATCTTCAGAATTGATTTCCGTACTTTAAAGAAATTCTATGGAACACTGAGTTAGATTTTACTTCAGTTTTAATCAATCTGAAAATTAAGTCTACTGCACGTTTAGTTTTTATTTAGGCAGTCTAAGTTTCGCTATCCCATTATTATTCGGTCGTCATTTGATCATTAACATATACCTGTACAACAAGATGAATCCTGGTCCTTCGCAACTGGCAACCCCTATCCTCACCCAAAACCCAAATTTCTCTTAAAAGGATTCCTAAGCATAAATAGTTCACCGACCATCCACCTTATGAACACTCCTATTCCATTATCCCCTTCTGTAAAGTACCTAGGAATGAACATCCGACACACGCCTCAAATTTCACACCCATAGCACCAAACTCCGGAATAAAATAAAAATTATAACCCAAAACCTTATCCAATCTCTTCCATATTCCCTTCACCTCAACCAACGAACCCGCCTAATAATTCTGCAATAAATTCTCATACCAATAATCCTTTAAGCTTCAGGCGCCTGGCTCCCCCCCTCCCCCATCTAGTAAATAGATACTTGACGAAATCATAAACCCGTCCTTATATAACTCTCGTGCATACAAGACTACCTCCACAACTACCCCATATACCATCCTTATCATTCAGCCAATAGAATTGCAATTAAACTCTCCATCCAAATTCAAAACCTAAAACAAAACCAACCTATCATACTAGACGACAGTATCCTTTTCTCAGAAGACTATCGCTTCTTAACTAAAACTGAAATTAAATCACGTATTCACTTCTTTATCCACAAATGGCAAAACCTGTGGACCATAACCTCTAACGGCAGATACACATATGAAAATTTCCCAACTATCAGTGACATTCCAATTCATATTCCTTACTCTACGATCCAATTCCATACCGGGCACGGTAATTTTCGTGGTAACCTGTACATATTCTTCCAAGCCCCATCTCCTCAATGTCCCTGCGACAATACATCCTAGGAAACCCCGTTCTACATCATCTACCAGTGCTCCTTAGCTTTTCCACTTTTCACTACAATAAGCCCTGAAAACCAAAATCCACTTAAACCAATTTATTCCCCTCTCTAGCTTTAAATTCTTAATCACTCATTATCCTCACCAATTTGACCGCTTTCTACACAGTATCCTCGCCAAGAAAACTCCTTAATATTTAATATCTCATTACACACACAACAAACACGTGTCTTACATACAATTTATAACATTAACCACACAACCCTCATCCTACATAAGCACATACCGATTCATACATACATACATACATACATACATATATATATATATATATATATATATATATATAATTAATTATTTCTTATTTATATTTATTTAAATACTTTATATACAAATTTTGACTCTATTTTTCGTGCTTTAATTATGTCTGGTCGGTCTACAAGACAAAACTTATATAAGTGTGCCTCGACTATTTTGAACCTCTCTCTCTCTCAGGGTATCTACACCTACCTACCGTGGGTTCGGTGATAGGTAGATGGTCACGACACCGACCAAACAGCACTACCTTAGTTTTAGTATACGTAACCTTTTTTTATGCGTATATGCCAAATCTAACAAACAGATCCGCGTAGCCTTGTGCCAATTCAAATACACTTACCAAAATGACTTTGACGTTCCGAAAAACACAGTACTCACCCGATTTATCCTCAGCTGTAGGCCTTTCCCTTAACTCTGGCTAACGATCTCGGCCACCAGCTGTGTCTTCACACTGAGCTCCACTATCACAATGACTACTTGACTTTCCAGACACCAGGTTTTTGATATATTTGCTTTTATTTTCCACCCAAATCTATAAATAATTACTGAATTTAGAATTTAGAATACCTTGAATTTTAACTTCCCCGTGCTAATTCTCTTCTACTTATACCGTAGTTCTGTTTAATCACTCCTTCCAATCCAGCAATATACGATCCAATACCAATCTTTACCCTGCTCTTTCAAATCTGTGCTGCTTTATACTTTCCACTCAATACCTTTCAATCGCAATGTCATACCCAAATCACTTCCAATTCGTCTTCCTTCGGCCTACTAAATCCACTCCAATCTTACGTACCTCAATCCAAATCACTCTAAATACCAACTCTTATATACACCTGTCTCGGTGCCGTCCCACTATCTAATCTTCTAACTTTCCACACTTCTTAACTCGTACTGTTCCCTCTAACTCTCTATATTCTTCTCTAATTTAATCAAAAGCTTTAACTTCCAAAAGATTTTATTTCGACTTTAAAATATTCAACTTAGTACATTTATACCAAAACACGTCTTTTTACCAAAATTATTCAAATCGTTCTCGTTTATTATTTACCTAGGTGATACCGCCACCTTCAAAATTATTATGCCTACTCTTTATACATTTCTGAAATCCCAACATCCAATTATATCGTCACCACTAGTGTTGTGTCACTAATACCTATCAGTTATTTTTTTACACTTTACGATTATATAAATAACTGTTTGATCATTTGTGAACAGTGGAACTTACACAGACACAACCGGCTTTTAAACCAGCAAATTTACACTCTATAGATTATCAACGTACAACTTAGTATAAATCCTGGAATACTGAGTTTTTTCACGTCATCAAGTCATTCTTTTACGTATTGGCACTTTTACTCTGACCAATTTACTTTAAATACTTTACCATTTGTAAAGTACGGCAAACACAAAAATTACAATTACGTGATCTAGTCATTGGCTTTTTTTTTGGCATATATATAATGATACAAAAGCTGTTATGTACAAAGTAAAGGGAACTTTTGTTATTGCAGTGCTATAGTTTTGCATACAGGTTTGAAGGGTTTTACTGTGAGCTCATATTAAGACAAGGGTTTAAAGTCAGGTATGAGGTTGGCCGACTTACTTTAAATAAGGTACATGTATAATAAAAAATATTTGAGAAAATGAATTGTTTTCTTCACAAAGATATGTAATTTTAGGTATATATACTGTTGTAATAGACAAAGCTGTGGAAGTAGTAGATTTTTATTTGTTTAAATAGAGTGTGATATATTGTGGCAGTTGCGATTTTTTTTATATAGGATTGTAGGGAAGTATTCTTTAGCTTACAGCTGGGTGGCAGATAGGTGAAATTTTGATTTTCAGCAGTCCAAGTAAGCGTCTTTAAAAGATTTATAAGCATTTGAGTGCAGGGCCAGTGCAGCAGAGGTTCATCACAATAAAATATAGCGTGCCAACGGAGAGCTCGAGTAATTAGAGCCTAGATTACACAATAAATATGACGCCCAAAGTGTGGGGCTTGAATTTACCTACTTGTTATCAGATAACATCACAATTATATATATATATATATATATATATATATATATATATATATATACACACACCCACATATAAAAAGGCTAATCATCTTTATATTCTTTAAGACTATTTTATGGTTAAAGGAAGTTTTTTGGGGTTTTAATTTCGGATGAAGTTTTACTCTGGAATCGATTTTCACCTTATCCAAAAATTGGAATTCTTCACCAAAAGTTTCTAAGCGTGTGATCTATTTCTAAACAGCCGAAAATTTATAAATCACTCTTTTACCACGGGCTTAAGTATTTGTCCACGAAAAATTTTAATTCTTTGAAAATTTTCATATCCTGTGAAATAAGGTTGCAAAAGCTAACACTTTTTTCGTAGCAAGTTTTTACCTGGAATTAACCTTATCTGGTGATAGTAACGTGATAGCGATTTTTTTTAACGCTGGACATGTTGCTACAGCAATGTGATGCAATGGAAAAGTAGACTGGTAGAGGGTTTTGATCTATAGCGGTAGTTTGGGAAAGAAGCACTTATCATACTGGCCTTTATACAAAAACAAGCCAAACCACAATATGGACGTATTTGGATTGAACATGGTTATCAGATTGTTAAGGCTATTTTTCTGTACAACGATCCTGAAAATTGATTTCCATACTTTAACGCAATTGTATGGAACTATTTGGGTTAGATTTTACTTCAGTTTTAATCAATCTGAAAATTGGGTCCACTGCACATTTGGTCGTGTTTTATTTAGGCAGTCTAAGTTTTGCTATTCCATAATTATTCGAACGTCATTTGTTCATTAATATACATCTGCATATGGCCGTACTGTTATGTTGCTGATAATCGTATCGCGGATTATAAAAACTTGTACGAGATATAGTTGTTAGTTAGTATACTAGTAGTGACTATGGCGCTTTCTGGTTATCTTTCATGGTTACAACTGCGAAAACTAAATGTTGATTTTTCCCTTATAGTGTTGAAAGAAACCCGTCCTATTAATAGCTATTATGGTGAATCCAATTGTTTAAAGTTGGAGAATTATTTTGGTGTCCTCCACGTTGAAAGATTCATCAAACTTAACATGTTGTACACAGCGAAATTACCTATAGCTTGGTTGGAACAGTTAGTGACCAACCGGTTGTTATTTGTTGCTTGGTAGAAACCTGAATATTTTATTCAGTAAGCACTATGTCGATTTGCTTAGATTGAATGATAGTTAATTACTTTATTAGTGCCAGTATAAATTATGTAGGGTTCTTCTTACTTTCTATATTCACGAATTGGACAGGAAAATTAGCAGTCAAATTTTTGAGATAATTAATAACTAACGAACTGTAGCGAAAGCTTTATTTGCAATAACAACAGTTTTTTATTTTTAAAATGAACATACGAGTCTTCTCAGCAACTCGCAAGTACATTAAAATTTTAAAAGCTCTCACAATTATTCATTTTCCGTATTATCTTCTTAACGCTAAAACTGTTATGTTCTTCTCTTAATTTACTTATTATTGAAGGACCACAACTAACTACCCAAGCACTACTTACTAATTTTTATGATCACTACAGTAATTTATATCAACAGAGGGTCATTTATATCGACAGAAGTTTTTGTCACATATATACCACTACTTATTGCATATACCAACTATCAAAGCTTTCATTGGAACTAGTATTACAATCAAAGCTGCAATTAGAACTAAATTTCGAAATCTCTTAGTAGCTATTTATATTTATTAATTTGTACTAGTATTTCGCGAATATTTCAGAAATTATGCACCGCAGGACCAGTCAATCTTCTTTCGTTTAAAGGTGTCACGCCACAGAGTGCTTGCCATTTATCTAATTGTGTTCAAACCCTTCATTTGGGTTCAAATGACGTAATTCTGGTCATAGACAGAACGACTTACGCTACCGATCCAACATCGATTTTTATATTTAGTTCTATTTTTAAATTGGGCTGTCGGAAATAGCAAACTTCTTGATAATTATTGCATAGAAAAAACAAATTATTCTTATACTATTTATGACCAATACTTAGGTTCTATCGACTTCAACGCAACTTACACCAATTTATTAATTAACGGCAACTTTTAATACCCATTTACACACTCATGTCTACTGCCACACCTTACATGATTGGTTATGCAAGTATAGATGTATTGAATCCCATATAATGTTAGTAATATATGCACATATTGGTGTAATTAATTTGGCGTAATACATTATGTATTGAAAAGGTTGCGGGTATACGTACAAGACTTACTCAGGTAAGATCTTAATTTGTGTTAATTATCAAGTGGAGATATACTATCAAGATCTGTGAATCTTTTTAGATTGTGGTGCGAATTTAACATTCGTGTGATTTGGTATCAATTTGTTGGCGTCTGCGTACCGAAACCTACGTAAATTTTTAGTGGTATACTTGGTAAAAACTCTTCCTCTGGTGATTAAACTTCTGGCTGGATAAAATATATTATACTGTAACATGCCAGTTTTCTACTGGTCATGTTTCAGTTTTCGAATTGCCTCCTTATGCCTTTTCCTCCCTTTATTCTCTTTACAAACTAAAGATGTTCTCCTTTTACTTATCTTTATGCACTGTGTCTTGTAATTTAAAGTATGAGTTATATTTAGGTTGTGTTATGCTATAACACGAATTCATCATTTCATTCAAGTAAGAATTTACTTTCTTTTAAAATAAATACATCTTTTATTATATAACAAGTTATTTGTATAATCACTGCAAAAGAAAATGTTATAAAACATATCCTCTATTTCATTGATAGTTATTTTCCAGTAACACAAGTTAGGTAGTTTCAAATCTACACTTTGTAAAAAATTTACCTTGACATTAGTTTCCTCCCTGTATTACCGGCCGATTTATCTTTGGTTATCTGCGCATAGCAGATGCTTTTTCAAATCCGGATGTGAGCATATCACGCATTTGTTCTTCAAGATGCCTGACCTTCGGATGGTATGTATTAGAGTCTCGAGTTATACTGAAATATTTTAACAGAAATAATTTTATAGAATCACTTGATGAGATGTAGAATCCCGCACCTTGTTTACCCATCGGTTGGATTAATGATGGTAAGGATAGTTATAGATTGAAACCTGTTATAATTCCAACGTTCCTCGTGGTAATTTCCTTAACACACGCAAATTGTATTGTAGGGACCTAACGAGAGGTTTGTTTTACCTTTCGAGAGGATTGTTTTACCTTTCGAGAGGATTGGTTTTCCTTCTGAGAGGATCGTTTATACTCACATCAGGGTATAATTTCTCTGCCGTGATGATACACAATATTTATATCTAGTTAACTTCACAGTACCTTATCTAAAAATTTTAGATTACCTGGAATTTGTCTATCTGGTATTTGCAGTTTTATTTTCAAAACTATGTAACAAAATTAAGTTAGTGGTTGGTTACGATTAAAGTCTGTATACATTGGATGGCTGATGTTAAGTTCCCTGCCTGAATCAAACTCAACTACCAATTTTAGTTATGGTTCAAGAACCACCTGTTCGTGTTCCTAATTCTCTACAGTGTTAAGCAGCAGATATTTTTCTAATAAACAGTAATAAGGGAAATATACAGGTATGTGTTTTACAACTAGGTTTTCTTCCGTGATAATTTAACACAAGTAAAAGTTAAAGTATAGTTTTGTTACTAGTTATGAACAGCAATAGTGTTTTTAAAATATATTTGTTAAATTAAATTGTCCCGCTTCAACATAACACATGTTTGTACATTTTAAGTCAAGCATTTAATACAACTGTACAAGTGTACACCCTAGGTTCCATAAAACTGGAGGTTTAAGTCCTTTTATTGCTAATTGTTTTGCTAAAGCGATAAAAGTTTACTTACGTACCTAGCACAAAACAGGTACATACGTTTTTCTGAAATATTATTATCTGAAGTGTTTCCTCATATTGTTCGCTAATAATAATATTAACATAGCAGTTTCGGTGAAAGTTTCCTTACAAGTAAGTAACAAGAAAACGTATCTTTGTTTGAAGGTCTCTCAATAATTGTAAAATTAAGATTCATGATAAACAAATTCAACTACATAATTAATCAGATTGTAATTCTTTTCTTCTATAAACTGAAATTTAATCGTAGTAATATAGCCGAGGTAATTGAGTTATATTCTTTGTTTTTTTGACTATTGACACCCCCATATTTATCTCCCTGAGATTTACAAGTCCATGCAGCATCCGAAACCTCTAAAGGTCGACGCCAACTGCGCCGAAATATGCTTCATGCTTCGTCGTGTATTAACTTTTTCATAACATCGGGAAAAAGTAGGTAACAATACTCGCCGATACCCTGCTAACTTTTTACTTTGTATTAGTTGCTATGCTCTTTGTGTAGGAAAATAAGGTAATAAAATGCTCCGACGAGATGCTAAACCGAGAAGGTCCGACCCTCAACAAAGTAAAACTTTATTATCATGTTGTAGGAAAGCTCCAGACGGTATTATTCAGTTTTGCAGAATAAAAGATCAAGCCACATAGATTATTTCTTCACAACAAAAACTACGGAAGTGAAACATGTGCTTAGTGGAAGGAGTATGTGGCTTGGTCATATGCTACTAACTTTATTACATTCTCTGCAGTTGGCCATGATTGTTAATTTGTCCGTTTATTGTTGTAAGCATCAGTATTGGGAGTTATTTAAGTGTGCCTTATTAAAATTTCTAGAGGGACTAATATAAAATTTCTTAATTTAGATAATACTAGTAATCGAGAGGAAGACATGTAGAACCTGCAACTAGTAAAGACGATTCTGATAAGAGTAAAAATGTTAATCAACAGCCAGGTATGTACATAGTGTAGCAGGCTACTCTTAACACGTTTTACTAATTTAGACAAGTAATAACAAAAGTCTTTATTACTCACTATTCACAAGTCTAATTAACAGTATATGCCTCATTTATAGATGTTTTCAGTCAAATTAACAACGAAGCACTATCACACTAATGCTATTTACAAGCACTAATATTTTCTTAAACTAATTCCTTAACAATAAATCTTTTTAACAACACTAAACAATACTATAATTTATTTATTACATCTTTGTCTATTTACGTACAAGCTGGCGGTACAATATATACGTTCACATAACACAAATTTATATTTACTATAGGACTTTCAAAACGTAATGACCAACTAACTATACACGAGATGATTTATATACGACATTTTGATACAGACTAACCCTGTACTTTAGCAGCGGTCTTATATATACCCTGAATTAAATAGATGATTCATATTCTGGTATATGCTGGAACATTCTCAATTCCTGAAATGCGCTTCGGTTATGCAGTTTGTGTGTTTGACGGGTTGCCTAATAGTAGTTCGTAACACTGCCCCCTCTTTAAAACCGTTACAGCGCCTTATCTCGTTTTGTACTTTTAAAATAAAGTTAAATGATATATCAACACACACGTAAGCCAATTTAGTTAAAAAGAGGTCTGTCGATAGGCTTTATAAATGCCACAAATCGATATTGTTTTTACGCAATCATATTGAATGGCTTTGTGTACTTATATCTTAATGATCGAGGCTCGTTTTTACTAAGTATTCATCAACGATTCAAATAAATTAATTTAAAGTTTAGGCTTTTTTGTTCAGATCCGTTTTATGATCTGTTCAGGGTCCGCCACAAATGCAATACATGGAAATTTAATCACATAATTAATAAGGGCTTTGTCGTTTAATGGCAAAGAAGTGCGCTTATATTGTACAGGGTAGAACAATTAAATATTCGAAAATTTCCCGTTTCCTTCTCTTTGGATGGGTTTTATTTATAAAATTTGGGTTTCAATGACCTCTCGTGACCTCTTTATCACATCAATATATATATCAATAGACCATTGTTTTAAAACACCTCACTATTTTGAGATTTCGAGATCGTGGACAATCCGCTTAATGGTACGGGTATAGGGATGGCCTCAGGCTCCCGCAGACATATTGCACGCGGATTTTTATTTCGCAATGTATAATTTTATTGCTAGATGAATCATTGAATGTATGTAAAGGTGTGATATCAATGCAACAGCATACCAAATCAAATATATCATCTCTCGCCGTGTGCGTGTTATTTTTAAAAACTAAAATAGCCAATGAATGTTGTGTATGCATATTTATGAATAAAATTACGTTAAAAACTCCATACCAAGGAACTGAAACGATGTTGCATAAAAAAGACGAAGCCGATGCGGATGAAAAGTTACTGGTATCATAAAATAGTGTGACGTCACCCGTAAATTTCGAAAAATACAACACAAATGATACACGATGTGCTGAAGTTTAACAAGCAGGATTAGCGAACAAATTATTGACATTATCTATCACGTGGTTGGGTGGCAAGCAGAGACAAAGAACGGCATGTAATTATCCGGAGACCGAGAACGAAATGTAAGTAGCAATGTGATTAGGCTTTTGCATGTCTACCTCTCTTCCACTCATGTATAGTTCATATAGAGAGAATTACATTGAAAATCTGCTTTGCCGCAAGTCTTGCAGTCGTTGTATAAAGCAATTACTCACAACTTACAAAGTGCAATGACTACATTTTGTTTTAGTTTCGGAATACTCGTTACAAATAAGTCGGTTACATTATTCGCAACATTTTTGGGTCTTCATTTGAAATGAGGATGTTGATCTGCAAGCAACACCATCATGTTGAATGCATTCAGAAGCGGTCTTTAGTGATGGCTCTGTCGAAAACTGCGGAAGAAGCACTAGTATAGACCCTGTTCAAAATTTCGTAGAAGTGTTTCGAAAATTTACTCGCCTTTGAGCGGGTTTCAATTTCAGGCATGACTAATTGTTTCTACAGATCCGAAACGAAACTTCGAAATAAATTATATAGGCTGTTAGGGTAGCTACAACCATCATATTGAAAAACTACTTGTGGCCAACAAAGTGTCCTTGTGTTTGTGAATATTGAAAAACCAATTTGGCATTATTGTCTTCACCTCTTTTAGATTCACCAGAATTTTACACACATTTAAACAACGAGGAACGTCAACATCGGTGTAGGTTTCTGATAGTAAAATTCAAGAGTGTATAAAACATCTAACCATGGCTAATTATCTAAAACGAATTTGGTGTATAGAAACCATAACTATTAAATCCCTACATTTGACTTTCCAATTCTCCACCCGAAGGTACTACATTGGCCAGGAAGCGAGTTTTTTTACCCGGAAATTTTGAATTTTGCCGAATCCTTGCTATTTCAACCAAGGTAAGGGCTTTTAACCCATACGCGAGACCTACATTTTACCTCTCATCTGAGTGAAGGCGTATTTCTGTGAAAAATGTCGCCTAATATTTTTCAAGCGATTGGTGTCGAGAATCGAACCCGGGATCTTGGGGTTAGTAGTCGTGCTCGAACCTATCTAACCAAAGGAAGCGGTCTACTTTAATAAATCGCAAGCAAAAAAAGTATTATAAAAAAGGGTTATCTTTTGTATATATTTACTGCAGGGATTTATATAATGAGGCCGCCTGTATTGCATTTGTTTGATCACTTGAACCTATTAATAATGTTTGCACTTAATTGTAATTATTAGATTCCTTTTGTTTGTCAAATAAGGGGACAAGAAGCCGCTATAAAGTTTATAGAGACTTTTTAGGTAGATACCAAACCAAATTACCATAAAATTAATTGTTCAAAATATATTTTTTGTTTTCAAATTTAGTTCAAGGCCATAAAAATAGTCAGTCTTTATCTGGAGTTTACACAAGTTTAATCGAAACCAATTACAATCAGGGATTTTTCAGTAGTACCTTAATGAGTTCACCTTTTCTAAAGCTTTCTTGGTATCAATGAGTTCTTATCAGTTTTTGTTTACCTAAGATGTTTGCAAACTCTTAAATACTGTTTGTCGAAACTGATGTCATTGTTTTTGCTAATCATAAAGTACCTATATGTTATTGAAAATATTTATTATTGCAACACTAAATTTCCACCCAATGACCGTATAAGCAAATAAACCATGTATAGGATAAAGATAATACACATTGTAATGAATTCGTTACTATAAAATATTGGGCTTAACCTTCTTGCACCAGTGTATATTCCAATAAAGGCAGAATGAAGTACTTAAGCGTGGCTGTGATTTTAGTAGCAGTAAGTAGATTTAGATTAATAAAAATCAAGTTATAGTAGTAGTTTAATAGTGCTAAAAAATAGTTTAACGTGCAAGCAAACTCTTTGGTTTCATTGAAAAGGTATCATGAAATAAATATTGCTTGAGTATTAAAAAAATTAAAGCTCGCAGGTGGTAAGAGGTGCTAAAACGTGTGAAGTTCCAAAACATTTAAGAAAATGGCTGCTAAATATATCATCTTCCTTTGCTGTTTTGTTTGCAAGAATTTTTGCCAGGGTGCCAATCTCATTTTTAAAAACTATACCCAATTGGTTTTCGTATTCAATTCTATTCACAGGCAACGTCTTGTTTGAGAAAGATACATACAAAGGCGTAGTTTTCCTCATGACTTCTTTGGTTGGATATAATAAAAGGACTATTAATTTCATATTATTGTGATGATCATTGTGAAATTCAACATATAGCTTTTAACTCCGTCTGATTTATAGAAATTATTAAAAGGCACTAAATAATTCTGTACCATAAACTATGATAACAAAATTATGAATATAATTTGTTTCTCTTATTTATTTCCTTCTAACTTCTTTTTAATATAGTTAATATAGTGTGTATATATATATATATATATATATATATATATATATATATATATTAGATAGCTAATTACACAAGGTAAGTTGATAAATACTATAGTATTACAGTGAATAGGATGAAATAATAACTTAGACTTTTATGCAAAGCCCAAATGATCATTTCAAATCGAGCTAGTAATTGAAAGATGGAAAATATAAGGTCTTGGACAGGACTTGAACCTGTATCCTGGTTTTGCCGGAACCATGCGTTTACCAATTACGCCACCGAGACCGATGACACAATTGGGAAATTTACAAATTTAAATCGTGTACAAAACCAGGATACAGGTTCAAGTCCTGTCCAAGACCTTATATTTTCCATCTTTCAATTACTAGCTCGATTTGAAATAATCATTTGGGCTTTGCATAAAAGTCTAAGTTATTATTTCATCTTATTCACTATATATATATATATATATATATATATATATATATATATATATATATATATAGATATATTATAGATTAAGGAAAGGTAGACCAAACAAGTATTTTAGTTGGACATTCTCTTTATTTGTGATGTCTAGCTTTCGAAATTTGCTCCAATTTCTTCTTCAGGACACTAAAATATAAATAACTAAATAACACATTTAAAATACAATATTTAAATCTTACACAAACGTGAGATAGGTCAAATAAATAAAACGTTTAGCATATTTAAAGTTTTGGCAAATTACAGATACTCATATGATTATATAAAGTTACAGTTACATTCAACTTGAACACTAAATTATATTATCAAAATTTTCTTTTACACAATAAAATAATTTATATAATCATATGAGTATTTGTAATTTGCCAAAATTTTAAATATTCTAAACGTTTTATTTATTTGACCTATCTCACGTTTGTGTAAGATTTAAATATTGTATTTTAAATGTGTTATTTAGTTATTTATATTTTAGTGTCCTGAAGAAGAAATTGAGCAATTTCAGCTAGACATCACAAATAAAGAGAATGTCTAACTAAAATACTTGTTTGGTCTCCTTTCTTAATCTATAATATAAATATATATATATATATATATATATATATATATATATAATAATATAATACTTAATATAGTTTATTTATTTATTTATTTTCTTTGGGGCACTAACGGGACGAACCCAGTGAAGTATCCGCAAAATATTAAAAAGAAATTACACGATGGGTAAATTAGTAAATAAATAACAATAACAATATAGATTTCCTGAGTAGTAGAAAACGAAACATAATTCATTAATTAAATTAAACATCCAAGGCATTTATAAATCAAACTAGGTTTAAAATTAAAGAAAACATAGAACAACTCTAGTTTTATCAAACTCATAAATAAGACAACTAGGTAGTATAAAATCTAGTTATTAGGATTTATCGACGCTATAGGGAGAAATCAATTAGAAGTATACGTCACTTAAAAAATAGAGGTCAGTAGCTCTTTCCTTAGAGTATAATAAATTATTGTAAATATATCTCCCGAACTTAAATATTCGTTAAATGAGGAGGTCATCCTCGATATTGGTGAGTTAATCGAGTAGTTAGTCCTATGAAAGGGTTGGTAGAGTAATTGTTGGGTCCGTACTGTACAAGTTGGAGTATTAATTTTGATTAATGTTAGAATTTCAGCACAGTCAACCATGTTATTCATTAATTTATAAAAAAACAGATATCTTTAATGATCCTGTATATTGACATAGGTTTTACGTTAAAGTATATTTGGGCAGACTTATAGTCAGTTGGATTAATATGAAGTTTGGCTTTGTAAACTAATACCGATAAAAATCTATTTTGTATTTTTTGAATTCTATTAATACGAATGTTGTAATTGGGACTCAATATTGTTGATGCAAAACTTAATAGACTGTGAATATATGAGAACCATAAAGTTATGAGTGCTTTGTGATTAGTATACTTATATGTTGATCTTATTATAAAGCCTAACATCCTATAACATTTCTAACCAGCTTGTCTATATGCAGATGAAATCTTAATTTACTACCACAGATCACACCTAAAACCCTTATATCTTGTACCCTAGCGATAGGGCAGCCACCCAGCAAGTAGTTAAAGTAAATTGGATCAGTGTTACGCGAAAAAGTGATTAATTACATTTAGATAAGTTCAATCGGAGTTTATTAATTTCGCAATATTTCTGTAGACTTGTGAAATTACGTTGTAGTTTTGAGCAGTCATAAATGCTATTAACTCTCAAGAAAATTTTCATCTCATCAGCATACATTATAATTTGAATTAGGGCCGCTATACTTGCGGCCACGTCCCCAATGCTCCACCCGGAGGTACTACATTGATCTCATCAGCATACAACAAAAAATTACTGTATTTAATGTAATCACCAATGTCATTAATAAAAATTAAAAACAAAAGAGGTCCAAGGTGAGACCCTTGCGGAACCCCTGATGTAACTGAAAATCTATTAGAAGAATAACCGCTTACAATTTGTGATCTATTTAATATATATGAAGATAACCACCTTAATAAATTACTTGAAATCCCACAATTAGCTAGCTTCTGCAATAGGATGTAATGATAAATAGAGTCAAAAGATTTACTGAAATCTGTGTACAGACTGTCAACAATGGATACCGTCTGAGAAAGAAGTAATTATATATTCAGTATAATGAATTAAATTAGATTCCACAGATCTGTTTTTGAAAAAGCCATGCTGTTGTGGGATAATGATATTTTTCAAAGTATTGTATAAAATATCAAATATAAAGGATTCAAACACTTTAGAAAAAATACATAATTTAAATATGGGTCTGTAATTAGTTACTGAGTTTCTTGAACCAGATTTAAAAATAGGAACTATGTTTGCTATTTTCCATCTTCTAGGAAATGAACCCTGTTGTAAAAATGCATTAAAAATAATTGATAGTGGCTAAGCTAGGGAAACGAACAGTTCTTAATAAACCTTGGTGGAATTTTGTCAGAACCAGCACTTTATTTATACCTAAATTATCTAATTTGGAAGCAACATCCATCTCATCGATATGAGCATCGTGTATATTGATATTATTAGTGGAGGCAATGTTATTTATGCTGCTTGAGATCGAGTTAACAAAGGTACTTTGAAAGTAGTTTGCAAACAGTTCATAAATTTCATAAAAGCCATTTGCCGTTTTATCATTATTAATAAGTGTAAGAGGGATATTGTTCGCTTTGGTTTTACTTGCAATGAAATTCCAAAACTTTTTAGAATTTTTGGGTATGGAAGATTCTACATTTTGTAAATAACTTTTATAATCAGCATCTGATAGAAATTTAGCTCTAGATCAAAGCAATTTGTAGGTGTTACAGTCATCCAAATTTTGATAATTCTTCCAACGTTTATGGTATTTAAGTTTTTCCTTTGTGACTTTAATTGTTGCAGAAGAATAAAAAACCGGAAAGTGAGAAAGTGTTCTAAATTTAGTTGTCACATATAACTCAATAACTTCTTGAATAACATTATAGAACACTTCAACAATCTCACCTACGGTATTACCACACAATAATACATCCCAATTTTTAGAAGCAATATGTTCGTTTAGATTATCATAATTGCATCGATTGAAATCGTACAATATATTTGCATATGGCGTAAATGTTTTTATTGTTCTAAACGATACTATCAATTCAATTGACTTATGGTAGTTGTATATAGGAACCAGAGAAATTGGCATTTTTCAAGTTTAGGGTTGAAATCCTGATTAATCAATATCAAATCCAGTATACTGTCATTCCTGTTAACAATGTGGTTATATTGAAATAAGTTATCATACGTGAAAGCATCTAATAACAAAGATGATTTATTATCACTATTGTTGGAAAACATAGGAGAACCCTTCCTATACCACGTCACGGAAGACAAATTCAAGTCTCCACAAATAAGTACCATATTATCTCCTGCAGCATCAAGATTATCATATAATTTGTTCACAAAACAGAGAAGGGCATTAGTATCCCCAGGAGGCAGATAAACACAGCCAAAAAATATTTTTCGTGATGAATTATCAAGAAAAATCGACACCCACAAGTTTTCTGCATCGCTTTGCCATTTAGGAAGATGAACACATGGAATATCTTTATTTACTGCAATTAATACGTCACCACCGTCTGTTTTATTTGACGCTGTAGACTCCCTGCCTCGTCTAAACACATTATAATTTTCCGTGAATAACTCACTTGAATGAATACCTTGATTTAGCCAGGTTTCGGTTAGAAAAATAAAATCGTATTCAGTTTGGAGAACATTTTGGTACAAAACATGAGTTTTTGTTCGTAAGCCTCGTGTATTTTGATATACTAGAGACTTACTCATTAGCATTAGATTTAAAAAAGGAAAGTGGAAAGAGAAAAAAAATAAAAAGAAGAATAAACACAAAACCGAGTTAGTCAACCACACACCGAATCCTGTACTTTGTTTTGGTTTTATTTTAAATATTACTTATCTGAGATACTATCTTTTGATGATGACAAATTGAAATCAGAAGCAGTAGTTATTTTTACTATCTTAGATTTGTCGTTTTTATCTCAAAAATATATTGCAGTCTTTGGTCCACACGTAACGAAAGTTATTCTCCAATGCAAATTTGCGTACAACCTTAAATAAAACCTTATTCTTCTGAGTTAGATGTTCATTTATATACACTGTACTTGCTAAATTTTCAATTTTTAGAGACTTGGAGTGTGACTTATTTTTATATAGTCTGGCTGCTGCCATAAAATCAGATTTCTTCTGTCTTGATAGAAATTTAATTACAATATCCTTATTGCCTTTATATGTAGGGATTCTATGTGTTGTATCTAGATCAGGTTTAGCGACTGGAGTGGATTACAGGTTGACATTTGTAGGTTAAGGTTTTCGATGAACCTCGTAAATTAGATGTAAAGAAAGTCGATTGACATAGCAGTCAAATTTCACCCTTACAGTATCGGCGAGATCTTTGTGTTTTATGTTTAATTCAGGATTACCAAGACACCAATAAACGAGGATTACGGGTTGACATTTGTAGATTAATATTTTCGACGAACTTCGTAAATTCGATGTAAGGAAAGTCGATTGACATAACAGTCAAATTTAACCCTTAAGGTATCGGCGAAACCTTTGTGGTTTATGTTTAACTTAGGATTACCAAGACATCAATGGTACTACCGCACAGTTTATTATTTCAAACCATCCGTAATACTAACAAGAACGATTCACACAAAAAACACATTTCTTTCACGGAAATTTATAGAAAACTTTAAATACATAACACTGTCTGACACAAGTGTCACCACCATATCATGCTTTATCTGCATAGTTCTATATAATTCAATAAATGTGATAATTATATCCAGATATGGTCAAGACTGTATTGTTATAATAACATAATACATTTGTAGAGTTGCTATAACCAACTAACAATATATTATGCCATTTATTCACACGGTTTTAACAATATCTAAATAAAAAGAGTCCTACTTCTTGGAAACATGGAATTATAATAGATTGACAACACATTGAGAGAAAATCTAAAACGTACACTTTTGAATCATGGACTGTGTGCGCTTTTTTTCTGTAATCAAAGCTAGCTTAAGACGAGAGTTGATGTACTTTATAATACAATATGATTTTTGAATGGCTACCATACATCACTGGAGCCTTGAAGCGATAATTTAGTTTATCTCATATATAATTATGACACGAATACATATCAAATTTGATCTCATCATCATTAGGTCTTCGGTCCTAGAACTAGTTGGAAACTTACCTCCATTGTTTCCGTTTTTTTCCCCAAGGAGTAGAAAATCTTCGCATAGCCACGTTCATGGTATAAACTACTTCAGACGTATCTGTTGCAGTGTATACCATTGTGGAAGACGTTGTGCAGATTCAGCCAACAACCGATAAGGCCTCTCGACCTTACAAATTGTTGGACGCCTACCAGCTAAAAACTTCTCGTCGCTTCCCTCTTGTGACGGATCTCTCCCGGAACCGCCATTTTGGCGTCTACTTCTGGAGAGTTCGAGGGGTATTGTTATTTATGGCACTTCGTGTCTTTTTCTTTTTCTCTTTCTTCTTGTTCTTTTATACGCAATATCTGTCTAATATAGCTTTCGATGGTATTCCATTTGTTCTTACTTTCTAGCATTAGTTCTACCATATTTAATTCATTTAGTTGATATCCAACACTTAGTTCTACCCTCCATTTTTTCTTTATACCATTCTGCACATTCAAAACAAATGTTTTGGCGCCTCTTCTTTATCTGGACATACTTTGCAGTTACCCGATGTTACCGTTCCTATCCTATTTTTGTATGTCGCAAAACAACCATGCCCTGTAAGTGCCTGGGTAAGATGGTATCCCACTTATCTATGCTTTCGCGTTATTTAGGTGTTTACATTTGGAATTAATTGCTCAGTCCACCTACCCTTATCTGAAGTGCATCACCTTTCTTGCCAGTTTTGTATTGAACTTTCCCGTATTCTTTCGAATACTTCTTGGCTTTTTCTGACAGGGTATTTTTCTTCCAGTTATATTAGTAATTGCTTTCCTTTACCAGCAGATCAACCGGAAAGATTTTCCCAATCACCGGCAATGCCTCCGTAGATGTTATATATGCCCGGCATATTCGCAAGGCCGTCAACCTTTGGCTCCTCATAACAATATTACTGCGCTAAATTCTCAGGGTTTCTTTCCAAATAGGCGCGGAATACAAAATTATTGATTCCACTGTGCTATTGAGCACTTTTCGATTGTTATCTATAGGCCTCTTCACGTTTGACATCCAGACACTTAATGCACTCACAGTTTTTGCTTTTTTAAGAGTTACTCTTTGGACGTTTATCGTAAAGGTCAGACCATAATCTAGCGTAACACCCAGATAATTAACCGTTGGCTTGACTTCTATTTTATTTTCTCCCAGTTCGAAAAAGAAAGTTTTACGTGCCTTTCCATGGTTGAATATAATGGCTGTAGATGTCTTCTGTGCTATTTCCAGCTCATGTTGTTTCATCCACAGATTTACTGCATGAGGACAATAATCTTGGATCTCTAGCTGGCACAAAAATCACCAGATAATCCGCGTAATATATTATTTCAACCCCTTACGGAACTTCAAGCCTCATTATATCGTCATAAAACGTGTTCCACAGGGTAGGCTCTAGCCCCGATTCCTGTGGAACTCCACCCCCCAATTCAATTTTTGTATCCTTATCTGCTTTAACGCTCCGGTTTTGTAAATATGATTCTATTAGCCTTACTAAATGTTCTGGAAAGTTCTTTGCTCTTAGCTTTTGCACAATTAATTTCTATGATGCCATATTAAATGCGTTTCCAACATTTATTGGTATGAGTCCAGTCCATCTTCTATACTTATCTCCGTTCTCTTCAATCAGATTTAAAATTTTTCCAATTGCATCAACTGTGCTTTTACCTCTTCTAAACCCATTACAGATTATGAAATCATGAAAATTCGAAACGCATTAACATGTTGTAGCAGTTACTGACTACGCAAAATAATTAATCGGTGTAGGATAATTTACATAACTCAATGTGTTTATAAATATGAATAAAATTAAAGTTATAAATATATTGAAACTAATTTTTTGAAAAGTAATAAATATCCACTTTAATTTTTCAACTATGATATATATATATATATATATATATATATATATATATATATATATGCTTGAGTATGTTGATTCTCGAGTTCAAGGTCTATATAAAATTACTAATTATTGCACCATGATATTTAATTCATAAATACTAACCATTTCGACTATATATTTCGTAGCTCTTTTTTCAAAAGACATTACTTCTGAAAAATTTTTGATATATGCACTAATTGTTAATATTACCTTAAATTTGTAAACTTGCCATTGAATACAAATTATCTATATTAATTTCAACATATCATTTCCTATACAATTAGATCACATTTAAAATAGTACATGTGGGGTTTCCAGATGTTTGTCAATACTTAATAAAAATATTTCACAACATGTAATTGCACTAATTTTAATACTGTCGTTTGTCTTAAATCTAATCGCATTTTATTTGTTTTAATACATTAATATACCTTAAACATACTCCTGATAAATATTATCAACTTTGCCAGCTTAAAGGTTGTGCAAGTTTTATTGCTTTTGAATTATATTCCTATTATTGCAGGGAGTTTTTATTAAATAATTTTGTGTCTTGTTTCCTACTAATATTTTAAATTCATACTACTATTATTATATGACGCGTTTTCTATTTATAACACCAAATTAAAATAAATTGTACTGATGTCTTTGTTATCTATTTTATCATTAGCAGCTGCCGCATTTTTTATTATGTAAATAATTTCCAGTATTTCTCTATTTTGGAATACCTCAGTGTTGAGACTAACCTTTTTATTATACGCAAATTTGTGCTTTAATTCATGTTTTGTGAGCGCAGTTTGAATACTCTTACCGAGTTTGTGCCAGTGGGTCTCTTCTCTGGGTGCTATTTACTTTGTGCCACGTATACATTGTTGCAATTAGTTTGACATGTTATTTTATTCAGTTTCTGTTTTTTATCCTTAAGCGTTTTATCTTTTAGACTACTGAAACTATTTTTAGTTAGGTCGAACCCGTTATGCGCCATTACGATATTATAACGTTTAAATAGTTTTTGTATATGTTCTAACAAACCTCTTGTTTAAGGCATGTTAACATATTTTTCAGTTCTTTTCTATTTTTAGTGTTTATAGCACTGTTATTGTAATATCTGTATATCTGTTTTTTAAATGCATTATCAATAAATTGCTTCGGATAACTATTTTCCTTTAAAGTATGCTTGGTTTAACAATAGCTTTGCTCCCGAATTCCTGGTCAGATAACTTAACCGCCCTATCTGCTAAGCTTATTGTTATTGCTCATATTTAAGCTATAGGGTGCTGCAAATAAAAATTAAGATATCTGTCCGACCATGGTTGATTTGTGTACCGCTGAGTTCTTATTATTCATTTACTCTACGCATTGTCATGTCCAAAAGGTTCATTAAACTTTAATTTTCAATTTCAATAGTATATTGTAAATTTTTGTGGTAATTATTAAATAGGTTTCTAACCTTATCTTTTCATCACATGGGATAGCAAATTTACAATCGTATAAATACCATAGAATAGTGACATAGTAATTGGGGTTTTTGTATAATTTCAGTTTCAAGTTCTTCTGGCACCATTTGTGCTACAACGCTAGATTGGGCCATCCTCAAAGCACAAATGTTTACATTCTTATCAAAACTGTTCTTATGTAAAATAATTAGAAGGTATTAGTTTAGTATCCCGATATGTATCGATATATTGAATATCCATATATATCGATAAGTATCGATGCGTATCAATAGGTATCGATATGCATCGATTCGTATCGATGCGCTTCGATACGTATCGATACGTATCGATACACATCGGTTATCGATATTTGTTTTTCACTTTATCGGGGAGGTTGATACGGGGGTCTTATGGATAGGCCGACCCAGCCCTACTTATATCTTAGTATGTGTCCTATCATCCTATCTCTCCTAGTTTTTACTGTACTTATCTCTAAGTATGGGATATCCCAAGTCACCACTTTCAATGCCTGACTCCTGTTCTAATGTTTCTAGTTCCTGTTCTGTATATAAATTCCTTATATAGTTTTGCCATCTAACCACTTATCTACATTATGTATAAGGATGTGTCCTCCCGTGCCTTTTATATTTTTGCTATTTGGCTTTATATCTCTAAAATTCATTATAATATGCTTCGTCTATTTTTCTTATTTCCATCTTAGTTTCTACCTTTTTACACTTTTCATCAAGTCGTTGTTCTTTAGCTTTCCGGCATTTGCGGATAATTTTTTCGAATTTATGGCCTTGTATCTCTGTTTTCCTGCTTCGTCTGGTCTGTTTTTGTATTTTGGTCTTTTAATATTAAATTCAGAATATCCTTTGTTACCTAAGGCTTCTTATTTTCTTTCTGTTTCTGCGGAATATCTCTAGCCGCCATATCCTAGCTGGATTTAATGTTATTGCATTCTTTCAACATCCTTAGTAACAGAGATTTTTCCAATGTCTTTCAGAACTTCGTTTGACTTTTTTTCAAATCTTTCGTAGATATCTTTATCTTATAGCTTCTTAAAGTAAAAGCACCTTTTTCCGTTTCTTTTCAAATTTTTAAATTGAAACAGGGCTTTCATAATTACTATGTCGTGGTCAATGTCTATATCTGCTTCTACAGTCTTTTGCTTGATTTCTAAACCGTTGTCGAACAAGAATGTAATCTATTTGATATCTTCCTATGTCTCCTGGTATCTTCTACGTGCATCGTCTTTCAGCATGTTGTTGAAATAATGCGTTTGTGATAGTGAAATTGTTTTCGCCACAAAATGCTGGCAGCCTATTTCCCCTGCCATTTTTGGTGCCTAAACCAAATAAATCTACCACCGCTCCTTCCCCTGCCCTCGCCAACTACTGCATTAAAATTTCCTGTAATTATTAAATTTGCATGTAATTTAACAAATCTTAGTATATTTTGGATAACTTTGTTGATCGCTTCTACCTCCACTTCACTGTAGCTATAGGTGGGTATGTATAATTGTATTAGTGCTGTATTTACCAATTTAGATTTTAATCTAAACATGAGTACTCTTATTTTTCTACACCTGAATTTCATTTCTCTGATGCTGTATGAATTAGCCCAAAGTCTCCGCTCCAAAAATCTCCCGCCTCTGGCCTACGAACTTCGCTGATCCCTACCATGTCTAGTGCTAACCTATCCATTTCAACTTTCAGATTTTCTAGCTTACCTACTTGCTTCATGGTTCTGACATTAAACGGTCCGATTGGCAAAGTGTTTCCTGCTCTTCCTTTAAACTTGACGATCACATTCTTCGAAGTAGTTCCTTACCGGAGACTATTTTAACTTCGGAATTATTTACCTCGGAGGATGCCAATATTTTAAAACATTTTTAACACGCGTGTACTTAGGAGGTAATGTGGTGGTTTCATTTGCATATAGGACATTGAGGGTATATTTTTGAAATGCATTGTATAGATGTGTATTCGCTACGTTTCTCGCATTAAAAACAAGCGCGTTTAATAAATAAACCGATATTTTAAAGGGATTTTCACTTATACTTAATTACGAAAGAAGGTATTTCTACGTGAAAACGTATTAATTTAATTAATTTCTACATTTATAATTATTGAGGAGTTCAAATTACTAAATATTTGATGTGAAATGTATTGAATGAAGTATGAGAAGGTACCAGAACATGACGTATGAGTGGGACTGTATATATTTATATAAACTAATAGACGTAGCAGGTAAGGAATTGGTAATAATTTATACGCCATGAGTGAGCATGCTATGCATATACTTATGATTTCATAGATAATCAGTTTTGAGTGTAAAAGAAATAGTATTTTGCAGCGGATTATTATATAGCGTTTATTATTTTAAAATACAAGATCTACAATTTAATTCATCATAAAATATTTGAAGACTGAAATTTGATTCATAAAATCAAAGATTTAAGGATTAATTTGCAATGGGATACTGGCATTGATTTGTAAGGTTTGGTTGATCGTTGTATTTGGATTTTTGAAGAGTAAACTGTAGTAACTTAAAAGCAAACCACAAAAGTACGCTTAGTTATTAAAGATGTCAGATATACAGCTATTTTGTTTCAATTCAGTGATTTCATCAAAGACAATTTATTAGGTTAAGCATTTAATATTCATAGTTGGTTTTTGTGTTCAAAACAAATAAGATGATTTATTTGGGGTTGCAATTGCACGTGAATGTTCAACTAGTTTAATACGGTACTAGAAGAGGGATATTAAATTAAATGATTTTTTATAGGACTGATTGTTTAAAACGGGTGTAAATAGAAAAGAATTTGTTTAAATAATAATTTCAATGATAATATTTAATAATGAATTTAAAATGTTGTTTGTGAGAAGGTTCGGGATGAGGCGCATCACAGCATATATATATATATATATATATATATATATATATATATATATATATTGCCGTGGAACTCCGTTCTAATTTAGTACTCTCTCAAAAACATTCGAGCCGCAACATTGGGACGTCATAAAATTGCCGTGGAACTCGGGTACAATTTTCACCAACAAAAATATATTCGAAAATTTCATTAAATTTTAAAATTCGAAATTAGAAAAATTTCCAAAAATTTAAATAAGTCAAAAAAATATATATTTCTTACCCGTTTTTCTCTCTTCCTCGGTTGAATTGCCAATTTTCTGCACCTGCTTCCGGCTAGCTCATTTGGACCTCCTCTTGGGTATCTAGATTCACTCGCATATTCTCAATAAAACCACAAAATACAATCCAGCATACAATCTTTTATTTATTACTACTTACAAATGAAATTCAATATTGTTCATATTTCATTGATCACGTTACACTTCAGTAAATCTTATTTTGTAATGTCCTGTATTTTATTTTAAAATCATCAAACACATAAAATGTACCCGGAGTAAATGGGCCTTGAATAATACCTTCTCTAAAATTCCTTCTTTATAATTTATTTTGTTTTTTTTTAACTAAGTAAACTCTGGGGTAGGGTGAGCTCATGATAACCCAGCTAATTATGCATAATGTATGCTCTTCTACTTTGCATATTCTTAAAATAAAAAAAAACAAAGAAATGTACTTTTAACAAAAATTTCACGTTCTGATGGAACATTAAAAAGCTTTATAGACACCTTCAAATTTCTAGTTAAATACCATAATAAAGTTATTTACACGTATTATGTTCAATACGTAAATAATCCACACTACCTTGAAAAATACTCTCATACGTCACCCAATATTCACAGTTGATAAGAATCACAATTTCAAATCGTTACCTGGAAATTTATAGAAGATCTCCGCTCTGTAGATGATGCCATGTATTTCTTCTATCTGTTCTGCAGGCCGTTTCTAGCTGTTACTAGACGAACTCCATCCAAGCTGATCCGCCAACGCCACCTCCCCGGTGTAACCAAATTCCAAATTCCATTTAAAAATAAGTCTTTCAATTAGTTGCTTCAAACCACGTTGCTTAATGTCCCGACACGAGTTGGTTAAAAATTATAGGTGATACCTCAATTAAAAAATGTAATCTCGGCACACTAACCGCGTACTAATTAAGAAGCTACCACCATGCAATACAATTTAAATGATTTTATAATACTTACAACTCGAGATACTTTGATACGTCGTTTGGAGCGATCGAAATCTTAAGGGCCTTCACCACGTTGTCCAAAAACATTTATACACTTCGAATGTAATTTCTCCATACTCGCCTAACGCGAAATCCCCATCTACAACAACACATTCTTAAAATTTTGCACTCCACCAATATTTAATCCCGCGAAATTCAGGGCGTCGTTATAATATTTTCAGAAAACTAATATACACTATGCTTGTATTTGTCTCGCGTTCAACTAACTATATTGACCAATCGTATATTCACTGACGTCCTACAAGTCCCTCCTATACTATCGTTGTCTCTTGCTTATGCGTTTTCTACGTCTCTTTCTACCCTGGTTTGAGTGGTACAAAATCGATATTTCTGTTTATTTGCTATCTACACCACGTGAACTTACTGCGTGATTTAAATAACGCCTCATTAGTGTTTTTAGAGAACGCATGCGACCGTTTACAATATACGTCGAATTTTCATGTTTATCTATACAAATTTATTGGAACTTGACAGGTAAAATTCTGCAGGTGTTTAATCTTAACGCGTTTTAAATAACCCTTCTACGATTTGGAGTTCGATGTATTTCTACCCCACCGATATGTTTGTTTGTTGGCAACGCGTTTCACCTTGGTATTATTGGGTTTTTCCACGTTTTTATGCATATTATACATCAATAATCGTTCATTTAAATTCAATTAAATTAATAAACTAATGGCATTGGCTTCTACTATTTAATTTCTTTGCAAACCTACTAAATTTTATCATTATTTGTACAATTTGATTAATACCCGTTACTTAAAAATGAATTAACTAATATAACTTTCGCACGTAATTTATGGTTGTTTCTTTATACAGGGTGTTTTGAAATTGCTTTGTTTATTTTTTTTTTAATCTTTTAAAACCTCTATAATATATATATATATATATATATATATATATATATATATAGAGAGAGAGAGAGAGAGAGAGAGAGAGAGAGCTGCTAAATATAGCGTTTATGAAAAGGAACTGAAATAAACCCTTTATGTTGGGTATCAATAAAGCTAGCTGGTATGAACTATAGCTTGAAGATGTCCGATTTATCTTGCTGGCTCGGATTAAATGCAAAACAAAAACGTATATTCCAGCATAATACTTATAATAACATATAATATTCATTAATAATCAGTTTTTGAAATAATAATAATTGCTACATCCGCAAACGTTTTTCTCCCGCACATTTTGTCCAAGCACTAAAAGCTACAAATAAAGAGTACATCTTAAGCCTGAAAAAATATTTCATAACTGCAAGATACAAATATCGAGTTTATAGAATCTCTATTTGTAATAAATATTCCCAAACATTTTCCTTATATAAGTCGCGCTATGTACAAATTCTTAGAAATATCTATATAATTTAAATACTATTTTGTTACCTTCACAATAAAATTAAATTTAGCTGATCTTATACTTCTAAAACCTCTAGTAATGGTCGAATTAAATCGTATCTAAAGTTATTAATTTACAAGCAAACATTTATATGCAAATCTCTTATGCAATTTATCCCTACCTAAAATAAATAGAACGAGCAAAATGTTCTTCAAAACATTTTAAACAATGGTACACTTGCGTTTCACCGTTAAGTTATCCTGGGATTCATAAATTTGTCTTTGTCCAAATTGTTGATTAAATTTTCATTCGTTCCATTTTTAAGAGTATTTTACTAATAAATGCTTTGAAAAACCATTTCCTTCATTTATGTTCAAGTTTATCGTATAGAGATTTACTTCATTGATATCATTAAACCAATTTCCTCATTTCGCTTTTAATCTGAGTTTGTCATATTTTAATACAAAGTACTTTGGACGTTGTTCGTTATACTTTATAATTTTAAAATATATTGTTCCTGACACATATTTTAACGTTAGCTTTACCTTTATTGATAATAAGATCATTCATAGTTGACCCATAAACGGACAATTGGTAACTAATACTTTTCTGACTATTTTACCGGTTTTTATGTCGTACAAATTTCTACGTCATTATCACCTAGAAAAATCTGTAAGCTTCTAGTTGTGATTCATACAAGCTGACGTAATTTTGTTAAAAATTTTATTAGTTGATACATCACCTTATCTAAATTAGCTGTCAGTTTTGATTTAATAGATCGTAAAGTCTCACTATGGTTCATAAATTGCAATAGTTCAAAGAATGAATGTAAAATACTTATAGATGAGCTTATTATTTCGAGTTATCTTAACTAATTTATAGGCCGTGAAAATGTTTTAACTCGCTAATTGGAATGTTCATTCAAGTTATTCTTCTAATTACCTGTCACGATTGTGATATAACTTGATTTATGGGCATTTTATCTACTGAATGACTAAATTTAGAAATTTGAAAAATTTAAAACACCATAATAGTTTTTATATAAAATACAGTATTTCACGTTTTGCATTAAAATACATGAAGTTTGGTAAAAATTCTCTAAGGAAGTACTCGTTTGAAATTGTATTTAGTAAAAGATTTCAGAAAGACATGATTCCAACGCGTTTTTAAATAATGTTTTGAGAAGCACAGATATTTGCGCTTCAATTACTGCTTTTTAGTAGAGGTTTTCCACAGATCTTTCAACTTACATAATATAATCTGGAATGCGTTTTTAAATGACGTTTAGTATCAAGGGATGATACGTACTTTACTATATAAAGATACTATTATGAATCAGAAATAAATCTTTTTAAAATATTATCTACAGAGTGTTTTTGCACGGAAAACAGGTATAATATTAGAAAAGTGAGTTTGTTTTTCTCAGGATTTGGAATGTTGTATGAATGGGATCGGTACTTAATGATCCTTATATGACTCCTTATCACATCAATATATATTGCTATATCTCCACCTAGTAAATGGAAAGCGATAACTTTAAAGTAAAATCTTACAGTTGTAATGTCCTTGCTGCTAAATCTCAATCTGTAGATCTGAAACATATATCTTCTAAGAAATCTGTAGGATATTCATGTTCGTTCTGTAAGTGAAATGCTAAATGCGTAACGATCAAACTTTTAGTGAGCGCCAAATATGTACAAAGGAATGAAGTATAATATACAATAAAATAGATTATTACACAGATGAGTAATCTTATGATTCTACATATCAGTTTTTATAAAAACGTAATAAAGAGAACTATTTTTCTTTTCATTGTGACTTATAATTTGCCAGATTTGAAAACTTTCGTCAAAGTACAGGAGTATTGTTTGTGCACAAAAATGACTTCCTCGCTATAGTTAATAGATTGGACCAAATCAGTGCAAGTATACATTTCAAGCATTTGATAAAACACCAACTATTTAAAATTGTTTAGTATATTTACAAGTTCTACAATAGAATATCAATGTTATCAAAATAATAGAATGAATCTCTGACCGTTATTTGATGCTCGCGCTGCAATTAACTTAAAAATGTTAGGCGAGCATTTTTCATAAAATTACGCACTCATTTGTAAGAGAACTAATATGTAGCACCGCGTGTGAGGGTTGTTATACGCGTCAAAGATCCGAACTCTGCTTGGAACTGCAAGGGTTGGACAAAATTCAAAATTTCCACGTAAAGTCTCGCTTCTTGGTCAATGTAGTACTATTGGATGAAGCATTGGAAATCAAATGTAGTGGCTTTGATACGTCTCAATCAGCATATTTCTAGGTTTTATGACATTTTAATAATTTGAATTGTGTTCTTCGCCCAACAAGTATCTTGGCATCAAAATCTTCCTCTTTTTATGAATACAATTTCAATTGTAAATTGGACGTGAACTAAAATCGAACACGGCTCAAACGAAAACCAAAAATGGTTGTAAACCAGAAGTAGAACCAAAGGTAGTACTAACCCAGGGGTAGAATCACACCAGAGATGTAAACTAAAGCTCTATAAAATTTGTATAAAATAATTTAAAATAAATTCTTATCTTTACGTTTAATTAAACCGCTTTGAGTAAAAATCCTGAAAGGTTTTTAGCTTTACTTTGCAAATACCTAGTTTGATTTAAATTTCACGTTTTCTTAAACCCATATGCAAACTCTCGTTCTGTATAGCTTATCCTCACCTGTAGTTCACAGAATGAAATCCTCCTTTAGACGTTCTCTGCCCCTATTAATATGATTTGCTGGAGTAAGATTTGTGGAATATCAATGGCATTAACATGTAAACGCTAGTGGATTATTTTTTGATTGCTATGGCAAACGAAATACCACATTAAATTACTTCCTGTAATTAAAATACATCTGTTATCAAATCACACTATTGGAGCTGCTTGAGGACTACTATAATACAAGACTACAAAAAAGCTTGTCGTTTTAAACTCTTAATATAAAGACCAAGTTGTTTTACTGAGAAAATCTGATAGGAATTATGATGGATAATTTTAATTATCTCCTTTAAATAGGAATCAAACATAGCTCATCAGTTGTGTTTAATAAATCTTATCGTAATAGTCAAAGTTACCGAAATTTGACCATTCCCAATTTTAAATTATCCACTTGCACACGAAGTTTTACACAAAAATCTAAAGTAATTGTATCTATTTAAATTATAAAAGGATAGTCTTTTTAAGGATTTTAAAAACAATGAGATTCTTCATTTACCGTTACATTACGCTGGTTGTCCTTTTTCATATCGTAAACTGTCATCCATGCCCTTAAATACTGTAAAACTTCATGTCTGCTTTTAAAATCCATATACCCAATATCGTTCAATTCTTCAAATTTACCATTAAGTGTATTTCAAAATCCATAAAGCATATTCTTTCGATCCAAATAAATAATCCGTCTTTCTGCAATTTATCATTGTGCATACACTTAAAAACAGGTTTAATTATCTACTTAAAAAATCTTACTTCTTCGAGATAGCCATACCAAGTTATACGTTTAAAACAAGTATTCAACACTTGTCGTTAACCCGATTCATTATTAGCTACTGACGGACGTCGTTAACGAGTATTGGAACACTGATCATTTTCTGCATTTTTTAATTAATTATATAGTGTCAAATCTCACTACGTCATAACATCTAGAAAGATTCTGCAATTTTGGGGCGTTCTTTTTACGTTTTCATTCATATGTATTACGCCATTTCACCGTGGCATTTTACGGCTTGAGGCTATCACTAATTTTCACATTTTACGCGCGTTATCTGTTATCTTAAAGACGAATGTCTGCCAGTCTCTCATTTTCGACCCTAATTTCTTGATTTATTACTTTTGCTAATTGTTGAAAGAATGTTTAAACTTCTTATATTATGGATAATGCCATTTATCCAGAATTCTTCTCGATGGTTCTTAATGAATTACGTTTTTTAATTTAAAGTACCTGTGCCTCGTCAAAATCACAATTGTATGTTTTGCGTTATTAAATACGCTTTTCAATGAAAATAAAATGAAATATAATATCTCCAGACTCCAATTCTCTTAGAAAGTGTTTAAATAAATCTTTTAAACTCTTCCTCATCGAGTTGCAATTGTTCCTTGAGTGATTTTTAATGAGGAGCTTTTTCAAAAACTCAGGGAATATATTTTATTTTTATTTAAAGGTACAATTAAGTTACGTAATGCGAAAGAAGCCTATTAAATTACGGGTTTTATGCATTTATACTACAATATTGTGAACATTTTCAAATACCGAGTGTATTTAATATGCCGTAATATAAAAATGAGTATTTACAAAAAAAAATTATTTTGCTCAGGTTCGGACTGTTATATGTTCACGGAATTGTGTTAAATGACCTTTTACATAACGCTTTATAACATCATTTTTCCCAAATTATAAAATAGAATTTGAAATCAATCCCGGTAAGTTCATGTTGAATGCAATATTTGTATAGTGATGAATAATTTTCTACTTTTATTTCAAATTATCTACTATGTACATTATTTACATACAAACCAAAATAGTCTTTCTCTAAAATAATTCACTCTCTACATAAAATTCTCAAAATGTAACAAAAAATTATCATAAAAAAATAGCAATCTCAATAACATATCGCATAAAAGATTTCATTAAGTGGTCTCAGATACACCATATAGCATCTACTAACGCTACCATGCCCATAGACAAACCAAAAGTGCATCTTTAAATTAGTAAATACGCCCATCTGACAAAAATCTTTTATATCTCTTCTCTAAAAACGAATTCTTAAAATCAATCTTTGAAAAGGCTTTTTCGCCAAATTTCGCAAATCTCGCCAAGGTACTATCTGTTGACGTTGGATAATTATTTCGTTTATTATTATACTTTTCACATTTAGATATAATTTTTTATTAAGATCATTTCTTTTATTATAACTAACTGATCCACAACAAAAGTACTTAATTTCTCACTGATACCCTTATTTACATTTTTCTCATCCTCATTCGATTTACCTTAGTTTATCTTCTGTAAAAGTTTCCGTCTTATTTTTGTAACTTGTAAAAATGTTCAAATCTTCATTTTTCAACTTTCTGTCATTAAGTTCGGAATATTTAATTAACGATAACTTTACTTCATCTTGTATCTCACTTGGATCCTCGATACTCTTTACCTCTACTTCATTTACATCTATATCTACCTCCTTTACTTTTTCCTCTACTTCATACTGATTCAAATTAACACAGTCTTTTTTGAGTTCAACATGTACTTCATCATCCCACTTAATACACTATTTACCACATATAATCACCTTATCCTTTGCGTCTATTTGCAACTTCAACTTATCTATTAAGTTCAGCCCAAAAATAGCTTCCATCCTTAATCCAGGTACAACCATAAATTCATGCTCAAACTTTCTTTTCCCTAACACACATTTCGAGATTGCCATACTATTTATACTTACGAACTTTCTGTTTGTTGGTGCTACCAACTGACGTTCCTTTACGGGTATAAACTCATTCTTCAACCTTTGAATAGTATCTTTAATAGAATTTTCAGAAGTCAGTGGTGTTTCAGCTCCTATATCTATATGTACTTTAATGATTTTTATCTTCTACATTTAAATTTAAAATAAGTAATAGGTTTTTATTTAAATTGTCTTCACTGTTATAAACTCACGTTGATGTTCATACTGATTAATTTCGAAGAATGTGTTTGATCTGTCGTTTATTGAAAATCTTGCCTTGCTGTCGAATGTCCCGGCCTATGTATTGCTTCGGCGTATGTTCTGTCATTTTCCCTTTGGTGGATTGTTATTATTGTTATTCTCTCGGTTCATGCTTCTATTTTCTGTAGTTCTTGATTCATTATCTTTTTACTCCCATCTCTTCTGGGAGCGTTGTTTTGGCTCTAATTGGCGCTATAAAAAATTTTCCTGGTGAAATTTGTACCTTTGAACCGTTCAGCCCTGTGCTTCTCTGGTATCTAAAAAAATGTATAAGCTGATTCATACTCCTACCCTACAACCCCTGGGTTGACCCATTTTGTCATATCTTTGCAGGTATTCTAGAAATACGTCATTGTCTACAATGTTTTGCAAAGCTGAACATTGTCTCAGTTCTGCTTCAAGATGTCCTGCTAGATATGTAATTAATTGTTTGCCTTCTAGAAGAGCATCGAATTGTTTTACCACACTGAATTTTTTTATGGCATATAGTTCCCTTGTCATACCTGAACCGGTACTGTATTTTCTTATTATTAAGATATCTCTTACTCAGAATTGTTGATTATTCTTCCAGAAATGTTTCAAGAATTTAGCCTCAAAATCTTTAAATGATGCTAATTAGATTTCTGTTAGTCTAACAACAGAAATTGTTTTGTTTATACCAGTTATGCTGACGCTATTTGAGAATATATTGAGATTTAATTTATTATCCCTTTAAAATTTCGAATATTGTTCTAGCGGTACACTGCCTTGATTCTAACTGATCGGTTCTTCAACATTAATATTTTTCACTGTATCTTCTAAATTTTCTATTTTATTTTCTAAATCTGTTTTAAGATTTCTTATGGCATTTTTATAAGTTTTAAACCCTGCTTTATAAGTATCTTCAATCTCACTGACCCTTCGATCTGGGTTCTTAGTTTTTCAATCCATGCCTTTCTTACACACTGCATGATTCGACTTAATTTGCCCGATTTCCTGTTTTAACATCATTCATATCCTCTGAAATCTGAACCACTTTACCTCTAATTTAAAACTTCATATCTTCTATGGCCTTATTAGTTTCGTTAAGACAGAAATAATCATGTTACTCATCTCTTTAAATTTTATTTTATTTTTTTTGTTTTCTGACTTTAACTCCTGAGTATTCTTGTCAAATTTCTCATTTTTCCTTTGATACATTTTTCACTCATTTTTTTATATCTTTCTCATTCTTTTCATGTTTTTCATTCATTTCAATTGATACATTTCTCACCCATTTCTTTTATACTTTTCTCATTATTATCACTCATTTTTCTTATATTTTTGTTTAGACTCAATAAAGGAATCATCATTTTATATTTCCGAGTCTTTCCTACACTCTGTTCTGTCTTTTCCTCCGGCTCCTCCCTTTTCGGGTACTCCAAATAGACACTTTCCTAAGAACCAATTTCCACACCTTCAGTTCTCAATCCCTCACAAATTTCTTTCATTCTATCAGTCATTTTGGAAACCAATCAAAAATAGTTCACAGATAAAGTTTCGACAAAGTTCAACAAGACACAAAACTCTAATTTCGAAGCGGCTTAGTCAAGCTCCACGTTGGGTACCATAAGCAATTCTGTGGACTGTAGCTGATGATGCCCGACGTTGGGCGTCAATAAACGTTGCTGTAGACCGTAAGATGATTCTAGTAAAATGACATTATACACTCATCTTGTAATTTTTTAAAGTCGTATGTTATCTTTTTGAACACGCTCAAATTAAATGTTTTACAATGATCTTGATAGCAAATAAGTACTTCTTTGGTCTGAATCTATTAAAAGAAAACTTCCTTCTACTTCTTTAAAGAAGCACGGGTTTATGCCTTTATAACATAATATACTGAGTGTTTCAATACGATGCTATGAATATAAATATTTACAGAATTTCAGCTTCTTTTGAAATTTCCTTATTTTGTTCAGGTTCGGAGTGTTGTATATTCACGAAGTGGTACTATATGACCTTCTGAATGACCCTACATTTGATTTTTCCATTGCTCCACCTGAGGGTACTACATTGGCCAGGAAGCGAGTTTCTTTACTTGGAAATTTTTTATTTTACCGAACTCTTGCTGTTGCAAGCAAGGCAGGGATCTTTAACGTGCGTGACATTACTCACACACGAGACCTCCATTTTGCCTCTCATCCGAACGAGGGTGTATTTTTGTGAAAAATGCTCGCCTAACATTTTTCAAGCGGGCCGTATCGGGATTTGAACCCGAGACCTTGGGCGTAGTCCAAAGCCGAAGATACAAGTTCGAATACTGTCCGTGACTTAATATTCTCCATCTATCAATTACTAGCTCAATTTCATATAATCATTTGGACTTTGCATAAAAAGTCTAAGTTATTATTTCATCTTATTAGCTTATATCTTAGTATTAATAAGCTTTCCTTCGGCAATTATCCAATATGTATATTGAGTATTGCTTCCTGGATATTTTGACATAAGTCAAAACTGACTCTGTCAGATATGATTGACAAAAGTGCCAAACGGAATTGAAAGTTAGGTTGATATATGGTTACGGACATGATTTAGTTTTGCATAATTTTGCAATTGCCGCCACGCATTGGCGTAATTGAAAAACACTTTGGCAGCGAAAGCCGAAGATTCAAGTTCGAATCCTGTCGGAAAACCTATATTTTCCATCTTTCAATTACTAGCTCGATTTAAAATGATCAATTGGGGTTTCCATAAAAATCCAAGTGATTAATTCATCTTTTAACTAATACTTTGGTATTAATCAACTTGTCTTTCGAATAAAAACAAATTTTATAATAACTAGTAGCAATTCGTGATAGAACTATGAAAATTTTAACATGCATAATTAATGAAGTCCTATTTTGTTTTAGTTTACAATTTGCGTCAGCTTTCCAATAACTAACGAATGCATCGATTATTTATTAGCACCACCTGGCACCGAAGGCCATGAGTATGAACCTGATGTTGATGGTTATGTAGACTGCGTGTTTGATATCCCAGGAATAATTGAAGACGATGGTTCAATTAATTGGGATCAGTTTGAAAACGAATTTGCAGACGATCTGATAGAAATTCATAAAAATATACCAAACATGGATCCTGAAATATTCAGAGAAGCAGCTAAGCAAGTTGTGGATCAATGTAAAGACAATAGCGAAAGCAACTCTGACTCATCTGAGGAACATAAGAAGGGCAAAAAGTGTCTCAAGAAAGCTATTTTGGACTTATTTCATAGCACTGGACCAAAGCAAATTAATATCGAAAAAGTTATATAATATTCAACAGCTTCTTAAATTCAAAGAAGAATTAAGTGTATCACAGCAAATAGTAATTTAAAAATATAAGTTCAAAATGAAACATTTATAAGAATTGTGTGTGTGTGTGTGTGTGTGTGTGTGTGTGTGTGTGTGTGTGTGTGTGTTTTGCGTGCGTGTGCATATATACAATATTTGAATTTTTGTTGCTTATATTGGTTGCTAAGGTGAAATTCAGTACACGCCTTAAAAACAAACTAACCTAAAATTTGTGTAAACGTAATTTTTTCAATATTGTATCATTATTAGCTTCATATGATTTTTGCACTATGCCAGCTCCATATTGATATATACTGTACATTGTTGCATCTAGCAACGTTACCATGTTTTGTATCGCGAATTGAATATAGAAAAATCTGTACAAATTTGCAGCAAATGTGTTTTGGTGTGCATTTACACCCTGAACAAATTTTTCTCTATTGTATTAAAATAGCCGTATTGTAACAAATAAAATAAGTATATAAAAACTTCCATTGTCGGTATTTATTTCAAAAGGTAATGAAGTGAGTATGCAGCACTTCAACCCTTTTCTGAAAATACATATTGCTTGAAATGCGACAGAGGAGTAATATCAAAATCACCGCCAATTCAATCTTGTTTAAACCATAACTCTTTTTGAGATTCCAGCATTAAATATGCCAACCATTAGATAGTCGTAGCGTTTATGTTTTTAGGTGTACCTTAAATCTATGCTGGGTATTTTTATATTAATGTTGTTGTCGCAAATGGAAACTGCGACGTCTCCATAGTCAACTAGGTTTACTAAATCCTCGAAAACCGCTTTCGGCGAGCTAATATATCTCCATAGCTAACTACAATATTAGAAACTATAACTTCATTCCTATGTCAACATTAATGGGCACGGGATCGTATAAAGAAGTCGTATTTACAGTCCAAACTTACAATGGGTTTTAATTATTAAAATGAAAAGTAGAGAAACTTTAAACCAAATCCATAAAATAGTTGTATAATTCGATATTTATTCGGGAATATAAATAAGGAACACTGAAACAAAAACCTGCCGTGGCAGCAATAGAAGGTTTTAAAACTTGTTACCAATTATGTTACGGTAGTTTCCCGTACTACTACGAAAGGATTTGCCGTGCTAAACCAATCGGAGAATGGGGGGGTAGTATACGATAAATCGAACAAAACAAATCGCGGTGCTGAAATAAAGACAACCATGTAATAGTTAGTAAAGAAATGATTAGGACAGAGCGTTAGTCTGTCTAGTAAACATTTTAATATCTCCACCCAAGTAAAAAAAACTCAATAATTTAGACATATATTCACAGTTTATTAAAACGCTAAACACTTTCCGTAACTTTCAGGTAATCAAGTATAGATGTAGTTACCATAACACCTTATACTAATCTCACCAAAATTAATCCGTGCCAGAGGTGGAACAGCCAAGGTGGTGTGTAGTTAAATAGTATGACAGCAACCCAAACAGTACCTCGGAATCAGCGGGTAGCAACTAATAATCAGGGAGGTATACCATTAATATAGACAGCAGAAGGGAAACCAAGCAATTATTGGCGCTAGAAATAGCACGCGTTAACCAAAGCACGGGTATAATACAATCCTTGTGTACTCCGTGCTGTATTTCAAAAAAGAAGAATCAATAGGATAAGCGTAGAGCAGAATACCTTTGTAAAGAAATATTGGGTAATACGTTCTTACACTTTCAAATTGTCGGAAAAGAATGTTTAATAACGCGATGAGCGCATTATCAAATCAACAACCAAATGTGAAAGGAAGCTGCCAGACTATCCAAATCGTATAGCATGTGTTGAAAACAATACTCGTAGGAATTAGGACGTTACGATAATATACCGATATAAAGGTGTAAGGTTGGTTGACTAACGAACTATTGTAGACTTTAAATAAAATGCACAAATCGAATTACGAAATTGTAATACTTGATAAGAAGTGTCACTCGTAACAGGTAGTTATATAAAGTGTCGGAGAAATTTGAGAAAGTCGGAAATTGAGCGAAAATATTCAGTCGGGTGAAATTTAACGTAACAAATCCCCCCAGCAAAAGTAAAAGTTCAGGGTGGGAAGGGAGAAGTAGAGGAACAACGGAACAACAAAGCAAACCGAAGGACCAATAGTGGTAACGATCGGACTTCCAGAGAAAGCGACACAAGACACTCACTGGGTGAACTAAGTACTAGAACAACAGAAGAAAGAAGAAGAAAGAGAATACGAGTAATAGTCCATCATGAAGGACTAAGATGGAACGACATCAACACTGCATATTCGTCAGGGGACGGATGTATCTCAGAAAGAAACATTAAAGTTTTCAAACCTCAAGATAAGAAGTGGTTTCCTGCAGAAAAACCAAAAAGTAAAGAAAAAGAAGAAAGGAAGAAAACCAACAGCAGCAGCCAAAATGACAAAAGTGTTAAGCCTCAAAATATGCTCGGGAAAATGCTGGATAGAAAAAAAGAAATTACTTCAAACTGTGGTACCTAAGAATCGCAACAAACGAAAAACCGAAGAAAAGAAATGTTAACTAATCCTAAAGTCGATAGGTCGTGGTTTACGAGGAAAATAAAAACGGACTAGAAAGCACCTACCACAGAAAGTTGATCGAAAAAAGTACCAAGTCGGCACGAAGACCGACAAAAGGTAACACCAGCCACAGGAAAAAGTAGAGGAATGTGGAACGAAAGGAATGAGAAAAAAGGAAAACCAAGAAGCCTAACACCACGCAATAAGTACAACCACAAAAACCCTAATAATCGCACCAAAAAAAATAAAACAAAATCCCAGTTATCTATGGGTTTGTGTGTGCGTGTACGTGTGTGTGTGTG
Source organism: Platerodrilus igneus (assembly GCA_036346225.1). Lineage (NCBI taxonomy): Eukaryota > Metazoa > Arthropoda > Insecta > Coleoptera > Lycidae > Platerodrilus > Platerodrilus igneus. Next base: position 12,150,073 of record JARFIW010000791.1, read on the forward strand.
TGTGTGTGTGTGTGTGTGTGTGTGTGTGTGTGTGTGTGTGTTAATGTATGAGTATGTGAGTGTGTGTGTGTGTGTATGGAGGTGTAAGAAGTGTGTGTATGTGTTGTGCGTGTATAAAGTGTGCGTGTGTGTATGTGTTGGACCGCTATAGTCGTCTCTTACGACAGGCAAGTCGTACCATGGGACTATTGTATTCCCGGACCCACACGGGTGCAAGAAGAAAAATAAAGAAAACCCAACAAACCAAGGAAGTAAATAACGAAATCGTAAAGTTCAGAAGTCAAGGCCTAAGACAGCAAAGTCGGCATAAGAAACGGTGCGGGACTAGATATTGAGCTTAAGACGTTTGCGCCGCCAGTAAAAAAAATGAAACGAGATCAAGGACATTAGGGTTTTGTTGACGTATATCTTTAGGTTAGGAATCCGTATAGACTAATTTATGTCTCTTTAGGGCAGTTTTCGGCAAAACAGGAACAGCAGTTGTAGCATTCGGTTTAGTAGGTGGCGGTGAGGGTAGTTTAGGAAACTCAGAACGCGTTAGAAAAAAAAGTTGTTTGTTATTAGAATTGGTCGTAAGAAAGTCAACGGTAGAAAAGTAAACATCATGAGTTGTCAGAATATCAATGATAGAAAAAGAAAAAGTATTGGCTGTAAGAGAATCAATCTTACGAATAAAACACAAGCAGAGCACACTTCAGTTACATTAGAGAAAGGGATGCCAGACAAAAGACGAACAGTATCATAGTTAGGACAGAAAACAGCATTGGCTGCAAGAGCATCAACCTCAAGAAAGGAACAAAATCCGACAACACTTCAACAGCAGTACCCAAAAGAACAGAATCAGGTAGAATTTCATCCTTACATGTGATTGTTCAATGCTCCACCCGAAGGTACTACATTGGTCAGGAAGCAAGTTTTTTTTACCTGGAAAATTTGGAATTTTGCCGAACCCTTGCTGTTCCAAGCAAGATAGGGATCTTTAACGTATGTGACAACACTCACACACGGAACCTCCATTTTACCTCTCATCCGAACGAGGGTGTATTTTTGTGAAAAATGCTCGCCTAACATTTTTCAAGCGGACCGTGTCGGGATTTGAAACCGGTACCTTGGGCGTAGTAGTCACACACATACCAACTACACTACGGAGCCGCCTAGATTTCATCCACCTTACAAGAACAAACAATATCAGGTAGAACTTCGGCAATGTTAGGTAAAGGAGTAGAATGAAGTTAATTGGCATTAAAGAAAGGAGCTGAGCTAGACAGGATTTCATCAACGTTACAAAAACAAAAAGCATCAGGAAAAACTTCATCCACAATAGATAAGAAAGCAGAATCAAGTTGACATTCATCAACATTAGATAATAAGACATCAGCTTGGATTTCATTAACCGTAGTTAAAAGAACAGAAGCAAGTAGATTTTGTCAGCATGAGTAAAGTGACTAAGAGTAAGTAACGTTTCATCAACGTCCGATAAAGGAGTAGAATCAAGTAAGACTTTATCACTGTTAGACAACGGAGTAGGGAAACATACAAAACTTCAGCCACAATAGGAACCGATTCCTTGACAATAGTAGATAAAGAAACAGGATCAGGTAAAACTTTGACAACAGCGATAGGCAGTATACCTACGGGTTCACTAACTTCAACATGATCTTCTTTATCCGTATTAGGAGTTATCGTCACTTCAGCCACAACTGTTATTGTAGGTACGACAGAAATTTCTTGAGTAGAACCATTTAAGAACGCAGGAATAGGTAAAATTTTCACAACAACAGCAACAAGCATTAAAGATACCGGTTCCTAAACTTCAACAGGATCTTCTTTGATTGAATTAAAAGTTATCGTCACTTCAGCGATATTTCTGCTTGCCAGCACGATCGGAATTTCTTGGGTAGTATCATTTAAGGAAGCGAGAACAAACTCTTGAGAAGTTAGTTGCAAGTCACTAATTCGAAGTATAGGTTGCACTGGTGGTGGAGGCACAGTTTGGAGGGGAAGTGAAAACGTCGAGTCCAGTTGGTCATCTCTTGAATCGCGAAGGACAGAAGGAATTTGGTTTTTGTTCGTAGAAATTCGGTAAGTAGGGACGTGATAACCGTAAAAATCAATATTATAGTTCAAAGGCTCATATGGCTGAAAAGGATGTGAGGTGATGGTAGTTGGGCGAGCAGAGTGAGGTGTAAAAAAGGATATAGAACTAGAGACGGAAGAAATTTTGTTCGAAGCTATACTTGCCGAAGAAGGGTATGTTTTGATAATAGTAGCAGGATGACCTGGATGAGGTACAGAGGAGAACGTAGAGTGAGAAGCAGAAGAAATTAGGCACCTAGAGGTGAGGACAGTATTTGAAGTATGGTTCGAAGACCTATTAGTAGTAGGATGACAGTTTGAACAGTTGCGGAGAGAAACTCCCTTATGTCCGCAACTATGGCAATGGAGTACTTGAGGACGAGTACAACGTGTCGAAACATGACCATGTTTGTCGCAATTAAAACATGTGACCTTGTAGCAACTTTATTTTCTATCTAGATATGTTCATATAATTAATCCCTTTATTTAATAATAAACCATATAATACATAATAATGTTATTCAATCCACTAATTAAATATTACCTATTGCCCAATAAAGTATTCGCATTCAATTAAAATTTAATTTCCACGGTGACAAAGTAAAAGTTTCCATTTAGTATCATTCCTAGAGCTCCATCTATTTAAGAAATTGTGAAGTGATTGTGTTGCCGGGCAGCAACTCGCTTGACCCCGACACTTCCAATACAGCTGTGGTGAAAGCAGGTCGAATTGTTCCTAGAAACAATGGTTTTTTGCTGTTTTTCGTGTTGGAAACACGTGCGGATTAAGTTCTGTTAGGAGAATGTCATCTCCGACGGGCATTTTTGATGGTCCATTTGTTGGAACAGCTCGTAGATGACGTGAAATTTTTTGGTCGAAGGGCCGTTGGTAACATGCAACTTTATTTATGTATAATACGAAATTTTACATAAAGTATTCAATCTAAATTACATGCGTCTTTATTTATATATAACATGAAATTATACATATAGTATTCAAGTTAAATTATCATGCATCATTTGATAATTTTCGTGGTTTAATTTACATATAAAGCAACTTTAAATTAACATGCGGATTGGTAATCAGGAGACTGGTTTACGTTATTTTTGATTAAAAGCAAGAAGAAAATATAGGTTTTTACGCTTTGTTCATGGTGTGGATCTGGCGAAATTTAATTACTCAAAATGGACGCCGAGTAATGTGGAATTTCAGTATGCAGTACAATTATTCGTTCTAAATTGGAGATTTCCGTATTTCAATGCTGACGCAAGCTTCCTTTATGGTATTTTTCAGACAGACGGAGTTCTGGTGTGTAGAAAATTGTTTTCGTATGTTAGCTGAACTATGGACATTGTAATCAGATTATTTTTTGTTTTATCAAGTTATTCAAACTTCTAAATAGGTCAAGGACAGACCACAATTATATTTTTCAATATTAAGTAATAGGAATCTGTAACTTTTACATATCTAATTGTTTTATTAACTCAATGAAACTACGGTAGGTGTCATTACGTGTTATAGAAAGTAAATTCTTCTATTTATGAGAACTTAGAAATTAAACTTCTATGTTTGCTATTTCATTAATAACTATTTGGAATTATCCATTGTAAGGTTAAGGTAGATCTACCAAAACTAACATTTTGTTATCAATAAGCAACAGTTTAGAAAGCAACTTGATGCTTTATCTATTTGTTAATAAAACCACATTTAATTTGATTGGTACTGATTTTATCCAGTGCCCTTGTAAATAATTTTCATAAATTAAATTAATCACAATATAAAGAAAGAAAGATATTTTGTAAAAAAGCACATAATTGAATACTAGAGGAATAGATTTTTATTTTTGAACAAGACTATTCTTTTTATTTAGGATGAATGAAAGTTGATTCCATTTGAATTTAAAAATTTTTGAGTATAAATGCACAAACAGTGCTGTTCTGTGTTTAATTTGTTCACAGGGTTAGCAGTGAATTACTAAGATCAAGGTCGAGCCATAAGGTAAGAAACTTCAGCGATTATGTTGTCTTTAATAAACAGTATAGCGGTTATAGAATAAAGGTTTCCGCATTCGCCTTGTACAAGGGACTTGAGTAAGGTCTTCTCTGTATAGAAAAATACGGTGGCGCCTTATTCTTCAGGTTTTTGGTCACAATCTAACCCCGACCCACAGCTCATGTTCCACCCAGAGCATATAGTTTGACTAGCCGCTTTGCCTTTGAGATTTCCACAACTTTGGGCCATTTTCCATCAGAACTTGCTGTGGGCTCTATTCGATTATTGGAAATTCTCGTTAAATAAAATCCCAAAATAAACAAAAAGGCTATAACCTGACGAGTAGAAGCAAAAATAAGAAAAAGAACAGTAAAAAGTGCGGAAATAGTATTAGATCCATCCATAGGCGTAGGAGAAAACTTAACAACTCGGTCATGTGAAGTAGAAGTATTTTTCGCAATGGTAGCAGACTTACAAGCAAGACCCGGTTCGGCAGTAACAGTATGTTGTTTTTGACTAGGCGATACGACATGATCGGCCAGAAGCTTTGCCGGTTCAGACATTCGTCCTTTAATTCTTGTAAGGAGCGGGCGGTAGGCAAATGGGCTCGAAAGAATGGAACGAGGTTACGAAGCACAATGGAAATTGATCATCCTTTTAGAAAGATGCATACCACTGAAACAGAGCCGTCATACACTTGAAGTAGTCAGTAATACTTTCCGATGACTCCTGCCGTCTATTATAGATACCATCATACAGTATTGTCTCCATATCAGTCATTTTGGATACGAATAACCAAAGAAATTTAGAGAAAGTAACTAAATAAAGGCTAACCGTAACTTGATAGAAGCTCCACAAAAAAGAGTTATTGCGAATACAAGACAATTTAAAACATATCCGACGGATAAACTTCCGGAATACCAACAGGAACGAAACAACCAAATAAGAATTAGGAATAGAAATAGGGCGCCAGCGTTTTCAAAGGACCAGAATTATCGGCGAAAACACAATTCCGATAATCTGAAATGAGTCAACCAACTGATATTTAACGATCAAGACAGAAAATAAAATCAAAATTTAAGAACATCGAATCGACACAAGGAATAAAGGAAAAAAATAAATACCAGTTAGAACGTAAGGGAAGAACACATAAGTAGCATCAGGCCGAGAAATTGGTGCAAATACTTTTAACGTTTTAAAAGAAATATTGGGTAATGCGTTCTTACACTGTCAAATTGTCGGGAAAGAATGTTTAATAACGCGATGAGCGCATTATCAAACTAACAACCAATGTGAAGGAAAACTTCTAAACTATAAAATCGTGTAGTATGTGTTGATAACAATACTCGTATGAATTAGGACGTTTCGATTATACACCGACTAACGAACTATTGTAGACTTGCAATGCACAAAGCGAATTATGAAACTGTAGTACTTGACCAGAAGCGTCACTCATAACAAGTAGTTATACAAAGTGTCGGAGAAATTTGAGAAAGTCGGAAATTGCGCGAAAATATTCAGTCGGGTGAAATTTAACGTAACAAATTAAAGTCTATTACTACATAAACATAAGCAATTATACGCTTTTGTTAAACTATGTACGTTTCTAAATACTACCGCCTAACAGAATTATAGTATTTAGCTGAATTTCAAATTTTTATTCTTAATGTGATCTTATACGTTTAATATTAAATTTTATCATTAGTGCCTTTTGAACCAAAATAGTTTGCATAGCAGAAGAACGATTAAACTCGCTCATATACTTAAACACGCTATTTTAGTGTTAAGAAGCCAACGATAGCTAAAGTTATTTTAAAATTGAAAATGACTACGTTATTTACAGGATATTGAATTTGATCCAAATGCAGAAATTCAAACTTTTAGTAAATAACGACGTTTTAGTATATTGTCGAAAAAGATAATAAAATACCAACATGCAGTACATAGTCGCAATTAAAAAATTCTGTGTATAAAACTATTTTATACAAAAACCGGTTGCTGAACTTTCTGTATTTGCTACTGATATCTGCATTGCGAATGTCAATCCATGCCATTTTAAAATTATACCATAAACTAAAATGGCAAAACATTTATGTAGCTAGTAGGTATGCTAAGTTTCAAGTTTGTTAATACGATACAAATCAATTAATTTTAAAAAAAATTCGTCAAAAGAGTATTTACAAAGTTCGACTATACTAAAAAGTACAACAAACATTTTCTATCACTAAAAATCAGGACATGTAGTTACATGCTGAATTGACGTTATGTACTTGAATTAATTTTACTGTACCAGAGACGACGTGACATAGCAGTTAATTAGTGCTTTGGCTGGCTTTCAGCGGTACGAAAGGGTCTTGTGAAAGCAAATGCATAACTTTTAGCGCTATACAGATTGTAGCACTTTTACTGAATATTCTTACACCTACCTTAGAATGTCTTAACTCTTTTGTCTAATAAAGCCTTTGAGCATTAACCCACCTAGATAGTCATGAATAATGCCTAACCTGAACACTGGTGTTCCGAAAGACGGTTTTCACGATTCTAACTGCAGTAGAAGTTGTGAAACCTCGTGTACATATTTCTGAGCGTCTTCTAATTTAAAACAAACACACATAATATATAGCATATATAGCATATATAGCAAAGCGAGAGATTTCCAATTGTTTTAATTTATCAAGTTCAGAGCGAAACCGGGTCCACTTATGATGTAGGTCGAGAGATACGGATTCATCCCACCCAGTTTTATTTAACCACAATTGTTGAAGTAAAAGTTTAGGGATTATAACACATGGGCCCAGCAATCCGAGAGGGTCAAAAATTTGACCAATTTCTGAAAGGATTGACCTTTTCGTGATACGTTTACTTTCAGAAAGGGAAATTAAGAATGCCAAATTGTCGTGTTTAAAATTCCAATATAAACCAAGACTTTTTGTGTGGTTTTTGGTGCCAATTTGCATAAAATCAGGATGCATGTCGCAAGGATTAATGCTCTGCAAAACAAGAGGCTCATTTGACATCCATTTCTTTAAGGGAAAACATCCAGAGGAGAGAACTTTTGGTAAGTTTTCACATATTTTTTGCGCATCTTCTAGAGAATTGGCCCCAATGAGTAAATCGTCCACATAAAAATCTTCCATAATTATGGTGGATAGTTCTGGGTGCGTGTCTTTGCATTCGATACCTAATTTGTGCAAACAACGAATTGCTAAAAATGAGGCTGAAGCTGTACCTTAAGTAACAGTTTTTAAATTATAAGCTTGAAGTTCTTTATTAGAACTATTTCTCCATAATATTTGTTGGAGAAGCCATTGTGAAGGCTTAATGAGCACCTGCCTATACATTTTTTGAATGTCGGCCGATATTGCATATCTATGTGAGCGAAAACTAAGCAAAATAGAGAGTAAATCTCGTTGAATTACAGGTCCGACCATTTGGCGTTCAGTGAGTAACCGGTAGTTGAAGGAGCACTACCATTAAAAACAACACGAAGTTTAGTTGTGTAACTTTGTTCTCGAAGAACAGCATGGTGAGGTAGAAAATAGGAATTTTCTGAGTCAGCATTTTCTGTCTTGGCCAAAGACATATGAGAGAGAGTTTGATATTCTTCCATAAAATCAGAATAACTATTGCGAAGAGAATTAATTGTTTGACTTCAAACGCCTCTCGAGAGAAAAAACGGATCGCATAGCAAAATTATAAGAATCTCCTAATTTTGAGAGGGGTTCCTTGGTGGGAATAGTGACAACGAAACGACCATCGGAATTTCTGTACGTATTTTCTACGAAGTGCTTTTCACACTCACTTTCTTCTATGGATACGGGTTTCTTGAAAGAGCACTCTTCAGTGTCCCAAAACTTTGCAAGTTGATCTTGAACAAGTGTAATCTCTGAAGAGAAATTGCACCGAACTACATTTGAAATAGAATTTGAAAGCAACATTGGGCCACTGACGACCCAACCAAAAAGAGTTTTTTGAAGTTTAGGTTGATCTGTGCCTAAGGAGATTTGTTCAACACACAGTAAGTCGTAAAAACAACTTGCACCTAGCAATAAGTCTATTTTACCTGGGCGATTGAAATGAGGATCTGCCAATTTCACATTGGGTGGGAGCACCAAATGAGTCGTGTCAATTAGTGTACTGGGAATGCTACCAGTAATTGTGGATATCACCAAACAAGAAGTTTTTAAAGTGTAAGAATTATGCTTTGCTTTTAAAGAAACATTGCATTTTGCTTTAATTTCAGAGTTAAAGTTGGCCAAACCAGTGACGTTCATTTGAATGTCGTCACGTCGTAGCTTTAACCTGTTGCACAATTTGCTAGTAATGAAGTTGCATTGACTTCCACAATTCAACAGTAAGCGGGCATCGTGCAATTTTCCATCAATGTCTAATATTGAAACTGTAGCGGTTGAGAGAAAAATATTAGTGTTATGATTCAACAAAGATGAAAGAGCAACATTTTTTTCAAGTGTAGAAATACGATTTTTTTGAGGAGCATTTGAAGTGCTTGGAACACTTTCGTCAGAAAAGCGGAGCTTAGACTCACCAATGTGTAGTAAAGAATTGTGTTTAAACTTGCAAATCCGGCATGTAAACTGGGACTTACAATCTTTTCCAATGTGACCACGAGCAAGACAATTCAAACATAACTTAAGTGCTTTTGTCTTAGAGATTCTGTCTTCTAACTTCAAAGATTTGAAGCTTTCGCACGTGTATATTGAATGAGAACCATTACAGTAGTTAGAATGAGCGTTATTAGTCACAAAGGATTTAGTATTTTTAGATTTAAGAACACGGTTATGATCACGACTTGTGTTGTTTTTTTGGGATTTATTTTCACTTTCTAGTGCTTCCAATACGCTTTGCTTTTTGTTCTAGAAATAACATAAATTCGGATAAGGCCGTTAATTCGTCATTATTTTTTTGAGTTTCCCAATCGCGTTTTGTTATTGGGTCTAAAAACGATACTAGATTTTTTGTTATGATGACTTTACCAAGTTTTTCGGGAGGTACTAAGGTGCTTAAAAATTTTAAATGTTCTAGAGTGTTGTCAATAATTTTCCTTATATGCATAGAGGATTCTTTTTGAGCGTTTTCTAAAGAGAATAGAGCGTTGACGTGATTTCTGATAAGACCTCGTTTATCATTGTATCTTTTGCATATCATTTTCCAGGCCGTCCCGTAATGATCGGCGCTGAAAGATTGTGTTCTGAGAACATCAACAGCCTTTTCAGTTAATGAGGATTTTAAATAGTGATACCTTAGTATGTCACTGAGGTTTGTATTAGAATTAATTAGACTTTCGAAAGTATCTCGAAATTCTATCCATGAGGTTTGAGATACACCATTAAAACGCGGTAGTTCCAGAACTGGTAATCGGACAAAGGGGGAACTATGTTCTGACTTGGGTGCATTGTTCGGACTGGATCAATTAGAATCGAGTGGTTCGGGCGATTGCCTTGGCGGGGTATTGGCTATTGAGGGGTTACGGCTAGAACAGGAATTTGCATAAGAGAGCTTTTTTACGTTACGACTTAACAAAGTTTCAGTTTCCGCAACCAAAGAGTAATAATTGTTTTCAAAAAAGTCACGTTGTTTAAGTTCGCTGTCAAAATCTTCAGCGCTAGCTACAATTTCATTTTGAATGTCATCGAATGCGCTCGGCAAACACATAAAGTCATCTAACCGTTTGCGCAATTCGGATATTTGAGTATCAGTGAGAGAGCTACTTGCATGTAAATCGTCAAAGTATGTTCGAAAATTTGTTACTTTACGTTTGAGCACAGCCCGTTTTCTTATAAGAGTTTGGTTTTCTGTTGCCATCGCTTAGAGTAGTAATTAATAACAAAAATTAATTTATTAAATCCAAGAGCTTAAATATGCTATAATTGCACACTAATAAGAGAGAAGCGTTTGCATTCACAATCAAATTACAATCACTTTTGCGTCAAGAGAGAGAAGTTGAGTAACAAAACACAATATTTGAGAGCTTGGCAAAGGTATCTTGTAATGAGAGAGTAATTTGTTCAAATTTGTGAACACAGAGCGAGCATAACAAAATTTTTAAGTTGTTTTTCGTCAAACACAATAAATTTTAAAAGCATTAAGCATCACTGAAAACAATTTCATTATTTTACATTTCACTTTCTGCCCGAAATTAATATTTCTTAGAGCCCATTTAAATTCAATAACATTGAAAACAATACAATTAAACACACATAGATTTGAGCTTAGGTACAAAAAATGTAAACACTTACAGTTTTGTTGGCATTGGGATAGGAATGAGGGTTAATACCTGCAGCTTTCAGAAACAATTTACCGATCGATATTGTTTCTCGCGTTACTCAAAACTTTCCATTCCAGGTATGCCAGTGCGTTGTACGTAAATTCTAAAGAATGTGAAGGCTTGTTATTGCTGATTCACATCCGGCTCGAAAGACCATCTTTAAAATTGCCTTTGATAATGATAAATGTTAATTAAAACACTTGTACATAGCAGACTGTATATAAAACTTTTTTATTTGTTTTTTAGTATAAAACATACGAGTACAAAATTGTAAAGAGTGTCATGCTTACTAGCACACAACCATCACTTTACAGTGCTAATGCAATACTGTCTTTCTGGACGCAAGGGTTGTTGCGTTACCATTCAAAGTAGGGTTGTAGACGGTACAGTCTAATCATAGAAATTTTGCACAATACAAAAATATTCCATTGCAAGTTAAATATAAAGTACTTAACAATTAGAATTAGAATTAGCCATAAACCGTCAGGATAAATAAATTATTTTATGTAATTGTATTCTGTAGGTTGAGTTATACTATAAATAAAAGCCATGTTTTTGAAGTTATATATTTGAAAAATAAATGTTAATAAGCTCTCTCCGTAAGTCGTAAATTGCTACATTATTATTATGACCAATGGGTGGATGTGCAATTTGTCCTTGTTGAATTAAATAGTCCAATTCTTCTTCGTTTAAATGTTCTGGTAATGGTGGTTCATTTTCGTACATGCTTTTTGCAAAATTATGAAGTACGGCACAAGCTACAATTATTGGATAGGTATTTGTCAATTTGCATCTTAATCCATATGCTTCGCTTCCAAATTCCTATGGTTCTTTCAACTACATTTCTAGTACGAATATGGGCTGGTTATATAACTGCTCAGATTGTGTGGTTGGGTTGATTAAAGGTGTTAAAAAATTAGGCCTCAACGGATAACCACCATCACCTAGAGAAGATGACTTTACATACTAATATATACTACACTTGATTTACAAACTTACCAAGAAAAACATTTTTGCCAAATTCACCAACATCAAGACGAGCTCTAATTCTACGATTATTATAAATTGTGCTGTCGTGGGCAGAGCCAGGCCATTTAACAACAATGTCATTAATTTTCATTTCGTGATCTGTTACTATTTGAGTGTTGATTGAGAAATAGGACTTCCTATTTCTATAAACCTCACCGTCATCACCACCTGTACAATAATTAAATAAGAAGCAAAGAGTATTTATATGTTTTTACCAGGCGAGTGTATTTTAATATGCGTGCAATCTGAAGTGTGTTTACAACCGTTACTTATTATTTAGAAAGGAATAATACTTGCACATTTACGCAGGGGCAGATCCAGGCAAAGTTTTTAGGGGGGCAGTTATTTTATTTCAAAACAATTTTTTTTTCAAAATCTACATACAAAACTACACAGTAATATTTAAATCTACACAACAAAACTGAAAAATTAAATAAACCCAAAAAGAATCAAATTGCAAATTCAACTCTGCGAGTACCCGATTTTGCAAATCTTTGAATAACTCTATCAGTATCGATATCAATATCCGTATGAGTATGTAGTAAGCATAGTCCACTTAACCGATCTTTAGTCATTCTTGTGCGTAACGAAGTTTTTAACCTTGGCAAAGTCGAAAAAGACCGCTCTGCAGTAGCAACGCTCACTGGCAGACTGGCAAGTATAGTAATAATAAGCGAATTATAGAGAAAACGGCTTTATCACATTGATCAATAACTTCCATTACATCATTAGGAACGGTTTTTCGCGTCTTTCCCATTTTTGGCGCCAAAAGTCGCTTTCTCCCTGCAACATCAACTCAGCTTGCGCCACTTCATACACTAACAATCGATGAAATTTTGCAGCTAGTATTTTCTGCAAGGATAAATCGTTTATATTTTCTTGATTCAGAAATGTGTCAGGCAGGAGTTTATGAAGATCGGAGCATATCCTGTAATATTCTTCTGTATTTTCTGTTGCATAATTTTCTCTCTGGCGCTGTACAGTCACACGCCGAGGCAAACGAATTTCTGCACCAAGTTGGAAAGCTAAGTTTACAGCTTTTGAATGTATATGTGCAAATGTGTTTTCACAGTTTCTTCTCGTTTCTTCCAATACCTGCACTGTATAATTCACTATTTGAGACGCTTTGTCTAAAGAAGTTTGAAATAATCTTGCCCCACGTTATATGAGTTAGTATTATCAACAAGGAGATCTTATGGTGTACTCAAGTGAACTTGAGGTTATGGTCTCCTTAAGATGATGGAATCTCAACTATCTTCCGATTAAGCTAGGGGTCTATTTCTCGGGTAGAGCTTATGAGGATTGGTCGTGGTTCTTTTTACAGAACATTGTTTACTTACTGACTCTAATAATACTAAAATGGGGGTTCAAGAGGGGCACCACCAAGTCCTTAAATTTTTTAAACAGGGGTTTGCCCTAAGGGGGGACTTGGAAGTCCTTAGAGAGAAATATCGTATTTACTGCCTAAGCAGGAGCTGTAAAGAAAATATAATTAATATAGCAAAGAAAGACACAAAAGGTGTACTCTTGTTACCTTATACTATAAAGAAAAAGAATAGCTACTAATATCAATTATTTGAACACTATTATAAACACAATTTTAGTCATTAAAATTTTTGAAAGTGCTATCAGTGCTCCTTAGTCAAGTGAGGGCTAAAAATATTAATTTTGTAACGGGTATTTATGCTATATTACCTCTTGATTTAATTACCCTATTCTTGAACTCACTTGTTCAAAATAAAACAATTACTCAAATGATTCAAATGGTCGTTCTTTAATTAAATATTGCCTTCTAAGTAATAAAATTTTATGTACAAAATATACATCTCAAAGGTAGTTTAATTTCTTCAACACAATTATTGAATGAGAAAACTATGACTGTCTCTACTAAGAACTAAAAATATCAATAATGCATCAAACATTTTTACAAGGTTTTCCAAATTAATTACCCAAAATTCCAAATCTGTTACCTTGGTTTACAAGTGTGTATTAAAATTTCAAAGTCTAATAATTTTAGTTTTCATAATTACTTAAGGTATGATTGAATTTAAATAAAATATTTTGTTAGGATTACATTAAGGTATCCATATTCATTGGTAATAATATCATGCATAAACCTTAATTCAAACTGTGATAAATTCTAAACAGAAGAAGTTTTTATAATTACACAGTAAAACAAGAATCGTCGATTGTTACAATGTTCTTTTCGACAATCTGCCTTGTCAAGATAGACGAACAGCTGTTGTCATGTCAAAGTGATAAAAAAGCTTACCTTTCAAAGTGTTGTTCTAAGCTACATTGAAACAATTACATTGTTGGGACCAGATGTGCTTGCATGCGATCCTTTGACAAACAACTGACGTCAACGTACTGTCCACATTTTATTGCGTAATATATTGGAACTTTACTGGAATTATTTACACGAACTTGAAGTGCATCTCATCTTTGCAAATCGAAACAAAAACAAACCATAAAACAGGCTTTCTAAAATACATCATTTTCAACATTCTTCTACTTGTTTTAAAAACGGTTAATTTAACGGTGATTCGGAAAATTAAATATGGTATTTGAACTTGTACACTCGCAGTCTTATCTTTACTGAATGTTTAGAATAAACATTATTACTATTACGTTACGGATAATAAACCTGATAATTACAAATAGCAAACTTTAAGAAAATTATTATTGCAAATTCTATAAGACCATAATTAGAAAATCCTCCAAGCACGTTTTATAGATTTAATGAAATCAAAATTAACAAATTTGGACAATTTATTATTAAAAATCCATAGAGCGTTTGAACGCTATCTTACAAAAAATTCATAGAGCTTTTGAATGCTATCTTACAAAAAATTATTATAGAACGTTTGAGTGCTATCTTACAAAAACTTATCATAAAACGTTTAAGCGCTATAACAAAATTATTTAGTTTTATTTGACAATAAATTAATCTGCTTACCATTATTAAAATATACCGTAAATCAAGTGCATCTTGCACCTGGCTAAGCGGCAACGCCTATCACTACACGAAGGTTGATAGCGAGGACTGAGTTCAACTGCATGGTGCTTTTATCAAATGGTCGTGCCAGACTGAATTATTTGCTTAATGCGCACAAGTAACATCAAAATTGCCTGACATTGATGATTCTATTTAAACGACCAACGTTTACTAATAGTAACTAAACCAGTATTATTGAATAGTTTTCGGCTTGTCATTGGGCTGCTTTGCCTCGATCTAAATATTTATTTACATCGCTTGATTTTATTGATTATTTAAATAGACAATGCAGCGTACTTTATGAATGATTTTAAAGGATTTGCAGTTATCAAAAAAAATTGTTATAAGTTTGTGGGGATTGTAATATTCTACTCAGTTACACAATTGACTTTAGTATATCCTTTGTTGCTACAATAAAATCACTTTGTGATAGTGAAGCTATCAATGTAGCTGACGTAAAACTGCCGTTCTTGTCGGTCCAAGAAGAAATGTCTTGTAAAGCATCAATTGCTCTAGGTAAAGAAACTTGAAATTGTATAAAAGAATTATGCCGCTCAACCCAACGGCTTTCACACATACTGTTAAGCTTGCCACTTGATCGTTGCTTCAAAATCAAATGTCTCTTTGCTGACTGTTTGAAGAACGCAATAGTTGATTTAATGATTCCAACAGAATCTCTAATAGTGGGGACGTTATTGGATTGTGATATAGAATTATTTAAAGCGTGGTTGTAACAGGGACATCTGGATGCATTTTTGGCAAAGATCAGAATTTCAGTAAGTGCGCCAATGGTTTGTGAAGTCTTTACACAACGGGTTTGGCAGAATTGTCAGGTAGATTGAACGGGTAGTTTTAAAAATTCGAGTTATCAAAAGTAAATAATGTTCTGTGTGAATGTTAAATACCTTAAGATATCGGAGAATTTGATTAACCAAAATTTGAGTTATCAAGGCAGTTTTACATGCTTGTATATGGAAATGTTGCCGGTAATGCCGAAATCTTCGAGTAATCGAAGTTTGACATATCAAGGTTCCACGTTCCACTATACTTCTATGACAATGTGTTGCTTTTACAGAATGCTACTTCTAAACTTGTGGACCTGTTGCTGCAAAATTAAAACAGTGGGTATCTGGTGGTGTTTGGTATTTTTTCCAACCAAAATTAACAATTATTCATCGCGTTGCTTTTCCTCCAAATAATTATGTAAGAAGCGCCGTTCTGTATGCTGAATATACTAATTAATCATTAAGTCGAACTATTATAAAGTGTTACAAACGAACCCTCACAACTCTCAGAGGGGGCAATTGCCCCGAGTGCCCCTCCTTGGATCCGCCACTGCATTTACGTTTATTAACAACTTGCCCAGTTACATACAAGCTCAAAAAAGGTCTACACAAGAATGCCGTGTACCTGAGAATTCTGTATAAAAATCCGCTTCAGCACACCAACTGGTTTTACGCTTCTAACGGTACTCAATACTCTACACACCTCCAACACTATTTAATTAATATGCCCTAATGCTAATTTACTCAACTTTACATGAACTACAATAAAATGATTATAAATCTATATAAAACTAGTTTAAAAATCTAGATGCTCTGGAGCTTTCTTAATCCTATTACTACGTCTCACTGACCTCTCCGTATTTACAATACCATTGTTCGCACTAGTAACCGTAATACCTGTGGGTATTATTCTAGTCTTGGCAGTCTCTGCTCCTAAATTAGCACTTATTCCATTATCGCTAATGCCTTTATTATCTACTACAGTATCATTAACATAAGCATTCTTTTTACAACTAATGATCTGGTTGCTATGTCGCTTCCAAATTTTATTGCTTTCTAAAAGTTCGCATAAATAAGTTACATGACCTAACTTCTTTTTTATTATTGCTTCAACCCAACCTTTCTTATTTAAGGATCTTACCATCACTATGTCATTGACATTGAAATCTTTTTTTTGTATCTGATTTAACCGGTGTCGTAATTATTTGTTTATCAATATTGTTCGGTTTAGGTTTTATTAAACTTAATCTTGTATTAAGCTGTCGTCCAAACAAAAGTTTTGCTGGGCTTTCTTTTGTACTGCAGTGTGGTGTATTCCTATATGCCATTATGAATCTGTGCCTCATTCTGTCGATACCCGTATTTCTATTTCTGGTATCTAACATAGCTCTTTCCATCGCTCGTTTAAACGTTTTTACTGCATTCTCGGTTACTCCATTTGATGCTAGATAAAAAGTTGGTGATGTTAGATGTTTAATTCCACTTTTAGCTAGAAAGTTTTCTACTTCTAATGAAACCAATTGTGATCCGTTGTCATTAACTAAAATCTGCGGTAATCCAAAACGCGCAAACGTTTCTTGTAGTTTTGAAATTGTTTCCTCGGAGGTGGTTTTATTCATCTTAAATACTTCTACCCACTGTAAATAGGCATCCAAAATAATTAAATAATTGCACGTCCGAATTGGCCCAAGAAAATCCAGGTGTATTCTTTGCCAAGCCTTAGTTGCTTCGGGCCACGTATTGTTTGTAGGAACATTCTGCGGTGATTTTCAAACATGGTATACAAGACCTAGTTACTTCCGCTATATCCGCGTCCATATTTGGCAACCATATGAAAGATCTGGCTAAAGTTTTATCTTCACTGTCCCCTGGTTTTCGACATGTAGTCCTTCTAACACTTCTGTTCTCAGCTGTTGTGAAATCACTATTCTATAACCCCACATCAAGCATCCTTCCTCTATCGGTAACTCATTTTTTTCTGATAGCATATGGTTTTACTTCTCCCTCCACGCTATCCGGCCATCCCAATTGTACCGCTTTTAAAATTTTTGTTAATGTCGGATCTTGGTGTTGTTATATTTAATGTACTTCTGATAAAAAAACGAATAACAACCCATATATTTTATTATAAAACAAAAAGGAATTCATACCATATTACATTGCAGTATATGTTGTTTTTGACAAAAGACAGTTTCATATATCATAACTTAAGAGAGAAACATAGGCTATTAGGATTTTGGCGCATATCTTAACACCCCTTCTCGCTAAAATCCTTCAAACTTAACATATTTTTAAATTTATTAAACATAAGTTGTGAAAGACCTTTAGTTAAAATGTCTGCTGGCTGATTTTCACTATTTATATACACTAACTTCACAATTCCATCTTTGACATATTCACAAACAAAATTAAATTTTAGATCTAAGTGTTTCACCCTACAATTATTTGTTGGGTTTTAATTAAGGCTAAGCAACCTTGATTGTCTTCAAAGAAAGTAATAGTTTCAAACTTAATGTCTAAATCAAGAAATAATTTTCTTAACCACAGTCCGTCGCAGACAGACGTACAAAGTGCCACCAATTCTGCTTCGGTTGTGAATAATGATACACAGGATTGTTTCTTAGTTGCCCAATTCAAAACATTTCCAAAAACTTTATAAGTATATCCAGTGACGGATTTGCGATCATGTGTATCATTACCCCAATCCGCAACTACATAACAACACAGTTCATAATTAATATTATTTCTGCAGTATTCTAAACCAACGTTTTCAGTATTTTTTAGATATTGAAACGAGCTACTGCTACCGCGTTTCATTAATTTAAAACAAGTAATAATAAAGGTCTTTATTACTCACTGTTCACAAGTCTAATTAACAGTATATGCCTTATTTATAGATGTTTTCAGTCCAATTAACAATGAAGCACTATTACACTAATGAATTTACAAGCACTAATTTCTTCTTAAACTAACTTCTTTACCATAGGTCCATTAACAACACTAACACAACTATTTGTTTATACACTTCTATTTATTTATGTATACTACAAGCTGCATGTACATTAGACACAGCATATAACATTTATGTATACTTCTAAAAGCTCAAACTACTATTACTTTACAACGTTATAATTTATATTAGACATTCTAGTATAGACTGCCTCTTGCATTTCTTAGCGGTCTTATATATACTCAGATTTAAAGATATGACTCATCTTCTGGTAATTACGAGAAGCTTCCCGGTCTGGCGAGAATTAACAGTGCTGGCGGCGTTTTGTGTGTTTGATTGCTAGAAGCATTCTAGAATCCTGGAGACTATGCAGACCCTACAACGCTTGTGCGTTTGACGGGTTGCCTAATAGTAGCTCGCAACAATATCTTAAAATTCTTTTTAAGCTTTCCAACATACCATCTGTAGCTTTATCGTGGAATCGACTGAAAAAATTTGTGGCAAAACATATATCCGGTCTAGTTCCTAATGCAAGATACATTAAACACCCCACCAATTCGCGAAAAGTTTTTTTGTTAATATAGTTTCATTAGTGGGTAATTCAAATTTAAGTTTTGGATCAATAGGTATCATTGAACTCTTACATTTATCCATGGAGAACCTTTTTAAAATCATTTTTATATATCTGTTTTGATTTATTTTCAAAATACCATTATTCCTATCGTAATTAATTTCAAATACCAAAAAGTGTTTAAGTCCCTTTTTATCCTTAGTTTGAAACTTATTTTTAAGTTTCACTTTTATTCTATTCAGTTCGTCAATGGTTTCCCCTGCTAAAATAATATCATCTACATATATTAATATGAAAATATGACATATGGGCGATATTTTGTTATAAAGACAATAATCATTTTCGGACCTCTTAAATCCAATTTCCAATAGGAATTCGTTTATCTGATTATTCCAACATTTTGAAGACTGTTTTAATCCATATAAAGATTTTTTTAATTTAAATATTATATTTGACTCACAATCAATCCCTTTTGGTGGATATATAAAAACATCCTCATCTAAAATTCCATTTAAGAATGCACTCTTGAAATCTAATTGTAGAAAATGATACTTAAACTGATTCCCAATACCAATTATGCCCTAATCGTGATCATTTTTGCAACTGGTGCATATAAATCATCAATACGCTTGTCTAATTCTTGAAAAAATCCTCTAACAACTAATCTAGCTTTAATTTGATCTTCCTTCTTTTCCTCTAACGGTTTATAGGTAAACACCCATTTTGTGTCTAAGATATTGACATTTTTATCAACCACCTTAACCATTTCCCATGTTTCATTTTGTTGCAATGATTTCAGTTCATTGTTTATAGCTATTAACCAATTTTCCTTATCAGCCCTGTTCTCTATTTCATCATATTTGTTTGGGACATTCTCAACAAAACTGCAAGTATCAAAAGCCATATACAATTCATAATCTTTAAACTTTACAGGTAACCTAACATTACGCATATTCTCCCTTGGTTTCGATATTCCCTCATTCCCCTTTTTATCATTTTTGCTTTCTTAAATGTCAATATCATCATCATCATTCCCCTTTTTACCTAAATTCTCACTATCACGGTCCTCTATGACTTCAAGCACTTTCCTATCTTTAAACCAAAAACTATTCTCGTTAAACTTCACATCCCTCGATATGATTATTCTCTTTTTTATCAATATCCTATAGCCTATAACCCGTATTAGAATACCCCATCATTACACATTTCTCAGCTTTTGAATCAAATTTATGTTCCGGATGTATGTGTCTAAAAGCTAAACAACCAAACACCTTTAAATTACTAATATCTGGCTTCGTATCGAACCACATTTCAGCTGGTGTTAAACCTTCTGAGTTGGTGGACGTGCCCCTATTCATAACATAATTTACAGTTTTAACTGCTTCCCCCAAAATTCCTTAGGTACGCCACTTTCGTCAATTATTGCACGGCTTCTCTCTACCAAGCTACGATTCTTCCTCTCGGCTTTACCGTTTTGTTGTGGAGTGTATGGCACTGTATAATCCAACATAATGCCACGTTCAGAACAATAGTTTTTTAATTCCAGTGACACATACTCTCCCCCATTATCGCTTCTTAACTTTGAAATTTTTCTAAAAAACTTGCCTCCGCCATATTAACAAATTCTTTAAATTTATTGAAAACTTCAAGTTTTGATTTTACCAAAAACACTACACACATATTTGAATAATCATCAATGAAAATAAGAAAATATTTATAACCATCAAATGTGATAGGAGTAATAGGACCACACAAATCCGAATGTATAATTTCTAATATTCTTCTACTTCTTGTTCTAGTATTAAATGGACTTCTACACATTTTTCCTTCGCACGGTTCACAAAAATTTACCCCTTGATCATTAATGCATTTTTCAAAGCCAATTACCATTTTCTTAGTTATCAATTCTTTTAGTCCTGAAAAGTCTATATGGCTAAAAGGCTTTTGCCATTTCATAAAAGTATTTTCTGACGATTCAACATTTAAAGATACAATATTATAAATTTTGAAACTAATTTCATATAAACTTTCACTTTCACCAACCCATATCAATTTACCAATTTTATCCAATAATTTTACATGACCATTTTCAAATAATACTTTAATATCAGATTTTTCTAGACGCTTTACACTTAAAAGATTTTTGCGCAACTGAAGAACATAAAAAACATTTTTAATATTACATTCTATCTGTCCGTTTTTAATATTACTAAATACCTTTAAATTACCAATCGCTGTGGCCAATAAATAATCATTTTCTTTGGCAACTGCGATTTTTATAGGTTCCTTCAAAATCATTAAGTTAGAAAAATAACTCTTATTATTAACTATGTGGTCAGTACAACCAGAATCAACAAAGAAATTCAAATCACCTGTTAAACACATTTCATTTTCATTCACCGATGCCCCAAAAAACATATACTTTTACTCTCATTATTTTCACCTTGTACTTCTTGCGTTACGTTACATGAATCATTACGAACATAGTTAGTCTTATGTAAATTAAAGTTACCGCTATTGTTAAAATTACCTCTACCGCGACGTCTAAAATTTCCAAAAAATCTTTGATTACCTCTATTGCCATTTTTAAAATTTTCGTTTCTTGAAGTTGAAGGTTTATAAGATGGATTATTATATCTTCTAGTATCTGGAAACTTCCTACATTCCCTTTTTAAATGTCCCATCGCTCGACATTTGAAACACGAACCGTTGTTTTGAGAACTAAAAGCATACAGCCCATCTTGCGATTCTATTTCCTGCTTACCCAAATTCTTCTTCTCGTATTCTGCAATTAATTTGTTCTTTACCATTTCAAATGTAAGATTTAGAGTGTTTTCAATAACTGTGATAATCATTTCATATGATTTTGGCAAACTTAGAAGTAAATTACATATTAAATCCTGTTCATTGATGTTTGCACCTGCAACCCGTAACTGCCTACCGATTTCTTCAAACTCTAAAATGTGAACTACTAACGATTGCTTTTCACCAAGTTTCATAGACAACAGTTTTCTCTTTAGATATAACTGACTAGGTAACCCTTTTTGTTCATATTTCTCCTTTAATGTTTCCCACATTTTAAAAGCTGACGATTTATCACGTAAACATTCTAACTGGTTATCATTGACACACTGAACTATCAACGACTTCGCCTTGGCATCCTTTTGAGTTAGAGTTTCCCTTGCAGCATCATTCGCCGCTTGATCAAGATTTATTTCGCGCTGAACATATTCCAGTACTGCATTTTCTGCTAACATCATTTCCATACGGAATTTTCAATTGTAATAATTGTTTCCATTTAACTGTTCAATTAGATAACCTTTTCCTGATTGCGACATTAATTTCACGTTCCGTAGTAATTTAAACAATTATTAGCCAAACACGTGCAATGACTTAACATTACTTTTATCTTCTCTTTACAGAACCATCAATTGTAATTATTTCAACCAGCTTATATTTTAGAGTTACCTGGGCCTATAACCTGTTATATTTAATGTACTTCTGATAAAAAAAAACGAATAACAACCCATATATTTTATTATAAAACAAAAAGGAATTCATACCATATTACATTGCAGTATATGTTGTTTTTGACAAAAGACATATTTTCATATATCATAACTTAAGAGAGAAACATAGGCTATTAGGATTTTGGCGCATATCTTAACAGGTGTGTGAGTACTTTTTACCTTATTTGCGTCTATCGGTGTACGTTCTGACTCAATAAAATGCAAATAGGTTGCTTTATTCGCTTTAGTTACCAAATCATCGGTCTTTACTGTGGAACGCGATAAATATGCATACAATTTTCGTATTTAAAGGTCGCGTTTTGTTATACTTTTGCAATACAGTCCACTAAAGTTAATAAGACGCGTCAGCACATTATTCATAATTAATTAATTACATTTTTTGTCCTTCTTCGCGTGATAGAACTGTCCATGGTTAATAAATTAATTCATTTCGTTATAGCTGGTATGTATGTAGAACTTTGATTAGCAAATATTCGCATCAAATTTGTATTTATTTACATATAAAAAATTCGACACATTGTCTATTAATTATAGATCATTATTTGCTTATATATATATATATATATATATATATATATATATTATTACGATTTATCGATAATTTAGTTAGAGAGCATTATTAATTATTTTCAGATGTAGTTAAAATCGTTCGTATAGAAAACCTGTTGCAAATGTTGGCGAAAGCTTCAAAGTTGTTCTATTGTAAAATTTCGTTTATCTGTCTGTGGTCAATTCCTTTGGCTTATGTACAGCTGGAAACAACATGACTGTTTTATCGTTATACGTACCTGCATTCTTAAGGGTTTATAACCACTGAATATTTTAGCTACATTTCTTGTTTGAATCACTAAACCGTTGGGGTATTTTATAAACCTTCTAGCTTTTGTAGAATTAAGGGTTGTCATTTCGTTTAAAATAAGCTTACTAAAATACAATAGGAAGTTTTATGTATCTAACTATTCGTTTCGCATTTTACATTACAAATTGGGTCATTGGATCATTTTCGGTGATTGAATTTATACAATAAGATTATTGTCGGTGGTTGTTAATTGAAATAATTGTCGTTTGTTATATTCATACAAAATGCCTGACACAGATACGTCTGTAACTTTATTAAAGCTCTATGCTGCTAGGATTCATGAAATTTTCAAACTTTCTGAGTAGGCACAATACAATGATTCTGTACATAAATTATTTAAGTTGAAATGTCGAATGCTTGAATTTATTTACAAGGATTTTACTTAAAGGTATGTTGGTGTATTCGTAAAAACAGAACCGGAATTGCAACCGGCTTTAGAAAATTTGTGTCGAAACGTAGATGACGAATATTATTCCATCCTTTTGATAGAGTAAGAGATATTTTCTGCTGAAGTGAAAACTCCGCCTGCGAATCACACAATTCGACAAGACAATATTTTTACACCTAGAGTAAAATTACCAAAAATTACTCTACCACGTTTTGATAATGACCCCAAAAACTTTAAGACCTTCAAGGATATGTTTGATGTTTTGATAGATAAACAATCGCATTTAACGGACATCGAAAAGCATTCCTACCTTCTTTCAAGCTTGTCGGGTGAATCATTGACATTGTTGCGGTCTATTCCTTTTTGTCATAAAAATTACAAATTAGCGTATGACACTTTATGTACTAGATATAATAATAAACGTCTTTTGGCTAATCACCATTGGGGATTAATAAAAAACTACCCGCCTATACATGCCGAAAACGTAAAACAACTTCGAAATCTAATTGACTGCTTCACAGAAAACTTATCGATTTTGGGATATTTACAATTTAATGTTAAAAGTTGAGATTTCGTTCTTGTAGATCTTTTATTGTGTAAACTCGATGAGGAAACTCGTAAACGATTCGAATTGCATTTTAATTCTACTGTTGTACCTACATTCAATTGCGTCAAAGACTTTTTGTCAAAACAATGTGTAGCCTTAGAGAATCTTGTCTCAAGCAAACAGCCGAAAGTACCTAAAGGTACTATTAATAAACAAGGTCTCACTAGTTCGAATTCTGACTTGAAGCCTAATACATTCTTAGCTGAAACTAACACTTCTCCTAAGAACAATTCGTTATCCTGCATTTTTTGCAAGGGAAATCATGTGTTGTATTCGTGCGAGCAATTTCTTGAATTGTCTCCAAACAAGCAAGCCAAACATCTTCGGTTATGTTTAAACTGTCTTCGACCAAATCATAACATGTCGTCTTGTCCGTTAAAATTTTCGTGCAAAACTTGCAATAAAAATTATCATACATTGTTACCTTTTGTGCAGTCGATTGCTACGTCACCACCTTCTTCAACTCCAACTTGTGAAGAAAATTTGCAAACCAGTTCGTCTAATAATGCTATTTATACTACAACAGTTGGGTCTGAGGCGGCAACTTGTCTAACTCTGCTACCCACGGTTTGTTTGGAAATTCTCGTCAAGAGAAATCAACCTCAAATTATTCGTGCTCTAGTAGACACTGGGAGTCAAATTTCATTTATTACGGAGTCTTGTCGTAAGTCTATTGGTATATCGTCTCGTCCTTCTTCGATTCCTATTTCTGGTTTGGACCAGACTTCACACCAGACGTTAGGTGTGATATCTGGAACAATTCTCCCATCCAGGAATATGATTCAGTCCCCACGGACAACAATTTGAAAATAAACTTAATGGTTTTGCCGTCTATTTGATGTAATCTTCCAAACAAGTATATTCAATCGTATTGGTCTCATTTGGAAAACATAAAACTCGCAGATGAAAACTGGAGACATCCTTCTCCAGTACAAATGTTATTGGTCTCTGATGTTGCCAGTCTACCCCTCACTTCGGAGGATTTTGGGAAAGCGCCGTTAAATCGGTGAAAACTCACTTATTTCGTGTCGTTGGAAATCAAGTGCTCACGTACGAGGAGTTTCATATTTTAATCACACAGATTGAAGCATTGTTGAATTCAAGACCCTTATGCAGCGTAAGTTCAGATCCCAATGATCTTTCGTCACTGACACCAGGTCACTTTCTAACTTTAGAACCCTTAACATTATAATTTGAATTAGGGCCGCTATACTTGCGGCCACGTCCCCAATGCTCCACCCGGAGGTACTACATTGGGTTTAAACGCGAAAAATAGTCGTGCTCCTAATGTATTCTTACTTCATAGTTGATTCACCCTAAATAAAAACTAAATAAAAATCTAACAAACCTAAAAATCTAACAAACCTAACAAACTCTAACAATCTAACAAACCTAAAAATCTGACAAAAACTGGAACAAAAACAAAACAAAAACTAAAAACAGGGTTGTAAATAATGGTATCCCTAGCGCTGACTTTCGAGTGTACCCGATCAACAAGCAAAATGAGAGGGGAGGGATCCGTAATACCGGATAGCAGACGCCGATTCTGCTTACCAGTGCGACCTGAAGGGTCGTCTTAAAACTATCCAAATCTAGCTAACTAATTTAAATCCATCCCTAGCTTTCCTATCGTTCCTAACTGATTTACATTATGATTACAATCTTCGCAATTCTGCTCGTCCTTCCCAAATATATACTGCAACCAAAATGGCGACAGAACGTCAAACAAAACAAATAAGCCACATAATATATGCTATATATAAATAAATATAAAGTGTAAATATAAAATATAAATAAATATAATTATGTAAATATATAAATAAATGTTTAATAAGCGTTAAGCTTATAGCAGTGCACAAAATAACGAAAGCATCACCCTATTTATCAGGTGCACTCGCACAAGCATTATGTCGGCTAGCACCTTTACACACCAAACGTGCTTCTTAAATTATTTCAAAAACTACTAATTAATGTAAATCAATGCTTGTGCGAATACAGCCGCCACAATTTAAGTCTTACCTCGATAATAAAATTCTCCAGCATCCGAAGATCTGGTCGTCTGTAACTTACTTCTAAAGGTGGGACGGGGTGCACTGCTAAAGTCCTGGTGGGTATGCACTAAATGTTCTTGGGGGGATCACAATCACTATCACTATCACTTCACTTTCAAGTCCTGGGGGGATGCGCGGTTGCGCTCTGTTTTATTATCCTTGTTTACTTTATTGATTTAATTTAATGAGGGTTTCTGATTTATTTGTTATTGTTTATTTGGTATTATTTATTCCCGATTTTCCGCACATAATTATGAAGATAGGCAGTGATTGTATTAATGGAGTGGGGGTTTCTCGTGCATATTGGACATTTTGGTATAATTATCTTTTTTTTTTTTTTTTTTTTTTTTTTTTCATTTAATATCAGGTTTTGGTTATGCTCGTATCCTTACTCACGCCAAGTCAATCCAAAATTTTTCAATCCTCCCACCAACCCCACCGAATTTTTACACGCGGTCGTCATTGATTGTCTAATCTCGCGACCCTTCCCGCGAATTCTTTTAAGGCTGTCCAGAACGCCTTCTGGTTTACCACTTCCCGACTTCCTCTAGGCTCTTTGGCCATGCCAGACCTAGGATAGCTAGTTTGCTATCAGCCAACCCTCGATTTCCCGCCTCAAGCGGGCAGTCGAAGAGCACGTGCTCTGCGCTTTCCGCGCCCTCACCGCATTCGCAGCGGTCGCTGTTGGTTAGACCGAACCTTTGTAAATACGCCTTCAGGGCGCCGTGCCCTGTTATCAACTGCACCATTTTGTGATCGAGCTTAACCTCGATCTTACCTCTAGCTTCTATGCTCGGTATGAATTTGTGGGTCAACCTGCCCGTGGCAGCGTTGTTCCACCTCTCTTCCCATTGTCGAATTGATTTTTCGCGCAGCTTTCTTTTGATTAAAGACCTCGGTATCGACGAATGTGATATTCGAAAGTCGCCCGTCGCGGCCTCTTTAGCTAATTCGTCAGCCCTATCGTTTCCTACGTTACCATTGTGCGACCTGACCCAACAGAACTTTAAACGTCGAAACTCTAGCGCCGTACGCGCTATCCTCCAGACGTCCGCTTGGAGATCTGTCGAGGTGTTCATGTTTGTTAAAGCCGTTAGCGCCGATTTACTATCACTGATTATATAATACTCGTCTCTGCCCGTATGGTTTATTACGTAATCGATAGCCTTTCGTATGGCTACCAATTCGCACTGGAAGATAGTGCACCAGTTCGCGAGTTTGGTTTGAAACCGAAACACCTCCTTTCCTGCTTATACACGACAAACGCCGCGCCTGCTTGCCCATCGTCCATACGTGAACCGTCCGTATAAATTCTGATACCCATCGCGTCCTCATCACCTTCGACAAACTCGATCCTCTAATATCAGCCGGGTGCCCTAACTCAGATACAACAATCTTTCTTGCAATTTCTCTATTACCAAGATTAAGATCTTCGATAATTTCGCGCCCTTTTCCTATATTTATTAATCGTCTATCTCTAATCTCCCTAACGACATATTCGATAGGGAGAGTCCTACTGATCACCAGGACAGCCTCCGTGGAGGTGGTCCTGTACGCCCTCGCCGCTTTTACCGCGGTTATGCGTTGTACGCTCGTCAATTGACGCATCTCCCGGACTTTACAACCTTCTGCCCATACAGAAGCTGCGTACAGTATTGCCGGCTCAATTGCTCCGGCATAAACCGTCCTCAGCGATTCGCCCCTGAAACCCCACTTTATTTTAGCCACCGCCATCATTTTATTTGATATTTCGCCGCCCTTACTTTTTACGTATTGTACGTGCGCTTTCCAATTTAATTTATTGTCGATCTTGACGCCGAGGTAGGTAATACAATCTTTAAACGGGATTTTCTCCCCTCCTAGCTCTAACCTAGGAGGTCTCTGTCCTGGTTTCGTGCCGAAATAAAGCGCCTCTGACTTCGCCGTGTTAAATTTTAATTTTACCGCCTGCGACCATTCGTGTAATTTATTAAGCGCCTCGTTCGGTTTTGTGCGCATATCCATTAACAATCTCGATCTTACAATTAAAAGTGTGTCATCTGCAAACCCAACGATTGAGCATCCTGCGGGCAACTTGACCCTAAAGATGCTCTCATACAACAACTTCCAAAATGTGGGACCAGAACATGACCCTTGCGGGCATCCCCTTTCCACCTCACGCGATAGAACTTCACCCGGAATTTCAACCTGTGCTAATCGCCCCGAGAAATAGCTCTTGACCAAAGACATCAAGTTTCGCGGACAACCCCTACGATCTAACTCGCAAACGATTAATGGCCACCAGGCAGCATCAAATGCTCCTGAAATGTCCAAAGCAACAACGACACAGTACTCTTTGGCATCTCTCGCCTGCTTTATTTCCCCGACAACGAACTCTAAAGCGTCGATAGTCGACTTGCCCTCCACGAAACCAAATTGTCGGTTATTAAAACCGCCGCTGTCTCGCACTAGGTGTTCAACACGCGTAGCAATAACGCGATCTAAAACTTTCCCCAGCACCGGTAGCATCCGCCTTTTTAGGTTTGGGTATAAATTTCACATTCTGGATTTTCCAGCAACGCGGAAAAACGCCCCTTTCTAAACAAAGATTAAACAGCCCAACAAAGACACACGGGGCTAACAGGCACGCCCGCAGAGCTGCGTCTGAAGTGATTCCATCATGCCCCGGTGCCTTCTTAGGGTTCATCCTCCTAAGAGCCCTGACGACCTCGTGAACTAGGATTGCCTTATCGGCACCTGTTCCTTGCGCCTTTGCAGCTTCCCGACGTATTAAATCATGCGACCCTTCATCCCCCTCGGGATTATCCGATGGGAAAAATTTCTCTAGTAAATATTCCGCTGTGGTTTTAAAACCTTCCGTGTATTCGCCATTTGTTTTCTTTATATTACTGAGCGCGATTTTTTGTTGTTTTCCTCTAATTACACGGTATGCGGTTCCCCAGGGTTCTTTCTCTGAGTTTTGCGTGCAGAATTCTTTAAATTTATTCGTTCGCGTTTCTTCTATTAATATTTTATATTCGCGGTAACTTTGATTATATTCTATTCTCCGTTGTTCTCTTATTTCTCCCGAGGCGCGTTGATAGCGGCGCCTTAGGTTACGCGTTTCTGCCCGCTTGGTGGTTAGTTCCAGGGTCCACCAGGGTACGCTGCCTTTAAATGTTTTCTTTTGCGGCATGGAATACGACGACGCGTCTACCACCGCGTCGTTCAATTTTTTCGCGAGTGTTTCTACTTCGTCTGCCTCTCGGCAGTTAAATAGCTCATTTTCGAGTGCAGGGATACTTTCGCCAAAATTTTCTTTAAACCGCTCCCAATTTGCTTTTTTATTACAGAACCGCGGAAATATAGTTAGCTGCTCGTTTGCGCTTGTTTTGGTTTCAACGTCCCATGTTATTAATTTATGGTCAGAGCGTTTCCTCGTCCGACCTTAGTTTCCAATTACAAATCGTTTCTAACATTTCGTGCGAGACTGCAGTAATATCTATAAAACTGCTGCCTCTATGCGTCTCAAACGTAGGTGAATCATTAGTGTTTATCACACTAAGGTCCCATCCCGTAAAAAGATCAGCAACCTGCGAGCCTCTATCGTCTTCGATAGGGCTACCCCATAGTGGCGATTTAGCATTAAAATCTCCCCCGATGATTAAATTTTTATTCCTACCGATTTTGCGCAAAATGTTTTCAACTTGGTTTACTAAGTCCTCGGTTTGAGGATTTTCCCGCCGGAAATCAACCGGCGGAAGATACGCGCTGATCACGTAAAATGTACTTAGCCCTGATTTAATTTCGACCGTTGTTAAAAATTCGTTGGATAAATTATTTAAAATTATTCCGGCGCACGTCCCGTTATTTATTATTATCCCGCTACGCGGTCGTTCGCTGTTTGCGTTTAAAACGGTAACCCCCTTCCCAAAACCTGTTATTTTGTGGCTATACAGGTGCGGTTCCTGTACAAGGCCGATGTCGATATTATTTTCGCTGAATAACTTTACGAAGTTATTTGTAGCCCCTTTTCCTTTCCCGAGATTTAATTGCGCGAATTTTATCTTCTTGCTTCTTTTAAATCTATCTTTTTCTTCACGGTCCATAATCGATGTTCCGTGTGATTGCGTTCTTCAATCTCAGCATCGTGGGGCATCTACTCGACTTGGCGTCGTGGCGCGTATCGACCTTCGCACCACCGCCAGTTCTGTCGTTTGCCCTAGCGCAAACCACACAGCAGGTGATTGCCCTCCGGCAATTCTTGAATTCGTGACCGACTTCGGCACAGTTACCGCACCACTGTACCTTCTCCCTGCACTCCATCGATCTATGGCCGTACTCGTAGCACCTGTAGCACTGGGTCATCGAGAAGTAGTCCCGGGCCCAGACTCTTCGCCACCTGAGGTTTATAGCTTCAGCTAATAAACGCCCTCGAAGTGTGGGGGTCACTTCGAAGACTATATTGACGAAGGGATCCCTAGGGCCCTTTCCGCCAAATCTAAATTTCTCCCTCAGGTGGTCTTCAATCTTCAAATCGCCGAAGCGGGGATTCTGGCACGCGATCAACCGCACCAGCTCTTCCGAATTCATCCCCGCTTCGACCCCCGGAAGAACGACCCGTGGGCACTTCTTCTCGATCGTCTTCGCCACGAGCTCTTTGCAGTGACCGCCGACCTTCGACTGCAATTTCTTGGCGTCTTCTCGACCCGCGCACTCAACTACCACACCGCCCCTGACGGGTCCTACGAGCTCCGACACACAAACCATCACGAGCGGGATCGACCTTCTTCTTCAGGGTCAACATGACGTCTTCTTTCTCCCCTGGTCTGGCGTCGACCCTAACTGCAAAGGTGGGCGTCGCACCTGCAGCAGCTGCAGCATACGACGCCTTCCGCTGCATCGGCATCTCCTGGCTCCCAGAACACTGCTGCCCTGAAACACAAGCAACCACCGCTGGACTTCCCCCGACAACATTAGCTCTCCCAGAATCACTAGCCACAAGCCGCAGCGCCCTAACCATGCCTATAAGTTGATTCGCCGCGTCGAGGAAATCATCCAGGTCGTAGCGAATCTTCTTTCTGTCCTCCACGACGATAGTGGCGGAGGTCGTCGGCACCCTCCCGGAGATGGCCCAGTGCGCCTTCCTCACCCTCAATCTCAGGAGGTCCAGCTCATCGAGGTCGCTAGCTGCAACGCTAACGTCGCTGCTAGTCGACATCTTTCGCTGGGCTCCCGAAGTTGAGGGCGATTCAGGCGCCGCAGCCACCCCAGGGGACCCCGACTCCCCCGACACGACCGCCGCAGACACAGGCTCCTCTACCTCCTGTACCTCTTCCTGAATCCCTAACCTAACGTCTTTTAAAATTACCTTTAGCTGTTTTCCCCCAACAGCGCCCTCAGCCTCCGACCTATTAGACTCCGACCTATCTCCCCTCTTCTTCCTGGGCAATGGTTCCTCGTCGCGGTGGACCACCATGCTGACAAAACAAACGACAAAAATGACACCTAAAACGCAGCTCAAAACCACTTGACCGTTACGACGCTAAAGAACGACGCTAGAAGAACGCAAAACGTTGGTCCAATAAAAATGTTTTGTTTAATGGTGAACCGTAAGCAACCTTGTATTTATTTAAACTTCGAACCGCCCAATTAAATATTAAATTTTAACAAAAATACAGCAAGCACTAAGCGTCAAAATAACAACTAGAACCAAATAAATTCCCTAACGCAATTCGTTTCAAAATGTACCGCGAAGAACACTATTTATTTATTTTAAATTTTTTAAAACCGCCAAATCAAATTTAAATAAACTAATTACTTCAAAATATTAAAATATATAATTTATAAATAACAACACTTTATTTTTAAATGTGTAATTAACAAAATCGGAATGTGGTAACCGGAAATGACCTTTCACTTTATCGCTTGGTAACTAGCACAACCCGTAACTGTTACACCGCTTAATTACACCAAAATCGATTTTAAAAGAACTTATAAGTACGCGTGTACTTAATTTACGGAAAATTTATATTAAAATTGTTTTAAAATTTACAGTTTTTGAGATATTTATTTGATTTAAAAAGGCTTAGATTTTTGTTTTTTGGTTATTATTTTATTATACGCGCACTATAAAAATTTCACACACTTTTTGGTTGTTTTACCCGGTTTTTTACTCGATTTACGCGGTTTTTATTTTAAATTTATTATTAAAAATGCCTTTTTAAGTTATTCCGAAATTATTTTGAGTATTAGTTTAGTAAATTTTTGTTTTATTGGCCCGTAATTTATTTATTTTATTTTAAAGCGCGGATTTAGTTTAAATTACAAAGAAAACGCGATTTATTTAGTTTTTATTTAGTTTAAATTCTGAAAATTTTATTTTACTGCCCTGTATTTAAATTTTGATGGCACACAATTATAAAAATAAAAAGCAAAGCTTCAAATAAAATAATTCAACAATAAATAATAAAACCCTAGATAAACACTTACTGTTATTGCTGAAGCGGGAGCTCGGCAGAAACACGTCCGCTCGCTTCAAGCGGCAACTAGAAAGTAGAACCCTTAACAGCAACTCCGGACCCAGGCTTGTCTCATTTGAAAATTTCTAGGTTGTCTCGTTGGCAGTTGATTCAAGCCATGCATCAAAGTTTTTGGGTTCGATGGCACAATGAGTTTTTACACCAATTGTATAAACGTGGTCGGTGGTACACGTCCAAGAGACTCGACGGTGTTGACATTGGTAATTTGGTGCTCATCAAAGAAGAGGGCGTTCCTCCTTTAAATTGGAGACTCGCCAGAATTATAGAGCTTCATCCTAGAAGAGATGGGGTACTTCGTGTAGCGACCGTAAAAACTTCACGTGGCAATTTGAAAAGACAAATAGTCAAACTGTGCCCATTTCCGTCTCAATAATAAATATTAATTATTTTAGTGTTATTATAGTTTTGTAAGCATTATTATATTCATTTGGTTCTACATACATACAAGACTCGCTAAAAATTAAAACTTTCGTGTTAAGTTTAAGAAAAAAAAATAGCCCAAAGTATTTTAGGTGGGCAGAATGTTTCGTATTAATTAAAACTCAAACTATATAGTGGAATAAAGTTGTGCAGTGCACTTGCGCCTCTTGTAGTGAAACGCGTACGAAAGTGGTTTTGTTAAGTTTATCGAAGATTCTTCATTCGAGCTAGTACCGAAACGGTTGTGTCGGTACAACCTATACAAACAATAAAGTATAGTGCTTGTAACAGTGGATTCAGCTGACTCCCTTGGGGGCATTGCAGCAACATCGAAGAGGACCACACACCAAGGACAATATTGGTGAGTGAATTTATGCATTTTGTTTGTCTTTACATGCATACAATTTTCGTATTTAAAGCTCGCGTTTTGTTATACTTTCGCAATACAGTCCACTAAAATTAATAAGACGCGCCAACACATTATTCATAATTAATTAATTACAACTCCTCTATCTTTACTTTCTGTTGTACCTCTACCGGGTGTTCCTTCATTCCTCTACGAGCATAGAGGACACAGGAAGGACGGATTGGCAATTTGAAACTCAGCAATGGTGACACCTAACCCACAAAACATGATGGACCCTGAGATTTAGCTACGAAATACCATACACGTGAGTAATTTGTTTTACTTATATTGTGTATGTAAATTGACTTCAAATGTGCATGAAAATTTGACTATTGCATCATCCTTAAAACGTGGTGATACGTTTATAGCAATTACGCGTATAACAAAATATACTTATAAATAATAATACAAAGTAAAAACCATAATATATTGTGTAACACTACAACCCAATACACATACGCATGTTAATATATAATACGTACTTAATAATCAGAACAAATAGAAAAATAGAAAAACTGGTTAGTTTCTAACACGACAGTTGGAACAGGTAAATATAGTGTATTGTCGACAGATAGGTTATTTGCAGCTGCAGTATCTTTAATAAACCAAGAGCGACATTTGGTTTAATAATACAATTCTTTTGCAACTCGTTCTCTGGTACGATTTGGACAAAATAACCTTATTTTAATGTTTGTATATTTCACAATACTGTCACAAGAATAATTGCCAGCTTTCTAGAATATGTCTAACGTGCCTTACATTGCTAAATCACTTGCATTTGAATCAGTTTCCTAAGAAATTTACTCTTATAATTGTGTAGCTACGTTGTCGTCATGTCATCGATGCCCGAATCACAATTCCCAATATTAAACTCTTCGTTCGCAAGCACTTCGTTTATATCATTGCAACTAACGTTCAGTTTCTTTTTCATACAAGTATGCCGTAGCTTACATAATAGTTTTCGTAGCCGCACTACCTCCCTTATCAACAGTCGTGAAATTAATAAAAACCACAGTAATTTGTTGCAAATACATAACCGAAAATGATGAAATCACCGAATTTTAAAAAAAGTACAGTCCCATTGATACATCCTACTTCCAGAAATAACCACATTCCAAAGATTATTCGTTGATTGTTGGGGACAAACTCGCAATGCCGTATATTAAAGCGCTTTATTGATTATCATGTAATTTTGAATTTTCATCACTTTTACATGGTGTATGTTACGCCTATATATACAAATCTACTTCGTTCATGCTCGTTAGTCTGTCTTCGGACAAAATCAACACTTCTAAGTTCACTTTCAATGTAGTAGGCGGTTTATGTGCCTGCTACATAATCAAAATGTATTGATTGCAAATCTGGGGTAAAATGTGTAAATAAATATCTTAATAATAAAATGTAGCCTGTCAGTTGCATAATCCTTTCATAAAAAAAACTGAGTTTATTAGTTTACAGTTCCAATATACTCACGACATACTATAAACATTTTTAGAATACTTTTTTTGTGAGGCGATGTAATTACACAAATTGCATGCGAATGGACGTTCGTTAGTATGCGAACTCAAATGTTTTTGCAAATTATATTTTCCTAACGCGGCATAATCATACAAATTACATGCCAATGGACATTTGTTAGTATGCGACCGCAAATGTACTTGTAAAACACTTTTTCGTGATGCGTGTAATCAGACAAATTGCATGCGTATGAAAGGACATTCCTAAGTATGCTACCACAAATGCATTTACAAAACACTTTAACGTGACTCACTATAGTCATACAAATTGCATGCTAAGGTACGTGCGTTAGTATGTGACCTCAAATGTTTCTGTAAATGATCCTTACGTGACGCGGTATAATTACACAAATTGCACGCAAATGGACGTTCGTTAGTATGCGACCTCAAATGTTTTTGTAAACAATCTTTTCGTGACGCGGCATAACCACACAAATTGCATGCGAATGGACGTTCGTTAGTATGCGACCGCAAGTGCACATGTAAAGCACTTTTTCGTGACGCACTATAATCACACAAATTGCATGCGAATGGACGTTCGTTAGTATGCGACCTCAAGTGTTTTTGTAAATTATCTTTTCGTGACGCGGCATAATCACACAAATTGCACGTTAATTCCCGCTCCTTTGTATGAGACCGCAAATGCATTTGTAAAACACTTTTTCGTGACGTGCTATACTCACACAAATTGCATGTAAATGGACGCTCGTTAGTATGTGACCAGAAGTGCATTTTTAAAACACATTTTCGTGACGTATTGAAATCACATAAATTGCATCCGAATGGACGTTCATTAGTATGCGACCTCAAATGTTTTTTTAAAGTATCTTTTTGTGACGCGGTATAATTACACAAATAGCATATAAAAGGACGTTCTTTAGTATGCCACCTCAAATGCATTTGTAAAACACTTTTTCGTGATGCCCTGTAATTGCACAAATTGCATGCAAACGGACGGTCGTTAGTATGTGATCTCAAATGTTCCTGAAAATTACTTTTTTGTGATGAAGTATAATTACACAAATTGCATGCAAATGGACGTTCGTTATAATGAAACTTCAAATGTCTTTCTAAATTACTTTTTCGTGATGCATTATAATCACACAAATTGCATGCGAATAGACGTTCGTTTGTATGCGACCTCAAATGTTCATGAAAATTACTTTTTCGTGATGTGGTATAATTACACAAATTGCATGCGAATGTATGTTTGTTAGTATGCGACAGCAAATGGATTTTTATAGCACTTCTTTGTTTTGAGGCATAATCGCATAAGTTGCATGCAAATTGACGATCGTTAGTATGCAATAGCAAATGGATTTTTAGAGTACTTTTTTGTATTGCGGCATAATCACAGAAATTGCATGCGAACGGACGTTCTTTTGTATGCGACCTCAAATGTTCTTGTAAGTGACCTTTTCGTGATGCAGTATAATTACACAAATTGCATGCGAAAGGACGTTTCTTAGTATGCAAGCACAAATGTTGTCGTATATCACTTTTTTGTTTTGCGGAATAATCATACAAAGTGCATGCGGACGAACGTTCCTTAGTATGCAACCACAAGTGTGCTTGTAAATTACTTTTTTGTGATGTGGTATATTCACACAAATTGCATGGGAATAGACCTTCGTTAGTGTGGAATTGCATAATGTGCCGTATTCTTTGACAATTATTGTCAAGCTTTATTTATTACAGCAAACGCTCTTTGCTTCAATTTATGTTGGAAAACAACTTTATGCTTTTTTGCTTGAGAAGCCCTGCACAAGATTCTCGTTTAGGGAAATTTGCACATTTCGCACTAGAAAATGTTAATTGGTTTTCTTGCGTATGTGAAAATCGTTAAAAGCTCGCGATATTCATTTATATAGGATATATTATTGTTCTGTCTTTTTACATCTGCCTGTTTAAATATCAAAATTTGTCGTATGCTAAGGACATGAGGTTGCTTTGTGTCTTATTAATAACCAATGGTTTTGAATTATATTGTCGCTTTAACCTGTAAAGCCTGTTAGTCCATATTTCATTAAAATGGAAGTTTTGATGACCGTTCCTTTGCAAACTATTTTTTACATAGGTAAAATGAAGCCAAATAAATGAAGCCATGTGTAATTTACAGTTTTTCTGGCTCATCTTGACTTATTTAAAACGCATGCGCAAAACAATAATGTCCAATGTGGTTGTATTGCCCAAAACGTGCATAGTCCAATAACATGACCATTTGTGATAGTAAACACTGTTTTAATTTCACTTATGCTAACAAAAAGCAGCAGGTGTGTAATAGTATTATACGTTTTATGATTTAGTATTGAATTTCTAAATAAAGTTTTCAACTTAAAA
Source organism: Platerodrilus igneus (assembly GCA_036346225.1). NCBI lineage: Eukaryota > Metazoa > Arthropoda > Insecta > Coleoptera > Lycidae > Platerodrilus > Platerodrilus igneus. The sequence goes on from JARFIW010000791.1 coordinate 12,187,400, forward strand.
ATCTTTTTTTTTATAATATGATCTTGCATGTTTTTCTTAAAACAGTAGATGAGTTAGTCAGGTGTTTGTAAAGGAGATATACGTTTTTTCTAATATGAAGTATATGTTTACTTTTTATAGCTTCCTTAAATTTCAGATTATTTGTTGTTAGGATTATGATACATAAGACGTAATTTATTTTTAAACAAATATGATCATATATAGAATCAGAGTTTATTAATTTCTCAACAAATTTTGTAACTTTCTTATATTAATGTTAATTGGAATATTAGGGGTGAAAGCGTAGAGCAGAGTTGATATAATCAGTATGTAATATTTCTACTTTGAACCTCACTCTTTGGATGGAGGCTATGGTTTTGCTTTGTATTATTATAAATATTGTTTGCTTCTTCTTTTTTGTTTGTATTACTTAATCTATATGGAGAATATATATTAGTTAATTAAAGGGATGATAATAATGATAATAATAATAACGATAAAAACAAAGAAAAATGTAGGTATAGTTTGAGCAATTTTAAAACCAATGTGGATCATTTATTTTTATGAAGCCATGCGGAAGCACCGTTGCGACTATGAAAATATTAAAGGGTTATGACTGCAAGCATAATTAGCGGTTATTGATTTTTATTGTAATTATTCACTGGAAATGATTTGTTAGTTCGGAGTTCTCGGTTTTCAAACTACAGTGACACCAAGCAAACATAGGACCCGGAAAATATGTGAAATAATTTCCAACAACAACATATGAAACCAATCAGAAAGCGATTTGTTTCAAAGTACACTGCTGGAACAAAACATTTTTGAGCAAGTTTAAAATTCCATGGTGTGTGTTATGATGTCATTGTTAATTAAATCTTCTAAAATTATTAAAGATTAAAAATACAATAATGCCATTAATGTTGAATATTAATAACCTAAGCTTACAAATATTTCAATTTGATAAATAAAGGCTTTTTACTTTGAGTGTACCTCTTACCAGGCAGTGACACCAAGGACACACTTCCCAGGTCTTATGCTTGCTTGGTGGCACCATATGTTATTATATCATAAGCAAGTAGAAATTACACGTTATTTACTAATAAAGTATTAGTATTACAACCATTTTCATTTAAAAATGCAAATGGTTTATTTTAAACATTGGTGTTTGTTACCGTAGAACGTACCAGTGAGGCAGAAACCAAAAGGAAAGTAAAGTAAGAACCCGTATGAATCATGATAACGCATAAAAGATAAAAAAAAACATAGAAAGGCCATGCTAACTTAAAGACGGAGAGGGGAATCCAAAGACAAAAAAACGACATCCTCGACGAATTTTTATTTACAATATACAATAAAAAATTCTATTTAAAAAAATTATATTTTACTGACAATTCTGAATAATTTATATACGAAGGGGCATCTCATTTTCCAACATGTAAAACTGATCAGTAGTAAAAAAAAAGATAATTTCTTATAAACAATTGTTTTAGGTTACAAATATTAAATTAATAACAATTTCTAGTAAGAATTTAAAAAACTAACAAAACGGAACTAAAGAAGCTAATTCTATAACGCGTTTTGTAAACTTGCTCCGTCCATCGGAATAATATGGCTTGAGTTTATTTGTGGTTTATTTGTTACGCACAAACGTCAAATGTTGATAAACAATATTTTCTTGATAGGCAAACAAATTGTAACATACTTCCATGTGTCGAAATATTTGTCAGATTAGGTGAAACAGCTGCACACTGGGCGCATTCGGCAGAGAGTTTCTGTTTGCGCTATGTAGCGATAGCAAAAATTTGCCTAACACGAGTTATGTATCGTCCAACTTTTATATGTACTAGAAAATAGAATCTAATAGGAAATTTTTAGAAACTATTAAGAAATTATTAAGTAAAGAACAATAATGCAATTCAAGAATAATTAAATAAAGGTTATTAACAGTTTATGAGAACGGATGCAATACAATGTATCCCAGACGATATTGATACTGCAGGTGAGAGGTTACAGACGGTTAAGATACCGCGATTAGCTAGAAAGTAAGATTGTAACAATGTATTAACGAATAGAATTAAGAATAAGCAGACATGAGCTCTGCAAGTTCCCACAGAATTGTGAGGGGTAACATAAATATCCCGGGAGCTCCAAGAGCAGTCAGTCAGTCTGAGTATTTCAGCTTTAACATTGTTGTTTACCAAGGCTACTCGCCTTTATATTAGTTTAATTAATTATTTTATTTCAATTTAGTTTAATTTACAACAGTTTGTCCAAATTCCATAATTAATTGGTTACAAGTTTATGAAGTAGTTTTTTAAAACACCGCTCCCGAGGAACGAAACGTAACTAGCGCAGCAGTACGGATGTCAAAAGGTCACCAGGGAACCTAAACGGATATTGATTGCATATTTTGGCAAACAACGAAACATAAAATGCCTTATACGCGACCTAATACACCTAAGAATGGAAAGCAACCAATCTCCGTATCAATTCGGAATAAAATACCAAGACGTAAGAAGTCTAATCTTAACAAAATTAAAAATCGAAGAACCCGACCAAAATATCCGACCTTTAAAAACAAAAATGTATGATGAAATGGCACTGGACATCTACATAAATGCACTACCAGAACGACTATCAGATAAAATAAGATTTCAACATCCCCAAAATTTAAAAGAAGCCAAGAATATGATAATAGAAAAAGAAAACGTAATGTATTACCGAAACAAACTATACAACCCCAACGCAAATAAAAGTTATTTACCAATATAAACCATACAAACCGCGAGACAAACAACCACCCAAACAAAATTCACTTCATTTAATGCACAAACGGACCAACTGCAAAGTAATAACTCAAATTTTAATAACACGAATTCTAACAATCAATTCAAACAATTCCCAAAACCAATGTTCAACTCAAATTTTACGAATCCCGCGTTTCAACCAAGATTCAACCAAAACATGAACCAACAAAGACTAGCATTTAGCGCGAACCCTATTAGAAATACATCAATGAAAAATAATATCAATAATAACCCCTACAGTTATTATAAACCAACCCCTATTGATACTTTATCTGGTAACACCATCAAAATACAAAATAACGCACATCCGACCAAGTCACAATCAAAAACGCAACTTTACATCGGAAGAACTATTTCACCAAGAAGTAGATAAATTTGACAATGACCAAAATAATAACATTCATCCCAGTACAAACGATGAATTAAACCAATTAGAAAAGTACGAACGTAACGAATCATGCGAAAATTACAAGGAGGACAACGAAGAAAACGCGTGCTCAAATTTTCAGATAGACCGATTTATAAACGACCAAACCTAATAAATTTAAATAATATTAATCACCTAGTACTACCATATATTGAGATACCCCACGCAGACCTTAAATTATTAATCGATTCCGGATCCTCAAAAACACTAATTAGTCCCTGATCCGTAAAAAAGCATTATTTAGATTTTGTAGAAAGAAAATCCTTTAAAATTAAAAGAGCCCATCAAACGATCCGACACTAATTCGTAGCTAATATACCCTTACCAAGAACATTCAATGTAAAAATGAAACACAAATTTTGTATTTTCGAATTCAACGATAAATACGACGGATTAATAGGAATGGACCTTCTAAGAAAATTAGGAGCCAACATTGACATAAAAAACCGTTTATTAAGAACAAAACACGAACGAATCCCTATTAAATTTCAAAATACCCAAACTGAGCAAAAATACACGATAGAACCCCCAACAGAAAAAAAATAGAAATCCCAGTAAATTCAAAAAATAAAGTAGGAAGCATAAATCACATAATATTTAAACAAGGAGTAGAAACTACCACCGCATTAGTACAAATAAAAGATAATTATGTCACTACAACAATTTTAAACTCAAATGACTACCCCGTAGAACTATCATTAATAAACCCAATTAACGTAGCAGAATTAAATTTTAACGCAATGGAAATAGGTGAAAATTTAGAAAACGATTACAACCTCTTAGAACACGACAAAATGTTAAGAGAAAATTTAAGTAACATTCGCTTTAACACCGACATTAACAAAGAAGAGCAGAGAGCAATTAAGAACTTATGTTTTGAATACTGCGACATATTCCATTGTGAAGGAATACCCTTAACCTTTACCAACACAGTTAAGCATAATATCGAACTAACAGACAGCAAACCAATTTTTACAAAAGCATACCGACTACCTTAGGTAAGCCAGGAAGAAGCTGACAGACAAGTAGCAGACTTATTAGAGCAGGATATCATACAACATTCCAACTCACCATGGAGCAGCCCAGTATTGATAGTATCTAAGAAATTAGACGCCTCAGGAAGAGAAAATATTGAATGGTAATAGATTACAGAAAGCTAAACGAAAAAACGGTACATGACAAATATTCACTACCCAATATAACCGAGATTTTAGACAAACTAGGTAAATGTCAATATTTTTCAACACTAGACCTCGCCTTATGTTATCATCAAGTAGAAATAGACGAGAAAGACACACCGAAAACAGCATTTAGCACACCTAGAGGACATTATGAATATAAACGAATGCCATTTGAACCAAAGAACGCACCCGCTACTTTTCAACGAGTCATGGACAATATATTACGAGGAATACACAACGAGAAAAGTTTTGTATACCTAGACGACATCATAGTTTATTCAACATCATTGGTAGAACACATAGAAAGACTGAGAGAAGTATTTAAAAGACTGAGAAAAGCACATTTTAAAGTACAATTTAGATAAGAGCGAATTCTTCAAAAAGAAGCATCATTTTTAGGACATTTAATAACACCCCAAGGAGTTATGTCAAACCTCGTTAAAATAAGCGTAGTACTAAATTACCCCCTACCAAAAACAAACAAAGAAATTAATGGGTTTTTAGGACTAAGTGGTTATTGCCGCAAATTCATTAAAGGTTGCGCACAAATAACCAAGCAGTAGTACATTATGGGCGTAATCACCGCCTCATTTCCACCAGCATCCTCATTTCCACACACATCTGGACCAAATTTACATGTAAATTAGCACTATAAAGTCTTATTTTTTAGGAATCTCCTCCTGCTCCCGCCTTGTGGACCGCCTTGTGGACACCCCCAACCATTTTGATTACATCACACCCGCATTCTTTCCCCTCGAGAGATAAATCTTTCTCCACATTTCCACCCACGAGATAAATCTATCTTGTTTGGTATCAATTAATATTAGAATTTTCTCAGCCATCTGAATTTTTAGGAATTTTTCAGATAGCACCATCCCCAAGGGAGCCACCCCAATTTTAAGATTTTTTACCGCTAACATTCTGAACCGAATAGTTTTCTTCGTCTAACCAATGCATCTTTCGAGATAAACCTATCTTGTTTGGTATCAATTAATATTAGAATTTTCTCAGCTACCCAAATCTTTAGGAATTTTTTAGATTGCATCATCCCCCAGGGAGCTACCCCAATTTTAAAATTTCTTACCTGTAGCGACTTTTGAGCGTTCTTATAAATTTTTTTATACATGCGATACATTAAATTAGTCTAAAATTTTACATAGAATTCGAATCTGTAAACAGATTTGCAATAGGACCACACTCTGCAAAGTTATACCCTTTTAAAGTCCGGAACCTCTAAATTTTGCTGTTTGCTCTATAAGCAAACCTAACAAATAGTTTTCTTCGTCTAGCCAATGCATCTTTCAAGATAAACCTACCTTGTTTGGTATCAATTAATATTAGAATTTTCTCAGCTACCCAAATCTCTTTAAATTTTTCAGATAGCATCACCCCCAAGGGAACTACCCCAATTTTAAGATTTTGTACCAAGATCAATTCCTAATCACCTCTCCTTTTTAATATCTACAGTCCTTTAACCAATACAAAGAAATAAGCACACAAAATTTTAATAATTTATTTTATCCAATTTACAGTTTAATAAACTAATCATTCCAATGTAATGTGTTTTAAATATATAAATGGGAAGGTCGACTTTTGACATAATCATCGCGTGGTTAATAATTAAGAAAGCTGTATATAATTTCTTTTTAAACGTGTATTTCTTCTCCAAACAAATGCGGTTATTACAATAGGAAAGTACGCTAAATGCAAGTCAATTAATAGCAATTAAATATTGCTTACTGACCTACCTTAATTAGGTTGCTATGCTATTAGGAATTATGTACTTTTTGTTGTCCTCGCCCGACAAACTGATTTTATTAATTGGGTATAAAGTTGGTGTTTACATGGTTTCGTTTAAGACCTTGTACATATTTTTCGGATTACTAGAAGATGTTATAACCATACTTTTTGTGTTAAAGGATTTCACATCGGTAGTCTCTTCCCCCATTTTGGTGTAAACGCCGTAGAGTTCGCAATCGACTTTTATTGCTGTATGTTGTATTCTTTTTTATTAAGTAATCGAATAAATCGTTCCTTCTGCTTCCAAAGAAACTCGGACACTCCATCGCCCACACTAATATTCTTTATGCGATAGCTAACCATACGGATGTTAAACGCTGTGCTAACCATTTCTACACCATCGTCGTTAGTAGCGGTAACTGATGCATTTTTATGTTTGTTGCTCCGTAGATGACCAGGGTATGCAGACTTTAACACCTCCATGTCGCGCACTTTACACAGAATCCGTGGTTGTTTCGTACAAGACCCGTTAACAGCTGGCGGAGCTGAACGTTTACTGCTTAATGACATACCGTGCTGTTTTTCCTTGTGTCGCTGTGAGCTATTCTTGTAAAAGCGATACTGCAATACCCAGAGTTTAAGTACTTTGCTGCAGACGGATGTATAAGCTTAACCGGGAACGATGTTACACCACGAATTTGTTCTGGTGCCGTTTGAGAGCATCCCTCCTGGTAAAGTAGACGGGACAGGGCTCGCATTTAAAAACGTTTAGTACAAAACAAAATCCGCACTATAAGACTTTGGTTAAACTTGTAATCGAACTAACTTATAACTAAAAAGCTTACTCTAGCATGCCTGATTTATGCTCCTTATAGAATGCATACCGAAGGTTTCCGAAGACGGTCGAACGATGTTGAGGATTCAGCGGGGAACTAAATGACGTCATAATCTTTGCTGCTCGTCCAGTACATTTAGCGCCAATGCATGCACCTGGTTCGCATCGTCGATGGTGCGAATGCAGTTAGTAGAAACACCGGAAAACGTCTTCCATGTTATACGGATCGCGTGCATATTAAAAATCCAAAACGGTGATAGCACACGCACACAAATTGTGTGCAAGTCGTGCTGTAGAAGATGCAGTGCTACTATAACCATAAACTTAATAAAAACACTTTAAACCATTACTAAGGAAATACCAACTTGTTGTCTACAGGATACTTACTAATAAAGCAATTTAATTTTAAATAACTTCTACGTCATACTTTAGGAAATGGTGAGCTTGAATATTTTCCAAATAAATCACCAAGCGAAAGTATATGCTTAGCAGTATTAAAATTAACCATTAATTTCCCATTTTTACGACCGTGGTTAATTATAGATTAAAATTTAATTTATGCACGTTCGAGCTTCTCGTAAACTAACATATTTTATAGCAACAATGCGCAGTATAATACATGCATACCCCTTCGCCGCGCTACTGCTATTCTTGTAATTGCTAGAAAAAGTCACTCTCCTTTTTACTGTTAGGACCGATGCAAAGCACCATTTTTTTTATACTTTCTATAGCACATCGCGCACTTTTTCGTCTGATAATTAAATTTTGCTTCTGTAGGCTTTTACACTTTCGCATAGCGGTCGGCCGCACGTAATGATTTCTAGAACCGGTAAGTACTCGATATCGCCCAAATAGAGAATTAGATGCTCGATGTCTGTCAACTTCCGATTCCCTCGTAAAAGGTAGAAAAAACTCAGTCAATCATCCATCTAACTTAAATTTTGACCCGCTCTTGTTCTGATAATTTACAAACATTTTTCAAACGACAATGGGCCGAGAATTTTTAAACCTCCGAGGGATCTTTAAGTCGTGATCAATTACACATCCGAGCTATGCGTAAACTAACATATTTTGCAGAAACTGTGCACTGTATAATACATGCATACCCCTTCTCTGCGCTACTGCTATTCTTGTAGTTGCTTGAAAAAGTCAGTCGCCCTTTTTACTGCTGGGGCTGCTAAAAAACACCATTCCATACTTTCTTTATAAGTGTAGCACATTGCGCACTTTTTTGTCGGATAATTAAATTTTTGTTTATGTAGGCCTTTACACTTTCGCTTATTTAAACATCTAATACGATTTATTAACCACTTTCGATTATTCTAACGGAGACCACCATACATCCCGCCGCACCGTTCTTTTTGAATCCAACGGTCCTATGGGCTTTTACGCACTAACACCTGACGTATCTTTCCTACTATTTGTTAAACAAAAACTACTGGTATCGCCATTGTGGACGTAAACAGATGTTTGTGGATGTGTACGAGAGTATGTAACCATATACATTAACCAGTCTAAGCTATTTTATTTAGTCCACGAAAACTACTATTTTTCTAAACCACAATTAATAATCGCCTTTATAGGTTCCACATTTCGACCATTACCCAATGACTGGTGCTACGTACATGGAAACTTTAATTTCTTATTGGAGAGAATTCTTATTCTCCCACGCACTGCTGCGTAGTTGCATGTCCATTCCTTTTGGAGGTATATGCTCGTTATAGGTTGTAAGACCCTCGGTTTTACTTAACTACACTTCGTGAGACCCCTTTAATCTTTTTAATCGTATCTTTCTCGCCTACAATATAGTAGGACTTAACATTAACTACAGAAAATTTAATAAACCCAGTCAGCAAGAAATTTAATGCTGACGTCCGTAGAAAAATAAATAAACGTAGTCAACAAGAAGTTTAATGTTGATATCTGCAAAAAATGAATAAACCCAGTCATCAAGAAATTTAATGCTGATGTCCGCAGAAAAATTTATTATAGTTGTAATTAGAAAATAAAATATGTTATGTACTTTATAATAAGTATGCTATAAATCACCTACGTTGTTGACATCTTCGTTTTCCAAATGAGCAAGCATCTCAAATTTAAAGAACAACTTTAGCTCGCTCCAAACTTTTTCTTTCTTTCAGCACTAAACTTTTCCTCTGCCTTTTTATTACTTTTAACTCTTCTAGAAGACGACGCCGGATTTTTGATCCACGCATCTTCACCATGTCTGTAAATTCTTTGACACCGTCTTCTGTTCCTTCCAGCAGTGTTTCGTTTTTGTAGGTATCATTATTATCTACTTCCCCGGTCTCCCCATCATCCTCCTCACGCTTCCTTTTCAGCATTGAAAAATTCTTTCCTGATCTGTAAATATAACTAGATTTAGCGCATAAAAAACTATGAACAGGTAAAATATTACCTTATCGGTTCTGTGAGAGCTTTCATATTCATCTTTGACGCCTCAAAGACCGTGGAACTAGTCGTGGTCGTTTCTGGTTGTTCTTTTCTTGTTCACTAAAACATTCAGATAAATATTATATCAAGTAAATGCATTAAGAAAATTATATTTATATTAAGCCAATAAATACATACTGTATTACTACGGGTGTCATGAAGTCGTACGTTGCAATTGGCGGATCTGCCCACGGCGCCAACGATTTTTCCAGCATTTTATTTGCATTGACTATAAACTGCTCAATAATTTTAACCCGACCACTATTATTATTTTTTCCTGCAAGTTTTTATTTTTGATTTGTTTACTGAACACAACTACAACTTGACAAAAAAGATCGAACGATTATCACACACACATCTTGGGTATATTAAGTTATTAAACAACAAGAACGGCAGAAAATTCAACCCATGTAAGCAAGAATTTTAATGCTGACGTATTGTCTAGATAACAATTGTAGAAATATGAAATCTGCAGAAAATTTAATAAATCCAGTCATAAAGAAATTTAATGCTGACGTCCGCAGAAAAATAAATATACCCAGGCATCAAGAAATTTAAGGCTGATTTATCTAAAAAATGAACAAACCAAATTAGCAAGAAATTTAATTCTGACGTCCACAGAAAATGTAATAAACCCAGGCAGCGAGAACTTTAATACTGATGTCTGCAGAAAAATAAATAAACCTAATCAGCAAGAAATTTAATGCTGACGTCCGCAGAAACAGTAATAAACCCAGCCATCAAGAAATTGAATGCTGACGTCTGCAGAAAAATAAATAAACCTAGTCAGCAAGAAATTTATGACGTCCACATTAACAGTAATAAACCCAATCATCAAGAAATTGAATGCTGACGCTGCAGAAAAATAAATAAACCTAATCAGCAAGAAATTTAATGCTGACATCCGCAGAATAATAAATAAACCCACTCGGCAAGAAATTTACAGTCTGCAGAAGGTTTGTAAATAGAAAGTAAACATTGAAAAGCGGTTTCTGTTTCTGAAATAAACAGAAAGAATTGATAAATCCATATGTGTAAAACTGTCCAAAGTCATTACTTCCTTATTTTTTAAGTTCCAGAAATTGATCAATAAATTATTGTGCGTAAAACAGCCAAGCCAATACATTGTTCTTGGTATATACTATGATTGCCTAACAATTAATAGAGCAGCAATAAATTGTATATCCTCTTGTATACCAGAACAGTTAATACTTAATTGTATTCAATTCCATGTAAGTTTTATTTTATCCATATTTATATTTCAGGCTTAGTTATACTAATACCAGTATTCCTCCGTAATTTTGCACAATTCTTACTTAAATAGAGCTAATAAATGTCACATGATGTATTAGTTACGAAAACTTTGATAGCCTTGATGGCAGTCTAGATATGAATTGGCGTGAGACGCACGTTTTTAAAACTGGACTCTTTTTGTTTTAGCATTAACGTTATTTTATTCATAACCCCCATTTATACCAATTAATATTAAATATAAGAAAGTTACAAAAATTTATTCAAAAATTTTTTTAAAAACGCGAGCTTCTATATACAAAAATATTTGTTTAATAATAAATTGCGTCAGTGCCCCCAGGCAAACATAGGATCCGGAAAATATGTGAACTAATTTCCAACAACAACATATGGAACCAATCAGAAAGCGCTTTATTTCAAAGTGTGGGAACAAAGAATTTTTAAACAAATTTAAAATTGTATGGTGTATTCCGTATTTGCATTTAAACAATTGCTTTAGATTAAGGTGTGTGTTATGTCATGTCATTGTTAATTAAATTCTCTAAAATTATTAAAAATGAAAAATATGATAATGCCATTAATGTTGAATATTAATAACCTAGCCTTACAAATATTTCAATTTGACAAATAAGAGATTTCTACTCTGAGTGTACTTCTTAGCAGGCAGTGACACCAAGGACACGCTTCCCAAGTTCTATGTTTGCTTGGTGGCACTATATTTATCACGTTCCCCACAATTAAATACTCTGAAAAGCAATCACACCATCACACTAGAAAAAACGTATATCCTTTTACAAACACCTTACAAGCTTATCTAGTGTTTTATGAAAAACCCACAATCCCATGGTTTAATGAAAATTAAAGTTAAATTGAGAAAGATAAATTTGAAATTTAATATTTTATATAAAGTGAAATTAAAACAATGTTTTCTTTCACAATATATTTGGTCCTATCGGACAATCCATGTCTTCAGTAGTACAACCACAATGGACATTATGGTTTTGTGAATAAATTGTAACTAGGTTAGGACTAAGTGGTGAATAAAATTACAAATTTTAAGCGGCTTCATTTATTTGGAGATACGTTTTTTTAACTTATGTAAGGAATAGTTTGCAAACCTATGACATTAAAATATCCATGTTAAGAAATTATGGACTTACGGCTTTTACAGGTTAAACCGACCAATATATCTAATTCAAAACCATTTGTTATTAAGACACAGACTAACCTGGAATTCTTATTATGCGACATTTTAATATCAACATAGATAGATAAAAGGACAGAATAATAAAATAACCTATGTATGTATAGTTGAAATCAAATAAAGTCAAGCATGACGCATCGTTGCGCATATGAATAAAACACAGCCACAATATTGTTATGCTACTCTATTACCTGGCTCTCCCCCATCTAAAAAGGATAGCTAGAAAAATATTCGTCGGCTGTATAATTCAATGCAACCACTCAGAACGTATGTCCATAAAATATTTCCGTTTGTAATTAATTGTCAAACATTTTTAAGGTTAGGTTAGAATTTGTGCTTTGTTATTTAGCTTGCGATTTTCTACTTTTTTTTTAAAGATAATTCTGATATACAACAAACAATTTTTTTAAAACTAAAAACCTTCTACACATTGAATAGTGTTTGGTCAACACTTATCAAAATAAACACGCTTCGTAACAAACATTTGAACTCTCAAGCTAAGTTGTTGGTGATGAATGTTCTAACATATTTTGAAAGATAACGTGATAATCATGGAGTCTTGGCCCCATTTGAGTCAGTATTGCAGGTATAATCAAATTTTCAGTGATATGTTGTGTTTTAACTGTTGCTTATTGTTAGCGAACATCTGAGGCGTGTGGGATAGGACTAAGTTCTCTTCGTTCCATTAAAAAGAGAGTTTTAGAAGCCCAAAAAGAAAATAAAGTTCCAGAGTCACCGAACAAGCACCGAAAATGCAACAAGTCTAAATCGTCTAATGTAGATCGTTTTGTAATGGATGTGGTTAAACGAAAAATTTACGAAATGTATTCCAAACGTAATATAGTTTTCATAATAATTTTATTTAGTGTTTTTTAGTATTATGCTTTTAGGGCTTCATGTAACTGTTAAATCTTTACGACAAGAAATTGTAACCGCTCAAATTTTTAACTTCAGTCAGTCTAGTCTGACGAGACTTCTATCAACAATTGTTTTTTTTTAAATTGGACGATGGTAGAAGGGCTGTGCTTGAACAGGAACTTATTGCTGCTGCACGAGTGAAGTTTTTAAGAGCATATGAATTGTACAAACAATTGGAACTTTATGATCCTTTTTTCTTCGATGAGTTGTGGATTTTTAGTCGAGGTGCTGTTAAAAAGAGTTGGCATGATGGTTCTAAGCTCAGTGTAAAGAGAAAACCTCTTGGAGAAGGAAAACGGTTAGTTTTTTAAAGTTAAAATTACATTTAATAGAAATATTTTTTATTACAGGTTCATACTCGTTCATGCAGGCAACAAAACTGGATTCATCCCCAATGCAGCACTTTTGTCTTCTAAAAAATCTCCAATTGCTGACTATCATGGAGGTATGAATGCAGCATTATTTACAAAATGGTTTTGAAGCACGTTTAATTCCTAATTTAAGGGAACCCAGTGTAATTATTATAGGCAATGCTAAGTATCATTCTAAACTAATTGAAAAAGTTCCAAACAAGTCAACAACTAAAGCCGAAATCATTGATTACTTGATTAAACACATTGTTAGTTGCGGCAGCAACATGTTAAAAAGGGAACTATTATCATTAATTAAGGAACATCCACAACCAAAAATTTATGAAATAGATACCCTAGCAGAAATGTACGGACACAAAGTTTTGCGGCTACCTCCATATCACTGCGAGTTTAATCCCATAGAGTTGGTATGGGCGAACTGTAAAGAATATTACAATAAAAATGTTGGACGGCTTAACCAACTTTATAATGATACAAATGTCAACTTGATATGGCAAGAATCTTTGCAAAGAATAGATGGGTCATATTGGCAAAAATGTATCACACATGCAGAAAAATGTATGATGGAATGGTGGGCTATAGAACAGCAGTTTGATGTTGTCAAACCTTTAATTATCAAAGTGGGTGATACAAATAGAGATAGCAGTGGCAGTGATACTGATGAGAGCAGTGGAACAGAATAACCAGTATTACTTACACGGTAATTTTAGTTGGTTTTGTTAGCACGGTACCAACACAAACACAATACACAAGTGTATGATAACGGTCACCAATTTGCATTATTTATTGTGCAATATTTATGTTAACAAATTATTAATGTTTAGCGATTGATGTTTAACCATTCATGACCTGCTAGAGTTTTTATACAAGAAATTTAGATTTAAGTTTCTTCAACCAGACAAAGTACAATATGAAATTTTATTTGAGATATTTTGCACACATGCTCGATGTTTTAATATTGTAATAAATTTAACAGTTTGATTCTTGCATACTCTTCAATAAACCTTTGCATTGCTTTGTTTATAATCTAAATATAATTGTTGACGGAACAAAATATCCAATTGGGTAATTAAATAGAAACCTAACATAACCATCATAACCTATAACTTGTTCATGGACCGACTAAAGTGTAGAGATGAGTCGCTCTTTCAATAATATTTTTCAATCCAGGTATCACGAGTCACTCTAGAGCGCGTTCGTTTAATGCATTTAACGTGTTCTTTAATCGTTGCTATTTTTCCCACCTCTAATAAAGTTTAACCGACGACTGTATAAAGTTAAGAAATACGTTGTACTACTATTAGTTCTTACAGATTTGAATAATGAGTCATGCTTGACTTTATTTGATTTCAACTATATATCAAGAAATTTTAACAATTTTTACACCCGCAAGAAAACCAACTAACGTTTGTTAGTGCGAAATATGCAAATTCCCCTAAAAGAGAATCCTGAGCACCGCTTTTCACGTAAAAACACATAGGGTTGCTATAAAACAAGTTGAGCAATGGATATTTACGTTAATAATTGATACTTAGTTAAGAAAATTTGGCAGTTGTCTATATACGGCACATAATGCAGTCCCACACTAACGAAAATTCATTCGCATGCTATTTTTGTTGTTATACCACATCACGAAAAAGTAGTTTACGACAACATTTGCGGTCGCATACTGGGGAACGTGCGTTCACATGCAATTTGTTTAATTACACCACATTACAAAAAAATAATTTAGAGCCACATCTGTGGTCGCATACTAATCAAAGTTCATTCGCTTGCTATTTGTGTCATTATACCACATCACTAAATAGTCATTTACAAAGACATATGCGGTCGCATACAAAGGAACGTCCATTTGCATGTGATTTGTGTGATTATACGGCATCACAAAAACGTAATTTACAAGTACACTTGCGGAGGCACACTAACGATCCTTCTTTTGTTTGCAATTTGTGCCATTATTCCACCGCACATAAATGTAATATGAAACTACATTTGCGGTCGCATACTAACGAACGTCCGTTCGCCTGCAATTTGTGTCATTTTACCACTTCACAAAATAGTAGTTTACAAAGACATATGCGGTTGCATACAAACGAACGTCCATTCGCATGCAATTTGTGTGATTATACTACAACAGAAAAGAATAATCTACAACTACATTTGTGGTCGCATACCAACCAACGTCCGCTAGCTTGCAATTTATGTCATTATACTACATCGCTAAATAGTCGTTTACAAAGACATATGCGGTCGCATACAAACGAACGTCCATTCGCTTGTAACTTATGTGATTATGCTGCATCACTAAAGAGAAATTTACAAGTACATTTGTGGACACATACTAACGAACGTCCACTCACGTGCAATTTTTGTGGTTATACCACCTCACAAAAAAGTAATTTGAAAGTACATTTGACGTCGCATACTCACGAACGTCCATTTACTTGCAATTTGTGTCATTATACCACATCACTAAATAATCATTTACAAAGACATTTGCGATCACATACAAACGAACATTCATTTGTATGCAATTTGTGTGATTATTCCGCATCAAAAAAAGCTACTTTAAAAGACCATTTGCTATCGCACACTAAGAAGCGTCCATTTGTGTGATTACTCTGTATCACAAAATTTTTTTTACAAATACTTGTGCAGACCCATAATAATGAACTCTCATTTGTGTGCTGTATGCTGCCTCCGAAAAATACTTTTACGAAGACCTATATGATCGTATATTAATCGTTTATTACACGAGCCCCCTGCTTTTCCCCGGCCGGACACAACTTTTTTTTAATATTTTTTTTACAAAATTATGCGACATTTTTAGTACCTTGCTGTTAGCGCTTCACCTTTGTTGGAACTAATCTCAATGCTGTTTACAGTGCCTATACTGACATTAAATGCTGATGCGACTCGCTAAAATAAGTAACTATTAATGTATCTGTTTAGTTTACTTGACCTCGTCAAATTTGAAATTATTCGAGTGGAATCAAACACATAAATCCACAATCCACAATTATCACGTTCGTAATTAAAATACTCTATTAGTGAAGCGACGGTGTGTGCATTGTGATATATATATATATATATATATATATATATATATATATAACTTTAATTATGATGTTATTTCTGGGATGCTATATATATATATATATATATATATATATATATATATATATATATATATAAAGAATAAGTAAATTTAATGAGTCCTAAAATAATATCAAAGAATGAAATTTAATGGCGAGTGACTCAATATTAGCCACAAGGGCATCCTGTCGACGCGTTTCACCCTTATTGGGGCTCATCAGGACAGGAGTAGCAAAGATGTAATATTTAACTACTCCTGTCCTGATGAGCCTCAATAAGGGTGAAACGCGTCGACAGGATGCCCTTGTGGCTAATATTGAGTTACTCGCCATTAAATTTCATTCCTTGATATATATATATATATATATATATATATATATATATATATATATGATTGTAATTATGTTAGCGGGTATTAGGTCTGCTGGGGTAAAAGAAAACTCTTTTATGGCCTAAATTTTCGCATTTATTTAATGCTTTCTCAAAGGCAATAACTAAAAAGTAATACAACAATAATAATAAAGACACTGGTGTTAATAAGCGTTACTTACATTGAGGTTAATAAAAATTAGCTTCCATAAATAAAATTTAAACTAGGTTTCTTTATATAATGTTATAAAATTGAATTGAATAAAAAATTTTTAAGTATAAATAAAATATTGGCTTGACATAAATAAAATTTTTGACAGAATTCTAATGAATAGGCGGAAAGGTTGATTTTGTTAAAGAATTGGAATAAAAGAGAAACTTACATGTGTAAATAAGCGGTGTCACATATACATATGCATATTTGAACATAATGTAAATGTATATGTACTAATATACATATATGTATACTCATACACATAAATACATTTTTAATGAGATATATATTCATTCATATACCTAAAATAATTTATCTATATAGACATGTTCACACATACATATACACATATATATGTACATACATACATACATACATACATACATACATACATACATACATACATACATACATACATACATACATACATACATACATACATACATACATACATACATACATACATACACATGTAAGTTTCTCTTTTATTCCAATTCTTTAACAAAATCAACCTTTCCGCCTATTCATTAGAATTCTGTCAAAAATTTTATTTATGTCAAGCCAATATTTTATTTATACTTAAAAATTTTTTATTCAATTCAATTTTATAACATTATATAAAGGAACCTAGTTTAAATTTTATTTATGGAAGCTAATTTTTATTAACCTCAATGTAAGTAACGCTTATTAACACCAGTGTCTTTATTATTATTGTTGTATTACTTTTTTAGTTATTGCCTTTGAGAAAGCATTAAATAAATGCAAAAATTTAGGCCATAAAAAAGAGTTTTCTTTTACCCCAGCAGACCTAATACCCGCTAACATAATTACAATCAATTATCTAAAAGGAGGTCGTTACTACAAAAAAGATTGAAAGATACAAGTTATATATATATATATATATATATATATATATATATATATATATATATTAATTATCGTGTTATTAAAAGGGACAATAAAATATATAAGTTAATTCATAGGGGTGAGAGCGATTAAGTCCAGTAAAATAAATTTATCGAGGTAAAAGATTTTCAACAATTATTTTCTAACATAATTAATGGAAAATAAAGGGATATCGATTTAGTTTAACGCGTGATTAATGTAGGAATAATTTATCTTAATTAGATTTAGTTAGGGACCATGTATCATAGTATTGATGTAAAAGAGTAAAGAAAATAATTTGGGGTTAAATATATCATAATGAAGTTACTAGGAAACAGTTTTAAAAGCGTTAAGCACGTTAAAAATAACGATTTCTACGTTTCAAATAACAAGGGTAAAAAATGGAGTTCTTGGTAAAGTTTACTGCAAACAAATGTAATAGTTTAGTAGAACCAACAACCGTTGAAATTAAAGCAGCCAACGCCGTAAACAAAACCATACAGGATTGATGTAAAAGGCAGTCTATGTTAGTTAAAAATATTGATTTTTAATCTTAGATATAGAGGAGGAAGCAGCCAAGAAAAGACGAAGATTGAATAAAAGCCTTAAAGCATAATATAGATACATAAAGTATATCCAGAGGAAGGGAATTAAAAATCGATCATGTCAAGGATAGTTCTAAACAATGCACGCGTTGCTCAGAAAAGTGGAAAATTGAAGCCAATCGAGTTGATTGGTGCCATTTTCTTGAACAGGGAAGGGGTGCAGGTTTGATTATACATTCAGGAACAGAAAGGGGTCTCGCTCTCTTTGCTTTTCTCTTTGATTCTATCGGGGATACAATAAGTTTACTCACAAGTGCATTAGTGCTGTCGAATTAAATTTATGTAAAAGTTGATAAAGCTGTATTAGTGAATAGTAAAGTTGAGATGTAAGTACTAGAATTTGAAAATTATTTGGATGTAGATTAAAGCGAGGTTTGGGATAGTAGAATGTATTTGTAATAAAAGGAACCAAATTTGGAGATTAAATATTTATAAAAGAAGAGTTTTTGGAGTAGAGGCTTGTATGGTACATGAGGATTCGACCATGGAATTAATGGATAGACGGAGGACCTACCAGACGGCAACATCTACAAGGGGTTAGTTGGTGCATCGCAGTACGAAGACAACTACAAGGTAGGAGATAGCATAAGACATTTCATGGTGAATATTTTCACAGTGTTTGTGGTGTTTTGATGTGTTTTATGATTATTTGCTTTGATTTTTATTTGAACAGACATTTAAAGGACGGTTAAAAACGAAATTGATTTTTAGCCTTATTTATTAATTTGCAGATAACCAAAAGTTGTAAAAAAGGATAGAGGATTTTTGATATTAGTCGTCCAAAGAATTTATACGCACAATTATAAAATTCGAAGGTGAGCTCATGTTAGAACGAACGGTAACGTAAGGTATGAGAAATGCTCTCTTACTTTAATAAAAAATAATGTGTTAAAAAGGGTTATCAATATGCAAAACGATTGTTATAAAATTTAGTATATAAAACAATGGTATTTTAAATTTGAAAAAAAAAGTAATTTGGATTTCAGATAAATAGAGTGTGATATTTTGGGTGATTCGAGTTATTTTTGAATGCATGATGGATGTGGATTTCTATTTAGGTTCTATGATAATAATGAGAGGAAGTTTGTTTGATGTAACAGGTAGGTGTATGTAAAATATAGGAAGCATCGAACGGAGAGGACGATTCCAGAGCAGCCGAGGCGAGATTTGAGCTAAAACTTTGCAATATTGTAGCAGCCCAATTTGTGGGGCATGATTCCAGGTAAAATACACAATTATATATATATTACTCATATTTAGACCAGGGTAGAAAATTAAATAATCACATCAAATAATTTTAATCACCGTGTAGAAGCTTTGGGAAATAATACGCTTTATTAAAACCATGAAGCATAAATAAATTAGGTCGTTTCAGTAAAAATAAGGATTTAAATCATGTACAAGACGCTTTATATCAAAAGAAGCAGTATTAAAAAGCTCTGCGTGTAATGTAATTATTCCTAAACAAATGGAAATTACGTGCAAAATTTATCTTAATTAACTCTATTTCAAGTAACCAGTATTGAACAAAACGTACAGATAATATCTACAGAAACTTGTAAAAACCCAAGATTATAATACCAGAAAATAAAAGCTCTGAGAATTAATATTATTTTTAACACCTGCGTAGTTTAAATATCACATACGGCGTAAATTTTGTAGATAATTAATAGTTTCAAAGAATCTTGGAGAAACCGGGGCTTAATATTCACGAGAATGTGCGATACGGGGTTATTAAACCCAGATAACAGTCCACATGGACTAAAATATAATCGATAATAAAGAATATCAATTTGCACCAATACGAACAGGTTAGAAAAGGAAAGAGAAAATGCGTCAAGCAAAGACACATATAGTAAAAGGCGGGATTTAAGCAACGTCACGAGGGTCACAATTGGTTGAAAATAGGATGCAAATATCAGAGGTAGAAACAACAATTTCTGTACAAAATTAATTAGTTTTTCTCGGACATGCTTGCGTGCCGTGTGTTGAAATTTTTGAGATTTAAATGGGACGAGTGAAAATTCGTAAAAATCGACGCGCGAGCGACAGACTGGGAACATAGAATGAGAAATTCTTTAGAATTACCCGTTTTGGGGAACAGACCGACAGACAGGCTTTTTGCTATATATACCGGTGGTAATATGAATTTCGGCCTCTTAGACTCTTAGACTTTTGACGATTCGATGCGTTAAAAGCTCGTACATCCGCGACTTGATTGAAGATGTTAAACAGTGCATTTTAGTTTGATAAAAATAATTTAAAATTTTGCTCGTATATTTTAGTGATTCAAAATAGTCGGTTATTTACGTGCTAACATGAATGTACTTCAGTGCACTTAGATACAAGGTAATAAAATTTAGTTTCACTGTACCAATTAGCAAAATTTACAACGACAAATGTATACACAAAAGTAGGCAGTTTTGGCGTGTATTGGTGAAAGAAGTATGAAGTTATTTGCTATTTTTCGGGGGTGTTAATAATTAAATGGTTCAAATACGTGTCTGGATCCACGAAACAAGGGTCAGATATACATAGATGAGTTCCGGAAAAGCCCAGAAACAACTGGTGATGGAGAAAATTTTAGAAGCGTTGAGAATTAGAAGCCGTAAATATAATCCTGTTGGAATGGTGTGGTTAACTAAAGGGACGATGTACTTTGAAGCTACGAGGACAGTAACCTTCAGGTAAATTATACTATTTTGTTTGACATTTTTGTGTGTGTTGAATAACTTTATAATTGATTTACTTTAAATGGACATTAGTGAAATTGTACTAAACATAAAATTTTAATTTTAAGATGAAATTTGCTTGTTGAAGTAGAAAGGGTATTTAGTTTTGATGTTCGGTAATATGATGAAAATTTGGGTATGTCTTTGAGCTCAATTAGACGAACCTGGTTAATTAACGTAAAGGGGTGGTAGATGCTCCCTTTATACTCAGACTCCGGTCTGCTTATATTGTTATATTAATTAGTAGGCATCCAACAAGGACTTTAATTTTGGATGCACATTAAAAGGATAATAAAATTAATCTTGAAATTCTTTTAAAAACTGAAATTTATGCTGAGTTTTAATTTTGAAATTTTAATGTATTCTGAATATTGATGTAAATAGAGTTAACGTTGCTGTTTTTGGTAGGAATGTGTTGTTTTTTTTTTTTGAATGAGGATGAAAGCTATCTAGAGGAGCAGCCGAGGCGAATTTAACGGAAGAAAATCAACAGATCAGGTAATTCAAGAGGTTTCACAGCAATATATATATATATATATATATATATATATATATATATATATATACAGTGTGTACAGTATAAAATGCAGTACATGGGGATCTTGGAAACTGTAGGAGATACGATCTTGGTTAATTGGGACAAAAGTTGCATAATCATGACGGTATCTGAGATCGGTTTTCAAATTTCAAAAATTTTTCATAGGTTACTAGATAGAGGCAAAAAACACAAAATTGACGATTTCTTTATTTGCTCGTAGTTAATCTACTAATTGAAATAGAATGTTCAAATTTGATACATCATGGTAATTCTCCAATGCGCTTCACATTTTCAACTTAGATTTTGTCTAGGGCATCTAGATTTTACGTGACGATGTTCAACTTTTTATTTTTAAATAGACGCCATATTGCACTTTTACATTTTTGAAATGCTGACAAAAACTCCTTTCCAAAGAGGTATAACATGGCTATGTTTGATTGAATCAAAATACTAAAAATCACATAGTTATGTTTTGGTCGTAGTGGGCTTTAATTTCCATTATGACAAAGAAAAACAATTGCTCTAAAAATTTTAAACTCAATTTTCAGTGGTAATAAAAACAGTAAAAAACGTAGAAAATTGAAAATAAATCTGTATTAATCAGAACTTACATTACTATATATTAACAAAGAATAAATACAAACTAGCATCTATTCAATACAAAATATTATTTAAGCTGTTTTTAGTTGTTATTTATGTTCAGACAATTGCAAATTAACAATCAAGGGGAAAAAATATAACAATAGTCAACCACATGAATTCATTATTTATTTTAAATTTTTAAATAACCCCCCATTTTGTTGAACACACAACCGATACCTTTTATAAACATCTTTACAAGATCGTCTTATCATAGTTGGAGTTATTTTATTTACGGCCTCTTGGACTGCTTGTTGTAATTGACCTACATTATCATACGTTTTTTGAGTACACACAACTTTTTAAATGGCCCCATATAGAGAAATCTAGAGGAGTTAAATCCGGTGATCTCGCCGGCCATTTAATTGGTCCCCGATTTCCAATCCAGTTTTCATTATACTCAGAATTAAAAAAATTTCTAATAATCAGAGCATTGTGGGGTGAAGCGCCATCATTTTTAAAAATCATATTTTGCAAAGTAGCGAGTGGAAGCTCCATTAGTCTATCTGCCACATTTCCCTGCAATAAATCTAAGTATCTCGCAGAGTTTAAATTTGCATCATAAAAAAACGGACCTATAATGTACTTTCCAATAATACCAATCCAGACGTTGAATCCCCATTTAACTTGATGTCTAACTTGGCGGTTCAAATGTGGATTTTCATCTGACCAAAAAATTGTATTTTTGCGGTTGAACATACCACAATTCGTAAATCGACTTTCGTCAGACCACAAAATTGTTTATGCAAAATTTGAATTTTCGTTGCACTTTCTGATGTACCAAGCACAAAATTCCATTCTTCGAATTTGATCTTCAGTACGCAATCCCTGACATGGTCGTTCATGATATGGATGGTACTTGAAACGTTTTAAAATAGCTCTTGCCGTAGAATGAGCAACACCTGTTATATTCTGAATTTGTGTAAGAGAAGTACGAGGATTTTCGACAACTGTTTGTAAAACGCTGTTTTCATTATCTTTTTTAATTTGCCTATTTCTCTTAGACAAGCCAAAACTACCATAATTTATTAAATTATTTTGTAATCTCCGAAACATACATCTGTTTGGTTGATCTTTTCTGGGTATTTATTTAAATACAATTCAGCGGCTTTAACATCATTCCTTCTAGAAAGAATAAAACATTCTAACATTTGATATTTATCACGGTTAGTAAAGCGATCCATTTCAAGCGCAAATGCTTTGCTTAAATTTCTATGTAAATTAATTAACTGTTTTTTTAAACTGCACTACTTGAAACATAAAATAAAGAACAAACTTTGACGTTTCTCAGTTGTTGAGCAATTGTTTCTCTTTGTCATAATGGAAATTAAAGCCTACAACGACCAAAACATAATTATGTGATTTTTAGTGTTTTGATTCAATCAAACATAGCCATGTTATATCTCTTCGGAAAGGGTTTTTTGTCAGCATTTCAAAAATGTAAAAATTCAATATGGCGGCTATTTAAAAATAAAAGGTTGAACATCGTCACGCAAAATCTAAATGTCCTAGACAAAATCTAAGTTGAAAATGTGAAGCGCAATGGGGAATTACCATGATGTACCAAATTTGAACATTCTATTTCAATTAGTAGACTAACTACGAAAAATAAAGAATTCGTCAATTTTGTGTTTTTTGCCTCTATCTAGTAACCTATGAAAAATTTTTGAAATTTGAAAACCGATCTGAGATACCCTCATGATTATGCAACTTTTGTCCTATTTAACCAAGATCGTATTTCCTACAGTTTCCAAGATCCCCATGTACTGCATTTTATACTGTACACACTGTATATATATATATATATATATATATATATATATATATATTGCTGTGTTACTCTCGCCCCACGGCTTGGGCGTACATAAGATGCTGTGATATACCCCTTATATTAGGCCCCACGGTTGGGCATGTTATAAAATGCTGTGTTAATCGAGCCCCACGATTGGGTCGTGCATAAAATGCTGTGATATACTCCTACCCGGTTTGGGCTTGTCATAAAATGCTGTGATTAATTTTGCCCCTACGCTTGCGCGTACATAAAATGCTGTGATTATTTCCGCCCCACGGTTGGGCAGCCCATAAAATGCTGTGTTATTTTATTTATATTAATCAAGCACTTGTAAAAATGTTAATTTATAAATCTCTTTGCCTCGACTAGCTGATTCAATTAAATAAAACAATTCTACAATACACAGTATAATGATTAAATATTTACAACCTTTTTAAATATCTTCTCTTTTTTAAATTATTTACATCTGTCAGATTTTGAGAAAATGAAGCCAGCAAAACGAGATTTTTATTGTGACATTTAGAGATCTTTTGAAACGTTTCAAGATGCCTATTGCCTTTCATAAATTTATCTAAGAAACCCCAGTTTTGTCGGCTCTTACATTTTTGAATTATTATTGAAATAAAGCAGTTTACAGAAATAAATCATATCAAAATATCTAACCTGGAGTGGTTCAGTAGCTTCTCTGCATCCCCAAGAGTTTTCGTGTCCAGTCTGAATGTTTTGAGTCGAATTTGAAAGTCGACATCCAACCAAAATACTATCCAAATCGTTATTAGTGAGTTTATTCCAATAAAAGGTTTTTCATCTCCGTAATTAACGAAACAGTAATAGAATATTTACCATTGTCAAAGATTACCAAATTAAATTAACAGCCAGTAATCTCCAGAGTCTTTCTGATTCCAAGACTCGTAACAAGAGTCGTAACAAGTGTCGTATCAAGAGTCGTACCCAAGAGCCCTGTTTTATTTATTTTTAGAAATTGTATTATTTCACTAAATCTGGTTTACTTACGTCTGTAGTAGAGCTTACACAATTTTTACACTCTTATAAAATGATTTTCACTTTAATTTTAATTAACTGTTTGCGTGAATAATTTAACACTTTCGAGTATAGTGACTGCCCAGTTTCAATTGTATATTAACTTGTTGTTCAATTGTTATCATATTTATAGCTTGGCCCCTTTTGTTTGCGATTCGTTGATTCCACGTGCTGGGCGACACCAATTGTCTTATCTTTTGTGTTATTTCGGAAACTTTACCAATTGTGTAGTTTAACTGCATGGAAGAACGCTCAATTTGTCACGTAATTTATGCACATACATCACATCTAATTCAGAAATTCTAGGAACCTTTGTTCATCAAATCACGTATTATTGTTGTTTGCTTTATTCTAATCTAAATAGAAATAAATTTGGTGTTTGTTTATTGCCTAGTTAAATTGGATTTTTGAACAAATGTAATACTTTTCTATCACGTACGCTTTTCAAATAATGCATAATTTCTGCCTGCGTATATGATGATATATTAACGCACTTGTTGAATATTTATCTAGCCAATTCATACAGGTTTTCCATTGATTTAATTTCGATGCATTTTGGTACATTTCTAAATTCTTATCTTTGCTCGTAGCTACTCTTGGATGTGCGTTTAATCGCTTGTACTGTTATATACAGTGTGCTCTCTACTAACAATATTCATAATGACCTATTTACTCTTCTAATATCTGTAATTATGTGCTTTGGTTATTTGGGAGTTTCTTTTGTTTATTTTACGACTCCTATGACTTAATCTACCCCTAAATTAACCCTGTAATTACAGCATATATATATATATATATATTGATATGATAACGCCGTACTCGGTATTATGAACGCTTTACTTAACGCCACCGCTCTGTATTCTCACTTCAATCTTACTACTTTTTTATTATGCCACGGCTAGCCTTTTTTAATCTACACAGAGTGCACAACAATACGATGATCAAATTTCTCTTTTTCACCCCTTTTTGTCTTCAATCGTCTATCAATGCTCTGCTTAGTTGAACCAGTATTTGAGTACAGTTACTCCTTGTTTTCCAAAAATTACCTCGTGCTTCTTTATTTTATATTTGTCGGCTAATGCTTGAATTTCTTTTCTTAAATACTTTCGACGCAACTTAAAATTGTACCAGAATTATACCAAAATTCCATTGGAATTATCCCCAGAAGTATACTTGTCGACGCTGATTTGAAATATTATATCGACCCAGATTTGAATTATTATTGTCAACACATACCTGAAGCCCTATCATTATAAATATTTAATTTAAATCAATTTTCCAAATTCTACTCACGTTTTCTATAAAAAACTGCAAAAACTATTCGTAATCGTTACACTATTATCACTGTAACATAAACTTGATATTATATTATTGTTTACTTATTTTACGCGTGTATTTTTGGTTAACAGTGTCGCAGCTTCGACGTGCATCAGTTGTCAACTGACCCGTCTTATCACAGAATGGGTGTTAAATAGCATTTTTCCACTAAATGTGGGCTGGATTTTCAAGCAGTTCTGCAGATTATCTCAACCAACCAGGCCCTGTCTTCAACATTCCCTGCATTTTGAAGTGGTTTCTGATGTAATTTATTCGGCTTTCCGTGTGATGGTGTTTATGTGCTATTGATACTCTGTTATCTTTGCCATACGTTGTTTTGTGTATATATCGCCTTTTTGGATAATTGTACAAAATAAATGATGTAACTTTAATGCTGTTTTCGTTCATGTATTTTTGCATCTTTGAAACTACGTTTTCTTATCAAAGCGCTTATTGTTTCCGCGTAATTGCATAAAGCTTTGTTAGGTTTTATTTACTCTACTGCGTAATTAGAACACTTCTCAACGTATGTTTAATTACATGTACGATTATTTCTCTTCTGAATATGCGTTCTATTGTTGAAAGATATGCTCACCGGCATTACTTAAAGTTAATTACGGTCTATATACAAAGTGTTAAATGCTTGCTATTTACATAATGTACGAATTACTTAATTTTCTGCTAAATAAATGCAGTTTTCTGATTCCTATTGCTATTTATTGTTACTACACGACCCTTGCTATTCAATACAACCCCTTATCACAGCAATATATAATATTAAAAGTTTTATTTTCTTCACCTTTTCACTCTATATTTGTTTGAGGATGCTTTTTCATTACAAGAAATAATAAAAAACCACTCAACTAATTTTAGAATCAACGTATTTTACTTATAGAAACAAGATGTTTAAACAAATAAATGGTTGTGCAATGGGCAATAGCTTTGTCTGGCGTGAATGCCCAATTAGTACCTACTAGAAAAACTTGAGATAACCATTTTAAGAAAGATTGAATTTGACATACCTTTTTTCTATAGATATGTGAGGATTGTATCTGTGCTGTTTTAATTGATAAAATAGAATATACTCTTAACTTACTTAATAGTTTTCATGAAAAGCTACAATTTGCCATAGAAATTGAAAAGAACAACAAACTTAATTTTCTAAATATGACTATACACACCAAGAAGAAACATATTCTAAAAACTGAGTGGTATAATAAGAAAACGTGGTCGGGAAGGTATATCTACTACCACTCGCAACACCGTATTGCTCACAAAAAGGTTGTGGGTAATAGGTTTAGCAGACAGAACCAAAAAATTGTTAAACCCTGAGTACAGGCATAAAGCAATTATAAGAGTTAAATATGCTTTTGTGTAAAACAATTACCATAAACACTTTACAGATGCAATAATTAAAAAACAAATAAATAAATATTACAACATAACATTAAATAAAGACGAAAATAAAAAAAATTACACAACGTATAGAACTTTACCATAGATTTATGGGTTATTTGAGGATATCCAAAAACTAGTTAAAAATACAATATAGATACCACTTATAAAAGTATTGGCCTAAATAAAAATTTATTTACTTAAATAAAAGATAAAATACCTAAAAATAAAAACCCATAACATGCCAAGGTGGATGTGATAGTGTGTGCATTTTCCAAAGCATGCAGCATGAATTCAAATAGACACAAATATGATAAAAACAATGGACCGCCCTAACTAAACATGAAACACAAAATGAACACAATTTTAATTATGAAAAAACAAAAATACTCAAAATTGAACCAAATAAAAAAAGAGAGCTATATGAGATGATTTTTATAAAATTAAATCCCACAGCGGGTAATGATAAAACATACATAAAAAATTTGAGTAAAATCTATCATAATTTAATTAAATAAATAAAAGAAATATAAACAAAATATATAACATATAAAGGCTAAAATTGAGAAATAGTTTATCAGGTTTACTAGGGTGATGGCAATATATTAATAGATAATAGATACAATAGATAGTTAAGAATAACATATTGTATTAGTACACCACATGCGATCATATATACACATTCAACAATAAAATAGGTTTTAAATGATATTGACTCATATACAACTATTCTTAGTTTATTCGATTGTTAAGTTTATAACAGATAGAATAGTTTAAGGTAAGTGACAAAATTATATGAGGGTAGGTTATTATATTAGTAAATTAATTTATAGGAAGACTGAACTATTGAAAAAGGCTCAAATGCCCTAAACATTAGAGTCCCTATCGGGCGCTATCTGATTCAGAATTAAACATATGCGTATTTAATTACTGAGTTGGCAAAACGAGAAACTATTTCTGGTGGTTGAAGGACCCATAAATAAATACTCCCTGTATGTTTGTTGTGGTTTGTTTAGCATTCTTCTTAATCTTCTTTGGGAATGAAACCACTCATAGTTTTTAAAATCTATTTTATTTACGTTTCGATCTATGACCTAGGATCGTTGTCAAAATAATAAAAACTTCAAGTTTGACGTTTATGACATAAATTGAAGGTTACTTTGATTTATTGATGTTTGAAATATTTGGTTTGAGTACACTAAGCAAAAATTTTTAAAGTTTAAAAAAATGATTGCCTTCAATTTGTGTTGCGACCTGGGATCGACTTTCCTATGGTAGTAAATAAAATAGATTTTAAAAACTATGAGTGGTTTCATTCCCAAAGAAGATTAAGAAGACCCATAAATAATTGAAATATGCATAGAGTAAAAATAGGTATTAAGAAAGTTGTAATTGTAGACAACAACCACGATTTTGTAATATTATTTTAGTATTTAGGGCATATTATGGTATTATGCGAAGTTTAACAAACGAAAATTTGATATTTTGTACCTAAAATGAAAAAGAAATTCAACGATTTACTTAGAGGCAGTTTCTGTGTAACTGAACTATGAAATTTGTTAGAAATTAGTTGGCATAATAAAAAATACGAAGATGGGTAGACAAGCTACAAAAAGTTTGTTGTTGATAATGATGATATTACTAAAAAATTAAAATAGAAGTTGTGTTTTTTGGTGAGCACGTTTTCTTTACTTTTTTCTTGATGCTTGAGACTTGGATACGTTTACTTGGGTTTCTATTTCCCGTGTTGAAATGTTTGGATTAGCTTCCACACAGGCCAGTGTCAACACCTCATCTGCAATGTCTCCATTTATGTTTCGAGTAGGTTTTTTTAAACATCCATACTGCTGCGTATTTGTGTCCAATCTTTGAAAGATTTTAATGTTTGGCTGTCTTTTTTCGGGAAAGTTTGTTAAGTATGTTTCGGCAGCAAGACGACTGTTCTTATTACATTTTATGTATGTACAAAACATATGATATTGTTCGCTTGTTGAAAAATTTGGCATTTGAATATTTTATAGAATAAGTATATCACAACTTATAACTGAGAAAGAGAATACACAAATGCCAATTATTAGTACAACAGATACACTAATTCAACATGACAGTTTGTTATAATTTCATTTGTTTAAGAGAAATCTGATGATGCCTACTTGATGAAAAATTAAAATTATCATTTTCAGTAAATTTTTTCATTTAAACATATGTTGTGATACATCGTTGAAAAGAGAAAAAATATGCTATCTAACCATCTAAAAATCCAATATGGCGTCCATTTAAAATATGAAAGTTGATGCTAATATCGCGCTAACCGCCATCTTGAATTTAATTTTAATATCACTTTTAAGTGCACACAATTGAACTAAGTAACTTTTATAAGAAAGATTTTTTCGTATCTTTTATTATAACAAAAATATTCGACTTTGAAGAAATTGGCAGTTTTCAGTTTTTTTTAAATAATTTCTAAACCGTTTGGAATTTCGAATGTATCTATGCGGAATTTAAATAAGCTATCCAAATGACACAACTTTGCCCATTTAAGCAGATCTCTATCATTAATAATAAGAAAGATACCCATGCTATCCTACTCAATTTGGGACACCCTGTATATATATATATATATATTGCTGTGGTATCCCCCTGATTCCTTTATTATTTTAAGCCCCGATGTTATGAAATGTTAAATTAGGATTTTTACCCCGACTATCTTACTGAATAAATCTTATTGAATCAAATATAGCAATTCTAGAATACACAATATAATAATTGATAATATTTACAACACTCAAAATTTTCCTTTTTGTGCAAAATATCTACATATACCAGATTTAGGCTTTTTCTGAAAGCCAGCAAAAATATCTTTTAATTATATTCAGGGATCTTCGAACGTTCCAAGATACTTATTCCGTTTTATAAATTTTTAAGTGACCTTTTTGATGACTCTTACAAATATACAATGTGGCAAATATTAAATCAAGAATAGTTTTCAATAATAAAGTGTATTAAGATTGCTAACCTGGAATGGGTTCTGGGTATTAAGGTCTAATTGACTATGTAAATATTTAATAGGATGATTTATTTTTTATTTACTCCAAACGTATTAGCCTTTTTTTAATGAATATTCATATCTAAAAGTAGAATTACATAACTAACCAAACTATTTTTATATATAATCATATTTTTGTTTGATGCAAACAGTTTCTTACCTCAAATATAAGATTACCAATAATTAGGTTGTCTACGCAATCATTTGGTTTCATTAAAGTCAATGCATATCTTGCTAGGATTATACAAAACGGTTTAAAAATTTTTATTTATGTACACTATTTGGTTTGTATACATTGAATGATTCTTATACATTTTTTATAGTACAGCTATATGGCTGTTTGTCAAATGCTAAAAATTTTTTGTATTTATGTTGAATTTTAATACTGGGTAATATTTAAACTTGTACACATCTAATTCCTAAATTATAAATTACTCTGTGTTAGTTAATGTGTTGAGTTGAAATATTTAATATTTGTCCTTATTAATTACACATTGAGTTAACATTATTTATAGGTATACTTTTATGTGTGTTTATTTTTTTTATACAGGATATAATAATTTGAACCTTATTTTAGTTTTTTTGTTTGTTTTTTCCTTTATTTTATGATATTGTGATATATTTTACTTAGATTTTCTACATCTGAGCGGTCATTAATAGCAGTGGGATGTTGTAATATATATATCATTTCTAGGTACTCCCTTTTTCTTTTATTGTGTTCAATTTTTAGAATTTTTGTTTCGTTGTAATTAAATTCGAGTTTTTCATGGACTTCGTGTTTGGTTAAAACTATTTTATTTGTTTTATCATATTTGTGTCCGTTTAATCTGTTTTCAAGATATTGTATGCTTTGACCGACATAAACATGTTTGCAATTTACTTGGCATGGTGTTTTATATATTGTATGAGTTATTTTTTTATTTTGAGGTTTTTCATCTTTTAGCTTACTGTAGCATTTATTTATTAAATTGATTCCCTTATAGACTATTTTAAGATTGTGTTTGTTTAGTAATTTTTAAAAATTTTCGGATAGGTTTGGTATATATGGCATGGTTATGTATTTTATGTTAGGATTGTTTATTTTTGAATTCTTTATTTGGCCGCAATTATAATAGTCTATGATACGGATTTTGAAAATATTGTTTATAAGACGTTTTGGATAATTATTTGCAACTAGGATGTTCTTAGCTTTTGTTATAGCTTGCCTATACTCCGGATCTGACAATTTTATAGCCCTATCAGCCAAGCCTATTATAACCGATTTCTTTTGCGTCAACGGATGTTGGGAGTTATAGTTTAATTATCTACCTGACCAAGTTTTTTTAGTATGTCAACATGTTCTAATTTTATTATGTGTACGATGTAAGGTCATATCCAAAAAGTTTAGTTTTTCATTTTTTTCCGTTTCAATTGTGAACTTTATTTTTTTGTTAAAATTATTAAATACAATTAATATGTGGGTTGAAACATTCAATTAGAAAAGTTCTCCAACAACTAAGAAATACTAAATTTCTGTAAACATTGGTGATTTTTCTATTAGAAGCACCAATAGTCAATCCAAATGTCACAACCCCACATAATTTTTAGAAATATTCATAAAACAGTAGACCATTAACATAAGATTCACGATATACAATATTATAATTTAGCAAGTGTAAATATCGAAATACTATGATACACACAATGTATTACTTTAAGCCGTAGAAATAAACAGTACAAACTAAGTAGATATGTATTATATTAATTTAAAAAACATTCGTATTGTTGCGAGCTACTATTAGGCAACCCGTCAAACACACAAGAGCCGTAAGCACTGTATATTCTCCATGAACTGAGAACCTTCTAGCAATTACTGGAGGTTCAGTCATCCTTTTTAATTCGCGGTATAAATAAGACCGATGATGAAGTACAGAGTTTAGTCTATATTGTTACGGTTGAAATTTTCAATACAACATTTGCAGTTTAGCAGTGTATTAAATAGTTAATTCTTTTCGTATTAGAGTGTACATACTTTAATATTGATAGAGCGTTATTAGGTACGAGTTTGCAAACCAGCTTTAGTGGTATCATCTTCACATGATATTTCAATTTAAATCGTACACTTTTAATTTACGCTTTGGGTTCGTATATATACCCGCCTTCGTTGAAGGGATTTTAGCGAATTTATTTGAAAGGAAATTATTCTGAGGTGATATAATATAATTTTCTTTGTTGCCTAATTGGAATTACGGCGATTCATAAAGTTGAGTCCTCGGCTGCCATCTGGTAACCACCTGTTACACATTTTGGTTGTTTGTGCATTGAACCCGATTATGAATCGGTAAGTAAACCGCGATTTTACCGACTGAAATTAGGGAATTATATTTTACAGTTCAAGTTGTAGTTCAAGTTCAAGTTCTAGTTTAGGTTCAAGATTTATGTTCTACGTTTTTGTTGTACGTTTTACATTCTAAGTTCTACGTTCTGCTATTCTAGGTTCCAGTACCGTTGTAAACTGTATGTTGAATTTAGAGTTCTAGATGTGGCATCTGTAATTAAAAGGAGAAAATGTTTACAAGTAAGGATCCAGTGGACCCATGCGAATATAGTTGGTAGCGAAATTCTACCTGCACGCACCATTCGAGCTGGAACATCGCCATCCACGCATCAGCAGTTGGTGAGTCCGTTCCAAATCTATTTTATCATCGCAACCGTTTGGTTGACTTTGCATGCTGGTGAATTACATTGTAATATAATTGGGTTTAGGGTTGCAGTGTCCATACAATTATAATAGGGTTGGGTTCTAATTTAGGTGTGTTGAATATTGCATATTCACAATACTTAATAGCGTATGTAAAACTAAGCCAACGACCCGCTTATTATTATTACAGGTATTATTGCAGATACCCTCAGTAATTAAGGGTTATCCTGCTAGGATCCTAGTGCAATCCCTTATTTGCGTAATAGTTTTTTTAAATTGGCGGTATGGTCGCAAATTTATGTTGCCTTGTTGGCTGTGTTAATATTTGATTTTAAAGTAAAATTCGAATTAGTCAATCGTTGTATTGGTATACGTATCGTTAAAGTTGCACCATAACAAGTGGGTAAGTCCAGTTGTTAATTAAACTGTAGTGTATGTGTTTATTGTTATTAACTTGATTTATTCTTGTATAGTAAACGTATTGAATAGCTATGAGATTTATATTACTGTGTGCCAACGTATGTTAGCTGGATTGTATGATGTGTGGGAATTATTTGTGACCGTGAGGAATTTCCTATCTCAGTTCCGTCGGAGCCCAGCTGTTAGAGTTAGATGGCGCTCATTTTTGATAAGAGGTTTGGTTGAGGGTTTACCCCACCCCCGCCTCGGTACTGGTTTAGCTCAGGGTACATTGAAGCTGCTTGCTCCGACTGCCCCGATAAGCATTTACCTTGCTTACCTCGTTAGCGATTTTAGTTGTAAATTAGAATTCAATTTTGAATCCCCCTTGCTCGTTATCATTCTATTGCGAGCGCCCCGTGCTGTTATAATATCTGAATGTCGAATTTAAATTATATCGTGTAAAGTTGAGCTTTTGGAAGTCCAAGAGTATACATAAATGTTATATTATGTGTCCAATGTACGTGCAGCTTGTAGAAT
The DNA here is from genome assembly GCA_036346225.1 of Platerodrilus igneus. Lineage (NCBI taxonomy): Eukaryota > Metazoa > Arthropoda > Insecta > Coleoptera > Lycidae > Platerodrilus > Platerodrilus igneus. The sequence continues at coordinate 12,221,855 of JARFIW010000791.1, forward strand.
ACATAAATAGACAAAAGTGTAATAAATAAATAGTTGTGTTAGTGTTGTTAATGGACTTATGGTTAAGAATTTAGTTTAAGAAGATATTAGTGCTTGTAAAATCATTAGTGTGCAAGTGCTTTATTGTTAATTGGACTGCAAACATCTATAAATAAGGCATATACTGTTAATTAGACTTGTGAACAGTGAGTAATAAAGACTCTTGTTATTACTTGCTTTAAATTAGTGAACGCGGTAGTAGTTTGCGACCATTGCCAAACCGTTGACCAAATTAACCGAAGATGGACAAGAATATGATTGGAATGACGACTGACACAGTGCATATGAACAAGTGAAACGGCTACTAGTTACAGCACCAATTTTGAGTTATCCACGGATGGAGGGGAAGTTTGTGTTGGATACCGATGCCAGTAACATAGCTATAGGAGGCGCTCTTTCTCAAGTGCAGGACGGACAAAAAAAAGTTATTGGGTATTTCAGCAAGATCTTGTCGCGGCCAGAAAGGAACTGCTGTGCGACAAGAAGGGAGCTGTTTGCCGTCGTCAAATCCGTAGAGCACTTTTATAAGTACTTATACGGCCGTAAATTTCTGTTGAGAACAGACCATGCTGCACTAAAATGGTTACTGCAGTTTCAAAATCTTGAAAGGCAAGTTGCAAGGTGGATAGAGCGGCTGCAGGAATATGACAGACGCTCTATCAAGGAGACCTTGTCCGGTAGACTGCAATCATTGCTCCAAGATGGAAGAGAAAATAAGTGTCATCCATAGAATGACGGTAACCGATGATACTTGGCAACCCGAAAGGGAAGACCAGGAGAATGACGCCGAATTGGGACGTATTATTGAAAAGCAAAGAACAACGACCAGCTTGGGAAGAAATTAGTATTTCAAGTAGGAGCCTGAAGGCATACTGGGCACAGTGGGACTCCTTGGTGATTATAAATAGAATCTTGAAACGACGCCTGGAATGTGAAGATGGCACTGAGAGACTCCAAGTGATAGTGCCGAAAAGCAGAGTGCCGGAAGTGTTGCAGCACTTGCACAATGGTATTTCCGGAGGGCACTTTGGCGTGAAAGAAACTCTCGAAAGGGTGAGGGAAAGATTCTATTGGGTGAACTGCACAGAAGATGTGAAGGAGTGGTGCCGGAAATGTGAGTTGTGTGCCTCTGCAAATGGCCCGGTCACAAAACATAAAGCCCCAATGAGACAGTATAACGTGGGAAATCCTTTTAAGAGGGTAGCCATTGATATAGCTGTCCGTTTCCTGAATCACAGAAAGGAAATAAATACATCTTGGTTTCAATAGATTATTTTACCAAATGGCCGGAGGCATATGCTATACCTAACCAAGAAGCCGTGACGGTTGCAGATGTACTAGTGAAGGAGTTGTTTTGTTGCTTTGGAGTTCCGTTAGAATTACACTCCGATCAGGGTCGCAACTTCGAATCAGCGTTGTTTCAAAACGTCTACAAGCATCTTGGAATCACGAAAACTAGAACCACGCCAGTTTATCCTCAATCGGATGGAATGGTTGAAAGAATGAACAGGACGTTAGGAAAGTACCTCCATGACCCATCTTGTTAGTGCTTTCCATAGAAAAACGGAAGTTTAGCTTTAACACCATGCCTAGCGGAAACAAATCGGTCGAACTTTCTTCGTAGATGGCTGTTAAATGCACCAGAAATTTCTTTTTAGGATAAACATCCTTTTGCTTGCAGATGTTTATTCGGCGTCAAAAAGGTCGAAAATTTTAACCAACATTATATTATCACGAAATGGTTCTGTAATTGGTATTTGTAGTCCACCAGTCAGCATCTGTTCATCTTCGACATAACAAATATTACCAATATCTGTCCCCAGATTATTGTTTCACATATTTTCTGCCAGCAGCCACACTCCAAATCGCTCATTTGGTGGTTTTACTTTCTTCTCAAGAGGTTGAGGAACTTTAATCACCTTGGGGACGCTCATGTTTACCGTTGTAGCTCCTGCCAAATACTAAATTGGATACGAAAAATTGCCCTTATGTACCCTAAACAGTGGGGGCGTATATTGCCGAAGATACCCAAATATGTTGGGCACCGCCATATCGCTTACATTCTCTTGTTTAGGAACAGTTTTGTTATCCGACCTAAGTCGAATTAAATCCTACCTAGGTCGGACTGGGCAGGGGTGCGCATCGATATATGTCTGGATATGTCGGATATATTTAGGATGATAGGTTACGGTGAAATTGCCCTTTAACCGAGACCATAAAGTTCAGAAAGTTATTAAATAACTATACATATAAAATCAAGTCAATATAATTCTCTTAAGGCTTTTCAGCGTCTACCTTTAGATAACGTTTTTGATTTTTGTGGACGCTGTGGCGCCCAAAATCTTTTTTGTAGTAGAAGTTTAGTCTCAGTAAAATACCCCGACCACCTCATGCTTCCGCAGGAATAGACCCCGAGTTTAGACCGAGAGTACCATATTTTTCTTCAGAACACCTTCTGGCCCTATCTCATCTTTAACCAAGGCCACCTTCAAAATATTTTCGAACCAGCTAAAGAAAAAATTATAACAATGGTCATACAGTGTTACGATTAGAATAGAATTTATTTAAGAAGGGTCTGTACGTTATCGTGCGAACACGGTTGAAACGGTGTCAGATTAGTCGATTGTTTACAAAGCATGTTCGTTCAGCATTTCAGCAGCGTAGATAATTTACTGTTAAATGTCAATTGACATTTGTGACTTTGGCATTCTATATTTATTTCTTACGTATCCATAATTTTCTTTCTGTTTCTTTGCGTTTTATGTCTTGCTTATTATATTGTTGCGAGCTACTATTAGGCAACCCGTCAAACACACAAGCGCCGTAAGCAACGTATATGCTACAGAAGCCTTGAATTTTCTAGCATTATACTGGAGAATGAATCATCCTTTTTAATTCAGGGTATATATAACACCGCTGATAAATGTAAGGGTTAGTGTATATCAGTATGTCGAATATAAATTATATCGTGTATAGTTAAATAGGTGAGCTTTTGGAAGTCCAAGAGTAAACATCAATGTTATATGATGTGAACGTGTCTAATGTACATGCAGCTTATAGAATACATAAATAGACAAAAGTGTAATAAATAAATTATAGAAGTGTTTAGTGTTGCTAAGAAGACTTATAGTTAAGGAACTGGTTTAAGAAGATATTAGTGCTTGTAAATTCATTAGTGTGATAATGCTTCATTGTTAATTGGACTGGAAACATCTATAAATAAGGCATATACTGTTAATTAGACTTGTGAAAAGTGAGTAATAAAGACTCTTGTTATTACTTGCTTTAAATCAGTGAAACGCGGTAATAGTAGCCCGCTACGATATTTTTTATAAAAATAAGTTCTTTTCAGAACTAAAATCCAACGTTTTTGAGATTTTGTCAATATCTGCATTATAATTCCAATAGCACCTGTCTAAATTCAAGCACATTAACCACAGGTAAAATTGTTAGTAAATATTACGTAGGATCAAAATTGATAATATTCTACGGATGGAGACTCTTTCAAAAAATGCCTATGGAATTGAAGCGCAAGTTTTACATAAACAAACTCGAGAAATGGATTTGAATGTGCTGGAATTTTGTAGGCGGAAAGCAGAAAATGGGACACATGTTATTTCTTCAGTTAATTTTAAGGAACGCTTACTTACTGTTACAAAGATTTCGCAGAACACATATAAACGAATTGTTGTGGAGTCAAAAAACTGTAACAAAAATATATTCTATAGCACCATGGTTGTAAGAACCGCTTCAGCATAAATTTATTCTGTGGTATTAAATCCTTGTATTTGATGTTATAATATCTTAAAGAAACAATTCTATATGAAAACAGGAAGTCATGTTCACTTAAAGAACTTAAATGCTTTGTACGGAGATATTTGGTATTTTTATAATTATCAGGAAACGTATTTATATGGGGTTTAGTAGTTTGTGTTGTCTACCTTACAGGCGAATATTTCCTCTACATTCGTTATAATCAGAATAGCGCATGTGCGTACTGGTCACGGGATACGACACGCTAATAAGGTGCCGCTGAAACGAGGTCAGCCATTGTTCTGATAGATGTAGTCGTGTTGGCATTCTTTTCTTGATAAAACGAGCATGAATCTCCAGGCCTTGCACAAGTGGGGCCTTCGCATCGGTTTGTAATGGTTATGGTAGAAGGAGGCGAGTTGCTTTGGGACGCGGTACGAAGCGCCAGGCTCCTGCGAAACCGGCAAAGCATTAAAACGCGCCGTCCCTTGATATGTCGTGTTAAGATTTGTTAATGCGTATGACATTACGGAAAATTAAAATGATGGACTAGAATGAAGATGTTATAATTGAATCCAAGATTGGAGAGCTGTTCATTTATCGGAGCAACTACAGCTGTAGATTAATGTTTAGTAATAACAGTTTGAGGAGCAGATTTTGGAGCATGTGTCGACGATCAATAATTAGATTTGAAAGCAACAACACCTACAGGTATCAAACCTTCTTTTTGTTTTGTTTGTGAGGATTCGTGAATGCTTACATAAATAATTTTGAAGATCGTTTGGTCAAGTTAAATTTCGTATGTTTAGAACAGCGTGAGAGAAATAGTTAAGAATTACTACAGTAATAGTTTTGTAAAATTTGCACAAATTCACTAGTTAACAATATGATATTTCAGTCCATTTCTTACTTTTAAAATATTTATTTACTCATATTAAAATTTTAATAAGCCTCTAATACCAGATTTAAATGAAAAGTTGTTTGTCTAAGTTAAATACATGTGATTCGATTTTTTTTAGAAATAATGTTTGAGACACATATGTGAACCAAAGCTCAGATCTGAACGCTTGGTGCTAAAACTTGTTTTGATATATTATTATTAACTTAAGGTTCTGTTATGTCAAAGACAGATGTATTGAAAACTCGATTTTATTTGTTCATTTTGTAAACATATTTAAAGAAAAAAGATTCAAGAAAGAGAAACTATATTAAATTTCATTTTTAGACTCAAGTTTTTTTATTCCATGCATAATTAAATTTACTAAATTTTTAAAGTAAATAAATTTGTTGATCTATAAAATTATATGAGGCTGAAGTAATTTAAAAAGCCTATATATGTTACAACTGGTTTGTTTTAGGTACTTATTTTTGATTTAAATATCTTTGGTGTAATTATCTCAATATTATCCACCTGTAATTATTGGCATGTATTTTTATTGGGAAGCACAAACTGTGTCTTTCTAATACAGAATTTGTTGTGTATTTTGTTCCAGGTTCATCGAGATCGGAGAGGTCGTAAGTATGTTCCAGAGGTTTCCAGATACATTAGTTTAGTAAGTTGTAAGTTTTTTTATTGTGTTCACATCCCGTGAGTTTCTGTATCTTCTCATAAGGGTAATGAATCTTTAGTGTAATCGTTCATACAGATACAGTGGCGCTCAACCCATTTTCCATTTGTTAGTTTATCGTAGAGTTTAGACCATCACCACACCCTTTTCTCATTGCTCATCCTTGGGGTAATTCCCAGACTTAGCCGCGAATAGTTAAAGCTTCACTTTATCCATCAACAAGGAAGCTTAAGTAAAAAGTAAAGAAAGAAAAAAAAAATATTGCTTTACTAGCGCAACCAACGTGAGGCTCGATGGTCGTTCATTTAAAAAGGGTTTGCTCGATTAGTAACAAGTTGTTACAACATCGTTTAACTATTGGCTTGTGGTAAACTCAAAATAGTTTGGTTAAAATTTTCTCATAGTACTCATGTCGTGTCTGGAACCTCAAAGTTTATTCGATAATTGTCTAAATATTGTAGCAAGTATAAATTTATATTAAAGTAAAATTTTTTCGTTATTTCAGAGTTGAACTGGTTAAAAAAGGCAGCAGTTATGTTTTGTGAGCAGAAGAATTATGTTAGTAAAAAAGATTGGTCAGATTGGTTAAGTGTAGTAAAATTTTTTTGTCATACTAATTCACAACCCAAGACTGATTCATTATTTATTGAAAAATCCGGTGATAATCGACGATATGTGATAGTAAAGTTGTTTGATATAGATAGTATAGGTTTATTTGATTCTGGATGTACTATATCGATAGTAGGTTCATCTTTCATTCTTATTAGTTATATTAGTTGTTGTTTAATTTCTTGATTTAAGAAATAATGCTTTAAGAATTTGGTACACTGGTTTTTGCTGTTGAGGTATTGTTTGAAAATTTGCTCTTGTGCATCGGCACGTTTTTGATTTGATTCGATTTGATTTGGTAGCAATTTTTTTTATTTATATCCGCATTGCAACGCAGTATGTTAAGAGGTTTGTAAGTCTAAGCAAAATTTGTCGTAGTAGTTTGTCGGATAGCGGTATATTAGTCTAGACGAGACTCGTGGAGAGTTGGTCGCTCAGCATTACATTAGTCTAAACGAGACTCGTGGTAAGTTTGTCGCTTTAGCAGTTTTGTCATCATTATTGGAGGTTAGTTATGATGTAATTTTTTGTTTATTAGTCTAGGTGAGGCTCATACAGGAGTTTGTCATTCTAGCAAGTTTATGCGTTGTGAAGCACTATAGTTTTTCTTAACAGTTTGATTATGAGTAGTGTAAGAGTGTACCAAAATATTTAGTTATTGTTATTCTCAATGGAAGGTTGAAAGCAATTTAATATATAAATTTATTAAGTCTAAAGTTATCATTGTTTGCGAAGTTCATAGAAAAAGTAAAGTTAATGTTAATCCCGGTTGTCTTAGTCGTGCAATTCCAGAACATCATATCGTAAATTTAATAGAGGTCTAGCTTGATAATTTAGAAAATTGGTATGTGTCATTACGTGATAAAATTTTGACGTCACCTGAGAAATACCCTCAATGGAAAGTTGAGAATGAGTTTGTTTTTAAGTTTATTCCGTCGAATTTGTCTTTAACATCTAACATCGTAGAGTGGAAATATTTAGTTCCGAAAGCCCAACGGGAAGAAGTTATCAGATCGTGTCATGATCCCTCAGTTGCGGGACATTTTGGATTTTCGAAGACTATTGCCAGAGTTCAGGAACATTATTATTGGCCAAAAATGAGTTTAGATGTGCTGAAATTTTGTCGTGCATGTTTAGTGTGTGGTGCACAAAAATCTTCTAATGCAGGTCCTTTAGGTTTAATGGGAAAAGAGAAAGAAGTTAAATTTCCATTTCAGATAATTGCATTGGATCTTATGGGTCCATTTCCTCGGTCGAAATTAGGATTTAAATGGCTTTTGGTAGTCGGAGATTGGTTTTCAAAATACACAATTTTACATCCTTTACGCAGTGCAAAGTCACACGTTATAGAACAGTTTATGGAACAAAAAGTTTTCTTAGTGTTTGGAGTGCCACAATTTATTATTTGCGATAATGGTTCAAATTTAGCTGGTCGAATTTTTAGGTCGTTATGTAACAGGTTTGAAATTCAGAAAATATGGTATAATGCTGTTTATGCGCCGCAGTGTAATTTTGTCGAGAGAATTAATAGAACAGTAGGGACAGCTATTCGATCTTATCTTGAAGAACACGATACATGGGATACTGAGTTAGCGCAGATTCAATTTGCTATTAATTCTGCTAAACATGAGTCGACGGGTTATACGCCGAATTTTTTAGTTTTTGGTCGTCACATCCCTATCACTGGTAAGTTTTATGGTAGTGGATTTACTCCCGAAAGTGATATCGAAATCATTCCTGGTAGTCGCCCATTATATACTTCTGATCGTCAAGGTATTTTTAAGGTATTTGAAGATGTCCGAACAAAACTGCACTTAGCTTATGAACGTTCGAGTAATCAATATAATTTAAGGAGGAGAAATATTTCTTTTGAGGTTGGTAATAAAGTATGGAGGTCCAATAAAGTATTGTGGAGTGCGAGTAATAAGTTTTCTGCTAAACTTGCCCCAAAGTTTGTCTTAAGTATAGTTAAAAAGAAGTGCTCGAGTGTGGTATATGATTTGGTTAATTTGGACGGATCGAGAGCAGGTAGATGGCATATTAAAGATCTGAAACCCTATTCCGCCATCAGTCCAGACTATCCCCCAAAGGATTAATTCGTCGTTTATGATTTTTTGTCGAATAAGAGGTGATTGATTGAAGGCTTTTCGGGTACCTAGTTGTTCATGGAAATCGCCAGTTATTTCAAGTACTTTTATTTCTCCAGAAGTGTGTTTTTGGATTATTTAATTTAAGTAGTTAGTTCAGATAAAATGTAATTTTGTCTGCGTTTTTGCTTTGGTTCGTAGTAGAGTTGCAGTAGTGTTGGTAATGTCATGCATGTTAACAAATTATCAATTTAAATAGGTAAAGACAAGTAGATTGTTTAGTGTATGTAGTTATTATAGTTGTGGTGAGACCATGTAAATATTTTTTGTTTCATTTTGGTGCGTGTATTAATCTAAGTTAGGTGAATGATCACTTAAGTGAGATTCGCTTTTGAGACTGTCACTTGAGTGCTGTTATGTTTGGAGTAAGCGAGATGCATACGTGGTAATTTTTTTGAGACGAGTTGAGTCGGAATGTTTGGTGTGGCCATTGTAGTGTTGAAAATTTTTTTGGAGCGTCCTGATAAAAAGAAAATTGGTTAGAAGTGCTAACTATTTTTTTGTAGAAGCAGTAGCTAGCTAGTGTTGCTACTTTGTTGTTGGATATTTTTTTATCGCCGAGAAGAAAAGTATTTTTAGATGATAGCTGATGTCCATATAGTTGATATGGGTCTTTCGATTCCGTTTAGTATTAGTGAGACTAAATCAAAGAAAAATAATCTTTTGTAAATACAACATTTTTTTCTGTGATTCCTGTGCTGGATTCCCTTTTGATCAGCAGTAGTGAAAACATTTCTGTAAAGATGTCGATATGTAAATACTTTGGAATGAGTTTTTCGATCTTGTGTTAATAATGTTAGAGTTATTAGTAAGGAAGAAAAATTGTTTGTTGTTTTACGGCGGTTTACGTCGAGGTTTTATTTGAGTTTTAGTTTAAGTTCCGCGAACTTAGTAGGTTTGTTCTTTGTTAGGTTGCAACTTGTGAGTATTTGACCTCAATATTTTGACTTTTACCGATTATGTCTTTTTACCGATTATGTCTTACTTATTTTGATTCCTAACGGATGTGTGGTACGCAGAGTTACCTACTCACTTGCTTGTTTGCACCCTTATTTACTATTAGTGAGGTCACTAGTAAAATTTTTTTGGAAACCAAGTTTCAAGTTTATTTTAGTTTGATTGGGTTTATTATTATGGTATTTTTGGTACCTATTTTTTGTTTAAGTAGTAGTTTCGTCTTTGCTTATAAAAAAAAACTTCTCGTTTAAGTATATATTAGCATATAGTTAACCTCAAAGTTTTTTTCTTTTTTGTTCGGGGGCTGTGTAACGAAAATATATTCTATAGCACCATGGTTGTAAGAACCGCTTCAGCATAAATTTATTCTGTGGTATTTAATCCTTGTATTTGATGTTATAATATCTTAAAGAAACAATTCTATATGAAAACAGGAAGTCATGTTCACTTAAAGAACTTAAATGCTTTGTACGGAGATATTTGGTATTTTTATAATTATCAGGAAACGTATTTATATGGGGTTTAGTAGTTTGTGTTGTCTACCTTACAGGCGAATATTTTCTCTACATTCGTTATAATCAGAATAGCGCATGTGCGTACTGGTCACGGATACGACACGCTAATAAGGTGCCGCTGAAACGAGGTCAGCCATTGTTCTGATAGATGTAGTCGTGTTGGCATTCTTTTCTTGATAAAACGAGCATGAATCTCCAGGCCTTGCACAAGTGGGGCCTTCGCATCGGTTTGTAATGGTTATGGTAGAAGGAGGCGAGTTGCTTTGGGACGCGGTACGAAGCGCCAGGCTCCTGCGAAACCGGCAAAGCATTAAAACGCGCCGTCCCTTGATATGTCGTGTTAAGATTTGTTAATGCGTATGACATTACGGAAAATTAAAATGATGGACTAGAATGAAGATGTTATAATTGAATCCAAGATTGGAGAGCTGTTCATTTATCGGAGCAACTACAGCTGTAGATTAATGTTTAGTAATAACAGTTTGAGGAGCAGATTTTGGAGCATGTGTGTCGACGATCAATAATTAGATTTGAAAGCAACAACACCTACAGGTATCAAACCTTCTTTTTTGTTTTGTTTGTGAGGATTCGTGAATGCTTACATAAATAATTTTTTGAAGATCGTTTGGTCAAGTTAAATTTCGTATGTTTAGAACAGCGTGAGAGAAATAGTTAAGAATTACTACAGTAATAGTTTTGTAAAATTTGCACAAATTCACTAGTTAACAATATGATATTTCAGTCCATTTCTTACTTTTAAAATATTTATTTACTCATATTAAAATTTTAATAAGCCTCTAATACCAGATTTAAATGAAAAGTTGTTTGTCTAAGTTAAATACATGTGATTCGATTTTTTTTAGAAATAATGTTTGAGACACATATGTGAACCAAAGCTCAGATCTGAACGCTTGGTGCTAAAACTTGTTTTGATATATTATTATTAACTTAAGGTTCTGTTATGTCAAAGACAGATGTATTGAAAACTCGATTTTATTTGTTCATTTTGTAAACAGATTTAAAGAAAAAAGATTCAAGAAAGAGAAACTATATTAAATTTCATTTTAGACTCAAGTTTTTTATTCCATGCATAATTAAATTTACTAAATTTTTAAAGTAAATAAATTTGTTGATCTATAAAATTATATGAGGCTGAAGTAATTTAAAAAGCCTATATATGCTACAACTGGTTTGTTTTAGGTACTTATTTTTGATTTAAATATCTTTGGTGTAATAATCTCAATATTATCCACCTGTAATTATTGGCATGTATTTTTATTGGGAAGCACAAACTGTGTCTTTCTAATACAGAATTTGTTGTGTATTTTGTTCCAGGTTCATCGAGATCGGAGAGGTCGTAAGTATGTTCCAGAGGTTTCCAGATACATTAGTTTAGTAAGTTGTAAGTTTTTTTATTGTGTTCACATCCCGTGAGTTTCTGTATCTTCTCATAGGGGTAATGAATCTTTAGTGTAATCGTTCATACAGATACAGTGGCGCTCAACCCATTTTCCATTTGTTAGTTTATCGTAGAGTTTAGACCATCACCACACCCTTTTCTCATTGCTCACCCTTGGGGTAATTCCCAGACTTAGCCGCGAATAGTTAAAGCTTCACTTTATCCATCAACAAGGAAGCTTAAGTAAAAAGTAAAGAAAGAAAAAAAATATATTGCTTCAAAACAATCAAGGCCTATCTTTTCCTAGTTCGAGCAACAAACGGCAAAGAGTTTCGCAAAAAAGTACTTTATCGGAAGGTGAACGAGAAACAGTTTGTCATGTAATACATCAGTTTTATGTAACGGAGAAGAGACGGCCTACTTTAAAACTTATGCATGCAAAAATACTGGAATCGGGTGTAGACTTTAAAGATGGTCTTTCCACTCTTTGCCAAGTTATAAAGCGCATGGGTTTTAAGTAAGTTATTAAACCATATTCGTATACTAAGTAATTATATACATTTGCCTTTTAGGTGGCAGAAAACTTTAGATAAACGAAAAATTCTAATGGAATTTCACGACATTGGTTATAAAAGAATTGTATTTAAACCAATTACTTCGCTATAAATTGGAAGGCGGACTAATCGTATATATGAATGAAATTTGTATACACCGCAGTCACACTACGCCAAAACAATGGTCCGATAATAGTAGAAAAGGTTTAAAAGCACCAGTTTCTAAGGGCAGACGTTTGATAATGGTACATGCTAGAAACGAGAATGGCTTTATCCCTAATGCTGCATTAATGTTTATTTCTGGTGCCAAATTGGGCAACTATTATGATGATATAAAGTATGTCAATTTTAGTAAATGGCTTTCAACACAGCTGATTCCTAGCTTAGCAAAGGACTCTGTATTAGTTTTTGATAATGCATCGTACCATAATGCTTTTACATGTACGTCTCTGAAAAAAATGATTTAATGGATAATCAGTCATAATATTAAATATGATCCACTTCAAACCAACCTGCAACTATATTAAATTATTAAGGTACACAAGTCCAAACATGCAGCATATGTTGTAGACGCACTGCTGTAACAACAGGGACATTAATTTTTAAAATTACAACGATATTACCCAGAACTTAATTCAATTGAGAAAATATGAGCAATTGTTAAGAATTGGATTGCGGTAAGAAACACAACGTTCAAATTGAATGATGTACAACAGTTAGCATTAGAGAAGTTTAATTCAATTAGTGCTTTTGAATGGAACCCTGTAACGTGCAATTTTTGATAGTTTAACATTTTACGCTTCTTCCCAATTAGTAAACACATTTCTACAAATTACTATTTTTATATTTGGTATTTGTTGACTCCTTAGGCGAGTGCATCGTATTAATTATAGATTGTATCGTCCTTGTCTTGCCGTAACTATAAATTTGGTTCCTTATGTGGATTGCATCGTTTCCTTTCAATCGCTGTTTGTATAAAGTAAATACTTCCGCCTAGTTTTCAGATTGGTATGCAATTCGACTCGCATGTATTAATTTTAAAAGATAGTTTAATTGTAAATTGGAATACTCGTAAAAGTACTTTCCAACTTATCAAGAATAAATAAGACCGCTGTAATTAATATGTGGATTAACAAGTGTAGATAAGAAGTTGTAATGGAACGTTTTGAATAAACAGATAGAGAGTCGTGTTTTCTTCTTGCTTGCGATATGTTCTTTAAAATACAAATACTGCTTTTCTGCTTTTAAAAATAGTGAAAATTAATGCGCGCTTTAACTTTTAAAGTGTTCTTTAAAATACAAATACTGCTTTTCTGCGTTTAAAAATAGTGAAAATTAATGCGCGCTTAATTTTCGTATCGTTCCTGAACAAACGCGGCATGTTTTGGCGTTGATTTTCTGTTGGAACTAAACGGAGTAGAGCTGGTTAAACTCGACGCACGTGTGTTTTAAGAATATTTGAGGTACGGTTTTTATTGCTTACGCGTGTCTTACTAAATGTTTTTAGTTGTTTTCTTATGAAAGAAAAATTGTATATTAACTGTACAAGAGTGTTTTACGGAACAGATTAGACGAACTTACTTTAGTGATACACGTGCTTTGCTTATTGTGGTTGTTTTGTTTGATGATTTTGTCTTCTGATAGTTAAACGGTGTGTGCAATCTCGTTTCGCGGTTCCTTTGTTATGGTATCAGAGTAGTGCCTACTTTTGGGGGATTCCAAATACGGTTGATACTGTAGTTGCCGAATTTGCTTACCCCAACGAATCTAAAATAGAACATTGCCTGCGCAACTTTCGTTATTGGTAAAACATAACAGACTACTGGCTTACAAAGGTAGTGGTTGAAGTTCCTCGCTGCTTTTTGTATGTTTATAAAAATAATGTACATAGTTCCTTCGCGTGATAAGGTCCGCTGCTAATCCCAGTGAAATAAGTCGGTGTGATTAGGGTAATTTGTGACAAGTTCTATCAACACCCTCCCAGTCTAGGGTGAAGTGCTTCGTTAGTGCCAGACCTCGTGAATCCCACACTTCAATGGCAAGGAAGCGGTACTGAAGGACCTTGTGTAAGTTGAACTATTTCCTACTTGTTGTTACTTTAAATATCTATACGTTGTTTTGCAATATTCTTTGTCGTTCTGATACCTTTTTACATAGACTTGCAGGCTATTTTAAAAAAAAAAGAGAACAATCAACCATACTGAATGACTCATAACAATTGTGCTTATCTATTTATCTATTTCTCTGTTAAAATTTTACTGAATTACTTATATCAATTGTGTCTTACCTATTTATTTTTTTTACATTTTGTCTGATTTATGTTTAATTGGTGTGTGAGGAAACGTTTCTGCTACTCCCCAATATTACCTCACTTTGTACTAAAGATTTGTTATATTGGTTTTAACGTCGTTAAATTATATAGATTATTCAAACAGTTTTTTTTTTATTCTACAAAGTATTGAACAATCTATACTTGATCCGTATGTTATGTTTTTTTTTTCTTTGTTTCAGGTTTGCAGGACTAATTTGTTTTCTTTTCAGGTCTACTATTCTAATTTTCCTATTGCAGGTACTGTTACTAATTCCTGACAGCCGCGTCCCTTATAGGTTGGTCTGCTTTCTACAACCCCCCCTACTCTCCGATTGAGCCCGGTCACTTTCTTTGTTTTTTTCTCTTTGCTTTTCTTTTTGTTACGCCCGGCTACGAGCCAACGTAACAACCCTATTTGTTGTCATGTCGACAAAACAGTAAACTTATATTTACAAACCGAAGGGATACTAAATGATGCTATAGTTAGACGATTTATGTTTTACAGTGAACACCGGTTCGTCCGACGAAGAATTTGAAATAAGCAGTGAAAGTGACGATAGTACTAAAGATGATGCATCGGAAAGCAAATTATGAAAAGCAAGACATTTTTCCTTATATATACTTGGATAATACGCTTGCACAACGGGAGGAATTTAAAAACATTTTTCAGGAGCCTACAGAATTTGTACTATTTGTATTGTATATACTTTACTAATTTAGTTAACTTATATTCTAGACCATGACTTTACAGAGGATGCCTATGTTGTTGCAGAGAAGATCGTAGTGTTTGAACAAAATATGCCCTCTACTTTGGTCTCACTGTAATAAAAGCTCATATGAAGAAGATATTCTTAGAAACACAATAAGAAAAGACAGTTCTTTTACATTCGTTAGCAATGCTATTAAACAGATAACATCGGAAAAGTCATCAGTTCCATCAGATATCAACAGCTACACATTTATGGTTTATGAATTGATCACACCAAAGAAACCATCATTAAAAAATATATAAGGGAAAATTTAAAATATAATTAATAAATTTCATGAAGATAAAGATATGTGAGTCATCTGAATATTACAAACTCAAAAAATAATACATCCATTCAATAATATTTTATACAAGCTTTACTCAAAAATACATAAGCAACATGATATTCTATGTATCATTGAATGTTAAATCTATTTTGGTTAATGTATAATTTTGATATTATGTTTATTAATTAAACCTGATTACTAGATGAACATATTTTTATGTGTAGATTTATAAAACAAGCACGCATTAAGGGCCGGTGGTACAATCGTAAGATGAGCTCAAGCTTAACTAAGCTCCTTTTAAATTTAAACACCAGCTTAAATCAGTAACCATTGTACAATTCAAAATCACTACAAGCTTAGCTAAGCTTTAGAGCAGATAATTTTTTAAACAGTTGGTTATATAGTGCAAGCGCTAAAGGCAGTTTCAAACAGATGTAACCCTTTTCTTCTTAACCTTACTTCTTACGTTAGAAATAACGTACGTATATTCTCTTTAACAAATTGTGTTTAATTACGTTTGAGATAATTATGTCCAACGCTAAATTTAAGAAACGACCTGCAAATTTTGACGTTGAAGAAGAGAATAAGTTGCTAATTCTTGCAAAAAGATATAAATCCATAATTGAATGCAAGTTATCTAATACCTGTACGAAAACTAAAAAAACGATTGTTGGAAAGAGCTTGTTGCCGAATTTAATAGCACTAATAGCGTATATAGAGACGTAAATGTATTATTACACAAGAAATACGATAATATAAAAAAAATTGCAAAACAAAAACAATACTTCAAAGGAAGCGGTGGTGGACTTCCAGTGGTGACGTCTACTACAAGTGTTGATGAGAAAGTCAAAGATATTTTGGGTATAAGGTTGGAAAGTACTACATCGGAGTTTGATGGTGATGCAGCACAAAGTGAGTCGCATTTAATTTTTTTTATAGTGAAAATATTTTAAATATATTATGATTTTATAGATGATGAAGAGGGTCAGGATAATAACTCGGGCAATACTTTGAAAGTGGAAACTGATATGGGTGAGTTGGATTTCTTAGTTATTAATGATAAAAAAAAACTAATTTTTAGGTGGTTATAATTACACACATTTTAAAAAGGATTTGCATTTGGAAAATATTGAAATTATGCGCGAACCTGAAAATAATCGTATGTTGAATTACCTTTTCTACCTTTGCATTTCTTATATCTAGTTCATATCGTAGAATGTATTAACCTGCCATTACTAATTTCTGATACAACTAACTCAAATAGAGACTTATTTGAAAACCCAGAATCCGAAATAACAGGTAAAACTGTAATGTACTAAATACAATCTCATTATTCTGCTTGTAGAAAATTTTGACCATGGCGATTTGACAAAGTTTTCTGTGGACAAGCTAAAGTCAAAGAAGTCTAAATTATTAAGTACTACACCAACAACAGGTAGTTAAAAATAAAAAAAAAATTTAATTATTTGCGAAGGAATAATATAAGTTCAGGGGATATTATAAAAAGAGTAAGTCAATGCGCGCAGTGTAAGACCGAAATAGAAAGCTCTAAGCATCACTTACAAGAAGAAGAACATGCTCTAAAATTAAAGCTTATGCGTGAAAAGCTTGAAACGAAGTTGTGCAGATAAACCAGAATTTTGCATTGGAAAGAAGGCTTAAACAAGAAGATCACGATTTAAAATGGAAACAAGAAACTGAACTATATAAACTGCGTAAACAAGTTTTGCAATTACAAAAAAATGCTCTTATGAAAAAATTATTTGTTTATTAAAATTGATTTTTAAAAATAAAATTTTTTTTTACAGTCTAGAAAAATGTTGATCTATTAATCTATGCCTAACTATATTATTTACATTTAAACTAGGTATGTCTGTTATTGTTATTACATTTACATCATTTATAAAATCCATTGCAGCTTCTTCTTCTTCATTAACTTCAGACATTGGATTGTCGAACAATAATGCTATATTGTGTAGTACTGCTATAGCCACAACAATAGCTTCCAGTTTGTTGGTTTGTAAACAAATTAATTCCAAATGCTAAAACAGGAAAACGTCCTATCCATATCCCAAATAATCTCTCTATATAATTTCTAGTTCTAATTTGAGATTCGCTGAATAAATGTTCAGCATGAGATTGGGGATTTGCCAATGGTGTGATTAAATATGGTTTGATTCCATATCCACTATCACCGACAAGCACGTATCTTCCAAAAGCTTCATTTTCAAATGCTTGCTTAATTCTAGAATTATTGAATGTATTGCTGTCGTAAGCAGATCCTGGCCATCTACACACTATATTCTGAAATTTCAATGAATTGTCACATATAACCTGTATGTTGAGAGAAGAAATTTTTCTTGTTGCGATACATTTCAGGTTCTTCTCCCCCAGGGGAAATTATTCTTATGTGACTGCAATCTATAACCCCAATACACTTTGGAAAACGGCTATTGCAATAAAACTGCTGGCTATTAAATTGAAATTCATTTTCACATCCTGGCATTTTTATAAAGCGTTTGTGTAAACCAGCAATCGCTCTTGTTACTTTATAAACGATTCTACTTGCTGCCGATTTATCTATTCCAATAAAATCTCATACAACTTGCAAAAAAAAGCCAGTGGCATAAAATCTTAAGGTTAGAAACAGCATCTGTTCAGGAGACACTGCATTATTCCTAAAAAGTGTTTCCTTAGTACCAGTTGATTAATATGCAATTGATTATATATTACCTCTCTGAAGAAAATAAAATTTTATTTCTTACGATATTTAATAAAAAAAGTGCAAGAATCCTTCGAACGTCGAAACCTTCTTACGAATTCTGTTTCAGTCCATTTAAGGAAATGATTTTCCCTCACCTTGAATGTTTTCGGTGATTTTCGAGGTTCCATCAAACCAATGAATTCGAGAAATTCCTCGTCATCCGTTAAATATTCCTTAAATTCTTCCATTGAAATATAAGATTATCAACAAATGAGCAACTTAGTAAAAAAAATTCCTGGTAACCCATCAGCACACCTAGTGGTTATAAATTCAAACACGTAAGTTATTCTACTATAGTCCATTCAAAATAACTTTAGGATGATGTCAAATGTACTAATAAAGTATGGGTAACTATATGCAAATGAATACCTAGAATTACGCTTGAAGAATATTGTCATTGAAAATAATGAAGGTTGGTAGTTCTGTACGGTGTTGCCACCAATTTGTCTTGCAAATGCAAGCATTTGTCATTTGATGTCTTGTCATTTTGTTGTCCTGCTGGTTCTTGTTTATTTTTGTTTTTATGTTTTTCTTGAATATTTTATAAAACAATTCTTTTCAGAACTAAAATATATTATTTGATTTGTAAATACATATAACATATATGTTAAGTTTTCACAATGCCTAAACCGTTGGATACGCGTGCTCAAAAAATGGCAGCTTCAGGAATAAACTATTTTGAGAAAGAAATTGATAATAACTGGCCTCTTCTACCATTCACTTCTGTAAGAGGCGCAAGTAATTTCTGTATTTAGATATTTGATTCTCTTGGAATAATTTCAAATATAATGAGGTTAAGTAAACTAAACAGTTTCATTAAAAGTTATTTGTTTTAGCGAGTTGCATCAGCATTAAATATTATAGCGAATTCCAATCAGAAATCCAGTGTGCACCAAGTGCAGTTCTCATGTTCCAATGACATCTTGCAACAAACTAGTTACACTGTTGCATTAACAAACTCGGAGAACTTCAAGTTGCACTAAGTGCATTTTTTCTTGCACTACTTCGATTAAGTCGTGCAGCTTTCAGTGTAATAAGGTATTTTTGTATAGGTTACGTAGATAGTTGGATCTGTTGTGATTTCTAATCAAAACAAAGTAAATATTATGATGGGTCATGTTTTAGTAGCACTAGAACCAATAAGCTCATTTGAAAGTAGCGATGGTGAAGATATGTTTTTCTTGGAAACACAGAAACAAAGGATTCCAAAAATTAAAAAATTTGTAGAAGATATAGTTCATAATTTTCACAACAAAGAGGTATACAAATAACATTAAAATTGTATTCAACATATAATTATACGGATATAGTTTAAGAAGCACTTTCGAATGCAAAGACAAACCTTTGATGTGTTGGTTGGCGAATTTAATAATCCAAGTTTCTATTTGGGCATCCAAAGCCACCATGGAGGAAGTGAACCCGTATCACCAGAAACACAGTTGTAAGCATTTTTGTGGTGATCATTTGGTGAGTTTAATGGCGTACATTAAAATTATGTTGAATAGGTTTGCAGGAAACAAAGTTGCTCTTAGAGATGTGTTAGCACTTTATTTCGTAGTATTGAAAAGGTTATGAATTTCTTACTTTCAATAGCACCAGCTATTATTAAATTGTCTCAGATTGCAGTTGACAGGCATTTTTTCGCCACTGAATTTGGCAACGTAAAGTAATAATCAGAAATTATTTTTGTATATGGTAGTGCTTAACAGATATCTGGTTTTCCCAATTACCATGGGCTTCTTCTAGACTATTTTTAACCGATGAAAAATAATCACATATTCCAAAAAAATGGGTATACATTAATATGGTTGCACTAGTATTTATAAATTTTTTTTGAAATATAAAAGAATCACACAAATATTTGTTACTTAGCATGCGATAGCAAAATGTTTTTTAGAATAGGTTATCTTATAGTGCAATAGTCACACAAATTGCATGCAAATGGACATTTGTCAGTCAGTACGTAGTAGAACTTTTTCATGAGGCGACAATTACACAAAATGTTAGTATGCGACAAATGCTTTTGCAAATTATCTTTTCGCGACATAGCATAATCACGCAAATTTCATGTCAATGGCTGTTCATTAGTATGCAACCACAAATGCAACTTACAAAATACTTATACGTGAGGCACTATAATAACACAAATTGCATGGAAAGGGACGTTCATTAGCATGCGACCTCAAATGTTTTCATGTCGCGGTATAATCACATAAATTGTATGAGAACATACGTTCGTTAGTATACTTTCATGTATGTCTTTTTAGAGTACTTTTGTGAGGCGACGTAATTACACAAATTGCACGCGAATGGGCGTTCCTTAGTCTGCGACCTCAAATGTTTTTGCAAATTATATTTTCCTGACGCCGCATAATCACACAAATTACATGCCAATGGACGTTTAGTAGTATGCGACCGCAAATATACTTGTAAAAACACTTTTCGTGATGCGTGTAATCACACAAATTGCACGCGTATGAATGGACGTTTCTTAGTATGCTACCGCAAATGCACTTACAAAACAATTTTTCTTGGCCTGCTATAGTGATACAAATTACATACCAAGGTACGTGCGTTAGTATGCGACTTCAAATGTTTCTGTAAAGTATCCTTTCGTGACGCCGTATAATCACACAAATTGCATGCAAATGGACGTTCATTAGTATGCGACCTCAAATGTTTTTGTAAATTATCTGTTCGTGACGCGGCATAATCACACAAATTAGACGCTAATTGCCGTTCCTTTGTATGAGACCGCATATGTATTTGTAGAACACTTTTTCGTGACGTGCTATATACACACAAATTGCATGTAAATGGACGTTCGGTAGTATGCGACCAGAAATGCATTTGTACAGAACTTTTTCGTGTTGTACTGAAATCACATATATTGCATTGGAATGGGCGGTCATTAGTATGCGACATCAAATGTGTTTTTAAAGTATCTTTTTGTGACGCGGTATAATTACACAAATAGCATATAAAAGGACGTTCTTTAGTATGCGACCTAAAATGCATTTGTAAAGCGCTTTTTCGTGATGTACTGTAATTACACAAATTACATGCAAACGGACGGTCGTTAGTATGTGATCTCAAATGTTCCTGTAAATGACTATTTTGTGATGAAGTATAATTACACAAATTGCATGCAAATGAACGTTCATTTGTATGCGACCTCAAACGTTTTTGTAAATTATCTTTTCGTGACTCGGTATAATCACACAAATTAAATGCTAATTGCCGTTCCGTTGTATGAGACCGCATATGTATTTGTAGAACACTTTTTTGTGACGTGCTATACTCACACAAATTGCATGTAAATGGACGTTCGGTAGTATGCGACCAGAAATGCATTTGTAGAGAACTTTTTCGTGTTGTACTGAAATCACATAAATTGCATCCGAATGGACGGTTATTAGTATGCGACATCAAATGTGTTTTTAAGGTATCTTTTTGTGACGCGGTATAATTACACAAATAGCATACAAACGGACGTTCTTTAGTATGCGACCTAAAATGCATTTGTAAAACGTGTTTTCGTGATGCACTGTAATTACACAAATTGCACGCAAACGGACGGTCGTTAGTATGTGATCTCAAATGTTCCTGTAAATGACTTTTTTGTGATGAAGTATAATTACACAAATTGCATGCATATGGACGTTCATTCGTATGCGACCTCAAATGTTTTTGTAAATTATCTTTTCGTGACGCGGCATAATCACACAAATTAGACGTTAATTGCCGTTCCTTTGTATGAGACCGCATATGTATTTGTAGAACACTTTTTCGTGACGTGCTATACTCACACAAATTGCATGTAAATGGACGTTCGGTAGTATGCGACCAGAAATGCATTTGTAGAGAACTTTTTCGTGTTGTACTGAAATCACATAAATTGCATTCGAATGGACGGTTATTAGTATGCAACCTCAAATGTGTCTTTAAAGTATCTTTTTGTGACGCGGTGTAATTACACAAATAGCAGATAAAAGGACGTTCTTTAGTGTGCGACCTAAAATGCATTTGTAAAGCGCGTTTTCGTGATGCGCTGTAATTACACAAATTGCATGCAAACGGACGGTCGTTAGTATGTGATCTCAAATGTTCCTGTAGATGACTTTTTTGTAATGAAGTATAATTACACAAATTGCATGCAAATGGACGTTCGTTATAATGAAACTTCAAATGTTTTTGTAAATTACTTTTTCGTGATGCATTATAATCACACAAATTGCATGCGTACGGACGTTCGTTTGAATGCGACCTCAAATGTTCATAAAAATTCCTTTTTTTTGATGTGGTATAATTACACAAATTGCATGGGAATGTATGTTTGTTAGTATGCGACAGCACATGGATTTTCATGGCACTTCTTCGTTTTGAATTATAATTGCACAAGTTGCATGCAAGTCGACGATCGTTTGAATGCACCAGCAAATGAGTTTTTAGAGTACTTTTTTGTGTTGCGGCATAATCACAGAAATTGCAAGCGAATGGTCGTTCTTTTGTATGCGATCTCAAATGTTCTTGTAAATGACCATTTCGTGATGCAGTATAATTACACAAATTGCATGCGAAAGGACGTTTCTTAGTATGCAACCACAAATGTTGTCGTATATTACTTTTTTGTGTTGTGGTATAATCACACAAATTGCATGGGAATAGACCTTCGTTAGTGTGGAATTGCATCATGTGCCGTATTGTCAACCTTTATTTATTAAAGCAAACGCTCTTTGCTTCAATGTATGTTTGAAAACAACCTCATGGTTTTTATGTAAGAAGCCCCGCACAAGATTCTCTTTTAGAGAAATTTGCATATTTCGCACTAGAAAATGTTAATTGGTTTTCTTGAGTGTGTGAAAATCGTTAAAAGCTTGCGATATTTATTTATATAGGTTATACTATTGTTCTGTCTTTTTACATCTGCCTGTTTAAATAGTAAAATTTGTCGTATACTAAGGACATGAGGTTAGTTTGTGTCTTATTAATATCCAATGGTTTTGAATTATATCATCGCTTTAACCTGCCAAGCCTGTATGTCCATATATCATTAAAATGGAAGTTTGGATGATCGTTCGTTTGTAAACTATTTCTTACATAGGTGAATGAAACATCTAACTCCAAATAAATGACGCCGTGTGTATTTTACAGTTTTTCTGGCTCATCCTGACTTATTTAAAACGCATGCGCAAAAAAATAATGTCAAATGTGGTTGTATTGCCCAAAACGTGTATAGTCCGATAATACGACCATTATTGTGATCGTTAACACTAGGCGATTTTTCGCGACATAATCTAACGTACTTAATTATGTGTGTATGTGTTGAACTTGCGTTTTGGCGATAAAATTTACTGCAGGGGAAATTGTACGGCACCATTCTATCAGATAAACGAACATACCCTGATTTGTATCAGGTTATGCTTGTGAATGTTAAACACTTCACTTTTACCGGGTAATTATTCAAAGCGAGGTTAGGAAACTACAATACGTTTTCGCGGTGTCGCACAAGTAAATATTTTTTAAATATCATACTCGAACAATTCAAGTATGTCGCGAAAAATTGCCTACTGCTAACAAAGCAGTAGTTGAGTAATAGTAGTATACGTTTTATGATTAAGTATTGAATTTCTAATTAAAGTTTTCAACTTAAAATTAATTTTTATTTTAATATGATCTTGCATGTTTTTCTTAAAACAGTAGATGAGCTAGTCAGGTGTTTGTAAAGGCGATATGATTTTTCTAATATGAAGTATAAGATTACTTTTTATAACTTCTTTAAATTTCAGTTTATTTGATTGTTAGGATCGTGATACATAAGACATAATTAATTCTTAAACAAATATGATTACATATAGAATCGGCGTTTATTAATTTCTCAACAAATTTTGTCACTTTCTTATATTTAATGTTAATTGGTATAAGGGTAAAATGATAGAGCATAGTTGATGTAATTACTATGTAATATTTCTACCTCGATTTCTACTTTGAACCTCTCTCTTTGAATGGAGGCTATGTTTTTGCTTTGTATTATTATAAATATTGTTTGTTTTTTTTGTTCGTATTATCTTATGTATATGATGAAATATAGATTAGTTCATTCAAAGCATGATAATAATGATAATAATAATAACGATAAAACAAAAAAAAGTTAGGTATAGTTTCAGCAATTATTAAATCCAATGTGGATCATTTATTTTTATGAAGCCATGCAGAAGCACCGTTGCCACTATGAAAATATTACTATGATTTGACTACAAGCTTGACTAGCGGTTATTGATTTTTATTGTAATTATTCACCGGTAATGATTTGTTAGTTCTGAGTTCTCGTTTTTCAAACTATGTTATTATATCACAAGCAAGTAGAAATTACACGCTATTTATTCACTAAAGAAGTATTAATATTACAACCATTTGCATTTAAAAATGAAAACGTTTTATTTTAAACATTGCTGTTTGTTACCGTAGAACGCACGAGTCAGGCAGAAACCGAAATGAAGGTAAAGTAAGGACCTGCATGAATCATGATAACGTATAGAAAGATGAAATAGACATAAGCGATGCTATCTACAAAGGCGGACAGGGGGAATCAAAAGAAAAAGCAAGCACGTCTCAACAAATTTTTATTTACAATAAACAAAGAAAATTCTATTTAAAAAAAATTATATTCTACTGACAATTTTGAATAATTTATATAGGGAACACATTTTAAGAGTGCAGCGACATGGTGGTACAACTTAAAATTACTCTAAGGGGAATGTCAACATAACCTTCTATTTAATTTTAATTGTTAATTAATTCATTTTAAACGCGTTTTGCTTTTTTTCTTAAAGTTTACGGTTATTCTTCTTCTGTTTAACATTTTAAGGTAATTATAATGTGTATAATTTATTAGTGATCAAAATATATAGGTGTTTTTTATCTAGATTATGGAGAAAGATAGTCATCTATCTCTAGTAACATATTTCAAATTCCTTGACGCAAATGAAAATTCTAGATGTGTGTATGAAGGTGAAGAAGTGTATAATGCCGGACACGTGATATTGTGAGGAATCACACAGAGAAGAATTAAACATGAATATATATGGATTATGTTTACAGACTAGTGCTCTGCAAGATTTTCCTCGTACAATACGAGAAAAATTTAGTGTTAAAAATGGCCGAGGAGAAGTGGAATCAATGTAAAAATCTTGTAAAGCGGGAAATAGCAGTTGTTGTAAACATAGATCGGCAATTTTATTATTATGCAGCAGGATGCCGCTGAAGAAATCTTAAATGTTGTCGCAGACTGACATTCAATGCGCTTGGTCATCTCAAAAACGTGACGTAAACAAAAAATATCGACCTTTTTCAGTAGAAAAAATGTCTTGCTTTAATAGTACGTTTGGAGCAGAAATTGATATAAAACTCTCCAAGGAAAATGCCGATAGTATTCGAGCCGAAATTACAAAATTGCTTCCTAATTCAGCACAATCGTTATATAGATGAGCATTTATTACAAATATAACCATTTTTTGAAAACATTTTGTTTTTGGTATTGGACGAAGGAAAATTATTGATCAGTTGCCTAATGTTATTGTTTCGGATGGAACAAATAATTTATTGATTAATGCTTGTCAGTCAATTCTAATGATGGAGCTAGAGTTGTTTAAAATGATTTCATTAAAAGAGTGCTGTAATGAGTTCTTTAAAAGTACTTTTTCAAATGATTTATTCACAGTAGAAAACCTTACAAGAACATCAAGCCTAAGATGGTATTCAGAACGTCAGTATAGGATAACTGAATCCCGAATTTACGAAATTTTTACGAATAAAGAAAAGGATAGGGAAAGCAAGTGTAAAAGATATTTTTGGCGTAAACCTTTTTCAAATAAATACACGAAGCATGGAATAAAAGAAGAACCAAGTGCTCGAAATTGTTTTATAAATGCAAGTGGATTTGATGACAAAACGTTTGGATTAATAGTGTCTATTCCCAATGAATAGTTAGAATTGTCACCTGATGGAGTAGTCATGCACGAAGAATAACCTATTGCACTTTTAGAGAACAAATGCCCTTTCGAAGGTAATATTTTATTCATATCCTAATTTTACGAATAATATCTTTGTTTTAGGCTCTAAAGCAACTTTAAATAATGTTATTAAATCTCTAAGTTATGTTGAGTTTGTTAATGGTATTTATTCTTTAAAAAGGAAACATAAATATTTTGCTCAAATACAGTTAAGAATGGCTATACCAAATTTAAATATTTGTTACTTTGCAATTTATTGTTCAATTGACAACATTGTGTATAATAGAAGTGACATTTGATTATGTATAGTAAAGGGATATTATTTGTTGTAAAAGAAAAGTACTTTCAATTTATGATACACGAAGCATGTACAACCGTAGTTCTAAGTTGGTTGTAAGCATTGTAAATAAAATATCTGTAAAGCATGTCTATAGTTGCAAATAATTAAAATAATATTAAGTACTATGGTTTATAGTTCTTTATTAGTAAACAAATATAAGCACAAAGATTTCATAAGGGCCTCGTAAAAAAAATATTTTAAAAATTTATTATCTGCCAAGATTGGTGATGACATATTTGTTACAGCACAAGCAACAATAAAAATATCATCTACATGTTTGACCAATGGCCACCGTAGTTTACCTCCTAGTATCTTAAATAATTTAATTCGCTGATTTGTACGTTCAATGTGCACCCTAGCAGCAGCTATTCTGGAATTATTAACTGTCTCTTCTTTACTTAATTGACTCTTGCTCCTCAAAAATGGAGGTCTATACAATTTAATATTCTTACTTGCGCACAAATCATCAATTAAAAAGCCTTTATCAACCATAATTGCAGCATTTTTTGATAACATATTTATTAAACCACTTTCTTCAAAAATACACTTATCTGAAGCTCTACCTCCATAAGCCTTACTTACAAAATTAATTAGACCAGCTGGCGAACCACCGGTCATAAACTTCAGAGTTTGATTTGACTTATAATGAGAATAAAATCGTATTCTGCAACACAAACATTTCGGTCTTTGCGTTAAAACTTCTGTACAATCTAATATAACTTGAGTGTCTTCAAAAGCTTGGAAACAATGCGGCATATTTCTCAAAATTTTTGTTGATTGTGGAAAGTATATAGTAGACTTTAAAACTCTCGCAAAAATTTTTAACATAGATAAGAAATAAGTTCGACATAAGTTAACATTAATTCCAAAATGTAATGCCAACATCGCATAACGAAGATCACATTTTAACTTGATAAACGTTAGCAAAACAATATTTATATTACAATTCAGTATTTTAAAATTTTGTATTCCACTAAAACTCATTAAAGCCTTTTCACTTGTAATCAAATCACAAACAGTCGAAATTGCAGGATTATTAATTTGAACTTCAAAATCTTTAAATGTTTTCGGTCCTTTGTAATTGGGTTGTGAATGTAATAATTCAATTAAACTGCTTGTGGCTTGTAGCTCTGAATCTGTATGTTCAACCCGTGTTAAATTTACATCATCACCATCAACCTTCATACACTCTACATGCTGTTGAACTTCACTGGATGATTTCATAATTTTGTTGCGTTTTATTAAACGCTCTTTGTGTTCATTTTTTCCAAGAATGGATGGTTTCGCTTTTGCTAAATTCTGAGAAAGAACTGCAGTCGCCTTTAATTTTCTGCGCCTATGTGGTATTTTGCAACCTAAAAATTTAAATTAGAATTAATACCTATAAAAGTTACCTTAAGCCGGGTTGTTATATATTGTACTAATCCCTGCAAATTCTACAACTAAAACAAATTGCCCCCAAATTAAACATAGCCAATAACTCTTGATATTCTACACAAAAATTCATAATAATAAGCGGTAACGTTAATAATATTGTCCAAAAATTCCAACCTTAATCTAGAAACTTTACAACCAAACTTTGTTAGGGAATTGGATGTTACCGATGCTATGCTCTAGACTTTACTCTAAGCGGTAGAAAGCAATGATTTAGGGGTGGGAATTGATCATAAAAAAATTAACAAAATATTGAGCGCCACTACATTTAGAAAAAAGGGGAATGCAGAACCCAAAAGTTGACTACAACGAATGAGATACCTGAAATAAATTACAAGATTAAAAATATAGCATATGAGGCAGCAGTTTGCTCCTCCAAAATATTTCAAAGTAACATGATATTGTAAGTACCTTTATATCTTGTGGTACTAACCTTTATGAAAGTATTTTATATACTCAAAGATTGTATACCTTTTTGTTTAAATAAAAATGTTCTAGGTTTCTTAGAAAAGTATAATGTAGCATAATATCCTTTGACAAATTTATATGTTATAGTAAAAATGGAACGTACTTATAATTCAGGTATTTAAAAATGTTTGTGCAATAGTAACTTAACTTTCTTTAAATATATATAAAATAAAAATATAACTCTCTTGATTTTAAGTTTCACGTTAATACTAAACCTTAACGTTTGATTCTAATAAAATGCAACAATTATTATTTTATGTAGAAATCGGATCCGTTAACTACTCACAATTGGAAAGTATAGATTTTAAATACATTGATATAGTAAATAAATTGAGCAACGTTTCATAATTAGATGACAAAAGAAGCAAAAATATATTTAGTCAAAAACTAAATCAGCTGTATAAGTTATACAAGTTAACTATTAATATAATTTGAAGTAAGGAATGTTGATAAACAAATAAGCTTTAATATAAACTCATTAGAGTATTATAATGTCCTCTTTAATCATAATAAAAGGTGAACAACATAAAAATTTACTTGATAGCTGTTATAGCAAGTTATAATTAATTAAGCTAGAACTAGGGTTATGTTTAAATGTATTGATCAATATTATCAATTTACATAATCAATGCGAAATACGCACTGTTCCTAATTTTTAAATTCACTTAAATTTCATGAAATATTTATAACCAAATTAGGTTTTATAATACCATTGTTAGAATGTAAACAAAACGTAGTTGACAAGTGATATCTTTCGAATAAAATTATAAAGAGTACGCACCTTGAAAATCCAGTTCAACACCTGTTATATCAACCAGATTTATGTATCGATTACTTGTTGTTTATGTAACGAATTATGGTTGATCGGACTTTGACCATGCCTCTTCGCAGATAATTAAACCATTTATTTAATTCAAATAAGGTAAAATCTTGCAATCTTGTACCAAGTAATTGTACTGCATTGAAATTACGAGCATCCCAGATAGATGTAAGTAAATATCACGACGATTCTCCAAAAACCAAACTAACAATCGTGAGTGTGCATCTTAAACGAATTGTAATATTAGATCTTGAATTAACGTATCGAAAATTTGCATTGTTAATTTCTTAAGGATACATCACGCCGATCATTCTCCACGTTTCACTCACTTCCTTTCAACTATCCCAATCCTCATGTGAGAGGACGCTAAACGAGCCATGTTGGTTTGATAAGCAGTGACCTTAGACTGTTTTTCCGATTAAGAACAAGTTGTCATATACTACGACACCTTCGTAACTTCGTATATTTACGTCAGATGGCTGCACATATTACCAAATATTTCATAAAGCTGTAAATTAGGAATGTGTTTATTTATCTACATTATATATGTAATAATGAATTTTTATTAAGTCACATAAGAATATAAATTGAATGTTGTAAACAACAACTGAATCAATTGTTGAGATGTAACTTTTATGTCTTAATGTATTAAATATAGCTGATTAAATATACCAACTGCGTAATAGATATTGTAAAGTGTGTTGCATATATTAGAGGTTATGTATCACTACATAATAAAAGTAATTATTGGAGTTATTTTGCAAACGTAGCATTTGAAAATGCTACAACTTAATAACATATTCATGTAAAAGCATATGTATAACTATATAAAAGTTCATACTTGCAACCCCACGTGTATGCATGCATATATACGTCCATTCTCTCAAACCATTTATTTAAAGATTCACTCAATACCTGTTTCGGGTATGCAATACCCACTGTTGCTCCAATCTCTACAATACTTCCTAGGTAACTAATCCTCGCCAGAATTGATAGTGCTTAACACGGGTGTTGATAAATTTTATGCTCGAAACTCTTTATATCTCACTACTTCTGCACTAACTTGGTTTGGACTCGGGCTTCCAAAATCCGAACTTCCATAATCAATCAAAAATGAACCGTCTAGGTGTGGTTAGTTATCATCTTCTTTGCAGTTAATAAACCTGCGCTTACAACCATTAACCGCCTTACAGCTTACCCAGTTCGTTTTCTAATTACACTTAAATTTATTACTATTTAATTTTCCTTTAAGCGCCAAACTTATTTGTGTTTTTTATCCACTACTTAAATTCACTATTCTTCCCGTAATAAACATACTCTCTTTTTATATTTGTTCACTAAACATTACTTTAATTTCCACGGTCATATAACCTATACAGCTACGCGACCTTGCAGAGTAACCCACACTAGCTCCGGGCTAGTTATTTTCTCATTTACGCGCCTTCTTACATATCTTTGGTCTCTGTGTCTTGGCGAGCCTTTGTGTGTCGTCTTTTTGAATTTTCTCACTTCCCATATTTATATACCTTTGATCACGTGACTGCTCTAGCCAATTAAAAACCTTACCTGTTTCACAATCGTACATCATCCCTACATGTGCTTTTAGGTTAAGGGGTTAAATTAACTTTTATTATTGACATTGCTAATTGAAACTACACTATATTTAAATTTAAGTTATTCTGCAATATTCTACAGTACTTCCTGTTAATATTTTTATAAATATCACAAAAAATTACACATTATTACGCACTTCCGGTTTTGAATTATCCAGAACAAACTAGCATTTACTTTGGCGCCTTAATTTAAAATCCTCTAAATTTCACGAGATGTTAGATATCAGTTGATAGGTTCATTTAAGTTGTCAATTGTCACCCAAAATCAAACTAGGATTGAGTAACTATATTAATTCTGGTCAGTGATGGGTTACATTTTAGACTTATTTGTGATAGGCAGAAAATATCATTTGAAATTTGGATTAATTGAAAATGTTCTTGGGTGTTACATATTTTAAAAATTAAAGAAAAGGCACCATAGTCCATTCCAAATAAGAATAAAGTAGATGACCTTGTACGCAAGGTGGATTTACACAGCTTGAAATTATTTTAAAATGTGTGAAATTTGAAACTATAGATATTGCTTAGAATTTGTTACACATATTTACACGAGAGAGATATTTGTTGAAATGCATGGGATATCCCCTAAATTAAATTAATTCGTAGCACTCCTGCTTCTATAATTGCGTATTTAAATACAGCTTTAAAGACTAAAACATACAAAATTGTTTAACATAAGACAATATGGCATTATATGACAAATAAAAGACAACTCACAGTTAGTTAGTGGTCTGGCATGTTGGCAGCGATTTGCTGTTTAAGCCTTACCAAAATATATAATTTAACACTTTTCCTTTTTAATAATAATAACAAATACAACCAGTTTAACACGTTGGCTGTGGCACCAGATATTCTATAAGCACCACTAGTGCTGTTCGGGACATAGGACTTGTCCGTGCTAATCAGGTAATATTTCATTTCCGTATGACATGTAGACATGTTAAAGTTCCTTAACAACCGTCAGGTTGCTAATATCTATGTAAATCTATGTAGATAAGGAAAAGAAGAAGAGTATAGATGACCTACACCAAGCTATATAAGACAAATTATTAGAAATTTAGGTTGTGAGGGGTAGGTAGAACCTTTTAGATTAGCACAGAATAGAAAAGAAGTTAGAGCTGCGTCAAATCGACCTTCAGTAAAGCAGTTTGTTAGTAGAGCTGTTTCAAAATCTCAGCGACTCTGGGATGCGCAATAGAGGAAGCGAAAAACCTTTAGAAAAGGAGATAACACGGTGTTTTCAGTTCAACCTAAAAACATCACAATTCACTAAAATAACCCTTAATGTAATGTCAAATTATTAATGTGTAAACAAATACCTAACCTTACTACTAATCTTTGATAAAAGGCAAGGCGTATTCACTTTTGAGTTTTATATTGCTTCTTAGGACTAACTGAATTAAATAAATCATAGAAAGAAAGATTATGGGATATTTATTAAGTGTCTAGAATATGCAGTATCGGCTCGGCGGTAAGTTAAGAACATAGATTAGTTAAGGTTAATATAGATAAGTCACTTTCATAATAGAAGCACGTGACTTTTGTTACATTAATACCCATAGATTTAATCAAAAATAATAGATATGATTTGGAACAGAGTAATCTAATAAATATAAATTTAATCTTACCGTCATATGGTAACATCGATTTTAAAATTATATTGCAGTAACGTCAACGCTGTTGGAGCGATGACTATCATTCCACAATACTATATTTTCATTTTGGTCTTTAGTTTTGTACGTAATATTTGGGATTTCTGCGCAGGTCGCTGAGATTTTGAAAGACCTATACATCAACCGACTAATACACTGGACAACAAAATTTTAGTTTTTGTTTGTTACAAGAACTGTAACAGCTGAATCTTACAGTATTTTTGGCGCTTATTTCAAATATGTCAGTGAGGGTTTTCTATCGGGCATAGTTTTTTTGTAATTTCAATTTAAGAAAACTTTTGTTAAATACACATGTAAATTGGTACATTCCTAAAATCTGATTCGCTTGAATTTTCTGGCGTACTCTGCTGCAGGTAAGTCGGTCTTAAGATTCTAGCAAAAGTCAGCTAGCATTCTGGGGCTCCACTTCCCTTGGTAACGTGTTTCCAAGGTGAATATTTCCTGATGGAAGCGTTCACCATGTTTATCACTCACAGCTCCAAGATTGTTTGGAAAAAAGTCCAGATGTGAACCTAAGAAGTGGATCTTTACTGACATATAACAAACAAGTGTTTATAGTTTTCTAGAAGCTTAGTTATCAGCTTTTTGTAGTTATCTGCCTTGTAATTTCCAAGGAAGTTATTAACAACATTTTTAAAAGATTTCCAAGCAGCAAGTTCACAGTCATTCAAACTGCCTTCGAATCCAATATCGTTCATTAATTTTCTAATCTCCGGACCAACAAATATACCTTCTTTTATTTTCGCATCACTTAAATCGGGGAACTTCCTTTTTTTTAGGAACCGAAATCCACTTCCCTCCCGATCCATTGCTTTAGCAAAATTTTCATAAGACCTAGCTTAAAGTTTCTATGTGTGTGTGGTGGGGCGGGAACTCTTTCAGATTTAATTAGTGCTGGATTCACATCGTTCTTCTCTCCAACAGTCAATGTTTCTCTTTTTGGCCACTGTTTTTTAAGATAATGATTCTTTCTATCTCTGCTGTTCCACTCGCACTAAAAGCAACAGAATTTTGTATAACCAAGTTGTAAACCAAGTAACAGTGCTGAAACTTTAAGATCTCCACAAACACGCCATGAATGTTACTCGTACTGAATCATATCCAACACAAATTTCATACTATCATATGTCGCCTTCATGTTAGCTGCATGAACCAAAGGGATCGACGAGTATTTATTCTCAACATGAAGAAAAACCGCTTTCAAACTACTTTTAAAGAGTCTATAAAAAGACGCCATTCATCAGGATTGTGGATATGTCCAAAAGCTTCCAGTAAAGATTCCACATCATTGCAGTAAACTACTTCCGCACACTGTGAGAAAAAACTTTCGAAGTCACACTGCCTGTCACGGAAACCACTTATTTTTGTGTTGCGTTGTAAAAGATTCCATGCTTTCAGTCGTCATGCTAGTATATCAGCTTGACTCTTGGATAAATGTAGATCACGAACGAGATCATTTAATTCAGACTGATTTATTAAGTGCGGTTCAGTATTTGTATTTTCTAAAAAGTCTGGGTCCCTCCTTTCTTCATCATCTGATACATCTGTACAACTTTAAACAACATCGTTGTCTAATTCCCATGTTTTTGGTGCTACCGGAATTGGAAGCTCTGGTCTGTGAGGCACTGGTCTTAAAGCAGAGGGAATATTAGGATATTTAACAGTGTGTCTAGTTTTAGCTGTTATCCCTGATATTTTGGTTAAGCAAAAATAACAGTCTGTTACGGTATTCCGCGCAAACACAAAAGAAAACAGTAAAAGCAAGTAAAGAAACCGTTTACGCCGAATACCGCAACAGAACGGGGACAGAATGGTAGAATTTGGGCTAGCTCAAAAACGTCGGAGAGGGGCGTGGGTGAAAATAGAAAAACACTTTGGAAACCTCTGTAAAACTATGTTGTTAACATCGAATCTTGAAAGACTATTTACAAAGCAATAAAATAAATAAGTTGCGTAATCGTGATCGTAAACAAAGCGTCATAACATATAAAAATTGGTAAGCAAATATAACATCTTATTATCTAAATACTTACTTAATGGTTCACCTTAAATACATATAAAAGAAAATTAAGCATAAACTGTACAGTAAATCTAGAAAAAGAAATATACCTGAATTATATGTACGCGCTGCTTTGTGAAGTGCACCTCCTCAGAAATAATATAATATTAAAATTAGACACCCTAACTTAAATTAATCATATATTAAATACTTTTAAATTGAGGCACAAGTTCTTTTAGTTAATGTTTATACCGAAAGACAAAAGAAACAGTAAAACGGACTCCAACATAAACATTGATTAATTAATTTTTAATCTATAGAATAATAACCTAGTTGTTTGTGCATCGTGCATGTAAGTTTTGTAACGGGTAAGAGGATGTTGTATTCAATCTTTAATCTTTATCTTTAATGGTCTCTTTCAAAGCACGGTCTCTATTTTATAAGGCCAGAATCATGTATGGGGGTAGGGTATTTGACTTTCAAAGGTATCACCAAAGAACCAAGTGTGCAGAATTTCCAGACAACAGCTGCCGAAATACGAACTGTAACAGCTTGCCAACAAGCAGATAACGCAATTATCAAAGGGTTTTAAACAAAGGAAAACAATATTATTACTTTGTAACATCTTAACAACTGCAGACTACCAGATAACAAGTCCATTGTAAGCAGATGTAGTCAGGTAGTGAGTGGCCTTATCTTTTAAAAGAAAGCTGTGCATTTATATGCACCTTTAAATTAAAATGTAATCACTGCAGGTGCTAGAATTTATTACAACTACTTTGTAACGTAATGTTTCCTAGGCAGCTGTTTGATTTTATGAAGCAAACCTTTGTATAAAACAATTACTTGAGAAATTTTATTAAATAATACTAATTCAAATGGCGGGAAATCGAGCTTGTTGAGGAGTTTTAGGGCATTTTAAAAATAATTGCAGGAAAAATTGTTTGCAGGTTTTTGAACGTAACAAGTCTGTGGAGTGATCCTTAGGTGCTCTCGAAACCATCGGGACTGCAAATGTTATGTGACGGGATCCATTCAATCAACCAGTTATCAACGATACACACGAATTACAACAACTATGAGGGGCCCAGGACTTATCATGATCACCCACTTTACATCCAAAATATAATTCATACGATTTTTTTTATCAATGGAGTTATATTTCTCCTCTGAGACTTTAGTGTTACTATACCACAAATATAGCAGAAACAGTGTGGGTGGTTAATGCAACTATGTGACATTTTTATTGAAAATTTCACTGTAATACACTCACAAACACTTAACACAGATCATTTAAACAGTACCACACGGAAAATTAAATCACAAACTGATAGGAAAAGAATCGGCACCAGACGAATGAGCTGCAATACTCGAGAGCTCTCATTAGAATAACTGGAGATATTTGTTAGTTGCGTTTGGTTGATTTGTTTCAATATAGACCGAGTCATTTAAGTCGTAAAAACTAGACAAAACTAAACACGCATAAAGTACGCGCACTTCCGTGTGATTTTCACGCAGGACTTAATTGCTAGTTATGTAATTTGAATGAATCATAGTAATGTGTCATTTGTAAATGATTTCATTAATTTGTAGAAATAATAAAATTGCATTATTATTTATCCTGGACATTAAGAACAAAAATATAATGTTTAGTTTGAATAGCAAGATACATATTGAAAGAATCAACTTAAACAAGCATAGTTAGTGCCCATGTTACGTGCTAAATAAAAAATAACAATTACAAAAAAAACTGAGGCCGATAAGGAATTTCTGACTTCATATTCGGAATCAGTGCTCAAAAATACATAAGAATCAGCAAATGTTATCCTTGTAACAAAATCTTTGTTGACCAGTGTAATTTGTCGATAAGTAACATCTATGAGGGTGTAGTTTGAACAGTCCCAGGGCAGGTTTGCTAAATGAAATCATATAGTTGATTTACAGTTATCAATTACAGACTATATTAATACACAGTCAAAGATACTTGAGATCTCCACTCAATGTAATTTTAAATTCGTATTTTAGCTCTTCAAGGAATTTCTTGGCTGTTTGTTTGTTTATGCATAAGACCAAACCATCAACACAGAAATAGCTATCAAAACCTACCATTGACTATTGCAATTACAGTAAACAAGGAGGGGTCATACTTACTTTGTATAAGTTCATAAATCAATAAAACTGAGGTGAATTTGGAATTCCGGCAACGAGGAAGTTGACCAAACAAGTTTTTTTGAAGTAGACACAAACAACCAGGCACATCACTATGGTCAACAGGTAGTTTCATGTAAATCTTTTCTTGAAGGTCATAATAAAAGAATGCAGTTTTAATATCAAACTGATGTGTGAAGAAATCAATGAAATTGCATTTTTATTTGAACAAGAACACACAAAACAAATTAATGATAACTTTTGTAAAACAACAGCAATACTGTCAACACTTTTTATCAAATATACATGCAGTGCTAATAGTTTATTATAATATCACAAAGATATATAAAGTGTACAACCATACACTACAATATTTCAAAATAAATAATTAATACTCAACAAACGTAAAAATATATGTAGTTCAGCTTTTGTGTACAATATTTAAAGTCTTGACACATTAAAAGGTGTTCAAAATGGTTCAACATTCTATTTGATATTGGTACATTATCAATACCCATGTTTAGTCGCTCAATTCATCATTGGATAATTCTTCCCTGGACCTTTCCACTCCTAAATTCATGTCAATCTTTTCTACTATTCTGTCTAAATCCCACCTTCGCTTTTCCTCCTTAACTATGTAGTCAATACAATTTTTCGATCGCTTTGCAGTTACCCTATACTACTTGTAGATATAACTCAATTGAAAAGCACTTTCACACCAGCAAGTTTATATGTTGTGTTATTAGTTGCTACATAATTTTTTATTTGTGCCCATATCAGCTCGACTGGATTCAAAGTGAATATGATTCTTCCAGCTCATCGATAGCATATGGTGTTGGATGTGAAAGGCAGTGTTGTTTGACTAATTGCAACAATTGTAATTTTAATAAGTGCACCTCAGTTGAAATATTTTTACTATGAAGCCAGTCGATAATGTCTTGTTTTTCCAACTTTGAGTTGGCGTTTTCTCTGATTTCATGCTTTGATATGGGGCACTAACTATCACAATTACTGAATTTTCCTCTAAAGCAGGCAATACGCCGTCGAGCCACTGTTTAAAGACATCACCATTCATGTCCTCATGATAATCACCTTATAAAGATTATTATAGAAACACAAAGTATGTATTTCATTAATCCTCCCAGTTTTTTTTTATTCAAAGATCAATAAATCTCCATCAACAAAT
Source organism: Platerodrilus igneus (assembly GCA_036346225.1). Lineage (NCBI taxonomy): Eukaryota > Metazoa > Arthropoda > Insecta > Coleoptera > Lycidae > Platerodrilus > Platerodrilus igneus. Next base: position 12,259,199 of record JARFIW010000791.1, read on the forward strand.
CCTCTGCCGCTACCAATATGTACAATTATCATACGCTTTCTTTTGCCTGATGGATTCTTTACACCAGAATAAACCTTTTGTCCCTTCGTCGCAATATTTTTTTATTGCGATTAAGTACTTTCCTCCGTCAAAGAACTATTTCAAGTTTTTCAATTAAAATAGGTTTTTTGTTCTTTTGTCGTATTTAAAGCCTAATTTCTTCAACACTCTGTACAAAGATGTACTATTATCGCGAGAGATATATAAAATCGTGTTTCAATTACGTTTAAGTCACGATTGTGTATTTACTACAATCGTCGTTTTCAGCTGATACCGATAAACAATTATCTGTGCGCATATGTAAAACGACAGTGGCTCTTGAGTTTCCCTGGAGTAAAGTCGTGTTTGTGTTCGGCATTATTACATGCAGTTATCCCAAATCTATGTTCGCGTTTCACCGTTAAATTATGTGTTAGTGTAAATATTCCTGTCCTTTTTTCCAATTTCCCACAACATTCCAGATGATCGGATCAATAGCATCTGCGCTGCTTCAACTTGGTAAGTGACTTTTTTTTCCTGTGACTGTTAAATTTACGTACATTAATACTTCTCCGTTTCGGTGGTCCGCTACTCTATTGAAGGAAAACATTACATTTCGTCCGATATCGGAGTTGTATTAACAATACGACTGAAGTTAGGTAATAAATCATCACTATTAACGACAGTTAACACCTTTGATACAGTTGGCAATTCGTTGCAAAGATAAAATGAATGCACATGTCTTCGAATTCCCATTTTCTTAAAATCATTAGGCTTTTCAAAGACCGTTAAACATTATCTATTTTTCTTGGGTGAACGAGCGATTCCAGAACCTTTAATTTGTTTAATTGAATTCCACACTGTGTTTTGTCCAATACCTGTGTCTATAGCGGTACGTTTCACAGCAGTCTTACTGAGGTTCTTTGCAATGAATGTTAAATACGTGTTATATGCCATTAATTTCTGACCACTGTGAATTATTCTTCCTCTTCGATTTTTATATAATTGTTGCTCTTGCTCAGCCATCTTTCGAATTGGATGCTAAAATAATAATATGCGTGTATTTAACCCACAATTAGTGTAAATTAATTAACATACCTCCACAATACTATTACTACGAGGAAGTGAGTTCTGACAAGAACTATTGTTTACCAGTTTGCCAAAAGAAACAAAATTATAAATGAAAATTGAAAATGACTAAGAAAAAATAATAAAGCACAAGGATGATTAAAAACGTGAAGGATGTGAAATGATGAATATTGATTAAATACCATTTATCAAGGACAATTAATATTGCGAATTACCCACAGCATTGCCGGCTTTAAGTGCAATTCTTATTCTCCGCAACACTTAATTAAAATTTAGTGGGATCAATCAATTAGCATTTTGTCGTGTTGTTGTAAATACAAATTAATTATAATTTCTATATATACATACAGAATAATTATTGATTCCATATTTGCGTGATTATAAATTGTGACTAGCCCAAATTAATTTCCATAACACATTTCTATTGCAAATCTGACAACGGCGCATTAGGTATATTTTAAATACAAATTCTTAGTATTATGCCCTGTAAATCAGCAACATGTTTTAACCAATCAAATCGAAGGCTAAACTTTCCCTATACCTTTCATCGCTTTATTTTTGTATATAGTAGTGCACAACAGATATCTGGTTTTCCCAATTACTATGGGATCACAAATATTCTTCTACACTATTTTTCACCGATGCAAAATAATCACATATTGCAAACAAATGGGTATACATTAATATGGTTGCACTAGTATTTATAAATTTTTTTTTGAGATATAGAAGAATCACACAAATATTCGTTACTTAACATGCAATAGCAAAAGGTTTTTTAGAATAGTTTATCTTATAGCGGAATAGTCACACAAATTGTATGCAAATGGACATTTGTCAGTACGTAGTAGGACTTTCGTGAGGTGACAATTACACAAAATGTTAGTATGCGACAAATGTTTTTGTAAATTATGTTCTCGTGACATGGCATAATCACCCAAATTTCAAGTCGATGGCCGTTCGTTAGATTGTAACCACAAATGCACTTACAAAACACTTTTTCGTGAGGCACTATAATAACACAAATTGCATGGAGAAGGACGATCACTAGTATGCGACCTCAAATGTTTTCATGTCGCTGTATAATCACATAAATTGTATGAGAATGTACGTTCGTTAGTATGCTTTTTAGAGTACTTTTTCAGAGGCGATGTAATTACACAAGTTGCATGCGAATTGCGTTAGTCTGCGACCTCAAATGTTTTTGCAAATTATATTTTCCTAACACCGCATAATCATACAGATTACATGCTAATGGACGTTTGTTAGTATGCGACCGCAAATGTACTTGTAAAAACACTTTTTTATGATGTATGTAACCACACAAATTGCATGCGTATGAATGGACGTTCTTTAGTATGCTACCGCAAATGCACTTACAAAACACTTTTTGTGACCCTCTATAGTCATACAAATTACATGCCAAAGTGTGCGTTAGTATGCGACCTCAAATGTTTCTGTAAATTATCCTTTCGTGACGCGGTATAATTACACAAATCGCATGCAAATGGACGTTCGTTAGTATGCGACCTCAAGTGTTTTTGTAAATTATCTTTTCGTGACGCGGTATAATCACACAAACTGCATGAAAATAGTCGTTCGTTAGTATGCGACCGTAAATGCACAAGTATAACACTTTTTCGTGACGCACTCTATAATCACACAAATTGAATGCGAATGGACGTTCGTTAGTATGCGATCTCAAATGTTTTTGTAAATTATCTTTTCGTGACGCGGCAAAATCACACAAATTGCAGGATTATTACCGTTCATTCGTATGAGACCGCAAATGCATCTGTAGAACACTTTTTCGTGACGTGCTATACTCACACAAATTGCATGTAAATGGACGTTCGTTAGTATGCGTCCAGAAATGCCTTTGTAGAACATTTTTTCGTGACGTACTGAAATCACATAAATTGCATCCGAAAGGACGTTCATTAGTATGCGACTTCAAATGTTTTTTTAAAGTATCTTTTTGTAACGCGGCATAATTACACAAATAGCATATAAAAGGACGTTCTTTAGTATGCGACCTCAAATGCATTTGTAAAACGCGTTTTCGTGATGCGCTGTAATTACACAAATTGCATGCAAACGGACGGTCGTTAGTATGTGATCTCAAATGTTCCTGTAAATGACTTTTTTCTGATGAAGTATAATTACACAAATTGCATGCAAACGGACGTTCTTTATAATGGAGCTTCAAGTGTCTTTGTAAATTACTTTTTCGTGATGCATTATAATCACACAAATTGCATGCGTACGGACGTTCATTTGTATGCGACCTCAAATGTTCATGAAAATTACTTTTTTGTGATATGGTATGTTTGTTAGTATGCGACAGCAAATGGATTTTCATGGTACTTCTTCGTTTTGAATTATAATAGCATAAGTTGCATGCAAATCGACGGTCGTTAGTATGGACCATTAAATGGGTTTTTAGAGTACTTTTTTGTGTGGCGGCATAATCACAAAAATTGCATGCGAATGGACGTTCTTTTGTATGCGACCTCAAATGTTCTTGTAAATGACCATTTCGTGATGCAGTATAACTACACAAATTGCATGCGAAAGGACGTTCCTTAGTATGCAAACACAAGTGTGCTTGTAAATTACTTTTTTGTGATGTGGTATAATCACACAAATTGCATGGGAATATACCTTCGTTAGTGTGGAATTGCATCATGTGCCGTATTGTCAAGCTTTATTTATTAAAGCAAACGCTCTTTGCTTCAATTTATGTTTGAAAACTACCTTATGGTTTTTTACGTGAGAGGCCCTGCACAAGATTCTCTTTTAGAGAAATTTGCATATTTTGCAGTAGAAAATGTTGATTGGTTTTCTTGAGTGTGTGAAAATCGTTAAAAGCTTGCGATATTTAATTATTTAGGTTATACTATTGTTTTGTCTTGTTACATCTGCCTGTTTAAATAGTAAAATTTGTCGTATACTAAGGACATGAGGTTAGTTTGTGTCTTATTAATATCCAATGGTTTTGAATTATATCGTCGCTTTAACCTGCAAGGCCTGTTAGTCTATATTTCATTAAAATGGAAGTTTGGATGACCGTTTCTTTGCAAACTATTTCTTACATAGGTAAATCTAATTCCAAATATTTGAAGCCGTGTGTAATTTACCATTTCTCTAGCTTAGCCTGACTTATTTAAAACGCATGCGCAAAACAATAATGTCCAATGTGGTTGTATTGCCCAAAACGTGCATAGTCCGATAACTTGACCATTATTGTGACGTTAACACTGTTTTAATTTCACTTATGCTAACAAAGCAGCAGGTGAGTAATAGTAGTATACGTTTTATGATTAAATGTTGAATTTCTAATTAAAGTATTCAACTTCAAATTAATTATTATTTTAATATGATCGTGCATGTTTTTCTTAAAACAGTAGTTGAGCTAGTCAGGTGTTTGTAAAGGAGATATGTTTTTTCTAATATGAAGTGTATGATTACTTTTTATAGCCTCTTTAAATTTCAGATTATTTGATTGTTAGGATCATGATACATAAGACATACCTTATCCTTAAACAAATATGATTATATATAGAATCGGGCGTTTATTAATTTCTCAACAAATTTTGTAACTTTCTTATATTTAATGTTAATTGGTATAAAGGTAAAATGGTAGAGCAGAGTTGTTGTAATCACTATGTAATATTTCAACCTCAGTTTATACTTTGAACCTCTATCTTTGAATGGAGGCTATGTTTTTGCTTTGTATTATTATAAATAATGTTTGTTTTTTTTTGTTCGTATTATCGTATGTATATGATGAAATATAGATTAGTTCATTCAAAGCATAATAATAATGATAATAATAATAACGATAAAACAAAAAAAAATTATGTATAGTTTGAGCAATCTTAAATCCAATGTGGATCATTTATTTTTATGAAAACATGCAGAAGCACCGTTGCCAATATGAAAATATTAATATGATTTGACTACAAGCTTGACTGGCGGTTATTGATTTTTATTGTAATTATTCACCGGTAATGATTTGTTAGTTCTGAGTTCTCGTTTTTCAAACTATGTTATTATATCACAAGCAAGTAGAAATTACACGCTATTTAAAATTATTTCATTAAAAGAGTGCTGTAATGAGTTCTTTAAAAGTACTTTTTCAAATGATTTATTCACAGTAGAAAACCTTACAAGAACATCAAACCCAAGATGGTATTCAGAACGTCAGTATAGGATAAACTGGATCTCGAATTTACGAAATTTTTATGTATAAAGGAAAAGGTAGGGAAAGCAAGTGTAATAGATATTTTTGGCGTAAACCTTTTTCAAATAAATACACGAAGCATGGAATAAAAGAAGAACTAAATGCTCGAAGCTGTTTTATAAATGCAAGTGAATTTGATGTCAAAACGTGTGGATTAATAGTGTCTATTCCCAGTGAATAGTTAGAATTGTCACCTGATGGAGTAGTCGTGCACGAAGAACAACCTATTGCACTTTTAAAGATCAAATGCCCTTTTGAAGGTAATATTTTATTCATATCCTAATTTTGCGAATAATATCTTTGTTTTAGGCTCTAAAGCAACTCTAAATAATGTTATTAAATCTCTAAGTTATGTTGAGTTTGTTAATGATATTTATTCTTTGAAAAGGAAGCATAAATATTTTGCTCAAGTATAGTTAAAAATGGCTATACTAAATTTAAATATTTGTTACTTTACAATTTATTGTTCAATTGACAACATTGTGTATAATAGAAGTGCCATTTGATTATGAATATAGTAAAGGGATGTTATTTGTTGTAAAAGAAAACTATGGTTTATAGTTCTTTATTAGTAAACAAATATAAGTACAAAGATTTCATAAGGACCTCGTAAAAAATATTTTAAAAATTTATTATCTGCCAAGATTGGTGATGACATATTTGTTACAGCACAAGCAACAATAAAAATGTCATCTACATGATTGACCAATGGCCACTGTAGTTTACCTCCTAGTATCTTAAATAATTTAATTCGCTGATTTGTACGTTCAATGTGTACCCTAGCAGCAGCTATTCTGGAATTATTAACTGTCTCTTCTTTACTTAATCGACTCTTACTCCTCAAAATGGAGGTCTATACAGTTTAATATCCTTACTTGCGCACAAATCATCAATTAAAAAGCCTTTATCAACCATAATTGCAAAATTTTTCGATAACATATTTATTAAACCACTTTCTTCAAAAATACATTTATCTGAAGCTCTACCTCCATAAGCCTTACTTACAAAAGTAATTAGAACAGTTGACGAAACACCGGTCATAAACTTCACAGTTTGATTTGACTTAAAATGAGAATAAAATCGTATTCTGCAACACAAACATTTCGGTGTTTGCGTTAAAATTTCCGTACAATCTAATATAACCTTAGCGTCTTCAAAACCTTGGAAACAATGCGGCATATTTCTCAAAATTTTTGTTGATTGTGGAAAGTGTATAGTAGGCTTTAAAACTCTTGCAAGAATTTTTAACATAGATAAGAAATAAGTTCGACATAAGTTAACATTAATTCCAAAATGTAACGCCAACATTGCATAACTAAGATCACATTTTAACTTGGTAAACGTTAGCAAAACGCGACTTTTTATTGATAGTTTATGAACTATGTTATCTTTATAATCTGTAGTAACAATATTTATATTACAATTCAGTATTTCAAAATTTTGTGTTCCACTAAAACTCATTAAAGCCTTTTCACTTGTAATCAAATCACAAACAGTCGAAATCGCAAGAGTATTAATTTGAACTTCGAAATCTTTAAATGTTATTGGTCCTTTGTAATTGGGTTGTGAATGTAATAAATCAATTAAACTGCTTGTGGCTTGTAGCTCTGAATCTGTATGTTCATCCCGTGTTAAATTTACATCATCACCATCAACCTTCATACACTCTACATGCTGTTGAACTTCACTGGATGATTTCATAATTTTGTTGCGTTTTATTAAACGCTTTGTGTTCATTTTTTCCAAGAATGGATGGTTTTGCTTTTGCTAAATTTTGAGAAAGAACTGCAATCGCCTTTAATTTTCTGCGCCTATGTGGTATTTTGCAACCTAAAAATTTAAATTAGTATTAATACCTATAACATGAACAAAGTGTAATAGCTTTAGCATAACCTTAAATATAGTCTTACCCTTAAAATAATCATAATATTTAAAATGCAAAGAATAGACTAACACATTGGGTGTAACTTTCTTTCCAATTATCAACTTATGAACCCATACTTTTGTCGATCCACAAACTCTTTTCCAAAAATCGTTCTAACAATGGCACGTTCTTTCCCTTTCTTGGAAAAATGATGAAATGATATTTCTGGATTTTTTTCCATGAATTACATTCATAAACAGAGCAATACTTATTCATTTCAATTCCGCTAACAAACAAACACGGTACAAACAAAGCTTTTCTGAGGTATCGTCGCTCTTGTTTATATTTCCATCACCCTCAGATAACTTCGAAACAGCTGGGATAGAGGGCGCATTACTTAGCAATATACCTAAACGAAGGAGGCATCTTATTTTGCAACATGTAAAACTGATAAGTAGAAAAAAAGTAATGCTTATACTTTCTTATGAACAAGTGTTTTAAGTTATAAATATTAAATTTATAACAATTTCTAGTAAGAATTTTAAAAATTAAAGAAAAGGCAACATAGTCCATTCCAAATAAGAATAAAGTAGATGACCTTGTATGCAAGATGGATTTACACAGCTTGAAATTATTTTAAAATGTGGGAAATTTGAAATTATAGATATTGCTTAGAATTTGTTACGCATATTTACACGAGTGAGAAATCTTTTGAAATGCATGGGATCTCCCCTAAATTAAATTAATTCGTAGCACTGCTGCTCCTATAATTGCGTATTTAAATACAACTTCAAAGATTAAAACATACCAAATTGTTTAACATACGACAATATGGCATTATATGACAAAAAAGACAACTCACAGTTAGTTAGCCGTGTGGCATATTGGCAGCGCCTCGCTGTTTAAGCCTTACCATAATATATAATTTAACACTTTTCCTTTTTAATAATAATAACAAATACAACCAGTTTAACACATTGGCTGTGGCACCAGTTATTCTATAAGCACCACTGGTGCGGTTCGTGCTAATCAGGTAATATTTCATTTTCTTATGAAATCATGTAGACATGTTAAAGTTCTTTAACAACCGTCAGGTTGCTAATATCTATGTAAATCTAGGTAGATAAAGAAAAGAAGAAGAGTAGAGAAGACCTAGAACAAGCCATATAAGTCAAATTATTAGAAATTTAGGTTGTGAGGGTAGGTATAAGCTATAATATACTAATTATTGTTGTGTGGAAAATTACTCCTAATATATCGATTTTGTGCTGCCGGCATAGTTCTAGAATATCATTCTCTATGTCATGTAGCACTACAATATACATAAATAATAGCATTGTTCTTTTGAAGACTTTTATATTTACCAACATCGGCACATACAGCTAGTTCATCCTTGTATTCAATATCCTCCTTGAGAATAAGAAGTCTAGTTTTCAGACCCATGTTATGAAGAACACAACAAGTGTAAATAATTCTTGCAGCTCGTATTGGGCGGTATAATAGCACTCGGTGCCTCGATAAACTTCTAAACATGCCCTTTAATATTCCATTTGTTCTTTCTATCAAGTTACGAAGAGTTTTAAGCTCTTGATTATACATAGCTTCTGGAGTGCCATCTTGAACAACTGCAAATGGAGTAAAAGCCATGGCTCTAAGAGATAACCGCTATTTCCTATAAATATAACGTTAAAAAAGTTTTATCAAAATCGGTATAACTTACCTATTAAATGTAACTGTGTATCATGATGCTCATACTCGTGCTGTAGATGGTTTTTAATATTGCACATTTACCATATAGCTGCATCATACACAGATCCAGGATATCTTGCACTGCATCCTATAATTGTTGCATATATATTGTTGCACAACAGGAGTTAACTTGAAAAATGCCTTTCTATTCTACTATAATTCTGTGATTGGTGAAGGGATGCTAATCTTAAATAAATTTCTCGCTTTAAAAATTGCTGGACTCGGTTGAACACTAGAGTAGATAACTCTAATCAACTACAATAAGTATGTGGTAATTTACAATTAATGGAATGACGTCCTTTCCTGTTAATGTATACAAATGGAGGATGATCTTGATCTGCTACAGTTGAAGCAAGTATCTCAACATGCGTTCCATCGATCACTCCCAATACTCCATGTGCTCCCCATTTCTCATAAAAGCTATAGACGTATAAATAAAATGCTTTTTGTAATATTAAATATGCTAATGATAAACCTACCCTTGTTTAATAGAATTCTTGTTTTCTAGAGTTGGAAATTTTACCCAAACTCTTAATAAATTGTTAGTGATCAACCGGCATTGTCACTGATAATTCTGCTTCCGACTGACTGACTCAATGATATCCAACTGTTGTTGCCTACAGAATTTTGGAATCATCCGGTTGCAACAACATTTATAGTAGTCAATACCTAAAAAGTAATGTTTTTAAAACTACAAAATCTATAAAACGTATAATAATAATAATTCTTTATTGTCATAATTATGTTACATGAGAAAAAAATAAACAGTATTCAAAATATAAATGGACAATCTTAAGGAGCAGTATCAAATATTAGTTGTTCTACCTACTACTCCTTAATAGGCAGAAGAAAAAACAATCTAATAACTACAATACAAATACATACTAACCTTTAGATGTAATGGTATCATTCCGGTTTGAACTGTAAAAGGGTCTAGGCTTCTAATCAGGTCAATCACACTTCTTTTATCTAAACGAGACATTTGCTTGAAATGCATATACGGCATTTCAAAAAGGTTTAGAGTGTCTTCAATTTTTTTTATAATACGTATGCGGTTCCTGAGGTGTAACCTCGTTAGTATTGTCAGTTTGAAAAAATAAATGCATTGCCTACTGATCTTCATTTTCTTCTAAAAGAGCCCCAATAAATAACATCTGGCTCACATTATTTATTTTTTACTTAAGGCAAACACATATGCAAGTTTAATAACAGATAAGCAAACTGTCACTGCAAGTCTTTAAGAAAATCTGTAAATGTTTACAGAACCTGCTAGATACATGGAATGACCAGAATAGCACTTTGAACTATAAGGCATATAATGAATTACAGATCCTTTATGGTTGGTCTACAGATGTCACAGAATTGCAGCAGTAGATTATAGATCATGACTTCACAGAGGATGCGTATGTTGTTGAACAGAAAATTGTAGTGTCTGAACAAAACATGCTCTCTACTTTTGTCTCACTGTAATAAAAGGTCATATGGAGAAAATATTCTGAGAAACACAATAAGAGAAGACAATTCTCTTACATCTGTTAGCAATGCAAATAAAAACAGATAACATCGGAAAAGTCACCAGTTCCATCAGATATCAAGAGTTTCTACACATTTATGGAATATGAACTGACCACACCAAAGGAACCAATATTAAAAAATATATAAGGGTAAATTAAAAATATAATTAATAAATTTCATGAAGATAAAAATATGCGAGTCATCTGAATTTTATAAACTCAAAAAATAATGCATACATTCAATAATATTTTATATAAGCCTTATTCAAAAATACATAAACAACATGATATTTTCAGTATCATTAAATGTTAAATCTATTTTGGTTAATGTATAATTTTGATATTATGTTTATTAATTAAACCTGATTACTAGATGTACATATTATTATGCGTAGATTTATGAAACAGTAACGCATTTAATATCTGCACTTGCTACACGATTGTCCCACTGTTACCAATCGTAACATTTAAAAAAAAGAAACGTTGGCTAGATAAAGACCGCCAGGCGCTAAAGCCTAAAAATAAATATACATGCAATAACGAGGACGAATAGGTATAACTGAACAGCGGAAAATACTAGGAACGTTTGCCGTCACTAGATCAGTGGAGGGGGGAGTGGGTCTCATGAAACCATCCCAAAAAAAAAGATCTGAGATCGAAAATTAATGAGCGCCACCCAATTGAAAGAACCTGAATTTTCGCGAACCCAATTGGGACGTTCTCCCGTCGAAAATATACTCAAATATCCTACCATAAAATGATACTTAAATCACACATACAACTACGGAACATACCCAAATAAATACCAGTACACTATCACAATATTTACTAAATTACTAAACAATCTACAGCATCAATACATATATCTTATTGAATCAAGTTTACGTAAATTATTTACCTATTATTTTATGTATGTGAAATAACGGAATAATTAATATTAATTGTGCACTGTATGAAAAGGGGATATTGGTGCACCGATATCAGTTACACAATGTTCAAATTAGCACAATAAATTATATACAGTGGTGCACTTGTAAATATAAATAAGCGTTGATTGTTATTGATTATTGTAAAATGAATAATTAATTGTGATGGTTCAAATTGTAACTACTGAAATATTTCAGCATAAAATGTACACAAATATCATTAAAAAGTTCATGCATTAACGTTATTAAATTTGTATCTAATAAACTTATAATAGAAATCATGCATAACGATACCCATCCAATGTCAACTCAGGAGGTTGCAACGACAGAATTCCCAACAACTGCCAAGCGTCGCAGGATACCAATTGAACTTGGAGCTTAAAGTTTATGAATATTCGGATTTCACGCTTCACAATTAAAACTCTTAAGTTAAAGACTTAAAGCCTAAAACCTAAAATCTGAATTCTGAAATCCAAAACCCGTACAACGGGCAATGAACTACGATAACATATACATCGATCAGCGGATGATCAATACGAACAGAAACATATGGCACCTTCAACTTCGATATGTAAATCCTCTTAAATGAGTTTATTGAGCAACCATAACAAAGTATCACCAAATAGATTGCCTCAAAAAGTCATGGAGTCACAAATCCCAAAAATGGTGAACGGCTAAACCGCATAAAGCAACAACCAGGATCGAAGTATCTCGAAAAAGCAGAAAACAAATGTTAACTTGAACTGATAATGCGCTCTAGATATCCAATTAAATTGATTATACATCATATTCGAATCAACCAATAACATTTAAACATTTAAATTACCACGCAAGACCAATGCAACATTTCCTAATTATCCAATCATACTAGTAAATAGAGTTAGATCTACGAAAATTGAATTATAGCCTAGGAATTCGCAAAAATAATACAGAAATGTCGTTACGAGGAATTCGCATGCAACACACTTTTAAACCATGTGTATTGAAATAACAATATTCCATACATATTAAAATTATTCTTAAAAGAACAGTTATCTTGTTTTTATTTTGTCTTCAAATGAGCGATTTGGCTGAGGTTTTGACCATGGTGTTTCTATAAACCACCCAGTAGGTTTCCAGTTTCTGTTTCGCAGTATGCTTTATGGAAATAGTAGTAACCATCCTCTACTCCATATTTGTTTGTTGTTGGTAAATTTTTAGCCTAATGACTTTGAGTACTTTTAATAATGTTTTATTTTAATACCAGTATTCTTATTATTATTCTTCATAAAAGATAGATTATCAACAAAAACTATAACTTCAACTTATGAGCAACTTAGTAAAAGGAATTCCTGGTGACCCATCAGCACACCTAATGGTTATAAATTCAAACACGTAAGTTATACTATGGTCCATTCAAAATAACTTTAGGATGACGTCAAATGTACTAATTAAGTATGGGTAACTGTATGCAAATGAATACCTAGAATTACGCTTGAAAGATTGTGTCATTTAAAATAATAAAGGTTGGTAGTTCTGTACGGTGTTGCCACCCATTTCTCTTGCAAGTCCAAACATTTGTCTTTTGACATCTTGTCATTTTGTTGTCCTGCTGGTTCTTGTTTATTTTTGTTTTTATGTTTTTCTTGGATGTTTTATAAAACAATTCTTTTCAGAACTATAATATATTATTTGATTTGTGAATACATATAACATATATGTTAAGTTTTTACAATACCTAAACCGTTGGATACGCGTGCTCAAGAAATGGTATCTTCACGAATAGACTATTTTGAGAAAGAAATTGATAATAATGGGCCTCTTCTACCATTCACTTCTGTAACAGGCGTAAGTAATTTCTGTATTTAGGTATTTGATTGCATTCGAATAATTTCAAATTTAATGAGGTTAAGTAAACTAAACAGTTTCATTAAAAGTTATTTGTTTTAGCGAGTTGCATCAGCATTAAATATTATAGCGAATTCCAATCAGAAATCCAGAGTGCACCAACTGCAGTTCTCATGTTCCAATGACAGTTTACATCTTGCAACAAACTAGTTACACTGTTCCATTGACAAACTCGGAGCTCTTCAAGTTGCACTGAGTGCACTTTTTCTTGCACTATCTCTATTGGGTCGTACAGTTTTCAGTGTAATAAGGTATTTTTGTATAGGTTACGTAGGTAGTTGGATCTGTTGTGATTTCTAATCAAAACAAAGTAAATATTATGATGGATCATGTTTTAGTAGCACTAGAACTATTAAGCTCATTTGAAATAGCGATGATGAAGATATGTTTTTCTTGGAAAAACAAACGAAGGATTCCAAAAATTAAAAATTGTATAGAAGATATAGTTCATAATTTTGACAACAAAGTGGTATACAAATAACATTAAAATGTTATTCAAAATATAGTTCTACGGATAAAGTTTAAGAAGCACTTTCGAATGCAAAGACAAACCTTTGATGTGTTGGTTGGCGAATTTAATGATCCAAGTTTCTATTTGGCATCTAAAGGAAGTGAACCCGTATCACCAGAAACACACTTGTTAGCATTTTGTCTCAGACTGCAGTTGACAGGCATTTTTTCGCCACTGAATTTGCCAAGGTAAAGTAATAATCAGAAATTATTTTTGTATATAGTAGTGCTTAATAGATATCTGGTTTTCCCAATTACTATGGGATCGCAAATATTCTTCTAGACTATTTTTCACCGATGCAAGATAATCACATATTGCAAACAAATGGGTATACATTAATATGGTTGCACTAGTATTTATAAATTTTTTTGAGATATAGGAGAATCACACAAATATTCGTTACTTAGCATGCGATAGCAAAAGAATTTTTAGAGTAGTTCATCTTATAGTGGAATAGACACACAAAATGTATGCAAATGGGCATTTGTCAGTACGTAGTAGGACTTTTTCGTGAGGTGACAATTACACAAAATGTTAGTATGCGACAAATGCTTTTGTAAATTATCTTTTCGTGACATAGCATAATCACGCAAATTTCATTTCAATGGCTGTTCGTTAGTATGCAACCAACTCCAAATGCACTTACAAAACACTTTTTCGTGAGGCACTATAATAACACAAATTACATGGAAAGGGACGTTCATTAGTATGCGACTTCAAATGCTTTCATGTCGCGGTATAAACACATAAATTGTATGAGAATGTACGTTCGTTAATATGCTTTTGTGAAGCGATGTAATTACACAAATTGCACGCGAATGGAGGTTCCTTGGTCTGCGACCTCAAATGTTTTTGCAAATTATATTTTCCTGACGCCGCATAATCATACAAATTACATGCCAATGGACGTTTGTTAGTATGCAACCGCAAATGTACTTGTAAAAACACTTTTTCGTGATGTGTGTAATCACACAAATTGCATGCGTATGAATGGACGTTCCTTAGTATGCGACTTCAAATGTTTCTGTAAAGTATCCTTTCGTGACGCGGTATAATCACACAAATTGCATGCAAATGGACGTTCATTAGTATGCGACTTCAAATGTTTCTGCAAAGTATCCTTTCGTGACGCGGTATAATCACACAAACTGCATGCGAATGGACGTTCGTTAGTATGCAACCTCAAATGTTTTTGTAAATTATCTTTTCGTGACGCAGCATAATCACACAAATTACACACTAATTGCCGTTCCTTTGTATGAGACCGCATATGCATTTGTAAAACACTTTTTCGTGACGTGCTATACTCACACAAATTGCATGTAAATGGACGTTCGGTAGTATGCGTCCAGAAATGCATCTGTAGAAAACTTTTGCGTGACGTACTGAAATCACATAAATTGCATACGAATGGACGGTCATTAGTATGCAACCTCAAATGTGTTTTTAAAGTATCTTTTTGTGACGCGGTATAATTACACAAATAGCATATAAAAGGACGTTCTTTAGTATGCGACATAAAATGCATTTGTAAAGCGCGTTTTCGTGATGCGCTGTAATTACAGAAATTGCATGCAAACGGACGGTCGTTAGTATGTGATCTCAAATGTTCCTGTAAAATACTTTTTTGTGATGAAGTATAATTACACAAATTGCATGCAAATGGACGTTTGTTATAATGAAACTTCAAATGTCTTTGTAAATTACTTTTTCGTGTTGCATTATAATCACACAAGTTGCATGCGTAAGGACGTTCGTTTGAATTCGACCTCAAATGTTCATGAAAATTACTTTTTTTTGATGTGGTATAATTACACAAATTGCATGAGAATGTATGTTTGTTAGTATGCGACAGCAAATGGATTTTCATGGCACTTCTTCGTTTTGAATTATAATAGCACAAGTTGCATGCAAATCGACGATCGTTAGTATGCACCAGCAAATGGGTTTTTAAGGTACTTTTTGCGTTGCGTCATAATCACAGAAATTGCATGCGATAAACGTTCTTTTGTATGCGACCTCAAATGCTCTTGTAAATGACCATTTCGTGATGCAGTATAATTACACAAATTGCATATGAAAACAACCTTATGGTTTTTTACGAGAGAGGCCCTGCACAAGATTCTCTTTTGTTCTGTCTTTATACATCTGCCTGTTTAAAAAGTAAAATTTGTCGTATACTAAGGACATGAGGTTAGTTTGTGTCTTATTAATATCCAATGGTTTTGAATTATATCGTCGCTTTAACCTGCAAAGCCTGTTAGTCCATATTTCATTAAAATGGAAGTTTGGATGACCATTTCTTTGCAAACTATTTCTTACATAGGTAAACGAAACATCTAATTCCAAATAAATGAAGCCGTGTGTAATTTACAGTTTTTCAGGCTCATCCTGACTTATTTAAAACGCATGCGCAAAAATTTAATTGCCTAAAACGTGTATAGTCCGATAATAAGACCATTATTGTGATCGTTAACACTAGGCGATTTTTCGCGACATAATCTAACGTACTTAATTATGTGTGTATGTGTTAAACTTGCGTTTTGGCGATAAAATTTACTGGAGGGGTAATTGTACGGCACCATGCATTCTATCAGATAAACGAACATACCCTGATCTGTGGTTGTATTGCCCAAAACGTGCATAGTCCGATAACATGACCATTATTGTGATCGTTAATACTGTTTTAATTTCACTTATGCTAACAAAGTAGTTAGTAGGCGAATAATAGTAGTATACGTTTTATTATTAAGTATTGAATTTCTAATGTAAGTTTCAACTTCAAATTAATTTTTATTTTATATGATCGTGCATGTTTTTCTTAAAACAGTAGATGAGCTAGTCAGGTGTTTGTAAAGGAGATATGTTTTTTCTAATATGAAGTATAAGATTACTTTTTATAGCCTCTTTAAATTTCAGATTATTTGATTGTTAGGATCATGATACATAAGACATAATTTATTCTTAAACAAATATGATTATATATAGAATCGGGCGTTTATTAATTTCTCAACAAATTTTGTAACTTTCTTATATTTAATGTTAATTGGTATAAGGGTAAAATGGTAGAGCAGAGTTGATGTAATCACTATGTAATATTTCAACCTCGATTTCTACTTTGAACCTCGCTCTTTGAATGGGGGCTATGTTTTTGCTTTGTATTATTATAAATATTGTGTTTTTTTATTGTTGGTATTATCTTATATATATGATGAAATATAGATTAGTTTATTCAAAGCATGATAATAATGATAATAATAATAATGATAAAACAAAAAAATTTAGGTATAGTTTGAGCAATCTTCAATCCAACGTGGATCATTTATTTTTACGAAGCCATGCAGAAGCACCGATGTCACTATAAAAATATTAATGTGTTTTGACTACCAGCATGACTAGCGGTTATTGATTTTTATCATAATTATTCGCCGGGAATGATTTGTTAGTTTTGAGTTCTCGTTTTTCAAACTATGTTATTATATCACAAGCAAGTAGAAATTACACGTTATTCACTAAAGAAGTATTACAACCATTTGTATTTAAAAATGAAAACGTTTTATTTTAAACAATGCTGTTTGTTACCGTAGAACGCACGAGTCATGCAGAAACCGAAAGGAAAGTAAGGTACGGACCTGCATGAATCACGATAACGTATAAAAAGACATAGAAAGGCGATACTATCTACAAAAACGGGCAGGGGGAATCCAAAGACAAAGAAAAAACATCTACAAGTAATTTTTATTTACAATAAACAAAAACAAAATCTATTTAAAAAAATTATATTTTACTGACAATTTTGAATAATTTATATACGAAGGGGGTATCTTATTTTGCAACATGTAAAACTGATATGTAGGAAAAAAGTAATGCTTATACTTTCTTATGAACAAGTGTTTTAAGTTATAAATATTAAATTTATAACAATTTCTAGTAAGAATTTTAAAAATTAAAGAAAAGGCACCATAGTCCATTCCAAATAAGAATAAAGTAGATGACCTTGTACGCAAGGCGGATTTACACAGCTTAAAATTATTTTAAAATTTGGGAAATTTGAAACTATGGTTCTTGCTTAGAATTTGTTACGCATATTTACACCAGAGAGATATTTGTTGAAATGCATGGGATCTCCCTTAAATTAAATTAATTCGTAGCACTCCTGCACGTATAATTGCGTATTTAAATACAACTTCAAAGATTAAAACATACCAAATTGTTTAACATAAGACAATATAGCATTATATATATATAAAAAAAGAAGACAACTCACAGTTAGTTAGCGGTCTGGCATGTTGGCAGCGATTCGCTGTTTAAGCCTTACCAAAATATATAATTTAACACTTTTCCTTTTTAATAATAATAACAAATACAACCAGTTTAACATGTTGGCTGTGGCACCAGATATTCTATAAGCACCACTAGTGCGGTTCGGGACATAAGACTTGTTCGTGCTAATCAGGTAATATTTCATTTCCTTATAAATAGAAATCATGTAGACATGTTAAAATTCTCTAACAACCGTGGGCTTGCTAATACCTATGTAGATCTAGGTAGATAAGAAAAAGAAGAAGAGTATAGAAAACCTAGACCAAGCTATATTAGCCAAATTATTAGAAATTTAGGTTGTGAAAGGTAGGTAGAACCTTTTAGATTAGCACAGAATAGAAAAGAAGTTAGAGCGGCGTCAAATCGACTTTCAGGTAAACAGTTTGTTAATACATCAATCGACTAATAATTTGTCGATAAGTAACGTCTATGAAAGTATAGTTTGTACAGTCGCTGGGCAGATTTGCTAAATGAAGTCATATAGTTAGTTTACAATTGTCGATTACAGACTATATGAATACGCAACGCAGTCAAAGATACTTGATATCTCCACTCAATGTAATTTTAAATTCGTATTTTAACTCTTCAAGAAATTTCTTTGCTGTTTATTTGTTTATGGATAAGACCAAACCATCATCGCAGATATAGCTATCAAAACCTTTGACTATTGTAATTACAATAAACAAGGAGGAGTCAAACTTACTTTGTATAAGTTCATAATTCAATAGGACTGAAGTGAATTTGGAATTCCGGCAACGAGGAGGTTAACAATACCAGATTCTTTGAAGTACACACAACCAACCAGGCACATCACTATGGTCATCAGGTAGTTTCATGTAAATCTCCTCATGAAGGTCACCATAAAGGAATGCAGTTTTAATATCAAACTGATGTGTGAAGAAATCAATACAATTGCATTTTTATTTGAACAAGAACACACAAAACAAATTAATGACAACTATTGTAAAACAACAGCAATACTGTCAACACTTTTTATCAAATATGCATGCAGTGCTAATAGTTTATTACAACATCACAAAGATATATAATGTGTACATCTATACACTACAATGTTTCAAAATAAATAATTAATACTCACCAACGTAAAAATATATTTAATTCGGTTTTTGTGTACAATATGTAAAGTCTTGACACATTAAAACAGTTGAAAATTCTATTTGATATTGGTACATTATCAACACCCATATTTAGTCGCTCAATTCATCATTGAATAATTCTTCGCTGGACCTTTCCACTCCTAAATTGATGACAATCTTTTTTACCATCTCTTCTACTATTCTGTCTAAATTCCACATTCGCTTTTCCTCCTTAACTATGTGGTCAATACAATCTTTCGATATTCGAAAAGCACTTTCACATCAGCAAGTTTATATGTTGTGTTATTAGCTGCTACATAATTTTTTATGTGCCCATATCAGCTCGACTAGATTTAAAACGCAGTGGTAAGACTTTATTTAAAAACAAACTCTTATCAAGTGTATTTTATTTATACAGTAATTACAATAATGATTTGACAACTTGGACGTTATGTTCATTAACGTTTTAATTAACAAATATTCAAAGTTACTAATTACTATTGAGTAGCTGAACAACCAACAATGTTAAAGCCATGAAGTTCGAGACTGAATGGCCATCATGAGCTCCTTCGCATCGTCTTGTGGGAACTGCAGATTTCATGTCTGCTAATTCTTGATAAAATACACTGTATTACTCCTTAGTAAGCTTAATTTTAACAATTGCTTTCTTATAGTCTATTGTGACCTGCTCCTGCAGTATCATGTTACATCTGTAATACAAAGTAGTTGCTTCCTTTCACACGTCTGATTATGAACTTTCATTAACCTTTTATAATGTGTCCTTCAATTATACAATGCAACATTCTATTTCATAAGGCATAATAATTGCATTTAAATATACATATATATTCATTAGGGGGATATGTAACTTGGGGGATATGTAATGAAAAATATCTATTTTCCATTACGCAATCTATAACCATATTTCTACATTTTTTTCTAATTCAATATTCTTATACGTAAGCAAAACTTGTATGGCTTTATGAAAATTATTTCCAAGCATTTTATATACTGCAAGTTAAAATTCCCAAAAAGATCTTCTAAATGATGACAATTGTGTTGCTTTGGATTACATTTCACAGTTTTTAATTATTCACTTGATTTTTCTTTTGGCGTATGTGGAACACATATTTTTAGGTATCAACACAAGCTAAGCCATTGATTCTGGAATAGACTTTCGAGGCTTATTTTTATAATTCTTAGTATGTGAATATATATGGTTTTTTAAGATTTTCTTTTGAGATGTGGTATAATGACACAAATTGTATGCAAATGTAAGTTTATTGGTATGGGTATGCATATGACTTTTTAAATTACTTTTACAAGACGCAATATAATTACATAAATTGCAAGAAAATGGACGATCATTAGTATGGGTCTGCATATGATTCCTCAAACAACGTTTAGAAGTTGCAGCGTAATTACATAAATTGCATGCAAATGGACGATCATTACTATGAGACCGTATATGAATTTTCAGATCGCCTTTAGAAATTGCAGCATAATTACATATATTACAAGCAAATGGGCGATCATTAGTATGAGACCGTGTATGAATTTTCAAATTACCTTTAGAAGTTGCAGCATAATTACATAAATTGCATGCAAATGGACGATCATTAGTATGGGACCGTAAATGAATTTTCAATTTACCTTTAGAAGCTGCAGCGTAATTACATAAATTGCATGCAAACGGACGATCATTAGTATGGCACCGTACATGAATTTTCAAATAATCTTTAGAAGTTGCAGCATAATTACATAAATTGCATGCAAATGGACGATCATTAGTATGGGACCGTACATGAATTTTGAAATAAAATTTAGAAGTTGCAGTATAATTACATAAATTGCATGCAAACGGACGATCATTAGTATGAGACCGCATATGAAGTTTCAAACTACTTTTACAAGATGCAGAATAATTACAGAAATTGCATGGAAATGGACGATCATTAGTATGAGTCCGCATATGAATTTTCAAATAACGTTTAAAAGTTGCAGTGTAACTACATAAATTGCATGCAAATTGACGATCATTAGTATGAGACCGTATATGAATTTTCAAATAACATTTAGAAGTTGCAGCATAATCACATAAATTGCATGCAAATTGACGATCATTAATATGGGTCCGCATATGAGTTTTCAAATAACATTGTGAAGTTGTAGCATAATTACAGAAATTGCATGGAAATGGACGATGATTAGAATGGGTCCGCAAATGAGTTTTCAAATAACGTTTAGAAGTTGCAGCGTAATTACATAAATTGCATAGAAATGGACGAACATTAGTATGGGTCCGCATATGAGTTTTCAAATAACGTTTATAAGTTGCAGCGTAATTACATAAATTGCACGTAAATGGCTGATCATTAGTATGGGACCGCATATGAATTTTCAATTTATTTTTACTGGTTGCAGCATAATTACATAAATTGCATGAAAATGGATAATCATTAGTATGAAACCGCATATGAATTTTCAAACTACTTTTACAAAATGCGGCGTAATTACATAAATTGCATGCAAATGGACGATGATTAGTATGGCACCGCATATGAAGTTTCAAACTACTTTTACAAGATGCAACATAATTACAGAAACTGCATGGAAATGAACGATCACTAGTATGGGTTCGCATATGAATTTTCAAATAATTTTTACAAGATGCAGCGTAATTACAGAAATTGCATGGAAATGGACGATCATTAGTATGTGTCCGCATATGAGTTTTCAAATAACTTATAGAAATTGCAGCATAGTTACATAAATTGCATGGAAATGGACGATCATTAGTATGGGTCCGCATATGTGTTTTCAAATAACTTTTAGAAATTGCAACGTAATTACATAAATTGCATGCAAATTGACGATCATTAGTATGGGTCCGCATATGAGTTTTCAAATAACATTGTGAAGTTGTAGCATAATTACAGAAATTGCATGGAAATGGACGATCATTAGTATGGGACCGTATATGAATTTCCAAATAACTTTTAGAGGTAGCAACGTAATTACATAAATTGCAAGCAAATGGTCGATAGTTAGTATGGGACCGTTTATGAATTTTCAAATAATATTTAGAAGTTCCAGTATAATTGCATAAACTACATGGAAATGGGCGATCATTAGTATGGGAGCGTAAATGAATCTTTAAATAATCTTTAGAAGTTACAGCATAATTACATAAATTGCATATAAATGGACGATCATTAGTATGGGATCGCATATGAATTATCAAAGTATTTTTAAGAGATGCAGAATAAGCACATAAAAAACATGCAAATGAGCGTTTGTTAGTATGTGAGGACATATTAATGCGTTATTATAGAATGGAGAATGATTACATAAATCACATGCCATAGATGTTCTTAGTACATGAACCGTTTAATCTAATTGTAATTTTGTTTTTGGTGGTGCCAAAGTACACACTGGGTAGTCTTTGAGGATGGTATCACATACACGAAACACAATAATCACATAAATTGTCTGTCTATCCATAAAGCATATTTCAATAATCTTCTACTCTTACATTGACTTGGTTTAACGTCCAAGTTTATTTTATTTTAATCTCACATTTTCTGTTATTAACACAACAGATTCTACAGAATAGTTTTAGGTCCAAAATTATATATCGATCGGGTGGTTTACATTAATTTGTTACCTAACAAACTAAATACAAAATGTACACAGAGTTGTTTAACCTGGAATTAAAACTGCGTACTTCACCAGGGCTTTTAAGAGCGTGTCCAAAACGAGTCACAAATAGGATAAAACAGTAAATCATTAACTTCTAGTATGGAATGCCGCCACTAAGCGTTAGATGTCACAATCGTATATAAGGTATCGGACTACTAATTAGGGAGCTTAAATTATGTAGAATTTATCTTCTTCTAACACAATATATAGAATATTTACAGAGCAGAAATGCCGTTCCAATGCATAAATTTACGCCTGAAATTCTACATTGAGTTTATCTTGCAAGAAGTACTCTTTCATTTAAGTATATAATTAAATACTCTACTCCATGCGAGGTGGCGCATAAAAGAATATTTATCCGCTGTAATTATTTAGAGATTTCTTATATTTCGACCTTGCCAAATATTTTATGAAATAACAGACTAATTAACCAATATAGACGTGGAATTCTTATGCAGCATTTGGATATATGTGCTTTTGTTACAACGATTCATCAGTAGATGGCAGTACGTATACAAAATTAAAATATAATCCCGTTTTGTAACCCCTAAGGTTTTTAATATGAAACTGACGGTATGGTGATTATGTAAACATTAAAAGGTATCATGAAAACACTTCTAGGAAAAATTAATGTTATTTCGAATGTGGATCAATATACAACTTGAACTTTATTTAGATCAGAGACTAGATATTTGTTTCAATAGTCTCTAATTAGTCAGGAGGAACATCTTTCATTATTCAGTTTACCAAAGCTCATAGACATGGAAAGAATATAAAATTTCAAAGTTTAAGTGCTTATAATCATTTTTGATGTAGTTTGGGCAATAGAAGTTGCTGTTAAAGAAATATGTGGTCTTAGTCTAGTTGTTGGCGAGGTAATTGTGTTTAATTAAAGCAACAGTGACTAACAATAATAACTAATTTCATTTGCACTACTGCATATTGCATAACACGAGTATAAAAACGTTTGGGTATTGAAGTATAGAGCAGCTTTCAATTATCTGCAGTGTAAATCGAGAAATATGTGTATGTCTCAAACTTTTATATTACATGCTGTTGGAATTAAAACTGTCAAATTGCGTATCTAGCAGCAGTTCAACGCAGGCTAATAATGATACTTGATAATCAGTGTGTGCTTTCGTTACCTCTAACTTTACTCTGTGTAAATCTTATTTTGAATAAATAAATACATTTTTTGTTCACGCTTTTTCATCTCGACCAATTGCAATATTTAACATGGTAGCAGAGCGTGGTTCGATTTAATCGAACGCTTCATGGTTAAAATATAAACCTTAAATTAGGATTTATTCAGTAATAAGATGACACTACTAGTTTACCGAAATGTGGCAAGTAGTATGTATCTCTGTAGTTGTTTGTAAAATAAATTTTTTCTTCGAACTGGTTAATTTTGGGCAAAAAATTTAAGAGACATTTGTTTAGAATGAAATAAGTATTGGAAATAAATTTTTAAATGGCAAACAAATAATAAGACAAAAAGTTACATTGGAAATAAATTTTACGGGTTGCGTTTTCTACCCCTTACAACCATGTGGTAAACCAAATAAATTACTGAGTAAGTGCATTTTTGATAGTAAAAAATGTCACCCTAATTTCAATTTTGTAACTTTTTTAATGTTTGTAAAAAAATATTAAAAACAAATTTTATGTACCCCCTTTAAGGAGCTGTATCTTAACAAGGGATGCTCCAATGAAGTTTCTTTATATGAAAGACCCTATCTCTTTTACGATGAGGAATTACCCTCTGAAATGTTTTACACTTATTTTGTTACACCCGGTATATTATAAAATGTAGAATTATATTATATCATTCGTTTTATGTTTTGCAAATTGTGTCTTTTAAAAAATAGTTTTGCATTAAAATATCTAATGAAGACCACGTAGAATTATTTCTCATTAGGTTTACTCTACACTAGAGTTTATCATTTGTAGTGTTAAAATTGACTGAGTAAAGTTGAAAACAACAAACTGTTAAAACGTTAGATATAACTCGAGACCAAATTACCATATGTAAAATTTTAAAAATTAATATAAAAAGGAAATTAAAATTTTACATTGCATAGTAATTTGATCTTGAGTTGTATTTGAAGTTTCACATACATTTTTTCCTACAGCTTATTTGAAATTCCCGCCAAATTCCGCGCCTAATAATTTGAATTAAAGCGTTTTCCGCCATTTCCTTCCACCGACATTTGTGGCGCCTCCTCAGTACACTTTGAAACTGTGTAAGAATGCTGAAAGTATATAAAAATTGATATCTCTGTCTCTCTTGCAGCGGATAAAATATTATCATTAAGTTGACTCTCTGAAGGTTACTCTATGCTATCAACAACCTAAAATTATAGTAACAACAAAAAAGGATTCAAATACAAAGTAGCAGGGGCTTAGGAGGGTATCTAATTCACAACAATAGTTGCTGGAAACAAAAAAAAATTCGTTGGAAATACGAAAGAATATCAGCAGCAGCGGAAGCATGATATTACATGGTATTGAAAGGTTGAGTGGAATCGAGAATTGGAGTATTTGGCAATTCGCAGGAAAGAGCTTGCTGCGTGGAACCGAAGGAGCATATGAGGTCTGCGTCGGAGAAATTGTTAAATCAGACGACGGACGTAGATATCGCACTGAAGAAAGAATGTGACAGACGCAACCAAAAATTTGGAATAAAGCGCACCGTGCGGCAAATCAATTTATTATTAAAATACTTGAGTAAAAGTGATGGCATTGCTAGTTACTTGCGAAACAGCAAAAGAGGTATGGGACAGGTTACACTCATTCCAGCAACAAACTAAGCAAGCCAGTCATACCGCTCAAACAGAATTCTTTAATTTTAACAAAAATACATCCCATGACTAGATCATGCACATCGCTAAATATGAAAATCTAATTTTAAGAATGCGGCAATTAAAGTTTGCGCCCGATGATTCATTTCTCAAAGTCAAGTAATTAGATTTGCTTTCGAACGAATACGATACTTTGAGGCAGGCGTCGTGGGCCCGCTCAAAGGATCAGCAAACGTTTTCAGATTTAATAAGCGTTCTGACACTGAGGACAAGAAGAGACAACAGCGAGTTTAAAAACAAAAAGAGGTGGTCGTGTTAATGGTAATCAGGCCCAAAGCACAAGGAAAATCTTCTAACGTGCAAACAGGCTGTAAAAAATCGTCAGTTAGAGAATATAAACGAATTTACTGGAAATAGTGAAACCGGAAACAGGGGTAAATCAGATTTTAAATGATATAAATGAAAGGCCATTTTCGGCGTGAATATAGAAGAAAAGAAAAGCAAAGTTGTGCAGGCACTTCGAAAGGAGTCACAAATGACGAAGCGTTTATTTGTGAGACATTGTCTTGTGAGATACAAAATTTCTGGTGGTTGATTGCGCCGCGACGCACTACATTACTAATCGTAGGGAAAATAGTTCGTTTTTTGAGCGCTTTACATCGAAGATAACACTACCATGCAGAGATGAAATGGGTCATGGGTCAAGTGGGTCACTGGGTCCAAGTGGGTCACTTTTTTGTTTGGATCACTGAGTCAGTGGGTCCCGTGTACTGACCCACATTGACCCAGGACCCACATTAACCCAGTGACCCAAATTGACCCGGCGACCCAAACTGACCCAGTGACCCAAACTGACCCAATTGATTCAGTAACAAATTGAATTATTGAAGTCATAAAAACCTTTTTCCCATACTTTCAGCTCAATTTATTAACTATTTTCACAAATGCATAAGCTTATTGGCGCCGTTAGTTGCTAGCATTCGTTTCATATTTCAAGCAAACGCTAAAATGTTTTGTAATCAATACATTGCTTTTTATATAATATGAAACGCATTTTTACATGTTTTTCAAGAAACGTTATTATATACCCGGTTATTTTCAGTGTCCATTATTTTTGTAATTTGTATATCATTATCATTAAGCATGGATAAACTTCACCTTAATTGTAATTTAAATTTTATACATAAGGGCTGACTTTTATAAATCTCCGTGGGACCGAGTTTTCTTGATAACACTAATTAACTAAAAGAATGATGAAGATCATATAAAACAATGTTCCTGTAACAACTCGATGTCAGAAAACGGGATTATTAAATTTATAATTTATTGCGTCTGTCATTGAAAAATATTTTGATCATTTAGTATATTTAATTGTTAAACATTCTCACACTAATTAAAATTGTCTCGGACAGCAGCTACTCCTTCTGCCAGATAGTTCTGAGATTTATTTTGTAACTGTAATTCGTAGAACAGCACATATTTATTAAAAATTAATAATAAAATTTCTAAATTTCATAATCGGTTAATCGATAAAACTCGCCCACTAATTGAAGACATCACAGAGGACCAATTTGAGACAGTAAGAAAATTTTTGCGACTGCATAATTTGGGTCAATTTAGGTAACTCGGCCAATTTGGGTCACTGGGTCAATGTGGGTCAATTTGGGTCACTGGGTCAATGTGGGTCACTGGGCCAATTTGGGTTACTGGGTCAATGTGAGTCATGGGTCACTGGGTGATGGGTCACATCTTCATTTGGGTCATTTTAGGTGACCCAATTCATCTTAGCTACAATGGACGCTTTGGGAAAAGGCACAATTAACTCTGAGTCGCTCGTTGATAACGCATGGGTATCATGCACGCTGAAAGACGAGGTATGCGCCTAGCGCACGCGGGAATTTATTATCAGTAACAACTGCAACGGATAAGGGACTTACCTTATATCAACAAAAGCGGGTTGTGAATTTGCTCAAAACGGTGTCGTCAAAGTATATGGTGCATACAGGAAGTGAACGTTGCTTTAAGAGATTCTCTCCACCTTTGGCATTAAAGGCTAGTCCATCAAGACAAAAATCACGTAAGGAAGACACTAATACGACACATCACTGACTTCATCAGTGATGAACAATTTTGTGGAGCTTGTGTGGAGGGCAAGCAAAATTGAGCTATTTTATTGAACGTACACAACGTGATGAGGCCCCCGGTGAGATCATGCATGCGGATTTATGCGGTCCCATGAAATGCGTACCAATAGGAGGCGTAAAGCCTATCTTATATTTCACCTGTAATTTCTTTAGAATGCGTATGGTTTACTTCCTAAAAGAAAATCAAGGGCTATCGAAAGAATAAAAGAAGTTGTTACAATAATCCGTGCAAATGCGAAGGAAAGCAGTAAAGTCAGTAAAGAGATTTGCTCACGTGTAATACCGCAACAAAACAAGGACAGAATGGTAGAATCGAAATACAAACGAATTATAATTCGGGCTAGCTCAAAAATTTCGTAGAGTGGGGTGGGTAATACAGAAAGAACACATTGGAAATCTAAGTAAAACTATATTATTAACATACAGTCTTAAAAGACTATTTACAAAAGTCAAAAACACATTTACGTAATCGTTCGTCACAACGTGATTTACAGAAAGCGTCAATCTACATATACTACAGTATAACCTAAATATTTTAAAATATCAAGCATACAATCTTATTATCTAAATATAAGTATACCTACAATATGGACCAACCCTAATTATGTACAAAAAATAACAAAAGGGATATGCAGCAAGTAAAAGATTTTGCAGTAGGAAACGCATCACGTAACCTTAACAATTTTAAGCAGCTAGTTGTTGACGTTCACATTACTTTATACATTTAAAAAGCAACCTTTAGAAAGGCACTCTAAACTCATTGAAGTTTTAAATAGCTATTTATAAAAATAAGTACATAATAGATCGAGTGGTAAGCGAGCGTTAACGTCAGTCTGCAGTTTAAGGCGCAATTAATCAAAAGAATGTCTATCTTCCAAAATAGTAACACAAGACGTAACGAAAACAGAAAAACTGTACCTTAGACCAAGTTGTCTGCCTCTCTGGTACCATCATACAGGATGAGCAAATGCGGCTGCATTTGTCTATGAGCTGGATACGGGATCAACCAATTTAACTATATTGGATCACTACTTACAAATAGGATCTTAATCTCGCGACTCACAACACCTTGTTTTGCTACAAGGATGCTGCCTTGAATGTCCCGCTTTCAAAGCACGGTTTCTATTTATAAGAGAATCACGTATAGACAAGGTGTTTCGCTTTCAAAAACATCGCCGAACTGCGTTAACACGAAATTAATATCTATAAAAGAAGAAAATGGATCTAAGTGTATACTGTTCTTTTAGTTATTTCGAAGGTGGGAGAGATTTAGACATTGGTGGGTTAAGTGGTCGGGTGTTTTAGGAACATTTAGTTGGTTGAGGCAAAGTGGAGAAGAAATAAAGATAAAGGAATGTAGTGTATAACGGAATTTATCATGACCTGTAAAGAATTGTTAAGTTGTACGGGTGAAGTATTGAACATGCGTGATGATATTTGTTATGGTAGGAAAAAGTTGAAAGGTATATCTTCCGGAGTTGGAATGTGATCAAAGCGAATGCCCGGAGTAGAGCAAGGAGTTGTGAATTCGGGATTTAATTCCCGTGATGGTAATAGTGCGGTATTGAGTAGGGATAAGAATTTGGCTATGGAATTGGATCGGACGTTGGAATTTCAAGTTACGGATTTGTAAGGTTGCTTGCATTTGGGTTTCGAGAGGTGGGGTATGTAGGAGTGTGTACAGGGCCGCGATGGAGGTGGTTCGGAAAGCTCGTGATACGTAAAGAAGGAAAGGACGCATTATTAGATGTAGGATTCTGCGTTAGTGAGGAGTTGTGAGAGGCAACCAAGAATCTACACCGTAGCAGATAATGGGGTGCTTACCGTTGCCAGTTGTGTTTCATATTGTGTATTAGTTTTGGAGTTATTAGTGCTCTCTATATTTTGAATTGACGGTTTTCCGCCAACAGTTACTCGTCTGTTTCCGTTTCTTCATTTTTCTTCCAGGCGAGGTAACGCTGCCTCTATTCTCTAAATTTGAATCCATTTTTAAAATTAGCTAATTAGGTTTGGATAATTTTAAGACAACCTTTCAGGTCGCACCGGTAAGCAGAGCTGGCGACTGCTATCTGGTATTACGGAGCCCTCCCATTTTACCTTTGCTTGTCTTGTTGATCGGACACACTCCAAAATCAACGCTAGGGATACCATTACTCAAACCCTATTTCTAGTTTTTGTTTTAGTTTGTTAGATTTTTATTTAGGATTGATTAATTTTGAAGCTAGATTACATTTGAAGCACGTTTATATTTTCGCGTTTAAACCCAATGTAGTACCTTCGGGTAGAGCATTGGGGACGTGGCCGCAGGCATAGCGGCCTTTATTCAATTTATAATGCCTCTATCCTTTGTTTATTTGTACCTACCCCCGTTTCATTGCCCCGCAAGGTTGATCCTCAGGTAACTAGTCGTCTTAGAATTTCCCATTTCCCTTAACCACTATCTCCGTCTACTTTCTAACTTGAGCTACTTGTTTCGTTGGAATTACTTGACTTCCATTTAGGGTACAACCCCCTTTAATGCTATAAATTACCGACATATTTCAATCAATTACCAGCCCAGGAAAGTGAATTCGTGAACATTTACTTGAATTTAAAAAAACTGAACCAAAAGAAATTGCCCCAATAGAAATAAGCTCGTAAATCTAGTCATAAAGCCTTCGTTGTGAACATAAAGAGAGGTGCCACCTTTAAAAGTATGAGAATTAGATGACTGTGAACTTCACCAGAATGACATTGAACTAAAATAGGACAGCATTAGAAGCATTCTCTGTGCGAACTAAACACTTAGATAATCTCCTGGAATGTAGTATCTTATAAATACCTGTGCATCATAATCAAGGCGATCATTCATTCAAGTCTTTGTCTCTTCAATTATTGGATTGACAAGCAACAATCGCCAAGAAGGTAAAAGGTTGAGTAATCCAAGTGACAGTAGTCTTAAATTTGAGAATTTGAGAACGAGTTCCCAAACGCGAACGTAAACGCAGGATTGAAAGAATTGCCGCAATGGGAAAAAGTTGTAACTGTGATGGATACTTTCCTTCAACACAAACTTGGAATAGTAGATTACTTACATCCCCATATTTGTCCTGCATAACAAGGTCGCTTGAGCTTTGTACAAGATCAACCATCTGCAAGTCTTTGAATTTTTGTTTGCCAATTGCTACGAATTTCATGCTGATCTATATTTAATAGTTGATTGTTTAAAACCTATTTTTATTAAGATCACTTTTACGTTAGTGCACTCTTAGTTAAAAGTTGATCGTAAACCAAGAATTTTTATACGCAAAATTTTCTCAGTTGTATTTACATAAATTTATGCAAATGCTTATAATTAATAAATATAAGATAACGGTTTTTTTAAATAGACGCATATATGTTCAATTAGGGACGGAGTTACGTGTATTTGTTTTATTGTGTTTGTTAAATACTGTTCATCCTTTGATAATATTGGTTATGTGAACGACTTGGTATTTTAATGTTATGTGTTTATTTTAAATTAGTAGGTGAGAAAAAAGTGCACACAAGGCTTTATCAACCTATATTGCCGAAAAATCCATATAAATGGTCTCATAAACACCAATCTTTTAGCGAAACTGAAGTCGGGTGAGTTAGCGCTTACGGTTTCTTTTTAGACAGACATGTCAATGACTTTTCAGGTAGGTGTAAGTGAAAGTATAATTCTAAAAAAATTTTCATTTGCATTAATAGAACCCATCCTTTACCACTGAAAGCCTAGCTGGTGTATTATTAACCGTTACGTCTCCTTTGTGGAGTAAAATTAATTCAGGTAACTAGTTTCAGTTTAGCACGTAACACAGTATCATGTTTTTTTTTTATGGTTATCCAAACCCGGTGGAGTGGAAAGCTTTTATAGCACAAGTGTAAAACTTTCCTTGCGGCATACCCACTAAAACCACTCCTCCTGTCGGGTGCGTCTGCCAAACGGCTACGCCGCACTGCAAACTAAAAGGCTTATTGTGCTGACCCTGGTTAAGTTGATTAGTATACAAGTCTTGGGTCTATCAGTGGATCTACTATATTCAAGTACCCTACCGATTGAACTCAGTCCTAGTACCTTTCCCTTGCAAATCCAAGGTTCCTGGATAAGGACTATATCGCAGTTTCCCATCAGCTTACATAGTGGACAGGTTTGACTCCGTTCAAGTCCCAGATTCAACTTTCTTGGCTTTCTTCAGCTTTCTACGCTGAGCTCCCGAAAGCCTCTTTGCTTGCAGTCCAGTGCCTGCAAGTTTCTTTATAGTATTCTCAATGTCTGGTGTTTTAGACACCGGTCTTACATGTGGACTTGCATCCTAGGTCTGCTCCACCACCATGGATACATTTTGGTTACCCGAGGAGTCCCCCATTGCTAGATACACCTCTTCAGGTTCAGTTTTACTAGTGGTATCAATATTATACATGATTGTTCCCACGAGTATGGGGGAGGTAAATGGTCGCCATGCTAGGTGCCCCCTGTTGGCATGGATGGCGTAAATAAAACGGCGTGCCGCCCTGTTCCCCGAGTTTTGGACCGATTGAGGTTGATCAACTATCCAGCCACGCATCCCCTGAGCTCGGTCCTACACCACGAGATTTAGGAATTTTTAACGAGGTTGTCTCCTCTTGGTCCGGGCGGTAAAGCCAAGACTCCCACACCCTCTTGCCCGTGGGACATGACCACGACGGCAGGAAAGGCACGACATGACGGTGTTGCAAAATTGCCCCACCGGCTTTGATTACCTCGGTGCAGGCCCATTAGCCACGAAACTACAGCTTGGGTTGAGGGGTTTGGTCCGCGGGATCGTTTTCACTTCGCTAGGGAGCGGATTTTATCCCGCATCAGCACAGTCTCTTGCTCTCCACCATGTTGTAGGTCTTATGCCACTTATGTTACTGGGTCACTGAAAGAGATAAGGGTATCACGATCATTCCCAGAGTAGATAGCCAATTCCTTGGTCATATACCCCGGGATTTCTCTTATCCGCCACCCGGAGACGCACCCAATGGGTAACCAACCACATGGGTAGTATCATGGTTAATTATGTTGAAGATTACCCAATAGCATCGAAAACAGCAGAAAATATTGAAGCGGCTTGACGAATCATAAAGATAGATTAGCATGTAACATCCGTGGAAGTTGAGTCACTTTTGGGTATCGACATAAAACAAATTAATCACCTTCTAAATAATCAATTAAGTGTAGAAAGCTTATATTTACGTTGGATGGTCTAACTCAAAATACAAGAAAGCTGGTTTTAATGGGGGTCAAGAATTGCCTAAACTATTGCATTTAGGTATATCAAATTTGGTACACACCTCCTTAGCGATGACGAGAGGTGAGTATATGCATATGTGCCTGAAACTAAACAACGATCAACTGATTGGGTATTCCAAGGTAAAGCAAAGCCAATAATAACTACTTGTTGCCGAAATGATTCCAAAAGGATGATTGCATGCTTGTTACAGGTGTATAAAGCGTTAAATACTAAATTTGGCATAGCCCAGAAGAGGCGGGAATAATCTCGTAACAAAATAAGGATGCTGCGGCTAACCACAGTGGTACGAGCTGCGTCATTATAGAAACAAATAGAAGAAAATCGAAAGAAATTGAACAATCAAAAAAATTACCCAAGCGCAATTTCAAGCTATGTCACTAAAAACAACTAGCTAGAAGGGCTATCAATTTCTGTCAGGTTTATGGGTGCCTGCTCATCCAATCTAGTCTAGCGAGAATCACTTTTAGACGACGAGCAATTGGGAGGGGTGGGGGTAAATGCGTTCACCTACTGGTGTAATGGAGTTTCTCTCACAATTAATTGATATATTCAGTCAAGAAAAATACAGTCTCCCAACGTCATTTAAATCTATTTTTAATACATCACCGTATTGTTCTTGTAAAGGGGTTTATATATAAAAGCTTTAAGCCTGACTCTAACTGTCAACACCATTTGTGTAATAATATTCTTGAAAACATGTACATAAATTATCCGAACCAATTTTTACACCCTTCACATAATATTTCCGAAAACATGCAGGTACAAAATTTTAAAATTACTTAAAGTCAAATGCTCTAATGCTCTAATGAATTCGTACGCCTACAGCATTGGCCATTACATAATTTAGTCACTTTTGGTTGATTACACCCTTTTGTTTATTTTTCTATAACCATTAAACTACATTCTTTGCCGTGTTACCATTTACAATGCCAGACTTCTTAAATCTAATAAACAAACAATATAACATACAAATAAAATAAACATTTTACATTTTTAATATTCAGCTTAACAAGTTTTACCCCAAAACAAAGAACATTTTATATATACTTCAACTGTCCTTTTTAAATATGTGTTAATTTAATGAAGAGCAACCGTTTCAGCATTTGAAATCCACAATAGAAAAGATTACTCAAGTTCCCACCGATATGATATGGACTAACCGTTTCAATTTTTAAATATTAGGTCACGTCGATTTATCCGTGAATCCACCACGTAGACACTAAGTTACTACCCCCGAGACAATGGGGGTTCTTCGACTTCCCGTTTCTTAATAACCTTTCAGATGTTTAGTCATTACTGGTGTCGGGTAACTAACTAATTGATTTCCGGTGGCTATCTAGCGATATCACTCTTTCTCCACTTTCTCTGCTTCCCAGGGGCATGTCATTGACCTCCCTATTACGTGAAAGATGTACGCCTCTTTATGGTATATTTAAGTTAGCATCAGGTGTAAATGTAATATAAATAAATACATTGTACTGTACAACGATGTTTGGATGGTAATTTAATATTTGTAGATTTCACTAACTCTTCACTCTTTTTTTTTGTATTAAACAATGTTGTAACAATCTGATTTTTATCGTGTATGGAATACATTGTATACTTTAGCTGTGATTATTTCTGTAAATTTTTTTAATGAAATTATTTTCTAATAAAGAATAAAAAAAAGTTTTCATAATTTTATGTAAAAATTGCTTAATACTAAAATCTGAATTACGTTCAGATATGTATGAAACGAGGCTTTTGCGGTTCTCAACTGCTATAATCTGAATTCCTTTTTTAAAATGTGAAGCTTAATGAATTATATTATTTATAAAATCAATTGTACAGGGTGTATCTATACTAAATTGTTCGATTTAGTTTACTTTTTCTTATTTTCATTCACTTTCTGTTTAAAGTAACGCCAAAGCGTTGCATGTTTAGTTTCAAAGATTAGACCTGTAGCTATTATTCTTTTAAGAAATCGTATAAATGTTAATGGTGAAAAATGTACGCCCTTCAGTGCTTGCCGAAAGATATATTATTTTGAATCAGAATAGAGCAAGCTATTATACGACACAGGATACAACGAATTATTTGTCTTTTCTATTTGATAATTTTAGCAACGCACCGCTTTTCTACAGTGTTATGGGTTAGAAAGAAATTGCGTATCAACGCCTCTATTTGTCAGAGGAAGTAGAGAATGCATTCAATTATGATTTTGAATGTCTCCATTGATGACGGTAAAATGACGAACGTCGTTGCTAAAAAATACTTCAAAGTTCAATAAAATGACAAAACTTGAAGAAAGTGCTTATAAATTAGCTATTCTTAGAACAATTGTACGAGTTTAAAACAATTCTAATATTCGCCAATAAATATAAATCTTTATGGTATGATACTTAAAGTAATATACGACTTAGATAATAGGATAGGTACTTGATGTTTATGCCCTTGCTCTTAAGCTTTAGATATTCAGGAAAGTGGTCTTGATTAAGATTTGTAAGTGTAATCTGTCTCTGTAGTGAGTAAATTGTTATCCATCTATCCTATGTCCATTTGGGATGTTGTGTGATGTGAAAATTGCGGTTAAGTAAATACGAATTATTTAGTAATGAATGTTAGGCTACTGTTCTGTAAATACGGCATATATCATGAAATAAATAAAGTTTTATACCAACCACACTTTATTTTGCAGAAGCTGTTTACGAAGTGGTTTTTTAAATGTAACAAAGCTTTGTTTTCTCCTGATACTTACATCTCAAAACTAGTACTGATTTATTTTGTAATGTACTCCTGTCGCGTTAATTTAGATAATGCAAACAATAATTTTTCCAGCCACTCGTTTTTATAACAATGTTAGTGTTACTTCTAATTATTTGCTTGAACTTATAAAAGATTTGATGAATATAGATCTCAAAATTACGTATCTTATTTTATAGTTGTTGCATGTTCTTTTTAGTTATATTTATAATTGATAATAAAAACCATCAAAACATCAAGAATAGTTGCTTGGCATCTTGCTTCTCTTTGGTTAAGGTACAAAAATGTAAAACAATATTGATATTACAAGAAATTCATAGTTCAATCAATCCTATTGTAGCGTTTAACGTTACCATTAAACTGTTTGACTGTAATTTTGAACTAAGATGGACTAAAAATTACAAGTCGAAACACTGAACCTGAAGTGGTTGCCAAAGAAAATACAACTCACCTCTACATTCACAAAGGCCATTAAAATGTCGTAATAAAATCCGTTTAAAATGACGACCTTCGGAATCTTCCAGACTAGCCTGGAACTCTAACTTCCGCGGTTATTTCAAAAGACTATGAGAATTATTATTTGTAACGAGAAAGCACTATTAGGAAAAAGTAGAAACCATTTAGTGTACCAGCGCATCCGAGCACAAAAGTTTTGCTGTCACCTCTGATCTTGTACCTGCAAGAAAAAGTTACAAGGGGTCGTTATTTGCGTCCCTAGATAACACCTCAAAAATATGAAAAATATACCTCTTTCTTCAGCTGTGCGGGACGTATATTTTATACACCTTCTTGTTCTGTAAATACGGCTAAAATTGATATGACATTTTCATGCTAGATTCAATATCTTTTAGATAAAATTTTAAGACTGATAATTCTTTAATCATGAATACCTTGTGTCACTTAAAACACCAATAATAAGTGTTAACAAGAATATTTACATTTATTGTAACCGAAATATTATCGTAACAATTTTTAGTTGAGTTACTAAGTTCAAAATAGGTGCTATTTCAATTAAATCTTATAAGCTGAACTTTAAATTTAGGAATCGCTCCTAATTAATTTTTAAGCGTTTTATAAATTTATTTACATTATTCTTTAATATCGTAGAGAGCAGATCTGATATCTTCGATTTACACTAGTACAGGATTTTATACTAACATGGTACATAAAATTTACGTACTCAATGTTAGTCAAGTTAGCTGTTTATTTAATTTCTATTTAAAATTTCTTTTAAACAGCAAGTTCTAGTAAGTTTGAATCTCTATCTAGACTATTCTTTTATTTTAATAAAATTTTCATAATCAAATAACCTTCAAAAGTAAAATCGCTGGAGTTGGACATCAGGAAAGAAAAAAGAAGAATTTAATTATCAACACTCATCATCTGTTATCCTACGTCACGGAATGTGATAAACATTTGATGTACAGACACACCATATAACAGCCGAAACCCAATAAGGCCCCTTAGCATCAATCTCGGATTTTAGCGAAAGGGCTGGAACGAGTTTTCAGATTAATGCTAACCAGTGACATTAACGGCAGTTTGCAGAATATGGGGTAGGAATTTTTCATCCAGATCACCACCAGGTTACGCTTTCACATAAATGCCATAACATCTCCATACGATAAATGATAAGTTACAGTTGAAACATACTTTAAATGTGTTTTCCAATTTTAAAAATTTACTACAATGCGAATACGAACGATTTAAACGTAACTTCTGTTTTTACATTTTAGAATTTTATATACGATAGCTTAAATTAATTTAATTTAATTGCGCTGCAAGAAAACGGGGAGATTTGACAGGATATTTAAATAAAAATATACAAACCACTGATTACCAACACCCAAGTTCTTTCTACATAACTGTAATTATGGAGATACTCTAAGCGATTCTCCAGTCGCTGGAGCTACAAATCGCGGAAGATATCCTTGCTCTACGACAGGTACGAAGCGACTGATTACTTTTTGAACGTTGTAGATGGGTGTCGCTTAGCAAAACAAACAACATCAGGTGTGATTTTGTATCGAAAACTGCACGATTTCTGGTGTAACCTTATATGAACTTGAACAAAACTAATCGTAAATTGAAAATTTTACGAAAGCGAAACTTTGTTTATGAGGGACAAAATATACCAGGTACTTTATAATTATATAGCATTAAATATTTTATCAAAACGAATATTTATGAAACTAAAAATGGTTTTGAATCAGAAGTTATCAGTTATAGGGGTTCTGGGAAAGAACATGCTACACTATATGAACGAAACTTATTATAAGTTTAATTAATCAAAGGTTACCAAATTTGCTTAAAAATTTCGTGTTTTCAAATTTTCAATATACCACTTTTTAATAAAGCAAAACATTCTTCGTATATAACCAATAAAATTTACCCAAGTATACAAAGTGAGGTCCAAATAAATAATTAGGATATAAATAGTGTAAACTGAAATTCTTAAATAATTATCGATACATTTATTGAACATATATCGTATTTTCCACCGGTCGACTATTAAATTACAATACAACCAATATGCAACATGTTACTGGATACTTCATTGATCTTAGAATACTTAGAACAATTTACGAGAAATTTAAAATTAGGAAAGAATATGTTAAAGGAACGCTCTAAAGATGTACAACTTTCTTTTTATAGCGGTAAAAGATTTTATATCCGCTGTGTGGGACTCTTACTTGCCGGAGCAAGGGCATACCCACTAAAAATCCACTTTGGTGTCGGACTCGAGATCCCTTGTCATAGATTTATAGGGATCTCGTGACTAGCGTACCTGGAGTAGGTCATTCCCCGCCGTCGTGAATTGGTAAAAACATGTCGTTTATTCTTTTCGAACGTCTTATGGATCAAATATGTATAAGGAAATTAATAGAGATGTCAAAAAGCATGGGCGAAAGGCAATAAAAAGCTATTCGAAGAAAAGTGTATACAAAATAACTTAACAAGAAAAATCAATAAATATTATAGACTTATAAAAAAAAAATTAATCAGATAGAAGAGAAGCTGTTCAAGTGGATGCAACAACAAACATAATCACTTGAAATTTAGGTTGTCAATATCGCTTTAAAGTTTGTGGTGTTTGACTGTCTTTGAATGGTTGCATTTACATTATCAAAGTCTTCAATGTGGTGGCTGTTAATGTACTTACAAATGTATAGCTTGCGCGTAAGATTCCAATTCATTTTATATTTGTATTAAATTGTTATCGGTTAGTAGCAATATTCCGTCTGCAACCAATTTTTATTTCCAAGTTATTGTGCATATTTTTATAGTTAAGTATTCAGTATTAAAATCAAGTAAGTAAAAGACACTATTTGTAACAACAGCACGATAACGAAATTGTACTTTTGCCTAGAATAACCGTACCACATGAAATAGTTAAGTAGCGGTAAGGAAATGTAAAAGTACTTCTTTTGACGAAACAAAGTTTAGAACAATTCGAAGTACAGCGTGGAACAGCCAAATAAAATAAATTCATTATTTCGGTAATTCAACATATTTATAGAAAATCCCTAAACATGTCAATTTTAGATTATGAATTGTGTTGCGATTCAGAGTTATGAATATTTAATTTAGAATAGGCGGTGTTGTAAAAAGATGACAGATAAATAAGATAATCGTCGAAATAGACAGATTAAAATTATTGATTTTGATTACATGTATTTATTTGTAGAATTGCCTTTCTTATCAGCAACCCATCGTTGTGACTAGAGTGAACAAAGGGTTCACTTTTTGCATTTGCAGCGACCTAGTGGTGCGGACTGCAATATGCGGGTAGCTCATTGCCGACACTGTACATTTAGTGGCGACCGTGACAGGACCGGAAATGAGGTTGCTTATCGACTTGGAAGGAATTGAAACAATAACTTGTATATAATAGGTAATAGCCTACAGCATCTTTTGAGTAAGCACTTGGAATACGGCAAGATTGGTAGAACTTGTATCATATTTGAATGATGGAAAGAGGCACGGATGTCTTTCCGCATGTGCTATTTATCGCGCGGTTCATCTAGAACTTTGTACGTCTCCATCTATTTCTTGCTTTATTCAAGCACTGCAAGGGTTTGTTGCTCGACGCGTTAGGCCCAAAACCATTTATAGTGATAATGGTACGAATTTCGTAGGAACTGAAAACGCATTATCACAGGTAGATTGGAATGAAATTTCGAAGCACAAGTCAGCCCTGCGGATTTCATGGCGATTTAATCCTCTATCAGTGTCATGGTGGGGAGGTTTTTAGAAACATTACATGTGATTTTCCAATGCTCCACCCGAAGGTACTACATTGGCCAGGAAGCGAGTTTTTTTTACCTGGAAAATTTTGAATTTTGCCGAACCCTTGCTGTTCCAAGCAAGGTAGGGATCTTTAACGTGCGTGACAACACCCACACACGGGATCTCCATTTCACCTCTCATCCGAACGAGGGTGTATTTTTGTGAAAAATGCTCGCCTAACATTTTTCAAGCGGACCGTGTCGGGATTCGAACCCGGGAGGGTGGGCGCAGTAGTCACACACATACCACTACGCCACGGAGCCGCCTGGTTTTTAGAAACACCTAATACGTATACTCAAAGGTTTACTTCGATAGGTGCTGGGACGTGCTTGTTTATTCTATGAAGAACTATTACCTATGGTTTGTGACTGCGAAGATGTGATCAACGCAAGACCATTGACGTATGTATCAAGTGACGCACGTGATTTGGCCATTCTCACACCTAGCATGTTTATCCAAGATCACGCGGAAGTGGGAGTGCCCGACATTCTAAGACACACTACTGCGATGTGGAAAGCAATGGAAAACTACCACATAATCCCAAAGTACACAGCGTACCTCTAGGGTAAAAGATTCCGGAGGTAAACTAGTCCCCCATTCGAATCTGCGGGAGAGGACTACTTCGGAGGATGTGATCGGAAAGTTTCGAGAAAGAATTGGAGTCAGAGCGTGAAATGTCAGAAGTATTAAGCAAGTAGGTAAGCTAGAGAACTTAAAAATTGAAATGGATAGGTTAACACTAGACGTAGTAGCGATCAATAAAGTTCGTTGGCCAGAGGCGGGGGATTTTTGGAGTTAAGGCTTTAGGGTAATTCATACAGGATTAGAAAAAAAAAATTATGGAGTGGGGATAGTTATACGAAAAAAGATAGGGCACTGTGTAGAAAACTACTTACAAAAGAACGAACGAGTACTCATGGTTAGATTAGAATATAAACCGGTAGATACAGTAATAATACAAGTATACATGCCTACCTCCGGTCACAGTGAGGAAGAGGTAGAAACGATCTACAAAGATATCGAAGACATACCAAGATACATAAGGGGACATGAAGATTTAGTAATTACGGGAGATTTTAATGCAGTGATAAGTGAGGGTAGGGAAGGAGCGGTAGTAGAAACGACAAAGGAAATAGATTGGTAGAATTTTGCGACAAAAACAATTTAACAATCACAAACACATTATTTCAACATCATGCTAGAAGACGATACACGTGTAAGATGACAGGGGATATAGAAAGATATCAAATAGATTACATTCTTGTTTTACAACGGTATAGGAATCAAGTAACAGACTGTAGAAGCTACCCAGAAGTAGATACAGACACTGACCACAGCATCGTAATTATGAAGCCCGCTCTTAAATTTAAAAATTTGAAAAAAAAGAATGGAAAAAGGCACTTTGACTTTAAAAAACTAAAAGCTTAAGATATCCAGGCAAGATGTGGAAGAAAGTAAAATGAATTAGTGAAAGGTATCGAGAAATTTTCTGATACTAAGAAAGTTGAAACAAAATGCAATAACATCAACCCCAGCTTAGACATGGCTGCTAAAGATGTTCTGGGGTATACACAAAAAGAAAATAAGAAACTATGGATACCAAAGCATATCCTGAATTTAATAGAAAAAAGGCGAAGATACGAAAATAGATCAGACGAAACGGAGATACAAAGCCATAAAATCGGAAATTATTAGCAAATGAAAGAAAGCTAAAGAAGAATGGATTGACGAAAAGTGCAAAGTGGTACATACTAAAATGGAAATATGAAAGACCGACAATCATACAAACTAATTAGGGTGAATTTTAGGAATATAAAACCGTATAGCAAAAATATAAGGGACGCGAGAGGAATCGTCATTATAGAAAATAAAGAGGAGGTTAGATGGCGGGAATTATAGGGAATTTATATGCAGGAGAGGAACTAACAGCATTAGAACAGGAATCATCTATTGAAAATAATAACCTGGGATATCTTATACTTAGAAATGGGTTTGAATTAGGATTCAAGGGTCTGGAAATGGTAACGCGCCGGGTACAAATAAGATGCAAGCAGACATTCTTAAAGCCGCTGGTCAAGCAGTAACAAAACGTTTCTTCTAACTTATATGTATGAGACAGGTACGATACCTGAAGATTTTAAAGGTAACATCATAGACAAAATACCAAAAAAGAGAAGCGCGGATAGATGTGAAAATTTTCGAACAATAAGTTTGACAGCACACGTGTCAAAGATGCTAACTAGAATTGTACAAAAACAAATGGAAAAACGAGCTGAAGAAATAC
The DNA here is from genome assembly GCA_036346225.1 of Platerodrilus igneus. Lineage (NCBI taxonomy): Eukaryota > Metazoa > Arthropoda > Insecta > Coleoptera > Lycidae > Platerodrilus > Platerodrilus igneus. Next base: position 12,301,662 of record JARFIW010000791.1, read on the forward strand.
TATGAGAAGATGAATTTGGGTTTAGGCAAAATAGGGGAAGACTGGAGGATATTTTAACTCTGAAGGTGATAATGAAGAAAACAATAGAATAAAAGAAAGCGTGTATATAGGGTTTGTAAATCTGGAAAAACCATTCGACATTGTAAAATGAAAAAAAAATGTTCAAAATACTCAAAAAGATTGAAATGAGCTTCAGGGTTTGACGGATAATACATAGCTTATACAAAGAGCAAACAGCGGTAATAGAATTAGAGCAGGAACATAGAGAAGTAAACGTTAGGAGAGATGTGAGACAGGGATGTGCCCTGTCTCCATTAACTTTTAACTTGCACATCGAAGGGACAATGAATACTGTCAAATGCAAGAAGACATTTGAAATTATTACGTAGGAAAAAAGATCGATATGCTTAGATTTGCAGATGATATAGCGATTTTAGCATCTACCAAGAAAGAGTTAGAAGCTGCTCTTAATGAAATGGAAACAGTTATAACAGAGAGATACGGAATGAAAATTAACAAAAATGAAACCAAAGTACTAGTATGCAAAGGAAAGGAAAATAAATCAAAAGCAAGAATAGAAGTAGGTAACGAAAACTTATAAGAGGTTAATAATCTCTGCTACATAGGAAGCCAAATAACGCGAGATGGGAAGACCGCAAAAGATATAAAACAAAGATTACCACAAGGACTTACCATATTTAACAAGAAAAAGCAACAATTGTGTTCAAAGACAACAAACATAGAGATAAGGAAGAGATTGCTTAAAACATAATTGTGGAGCACAGCACCGGTTCTGTTGTGAAATTTGGGCAGTAGGAGAAGCGGACAGAAAAAGATAGAAGTCTTTGAAGTGTGCTGCCACAGATGTATGATGAAGATACCATGGACAGACAAAGTTAAGAATTAATAGGTGCTAGAAATGGTAGGGGAAAAAAATAAGTGGCAAACAATAAAAAATAGGAGAGATAGGATAATAGACCACCTACTAACTTATGAGGGAATAGTGCGGAATATATTAGAAGCGGAGTTAGGAAAAAAGAAAGGTAGAGGTAAACCTAGGTTGGACTATTGTACACAGATAGTGAAAGATGTAGGCTGTTGGAATTTCGACGAAATGTGTAGACTAGCTCAGAATAGATATCAATGGAGGTACGCGTCTAAGCAGTTCCAAGAAGGAAAACTTATGACGAAAAAATAATTGTACTTAAACCTGATAATCGTTATAAGCAACTACAGATTTTGGTTTTGCAATATTCTCAACTAATGTTAATTATGCAAAAGCATTTACTTAAAAACTATTAATTTGCCCAATATCTAAAGTGTTGGGGGATATTGGCAGCCAGAGGCTGCTTAACCCCCTTCGCGTAGTACGAAATTTCAGTAAAATAGGACATAATTAGAATAGAACAGGGAGGAACCGAGCTGTATCTAGGCTGCAAAAATTTCAAGGAACTGTGTAGGCTAGCTCAGAATAGAAATAAGCGGAGGTACGCGTCCAACCAGTTTCAAGACAATAAACCTTGTTCGAAAGGATATATTGAAAAACTATTAATTCGGCAAGTGTTCGAGTGTTGGGGGTCTTGGTAGTAGCAGGTTGCTTAACCCCCTTCACTTGCCACTGATTATCGGGAAAATATGGTATATATTTGTAAAACAATAGAAGGGAATCCGAACTGTATCTAACAAGAAGGAAGTAACGGCTATGTACGAAAACAACAAATAGAAACAAGGAGAAAATTGTTGAATGCATATGTGGAAAACAAAAAAAAAAGAATTAATAGAAGGGCAGGATATGCTCTAAAGCATTTGTGGGGAATAGTGCGGGACATGTTACAAGTAGAGATAGGAAAAAAGAGAGGTAGAGGTAGGCCTACATCAGACTAATGACCACAGATATTGATAGATGCAGACCGTGTAAATTTCAGGGAAATGAGTAGGGTAGATAAGAATAGGAAACAATGAGGGTATGTGTTTAACCAGTTCTAGGACTGAAGACCTAATGATGATGATGACGACAGTTGTTATGTTTGGAAGACTAAACTCCGGTGAATTGAAAGCATACAACGAGGAGACGCTTAACAGTATAAACAAAATATTTTGTTTCAATTAAGTGATTTCACAAAAAGCTAATTTATAGCAAATCTGTGTGCAAGTTAAATAATTTAATTTGTTGGGGTTTGCAAATTCACACCGAGAATTTGTGGTTGCAGAAGTTATAATAAACATGCTAAATTCAGTTACGTTTAACACGGTTTTTAAAAGAATAGTTATTAAATTAGATGACTTTCTAAAAATAATTGGCGTGAATAGTAAATAAAATGGAAACTTATAGGGCAACTACAAAAGACGTAGACTACTTTAACGTTCTATATAAAAAACTACTAGTGATAGCAACACAATTTTTTTGGTGCTTAGTTAAAAAGCTCTTAAAGTTTGGATTGTACTGTTCCGTTGTTTCGATTGCTGTAGTTAGTTATCCTTTATATATTTCTTGTTGCAAATGCTGAAACGGTGAAGTTCCCGTAGAAAAAGATATTGTGTTTTACAATTTGCTAAAACGCAATCTGCAACTGTTTTCCAACGACATCTTAGGGCACGATTTCAAAAACTAGCACAGAAAAGATAGTGAATTTACGAATGGTATAGAAAATTTGAGACAACGGGTTGTTTGTGCAGAGGTAAAAGCCTGGGATGTAATGAACAGTCCAATTTCTAATCTTCATTACTTCGCAGTAGGGATTGTTAGACATTTTAACTAAAAATAGAGTTAAGGACAAGTATCGTAAGGTTAACACTTTTCAGAACAAATAATTCATTTTTAAAATATTTACTATAAACATTTGGTAATTTTTCCTCTTATCATTTAAGTTGCAGTTACTAAAATAAAATAGCCGAATTTCTAACAAAGCAAATCTTGTTACCTAGACTAGCTTCTCAAAGTAAACACCCTTCATTCATATACAAAGTAATCAAGTACTGCACGGAACTTCAACGGATTATGTAATTAACTGCTTATCTATGTGTCGTACAACAACCGTCTGACCGCGCCTATAATGCTGCTTAATTTAACTAATATCCTTTAAACGTCAATACATTAAACTTATTATTCAATACATTGTAAATTTGTTTCTTATCTGCTTCTTATTTTATACACATTATAGAAATCTTTAGAGAACTTTTCGCTTATAATTAAATGCATTTACACATCAATTTTGCACGACAATTTATGTAACGCGAATTTTAGGTGTAGTCGCTTCTTCGAATTCTACGAACAAAATACTTTAATAGAAATTTTACTGATGATGTCTATTGAAGCTAGTTCTGACACACTATAAATTTAAGTGTGTGGAACATTCCAATTAAATTATGCTAGAAAATCTTTTATGTTCCTTTTCAAGTCTGCAGGTTTGATGAACACTAAAAATTTATACTGTACTCTTAAAGTTTGCTAGCGTTGGGCTTTTATGATGACTATTTAATATTGACGATGTTTTAGAAAATGTGTTGTAATAAAGCTCATAAGCTTTGGATTTTTGTAAAGGAATATGATATTGTATGCCCGGACTTTAATTGGTACCGGATATTTGGTGCTGTTTCTTTTAATCAGCAATTCTTTAAAATGATATACTGCGATGACTCATAAGCATGGCTTATTGGTAATGCATAACTAACTAATTTGAACTATGTTGTGGATGACACACTACGTAATATCAAGATAAAATAGCAGTCTTACTGGTAAATAAGTATAATGTCATGGACTGCAAGGAAGTAAATGGAAACAACAGTTCAGAATTCCGACAATAAAAGCCTTTACAAAGATGGAATAGATATCTATGCATTCACGAGTAATCACCCTACGGTGTTTCGCTATATAGAACGCTGAAAAGGGTTAACGCTAAAGTGGCAGAATAATACATACAAAAGCTGTTTATTAAGGTTTCCCTCTGGTAATTGTGCTAGAAATACCAATTAATCTAATCGCTTGCAATTCTACTTGAAATTAATTAAAGAAAGGAATTTCTAAAGGGCATCTGCTAGCAAAATAGCCGGTTGATTCTACTATCTTGTAATTGGGTTAACGGTTTAATGGAGCTAAACAATTTCTCCAAATGTTTGCTTGCAACTTATAGCGGTAGTAAATTTGCGGAAGATATTCCTGTATTAGCATAGATATTTTTAGGAGTTGAAATATACGAACAATTATTTTATTTAAAAACATTCAATTGAATTGATGTGCATTAAGCGACCAGCGCATTAGAATTCATAATAAATCTGAAACAACGTGAAAACAGTGTCCATATAATAGATTTTATAAAAAAATTTACAGAGCATATACTGTAATTTTGAAGAAACTTCAAAACCAGTTAGATAATTGAAAAGAGATAAACTTTACCTAATAAACTATATTTCTACTTCGATTTGCTTATGAAATTCAGGGGATGAAGCTATTGCTTCTTGACCTCTTTGATTGTAAACTAAAAGGTACTGCAGTTTTCTATACAAAACTTGATGCAGGCAGTTTCTGATATGGAGTAATGGAGCAATTGCGCTAACTAAATTGAAGTAAACAATCTGTTTCCATAAATCTACTTTACACTACATCAATGTAGAAAGTAGCAAATCTGATTCACATCGAAATAATTACACAATAACCAGAGATATTATATGTAATATCGCACGCTAAGCTACTTACTGCTATGTTACAGTGCAGCTACATCTGTGAATAATCGGCGTTCACGCTTTATACCTACCATTTTGGTTTTAGTAACAGTATCACACAACAAAGGAAAGCATTGCTGAGGTTTTCTTATTTTCAGTTCTAAAACCCTTTTACGTATTTTGTGTGCGTTCGTTGGGTTTTTGCGTTTTATGAACTGCAAGTTACGTATTTCAAATGCAATAGATAAGAAATAGTATAAATAGAGGTAGAACTAAGTTCAAGACTCCGAATACGTCCGACTTCAGTGGTGTAATGTTCGCACGCAAATAAAAAAATTCGTATAAAAAAAATCGTTTTCGGAGGTGACTAATTTATTTAGGTAGTCGGTAGCATTTTTTAGAGATTTTCGAATTGCCGAAAATTTTTCGTTTTAACGATTTATTAAAATAGAAAACCTCGAAAGTGATATTGCTTATAACGAATGAATATCGTTAGAATCAGTAGTTTAACTAGACGGATTTGAGAACAAAATTAAGCATAGAATCCCATGTATATCCAGGTATAATAAAATACGGGCGAAGCGATGGGGCTCCGGTGTCTTTGTTGGTCGATAGTTTGCTTACTGAAGAATGTGCAATGGAGCTCCTTAGGTCTTTGCCCTCGTCACCGTGCGAGCGCAGTATCGAGTGTCTTTGTTGGTAGATAGTATGGTGAATGGGGCTTAGCCCTCGTGGGGGCGCTCATGTATTTGATTGATGAAAAACGAGGCTCTTTAGAGCGTTGCCCTCATTTTTATTCTCGTCGCATTAGTTTATTGAAGAGATATTTTTAGATTAAGCAAAAATAAAACGTGGTGGATGACGTAATCATTCTCAAAATGTAGAATGCGGAATGGGGCTTCCTAGCGTGTTCTGCATGGGGCTGTGCTACAATAGGTCATTAACTACTTCGGAGAATTTTAGGTTAAGCAAAAATTAAACATGGTGAAAAAAATTTAGGTTACGCAAAAACGTGCACGTGGTGAAGAATTTAACGGTCCAATCTAGACATCAGCCCAATTTTTGGAAGGAACAGAATCGTCTGACCAGTGCACTTAATTTAAGAAACACTGTGGATTCAATGCATTATACTAATGTAAGCTAATTCTGAATTTCGCTTTCTAGTATTTTATAATTGATTTTCGATTGATGATTGATTGCGATAAAAGCAACTTAACAATCTTACTAGAACATTATAGAATAAGTAACAGGAAAGTATAGAAGCAAGTTCGAATAACAGAAACACAGATATTTTAGAGAATATTTCAAGAGCTCGTTCGAATATTTTGAAAAGCTCAGATAATAGTTTCAGTAATTTAGATAACTTAATTAATTGAAATATGGCAACCGAACAAACAAATTATCAATTGCCAAAATTACATATAGATTCCATTCCCTTATACGATGGAAACCCCTATCTACCTTGACAATATTTATCGAAAATTGTGAGAATGTAATTAAGGTATTCGCTAGTCAAACTAATATTCAATTAAACACTTTCTTACTTAGGGCTATCATAGGTAAAGAGGTAACTAGAGCTCAGATATTAATAGGTTTATGCATAGAGTTAAAAAATTTGAAAGAAGTCAAAAACGTGTTAAATTTATCTTTTGGAGATCAACGCGGTATAGATTGTCTTATTTAATATTTACTTAGTTTAAGACCAAATAAACATGAGACGCCATATAATTTTGGAATGCATTGCCAAGACGCAAGGAGTTTAATAACTGCAAAATTAAATTCATTGACCATTTCAGCCGAAGAGCGTACTATTAGACTTAAAAGTTATGATGACCTTGCGCTTAAAACATATATTTGTAGTTTGCCGGTAACCATTCAAACGAATGCTAGACTACGTAACTCCAATAGTTTAGAAAAAGCTATGAAATTAGTTATCGAAGAAGAAAATTTCTTATATTTAACACAGAGAAGTAGTAACCTAAATTCAAATTAAAATTTCAGACCCATTTCAAGAATGACACCTGGTAGATATCCAAATCACTCTAACATTCCATTCAGACAAAATTTTAACAATTTCAATTATAGATATTCAAATACATCTCAAAGGATTTCAGATTCGCAATTTTAAACGCAAGGGCATCATTTTCAAAACATAAACTCAAACAGATTTTACTCCCCTGTAGACCATCAGAGAACATAATCTAAGTTCTCATTTAAATAACAGGTTCGGTATGCAAGACTCACCACTTAATAACAAACAAGATTTTACAAGTGCATCTCAAAGATTTGCTCAAGTTCGCCCAAATAACACATCCAATTTTAATAAAGACGAACCGATGGTCACACCTTCCGGAAATACAACTATTAAACACCAGTTTCAATTTCAAAGGTTATATACTCAAAATATAAATAGATAAAACTGCAAAGATCCTTATTTGATAGAACGTGAGAATAATGTAAATACTGCAAACTGTAATGTTTATTGTGATAATAACAACCCTGGTCATTCCTTGGAAACACAACAGGTATCAAACTCAGCCGCTACATAACACCGGTAGAAATAATATCCACTTTTCGGATAACGCGTGTGAGAACATAAACTACAATGTTAATCATATAAATCCTACTTAACAAAATTTACTACAAGCCAGAACAAGGAGAGATGAAACACGTATACACATTCACCCAAGATTTACCATTTATTGTTATTCCTGAAATCAATGCTTTAGAAGCAAGATCTCTTACAAATAATTCAGGTGATATAGATGACTATATAGCAGAATTTTATGATTCAGATCAAGTACCGCAAGACAAAAATCAACTTGAAACAGAATGACTTAACGAACCTCAATTAAACACTCCTGAACCTGCATGGACAATATATATTCCTGATGATAACAACTTATCTACTCTAATGGAATCTCGAATCAAGGAATTGCTAATTTAGACCAAATTATAAATAACAAACTACGCCAGATTTTGGTTTACCCAAATTTGCATTACAAGACAGATGTAACGTTAGAAAATGAAACTGACCCCACAATAAAAGGCAAAATTTCAGAAATTGCTAATTACAAATTTATTTTGGATTTTCTATTTTATTATACAGACACTAGTAACATTTATTATTTACATTTCAACAAAGACAAATTGTATAATGACTTCAATGACGTACATCAACAGCATTTTTCTGAAAATGGGTTGAAGTTAGTTAAATGTAGCAAATTGATTAATACACTTAGACACAATGAAGAGTAGACAATAATAATTAGAAACTATCACGAAGATAAAAGGACTCACAGAGGAATAAATGAGACTTAAGAAAGACTCAAACAAAATTAGTACTGGAAACATATGAAAACTAGATGTCTAACTTTATCAATGAATGTCCATTGTGCCAAAGCAATAAATACGCTAGACAGACCCCATACATCCCAATAATGCTAATTAAAACTGCGAAAAACCATTCTAAATTGTACACATGGACGTATTTATTTTTGATGGAAAAAATTATTTAACATTAGTGGATGTTTTTACAAAACTAGTTCTAGCTCTTTTATAAGTGGAAAAACGGCAATAAATATTAGTCAAGCACTTATAAAATATTTTACTTCTTTCGGAATATCCGAACACATTGTGTGTTACAGGTTCGCCCTCTGTACAACCACGAGACGAATTGCAGCCCAGTTCTACAATTTAAACGACAACCCCGGACTTCTACCTCTTTGCTTAGGCACAGCTCAAATAAAAACTGATTTATTTTTGGACATTTATTCAAATTTATAATATTGATAACATTACAAAATACTTTTTGGCTTTAAAGGCTCAATACGAACAAATTCAAAATATACTTTCAAAATTGCCCGACGTATTCCAATACAACCAATCATTTCACAATTCGTATTACAAGGTCCAAATTTTGGAGAATAAAATTGTTACAGTTACAGTTAATATAATTAAGTTCGCTTTGGAATAAAAGATCAAAACGATATATTTTTAACGGTGTAGGCTCAGCAGTAAAGTTTCTTACGGGAAATTTAGATTATAACGATGGAGAAAGATACGATAACATTTCGTTTTTAACTGATAACCAATAAAAATTAAAACTTTTAATTAATCATCAAATCACTCTATTTCAAACTTCCCTTCAGAATTTCGAAAATAATTCTAAAATATTAGCTAACAATCAATATATCCTTAAAGCTCGAATTGAGGAAATTTCAAAAGAAATTAAAAATTTAACTATTTCATTATTTTGCTCTAGAAAGATTACCTTTGCAATTCGCCACAAATTTTCAGATTTTATATGATCTGTGGAACGAATCGAAGTTGCTCTTACTTTTTCCAAATTAAACATTTTTCATAATGCTATGATAGAACCCCATGACCTATTTTCTGAACTAACCACAGCCAGTAGCAATTATAAGGCAAGAAATTCCAACTTGAATTGACAGTACATGATAGGTTGCTATTCGAAAAAATCATCAATATTAAAAGCTACAGTAAAGTTAACAGTATTGTAAATACTCCCTGTATGTTTGTTGTGGTTTGTTTTGTATTTTTCTTAATCTTCTTTGGGAAATAAACTACTCAAAGTTGTTAAAATCGTTTTTATTTACGTTTCGATTCATGACTTAGGATCGTTGTCAAAATAATAAAAATTTTTAAGGTTGACATTCATGACACAAATTGAAGATGACTTTGATTTATTAATGTTTGATTTGAATACATTAGAAGAATGAGTGCCTGCAATTAACAGTATTGTGTTTATCTTGGAAGTACCAATTGTTGAAATGGATAATTATATCTATTATCGTCTTTATCCATTACCAACCCCATCTCAGACGTCTTGCAACATGATCATCCCTAAAGCAAAATACCTTGTGTTAAACGACTGCACCTATTCATTTCCTGACACAAATTGCTATGAAATCACTCAGGAAGAATTTATTTGTCATCAAATGCAAGCATCAAAAATCACTTCAACAGCACCATGCAAAATTGAACTAATAAGATACGCCGATAATATACCCAATTGTCACCAAATTCCTGTATAGATAACCACAAAGAAAATTCAAAACTGGAAATGAACAAATGGATCATTGTAGTGCCTTATAAGTTAGTTGTTATACAAAAGTGCGAAAAAGTGAAGCACTATTACAATAAACAGTAGCTATTTGGTAGAGCTTAAAAGTTCTTGTGAAGTGTTAATCGATGAAGTAGCGTTAAAAACTTCTGTTAATGAAATTTCTAGTTATAAGAATATAGTATTACTACAAGCTGGAAGTTGCAATTTTCCTTCAAATCTTGTAAATCATCCTACTGACTGCGCCAATTACAGCTTGTGCCTTGTTAATTGGTTGCTTAAAAGCCGTTAATCGTTTAATTTCTAAAAGATATAATACAATTATTATTTATTTATTAAATCACAAAAATGAACATTTGTATTTAACAGAAAAGTAACATTAAAACATCAGAGGTTCGTACACATCTACGCATCTGTCACATACCCAGTCTGTTGCTCACGGCTCGGTTTATATAGACCAGGATCTTCATATCTTACTTTTATTAAGTAATTTATTAATTCTCAATCAAGACTTTTACAAGGTTCTGGTGTCCTCATATATCAATCAATCTTATTTATTTAGGATACGTAAATATTCGTTAATCTAGTCTTGCAACCACCACGTAGTTTAGTTAGGTTAACAAAACAAGTTACAATTATCATCAGTCTTGTACCATATGCCGCCGGGGGGATCAATAATTCAATGATTACCCTTATAGTCTAAAAAGGTACTTAAATTTAAATATATATTTACTTTCGCATTAACATTAATCTTGATCAAATAATAACTCACGCAGATAGTGAAATATGTAGGCTGTGGAAATTTTAGGTAAATGTATACGTTAGCTCAGAATAGGAAACATGGAGGTACGCGTATAACCAGTTCGAGGACCGAAGACCTAATAATGATGATGATGATGCTCATAAAACAATTGCTAATTTTGAAATTTTGTGTGCTGCTTGAGTGGGATTCATCATAAGATTGTTCGAGTATAAAACGTTTTCGTTTACGAACTCGAGTTTCTTGATACGATTCGTCAATTTCGTATGTTCGGGCTAATGTTATTCCTTATGTTTCGTGATTATAAAAGTTAACATTCTTTCTCAATTTTTTAATATTGTTAATTGTAACTTTAATCATATCTGAAGCAATGCTGAAATTGATATTTGCTTTTTCAAGATATACTGTCAAACTATTTAATTTGTCTAATAGATTCTCCAAAATTATCAACTTTAAAATAATTCAAACGTATTAATTTGTGTCAAAAGTCCTTTACATACTGTTTTATTTTTTGGTGTAGTATGGACTTGGCTTTCCAAAATTTAGTCCAGAGCGATTATAACAGTTTTAAGACAATTCTTTAAAGCAAAAACAGCGTCATGGTGACTGTACATCTAGTGTCACTTAGTCTTCTTAAAGTGTGTCTTTTTCGTCCATATAGTTTCATTTGAGGGTCTTCAAAGAGATGTAACTGCGGTAAACTACTTGCTAAAGATGTATATTTACTTTCTAAACAACCGCAAAATTTTTTGAAGCTTTCATGTCGCATCTAAAGAAACTAAATTTAATCGTTAAGCAACACAGTGAATATACATGGTTTTGGATTAAAATTCCGTTACTTTTTGTTGTAAGCCAGACAGGTGACCTGCCATACTTGCAGCACCATCATACGCTTGACCACGGCAATTTTTAATATCCAAAACAAGTTTATTAAGTTTTTAATTTTTTAACTAAAAAACGCATTAGATGATAACCTCTTTATGTCAACAAACAACAGAAACCTATTCATTGCAAATCCATCTTTTTAACATACCTAACCAAATGACAATAGGTCGATTCTACTAATGTCAATAGTAGAATGAACAATTAGTGTTAAGTATCGTGCATCTTCGACAGCACTACTAATTTGGTTTAAGCAATAATTTCCCAAAGTCGTAATAAATTCGTTTAAATTTTCCAACTTAGATAACTTGCGGTACCTATATTTTTGTTAGAAAGATATTCTCCTAATGCTAGGTCGTATTTTAATAAAAAACGTGACAATTTCAAAAAATTTCTGTGATTTTGGGTATAATCTAATGTTTCTCCCGATGACGGCGGAAAGCTAAGACTTTCTTTGCTAAAATTATGGTTAAAGTGAATTTGCTTTCTTTTGTTCAATTTCAACAGCTTTTAAAGGTTCTTTTGCAACCGTTTTGAAGTATAAACTTTGTACATACATAAGCAGACACACAAGACTTGTGTATGGGTGAATTTTCATGCAACTTAATTTTTAGGAACTTCTGCGGAGATTGTCAATAAATAGTTTTGTGTTGGACCAATTTTTATGAAACTGACTATCAGTACTAAGCGTTTTACCAAACAGGAAACAAATATGGCAAAACATTTTATTACTCCGAGAAAAATATACCACCCAAGATTGTTTTTCATAACAATCTTTTAAAAATGCCGTTTCGCCTGGAACGTAAAAATATAATTATTTTTTAAACCGGGTTGGCATGGACCGGACTTTATTATTTCTCGGACTAAATCTGGTGTAATAATGCGGTTTACAAAAAAAATGGACCAGTATGATGTTCCTTACATAAATTGAGACCTAAATATGTGCTTTCCTCACCTGAATCGGCGCATTCCATTTCAACCAACTCTATCAAAGTATTTTTCATAATCTTCGTTTGAAATTAAACCACTAATGGTTGTTAAAATCGTCTTTATTTTCGTTTCAATCCATGACTTAAGATCGTTTTCAAAATAATAAAAATTTCAAGTTTGACATTTATTACATAAATTGAAAGTGACTTTAATTTATTAATGTTTGATATATTTGGCTTGAATACATTAGGTGAAAATTTTAAAGTTTAAAAGAATGAGTGCCTTCAATTTGTGTTGAATCTTGGGAGCGACTTTGATGTAGTCAATACGCTTAATGTGAAATCAACTGATTAATTTTTATACAGTTAAATTTTATATAAATTCAATAAGTTGAGAATTGGAAAACATTTTTTAATCCGCTATAGGATCGCCTCAGATCGATATAAAATATTCGCAGAACAGCATTGGTATCTGACAAGTGTAGATCTGCCTTAGGGTCGCTTCGGAACCATGTAACAGCAAAGGAAGTTTTTTAGTCGGAGAAAATCAGGCACTACCAAAGGGGTAGCGTGAATTATAATAGACTTTCCTCCTCAAGATAAATATACAAAATTGCTGCTTAAGCCTTACGGTAACGTAATCGCACACTACTTTAATAACTATCCTCCCAATCGTATAAATAGGAACATGTTAAAAAATGTTTTCCAATCCTCAAGTTATTAAATTTATATGAAATTTAACTGTATAAAAATTAATCAGTTGATTTCACGTTAAGCGTATTGGCTACCTCAAAGTCGCTCCCAGGGTGCAACACAAATTGAAGACACTCATTCTTCTTAAAATTTTCACCTAATGTATGTAAGCCAAATATATCAAACATTAATAAATCAATGTCACCTTCAATTTATATAATAAATGTCAAACTTGAAATTTTTATTATTTTGACAACGTCCTAGGTCATGGATCAAAATGTAAATAAAGACGATTTTAATAACTATGAGTGGTTTAAATCCCAAAGAAGATTACGAAATATACAAAACAAACCACAACAAACGTACAAGGTTATCTAGCAACGTAATCTTATTTATCTACAATGACTATCTTTTTGCCCTTGTCAGCCTTTAAATAATAACTTTCTGTGTTAGCTGTAATAATAAGATGGTATTTGCAGCTTGTTCTGCGTAGTCAACTGTTTTGAGAAAATTATTTTCTAACACTTTAGATTCGTTACTAGTGTTTCAACGAATTAAAAATTAAAGAAAAGCCACGTCTGAAAAATAAAGGAAACGCGCCAATTAACTAATAATCTGTTGCGTTGATTGCTATTATGCTACACATATTTGTATGAAATTTTACATTGTCTAGGAATTCCGTAATTACCGTAGATCTAGCCCAATTCAACTACAAATTTCTTAATGATTAATAGGTTGGCATGTTCTGCTAAAGGCTATTAGAAGCGAACATTGAACTGCGTCATTGCTCCATGAAAGCTAAACGATTTACTTTGCCCCAAAATTTCTCCTTAAAAAATTGTAAAAGCACTTGAACGGTTTATTTGCACAGCAATTCTGAACGCTTGACCATATCTTGCCAATTGGTATTATTTTACAAACGCATTCCAGAAGCTTTAGCGGTTGGATTTGCAACACCATACTCGAAACCATATATACTTCAGAAGTTTATAGTCTAACGGAAGCGCTCTCCAAGAGCGGAAAGTTACTTCAAAGTAATCAATCTCGTTCAAAAGTTGATAGCGGTTTCGGTTACTAGTAGACGACTACTTCAGCTAACTATGCAGCATGATAATTTTTTTTATACCCGCAATATAGCGCTCAAGATATAACATAATAAAACGACTCTTAGAAAATGTAAATAATGGCGAGTCTTCCTTATGAAAATGACTGCAGGATAGGCGTCGAATTTCATTGCTATAAAGTGACTGAATAAAAAATGCTTATAACGAAAGTTTCAAATCTGTTTGCTATCTAATTATTTCAGCTAGCTCTCTTCAAATAAAACAACTAAAATCATAAATAAGATTTATAATGATAGAAAATATCCTTTAACAGACAATTAATACATCCACAACAGCTTTTTCAAACGAAAAAGAAAATCAAAAACCACATTTGCTCAAAAAAGAGCGAGGATTTCAAAAATAATTTTTACTTTAAGAAAACGCTATGGCGTATTACTTTTCTCTTTAAAATGATTTGGTGCAAATCCCGCACGAACGCCACTGACAAGAATAAAAAATTTATATTGTACATCAGAAATTGACTTTTGATGTATAGAAGATGCATACTACGTTTCACAAAAACATCTAGGGTTATACCAACGTTATCATAAAAAAATTCTTTTCTTAAAACTTTACCGTCCTGTATCTCAATATTTACGACGTTAAGGACATACGTTCATATGAAGTTTCTTTTTCAAAATGGATTCAGGAATATCCTCCTCAAATATAAGCATCTTATTAACAAACAGCCTGTATATAGCTTAAATCTTGACGTGACGCTTTAGCACGCAAATTGGTCGCGCGTTATTGGACCATGAAAAGTTCTTGGCATTCCAATCATTAGCAGAATCGTTAGGTTTTTATTTCTCAACTTGCAGTGTTAGTGCTTTCATGAATTCGACCTTTTTATTAGGGTGATTAGTATACAAAAATTCGTCGATAATTAAATTTTTCTGAGAATTCTAATATATAACTTCAGATAGTTTCTAGACACGGGTCTGTTAACTTGCTTTTAATCAGTTTGTTTTAATTCGGCGAATAAAAGTACGGTATCATGCACTTCATTTAAGCTCACCTAGCATTGAGAATAAACCGTAAAATTTCTGAAATAACTGATAAAGAATTGATTGTCTTTTGTATTAGTATGCGACGCCGCATAATACTATATGTGGGACAAGAATGAATATGAGTCACGGATAATTGGAACCAGGTAACAAGGTGATAAATGCCGAAATCACAGACGCTAATTAGATTTTCGGAGAAACCTTACATCATCATGTTCCACATTTTTCCAGTAAGCTTTTAGAAACGAATAAATTTGTATGTATAGGAAGCGTTTATTCATAGGGAGGTATTTCATTGATTGAGAGATTTCATTCGTGCGAGCACAAAATATTAATTTGATTTAACCGCAAGCGGTTGCTACAGTATTAGAGTATGTAGCAAACATACTGTAATGAATAAAAAAGCGATGTTTTAAACGTGCCTTAGAAAGAAAAATGGAATTCATTAATTACGATGAAGAGGTAAAATTCCTCAATATTAAGCTATTTTAATAAAATAATCGAAAGGAAGATTTAACCAAAAAATGTACTTTTATTAATTGTTTAAAATAAAATTTTTAATATGAAGAATTTTGTAAACTGATTGGACATTAATTTAAAATAAGAATATATTATAATTAGGAAGAGGGCTTTTGTCGATTCAGCAAGTATCACCTTTAGATTTGTTTTTAACTGATTTATATTTAATGTATGCCATGATAATAAGAGTATTTGGATCTAGTTTAAGATAGTCCTAGTAATTTTTTTTGTGTGAGGGATTTTTTTACCAGGAGTTTGTGTTCAGAGTTCGAAATACTCTGACCTTTTTTTAAATAGATTATACGTCAAGGATTTTTTCTGGCCAAAACAAATCTTACAAGCGTGAAAATAATTTATAACCAGAAGAATAAGTTTAATTCTGTAGATTTAAAATAAAGTAAGAAAGAATGATTTTTATCGAGTACTTTCTAGAAATTATTTTATGTTAGAAAGAAACGATGTTGTAAATGCTTTTGTATGAAAGAAAATAATTCATATTGTATAAATGCTTTGTGATATTGCTGCGTTTTATTTCATTTTGAAAACTGTTAGTTCCGTTGAGTTAGCCAGGCAAAGTTAAAGAAAGGAAGGTAAGGGAACCAAGTTCAAATTTTACAAATCGCTGTATCTGTATCACAGCACCCTTTTAACAACGCCTCAAAGCGAGGCCGTGTCATACCAATATATATTCTCAATTTTTTTGTTTTGCCTAGTAATTCAGGTAGAAGCGCATTGTTTGTTTGTCCACTATGTACTACAGTTGACATATTTAGCACACAATTTTTTGAAAAACATCATTTTTATATGATTTTATTAAAAATATTTAACGTCCTCATCAACTTGTTTATTCTTTTCTGATTGTGTTATTGCGTTTCAAAAAAAAACGCAGCCACCTTTTGATGACGTGAATGTATTAAAAATATTAAAATTAAAAAATATTTATACAAAAATATTCAAATTATAATTCTAGTAGCTAGATGGTTGATAAATAATTTCTTCCGATCCTGGTGCAGATTCGTACACGTATCATAATACTTTTTAAAAACCGCCAAAGAACGATTCCCGAAAACGGTAGATAGTGAAAAATCAGTCTACAGAGATAATTTTCTAAGCAATTTTTGGGGAAAGCGACTCAAATGCTTTTTTACATCCTACAGAACTTCCACATTCAACAGTGATGTTGGACCTGTGCTTTTTCGATCATCTAACCCCCCGTTTCACGAAATTTATTAATCAAATGCGGCATTGTCAGCCTACTATATAGAAACTGTAGTTTTGGCAAAGTTTAACTGAACGTCGTCTTTCAATCGTTTGTAAGATTTACATGGATAATGTCTCAAAAAAAAAATACACGTTTGTTTACGGAAAACAGCATAATTGGCACAATCAAGAGGAATGGATACTGGAATAGCAATATTGCAAGGTACGAATATTTTAACTACTACAGGTTGTTAACCTTGCACACATGTGTAAAAATAAAAATCCACCGATATTTTTGATCTAAGTTGCATATTTTATTAAAGCTCCGCTAATTTATGCATATGCATGTTATTCAATTATTGTAAGAAACAAGCAGAAATGAAAGCAGCTACAACAACATAATTGAAAAAGTTACATAGGCTTTGTTTCAGTAATTAGAATGTCTTTTGAAGGTAGCTTTAAACAAGGAAATTATTGAGAACATTACTGATTTGAATTAGCTTAATAAAGCTTTATAAAACATGATTGATGTAAATTATATGTTGCTCTTTATATTCACAGAAGTTTATTGAGTGGTGGAGCAATAAACCACTTAACTTTGTCAAAGCACTTATAAAACTCAACACTTCATCATTATTGATTGAGTTCCAAGTTCGTTAAATTTTGACAACGCTTAAGTTGATCGAAGATATATTCGGTAATGGTATTATTATGTTGAATTTACAAAACATAATGAAAATTTTTTGAAACAATTTTCTTTAGCTTCTCTTGTAACATTTCTTTGGAAATGTTAGAATTAGAATTGAATTTCATTTAATACATCTTGTAATGT
Organism: Platerodrilus igneus; assembly: GCA_036346225.1. Lineage (NCBI taxonomy): Eukaryota > Metazoa > Arthropoda > Insecta > Coleoptera > Lycidae > Platerodrilus > Platerodrilus igneus. The sequence goes on from JARFIW010000791.1 coordinate 12,319,329, forward strand.
AGAAATTTTAAAAATATTTCTCCATTACTTATCTAAGGGAAAATACGTGCGTAAAGTTAGTACATAACCTAAAAGAAATTTTCGGCTTATTTTAATAGATTAATTTATTTTAAACATAATCCAACTTAACTTCATTTAATAATATCTGTGTTACAGGAATTTTAATAATTTACTGGTTACTATTCGTAGCGGGTAAAACCACACAGTGTGCAATAAATTCATAGTTTATACCTAGGGATTTCACAAAAGCCATACTTTTTGTGACTTTCTGAAGGGTTATGTAATCTAGGTGTTTTTCCAGTGTTTGCGTTGTTGATTAACAGTTTACTCGTGTATTTTTTTTTGATCCCATACTTTTATACACACATGTATTTCTCACAGTTTGGGTTATAGAGTACTATCATTTGTGTAGGCGAAATCCAAAACATTGCAGGAAAAAATTAAACAAGCGTTGAGTGGTGGGGATATTAATTTTGAATATTTTACCGTGACTAGAGTTGCTTGCAAAATTAAAATTACACATACTTCGTTCCAACATGTCGATGTAAACACATGGTGTCATTAGCGACTGTTAGAGAGCTTCAAATAAAGGAGTTGTACATGGCTCCTTGAAGAGTTAGAATATTACAACAGGGAGTCAAGTTGTGCTAAGGGCGAATGAAGCCAGAAATTGTTGAATTTTGAACTTCCCGGTAGGGACGAGAATTCCGTAACGAACTGAGGGTGCATCAGCAACTAACTACAGTTGTGCGGGAGTGGGTACCTATAGAAACAAGTAAAGAAATAGAAGGGAACTGGGAAATTTAAAAATAAATTTGTGCAATTTCAAGTTATACTACTAAAACTGCTTACCCCGAAGGGTTTATAGAACTATCCTATATTTATCTTCACGTTTTGCATCAGTTTAGACAAATTTCTGCCTCTTATGGGCAGTTTTCCGCAAAACAGGGACATCAGGGATGTAGTAGTGGTAGCATGCGGTGTTGGAAGTGGCGAGGGTAGTTTAGGAAACTCGAAACGAGTTATGGAAGAAAATTGTTTGTTGCTAGGGTTGGAGGTAGAAAAGTCAACGGTAGAAAAAGAAACATCATGGGTTGTCAGAATATTCACGGTAGAAAGAAAAAAAGTATTGGCTGTACGAGAATCAACCTTACGAAAAGAAACACAAGCAGAGCACACTTCAGTTACATGAGATAGAGGGACAGAATTAGATAAAATTTGATCGATGTTAGATGAAGAACTAGAAGTATCACAGCTATGGACGAAAACAGCATTAGATGTAGGAGTATACACATTAGTAAAAGGAGCAGAATCCGCTAACACTTGAACCATATTACATAAAGGAACAGAATCAGGTAGAAGTTCATCAACGTTACAAGAACAGACAGCATCAGGAGGAAATCAACAACAGTATATAAAGCAACATCAGCTAGAAGTTCATTAACCTTAGCTAAAAGAACAGAAGCAAGTAGAAGTTTGTCAGCATGAGATAAGAAACACAATCAGAAAGAATTTTGTCAACATCAGAAAAATGAGTAAGAGCAGGTAACGTTTCATCAACGTCCGAAAAATGAGTAGAATCAAGTAAGACTGCATCACTGTTAGACAATGGAGTAGGAAAAGACAAAACCTCAGCCACAATGGGAACTGATTCCTTAACAGTAGTAGATAACGAAACATGATCAGGTAAAACTTTGACGACAACAGCAACAGGCATTATAGCTACGGGTTCTCTAACTTCAACAGGCCCTTCTCTATTCATATTAAAAATTATCTTCACTTCAGCTACGGCTGTTATTGCCGGCACGACAGAAATTTCTTGAGTCGAAGCATTTAAGAAAGTAGGAACATGTAAAATTTTGAAGCAAACGGCAACAAACATTAAAGATACAGGTTCATGGACTTCAACAGGACCCTCTCTGACTGAATTAGAAATTATCGTCACCTCAGCGACATGTGTGCTTGCAGACACGACAGGAATTTCTTGGGTAGAATCGTTTGAGAAATCGGGAACAAACTCTTGAGAAGCTATCTGCCAGTCACTAATTCGAAGTATGGGTTGTAAGGGTGGTATGGGGCGAGAGTGAATAAGCAGGGCGAGCGCAAGGAGAAGTAGAATAGGGTGTAGAACTAGAAACGGAAGAAATTTTGTTCAAAGTTATATTTGTTGGAGAAGGATATGTTTCGATAGTAGGAGCCGGATGACCTAGATGAGGTACAGAAAAGAACGTGGAATTAGAAGCAGAAGAAGTTTGGTTCTTAGAGCTGAGAACAGAATTGGAAGTATGATTTGAAGACCTATTACTAGTAGTAGGATGACAGTGCGGACAGTTGCGGCGAGAAACTCCCTTATATCCGCAACCATAACAATGGAGTATTTGAGGACGAGTACAATGGGTCGAAACATGACCAGGTTTGTCGCAATTATAGCAGATAATATGACGAGTAGAAGTAGAACTAGAAAAAAAAACAGTAGAACGTACGGAAAAAGTATCGGATCTAACCGTAGGCGTAGGAAAAATCTTAACAACTTGTTCATGTGAAGCAAAAGTATTTTCCTCGGTAGTAGCAAACTTATAAGCAAAATCTGGGGGTTCAAAATGTTGATTCGGTAAATTGGACAACGACTTCTAGTCAGAAAAGCTATGCCGGTAACCACAGTACCAAAGTAATGCTTTAGCCTCGAACAAATCCACAGCAGACTCAAATAACTGCAATTCGGACACATGGTGATTTCGTCGGAGTTTTTCGACCCGTCTCAAAAAATCATGTACGGTAAGAGTGTTCGGGGCTCCGGAAAATTTTAAATTCCACTCCCACACTGGAAGACCTTGGTAGGAAGCCAAAAAGAAGTCATTTGGAATACAAACAAAAAAGAAATTGGTAGAAAGTAAATAATAAAGGCTAACCGTAACTCGATAGAAGCAAAAAAAAGTATTGCGAATACAGGACAATCCAAAACATATCCGACGGGTAAACTTCAGGAACACTAATAGGAACGAAACAACAAAATAGAAATTAGAATAGGGCGGTAGAATAAAAGAAAAATCGGAGAAAATAACTAACTCTACACTTGATTGGAAGAACAAAATATACAGAGAGGGAAAGAAAGAAAAAAAATCTTGGGCACCAGCGTTTTCAATGGACCAGGATTATTGGCGAAAACACAAGTCCAATAATCTGAAATTCAAGAAGATCGAAACACACAGTAAGAAAAGAAAAGAAATAAATACAAGTTCGAGCGTAAAGGACGAAAACATAAGTATTATCAGGCCGAGAAAAGGATACGGTAGTAACTTGGCCCGCAAACAAAATAAATCAGGCCAGAAGCAAAACAGAAATTTGACCAGAAATTAAGCGGAACTAAATCGGAACACCAATTAACGAAAACCAAAATCGAAGCAACAGAAAAATTAACTACAACAAAATCGGAGCCAAAGTTGACGAAACAAAATCGGAGCATAAGAAAATTAACTAAACAAACTCGCAGCTCCACGTCAGGGCGCAAGAAATTATACTACGTTAAGCGACGTAGTCTAAAAAAAGAAAATAAAAATGAGGAAGAAAAAGAAAAAATTGACCGGGCTCAATCGATGAGTGGGCGCGGTTTTATATCTTCAAAAAAATTAAAGGAGGCCTGAAATAAAAATATACTCACTTACGCACAATCAAACATTTACAAACTAAATAAACCTCTAATTTGAAAAAAAAACAAAATTATATACAAAACACAATAGTATCAAAAATGACAATTCGTAGGTACACAATATACATATTTACGAATAAAAAAAAGAATCATTTTTAACAATGCGAACTGCAGTTTTTAGGTCAACCCCTATATTAATCTTTAAACAAGAAAAAGGAACAAAATTACCCCACTAAAAACCACAGCTCGAAATCAGCATTGTAAGTACGGAATTCTATACATAAAATTATCTTAATAAAGAAACCATTAAACATTATAATATCCTTACACATACAAACAAACAGTCATTTTACTACCAACAAGTTGATGCATCCGTAGACCCGTGTACATATGTTGTTTCCAACAACTACCGAGTACCCATATAAGAAAATTAGTGTATAAACACTTACCCTCGAGTCACCACCGTCGGGTTGGCTCCTACCGTCTGTAAAAACGGTGCGAAAGAAAAGTGCGCGTGATCCCGCCTTGGGGTGGTCTTCCCATCACAATAAGGGGCGACCACTCATTGTGGCTTTAAGGACCACCGGAAAAGCTATAGTAATTATAAATAAAATTAATTTATTGTCGCCGAAAAGTACAATTTTATAAAACCCATAAATATTTACCACGCTGTAAAGCGTGCTCGAACTTTTCATACAGAAAAACGGAAACAACCAACCATTCTACATGCGTTCTCGTTGTGTAGATTAAAAAGCAAGTAATAATTAATTTCGTTTCACTAATGACCAGAGCTCACAGTAATATTGTTGTTAAGGAAATAAAACTGGAAAAACACGGTTTATTGGGATAATACGGGGCTTTAATTCGACGAAGCTTTCAGTGGAAAACACGTAAGAATCAATTATCAGATACCTAGAACCAGTTATCGCCTGTTTAATTTTAGCATAAACTTTACGTTCAGGAATTCTTAGGAGTAGGTATTATTAATTAGGCTCTAGGATGTAACAATAGGAATCGAATTTGTACAAATAGATAAATGAACTAACACGTGAAAGGGTTATTTTGATTTACTAAATTACTTTTCGTTTTTAACGCCAAAGGGATTTGAGTTGACAATTATTAGACCGCATATTTCTTATTAACAGAAAAAATGTACGGAATGTTCAAAATAAACGTAACATACTTGTGAAATTTGGTCTTACCAGTAAAACAACTTAAGCGCCAAAATTACTGGAAAATGCGACTTATTGAACAAAACAACAGTGCAGATAATAACTAATGAGCGAAGATTAATTATATTTAAAATTTCAGAACTCTACCATTATTGTGTCGAGAAATACACAAATAATTATGTTTCCTGTAAAATTCATTCAATGGTGCTTACGATGTTTTGCCAAAAACCAGTCGTTTTAGTGATACTTATTGCTTTAATTAGTTGATGTAGAAGATGTGTTGTACATGTGTTGCTAAGTAAGTTCACGTGTTAAATTTATAATGCCTGTGTACAAAATAACCTTGTTAAAATCTTTTATGTAGTGATTTAAATAGGAAAAACAAACTATACCGATGTCAAAGTATTTCCTGCACCTATTCTTGAATTGCAAAAGTGTAATTCTATAAAATTTAAAGTTTAAACTATTCGATTTCCTTTTTTATAAACCTCGTGTAAATCTACTAAATGTAGTTTTTTTCCTTTGAGATAATTTCTAAACTCTAAATTCCTTTAATTGCACTAGCGATGTGCACAAGTAACAAGTACTAAAGTATTTATACAATCTTTGGCTGATCTAATGTGTAACAAAATTATTAATTTGACAGAACTTAAGCAAAAATGTTATTTTAATGTGACGCAAGCCACAATATTCTTCATTTTGGAAGTGCAAAATAAATTAAAGTGAGGCATAAAAGTGTCCTCAAATTATGCGGTGCTATGTTGCGATGTTATATTTCCAGATACAGCCCCATAAAATAGTAATAGAAAAGGGGTTTCATAGTTCCAATGTAACTTATGTAAGTTAGCTTTGTATATTGTTCATCTGGTAGACATTGTTACGTTGCAGGGGTTTTGGCGTCTTCCTTTGGGATAGTTTCCTATGTTCAGTTATTTAATTAAATGCGGTGGGGGCTGTCCTTTTTGACTTTTTGACTAACGACTGCACCATGCTCTTGCGGAGTTTAATCACTCAGAGGTTTAATCCTTTCTAGTGCCTTTTGTCATTATTCTTTTACCTTGGGTTCACTTATATCTACAGAAATTCCTCACAAAATTTTAAGAGATAATTTTCTTATTACCCTATTAACTCTTCGTTAAACTTTGCTTATATTTTCGCACAAAGCAAAAGTTGTATGCTCGTTTAAATATTTTTATGACAGTGTGTTGGAAGTTCTTTATATCAGTATGATTCTACTGCTTGTTTCAAAACTGCCCTACACCTAAAGAAAGGAAAAGTCTAGCGATTTTTCAAGGGTCAGTATCCACATAATGATTTGCTGCTAGTGATTTTTAAATGCCCTAAACTAATAAAAAAGCGAAGATTACTTTTCTAACGCAATAGAGAGCGCTGGTTTAGCGGTAGCTTTCGAAATTGGTATGACTACACTGTTCGTTTCAAACACTGTTTTCAATTTTAAGGAGGGAGCGGGGTGCCATTTTCAAGAGGTCAGAAGTCTGCTTAATAATTTGTTCTTGGCAACCTATCAATGTTCCAAACCGACTGAAAAGCACAAAATGTTTAACTAGCGTAATGGTAGCTGTTGGTGTGGCGAAAGCTTTTATACGACCCGTTTCAAAAATTGATCTTGACCAAACAATTACAGGGGAGAGCAGCGTAGTGATTCTAAGGACAAACCACTATGCACTTACACAAAAGTGTAAATTAGTTAAGTACAAAACCGCATGTGTAGGAGATATTACGATAGATTAAATGAAAGAATATTAGTTTTCCTTTACTTTTCATAAAAATCGTAATCCGTTAAGATTATCAGAATTGACTGAACTACATTTTCTTAAAAAATATAGCTAAGAATACAAACATTTCAGATTAGAATGAATATTACAAACTTCTGTGTCCAACTCAACACTATCTTATCCTAATTTGTTATTTCGAAGTAGTACTGTCACGTATAGTCTTGTTAACAAATATTTTCTTAACGTGTGAAATATTTACCCAATTGTAATTGCTTCCGGCATTCGTAAGCCTGCGAAATCCATCTAACATTGATATTAGTGTTAGTAGAGTACACAGTGAAGGTACGATTAAAAGAGAACTCGCGATATCCCATCCGCTATATATTTCATTAGGAAAGTAAATTACGGTTTAATTTTCTTAGAAATATTTAAGCTTTAATCAGTAAAGTCTACTAAAGGTGGAAGATCTTAAGAGCGACAACCATAAAAAGTTAACTATCTCTACATTATGAAAATGCGAACAAGTTGCTTTAATATTATATGTAGCAAGATAAATGCGATACCACTTTAAGGGGCGATATGATATTTTTCTACAGGGTGATTCACAATATCATAGAAATATTTTAGCTGATGCTCTAGAAAAGGAGTTAGATGGATATTTACGCATAAATAGTTATTTCTTAATAAATACAACTCAAAAGTGTCTATACTTGTACGTATCAAGTAAAGAAGCGACACACCACAGAAAGTGCATTTGCGAGAAACTGACTTTAATTTTTCTAATCAGCAGGTCATTTTAATCAATGAAAGTGTGAATTGCGCACAAACTTCTCAACCTTCTGAGAATACCTATTTCAAGTGATGTTTAAAAGAGGAAGTGGAGTAATTATTTGTGCAAAAGCACGATTTCTTCAAAATTAAAAACTTTAAACAAATGTTCATGGAATGTGCGTAGTTACGTGCTTCTGTGCTTACAAAAGGTGTTCAAAATGCCACCTATTTAGTTGAATACACAAACGTGCTCTTCTGTGCACGTTCTGTGTAAGAGTTTAATAAAGTTTGCATTATCGTTTTCTTTTAGTTACAGTAATGAAGCTCACAACGGACTATAAATGTTGTTTAAATGTTGAAAGTGGTGCTGTGCCAGTTTTACAATAGTCCATAAACAATCAGAAGAAAATCCATATTCATTTTAACTACACTGCAATAAGTTACACTGATACAGAATAACGCAATAAAAATAGTTAAATTACTATCTCATATATTGCTATAGCGTTACTATTGTTGCGAAATGGTGCCCAATGTTAGTGGGCGGCGCCTAAATTCTAGGCACAGTGTGTGAGCTTTTGCTCTTTTTACTCACTATTATTTATAGAATATACAGGAGAAAACAATTATAGGATCAATATATATTCAAGTTAATAAGTCTTTGTCAAATTCCATGGGGCGATGGCTTCCAGAAGACGTCGTAGCTTACTGCAGTCGTTGAGTATAGGAGGCGTTAGCGTCGTGGTGCATAGCACTACTTGTGCTGTCCAGCAGACTATGATTTAAGCAACGCTGTTTAAGATGTGGACATAGGAAGCGTCAGGTTCTATCGGGAGGCTGTCCTGCAGGTGGTGCTAGAATTACTAACTCCGTTATAGATCTCACCGTCTAACTCTACCGGGAGGCTGTTTTGGAGGTAGCGTTGGCACACGCACTCGGGGTCATTGCAATAGTTGACTTCACGAAACGTCGTGGATGGTCCTGGAGGCGGCTTGGGCGAGCTCGCGTCGTGGAGCTTGTCGGTGCAGGACGCGGTGGTCGATTCTTTTGTATGGCTCCTGTTAGCAATTAAACGGTTGTAGGAACTACCACTCTGAGGGTAGTGGTAGAGAAGACAGGAGCTGTGGAGGCGGTGAGGATTGCCGGAGAGCCCTCCCGAGAATGTTTCGTCGGTGCTTACGGATGGCCTGATAGACTTTTGCCGAGTGTTCTCATTATCTATACTTTAAGGAAAATGCGGTAAACATCGGTGTCGTGATGCAGTGTTGAGACGTATGCGTCAGCGGGCTATAGGGCAGGTCTGCAGAGAATGGCATGCTATAGAACAGCGCTCCTGAAACGGTGGAAGATGGCTGGCTATAGGACAGCACTGCTAGTTTATTACTCGGGCTAATGGGAAACTTTAAGTGAAGGCCTATTTTTCGAAGTTTATCCTCCCTATGTTCGGTATGGAGAAAAAGTTTTTACGTCGTTACCCAATGAGAATGCAGGATTTAGAGTAGTTAGTTTTTTGTGGGATCTTTCTGGTGTTCCTAGGAATTTGTTCTGTTTCCAGCACGGTCACTTTGATATAGGGTAATGCTAGCACTGAGACTGTTTCTAATATCACGAGTTGTTTGCCTGATTTTGAGTCCATTAAGCGGCAACGTTTACCGACGTGCAAAAGTGCAGTGCTTGAAAATAATTAGTTCTCGTTTGAACCAGTGTGTCTACGAAATTCCGTACAAGTTATTCATTTGTGGTTATTTTAAATTAGTGTTATTAGTAGTATAAGAATTTAGTGTTTGTTTTGTGGGGTGTCTTGAAAAATAAAGTGTATGACAATAATGCGAAGACTGATAATGCGGTGCTATTACGCCAACGCAATAGTGATGCATTGGAGCTAGTAGAAAACAATGATGTTACCGTTTGTCAAACTTATAACATTAATAATTATAACATGCATAATGATATTATAAGCTCATTAATTATAAAAAGCTCAACCTTATCAATAAATCCCCGGCAAATGAATGAAAGCTATTAAAACACTTACCCTGGGTATTGTCAAGTGTTGGGCTTCTCAGGATGCGCGGTCCTTCTGCTTGGTCCTGTCGTAGTTAGAGTTTCAGTTGCTACCGGTAGGACTTCTCTGACGAGACGATTAGGAAGGTAAGAAGGGTGGTAACGACAACACTCGCGTCAGTACTTTCCGATACGGTAAGCTTGTCGATACGGTAGAGGTGGCGGTATGATCGAGTCTTCCGACTAATCGATGGTCCTTGCTTTTTATGTCTTCTCCGACCAGCCGGTTCGGCGCACTCTCGCTTGTGTTCGTGGGAAGATGAACTCTTTTTCACACCAGAACCCTGCGTCAGTGCTTACGTTTGCAATGATAAGCCTGGCGCTAAGATCCGATTGAATGTGCTAGTTCTGGGGTTTCACAGCATCAACAAAATTGCATTGATTAAACGGTAATTTTTACAAATATTAAAGTAAAGTCCCTAACTCCTAAATTAATAATTATAATTCCTGAAAGCTTTAAAATAGAACGTTACAAACTTTCTACAAACTGGTACAGAAAGACAAGTTTGTGTATTTAGCCGAATGGTGGGTGTTACGTCATCATCGAACATTTATTGGAATTGGTGACAATAAATACTGTGTGCGGGTATCCTACAGTTTTCAGTGAAACATTATATACCGACAGTGAAAGTGCGTGAACACAGTCGCATTCGAACCCTTGCAGAAGACGGTTGTATGAGAGCTTTTGAAAGCGACACCGACACCCAATCGTGCGTGTTACTGGTTGTCCGTCAAACCTTTTGTGTGTGAACCTTTATTGCCCACAGCGGCACAGGACTTAAGGTATTTATACCCTTCATTAAGTAGTTTGGTGTAGTTGTTTTTAGTTATTACATAACCGCTCCACCGCCAATCGGTATTGCTACAAAAAGCAATTGGTCCTTCCCTATAATTAACATATTTATATCACTCCTTTATCATCCCAATCAGCCATTGGTCCAAACGATCCGAATTCACCAGTTCTATGGTATACGCATGTCCTAAATTAAATATCATTTTGCACACCAGCGAGCTTTTAAGTAATTATTTTAGCTTTTAAATTTGTGTTCAAACCCCACATGTAGCGGCACCGATTAACCGAACTTATCATTCGGTCAACTCATGAAAGGTATTACCATCCCGGTGTTAATACCACAGCGTATCTTATCCAACAGAATCTCTGGATCCTTTCTATTAAAAATTCAATCAGAAATTATTTATCATCCTGTCATAGATGTTTTCGTACCAAACCGGTCCTGGTAACTCCTCCTATGGGAGACCTACCGGCAGCACGTATTACCCAAATCAAACCGTTCAGTATTGTTGGTGTTGATTTTGCTGGCCCTCTTTTAATAAAGGCTAACCGCCTGCGAGGCTCTAAAACTCTTAAGGCCTATATTTGTATTTTTGTTTGTTTTGCCACCAAGGCAGCACATATTGAACTTGTTTCGGATTTGTCGGCAGACGCGTTTCTTGCCGCTTTGCGACGATTTATAGCACGTCGAGGACGCTGTTCTCAGATATTTAGCGATTGCGGTACTAATTTTGTAGGTGCCTATCGTCAGCTTATGAGTTATCTGCATAGTGCAGTAACCTCAGAAAAGATAAAGTGGTCGTTTAATCCACCTAGCGCCCCTCACTTCGGTGGCTTGTGGGAAAGCGGTGTTAAGTCGGTAAAGACACACCTAGCTCGCGTAATCGGCGAACAAAAACTTACCTTTGAGGAACTTTACACAGTTCTTACACAAATTGAATCTGTTCTAAATTCAAGGCCACTCTGCGCTTTGAGTTCGGATCCAAATGACTTGCGTTGCCTAACACCAGGTCATTTCCTAACTATGGAGCCTCTTTCTGCACCACCAGATGAGGACCTTTCAACCAACGTTTTACCATTAAATAGCAGGTGGAAACTCCTGCAAAAACTCCACCAAGATTTTTGGGCTCGCTGGAGCCATGAGTACTTACATACTCTGAATCAAAAGGTTAAATGGCACTCTAAGGTAGGTGTCCGACAAGTTGAAAAGGACACTATTGTCCTCGTCAAGGACGACCAGCTTTCTCCACTTCAATGGAAGTTTGGTCGTATTATTAATACTTTTCCCGGTGCGGACGGTATTATACGTGTCGCTGAAGTCAAAACTGCACATGGCACATTAAACCGACCTTTGGTCAAACTAGCGCCGCTACCGGTATTTTAATTTTATTTTATGTTTAGATGTATATACACATTTCTTACATGTATAGTAGTGTATTATTTTACATATTTGCTTATTTACATATATATATATATATATATATATATATATATATATATTTTTTTTTCATAGTTGGTAATATCGCTTGCTGTAGTGTACCACCCTATCTTTCGTTACCTGTTTTCCTAGCAAGGTCAAATCCCATGTGATTTCCTTCACCCAACCTACTTCCCTCCTTTTCAAAATTCTATGAATTTGGTGGGCGGTATGTTACGTCATCATCGAACATTTATTGGAATTGGTGACAATAAATACTGTGTGCGGGTATCCTACAGTTTTCAGTGAAACATTATATACCGACAGTGAAAGTGCGTGAACACAGTCGCAGTCGAACCCTTGCAGAAGACGGTTGTATGAGAGCTTTTGAAAGCGACACCGACACCCAATCGTGCGTGTTACTGGTTGTCCGTCAAACCTTTTGTGTGTGAACCTTTATTGCCCACAGCGGCACAGGACTTAAGGTATTTATACCCTTCATTAAGTAGTTTGGTGTAGTTGTTTTTAGTTATTACATAACCGCTCCACCGCCATTGGTATTGCTACAAAAAGCAATTGGTCCTTCCCTATAATTAACATATTTATATCACTCCTTATCATCCCAATCAGCCAGTGGGTATTCTGAACACTTTTCGTACGCAGTCAAAATTGTCGGTTACGTAAGTACATACTTTTCATAAACATTTTTATGAAGTATTTAATTCTTAAAAAGAATAATATTTCTTGAAGAAATAAATACTGTACTCTCCATGTTAAACATCAGTTCAAGTCGATACTTCCACAAGATTGAGAATTTTTTGCGTCATTCACAATTTCATTGGGTAAAGTAACCAGCGAATTAAAAAAATTAAGTCGGTTACTTACGAATACACTTTCTGTGGGGCGTTGCCCTTTTACTTTGTACGTACACGTACAGATATTCTTAAAACATCGCTTTCAATTTCAAGTCATTTGCTTTAATAAATAATTTTTTATGCGTAAATATCAGTTTACGTCCCTCCTTAAACATCAATTAAAATATTTCTGTGAAATTGTGAATCACCCTGTATACAATGTGGTGACTTCAACTGGAACAAACTTGATAAAACTGACCCAAAATCTTGTTTTAAAGTTCCTGAGGTATGTTGATTTTGTTGTAAAGTTTGCCACATGTTAGGAGTGTCTGTGTAACCTCCAGTTATTTCGTTTTAGCACGCTATCTGAGACTTTCTGATTATCAAAAGCAGTCATCATTAAGATTTCAATTTTGTGGGGCTGATATGTAAGGCATCGCGCAAAAATTTCAACGAAGTGGTAAGAAGTTAAAGTTCACTCTGACAGCAACAACATGATATAAATCCAGAGGAATGCCACGATACGACAAAATGCGTCCCTAATGAACTCGCATGGTCCAGAAAAAATTTCAACAAGCAATAATTTTTGGGAATTCCGTGTTTGGTTTTCCTTTGACTTTTGCTTACTTGCTTTACTGAATTTCAACTCGACAATGTGTAAATAATACACATTTTGAGCATCTTTTGCAATAAGTTACTATTCCTCTATGTACTGTTGATAAACACAAATCGGATATTGCGCCTTAATCCTCCTGTAACGCACATTTCAACAAAGGTCCGCAAAATATACTTTATTATTTGGAAAAGGAATTTGGAGATTAGGGGAGATAAGGGAGAAAAATACGAAAGCTATGTACATATCGAAAGATGTTTTTGTAAATGGAATCTCCCATTAAATTAAAACATTGTTTTGGTCAAAAACACGCTTAGAAGTAAACAAAATAAATGTTTTATAAAGTTTTTATTATAGGGTTTATTGTAGGGTTTGTAGATCTGGAAAAAGCATTCGACAATGTAAAATGGAAAAAAATGGAAAAAAATGTTTGAAATACTCAAAAAGATTGGAATGAGTTATAGGGATAGACGAATAGTACATAGCTTATACAAAGAGCAAACAGCAGTAATAGAATTAGAGCAGGAACGTAGATAAGTAAACATTAGGAAAGGGGTGAGACAGGGATGTGCCCTATCCCCATTGATCTTTAACTTGTACATAGAAGAGGCAATGAATAAGGTCAAATGCAGAAAGAATTTGGAATTACTATGCAGGGACAAAAAATTGATATGCTTACATTTGCAGATGATATAGCGGCATTAGCATCTAGCAAGGAAGAGTTAGAAGCTGCTCTTAATGAAATGAAAACGGTTCTAATAGAGGGATACGGTATGAAAATTAACAAAACTAAAACTAAAGTTCTAGTATGCAAAGGTGGGGAAAATAAATCAAAAACAAGAATACAAGTATGTAACACGAACTTACAAGAGATTAAGGATTTCTGCTACCAAGGAAGCCAAATAGCGCAAGATGGAAAAAGCACAAAAGATATAAAACAAAGATTAGCACAAGGTCGTGCTACATTTAACAAGAAAAAGCAACTACTGTGCTCAAAGACCACGAACAATGAAAAGAAGCCTTTGAAATGTGGTGCTACAGACGTATGATGAAGATATCATGGACAGACAAAGTTAAGAACGAAGAGGTACTAAAAATGGTAGGGGAAGAAAGAAATATGTGGAAAACGGTCAAAAAAAAGAGAGATAGGCCACATACTACGGCATGGGGGAATAGTGCGGAATATATTAGAAGCAGAGTTAGGAAAAAAAAGAAGAAGAGGCAGACCTAGGTTAGACTACTGCACACAGATAGTAAAAAATGTAGGCTGTAAGGGTTTCAGGGAGATGTGTAGGCTAGCCCAGAATAGAAATCAATGGAGGTACGCATCCAACCAATCCCAAGATGGATAAACTAATGACGAAAAAATAACTGCTTAAACATGATGATTACTATAAGTAACTACAAGAATTGCTTGGGCAATATTCTAGAATAATGTTAAGTGTGTGAAAGGATTTACTGGAAAACCATTACTTCGGCAAATGTCTAAGTGTTGGGGGATCTTGGTAGCCACAGGTTGCTTAACCCCCTTCACTAAATCTCGGTGAAATAGGGCATAAAATTAGAAAACAATAGAAGGGGAACGAGCTGTATACACATGTTGTGTGAGAATTTCAGGGAACTAGGTAGGCTAGCTCAAAATATAAATAAGTGCAGGTACGTGTTCAACCAGTTTTGGGACGGAAAAGCTAATGACAAAAAAATAAGCGCAGATAAATCTGATGATTAGTATAAACAACTAGTTGGTGCTTGCGAAATATCTGCAACTAATGATGACTGTGCGAAAAGATATATTGGAAAATATATTAAATCGGTAAATGGTTAAGTGTTGGGGGAACTTGGCAGGCTGCTTACCTCCCTTCACAACCGTTCATTTACATTTCCAATGCTCCACCCGAAAGTACTACATTGGCCAGGAGGCGAGTTTTTTGTTGCCTAGAAATTTAGAATTTTGCCGAACCCTTGCCGTTCCAGGCAAGGTAGGGATCTTTAACGTGCGTGACAACACTCACACACGGGACCTCCATTTAACCTCTCATCCGAATGAGGGCGTAATTTTTGTGAAAAATGCTCACCTGCCATTTTTCAAGCAGTCGGCCGTGTCGGGATTTGAACCCAGGACCTTGGGATCCGTAGTCTTACGCTTAATACATTGATCCACGGCGACGTCAAACCCCTTCACACCCACTGAAGGTCGGAGAAATAGGATATATAATTATAAAACAATAGAAGGTGATTGAACTGCATCTAACAAGAAGGAACAGCGCCTGTGAGGAAAGACAACAAACATAGAACAAGAAGAAAATTGTTGAAAACATATGTGAGGAGCACAGCACAGTATGCCTATGAAATACGGGCAGTCTGAAACGCAGACAGAAAAACGGTAGCAGTGTTTTGAAATGCTGTGCTTCAGATGTATGAGGACGATAGCATGGACAGACAAAGATAATAACAAATAGGTTATAGAAATACAGTATTGTCCGAAATAAACAGTACTGAAACTAAGTTGGCGGTGTTTTTATGCGTGCGCTGTCACACTCAAGTTAGCTAGTATAGACCTGTCAAGTAAACCTCAAACAAGTAATTAGTAGGGCCTAATTGTTAAAAATGGTATTAAGTACAGAGGAGAAAGTGTTTCTGGTAGAGCATTATTTTCGTTCATACGGAATCGGCCGACATAATGGTGCAAGTTTGCTATACGTGTCTGATCAATTCACACAAAGGTTTAATAAACGTTCTCCAAGTAATGCTGTAATTTTGAAAGTTATTGAAAAGTTTAGAAATACAGGTAGTGTATTGTGCCAACGAAAAGGAAACTCAGGGCGTCCCAGGACAGTTAACAACAACAATAACCATGAACGTGTTTTGAGCAAATCTTAGAAAATCCGAAAGTCTGCCAGGCAAGGACAGCGTTACAACTTGATTTAAAAGAACTTCCTTTCAAAGAATCCTGAAGGAGCTGGGTACATTTTCGTATGTGATTCAGGTACATCAACAACTACATCCTCGGGATTATCGCAGTAGAGTGGAATATTGCGCCAGAATTCTCGCGTTACAGTATGAAAAACCTGAATTTTTGAAAAATGTTTGGTTTTCAGACGAAGCACATTTTCACTTGTCAGGCTATGTGAATCGTCGCACAAATCGATTTCTGGGCTTTGCCAGACCCGATGAGGTTCAAGAGGTTCCTTTACATAGTGAAAAAGTGAGTGTCTGGTGTGCTGTTTCCGGACACGGAATCATTGGTCCGTACTTTATCGAAGAGAATGGTAGGCAAGTCACACTTAATCAACAGAGGTACAGACAAATTTTAACACGATTTATCCCTGATCTACGTCAATTCTGTCGTGCACGTAACTTGGCATTTCGAAACCAATTTTTCAGCAGGACGGGGCAACTTGCCATACTGCTGCCGCAATTCGTCAATTTCTCCAAGAACATTTTCCAAGCAAATTCATATCACGATTTACTGACTTCCTTATCCTTCACATTCTCCAGACCTCACACCTCCAGACGCATACATTTGGGGCATGGCTAAAAATGCCGTTTTCAAACGGGCACCACAAACCATCGATGAATTAAAGGATGCCGTTAGAGTCTTCTTCGCAGCCCTGAGACAACCCTTATTCAATAACATGACCAGAAACTTAGAACATCGTTATGAAGTCTGTCTCGAACGAGGAGGTGCACATTTAGAACATATAATAAAGTGTCAATAATATGTATTTTTTAAATATACAAAACAATTACAATTTCAGTACTGTTTATTTCGGGCAATACTGTATTAGGGGATCCAGGATATCTGGGGAAAAAGATAAGAGAAATAGAAGGGCAGAATACGTTCTAAGGCATTTTTGGGGAATAGTATGGGATATATTACAAGCGGAGATAGGAAAAAAGAGGTAGATGTAGACCTAGATCAGATAGTTATAGATGCAGACTGTGCAAATTTCAGGGAAATCTGTAGGTTAGTTCAGAATAGGAAACAATGATGGTACGCGTCTAACCAGTTCCAGGACTGAAGACCTAATGATGATGAAAGTTTTTATTCCCATTTAATTTTTTGCCAATACTAAAAACTATTATAGTATTAGAAATGCAATTAGCAACTAACTATAAGGCTTTTGTTGCTTCTGAAAAATGGAAATAATATAGTTAGGAAGAAATACTGTTCTACGAACGATCTACCTCATGGTAGTCCAATGCTTATTAGAAGTTTAAGCATTTGATCCTGGAATGGTAAAATTTAACATCTATGTTATTACTTTAGTAGCTTAGACAGTGAGAGATTTAACCTACAAGTCCCTAAGTCTTAGACAAACTTTTTCAATTCTCTTACTGTGTAGCAATGCCACCCAGCCCTTAGTAAAAAATCGCCCTGATATATTAAGGGTTTTTATAAATCAATTATACTTAAGACACTTTTTTCTTCAATTAAGATGAGTAATAAACTGATAAAAGCTCCCTTTTTAACATGCATACGATCGCGAAATATATACTTTGACAAATCTCTATACGTATTTGTTGGAAGAAATTGCTTTACGAGTAAAGTAACATGTTACTTGTACAAACACAGTCTGTTCAACGAGATAATCTTGTTACTTTACCAGTAGAGTTCATTCTTTGTAGAGTAATGCAGATGCACAAAACACCTACACAATTACGAGGAATGTTTTTCCATTGTGGATACTTCATATCTAATGCCTAACATTTTGATGTGTTGATTATCCTTTCGTTGCAAAACTTTTCAATCGCCGAACTCTACGAACTTTGGAATATTTCGCAACCTCACACTTCAGCAAATAGTACGTTACAAGAGTTCAAGCTTAAATATATAAAAACTTTCATAATTTAATTAAGCCTTTCGAAACTTTCAGGGAATTGCGACGCGAACCACTTATCCTCGTGTAGCGATGAAGCCTTAATAATATCTTTTTTATTGACGTTAGTCTTGAAAACGCATTGTTTTTGAAGCAAACCTGAGTACTTTTGTTTACGAATTGTTCTGCGTATGGCGAGTTTTAAAGTTGACGAATAATGTCTAACTTTCAGCAAGAGATAAACACAAAAAGCTTTGTTTGCTATTTGATAGCACAATCTTGAATCAAAAGGTATTCTTGTAGAAATACGATTTTTCTGAACTGTTGGTATAGCAATGAGGTCATTGTATGTAATAATTCAAAACGTGGAACGTGAAAACGCACCAATAAATCCAAACCAATGGTTTGAAACGGAAATTTAATTTCTCTTCTTCTCATAAGGTAGAAACTTTATGTGCTGCACAAATCAAACGATTTGGATAATACTACATTTTTAATAAATATTTCCTTAAATACAAGAAGTCCTCCAAAATTTAGAATGACCTGCAACGGACTGATAATAACAAGCAAACAAACCTTCATTGTGATTTACGTGGGAGGTAAATTCACTCGTATCAAATTAAACGATGAAAAGCCAAATTGGAAAAATATTTAGAA
The DNA here is from genome assembly GCA_036346225.1 of Platerodrilus igneus. Taxonomy (NCBI): domain Eukaryota; kingdom Metazoa; phylum Arthropoda; class Insecta; order Coleoptera; family Lycidae; genus Platerodrilus; species Platerodrilus igneus. Next base: position 12,337,866 of record JARFIW010000791.1, read on the forward strand.
ACAAAAATTATTTTCAATTGTCTACAGAACAATCTAAAATGAAAATTTAATTATTTTTTCATAAAATCAAAGGTATTGGAATTAAAAGCTTCCTATGGTACACAGCCTAAACATTTGAAATAGAATGTCAATACATAATCTTATGTTCTTCGGCAAATAAAAAATTATTTGAATACTGGAAAGGGTGCTAAAAAATTCAAAATATCTAGCAACGGACAGATGTTAACACAAACCATTATTACCTCCATAAGACACTCAGTTACCTAGATGATAAAAGCAAAATTTTTAATAAAACTATTCTAAACTTTTTACTCGAAAAATTTTCTTGTAGTATCCAATCTTCTTACTAAGAACTGCACACTAAGTAGCTAAATAATCAACTGTGGAAAGTAGACGACTAAGCTAACCAGGTACAACATAAAATTTTCCCGCAGAGGCCTTCAAATCAAAGATATGTAGTCTCAAGAGAAGAACTCACTTAGCAAGTTTCCCAGTAGGTAAGCCAAAGTAAGGAAAAATGACCAGCAGCAATAGTAAAACCAGTACCATCTACCCATTAACGAAATCTTTTAATAATGATAACAAATGCAAGACATTCTTTTCTGTGGCGTCATATTTATGTTCACGAAGTTGATTATCTTTGCATACCTAGTCGGTAATTGAAAAAAAGGAAAATATACAGCCACAGGTAGAACGTATATATTTAATTTTCCAATTTCTACTTGAATGTCCTTACCAATTGAGTCACTGAGCCACCGAGATCGATAATTTAGATGGAAGTCTGGGCAAAGTTAAATTTTTTCAATTGAATTAGATGTCTTGGTGGCTAAATTGGTAAGAACATAATTACAAATTGGAACGCTACAGGTTCAAATCTTTGCCGTAACCTTACATTTTAAGCTAAAACTATAATCATTATTTAGGCTTTGTGTAAAATCATAAACTATAATTTCATTTTGTTTACTAACATCATAGAATTAAATATAAACTTGCCTTATTCAACAACTTTCGTATTTATATATGTCCCTCACTACTTACAAAATTAGAACAAGTTATTAAAAACTTTCATTACCCTTTCATTACGAACATTTAAGTAAAAGAAACCAAAAAGAAATATGGCATCGTCAACATCTACTTAAGACACCCGCACTTCGTTAAATTATTAATTAATCTCCTAATTAAGGTATGTATCATAATTGGAAAATATTTAGGCGTTTTATAAATATTGTGTAACAATTTTATTTTTGCAATAGGAGAATCCATTCATTAAACGTACAATGAATATTAAAATACCTTTATTAATTAAAATAAATATTCGAGTAACAATCAAACTTTTATAGTATTATAATATCAAGGATTATTAGTCGAGTTGTTTCCGAGTTCGGTGTAATTTCACAGCCACTGGCGCGCGCGTGAGAGGTCCGAGAACTAAAATCCGGAACCTCCCACCATGCAAGAAAGCAGCGAGCGCACTCGTCGATAGTTAAAAGCAGCGTCAAGATGCATTCTAAAAGAATGGCGAGTGACCTCCGAGTCGCTCTATGTTTGTGAAACACTTCCTGAGTAACGGTTAGTACCTAATCCACATTTTGTATATTCGTTATCATATTAGCTAATTTACAAAATTTATTTAGCGCAACGACACATCTGAACTCGCAACGACACATCTGAACTCGCAACGACACATCTGAAATCCCAACGAGAAATTAGAAAACTGCATGGATAACGTAGATATCGCACGCCACGTCAAAAATCGCAACTGTAAAATTTGAGACAACATGATCCCTTTGAAGTTACAATTTAGAAACCTTAATTTGTTGGCTACGCAATGAAAAATTATATTAGTAAATAAATTTAGACAACGGAAGATTACGTTACGAAGTAATGCTGCCGTGATCCAAGTAAGGAATCCGCTTTGCTCCTACACCTGTGTTAAAGCATAGAAAGCAAGTATAATTAGTTGCTGTTCCGCACTGCGAGGTAGTTTCCATTACATCCAAGGACAACAGCTGCTCTTGGGTTCGTAATAGAATTAAGGATTTCCTGAGTACTTCCTTCTGAAAGTACATTATTTCATTTTGTTTGTTAGACGTACAAAATTATTATTCAGTTTACCTGTAAATAAGCTGGTTTTCCCCAGTATCAAATTTGCTTTCACTTAGCTTCGTAAATATGTGACCACACGTGGCTTCAACGTAATTTAACAGCTGCTATTACATCACCTGTTTGTTTGATCACTATTGTCAACAATTGCCTAATGGCTAACACATGTTTAGCATTTTAGTACAACCACTATTAATAACATTAGAGAATATCTTGGTGATTATTTTGACTTCAAACTAAATTTAAGTTTGTTAACTTAAAGAGAAAATTTCGTATATTCAATTGTAAATGACTCACACAGATCTGATTGGGTTATAAAGAAACTCTAGCATTTTTAGTTACATAGAATTATAAAATATTTGAGTAAGGATCAGTTGATAACCCTTACTACCATTTTTGCAAGTACTTCAAATTTTTATTTTTATCTAATTACAATGATATTTTATTTACTGAAACAAAGAAAATTCTTATTAGTAAATTAATATTCTTCATTTAAAGTTTTTATTCTGATCTAGTCTGATCAGACTTGGTAAACAAAAAGCAATAAGAACTAAATTTTATGATCCCATTATGCAGAAAATATTCTCTATACTTTTTAGGTATACTTGAGGGACGCAAATAGTGTTCCCATTTTTATGTGACTTAATTATTATTCTTTCTTACAGGAACAGCGTCTTATTCTGTTAAGACAAGTTTGTGTATCAACGAAGGCGATCTCTTTTTTTTGGGTCTCCAAGTCCGCCCTTAGAAAATTGCTATGCCCCTAAAATAAATCAATTTGGACTTGGTGGCGCCTGTTTGTTTTTTTGTTAAGTGTAACCTCCATAGATTTCGACTTACCCCCATTGCTCATTGCTCTACCCCAGGAATAGACCCCTAGCTACGTCGGAAGACTTCGTGGAGCTGGTGTAAATATAGAGGGATAAGAAAATATCGTTTCACTAGCACCCATGTGTGAGGCTGGCCAGGAAAAATGTAGCAATTGTCTTCATAAAACATCCCTTAAAAACAATTAATTACTTATTCCTGTGACATCAAAATTGTAATTATTTAAAAAATCTTATCTCCTAACAAAAATTTATTATCTAATAAAAAAATCATGTCAGGAGCAACAGCTTCTTGCTTTTCTCCTTGTTAAGCTTGGCCCTCTCAGGGCGCATCTTGTAATCGGCGTTAATTGTGGTTTTTACTGTCTTGTGTGTATCGTTATTTATCGTGCGTGTGTTATAGGTGTTTGTTTTCTCACCTAGTCATGTGCGTATTGTGTTGTCTTCTACTTGTTTAATTTGCCAATTAGCTGACGGTCTGTTGTGCTGTTATCTAATGATATGCTGCACATCTAGTAGTCGGCGTGGGCGTTTTTATATGTTTGTTGTGTGTCTTGCAGCGGTGCAATGGCTCGTATGAATTGGTGTGGTGAGTCGTCTATTGTTCGGTACGTTTTTATGGCGTTTGTTCTGCAGCATTCCTGTACTGTGGGAATTTTTAAGTCGTTTCTGATTGTGTCGTTTTTGACGAATCACCATGCGCTGGTAATCAGTCGGAGGATGGTGTTCTGAAATGCCTCTAGGCGTCGTTCGTTTGACTTAGATAGCTATGACAGCCATGCTTGTGAGCCATAGGTAATGATCGGTCTGGTGTGAGTTTTGTGTATTCTGGTCCGTGTTTCTGTAGGTAGTTTGTTGTTAAAGGTCAGCATTAGATGTAGGTAGCCTTTGATTTTTCTTGCTTTCTTAAGTGTCTCGTATAGGTGTTTTTGAAAGCAGAGGTTTCTGTCAATAGTGATTTTCAGGTATTGGATGGTGTTCCTCCACGGAAGTTGCTGCCCTTCAAACACTGGTGGATATATATATATATATATATATATATATATATATCATATATATATATATATATATATTATATATATATATATATATATATATATATATATATATATATGGTATCGTCGGCGTATAGTCTGCATTTAACGTTGTCGTTGTATGGCATGTCTTGTATGAAAGCGTTGAACAAAACCGCTGAAAGACATTCGCCTTACGGAACTTCAGCCGTGATAGGTGCTACGAGTGGTAGTTGTCTGTCTACTCGTACTTGCAGTTTTCGGTCTGTGAGGTAGCTATTGAGTAACTTATATATTGTAGTGGTACTTTGTGTATAGCTGCTAGTTTGTACAGAAGTCATCTGTGCCTGACCTTGTCAAAAGCGTTTTGTATGTTCAGAGGGACTGCTGTCGTGACGTGTGCTTTGCTGTAGTTCTTTGCAATGTGGTCTATGACGTGTATTACTTGTAGTGTGGTTGAGTGATTTTTTCTGTAGCCAAATTGTTGTTGTCGATCTTGTAGGTGATGTTTCAGTCTTTGTAGTAGTAGTCATTCGAATATGTTCGATATCGCGCTGAGAAGCGATATAGGTCGGTAGTGTGACGGGTTTGTCCTTGTTTTTCCTGTTTTGTGGATCATGACTGTAATTGCGATCTTCTATACTGTGGGGTAATGTCGTTGTAGGAGTATGCCGTTGAATAGTCTCGTGATGTATGCTATTGTGCATTTCGTCATATAATTAAGTGCTTGATTTGTGATGTTGTCTTTTCCAAGTGTTTTCAGATTTTGTTGCTGAGTATTGTTTCTTTTCTGCATTTGGTGTTATAAATGGCATGTGTTCGTCTGGATGTGTTTGTAGTAGTTCGTCCATAGTTTCGTTTACTTGTGTTTCATGTTGCTGGTGTGTTGTTGGGTTTGGTGTTGTTTCTTGTAGTGTTGTGGCGAACATGTTTATCTTTTCTTGGGCGTTGTAGATTTTCCGTCTGGTCCGTCTAGTGGTGTGTTGGTTAGTTGATGTCTTCTTTTGAGATCTTTGTTAAGTTGGTGTACGTTCCCTTCAGTCTCAAGAACATTGTTGACATGTTCCGTCCACCTTTGCGTATTGTGTTTGTCTAGTAGAGTTTTGAGTGCATCTTGTGTTGTGTCTAGTTGGGTTTTAATAGCTGGGTCCCTCGTTATCTGTCATCTCCGGACTAACTTACTTTTCTGTTTGATGATGTCACGAAGGTAGTTACGAAGTCGTGGTCTGTTAGTTTAACTATTTCTCGTTGTAGTGCTGTGATTTATTGCTTCTTGCAGTGTATTGGTTGTAAATTCCTTGGCTGCGTCAGTTTGTTCGTGTGTATCGACGGTCGGGTTTCCAGATGTTATTTTGTGTTGTAAGTACTCATTGAACTTCCTCTAGTTTGTTGATGTCACGGTGTTAATTTGCTCTTGTTTACGTGGTGTTGTGTGAATCGCAGTTATTATTGGTAGATGGTCGGAGATCAAGTTCTGTTGTGAAATTTTGACTAGTGATGTCTAGTACGTCTGGCTGATGGTCTGGATTTGGAGGTATTCTTGTTGGTCCAGTGATGTCGAAATCTTTTCCCAGTGAGTGAGTGTAAAGCGTCAGTCCGTCGCAATTGTTTATTCTGGAACCCCATGCGGTGTGTTTGGTGTTTAAGTCACCCATGATTATTGTAGCGGTGTCTCCCAGTGTTAGGTTGTAAATGTCCTGCGTAGATAGTGCTCTGCTTGGGCTACGGTATACAAAGATTATTCTCAGTAGTCCTCCGTAGGTGTTGATTTTCATGCTTGCAGCATCTAGTTGTATTTGCGGAAGGTCTCGTGCGAGATGTATTCACCTCCACTTGATGTGTGTCCTGGTTGGATAATCTTGTCTTTTCTGGGAGTTGTGTAGTTGGCGATCTTAAGTGCGTAGTTGTGATTTAATTTTGTTTCCTCGAGTAGTGCAATGTCGATGTCAAATTCGGTGAGAAAGTGCCGTAGTTCAATTAGATTGTTTCTAATTTCGTTGGAGTTCCAGGAGAGTAGTCGCACTTGTCGTCGTGTTCGTTGTTTATCCTTTAAGCGTCGTGAAGATGTCGCATAGTGCCTTCAGGAGAAGAGGTATAACAGATTCCCCAGACATGTAGTTATAAGTCTTTGTGTTCATTATAGTGCCTTGTTTAGTAGTTTGTTGATGTTGCTTTGTTGGTTGGTGTTTTTGGGGGTGTGGCTATTTCAGGTGCTGAAGCTGCTGAAGTAGTCCTTTCGGTGGTGTGTGGTTTTGATTTAGAGATTGTGGTGGTTGTCGGTGTCATTTTGCTGGTCGGCTTGTTAGTAGTGGACTGTCCGCTCCTTCCTTTCTCTCGTTTTTCAAGAGCGGAGTCCATGCCTATGTCGGTGGTGGGGTCGGTTTCTGATGGACGGTGCGTGATGGAAGTGGCTGCAGTAACTGCTTCTGTCGGTTTGGTCGGTGCTTCTTGTGGGGACTTGCGTAATCGTGTTTTCTTGTTTCGAATTACTCTAGTCTAACTTTCCTTTACGTTTGTGTTCGTGCTGTCAGATGTATTCTGTGCCAGTATAGGTGTTGGTGATTGGTGTGTTTTGTTTTTCTGTTCTAGTAGTCGTGTGAATGAGCAGCATCAGACAATCATGGTTATAGAATACTGGCATTCGAGTCGCAGTGTAAGAAAGTAATGTATGAAGCAAAAAAAAACACTTTCAGCAAATCCCCAACCGCCGCAGAGCATATTAATGGACAACTTACCGCAGGTTAGTAAAATCCTTTTAAATCACATCTTCACAGTGCCTACTTTAAAATAGAACTACACCTTTCAAAATATCATATTTGTACTTCTAAATCCAGTTATCCCCTCTGCCCCCTAGATGTTCCAACTTATTCCCAGCAACAAATAATCAACAATAACACATCCTCCTAACACATCCTCTGACAAATTTCTCAATATAAACTTTATTAACTTAGTAGCCTCTAAATTAATTCCTTACAAATCCCCCGGCTAGGATCCTACCTCCAACAAATTGTTCAAAAAGTTTGGCCTGTAAACCGACAACCTATACACACCTTATTCCGCACTTCTCTAGAAAATGGTTCTTTTTCTGATATCCTAAAACAAGCAAATGTAATTTACTACTGAAACCTACAAGACCCCCTGAAGACCATGCCTCCTATAGATCAATTGCCTTACCTCCCACCATTAAAAACTCATGGAAGAAATAGTCCTACAGAAAATCCAATCCCTTGTTCAGACAAATTAATATGGTTTCCGGTTCAAACGTAGAACGGAACAAGCTATTCATTTGCTCATTTCCAAAGTCCAAACATCCCATTAGAAATATTTTTGAGCAATATTCCCTGATTTTCATTCTGCTTTTGACCTCCTGTGGTGACTCAATATCCTGAATCAACTAACAATCCGAAAACTCCCATTTCACATCTATTTCATCATAAAATCATATTCATCTGATCGAACAAGCTACCCTAAGTTCCAATTACTATTCCCGTCCTCAAAGATCTGTCTTGTCACCCATCTTATGCAACATAGCCATAAATCTCCTGCTTGAACTTAACATCCTTAACACAGATACCGTTGCTTACGCCAATGACCTCACTTTTCTGATACATGATTACTTCCGTCTCGAACTAGAACCCACTAACGTCCTAATTAAACAAGTGGAATCCTGGTCCTTCCTAAATGAACAAACTGTATGCCCTTTCAAATCAAGAATGCTACTTCTACAAGGTTTCTACATCTTCGTCGCAGTCCAAAACGCAACACCTTAGGAACACCCCATACCTTTTTCAATTTTGTCTTCTACCTGGGGATCTATTTAGAAACCAGATTGAAAATGCACACCTACAGAAAATTCGCTCCAAAACCAAGCTGATTCTATTCAACATTCAACATTTCCTAACAAAATCAATTCAACTAACCCAATCCACAAAAAGATACCCTTAAGAATATCATCATTTCTACCACGTTATGCTGTAGATTCCTGGTAGCCACTGACCACTACGCACTCAAGAAGAATTCTTAATTGAATAATTTGTACATACCTCTTACATGTCTCTCTAGCATTTCATACCACCTACACTGTAGCTCTCTACACAATACTAAACACCGCTAGAACTTCAATTAAACTCCACCATAAAGATCCGCAACCTAAAATTCCATTGACTCATCCAGCTACATGATGAAATTCCTTCTCCCGCCACATAGCGTACTATCCCTACCGCTTAAATAAAATCCCGTATCTATAACTTCATGAAAGGCAAGCATCTTAGTTCCACATCAACACCGATAAATGTACTTATCAGATCTTCCCTACATCACCAGAGCAAGTATTCAATTCTTCACCGTGTAACATATAAATTTTCTGTAAATTTGTTCATTGACTTTAGCGCGATGCATCTGTTATTTTAGTTGTTATCTAACAACATTTATATAATTCATTCAGTCATTATTGCATATTTAATAACCAATAAACTCCCAAAGCACACTTTAATTCAAATTACACTTAAAATCTACTACATACTACATATTCCTTACTGATAACACTTAAATATACAACTTGTTAACGTGTTCCTACATCTTAAAGTATCTAAGATTTCAAATTGTTCCGACGATTGGCGATCGTTGGTCACTTTTCGTTTCTTAGGTGAACTGGAAGGTCGCTCCGTGTTGAAAACATTCAACATGTGCAGGAAAATCAAGATTTTCTGGCGAAGACGTCGTAAAAGACGGTCAGACTATTAAAAGTTGTCCATGACAACTAATGTAGAAATCTAGTGTACAAATCCCATTGCGAACGTGCAAGTTTGATAGCGTGCAACTTTGCAACCATGAAATTTTGAATTTTAAAACTTTAAAGCTCTGGAATGTTAAAACTTCTATAACTCTGGAAATGTGGATGGTCTTGTAATAATTTTGAAGTAATTTCACTTAAATTTATGGAACTCGTTTAGAAGGCAAACCAATAAACTACTGTGATCCACACGTGGCCGACGTCGCTATGTAACCAGCGTGTTCTACTGATGCACAGGTCGTTTGAAGGTTACAGGTCATTGCCGCTGACGGTAAGAAAGTATTAGTTTCTAAAATAATGCTGACGTTGCAAAGTCCATTGCGTAAATTTTGCATGGAATGATATGCTTTTGAAACTTGTTTTACATTACGTTGCTGTATGCAATTTATTATGACTTGTGTAAATGTTTTGGCAATTAATTTTCAAAAGATCTTTTTGTAAAGTATAAAGTACAATGAGTACCATAACCTATTTCTAATTAATAGTGTGTTCAATTTAAAATATCATATCTCACCGATTGTGCAGGTGTAGATATACTTCGTCAGTTATCTTGTTTATGACGAATTGAAATACTAATACGTTAAGTTATAACACCTGAATGCTATATGATGAAAATTAGAACGTAAAGTAATCTGTCAATTATTGATTTTTACCAAAAGTTAAATAAGAAATATCTAAACATTGTGAGGTCGCGTAGCGCTACAATGACTACTTTATAAAAATATATAATGTCCATAATTAAATATCTGACTTAGAAATCACTTTCATAAGGATTAAACTTTATTTATTACTGTTATTTACTATGATGTTATATACTTTTCTTAAAAGAGAATACAGAATTATTTTATTAGACTTCAGTTCATTTTTCAGTAATATTAAATTTTCCAAATTTTGTACGCTGTTTACAAAATAAACTTATCCGAAAGAGTATCATGATAGTAGAGACAATTGAACTTAATTCAAAGATTTTATATTCATACTGATCCGTAATATATATAGGGTGTCTATGTTGGTAGAAACTATGTTTCAGAGTCACCCCACTCATCGTTAGATCCTTGAAGAAGAACAGATGTAAGTATGATATATGTGACAACCAAACTTTGTATTTAAAGTGGCTTATGATAATATAGGTTTCTAAATTTTCCTTGAAGCAAATTCATTCAGTCAGTTGCTTTATAAAAAATTTAGGTGGCGTCCTTTATTCTGTTTCTTTCAACTCAAATATACCCACTGACCCAATCTCATGCGACCGTGGGCCAAAAACCCAGTTAGCTAAATGTCTTAAGAGTGTTCTTTTACTATAAGCCAATTTCCATCCAAACCTTACCCTGGGCTTGATACAAGTACAGAAGACTTCTCGATAGGTAATGTTAATCTACCACAATTCATTGTGGAATAGATTGATAGAAAAAATATAGATAAGAACCGGCCACGGCAAATTCCGACACAAACTACATTTCTTCAATTTGATTGCCTCTCCGTTCTGCGCTTGTAATCCCCAAAAGACACTCCAAACTCCTGGTCACCTACCATATCATTGTCCTAACCAAAACCCCTCCAAAACAACTTCAAGAACATGATAGACCTTCATCACTTCTCTCCTACCATTCCCCCTACCATTGAATCACTACATTCAGCAAATACTAGATAACAAACCGCCCGTTCCATCTCCTGTTACCTAACCTGCGGTTTACAAATGGCGCAAGAAACTGCATCGGAGTCAAGAATATTCCACTTACCGCACACGAACAACAAATTTACAACACCCCTAAGAAGAAGCAAGTAGAAATTTCATAACTCAATTTACAAAAGTATTTATTTGTTGTTTATATTATCTATCATAGAAATGTATTAGGCTAGGAACGACTAAAGGCTTATGCATAGCCTTCAAATAAATTGAATTTACACACACACACTCACACACATACACACACTCACACACACACAGACACACACACATACACACACACACACACAGACTTCAGAAAAGTAACACTCAAAACAAAGCAATAAGGTACTACGTGGAGTATAAAGTACAAACCACAAGCGAAGTAAGTTAAAATCCAATATTTTAATATAAATGAATTAAATAAGCCCATAAAATCTATATAGCATCTTAGTTGCCTAGTTTGATCCATAATAATACAACTAAACCTCCCATTTGTTGTATTTATAGCAGTCTCTAACGCCGCTTTATTACTAAGTAACACCGGCATAATAATTAATCACGAAATTGTCTAATCCAAATTGCAATTTAGTGGCAAATCGTTCCCTAGTAAAGATTAATTTTAAAATAGGGTAGATTAAGATGATATGTAGTTAAAAAGTTAGGCAAAGAATATCATCAATAACGTTGCTAACTACTTTTAAACGAAAGCCTTTGAAGCAGAATGCTGTCGACAACTAAACTATGAAAAGGGAATAGAAAACTTAATTGGACATGTCATTTAGCAAATGATATATTAATCTGGTGAACGTTTTCCGACCAAAGGCAGAAATATAATCTACATATTTGATTCGCAATATCGTGATTGGATAAGCCTTGGAAATTAATATTCAATTTATTCTTCTACGGTAATCCTGCTTGTAAATATTTTTGTATGTATCAAATTTCGATCTTTCTAGACAAACATCTTATAGAAACTTTATAAGTTTATGTGGAAATACGATTTCTGTGGACATTTTTAACGACATACGTTAACTCTTTATTTGAATTTGTAACATGCACTTAAATAAAGTTTTACCATGACTATTAAAACAATAACTTCAATTTTCGCAATGTTAATCTCAGTTCACATCCCAATTAAAAATAGCAAGAAATATTCCACGTTGTGGTGAGTGGTGGAACTAAAAATTCATTGTTATTCAATCAGTATTGGTCAATTCGCCATTTTGTTGCAGTGTTACATGTGCTCCAGGGACAAATCATTGTATTATAAAGGTAATAAATACATATATTTTGCTACAACTGCTCACAACTCAAGTTGAATATATGTAAATTGCTAGAAAGAAATAAAAATCGGGTTTTCTGTTGTAATAGAAATATATTTAGGGCTTAAAAATCATGTTGCAGTTCACATTGCCCGCTACTCTCTTGAGTAACAACGTAAACTATAGTTTACGTTGCCAAGCATTACAGATTGTTGGGATTGTGAACTGAAGTTTACATTGCTAAATAAAGAAATGCAATTAGTCTAGTCCGGATGCAAACATAAAGAACAATTGCTCTTTTGGAAATTCAGTCTATGGTTTTTATTTATTTATTTTTATATCTATAAATCTATATTCAAATATTCTATTGAATTGTCTACTTATAAGTAATGAATTGTTTCAGATGTCTAACAGATTTTTCACTAGTCAAAGATTGTATCCTCGCGTTGATATTACCTTTGTAATCTGAAAGCGACGAGTCAGACGATGGTGAAGAATTTTCAGATAATGTGTCAGAGGCTGCATCAATTCCAGACGATGTTTTAAAATTACATTATTCTTCCACGGAAGATAAAGATATTGTTGTTTTTTCTTAATCATATGATTATATTGATCAGAATGATGAGAATAACATGAACCAATGAAATGGGGACATTGCACCATTTATTTTAACAGAAAATAAACACAGCAATATCAAAGAGCATCTATACAGTCAAAAATATTTCCTCTCATACAAAAGAATATAGAACAGTTACAGCATAGTTTCTTTCAAACATAAAATTATTCTTAACAAGTACCTATTTACTTAATTATCAAAATGTTTATCAACTAATCTTGTTTAAAATTTATAGACCTCAAATATCTTCTCTTGTGGATAGTTTACCTGGCATTTATTCCCACGCTTGTAAGGCTTGTTTGGCTAAAAAATCCATGACAGATAGACTATTTAAAAGTCAAAGTGTTTCGAACCCTTACTACAAACTTTCTGGTAAATATCCTTACAAAAAAATATTATATGATTAAGACTTATTCTACTTTATATTAAAATGATCAATACTCAAACATAAGTTACAAACAAAAGATTCTAAAAGTAATACTTGCAAAATCCAATTCTCGTAATTAACAGTCGTAGACACCTTCTGCTTTTACTTTTAAATTAACGTCCAAATCAACTTACAAGATTTTTTATATTGTTTAAAGTCTCTATTTAAAATATCAGTTACCGAAAGTGCATCTTCCTTCTAATTAATTAATTTAAAGTAGCATTGTATTAAAGAATTTTCCCTCTTCATTGTATATTACAAAATCAAATAACTGCGTTTAACAACTTCCATATTTTAAACTATTTCGTATGTAAACTCTGCATGTTACTTTAACGTCATAATCAACGTTATTTTTACTTGGTTGACGTGAATTTATGACTGAATTTTTATATTGCCGAGCGCGTAAATCGACTTAAATTGAAATATTGAATGAATTAAATCGAATCTGAAATCGAATGCATGCAACATCGAAATCTTCTGCTAATATATAGTTAAATTTTGACGTTACTCTTTCTAGATTGCACGGGAATCCAATCGAAAGATTACACACCTACCTCAACAGGATTTCTAGAATTCCTCATTTGCTTCGAATCGCGCGATTTATTTATAATAGTGACATGCGCCGCCGTCTTTGTCCAGCACAAAGAGGTCAATATGGCTTTGCATACAATCCTGTAGCATTGTGAAAAATAATTAAGAATTGTTATCGATTTAACGACACTTTTTATTACATTTTAATGTCCGCGCTGTTTTTAGAATAAATGTTTGTTTATTTAATTAGTTTATACGACATTTTTTATTTGTTGACGTAATCTCTCGAAAATTCGAGAGGAACTTTTTATTTAAAAATGAATTTATGTTATACACGCACCGGAGTCAATTTACGTGTTTAATTAAAGCTTTGATCGCTTTCCCAACTGGTTTTGCACATGCAAAGGTTTGTTTTCTTAACGATTCAAATTATTTGCTTTCACGGTAAACTAAAATGTGTTTTTAATACACAAAATTATTTTATCAAGATTAAAGCGTTATCAAGATTAATATGGTTCTTACGCTAAATAAAGCAAATGTTTTATGCACGGGAAGTGTATTTTTACGATAACTAATACAGGAAAATAAATGGCTTTGAATATATAATACACTTGAAAATGATCGATTAGCATTCGCATTTAATACGTTTTAAGGTATCTCAAGAGTAATTATTGTTACATATAAGACTTAACTTTGTGCACTCGGCTGTATTAAAATTGGGGCTTTTAAATACAGGGAAAGTGTGTTTTGCTTTCACGGAAATGTTTTCATACACAAAATTAACTGTTTTATGCACGGAAAGTGATTTTTTATAACAAACGAATGGCTTTGTATTTATCTTAGAGTGATTATTTACAAACACGGAATTTTTTAATTTTTTCAAGATTAATTCCTTTACAATAACAATTATTTACAAAAAATATTACATTCTAATTGTTAGGAAACAGCGAAAACAATCAAAACAATAATTATGATGGTGTTTGGTTGATGCCAACTTTAATAATGTACAATCACCACTGGCTTGCATTATAGAACCATTCTTAGTTGTAGATTTTAATAGCCTTTTCCAAATAATTAAATCTTGCTCGTTTTGGAGCTTTATTCACGTGCTCCAATCCCAACCAAGGTTTTGCATTAGCATTAGTGGTAGGACTATCTCTAAAATCTCTCAAATTCATAACAAAATCATTTTCGTCAATAAAAAGAGGTATTGGAATTGTATTTTCCGCTTTGCACATTAAAGACTATGGATTCACAATACGCTTATTCTATAGGGTGGAACAATGAATCTTCGGAAAATTCTATTTCTCCGGTTTCTTTTATACTTGGTGAATTTTGTTGGTAGGCTTTGGGTTTCAATTAAAAGAAGCTGATATGGTATATCGCATAAACTTTTTACAGGAAATGTCTCAGCGTTTGTATGGGGTAGAAAACTTAATCCATCATATGCTTATTTCAGATGAAGCACATTTTCATCTTATCGGCTATGTAAATAAATAAAATTACCGATATTGGAGCATTAATTGGATGAGAGACCCATGCTTAGTACTAAAGTGACAGTATTGTACGCTCATCCATCATCTAAAAGTAATGAACCATTTCTGTACCACGATCGAAAAAGTGTTACAACCGTTACTGCAGTTCGTTACACAGACATGATCATAATATTTCTGAGTTAAGAACTGATTTGATTTCCAGAGATTATTTGGTTCCAGAGATTATTTGGTTCCAGCAAGAAAGTGCTACCAGTCACACCGCTCGTATGTCTACTGCTGCTTTAAGGGAACTCTTTTCAAACCATATCGTATCCAGAAATAGAGACATTGTTTGGCCGGTTAGATAGACTGATTTGTCCACATGCGACTTTTGTCTTTGAAGTTGGTTCAAGAGGAAGGTGTACGTTGAGCGGCTGCAAACGTTAGAGGAACTAAAACTAAAATTTCAAGAAGAAGTTGGACTTACTACACCGTAAATGTTACGTCTAGTAATGAATACTTTCGAATAAGACTACAAAAATGCGTTAATCGTAATGGTGCTCACCTGTTAAGTATTGCTTTTAAAAAATAAAATGGCTGGTCTAACTTAACAGAAAACTGTAAATACATTAAAAATAAAATAAATACTTCTGTAGATATAGTAGCTTTAAATTTTCCCACTTTACTGACAAACCCTGTATAAATATAAATACATACTGGATAATTGCACAAGGCAGGTTGATTAATTTTAAAGTATTAGTTAATAAGATGAAATAATCACTTCGACTTTTATGTAAAACCCAAATAATCATTTCAAATCAAGCTAGTAAATAAAAGATGGAGAATATAAGACCTGGAACAGGATTTGAACCTGTATCTTATGCTTTCGAAGCCCACGCGTTTTCGAATTATGCCACTGAGACGGGTGATGACAATTTTAAAATTATACAAGATCAAATCATGTACGAAACCATATAACAACCTAACTTTCAATTTCGTTTGGCATTTAAAAAGAGTATTACTAATAATTAAAAGTAAACGTCTTACAAACCATCAAAAAAGAAATCACTAGTGAGTTGAGTAAAACCATTTTGCTTAAATTATAGGGCAATTCTCAAATTGCACCTTCTTCTAAGAGGCTTAGGCATCTTAGTGGGATTCTGAAAGGACATACACTGCAGCTTAATATTTGGTAGGGACTAACGTTCGTTTTAGGTGCAGGGGTTAAAAGATACCGGATGACTGTATTTAAAACGACAAACAGATATTTATAATAAAGGCAGTTAGCGTCTGCTTATAACATAACCCACACTACTTGTAGCCGTAGCTTAAAAAGGTTTTTATTTAATCAACACTAATAATAGGACCTTTAAAGGTATGAAATAACTGATTACGACAGTTTGGCCACTGCAAATTAAAGAGTGCGATATTTATACTTGCTACATTACATGTATATGCACATTGCCCCAAGTCGCGATCACTCAACTTATTCACTACGTTGGCCGAAAACGTGAATCATGCAAGTCTTTCCGCATCTGGTCTTGCATAGTCGATTGCCGGACGCTTAATTCTCCAAACCAATTACAGATTGACTTTATCAGCACAAGTCTCGGTGCGAGTCCTACGCCTCACGCTACATCGTGCATTACGAGCACTTCCGTTGCAAAGATTTTCTTCTTCCATGCACAACGTTTGTCGTTATAGCGGTGCTTCTTCAAAATGCGCAGGAATGTTTCTCGAAATGATTCCCATTGAATTCTTCGTATCTTAAGGTTCGGGAATCCACACAGAAACCGCGAAACGCTCCTCTTCGCTCGATACACTTTGTAACGTTTTCACATATAGGCAATTACTAAATTGCTATATGTTAGATGGATTGCCGCGATCAAAGCGTAAATATGTAGTCGACTTGTTTATTGTTCCGCGCAGCCATGCGCGTGGGGCTCAAGGCGCCTACCCGATGTATTTGCATTCATTCTTGTACCGGATGTAGTCAGATAAGAAGCAATTGTTTAAAACGTGGTAGGAAAGTTTCGCTATCATAATGAATAGAAACAAACTCCATTCCTGGCAGAGGCATGTTGCCTGGTCTGTGACAAGGGCAGATTGTTGTTGAAGACAAGCAGCGAAGTGGACAAGAGATATAAAACGGTTCGTAAGCATGACAATATGGCGTCTTTATCGTCAGTACTTTATTTGAATTTTTAGCAAGCAGTTTCACCTTTAATAAATACGTAATGAATTTCAGGAATTGATTTGCATAGTTTTGTAATATATGAAAGTCGATCAAGCTTTGGAGATGGCATCCCATCCGTTGATAGTGTAGCGGCATTGGCACGTGGCTACAATCCGCAGGTGTTGTAAGTTTTTGTAAACACCTTTCCTACGGTGAGTACGCTTTTATTTGTTGTAACAAACATCGATCCAAGCAAAAAGTAAATTCATTGTGTAACGTTATCGACTTAGAAGATACATAATTTCCTAAATAATTTAGAAATTCAATACATTTCCGATAATTAAATATATTAAAGTTTTTTGTTAAACGATTTAAAATTTGTAGCATATTTTCATATACTAAGATATAAAAGCTTTTTTATTAAAATAAATTATGCTTCAGGGAGTACATATAAGATAATTTGCTTAACGATTTAAAATAGTTTTAATGTTTTTGAATATAGAATTAGAAAGCTTTCCGGTAAAAATAAATTCACTTTATTTAGATTATGTCAGATGATCTGGCTAGATTTTTTTGTTATTACTCGTTAATTTTAAATAGTCGTTTAGGGCACAACTTAGTTTAACATCTGCCAGATAAACATCTGGAGTTACATGTTTACTCAAACAAGTCAAATGTATGTTGTGCAAATAAATTGTATGATAAGCTAATCTTTGATTTATATTGAAAAGCTACTCAGATGTTATAAAAATCCAAGTTTGATCTATAACAAACCTTGTGAGCCGAGAACAAATATCTTTGCCTGAAGCATTCGCTTAATGTAATGAGATAATTTTTATGATGGGCTACACCATTAACAATTGCTAGATTTGAAGCGTTCGCTTAATGTAATGAGTTATTATTTTTTAAGATGGGCTTCACCCACTAACAACTGCTAATTTGTCGATTTAACATTGATAAAACCTTTCCACTTCATGCTCTTATAATTATGATTCGGTTTTTATTTTATTTATTTTTTTGTATATAAAAGAACATCAAGTAATTTTTTTACATATCTGCAAACTACTGTAATAGTTTTATTTCTGGAAATTCAGGTTACAATGTTTAAGTGTAAAAGAAACACAGTTATGTTGTTGAATATCTATCTTCAGGAATAAGTTAATTCCCTTAAGGTTTACCTGCGTCTTTCCTTAAGAAGATTATTTTTTGTTTATGTATTTGACGTAGTGACGCCCTAAATTGTACAAAGACAGGTTGATTAACAGAAAGGACCCCCCCCCCCCGCCATCTCATGCCTCCGCAGGGATAAACCCCCGAGACAAGTCCGCGAGAATAAATAATTCATTTTGGCAACACAGTTTTGCTCTATGTCATCCTAATTAAAGCCACCCTCTGCAATATATTAACCAAAAAGTAAATTTTTATTACAACTTACATCCTACACGGTTTAATTATCTCTGCTGACGTTCTTCTTTCCCCACTATCATTGCCGAAATGAACGTGACATGCGCAGTTTATCTACATGTGTAACTATCATATATCAATAACATGTAAACAAACTTCTCGATCAAGATGTATGCCTAGCGTACCATATGCCTGACAATCTCATTGACATCAAGTTCCTTTGAGGTTTACTCAAAATTCTACCATAATGGTACAGATTTGAAAAACTTTATATTTACATTATGAATATTATACCTTTGACTACAAGATAGATGACAACTTTTATCTTACAAACCTTTAGGGCGTGAGGTTCACGCTTAAATATAGTCAAAAATCGCAATGAACGCGAATTAAAATGTATAAACAGACAAGGGTAGTCCTTGTTTGGTTATATTCGATTTCGAATCGAAAAAGTTTTGATTCTTTAGTCTACAGAAAATTTTTGATTACTACTGCCCGGATGAATAATTTAACTAGTGTAGTAAAGAAATACTGCATTTAAGAATACATAAAATTTAATAAAATATTTAACTAGTAACATATGAAGAAGGATGAGACATTTCCAATAACAAAAGTTCCAGTAATAAACTTGTATATATTTTTATTAGTAATTACCATTACAATGACTAAAATTGTACATTATTAAGGATTATATATTTAAATATAACATTATCTGCTTTGAAATTAATTCTGTATAAATATTGAATTGATTAAATTTTTTTTACAGGTTATAGTTGACGCAGTACCATCAAAATCAAATAAAATATACGGCTTTGTTGTTCTGCAATGCTTTTGCCCACTGACTTACGGACACTAACACTACAATATCAAAAAATTATTTTTGCTGTGAAACTTACCTTTGAAATTGGTACCGATATGAACTTTGTACTTTTAAGTACTTATTGATCATACAGGTATATTCAGCTCGTTTAGTGTGTAAACTTTTCATTGTTGTGAATAATATTTTTTATCAGTGTATTCACGTTTTATCTGATAACTTCTACCTATTGCAAAATCGTGCTGCTGCTATCCTTATTGCACATTTGTGAAATCATAAAATACAAAAGTAGACACGATTTGATAAACAAATTTCTACCGATAAGACACATAAAATTCAATTAGTAGTGACTAAGGAGCATAAAACATATACCGTTTACAATCTGGTATAAAATACGGTTTAAGTATCGCTATTATTCAGTCTGAAAGTAAAAACAAAATGAAGTGTCTGGTCTTTATAGTAGTGTTGTCAGTCGTAAGTAGCCATATAATTATATAACATAAATTTAAGAAACCGTTTAAATTCAAAGCAATAGGTGTGCTTATAATAACTTGTCTATGTATTCTGACAAACAGTATTTATCAGAATAATGCATTAACCGTCAGTGATAAGGACGAGCGGACAAAGGTAAAATGCGTCCGATGTACAAATTAACATTGTGTCAAGTTAAATAAATATATAACTAGAAATAATGATATGTATATTGCCGTGGAAGCCGAGGACTAAGGTTTTAACATCGAGCCTTCACTGGGCCGTCATAAAATTAAAAAAAAAAAAATAAAAATTTTAAAGATTTTTTACTCTTTTATTTCTCTTTCAAATTCCTTCAGCTTCCCTGGCTAGCTCAGCTGTGCCTCTTCTCGAATACCTAAATTTACGGACATATCTCTTTCACACTCGCACACTATTCAATAAAACTACCAAATAATACCACAACCATACAACCTTTTATTTACACATATTAACAGATAAATTATATGTACATGTGTTAAAAACAAGCTGATACAATAATTATAAAACTCAAATTATGGTATCGTTTAAAGTCTTTGATTCTTCTAATAAATTTTAAACAACTTCAATGAGATATGAGTAGATGGGCCCCACATGTTACCCTAAACTGACTTCACACTGGAGTATGGTGAGCTCATAATAACCCAGTTTAGTTTGTATATGCCTTTTAAACTTTGCATAAATTTAAACCAAAAATTACAGACCCGTTTACCCTTTACAATTCAATTTTTATCCTGACAAAAATTTTTGGGATGTTCTAAATACACCATTTTTCAATATTTAACATCAATAAATTCTCCAGCACATGTATGTTTTACAATAAGTCTCTACAACCATAAATATGTCACAAAAAAAAAATCAACCACTCAGCACAAAATTTCACAAATGTTTATAAAGCAACAGAAATTTTAAGTAAATTACACGGAGATTCTTCAGGCTTCCTTCCCGTCGGAGATGAGTGCCAGAACACCCCTTCGCGTTGTTTTGATTTGCTGTGCAGCTCAGCGGATCCCCAGGCCTCTACCATCTGCCACATCTGTAAGCTATGTGCCTCGTCTCACAGTACCATTCCATATCATGCATACAAACTCGATTACTCGTTGTGTTTACCCCATATAACTTGCTTCCATTTAATAATTTTTGTGTTGTAGTAGCCGGACCTTTATTAATTTAAAATGCACTACTCCTACTTCACGTCAATAATTAGAGGTCCGCTACTACTGTCTTATACTTGTAACCACTCTATTTACGGTAACATAATCACATAAAATAATACTCACAAAAAAAAACTTTATTGTATGCTGGTCTGTACCAGCATTCAGAACTTTATCGCAGTAATCGAAAATCGAACAGAAGAGAAGAGAAGAGAGCGTTAATAATGTAGCTAAGGTATTTATATCTTTTTAAAAACTCTCCTAGTGAACGCGTTTCAAGCGAAAAGCTTATTTTCAAATCTAATTCCAAAAATTTGGAATGTAACCGTCTCGAAATTCGTACAATTCGCTCCGTATACTCCAAATTTTCTTTCAACCGTCGCGTGTGCATACGTTTGGAAAACTGTCTGCTTTCAACCAATGACAAAATTCTCTGCTGTCAGAAACTCCGCCTAAACTATATTTATCTCTGTCTTATGCATGCCTGCTGTCTCGTTCAAAACCCCATTTGAGTTACAGAAAATCGATATTGATGACATCCTATCTCAACTCCACGTGTATAGTGTACGTGCATTTCAATTCCTTGCTTGCTTTAAATCTATCTCTATCTGTTGTATATAACTGATTATGCATTACCCTCACTTCTTAAGATATTCGTTACCCTAGTTGTTTATAGCAAACTGACGGTTGAAAATATTTTCTCTGAACTCCTATCTTAACGTACGCTCGACTTCTTCGAATGTAACCTTTTAAAACGTAAGAGTTTCTATTAATTATCTACCGCTTTGAACATAACAATTCCTAGACTTTCAACTTCTTCGTATCTGATAAAAGTGACGTTTGCTTTTACAACGAATACACGTGCCTTGGGATTATTGATTTTGTTACGCAGCACGTTCCCTATTGCTTATACGTGTTGAATTAAAATAACTTTTGGTTAATTATGCGTATCCTTGTACTTTTAGTTGCATTAAAGCTTTCTTCCTTCATGTACTTTTAACATTTCAATTATTAAATACAAAAATACCCTAATATTCGTCCGTTCTCCTTAAATGCATTAAATTAATTTTTCGCGTAAATAATTTGCTCTTTCCTGTATACAAGGTTGTTGAATTTTTATTGTTTCACGCTGCTTTACTCCGTTGAATCCATAACAATATATATATATATATATATATATATATATATATATATATATATATTACTCATATTTAGACCAGGGTAGAAAATTAAATAATCAAATCAAATAATTTTAATTACCGTGTATAAGGAATTTCATTAAATAATACGCTTTATTAAAACCTTGAAGCATAAATAAACTCGGTCGTTTCAGTAAAATAAGAAATTTAAATTATCTATAAGACGCTTTACATCAAAAGAAGCAGTATTGAAAAGCGCAGTGGATAATTTAATTATTCCTAAACAAATGGAAATTACGTGCAAAGTTTATATTAATTAACCCTATTTTAAGTAACCGGTAGTAAAACAAAGTGTACATATAATAATTAATATTTAAGTTGTATTCGCTAAAAATGAAAGGATAGAAATCAATTTAATTGGAGTTAATTAAACCGTTAATAACATAATACCTATAGAAGCTTGTGAAAACCCAATAATAGTCAAATCGTAGGAAGGTTATTTAAAATGTTACGTTTGAACACCCCTGCGTGTTTTTAAAAGGCAATTTCAAGTTAATTTGTTTGGATAAACATGTTGATTCTAAGGATATTGGAAACGATCAGATGCTTTAGCAGGAAATACAGAACACCTGCGTATTTTTAAAAAGCTCATTCTGCGTAAATTTGGCAAATAATTAATGTTTCAAAGAATCTTGGAGAAACCGGGACTTAGTATTCACGAGAATGTGCGATACGGGTTTATTAAACCCAGATAACAGTCCGCGTGGACTAAAATATAATCGATAATAAAGAATCTAAATTTGCACCAATACGAACAGGTTAGAAAAGGAAAGAGAAAATGCGTCAAGCAAAGACACATATTGTAAAAGGGCGGGATTTAAGCAACGTCAAGGGGTTGCGATTGGTTAAAAATAGGATGCATATATCAGAGGTAGAACAACAATTTCTGTATAAAAGTAATTAGTTTTTCTCGGACAACTTTGCGGGCCGTGTTGAAATTTTCTGAGATCTCAATGGGGTGAGGACTAAATTCATAAAATCGACGTGCAGGCTACAGACTGGGAACGTAGAATGAGGAATTCGTTGGAATTACCCGTTTTAGGGAACAAAGCGACGTGTCGGCTATTCGCTATATATACAGGCGGGAATATGTGTTTCTCTCTTAGACTCTTAGACTTTCGACGATTCGATGCGTTAAAAGCTCGTGCATCCGCGATTTGATATTAAACAGTGCATTTTAGTTTGATTAAATAATTTAAAGTGTGCTAGTATATTTTAGTGACTCAAAATAGTTGGTTATTTTACGTGCTAACATGAATGTACTTCAGTGCACTTAGATACAAGGTAATAAAAGTTTATTATCACGGTACCAATTAGTAAAATTTACAACGACAAATGTATACCCAAAAGTAGGCAGTTTTGGCGTATATTGGTAATATTGGTAAAAGGAAGTATGAATTTCTTTGCTATTTTGCGGGGTGTTAATGACTAAATGGTTCGTAAATGTGTCTGCATCCACTGAACCAGAGGCAGATATACACAGATGAGTTCCGGAAAAGCCTAGAAACAACTTTAAATTAATGGTGATGGAGAACATTTTTAAAGCGTTGACAACATGAAGCTGTAAATAGAATCCGGTTGGAATGGTGTGATTTACAAAAGGGACGATTACACTGAAGCTACGAGGACAATAACCTTCAGGTAAATTGTACTATTTTGTTTGACATTTTTGTGTGTATTGAATGACTTTATAATTGATTTACTTTAAATGGACATTAGTGGAATTTTTCTAACCATAAAAATTTAATTTTAAGATGAAATTTGCTTGTTTAAGTAAAAAGGGGTATTTTGTTTTGATGTTCGGAAATAGGATGAAACTTTGGGTAGGTCTTTGAGCTCAATTAGACAAACCTGGTTAATTAACGTAAAGGGGTGGTAGATGCTCCTTTATACTCAGACTCGGTCTGCTTATCTTGTTATATTAATTAGTAGGCATTCAACAAGGACTTTAATTTTGGATGCACAGTAAAATGATAATAAAATTAATCCGGAAATTCTTTTAAAACTGAATTTTATGTTCAAATTTAATTTGAAAATTTAATGTATTCTGAATATTGATGTAAATAGAGTTAACGTTGATGTTTGTGGTAGGAATGTGTTGTTTAATTTTTATGATTGAGAATGGAAGTTATCTAGAAGAGCAGCCGAGGCGATTAACAGAAGGAATCAACGGACCAGGTAATTTAAAAGGTTTCACAGCATTCTTGGCGACCCAAAAGTGAGGCTCGAGTTCCAAATAAAAATTTTGTTATTTTATTCCAGGAAACTGGCGATCTGAGAGAGAGTTTCGTGTGTGTATAAATTTAAGAGTATTTTAGAGTGTGTGAGTGAGTAGAACGTATGCAGAGAAAGGAGTGGTTAAGGAGTCAAGGAGTGGAAATTGGAAGTGACGATAGTGCATTGTGTGAGAAAATTTCGAAAATGGAAGAAGCTGGAGGCAGTAGAGATCAGTCGAGGACGGAATCAGGGGATCAAGGAAACGAGTTAATGATGAGAATGTTAGAGGAAATGCGATTAGCTAGGGAAGAATCAATAGAAAATTAGAACTGCTAAGCGATGAAGCTAATAGAGCTAGGAAGAATCTAATAGAGCGAGGAGGTCCAACCAAAAATTAGAGCAGATAAGCGGGAAAATTGAACAAAATACTAAAGAATTTACAGAATTTAAAGATAGTCTTACCGTGAAACTGGGGAAGTAGAAAATAGGGTTGAAAAAATGAGCGTGATATTACAGGTCTTCGACAGGAAATGGGACATTTAAGGTCCGAAGTACGCATTTTCTGTGAAGAAGAAATAAACGTAAAATGACTGAAGTAACGGACTCATGTAGGGATCAGTTAGGCAGGGTAGAACGCGAAGTTAGTAGTATTAAATACAACATGTCAAATTTAACGGGGATGGTCCCAGATTTTATACAGGTGCGTATCATTGGACCAACACATGAAGTTTTATGGCGATAACAGAGTAAATCCACAAATTTTTATTAATAGTGTAAGAAATCTAGTGGGAAATTTATTTGACGAACAGACTAAACTAAATACGATAAAGGCTTTATTAAAGGACAACGCGGAAGCATGGTACAATTTAGTAGGACAGGACATAGACACGTATCAGGACTTTGAAGACAAATTTTTACAACATTACTGGAGTGATCACAAACAGGATCAGATTAGGGACGACTTGATTACAGGAAAATTTAAGGAGAGTTTGCAGGTTCTAGGAGCAATATGCCATCCGCAAGTACAGTGTGGCCAAACAACTGAATCCACCATTGACGGACAGACAGATTATCAAGTACCTATCACGACATTTTGAACAGGAAATTAGACAACACGTGGCCTTACAAAACATCACAGAACGGGAGACATTTTTAGAGTATTTGCAGAGATATGACGATGTATGTGTAGGACGGACAAGAGAGATACGAGAACGAAACGTTAACACAGTTAGGTTTGACAACAGGACACCGAATTATCCGAGACGGCCTGACTACAACAGAAATTTTCGACCGAATTGGGAACGACGAGGACAGGAATACAGGAGCAATAGTGCGACTAGGGACCGACGCCAAGACCTAGTTACACGAGACAGAACAGTTTACCGGAAGTAAACAGGACTGTGACCAGCACGCCGAATAGAGATAGGGACACGGATATTAACACGAGGAGGACGTACGCACAGGTTGTAGAAGGACAACCAGGACCAAGCACGGAAAACAGGATGAGACAGGATTTTAGAACGCGACAGACCACTAGATTTCTGTGTAAATGTATACGAACATCCACGTGAATTTTTCAAAATTGAGGAGGAAGTAGAGCCAGAAACTGAGGAAAATTATGTTTGCCAATTATTAATTTAGAAATTTTTGAGAATAATGTAGAAGTATTACTTGATACAGGGGCAGAGGCGAGTTTAATATCGGAGGAATTCGTCAGCAAAATTAGGGATAAGGTTTGTGATAGAATTATGCCTATAAAACGTAGCCATTTAGTAGCTCCAAATAAAAAGAAGTTTGCTGTAGTAAATAGTGTTGTGGTGCTTAGGATAGATATAGGAGGTTTAAGCTGTGAACAGGAGTTTGTAATTGTACCTGGACTGAAGTTTCAGAGCATTTTAGGTGTTGACTGTATGATGAAGTTAGGGGTTTTGATAGATATGGAAAGGAAGGTAGTAAGGATTAAGGATAGGGTAGTGCCATGGAAGGGCAGTTATGAAGTCACAGAGGATGACACTGGGTTTAGTATTAATGTAGTAGAGGTAGAGGATGATGAAGGTAAACAGATCAACACGATAAGATGTCCAGAGGATAGGAAAGTAGAGGTTCAAGCTTTAATACAAAACATGCAGAAGTAGTGGGGGTAGAAGCAGCATATCAGGAGCAGGTGAAGACGAAATTAAGTAAAGATGGCAAGTTTGTTTTTAATCAAGTAGATTTAAGGGATTCATTCTGGCGGATTCCATTACACAAAAATTCTAGAAGGTACGTAGGGTTTTCCATAGAGGGAAAAATCGATAATTGTAAAGTAGTATCGTTTGGTTTGTCGGCAGAAAGGGAAACAACAATAAATGAGAAACAGACAAGTGTAGGGACTGAAGAAGAAGTAATATTTAAGAGTCAGGATAATAGGGATGATAAGTTTATTGTATGTGAGATAATAGAGATGTTAAGTATAGATATAGAAGGGGGAGAGATAGGGATGAAGAGTATTAGGATGGTTAGAAGGAAGACTTGGAGGGTCAAGAAGAGAGTTAGATTTAAATAACTTAAGGAACAAAGGATAGAGATAGGTGAACTTTAGTATAGATATAGAACAAGGGATAGAATAGGTGTATATAGAAAAGTAGAAGTAAGTGTTTATAGAAAATAAAGCTAGGTATAGGATAAATATGGGAGATAATTAGGAATAGGTTTAGGATGAGAATAAAGATTAAATGTAGGAAGAAAATAAGATAGGTTAAGTATAGATATTTCATATAAGATTAGTGGAGAGTTAGGAATAGAGTAAGAGTAGGATAGGCATATAGGATTAGGTAGGGGGAAGTAAAGTATAGTGAAGAGTAGTTAAAAGTTAGGAATAGGATAGGTATATAGGATGTATATAGGATTAGATGGATAAGTAGGATGAAGTTAGGGATAATTTCAGTTTATAGAATTAGGTGAGAATTAGGAATAGGATAGGGTAGCTGTAAATATTTTTTTTTGAATTGGAGACAAAGTAGGTAAGTTAGATAGATAAGGATAGAGAGAGATAGGCAATTTTTTTTCTAAATATTTTTTGGTTGTCTAAATGCTTTATATTTGAATTCGAATAAGTGGGATTATTTGTATTCAAATAGGGGGAAAATACTCATATTTAGACCAGGGTAGAAAATTAAATAATCAAATCAAATAATTTTAATTACCGTGTATAAGGAATTTCATTAAATAATACGCTTTATTAAAACCTTGAAGCATAAATAAACTCGGTCGTTTCAGTAAAATAAGAAATTTAAATTATCTATAAGACGCTTTACATCAAAAGAAGCAGTATTGAAAAGCGCAGTGGATAATTTAATTATTCCTAAACAAATGGAAATTACGTGCAAAGTTTATATTAATTAACCCTATTTTAAGTAACCGGTAGTAAAACAAAGTGTACATATAATAATTAATATTTAAGTTGTATTCGCTAAAAATGAAAGGATAGAAATCAATTTAATTGGAGTTAATTAAACCGTTAATAACATAATACCTATAGAAGCTTGTGAAAACCCAATAATAGTCAAATCGTAGGAAGGTTATTTAAAATGTTACGTTTGAACACCCTGCGTGTTTTTAAAAGGCAATTTCAAGTTAATTTGTTTGGATAAACATGTTGATTCTAAGGATATTGGAAACGATCAGATGCTTTAGCAGGAAATACAGAACACCTGCGTATTTTTAAAAAGCTCATTCTGCGTAAATTTGGCAAATAATTAATGTTTCAAAGAATCTTGGAGAAACCGGGACTTAGTATTCACGAGAATGTGCGATACGGGTTTATTAAACCCAGATAACAGTCCGCGTGGACTAAAATATAATCGATAATAAAGAATCTAAATTTGCACCAATACGAACAGGTTAGAAAAGGAAAGAGAAAATGCGTCAAGCAAAGACACATATTGTAAAAGGGCGGGATTTAAGCAACGTCAAGGGGTTGCGATTGGTTAAAAATAGGATGCATATATCAGAGGTAGAACAACAATTTCTGTATAAAAGTAATTAGTTTTTCTCGGACAACTTTGCGGGCCGTGTTGAAATTTTCTGAGATCTCAATGGGGTGAGGACTAAATTCATAAAATCGACGTGCAGGCTACAGACTGGGAACGTAGAATGAGGAATTCGTTGGAATTACCGTTTTAGGGAACAAAGCGACGTGTCGGCTATTCGCTATATATACAGGCGGGAATATGTGTTTCTCTCTTAGACTCTTAGACTTTCGACGATTCGATGCGTTAAAAGCTCGTGCATCCGCGATTTGATATTAAACAGTGCATTTTAGTTTGATTAAATAATTTAAAGTGTGCTAGTATATTTTAGTGACTCAAAATAGTTGGTTATTTTACGTGCTAACATGAATGTACTTCAGTGCACTTAGATACAAGGTAATAAAAGTTTATTATCACGGTACCAATTAGTAAAATTTACAACGACAAATGTATACCCAAAAGTAGGCAGTTTTGGCGTATATTGGTAATATTGGTAAAAGGAAGTATGAATTTCTTTGCTATTTTGCGGGGTGTTAATGACTAAATGGTTCGTAAATGTGTCTGCATCCACTGAACCAGAGGCAGATATACACAGATGAGTTCCGGAAAAGCCTAGAAACAACTTTAAATTAATGGTGATGGAGAACATTTTAAAGCGTTGACAACATGAAGCTGTAAATAGAATCCGGTTGGAATGGTGTGATTTACAAAAGGGACGATTACACTGAAGCTACGAGGACAATAACCTTCAGGTAAATTGTACTATTTTGTTTGACATTTTTGTGTGTATTGAATGACTTTATAATTGATTTACTTTAAATGGACATTAGTGGAATTTTTCTAACCATAAAATTTAATTTTAAGATGAAATTTGCTTGTTTAAGTAAAAGGGGTATTTTGTTTTGATGTTCGGAAATAGGATGAAACTTTGGGTAGGTCTTTGAGCTCAATTAGACAAACCTGGTTAATTAACGTAAAGAGGTGGTAGATGCTCCTTTATACTCAGACTCCGGTCTGCTTATCTTGTTATATTAATTAGTAGGCATTCAACAAGGACTTTAATTTTGGATGCACAGTAAAATGATAATAAAATTAATCCGGAAATTCTTTTTAAAACTGAATTTTATGTTCAAATTTAATTTGAAAATTTAATGTATTCTGAATATTGATGTAAATAGAGTTAACGTTGATGTTTGTGGTAGGAATGTGTTGTTTAATTTTTATGATTGAGAATGGAAGTTATCTAGAAGAGCAGCCGAGGCGATTAACAGAAGGAATCAACGGACCAGGTAATTTAAAAGGTTTCACAGCAATATATATATCAGTGCGACCGTAAAGTCCGAATCCCTAATAATAAAATGAAAACGACGTATGATTATGAAACCTCCAAAAACATGTCAATTTTAGTTTTTTTTTGCGGTTTTATTTGGCGATACTAAATTTTTTCTTTTATTAGAGATAACTTTGTGAATTAATGCCTCTGAATTATCCTTAATAAAACTTTCACTTACTAATGTTGCTTCAGCCCCTGTACCTGGCAGTAATTTTATCTCTTTACCTTCTACTTGCAATTTCATTATAAGTAGTATATTATTTCCTCCATTAACTTTTCATCACATTTCAACTCAAATTTTATAAATTCACGTGCATGTTCATATTTATTTATTTCTATATTTTTGTCATTTTATTGGTCTGCATCTAAAAAGCAAGCCTACTTGACGTTCCAGCCTGATTAACTATTTCTGCGTATGTCTTTCTATTTTCATCGCTACTACTTATGCCATTTTTCTAAGCATTTGCCATATTTTCCCTTCCTTGGGTAACGGTTCTGTTGTCAATAGTATGGGATTTATTATTCAATTATTATTGTTTCAATTATTTCTTCGACTACTCCCCCTTTCAAATGGTCTGCGTTGATATCTCTCTATCCATCATTCTTCTAGAATCCGAATGTATTCATGGGCTGGCTCCCTGACCTGGTCTCCATCCTCCTTGGTTGACCCATATCATCGTAACGTTGAAGATATTCTAAAAACACATCTCTATCAGCAATATTTTGTAAGGCTATGCATTGCCTTACTTCAGTTTCAAAGTGACCTGCTAAATACTTTATAATTTGCTTGTCCTCTAAAGGAGGATCAAGTTGTTTGGTAACGTTAAATTTCTTGATCGCATACAATTCCCTTGTCATACCTGGATCGCCACTGTATTTGCCCATAAATAAATTATCTTTAACTTTAAATTGCTGGTTGTCTCTTTAGATATGCTTTAAAAATTTAATCTCCTAGTCTTTAAACGAATGCAACTCACTTCCAATCAGTCCAAACCAAATTTCGGCACTTCCCTTCAACATAGACCTCACAATATTTAATTTTGTTTGCTCATCACAGCCACTTTGTATTAAAGTTTTTAAGTTATTTAAAAATATTGTAGGGTTGAGTTTATTATCCCCATAAAATTTTGAGTGTTGTTCCAACGGATTACTGGTTGGATTCCATTTCATCGGTTCCCCTACATACATATTTTTAACTTTATCTTCTAAATTTTCGAATTTATTCCCTATGTCTGTTTTAAGATTTCCCAAATCATTTCTAAATCTTTTAAAACCAGCTTCCCTCTATTTCATTTACTCTTCGATTTAAAATTTTAATTTTCCCATTAGTTTCTTTCTCACTTCTTAACTCGACCTTACTTGAACAATTTCTTCTTCAACATCATCCATATCTTCTAAACTTTGTACTACTTTTCCTCTAACTTCAAATTTCATTTCTTCTATGGTTTTGTTAGTTTTTCTAAACCCAAAGTAATTCGTTCGCTAATCTCTTTAAATTCCCTTTTATTCTTTTCACTTTCTACTTTCAAACTTTCCCCCAATTTTACTATGTTTACTATGTTTACTTTCCAAATTCTGTTCGTAACTCCTGAGTATCTCTATCAGATCGCTCACTCATTTCCTTCATATTGTCTTTCACTTGTTGCATGCCTTTCTCATTCTTTTTACTCATTTATTTCATGCCGTTCTCTTTTATTTCACCAATTTCTTTCGTGCCTTTCTCATTCCTTTAATTAATTTTTTTTATATTTTGATTTAGACTTAATAAAAGAGCCATCATTTTTTATCCTTGGGTCTCTCCTACACTCTTGGCCTCTGGATATCTTTTTTCGCATCTTCCATATAAACGATATCCTGAGAACCATTTCCACTCCCTCAGCTCTCAAACTTTCACGAACTTCTTCCACTCTGTGAGTCATACTTGAAATTAATCAGATACCTCAAATGAAAAATAAACTCCCAAAACAAATACTACGAGACAAGAAACTCTAATTTACAGGCGAACTAATCGTGTCACAGGTTGGGTCGCCGCTAAAAGAGTGCTGTGATAAAGCCCGCTTTTAGGGCGTCGCTGAAAGGGAAATATGAAAAAGGCTTGCGTTGGTCGTTACTAAAAGGGTTCTGTAATACAGATACATCAATTTGTAAAATGGAAATTATTCACTTATTTCCCTTTCTAATTTTGCCTGGCTAGCTTTACGGAATTGACGGAGTTTTCAAAATGAAATCAAACACAGCAATATTACAAAGCATCTATACAGTATGAAATATTTCCTCTCATACAAAAGCATTTAGGATATTTACAATATTGTTTCCTTGAAACAAAATAAATTCTAAGAAGTACTTATTACACAAAAAAACGTTGCTCACTTTATTTTAAATTCACAGAATTAAACTTCTTCTTTTGAGGATGATTTACCTGGTTATAATTATTTCCACGCTTGTAAGATTTGTTTTGGCCAAAAAATCTTCGACAGATAATTTATTAAAAGGTCAGAGTATTTCGAACTCTGAACCCAAACTCCTGGTAAAAAAAATTCTTCACACAAGAAAAATTATTAGGACTTACTTAAACTAGATGCAAATACTCTAATAACAGTTGAAAATATATCTAAAATAAATACTTGCAGAATCCACAAAAACACTCTTCGTAATTAAAATCTTCTTATTTATAATTAATGTCCAAATCAGCTCACAAGATTAAACCCCTCGGTTCAAACAGTAGTTACCAAAGTACAGTTTTTAGTTAAATCTTCCTTTCGATTATTTAATAAAAATTTTAGAATAGCTTTATATTGAAGAATTTTGACTCTTCATCGTAATTAATAAATCCATTTTTGTATGTAATTTGAGTTTAAAAAAATCACTTCTTTATTTATTGCAACCTCGCAACTATTATATTACAGTATGTTTACTACATAATCCAATTACCATCTTCGCAAAGCAACAGATTGCGCTTTAAAATAACATTTCTCGTTCGAATAACAGAATCGAATGAATTCGAATCTAATCAATAAATGAATCTCTCGTTTTAAATAAACGCTTCTTTATACATGCAAATTCTCTATATCTAGAATGTTGTGGAATACACGCTATTCTATTCTAAATAATTAAACGCGTATCCTAGGTAATTTTCTTGGAAATCCTCATTGGCGTCTAAAATCGTTTGGGTTTTATTTCCTTGTTATCTGGTTTTAGTTATCCATGTTGCGCGCTGTTCGTCCTGCTTCTACATTTACTATTATTGTAGCATATCGCTTTCTCTAACGGTGAACGCGAAAATCATAAAATTTTTTTATCAGTTATTCTAGAGATTTTGCAGGTTTTTCGTGTTCCGGCCGCTTTTCAGAACAAATGTTTTATTAGATTAATGAGTTTATATGAATTGACGTATTCTTTCAATTCTTCTCAAAACTTGTTTCCCAATCTCGTCTGTTCCAGAAAATTCTGTATATAAAATAAATTTATTTAATCCACAAGGCAATTAATTTAAACTTTAATTGTTTTTTAATGCGAAAGGGTTGCATTTTTATAGAAAACACTCGTTTGTGTGTTTTCGTATACAAAAACAGACTTAGGGAAGTTTAAAATAAAGTTTGAAAATGTTGGGAAACCTATGCGATGGTGTCAAACTAGTGTTCCGTTGGAACAACATTCGAAATTTTACGGGGATAATAAACTTAACTCTAAAATTACATATAGTACGTCAGCTTCAACAAATGCGATTATCACCTTATGAACTTTTTATGCGTTTTTTTTAAATTCACTGACTTAGTTCTTCTGGCTTTAGCATTACACCAAATCTAACAATTGGTAATATAATCGTATACGAGTGCTCTTAATTTTTGCCAAACTATGAGCTTTCGCTGAATAATGGCGCTATTTTATTTTCTTTAGCTCTTAAATCAAACACTTACTATTTAAACTTTGTAGTTACATCTAATTTAGTAAAATATCTTCGTTTTGAGTTTAGAGTTAGTCTAGTATATTGCTGAAATGTAACTCAAATTAAAATTTAGTACAAAGATTTCTAAACTGTTTTATTCATGCTATTTTACATGGTTTCAGGCTACAATTTGCGCCACTTTAACAACAAATAACTGCGTGTCTTTCATACTGCCTTTACTAGGAACCAACCTCGATGGCGAAAACTCTCGTTTTCACGTTAATAGATATGTTGAGTGTACCTTTGGTATAGAAGGAGTGATTGTTTCTGATGATTCAATTAACTGGGATTTGGTAGAGGATCAGTTAGCTAAAGATCTCGCAGAAGTGCACAAAAAGGTTCCTTTAGCTGATCCCGGAACTTTCAAAGAATTTGCTAAACGTATAGTGAATAACTGTATCGATCAAAGCGAAAGCGATTCATCAAATGAAGTTGAGAATGGAAAATCCTGTATCACGGATGGACTTAATATATTATTCAATGAAACACGCCTAAAGCTGCCACTGACGTTTTGGTAAACCGTCAATGGAAAGGTATAGTGACGATTTATGTATAGTTCTAAATTTTAAAACGAAACGGCTTAGTGCTGGTAATAAAATCAGCGTCCAAAATGTTTAGTCGCCTGTACGTATTTGAGATATAAGTGTAACCTTATTAATTCAATAAAGCATAATTTGTTTTGTCTCAATTGAGTGTTATGCGTTCCTCGGTTTGGATAGGTAAAAACTTTTTTGCTAGTATATAAATAAGCACAACTGAACCATAGTCTACTGTCGGAACAGACGACATCTAATAATATAATTCAAGAAACAATCCTGTAAGACTCCAAAGCAGGTCTGCAAGGACAAGAGTAAACACATATAACAATATAAGCCAATGAGTATTCGGTCTAAATTCAATCTTAAGTGCATTTAGTACATCCGCTTCCTACTTCTAAATCTTTAATTGTGCACACTGAGCAACACAGGTTGAAGCAATAGAGGTCCCTGGGATAGCGTCTAACACCTAGCACCTCTCAACGTCTAACTAAACTAGGTATAGCGCTATTCCCGCCACTACCGTCATTTGATTGTTTGCAACCCAGCTTCTCCATCCAACTTCTGAACGCCACCGTCACCTGTCGGTAGTGACCAATTTTCATATCCATAGCTACCACATCTTTATCGAAAAATTCAGTTGTTTTATACTGAAAGCTCTTTATATTCATGTTTTGTTTTCGAGGTCTGATTAATATATATATATATATATATATATATATATATATATATTACTCATATTTAGACCAGGGTAGAAAATTAAATAATCACATCAAATAATTTTAATCACCGTGTGGGAAAAGGTACGCGTTATTAAAAAACCGTGAAGCATAAAAATTCATTCGTTGCATTAAAAATAAGGGAGTTAAATTATGTACAAGACGCTGGCTATAAAAAAAAAGGAAGCAGTATTAAAAAGCTCTACGTGTAATTTAATTATTCCTAGTAAAGAAACAAATAGAAATTACGTGCAAAATTTATATTAATTAACTCAATTTTAAGTAACCGGTATTAAACAAAATGTACAGATAATAATTAATATTTGATTAGGAGTCACTAAAAATTAAAGAGTATTATTTTAATTGGAGTTAATTGAACCATTAGTAACATATAATACGCATCAACACTTGTAAAAACCCAATAAAATGCAAATCGTAGAAGTGTTGTTTAGAAGTATTATGTTTGAACACCTGTGTATTTTTAAAAAAGCTCTTTCTGCGTAAATTTTGCAGATAATTAATGGTTACAGAGAATCTTGGAGAAACCGTAGCTTAATAGTTACGGGAAATGCTAAAGGTGGGTTATTTCACAGTCCACATGGACTGAAATAATCGATAATAAAGAATATCAATTTGCACCAATAAGAACAGGGTAGATAGAGACAGATAATATGCGCAAGACCGAGACACAAATAGTAAAAGGCGTGAGTGGAGCAACGTCACTGAGTTGCGATTGGTTGAAAGTAAAAGGCAAACTTGAGAGATAAAAATAACATTTCTGTATAAAATTTAATTAGTTATTTCCAGACGTTGCGAGCCGTGTCGAAATTTCTGAGATTTAACTGGGGCGAGTGCAAATTTCGTAAAAATCGCATGCCGGGCTGCGGAATGGGAACCTAGCATGCGAAATTCTGAAGAATTGTCCGTTTTGGGGACAAGACCGACAGACAGGCTAACCTCTATATATACCCAGGTTAATATGAACAAGCTCTCTTAGATCTTCGACTTGATTCAATGCGTTAAACAGTGCTTTTTAGTTTTCCGATTTTGATTAAATAATTTAAACAGTTTGCTCGTATATTTTGGTGATTTAAAACAGTTTTGTTCTTTACGTGCTACAATGAATGTACTTTAGTGCACTTAGAAAAGAAGATACAAGGTAATAAAGTTAGTATCACTGTACTAATTAGTCAAAATTTGCAACGACAAATGAATACACAAAAGTAGGCAGTTTTGGCGTATATTGGTGAAAGAAGCATGAATTTCTTTGCTATTTTTCGGGGGTGTTAATAATTAAATGATTCATAAACGTGTCTGTATCCACAAAACAAGCTTCAGATATACACAAATGAGTTCCGGAAAAGCACTGAAACAACTTTAAATGAATGGTGGTGTAGAAAATTTTAAAGGCGACCAGTAATCCGAGGACGTAAACATAACCCAGTTGGAATGGAGAAATTAACAGACAATGATGTACATTGACGCCACGAGTGTAGTAACCTTCAGGTAACTTATGCTTGGTTGTTGGATTTTTGATATTTTGGTGTGTGTTGAATAACTTTATAGTTGATTTACTTAAAATGGACAGTAGTGAAATTGTACTAACAACAGAATTTTAATTTTAAGGTGACATTTTCTTGTTTAAGTAGAAAGGGGTATTTAGTATTTATGTTCTGGATTATGATGAAAATTTGGGTATGTCTTTGAGCTCAATTAGACGAACCTGGTTAATTAATTAACGTAAAGGGGTGGAAGATGCTCCCTTTGTACTCAGACTCAGGTCTGCATATATTGTTATAGTAATTAGTAGGCATCCTACAAGGACTTTAATTCTGGATGCACATTAAAATGATAACAGATTTAATCTTGAAAATTTCTGATACTGAAATTTATGCTGAATTTTAATTTTGAAATTTTAATGTATTGTGAATATTGATGTAAATAGAGTTAACGTTGATGTTTATGGTAGGAATGTGTTTGTTTTTTGTTTATGAATGAGGATGAAGGTTTAACTAGAGGAGCAGCCGAGGCGATTAACTGAAGAAAGTCAATGGACCAACACAGTTAAGGTAATGAATAGCTTTTTGTAGGATTCACAGCATTCTTGACGCCCAATTCGTGAGGCTCGATTCTAATACAGGGAAACACAGCATTCTTTGGCACCCAATCTGTGGGGCTCGAATGTTTTTTTTTGAAAGGGCCAGTTCCTGCAGATATGAGAGGATTCACAGCATTCTTTGGCGACCCAAAAGTGAGGCTCGAGTTCCAAATAAAATTTTTGTGATTTTATTCCAGGAAACTGGCGATCTGAGAAAGAGAGTTTCTGTGTGTGTATAAATATAAGAGTATTTTAGAGTGTGTGAGGGTGATTAGAACGTATGCAGAGAAAAGAGTGGTTAAGGAGTCAAGGAGTGGAAATTGGAAGTGACGATAGTGCATTGTGTGAGAAAAATTCTAAAATGGAAGAAGCTGGAAGCAGTAGAGATCAGTCGAGGACGGAATCAGGGGATCAAGGAAACGAGATGATAATGAGAATGCTAGAGAGGATGAACGAAGAATCTAATAGAGCTAGGGAAGAATCCAATAGAAAATTAGAACTGCTAAGCGATGAAGCTAATAGAGCTAGGGAAGAATCTAATAGAGCTAGAGAAGAATCGAATAGAGCGAGGAGGAGTCCAACCAAAAATTAGAGCAGATAAGCGGGAAAATTGAACAAAATACTAAAGAATTTACAGAATTTAAAGATAGTCTTACCGTGAAACTGGGGGAAGTAGAAAATAGGGTTGAAAAAAATAAGTGTGATATTACAGGTCTTCGACAGGAAATAGGACATTTAAGGTCCGAAGTACGCATTTTTTGTGAAGAAGAGATTAATATAAAAATGACTGAAGTGACGGACTCATGTAGGGATCAGTTAGGCAGGGTAGAACGCGAAGTTAGTAGTATCAAATATAACATGTCAAATTTAACGGGGGATGGTCCCAGATTTTATACAGGTGGAGGATCATTGGACCAACACATGAAGTTTTATGGCGATAACAGGGTAAATCCACAAATTTTTATTAATAGTGTAAGAAATCTAGTGGGAAATTTATTTGACGAACAGACTAAACTGAATACGATAAAGGCTTTATTGAAAGTCAACGCGGAAGCATGGTACAATTTAGTAGGACAGGACATAGACACCTACATGGACTTTGAAGACAGATTTTAAAGCACTACTGGAGTGACCACAGACAAGACCAGGTACGAGACGACTTAATCACAGGAAATTTAAGGAGAATTTTCAGGAAGTAGGAGCAATATGCTATACGCAAGTATAGCATAGCAAAGCAACTGAACCCACCACTGACGGACCGACAAATTATCCAGTATTTATCACGACACTTCGAGGTAGAAGTAAGACAACACGTAGCACTACAGAACATAGTGGACAGAGAAATGTTTTAGAATACCTGCAGAGGTACGACGACGTAAGTAGTGGACGACCTCGGGATAATAGGGAAAGACAGATCAACACAGTTAGGTTTGACAATAGACGGGACAACTATGCTAGAAGGGGAATAGTTACGGATACCAGCGACAGAATTGGGAACAGAGACGACCATACGTTAGAAGTAATAGTTTAGGAAGGGGACCTGCACCGAGACCGGAACCTACCAGAAGGAATAGTTCACCGAACATGAGGGGGACTGCTAATACAGACACGGAACAAGTGGAAACGCCTAGGACATACGCTGAGGTGACGGCTAGACCAGGACCAAGTAGGGAAAACAGACCTGGACAGGATTTTTAGAACGCGACAGACCACTAGATTTCAGTTTAAATGTATATGAACATCCACGTGAATTTTTCAAAATTGAGGAGGAAGTAGAGCCAGAAACTGAGGAAAAATTATGTTTGCCAATTATTAATATAGGAATTTTTGAGAATAATGTAGAAGTATTACTTGATACAGGGGCAGAGGCGAGTTTAATATCGGAGGAATTCGTCAGCAAAATTAGGGATAAGGTTTGTGATAGAATTATGCCTATAAAGCGTAGCCATTTAGTAGCTCCAAATAAAAAGAAGTTTGCTGTAGTAAATAGTGTTGTGGTGCTTAGGATAGATATAGGAGGTTTAAGCTGTGAACAGGAGTTTGTAATTGTACCTGGACTGAAGTTTCAGAGCATTTTAGGTGTTGACTGTATGATGAAGTTAGGGATTTTGATAGATATGGAACGGAAGGTAATAAGAATTAAAGATAGGGTAGTGCCATGGAAGGGCAGTTATGAAGTCACAGAGGATGACATGGGGTTGAGTATTAATGTAGTAGAGGTAGAGGATGATAGGGTTAAACAGATCAACACAATAAGATGTCCAGAGGATAGGATAGTAGAGGTTCAAGCTTTAGTACAAAAACATGCAGAATTAGTGGGGGTAGAAGCAACAGCAGCAGATCGGGAGCAGGTGAAGGCAGAATTAAGTAAAGATGCACGTAAAATTAACCAATGGACCAAACCGCAATTCCATTGTCCACCATCCATGGACACACTTTTGACGAGGTTAAGTGGCAAGTTTGTTTTTAATAAAGTAGATTTAAGGAATTCATTCTGGCTGATTCCATTACACAAGAATTCTAGAAGGTACATAGGATTTTCCGTAGAGAGAAAAATCGATAATTTTAAGGTAGTATCGTTTGGTTTGTCGGCAGAAAGGAAAAAAATAGTAAATGAGAAACAGACATGTGTAGAGACTGAAGAAGAAGCAATATTAAAGAGTCAGGATAATAGGGATGATAAGTTTATTGTATGTGAGATAATAGGGATGATAAGTATAGATATAAAAGGAGGAAAATTAGGGATGAAGAGTATTAGGTTGGTGAGAAGAAAGACTTGGAGGGTCAAGAAGAGAGTTAGATTTAAATAACTTGATGAACAAAGGATAGGGATAGGTGAATTTTAGTATAGATATAGAATAGAGAGTAGATAAGTGTACAATAGAGTAAAATTTAAATAGGATAGGGATAGAATAGGTATATAGGATGAGAAGGAAAATTAAATGTAGGAAGAAAATAAGATAGGTTAAGTGTAGATATTTCTTATAAGATTACTGGCGAGTTAGGAATAGAGTAAGAGTAGGATATGTATATAAGATTAGGTAAGGGGTAAGTAAGTATAGTTAAAAGTTAGGAATAGGATAGGTAGATAGGAGGCATATAGGATGTTTATAATATTGGGTGAGAGTTAGGAATAGGATAGGGATATAGGATAGGTGTAAATATTTTTTTTGGATTGGATATAAGTTAGGTAAGATAGATAGATAAGGGTAGAGAGAGATAGGCAATTTTTTTGTAAATTTTTGTTTGGCAGTCTAAATGCTTTATATTTGCATTCAAATAAGTGGGATTATTTGTATTCAAATAGGGGGAAAATACTCATACTTAGACCAGGGTAGAAAATTAAATAATCACATCAAATAATTTTAATCACCGTGTAGAAGCTTTGGGAAAAGGTACGCGTTATTCAAAAACCGTGAAGCATAAAAATCCATTCGTTGCATTAAAAATAAGGGAGTTAAATTATGTATAAGACGCTGGCTATAAAAAAACAGGAAGCAGTATTAAAAAGCTCTACGTGTAATTTAATTATTCCTAGTAAAGAAACAAATAGAAATTACGTGCAAAATTTATATTAATTAACTCAATTTTAGGTAACCGGTATTAAACAAAATGTACAGATAATAATTAATATTTGATTAGGAGTCACTAAAAATTAAAGGGTATTATTTTAATTGGAGTTAATAGAACCATTAGTAACATATAATACGCATCAAAACTTGTAAAACCCAATAAAATGCAAATCGTAGAAGTCTTATTTAGAAGTATTATGTTTGAACACCTGTGTATTTTTTAAAAAAGCTCATTCTGCGTAAATTTTGCAGATAATTAATGGTTACAGAGAATCTTGGAGAAACCGTAGCTTAATAGTTACGGGAAATGCTAAAGGTGAGTTATTTCACAGTCCACATGGACTGAAATAATCGATAATAAAGAATATCAATTTGCACCAATAAGAACAGGGTAGATAGAGACAGATAATATGCGCAAGACCGAGACACATATAGTAAAAGGCGTGAGTGGAGCAACGTCACTGGGTTGCGATTGGTTGAAAGTAAAAGGCAAACTTGAGAGATAAAAATAACATTTCTGTATAAAATTTAATTAGTTATTTCCAGACGTTGCGAGCCGTGTCGAAATTTCTGAGATTTAACTGGGGCGAGTGCAAATTTCGTAAAAATCGCATGCCGGGCTGCGGAATGGGAACCTAGCATGCGAAATTCTGAAGAATTGTCCGTTTTGGGGACAAGACCGACAGACATGCTAACCTCTATATATACCCAGGTTATTATGAACAAGCTCTTTAGACCTTCGACTTGATTCAATGCGTTAAACAGTGCTTTTTAGTTTTCCGATTTTGATTAAATAATTTAAACAGTTTGCTCGTATATTTTGGTGATTTAAAACAGTTTTGTTCTTTACGTGCTACAATGAATGTACTTTAGTGCACTTAGAAAAGAAGATACAAGGTAATAAAGTTAGTATCACTGTACTAATTAGTCAAAATTTGCAACGACAAATGAATACACAAAAGTAGGCAGTTTTGGCGTATATTGGTGAAAGAAGCATGAATTTTTTTGCTATTTTTCGGGGGTGTTAATAATTAAATGATTCGTAAACGTGTCTGTATCCACAAAACAAGCTTCAGATATACACAAATGAGTTCCGGAAAAGCACTGAAACAACTTTAAATGAATGGTGGTGTAGAAAATTTTAAAGGCGACCAGTAATCCGAGGACGTAAACATAACCCAGTTGGAATGGAGAAATTAACAGAGGATGATGTACATTGACGCCACGAGTGCAGTAACCTTCAGGTAACTTATACTTGGTTGTTGGATTTTTGATATTTTGGTGTGTGTTGAATAACTTTATAATTGATTTACTTAAAATGGACAGTAGTGAAATTGTACTAACAACAGAATTTTAATTTTAAGGTGACATTTTCTTGTTTAAGTAGAAAGGGTATTTAGTATTTATGTTCTGGATTATGATGAAAATTTGGGTATGTCTTTGAGCTCAATTAGACGAACCTGGTTAATTAATTAACGTAAAGGGTGGTAGATGCTCCTTTGTACTCAGACTCAGGTCTGCATATATTGTTATAGTAATTAGTAGGCATACCTACAAGGAACTTTAATTCTTGTGATTTGCACATTTGGAAAACTGATAACGATTTAATCTTGAAAATGGCTGATACTG
Organism: Platerodrilus igneus; assembly: GCA_036346225.1. Classification (NCBI taxonomy): domain Eukaryota; kingdom Metazoa; phylum Arthropoda; class Insecta; order Coleoptera; family Lycidae; genus Platerodrilus; species Platerodrilus igneus. The sequence continues at coordinate 12,379,901 of JARFIW010000791.1, forward strand.
AAATTTATAGCTACAGAATTTTAATTTTGAGAATTTTAATGTATTAGTGAAAGGGTATTGATGTAATTAGAGTTAACTGGATTATGATGTTTGTGGTAGGAATGTGTTTGTATTTTGTTTATGAATGACGGATGATAGTTGTTTATACATAGTAGGAGCAGCCGAGAGCGATTTAATTCTAGAATGAACAGTAAAATGGAATTTAATCAGATTAAGGTAATGAATAGCTTTTTGTACGTGATTCTATGCTAGCATTCTTGACTTTGCCCAACTGTGAGGCTCGATTCTAATACGAAGACACAGCATTACTGTTGGCACCCAATCTGTGGTGAGCTCGAATGTTTTTTTTTTGAAAGGGCCAGTTCCTGCAGATATGAGGATTCACAGCAATATATATATATATATATATATAATAATAAAAGTAATAATATGATAATAGGGTTATTTGGGGGTATATAAGATTACAGAAAAGGTGCACTTTATGTAAGCATCAAGAAAACAAAACATTTAAAACATAAAAAGTACGTAATTCGTAAATTATGCAAAAAGTAAATTCCAATCACTTTGTATAAAATCAACAACTAACCACAATTAATAAAAAAGGGCTCATTCTGTAGTAACTTAAAAACATAAAGCAAAATAAATAATTTTGGAAGTCATTCAATACATTTTTTAACATTTAAAGCACTCTTAAGCGTCAAAGCAAAAACAAATAACCGTGTATAAAATAAACGGAAACTCATTCTATAATAACTAAATCACAATTAATAAAATAAATAACTCTATGGGCAACTCAATTTATTTTAGACACATTTAAGGTATTCATAAGCTTCAAATAAATACAAAATGGGCATATTTAAACGTGAGACAAATTTCTTTCAAGCTCCACGCATCGCGTAAGTAATAGAAAACAATAAAACGCATAAAACAAACTTAAGAAAAACGAGCATCTTTCATAACACAATAAGGTATATATACATTGGGGCAAAACGTGTACATGACATTAGAAATGTAGGAATCGCCACATTTTTGTAAAGACTGGCATGGGTAAACAAAATATAGAATCATAAATTTTGGTATACGTGCAGAATTAAATGGAAAATTTACAAAATTCCTGTACAAAATTATGACTACGTGATGTTTCAAGCATAAATTACTACACTTGGTAACAAATCCCAATACAAAATTATGTCTACGTGTAAAGTTAAATGCATAAAGTAAGCAATTTTGAATAAACATAATAAAGAAATAAGAGGGAGCAAACTTGTTCTATATAAGGAACATAAACTAATAATTCTATTAACAATGCACGTCTGTACCAGTCTAGATGAATTTATTACGCGAATCTGAAATTAAGTGAAGTCAAAAGTGACAAAATTTAATAACGTAAAGAATTCAACTAAAAATTAGTAGAAGTTCGTGAAGTATGTGTTGGTGAAAATCTGCCGTTAATATTAAAAACGTAAGTCTAAATTTGATTAATGTAAACATAATCTTTAACATTTATTAATTTAGGGCTATAAGTAATCGTCTAAGTAATGTTTTACGAAATGATCTAAGAAACTATCTGAATAAGGATGTAGATTAATTATCTAAGTGATAATCTAAGTAATGATGTTAAACTAAATAAACAACTAAAAAATTTACTAAACAACGAGGCTAAACTAAACTTCAGAGCATTGAGCAAACTGAGAATAACTGTGTTAAAAGCCAAACTAAAACGACTGGAACTAGCAATCAATCTGGCTCAACAAGCTTCCATAGGAGTTAACAGAAAAATACAAGTTCAGAATTTAATTTTATAATTTCTTGAATGTTGCATGTCTTATATTTCGTAAGCATAAAACTCACATGCAATATAGGGAACTTGTTGTATAAAAAATCAACAAAAAACTTAGGTTGGTTCGTAAAAATTACATTAAAAGAGAAATGGTTTTTTGAACGTTTAACGAAGCTTTCAATATAAAACATAGTTAATTTTTGCTGGCTTTAATTGCATTAATAACAATATTTATTTTCATTTGATTTAAAAGTTTTCTTATACCTAATGATACTACAAGGACGTAAAGTTATAAATTGTACATTCTCTTAGCCTATTATACAGGTATATGAAGCGTTAGAGGGGAGTGGGTAAATATTCTTTGTTATCATATGGTCCCTCAGTCTGTGCAGGGTATAACTAAGCTAGTCAAGGCATAAATTTAATTGTGTTGATTTTAAAATTAATTTAGATATTTTAAAGGCACTGAGAGGTGGCGCTTAGCAAAGCAACTGAGCGTTTAAACACACCGGGCATTTGGCGATATCGTAACAATATATATTGCTACGACCTCCTATCTCACCTGTTAAAATTCTACTACTCGAGCCGCTGCCTGCATGAAGATTTCTGCTTAAAAATCCCACGATTTGGGCGCCAATTAATTGTTACGAGCCTACCCTTAAAATACAAAAAGCCCATCGTTCAGAGTGCCAAATAATTACTGAAATCTATTCTGACTACCTGAAGATATATGCTTAAAAGTCCTACGACTTGAGCGCCATTAATTGCTACGATCTCGACCTTAAAACTCAAAAAGTCCCTCTCCCAGGGTTGCCATGTAATTGTTACGATGTAAGACTACAAGCTTCCTTGTTCGCGATTAATTGCTACGATGTGCCCTTAAAACACAAAAAGCCCCACGTTCAGGGTGCCAAATAAATATTACGATTAATTCGAATTACAAGCTCCAACGTTGTGGTGATGTGACGTACCTATTTTAACTACCACCTCAGCTTAAAGAAGTTTTCCACGGCTGCTCAGCTGCTTCCTAAAATCCAAAACTTCCTACTCAACAATAAAACGCTGCGACTATAAATAGCCTTCATTTATTAACATACCAGAAAGAATGTACACACCAAAATAAAAATTAAACTTTTCTTTCGCACATTAATTATAAGTTACATACATCTCATTTAAAAATACTCCCTTAATAGTACATTTCGATATCAATAATTACTCCAGATAAATCTTTCCTTCTAACTAAATCAAAGAAAGTAATAGGGTTTTAGCACATTTCTTACTTTAAACCTGGTTCAATTTGAGCTCATAGTAGAACCTTAACCTATGGTGCTAATTTTTGCACACTAATAATAAAAAAAAACCTTTTATCTTGTACATAAATTAAATATTACAAATGTTATAAATCACTCCTTAACAAAAATTCCCACACAAAATACAGTACACCAAATAACAACTTGAAAATTTCAATTTGTATCTCTTTCTCTGTTTGTCTTTTTAGTTAATAAAATTTTACCCCCCAATGCGCCAAGTCATTAAGCATCTATTTACACACATACACAACGAAGAACATCAGTTATCTGGATTCCATGTTCACCCACGGGCCAGCTTCCATTGCATAGAAAACTGCTGCATTCGGAAATACCTCAATCTGGATTGCTATAACCGCTACTGTAAGCTGCAACCATCTCGGCTACCAATTTGACGGTGCATCCAAACTCCAAAGCTCTTCTACTAACACCATAAGTTGTTGGTAATCAACCAAAACCAACCAAATACTGACATCGACTCCATTTCAAATTGCATACTTTGCACACTCCGTGCAAATTATAATTAAACAGTTTTTACTTACATCAAATTAGAGTACATTAATTGAACTTTTATGCAAACGTAAAAGCATTTTAGCCTTGGAGCAGTCAGCTCACTCTTGTCAAAACATCAGGGCTGTAAGCAGGTTGAAAACTAAGAGAGCCCCATATCTATGGCTCGCGGTATATATCTAGTTCCTCCACTCCTAAAAGCCTACCACAATTCCGCAAATTTCCTTCAATACAAACATTTGCACACAATTCTCAAAATTACTTCACTTCCTACGGCCACAGTTTTCCAAAAAATCCCTACACAAACAAACTCACGTATGTATTTCATCCTCTAACCAACACGCTTTTCTTCGAAAACACAAATTTCAAACTCACACAACACTCCCGTATCAAATCATTTCGTAGTATTCAAATAGCTTACTCCAATAACGTTGTGTATATACTATCCAGCTGACAAAAGTTACCGTTTAAACTACGCCTCTTTTGACGTTTGGTATTTTCAGCACACTTCTGCGTACATGCTAAACTCACCTATCTCTTCCTTTGTTTTCAATCTCCGTTGTACAACGAACACTTGTAACCCCCTCTAAGTCAACGAACGCTACGGTTCAAACTACGCCTATTCCGTAACACGTGTTATACCTATCTCACTTATACATATGCTCATATCAACTGTCTCTCTTATACCGTGTTTTCAAGTTTCATTGTAACGGACAACAGCTGTTGCCAATAACCTACTTTAACTCAAGCTTCATATCGTTTTTAAGAAGCTATAAATTTCTGTAATTGACGTCAGCACTTATAACTCCCTATTGCTGTTGTTTGTGCAGTCCTAATCTACTCTACACAAGAAAAAATGCGACGCTTACATTTCTTTATAATTTAATGATACTAAGAAACTAGCTTCTTCCAAACACGTTTAAAATGCTTCTAAACAAATAATATAACCGTCAACCTTGCTTTCATTTAACACTACTTGTAAACTACAACGGATACGTTTGTTTATACCTACGAAATTTAAGTGCTATCTTACACAAGGTGTTTTTAATATGCAATGCGCTTTATCTTTATGAGTAATTATCTGTAAGAATTATGAAAATTACATTTGAGCTTCCTAAAATGCGTTCTGGAAAATTATTAATTTTAAAACTATTTAAAATAAAAGCATTTCAAAGTGGTTTGCTGTATTTCCACATGCTGTCTCACAAAATAAATTGCAAATTGAAAATTAATGCCCTTTTAACCCCTAAATATCACACACACATATATATATATATATATATATATATATATACATATATATAAATTGATGTGGAAAGCTACGCGTTGAAGAGTCAGTAAAAAAGGATCTCTGACAACGCCGCGTTGAGAACGTCACTAAAACAGTGATGTGGTAAAGCCACACGTTGAGATGCCGCTAAAAAAATGCTGTGACAACGCCGTGTTGGATGCGCCGTTAAAAGAGTGCTGAGAAAAGTGCTGCACGTTGGGGTGTCACTAGAAGAGTCCTGTGACAATCGCCTCGCTTTAGGACGTTACTAAAAAAGTGCCTTTCTGGTTTGGCTGGCTAGCTCAACGGAATTGACCGAGCTATCAAAATGAAATTAAACACAGCAACAAGAGAAAGCATTTATACAGTATGAAATATTTTCTCTCATACAAAAGCATATAGAAAATTTACAACATCGTTCGTTTCAAACATAAAATAATTTCAAAAAGAATGTTTCTTATCTTATTTTAAATTTACAGAACTAAATTTTTTTTTTATGGCTATTTTACCTGAGCTTGTTTATTGTCACTCTTGTAAGGTTTGTTTGGCCAAAAAATCTTTGACAGATAAACTATTAAAAGTTCAGAGTGTTTCGATCTTTGAACACAAACTTTCCTGGTAAAGAAAGCACTAGTAAGCAGAAGTAGTACCTGTTATCCAGTATTACGCATCCCACCGCATTTTCTTTTCGTTAATGACATGTTAATCAGACACACTCCAAAATCATCGCTATGAGTAACATTATTTAAATTCAACTTAAGTTTTTTAGTTTCCAAATTTTATTTACTATTTAATTAATTTTGTAGGGCAATTTATTTGAAGCACGTCATTTTTCGCGTTTAAACCCAATGCAGTTTTGGGTGGAGCATTGAGAACTTGGTTGCGGATGCATCGGCTTTTACTCAGATTATACTGTACATCCTAAATGGCGTCGACGCGATTTCTTATGGTAACTCCGTCGGTTTGTGGCCCTGAAAAAGGGGCAGCTCCGTGGAATAGTGGGTATGCGTATGACTGCTATGCCCACGGACCTGGGTTTAATGGCAGGCAACTATTATCGTTCCTGTTAAATATAGAAGTACTAAAATCAAAAAGATTTTCTGAAACTTGATTAGGTAGTTAAGGCGCAATCCAATATTACATAATTTTTCGGGCGAGTTTGAAGCGAGCGGGCTTATTTTGGCCCCGAACCCAAAATACAAATTCGTTGGCAAATGTTCAAAATGAAGATTAATTTAAAAATATTGTGTTACTATTAAAAAGGTAAAATTATTGGAATCTAATAGTATTTTCATTAAATTAGAATGTATATCTTTTATAGAAAGTAGTCTTATGTTGGTGGCTAAAATCTGGATATAACCGCATTCAAGAAGCAGCTGTGGGTGTGTTCATCTCTTGACCGGTTCACATGACGCCAGAATACAAAAACAAAATCAAGAGGTTATAACAGGCACTTGCTATTTGCGGGCGCCGTAGTATGAGAAGCGACGACGCCATTAACAAAACGAGGGAATACGTTCATTTTGCATAGTGAAAGGGGTGCTGGAAAAAAATAAAGTGTGTGTAGTAAGGCAATTAGTGACGATTTATCTGAATATTCATCTTGTCTGTGGACAAATACATTCAAGGGTGACTAAAAGAGGAGTTATTACAATTCGAAGAGTATTACGTTCGCGATCCGTTGGAATAGGACACGAATAGAAAGCTCGATATTGTTAGGAACTTTTAAAAGATTGAATCAGTTTACTGACACCAATAGTCTGTGGTATTACTGCTATTGTGCTACGTACCTAGACGTAGTCGGAAGAAACGTAAATACCAGGATAACCAGACGCGAAAGGTGGGGGGATTCACCTACATACCAAAAAAACTAAAAAACACGTCGCCCACGAAAATCTATTAACAATAAGGATAAATAATAATTTCCTGATTCACATAGACAAAGAAAAGGATTAAATGTAAGTTATATTGTAAAGGACAAATTTGATAATGGATCCAAGAAGTGCGCATTTCGTAGCTAACTTGTAATAAAACTCATTGGAAAAAAGTAATGCTTAGATTTTCTCGATAGCAAGTGTGTTAGATTAAATATTCAATAGATTTTTTTAATAGCACGTGTGTTAAATTAAAGTATTAAATGTAGACCAAGTTGTAGTAAGAATTAAAGAAATATAACCAGAAGCACTAGCGTTGCTAGCTTTTAAACATGTACGGTGAACTAGTTTTACCACATCAACCGCTGATAATTAATAATTTTCGATGTGCGTAAAAGAAAACGAGCCACGTACCTCTGTGCGTCGCGATACTTATCTGGCAATCCAAGATGGTCAGAATCAATTCGCCCTGCCACCGTAACTGCAGCAGCAATCTACTGACAAAAGCAGTTGGTCTACGTCAACGAACAGTTGTGCCTACATAAAGAAAGAACCCATTTGGCCTACAGCTAAGAGTTAAAAAGAGAATCTGATTAAAATGGGTAAGCGCGAAAACTCACCAATTCACGCAAGATACCTCCTACTTGTCGAACAAAAAAACGTACATCGCTGTAGAAAATGTTTCAACGCACAAGCTGAAGAATCAAATTAAAAAATGGTTCAATTAACACGAGTTCCAACTGCAATTCTCGCGTTATCAAAAACGCGATTAGCAAACTAGAAAACACACTATCAAATAATAGTAGGATTTATTATTTCGACAAATCTTGAAATGGGAAACACAAGAGAAAGCAATTATCCGCTATCGGAATGTTTAACAAATTAACGGATATCTAAAACAAGGTGTTGACTATTTAATTTATGGAATAAATTTTTGTTTTAGAATAAAAAGATTTGAAAGAAATGTTATGATTGCGCGTACTATTGTAACGAGGTAAAAATACTGAATGAGGTTTTGAATTGAAACAGAAGTTAGGTGAATGAAGAACGAATTACCTCAAAAAAGAACGTATTTGAATCTATTGTCGAAAGGAAACGTAATAATTGTCACCCGGTTTGGAATATACAACTTGGACGAAGTAGGGTTAAAGACCTATCCGTATTTAGCGTATTCGTATGCCCAATTTGCTTTAGGTGGCAATATTCGAAATAACGTGTATCAATTTATACTCTGTAAAAGGTAAGTCTTTTGGCCACAAACATTACACAGGTTAATAATTATATACTTGTAGTTTATAAGTTCGTGAGGTCTAGTTTTAATTTCTGGTAATCATGGTAGAGGATGTTATGTGTCATGACTATATAATAAATTGCACTTATGTAGAGCTTATATGAAGTTATATTTCAGATCATTTTAGTTAAAAATATAACCAATTGTAAATTGAATAAGTTGTTTATTCGAGATGAATTGAATGTAGAAGTTTGTCTACCCAGAATTGACTAATTACTCGTGGAGGGGATAGCATGATACAAAGACAATGAAAGTACCGCTATCGACGTACAAAAAGAACAGAACTGAGTGCGATTATTTCACAATAAAGGTAACGACGTTGAATAAGTTATTCGAGAAATCCTGGTAACGGATAGGGCAGCAAATCACCAGTTAAAAGGCTGTTATGAGGTAGGGGCTTGAAATAACTTTTTTGTGACTAAATTCTTTTTATCTGGCCAAGATATAAAAAAGTTATTATACGAGTTCGAATCCCGACACAGTCCGTTTGAAAACCGTTAGACGAACATTTTTCACAAAAATACGTTCTCGTTCGGATGGAGGTAAAATGGAAATCCCGTGTGTGAGTGTTGTCACGCACTTTAAAGTTCCGCACCTTGCTTGGAACAGCAAGAGTTCGGCAAAATTCAAAATTTCCTGGTAAAACAAAAACTCGCTTCCTGGCCAATGTAGCACCTTCGGGCGAAGCATTGAAAAATCAAATGTATGACCCGGAAACAGGTGCGTTAATTTCATCATTTTACTTTTCTTTGGTGAATGCACCTCTTGGAGGTGGTAAAACCGTCAATGGAATCGCCGGATCCGGTGTTCCTTTGCCTCTTCAGATGCATGTGGTCCTGGATGGCTTCATCGTTGGACAATGAACTAAAAAATTCCATTTACGACGGCGGGGATTTTCGGGTTCGGTGTTCCTGTATTTATTACTGGTACAAAGGTGTAGTGCTCCTTCAAGACTCCGGTTTGTTGCGGTGGAGTTTTATGTTCTGGTGGTACATGGACTCTGCTTTGTTGTCGGCGGCGTTAATTAGCTCCATTTCTGAAATTTAAACGTTCTTTTAAGCACTTGCCGTGCTCGAAAGTAACCGCTTATTAAACCGTACTGAAAAGTATTTACAGATTAATTGCGCTAAAATATTAACAGCAATTAACACGCACTAAAAAGTGCAGCTTAAGTTGTATAAACCAGCTGCTATAATAATAGCACGTGATGTGCTATAACCGCGCGGAAACTATTCGTTTCAAATCTAAAGTTGGTTGTTTGGTTGAAGTGGTATGCAATTGCTACATTAACAGGTTTATGCTAATGCAGCTTCGATGTTATTGCATTTCCTGAATATTTAGATTTCAGCAGTTCTCTGAATTTACGCGGTAAGTAGCTCGCAGTTGAATCTATAATCTTAACTTTGTGAATGAGTGGCTTGTATTGCAAAACGCTACTTTCTACAAGTACTATCTGATAATATTCAGAACGCCCTCTAGTCAAATACCGCAACGAAAACTGTAAGTCGGTTTACTAAAAGTACTCTCAATAGTGGTAATGATGACTCTGCAGTCGACTTCAAACCAAAAAAATTTCACCTTATTAATATGTTAAGTATATTATGTTAGCTTTTACAAATGCCATTATTACCTTATGGATTTTACACGCATTTAATTTTTTTAAAAATTTATCCAGACTTTAGTTATTGCATATACTGATTTAGATTATTTGTGATTTAAAATTACACCAAATCTAATAATCGGTAATGTAATCGCATAGGAGTGCTTTTTATCTTTGCGAAATTCTAAGCTTTCGCTGACCAATGACAATGACTAAGTTATTCTCTCTAGCTTTTAAACCAAACAAATACTCTTTAAACTTTGTAGTTATATCTACTATAGTAAAATTTTTCTATTTTGAGTTTAAAGTTATTGTATTACATCGCTGAAATGAAACTCAATTTAAAATTTATACTAAGATCTTTACAAGTGTTCCATTTATGCTATTTCACATGGTTGCGGAGTACAATTTGCGCGACTCGTTCAACAAATAACTGCGTATCTTTTATATTGCCGTTACTAATAGGCAACTTCTATAGCGAAAACTTCAGTTTCCATGTTAATGGATATGTTGAGTGTCTCTTCAGTATAGAAAGAGTAATTGCCTCTGATGGTTCAATTAACTGTGACTTTGTAGAAGCTGAGTTAGCTAAAGATCTTGCAGAAGACCACAAAGAGGTTCTTGAAGCTGATCAAGAAACTTTCAAAGTAGTTGCAAAACGTATAGTAAGTAGCTGTATCGATCAAAGCGAAAGCGACTTATCTAATGAAATTGAGAATGGCAAACCCTGTATCACGAATAGACTTAATTTCGATTTTGAATTACATTTGCATTTAAGGAAATTGATTTAAGTTATATACATAATTCATGTACCAATAACTTGATCATCCTATTTTACTGCGTTCGGATAATACAAAGATGTAATTATATTATTAAATAGCAAAGAAGAGTAATCCACATTTGGAATGCAAATGCATGTTTGTTAATATATATTAACAGTTATAGGATGAAATGAAAACCCAACTTAAATCAATTTTCTTAAATGCAAGACGAAATTGGAAATCGAAATTAAGAATAAGCTTCAGTAGTATAAATTATTACACATTCTAATCAATTGGCTACATAACTCAGTTGGTTAGAGCGTTGATTCGGCAAACCAATGATTGCAGGTTCAAATCCTGCTGCAGCTGTTCTTTTAGCTGTTTTCAATTATCAATTACCAGTTCGATTTGAAATGGTAATTCAAGTTTACATAATAAAGTTGGGTTTTCATTTCATGTTATAACTGTTTATATATATATATATATATATATATATATAACACACACACACACACACAATATATATATATATATATATATATATATATATGTATCTACGATATCGCCGCCTAATTTTTACGACAATTACCTGCTGATCGCCTTGTCAAAATATCTAAATTAATTTTAAAATCAACACAATAAAATTTATGTCCCGACTAGCTCAGTTATGCTCTGCACATAATGAACAACGATATGATGACAAATAATATTTACTGCCTTCCCTCTAACACTTTATGTACCTGAATAAGGTATACGAATTCGTCAAAGTTTGTATAATAAGCTAAGAAATATGTACAAGTTCCAATTCTACGACCTTCATACTGTCATATGTTATTTAAGAACTTTTGAATTAAAATAAATATTGAATTTGTTCATTACCGTAATTCATTACCCCTTTTTAAGCAATTATAGCCAGCAAAAGTAATTAAGTATCATATTGAATGTTTCCTTGAACGTTCAACGAACCTTTACCTATTTTTTTAACGCATTTTCTTTATATCACCAAATTTTTGATGACCCTTTACACAAAATATCTAAGTACCTGTAAGTTTCAAATATTCAAAATAAAACCTATGCTATTAATTGAAAATTTAATTCTAACTTGATATTCTTCCGATTGATTCCCACGAGAGTTTCCTGTTTCAAATCAGTTGTTGTTTAGTGGTTGTTGACCCGCAGCTCTGCGTGCACCCCCAATGGTTCGAATTGTTTTTCTGCAGCTTAACGAGTGGCTTCGAATAAACCTGTTGCTTAGAGATTTACTTGAAATCTCAACGTCTTAATTTAGAGTTTTCCCATTTATTGTATTTAGTACTTAGAGGTATTGAAGTATTAGTATTGAAGTACTGTTTTGAGTTTATTTCCGTACTTGATTGGAGCATTAAAGTATTGTTTTGAGTTTTACTTCTGTACTTACTTGGAGCCCTAAATAATGAATTGTAAAGATTTTGTTTATTACTAATTAATTTTAGACTTACGTTTTAAGCCAATATCTGTCTTATTGCGTTATGAAATATGCTCGTTTTTCAAAAATTTGTTCTATGCGTTTTATTGCCTTCCATTCCTTACGCAATGCGTCAAGTTTTGAAAAGATTTGTTCACTTTTAAATATGCCTGATTTGTATTTATTAGGAGTTTAGGAATATTTTAAATGTTTCTAAAATGAATTGGGTTGCGTCCAGAATTATTTATTTTACTAAATACGGTTCAGCTATTACAAAATAAGCTTTTTTTTATATTTATACACGGAGATTTATGTTTGCTTTGGTGCTTGAGTACGTTTTTAAATGTTTAGAAATGTATTGAATAACTTCCGAAGTTATTTATTTTGATTTAAGTTATTATAGAATGAGCTTCCTTTTTTTAATGATTGTGGCTGATTGTCAATTTTATACAAGGTGATTGGAATTTACTTTTTTGCATAATGACAGAATTATGTACTCTTTATGATTTAAATGTTTGGTTCTCTTTATTAGTATGATGTTCACATAAAGTATACCTCTTCTATAACCTTATATACCCCTAAATAGCTCTATTATCGTAGCATTTTTCCCTCAAATTAAAATATAAAATTTTGGATCACAAAATCCACATTGATCCCAAAATTCTTGTATTTTTATTTTTTTACGATTTACACTTTGTTAAGTTTATTTTCGACGATAGATTCAAATACGTCCTTTTTTGGGGTAATTCGTTTTTTATTCACCTAGCTTCTGTTTCTATTCAATTTCTAATTTAATTCTGCAGCTTGTGAGTTGTAATATTTTTTACAGCAATGTACGTTTTTTTGTTTGACAAGTAGGAAGTATCTTGCGTGTATGGATAAGTTCTCCCGCGCTTACCCATTTTAATCAGATTCTCTTTTTAGTTCTTAGCTGGAGGCCAAATTGGTTCTTTCTTTATGTAGGCCCAACTGTTCGTTAACGTAGACCAACTACTTTTATCTGTAGACTGCTGCTGCAGTTACGATGGCAGGATGAATGGATTCTGACTACCTTTGCGTTTCTGTGCTGACTCACCCCTACAGGTTGCAAGATAAGCACCCCGACGCATAGAGGTATGTGACTCGTTTTCTTTTATGCACATTAAGGATTATTATTTATCAGCGGTTGATATTGTAAAGCCAGTTCAACATACATGTTTAAAAGCTAGCTACGCTAGTGCTTTTGGTAATATTTTTTTAATCCTTACTACAACTTGGTCTACTTGCTATGGAGAAAACCTATTTTTAATACATTAATTTAACACACTTGCTATGGAGAAAACCTTCATTTAATACTTTAATTTAACACACGTGCTATTGAAAAAATCTACATTGAATACTTTAATTTAACACACTTGCTATTGAGAAAATTTAAGTATGACTTTTTTCCTATAAGTTTTATTACATGTTAGCTACGAAATGCGCACTTCGTGGATCCATTATAAAATTTGTTCTTTACAATATAACTTAAATTTAGTACTTTTCTTTGTCCTTGTGAACCAAGAAATATTAATTTATTTTTATTGTTAATAGACAATTGTGGGCGACGTGTTTTTTTTTGTTTTTTGGTATGTAGGCGAATCCACACACTCTCCGCTGTTTGTAGTAAGCTTGGTATTTACGTTTCTTTTGGCTACGTCTAGGTACGTAGCAACTTATACCCTTGATCATATGTGCACCAACTGACTAAGTTTTATACAGTTAATCCCCTTTGTAATCCCCCTAGCTATTTACATTTACCCTGCAATGACTATCTAATTTCACACTTACTCCCCTACCTGGGTTCCCTATCTAACTTATTCATATAATACCTAATTTTACATTATTTATACAACACCCAATACCATTACTTTCTTTTTCAGTCTCTTAATTATTTTCATTTGCACTAGCTAAATTATTTATATAATAGCTAATTAATTCTATATACAATTATTCTGCCTATGTAAATTCCTTACCAACCTATGTCTATCCTATAATGCCTGAATAAATTTTTTATAATTATTCTTCCATCTGGGTTCCCAACCTAACTTGTTCATATAATAACTAATACTACAACTGATTCCCTTGTTTTAAACCCTTAACTATGCCTACTTAACTTTACAACTATCTTACCCCTTTAATCCCTCCCTTTTTATATTTATCTAATTGATCCAAAATCTACCCCGAATCGATCGGGATGCAAACTTCTTCACACGGTTTTAAAATATTCTGCATATCCCCAATTAATGCAGCTGTACTTGCCGACAAACCAAATGAACCTCTTCAACTTGGCATATATGCCCTTCCACGGAAAAATCCCTACATATTCTCGATTATTTTGCTTTCTAAATGATACCCTCTTTTACGCTTTGATTAATTTCTCTTGTCACCCTATCCCTGTACGTTGCTGGAATAGAATACAATTTTGCATTAGACGGTTCAGTAATCACAACTTCTAATTTATATTCGTGACCCGTAGCAATTCTGGATTCTAACCCAATCAATTCGGAGTTTTTATTCAATAATGATTCAACTTTACCATTTGATTCACCTGGACACTTAATTTTATCTTCTGCCTTCCCCTCATTATCTAACTCACCCTCAAACTGATTTACATTCAGACAGTCATTTTCGACTTCTGCACAACTTCTTCATCCCACTTAATATATTCCCCCTTACATATTATCTCCTTGCTTTCAGCATGTATTTTTAACCCCAACTGATCTATAATATCCATCCCAAAAATAGTGCCCAATTTCAATCCAGGTACTATCACAAATTGATTTTCAAATTTTATACTGCCTAATTCACATTTAAGGTGGTCGAAACTAAGTGATAGTTTATACAGTTCTATGACGTGTTATTATTTTATAAACGTAAAACTACCCATTAATAAAACCATAAATCAATGTGATACATTTAACCATACAGAATGATTTTTGATTTTTTTAATCAATAATTTTATTAACAGTTTTACAAATGGTTAACTTTAGGTATGTTTTGAAACATATTCTTATATCGATTTGTTCAAGAATGTACTTTTTTTTGTATACTTTCAGAACTGTACTAGTTTTCAAAAGCTACATTGCAGTTTACTCGAGTAAACATTTCAGTAAATTTCTGTACTACGACTTTTTGAGACTCTTGAAACGAAAGCGAGTCTTACGTGCTATTGGTCTTAGTCATTAGAATTTTTAATGTGTTTCGACCTCGCATGTCTGGATTTTTTGTGCACTACTATGATTAATATTTTCACCAATTTCGGTTAAGTTTCACACAACATCTACGCGAAAAGAAGTAACAGTTGCCGGAAAGTTATCTCTATTGCTCTTAATAAAAAACGTGGTTAGAACTTTCCTTTCAATTTCGATTTTTTCGAAATTAAATGGGCGTGCTGACTATAGCTATAAAAACACTAACGAGTAGCCATTAGTGCTTTAAGGAAGCGTGAAATTGGCATACCCTTATCAATAAAATTTTTCATACATGTGCGGGCGTGCTGACCTTTTAGCAAGCACTAAAAGCACTAACGCAACACTAAAAGTTACCACGTGGTTAGGCTAGTGCCTTTAATAAAGCCCAAAGTTGGCACGTCTTTTCCAAATTCAATTTTTTTGAAAACGCATAGGTGTGCGGGCTTTCTCTGAGCACTTACGAGCACTAACTTAGCTCTAAAAAGTTGCCGAGTTTTCATTAGTTTTTTTGATAACGCGTAAAGTCGATGCGCCCTTTTCAAATTCGATATAGTCGAAAATTCCCAGGCAAGTTGATTTTTTTACGAAGCACTAACGAGCAATAACGAAGCACTTAAAGGTTGTCGATAAATTTGCGTTATAGCTTTTAACGAAGCGCGAAGTTAGCACGCCTTTTTCAAGTGGGTACGTACAAAAACCGCACGTCATATTGATTTTTCTTTTGATAATAATATTATGAATTTCATACAATACGATTTCATAGTTTTCTTCTTCCATCATTATCAAAGTTCAACACAAGTTATATTTACAATTCATGTCATTTTTCTGCCAACTTTTGCTCAATTGGAGTAGTTCGTTCAAGTAGTTTGAAAGTATTCTACAACCACAGCAAACTTTTATATCATAACTGCCACTTTTCGTGTATTTTTGAAGTGCCCTGTTGTCAATTTAGCTAAGTAGATGCACTTAAGCTGCGTCATCTTTGTTCATACATATGAAACATGATTAATTGGGCAGGAATCAACTTTCGTACGGATATTTAATTTAAACTCAATCAACTAAAAAGCTGCATTATTCTATTTGAATCGTTTTATCTGCACGATATAAACAAGAAGAGTATAGGGCTAATGATAGACATTTAATAACAGAAAGCTATTTTTGCTATAAAGATTATCCAAAACTGCAAATGAATGTTACCCCTCTGAGTTTCTCCAGATTTTCATCAAGTGTATAGCGGTATAAACTTAACTTCCCTCGCTCAAAGCATCAACTTCTTCCCCACGGACCATTTCGTTTGCTTGCTGCTGATATCCTCAGGACTGATAGCTACTACAAATAATTTCTAACGACTACACGCTTCCTGAAAGAAAACACCGAAACCAAAAGGTCAAAGGGTTCAACTTTAACGGAAGATGATTATTTTCCGGTTAGTAGTTTTCTAATGCATACTGAAGGTTGTGATGGTTGTGTACCTTTTGAACGTATCTGGAAGGATAATGCACATAATAATTACCGACAAATTAAGCCTACAACACGCAAACAATAGATGAAGTTGTATATAAGCTTGTAAATCAAAATGGGCATCTGTTAATTTGATAGAAGTTATAATAATGAGAATTTATTTAAAAAATCCTGAACCTAGAATAAGCTTTAACTAACGAAAGTCATAAGCGAATTATATAAACAATAGAAACAATGAAACATCAACTTAAAAAGATTATAAGTACTTGATCTAGAAATTTATTGATCTAAAAGCATTAAAACAGAGAAGTAACGTATTCCAGGATTATGAATGAAAGAACTTAATTTAAAAGTTCAATAGTTGGTCAATAAATGTACAGTCATCAACCATGTGCAGCAAAATCTGCATCATAACAGCGAATTTCAAAATTTTTCTCAATTACAAAACGCGAACATCAGGCTTCCCAAATTTTACTCTGTAGCGAAGGAGTTTGATATTAAGTAAAACATAGGGCATTGTATCTGTGATTGGTGGCTTAAACATTAACCTTATGCAAGAAATCATAAAGGGGATATTGACAAATATACCATATAGAGAAAGCTGAAGATCAAAAAATTATGTACGATGAAATACTAAATTTTGTATATTGTAATTCGACATTTAAATTCCTTTTATTTTACTTTTTTAAATATCAAATATTAAAAAATCCAAATTTCTGGTAGGGCGGTGACTGAAATGATTAGACCTTCAAGGTTTCAATAATTTTCTCATTCTAGATATTGCAATTCATTTATAAATTTTACAACTTTGTTTTCAGTTGTAAGTTCTTATGGAGGGAAAGTCGACTATCGACGCATTAGAGTTTGTTGTCGGGGAAATTAAGCAGGCGAGAGATGCAAAGGAGTATTGTGTCGTTGTTGCTTTGGATATTTCAGGAGCATTTGATGCTGCCTGGAGGCCATTGATTGTTTGCAAGTTGGAAAATAGGGGTTTTCCACGAAACTTGATGTCTTTGGTCAAGAGTTATTTCTCGGGGCGATTGGCACAGGTTGAAATTCCGGGGGAAGTTTTGTCGCGCGAGGTGGAAAGGGGATGCCCGCAAGGGTCATGCTCTGGTCCCACATTTTGGAAGTTATTGTATGAGAGCATCTTTAGGGTCAAGTTGCCCACAGGATGCTCAATCGTTGGGTTTGCGGATGATACGCATTTAATTGTCAGATCGCGATTGCTAATGGATATGCGCACAAAACCGAACGAGGCGCTTAATAAACTACACGAATGGTCGCAGGCGGTAAAATTAAAATTTAACCCCGCGAAATTAGAGGCGCTTTATTTCGGAAAGAAACCGGGACAGCGACCCCCTAGGCTAGAGCTGGGAGGGGAGAAAATACCGTTTAAGGAAGCAATTACATATCTCGGGGTAAAGATTGACAATAAGTTAAATTGGAAAGCTCACGTGCAGTTCATTAAAAGCAAAGGCAGCGAAATATCAAACAAAATGATGGCGGCGGCAAAAATCAACTGGGGTTTTAGGGGCGAATCGCTGAGGACGATTTATGCCGGAGCAAATGAGCCGGCTATGCTGTACGCAGCTTCTGTATGGGCGGAAGGTTGTAAAGTCCGGGAGATGCGTCAATTGACTAGCGTACAACGCATAACTGCTGTGAAAGCGGCCAAGGCGTACAAGACGACCTCAACGGAGGCGGTCCTGGTGATCAGTAGAACCGTTCCTATCGAATATGTCGTTAGGGAGATTAGATATAGGAGATTGATAAATATAGGGAAATGACGCGAAATTATCGAAGATATTCATCTTGGTAATAGGAAGGTAGAACGAAAGATCGTTGTATCGGAGTTGGGACACCCGGCTGATATTAGAGGAATCGAGTTTGTAGAAGGCGATGGGGACGCGACGGGTATCAGAATTTATACGGACGGCTCACGCATGGATGACGGGCAAGCAGGCGCGGCGTTTGTCGAGTATAAGCAGGAAAGGGAGGTGTTTCGGTTTCAAACCAAACTCGCAAACTGGAGCACTATTTTCCAGTGCGAATTGGTAGCCATACGAGAAGCAATCGATTATGTAATAAACCACGTGGGCAGAGATGAATATTATATAATCAGCGACAGTAAATCAGCGCTGACAGCTTTAACAAACATGAACACCTCGACAGACCTCCAGGCGGACGTCTGGAAGATAGCGCATATGGCGCTAGAGTTTCGACGTTTAAAGTTCTGTTGGGTTAGGTCGCACGATGGTAACGTAGGGAATGATAGGGCTGACGAATTAGCTAAAGAGGCCGCGACGGGCGACTTTCGGATATCGCATTCATCGATACCGATGTCCTTAATCAAAAAAAAGCTGCGCGAAAAATCAATTCGACAATGGGAAGAGAGGTGGAACAACGCTGCCACGGGTAGGTTGACCCACAAATTCATACCGAGCTTAGAAGCTAGAGGTAGGATCGAGGTTTAGCTCGATCACAAAATGGTGCAGTTGATAACAGAGCACAGCGCACTGAAGGCGTATTTACAAAGGTTTGGTCTAACCAACAGCTAGCGCTGCAAATGCGGTGAGGGCGCGGAAAGCTCTTCGACTGCCCGCTTGAGGCGGGAAATCGAGGGTTGGCTGATAACAAACTAGATGTCCTAGGTCTGGCATGGCCAAAGAGCCTAGAGGAAGTCGGGGAAGTGGTTAACCAGAAGGCGTTCTGGACAGCCTTAAAAGAATTCCCGGGAGCGGTCGCGAGATTAGACAATGACAACCGCGTGTTAAAGTCGGTGGGGTTGGTGGGAGGATTGGAAAATTTTAGATTGATTTGGCGTGAGTAAGGATACGAGCATAGATATAACCAAAACCTGATTTAAAAAAAAATAACATGATAATTATACCCAAATGTCCAATATGCACGAGATATCTCCACACCATTAATACAATCACTGCCTATCTTCATAATTGTGTGCGGAAAATCGGGAAATCGGGAATAAATAATAACAAATAAACAATAACAAATAAATCAGAAACCCTCATTAAATTAAATCAATAAAATAAACAAAGATAATAAAATAGAGTGAAACCGCGCATCCTCCCCAGGACTTGAAAGTGAAGTGATAGTGATTGTGGTTCCCCCCAAGAACATTTAGTGCAAACCCACCAGGACTTTAGCAGTGCACCCCATCTTCCCCTTAGAAGTAAGTTACAGTTAGATGTAGGCAGACCACCAGATCTTCAAATGCTGGAGAATTTTATTATCGAGGTAAGACTTAAATTGTGGCGGCTGTACTCGCACAAGCATTGATTTACATTAATTAGTAGTTTTTGAAATAATTTAACAAGCACGTTTTGTGGGTAATGGTGCTAGCCGACGTAATGCTTGTGCGAGTGCACCTGATAAATAGGGTGATGCTTTTGCTATTTTGTGCACTGCTATTTGCTTAACGCTTATTAGACATTTATTTATATATTTATATAATTATATTTATTTATATTTTATATTTACACTTTATATTTATTAGCATGTATTGTAGTATTTTGTGGCATATTTGTTTTGTTTGACGTTCTGTCGCCATTTTGGTTGCAGTATATATTTGGGAAAGAAGAGTAAAATTGTGAAGATTGCAATCATAATATAAATCAGTTAGGGAATGATAGGGAAAGCTAGGGATGGATTTAAATTTGTTAGCTAGATTTGGATGGTTTTAAGACGACCCTTCAGGTCGCACTGGTAAGCAGAGCCGGCGTCTGCTATTCGGTATTACGGATCCCTCCCCCTCTCATTTTTGCTTGTGTTTTGTTGATCGGGTACACTCCAAAGTCAGCGCTAGGGATATCATTATTTACAACCTTGTTTTTAGTTTTTGTTTTTAGTTTTTGTTTCAGTTTGTCAGATTTTTAGGTTTGTTAGATTGTTAGAGTTTGTTTGGTTTGTTAGACTTTTATTTAGTTTTTTATTTAGGGTGGATTAACTATGAAGTTAGAATGAATTAGAATCACGATTATTTTCGCGTTTAAACCCAATGTAGTACCTCCGGGTGGAGCATTGGGGACGTCGCCGCAAGTATAGCGGCCGTTATTCAAATTATAATGTAGTCACCCAAAATCAAACGGCCAAGAGTACTTTTGATATTATATTCAGCCTTCAACTGAAATAAAGGCAAAACGTAATTTCGAAAAGCTGATCAAAGAACATATCTCAAATACTCATCTAGTTTTTACATAGGTTTGTTAACTGCATACTACAACTTTGGAAAACTATTGCACTAAATTATGAGTTGCATCATTCACGTTCAACCACATTCTATCACGCAACCTATTTGTCGTCTATTCACTGTGTGATACGCTATCAAGAGTCTCCAATTGATAGAACGTTCAGAAATGGGTGAAACCGACTAGATTATGTTTAGAGTAATCGAAAATTAGTGGTACGGTAAAATGCACTTATTTAAAAGGATGCAGAATTATTTTAAAGTATAAAATGAGCGCATCCAATTCAGAATAGTGGCAATGTAATATCTAATTATGATAGGATACTACTAAGATGTATAACTATGGGCTAAAATTTAAAAATAAGAAAATGAACGTAACATACAAGATAAAAACAATATTAAAGGAAATTACTTACCGTAGGTACGCAAAAAATAGAAAAAAATCATCCGCTTCGAAGCACCATCACTAGTAGTCTAATTTCAGTAGTACCAGATTAAAGAAAAAAACAGTACGGAACACTAACATAAGTGATCCAAAGGAAACGAAAGAAATAAAAGAAAGGAATAAGTGAAAACTGAAAAAATTAAGGGAGACAATCGACAAGTACACAGGTGTAACGAGACCAACACTACAAATGTAGTCAGAGGAGCGACGTTCCTTTATTTCGAACAGTTACCCGAAATAATCGTCGGAAAGAATGTGTTTAAGACCAAATAGTGCAAAGAAAGGGGTACAACCAATGATTTCGAACTTTGACGTACGGATCGCGCGCAGGAAATTTTAGGAAGATTGACATCCCAATGACGTAGATTGTCGAAGACATAGGAGGAAATCATGGTGTTGAGGACACGGTTGACGGTTCAGCAGAATTTGCCTGGAGATGATAATTGTTGTTAAAAGAATTTTTTGTGTAATTACATGCACACAAAAAAGTAAATTAGACTACGAAGCTGTACACCGTTATCTGTGACGAGGTACTAGGATGCATCCATATGTAGGAAAACTTGTTTTTCTGGGATTTTAAAAACGGCATGTGCAGTGGCGCTGCGCATACAAAAGAAAATAGAAAATCTAGTAAAACTATTAGCTATTACATAAGTTTAGGAATAGTTTTTATAGAACGGAGAAGGAGATCTGTGATATCACAGAAGGTGACTTGCCATGAATTGGATGGTTTAGCTAGGTGAGCAAGAAAGCCAGGAGGTAACTGTTCGACCTTGTGAGCGATACAAACAAGACAGCATCGAATGTAGCGGGCAGCGTCTGCTTTGAGACAGTGCCAATAGTAGGTTTAGAATAAACGAGCAGAGATTATGGTCATGCCACTGTGACCAGGAGTGAATAGATCGAGGTAAAGGAAAATTAGGTGTTTGCGCTGTTCGTAGGGTACGATGAATTTCCAATAGTCCTGAGAATCGGCAGCGATAGACGTTTTATTTTAACAAAGAAGGATATTATTTACAACTGACCAGATAGGATAATGACTAGGATAGTCAGAAACTTTTTAAAGCAAATTATTGTGCCAAGGATTAGGAGTTAGAAGGATGGCTTTGAGGGAGACAATCGCGGAAATAAAAACAGCTTGAAGAATCGGAACGAAACCAGAAGAGGTATCTGGTACGATGTGTCTTCGAATTGACGATATCACCATAATTAGCCCCTCCATTAACGGAAACTTCCAGGTGCTCAACTTAGTACTTTCACGTCTCTCTTTGGCCAATCTTACGCTTCGTCAGTATAAAATTAACATTTATTCGGTGCCAAATTTATGTCACTGTAACCTTCGAAGAACCGAAAACTTGACGACTGTGCAAATTACCGATACACAGAAAAAGGAAAACAATAATATGCAATTACTAACAGCAGTCGTAGATTGGGGTGTGTAGAATAAGAATATCCAAAAGCGAAAATTTGTCCAGCTAAAAGAAAATTATTAGCATACAAAAATGTAGAATAATGGCAGACCATTAGTCTGAACAACCAAAGAATAAATCAAGTAATAAAAAGATACAGTAAACAAAAAAAAAAATTTGATAGTAAATAAAATAGTGCTCTGCTATATCTAAGAGAAATTTGATTTTTGAAAGAATTAACATATAGTTTAGGTCTATAACTCACGATAAGGTAAATGTTTCATGAAGTTACTTTAATGATAAACGTGTAGATATAATTCACTGTAGAATAAATCAGGTATTGGAGAAATGTAAGAAATTATCAAAAAGAAAACATTTAATAATAGTTTAGTAAGAAAGTTGTTCATGCAACAGATATCTTAAGCATTAACCTTATCTAAGAAATCGCAGATGAGATTTTGATAAGTACAGCATGTATAGACAGCGCCGTGCGGTGCTATAATGCAAAGAGGCAACCGCATCAGGCGGCACATTCAGGTGGCGGAGAAATCACTGGACTATATTTAACAAAAAACTGAAGTGTAACGATTATATTCCTATGTATATTACTTATCTGCACTTATTGTCGATACCATTTGCATAAGCGAACGTTCGGCGCCGTTAGATTTTTTATCTGAGGGCGCAGTGTTTGTGATATACCGCGCGCGACACCGCAGCCACTTTTAATAAGAGTTTGGCGATAGGCGGCATGTATCACAAAAGACAATTACACGTGTTAGGTTTTAAAAATTCTAAAAAGGTAAGAGAATTAAATTATATAGCTTTTAAGTGCGTAATTTCTATCCATTTTTACATCAAGTTTAAATTTAATTGTCGATACATATTATAGGGTGCATAGTAGGTAATTGATATGAATCAGAAAAGGAAAAGACAGACTGGAATCAACATAAGAAGAAACGCTTAAAGAAAGATGAAGAAGTAAGAAAGCTAAACCATGTTATGAAAGAATTCCAGGTCCCTATGCATCAGTCAGAAACGTCTACATCCACATCAACAGCAACCTCTTCGAATGTGGTGAACTCATCAGCGCTGTCTGAATCACCTCATAAAGAAGTTGTTAAAGAAAACCAAGAAATCACACCTCCAGAATATTATCAAGATCAGGGTAGCAATAGCAGTGATTTCCAGAAAATAGATAAGACCTCTGACGATCCTGCACTATGGAATATTTTCTGCGTGTCATCCAAAACTCGTCAGATACTGGTTGAGAAAGGTCCATATCAAGTTAAAAAACTCGAATTTCCTATCAACACAGGAAGGCGCAAATTTTCACCCTTTTATTATTGCAAAGTATTAAGCAGTGGTGAAATTGTTGAGAGAAAATGGTTGATTTACTCTGTTACAACTGATGACATTTATTGCTTTAACTGCATATCGTTTAATAATTTGTCTTCTCATGATTGGTTTAAAAAAGGTTATTCTGACTGGGGAAATCTTGTACGTGCGCTCACAATGCATGAAAAGTCTGAAAATCACGGAAACTCTTTTAGGCAATGGAAAGAATTTGACCCTCGTTTAAAAAAGAACCAAACTATTGATGTCGAATATCAAAAAATTATGTATTTGAAAATTCAGCACTGAAGGAGCTCTAAAAAAATTTAATGCAATAATTAGACTATTGGCTTCACAATGCTTAGCCTTTCGAGAAACAAGTGAACATTTGTTTCAACCTAATAACGAAAATTTTCTAAAACTGGTTGAATTGTTTGCCGAGTTTGATCCAGTTATGGAAGAACATGTCAGAAAAGTTCAACAAGAGTCTGATAAATGGTCTGTGACTTATATAAGCAATAATATACAAGAAGAACTTACACATTTGAGGGAAAATGAAATTTTACATAAAATTGTAGAAATAACAAAAAAGACTAAATATTTTTCTATAACTGCTGATTGTACCTCACATAAAGTCATATTGAACAGCTCTCATTAACAATAAAGGTTGTTACATGCAGCTCAATTGAAAATAAGTACGAAATTGACGTATTCTTTATTGGTTTTTTTTAAAGCAACTAATTCAACAGAAAAGGGTTTAACAGAAATTATTTTGTCTTTTTAAAAAAAAAAATCGGTTTTCAGTTGAAGTGGCTGAGAGGGCAAAGCTATGACAATGGAGCTAATATAAAAGGGGTCATAAAGGGTGTACAAACCAGAATACTTGAAAAGTATTAGCGGACGTTCTATGTTCCTTGTGCATGTCACCCTTTACACCTAGTTGTGAATGATGCAGGGTCTTCTTCCACAAAAACAGCATTTTTTTCTGTTGTACAAGAACTACATAATTTGTTTTATGGTTCTACAAAGCGCTGGGAGATGCTGCAAAAACATGTATGTTTCACATTTAACTCTCAAACCACTGAGTACTACTAGGTGGGCAAGCAAAATAGTTATACTATAACTTTTGCGGTATCAACTTTGTGAAATATATGATGCATTTTCGAAATAATAAAGACGTTACTCGAGATGCAGAAACTAGAGTTAAGGCAAAGTGTTGGCAACAAGTATAAAAAAATATAAGTTTATATGCGGTGTAATGCTTTGGCATGATATTTTATTTGAAATTAATTTAGGCTCAAAGCTATTGCAGTCTGTAACTATGAATCTATCGAATTGTACAAAGATGCTAGCGGAAACAATAGAAAAAGTGAAAAGTTACAGGCGACTCCGATTTGAACAGATGAGAATTGCTGATAATGAAATTGCTGAGAATCTTGAGTGTAGCACTGATTTTCAGACCGAAAGTGAAGTTAAAGCTAGAAAGAAAAAGCGTCAAAATGACGAAAAAGCTGCGGACGAACCCTTAACGAAGAAAGATAAAGTTAGGATAAACTTTTTCAATTATATTTCGGATATAACACTTAATTCTTTAAATGAACGATTTACCCTTTAGGAAACCCACAAAAAAAATTTAGTTTTTATACGACATCTTCCAACTCAGGAATGTAACTGATGAAGTACTTGATAATTATTGCACTAGCTTCCAATCAATTCTTTCGGACGACAATGAATCAGATGTAATGATCTTCAAGAAGAATTGCGTGATGTATCTCGCATATTACAACATTCGATGAAATCACTCGAAGTCAATAACTATTTGTACCAAAATAATTTAAATACATTGTATTCTAACACTTTTATAGCACTAAGAATTATATTAACACTTCCCATCTCTGTAGCAAGTGGAGAAAGAAATTATTCCATATTAAAATTAATAGAAAACTATTTACGCAATTCCATAATTCAGTCAAAGCTTACAAATCTGGCATTAATTCCTATTAAATGTAAATTAGCTGCTTCTTTCGACTATACATCCCGTATTTAGGAATTTGAAAATTGTAAAGTTCGAAGAGTGAAATTATAGTCTATGTATGTTTAAGTTCAAGTTTACAGGGGTTTATATTTATATTTATAGAAAATTGTTACGTTTGAAAATATATTATATAAATATATTATTTTTACATTTTTCTGTAGTTTTTTTTACTCACAAATATGGGGGCGGCATTTCGAAGACTTGCATCATACTGACAAAATACGCTGCACGGCACTGTGTATAGAAAGTAAAGTCCAAATCGCTAGATTTACTTTATAGGGTGTATACAGCGCAATTCTTATAACAATTAATTATAGAAACGATTTTTCATAACCTTCATCGAATTCTATAAATTAAACACTTCAGTGTCTAAATTATAGAAGCATTTTGTAAACATTATTAAATTAACAAAGTGTGCAAATTTATAACGCGATTCTCATACCGGAAACCATCATTCAATAAAACCTATTCAGAAAAACCCAACGTTATAAAGTATAATTAAATATTTTTTAGCACGAAGGTATCTAGTTATACCAAACATTTACGCAATTTATTAACTTATCACCGAGACTGAAATAACATCGCTCAGGAAACTTAAAACTTTGTAATTAAACAATTTCATTGTATAAATTATAAAGGATACACTGATGCAATTATTGTAACAAAACGATTGACTGAAAACTTAAACTTTATAATTGGACATTAAAAGTAACAAGATTGTACAATTACAGGAAGCATTTTATGCGCTTATCAAAATAACACCTACGGAGACGAGGTAATTATGCTGACGCTTAATTACTCAGCAAAACTGAATGAAAAAACGTAACTAGCGCAAAAACGTATAAAGTATAACGCAATTATTGCATAAGATTATTAACCACATAAAAACCTTTTAGAAAATTAAAACTCCCGACAACTATAACATCCGTGATGTACAAAAATATACAAATTTAGGGCTACAGCGATTAGCTAGACACTACCGAGCTCAAATTCATCAATTTAATTATAATGCCGTATAACTACGTATAAAATATAAGAAAAGCGGTTCTTTAAATAACCTAATACAATCCAAACTGAAAAGTAACAAACCAAACCGAAAAATATCTCAAATTATACAAAAACTTAATATTAATTAAAACCAAAGGCAACCCTTAACGACCACGAGTTCAGATATAAAGATTTACCTTGAAAATATACCCTAATATAACGCGAGCAAGCTCTGCTAGGAAACTTCATTACCGCATGCGTAATATTTCTGAAAACTTTTGCGTAGATAACGAACGAAATGTGCAACTTTTACGCCGTATAATAAGTAAACTGACCGGAAGGTCACTAACACTAATAGCCAGCCGAGACGATTGGGAGGATTTCTAACGCATATTAATAGCATATTTCGGCGACTAAAAACACATCAAATGCCTTATCCGCTATCTAATAAACCTTTGAATGGAAAGTAACCTATCCCCATATCAATTCGGACTGAAATGTCAAGACGTACAAAGTCTTATTCTTTCAAAACTAAAAATTGAAGAACCCGACTAATATATCCGCTTACTAAAGACAAAAATGTATGACAAAATGACATTAGACACATACATAAACGCATTACCCGAACGATTATCAGACAAAATAAGATTCCAACATCCCCAAAATTTACAAGAGGCAATGAATATGATCACACAAGAAGAAAACGTCATGTATTATCGAAATAGACTATGTAACCCTAACGCGAATAAAAGCTACTCACCAATAAAAACCACACAAGCCACGAGACACACAACCACCCAACCAAAATTTACTCCATTTAACGCACAAACAAATCAATCGCGAATTAACAACCCAAGTTTTAATAACACAAATTTCAATAATCAATTTAAACAATTTGCAGGACCAACATTCAACTCAAATTTTACAAAATCCCCAATTTCACCAAAATTTAATCAAAACCTAAACCAACGAAGGCAAGCGTTTGGCACAAACCCCATCAGAAACACACCGATGATAAATAACCATAATAATCCTAACAATTACTACAAACCAACCCCCATGAACACTTCATCTGGTAATACCAGACAAAATACAAAAATATCGCAAGTCCGACCAAACTATAGATATAAAATCAAATCAATTTGTAATGACCGAAGTTTTAATTAACCTCAATCCCGTAAAATACACAAAAATAGACAATAAGAAAATATACCAAATCCAAATAACCAAGGACGACAACGAGGAATAGATAATTAAAATTTTAAAAGAATATTGCTCCGGGAAAAAACGATTTTACTTTTATTTCAACACCGAACATTTATATAAACGATTTTCAGAATTATCTATTAAATTATTTAATAACTCTGGCCCTGAACTTTTAGATGCACAAGAAATATAATAACCTTAGACGACCTTGACGAGATAAACGACGTAATTAGAAATTAACACAAAGGCAAAACCAACCATCGTGGAATGAATGAAACAATAAAGTAACTTATAAGACGGTACTACTTTAAAGATATGAAAGAGTTAACCACAGACTTTATCAACCAATGCAATTATAGAGCAAAATACGACACAGCACCCCCCAAAAATACCCTTAATGTTAACTAAAACACCCGACAAACCTTTCCAAAAATTACACAAAGACACCCTAGTAGTAGAAGCACAAAACTTTTTAACGATTGTAGATGCATTCACCAAAATAAGTCGAGTGATAACCATCACTTTCAAAAATAGCATCGACGTAATTCACGGATTCCTACAATATTTGACATTTTATAGCACACCCGAAACAATAACTCTAGACAATGGCAGCAATTTCAAAAATGAAACGATACAAAACACCGTAGAACTCCATAAGATAAAAATTCATTTTATAACCGTAAACCACCCTGAATCGAACGGATTAATTAAAAGATTACACATAACCCTATTAGAACAAATCAGACTATTAAGATTAACTTACAAGAAGGAGCACATCACCATTTTAATGTCATACGCACTAATCGCTTGCAACAATACGATCCACTCATCAACAAATTTTACACCCCTGTAATTAAATGTGAAGCAAAATCCGTACAAATCACCAATATGAAAATTCAGAAAGGTACAGAAAACAAATGGATTGCTGTATTTCCAATTAAAGTAGTAGCAGCCGTCCACGGCAGTCAAAACGGGAACAATTTAGCATTAACCGGAAGCAAAATAATTACC
This sequence comes from Platerodrilus igneus, assembly GCA_036346225.1. Taxonomy (NCBI): domain Eukaryota; kingdom Metazoa; phylum Arthropoda; class Insecta; order Coleoptera; family Lycidae; genus Platerodrilus; species Platerodrilus igneus. The sequence continues at coordinate 12,409,043 of JARFIW010000791.1, forward strand.
TTTAAAAAGGACTGCTGTTTAAAATTGAAGAATCGAAATCATCAAACTATATCAAGACCCCGCAGTAACCAAGGAATTCGCCAATTTACCAAAACTTCAATTCAAAATAACACAACCCGAAGACGAAGAAATAATCAAGAAACCCATGCAACTAGAACGTCTAGACTTAGACGATTTCAACCACGCCATGAAACTAATGAACAATTACCAAGAACACTTAAGTGAGCTGAAAGTGCCGAAATTAGACTAAGATAATATAAGCGTTTGGACAATCTTATTAATCATTTTACTCATTTTTCTAATTATATATGTACTGTACAAAATGTACCTTAGTTATAAGAATAAAGAGAAAAATTTTAGACATAAGGAAACAAATGAAGAAGTAATAAATGTACCCTTAGGGTCAATGAAATTCTAAATATTCAGCAAAGAAAACCTTAATTTTGCATTTACGTCGGAAGGAGTTACGTATCCTCCAATCTATATATGTACAATTAAATAGGAATTATTAGAAAATAATAAAGAAACTTAAGTTAAATGCATCATTGCATTTCAAGCATAAATAAGAAAAGGTTATTGAAAGTTCACAAGCAAGTTGTGAGAACCAATGCGAATACATTGTACTCCAGACGTAAGTGATACTGCAGGTGCAGGTCGCAGACGGTTAAGAAACCGCAATTATTAGAATTTAAGACTGTTACATTGTATAATGAATAGAATAAAGAAATAAGCAGACATGAGCTCTGCAAGTTCCCACAGACATGTGCGGGGCAGGGACAACATAAAGACCTCGGGAGCTCCAAATCAGTCAGTCAGTCTTAGGCTACTCGCTCTCATTTAAATTTAATTAGTAAAAGTTTTCGACTTAGTTTAATTCATACAAGTTTGTCAAAATTCCATATTAATTTCTGAATAAAATATATAAATTGTTACAAGAAGTTTTGGAAGAAGACTTTTTAAAAAGGCAGCTCCCAAGACCCGAAACGTAACTCGCTTTGAGAGCGAACAAGTTTTGATGGCTTTACTTCACATTGAAACACCTAAACTGCCGACTTGCGGTTTCTTTTTGGCTTGTACGCATAAATCCACGACTCGTCACCTGTGACGATGTTGTATACCGCTTTGGATGCACCACAGTTGTATTTTGAAATCATTTTACGTCACCAATCAACACGAGCATTTTTTTGAGCATCTGTCAACAAATGTGGAATCCAACGCGCACACAGCTTCCGAACACACAAATGTTCGTGCAAATATTATGTATGCTGGTCATACTAATGCTTAAACATCTCTCGATTTCTTGATATGTCACATGGCGATCTTCTTCAATTAGTACTCGCACAGCATCGATATTTTCCGGCACAACGACCGATTTTGGACGACTTTATTTAACTTCGTCCGTGAGCGAACTAGGTCCACGTTTAAATTCAGTGTACCAGCGATATACAGTGACTGTGTATGGCGCTTCATCGCCAAAAGCGAGCCGCAGTTTACGATACAGCTGGATTTGCAACAAGTACGGGGAGTGCTTACTGATACGAATCCTTAACAGTTTCTCATATACTGTTTATAATTGATGTTGTTTGTCGTGAATATCACTGTGGTCCGCTATCAGAGGAATTTTGAATACAATGCTCTCTTGCTTGAATACATTTGCGAAGATCCGAGCTGTTTGCAGCGTACCAGATCAAAAATCAATATTTTGTTAAGGTAATAGTGCGACTTCGTTTATAAATAAATTTAGAATTTAATCATATTTCGTATATGCTATTTAATAATAAGCACGTGATGTTTTCTTCTTGCACACGAAGTTAGTTATTACACATAAGCTCCTTAGGTTTGAGTATTTATCGCCTTTCACAGAGCAACGCACTTGCAAATATTCCCGTTCTTTGTGTAATTAAAACCTACATGTTATTTACTTGATTACGCTTCGCATCAAATTTTTAATCACAAGAGTTACATCATCGCGTATTCAAATATTTCTTTACTTACACAATACCACGTCCTTTCTTAGAGAACATTAGTGCACCCATTATTTTCTCTTAGTTTTCAATTTCATACCGTGCAACAACGAATTATCTGAAAAAAGGACTACCTTCTCATTCTGTTTCCAAAATTTACATTTTCAAATACTTTCAAGTATGCTTCTATAATAATTGCGAACTCCTTTTCTATAGGTTAGAATTTTTAAGTAATTTTTCACATCATCATTAGGTCTTCGGTTCTGAAGCTGGTTAGACGCATACCCTCATTGTTTCCTATTCTGAACTAACCTTCACATTTCCCTGAAATTTGCAGTCTGCACCTATCACTATCTGCATGCGAAAGTCTGATCTTGGTCTACCTCTACCTTTTTTTCCTATGTCTGCTTGTAATATATTTCGTACTATTTCCCAGAAATGCCTTAGAACATATCCTATTCTATTTCTCCTATTTTTTTTTGTTTTCCATGGATATCTTTATTCCCCTACTATTTCTGTAACCTACTAGTTATTAACTTTGTCTGCCCATGCTACCATCCTCATTCATCTGAAGCACAACATTCCAGAAGGCTTATATCTCTTTCTGTCTGCTCTTCCTACTGCCCCTATTTGATAAACGTACTGTGCTGTGCTCCACACATATGCTTTGAACAATTTTCTTCTTGTATCTATGTTCGTTGTCTTTGAACATAGTTGCTGTTTTTTCTTGTTTGATGCAGTTCGGTTACTTCTATTGTTTTATAGTTATATACCCTATTCCCCCGATATTCAGTGGTATTGGAAGGGGGGTAAGCAGCCTTTGGCTGCTAAGTTCCCCCAGCACTTAAACCTTTGTCGAATTGAAAATTTCACAACCAACACTAGTTGTTTATTATAATCATCAGATTTAAGTGCACTTATTTTTTTGACTAATTTTTCACATATTATTAAAATTCTTAATGTAAACTGGCTAACAGCATAAATGATTTGGATACAAAGGAAACGTATACGCCAACCAACCACTGAATTGTACAAGATACACATTTGAGCGACCATCTATGACATATTTTTGCCCAACTTTAACACACGTTATGGTCATCTACAAGGTTTCTATGATATGTTTTTTGAAGTTCACAATCAAATAGTAGAAATTACGGACGACCGTCAATTCGAGAAGATATTAGTAACAAGGATACAATTAGAACAATATTATTACACGGCACGTAAGAAACTGACTCCGGTTGTATCTGCAGCATCATACTCTGATACTGTTTCGTTCATGACCGCTGAAAAATTATCATTGCTTAGCGATCAAAAGTTATTTCGAACATTTCGAAAAAGTTATGGTAAAAATATCAATTTTGCTTCTATTATAGTGTTTAAGTGATTCATTTCATTTTTTGAAAGAGAATCGTTAATAGTTACTCTCAGGTATTCCTATCATAAGGTATAATCTTTCTGTAGCATACGAAAAGTTGGTTAAAAGGTATCAAAACAAACGACTTTTAGCCGCAGAATTTATTAGCAAGATAATAAAGGCCACTTCAAAAAGTGATACAGCGAAAGATTTACGCGATCTTTGTTACGTGTTGAATTGACTTTACGTGACTTACTTATTTTTATTTTACAGGGGCCGTAGTACCCGAACAACTGATTGGTGTACCAGCTACCTTTCAGTGGTGCGGGCAAAGTTCTATAAAAGCAAATTTACTATTCTCAGAAGTGTACAAGTTGTAACATTTCTACTAAACAATCTGTTAGCCTACGTGGAAATGACTTTAAACTCTCTTGCCTATGTCTTGGCTTTGAGCGCCAACCCACAAAAGGAAAATACAAATAAAGCATAACAGATGGTATGTGTTTCGAGTAACAAACGGATTAGCGGTTATCACTGCTTCTGGAGGTTTATAGAGCCTCGCTTACCTAGCCTCTCTTCTACTGGTTTACTATAAAAAAAAAATAGAATCCTCATGCCCTGTATACCTAACATGTATTGTAAAAATGATTATAACAGTGAATAACAACAAAAGAAAAACTATGATCAACCGCTAATTAACCTAATATGGGTGTAGCTAAAAACAAAATTTAATATTATGTAACGGTAAAACGTACGGGTCAGACAGAAACAGAAAGGAAGGCAAAGCAAGGGCACGCACGAATCACGGTTATGTATAAAAAGATAAAGGATATTTAGAAATATCGGACTAATTATAAATGCGGAGAGTGAGCTGGTTTACATAGAAAAGAAAAAGTACATCGCCATCGAACTGTTATTGCCAATTAACACAAAAATTTCTATTTTTTAAAAGATAAAAAGTTATATTGTACGGACAATTTTTGTAATTCCGATACAAAGTGCGCATTTCGTATGGTTATATGTAAAATTGATCGGTCATAAACAAAAAATAATAAATATTTTTCTTCTAGACAAACCTTTTTAGGTTGAACACTGTACGTAAATTAGAATACACAAAAAACACTGGTGAAGCTAGTTGTTGAATATTAATATGTATATAAAATTAAATGTAATAATTATGTCTTAGATATAACGTGATACATTGTATTAAAGGAAGGTTACATATTAAGTGTCAACGGAATTCATATCAGAAATAGGAATTGCTGGGAATGGTTTTATGTTATTTCGCACGTGGTTCTGGATTTGTATTTGAATTTGAAAGCTGTTTCTTATCTGACCCTTTTGTATACGATTGTAATACTATACAGCGTTGTTTGAGCGTTGTAAAATCGCGATTTTAAAATGTATTTTCTGCTAGTATAGTTAAGTTATTGTTTTCAGCACCCAGCTGTAGATAAGTGCAGCCTGGATTTCTTCATCCTAAGATCGTACCAGATAGAAGATAGCTTAAGATACAGTGTATTTTTTTGTTTATTTTACTGGTGTTGCTGTTTTGGAAGATATACACTTCTTTTTGGTTGATTCCGCAATAAATTGCAGACTATACGTTACCAAATGCACCCTCACAACACGAACGATTATGTACATTATTCTTAGGGCTTGCGTTAGAACACCTTTTTACTGTTTAGTTTTTTGCGTAAATTAATGTTAACGTCAACAACTCGCTATTTAAATTTAGTGTTACGTTTTTAAATTATGTGAGGTGCACTTTCCAAAGCAGTATTATTTCTTGCAGATGTTACTGTATTATTTCTTGTTTGGATAGTATACTATTTCTTGTACATATTTAAGGCTGGATCATGTTGTAAGTATTCTCGCATGTATATATGTACCTATTATTTAGATAATATCCCATTTACGATATTTCAAAATATTTAGGTATATACTGTATTATATGTAAATTCACGCTTTGTTTACATCACCTTATAATGAACAAATACGTAAATGTGTTCCTGACGTTTGTAAAAATTCTTTTGGGACTGTATGTTTTACTTACCCGTTGTAATATAGCTGTTTATTGAAGTTTCTAATTTTTTGCTTTCCATAATACCACCCCACTCTACGACGTTTTTCAGGTAGCTCGAACTCTAATTTTTGGAGTTCGATTCTACCATTATGTCCGTGCTCTGTTGCGGGATTCGGTGTAGGCAATTTTTCTTGGTTGCCTTGTTGCTTTCTTTCTTGTTTGCACGGAATACCGCAACATATAAAATTTGGCGTACCCAACGTGTGGTTCTGATTTTCAAAACTTATCTTTCTACTTAATGTTGGCTAAGATTCTCGAAACCTTCCTTTTACTTAATGTGGGCTGCGACAATTTTTAAAACCTTTCTGTTCTTAAAAATTTGCTCAATTTCTTAAACTGTACTTTTTGCTTAAGAGTTGGTCCTCAATTTTTGGAAACTCTTATCCTTACTCAACATTTGGCCCCGAACTTTCTGAACATACACCGTTTCGTCCCGTTAAAAATTTTTCTTTCCTGGGTTCATTTTCTTGTTTGTTGTCCGTTACGTGGTGGAGCATTGGAAATGTAAATGCACGGTGAGTTGCTGTAGATTTTTCTTTATGCCGTGCTGCCAGAATTGTGTTTTCGCTGGAAATTCGAATTTTTGAAACCTTGGCGCCCTATTTCTATTTTTAGATTCTATTTTGTTGCTCGAATTCCATTAATGTACTTAGATTCTATTTTGTATGTCCTACCAATTTTTTTTTAACTTCAATTTTTCGTTTGAGTATGATTTAACTTTTGTTGGTTTGGTTATTGTTTTTTTTAGTTAAAATGGACTTTTGGCGCATATATGTGAAACATTTACCCGAAACCGAGTTGCAGTATGAATTATTTCTCATGGTTTTGATTCTAAGGTCTATGGGGATGAACTCCGCACATCCGTGAAGGGTGCTTTTTTAATAGAACGCGATGGGACACTCCTTCCACCCCATCCCCCCATTGTATTCAACTACGCTACCGATCCTGCAGTAGTTACAACTTATATACTGGAGCTTCGCGAATCCCTTGCTAAATGTGATGGTGACAAATGTTCACTTGCGTTCAAACGCAGTAGTTTACTGTGGTTCCACGTAGAACGACGCTGTATTCAGTTTCCTCCATTAGAAGCAAAGCGCTGAATCTGTTGGAAATTACTTCATACTTTAGACGATCTCCGTATTTCTTTCAAAATTAAAATAGAAAATTTCCGTCCCGCTACTACTCCGGTAGCTACTTCTGATCCTACTCACACCTTTAATGCTGAAACAGATTTGGCTTGTAAGTCCGCTACGATTGAAAAAAATGCTTTTACTTTGCAAGACCGAACTGTTAAGATTCTTCCTACGCCTATGGGTACATCAAATATTTTTTCTGTGCTTTCTTCTGTTCCTATTCTGATGTCTACTTCTACTTGTCAGGTCATATGCTTAAATTGCAATCAACCTGGTCATGTGTCGACACGTTGTACTCGTCCTCAAGATCCCCATTATTATGGTTACGGACACAAGGGAGTTACCCGCCGCGACTGTCCAAACTGTCATCCTATTACTAATAGGTTTTCGAATAATACTCCGAATTTTGTTCTCAGCTCTAGGAGCCAAATTTCTTCTGCTTCTAATTCTGCGTTCTCTTCTGTACTTCACCTTGGTCTTTCTACTACTTCCCAGACATACCCTTTTTCAACAAATATGGCTTCGAACAAAACTTCTCCCGCCCCTAGTTCTACGTTCTTATCTGTACCTTTTCCTGCTCGTAGTACTATCACATCATATCCTTTTCAGCCATATCCTTCAAACTAATATGTTAATTTCTACGGCAACCCTGTCTGTACTTATTGAATACGTTCTAATAAGAACCGAATTTCTTCTGTCAGCTGTTCAAATGATGATTAAACGCATCGTACGTTTTAATTTCCACGTCAGACTGTGACTCCTACACCATTGGAACCCATACTTCAAACTAGTGACGTACAGGTAGCAACTCAAGAGTTTGTTCCTGCTTTCTTAAATAATTCTACCCAAAGAAATTCCTGTCGTGTTTGCCATAACCGATGAAGCTGAAGTGACGATAACTTCTAATACTGATCGAGAAGGCCCTGTTGAAATTAGTTAACCTGTATTTTTAATGACTATTGATGTTGTTGTCTAAATATTACCTGTTCCTGTTTCTTTATCTGCTGTTGTCGAGGAAGCAGTTCCTATTGTGGTTGAAGTTTTGCCTGCTTCTACTCCTTTATCTGATGTTGATGCAAATATACGTGCTTCTACTTCTTTATCTAATATTGATGGAGTTCTTCCTGATTCTGCTACTTTTTTTTTAACATTAACGAAGTTCAATCTGATTCTGTTCCTTTTGATGAAAGTATACTTGATTCTGCTCCATTTGACCAAATTCTAACTGATCCTGCTCCTTTATCTAACGTAGCTGAAATTTTCTCTGATTCTGTTCCTTTTTTACAATGTTGATACTCTTACAGTCAATGCTATTCCTTTTTCTAACGTTGACGCTCATGCAGCATTGGCTGCATGCTCCGTTGCTTCTGCCTCCGACCCCTTAATAATGATAGGGGGAATTTGATACGTTAACTTTTGAAGTGGAGAGATTTTGCATTGGTGCTAAATCGTTCTGTACAAAATTTTTCTCAGTACATGGACTATATCCCATAATAACTTTTCTTAAACCACTTCTAAAAAATTAGCAACTTTGCAAAGTCAGTTAAAACAAGCAAGCATTTGCTTCTTCTCACCACTTTTAAAAGTTATTCCTTGAAATACGCTTGTTATTTCTAATAGCTTCTTCTACGAAACATGTCCGAAACAATTGCTTTATACAAATATAAAATACTTTAATGGGTTGTTTTCTTGCTCGTTTACTGTGGAATTCTATTTTGTTACTTGTGCGCATTTGGTAGTTCAAGTGTTATGGGTAATAAAATTGGTCTGCCAATTAAGTCATTCCTGGTATCTTTGTAGCGTAGATTCATTTCTAATAGTAGGGCAACTGTTGTTCTTGGTCGTATGCCTGGTCCTGCAATTGCTTAGATGTTTTAAAATATATTTTGCTTTCCCGTTCAAACAACGAAAATCAATGGAATTAATTACCGAATTTCTCCTTCTTTATTCCTTGCATTCTAAAAATATTTCGCCGTTGTTGGTTTGGAATAGATGTGTTTTTGTTTGCTTTCGTAGAATATTTAACGTTCTATTGCTGGGAATGGTTTTCTGTTATCTCTCCCGTGGTTATGAAGTTGTATAAATACAAACCGAGCGTTTGATAATTATGATTTCCATTTAGCATAAATGCTTGATTGCAATTGTTTGATGACCGCAGGAGGCTCAATCAACGTAGAATACTTGGAACGCCAAATTCTACACTTATGATTTCGTATTTCTAAGTGCTAGTGGCAGTTTTATATAATACAACTAATCTGCTGCGTAATTCGTGGCAGTCCCTGTTCGGGCGCCAAAGTTATGCTACGTTGGCTAGTAGCCATGCGTAACACCAAGATATTACGGAATGACCGGGCTCAATCGGAGATTAGGGGGGGTTGTAGAAAGCAGACTAACATATAATGTATACGGCGGTAAGGAGTTAGTGACAGTACCTGCAAGAAAAATAGTTAAGCAAACCTGAAAAAAAGAATAAGCATAGCAGCAGTGGTAAGTCTAAATTATTCAGTACGTAGAATGTATATAAAACTGTTTAGATAAACTATATAATATAATCACGATAAAAGCATTACAAAATTTTTTATCACAAAGTGAAGTAATATTGGGGAGTAGCAGAAACGTTTCCTCACACACCAATTAAACATAAATCAGACAAAATGTTAACAAAAGATAAATAGATAAGACACAATTGGTATGAGTAATTCAGTAGTATTGATTGTTCTTTCTTTCTTTTTTTTTTATGTTTTAAAATAGCATGCAAGTCTATTGTAAAAGGTATCAGAACGACAAAGATATGGCAAAGCAACGGATAGATATTTAAAGTAATAATAAGTAGGAAATAGTTCAACTTACAAAAGGTCCTTCAGTAACGCTTCCTTACAATTAAAGTGTGGGATTCACAATGTCCTGCACTAACGAAGCACTGCACCCTTGACTGTGCGGATGTTGATGGAACTTATCACACCTTACGCTAATCACACCTACGTATTTCATTGGTGTTAGCAGCAGACATTATCACGCGTCGGAACTATGTAGCCTTGATAAATTTCTTGGTAATTCTATTTCCTAAGACAATAAGTTCGAAATATTTTGTAACACAAATCGTAAAACATGGTAATAAAAAGTTAGAATCACGGGCTTTCAAGCCACGATGTAATGCATTAAACTAACAGTAACGTGAGGTGTTATATTTGCTACCTATGGTAACAAAGAAAAATCTGATGCTTTTGAATAACGAAATTTGCGCAAACAATGATCTATTTTAGATTCTTTGGTGTTAGAAAAATGCAGAAACTACAGTATCCACTGTATTTAAATAATCCAAAGTATGCACTAATTTGATAAAACAAAGAGACACTAGACTAGATCGCACACACATTAATCCTAAAGAAAGAATCGGTCAGTTTAGCAAGTTCTACGACTATTATTTCACAAGACAAACAACTAAAACCACAAATTAGTAAAGTACGCGTATCACTAAAGTAAGTCCGTCAAATGTTCCTTAAAGCATTTATCTCACAAGAAAAACAACTAAAAAACAATTAGTAAAGCAACGCGTATCACTAAAGTCAATGTTCTTACAACCGCACTTGTCTCAATCAAAAACGTTACATATAAAGCATACTTCCTTCAAATGTAATCTATCCTTTCTACCGTTAATATACAACGTAATTCATATATAGGAACCAAGAACAAACTACTACTGCCCATCTGTTTATATAAACTAGTTGTTACCCATAACATCTGAGCGTCTGTTATCTCGACTTCGATAATACATAAGAAACCAAATTTATATTTACGGCAAGACAAGAACGATGCAATCTATAATTAATTACAATTGTTTATCATTTTCGATAAGTTGGAAAGTAATTTATGAACAATCCAATTTAAACTTCGTTCCTTGCAATTTATTTATTAATGAAAATCAATCTTCAAATTATCTACTTTTAAAGTAATACCCACGAGTTAAATTGCATACAAATCTGAATTATTCTGAAGTATTTTCTTTATACAAACAGCGATCCCAAAGAAACGATGTATTTACTAATTGGGAAAAAGCGTAAAATGTTAAGGTACGAAAAATGCCCGTTACAAATTACTGGCTGTTGCTAAGCAAACACAGGCCAAACCTACCGTGAGGACTTGATTCAGAATTCTCGTGTGGTATTAATTTTTTACTATACTATAACATTTACTAGGTTAGTACTAAGGTTAAAGTAATTGTACGAAATACTTAATACTGTGTGTGAGCAGAAGAATCTAATCCCAGATTCATGTAACTTCCAATGATATATTATAATTCTATTGTAGTGAGGTATAGGAAGAAAGCCACAAGAGGCAGGGATAACAGTGAAATTAAAGTTTATGATTTTGAAAATGTAAGTCTTCTAACCAGTCTGACGTCATACAAGCTTAAGTTAACCAGAATATAGCAACTCATAAGCCTTTTCCGATAAGAAGAGATGAAATTAACATAATTAAATAAACTGAAAACATCAGTGCTCTTAAATATAAAAAAAATACTGCGAAGACTGTAAAAGGAAGATTTCCATTTGCGAGAGGCAAAGAGTGTCCAAAACCATTTTGCGTGGTATGTGTGCAGATATTGTCAAACGGTGAAATGAAACCATCTTTCTCAACCAAATATGCACTTTATAAACATAAAGATATTTGCTTTCTTCAACGACGTCCAAAATCCCTAACATAACTATTTTTTTGTCCGCAAATAAAAATACTGAAAATGCCGTTGAAACACTGTACGAAATACGTAGTCGTATGGCTAAAGCAAATACAAGTCGAAGAATAGCTGAAAATTTGATATTTCCTAGTTTCAAAGGTGCTGTTCAGTGTGTATCGGTGAAGATTCATAGTAAAGAAGGTAAACTCGACTAACCCTCCAACGGTCACTCTCATATGTATACTCGTTCAAGGGTTGCGAATAATTAATTATTCACGGGTTTTCATCCATAATCTAGAGTGTCATTCTTCTCACTTCTTTAAGCGTTCGGGTAAGGGGAGAGGGTTATGTCGTTTTAGAGTCTTTCCCATTGTTTGTGTAGAACCACGTAACTCTGGCGTGCACTTTTGTGGTTCCATCATGAATAGGCCACGTGCCCAGGGCTATTTCATTTTTTAATTAATCTAAATAAATACATTAAAAAGCTTTTTATTTTCCATTGAATAATACAATGGAATTATTTGTAACTTGATACTTGTGGGTTCCATCAACTAAGCATCAGTGCTTTTACGTAATGAAATCTATTATCCAAATACGTTTATAATACGTCTGTGGTTCACATTATATTATAATTACACTTATGTTTCTGAAACATTAGTTCTACTTTGTTTTGCTAAAATTCTTAAAAATCTCTCCTATATTTGGAATAACTATACTATCCAATATGCATATCAATAATTTCACTGTCACTTACTTTTAGATCATTGTGGAAGCTTTCTTCAAATTACACACTATAAAAATTTACTTTATAATTATCTGTTTACATAGCTACTCGGAAGATTATAAATGCTTACATCTTTATATTCGACGTTATAATACGTAATATTGAAATTTACTTTCCGCATTCGCGGTTTTTGGAATAGTTTATGGACCTGAGTTACGTTGCAAAATGTATTAAACAGAAATATAACTATGCTTTTGCTTTTTAAGTTTATTATCTTTTATAAAACTAAAAATCTATTGATAGGTCAAGCTTAATGAACACTAATACTCATGAATCAGAATATACAGGGTACATCGATGTTAATTTGTCGGTTTGAGATTAGTTTTTCTTTTTTTGCACCTGGTTTCTATTTAAAGTAACGGCCTCGCGTTACAACGTAGCTTCGACTGAGCTTTCTTCGTGATTATCACTGTTTGTGATAAAAAGATGAACGTACCAGTTGTAATAAAATTTCTGCCACTGTTGTTAAATTTTACACATTAGCAGTAGAGGCATTAATTGTAGGGTAACAAAATTCTCTGAAATATTGATATTTTAATTTCCTGATGGGCAAACTTCAAATACTAGAAGCAAAGGATTAAATTGTCAAACATGTAATTGGTATTAAATAACTAGACGGATATGTTTGAGCTTTTACGACAATCCTAAACCCACGATATAATTTTTCTCGGTTTTCTGTTGTACATGCCTAAAGCTATTTCCCAATTTATTAGAGGTCACTAAATAAATAACTGATCCCTTTGATTGTAGAACAAGGAAAAACGCAAGAGTTAAACAGAACCTACTTTACAGTTTAGCAAGAGCATAAACCGATTTAATTTGGTTGGTCACCTCGTGTGAGTAATTTAAAAGACAAAGAACTGTGAAAAATGCTAAAACCTCTGTATTCCCACTACGCCCACAAGGTGAATAAAATTCATTCATACTGGGTTTGTATTCTTTGCGGCTTGTACTTTTGCAACACGTACACTTAAAACTGCTTAGGTTTAAGGGCAAAGAAGCATTAACGATAATTAAGTTTATAGCAACGCAATTTTGTTCCCTGGCGTTGAGCTAAGCTTAATAAAACATGTTAACAGTAAGCTTTTAACTGCTTGTGTAGAAGAGACACTAGTAGTTTTATGACCTGTCAGACACCACTCTTTTTCCTTTTTGTACGTATATTGGATAGATAAAAGATCAAACTTGAGTAAAATAACTCAAGCTTTTCATACATCAATAGAAAAAACTTTTAAAAGACATACGTAAATTATTTTTAAACGTTTTTTCATAATTCTGCGTATCTACAGTTTAATTTTGCTTAATTTGATCTACTACAACTAGTTGAAATATTGCTATAGAAAGAAACAGTCTGTATATCGCTTTGTTTCCTTTTGGGAACTGTTTTTTTTCTAAATCATTGGTCTGCTTAGCCTCAACTTTAGTAATTTTTCTTTTTCTGAATCATTAGAATGCTTATCCTCAACTTTAGTGACCAGTTTTAGCTGAAGTTTTTTACTATTTGTAGTTTCTATCAGTTTTTCCACCGGTTTATTCTTATTCTTTGTTAATTGCTTCGGAGTATTCCCTCTTTCTATTATTTTTTCCCGAGTTTTTATTTGAACCGTTTACATATTCATCGAAATTCGCTTTTTATCTTTAATTTTCCCGAATTTTTATTTGAACCGTTTTCATTTTAATCGAAATTCGCTTTTTTACCCTTAATTTTCTTGTTTGTGAAGATAGTTCTTATATTAGTTGGATCACGATGTATATGGTTGATATTATTACTCTGTAGGGTTGCTTGGGTTAGGTCAGTTTCATCATCGGTTGATTAATAGGTATTTATTATTTGATGATGTGCATCTTTAATATCCATTGGTTCTTTATCTAATTATAAATTGCTTGTTGTGTCATCAAACGTTTGTTATATGGTAAAATGCTAAGAACTGCAGCACCATTACCACGTTCGATTTCGATTGAGAATCGCTGCCAAAGAAACTCAGTCGATCTTTTTTTAAAGGTTGCTTTTTCAAGCCTTTGATCAATATTGTTATTTAATTGTTAGGTTAATTCACCAGCGACACCCATGGTCTCATAAGCAACTGGTGTGAAGTTATAGTCATGGCTAAGGTATCTGTATCTGTTGACCTTATTCCGTTCAGATTCCGCAACAGCTGCACCACATGTTTTGCTTGTTAAGGTTAAGAGTGAAGGAGCTAGTGTGTATAGAGCAGTTATATCCCAAGCTAATGATCGGCCCCCCATGGGATTATTGTAACACCGTCAGGTCTTTTATTATCTGTCAGTATTCCCAGTGGTTCCAAAACTGATGGGATTTGTAGTTTAACTAGAAATCGAGCTATTATTTGGTTTAGAGATTCATGTTTGGACAAATGACCAAATGTGTTTTTTTACAGCTTAAAGCTTGAGAGGCTGTATAATCAATAGATGCACCGCAAGAACAGATAAATGATTCACAGATGCTAGAGCCAAGACGTAATGCCATACATATACGTATAGATTCTGTTGAAAGTGCTGTTCCAAGTTGAGGTGAAGACAATGCATGCAGCCACTAATAACTTTTTTTTTGACGAGCAGCTTTAAGTCGAGCGATCGAACGCGTGTCCGTGGATTTTATTAAACTATTGTAACTACTTTGGATTGATTCATATTTCCGAAACTTCTGTAAGCTCGTTAATGTTAAATTTGCTTTTTCCCTCATCGGATGTGGTTCTTTTCAACAAACTCGGAGATTCAGACAAACCCGCTAGGATTAAACCAGTTGTTTTTAAGATGTCTGAAACAAGATTCGTTGAAGCAATAAAACATGGTAAAGCTAAGTCTGTTATTCTTCTTATTCCCAGACCACCTAAATTGCATGGTAATGTTGCTGGAGTGTATGCAATATTATCAATTTTCACATTTGTTATTTTTTCTAAACAATATCTAAATAGGTCATCAAATGGTTGTAGCAAATCCATATGTTCATATAATTGTGAACAGCGTAATATATAGGTAAGTTTGGGACCGGCGCTTAAACAGTTTTCCAACAAGTATAGACCTGCATGTGTGTCAAGTATTTGTAATATACTGCACAGAAGATTACATACAGACATTTTCTTTAATAATATTTTTTTTTGCTGCCGAATTTAATATTGGCGCGTCCAATAGTTCAAAATCACAAGCTTGGACAGTCTAATGCCCGGAATTAACGTATTAATGGATGAAACTATTGAGGTTGTATTGCTATACCCATTTATAAATACTTCACATTTAGTAGGGTTTAGTTTTAGTTCACTTATTTTTGAAAATTCGATTATCTTTGTTATATCGTCTAGAACTGTATTTATTTTTCCGCGAATTGTGCCGTCATCTAGGTACCATATGTTAAGGTCAGATTTCAACGGATCTCCCTGTTGCACACCACATTTAAATTTTATAAATTTATCGCCATTATATTAGACTTGAATGGTTTCTATAAGATTGCCATATAAATGGATATAAACTTGGTATCTCCTGATGTGCAATAGATAGCCTGTAATCTCTCTGTAAGTGTTGAAAACATTGACGAAGTCAAACTTCACGATGACTTCAGCTTCTTTGTTAATATTCAAAAAAGTGCGACTCGCATGTACTGCAGCTTCTGCTCCACCTTTAATTCCAAAACCAAGTTGAAATGATTTTAGTTTGATACTTGAAGCTTCACGGACCATAGTATAAGCAACTTTAGCACCAATACGTCGCATTGTATTACCATATGCAATTGGTCGTATTCCTCCGTCCTTTTTAATAAGGCAGTTAATGAGGCGCCATAGAATATTGGTAAGATTGATTTTGGTAATTTACCTTCTAAAACTTTGTCGATGAATTTTGCTAATGATTCTAAAAGGGTTGTTGCCACTGCACCATTAGAAATTGCTAACAAGTCAACAAGATGTCTTGGTCTGAAACAATCAATTCCACCAGCGGAACTTCTTGGAAAACTGTTAATTGCTTTTTTATAGTTTTGTGTGTGGTTAATTTAAGATCATTATGAGAGATAAAATCATCAGGTGGATCAAGTGGGTAGTTTGTCTCATTATTTGTTGAATGATGTTTTGATTCTAAAGCAAGCCGTGTTTTAGGACAATTTTTTGCAATTTTTCGGTTGAATAAATAATCTTAGTTGCACCTCTAAAGTCACCTTCCGATAATTTTTGTGTTACTTGTTTACACAATTTACTTGTTCCGTCTTCCATAGAAGATCTTTTAGGACCAGATATTTTTATTGATTCACATGAATTGTCGGTAAAATACTTTAAATAATCGGTGTCAATTTGTTTAAAATAAGCCAAGTTGTTCTTTACGATTGTTGTTAAAGAGACTTTCTTTGATTTTTTTTGAAATATGAAAAACGCATACAGAAAAAAAAAGAAGTCTTGACCATGAATAAAAATTATTTCAACTAGTTGTTGTAGATTAAATAAACTAGGAAAGACCACAAACCTCTATATCTCTAGTTGGAATATCGATGGACTCCATGCATAGCTTAAAAAGGTGCACTTTTCTTTCTTGAATACGAGAAACCAGATATATTTTGCATACAGGAGAGCAAGTGCAGTACCGCAAAGTTGCCTCCCGAAATTAAGAATCTTTCAGGTCACAAACAATATTGGCATAATAGCACTAAAGAAAGTTATGCCGGTGTTGGTATATTTACACGTTTTGAACCTATTGACATTGTTTATGGAATTGGTGTTTCAACACGTGATGAGCAAGGACGCTGTATTACAGCAGAATTTGATATATTCTACGTTATATTCGTATATGTACCTAATACTGGTCGAAAATTAGTAATCCTATCGAAACGATTGGATTCGAATGTTGCTTTCAAGAAATTTATTAAAAACCTGGACAACAAAAAGTCAATTATCATATGTGATGATATGAATATTGCCCACAATACTATAGATCTAGAAAATCCCAAAACATATGGAAAAAATCTTGGTTTTACTGAAGAAGAGCGAGAAGGTGTGACTGATTTTCTAACAGATGGCTACATCGACACGTTCCCATCATTCTATCCCAATAAAAAGATGTTTATACATTTTGGTCTTACATGAATAAAGCTAGACTCAAAAATATAGAATGGTGTTTGGATTATTTTATTGTTTCCAAACGTCTACTAGAGAATGCATATGATAACGAAGTTCGCAGTGAAGTCCTTGGATTTGATCACTGTCCTATTTCAAATGGAAGAAATCTTGGTTTTACTGAAGAAGAACGAGAAGGTGTGACTGATTTTCTAACAGATGGCTACATCGACACGTTCCCATCATTTTATTCCAATAAAAAAGATGTTTTTACATTTTGGTCTTACACGAATAAAGCTAGACTCAAAAATATAAAATGGTGTTTGGATTATTTTATTGTTTCCAAACGTCTACTAGATAATACATGTGCTAACGAAGTTCGCAGTGAAGTTCTTGAATTTGAGCACCGTCCTATTTCGTTATTCTTTAATATTCAGGTTAAACCTATGGTATTCTGCATAAATATTTAATTGTTAACTTTTAGATTTTAAATTAAATGTTAATAGTACATTTTGTTTAATAAAATTACTTGGAATGTAGAAGTTTTTAAAATTTAGAACATGATTTAAGCCATATGTAGGAATTATTGATACAAAAAAATTTAAAAAATGTGTTTGGCTAAGAAATTACACATTGTGGAAGGAATAAGAGCGTACAACACTTCGAGTTATTATTTTAAAACGGTTCTTGTAAGACTTTGGTTTTGTAATGCCATTCTATAGAAACAGTGTAGAGACCTTGTTTTTGAAGATGTTTCTTGAAAGGCATGCTCTTTAACTCTGACTCAGAAATATTTTACTTCTGGAACATTACGTTTCGGAAGCACTGTAATTCTAAGTTCAAAAAATATCACAGCTGAAACAATATGCGTAATATAAAGGACACTTTTTTAAAGAAGAACATGACTGCATTGACTATGAGCAAGAAAAAACCAGATCTAAGAACACTTCTTTATTTTGTAATCGCCAGTTACCAGACTCCTCATATCTTTATCTGTTGCTTTAATATGTTTCTCCAGTTAGCAACATCCGAAATATCTATTTCTTTTAAATCATCACGTTTAAGAAAACGTAGTGTATGTATGGCGTCATGCGCACTATGCCAAAAGTAATAAAAATATTTTTTTATTACTACAATAAAGCATACAAGCTACTCGTAAACGTAATTGTAATGAGGTACCGCAAAATGACTTGCGCCATGGTTACATATTTGTGCCTATTGCAAAAATGATACTCACCCCAGAGGATCAGTGCCGAAGGGTCTGCAAGGCCCCTCTAGTAATTTAAATGTTGCGGCTATATTAATAAAAAAAAATCAATATCTTCACCATGTAAAAGCTGTATATTTTGTATAGTATTGCATCACGTTGCAACTGTGGCAAAAGTAAAAAGTATAATATATTTGCTGTATCGAATTGTCTAATTATCATCATCATCATCATCATTATCAATCATTCTTTATTTTAACTATTCACAGGCCAAAGACCAAACCTTGTCGTACATTCTACAACTGTTTAGGGTATTTACAAAATTTAAATATTTTCTAAATTTTTTGGTTGTATTGCGATTGTTGTAGTTGACGTTTTATCTCCTTGCTGCTGTCGTTGCCGTATCTATGGTGATGTATATATAGGGTGTTGTGAGTTTAGATACTGTATGTTAGCGTTGTCTGAGATATAGAGTGTAACGTATCGCCCTGTCGCATTCTAATTTCTGTAATTTTATGCTGCACACGCAGTTATCTCGCTTTAATATTATTCAGATTCATATATCACTTTCGTTTCATTGAACTTAGTTGCAATCTTGATTATATTGATACCTTGGAATTGTTAGAACCGATACTTTCTGCATTAATACTGTAAAAAGTTGTTTGATAGAACGAACTTTGTTATCACTTCAATATTTAAATATGCATCGAATTCATGTGGATAATAATTATTATTGATGGCGTCATCGTTTGAAGAAGGTTCTACTTGAAAGGCTGCAGTTGTTTGAAACGCTCTTATTGCGGATTTTTGCAAGCATTTTGGGTTGATATTTACTGATGCCATTTTGTGTTTAATATGGAATAGTAACTACGCTTTAGCGGATTTGATTGCCTTCTGTCAACTAAACTATGTAATTAAATTATGGACAGTGTGAAGAGCATCTGATTATCCTCATTCCCACATCTGGTGGTAAGTAGTTTTGCACTTTCTGTTCTGCTTAATCGTGTTTCGAATCTAATTGTGTTATGAATTTGCAGGGTGCTTGTGCTTCATTGTACTGGTGTCGTACCGTTTGTTGCTGATTTCTTACGTCCTGTCTTAGACTTGGGTTATAGATTGGATTCCTTTGTTATACGTTCTATGTTGTTCCGAATGTAACTTCACGTACTGGACCCCAGGATTCCTATTTCGAAGAAGTTCGCCTGCCGACCCCTGGATGGTGCGAGTGGAAGTTGCTGTTACATCCAGTGCCGTAGGCCTAGTCCATTGAGGTTGTATGCTAGTATTCTGTATAATATAAACTGTCTTGAGACGTTTGGCTTGTTGTTACTAAATTGCAAATATTTTTATTTTTCCTATTTTAATTCTTTACTAAATTGCAATCCTTATGTTTACTGCTTTAATTGGTAGAGTACCACATATTATTTGAAGTTGAATTCTTTAACGTTTAATGCAAAATTATTCAGCAAAACAACGTTTCAATCTATTCACAAGTAGTTTGCTTGTAGACAAAAAGAGCAACAAAGTTACTGAATAATATACAACGGTTGTGTGGCCATATAATTACCGTGTATGTGGGTGCTAGCCCTGATATATATATATATATATATATATATATATATATATATATAATATATATATATATATATATATGCTAGTAAATCCTTCATCAACATCCTGTATATTTTACTTGTTCATCATAAGCCCGCTTTACAATAATTGTTTAACTCAAATCTATTTGCTTGGAAACGACAAGTTTATGATAAAATTTAAATAAGTCAATACCTTGATTTAGGTATCCTTTAATTGATTAAACATTCCGATAACGTATAATTGCTTTCTCTATGGTTTGAATCTAAAGACTCGTCGAACTAAGGTCGCGTACTATCCGATAAAAGCGTGTTTCCAAGTTTCCCAATCACGCTTTTTGATAACCACAATATGACTTGGAGCTCTGGTTGTTTAATTAAACGAATTTATATTCACTTTCTTTTCAAAATGTTAAAAAGCACTCGTTGTAATTGTTAGATCCTTCGGTCCGTTTTTCTTTATGAAAATTTCGCGCACGCCTTACAGCGTGCTGAGTATTAATGGTTTTATGAGCCCGTACTTGTCGGCTTAAATAAATTAATACTTTTCGTAATCATTCTAGCTTCCTGCGGGGGACACGATAGTCCCTTAAATTGCCGCTCATTGGGGTATAGAAGGCTGCACCCGTTACGTGATCCAAGGTCCATGTGGCCGGCTCCGGTCCGAGGAGCGAACGAGAGATCCAACACCGTAGAGACGTGGGTGAGTGTTTCTTTCCTACTTGTGTCGAGACCTTGTTCCCTAAGATATTACTGTTTGGGGCTCATACAAGTCTCGAATTAATTGTATGTACGAATATGATTTATGATACGGGGAACTATTGCCATGGTATTACTATATTACGCTTAACTTTAAATACTATCTATGAATGCGGAAATGGAATAAAAACTTGGTGGCACATTGAAAGACGTTATTGCCATTGTATTTGTAATTGTCGGTTATATGTTAGCCTTATCAGAGTCTATGTGAGGTATAATTATATTATGATTACTAAACGAAATTGTGAAATCTGGCACACAAATACACTAGCTAGCAATTACTAATATATATGGTTTATTCTCACTTACTTAAACCGGGTATTAACCCGTTTCTTTTTCATTTTATGCTAATTAGAGTTCTTTTGTTAATGTGTTATTTTCTTTGATTTTTTTTTATTTAGGTATAACTGCAGGCGGAGATTTTTCCTGCAGGCTGTACGGGGCGGTTAATAGTTTATTTTTATTTTAGGCTTTATTTATTTTTTGTGGGTATTATACCCCGCCCACTCGCCAACTGAGCCCGGTCAATTTCTCTTTCTTTCTTTTTTGTTGCCTTTTTTTGTTGACTACGTCTCTGCAAGTAGCAAGCTTCTAGCTCCTCCTTGCTAGATGCTAATACTGTTATATCATCTGCAAATTTAAGCATATCAATCTTTTGTCCTTGCATAATAATTCCAAATGTCTTTTTGAATTTGACAGTATTCTTTGCCTCTTCGATGTATAAGTTAAAAATTAATGGGGATAGGGCACATCCCTGCCCCACCCCTTTCCTAATGTTTACTTCTCTACATTTCTGCTCTAATTCTATTACCTCTGTGTGTTGTTTGTGTAAGTTATGTACTATCCGTATATCTCTAAAGTTCATTCCAATCTTTTGAATATTTTGAACATTTTTTTCCATTTTACATTGTCGAATGCTTTTTCCAGATCTATAAACACTATATACACGTTTTACCCTTTTTTTATTGTTTTCTCTATTATTACCCTCAGAGCTAGTACCTCTTCAGTTCGTTTTTCCATTCGTCTTTGTACAATTCTAGTTAATATTTTTGACGCATGTGCTGTCAAACTTATTGTTCGAAAATTTTCACATCTATCCAAACCTCTCTTTTTTGGTATAGTGACTATAATGTTACGTTTGAAATCTTTTGGTATCTCGTCTGTCTCATACATATAGCTTACAAGTTGGAAGAGACGTTCTGTTACTATTTGTCCAGCGACATTTAGAGTTACTGCCTGCACCTTATCTGCAGCCGGTGCCTTACCATTTTTCAGATCTTTTGTTATGTTTACCTTCCGACGGTATTCGATTCCTTGCGCTTTTTATTTCATTACACATTCACATAGATTTTGCTTCCAATACTAAGACACCATCTTGTATATTAGACCTTCCTACAATAAGTACGCTTTATTACAATTTCATTTAAACATATTTACTGCGAAACTAAAAGTACTTCTGTAATTTAAATAGTCGGTACCTTGTTTGAGGTATCCGTTGGCTTGATATATATCACTATGGTGTATAATTGCTTCTTATAATACCCAACCCTAAAACCTCGTTTAAATAATGGATCGTAGTTTCTTGATGAAACTTGTTTTCGAGTTTCTAATCACACCTGTGTGTTGGATAGCGGTGGGGTTAGATTGAATTCTTGCAAAAAATAATTTCAGTTTGATTCTGCAGCTCGTGCTTTTGATATATTTTCTGGGTTGCTTATTTTATTACTACAAGAGCGATGCACACTTGTTGTTGACAAGAAGTGGATATCTGGGGTGCATCGGTAAGTTTTTCCGCGCTTATCAACACTAATAAGATTCTCTTTTTTGCTTTTTAACGGAGGCCTAATGAGATTTCTAAGTTAGGCCAGATCGCTTTTTACGAATGGTCCGACTATTCTTTGACGGAAGCTTAATGATTTCCCTACGTTAAGCCAGATCGCTTTTTATAAATGACCCGACTATTCTATGACGGAGGCCTAATGATTTTCCTACGCTAGACCAGATCGCTTTTTATGACTAGTCTTTGACGTAGACTACTGCTCTGGAATGTAGACAATTACGATGGCAGGGTAGATGTTATCGGTTGACCGTTGCGTTGCTGTATTGATCCACATTCAATGGATTACAAAATAAATATCCCGATCCATAGAGGTACGTGACTTGTTTCTTTTTTTTATACATACCAAGTAATAAACCCAACTTGCATTGACGTACGAACGAAGTACATATATTTTTTTGTTTAATAAAAACCCACTTTGGAATTAGCTGTCCTAGTGTTCCTTGTTATGCTAAAATTTTCTTTTTACTAACGACGTCTTTTTTTTAAATTTAATAGTTTTCTTTGTTACTTAATGCACTTGCTTGCATGATAAAACTATCATACTAAAACAGTATTATTTTTTTGACTAGATGTATTACGTGTTAGCGACGAAATGCGCACTTTGTAGAAAGAAATTTAAAAAAAAAATAGTAACTTTATTTACTTTTTTACTTGTTTTAGATTGAAATTTTTATTGCTTCTGTAAATAGAAAAATCGATGGCGATGTATTTTTCTTGTATACGTAAAGCCCCCCCCCCCCTCTTCGCGTTTGTAGTTAGTTTGGGAATTTTGGAGTTCTTGGAGTTCTTGCCATCTATCCACTTTTCTACATTTTCTGTAATGATGTTACGTCCCGCGTCCGTTATATTTTTGCTGTACGGGTTTATATCCGCAAAAATTCATTCTAATTAGTTTGAATGAGTAGAGTATTTAGTGACGAACCAGGCCCTCATTTGCTCCAGAATCCCTCATTTGCTCCCTCATCTGGACCAAATTTACATGTAAATTCGCACTATAAAGTCTTATTTAGATGAATCTCCACAAGGAGGAGATGAATCACCTCCTGTAAGAATTTTTACCCCAACCATTTTCATTACGTCACACCCGCATTCTTTCCACCCGCGAGATAAATCTTTCTCCACATTTCCATCCACGAGATAAACCTATCTTGTTTGGTATTAATTAACATTAGAATTTTCTCAGCTACCCAAATTTCTAAGAATTTTTCAGATTGCATCATCCCCAAGGGAGCTACCCCATTTTTAAGATTTTTTACCTGTAGCGACTTTTGAGCGTTCTTATAAATTTTTTAGTCATGCGATGCATCTTGTTAGTCTAAATTTTACGCAAATCGAATCTGTAAACAGATTTGAAATCGAACCACGCCCTGCAAAGTTATACCCCTTTAAAGTCCTGATCTTCTAAATTTTGCTCTTTGCTCCACATCTGAACCAAATAGTTTTCTTCGACTAGCCATTGCATCTTTCGAGATAAACCTATCTTGTTTGGTATCAATTAATATTAGAATTTTCTCAGCTACCCGAATCTCTAAGAATTTTTAGATTGAATCATCCCCAGAGAGCTACCCTGATTTTAAGATTTCTTACCAGTTGCGATTTCCGACCGTCCTTATAAATTTTTTATACATGCGATACATCTTGCTAGTCTAGA
The DNA here is from genome assembly GCA_036346225.1 of Platerodrilus igneus. Lineage (NCBI taxonomy): Eukaryota > Metazoa > Arthropoda > Insecta > Coleoptera > Lycidae > Platerodrilus > Platerodrilus igneus. Next base: position 12,433,142 of record JARFIW010000791.1, read on the forward strand.
ATTTTACGCAGAATCCGAATCTGTAAACAGATTTGAAATCGGACCACGCCCTGCAAAGTTACACATATACCCTCTGCGAGATAAATCTTTCTCCACATTTCCACCCACGAGATAAACCTACCTTGTTTGGTATCAATCAATATTAGAATTTTCTCAGCTACACAAATCTCTTTAAATTTTTCACATAGCACCATCCCCCAGAGAGCTACCCCCATTTTAAGTTTTCTTACCTGGTAGCGTCCTTATAAATTTTTTTATACATGTAGCACATCTTGTTAGTCTAGAATTTTATGTAGAATCCGAATCTGCAAACAGATTTAAAACAGGGACCACCCCTTACCATTTTACACACACCCTCTAAATTATAACTTTCGTGCAGCTAATACCTAAAAGAAAATCTAAAAACAATTCTTAAAACTTTTATTACAAACAATTTTACTAATACAGTTTAAATTTGTAAACCACATTTCTAAATACATATTTACAATTTTTATTTTAACCTAGAACTCATATCGGGCTATACTTATTAATATTTATTTCTAAATAGAGCACTTTTTCCAAAGACCATCCGGACCCGCATGTTTCAAATTCCTCTGATTTTGTTCTTATGGTTTCGCTTAAGACCTCGTACATATTTTCCAGATTACTAGAAGACGTTATAACCACATTTTTTGTGTTAAAGGATTTCACATCGGACTTCTCTTCCTCCATTTTGGTATAAACGCCGTAGAGTTCGCAATAGACTTTAATTGCTGTATGTTGTATTCTTTTTTATTTATTAATCGAATAAATCGCTCTTTCTGCTTCCAAAGAAACTCGGGCACTCCATCGTCGACACTGGCGTTCTTTATGCGATAGCTAGCCATACAGTTGTTAAACGCAGTGCTAACCATTTCTACGCCATCGTCGCTAGTAGCGGATAACTGTTGCATTTTATGTTTGTTGCTCCGTAGATGACTGGGCTATGCAGACTTTACACATCCATGTCGCATACTTTACACATAATTCGTGGTTGTTTCGTACAAGATCCTTTAACAGCTGGCGGAGCTGAACGTTTACGGCTTAATGACATACCGTGCTGTTTTCCTTGTGTCGCTGTAAGTTGCCCATTCTCGTAAAAGCGATACCGCAAGACCCACAGTTTAAAGAACTTTGCTGCTGACGGATGTATAAGCAACGCTGGACGATGTTACACCACGACATTTGTTCTGGTGTCGTTTGAGAGCATCCTCCTGGTAAAGTAGACGTCACAGGGCTCGCATTTAAAAACGTTTGCAGGTACCATTTTAGTACAAAACAAAATCCGCACTATAAGACTTGACTTGTAAGCGAACTAACTTATAACTAAAGAGTTTACTCCAGCGTACCTGCTTTATGTACCCTATAGAATGCAAACCGAAGGTTTCCGAAGACTACCGAACGAAGTTGAGGATTCAGCGGGAACTAAATGACGTCATAATCCTTGCTGCTCGTCCAATACATTTAGCGCCAATGCATGCACCTGGCTCGCTTCGTCGATGGTGCGAATGCCGTTAGTAAAAACATCGGAAACGTCTTCCATGTTATACGGATCGCGTGCATATTAAAAATCCAAAGGGTGATAGCACACGCACACAAATTGTGTGCAAGTCGTGCTGTAGAAGATGCAGTGCTTCTATAACCAAAACACTTTAAACCTTTCTAAGGGAATACCAAACTTGTTTCTACAGAATACTTACTAATAAACAATTTAATTTTAAATAACTTCTACGTCATACTTTAGGAAATGGTAGCTTGAATATTTTCAAATGAATCACCAAGGAAAGTATATGTTAGCGGTATTAAATTAACCATTAATTTCAATTTTACGACCGTGTTAATTATAGATTAAAATTTAATTTGTGCACGTTCGAGCTTCTCGTAAACTAACATATTTTATAGCAACAATGCGCTGTATAATACATGCATACCCTTCGCCGCGCTACTGCTATTCTTGTAATTGCTAGAAAAAGTCACTCTCCTTTTACTGTTAGGACCGATCAAAGCACCATTTTTATACTTTCTATAGCACATCGCGACTTTTTCGTTGATAATTAAATTTGCTTCTGTAGGCTTTTACACTTTCGCATAGCGGTCGCGCACGTAATGATTTCTAGAACCGGTAAGTACTCGATATCGTCCAAATAGAAATTAGATGCTCGATGTCTGTCAATTTCCATTCCCTCGTAAAGGTAGAAAAACTCAGTCAATCATCCATTATACTTCGACCCGCTCCTGTTCTGATAATTTACAAACATTTTCAAACGACAATGGGCCGAGAATTTTAAACCTCCGAGGATCTTTAAGTCGTGATCAATTACACATCCGAGCTACGCGTAAACTAACATATTTTGCAGCAACTGTATAATACATGCATACCCTTCTCTGCGCTACTGCTATTCTTGTAGTTGCTTAAAAGTCAGTCGCCCTTTTTACGGGTAGGGCCGCTAAAAGCACCATTCCATACTTTCTTTATAAGTGTAGCACATCGCACACTTTTGTCGGTAATTAAATTTTGTTTATGTAGGCCTTTACACTTTCGCTTATTTAAACATCTAATACGATTGATTAACCACTTTCGATTATTCTAACGGACCCCATACATCCCCCGCACCGTTCTTTTTGAATCCTATGGGCTTCACGCACTAACACCTGAGTATTTTTCCTACTATTTGTTAAACAAAACTACCGGTATCGCCATTGTGGACGTAAACAGATGTTTGTGGATGTGTACGAGATATGTAACCATATACATTAACCAGTCTAAGCTATTTTATTTAGTCCACGAAAACTACTATTTTCTAAACCACAATTAATAATCGCCTTTATAGGTTCCACATTTCGACCATTTCCCAATGACTGGTGCTACGTACATGGAAACTTTAATTTCTTATTGGAAGAATTCTTATTCTCCGCACTGCTGCGTAGTTGCATGCTACCCTTTTGAGGTATATGCTCGTTATAGGTTGTAAGACCTCGGTTTTATTAACTACAATTCGTGAGACCCTTTAATCTTTTTAATCGTATCTTTCTCGCCTACAATACAGTAGGACTTAACATTACTACCAACAAATTCTAATACTGGACCCCCATTAAATACGTCTTTAATTTTCCTACAACTTTTTGTTGACAAGTGTTATATTGTATTTATTATACGCGGAGTCACTCTTTTAAGATAAATATATTTTTGGTATCAACTAATATTAAATTTTCTAGGGACCCCAAATCTGTAAATAGATTTTAAATAGGACCACCCATACAAAGTTATGCCTTTTAAAGACCCAAATCACTGATTTTGCCATCTTTATTTAACTCCATCTTTAAAACCCTTTTTCGCTAACCAAGACATATGCTTTAACCAACCTTTCCCAGAATCTAAAACCGCAGTGTCCTGCGAATACCACGTGGAGATAACACGTATACTCTGCAACCAAGGATAGAAGCAGGAAGGATTTGGAAGGTGGGAGAAGAACTTAAAATTATGGAATCTTAAAACTAATATATACAATAGATTTACAAAATCCATACAAATATAAACAACTATCTTATATCTTTAGCTCCCATGCGTAGATTGTTGTACTATTAGGAATATGTACCTTTTGTCATCTTCCTCGATAAACTAATTTTATTTAATAAGCGCGACAAATCTATTCATCCATAATCCACAAGTTCATACCAAAATAAATTGGAAACTTTTGAGGAACTCCGTTTTGGACGCCCAAAAATACACTTTGGCATTGCCAACACGGCCTGGCAATGGGTAATATTTCTCAACCCTGGCAAACGTCGAAGAAGTTTTTAGTTACACCTTTAAAATAAAGGAAAATTGTTAATTTTAAAAAATTCGAATTAAATAACAAAAATTTTTTAATAACCAAGCCTGGGTATTTAAACAATTTTCAAATTATAACAGAAAAGTCCCTTTTTAGTTTTTGGGAAATTTTTAATTTATAATTTTATTCGCGTTAAAAAATAACCCAACTTTTCCCTTAACCATGTTTGTCAAGGGTTATTTCTTTAAAAATGTTTAAAGTTTGGTTATATTTAAACTTTATGGCCGCCAACCGGTCCACCTTCAAAATTTTGGGAGCTTGGACAACTTTAATGCGCTTTTATATCCTGCATACGTTTTGAGGTTGATCAAAATTTTTGCGGTTTGGGAAATTTTTCCAAAACCGGAGAAACCATTTTAAATATTGGTTGTTTAGGTTTTAAACCCTTCTTTTAAATTATTTGGAGGTTTTAAGGGAAAAACAAGTTTAAAAAAACCCTTTCGTGTTTAAAAGGTTAGAAACCCTTCCATTCCTTTTATCTCCAATTTTAAAATAGTTTTTGAATTTTTAAAAGTATACATTATTCCTCCTTTTCGAAACCTAAATAATAAAATCTTTTTACTAAAGAAATTCCCATTGTACAACCGATGTTAAGTGGAAGGAAAAAAATAATTAATTATTCATTCCAAAAGTGCTTTGGCTAACACTCAATTGTTCGCGACCCCAAATTTTCCCTTTTGAATTTTAATTAGTTTTTTTTTCCATTACGCTAGGATACATTGGGGAATTTCCTTTAGCGTAAACGGAAGGTTTACTACCAATATTTCGCGTTGTCGTACAACCTCTGGCGAATGTTGGTGTATTTATCAATCCCAATTCCGAAAACTATTTCTTTTGGAATTGTAGAATATGGTGTTGCAGATTGTGTAAAATATGTACTACCTGCTTTAATGTAGCACTTTGGAAATTTTTATTTTATCTTGGTTCTTCCTCCTCTACTATCTCCAAATAATTTAGGTAAATAGTTAAAACTAAAAGCCAAAGCACATACTTTATCAATGTTTCCCTTTCTTTTGGTTTTCGGACAACAATTTCAAGCCCGTCAATTTCTTTGTATTACCATTCCCCAATACACGTACTGTAGCAGGTTATTATACACTAAACACAGCATTTTTATTGTCCGATACTTACTCCACATTTTGACAAGTGGTACCGAGTACATTGGCGCCTTTAGGAAGTATAACACTATCTTCCAATAACGTTAAACAGTCTTTTAAGGGATTATAACCCGTTCCGCACTGACATACTTCCAATTGCACATTGTATTTTGCTTCCAATCGCGTAATACCATGTTCTTTGCCAAAGTAGACGCAAATGTTTCCCTTAAACGTACATCTGGACAACGTAAAAATCTAGTATATGATTGCCAAGTTGTTTATTAACACCAGGACTTGTTATCTGACACACAAATTTGTTGTATATCTTAATTCTTGCATTGGTTGTTAGCCATGTTAAACAATCAATTCCTACAGTTTTATCGTTGTCAACTATAATATTACACCTTTATTCGCCCTTATAGCAAAGTTATGGTTTGTAGTTAAATAATTACACATCTCCATCTTGCTAAATATACCCGCAAAATCTTGGGTTACATCCATGTCAAAAGATAGAAATAATCTTTTCGAGTTCGTCTAATATATCTGGTAGTTCCTCAATAAAGTTTCCAACTTAACATCTGCTTTCCACTTTGTATAACACAATAGGATTTTGGAATTTTTATTAATGCATTCGAGGTCTTCTTTTCCGATAATTTCTTTTACTCTCTGGCCCATCTTGTTAGTGCTTTCCAGAAAAACGGAGCTTAGCTTTAACACCATGCCTAGCGAAACAAATCGGTCAAACTTTCTTCGTAGATAGCTGTTAAATACACAAATTTCTTTTTAGGATAAACATCCTTTTGTTTGCAGATGTTTGTTCGGCGTCAGAAAGGTATAAATTTTAACCAACATTATATTGTCACAAAATGGTTCTGTAATTGGTGTGTGTAGTCCACCAGTCAGCATCGTTCGCCTTCGACATAACAAATATTACCAATGGGTTACCAGATTATTGTTGCACATATTTTCTGTCAACATAATCCAAATCGTCATTTGTCGGTTTCACTTTATTCCCAGAAGTTGAGAAACGTTAATCACCTTGAGACGCTCATGTTTACCGTTCTACATATCGAATACTAAATTGAATACGAAAAATTGTTCTCTTATGTATTCTACAGAGTGAGGACGTATATTGCCGAAGATAGTCGAATATGTTGTTATCCGACCTAAGCCGACAGGATGCGCATCGACATATATCCGGATATATAGATGAGTTAGAATAGATGGAAATTACCAAGGTAAGACTATGACCATTAAATTGCATTGACCATGACCTATGACCACATATATACATGACCATATGACCACATGACCATATGACCATTGAATGACTATACGCTTTTAATATCTATTAAACCCATTACACTAATTGCTTTAATGAGTTTTCATTGGAACCAAGTTGATAGTTGTAAAGGAAAATAATAGTAGTCGGCGCCGAAAGATTAAGCTGTCTCAGAATTGTGTTAAAGGGTCTTACCTTAAATGCTATATGAAAATGTGCCGGCGTGCGGATATAATGTCTGTTCAGATTGTTCATGTAGACGTCATGGGAAGTCGTGCTGGACCTATAGTGTGAATGTGCGTTGATGAGTTCGTCGACTATAGGTTGCAGGTATGTTGTGACACTGCGCAATCCAATCTGTTAGCAAGGCGATCGAGTTTGTCAATGTGGGATAGTCGGCGTAGGCTGAAGCAGTTAAAAAAGTGGGATTTGGTGTTTTCGACGATGCTAACAGTAAGAGTTAATAAAATGTGGCTGCACGAAGAAATTAATTCCGACAAATGCGGATGGTAACTTTAAAGAATCATAATCTTAGCCTGCGAGGGCAGTGATTTCGCAATCAGAGGTACGCAAAGATCTTTACGTTGATGCAAATTTTGTTTACCAAGCTCGGATTGTAATGCACGAAAGATTGGAGTTTAATCTGCCTGCGTTTAAAATGTTTGTAAAAAGACGGGCGGGTGAGTAAATTGTACGGTTTTCTTTGGAATCAGTGACGAATGAGTTTGTCTGTTACGTATGCGTTACGGTGAAACTACGTCGTCGACGATGAAATTAAGATGAGCAATTATTAAGAGAAGCGATGCTATGAAGATAACGGTCTGCGTGCTAAGAAAGAATTTGTGCTTAAGAAAGGTAGGCAAAGAAATGTTATAAGATGTTTATAAAAATGTGTTTGCAATCGACGTAAATAATTGAAATAATGAACACTAAAATGAGAAATTAATGTCTATCTCTATGATGTAAAATTTGGGTGATTCGTGAACGGAGAGTTTGAAATTGGTTTGCTAGGTCTGTGAATGTTGGTTAGCTAGAAATTTGTTTGGCATGGCTGTTTACAACACTTGAAGATGTGGATGCGCTGGTTTTGGTTCAGCGACGACATGGGTTTGTGTTAAGCGCCTGCAAGGAAGTTTAAGGGCTAAGGATTTAACGACTCCTTGGCCGGGGGGATGGGTAAGTATTTTAAAGAAGGGGAATGCTCCCCAAAGGGCTCGGTGAATAACCGATGGGAAAATTAGGAATGGGGCGTGAGGTGCAACAGGAACCGGATTGGTTAGAAATTGGGGTTGCAGGGTCTTTGGGTTAGGTGTTCCTGCTGGGAAGTTTTTGAGGAAAAAGTGTTGGCAGAAATGTTAATATGAAATTCCTGGGTGACAATAAAATTTAAGGTAAGTGGCAAGAAGGTTGTTAAAATGAAAAACCGGCTTTGCTGGGAAGTTGGGTTTTAACAATGGTTTAAAATGAATTGTTTTAAATTTGGTTAAAACGTTTGGGTTTGGAAGGGTGTAAGGTCGAGCGTGTTTAGAAATTGGGGAAAGGACAAAAGTGTTGGAAACTGAGGGGAATTGGGGAAAAATTTGGTTATTGAATTTAAGGAGAATTTAAAAAATTAAGTTTTAAAGGGAAACTTACTACTAGTCTTGGAAAAAAAAAAAAAAAAAAAAAAAAAAAAAAAAAAAAAAAAAAAAAAAAAAAAAAAAAAAAAAAAAAAAAAAAAAAAAAAAAAAAAAAAAAAAAAAAAAAAAAAAAAAAATGGCTGCTTTCTTAGCGGCCCATGCATGTGGAAAAAACAGACTGACTTTTGCAACTAAAGAATAGCGTAGCGCAGAGAAGGATCTGCATGTAATACAGTTGCAGCAAAAATATGTTAGTTTACGCGTAGCTCGGAGTGTAATTGATCACGACTTAAAGATCCTCGGAGGTTTAAAATTCTCAGCCCATTGTCGTTTGAAAATGTTTGTAAATTATCAGAACGGAGCGGGTCATTAATGGTGATTGACTGAGTTTCTCACCTTTGAGGAATTGGAAGTTGACAGAATCGAGCTGCAATCTATTTGGCGATATCGAGTCTTACCGGTTCAAAATGCTGTGCGATCGACCGCTATGCGAAAGTGAAAAGCACAGAAGCAAAATTTAATATGCGAAAAGCCGCGATGTGCTATAAAAGTATAAAAAATGGTGTTTGCAGTCCTAACGTAAAAAGGATACTTTTTCTGCAATTACGAATAGCATAGCGCGGCGAAGGTTGCATGTATTATCGCGCATGTTGCTATAAAATATGTTAGGTTTACGAAGCTCGAACGTGCACAAATAAATTTTAATCTATAATTAACCAGGTCGTAAATGGAAATTAATGGTTAATTTAATCTGCTAACATATACTTTCGGGTGATTCTTTGGAAAATATTCAAGCCTACCATTTCCTAAAGTATGACGTAGAAATTTAAAATTAATTGTTTATTGTGTATTCTTGTAGACAAAAGTTGGTATTTTCCTTAGCAAATGGTTTAAAGTGTTTTTGGTTATAGTAGCACTGCATCTTCTACAGCACGACTTTTGCAACAATTTGTGTGTGTGCTATCACCCTTTGGATTTTTAATATGCACGCGATCCGTATAACATGGAAGAGTTTCCGATGTTTTTACTAAAGGCATTCGCACCATGACGAAGAACCGTCATCTTGGGCAAATGTATTACGGAGCAGCAAGGATTTGACGTCATTTTAGTTTGCTGAACCTCAATTCGTTCGGGATCTTCGAAATTGGTTTGCACTTGGGTAAAAACAGGTCCGGAAATTTGAGGGAAAATGGATTTGGGGGAATTTTAGGTTTAAATTTTTTTGGGAAAAAATTTTTAAAAATTTTTAAATAGGGTAAAAATTTTAAAAATTAAATTTTTTTTGTTTTTCTTAAATGGTTTTTACGTAAAATTTTTTAAGTTGGTTTTAAGGGGGGGGGCTTTTGGGTTTTAAAAAAAGAAATGAAATTTGGGGGTTTTGTTTAAATAAATTTTATACAAAAAAAATTCTTTTTGAAAATTGGAGGAAATTTGTCTAATTCCCTTGTTGGAAATTTAAAGGTTATTTATGGACATAAAGGGACCTGAAACTTATTATTTAAAGTTCGTAAGGCTTAAGTGTGTGGATAAAAGGACTGCAAACGTTTTAAATTGCTGGGGTTTACCGGAAAAGCTAAAGGCAATGTTCTGGTGTACATTCCGTTGTTTACACCCGGCACAATTTTTTAAAAGGGTCTTGGATTGTTTCGGATGGAATTAAGGCCGGGGAAAAAAGGTTGTCATTGCGAAAGGTTCACCGGTTTAAAATTAGAAACAACACGTTAAGTTGGAAGGTTTGGAAAGCACCCATCACTACGGCAAACATAAAAGCATGTTCCATTGGACGGGGTAGAAATTTCGTTTAACCAACCTTGGTACTTGATTTAAGAACGCCGGTCAGATGGATACCTGAGAAAGGCGATTTTGTTTAAAAAAAGTAAACTAGAATCTAGGTTAAAACCCGGTTTATCCAAAGGAAAAAGTCCGGTGAATCTTTAACAAAGGTTTTAAAATTTAGGGCCCTGGAAAATTAAGGGTTTAAGGAATAGAGAAATTTAAACATGGCGGGTTTCTAAGGTTTTAAAATTTTTAAATAAAATATTGATTTATTTAAAATAAAAAAATTTTGTATTTGAAAAGTTTATTTAAAGTTTGTAAAATTTTTTTATAAATTTTAAAAGTTTTAATTTTTTTTTTTTGTGCCATTATTTAGGGTTGTGTAAAATTAAGGTCCCTTTTTAAATTGGTTGTTGGTTCTAATAAATTTACAACAGATTCTCATGGTTAAATTTAAAGCCTACAGTAAGAAAACTTAAAATGGGGTGCTCTTGGGGATGGTGCTAGTAAAATTTAAAAGTTTGTTGCTAAAAATTTAATTTGTTTACCAAACAAGGAGGTTTTTCGGGGTGGAAAGGGAAAAGAACCCAGAAATGTGTAATTTGACTGGTCCGTTTCAAATCGTTTCGTTCGGTGGTTTCGCTGGAGCGAAAAAAAAAAGGCGGTCAAATCGCCAGGTGAAACTTAAAAAGGGACCGGGGATGATTAATCTTTTAAATTGGGTGCTAAAAACAAATTGGAGAAAATTTACTCGAGAGGGTATATGGGTAACTTTGCAGGGCGTGGTCCGATTACAAAATCTGTTTACAGATTCGGATGTACGTTAAATTCTCGACGTAAAATGTATCGCATGTATAAAAATTTATAAGCGGTCTATCGCTAACAGGTAAGATTCTGGCGTAAGAATCACGGTAGCTCTGGGGATATCATCGTAAATGTCCTAGTACGATTCGGGTAGTCTGAGAAATTCTAATCTATAGATTAGTACCAAAATTAGATGGTATTTGCGTCGTAAAGACTGCAATGGCTAGTCGCATTAGAAAACTATTTGTTCAAAGATGTGGCCGAGTCATTAAGAGCATAAATGTGTATGTAAAGCATTCAGGACGTTTAAAGTGTGTGTAATAACTTTGCTAATGCGTGTCTCGATTCACAATCTATGTTTACGATCAAATTCTAAATTACAAGCATGCTACGTGCATGTGTACTAACATGGAAACGTATTGATAACGGCACGCTCCATCGAGAAGTCGCTGCATTGGTAAATGTGGAGAGCATGCGTTGTGAATACATGGTGGTCGCTCAACTCTTGGGGATGATGCTTCTGAAAACCTTCGGTTTGCAAATTTGCTGGTACGCTGAGAAAATTCTATATTGTTGATGTAAACGTCAAGTCTTATAGATAGGTTTATGTTGGACTGGAAATGAGAAAGTTTATCTGCGTGCGAACGATGTCGTTGACTTGATGGTAAGAGATCATCAAACTAAGACTGTCGTATAGTAGAATCGTACATCGTTCAATCCGGTCGCAGACTGTGGGACAAATGCGGATTGCTTTTGGAGCGAAATGGAAGCGGCATGGGCTCCGGTGTGGTGCACTGTAAATGCTTCCAGCTATGTAATGCTCGTTTGCTTCATTAACACTATCTTACATCTGTGGTTGTACCGTTAAATGCAAATCTTTAATGATCTAATAACATTGTCTTTAAGTGTTTCTGTGTACGTTTGAATCAATTTAAAACGTGCGATATTAATGGTTTGTATCTCTGTTTTCCTGTTTCATCTGATCTGTTTTTGTGTTTTCGTCTCTCTTCTATTAAATTCAGGATACCCTTTCTTATCCATGGTTTCTTATTTTCTTTTTGTGTATACCCCAGAATATCTCTGGCTGTCATGTCTAAGCTGAATTTAAAGTTTCTACTTCCTTAGTATAAGAAATATTCCCGATATTTTTCAGTAGTTCATTTCACTTTTTCTCAAATCTTTCGTGTGCACGATACAAAAAAGTGAATGTTTATCATCTGTCAATACTAAAACAAATTAGCAGCGCAAATGAAGGCAAAGTTGATCAAAACCATTGAGCCTTTGGAGTTTAAAAATCGGACATCCCTTATGCAAATGCCTAATACTTTAGGAAAGAGAAGTTTGTAAGCAGAGATGGATTCTTTCATGACGTTTTTATATAACAAGCTTAAACTTTTACTTTGGACATACATTAGGAATTGCCACCACATTCAAGAACTAATACGTTTAGTCCAAAATATAAAATTACTAAACTGCTGAATGGTACAAATAAAAATAGAAAAAAGTATTTTTCTCTGCCGTTTCAAGCATTGGAAAGGGCATATCAGGTACAATTCGCAACTAAAATATAAAACGATTGAGGTTTAATATAACGTCGTGTAAATCAATGTTTAGTACTTACGTTTAATATCAAAATACAATATATTAACCTTAAAAGGAAATTACAAAATACCCCTACGATTAATCATGTTTCTCTTTGTATCGTTCCACTCCAATTCATGATTTGATTTGGATTTGAAGAGAGTAACTAATTGCGTTTTTGCGATCGGAATACAATCAGTATAACGCGTGTTATACTTTGTCACTGATTTGTTTCCCTTCTAAAATTAATTGCTTGTAGCATTTATAATACCCTCATGGATCATTATCGACCTACTAATTACTCTGCATAATTAATTGTTCACAATGCTTTATGAACCGTGTGTCATATCATAAACCAAAAGCATCCTATCTAATTGTCTGTACTTTCAGTTACAGACAGTTTTCAATGTTTAGAATTTCCACTTTAGCAATAGCACACTCATTTGAGCTTTTTTTTTGTTAGGTGTCAAAATCTATCGACTGTTTAGAAATACAGGAGTAAGACTTTAATTTCTATACCGCTTAAAAGCCTGCAACGTCCAATTTACATCTAATCATTTCTTATATAAATCAAGACAATTAAGAGTGGTAATATCTCAAATATTTTTAGTTAGATACAGAGAAACCTTAACCTTTCTGGGAATTAGCCAAGCTAGCGAACATACGTACCATATATTTTAAGTGGACTCTTAAGAATGGCGGCTTCATGGCGTAGTAGTATGTGTGTGACTACAACGCCCAAGGTTCCGGGTTCGAATCCCGACACGGTCCGCTTGAAAAATGTTAGGCGAGCATTTTTCACAAAAATACGCCCTCGTTTGGATCATAGGTAAAATAGAGGTCCTATGTGTGAGTGTTGTCACGCACGTTAAAGATCCCTACTTTGCTTGGAACAGCAAGGGTTCGGCAAAATTCCAAATCTTCCAGGTAAAAAAAAGAACTCGCTTCCTGGCCAATGTAGTACCTTCGGGTGGAGCATTGGAAAATCACCTGTAAGGGCTCTTAAGTATGTATAAGGGAATGTCTTGCAGAAAATAAATAATAGCACACCGTAAAATTAGATATTTAATGACTAGATGATGAAAGAAATTTCCTTAGAGATAGATACTAGTTCAAGTTGGATTTTAATCTCGCAGATAGTTGAACTGGATCGTAGGTATAAACAATTAGAGAACACAACAAATTTGGACGCCACTACATCCAAATGACCAATAAACAGGAATAAACAGGAACCTTCCTGCGTCTTACTACAAATAACCTTAATACAGCATTATCCTTATCAACTTAATCCAATGGATTTAGCGACATTAAGTACCGTAATGTGGGGCGAATTTAAAAGGGTTGGGTAAATTCAAACACGCCGCTTTTATTCTGCATTAATCTTAAACGAACTTGTAACGACGAGTTTAGCCTACCACCTGTGGATTGTGGTTATAGAACACAGCCAGATGAGTACTTTGTTGGTTATAGCACGCATATTCGCTGTTGGGTAAACATGTCGTGAATTTTATAATCGTATACTGTATATCACCCATTTACGTAAGCACTGAAAAGTAACTGTTCTGTCTTCAGTCTATCAAAGTAACTTTTCTTGAAAACTTGTAATAATGGTCTTTTACATATTTTTAAGATGTATGGTAAATCTTACTAAAATATAATAATAAATGTAATTTTGAGAAGCACTTATACAAAATATTCGTTTACAACGGGGTGAGTTCGAACATGGTTAGAACGTATAAAAAACGACTTGGGGCAACGCACTATGGTAATAATTCTACATCATCTTTAGAAAAAGCGTTGAAAGTCCTCAAGGATAAAAAGTTGACGTAGATGCGTGCTTCAGAGGTGTTCAGCATTCCTATAGCAACCCTCTGCAATAAAATAAAGAAAAATCATCCCTCAGCTGCTGGAGGTCCTGCAGCATTAAACGAAGATGTGTAACTTAGTCTTTCAAAGAGAATTCAAAAAGCTGCAGAGTGGAAACGTCCTCTTACTAGGTTGATATCCGGTTGTTGGTCAAGCAGTTCTTGGATACCGAAGGAAAAACAGTCAAATGCTTCAAAAATAAAAAACCCGCCATAAACTGGTTCTACAATTTTTTAAAAAGGCACCCAGTATTAACGGAACGTATATATCAGAATATCAAGCGCTGTCGAGCTGATCTAAGCATAAATAAATGATTATTTTGACAATTTGTCAGTTTTCTTGAAAAATGTGCTACCGTGTAATATTGTCAACTACGACGAAACGAACCGGTGTGACGACCCCGGTAAAGCCAAAGTAGTTTGCAAAAGAAGCACGAAATATGTTAACAAAATACTGAATTCTAGCAAATCGAGTACATCGATAATGTTTGCCGTTACAGGAGCAGGATAAGTGTTGCCACCATATATTGTTTATAGAGCACAACATCTTTACCCTACATAGATGGAAAATGCTCCCGATGATGCGGTTTATAGTCGTACAAGGAGTGGGCGGTTTGACGGAACTGTATACGAAGATTGGTTTGAAAAAGTAGCGCTGCCGTATTTTTGAAGATGCGAGGGTAAAAAGTTTTTAATAGGGGACAGCTATGTGAAAAAACGATATCTATTTTATCCTTCTACCACCAAACTCAACACATCTATTACAACCGTTGGATTTTAGTTTTTTCGCGTCCTTTAAGAAAATATGGAGAAAAATATTAACAGAATGGAAACAAAATAATAAGGGCGTCCTACCAAAATCAGAATTTCCCACTGTAAGAAAGAGGCTACTTCTTGATGTAGGTCTTAATGCTACCAAAAATATTCTTTCTGGTTTCAAAACTTGCGGGATAATTCCCTGCGACAGAAATAGCGTTTTAAAGAAGCTTTCAAAACTTACCGATGACCAACTACAGAAAGAAGCAAAACTTAATTAAATTAATCGATGTTGGACCACGACGTTCGTCAGCTTTATAAAAGAATCAAAGACACTTGAAAATCAGCAGATCAAGAAACGAGGCAAAAGAATTAACGCTACACCAAGAAAAGCAATCACCGCACGTGACTTGAATTTACCGACAATCTCAAGGGAGCAAAGTACCTCTGAAGCTGTGTTAGAAATTCTTGAGTCTGACATGGAGAACGAGGATGACATCACAGAATTTAATTCGAATGACAATCATGACCCAAACAGTAGCTTTAAAAGTGTGGATGACAGTTTGGGTGCTAATGACTTTGTGTTAGTGAGTTTTAAATGCCCAAATAAAAAACAAAAATTTTTTATTGGCAAAACCACCGAGGTGTTTGAGGCTCAGCCTGACCTCTTCTTGGTTAATTTTTTGAGACAAAAAAATCCGAAAAGGTTCGACAATTATTTTTATTATCTAGACGTAAAAGATGAGTCGCTAATCAACCTAAGTGACATAGTAATAAAACTGCAATCACCGCAAGACCTCAGAAGAAGCCGATGATCATTTAAAGATTTACCGAAAGAATGTGTCACAGATTAAGGTCAATTGTATTTTTATTCTTTATTCTTTTTGTTATCAAATAGATTTAAGTTTATATACTTACCTAATTTTTTCCTATTAATCCAAGAAGTTAGTTAAGTAAGAAAGCAGATTTTGCTTTGTATTAAACTGGTTGATAACAACTTGTGTCGTTTTTTTTACCTCACGGGCTCGCTATTTAATTCTGAATAAAAGATACTTATTTTTAACGTATCTTGTTCGAATGGACACATATAGGGTTTTGAAATCACAATACCGTGCATATTCAAGTGTCATTCAAATATACGACCCCACCTATCGGGGCGAATTCGAACAATGTTTATTTATTTAAAAAAAATTATCATTATTTTTTTATCAATATGGTTTCACAAAGGTTTGATAAAGATATATTTAGATTTTGGTAAGTTTCTAATGTAAAGCACAGGTTTAAATACTGAAAAATCACAAAAATACGTTCTAATTCACCCCAGATTACGGTACGTGTTTCATAAACATCATACCTTTATGATAGGCACTAATTAAACTACAATACCTCAAAATGGAAATAGAACTAAATATCAAAGATCTAATGCAAAGATTAACAAACTAGTATTTTAATTCTTAAAAGTTTTAGAACTTCCTTTGTGCCCTGCACCACCATGTTTCAAGATGTGGCATATGTAAACAGTATTTGTATTTTTTAGTTGCTGTAAATAGAGGGTTGTACGATAAGGCGAATCGAAGTTAAACTTTAATTAGAAATCAGTGTTGTACAAAATTGAAGATTTCTTTAATGAAACATGTTACTTGATCAATTACAATTAGGGTGAAAGACAATGCCCGCTAAATGTACGACTCCGGCAGCACACCTTGATCCACTTATCGAAATTTTTTATAACATCTCGGTATACATGCACCTCAATCTCATCAATGTTTTGTGAAATCTTGTCCTAGAGTTGCTGAATGGCGATTGGCTTACTGGCATAGACTCTACTCTTCAGTGGGCCTCAAGGAAAGAAGTCTAATGATTTCAAATCACAAGATCTCGGTGGTCAATTGATTGCGCTGTTTAGGAGATTATGCACGCGGAAAACTTCTCATGCAGTAGAGCCACTGAGGCGTGGGCTGTGTGGCACGTGACGTCATCTTGTTGAAACAACATGTCATCGATGTCATAATCATTTAATATTGGCCACACAAAGTTGTTTAACATTGCGCGGTAGCGCTTGCTATTCACTATAACCAAATTCCCAGCTTCATTTTCAAAAATATAGTCCAATAATCCCTCCATCAGAAAATGCTCACCACAGAGTAACTTTTTGTGGATGTGCTGTTGTTTCGCCAATTGTTCTTAGATTTTCTTCAGCCGATATTCTGCAAGTATGCTTGTCGACGCAACCATAGAGATGGAAATGGACTTCGTCGCTGAAGAAGATTTTGGTGGAAAATTCCATTATTCAATTTGTAAACGACTGAAGATGTTAAAACACAAAACCAACAGCAAAAAACATTTGGCGTTAAAGCTCCATTTGCATTCAACATTGTCCAAACTACCGTAACACCCTTTATATGTTGACGGAGAGAGAACGTCTACGGTAGTCACTGTTACAAACTATATAAAAATGTTTTTGAGTATGACACTGACGTCTACAGACGAATGTCTATTTAGCATTAATACAAATTTGCTAGTGAGTTATTAGATGCAACCTCTGGTATTAGAATGTCCTTCAACGTGTTAGGAAGTCGTTTAAATTATTTTTATTTGGAATTTACACGTGTAAGATTAATGAATTTGCCAACAAAATCACAAGAAGCAGGTTGATTGTTATAGGTTAGAAAAAAATAGTTGCGGCAGATAATAACCTATATATCTAACAAAAGATGTCAATTGCTGTTAGAAAACACATCAAGCTACGGTAAATCAAATAATAAGGGTTGCAAGTTTCTTCGTAAGGACGCCTTTAGTTTGTTGCCTTATAGCTACCACTTTGATGCTTTAAGAAGTATGTAGTTTTGAGTATTTTGATATATCGATGTTTTTCTTTGCACCGAGTGTTGCTTTGAACGTGGAATAAGGGACTCTCAATGTAGATGACATTATCTGCCTAAATAATTTGGGAAAACATGCAATAATGACATTTTTAGATTAGGAGTGCGCATTTCTTTTGCGACAACAGTCCAAGAAACATTTAAAAGCGAATTTATACCTCATTAATACCACTTGTTTCGTAACTTTAATGATTACTAGCCGCACACCTCCAATATTTCTCATTTTCATCTCGTATTGTGCTCGTTTTACCATTAGATACAAACTAGTTTCCAAATAAATAGCGCTATTGCACAGTTTATTAAAAGGAAAGGCAAACTACAAAGTTGCTTCCACAGCTATAGCATAACTTCATGCAGATTGAGTAACGTTGAGAATATAACGTTTGAAAATTCTAAGATATAATCCTTTCTACCCTCTTTTATGGCACTCTTGTTCTATTTCTGGCTGCGCTTAAAAACCAAAATAGTACTATGTCGAATATTACCATTTACCATTAAATCCCTAGGATAATGTGTCCTAGCATTTCCTAGAAGCGCTTTCGCTTTTGCTATTTTCTTTTTTCTAAAAAGCGTATTAAAGTGTACACATCCAACAAATCTGAATCTATTCATATTCATGTTGATACAGATGTGGTCCGACTTCTTGGATTTCACTTTTGAAACTAGTTAGTCCTGACTCTGTAATTTTGCTAGAAACAGAATCACGTCCAACAGCATCTCTGAACACATTAACCACTTCCAAGCCCACAATATAGCTAACTGAGTTGGAGTACTACTTTTGTAATATTACCCCCAACAGAGGCGTACAACGAAACTAAACGGTTCTGCAGATAACACTTCCAACTTACGAAAGCTAATTGCAATCAACTATGTGTGGGTAGTTACTCTAAAGGCAATAAGCTTTACCATACCGTTTATAGCTACAAATAGAAATGGGCTTTAGTATGTTGTGAAATGTTCTGAAAATTTTGACAAATTTTAATAGACTGTAATTTTCTCAATAAATGTGGCCAATTTAAGTTGGATCGTTTTGTGCTTGCTAACAAATATTCTTGTCTATAATCCACTTTCGTTGATGTAAAAGCAACGTCACATTTTAGCAAAATACATACAACAACGGATTTTACAAGGAGCATAATAGCATTAGCTAATGTATTCGTTTATCTAATTTAGAACCAAAACCTTTTCTATCATATTCTTAAAAAGTAGCATGTACATATATATTGATGCATCCGTTGCAGTCTTTATTGCGTAGTTTAGAACTCCTTAAAAGTATTAAAACCTATCTCCGCACATCTCTTTCCAACTAAATATCCAAAGCATTCGCCGATACCATCCGAATCAATCAGCACAACGCTACATAATTGATTTCATCCCTCGCGCAATTCATTAAGTTTCCAACTACCCAAACCCAAATCTCCCCAAATCACAATTCTTGATCTTCATAAGGAAATTCCGTTCACCGATGCCCTTAAGCTTATTTGCACCCAAAAAAATCCTCAACCTACTCAATACCGGAAACGCCTTTAGGCAATAAGTATTTAATGTCATCCGACGCACGAAAATTAACTACTGCAACGTTTCTTCAAAACTCCGTTCCATTCTAACAACAATTTTCCACCTCTTAATTGAATACACATTCTATAGAGTAAGAAACCTCGTGGCCGTATCCAGATGGTTTAACTGCTGGGGAAAACCTGCCGGTCTTAATCCTCCTGTAGTCGCTGCATTGACACCATCGCTACAACGACCGTACCATCCCATCATTTTCTCTATTCCTCTTGCATAAATGTCTACACAATTAACCTTCCGTACCATTACTCTGTAATTATCCAGACTGTTCCGTACACAAACAAGCCCTACACATGACTAAACTAAGGACAGATCATGGTCTTTAGGCACCTGACAAGAAGGCATACTTGCTCCTTGCTGTAGTTCTTTCTCTCTCTCTCTTTTGATTAATCCAAATAAACCTGCAACATTCCCGAACTGCAATCCTCGAACTATCCCACATCCTCCATATAAATTAAATACGTATAGTGTTAGTTTAAGCGCTTTACCTATTTCAAGCTGCAACCCATACCTCTCTTCCAACTACATAATTTGTATCCACACACACACTCCGAACCAAAACACATCCGTCATTATCTTCACCAATCCCTTAATAGACGCCACCAATCTCACTTCACTTTCCACTCCTCACGTAATTGTGATTAGATTGCACTGGACAATAGGAAGCTGTTGCTTTCAATTGTAGCGTTTAGACGTTAAAGAAAATAAACATCAGATAAAAGAGAGGGAGAAATTAATGTAGAGCGGACAAATTTATTAATGATTTACCCTGTATAATGAACTTCATGAACAACTAATATTAATTAAACATATAAATTTTAATTCTATTGGTTTTAGAAAATATAATTTCAATTACGGCAGAGGTAATTAAAGCAATAGAAAAATTAAATTTTTTTAAAATAAATTAATACGAGATAATTAAATGTTGAAATAACTCATGAGTCACAATAGAAAACACCTTGCAACAATAAAAAACCTCCGTGAGCAAGTTTCCTAAAATTAATACAATAACCTCAAACTACGAAATTAGGAACTTATTTATACATATTAGAATGAACTCGGGTCGTAAATTATTTTAAACCACAGACGTGTAGGCCAACTATTTATAATTGTAATCTTTTATAGGGAGGTCAACGTCATCGCTTTAGAAAAGCTTAAAGTTCTGAAATAATAGTAAATTCATTAATATATATATATATATATATATATATATATATATATATATAGACACACACACACACATTATATACATATATGTGTGTCTCTCTCTCTCTATCTACATATATATATATATATATATATATACCAAATATAGTGAGAGCTTTTAGAAATGTTACTAAAGCAATGTTGCATAGTTACAAATACAAAGAAAACCACAAACCCAAATACAATAAGAGCTTTTAGAAATGTTGCTAATTCAATATTACATAGTTACAAATACAAAGAAAACCACAGACATACATTAATCTTATTTTATAATACAATGTAGCGACCAGATGCTATATAAAAAAAATACACAAGTATTAAGTTACAGCTGATTTAATCCTTTTCACACATTATAATTACAATGTTTTAAACTAGTTGCATACAAAAAATTAAGCACGAAAACCATTGACCGTCATTCACCTTTTATGTTTTAGGTACGTTAATAACACATCCCTCTAAAACTGAGAAAGTGGGGATAGTGACATCGCAAGACATCCGCCAAAATTATTCAATTACTTACAAATCATCAACAAGAACAAATGTGAAAATAAACATTAAAAAGTTTGGTTTATCGAAAACCATTGATTATGAAATATTAGATGCAGGTCCGCGTGGTACAGCACGGATTTCACATACTAAAATAGATTGGAACGGTTTGCTTTCCTAACAACCTAGTTTAGAGTTTAATGCCCCAAACGATGAGATAACCATTCTTGGCTTCAATGGATTTTGTAGTAGTTTGAAAATAAAACTCCAAGATAATTTTTAAAAGAATTAGATGTTGTAATTTGAATGGTATTTATCTTTGATGGTGCATGTATAGAGTTTTGCTAAATGTGTATTGATACACTATTAGAAATATAAGGTCTGAACACTACAAGTTTAATTGCATCTGATTGTGATATTTAATCATAAAGGTTTTGATGCATTAAAATTAAACTGAAAATCAATTTTAGCATTTTTGTTTGTGGTATGTATTTTGTTATAACGTTACATCTAGATCCCTAACCTGAATATTAATCTAAGTAAATTTTAAATCGTTATGTGTCTATTTCTTCACCGAAATGTTGAAATCATGCTATTTTAGAATAGAAACAACATGAATTGAGATTTGTGTTTTATTTTGTTCAAGCGTGCAGGTTATTTTTCGTGAAGGAAATTTATTTCACCAAGAAAATAGCCTGTAATTAAAATCTCCTGGGCTACTCGTCACCTAGAGGAACCTTTACTAGACTAGATGTAGTTGGCGCCTATTAACTCGACTGATTGAAGACTTAACGAAGCTTGAAATTGCACCTAAGCAAAAATTAATTTTGCACTATTTTCGTTGCCTAGTGCTATAGCAATCCACCTCCAAACCACTGGGGTGAGCCGGTGCATCTTTATTTCGTTACGGGATTCCATCCCCTTTTGGGGAATTCCAAATTTAGTAACTTAATGATTCACGCCCCCTGTAGCATAATTCAGTACCCATACTGACACATTTCTCTACTAACTTGGCCAGGTACTCACTATGAATATTGACAAACTTACCTTTATTGCAGCCGATATCAACGTCAAATCTATTGTAACGTTTAGCATCACCCCAGACCAAAAAGGACAAGCACTCGAAGGCTTTATACACCAACATAGCTACATCCTGAACACCATTTCACCCATTTCAACCTGAGAATTGCAAATCCATCAGTAGAACATTGGCATCACATTTTCTACTCCATCAAGATTAAACTTGATCACTTCTTGGACAGATTCAGACACCCATTTATTCAGCGATTATAACACCATGTTTTTTGATATTCTTTCCAATCTGCCTCCCAGATCCAACATTTCCATCAGCCATATATGCAGATTTAGAGTTCCATTAATTTGCCTCGTTCATTACAAACAATATTGTCAATACCGCTTCGGATACTATCCGTGAAAAATATTATACCGTACGAGCAAAACCGTGGTGGACACAACTAACGCAGACCAGACAACTTCTTACGCAAATTAGACACACACTTCAAAGAGCACGTAGAGCCAAAGTTGACCTCAACACAATCAATAACATATCACATACATAGATCCTCATTGGACAATTATACAAAGAACAGATCACAACAAGCAAGAAACAACACTATTAGCTTCTTACCACAAACAACATTTGGATCCTTTGAACCCTTACTGGAAACTCACTATACCAACCCAATCCATATTCTTACTTCACTAAAAATCCCACAAAAGCATCCTAAACACCTTACTGAACATAGCAATCCCCAAAAAATCATTGGATGCACTGACACTAGCATAACAACAATAGACGAAGCACAAACTTTGCTATCCACAGACCCAGACTCTGAACTCAACATTACTCTTTTAGATTATATTGCTTTTAAATTAAACCCCCACAGAGCCTCGGTTCAGATAATATAGCAAAGCTAATCTTGCCTGGCCCATTATCAGGAAATCCATACACATCCTATTTTAGAAATTTCTGATCACTGAAACCTTTTTTAACATATTTAAAACCGCCACAATACCTTAATTTTAAAAACCAGTAAAACTCTTGGCGTCCGAGAGTCGTACAGGTTCGTAGCTATTCTACTAAACCTTGGCAAACTCTTCGAACAGACCGTACTCCTAAAACTAAATTTCCACATTAAACAAAATTCCGTTCTATCTCCGAATTAACATGGCTTCGCAGCAAGTGATAACTTAGGGACAATAATAAAATAACGAATCGCAACAGTTCAATCCTCCACCTGTAAATACGCTATAGCCTTTTTCATAGACTTCCATTCAACCTTTGACCTTTTATGGTGGCTCAACTTCCTTAGCCAAATTAAGCAAATCAACTTCATATTTAACGTATTCCTTATAATATAATACTTTTTCTCATCTCGAACTGTCATCCTGCCATGAAACTTACATTTTATTGCCAGACTAATCACCCAAGGCTGCACCCTTAGAGTCCTAAATTATAAATATTTAACCTAAATTAATTTATAAATGACTACTCACGTTTTTCAGTAAACTGCGAACTTGTCTCATATATTTTTACAATAATTTATTTAAAAAATTTTATATCTCACCATTTTTCACAAAATCTTTATTGTTTAATTTCAATACTTACTCGAGGCGTAATTCTTGAGTATGAGTGATGGAACTTGTAGTTGGTTCAAACTAAGACTGTGCTTATCAAACTTTGCACGTTATATAGTCTATGCTCCATCTAAGAATTCATTGGTTTATCTGAGCTATTGTTCAAAGTTTACGACCAACCATCGGTTGTTTTGGATATTTTTGGGCTTTTACAGGTTTATCTCTAATAACACCTTCTCGAAACAATTCCTTGTTCACGTAGGTATCAGTAGATTTCTAGTTTCTATTTATTTTATACCGTCTGTTTTGATGTTGTTACAGGAATTTCTAATTCGCCTTGGCACGTAATTTCTGTTTACATTTTTGCGTTTCCAAAGCGTATTTATTTCGAAAAATGTCTCTTATCAAGTTACTATACTTTTACTACCGCATGTTTAGTGTGAATTGTATTATGATTTTCTAGGTTTTTACTGCATTTAACGCGTATTGATTTACAATTTATGAATACTTTTGGTTTAAGACAGGTTTGATTGCGTGTAGAGTTATTTCTTTTGCTGAATGTGTATTTATTGTTGAATGATATGCTTCTCGGCATTAATCAAAGTCAACTGCGATTCTTGTACAGGGTGTTAAGTGTTTGTGCTTTGCTTAATAATGCAAATTACGTATTTTCATGCTAAATAAATGTGGTTTTATAACTCCTAATACTATTTACTTAAATTGTGTAACCATTATGTCTCAATATACCCCTAAATAAACCCCTTATCATAGAAATATATTACTGCAAAGTATATAGGTTTAAAAGGGGTTAGATAGGTCATTGTATAATTTATTACAAGCTGTCATATGTAATTACAACCGATTAAAAATATAAAATAATGTCCGTAGCTCTAGCATAGAAATCCACAATTTATTGAAAAATTTTCAGTAGGTTTAAATGAATAAATTTGCCTCATGCGTTATAATGTAAATATTGCAAGCGTGTATAGTGGAGCATTTATAAAATAGCGTAAGGTAAATTAAAAACATATTTAATCATTGTATAAAGTATAATTGGTAAAACTTTAGCATTTGTATAACCTTCAAAAGCTTAATTATAACAGAGAGTTAAAGGAAATATTTTTCTAATATTGTTTGTAACAAGCGTGAACGTGTTTTAAACAAGCTTAAGGGTTATACAGGGGCAGACCAAACATCACGTTCTTGGTATTTGTATACGAGTTTGAAAGTAGTGTTAGTCAAGGATTTTTGAATATTATTGTAAATATGTTCATCCGTCGTTAAATTTCTACGTATTTTAACGGGGAACGTGCATACTTGGGGAAAATGCAGGGAGACAAGGAAAGAATAGATTTAATATGTACGAGTGAGATTCCGCATGTTCTATAAACATCATTGGAAGCTTGTAATATTTAGTGGGAAATAAAAGAGATAACGTACAACTAAAGCTGCTACAAATAAAAAGAGATGGAGTATCAGATAGAATATATGTGTAAATGAGACATAATTATTTAGAAGGATGCATGGAAAGGGCTATTGCGTCAGGACAAGAGCAAGTTGCAACGAAAACAAAGGATGGAAGATTGTGTGTATTGGATGGAAAAAGACAGATAGTTTCGTAGAAGGGATGTTATTGTAAACGTTTGGAGAGTAGTGGTTTGGATTCGACGAAGTTGATGTAGGTTAGAGCGCGAAACTTGTGCTTTCGTAGAAAAGAGCTTGTTTGTAAAGTCAAAATTCTGAAATTACGGCGGCAGTTGATATTAGGGTAGAAATTTACAGGAAATTGATGAAGGCTAAACCAGTATTTTTCGGAATTAGAGTGGTGGTTGAGTATTTGTTGTGGGGGTTTTATAAAACGTGTTAACTGTTTGAAATTTACCAAAAAGGTTTTTGTGTTTGTATCAACGGAGTTGCGAGGATTTTGAAGCTCAAGGTGTGCGAAAATGGGCTATATGAACACCAGCAGGAGGTAGTAGAACTCTCTCTTTTGATTTTTATCGACGCGTCTGCGAATAGTAGTGAACAAGTAAAAACATTATATTTGAAATAAAAGTTAATGCACAAGTTGGTGTAAAATATTTGCACTTGTATTTGAATAATGAAAAGACACTTTAAAGCTCCGATGCATACTTTATGAATGTAAGTACAAACTGCTTTTTATATGGCGTTGGTGCAAGACATGCACAAAAATGCAGCAGTGATTGTTGATGGATCGATTTGATGGTATATCCATTGTAAATTGGACCAGTAACCGAGTTAGTGGAGTTCAGCTGTATCGTCAAGTGGTGAAAGAAAATGGAGTAGCAGCGTACAGTCTTAAATGGTATAATACAACTTGGGGAGGTTCCAGAACGTGCAGTTATACATGAGGGCAACAGTCATCGATGGTATGATTGCGGACATATGTGTGGTGGTGCATTCCAGGTAACAGATTTTTGTGTGTAATTGTTTTGTGGATTTATTTTGTGTATAACGACATTTTATGCCGTATGGTTATATTTCTATAAATTTAATGGGCTAAGAAGTACCGAATGGACTTTAATGTTTTATTATTTGACCATATCTTTATGTGGGAATTTTTATGCGTAAAATAATATATGTACTATTTGTGTATGTACAAGGTAAAATGGACTTATGGTATTTGGCTGTGCGAAAATTAGCACAAGTGCTTATAGGTTTTACTATGAACGCTTATTAAAACTCAGGTAACGTAAGGGGTACGAAAAGGCCCTGTAACTTTAAAATAAAATTTAATCAGGAAATATTTGAAAAAAAGTATTATTTCAAAGATGAATGCTTGTAATTTAATCAACGTGTGAAATAAGGATTGATGAGGATTTTTGGTGTAGTATGTTGTTATGAATAAATTGTCACTGTAGACGCGTTTGCTTTTTAGTATGGTAGTATATTTTAGATAGCAGGTGAGCAGCCGTGGCAAACTTCTCTGATGAAGCTGTGATACGGGGGATTTATAGTAAAATGCTGGCAGTAATTTGGCGTCCACTAAGGAAGATCATCATCAAGGACCTCATAATATTCAGAATATTATGGCTACCCAAGCGAGAAGCTTCAATCCAGGTAAGCAACAGAGTATTATGGTTACCCCAAGGTGGGGCTCAAAATAGTTAGCGGTTCAGCAGATCAGCACAGGGACACTTCAGAGTAAAATGGCGACCGACGTAGAGCTTCAATCCAGTTAAACCTCGCAGCAATATACATGTACGTCGAAAACTAATATAACTAAACTTAAAACATCACTGCTAGCATTAACTTACACTATTACTATCAACCAACAATAATATAAATAATACTAATAAAAAATCATAATTTAGTACCTACGCCTAACCTTATTTAATTCATTACAAATAATCGTAAACCTAAAATTAATGGCTTCTTCCCGTTTCCTTTATTGCCCAGCAATATTATTCAGCGCCCTAGCAATGTTGTTATTGCTACGGACCAAGTCTGATATACCTGTCACAGGTCGAGATCGTGGGCGGTGACGGAACCTTTACGCTGTGACGTATTTATCCCATTCTGCAATTTCAATAGCCACGTGTTCATGAAGATCTGGCATATTTCAATCTACTACTTAAATCTCGAAAAATTCAACATATTCTACATTTACAAAGTTCGAATGTAACATAGAAAATGAATACTATAAGGTGTGTACTTGGTGTAGCTTTTGAATTATTAGCTTCTACACCGATCCTCTGTTCAACTACTATAGGTGCACCATCGATGACAATTTGGTTAATTCATGCCAACACTCTCTTCTAATTCTGTCAACGGTTTAGAATTTGATGGTTCATCCCCAGTAGCTTGTTGTTCTTCTCGTAGACTCTTTGCCTTTCTACCGACATTTGTTTTTAGATCAGCAAACATTTATACAAATTATTTTTAGCAATGATGCTACAAACAACTAGCCTGACATATACTTTGCCATTGCTTCCCATTACGCTTGGGACCACCAGCGCGTTTAATATATTTGTTATTTCCGTCTATTTATCTTCGCGCTTACGATTTTCTTCTTTAGAAGCATTACCGTCATACATTAGTTCTGAATGAGCTTCTATTATTTCTACTAGCGTATGCATTTGCTTTTTGTTGCACGGTCCCGTTTTTTTGTCAGAAAATGCACGGAATAAACAATTCTATATAGGAACAACAGAATACAAAAGAAGTTTTGTCGGGTGGGTTTGAGCGTGATAACCTGTAAGGGTTAATGAATGCGCAAGCGTGTAGTACATTTTAACTACTTTTTGTCTTAAACTATAAATCTTATAAATGCCTTTTAACAAGCTGTTAAAATTAAATATTTTTAATAGGACTGTTAACTTTTGGTGTACAGAATATCACTTTCATTAAAAGTACGTTAAAATTAACAATTTTATCGCCCGGTTAATTTTAACATATTTGCAACAGTATACTCCCCATAATAGATTAGGACTCGGTATTTAAGCCAGTTGAACCTTATACAGATGAAAATTCGTTGTCTGTTGTTAGACACATCTGGTATTGAATAACGAAAACTGAAAAACCTCTTCCACGTAATTTTTATTCGAATAAAGTGTACAAAAGTCATTTCCCATCTTATGTGAGTACAAAATCCATTTTGAGTTTATGCTATTATGCTCGTCCTCTCTTTTGCACTTTCTACAATTCTATAAAGGAACAAATTTAGGATGCGCACTTGATTCTCAAGACACTAACAGAGACAAGGTTGAATCTGAAAGCAACTACAGATCGATCAAAGAGGGCTAGGATAAATTTGTCTGCAACAATGATACTGCATCGATATATTTAAGTAGATTACAAAGGTTGCCATCAAACAAAACTAAAACGCCTCTATTTGAGAACATCTTGAGCGAATACAACGGAGATTTCGACAGGATAAAAGTTGTAATTTCGGTTTTAAATCCCAGCGAGAATTCCTCAGAATTGAAACTACAATATAATACATATATTTTGTACGAGCTGAACAATTTAAAGGATAGCTCCACGAATGAAGCCAAATTTTCAAAAAAAGAGAGATATTGTTTAAATAATCTTGTCAAACGAATAAAGAAACATTTTTTAGCATATACAGCAATTAAGGTTACAGATATGAAAACGTTGCAGTGGCAGAGAACGCACGAACGGTTTCATATACAATTGTTAGACCTTTTTGTAAGTTCTCTGCAAGCTTCCACTTTACGCCGAATTTTTGATCATAAAATACGCGAGGTTCTTTAGAAAACCAACGAATCTCGGAAGGAATTTTCTCTTGTACCGAAATCGTTTTGACAGTCATATGAGCTTATTGTTGATTGAATATTTGTTTTAACTTATGGTTAAGAACGAAATAACTTTGGTGTACTTAATGTTTATTTGTTGGAGAGGCTTCAAAGAGGTCCTATAGAACAAAACAATCCTTAAAAATGTAAAAACAATTTGTAAATTAGAGGAAGTATATCAAGTCTGTATAAACTTTTCTTTTGCTAGATGCCATTTTTATATTCACAGGCTATTGATGAAGGAGGGAAATTGGAACCGTAACAAAACTTTATTCCTTAGTATTAGTTCTCTGGACTTTATTGCATTGCTTCAATAACATCCTTAATTGATTATCAAAATATATCTTTGGATTTTCAGAAAAACGACTTTCATCGACCGCTATGGGTTGTTTTGTTTTCGAACTTACTTAAGGTTGGTTTGACGCAGCTTTAAATTCTTTTCTATGCTGAGCTAGTCTAAAAAGGTCTACACACCATTCACAACCTAAATCCCTAATAATTTGACTAATATAGCTTTGTCTAGGTCTTCCTACTCTATTTTTACTTGGTAGTCTATAATCAAAGACCTTACTAAATAGTTCCTCATTTCTTAACTGATGCCCTGATGCTTAAGCAACGAATCGCTACCAACATACCAGACCGCTAAATAATTGTGAGTTATGTCATGGTGACGTTTATTAAATTATATGTTATGGTAAGGCTTAATCAACGAATCGCTACCAACATACCAGACCGCTAACTAATTGTGAGTTATGTCATGGTGACGTTTATTAAATTATATGTTATGGTAAGGCTTAAGCAACGAATCACTACCAACATGCCAGACCGCTAACTAATTGTGACTTATGTTATGGTGACGTTTATTAAATTATATGTTATGGTAAGGCTTAAGCAACGAATCGCTACCAACATGTCTACATACCCTTTACAAGGTAAATCTCTAGTAATTTGACTAATATAGCTTTGTCTAGGCCTTCCTACTCTATTTTTATTTGGTAGTCTATAATCTAAGACTTTACTAAATAGTCCCTCATGTCTTAACTGGTGCCCTATCATTCTATCTCTCCTGACCTTTAATTGTTTCCACATATAGGGTTCCTCACCTATCCTTCACTTCTTCTATTGTTACTCTATCTGTCCAACTAATCTTTAACATTCTCCTATAACTTTAGCTGTTTATGCACTTCTACACAATTGTCATCTCTACCGGTCCGTGTCTCATAACTCCGTTTATTTAAACAGGTATCCTTCTATCTTACTTTCATTTAGTAATTTATCAATTGTTTACAAACACTATTACCAGACGCTGGTGTCTTCAAATACCAACTAATTCTATTTATTTAGGATACATAAATGTTCCTTAATCTATTGTTGTCACCTTTAAGTAGTTTAGTTTGGTTGACAAGCTACAGTTACCATTTATCTAGTACCATATGTCGAAAGGTCGGACATAAATCAATCATTTCTTTATTTTATTTACTTATTATTACAGTTTAAATTAATATTTACTATCGCTTTAACATCAGTCTTCAAAAAATGATATATTACACAGCCTGTAAGGCGTGACTTTCACATTATCCTTATTTATTATTTACCACCAACTGGACGGTCACAAACAAAGGGTCGAAGTTGACACTTTCCCTTTCACATTAATCTCTACAAAACATCGTATTATAAGTATCTTATGATTTAAGCTTTTGTATGCCCTGTTCTTAATGCTACCTATTGAGATATCGTAATTAACAGAAACAAAAAGGTTTCACACCATTTTACGAAATAAAGAAAGTCATACTACCGGAGTCGAGTAAATAAACGAAATTTTTACTTCCTTAATGTCAGAAATGTTCTTATGTCTTTCAGCAATTCCTTAAATCTTTAGTAGATATTTTTATCTTTTAATGTTGCAAGGTCATAGTGCCTTTCCATTCCGTTTTAAAAAATTTTTAAATTTAAGTCCAGTTTTTATAATTACTGTATTGTAATTAGTGTCTAGATCTGCTTCTGGGTAGCTTCTACAGTCTTTTACGTGATTCCTAATCCGTTGTTGAACAAAAATGTAACGTATTTGGTATCTCCTTATGTCTCCTAGTATCTCTCACGTGTATCGTTTTCTAGCCTGATATTGAAATAATGTGTTTATGATGGTTAAATTATTTTTGTGGCAAAATCAGCCCATTTCCCCTGTCATTTTTCATACCTAAACCAATTAAACTTTCTACTCCTCATTTCCTACCTTCAGCTACCACTGCATTAAAATTTGCCGTAACTATTAAATTACCGTGTCATTCTACGAATCTACGCATGTCTTCGACATCTTTATATTGGTTCTACTTCCTCCTTAATGTAACTAGAGGTAGGCATGTGTACTTGTATTATTACTGTATTACTGGTTTAGGTTCTAATTTAACTACAAATACCCTTTCGTTTCATAATAAGTATTTTTTACACAGTGCCCTATCTTTTTTGCATAACTATCCCTACGTCCGAATTTCCTTTCTCTAATCCGGTATGAATTACCCTAAAGTTTCCGCTCCAGAAATCTCCTGTCTCTGGCCACCGAATTTCATTAATCCTTACTATGTCTAATGCTAACCTATCTATTTCAATTTTCAGATTTTTTATGTACGCGCCTCATGTTTCTGATATTCCACACTCCGGCTCGCAAAATGATCCCGCCTCTTTTAAACTTTTCAATCAAATGCTCTGAAGTAACTCTCTCGGAAATCCAAATTGGGGACTATTTTAACTCCGGAATCTATGACCCCATAGGATATCATCTTAATAAACATTTATAATACATGGTGTTCTTGGGAGGTAATGTGGTGGTTTCCTGTTGCCTTCCACATTGCAGTATTGTGTCTTACAAAACCATACCGACTTCTATGGTCTCTGTTACTCAAAGTACCAAAAGAGCAGTTGCTCTCTTTCGTAAACCTGTCGTTGTCTTGTATCTCACTAAAGACCCCACTAATTTGATAAAACTTGTAGTTCGGCTATTCATCTCACTAAAACATGCAAGTCATTCTACCCATTCTAGTATTCTGGAACTTCCTCAAAGTGCAGATCCGTTCAGAATAGTATCTTTTGGAAAAGAATGACATACGCTTAACTATATATGATAGGAATAATAGTTTTATCGATACAGTAATTCTGAAACTACATGAGCACTAAAACCTTGCTGTGATAATTTTAAGTTTATATTGATCAAAATGTCTACTCTACAGATCGGAGCTATGTCTCTTTATTGCCTACGACTATAGCACTTTCAAGAAAAAATCTACAAAACCGTATATCAATTTATAAAACTTCTAAAATAAGAAAGGTGCAAAACATATGATTCTATTTCAGAATTTAGAGGTTTGTATGCCATATTTGTACTGAGAACCTAACATATCTCTAAATATTTTTCAAATATGCTCTGTTCGTATGGCTATAACTTGAACTAGCTAAAAATTTAATTAGGTTCATGATAAGGGCGTAATCCGCCGTTCTCCAACTGTTTGGACACTCTGTATATATTATTTTAGGACTAAAAATCTATTAAGTATATACTCTTGTGCTACCTTTCCTTACTCTTTTTTTGAATTCCATTGGGTATACTGCAGGCAAGGTATTACAACAAATCACGTATCTTGCTAAAGTTTAACAATTTTTCAAAACTAAGCTATACCCTTATTATAAATACTCCCTGTAAGTTTGTTGTGGTTTATTTTGTATTTTTCTTAATTTTCTTTGGGAATTAAACCACTCATAGTTGTTAAAATCGTCTTTATTTACGTTTTGATCCATGACCTAGGATCGTTGTCAGAAGGATAAAAATTTCAAGTTTGAAATTTATGATATAAATTGAAGGTGACTTTGATTTATTAATGTTCCATTTAAATACATAGGTGAAAATTTTAAAGTTTAGAAGAGTGAGTACCTTCAATTTTTGTTGCGCCCTGGGAGCGACTTTGAGGTAGCCAATACGCTTAGCATGAAATCAGCTGATTAATATATATCTAGTTAAATTTCATATAAATTCAATAACTTGAGAATTGGAAAACATTTGTTAACATGTTTCTATTTGTACGATTGAGGGGATGATTATTAAATAAGTGTGCGACTACATTACCGTAAGGCTTAAGCAGCCGTTTTATATATATATTATATATTGAGTAAGAAAGTACCCTATTTTTACGATATTCAGTAATATGTGAAGGGGATTAAGTAGCCCTCACATACCACTGAACATCGTGGAAATTGGGTAGTTTTCTTCCTCAAGATAAATTTAAAAGGACTACTGCTTAAGCCTTACGGTAACGTAATCGCACACTTCTCTAATAACCATCCCCTCGGTCCTATAAATAGAAACATGTTAAAAAATGTCTTCCAATCCTCAAGTTATTGAATTTATATGATGTTTAACAATATAAAAATTAATCAGCTGATTTCACGTTAAGTATATTAACAACATCAAAGTCGCTCCCAGGGCACAACACAAATTGAAGGCATTCATTCTTCTAAACTTTAAAATTTTTACCTAATGTATTCAAATCAAACATTAATAAATCAAAGTCATCTTCAACTTATGTCATAAATGCCAAACCTAAAATTCTTATTATTTTGACCATAGGTTAGATATGGTTAGTATAGATAAGCCACTTCAATAATAAGGCTTGTTGATGTATTTTTGCGTTATCTGTGCGGATTGTATTACCACTAATGGTTAAAATATTTGCTAAGGTTTGAATCCACACTAACATATAGGTTAAAAACCTAGCTGGTGTCCAATTACCAGCTATTTTTAAAACTCTGTTTATGTTACAAATGTCAACTTTTATTACCTAAAATCAACAGTTTGCGAAGTATTTGATTTTGAACTGAAGTTTACAAACAGCTAGGAGTATTTGGTTGGTAAGGTTAATCTAGAAATGGCAATGATAGGGAAGGAGCAATTGCTATTATGTAGCAATACCGATAGCAGTGTAGCGGTTATGTAATAAACAGAGAAGATACGACAAACTACTTAATAAAGAATATAAATACCTTAAATCCTGTGCCGCACTGAGCAAGAAAAATCACACACAAAAGGTAGCGGACACCCAAGAACACGCGCACTTCGTGTGGTGTCGCTTTCAGGACTCTCGTTCGACTGTCTTCTGTTACCGTCCGAGTACGACTCATGTTACTTAACGCACTCGCACTACCGCATAAGGTTTCACTCAAACTGTAGGGTACCCGCACTAATAGTATTTATTGTCACCACTGCTAAATTGTTCAATAATGACGTAACAGACCGCCCACCAAATTCATAGAACTTTGAAAAGGAGGGAAGTAGGTTGGGTGAAGGAAATCACATGGGATTTGGCCTTGCTAGAAAAAAAGTAACGAAAGATATGGTGGTACACTACAGCGAGCGATATCACCAACTATGCAAAATAAAAATATATATGTAAATAAACAAATATTTAAAAATAATATACTGCCATACATGTAAGAAATGTGAATATACATCTAAGCATAAAACAAAACTAAAATACCGGTAGCGGTACTAGTTTGACCAAGGGCGTTTTAATGTGCCATGTGCAGTTTTGATTTCAGCGACACGTATAATACCGTCCGCACCGGGAAAGGTATTAATGATACGACCAAACTTCCTTTGAAGTGGAGAAAGTTGGCCGTCCTTGATGAGGACAATAGTGTCCTTTTCAACTTGTCGAACACCTACCTTAGAGTGCCATTTAACCTTGTGATTGAGAGTATGTAAGTATTCATGGCTCCAGCGAGTCCAAAAATCTTGGTGGAGTTTTTGCAGGAGTTTCCACCTGCTCTTTAATGATAAAAAGTTGTTTGAATGGTCCTCATCTGGCGGTGCAGAAAGAGGTTTCATAGTTAGGAAATGACCTGGTGATAAGCAACGCAAGTCATTTGGATCCGAACTCATAGCGCAGAGTGGCCTTGAATTTAAAACAGATTCAATTTGAGTAAGAACTGTGTAAAGTTCTTCAAAGGTAAGTTTTTGTTTGCGGATTACGCGAGCTAGGTGTGTCTTTACCAACTTAACACCGCTTTCCCACAAGTCACCGAAGTGAGGGGCGCTAGGTGGATTAAACGACCACTTTATATTTTCTGAGGTTACTGCAGTATGCAGATAACTCGTAAGCTGACGATAGGCACCTACAAAATTAGTTCCGCAATCACTAAATATTTGAGAACAGCGTCCTCGACGTGCTATAAATCGTCGCAAAGCAGCAAGAAACGCGTCTGCCGACAAATCCGAAACAAGTTCAACATGTGCTGCCTTAGTGGCAAAACAAATAAAAATACAAATATAGGCGTTAAGAGTTTTAGAGCCTTGTAGGCGGCTAGCCTTTATAAAAAGAGGGCCAGCAAAATCAACATCAACAATACTGAACGGTTTGATTTGAGTAATACGTGCTGCCGGTAGGTCTCCCATAGGAGTAGTTACCAGGATCGGTCTGGTACGAAAACATCTATGACATGGATTGAATTTTTAATAGAAATGATCCAGAAATTCTGTTGGATAAGATACGCTGTGGTATTAACACCGGGATGGTAATACCTTTCATGTGTTGACCAAATGATAAGTTCGGTTAATCTATGCCGCTGAGGCAATAACGCAGAAAACTTTTCGAAATTGGGAAGCGAAGAATGTGTCAAGCGCCCACCTACTCTTAAGATATTTTGTGGATCAACAAATGGAGAAAGTCTTCGCAAGGTTTTAGGTAATTTACGTTTTGCCTTGATCGAAGCTATTTCCTTTGAAAAGGTAACATTTTGTACATGCCGAACGATAATCATAAGAGCATTGTGTAATTCAATGTCTGTTAAGGGACCCGTATGACGTTGAGCCGTGGGTTTAGAAAATCTATAAATGTAAGCTACGATGCCTTGGATTTTATATAACGTAGTTACCTCATCAATTGAGGTTAACAATGTTGGTTGAGGGAGCCATGAGTCTCTAGGGTAGTGAAGTCAATCTGGCCCCGCCCACTACAGCGAACATGAAATAACCACGCTTGGCATTAATCCCCGAGATGCAGGATCAGCCGGATTATGTGAAGATTTAATATAAAACCATCGACTAGATGCAATGATTTCTTGAATGGGGTTAACACGGTTTGCCACAAAAGTTTTCCAACGAAAAGGTGGAGAACGTATCCAAGTGAGAGCGACCGTAGAATCACTCCACGCTGAAACATCAGAGATTTCAATCGAACCTTGATAAAACCGAATGGTAAAAGATAGTAAATCGGTTAATAAAACGGCGGCACATAATTTCAAGCGTGAAATTGAAATGCCCTTAATTGGAGCTACTTTTGTTTTAGCGGTTAGAAATTGTACAGTTATTTCTCTAGCAGTTTGATTTATGAACTGGAATTATACTACCGCTGCATATTCTACCTCGCTAGAATCGCAAAACCCATGCAAATGACAAGTAAAAGGATCCGAAGGGGGTAAACAACGTGGTAACTTTAATGAAGATAATAACGGCAACTCTTCTTGATACTGCTGCCATTGAGACGAAATGTCTGTTGGTGAGATGTCTTCTCAATTTAAACCTAACATCCACAGATGCTGAATTAGGCGTTTTGCAAAAAGTGTTAGTGGGGCTAAAAACCCTAATGGATTATATATTCTGGCAACTTGCGAAAGTATGTTGCACTTTGTACATATTGGGTTTAATAGTTTAATCCGAA
The DNA here is from genome assembly GCA_036346225.1 of Platerodrilus igneus. NCBI lineage: Eukaryota > Metazoa > Arthropoda > Insecta > Coleoptera > Lycidae > Platerodrilus > Platerodrilus igneus. The sequence continues at coordinate 12,469,499 of JARFIW010000791.1, forward strand.
AAGAGGCAATATCTTCTGTAGGTGACCATTGAAGACCTAATATTTTTATTGATTCGTCAGAATCGAAATCGAGTGAAGTTAATTGGCAAAAATCTGACGGAATGCCTTCCAAAATGGAAGCTGAATTAGAATTCCATTTTTGAAGTTCAAAACCAGCTAAATGTAAAGGTCGAATAAGTTGATTTTTGATTTCTCGGGCCGATTGTATAGAATCTTCACCGGCGACGAAATCGTTGTTACGTCATCATCGAACATTCATTGGAATTTGTGACAATAAACACGAGTGGTGCGGGTGTCCTGCAGTTTTGAGTGAAACATTTATACCGACAGTAACAGTGCATAAAGTGAGTCGCATTCGAACCCTTGCAGAAGCCGGTTGTATTAGAGCTTTTGAAAGCGAGACCGACACCATTTCGTGCGTGTTACTGGTTCTCCGTCCGAAAGCTTTTGTGTGTGAACGTCTATTGCCCACAGCGGCACAGGATAAAAGGTATTTATACCCTTCATTAAGTAGTTTGGTGTAGTTGTTTAATTATTACATAACCGCTCCACCGCTATTGTTATTGCTACAAAAGCAATTGGTCCTTCCCTATAATAGCATATTTATATCATCTCCTCCTTAACCCCATTAATCATTGGTCCTAAAGTCGATCCGAATTCACCAGTCTTATGGTATACGCATGTCTTAAATTAAATATTATTTTGCATTTCAGCGAGCGTTTTTAATTAATTAATGATTTAGCTTTAAATTTGTGTTCAAGCTCCATATGTAGCGGGTTAAAATGTGTAAATATTATTTATACTGTCTTTAGATTAAATTAAGCGATTTCGCCGTAATTAAAACCGGCAAGCGTTTTAATTACAAACAAATCCTTAATATAAAATTTGTTAGTTTTCAGTTTTAAATTTATTTTAGCGGTATAAAGCACACAGCAACCTGAAAATTATAGTCGCTTTATACTTCTTAAATAAGAAAGGAAAGGGATTTGCTTTGTATTTAAAAGCTATTGTACGTTTTAGTATCACATGCAACCCTTTTCGGTCGGTTTGCTGTAAAATATTGAACATCTGCAGAGGAATAAGGTTATAAAGTTGCATCTTTCGGCAAATATGTTAAAACCACATGTTTCTGTGTGCTTTGATGTAAAGGCCGACCGTAACCGTAAGCTGTACATCTTATCTTTACGCTTTGTTTGACGAACCGTTAGTGATAAAACGTGATTTATTGGTTTATACGCTGTCTTACCTTTTCGTGCTTTGAACAAATCATAATATTTTAATATTTCTCAGCCCACATTTGAACTTTGCGGTTTTACAACATTTTATTGTAGGCCTTTCACAATAACAGTCACTATGGCTCCGAAGAAGGCACATGTAGTAGAACTAGAATTACTGAAAACACGTATTATAGAAATGTTTGATCTTAGTAACGCTATACAAAGTGACCCAACTTTAAAAACGTTGTTCCTTATTCAAACAAGGGGTGTACATGACCTTTATACAAATTTCAATAAAACTTTAGTTGACGTCTTAGCTTCGTGTGACGATGTAGAATCATTAAATTACAAGGCCTTACGGAAGGAAGTAGATTCCGCTTATTTTTGCATACTGCTGCATCTCGAAACGATGCAAGAAATGAAAGCACCACAAATCATCGAAAATGCTCCAAGCAGCACGGTATCAAAATTGGTACCGTTAAAGCTCCCAAGTTTTAATAATGAGGTAACTGAGTTCACGTTTTTCATCGATTTATTTGACGGTCTGGTCTATAATAACGCGTCGCTGTCCAATATCGAAAAATTAAATTATCTTATCAGTTGCTGTACCGGGGAGTCTTTAAAAATCGTTAAATCTGTACCCATTTCGGGGGATAACTTTATTATTTCCTATAACGCCTTGCGTGAGCGATTTAGCAAACCGCGTTTATTGGCAACTTTGCATTGGAAAGCAATGAAAGACTTTCCACCTTTAAAATCAGAAGACCCTAAGAAACTTAGGGCACTTATTGATTGTTTTTCAGAGAACCTTGCTGTTCTAACTAACTTAAAGTTTCCCACGGAACATTGGAACTTTATTCTGGTCGATTGTCTTTTAGAAAAACTCGATCCGTTCACTAGAAAACGCTTCGAACTCCAATCGGATCCGAGGCAAATACCTAATTTCGAGGATTTGAGATATTTTTTAACCCAACAATGTGCAGCGTTGGAAACCTTTTCTTCAACCGCACCTGTTTCTTATTCGACGACTGTCCATACATCTCACACATCAGTGCCTAAGAAATCCTCAGCGTTTCAATTTAAACCAAAGGTTTCTTCTAACGTAGTTTCACTGGACACACCAAGTAGCTCCAGTGACTCAAAGAATTCATTTTCGCACCATTGTCCTTCTTGCAAGGGCAATCACTTAATTTACAGATGTCAATCGTTTCTAAAGAAAACTCCGACAGAACGTTTCGACATTGTCAAACGCTTACGCCTTTGTTTAAATTGCTTACGAACAGACCATGCGTCCATGCAATGCAAATCTTATAATTTCTGTCGAACTTGCGCCAAGCCGCATCATACCTTGCTACATTTTGAACCGCAACCTGCTTCTAGCCGTTCATCTGAACCGATCGCTACACCTATGCATAAAAATGCCAATAGGACGCAGTCAGCCTCTCCTATTCCGGCAAATGTTTTGTATTCACAGACGAATCCAAATTTTGGGGTTACTGTCTTACTCTCCACTGCTGTTGTGGAAGTTCAAGATCCTTCTGGTAGATACAAACCGATCAGGGTACTCTTAGACCCTGGCTCTCAAGCAAGCTTTATTCAAGACGATTGCGTGAGCAAACCTTGGCTTCCACGCATACGTTCTCAAGTTCCGATTTATGGACTTGGGCAGACAACTTCAGCAGTCAATAGGGGTGCCGTCAGCTGCACCATTCGCTCTATGTTAGACTCTGAAAAATCTCTAGAAGTCACAACTTTTGTGCTTTCGTCAATATCTGGCAAATTACCCAGCGTTGAAGTTCCTAATAATTGGGAACACTTATGCGGCCTGCACTTTGCAGACCCGACCTGGAACTCTCCAGGAACCATTGACATGCTCCTCGGAGCAGATGTTTATCCGTTCATCATCAATGGCGGTGTTATACATGGCAAGTTTCTTCAGCCTGCCGCCATAAATACAATTTTTGGTTGGACTATTATTGGTCCCACAAAAAGCTTGCAGTCTGACATTGTCCAAGCATTTTTTACTTCTGTAGAAGATCCTATCGACCAGACCCTAAGGCGGTTTTGGGAGATAGAAGAACTGCCATCCAAGCCTTATACTTCTCCAGAAGAAGAAAAGGCAGATTTGATTTTTGAAAACACGTTTTCTCGTGACCCTAGCGGTCGTTTTATTGTTGCGTTACCGTTCAACGATACTTTGCCCGTTTTTCATAATTCCTTTGACACGGCTAAAAAAAGACTATTTTCGTTGGAGCGCAAATTGCATGCTCAACCGGAGCTACGCGCCCAATACAACAATTTCATGCAGGACTATCTTGATGCGGGTCATATGGCATTACTCGATTCTCCGCCCGTTGGGAACGATAAATATTTTTACCCCATCACCCTGTGTTTAAAGAGGAAGGTCATACTTCTAAAATTCGTGTGGTTTTTGACGCCTCTGCAAAGGCTAAAAACAACGTGTCACTTAATGACACTCAATTGGCTGGACCTAGTCTCCAAAATGACATTTCGTCAATCTTATTGAAACTTCGTACTCATCGTTTCGTTTTTACTTGTGATGTTCGCCAAATATATCGACAAATTTTGGTTACCGAAAAACATCGAAAGTTTCAATTAATTGTTTGGCGGTTCTCCGCAGAAGAACCCATTCAGACTTATCAGCTTAATACAGTGACCTATGGTATTAAGTCATCGCCTTATCTAGCATTAAAAACTCTTCAGCAATTAGCCATTGACGAAGGCAAAAGGTTTCCGTTAGCCGCTGAAGCTATACGGTCAAATCTATATATTGATGATTTCGTCGCCGGTGGAGATTCTATACAATCGGCCCGCGAAATTAAAGATCAACTTATCCGACTTTTACATTTGGCTGGTTTTGAACTTCGAAAATGGAGTTCTAATTCAGTTTCTATTTTGGAAGGCATTCCGTAAGATTTTTGCCAATATACTTCTCTCGATTTCGATTCTGACGAATCAATAAAAATATTAGGTCTTCAATGGTCACCTACAGAAGATATTTTCTCATTTCGGGTTAAACCATTAAACCCAATATGTACAAAGCGCAACATACTTTCGCAAGTTGCCAGAATATATGATCCATTAAGATTTTTAGCACCACTAACACTTTTTGCAAAACGCCTAATCCAGCATCTGTGGATGTTAGGTTTAAATTGGGATGACATCCCACCAGCAGACATTTCGTCTCAATGGCAGCAATACCAAGAAGAGTTGCCGTTATTATCGTCATTAAAGTTACCACGTTGTTTACCCCCTTCGGATCCTTTTACTTGTCATTTGCATGGGTTTTGCGATGCTAGCGAGGTAGGGTATGCAGCGGTAGTGTATTTCAGTTCATAAATCAAACTACTGGAGAAATAACTGTACAATTTGTAACCGCTAAAACAAAAGTAGCTCCAATTAAGCGCATTTCAATTCCACGTTTGGAATTATGTGCCGCCGTTTTATTAACCGATTTACTTTCTTTTACCATTCGGTCTTATCAAGGCTTGATTGACATCTCCGATGTTTCAGCGTGGAGTGATTCTACGGTCGCTCTCACTTGGATACGTTCTCCACCTTTTCGTTGGAAAACTTTTGTGGCAAACCGTGTTAGCCACATTCAAGAAAGCATTGCACCTAGCCGATGGTTTTATATTAAATCTTCGCATAATCCGGCTGATCCTGCATCTCGGGGATTAATGCCAAGCGCGGTTATTTCATGTTCGCTATGGTGGGCGGGGCCTGAATGGCTTCACTACCCTAGTGACTCGTGGCCGCCTCAACCAACATTGTCAACCTCAATTGCTGAGGTAACTACGGAAAAGAAGATCCTAACATTTGTCGCTCAAACAGATCCAAACGTCATTGACATTTTACTAAGTCGCTTTTCATCGTTATATAAAATCCAAGGCATCGTGGCTTACATTTATAGATTTTCTAAACCCATGGCTCAACGTCATACGGGTCCCTTAACAGACATTGAATTACACAATGCTCTCATGGTTATCGTCCGGCATGTACAAAATGTTACATTTTCAAAGGAAATAGCTTCGATCAAGGCAAACCGTAAGTTACCTAAAAGCTTGCGAAAACTTTCTCCATTTGTTGATCCACAAAACATCTTAAGAGTAGGTGGGCGCTTGACACATTCTTCGCTTTCCTATTTCGAAAAGTTTCCTGCGTTATTGCCTCAGCGGCACCGATTAACCGAACTTATCATTCGGTCAACTCACGAAAGGTATTACCATCCCGGTGTTAATACCACAGCGTATCTTATCCAACAGAATTTCTGGATCCTTTCTATTAAAAATTCAATCAGAAATTATTTATCATCTTGTCATAGATGTTTTCGTACCAAACCGGTCCTGGTAACTCCCCCTATGGGAGACCTACCGGCAGCACGTATTACCCAAATCAAACCGTTCAGTATTGTTGGTGTTGATTTTGCTGGCCCTCTTTTAATAAAGGCTAACCGCCTACGAGGCTCTAAATTTCTTAAGGCCTATATTTGTATTTTTGTTTGTTTTGCCACTAAGGCAGCACATATTGAACTTGTGTCGGATTTGTCGGCAGACGCGTTTCTTGCCGCTTTGCGACGATTTATAGCACGTCGAGGACGCTGTTCTCAAATATTTAGTGATTGCGGTACTAATTTTGTAGGTGCCTATCGTCAGCTTATGAGTTATCTGCATAGTGCAGTAACCTCAGAAAAAATAAAGTGGTTGTTTAATCCACCTAGCGCTCCTCACTTCGGTGGCTTGTGGGAAAGCGGTGTTAAGTCGGTAAAGACACACCTAGCTCGCGTAATCGGCGAACAAAGAGTTACCTTTGAGGAACTTTACACAGTTCTTACACAAATTGAATCTGTTCTAAATTCAAGGCCACTCTGCGCTTTGAGTACGTTGCGTTGCCTAACACCAGGTCATTTCCTAACTATGGAGCCTCTTTCTGCACCACCAGATGAGGACCATTCAACCAACGTTTTACCATTAAAAAGCAGGTGGAAACTCCTGCAAAAACTCCACCAAGATTTTTGGGCTCGCTGGAGCCATGAGTACTTACATACTCTGAACCAGAAAGTTAAATGGCACTCTAAGGTAGGTGTCCGACAAGTGGAAAAGGACACTATTGTCCTCATCAAGGACGACCAGCTTTCTCCACTTCAATGGAAGTTTGGTCGTATTATTAATACTTTTCCCGGTGCGGACGGTATTATACGTGTCGCTGAAGTCAAAACGGCACATGGCACACTAAAACGACCTTTGGTCAAACTAGCGCCGCTACCGGTATTTTAGTTTTATTTTTTATGTTTAGATGTATATACATACTTCTTACATGTATCGTAGTATATTATTTTTACATATTTGCTTATTTACATTTTTTTTTTGCATAGTTGGTAATATCGCTCGCTGTAGTGTACCACCCTATCTTTCGTTACCTGTTTTCCTAGCAAGGTCAAATCCCATGTGATTTCCTTCACCCAACCTACTTCCCTACTTTTCAAAATTCTATGAATTTGGTGGGCGGTATGTTACGTCATCATCGAACATTCATTGGAATTTGTGACAATAAACACGAGTGGTGCGGGTGTCCTGCAGTTTTGAGTGAAACATTTATACCGACAGTAACAGTGCATAAAGTGAGTCGCATTCGAACCCTTGCAGAAGCCGGTTGTATTAGAGCTTTTGAAAGCGAGACCGACACCATTTCGTGCGTGTTACTGGTTCTCCGTCCGAAAGCTTTTGTGTGTGAACGTCTATTGCCCACAGCGGCACAGGATAAAAGGTATTTATACCCTTCATTAAGTAGTTTGGTGTAGTTGTTTTATTATTACATAACCGCTCCACCGCTATTGTTATTGCTACAAAAAGCAATTGGTCCTTCCCTATAATAGCATATTTATATCATCTCCTCCTTAACTCCATTAATCAATCGTCAATATATAGATTTGACCGTATAGCCTCAACGGCTAACGGAAACCTTTTGCCTTCATCAATGGCTAATTTCTGAAGGGTTTTTAATGCTAGATAAGGCGATGACTTAATACCAATGGTCACTGTATTAAGCTGATAAGTCTGAATGGATTCTTCTGCGGAGAATCACCAAACAATTAACTGAAATTTTCGATGTTCTTTGGTTACCAAAATTTGTCAATACATTTGGCGAACATTACAAGTAAAACGAAACGATGAGCACGAAATTTAAGTAAGATTGACGAAATGTCATTTTGGAGACTAGCTCCAGCCAATTGAGTGTCATTAAGTGACATGTTGTTTTTAGCCTTTGCAGAGGCGTCAAAAACAACACGAACTTTAAAAGTATGACCTTCCTCTTTAAACACAGGGTGATGGGGTAAAAAATAATTATCGTTCCCAACGGGCGGAAATTCGAGTAATGCCATATGACTCGCATCAAGATAGTACTGCATGAAATTGTTGTATTGTGCGCGAGTTAAAGTTCGGGCCTTTGGAGCTGGTTTTTTAAAAACACTTTGAATCTTTAACACATTTTTATTACTAAGTTAAACAGAAATTACATTGAAATTTGGAATAGCTGGTTCATAATAACATTAATAAAAATAATTTAATTGTACTGCTGAGTAGCTCAAACAACGAAGTATGGAGTTTGAAGACTGACTGCCGGGCATTGAGCTCCCGGGCCTTTTATAATAACCTGCCCCTCACACGGCTGTGAGAACTTGCAGATCTCATGTCTGCGTTTCTCTTTATTGTACACTTTATTACAATGTAACAACTTAATTCTAAGTAATTGCGGTCTGTTGACCGCCTGTGACCTGCCACCTGCAGTATCACTGCCCTCACGGATGCAAAGTTGCATTCCGTTCTCATGAACTGTCGATAACCTCTCTGGGTTATCCTTGTGTTACAATGTTGCATTGAACTTATACTTTTACTTAATAATTTCTAATAATTCATATTAGATTCAATACATCAATATATATATATAGGTAATTGGGGGATACATAACTTACATCAATATATATAGGTAATTGGGGGATACATAACTCCTCCCACCGTAAATGAAAAATTAAGGGTTTTCTTAATTTTTAAATACATAAAATACATTATTTAAAATTCATTGTTTCTAAGGGTATACTTATTGTTTCCTTTTTTCTCTTTGTTTCCTTAAATCTAGAACTGTTTCCTTCATTCTTATATCTAAGGTACATTTTGTATAATACATACATGATTACAAAAATTACTAAAATGATCAATACAATTGTACAAACACTTATATTATTATAATGTAACTTTGGCGTTTTGATTTCACTTAATTGTTCTTTATAACTTTCCACTAATTTCACGGCGTGGTTGAGGTCGTCTAAGTCTAGATGCTCTAACTTCATAGGTTTCTTGTTTATTTCTTCGTCTTCTTGTTGTATCTTGAACTGTAGTTCCGGTAGGTTTGCAAGTTTCTTTGTTGCTATGGGATCTTGATAAACTCTGATAACTTCATCTTTCAATTTCACATAACAGTCTTCTTTGAGGGTAATTAGTTTGCTTCCGATTAATGCTTGGTTATTTTCATCTTGGTTGCAGTGGATGGTTGCTATTACTTCTGTTGGGAAAATGGCTATCCATTTGTTATCTGTAACTTTTTGAATTTTCATATTAGTCATTTGCACTTGTTTGGTTTCACAGTTTTCGTAATGATTTGAGAATTTTAATAGTTGTACTTCACAAGGGCTGTCTTCTTTAATGGTGGTTGTCGTCATCGATTGACATAAATATTGGTTTGGTGTTACTTCAGTACATTTTTCGTTTGTATAACCATATCTCAGTTCATTTAGGGATAGGAATTTGGTTTTGGGTATGATTACTTGGTATGTGCTAGTAACTTTTGTTGGAAAAGCAAATAAATGATAATATTGATAATTGTTACTTTCTACTATCGGGATTTCTATCAAAAATATTATTTCGTTATTCTTAATGTTGCTAAAATTTGTTGCATTAAAGTAAGGTTGGATATTATTTGAGTAAATATTGTATTTTGTATACTGCCTAGTTTATTGGTAGTATACTGGGGTTGTTATATTTATCTTATGTTATTATTTGGTTGTCCGTTCTACCTGGGTGGAGGTTGACGGTAAGGGTGATGATTGTCCATCTGAAATTACAGGGTGTCTTAGGTTTTTTAAATGAATGTATTTCGTTATTTTACCGTTGTCTACTACTGCTATGTTTTTATCTGATATTTTCTTAATTTTAAATGGTCCTAAATTTCTGGGTGCTGTTTTATGTCGCTTGCTTTGAAAGTTTTTCTCATATACGGTTTGTCCTATTGAAAATTTATTTGAGTCGGTATTTTTGTTTCGGGTTGTGGTGATACGTTCTTTATCGTTTTCTAATTTATCTTTTACCTTGTCATAAGTTATTTTAGTTTTTGTTTGTGGTCTTTCGCATATTGTTGATATACTTCTTTATTGTAGTGTATGTCATAGGGATTTCGTGAATCTGAATGTCCTAATGTTAATTCTAAGGGTGTAAAATTTGTTGATGAGTGAATTGTGTTATTATAGGCGATTAGTGCGTATGACATTAAATTGGTTATATGTTCCTTTTTATAATTTATTCTTAATAATCGAATTTGTTCTAACAGGGTTAAATGTAATCGTTCAATTAGTCCGTTTGATTCAGGGTGGTTTTCCGTTATGAAATGAATTTTTATTTTGTGAAGTTCTAACGTGTTTTGTATTGTCTCATTTTTAAATTCGCTACCATTGTCTAAAGTGATTGATTCGGGTGTTCCGTAAAATGTGAAATATTGCAAAAATCCTTGGGTCACGTCAATGCTATTTTTGGATGTGATTGGTATTGCTTGGTCTATTTTTGTAAATGCGTCTACAATTGTCAGATAGTTTTGAGCTTCTACTACTAGAGTATCGGCATGTAGTTTTTGAAATGGTTTGTCGGGTGTTTGGGTTAACATTAAAGGTATCTTTGGGGGTTTCCTGTCGTATTTCGCTCTGTCACATAGTTCGCATTGGTTAATAAAATCTGTGGTCAAGTCCTTCATGTCTTTAAAATAATAACGTCTTATGAGTTGTTTTATTGTTTCGTTGATTCCACGATGGTTGGTTTTTCCTTCGTGTTGATTTCTAATTACATCGTTTATTTCGTCAGGGTCGTCTAGTGTTATTAGTTTTCTAGTACATCTGATGAGTTCAGGTCCAGAGTTATTAAATAGTTTAATGTATAATTCTGAAAATCTTTGGTATAAATGTTCGGTGTTGAAATAAAAATAAAATCGTATTTTATCGGGGGTGTATTCTTTTAAAATTTTAATTATTTGTTCCTCGTTGTCATCTTTAGTTATTTGAATGTGGTATATTTTTTTATTGTCTACTTTTGTATATTTTACTGGGTTGGGGTTATTTAAAACTTCGGTTATTATAAATTGGTTGGGTTTCATATCGATTGCCTCGTTTAAAATTTTAATCGCGTTTTTTGGTTCTTCGTTTTGTGTCGAATGTATTGTGTCGATCTCGTCTGGATCTTCCCTTATTTCTGCTTCGTCTACGTTTCCTATAATGGATTCCGTTTCTAATGCATTGAGTTGGATTCGGCTTAAAGCGTCTGCGTTGTTGTTATAGATTCCTTTTTTATATATAATTTCGTAATCATACTCTTCGAGTCTGATTCTCCATCTTTTAATTTTGAATTTGGTTCTTTCAGTTTGCATAACCATACTAGTGGTCTATGGTCGGTATATATGTAAAATTTTCTTCCGTATAGGTAAGGTCTAAAATATTTTGTTGCCCAAATTATGGCTAATAATTCTTTTTCTATAGTGCTATATTTTTGTTCGGTTTCATTTAGGGTTCTGGATGCGTAGCTGATAGGTTTATCGCTACCTACTTTTCCTTGGCTCAATACTGCGCCTAATGCTACATTCGATGCGTCTGTCGTCAGTATAAATGGTTTTGTAAAGTCTGGGTATTCTAATACAGGGTGATTAGTTAATATGTTTTTGATTTTGTCTACGGCTTTAATGAATTCTGGGGTGTGTTCAATTTTGTTTCCCTTTTTTAAACAATTTGTCAGGGGTTTGGTTATCTGAGCGTAACCTTTAATGAATTTGCGGTAGTAACCACTAAGTCCTAGAAATCCTTTAATTTCTTTGTTTGTTTTTGGCAATGGGTAATTTAGAACTGTCTGGATTTGGCAATACTCCTTGGGGTGTTATTACATGTCCTAAAAATGATACTTGTTTTTGTAAAAATTCACTTTTGTCTAATTGTACTTTAAAATGTGCTTGTCTAAGTCTTTCGAATACTTCCTTCAATCTTTCTATGTGTTCTACCAGTGATGTGGAATAAACTATGATGTCGTCAAGGTATACAAGGCATTTCTCATTGTGTATTCCTCGTAGTATATTGTCCATGACTCTCTGGAAAGTAGCGGGTGCGTTCTTTAGTCCAAATGGCATTCGTTTGTATTCGTAATGTCCTCTAGGTGTGCTGAAGGCTGTTTTGATATGTCTTTTCTTCCATCTCTACCTGATGGTATCCTGATGCTAGGTCTAATGTTGTAAAATATTGGCATTTGCCTAATTTGTCTAAAATTTCGGTAATATTTGGTAGTGGATATTTGTCATCTACCGTTTTTCATTTAACTTTCTATAATCTATTACCATTCTGTACTTTCTCTTTCCGGTTGCGTCTAATTTCTTAGGTACTATTAACACGGGGCTGCTCCATGGTGAATTGGAGTGCTGGATTATGTCTTGGTCTAATAAGTCTGTTACTTGTCTGTCAGCTTCTTCTTGGCTTGCATGAGGTAGTCTGTATGCTTTTGTAAAAATTGGTTTATTGTCTGTTAACTCGATATTATGTTTTACTGTGTTGGTGAATGTTAATGGTATTCCTTCACAATGGAATATGTCTCGGTATTCAAAACATAAGTTCTTAATTGCTCTTTCTTCTTCTTGATTGATGTCGGTATTGAAGCGGATGTTAGTTAAATTTTCTCTTAACATTTCGTCATGTTCTATTGGGTTGTAGTTATTTTCTAAATTCTCGTCTATTTCCATTTCGTTAAAATTTAGTTCTTCTATGTTAATTGGGTCTGTCAATGATACTTCTACGGGATAGTCGTTTGAATTTAATATTGTTGTGGTTGCAAAGTTATCTTTTATTTGTACTAAGGCAGTTGGGGTTTCTACTCCTTGCTGAAACGTCATATGATTTATTATTCTTAAATTTTTGTTAGATTTTACTGGGATTTTTATTTTTCTTTCCGTTCGGGGTTCTATAGTGTATTTTTGTTCAACTTGTGTGTTTTGAAATTTAATTGGGATTTTTCCGTATTTTGTCCTTAATAAGCGATTTTTAATGTCAATGTTGGCTCCTAATTTTCTTAGAAGGTCCATTCCGATTAATCCGTCATATTTGTCGTTAAATTCGAATACACAAAATTTATGTTTCATTTTAACATTAAATGTTCTCGGTAAGGGTATATTTGCTACGAATTGGTGTAGTGTTGTTTGATGGGCTGTTTTGATTTTAAATGGTTCTCTTTCTACATAATCTAAATAATGTTTTTGTACGGTTCTGGGGCTAATTAATGTTTTTGAGGATCCGGTGTCGATTAATAGTTTGAATTCGGCGTGGGGTATTTCTATGTATGGTAATACTAAGTGATTTATATTATTTAAGTTTATTAAGTTTGGTCGGTAATGAATTGGTCCATTTGAAAATTTGAGTTCGAGTTTTCTTCATCATACTCCTCGTAAGTTTCGTATTGTTCGTCACGTTCATAAGTTTCTGTATGATTTGATTCATTGTTCGTAGGTGTCTCAATGTAATTATTCTGGTCAGTGTCAAATTTTTCTATTTCTTGATGAAATAATTCTTCTGATGTAAAATTACGTTTCTGATAAGGGTTTGGTCGGATATGTGTTATTTTTGTGTTTTGTCTGGTGTTACCAGATGAGGTGTCCATTGGTGTTGGTTTGTAGTAATTGTTAGGGTTGTTATGAGTATTAGTCATTGGTGTATTTCTATTAGGGTTTGCATTGAATGCTGGTCTTTGTTGGTTTAGGTTTTGATTGAATCTCGGTTGGAATGCGGGTTTCGTAAAAGTTGGGTTGAATGTTGGTCTTGAAAATGTTTATATTGATTATTAAAATTGGTATTGTTAAAACTTGGGTTGTTACTTCGCGGTTAATTTGTTTGTGGGTTAAAGGGTGTGAATTTTTGTTGAGGATTGTTTGTCTTGTAGCTTGTATAGTTTTTGTTGGTGAATAACTTTTATTTGCGTTGGGATTGTATAGTCTGTTGCGGTAATACATTACATTTTCTTCTTCTATTACTAAGCTCATAGCTTCTTCTAGATTTTGGGGTCGTTGGAATCTGATTTTATCCGATAGTCGTTCTGGTAAAGCGTTTATATATGTGTCTAGTGCCATTTCGTCATACATTTTGTTTTAAATGTCTAACGTTTTGATCGGGTTCTTCGATTTTTACTTTTGTTAAAATTAAACTTCTCACGTCTTGGCATTTCATTCCGAATTGGTAGGGGGATTGATTGTGTTCCATTCTAAGGTTTATTAGGTCTCGTACCAGGCATTTTATATTACGTTGGTCTCCAAAATATGCAATTAGTAGCTGTTTAAACTGGTCCCATTCCGATAAGTCGTCCCTACTGGCGATTAAGGTTAGTGCCCTTCCGGCTAGTTTACTTATTACTAAGCGTATAAGCAATGAATTTCTTGCGTCATCTCCGGGTTTGTAAAAGGTTTTTAGGAACATTTCACATGCTCCAATGAAATTCGAGAGATGGGCCTGCGTGCCATCAAACGTCTGTATTGTCTCTAAATAGAGACGTAAGTCTGTGTTACTCATGTTGGTTAAGGGTTGTTTTCGATTTTGGAAAATTTAAAAAATTTTTTTTTGAATTAAGCTTTATTTCGCTATTTGTATTGTTACTTTTGCTTCGGATTTATTAATTTTCCGTTTGGGTTGTGAAATTTCAAATTTTGTAAAATTAGGGTTAATTTTCTATTTGTAACGTTAATTATGCTTTGGATGTATTAGTTTTCTTTTGGATAAAATAATTTCGAATTTTGTAAAATTGGGGATGATTTTCCTTTATGACGTTATTTTTGCTTTGGTTTTTAAATTTTCCTTTTAGATTGGATAACTTAGAGTTTTGTAAAAATTGATGTTGATTTAGCTATTTGAAACGTTAACTTCGGTTTTGGTTTGTTAATTTTTCAATTAGATTAGGTAAATAAAATTTTGGTAAAGGTTGAGGTTTATTTTGTTATTTTTCGGCGTAATTTTTGATTTGAATTTTGTTAATTTTCAGTTTGGATTGGGTGGATAAAAAATTTGGTAAAAATTTGAGATTAATTTCGTACTTGTAGTATTAGATTTATTAATTTTAAGTTTATATTGCGTCGAGTTATTTTTAAAATCGTAGTCGTTGTTATTTATATTTAATTACACAATGCGGTGATGTATTCACGAGATTTGTATTCAATAATGTTGAATTTATTACCGTAGTCTTGGATTAATTGTTTTTATGCAGCTTTTAGTTCGTCTTGAGTTCCTGTTTCTTAAGGAATCTTAAATGGATGGATTTATTCTCGTTTAGCTTTGTTTTAGTTCAGTTCGGTTAACTCGTAATTGATACTCTTCCGTGGGTTTTACTGAGTTGCGTAGTTATGACCTGAGGTTACTTACTTTTGTACTTTACTGTTGAAATTGAATACTAAAGGATGTAATCTCCGTTACTTTGTCACGTATGTTGAGTTAATTGCACTTACAGGTGTTAGTTTATAAGAATTAGATAATTTACTTGCTAATGCTTTCGCATAAAGTGTTACGGCTATTTATTTTTAGATCTCTTGGTATTATAATGCTTGTTGGTAATTGAATCTCTCCGTAATGTAGGTTTTCAGCGTTTTAATTAAAGCTTCTTATGATGACCGTTTTACTACACTTTATTTATATAGTGTTGTGGTGTAATTTTCATGCGCTTCTATAATTCCGTGATAGATTAATACTTATGATGCGAATTGAAATTATACTGAAAGTTGAAAGTTATTTCTTTAGTACTGTGCAAGGATTCTGAAAGCGATTTTAATAATGATATTGCGTTGTTAAGCTATACTTTAGTACTGAAAGTTGAAAGTTATTGCACTTCTCTGATGTTCTAAGTGTATAAAAGATGCGAGCTTTGTTTTCTTAGGTGGTTTTAAGTTACCGTATTTTTAGTTAATGCAGAATGTTCTTGTGATTTATTCAGTATTATAGAGGTCAATGGTTTAATTAAACGTTCTGTACTGCTTGTTCGAATTAGCTTTGAAATTAAATTGCGTTCTGTGTTTCTAGTTTGCCGGTTTATAAACGTGCGTTGAATCGCGGTAATTATTTGGTGTTAGTGCATGTGCGCCCGTTTTTTTTTGGATTATTTTTGAGTTCGTTCTATTAATTATGGTAAGGATTTCTTTTTAAATTCAATTCTTATTTATTTTAAAAGAAAATTTCTTTTAAACTTCACGTTTCATTTGCTTTTAAAGAAAAATTTTATCTCTTTAACATTCGTCTCATAAAATGTTTTACAGTCTCGTTTTGAAAATAATTCACTTTGAACTATTTTCAAAAAAAATATTCATAATAATAAAATACATAAACAATAGTAATCAATAGTTATAATACTAGCATATATCAATTATAGTTTTTGGTTTGAAATAAAATTATGGAAATGAACTTACATTAATTTCATCTGTTTCTTTGGTGGGTTCGATCGATTCTGTATCTTGTCCACCTTGGTTTGTTTTGTTGGCCTTAGACGATTCTTGTTCCTTGTCCAACTTGGTTTGTTGCTGGATTCAGACTATGCTTGTTCTTCCTCCAACTTGGTTTGGGTTCTGCCAAAATTTCGAATAAAAATTCTTGGTCACCAATCTTCCGATTTTTGGATTTTCAGTGCCCTTTTGACATCCGTTACGACTGCGCCAGTTAAAGTTCGGGCCTTTGGAGCTGGTTTTTTAAAAACACTTTGAATCTTTAACACATTTTTATTACTAAGTTAAACAGAAATTACATTGAAATTTGGAATAGCTGGTTCATAATAACATTAATAAAATAATTTAATTGTACTGCTGAGTAGCTCAAACAACGAAGTATGGAGTTTGAAGACTGACTGCCGGGCATTGAGCTCCCGGGCCTTTTATAATAACCTGCCCCTAACACGGCTGTGAGAACTTGCAGATCTCATGTCTGCGTTTCTCTTTATTGTACACTTTATTACAATGTAACAACTTAATTCTAAGTAATTGCGGTCTGTTGACCTCCTGTGACCTGCCACCTGCAGTATCACTGCCCTCACGGATGCAAAGTTGCATTCCGTTCTCATGAACTGTCGATAACCTCTCTGGGTTATCCTTGTGTTACAATGTTGCATTGAACTTATACTTTTACTTAATAATTTCTAATAATTCATATTAGATTCAATACATCAATATATATAGGTAATTGGGGGATACATAACTTACATCAATATATATAGGTAATTGGGGGATACATAACTCGCGTAGCTCCGGTTGAGCATGCAATTTGCGCTCCAACGAAAATTATGTTTTTTCAGCCACGTCAAAGGAATTATCAAAAATGGGCAAAGTATTGTTGAACGGTAACGCAACAATAAAACGTCCGCTAGGGTCACGAGAAAACGTGTTTTCGAAAATCAAAACTGCCTTTTTTCTTCTGGAGAAGTATAAGGCTTGGATGGCAGCTCCTCTATCTCCCAAAAACGCCTGAGGGTCTGGTCGATAGGATCTTCTACAGAAGTAAAAAGTGCTTGGACAGTATCAGACTGCAAGCTTTTTGTGGGATCAATAATAGTCCAGGCTGAAGAAATTTGCCATGTATAACACCGCAAGTGATGATGAACGGATAAACATCTGCTCCGAGGAGCATGTCAATGGTTCCTGTAGAGTTCCAAGACGGGTCTGCGAAGTGCAGTCCGCATAAGTGTTCCCAATTATTAGGAACTTTAACGCTAGGTAATTTACCAGATATTGATTAAAGCACAAAAGTTGTGACTTCTAGAGATTTTCCAGAGTCTAAAATAGAGCGAATGGTGCAGCTGACGGCACCCCTATTGACCGCTGAAGTTGTCTGCCCAAGTCCATAAATCGGAACATGAGAACGTATGCGTGGAAGTCAAAGTTTGCTCACGCAATCGTCTCGAATAAAGCTTGGGAGCCAGGGTCTAAGAGTATCCTGATCGGTTTGTATTTACCAGAACGGTCTTGAACTTCCACAACAGCAGTGGAAAGTAAGACAGTAACCCCAAGATTTAAATTCGTCTGTGAAGACAAAACATTTACGGGAATAGGAGAGGATGACTGCGTCCTATTGGCATTTTTATGCATATGTGTAGCGGTCGGTTTAGCTAAACGGTTAGAAGTAGGTTGCGCTTTAAAATGTAGCAAGGTATGATGCGGCTTGGCGCAAGTTCGACAAGATTTATAAGATATGCATTGCATGGACGCATGGTCTGTACCTAAACAATTTAAACAGAGGCGCAAGCGTTTGACAATGTCGAAACGTTCTGTCGGAGTTTTATTTAGAAACGATTGACATCTGTAAATTAAGTGATTGCCCTTGCAGGAAGGACAATGGTGCGAAAATGAATTCTTTGAGTCACTGGAGCTAATTGGTGTATCCAGTGAAACTACGTTGGAAGAAACTCTTGGTTTAAATTGAAACTCTGAGGATTTCTTAGGCACAGATGTGTGAGATATATGAACAGTCGTTGAATAAGAAGCAGGTGCGGTTGAAGAAAATGTTTCCAACGCTGCACATTGTTGAGTTAAAAAATATCTCAAATGATCGAAATTAGGTATTTATTACAAGCACTAACATACCTTAAACTGTAAAAAAATAATAAATATCGGTAGACATTTGTTTAAAGTCAAATATGTCCAACACTCTTGATTTTACCATAATTGAAGCACGTGACTTTTTCTAACATTAATAAACATAGATTTACTCAAAATAATAAATATGATTTAGAACAGAGCAATCTTTAACAAATTAAACGTAACCTGTAACGTGATGTGGTACAGAACAGTACGTATAATCTCAAATAAAGTTAAAATAAAGCTCCTAGAATAATCTTGGGGCCGCAGATTTTAAGCAGCGCCGCCTGAACGGATTGTATTACCATTAAAATTACGACAATGCTGTATATAAAAGTGACTACACCCTGATTTTGAGAACGATCCAAGATCATGGATTGAAACGTAAATAAATACGATTTTAACAACTATGAGTTGCAAAAATATTAAGAATAATCGCCTTATTATGCGTTGCCATCAGGTATGGTTTATCAAAAATTATTTGTTGATAAACGGCTATGATATGTCGATATACATTCGCGTCTTAAACTATATTAACATGTCATACAAACTTGAAATTTGTATATGTATTTACAAGTTTGATGGATAGCTACATAAAAAAAAAGTTGTAAGAGTATTTGTGAACAAAAATTTTTCCAAAACAGCTTTTTTTCGAACTACAAGCGAATACGAAAATCTGTTTGAATTTATCAAAAACTAATCAACTCAAAATTTTGAACGACATTTGTGAAATGAATACAGGCATTTAAATTTTGTTATTGTTTCGAGTGATATAGCATTGAAACTAGTTAAATAATAGTAATAGTAATAGTAATAGTAAATCATCCAGCGCATTCTATACAAACAGTGACAAAGATCGGGACCTTTCGTATTAAAATCAGAAAATTACTGAAGACATTCGGGAAATAGCCTGCACAATACAAAGAAAACGATATTGACCTCGAAAATCGAGCAGTTTAGACGCACATAATGTGAGAACGAAATGTTGAAGAAAACAGGATGAAATAAAACGATTAAGTTCTACAAAAGATTAATTAGTTGAAAACGAACGAGGGTTAAGTAAGATTGGAGGAGTGTAGACGGTGTGAGTTGTCAACGACGAATTGTTTCTGACTTAGCTGGATAAGTAGGCCAGAAGGCTCAAGCACCTGCAAATCGTGGAATTGATATTCGCGTCAGTTAAGCATCGGACAATGACATTAGTAAATGAAATGGCGATGAACGAATTTTATTCATCTACTAAAGTTGGAATTCAAACAGATGGAATGAGACGACGCACGTGTCGATTAAGGATAAAAAAGGGCGAATCAGCTACGTTCCTAGATGTGCTTAATTGAAAAGACGAAGTAAAAGTTAACTGTGGGCACCGTTTGACTTTTTGTTGACGATTTATAAATATGTATACGTGGAATTGAAAATGGTTCGCAGTTAATGGATAGGACTCTAGCTTCCTGTAAATAATTAGTCTGTTGGACTATGATTTAGCGACGGAGAAAGTTTTGTTTAAATTAAAGCATTATATTATCGGGAAGAAGATTTCAAACTTGTATAACGTTAAGAAAGATGTGTGTATTAATTTTAAATGCAAGCTTAATGTGTGGGATGTATTGCTAGATACTTTTTTGTAAAAATTAGGTAATTTTGATGCATTAATATTTCTTTAAGGATTTCTTTTTACTGCCTGACCAGTTGAGTATTATATTAGATTTGTTTTTTTAAGGTAAATATATGTGTATTTATATTTACGGAATTTATTGTTAATATAGTTTAAAATTAGGTGGATTTGTATTTGGAGTTATTTATAATACAGGTAAATCTAGATAACTGTGAAAGGATATTCAACCACCCCAGCGATAAAGTCGTATTTGGGAGAAGCCCTTTATTTAAAAAATTTCTTTAGTTTGACAAAAAGTTAATGAGTGTTGTTAATGTATGGTAGAGTCAAGTATGAGGTACAAATTTTAGAAAACCGAAATCCCTTCTTCTGGGTGGCAAAAATATCGAACATTGTTTGGTGCCCTTACTTTTGGCAACTTTTAAAACATTTCAAGGTAAGTGGTATTTGTAAAGTAGTTTTGTATTTTGCCATTTTACATGTTTATTAGGTTTGTCTTTTTCCCATAGGAACTCACCCCGCACCACTGTAGTACACTCATTAAAATTGTTACCGGTTTCCTACCCCTTATAGATAAATCGATATTCGTTCCGTAGTGTCATTTTACTCGTAACACCTCGTCAAGATGATTTGTGTTGATTGTATCAGTGAAATACACTAATCAATAAAATACACAGGTATGTTTAGAGTATTTAATTTAATTAGCTCGATTTAAGCTTATTACGTTTTAGCATCTGTTCTAAAAGGAGTTGACCTCGCTCTAGTAGTAAACAAATGGTTTCTCCATGTCAAGGTTGATCGTTTCGTGCATTATCATCAAATTTTAGTCTTTTTATTGCAAGATCGTGACCTCAAATTGATCGACTTGACAATTTTGGTATGTTTTTTAAACGGGACCAAAAATTAACAGAATCTGTATTGTGATATTCAAACAGGTTTCACAAAAACTTTAACGCTAGAATCTTTTCTATGATTTTGACGTCGTTCCTGTGCAACGGCTGTCAAGTCTCGAGCTTCTAGGATAATTACGTGGGCAGCAAATTTGTTTAGTTTTTTTGCTCGTCATTTTTTTAGTAATGTCTGCCCCCAACTGGTTAACCCTTTTCATCAGTTAAGTAACACAAATTTCTCAATTCATGCTGTTAATGAAATCTTATAATGTAGTACCTTCGGGGTGGAGCATTGGGGACGTGGCCGCGGCATAGCGACCCTTATTCAAATTATAATGTTAATGAAATATGGCGGCTCTGTGGCGTAGTTAGTATGCGTGTGACTACTATGCCCAGGGTCACAGATTCGATTTCCGACACGGCCCGCTTGAAAAAGGCAAGCGTTTCTCGTAAAAATACGCTCTCGTTCGGATAAGAGGTGAATGTAGGTCCCGTGTGTGAGTGTTGTCATGCATGTTAAAGATCCCTTACTTGGAACAGCAAAGGTTTGGCAAAATTCAAAATTTACAGGTACAAAAAACTCGCTTCTTGGCCAATGTAGTACCTTCGGGTGGAGAATTGGAAAATCAAATGTAGTGTTAATGAGATCTTTCTCCATTTTCATCATCCAAACTGTATCTGTTTTGAACAAAGCATAAGGTAGAACTTCGCCACCACATTTGCATCACTTAACGTAGTTTCTTACGAACGCATAAAAAAAACTTAAAAAAATTTAAATTGTAACTAAAAAATAAATGTAAATGATTTAAAACTTGTAAACCAATCAAAATGATGGATCGTACGTTGAATTGTCATAAGGATTTCAAATAAGATTAGATATAACAATAAGACTTTAACTCCCAAAACAATTTATTACCGGAAATCTTGCACATTTTGCAAGCTGGATGTGTTCGCATAGCTTGTTTATTTTGCCCTCCATCTACTAACGTTTACGGCTCTCAAATGATTTGGGTAATTTATATAGTGCTATAAAAGCTTTGGAGTGTGACACTTGGGAGTAGTGGTATCTGTTATTACACGAAGGCATTACATTGGCTTTATACAAGTTAAGTTTAATAAGCCGCTGGAAATGTATTTAAATAGGCTTTTGTGCAATTAATTTAGTTTTGGAGGCAGCTAGCTAGGTATTAGAATGTACATTTAGGTCTATTGCAGAGTTCGCCAAATTTCTTGCTGATTCTTTTGAACAAAAGGTATTGGAAACAGTCTCTGAGATAAAGCGAGCAGCGTGTGAAGTCCTTTGTAATAGATGAAGCTGTAGCGAAAAGAAGCCAATGGTTAAATGCAGATGGAGAATATGACACCAAAACAAATGTAATTCACTACACAAAAGCGTGGAAAAACTTTCAACGATGCACTGAACGTTAAAGCAGGGTTTCATGAAGCTTTGCTTTGCAGCAAAAATACTCTCAGCTTTATGAGCTTAAATGAAATTATATTTTCGGCGTATCCCAACAAAACACTTTCGTATCGTTTTAGCGTAATGGACTGCAGGGATTTGTTCGATGTGGCTTTTGCTTAAGGATTTCATTTTCAAACTCGTAAGAGTGGTAAAATGTCTGAATATTACATTATAATGTTTTTAAACAAATAAAATGCTACAGTTTTCTAATAATGTACTGTATCAAAATGACTCCGTAAGTAAGCACTACACTGGCTAAAAAGAAAAACAAATGCAATTTGTACCATTTTTGGTCCATTGTCTGCCACTGTTTCATGCATGATGCACTTTTTATTGAAAAGTAATTAATGCAAATGCAGAAGTTAAGATTTTTGGTAGTAAAGTGCTGTGAAGCTGATGTATATTAACGGCATTTTTGTCAGAAGGTGTTGAAATACAAATACTTAGAACACAAGTTTTTGTTGACGCGCATGTGTGTCATATAAGCGATAAGTGTATAAAAGCATCGGTTTGGGTTTTGCGTATAAAATCGTTAACTTCCACATATTTATTCATCTCCCTTAGTGAATCATCGAAATGGTACATTTAACGGTGGTTTCGGAAGCCCTACAAAAATACGCAGTTAAACAAGAGATATAAATCTAGTTACCTGAATATAAACACTACGAGTTTTAAAAACAACCTTCTTATTGTATCAATTTCTCTCCGGTAGGTGTGTTTTCCAACAAAAAGGTATCGTTTTTTGAATTTTGAATATAAAGGTTGCTATCCTTCTTATTTCAATGGTAACGTGAAGCCCCTGGTTGCCGTTTAGTTAGGTTGGTAAATTAAAGCTGCTCAGCTTTCTTTAAGCTAAACAACTATTAGCACGTGTAAATTTGTAAGGATTTAGGAAATTTCTTCCAAAACCTGATAACCAAATACACACACTGTTTTGTCATATTATACAAATCAATTAGCATTGTCACTTATGTTACGAACAAATTAAGTTTAACAATCTAGCAATATTTTTTGTGTAACAAAATTTCTTTACATCATAACAAATCTGTATTAAGAAAAAATGAAAGATTTTGCAAAAGGTTGTTTATTGGCAAACCTAAATAAGCTTTCGAATTCATAATAAATCTTTGGCCTCATATGGAAAACAGCAAACCATCTGTTATTTCCTAGTTTAATTAAATCGCAAGGTCACACTTTACATTTTGTTTTAACACATATGCTGTTTTGCTCAGAAAGTTCTAAATAGCATTATCTTCATTAAAAGTCAGAGTAAATAACTCATTGTTCACATATTTGTCACGGTGTTCAACTTGTTTCATAAACACTGTGCGTGGCCGTCAAGCATAGAATTCCGGAGAGAAAAAAATTCCTCAGATTGAATTGTTTTCATGAATGGTTTTCCTAATACACGTTATTCTTTGAGCAAAGCGAGATGTATGTAGTTGATGCGCAAAAACACGCAGGACAACCAATACTACAATTTAGAGTCAATCTGGTTTGAATTCAAAATCCACAAGTGAACAGCATTTAATGAATTGATCAGATCTAGTGCAAAGGTAGCAGTCGGAGATCAGTAGATTAAGGGCAGGTCCCTTATTTTTGCCGAATCCTTTACCAAATTTTTACAAAAAAACCAGTTGTGTTAGACACCCCCATTTTTACGAATGGTCAAATTACTTGCTGCAATACCTCCATCATTTCAGTTCACGAGATTTGTTTGTTGAAAAGCGCAATAGTACTTAATATTAGCAATTTTTTGCTACTACGTATATTTTGAGAAAGAAAAATCAGACATTATATTTTTGTAATACTCGAAGCCCTCTCAGTTATGAGAATCTTAAGCAAAATTATGTTTTGTTGGTAACAGTATAATTTTTGTATTAAGATTGCTTAAAATTATAGTTTTTTAAATTAAACGTTTAAATTTTTAAATGGCTGACAGATCTGACATTCATAAAGATAACAAATATCTAAAAAAAGTTTGTTAAAATATTCCAACCTAGATTATCTGCTACATAGTTTATTTGTTGAGTATGTCTGTTATTTTATTTGATTATTTGTTAGGAAATAGACGTGTCATCATGAAGTCTTTGTTTTTGTAAAAACTCATCTCTTAAAAATGTTTCTATGTTGAAGACGTCTAATCGATTATGCTGTAAGTTAATCCAAGTAAATAGAAAAATGTAGAATTCACAAATACGAAAAAGTTATCTGTGCCTACTGAGCGGGTAACTCAGGGAAGGTGGAGCAAAGTAGGCACCCCTGAAGTTCCACCTCCCGGAGCAGTGAACTGTAATCGTCGAGGGGGACACTAGTGGAAGAAATGCGAAGATACGAAGGACCGAGATTTAGAAAATGAACACTATTGCAATATAACAACTCACAACGATAATCTGGTGAACTATATAGAGTGAGTAAATTAAACAATTAATCGTACACCGTGTAGTAAGAGGATCATATATTATAACGTCAATAAGAATTAGAAATACAGCGAAAAGCACAATTTACAGTATATTAAATTTCTGAATTATTCGAACTTGTATAAACATAATACTTTTATCACACTATTAGAATTCATAATACATATGCCGCGTATCAAGTTCACTAACGTATTTTGTATGATACGTCAATGGAAAGGGTCATTGCATTAATACCACGCAAGTACGAGATAACTTGTCGTGATACCAGATTAAGAAAAATGGTTATTATTTACTATTATAACCGGAAAGATCAATAACTATTACGATTGTAAGAACACGCACCTGTGTTGAGAATACAAATTACTATGCATAATGATCGCCTTGTATTTCAGTTAATCAATAACTATTACGATAGGAACGATTCATTACAATTTGCACACTAGAAATAATTTATAGAACAAAGATAATCACAGCCCGCGCGAATACGACTGTAAACTAGGAAAGTTGAAGCAAAACTCTATTGTTTGTATATTAAAACCAAGGCAGGTGAGCGCTGCACGTGCTCAAGGTTATCTTCCTGCCTGTAGGGCAGGCTATTACATAGAATTGAACATTAATATGCTCTAAGAAATAATAATAGAGCATTTTTGAACGTAATTAATCTTATTGAAAATAAAGAAGATTTTACGAATACGAAATAATTTAGGAAACTCCAACATACTCCCCCGCGTTGAAGCTACGCTTCAACAAGAAAAGAAACCAGAACAGAAAGGAGAGCAACGAAGGAGGAAGAAAGAAGAAAAATGTTTTGTTCATTCGAGCCGGATCAGGGATCACGAGTCGAATCTTGACTTGAAAAATGAATTTGATTTGGCAAAAGACACAATTTAGTTATTGGTCTTATGTAGTCGCCAGTTGTTGTATGAATTTTGACAGCACGAACTTTTCCGTCGCAGCCAGGAATTGTCGCTAAGACACGGGCGAGAACCCATTGAAGAGGAGGGTGTCATCTTCTTTGACTAACACTAGGTCATTTTCCTTTAAGTTTTCTTTTTCTTCAAACCATTTTGGTTTATTTTGCAAACGATTGAGATACTCTACAGACCAACGTTTCCAGAAGATTTGCTGAATCTGTGATATCTTTTGATAAAGTGAAAGTCTATTTTCAGAAATATTTGAGACATCTTTTCTGGATAAGAAGTTAATGCAGAACCAATTAAAAATGTCCAGGGTTAAACAGCTCAAATCAGAAGCATCATTAGATAAGGGACTTAGAGGTATAGAGTTCATTATAGCCTCTATTTGGCATAATATTGTTAGAAATTCTTCATAGGTGAAACTTTGGTTACCTATGATTCTTTTCATGTGGTATTTCGCACCTTTTATGGCGGATTCCCATATACCACCCCAATGAGGGGATTTTGGAGGAATAAATTTCCATGAGGTTTCATTTTGAGAAAGAAAATTAGAAATAATCAGAGAATTATTTTTATTTTGAAAAATCATAAAGATCTTTGAGTTGGTTTTTTGCACCTGAGAAATTTGTAGCGTGATCGCTATAGATTGTTGACGGATTTCCACGTCGCGAAATAAATCTTTTTAATGTAGATAAAAAGGATTCAGTAGATAGACTTGTAACTACTTCGATGTGTACAGCTTTTGTAGCCATACAAACGAATATTGCTATATAGGCTTTTATTTTGGGAGCTTTACGCAGCCCAGAAGATTTTAAAAGAAAGGGGCCACCGAAGTCGACACCCGATTTGTGAAAGGGCCTCGCAACATTGACTCTGTCTTGAGGGAGGTCTGCCATTATTTGTTTAGAAAACTGATTGCTAAATCTGAAACAAGCAATACAATTTCGAATTAGCCTTTTGGTTTCTCGTAAACCATTAAGTGGCCAAAATCTCAGCCGAACGTTTGATAGGGTTGTTTGAGCACCTGCGTGTCCTAAACGCTTATGCTCATACATAAGAATCAATTTAGTTATTTGATTTTTGGAAGGCATTAGTAATGGATGTTTTTGTTGATAAGAAATGTTAGCGTTTCCTAGACGACCGCCAACTCGTAGAAGTCCAGTGGAATCTAAAAAGGGAGACAAAGAATGCAACTGTTTATTTGACAGTTGCTTATTTTTTGAGAGTTCCGACAGTTCTTTTGAGAAATATTTATTTTGTGTTTGTTTAATAATGAACTGTAATGATACCTCTAGTTCTTGAGGTGTTAGGGCACCGGAGATTCGATTGCCTTTGGCAATATCAATAAAACGAAATATGTACGCATAGGTGCGTAACAAACGAGAGAAATTAGAAAAACGCAAGAAAGTTTCTTCAATGTAAGTTAGGAGTTGTGAATCATTGTGAGTCACAAGATGCGATTTTCTTTCTTCAGGTAATTCTAAGGTAATTAGAGATTGATCTACTGTTAGATCTAGACAAGGATTTAACAAAACTTAGGACCTTGCCACCACGAATCATTACTAAGAATCTCGCGGACAGACAAGCCTCGTGATAAAGGATCGGCTGCATTTTCGGACGATTTTACGTGTCGCCACTTAAAATCAGCAGTTGTTTCTTGTATTTGAGAAACACGATGTGAAACAAAAATAGACCATCTGCTGGCGTGACTTTTACACCAGGCTAAGGCTATTAATGAGTCAGTCCACAAATTTACCGAGTCAAAATTTATTTTATTTTTGAAAATTTTAATAGTAATCTTACGAGTTTTGAAAGAAGGAGCATAGCACAAAGCTCAAGTCTAGGAAGTGTAATTGTTTTAACAGGAGCTACCCTTGACTTGGAAGAAATTAACTTAGAGGAAATGGTGCCGTCTGCATATATAGCATGTAAATACACACAGCCACCGTAGGCGGCCAAGCTTGCATCAGCAAAGCCATGAAGTTCAGTTTTGAAATGGTTTTATTTAAGAAATAGAACCTTGGAATGTTTTGTTCTTTCAGCAATGAAAGATTTTGTAGAAATTGTTAAATTCGTCGAGCATTTTGAATCTGAGATAATTGTGTCCCAGTCCAGTTTAAGAATTCACAACTTTTGTATTAATATTTTACCCTTTACTATAACAGGATTTATTAACCCAAGAGGGTCATAGCACTGGGCTATTGCTGACAGAATTTTTCTTTTGGTAAGTGGGAAGATTTGCTTATTTTCTGTTGTAGAAATGTAAAGAGAATCAGAATTAGGGTTCCATTTAGCCCTAAAACTTTATTTGGAGCATCTTGAAAATTAATGTCGTAGTCCAAGGAATCGGATTTTTAGCGATATTTTTAGAAAAGTTTTGGAATTGGAACAATATTTGTGAAGTTCAAACCCATGCTTGTTCAGAACGGCGTTTAACTCAGTGTGAAGTTTGAAAAGAATGTCTAAATTTTGCGCGCCACACAAACCGTCATCCATATAAAATTGAGAAGAAATTGCTTCCGAAGCAAGTGGAAATTCATTTTTACTCAAAGATGCTATTTCTTTAAGCACTCGAGATGCGAGAAAGGGGCACTGTTAGTGCCGTAGGTAACAGTGTCTAACTGAATACATTTCAGATCATCCTCAGGGTTTTCACGCCAGAGGATATTTTGTAAGAACGTTTGTTCGGGATTGATTAAAATTTGTCTAAACATTTTCTGTATGTCAGTGGTGAAGACAAAGGAACATTCTAAATCTACAAAGAATGTCGAATAAATCCGGATGAACTTGGTAACCCTTAAGAGAGATGTCATTTAAGGAGTAACCAGAAGAAGTTTTACAACTTGCGTCATACACAACGCGTAGTTTAGTAGATGTGCTACATTCACGAATAACACACAAATGAGGAATGAAATATTTATTTTCTAATTTGCAGTTTTGCAATATTAAGGAACATATTTAGCATGTCCAAGAGAACCATACTCTTGCAGGAAATTTTATATTCATGAAATAAAGTACTATTTGTTTGGAACCTTTTTTCTAAACTCAAAAAGCGTTTTTTAGCAATGGTAAAGGAATCGCCGAGCTTGCTAGGCTCTGACGAAGATTTTAGTGGAATATCTACCTGAAATCTGCCGTTTTCTAATATTTTTGTTGTAGAAGTAAAATGTGTTCGGATAATTGGTGTTCTTCAGAAGGAATAGATATTTCGGAAATGTCTTCCATTTCCCAGAATTTTTTTAGAAAAGAGTCAACTTTTGAAGTCGCAAGAAAGGAAAATTTTGACTTATCTGAATTTTCGTTTTCAGACAGAGACATATTAGAATGAGTGTAGTTTTTTGAGACTGTACCTGCTACAATCCATCCCAAGTGGGACTCTTGTAAAACAGGAAGATTTTTACCTAGTTTAATGATATTTTCAAGAATTATATCATAGTAGCAATCTAGACCTATCAAAATGTCAATTTCTGACGGCATGTGATATTCGTCGTCAGCTAAGAAAATATTTTTAGGTATTTCTATTTTATCATTCATTATCTGAGTTTGAGGAAGCTTGCATGTTATATTAGGTAAAACAGCACAAGTTATTTTGAAGGATTTACTTAGATCTTTGTTAGAGAATATTTTAATATTCACCAATTTATCGGCGATAGTAGAGCTTTCGTTGATGCCAGAAATATTCATAGTTGTGTTGTGAGTTTTGCACGGTAGTTGATCAGCTAATTTTGTGTGATAAATGAGTTTTGGCTACCAGTGTCAAACAACAGCTTGGCCGAAATAATTTCTCCGTATTTAGAGCAGAGAGTTACTTTGGCCGTAGCTAGGAGGACATGGCAATATTTTACCGAATGGGCTGAATGGGTAATCAAATTAGACATATGCTTAGCATCGTCTTTAGAAATTGGTGCACAAGAATTTTCTTGCTGTGCGAAAGAATCATCATTTTGCGAACTCGGAACTTTCTTGTTTGTTTGTGAATTTTTATTTTGGAAGTTAGATTTAGGAGAAGTTACTTTTATAACTAGAACTTGTAATCGGAAGAGATTGATCGCCCAATCCTTTGTCTATGTGTAACAGAGAATTATGCGATTTAGAACAGAAAGAACATTTTGGGTAGAAGAACAATTTGCAATATTGTGCTTGCCTAGGCAGTTAAAGCACAACTTATAAGATTTAATGTAGTCAACTTTTTCTTGATATCTTAGATTTTTGAAGGAAATACAGGTGTAGATTCTATGACCTGCTTTTTTGCAAAAGGAACACTTAAGAACTTGTTGGAATTTTTCGTGATTGGCAACTGGAGCAGAGTGATAAACAGAAATTGATTTTCTTTGCAATTTGGGACTTGCAACATCAATATTTTCTAAGACAGAACTCCTTTTTTCTAAGAATTTTATAAAATTTTCCAAATTGGGAATTATAGAATGATCTCTTTCCATTTCATAAGCACGTTTTGTATTGAAATCCAACTTTTTGAAAAGAAATATTAAAATAATATTCCATAAATCTTCGTAAGAAAAATTTAAATTTTTGAGAGATTGAATATTTTTCTGAATGGTAGCTGCGAATTCACGCAGTGAACTTGACTTACATTTTGTCATGATTGGAGATTCTAACATTGCTGATAAATGAGAATTGACTATAACAAATTTGTTTTCAAATCTACTTTTCAAAATATTTAAAGCGAAATGGAAATTTTCATTTGTAATTGGCAAGGAGTCAATTAAATGCAAAGGTTCATTTTTAAATAACTTTAAGATATACTAAGCGCTGAATGTTTGATAATTGAGAATTTTTTATTATAAGAGCATCGAAAAGTTGATAAAAGGATTCAAATTCTTTTATATCTCCCGAAAAAGTTTGAATTTTGATTTCCGGCAACTTGACTGCCGTTGATTGAGGATTACTTAAAGAGGATTGAAAACTATCATCTTGATTTTCAATGGCTTCCGTTTGCTTTCTTCTTAAATTGGCAATACATTGAGTAATATTGCTTGCTAGAGAGAAATATTTGTCTTCTATGACGGATCTGTCTTCTACGTCAAGAACTTCTTCCGAACAGAGAATTTCTATTTCATCTTGAACTTTTTCGTATGAATTAAACAAAGAATGCACCCGTTGCAATCTGATTTCAAATTCGAGTGGTGTGTTACAAGTGTCCGCACTTTGAGCGAACCACGATTCTATTCGCGTAAAGGAACCTTTGACCGAAGCTCTAGACTTTTTTAAATTTTCTAAGCTCATATTGAATTTTTTAGACATTAATGTTTATAGAAAAATCATGCACTTTTGCACAACAGTTTAAGAGATAAGACAAGTAAAATGGAATAAGCTCACCCAATTAATCGCTGCTTGTTGAGTTTCCAGGAATCTTCCAGAAATCTAGGCGAACTTGACAATGTGTGTTCAGGAACTAGTGTCTTCTTTCCAATAGAAAGGCTGGCTTCCAGGAATATCCAGGAAATCCGTCTCTGAAGGACCACTTTATGAGCGGGAAACTCAGGGAAGGTGGAGCGAGGTAGGCACCCCTGAAGTTCCACCTCCCGGAGCAGTGAACTGTAATCGTCGGGGGGTTAGACACTAGTGGAAGAAATGCGAAGATACGAAGGACCGAGATTTAGAAAATGAACACTATTGCAATATAACAACTCACAACGATAATCTGGTGAACTATATAGAGTGAGTAAATTAAACAATTAATCGTACACCGTGTAGTAAGAGGATCATATATTATAACGTCAATAAGAATTAGAAATACAGCGAAAAGCACAATTTACAGTATATTAAATTTCTGAATTATTCGAACTTGTATAAACATAATACTTTTATCACACTATTAGGAATTCATAATACATATGCCGCGTATCAAGTTCACTAACGTATTTTGTATGATACGTCAATGGAAAGGGTCATTGCATTAATACCACGCAAGTACGAGATAACTTGTCGTGATACCAGATTAAGAAAAATGGTTATTATTTACTATTATAACCGGAAAGATCAATAACTATTACGATTGTAAGAACACGCACCTGTGTTGAGAATACAAATTACTATGCATAATGATCGCCTCGTATTTCAGTTAATCAATAACTATTACGATAGGAACGATTCATTACAATTTGCACACTAGAAATAATTTATAGAACAAAGATAATCACAGCCCGCGCGAATACGACTGTAAACTAGGAAAGTTGAAGCAAAACTCTATTGTTTGTCTATTAAAACCAAGGCAGGTGAGCGCTGCACGTGCTCAAGGTTATCTTCCTGCCTGTAGGGCAGGCTATTACATAGAATTGAACATTAATATGCTCTAAGAAATAATAATAGAGCATTTTTGAACGTAATTAATCTTATTGAAAATAAAGAAGATTTTACGAATACGAAATAATTTAGGAAACTCCAACACCTACCCTTTTTAGTTGATTAATAATTGCTAGATACAGTGTCGTCCACATCTAAATTAAATTGTCTTCTGTATATTTAAGGAAATTGAAGTAATAGCCAACTTAGCCATCGACAAATAGTTGTTAGCCTTCCCACCTTATAAACTTAAAACTTTAATTTTTTTAGTATAATATTCTAGCGAATCACGCGCAACGTGTAAACATATGCAGTAATTAAAAAATTATAATTTGTTTCTTTAACATGCTTGATATTATATTACAGTCTGTTATATTCACGCTCAGAATGAGGGCGTAGTTTCCTTGGCACGCATTAAAGTTCATGTTTATTTTTAAATAAAATTTGAACTTGCGTTTTAATGTCAACGGTGAATTGCTATTGTATACTTGCACTTGCACTAGTACTTTAAATTTATAGTAACTGACTTTTACTTAAATTTTATTATTTAATTTCACAATTAAACTTTGCATAGTGTATTGGTTCAGACCAGTACAGATCGTGCATCAGTTGTGGAAAAACTGACCTTTATCAGATGGTGTGCTATATAAAGGCACGCCAACACACCTGTTATTATTTGTTTAATTAACTGTAGCTTGTTCTTGTTTTTATACAGGGTGATTTGAATTTGCTTTTGCATAATGAACGAATTATGTACATTTTATGATATAAACGTTTGGTTTTGCGGTTTTTATATTTACATGAAGTATTCCTACCTTGTGATCTTATATACCCTTAAATAACCTTGTTGTCATAGCATTTTTCCCCAAATTAAAATAAAATTTTTGGATCAATGTCACTTTGGCGCCCAACGTGTCCACATTCCACAATTGATTCTCAAAGTTTTGTATTTTTATTTTACTATTTATACTTATCCTATCTAATTGTTTCTACAATACCTAACTAATTTTATGCAACTATTCCCCCTTGTCTTATTCCCCTAGCTACTCCTATATTTATCCTACCTAAATCATTTGTACAGTATCTAACTAATTTTATACAACTATTCCTCCTCTTTAATCCGCTTTGCTATTCCTATTTTTATCCTATTTAAATCATTTGTAAAGTGCCTAACTAATTTTATGCGATCATTTCTCTATTTCAATTTCTTAGCTACCTATACTTATCTCACCTAAATTATTTATACAATAACCAATCAATTTTATACAATTACGTTTCTCATATTAATTCCCAGCTATCCGTATTTATCCTATCTAATTCATTTGTACAATACCTAACTAATTTTATATAACTATTTCCCTTTCTTAATCCCCTAACTATTCCTATAGTTATTCTACCCAAATCATTTGTACAGTACCTAACTAATTTTATGCGACTATGTATCTATTTTGATTCCTTTCCTTCTATAGCTATCTCACCTTAAATTGTTTATACAACACTCAATCAATTTTATATAATTATTCCCCTCCTTTTAGTTTCTTAGCTACCTGTATTTGTCCTATAATGCCTAGCTAATTTTATACAATTATTCCCCTACCTTAATCCCTCGGCTACCTATACCTATATTATTTATACAACACCTAACTAATTTTATATAACCACTTCACTTATTTTAATCCCCCTAGCCTATATTAGTAAATCAAATTTATATGAAATTTACCCCGGATCGAACGGAATGCAAATTTCTTCATACGGTCCTAAAATACCCTGCATAACCTTAACTAACGCAGCTGTGCTTGAAGACAGCCAAAAGGACCACTTTAAATTAGTATATATGCTCTTTTACAAAAAAACCCGTATATTTCTTCGATTCTCTTGATAGTGGAATTAGCCAAAATAAATTTTTAAGATCTATTTTGGTAAATACTTTTTTATTACCAAACATTGAAAAGATACTGTCCATGTTTGATGGCCAATTATATTGTGGTTTAGTTCGCTGATTTATTTGCCTAGCATCCAAACATAACCTAATACTACCATCACTTATCTTGACAACGACTAACGGATTAACAAAATGTGTACTCAGTTTCTCAATGATACCTCTTTTAACATGTGATCAATTTCTATTTTTACTCTATCCCTGTACGCTTCTGGAATAGAATACAATTTTGCATTGATTGGTTCTGTATTAACAACCTCCAACTTAAGCTCGTAACTTGTATCAATTCTAGATTCTGATCCTATCAATTGTGAATATTTATTTAACATTTACTCTACTTCACCCTTCAATTCACTTGGACACTTAATTTCATTTTCTGCCTTCCCCTCATTCGCTACTTCACCTTCAAACTGATTTATATTCAGATAGTCATTTTCGACGTCTGCTCTAACTTCTTTATCCCATTTAATACATTCCCCTTTACATATTATCTCACTGCTTTAAGCATTCATTTTTAACCTCAACTTATCTATAATATACATCCCAAAAATAGAGTACATTTTCAATCCAGGTACTATCATAAATTCATTTTCAAATTTTATACTGCTTATTTCACTTATCAGAATCACCAAACTGTTTAAACTCGCAAACTTTTTACTGTTTGACGCTACCAAGTTACACTTTTTCACGGCTATAATTTTATCCATTAATTTTTCATTTTTAACAAAAGTTTTCTGAAACGAGCGACGCCTCCGCTTCTGTATCAATGAGTACATTAATCACATTATTTTCCACATTTGCATTAATTTTAGGTAAAAATTTTTTGTTTCTCTCTAAGTCATTTTCCACTTCAAATTTAATAAATTCGTGTTAATGTTTATATTGGTTTATTCTCATGGGCTTGTTTGGTTTGTCTTTTCTTAAAAATTTTGGTTCGACGTAACTGGGTCTGCCTGACTCGTAATTTCGGAATATGTGCGGTTAGTTCTTCTAGTTAGGCGTCGCCGTGGATCAATGTAGTAGGTGTAAGACTACGGATCCCAAGGTCTTGGGTTCGAATCTCGACACAGCCGACTGCTTGAAAAATGGCAGGTGAGCATTTTTCACAAAATTACGCCTTTTTTTGGATGAAATGTTAAATGGAGGTCCCTGTGTGTTGTCATTCACGTTAAAGATCCCTACCTTGCCAGGAACGGCAGAGGTTCGGCAAAAGTCTAAATTTTCAGGCAACAAAAAATTTACCTCCTGGCCAATGTAGTGCCTTCGGGTAGAGCATTGGAAATGTAAATGCATGATTAGTTCTTCTAGGGTCTGACGCTTGTTCCACCGGTTCTCGGTGATTTATATTTTGGCTCTCATTATATCTTTCACGCGGGTTATCTGTCTCTATGGTCCTAACATTATTGGTTCTTTTAGTTTCCCGGCTCGGTGTGTTGTTTGCACTTCAATTGTATCTAAAACCGTTACCACTGTAATAATTGTTATTCCTCGACTGAAATTTCCTCCATAGTTGTTATTATTACCGCGATGTTTAAATCGGTCCATTCCTACATTTCTCTGGGTCCTGACAAAATTTACTGGTTGATTTCTCGTCCTGTTGTCCGTTTGACGATTTGATCCCATTTCATCATATCTTTGCAGATATTCTAAAAAAATATCCCGGACCACGATATTTTGAAGTGCTATGTACACACTTCTGCCTGAAGATGCTCTGCTAAATATTTTACTATATGTTTCTTCTCTAGTAAAGTATCTAGTTGTTTCGCGATTCTAAACTCATTTATCGCATATAACTCCCGGGTTACTCCTGAATCTTGGTTGTACTTGTCCATTCTAAGTTGTTGGTTGTCTTTCTAAAAGTGTTTTAAAAATTTATGGTCAAATTCTAAAAATGTTTCTAACTCGCTTTCTATTAAACCAAACCATATTTCTGCGCCACCTTTTAACATCGATCTTACCATATTTAGTTTATACTGTTTATCGGATGATCCCTGTATCAGCGTTTTAACATTGTTCAAAAAATATCTTTGGGTTTAACTTACTGTCACCATTAAATTTCGAATATTGATCTGATGGTATACTTGGTTGGTTTATTCTGATGGGTTTACGAGAATTTTGTAGCGTGTTTCTACTAAACTTCCTAATTCCCTATTGACCGTCCTAAATCCTATTTCACAATTTCCTTCGACTTTTTGTATTTGTATTCATAAATACCTAATTTTTCTGTTGGTTTCCCTTTCATATGTTTCTTGATGTGACTTAACTTTTGTAATTTCATCCCTCACAACATCAATGTTCCCCGTAATTCGTACAACCTTATTCTCTATTTCTAGCTTCATTTCCTCAATTGTTTGATTTGTTTGTTTCAAACCCTCGTTTAAGATTTTGATTTCTAAACTTAATTTTTTCCCCAACTTGGCCAATTTTTCCCCAATCTCTGTCCTTAATTCTTGCATATTTTCATTCATTTGATTCATAACCTTTTCATTTTTTCCATTTTATTATCACTCATTTATTTTCTAGAAATTCCCTAGTACAAAAACGTAGCACAAATATTTAGTTTTCACAGCCTCCACAACTTATTCTTGTAAATATCTAACAACAACCTATAAACGGAGCAAAATGATCCTCTATAATTTGTTTTTTCTATTAAACATCTTTCCTTGTTAAAAAAGTAACTACTAAATTGCTATATTTACATTCAAATGCAAATTTCAGGGAAATCTGTAGGTTAGTTCAGAATAGGAAACAATGATGGTACGCGTCTAACCAGTTCCAGGACTGAAGACCTAATGATGATGACATTCAAATATCACAAAAGCATTTTAAAATATTCTATTGCTAATTGCAACAAACGACCGTATCTTAATTTACAAGCTGACACTGCATATAGTAGAATTTGTGGCCATAGCATAGTTTTACAATTAACTGGAGTAGATATGGTAAAGACAATTATTAATTTTGTTTCGTGAACAATTTGCCACTGTTGCATATGCAGTTGAAAATTTTAAGAATTATATTAACACAGTATCATTGACTTTGCTTTACGGGTGCTACATACTAGGCAGTTAAAGAATCAAATTTTTCTTTCAATATCGACTAAATTAAAATGTTTTTAAATATTTTGTCACATGGACAGCAACTTCTTACTGTGATAGAAACTATATTTAAAACAAGAATGCGTAAATGTTTAGTGACATAGCCTTTACTTTATTTACTTAAATTTGTTTTTGTGTGCTGGATAATGCGAGAAATTCAGAATACTCGAGAATTCTTGACGCGAGATCCATACGTAAGTTAAGTGTTTTTGATTCTTGTCTCAAAATGTTTCTATCTCGTCTCGTTCTTTAAAAGAAAGACGTCAAGAATATTATTTCTGAAATTATAAATGAAATTATAATTATATATAATTATAATAAATGATGGCATTCTCTGGGGTAAAAGATTCCGGAGTTAAAATAGTCCCCCAGTCGGATCTCCGGGAGGGGACTACTTCGGAGGATGCGATCGGAAAGTTAAAAATAAGAGTCGGGAACACTCTGCGAGTCGGAGCGTGGAATGTTAGAAGTATGAAGCAAGTAGGTAAGCTAGAGAACCTAAAAATCGAAATGAATAGGTTATCACTAGACATAGTAGGGATCAGCGAAGTTCGGTGGCCAGAGGCGGGGGATTTTTGGAGTGAGGACTTCAGGGTAATTCATACAGGAACAGAGGAAGGAAATTTGGGCGTGGGGATAGTTATGCGGAAAAAGATAGGATACTGTGTAGAAAATTACTTACAAAAGAACGAAAGAGTACTCATGGTTAGATTAGAATCTAAACCGGTAAACACAGTAATAATACAAGTATACATGCCCACCTCTAGCTACAGTGACGAGGAGGTAGAAGCCATCTACAAAGATATCGAAGACATATTAAGATACGTAAAAGGACATGAAAATTTAATAATTACGGGGATCTTAATGCCGTGGTAGGTGAGAGTAGGGAAGGCACGAGAAACGACAGGGGAAATAGGCTGGTAGAATTTTGTGACAAGAACAATTTAATCATCACAAACACATTATTTCAACATCATGCTAGAAGACGATATACGTGGAAGATGCCAGGAGATATAGGAAGGTATCAAATAGATTACATTCTTGTTAGACAACGGTTTAGTAATCAAGTAAAAGACTGTAGAAGCTACCCAGAAGCAGATATAGATACTGACCACAACATCGTAATTATGAAAGCCGCACTTAAATTTAAGAATATGAAAAAAAGAAACGGAAAAAGGCACTTGGACTTAGAGAAACTAAAAGATATTGATATTCTAGAAAGATTCGAAAAAAAGTCAAATGAATTGCTCAAAGATATCGGGAAAATATCTGAATGGAATAACATTAAATCCAGCCTAGACATGGCGGCCAGAGATATTCTGGGGTATACACAAAAAGAAAATAAGAAACCATGGATAACAAAGGATATCCTGAATTTAATAGAAGAAAGACGAAAATACAAAAATAAATCAGACGAAACAAGAAAACAAAGATACAAAGCCATACAATGGGAAATTATTCGAAAATGTAGGAAAGCTAAAGAACAATGGATTGATGAAAAGTGCAAAGAGGTTGTAACGGGCATTTTTATTAAGTTTAACATTTTACGCTTTTTCTCAACTAGTAAATACCTTTCTGCAATTACTATTTCTATCTTTTGTTTATAATGAGTGGATCGCTGTTTGTATAAAGTAAATACTTCCGCATAGTTTTCAGAATTGTATACAATTTAACTCGTGTGTATTAATTAAAGATAGATTGCATCGTTCTTGTCTGGTCGTCGTATAAATTTAGTTCCTGATGTGGATATACGAGTCGAGTTGATAGGCGATTAGCGGTCGTAATAACAACGATTTGATATCTACAGACGGGCAGTTGTCGTTTGGTTCTTTGTTCCTATACATTAATTACTTTGAAAATACGTTTTCCTTGTTGCTGTGAAATAAAGTTATATATTAACTGTAGTAGTGGAGTTCTGTTCTGTGTTCCGATATATTAAGTACGTTGAAAATACTGCTTCTTTCTGCTATGAGAATAGTGATAATTACTGCGGTATCAATTCTGGTATTGTTCATAAACAAGCAGGCCGTGTTTTTAGTTGATTTTCCGTTGAAAATAAAAGTAGTAGAGCTTGTTAAACTCGAGACACGTGTGCTTTACGGAACATTAGACGGACGGTTTTATTTGTTTACGCGTGCCTTACTAATTGTCTTTAGTCGTTTTTCTTGTGAGATAAATGTTTTAAGGGACATTTGACGGACTTGTTTTAGTGATACACGTGCTTGACCCGTTATGGTTCTTTTTAGTTGTTTTGTCTTTTGATATTTAAACGGTGTGTGCAATCTAGTTTCGCGGTCCGTTTTCTTCGCAGAGTAGCGCATACTTTGGACTATTTAAATACAGTGATACTGTAGTTTCTGAATTTTAACAGATTTTAACAGATTACCGGCTTACCAAGGTATTGTTTGAAGTTTCTCACTGCTTATTGGGATGCTTATGAAAATAATATACATCTGGTCCCAGTTGAAATTAAACTAGTGCTACAGAATATTTCGAAATTATTGTCTTAGGAAATAAAATTTATCAAGG
This sequence comes from Platerodrilus igneus, assembly GCA_036346225.1. Lineage (NCBI taxonomy): Eukaryota > Metazoa > Arthropoda > Insecta > Coleoptera > Lycidae > Platerodrilus > Platerodrilus igneus. Next base: position 12,508,788 of record JARFIW010000791.1, read on the forward strand.
CTACATAGTTCCGACGCGTGATAATGCCTACTGCTAACACCAGTAAAATACGTAGGTGTGATTAGTGTAACGTGTGATAAGTTCCATCAACACCCTCACAGTCAAGGGTGAAGTGCTTCGTTAGTGCAGGACATCGTTGAATCCCACACTTCAGTTGCAAGGAAGCGTTGCTGAAGGACTTTTGTAAGTTGAACTATTTCCTACTGGTTATTACTTTAAATATCTATTCGTTGCTTTACCATATCTTTGTCGTTCTGATACCTTTTACAATAGACTTGCATGCTATTTTAAAACATAGAAAAAAAAAGAAAGAAAGAAAAATCAATACTACTGAATTACTCATATCAATTGTGTCTTACCTATTTATCTTTTGTAAAAATTTTGTCTGATTTATGTTTAATTGGTGTGTGAGGAAACGTTTCTGCTACTCCCCAATATTACCTCAATGTACTAAATATTTTTGTATTGCTTTTACCGTTGTTATATTATATAGTTTATCTAAACAGTTTTTATTTACATTCTACAAAGTACTGAATAACTTAGACTTTGCATTGCTGCTATTCTTTTTCTTTATTTCAGGTTTGCAGAACTAATCTTTTTTTATTGCAGGTTTGCTATTCTAATTTCTTTTATTGCAGGTACTGTTACTAACTCCTTACCGTCGCATACATCATAGGTCAGTCTGCTTTCTACAACCCCCCCTACTCTCCGATTGAGTCCGGTCATTTCTTTGATTTTCTTTGGGTTACGCACGGCTACGAGCCAACGTAGCATAAATTTGGCGTCCAACGTGACTGCCACAAATTAACGAAGCATAAATTTGGCGCCCAACGTGGCTGCCTCGAAATAACGTAACAAGGTACAAACGAAGATGGAAATAGGAAAGACAGACGAAGCTTACAAATTAATTAGAATGAATTTTAGGGATATAAAACCGTATAGCAACGATATAAGGGACGCACAAGGAAACGTCATCATAGAAAACGTAGAGAGTAAATGGCAAGAATATATAGGGAATTTATATGCAGGAGAGGAACTAACTGCATTAGAACAGGAATCAGACATTGAAAATGATGACTTGGGATATCCTATACTTAGAGATGAGTTTGAATTAGCATTAAAGAGTCTGAAAAATGGTAAGGCGCCGGGTACAGATAAGGTGCAAGCAGAAACTCTAAAAGCCGCTGGACAAGCAGCAACAGAACGTCTCTTCCAACTTGTAAGCTATATGTATGAGACAGGCGAGATACCCAAAGATTTCAAACGTAGCATCATAGTAACTATACCAAAAAAGAAAGGCGCGGATAGATGTGAAAATTTTCGAACAATAAGTTTGACAACACACGTGCCAAAAATATTAACTAGAATTGTGCAAAGACGAATGGAAAAACGGGCGGAAGAAATACTAGGAGAAGACCAATTTCGGTTTAGGCGAAACAGGGGAACACGGGACGCTATTTTAGCTCTGAGAGTGATAATGGAGAAAACAATAGAAAAGGGGGAAAGCGTGTATATAGGGTTTGTAGATCTGGAAAAACCATTCGACAATGTAAAGTGGAAAAAAATGTTTGAAATACTCAAAAAGATTGGAATGAGCTATAGGGATAGACGAATAGTACATAGCTTATACAAAGAGCAAACAGCAGTAATAGAATTAGAGCAGGAACGTAGAGAAGTAAACATTAGGAAAGGGGTAAGACAGGGATGTGCCCTATCCCCATTAATATTTAACTTGTACATTGAAGAGGCAATGAATACTCTCAAATGTAGGAAGACATTTGGAATTACTATACAGGGACACAAAATTGATATGCTTAGATTTGCAGATGATATAGCGGTATTAGCGTCTAGCAAGGAAGAATTAGAAGCTGCTCTTTATGAAATGGAAACAGTACGAACAGAGAGATACGGTATGAAAATTAACAAAACTAAAACTAAAGTTCTAGTATGCAAAGGTGGGGAAAATAAATCAAAAACAAGAATACAAGTATGTAACACGAACTTACAAGAGGTTAAGGATTTCTGCTACCTAGGAAGCCAAATAACGCAAGATGGGAAAAGCACAAAAGATATAAAATAAAAATTAGCACAAGGTCGTGCTACATTTAACAAGAAAAAGCAACTACTGTGCTCAAAGACCACAAACATAGAAACAAGGAAAAGATTGCCTAAAACATATGTGTGGAGCACAGCACTGTACGGCTGTGAAGCCTGGACAGTAGGAGAAGCGGACAAGAAAAAGGTAGAAGCCTTTGAAATGTGGTGCTACAGACGTATGATGAAGATATCATGGACAGACAAAGTTAAGAACGAAGAGGTACTAAAATGGTAGGGAAGAAAGAAATATGTGGAAAACGGTAAAAATAGGAGAGATAGGATGATAGGCCACATACTACGGCATGAGGGAATAGTGCGGAATATATTAGAGGCAGAGATAGGAAAAAAGAGAAGAAGAGGCAGACCTAGGTTAGACTACTGCACACAGATAGTAAAAGATGTAGGCTGCAGGAATTTCAGGGAGATGTGTAGGCTAGCCCAGAATAGAAATCAATGGAGGTACGCATCCAATCAATCCCAAGATGGATAAACTAATGACGAGAAAATAACTGTGCTTAAACACGATGATTATTATAAGTAACTACAAGAATTGGCTGGGCAATATTCTCGAATATTGTTAAGTGTGTGAAAGGATTTACTGGAAAACCATTATTTCGGCAAATGTCTAAGTGTTGGGGGATCTTGGTAGTCATAGGTTGCTTAACCCCCTTCACTGAATCTCGGTGAAATAGGGCATAAAATTAGAAAATAATAGAAGGGGAACGAGCTGTATACACATGCTGTGTGAGAATTTCAGGGAACTATGTAGGCTAGCTCAGAATATAAATAAGTGCAAGTACGTGTCCAACCAGTTTTGAGACGGAAAACCTAATGACGAAAAAATTAGCGCAGATAAATCTGATGATTAGTATAAACAACTAGTTGTTGGTTGCGAATTACCTGCAACTAATGTTGACTGTGCGAAAAGGTATATTGGAAAATATATTAAATCAGTAAATGGTTAAGTGTTGGGGAAACTTGGCAGCCACAGGCTGCTTACCTCCCTTCACAACCACTGAAGGTCGGAGAAATAGGGTATATAATTGTAAAACAATAGAAGGTGACCGAACGGCATCTAACAAGAAAGAACAGCGCCTATGAGGAAAGACAACAAACATAGAACAAGAAGAAAATTGTTGGAAGCGTAGGTGTGGAGCACAGCACAGTATGCCTATAAAATACGAGCAGTCTGAAACGCAGACAGAAAAACGGTAGCAGCCTTTTGAAATGCTGTGCTTCAGATGTATGAGGACGATAGCATGGACAGACAAAGATAATAACAAATAGGTTATAGAAATAGTAGGGGAACAAGGATATCTGGGGAAAAATAAGAGAAATAGAAGGGCAGAATACGTTCTAAGGGATTTTTGGGGAATAATATGGGATATATTACAAGCAGAGATAGGAAAAAGGAGGTAGATGTTGACCTAGATAAGATAGTGATAGATGCAGACTGTGCAAATTTCAGGGAAATCCTTAGGTTACGTCAGAATAGAAACAATGAGGGTACGCGTCTAACCAGTTCCAGGACTTTATAATTTATAATTAATATCGTAATTCTTAGTATTAACAGGTTGGTATTGCTTATATGTATCATTATGATAACCCCAATTGTTGTTGATATTGATGTTATAGCGGTAAAAATTGGTCATGGTTTAATTTCAACTAGATGAAATTGGTGAATCGTTATCACTAATCAATTTCTCTAGAATATAAATCCCGAACGGCATCACTACTTAAAGACCAAGCTAACCTGCGCTTTGAAATTCATTTGTGTCAGGTATTTACAATATAAAATAATTACTCTTCAACTAAGCCAATTATTAGATTTAATAATAAGCTCAAACAGTTATCTGATGTTCCGTCGAACGGAAAAACTAGTGTCAGATTGATAGTGAGAAACATGTCCAGGAAAGATTTCGGTCACATTTTGTTCGCTTCAAAACTTGCGCTCTGTTTTTTTTAACTATGTAAGCAAAAGTTAGCCCCTTTGGTTTAAACAATGTGGATGGCTAATCTCCGACTATCATGTGCTAAGCTGTTTTGAGCAGAACTTATAGCATTTCATAGCATTCATTTTGACTAACTCGTGTCTATTTAATGTTTGTTTAATACATAAACGCATCAGTATTTCACCTTAGTTATTGCGCACGAGACCTACATAATTCTCCCATAAATGAGAACAAAGCACTGGTTATTCCTATTACCTGTTATCTTATATTTTGTAAGTAGATATAATTCCTTATATGTACGTGTACTTGTTGGTACCCTTATTCGTTCAAAATGAACAAAACCTAATTACAAGATCCAAATAGAAATTGAACGCACTAGTTGCGATATGTTAAACGCTCAAAAGCGAATTAATGAAGATTTAAAACTTCTTAGTTCTTTGTCGAAGGCTCATAATCTGATCCTTAATTCTCAAAAATCTAAACTAATAATCTTCTGTCACAACAGTATATACGACACTGTAGCTTTAAATATAATTATACACATTGATAATGTCCCTTTACCTGTCGTTAATTCTTCTAGAATTCTTGGAGTTACTTTGGACAATAACTTTAAGTTTCATTCACACGTGGCTAAAGTGATTATTAAAGCGTACTCTTTCTTCTCTTAAATTACTTTATGCCTCGCGTCATTTTTTAACTTTTAAATTAAGATTAACTTTAGTTGAATTTTTGGTTTTGTCTCATCTAAATTATTGCGATATTGTTTATGGCCCTTGTCTCGATAGCATTCATAAAAAAGGATTCAAATACTGCAAAATTCTTGTTGTCGTTTTGTGTTCGGTCATAGAAAGTTCGATCATATTTCCGCTAAGATCAAAGAACTCAAATGGTTAAAAATGGATGATCGTAGAACCCTTCACCTTGGCTGCTTCGTTTTTAAGTTGCTATTTGAAGCATCCTCGGTTACATTAAAGAATAAGTTAGTTCCTAGATCTCTCGTTCACGCAGTAACTATGCCTCGACACAGTACTGCCATGTTTCAGAAATGTTTCACTTATAATGCAGTTAAGTTATTTAATTCTTTATCCTTCGATTATCGCTCTATTAGTTTCATAAAATTCAAATCCAAATTACACAGTAGCCTTTTGAACTAGCCCTGTTTTTATGTTACAGCGCAATACGCTAATTTCTGCATGCTCACTCATTGTATACCTTTTTATGCTCATATTAACTTTCTATCTCATTTTTTTCTAATTATAATTATCACTGTCTCATGGACAAGAGAATATGTACTACTAACTTCGTTAGCTTAGAAATAGTTTTTAATTATATAACTCAACTGGTTTGCTTTTATAATTCTTACTTTCCTTTTAGTACTTGTGTTTAGTTTTATTTATATGCCATCAGCCTATTCCGCGGCCTTTCTTTACTTTTAATATTTAGCTTCAGTAGAGGTTAAGTGTAAGAGTAGCTCACAGCTAAACTTCGCCTCTTCTGTGGCCTACTTCAACAACTTTATGGTTATCCAATTATTTATATTTTTTGTACTTTACTAGTTTGTATATCTTTTATGTTTCTGTAATAATTTGATAATAATAATAATAAAGACTATAATAAATAAATAAATAAATAAATGATGCAAGTGTTTCTTTCAGAAGAGAGTTTGTCAAACAGCTGGTTAGAGTTTATCATATGAAACAATACATTTATAAATGATCGCATTTACAATTACATCTTTATTTGAAGAAATTGGCGTGGTTGTTTTACTGTCACGTTGTCTTTCGCCCGAAACCATTACGGTTATTGGATAATTTCGAGGCCGAATTAAAAAGTGTAGCTCTGTGTGTATTCAAAGACCTCTAGTTATTTGAATATTTAGTACAGCTTACAGGGCTGCAATATGAGAATGCTTAATCCTTGTAAACACGTCGATATTTTACATTTTCATTGCAAACTTACTTTGGAATTGTAAATTAATTCTAAAAAGTCAATGAAACGAATTTTGAATGTTGTGCTGGATTTAACAAAAATATAAACTACAGGGTACAATTTAATAAAACAAGGTCTTTAATCCCCATATTTTTAGATATGCTTCCGTTCCATGCAAATTTACAGCGGGTGGAAGTTTTATATTTGAAAATTCCGAGGAAATATATTCTTTTAAAACTCCGAATCATGCAAAATTGTTTATGGTTTCATTGCTCTGCTTTTGACTGAGGTCATGTAGTAAAACGGTATGGAAGATCACGTTTAGCTGTGGCAAATAAGGATTATCAGCTAATTTGGGGTCAGGCTACACATAAAACTATTGCTCTATGTAGTCATTTAAAGCGCAAATGGAGTTTGTAGACACAGCTATTTCTAATTTATTCACACATTCCTGAATAAAAATTTAGAAAATTCAGAATTTATGTACAAACAAGATATTCGAAGCGCAAATACTACTTTCATAATAAAAGGCATTTCAATTCCATGATAATTTATAATATGTCAAATTTTTCAAGATATTGCATTCTCTATGTATAATTTATCAGTTTAAAGGATTTTATATAGGTAGTAATTAAAATTAGGCTCTAAAGAAATAAGTAGGATTCTAAATTCTTAAAACTTGTGTGTTTTAAACTTGCGTCAAATTTTTCTTACGCTGTGCAGATACGCAAAACGGTGTATGGACGAAAAAAAAACTATAAACCAAAGTGTTTTCCGCGGTATGTGAATCATGATTACAGAAACTCAAATACTGGAATGGTGGTGGTGATGGTAGTGGTGGTGGTGGTGGTGGTGGTGGTGGAGGTGGTGGTGATGGTGGTGGTGGGGTGTGTGTGTGTGCGCGGGCGTGTGTGTGTGGGGGGTGTATGTGTGTGTGTGCGTGTGCGTGTGCGTGTGCGTGTGCGTTTATTTATATTGCGTGTGTGCGTGTGTGCGTGTGTGCGTGTGTGCGTCTGTGCGTGTGCGTGTGCGTGGGCGTGTGCGTGTGCGTGTGCGTGTGCGTGTGCGTGTGCGTGTGCGTGGTGTGCGTGTGCGTGTGCGTGTGCGTGTGTGTGTGTTTTACTTCTTCTATTTTATTTATATTGCTTGATAAATTTAGTATGAAGCCAACACACGAAAGCTATTGCTAAACGTAGATTTAGATAAAAGCTTATAATAAATTTAATTCAGAATTGGGATCCAAAATCCAAAAATATCTAGGATCGTCCCAAAGCTATCACAAAAAAAAATTTTTTCTTAACACTACCGCCTCGTATCTAAATATTTAAGATGTTTTGGACATACGTCTATGTAAAGTTTTTCTCCTTAAATATTAGCATGTTATTAACAAACACCCTGTATGTGTGTGTACGCGCGCGTGCGCGTGCGTGCGTGCGTGTTTGTGTCTGCGTGCGTGCTTGTTTCTGCGTGCGTGCGGGCGTATTTGTGATGTATGTATATATGTATGTATATTGCGTATGGATGTATTTTGCTGTTTCCGTTCCATTCAAGTAAATCACATTTCTCCATATTAAAAGACTGTGAAGCTAAGTCTCCTGTGTATTGATTTATTATTATGAGACAAATGCTCCATATATTTCATTTCAGTATAATCCAGACATACTGCTTTATTACAGTAAACTCAACAGAAGTCTGAGATATTACGCTTCAGAAATTCCAATCTATACAATTACTTAACACTGGGATTTCATTTGTACGTATAATTATGTGTAAGCATATTAACATCAGTTGATGACAACTACTACATGGGGTTGAGTATCTTAATTTAGATATTAGAGTGTTTACCTTAACTCACAATTGTATTTTGCCGTTACTTCTTGATCTTAGTAATCAAATTTACTCAGAAAACGTTTGATGTAATTATTCTAGCAAGTGGGTCTTATGATTTATAAATAACAAATTGGTAATTGTGTTTCAAATTAGAAAAGATAATTAATTCAAGTAAATTTCGTATAAAGCAACGTTTTCTTAAGTAAGGAATACAAAAAAGTATATACGTACTGTTTCCATTGGCGAATCGTGAATGGATGCGAGTAATGCGTCGTGCATCCCTTTCCAACGTATGAGCCGTCTGGATTTCTCTCTTATTAAATGTTATTTTATTACGCAGTATAATAATAAAAAAAAATTGTTGCATAACACGTAGTATGGGTACTACTGACATCTAGGGTATGAAATTCATGTAAATAATTTTACTTTTATATAGATTATAATAAGTTCAGAATAAGAGTAGGAAACAATTTGAGAGTCGGAGCGTGGAATATTAGAAGTATGAAGCAAGTAATTAAGCTAGAGAACCCAAAAATATAATGAATAGGTTAGCACTAGGTATAGTAGGGATCAGCGAAGTTCGGTGGCCAGAGGTGGGGGATTTTTTGAATGGAGACTTCAGGGTAATTCATACAGGAGCAGAGGAAGGAAATTTGGGTGTGGGGATAGTTATGCGAAAAAAAATAGGGTACTGTGTAGAAAATTACTTCAAAAGAGCGAAAGAGTACTCATGGTTAGAATAGAATCTAAACCAGTAAACACGGTAATAATACAAGTATACATGCCCACCTCTAGCTATAGTGCCGAAGAGGTTTATTTGGCTTAGGCACAAGAAACGACAGGGGAAATAGACTGGAAGAATTTTGCGACAAGAACAATTTAATCATCACAAACACATTATTTCAACATCATGCTAGAAAACGATATACGTGGAAGATGCCAGGAGGTATAGGAAGATATCAAATAGATTGCATTCTTGTTAGACAGCGGTTTAGAAAACAAGTATAAGACTGTAGAAGCTACCCATAAACAGATATATACATTGACCACAATATCTTAATTATGAAGGCCGTACTTAAATTCAAAAATTTGAAAAAAGAAACGGAAAGTGCACTTTGACTTTGAGAAGCTAAAAGATAAAGATACTTAAGAGAGATTCGAAAAAATGTCAAATGAATTGCTAAAGGATATCTAGAAAATACTTGATACTAAGAAAGTAGAAACAGAATGGAATAACATTAAATCCAGCCTAGACATGGCGACAGAGATATTCTAGGGTATACACAAAAAGAAAATAAGGAACCGTTGATAACAAAGAGTATCTTGAATTTAATAGAAGAAAGACAAAATACAAAAATAAATCAGAAGAAACAGGAAAACAGAGTTACAAAGTCATAAAATGGGAAATTATTAACAACTGCAGAAAAGCTAAAGAACAATGGATTGATGAAAAGCCCAAAGAGATACAAACTAAGATGGAAGTAGGAAAGACAAATAAAGCATAAAAACTAATTATAATCAATTTTAGGGATATTAAACCGTATAGCAAAAATATAAAGGACGCGGGAGAAAACGTCATTATAGGAAATGTAGAGAAAGTGGGTAGATGGCAAGAATATATAGGGAATTTATATGCAAGAGAGGAACTAACAGCATTAGAACAGGAATCCGACAGTGAAAATGATGACTTGGGATAACCTATTCTTAGAGATCAGTTTGAATTAGCAATAAAGGGTCGGAAAAATGGTAAGGCGCCGGGTACAGATAAGGTGCAAGCAGAAACTCTCAAAGACGCTGAACAAGCAGTAACAGAACGTCTCTTCCAACTTGTAAGCTATATGTATGAGATAGGCAAGATACCCAAAGATTTCAAACGTAGCATCATAGTATCTATACCAAAGAAGAAAGGTGCGGATATAGATGTGAAAATTTTCGAACTATATGTTTGACAGCACACGTGTCAAAAATATTAAGTTGAACTGTACAAAGACGAATGGAAAGATGAGCTGAAGAAATACTAGGAGAAGATCAATTTGAGTTTAGGCAAAACAGGGGAACAAGGGAAGCTATTTTAGCTCTGATAGTGATAATGGCGAAAACAATAGCAAAAGAGGAAAACGTGTACATAGGGTTTGTAGATCTGGAAAAAGCATTTGACAATGTAAAATGAAAAAAAATGTTCGAAATACTCAAAAAGATTAGAATGAGTTATAGGGATAGACGAATAGTATATAGCTTATACAAAGAGCAAACAGCAGTAATAGAATTAGAGCAGAAACGTAGAGAAGTAAACATTAGAATAGGGGTGAAACAGGGATGTGCCCTATCCCCAATAATTTTTAACTTGTACATTGAAGAGGCGATGAATACTGTCAAATGCAGGAAAACATTTGGAATTACCATGCAGGGACAAAAAATTGATATGCTTAGATTTGCAGATGATATAGCGATATTAGCATCTAGCAAGAAAGAGTTAGAATCTGCTCTTAATGGAAACGGTTCTAACAGAAAGATACGGTATGAAAATTAACAAAAATAAACTAAAGTACTAGTATGCGAAGGAGAGGAAAATAAATAAAAAACAAAGATACAAGTATGTAACAAGAACTTGCAAGAGGTTAAGAATTTTTGCTACCCAGGAAGCCAAATAACGCAAGATAGAAGAAGCGCAACAGATATAAAACAGAGATTAGCACCAGGTCGTGCTGCATTTAACAAGAAAAAGCAACTACTTTGTTCAAAGACAACAAATATAGAAACAAGGAAAAGATTGGTTAAAACATATGTGTGGAGCACCGCACTGTACGGCTGTTAAGCCTGGACAGTAGGAGAAGCGAACAAGAAAAAAGTAGAAGTCTTTGAAATGTGATGCTACAGACGTATGATGAAGATATCATGAACAGACAAAGTTAAGAACGAATTGGTACTAAAAATGGTGGGGAAGAAAGAAATATGTGGAAAAGGAGAACGGTAAAAAATAGAAGAGATAAGAAGATAGGCCACTTACTACGGCATGAGGGAATACAGCGGAATATATTAGACGCAGAGATAGGATAAAAGAATAGTAGAGGTAGACCTAGATTAGACTACTGCACACAGATAGAAAAAGATGTAGGCTGTAGGCATTTCAGGGAAATGTATAGGCTGGCCCAGAATAGAAATCATTAGAGGTACGCATCCAACCAGTTCCAAGATGGATAAACTAATGACGAAAAAAGTAACTGTACATAAAGATGTTTATTATGAGCAACTACAAGTATTGCTTGGGCAATATTCTCGAATAATGTTAATTGCATAAAAGGATTTACAGGAAAACTATTAATTCGGCAAATGTCTAAGTGTTGGGGAATCTTGGCAGCCACAGGCTGCTTAACCCCCTTCACTGACTCTCGGTGAAATAGGCCATAAAATTAGAAAACAGTAGATGGGGAACCGAGCGGTGTATAAGCTGTGTGAGAATTTCAGGGAAATGTGTAGGCTAGCTCAGAATATAAATAAGTGCAGGTACGTGTTCAACCAGTTTTGATACGTAAAACCTAATGACGAAAGAATAAGCGAAGATAAATCTGATGATTATTATAAACAACTTCAGGTTTTGGTTGTGAAAGATATGCAACTAATGTTGACTGTGCGAAAAGATATGTTGGAAAAATATTAAATCGGCAAATATTCAAGTGCTGGGGGAACTTGGCAGCCACAGACTGCCCCCCTCACAACCACTGAATGTCGGAGATATAGGGTATATAATTTTAAAACAACAGAAGGGAACCTAACTGTATACAACAAGAAAGAACAGCGCCTATGATGAAAGACAGTAAACAGAAACAAGAAGAAAATTGTTAAAAGCATATGTGTGGAGCACAGCACAGTATGCCTATGAAATACGAGCAGTAGGAAAAGCAGACAGAAAAACGGCAACAAACTTTTGGAATGTTGTGTTTCAAATGTACGAGGATGATAGCATGAACAGACAAAGTTAATAACAAATAGGTTATAGAAATAGTAGGGGAACAAGTATTTCTGTGAGGAAAAAAATAGGAGAAATAGAAGGGCAGAATACGTTCCAAGGAATTTTTGGGGAATAGTATGGTATATGTTACAAGTAGAGATAAGATACGTTACGAATAAAGTTAAAGCCTGAAGTTTAGGTTCATCATTTCCGTCAAAAGTAAGCATGCAAGTGAGGAGAATCAAAGCACCCTACATCGTAGACTCCTGCATCTCCCCTTACCGTTACCAAGTGCCGGAGGGTTTCATTGCGCAACGACGAGCTCGTCTCAGTAATGATAGGCACACCGACATTATTGGTGGTGCCTATCCAATTTTGTCGCCATTAAAATCGACCCTTATTTTTTGTCTCATTCGATCACCACGAATTGCGGTTCAGGGCCGTCAAGTCACGCAAACTACGATTTGTACCAGACCCAACTCTCATCGACTTTAGCTAGCCATCTTAAGGATTTTGGGCCTTTTGTTTCCAACATTGTAGTGTCTGACGGGTCCGTAACAAGGTTATCTTTTAATAATCATATATTTAAAAATTATAGCCATAGAAAATGTGTTGCGAGCACAAACAAATGACACAGTTTCCGATACCCAATGTAAAAATGTGGAAACAAGATGACCGCTCACATAAATAAAGCAACATTGCTGCAATTTCCTGCACTAAAAGGTGGCTGGAGCGTTGTAAAGGTTCAATTTTTATTTTCCATCTGTAATGTTTACATGCTGTGTGAGAATTTCAGGGAACTATGTAGGCTAGCTCAGAATATAAATAAGTGCAGGTACGTGTCCAACCAGTTTTGAGATGGAAAACCTAATGACGAAAAAATAAGCGCAGATAAATCTGATGATTAGTATAAACAACTAGTTGTTGGTTATGAAATACCTGCAACTAATGCTGACTGTGCGAAAAGATAAATTGGAAAATATACTAAATCGCCAAATGGTTAATTGTTGGGTAACTTGGCAGCCACAGGCTGCTTATCTCCCTTCACAACCATTGAAGGTCGGAGAAATAGGGCATATAACTGTAAAACAATAGAAAGTGATCGAATTGCATCTAACAAGAAAGAACATCGCCTATGAGGAAAGACAGCAAACATAGGATAAGAAGAAAATTGTTGAAAGCATATGTGTGGAGCACAGTACAGTATACCTATGAAATACGGGAAGTCTGAAACGCAGACAGAAAAACGGTAGCAGCTTTTGAAATGCTGTGCTTTAGATGTATGAGGACGATAGCATGGACAGACAAAGATAATAACAAATAAGTTACAGAAATAGTAGGGGAACAAGGATATCTGGGGAAAAAGAAAAATAGTAGGGCGGAATACGTTCTAAGGCATTTTTGGGGAATAGTATGTGATATATTACAAGCAGATATAGGAAAAAAGAGGTAGATGTAGACCTAGATGAGACAGTTATAGATGCAAACTGTGCATATTTCAGGGAAATCTGTAGGTTAGTTCAGAATAGGGAACAATGATGGTACGCGTCTAACCAGTTCTAGGACTGAAGACCTAATGATGATGATCTGTAATGTGTCGTTTTATAATTATGATGGATGGTAATAATAAGAACAAGTAAAATTTATTGTTGCAAAGAACTTTTTCGTTACTGCACGCTGATTTAAAGCGTATTTGTAAACAAAGTAATTCTCAAGTGGAAAAATGCATCTTTGTAGTCGCATAAATTTTATGTAGAAATTAAATTTGGATGAATGTCTATCATTGATAAACTTAAGTTGTTTTTCTTTTAACTACGCGCATATTTTGCCAATTGGCAGTAGATCTTAGTCTATCTTTGTTTTCATTTACTGTGATATTCAGACGAAGAAGGGTATTTTTTACTATTTGTGTTTATTTTTAATTAGCAAAATAGGAGACACATTTCCACTAGGCTCCATCAACCCCTACTGCAGTAGTAACCACTATTTTGACCCTCGAAACACCCATCTTCCTAGGAGGCTTTAATTAGTGTTTCTTAAGTTGGGATGGACTCTCAAAGGTAGGTGTAACAATATTTAGTAAAAGTGTTAAAATTTACATACCCCAAAGAATTATTTGTTTTAAGCAAGCCACTCTGCTACACAATAAACTAGCAGGTGCACCAATTAACTGTTACGTAACATCGCTTCCGGTAAAGTTCATTACGCTACTTGACGTCAATCCAGCACGTAGCATATTTTCTATAATATCTTTGCTAAAATGATACTTTGTGTCTGTATGCTTATATTTCTTAGTTTTATACGTATTTTTTTGACATGCAGACGAACTTGATCATCTAATTTTAATAAACATGGTACAGAAATACCTTCTTTATACAACAATTATTGAATCAAATTTTTAATATATAGAACCTTACAAGTCAAGACTAGCTGAAATGTATTCTGCTTCAGTTGAAGCTAGAGTAGCTTGCTTTTTTAAAATCCAAGATACAGCATTGTTTTCAAAATATACAATACCACCAGAAGAACTTTTTCTGTCGTTTATATTTGCTTGTCAGTCAGCATCTGTATATGCTTCAATGAGAGTATTTTTCAAGTGATTCATTTTCTTAAAAATCATACAATAAATATTAGTTCATTTTAAATATCTGATTACTCTTTTTGCATCCGCTAAATTATGATAATCAAGAAATTGACTTAGGTATGAAGTAGAAACCATTATATCTAGTTTACTACCTAAGGCAATGTACGTTAAACTGCCGATAATTTGACTGTATTGGATTATTGGTTTATGATATTTATCGTTATGGATATGAAAACCCTCTACTATTCAAGTTTACACTTTTACAGTTAGTCATACTGAATTTTAAGATTATCTTATTTATAAAATATTCTTGTTCAATTTGTCAGTCTTCATTTTTATACTGAAATCAGTTACTAAAAATGTACTTAGGAAAACCAAAATTTTTGTTTCAATCTCATGTTTAAGCAATTTCATCGAAATTAAAATTTCCAGTCGAAACCTTGTCATCAACAAAAACAGCCAAAGATGCACTACTATTTACATTGACATACACGTATAAATCACTGAATATAAACAAATGATGAAATGTCCACTATAACATTAGCGGGCTTTCTAAAAAAATGGTACACCTAATGTTAATGCGGAATTTGGTCGACAGAAAATAATGCGTTTCTAGCTAGATGGTATAATATAATTTTGTCTTTTATTAGGTCATTTGTTTATTTTCACCTTATATGTCGTAGACTAGTTATTAAATTTTGTCTAGCAATGCTCTCTTTACTATCATGTCGGAGAATTGAAGCAGTCACCATTGTCACAGTTGTTTACATTCAAGTATAGAGAACGTATGGGAAATGTATTGAATTTATTAGTACACCATGATTCGTGTATAATTCAAGAAATTTATTGCTTTTTTTGCAAAGAGAAATGCGCTAATCTAATGAGTTGTCACCACAACGAAACCTGTCACTGTCTTTTCTCATTGTAAAAGAGCCACCAATTTAATTTTCGCTCACTATGCTGGAATTACTTGCCTAATACCAGACAAAATTATTTGTTACTTAAATCAATACTGCACCTTTTTGTAAAAAAGGTTATTTAATCTTTGAAACCAGCTTTTTGCGTATCTTTTAGTCCGTATAAAAATTTGTTCAGTTTGAAATCTTTATTGCCTTTGCAGCTGTTAGTAGCTGGACGTTTTAGAGTTAACAATATTGGATAGCAACCCTACTCTTGTTTTTACTAGAGGTGTACACTATTTATTTTTGTGATCTTCCAAAATTGTAAAAGTTTTAAAAAGGGAAATTTTATAAATCAATTATTATTAACTATAACTAATATAAATAAATTTAGTAATCCTTTGCTTTTTCTAACAGTACTAATAATTTGCGCCACGTTTAAAGAAAAACTGTTTTGTCACGTACCGACCTCGATTCCTGCATTACTCCAAATATTTAGTCTAGTGTTCGTTTACCGCAGTACAGCTGCAGAGTCCGTATTATTCGCCCCTGGTATGACGGTATCCTTATTCGACTTACCATCATCTATTTTACCGACGTCCAAAACCGATAGATTTACTGTAGGTCCTTCTTAGATTCCTGCAACTGTTTGTACCATAGATTTTCTCACTTGTCCGTCTTTTTCACTAGTCGCTTCTAATACTCATTCTATTGGCCAACAACTACGATGATTCATGTTGCTAACAATTATGACAAAATCGTCTTTTCAACGGGTTTAACTGGATGAAGCCATTTATTGCGTCGAGTTATGTTCGGCAAATATTCTATAATCCGACGCTTCAACTGCATATTGACCAGTTGTTGGAAGGTAGACCAGTTTTCTGATAGCCATACTGTCGTTGCTCAGGTAGATTAATGGTTTTGATCTATTCGAAGTACCCAAAGGAAAAAATAGCTTGCGGTTAAGACTTCTTGTGAAATGCAATCGGTTGGTAAATATGACAACAAGCCTCCATGAGTAGGCTCCATGGGAGCTCTTCAGGTGGGTTTTGTACAGCTAAAATTTTATAAAAAGTCTTCTTTAAGGATCATACTAGCCTTTCTTAACCTCAGCCAAAATGTAGGTATTCTGGGGGATTGAAATTCAACTTTGCTGTTAGGCTATTAAATTCTTTTGATAGGTTCTTAAAATTTTTTTCTTTCAAAGCGAAATGCACTTTTCTATCGACTTCTCTGGAGTTGCGCTCATTATCGGAGTAAAGTTGTGGAGGTTATCCTCACCTTGCTATAAAATTTTGAATGCTTAGTATACAAGGTCTACAATCTATTGGTAAAATAATAGCACATTACTGTAGCAAATTATTTTCTATTATGAGTTATGTTGTCGTCAAAAAAAGGTACGCACCAACTAGATTAATATGGATACACGTTCAATATATAAAAAAAGTATTGCCGTTTTAAGCTAATAGCTTCGAATACTTTTGTGGTAACGATTATAAACTTTACCTCAACTGCTGCCATGGTACTCTCTTATTTGCCCCTATCACATCAGAAAGTTACTGAAATATTTACTAAATGGTATACCGGAACTTACAATCTTGTATTTTGAGGAAATGTCATTCTGAATACATTACTTCAAAATATCGATGATATATGTCTGGAACCAACATTTTGAAACATGATGTTTTAAAAAGTTAGATATATATCAAAATACGACTACAGGGCTGCTTTATATAGAAATAGACACAAGTGGTAAAAACTATCCAAATCGAAGAGCTTTACAAAAATTGCCTTGAAGCGAGTGTTTAATCAATTGCTGATTTATTCAGTTACAAGGACGTATTTGCATGAGCTTCAAACTGCTTACAAATTACATGTGAAGTACCAAGCCAGCGCACTACAAATCTGAAACACAGAACAACCTATCTAGAAATAAATCAGCATATACAAAATTCAACTGCCACAATGTCTAATATAAAAACTTCAATCTAAAAGCAAGTAGGGTTTGCAAGAAAAACTTTGCAATAAAGGAGGTCAGATATAAGCGAACAAAGTTTTGTAGAATACTATAAGGGCAGAATTTTTTAGTGTTTGGTAACAGCACTTTGTTGTGAATAGAAGGATGTTCTTTTGGTAAGTTTTTTAAACTCTAGTAAAAGTTAAATCTAAACGACGTATACAAATACGTAGCAGCTCGTGCTGTTTAGCTCAAAAATTGTGAAAGGTTGTTTTTGTTATAGTATATTGATTATATCATTAAGCTGAAAAGTTCTTCTTAAATGCATGCCTAGATGCTGAAAAGTTTTTACCACTACTGCAATTAGAAGCTTTTGTAGTGTTTATAATTATTTATTTACTAGATCGTCCGCACGAACGTTTTAGTAACTGTTTCACGTGCTCCGGTACTTGTTAAAAACTATATAAAATTATAAGTGGTTCACTATTTTATTCTCACATAGTATGTATAGCTCGTTTTCCTTCTATCTAAAATTAGAAAACAATAGAAGGGAAACGAGCTATATACATACTATGTGAGAATTTCAGAGAACTATGTAGGCTAGCTCAGAATATAAATAAGTGCAGGTACGTGTCCAACCAGTTTTGAGATGAAGACCTAATGATGATGATGATGAAGCATTTTAACAACCCCTGTAAAACAGCATTGGTATCTGACAAGTGTAAACCCACAATAGGGTTACCTCATAACCACATACAATCTCCGTTGAACAGTATTGGTATCTGACAAGTGTAAACCCGCCATAGGGTCGCCTCAGATCCATATACAACCTTCATAGAACAACATTGGTATCTGACAAGTGTAAACCCGCCATAAGGTCGCCTCTGAACCATGTTAAAATCTACCAAAGAGGTAGCCTAAATCATAATAATTTTCCTTTTCAAAATAAATATAAAAAAACGACTGCTTAAGCCTTTCAATAATACAATCGCACACTTCTTTAATAACCATCCTCTCAATTGTATAAATAGAAACATGTTAAAAAATGTTTTCCAATTACCAAGTTATTGAATTTATATAAAATTCACCAATAAAAATTAATCAGCTGATTTCACGTTAAGAGTATTGGCTACCTAAAAAAAGTCGGTCCCAGACCGTAACACAAATTGAAGACAATCATTCTTTTAAACTTTAAAAATTTTTGCTTAGTGTACTCAAACCAAATATTTCGAACATCAATAAATCAAAGTCACATTCAATTAATGTCATTAATGTCAAATTTGAAGTTTTTATTATTTTGACAACGATCCTAAGTCATGGATCGAAACGTAAATAAAGATGATTTTAAAAACTATGAGTGGTTTAATTCCCAAAGAAGATTAAGAAGAATACTAAACAAACCACAACAAACATACAGGGAGTATTTATATAATTTTCATTGCCAATTTCATCTGTTTTCCTTCTTTGGGCTTGGTCGATTTTGTACCTTGTCTACGTTTTGTTTCTTTGGGCTTGGTCGATTTTGTACCTTGTCCAAATTTTGTTCTAACAGATTAAGAATTGATATTCTAGACCACCAATTCCTCGAATTTGGATTACCTAGTGCTCTTCTGCATCCGATCCGGCTGCGCCAGTTAGGTTTTGGACCTTGGGAGATGCCTTTTTAAAAAGCCTTCTACCAAAACTCTCCTAATAATATTTATTTAAGCTGAATTTCAATTGAAATTTAATTTACAAGTACTGTAGCCAAAATATTCTAAGTTGACATTAAATGCTAAAGTTGTGAGGCTTAAGTGACTGACCTCCTTGAGCTTTCCAGGGTATTCATGTTGTCTCTGCCCCTCACATTGCTTGTGGGATATACAGAGCTCATGTCTCCTTAGTTCTTTATTCATTAATACAAAGTAATAATCTTAATTCTAACAATAAGTTTCTTACAGTCTATTGTGACCTGCACCTGCAGAGTCAGGTTACGTGTGGAATGTATTCACATCCGTTTTCATGTCTTCTGTCTGACTTCTATTAACCCTTTATTATCTATTCTTGAACTATGCAATGTTGCAAGTTAACTTAAGATTCAATAATTCCATTTAATTATATATATATATATATATATATATATATATATATATTAAAGAATGAAATTTATTGGCAAGTGACTCAATATTAGCCACAAGGGCATCCTGTCGACGCGTTTGAGTCACTTGCCAATAAATTTCATTCTTTAATATTTTAAGACTCATTAAATTTACATATTCTTTATAATATATATATATATATATATATATATATATATATATATATTTGATTTGGGCGATATGTAACTTGTGAACTAATTAAGGATAGGTATGTAGTTTATTACTGCGACAGGTGAACTGATCGAAGTTTAGAAATAAATATTCTAAATCAACTAATTATGAAGCTTAAAAGCGAAATTATAGGGTTGAAAAATGTGGCATCGTCTAATCAACAGCTGCCTAATGCTGAAGAAATTATTAATAAAGAAAGTGAATGCCAACCTCAGTCTAATAATATAATAATAATCAACCTCACCGAAGATGAAACACACATCTGCTGATATGCGAAGGTTAGTCCAAAACTTACCATAATACCATAATATAAGTACACATTTACTTTATCGTCTTCAAAGTAGGCTCCCTCAGAACGCAGGTACTATTTCCACCACTCCTGCCATTGCTGGAAATAATGATGAAGGTCCTACTATTGTATCTTCCAAGGTTCAGCCGTCGCGTTGGTTTTGATATCTTCTATAGTGTCAAAACGGTTACCTTTGAGAGCCATTTGGTTCTTGAGAAAGAGCCAAATACCAGTGATACTAAATCTGGCAAGTAGGGAGGCTGGTGAATGAGCTGAATGTTATTTTCTACGAGCCATCTCTGCACAACTATCGATGAGTAGGAAGGAACACAGTCGTGATGCAACGACCATCATCGCCATTTCACGGGACGTCTTTTTCGGGTTACTTCCTCAATCTTTTTAAAACTATACGTAAAAAGGGTCGTGAACCAGTTGTCGAGGTGATACAAATTTATTGTGCCCCACACTTTAATTGGCAAAAAACGCAAGTACATTTTTGTTTTGGATTTGACGTGACGTTATTTCTTTGGTCGAGATGAGGAGGTTATGTTCCATTCTGATAGCTGCAGATTTGTCTCCGCGTCCTAAGCGTACACTCAGGTTTCGTCATCAGTTACGATTGTCTCAAGAAACGTCGGGTACTCTCATTGTTTTACTCTAAGCATTCGGTCTACTTAACTGTCGGATTGCCATTTGATCCTGATTTAGCAGTCGCGGGACAAACATTGCACTGACACGTTTCATCTTCAAATCATCTAACAGGAATGCGTGAATAGCTCCATGACTAGATATTTCTGAGCGACTTCTTTTAGTTCCGTGTATTATTGCTTTTGCAGAAAATGGCACTGTGATCTGCATATGCTATGATTCTCCTGGTGGTGGTATGAAAGAGGTTATTTATATGGATATTGAATAGTGTAGGTCCCAAAACTGTTCCTTGAGGTACACCGTATGCGACCTTCTGACTTTTGCTTATATCATTTTCAATCTCTACATATTGAACTCTATCCTTAAGATAGCTCATGAGGAGCTGCAGTGGCAATCCTGTTATTCCTGCTGCTGCCAATGCCAGTGTTAGAAGGGCACGATTCACCGAATCGTACGCTTTGGCAAGGTCAATAAATATGCATAGCTAGGGTTTACTTTCTTCTAGTACTGGCTGAATTTATGTTACTAATGATAGTTTAGCATCTTTGGTAGACATTGTTTTCTGAAACCCATATTAATCTTTGGCCAATATTTTCGACTTTTGCAGGAAATTAGAAATTCTTGTGTTTTAAGATTTTTCAAATATTTTGCCAATATTTAAGATTAATGATATCAGTCGATAACTTCACCTTTTTGTTTTGATCCAGCTTTGGGTAGCGACTATATGAAAACTACTTTAAATGCCTTTGGGTAGTATCCAGCTTGTATCTCGTTATTTATTAGTGTTCTAAGAGTTTGTTATATTTCATCACTCATCAGCTACGTGTTTTAGTATTTTTGTGGTTATATTATCTATTTCAGGGGCTGTATCTATCTTTAGTTTGTTATTTTTTATTGTATTTACTGTATGCTGGCAGGGTTTAAACAAATAAAGTTGTTGTTTGTTGAGGCATAATTCTTTGAAATATCTCGTTTATTTATTTTTGTTGCTAAGTGATTTCCAACATTCAATAAAATCCAGAAACAAAGTATTCTCGCGTAAAAGTTAATTTCCAACATTAGCATAATATTCATTAAATTCATTCACTATTGCTTTGTAATTAGTTAGGGATTGTTTACTGTCGGTTGCAATGCTTTTGATACTCTCAACTGTTTTGCTTTTTCTATATAGGAACTTTATAGTATTCCACGTGTTTTTCGTACTGCAGTCCGTTTTATTTCTGTTTTACAAAAGTATCCGTTTTTTGCTTTTTTAATTACTATTATCCGTTGGTTTTTCTAAGTACAGTCCCTAGATTTTTGTCATAACTACATTAGTCTTTTTATGTTGTATGTACAGTTCCCTTTTTACTTGGGTGGACTTAACTATTGCAGCTGTTATTCAAACGTTGCGCTTTTTGCTTTTTCGCTTGCTTTTTAAGATTGCATCATCCCTTGTTTTTTGCGTAGCTTCTATGAATGAGCTAATTGCATCATCTATATTGGGATTATTTGCTATTTCTTGGAGGTTGCTAGTCATAATGTTTTGTTTCAAGAAGTTGTAGTTGATGCTTAAAACCTCTTTTCTATCTGTTGATTATTTGTAAGTTGTATTGGCTTCTTCGGGTATATGAAAACATTGTTGTTGTTGTTGTGTAGTGGGTTGTGATGTCATTTTGTATAACTAAGGTTTCGAAATTTTTTAAATTGGTGTTCTGTTTTATTAGGATATGATCTATACAGGATTTTAAATTATTTTGTATGCAAGTTGGTAACACAGTTTGTACATGTTGTATTTCTGTTGTAGTCTTTTGTATGATGTCTATAACCGGTACACCTAAAACATGACATGATATAATGATCTTCTTGAACCGTGTGTGAGCTACAACCTATGTATATCCCGTTTCTACTATTTTTCTAAATGCTTTGCTGATGTCTCCACATATATTACCCATTTTTTGTTATATCGGTATTGTCTAGCGTACTTAAGGTTAAATACGCTGTGTTCTTTTTGTTGTGATTAAGATCAATTAACTCTTGTTTGAGTTCCTCGTGTGATTTTGGTTTCTTCTTTAAACCACTAACTATCACTCTTGACAGGTGTATTTTTTAGCGTGATTAGATAATCATTGCTTAATTTTTCGTTCGCCAGATTTTTTAGGCGTTTGATTTCTTTATCTGTTTGCGTTTGAATAATGATTCTGCCTTCAGTTAGACTTCATATATCTTTAACTCCCACTTGGCTTCACTTGGGTTGATTCTGATGTGGATGTTTTGCCATATTACATTACTCTTTTGTATTTTCTTGGGTTTTATTATTAATCTCTGTGTTCCAATATTTGTCACTATTTTCTGTTTGATTTTTGTTTCCTTACATAACGCATTTTCATAGGACAGGTTTGTGTTTCTTTTATTTTGTTAATGAACTCTCTATCTAGCTCATGGTCTATATCGGATAAGGAAACCTCTCATATTCTCCCGTCAACGCTAATCCCTACTTTCCTGTTTGTGACTACCTTCATGTTGCTTATGAATTTTTTACATTCCTTACATAACCACGCGTTAATGTCATTAATTTCACTTATCTTGTTATATTTTGTGGCACTACTATTTACACATGCTACACGGAAACGACTGTCGCATATTCCATCACATTGGATTGCACAATCTTTGTCTTTCAATTCTTTTTTAGATTTTTCACACATGGCTTTATCAGAACCACCGCTTTCGTCACCCATCTCGCAAAAAACATAGGTACTTGATCAGAAAATGTCGGTTTTTAATTCTCACCAAGGTTGCAAACAAATCTTTGGAAGTAGTATAAAATGAAATGATTGTAATTTTGCAATTTTTAAACAAAAAGTGCAGCAAACATGCATTAATATTTTAAAGAATTAAAATATGCATTTATTGATAGAAATGTCTGATACATGCATTTGCATATGCAAATATGCAAATGCATTATTTTCTTGACCCTAGTTATATGTACATATAATTACAATTTACAAATCTGTGGCAAACACTTAAAAGGTCATAAGTCAATTTTTTACATAATTGGAATTTGAATTCAATATTCATGTTTGCAATACAGCACAGCACGTTGAACACAAATATTTCAAAAATATTAGTTGTCTTGAATAGCCAGGAAAAAATACTGAAAATTTGACAAAAGTAAAAAATTCCAAATACAATTCAGTTAAAAGGGCATAAGTAAACTTATTCCACTGTTGAAAATCGCTTAAACAGATACAAGTAGACTTTTAACTGAAAAAGTGTATTCAAAAATGTCATGTCGTCATATACCTTTTTAAAAGTTTGTATATATATATATATATATATATATATATATATATATATGTAGAGTTGTATCCATTTAAGTATAACATTCTTTTATATATCAAAAGATACTTGCATACATATAACCTTTTAATTATTTCTTAGAGCTAAGCTTTGTATTGTACGTTGACTTATGCCATTTTAAGTAAATAAAGAATGATCTGCTTTACTGCACATGTGCACATCTGACTATTTGAGAGTTACTAGTTTTAAAAAAGAATTGCCATTTCTTTAACGGTATTGTATTATGGACTTGGTGGTTGTGAATGGTGGTTAGTCTTATTTTGTGTTGACAAAAATGCCAAAAACACATGGTGGTAGAACCCACTTGAGAGAAACTCGTACTGTAAGAATTTTAGCCGCATGTAGATCTTCTCTAGGTATATAACTATTATTGTTCCTGTTCCATTTTTAACTTATCGACAGTGATTGGAGGTTCACGTACATCAACTACTGGTTCGCCAATGCTTTTCGTCAAGAGAATGTATTCATGGAATACCTAAGTGTGTACTATTTTACGCTTTTTTGGCTTATATTTCTATTGTTGTGGAATTTAAATTTTAACTTTTAATAGAAACAGAAAATGTTGAATCAAGCGGAGGATCCACTTCATACAATGTCGAATTCAATAACATGGCACTAGATTTTTCTGTAGCTATAGATCCAGAAGAACAAACAAATAACGATGTGCCAAGTGCAAGTATCCAAGACACTAATATAGATTACAAACTTAATGGTAATTCTATAATCTTACATTAAGGTCTCTATAGGTTTATTTTCCCATGGGTTCATCAATAATTCTAATTTCTTGTTTACGTATTTAAGCTTATCTGATTTTACATATGTGGATATCTGAATTGATAGCTATGCAATACCATAAACAAGCAACCCAAGGGATATCATTATCTTTGTACAAGTGTAACAGTTTTGCGATCAGTTTCTACTGATCTTTTTATTAGATTAGTTTTTACAAATTTTAGATAATTCCCTGGGTTTAGCTATTGAGGGGACGGACCGTGCTGTGAAGTTGAATGATGTAATAGAGAATTTCAGAAATGAATCACCACCAACCGACAGCACAATATTGTAGAGTGATTTCGAAAACATAGAGAATGGACTAATAGTACATGAAATATAAGTATGTAGAAAAATGTTATCTGACAATGTGCTATGCAAAATGTGAAACCAAAATGCAGGTACTGATCTAGATGTTAATATTTACTAAGATAAAATTATGGATTATATTGTTATTATAAGAATTATAATTAGAATAGGATGTTCTTATTTTTTTTTTTAGAAGTTCTCGAACATGAAACAATTTACAACGGTATTAATGACTTTACAGAAGAAAATATTATAGACATAAATAGAAATTATAGTATTAGGTGTAAAGAAAATCAGGCAACAAAAGTGATTTCAGTGGTAATATTATATACATAGCTACAAACCTACTTACCCACTCATTCGTTTATAGAAGTTTTAAACTCTACTGTAGGAAAAATTATGGAACAGACAGATATAATATCAGTATCACTTGAGAATAATAGCCAAAACTACGACTGCAATGCCGGTGGTGAATCAGTTAGTTCCAACAATACAACACAAGTAGCAAAAAAAGCACATTCAATCAAACTGGTTCAAGAGAGGAAACAAAGAAGAAGTGTTGGCAAAAGCTATGTCACAGCAAAAGAAAAAATAGTGAAAAATAGGTGTTTAAAACCTCGAAGAAATAATTGCAGAACCTAATGTAAAGATTTTCTTACTGAACCTATTAGAGACAAAATATTTAATGAATATTGGTCGTTAGAGACTCACGATCGCAGAGTAGCATTTATTTCAACCCTGGTTAAAGCCGAAGATACTCAGATTAAAAGAAAAAAACACGAAGGCAATATACCTAAGAATAGGTAACATTTCTACACCTATAAATTCTTAATTGACAAAAGCGAACATAAAGTTTGCAAGACCTGTTTCCTAAATACACTTGGAGAAACTGAAAAATTTATCACTTGTTCCATGCTAAATAAACTTTCTTCTAATAGCGGAGTAACTTACGAGGACCAACTTGGGAAACATACTCCTGCACATGAAACTAGTGGCTTTAGAATTCGTGAAGTAAGAAAGCATATAAATTCATTTCCAGCATACAGGAGAAACTATTCAAGAAAGCACAGTGACAAAAAATATTTGCCTGCTAACTTAAACTTAAGTACCATGCATAAACTATATTGCGAGAAATATCCAGACAACCTAGTTTCTATAACAATTAATAGCAAAGAGTTTGCTAAAATGGGTTTAAAATTTAAAAAACCAAATATGACACTTGTAGCAAATATGATGCTCTGATAGCTCAAGAAAAAAACTCAGAGAATGCAAAAAAAACTAAAACTTAAAAAAATGTTAGATGACCATCAAGCTACAGCGGAATTGGCTTATGAAGAGAAAGGTTAGATAAGGAGATTAGCATTACATCTAATGGACAAGAACTCACTTGTGTATTTGACCTACAACAGTTTTACCAACACCTTGTTTATCTACCTTACATGTAATTTTCTAATGCTCCACCCAAAGGTACTACATTGGCCAGAAAGCGAGTTTTTTTTTACCTGGAAAATTTTGAATTTTGCCGAACCCTTGCTATTTCAAGCAAGGTAGGGATCTTTAAAGTGCGTGACAACACACACACACACACACACACACACACACACACACAAACGGGACCTCCATTTTACCTCTCATCCGAACGAGGGTGTATTTTTGTGAAAAATTCTCGCCTAACATTTTTCAAGCGGACCGTGTCGGGATTCGAACCCGGGACCTAGCGCGTAGTAGTCACACACATACCAACGCCACGGAGCCACCCTTGTTTATCTAGCAACAAGATGTTTTATTTAAGGCAGTTGTCAACATATAATCTAACCATACACAACTGCAACTCTGGTGAATGGATTCATCTTATGTGGCCAGAAACAACAGGAGGTAGAGGAGCTAGTGAGATTGCTTCCTGCCTGTATAAAGTTATTCAACTGATACCAGAAAATGTTGGAGCTGTTACATTTTATTCGGACACCTGTGGAGGGCAGAATAAAAATAACATAGTTTTGTCAATGTTTCAATATGCTCTCCATAAACATTCAAGTTTGGAAGTAATCTGCCATAAATTTTTAGTCCCTGGTCATACGCATTTAGAATGTGATGTTGTTCACTCAGTGATTGAAAGAGTAAAAAAAAGATCTTCTTTGGATATTCATACTCCATGAGATTGGTACCAACTGGTACGATCGGCAAGCAAAAAAAATAAGTTTATAGTGAGTGTGATGCAGCTGTGACTGATTTCTACGCATTTTCAGATTTGTGCACCAAGGGTCCTGTACAAAAAAAGAAAGAGTTTAAGCTGAACAACATTTGTTGGCTATAATTTGGAAAAACCCATAATGTGGAATTTAAAAAGAGTTTTAGTAGCGAAGAAGCACTTAAAACTATTTAGTTTCTTCAGAATAGGACAAGGTGTTGTAAGTTTATTAAATTTTGATTTATCACAAATAAATGACACTTCGAGCCCTATTAGTTATTTAAAAAAACAAAACTTATTAGAGATGGTGGGTTTGCTAGATAAAGAGGTTTAACCGTTTTTCAAAGAATTAAAAACAGATAAAAGTGTTGTAAGAGACACGGATCCTGATATAGGCATATATTTTTCTGACGAAGAAGTTTAGAATAATATTAGTACTTAGTTTTAAAGTATATATAACTAAATTTAAAATAAAGTTCATTAATTTTTGCATAACCTTAGTTTTGTAGTATAGTGCAATGCTTGTGATAATGTTTAAGTTGTTAGGAAATAAGGTTACTTATATCTGTTTTGCAAAATAAAACACAAAAAATCGATTTCTAAGTCTACATATGACTCTTTTTTATTAAAATTTTTAAATAACTTTTATACTTATGTCAACTTACGCCCATTTTACTACTAGTGATTTACATTTATAATACAATTAAATTCACTTATGCCTTTTTAATGCAACTTATTTTGTTTATGTCACCGTCGTATGTACACTAATACCCTTTTCATTCCAGAACTGCTTGTAATACAAACCAATAAAAAGGCAACAATTTGTTAATATTTTTATAAAGCTTAATTCTATTTCGATATTGGCATCGTCACTGCTTCAAAAATTCAAATTAAATAACCTAGGTCAAGGAAAATTATTATTATAACTAAAAAATGATTTACCATAACTTGTGAAATCTTTGATGGTGATTTCCCATAAAATGTTAAAACTAGACTTATTACCTTTTAAGTATTTGCCACAGAAATAAACCTACTCACTGTAAAAAAAACTTTCAGTAAGTAATCCTACTCTGGAAACACGTTAAACTTAATCATAAAATCAATAGGTTTAACAACAGCAAGTTTCAACGTATATATCTTGGAAGCACAGACTGATACGTATTTAGTATACGCGTTTACGATTCAGCTTTGCAGAGCTTACGATACGTCTATTGGGCGTCCGCCTATTCATAACAAAGTACCGTACACAACAAAAAGGTTCTATTCTGAAAAGTATCCCCTAAAACTGTTCGGTGATATCTGAAGGGCTTTATTGCTAGTTTTTCGCGCTGAATCTGCTTCCATCTAAACTGAAGCTTTTAGATTCTGTATGTGATGATCTGGGGCGGTGTTGTTTATTCAGATTTATATTGTTGACGCTTAAACGTCATTAGATGTGCAAGTCGTATAAGTACGTATTAGTAATAGAATACAAAAGTTAAATAAACACTCATTTTGAAACTAATTTTTGTGGAATCCTTAAGATTAGGTATTTTGGCATGCAGCATGTTTGTATCACACGCACGTAGAAACATACAGCGGCATCCCAGAAACGTTTTAAATCCTTCTAATGCATTGAACTTTACAATGTGGGTTACTGAAATGTACTTGATGCATATGATTCATCTACAATAAAATTTCTGAAATATACAGAATGTTAAAATATGAAATAAGATTTGATAAAACATTTTATATTTCCAATTGTAATATATATATATATATATATATATATATATATATATATATATATATATTTCTACAAACTCCTTTTTAATTCTCCACGTTGTAGACGTCAATAAATGCTGCGGTCTCACTAGTGCCCCACGTTCGGGTTGCCATTTAAATGCCACGGACTCTTTCTCGATAAAAGCCCCACGACTTGGGAGTCAATAATTGCTACGATCTTGCTAGTTTCTCCTTGCTTGATGCTCCACTTGTGGGCCAATTATTGCTACGAGCCCCTAGTATTATGGGTGCTTAACAATTGCTACGACCTCACTGGTTTAAAAAGCTCTACTTATCAAATTTTCCACGGCTACTCTGCTTACTTTCCTGAAAATAAACTATCTACACTAAAAATACTGTTACGATAAATACACTCCATTTAATTACACTCCAACTAAAAAAAATATACAAGCCAAATCAAATTAGTCTGTTCCCTCTTACACCATTATACAAGTTATATACATCCCCTTTGAAATACTCCCTTATACAGTAACATTCCTAGCTCAATATTTACACACGATAATATATTTTGTATTTATTGAGAGCAAGTAATAGGGCTTCAACACATTTCTAACTCTGTCTCTGTTTCAATACGAGCTCAATATAAAACCTTGACCTTTAGTGCCAATTTTGCACACAAATATTTAAACAGACCCTTTTATCTCGTACATAATGTCAAATATTTCATATACTATAAATTATTCCTAAACCTGTACATAAATTCATATATAAAATAAAAATAATCCAAATTAAAATTATCAATCAAGAAACTTTTCCCTTTTTGCCCTTTGAGTTAATATAAGATCACACTCCCAATCCACAAAGTTATCATTTAAATATTTACAACATACATCAATGAGACACAGTTACCTGAGGTTCATATTTACACACGGCACCTACTACCGTTCTTCCCTATCATGTTGCATGCACTAACACCCCCAACCTAGATTGCTTCTTTCAAACTGCAAGCTGTAACCAAATTACCAAGAAGTCCTATCTCGTCTACCATTCGGCAGTGCATCCCAACTCCTGCTCTTACAACACACTTTTTCTTCTAGTTTCATAATTCTTAATAGTAAACCAAAGAGGTAAGCGCCGATAATTACTCTAAACTAATTACATACTTTACACTAGATGTGCAATTAAATCAAACTGTTGTTACTATATACCATTTACCGTTGTTCAAATTCAAAATATTCCGCAATCATCTCAGTATCAGAATATCAGAGTATCAGCGTATAAGAATTACAGAGACGTCGTAACCAATAAAAGCTTTGTAAAAATAGGAAAGTAAGAGAGCTTCAAATCAGCCTCATGTTGATTATACACCAGTCCTCCACCTCTAAAATTCTAATAGTTCCTGAAATTTCTACAACCACAAGGCCTTTCTGTAAAAGCCCCCACACTCACACTCGCTTGTGCACAAATGCCGTGCGTTTCTTTCCAACAGCCATTCATTAGGTACACTTCCTCGTAAACCAACTTGAAGCTAACAATAACCGCACATGTACTCAATGCGTAGTATTGAAAAAATCAATACTCCAAACTAACCTCGGCATTCACCCCAAGTTAACGAAAACTAACATCTTAAATACGCTTCTCTATCTCCCTCATACATACTCGCTCAAATCAACTTTTTCTGTTACCTTGTTTCAATATTCGTTGTTTAACGGAAAACTGCTATCCCATTCCAAATCCAACTATTAAGTTTAACGCTTTTTCTAGCAGTCATAAATCTCTCGCTCACATCACTTAATTGACGTCGGTAACTGGAATCGTCGTTTTTTGTTCAGTCCTTATTTCCCCTATTTATAATACAAGTAAAACTAGCTTCTTCAAAACACATTCGAAAATCTTTTAGCAAATATAATCACTAACATTACTAAAGGTAAGAGGTTTGAATTTTGTTTTAAAATCTAAAATTTTGAATGTGGTATTATACACGGGATGTTTCTTATATATCATGCGCCATATTTTACAAGTACTTATCTGAAGGATTATGAAATTAAATTTTAACTTCCTGAAGTTCTCTAAAATTTATTTAATTTTCAACTATTTACTTTAAAAGAGTTTCTAACGTTGTTTGATGTATTTTCACATGCTGAATCCAAACTTTAGGTTCAAAATAATAACCATCTTTCAGCAAACCAAATATCACAATAATATATATATAGCGACGTTGATTGTAGTATTTCCTGGGATTGTCGTTTGTAACCAAAAAATAACTATTATGAAATAATCATTTATGGTGAAATCTACGTTTCGACTTATATATAGTCTTTATCAAGATCTAAAATTTAAAAATTAAAACTGAAAACATGACATTCATAATTTATTTACTACTTATGCTTTATTATATAGTTTCAATAGATATAAGTAAACCATTAGTGTATCTTAGGTGTTATAATAAAATGGATTTTTAAATTTATTTGACAAAGTTTTAGGGATTTGCTATACATCCACATAACACATTCATTTGTAATAGTTGTATATTAAGTTTTCTGTTTGTTATGTATCACCTGGCGAATTTATCAACTCTGCTGTAAAACAAACCTACTTTGCTGTTGGAGTTTCTTTAATTGTTAGACGTTAGTTCTTAGTTTGTGTTTGTCCGTATTGTATGCTGTTTGTAGTCTTAATTTTATCTTTACATTAAATGTTATTACTATTTATTTGGGATCCCCCTCCATGTTAAAGCAGTACATGTATTAACATCAAATTGTGTGTAAGTTTCTTAATTTTAATTAGGTTAATGACTGTGTTTTCACTTTTAATTTTTAAATTTTAGATCTTGATAAAGACTCTATACAAGTCGAAACGTAGATTTCACAATAAATGATTATTTCATAATAGTTACTTTTTGGTTACGAACGACAATCCCACAAAATACTACAATCAACGTCGCTAATTACACACGTTCGTTATATAAAGATTAGACCTATATATTGCTGTGAATCCACTAAAATCCGGGAACTACGGTTTTCGAATCGAGCCCCACAGATTGGGCGTCAAGAATGCTGTGAAACCTACAAAAAGCTATTAACTTAACTTGTCCGTCGACTTTCTTCTGTTAATCGCCTCTTTACTCTTTTCCGCCTCGGCTGCTCACCTAGTTAAAGCTTTCATCCTCAATCATAAAAAAAAAACAAACACATTCCTATCACAAACACCAACGTTAACTCTATTTACATCAACATTCACAATACATTAAAATTTCAAAATTAAAATTCAGCATAAATTTCAGTATCAGAAAATTTCAAGATTAAATTTGTTATCATTTTAATGTGCATCCAGAATTAAAGTCCTTGTAGGATGCCTACTAATTAATAAAACAATATATGCAGACCTGAGTCTGAGTACAAAGGGAGCATCTACCACCCCTTTACGTTAATTAACCAGGTTTGTCTAATTGAGCTCAGACATACCCAAATTTTCATCATAATCCAGAACATAAATACTAAATACCCCTTTCTACTTAAACAAGAAAATTTCACCTTAAAATTAAAAATTTGTTGTAAGTACAATTTCACTACTGTCCATTTTAAGTAAAATAAATTATAAAGTTATTCAACACACACCAAAACATCAAAGTTCGAACAAAATAGTATAATTTACCTGAAGGTTACTGCACTCGTAGCTTCAATGTACATCGTCCTTTGTTAATCACACCATTCCAACTGGGTTATGTTTACGGCTTCTAATTCTCAACGCTTTTAAAATTTTCTACACCACCATTCATCTAAAATTGTTTCAGGGCTTTTCCGGAACTCATCACTAAATTACTTTCATTGTAGCACGTAAAGAACAAACTGTTTTAAATCACCAAAATATACGAGCAAACTGTTTAAATTATTCAATCAAAATCGGAAAACTAAAAAGCACTGTTTAACGCATTGCATCAAATCCAAAATCTAAGAGAGAGAAACTCATATTAACCCGGGTATATATAGTGGTTAGCTCGTCTGTCGGTTTTGTCCCCAAAACGGCCAGTTTCTAGAATTTCGTATACTATGTTCCCATCTCGACCGCCTGTGCGTCGGTTCTTATTAAATTTGCACTCGCACCAGTTAAATCTCAGAAATTTCCACACTGCTCGCAGCGTCTGGGAATAACTAATTAATTTTTATATAGAAATGTTATTTTTACCTCTTCTGTTTGCCTCTTATTTTCAACCAATCGCAACCCAGTGACGTTGCTCAACTCACGCCTTTTACTATATGTGTCTCTGTCTTGCGCATATTATCCGTCTCTATCTACCCTGTTCTGAGTGGTACAAATCGATATTCTTTAGTATCGGTTATTTTCAACCCACGTGGACTTGTGAAATAACCCACCTTATTAGCATTTCCCGTAAATATTAAGCGACGGTTTCTCCAACATTCTCTGTAACCATTTGTTATCTGCCAAATTTACGCAGAACATAAAACATTTAAAAATTCGCAGGTGTTCAAACATAATACTTCTCAATAACACTTCTACAATTTGAATATTATTGGGTTTTTACAGGCTTTTATACCTATTATATGTTACTAATGGTTCAATTAACTTCAATTAAAATAGTACCCTTTAATTTTTAGTAAATCCTAATCAAATATTCAATTATAATCTGTACATTTTGTTTAATACTCGTTACCCAAACTTGAATCAATTAATTTAAATTTTGCACGTAATTTCCATTTGTTTCTTTACTCGGAATAATTAAATTACACGTTGAGCATTTCAATACTGCTTCTTTTTATAGCAAGCGTCTTGTAAATAATTTAACTCTCTTATTTTTAATGAAACGAATGAATTTTTATGCTTCACGGTTTTAATAACGCGTACCTTTTCCCAAAGCTTCTACACGGTGATTAAAATTATTTGATGTGATTATTTAATTTTCTACCTTGGTCTAAATATGAGTAATATATATATATATATATATATATATATATATATATATTAGATTGATGAGATATTGGGGTATCAGTCGGGTCTTTTGTTGAAATAAAACTTCTTCTATACTAATTCGAGCTTTCGAAAATTATTATTTTCTTCTTCAGGAAAACTATAAGTACAAACTTAGAGTAATTAACAATTGTAGGTTACTTACGAATAATGAAGTTTTTATAAATTAGGATTAAAATGTAGCATCTAAAATTAATTTGAATTTGTATAAATTGAATTTGACATATTTTGATTGACGACAACTGTAAGTGTATCTTAGGTAATAATAAAATTAAATTTTGTATCTCTTGTACGGTGAATTGTAAAGTATTCTGTTTGAATTGATGTCAGGTGTTGGCGTGTCTTTTGTATTTATTAGATTTTTTAATAACGGTCAGAAGATATGAGTAAATGTTGTTGAGATTTTGTGTGTCTGTTTTCTTATTCAAGGGTGTTTTTTGTAAAAAAAATAGCGATCATTTCTAAAAATAATCGTTTTTTGTAGTTTATTTCATTGAAGATTATACTGGTATCGTTATAATTAATTTTATGACCTGTTTCGATGGCATGGGAGGAAAGTGCACATGTTTTATTGTTGTGTCTGCAGTTGCTTTTATGTGAGGCTATTCTGGTTGAGAGCCATGTAGAAGTGTGTCCTATGTATTTTCCATCACAGTCCTGGCAAGGTATACAATACACAATTCCCGATTTTCGTTGTTTTGTAGTTACATCTTTTAAGTTTGTGTATAATGCTCTGTTTAAAGTTAATGTAGGTTTTATTGAAAATTTGATATTGTTTAGGTTTTTGAAGAGTTGTTTTAATTTACCAGTAAGTTTATCTATGTGGGGTAGTGAGCTGTAGCTTGAGGGATGATTACTGTTGTTTACGGTGTTGTTAATTATATTGTTGTTGTTTATTTTGGAGGTGTTGAAAAGAAGTTTATTAATTAGGGTTTTAGGGTATGCGTTATTTAATAATAGATCTTTTAGTATCAATAAATTTTTATTTTTTAAGGTATGATGTGATACAGATTCTATTTTTCTCTTTAGACCTAGAATGATATTAATCTTTATGTGTATGGGGTGGAAAGAATGGTAATTTAAGTATCTTCCTGAAGATATTGATTTTCTGTACCAGTCGGTTATTAAAGTATTGTTTTTACGTATTATTAACATGTCTAAAAAGGGAACCGTAGAGTTAGTTTCTTTTTCTATCGTAAATTAAATGGATGGATCATAACTGTTAAATATTTGTAACGTATAATCTTCACTTTCTGATGGGACGCAGCAAATTAAATCGTCTACAAATTTTTTTAGGAAAGGAAAATCAAAATTGCATTTGGTAATGCAGTTATCTATTAAGTCATCCATAATAAACTGTGCTATTATGGGTGATATGCTGGCTCCCATAGGTGTGCCTAGTATTTGTTTGTAGAAACTGTTATTGGCCGAAAAATAAGAAGTGTCAAATAGGAAGTCAATTAATTTTAAGAAGTTGGTTTTGTTGATTGTGCAATTATTTTGGATATTGTCCCAATGAAGGTCAATACTTTTTTTGACTAAGTTTATTGAAATATTACTAAATAAAGATATGACATCTAAACTAATGATAACGTAGTTTTGAGGTATTTTGAATTCATTAATAAAAGTGGCAAATTCAAACGAGTCTTGGACATAATAAGGGTTGTTAGTGTTGTATGAAGATGTAAGAATTTTGGTTACTATTTTGGAAATTTTGGAATTTGGTGCTAATATAGAAGATATTATCGGACGTAGAGAAAGTGTAGGTTTATGGATTTTGGGTAGGCCATAGAATTTAGGAGAAACGGAGTTGTAGATCAGTAATTTAGTGGCTTCTTCTGGATTGATGTTTTTGTTCTTTTTTTCAATATCTCATCAATCTAAAATATATAGCACAGTCAATATTAACGAATTTATATATATATATATATATATATATATATATTTCTGTGTTCTCTGGGACACCTCTGGAACACTCGAGCTTTCTCCTAAAATACCATTCTAGCCCCAGGAATTGGGCGTCACAAAATTGCCGTGATACCCTTTTAAAATTCGTGCCTACTCCTTGCCCAACATAAAATTTTTTAAAAAAATTTTTTATAAAAAAAATTTCTTACCCTTTTATTTTGGACGCCTTCGGATTTCTCTGCTCATCCTAGCTAGCTCAGCAATCGGCCTCTTCTTGAATACCTATCTTTAAGTACATACCTCTCTCACACATACACCATCACATGAAATTACCAAAATAATACAACAACCATACAACCTTTTATTTACACATATTAACGGATAAAATATTTACACATGAGTACAAACGATTTGGCACACTTGTTACCAGCTCAATTAAATGCTTTAACGTCCTTGATTTTTAAATTATTTTAACAAAAATGCTACATGATATGAGTAGATGGGCCCCACATGCAACCCTAGTTTGACTTCATACTGGTCTATTGTGAGCCCATTATAATCCAGTTTTTGTAAATGCTTTTTAAACCTTGCATTAGTAAAAACAAATTTACAGACCCGTTTACTCCTTACAACCACAATTTATAGCCTGAATAAACCTTTATATACCATCAATAAACCCTTTTTTAATAATCAAAATTAATTTTCCAGCACATGTATCTTTTTAAACAAGTTTTAAAAATAATAAATACGCCACCAGTAAGTCAAACATACAAACACCAAAATACTACCACAAATGTTTATACAAAACAAAAATTTAAGGTTCGTTACCTGGAGTCACCTACGGTTTTCCTCACCTCTGCAGATGGCTACCAGAAACTCTCCTCGATGTGTCCATCTACTACGATGAAGTCTGGATCCACAGATCCCCACCATACAATATCTCCGCTACCACTCCTGTTCCTGTTCCCAGATATCAGCTTCGTCTCAACAGTAACATTCCATACCAATATTTCATGCAAACAAATTGCTTTCAGTTTTTCTTACCCCAAATATCATCCATCCATTTAATAACTTTGTCGTAGTAACGGCACCTTTTATCTAAACAAGCACCAACTCGTGCAAACATTTTTATAACTTGCGGTTCGCTACTACAGCTTTTCTGATTTTTAACAGGATGTTTAATGCAACTTTACTGAACACATTTAAACGCGTCATCTTCATAATGATTATATCATCCAGGATGACTAATGCTTCAAAATAAAGCCAGAGAAATTGAGAGGATGACGTATTGAGTTTGTTGTAGTATATAAGATGGAAATCATTAATTCGGTATTTCCTCATCAGCACTATGCTTTGGAACAGTATCTATAATACCAGTATTAGAAAAATCTAATATTTGTACATATCAAGGGCGGAGATAATCTCTTAAATATATACCGCATAATTCCATAGAGTTCACTTTTTGTGTATTTGCTGTAGTTTAGCATTTTGGACAGTTAGTGCAAATGGACCAACGACCCCATCACTAAAAAGATATATTACACTACTGATATTTTTATAGTTATGAACCTTAAGAAAACGCACAAAACTCGACATTATTGCAACTAGCTCCAATAAGAAAGTCCATCGGTGTCAGGAATGCGACACTCCAGGGCATAAGATGGTTAATCTATTAGTTTTCGATATGTTAGCGTGTACAGTCGAATTTCGAACCACAAAACGCTCTCTTCTACACTTGCAATAGAAGGTAGCACGGAAATGTATGTTTTGATGACATTGTACAATATTTCCCACTTTTGAAATCAAAATCCAACGCTATTGGCTCCATATGACGCAAACGGAAAAGACAAACATAATAAATAAAGCGAAAGAAAATTTTAGTTTTACGTGATATTTACTCTGGCTTTTTGCAGAGATAGACTGACCACTGTAAATTACAATTCATCAGCACAAATGATAAATTTTTGGCATTTCGGGGTACTAATGCAGCATAAACCAAGCTAATAAGAAAAGTTAAAAAAAAAATTTTTTCAGTGTATTCATTCCAGCTTCTAGTGAAATTGGATTGGTCAACTTGAATCAGGAACAACTTGTACAACTCTGAAAATACTTGCACGGAACTTTTGACACTGCCCGACATAAATGTAGCACATACGAAAAAATAAAGAAAGTATAAAATTTTACGTTTCTTCTTGGTGTCCATTCCAGTTACCTTAAGATTTAACTTTGTAAGCCTTTCTAGAGCACAAAAAGTTTAAATATCTTGTTTTTTGGACTAGATAACTTGAATCGGGTAATATTTTAGCGCAAACGTGGTTAGCACTGCGCATCACATGCCGAACACAAACAAAGAAAATGTAGCTGAACATTTTCAAACCATTTATGGTCCAATTCATCTTTTTGCAAAGACGAATTAACTTTTTTAATGCATGCACATCTTGCCCAATTTATGAGCACAACCGCAGAATATTTTGCATCTTTTTGAACAAGCGGAGAAAGTAAAATAAACTAAGATTTATCAACTTTTCCTGGTGTCAATCTACCGACGGCTCCGTAGCTTAGTTGGTTCGCATGTGACTGCTAATTCCAAGGTCCGCCGTTCGATTTTCCACACGGACCGCTTGAAAAATGTTAGGCAAACATTTTCACAAAAATACGCTCTCGTTCGGATGAGATGTAAAACATAGGTGTTGTCACGCACGTTTATGATTCCTACCTTGTTTAGAACAGCAAGGGTTCGGAAAATTTCAAAATTTGCAGGGAAAAGGAACTCACTTACTGGGTAAATAGTACTTTCTGGTGCAGCATTGGAAAGTTAAATATGGGGTCTCAATCAACTATTCAACAAAGTTGGATTGGCTACTTTGAATCAGTTATAAACTTGTAACTTTTTGCGCTGTTGGCACAAACGGAGAACAAACAAAACAAAAATTAATTTTTTAAAATTGAACGCTATCCATTCCAAAGCACACATATGTATGGCTCTTCATCAGCATTAGGTCTTCAGTCCTGGAATTGGTTAGAAGCGTACCTCCATTATTTACTAACCAACACATTTCTCTGAAGTTCCCATAGCCTATATATTTTATTATCTGCGTGCGGTACTTTAATTTACTTCTATCTATACTACCCCATTTCTTACCTCCACTTGCAATATATCCCGCACTATCCACCAAATGCCTTAGCATGTGACCTATCATCCAATCTCTTTATTTTTACGGTTTTCTACATATTTCTTTCTTACCCTATAATTTCTTGAACCTCTTTTTTATTATCTTTGTCTGTCCATAGTATCTTCATCATACATCTGTAGCACCACATTCCAAAAGGCTTCTGGCCTTGCCTATATGCTTCTCTTACTGTCCCTATTTCATATCTGTACAGTGCTGCACTACACACATATGCTTTCAACAATTTTTTTCCTATGTTTGTTGTCTTTGAATACAGCAGCTTCTCATTCTGGTCATATACAACTCGTTTTCTCTAACATTGTTTATTAAATATATACTTTATTTTTTCAATATTCAGTGGTATGTGAAAGAGAGGGCGGTTACATGGCGTAGTTGGTATGCGTGAGACTTCTACCCCCAAGGTCCCGGGTTCAAATCCCGACACGGTCCGCTTGAAATATGTTAGGCGAGCATTTTTCACAAAAATACGCCTTCGTTCGGATGAGAGGTAAAATAGAGGTCACGTGTGTGAGTGCTGTCCCGCACGTTAAAGATCCCTACCTTGCCTGCAACAGCAAGGGTTCGGCTAAATTCAAAATTTTTCAGGTAAAAAAACTCGCTTCCTGGCCAATGTAGTACCTTCGGGTGGAGCACTGAAAAATTACATGTAAGGTATGTGAAAGGGGTTAAGCAACCTGCAGCTACCAAGATTTTCCTACGTTTAGTTTTCTAATAAATCCTTTTGCACAATCAACATTAAATGAGACTATCGCAAAACCAACACCTGTAGTTGTTTATTATAACCATCTGGTTTTAGTACAATTATTCTTTTCAATATTAGGCTTTCCGTCCTGGAACCGCTTTGACGCGTATCTCTACTGATTTCTATTGTGAGCTAGCCTACACAGTTTCCTAAAATTCTCACAGCCTAGATACAGCTCGGTTCTCCTATTGTTTTCTAAATATAGGGTGTTTCAAATTGCGCGGTTTTTTTAACAATAAATAAGACACATAAATTGCATTTATTTTCAAAAACTTTTATTGGTATTTGAAGTATCACTAATGACATTTATATGCGAAAAATAATATCTGCCAAATGGCCTCCTCTTGCAGCTCCACAGACGTCCATTCTTTTGTTAAAATTTTCAATGATATTTTGACATAATTGACGCTCTATCTCACCAATGACACCAATAATTTCATCTTTCAAAGCAGAAATCGATTGTGGCTTGTTTTTATAAACTTGAGTTTTCACATAACACCAAAAAAAGTAGTCTAATGGAGTCAAATCACATGATCTTGGTGGCCAATTAACATCATCGTTTCTTGAGATTACACGTCCAGGTAATTTTTCTCTCAATAAAGCAATTGTTTCTTATGCAGAGTGAGATGTAGCGCCATCCTGTTGAAACCAAATATCCCTTAGCTCAATATTCATTAATTCAGGCCACAAAAATTCGGTTATCATCCGACGATATAGATCAGCATTGACAGTTACAACATTAACAGCAGCATTTTCAAAGAAGTAAGGTCCAATTACACTACCTGACGATAATGCACACCAAACAGTAACTCGTTTAGAATGCATAGGTGTCTCAAGAATAATTAGTGGATTTTCCTCACCCCAGATACGACAATTTTGTTTATTAACATAGCCACCATGTTCAAAATGTGCCTCATCGGAAAACATGTTTTTTTTTGAGAAAAATCAGCCTGTTATTTATCGATGAAATTGACATTTGAACGACGTTTTAAATGATCTAATAGCTTCAGTGCCTGTATTATTTGAACCTTATATGCCTTCAGAGCTAACTCCTTGTGCAAAATACGCCATGTTGTTGATCTACTAAATCAAACTTGTTGTGAACGTCGTCTAATGTACATTTTAGGATCTTCAGCAACACTATCACGAACAAAATCTACATTTATTTGTGAACGACCGCTGCGACTGTATTTTTCACTTTTTTGATATTCCAATAAAACCAGTCTCTTGAAATTTTTTAATAATTCGACCAGTAGTGCTTTCAGCTGGACGATTATGTAAACCATAAAGTTCGCGTAGTTATCTAAAAACACTTTGCACGGAACGCTGATTTTCATAAAATAATTCAACAATTTGAACGCGTTGTTGTATCGTGTACGAAGCTATTTTAATAAATGTCATACATCACACTTCTTAAATGTCAAAATACTCAGACGAATTCAGTGCGCCATCTATATTTTAATTATCCTTAAAGAAACACCCGTTGTATACCCTATTTCCACGATATTCAGTGGTGTGTGATGGGGTGACTCCGTGGTGGTGTTGGTATGCGTGTGACTACTATGCCTAAGGTCCCAGGTTCAAATCCAGACACGGTCCGCTTGAAAAATGTTAAGCGAGCATTTTTTACAAAAATACACCTTCGTTCGGATGAGAGGTAAAATTGAGGGCCCGCGTGTGAGTGATGTCACGCACCTTAAAGATCCCTTCCTTGCTTGCAATAGCAAGGGTTTGACAACACTCAAAATTTCTAGGTAATGAAAAATCGCTTCCTGGCCAGTGTAGTTCTTTCGGGTGGAGCATTGGAAAATCAAATGTTGGGATATGTGAAGGGGGTTAAGCTGCCTGCGGCTAACAAGATCCCCCAACACTTAGACATTTACCGAATTAATGATTTTCCAATAAATCCTTCCCCATAGTCAACATTGGTTGAAAATATTAAAAAACCAACACCTCTATTGGTTTCTGTTCTGAGCCAGCTTTCACATTTTCCTAAAACTTTGACAGTTTACATCTTTGACTATCTGAG
This sequence comes from Platerodrilus igneus, assembly GCA_036346225.1. Lineage (NCBI taxonomy): Eukaryota > Metazoa > Arthropoda > Insecta > Coleoptera > Lycidae > Platerodrilus > Platerodrilus igneus. The sequence continues at coordinate 12,550,419 of JARFIW010000791.1, forward strand.
TGCAATAGTCAAACCTAGGTCTACTTTTATTTTTTACTATCTCTGCTTCTAATATATTCCGCACTATCAACCTACCTCTCCCATTTTTTACTGTTTTCCACATGTCTTTCTACCCCTACCATTTGTAAAACCTGTTCGTTCTTAACTTGATCCATAATATTTTCATTATACGTTTGTAGCACCACACTTCAAAGGTTTTTATTTTTCTTGTCCACTCCTCCTCTACTGTCCAAGTTTCACAGTGCTACGCTCCACACATATGCTTTCAGTAATCTATTCCTTGTTTCTATGTTTGTTGTCTTTGAACACAGTAGTTTCTTTTTCTTGTTAAATATATCACGACCTTGTGCTAATCTTTGTTTTATATTTTTGTGCTTTATCTATCTTGAGTTTTTTGGCTTCCTAGGTAGCAGAAATTCTTTACCTCTTGTAAGTTCTAGTTTCCTGTTTGTATTCTAGTGTTTGATTTATTTTCCTCTCCTGTGCATACTAGTACTTTAGTTTTATTTTCGTTAATTTTCTTACCGTATCTATGTATAAGAACTGTTTCCATTTCATTAAGAGCTACTTCTAACCCTTCCTTGCTAGATGCTAATATCGCTATATCATTTGCAATTCTATGCATAGCAATCTTTTGTCCCTGCATAATTATTTCAAAATATCTTCCTATGTTTGTTAAACTGTTGACTAAAATAAGATAGTTGTGAAAAGATAGCATTTTATAACCTCCAAGCTAATGCGTTCCTTAGAACAAACTGGAGCTTATAACCATCAGATGCAATATTTATTACGCTACTATGCCACAATGTGCAACAAAACACATTTTAGAGAGCAACGGATAGATTTCTAGCTAAGTAAACCCTGATATAGGTATTTGAAAGATTTAGGAGTGGAAACTTTTATCAATTTTGGATAGGTAATTAAGCAACCGTATCACATTATTGAATAAAGCCCGGCAGTAGCTATTGGCAGCACGTTTTGAGTTTAGTTCAATAAAGATACCTTTCGGGGTGAATTAATAACTATCGTCCACGGGTTTTGGTTTTAATGGTTCATTTGTGTGAGTTTGTTTCAGGTCATTAAGTTTCTATTGAAAAGCTCGCCGTTCTCGCAGTTAGTTTTGAGCTTCAAGCGTGTCGACTCCAAACCCACGGGGTTAGGAATGTAGTAACCATATTATATGTAATATAATAACAATATGCAATCTCTTACTGAACGCATTTATGTTTCAAAAAGTGTAGTGATAATCGTTTTACTAAAGAATAGAAACTAATTTGGGAGACCGCATGCGAACCTGAAATACAAGGCAATGCTTTAGAGCGTTTACTTATATTTAGATTAAATATATCTTACGTATTGTTAAGCACCTTTTCTTCTACTAACTGTTTTAATAGTGAGGAAAGTTAGAGTTTCCACACGATTATGCAGAATGTCAGTAGATGCGCTACACCACTTTCAGCTCAAAGTAGGTTAAATTCTGGCGGGAAATTAAAAAGTAGGCTATTAGACCAAACCCTTTGTTACCTTCAACCCAAAATAAGGGCGGCTTCGTGGACAATTTGAAAACTAATTAAATCACAGAAGTTTTGTTACTTCTATATCAAAATAGGATAAACTACGGTGCGAAATATAAAGTGATAACTTAGTAGTTGTTCTTTTAACCCAATTGTGCCATTACTTTAAAAATTTCTATTGCAACCCATTCAGTACGCTGCGAAATATTTACATATAGATTACAACTCTATGCTGATTTTTATGAATTCTGTAAAAAAGAGCATATACTCAAATAAGTGCATTGGAAACGTGGTTGTGTTAAACTTCAGCAGAAAGCATTATATTTTATATAGAAAACCGATTTATTTAGCTTATAAGTAACAATATATAAAAAAAAGCAACCAACTTAGTATGGAAACAAATAAAACGGTTAAGTTCTAAACATAATGTTACATTAAATTTCATGCATTCCTACCGAGTTCTTTGGCAACATCGACAACACCGCAACTGCTTTTCCATTGTCTTTTGTTGATAAGGTTCAGTCTAAATCCTCTACCAAACATAAAACTTTTTCTCTGGATCCTTCTTAAATAGAAACTTTTTCAAAGTTTTTTAAAAAGTGTTTTGGAAGAGGCTTCAAAAACTGTATGATTGACTAATAAATAGTCTTCAAGTATTTACTACAGAAATATTTAGCATACTGTTGAGGGTAAAAAAGCGGTAAGTTATTAAAATTGGAATTTCCGAGAAGGGACGGAAATGCCGTAACAAATTCAGGGTACTGGCGATCTACAATCGTGTGTGAGTGCGTCCATATCAAAACAATTCAAGATATGGAATGAAAAATCACTAATAGTAAAAATTAAACAGGTGCAATTACAAGCAGCGTTACCAAATAGCACTGACCTCTGAAGAGCTTTCAATACTGTTTTAAATTTATGAGCACCAACTCGTCTAGTTTAATAAATTTCTCCGGACGATGAGTATTCCTGAGGATCCTAATTACGTCGGCCTCATGGTGGTGGTTTTTATAAAATGCTAAACTATATGTGTAAACAAAGAAAACAATTACCTTCAACTCATTGCGTGACATTAATCTATTTGAGTACATGCATCATAATATTATTCCTATAAACAAGTACATACACATAATTGTGAAATTACTTAAATCAGTCCATATTCAATTAGTCTTAACCTGGATGATCTAACTATAATAATTTAAAGTGCGTCCTCGACATTTGTACTAAACTTGCGATGCCCAAATTTTATACATCTAATAACTTAACACTATACTTTATACTAATGGTGGACACTGCATAATTTTATTAATACTTAGCTAAGTAAGCGTAATGCATGAATGCCACCAACGACTAATGAAAAAAGTTTCCAATTTACTGGGAACCACTAGTTGCACCTTAGTGTGGATAAAAAATTCTACGAAGCCAGAATTGGTTTAATGTGCTATCGGACTTCTCGCTTCTAACTTTTGTTGCTTTGGAACCAATCAATCCCAGTTCTATCAGTGTTGTTGGGTTTGCTAATGTATTCTCGTTTATAGCTTGCGAATAACTAACTCGTTGTTTTCTATCCAATGTCAAGTGTTTACTACTTTCTCCTACTTCTCGTATGTTCGGGAATTACGTCATTGTATAATATTCATATAGAAGTTGTGTAAAATCACGTGGAAAATGTGTGAGTTTATTTGGTTTCATTATGTAAATATCCCGCGTCCACAGTTATTTCATATTCTCAGCAGTCTGAAAATTCACACTAAAAACATTTCTACATCGCATTCTTTTTATATTTCTGCTGCGTTTATGTATAACCTGATATTTGTTAGTTATATCAAATACACGTCTTTGTTTAATTAACTATATTGTATTATAGGCTTGATCTTGTCTGTGGGTTACACTTTATTACAACTACACGTGTTTTTACGTAACTTTAATTTTTTTAAATTTTGCTACAAATTGTGAAAAGCTCTCCTATATTTAGGATAATTATTATATGGAACATGCATATTAATAATTTAACTGTTAATTACTTTTTAATTATTCTGAAAGCCTGTTTAAAATCTATGATCACGCTACGAAAATTTACTGTTATAGATATTCTGTTTACCCACTAACTCGGCTAATTGCTTATTCACCTATCTTTGTATACGACTTAAAAATACTAAATATTAAAAACCATCTTAATATTTGAGTTTTCTTTAGGAGATTGACATAAATTACGTTAATATATGTATTTTACTATAAATAACTGTCTGATTTCGTGATTTCAGTCATTACTCTTATTAAAACTAAAAGCTACTAATGAAATTATAATATACAAGGTACTTTCGTATTTATTACTTTCGTTTTACATAAATTTTTTCCTTTTTTTTTGGTTTCTATTTAACGTAATGCAAGCACGTAATAATATGTGTCCAAAGATACTAACACTATTTTCCCTGGAATAGTGATTTTACAAGTATAAACGGCTTAATCAAGAATATCTACTCGACCATGTTTGAATTATAGGTTGCAAAAACGCAAAGTTGGTAAATATCAATCTTTCCTTTCACTTCATTTGATCAACGCTTTAGTTTGCAAAGTGATTCCACATGATCATAACTGGTATTCATTGTTACTGTTCCTTCTTGCAAAAGCAACAATAAGTTTGCCTGGTCATATTTGTGTTGGAAGTACCCGCAGCAGTTCTTTTTCATATCACATTGTGATGGTGGAAGATACCTTTTGTGTCTGTTTTCATGAATAGTTCCAATAGCTCTGTAACCTAATTGCTTATAGAGTAATTGTCAAAGACATTGTATGTGACCTGGACTTTTCAAGTTTACTCAATAATGGCAAAACAATTTTTAATCCAAGAGGCATAAGACCTAGCTAGTTTACCTCTTATGAACTATTTAGAGGAATAATATCTAAAATATTTTTCAACTGCACCATCAATAGATAATTTTTCGTGAAACACCGCATTCCACAAATCGTTGATGCAATTTATGAGTTAGTTTAAATAATATAATTCCAGTCAATTTCTTCATTATTCGCTAGATGGAAATACTTTTTAATTTCATAGTACCTATTTAGGTTTATCGTACATGTTTTCATCTACTGACCAATAAAATCTTTCCCTAGGCAAACAATGATGGCCACCAAATAGTAAGATATATAAACTTCCATATTTCATCCTCATTCACTATAAATTAGTAAAAAGCTTTCAAACAGAAATGTATACGATACCAATTATCTACAGTTTCAGCTTATGTCTTTGATAAAGATTTAAAATAAAAACCGAAAACTCAGACTATAAAAACGAAGATCTATTATTAACCAGCTGACCTGAAACCTGCTAAATTTTGCAATATATTATATTTCTTGATGTAATAAAGTAAACACGTGAGGTCATTGAAACCCAAATTCTATAAATAAAACCCCGCCAAAGAGAAGAAAACGGAAAAAATTAAAGTTTCCGAATATTTAATTGTTCCACCCTGTATAAAAATTAGCGTGTTGAATGTACAGAGCCATTAAATTAATTCGCGTTGATAAAAAGCATAATTTCCGTGTGTAATATTTTTTCTTCTTAAAGAATCCTTAAAACGCATTCTAAAAATACGTACGTTGTAGTACGCTGCATAACTGATAGGTAGATTGCATTTACAATCATCTAGAATGCAAAGCAATTTTGAGCTTTAATTATTTTTCCGAGTGCGAAAATGAAGCCTTCTATACATAATAAAAACGAATTTTATTCTAAGAAATAAAAACAAAGCCATTTAATACATTCGCATAAAAACTGTATAAAGCTTATTGCATTTGCAAAAGAGAAGAAAATAATTGCGATTAATTTTTCTGTGTATTACTTAGTAAAACAAGTTTCATTTTAAAATAGGTACGTTAATTATTGAAAACGTAAACTTTTCAATTACTGAAATCCGTGCTTTTATTAGGATGCAAACCAATTGCAAGCTTGAATTACTTAAGTAATAAATTTTTTGTGTATAAAATATGCGTCAAAACAAACCGCAAGTTTCGTGTATAAAAACAATATCAAACTAGTTACATTTACAAAGCATAGCGACGCATTTGTGAGCTTTTATTATGTAATTAAATTCATTTTCAAAATTACAAACAGAACATTTTTTTAGAATTTTTAAATGCGTTATTAATTACTAAGAAATGGTGCATGAATAGCCGAGTATGAATAAACGCCTTATTCAAGGAACCCGCGTACATTAAAATGCAATAAAAGATTAGATACGCAAGACATATAGTTTAATTGCCCTATGTAGTACAATAAGAAAGAAGAAAATATTAACTTAATACATTAGAGAAAGTTCGACAACGCCCTACAATGCTTGTAAATCATATCAGCCGCGGTGGCTTGACACTAGTTAGAGCATTAATATAGTGAAATTCGGGGAAATATTGCATCACCAGGGTGTGTTATGTTCCAAATGAATCAGGAAGGATCTCGAATCATTACGTATAAAAATAATTTTGTATATAAAACTCGAACTTGTTTTGATGGATTCATTCGCGATTCGTCATTTTCTTCTAAACTAAGCAACATGTAATATTCATCCAAGATTTGATTCGGCATTTGTCATGAAAGACTTAAAGCAGAATTGTATGCTGTCAATCAGTTTACTACATGAAACTTATAAATGTAAGTAGTTTCAAACATAGAAGTTAGCAAATGCAACTATTTGATAAAACATCATTTGTTTTGTAGAATACAATGAAGATTGAACGATCTGCGGTACAAAAGCTATTTTGAAGTTAAATAATTAAAAATAAAAGAGGCACTTTTGCAAACTAATAGACCGATGGAAATTTAAGATGGAAGTGGAAGATTTTAATACCGTTAATTACGTTGGACTATTAGAATTGCAAGTATAAATTTTAGATTTCTTTGTTTGTAAGTGATACGAATATTATAATATGGGTAATTTGGATTTAGAATAAGTTCATTTGTGAAGCGGGTAGTTTGCAACTAAATTTTGAGTCAAAGTTCGAAGCATTTTGACCTTTAATAAATTATCTGTGAGGAATTTTTGGCCAAGCACGCCTACAACCGTGCAAACAAAACATAGGCAAATTAATCAACTATTAATTAAAGAGGATTTTGTACCTTTTAAAAAAGATTAGGTAAGGAATATTTTAATAATTAAGTAACTTGTAGGGTTTATTTTCCGTATGAATTTAAGCTGTAAACTATTCTGTATTCTTTTGTATCAAAGAAAAATGTTTTTGAATGTATATGTTTCTTGAGATTGCTATGTTTCATTTCATTTTATAAATTCCACAGTAAATTTTTCACTGAGCTAGCCAGGCAAAGCAAACGAATATGAGCTACGATAATAATTTCATATTTCCTATTACATTTTTAGCAATACAATAAACTTTCTCCCAACACAAAGGTAGTACATCAAAATTAGCGGCTTCCCAATTTAAAGCTCACTTAAGTTGTTTGAAAATTAGAGTTTCTTGTTTCGTAAGGTTTTGTGTAAGTTTTTTTTGTAATATCCGATTGGTTTCCAGTATGACTGATGGAATGAAAGAAGTTCGTGAATGTTTGAGAGCGGAGAGAGTAGAAATTGGTTCTGATGGACGTGTTTATATGGAAGAACCGCAAAAGGAGAATTCAGAGGACAATAAGGAACAGAGTGTAGGAGAGACCCAGAAGTCAAAAGTAAAAGTTCTCTTACTAAGTCTAAATCAAAATATGCAAAAACAAAAGGAGATAAGTGTGAGGAACGAAAAAGGCTTGAAAGAAATGAGTGAAAAAGATGATAAAAGAAATGGGTGGAATATGTATCAAAGAAATGAATAAAAAACATGAAAAGCATGAAAATAGTATGAAGGAAATAAGTGACAAACTTGATAATAATACTCAGGAGTTAGAAGCACAATTTAAAGAAAACTTACCAAATTGGAAAAGTATTAGAAAGTGAAAAGAATGAAAAGTAATTTTTAGAGACCAGTGAATAACTAACTTCGGGTTTGAAAGAAACTAATAAAGTAACAAGGAAATGAAATTTAAAATTAAAGGAAAAGTGGTAAAGATTTTAGAGGATATAGATGATGTTAAAGAAGAAATTGTTCAAATAAAGGCGAATCTGGATGCAAGTGCAAAAGAAACTAGTGGAAAAAGAATTTCAGATCAAATCTAAACGAAATCGAGGAAAGTTGTCACGCTGGTTTTAAAACATTCAGAAAAGACTAGGAATTTTGAAAATATAGGGGAACCGATGAGATAGAGTTCAACCAGTGTTCCGTTGGAACAACGCTCGAAATTTTAAGGGGATAATAAAGTTAACCCTACGGTATTTTTAAATAACAAAATCTTTAATACAAGGGAGTTGGGATAAACAAACAAAATTTAATATTGGGAGGTCCAACTTGAAATATAGTGCAGAGGTTTGGTTTGGACTAATTGAAAGTGCGTTGAGTTCCTTTAAAGATTTTAAGATTGAATTTTTAAAACATTTTTGGGGAGAGTTGGAGATAATTTATTGATGGGCAAGTATAGTAGTGATTCAGGCATGACAAGGAAGTTGTATGCGATCAATAAATTTATTGTTGTTAAACAACTTGTTGCTCCTTTAGGGAACAAGCAAATTGTAAAATATTTAGCTGATCATTTCGAAACGGAAGTAAGGCAGTTCATAGCTTTACAAAACATTGTTGATAGAGATGTGTTTTTAAAATATCTTCAACGTTATGATGATATGGGTCAACCAAGGAGGATGGAGACCAGGCCAAGGAGCCAGCCCATGAACACATTTGGATTCCATAGGAATAATGGATAGGAGACTATTTGAAAGGGAGAATACACCAAGAAGTAACAGGAGTAGAGAAAATGCCATGAGGAGTGACGGGGGAGAGAGAATAATCAATCCCGGACCATTATAAATAGAACCGTTACACAAGGAAGGGAAAATATGGCAAACGCACAGAGAAATGAGATAAATAGTAGCAACGAAAATAGAAAACATATGGAGAGATAGTCAATCAGCCTGGAACGTCAAGTAGGTAGAATTTTTAGATGTAGACAAATCAATCGACGAAAAAATAGAAAATAACAAATATGAACATGCGCTTGAATTTATAAAATTTGAGATGGACTTTGAACGCCAATGAGTATTTCCCAGAAAATTACGTTTTTAGAGGGGTACTATTTGAAATCGAATCATGAAAACATTAGTCTGCTCTAGAAATAAATAATTTCTTATATAAATGGAAGTGTTTATTAAATAGATTTACTCATTCATGAATTCGATCGCGATATGTTCATTTAAGTCGCGAGATGTTGCTTTGCAAAAATGATATTTAAAATATGTAGTACGCAGTCCTTAATTTAGTAATTACGATGTTACAATAAATAAAGAAGTCTATCTTAAACGTAACCTGCTTTAAAAAAATGGAAATTATTAAATTTATTTATATACAATGGAGATGAAAAATGGTTCGATATAAAAAGCTATAAAAATTTTATTGAATAATTTCGAAGATGTACATTGGTTTCTAAATAAAGATTTAAATAATATGCAAAATTTTGTAAACTGGGATATGAACGTCAATTTAAAATAAAGCCAAAAAGCCAAAGATATTTAATTGGAGAAGCCCTTCAAGAATTTTTGCGAATATAGTTTTTTAAACATTGTTTGTAACCGATACTTGAATTTTATCATTTAGTTTAAGATGGAGTCGGTCCTAAACATTTTATTTTTCTATGGATCTTTACCAGGATAGTTTGTGTTCAGAGTTCAAAACACTCTGGCCTTTTAATAGATTATCTGTCAGGAATTTTTGGCCAAAACAAACATTACATGCGTGAGAATCATAACCAGGTAAACTATCCACAAGAGAAGAAATATAGTTCTGTAAATTTTAAAATAATATAAGGAACATTGTTGTATTTAAGTAAATAAGACCTTATTAGAAATTATTTGATGCTTGAAAGAAACAATGTTGTAAATGTTGTATATACTTTTGTATAAAAGAAAATATTTCAGACTGTATAAATGCTTTAATATTGCTGTGTTTGATTTCATTTTTAAAAACTATAACATTTCCGTTGAGCTAGCCAGGCAAAGATAGAAAGAAAGGTAAGTCAACAATTTCACGTTCTACAATTTGCTGTATCTGTATCATAGTACACTTTCAGGGGCGCATCAAAGCGAGGCGTTGTCACAGCATTCTTTTAATGACGCTACAACGCGGCGTTGTCACAACATTCTTCTAGTGAAGCCTCAACGTGCGGCGTTGTCACAGCAATATATAATGCTATAATTATAGGGTAGTTTAGGGGTAGGTTAAGTTACAGGGGTTGTAGAATAAATAAAAACAGTTTAATAAAAAACACATAATTCCAGATATTATAAGAGTAAATCGGTCACTATACATATTGTTAATTGAGAGCACACTGTATATAAAATACGCGGAATTAAATACATAAGAACATAGAAATATCTAAGAGTAGTTTACAAGTTAAGATAAGATTTGAAAACGCAATAAAATGCATCAAAATTAAATCAACGAGAAACCTATATGAATTGGTTTTACAAATATTTAACAATTGCGTTAAAAATATCATCGTACACGCAATCCAAATTATGCATTATTAGAAAATTGTACGTGACAGGAATAGTTCACATTTGTTCAAAAATCCAATATTGTGTAGAAATAAACAAGCGCCAGATTATTCAGTTTAAATAATAATAAATAACAAACATTGAATACGTGACTTAACAAAAGAAAATTGTTAGAATTTCTCAAATAAAACCATGATATGTGAGAGTATTACGTGACGAACCAGGCATGCATTCGAATATTTGAACTAAATAATTGGTGAAAATTCCGAAGTACACAAGATAAAGGTAAAAATGTCGTTTCAGCACGTGCATTAACCAATGAAAGGCAGGTGGAGGCAAGGCTTTAACTACGATAAGGATGAAGCGACGAGTTAGTGTACATTCAAACTGGGCTACGACTATATTCAAAAGTACTAATTATTTTACGTAACCAGTGAAACAAAAATTAAAGTGAAATCATTTTGAAAAGCGTACAAATTTGTGCAACGAATAAGCCGATCTATTATAGACGTAAGTAATAACGACTTAATTAAAAATCCATTTCTAACATTAATAAAACAGGGCTTTCAATACTGGGATTTTAATACTGATATTTAAATGGGCTCTTAATACTGATATTTAAATTGGATATTAAACTATTTTAATACCGATATGGAAAATGTTTTAATCCGAGATTGAAATTGTTTTAAATAACTGTAACGAATACGATTTTCCGTATCTTAAATATACGCTTTTGTTCCATATACCTATTCAATAAATATTTAATTTTAATAGAAACAATATATTACAAACTCATACATAGAGCCCCATCTACATTTGAATAGTCAAAGTAAACTTTAAGAACTCTGCTATTTGTATGTATCTTGATACAATATTCCCTTTCCCGGCGCATGCTTGGATAATTAAGGTTGTCTCGTAGACAAACTCCACCATATTCGATCCGGATGTAATCAATATAACAAGTGTTAGCGTAGGCCTGCAAGTTTTTTGGATAAAACATGCCGTCCCCGAGAGAAGTAAAGTGATGTCAGCGGATACCATGGCTCCATCTTTAGTTGTAGCATCAACCTAGATATAATTAAGATGAATACATTTCTACGGTAGGTGAATAATTTTCAAACTTAATTTTAAAATCATTTTCCGCCGTTTCTTTTCAGCGTAAGTACCAAGTATTAAGTTTCAAGTATTAAGTTTCAAGTATTTAGTTTCAAGTATTAGGTTTCAAGTATTAAGTTTCAAGTATTAAGTTTCAAGAATTAAGTTTCAAGTATTAAGTTTCAAGTATAAAAGTAATAAGAATTAAGTATCAAGTATTACGCAGGCTTTAATCAAAAGCCCTTTTAGTTGTTAACTGAAATTGGTTGAGCTGTAGATGCAGTTTTAATTGTTGCTGTGCGAGAGGGTGGAAATTTCCACATATGTTTGGTTAGTATAGAGGTCAAGCTCGGACACCTGTGTCAGCTGCGCACAACTTCAATTGTAAGTACGTAGATGTTTAAAAAAAAATTCGGCCGCCAAGCAGATATTCAGCAGATATTCAGTGATAAGAATTGTTTGCCAAATTATAGTGTATAACATATTTTGACAGTACACCTGAAGTACAGCTTAATGCCGACAAGAAGTATTTTTTGACCTTTGACTCCATTAAATGTATCTGTTAAAAATATAGTTCTATAATCTACAAAAAATTTTTTGAACATTTAACTTGATTCTTGTAAACTGAACAGGATCCTATTCAAGTATCGTGATTAAACTGTAACATAAAAATGAAAATCATATAGTTCTTATAGAGAATTAATGTAAATTATGCAATTAAAAATGTCCCATGAATATTCAGAGATTAATGTTAAATCGTAATAAAGAAACTGTTTTGAAAGTCTCCGAATAGATAATTTTGTACAAACAATGTACATATATATATATATATATATATATATATATATAGTATGATATATATATATATATATATATATATATATATATATATATAATATTATAAGTAGTTTTTTACACAAGATAAGTTGATAAATAGTTATGTATTGAAATTAATAAGATGAAATAATAACTTAGACTTTTTAAGTAAAGCCCAAATGATCATTTCAAATCGAGCTAGTAATTGAAAGAAGGAAAATATAAGGCTTTGGACAGGATTTGAACCTGCATCCCAGTTTTGCCGAAACTGTGCGTTAACCAATTACGCTACCGAGGCCGGTGGCTATAATTGGGAAATTTACAAATCTAAATCGTGTACAGTACCATATATAAACCTAACTTTCAATTACGTTTTTGTCAATCATATCTGAAATTGTCAAGTTTTTGACATATGTCAGATATAGACAGGAAGCACCGCTCACGGTAGCGTAATTGGTTAACGCACAGTTCCGGCAAAACTGGGATGCAGGTTCAATTCCTGTCCAAGGCCTTATATTTTCCTTCTTTCAATTACTAGCTCGATTTGAAATGATCATTTAGGCTTTACTTAAAAAGTCTAAGTTATTATTTCATCTTATTAATTTCAATACATAAGTATATATCAACTTACCTTGTGTAAAAAACTACTTATAATATTTATATATTAATACTTGACTTATAGCCGTGATTTTGAGCGGTGCTTCCTGTCTATATCTGACATATGTCAAAAACTTGACAATTTCAGATATGATTGACAAAAATGCTAAACGTAATTGAAAGTTAGGTTTATATATGGTACTGTACACGATTTAGATTTGTAAATTTCCCAATTATAGCCACTGGCCTCGGTAGCGTAATTGGTTAACGCACAGTTCCGGCAAAACTGGGATGCAGGTTCAAATCCTGTCCAAGGCCTTATATTTTCCTTCTTTCAATTACTAGCTTGATTTGAAATGATCATTTGGGCTTTACTTAAAAAGTCTAAGTTATTATTTCATCTTATTAATTTCTATATATATATATATATATATATATATATATATATATATTTTAAATTAATAGAAAGAATAATAAGTTGTCGTAAAGCTTTTTTTCATTGAAGTCAGCAGTAATTGTTCTATAGAAGCAAACAATCACACTTATGAAATTTTTGTATTGAAGAAAGATATTATTGGTGTTGATTTAAAAAATTTTTTTTTAAGTATAATTTTGACTAGTGGATCTATTTATAATCTGTTTTTTTTTTTGGTGATAAAGTGACTAGGCTCTAATGTACCCCTAGTTTAAAAATGTTTAGATGTGGTTAAATTTTCAGATAGTACGAGATCGTCGTTCCCATTGCAGATTGCAGAGACAAAAGTAAGTTTTTTTTTTATATGTTGCTCGTCTTAAGTTTTTTTTCCTTTCGAAGATTTCCGTATCTAATCTTCGGATAGATTCTTATTATGACATTCGTTAAGATACGGTGGCGTCCAATAAAATTTCTATTTTTATCGTATACCATCCTACGACCCTAGCTCATAGCTCTGCCCTAAGTTGAAGAAACTTAGCTGGCTGGAAGATCTCTTTAGAGGCACCTTTTTCTCTCAAAGTCATTTAACATCCTTTTTACCCTGGGCTTAAACGTCAAACAGGAACCCCTCGTAATCTATCGAGGCTCTGCCGCCTATAGCGTAGAGTAGACATACTATTTACCTTTTGAGGAATTTAGCATGTAACATAACTACATTTAAATGAGATTTTAATATCTACATCGAAGTTGTCACACCGACATTTAAAACTGGATTGTATTTTTGGGTTTGATGTCGACTTTCAAATTCGACTCTCAATTTGGACATATTCAGACTTGGCATGAAAAACGCTTGGGGATGCAGATCACAGGATAGGAGGGAACTACAGAACCATTCCAGATTAGCAATCTTGTTACAATTTATTACTGAAAATTGTTTTTAAATCAATATTTATCATTTTTGTATCTGTAAGAGGCAACAAAACATAGTAGGTTCATTGATCAATATATAAGAGTAATAGACATCTTGGAACGTTTAAAGGTCCCTAAAATAAGGAAAAAGATAAGTTTTGCTGGCTTCAAATATTATAAATCTGGTATATGTAAATATTCTGAAAAGGGGAAAATTTTGAGAGTTGTAAATATTTAATCATTATATTGTGTATTGCGGAATTGCTTTACTTAATTAAATAAGCTAGTTGGGGCAAAATCCATAATTTAACATTCCACATCATAGGTGCTTGATTATTAGGGGTAAATTTCACAGCATTTTATGATATGCCCAATCGTGGGGCCTAATATAAAGGGAATATCACAGCATTTTATGGTCCGCCCAATCGTGGGGCAGAATACCACAGTAATATATATATATATATATATATATATATATATATATATATATATAACCAACACATGCCTGAGAATTATATTCAAGTTGAAAGGTTCAATAATACAATTAAATTTACACAAAATTTCTATTCTGAATAAACTAACACACGCTTCGGGTTTTCTACCGCAAACTACTATAAGAAATTTGAAAGAAACTTTGATGCCGATAGTATTAGATTACTCCCAAAGTCGTTGTTAGTTGCTCCGTTATTATGTAATCACTTTTCGAATGATTAAACTGATCACCATCATTAGTCCTGCCCATGAGATCGGCTTTTAAACTGCTTAAACTAGGGCTCATTAAGGTATTTCCAGGACCATTGATGGCAACTAGTGTTGGGAGTTTGATACAGGGAAGGTTGAGAAGTTGAGGAATAGGCTATATTTTGAAACATGATTTGATTTACAGTGTTAATAAGCTAATTAGGAATGTGAATAAAATCTGAAGAAATAAACTTAATGAATAGAAGAAAAAAGAGGGAGTTTTCTTTAAACGTAGAAATGGTAACATGGCCCCTGAGCCGATATAATAGTTTTAAAGAGAAGAAACAGTTAACGTTAACGAACTTCTATGAACTATCGTATACGTTTAGCGTTTTCGATCTGAGTGTCTAATATGTAATGTACTTCAATTACTGCTTAATTATTTACAAATTTCTTTTGCAACATATTTAACCAATAGGCTTAATTTCGTAATTACTCTTACTTTTTTACCAACTACTTCTTTGCACTTGTAGATAACCTGAAATTTGACACATCGAAAAAACTTAGATATCATTTTTACAAAGTAATATCGTCTACCTTAAGGGCACGAAATGCCTAGATTATTTAATGCGCTCGGAGAAAACGTGGATATGGAAAAACTGAAAATGATTTCCTATAAATTTCTAAATTCGTTTCGAGTTTAAATTAATTTAGTTGAAGTATATTATAGTTCTTCGATACAGCTCAGTTGTGTTTTCATAAATTGAAATACTTATTGATCAAGAGACGTAGATAAAACATTCACCAAACCAGAAAACGTGTAGGCGTAAAATAATTGCATTGTGAAAGTCAAGATTCCATAGTCAACTAACTAGATTTTTATCTTGGGAATTGGATGCCGTGTCCTCTATACCAGATGTTAAATTTATGTCCCACGCAGAGCAAGATGGATTTAGTGGGCAAGAGAGGAATTTCTTGGGAAACACAGCTTGATGAGTTTATGTAAGTTTTAGAAAGCACAAAC
This sequence comes from Platerodrilus igneus, assembly GCA_036346225.1. NCBI lineage: Eukaryota > Metazoa > Arthropoda > Insecta > Coleoptera > Lycidae > Platerodrilus > Platerodrilus igneus. The sequence continues at coordinate 12,566,052 of JARFIW010000791.1, forward strand.
CTCTATCAATGTCATATAAGTAAAATGGACCATTGATTAAAATCACGAATTTCGTATTGACAGTGTCTTAGGACCGTTTCAATGAAAATACTATTTTCGTTCAAATTAATAGTATTCGTCTCCAGAGTTGGGTTTCAATAACTGATTCGTGGGAGTTTGTTTCGGGTCATTAAATTTCCATTTAAAACCATTTCCATTACCCCAATATGTGGAATGTGTTGTCAAGTTTAAAGGTATTGATTTTAAGCGATTCCTAAATATAAATGTAGTAATAATATCACTTGCAGTTTTACTTTGATCTATACAAATATTAAAGCCTCTAAAAATAGAGCAAGTTTATTAACTTCAGTAGTGATATTCGATAGATGTATACCCTCCAGAGGGTGACATCCAAACAAGTATAGTGAAACTATTATTCTGATGACATTACGTCGTTTTAGAAAATGGAAAGCCATTGACTATATAATGTAATCATATAATCGTGATGGATTTTTAAAATGGTTTGAACAAGGAGATATATAAAAGTAATTGAATACCAATACAACCATAACCGAGTTTTCTAATTGTTTATACTAATTTAAATAATGAATATTTAAAGTTTAAGAAATCATCTAAATTGATGAAGTTTAAGTTTCCAAGAACGACTTCATTTAAAAGAAGATACAAAATAAACGCAGGAATTCAGTTACGGGTAAAATGGCGGGAAGTTAATAAATTTTATCTTGTTCCGAAGGCGGCGGAGACCACGTAGCAGTTTAAGGGTGCGTCGACTAACTGCAGTGGTTCGAGAGTGGGCTCCTATTAAAAAATTATAAAACAACATAGAAAAATTTATATTAAAAATAACAAGAACATAAAATTAATAAATGAAAGAGTTAAAATACAAGAAAAATCACTTATTCCGAAAGGCTTCTTCTCTGTCACAATTGAGCGGTGCCAAACTGTCTGTCGCAGTAACTACCTTTGAAATTATTCCTACACGGAAGACGGTTATTCCATATAGACCTCCTTTGCTTTTGTATACTGAATCTGATCATCGTATACTTACCTTTCTCAAAACTACCTCAAAAGCACTTATTAATTCTTCGGTAACAATTAAGTAAAACCGTAAAATGAATTACTTTCCAAATACGATTCCATCAGTAAGATATCGAATATTCTTCATACATATGTGTTTAGCTAATTCTTAAATTAATTCAAATAAAAATTCAACCTAAACTTAAGCTCTATTAACATGACATAATTTCAGTACAAATACAGATTTACTTTCCTGAAAAGAATTTCTTAACCTCAATTCTTGTTTTGAATATTAAATTACTTGACACTTATAAATATCAATTTCTGAAAATGTCGTTTCTTAACAACAGAAAACAGTTAAATACTAGCTTTTTCATTATATCCTTTTATTGTCAATTCTATATAGTAAAGCAACATATTTAACTAATACTAAATTTCACCAATTAAACCTAATATCAAAATATACAATATTATTGCTAATTAGGTCAACCAAATAATTATTATCACTAATTAATTTCTTATTACGCAAATACAAAAATAGACATTTTCAGTTAACAAGTGCATACTTAAAATTCTAAATACAAAACCTCATTCTACTCACTGTGTAATTTCATATTATGCAATAACTCAAATGTTGGGGCTATGATAGCTTGTACTAATTGACTGTAAACCTTCTGATATTGGTGCAATCACTATGGTCAAATTAGAATATAAAAGTGACTTACCTTGTGAAATAACTATCCCACGTTGAGAAATATTGACATAAATCATTAATCGCCTTAAAGGTTTGGATAAATGGTATAAAAGGAAACGGCAAATCTATGAAATGTATAGATACACAAATTGTCAGCAATAAATCACTTTTACAATGACTCTTCAAAATAATAAATGCACACAGAACAAAAAGCTACATTGCCTATAATTTCACATGTAAGTTTGGAAGTTGGTCCAGATCGACACAGATTGAGTCACTTTGTTTGTTGTTTGTGTACATTACATTAGTGCTAATTTCGCATGTGAACAAAATTATTCTTAATATTAGGTTCAATTTGCTTACATAATTATCTATACGAATTTTGTGGGATATCATATCTAATATTCCATAAAATTATAGAAACTAACAGACGCTCTATTAAAAAAACTGGATAAAATGTTTTACGCAAAAAAATGTTGAGTAGAAGGAGACACAATTTAACTATCGGTTTAACATAAATACGACTTTTTGTTCGAACAGTTGCCACACGGATAATATCGTCTTTTCCAGGGTGGACTTTATCAATGATAGCTAAAAGTCAGTGAAGTGGAGGAAGATTGTCGTTGATAATGACTACGATCGAACCTTCTTTCACTGGATTGGAGACAGTGTTTCATTTTTGACAAGATTGCAGAGAGGATAAATATTCTTGGTGCCATCTTTTCCAATAATATTGTACCATTGAATATAGCACTTTATATTTATTGAGTCGGTTAGTGGGTACATTAGTAAATCATTAGATGATAATGAAGCAAGTGGAGCGCCGTAAATAAAATGTGCAAGGTTAATGCCGACAAACCATTAGAATCATTACTAAGATAACAAAGTGGTCTATAATTAATATCGCTTCTATTTGAGGTGGAACTGTATACAGGGTGGTCTGGTTATCATTAGCCAGCATATATCTTCTGAAATATGCAAGATATAGAAATGGGAAAAAGTTTTTTGAACATATTTTCTCTACAAATATAATGCATTAAGTATTTTTCATGGCCTACTGTATTTAAGCAATACTATGTCACTTTAGTTTTTTAAATAGAACACCTTGTATATATTTTTAAAAAAATATTGTACTTGAAATTGTCTTTACTGCAATATGCCACGATCAATGATTTCTATTCCAAATGCACCAAATAACTCAAATAAGAGAATTCCAATAGGAAACTGTGATTATTGTTTATTTGCTGTAGAAATTAATACATTAGAAATTTTTTATACATACATTTAAAAATAATGGCTAACAAGAAAACTGATTATCTTAGTAAATGTTCAAATTGTACACCATTACATTCTAAACATTTATTAACTCGATCAAGTAAATTTCTTCTAGCAATTTGTTACGTGGCCAAGGTAATTAGCAAGCAACCTGCTCTTATTTTAAGGATTAACGCTCCAATATTTCAAAAAGGAGTAGAATTAAAATACACTTGGTCTTTTAAAAATCCCCAAACAAAGAAGTTGAAAACTGACAGATTAAGTGATCTGGGAGGCCACAAAATCAGTCCTCTATTACCAATCCAGTTCTGCCCAAAATAATTATTTAAATAAGTTGTAACATTGATTCCATTATATTGTGAATCGCCATCGTGCTGAAACCATAAGTTTCGCCTGATGGCTAGAGGAATATCATCTAAGAAATCTTGAAATAAAGTTTACATTAAATATCTATTTGACAGATAATTGTGAATAAAGAACTGAAATCCTGAAACGGCATTTGTTAACAGAAACAATCAGACTTCTATTGAAATTCTATTATTTAAGTTATTTAGTGCACTTTGACAAGAAATCGTTAGTTGTGGCATATTGTCGTAAAGACATTTTAAATTTGATTTTTTTTTCAAAAAAATATACAGGGTGTTCTATTAAAAAACCGAAGTGACATAGTATTGCTCAAACATAGTAGGCCATGAAAAATACTTAATGCCTTACATTTGTAGAGAAAATATATTTAAAAAACTTTTTTCCATGAAATTTTTCTAAATCTTTTATATTTCAGAAGATACACGCTGGCTAATGAAAACCGGACCAACATGTATAGTTCTTTATAAGTTAGTATTTGATCTCAAATTACACGTGCCATGTGAAGTTTTAAGGACTTTATTTGGGATTCCTATACGCCACTAAAATGGGGGGTTAAGAGGGGATTAAACCGCTATCCTATTTTTGAATATTAAGTTTTTGCTGAATTGCCGATTTGACGACAGCTGACTCGGTAAATTTGTAGATTTTATTCAACTGAGTTTCAGCAGCAACAAAATTTGTACCACAATCACTAAAAAATCTTTTCAGTGCTAAACGAAACGATTCTGTTGAAAGGTAGGTGGCCAATTCTAAATAAATAGCCTTAGTGGTTAGGCAGACAAATAAACATACATACGCCTTTTGACTTTTAACACTTCTATGCTTTACAATGATATTATTTCTGACGCCCAGACGTGGGGCTGCGATTTTGTTTACTTAATTTCTTCTGGGATTTGGTTTTCGTTAATTTTCTTGTATTGCGATTTTGTTTCATGTAACTTTGGCTCCGACTTTATTTTAGTTAGTTTTAGCTTCGAGTTCGTTTTAGTTAATTTTTGCTCCGATTTTTTGTTTATTATTTTTAGTGCCTAAGTTCCTACATGACCCGCATTTTCGCGGCCTGATATTACTTATGATTCGTCCCTTACGCTTAATATTATCGGTGGGTTAATTTCAGATTATTGGACTTGTGCTTTTGCCAACAATCATAGTCCGTTGAAAACGCTGGCGCCCAAGATTCTTCTATTTTTCCTTCGCTCTCTGTATATTTGGTTCTCCGCATCAAGTCTAGGGTTAGTGTTTTCCTCCGATCTTTCTTTTATTCTACTTCTGTTGATGTAAAGGCTTGAGCTTGGTTTATCCTATCAAATGGTAGAGGAGCCATTAGTGAATTTGTTGGCTATAGTTTTAATTTAAGACAATTGTTCCATTTCCATAATCTTTAACGAATTATGTCTCTTGCTGACAAAATCCAATAATTCTGTCTCAGCAATGAATGCAATAAGCAAGCGCCAGTATGACAATGTATCTTATGATAGTAATCAATAAGTGCAGTAACTGAGGGATCGTATTTAGGTAGTAAGATAGGCTATCGTTTATCAAAACTAAGTTTGGATTGGCTAATCTTCCAACTACTCTTATAATTCCGTCCCAAATACATAGAATGAGATGGCGTAAATTAGATTCTAGAGTTTTTCTTTGAAAATCATCGAATATTCTTTATAAAAGTGCTGCTGTTGAACAGCTCTAACGAAAGCGGGTTTGGCATTTTCTAAATTCTCACGTGAATTATTATTAAGATCTGTAATCTTAATAAACCTAAGCACATAAATTGTAGAGTTTAATAATTTAGTCCACGAAGAAAAATAGTTTATCAAATAACATAAAGGTGACATTATTGGATTTGGTAAAACATTTAGAAATACACTCAATTAATTTTTCGTGTGAATAATTTTATTAATAGGTAATACAGTCCATTTAGAAGGATCACTGTTAGTTATGGCGGACCAGGAAACCACGAAGAATGGTTTAAGAAAGCTTGGGGCGTAAAACGTCTGACAATCGGCAATATTTTCATTATCTTTCATTTGATTTTTCAATGCTCCATCCGAAGGTACTACATTGGCCAGGAAGCGAGTTTTTTTAACTGAAAATTTAAAATTTTGCCGAACCCTTGCTGTTGCAAGCAAGGCAGTGACCTTTAACGTGCGTGACAACACTCACGCACGGGACCTCCATTTTACCTCTCATCCGAACGAGGGCGTATTTTTGTGAAAAATGCTCGCCTAACATTTTTCAAGTGGATCGTGTCGGGATTTGAACCCGGGACCTTGAGAATATTTTCATTATCACGTAAAAGAAACCAATGAGGCAAGGGTATCTTACTCTGAATTTTGCTATTCTATTAGAAATAAACAATTTCCATTTATTAGGGGACGAACGGAACCAATTTAGGGTTATGGTTGAATCAGAGAACGTAAAAATTCAACAATTTGGTAACCAGAGATATAAGTATCTCTGATTAATGACAGAAGTTTTGATAAAAGTACTACAATACACAGTTCTAAATAAGGTATGGTAAGTTTTGGTTTAGGTGCTACTTTAGATTGAGCACATATGATACAGCTACATTACCAAGATATCAACGGTACGAAGGTAACATGTTGTCGCATATGGTAGTGATCTGTAACCACAGAATCCTATCAGAATAGCGGAAGTATTCTGAAAACCAACAAATGATGAGAAATATTAATTTTACATAGGGAACTTAACTCATCTTGGAACAAGGGCCATAAATTACTAATACCAAGAGGAGCTAGTTGGTCCCATTCAAATTTAAGCTCTCACAATCTTTCGATTAATAACTTCAAATATAATACTACTTTCTATTAGCGAATTTGAGCTTGTAAATGTGCAAAAAGTTTTTTTTATTGAGTGTGAAGTTATAGGTGATGTAACTTGTCGTTCTGTGTGCATTCATTTGTAACGATCAAATTAACGTCCTTTATAATTTAAATATTCAATTGTATTACCTTATGTTTTATAACGCTTAGTATAGTATTGGAAATCTCCTGTTATTTAATTACGGGCGACCTTGCCTGTATGACTAGTTTTGTTTTCTCGATCCCTCGTAGGACCGGCAGACGAACGTTGACTTACTTCGATAATGGCATTTTACGATTTGATTACGCTAAATGTAGTTGTATATTCTGTTTTGAGTTGTTTAATATAAGAATCGCCTAAATTGGTGGATTTGCATGCATTTAGCGTTGATGTTATTTAACTCATTGTTAAAAAGGTGTTTCTTGTTTACACCTGATTTAGTCAATCTTATCATCTAATTATTAAGCCGAAGAACGTAAGTAGCCAATCCTGCGATTATATTAATTTCTCTTTATATTTTTGCAGCGACCTTTTTTCTTTCCTACTTTTCTTCGGAATAGCGCTTAGCTCTTCCGTATTGGTTTGTCGTCCCCCTGTTTGTGATTGCTGCGTTTTGTCATGGAGCCTGATGGTTATGGGATGACTTACGCTTTGTGGGTGTGGAACCTGTTGCAATTGATCTTGATGGACACACCCCTGTCGTGGCCGTTGACGCTACTCGCCGTAGACATCAACGCCCAGATGTGCTTGGACCCGCCTCAACTTGTATAAGGTACTATTAGACAACCATACAGGGTGAGTTAGATCTTTCATTCTTTCACCTCCAGTGTTTAAATAGGGTTGCACTCGTATTTTACTCACGTATTTATTTTTACGATTTATACCATCAATACTGGGTAAGATGTTATAATTTTTAAGAGCCCCATTGCCATCACTTAGTAGTTGTGCGAATATTATCCATGTTAATTTAAGTGTTTATACCTAATCCCCTCTATGTAGTACTGTTTTATAGTTTACCTGTATTTAATAGTCATAACGCTTATTCATACCCGTCGCTAGCTTTTGTAAATGTACAGTGTAATTTACCTCCCCCACCTACTTTTTTTTTCTTTTTGGCTATATTCCCCTCAATACAGTCCGTATGTTATTGAACGGGTGCGGAACCTTTTCCGCTATGATTCCATGCAACCCTCTTCTATTATGATGGTATTTTATTTATTGAAACCAGGTCTGTGTTGGTAAACCAAAACGACTATTACATACTCCCTTTTTTAATATTTAGCTGCAGTGTTACATGCTACGTGTAGTGCCCGATAGTGGGTCACATCTAAGTCAACACAAATTTTAGCGGATCGGGACCTGCCCTATGCAATAGTTTTACATAGTTAACACGTTTACTTATTCATGTTGTTTATTTTAGTAACCGTTTGTGCCATCTATTATCTTGCTTATTACAAATAAGCTTATTATCACCATTTATTATTTCATTTACTGCAAATAGTTTATGCTTTAACATTATACTACTTTACAGGCTATTTTGTGATTATTTCAGCATTGTAACTGCTAACGCCGGCAACAAATTCCTTTTATTTTTAAATTACAGTTTATTAATTCGATAAATTATTGCCAGAATAGCATTCAATTCAAGTTATTTTTAATTTATAGATAAATTGAAACATATGCCAATTCTGATAATAACAAAATTAAGACAGATAATAACAAACATCGGTGTGATTCGGTTCTCTAGTAACTTGTGGCATTACGGTGTGTACGTCAAAATAACCCCTTGCACCCGTCTTAGAGAGTGGGTTCGAAAACGGTGAAATTTCTAAATTGGTGATCCTTGCCTTCCTTCAATGACCATCCTAAATCTCACCCTTTAAACACCTATTTAAAGTGAGCTGCAGATCTTGGGTAAGTTCATCGTTTTACTTTTGTTTGTTCATGTTTAAAAATTACAGTCCACTGTGTCTAGGCGGCTCCGTGGCGTAGTGGTATGTGTGTGACTACTACGCCCAAGGTCCCGGGTTCGTATCCCGACACGGTCCGCTTGAAAAATGTTAGGCGAGCATTTTTCTCAAAAATACACCCTCGTTCGGATGAGAGGTAAAATGGAGGTCCCGTGTGTGAGTGTTGTCACGCACGTTAAAATCCCTACCTTGCTTGGAACAGCAAGGGTTCGGCAAAAATTCCAAATTTTCCAGGTAAAAAAAAACTTGCTTCCTGGCCAATGTAGTACCTTCGGGTGGAACATTGGAAAATCACATGTAAAGTCCACTGTGTCTTAACCGAGCGTTAATAGTAATCCATGTAATTTGTTAATGTTGTAACGGAATTGAGATTTTGGGACTCGGGGAGGCTATTGCTTTGCTTTGTGATTGTTCGGAACCCTTGTGTCAAGGTTTTAGGTTTTTAGTAGCGGCTCCGACCCTGGCGCCCATTCCTGCTTCCGTGAACCATAACGGCCCCCTCCTTTCCGGAGGACAGCCGCCCACCCCTTCCTGCGACTGAGTCTAGCCACCGCGCTGCCTTGCTATCGGTGCATCGAAACCATAGCCCCAATCGTGATCTCATTTTGTCGCATCACCCACGACCGTCGCACATTATCTTAAAGAGTAATTGTGAAAGTGATTTATTTCAAACAATTTGTGTATGTATAGATCTCACAGATTCGCAGTTTCCCTTTATACCTTTATCCAAACCTTTAGGGCGATTTATGATTTATGTCAAAATCTATTAACGTGGGACAGTTAATCCACAAGGTAAGTCACCTTCATATCCTAGTTTGACCATGGTGATTGCACCAACATAAAAAAGTTTACAGTCCACTATTCTAAGCTATCATAGCCCTATCATTTGGCAACTGTTCGAACAAAAAGTCATATTTATGTTAGACCGATAGTTAAATTGTGTGCCTTCCTACACAATAATTTTTTGGGTAGAATATTTTATTTATTTATTTTTTAATGAGCATCCTATTGACGTATTTTATTTTATAAAATTTAATCCATTTTTTTAAAATATTTTTTTAAATAATCATTAAGTCATTTATAGAATTTCCATCCAGTTTCCGAGCGCACGTATATTTAGGCAGTACTTTCATTTTTATATCAAATCCTGTGTAAACATTAAATTCTATATTTACAGTTAAACATAATATATTGTAATATGTTAAAACCCACTTTATTTTAATACCGTATCTGTTATTTTAATAAGAGGTGCTGTGACAAAATTAAAAATTGACATGCGTTACATGTGAAATTATGGGCGATGTAACTTGTAGTTCTGTGTGCATTCATTATTTTGAAAAGCAATTGTGAAAGTGCTTAATTTCGAACATTTTGTGTTTCTATACGCTTCATAGATTTGCCGTTTCTCTTTATACCATTTATTCAAACCTTTAGGGCGATATATGATCTTCGTCAAAATCTACCAATGTGGTACAGTTGATCTACAAGGTAAGTCACTTTCATATTCTTATTTAACCATAGTGGTTGCACCAATATAGAAAGGTTTACAGTACATTAGCCTAAGCTGTCATAGCCCTATCAGAACCATTTCTTAAATTATTCAAGAACAGTCAATTCCCTTGCACTAACACACCGTAAAATTCCAATTTAATGGAAAGCTGAACAATGAAAGCGTCATCACGAGATTATATCCATGTCCCGCGCGTTAGCAAATATACGCTGCACATGTCCGTGTATCTCACTTTCGTGTCACTTGTCGCATATTTCTTTGCGCCAATGTAACCAAAATTGTTTTTGAAGGTCTGTATTTTTAACTTAACTTTTAAATTAAACGTTTTATCAAACCAGTAGTATAACTATGGAGAAGCTGGGACAGCCCTTTTTAAAGGGTCATAAATATCTTGTAAAGGGTGTGTGTATTATGGAAAAGAGAAGTATGTATGTGTGAAGGTCATGTATGTGTAGGTGTGTGTGTGTGTGTTAGTATTAGTTAGGTTTTAGGATAACGATAGTATGGCTATGGAGAAGCTGGCCGGCCCTTTTTAAAAGGATCATAAATATCTTGTAAAGGGTGTGCGTATTATGTAAAAGAGAGGTATGTATGTGCAGGTGTGTGCGTGTAGGGTGTAGGGTATGTATGGTTTGTCGGTGAAGTTAACGTGGAAGTCGTGCCGCCCTCGTGATAAAAGTGTGTGTGTAGATATCGATCGGGGGGGCGGTGTTGTTGTTGTTTTATTTTCGAAAAGAAAGGTATGTATCGTTATGTGTATAGGTGTGTAGGGGGGGCGTGCGTGTTTTAGTCTAAGACGAAATATCGTAAGGGGCGCGCAAGTGGTGCGAACGTGTTTTGTTTTAAGAGTGTGTTTTCGGATTATCTCATCGGACACGTGCAAGACGTTTCAAGTAATCTTTAATAATTTGAAAATGTTACGCTCGATGTGTCGTAGGCAATTATGATGAAGTATAAGAAGAATAAGGCTGGGGGAAATAACCGCAAGGTTTTTATTACAGGTGTCGATAAGAAAAAATTGCGTGCTGCGTTTGTATTTGAAAAAAAAATTTCTCCCCTACTACGAATAATAGTTTCGTCGTCTTGGTAAAAAGAATATCCAAAATATTTTTCTATTTATTATTGTGTAATTATTCGAACGGTAAACATCGTGTGTCGAAAGTGTAAAAAATGTCTCAAGCTTCGGACGAATTAAAATTCCAGACGCGCCTACCTCAACGCGTGCAATTTTAAAACAATTGAAAAGTGCTTGCAACGTAGGTCGAAAACGTCACTATGAATCGATGCTGCTAAATCTGAAATGTAATCAGATCGTTTCTAATGCAAAAGCAAGCGTGATAGGGCGATCAGAGGGCAGGTATTAGTAAAAGAATGGATCCGGCGATAATACTAGTGCGAAGGACGACGACGAGGGTTATGCGAACGACGTCGAAGTCGACGATCCTGCTGAAAATTTCGATAGATTAACATCAAAGAAGAATGTCAAAAGACGTAGAACGTCGAACAATATCGTGTGGGTCGATTTGAAATCGGCTTTCGCCCGCAGGATACGTTCGAGTGCTGTGGTCAATTTATATCACATAGATCCCATGCAATTTTTAGAAGATGCATTCGCCCTAATAGAGCGACGTTTGAGAAAATGTTTGAGAAAATTTGGATCTCTTAAAATTAATTTCGTGTTTAACGGTGAATACGTAAAGCCCAACGCATCAACATCATCGTCTTCAGAAGCCGTGGATACATCGTCATCATCATCATCGTCGTCATCGCTCAGACATTTTACTACTAAAAATTATAAAATTTTAAAATTGAAGACTTTCAAACTCAAGTTAAACCCGAAGCCATTCAGGAATTGAACAATAAACTGGACGAATATACCGAAAAGCAGAGCGGGTTAGCTCTTTCGAGAATATTAAATTTAGGCGTCAATATAAATCATGCAGGAACCTATAGTATGCATTCTTAAGGAAGGGGATAAGAAAATTGTCTACGAGATGATATGTTTATTTTAATAATCATATACGTTTGTAATATAGAAGAATGTTGACGGTCGAGGATCTTACGAAATTACCGCTCGAGTATATCGAGAGGCATGCAAGTAAAGACGTCGCCAGAAATTTCGATAAATTACCGGAGTATTTGCAAAACAATTATGGACGCATCGCTATTGTTTAGCGCATGGCTTACAATCGTCGTCGCATGCAGATCAGATAGATGGACCTCCTCTGCAAATAAAATCGTGTCCTGAATGCGCATGTTCTACCCCATATGTACGCGCGCACAACAACACATCGCAGCCCTGCAATAAAAACCTATGAATGCAATTAAAAATGCTCATTGTTCGAAATGACTCCTAAAGGACCGCCCGCAGCCGTCGCAGCATATCTCGCCTACTCTTTAATATGTAATAATTACCTATACATATTTAAACCGAGCGTGCCCTCCTGGCAAAGAAATCCGGTTCCCGTAGATCCTCCGAATGCATTCGTATGTTTCGAGGTTGTTGAAAATAAAGACGTTTTGGCATTGTCGAAGTCCGAGTCGTCACAACAACAACAACAAATAAGATGCTCTCGCTCTAAAGATTGGAAACGTATGGAATTAATTACCATGCAGCTGCAACAGCAATGGCAGCAGCAGCAACAGAACCATTCGGAAGAGGTTCCCTTATCGCCATCATCAGAGACGTCGTCGTCGTCGTCATCGTCCGCGGTATCGAGAGACCTTTTAATTTATAAAAGTTATCTAGGAGGAGGAGGAGGACGCCTTCAACGGCGACGAGAAATAGAAAACGTAGATGGATCCGGCGACGGCGAGGACGGCGACGACGACGACGACGACGGTGCCGAATGGTTGAACAATGGATCCGCGGGCGATTGTGTCGGAGACGGAGTTGGCATCGATCCTTTTCTGATGTTTAAAATAAGATTTAAATATAATAGCAGTTTTACGGAGACCGAATGGTACGTCATGCCATGGAATCATAAACGAATCGCCTTCGAAAGAGAAAGAGAGAGCGAGAAAAAAAGATCGAGAATTTGATAGTTCAGATGGTGTATGGACGTATTTAGAACACATCGTACTTATGCAATTAATAGGAGCGTGGGCATACTACATCTATTACAAATATAAAATAAACTATGCGCGCATGAGCAACATCGTTTGAGCTCGAACGAAAACCTACGCATGCAAAATAATTTTCAGTTCTAACCGGGAGGTATCTTCGTTCAGGGTGTGTATGTGTGCGTGAAATTTTGCACTTAATTAAATAGCAATTATGGTGAAGTATATTCAAGACGAAAATAATCATACAAGTGGTGACGACAGTCAAGTATTTTAAATAACGATGATGATGACGTAATTTCGTCATCATCATCATCTACGTGCAGTATCTGGATCGCCGCAAGTTTTGTCAGGTATTCATGTCTACGATAACGATCAGGCGATGGATCCCCTGATATGTAGCACCGAATACCGATTGAATTCCTCCAAGGAGAATGCGCAATGGTGCGCTCACGGTCATACGATCGAAGTGGGCTTAACCAAACGAAAGAGCAATATGGATTTTAGCCCTGTTATCAGACTTATATGCCCCAACAGATTTTGTAAAGAAGGCGAATTGCAAATGGACGAAAACGAGTGGAAAGATTTGTCGTCTATCAATATCGAACATAAATTTAGAAAATTTTTTCCAACCGCTCGGATACTGCCACGGTTGCATCTGCAGGCGCTACCGCCGCCTCCGTAGTCGCAGACGTATGGCACTGGAGGCGTGAAATGCATCAGACGATCGACGGATACTTGGAAGTGGAATTTAAAGACGAATACGAGTCCATTCATAGAGTCGAGGTGCAAAAACTGCTGCGGCTCTCGCCGCATTAGAATCAACAACAACAGGATCCGGATACAATGTTGCGCGAATTTCTCTCTCCGCGAAGAATTTGCAAAAGTGTTTACTCTAGCGCCTCTTATAATGCTCAAATTAGAAATATTGAAAGGACAAGATTTTCAAGAGTTCTACGATAGAAATATAGAGTGCGTCGCCACTTGCCTTCCCGAAGAGTTCGGAGCTTACGCGTATAACAGGTGCAAGAGCAGTAGCGGCGACGGCGACGACGATGGAGGTGAAGGCGTCCCCCTCCTCGAGGATGCTGGACTTTATTCGAACGTGCAGGATCAAATCTTATGTCGAGTCGAGATGATAAGCGAATACGTATTTGGAAATCCATCCCTAAGTACCCTAAACGTTCTTTACGACATCAACAGACTCGGCTTATTAGAAATCACGCGCCATTTCCCTCACGAAATTGTCGATGACGTATTATGTTTATATCAAAAGAATTTAAATGTCGAAATGAAACCTTTGTATTTTAAAGATAGTGTATGATCCTTTTTTGTAAATAAAATTTATTCTGTATGCAGTTATTTTTATATATATATATATATATATATATATATTTAAATTGTTACGTTATTGCAGGAGAGATGTTAGTCAATGTTGGTACACGGGGGTAAAGGGTTGTTCAACAACCTCTTAAATAAATTGCCCTTCAAACTGCACCTTCCTGGTCATAACTTCTGCGGTCCCGGAACCAGGCTACAAGAGCGTTTAAATCGCGGAGACAAAGGTATTAATCCTCTAGACGAAGCGTGCAAGCAGCACGACATCGCGTATTCGCATCACAAAGACGTGGAGCGCAGGCACGAGGCCGACAAGGTCTTGCAAGAAGCGGCTTGGCGGCGAGTCAAGGCCAAAGATTCTAAGTGGTCCGAGAAGCTCGCAGCGTTGGGCGTAACGGCTGCAATGAAAGCGAAACGCAAACTAGGAATGGGAATAGACAAGAAAATGGCCGTGAAACTGGATCGTCGACAGCGAGGAGGACGACGACGACGACAAAACGACGACGTCGAGTACGTCGATGCTCGGGTAAATTCAAAGACAATAACGGTAACGTCGGCAGAAAATGCTCCTTCAGTGGCGGTCTTATAAGTAAAATATCTAAAGAAATCAGAAAACAAAGCATCAAGAGTAAAGGACACGGAGATGCTTCGCATAATCGTCTCATTTCGAGCGCGATGAATGCTGCAAAAATTATAGTCAACAGGATGGGAGGTCGTTCGAAAATTAAAGTACCGCGCATAATACCGGTGCCCAAGCGAGGAGGCTTATTGCCTTTGATTCCGATATTTGCGGGTCTTTCGGCGCTCGGAGCACTGGCCGGCGGAGCGTCGAGCGTCGCAAACGCCATCAATTCGGCCAAAATGCAAAGAGGTATTTCGACGAGAACGCGCGTCACAACAGAGCCATGGAAGAGAAAAAGTCGGCAGCGGATTGTATTTAAAGCCTCACAAGAAAGGTAGCGCCTTGTACTTGAAACCTTATCCGGGGATTCAAAAACGGATGACTTCGACGGTGCCGAGGAATGCTAAGCTCGCCACCACCACCACCACCACCACCACTTACACCTCCCATGCGCGCATTGACCGATCTCGATCTGCACAAATATGCTAAAGGTGTTCCGTATTTTAGAGGCGTGTACATGCGAGACGAGTTGCCGCTAAAAGACGCGACGGAAGCTTAGCACCGCCGTGGCGAAACGAAAGTGGTATTATAAATTTAGACGATGGATCCGGTCCGGGCACGCATTGGGTCGGTTATAAAAAGGGCCAATACGGTGATATACTTCGATAGTTTCGAGACCTGAGGCCTCCCGAGGAAGTCTTAAGATATTTTCACGGTAGCGATATATATTATAACGTGGAAAGGAGCAAGACTTTAACACGATCGTGTGTGGTCATTTAGTGTTGAAATTTTTACATAAAAGAACCATAATTCCCTCGAGCGCTACAGTCATGTCTAGGACATTCACGATATTCGGGTATGGAAATACCATCAGCAGCGGTACGCTATACCCACCTGTGAGACTGAACGATGGCGGTACGTACACCTGCGGCTTGGTGGGTCTTTACACGTGCAACACCGTTCGAAATATTTACGAGGGAAATAATAAGTTCTATTACGATAAAGATAAAGAAATCACCATCGACGAGGGATGCTACGAAATAGACGAGCTAAACACGTTCCTGAGAAAAGATATTGAGTCGGCTAAAGCCAACAAAGAAATTAATTCGTCTGTAACTTTGGACGACGACGGATTGGTCGACGGCTTGTTTTCTTTAAGAGCTAATAATAATACCCTAAAGTGCGAAATAAAATCGAAATACTCCGTAGACTTCACGAAGCGCGGCAACATCGGTCGAATGCTGGGATTTCATGATCGAATTTTAGAGGATGGTCGTTCGCATACGTCCGATCGCGATGTGGAAATAATTTCGGTATCTAATATTTTCGTAGATACTAACATTACGACGGGAGCGTACCGCAATAACCAACTTTGTCATAGCATTTACGAATTTGGCCTAACCGTGCCCCCTGGCTACAGCATAGAACAACAACCCAGCAATATAATTCGTTTCCCTCTGTGCGTGGAAGAATTCGTTAACATTACGTTGAGACTGGTGGATCATACGGGTGAAGCGGTTAATTTTTCGAAGGATACGTACTTTTGCGTTCGCCTAGAGCTAAGACGCGAATAATAAAATTATTATTAAGTTAAAAATGGGCGTCGTTTACGATGACGAGCGTCAGCATCAGCAGCAGCAGCAACAGACGTTAGCCGCAGTCGTCAATATACCTAAGAAAAAATCCGCGCGTTGGGCATTGTTATCTTCGTTGCTGCCGAAGTCTTCTTCTTCTTCTTCCTCAAAACAAACCTATATAAAACGCAAAAACGTTCTCGAAATCTGCAGTCGCACGCAAATCATCGTTAGGCCATAACGAAATAAAAAGCGGAAGAGGTGTGAAAAGCGACATCATATTAAAAGAAGAGGAAGAAGAACCTCGCTCTTAGTCGCGCAGACGCAAGTTTCTTAAAAGCGCTCGTCTACAAGCTTTTGAATACGAGATAGAAAAAAAGTACTAGAAATGGCTAAACGTGGTGGTAAAATACGTGGTGATTTTGGTAGTAGCACGAAAATGGTCGCAGATCACATCTCGTCGGTGATTAGTTCTCCTTTGAAGAAATTACGTTTCGACGAGGTGGCCAAATTAGACGTATTCAAAAGGCCTCGCTACGAAGAGACAATTTCGAAAGAAGATTATTATTCGTATTTACCCTTCACGCGAAACACAGACCACAGCGATAGAGTGATTATAGAAATCCAAAATTCCGATGCTATAACCGCAACCTACGACAGTTACATTAATATTAAGGGAACGTTTTCGGTGAAAACCGAAGGTAAACCGTATACGATAACGAACAACGCAATATTATTCTTGTTCGATGAAATACAGTACAAAATGGGAGCACGCATGTGGTCGACGTTTGTAAGCAGCCTGGTATAACGTGCACGATGAAGGGTCTCGCTTCGTATCACAAAAAATTCAACGGTTTGAGCAATAGCACCTGGGACCCTCGAGGAGATACAAACGCCGACATTTTTAAGAACGGATGCTTCTCGTGCAATGTGCCTCTAAAGCATATTTTTGGATTTTGCGAGGATTATAAACGAGCCGTCGTAAACATGCCGCAAGAGCTTGTTTTAATTAGATCCAAGAGCGACGTCAATTGTTACAAGAGCGACGAAAACGAGCTAACATTTAAAATTACTAAAATATCGTGGAGGTTCCGCATTTAAAGCTTAGCGATGAATCGAAATTAAATTTATTCCATCATTTGCATAAAAATCCCAGAATTGTGGTTTACTTTCGTCGCTGGGAGCTTCACGAGTTGCCGTCCTTTCCGTCTTCGAAAATTCACGTTTGGCGTATTAAGAATTCGAACGAATTAGAAAACCTCGATGGATTCTATTTACTCTTCAGCATGGCAAGTATGATAATGCGAAGCAATCGGCAGCCCAGTTCGATCACTGCAATCTGACAAATTTAAAACTATACCTTAATTCCCAAGAATTTCCACTTCAAGATATGAATTCGGACTTTGCCAATAACGATTATTCGACCCCGTTCATGCACTATTCGAAATTTCCGGAAAACTATTATGCAGGCGCGAGCAATTTGAGCTACGCTCTGTGTTGTTTGAACGACTATCAGCAATTTGGCAATTGTCCCGTGTTCGTGATCGATTGCAGTCGTCAAGAAGAATCTATTAAAAATTCGGCCGTCGATATACGTCTCGAAATCGAATCCAGCAACATTTTCGATCAAACCACTAAAGCATACTGCTTAATTTTGCACGACTCTATATTCGAATACGATCTGTTTACGGAAATCGTTACGCGTCATATTAGCGAATAATAGACATGAAGGTTATTAAACAGAAACAATCTCTACCGGTTGCAAATATGGATCTAACGGTCGAGCAGGATGATCCTTATTCCTATTTTGGAACGCGCAAAAAGCACGGAGATCTCTTACCGGCCAGCATAAGATGCATCGTATGCGGACCTTCTGCGTGCGGTAAAACAAACCTGATTTTGAGTTTGTTCCAACGGATTGGAATTTGAAAACGTTTACATTTACTCCAAGTCTCTATTTCAGCCCAAATACGATTTTTTGAGTCGAGTTTTGAGACCGATCAAGGGACTAGGCTATTACGAATTTAGCGAAAATTCCGAAATAATTTCACCGCAAATTGCTAAGAGTAATTCGATTTTCATTTTCGACGACATTCAATGTCACGAACAAAACGCGATTCGTCAATATTTTTCAATGAGCCGTCATAAGAATATAGACGCGTTCTACCTCAGCCAATCGTATGCAAGAATACCGAAGCATCTTATTCGCGACAATACAAATTTAATTATAGTTTTTTTGCAAGACGAAAAGAACTTAAGACATATCTATTCGGAGCACATTAATACCGACATGAGCTTCGAAGATTTCAAAAAGATGTGCCGTTTAGCGTGGAAAAAAAAAGACGGCGATGGCAATAAAGCCGGATACGGATTCTTAGTGGTAGACAAAGAAAAAGCCATAAACGAGGGCCGCTACCGTGTAACGTATTTTTTTTCTTGTTACACCAAGCCTAATAAATTAATAATAAAACAGATAAATTTTAAAGCATTTAATTCGTAAATATTCAGCCAATAAAAATTAAAGTATAATGTTCATAATAACACATAGATTCTAGAAGATATATATTCTGAGGCTTGTTACCAAGCGTTGTCCAGTTAATTATCAGCACTTTTGTTTCAAACGTCCGAGAGTGAAGTCGCTTTTTTGTAGACTAGAGATAAAAGTCAAGATGGCCCGACTAAAACACGAGGCGTCTAATAGAGTCAAGAAGAAGAACTTGAGTTGAGAACATGGAACGATAATTTACATCATTTAAGACATGCAATATCTTATGGACATATCTACAACAACAATTTTCAATGTTAAATTATAATAAATTTTCGTCGCAATAATTTAAAGCAGGCAGTTATGGTTTCGTTCTATCTATTTAATACGCCGTATAGAAATGGTTTATTATACAAAGAATCTTGGCACTTCAAACTTACAGATGATTAATACGCTGGAAAAATACAACAGCTGACGTCATGATTTTGCACCTGCAATTTATTTGGATACACGTGAGTGTTTGAAACTTTCCGTAACTTTGAAAGTATAGTAAATTATTATGAGATTTCCTACGTTGATTATTAGAGTAACAAAAATATAAAGTAGTTTTTTAAAGTTAATAACACACCGAATAAATATCTAGTTTGTCAGTTATTTGTACACGCATACAATGTGTTTTAAGATATTTAGAATGACAACTTATGTCAGATAAAAAAAAATAGTATAGATTCTGTTTCTTAATCTAGACGCCAGATGCAGTCTTGATTTAATTTTCACATTTTGCTTAAAACATTCAGGTCATGTAAAAGCTTTTTATTGGTGCTGAAATTCGCGTATATTTTTTTGTAGATTACAGTTAAATTTGAGTAGTTGCATTTTATGATCGCTATTTTTCTGATGATCAATCTTTGTTGTAAATGGTCAAGGAAGCGCTTCAATGATTATAGTAAAAATAAAATCATGTGTTATGAACTAATAAATTATGACATGTTTGCTTAAACTAAATTTTATAGAAATGATCAATTTATACATATTTATTTTGAAGGTTAAACTTCACTAAAATTCTTTTATAAAAATTTATGACAAGATAGTAAGCATATATATTGCAGTCACATGTATATAATCAGATTTCTATATATAAATAGAATTCCTTTTGTTTCCTTTGAAAGACGTTTTATTATACAACATTTAAATTAGGAAAGAGAAAACTAGAGCAAATCCTCCTTAAGTAAAAAGACAGAGTAATGAAAATGAATCCCTTTAGTATTTCACAGATGTTTAAATTCATTTATTCTATTTTTGGCATATGCTTTTGAAGACACAAATAGTGTCCATGTGGTGTTTTGTTTGTTCACAGGTAAAGCTGAGACAACTGTTTCACATCTGGTGGTTGAGGTTTTGGTAAGTGTGTGATAAAGAGTGAAATTCAAATTTTATGGCTATGATAGTGGTGTTAAGATAAGGTTTCCGCATTCCCCTTATACAAACACAGTTAAATTTTGTTGGCACTTGTATTAAAAAATACGGTGGCGCCTATTAAAAATATTTTTGGTCGATTATCCACCCATGACCCATGCTCATGATCTACCCAGAGCTAACACTCTACTAGCCGTTTAACCCCTAAGAGTTTTCTTTGTCTAAAGCCGTTTTCCATCTGACATTACCCTGGGCTTGGAGTATAAAGAAGAAAATCTCGACCTAGTGATATCAGATTAAAAATAGAGAGTTTTAGTATATAGCTGATAGTCACGAGGATAAAGGGTAATAAACTTACAAAAAGTTTTTAATTACCCCGTTTTTTATTACACTTACACTTGCGCTCGCAACGTGGGGCTGGAATTTCATTTAGAGGCTCGAATTTCATTTAGAGGCTCGAATTTCAGTTAGAGGCTCGAATAATTTCACTTAGAGGCTGGAACATTTAGTAGTTATTTTCATCACACTTATATTCACCGACTGAGGTTTGCTTTGATATTAGTAACGTCTTCTTTTAGTTTCATTTTTGTTAAAGTTTGTTACAGTTTATAGTGAGTTCTTCTTTATATAGTTAGGACATTCGTTTGTTTGAGATTTCATCTTCAAAAATTTTATAATTGAGTTACGTTAGAGGTATTCAGATATTTAATTATGGCAGAAATTTATAGCATCGTACATTTACTTAAAATGAGTTAGAATATGAATTGAACATTAGAGGCATTGAAAATTTAAGACCAGTTTCAGATAAAAGGAAAATTTTAGCAAGGTTGTTGGCCAAAGAAACAGATAAACCCGGTTGTTTGATAGATCCTTCAAGTTATAAAGTAGATTTCAAAGTAGAGAAAGAAGAGATTGAGTCTAGTATAGAGTCAGTTAAAATGTTTTGTTAGAATTTATGGATGATCCCGCTGAGTCAATTTTAAAAGGATAAGGTCAAGATTAGTACATCTTACAGGTAGAATTCAACGGTTAAAGCTCCTAAAGAAAATTTTGAGGAAATTGTGTTATTTAAAATGAAAGTTTGGCTACTATTCTTGTTGTGGAAGCAGATCTGCATGAGAAATTAAATAAAGATACGAGTTCAAATCATAAAGATATTAATATAAACCTATTGCTGCATCTAATGTGCCCATTCCAACGGTTACATATGTCACACAGTCAGTCCCTATTGGATCTTGGTCGATAAAATATTCAGGAAACCTATCTCTTATATCAATTTTTAGAAAACATTAGTGACATTGCACAGTCTCGAAAGGTATCTGAGATGGAATTGTTTAATTCTGCAGTTGAATTGTTTACCGGTGATGCCTTAGTATGGTATTGTTGCGTTCGTAGTTCATTAACAGATTGGAGTTCGTTGGTTAGTAGACTAAAGGAAGATTTCTTGCCAGCACATCCTGAAGACGATATTTGGGAAAAATCAAAATAGATTACAGAGGAATGGTGAATCAGTTGTATTGTTCATTGCTAATATGGAAAATTTGTTTAACCGATTACCTATTATTCCTGCAGAACACACTAAAGTAGAATAGTCAAGAAAAATTTATTGCCATATTTCATTCAGCATCTTGCTCTTACAGAGATAGAGGATATTAGTACGTTAGTTAAATTGTGTAAGAAGTTAGAAGAAGCTTCTTTAAGTAAACATAAGTCTGTTTCAGTTGCACCATATAGTCACAAGCAGCCTATTAATTATTTTAATCCACGTTTTAGAAACAAAACCCCTAGTTCATTTCAGAATGCTTCAAGTCGTGTTTATACCCCTACATCTTCACATTCCCCAGTACAAGTTCTTAATTCTGCTACCCCAATGACAGAAAAGAGTGGAGTAGGTAACTCATTTATTAAGCATAAATTGGTATGTTGGAATTGTTCACGTTATGGACATACTTTCAGTGTGTGTAGATCTTTCAAGAGATTATTTTGTTATGGTTGTGGTCGTAAAGGAGTGACTAGTATCACTTGTCCGTCGTGTCCAACTCAACGAGTAGAGGAACAGAAGTTGAGTAGCGAAATTCCTGTTTCTAGATAAAATGATAAAGTTATTTGATATGGATGTTACGAGTTTATTTGATTTTGGATGTATTACATCGATAGTAGGTTCACCTTTTAGTCTTATTAGTTATGTTTGTTGGTCGATTAATGGTACACTAGTTTTACTGTTGAAATATAGTTTTGAAGATTGCTCTGGTGCATGAGCACGTTTTGGTTTAGTTTGATTGGTTTTGAGTAGCAATTTTATGGTCGCGTTACAACGTAGTATGTTGAGTTAAGTTAGATCTGTGCGAGACTTGTTGTGGTTCATCGTGTAGCGTTATGTTAGTCTAGACGAAACTCCGGAAGGGTTGGTCGCTCAGCGTTATGTCAGTCTATGCGAGGGTCGTGGTAAGTTTGTCGCTTTAGCAGTTTTGGCATCGTCACTTGAGATTATTTGAAGTCGGTTATGATGTGATTCGTTTTGCTTATTTAGTTTGTCAGTCTAGATGAGACTCAGAGAAGAGTTTGTCATTCTAGCAATTTTGTTTATAAGTCTAGGTGAGGCTCATAGAGGAGCTTGTCATACTAGCAAATTTATGCGTTGTGAAGCACTTTAGTTTATATCGACAGTTTGATTATGGGTAGAGTAAGCGTGTACCAGAACATTTATTAATAGTTATCATGAAGTAAAGTAGAAAATAATTTCGTATTCAAATTCCTTTTTCATTTATCCGTATCTTCAAATTTAAGTCTAAGAAAATGTTTAGTATCGATAATTCTGCGACAGATGAAGGTGAAAATGAAGATGATAAAAAAGTCTCTGATCCTTAAGTACTTCTAATTATAGTTGATGTCAGTAGTAATTCCTTTTGGTCCATGTTTTAAACTCTTAAGTAGGACAAGATTAAAGTTAGTGAAATTTTTTTGGTTTGTTTAAAGTAATTTTTGTTTTAGTAGTAATAGAGCTTAATATGTTTGTTGATTTAGATGTTGCATGTTGTAACGTATTTTTTTTCTTGTTGCACCAAGCCTAATAAATTAATAATAAAACAGATAAATTTTAAATCATTTAATTCGTAAATATTCAGCCAATAAAAAGTAAAGTATAATATTCCCAATAACACATAGAATCTAGGAGATTTATATTCTGTGGCTTGTTGCCAAGCGTAGTCCAGTTAATTATGAGCACTTTTGTTCCCAACGTCGAAGAATCAAGTCGCTTTTTGTAGACTAGAGATAAAAGTCAAGATGGCTCGACTAAAACACGAGGCGTCTAATAGAGTCAGAAAGAAGAACTTGAGTTGAGAACATGGAACAATAATATACATCATTTAAGACAGTTGGTATAGATTAATATTATAAATTAAACTAATATATTTCACTTTAGTGCAATATCTAATGGACATATCTACAACAACAATTTTCAATGTTAAATTATAATAAATTTTCGTCGCAGTAATTTAAAGCAGGCAGTTATGGTTTCGTTCTATCTATTTAATACGCCGTATAGAAATGGTTTATTCAACAAAGAATCTTGGTACTTCAAACTTACAGATGATTAATACGCTGGAAAAATACAACAGCTGACGTCATGATTTTGCACTTGCAATTTATTTGGATACACGTGAGTGTTTGAAACTTTCCGTAACTTTGAAAGTATTATAAATTATTATAAGATCTCCTACGTTGATTATTAGAATAACACAAATTTAAAGTAGTTTTTAAAGTTAATAACACACCGAATAAATATTTAGTTTGTCAGTTATTTGTACACGCATTCAATGTGTGTCAAGATATTTAGAATGACAACTTGTGTCAGATAAAAATAGTATAGATTCTGTTTCCTAATCTAGACGCCAGATGCAGTCTTGATTTAATTTTCACATTTTACTTAAAACAATTAAGGTCATGTAAAAGCTTTTTATTGGTGCTGATATTCGTGTATATTTTTGTGTAGACAACAGTTAAATTTGAGTAGTTGCATTTTATGATCGTTATTTTTCTGATGATCAATCTTTGTTGTAAATGGTCAAGGAAGCGCTTCAATGATTATAGTAAAAATAAAATCTTGTGATATGAACAAATAAATTATGATATGTTTGCTTAAACTAAAATTTTATAGAAATGATTAATTTATAAATATTTATTTAGAAGGTTAAACTTCACTAAAATTCTTTTATAAAAAATTAATGACAAGATAGTAAGCATATATATTGCAGTCACATGTATATATATCCGATTTCTACATATGAATAGAATTCATTTTGTTTCATTTGAATGAAGTTTTATTATTCTACATTTAAATTAAGAAAAGAAAACTAGAGCAAATCCCCTTAAGTAAAAAGACAGAGTAATGAAAATGAATCCTTTAGTATTTCACAGATGTTTAAATTCATTTACTCTATTTTTGGCATATGCTTTTGAGGACACAAATGGTGTCCATGTGGTGTTTTTGTTTGTTCACAGGTAAAGCTGAGACAACTGTTTGACATCTGGTGGTTGAGGTTTTGGTAAGTGTGTGATAAAGAGTGAAATTCAAATTTTATGGCTATGATAGTGGTGTTAAGATAAGGTTTCCACATTTCCCTTATACAAACACAGTTAAATTTTGTTGGCACTTGTATTAAAAAATACGGTGGCGCCTATTAAAAATATTTTTGGTCGATTATCCACCCATGACCCATGCTCATGATCTACCCAGAGCTAACACTCTACTAGCCGTTTAACCCCTAAGAGTTTTCTTTGTCTAAAGCCGTTTTCCATCTGACACTACCCTGGGCTTGGAGTCTAAAGAAGAAAATCTCGACCTAGTGACATCAGATTAAAAATAGAGAGTTTTAGTATATAGCTGATAGTCATGAGGATAAAGGGTAATAAAGTTACAAAAGTTTTAATTACCCCCGTTTTTTATTTTAAAACTATTACTATTACACTGGCGCCCAACGTGGGGCTCGAAATTCATTTAGAGGCTGGAAATTCATTTAGAAGCTGGAAATTCATTTAGAGGCTGGAATTTCATTTAGAGGCTCGAATTTCAGTTAGAGGCTCGAATAAATTCACTTAGAGGCTGGAACATTTAGTAGTTATTTTCATCACACTTATATTCACCGACTGAGGTTTGCTTTGATATTAGTAACGTCTTCTTTTAGTTTCATTTTTGTTAAAGTTTGTTACAGTTTATAGTGAGTTCTTCTTTATATAGTTAGGACATTCGTTTGTTTGAGATTTCATCTTCAAAAATTTTATAATTGAGTTACGTTAGAGATATTCAGATATTTAATTATGGCAGAAACTTATAGCATCGTACATTTACTTAAAATGAGTTAGAATATGAATTGAACATTAGAGGCATTGAAAATTCAAGACCAGTTTCAGATAAAAGGAAAATTTTAGCAAGGTTGTTGGCCAAAGAAACAGATAAACCCGGTTGTTTGATAGATCATTCTTACTATAAAGTAGATTTCAAAGTAGAGAAAGAAGAGATTGAGTCTAGTATAGAGTCAGTTAAAAATGTTTTGTTAGAATCTATGGATGATCCCGCTGAGTCAATTTTTAAAAGGATAAGGTCAAGATTAGTACATCTTACAGGTAGAATTCAACGGTTAAAGCTCCCTAAAGAAAATTTTGAGGAAATTGTGTTATTTAAAATGAAAGTTTGGCTACTATTCTTGTTGTGGAAGCAGATCTGCATGAGAAATTAAATAAAGATACGAGTTCAAATCATAAAGATATTAATATAAATCCTATTGCTGCATCTAATGTGCCCATTCCAACGGTTACATATGTCACACAGTCAGTCCCTATTGGATCTTGGTCGATAAAATATTCAGGAAACCTATCTCTCTTATATCAATTTTAGAAAACATTAGTGACATTGCACAGTCTCGAAAGGTATCTGAGATGGAATTGTTTAATTCTGCAGTTGAATTGTTTACCGGTGATGCCTTAGTATGGTATTGTTGCGTTCGTAGTTCATTAACAGATTGGAGTTCGTTGGTTAGTAGACTAAAGGAAGATTTCTTGCCAGCACATCCTGAA
This sequence comes from Platerodrilus igneus, assembly GCA_036346225.1. Classification (NCBI taxonomy): domain Eukaryota; kingdom Metazoa; phylum Arthropoda; class Insecta; order Coleoptera; family Lycidae; genus Platerodrilus; species Platerodrilus igneus. Next base: position 12,592,280 of record JARFIW010000791.1, read on the forward strand.
GACGATATTTGGGAAAAATCAAAATAGATTACAGAGGAACGGTGAATCAGTTGTATTGTTCATTGCTAATATGGAAAATTTGTTTAACCGATTACCTATTATTCCTGCAGAACACACTAAAGTTAGAATAGTCAAGAAAATTTATTGCCATATTTCATTCAGCATCTTGCTCTTACAGAGATAGAGGATATTAGTACGTTAGTTAAATTGTGTAAGAAGTTAGAAGAAGCTTCTTTAAGTAAACATAAGTCTGTTTCAGTTGCACCATATAGTCACAAGCAGCCTATTAATTATTTTAATCCACGTTTTAGAAACAAAACCCCTAGTTCATTTCAGAATGCTTCAAGTCGTGTTTATACTCCTACATCTTCACATTCCCCAGTACAAGTTCTTAATTCTGCTACCCCAATGACAGAAAAGAGTGGAGTAGGTAACTCATTTATTAAGCATAAATTGGTATGTTGGAATTGTTCACGTTATGGACATACTTTCAGTGTCTGTAGATCTTTCAAGAGATTATTTTGTTATGGTTGTGGTCGTAAAGGAGTGACTAGTATCACTTGTCCGTCGTGTCCAACTCAACGAGTAGAGGAACAGAAGTTGAGTAGCGAAATTCCTGTTTCTAGATAAAATGATAAAGTTATTTGATATGGATGTTACGAGTTTGTTTGATTTTGTATGTATTTCATCGATAATAGATTCATCTTTTAGTCTTATTAGTTATGTTTGTTGGTCGATTAATGGTACACTAGTTTTTACTGTTGAAATATAGTTTTGAAGATTGCTCTGGTGCATGAGCACGTTTTGGTTTAGTTTGATTGGTTTTGAGTAGCAATTTTTATGGTCGCGTTACAACGTAGTATGTTGAGTTAAGTTAGATCTATGCGAGACTTGTTGTGGTTCATCGTGTAGCGTTATGTTAGTCTAGACGAAACTCCGGAAGGGTTGGTCGCTCAGCGTTATGTCAGTCTATGCGAGGGTCGTGGTAAGTTTGTCGCTTTAGCAGTTTTGGCATCGTCACTTGAGATTATTTGAAGTCAGTTATGATGTGATTCGTTTTGCTTTTTTAGTTTGTCAGTCTAGATGAGACTCAGAGAAGAGTTTGTCATTCTAGCAATTTTGTTTATAAGTCTAGGTGAGGCTCATAGAGGAGCTTGTCATACTAGCAAATTTATGCGTTGTGAAGCATTTTAGTTTATATCGACAGTTTGATTATGGGTAGAGTAAGCGTGTACCAGAACATTTATTAATAGTTATCATGAAGTAAAGAAGAAAATAATTTCGTATTCAAATTCCCCCTTTTTCATTTATCCGTATCTTCAAATTTAAGTCTAAGAAAATGTTTAGTATCGATGAAGATGTTAAGAATGTTTCTGATCCTTAAGTACTTCTAATTATAGTTGATGTCAGTAGTAATTCTTTTTGGTCCATGTTTTAAATTCTTAAGTAGGACAAGATTAAAGTTAGTGAAATTTTTTTGATTTGTTTAAAGTAATTTTTGTTTTAGTAGTAATAGAGCTTAATATGTTTGTTGATTTAGATGTTGCATGTGTTAAATGACGACAAGGATGTGTTAAATGATAATTTTTGATGACGACAAAGATGTGTTAAATGACGACAAGGATGTGTTAAATGATAATTTTTGATGACGACAAGGATATGTTTATGGATTTTGAATGATGATATGTTTTTTTTTGAGGTGTTTGAGAGTGCAGCATATGTTGAGAAATGTTGCAGGTATATAGAGATGAATATGTATTCGGTGAAGAGGTGCGTATTCAGTTATGAGGTACATGATGGAGATTATAGAGAGTGTTTAGTAAAGTGTTGAGTATAGTTATATAGTTAGAGTGTGATAGAGTATTAAGCATTAAAGGAATGCTTGAGTTTTGGTTTAGTAGTTTGAGACTAGGCCTGATGTGCTTATTTTTATTGAGAGTGTACATGAGCTAAGAGAGTTCATGAAGAGTTTTTTTTTGTGAGTTGCTGGTGGATGTCTCCCAGTAGGCTCAAAGTATGATTTATTAGTGGTTTTGGAGTTCTTTGGTGATGAATCACTGATGTTGTAGAATTTTTGAGAGATATAGTTGAGTCTGTAGCATATTAGTCGTACAGATAATGTTGTGAGGTGTTCACTCAAAGATCAAAGGTATCTTGTTGATGAATAAGTATTGTTAATACTTTGTCTGTTTCTCGAGTGTTGGAGATTTGTTTCGTGAATGGACTTCGTAAATAACAGCTTTTGGTACTTGTTAAATTCATCGATTAGTTTAAATGTAATTAGCACTTGGAAAGTTATGTACATAAATCCTTAAGACAGATATAGTAAATTAGAGAAAAGTATTCGTTGTACAGATTTTTGTTTAATAGTAATTTTGTTATACATTCGATTTTGTTTATTACAGTTCTAATTTATAGAAAAATATTTTTCGCTTCAGGTAAAATTTTTTTACTTTGATATGGTTGTTGCGTTTGTAACTATAGATGACATGCATCCACTGAGTGTTAGATTCCCCTAAATATTCGTAAATGATTGACGTATATACTGATTATGACTTCCCGAATTTGTCCCTTTATAGGCGTGTAGTACGCGCAGTTACTAATCACTCAATCCCATGCATTAATATTCCCCCATATCAATTAGTGAATGATTCTGATTTTTTTTGTTAAACTCATCGTTAGTTATAGTTAAAGTTTGTGCTGTTTTGTTGTGAGTTGTTAGAGGTTTATACAGTTAATGAGAGTAATTTTGAAGTTTCAGTCAAAAATTTTTTTTAGAAAAAATTCGAGGTATGGAAGAATTTTTTCTAAAAAAAATCTTGGGAAGAGGCTGTGTAACGTATTTTTTTTCTTGTTGCACCAAGCCTAATAAATTAATAATAAAACAGATAAATTTTAAAGCATTTAATTCGTAAATATTCAGCCAATAAAAAGTAAAGTATAATATTCCCAATAACACATAGAATCTAGGAGATTTATATTCTGTGGCTTGTTGCCAAGCGTAGTCCAGTTAATTATGAGCACTTTTGTTCCCAACGTCGAAGAATCAAGTCGCTTTTTGTAGACTAGAGATAAAAGTCAAGATGGTTCGACTAAAACACGAGGCGTCTAATAGAGTCAGAAAGAAGAACTTGAGTTGAGAACATGGAACAATAATATACATCATTTAAGACAGTTGGTATAGATTAATATTATAAATTAAACTAATATATTTCACTTTAGTGCAATATCTAATGGACATATCTACAACAACAATTTTCAATGTTAAATTATAATAAATTTTCGTCGCAGTAATTTAAAGCAGGCAGTTATGGTTTCGTTCTATCTATTTAATACGCCGTATAGAAATGGTTTATTCAACAAAGAATCTTGGTACTTCAAACTTACAGATGATTAATACGCTGGAAAAATACAACAGCTGACGTCATGATTTTGCACCTGCAATTTATTTGGATACACGTGAGTGTTTGAAACTTTCCGTAACTTTGAAAGTATTATAAATTATTATAAGATCTCCTACGTTGATTATTAGAATAACACAAATTTAAAGTAGTTTTTTAAAGTTAATAACACACCGAATAAATATTTAGTTTGTCAGTTATTTATACACGCATTCAATGTGTGTCAAGATATTTAGAATGACAACTTGTGTCAGATAAAAAAATAGTATAGATTCTGTTTCCTAATCTAGACGCCAGATGCAGTCTTGATTTAATTTTCACATTTTACTTAAAAACAATTAAGGTCATGTAAAAGCTTTTTATTGGTGCTGATATTCGTGTATATTTTTTTGTGTAGACAACAGTTAAATTTGAGTAGTTGCATTTTATGATCGTTATTTTTCTGATGATCAATCTTTGTTGTAAATGGTCAAGGAAGCGCTTCAATGATTATAGTAAAATAAAATCTTGTGATATGAACAAATAAATTATGATATGTTTGCTTAAACTAAAATTTTATAGAAATGATTAATTTATAAATATTTATTTAGAAGGTTAATCTTCACTAAAATTCTTTTATAAAAAATTAATGACAAGATAGTAAGCATATATATTGCAGTCACATGTATATATATCCGATTTCTACATATGAATAGAATTCATTTTGTTTCATTTGAATGAAGTTTTATTATTCTACATTTAAATTAAGAAAAGAAAACTAGAGCAAATCCCCTTAAGTAAAAAGACAGAGTAATGAAAATGAATCCTTTAGTATTTCACAGATGTTTAAATTCATTTACTCTATTTTTGGCATATGCTTTTGAGGACACAAATGGTGTCCATGTGGTGTTTTGTTTGTTCACAGGTAAAGCTGAGACAACTGTTTGACATCTGGTGGTTGAGGTTTTGGTAAGTGTGTGATAAAGAGTGAAATTCAAATTTTATGGCTATGATAGTGGTGTTAAGATAAGGTTTCCACATTTCCCTTATACAAACACAGTTAAATTTTGTTGGCACTTGTATTAAAAATACGGTGGCGCCTATTAAAAATATTTTTGGTCGATTATCCACCCATGACCCATGCTCATGATCTACCCAGAGCTAACACTCTACTAGCCGTTTAACCCCTAAGAGTTTTCTTTGTCTAAAGCCGTTTTCCATCTGACACTACCCTGGGCTTGGAGTCTAAAGAAGAAAATCTCGACCTAGTGACATCAGATTAAAAATAGAGAGTTTTAGTATATAGCTGATAGTCACGAGGATAAAGGGTAATAAAGTTACAAAAGTTTTAATTACCCCCGTTTTTTATTTTAAAACTATTACTATTACAATGTGTTAAATGATAATTTTTGATGACGACAAGGATGTGTTAAATGACGACAAGGATGTGTTAAATGATAATTTTTGATGACGACAAGGATGTGTTAAATGATAATTTTTGATGACGACAAGGATATGTTTATGGATTTTGAATGATGATATGTTTTTTTTTGAGGTGTTTGAGAGTGCAGCATATGCTTAGAGATGTTGCAGGTATATAGAGAAGAATATGTATTCGGTGAAGAGGTGCGTATTCAGTTATGAGGTACATGATGGAGATTATAGAGAGTGTTTAGTAAAGTGTTGAGTATAGTTATATAGTTAGAGTGTGATAGAGTATTAAGCATTAAAGGAATGCTTGAGTTTTGGTTTAGTAGTTTGAGACTAGGCCTGATGTGCTTATTCTTTATTGAGAGTGTACATGAGCTAAGAGAGTTCATGAAGAGTTTTTGTGAGTTGCTGGTGGATGTCTCCCAGTAGGCTCAAAGTATGATTTATTAGTGGTTTTGGAGTTCTTTGGTGATGAATCACTGATGTTGTAGGATTTTGAGAGATTTAGTTGAGTCTGTAGCATAGTAGTCGTACAGATAATGTTGTGAGGTGCTCACTCAAAGATCAAAGGTATCTTGTTGATGAATAAGTATTGTTAATACTTTGTCTGTTTCTCGAGTATTAGAGATTTGTTTCGTGAATGGACTTCGTAAATAACAGCTTTTGGTACTTGTTAAATTCATCGATTAGTTTAAATGTAATTAGCACTTGGAAAGTTATGTACATAAATCCTTAAGACAGATATAGTAAATTAGAGAAGAGTATTCGTTGTACAGATTTTTGTTTAATAGTAATTTTGTTATACATTCGATTTTGTTTATTACAGTTCTAATTTATAGAAAAATATTTTTCGCTTCAGGTAAAATTTTTTACTTTGATATGGTTGTTGCGTTTGTAACTATAGATGACATGCATCCACTGAGTGTTAGATTCCCTAAATATTCGTAAATGATTGACGTAAATACTGATTATGACTTCCCGAATTTGTCCCTTTATAGGCGTGTAGTACGCGCAGTTACTAATCACTCAATCCCATGCATTAATATTCCCCCATATCAATTAGTGAATGATTCTGTTTTTTTTTGTTAAACTCATCGTTAGTTATAGTTAAAGTTTGTGCTGTTTTGTTGTGAGTTGTAAGAGGTTTATACAGTTAATAAGAGTAATTTTGAAGTTTCAGTCGAAAATTTTTTTTAGAAAAAATTCTTCCATACCTCGAATTTTTTCTCTTGGGAAGAGGCTGTGTAACGTATTTTTTTTCTTGTTACACCAAGCCTAATAAATTAATAATAAAACAGATAAATTTTAAAGCATTTAATTCGTAAATATTCAGCCAATAAAAAGTAAAGTATAATATTCCCAATAACACATAGAATCTAGGAGATTTATATTCTGAGGCTTGTTACCAAGCGTTGTCCAGTTAATTATCAGCACTTTTGTTTCAAACGTCCGAGAGTGAAGTCGCTTTTTTGTAGACTAGAGATAAAAGTCAAGATGGCCCGACTAAAACACGAGGCGTCTAATAGAGTCAAGAAGAAGAACTTGAGTTGAGAACATGGAACGATAATTTACATCATTTAAGACATGCAATATCTTATGGACATATCTACAACAACAATTTTCAATGTTAAATTATAATAAATTTTCGTCGCAATAATTTAAAGCAGGCAGTTATGGTTTCGTTCTATCTATTTAATACGCCGTATAGAAATGGTTTATTATACAAAGAATCTTGGTACTTCAAACTTACAGATGATTAATACGCTGGAAAAATACAACAGCTGACGTCATGATTTTGCACCTGCAATTTATTTGGATACACGTGAGTGTTTGAAACTTTCCGTAACTTTGAAAGTATAGTAAATTATTATGAGATTTCCTACGTTGATTATTAGAGTAACAAAAATATAAAGTAGTTTTTTAAAGTTAATAACACACCGAATAAATATCTAGTTTGTCAGTTATTTGTACACGCATACAATGTGTTTTAAGATATTTAAAATGACAACTTATGTCAGATAAAAAAAAATAGTATAGATTCTGTTTCTTAATCTAGACGCCAGATGCAGTCTTGATTTAATTTTCACATTTTGCTTAAAAACATTCAGGTCATGTAAAAGCTTTTTATTGGTGCTGAAATTCGCGTATATTTTTTTGTAGATTACAGTTAAATTTGAGTAGTTGCATTTTATGATCGCTATTTTTCTGATGATCAATCTTTGTTGTAAATGGTCAAGGAAGCGCTTCAATGATTATAGTAAAAATAAAATCATGTGTTATGAACTAATAAATTATGACATGTTTGCTTAAACTAAATTTTATAGAAATGATCAATTTATACATATTTATTTTGAAGGTTAAACTTCACTAAAATTCTTTTTATAAAAAATTTATGACAAGATAGTAAGCATATATATTGCAGTCACATGTATATAATCAGATTTCTATATATAAATAGAATTCCTTTTGTTTCCTTTGAAAGACGTTTTATTATACAACATTTAAATTAGGAAAGAGAAAACTAGAGCAAATCCTCCTTAAGTAAAAAGACAGAGTAATGAAAATGAATCCTTTAGTATTTCACAGATGTTTAAATTCATTTATTCTATTTTTGGCATATGCTTTTGAAGACACAAATAGTGTCCATGTGGTGTTTTGTTTGTTCACAGGTAAAGCTGAGACAACTGTTTCACATCTGGTGGTTGAGGTTTTGGTAAGTGTGTGATAAAGAGTGAAATTCAAATTTTATGGCTATGATAGTGGTGTTAAGATAAGGTTTCCGCATTCCCCTTATACAAACACAGTTAAATTTTGTTGGCACTTGTATTAAAAATACGGTGGCGCCTATTAAAATATTTTTGGTCGATTATCCACCCATGACCCATGCTCATGATCTACCCAGAGCTAACACTCTACTAGCCGTTTAACCCTAAGAGTTTTCTTTGTCTAAAGCCGTTTTCCATCTGACATTACCCTGGGCTTGGAGTATAAAGAAGAAAATCTCGACCTAGTGATATCAGATTAAAAATAGAGAGTTTTAGTATATAGCTGATAGTCACGAGGATAAAGGGTAATAAACTTACAAAAAGTTTTTAATTACCCCGTTTTTTATTACAATTACAACCGTAAAGGATTCGATCATTACATATGTATTTAAAATCACGACGTTCGAGCGAACTTTCATCAACGCAATGTCTGCGGCTGCGATGAGACGAGGACGACGACGACGTCACTCTACGAATTTAAATCGAGCCGTAGTGCAGGCCACTAAAACGATAAGAAAAAAGTTTTTAGATTTTAAACGAGATCAAAATCGAGCTCAATTAAAATACGGAATGAAGCATGCTCAATTACTAGAACCGTTAAAATCGCTATCAAAATTCTCTGCAAGTAAAAATCCTAATTATATTCGACGTCAGAATGCGGAGCACGAATCTGATAATGTCGGCGACGGTTCAGATGCCTTACTTAAAAAGTATGCCGACATCCTGTCCAAAAGCGAGGATCCCAATATAGACGATACCGGAATCGGCATTCAATACGACGACCTTTCGAATAAATGGTCTATGGGCAATTCAGAGTTAGCTATTGCAGACGACGGATCTACGATTAATATTAGAAATAAAAATATCCTATTACGGAGGGCTTACTTCGATTGTTAACTTATAAGAAAATCCTTCGAATAAGAAAACGCCTGCTGGCAATCCTTCCGAGCTAGATGTAAAAATTACATCGATATTTTGAAGAAAACCAATGCATATAATAAACTGTTTCGCAAGGATCTGCCTAAAACGCCCAAATATAAAAATTATATCGTTCCGAATTTAACACCGTCGCCCGTGGCGACTACAATATCTACGCCTCCTCCTCGCCGCAGCATGCTTCGTCGCCGTCACCGTCGTCGTTGTCGTCAAAGAGATGAATACAGCATCGGCGACTCCTACGATTCCCATGCAATTACGATCCAAAATAACGAAGAAAAGAAAGGTCTCGGTATGGATAATTTATCGAAAAAAGACAGCCATCGAGTAATATAAGCAGAATTTGGCGATACAAAAAATTCGATAATTCTAATCATGAGATAGAATATGTTCATTGGGACTCGCCGGCCGAGCTGGTGAGCCGGCTTCGTTTGTTGATGGCCGAACGTTCGGCGGGCAACAATAGCTCTCAGAATCAAAACGAATTTCTTTCTATTATATCCGAATTAAAGGAGGCGAAATTAATCGCCTAATAAAATATACACGTTCTATAGAATAGTCTCAGAAATAAAATGGTCGTCGATAAATTTGGAAGAGCGTATGTTGCCAGAGACTCTGGAGGCGGAGGGTTTGGTAATACCGCTGCGCGCGGGCCTCCTGGTGTAGGCTTTAAACTAACTCCAGAAGGCGATTTCAACATAGAAAATAGAAAACTTTGCAACGTAGGCAATCCCGTGACCGGAATGGATGCGGTAAATAAACGAAGCGCCTTGGTATTGGACGAGGACGAGAAAATAGTTAACTTGAAGGATTTTAGAATAGTGAATTTGGCCGATCCTAAAAATCAAACGACGGCGTAAACTTAAAATTTTGCAGCGAAGAACTCAATCTGCGTATAGGCAAAGCATTGGAAATATGTTTGACCGCTTCATCTTCGGGAAAACGCATGCTAATAAGAAACTTAAATTTGACGCCAAGTCGCGATCCATTGTAAATTTGCACGACCCCGCAGAGCTCGGCGATGCCGTTAACAAGAGATACGTGGACTCGACGTTGTCAGAAAAAGCGCAAAATTTTATGAAACTAACCACGATCGACGACGGTAAGGCCAAGAACTTCGACTCTCGAGGCTTGAGAATTGTCAACATAGGCGAGGCCGAAGATGAGCACGATGCCGTTTCTAAGTTCTATGTGAACGCGAGAATACAAAATCTTATCGAAGGTGTCGCCATTCACCGCGATAACGTGATCATTCGAGATGTATTGCAATCGGTCGTTCAAGTGTTGAACGAAGTTGTTTTAAACACGAACTTCCTGATTTTCAACCACTTGAAATTAGACGGAGTCAAGACGTCTGCTGGAGACGATTTACAATTTCACAAAATTAATACCGACGTTATAAGACACCTGCACGTGTTATTGGAGCAAGATAAAGCCTCGTCGTCTAACTCTCATACTCGTGTCAAACCTTAAAATGTCTAAGAAATATAACGATAAGGAAATACTAGTGGATGAACTGCACAGAGGGGTTAGAATAAATTTTCCACGTCGAAGAACGATCATCACATCTTATCACGACTTATTCCAAGCCGATATTGCTGAATTTATTCCATATTCGAAATATAATAAAGGGCATAAGTATATTCTACTCGTGATCGATTGCTATTCGAAATATTTATGGACGAGACCGCTTAAATCCAAGAATGGTCATGAAGTCACATCTGCGATGCGCGAGATTCTAAATGAAATTAAAAGATCGCGGCCGCCTTTACCGAAAAATCTGCAAACAGATAATGGTACAGAATTTTATAACGGCCAATTTGCACGGCTGATGAAGGAATATGGCGATATTAATCATTACTCCACATATAGCTCAATCAAAGCCGCCATCGTAGAACGTGCAATCAGAACGATAAAAAACAAACTGTATAAAGCTTTTAGTCTGAGAGGCAAATGGAAGTGGATTGATATAATCGATTCGATTGTATCGAAATACAACGATACGGTGCATTCGACCACTAAAAGAAAACCCAAAATGTGACCGCGAAAACGCGTCTGAAAGTTTACGATAAATTAAAACTGGCGACTAGAAAACCTCGTTATGCCGTGGACGACTTTGTACGCATTTCAAAATATAGAAGTATTTTTTCTAAGGGCTACAATGCAAACTGGAGCGAGGAGACGTTTAAAATATGTAAAGTGTTTCGAGCAAATCCGACTACTTATTTACTCGTCGACATGCATGGCGATCCAGTATTGGGACAGTTTTATGAAGCTGAGCTGCAGAAAACGAGAGTTCCAAATATTTACCTTATCGAGAAAATACTAAGGCGAAAAGGAACCAAAATTCTCGTCAAATGGTTGGGCTTCCAAGAGCCTTCCTGGATTCAAAAAGCTGATCTTATATAGATTGTTACATTTAAAAATAAAACATTTGTTTTTTTATATTTTTTATTATATAAATATGTTACGTTTCAAAAAATAAAAAATTTGTTTCTTTTATTTGTTTGATTTTTTATTACACATTTTTTTTGATCTTGTAAAAAATAAGAAAGATAGAGACGCTACAACTGCGATACTTTGACATGCAGCAGCGCTTAAAATGTATTATTTTAGTTTATTTTATACATAATATAAAAATAAAAATACAATGCAGTTTTTTTTATCTTGGCTTGTTACAATATTTTAATTAATTTTATAATAAATATAAAAATAACAAAATACAATGCTTTTTCTTGATTACAATATAACAAAGAGAGCCTCTACAACGGCGCTTAAAATATATTTTAAATTAATTTTATACATAATATAAAAATTTAAAAAATACAATGCGGTTTTTATAATATAAAATACAAAAGACAATGCAATTTCTTTCTCGTTACAAGATTTTAATTATTTTTTTATAATAAACATGCAATTCACAAAATAAAATATGGTTTTATTCAAAGGTCCTTTATTAGATAGTGCCCATGAGGCAAAGTATCTATTCCGTTAGATAAAATGTATCTTTTATCATCTTGATAACTTAAAGCAATTTTCGTCTGACGTATGGAATATACCTTATGCAAATATGATCGTATGCTATTTTGGTCTCGTTCTATGACTACTTTATTTCGTAACGTATCGAGATAGTGATCGAAACAGATTTGCCGATCGATAATGTACTTTTAACACCCTTAGCCTTCTTTATTATCTCACGGCCTTCTATTTTTAAAGAGTACATTTTCGATCGAAGGCCTACAAAGTGCGTTAAAATACGACCTCTAGTTTCGTCTTTCATAAGACCAATGACTTTTTTATTAATTAAAGGAATTTTATAGATGTTATCGGGATCATAAGCGCTCGTATCAAATTTTTCTAGATTCGTCTTTATACACTCTTCATAGAAATCATTGCACGTCACACTATACAAAAGGCTGTCGGTGTCCATGTAGCATAATTCGCAATTATTTGCAAATTTTGCCTTCATGAAATCGTAGTGAAAATTATATAATTCAATTTTTGATAATTCTAGGATGGCCATACCTATGTAGATAGGTTTGTTGAACTCTATCTCTGTTTTGCTCAATTCGATCGCGACCAGATTTTTGTCAGAAATCGTTGCCGAATGGAAATTTGGTTTGGAAATTAAAGATAGAGCACCATACCGACCGCTCCAATGAGTCACTAATTTTATGACGCGTCTTTTCCTAACATTCTCCATTGTTTTACCAAAAATGGAATTGTTTGCAAATTTATATAGATTTTGTGCAAATTCCGTTTTAGCTTCCGTGCGCATTCTTGTATTTAATTCGACAAACGGTCTCAACCAAGGAGACTGACCGAATTCTAAAACCTTATGAACGCGCGTCGTAACTACGCCCGCATATAAATAAACCTGGAGATTTCTGTAATGCACAACGTAGTTGAACTTTTTCGTGAGAGTGCACATTAATTTTGAAAATTTCGAGCCCGGAGGCGTGTCCTGTTCTGGGCACATCGGCAACTCTTTCTGAGCGTCGTGAATGTCCGTAGGAAATTCCAAGTCGCATTCGATAATATAACCTTTATCGCTCGTAATGCTCACCGTTGTAACATTAAATTTTAATATTTCTTCAGGCGTTAGCCATTTGAAATCCCCGTAAGGCAAATAGCAAGATTCGGCATGACCATAGAGATTATTAATATCTCCGTAAAATAAAAATTTATTCGGCTTGGATGGATCATACGTTTGGGGATAATATTTATTATTGGATTCTACATATCGTTTTACGACTTGAGTAAGGCCCCCCCGAATGCCTCTTTCGATCATTAAAACATGTCGACGTCACAAATTAGTTCTAGCCTGATTTTAGTATATAATAACATGCTAGACCACGAGTAGCTCGCCAAAGTTACAAAATTTAAGGGATCCAATTTGTATGTTTCAAGACAATTTTTTCTAAAGTCTTGGAATATATCGCAAAGTAAAAGAATGTCGCATTTTAAATATAGGTCCGCGTAGTCGCCTAAATTTTTGCATTTAAAAGTGCTCCATACGGTTTGCGCATGAATATATTCCGATTCTTCAATATGTGATTCATTAAGATTGCTATAAAACATTCTATAGGAGGAAGATTTTCTTCGCTTAATTTCAAAATGTCATCCAAATACTCGTAGGAAAAATACCCTTGCGCATTAGCAATTTAATGCGATCCGGGTTTAGCGAGCTAAATTCCTTTTTTAAAACTTTAAAGTCATCGAAAGACAACTCGCATGCTAATTTTTCCAATGACATTGCCATAAAGCGAAAGGAATCTATGAATCTGAACGTCACATTTGCGTCGTTGTATTTTTAGAAAATGTTATGTATTTTCATTATTCAAGGGTATTATATTCATGGGGCCTTCGAAAGCGTTAGCAAGCTCTTTAATAATAAAATGAGCATCATAATTGCTCAAATTATGATAGACTACGGGAATAATTGGAAATAACCTAAAATTTAAATTACAGCTGCTATGCGCAACACCTCTTACAGAACCATTCATGTGATCGTGATCGATAACCTTTTCGTCGTCCGGCAAGAAATCGACTTCGCAAATAAAGCACGTTTTTGCCGTCGAGGCATCTATAGAGGACGTAGCAGGCTCGTTTTTAAAAATGCGCTCCCATAACATATGGCAATATGTTTTAATTGTCGCACAAACCAAGAAATGCAGTCTGTGCCCGTGTATGAACTGTAATATGAAAGAGATTCGTCATATCCACAATAAAAATAATATCCTATTGAAAACGGAATATGTTCCTGGTACTTGAAAGTGCGTTCTGATTCGGAAGCTCTTTCGGTTTTTTTAATAAGGCATTCTATGTCAGAATAAACCACCATCGGCACAGGTATTTTATACTTAAAATCTTTAAATTGTAAATATTTGTTTTTTTCGGAGGGTAAAATAACACGACACTCGTTAAGTTTTTCGCATACTTGCTCGTGGGCATCGAGACGTTTGCGATCGTAAAAATAGGAGAGACATCTATCGCATACGTAAAAGTGACCCGTATGTTTAGTTAATTGACCTCTCACAAGTGAGGCTAAATATTTTATAAGACAATAATGATATCTAACGCCCCGTTTATAATCTTTAATATATTTTTTTAATTCTTCCAAACTTTTTCCAACTTTATCGGCCTCGTCGCCGTCGTCGTCGTCCTCGTCGCCGTTGACGTCTTCGCCGTCGTCAGAATTAAATTTTGACGACTCGTCGACATACGCATCTTCAACAATTAACAGATTAACGTGTTTATCTCGTTTTGGCTAGTTAATTGTACCGGTGTTACGATGTATCGAGCGCGTTTTAAAATAAGAGCAAAAACATTTACAGAAATATCATTCTGCTTTTCGAATTTCGATATATCCGATATAGGCATGGGGCTGACGAAATTTTTCATATTAAAATTTCTGCAAAATGCGGATACGAAGTTGTGCGATTAGCATGCTTACCTGCTGTAGGCTTAATTATTCCGGCTAAAACGCTCCAATAAAAGCATGAAAAATCATTGTTTCTAATGTTTAAACAGGCCTTTTGTTTTGAATTGCGATAGGAAGAGGCATGAAACAACTCGCGTGAAACATATCATAGCATTTATTAATATTAACATTTAAAAATAATATTTCGAATAGCGTGAATCCTGACCCGTGCATTGCGTCGTTCTCTATTTTATCCAACAAGCGTGTTGCGATATTGCACGCAAACCACTCGTTAAACTTCTCCAAATTGCCGAAACAAATTAAAAGTTGGGCGTCGAAAATACCTAGTTTGAAACTCATTTTCGTTGAGCGCGACGGAAAATTTGAAAAATCGCACGCTAACACGACATTAATTTTAAGGTTTACCGAGTGATTTTTAAAAATCGTATACAATTTGGATAAAATTAGTTTTTTACAATCTTCGATAAATAAATTAAGATCTTTATGTGCAACATTAATAATTTGAGCTGTTTGAATTCTCGATTTAAACGCAGACACGATCGGCTTCCAAACCAATTCAGAATGTCGAGGCGTGCTCCGAGAATACATCCATTGTTTAGGAACATTCTGCCGCAGTAGTTTTTAATAGATTTTTAAATAGCATTTTATATCTTTTCATATGGCATAGAAGATTTTCGAATAGATTCAGATAACTAGCCGAGAGCGAAGAAGAAGTTTGTTTCACCGTTCTTAAAATCGATTCGGTGTTGTGAATGTGTGATTTTAATATTCGAACCCAATTGCGAAATACTTTAGTTTTACGACATTTCGTTAAAATTGCGTGCACTTTTCGATACAACTGTAGCATCTGATCACAACACATCGAAACGCCCGCGTCCGCTTCGATTTTTCTGTTAGTTAACATTTTTTTTTTCGTATTTCAATGCCAACTTTCTGTATTTTGAACCGTGCAATTTTACTAATACGTTCGGCGTATCGTCTTTGGGCGATAAATCGCAGGACCATAAAATGGCTTCTAATTCGGCATGCAGTTCCCGTTTTATTCTAACAATTTGTACGAGTTTAAAAATCTTATACAAAAGGATAAGTTTATAGCATATTTTTCTGAATCTGTAATTTTAGTTGATTTTATAGAAAATACATCTGTCGTTCTAACACATTTACTATAGACAAATAAATCGCCGATTTCATGCAAGCGCATGCGGAGGGTTTTCTGCAAATCAACAAAGAATTAATAAATTGAGTTGAAAACACGAATTCTCTATTTTTAAGTCCACGTATAGGCAATCGGTTCTTAGAATTGCATAAAAGAAAATGTCACTTTCACATCTATACTGAAAATTAAACACTGTTTTTAATGGTGATACGGCAGATTGATCTACAAATCTAAACAACCTAATACCGGCCGAGATGCTTTCGCTAATATTATAAAATGCCCTTCGGTCGTAATTACATAAATTAAAAAGCTTTTCTTTCATACGAGACACGTCGGTGAAGCAAAACGCTATTGTGTTAGAATACGAATCTTCTAAGCACGTTAAATTGTCGAACAAATTAAATTGCATGCAAAATAGAAAAAGGGCTCGAGACCCAATCAAAAAACCGTCCCGATATTTAAAGTCTTTTAAATAAGCAGGCAATTCCTTGCATGCGATTCTATAAAAATTATGTGGATAATCCGCAATTAGCATATCACGATTGTAATGGGTTGCTGATCTAATTCTATATTCAATACTCATAACTTTAAAAAATCAAGATGTAAAAAATACTAAAATTATAAAAATTAATTACCATGTATAGGTAGGTATTCTAGTGTGATGACGGTACGGGTGGCTTTTTTTGCTCTTGCCGTTCTTGATTTTCCTTGGGAGGATCCGTGAGGGCTGATGATGATGGATCCTTTTGTTTTTCGCCCATGCAGCAGAAGGAAATACTCGCTGCAGGATTAGGTTTACCTTTAAAATAAACGAATTTCGTATTAGTTTTTTAAATAAAAAATTAAAATATTAAATACTAACCAACTTCGAACGATTATAGGTAGTGCAAACAAAGGCATTCCTGTTTATTCAGCTCTTCGATATCTTTGTCGCTAATTACGTCCGCGATTCTCTGCGGAAGGAACACAACGCATTCTTCTAATTCGACGAGAATGATCCGAGAATTCTTCTTTGACTGAAGAGATTTGATGCTTAAAACCGGATAAGGGCGCTGTAGCTCGAGATCTTTGACTTTTACGGTCTTCTTCCTATCGATGCGGCTTACTGAATTGATTTTTTTAATTAACTCCATATTTTAATTCTAATTACGAATATAATTACATAAAGTTAAAAAATATATTTACAATTATTACCTGTTTTTTAATGCAAGCTGCACGATGACAAAACACGTTGCACGACTCTCAAACTTATATTTTACAAGATAAAAAAGCCTTACAAGGGATCCTCTATTTATATCGCTCTGAATGACGTACAATTTATTACGCATCTGAAAACCGCTCCCACATACACGATTCAGACATTAACGATAGCAATTCATTAGAATTAAATAGCATTGCCCTTGTTTTGGACAAAAAGCTCATTCAAATTAAAACGCCATCTTTTATTATGCGGATATTGAAGTCGCATAAAATTAATGAGGCATATTTTTATTCAAAGATGTAAGTAACTAAAACATTTTCCCCGACTCGGCATCGATAAAGAATATAAAAATCCCAAACGTCTATATTTCGAGGATTTATGAGCCCATATTTGTTAAAAATAATGGGTTCCTATATAATTAATGATGCAAAACGATGTGTACTGAAATTAAAACTTACTCACGAATGATGTAATCATGAAACTACAGTATTTTCTTTACGCGTTCCAAGAAGCTATCTTTTATACATACAATGTTTTAACAAAAGCGATTCCCGACTTCGATAATAAAAAATAATTATACAAACATACTCGATTATTTATATTTTAACTTCCGCTTTATATAATGAATGTATACTATACAAAATATACGACCACTTTTTATTTCTCGGCAAAAATACGATTTCGTCATCGTATATGCTTTGGGTTCATATAATGCACACAAAATTATGGTAGAACTTTTTACCATTTATACCGAAACAATTACATTTAAAACGTCTTGCACGTGTCCGATGAGATAATCGCGACCCGTTTTTTCTCTTGCCCGACGATCTGAAATCTCTGCGTTATTTTAAATACTTCATCATAATTGCCTACAAAAACATCGAGCGTAACATTTCCAAATTATTAAAAGTTTACTTGAAACGTCTTGCACGTGTGTCCGATGAGATAATCATGACCCTGTATTTGTATACGAATTAAATAGCGCACTTTCATCATCTTCTCTCGGAAGGCAAAAATACACGCACACGTCATCGATCGAACCATCTTGAGCAAAAATACGATTACGTCAGTAGTATAGCTATGGAGAAGCTGAGACAGCCCTTTTAAAGGGCCATTGCAATTTTTTTCTTATCGACACCTGTAATAAAAACCCTTGCGGTTATTTACCCAGACTTATTCTCGAACGCGACCCCCCGAAAACACGCTCTTAAAACAAAAACACGTTCGCACCACTTGCGCGCCCCTTACGATATTTCGTCTTAGACTAAAACACGCACGCCCCCTACACACCTATACACATAACGATACATACCTTTCTTTTCGAAAATAAAACAACAACAACACCGCCCCCGATCGATATCTACACACACACACTTTTATCACGAGGGCGGCACGACTTCCACGTTAACTTTACCGACAAACCATACATACCCTACACCCTACACGCACACACCTGCACATACATACCTCTCTTTTACATAATACGCACACCCTTTACAAGATATTTATGATCCTTTTAAAAAGGGCCGGCCAGCTTCTCCATAGCCATACTATCGTTATCCTCAAACCTAACTAATACTAACACACACACACCTACACATACATGACCTTCACACATACATACTTCTCTTTTCCATAATACACACACCCTTTACAAGATATTTATGACCCTTTAAAAAGGGCTGTCCCAGCTTCTCCATAGTTATACTACTCAAACCCAATCATCAACGGTGCCGTCTGTTTGTACGTTTTCATATAACTACATTTTCGATGTGCTCCTATTACTGGTTCACGATTAACTGCTTAATTCTACGTCGAATGTCTAATTACGGTATTCTACCCTACTACCTTATTTGTCGAAAGTCTTTATCATAGCCTTCCTATTGAGTTTTTGAAATAAAACCCGGGAAAGTACTTGAGTTGTCATGTGATTTATTTAGGTTAACATTTGTTTGTTGCTGTCTTGCATTATAAAATGAACACATTCTACTGTATTGAAATGATTAATTATATCTGCGATCTAATATCCGTGCATTTCCTACTCAGCATCTGGGTTTGTTTTTCGTATTGCAACTACGTATATTGAATGGAATTAATTTAACTAAAATTTATAGAAAAGCTCTCTATTTGCGATGAATATAATTGAATTAGCTGATGTTTTATAAATCTGAAGCTTTCCTAAAAAGAACATGATTTCGCAGTGAAAATTTACAGTAAGTAATTTGTATTCACTATTGTGGTTAAAATTGATTAACGACTCCAAGTTTCGTCCTAATTAGTATTTAACAGAAATAAAACGATGCTTCTGCGCTGTTTAAGTTTATGATTTGAATAAAACCGCCTACTCTACTGCACTGGCTTGCTTACTGTACACTACTATATATAAAATCAAATATCAGAGGGTATATCAACATCAATTTTGACCGTTTAAGATTACTTTTTCTTGCGCATTTAGTTTTTATATTTAGTGTAACGCCACCGCATTACAATTTTTAATAAATTTCAAAAATTTATAACTAGTGGAATTAATAAAATATTTCTCGTGTGGTTCCGACGATTTCTAAAATTTTAACTCACAGTCTTTATATAAATATAATTCAAGATTTGATTCAACTTACTATTCTGAAACTATTATCTAATCCATTATGGTACATTTTAAAACAAAGCGTGCATTGTAATTAGCTAGCTTTAAACACAAAATCCTGGAATTGAATATTAAAATAAGCATGCACTCCTACAATCAAATTTTTTTAGTAACTACTGTAGCACGGTCGCCGAAGCGTCTATGTGCAAAAGTTATGCAACGAATTAAGCGAGCATTGCTGTGATTGATAGCTACAGGGCTTGAAGTACAATTTGGAGTAGCGAGTATATTCTGCCGATAACTAAATAAAATAGAAATGTTGTGAGCTCTTCACTAAAAAGCGTCGAATAAGAAACAAGTAAACAGGGTACCAATTTCACATTGTATTAAAATAAATAATTATGATGTCAATCAAACTGGTAGAGATTCTGAAATTTCTTATAGTTTTTACTAAATTCAAATAAAAGGTGCAACAACTTTATGAACTGTCAAGTAATTCTAATTCATTAGAGGAATAATATTTAATTTCTGTAGTTATAATAACCCTCTACGCCCCCTGCATAACTTCAATAACAACAGGTGACAAGGAATTGTGGACTGAAAACTAGGAAAATGAATTAATCAAGTGTGCCTTCGAAGTTTACATGTAATTTGTCGGTTTGTGTGCAGAAATAAGCAAATAAGTGTGAAAGGGTTCGTTCACGTGCGATCGAAGTAAACTAAATTAATCACGCGTCGAGAGCAGCAGAAACAAATTTTTTTACATACAGATGTGCTTTGAAGGTACCTCGCGGTAGTTTTCTAATTTAACTTATTATTTATAGTTCAAATAATAATTAGAGCTATAAATTTTATCATATGCTAATAGGTTTCCATTAAACAGAGCACGTCAGTTTTACGTATAGTCATTACAGCTTCAAACGCCCTAAATGGATTTGGAATAGTAGTAGTAGGATTGGTGCATCCTAGACCTTCCTCCTCACTCCTCCTCCTGCCCTCTCCTCCTTCCATCTCATCACCCCTCCTGCCTCTCCACTACTTCTCCTTCCTCCTCGTCCCTCCTCCTCGCTTCTCACTGCTCCTCTCTCCTCCCTCCTCCTCAATACCATCTCTTCCTTTCTTCTCCTCCCACTTCAGCTCCCCTCCACCCTTTATTCTCTTTTATTCTCCTTTCTCCTCTTCCCTACTCCTCTTCACTCCGCCTTTCTCCTCTTCACTCCTCCCCTCCACCCTTCTTTTTACTCCTTCTCCTCCCTCCTCCTATGTTTGCAACCCATAATACACATCTAACTTAGGTTAGACAACCCACAGTACACATATAACTTAGGTAGGACAACCCACAATGCATGGACAGCGCCTTTCAGCACCTAATTGTTTGCAACACAACATACACACTCACTACGGCACAAGCGCTTTCCTAATTACTTTTACGCTGGGTGATCTATTAATTAGACCTGAACCCCAATTTCCCGGGCAATCTAACCCCGTTTGAAGTTTTAAAATCGGACTATCTAACAAAGTCACACCCTGTTAAACCCTCGTACCTTTAAATTTTTTGTTTATTTAATTTTAACTCGCTTTTATTTATTTAATTTTAACTCGATCTTTAAATCCTTTTTGGTCACTAGGTTTTTGTAAATCAATTTAAACCTCTGAAAGAAAACTCAATAAACTTAAAACAGTGTTTTTTTAATTGTAATACTTACAGCTGGTACGCGTTG
Organism: Platerodrilus igneus; assembly: GCA_036346225.1. Classification (NCBI taxonomy): domain Eukaryota; kingdom Metazoa; phylum Arthropoda; class Insecta; order Coleoptera; family Lycidae; genus Platerodrilus; species Platerodrilus igneus. The sequence continues at coordinate 12,613,398 of JARFIW010000791.1, forward strand.
TTAGTTAACCAACATTTTGCAGATTACAAAGACAACAAAATATTGGTCGTCCAGCAAACACCACGGGGAGGTAACACGTACACTCTGTCAACCAGGATAGAAGGGGGGAGGGATTCGAAAAACGGGTAGGTAGGGGAAAGAGCTTGAAAATTATAAAATCTTAATGCTATTATATACATAAAACTTAACCTATAACTACTTAAAACTAGGTGAAATAGAAATCGTCTATTTTTCGATGCCCCCAGGCGTACGTATGGACACTTCCGGGGATAATAAGACGTTCATCGTCATCCCCGGATAAGCTAATCTTATTTATGAGTTTTGTTTATAGCTCATGTTTAGAGCTCTTAATAGAATTCATGGTATGCCCGAGATCACCTATATTATTTTGAGCAATGTCTTTAAAACTATTCACAGTTATGCTTTTCACTACACTACGGTTAACGCCTTTAATTTTTCTAATAATGCCTTTTTTACTTATTATACAATACAATTTGGTTCTAGTTCCGACAAACTCTAGAATCAAATCACCGTTCATTTCGTCCTTAAACTTACCCACCACCTTCTTATTAACAAAGAGGATATTATACTTATTGTCTGGAAGATAATCACTGGTGTCAAAATTGTTTATGTTATTACTAATTTCTATATATGTCTTCTGTTTGTACACTATAAACTAACGAGTCGGTGTCTGTATAGAGGAGTTGAATTTGATCATCATACATGCGCCGCATAACATTATAATGAAAGTCGTACATTAAACTTTTAGATAAATATAAAATAGAAAATCTGCGTATATCGGTTTATTGTACGTCACTTTCACTCGGTCCATTTGTATGATGACCAAATTTTCGTTAAGCACTGATCAAGTGTTAAAGTTCGCCCGGGCAATTAAAGTACTCGCGCACAATTTTTTGTCTTCGGGTTCTCAGCTAGTCACAATCATTACATCGACACGTTTGTCTACATTCTCCATGGTTTTGCCGAATATCGCGTTGTTCATCAACTTAAAAAAGTCCTTTTTAAACGCATTTCTTGCTAGTGTTCGTAGCCCGGTGTTTTAGTCAATGTACGGTTTCAACCATGGAGACTGTTCAAATTCCATGACCCGGTGGACCGCTGCGAGCCGGATACATTTTTTTTAAACACTGCTGGAAGTTCCTGTAGTGGATGATATAGTTCTTTTTATTTTCCAACGTGGCGAGCAGTTTCAGGTTCTTAGAACCCGCATATGGCGGAGTCTGCGGTTCGGAACAGAAGGGTAAATCGTTATGGAAACCGTGCAGTTCCTCAGGGTACTCGGGATCCACTTCTAATATATACTCCAAGTCGCAGGTCTCAGGTATATTGAGAATCTCCCGTTTGATGCGATCAATCTCGGGCTCGCGCAACCACTTAAATCCGTCAATGGGTAGGTATTGGCTCATAATCCATCCGTATAAATTGTTGGCCACGAGGTACGTCAAGTAGTGTGATGGTTCGCTGGCATTGTAATCGACCATGTATTTATTGTTGGCCTTTGCGTACCTTCCGCTGCATTGCGTAAGACCTCCCCGTATGCCAGACCTTACGAAGTTGTACATACCAATGTCAGTTAACAATTCCAATTTCACATTGGTATACTTCAACATTGCGTCCCAACTGGGGACGGTCAGGTACTGGTACGGATCGAGGTCGTAGGTTTTTATGCAAACGTTTCGGAAATTTTCGAACACGTGGGCCAACAACAGGACGTCAGTTTGTAGGTATAAATCGCTGTATTCTCCAAGGGTATCCATCTGGAAAGTTTTTCACACTTTCTGCGCGCGCCCGTACTCTGCAAAGGAGGTGTCAGTAGATAACAGCTTGTTGTAAAAGCTTCCTTAGGCGGCAATGATTTCTCATCCAACAGGGACGCGTCCGTAATATAATCGTACGGAAACACGCCTTTTTCTTTAACCATTTTCAATTTTTCTTCCTCGGGGAAATACTTACGCAGTTTCACAGGACTTGCAAAGAGTTTTGTAAAATCTGCACATACGGTAAGTACTGTTATTTAATTTTGGTTTAAGAGGGCTTCAGTTTATAAAAATTTTTTGAAATGATTAACGTGTTTTTAAAATAATGGAATTCTCTGGTTTCGATGTTACGTTAGATGTGAGAGTGCCGCAAGTAGACGTTAACAGATTAGTAGAAAAAAATTACGTAGAATGTAAGCGAACTTGTGTTGCTTGCTTTTTCTCATCACCATAATGTGAAAATTGGTTTTGACTTGTATGGAGATTTACGACAATTACGTCAAATTGTGTTTTGCAATAGAAGCTGCAACAGTTATTCAATCAAATTGGGAGTCGAAAATAGGAATAACTTTTGCGATCTCCGAGTAGAACTTATGGTGAACCGATTTGCTCAAGATGTTAAACGAATGCGATTAAATGATTTAGATGCATAAATAGACGACATGCATTTTCAACTTAGTAACGAGTTTGATTTGAGATAGGAAGCAAATGAATGATGTGCAAAGACTACTATGGTAGGAAGTGGGTTGCAAGAAGAAGAAGAGGAGGCGTTTATACTACATAATACAAAAAGCGTTAATGTTATCTTTTTGAGTAAACACGAGTTACAGAGATTATTTTGCATGCAAGAGTTACTAACGTATAAATTAAACCAAATAAATAATCGAGAATTTCAACCGTTTTATAATGGATTAGTGAACTTTATTGCCGACTCTAATTTCAACGATAAAGTAAAGTTAACACAAGGAGAGAAATGAACAAAACTTTTGCTGGAAAGCGATATTCGAGTATGTAATTATTTATTCAGCGATGGAAATAGCCAGAATTATTTAACTGCTTTAGAAGTAATCATGTGCAGGTCCAATTAACAAATCACCCAGTGTAAAAGTGACTAAGATGGTGCTTGTGACGTGGTAAGTGTGTATGTTGCATTGCAAACATTTAGGTGCTGAAAGGCGTTGTCCGTGCATTGTAGCGGTTCCGTGGCGTAGTTGGCGTGTGACTACTACGCCCAATGTCCCGGGTTCGAATCCCGACACGGTCCGCTTGAAAAATGTTAGGCGAGCATTTTTCACAAAAATACGCCTTCGTTCGGATGAAGGGTAAAATGGAAGTCCCGTGTGTGAGTGTTGTCACGCACGTTAAAGATCCCTACCTTGCTTAGAACAGCAAGGGTTCGGCAAACTTCAAAATTTTTTAGGTAAAATAAACTCGATTCCTGGCCAATGTAGTACCTTCGGGTGGAGCATTAGAAAAACAATCAAATGTCCGTGCATTGTGGGTTGTCCTACCTAAGTTACATGTGTATTGTGGGTTGTCTAACTTAGGTTAGATGTGTATTGTGAGTTGCAAACATAGGAGGAGGGAGAGGGAGGAAGGGTGAGGAAGGGGGATGGGGAGGAGTTAGAATGAGGAAGGAAGATGAGTGAGGGGAAGGAGGGAGGAAAACGGAGGCGGAGGATAGTGGGTGGAGGAGTGAGGAGGAGAGAAGAGGAGGGGTGAGGAGCAGGGTCTAGGATGCACCAATACCACTACTAATAGTTTTTACAGAAGAAATTGGAATTCTCATGGAAAGCTGTTTACGTAATTAGCCAAACTGTTAGATAGTTATAAATCTTTCTCATCATGTGTGCAGAAGGTTATCGCAAAATCAACCAGTAGAAGCACGCGCATAGTTTTAGTTGTAATTTAATAAACTTAGCTTTGAACCAAGAAAATGAATTAATAGTCAAATGGCAGGTGAGGTAGTAAGCAACCAATTAAAAAACAAAGCAAAAACTATTAATTTAGTAACTCAATATCAACGGTGACCAGTTTATAAGCTTGCCATTAAATGACTCTTCTTTTTCGGTAAGGTACGGGATAAGTTTATGGATGTGGAAGTTTTGGTAATCCAATATACAAACCGCAAAAGCCCGTGGTTAATTTCTGCTTAATATTCCTCTAACTACCCATATTTTACATTTCAAAAATCAACGTAATACGTATATCTTAGATACAAAGATCAGGTTCAGCAACTCCCGCAGTAGTTGCCGTTCTTCCTTCTAGGCCAGTCAGTGTCTTAGCGCACAAGCAATATAAAGTAAACGTTTTGATCAAATTGTTAAAATAAATACGCTTAGGGGTCTATATGAATGTAACAATTAGTCGAGAAGTGCTCGTGTAAATGAATTAATAGTGCACTATTTCAATTCCTGACCTGTGTTGACTATGTCACCACACGCGAGCTGAGCACAGAAACAGACTGACGGAATTGCAGTCGACTATATCAAAGTACCTGAGCTGGAAATAGAACATACTAAGAATCGCGAGAAATTCCAACTCATTTTTGGTGCTACCCAAAAATCTGTACTTTCATTGGACAAACTAAATTTGGAGATTCTTATACATTCAAAACTCGAAATATACAATTCCATTGGTTAAAGACATCATTACCGTTTTTCAACACACGAAGCATAGGAAATGGAAGTGTATAAATAAAATTTCAAATTCTCCGAAAGACATTCGTTAGTGCTCACCATAGCCTAAGGAATCACCTTGTAGTGCACCCCATAGCCTGCAACGAGCAGCGCTCTCCATAGCCTGCTATTTTACAACACGCAGTGCTTCCTATAGCCTGCGTATCCTCCGACGGTGACGCTGTCCGACACCGTACCCAAGGCACGTCATTCTAATTCATCAATCCATAGTTAACAAACCACGTATGAACGTTAAGCTCCGTTCCATACTTTACCATCAAACTCTACCGGGACGACATCTCCGTAGAGGCATCACTACCACGAAGCCTGCCGAAGAGTTCAAAAAACAACCGAAAGCCATCTGAACCCTCCATACATGTATATATTGTAAATTAGTAGTTTTAATTTCATATCATAATTCTTTGTAACGTAATGTTGACCCACAATTAAAACACGAAGTCTTCCGTAGAGATACGAACACCACCAAAGATGTCTGGACCTTTTCAAACTGTACATATTGTCTAACTATCGTTGTTCAAGTTCTCACTGGGTCTTATAAGCAACTTCCAAAAAAATCCGAAGACTACCAAGAACTTATACACCTCGTTAAACTGTACATACATTCATTTAATCAGTGTTTAAGTTTATTTCTGTTTTAACAAGCAACCATGAAACCATCCGAAGACTTCCGGAAATTACCGAAGACTTCCGAACTACTCAAACTGTTAAAATCATTCAATTTCACTTTTATTTTATGTATTTATGAAAGGAATAATTATTTTTGCTTACATTTATTAAACAAATAATCAAGCCAAGCCTACATGCGTTCAGACGCCGCCCACCCGAACGATAACACCTTGCGAAGTTAAAATTTTAGTACAATTTCCCGTGCTCGACCTTCAGATTAATTAACAATAGTCAAAAACTCTTAATATTTAAGCAGTAGCAACGTGTTCATAAAGCAAATTTAGCCATTTCAACTGTGTAATGATTTAGTTTGCTCTTTAACTTAAGGTGTCATTAATCAAAAGCTTAGAATGTAATTAATCCAATACCTGAACACTATTAGTTTTAATTTCGCCAAAACGCTGAACTTTATAAATTTATGCTATATACCAAAATAGAGCTTTTATACAATAGCTGGAAATTTACTGGTAATACATTTTTGTCTTGCAAAGTTGACATTAATATGTCAGCTACAGATTTTTAAAGCTCTTGTTGTTTTATATTGTAAATATAAATACATAAATGCAGACGAATAAAGCAATGAGATACTCTAATACTTTGCTGTCTGCTGCATATTTATATTGGTTTCCAGGTTTAAGCTTGAGAAATTTTGTAAAGGACACACAAAGTAGCTTAAATTTACTATAGAGCCAATGTACGTAGACCTTGTACATTGGAAATTCTATCCTTCACTTGAATAATTGACATCAAACCGTTGTTTGATCCGCAACATATTAAAACAAAACTAAATCCCAATCAAAGTTAAAACTGAAACTGTTCTTGCGCCAAGTTGCTTTTAGAATCGATAAATTTTTGATAAACAGCAATATAAAATAAATTGATCACGAATTCTACAGCTTTAAGTATATGACTTATTACTGAATTTTTATAAAGTTAATTTTAAAAGTATGTGCATTCCTTTTAGGGCAAATCTTATAAAAGTATGCTACTCTTTTCCTGAATGCTCATTATGGAAACAGGAATTTATGGAATTTAGGTTCCTCAAAAACAACATTTTCTACTAAATTCTCTAATTAATGGGTGAGTATCGTCGGTGAAGTCCTAATACCTTATAACCCACAATTTGTACAAAGTAGGTTTTTGATGTAAGTTGCAACTTTCTATAATTGATCTTATATTTTCTCACAAAAGTCGTGCAGAAGATGTAGTTTTATCCGTATTAACACAACTGACTTTACTACACTTCCGCACTAACTCTAAACTCTATCTTCAGCGGTTTACAGAGACTATCAGGGGGGTCGTTAAATAAATACGGATGGGTAGGGCGCCACTGTACCTAGGTAAGGGGTAAGAACAAGGAATATCGCTAAGAAAAATACAGGAAGCTCAACGAATAAATTCTGTTATTGAAGTAAAAGATTTTGTATTTGTAGATGGTACTACGTTTATCCTGAAATAAAAAAAAGTAAATAAAATAATATTGGAGACAGCAGTTTGCGCCTCAAAATAAAAAAAATCAATAAATCAGACAAGTTTTGTGCATATATGGTATTTTTCTTTTGTGTATTGGTGCATGGACACTCTACTTATTGAATTTATGCACTTCTGGTTCATATATAATTTAAAGAATCCAAAGATAAGTATGGAAAGAATAAACACTATTTCTTAAGTGCTTCTTTGAGTGTAATTAACTTTTTCTAAGTTTATAAAGAAATTAAAGTTTTTAAATATCAACACATATATTAACTGAAAAATATTTCTGATTCAAGTTGACAGATATTTACTATAAGTTTTCTGAATGCTCCATTAATTTTATGAATTTGTATTAATAATCTTAGTCATTTTAAAAGCCTATAAATCAAATAGGCATTATAAATATCATTAACAAAATATGAGCTTTTTTTGTCATTTTTTTAGTACTGACTAAACGACGTACATATTTACAAAATAAGTTTTATAATAAAATCTTTTAATTAGTAAACTTAAACTTTGTTAAATAGTGGTCATGTATAAGCAAGTACTCGACTATATTATTCATAATGTAAATTCATGAAGAGTTTGTTAGGTAAACAATTTTATAAAGCATAATTTTAATCTAGAGCAAAGTTTGAAAATCTAAGTTCATAATTAAATATTATCATTAGGATGATAGTTTTCATGGGTTCAAACTACCAAGGTTACGGTTTAAACACGACGTTGTACGTCAAACAGATGATTGTCTTAACAAATGAAAACCACTTACCACCTTGAACATAGAGTACGGCTGGTTACAAACCAATTAGCAAACAAACTCGACCCATATGTGGATTTTCAACATTGAACAAACACCGGAAAAGGCAGTTGTCTACATTGTTATAACAACGCTTCGTAAATTAGAACCATAAAGATGAAGGATGGAATCCTTGTAAGTTTCCAATGCGTAAACGTTTTATACGCCATAAATTAATTTCTTCTTATAGCCATTAATCAGTTCTTTAGGGTTGTTTCTGTATTAAAACAAAGCTACCATGTTGAAAATAAGGAACGTATATATCTTATACGCAATAAATTATTACTTCAGTTTTTTAGTGTTGCGCTAAGGAAAACCAAATAAAAATTAGTTTGAATCATTTAAAAATAGAAATTACAAACGATGATGAGCTTCTAAACCTACAGATTGGTGGACTGCATGAAAATAGATTGCAACTCACACGTCACCATTTGTTATCAATTTTCCCATGTTGGCGCTAGAATGATAAAGGGCCGACTGGTTCGACTCGACAACAACCGCGACTTTAAGACTTGAGTATCGAACAAGCAGATGCACAAAATCACGCTTTTTGATATTACCTTGAAGATACTTTATGGAAATTCTGAATAGCTTATTCGAGTTTTAGCATGGTTTTAAAATACAAACTGGAGCATTTATAACTATGCACTTTATTTACTAAATAATTAGAATAAAAGGACAATAATTGGGGTCTTTCAAAATTATGATACCTTCTTTTAATTTTGTATTAGATGTAGATGCATGATTCGTATTGTATTATAGAAGAAAATTTAAAATTTTTGTAATACAATACATAACTTTTATGCGTTATTGTTGAGAAGGAAAAACAAGCTGTTACAAAGTATACTAAGTAAACATCGCAGAGTCGATCTAGCAATATCTCGTAAGCCATACAATTCGCTGGCTAATAATTTTCAACTAAAATCCACTTTGCTTATAAAACAAAACTTTATTCGAGAAATTAAATATCCTGTATATTATACTTGGTAAATACTTCGGCTAATTAAGAATAAATTCTACTTCCCAGAATTCCCTAACGTAAAGTTTACGCTGTACTCAGTTAGTCAATAACGTGTTCCAAGTATCCGATAATTGCTTCTTATGTGTTTCCCGTCCGAAGATTCGTCGAGTTAAAGCTGCGTATTATCCCAATATATACTGTGCTTTTCCAAGTTAATTCTGAATAGAAATATTACTTTGAACTCTGGTCACTGGCTGAACGAAATTAATTTTATTTGCTTTTTAATCTACACAACGGAGACACGTGTAGAAATGTTTGGTTGTTTCCGCTTTTTGTTATAAAAATTTTGTGCGCGCAATACGGCGTGGTAGGTATTTAAGGGTTTTTAGAAAATTGTATTTTTTATCGAAATTAAATTAATTTTTACTGGTAATTGCTCTAGCCTTTTCCGGTGGCCTTAAAGCCACGATGAATGGTTGTCCCTTGCTGTAATGGGAGGCCAAGTGCATTCTTTCTGGGTGTAGGTTCACCTACTCATTGCCGTAGACCAGCTAGTGACTCAACCCTGACGTCAGCAATTTCGAGGGTAAGTGTTTTATTTCTCCATCATTTACGATTGCGACCATATCGGTTGGGGTTTTTCTGTGTAAGCTCATGCATTCCTAAATTTAATCCGTTTCGACAATTAGTGAATTAGTGTGCGATTTATTGACACTATATGAATGCATTACTATTTGCTTTAAATAACTAAGAGTGTACAACTTTAAAGTGAAATGATTTGAAGGCTTGCTGGCACGTTAGAAAATGTTGTTGCCATTAGATGTATATACTTAGTTTTAAATATGACATGCTGATTTAGAGCTGTTGGTTTTAGAGGGGTAATTTTGCTTAATTTTTTTTTGTTGAAACTCAATCTAGGGAGTAACCTAAAACCGGCAGCACACCATTTAAAAGAAATTATTTGTTCTTTTGGTTGATATTTTTAAAAAGATTTAGTATGCAATTATTTATTGCGTGTACATATTGTGTTTAATTATGTTTCTTTTTTGATATTGTAGCGGGCTACTATTAACGTGTTTCATCAATTTAAAACAAGTAGTAATAAAAATCTTTATTACGCACTATTTACAAGTCTAATTAACAGTATATGCCCTATTTATAGATGTTTTCAGTCCAATTAACAGTAAAGCACTATCACACTAATGCTATTTACAAGCACTAATATTTTCTTAAACTAAATTCTTAACCATATGTCTATTAACAACACTAACACTACTATAATTTATTTAATACGCTTTTGTCTATCTAAGTATTTTACAAGCTGGTGGTACAATATACACGTTCGCATAACACAAATTTATATTTAATAAAAGACTTTTAGAACGTAATGAACAACTAACTATATACGAGATGATTTATATACGACATTCTGATATAGACTAACTCCTTCAGTAAACATCGATCTTATATATACCCTATAATTATAGTTGAAATCAAATAAAGTCAAGCATGACTCATTGTTGCGCATATAAATAAAACACAGCCACAATATTGTTATGCTATACTCTATTACCTGGCTCTCCTCCATCTAAAAAGGATAGCTAGAAAAATATTCGTTGGCTGTATAATTCAATGCAACCACTCTAAACGTATGTCCATAAAATATTTCCGTTTGTAATTAAATGTCAAACATTTTTAAGGTTAGGTTAGAATTTGTGCTTTGTTATTTAACTTGCGATTTTCTACTTTTCTTTTAAATATACAACAAACTCGTTTACAGAAAACTTGTTTGCTTTCAAAAGTTAAAAAAGGATACAATCGTTACATTATTACCACCAACATGACAATTTACATCGGCCAAGTGTGTTGGCTACCACAAGGAAAGGAATACGTTAGGGCTTTCAGTAAACTTAAAGTGTTTCCGCTATTCCAATTATATTGATATTGTAAATCGGCAAGTCGCAGAACCCCTAAATTATTAGCTCTGTACGTATACAAAAACAAAATTTCTTCAACCAGACAAACTACAATATGGAATTTTATTTGAGATATTTTGCACACACACGCTCAATGTTTTAATATTGTAATAACTTTAACAGTTTCATTCTTGCATACTTTTCAATAAACCTTTGCATTGCTTTGTTTATAATCTAAATATAATTGTTCACGGAACAAAATATTCAATTGGGTAATTAAATAGAAACCTAACATTACCGTCATAACGTATAACTGGTTCATGGACCGACTGAAGTGTAGAGATGAATCGCTCTTTCAATAATATTTTTCGATCCAGGTATCACGAGTCACTTTAAAGCGCGTTCGTTTAATGTATTTAACGTGTTCTTTAATCGTTGCTATTTTTCCCACCTCTAATAAAGTTTAACCGACGACTGTATAAAGTTAAGAAATACGTTGTACTACTATTAGTTCTTACAGATTTGAATAATGAGACATGCTTGACTTTATTTGATTTCAACTATAAATAGATGACTCATACTTCGGTATGTGCTCGAATACTCTCGGTTCCTGGAGAATATACATTGCTTACGGCGCTTGTGTGTTTGACGGGTTGCCTAATAGTAGCTCGTAACACTGCCGCCTTTCTAAAACGGTCACGTCTCGTAACTGTAAATACATTTTGACGCCAATTCGATGACTGATGATGGTATCGGCAGCTATCTCCTTTGGTGCATCCACCACAACGTTAGAAATAACAGTCAACACTCTTTTCCTGGTCTTGGTAGGCAAGCGGTTGATAGCAACAAACAAGGACCTGGACGTTGGTTCGCTGGAAAACTACCTCTAGCGTATTTCGAACTATTCTCCGATCAAAGCGATGCAGTCCACAGCCTAGCTTGGGCAGCGCTAGTCTCGTTGCTCGATTTTCTATCATCTGAGCCTTAAGATTCAGCAAAGCCTCCCATACATGTCCATAACTAGGTCTCTGCCATAAAGAATTTTTGGTAACCATATAGTAAACATAACGATTTCTATCCTAAAGAACCAACGCTTTTCCTACAGTTGGCTGCTGTTGTACTAATTAATTCACACATCCAAACTTTTTTCTTGAAAACAATAGCTATCCCTCTTGACATTTGCAGCTTTTGAGCTAAGCAATGTGCAAGGGAATACTCCTCTGGTGCTCTAAACAGATCTTGCTGTTTTTCAACAACAACGCCAATTCTCACCTTAGCGGAACCACCATACGCCGCCATAAAACTCTCAAAATCTATATTTGGCTCACGACTAATAGCTCTTCGAACACCATTCTCATTACTCGAGTTTTCCTGGTTGTTGCCAGCATAAGATGTTAAACGGTCAAAGTGTACCACTTTCGGTTTACCACGGGGAGATCTTCTGATCCGGTACACTACATCATTAATTCTTTTTAAAATTCGTACGGGCCTTACCATTGTCTTTGTAATTGTGGCGACAATCCACGCTTTCTTTGTGGATTATACAACCACACTAAATTTCCAGGTTGGTAACCACCTTCTTGTGCTCTCGTGTTATATTGTAATTTCATTCGATCGCTTGCTGCCTGGATATTCTTTCGGACGCTTTCGTGAATGCTATTTGATCTTTCACAAAGCTTACTAACGTAATCTTCACCTGCAATCTCTTCTCCAGGTTTAAATCCAAACTGAAGATCACATGATCGCCTCAATTCACGTCCTAACATCACGCAAACGGAAAGTATCCTGTGCTGTCATGTACCGAAGGTCGGTACGCCAGTAGGAACAAATGCAAATATTGGTCCAAGTTTCGTTGATGTTCAGAGACAACTTTGGCTAGGTACTTTCTTAACGTCCTGTTCATTCTTTCAACCATTCCATCCGATTGGGGATGAAGTGGCATAGTGCTAGTCTTCCTGATTCCAAGATGTTTGCAGACGTTTTGAAACAATGTTGATTCGAAGTTCCGACCTTGATCGGAGTGTAATTCCAACGAAACTCCAAAGCGACAGAACAACTCCATCACTTGTACATTTGCAACCGTTTCGGCTTTTTGGTTAGGTATAGCATACGCCTCTGGCCATTTGGTAAAATAATCCATTGCAACTGAGATGTATTTATTTCCTTTGTCTGATTCAGAAAACGGACTAACTATATCAATCGTCACTCTCTCAAAAGGATTCCTCACGTTATACTGTCTCATTGTGGCTTTCCGTTTTGTAACCGGGTCATTTTCAGAGGCACACAACTAACATTTCCGGCACCACTCCTTCATATATTCTTTGCAGTTCACTCATTAGAATCTATCTCTCACTCTTTCGAGAGTTCTTTTCACATCAAAGTGCCCTCCGGAAATTCCATCGTGCAAGTACTGCAACATTTTCGGCACTGCTTCTTGGCACTATCATTTGAAGTCGTTTCTCAGTGCAATCTTCACATTGCAAGCGTCGTTTCAAGATTCTATTTTCAATCACCAAGGAGTCCCACTGTGCCCAGTATGCCTTCAGGCTCCTACTTGAAATACTAATTTCTTCCCAAGCTGGTCGTTGTCCTCTACTTTTCCACTCAATAATACGCCCCAATTCGGCGTCATTTTCCTGGTCTTCTCGTATTCTTTCGGGTTGCCAAGTATCATCAGTTACTTTTATTCTATGAATGACACTTATTTTCTCTTCCATCTTGGTGCAATGATTACAGTCTGCCGTACAAGGACTCCTTGACAGAGCGTCTGCGTTCCGATGGCTAGTTCCTACACGATGCTCTGTGTCAAATTCATATTTTTGCTGCTCAACCGATCGTTTTTTGGTTGAGTACAGCGTCTCTGTATAGGATCAACTTCACTGTAGCTCGAGCATCACAGACCCCATCTCCGCGGTCGTTGTCTTTCCAGCCTTTCCGCCTTTTGCTTTTCGAATACACGGTTGATTATTTCTTCTACGCTGTTCTGCGATTGACCAGGTTATTTTAAAACAGACCTAACTTTGTGACTCATCCTGTGTAATGTCTGCTTAGCTGCTTCAAATTCAAGCGCATAAGCCAGTACGTCATCTAACATTTTTGGCCGTGCTAATCTTAGCGCTTGCAGTATTTCGTCATCTTTAACGCCATCCACAAACGTTTGAATAGTCAGTTGTTCGAGGAAGCTATCTGGTGCCATTGGGTAGGCCAATCTAACTAATCTGGCAATGTCAGGTTCAAATTCTTGCAGGCTCTTATTTGTCTTTGCGAGCGGTTCTTAACTTGTGCATGGTAAACCTGTTGAAGATGAGCGTCTCCATATCTCCTCTCATACATTGCTTACGGCGCTTGTGTGTTTGACAAGTTGCCTAATAGTAGCTCGTAACAATATATTGTGCTTTGAGTATGAATGAGTGTGTGTAATTTTCTTTCTTTATTTCAGGCCTCCCTTAATTTTTGTTGTAGGTATAATACCCCAGCCACTTGCCGATTGAGCTCCGTCCATTTCTTTTTTTTTTGTTTTTCTAGGCTACGTCAATGCACGTAGCAACCTATTGTGCATCTGATGAAAAAATTCCCATTTTTATTTTTAGCGATGGATACACATACCAAAATCGCAATAGCGTCCTTGCCAATGCCTTATTATCTTACGCTGTTGAAAATTAGGATGTAATTACACAAAAATTTTTAGAACCGGGTAATAGTCAAATGGAGTGTGACTCGGTTCACAACTGCATTGAACGCAAACTAAAAGGAATGGAAATTCATTTGCCTAGTGACTATTTATCTATAACTAAGTAAGCCAGAGTTAAGCCATGCTTTAATGATGTCACCATGATGGAGTATCATCAATTCAAAGATTGTAGCATCAAAGCACTTCGCAGATATTCAACCATAAGGCCCGGAAAAGTAGCACGTGACCCAGTAGTAACGGACATTAAAGCTCTTCAATATCCACGAGAAGGACGTATGTTTTATAAACTTAATTTCAATGTTGAATGGAGTGAATTACCACATCGACCAAGAGAGTTAATTCCAGATCAGGCAACATGACCTCAACTTTTTAAGGAATGAAGAAAAATAACTCTGCAAAAGTGGAAGCACCCACAGGAATTAAAAAAGTAATTCCCAGTGACTGCTATCATTTTTACGATGCTCTGCCTCATGATACCTATTAATAATCTTCTTTCCTTAGTAAACAATACTGTTTCGTCATCACATTTTGTTGTGTCTTGCTGATTTATATTAAACTTTTAATATTCTTTGTTTCTAAGAGTTTTGTTGTTTAATAATATTATTTTTAAGTATAATCAAATATATTGTAACCCACAATTGTTAAATTCTAATTAGAGCTACTGAATGAAATACAAAGTATCCCACAACAATTTACCAAATTTAAGCAAACTACATAAAATGAATATAATTACTAAAAACTAAGCTCATTTTCGTGCCAAAGGACTTCCAACTATAGATTTTTTACTACTGTATTGGGAGGTTTTATGCGTCTCTTGTAAAATTTAACATTTGTGGAATACTAGGTATTAGGACTACACCGACGGTACACTTAGTAGTCAACTTGAATTTCAATTATTGCTGACAGAAGCCTGAACTTTTCATTTATGATAAGGTATTTATTAAAAGTTTTACAGGATCACCAAAATGCGCTGAAGCAGTAAGAAAATGTTACACATGCGATTCTCTATTTCACTTGCTTTATTTATCACACGTTTTTCATAAAACATCTACATATGGATGCAGACGTTGCCATGCAACACTACAATCGCCTTTCGTACAAATTTGATACTTTGTCGTCAGCTTATCATTTGTGATCGTTTCAGTAACATTTGTCACTCATAACTATTGACAATTGTTGCAATTAAAATGTGTTACTACGATTTCATGCATATAACGCTTTTAATAAACTAAACGAGTTTTGAGTGTCTACAGTTATAAAACTAAGGTTAGGTATAATCATGTAAAAGTGCACCTGCACTCAAGTAATTATCCTGGAGCAAACTACAACGACAACGGGCATGCAGTCAGCAAAAATTTTCCATGGAAATTGCAATTTCAAAATTGCTGTTTTTATCTCCACTGGCAACTAGCATAATGGCAACTGTCTAGCCATATAACCCTAAGCAACCAGTTTTCTTTAGTAATATGCACATGTCTAATTATTTCCTGCGCGTTTATAGACGCTATATACAGGAATTACAAGCTTTGCGACTACAAAAGACGACGAAATACATGGTGCACCCAGATAAATACAAAACTCTTATTTTCGATTACATATATACGTAGTACTAGAAAAGCTCTGCCTCTAACGCATTGGTAGCTTATTTAACAACATGTACCCTTGGGAGGGAACGAAGGAGATTCATGTTAGTATCCGTTGTAACCCAAGGGGGTACATAAAGAATTTTTAACGCAGCATAAATTCCCACTTCTGGAATACATCTTCGTTTTAGCAAAACTCGGTGGTGCTCAAAACAAGATAATTTATTATACTATAGATTACACACTATTTACATGAGTAAAATATGGATGACGTTAGAAACTCGTTTATTTGAAGGATTGGGGGTATAGAGAAAAACTGCCGTGATGGATTTCCATTAGTTCTCCTAGCAATTTCAATATTTATGCCTAGCTGAAAGTATTTGTGTTTGTAAGGTTTTAGTAATTTTCCAGCAATTTCTTGAAGTTAAATATGAAATATTAACGTTTCAGAAATTGCTTTTACCATACACATTTGTAGTGTTTGACCATTGGCCCCATCCCCATATTTTATTGTTTGATAACTATTGAGATAAAAGGTGTCTTTAGCAGCAAATACTTAAGAAGTGCACACTTAGTTTTTCCAGTACAGATTAATCGATACATTTCTAATATACATGACACCTTGGTATTTTGAGTATATAACCTAGTCAGTAGCCCTTTAACTATAGTTTGTGTTAGGAGCGAGAGACGTCCGTACAATGATAAACCTTCATATAAATATATTTCAATTTGAATACTACAAATTTCGTTTAAGAATCAAAGGGTGAAAAAGTGAAAGAAAAGAGAGAAAAAGAACGAAGAAAGAAAAAGCAAAATAACTTTATACAAGAAAATTTAAAAGAATACAACACAATGCCGTGATAAACAATTTAGAAGGAAAAAAAGAGAGCTGAAAGTTACCTTGACACGCACGTCCATCTGCTCAACCTTTGCTAGCTCACCTAGAATCAGGTTTCTAACTTTTCTTTAAGCAAATTATAACTAAAAAGCATAACTTGCTTTTGTAAAATTTCGGACTGTCAGTTTTTGGGGATCGTATCCAGTTACAAAGTTTTCATTTTAACGCTATTTTACATAGTCTTAGAAGAGATATATTGGACGAAAGCTTGAGTTCAACAACGGGCAGCACACACCAAGCTTGTTTCAAAGTATCAGTCGGTATAACTTTTGGAAATAAGGTATTTGACAGAGCCTTAATTGGTATATACCCAATACCTTGGAAGTAATTTTCAGTTTGAGTGATTTAACAGAACTCAATTACGAATATGAGGTATCTGTAGGTCTAGAATGCCAAATAGCTGATAGGCGCTCAATGAGAAACACCTTGTAACTCCGAGGCAAACTCGGACTATCGCTTCAGTGGCCGTTATTGTTGGTTTCAAATTAGTATTATATGTACCACCCCATGGATGAAGTTCATAATTTAGCATTTACTATACTAACGCGAAGTAAGCCACTCTTAAATTGCTTTTGGGTAATACGTGCCTTAGTCCTCCAAAAACGTGTGACAGTTTTCGTAGTTTGTTGGCTACATCAGTATGTGACCTTTCCAAGACAGACTTATAACAATTATGATACCCATTGACTATTTGCACTAAAGGATAATGGTATTCGTTTATTCTAAGTTCTGTCCACTTATGCAACTTCAAACAGTGGTCTGAGGGAGGATCCGTATCCGCTCGTAAGGAGAACGATATTACTTTAGTGCTTTAGTCCATTTACTATTAGTTGACCAGTCCTGAACCAACTTAAAATTTTGGTTAAATCCTCCTTTGCATTGGTGAATACTTCATCCCGTGTTTTTTCTTAGTATACATTAGCAGTGTCACCTGTAAATGAATAAAGGTTACCGCCAGTAATAACATTTTTTTTATTTTGTATGTATAACGGAAAGGGCATGGGACCTTAGCTATTTCCAGGATTACACTCCAATCTGTGGGTAAGAGAGTTCTGACCATGGCGCCCATTGTTACCACTTGATTTCTTTCGGACAAATATAACAATAAGAAGAAGTTGCTGTTTGGTAAAAGCCAAAGCTTTAGCTCGTTTAAATATTTATTATCGTTAACGCTATCGAACGAGAAGGCGTTTGTATACTTTGGAATAACTCCTACTCCTGTTCCTTTTCCTTGTTTATTTCTTTATGGAGATGGAGACCCCACAAGGAGGAATCTCCTTGTAGAGTTCGGCTTCGGACAGTTACTAACTAACCTCTAAAAATCGGTAACCTACATCTAAAATTTTTGGGATACCTGTCGGTGCCTGTCGACTCCGCACGCTTTTTATATTATGGATTTTCTAGTTTCAACCTTGGACCAACCCCCAATCGAGCTATAATCCCCAAATCTCATTTATCTAACCTTTTTTTATACATACCCCTAACAATTAAAGCATTAAGGAACACAAAATTGCTTTTATTCTAAGACCAACCCCTAACAATTTTACACGCCTAACTCCCAATTTTATAACTTTTTATTTATAAACATTTTAGCGCGTAAAGTATTGGATGGGTTCAAAGTTTTTTAAAGTCCCAATTGGACAGGAATGTTAATCTAGAACTAACCATTATCGAATTAGAACCGCTAAACGCCTACTTTTTATTTATAGACGTTTTTTAGTGTATGAAGTATTAAAGTGCTTCAAATTTCCTTAGTGGAAGTCCAAATTAGCCATTGCTTTTAATCTAGTACCAACTCTTATCAAGTTGCATTCCCAAAACGTATACATTTTTATTTATAAACATTTTCTTAGCGTGTTAAGCATTGGTGTACAGCATGCCGTGGAAGATTAAAAATAAAATAACTTTCTACGAACCAATACTCACAATCAATCTTGTTTAATACCAAATTGATCCCCATCGATAGCTGCAACTCTTCAAAATTTTCGATTAGGACAATATTTTATTATCTACCATAGTTTTGATGTGTAGCACTAATGTTTATAATACCGACAAACGCCATATGTCCTATCTGATTGTGGCAGTACACCTTGTGTCGCGATTATGTGTTCTAAGAATGTTACTTCTTTATGCAAAAGTTCGCTCGTATCTTTTTCCGTATTAATACTATTATTGAAGCGAATGTAATTAAATCTTCTCTTGGCATTTTCTCATAACCTGAGAAATTAGAATAATTTTCAGAGTTCACGTGTGTTGTGGCTGGTGGGTTCTCATCGATTTTTAACTCGCTAAAATTTAGTTCTTCCACTTCTTGTGGTTGTGTTAATGTTATATCTATGGGGTAGTCGTTTACGTTCAAAATTGTCGTAGTGGCTTATTTATGTTTTATATATATACTAATGCGCTGGGTGTTTCAATTTCAAGTAGGAATGATATATGATTATTATTCCCACATCACTTTTTAAATTTACAGACATGTTCATGTCCATGTCGATGGTGAATTTATGTTCGATTTTAATGTCACTCTTCTGGAATTTAATTGGTATTTCTCCATGTTCTGTTTCTAATAGCCGCTTTTTTATATCAATATTTGCTCCTAGCCTTCGTATAACATCAATACCTATCAATATGGTGTACTTATTATGAAATTCGAAGACAAAGTTTGTTTATATTTTGGTAATGGTATATTGGCAATAAATTGGTGTAGTATCATTTTGTGTGCTGTCTTGATTATAAGAGGTTCTCTTTCTACAAAATGTAGATAGCGCTTTTCTATAGTTCTTGGGTTTATTAAAGTTTTCGAAAACCCTGTATTAAACAATTATTTAATTTAAGCATGTGTTATTTTTATATAGGGTAAAATGAATTGATTTACATTATTTAAGTTTTTACGTCTGATCGTGTATAGGTCTGTCCAAATGAAAATTTGAGTAGTGTTTTCTTCATTGTCATGTACGTATTTTTCAGAATGTTTGTAACATTTACAATGTTTTGAGTAATTTTCACTTGGATTTACATAATTGTCAGTATCCTCGGGCATAAGTTGATTACTATAATGTTCAACTTTTTGATGAAATAGCTCTTTGTAAGTGTAGGAAAATTGACACTTTAGATGGTTCTTTGTGTTTGTAATCCTACATTTGATTATTGACTGATGTAAGTTCGAAGGACCAGAACAGTATTATCATTTATTGAACACAATTTTGAATTAATGATTAAACAATATTGACTGTTCAATGATAATGCAAGCAGTAAACTTACACACAATTTATAAGTTTTTATTACCACTCAGATTGTGAATGACATAATAAATTTTTATTGATTAATCTCCAAGGAGATGAAATAAGCCTACTAAAACGGTTTTGTAAATAAATCAAACATTGATTTGAGTACATGCGCTTGCATTTAACTTACAAATAAACATATATACAAAGTATGTAATATCAAAATGAAAATACAAGCACAATATTTCTAACATCCTCCGCCCTTTGTTAGAAGAGATGAGAAACGAGTAACTTCTAACATGATAAATGAAAAATGTTTATGAGATATAACTAATTGCTAAAAACTCGTGAATGACGTAGACATAAAGTATAACAGCATGTTAAAGTATAACAAATTGTGTATAAATATACAAACTAACTAAATTATTGAGCGTTACAAAGGTTCAAATTAGCACTGACGCGTTTAAGAGCGCAAGCAAGTTTGGAAAATGAGAACATACTAACATTGATACTATTGGTAATAATACATATATACTCTTCATTGTAAATTATCATCTTCTTGAATAGGAAGAGGACAGACCTTGGAGATGGCTCGCTGAGTAATACCTGTCTGAATGCGGATAGATACCACACGAACGATACCGTCAATACCATAATGTAATTGGACAATGCGGTCCAATTTTCACTTATTTGGTGGAAGATTGTCATCCTTAAGAAGCACAAGTGTGTCGAGCTTAACGTTTTGACATAAAGTTTTCCATTTAAATCTTTGTTGAAGCTCGGAAATATATTCTTTTGTCCAACGACGCCAAAAATGTTGAGTGATTTGTTGAAGTCTTTGATATAATGCTAGTTTATTTTCTTCAGTGTGTATCACACTCGGATCTGGTACTGTAGTAATTGGTTTTCCGATTAAAAAATGTGAAGGTGTGAGAGGAGATAGATCATTTGGATTCGAGGATAATGGGTAAAGGGGTCTTGAATTTAAAATCCCTTCAACTTGCACTAAAATACTATAAAATTCTTCATACGTGAAAGCAGAGTCACCGATGACTCGTTTTAAATGAAACTTAGTGGCCTTGATACCAGCTTCCCAAAGGCCACCCATATTAGGAGAGTACGGAGGAATAAATGACCAATTGAAATTCTGACTATCTAAATGCGATTCTAAAGTATCTTTATTTTCAATCAAAAAATTATAAAGATCCTTTAGTTGAGCATGAGCACCTACATACGTACGACCATTGTCTGAGTATATTTTTGCTGGCATGCCTCTACGTGCAGTAAATCTACGTAAGCATAAAACAAAGGCATCTGAGGTTAAATCAGTGACTGGTTCGAGATGCACAGCCTTTGTGCTGAAGCATATAAACAAACATACATAACATTTAGCAGTTTTTGCGCCGCGACCCCTTTTGTTCTTTATTAAGAAAGGACCACAATAATCTGTACCCGTGACGTGAAATGGAGGGTGCGGCGTAACACGATCGATTGGTAAATGACCTAGGAGATTTTGAATGTCTTTAGGTTTTGGTTTGAAACATTTAATGCAACTGTGAACCGTTTTCTTTGATAAATTTCGTCCGCCAATGGGCCAGAACGAATCTCGGACTGAACTAAGCAATTGTTGAGGTCCAGCATGTAATAGAATTTTGTGTTCGTGACGAAACAAAAGTTTTGCAAAGGCATGTTTAGCAGAAATGATAATGGGATTTTTTTATTGTACTCAAATGATGAGTTTGCAAGTCTTCCACCTACACGCATTGTAGTACCAACGAGTAGGAATGGATTGAGAGCAGAAAGCTTACTCCCTTTGTTTAAGGGTTGACCAGAAGATAGACATTTAATTTCGTCTGGAAATGATTCCTGTTGCGAAAAGGACGCTAAACGAATTAATGAAGCATGTAATTCACAAACTGTCAAAGAACCTTGTTTCCTGGCTTGTTTTGGCGACCGCAAATTACTAATAAATCTTAAGCAATATGCCATGATACGCTTAACCTTTTGAAGTTCAGAAAATTTCTCAAATGAAAAAAATGATGCGCTTGTTTGACGAGCGTTGCAGTGTTGAAACTAATGCAGACACGCACTGAGATGTGAGTGCAGTTGTGAAACTAAACTCTAAAAGAAAACTTGGACCACAAAACCACAAAGGTAGATTCAGCAGTTTTTTAGGAGCAATGCCTCGTGTAAGGAGGTCTGCTGGATTTTCTGATGTTGAAATGTATTGCCAATTTGAAGTGTAACAAGGATTTTGTATCTGAGCGACACGATTCGAAATGAAAGTATCGAGTAGATGAGGTTGAGTTTTGACCCACGATAAAACGATATTCGAATCTGTCCAATAGACAATCTTATCGATTTTTACATCTAATGAGAATTGTACTTTACCAACTAACTGTGCCATTATTAAGGCTCCGCACAATTCAAGCTTGGGTATTGTCAGCACCTTTAGAGGACTAACCTTAGTTTTTGCGCATAATAAATGGACCGATACCTTGTTCTGATTGTCAATAGATCTTATTGTAATAGTAAATTATTTCTAACTTGTTTTTTATCGTTTTTATTTATCCTCGTGACTATCAGCTAAAAAAATTATACCTTTAAATTTCCTAAACCCTAACCTGATATCACAAGGTCGAGAATTTCTTCTTATTAATGTAAACCCAAGGTAAAGTTGGATGGAGAATGGCTTGAGATAAAGAAAAACTCTTAAGACATAAACGGCTAGTCGAGTGTTAGCTGTGGGTAGATCATGAGCTTGGGTCATGGGTTGTCAGAAGACCAAAAATATATTTAATGAGCGCCACCGTATTTTTCAATACAATAACCAACAAAATTTAACTGTGCTTGTATTAGGGGAATGCAGAAACCTTATGTCAACACCACTAACATAGCCATAAAACCTGAATTTCACTCTTTTAAACACACTTACCAAAATCTCAAACACCAGATGTCATACAGATATCTCGGCTTGACCTGTGAACAAACAAAGATACAACATGGACACAATTTGTGTCCTCAAAAATATTTGCCAAAAATAAAATAATAGAATTTAGGTTTCTAAAATATACACCCAGGGAATTTGTTTTCATTACACACAATTTCTAATCAGGGATGACTTGTAATTTTTTTCTTGAATTCTAAATAATAAAAAGTCATTCAAAAACAAAATAGATTCTATTTGAATAAATTTCTGGATTCATGTTACTATAATATTTAAATTCGTATTTTTATAAAATTTTCTCTGAATAATTTTTATGGAACAGAAATATACTAGTAAAGAATTGTATTTAATAATCTAAAGATCTCTGAATGGATCTTTCTACAAAATTTAAATATGCTGACTTGAAATTTTCTAAGTTATTCATAATACATAATTTTCTTTAAGTCATAGAAGTACTTCTTCGACCCTCACAATAAAATTTAATTATCAAAGCGTTGATAAAATATTATACAGTTACACTAAGCTACTTTTATTTAACAGTTAATACTCGAATTCCACATGTCGATGAAAAATGAAAGTTCATGATCTCAAAATATTCAAACATACTTTAAATTAACGTAAGACGACATGTGGCAACTGAATCTATGTTTTTTATATATCTAACATAAACATTCACAACTTTTTAAATGTACACTTTGTGTGCACGTGCAAACATTCTGGCAAACAATAGATTTGTAATTCAGTTCGCTGTTTCCTTTAAAGCTTTTTACGTTACAAAACTTTTATGTTCTATTTTCTTATTGCAACTTAATTAATATTCAAAGTGATTAAATTCTAAAGAACACTAACGTGTTACGATACTGCTCTGAACGAAAGAAATAGGACCTTGACCTCAGCTGTCGAAAATTTCCATAACCATCGATTATCAAAGTTCTTCTTAACACAACTATTATTTAACGAAACTAACTTCTGCTTGATTGAATTTAATACTCCAACAAAATTTGGAACCTATATGAAATTGCCTTCTATGAAACTGCATTCTATGATATTATATAAGATGTAGCCATATATGATATTGCCTTAAGATACTGTATTAAGATATTGCACTATGAGAAAAAATATTAGAAAATTTATTTAAATAATTTTATACCAACTATATTAATGATGTGGGTGAGCTTCCATTTCAATCAATTATCTATTCTTTTTCTTTCTTACTCTGTTAGAGGCCACGTGCCTACACACGACCATCTTGACTCCACTATCTTGTAGAGCAGCTTACCCGTTCGAACGCTGATAATGAAGTGAACAAATTGACAACTCGACAAAGCTTAGTAACGAACCTTAGACCATAAAGGTAAAGGAATCTATATGTTATTATTAATTTTATGTATTAATTTTTACTGAACGGAGATTTATAAATTAAATATTTTAAATTATAGCTGTTTTATTTTTATTTTAAAGAACGAAGTGTAACTAGAAAAAAAATACGTTACATTATGTATATGCATGTACCGTATGACCTTTGACTACTGTCTGAAAAGGCATGTAGTTCTATAATTTGCGCAGAATTACATATGACTTGACGAGAAATCCTTAGTGAATTAAGCTCAGTTATTTCTTTGGAGTATTAAATCCACTGCTCTTCTATCTTCTATCGCTGTCAGCCATAGCTGTTGCATGAATATTTTTGCCGTGATTGTACATGGACTTAAAAGACCTAGCACGTCGAAAATTGTAGATATGAAAGATAATACGACACGTTTTGTAATGATTTGCTTGCTTGATTGAAATTCACAAATGTTGCAAAAGAATTCATCCGAGTAACTGTTGTAAGCAAGACCTAATGCATTCGTGTTTTCATTTGGACCAAAATCCAAAAGATTGTTTGATATTTCTGATGACTTGACTGGTTCAAGTACTTCGGGATGGTTAGAATTCCATTTTTGCAAAATAAAACCACCTAATTTTAAAATGCTTGAAATATTAAAACATATTTTTAAGCTTCTTCTAAAGTAGTGCAACTTGTAATGAGATCATCGCAATACATATCCTTTCTTATTATTTTGGCAACGACAGAATGTTTCTTTTCGCATTGAATTGCCAACTCAAATAAACATCTGATGGCAAGAAAACTTGAAGCCTTTTCACCATATGTGACCGTACATAATTCATATATGTCAAGAGGCTGATTAGGATTTGATCGCCAAAATATTCTTTGAAGAGACCGTTGCGATTCGTCAACCCATATTGAACGATACATTTTGGAACAATCGCTTGTAATAATGTATTTGAATCTGCGAAATCTAATAAGTATAGAGAAAAGATCGTCTTGTAGAACGAGACCATTTAATTGGATATCGTTTAATGATACGCCACTAGAAGAGGGTGCGCTTGAATTAAAAACAACTCATAACTTAGTTGTCAAACTTTCCTCCTTATAGGCTCCGTAATGTGGTATGTAAAATGCATGAATTGCAGTGTCCGCATTTTCGTCCACCTTTTTGATGTGACCGAGATTCTCGTACTCTAACATGAAGTCAACGTACATGACCTTTAATTTATTGTTTGCCTGTAGACGTTTTTCCAAAGACAAAAATTACTTTAAGGCATTTTGTTTTGATTCACCTAATACAGCAGGCGATGCTGAGAGTAGAATTTTAACTACAAATTTGCCATATTCGTTACGTTTAGTGTGTTTCTTGAAGTGCGATTCGCATTCTTGCTCTTTTTGAGAAAGTGCCCTTTTGGAAACAATGTTTTCAACTTTCCAAACCTGCGATAATTGTCTTGAGAGGTCAATTGTTGTTAGATGGCAGGACGTTTGATTACAATTAGAAATGCTAGATTGGAATTGTCCCGAAACTATGTATGAAAGATAGGTGTTGTGAACATATGGAAAACGTTTAATGAGTGGTTGGTCGACTGCTATTAGTTGCCAAAAAATATCGACACCGAGCAAAACATCAATGTGCATGTCTTGCTTGAAATTTGAATTTGCTATAACAATGTCTTGTGGCAAATCAATGGATATTAAACCTGATTGCGTTGGTAGATGATCAGTTATATTTTGCAATAACAAAAATAATAAGTTTGCACAAAAGCTACTGTGCATTGATTGTATTTTGGCATTTGCGATGCTTGAAATTTTTGCTTTTGTTTGATTTATACCCGATACTGGTATGCTTACGTGCTGAGTTTGTAGTCTAAGACGATTACACAATGAGATTGTCATATATGATCGCATAGACACAGAATCTAGCAACGCCGTATACTTATGCGGTGCGCCATAACGATCATAGACCAAAATTATGGCCGTAGTTAAGATCTGGCAATACTTGCCGTACGTACTTGTGTGGCTAGGGAGACTAGCTAACGTGGTCGTGTTTGTTGCTATATCAAAATTTGTTTGATTCACTTCAGGAGTGCCTGAAGTTACGTTTGAAATAAGTGTCACATCGTTTTGATGTAGCAATGTTGAATGTTTGCGATCGCATTTTTTGCAGTGACTTGAGCGGCAGTCAGCTGCTGAATGCCCTGGTCTCATACAATTGAAACAAAGATTATGTTTCTTTACTTCCGCTATTCGCGTTGCTATTGGCATTTCTAGAAACGTTCTACATGTGAATATTCTGTGATTAGACTTACACAAAACACAATTTTCATTTTGAGAGCTAACGAAAGAATAATTTTGACTTCTATGAAACTGTTTTTTGTTTACCTTAGACGCGTTTTGCAATTGTAAAGATGTATTTGATTGGAATGTTTTATGCTTTTCTATTTTTTCTAATAAGGAGCATCGTTTTTCTATAAACGCCATGAGAATCTCTGTATTAGGGGTATCGCTTCACTTTGCTACTTCGATTTCCTACTCTTTCTTACTTTGGTAATCTAGTTTATCTGTTATCAGATATTGTAAGATACTAGACCATGGTTGTACAGGCTCACCTAGTGCCTCTAATGCCCGTAAGTGCGCTTGCAACGAATCTGAAAATTGGCGTAAAGATGATGCACATTCTTTCACGATTTTTGGATGATCAACAATGCCTTTGATGTGCAAGTGTAGTATAAGTTGTGTATTTTTATACCGCTTTTCGATTAAAGGTAAAGCAACTGGATAATTGTTTGCACTAACCTCCAACGATTCGATTACTTTCAATGGTTCTTCTCCGAGGCATGTTTTTAAGTACAAAAAACGAGAAATGTTATCTCATTTATCATTATTATGAACTAATGATTTGGAAGTTTCATAAAAGCAAGAAAATTGTTCAGGTTCCCCCTTATACGTTCGTATTTGTAAAACTGGCACTCAGATTGTGAATAACATAATAAATTTTTATTGATTAATCTCCAAGGAGATGAAATAAGCCTACTAAAACGGTTTTGTAAATAAATTAAACATTGATTTGAGTACAAGCGCTTGCATTTAACTTACAAATAAACATATATACAAAGTATGTAATAACAAAATGAAAAACAAGCACAATATTTCTAACAGTAAGTGAAGTTTCGTTTCTGTATATTGTCGGGTTTAAGTTGAAACATTTTATTGTACTGTCTAGTGTTTCCTGATGAGGTATCCATAGGGGTTTGTTTATAATAATTATTTGGTGTGTTTTCTATCATTGGTAATAGGTGAATTTCTGTTAATCTTTATACCAAATGTTGACCATGATCGATATGCGTTCTGATTGAAATTAGGTGTATTGTTTATCTATGTTTTGTGAAGGTTGGGTTGGATGTAGGTTTAAGAGGTGGTCGAAATTGATTGTTAGAATTTGGATGGTTGATTCTACAATAATTTGTCGATGCCTTAAATAATGTAAACTTAGATTGTGTTGGTATTGGTATTGTCGTTTGTATAGTCTTAATCGGTTGATAGTTTTAGTTAGTATTTGAATTGTAAAGTCCATTCCTATAATACGTAACGTTTTCCCCCTCTATTATTAAATTTATGGCCTTTTCCATACTTTGCTGGTTTCGGAATTTGATTTTGTCCGCAAATTGCTGGGGTATCGCGTTTATATACGTATTTAAGGCCATGTCGCCGTACATTTTAGTTTTAATTATACGGCGTTAGGGTCTGGTTCTTCTAATATAAACATCAGCATAATAAAACAAAGCAACTAATTAGGAACTCCAAGCTGCTTTACTATTACACACTCTCTGCAAACATTAATACACGCAAACCATGGTATTTTTTAAAAATATCGGGT
The DNA here is from genome assembly GCA_036346225.1 of Platerodrilus igneus. Classification (NCBI taxonomy): domain Eukaryota; kingdom Metazoa; phylum Arthropoda; class Insecta; order Coleoptera; family Lycidae; genus Platerodrilus; species Platerodrilus igneus. Next base: position 12,641,243 of record JARFIW010000791.1, read on the forward strand.
ATTGGAAAACTGTTATTGCAAACACACATATACATCGTTCTAAATATCTTAAATCATATCTTTACTTCAGTTGAAACTTTTGATAACGCTGTTAAGCAAAATTCAATAAATGAAATCTCTTTTGCATTGCTCTCCAGTTTACCACAGTTTTTATTTGCTGATGTTTCTAGTGTTGCTGGTTTAAACTCCGTTCGTCGCATTAAATCCAATGCTGTTGGGAGTGATAAAATCTCGACTTCTAAGTTCCTTAATATATATCCTTACATTCTTAAAACGTATACTTATATAATCAATGCATCATTTAAATCTGCTTGCTTCCCAACGCCTTGGAAACATTCACTAGTTAGGCCAATACCTAAAACCTTAAATCCATCATGCCCTTTGGAATACCGTCCAATAAGCATTTTTCTAACATTATCTAGGCCAATAGGATATATATCCGTAAACCAAAAGGCAGAGTTTTTGCAATTTATTTTGTTTGAATTGTTACTTCCTGTTCTTCAAATTTTTATTAAAGCTATTTAGGAATCGTGTGCTTCCAATTCAATATTTCAATAACTTCAAGTATTCACTGAATAATTGTTACAACAATAAAACGTACATAAATTAAAAAAAAGTTTGCCAATTCTTGCTTACTAAAATCAATATGCAATTGAAAAAACGGTAGAGAGGAATGGAGTAGGTACTCATAATAATTTGTTTGTTTGTTCCATAGCCTTCCTTCGATATTGGATTTGATCGAGTTTGTACCGCTTCCAATCTGTCGGTTCTATTTCAGAAAAGAAATAAGGTTTACTGTTACGAGTTTTTCGATTTTGGAAATACTAGTGCCTTTCTGGAATCTTACCAACTGCGCCAGACAGACTTTGTATCTTTGGAAGCATTCTTCTAAAAAGCTTTATTCAAGAACTACAATTACCAAAATTAATTTTATTATTTCAATTACCAACAGACGTGTTTTATTCACAAACAACTTGAACACTTATATTTTTTAAATAAAGGTTTTAAATTTTACAGGTTACTGTTTTCAATAATTCATAATTAATTGTAAGTACCTTAAACTCTAATAATGTGAAAGTTATAAGATTCGAAGGCTAACTGATTCAGGGAGCTTCTCTCATTTAACATGAAATCTTTAGCCTTGCATCGTTCAGTAGGAAACTGAAAAATCGCTCTCTTTTAATAGCATGCAATGTCTTTATTACTAAGTAGTTATAAATAATTGTTCCTAGTTATTTTAATTTGCGTCCGTATCTCAAAGTAATTGTCTTCTATTCTATTTCTAGTATGATCTCAGTTGACCCTTTGTAACTTACATTCCATAACACAATGTATCATTCTATTTCTATAAAACAATTATTACATTTAATTTTTAATACATATTAGTATAAGGGATATATAACTCACTGTGGTGCTTAAATGGCTTTTAATTCTCTTTTGACAAATGCTTATTTGTACTCAAGGCAAGTTCACAATCATACCTTTTTGGTAAATCCGTTTTATATAACATTTCCATTGTTCTTACGTTATCTTTTGTTGGACTTTTAATGTATATTAAATGGCATGATAATTGATTTGTCTAGATACATTTACAATAGTGGTTAGGTTTGAAGAGGATTTCCATACTTTTCTTTCTTGACGCATCGTGCAAATAAGCATTCGCCGTAAGTGACTTGATAATACTGTTGCGAGCTACTACTAGGCAACCCATCAAACACACAAGCGCTGTAGACTCTGCATACTTTTCAGGATACGAGAATTCTTCTAGCAATCAATTACACACAAAACGCTCGGGGCACGGCGTATTCTCAAGGATTCCAGAATTGTTCTAGAAATTACGGGAGCATGAGTCATCCTTGTAATCCAGAGTATATATAAGACCGCTTATGAATGTCTAATATAAATTATATCGTGTACAGTAAGCGTAGTTGAGCTTTTAGAATATATACATAAATGATATAAGCTGTGTCTAATGTACATGCAGCTTGAAGTATACATAAATAAATAGAAGTGTATAAATAAATAGTTGTGTTAGTGGTTAATGGACCTATGGTAGAGAAGTTAGTTTAAGAAGATATTAGTGCTTGTCAATTCATTAGTGTAGTAGTGCTTCATTGTTAAGTGGACTGAAAACATCTGTAAATAAGGCATATACTGTTAATTAGACTTGTGAACAGTAAGTAATAAAGACGTTTGTTATTACTTGTTTTAAATTAAAGAAACGCGGTAGTAGTAGCCCGCTACACTGGTGTCAGGCATTTGTGGGGTATATAGTGATTAATTTAAAACACAAGTCTAAAGACATTTAAGTAGTTTGTATATGCCAGTTACAAGAAATCGAAGTAAAATGGAGGCAGAAACTTTAATGAACTTCCTTAAGGATTTTAAATCCGAAATGCAAGTGACACTTACTGAAAATGCTATAAAAATAGATGAAAGGTTTACTGAAAACGCTGAGAAAATGGAAAGGTTAAGTGAAAATGCTGCCAAAGTGGAAGAAAAGTTGAATGAAAGTACAGCCACGTTAGAACAAAGATTAAAGGAAAGTTCCATTGCCTTGAAAGAAGATTTAACTGAACAGGTAAAACAGTTGAGCAAAAGTTGGATAATAAATTGGTAAAATGGAAGAAGATGTGATGAGACTTCAAGAACAAATGATTTCACTAACAACGCGACCACTTGAATTACCAAGCCAAGTTGTTAATCAGAACATTCCAGAAATAAGAACCATGGAAAGAAGCGAGTCCATACCGTCTAAATTTAAAGTGAAACCACCCACATTCGATGGCAAAACACCCTGGCCCACATATTTGAAACAATTTGAAGCTGCTGCAATAGCCAACGGTTGGTGCAACACAGAGAAGGCTATCTCCTTAATAGTGGCCCTACGGGGGGAGGCTCTTAACATCTTACAAACAATTCCCGATCACCAGCAGAATGATTACGGCCTCTTAACATCAAAGCTTGAGTTGAGATATGGAGATGCCCACCTTCAACAGGTTTACCACGCACAAGTTAAGAACCGCTCGCAAAAGACAAGTGAAAGCCTGCAAGAATTCGAAGCTGACATCGCAAGATTAGTTAGATTGGCGTACCCAACGGCACCAGATAGTTTCCTCGAACAACTGGCTGTTCAAACATTTGTGGATGGCATCAAAGACAGCGAAATACAGCAAGCGCTAAAATTAGCACGGCCAAAAACTTTGGATGACGCACTGGCCCATGCGCTTGAATTTGAAGCAGCTAAGCAGACATCACACAGGATGGGTCACAAAGTTCGGTCTGCCTTAGAGGAACCTGGTCAAGCTCAGAACAACATAGATGAAATAGTCAACCGTGTGGCAGAAAGGCTGGAACTACAACGACCGCGGAGATGGCGTGTGCGATGCTGGAACTGCGGTGAAGTTGGTCACATACAGAGACGCTGTACTCAACCAAAAAAACAACCGGTTGAGCAGCAGGAAAACTAAAGCAAGTCGACGTAAGGGGGGCGAACGTCGACAGCACAACGTAGTGCCCCGGAGATTATCATCCGTGCTGCATCGTCAATGGGAAGTCTGGACAGCATTTATATCGATGGTAGAATTAATGGTAGGATTGTCCAATTACTTGTGGATACAGGAGCGACAAGAACTATTGTGAGACCAGATTTGGTTGGTCGTGGAAAAGTGCTACCTGTATCGGTGTGTCTCCGAACGGCAAGTGGTGAGAAGATTGGTACTCACGGAGAGACTGCCGTTATGTTGACAATTGGGGACAAATTAATTAATCATCGAGTGTTGGTAGCTGAAATTACAGAGGAAGTGATCTTGGGAATGGATCTCATGAGAGAATATGGGTTTCATGTAAACATGAAAGAAAATGTGCTTCGGATAGATAATGATGAGATTCCATTTCAAGGTAGGAGTAACCAGACGATGCAAGTTCGAATGATTTGCGATATGAAAATACCCGAGAAGGCGGAAATGATAGTAATGGGACGCCCGGATGGTACGCTCCGGGAAGGACAAGTATGCATGATGGAGGCAACTGAATCGGGAATGGGTCAGGAGGGATTACTGATTGGAAGAACGCTGGTAAAGTTTCGAAGCATGATACCAGTAAGAGTGCTAAACATTAATCCCCATACGGTGACCCTGAAGAAAGGCATGATTGTGGGAAGTTGCATTCCAGTATGTCATATTAAACGTTGTGTGGACGACACGGAAAATAAACCAGCCAACGGTTGCTCACAGAAATTGCTGGATATGTTAATACCTTCGTGTCAAGGATTAAAAGGCGACCAACTGGGCAAGGTAAAAGAGCTGGTCGGACGATATCGAAATGTGTTTGCACTGGATGATAGTGAGAAAGGAAGGACGAATGTTGTGCAACACAAGATCAATACTGGAGATGCGCAACCGATAAGACAACACCCCAGGCGGCTTCCTTTGGCAAAACGTAAGGAAGCTGAGCAAATTATTACCGACATGGAAGAACAGGGAGTAATTGAACCTCGAATAGTCCATGGGCATCTCCGGTAGTGCTTGTCAAGAAAAGGACGGGTCGACAAGGTTTTGTGTAGACTACCGGCGGCTTAACAATGTGACAAAGAAAGACAGCTATCCCTTGCCCAGAATTGATGACACCTTGGATACTCTATCCGGATCCAAATGGTTTTCGACCTTGGACTTGAAAAGCGGATACTGGCAGGTGGGCTTGGAGCCAAACGATAAAGAAAAGACTGCGTTTACAATTGGAACTGGATTATGGCAGTTCAAGGTCATGCCGTTTGGATTATGCAATGCCCCTGCTACTTTTGAACGATTGATGGAGTCGATACTGCGTGGACTGTCTTGGAAGACTTGTCTGGTGTACCTAGACGACGTAATAGTGTTAGGGCGGTCTTTTGAAGAACACCTTAAGAACCTAGAGGAGATATTCCAAAGATTACGGGGGGCAAACCTTACATTGAGCCCCAAGAAGTGTCACCTGTTTGGAAAAGAGGTGAAATACCTAGGACATGTCGTTTCGGAGACCGGAATAAGAGCTGATCCTGACAAAATAAAAACGGTACAAGAGTGGCCTACACCAGCAGATATACATCAACTACGGAGTTTTCTAGGATTGTGCACATATTATCGACGGTTTATACTGGGGTTTGCGAACATTGCCAAACCGTTAACGAAATTAACCGAAGATGGACAAGAATATGATTGGAATGACGACTGCCAAAGGGCATTCGAACAACTGAAACGACTACTGGTTACAGCACCAATTTTGAGTTATCCACGGATGGAGGGGAAATTTGTGTTGGATACCGATGCCAGTAACACAGCTATAGGAGGCGTTCTTTCTCAAGTGCAGGACGGACAAGAAAAAGTTATTGGGTATTTCAGCAAGGTCTTGTCACGGCCAGAAAGGAACTATTGTGTGACAAGAAGGGAGCTGTTGGCCGCCGTCAAATCCGTAGAGCACTTTTATAAGTACTTATACGGCCGTAAATTCCTGTTGAGAACAGACCATGCTGCACTGAAATGGTTACTGCAGTTTCGAAATCCTGAAGGACAAGTGGCAAGGTGGATAGAGCGGCTGCGGGAATATGACTTTGACACAGAACATCGTGTAGGAACTAGCCATCGGAATGCAGACGCTCTATCAAGGAGACCTTGTCCGGTGGACTGCAATCATTGCTCCAAGATGGAAGAGAAAATAAGTGTCATCCATAGAATGACGGTAACCGATGATACTTGGCAACCCAAGAGAATGCGAGAAGACCAGGAGAATGACGCCGAATTGGGACGAATTATTGAGTGGAAAAATAGAGGACAACGACCAGCTTGGGAAGAAATTAGTATTTTAAGTAGGAGCCTGAAGGCATACTGGGCACAGTGGGACTCCTTGATGATGGAAAATAGAATCTTGAAACGACGCCTGGAATTTGAAGATGGCACTGAGAAACTTCAAGTGATAGTGCCGAGAAGCAGAGTGCCGGAAGTGTTGCAGCACTTGCACGACGGTATTTCCGGAGGGCACTTTGGCGTGAAAAGAACTCTCGAAAGAGTGAGAGAAAGATTCTATTGGGTGAACTGCAAAGAAGATGTGAAGGAGTGGTGCCGGAAATGTGAATTGTGTGCCTCTGCAAATGGCCCGGTCTCAAAACGGAAAGCCCCAATGAGACAGTATAACGTGGGGAATCCTTTTGAGAGGGTAGCCATTGATATAGCTGGTCCGTTTCCTGAATCAGAGAAAGGAAATAAATACATCTTGGTTGCAATGGATTATTTTACCAAATGGCCGGAGGCATATGCTATACCTAACCAAGAAGCCGAGACGGTTGCAGATGTACTAGTCAGGAGTTGTTTTGTCGTTTTGGAGTTCCGTTGGAATTACACTCCGATCAAGGTCGAAACTTCGAATCGGCGTTGTTTCAAAACGTCTGCAAGCACCTTGGAATCAGGAAGACTAGAACCACGCCACTTCATCCCCAATCGGATGGAATGGTTGAAAGAATGAACAGGACGTTAGGGAAGTACCTGACCAAAGTTGTCTCTGAACATCAACGAGACTGGGACCAATATTTACATTTGTTCCTACTGGCGTACCGATCTTCGGTACATGACAGCACAGGATACTCGCCCGCTTGCGTAATGCTAGGACGTGAATTGCGGCTACCATGTGATCTTCAGTTTGGATTTAAACCTGGAGAAGAGATCGCAGGTGAAGATTACGTTAGTAAGCTTCGTGAAAGATCAAATAGTATTCACAAAAACGTCCGAAAGCGAAAGCGAAAGAATGAAATCACAATATGACACGAGAGCACAAGAAGGTGGTTATCAACCTGGAGATTTAGTGTGGTTGTATAATCCACAAAGAAAACGTGGATTGTCGCCAAAACTACAAAGACAATGGGAAGGGCCGTACGAAGTGTTAAAAAGGATTAATGATGTAGTGTACCGGATCAGAAGATCCCCTCGTGGTAAACCGAAAGTGGTACACTTTGACCGTTTAACATCCTACGCTGGCAACAACCAGGAAGACTCGAATAATGATAATGGTGTTCGGCAAGTTATTAATCATGAGCCAAATGTAGATTTTGAGAGCTTTATGGCGGCGTATGGTGGTTCCGCTAAAGCGAGATTTGGCGTTGTTGTTGAAAAACAGCAAGATCTGTTTAGAGCACCAGAAGAGTATTCCTTGCACATTGCGTAGCTCAAGATTTGGCAATGTCAAGGGAATAGCTGTTGTTTTAAGAAAAAGTTTGGATGTGTGGATGAATTAGTACAACAGCAGCCAACTGTAGGAAAAGCTTTGGTTCTTCAAGATAAAAATCGTTATGTTTACTATCTGGTCACCAAAAATTCTTCATGGCAAAGACCTAGTTATGGACATATATGGGAGGCTTTGCTAAATCTTAAGGCGCAGATGATGGAAAATGGAGTAACAAGACTAGCGGTGCCCAAGTTGGGCTGTGGACTGGATCACTTAGATTGGAGGATAGTCCGAAATATGCTAGAAGTAGTTTTCCAGGGAACCAACATCCAGGTCCTTGTTTGTTGTTTTCAACCGGTTGCCTACCAAGACCAAGAAAAGAGTGTTGACTGTTATTTCCAACGACGTGGTGGATGCACCAGAGGAGATAGCTGCCGATACCGTCATCAGTCATCGAATTGGCGCCAAAATGTATCTACAGTTACGAGACGTAACGGTTTTAAAGAGGGGGCAGTGTTGCGAGCTACTACTAGGCAACCCATCAAACACACAAGCGCTGTAGACTCTGCATACTTTTCAGGATACGAGAATTCTTCTAGCAATCAATTACACACAAAACGCTCGGGGCACGGCGTATTCTCAAGGATTCCAGAATTGTTCTAGAAATTACGGGAGCATGAGTCATCCTTGTAATCCAGAGTATATATAAGACCGCTTATGAATGTAAGAGTTAGTCTATTCTTGAATGTCTAATATAAATTATATCGTGTACAGTAAGCGTAGTTGAGCTTTTAGAATATATACATAAATGATATAAGCTGTGTCTAATGTACATGCAGCTTGAAGTATACATAAATAAATAGAAGTGTATAAATAAATAGTTGTGTTAGTGGTTAATGGACCTATGGTAGAGAAGTTAGTTTAAGAAGATATTAGTGCTTGTCAATTCATTAGTGTAGTAGTGCTTCATTGTTAAGTGGACTGAAAACATCTGTAAATAAGGCATATACTGTTAATTAGACTTGTGAACAGTAAGTAATAAAGACGTTTGTTATTACTTGTTTTAAATTAAAGAAACGCGGTAGTAGTAGCCCGCTACAATACTTATGAGTGTCTTTAAATGTATTGGCTGTCTACCAACATTATTTGGTTCCGCATTATTGATGTATGTCCTTCAACACAATGTGTAAGAGGGATTTTGGTTGTTTTAAATATCTTGTATTTTCTAGGATAGAAAAATATTAGAACGTCTGTGTAGAATTCAGTAACTATCAACAACTGTGCTTAATAATAACGTTTTATTGAATTTTGGAAATGACGCTCAGAAAGCGTTGTTCTAGCATCAGCAGTAACTTCTGATTATTTTGTTATACAACACAAAACGTAGTTTCTAGTTTTTTTACTTGTAACAAACTTTATAACTTAGGTATTGCTTCTAAGTCTATATGTAAATGCTTTCAAAATCATCCTATTCTCTTGTATTTTTTTCTTTGATTCACTCTGAATGGGCTTCAGATAAATATACTGTTGCTTTAAGACTACATGTACATATATTGACTATGTCTTCAGAGTTCGAAAAGTTCTGAAATAATTCGTGGATATGGAATGAAACTGACGTATTTGTGTTGTATAACTTTCTAGGCACTTGAATCTTGCTATGTGGGACATACTATTTCGTCTTTGAATCTCGTCGCTGGCCTCGAATTTCCATTAGTTTACTAAACTACACTCATAATAGTCAATTTGTATATCAAAGCACTTCTCTAGCATAAGAAGATTCTGAGCGATATTGCAGAAGTATCGACCTCCTAAACTTCAAGCATGCCTCAAATTGCATATCAAAGAGCTGCACGGTATAAAATTCAGTACATATAATGGATCTTACATTAAATTACTTCCACTCTTCATTGTTTATTGAAATTGAGTGCAATATTTTAAGACTTCACACACTATTTAGCACAGACAATGTTTTGCATTCTTTTATCCGTTTTACGACTGATGAAAAGAAAATTAAAATGAATTTGAAACTTAAGAGATTCTAGGATGTTAAGGTGGGTTGAGTATAAACAATTAGAGTTGTTTAACCAAGTTCGAACTTACTAGCGGAGTTAAAATGTGATTATCGCAAAAATATTTCCCTAATAAGTGTTAATTTGGCTACCTTCCTATGTTTCTAAGTAATTTTTAATTAAATTGAATGGGCGCCTCCAACGGTTACTCTAGGATCAACATTTCGGTCTACACAGATGAGTTAAATACATCGGTTACATACACGGGCCGCTGCTTCTAGTTGTATCATATTTGTCGCTGAATAAAGTGCTTTTGATGCTGATCACATCTCTCGTAAGACTTGACAATTATTTATTTTTAATTGGTGTAGTTAAAACCCAACGTATTTTTGTCCTTTGCCAAAGAGAAAAAAAACCACTACAGTCTGAAATCAACAGATTTTATAATCGGTTGAAGTTGAAGATATAGTATTATATTGTTGTTGAGTTTTGAGTCCGCGAACTAGTCGTACGCAGATCTTTATGCTAACGTATTTGACTAACCAGTTGGTTCGTAGGTAACTAATATTTCGTACGTTTAGCAAAGTTTGTTTATCAAATTCAAACCTTGGTCTACCTCTATAATTTTCATCCATCACATTACCGTCTAACATTACATAAATCAATTTTGTATTCTCAAGCTGTGTCCAATTATCCTATCCTTCCTTTTCTTTACGTTTTACCACGGAGTTCACTTCTCACCAATGCACCTCAGTACATCTCCATTTGAGGTCCGATTTATTCATCTAATATTTAAAATTCGTCTGTAGCACCACATTTCGATGGCCTGTGGTCTTTTTCTCTCAATGATACCTATTGTCAATGCTTTACTCGCATATAAAACCCCTCTCTACAAAAAAACCCTTCAGAAATGTTTTACTAATACTTAAATGTATCTTTGAGGTCGTCAAATTTCTTTTTTTTATAAATGCTTTCCTTGCTTATGATAGCCCACGCTTTATATCCCCTTTGCTGCTACCGTCGCTGGCTATCTTCTATCTCAAGTATCAGAGTCCTACTACTTCCTCCAATGTTTTGTATCCCAATTCTATATTCGTTTCGTCACCTGATCTTGCAAGACTGCACCCCTTTGTTTTTTGCTTTACGTTTATTAATATTATATATATATATATATATATATATATATATATATATATATATATATATATATATGTAAGTCACCGGGTGAATGACCTTTGTATTTGACAAAAATGACCAGAACGGACCTTAGAAAACCGGTTTTTTAATCTCGTGGTAACCTTGCTATACTACTATCGCCATTTGCTGTTTGCACTGGAGAATAGTATCAGTTTTTATCATTATACCAGTACTTGAGCCTTACCGTGCAGCCTCTATTTTGGAGGTCGTTTACAATTCTGCATTCTCCAGTTTTGCAAGTTTTTTTCATTTAACCAGCCTATATTTAACTGGACCAGTGTTGCAAATGAATATGAATCTATCGCGTAGAAGAAATGCAATATGGACATCTTCAAAATCGCAGTTCACCGTCAAACTTTTTGATCTCGCGCCCACTCATATGGTGTTTTATAGCTTCATTTTCTGCTTTATAGAATTTACCACGAGCAGCAAACACTGTTTCTTGAACTTCAAAATATTCATTTCGCACAACTTCTAGTTCGATGTAAGTTTTAGCTTGCGGAACTGCTGGCTCTGATAAATGGTAAATCAATTTGTAAGCATCATGTGTACATGCATTGAGTAAACCCGCACGCTTCTTCTCGTATTCCGTTATACTATTTAGCGTAAAACAATTATGCAATTTTTATTTAAAATTACCCAATCACTCTTTTCAGGAGCGAAGTTTCTTAATTTTCTAGAATTTTTGATTTTAGAAAATATTCCTCTATTATAAAGGACTTGTAACTATAAAGGACAATTTATACCACATCGACGGTTGTAAAATATCAATATAATTTGATGTTGTTTATTTGAATGTTAAAACCTTTATTGCATTAAATTGTTACAGATATAAAAATGATATACTTAAGTGATAGCCCCAAAGTTCGTTATTTAAATATTCTATATTTAACAACCATAAATATGCTATGCTGGAATCTAATACACATTTCATTTGATACACTTCTTTCCCCAAATTTTTGTTTTCATGTCTTTTCGTATGTTCGGAATAAACGATACGCCCTGTATATTTGAATTTTTAAATTTGGAGAGTTTACTACCTAACGCTGAATTTAAGCATCGTTGCATTAATTTGCAAGATTATAGCTATACACCAGCAGAGTTTTCCTTATTAAAAATTGTGATAGGGCTCATTATAGTACAAACAAAGGTAGAGGTATTTTAGTTAATCGCGTGCTCGCATAGAGGGCGTGCTAGGTTTGTCAGAATTTACAGAGAAAGGAAAATGATTCACTTCCAAATTACAATCTAAATTAACCAATAATTTGCTTACCTCTAATTAATGCATAGTAGCAACAGCTGGATTACCGATAATTGTCCTTAATCCGAAGGCTGTGCGGTGTGTAGATGCTCAAAGTATTTTCTCGACCAAATCCTGTGAAATAGTGCTACCACTTCCTTCACCATCAAACGGGGAACACAGAAAAGGCACGGTATTCAGGATTTGGTATAAGAAAACGACAGGTAAACACGTTACTACATTTTATAATGCACAACTTCCCCACACAGAGATCTAGGTAGCTGGTTTATTCGAGAGTCTTTCATAGTGGCTGTTTTCCCAAATCTTCACCAACTACCACTCCTTTGCTCCGCGTTCTGGTTGATTGGTAAAACAAGATGTACATTTCACAAACCGTGAGAAGGGCCCTCAATCCAAGTATGCGTAATTTTAAAGCTATTTCTGAGAAACTCGAAAATAGTTCACACACCTAATTTTCTAACGATTACACAAACATGTAATACCCCTAAATTATTTATACAAGAAATCCCCAACAATAATTATTGACTAAAACAATTTTGTGAAGCACTTTTTGGCGTGTAACAGATTATACTTTCGAGGGAGAATTAACGACCACAGAATTTTATGCACGTTTCTGGTGTGAGATGGCATTCAGAATCTTTACGGAAAATCGTCCACTTCCTTTGGTATAAAATTGGTTGAAACGAATTAATTTACATGCGAAATAATGCTATCTTAAATTACTGTAGCAATTATATTTTATATAAAATAAATCTAGCACTTAAGTTATAATGCATCGTTCAGAATGAGTTTTCTGTAAAGTACATAGTGTGTGCTTTCGTGCTATAACAAGGAAAAGTTTTTAGACCCAATATAAGGAATTCGAGAGTTTACACAAACTTTGCAGAATGTTGCAACTTTTCTAATTTTATTGCTTTATTTTTGTTTCAACAACAAACCTTTAAAGAAGATGTTTGCTTCTAAGTGTTGTGACACTGCTTATTGAATAACTTGTCTTACTTTTTTTTAGTGTTAACAAGCTAGGCATATGCAAGTACAACAAATGAAAGTCACAATTGCTAAACTCATTTTCTAATTTTTCTAGCAGGAAATCAGAAGCATCTGTTGTTAAAACACACTTATACGGTCTAGAACCAACAGTGGGGTCTGAGAATTGAAGCGTGTGTGTGCATGTAAATGTAAATTTCAGAACTGGATTTAATAAAGTTTCCGCTTATAGTATAAACACGCGACATCCGGTTTCATCCGTTTTGGTGTTCATTGTAATTCTAGAGGGTCAATACTTCTTTGTTTACTTTGCCTGCCACCTGAGTAAGTTGAATGAGAAATTTTGTATATGTACGCTAACTTCACATTTCTGTCCACGTGCTTGTATGAACTAGAAATTCTTGTTTCAAACTTTAACATGACGAAAATGAGACATTATGGTAGTGCGCATTGCCAGAAGCTTCTCTTTTAGTATAGTCAACACCAGTTTCCTTCTTAATAAGTTTCATCGCCTCATTACGTGTTTAAATATATGCGTGACTGTAATTAAGCAAAAACCTTTGGTCAGTGGTGGTATCTACCTCACAGCAATTAGACCAGCTAAATTCAAGTGAAGAATCTGGTGCTTATCTAAGTACTTTTCATTAAACCAATGAAAAAAGTACTAAATCTAATTCATATTGAGATATTTATATAATAACTAGAAATGTTATATGTGGTATCACGCTCTAGGCTGTCTATTGCTACCTTTCAGCGACATGTGCAAATTATTGGTGTTGGAATTTCAGGCTATTCCTTTGAGCAAGTTTTAGCCGAGTTGTATATGAGGCCGTTGTATATTCCTATCTTGCATGCTGGTGCATCTCGATTATAGTAACAGTCATACATTGCTGTGGAGCATTGCTGAGCGTTTCTCTTATACAATCCAGAAACAAATTTTGTCTTATTTTGTGTTCCTTTTTTCGAGTTTTTTAGCTTGACCAATTGCAACATGTAATGAGCGCATTGTAAAAATATTTTTGTATTGAAAATTTTTTGCAGTGTTATTCGTACACCTGTGTTGCCGAGCGATGCCAAAAATGAACGATGTACACAACTTACTAGTTACGCCATTGTCAAGCTTGCCTCATGAACAGAAGAAACAATTAAAAAGTTAAACATATTTTTATAAAAATTCTATCCCAGAAGAAACGCTACGTGCGTCAAGTGAATTACCCTTTAGGAATGGATTTATTGATTCAATTGGGGGTGATTTTACTTGCGACAAAGGAAAACCATCGAATAGACTTTCTACCTATCGCTATCAACCGCGTTATTGTTATGCTTTGGTTAAATGTTGGTATATATTCAACATTTGTCCTTCAATAATTTTAGAAGGACGAGCCGTTACCACATTTGGTACACAAATTCAAAGTTTTTTACGTTTTGTACGTGAGAATTTATTTTCCAAAATGTGTACTTGAATCGCTTCTTATAGCTACATTTTCATTGTAGCTAAAAATTATATACTAAATATCTCGTCTGCAACTACAATACAGAATTGGTTAAGCAGTCAAGATGAGAAATACAAAGCATTTGCAATTAGAAACGATAGTTAAGTCAGGTTTCCTTCAAGAGACTATCAAATATAGCTTTCTATATTGTAACATTAATGCATTATTAACCCAACATTTGGGAATAGAAAAAAATTTAGAAAATTTAGTTAGCTAAACGCGCTTTTAGATAAATGTAACCTGTAGAAATTGGAGGCTTCGGTAGTGCACATTTTATTACGCGGCTATTCCAATATTATGTTAAACTTGAATAAAGAATTAAAATAATTAAACACTTAGTACATTTTATCCAAACAGTAAAAACGACCAGGACTTTACACTCCCTGTGTTAAATTTAGAAGAATAGAGATGGATAGATCTCGGCAAGTAACCGTTCTAGGAAAGCTTATTTGTACCTATTCACACGAACTCAGAAATTATTATTTTTTTTATCCAATATTCTTTCTTTTAACCTCTAACTCGGCTATTGGCCCATCCTAGCTTGTAGTCTAGGTGTAGGAATATAATAATGGTGATAATTTTAAAAAATAGATTTCTTCTTCAAAGATGATTTTTGATTATTGTGTGTGGAGGTCTTTTGCTGTGACTGGTTTTTTGGTGAGGTAAGTTCACTTTTTTTCGTAGTGCCTGGATGTTTGTTGTAAGGGAGTAAGCAAAGGTGTTGTGCAATTTGTGGAGTATGGGATGTAGGGTAGGTTATGTATTGGGGTGTTTAAGTGTTTATTGAGGATTTTGTGTTTAGGATGTCGGTGAGGAATTTGCTTAATAGCTCAGGATTGTGCGTGATGAGATGTGTTATGCTAGGTGTAGGGATCTAGGTTTAGTGCGGATTTAGAGTTTGAGCGAGAGGTGGAGAGAAGCAAACATGTGTAGATGAGATGGTAAGGAGTTTCAGATGTGGAGTCGCCGCAAGGACAATATGGGGATGGTGTGATGTTGAAGAGGTAAAGTTTTGATCGAAATTTGCCGTGAGAGGTTAGGAATTATATTGTTTGAGGGCTGAAGTGGGATACGTGTTGTGGGATTTCTACTAGTTCGGGGAACAGGTCTTATGTGTATCTGCCGGATGGGAATGTGGACCAAAGTTGTTGCCAGTAATGGTTAAACGATGAACAAGTGCGGGTTTTAATGTTGGATATAGACAGTGTTTTGTTTTCGTTAGGAGTTAGAATGATGTCGTGGAGTTGGATTAGAAGGCTACGTTTCAGGTTACGAATTTGTAGAGCTGCGTTGAGTTGTAATTCTACGGGAGGGATTTGAAGAATGGTATATAGGGCTAGTGTGGATGTGGTTTTGTATGCGTGGGATGTATATAGTAGGAAGGGGCGGATTATTGAATTTAGTTTCGTTCTAGAACCAGGTATCGAATGCATACTGTATAATAGGAATTATAATTTAGGAAAGAATCAGGCGTCGAGTGTGTGTTGATAGATGTATTGAAGTTGGGAGTGATTGGTGTAGGAAACTGCAACTATGATAGCTTGTCACGATATACACACACGCTCATAAATTATAGTTATAGATAATGTGCTGCGAATGTAAACAAACGACGACGCTTTGGGAATCCAATGTTAAGGCTGAGAAAAATAAGACTTGTCACATAGGTTCTGTTTCTTAATCTTTTTTGGGAAATAAACCACTCAAAGTTGTTAAAGACGATTTTAACAACTTTGAGTGGTTTATTTCCCAAAGAAGATTAAGAAAAATTACTAAACAAACCACAACAAACATATAGGGAGTACTGTCATATAAATATTAAACATTGACCACAAAAATCGAACAGTCAGACGCATCACCATGTAACAAAAAATAGCACGCATAGCCATGTGGTGTTAAAACTTATTAACACCAAGGGTAATAAAAATGGGGACCAATTATCAATTTTTCATCTTTAGTTATACATCTCCGAAATCGATTGACGTCAATCATTCCTGTGTAGGATGAAGTTGATTATTGGATAATCCAGTAACGGTATTAAATGCCGCGATTGTTAGTAAACAGTTCACAAACGTGGGTAAAAGCGCGGAATTAAAAATTCTGTTTCAAGTAAAAGTGCCATGTGTTGGAAGTTTTAATTTAACGCTAAATTGGAATAGTTAATTACCTGCACCGGGATATATCTACACTAAGAGGTCATTTGGAGCTTTGTGCCAGACGAACAACAACCCAAAATTTATCGAATTTCTGCTTTCTATCTGTTAAACATCTCGTACTGTTGTATATTTAATAACTGATTAGTTGCAATGATAAGAATAAGTAAAACTTATTATTAACAGAACCCTTACGTTGATGCACGCTTAGTTAAAGCGTATTGTAAGCACCAAAATTCTCACACTGAAGAGCACCACAATTGTATACGCCTAATTTATATCTACAATTTAACTTAGTTGGATATGTATAATTGATAAATTTAAGTTCGTCCGTTTTTTAGTGTAGATAATTTTTGTTTTGTTCGTTGTTTACTGCAATATGCATGTTTTATAATATAGATTAGATAAGCAATGTTTTTTTTTATTATTATTATTAGTGTTTTTTTTAATTACTTGAAAGTGTGAAACATATACATAAGGTTCCAATAACCTTTGCTGCAGGAACAATCATTGAACTGTCTTTCAAAGCACCCATCTTCCGGCCAGGCATTATCTAGTTAAGTTAGCCACAAAGGCTGTATTAACCAAAGGAAATTTAAAGACTTTTCAAGGTATATGTAAAGATATCAGTGGAAGTGTTATAATTTGTATACCTTAAAAAATTCTGCATTTGCTGGTAACATATTAAAATTTCTGCGCAAATTTTTATATATAATTACAATATCGCTGTGTTAAAATTATGCAGAATTGGTTGTTTCACATTTGGTATTTTGCTATGGGATATAATTTTAATCGCATCTGAACTGAGGTGAACTTGAAACGATATATTCAAGTATATTACTTTTGGATACGCCTGGTAGTGTTAACGGCGGCGCAAGGAGTCGGGAGAGTCAATAAAACAAGAAAGCGACACGAAGAAGCTCTATTTTCTTTATGGTAAGTTTTAGTAAGATATCGGGTTAGTGATGCCGGAAATATTTTGGTTTTAGAAAGTAATGTATAATGAATTATTTACTAATTTGTTTGATATGTTGGCAGTAATTTGTATAATAATCTGTAAAGAATTATTTACGATCTTGTTTTATTTGTTATTGGTAATTTGTTTACAAGTGTATAAAGTTAATCGCTGTGCATCTGTGATAAATCGATATGGATGTTTGTACAAAGCATATGGAGATTTCTCTAAAGCGAAATCTTATCAAGGTGGCTCACCAAAGCACGTACCTTTGCCTTTAAAATTAACGAAGTTTTATAATATGGTGATGCCCGAGTTTAAAGGAAATTCTTCAGATTCTCTTTTAAAAGAGTTCAGTCGAGTTTGACTCATTTATCGGGTCGTGTTAAGAGAATGGAAATACCCTTGGAAAATTCAGAATAAGATATTACATTTAAAAATAAAACATTAGCTACTGTTATTATTTTAGAGGCCGAATTATATGATACAGTGGATAAAATATCAGAGTCTACCACTCATGATGGAACAATTAATGCTTCTTCTTCTACAGTTGGTGCGCCTATGCACACAGTAACATATCTTTCACGGCCAAAACCTGTTGGTTCCTGGTCCGTAAAATTTAATACTAATCCTAAGGAACTGTATTTATTTTTAGATAGGGCGAGTGAGTTGGTACAGTCTCGTAAAGTGTCTGAATTGGATTTATTCCATAGTTCAGTTGAGTTTTTGGAAAAAAGAGAACTGTTTTGGTTTAGAAGTGTGAAAAATCCTTCGAGTGAGTGGAATTCTTTTGTGTGTCGTTTAAAGGAAGATTTTTTACTTGCTCATCAGGAAGATGACGTGTGGGAAAATATAAAATCATGTAGACAGCAAAGGGATGAGTATGTCGTTTTATTTATTGGTCGTGTGGAGAATCTGTTTTGTAGGTTACCACAAGCTCCGGCAGAAATTATTAAAGTGAAGATAATTAGGAAAAATTTAATACCGGATTTAATTTCATAACTTGTATGGTCTGAAATTGAGGACATGGCTGCATTGAGAAAATTGTGAAAAAAAATTTCAAGAGGCTTCCTGCTTAACACAAAAATCGCTTTCTGCTCTGTCTAGTAATTCCTATAAATTTAAGTCTAATCCCAAGCCGCAATTTGGATATAGACGTCCGGTTTTGAATGAAAATTTTTTCGCATCTACAAGTCACAGTATAAAAATGAGTCATCTACACAAATTCAAGTTCTTGATAAAAATATTTCGAATCTTGTTCCGGTTGATTCTCAAGATTCATTAAATAGGAAACAACTTACCTGTTGGAATTGTTTACGTCTTGGTCATACGTCTACCAGTGTAGAACTATAAAAAAAATTTTTTTGTTATTGTTGTGGCCACAAAAGTGTCACGCTTGTTTCCTGTCTATCCTGCTCAAATAACGAGTAAGAAAACAAATGCGGCGTAGCCGACATGCTGCTTTGTTTCAAAAGGCTATTGTTATGTTGTGTAATCAAAAAGAATATTTTTGTAAAAAAAAATGGTTAGAGTGGCTTAAAGTAGGTTTTGTAGCATGTCGTATACCCCAAAGACTGATTCGTTATTCGCAGAGAAGCTCTGTAATAATCGTCCACATGTTTTGGTTAAATAGATCGGTAGAGACATAATGATCTACTGGATTCTAAGTGTACTACGTCGATCTTTGCGGGAAAGAATATTGTTGAAACCTGAAGACTATCCACAGTGGAAGGTTGAAAATAATTTTGTATTTAAATTTTTATCTTCCAATTTACTTCTTTTATCAAATATTGTGGAATGGAGGTATCTAGTTCTTTAATCAGAACGTGAGGAAATAATTCACTCATGCCACGATCCGGCTATAAGCAGGCCACTTCAGTTTCTCAAAAACTATGGCACGAATTCAGGAACATTTTTGTTGACCTAAAATAAACGTTGATGTGTTAAAAATTTGTTGCAAGTGCTTAACGTGTGGTATAATTATAACGCAGTCCTTGCGAGAAACTATTCAGAATACTTGAAACTCAATCGCATCAATTGTTATCTCTTCAAAGTTATAAATATACACTTCAACGCGATAGTAATTGATAAGCCAATTACCAAGCAGAATTCCTCAATTTAATTATCGCACTTGATAATTACAAATAGAGTAAACGTAAAAGATAAGTGATTCTTTAAATAACTTAATACAAACTAAACTGAAAAGTAATTCTCAATTTATACAAAAATAATACAAACTGAACTGAAAGCCACCATCAACAACCATGAACTCAACAGCATTCCTCTATATGAAGGAAATCAAGCATTATCAAGTATCTTCATCACCGCGTGCAAGATGTTTTAAAATCTTTTTATTAACCCGGCGACAACAAACGCAACGTTTTACTTTTACGTCTGGTAATAAGTAAGCTGACTGGCAGAGCCTTAACCTTGATTGCCAGCAGCGATCATCTGATCGAGTGGGATGATTTCAAACGTCTACTAATCGCATATTTCGGCGACCAAAGGGACATCAAATGTCTGGTCCGCGATTTAATAAACCTACGAATCGAGAACAATCAATCGCCCTCTCAATTCGGTATGAAATGTCAAGACGTACGAAGTTTAATTTTCACATAGCTAAAAATTTAAGAACCCGATCAAAACATAAGATTATCGAAGACGAAAATGTACGACGAAATAGCTTTAGACACATACATCAATGCCTTACCGGAACAGCTATCAGACAAAACAAGATTTCAACATCCCCAAAATTTAGAAAAAGCAATGAACATGAGTGTAGAAGAAGAAATAAACTGTAAAACCCTAACGCAAATAAAAATTACGCACCGATGAAAACTATACAAGCCGCGAGACAAATAACCACACAACCATATAACACCATATAACGCACAAACGAATCAACCACGAATTAACAACCCAAATTTTAACAACACAAATTTCCACAACTAATTTAGACAACTTCCAAGACCAACATTTAATTCAAATTTTACAAAACCCACATTTACAGCAAAGTTTAATCAAAACAAAAATCAACCAAGACAAACATTTGACGCAAACCCCAGCAGAAACGCACCAATGACAAATAACAATAACAACCCCACAGTTATCACAAACCAACCTATCATTTCAAGGCAATAACAAAATTAAAGTTTTAGTGACTTATATCATTTACATGTTATCTAATATTTTATGAATATAACTAACTAGTCGCAGTTAAACAATATGTAAATCAATCTAACAGATCAGTTAATTGGGTAATAAGAATTTTGCTTTAAATTAATGCCAAAAATTAAAAGCTTACTACGTAAGGTGAAGCTTATGGACTTTCAAAAATCAATTTTATTTTTGAATATTATACCTGTAACTTTAATTTTAAAAAGAAAAAGGAGGGAAGATTTACATTTAATTACATCTTTGTTACAAATTTCTTAAGTCTTTTTATTTCATGAATAGCTAAACTTAGTAAGATCACAATCGAGGAAATAAATTTTGAGTAAGGAAGTTAGAGGAATGCTGAAACAGTATTAAGTTATAGAGATGAAGTGATTAATCTTTAACATCCATTCTTAAGAAAGACAGTTCTGTTGAGGTAACTTCTTGATGATTAGTCTATAAGTATAGTTGTACACCTTTGTCGAAGATCATAAATTGTGTCTTTTAAATAAAATTTATTGTGTGATATTATTTCTCAGGGTCACCGTAATAGACGCGGAAGTGGATACGTTCAAGAAGTTTTCAGGTGTGTAGTTCTATATAACCAGTAAGTTTTTTGATAATGTTTATATCCTGTGAGTTTCTGTATCTTCTCACGGAATACTTTTGTTTCTTTTATTGTCCATATAGATGCAGTGGCGCTCATTTCCCCATTATCTTTCAATGCTAGTTCATAATTGAGTTTACTATGTATCCACGCCCAATCTCATTGCTCACCCTTGGGGTAATTCCCAAACTAAGCTGCGAATATTGTGAAGATCGTGAGTCTAAGGGACGTGATTACTATAAAGATCACGTTGACGCCCAACGTAAAAAAAAATATATTCATATCGAAGTGTTATACTCGCCAGGTAACCAAAAATAATATAGCGAATGGGGGTCTCAGAATGTTTTTCGTTTTTAGATGTTGAATAAAAAACAACAATATCAATTAAAACTCGTTTTATTTATGGTTTATTTAAAGAGCAATTCTTGAAGTTTATTTATGAAAAACAATCGTTTGCAAATGAGCACCATTCACTTGTTCACACTCATTTAACCTGGTGCTAAAATTTTCAAGCACTCGCTGGAGCATCGCTCTTGGAATAGAGTTGATTTCTACAGTGATTCTTTGCTTCAAAACATTTAGTTTGGGTGGCAATGGATTGTAAACTTTACTTTTTAGGTAGCCCCATAGGAAGAAATCAGCAGGCGTTAAATTAGGGCTCCTCGGTAGCCAGTTGATGTCTCCTCGGCGATTTATCACTCTTTCAGGTAATAAATCGTGAAGAGCAGCTAATGAGTTATTTTTAACATGAGAAGTGGCTCCATCTTGCTGGAAAAAGATGTTGCTGTTGTAGCCGTTCTGGTTTTGCATTTCTGTAGCCAAAAAAGTCCAGATCATATGGCAATATTGATCAGAATTAACGGTCTGAGTTCGACCTCGGTCATCCTCAAAAAAATAAGGGCCAATAATTCCGTAACTTGATATGGCAGCCCAAACAACAAGTTTTGGCGAGTGCAAGGGCTTCTGATGCAGTTCTAACGGATTCTCGGGAGCCCAGTATCTGCAATTTTGTTTATTCACATGACCGTTGATGTGAAAATTCGATTCGTCGGAGAACCAGATGTTATTGAAACTCCTAAAACGATTTTTCAATGTCCTGCAGAATTCGACTCGTTTATCAGGATCATCAGGCTTCATTTCTTGAACAATTACAATTTTATAGGGGTGAAAATGTAAATCTTTCGAAATAATGCGATGAATCATAGATTTGTTCAAATTAAGAGAAGCTGCGCGCAATCTCAACGACTGTCGTGGGTCGTCCATAACAGACTGGCGAACGCGGTCGACGTTCAAGGTCGTTCTTGAGGTCCTTTTGCGTCCAGACGATTTGTCCGGCATTGTATTCCCAGTCTCTTCAAACTTGCACATCCAATTCTTAATTAAATTGGCACTTGGCACATGTATTAAGCTTGTTAAATTAAAATGTGTCCTGTAGAGACGACGAACAATAGTGTAGGAATCCTTATTTTTATAAAACGCTGGCACGCAAAACGCACGCTGTGGTCCCGTGAAACGATTCATGGCTACTAAACTTAACACGTCGGCCAAGCATTTGAGTCTACTTCCCTCCCCCTGCTACCTGCGGTTGGCGCGTATTGGTCAATTCAAAAACGAAAAACATTCTGAGACACCCTTTACTTAGGGTCAAATATGGTGAAATACACAAAAATTGTTATCTAGAAACATTGATATTTTTTATGGAAAAATATATGTACAAAACGAGCTTTTTCTTTCGTAAGCCAATAACTTGTCTAATGTTTTCCATTATTTGCAATAGTATGTTCTAAACTACAGAAGAATCTGGTTCCAGCCGATTAAAAACCAAGTGTAAAATCCAATCGTCGGTTATCGAGAAAAGAGGTGCAACTAATCACTACCTCTTTATCACTTCTCAAAAAGTACACTTCATGGCGGTTAACAGTAAACTAATCGTAGAAGGAATACAAAAATAGTTGTTATAGCGGGAGTGTGTCAATGTTTAATCAGAACTACAATTCTTAGTAATGTACCGTGCTGTGTATAGCTACACTAGCACGTATACCTAAAGGTTAATTGAGGTCCTTGATTAAACTGCTAGAGGCCTGTAAAAATAAAAGTTCTGCTTAAAAGCGCGTGTTTTTATAGCTGAAAGCAAAGGAAAAGCTTTATGCCGCAGTGTAAAACACTTAAATTTCATAAACTTTGAGAAAGGTTATAACATTTATGGTTTCTTCTTTTCTATTCACTACTCCACTGACGTATCATACAAGGTAGTTTTAGAAAAGCAATTGCGGAAGTTTTAAGGGGCATCTTCGTTAACTTTATTGTTGAACACCCACAGTGCTAAGAGTTACAAAAGTGAAACTGCACAAATTTCTATAATACAATAATGCAGTCTCGATCCGACGTGTAAGCTCGCCCAACTGCTGTTGCTGGAGTTGGTGTATGCATACAAATGGATTTATTTTTGAACAGAGTTTAATGCATTTAAGCGGATAACATTTAGTTTGCCATTTGTATTATTTGAATTCATTGAGATTCCGGAGCTTTAACACACATTTGTGACCTCATTTAAACAGTTGCGAAAATGTGAATAAAAATAAACTTTTGAAAAGGTGTTTATCATAGAAATGTTCTTTAATTTAAACGATAGTTTACTTTTACATACTAAAAACTCTAAACTTGTTCTCGATGAAAAGAAATGCCCTTAACTGCCAATTGTTTGTGCACCAATTAATCAAAGTACAATTTTTCCCGATTTTTACTATCCATTCTAAACTTAAATAGTTTTAGTGCTAAAACAAAGAAATCGTTTCAAGTTGTACCCGTAAAGGTATACTGAGACCACCATTAGCATAGACAGAAAAGGATTTACTTCAAATCACACATTGTGTATAAAATAATTATTTATTTGTTGAAATCATGCGACCGCTACATGATGACCTATTCTTTTCCATTTAATCACTTGGTAATAAGTAAATTGTAACCTATTTAACCCATTTACGTCAACCTATAACTCATACGCCTAAGGGCGCGATAGCATCCCTCTATTTTCATAACACGAACTAATTTTAAAATAGCCGCTTTTGTGGTATACCTTTCGCATGATAGAGGGAACTACTTTATTTTAACTTTAGTAGTTTACTGGTTCGTTTCCAAGTTAGGCAAATAACGGTTGCTAGGATACGGAACGATGCTGGTTTATTTTCCTCCATTCCTGTAACTATTTGTCATAAATGACCTTCAGCAAATTCGAATTTGTTGAACTGCAAGCAAAGCGTTAGATACATAGTGCATTCTAATAATAGCTAAGTTCGTTTGCCGAAACAAATTTGTATTGTATTGTATTATTTCATTTATGTGCATATGGTATTCGCTAATTTTTATTTTTGAATGTGTAGTTTATTATTCATAAAGTAGCATTTCGTTATTATTATAAACAAACATTTATTGCTTTATTTAGTGTGGGTGTATTTGCGCTTGAGGGTAAGTATTTTCTAAAATTCTTATACTTTGTGGATAAACAGAGAAGTTAATGGACAAAATTAATTATATATTTCATTCGATTTTGAAAATGCGTATTCAAATATTGACATTAATTTTTGTAGATTTGATTTAGTCGAGCAACTACTGTCTTCTTGAATAAATAAATTATTTGTTTTGCATACATTATTTTATCAAAAATATTCATTATTTAATTTATGACACCGAATGGTGAAAATGACAGAAACTCAGTACAATAACTCTTTTTGTCCTATATAAATCAGTTTGAAAACGACATAAACCCTATTTATAATTTAAGCAGTCCCCTAAAAATGTCCTATCATGTTGTGATTAATTAGGGTACCAAAACTTTAAAAAATTCTTTTAAAATTTATTGAGATCCAGCCTAATAGATTTTGCAAAATCTTACTATTGAGAAAAAACAATGTTTTGAAATTTCTGGCGAAAATATAACTATTACTTTAACATGAAAAGTCGTTAGATTTCAAATTTTTCCCACAATTATACACCAATTTAGGAGAATTACAGTCGCTTACTTTTCTTTTCAAAACTTCAATAAGAAAAACCTATTTCTTAAAAATTTGAAATAATGTCCTAGGACTAAAAATGATTAACTGATTCTAAAAATGTACAAAACTATAGGGTATGTAGTTTATACAGTACTTTTCACTTCTAGTCAGACCTTAAATAATTTTAGATTCATAATTATTTCAAAAAATTTGTACTCCCGCTTTGTCTTGTACAAGCCTTTCAAATATTTATCTGAAATACGGAAAAAGTTACAGTATACTTACTTCCTGTTGTCACCTGATGTAAAGTTTCTTTTATTTACGTATATACATTTTTCAGATGGGTAAATATAAGGTGTATAACCAAAATCCAGGTGGTAGAAGAAAACGATCGTCCAAGTGTAAAGCAGCCCGCTTAAGATGGCTGAAAATGCAACAATTACCGCTGTAAGTTATAATACATTCAGTAGTGTAGCTAGGATATCTTTATGTGGCTTTTTATTTTGGAATATAAAATCCAAAAACAATGAAAGTATACCTATTAAAATGTCGCATATCCACCCACAAGAATTATACATTCTTCAGATGCCTTGAGAATAGAAAACCACAAATTACCCGACTCTCCACTTATGACTATTTGGAATTTATAAATATGATAATGCAAACTAAAAATATAAGTGTTTTCGCATTCTTCATAGAACTAGGTTAGTGTGGTTACCCTGAAATTATGACGTAGAAAAAAATTACTTAGTATTTTCTCAATGAATAGTTTTAAATGTACGTCAGAATAGCACATCTATACTGTATTAGAAATACTCGTCAAATTTGTAGGGTACATACATAACAATAACATTTACGTTTTTACCTCGTTGAATTTTGATAACTGTGTTTTACAAAATATTAGTAATTCTTTTGTAAAATTCTATAGGATTTCATAAGCTTTAGATTTTTTTTGACAACAATGCGAAGAATTTTTGTGCTATTTTGAACGAAGTACGCTCTCGGATGTGTCATATGGTTTTTATATAATTATTAAGTACTGACACTAAAAATGAGTAATTTTGCCTCACCTGCAAACAATGGTCCAAGCCTTCTAACTACACTGGTTATGCCCCTGTTACATTATAATTTCACAAATACACATATTAATTAGATGTCATAATAAAACCCAAACTTTTTCAGTTTGAAATCCACATCAGATAATTTAGACAAGCCTGGCCCATCAGGTTTGCAAAGATTACCTGAGGTAGTTAGTAATCCAAGTACTTTATCTGAAGAAACTTCCGAGCCAGAAACAATGAAGTCGCAGACTGAGACAAAGTATGCTAATTTGTATAAATAATCTAAATTATTATATCATTGTATTTCTTATTTAGAGAACTGTGAAAAATCAACCGAGGAAAGGTCACATACACTTTCAGATAATTGGTCATTTATACCAGAAGCAGACTATAATAGGTAATACATTGTTATTTGTATTTCATATCCATGTCGGAAACTATGTATAGGTAGGAAATTTATCTACGGGGTGATACATTTAGTATGTCAAAATTAGCTATAATGTGTTGTCCTGTATATATGCTAAATTGTGGGTTCCTAAAGATCTAATATTTTGTTTTATTTTTCAGAATAGAGGCTCGTGAATTATATTTCGAGATAAATCACTCTTATAAAGAACCAACTGTTAGTGGAAACCGCATTGTGAATTTGCAATATGTATTAAGTTGGTCCATAGATCTGCAATACCGACATTCCTAAATTTTTACTGGTGAAAAACTATATCTGAAAGAGGAATGTAACAGAGGATTAGGTCTAGTAAGCTGCCTTATGTTTGCATGTACAATGTGTGATAAGATAGACAAGCAATACACTGAAGATATTTCGCAAAAATCAAAAATTAATTATGGATTTGTTTGGGGTATTCTGGCAACTGCCAGTACACATGGCCATTCTCAGGAACTGTTTTTAGTTATGGATATACCTCCCATGACACTCTACCAATTTTAAAAAATTGAAGCTGAATTAGGCGCTGTAAGAAAATCTAATTGTTTAATATCTTACTTGACAGTTTGTTTAGGTATGGAAAGACAATCTTATGAAAGATTTGGAAGAAAATGGAAAAGTAAAGTTAGAGTTGAAACAAAACCTTGATGTCGATGCAAATGGAAATCCTGTCAAATCCTGTTAGCGATAGATAGAGTTAAACGGACATATGACTTTAATTATCCATTGCGGTTGGCGACTTTTGTTGATGAGAAAATCGCTGGGTTACTTATTAGTGCTAAATACAGAGAAACTTCATTCACAAAGTAGGTTTGGTACAATTTTCTATCTGAACATAGTTTTTTCATGATATATTTCTAGATTGGGAAAATTGATACTTGTGGAGTAGCAATCAGGTGCGGTGTCTATTGTACTTCGAAATTGAATCACGCCTATAAAAAAGAAGGTATATTGGCCCTTTTACAAGAAGCAAACCAAATATGATCAAACGTTGAAAGACGATAAGGAATATAACCAAGCCATTTGGATACTACATCCTGTGAAACGATGTATGTACGAGACAGACGCTGAATATTAATACAACTTGTAAAACATCATCAACAACGATACCATACAGTTAGTGAAAATGTAAATGCCACACTGTCTTTATTTACTGAAATTCTTTTTATTTACATTCGTACAGCATTGTAACCTCTAGTAATTTAAATTCCTGTAGCATAGTTGGTAATAAGTAACAGGTATATAGTAGTTATAGTTTACTAAGCTTGCAGCACATTATACTTAAGTTGCTGATTGTTAGAATACGATAATTTGTTACGTTGGAGATAGCCTCTTTTGCATTTTTTTCTTTTTTGCTCCATTTTTATTTAGCTACAAGTGCTTTAATTTTTTGTATTTGTTTTGTTTAAATTAAATTAAAGTAAATTAAATAGTTCTATTAGGCTAGTATAGTTGTTTATAAATGAAAGTTGCTCATTTAAATGTGCATTTTGATTTGGTTGGTGTCTCTGAAACATGGCTTACTTCATACGTCCCCAATACCTCTGTCAATATAAATGGGTATAATTTTTTTCATAATGATAGAGTGGGTCCAGGGGGTGGGGTTAGTGTGCACGTAAGGAAGGAACTTAAATGTCAGGTTATTTTGTTTGGTTTGCAATTGACTCGTATACTTGAACATATTTTGGATAATGTTTAAATTAAATCGCAAAACTTTTACTGTAGTCACAGTATACAGATCCCCAAACTCTAATCTACTTAGTTGTGTTGATGAACTAGATAATATATCATCTTATTTAGCACCAATGATGGATAATATAATATGTTTAGGTGATGTCAATGTGAATTTTTTCAATTTAAGTAATATTATCACACGCTGCATTGATTCCATATATTTATCAAGTGATGAATTATTTGTTCGTGCAGGTGTACTATTGATGCTGATATTGTTTCGGATCACAAATTAGTTTATTGCGAAATTAATGTTTATTTTGGTACCACAAAACCAATAAATGTAACTATTAGAAGTTTTTCTCGATTTAATCATGAAAGATTCTTTGCGGATTTGATTAGACTATCTTGGACTGATGTTCTATGGGAATCGAGTATTGATAAGAAAATAAAAATATTCAACTCCTATATTATAAAATTGCTTACACAGAATGTGAAACAGGCTATGTTCAAAAGTACCTATATACACATTATTGTAAATGTTACAACAATTGAACCTATTTTTATTTTCTTAGTTATTCATTAAAAATAAAACATTTGTAATAATTTTGTTTTAATAAAGCACACTTTACAGATAACAACTCAAAGTTATTTTGTATTGGAAATACCTTTTTTGATATTAGCATTTGATGAAAAATATTAAACCGAAGACCCCAAATATTCTATTAGTTTAAAATATTTATTGAAATAAACGTTTAGTCGTTTTTGACAGAGTTAATTTAATGTAACAAAATAGCTATTTTTTGACAGAATAAACCAAAAAGGAATTCTTTTATGGTTTATGCTTAAAGTTAGGTCTAGTTTCGTAAATTGTTTAATCCTAACTAAACTTTTACACTTTTATTTTTAATTTAGCCTAAAATATATTTCATAATTAGTGGGAGTTTTGAAGTTTATTGTTTATTATAATCATTTTTTGCCGGCAGCACAATTTGAGAAAATGTTATCACATCTATTTGACGTTACATGTGAACTTTGTATGACCAAAAAATGACGGAAGTCTGCTACGTGGGGGTAAAGAATGGGAACACTAATAAGTTGCCTATATATTTAAAGCTGATTTTGACACTTTTTAAATTGAAAATTAAATTACCATTGCAGACCCCTGGTGAAGATACACAAGACAACGAACGTCCCCAAAGTGAAGAGTAAAATGATGTAGGAAAAATTATCGTTTTTTGAGAACGTCCTCCCCCAGATCGTTCAAATTTGTAAATCATTTTGCTGAGTACTAAGCTCGCAACCTAATTTGTAACAAAATGTATCCTATTTCCCTGCGATGGTTTCACTATTTTAATAAACATTACTCTTGCTAACATGATGCAATATTTTGCTTATATTGAATATTGTAGAGTATCTAGTTACGTTTTGGGATACGGTACACTCCTTTTTTTTTTTAAAAAAACTATTATAACATAGTATAAGCTTCACAAAGTAACACTGCTTTAATAATTTACTTATCGCTTGTAAACATAAACATAGAAGTTTACAAACAACCATGGATGTTGAGGTTATGTCATTTTTGGCTTCATAAATATTCGCATTTAATCCAATCATTATTATATTACACTCATCAAAAGGTAATTCACCATATATTATTAGTTTACTTTATTTCAATGCGACAAAAACAAAGTCCAAAATAATTCAATTTGAAATATTCTAGTTTTAAACCTTATTCTACACATCATTAACGGTGCCATCTTCGGCGAAAGTCGTGAACAACTTCTATTAAAATAGCGTACAATTAATGTAATAATTCAATAAAACCCATTCAGTACACTACGGCTATCATGATCAATATTTTTGAATTTTTTTTTAACAGAACGATTATACATGTATTCTGCTATCCAACGAATGCTTTTTTTTATATACAAATTGATTCTGTTAGATGTAGTAACTAAAATAAAGTAAGTGAATTTTAACATTACTTTAACAGCTATTTCTTGCTTATTACTCCACTTTAGAAAAAAAAGCAAACCTTCGTTAGAAAGTACAAAGTTTTGTGAGTCTAATGGTGAAGTTACATTTTGCATATTTTCAATCTAACAAAAGTTATTTACCAAACAGAATAACCTGTTTTTGATGGATTTTAGGCAGCCAACCATACACCTGATCGCGCCCTTAACCCTCTCTCTTTACGTTTAAATGCATTCCTTCAAACTTTCAACAGTTTAGCTCCACACCACCTCCCGCATTTCAAATTTTAGAGATCAGAGTAGTTTATAGTGTTGTGCTTTGCTAGTGCTATTTTACGCCTGAGTTTTGTGCTGCTTCTCGAGCAGAGATATTGTGGGAGAGGCTGAGGATTACGGGAGCGTAGCCCACTTATAATTCTGGCCACAATTTTTGTCAGAATTTTGTGCCACGTCAGTGCTGTTTTGTGCCGTAATCCCGAGATTTGTGCTGCTGATAAAGTTTTTAATAAAAGGAAACCTAATCCGCGCCAATAAATAATAACAAATAAATCAAACACCCCTACTAAATCAAATCAATTAAGTAAACAAAAAAAAATAAAATAGAGTGAAACTGCGCATCCCTTCAGGACTTAAAAGTTAGTGCTTGTGAGACTCCCCAAGACGTTTAGTTCACACCCCCCAGGGTTTTAACAGTACATTTTCAACTCCCCTTAGAAGTAAGATACAAATAGATGTAGGCAGACGACCAGTTCTTCGGATGCTGGAGAAATTTATATTGAGATAAGAATAAAATTGTGGCGGCTATACTCGCATAAGCATTGATTTGTATTAATAAGGAAATTTTGAAGTAATTTAAGGAGCACGTTTTTGTATGTAATGGCGCTAGTCGTTATAATGTTTATACGAGTGCAACTGATAATTTGGGTGATGCTTTTGCTAATTTATGCACTGCTACATACTTATGCTTATTTAGATATTTATTTATTTATATATTATATAGCATTTTATATTTATATTGTACATTTATATTATATTTATTTATATTTATTTTTGCATGTACTTTATTATTTTGTGAGTTGATTTGTTTTGATTAACGTTCTGCCGCCTATTTTAGCTTATTTTAAGCATAATAGAAAGAATATAATATTTAAAACTCACATAACTGGTTTGTCCATAATTCGAAGCAGGTAATAAATCCTGTTGGAAAATTAAAAATGGTGTTTTATATTCAAAGCCGCGTATTTATTGGTTATATTGTATTAATTGGAACTAGTTTGTAGCATATGTTGGCTCTAAATAATTTTGTTTCATTTGTTGCATTAACAGCGGTTTAAATTGAATTACATAAGTTATATTTTGTTAACAAGACAGCAAATGGTTGTTTTATAAGTAGTAGAAACCTATCCTTGAATCCGTATTTTTGTTTAGGTAAGTTCTACATATAATTCGTTGATATTTTTTATCTGTTGCATTTAACATTTGTATAATACAATAATAGAACAGTTTATCTAAAATTGTTTATTTTAGTCTGGGCGTTACATAATTTTACTATTGGATATTTTAAAAAGAAAATACTTTTCAGATTGTTTATTTTGGAATAAACATAATTACTATTACAAATTAAATTACGAGAGGTTGTTGGTAATTAAACAGAAAAAGAAAAGAGGACTATCTACATTTTGTTATTTTAGTATCATGATTCTGTAGTCGTTAAAACGTGGATAAAAAGGAAATTAATGGCGTGTTTTGTAAATCTGGTATGTTTGGCTATGCTGTCGCAATGACCAGTTCTTTTTGTAATATTGTTTTTGGCTCATTTTTATTCTACCGGCATAGCAACGCAGCTTTTTTGTTTAGTCTAGTCAGAACCCATAGAGGGGTAGTCGTTCTAGCGTCTTGTACATCGTTCACTAGGGCGAGAATGCTCTAGTTTTTATGCGTTGTAGAGCACTTATTACTTGCTGCACAGTTTAGTTATACGTGGAGCGGAATTGCTAGCCAGAAAACTAGGTGGTGATTAGCCATTATACTAATTAATTTTTGTGGAATACTTGTTTAATACATTACAGGTTATAACCCTGTTTTTAAAATATTTTTCAAATTTTTAATTATTGCTCATCGTACCCCCATTGTCAAAAGAAATTTTAAGGTAAAATATTTTTTAGGTCCGATATGGAAATTAGTTTGTTGTAACTCTAAAGCCTTATTTTTGTTCATTTTTATATCATTTGGATTAAAACTTGTTAAGTAAATTGCACTTGTAAATGTCTAGGCTTTCTGATTTTAATTTGATTAGTAAAAATGTTAATGTAATCCTTTTGGTCAATTTTTAAATTTGCGCAACTGCTATAAATGGAAGGAAGATTGTATTTATAATATAAATTAGTTGGAGAATGATAGGAAAAGCTAGGGATGAATTTAGGTTGAAGATAAATAAATTACTTAGACCAGGAATGACAACTTTGTAAGTTTATACAGCAGGAACAAATAGCTGGATTCACTATTAATATATTTGGCATTTGCTTAGAAATTTGAATTCATTTCTAATATTAGTTAGCTAGATTTGGATAGTTTTAAGACGACCCTTCAGGTCGCACCGGTAAGCAGAGCTGGCAGCTGCTATCCGGTATTACGGACCTCTCCCCTTTCATTTTGCTTGAGTAATTGTTGATAGGACACTCCAAAATCAACGCTAGATATTTAGTTAAACCGCAATTTTAGTTTTAGTTCAGTTTGGAGATTTATATTTAGGATCGATCAATTTTGAAGTTATATTAAATCTGAAGCACGTTTAATTTCGGGTTTAAACCCAATGTAGTACGTTCGGGTGGAGCATTGGGGACGTGGCCGCAAGCATAGCGGCCCTTAATTAAATTATAATGACAATGTTTCCGTCTAGAATTGTAAGTGGGCGGAGCTCTCGTTTCTTCAGCCCCTTCCACAATATTTCTGCTTAGAAAGCAACACAAAACTCGGGGTTACCAGCACAAAACAGAATTAACGTGTCACAAAATTCTGACAAGATTATTGTCCAGTATTGTAAGTAGGCGGGGCTCCCGTTTCCTCAGTCCCTCCCACAATATCTCTACTTGGGAAGCAGCGTCAAACTTGGCGCTACCGGCACAAAATAGCACTAACGCGGCACAAAACTATATAATACTCTGGTTTCAAAAATTTGAAATGGGAGGGAGCCAAGGAAATGGAGCCTAGATTACAGGTATCATATTATGTATGTATAGTATTTACATGTATGCTAATACAAAAAGTTCGACTGCTTCGCGGTTTGAACAGGGATTTCTCTATTGCAAATCAGTACGATTTCCCATGCACCACAGCTCTTAATATTTTTGGTACATTATCGACGTTGCGCCCAACCTATAGCAGTAGACTACATAGTAAAAACTATATATAGAAACCTTGGTAATTACCAATAGGAACTACTATACTTTCCGTATTCAAAACTTGGATTTAGTTATTCAATGCATGACCGTTTTTAAATTAAAAATAAATATGTATACCCAGAATTAATATATTGAACGCAAAAACTTTTTGCATATGTAGTAGTAGGAAATGCACAAATCTATAGAAACTACAAATTTTGAAAACATAATCGCATGCAATATTCCGTTGCTGACTCGGAAAATGTTTTTCAACATTAGTACAATCTCGTCCTATGGCTGCACTTTGAAATAAAGAAAAGTATTAAAAATTTTACGAACAAACGAATGTTCAAACATTTCTTACTCTGTGAGTGTCTTTCTCACCATGCATCTGAATTTATTTACGTGTTGTGCACTCATACGACGTTTGGTACGTCATACACATAACTGTATTGTCATCAAGCTACATCACGCATCCTGCAATGATGAGCTTACATGAGTAACAACTATAGTTTCGTTAAACTGGAATTACTACTTATATTAAGATATCTCCGTCTAGAAATAAATAGTCAAAGGCTATCCCTGAACAATATTTACATTGGCTTTTGGGATCCCTTCACACCACTTTTAATAAGCTTTGAATTTTACCCATTTCTTCCTCTAAAGTATATCGTTTTTAACTCCTAGATATCTATAAATTAATATACTTACTGCCTACCGTTTTTAACCCAACTTTCATTACTTCAAGTTCAAACTGAACATCTGTTTCAATTGCTTTATTCCTTGTCAGTATGCATCTTGTGGTTCTATGGAAAGGGATTGCCTTTAAGTAGTGAACTATTTTGCTTGTTTGGAAAACGCTAATGTACTTGCACAAGCTCCTTCAACTCCACCACCAACAATTGGGCATCACTATGCAAGTAAGAATAGATAGGGGCTGCAGATAACGTTTACCTTGTACTTTTTTACTATCTTCGTCATTACCGTCATTACGACAATTGTAGTTATTTTCACTGGCGTTATAATCACCAAACTATTTGTTCGACAACCTTAAAAATTTAGACATGGAAACAACATCTTCTGTGGTGTTAGCAATTGTCATAATTTTCATAATCGCATTCAAGTTTGCGTAATATGAAATGCTGTTGTAAAGTTTTGGTCGTATACAAAATATTACTTTAAGGATACGCGGCAAACCAAAATCTATTGTTCATGTTGTTGTGGCATTTGATTTCTATTTTAACCAATGGTTTCTTTCAAGAACAGTTGTTAGTTGTATAATTCAAGTCTTTCTGTTTGTTTGAGACATCGACACGTTAGTTTTAGGCAATCTGCCATCGTAAATACTTTAGCAATTGCCGGTCTTTGATATGCCTTGGATTTGCTCAAATTCCAGTGGAACAAATATAGGATATACTACGCAAGCGGGGCCATAGCAAAAGTTTCTTAATTTTGTATGCTTTTTCTTAAGACCGTTTAAATTTGAATTTGAGGAGAACGACTACTTCCCTGTGTAGCGACCCTTATAGAAAGGTCCTTTTAAACAAGAGCTCCAATGAATGTTCATTGGACTATACCAAATTAATTGGTCTTCCGTTTGAGATAGACGGGCGTAATCAACATCAAGGTCTTGGTAGAGTCAGGCTGACAGAATAGAATGGGTTTCGTCAAAAATCTTAAATCTGCTTTGAAAATCTCCATCTGTGAATCTAACAGGAAGCATAAGCACTTGCTTGATGTATTGGTCTAATGGCCGGACTCATAGTCAGCTAAAAAGTAGATGCGGATACAATTCCCGCTATGTCAAGAATTTTTCCATAAAAAGTTCTTACTTAAACCTGAGGAAATGTGCTGTCCTAGTTTGTTAGATGGAGCCATATGACACAGCAGTTAGTGCCTCCTGGTATATCTAAAAAGAATAATAATAGAAAAGAGAAAAAGCAAGAAAATTTATAATGTCTTAATCATGTGGGTGAATAATGACGCACTAATTAGATATCTTCTAAAGAAATATGCACATAACAAAAAATGTTACACGTATCAGTAGATCTATTTACAATTTTTTAGTGTTCTTGAAACTTAAAAATATTTAAAAAATGTTTTGCTAGAAAAATGTGATTGTGAATCACCGGTATATGGATTAAAAAACTTAAACGGGACAATCGGTGCCTTTTTATAACAATACCATTAATTCCCACCCTCCACGTTCGATTTTTGCTTCAAGCTGATAAATAACCATCTTGAAAGCAAATATCTATAACACATTTACTCAAATATAGATATTAATAAAAATTAAAAAATTAATTATTAATATATGTAGCAGCGGTCGCATGTCGCTGCCTTGATTTTTATAAATTCAAAAATGTTTACCAGGTATAGTATCAGGAAACAGCATATTAACCCGCAATTTTTTCTTAATAAAGCTATACATTTTACACATGTAAATAGCTCTAACAAAGGCACTCCTAAGAAAATACATATCACATCACTTTGTCCTATTAGATTAACGTAGTGGCGGCCGCAATTACAGATATTTTACTTTTTGCTCCCTAAGTGGCAGTTGAAGGGGTCGTAAAATTGTCATATATTGTTGGTAAGTCATAATATATTCAATATTTGTGTCATTTAAGATTTTATGTTTTTAAAACGTACCACCGGTCGCACTGTTTAAAGAGTAATACTTTCATGATAGGTTATTAATATTAAACCTGTAGGTACAGTTACTGCGCAAAATTTCCATGAACTAATATGGTAGTAGTAGAATCTCGAGCTATGTAGTCATTATTTATTATTCCTAACTAGTTACATGACAAAATTTACCAATGTACATTGTTAAATATGTAAATAAATTCCTGTGAATATTTTTAAATAAACTGGCTAATTTCCGTCGTCCCCGAGTCGCGCCTGCG
Organism: Platerodrilus igneus; assembly: GCA_036346225.1. NCBI lineage: Eukaryota > Metazoa > Arthropoda > Insecta > Coleoptera > Lycidae > Platerodrilus > Platerodrilus igneus. The sequence continues at coordinate 12,677,680 of JARFIW010000791.1, forward strand.
CGGAGTGAATGGCGCAAGTGCGCGCGGTGTGATACGACGTGATTAGACTACGAGACCTATGAAGCCGAGAACATCTGCCTGCATCGTGCGTGAGTTCCTTTTTTCTTTTTAGGGGCGTTCCTTATACCTGGTTGTTCCTTCTCATCTCATTTACGAACGAGTATGGAGGATAGACGGATAAATTTGGAGTCAACAATGGCCGATGTGACCTACAACGAGATGGCCCTGGGATTTGGCGGTGAGGTGCGATTTAAGTGAGTACATTGCTTTTATTTATATTGTAAATGTAAATTTGATCATTGTATCACTTTTAAACGTGTTTTGTATTTGATTCAATTTGCCGCGTAATTAAGTTATATTAAACAATTGCGTAATAATATGAAACGCGGGAACCGTAACAAACTTTGTAGCGGCAGTCACAGTAACGGCGGCAATTTTAATGCGACTGGTGCTACTAAATATTTAACCGCCGCTACTGCCGACACGTAGTTGCATTTTTGAAATATGACCTATTGTTTTTATATTTTGATTTTAAGTTTTATTTAGTCTTAAAAAGAAAAATCTATACAGGGTGTTTTTTTTAAGTGGGAGGTCACCTGTATATGGAAGACCAATGGTAGAAAGAAGCTGAAAATTTGCACTAGGAGGTTATCCAATGTGCCCTACACGTCTAAAATAGTTTCGATACGTTAGCACTTCCGGTTATACCGGAAGTAAATATTACTATCGTTATTTTAAATAGAACACCCTGTATATTTATGCATTTTCGAATTCCTTGTCGAATTTTATGTGAACTCTTATAACACAACCATACCTCTATCTAATGCCGTTTTCGAGATATTTTGACTTTTAGTAGATTTTTGACATTTGCACGCTGTCACATAAATTGGAATAACTAGAAATTGAACGAACTTACAAAATTGTTTTTTTGCAATCACAATCATAATACTTGATATTATTTCTACGTGCAAAGAAAATCTGATTACAATGTACAGGGTACTAGAAAATTCATTTTATAATTTGACTAATCAAATGTCAAATATTCCTTTTTTTTTAAATGGAACCTACCATATTTTGTTATATTAATCGATTCTATGGAAAAAAATACCTTAGGTATGTAATTACAACAATCCATTTATTGTAAGCCGTTTTTGAGTTATTTGCATTAAAAGAGAAAATGCACTAGTTCAGTAACATAATAACATTTGCTACTATCAAGTAGCTTTTGTCCGATACATTAACAAAAGAATAATTGGTTATTTTTACGAAACGTCAAATGTAGATAATTCTACGCAGATTGCAATTCCCGTACTGTAGTTATTTATGAGGGTTAATCGAAACTTTACAAATCAAGATTATCTCAAAATGATAATTATTTATGGCGAATGTAATAGATTTCTTCGAAGAACTGGCGATATTTTTCATCAAATATTTTGTTATATTAATCAATTCTATGCAATTAATATCTTAGTACTTAGAAAGCAGGAAATGCTTTTGCACATTTTAGTTGCCAAAAATGGCAGCGCAAGAACATTTTTTGAAAAATAATGTATAAAAGCTACACAAACATGGAACAATGTATTTCATCTAACAATATTTTACCTAAAGAAAAATAAATAAAAATATAAGAAGTTGTTTATAAATGTTCTATTTGGCGGCCATTTTGATCCAAGCATTTTAAAATGCGTCTTTTAAACTCTTCATTTGTTGCCTTTTGTATTTGCTCTGGACTTAAAGAATTTAGAGCATTTAATACTCGTCTTTTGCAATCTTCCTCAGTAGTAGGAGCGTAGGAGAAGACCGTATCTTTTACATACCCCATAGAAAAAAATCTAATTTCTAAATATCGTTCCCCTGTAAAAAGTATTCATCGAGAAGAAAAAGAATTACTAAAACAATATGTACTTTACCGTTTAAATTTTCCTGGTAAAACACTACACATACAATTCGCGAATCTCTAATAGCACAATAAACGTTAAAAGACCATTTTTCCTGAAAATTTGTTATGTATGCTTGTTGAGGATTTTCTGTGGAACAATGGTGTGAATTATGTCGGTTAAACACTCTGTTTTTCGTAAACATTGCTTCATCGCTCCAAATAATATTTTTCAAAAACAGTTTATCCTATTGCGTTCTAAGTAATACAAATTCGCAAAACAACATCCTTCTTTCGAAATCGGTTTCCTTAAGGTGCTGAACAGGATAAAGTGACCAACTTTTAAAATTATTTGCTTTCAAAATATTGTATATGGAACTACGGCTCATTCCTATATCCTGTACAGCATTATTTAGTTAAGCTCTGCTGCATGAAAATATGCCAATACATTAGTAACTCCAATTACTTCCTCCGTCACGGTGCTGGTCCTGTTCTTCTTTGTAATAAATAATTCATTATTCGCACAGTTTTCAAGAAGCCTAACATTCGGCGCTGGCTTTTCAGGAAATTTTTGATGAAAGACATCGCAAGTTCTTTGAAGAATTCTGTTGCATTCACCATAAATAATTATCATATCGAGATAATCTTGATTTGTAAAGTTTCGATTAACCCTCATAAATAACTACAGTACGGGAATTGCAATCTGCGTAGAATTATCTACATTTAACGTTTCGTAAAATAACCAATTATTCTTTTGTTAATGTATCGGACAAAAGCTACTTGATAGTAGCAAATGTTATTATGTTACTGAACTAGTGCATTTTCTTTTAATGCAAATAACTCAAAACGGCTTACAATAAATGGATTGTTGTAATTACATACCTAAGGTATTTTTCCATAGAATCGATTAATATAACAAAATATGGTAGGTCCCATTTAAAAAACGGAATATTTGACATTTTATTAGTCAAATTATAAAATGAATTTTCTAGCACCCTGTACATTGCAATTAAATTTTCTTTGCACGTAGAAATAATATCAAGTATTATGAATGTGATTGCAAAAAAACAATTTTGTAAGTTCGTTCAATTTCTAGTTATTCCAATTTATGTGACAGCGTGCAAATGTCAAAAATCTACTAAAAATCAAAATATCTCGAAAACGGCATTAGATAGAGGTATGGTTGTGTTATAAAGGTTCACATAAAATTCGACAAGGAATTTAAAAATGCATAAATATACAGGGTGTTCTATTTAAAATAACGATAGTAATATCGACTTCCGGTATAACCGGAAGTGATAACGTATCGAAACTATTTTAGACGTGTAGGGCACATTGGATAACCTCCTAGTGCAAATTTTCAGCTTCCTTGTACCATTGGTCTTCCATATACAGGTGACCTCCCACTTAAAAAAAACACCCTGTATATCTTCTTTAATATTGCCCGGTTTCACGTGTATCTTTTACACTAACCTGGTAATTAGAGCTGGAAAAACGATTCAGAACAGCATTTACTTTTCTTTGCAGCTCACGTGCACTTAAAAAATCCTGTCAAAGCAAAAAAAAAGTGCCGCGGAAATTAGGATTTATAACTGAGAAAAGCAAAGAGAACGAAGAGATAAATGCGAGAAAATCAGTTGGAGGCGAAAAGGAATTACTATAGAAAATATAAACAGCAAAAAGGACTTTGGAAGAATTTGGCAAATATGACAGAACGAGAAGCTAGGAAAGTAAGACGTCAAATAAGAAAAAGAACAAGACGTTGTCGAGAAAATATAAAGTTAGCTGCTAAAGCAAAGAGTATATTAGAAGATACTCCATCTAGTACTCCCAGCACACTGAGAAAAGGATTTTGTTGCTTCAACTGAAAATTAGCTGATTCAATTAGAATTTTGTATATAAACAATGATCTATATGCATTAAATAGAACATAATAAAATGTTGGAAAACCGATTTTGAAGCAAACAAACCTAAATTTGCACCACAATAATTATGGCATTTACTCAAATCGCTATTAATGTAACTTGAATGTTGGGTATCGTTACTTCAATTGCTTGTAGGTTTGATTTGAATTATTTAATACTTTTATCAAATAAACTGTTATGTTAAATCAACACTTTGAATATCCCACTTACATATAAAAATCATTGAAGCAAATACTTGAAATGGTTTGCAGCATTAAAACAAACTATTCAAATTTTTCAACTAACCAAAAAGCGTCATTGGTTTAACTAACCTAAATGTTGAGTAGATAATAATTATTAAGGTAAGTGGCTAATAAGGGTTCAAATAATAACATTTTTGGTTTAATCAAACTTTTATTGTGTTCACTTGAAACATTTAGCTGTCAAATCAATCATTTCGTTGCGTTGTACATTGTTTAGATATAGAATTAGTTTAAACATCCAAGGTAGTTTGATTCAATATCCAGGTTGATCGATTCTGATTTAATGCTATTATTTTAATCAATTTTTAATACAACTTGGCGATCAACAAATGAGTTTGTTCATCCCTAACAGATTTTAAAAAAATATTGATTTAAAATAACTTTATTCAGTCACATTATCAAGTTGAATATGGAATCAGATCTCACCTTGAATGCTACATTAACTCTAGTTCATAATTTCAGTTAAGCTCCACTTCAATTTTATAAAACTGACACTGATTATTGAAAGTTTGTTTATTCCTTGTGGTTGCCATTGGTCTTTGAAGTTAAACGTTCGCTTATATAGTTGAATGCTAAAAACAACTGCATTTAGTTACGGACAATTGAGACCAATTTATATGAAGGTACTTACGTATTTTTAGACGAAGAGATTTTGTTTAAACATAGTACAGCATACTAAATTTATCTTACATGTATTTTTACAGTTAGTTGAAATACTTTTATGGAAACTAACACAATAAACAATGCGAAGTAACGCTTGACGCCATGTTTGCATGTCGCAGTCGAACGTTAGCAGTATATTAAAGATATAATGTGCACGCGCTGAACATTCAATACGCAACATCGGAGACGTACTAAATAGCGTTGCATTCAACAAATAACCCGACGTTTGATTTGGCAATCGTAGTTTATTTAAATCAACAAGCTAGAGTACGTTTGTTTCAATGTTCAGTTTGTCACAAAACGTGTTCATTTGACACTTTTTTCAGCATTCATTTAACTAAAATGGATTTTTTTCAACATTAATGTAGTATTGGACTAAAATATGGAATTTGTTGACAATATTAGTTTGTATTAAATACGACTGATGTTCAATGAAATTCACTTTTGCATTCGTTTATTAATCAACTGTTATTATGCATTCAAACAAACAAATTTAAGTCAACTAATTTTTGATGTTAGTTTAACCATCTGCAAGCGGTTCAGTGGATATAGTTTCGTTTAGAACGACTAAAAAATACTTGATCAAATGCTTTACTCTTCAAAACAACAGAATTGGTTGTATCAACCAAATCACTTTTCTCAGTGCAGTAGAGACCAAGTAGAATTGCCAAACGTTTTATCCGATTGGGTCGGTTCGTATAAAAAAGCTGTGGATCGTAAAAAAAATACTTTCAAGAACAAAGGTATACATTGAATTGTTAAAAACAAAAAAAAGAGAAGATATGCAACGTAAACGAGCAGAGCGCTACAAAAAAAAATACGAAAGACCTAAGAAATTTGTAAAAACCCAGTCAACCCCGTCTCCTGGCACAAAAATTAAATCGCTGTGTGGAAACGCTGAGGTGCCCACTCCTGTAAAAAGAAGACATTTTTTCAGATATTGTAGTAACACATTTGGAAAAAAAGAAGGAGGAACTGAAAGCAAATCTGATAATACAACGCCAGTTTTCAAAATTCGTTTCACCTATTGAACTCAAAAAAAAGATTGATTAAAGAAGTTGCTTCTTTAGTGTCTTTCAAGATGTATATAAAGCTGTTACAAACTCCGAAAGAAAAAGACACCCCAAGAAACTAAGTCTTGGTATGCTTGTAAAAGCTTTTTAAAACAAGACGTAAACAGTAGGATGTGTCCAAGAAAAAGGGAAACCAAAACCAAATCAAAAGCTAAAGTCCAAAAAGTTCGTTAAAAAAACTACATATGAATTTTTGCAGGTCACATAACATTAAAATCTGCTACACATTATTCAGAAAACTAAAACCTTTTTACATTGTGCCTCCAAAAGCTACTGATCGCGATACCTGTTTGTGCACAGAGCATGCAGATATGGAATTAGTAGTTAACAGACTCTGTTATCTGAAAGTTTTGCCCACTACTGCTTTAACAAAACTTTTTTATGTGACTTATTGCGGTATTGAGAGTCTGAGTTGTATGTATTGATTTAAACGAATTTGACATTAACTAATCTATAATGTACAACCAGTGGACTAAGAGAAAAGAGGACAGAATGATAAAGAACAAAAGAAAAGTCATACTACTTACAACAAAAGTCACTTTCGACTGTTCTTTAAAAGAGCTTCTTGACATCTTTTGGCAAAAACTAAACAATATTATAGCTCTTACGTATGATATACATCATCAATAAAAACAAATGGCTGACTTAAAAGAATGTATGGGCACTAATGAAATCATAATACACATGGATTTCTCGGAGATTTTGTTACAAAGTATGCTTGTAAACCACAGGCAGTGCACTTTGGTGCTTCAAAAATACAACTGTCTCTTCACACGGTTGTGTGCCGTAACAAGAACCTGCCCAATGGGACACAATCATTCTGCACATTACAATCTAACCATGTGCATTCTGTATTTGGAGTGTGGGCTCACCTGGAACCGGTCTTAAAGTTCATAAATGAAACGTACCTAAACATCGATATTGTCCATTTTCAATCAGATGATCCTGGATCACAATATAACAACAAAAATAATCTGCATTTTCTTCTTCATCAGCTCCCCAGGTTTTGGCTCAACATACAAAAATTGACATGAATTTTTTTGATTTCCGGTCATGGAAAAGGCCCTATAGACGGAATAGGAGGCACTACCAAAACAGCCGATACAATTGTTCTTCACGGGCATCATGTTGTAAGCAATTTTGTCCCACGTTGGTGGTGACAGCGTAGCTATAAAAATCGAGGTTGAAGTTTTATTTAACCGATCGAAAATTCTTATATAAATGCAACAAGTCCCGGGTAAAGTTAGGATAAAAAATGGCTTTTAGAAAAAAACTCTTGAAACACTTTTAGCTAACTGGATTTTGACCCGCAGTCGCATGAGATTGGGTCAGTGAGTTTATTAAAGTTGGAAAATAAAATAAAAGACCCCACCTAAATTTTTATAATGCAACTAACTGAATCAACTTGCAAAAAAGGAAAATTTTGAAACCTAAATTATCACTAACCCTTTGAAATACAAAGTTTGAATACCACAAATATGTTACTTACTTCTGGTCGTCTATTTCAATGGACTGATAAAGTTCTACGACGGCTCTGAAACATAAACACTACCAACATACATATCATTTATATCTTATAATCCTGTATGAACACGAAATTTTTATTTCAATTTCAATTTGTTTTCAACGTATCATTATATGCATTCAAAGCGAGTGAAATCTTCCAACTACCTTAGCACTTTTGATGAAATTTAATAATTCTCCAATAATAAACTGAAGTTAAAAATAATTCTATATTCTTTTTTAAGACAAATTAAAAGCCATTATAATTGTAAAATATTAAAACAAAATTCTTATTAGTGTAGTTTCCATGTTTTACATAGAGAGAGTAAAACAAAATTTTAAGCTTTGATTACTACTAAGTCTTAATATGATTTGTGATTTTATATTACAACATTTATTTTAATAATTAATAGTCTAAGGTAGCGCTACGAAAGACCTTACATTTCTTTGAGGATTACTCATCTTTCAACAAAGTTATTAAATATGAACCTTCAGCTTAACCTTCACCTATGTGGTTTTAGGTTTTATTAAGTGATATAATTTGTGGTATACAAGATAAACAGTATCACTAAGAATGAATATTAAACTTGACTTTGTAACTAACAAGTGACAATTACATATCTGTACATCATACCTTTTTTTATGAAGTCTGTAAATTTTACGAATAATTTATAAATTTGAGCACATCATTAATTGTATAAAATAGTTCAATAAGTTATAAACATCAGGAATTTAGAAAGTGGACAACCCTTTTTAACAAAATATGTCACAAAATTATTCACGAACGAACAAATAGTTGATCCATGAGGTAACTTACAACCTTTCAAGAAATCACTACATATATACGGCATGAGTCATCGTAAAACGCAGCATAAGCTTAAAAAATAAATGGTCTTACCAATTGGCGGCAAATGACTTGTTAACTTTTAACCATATGTTGTTCAACCAACAATTCACAGTACGTCTACATGCAAACCGGAAATCCAATTTTGTCCAACATAACTGCATACAAATTTATATAATAAATGGGTTTTATGAAAGTAAAATTTGACTTGAGCATAAACTAGTTACACTATAATAAATTCCATTATAAAATTAAATTAATTTCATATTCACACAAACCGTTGCGAAGATAGAGTTGCATTAACACATGAGTTGTCTTAGATAACTTTTAACTATCTGCTTATTCTATTTCGGCGTTTTCACCAGAAAAACTTAATTTCCGGCGCCACCTTGCCTGTCTGATATCAGCAAGCGACTTTTTACTTCAACGAGAAAACGAAAAGTGATCACCTGTCACGATTAGACGATCGAACTCAGATATCTTAGATATTATAACTAAAGAGCTAAGAGCACGCGAAAATGGTTTGGAAATGTGTTATCAGCTGGAACCATATAATACGTTGTAGATTGTGATTTCAATTGGAATTGTAGTGTACCTTGAAATTTGTTGGGCTATTGAATATACAAAGCTACTAGTATCAATAATAGAATAAACGATGTTAAGTAAATACTAAAATTAGCGAATTTATAGCGGTAATGTCGACAAATAATATTGCTAGAAATTTGAAATGTTACAATATTGCCTGTACCAAAGACTTAATCGATAAAGTTGGATTAAGATGTCTTAAAATACGTTTGATGGAAGTTAGTCCAGATGACATATATAAATGGGAATCCTACTTGCCAGAAAAATTACCAGTTCTGAAAGGAATTCAAAACGTACATCAAATTGTATCGGCGAAATGCAGTCCCTTTAGAATTGAGATCCGAAGCCTGTCATGTACAGAATACCTTTTTAAAGCCTGCAAACATTTTAATATTGTTGACGGTTTTATGTCCTCTGAAAGTTGTACTGCAAAATATATTTTCTATGATAATCAACAGTATATCCTCGATCATAACGTTGTACGGCGGATTTCCAATGACGGCCAACAGCCGCTGTCCAATGAGAGCCCTTATCAAATCTTCGATGAGGGTCAGCAGCAGTAGATCCTTGATAATCGCCAGCAACAGATCTACATTCACAACGAACAGCAAATTTCAAATGGCGATCAACAGCGGATTCCCGATGATAATCAACAGCAGCAATGTAGTGGAAGTATCCTTTTTATACAAGGTAAAAACAAATATATACACTACCATTTATCGTACTATTATATTTCCTCGTCCTCTTGCTTCTCTTCTTCTCACCTTTTTCCAGCCGATGACCATTCCTTCTAACCTTGTTCTCCAACCTTTCCATCCACACCCAATTCTCCATTAATCTGGCACGTTTTAATTACGTCCTATATAATATCTACTAACTTTTGTCGAGTGTCACCTTTTCTGTATATTCGCCAACTAATCTTCATCACTATTTATTTACATTTGCTGTTTAACTTACGTTCCTGATATTCATAATTTATCTACTTACTCGTGTTCTTGATTCATCTAACATCTATTTTATTTTTTTTGACATTATATTATAGGAACAATTCATATTTGGAATGGTACAGTAGTTGTCGAAAACGTGGATAACAACCTGCAGTCGCCAAGTATTGGCTCCTATGTCGCAGTGATCTACGACTCGACATGGTTCTCAAGTAAATAACCACTTATGGCAAAGATTTTTACTGACGTAGAAAATACAAGTGATTTAGTGATAATGAAGTTCTTTATTTTTAGGAGTGATTGAAGAAGTACACGGCAACTTGCTTTATGTTAACTTCATGTCAAAAACGATTAGTACTTTTACTGGCCACATATGCCCGACCGTCAAGTGTTGAGAGCAAATACAATTCTCTGCGTCATTAAGCAAGAACCCAAAAAAGATTCATCTAGAAATTATGCATTTTCAAATTAAATGATTGATGACCTCTGTCTTAAGGAGATCAGCCAAATGTCCCATTTAAGTTTTTTTACCCATAAATTATAGTTTCTAGATGTTTCCTGTCACACTCGTATTTTTGAGACTTTTGCATCATTAGTATTTTTTATATAATCAAAATAAGGTTACATTTAAGAGGTTTCGTGTAATATTACAAAACATGTATATGGTTTTATACTCCTTTCGATTCATTTCGACCCAATTCTTCATAAGAGATTACATTTATAATCTTCTACCATAATACACAGTTCATAAAAGCAATTTTAGACTCCTATGTAGACGACAGGACGGTATTTTGTATTTGTCTTGAAAGACGTGATAAGCGCAAAAAGTTTTGCTATTTACTATACGGAGACGACATTCTACGCGCTAATATTGAGTAATATTGTGAAGCGGTGACATCAATAGGTTGGTGAAAGAACACGCATTAATCATTACTTACTGCAATTCGTTCTCAATATAAAGGCTATTGTTAGAAACTGCCGCAGAAACTGCTTACGATCTATAAGACTCACTGAGGTAACCTCATCTCAAATATTTTATTACCTAGCGCCATCTCAGCCAAACAGCTTTTCAAATCACTGACTTGTAAAATCCCTATATTTTTTTGAAAACTTGTTACTATTTTAGAAATAATGTTTTCTCCTAAAGTCGTTATTGTCAGATTTTGAAAGCACTTTGATGGTGTATGTACTAAAAAGCTCTGCAGCTATGGATTCTTACTTTTCCGGTAAGCTTTAACGTGGAAAAAGATATTGGAAAACGATTTCTGATTAGTTTTATCATCTCCGTACTCAGAAGTAAATAAATGCTAATCGATTTTAGTACGCTTGTAAATATGAATGCCCTATAACAACACTTTCAGTTAAAAACTACAATTTTTCAACTAGCTTTTGTGTAACTAAAATGCAAAAGACCAAAAATATAAACCACGCTGAGCTTCAAACCAGATAAGTGTTATTTGATACCAGCAAACATTTTATACGAGTATTAAAATGACTTGTAAAGATTTGGAAAATATATACAGAAAATGCTAGATTGCCTAGCTGATGTTATGAAATAGTGCTTATCCTTATCCTAAAAATCTTTGTACGTCACAGTTCTATGACCGTCAAAATTCTGTATCGGGAAAAGACCATAGAGTTGTCAATCGGTTTGAGTACTTCACAAAAAAGAGCTGCCCAAAACACTTTAGTAGTATTAAAAATTTTTTCCGGGTTATTAATTTTTAAATTTGTTAAAAGTGAATAATTTCTAAAATATTCCAATATGCACATGCCTCAATCGGCTGTTAATTAGCAATAGCTTCACGTTAACGTGTAAGCATTTCATTTTTTCAGTGGCTACTATTTCAATAAGAAATGTAGGAAAAAGTTCATGTTTTGTATACTTCCTGATTTAAATAAGAATTTTCATGATTTCCGACACCAAACAGACAATTACGCCTGTTCTCCAATATTCTCCAATACCATTTATTCGCTACATTATTAGAGGTTTGCAACCCAATACGTATTTGATCAATTATCAGAATAAGGCATATGAGATCATTAAAGCATACCGATGAATTCTATGGATTTTCACCTTAATAAAATATCCGCTAAAAGAAATTAATTATTCATGTTTGTAACATATGAAAACAAATTCCTTATTTGCTAATAGAACGACTGAACTTTCTAGAACATAAAAATTATGTAAAATATCTTTTATTTGTACAAAAAAATCAGATAACGTTACACGTTATACCAATCAAAATACCTGACTGCTCACTCGTTTTCTAATCGCATTGTCTACTGTATATCGTTGTAGTTCGGTGAGTGATCTAGTTACCAGCTCCTTCCAATTTAACTTTAGTTTCTAAATTTCCCTCCTTCCATTTATAAACCATTTAGTGCTATTGAAATTTGTTCTCCAATATATAAATTAGATGCACATAATCGATGCCCCAACCCGCTTTTAATTTTACTCAAGCATGGATATTTAATATTGGTTTCGTTTATCATACTGCAAACAGTGTTCCCGAAAGCTTACTCTTTTAACATGACGAGAATTAAAAAGTTTAACGCATTATAACTAATAGCAAAGAACAGATAAATAAAGTAAAACTAAGATTTTACTGAAAGCTCTTGACATCACAAACGGTCGTTGTTTTCCAAACTATACTCAGAATCGTTAATTCTTAACAATCGCCTTTTCTCGGAATATTGTTACGGGTACAATATTAAACTTTTTTGCATATTAATTTACACCTGCCTATATTGTTTTGTTCTTGTGTGGTTTAAATTAATTGAATTATCGAATTATACGAATAACATCTGAAGTTATTTTTCGTCAAACAATTCTACTGGTCTTTTGATTTTGTATTTGTGACACTTATTAATCTCTACAACCTATAAACTTTACATGTGAAATATTGAAGTTATATGCTTCAAGGAAAGCTAGTAACTGTATTTTCAAGTCTGTCGATATGACAGCTGCAGAAGGCTGTTTGCTTTACAACTCCTGTATCTTATTAAAGCATGTGAGCATTTAATATCTATAATGGAACAAAATATACACACGGACCTATTTTATAACAGAAATTGGCAGATGTTGGTTCTTCAAGCACCAATTGTTTACGTTATGCATTTTGGTTAGTCATCGACAGTAAAGCTATATATATTGTAACCTGTTACAGTTAAACACACGGATCAGGCAGAAACAGAAAGGATAGCAAAGTAAGAACCCGCACGGATCCCAATAACGTATAAAAAGATAAAAGTAAGTTATAGGTGCTGTACTAACTACAAATGCGGAGAGTCGGGTGGTTTACATATACCGCCATCGAATTTTTATTTACAATCGATCAAAAATTCCTATGCAATGAACAAAAAAATCTTAATCTACAGACAATTTTTAATAATTAAGATACGAAGTGCGCACTTCGTATTGTTACATAAAAAAGGATTGATAATGAAGGAAAAGAATAAACGTAATGCGAATGGTCTCTTTTAATCAAACATTTCTAGTTCCACACAGAATATTTGGAGCAATTTTAATAGTAATCAATCTCGCTTCGCCCATCAGAGTAGGGTGATTCGGGTTTCTTCTCGTTACCTGAGTTTACACATCACGACATAAATAGAAAGAGAATAAGGTATTATACGTGCCGCTTACTTATCTTGCACCTACATCAGCGAAGGAAAATTATCAAAACGTCATAAGCTCGCTTTATCTTGCACATACATCGGCAAAGATGAACCAGAATAACATTGTGATCTCGCTCTCTGAGGGATAGTCACCACGGTAGTCAGAAACAATAAAGCTGCGACCATAACTGCAGGCGGCTCCGTAGCGCAGTTGGTATGTGTGTGACTACTACGCCCAAGGTCCCGGGTTGGAATCCCGACACGGTCCGCTTGAAAAATTTTAGGCTAGCATTTTTCACAAAGGTACGCCCTTGTTCGGATGAGAGGTAAAATTGATGTCCCATGTGTGAGTGTTGTCACGTACGTTAAAGATACCTACCTTGCTTGGAACAGCAAAAGTTCGGCAAAATTCCAAATTTTCCAGTTAAAAAAACTCGCTTCCTGTCCACTATAGTACCTTCAGGTGGTGAATTGTAAAATCAAATGTACGACCAAAGAGCTAAAAAGAGATTCCTTTTAGTACGAATAACCAGCTAGAACCTTACCAATGCACCGAGGATATAAGTTTCTCGTGAAAAACGTTCATGCTCTTGAAGTTATAGAAACAGCTACGCAGAAGGCACATGCTAGGACAAAAAGCAAGTCAAAGTGGACCCAGTTTAGGAAAGTATATAAAAATCGATTCAAATATTAGGATACCACATGTCAAAAGAAAACTTCTGAAGTCTTTTTCATGCATAAATAAATAAAGAAAACCAGCAAACTCTAATTCAATCGCCTTTATTACTCCCACATGTAGAAAATCTATTCTGTTCAAACTTTTATTACTACTTTTAACTAAAGCAAACATATCCTTTTAGAAAGCATAGATTGTTGATGACTAAATAAATTTGCCGTGTTATATCAAACAATAAAGATAGATTGAAGTACTTTGATGTAACTGATATACTAATAACATTCTACAGATGCAAGATGAAAACGCCGTGGGCAGAAAAAATCAAGCACTAAGAACAAAAAGGTTCTAGAAATGGTAGGAGAAGAAAAATATCTGTGGAAAGCAGTAAAAAAATTGAAGACGCATAATGATGGGACACGTTTTAAGACATGAGGGAAGAGTGGACGATATATTAGAAACAGAGTTAAAAGAGAAAGAGGGGCATAGATTAGACAATTGCACATTTACAGTAAAAAATGTAGACTGTAGGAGTTTCATGAAAATGTGTAAGTTATCATAGAGAGAAATCAATAGCGATAAGCATCCAATTAGTTCTAGGACAGAAAGCTTAGAGAAAATTTTCAAGTAATGGACAAAGGGCATTAAAACGAACGCAGCAGATATTTTTATCTGCGTGGAACGATGTATGTACAAAATTAATTCGAAGACGAACCCACGAGAAGATTGTTTATACTGAAATTAAAATCACTAAAAAACAGCACACCATCTGAAAGAAAAAGAAAAAACGAAAAAAAAAGAAGAACAACTACAAAATATGTGTGTATTAGAGTATGGTGTGTGTGTGTGTGCGTGTGTGTGTGTGGGTGCGTGTGCATGTGTGTGTTGTGTGTGTACGTGTTGGACCACTTTAGTCGCCTCCTACGACAGGCGCGTCAGACCGTAGGACCATTATACAGCGGAGGACCCACACAGGAATGTGTGTACATTGTGTGTGTGTATGTGTGTGTGTGTGTGTATGTATGTGTGTACATATTGGACAGCTTTAGTTGCCTCTTACTAGAAGCAGGTCTTACCCTGGCAATATTCGAATCCGGACCTACACAGTAATTGTAATTGTAATTGTAATTCACCTAAATTACACCTAAAACCAAAACTATTAAGTTCAGTAGGGACATAACAAAAGGATTAAGTTTTAAAAGCGATTTAAAATCAACGGCAGAAAGTAAATATTAGCAGGGCCCTAGCGGTTTTGACTATAATTATGATTACCAGCAAAAAGGCAAATCTGAAAATCCGCGGGAAAATAATAAAAAGAAAAAAAATTCCTAACGAAATGCTACACTGAAGATAAACGGAAATCTAAAACGGGTTCATCGTAAAAAATTATCTGCACAAAACGTTGAGAACAAATAAATCGCGGCAAAGAGTGAAGTAAAAAAAATTGACGTTAGGTTTGCCAAATATGTAACGGTAAAATGCACGGGTCAGACATAAGTAAAAAGGGCAGCAAAGTAAGAATCCGCACACATCACGATAACGTATAAAAAGGTAAAAGTAACATAGAGGTGGCGTGCTATCTACAAATGCGGAGAGTAGACAAAGAAAAGACATCGCCATCGAATTTTTAATTACAATCAACAAACATTTCTATTTAAACAAACAATAAAATTATAATATATAGACAATTTTTAATAGTTGAGATACGAAATGCGCATTTCGTATTCTTACATAAAAAAGGATTGATAATGACCAAAAAAAAAGTAATGCGTATGTTATCTTTTAACGAAACATTTTTAGGGCCACATAGAACATTTAGAGCGACTTTAATAGTAATTTATCTCGCTCCGCCAGTCCGAGTAAGGTGACTCGCGTTTCTTCTTGTTGCATGAATATACGCATCACGACATAAAGATAAACGAAATAAGTTAACATACCTCCACGCGTGCTTTATCTTGTAACTACATCGGCGTAGATCAACCAGCAAAACGTTGTGGTCTCGCCTTTTGAGGGATAGTCACCACGGTAGTTAAGATTAATAAGGCTGCGGCTACAACTGCAAGAGCAGACCTGCGTGAAAAAGCAAAAAAGAGATCCTTTCTAGTATGAATAACTACGTAGGAACTTATTAATGCACCGAGGATGATTGTCGTGGTAGACGTGCACTGCTCTTGGAGTAATAGAATCAGCTTCGCCGAAACCACATGCAAGGATAAAAAGCAGGATCAAAGGAAATCCAGTTTAGGAAACGATGTGATAATCCATTCAAATATTAGGATACCACATGTTAAAAGAACACTTCTAGAGGCTTTTTGATCCATAAATAGATGAAGAAAACCAGCAAACTTGAATTTAATCGTCTTTGTTAATCAAACATGTAGAAAATCTATTCTATTCAAACTTATATTACAACTTTTAAATAAAGCGACCGTATCCTTTAAGGAAACAAAGATTGTTGATAAGCGAATACATTTGTTGTACTATATGGAACAATAACATGATAGATTGAAATACTTTGAGTTAAGCCAAATTACTAATAACATTCCACAGGGTGATGCACAAGCACCTACTTCGATTGTATTAGAATAAGTTTTATAGAAACAAATCGAGTTATTACATTATAATGCGTGATCAGGAGCGTCTCGTGTAACAGATAGTTATACAAAATATCAAAGCAGGGTGTCGGAATATTTGAAGGCATCGTGAATCAAATGAAATTTAAGAATAAAAAAATTTAACGTAACATATCTTTTGATATACTTAAATCGATTATATTCTGTATTTAGTTCGTTTTAACCAGATCCTTTCGGAACTTCTGGGACTTCGTTATTAAGTGTTCTTAATTGACATGATTCTTCCAATACAAAATTGTTTACTGTGTGAAAAGAAATTCTCCTTAGAAGTAAAATTCACGACCCTGGTGTTATATAATTCCGAATTCAATTGGCTAAGCACATTAATGAGTCCAATACCTAATTATTCAAAGAAAAACTATAATAAAGCAAGCCGGCTTGTCTTTTATTTCAATGGTCTTGACGGAGTCCTCCACAAAAATACTTTCCCATTATAAAAAAAACACAAAATTATGTTTGGCAGAATTCGAAAGATTTAATCAAGACTGCTAACTGAATTTATTTTTGTGGTTTTTTCCTATTATTCTTTGAATCAGAATAATTTAGTCTGTGAACCTTTGTTTTAAGACTACGATTTCATAAACGCCAGCCAACGTTGTACATTATTAATCAAAACAAATAAAACAAAACTATACTAATTTAGTATATATAGTAAGGATGTTATCATTTTTAACTTAAAACTTCTGTAGTAAATTTGACAACGTTTGAGTTTGAAAATGTAAATTACAAAAACTATACTTCCCAATTCAAGAATGCATGCCAATTAAAAATTATATTTCTTAAAGGAAACAACTCTAATCTAATCGAGATTTACCAATACAAAAACGTTTAAAATGAAGTATGTTTATAAACACTTCAAAGGAATGTTACAACTTAATGCAGTTTTGATTTAGTTTTATTCTGAAATTCATCAAATACTTTCACAACTAGCAAAACATTTCCTTAATAGCTTTAGATCTGTTTTCCAAGTATAACGGTTCCTGAATCTAGCTGTGGTCTTGCAAGCGTTGCTACCCCAATATGCTATGCTAAACTGTAGAGAGCTAGGAATTTAAGCAACCCCAGGGAATTTCACTAAACGTCAAGGCTTACGACTTGCGCTAAAAGAAAAATAGATCAAATTTTATAGCTACTTGAGTACAATGAAATCCATAACAATGTTTGGGTAATAAAAATAAAACATAACTCAATGTAACCCTCCAAACTCATAAAACTAAAGGCTGTTGTTTTCCGTTTTCATAAAGTTTGCTTAAATTTACAATCGCCGCAGTGATAAAAGGTTATTCATTTTAGGACCTCTTTGTATAGTAGACACGCAAAAACCATAACCATTAAAATTTTAATGAAGCCCGGGCCCACAGCAGGCCAATTCTTTTAACTCAAATTACTGATACACATGAATGAAGAGAAAGCAATCATAATAAAACATCCCATAGGACACTTTTGACTCTTACAATAAAATCAAAAACCCAGGTTGAAGCGATTTGCTACAAGGTTAGGCTTTACAACCGTCTGGATAATAAAACTAGAATCTCCAAATGGTATCTATCATGGCACTAAGAATTCTTCAGACAGATTCAAGTTAATAATAGTACGGGAGGCAGCGTTACATTTTTGATGGTCATTTCATCCCGCTTAATTTTTTGTGTAATTGATAGTTGAGATAGAGCTTATAATCAAAACAAGCGTCAGTCGCCGGAATCGTGGTGGGGCAGACCGTGAGAAAATGTACATCTTCTAAAAAAACAATTTTTCAAAAGTAATTTCAAGCCACTTGAGAATTTGCACAACTATTGTTTAAGTGATGGTAATAACAATAATAATAGTCAGCTGCGTGCGTAGTGGTGGGTTAGTCGTCAGTCGTTTGTGTAAACCTATCATAAAACAAATTATGTAAAGTCATTTCAAATTCAATGAAACTGAGACATCGAATTTAGTATACAATTAGAATAATAAAAACATAAATCAGCTGTTTATATAATGGTGGTAAAACCGTCAGTTGAGGGACTGTAAGTGCTAAGTCGGCATTTGGCTAAGTATTTTATAATGTTATCTATGATGCAACTGACGATCTTTACCCCGTTATGCAGGCAGCTGACTATCATTTTTATTCAATACAATATGTGAACTACTCATTATACAAATTTCATGTGGTTTGAAATCTGTCCAGCTATAATTTCGTTGAATAATTTATTTTTCTCGACAAGTTGGAGCCTGTTCAATTGTCATGAATTTCCTGTCACTGCTTGTATTTTATTTTTCAGTTGAGTGTTTGCTTTTGGTGACTACTTCTGTACTAACAAAATGTCCAAAGATTTTAAACCTTTATGTGTATTCTGTTTAAAGAAAAATGAAACTTTGATTACTTTTTGTGATGACATTTTAATGAAGTGCAATAATATTCTATTACTTCGGAAAGACAATAATTTATAAATGAATGAAGCTAAAGTTCCAAAGAAAATAAATGATTTTCAAAAGTATCATTCAAAGTGTTATCGAACATTTTCAGCGTTACCGAAAAAATATAGACCCTATCTTAAATCTGAAACTACATCAGTATTAAGGTAAGCTGCAATTGTTTTATAATTACTATAACAAGCAATTTATTATTATGATTATGATGAGTAAGATACAGATTTAAAAAATAAAAGGTAATTATAATAACTATTTAATCAATTGAAGTACTACCATATTCCAAAAGCTTCAATCATGTACATAACTTTTCCGTATTCAAAATAGACATGATGAATTTATTTTTAAAGTTTAGTTTTTCCCATATGTTTGTATTATTATTTTTGATTGTTCTACTTTCTTACTTGATATGAAGTAATAATACATAATAGTATATTAAACAACCGAGTTTATAAACCATGTATTACAGCACGCGTCCAAGTTTAAAACACGACCCGCGTATCGGTGACTGTTTTAATGGACAAGTGATGCAAATCATAACTTATGAACGAGTTGTTTATACTATTTTTTACATTTCGCAGCGTTAATAACAAATTAATTAATTTTAATAAATAATTTTTTATTAAAATATTGATTTTTTTTAGTTGGCAGAACTAATTTGACATTTAAAATTTGAAGTTTGAATTTCATTAATGTACTCGGTTTGATATTATTTGAATATAGCATTGCAATAATTACAAAAATAAAAAAGGCGTGTTATAAAGAGGTGTATTATAGCACCCATTTGGGTACTGTAATAGTTTTGTTACAAATGCGAAATGTAAAAATTGTTTTATTTTATATTTTACAATTGTCAATAAAGAATATTATAAAATTTTCATCCTACAAAAAAGTATTCCAGAGTACTTTGTAATTTTTCCAGTTTGCAAGAGGGTCCAGGAACCAGCGACCACGGTGTTTTCAATGCAAGCACATGCGGTCAAAGATATGACGCAGCAAATACAAGCTACTCAGGTGTTGAAGAAAAATCAATTGAAATTGTGGTGGGAGCAAGTGGGCAATCCAATATTATGGATACTTCAATAGAAGATGTGCAACATCTGGATACAAAAGAAACATTAGAAAACAGCACTAGCGAACAAGTAGATTAGGTTTGTATATTTTGCACTAAAAAGCGAAAGAAAATTCAGGGTCATGAACAACGATTACAAATTTGTTTATTGGAACATGGTATCGATAGAATAAAAAGCGAAGCTATTGAACTGAGCGATCAAAATTTATTAAGCAGAATAATCGAAAAATGTGAAATGAATTCCAGTATTTGTTACCATAAATCCTGCAGATTAAATTATCAGAATTTTGCACAGTTGCATATGACTACTGCAAAAACCGAGAAAACTGATTGGCACAAATCTCGCGACATTCATAAAAAAGCCTTTCAAGAAATATGTCGCTTTGTGTCCAAAAATATTGTAGAACAAAAGAAAAGTTATTATCTCACATTTTTGAGTTCATTATTCATAGATTTTTTAAAAAGACAAAACAATGCCAAACCCGTAAACCTTCAGCCACATAATTTAGAATCGAGATTGCTTGAAATATTCTCAAACAAAATAAATATCGTTAAAGCGAAAGGTAAAAAAGTTGTTAAACCTTATCATGGACATTTAGTAGAAAATGAATTGCATAAGCTAGAAGAGCAAGATATTTTAGATAAAGCTATACTGATTTTGAGGTCAGAAATTAGACAGATTCAGCAAAAACCGTTGCCAAACCAACCGACAGCTAATGATTTAATAAACGGAGAATGTGCCATTCCACCAGTACTCTTAGATTTTTATTCAAAATTGTTATGTTCTAGTTTTTGGCGCAAGAATAATGTAAATGTTGAAAGAATTGCTCAATCATGTTCTGCAGATGTAATTTATGCTGTAACCAATGCTAAGACAAAGCCAGCCAAACACATATCTTTAGGAATGGCACTCAGAGGTTTAACTAACAGTAAAAAAATTATTAATATCATCAATAAGTACGGACACTGTTGTAGTTATACAGTGTTAGAAGAGCTAGAAACTGAAGCTACATTTGCTTCAGCACAACAAAATGATATTTGTCCAGAGGGTATCGTCCGCTCAGAAAAACTATGCACAGGACTAGCGTACAATAATTTTGATAGATTTGTAGATACTTCGAGCGGAAAAGACACTTTACACGATACTGTAGGTATAATATTTCAAAACATCAGCCAACCTGATAAAAATACTTCCCAAGATTCAATTGACACTTCCCAAATTCTACTGAAACTCCTCAAGAATTAACTGATGATAATCCTCGTGAGAAAGAACCTTCAACAAGCAGACCAAAAAGACGACAAACTTTCGATGCTATAACTGCCGAAATAGAATCATACAATAAAAGACCAAAATTACGCGAAACATTGAAAACATCAACAAGTTTGTTACCATTACAAACCCCAAATAACATTATAACGTTTGAACGTATCGATCTTGCTTGGATGGTTTCCCAATTTATCCAAATACCTCGTATACCGTCTTGGGTAAGATTTAACAGCTTATTTTATGACGACAGAAGCTGTAAGCAAAAAATTGCATATTTAACCACAATAAATTCTTCTCCTACAAATGCTTCTGTGGTTATGGAAACCATGAAACAAGCACAAAAAATTGCATTCGAATGCAACGAGCCATATATGGAAATAACTTATGATTTAGCAATTGCAAAAGTTGCTTTGTAAATCAGAAGTACGGAAAAACCACGCTTCGATAATTTATTTATTTATTTGGGATCTTTTCATATTATGATGGCATATTTCAAAGCGGTTGGAAAATTTGTGGAAAATTGTGGAATCACAGATATGATGGTTAACTCAGAATTACTTGCTAGCGGTTCGGTAAATAGTTTTATAACTGGCAAGCACTTCAATCGTTGTAAAAGATTACATCCAATGTTGTCACTTGCTCTTCAGATTTTACATTTTGAAAGATTCCTGTATGACAGTAAAATTACAATAACAGACGAAATCAAACAATCATTATTAGATTTTATAAAATAAAATTCTGAAAATCCCACAATAACAGATGAAAAATTAAAAACGTTATTGGACGCATACAAGACACATCAACAGACAACACTGGATGGCAAGCATGGCAAAACTGCCCAATTTTATATGATTTATATTAAATTAATAAATTACTATTTTTACTGAGTCGGAGTATCAGACAATCAAATCTTGAATTGTTCAAATTTGTATTGCCTAAAATTGCGAATACTATCTTTACGTTTAATCAACAAAATTATTCTCATTACATGGTATTATATCATGAAAATTTGATGAAAGTAAGTACAACTCATCCGGGATTAGAACTGCAATTTCATAAAAGATCCTATGGTATCAAAAGAACTGATAAACCGTTTTCACGTCAGCCAGTGGACTTAACTTTGGAGCAAACAATAAATGCCGATGCTACAAATAGATTAACAGGAATAGTTCATTCCACCAATTCGATTTCTGCTCGTCAACGTTGGTGTAAGAGCCATAGTCTTCGTACAGCAATCATCAGCAAAGTCATGGAAGAAACAGGTTTGAAACAAAGTCAAGATATTACAGCTGAATTTGATAAGAATAGGATTAAAAAACATTCCATACAGAGGCAAAATATGGTTGAACACATTAGACAGAACAATCCATTTTCAGAAGATACGGATGAAAGGTTTGTATTTAATACATCTACAGGTCAAGCTGAACCAGATGAAATTGCCGATTTTTTACTTAATGTAGAGAAATCAGGTAATGAACAGCGTGAAACATTTATTAATGAATGTAGCATTGACTTAGACAGATTTCAGAAAGCAATTAAAAAAAACAAGATATTGACATTCGCAAATATGATAAAAAAGAAAACAATGTCAGTTGCGGGAAAAATCGTGGAAGTTCGCATGCAGCGCGACTTGTTTGGGCATTTGTTATTATTATCTCTACAAAAAACTTTAAATGTCGATGCAGTTTTTACATATCCGCTAACACCAGTTCCATTGGCTATGTGCCACTTAGACGGGATGATTTGTAAAACTGATAAATCTAAATTGCTGAAATGTTTGGAAGCAAATATAGAATCAAATGCACCAACAACGTGTGATGTAATGATTTATGATGGATTTTTTATTCTACATTCCATGACAGACGTTCCACTTACGTTTGGGAATATTTCACGCAAATTGCTTTCAATGTTTACTGCCACTAATGCTCGTTCTATTATAATAACGTTTGACCCTTATATTTGTCCATCAGTAAAAGATCATGAACATTCACTGAGAGGTACAATATCAGGTGAACATTTTAACATAAAAAGTCCAGATCAAATACGGCCAGCGAATTTCATTATTGAATTAAAAGACATACATTTTAAGGATGCATTAGTCAAGTTTTTCTGTGAGGACTGGCAAAATAATCATATGGCTCCCTTCATCGGTAAAAAAACTATTTACATAAATTACGAATCTTGTTATAAATACCAAGTAGAAAATGAGAAAATAGTGAAAAGTACAGTCCCAGAGTTAGACTGCAAAGCTCACGAAGAAGCCGATACGAAAATCGTCTTTCATGTTTGTCACATAGATTTTGATGCGCACGTGACTATAAGATGCTCGGACACGGATATTCTGATTATACTGTTGGGCAACATGCTGCATATTCAACAAAATTTACAAATTAGCGTTTTATTTGGAACAGGAATACCAAAAGATATATAGATGTAAATAAAATATACGAAACTCTCGGACCAGATTTGTGCGCATCTTTACCAGGGTTTCATGCCTTCACCGGATGCGACTTCAATCCAGCATTGTATAGACGAGGCAAAAGAATACCTTATAAGATATTAAAAAATTCAACCTCTTATGTAAAAGCCTTTACAGACATTGCAAACGTGAATAATTATCATAAAAACCAAGAACTCCAAAAAACTATAGATGAATTCGTCTGCAGAATGTATGGCTTTAAAGGTATTGGTGACGCAAATGTAGCAAGAGTTGCTACATTTACGAAAGCATATAAAATGAACTTTAAAACAGATGTTTTTACCTTCAAAATAACTATTGATGGTGCGATATTTCCGCCCTGTAAATCCGAGTTATATCAACAAGTTTTACGCACTGCGTATATAGCCAACCTCTGGAGTCATGCTCATCTGCCAGTTCCAACTGAATTTTCACCAGGAGATTATGGATGGGAAGAAAGAGATGATAAATATCATTTTAAATGGTTCGATGGTGAAGAGCTCCCACCGAGTATTACCAGCGTCACAGATGTTATCACCCCTACAGGTATTTATTAATTAGCATAATTTTTAGCAAAAAGTATGCGTAGCGTAATGAAATAAAAGTAATTACGAGAATCAAATTTGGTTTTGTTTCCAGAAAACACCGAAATGGACGAAGAATCCCTGATACTGGAGAATCCGGAAGGAGTAGGAGTTAATTCCGCTGAGGAAGTTGCAGCAGGAGAAGCAGAAGGTGTTATGGATAGTTCTGATGACAGTTTCCAGGACTATGAAAATCAGTCTGACACATCAACAGATTCCACCGATGAAGATGAAGAATTCTTTTAATTATTAAAAATATATTTGATCAATAAATATACAACATATTTTTCTTCTAAATGATTCATTATTATTTACCAGATCCAGATATTCTTATTCAACTGAACGATTACATAGATTTAAATAATTCAATAATATCACTCAAAAATAGATTAATCAACGAAATTATAGCTTGTCCGATTTCAAACTACATGAAATTTGTATAATGCGTACATAACGGGGTAAAGACTGTCAGTTGCATCATTGATAACATTATATAAATACTTAGCCAAATGCCGACTTAGCACTTACAGTCCCTCAGCTGACGGTTTTACCACCATTATATAAACAGCTGATTTATGTTTTTATTATTCTAATTGTATACTAAATTTGATGTCTGAGTTTTATTGAATTTGAAATGACTTTACATAATTTGTTTTATGATGGTTTACACAAACGACTGACGACTAACCCCCCACTACGCACGCAGCTGACTATTATTATTGTTATTACCATCACTTAAACAATAGTTGTGCAAATTCCCAAGTGGCTTGAAATTACTTTTGAAAAATTGTTTTTTTACAAGATGTACATTTTCTCACGATCTGCCCCACCACGATTCCGGTGACTGACGCTTGTTTTGATTATTAGCTGTATCTCAACTATCAATTACACAAAAAATTAAGCGGAATGAAATGACCATCAAAAATGTAACGCTGCCTCCCGTACTATAAGTTTTTACTGTTACAACATATAGGTTATCGGTTATACACTTTAGACAATTCCCATTTGGCCATTATTGTGCAATCGAGGCTTTTGATAGCACAAATATGTTAATTTCGCTAACGTTATGCGCTCAAAATCAATTTTAGATTGGATAGCTTTTACATTAAAACGATATTTAATTGGCATACTTGAATTTACATGTTTAGTGTTGGAAATATACTCATATGCTTATATGGAGGGCTAAATACACCAAATACGTTGGGCAGCTTTCTATGGAGTTTGGAGAAAATTTGCAAATTTAGATTAATTGCGTAAATTGTTGTAGTACAGCCCCCACCTCCAAGTGTCACTACATAATTACATAATTTGGTGCGCTTAGAATAAAAACGAATTATGGGCATCTGAACACATATAATCTTTAACTCGTACTTTGCTAGCTGATTGGCATGTACATTGAAAGCGCACATGTACATTGAAAGCGCACATTTGCCTCCGAATGCTAATAGCATCTCATCTATACAAGCATAATTACCAATGGCATAGTTATTTTGACAATTGGAGATAAATTTGTAAAATATAGATGATATTGTAGTGACAGAACCCTTTTCTTCTGTCTCTTCTAGTAATAACATCATCAACACGTAAGGCAAATAACAGGTGTTGGTATTGTTATTTCGCAAAATATTGGTCTTCTTCCAACGCTGGTTACAAAAAAGCGACAAGAAATCCCCTTTACCAGACTTGAAAATAGAACAGACCGTTGGTAAAAACCTATAAGAGCTTCCATTTCTACAGAATTTCATTTATATACTTTGTTAGCCAAAAATTTTGGCACTAGACATTTTTAAATAAGTGTTAATATGAGAGGATTTCGCGCTATAAATTTAAAAGACTTGTTGCGCGTATTCCGTTATTTTAGAAGTGCGTTGCACGAATTTCGCGCCGACGCGTGCGGGGGGAGGGGTGGGGAGTTTCCGCAAGACGCCGAGGGACATGCTTTTGAACTTGAAAGAGTGTGGTTGGTCTGGTATCGTATCGTATCTTTTAATTATGTAGATTCCTTTTTCTTTGTTATCTTTGATTATCGTTCCTTATAAACCCGTTCCTGTCGTTCTCTGCATATATAGAAAGAAGACCACGAATCTGGATACAACCTGGTAGAAGATCCACGACCCGAGAACCATCATGAAATAATCCTGAAGGAAGCACGAGCCGCCATCAGGAAGTAATTCTGCAGGAAGCTTTACCTATTCACGTAAGTACCCCATAGGGGTTCTGTAAAATTTTATGCATGTTGCATATTTCGTCATTTATGTGTATTAATTTGCAATATTGTGTGACGTCATCAAAATTTGAACGTCGATTTTCACATTATGTAATATCGTTACCAACTGTCTTTTGTGTCGCTTGTGCCGCGTCGACGGGACTATAAGGATGTGTATATTTTTCAATTCTAGTTGCATACATAAAAATTTGTTACTGCTTTGTGTAAGAATTCCTTGCATAATAAGATTTGTCAAATAGTAATCTCCAAATATCCTCAGATGTGCAGATTCCTTTCAGATTTGCATGCCTCTCAGAGCTGGCATTTGTTCTCTAATAATATTATGACCAACAATTTTGGCATTTTAGGTGCAAAACTTGATACATATAAAGTGGACATTACATTAAAATGTGGATTTGTCCGACGGAGCGGGAACTTTGTAAAAATTTTAAGGTATTTATCCTAAATGCAGTGGTGCGGGAGTAGGTTCCTACAAGGAAAAGAAATGTCAATATATAAAGTGGAATAATTAAATTACAAAACTACCGTACAGTGGACACTTACCTTGAAAAGACCTATTTGCTGTCACAATGAGTGGGCGCTAAATCGTCTTGTCTTAGCAAATCTTTTTATATTACTTTTACGCGGAAGACGATTATTCCATGTAAGTTTCTTTGGCTTTGCATTTTTGTTTTCTTCCTACAATTTATCCTAAATACTTTACCGCATATTATTTTTCTTTCTTTCCTGGTGGTTAATTTACCATACTATTCTGAACAAAATAAAGTAATTTTAACAGAAGCTCAAATTTTGTAACCACTGATTTTTGTAGTAGCTTATTGAAACGTCCAGTACACAATATTATAAATGCATTAACCCCGTTATTTAAAAACTTAATTCGTACTACGTAGCTTGCTTATATTTTTAGATAACGATCAGGATATTCCGAGATTAAAAATACGTTTTTGAAAAAGCTCCTCGTCCATTATCAAAGTACTTAAATCATTATAAATGATTTCGGAAGCGCGTTTTAAAAGAATTTCACCTTGCAGGAAAAGTGCCAACATTTTATTTTCGTTTATTTTTATAATGAGTATATTATAAGTATTGAAAATGGAGTATGCTAAACATACGGTCGTATATATTTTGACGAGGGCGCGGATACAATATTAAATTAAAAAACGTGATTCGTTAGAAAGAAAACCCCAAGACATTCCATGCATAATAGGCAAATGGAATTTTCTATAATATAAGATAAGGAATTTAAACGCTCATTCAACTATTAAGACAAACGAAAGTAATAAATCAAGCGATGAGGGTCGTAAAAATGAAGAAATGACGGCGATATGTTATGAGAACGAATGTAAATGTATTAATTAATAGTAGCTTCGATAAATGTTTAATAAATGTTGCATCAGGTACACGAGCCCTTTCAATTTAAAGAATGAAACGTAGGAACAACGCCCAGAGATTGCAAGGTTCCTTTAGATTTTATGACGTAGCAGGTATTTCGTATTTATAATCCCATAATAGGACTCAAACGCGGTCAGTAGTTAACAGTCAATCGGTAGCTAATAATGAGTCAATGCTGAATACTAGTTTCAAATCGTCACAATGTTAGTATAAATTAGTAAACTAATGACTTTAGAAGTTATTGCAACGCTTAAGTAAGATATAGACGTAGTTTATTAAAATGGTCATATATGAATGAATAATAATGAAATATGGCAAATAATTTAAATGGAAGCAATATGGTAAACGAATTACAAGACTTGAACAATATTGATATGGATTTGGAAAGCATATATAAAATTTAATTGCACTAAAGAGTAGATTCTATTCTGAACGGACTTGCACCTTGTAAAATGCTAGAACTGGTAAAATGGCTTTCGTGTTTTAGTGAGCTAAAGAATCGAACTACAGGTTTTACTAAATTTGTGGGTTCTTTAGTGAGGAACCAGACTAAGACAGATCCCCGAAAGAGAACAGCAACATTTCGGTACTTAGAGTGGCAGAGACCATAGGGATCGGTCTATGATACACTACTGCGATGTGGAAGGCAACGGAAACCACTACATTACTTCCCAAGTACACTGCGTACAGAAATTGTTAGTAAAGATGATGACATCCTCTGCGGCACCTTTATTGACGCGCAACCTGGGCTCATTGTTTCAATGGCTAAAATCGACAGCACTTTTATTGACGTCTCAACCTGGTGATCGACGAAGCCGTTTGAAAATTGCAGTTTTGTGTCTTATAGAATTTTGTAAGAATTTTCTATGTGAAGTATATTTGATTGGCTTCCAGAATGACTGATTGATTGAAAGAAATTCCGGAAAGATCGAGAGTTGAAGGTGTGGACATTGTTTTTCAAGAAAACGTTTATTTAGAAGATAAAAAACGGGAGGTGCCAGAGAGACAGGACAGACTGAAGGAAATACTAACGAATCGAGAACTACTAAAAATAGAAACATATATAGAGAAAGCGATAATAAAGAACATATACCGAGGGATAGTTCAACAAGGGAGGACCTACACTGAAACAATAACTAAGCCGGAACCTTCGACTGTAGGCAGAATTTTCAATAAAAGACAGACCAAGCACACCCCTCGATAATAATTAATATGAACATCAAGGTGAGTTCATAAAATTTAATTTAGAAAGTGAAGATAACGCAAATAAAGACTCATTAGTTATTTTAAATTTAAATGTAGAGGATAACATTATTAAGGTTCTTATAGATTCAAAAGCTGAAGCATCGCTAATTTTGGAAAAGTTTATTAAGGACGACATTAAGAAATTAAATAATGAATTGATACCCATAAAGAAAAGTAACTTAGTAGCACCGAACAGAATATTTGCGAATATAAACAGCATGTCAATTTTAAAATGTGAGTTAGGGAACATGCAGTTTGAATATGAATTAGGATTTACCTGGATTAAGGATGGAGGCTATTTTGGGACAAATTGAATAGATAAATTAAAGTTACGAATAGACGCAAAGAATAAGATGGAATATGTGTGGTGATGAGTATATTAAGATGAAATAAATGCTAAAGTCAAGAACTGCTGTGTTAGTTTGAATAAATGTGAATTAAAGGAAGTAATGGAAGACGTAAATGAAGTGGAAGTAAACAGTATGGAGAATACAGGTAAGGTAAAGTATGAAGTAGAGTCTCGTTGATTAGATACTCCGAAGTAAGTGGTAGAGAGTTGAAAATAAAAATTTGAGCATTTCTACAAGCTACGAAAATAATACGGACACTTTTAAGGAAGATAAAATTAAGAATAAATTGATTGAAGCTGAGAAAAGTTTGACTGAGGGTGTCTGTGAGAAATTAGGTACTTATGTTATGAATCATGCAGCTACAATAAAAAGAAGCTATGTTAATAAGAAATTAAGCTTAAATGTTAAAAGTATAAAGCAGTGTAATAATAAACGATATAACTGTCCAATGTCGATAAACAATATCTTATCGAGATTAGGTGATAAAAAAGTTATTTTGAAGATTGATTAAAAAAATTCATTTTTAGAGTGGAAATATAAAGTATTTTAGATGCGCGTGTTTACCAATTTAAAGATTTCTCTATTGGTTGATCTTGCATACGGTAGTGTTAGTAGATGCTATGCGTATATGATGAAATTTTTATGCGATGTTATTTTTATATGAAAGTTTTTTGCAGCATTTTGTAAATCTTATGTATGTCAAAAAAAATTTTTCTGAGAAGCCACTTGGTATCTGACAAAAGTTTATATTAATATGAGAAAAGGAGAAATAGAGCATAATGACTTTAAGTTAAGACTATAAAGTACAAGTAAATATTAAAGAAAAAGAACACTATGAGAAGAGAATGATGCGTGTGTATTATAAGCAAAATGTAAATCATTGTATATAGTAGAAAATTAAAAGATAGAAAATTATTTATCATTGCAAAAATATTCTCTTCAGCGTGAACCTAGCGGAATTTATTTCAAATTTTATATGTTAACTTAGAAGAAAATGATGTGATTATTGGTCAGTAAAAGGTCATATTGCACCATTCCGTGAACATACAACACTCCGAACCTGAACAAAACAAGGAAATTCTAAAGGAAGATCATATTTTTTAAATACTCATTTTTATAGTAGCGTGTTAAAACGGCCAATAAATAAAATTATAAATACATAAATAATTTAAATATTTACAGTAAACCTTAAAAGTCTAATTTCTACCACCTTTTATATTTAAATCTAAGTTTCTAACCTTGTTTTCTGTCTGCCGATAATTTTTCAATTACGTCTATAACCCCTAATCTATACTTTAATTTCTTAAATTGCATCTTTGATTTTCTACCCCTAACTATCACCTAAATTCGAGTCCTTCGAGTCCCTTGTTCGGTCGCCGATTTTCTTTGCAACGATTTCGTCCTCCGTCAGAAGTATAACGAACAATTGCCTGCTGATCGCTACCTTTCTGTGCCTCTTAAATAATTTTACAATTAACACAATCAAATTTTTTCCTCTTTTAATATGTACTTTTGCGCACT
The DNA here is from genome assembly GCA_036346225.1 of Platerodrilus igneus. Taxonomy (NCBI): domain Eukaryota; kingdom Metazoa; phylum Arthropoda; class Insecta; order Coleoptera; family Lycidae; genus Platerodrilus; species Platerodrilus igneus. The sequence continues at coordinate 12,708,790 of JARFIW010000791.1, forward strand.
AGCCAAAATTTTGTAGACCTTTTACAAAATATATAAATTACATACAATTTTTTAGCTCATCCAATATTTAAAATAATCAATGTAACAACTGTACATTGGAAAATAATTCTGACCTAATTTTCCTTCTGTTGCTTCTTACTGTAGCTTTCTGATCAAAATTTATTGCTCGTTCAGTGACTTCAAATCGTTGACCCATAGTTCGGCGTGTACCCCAGTACTTCGAACTGTTTTCCAGCAACTTGTAGTCGTTTATCCAATGATTGGAGCATTAACCCTGTATTTCGAGTATTATACCATCTATTCAGAGTTTTTATTTAGTTGAATGTTTAGTTCCCAATTATTGTCCGTATTTACAGTCGATTTAGTATCGTTGTTATTTAGTTCCACATTTATTGTGTCAGTACTTAGAGTCAATTTTAATTTCCCATACTTAGAGTCGAATTATTCTCGATTTTAATTTTACATGCTTCGCGTCGATTTAGTCTTGATTTTAATTGCCCATACTTCGGGTCGATTTATAATTGTGTCCTAACTAAAAGCTCTAAATTAATAAATTGTAAACTTCAGTCATATTAATTAAATCTATACTTATGTTTTATACCAACAGTAGAGTTTTATACACACGCATTTCAATCGCGCACATTTACTGTTTTTCACTTGGAATTTTTAATTAATATGGCTTTCATTTATAACTTTCATTTTAACGTCACTAACTTGAAATTTACATAATACTTTTGTTTTGACTATTACCGTTCTGGCGTCGCTTGTGGAATGCTCCCTCTTATCGGCTACGGTCGGTTTTATAGACAAAGTTGTTCCACGTGCATTTATTTTGAGCTTAGCAATGTTTTAATCGTTTAAAAATAGATTGGGTTGTGTCGGCAATTATTTGTTTTGATGGATGTGGTTAAGTTATTACTGAATGTGCTTCCTTGAATTAGCTGCAGTTAGTTAGTGATTTTGTACAAGGTGATTTGTGTCTGCTTTCGTATAATGAACGAATTTTTTACAATTTATGATTTAAGTGTTTGGTTTTCTTGATTTTTATAATGTTTACATTAAGTATTCCTTCCTTGTAATCTTATAAACTTTTAAATAAACCTAACATCATAGCTATATATATATATATATATATATATATATATATATATAGATATATATATATATATATATATATATTGTTGTGGAAATTATAGGTTAAGAAGGATAGATAGGTCTAAATAATAAATTTTTAACAACTGTGTATATAGGAAATAAAAACAATTTATTTACGCGCCAAATTACTTAGTAGTGATATTGAAAATGGACAGATACTAACATATTTTTGTATTTCTAAATCAGAATGTTAAATTTGCATAACGTGTAGAAGCTTTAGAGTACGTGAAACCCAAGGATACGCATAATTAGTTTTAATATTTTAAATCAAGCGCATCGGATAAGAAACGGAGCTTTTGGGTACAGAAAATCAATAATTCAAACGCATATTTCCATTTAACTGAACTAAACGTTTGTTACAAAAATTATAAGAAACTCTAAAACTTGGAATTATAATTTCAAACGGACAGTTTGCTTCATAGAAACATCTGATAGTTAAAATGTCAAGTTCAAAGAACTTAAATAAACGTTGGCAAAGAATTCTGTAGAATTGTCCGTAACGGTCGATGCGAGAGCTACTAAAATAACAGATGCTTTAAAGGCAAAGTAATACGGAATATCTGTCATGTAAAACAGACAGAGAATACGTATAATAAAACGTTGGTTAAAACTCGTCTAAATTACGCGGTAGATTTGGAGGTCAACCACAATATCGATTTTCTGTTGCTTGAGTGGGATTCTAAAAGAAACAGTAAATATAGGTTAAACGAGGAAAGGTAGCTAGGGGTTGGACGTTAAAAACGGGGGAAAGCAATATAATTGGTCGAATGCTAGAAATTTTGAGAAACTCGCGACGGTTACATGTTGTTGTGCGAATTTTTAATGTAAAAGCACGATGCAATGGGAATTTTCGGACGTAGAAGTTCGTTACGTACAAAATTTGTAGAATCTGTTTTAAAAAATAAGCATTTCGACGGAAATATGGTCCGTGAAGGGTGTACAAAATCATATAAATACACTAGGAGAGGTAGTAAAGCTCTCTTACTTACTCTTACTTGCTATTACTTTTTACTGATTCTCGTACGTCGTTTATTCGTTGACTTATAATACAACATCCTAAATTAAAAGTGTGTAAAACGCTGTTAGTAACGTACATCGATAATTTATTAAAAGTGTGATTTGTACAAGTAGGTGCTGGCTTGTAGAAGGTGCTGTTACTACGAGCCATGAACTAATGAAAGGATGGTACTAGAGTAAGCGAATTAAGAAGTTTGAAACAAGAATGTGATTACGGAAGGTTAAGCTTGGTCGAGACAATTATCGGGGTAGAAACACTAAAGGCGGTTGCAGAGATTTGAATAGCGAGTAAAAAAGAGTTAGATCTATGTCTAACAACGAAGTGTATGGACACAACGACGAGGGTTTTGAAACACATCTTCAGAGATAACGATGGAAGAAGCATACTTCAGGTAACGAAATCAATTTTTTGCTTTTGCTTGAACATTTGTGCTGGTATTTTGTGCTTGAGTGTTTGGACTTATTGGAAGTGTATTTTATCACTATAAAACTCATTTGAAGGGGTATATGTAAAAAAGAATTGATATTTATTATTTAAAAATGTTAGTAAATGACATAAAAATTTTGTTGTAAGGAGTAGACGGGTCTTCAAGTTTGTTTTAAAAAAGATGCGATGTTTAAAAGCATTTAGAGTAACTGGGTTACACTGAACTCATCATATACCTGAGTAAATTTTAATTTCGAGTTGCACGACGGGCCCATCTACTCGTCTAAAATAAAATAGTTGAAATAAATAGAAATCGTGAAATTTTAAAAGGTTAAGGATTGAGATTGTAACAGTTTATGAAACTGTGTATACAAATGTGTAAATATTTTCGTGGTAATGGAAACTTGTTAATATGTGTAAATAAAAAGTTTGTATGTCTTGTTGCATTATTTGAGTGGTAATTTTATTTGACTGTATATGTGAGAAAGAATGAATTCAGAATGGTAGGTATCCAAGAAGAAGCAGATTTTAGGCTAGCCGAGGTGTGCAGAAATAAGGAGGCGTTCCAAAGGTATTGTAAGAATTTTTTTTAATATCTTTTTTCAGCAAATTTTTATGACGGCCCAACAGCGCTGGGACTCGAAGGCGATCCTGATACAAAACATACAAAACATTATTAATTTTTTTATCTCCTGTTTGTATTTTAAAATTTCCAACAATTTTACATTTATGGCAAAGATATTATGGAATTAATTCTCTACAAAGGGCCCAATTATGAGCCAGCACCACAATGTTTAAGTAATCTTATATCGCTACGTATTAGCACAAAACCTATAAAGAGTAAGTTTATAAAACAGAAGATCGGAATAATACTGCTATTAATTCCTTTTGCTTCATACATATTCTGCTGTGGTCCGCATGTTCAACGTGTATCGAATATGCAGCGATGATGTTTGATACAAATTTGAAATACTGCACTACACAGGGTACTACAAGGATGGATGTTGTTACCGCTCGAGGCGTTATCCATTATGCCAAAGTGTGGCGCATATCCACGTTATTTGCACTTCAAGTCTTAACAAAGAGAAAATATGTTTGTTGTCTTGACAGCACTCAACCTGAATGTAATTCAACTTTCGCTGCAGCGTATGATAACATTGTGACTTGCACTATCGATTTTGTTAGAGTTGAAGAGTTCGCAGGCAAAACGTCTGATAATTTATTTTATAAAACCTCGTTTCGACTAACTTAAATTTAATTCCAATTTCTGTCAACAATAGCTTTTTCATAGGTAAAGATGAACCGATTTATCTGTACTTATAAAAAAGCTGTTGTTGACAGAAATCGAAATTAAATTTGGGTTTGTTAAAACGAGTTTGGTGTAATTTATCTTCGTTTCCTGTGTGGTCACATATGTTCTTATCGTGTGTAATTACATTACACCTTTATTAAAAACCTGGAGTTGAAGGATCACGTGGATGGTTTTTGTAGGGCTTCAGTTACTTCATTAGAAAAATATAAGAAAGCTTGAGATGCCAACCTCCATTAAACTGCAATTATATTCTTTGAATTTGTTACCGTGGGAAATATTGTTTCTTCCATTATATATATTTAAAAGTATTTATAGTGGAAATGGATCGAGTTATACAGCCAGTTTCAAATAAACCCGGCACCATTGCTAAGGTTTGTTATTATTGAAACTATGAGGTTTTGTTAAATTGGCAAAACATTTACTTTTTAAATGGAACACCATCTATATTTTTATTTTAAATGTAAGAGAAATAAATTCTGAACAAAAACTATTATACACTTTTATATCAAAATCCTTAAGATAAAGGTAAATATTTACCAGTTTGTAATTTAATCGAGGTAGTGTGACTTTTTAGTAAACCTTTTATTTAACACCGTAAAATTACATTAAGGATTCAAAAATTCCTCCATTTTCTCGAATGCACATTAAGGAACACCCCTATAGCATTTGAAATACTTCTACCGTCAATTGGATTAATAGATAATCGAACGCTGTTTTCTAATTCTGCTACATTGGCGTATCGTCTTTCATAAACGTTATTTTTTACGTTGCCCCAAAAGAAAAATTTAAACGCCACGAGTCTGGTGAACGAGGTGGCTACTTTATAGAACCATTTGTTTCCATCCAGCGATCTCTAAAAAGTCTTTGCATCATTGCGCCAACTTCATAATAATTATGATCAGGGGTCCAACTATCTGTAAATAAATAGCTTGGCAATCTTCCAAATAAACATCCCCTCGGTGTTCTTCCAAAATGTCTACCATAAAGTTCATATATCTTGCTCCAGTAAGTGATCTGTAATAAAACAAAGGTCCAAAGACTTTACTACCAGTTAAGCCAGACCATACATTTAAACTGAACGTTATTTGAGAATGGGATGGGAAAGTTAACAGTGGATTTTTGTGAAAACAGTAATGCATATTTTTACGGTTAAAAATTCCAGAATTCGAAAATTTTGGTTCGTCGCCCCAAATTACATTTTTTACAACGCCAGGATTTTCTTTACATGAAGCAACTAACCAAAGACATAAAATAAGTCGTCTATCTACATCTCCAGGAACTAAAGTTTACACAGGACGATATTTATGAAGAATAAATTTATAATTCTTTAATTTCTGTAAATGACTGTTAAAGATAGGTTACTATCTTTTACCAAACTTTTAACAGAATTATTTGGAAATGCTTTAAGATAAGCTAGTACATTTGTTTCAACGTTTTCGCTAATTATAATTCTCTTCCTAGTTCTTTTCTTCCTAAACAAATTTCCATTGTCTGTAAATTTTCTGTACACAATTAAAAAAATATCTTCGATCTGCAGTGTTTCGATTAGGAGAATTTTCGCGATAGAATCCTAATGCTCTAGTACTACTTTTCCTATTTATTAAAATAGTTTCCAACATATCGCACTTTTCTTCGTGAGTATAAGGCTTTTTAACAGAGTCAATAACACTTCTTAAAGTTAACAATTAAAACTAAAGACAAGAAATGACAGAAACTTGTCAAACACATGAAGTCTGCTCGGAAATACATGGCTACCTTGATTAAATTACAAATGGGCCTATAACGTATAAGACCTGTAAGCATAGGAATCTTTATTTATTACCTATACAACATTAATTTTTTCCATTTTTGGTTGTACCTCCAATTCCCCAGGCGTAACTGTGGTCCATCCCTCTAGGAGTATCATCACTGGTTGCCTGTGTGCATGCTCTCTCGAATTTACCAGTTTCCTTTTCCGATCATCCGTCAATTTATAGTAGGGTCTATGGCTATTTTCCTTGGTTGTGTTTTTTCCGTCGTCGCGAAAACATTGTTGTCTGCGTGTTTTAAACTGAGTAGTATCATCGTTTTCTTGCAACATGCCAGTTTTCCTACTGGTCAGGTTCCAGCTTTTAAATTCCCATTTTATGCATTTCCCTTTTTCTTTACATATCTAAAGAACAATTCTTTTTAACTTATCTTTATGCAGCTTATTTTTACAAACTGTAACTCTCAAAGAAAATGAATTTGTTGTTTATAGTACGAGTTACTTTTATGTTGTGTTTTGCATTAACACAAATTTATAGAGTACTTTTCAATTCACGTTAGAATTTATTTTCTGTTAGTATAAATATAATTTTATTAAATAAAAAGTTATTTGAATTTTTATCAAATATAAAACTTAATAAATTGTAATTCTTATTCCATTGATAGTCGAAACAGATTAAGTATGGAGAAATGCAATAGATGCTATCTACAATACCTACGCTGCATTAAATAAATCTTATCTTCAAAATTCGTATTCATCAAAATTGTTCAAGATGTGAAAAGTTTATATCAAATCTGCATGGAACTAATATACCTGGTGCCTACTGATTTTGTTCTTGAGGAAACAGTGAATTTGACCGCCTGCTTTTCTTAATGTTCGAGGACTCGAAGGTTTTACTTTCTACGATTATCCAAAATCAAGTTGTGGGTATGTTTTCACTTCTACAATATTTTAAACACATACGGGTGTGTATCACACCATTAAATTATCTTCAAGAAAAATAATAAAAAGAAATAGTCTTAATTGAATTTCGTTTTTTATAACATAACAATATTAGAGGCGCATGTCATTTGCAACTATTTTTGCTGTTATGAATTTGATAAAATGTTCGATAAATTTTAAGTAATACATAAATACATATAAAATGTACGCCATGAGTTTCATGAAATTTATAGTTATTGTAACGTACGGTTTAATTCAACGTTTAGTATTGTATAGTTTACTTTAGCGAGCAAATTAAACATGCCAATTTGTGATAAAGGACAGTCAAGTAAACTGTACACTTTTTCACAATTGCGAATAAGGCTAGAAAGTGACAGGAGAGGATTGTCAAATTAATTATAAAGTGTCGAGTCGCGTTTTACGTTTGGGGTGTGTTTAATTAATCTTTTGTAGGTCCACTCTAACATCCGATGTTATATACCGTCATTGTTATGCCTATAAGATGCCAATTCATAGTGGCAGTTTATTTGGATGAAAGAAAAGTGACCTCAGATTACATTTGCCGTACGCTGTAATCAACCGATTTAGTCGGGAACCTGATGAATTAACACACACCTATGATAAAGTTAGTTGGGCTGTTGCATTATACCGACACCCACTCTCCTCGCTGTGTCTATAGTGACCTGATTCACCCCACAAACCCTTCAAGGTAAGCGTTGCACTGTAGTAGTTACTAAGTGACCAAACTGGTTCGCACGCTGGTATTGGGATATTTTACCCTGAACTATAGAATGTTCTTTTGCATCTAGCGTCAGTGAAGCTAAAAGTAGATAGTGTGTTTCGCCCCGTATTTACCCTACTTTCACTGTAGTCAACAGTGTAAAACAGAAAGCCGCTTGTGTGCGCATTGTATATCTATTAGTCCGTAAAATTTTAAAGCTGCGATACTTTTCCAAATTGTACCACTTGTTTCGTAACGTAAGACTGTACCAGTTATAGCGCCTAGATAGTTCAAGTAGACTTACGTCTACCGTCCACATTGTTACCGGAGGTTTGCATGCACCCGGTGTAACACGCGTGATATTTCGGGCTATAGTCTACACTCTTTTGGTCGTCAAACCTAAGAACCCGTACTGCCGTGAGGCCCAGGTGCATTCAACCCTACCCCCATCGTAGAAATAATTGTACTCACAAGTATATCTTTGGTAGCCCTGGCCAGTGCGAACTTACACCTAGTTGTTACTTTTGGTTAGTTATCATAATTAATTTGATCGTAGTTGTGGCGTACTCAATATACGCCGTACCTACATTTGCTTATATACACCTTTGTTCATGTTACTTACTGTACTTAATTAATGTGTTCTTTTCAGCCATGTGTTTGTAAATAGAGTTAAGAGTATAATCCAGGTGCATTATTCTGTTGTAGTAATTTGCGTGAGTAGGGTGAATCAGTACATTCTACACCGTGAGTTTTCTTTACCATCATATTTTCTTATTATAACAAGTGCAGGGGCGTTTGCTCGACCAGTAACGAGACCCCGATTATATCTAACACAGTGACATTACTGGTGGTGCCCACCTGATTTTGCCGTCATACCCAATTTTTGGCATACTACCAAGTTTACGGCCCATTGTAATTGTCATCTTAGGGCATTTAGCAATCCCGACCTACGACTTTTATCATACCCACCCCTCACCGGCTAGAGCTAGGCCGCGCACGGATTCCGATCCGTCCCTTGGTGTCGTAGTGCTGAATTGGCCCGTAACATTATTACAGGTAATTTTTCATAAAGTTTTTGTTAATTGCAACATTTATTTTCCTGCTCAGTAGTGTATATAAAGATATATCTGTTTTTCCTATATAAAAATAACTGAATTGTGCCAGTCATGTGAACAAAAAATGTACAGATAAATTAACCTATAATCATTTCTAATTTTATATTTTCACCCGATTGTTATTTCGAATTTAAATTTAATTTTGAATATAGTCAAGGTACTCGAACTTTATTTTTGATTCTTTTCCGTTGTCTCTTACATACAGATTTTTACATACCTCCCTGAGATTTATTAAGTCCAGACAGCTTTCGAAGCATTCGAAGGTTCATGCCAGCTGCGCCGAAGTGTGTTTCATACCTCGTCGTGTAATTACCCTTTTCATTACATCAGCAAAAAAGTAAGTTATATTATTGTGCAGGTTACAATAGAACCCATCAAAGTATTCGCCTGTGATGTGTGCCAGTAGAGCTTCTCGATCCAGAGCAACTTTTATCGACACAAAAAGGAGATCCATAGTATCGTTAGACCATCTTCTGCACCAAGTTAGATTGCAGTTCCGGTTCCACTGACTAGATTACTAGCGCCAAATCCATTTGTGGCTGGAGATTCGGGCGCCGAGCTAATTTAACCCGGAAGCAGCATGCCTTCTACGGAGATACTGTCCTTTGTACATCGGCGACGGTCAAACTGAAGCCTCACCCCCGCGTGATGCAGCCGCCTCCAAACGCCAGCAGTAGTACATATGGCATCGTGACCATTGCAATATTGATGTTCCTTCGTGCTAGTTCGCTGGCCATTTGCGCAGTGATGCGCATGAGTAGAATCCGGAGCCGTTATACAGGAAGCAATGCAACTATTTTCTTCAGCCTTCCGGTCCCGAATCGCAACCTACCCCGCCAACAATCTGTTGGATTGCAGAGACATTGGAGACTTTTCACTGGAACAGAAGCAGCACTTTGAAAAGTTGATCCAAAACATACTGCAAGCCCACACGACCCTTAAATTAATTTAGAAGTGTTTGATAGGTACACAAAGGTGGACCTGGGTGACACCGAAGCAGCTAAATCCCTCTATACAAGGAATCAAATTATAACCCGGTCAAGCGATTTGGACGAACTGTTTGTGACGTTTTCTCGAGTGATGCTTCACAAGTCCCAAGAATTTAAACATCGCCGATCCGGTTGGGCCTCACAGCGTGTCCTGCATTTGTAGCTAAACATCAACGTATATCATCCACTTTATGGGTCCACCTACATTGTTTTACAGACTGGATAAAGGTTAAATAAGCTGTAGTGAATGTGAAAAACCGAGATGCTGCTTATTTCGCCTACAGTATTGTAGCAGCGCTGTATACTGCGAAGCATGAACTCTCAACGTATTAGCAAGTACCTTCGTTACTTGACTTAAATACGAGCGGTATAGAGTTTTATATGGCTTTTGACAAGTTGGCCAGGTTCGGGACCTGGAACGAGCTGAGTGTCAACGTATTTAGAGTGGAAGGAAAGTCTATTACTGGTCCTCTATATTTTACTCAACGTAGGAGAACCCAGCATGTCAACTTGCTTTACATCCAGGATGAAAAAAAACCTGACCTCTTTTAGATCAAAGATTTGGGTCGCCTGGTCAGTATTGAGGAAGCTTTAAACTTAGCTAGAGAGAGAAAAGAGATAGGTATTAGTGTACAGGGACAGAAAATAGACATGTTACGTTTTGCAGATGATATAGCCATTATAGCAGAGTCTAGAAAAGAGTTAGGAGAGTTTTTAAATATTTTAGATGAGATACTACGGAGTAACTATAGTATGAGAATTAACTCGGTAAAGACAAAGATAATGACAAGTGAGTTACAGCCTAGTTATAAACCAAAATTAAAAATAGGTAATACCGAGTTAGAGGAGGTAGATGAATTTTGCTATTTAGGTAGTATAATTACAAAGGATGGACGTAGCAGAAGGGATATAGTAGCTAGAATAGCTCAAGCTAGAAAAATGTTTTTAAAATGAAAAACTTACTAATAGCTAATAGTATTAGTTTAGATAATAGAAAAGTTTTTAAAGTCGTACGTATGGAGCGTTCTACTATACGGTAGTGAGACTTGGACAATTAAAGAAGTAGATAAGAAAAGGATAGAAGCTTTTGAAACTTGGTGCTATAGGAGAATGTTAAAGATTAGCTGGACAGATAGAGTAACAAACGAGGAAGTTTATAGAAGGATAGGTGAGGAACCCTGTATGTGGAAACAATTGAAGGTCAGGAGAGATAGAATGATAGGGCACCAGTTAAGACATGAGGTACTATTTAGTAAAGTCTTAGATTATAGACTACCAAATAAAAATAGAGTAGGAAGGCCTAGACAAAGCTATATTAGTCAAATAATTAGAGATTTAGGTTGTGAAGGGTATGTGGACCTTTTTAGATTAGCTCAGAATAGAAAAGAATTTAGAGCTGCGTCAAACCGACTTTAAGTAAGTTCGAAAACAAAACAAAAAAATAAAAATCAGTTAACTAAATGTCACCAGGACATAACTCACAATTAGTTAGAGGTCTGGCATGTTGGTAGCGTTTCGTTGCTTAAGCCTTACCACAACATATAATTTAATAAACGTCACCATGATATAGCTCACAATTAGGTAGCGGTCTGGCATGTTGGTAGCGATTTGTTGCTTAAGCCTTACCATAACATATAATTTAATAAACGTCACCTTGACATAACTCACAATTAGGTAGCGGTCTGGCATGTTGGTAGCGTTTCGTTGCTTAAGCCTTATCATAACAGATAATTTAATAAACGTCATCATGACATAACTCACAATTAGGTATCGGTCTGGCATGTTGGTAGCGTTTCGTTGCTTAAGCCTTACCATAACAGATAATTTAATAAACGTCATCATGACATAACTCACAATTAGGTAGCGGTCTGGCATGTTGGTAGCGTTTCGTTGCTTAAGCCTTACCATAACAGATAATTTAATAAACGTCATCATGACATAACTCACAATTAGGTAGCGGTCTGGCATGTTGGTAGCGTTTCGTTGCTTAAGCCTTACCATAACATATAATTTAATAAACGTCACCATGACATAACTCACAATTAGGTAGCGGTCTGGCATGTTGGTAGCGATTTGTTGCTTAAGCCTTACCATAACATATAATTTAATAAACGTCACCATAACATAACTCACAATTAGGTAGCGGTCTGGCATGTTGACAGCGATACGTTGCTTAAGCCTTACCATAACATATAATTTAACACTTTTCCTTTTTGAAGCGGATAACCAGGTTATATTTCATTTCCCTATAAATGGTAATCATGTAAACATGTTAGAGTTCTTTAACAACCATCAGGTTGCTAATATCTATGTAGAGCCAGCTGGATAGGAAAAAGATAGAAGGATATAGGAAGACCTAGACCAAACTATATTAGTCAAATTATTAGAAATTTAGGTTGTGAAGGGTATGTAGAGCTTTTTAGATTAGCACAGAATAGAAAAGAAGTTAGAGCTGCGTCAAACCGACCTTAAGTAAGGTCGAAAACAAAACAACGGTCAGTAAGTACTTATCGTAGAATTGATTACATAAATGGATCTGCGACGGATACTTAATCTTTTTTCCGACTGAAGCTGCCTTAACCAGATATGCTGAGCGGGGCTATTACCATGTCGTAAGCTAAATGCCCACTGTCTTCAACAACTTTTTGAAATTTTTGAGCATACAAAAACAAATGCAGTTACCTTTGTTATTTATGCCTCGCTCTTACAGCCGTACAGTTCTGCAACACCCAACCCTTCCACGTCATCTACAACACTGGTCCAGGTGCATACCTCTTATAGCTAGGAATATTACATCAAATGCAGCTACGATGACTCCCTCAATAAATTTGAAATCTACCGGATTTTACCTTATTGAAATGCGTGGCAATAAAGCTTCTCATCTTATCTCAGATTCAATTTTGTGGATTTTAATAGCCGCGTGATTTCCTTGTACAATGCCTTTTTCATAATTGGCTATTTAATGACTTTTAAAAACATTTCTTAGTAATTGATGACGTATCTGAAAGTTCTAGAAAAATATTTTGTTTGAAACTCTTGGCTCCATTACTATCCTCAAAATTTGTACTTTGAATTAAAATACTAGGACTAGTCATAGAATTCCAGGAATTTCGTTGTAACTCTTTATTGCTACAATATAGGTTTACAATTACCTTTAAGGTATACTCCTTTAGAACACACACTTGCCCTACCGGTTCTGTCATTGCTGGAAACAATGATAAAAATCCTCTTGTGGTATCTACCGGCCTTCAGTCGTCGCGTCGCTTTGGTTTTAATGTCTTTTGCGATGTTAAAACGGTGCCAGGCTTCATGGTTTAGTTGGTTTGCGTGTAACTACTAATCTCAAGGTCACGGATACCAGTGTCGACACCGACCGCCTGAAAAATGTTAAGCGAGCATTTTTCACGAAATATACACTTTTTCGAATGACAGGTAAGACGCAATTTATGTGAGGGTATTGTCACACGCATGTTAACGATTCATACCTTGCTTGAAATAGTAAGTGTTCGACATAATTCAAAATTTCCAGGTAAAATCAACTTGCTTCCTGGCCCATGTAGTAGCTTCGGGTGGAGCATATGAAAATCAAAGGTAGGAGGTGTCAAACGGTTGCTTTTGAGGGACATCTTAGCCTTGAAGAAGACCAAGAAATCAATTAGTGCTATGTTTCGTGCCTAGGGAGCACAGCAATCGATGTGTGTGAAAAAGCAATATGTTGATGCAGTGACCATCGTCTTTGTGATTTGGTGGGACATTCTCTTCGGATTTCTTTCCTCAGCCTTTTTGAAAACTTTTATATAAAAAGGGCCATTAGCAGTTTGTCCAGGTGGTACAAATTTATAGTACACCACGCATTTGTCAAAAAACGCAAAGAGCATACCTTTTCTATTGGTTTGACATATCGTGATCTCTTTGATTAAAGAGAGGACGTTGTGTGCCAATCTGATGACCGCGTTCTTTTCTCCGAAAGGTAGGCGCGTATCCAGACCTTGTCGCCGGTAACGATAGTCTCAAGAAACGTCGGATGCTCCATGTGATTTTCAAAACATTCGATTGCAGCCGACTGCCAAGTTTCTAGTTGATTCGGGTTCAGCCGCGGGATAATCTTTTCACTGACACGTTACCCCCTTCAAATTACCTGATGGTATTGCGCGAATGGATTCATGAGGAATCCACCCTTACTTCTAGTGCCAACTGGGCGACGGTCATATTTCGATATAATGTGTTTAATTGTTTCATTTGCTCAATAACTTCTTTGTTTCCGGAGGTTGAAGGTATCCTATTATGGTTACTGCCTTTCAGCGACTCATGTCTATCACAAAATCTTGAAAACCACTTGTAAACGGATGTTTTCTTTAAAGAATAGTCACTATAAACTGTTTGTTAGACAATCAAAGCCTCTAAAGCAGAGTTCCACAATCTGCACATGAGCTTGATGTTTGCACTTTGCTAGAACTTTGACATAGCACCAACCGATTACAACATACTTCTGTCTTCAGCTGCACTGCTGTCAAACTACCTGTAACAAAATAATGTAATTATACTAAATTTCTGAATAGTTTGACTGACCATAATGTTCCCACTTTTCACGAAAGTATTTTGTTTTTCTGTTAAAAGCAAAAGACGACCCTTGCTGAAAAACTTGGTATATGCTTATTTTTTGGTTATAAGCACTACAATATTTACTTCAGGCACTTTGTTTTGAAAAGTGCAGATATCTCACAAGTACATCTTTGCGTTTGTATCATTCTGTGCTGTTTAAATTTACGATACTCCGCACCCTTTAGTACTTTTCTCTTATTTGGCATCTATTGATAAATTAGGTTTGTGTGTTACTTAGCGTGCCTACACGTGAACATTTTGGTTCCTACTTAATTAAATCTTACATCTCTTATTTCTGTTTACAGTTATTTGAGAATTTGTTAGCAACTTCGATCCATTAAAATTTTACACGGCATTATTGAGATTTTTCATTTTATATATTTTTATGCGAAAAGTTAAGTAACTTTATTTAGGCGTCTGTCATCCTTACGACTGGTTCTCCTGAGGATGCGTTAATCAGATTTTTAAAGTGTTGATAGTAGTTTCGTTTGTTAGAATAAACCATAAGTTGGTTGTACGAATTATTGCGAAACAGTTATTCGTTTGTGGAAAATTAGAAATCTTTCATCTCTTTTAATAGGGAAGAGTATAATTCGTTCAAGGTTTAGTGAAACAATGAATTAAAATGTTTTAAACTCCAATTTTATAGAACTAAATGCAAATATTGAGCTAGGTCCTAATGATGCATCTTTTAGTTTCGACGTAACATCTCTATTCACAAACGTACCTGTCATAGAAACTGTCTCCATTATTATACAACTTTTACCTCAAGAAAACGAATTTGAGTACCTGGTCACGCTCATTCAAAAGTGCTTAACTTCTACCTATATTATTCTTGACGGACAATTCTACAAACAAACTTCTGACACTCCCATGGGACCACCTCTATCCCTTATTGTGGCCAATATATTCATGGAGTCTTTGGAATCTATGCGTCTAGAATTCACAGACCTTAAACCAAAAACTTGACTTCGTTATGTAGATGACACTTTTGGAATCTGGCCCCATGAACGCCAAACGCGCAATAAATTTCTAGATCACATAAACAATCAACATAAAGATATTAAGTTCACTATAGAAATTGAAATGAACGAAACTCTGGCATTTCTTGCCGTTCTGGTGGAGAGCCAACCCAACGGTCGACTTCGTCATTCCGTATATCGAAAACCCACACACATAGGCAGATACCTTTATGGGTGATCACATCATCATCCGTCACAAAAATCATCGGTCAACTCTCTAGTCCACCGTGCAATTAAGCTTTCACAACCAGCACACGTATCTAATGAACTGACCCATCTCAAAGCTAGTCACATAAAAAAACGGTTATCGCAACTCAGATATCAGCAGACCGAATTGGCAAAATTCTACGTAAACACAACATCAAAGCAATCTATAAGCACACTAATAAAATTTCACAAATATTACCAATCCCAAAAGATTTCAAAAACAGTCTTAAAGCCCTACGCGTATATAGTATACTTTGCAGCTGCGGTTTAGTATACATAGGAGAAACAGGGCGGTCAGTACAGACTAGACTAAACGAACATAAGCGATGCTTAAGAACAAGCCAGCACAATCGCTCAGCGATGACCGAATACCAACATGAAACAGGCCATACCATTAACTTTGACAAGACGAAACTAATTGCCAGAATTCCATTTTTCTACAATAGAAAAATCAGTTAATCCGTAGAAATCTCTAAATTCTAGCAATCTAAACAAAGACGATGGCTACTATCTTTTTCCTATTTGGAAAACGAGTCTATGTTCACAAAAGCAGAACGTAACGTTCACTGAACCGCTACAACACTCCTCTCTATTCATGATCACTCATGCATCAATGTTCGCATTATAGAAACTACAACTTTCGCTACTTTCACCAGTTACTTTGCTACAACACACCTTTCTATACTCTTTACACTTTAACTTGTCCACTTAATATTATCAATCTTATTTTTTTTATTATTATATTTATTATTTATTTTCACTTTTTTTTCTTGTCATGATAAAACCCCTTACAAAAGTGAGCGCAACGTGACCTTAGTTTATAAGATGACACAGTCTCAACCCGGAACCATAAATATTTTCCTACTCAGTCAAGTGGATAGTCCTATATACTCAAATTAACAGCATAACATGAGTAGGGTAAATACAGGGCTACGGCTTACCCCTCTGACGTCACAAATCAATGTTAATTCCCATTTAGCACCGTCCATCTAGCACCCATGTATCAGACAGAGACAGACAAATATTCGCGCATCTGGTAACTTGAATTTGACTTAAATTTGCACAATAGTTTTCTTCGACTAAGCATCTTTTGGCGAAAATCGCAAATAATTTCAACATTTGCAGCGAATTCGCACATTTAGTAGCAAAAATCTGCACAATAGTTTTCTTCAACTAAGCAATTTCTAGCCCCAGGCATGGCTAATTTAATTAAATTCTAATTTACGCAATTATTCACACATTGGCGAGGGGTCAGCACCCCGATCTGGCACGGATCTTGTTCTCATCTGGACCATCTACCCTTTAATCGGCAAATATTCGCCTAAATTTGCACAATAGTTTTCTTCAAGTAAGCATTTTATAGCTCCAGGCATGGCTCGTGCTAGTCATCATAAAATTTGACTCCCATAAGCAATACACAGGCAAAAAAATTGCGCAATAGTCATCATAAATTTGACTCCATAAGCAATACACAGGCAAAAAATTGCACAAATCTGATATTTGCACAATAGTTTTCTTCGACTAAGTATCTTTTGTCGGCGCCCTGATCTGGACAGTCGGACCCCCGGCATCCTTCCCCAGGGCCGCCGGATAGACAAATTCTTCCGCTAATTATTTAATCTTTTAAACTAGCTAGTCATCATAAATTTGACTCCCATAAGCAATACACATGCAAAAAATTGCGCTAATTTATTTAATCTTTTAAACTAATCTAATACATAACTAGATTAATCCATTAACCCTAATGCAATATTTTGCAAATTAAATTTTTATTTACCACAATCCACCGTCGGGGGCCCCGAGTAAGATAGGCAAATTCTTCCGGATTAAGCTGATTAAGAGTTAATTTAATTACATCAATTAATTATTTATTTATTAAAGAATTACTTAATAAAAATACAAAGTCATCTTAAATTTGACTCCCATATAACAATATGCATAACAATTTCTAAATTTACCTTAATCATGGCTTGGGATGCAGAGATGATTAAGAGTCAATATAATTACATCAATAAACTAATCTTATACATAACTAGATTAATCCATTAACCCTAATGCTATCTTTCGCAAATTAAATTCTTATTTGCCACAATCCACCGTCGGGGCCCCGACAGGAGCACCAGATAGGCAAATTCTTCCCGATTAAGCGGATTAAGAGTCAATATAATTACATCAATTAATTATTTATTTATTAAAGAATTACATAATAAAAATACAGTCATGTTAAATTTGACTCCCATATAACAATATGAATGACAATTTCTAAATTTACCTTAATCATGGCTTGGGATGCAGAGATGATTAAGAGTCAATTAATTACATCAATTATTTATTAAAGAATTACATAATAAAAATACAAAGTCATCTTTAAAATTACATACGCCAACATTTCGCAATAAGCGCAAACAATCGGTTACCATTCTTTGCCACACAGGTTTAACACTATATCATTTAGCACAAATTTGTATTTTATATAATCCAAGTTTACAATAAGTATTTTTGCATGCATTTCGCACAAACATTTATGAAATGCAGCTTTAGGTCTTCTTCTATCACCAGTATAATTACTAGGCCTAATAACCTGCTTGTGGATAAGTATTTTAGTGTAAAAAATTTGCAAAACATATTGTTGAATGGCAATGTGTCATATGCAAAACAATTTTATTTGTTAATACGCTTCTGTTAAAGACAGGTTTCACGCGTAATAAAATACAGTTCTAGCTCAAAGCGAAAACATTAGTTTGGATAATGATGTAGTTAATATATATCTATAACCGTTCTAGAGGTGTATTTAATGAATATTGTGGTACAAGTTTTCGCATCCATTTAAACCTAATGCAAACGCTTGCAAATAATTTAGGGATGACTTAACAGCATTTGCAAACTATCATTTTGAGTTCATTATTACGTTTATAGCACTAACCATATTTTTAGAATGTAATGAAATGTAATCAATAGTTTATACAGTTTATTCGGTATACTAATCATTAATAGCACAAATTTGCATGCGGTTAAGATACAGGGATCGAACAAAAAATTCCGCAAAATGACAAAATGTTAATTTTCAGTCTAATTCGAAGTCTATGTTCACTGTTGCACCGACTTTACCCCTGCTAATCATATAAACATTTTCTTACTATCAATTAGCTCGCTGAAGGTTTTATGCCATCAAGTTTTAAGTAGTTGAAAAGCGCTCTGGTAAAACACAAAAATCATCGCTTTCAACAATAGCACGATCCCCATACTTTGTTGACACAGGCTTGACTCCTAAGACACGATATTTTCTATCGGTGACAAGCTCCGAAGCACTTATCGTAGTTTTACACTTCATAACAGCATTTAATTTTGCAAAATCCATATTATATGAGCTGGCAAATAAAGAAAATAATGAGTAAAATTAGGGCGGAAATTTAAATATTACAATTAAATCACTTATGAGGTAAGACCGAAATATAACTTTTAAAAAATGCGAAAGACATAATTCCGCGTCTTGATGCAAGAATAATAATTTTAAAATAAAAAAGGACTTACCTCCTGCTTGTACCTCGTTCTTCTGAAGTTGAAACAGATATTTTGAAATAGAAACCCTAGACCAATACTTATATGAATCGACGGATCCTTTCCAATCAACATAAATCCTTTTATAAAAAACACGACCGTCGACTTTGATACCCTTTCACCGAACGCAGTACTTTCATATTGTTTATGGCAAATTCGGAAATGTTTCTTAACCTTAAGGTATTTTTGATGAGGTTACATTAAATCGCGATAATTACGTGGTTTTAAATAGAGGTATTGCCAAACTAAAGCTGCTAAAAATACATATTGCAAAACAGTCTTTGAGAAGGATTCGTACTTTAGATATGCGTAAATAAAATTCAAATTGTAACAATATCTAAACCAAAAACGCTCCATATTTAAAATGAAATCTTTCACGTGAAAACGCCATGGTAATTACATCACATCCTGATTTTTCCCATTTTCATTAACGCTTCAACAGGATGGAATTTGTAAAAATTAGAAGCAGCGTGTTTATTGGAACAGAAACTCGACCTGCACCCAAATTATATTAAACCTGATTATATTATATGTCATAATTCGCGAAGAAAATTATATTCAAGCGAAATAATAGAAATTACATTTACAGTATTTTTTAAATGATTGTAATTATGCCAAATCACCATAAATAAAACCAATAGACTTATTTTTAGCAATATTCTACGTCATTAGAATGTAAACAACATAACTGGAAAAATTTGTTGACCGAAACAAATTCCTTTCATACTTATGATACATTACTTGTTAGATATAAATTTGGGGGAAATGTTCGCATTAACAATAACATTTTACATAGAAATGGATTTTTAATTGATGCAATTCGAAGTAAATATGTTACAAACGCAAATACGTTATTTTAGCCAAGTAAAATGGATACAAGTCCTTAATAAAATACGACTTGCGGTGTTATTTATAATACAATAGCATATTATGCAAAATCTGAAAACCACAAATTTTCTGCAATACGATAACAAGCATGAGTTATCAATGTTTATTTATTTTCATGCTAATTATACGTCCTCATGTCAAGTTCAAAGCATCGTTAATGAAATTTTTATTACAGTTCATTTAAAAATGTAGATACAGGTAATTTCCTGCAATCGAGTGGTATAACAAGATCAATTAGTACGTCATTTTAAAGTATTCTCTTTATTAGCCCTAAGGCATTTGTAAAACAACGCCGCATCAAATCCTGATAATTACGTGGTTTTAAATAGAGGTATTGCCAAACTAAAAGCTGCTAAAATACATATTGCAAAACAGCCTTTGAGAAGAATTCGTACTTTAGATATATGCGTAAATAAAATTCAAACTGTAACAATATCTAAACCAAAAACGCTCCATATTTAAAATGAAATCTTTCACGTGAAAACGCCATGGTAATTACATCACATCTTGATTTTACCCAAGGAGGCTCGACACCATATGCCAAACGAAACGGTTCTTCTGAAACGAGTTGTTTAATTTTCTTTATAGGCGCGCCCATGTCTGCTTAACGTTCTTCTGGGGTATACCATATAACATACTTGCAGAGTTAACACTTATACCCTTTTGTATTTCACTAACTGCTTTCTCTAAAGATTCCTTGGTGTACATCTTTCAAATATAAGTTTAAACTGATACAAATTGAAAATAATATTCCATTCCCTTATATACCAGCATGGGCAGGGTGTGCACGCGCAGGGTGCGCATGGGCAGGGTGCGCACGCGCAGGGTGCGCATGGGCAGGGGTGCGCATGGGCAGGGTGCGCACGCGCAGGGTGCGCATGGGCACAGGCGTGCTTAGGTGTACACCGGAGTACGTGAGAAACTGTCTTGGATTGCCAAAAAAATCTTATTAATATTAAAACAACATAGATTTTATACAATTTTATAAAAAATATACGCAAAATATTTAACTGTGATTAAATCTATTAACAATTTCCGTAAACGGATTATATTCAAACATGGAGTCATGTATAATTAATGCATAAGCCTTCATCGACGATTCAAAATTTCTTGAAGCTTCTAATTCCATTCTTACATCGAGCAACTAAACCATCCATCTCGGAATATGGTATCAGGCTTCCACCCGGTATGTGTAATAGATTTTTTGTTTCTGATTCATCCATGGATACAAGTCCTTAATAAAATACGACTTACAAAATAAAAAAAACATTTTCAAAGCCTTAAAACAAATTTGACAAATTTAATAGTCTTTTAGGTGTTTATGAATACAATTTTAGTTATCAGTCTAACATGCTTTTAATTTTAATTTTATACTTATTAATATCTATTAATAAACTAAACATTAAACGCAGTACTTCTCTTTTATGAGGCTGTAGTGGAGCATGCACTGTGGTATCCGGAATCTTCGGAAAAAGACTCTTTCTCAACATTTGTGCTAGCGATAGTGCCCCCGATTACATCGTCGGTGTATTGATCGGGGTGACATGTAATTATTTCCAGAATTGTATGATAATTTGTCTTGGTGCAGTCATCAAATAGATAACGACTTGCGATAAGTTTGCTTTTTATTAAAATTGTATTTCGTTCTTCATCTGTCTCCTCGATAGCGAAGGGCACGCGCAACTGTTTATGAATGTTTTAAATTTAAGAAGATTGTTGGCAACATTAGGCATGGTTGTAGCCACATGACCACAATCATGTTCACAATGTTGCCGCAACTGGTTCCCAGTTTTAAAAAAGATAAGACACCCATCGCAAATCCATCTGTAATGGCAATCTGTTGACAGCTGTTTGCTTACTAGCCTACCTAAATTCCTTATCCAACAATAGTGAGATTTGTCACCAGCCTGGATAAACAAAAGGTTGACATGCTTAGCTCGTTTTCTAGCTGTAAAATGCAATGGACCCACAATGGATTCGCCTCTGGAACTCTTCAGATTTTGTTTTTAGCACCTCGGATAGTTTTTGGTATACATGACTCAGATCGGTGGACCGGGTGACAACCACGTTCTTAGTGTTAAAACTTTTAATGTCTTGTCCACCAACCATTTTCACATAAAGCCCATACAGATGGCAATTGAATTTAAATGCTGTATGAACTCGTAGTTTACCAAGCGTGCAAACTACTCAAGATTCTTGTTCAGAAACAGCTTTGCTATTGAAGCCTTTTGTTAAGGTATTTAATTTTTAATAAAATATTTGTGGAAATTGTTTTTTTTTATGCAGAAGGTATTACGCCTCGAGATCAGCAGTGGTCATATGGGCATGTGGTCATATGGTCATACGATCATATTATCCCCTAACACGATTAATTTGAGCGTCTAATTAAATGTTAAACAAGTTGGACTTTGAGTCCGTGTATACTTTCCAAATACTTGTATGCCAATGACAAACTCAGGAAAACCCGCGATAATATAATTAATTATGCCTTGGGGGCTATGTTTTTCCTGTAAAGACTTGCACTTAATACCACTAGTTAAATCTGTTGATCGACTTAAACAGGTTCAAAATTGATCGGCGCATGACCTCCTCCACCGAGAAATGTAAAGCTAAAAATTCAGTTTGCGAAATATCTTCGAACTATTCAAGTTAAAGTCATGGATTTCGCGGGTGTTGATGTAACAAGTGATGTGCCATAATTAAACCCAAACACGCTGGTAAGCAAGACTGACTACCCCTTAATCGGATGGAGGCGATCTCACCCTCACTTATTGGAAGTAGGATTTGATTTACATGGTGGTCTACAACCAGTCATACAAATTGATTGTGTTAGATGTATATGCGGAAATGTTGGAATGAAAATGGGGTATAATGGTTGGTCCGATTTATGTAGCTTTCAAGTTGAATTTAGTGTTAGAGAATTTGCACGAGATGCAAAGAATGCTATGCAAAATGGCTTCAGCGATGGAATAGATGATGTAGAATTACAACTGGCTTACGGGTTTAAATTGAAACTGACAACCATTACATCGAATGTCGAAAGCGCATTAGTAGGAAATGATTTGCATGAAGAGGATTTGTTTAATATGGAAATTGCGAAAGGTCGAAATATTATTGTTTTAAATGATAGTGAAGTATTTAAGATGTTCCAACTGGGTAAAGGAATAAGCAGTAGGTTGCATGGGTTACAGAAACGAGGTTTTCCAGCAATTTACAAGACCTTTATTGGTGATATAATAAATGCAAATCGTGGACTAAATATTGAATTGACGGATGAAGAACGGGAAGCCATTTTAATTGAAAGCGAGCTCCAGACAGATCATTTTCTATCTGATGATTTTACCAATGTGAACTATTTTATCATTCAGGAAATAATTATATGTCACCCCGACCAATATCTAAAAGATGTGGGGGTAGCGCGATCGCTAGCACAAATGTTTGAGAAAGAGTCTTTTTCCGAAGATTCCGGATACCACAGCGCATTCTCCATTACAGCCTCATAAAAGAGAAGTACTGCGTTTAATGTTTAGTTTATTAATAGATATTAATAAGTATAAAATTAAAATTAAAAGCATGTTAGACTGATAACTAAAATTGTATTCATAAACACTTAAAAGGCTATTAAATTTGTCAAATTTGTTTTAAGATTTTGAAAATGTTTTTTTATTTTGTAAGTCGTATTTTATTAAGGACTTGTATCCATGGATGAGTCAGAAACAAAATCTATTACTCATACCGGGTGGAAGCCTGATACCATATTCCAAGATGGATGGTTTAGTTGCTTGATGTAAGAATGGAATTAGAAGCTTCAAGAAATTTTGAATCGTCGATGAAGGCTTATGCATTAATTATACATGACGTCATGTTTGAATATAATCCGTTTACGGAAATTGTTAATAGATTTAATCACAATTAAATATTTTGTATATTTTTTTTATAAAATTGTATAAAAGCGATGAATTAATTTGATTCAATTACTTTACTTTTATCAGTCGAATGGTGTGCATCTCCCACTTTGTAAATAAGTTCTAGTTATTTTAGAGCGAATTTATCTCCATCAGAATAGGGTGAAATTGCCCCATAGGCCCCATAGGGTAAAATTGCCCCATAGGGTGAAATTGCCCCATAGGCCCCATAGGGTGAAATTGCCCCTGCTTAGGCTATCACCGCAAACAGCAACAAAAGCAGGTGCACACTCGAAGCAATATGACGACTGCGAAACAAAAAATTACAATACCTGTGCAGAATTATGATGAATTTACCACTTCTAGTGCAAAGGATGTTGGTAAACATGGACCTTTGTTCCCACCTAACATACGAGCTGTATTCGCGAGACCATCGAGTTATGGAAAAACAAACGCTTTAATATCTCTGATCTTGCGCGAGAACGGTCTTAGATTCCAAAATGCCTATGTATTTTCGAAAAGTTTATATCAACCGAAATACGAATTGTTAAGAAGTGTATTTGAGTCTCTTAAAGACGTAATTGGTTACCATGAGTTTGAAAATTACGACGATTTGATTGAACCCGGAGATACCAAAAAGATCAATTATGGTTTTTGATGATATACCTGCAACGAGCAAGGCGAAATCACACAATTTTTCTCGTTTGGCCGACATAAAGCAATAGATTCATTCTACCTATTTCAAACTTACGCTAGCACCATAAAACATAGACTCTGAGATAACGCCAATGTAATTGCGTTATGGAAACAGGATGACACAAACCTTCGCCATATCTTTCTTGATCATATAAGCGGCGACATGACATATCCAAAATTTAAAGAGATGTGTTTACAGTGTTGGGGTGACTCAAAACATAATTTTATAACTATTGTGAAAGATTTTGATTTGGATAAGGGGGCGGTATCGGAAGAATTTTTACGAGTATATAAATATAAAAGAGGCTATTAATGGTTAGCCCCAATCCAAAGTTTCATGACGACGGACTTTAACAATTTTATTACAAATAAACGCAATCTTCAGTTAATTCAAGATGGTGTACGAAAAAGTTTGTGGCATACAAAAAGGGTGACACTACATCCCAGCAAAATTCAAAGAAGCTCCTGCAGATTACGAATACTCCAGATATTTATTTAGTGGAAAAGTACTGCAAAAAACGCAACAAAGGGCGTGAATTATTTGTTAAATATTATGGCATTAATGGATTTGGATGGCTTGTCGCAACAGATTTGCTTTAAATACGTATATGTTTAAGTTTTCATAGTTTTGGTTATTTATGAATAAGCGCTCGAAGATGAATCATGCACATTTAGGATTTCCAATCGGTTATAATGTATTGTTTAATAAATTATTGTACTAGATAGTGTTTTGTTAATTGCGGCTTAGAACATGTCGAGAAAATGATAAGTTTTTTCAGTTTAGTATTTAATTTAGCAAATAAAATGCTATATATTTTCAAGCGGTATAGTAAAATACTGTAAAACAAAAATGTACTCACCCTTTCAGATTCAAACTGGACGATGGTAAAAAAAAAATATTTCGCGTTTTACTTAGATAAACCGGTAACTGCACTGATTTAGACTTCCGTTTTCTCACACAGAAATTTTCTATAACCCATCAAAGGCACTGTTTAGTTTATTAGAACGCTTTTATTTAACGGGTTTGTGTTATCCGATTTATCTAAGCTTTTGCCAATGCTAAATGAAAAACAATTAAAATTATAAAGGTATTTACAATATTTCTTAATACAAACACATTGCCTCAAGCACAATTTAAACGCTTGTTGGTATTTAATACGTCGAGGTTTAAGGCATCGCAGCTTTTTAATTGGTTTAAACCGAAACATTTTGCTTAAAATAGGAGATATAGTACATATATCTAAATAAGACGGTTTTTGATAGCGGTTATTTCCCCTGTCGTTTAAAGTAGCAGTATTTGTAAAAGCATCTCATAAACTTGTTTAAGACCCTATCACAAAAGCTGATTAACGTATTGCTAAAATTTGATAATTATATATAGCGTGCATACATTAGTATATCTATCATTAGGCTTTCACCGCAAAGGTAAAGTTACTGGTACACCTGATTAAGCTAATGACTACTGCCCGCCGTGAGGTGCATAGCCATAGTATTATTAAGACTTATTTGCACTAAAAATTGCTTAGTTGGAGAAAACCATTGTACTTCTAGTTAAAGTTAATTAATTATAGCGATTTGATGTAATGTAGTTTTACTAATTATTTTAGAGTTACAAAAATATTTTTGAGAATTTTTCCAATTCGGTTCTACGAGTAATGTATCGTAATGCATAGAATGGGTTTTGTTTTTTCTGTCATCCAAAATATTCCACTCACATTCTAATAAGTGTAAATGACTATGACATTGCTCAGTGCTTTTAACGAGGACGTATAATTAATCTGAAAATAAATAAACATTGATAACTCATGCTTGTTATCGTATTGCAGAAAATTTGTGGTTTTCAGATTTTGCATAATATGCTATTGTATTATAAATAACACCGCGTTTAACGCTCCTTTCTACGCAAATATTATCGAAAATCTGTAAATTTTCCCAATTCAGTTCTACGAGTAATGTATCGTAATGCATACATAGAGCTTCCCAACAAATTACCATCTATTAATTATATTACATTTTAATAAGGTCGAAGACGTTATTTATTATTTGTTTTATGGATATTCCCGTAATTAAATCCATTTCTTGGGTAATATTTTTTTCGCGAATTACCAATAAGTATAAAGTTTAAAAAATAAAAAAACATGTTAGACTGATAAACTAAAATTGTATTCATAAACACTTAAAAGACTATTAAATCTGTAAATTTATTTTAAGGCTTTGAAAATTGTAAACTTGGATTATATAAAATACAAATTTGTGCTAAATGATATAGTGTTAAACCTGTGTGGCAAAGAATGGTAACCGATTGTTTGCGCTTATTGCGAAATGTTGGCGTCTGTATTAGATTAACGATGCATTCCTGTAGATGATACTACTGTGATGTCACAGTCAAAATTGGTACCTTTTTCGGCAAACTTTGGTGTGGTTTGATTTGTGCGGTAGTGGTGAAGATCTGGGTGTGTTAAGATGATGAAGGTAAATTTAAAAATTGTCATGCATATGCTCAAATGGGAGTCAAATTTAAGATGCCTTTGTATTTTTATTATGTAATTCTTTAATAAATAATTGATGTAATTAATTGACCCTTAATCATCTTAATCATCTTAAGGAAAATTTAGGTATCTCCATGCATATGCTTATATGGGAGTCAAATTTAAGATGCCTTTGTATTTTTTATTATGTAATTCTTTAATAAATAATTGATGTAATTAATTGACTCTTAATCAACTTAATCATCTTAAGGGAAATTTAGGTATCCCCATGCATATGCTTATATGTGTGTCAAATTTAAGATGACTTTGTATTTTTATTATGTAATTCTTTAATAAATAATTGATGTAATTAATTGACTCTTAATCATCTCTGCATCCCAAGCCATGATTAAGGTAAATTTAGAAATTGTCATGCATATTGTTATATGGGAGTCAAATTTAAGATGACTGTATTTTTATTATGTAATTCTTTAATAAATAAATAATTAATTGATGTAATTATATTGACTCTTAATCAGCTTAATCCGGAAGAATTTGCCTATCTGGTGCCCCTGTCGGGGCCCCGACGGTGGATTGTGGCAAATAAGAATTTAATTTGCAAAAGATAGCATTAGGGTTAATGGATTAATCTAGTTATGTATTAGATTAGTTTATTGATGTAATTATATTGACTCTTAATCAGCTTAATCCGGAAGAATTTGCCTATCTGGTGCCCCTGTCGGGGGCCCCCGACGGTGGATTGTGGCAAATAAGAATTTAATTTGCAAAAGATAGCATTAGGGTTAATGGATTAATCTAGTTATGTATTAGATTAGTTTAAAAGATTAAATAAATTAGCGCAATTTTTTGCATGTGTATTGCTTATGGGAGTCAAATTTATGATGACTAGCTAGTTTAAAAGATTAAATAATTAGCGGAAGAATTTGCCTATCCGGCGGCCCTGGGGAAGGATGCCGGGGGTCCGACGGTCCAGATCAGGGCGCCGACAAAAGATACTTAGTCGAAGAAAACTATTGTGCAAATATCAGATTTGTGCAATTTTTGCCTGTGTATTGCTTATGGAGTCAAATTTATGATGACTATTGCGCAATTTTTTGCCGGTGTATTGCTTATGGGAGTCAAATTTTATGATGACTAGCACGAGCCATGCCTGGAGCTATAAAATGCTTACTTGAAGAAAACTATTGTGCAAATTTAGGCGAATATTTGCCGATTAAAGGGTAGATGGTCCAGATGAGAACAAGATCCGTGCCAGATCGGGGTGCTGACCCCTCGCCAATGTGCGAATAATTGCATAAATTAGAATTTAATTAAATTAGCCATGCCTGGGGCTAGAAATTGCTTAGTTGAAGAAAACTATTGTGCAGATTTTTGCTACTAAATGTGCGAATTCGCTGCAAATGTTGAAATTATTTGCGATTTTCGCCAAAAGATGCTTAGTCGAAGAAAACTATTGTGCAAATTTAAGTCAAATTCAAGTTACCAGATGCGCGAATATTTGTCTGTCTCTGTCTGATACATGGGTGCTAGATGGACGGTGCTAAATGGGAATTAACATTGATTTGTGACGTCAGAGGGGTAAGCCGTAGCCCTGTATTTACCCTACTCACGTTATGCTGTTAATTTGAGTATATAGGACTATCCACTTGACTGAGTAGGAAAATATTTATGGTTCCGGGTTGAGACTGTGTCATCTTATAAACTAAGGTCAGTTGCGCCCACTTTTGTAAGGGGTTTTATCACGACAAGAAAAATACAAAAAGTTGCTGCGACCAAACCGTGACTTATCAGAACCTTCTAGATCACGCTGTGATAAGATTGAGGCAGGAATGTCATAATAAACTGTAAGGTTTGCCGATACATAGTTTTGCTGACCTCTTATGAAAAATTTGGTTTGAATTCCTTTTCTGTAAGTTTATAAGTTTACTCATCGCACAATTGAAGATGTCACAGTGTAAATTGAACTTTTTTCACTTAAGTCGTTACAAATATTACGGTGACAACTGTCGTTAGTTTAGTATTTAGTTGATAAACGTTCAGCATTGATTATCCTATAAATTTTGTATACATAAATTTAATGTTACACTATTGCTTACGTTTTTGAGGTAGTTAGGTGTACTAATTGTTTGCATAGATGTTGGTGAACTGTGTAAGTCCTTTGCAGAAATTATTGAAAAACATGAATGTGATAAGGAGCAGAATTTCTATTAATGTACTACTAAATCAACCATCGCAGCAGTCCAACTAAATTTCTAATTCAAGCAATACCTGTTAAATTCAATACATTGTTGAAAGCATTAACGATCAATGCTATACAATAATATGGAATAGGTAAATACATGGAAACATACCGTAACAAAAATAACTTTGACACATGTTGAGCTTTAAGATTGTGTTTAAAAATATTTTATAAAAAACATAGGATTATATTTTAGGAATTTGTTTCAGAAAAAAATAGCCTCCATTAAATATGGCGACTGTGTTCAACTTGAACACGTATTTGGGCGACCATGTACATAATTAATAAGTTTTATGAACGTCAACTGTTTGTTAATCCACGGGTAATCAAAGGTTTTATTAACTGTAGCGCATTTCCATAACCTTTTGCTCCCAGAAATTCTTATGTTTTTGTTATTATTGCGCCATCTATTGAAACGGCGAATCGATAATGTTTTTCCGGAAAATAAATACAAAAGAACCACGTATACGCTGATGTTACCTTGACTTTTAGAAAAATTAAACTTGACATTCAGTTCTAACAAAAGTGCCCATTAACTACCTACAGAAATGCTAATCAATCAATTGCTATAATGGAATGGATATTTTTATAAAAGGTCCAGAACAATGGTTACCTGAAATGCGCGCTTAATTACATAATCTAGGTTTAGAGTATAAGTTTAACTATATTTTATACCTCTTGTGTTTCCATCTAACGGCATTCTTGTCTTTCCGTTTTTATACTTATAAATTATTTATGGTATATTAGTATAGTAATATGGGAAATCACTTTGAACAGAATTACTATTCAAATTGCAATACCCTCTGCGGTTTTTCAAACGATGACGCCGGATGTCGCTGCTTTGGCGCGGTACAAATGGATCCTAAATGTAAATTCTCCTGAAGACGAAAGATTGATGAGAATTTGGAAGAAAAAACGAACAAAATTTTACTGAATCTGAGCGTATAGGTTGCATATAAAGTTAATCGAAAATAGAATGAATGGAGGTCGACTTTTAGATTAGAACTTGAAAAGTAACCGGTTATTGCTAAAAATTTATCAAATTTTGTTTCCTAAAATTATCTTAATTCAGGTAGTAAACAGTCAAAATTCGTTCAAATTATAAGGTGCAAGCTATATGGTTAGCCTTCCCTAATGGTTAAACAGATACTAACTCAACGGGTTCCCTACCTGGATTGCCTAACTTCGGCATTAGCAATCTTTTTTTTTGTAGAGGACTAAATAGAAGAATTTAATGTGAACTGTTACGATGTTAGTTACTTGAATTAAATTTGCAAAGCGACGTAATCGTAACTAATGCAACAGCTAGCTCTCAATGGTAAGTGGTGGGTTCTATAAAGGTAAATACACCCTCTAGGGGTATACAAACTTTAACACATTTACTTACACCTACCTTACTTAAGCTTTCTGTCTAATAATAAGATAAACTCTATTCCTAATAAGCCAAGTATGCGTGTATCTAAAAAGAAACAATATCTTAAACTTATTCCATTTTAGGTATCCAACCAAATTAATTAGTACATGTAAATTTATACAAATACAATAGTGATGCTTATTTATGTTAGAATTTTATGTTTACAGTCCGTTTTAACAAAGCGTGCACCAACGTACAAGTCCTCTTAATGCAAATAAACTTTATATAACTAATTACAAAATATACATCAGCACGAAGTATGTGGCACATGGTGAACAAAAATTTAATGAATTACAGGTTGTGGAGTTTGTACAAGGCTCTAACGAGTTTCTGTTATACAGGAAAAAAGTGAGGTTGTAAATAATATCTTTATCCAACTGGTGTTGAAGGAATGCATCCATTATAGCAACAACTTTCACGTGTTACTGCAATATTTTCAAATTACCGATTACGTTGGTATGTGACAATTTGTTTCAATAACAAAACTACTGTCACGAATTACTCAAACCTATTACTGGCACGGCAATGGTTGCAAAACACTCGACTAACTGAAGAGCTAGAGCGTCAATGAATGAACCGTTCTCTCTATTACGAGCTGTCAATATGTATAAGTTGTAAGATTTCAAGTAACTATCCGGTTTTTCTCGTTCGTACGAGTTGTATGACTTAAAATACCTTTTGATGCATAACAACTGTTATATATATAGTTATGCTATGAAAAGCCCCACTATTGGCTGTACCTTTTTATTGCTATGTAATAACCCATACTGCCCCTACTGCACGACAATACAGATTGTTTAATCTTTCTTTCTTTCTATTACCTGACTGTAAAATAATTGAAATGTAGCAATCCAAAATATCACATTATAATGATTGATAATATACAGTTTTATGTCAATTTAATATTTAGCGCCTGAATAAAAATATTAACATTCACCAAATTTAAATTTCCTGAAAGCCAGCAAAAGTATCTTTATAATTACTCTTAAGTACCTTCGAACGTTCTAAGATGCTTTCTCTATTTATTCAAATTTTCAACTGACCTTTTTGTTGACCATTACCGATATTTGATATATAGCAAAAATATTAAAATAGAAAAAGTCTTTAGTTAATAAAAATTTAAGATTTCTAACCTGCGTTTTTCTTGCTTGTCACTGGAATTGCCTCAGAGTATCGGTGGTTAGCATCTTATTGGCCAGAATCATGGATTAATGATTATCTGTAGTGTTCCCTCGGATTTCTGAATTAACTTTGAGTATCTTAACTATCCTTAGGTTTGTTTATTTAGTCGTACATTTAGACGTATTTTTATATTTTTCTTTTAGAGGAAAATTTTGATAGATATGAATTTTTTATATGGGTTTTGGATGTCGGTTTAGATATTGATTTGGAGCCCTGAATTGTTAAATATTAGGAAAAAAATTTAATTGATAGTTTAACTTACGTCTATGTGTAGATCGGCTATTACTCGTAGCACAAAAGTGTCACTTTCAATTTTTCACTTGATTTAAATTATAAACTTTTCACTAATTGATACTGTCATGTAAATTTCTACTTTATATTAACGTGATTTGTGTCTTGTTAAAGATGGACTAAATGTTTATTCATTTCCTATTGTACTTATAAGCCCTTCCTATCAATGCTTTAATTGGTGTGTGTCGCGTGTTTATTGATAATTTCCACCTATCTCTGTAGTAACTTGGTAATTCTCAAACTCCCTGGTTTTAATTGTTGCTCCTACCCTCAATCCCGCACGTAGACATTTAGTACATTACAGCATATTATCAGAATTTCCAAATATTGCTTTCATTCTGTCACGCATTTTATAATTGTCGTTTAAAAGTCCAAAACTTATGGTATAATTAATCGTCTGGACTTTATTTGTTTGTTACAAAATATGTTAAATTCCAATGAAACAAATGCATCTTGTCACGTATTTCATTTTTTAATGATGACGTATTAGAATGCGTTTTCTTATTTATGCGTTTGAGATTTTTAATGAATTGATTTAATAGCTAGTATTTTAGATTGTTTATCTTTACACAGTACGTGTTTACTTTGATGGAATTTGATGTATTTGAAACCTTATCTTTGTTCTATTCTTTAATTTAAAGCGTATTATAAGACGTATATGTTTCTATTTTAACTAAATGGTATCTGATTATTACAAAATGAGCTTCTTTCTTATGCATTAAATTAAATATACTTAATATATATTGTGCTCGCAATTGACTTTTTGTAAGATAGTCGATTTACTCCTATAATTGATGGAATTATTTAGTTTTCTTAAAGTTACAATTATTTATATCTATCCTACAACCCCTATGACTTAATCTACCTTTAAACTACACTCTTATCATATATATATATATATATATATATATATATATTCATGTAGTAAGGCCCGCGTTGGAGCGTCGCTAAGTGAGTGATATGATAGGGCCTCCCGTTGAAGAGCCGCTGAAAAAGTGCTATGACAACGCTGCGTTGAGAGCGTCAGTAAAAAGTGTTGTAAAAAAGATACAGCAATTTGTAAAACCTGAAATTATTCACTTACCTTCCTTTCTAACTTTGCCTGGCTAGTTCAACGGAATTGACGTTGTTTTCAAAATAAAATCAGAACAGCAATATCACAAAGCATTTATACAGTATGAAATATTTTCTCTCATACTTTAGCATATAAAACATTTACAACATCCTTTCATTCAAACATAATATAATTTTTAAAAAAAAATTCCTTGCCCTATTTTAAATTTACATAATGGTTTACCTGGTTATGATTATTACGACGCTTGTAAGATTTGTTTTTGCCAGAAAATCCTTGACAGATAATCTATTAAAAAGGTCAGAGTGTTTCGAACTCTGAATACAAACCTTCCTGACAAAAAATCTGCAAAACAAAAATTGTATGACTAACAGTTGTTATTTTGCCTTAAATTAAATGCAAATACTCTAATATCAGTTAAAAATAAATCTAAAAGTAATACTTGCAGTATTCACAAAAGCGCTCCTCGTAACTAAATATCTTCTTATACTAAATTGACGTCAAATCAGCTTACAAAATTTTCCGTATTTAAAATCCTCATTTCAAGCGGCAGTTACCAAGGTACGCTTTTGGTTAAATCTTAGTTTCGTTTATTTAATATAATTTTTAATAGCATTATGTTGAAGAAGTATCCCTCTTCATTGTAATTAATAAATTCCATTTTTTATGTAATTTGCATTTAAAACATCATTCCTATATTCATTGTACGATCGTAACTATTAGATTACAGTATGCTTACTGCATACTGCAAATATTATCTTCGCAAAACAACAGCTCGCGTCTTAAATCTAAATAACATGTTGCGATGGAATTTAAGAATCTGACGAATCCACGTCTTTAGTAAACGCTTCCTTATATACACAAATTTTTCTGTTCCCAGAATGTAGTAGAGTTAGCGCGATTTTATTCTGAATAATAAACGCCTATCTTACGTAATTTTCTCAGAAATCCACAGTAACCTTCAAATTTGTTGAGTTTATTACTTTGTAATATCGTTCCACTTATTCGTGACGCGCGCTGACACTTCTTTGTTTAATACCTATAGCTAATGCTCGCGGTCTCCTTCTATCCTACATAAATGCGAAAATCATCAATATTTCTTGTCGATTTCTATTACATTTTCTAGGTTTTTCAATGATCGGCCGCTTCTTGGAATAAATGTTTTATTAGATATTTACGTAGTTTTAAGATTCTAGAAAATTCTTTATTTAAAATAAATTTCTGTAATCCACAGGGAAATTAATTTAAACTTTAATTGCTTTTTTATGCAAAGGGGGTTGCATTTTATAAAAATATTTGCTTTTATGGCAAAACGTGTTTTGGTACACAAAATTTATATTAAAATTGAGGTTTTTAAATACACGTTGATTGTAGTTTTTATGCTAAACCCGTAAGGCTAGTACTATTCTATGCTATTTACAGCAAATAAAAAGTATTTTTATCAAAATGTATTGATGAAAAGCAATCGAGAAATTCCTTCAGAATTTTAGCCAAACAGAAGTAGAGATATAAATTTATTTATTGCATTATAGATATAGCTATTGTTAATTTTCATGTTATGTACTAATCACCAAATGAAGAAACGACTGAAGAGCTATATTTCACAAAGGAGTATGTGAAACCACTACTTTTGCCACATCTTTGAAGAAGACTAGAAAACCCGAGAATTTTAAAGGAATTAATATATTGTTTTAAACCAATACTAGGAGTAAAGCGTAAATAAGACGCGGATTTTAAAAAACGGTTTGAAAAGAAAAACATGTGTTAGCTATGCCCAAGCGTATTGAAGCAAAAAACCTTTTAGGTGTGCTTTCTTTGTAAAGAACAGAGTGCTTCCAGTGTACTAAGAAAATTTGCGGTGTTTGCACGCAAAACTATGACAGATTGTTTGCAATTTTTATTTACTGTCAGTATTTTCTATTCTACTTCTGTTTTAATTGATATTTTAAACATTATTTCACCATTGTATACTTAAGTTTTTTTGTAATTCTTTATAAAATCTATGCTAAAATGATCAACATTATTTTGTGCACGCATCTACAATATTATTGTTTCGAAAAAATAAAGTTGGTTTTAGTTTTAAACGTATTTTATTTGACAGAACTGTGAGGAATAATTATGTAATTATATAAAAACGAATACATTGATATAAGACAGATTAGCATTAAAAGTAAGTGAGAAAGGTAGCGGTATGATATGCCGCACGTCAGTGTCCTGAAACACACGCATCAATGGATAAGTGTTAATATTGGTTTTAAAACGATAACTCTCTTATTAAGCGCTATTGAAACAAGCAATTTTGCATATTGCCACACATCATGTGCAGCATAGTTTTTGCTATTTAGCCAATCAACTTTCTGAAAGCTTTCCTATTCCGTTGTTGAAAAACTTTTGGGTTGAAGGTACTGAAAACCACAATTCGCTTTTGGAAAGTTATAATCTACCTTAAACTTCTCAAGCCGTTAGAAATTACTTTTAAACTAATCAATACACTTAGGAACGGCAAGTGACTAACTTTTACAGCCACTTACCTTACAACAGTGAAGAGTTCCCTCCCTACAAAAAAATATTAGCATTAAAGGGCAAATAAATCATTAACACGAATAAATAAATATGTTCTTGCACAAGGTTTAATTAAATATATTCCAATGGTTGTGGAATTCCGTTGAGAAGGACTTAACAAGTACGCAAAGCTATAATATAATACGAATAAAAAAAGTGGTTAAAAACGATCACTAACATTAACAAAATTTCAACCATTAACTGTTCATCATCAGTAGCAGCACTTTAAAAACACTATGGCAGTTGTTGGAAATTTTATAAACATTTGTTTTTATTTTCTGTAGTTTATATTCGCATCATATTCGTTTTGCCATCTCATGTTTAAGTTATTAGTTACTGTTTATATCCAACCACTTTTAAAGAATTTCTGATTAACCCGTTGTTCGTGACGGCGGCATTGTTATTATGTACCCACAATCGGAGCATGCCAACGTTTTATCTAATCTATAAGTACATTCAATTTCAATCTGGTTGTTTGTCTTGTTCTCTAGAGTGTTCTTGCACAATTATTTCAACATCCAAGAGAGTTCCATTGATTTATTCTATATTACACAAGTTTTTTTTCTAGAAGGAAAATAATAAGACAGAGAATTTGATCATCTGCTTCTTTTCTCATAACGGCAATATAAGTCTACCCAACAGTGTTCAGGAGTCATACTGATCATATTCTCCTTACTGCAGAGGTTGAAATGAATTCTCTACCATGCAGTTAACTAATGTTGCTTTGAAAACCTGAGGATATTCTCTTCATGGAATGCTCTCTACAGCACAAAGTAAACTGCATGCATAATGCAACATTAGTTAGTTATATTTTGAAAAAGCCTACCTCGGCCTACTTGTTCAGGAGAACATTCTCTCCCGAACAACCTTAGGTTTTTCAAAATATTGTTGCTGCTGATGACTACTTAGTGATCAAAATTCGTATCCAGTTCAAAACAATGTGTAGTTTCAACATATTTATTAGTTGTATTTAGCAGGAGTTTCGCATCAGCGTACTTTCTTTCTTTTAAGTTATGAAGTTATTTCAAAACGTATGGATTATGTGTATAAGGTGGCATTCCTTTAGTGTTTATACACCGACAATGTAGTTTTAACCCAATAACGAGTTTGTACCTTTTTCACTAGACCCTATAAAGATACAGGTGCTTGCAGCTTTCGCTTTCCACTTAAAAGACCAGGAACCTTGTACAGCACGTATCTTAGTACAGATGGTAACAGATTATACGGGTATCGTCGTCTCCCTTCATAGTACTGAACATACGTTCTCAAAATCTCAAAAACAGCTAAAAGAGAAAAATTTATAAAGATTCATAAATATTTTATTATAGTGGCGACTAAGAACAAGTACTTTAATGTGCATAGGGCTGAAGTAGGGAAGTAGTTATTTGTGTTACCTCAGCAGCTGTGCCACCTAGTCGTGAGACCTTGTAAAGGCAGCGATGTCACTGCTCCGCACACTTTAAAGCCCTTGTCGTTCTTTCTCTCTATAAGGTCACCGAGTCTGTCGATTAATATCGTCTCTGTGTTAATCGTACGGTTGCTGACCATAACACAAGCGCTTCTTTCTACTCCCTGGTGAACTACTGCATTTTGTTTTTTTAGCGACTGATATCGTTCTTTAATTATTTCCCATATTTAGTCGCTATAGATCCAGGTAATCCTTCCGGCAGCTGATTCCATTTATTACTTGCTGCTCTTCTTTGAATGCTAGCTCATAACCTGCTGCCGGTTTTACATCTGGTTGCATCGTTCGTTTACCCGCTTGTTACTTGGTTTACTTGCGTTTCATTCTTTGATATGTATATATATATATATATATATATATATATAGTATATATATAATAAAGAGACAAGTTATTTGCAGCCCGCAATTAGGAAAATTTGTGTATACAGAAGGAAAACTTAGATTTATCTGTAAACAAACCCTTATGAAAATAATAAGAGCTTATTGACGAATACAAATCGGGCTAGTAGTTGCATAGCCATTAACAAAACAATAGCTTTATTACTTCACAGGGGAGGAAACATCCACTAGCCGGCCGGTTTCAGCTTCCTTGAGTATTTTCAGAGTGAATTAGTTTTGTTAATGGCTATGCAACTACTAGCTCGATTTGTATTCGTCAATAAGCTCTTATCATTTTCATAAAAGTTTGTTTACAGATACATCTTATTTTATATATTGTTCTACACAATATCCTATTGCGGACTGAAATTAACTTGTTCTTTATATATATATATATATATATATATATATATATATATATATATATAATATATTATATATATTCTTCTTATTCCTGGAATTTGGTCATCAAATAACTTGACAAAAAAACGAAAACTACAGCCTTTCGTATATGAATATATTACATAATTGCTATACGCGTTTCGGTACAAACTACCATAATCATTAAGCACCTACAATATTACATAGTTATTACAAAAAAGTTTTTAAAATTGTTATACATACCCAAAATTATATAAAACTTTTTGATTTTAATGAGTTTGCTATTAAGATGTGAACATTTTAGTCAGTTAGATAAAACACATTTATCGTAAAAATAACTAAGATTAAAAATAGACAAATAATAAACAAAGTTTAACAATGTATCACATCTTCTTTTAAGAACTAAATTGCTTAAACTAAGTTATTATGTTAAGGTAACCAACAAACTAATTGTTATCATTGATAAATACTTAGCGTGGGCAATGTGTGCATTTGTTTTAAACCAGGCTTGTATTAAGTGTATGAATCTTTACAGTATTGTATTAAGCAAAGGAATCTGAGGTTGAAATAGTTTCATAATCATTTTTTAAAAACGAATTATATTGTTATATATGTCGATGAAATTATCCTGGTCTAGTTTTGAATTGATCGCGTTCGGGTGTTTGTGTATTTTAATAGATTCTAAGATGTTTCTTTTCTTATCGTTATTTTCAACACCTAAAATTTTGACATTATTAAAGTCGAATTGGTATAGACTTCGATTGCGTGGGCCGCTAATGCTGTAATTTTGTTATTGTTAGTTCTTATAGAGTATTTGTGTTCATATATGCGTTTGTGAATATATTGTTTTGAGTTTCCGATGTAACATCCTTCGCATTCTAAACAATTAATTTGATAAATAGTGTGGGTTCGGTTATTGTGATGAATTTGTGGTGTAAGATTAGTAAAAAAAAGTGATTTGTTGAGTTGTTGGGTTTGTGGATGACTTGTATATTGTGGGCTCTAAGGCATTTTTTAATTTTTTCTGATAAACCCGGAATGTACAATAAACTTATACCCTCTTCTTTCACTTGTTGTTTGTTTTTATCACAGTTATTAAACACTTTTTGAATTTTTGTTTTAATTATTGGTTGGTAAAACGATTTTGGATAATCATTATTTTGTAGTATGTTTCTTACTAACTTTATATTTTGATGTCGATATCGATTATGTGTAAGTTTTATTGCACTGTCAACTAAATTATTTATGACATTTATTTTGTATTGTTTAGCTACATAGGAGTTAAAGTTAAGGTACCTAAACAATACAAAATAAATGTCATAAATAATTTAGTTGACAGGGTAATAAAACTTACACATAATCGATATCGACATCAAAATATAAAGTTAGTTAATAACATCTGAAAATAATAATTATCCAAAATCGTTTTACCAACCAATAATTAAAACAAAATTCAAAAGTGTTTAATAACTGTGATAAACAAACAACAAGTGAAAGAAGACGTTAAGTTGTTGTCATTCCGGGTTTATCAGAAAAATAAAAATGCCTGAGTGCCACAATATACAAGTCATCCACAAACCCAACAACTCAACAAATCATTTTTACTAATCTTAAACCACAAATTCATCACAATAACCGAACCACTATTATCAAAGTTTAGAATGCGAAATGTACATCGGGAACTCAAAAATATCACAAACGCATATACAATCTCTAAAGAACTAAAATAACAAATTACAGCTTGCATACGCAATCGACTCATTTAATGTCAAAATTTTAGGTGTTGAAAATAAGGATAAGAAAAGAAACATCTTAGAATCTATTAAAATACACAAACACCGAACGCGATCAATTCAAAACTAGACCAGGATAATTTCATCGACAATATAACAATATAATTCGTTTTAAAAATGATTATGAAACTATTTCAACCTCAGGTTCCTTTGCTAATATAACACTGTAAAGATTCATACACTTAATACAAGCCTGGTTTAAAACAAATGCACACATTGCTCGCGCTAAATATTTATCAATTATAACAATTAGTTTGTTGGTTACCTTAGCATAATAATTTTGTTTAAGCAATTTAGTTCTTAAAAGAAGATGTGATACATTGTTAAACTTTGTTTATTATTTGTCTTTTTAATCTTAGTTATTTTACGATAAATGTGTTTTATCTAACTGACTAAAATGTTCACATCTAATAGCAAATTCATTAATATCAAAAGTTTTATATAATTTTGGGTATGTATACAATTTTAAAAACTTTTTGTAATAACTATGTAATATCGTAGGTGCTAATGAATGGTAGTTTAGCGTGTGTAATATTTCATATAAGCTGTTTCGTTTTGACCAAATCAGGAATAAGGAGAATATTATTATAACTGGTCAAGAAGTGTGTTAAGTTAATTAATTTATATATATATATATATATATATATATATATATATATATAGTTTGAATGTTCTTTGTGGTTTATAGGTCAGCCAGAAATAAGATAATGCTCTTTTTTATTGCCTAAATTTTCGAATTTATTCAATTCTTGTTCACAGGCACTAAAATGTAGGGACATAATAACTGGTACAAATTCGTGTAGATATTACTTACTAAAGTGAGGATTAATCTAAAATTGGCTAGTACAGCATAAATAAACAGTAACTATTTTTAAAAAATAACAGTAGTAAAGATAAAAATAAATATTATAATCTAATATGACACTAGTAGTTTGTCAAAAAAAATTTTCGTTTTTTATTTAATATTAAATCTGTGTTATGTGTTGTTTGATGTCTGTTAGTATGCATGCATCTGTGTTTGTGTGTGTGTGTGTGTGTCTGTATGTGTGTATGTGTGTATGTGTGTATGTGTGTGTGTGTGTGTGTATGTGTGTGTGTGTGTGAGTGTGTGTAAAAATGTTTGCCTGTGAACTTGTATGAGTAGTGTATCTATGAAAGTATATAGTTTCTAAAAGTTTACCATAGATTTGTAGCTTTGATCCAAAATATAGTATTATGTTTGTACTTTTTTTTTTCTCTCTAATAATTATTCATTTATTCTTTTTTGTTTTGGAAATTTAATAAATACGTATATATAGTGCTTAGATTTTCAATGTCTGTTTTTTTGTTTATGGTATAGGAATTTTGATAAATATAACACATTTCCAGGAATAGTCGTTTATTTTCTTTCAATTGAATATCAATAACTTTTGGATTTTGAAAGTCTATTTGATGATCATTTGTTAATACGTGTTGTGTTAAAGCACATGCATTTGGTTTTCTTCTTATATCGCTTTTATGCTGAGTTATTCTCTGCTTTAAATTTTGCGAAGTTTGTCCAATGTAAATTTTGTTGCAATCCAAACAATTAATTTGATAAATCACGTTCCTTTGTTGCAGCATTTGTGTTTTATCTTTTAATTTAGATTGTAATCTATTTAAAGTAAATATATTTTTTGTGGCAATTTTCAAATTAGTATCTTTAAACGACTATTCCTGGAAATGTGTTATATTTATCAAAATTCCTATACCATAAACAAAAAAACAGACATTGAAAATCTAAGCACTATACATACGTATTTATTAAATTTCCAAAACAAAAAAGAATAAATGAATAATTATTAGAGAAAAAAAAAAAAAAAGTACAAACATAATACTATATTTTGGATCAAAGCTACAAATCTATGGTAAACTTTTAGAAACTATATACTTTCATAGATACACTACTCATACAAGTTCACAGGCAAACATTTTTACACACTAACACACACACACACACACTCACACACACACACACACACACACACACACACACACATACACACACACACACACATACACACATACACACATACAGACACACACACACACACACACACACACACAAACACAGATGCATGCATACTAACAGACATCAAACAACACATAACACATATTTAATATTAAATAAAAAACAAAATTTTTTTTGACAAACTACTAGTGTCATATTAGATTATAATATTTATTTTTATCTTTACTACTGTTATTTTTTAAAAATAGTTACTGTTTATTTATGCTGTACTAGCCAATTTTAGATTAATCCTCACTTTAGTAAGTAATATCTACACGAATTTGTACCAGTTATTATGTCCCTACATTTTAGTGCCTGTGAACAAGAATTGAATAAATTCGAAAATTTAGGCAATAAAAAAGAGCATTATCTTATTTCTGGCTGACCTATAAACCACAAAGAACATTCAAACTATATACATAGAGCAAGGTCGTAAAGAAAATAAATTGTAATATATATATATATATATATATATATATA
Source organism: Platerodrilus igneus (assembly GCA_036346225.1). Taxonomy (NCBI): domain Eukaryota; kingdom Metazoa; phylum Arthropoda; class Insecta; order Coleoptera; family Lycidae; genus Platerodrilus; species Platerodrilus igneus. The sequence goes on from JARFIW010000791.1 coordinate 12,750,868, forward strand.
TATATATATATTGATTTGTTTTATTATTGGGGAAAGCAGTCAAATTTGATGGATTAATAAAATACTCTTTCAATCATTCAAGCTTTCGATAAATTTATTATCTTCGTCAGAATCTAATATATATAAAATTAATTGTTGGAATAGTAGTTTAACATTACTTACGGTTATGAGTTTTATATATACATATAACTAAGGATATCGAAAAAAATTTTTAAAATGTACAGAGTATGAAATTTTGAAAGACATTGACATGTATTAACAGTTACTGACTATGTAAAATAATTAATTTGTGTATGAAAATTTACATATCTCAATGTGTTTATAAATATGTATCAAATTAAAATTAAAATTATAAATAAATTTAAACTAATTTTTGAAAAATTAAAGTGAATGATTATTACTTTTAATAAGGGATATTAGATAAGAATAAATATTGTTCAAATTTTGCGTATCTGTTTTCTTGTTTAGTGTGTTTGCATTTATTGATATTGCAATCATTTCTAAAAATAAACGTTTGTGATAATTTGGTTCTCTGAAAATAATTTTAGTGTCTGTATAGTTCATGGAATGTCCTGTTTCAATTACATGAGTGGTAAGAGCACAAGAGTTAATTTTCCTCTTACAATCACTTTTGTGTGAAATTATTCTGGCTGAAAGCCATCTTCTTGTTTGTCCAACATAACAGGTTTGACAATTCTGACAAGGTATTTCATAAACTAAACCAGACTCCTGTAGTTTTTGAGTGTTGTCTTTTACTTTAGAAAATATCTTATTTATAGTGAGTATAGTTTTATTGGAAATTTTTACATCTTTAAATTCTTTAAATATGTTAGATATTTTATTTGTGACGTTTTGTATGTATGGAAGTGTGTAAAATAAAGGTTGTGTTATGGAATTGTTATTACTATTGTTGTTTTTTATTGTTGTATTGTTTGTTGTATATTCTGATTTCGAAGAATTATTGAATAATAATTTATTTATTAATCCTGGAGGGTATGAATTTTGTATAAGTATGTTTTTTAATTGGTTTAAGTTATAGTTTTTTTGTGTAGGGTGTGATATTAGTTCAATTCTATTTTTCATTCCTAGTACTAGGTTAATTTTGGTTTTCAATGGATGATAGGAATGAAAATTTAAAATCTTCCAGAAGACATTGGTTTTGATACCAACTAGTAATAAGGATGTTGTTTTCTGTTCTAGTAATTAGCATATCTAAAAAAGGAAGACTTTTGTTGGTTTCTGTTTCAATAGTAAATTGTATATCTGTGTTGTATGTGTTGAATAGTTGAAGTACTTCGTCACTTCTTCCTTCAGGAATACTGCAAATTAAGTCATCAACATATTTCTTGAAAAATGGAAATTGGAAATTTAGTTTAGGAATACATGTATTGAGTAGGTCATCCATAACGTATTGTGCAGTTATAGGAGATATCGTAGATCCCATGGGAGTGCCTATTGTTTGTTTGTAGAAGGTATTGTTATAAGTAAAGTATGTTGTGTTAAAGATAAATTCTACTAGATTAATAAATTTGTTATAACTTAGTTTGCAGTGAGATTTAATTGTTTCCCAATGGTTTTCTATACTATCTTTTACAAGTGTAAAAGGAATGTTATTGAAGAGAGAAATAGCATCTAAACTAATCAACACATAACCTGTTGGAAGTTGGTATTCGTTTATAAAAGTCGCAAACTGAAAAGAATCTCTGACATAATAAATGTTGTCTGTGTTATATGCATTAGTAAGTATGTTGGTTATCATTTCTGCAATTTTGGAATTGGGAGCTGAAATTGATGATATTATTGGTCTAAGTGTGAGTGTGGGTTTGTGTATTTTAGGAAGTCCGTAAAATTTGGGAGCAGTAGCATTGTAAATTGTTAATTTTTTTGCTTCTTCGGGAGTTATATTATTAGATTTTTTTAAATCTGATATTATTTTGTTGCATTTTTGTTGAATGGTACTTGTGGGGTCTTTGTCTAAGGGAGTGTAATATTTTTTATTAGTAATGATGGAATTGGATAATTTTATGTAATCAGTTTTTTTTAATAAAACTGTTACATTGTGCCTTTGTCAGATTGAATTAAGATTAAATCTTTATTTTTTTGCATATATGTTAATGTTTTTTGGAAAAGTTGTTGTATATCAGAATTATATTTTGAATTATTATGAAGAAAGTTAGTTATAATGTTTGTAGTGCGTGCTAAAAGTATATTTTTTTTATTTTCTTCATTTGTAACTGATGCTGCTATTGCTTCCACATCAGGAAGAAGTGACGAAGTACTTCAACTATTTAACACATACAATACAGATATACAATTTACTATTGAAACAGAAACCAACAAAAGTATTCCTTTTTTAGATATGCTAATTACTAGAACAGAAAACAACATCCTTATTACTAGTTGGTATCAAAAACCAATGTCTTCTGGAAGATTTTTAAATTTTCATTCCTATCATCCATTGAAAACCAAAATTAACCTAGTACTAGGAATGAAAAATAGAATTGAACTAATATCACACCTACACAAAAAACTATAACTTAAACCAATTAAAAACATACTTATACAAAATTCATACCCTCCAGGATTAATAAATAAATTATTATTCAATAATTCTTCGAAATCAGAATATACAACAAACAATACAACAATAAAAACAACAATAGTAATAACAATTCCATAACACAACCTTTATTTTACACACTTCCATACATACAAAACGTCACAAATAAAATATCTAACATATTTAAAGAATTTAAAGATGTAAAAATTTCCAATAAAACTATACTCACTATAAATAAGATATTTTCTAAAGTAAAGATAACACTCAAAAACTACAGGAGTCTGGTTTAGTTTATGAAATACCTTGTCAGAATTGTCAAACCTGTTATGTTGGACAAACAGGAAGATGGCTTTCAGCCAGAATAATTTCACACAAAAGTGATTGTAAGAGGAAAATTAACTCTTGTGCTCTTACCACTCATGTAATTGAAACAGGACATTCCATGAACTATACAGACACTAAAATTATTTTCAGAGAACCAAATTATCACAAACGTTTATTTTTAGAAATGATTGCAATATCAATAAATGCAAACACACTAAACAAGAAAACAGATACGCAAAATTTGAACAATATTTATTCTTATCTAATATCCCTTATTAAAAGTAATAATCATTCACTTTAATTTTTCAAAATTAGTTTAAATTTATTTATAATTTTAATTTTAATTTGATACATATTTATAAACACATTGAGATATGTAAATTTTCATACACAAATTAATTATTTTTACATAGTCAGTAACTGTTAATACATGTCAATGTCTTTCAAAATTTCATACTCTGTACATTTTAAAAATTTTTCGATATCCTTAGTTATATGTATATATAAAACTCATAACCGTAAGTAATGTTAAACTACTATTCCAACAATTAATTTTATATATATTAGATTCCTGACGAAGATAATAAATTTATCGAAAGCTTGAATGATTGAAAGAGTATTTTATTAATCCATCAAATTTGACTGCTTTCCCAATAATAAAACAAATCAAATAATTATTGAACCAGTCGAGATATCTTAAATATATATATATATATATATATATATATATATATATATATATATATATACGATATATTATTAATGGGTTTGAGGTCAGCTGGAGGAAAGTATACTCTTTTTTAAGGCCTAAATTTTCGAATCTATTTCAAATTCTTGATCACAGGCTTTCTAAAATACAATTAACTAGGCTAACATATACATGAATTGCTATTAACTTACAAGGTGAGAATATATATTAAATTAACATAGATATTAAATCGAAAAATATTTTTAAAATAATGTTTGCTTCAAGTTGTTGTATAAAAATTGTATAACTTGTATAAATATAAAAATGTCAGATTTTGAAACCTTTCAGTTTCATTTTTTGTTATTTAAAGCTTTAAATATAGGATGCCTATGTGTGCGTGTGTGTGTGTATGTATGAACATGAGTGTGCGTACATTTTATATTTATATGAGTGTCCATGCATATTTCTGATGATATATTTTAAATCTGTTTGTTTGTTAGTACGTGTGTGTATGTATACATGTGTATGTATGTATGAATGTGATGTGCATGTATGATGTGAAGTATTAATCACTACAATATCAATTATTGCATTAGGTACAAGTTACTTCTGAAGACTAAGAAAGTATGTATAAATCGAACTTAAACCACCAATATCTGTTTTTTTATTTATACAATTTTTTTTGCGAAAAAAATGATACATTTCAAGGAATAATCTTTTTTTTGTATCTTTTTCTAGTTCTAAAATTTTAAGATGTTCAAAATCAATTTTGTGATCTAAATTGAGCGAGTGACTTGATAAAGCACAAGAATTTGGTTTGATTCTAATGTCACTTGTGTGTTGGGTTATACGTTGTTTTAAAAATTGTGACGTTTGTCCAATATAGGGGTTACCACAATCTATACAATTAATTTGATATACAATGTTTTTTTGAAACAAATCCAGAGTTTTATCTTTAAATTTTGAAAAAATAGTTTCTAATGTTCAAATATTCTTTTTAGCGTATTTGAAATTGTAATTTTTAAATACTTGAGTTAATTTATTAGTTAGGTGATCATCTATGTTTGGTAGTGTTTTGTATAGTTGTAAAGTTTTGTTATTTTTGTTAGTTGTGTTATTGCTATCTATATTACCATCGTTATTGTTTTTATTAATGTATTTTTTTGAGTTATATAATAATTTTGCGATAAAGTCTATAGGATAGTTGTTGTTTTGTAGAATATTTGAAAGTTTTTTGATGTTCTTATTATGAAAAGAGGGATGGGATATTTTTATAATTCGTTCTTTTAATCCTAAAATAAAATTTAGCTTTGTTTTAAATGGATAAAAGGAATAATAGTTTAAGTATCTGTTTGAATGTGTAGGTTTTTGATACCAATCTAAAATGATTTCATTTTTATTATTTCTAATTAATAGAGTGTCTAGGAACGGTACTGCGTTATTTGATTCTGTTTCGACTGTAAATTGAATGTGGCTATTGTATTTATTAAAAATGTTAAGAGTTTCATCTATTTTATCTTCTGGAATAGCTGTCACTAGATCATCAACAAATTTTTTAATAAATAGAAGATTAAATGGAAGTTGTGGAATAACAGAAATTAATAGTTCATCCATAACTATTTGTGCAATAATGGGACTTAGATTTGATCCCATCGGACATCCAAAAATTTGTAGATAAAATTTATTTTCAAACGAAAAATAACAGTTGTCAAATAGAAATTCAAGTATTTGTAAAAATGTATTATATATATATATATATAATTATATATATATATATATATATATATATATATATATATTGCTATGTCACCATCATAAGAATACAAACAAATGATAGATAGAAAATAAACTTACAGTTTTAGGTGTCCTCGTGCTAGCACTATACCAGTAAATACATACAAATCTTCTGCAAAACTTGTGAAATCGCCAGGTTGTTCGTCTTTTAAATGAAAGCTAAATGCAAAATAATCAGTTTTTTAAAGAATGCCAAACATGTGCAAAGAATGAAATGTACTGTTTGTTAAGTATGTTATTAATAATGAAATTTCTACTGTGCGCTAAATACGTACAAACGAATGAAACGTGATGTTCGTTAAACAAGTTATTGCACAGTTTAATAATCAGTTTTTAAATTAGTAGTAATACGACAAGTTTTCTTTACACCATGGCTTATAATTTGCTTCACTTGAAAACAATTGTCAAAGCACCGAAGAATTGTTTGTGCATAAAAATCTCCCTCTAGATAATGCTGAAAGTTGACTCATTTCAGTGTAAAATTCACCTTAGGTAAAGCAATTAATATTGAAAATTTATTAGTAAGTTTACGAATTCTACAAGAGATATGAATATTCTTTAAATATATAATAGAATAAATCTTTGTTAGTTGTGAGAGTTGTAATCAGATATTGTCCTTGTTATCTCGATCAGCAAAATGAAGCTAAGTTCTACACAGCGTTACTATTTTGTCATCAATGACTTTCTCTCAAACGTAGTATTAAAACAATATTATCCAAAATTCCAAAGTAATTTTTAAGTATTGCAAACTTAAACGTAAAACCATATTGTCTTAAGTATTACGCAGAATTTAAAGATGTATCTTACAGATGTAATTTTAAATAGTGGCGAACAAACCTGGACTTAAAGATGCAATTTAAAGTAAAACTAAAAGTACACTTAAAATATATAACTCAAAAGCAGCTCTATAGAATTTGTATACGCATGAGTTGAAATAAATTCTTACTCTTACGTTTAATTAAATAGCTTTTTGAATAACGCTAGAAATTTTCCAGCTTTAGTTTCTGTCTTACTAACTTGAAAGATTTTTATGCAAACTGGCATGTTGATGGCTTATCTTCACTAGTACATCACAGAAATAAATCAACTTCTAGACTTGACCCTCTATTTATAACGCTTTTAAGCATGGAATTTGTAAATTATATGTTGTATTAAAATTTTTCCCACCGTGAGGGCTATTTAAAGTTATTAAACGAAAAACAAATTTTGATATACGTGATAGATGATAAATGAAAGCATGCTCATGTAAAATATCAGTCAAAATTCGAAGCAAGGAAAGTGTAATTCAATTGAAAAACGTGTGCATAGATCTTCTAGAAAAATCCAGTAATAAGCATGAAAGAAAGGTATACAACTACGTTCAATTAAAACGAGTAAATCCATAAATCTTGACTATCATGAAGGTAAGATGACGCATAGGTAAACGGTATTAATGTTTACATGAGGCTATTAGTTCGACAGATTGCTGAAGTTGTATCATTCATGAAAATTCTTGACACTAACGTAAAACACCAGCTCATTTTCCACAACCAATCTAAACATGAAAACGACAGCTACACCTCTCTAGAAAGTTTGAAATGGTGATATCACATGGAAACTTGACTAGTACCCAAATAAAAGCGGATCAAGGGAGCAATTAACGAGTGGTTGTTAAAACGTCACCATATTAATATAACATCAACTAGCACTTATTAGTGAAATTATTACAGTAATCACACAATTATAATTGACGACTTTCGAAGTTTATTGCAACTCTGACGACAACAGAAAGCAAATTTTCACTGTAAAATAGAATTATATTATTTAACATATTAAGGAAAGGACATTTCTATTAATTATTTAAGTTACATTATAACATATGTATTTTTATGTGAAAGTATTTGAAATAAGTGTAGACAGTCTGCACAAGTTTGATAATTCGGTTGACAGGTGGTTGACCTCTGGCGCGTTTTGCCAAAATACAAAGTAATTATTAAACCTAACTTATCAGATACGTTTAAATTTGATTTTCAGGGGTAGACATTGAGTTCTGCATCTTATCTTGAGCAGTTTTGTACATAATAAGATTTAATTAAGGAGTAAATAGGTGAATGAAATTAAGAGTAGACTGTGCTCATTGTGTTTATTCACGAAACTGTGGAATCTTAATTTAGTGAGTGATTACTCAGAAACTATTATATTGTAAATACTCCCTGCATGTTTGTTGTGGTTTGTTTAGTATTTTTCTTAATCTTCTTTGGGAATTAAACCACACATAGTTTTTAAAATCATCTTCATTTACATTTCGATCCATGACCTAAAATCGTTGTCAATATAATAATAACTTCAAGTTTGACATTTATGACATAAATTGAAGGTGACTTTGATTTATTGATGTTCGATATATTTGGTTTGAGTACATTAGGTGAAAATTTTAAAGTTAAAAGAATGATTGCCTTCAATTTGTGTAGCGTCCTGGGAACGACTTTTTTAGGTAGCCAATACTCTTAACGTGATATCAGCTAATTGATTTTTATTGGTAATTTTAAATAAATTCAATAATTTGATGATTGGAATATTTTTTAAAATGTTTTTATTTATACGGTTGAGAGGATGGTTGTTAAAGATGTGTGTGATTTTGACAAGGATCCTAGGTCATGGATCGAAACGTAAATAAAGATGATTTTAAAAACTATAAATGCTTTAATTCCCAAAGAAGATTAAGGAAAAAAGCTATGTTTTTTGTTAGATTTAAGATACTGTTTGTGAAGCAAAGCCATAGTAACAATTTTGAACTCTACTTTTAGATTTTATTATTTGAGCGCAAGTGTTTTTCTTAGAGGTTATATGTAAGATATTGCTTGTTAGAGTAATGCTGTTGTGGATGTAGTAATTAGTATTTGAAGGATTGTTTGCTAAGGAATATTCAGAATGATAATAAGACTGGTGTTTGATTTCAGTGGTTTTTTTTTTAAAATTAAGCCAAGAAAAATAATTAGGGCAACATTTGTGTTAACATCTTCAGTTAACAGAATCTTTTATTGACCACGAACGCGGGCATCTTCAGACCATAGCACTTTTATCGACGTGCAACCTAAGGCTCATTTATATCATCTACAGTCTACCACCTCCTGATAGTTCTATAGTTCTATATTCATTGTAACAATGTAATTATTAAATTACAGTATGCTTACTGCATACTTCAAATATTTTCTACGCAAAGCAACAGCTGGCGAATTAAATCAAAATAACATTTCGAGATAGAATTTAGAACCGAATGAATCTCCGTTTGTAATAAACGCTTCTTTATATATACAAATAATCTATTTTCTAGAACCTAGTAGAATTTGTCCGATTTCAGTCTAAATAATAAACCCCTATCTTACGAAATTATCTTGCAAATTCTCATTAGCGTTGTAACGAATATATATTCTATAGCACCATGTTTGTAAGAATCGCTTCAGCATAGATTTATTCTGTGGTATTTAATTCTCGTATTTCATGCTGTAATGTCTAAAAGAAACAATTCTATATGAAAACGGGAAACCATGTTCGCTTAAATAACTTAAATGCTTTGCACGGAGATATTTAATAATATTATAATTTTCAAGGAACATATTTATATGGGGTCTAGTAGTTTGTGTTGTCTACCTTACGGGCGAATTCTTCCTCTTCATTCGGTAGAATTAGGATAGCGCGTGCGTGTACTAGTCACGAGGTATTGCGCCACGCAAATAAGGTGTCGTACTAACGAGGACGGCCATTGCTTTTCTAAATGTAGTCGAGTTGGCAGTGTTTTCTTAAGAAGGATGAATCTCCATTCTTTGCAGAAGTGGCGCCTCCGGATTGGCGTGGGGTGGTTATAATAGGGGGATGACTTGCCTTGGGACACAGTACGAAGCGCCAGGCTCCTGTGACACCGGCAAGGCAATGAAACGCGCCGCCCCTTGAATTATTGTGTTAGGATTTGTTAACGGTAAGCTCGCTTTTACTAAATAACTTATAAACTATTTTCATCCCTTTAGCGTATGACAGAATGGAGAATTAAAATGATGGACTAGAATGTAGGAGAAGTATTTTTAAATGTTGCAATAACATTATGATATGGTAGGACGGTGTTATAGTTGAATCCAAGGTTGGAAAGCTGTTCATTTATCAGTGCAACTACAGCCGTGATTTAATGTTTCGTTACAACAATTTGATGAGCACACTTCGAAGCATGTACGTCGACGTTTAATAATTAGATTTGAAAACATCAACACCTACAGGTATCAAACCTTCTTTTTTGCTTTGTTTGCGAGAATTCGTGAATGCTTACATAAATAATTTTCAAGGATCGTTTGGTTAAGTTAAATTTTGTATGTATAGAACAGCGTGTGATAAAATAGCCACGAATTGCTACAGTAATAGTTTTGTAAAATTTGCATAAATTCACTTGCTAACAATATGATATTTCAAAGTCCATTTCTTACTTTCAAAAAAATTTATTTACACATATTAAAATTTTAATAAGCTTCTAATACCTGAATTAAATGAAAAGTTGTTTGTCTAAGTTAACTACATGTGATTCAATTTTTTTTAGAAATAATGTTTGAGACACATATGTGAACCAATACTCAGATCTGAACACTTGGTGCAAAAACTTGTTTTGAAATATTATTAACTTAAGGTCCTGTTATGTCAAAGACAGATGTATTGAAAACCCAATTTTATTTGTTCATTTTGTAAACATATTTAAAGAAAAATTTAAGAAAGAGAAACTATATTAAATTTCATTTTTAGACTCAAGTTTTTTTATTCCATGCATAATTAAATTTACTAAATTTTTAAAGTAAATAAGTTTGTTGAACAATGAAATTATACGAATGCTGAAGTAATTTAAAAAGCCCAGATATGCTACAACTGGTTTGTTCTAAGTATTCACTGTTGATTTAAATATCTTTGGTGGGGTAATATTAACATTATCCACCTGTAATTATTAGTATGTTTTTTTATTGGGAAGCACAAACTGTGTCTTTCTAATAGAGAATTTGTTGTGTATTTTTTTTAGGTTCATCGAGATCGGAGAGGTCGTAAGTATGTTCCAGAGGTTTCCAGATACATTAGTTCAGTAAGTTGTAAGTTTTTATTGCGTTTATATCCCGTGAGTTTCTGTATCTTCTCATAGGAGTATTGAATCTTTAGTGTAACCGTTCATACAGATACAGTGGCGCTCAACCCATTTTCCTTTTGTTAGTTTATTGTAGAGTTTAGACCATCCCCACACCCTTTTCTCATTGCTCACCCTTGGGGTAATTCCCAGACCTAGCCGCGAATAATTAAAGCTTTACTTTATCCATCAACAAGGAAGCTCAAAATTAAAATTACGCTTTAGCGTTCAAAATTGTTGAGCTTTAATACCTCGTTATCTTGTACTATTTATGAGTGACGTGCAAGGTTTGTCCTTTTTTAAAACATATACAACGATTGTGGCGTATCGCTTCTCTCCAACAGTGAATGCGAAAGTAATAAATAATTTTTAACAGTTATTTCAGGGATTTTACGGGTTTTTCGTGTTCCAGCCGCTTCTTGGAATAAATGTTTCATTTATTAATTAGATATTTAGGTATTTCTAAATACCAATGACTCATCCTTTTATATTCCTAATATTCTAGAAAATTCCTTATTTAAAATAGATTTCTGTAATCCACGGGGCAACTCATTTAAACTTTAATTGCTAATGCAAAATGAGTTACATTTTATAGAAATATTTGCTTTTACGGCAAAACATATTTCAGTACACAAAATTAATATTAAAATTAGGTTTTAAATACAGGTTCATTGTAGTTTTTATGCTAAATGCGTAAAGCTTGTACTATTCTATGCTATTTACGGCACATATAAAGCATGTTTATCAAAAATTTATTAATAATTAATAAATAATAATAAATGGCTTTGTATTTACTGTAAAATGATCGATTTGCGTTCGCATTGAATGCGTTTCTAAAGTATCTAAAATTAATTATTTTTACATATACAGTCTACGTTATTTGTTATGTACTTACAATACACTTATACCATACAGGGTGATTATTTATACACGCGCAATTGCATTTTCGCTCGTACATTTTAACGAATAAAAGTACTCTTGTATTCTACAGGATGCAATCATAAATTTATGGAAATATCCGTTTTTTTAGAATTTTTTTATATTTTGGTGTGTCCCATTTGTAGAATTCGGGTTTTAATGACCTCTCGTCAATATATATATATATATATATATATATATATATATATATATCATTTGAGCAAAGTAAGTTCAACTTCAACACCGTAACATCTCTGATTGTGGGATGAGCACCCTTAAAAAGGTTACACAAGAAAATCCAAACACAATTTTCATGAGGGAAATCATCAAAACTGTGCAAAAGATAAACTGCAAGCCTTACAGCTTGGCATGACGTTTTTCCTTTACGTTTATCAAAGCGTGGTCTTGAGGGTGCTGGTTATTCACAGTTGGGCCACAACAACTTCTTATAGTTGAGAACTGCTGGATCCCATAACACCTCGTACTGTTAATTCATTACATAGGATTATTTTAATTGGTATATTTTACATTAATAGTAACTCTAAATGAAGCAAAAATTATTTTAGTATCGCTTAACTAAATATAAAAATATCACTACACGCATTTATCTATCTTCAAACCCAAATATGTTGTGTTCATTTCTAGGTATTAAAATTGCCATCTCGCGCGGCAGGAAAACAAATCCGATAGTCCTAATTCTTAGATCTTACATAATGGTTTCACTAAAAGCACTCCACAAATTGTATTTTTCTTACTAAAGAAAAACATATTCCTAATTTTACACAAACGAAACTAAGTGTTTCTTAAAAGGAATCATCCGAGATATATCCGTACAACCAACACATGTCTTCATTCTCACTAACGGAACTATAATCGCTAATGAAAAAACCAGTTCAACGTCTGATTCCGCACAACAACCGGTCGTAGCGTTCTCAAACAATACGACGTGCAGGAAACACTTTTATATTTGATAGCGAAAGTTGCGTCATTTGCCGTTTGCAAAGTATTAATATTATGACGCATTTATAGGTCTCTGATTTTTTTGTGACTCCCATGGTTAATGGTCTCTTGAACTCGTGACAATTTGTACAAATTACTTTAATATGTCGGTTATTTCCCGAGTATATTTCTGCGAATTTCTGAATTTTGTTCGAATGGTTGTTAAGTGCCGATATCTATTACCGTTTGTATTTAATAAACTGAGTTTTCATATTTCAATTCTTTATTCTAAATAAACACCATATTGAAGTAGTAAGTTATTGTATGTAAACTACGAAAGCTTCTAAATTTTACTAGCTTCGCGTTAAGGGCTCATTTAATTAACTGAAGTTAATACATCTTTTTCTACCACCTAATATTTCGTAAAGTAATGCGCTAGCGATGCACGTTATTGCAAGGAATCCATTGCAGGAGATGCAAAAAATAACATCGACTTTGGTAGAGGAGTAATATGAATTTCAAATACTACTTGATTTGCTTTTATTCACTTTAAACCAGCAACTTCTCTAGGTCGCGTAATTTCATTAAAGGAATAAATCAATCGCAAACACATATTTTTCCGTATCACTTAAATCCGTTGAACTCAAACTGCACATCGATTTTCTTGATTTGTATTCCGTGCGTGCCAGATATAGTCCCTGCAGCTACTTACAAAATTCACTCTGCTTTATAGGGTATTTCACACGGCATATTGTTCCAACAAAGCAAATCTGTAAAAATAATTACTTTGTAAATAACTTAAAATAACTTTGGTGTGTACCGTCAAACACCTTTTGTTTATGCAAATTGCTTTCCAACAAGAAAACTTTCCTGACCACAATACCTTTAGGCCACGCAATTTTAATGACTTGTTTTCTAAAATGCCACAACCAGAGAAATTTACTTTTCTATTATGCTGAAGATGGACTAATGCTCACGTACATTTCTGAAATAGTCTAGCCTTGTAAAATATTAAGAAATATATAAATTGAGATTCGAGCTATATCACAAGAATTGCTTTTTTAAACTACAGTCAGTTTCGACATTACCCAAGAGAAATAAAAAATAAACGTTTCTGATCACACCACTATGCATGTATTTTTGGTCTAATAGACGACACTTATTACTTGCCATTTAGGTGCAATAAAATCTCCTTTTTAGTACTTAATTTTTACGTAATTGTGTTTTATGTTTTAAAATTAAGTGCCTTATCAAAATATTTATTTGACTTTCTGTTCGGAATCGTGCGATTGGGATCAGTAACCGAGTGGCCGTCGTAGACCAATGAAAATCGATTTTGCCGCGAAATAGAAGGAATATAGCTTTCCCAGCAGAGGAGGGATAACCGTATCGGATCATTGAATAGCATAATTATTTTCCAATTACATGTTGTTTGTTTTAAACTTTCCAAAAATATTAATTTCTTAAAGTATTTGAATGTAAACAACTTTAATTTGTTCAATTTCTTCGTTTGTGTACCCGTTGTATTGTTTATTATTCAAATGCATATCGTATTTTTGAATTTATGTAGTTTATACGATGGGTATGGATGTGAAGCCGTAGGTTAGTAGTCGTTATAGGTCGTTTAGATTTTAGAATAGAGATTATAAACTTAAATTCCGCATTTAGATTTCCACAAAGTTGGGTCAAGACTTCTGGCTTGTCGCACCTCCTATCCAATCTACTAAATAACGTTTGCACATCGATAACATACGATAAAACATTTTTTCAGGAGGCTGAAAACGTGTACGGATTTGAGATAAGATTTCGAAGTCGTTATCAAATGTAGAAAAATATTGTTTCAAGAGGTCAACTATATCAGATCAAAAGTGATTTTGGTATTTGATGTTTCGAAACCAGGCTAAAGCACTGTCCGATCGCACTGTTAAATAACTGCTGGTTTGTGCATTTTCGGGAGATTTTATATCGTTTAGCCGTTCAAGAAAAGATTCCAAAGAGATTTCTGGGTTGTATTCTGAAAAAGTAAGGTTACATTTATAAACCGGTACTGATTTAGATATGTTTATCTTTTTCACCAGTAACGATAGGTTATTTAAATTAGAAGTAACAACAGGGAGTTTGGAAGCAACATCTGATCTTTCTAAAACAAGACCTTTGACAAGGAACAAATCGGAACAGATTTCGCTTATGATTATCTCAAATTTATCAGGATTAGAACTTGAAAACCGGTCAAGACGCTTTTTTACATGAATTACTCTACATCGAACTCCCACTAATTCTAATTTTGTTAATCTTGGGTCGATAAAATAAACAATAGACTTTATATCGTTGATAGAGTCGGTAATTTCTTCAAGATTATTTTTAAGATCCATAATATTTACGCTAGGGTCAAGGGGATACTTAAATTGTGCAAAACCAAAGATCGAAATTGCAGTCGGCGCTGATCCTGGGCGGGAGCGGGGATTATATCTCAAGCAGATAACTTAAAATATAGTTCTCTTGTCTTCAAATGGAAGTAGTTCATATTTATAATTTTTTTAAACGATACTTTTTCCTAAATATGTTAAGTAGATATCAGCAAAAGTTCGATACTGTTATAGACAATAAGCGGGATTAGGTGTCTCAAATACACCGAGATAGAAAGTACTTCCTTTTTTAAGATTAAAAATACACGAAAACCAAAGGGTTTTACAATTATAAAAATTTTATATATATATATATATATATATATATTTATATATATATATATATATATGTGTGTGTGTGTGTGTGTGTGTGTGTGTGTGTGTGTGTGTGTGTGTGTATGCAGCTTACGTTGCAACGTTTCTAATTCATGCCTCACTGTTGGTCTGTCAAAATGTTGTGCTCTATCCTCTTGAATCGTTGCCCCACGAAACGGGCGCCAAAATGAAAAAAAATGCTCTGTAGCTTACTTTCCAGGAAGCCGTAAAATCCGCTGCAACACAACATAGGATGCTAAAATGCTACGTATCTTACCATCGGAAACTCCCCAAAAATTTTGAGTGTACTTACAAAAATTTCCACCTACCTAAAATTAAAGCCCTACCACCTAGACTTACAATTTATACCATCCAACAATACCTCTGAAGATGCCTTTCACTCGGACGCCAAAACCTCCAACCTCCTCAGAGATATTCACCACTGCTGCTCATACGTTCCCTGAAAATCCTAGCTTACTAAAAGTAATGCTGACTGCCAAAAGTACATCAATATTTATTAACATTTCCTATTTGTTACGTATAAACTCAATTTATATCCCTCATGTATTTTAAGCTCTAAGACATTTTATTACTTGTGCAAATAATATCTCAGTTTAAAGAACATAATTTTTAAACCATACTACATCACCCCTGAAACAAAGTAACTGGGCTTATTTCCAACTTTTACTTTACACCCCAGGTCAAATACGAGCTCATATTAAACCTCCTTTTATCTACGTGCTAACAATGGCACTGCAATTTCCTAAAACCATTTTACCTTTTACAAAATTAAAGTTTCCACCTTCAAGTGATATCATTAAATTATGACATAAAATTTTCATTTAGTTCTTTTCAAATTAACTCATTAATTAAATGTCTTTATAACATAATAAATAAACAAAAACACTAAATTGTCACCCAGAAAATCACCAACAAAAACAAACAAAAGTTTTATAAGTAGAGTTACCTGGATTTTTGTCTCAAGTGCTCTCTATATGGACACCATATTCAACATGATTCTCCCTCTCGACTGCACGTTCAAATACTGTCTCTACGTTCTTTACATGGACATCATCTCCAACGTGATCCTCCTTCTCGACTGCACGTTTAAATACTGTCTCCAGGTGACCTCTCACCATCAGGAACACACCGTTTCTAATTAAATTATTCCACACAAGTGCACGGTACTACCATGCTCTCGTACACTTACAGGTCCATCTATACACTTGCTTGGTACTCAGAGTACATACGCCGCCTTTAAACACCCAGTACTAAAATTGTACTTACTTGCTATATAATTTTGATTATTTACAGCATAGCCAAAGAGATTAGAGCACCCACTTGTGCTAATTTAACCCAAAATTTTACTCAATCACTTTGCTAAGTAGTTAGGTAGGCGATTGTAGTTAAAGACAGGAGAGAAAAGAGTGATTCATCACCTCCTACGGACTTATATCAGCTCCAAAAGCCACTCCCCTGTCACACTTTTTTTTAGTATAACAGCACAAACAAGCCAACGGTTGAACACTTCCACAAACTATCCAATTATCTTTGATAAATTCTACGTACGCTTTCCTGCCCGTCGTCAAAATCCAAGAAATTCTCGCTCCAAACAAGCTCGATACCCCGAAATTCTCTATGGTTCCGGGTTGGGACCGTGCCATTTTATAAATTAAGGTCGACGTTTCGCCCACTTTTGTAAGGGGCTTCATCAGGACAATAAATATATTAAAAGTTAAGAATGATAATATTAAATAAACAAGTCACAGTGTAAAGAGATACTCCTGAACGCAGACTCACTAGCCCATTCATAGCCAAAAGGTGTCTTGTGGCGAAGTAACTTCATAACTTCGCCACAAGACACCTTTTGGCTATGAATGGGCTAGTGAGTCTGCTAGTTCAGGAGTAACTCTTCTCTTTACACTGTGACTTGTCTATTTAGTATTATCATTCTTAACTTTTAATATATTTATTGTCCTGATGAAGCCCCTTACAAAAGTGGGCGAAACGTCGACCTTAATTTATAAAATGACACGGTTCCAACCCGGAACCATAAATAATTATAATGACTCCGGCCGTGAAAGCCTCCGACAATATCACCGAAATTCTCATTAAAAATTTTACCCTGCGTGACTTCCGCGAAACCCCGATAACTGTCGTTCTACTTTTAGCCTCTCCTACACGCCTTCTGTATACGCGTATATCTCTCCTTTCATTCCTATTTATAACCAAAATTCTTCAGTCTTATTTCATCTTTAGAACAACGTTCTCCTGCTTATTTACAAGCGCTGTCTTACCTAACCCCCGCTATCGTCGTCTATCCTACTCTTGTTTATTTAATGTAATAGTCGTGCTCTGTTAGTAAAATATCCCCAGATTTCTATTCACTTGCTGCTCGACCTATTCCGAAAACATAGTGTGTCTTCGTTCCTCTCATTAGCTCCTAACTTCTTTGTCTCTCAAACCTTTCAAAGTCAAACGTTTCACTAAACATCTGTTATGCTCCTTCCTTTATTGAAGCATGCAAACTATAGTCTTTCTATGTAAATCGATATTGTTTTCGTACGTGCTATCTGCACCTGTGTTTTGCCCCTCATTATATTTTTCCAGTTATTATTTGTTGACGAGATCTTATGTTCGTTATCTGTCTACGACTTTAACATTCTTAGAATTTACAACACGTGCAACTCGAATAACAACCGCCGCTTTAAATATGCTATAAACCTGAAAACTTTTATTATTTACACCGTTTATACTAAAGAATATTAAAACAAATCTTAATTATGCTTACCGTAATTTACGTTAAACATGGGTGGAATGGCAAACTTGTGTATTATTATTTTACAACCACAGCAAATTTTTAACAGAAAGCCCCTGGTGTTGGATGTCAAATTGTAACCTTAATTTCGCATTCAAATATAAGATACCAGGTATATAGCATGCACAAATGTCACCCAAGTAGTCTCTATTGATGCGTAGGTTCCGGTCCTCAGAGCGGGTACTATCAATACTTCCTGCTGCTTGGTGTTGTTCGCTGGTGCTGTTCGTTGGTCGATATGAGATTATGAGAGCCAAAAATAGGGAGCCACTAGAACGGTAGTATCGGAGCACTACTAACACGTCGGCACTCCACAGAATTCGGTAAACAAGTCCGGACTTATGCTGGTTTATTTCCAACGTAAATATCTAACCCTCCAGCAGAGGTTGAAGCACTTTGATGCATGTTGTTGGAAACATCGCCGTTCGTACCGTGAAAATTGTCATTCCAGGCCACATAGATAAGCAAATAACCTCAATATGCGTGTGAACCACAACTGTATGTGGTTTTCACAGGCGTTGTCGTTACGATAATTATCTGTTGGGAATTCCCCCATGCAGAGTTCTGAAAAAAGTCCTTAAACCTGAATTAATACACTACCTGTTGTAGCTTTTCAAAATAAAGCATAACAAGATAACGCTTTAACTCTTAGTGGTGAAAAGTGATACCTAAGAGGTTTCTAGCGGCCGTTAGTGCTAGTTACGATTTAGTTTTGTGGATAGATCAATCAGCGAACAACAAAGGAACAAATACTGTTTCATGTAGTTGAAGCGCTACTACGGCAAAATAAGTGCTGTTTTTAATTCAGCATTTGAACGTTTAGTTTTACCCGTATGAGACCTGGAACTGGTGATGTCATTTAATTGTAACCACATCGGAGGTTGGTGAATGGGCTGTGCCGCGGTTTATTTCAAAATTATTTATATATATTTTGGATGGGTGATGGCAATCTATGTAGTTCTTTTGGTACGAGGACAAGAATATTATCTTTTTGCCACTCTTGGTCAACTCAACACGACAGATAAGTATTCTTATTACACATCTGGAGGTCAGCTACTTATATGAGATTTCAGAGAATTTTATGAATCCTTTTTTTGAAACTGTGTACAATTTGCATTATATCAAAGAGCTGATTAATTTATTTAGACGTGCATGCCAAATTTAGATTATCCGTTCTGCATCTGATGCTTGTCGTTTAAAATCATTAAACCTTGAAACAATGATTTTACATTTTTCTTAAGAATTTTTCAATGTTTTAAGGTAAAGCAGACTTTATTTTTTTAATTGGGTTTATATAGAGCTACTAAAACAAAATTTTGTGCACAATATGGGCACCTTTTGTCATATTAAAAAACTGAAAGTTTTGAGTAATATTTATTTCTTTTATAGACTGATAGATAGAAATAGAAACTTATGGTCAAAGCCATTAGCAAGTTAAAATTTAGTTTTGCAACTTTTTCTGTATGTAAATAAATATTCATTGTTCTTATTAAGAACATCGAGGGCACTAAATTTACGATTCCTAACTTAATTATTTTGGTTCTTTAGTTGATCGTGAATTTAGAGACATCTAGATACAACCTCCAAGTTCGGCGGTCCTTTCACAAAGGAATATTTTAATGCCAAGGTTTTATGAACATATACCAGTAGGGGATGGGGCTGATTCTGGAACAGATCCACATTTCCCCCGATCCACATTTCCCCCGATCCATATTCCTCCCGATCCACATTCCTCCCGATCCGCATCCTCCTGATCCACGTCCTCCCGATCCACATCCTCCCGATCTACATTTCTCGCGATCCACATACCTCCCGATCCACATTTCTCCCGATCCACATTCCTCCCGTCCACATTACACCCGATCAACACTTCTCCCGATCCACACCCTCCCGATCCACATCCTCCCGCTCCACATTTCTCCCGATCAACACTTCTCCCGATCCACACCCTCCCAAACCACATCTTCGCGATCCACATTCCTCCCGATCCACAACCTCCGATCCGCATCCTCTCGATCCACATATTCCCGATCCACATTCTCCCGATCTACGTTCCTCCCGATCCACATTCCTTCCTATCCACGACCTTCCGATCCACATGCTCCCGATCTACATCCTCCCGATCCACATCCTCCCGATCCACATACTCACGATCCACATTCTCCCGCTCCACATCCTCCCGATCGACCCGATTCATATCTAACCTAGTTTAGAGTTCTCTTAAACTAGCCATATTCAGATCCACCTTATGGGATTCACCCATTGGATCCACCCGATTCATATCTGACCTAGGTGAGAATTTTCTTCGACTAACCACTTTAGCTTGATCTAAAATATTCTGGACAATCTAACCCTGTTTGAATTTTTAAAATCGAACTATCCCTTACAAAGTTACACCCTGATAAAGCATCGTACCTTTAAATTTTTTGTTTATTTAATTTCAACTCGATCTTTAAATTCTTTTTGGTCACCCGAGATACACGCTTTAATCCAAAATTTCCCCACTACTCCTTACCTTAGCACAAACCCTAAACCCATATTTTTAGCTAATGTATTTATTGAAATGTTGTAACGTGGTCTACAATATACCGCAATATGCAAAGCAATTAATTATTTTAAGAATAACACCAAAACTTTGAAAATAACTTAAAACATTTTAAATTTTTTTTTCAGGATAATTTTAAAAAACCTAATGAACTTTCAAAATAGAATCAACTTGTTGCGTTCCAATTCTGCATTTAAAATTTCCTAGTTAATGCAATACGCGCTCGAATAAATTCCGTTTCTACTGTTAAATCCTCCCACATAATTAATAATAAATACGCTCTCTAATAATTCCTCAACTTAAATCTAGTTGCTTTGAAGCGACAAGTTTTTGCTACAATTAAATAGTTTATAGCATGTTTTAGGTACCCGTTATATTGGTATATATTACGACCGCGTATAATTGCTTCTCTTGTGTTTCCCAATTAAAGACTTGTCGAGATGATAGAGCCCACTATTATTTGAAAGCGTGTTTTCCGGTTTAAATTGCGTTTCGATAAGCGATGATTTGCAGTTCGAATTCCTGTTATTTGAACCAATGTTGAATTTGATTCTGCAGCTTGTGCGTCAAAATATTTTCTACATTATTCGTAACCGTATTTCAAAAGCAATGCACGTTTACTTTTTTTGTTCGACAACTAGGTGTCTTGCGTGTATTCGTGAGTTTCTCCGCGCGTACCCATTCTAATCAGATCCTCTTTTTAGTTTTTTTAGCTGGAGGCCAAATGGGTTCTTTCTTTCTGAAGCCGCACCTGTTCCTTGCCGTGGACCAACTGCTTATTGTCTGTGGATTGCTGCTGTGGTTACGATGACAGAGTGAATGGATCCTGAATACCGCGGCGTTTCTATGTTGACTCACCCCCGACGGGTTGCAAGCTAAGTATCCGACACCTACAGGTATGAAACTCGTTTTCTGTTGTGTGTCAATGGCATATTCCGTATCAGCGTTTGGTGTAGTTACGTGATAAGAAACGTTTGACAGAAGCTCTCACATATTGATTTACTACTGATTAATTTTATTTTGTGTGAACTACGAGATGCGCACTTTGTATCAAAATTCCTAAATTGTCCGTACAATACAATTGTTTGCTGTGAAATAATAACACTTAATCTATTGATTTCGCTTATTTGTACATAATCCTTTCTTTATTTTTATGTGTTAATAGATAATCGTGGGCGATGTACTTTATTATTTTCAACCAAACTTATGAAGTAAGTTAGGTTAATATAACCGCTACGTCGTCGTCGCCGTCGTCGCCCGTTGCCATATTCCCATAATGAAGCAATAAATGATGTATATGTACCTTGTTTAGTTTTTTACGCTGATTACAAATGTGCTATACGCTTTTAGATATCTTATTTAGTTTTCGAGATAATCGAATCTATTTGAGAAATGTTAACAGTACAAACTAATATAAACTTTAATAGAAATTTTTTCAACCATTTAATTTAAAATATATGATTTCCTTTTATAAAATTTACGTAAGTTTGGTTGTAAGGCGTACATGCGTCTTAGATTTTTTTTTGGTATTTAGGTAAATCCCCACCACTCTCCGCGTTTGATAATTAGTCTGGTGTTTACTTTTACTTTGGCTACGTCTAGGTACGTAGCAAACTCTAAAAAGCTCTCTAGACAACCAATTATACATAGATTTCTCTCATACCTTAAAAATTAATTAAGGTTTTTAAATCAATTTAAATCTTTTGGAAGGAAACTTAATAAAACACTTTAAACTTTTACTAAGGGTATATCATGCTATTGTCTACGAGATAGTTACTAGTAAAGCAATTTAATTTTAAATAACTTCTGCGTCATATTTTTGGAAATGACAGGCTTGAATATTTTTTAAATAAATCACCAAGCGAAAGTAATGCTTAGTGCTATTAAATTATGCATTAGTTTCTCATTTTACGAGAGCTGTTAATTATTATTTAAACTCTAATTTGTTTTAAATAAAGGAATCAAATAATTGACTGGATTCACTGATTCGCTCATTACCCACTCATTAGTTTGAACAATTTGTATATGATTTGTTAAACGGAAACCACTTAGAAACCTGTTAATGTTGTTCACTAACCTAGAAATAATTATTCATACGTGGTCAGTCGATTTCTTTGAAAGTGGAATTTCGTTTCCCCTAATACAAGTAATGTTTAATTGTATTTACCGGAATTAAAAATTGCCGCCGGCAATTTGAAAAAATTCCCGTACAACTTTTCATAGATACCATTAACCGTATATTTGGTGACGCTAAAAGGAATGTAATTATCGGCTACACCACTTTAAACCTAAGAACAAAGAAAACAAGATAGTTTAATACGTCTATTAATAATTTTTGCTGATGTTGGCGATACAAATAAGTATAACAAACTTTATCAAGAAATATTGTTTTTAATAAAATGTATACATGTATTGATAACATCTGTAAACCGTTGTGATAATCAGAGTCTGGCGAATCTGGGAAAGCCAAATCTCTAAACATTTGCGTAAACGATCGCCACAAAAGTCGCATCCTTTAAGTAGTGGATGGGGCGGCATTTAATAATTTCCAACACTGTCAAGTAGTTTAAATTGTTGCAATCATTAGACAGACAAATATTAGCACGATTCTCTTGTCTAATAACGTTTCAACACTTTCCTCGGACGTCGTATTTTGTATCAGATTAATTCTCGCAAATTTAATAGCTTGATGCATTTTATTGAGGTAGTAAATATGTATAACTTATTTTTGATTAATCAACTTCAAAAAGTGTAATTTGGGTGTGCGACACCAACTGACGTATTTCATGTAAGAACCCTAAGGGTGCTTCGGGAAGTATTACCTATAATAGTATCAACAGCTATAATGTCAAAATAGCGTTCATCCTTAAGAGTGTTTCCACTTCCAAGACCCTATGGTGATATATGCCATACTACGGAATTGCAAAATTTCACATGGGGCTCAATACTATCAAAGGAAAAATTATACATCCCTTTTGTTTTGCACAATATTCTAAATTAAAACTTTTCACTTTTACCCATATAAATGATACATTTGGCTGTCATTTTAAAAAAAGTAGAAATTACCTATCATTTATGTATTCGAACTGAAATATTGTATTTTTTAGAAAATCATAGTTTTTGGCTTCCAACAGATACAACTGACAATACACTAAAATAATTATTTTAAAGCAATGCACAATTTAATTAACAAGCGCAGTATACTTTTACAATAAATTTACTCCGCAATGGATTAGATACAAATTTGTTTGAAAAAACGAGATGATACAAGTAATCGTTCTTACTGAATTTCTTTTGCTTATTGCTTTTGTTCGCCTTTAACTCACTGTAACTTTTCCAAGTCACGTATTTTATCAGAGGAACAAATCAAACGGAATTATTTCATCGTATCTCTTAATTCAGTTGAAATCCAACTCCCTGTCGATTTTCTTTATCCGTTCATTGTCTAAGTCGAATCTCTGTAGGAAATGTAAGATGGCAAAATTTTTATAGTTAGGCATTTGAAACTGCATATATTTGCTCTGATGTTGGAGGAACACCATACATGCAACAGAATGTTTTATCGAAACAATTGTATAAAAATAATCGCTTTGTAAGTAACTATAACCCACCTTTTGGGTTCTAATTAACATGAGTCTAAAAAATTGATTTATCCTTTTGAAAACTACCTTACATATCTCTAACTTAAGCAATCTCAAGAAATTATATTTTACAATGATACAGCGAAAGTAATTTACTTTCCAAATACACTGCAAATGGGATTGCGATGAATGTGCACATTTGTGATGAGTTCAAGTTTAGTAGATGATAAAAGAATTTAAATTTAATACTTACTCTTCAGATACTGAAAACAAAACTGCTTCCTAAAACTAACATAACAGCAAACATATATTTAAAAACATTAATTTTTCATATGAACACGCATAGACTTTCAGGACATGCTAATTACATCAAATTTCATGTGGAAAACCTAAAAATACACACAGCAATAAATTTCACCTTTAGGGTCGTTAGTGACTATGGAAATATATGCTAACGTCGACGTAGGCAGGAGTAAAGTAGTAAAAACGTCATTGGGAAAACTGTTTGTATCTTGTTTATGACGTCGTTGATTCGCATTATTTCCCTATTTACAAGCAAGAAGCTACAATACAGTAAACTGAAAAACAGACCAAATCAGTTACTATAAATCTAAAGAGAAACTGCAAACTACCACTCCCACGGCGGGAGTCCATTATGTAGTTAAAATTCATTTAAACAAACGTATACTTGAACATGATCGTAGCTTAGTTGAATCCAACAATAAAATCTGCTTTGCACATACCGGCATCAAAACCTTCTTTCTCAAAAATTCCACCAAAAAGTTCTTCTATTCCAGCAAAAGGAAAGTTAATACGTTACAACTAGAGCTATCATCGGAGAAAGACACTGCGGAAACTATAAGCTCCATGGCTTCAGATGCACTCAGACCTTCCAAAATTTGCGCTTTCTTCGAGAAAATCTCTTATCAAAGGCATAGTAAGCCGTAAAGAAACAGTGTTAGGTGCCAAAAAAGCACTTAATATATTGTTTTAAGAAATAACCATTTTAGGAAATTTATGTGGGGTTAATTTAGGTATATTACACATAGTTGTGTTATATAGTTTTAGATTTAGGGTACTTACGCATAATACTGTGATATAGTTTCCCCACAACGTTTAAGGAGGATAGCCTCAATTATTATGTATTCTGTGCCAAAAATGTAAAATATAACTTTTACGGGTTGGGGAACCGATCGTTGTTTTCCCGATTAATCCCAACTCAATGGTACCAACGAGTTTGTTTGTAAGTTGAAGATAATGATAAGCATGATTTGATTCTATATGTAACTACCTTACTTTAAGTTACTGTTGTAGAAAGAGCGTTATGGATAATGAAGTGAACTTTTACCTTACCTAATTTCATTGTTTTAGCTGTTTGCGTTCCTGTTTACTTTTTGGGTAAACAATCAATCACTCCGCTACAAGAATATGGACTACGGATGCCGTCGAGCAAACCCAAGTTCTGAAGAACGGCAAAAAACTATAAGTATTGGTTAACCAGCTTCCTAATATTCTGTAATGTCAAAGTAAGCACAGGTTTAATTAATTTACATTGTAAATTTACAAAGTAATTTAATCTAAATCATTTGTAAATTTGATCCAATATATTTGCCCTCTACGGGCAAGTGATTAGCCAAAAATTTGTATTATAACCTTTTTTTATAAAAAATAACAGGAGGAGGTATCGATGGTTGACATTATACAACATCTTACTAAGAAAAATTACTATGGCAGTATCGTTTACTATTCGGGGAATTTTTTACAGTAGTTCAAGTTAAAGTCGTCGTACTTTCCATTTCCGAGTGCGTCTGGATTAGAATAGCCCTACGGTAAGGTCTGCCTGTCGTAAGGGGCGACTAAAGCGGTCCAACGCACTCTCTTAACACACTCTTCGTACACACACACACACACACACACACTGCCCCAACACGCTTTACACACACACGCGCGCGCGCACACGTAAACAATCTCCGCATCCACACTTACACGCATATATTTGTTTTCGTTTTCTATCTCGTGCTGCTTTTTCGCGTTTTTAATTTTGGTTTTGCTTTTTCGTTCCTTTTGTTTCACATTCATTTCCCTTTCCTTTGGGTGGTTTTCCTTGCTGTCAGTTCTCACACTGACTTTGTCTAATTTTCAATCCTCTTTCTGTGATATATGCTTTCTACACATTTCTTCTTTTCTTCGCAAACTACGACTTAGTCGACGTTTCGGCTAGTGTGGCAATTCTTTTCTTCCATTGTTCGTTGGACACGCTTCTTTGTTACCACAGCTTAAAGTAATCCATTTTCTATCGAGTATCCTCGTCATGCTGTAGCATACTTTGAGTCTTGACAGTTATTGTAGGGTTCTGGTTTGTGCTGTTGGATTTCTCCCTTGTTTTTTTAGTTTTTGTTTTTTTGCGAGATATAAATGCTTTTCCTGAGGTGTGAAAACTTGTCTCCTTTTTATTAGATATATCCGTCCTTCAACGGCGTCTGCAGTATTAAGCCATTTCATCTTTGTGCTCGTTATTGTTACACTGTACCTTTCTTTTTCCTACAGTCCTCTTCATTATTTTGCTGTATATTAGACCCTCAAGTCGGTTGAAAATTCTTTTACTTGCTTTTTTTTTTGTTTCCTCTTTGGTTCTCTAAAATAATTTTTATTGTTGTTTGCACTGTTAGTGTATTGCTTGGTCCGTTGCTTCTGCTTCGTACCCAGACATTTTAATTTTGCTGCGGGGCGATTTGTTGCGTTCAATTTCATATTTAAAAAAATAATTCACTGCGTCAATTTAATTAATAAGATTTTTATCCAAATCGTTCAATTTATGTTTGCTATAAATTCAACCCGCATAGATAGGCTACCACCTCTACGCGTTGTTTTTGAGTAAAAAAGCCTGTCCGTTTAGGTATATATTTTCTGGTTCTTTATCGATACATGCATACCATAAAGTAGGTATCACGCATATATAATGTTTGGTTTTAAAAACAGTTTGCGGCATAGAATGTAGTTCGGTCGTGGGTGTATTTTTAAAAATGTAATAAATGAATGTTTTAGAGATTTATTGGGGGAAGATAGAATACATGCTTTTTTTAGTCAAAAGTTGACGTTCACTACTAATAATAAAAGTCGCATTCTTCTCCATCATTTGTTTATGTTGTGCGAGACCAATTTCAGTGATCGTTTCATAAACAACTGTGGTTTGTAGTTTTAAAAAAGAAAACAATTTTAAAGAAGATATGACATAGTGTTTGTTTCTGGTTTCAAACACAGAAACAATTTTAAGTGAGATATGACGTCATTGCCATAGACACAAGGCAATTTTTTTGTCCTACAATAACAGATAGTGAATGACAACGCTTAAATCGTAAATCATTACGGTTAGAATTGATAATTTTGTTTAAGTTTATATACTTGACGTTTGTTTTACAACAACGAATGAAGGTGTGGTGATTTTCCTTTTTTTATAAACATTTTGTTTTAACGGGAAATTGTAGGCTGAATTAACCTCAGAATACTATAATTAAAAATATTCGAAGATAGAAAGTAAGGCAACTGTAACTTGATCTACTGTATATAATCTTATGAGGCGATATAGCACTGAGGTTTTCTTCCTTTTACGATAACTTCCCACTATCCGACCTTTTAGTTATCACGGCATTTTTTCATTTCTTTTTTTTTTGTAGTAAAGTAGTCGGTGCGAACTATTTCCGTTGCTTTCGTTGCTCCCTGTCTTGTCCGCACGGTTCATCGATACAACTGAAATGCAAGTAAATGCCTGCAGTGCGAAGCTGTAATACAGTCATTTGGCATAAAGCGCTAGCGCCTTATCCCCAATTACCATTTTCCTGTTACGAAGACAGAGACAATTCAACCAAAAAATTACCTGCAAGCGAAAACTTAAAGCTGCAGTATGGAATCTGTCAGTACACGCTAGGCCCTTTCCAGTTGAAATTTGCTTATTAGTATCTCGACTAGAAAGCACGTTATAACCTAACCTCCTTCAATGCCTCAGTCAAGTGTCACCATGACGGCACCAAAGCAGAAATGCTGCTTAAAACAGCTAAATCTAATAAAGATATTTTGGCATTTAAATTGAAGGTTCTGTTCGAAACATATTCAACACATTTATAGTTTAAAAAACAGCTAAAGTGAATCAAACTGATACTAGAACAGGATGTTAATTTGTACCAGTGCACTACAAGACCATTTTGAATGGACCTGCACATTGCCGAAGTTCTAAATTACTAGAACAGGTGAAATGGCTTGTGTGTTATAAGGAGCTAAAGAGCCAAACTACAGGTCCAACCAAAGTAGTAGAGTCGATAGTGAGGAACCAGACTACCTGTCTTAGTCTGGTTCCTCGAAAGAGGGCAGCGGCTCTTTCGGTACTTAGATTGGCAGAGACCATAGGGGTCGGTATGGCAGTTTAAGACACACTACCGCAATGTGGAAGGCAACGGGAAACCACCAACACAGCGTACTTAAATTGTAACAAACATTATGCCATTCTCTGGGGTAAAAGATTCCGGAGTTGAAATAGTCCCCATTCAGATCTCCAGGAGGAGACTACTTCGGAGGATGCGATCGGAAAGTTAAAAATAAGAGTCGGGAACATTCTGCGAGTCGTAACGTGGAATGTTAGAAGCATGAAGCAAGTAGGTAAGCTAGAGAACATAAAAATCGAAATGAATAGGCACTAGACATAGTAGAGATCAGTGAAGTTCGGTGGCCAGAGGCGGTGGATTTTTGGAGTGGAGACTTCAGGGTAATTTATACAGGAGCAGAGGAAGGATATTTTGGTTTGGGGATAGTTATGCGGAAAAAGATAGGATACTGTGTAGAAAATTACTTACAAAAGAACGATAGAGTACTCATGGTTAGATTAGAATCTAAACCGGTAAACACAGTAATAGTACAAGTACACATGCCCATCTCTAGCTACAGTGACGAAGAGGTAGAAGCCATCTACAAAGATATTGAAGACATATTAGAATACGTAAAAGGACATGAAAATTTAATAATTATGGGGGCTTTTTATTGCCGTGGTAGGTGAGAGTAGGGAAGGAGCGGTAGTAGGTTTATTTGGTTTAGGTACGAGAAACGACAGGGGAAATAGGCTGGTATCCAAAGATATCAAAAAGATTACATTCTTGTTAGACAACGGTTTAGGAATCAAGTAAAAGACTGTAGAAGCTACCCAGAAGCAGATATAGATATTGACCACAACATCGTAATTATGAAGGCCGCACTTAAATTTAAGAATGTAAAAAAAAAAACAGAAAAAGGCACTTGGACTTAGAAAAACTAAAAGATAGAGATATTCAAGAAAGATTCGAAAAAAGTCAAATGAATTGCTCAAAGATATCGGGAAAATATCTGATACTAAGGAAGTAGAAACAAAATGGAATAACATTAAATCCAGCCTAGGAGTATACACAAAAAGAGAATAAGAAACCATGGATAACAAAGGGTATCCTGAATTCAATAGAAGAAAGACAAAAATACAAAAATTAATCAGACGAAACAGGAAACCAGAGATACAAAGCCATAAAATGGGAAATTATTCGCAAATGCAGGAAAGTTAAAGAATAATGGATTGATGAAAAGTGCAACGAGGTACAAACTAATATGGAAATAGGAAAGACGGACGAAGCATACAAATTAATTAGAATGAATTTTAGGGATATAAAACCATATAGCAAAAATATAAGGAATGCGGAATGAAACGTCATTATACAAAATGTAGAGAAAGTAACTAGATACAAAGCCATAAAATGGGAAATTATTAGGAAATGCAGGAAAGCTAAAGAACAATAGATTGATGAAAAGTGAAAAAGGTACAAACGAAGATGGAAATAGGAAAGACAGACAAAGCATACAAATTAATTAGAATGAGTTTTAGGGATATAAAACCGTATATCAAAAATATAAAGAACGCACAAGCGAACGTCATCATAGAAAACGTAGGGAAAGTGGGTAAATGGCAAGAATATATAAGGATTTATATGCAGGAGAGGAACTAACTGCATTGGAACAGGAATCAGATATTGAAAATGATGACTTGGGATATCCTATACTTAGAGATGAGTTTGAATTAGCATTAAAGGGTATAAAAAATGGTAAGGCACCGGGTACAGATAAGGTGCAAGCAGAAACTCTAAAAGCCGCTGGACAAGCAGTAACAAAACGTCTCTTCCAACTTGTAAGCTATATGCATGAGACAGGCGAGATACCCAAAGATTTCAAACGTAGCATCATAGTAACTATACCAAAAAAAAAACGGCGCGGATAGATGTAAAAATTTTCGAACAATAAGTTTGACAGCACACGTGTCAAAAATATTAACTAGAATTGTGCAAAGACGAATGAAAAAACAGGCGGAAGAAATACTAGGAGAAGACCAATTTGGGTTTAGGCGAAACAGGGGAACAAGGGAGGCTATTTTAGCTCTGAGAGTGATAATGGAGAAAACAATAGAAAAAAGGGAAAGCTTGTGTATAGGGTTAGTAGATCTGGAGAATGCATTCGACAATGTAAAATGGAAAAAGATGTTTGAAATACTCAAAAAGATTGGAATGAGTTATAGGGATAGACAAATAGTACATAGCTTATACAAAGAGCAAACAGCAGTAATAGAATTAGAGCAGGAACGTAGAGAAGTAAACATTAGGAAAGGGGTGAGACAGGGATGTGCCCTATCCCCATTGATTTTTAACTTGTACATAGAAGAGGCAATGAATGCTGTCAAATGCAGGAAGACATTTGGAATTACTATACAGGGACAAAAAATTGATATGCTTATATTTTCAGATGATATAGCAGTATTAGCGTCTAACAAGAAAGAGTTAGAAGCTGCTCTTAATGAAATGGAAGCGGTTCCAACAGAGAGATACGGTATGAAAATTAACAAAACTAAAACGAAAGTTCTAGTATGCAAAGTTGGGGAAAGTAAATCAAAACCAAGAATACAAGTATGTAACACGAACTTACAAGAAGTTAAGGATTTCTGCCACCAGGAAGCCAAGTAACGCAAAATGGGAAAAGCACAAAAGATATAAAACAAAGATTAGCACAAGGTCGTGCTACATTTAACTAGAAAAAGCAACTACTCTGCTCAAAGACCACAAACATAAAAACAAGGAAAAGATTGCTTAAAACATATGTGTGGAGCACAGCAGTGTACGGCTGTAAAACCTGGACAGTATGAGAAGCGGACAAGAAAAAGATAGGAGACTTTGAAATGTGGTGCTACAGACGTATGATGAAGATATCATGGACAGACACTGTTAAGAACGAAGAGATACTAAAAATGGTAAGGGAAGAAAGAAATATGTGGAAAACGGAAAAAAATAGGAGAGATAGGATGATAGGCCACATACTACGGCATGAGGGAATAGTGCGGAATATATTAGAAACAGAGATAGGAAAGAGAGAAGAAGAGGCAGACCTAGGTTAGACTACTGCACACAGATAGTAAAAGATGTAGGCTGTAGGAGTTTCAGGGAGATGTGTTGGCTAGCCCAGAATAGAAATCAATGGAGGTACGCATCCAACCAATCCCAAGATGGATAAACTAATGACGAAAAATAAACTGTGCTTAAACATGATGACTATTATAAGTAACTACAAGAATCGGTTGGGCAATATTCTTGAATAATGTTAAGCGTGTGAAAGGATTTACTGGAAAACAATTACTTCGGCAAATGTCTAAGTGTCGTAGTGGTATGTGTGTGACTACTACACCCAAGGTCGCGGGTTCGAATCCCGACACGGTCCGCTTGACAAATGTTAAGCGAGCATTTTTCACAAAAGTACGCCCTCGTTCGGATGAGAGGTAAAATGGAGGTCCCGCGTGTGGGTATTGTCACGCACGTTAAAGATCTCTACCTTGCTTGGAACAGCTAGGGTTCGGCAAAATTCAAAAATTTTTAGGTAAAAAAGACTCGTTTCCTGGCCAATGTAGTCCTTTGGGTGGAGCATGGGAGCATGTAGGGTGTAAAGTGGTCAAGGCGGCTCCGTGGCGTAGTTGGTATGCGTGTGACTACTACGTCCACGGTCCCGGATTCAAATGCCGACACGGTCTGCTTGACAAATGTTAAGCGAGCATTTTTCACAAAAATACGCTCTCGTTCGGATGAGTGGTAAAATAGAGGCCCCGTGTGTGAGTGTTCTCACGCACGTTAAAGATCCCTACCTTGCTTGGAACAGCAAGGGTTCGCCAAAATTCAAAATTTTTCAGGTAAAAAAACTCGCTTCCTGACCAATGCAGTACCTTCGGGTGGAGTATTGGAAAATCACATGCAGGAGGTGTAAAGAGGTCACGCTGATCAGCTACCTATATGTCATGTCCACATGCCTTACAGTAAGTGACAAATCAGTGAAAAAATCCTCCATTACGATATTACATTTTATCCTTATAATATTAAAATCCTGCAATCTCGTAATTCGGGCGAATGTCAAAAACTAATCGTACTTTGTAAGTAAATGCTCAGGAGGTTTAAAGAAAGTGACAACCGAGTGGTCAGCTTGCGAATCAGCGACGACATTTTTTAGGCTTTGTAAATTAATAAACCTCAGATAGTAAGCAGAATAAACCTTGGTATACCATGAAACGCGTCTTTATTTCAAAAAGTATAGCGTGGTGCTTTCGGTTAATAGATTCATCGGCACAGATTTTCGAATATGAGTTTGGAATTGCGATGACTGTTAATTCTGAGCGATAAATTGTAATTAATGGGTTGTAAACTTCTCACACCATAACTCGCTCGTTTTGCAAGTGAATGGTAGCATACTTTTCAGTAAGACGGAGCAGCAAGCCACAATGCAAGTACTTCAATGAATACAGTAATTACATTGTTCCGCGCCGTGAAGCGATTTCCCTCGACTCTCCTTTTCTCCCAATTTAACGAGTTACGACTTTCGCTTAACAGAATTTCCCAAATACAGAAGTTTCTGTGAGTGATCTCCCTTTATCTTACCGCGCTCTCAAAAACGGTTTCGTGACCCGATTGAAGCAATATTCATCAACATCCGTCAATATTCTTACAAATGTGACTCCAAAAATGCAGAAATTTTAGTGGAGAGCGGTTAGAAAACGTATCGTCTAAACAATGTTTTTGATATTGTATGTCAAATGGTTTTTCTTGCATTATACAGGAAAATTAATTTTATATAAAATGATTAAATTTTAAAATCATTCCGTTTCACGACCGGGCTCCTAGAAAAGTGCTTGTATTGTTGTGCTTCGGAATATACGAATAGCATTACTAAATAGAATTCGGTTATAGAAGCTCATACTGTTTTGTGATGTTGACTAGTTATTGGAGCACAAAGCTCAATTTATCTATGAGTTTAACAAAGCGTTGTTCATGGGTTCAATTCCTTTGTAATTACAAGGGACAAAACGTCTTTGAAGCTACTGATCGTTTTGTAGTCCGGACTTCTCAGATTTGTGGCCATAAGGATAACCTCCATTTCGCTACTATATACTGCTATGGAGTAGTTTGTATCCAAACATCTTAATATTGTTACATTTTAATCAACTAAATTAATGGAAGCGACAATTCGACATGCGTTTGGTACTAGAAATCGTTCAAATTTACAAACTTGAGTGTTTTACTAAAATTAAAATTTAACATTTTCTGAAAAGCCTATTTTGTTTTAAAGTTTGCAACTTACGCGATAGCATCACAAACTTCTACAATTTAAGTTTTAAGTGGTGTTGCTTGAGCGTGGCTTTCCTATGTAGTATCGAATAGCGGATTTAAGATTGATTCTGGAATAAGTTTTAATCAGGTATTCCATCCGACATCTGATTATGAAAAAATACATAAATTTCTCGAACAGTATTGAAAAACTCCACTGCTTCAAAACTACCGTTGACAGAATCGTATACAACAAGGTTCAAACTGTGGGACAGAAGAAGGAATAAAAACTGCCTTAGGATATTTATTCAGGATTTGGTTTCAGTATTTTTGGCAAGTTTTCGGAATCATCTGATATAGAATAAGCATCGGTAGTGATACTAGCAGTGATATTTAATTCCAGGCGTTTCTCAGCGATAATGCAGCTGGTGGTTTTAATCTTCATCATCTGTTACTTTCTCCTTTGGAACGGTGTTAGTTGCATTATATTCCTCGAAATTTTTTGAGGTCGAAATCGAAGAGTCGTTATTCACTCCTTCATTGCAGAATTTTTGCGTTCATGCTCGAAGCTTTATCTAAAATGCCGTCTTCCTTTATCCTGTTATTCAAACTTAGCTTTCCGTTTTTGCTTGTTTTAAAAACAGAATAAACGTTTTGTTTTTCTGTTAGACATTGTATTACAAAAATTACTATAGAATACTCAGGAATAGGGCTTTTTGTGTTCTCCTAGTCACTCCTAACAAACTATCGGAAATAGTAACAAAATTATAACAATTATACTATAACTCTTCCTTCACTTACACTCGCTTAGAGAATTCACTATAATCGAATTACGATAAAATTAGTAGCAACTCGGTAAGAACCAAAACGAAAATTCCTGCCGGTTAATGTATTTGGATCACAAAGGCAAACCTAAAACTGCAGAAAAATATTCAAAATATCTATACGTATTTTTTTTTTTATAGTGGCACAGACTATAAAGGTTGATTTGTGGTCAACATCCGGCCGATTGTTGCAAGGAAACAGAAAGGAGACCGAATATCATAAACACTGAATGTGTGCCTTCTAAGGCGAACAAACTCCAACGTGTTATTATACCCTAGGAAATTTAGGGTTGTTTTGTAGATATGGTATAATTCTGAAATGACTAGAATTTCAGCAATTGCAAAACATTTCACTACAATATCTATAATTATATCTCAGAGTATAATTAAATATGATAGTACACTATCTGTACTACGAGCAACTGCCTTTTAATTCGGATGCTCGTGTGCACTGCACATTTCGCGCTTATTCGGGTATTCATAAAGGAACTATGCAGTGGTTCACAACTTTCTGTAAAAGTAACTATACAGTGGTTAATAAATTAACTACGATTATATATGGCAGTGGTTAGATACTAGGTGATTTGTGAACTGGAGAAGTTGCTCAAAGTGCTTCCTTTGTACTTGGAGACACAGATTCACACGTTTTTACAAGTTATCAAAGAACTTCTAGAGTGATGTCCTAAATGTGATGTGTAAATAAATGCATCTTACAGTTCTTGTATGGTGTGTGCATTGTATCCGTATGCCTTTGTCTTTAAGGTACTCCACAGAAAGTAATCTGGTGGTGAAATGTTTTACGTAAGTCATGAAGTACTTGAAGTACTTTATGTATAAGGGGATAATAATTAATATACTACTGTAGATGTGTCTTTAATTATTCTTTACCCGATAGTTCGTACAATACTGCTTTATCATCTACTTAACGATCATTACCCACAAGAAGATGGGCCAGATACAAGTTTTGTTCTAAAAATGCAATAAAGTGAACAAAATTAATTTCTTTTCCATGCATTATGGCTTTACTAGTAAGAGCAAATATTCCCATTAATTTTTAAACACAACTTCGTTCAAGTGGCTACATCGGCTTCGCAGTAGCGTAATCCATCACTCCAATTTTCCAAGACCTTGTTGATAGTTTCGAGCTGTAGCTCACCGATTGCTCGGATGATATTGGCCTGAAGTGCTTGAATCGTTTCTAGAATGTTGGCATAACATTGGTTCTTCACGGTTCCACACAAAAAAAAACTTAAGGGGTCAAATCGCAGCTACGAGGCGGCCAATTGACCTCGCCAAGACGGCTGATAACACGATTTGAGAATTTCGTGCGCAAAAGATCTATTGTGCCATGGGCTGTGTGGCATGGCGCGCCATCCTGCATGGACCAAAGATCGTCCAAATTCATGTCTTTAATTTTAGATAAAAAAAGTCGGATAACATGGTTCAGTAACGCTCACCGTTGACTAAAACGTTGTTCCCAGCCTCATTTTCAAAGAAAAATGGTCCAATAATGCCACCACTCCACAATCCCCACCAAACTGTCACTCTCTGTGGATGCATTGGCTTCTCAAAAATAACGTGCGGGTTTTCCGAGCCCCAGATGCAGCAATTTTGTTTGTAAACGTACTCGCCAAAACGAAAATGCGCCTCGTCAGAAAAGATAATTTTTGCCCAAAATCGTTGTCCAATTTAAGCTGTCCTCTGGCCCAAACTGCGAAGCGATAACGAAGCAGATGCTCGTACGCCTTCAATTGCTGAGTCAATTGACCTTGTAAGCGAATAATTCGAGATCTATATACAGAATTCTTCTCAGGCTAGTGCGTGAAATGTTGAGCTGTTGAGATCGACGGCGAGTTGATGTTCGCGGATTGAGTCTTACAGTCTCGGTTACGGCAGTCACATTCTCGTCTGTGCGCACCGTACGAGAACGAGGATCATGAGAGTTGTACACTAGCATGCCAGTCTCGCAAACTTTTGCACAAACTTGCGTACAGCAGGCGCGGTGGGTGATTCATTTCGGCCAAAACTTCTTTTCAACAAACGCACTGTTTGGGCTGCACAGCGTTCACTTTGGAAATATTTCCCAACGTTGTTCAAGCGTAGAGCGACTCATTTTGCACTGCGGAGGTATGATACTGACATTCTGTTAAGATTTGGAGAGGGAAAAAGCTGTCAGTGTCAAAATAACATATGATTTAAAAAGAAACCACTAGATGGCCCACCCCTTATATACAATCTACTGCAAGCTTATGCACATAATTCCTGCTAGACCAGTTTATAATCAATTGACTGCCAATACACTACACTCTTCACTCCCACAATTGCACAAAAACATATCTATCTACAACTCAAAATTAATAAATATCCTTACAACATAATTATTATTACTAAGTATAATCGAAAATTATTCTTTACAATTTACATGTTTATTTACATTGCGTTCACTACTCCGTAAATCTAAATCTGCTGCTACACTTGCACCTTCTACGGGGACATTCGTAGAAGTATTAAGATGACCAGTTTTATTACTTGTAGCCGGATAGCCAATTTCGCCTCCAATGGCTATTAGTTCTCCAAATTATCGACCGAGAAATTAGAATCAATTATCTGATTGATATGTCTACGCCAAATTTTATCCAATGTGACAAAGTAAGTTTTAAGACCAATTTTATTTTTAATAATACCCTTAATCCCACTAAGTCGATTTTGTACTCTGTAATCTCGTACCGCACTACCTCATTTACAGCATATTGCCTAGTTCTCCTACCCAATAATATTTTTTTTGTCTTTCTTGGTTCCTAATGACCCTACTTTGTACATCGCTATCTAACTTAGGAGTAATAATTTTATTAGTCTTGTCGTAAACAAAATCTAATACCCTTCTAGGATTCCAATCCAGCATTAATTGCGCAGGACATACCCCAGTCGTGCAACGAGGGTTATTCTGTATGATAGTAAAAAATTATTCAGGACTAAATTCAACCTTTTAAATGAACTTTAATATCTACCACTTTTAGTATTGCCTTTCTTATCGTTTTGACGAACTTTTCCGCTTGGTTATTAGACGCGGGGTAAATGGAGATATTTCCTTAAACTTAATACGATTTTTTCTAAATATGTTTGAAATTCGTTTAATTTGTTATAGCTAGCATTGTCCGTAACCATTTTATTAGGCAACCCAAATCTAGCAAAAATTTCTCTTAATATTTCTATAGTGGTCGGAGATGACACATTCGTTGTAATCACAGCTTCCGTCCATTTGCTATACGCATCAATTATTACTAAAATATAATATTTTTCAAAAATGGGATGTAAATAAATTTAAATGAATTCGATTCCAAGGTTTCTTAGGAGTAGATGATTTGTACCGGTTGTGGGACCTCATTTCCACCGGAATCCCTCATTTATACACTCATCTGGACCAATTTACATGTAAATTCCCATAAGGTGGAAATGAAAAGAATCCCTCATTTCCACACTCATCTGGACCAAATAGTTTTTTTTCGACTAACCATTTTTCATGTTTCGAGATAAATGAGCATCCTCATTTGCTCCCACATCTAAACCAACTAGTTTTCTTCGACTAACCATTGCATCTTTCGAGATAAATATATCTTGCATTTTCATCTTAGCATCCTCATTTGCTCCCACATCTGAACCAAATAGTTTTCTTCGACTATCCATTTTCATCTTTCGAGATAAACCTATCTTGTTTGGTATCAGTTAATATTAGAATTTTCTCAACTACCCGAATCTCTAGGAATTTCTTAGATTGCATCATATCCCAGAGAGCTACCCCAATTTTAAGATTTTTTGCTGGTAGCGATTTCTGACCGTCCTTATAAATTTTTTAGTCATGCAATACATCAAGTTAGTCTAGAATTTTATGCAGAATCCGAATCTGCAAACATATTTAAAATCGGACCACCCCTTGCAAAGTTATACCGCTTTAAAGTCTTAAACTTTTAAATTTTGCTCTTTGCTCTATAAGCAAACTTAACAAATAGCTTTCTTCGACTAGCCATTGCATTTTTCGAGATAAACCTATCTTATTTGGTATCAATTAATATTAGATTTTTCTTAGCTACCCGAATCTCTAGGGATTTTTTAGATTGCATTATCCCCCCAGGGAGCTGCCCTCATTTTAAGATTTTTTGCCGATAGCGATTTCTGACTATCCTTATACATTTTTTAAACATAGGACACATCAAATTAGTCTAAAATTTTATGCAGAATTTGAATCTGCGAACAGATTTAAAATTCAACCACTCCTTACAAAGTTACACTTTTAAAGGCTCCGAGCCTCTAAACTTTTTTTGCTCATCTATTACATATGCTATAACCAAAAATCTAAAACCTCGGGGATTTTAGAAATGAGTTATTTATAAGCCATAAGTGTTTAATATTTAAAATCATTTTTAAACAGTAATGTACTGTTTTTAGAATATTCAAAACCACGGCTTTTAAAAATTTTAAACAGTTATTAATTTCTGGTTTAACGTTTTCCTAATTACTAAGTACGTCACAAATAATTATGTGCTCAATGCTAAATATGTACTTTGGAAAATACATTTCGTTTCCAAAACTAATTGCTTTACAATTATGTGATAATCAACAGTAACTAGCAACTGCAGTCTTTCATTCAACCCATGTACATTAAAGTAAATATATGCATCATCTGAACTGTGCTCAGTACGATGTGTATTTTTTAATACAACACCCCTTTTTATATGCATCGGTATTTTCGTGCCCCGACTATTGTTTTTCTGTGTTGAATCCGCATTTTCAGAATTTGTAATGTAATCCATAGAACTTGATTCATTTGTTATTTGCTTTGATGGTTCATGACGAGCATTTCCATTATTTTTGCAGAGTTCATTTCCTCAATATTAAACTTTTGTTTTTGCATCTTAAAACTTCTTTTACGAACTTCTTTATCATCTTTACCATCTGCGTAGGTAGGTGCTGCAATACATCTTAGAGTACCTCCTATGCACATTTCCGCAGTTTGTAAATTAGTTGTCTGCATATCAGAGATGTAACTGTCCACACTTCTATCTTTTTTACTCTGCGATCGTATGAGATGGTCGCGCAATGTCGACTTTGGAATCATAAACTTCTTAATAGCAGAGTACATTGTTGCAACACCTTGTTAAACCTCATTAACAGCTTCTTGCAAACATTCCTTGGTATACGTTTTTCTAGAAATCATTTTCAAGTTACAATGCTTTACGGTTCAATATCCGAAATAAACTAAAGTAATAATATTGTAGCCAGTGAATATAAAACCAATCGAGTTTAACATAATTCGATCTATATCTGTAGTTGAAGTACAACAATTTAGAAACGTATAAGAGAATAAACTGTAATATGCAAGATTATAGTGACAGAAATTTCTCTAAAATCTATTGTTTAAAATTTAAACATCGTCCCGGAATTCGACAGACACCTATTATTTGATTATTACCCAATTTGTATTGAATTTCCTCAAACAGAAAGTAGGGCGCATTTCTAGTAATCTAATTACTTGGTTCAAGATCGCATTTAATTACGCGTGTCACTTACATTCTTGAAATTCCATGTTGGTGAAACGTATGACGTAGAATATTTTTATTTAAAGTAAATGCGGACTCCTCTCTATATAAATGGACTCGTCCGCGCAGACGGCTGAAAAGAAATAGTAATAACTATAAATATTGTATAAATATTTTTTTAAGAATTGCTGTACTATCGAGTTAAATCTAAATAAAAATGCAGAGGTGTTTTCCTGTTAGGTTTTAAAATATTAAAACACTATGCGGGTCCTTGTTTGAGCTAATTTTAAAAGACGTGATAATTAATTTCGATTCCCCATATTAAAAATACTGCTAAGAGTAATTTTGTATAATAATTCTAAAAATGGTGTTGGTGGTTAAATACATACAGGTAAAACCCACTATAAAACAATTATAAGCGTCACTTTTCCAATCAAGACTTGCATATAACGCCAATTAACATAAAAAGGAGCTGCGCACGCTTGACCATTGGCATAAAAGGCGAGGGAGTCATGTTCCAGTGCATTAGTCGTCAAAGTATCGTCGAGTTTGATTAAAATTACAAGTTAAAGATAGATTTTTCTTGTGTTGACGTTGCAAGTGATGTGCGAGTACCACAATTAAATATCAACCGACTAGTTGGTAAGACAATCTATAGGTTAGGCGAATTTCCACCAAATTTTCACCACCATATAATAGAAGTTGGTTTTGATTTATATGGCGGTCTTCAACCTGTCATCCAAGTTATTTGCTGTAGTGGTATGTGTACAGATTCTACGATAACATTCTCATACTTCGATTGGAAGAAATTGTGTACTTTTCAAGTGGAATTTCAAATTCACCAATTTACTCAAGACTCAAAACAAGTCAGATTAAATGGTTTGACTACTGGAGACGACGTTGTTGACATCCAATTGGATCAAGATTCCAAATTGCAGCTGCGCACAGCTTTTAATAGAAGTATATGGCTGTTGAACAATTTTAAAAAACAGAATTTATATAATATGGAGATTACGAAAGATCGAAATGTTATTATGCCACCTGCGTACGAGTGCATCAAGCTATTAAATTTGAGAGAATTAATCTGTTTTAAAATGGCTGAGTTGAGGTGTAGAAACTTTTCAGAATTATAGGAAAAATTTGTAGGTGATATAAAAAAAGTATGTGAAAATACAACGGAGGAAGAAAGGGTTTAAACGTTATTAGAGGAAGAGAGCCGTGCCAGTATTTCTCTGCAGCAATTTAAATTACTTGATAGTGTTGGAAATTATTAAATGTTACCCCATCCAATACTTAAAATATGCGACTGCAAGGCAATCGCTTGCGCAAATGTTTAGAGATTTGGCGATTCCAGATTCACCAGACTCTGGTTACCACAGCGGTTTATAAATGTTATCAATACATGTATGTATTTTATTTAAAACATTATATTTCTTGATAAAGTTTGTTTTTACATATTTGTGTCGCCAACATTAGCAAAAATTATTAATAAACGTATTAAACTATCTTGCTTTTATTTTTAGGTTTAAAGTGGTGTACCCCGCAGATAATAAACAGAATATACCGCATGTCAACAAAAAAGTTGTAGGGATATTCAAAGTCAACTTTAATGGGGATCTATTATTAGAATTCGTTGGTACATAACTGTATTGTAAGCGAGAAAGACACGATTAAAAAGATTAAAGAAGTCTTACGAAGTGTAGTTAAGAATATTAATGTAGATAGTTTTAAGGACATTGTACATTGCGGAAGATTTGGTTCTAGGAATTGAGCAACCTACGAAAGTACGGAATACATGATATTAATGCTAATTGGTTTAGTGACCGCGTTTGTGCACTCTTCGAGTGTCTTCGGCAATCTTCGATTGTTTCATAAGAAAATATTCAAGCCTGCCATTTCCGAAAATATGACGTAGAAGTTATTTAAAATTAAAATGCTTTATTAGTAAGTATCCTGTAGACAACAAGTTTGGTATTCCCTTACTAAAGGTTTAAAGTGTTAATTTAAAATTTGTATTTCACTAAACACTTAGTCGAGGATGTACTAGAAAGTACACTGGGTTACTAATAATCTACAAGCAATTATACGTGAATTTTCTACACGATATTGAAATATATTTCTTGTATTTATCAAACATATAGTCAATAATATAGTTAATAAAGAGAAACACTGCTTTCACTTCTACTTCACATAATTGTAAAGCAATTAGTTTTGGAAGCGAAATGTATTTTCCAAAGTACATATTTAGCATTGAGCATATAATTATTTGTGACGTACTTAGTAATTAGGAAAATGTTAAACCAGAAATTAATAACTGTATAAAATTTTTAAAAGCCGTGGTTTTGAATATTCTAAAAACAGTACATTACTGTTTGAAAATGATTTTAAGTATTAAACACTTATAGCTTATAAATAACTCATTTCTAAAATCCCCGCGGTTTTAGATTTTCGGTTATAGCATATGTAATAGATGAGCAAAAAAAAATTTAGAGGCTTGGAGCCTTTAAAAGTGTAACTTTGTAAGGAGTGGTTGGATTTTAAATCTGTTTGCAGATTCAAAATCTGCATAAAATTTTAGACTAATTTGATGTGTCGTATGTCTAAAAAATTTATAAGGATAGTCAGAAATCGCTAACGGCAAAAAATCTTAAAATGAGGGCAGCTCCCTGAGGGATGATGCAATCTAAGAAATTCCTAGAAATTCGG
Organism: Platerodrilus igneus; assembly: GCA_036346225.1. Lineage (NCBI taxonomy): Eukaryota > Metazoa > Arthropoda > Insecta > Coleoptera > Lycidae > Platerodrilus > Platerodrilus igneus. Next base: position 12,793,582 of record JARFIW010000791.1, read on the forward strand.
GTAGCTGAGAAAATTCTAATATTAATTGATACTAAACAAGATAGGTATATCTCGAAAAATAAAAGATGGATAGTCGAAAAAAAACTACTTGGTTTAGATGTGGGAGCAAATGAGAATGCTTATTTATCTCGAAAGATGAAAAATGGTTAGTCGAAGAAAACTATTTGGTCCAGATGAGTGTAGAAATGAGGGATTCTCCTCATTTCTGCCTTATGGGAGTTTACATGTAAATTGGTCCAGATGAGTGTGGAAATGAGGGATTCTGGTGGAAATGAGGTCCCAGAACCGGTACAAACCATGTTAGGGACGACTTTTGAGAGGAATTTTTAGTTTTTAAACGATACTTACAACTTTTAATTACATTTTCTATGTCGCTATTTATTTTGACACTAATTTATTATGTATCACGACTATGTGAATCAAAAATTCGAATAGAACTGACTTAATACTTGCGAACTTGCGATTTATATACTTAATACAGTTGTTCTGGATCATTCCAAGAATGTTCCAGATTTATTCAAATTATATCTAGACGGTTCCAATGGCAAACTCACGATTCCGTCTGACGATTTAACGCTCCAGGGTAGCTATCAATTATTCATTGTGTACATATTCTGGTAAAGGATCTTGCTACAGTATCTTTTCTAGACATTTTGAAAATACAGGGACCTGTTGTAAAACGAAGTATACAAATTTCTAAAATATTCCTGTATGAACAGTTCAAATCGCCGTTCATTGTGTCGACACAAGCACCGCAGAATTTTATAGATTTACTTTCTTGAATTGGTATTTAAATGTCTTCCAAATACAAGATAGTAAAAATCGAGTTAGAAAATTCATAAAAGATTCAGTGCTTCGTTTAGTACTGTTAAAAAGCTCAATATCAATTTTAACACAATGCTCCATACCTTGCCAAATGCGAGCAGTCTATAATATCAACACTATCACACTAATTCAATAAGACCCCTAATAATTAACGCTTCTATTGAGTATAGTTTCCTTTGTTTAACTTCTCATGGTATTCCGATTAATTGTTTCGTTGCACTAGCGGCAGTTGGTGTAATAGACAAGAGAATAGTTGAATCTCACTACCAAAGTTTGGTTTACGGTGTAAACTTTGAACTTCTACAATAAAAAGCGGAACTGAGGTGTAGTTGAAATAAACTGTTAACCTACGGCAAGTTTATAAAGGATTATTTATTTCATTTAATTATAAGGTTTTAAAAACTTGGGAGTATACTAAGGGTTAATGACTATTTGATATAACAAGTAAGCCGTCGTCATTAGAATACTAATGGGAAGATGACTTTCAACTTGGTGTAATCTGGAAATCTATTTCGAAAGTAAAATATTGTTACGAGCTACTATTAGGCAACCCGTCAAACACACACAAGCGGCGTAAGCAATGTATATACTACATAAGCATAGAATTTTCTAAGATGTACTGGATTATGAATCATCCTTTTAATTCAGGGTATATATAAGACCGCTGATAAATGTAAGAAGTTAGTCTATATAAGAATGTCGAATATAAATTATATCGTGTAAAGTTAAATAGCTAAGCTTTTGGAAGTCCAAAAATAAACATTAATTTGTATCATATGAAAGTGTATATTGTACCGACAGCTGTACATAAATAGACGAAAGTGTAATAAATAAATTATAGTAGTATTGTTAATAAACCTAGGGTATGGTTAAGAATTTAGTTTAAAAAGATATTAGTGTTTGTAAATAGCATTAGTGTGATAGTACTTGATTGTTAATTGGAATGAAAAAATTTATAAATAGAGCATATACTGTTAATTGGACTTCTAAATAGTGGGTAATAAAGACTTTTATTACTACTTGTTTTAAATTAGTGAAACCCGCTAGTAGTAGCCCGCTACACTAGTGTCAGGCCTGTGTGGGGTATATAGTGATTAATTTAAAAGGAAAACACACAAGTCTAAAGACATTTAAGTAGTTTGTATATGTCTGTTACAAGAAGCCAAAGTAAAACGAACGCAAAAACTTTAATGAATTTCCTTAAGGATTTTAAATCCGGTATGGAAGAGAGGTCGGCTAAACTAGAAGTGACACTCAGCGAAAACTTAGTGAAGTCAGTTGAACTGGAATCGTCCCTTAAAGAGTATAAATACGATATGGAAGTGACACTTAGTAAAAATGCTGTGAAAATAGAAAAAAAGTTTAGTGAAAATGCTGAGAAAATGGAAAGATTAAGTGAAAATGCTGCCAAAATGGAAGAAAAGTTGAATGAAGGTACAGTCACGTTAGAACAAAGATTAATGGAAAGCTCCATTGCATTGAAAGAAGATTTTACTGAACAGGTAAAAACAGTGGAGCGAAAGTTGGACAGTAAGTTGGTAAACATGGAAGAAGATGTGATGAGGCTGCAAGAACATGTGATTTTATTAACAACGCAACCACTTGAAATAGCAAGGCAAGTTGTAAATCAGAACATTCCAGAAATAAGAAGGATGGAAGGAAGCGAGTCAATACCGTCAAAGTTTAAAGTAAAACCATCCACATTCGATGGTAAAACATCTTGGCCCACATATTTAAAACAATTTGAAGCCGTTGCAATAGCCAACGGTTGGTGCTACAAAGAGAAGGCTATTTCCTTAATAGTGGCCCTACGGGGGGAAGCTCTTAACATCTTGCAAACCATTCCCGATCGCCAACAGAATGATTACGGCCTTTTAACATCAAAGCTTGAGATGAGATATGGAAACGCTCACCTTCAACAGGTTTACCATGCACAAGTTAAGAACCGCTCGCAAAAGACAAATGAAAACCTGCAAGAATTCGAAGATGACATTGCCAGATTAGTTAGATTGGCATACCCAACGGCACCAGATAGCTTCTTTGAACAACTGGCTATTCAAACATTTGTGGATGGCGTTAAAGGTGGCGAAATACAGCAAGCGTTAATACTAGCACGGCCAAAAATGTTAGGTGACGCACTGGCTCATGCACTTGAGTTTGAAGCAGCTAAGCAGACATCACACAGGATAAGTCACAAAGTTCGGTCTGCCTTAGAAGAACCTGAGAAATCGCAGAACAGCATATAAAGAATAATCAACCGTGTGTTTGAAAAGCAAAAAGCAGAAAGGGTGGAAAGACAACGACCGTGGAGATGGGGTCTGCGATGCTGGAACTACCGTGAAGTTGGTCATATACAGAGACGCTGTACTCAACAAAGAAAACAACCGGTTTAGCAGCAGGAAAACTAGAGCAAGTCGACGTAAGGGGCGAGCGTCAACAGCACAACGTAGTGCTCCGGAGATTATCATCCGTTCTGCATCGGCAATGGGAAGTCTAAACAGCATCTATATTGATAGTAAAATTAATGGTAGGGTTGTCCGATTACTCGTAGATACAGAAGCGACAAGGACTATTGTAAGACCAGATTTGGTTGGTCGTGAAAAAGTGCTACCGGCATCGGTATGCTTTCGAACGGCAACTGGTGAGAAAATTTCTACTCACGGAAAGACTGCCATTACGTTAACAATTGGAGACAAATTATTTATTCATAGGGTGTTGGTATCTGAAATTACAGAGGAAGTGATCTTGGGAATGGATCTCATGAGAGAATATGGGCGTCATGTGAACATGAAAGAAAATGTGCTTCGGATAGATGATGATGAGATTCCATTTCAAGGAACGAGTAACCAGACGATGCAAGTTCGAATGTTTTGTGATATGAAAATACCCGAGAAAGTGGAAATGATAGTAATGGGATGCCCGGATGGTACGCTCCGGGAAGGACAAGTATGCATGATGGAAGCAACTGAATCAGGAATGGGTTAGGATTGATTACTGATAGAAAGAACGCTGGTAAAGTTTTGAAATATGATACCAGTAAGGGTGCTAAACATTAATCCCCAATACGGTGACCCTGAAGAAAGACATGATTGTGGGAAGTTGCATTCCAGTATGCCATATTAAACGTTGTGTGGACGACACAAAGGATAAACCAGCCAAGGGTTGCTCAAGAAATTGCTGGATATGTTGATACCTTCGTGTCAAGGACTAAACGGCGACCAACTGGGCAAGGTAAAAGAACTGGTCGGACAATATCGAGGTGTGTTAGCACTGGATGATAGTGAGAAAGGAAGGACTAATGTTGTGCAACACAAGATAAATACTGGAAATGCGCAACCGATAACACTGCATCCTAGGCTGCTTCCTTTGGCAAAGCGTAAGGAAACTTAGCAAATGATCACCAATATGGAAGAACAGAAAGTGATTGAACCCTCGAATAGTCTATGGGCCTCCCCGGCAGTGCTTCTCAAGAAAAAGGACGGGTTGACAAGGTTTTGTGTAGACTACCGGCGGTTAAACAATGTGACAAAGAAAGACGGCTATCCTTTGCACAGAATTGATGACACCTTGGATACTCTATCCGGATCTAAATGGTTTTCGACTTTGGACTTGAAAAGCGGATACTTGCAGGTAGGTTTGGAGCCAAACGATAAAGAGAAAACTGCGTTTACAATTGGAACTGGATTATGGCAATTCAAGGTCATGCCATTTAGATTATGCAATGCTCCTGCTACTTTTGAACGTTTGATGGAGTCGATACTGCGTGGACTGTCCTGGAAGACACGTCTGGTGTACTTAGACGACGTGATAGTGTTAGGCGGGTCACCTTAAGAACCTAGAGGAGACATTTCAAAGATTACGCGAGGCAAACCTTACCTTGAGTCTTAAGGAATGTCACTTATTTGGAAAAGAGGTGAAATACCTAGGACATGTTGTTTCGGAGACCGGAAAAAAGCCGACTCTAACAAGATAAAAACGGTATGAGAGTGACCTACACCAGCAGATATACACCAACTACGCAGTTTTCTTGGATTGTGCACATACTACCGACGTTTTATACTTGGGTTTGCGAACATTGCCAAATCATTGACAAAATTAACCGAAAATAGACAAGAATGTAATTGGAATGACGACTGCCACAGCGCATTCGAACAACTGAAGCGGCTACTAGGTAGAGCACAAATTCTGAGTTATCCACGGATGGAGGGAAAATTTGTGTTGGATACCGATGCCAGTAACACAGCTATAGGAAACGTTTTTTCTCAAGCGCCGGACAAACAAGAAAAAGTTATTGGGTATTTAAGCATGGTCTTGTCGCCGCCAGAAGGAACTATTGTGTGACAAGAAAGGAGCTGTTGGCCGTCATCAAATCCGTAGAGCACTTTTATAAGTACTTATACAGTCGTAAATTTTTGTTGAAAACAGACCATGCTGCACTAAAATAGCTACTGCAGTTTCGAAATCCTGACCGGCGATTTGCAAGGTAGATAGAGCGGCTGCAGGAATATGACTTTGACACAGAACATCGTGTAGGAACTGGCCATCGGAATGCAGACGCTCTGTCAAGGAGACCTTGTCCGGTAGACTGCAATCATTGTTCCAAAATGGAAGAGAAAATAAGTGTCATTCATAGAATGACGGTAACCGATGATACTTGGCAACCCTAAAGAATACGAGAAGACCAGGAGAACGACGCCAAATTGGGACGTATTATTAAGTGGAAAAGTAAAGGACAACGACCAGTTTTGAAAGAAATTAGTACTTCAAGTAGGAGCCTGAAGGTATACTGGGCACAGTGGGACTCCTTGGTGACTGAAAATAGAATCTTGAAACGACGCCTGAAAGGTGAAGATGGTACTGAAAGACTTCAAGTGATAGTGCCAAGAAGTAGAGTCTCGGAAGTGTTGCAGCACTTGCACGATGGTATTTCCGGAGGGCACTTTGGCGTGAAAGAGTGAGAGAAATATTTTATTGGGTGAACTGCAAAGAAGATGTGTACCTCTGGAAATGGCCCGGTCACAAAACGTAAAGCACCAATGAGACAGTATAACGTGGGGAGTTTTTTTGGGAGGGTGGCCATTAATATAGCTGGTCCGTTTCCTGAATCAGAAAAAGGAAATAAATACATCTTGGTTGCAATGGATTATTTTACCAAATGGCCGGAGGCATATGCTATACCTAACCAAGAAGCCGAGACGGTTGCATATGTATTAGTGAGGAAGTTGTTTTGTCGCTTTGGAGTTCCGTAGGAATTACACTCCGATCAAGGTCGGAACTTCGAATCAGCGTTGTTTCAAAACGTCTGCAAGCATCTTAGAAACGGAAAGACTAGAACCACGCCACTTCATCGTCAATCGGATGAAATGGTTGAAAAAATGAACAGGACGTTAGGAAAGTACCTAGCCAAAATTGTCTCTGAACATCAACGAGACTGGGATCAATATTTACATTTGTTCCTACTGGCGTACCGATCTTCGGTACATGATAGCACAGGACACTCTCCCGCTGGCGTGATGTTAGGACGTGAATTGCGGCTACCATGTGATCTTCAATTTGAATTTAAACCTAGAGAAGAGATCGCAGGTGAAGATTACGTTAGTGAGCTTCGTAAAAGATCAAATAGCATTCATGAAAACGTCCGAAAAAATATCCAGGCAGCAAGCAATCGAATGAAATCGTAATATGACACGAGAGCACAACAAGGGGATTACCAACTGGAGATTTAGTATGGATGTTCAATCCAAAAAGAAAACGCCAAAACTACAAAGACAATGGGAAGGCCCGTATGAAGTGTTAAAAAGAAATAACTATGCAGTGTACCGGATGAGAAGATCTCCTCGTGGTAAACCGAAAGTGGTACACTTTGACCGTTTAACATCTTATGTTGGCAACAACCAGGGTGGCTTGAGTAATGAGAATGGTGTGCGAAGAGTTATTAATCATGAGCCAAACGTAGATTTTGGGAGTTTCAAGGCGGCGTATGGTGGTTCCGCTAAGGCGAGGTTTGGCGTTGTTGTTAAAAAACAACAAGATCTGTTTAGAGCACCAGAAGAGTATTTTCTTGCACATTGCGTAGCGCAAGATCTTGAAATGTCAAGAGGAGTAGCTGTTGTTTTCAAGAAAAGGTTTGGATGTGTGGATGAATTAGTACAACAGCAGCCAACTGTAGGAAAAGCTTTGGTTCTTTATGATACAAATCGTTATGTTTACAATTTGGTCACCAAAAATTCTTCATGGCAGAGACCTAGTTATGGACATCTCTGGGAAGCTTTGCTGAATCTTAAAGCTCAGATGATGGAAAATGGAGTAACGAGACCAGCAGTGCCCAAGCTAAGCTGTGGACTGGATCGCTTAGATTGGAGGATTGTCCGGAATATGCTAGAAGTAGTTTTCCAGGAAACCAACGTCCAGGTCCTTGTTTGTTGTTATCAACCAGTTGCCTACCAAGATTAAGAAAAAAGAGTTTACTGTTATTTTCAACGACGTGGTGGATGCACCATAGGAGATAGATGCCGATACTGTCATCAGTCATCGAATTGGCGTCAAAATGTTTTTACAGTTACGAGACGTATCGGTTTTAAAAAGGGTGCAGTGTTACGAGCTACTATTAGGCCACCCGTAAAACACACACAAACGCCGTAAGCAATGTATATACTACAGAAGCATAGAATTTTCTAGGATATACTGGATTATGAATCATCCTTTTAATAGAGGGTATATCTAAGACCGCTGATAAATGTAAGAGTTAGTCTATATCAGAATGTCGAGTATAAATTATATCGTGTAAAGTTAAATAGTTAAGCTTTTGCAAGTCCAAAAGTAAACATTAATTTGTATTATGTGAAAGTTTATATTGTACTGACAGCTGTACATAAATAGACGAAAGTGTAATAAATAGATTATAGTAGTGTTGTTAATAAACCTAGGGTATGGTTAAGAATTTAGTTTAAAAAGATATTAGTGCTTGTAAATAGCATTAGTGTGATAGTGCTTGATTGTTAATTGGACTGAAAAGATTTATAAATAGAGCATATACTGTTAATTGGACTTATGAATAGTAAGTAATAAAGACTTTTATTACTACTTGTTTTAAATTAGCGAAACGCGCTAGTAGTAGCCCGCTACAATATTAAAGAAACCAAACTATATTTCGGATTATAGGATGAGGTGTGATGGACTTGAAGAGAGGAGGATTATTGCTTTTTAATTATGATTTATTCAAAAAAAAAAGAAATATTCTTTGCGAAGCTTATGATTTAATTATTATTACAAATAAATTTATATTGAATTTCCCTTTGTTTTATTCTAGATTCAATATGTACATATAACTAGTTGTTAATTGTTGTGGTATAAAGGATAAATTTTGTATTTTGGTGGAGAATTTTATAAGTTAATTTCTGTAATTGGTATCAAAATGTAGCTGAAATTAAGCTTTCTGTACTGATATTACTCTCAGGAAGGTACCTTGGTTGTAGTAGCTAATACATCTGAAACGGGCTTAAGTGAGTATGATAAATATTAACATCTGGCGATTAAATACATTATCATTATTATAATTTGCATTAAACCAGAAATACATATCGGCTAAATGGCTTTAAACAGGTAAGTGCATACATGTTGGATTAAACCTGGTGATATTTACACAAAATACTTATCTGTTATTACTCAATCTGTGTTGGTAAATAAACTTTTATCTATAAAGTTTATACTCCAGTCAAGTGTGAGAATAAATAATTGTTCATATGAATTACATTGTCTCCTAAAAAGTGCAATAAATGCTCTGGTTTCATTAGTGGTGTTGTCAAAGTCCCATACTGTGATAACTGCCGGGTCTTCTTTCTTTTAGAAGAAAACTGCCCGGGGCAATGTATTAGCGAACGAATGGCTATTGTGGAACAAAACAAAATATTATTTTCGTCAACAGTGTCATAATGTCTTTATAAAAGTTCAAGTGTTGAAAAATAAGATCAATTTATTTAAAAACGAAATTAGTTATCTTAAAGATTCTTGTCATACCCAAGGATTCAAATAACAAGGCAATGATTCTGCGTATTTTGAACTGCAAGAACAATTTTGGTTTGCGAATAATTTAATAATGTATATTGTGCCAGAATCCACCAGCAATGATCTGAAACCAAAAACGATTGATGATGTAAACAACTTTCAGTCGATTTATCTCTAACTTGGAATCTATGCCGGTGGTGTTATCAGAGTACTCCACTCAGGCAAACTAAAAACTGATCTCAAAGCTAGGGGAATTAGAATCGTTACCTTTTATGTTTAGAAGTGATACCAAAGTGCTCTCAAATAAAGATTCAAGCCTGCTACTACTGGAATCAAAATAAGATTACATTAAACAAAGATTCAATAAGAGTAACTCCATAACGTACTACAGGATTTTAGTACGAGGAAACTTAATGCAGAGGATAAATTGGGTTTGAAATATATCTATTAACGTGATAGTGGTATCACGAGAAGTCAATGAAACCCAAATTCTACAAATAAAGTACGGCGGACTGTCAAAGCGGCGGCTTCGTGAATCGGAAATGTTTGCGTATGACTGCCAATTCCAAGATCCCGGGTTCGATTCTCAAGGACCGCTTGAAAAATGCTAGGGAGTATTTCTACAAAAATTCGCCCTTCTTCGAATAAGAGGTAAAATGTAAGTTCCGTGTGTGAGTGTTGTCATGAACGTCAAAAGTCTTTGTCTTTTTGGAATAATAAGGGTTCGCAGAATAATAATTTTCAGGTAAAATTCTTGGCAAGTATAGTACTTGCGGGTGAAGCGTTGGGAAAACAAATGTAGAGGACTTTCAAAGGAAATAAACAAAAGCGGAAAGGGGTTAACGTTACAGAATGGAATGTTGTTTAAGAAAAGAAATAGTTTTGGACAAGGATATAGATCATCCGTGCCCAAAACCCAGGTGCGGAGCTTGTCTTGGCACATCGTAGTAGTTGGTGCTATTTTGACAAAACCAAAGCGTTTTGGCATATACGACAGTTTTTATATTGCCATTTTACCTAGCGATACAATAAAGAAGTAGGAAGATTATTGGAAGCATACTGTCATGTGAAGCATATCGGATGGCCAAATGTGCTTGGTTTTGTAGAGAGCTATCTGAATGATGTGGTTAATATAAGCACCGGATATACGACGTAATACTAGTAGACGGGCCTAATACTTACTACCCCTGTAGAGAAATTTGTAAATTTTTCCACGATCTCTGCGGGTAAACCACAGAGAGAAACTGTCTGGGAACTACCCAATGAGAGACTAAGATCCGGAGCGCAGCACAGAGCTGAACGCATTAATGTGAAAATTCTCATGTCATTTTTCGCGAGGAGTATCAAGTCCTGGTAAAGTCGGCGGAACATAGATATATAAAAAAATTTTCTTGCTATGCGAGGGTTCGTTCCATGTGTTACGCCAAGCATGACCGAACTCATATATAGTCGGCGATTTGCAAGGCAAGGAATTTTCGCGGCGGAACATGGTCAATCTTAAGAAATATGAGGCTGCCATGCCTGTCGGTTGTGAATACATTTATAAAGTTTCTTTTTGTTCTAATTTTATTATCAACTTAGATACCTTATACTTTTAACTATATATTTTTTTTTGTTAGGCGGGGCATATCCTTTCCAGCGTTGGTTGATGGTGATACTTAAATTACGTCATATGTATCTTTTTATATGCACGTATGGGTTTCTTATTTCTACTAGTACTTATTAAATCTTGTTAAGTTATACTCGATTTAAGTAGGGGGCTATGTAATGGTTCAGAATTTTACTACAGCGAACGGGCAGGTACGGACTCAGCCCGGAAATGATCGCGCGCAGGCTAGTTGTTCTAGTAGTTATTTAACTTCTAAACAATACGTGTTTCTTGTGTAAATTATCATTACTTTATTAAATAATTGGGTTCTAGTAGTTTTATTCACATGTGGTAATGTTAATAGTGAACTGGAACCTCTGAGAAAGAAATAACGTCAAATGAAACATTCTGATTGCGAACGTTTCATGTCGAAGGATGCTGAGTAGATGGATTTTTCTTCACGTTTTCTTCATTCGCCCGCACTTTTCTTCTTGCTGTTGAGTTTTGTGATGTTGATCGCTTTTTATAACATCTCTATTCTGACATCAAAATTTGTAATGGCCTTGAAGAAGAAAAGATTTTGGAGTCGCACTTAAGATTTATTTAAATAAATAGAAATGTTCTTGACGCTTATGATCGGACTATTATTACAATTGAATATATATTGAAATTCCTTGGATTTTATTTTAGATTTAATATCTAAATAAAACAGACAACAGATTATAGTTGAGCATAGTACAGTACAATATTGATTCATGAACGGTATATATATATATATATATATATATATATATATATATATATTGCTGTGATTCCACCAAAATCCGGGAACTCCGGATTTCGAATCGTGGCCCACTGATTGTGCGTCAAGAATGCTGTGAAACCTACAAAAAGCTATTAACTTAACTGTTCCATTGACTTTCTTCTGTTAACCGCCTCTTTACTCTTTTCCGCCTCGGCTGCTCACCTAGTTAAACCTTCATCCTCATTCATAAAAAAAACAAACACATTCCTACCACAAACATCAACGTTAACTCTATTTACATCAATATTCACAATACATTAAAATTTCAAAATTAAAATTCAGCATAAATTTCAGTATCAGAAAATTTCAAGATTAAATTTGTTATCATTTTAATGTGCATCCAGAATTAAAGTCCTTGTAGGATGCCTACTAATTAATATAACAATATATGCAGACTTGAGTCTGATTACAAAGGGAGCATCTACCACCCCTTTACGTTAATTAACCAGGTTCGTCTAATTGAGCTCAAAGACATACCCAAATTTTCATCATAATCCAGAACATCAATCTTAAATACCCCTTTCTACTTAAACAAGAAAATCTCACCTTAAAATTAAAAATTTGCTGTTAGTACAATTTCACTACTGTCCATTTTAAGTAAATCAATTATAAAGTTATTCAACACACACCAATACATCAAAAATCAAACAACAAAGCACAAGTTACCTGAAGGTTACTGCACTAGTGGCTTCAATGTACATCGTCCTTGCTAATTTCACCATTCCAACTGGGTTATGTTTACGTCCTCGGATTACTGGTCGCTTTTAAACATTTTCTCTACACCACCATTCATCTAAAGTTGTTTCAGTGCTTTTCCGGAACTCATTTGTGTATATTAGAAGCTTGTTTTGTGGATCCAGACACGTTTACGAATCATTTAATTATTAACACCCCCGAAAAATAGCAAAGAAATCCATACTTCTTTCACAAATATACGCCAAAACTGCCTACTTTTGTGTATTCATTTGTCGTTGCAAATTTGACTAATTGGTACAGTGATACTAAACTTTATTACCTTGTATCTTCTTTTCTAAGTGCACTAAATTACATTCATTGTAGCACGTAAAGAACAAACTGTTTTAAATCACCAAAATATACGCGCAAACTGTTTAAATTATTCTCTCAAAATCGGAAAACTAAAAAGCACTGTTTAACGCATTGAATCAAATCGAAAATCTAAGAGAGATAAACTCATATTAACCCGGGTATATATAGAGGTTAGCCTGTCTGTCGGTTTTGTCCCCAAAACGGACAATTTCCAGAATTTCGTATACTATGTTTCCATCTCGCCCGCCTGTGCGTCGGTTCTTATTAAATTTGCACTCGCACCAGTTAAATCTCAGAAATTTCGACACGGCTCGCAACGTCTGGAAATAACTAATTAATTTTTATACAGAAATGTTATTTTTACCTCTCAAGTTTGCCTTTATTTTCAACCAATCGCAACCCAGTGACGTTGCTCCACTCACGCCTTTTACTATATGTGTTCTCGGTCTTGCGCATATTATTTGTCTCTATCTACCCTGTTCTTATTGGTGCAGATTGATATTCTTTATTATCGATTATTTCAGTCCATGTGGACTGTGAAATAACCCACCTTATTAGCATTTCCCGTAAATATTAAGCAACGGTTTCTCCAACATTCTCTGTAACCATTTGTTATCTGCAATTTTACGCAGAACGTGTCTTTTAAAAATACGCAGGTGTTCAAACATAATACTTCTACGATCTGAATATTATTGGGTTTTTACTAGCTTTTATAGATATTATATGTTACTAATGGTCCAATTAACTCCAATTAAAATAATACCCTTTTAATTTTTAGTGACTCCTAATCAAATATTAATTATTATCTGTACATTTTGTTTAATACCGGTTACTTAAAATTGAGTTAATCAATATAAATTTTGCACGTAATTTCCATTTGTTTCTTTACTCGGAATAATTAAATTACACGTAGAGCATTTTAATACTGCTTCCTCTTTTTATAGCAAGCGTCTTGTAAATGATTTAAATTTTTTATTTTTAATGAAACGAATGAATTTTTATTCTTCACGGTTTTTTAATAACGCGTACCTTTTCCCAAAGCTTCTACACGGTGATTAAAATTATTTGATGTGATTATTTAATTTTCTACCCTGGTCTAAATATGAGTAATATATATATATATATATATATATATATTGCTGTGATGAGGGGTTGTTTAGGGGTGTATTGAGTAGCAAGGGTCGTATAGTAACCATAAATTGCAATAGGAATCAGAAAAGCTTTTACTTAGTACAATCAGCGGATGGATTCAAGTAAAATACGTTTAAGAATATAATAAAAAATTACTTTACGTAAGTAAAGATTGTTTAAATTTTAATTTGCGCTAAGTGTGCAAAAGCTTACAAATGGAGATGGAGTAGATATCAGTGGTTAATCAATTTTTTGTGTATCAACATTCAATGGTATAAGTACCGGAGCTTGGGGAATTTTGATGCATCTTCCATGCGGTAGATGAGTTGATGTCTTGGTCAAATGGTTGCTGCTGGCAATTATGGTTGTTGCAAGTCAAGATGGTGTTCCTGTATGCCGCAGTCTCTGAGGGAATGGTAACACGCTGTATGCAGTAATAGTATCCAGGTAACTGTTGCTTTAATTGTTTTTTTTTTATTGACTATGTTGATAAACTGATGTTCAATGACTTTTTTGCATTGTGAATATAATTTACGAACAAAAAGGACTAAATTGTAAAGAGTTACTGATTGGGTTTTTTTATATTGTATTATTTTACTGTATTTTTATATAAGAATTTATATTAAGAGAAAAAGGTTTAGGATTTTGGTAATATTAGTTTGTACAAAGTAAAAGGGTTTTTTTTGCGTTTTGATGTTTGAAAAGTAGTATGAGAGGTTATGGTTACTAAGAGCTCTTATTAAACCTAGGTTAGAGCAAAAATATGGTAAAGCCCTGTTACTTTCTTGGAGAATCAATGGGAAATTATTAAACGTGAAATGTATTATTTTATCGGGGATTGTATATAATATATAAATAGTGTGTGAAGGAGGAGTGTACCTATGATTTGGCGTGTATAGTGTATATATTCTTTTATGAGTATGTAATAAATGTATAGATTTACGTAGCATATATATATATATATATATATATATATATATATATATATATATATATATACATCCTACTATCATTTTGCACCCGATAGACCGGAATTTGCATTCAAACTTGCGTCCCTTGTAAACTTACTACCGTATATCGGACGCAAGATAGAACTTTTCACTTTTTAGCATTATTGACATTGCGCTTCCTTGTCTAAGATGTTTAAATGGAAGAAGACCCAAATTGGTAAGAGTTGGAATATGTCAAAGTCAATAGGTTTTGTACAGATTTTTATTTTAAATATTTAAGAAACACAAAATGGACTTAAAATTGATAGGAAAATGTACAGAAATCGTATAGTTTTAGTCTAGCGATTTTCCGCTGAGAGCGCCACAGAATATATTTTAATATACGGAATATTCTATTGTGTTATCATCTTTACAACCGCTAAATGGCAACACAGCGTGGCGCCAGTTAGTCTGCTTAGATGATAATGCGACGAGCAGTTTCGTAGCGTCCATAGAGTTTGCTGCAAACTTTCATTCGCTAATATATATTAAGTGTTTGAGTATTTAAAATTTTTAGCTTACCGCTTAGGTCATGGACCTGTTTATATGATGTGATATCGCATTTATATATTTGCATGAAGTTATTCACTGTTTCCCAGCAAAATTTTTGTAAAGTGTAGAAAATATAATTTATATATTGATAACAAATATTTCCAATTTTGCGAATTGTTTCTGAATACACCTGCACTTATAATTCTGTAAATAGTTCAACCTTACCCTACTACTCAAGGGTAGCTACGACTCCCACACTAAATAAATTGTAGCTATTAAATGACGCAATAGAAAATATTCAAAATGTTTGCATGCAAACAACCTCTAATAGTCTATAATAGAAACGCATAAGCAAAGGTGCACAAAAGCTAATGTTGAGGGTAGTAGCAACCCTTATTCAACAAAAATTGTAGTTCGTAAACGGCTGAATAGAAAATTTTTAAAATTTGCAAGTGCAATCCTCTAATCGCATACTAGAAAATATTTTCAAGCAACGATACACAAAAGTCTATCTTTGAGGGCGGCAACACCCCTATACTAAATAAATTTTTAGCTCCTAAACGACTCGCTAGAAAAATTAAAAAATTTAACATGCAATGCTTAATAGTCTATAACAAAAGCATCCACCAGCAATGATGTGCCCAAGTCATTCTTGGAGGTGGTAGCAACCCCCAAGCTAATTTAAGTGTTCCCCTAAAAGCTGGATAATTTTTTTAAATTTGTACATCCAATCGTCTAATACTCTATTGCAAAATAAACACCAGCAACGTTTTGGGGTGGAATCAACCCCTATATTAAAAAAAAGTAACTTGTAAACGGTGCTACGCAAAATTTTCAAAATCATCACATGCAATATTCTAATAGTCTCCTCAAAATTATCATCAAACCCTGCTGTGTCAGTCCGTCCTGGGGGGTAGCGGTAACCCTTATTCTGCAAAAATTTTAGTCATGAACGATGCGATACAAAATTTTCATAATATTCACACACAATTCTTTAATAGTATATTGCGCAAACATCCACTAGCAACAGTGCATGAAACTCACTCACGGGGATGGCAGCAACTCCAACACTTAAGGAATTTTAGGTGGTAAAAAACTCGTTAGAAAATTTTCAAAATTTTTACATGCAATGCTTAATAATCTATAGCAAAACATCCACTAGCAATGGTGCGCCAAGCCGTTCATGGAGGTGGCAGCAACCCTAAACTAAATACATTGTACCTCGTAAAGCGTTGGACAAAAATTAAAAATTTTAACATGCAATTTTTAATACCCCATTAGAAAAATAAGCAACAACAACAACGGAGAGCGAAAACTAGTCTTGGGGTAAAAGCAACCCCGATATTAGACAACAATATAGTTTGTAAGCGGCTCAATCAAAAATATTTAAAATTTCACATGCAACCTCCTTCAAAACTGTTCGCAAGCAACGCTATGTCAACGTCAATCTTGGGGTAGTAGTAACCCCTATACTGAAAAACTTGACTCCTGAACGATACGATACAAAATTTTCAAAATATATTCTCATGCAATCCTATAATAACATATTACACAAATATCCACCAAAACACTTCACCAAATTGTCTTAGGGGTGGAAGCAACCCTACACTAAGAAAAAATTCTGTTTGTAAACAACTCGTTAGAAAATTTTCAAACTTTTCACATGCAATCCTCTACTACTCTATTACAAAAATAAACTCCAGCGACGAGACGCGAAAGTCAGTTTGAGGTGGAATCAACCCCTATTTTTAAAAAATGTGGCTTGTAAGTGTTGCAATGTAGAGTTTTTAATTTGCTACAAGAAATCTTCTAATAGTTTCCTTCAAAACTATCCTGAAGCAACGCCGTGCCCAGATCAGTCTTTATGGTAGTAGTAAACCCTATACTGTAAAAATTGTAGCTCGTCAACGATGCGATATAAATTTTTATAATATTCACATGCAATATGGTGTCCCAAAAGTAATGGTCCAAATTGAAGGGTTTGATAGCTGAGATTACTACCTATTCAAATAACAATATATGTTGTTATCCAATTGTTGATGGTTTCAAAGTTATAACAACTTTTGCGTTTTGTGTCAAAATTGTGCAGAACTTCAAATATTAATTTGCAATAAACGAAATACTGACCTTTTGAAGGTAGTTCGTTTTCTGTTGTATGAGTGAATGTTGCGTGTTTAATAAATGAGGACTTCCTCAAACATTTACTTATTATCGCAAGAGAAAATCATAATTTTTCCATAATTTTGGTTCTATGAAAAGAAAAGAAAAGTTCTATTGTGCGTGCTTTTCAAACTAAAATTACTCAAAAAAAGTATTACCATCGAAGAGTGCACACCTATCCAAAAAAACTTCATTAATCTAATAACTGGTAGGTCTAAAATTAAATGCATAGAAAATTTTTGAGTAATTTGTAGGTACAATCCCAAGAACAGCACTTTTATTAAAGAATTCGTAAGTAATAGCTAGGGACGGCTCGGACTGTCGGGCCGGCCCGGCCCGATTTCGGCTCGAATCCGGGCCGGGCCGTTAACTACTTTATTCGGGCCGGGCCCGGGCCACGCCTATCTTTCGGGCCGGGCCGGACCAAACGATTCGGGCCGGCCTGAATTTTTCGGGTCGAAAAACACATGAGTAGATATTCCACTGTCCTTCCACTTCTATCTCACATTGAGTAAGTAAACGTTCTTAATTATATTTTCACGTAGTGTTTTCATGCACCATTAATAATCAGTTTTTCGTGTTGTTTAGTATAAAGGAGACGTGATATTATAACTCACCTCTTATTCCGAATATTTTTTTCTAGTGGTTTTTAATGTCGCTTATGTTGTACTTTAGGCAAGTTAAAAATGCCCAGGAACATCGAACTAGGTGATTCATTCATAATTCAAGAGTTTATACCATTCATATTATGTATATGTATATACTTCAAATTTCAATCATGCGGCGAACGTCGATATTATGAATCGCGTGTATAGTTTATGTCTACCGCCTAAAATACCAGAGAGTTATTACAACGTTCATTTTACCAATTTTTTAATAAAGTTTTTTTTTTAGGCAAGAAATGCTTTTATTTAAGGCGCCTTAATTTTGACATATACCAAATGCCTAACGTACAAACTTACATTTAATTGTCTGATTTCTGTATAGATATTGTGAAATTAAATGGCTTTTTGTAGTGTTGTTTCCGTAATTAAATTTAGAGATATAATGTCCAAGTTTATAACACGAGAAAGATATAAAACGTCAACGCTCTAAATAGGATGATGCTCTTTTTTAATGCTTTTCCTAGAAGTAAGGTGTAAACATCCTTTTGATAACAGATATGCTATAGGCTTGGGAAGAAGTAAAGACCAGTGTCTTGAAGTAAACTCGAAGAGTATTCCGTGAAAACACTTTGATAACACTTACAAATGTTATCAAATCAGTGAGAAATGAGACTCGAATAATAAAAAAAGATACATCTTTGTGTGAATAGAATTTTTTTGATCTTTTCAAATATAGTTGAACATGTTTTATAGGTCACCTAATCACAAAGAGATTAATTCTTTATTCATTTTAAAATATAACCTATAGATATAGTATACTAAACATATATGTCAAAATTAAGAGTAAAGGAAAAACACTTGCTCTGAAATAGTGTAGGAAATTGAACTATGTAGTACTAACGCAGCCTCACATTTTTCAGGAATTTCTTTATGAATACTGTCGATATTTGAAATATATCATTTCCATAGCAACGTGTGATGTTAAGACACTATAAAACATATAAATTCTAGCTATAGCTTAATCAGTTAAGTGAAAATTTTTGTAATAAACCATGCACGGTTGCACCTAGACCACGAAATTATTTTAGCGACCTCGAGTTATATTGCCTCCGTCGCAAGCGACCTATGCGATAAACTTTCTTTCGGTACGCTAAAAAACAATTTCGCGGCCTTGATATACAAATAACTATTTAAACGCTACCATGTAGTATATATTAATTAGTGTTAGATTCTTTACTGCTGCATGTATTTTAAAATAACGATCTCAATAAAACTTTCAAAACTATACGTTAATCGTCTATTCGTAGACTATAGGTATAGCAGACACTTCTAGGGTACATGAAACTTTGAATTTCATACTTTGATATTATCACCTTTTGTTTGGGGGACTGAACAGCCATTAATTATTTTCTAAATACAACTTTATTTTTAGCGTGTTCTGAACACCTTTCTTGGTGTGGGCTAGAATATTTAGGGTAGGGGGGTGCCCTCTAGCTACGTGCATGATTGTCACTTAGTTTAATGTTGAATAGTAGAATTTGGCTGCACATATAGTTTTCTTTTATTGTAGGAAAATGTATAATAATGCCATTATCGAACTCATGCCATAAAAAGGATAAAGTAAATAACATTTTATTGGTATATAAAAGGATCTATGTACTGATTTATACCTTTTGGTAATCATTTTTAAAAACTTTTCAACCTTAAACAATTACTTCATTTTACTTCCATTCCATCAGATAATATGTATTTCTAAAGAATAGGTATCCTCTACATACCACAATTTAAAATTCAACTTTTTAAGCAAACATTCGGTATATTATTTAACTTTCAGGTTGGTACCGTTTATACTATGACCTATCAACAATTTATTTAATTTTTAGCATTCAGTAATTCACCAAAAGTGTTAAATCTTGAACTTTGGCATGATTTGTCAGTCGGTCAAATAAAAATTTAATAGAACTAGAACAAAGACAGTCAAATTATAGATCAAAGTTCAATTCCAAAAGTTTCAGTTTCTCAAAGTAAAAAAAGGCTATAAAAATCAGTCTGTAACAATTTCATAAACATTGAAAATTGCTAAACATTTTGTACTTTTTTACATATTTCTAGGATTTTCAAAGAATCAAAAATCAAATGATATACTACGGTATGTTCCACAAGTATTTTGATTGTAACTCAAAATCATTATACTTTTAAATCAAACAAAAGAACGATAGTTACTTGTTGAACACAACTGAAAAAATATCTTCTCATTCACTGAATGAAAGTCTTCTGGCCGGCCCGGCCCGCCGGCGGGTCGGGCCGTCAGTTTTTATTTCGGGTGGGGCCTCGGGCCGGGCCGGTCAGTTTTCTGCGTCGGGCCGGGCCGGGCTTTTGGGCCCGGCCCGGCCCGAGTCCATCCCTAGAATAGCCAACTTATAATTTTTGTAAAATATGAACACAAAATAATCAAATGTATTTAAAATCGTTTACAACAAATGATGGAATGTCCTGCCACCAGTTCTTATACATAAACGACACCGTCCCAAAAAATTTGGTTTTAAAAACCTGAAAGCGCGACCGATTCTCTCAGCCTTCCAACGGCTTCGCGTGTTTTCTACGAAGGTCCTGCTCGTTTGTGGTATGTGTTTTATACACATTTTCTTTCATATAACCGCACAAGAAGTAATCCAGGGGGTTGAGGTCGGGCGAACGCGATGGCCACTAGATAGTGCCAATGATTGGGATAAGCAAGACTAAGTGTTCCCTAACATTACGCGCACTGTGTGCTGGAGCGCCATCGTGTTGAAACCTTATATGTGATTTTCCAATGCTCCACCCGAAGGTACTACATTGGCCAGGAAGCAGGTTTTTTTTACCTGGAAAATTTGGAGTCTTGCCGAACCCTTGCTGTTCCAAGCAAGGTAGCGATCTTTAACTAGTGGCAGGACATTCGAACATTTGTTATAAACGAATTTTAAATACATTTGATTATTTTGAGTTCATATTTTACAAAAATAAAGTTGGCTATTACTTACGAATTCTTTAATAAAAGTGCTGTTTTGGAATTGTGCCTACAAATTACCCAATAATTTTCCATGCATTTAATCTTAGACATACCAGTTATTAGATTAATGAAGCTTTTGGATAGGTGTGCACTTTGCGATGGTGATACTTATTTTGAGTAATTTTAGTTTGAAAAGCACGCAAAATTTTCACAGAACCAAAATTTAGAAAAATTATGATTTTCTCTTGCGATAATAAGTAAATGTTTGAGGAAGTTCTTATTTATTAAACACACAACATTCACGCTTACACAGAAAACGAACTACCTTCAAAAGGTCAGTATTTCTTTTATTGCATATTAATATTCGAAGTTCTGCACGATTTTGGCACAAAACGCAAAAGTTGTTATAACTTTGAAACCATCAACAATTGGATAACAACATATACAGTTATTTGAATAGGTTTTAATCTCAGCTATCAAACTCTTCAATTTAGAGCATTACTTTTGGGGCACCCTATTACGCAAATATCCACCAACCATAGTGCACCAAACCCAGTCGTGTGGTGGCAGCAACCATTATGGTAAAACAGATTTAGCTGGTAAACAACTCTTTAGAAATTTCCAAAATTTTTCATGAAATGCTAATAATCTATAACAAAAATATCACCAGCAATGGTGTGCCAAAGCCAGTATTTGGTTCCAGCAATCCCTAAGCAAACTAAATCGTGCCTCATAAAGGGATGGATAAAAATTTTAAAATTTTCACATGCAATCGTCTATAGTTTAATACAAAATAAACACCACCAACGGTGCGCGAAAGCCAGTCTTCGGGGTGGTAGTAACCTCTATAGTAGAAAACATTACAGCTTGTAAACGACTCAATAGAAAATTTTAGAATTTTCATATGCAATCGTCAATAGTCTCCTACAAAAATATCTTGCACTTTTGATCTTAAACCCATATTTTACGTTTATTAGAATTCATTTCTATCGATATTTTACGAACCAAAACGAATATTTAAAGATTTTACGAACAGGAACAGCTGTATTGCCGACGGTTAAAAAATTTAAATTGCGCAGTAATTACAATTAAATAACTGTATAACCATCACACCAATAAAACCAAATAGTGTATGAAAAAAGCAACATTTTTGGAATAAAACTGTTCTGAGGGGTAAAATTAGACGCTTACAGTATATTTAGCAAGCGCCCACACAATAAATATCAAGTTTTAACGTACGATTTATATTAATAAGATAAAAAAGCACCAACCTTTGTAGAATTAATAGAATTAAATTTTATATTTAAAAAATAATATCATATTAAAATACATCTGAAATTTAAGCTGCTTCATGACGATAACAACGCTATGATAAATGATTTAGCATGACATAATTACTTCTATACATACATACTGCTATTTATAGAACATAAGGATGCATACATTGTTTTAATTTAGCGGCGTATCGGATACACAAAACAGCGATATAATATATAGTATTAAAACGGACGCAGCATTTTAGAATGATTCACGTTCGAATTCGCCAGCCTGTAAAAAACCAAACGATTAAATGTAGAAGTAGAATGTCTCATTACTCATATCTCACTCTCTCTTAAGGTATTATTTCTAAGTTTCATCTTTGTTACTTGGAAGAGTTACTAAACTTGCGGAAGTTAAACTGATAGAAATCTTATTGTAAAATGAAAGGAGAATACAACGGACGCGACAATAAATGCCTTTGAAAGGGTTCTAGAATGATAGGAAATATAAAATAGTGTATATCGATATATTTCACTATTTTAAAAATTTTGTGATTTTGGGCTTCTTCAACAAGCAAGTAACAATATATTCTATATATGTAAATATCTATTTCCGCTATTTCTGGGGACGATCAATTTTGTAAGGATGCAAAATTGCTAGTAGGATGTATATATATATATATATATATATATATATATATATATATAAATATATATATATATATATATATATATATATACATCCTACTATCATTTTTGCACCGATAGACCGGAATTTGCATTCAAACTTGCGTCCTTGTAAACTTACTACCGTATATCGGACGCAAGATAGAACTTTTCAGTTTTAGCATTATTGACATTGCACTTCCTTGTCTAAGATGTTTAAATGGAAGAAGACCCAAATTGGTAAGATTTGGAATATCTCAAAGTCAATAGGTTTTGTACAGATTTTTTATTTTAAATATTTAAGAAACACAAAATGGACTTAAAATTGATAGGAAAATGTACAGAAATCGTATAGTTTTAGTCTAGCGATTTTCCGCTGAGAGCGCCACAGAATATATTTTAATATACGGAATATTCTATTGTGTTATCATCTTTACAACCGCTAAATGGCAACACAGCGTGGCGCCAGTTAGTCTGTTAGATGATAGTGCGACGAGCAGTTTCGTTGCGTCCATAGAGTTTGCTGCAAACTTTATTCGCTAATATATATTAAGTGTTTGAGTATTTAAAATTTTTAGCTTACCGCTTGGTCATGGACCTGTTTATATGATGTGATATCGCATTTATATATTTGTATGAAGTTATTCACTGTTTCCCAGCAAAATTTTTGTAAAGTCTAGAAAATATAATTTATATATTGATAACAAATATTTCCAATTTTGGAATTGTTTCTGAATACACCTACACTTATAATTCTGTAATTAGTTCTACCTTACCCTACTACTCAAGGGGTAGCTACGACTCCACACTAAATAAATTGTAGCTATTAAATGACGCAATAAAAATATTCAAAATGTTTGCATGCAAACAACCTCTAATTGTCTATAATAGAAACGCATAAGCAAAGGTGCACAAAGCTAATGTTGAGGGTAGTAGCAACCCTTATTCAACAAAAATTTAGTTCGTAAACGTCTGAATAGAAAATTTTAAAATTTGCAAGTGCAATCCTCTAATCGCATACTACAAAATATTTTCAAGCAACGATACACAAAGTCTATCTTTGAGGGCGGCAACACCCCTATACTAAATAAATTTTTAGCTCTAAACGACTCGCTAGAAAAATTAAAAATTTAACATGCAATGTTAATAGTCTATAACAAAAGCATCCACCAGCAATGATGTGCCCAAGTCATTCTTTGGAGCAACCCCAACTAATTTAAGTGTTCCCCTAAAAAGCTGGATAATTTTTTTAAATTTGTACATGCAATCGTCTAATACTCTATTGCAAAAATAAACACCAGCAACGTTTTGGGGTGGAATCCCCCCTATATTAAAAAAAAGTAACTTGTAAACGGTGCTACGCAAAATTTTCAAAATCATCACATGCAATATTCTAATAGTCTCCTCAAAATTATCATCAAACCCTGCTGTGTCAGTCCGTCCTGGGGGTAGCGGTAACCCTTATTCTGTAAAAAGTAGTCGTGAACGATGCGATACAAAATTTTCATAATATTCACACACAATTCTTTAATAGTATATTGCGCAAACATCCACTAGCAACAGTGCATTAAACTCACTCACGGGATGGCAGCAACCCCAACATAAGGAATTTTAGGTGGTAAAAACTCGTTAGAAAATTTTAAAAATTTTTACATGCAATGCTTAATAATCTATAGCAAAAACCTCCACTAGCAATGGTGCGCCAAGCCGTTCATAGGTGGCAGCAACCCTAAACTAAATACATTGTACCTCGTAAAGCGTTGGACAAAATTAAAAATTTTAACATGCAATTTTTAATACCCCATTAGAAAAATAAGCAACAACAACAACGGAGGCGAAAACTAGTCTTGGGGTAAAAGCAACCCCGATATTGACAACAATATGTTTGTGGGCTCAATCAAAATATTTAAAATTTCACATGCAACCTCCTTCAAAACTGTTCCAAGCAACGCTATGTCAACGTCAATCTTGGGGTAGTAGTAACCCCTATACTGAAAAACTTGACTCCTGAACGATACGATACAAAATTTTCAAAATATATTCACATGCAATCCTATAATAACATATTACACAAATATCCACCGAAAACACTTCACCAAATTGTCTTAGGGGGTGGAAGCAACCCCTACACTAAGAAAAAATTCTGTTTGTAAACAACTCGTTAGAAAATTTTCAAACTTTTCACATGCAATCCTCTACTACTCTATTACAAAAATAAACTCAAGCGACGAGGCGCGAAAGTCAGTTTGAGGGTGGAATCAACCCCTATTTAAAAAAAAATGTGGCTTGTATGTGTTGCAATGTAGAGTTTTTTAATTTGCTACAAGCAATCTTCTAATAGTTTCCTTCAAAACTATCCTGAAGCAACGCCGTGCCCAGATCAGTCTTTATGGTAGTAGTAAACCCTATACTGTAAAAATTGTAGCTCGTCAACGATGCGATATAAATTTGTATAATATTCACATGCAATATGGTGTCCCAAAAGTAATGGTCCTAATTGAAGGGTTTGATAGCTGAGATTACTACCTATTCAAATAACTATATATGTTGTTATCCAATTGTTGATTGTTTCAAAGTTATAACAACTTTTGCGTTTTGTGTCAAAATCGTGCAGAACTTCGAATATTAATTTGCAATAAAAAGAAATACTGACCTTTTGAAGGTAGTTCGTTTTCTGTTGTATGAGTGAATGTTGCGTGTTTAATAAATGAGGACTTCCTCAAACATTTACTTATTATCGCAAAGAAAATCATAATTTTTCCATAATTTTGGTTCTATGAAAAGAAAAAAAAGTTCTATTGTGCGTGCTTTTCAAACTAAAATTACTCAAAAATATTACCATCGAAGAGTGCACACCTATCCAAAAAACTTCATTAATCTAATAACTGGTAGGTCTAAAATTAAATGCATAGAAAATTTTGAGTAATTTTATACAATCCCAAGAACAGCACTTTTATTAAAGAATTCGTAAGTAATAGCTAGAGACGGGCTCGGACTCTCAGGCCGGCCCGGCCCGATTTCGGCTCGAATCCGGGCCGGGCCGTTAACTACTTTATTCGGGCCGGGCCCGGGCCCGCCTATATTTTTCGGGCCGGGCCGGACCAAACGATTCAGGCCGGCCTGAATTTTCGGGTCGAAAAACACATGAGTAGATATTCCACTGTCCTTCCACCTATCTCACATTGTGTAAGTAAACGTTCTTAATTATATTTTCACGTAGGTTTTCATGCACCATTAATAATCAGTTTTCGTCTTGTTTAGTATAAAGGAGACGTGATATTATAACTCACTTCTTATTCCGAATATTTTTTCTAGTGGTTTTAATGTCGCTCATGTTGTACTTTAGGCAAGTTAAAAATGCCCAGGAACATCAAACTAGGTGATTCATTCATAATTCAAGAGTTTAAACCATTTATATTATGTATATATATACCAAATTTCAATCATGCGGCGAATGTATTATAATCCTTTAATTTATGCACCGCCAAAATAAAGGGTTATTAAGTTATTTTACCTTTTAATAAAGTTTTTTTACAAAACTTTTATTTAACCCTTAAAAATTTTTTTTAAAAAATTTTCTTAAAAGTTTTTAAAATTTAAAAATGCTTTTGTAAATTTTTTAATTTTTTTTGTATTTTTTTAAAAAAAGTTAAAGTGTTTTAAAAAAGTTAAAAGTCCAAGTTTAAAAGGGAAAATTTTTAAAACTTTCTAAAAGGGAAGGGTTTAAAATTTTTTAAAAATTTAAAATTTTGGGAAAAATTTGATCTTAAAAAAAAATTTTGGAAAAACTGAATAAAAAATTTTTAAAAATTTAAAATTTTCAAAAAGGGTTTTTTAAATTAAAATTTAAAAAGGAAATTTTTTTCTTTTAAAAAAATTAAATTTTTAATAAAAAAAAATTAAAAAAATTTTAAAATTAAAAAAAAAAAACTTGCAAAATTTAAAAGGAAAAATTTTTTTAAAATTTAAAATTTTTAAATTTTTAAACCGTATTTAAAAAACTTTATTTAAACTTGTTTTTAAAATTAAAATTTTATCCTTAGTTAAAATTAAAAAATTTTTTAACCCAGTTTAAAAAATTTTTTTGGGCCGGGAAAAAATTTTTTTAAACATCGATAAAATTTTTTCGCAAATTTTTTTTTTAAACTTTAAAACCTTTCCCTTTTAATAAAAATAAATTTAAAATTTATTTTTATTTTAAATTTAAGATCCAAAACCTTTGAAATAAAATTTAATTCTTTTAAAAAACTTTGTTTTGGGAAAGGAAAATTTTTTACAAATTTTTTTTTTTGAAACCCTTTTTTTTTAAAAAAATTTTTTTCTTAAATTTTTGGTTTTTGAAATTTTTGGGGTGCCCTAATTTTTTTTTTTAAAATAAATTTGCATTATTTAATTTTAAAAAAGATTTTTATTTTATTTTTAAAAAAGGTTAAATAAATAACTTTTATTTTAAAAAATTTTAAAAATATTTTTTTTTAAAATTTTAAATTTTAATTTTAATTTTTTACTTTCCAAATTAAAAATTAATTTTTACAAAATTTGGTAAATTTATTTAAAATTTATTTCCTTTTAAAACTTTTAAAATTTAATTTAAAACTTTAATTTTTAAAAATTTATTTAATTTTTCATATATTCAAAATTTAATTTTGAAGAATAAAATGTAAATTAATTTTAAAATTTAAAAAAAAAAATTTAAAAATTAAAAACATAAATTTAAAAAAATTTTAAAATTTTTTTTCAATTTAAAAATTAAAAATAAAATTTTAAAATTTTTAATATTTCAAAATTTTAAAATTTTAAAAATTTAATTTAAAAACAAAAAAATATTACTTTTAAATTTTAAAATTTAAACAAAAAAATTTCCCGAAAATTTTTTAAAATTTTCCTCCCCCGGGGGGTTTTGGGCCGCCCCCCGGGGGTGGGCCGGGCCCGGGTTTTTCTGGGGGGCCCTTTTTTTCCCCCCCAAAAAAAAACCCCCCCCAAAATTGAATTTACCAAATTTTAAATTTTTAAAAAAACCAAAAAATTGGGTTTTAAAACCGCAAAATTTTCCCCTCCAATTTTTTTAAAAAGGGCCCCCCTTTTGTTTTAACCCCCCCAAATCCGGTTGGGTTTTTTACCAACCCTTTTTGAGGTAACCTTTTAATTTCCCAACAAAGGCCCGGGTGGGCCGGGG
This sequence comes from Platerodrilus igneus, assembly GCA_036346225.1. NCBI lineage: Eukaryota > Metazoa > Arthropoda > Insecta > Coleoptera > Lycidae > Platerodrilus > Platerodrilus igneus. The sequence continues at coordinate 12,821,318 of JARFIW010000791.1, forward strand.
AAACCAAGGGCCAATGTTTAAAACTTTGGGCCCCAAAACCCTTTTTGGGGTTTTTCCCCGGGAATTTTTTTCCAAAGGACCCTTTTACTAAATTGGCGGAACTTTTTTTAAAAAATTTAAATTTTTTGGGAAAAAATTTTAAAAACTTGAATTTTTTAAAACTTTTTAAAATTTTAAATTTTAAAAATTTTTAAAAAATTTTTTAATTTCCAATTTTAAAAATTTTTTGGATTTTTAAATTTCCCTTTTTAATTTTTTGAATTTTTGAAAAAATTTTTTAAGAAAATTTGAAAAAAATTTTTTTAAAAAAATTTTTTGAAAAAAATTTTTTAAAAAAAATTTGAAAAGAAAACTTTAAAAAAATTTTTAGCTTAAAAAAAAATTATTTCAAAAACAAATTTTAAATTTAATTTCCTTTTTGGAAAAAAAAATTTGAAAAAAAATTGTAAAACTTTAAAAAATTTTTCACTATCAAATTTAAATTTTATTTTCCCAAACCCTTCTTTCCCAACCTTTTGGGAAACCCTTTAAAACAACCAAATTTAAAAAATTTAGTAAAAACCTTAAAATTCCCAAATTTCGAAAAATTTTTAAACCAAAAAAAATTGCCAAAAAAAAAATTTTAAAATTTTAAAAATTTTGTTTAAAAAAAAAAAAAATTTCCCCAAAAGGGGGTTAATTTTAAAAAAAAAACCAAAAACCCAAAAAAAAAATTTAAAGAAACCCTTTAAACCCTAAAAAAAATTTTAAATTTTAAAACCCAAAAATTTTTTAAAAATTCTTCATTATTTAAACCCAAAAATTTTAAATTTTTCAAACCCTTTTTCGAAAAAAATTTTTTAAATTTTAAACAAAAAAAAGTTTTAAACAAAAATTTAAACCAAAATTTTAAAAATTTAAACCAAATTTTAAAAAATTGGGAAAAAAAAATTTAAAAAAATTTTGGGGAAAAAACTTAATAATTTTTAAAGGGAAAATTAAAAAAAAAACCCAAAAATAAATTAAAAAAAAATTTAAATTAATAAATAAAAAAAAATTTAAATAAAAAAAATTAAATTTAAAATTTTAAATCATAAAAACCATTAAATGTTTTATACATAAATTTATAATTTTATAATAAAAAAAATAATTGTTTTAAAACCCGGATTAAATTTTTAATTTTAGTAAAAAAACCCAAAATTAAAAATAAAACCAACCCATTTTAAAGTTATTAATTTACCTTTTAAAATTTAAAAATTTATTTTCTTTTTCCTTTTATTTTAAAATTTAAAATTCGGAAGGAAATAAAAATTTTAAATTTTGAAAAAAAAAAAAAAAAAATTGTTTGAAATTTAAATTAAAATTAAAATTGTTTTTTTCAATTTTAAAATTTTTTATTTTGGGTTCTTAAAAAGGAAAATTTTCAATTTAAAATTTATTTTTTTCAAAAAGAAATTTTTTAAAATTTATATATATATATATATATATATAAAATATAAATTTAAATATATATATATATATATATATATAATTACCTTTTTTGCACCATAGACCGGAATTTGCATTCAAACTTGCGTCCCTTTAAATTTCCCCGGGGAAAAAAATTTTTTTTAGCATTATTGACATTGCACTTCCTTGTCTAAGATGTTTAAATGGAAGAAGACCCAAATTGGTAAGATTTGGAATATCTCAAAGTCAATAGGTTTTGTACAGATTTTTATTTTAAATATTTAAGAAACACAAAATGGACTTAAAATTGATAGGAAAATGTACAGAAATCGTATAGTTTTAGTCTAGCGATTTTCCGCTGAGAGCGCCACAGAATATATTTTAATATACGGAATATTCTATTGTGTTATCATCTTTACAACCGCTAAATGGCAAACCAGCGTGGCGCCAGTTAGTCTGCTTAGATGATAGTGCGACGAGCAGTTTCGTTGCGTCCATAGAGTTTGCTGCAAACTTTTATTCTAAATTATATTAAGTGTTTGAGTATTTAAAATTTTTAGCTTACCGCTTAGGTCATGGACCTGTTTATATGATGTGATATCGCATTTATATATTTGTATGAAGTTATTCACTGTTTCCCAGCAAAATTTTTGTAAAGTCTAGAAAATATAATTTATATATTGATAACAAATATTTCCAATTTTGCGAATTGTTTCTGAATACACCTACACTTATAATTCTGTAATTTTCTCCTTACCCAACCCGGGGCTAAACATAAATAAATTTATATTAAATGGCAATAAAAAATTTCAAAATGTTTATGAAACAACCCAAGGTCAAATAGAAAGTAAGCAAATAAAAACAATTTGAGGGTTAAACCCTTTTAAAAAATTTTTTAAATTTAAAAAAATTTTAAAATTTGCAAAAAATTTAATTCCCAAAAATTTTCCAACAAACCAAATTTTTTGGGGGAACCCCTTACTAAATAAATTTTAGCTTAAACCCCAAAAAAAAAAAAAATTTAAATAATGTTTATTAAAAAAACATCCACCAGCAATGATGTGCCCAAGTCATTTTGGAGGTGGTAGCAACCCCAAACAATTTAAGTGTTCCCCTAAAAGCTGGAAATTTTTTAAATTTGTACATGCAATCGTCTAATACTCTATTGCAAAAATAAACACCAGCAACGTTTTGGGGTGGAATCCCCTATATTAAAAAAAATAACTTGTAAACGGTGCTACCAAAATTTTCAAAATCATCACATGCAATATTCTAATAGTCTCCTCAAAATTATCATCAAACCCTGCTGTGTCAGTCCGTCCTGGGGGTAGGGTAACCCTTATTCTGTAAAAATTGTAGTCGTGAACGATCGATACAAAATTTTCATAATATTCACACAATTCTTTAATAGTATATTGCGCAAACATCCACTAGCAACAGTGCATTAAACTCACTCACGGGGATGGCAGCAACCCCAACTAAGGAATTTTAGGTGGTAAAAACTCGTTAGAAAATTTTAAAAATTTTTACATGCAATGTTAATAATCTTAGCAAAACCTCCACTAAAGGGGCCAAGCCGTTCATGGAGGTGGCCAAACCCTAAACTAAATACATTGTACCTCGTAAAGCGTTGGACAAAAATTAAAAATTTTAACATGCAATTTTTAATACCCAAAAAAAAAAACAAAACAAAAGGGGCGAAAACTAGTCTTGGGGTAAAAGCAACCCCGATATTAGACAACAATATAGTTTGTAAGCGGCTCAATAAAATATTTAAAATTTCAATGCAACCTCCTTCAAAACTGTTCGCAAGCAACGCTATGTCAACGTCAATCTTGGGGGTAGTAACCCTATACTGAAAAACTTGACTCCTGAACGATACGATACAAAATTTTCAAAATATATTCACATGCAATCCTTAATAAATATTACACAAATATCCACCGAAAACACTTCACCAAATTGTCTTGGGGGGAAGCAACCCCTACACTAAGAAAAATTCTGTTTGTAAACAACTCGTTAGAAAATTTTCCCCAAAAAATTTAAAAACTCAACCCAAAAAAAATCAAGGGAGGGGAAATCAATAAAAATTTAAAAAATGTGGTTTATTGTTCAAGAATTTTTAATTTCTCAAAACTTCTAAACCTTCAAAATATCCTAAGAAGGTCCCAATCGTCATGGATATAAATATATTAAAAATTGTGTCCAAGATGCATTAAATTTTTATAAATTACTCTATTTCCCAAAATAATGGTCCAATTGGGGTTTAAGTAATTACACCTTTCTTAAATGTTGATCAATTTTATTTTCAAATTAAAAATTTTGCTTTTGGAAAATCTTTCGTTGAATATTAATTTGCTAAAAAAATTGACCTTTTAAATTCTTTTTTTGAGAGGAATTTCAATAAATTTCCCAAAATTTTTTTATGAAAGAAAAAAATTTTTCCTAATTTTGGTTCTTAAAAAAAAAAAAAGTTCATTGGGTGCCAAACAAAATTCTAAAAAATTTAATCAAATAACCATAAAAATTATTAATTAATAAGGTATCAAAAAAATATAAAAATTTTAGTAATTTAAGGTAAATCCCAAGCGCCATTAAAGTTCGAATTGCGGGGCCGGACTCTGGGGGCCCGGCCCGCATTCCGGGCCGGGCCGAACAATTCGGGCCGGGCCCGGGAATTTTTCGGGGGGCCCCGGAAAAACCCGGCCTAATTTTTTTGAAAAACCTATAATTTCCACTGTTTTTCACCCTTTAATAAACGTTTTTTTATTTTAGAGTGTTTTATACCATTTAATCATTTTTCTTGTTTAGTTAAAAGGGCGTATTTTAACTTTCCCATTAAATTTTTCGGGTTTTAATGTGTCATTTTATTTCAAGTTAAAAACCCAAAATAAATAGGTATTATTCAAATTCAAAGAAACCTTTATATTATGATTGTTATATTAAATTTCCCTAAATCGGGGAACGTATTTAAATTTAAGTTTTTTAGCCAAAATCCAAATTAACCTTATTTTACCAATTTTTAAAAATTTTTTTTAGGAAAACTTTTATTTAAGGGCCTTAGTATAAAATGTAATAAAATTCTTTTTTTGTTTCGTAAAATTTGGAAATTAAATGGCTTTTTTAGTGTTGTTTCCGTAATTAAATTTAGAGATATAATGTCCAAGTTTATAACACGAAAAGATATAAAACGTCAACGCTCTAAATAGGATGATGCTCTTTTTAATGCTTTTCCTAGAAGTAAGGTGTAAACATCCTTTTGAAAACAGATATGCTATAGGCTTGGGAAGAAGTAAAACCAGTGTCTTGAAGTAAACTCGAAGAGTATTCCGTGAAAACACTTTAATAACACATACAAATGTTATCGAATCAGTGAGAAATGAAAGACTCAAATAATAAAAAAAGATTCATCTTTGTGTGAATAGAATTTTTGATCTTTTCAAATATAGTTGAACATGTTTTATAGGTCACCTAATCACAAAAGAGATTAATTCTTTATTCATTTTTAAAATATAACCTATAGATATAGTATACTAAACATATATGTCAAAATTAAGAGTAAAGGAGAAAACACTTGCTCTGAAATAGTGTAGGAAATTGAACTATGTAGTACTAACGCAGCCTCACATTTTTCAGGAATTTCTTTATGAATACTGTCGGTGTTTGAAATATATCATTTCCATAGCAACGTGTGATGTTAAGACACTATAAAAACATATAAATTCTAGCTATAGCTTAATCAGTTAAGTGAAAATTTTTTGTAATAAACCATGCACGGTTGCACCTAGACCACGAAATTATTTTAGCGACCTCGAGATTATATTGCCTCCGTCGCAAGCGATCTATGCGATAAACTTTCTTTCGGTACGCTAAAAAACAATTTCGCGGCCTTGATATACAAATAACTATTTAAACGCTACCATGTAGTATATATTAATTAGTGTTAGATTCTTTACTGCTGCATGTATTTTAAAATAACGATTTCAATAAAACTTTCGAAAACTATACGTTAATCGTCTATTCGTAGACTATAGGTATAGCAGACACTTCTAGGATACATGAAATTTTGAATTTCATACTTTGATATTATCACCTTTTGTTTGGGGGGGACTGAACAGCCATTAATTATTTTCTAAATACAACTTTATTTTTAGCGTGTTCTGAACACCCTTCTTGGTGTGGTCTAGAATATTTACGGTAGGGGGGTGCCTTCTAAGTACCCTACCCCCTAGCTACGTGCATGATTGTCACTTAGTTTAATGTTAATTGTAGAATTTGGCTGCACATATAGTTTTCTATTTATTGTAGGAAAATGTATAATAATGCCATTATCGAACTCATGCCATAAAAAAAGAATAAAGTAAATAACATTTTGTTGGTATATAAAAGGATCTATGTACTGATTTATACCTTTTGGTAATCATTTTTTAAAAAACTTTTCAACCTTAAACAATTACTTCATTTTACTTCTATTCCATCAGATAATATGTATTTCTATAGAATATGGTATCCTCTACATACCACAATTTGAAAATTCGACTTTTTTTAAGCAAACATTCGGTATATTATTTGACTTTCAGGTTGGTACCGTTTATACTATGACCTATCAACAATTTATTTAATTTTTAGCATTCAGTAATTCACCAAAGTGTTAAATCTTGAACTTTGGTATGATTTGTCAGTCGGTCAAATAAAAATTTAATAGAACTAGAACAAAGACAGTCAAATTATAGATCAAAGTTCAATTCCAAAAGTTTCAGTTTCTCAAAGTAAAAAAAGGCTATAAAAATCAGTCTGTAACAATTTCATAAACATTGAAAATTGCTAAACATTTTGTACTTTTGTTACATATTTCTAGGATTTTCAAAGAATCAAAAATCAAATGATATACTACGGTATGTTCCACAAGTATTTTGATTGTAACTCAAAATCATTATACTCTTAAATCAAACAAAGAACGATAGTTAGTTGTTGAACACAACTGAAAAATATCTTCTCATTCACTGAATGAAAGTCTTCTGGCCGGCCCGGCCCGCCAGCGGTCGGGCCGTCAGTTTTATTTCGGGTCGGGCCTCGAGCCGGGCCGGTCACTTTCTGCGTCGGGCCGGGCCGGGCTTATTAAAGCCCGGCCCGGCCCGCGATCCATCCTAGAATAGCCAACTTATAATTTTTGTTAAATATGAACACAAAATAATCAATTGTATTTAAAATTCGTTTACAACAAATGATGGAATGTCCTGCCACCAGTTCTTATATATAAACGACACCGTCCCAAAAATTTGGTTTTAAAAACCTGAAGGCGCGACCGATTCTCTCAGCCTTCCAACGGCTTCGCGTGTTTTCTACGAAGGTCCTGCTCGTTTGTGGTATGTGTTTTATACATTTTCTTTCATATAACCGCACAAGAAGTAATCCAGGGGGTTGAGGTCGGGCGAACGCGATGGCCACTAGATAGTGCCAATGATTGGGATATGCAAGACTAAGTGTTCCCTAACATTACGCGCACTGTGTGCTGGAGCGCCATCATGTTGAAACCTTATATGTGATTTTCCAATGCTCCACCCGAAGGTACTACATAGGCCAGGAAGCGGGTTTTTTTACCTGGAAAATTTGGAGTCTTGCCGAACCCTTGCTGTTCCAAGCAAGGTAGCGATCTTTAGCTAGTGGCAGGGCATTCGAACATTTGTTGTAAACGAATTTTAAATACATTTGATTATTTTGAGTTCATATTTTACAAAAAATAAAGTTGGCTATTACTTACGAATTCTTTAATAAAAGTGCTGTTTTTGGGATTGTACCTACAAATTACCCAATAATTTTCCATGCATTTAATCTTAGACCTACCAGTTATTAGATTAATGAAGCTTTTGGATAGGTGTGCACTTTTCGATGGTAATACTTATTTTGAGTAATTTTAGTTTGAAAAGCACGCAAAATTTTCACAGAACCAAAATTATAGAAAATTATGATTTTCTCTTGCGATAATAAGTAAATGTTTGAGGAAGTTCTTATTTATTAAACACACAACATTCACGCATACACAGAAAACGAACTACCTTCAAAAGGTCAGTATTTCTTTTATTGCAAATTAATATTCGAAGTTCTGCACGATTTTGGCACAAAACGCAAAAGTTGTTATAACTTTGAAACCGTCAACAATTGGATAACAACATATACAGTTATTTGAATAGGTTTTAATCTCGGCTATAAAACTCTTCAATTTAGACCATTACTTTTGGAGAACCCTATTACGCAAATATCCACCAACCATAGTGCACGAAACCCAGTCGTGTAGGAGGCAGCAAACATTATGGTAAAACAGATTTAGCTGGTAAACAACTCTTTAGAAATTTCCAAAAATTTTTCATGAAATGCTTAATAATCTATAACAAAAATATCACCAGCAATGGTGTGCCAAAGCCAGTATTTGGGCTCGCAGCAATCCCTAAGCAAACTAAATCGTGCCTCATAAAGGGCTGGATAAAAAATTTTAAAATTTTCACATGCAATCGTCAGGTAGGTGCGTGAAGTTAGCCGCAACATTTTTGATTTTTTTAAAAATATTTATGTCATAATTAGGCGCCAATTAGGCGCCATTTTGCGCCGCTAAAACTAAATTTTGCGCCGTTTTGGCAAACAAGTTATTGATAAAATAAGATTTTTCCTGCCAAGTTCACGAAGCCGCACTTTTTTTCAATTTTCAGAAAATCTTTATTCCATAATTTAGCGCCAATTAGGCGCCATTTTGCGCCGTTGAAACGAAATTTTGCGCCCTCCTGTGTATCAAGTTATTCGCAATAAGCTATTTTCCTGAACTCCAAAAACGTGAAGTTGGCCGCGCCTTTTTTGAATTTTGAATAAAATTTTGCACCACAATTAAGCGGTAATTAGGCGCCATTTTGCGCCGCTAAAACGAAATTTTGCGCCCTTCTGTGTAACAAGTTATTCGAAAAAAACCATTTCTCCAAACTAGCCCAAAATCGTGAAGTTGGCCGCGACTTTTTTGAATTTTGAAAAAATTTTTGTACCACAATTAAGCGGTAATTATGCGCCATTTTGCGCCGTTGAAACGAAATTTTGCGCCCTTCTGTGTAACAAGTTATTTGAAAAAAACTATTTCTCCATACTACCCAAAATCGCGAAGTTGGCCGCGCTTTTTTCGAATTTTGAAAAAATTTTTGTACCAAATTTAAGTGGTAATTAGGCGCCATTTTGCGCCGTTAAAACGAAATTTTGCGCCCTTCTGTGTAACAAGCTATTCGAAAAAAACTATTTCTCCAAACTAGCCCAAAATCGTGAAGTTGGCCGCGACTTTTTTGAATTTTTAAAAAAATTTTTGTACCACAATTAAGCGGTAATTATGCGCCATTTTGCGCCGTTGAAACGAAATTTTGCGTCCTCCTGTGTAACAAGTTATTTGAAAAAAACTATTTCTACATACTACCCAAAATCGTGAAGTTGGCCGCGACTTTTTCGAATTTTGAAAAAGTTTTTGTACCAAATTTATGCGGTAATTAGGCGCCATTTTGCGCCGTTAAAACGAAATTTTGCGCCTTCGTTTTGCGGCTTCGTGAACTTGGCCGGAAAAATCTTATTTTTCGAACCAAAACGAATATTTAAAGATTTTACGAACAGGAACAGCTGTATTGTCGACGGTTAAACGATTTAAATTGCGCAGTAATTCCAATTAAATAACTGTATAACCATCACACCAATAAAACCAAATAGTGTATGAAAAAGCAAAATTTTTGAATAAAACTGTTCTGAGGGTAAAATTAGACGCTTACAGTATATTTAGCAAGCGCCCACACAATAAATATCAAGTTTTAACGTACGATTTATATTAATAAGATAAAAAGCACCAACCTTTGTAGAATTAATAGAATTAAATTTTCTATTTAAAAATAATATCGTATTAAAATACATCTGAAATTTAAGCTGCTTCATGACGATAACAACGCTATGATAAATGATTTAGCATGACATAATTACTTCTATACATTACATACTGCTATTTATAGAACATAAGGATGCATACATTGTTTTAATTTAGCGGCGTATCGGATACACAAAGTACAGCGATATAATATATAGTATTAAAACGGACGCAGCATTTTAGAATGATTCACGTTCGAATTCGCCAGCCTGTAAAACCAAACGATTAAATGTAGAAGTAGAATGTCTCATTACTCATATCTCACTCTCTCTTAAGGTATTATTTCTAAGTTTCATCTTTGTTACTTGGAAGAGTTACTGACAACATTGCTGGAAGTTAAACTGATAGTAATCCTATTGTAAAATGAAAGGAGATATACAACGGACGCGACAATAAATGCCTTTGAAAGGGTTCTAGAATGATAGGAAATATAAAATAGTGTATATCGATATATTTCACTATTTTAAAATTTTGTGATTTTGGGCTTCTTCAACAAGCAAGTAACAATATATTCTATATATGTAAATATCTATTTCCGCTATTTCTGGGGACGATAAAATGTATCAATTTTGTAAGGATGCAAAATTGCTAGTAGGATGTATATATATATATATATATATATATATATATATATATATATATATATATATATATGTATAGCTTTGGATTGGTTGAAAAAGCCCTAAAACTTCGTGCCCCACACTTTGGCCTCCATAAATATGCACTGCACTGTCGTAGAGATCATATCCCACAAATTGGGCTCCATAAAAATGCACTGTACTTTCGTATTTAGAAGAAGCTCCACTGTTGGTTCGACATAAAGTTGCTCTGGTTTTTCGGGAACCTTGGTGATTTCTTCGTGCCCCACAGTTGGGCTGTCATAAAATTGCACTAGCATCACTTGCTGAAAATAATAAAAAAAAAATTTTTTGAGTCCAAGCTTTGATTACGAAATGTTTTGGTTGAGTACCTTCTGAAGATGTTTTAAAACTGACATTCCATAGCTAGCTCTGCTCACTGTTTTTCAGGAATACTCACTACAGCTACTCTCCACAGCCTTGATAATTAAAAAAATAATAATTTGACAAAAACATACAACCCTTTCATTCTGACAACATAAATAATAAATTCACACAATCTCAATATTTACAATATGTATCCACGTTAAACATTTTTATAACCCTAGTCAGTATTAAAAGAAATCAACTTAATACCCTCTCGATTTTATGCTCCTCATTATGTTAGTTTAAAGTAGATAGGCCTATCCTGGACCCTTAATTTATTTTCCCCTGGTCTATGGTGAGCTCAGTATAAACCTTTTTATATTTCGATGCACAAATTTTAACACTGAAAAATTATACAAAAGATTCATTTACTCCTTACATCAGTAAAATATTATACGAGCATTTACACCCTCAGATTTATAATAAAAAAATTGTCTTTTACATATATCCATAAATTAATTTTCAGTTTATAAATATTTTCACCAAATAAAACTCAAATCACTAACAGTTTAAATAAATCAACACTAGCACAACAGTTTTAACAAAAAAATCGTTACCTGAGAGTATTCGGCTTTCTGATCACCACCTCTGTAGATGCCCTCCAAAATGACTGCACGTACTCGGATCATTCCACGTAGATGCCTCCCATTGTGAACAGCAATTCTATTTCGAACTCGTTGTTCATCCAAGTCATCAACAATCCCTGGCGCTTATGATCCAAACATCGCTTCTTTCTCCACGCAATGTACAGCAAGCATCCTCGTTCAATATGCAAATAAATTTCTACTTACAAGTCACTTTGCTTCAATTATTACAACAATTAACTACGGTTCACTCCGTTTAAAACTAACTCGCACCTACTTGTGCATAAAAACACTTGTAAATCATATGTCGGACTGCACTTGTCACATGGTTTGAAGCTTTGAAGATCTTCTTGTAGACTTGGAAAATAAGAGAGAGCGAATGCCGCCTCCAGCAACGTTTATATAACCACAACCCCACTTCAGGTGCCTGTATTTTTGTTACCTATTCCTTGGAAGTTTGCAAACAGCCACTCAATTTCACAAATTACACCTGCACGTAAACACAACGGTCTTTCGAAACTGAGAAATCGTCAATACGAACACTTCATTACCGCAAAAAACTGTGTAACCGTGCCAACCGTCTAAATATCCTTTGAAATTTCCCCTTTTTTGCCAACTCCACACAAATACAATCACGTCTATCATGTGCACGTTCATCCAATTATCTTCCTCGCACACTCATAATAACATCTCTCAGCCTTGTCTTCCTTTCCTACTTGAGTGTCTACGTTATTTCTGCCTTTGTGGTATATTTTTCTGTCTTGTGTTTTCTGTCTCGTTTGTAGCCCCTCTATTACAATATTATTCACGGTTATTTCTCCCTTTCTTTATGTGCGCCTTGAAAAATCGATACCGTCCACAAACAAGTTGCACCTTTGTCCCGCTTATTGCATTTTGAAGTATACTTGTCAGACACGCGCTTGAAAATGTTTGTCACTTAAACACCTGATATCTTTCATCTGCCTCTGTTACGTATTAAACATTGTCTGTCTCCTATTTTTATTGATCTGTTTTCAACTAGTCGACCGTTGCTGTTAGCCTTGCATTTTCCGTTAACATAATTTATCTAGAATTATATTCTCAACGTAAACTAGCTTTACAAGAATCGTTTTTTTACGCCAACTACTGTTCTATGAAGTCCTTGACTGTTTTAACGTGTTTTCCAATTTTAAACCTAGTAACGTTCGTTAAAAGCTTTAGCTTATGTTGTATTAAATAAATATACCTTGCTTATACTGAAAAGTTGTAACACTATTAACCTTTGTACATAATTTTTGACTTTGTCATCGATCCTAATTGTTGTCCTAGCACTAAATTAACGTATACAAATTAAACCTACATTATAATATGCAATTTTATCCCAATCTCATTACATTGAAGAGTTTTAAATAAATTATTGATTTCTATCTACAGGGTATCTATAAATACATAAATGCTTGGCTTATTTATACCTATCTAAGCCTACCCTGTCACGGTAATATATAGATATTATCCATGATAAACAGTTATTGTGAACATGATGTCCTATTGTTTAAGAAATAGTCGTCGAAAAACACTTCAAACCAAGGTCGAGTTGCCACGTTACAGAGGTAACAAGATCGTACTTACGAGTTACTTGCTATTTTAATCAAATGGTTCACTAGAATAATAACAAGATCTACATCTGTTGCAATCACATATTAAGTTTTGTAAATATAAAGTTGCAGCTTTTACAGACACTACACTCACACCTAGAAACTAACTTCAAACGTAACAAAAATGTGCTATCAATAAAAATGTAAATCTCTAGACCCTATAGGGGTAACGCAACAAACGAATACGCCTTTGGCAAACGCTTTGTTCCATATTGTCATTACAGAACTATATTATAGGATAATCCGGCAGCGTGCTACTAATAGCTGTGGTGCAGTTTCCAGTCTAGTGACACAAAGCTGTAAGACTTTATTTAAAGCTGCTGAAAGTTTAGATTGTCTGAGGTTTGTTTTTACTCGCCAAAAGCATCGATCTTAGCTTTATGACCATCTGCTTTATGCTGATATGGCGTTAAAAAAATCATGCAATTGCTTTTCACAAATTTGCATACTTTGAAAGCGCCTTAGCTTAAAAGTTAAAAGTTATTTTTAACACAATGTAATTATCTTCCTCATAGGTTTTTTGTATACTTTTTGTTGCATAATAGCTAGCTAGATGTGGGCGTTCAAATTTACATATTTCTTCATTTAAGATAGAAGCTTGCGTTAGTAGTACAGAAGTAGTAGTAGAGAAACTTCTGGAATATTAATATTCAAGTTGGCTGGTAGTCGATAACTTATTGAAACTACTCGACCAAATTGCTGCTAATATTGCAGTAAAAGAGCTGTATGTGAGGCAATCAAATGTTTCAATTGTAAATGAAATTATATCTCTTGCGTGGATTTAGAATTGAAACTTTTAAACCGAGGATTTGACATAAATGTATTTTTTTGCATACAGCATGTAATAATGAAGCCATTCTGTTGGAGATAATAATATAACGAGCTTCGTTATTTAACTGTTCTATTGATTGAAAACAAGCCCATTAAGTTGCAGATACAGAAGAATTAAAATGTATTGAGAAGCCGTTGCCAATTGAGCTAATTACAATTGATATAGGGTTATCACTGACAATGTCACTGCACTAATTTATTGAAACGATGGCGACGATACACTATAATTAATATTAGAAGCACCATTATACTTCTTTTGCTAATCTACTAACTCTTATATTCATATATTTGTGGATATAATCGTATTTATTTCAACCATTAGCTCTAAAAATCTTTATCACATTAGACTTGATCCTATTTATTCAATTTTAACGATTTCACACTTCAATCAAAGAACTACGACTTAAACCGTGCTCCCCGCCGTATCCTACTTTTTATATAAGATACTAAATAAAACCCAGACAATTTTAGAAGCAATTGAAATTTCTCTAGATTCAACGCATTTGTACACCTTTCATTAGTTCTTCTAAGTGAACCGTTGTAACTGTCAATCAACGTCTTGTTATTTTAATGTAATCGCCCCTTCAGATTTTAGACTTTTCGGCACCTTTGATGCGATAACAATTTACATGGAAATTGAAGATCAAGGTGAAACACTAGATATTTTTAGCAATAAACTCTAACAGAATCTTTAATCTAATGAAATATTACAAGTACTAAAACTACAGTGAATTTACTTATCTATATGGCAAAATTAAATCGTTACTTCTAAAATTGTTACTTTAAGTAGTAGTAAGATTGATTTACAGACGTTGTAAGGTTACAACATCGATGCTACAGTTATTTCTAATACTAATCTATAACCACAAGCTTCTCAAATAAATAAAACTAATACAAATAAGCTCTTTTCAATGGCACCATTGGGCCCCTTTGCTGTAAAAAAACAATGTTATTTATGATTAGGCCATGAGGGGTTTCGTAATTTACAGCAGGAATAATCAGAGTAGATTCAGATGAAAAAAGTGTCACCTGAATTTAAATTGGCACGTTATTAATGTTGAATATTAAACAAAAACACTAAATTACGAACGCACTATAGAAACTTTGTACTTGCAAATGGCGCGTCACAGAAATATTTACTACAACAACAGTAATCGCAGGTCCACTTATAATTTAGAAAGCATTTTAATTTCCCGGGCAGAAGAGGAGGGATGAGTTCTTACAAGTACTTTGTCGTTCACACTAAAGTTGTAACATGTTTAATTTGATCAGTATTTATTTGCGTTGAATTACGAGGATAATGCGCTAAGCGTGCCTAATTCTTTATTAAGGACCCATATAGTACATAACGGAACGCTTCGTTTTAATAATCTTCTTGTAGTACAATATCTGTGTGGCATAAAGTTATTTTGTAGAACATCTCTAGTAATCTTATTCCTTCGTATTTCCCCACCTCTAACGTCGCTATCGTTCGTTTCTGGCTTTGTTCGTTAGTCGCTCCCTAGCAACCAATTTATCAAGATGTTTTCTAGGCTAGAGGCATGCGACCTTCGGTTGAATTACTTGTGTGAGTGGTTCAAGTCATGCTAGACTTGGATCAATTTCAGTAACTTCTACTAACGCGCGCCTACGAAAAACGATAGAAAAGGACAAGTGAAGATTTTGGTTTTGTAAGTTGTATGAGTTTGTACAAAAACATGAGATTGCAGACATGTGGCCCTAATTGCTGTTACCCCAGGAAATAGTTTATGGTGTTGCTCCGGAACGAATGGAATTTCTGTTCGGATTTGTCTAGGAGAATCAGAGACAGTTTGGTTCGTTATTACATTTAAAATTTTTTTGCATGTGTTTAGAATGTCGCTAGCCTTTGCTAAACAGACGATCATATAAAAAGCACAAAAGTTGCTATGTTTACGAACATATGATCTGTTTCATTTTCAATTATTGTTGAACTAGTTTTAAAAACCGTAGAAAAAATTTTTGTCAGGTTAGATTTATATAATTGTAAGCTTTGTTCCATTTGGACTTCAGATAAATTTCAAGGTATATTTTTGACGTTATACTTTTTTGTGATGTAGCAACATTTGACCGATGTTTGCCGTGAAAGCAGATGTTTCGAGCAGCTTTCCTAAAATTCAAATTAAACTTTCTTCAATCTTGAAGTTAGCTATTATTCGCAGATAAATTATAAAAACTAAGTATAAAAATTTAAATACACGCTGCGTACTAATTATGAAACTGTAATCTACCTGATAAGATCTGCCCAGGATAGAAATGATAATTCAATGCATTGTGTTTACGAATTATTTTGATCAAATATTTAAAACATGCTTATGTTTAGTGAGCTGTCTTTTGCTTTGAAAAGACAAAATTTTGATTTTGTTATAAACATTATTGTTGAGAACTTTTTGCCTGTTAAAAAGTTTTGAAGTTTTAAAAGAAAGTTTCTTTTACTTCAGTAAACAATTAGTTAAACTTTGAGACTTTTATTTTGGTCAAATGCGATCAAATCTGATAACATAAAGGTAGAATTTTTGAGTAATAATTTTGTGCCAATACCATATTGGATAAACATTTTTTTATTTTTAATACTTTTATAGGACACAAATGGTGTTCTACATTTTTTTTATTTAATCTTTGTAATTTTTTACAGGAGCTGCGTCTTATTTTTATAAGACAGGTTTTTGTTAACGAAAGCGATCGTTTTATCTTTGGGTTTCTACGTCCGCCCTTAGAATTGTGCTTTGCTTTTATCGTGATTATCTCAGGACTTGGTGGCGCCTATTAAACTTAGTTTAGCTTTGGTTTGCAAACAAAATTCGACTTACCCCCCATTTCTTATTGCTCTACCCAGGAATACACCCCTAACTATGTCGAAAGATTTTTGTGCACAGGCGCCCATTTAAAAAATTAAGTTTCACTAGCGCCCATCATAAAAAATAAAAATTCGTATCAAAGTGAGTGTAATGCTGTGGATATAAATCCTGTACTTTTATGAACCGTATTCTATAAATATCCTTTAACATTATTTAATCAGTTCCCTATTTCTAATGTTTATCAAAGCTAAAGCTCGTTACAACCACACAATTTTCTTGTCTGATCTTACTTTAGGCTACCTTGTGGAAATTACGCCGGCGGAAGTAGTACTTCAAGTTCGTTCCCTTGAATGCATTTTTGCATAATTTTCCGGTATAACACGTACTGTTATTACTTACAATTTTAGCA
This sequence comes from Platerodrilus igneus, assembly GCA_036346225.1. Lineage (NCBI taxonomy): Eukaryota > Metazoa > Arthropoda > Insecta > Coleoptera > Lycidae > Platerodrilus > Platerodrilus igneus. The sequence goes on from JARFIW010000791.1 coordinate 12,837,960, forward strand.
GGTTTCATTATACCGACAAAATTCTATGGCGTAAACATCGTAAAACACTCCTAGTAGTGATCTTTTTTAAGGCATATAATGCAGCATGCTTGCTGGATACATCGACTACTACTAAAATATGTTTGGAACTACAACAAAACCATAATAGAGACCCAAATAGACCGATTGAAACTAATGAATTAGTCCCATCTGGTAGAATACTTCGCATCTCAACATAGCAAATTGACATAAGCTTTGTTTTTAGACAAAAATTACAGCTGGCTACCTCCTTCCTGATAATTTTTCTCGTTTGCGAAGATGTATAGAGGCAGTGTGACAAGTCATAAATTTCAGTCGAAGTATGAATCTGCAATTATAATTAAATAAAGTATTGTATCAATTGTTATAATGTATAAGTTTAATATCTACGTATGAAATTTAGTAGTAAGTATAGTGTAATTAACGCAATAAGAAATAAATTAATCTTAGCGAACATTGCAGTAGCTATCATTAGTGAACTTTGTAACGGTTTCTCAGTATCTTAAAAATTTTCTCTATATACTAGTACCTTATCTTGGACCGAATAAAAACCAGAAAACTGAATCTGGTTACAATATATTCAGAATGTTGGTTTTGCCTTAGGTATATATTTCTATGTAACTTGTATGTTAATTTTAATTAGATAAGCCATTTAATAAATTATTACAAGTTTCTTCGTGTAAATCAAATAAATCAAATTTTAAAACACTTTCCTAGTCTCTAGTGTAGTAATTAAAGATTCTAATGAAAAATTTTATTCATTGCAAGAGTTAATTTGCATCATTTTTAGCGTGTGTAAATATTCTCAAAAAACTTTTACAATGTTAAAATGACAAGGAGCATAATGCTTTAATCATAAATACCGGTTGTAAACAACAGGTGTTATAAGTGTAAATATTCCTAGTGTATATTTTGTCAACATTTTAGTAAAAAGATTTAGCATTTGTATAACTTTCAAAAACTTAATGATAACAAAAAAAACACGCTTAACTGTTACGGGTTCTAGTAAATTCAAATATAAAGGGTGTAGACAAATAACACGTTCTTAGTATTTGTTTACAAGTTTGAAAGTTGTTAATCGAGGATTTTTGAGTAGCGTTGTGTTAATTGGTAGGCAAGTTCAACCGTCGCTTTAGCATATAACGTGCACGAAATAACATTTCGATTCTACGAAAAGTATTGGACGGTTAAACAGGCAAGGAGCGACATACATTAAGGAAAGATTGTTTATAGCACGTATTAGAATGAGATGAAGATATCAGGCATTAAGTGTTTGTTTGACTTGGAAAGGAAACTGTGAGATAAAAAAAGATTAATAGATTGTGTATTTATAGGAGTAAGATGAACATATTCTGTATATTATTTAGAGTGGTTGATTTCATCAAGCGCAGATGAAACTTGCTTATTAAGAACAGAGAAGGATTATTGGATTTCATATATAGAAGGGAGAAACACGATAATTTTAAGATTGTTTAGAGAGGGTAAATGTTATTTTGGGTATAACCAAACGTGCATATGGTGTAAAAAGGATAGAGGATGCAGAACACATTGAGACAACTCGTGGTAAGAATATGAAATATGGAGTGGGCACGAAGTAAGAAAGAGACAATTTTCGTATGTAGGTTACAGTGAGACGACTTTAATACGTGTATTATGAGGTGCGTGTGATAACCAAGGAACTTGATAATATAGTTTTACTAAGTTTTCAAATGTATTCGTTCTGTATCACCCACTCCACTCTCCGACGTTTTTGAACTAGTCCGAAATCTAATTTGTTTGGATTTCGATTCTACCATTCTGTCCCCTGATTTGTTGCGGTATTCGGTGCAAGCAATTCTCCTTACTGACTTTGCTGTTTTATTTCGTGTTTGCACGGAATACCGTAACGGATTACTCTGTTTAAAATCGTATTTAATATTTATTACCTTTATGTTAGCGTGGCTGCAAGCCTTAGTCAAGATTGTAACTAGTAATGGCAATACAATCGCACCGGTGGCGTACAAATACACCAACACACGTCATAATAGAAATGACTTATCTGTATTAACCTTATCCAACTTATGTCCTTGCTTTTCCTTACTTACCTATAATACTTGTTTGTTCCTGGTTTTAATTTTGTTGATTAATAAGGAGCTACACTGCAATTGGTTGTAGAGAGGCCTCTGAAACCCATAGGACCCCAGCATACCTAGTTAGGGTAACAATAAATAGTAATATCTCCCGCGCGACAAATGCCGTAATATAAGGATTCAGTAATTGGTTCTATGATAAGCTAACTATCTAGAAGCATAAAGTTATGATTGATTTATTCATTGAGTTATTTGTTTATTTTGTATTGTAAAAATAGTGTAATATTATTACGCCCTTGGTACGGAAACGCGCTGAATTATATTAACTTTACCTGTCTAATTGACAATTAACAAGTTTCTTACAGATAAAAGATTTATTGATTTTATAACTAGTTTGAGTAGTTCTGACTAATAACCAATAATCAGTGGCTAAAAGCACCGGTTACTCCCAATCAATTTCAACAAGCCTGAAAGCTTTTAGTTGGATTAGAAGTGTTAATAGAAATTGATAGTTACCAACACTTTTTACTCAAAACAACAACTTTTAGATAAAGCAACATTGAAGTTTTAAGCGCATCTATAAACAAGTGAAGCACTTTAGGATTATACATTTCATGTTGTTTGACATAAATAGAAATTGGAAATTGGTTTACGACAGTTTAACAATCACATAGGGATCTTATCTCTGTACCCGGTCAACATTGAACAGGAGGTTTGTGACTACCCCCAGTTTTATTGAATGTAGAATTAGGGGTCAGTATCTAACCCTAGCTGTTTCATAAACATACACATTGCTTTATTATTTTTTATCGGATTGCTGTCGTATTTCATCAACGCGTTGTTGCTTATTTTGCATATAACCAAGAGAAACTTAAAAAAAGAATATAGTTTTATAAAGTACACTAAGTATAAATAAGTGTGCTAAAAGTAGTCACACAAGATTTGTAGAAGATTACATTATATTGTTCAGAATACATAAGTCTTGGACAAACGTATTTTACATATTTAGAGGATGCCTGTATGTACCTTCGATCAGCTGATATAAGACAACAGCTTTCTTTATTTTTGATACAAAAATTAATGGAGTTGCAATTCCACTTCGTTTACAATGAATAACCACATCTAGACGAGACTTTTTGTTGACATTCTAAACCAAATATCTTCAAGATTGTAATTTGCATGTTCTGCAAACCTTTTACTTGGAACCAACCGCAGCGTTGCTTTAGCATAACTACTCCCTAAATCTTTTAAAAACGCCCTTTGTCAAGATTTACGTTTCTGGTTTTCACGCGGCCAATCTGTATTCGCTTTGCTAAAAATAATGAGTAGTTGAATGCAACAATATCAATTAAATTGAAAGAGTATCCGCACCAGCCTTTGTAGAATTGTAATATGCAATAGTTTCTGGTTTTTTATTCCGTACACAGACAAAACAATTACGACTTTTTCGTTTTGGGCACATAACTAACTTACGTTTTATTTTCCCTAATGGAAAATCCTATGGTCTTTGGAGCTGCATATGTCAGAGTTTCTTGTGTCTCTTCTACTGGAACATCTTTTTTACTACCGAGTGTAGTTTCAACAACAGCAATTTTTTTCCAGTTCAACTGCTACAAAAAGTAACGCGAATCAGGCATCAGTTGCAATAATACGACCTGTAATTTACAACATTTCTAATGCTACAAGACAGACATATGTAGCTACTTGCTAATCAGACAGTTGTTAAATACTATGAGGAAAAATAAATTCTTAAAATAAAAGTGCTACAACCAAATAGCCACGTAGGCACTAGTTAATCCTTTGTATAGAACCAACATTTGCAATGATAACAGCAAAATCAAAATAAATTTGTTATTTACATAGAGAAATATTTGGTACGATTACAACTTAATAGAAATTACAATTACTGAATTTGCATACCATAATGACATCGATTTAGTATTAATCAAAGCACTCAACAATAGAATACTTTATTATGAACAGAAAACTTTCGGATTGGTTACTAGTGTGCGTATTTCTTAGCAAGTATAATATTTTGGTTAGGATGAATTTTTTGGAAAAAATGGTTTTAAAATCTGAGGTAAACATATATAAGAGTTGATTTACTTTGAAGGGGATTGTTGCATTAACTGTGAGATAATAAAGATTTAAAATAACCGAGTATTACAAAATAAGCACGAATATTAATATTATAATTAACAAGCATTGCGAAGTGTGTTTGACTTCGCCAATTTTAAAATCATAAGTATATCTGTATTAGGGTATTCATTGGTGGCTTAGCATGTTACTACAATTATTTCTTTGATCATTACTTCAAGTATTAGTTCATTTTAAATTCAATAGATCATTCTAAACCGTACTGCTATTATTTGCATTAAGTTATTTGGTTTGATTTTGCTGCAATAGAATTTATTACAAATTGAGTTTTAGTTTAGACCATATGTAAGTTTTGGGTAATTTTGTTCGAGTATCAGTCCTTGAAATTGAGGCCTGTGTTCAAAACTGGGAAGCATTGGAGGACTGTTAATCTCAAATTTACTCGAGGCTCCTATGTTTAAGAGTCTGACTAGTTATAGGGATTTGTGTTTCTTTGTTAGAAACCTTTTGAAAACTTTATTGAGGAATTTTGTAGCTGTATAATTTAATTAATTCAAAGATTTATTTGAGAAATAGTTTGTGAAGAAGGGCAATTTACACGCATTTTTATTAAAAAGGTATATTTTTGGAAAACTAATTACGGTGGAAAGAGTACGCTAACCTTGGAAGGTCAATGTAAGCATATACTAACTTCAAGTTAATATTTGGTAAACTGTTTTGCAATTTTTATTTGATGTACAGAGCAATAGTTTTAATTTTTATGTTGTCATTACCTGTGAATATTTGTACTCTAAAAGTTTTACTAAAGTTTAATATACCAATTTATTTGAGAAAGTGGTTTCTTTCATCCATATAGGAGATTCTGCGACTGTTGTTTGCAGCAGTTACTTCAAAATCATTGTAAAGAGTTGGCGCTCAATTCTTGGGGATATTCAACATTCCATATCACAGCAGAAAATTGTTGATCCGTCTATAGTGGTTCGATTCCACAAAAGTGACTCGATAAAACTGATGATTCAACTGGAGTAGGTTAAAAAAATTTATTATGTTAAATTTATTTTTAAAAACCTTTTATAAAATGAAAGAAGGAAATAGCGCGAAGAACTGCTGAGATCTAAAGGGATGTTGATTGGGTCCCATAATAGTTTTCTTATTGGGGATGCACAAAACAAAAGGATAGAAGATCCTAATAGTCAAACAAAAAAGTGAGCTTCAAGAAAAAGTAGAACCCAGTATAATGGACATAATGAGCTTCCTAACAAAATCAGGAAAAATCCAGTTGGTATCTGGAAGCGCTATGTGAATAATTCCATCAAAATTTTAAAAGCAAGACAAAATCAGGAAAGCTAACCGGCATCCGGAAACGTTAGGTCAACGATTGGGTCCGAAATTGGAAAAATTAAGAACAGTTCTATCAGAAAATAAAATTAATAAACGATAAATTCGATAATTTTACGTTTCTCATTTGACGCGAGATTCAAGAAGTGGTTGGTTAACTTGCGTATAACAAAGGCCATAATAGTAATAAATACGAGGTTCGATTATGTTGATCGTACTATGAGTAAATCACAAAAAAGCGGACAGAATACTAGATTGGCATGTAGTAAAGTTGGCAAAAATCTTAATAAACTGGAGGCGGAGGTAGATAATTTGAAAAATGGAGCAGGACAAGCTCATGTAGATAATGATAGGTATAGTAGTAATATCGTTTTTTTGAACAATTTTCTGAATTTTATGGATATGGAAAATTAATTTCAAAATATGTTTACATAACTTAAAAATTATAGTGGCAACTATTGGAAATGTTCAACAGAAAAATTGAATGTCGTACGAGTAATGTTAAACAGCAATGTGGAAATTCTATTTAGTTTGGTAGAAACGGAGATAAAAGCGTTTGGGGAATTTAGAAGGAAGTTTTTGAACTTTAAGATGGGAGTGGTGAACAATACAAAGTCAGGGGTAACTTATTAATGGGTAGATTCAATAGCGACCATGCACAGACGAGGATACGGTACCCCATAAAAAAATTTAGTCTCATAAAACAGTTAGGCACCGTACCAGACAACAAGCAAATAGTGAAATATCTAGGGAACCATTTTGAACAAGATGTGAGAAAATACGTGATACTATTGGATGTTACAGATAGGATTTTTTTTTTAGTACCTCAGGAGATATGACAATTTGGAACAAATACAACGACTAGAGAACATGAACAGGGGCAACCGCATAAATAATTTAGGTTAAACTTGCAAACAGTATAACAAAATGATTGGACGAATGGTAGAAGTTGAATACCGAGAGATATTTACAAAATTAAGCTTAATAAGACAGGGATACGGCACATAGGGAACCTTTGAGACAGGAACGCACTTGGTAAAACAAAAGACAGGAACGTCCTTGCTCTAATTCTAAAACCGCTTGTTACTCTTTGTATAAGCTATGTAATATCGGTCTGTCCCTATAACTCATTCCAATTTTTTTAGTATTTCAAACGTTTTCTCCCATTGTGCGCTTTTAAATGCTTTTTCTAGATACGAACCTTATATCATCGATATTCAATGGCAAGCGAAGGGTGTAAGTATCCTGAAGACTACTAAAATGCCCTCCCCTTAGACATTTGTCAAATCAATAATTTTTCATTTGCACCTTTCACATAATTAGCATTTGTTGAGAATATTGCAAAACCCATACCTGGAGTTGTTTGCGATAATTATCAGGTTTGAATACAATTACTTTTTTCTTCATTAGGTTTTCGTTCTATAATTGGTTGGACGCATACCTCCAATGTTTATAATGCGTTCTATTATTCTATTTCTTCTATTTTTTATAGTTCCCAAAATTTCTTTCTTCCCCTACTATTTCTATTACCTATTAGTTTTTAACTTCATCTCTCCATGATATCTTTATAATACGTTTGTAGTACCACATTTCAAAAGATTATATTCTTTTCCTGAACGCTTCTACTATCCACGTTAAAGCCGTACCGGATTGTGCCTCACACAACTTTATCCTTGTTTCTACGATTGCTGTCTTTGAGCATAGTAGTTGGTTATTCTTGTTAAACGGAGCACGGTCTTGTGTTAATATTCGATTAAATCTTTATTGCAATATTTGACTTTCTAGGTAGCAAAAATGCTTAACCTCCTGTAAGTTTTCGTTTCCTCCCTGTATACTGGGTTTTCACTTATTTTTCCCTACTTTCACGTACTATTACTTAAGTTTTACTTTTGTTAATTTTCATAACGCATCTCTCTCTCTCTCTTTGTCTCTTAGTACTATTCCATTTCAGTAAGAGCTGCTTATACCTCCTCATTGCTAGATGCTAACACCGTTATATCAGCTACAAATCTAAGCATATCAACTGCTTGTCATTCCATAATGATTCCAAATGCCATCATGCATTTATCAGTATTCTATACCTCTTCGATAAAAATTTTACAAACAAGAACTTTTTACAATCTCATAAGCTTGTGACGGTCCACAATTCTTAATGTTCAACAGAAGATGGAAGTTCTCAGCTGACTATCCACAAGTATTTCGAATACCTGTCGGATGCCGAAATTCAACTAGCAGACGGCACACACCCAGAGAAAATACAGATATCTATCGGTGTTTAAACTGCATTGCCAGTCCATAATTTTCAAATTATAAAATAATACTGTTAATCCAATACGAATTAATTACATTGCTATTTTTGATGCTTTTTAAATCTAAGTCATTAATTTCTATATTTCATAAATATGCAGTGAATTTCTGTACTCTAAAATTTATGCCTAAAACGTAAATACCTTAAAGTTACCCTGTAATGAATTACTTAATAAAAACGTATATAAATTTAATAATACCAACCATTACTGAAGAAAATCAAAGAGGTAATAAAACACGTTTTCTTAACTAAGGTCGAAGGTAGAACGTAGATTTTCTGTGTTCAAAACTTGACCAGTTTGTAACTGATCACATATACTCGAGTGTCTGGAAACGATCGACCTCGTGAACCTTAAGCAATAGATTACGAGTAGCAAAATGTTAGTTCGAAAACGCAAAAAATTGTAAACAAAAACCCTATAAAATATTTGACCCACGTGTTATACTTATTGTTAAATGTAGATTGATGAACGCTTTAAAATAAATACTGATATATCAGGCAATGACTACATTTATAGGTTGCCACAGGCTTTAGCTTAAATTTGTCAACGCCTAAAGTATATTTATAAGGTTTTGTTGATACCTAAACTTTAACTACAGTTTAACAAAGAAGATCAATGATATACGAGAAGATGCTTGCTATTAATTATATTTTTTAAGGGTGATTTGTTGTTGCATTGCGTATAAGTAGTTATATGCTTATGATTGACATTTTGTGGTTATAGAAACATCATCGAAGTAACAAAAACTACAACCGACACTTTAAGAGGTGATCATTTTCCTTTGGCTTATCAGTTTATTTATCCTTCTAAAATGTCACATATAATAATTATTATAAGTATTAATAAACAATTAAAGAAACGATACTGCGTAAAACGCTAACAAACTACTCAAGTGTCATTTCCCAAATTGACTGTTAGGCTCAACTGCATACTCCTAAATACAACCTTCTTTTAACCTAACTGAACCAGTCTTCTAATTAATAATTTGCAAGTTTTGCGCCCAAGATAATTATGGGACCTTGCGTCGCTGTTTAATTTTAATATTTCATTTCATTTTGTCTTATTAGTATTAATAAATTAACGTTTTTCTTTTGATCTAGAGTATATTGTTTTATAACAGGTGGTCATGTTTGTTGGAGAGGACAGTCCTTCTTGGGTTTGTATCGCTAGGTTCTTTGTATTATTTTGTATTTTATTTTCTTTTACGTGATAGGTGCGGTCATCATGCCACGCGTAGGATCACGGAGGGAGGGCGGCTCCGTGACGTAGTTGGTATGCGTGTGACTACTATGTCTAAGGTCCCGGGTTCGAATCCCGACACGCACGTTAAAGATCCCTACCTTGCTTGAAACAGCAAGGGTTCGGCAAAACTACAAATATATCAGGTAAAAAAATTCGCTCCCTGGCCAATGTAGTACCTTCGGGTGGAGCATTGGAAAATCACATGTAAGGTGGGATCACGGAGCTAGCTCCTTTACCGTGACAATCCCTGTGGCGCCTTCCGAGTATAAATGGTTCTTACTGTTTCTTATTATTGTGTGTGCACACGCCACTCCCCGAGAACCGCTAGCTGGAGCCTGATAGTTTTTTACACCCACCGCTTCCGCTTTTTCTTATTTCTTTTTCTTTGTACACGTTGTCCTATCCTATTTTCTAATTTTAGCCCTACTTTCTTTGGGATTAATTGTCAGATTTCATATTTTTCATTTTTCTCTCCTCTCAAAACCGGTGTGTAACACAGGATATATTGAAATTTTATTTTGCAAGTAAAAATTGGAAAAGCTTTTGATCTGACAACTTAAAATACTCTGCTCGAGGACTAGTAAACGTAAAAATAAAGCGCGACTTAAAAAGTTGCTTGCAAAAGTATACATGACATTGTGCTAAAGAGTCATAGCCAATCTGACCATGGTTAGGTTTGACTTTAGGAAAGGCTGATTAAAACTTGTTATTTTTAGAGTAAATAATGAGTAAAGTTAGACGGCCGGTTTTAATACGCTTATCTAAAGAATAGGAAAACTCATTTAGTAGTGAACGAGTAATGCATAAAGGAAATTGGTTAAATGTTACTTTTGTTCGTAATAAGAATTTACGTTTTATCGCACAAACATCGAGAACAATTAAGATGTTACCAAACTTCTCAAAGTTTTTTTCCGCTTCTCCCAATACTCGTTCAAAATTAGTGGCTTTAGCTTTTAACTAACGTATTTTGAAGGGCCAAAGTAAAATCTTTCGCAAGTACTCAAATTATTGCTTCTAATTAGGGCTCCTTTTAAGCTTCTTTTTGTAGTTTTATAAATCGATTTTTGTAGGCAGCACCACGAAGTTATATTTTAGGAAAGGCCGTCTTTAATGCATCGCTTTTTATAAGCGTAATGGTTTGTTTACGAAAATTGATGAAAGATACACTTTTAATTTATATCAGTTTTTTATATTAATGAATCATTTTATTTGATCTTTTGATGTTCTGTGTGAAAATGAGTTTTAATTCTCTAAAAGCTTTTTTAGTCGTGTAGCCGCTAAAGATACTCCTATAGTAATTTACTGATATAGTTCTATTGGCAAACTAAACACAGTTAATTTAACAACCCTATTTGTTTCTAATTGAACAACTGCACGTATGTTTATCTGAAGGACTAGACTTAAAATCTCTTCTGTCTAAGAAACTCATTTTGTTAATTCTACTACTACTAAGCTTAATTGCAAAATGATCCCAATCGTTTCTCAAGTTTCATTTATCTGTATTAGCATTTTAAAATAATCTCTCAAGAAGAATCCCCTTCTTTTCTTAAGTCTTCCTTTAATTACAGAGACCAACACGATTCCTGGTCTCTGGCGAGCGTATTTTATGCATTTTGGCCACTGGAATCGATTCTGCACTCAGAATTTTCGTATCACCCTTAGGTATTAAGATATTTGTTACAGAAAGTACACGTTATTTATTATATTGTAACGAACCTATTCCGGCGTGTGACTTATAATCAGAATGTAAACGGCGTTGTAGTTTCTAGTAAGGGTTGTAAAATCGCTGGAAGGGTCGACTTAAGATACATAGTTGCCGCGAACAGAATGAGCAGCAGTTGATATCTTAAACGTGTGTACATATAGTATCTTACTGTACAGTATACGTTGCTGATAAACTTTATAGAATGTCGCAAAAGTGTGTAAATATAACGGATACGTTTTGGTGCGTGTTTGGCGAGTTTTTTTTACCATAAAATCTCGCAAAAACTAAATAACTGCGTCAATGTTGTATTCAAAGGGTTAAATTTGGGGTAAACAATAAAATTTCAACCACCCTGTATAGAGAAAAGAACAAATTATTTACGCGCAAAATTTATTTAGTTCACTTAGGGAGAACAGACAAGTATTGACGTATTTTTATAATTAATAATTGAAAGATTAAAAGTACATAAAGAAAAATAGTTATAAAGCAAATAGAATACGCATAATTAGTTTTAATTTAGTTTAATTCAACACGTAAAAGCATAAGGAAACCCACTAGGGTAAGAAAATCAATAATTCCAAGGCAAAAGTTTTCGTAGTAACAAGCAAACATCAGTTTTATCTGATACGACAAAGTATAAAATCTAAGAGTTGTTGTGTCAAACGGTCAATAATTAACAAACACCTGCGTTTTTAAAAAGGTTACATTCGTCGAAATTATGAGCATATTAAGACAGGACTTCGCAGAAAATATTTTCAACCGTCAGTTTGGGTCGAACAACAAGCTAACAAAGTTCTTAAAGAGCAAGGAAAATGCACGATCGGTTATATACTACAGAAAGAGAAAGAGATAAAAGCGTTGATATTGAAAACGCACTTTCCATATACACGTGGAGTGGAGATGAGCTGTCAGCAATATCGATTTTCTATAACTCAAGTGGGGTTTTAAACGCGACAGCAAACATGCATCAGACAGAGATAAAGATAGTTTAGGCGGGATTTGTGATGACAGATAATATTATCATTGGTTAAGAACCGACAGTTTTCCAAACGTAGACACACGCGACAGGTGGGAACGCTTTCGGATACGTACGGCACGTAGACGGAGTAAATTTCAGGAATTTTCAAAACGGTTGTATCAAAATTTGTAGAATTTAAATTTGAAAATAAAATTTTCACGTGAAGTGTGTCCTGGGGTAGGATTTTGAGACAATATAAATACTGAATGGAAATTATTAAGGCTCTCTTGTCTCTTGTCTTCTCTGCGCTTCTATTCCACTGTACTATAATAAAGTACTCAATGCAGACCAACAGTATAGTAGAGTTTTTTTTGTGAGTACTAGATGTCTTAATAATACAGTAAATGTAGGGTTAGCACATGTAACTTATCAGTAGCGGCCTTCTATTTATTAACGCGAAATACGTGTAGTGTATATTAAATTAATAGAGATCCGGCTACTGCTATACTAAGCTAGAAAATCAATAAATGGAAGTATAATATATCTGGGGTAAGCATCACAAACAACCAAGATTTTATGCTGATATGAAATGGTACTATGGAACGAGGCGCTTGGCTCGCAATTGGGGTTATTGTCTGTGAACCCGCTGAGTATCACAACGCATGGTCACGAGATGTTCTGGTGATAGTCGTCGAAGGAATGGAAGCCTGAAGCATTTTCCAAGTAATTTATTTGAAATTCCTGTTGTCTGATAAACTTTTGTGAAATTTTGGTGCTGTGTGAGTGAATTTGGGGTTTATTTATGGTTATATAAACTTATTGGAAAAGATACATGTACTGGACAATTTATTGGGGTTAAATATTGAAATGGGTATATTTAAAACTTATAAAATTTTATTCTGAGTATAAATTAGATAGTAAAGGGTAAACGGGTCTATTAATTTTGTATTAATTTATGCAAGGTAAAAGGCATATACTAAATAAACTGGGTTATTATGAGCTCACCATACTCCAGTGTACAGTCAATTTAGGGTAATATGTGGGGCCCATCTACTCATATTGTACTGAATTTGTTTGAACATAATTAGAAAATCAAAGACTTTAAAAACATATCACATTTGAGTTTGTAATTAGTGTATCGACTGATCTTTTATCCATGTGAATAATTTGTCTGTAAATAGCGGTAAATAAAAAATTGTATGATTGTTGTATTATTTGGTGATTTTATTGAATGGTGTGCGAGTGTGAAGGAAGAATGGTTGTATATTTAGGTATCCGAGAAGAGGCACAGCTGAGCTAACCAGAGAAGCTGCTGAGGATTTTTGAAGCAGAAATAAACGGGTAAGCAATTTTTTTATAAAAAATTGTGCATTTTCGAAAATTATTTGATGACACTGGTGAAGCAGAAAACCCGTAATACCCGAGTCCACGGCAATCTTATGACGGCCCAACGTTGGGGCTCGATCCACGATACCATGGCAATATATATATATATATATATATATATATATATATATATATATATATATATTGCTGTGACAATGTTGCACGTTGAAGCGTCACCAAAAGAATGCTGTGTCGTTTTGATGCACCACTAAAAGTGTACTGTGATGCACATACAGCAAATCGTAAAATTTAAAATTGTTGACCTACCTTTCTTTCTAACTTTAATTTGCTTGGCTAATTTAATGAAATTGACGGAGCAATATCATAAAGCATTTATATAGTATGAAATATTTTCTCACATACAGAAGCATGTAGAACATTTACAACATCGTTTTTCAAACATAAACTTATTCTCAACAAGTACTTGTTTACTTAATTATAAAAATGTTTCTTATCTTATTTAGGTTTAAATTTACAGCAATCAATCTCTTCTCTTACGGATAGTTTACCTGGTTTTTATTTCCACGCTTGTTAGGTTTGTTTGGCCAAAAGAATCCTTGACAGATAATTTCTTAAAAAGGTCAGAGTGTTTTGGACTTCGTTCATAAACTTCCTAGTAAATACCTTTACAAAAAAATTATTATTAGAAGTTATTCTACTTTAGATTTAAATAACAAATGCCCAAATATCAGTTACAAACAATGTTTGTAAAAAATTGTACTTGCAAAAATCTTTAAGGGCTTTTCCAAATTGTAATCAACGGTATTTAATATTTTCGGCTTCTATTGACGTGAAATCACCGTTTACTAAATTATGCATCATCATCATTAGGTCTTCAGTCCTGGAACTGGTTAGACACGTACCATCATTGTTTCCTATTCTAAACTAACCTACAGATTTCCCTGAAATTTGAACAGTCTGCATCTATCACTATCTGATCTAGGTCTACATCTACCTCTTTTTCCTATCTCTGCTTGTAATATATCCCATACTATTCCCCAAAATGCTTTAGAACGTATTCCGCCCTTCTATTTCTTTTTTTCCCCAGATATCCTTGTTTCCCTACTATTTCTATAACCTATTTGTTATTATCTTTGTTTGTCCATGCTATCGTCCTCATACATCTGAAGCACAGTATTTCAAAAAGCTGCTACCGTTTTTCTGTCCGCGTTTCAGACTGCCCGTATTTCATAGGTATACTGTGCTGTGCTCCACACATATGCTTTCAACAATTTTCTTCTTGTTCTATGTTTGTTGTCTTTCTTCATAGGTACTGTTCTTTCTTGTTAGATACAGTTCGGTCACCTTCAATTGTTTTACAGTTATATACCCTATTTTTCCTACCTTCAGTGGTTGTGAAGGGAGGTAAGCAGCCTGTGGCTGCCAAATTCCCCCAACACTTAACCATTTCCCGATTTAATATATTTTCCAATATATCTCTTCGCACAGTCAACATTAGTTGCAGATATTTCGCAACCAACAACTAGTTGTTTATACTAATCATCAGATTTATCTGCGCTTATTTTTTCGTCATTAGGTTTTCCGTCTCAAAACTGGTTGGACACGTACCTGCACTTATTTATATTCTAAGCTAGACTACATAGTTCCCTGAAATTCTCACACAACATGTGTATACAGCTCGTTCCCCTTCTATTGTTTTCTAATTTTATGCCCTATTTCACCGAAATTCAGTGAAGGGGGTTAAGCAACCTGTGGCTACCAAGATCCCCCAACACTTAGACGTTTGCCGAATTAATGGTTTTCCTGGTTGGACACGTACCTGCACTTATTTATATTCTAAGCTAGACTACATAGTTCCCTGAAATTCTCACACAGCATGTGTATACAGCTCGTTCCTCTTCTATTGTTTTCTAATTTTATGCCCTGTTTCACCGAGATTCAGTGAAGGGGGTTAAGCAACCTGTGGCTACCAAGATCCCCCAACACTTAGACGTTTGCCAAAATAATGGTTTTCCAGTAAATCCTTTCACACTTAACATTATTCGAGAATATTGCCCAACCAATTCTTGTAGTTACTTATAATAATCATTATGTTTAAGCGCAGTTATTTTTTTCGTGATTAGTTTATCCATTTTGGGATTGGTTGGATGCGTACCTCCATTGATTTCTATTCTGGGCTAGCCTACACATCTCCCTGAAACCCCTACAGCCTACATCTTTTACTATCTGTGTGCAGTAGTCTAACCTAGGTCTGCCTCTTCTTCGCTTTTTTCCGATCTCTTCTTCTAATATATTTCGTACTATTCCCTCATGCCGTAGTATGTGGCCTATCATCCTATCTCTCCTATTTTTTACCGTTTTCCACATATTTCTTTCTTCCCCTACCATTTTTAGTACCTCTTCGTTCTTAACTTTGTCTGTCCATGATATCTTCATCATACGTGTGTAGCACCACATTTCAAAGGCTTCTACCTTTTTCTTGTCCGCTTCTACTGTCCAGGCTTCACATCCGTACAGTGCTGTGCTCCACACATATGTTTTAAGCAATCTTTTTCTTGTTTCTATGTTTGTGGTCTTTGAGCACAGTAGTTGCTTTTTCTTGTTAAATGCAGCACGACCTTGTGCTAATCTTTGTTTTATATCTTTTGTGCTTTTCCCATCTTGCGTTATTTGGCTTCCTAGGTAGCAGAAAGTTCGTGTTACATACTTGTATTCTTGTTTTTGATTTATTTTCCCCACGTTTGCATACTAGAACTTTAGTTTTAGTTTTGTTAATTTTCATACCGTATCTCTCTGTCAGAACCGTTTCCATTTCATTAAGAGCAGATTCTAACTCTTCTTTGCTAGACGCTAATACTGCTATAGCATCTGCAAATCTAAGCATATCAATTTTTTGTCCTTGCATAGTAATTCCAAATGTGTTCCTGCATTTGACAGTATTCATTGCCTCTTCTATGTACAAGTTAAAAATCAATGGGGATAGGGCACATCCCTGTCTTACCCCTTTCCTAATGTTTACTTCTCTACGTTCCTGCTCTAATTCTATTACTGCTGTTTGCTCTTTGTATAAGCTATGTACTATTCGTCTATCCCTATAACTCATTCCAATCTTTTTGAGTATTTCAAACATTTTTTTCCATTTTACATTGTCGAAAGCTTTTTCAAAATCTACAAACCCTATATACACGCTTTCCCTTTTTTCTATTGTTTTTTTATTTAATTATGCAATTATGCATAAAATCTCCATTTAAAAGCAGTAGTTACTAAAGTACATATTTGCGTAAATCTACCTTTTAATTGTTTAATAAATAAATACATAAATTTAATAAAATTTTTAGAGTAGCGTTATGTTGAAGAATTTTCTCTCTTCATTGTGTATAATTACATTTAATAATTTCGATTTTTATGCAGGTTACGTTTAAAATTTACTTGTTTATTCATTTGTTGCGTGCTGATTATTAATTATCATCTCTGCAATGCAATCTGCTTGTGACTTATTCAAAGTAACATTTCGCGACCGAATTCATGAATCAATTACTTTAATAAAATTTCTTAATAATGTTAATAATGTACAAAAATTATTTTATAGAATCTACTAGTACCATACGTTCCAATCGTCGCGTTTTTACCTCGCTAGCGCGTTCCACTTATTAGCGACGTGCGCTGCTTGTTTTTGTTAAACACCCAAGGATATTGTGGCGTTGCATACTAGTCCAGTCATTGCGGAAGGTAATAAATAATTTTTATCGATTTTTATTAAATTTTATGGGTTTTTAATGTTCCAGCTGCTTCTTGGAATAAATGTGTTGTTTATTAATTAAATATATACGTCGGTTTAAATACGAGTGACTCATCTTTCTTCTGAACGTTATAGGAATGCAAAATTAACTCCAAAGTGTTTTTATACAACCTGAAGGTTATAGTGGCGACTATTGGAGATCTACAAGAGAAAAATTTAACATCGTACGATCAATGCTAAAAAGCTAAGCACAAGTTTTGTTTAGTTTGGTATAAACGACGATAGAAACGTTTGGGAAATTTAGAAGGGAATTTTAAACTATAATATGGAAATGGTAAACAATGCAAAGTCAGGAATAACTTATTAATAGGCAGATTCAATAGCGACCATGCACAGACGAAAAAACGGTACGCCATAAAATAATTTAGCCTCACAAACCAATCAATTAGGCCCCGTACTAGACGACAAGCAAATAGTGAAATATGTAAGGAGCCATTTTGAACCGAATAATTGGAATTCTGCACTTACGAATTATAATTATATTATAAATTAAAATTTTGGAAAGCACAAACACATTTGCTATGATTGCTCAAAAATTATATTTTATTTTGTGACACCCAGTATAAGAGTTGCAAGTGAATACAAATGCAAATTTAGGATATAAATGACTTCAATGCATTGTGTATATAGTGCAATAATTTAGAGCCACGTGAGATAGATTTTGGGCCTTGAGAACTTCCTTTTAAAAAGTTTATTTCCAAAAACACATCTATAGAATTAATTTTATTTCATTCATTGCTAAATGACTTGTTTAATTTACAATTGACTTGAACGCTTATATCCTTTAAACCAAAGTGAATGCAATTGAAAACATTAAACGTTAATATTTAAATTAATCAATAATTAATAATTAAGAATGAGTAGCGTGAACACCTAACAATGTTAAAGTTATGAAGTTCGAAGATTGTCTGAGTAGATGAGCTTTCTAGATTTAACATGAAACTTCCGGTCTCACATCGTTCTGTGGGAAATTGCATTATTGCTTCTATGTTGTTTCTTTTTAATCATACAATACTTTTATTTCTAAGTAATTATAAATAAGCCTGCTTGGTAGCAGTTCATTGTTCCTTTTCTATTTATATCAACTTGCGTCTGTGTAACAAAAGAATTGTCTCTTATTCTATCCCTAATATGAACTTGGTTGACATTTATTATATTAGATTCCCTTACGCAATGTATCATTCTATATCTAAGACATAATCATAATATTTAGTTTTAAATACGTATTAATATAGAGATATACAACACGCGCTATAGCTTAAACTTCTCAATGCCTTGAGATTTGACTTGTTGAGGGGAGTCGGTGCAATTATATTTTTGAAATGGCATTTTTGTAAGGCTTCGTTCCCTAAATTTTAACCACAACTTGTAACAGATTAAATTTTTTTGTAACCAATACTATTGGTTAGGCAATGTATTCTACTTATTCTGATAGATAGACCACCATACATACATACATACCTTATAGGAACATGTTTGGTTGAAAACAACATTTTAGAAACCATCTGTGCTTAGGAGGGATATTATCTACTTGGTTAGATATGCGAGTTTTGTCTTCCTTTTTAATTTAAGTACTACACGAACTTGAGCTTAGCCTGAAAAGCTTTAAGTATTTAGGTGCTCTCAAGTTAGTTGGTTCACCTTGTAATATTGTGCAAAGCCGAAAGTGGGTAAGTGTACTTCGCTTTTATTAATTTTAAATTGCTAATTCTAATAAGGGTTTTTTCACTTCAGCACTTAATTATAGATCCACGAAAGTGACACTTAATTGCGAATTCACAAACGTGGTATTTATTTACGGGTTTACGCAACATTAAATTATTGCGAGAAGCACGCAATACTAATTTTTTTCCGGAAGCACGTGAAAATAATTTTGATCCTATATTATTCACGTTGGAATCAGAAATACATATGTTCTTAATAGAAGTCGTACATTGGTAATTCTAACACCTGAGTTTGGAATAACCCCAAACATTATTCCTTACCATTCTGAACACACTCTGCAGTGCCGCCATCATGAAGTTTATTGTTAGCAGCTGTCAGTACAACCAGTCTACCATACGTTTTGGTGATGGAATTGTTAATTATGCAAAGCCGTTAATCGAGTACGCTGTTCAATGGTGTTTTACAGCTTTTATTTGCATAGGTGTTGTCCTTGGTCGATCAATAATCGGAAGTTCTGGTTGAGACCCACAAGGTAACATCGCTATTCAACTTATTTATCAGGTGACAACAATTATCTACCTACCATACACGCAAACAGGTATTACCAATTTTATTCTTCCTATAATAGCAAAATTTTAATTTTATGCGTAGTTAAAACTGCCTGTAAAATTTTAAAACAGACATAAAATTTTATTAACCTAATTTTTTGCTGATTTATTACTAACATAGGGACTTCAAGTTTGTACACGTCATACAATTAAAACGAGCTCGATTTAAACACATGACTTCATTCCAAACTAAAATATTTGGCAATTTGTTTATGCCGTTTGCATTGCAGCAATTCTTTTTTTAATTTTATTGTCAATTGGCAACATTTCCCTCTGTAAATATTGTAAAAACAAAACATTTATTTATGTATAAATTTGGTTGTAAAATGTAAATAACATTGGTTAAAGAATTATTAATAATATATTTTTTTACTCACTAAAATAGTGGCAATGTGTTATTGTTTATTGAACTTGAATTAAATCAAGTGTATGGTTTTACTAGTAGGAACGACAATTCAAAGAACCCACTGCAGGCCTCGAGATAAGAGTGCAGTTCATGTCTATTTTAGCAAGAAAATTTTAACCTCAATAATTTTTTAGAAAGATAAATAATTAGAAAGGTTACAAACTTAACAAAGAAGATTATCTATATGCGAGATTATGCTTATTATTAATAACATTGTCTTATTTAAGTGTGGTTTATTGTTGCATTTTATATTAGTAGTTTTATGCCTATGATTAATATTCTTTGGTTATTGAAACATCATCGAAGTAACATAAGAACTACAGCTTGCCACTTTAAGAAATAAGTATTTTCCTTTCTTGTATCAGCTTTTACGCCCTCCGGAATGTCACATGTAATAATTATTGTAGGTATTAATAAACAATTAAAAAAAAAGTTATAAGGAAAATGCTAATAAGCCACTAAAGCGCCATCTACCAAAGTGTCTGTTAAGCTCAACTGCATATTCTTGAATAAAACCTTCTTTTAACCTAACAACCAGTCTCCTAATTATTTATTTGCAAGTTTAGTGTCCAAAATAATTATTGGAACTCATGTGCTTGATTAATTTTAATACTTCGTTTCGTTTTGTCTTTAGTATTAATATATTATGTTTTTCTTTTTTTTTTGTTTTAAAGTATATTACTTTATAACAAGTGGTCATGGTTATTGGAAAAGACAGTTCTTCTTGGGTTTGTACTGCTAGGTTCTTTGTATTATTTTGTATTTTATTTTCTTTCAGGTGACAGTACGGTTACCACGCTTTTCCGTTAGATCGTGGAGCCAGCTCATTTAACCTGACATCCCTGTTGCGTCTTCTGAGTAATTAGTTCTAATAGTGTGTGCCCACGTCACTCTCCGACCACTTTCGTTTTTTTCTATTTCCTTCTCCTTGTACCCTATCTTAGTTCTCAATTTTAGCCCTACCTTTTCCTGGATATTTTCATATTTTATGTTTTCACTCCTTTTTCCACTCTAGAAGCCGGTGTGTTACACAAAACAAAAAAAATTCATTTCGCACGTGAAAATTGGAATAGCCTTGGATATGACAACTTGAATTGCTTGGCTCTAGGACTAGTAAACGTAAAAATTGAGCTCGGCTTGAAACCTGACTTGCATAAGTTTACATGACACTGTGCTGAAGCGTCATAGCCAATCTGGTCATGGTTAGTTTTGGCTTCAAGAAAGGCTGATTAAAACTTGTTACTTTTAGAGTAAACAATGGGTACTGTTGTAAGGCCAGTTTCAACATGCTTATTCAAAGAATAAGCAACTTAATTTAGTAGTGAATGAGTAATGCACTAAGGAAATTGGTTAGCAGTTACTTTTGTTTGTAGTAAGAATTTGCGTTTTATCACACAAACGTCGAGAGCAATTAAAATGTAACTAAACTTCTCGAAGTTTTTTTCGCATCTCCAAATACATGTATAAAATTAGTGGTTTTAACTTTTAGCTAAAGTATTTTCAAAAACCACAGTAAAATCTTTCTCCAAGTTTTCAAGTTTTGCTCTTAATTAATGCACCTTTAAAGCTTCTTCTTGTAGGCCTTTAAATCAAACTTTATAAAAAGTAGCATGAAGTTATACTTCAGGAATAGCCGTATTTGATGCATCGCTTTCTATAAGCATTACGGTTGATTACGAAAATTGATGAAAGTTCTCTTTGAATTTATATCAGCTTTTTCATATTATTGGATCATTTTATTTTGATCTTTTGATGTTCTGTGTTGAAATAAGTTTTAATTATCTAAAAGCTTTTTTTAGTCGTGTATTGGCCAAAGATCTTTCTAAAGTAATTTACTGGTGAAGTTATATTGGTAAACTAGACAAAGTTATCACAACCCTATATGCTTCTAATTGAACAACTACACTTATGCTTACCTGAAGGATTAAACTTCAAATTTTTTCTAAACAACCCATTTTGTTAATTCTGCTGCTACTACACTTTATTTCAAATTTATCCTAATCGTTTTTCAAGCTTCATGTGTCTGTATTAGCATTTTAAAGTAGTGTCTCAAAAAAAGTTCCTCTTCTTTTCTTAAACTTTTTTTTAAATTACAAACGGCAACACGATTCTTGATTCCTGCTGTCTGATAGATATTTCTTACATATTATGGCAGTTGGAATCGAATCTACACTCAAAACTTTCATATCACCTTCAGATATTAAGATATTTGTTGCAGACGGTATACATCGTATAACAAATTGTAGCAATCAAAATCTGGCGGGTGACATTATTGGAATATAAATAGCGTTGTTGTGTCGTACAGGTTATAGAAATTGCTGGAAAGACCCGCTTGAGATACATAGGCGTCGCGGACAGGATGAACAGCACTTGACATAAACGCGTGTACAAATAGACTTTTTTGTACAGTATACGTTGCTGATGGGCTCTATAGAATATCACAAAAGTGTATAAATAAATCGGATACGTTTTGTTGCGTATGTCGCTAGTATACGATTAAATCTCACATGTACTAAATAACCGCTCTAATCAAAAAAGCTCACGAGCTTTATTTTGGATATACTAAGATATCAGGATAAACGTTGGATGCCACATATCATTTGCGCGACGTGTGCTGTGAATTTAAGACGACGGTTCAACGGTACCAGTAATCAATGTCTTTTGCAATGCCTTTGGTGTGGTGAGAACTTAAAAATCAGGTTGTAGACTGCTATTTCTGTTAACAAATCTATCTGGAATTTCGCTTAGGTCAAAGCACACTGTATAGTACCCAAATCTGCAATCCGCTCTCAGACCAATTCTCCAGAGCCAAAATTTATCTATCCCAAAACGTCCAAAATCATATACACTTGACAATGATATGAATGCTTCTGAAGATAATATTGTTGAACCCAGGGAAGAAAACACGTATTCTGATCTCCAACCATTTGATTTAGGTACTACACATTTACTTTTACACGATGACCTTAACGAATTAGTACATGATTTAAATATCTCAAAAGATCAAGTCAAGCTGTTGGGATCCAGGGTGCAAGTTTAGAATGTTTTATATGGTGATATAAATAATTCCACATATCAAAAACGTAAACAAGATTTTCTTCGTTCTTCTACATTGTATCATCGGTTTGTGAATGGGTGTAGATTATTTATTGATTCATCTACTTTAAGTTTGATGAGAGTTCTCCTCCGCAATAGAAATTCATACACCTCTGTTCCTGTAGCCCAGTACAGGGTAAACTTTACTTAAAAGATTAGGTATATAGAACATGCGTGGAGTATATGTTTTGATTTAAAGGGCATAGCACCATTCATAGCAACACAATTGCGTTGTATGAATTACTACTGTCGCGCTAGGAATGGGACAGCAAAACAGAGAATAAAAACTACTTTGCAAGAGGCTGGTAAATGCGAGAAAATACTGTAGTTGGAAAAAAGTTGTTACAAATCTTCCTATCGTTAATGCAAACAAAGTTTTGTTACATCTGCGCACAAAGTTGTGACTGATGAAAAACTTTGTCAACGCTTTAAATAATTATGGTGAAGATTCCAATATCTAAGAAAGAAGTTTCCAGACTAAATGATGCAAAATAAAAGAAGGAATTTCTATAGCGCTGCAAACTAGTCACATCAAGGAAGAAGAGTATATCCGATTTAAAGCTGATCGAGGTTGTGGCTGCTGCATGGAAATTATTCGAAGAGGCGTTTTCTAGTTTTTGGGAAATTATCATCAATAGGCCTTTAGTTATAGAACTGGTTGGACGCGTACCTCCATTGTTTCCTATTCTGAGCTAACCTACACATATCCCTGAAATTCACACAGCCTACATTTTTTCACTATCTGTGTACAATGGTCTAATTCAGGTCTACCTCTACCACTTTTTTCTTCTTTCTCGGCTCTTAATATATTATGCACTATTTCCTCATGCCTTAGTATATGTCCTATTGTCCTATCTCTTCTACTTTTTACTATTTTCCGCTTATTTCTTTCTTCCCCTATCATTTCGTGAACTTCTTTGTTTGCAACTTTATGTGTCAATGATATCTTCATCATACGTCTGTAGCACCACATTTCAAAAGCTTCTATTGTTTTCCTGTCCGCTTTTCCAACCGTCCACGTTTCACTACCATACAGTGCTGTGCTGAATACGTATATTTTCCGCAATCTTTTCCTTGTTTTTATAAACATAGTAGTTACTTTTTCTTGTTAAATACAGTACGGCCTTACGGTAATCTATGTTTTATATATTTTGTACTTTCCCGATCTTGTGTTATTTGACTTTCTACGTAGCTGAAATCTTTAACCTCTTGTAAGTTCTTGTTTCCTATTTGACCTCTGGTTTTTGACATATTTACCCCTCCTTTACATACTAGTACCTTAGTTTTAATTTTATTAATTTTCATACCGTATCTCTCTGTTAGAACTGTTTCCATTTCATAAAGAGCTGCTTATACCTCTTCCTTGCTAGATGCTAATACCGCTATATCATCTGCAAATCGAAGCATATCAAACGTTTGTCCCTGTATAGTAATTATAAAGGTATTTCTTTGCCTTTTCGATATACAAGTTAAAATTAATGGGGATAAGGCACATCCCTGTCTCACCCTATTCCTAATATTGAGTTCTCTCCCTTCCTGCTTGAATTCCATTACCACTGCTAGCTCTTTGTGTCAGCTGTGCACTAGTAATCTATTCCTATAAATCATTCCCATCTTTTTGAGTACTTCGAACATTTTATCCCATTTTACACTGTCGAATGCTTTTTCCAAATCTACAAACCATATATACATGCTT
This sequence comes from Platerodrilus igneus, assembly GCA_036346225.1. Lineage (NCBI taxonomy): Eukaryota > Metazoa > Arthropoda > Insecta > Coleoptera > Lycidae > Platerodrilus > Platerodrilus igneus. Next base: position 12,862,313 of record JARFIW010000791.1, read on the forward strand.
TCTTCTTTTTATATTGTTTTCTCCATTATCACCCTTAAAACTGAAAAGGCCTTCCGCGTTTCACTGATTTGCCTAAACCTAAATTGATCTTCTGGTAGTATTTTTACAACCCGTTTTTTCATTTGTCTTTGTACAACTCTAGTTAATATTTTTGTCACGTGTGCTGTCAAACTTATTGTTCCGAGGTTTTTACATCTATCCGCACCTTTCTTTTTAGTATAGTGACTATGGTGTTAGGTTAAAATCTTTGGGGATTTCTCCAGTCTAATAAATATAATTTACAAGTTGGAAGAGAAGTTTTGTTATTGCTTGTCCAACGGCTTTTAAAGTTTCTGCATGCGCCTTATCTATACCCAGTGTCTTATTATTTTTCAAACTCTTTAATGCTCATTCAAACTCATCTACCAGTATAGGATATACCATGTTGACCTTTTCGATGTCCGATTCCTGTTCTAGTGTTTCTGGTTTTTGTCCTGCATATAAATTCCCTATATATTCTTGCCATCTAACCAATTTTTCTACATGTCCTACAATGACGTTTCCTCCCGCGCCCCTTATATTTCTGCTATATGGTTTTATATCCATAAAATTTATTCTAATTAGTTTCTATGCTTCGTCTGTCTTTCCTATTTCTATCTTAGTTTGTGCCTCTTTACACTTTTCGTCAATCCGTTGCTCTATAGCTTTCCTGCATTTGTGCATAATTTCCCATTTTATGCTTTGTATCTGTTTCCTGCTTTGTCTTATCTGTTTTGTATTTTCGCTTTTTCTCTATTAAACGTAGGATATCTTTTGTTTCTCATGGCTTTATATTTTCTTTTTATTTATACCCCAGAATGTCTCTAACCACTATATATAAGCTTTGCTGAAATAATTATTTACTATACAGTAACACTCGACTATTTAATTCCAGAATAACAAAGATCTATTGCATATTGAGTCGATCTCTGATTTATTGCTTTCATGCTTAAAAGCATCGACGAATGATACCGAATTATTCTATCCCACGGTAAAAAATAGCTTTTAGTTCTAGGAAGCTTTCTAAAGATTTCACGCTTAACTAAAACTTTGTTCATCAACAATGTCTTTTAGATACATATTTGTATAATTTCTCCTTAATAGATAGAGAATTGCTTCAAACGTAAAACCTTTTTTGACCAGTATTTCTTCAAATAAGTGAGAGCTGCCGTATAGAACCAAACAAAGCACCTCGAAATCAAATCACTTTGTGTCGTGACTCGTCCCCATTCTCTCGAATATTACCGTCTATTAAAATAAATGTATCCTCAATCTTGCTCAATAATGAAGATTTCATAGCTTCATTAAGTCTATAACATTAAATACGCTAGTCGTGTTTAATTGTTCATGTGCTTTAAAAGTAGAGATGAGACTATTAATAAATGTATCCTAGCTTGCAACAAAGTATTTCAAAAATTTTAAACTAAGCTTAAGAATTTCTTTCGAGATTGGTAATAAGATTTATGTGGTAAAAGAATTTGTAGTGCTCTTTCAATAGCGAAAGTGGTATTAACCATATTGCTTGTTAAAATCTAAAAATCGTTCAAAAATAGGTTATAGGAGGCTGGAAAGTGGTTTCAAAACTTATGCTCAACTGTATACGATTAAGAACATTTTTTAAATAATAATTTTTATAACAACCTTTCTTAGTTTAAACGTTTAGCATAAACGTATGCATTGAAAACTTTGACGCTCTCAAATTTGTGCTATTCAGAACGATTCAAAAGGAAGGCTTTAAATTTGGAACAAGAACTCGATGTTGTCCTCAAAAAAATAGAAACTTGTAGTCACAATAATAGAAACCTACACTTAAGTTCACATAACAAGTTAAATGACCAACAATTATAGATAATGCAAAGGAGATACGGAAACAGATACATGAAATTAATGGGTACGTTATATATGTTTCGGCACGCAATTGTACATTCTTACGTGTATTTTTTCATAAGATAATCTTATGTACTTTTTGCAATTTTTACACCTTGCTAGGTAATTCATTCAAGGATCGTGTGATGCCATAGTGGGGAGTACGCTACTCTCACTTTCATTTTTCAGACAAGTGTCAGGTACCATCTAGATTAATTTTTATTCCAAAACCTTTATATTCACTTTTTCAGAGGAGTGTTAGCATCAACTGCATTAGCTTCTAGAAGATACCCAACATTCATTTCAAAACGTGAACGTATAAGTAATGCACTTCCTGACGTCATGTGATCATTGAATAAACTACCCTGACTGAAACAAACATTGTAAAGAAGACGTTAAATATTCATATGGGAAGATACTTGTAAAAATGTGCGATTCTGTGCCAGAATCTACATAGCATACCTACTGGAATTGGCCGTAGATGTTTTAAATTCTTGAAGTTGTATTATTGTTCATAAATTAATTAAAAATTTCAGATTAGAGAAAGAGAAGTATAATCAGAGCTTCGATTCCGTAAACTTAATTTCTAACTCATCACTTTTATTGGCCTTTCCTAAATAGAACGTTGACCAAACGTACATTTCTTATAATTTGGACGTTGAATCTCAAAAACAAAGTAACCAAATGGATGTTTCCTTTATTTATTCGTTCTTATGGTAAATAACTGTTAATTTTTGAATCTGCTAATTTTAAAGTTACAAAATCATCTTTTTACAGTTATTTTGCTATGCAAACATCAACCAACAAAATTGTAATGTAGATGAAATTATGGGATGGATACGATACCGTTTATCTAGGAAACTATTTCCATTGTTGAATATTCAACAGAACTGAAATTGACCCTTAGTCGACAACATGTTGCGAAGTTTGGTAACTAGAGTGTAAACTAACACCCTTGATGCAGCAATGCGTTACAAGCATGTTAATAATATCGTATTAACGCATTTCTTATGGAGAAAACATGGATATTTCAATGAAACTGAGCGCAACGACATAGTACTAAATTGTTGCTTACTTATTGGGGACCGTAGCTTGCGTTTTATTTACTTGAGTTTTAAGTTTTTGTTGCTAGTTTTGAGGAATACGTTATAATAATACAGGGTGGTCACTCTTACAGTGCACACCATTGGGATATTCGAAAAGGTCAGAGATACAGCGTGGGTTAAATTAGAGAAAAGTTGCGTTTTTTAATGCCTTTCAAGAATCTAATAAGAAACATAAGATATCTCAACCCGCTTTCGAGTTATCGCAAAACCATTAAAATTTACAATTTTTTTCTTCTATAACGCTTCTATTTCCGTAAAAAAAATTATGAAACTTACTGCATTTACGTTATTCATCACTGGCTTTATAATGAAGCAATCAGGAATTTTCTATGCCGATTCAAAATCTTATTTTCTAATGTTCACTTATGATTTTCTTATAGAAGCTAAGTTGGGTTTGTATACCATTAAATAGAGCAAAAAAATACGATACACTGATGTATCGCACATTGGTTTTAAAACTTCAGTGAACCCCTCTTGAAACGTTATTTTTGTATTTATTCGTTAACATCAAGTTGCCATGCTTATCAAATGTCAATTTCATTGACAATTGATACATTAAGTTGGAAATGCAAAAAAACAATAAAGCTTTTACCATGTATCAAAATATTAGTTATTATCACCAAAATGTTTTTTCATTCGTGCGTTTTTGATATTATAATAATACCTTGGCGAATTAAGAAAAAAGATTCTGATATTATTACCTACGTTATAGCGTACCTTTCGGCAGAAGAACGTCTCGACATGTACAACAATTACATAAGAAATTATCGCAATTCAAAAACTACTTTGGCAAGATATAGTAAACTTTATCCAAAAGACGACAACCCAATACTTGTATTTTGGACCCTTCGAAAGTCGTTTAGTCAATTACCATAGATTTCAAAACTCTCGAAGGGCTAAGGTAGTTAGAGAATCCGTGAATGACAGAAACGTCTTGACCCAAGTACACATTAATTCTGATAACTCGCAGAGAAATATGGCAACAGAGTGTAATTTGTCTAAATCTGGAGTGCAAAATTTTTTGAAAAAGGGTAGATAAGATGATTTTAAATTTAAACCTGTGCAAACCTTTCATCCAGGCGACAAAGAAAGAAGATTAGAATTTTGTAATTGGTTCAGTCATCTGTTGGAAGAAGATTTTGATTTTTCAAGAACAATTTTATGGTCCGACAAAATTTTATTTACGAATAGCCATATATTTAATCACAAAAACTAACATTACTATTATTCTATTAAAACCCTACACCTGATTTTAAAGTGCATGATTTAGTGCGCTTTTCAATCAACCTTTGGTGTGGTCCAACCGACAATAAGTTATTAGGTCCACATTTTATTAATGAGCATCATAAATGACCAAGTTTATTTAAGTTTTCTTCGAATTGATTTGGAAAATATGTTTGACAACCTAAGCCTAGTTACTCTTCGGAATTTTAAATGGTTTCAACAAAATGGCGCAGGACCACATATAATGCTGCAGTTGTAAGAGAATATTTCGATGACAGGTTTCCTAATTCGTGGATAGGAGTAAATAGTCCTGTACCCTGGCATCCTCGATTCACTTGTCTAAACCCTCGGGATTATTTTTTGTAGGGTTACATAAAAAAATCAAATTTACAACAGACTCACAGTAAATGTAGAAGATTTACGACAGAGAATTCCGAATCTTGTTTCAGAGTTACTATAGGACATATAAGAAGGGCGATTTTTAATATGAACAAGTGAACAACGCTGTGTATCCAGCAAGAACGTGGTCATTACGAACAGTTGATGTGCTATTTATATGGTAATTTATGAAACCTTATTATAATATAGTTGTTAATCGGTAATTATAATTTTTTATTGCCGTTCCAAATTTATAAATTTTTAGCATCATCATTAGATTTTCAGTTCTAGAACTGGTTAGATGCGTACCCTCATTGGTTCCTATTTTGAACTAACCCACACATTTCCCTGAAATTTGCACAGTCTGCACCCATCACTATTTGATCTAGGCCTCGATCTACCTCCTTTTTCCTATTTCTGTTTGTAATATATATCGTACTATTCCCCGAAAGTGCCTTAGAACGTATTCTGCCCTTCTATTTCTTCTATTTTTTTTCACAGTTATCTTTATTCACCTACTATTTTATAATCTATTTGTTATTAACTTTGTCTGTTCATGCTATCATCGTCATGTATCTGAAGCACAACATTCCAAAAGGCTGCTACCATTTTTCTGTCTGCTTTTCCTACAACACGTATTTCATAGGCATACTGTGCTGTACTCCACACATATGTCTTCAATAGTTTCCTTCTTGTTTCTATGTTTGTTGTCTTTGATCATAGGCACCGTTCTTTCTTGTTAGATGCAGATTGGTCCCCTTCTATTGTTTTACAGTTATATACCGCACTTCTCCGACATTTAATGGTCGAGAAGGGACGTAAGCAGCCTGTGGCTGCCAAGTTCCCCCAACACTTGCACATTTGCCGATTTAATATTTTTTCTAATATATTTTTTTGCAGTCAACATTAGTTCCAGATATTTCAAAACCAACATTTGTAGATGTTTATAATAGTCATCAGATTTATCTGCGCTTATTTCTTCATCATTAGGTTTTCCGTCCCAAAACTGATTGGACACTTATCTCTACTTATTTATATTCTGAGCTAGCGTACACAGTTACCTAAAATTCCACACAGCCTATATACAGCTCGGTTTCCCTTCTATTGTTTTCTAGTTAGATGCCCTATTTCACCGAGATTCGGTGATATGCGAAAGGGCGCCTAAGGTCCCAGTTTTGAATTCCGATCTGCTTGAAAAATGTTAGGCGAGCATTTTTTCACAAATATACGCCCTTGTTCAGATAAGAGGTTAAATGAAGGTCCCGTGCTTGGAACAGCAAGGGTTCGGCAAAATTCAAAATTTTTCAGGCAGAAAAAACTCGCGTTCTAACCAATGTAGTATCTTCGAGTAAAGCATTGGAAAATCACATGTAGAAGTACGTGAAAAGGTTAAGCAACCTGTGGCTGCTAAAATGCCCAACACTTAGACATTTGTCGAATTAATAGTTTTCCAGTAAATCTTTTCACACAATTAACATTATTCGAGAATATTGCACAACCAATACCTGTAGTTGCTGATAATGATCACCATGTTTAAGTACAGTTATTTTTGCATCATTAGATTATCCACCTTGGAACTGGTACATTGATTTCTATTCTGACTTAGCCTACACATTTCCCTGAAATTTCTACAGCCTACATCTTTCACTATCTGTGTGCAATAGTCTAACCTAGGTCTACTTCTACTTCTCTTTTTTCCTATCTCTGCTTCTAATATATACCGAAATATTCCCTTATGCCGTAGTATGTGGCCTATCATCATATCTCTCCTATTTTTTACCGTCTTTCACATATTTCTTTCTTCCCTTACCCCTACCCCTTCCCCTACCTCTTTGTTCTTAACTTTGTCTGTCCATGATATCTTCATCAAACATCTGTAGCACCACACTTCAAAGGCTTTTATCTTTTTCTTGTTCGCATCTCCTACTGTTCAGGTTTCACAGCCCTACAGTGCTGTGCTCCACACATACGGTTTAAGCAATCTTTTCCTTGTTTCTGTGTTTGTTATCTTTGAACACAGTAGTTGCCTTTTCTTGTGAAGTGCAGCACGATATCATGCTAATCTTTGTTTTATATCTTTTCTCAACAAACATTATTTGGCCTCCTAGGTATCAGAAATCTTTAACCTCTTCTAAGTTCTTGTTACCTATTTGTATTCTTGTTTTTGATTTATTTTCCCCTCCTTTGCATACCAGTACCTTGGTTTAATTTTTGTTAATTTTCATACCGTATCTCTCTATTAGAACTGATGCCATTTTATTGAGAACAGCTTCTAACTGTTCCTTGCTGGATGCTAATACCGATGTATCATCTGCAAATCTAAGCATATCAATTTTTTGTCCCTGCATACTAATTCCAAGTGTCTTCCTGCATTTGACAGTATTCATTGCCTCTTCAATGTACAAGTTAAAAATTAATGGGGCTAGGGCACATCCCTGTCTCGCCCCTTTCCTAATGTTTACTTTTCTACGTTCCTGCTCTAATTTGTATAAGCAATATTAATTTATGTATTACCACATGAATACTAATTTATTGTTTTAAGTTTATTGTTGTAAGTTACAATTAAATAGATTTTTTAAAATTCTTGGTTTCTTTTTTTTGCACGGACAACTTAATATATCAATTGCCAATGAATTCGGTATTTCATAAACAACTTGATATTAATGAATAAATATAAAAAGACGGATCATTGAAGTTTAAACCCAATGTGTAGTACATCAGTGAAATCGTATTTTTTTGCTCTATTTAATGGTGTGCCAATCAAACATTGTGTCCATTCCAAAATCAGAAGTGTACATTGGAAAGGAGACTTTGAGTTAGTTTAGAAAATGTATGGTAACTTCATTAGAAAGCCTATGATCAATAATGCCAATGTAATAAGTTCCATAATTTGTTTGAAATAAATATAAAAGTTATAGAAGAAAGTAAAAATTGTAAACTTTAGTGTTTTGCAATAACTCGAAAACGTGTTGAGATACCTTGGGTTTCTTATTAGAGTCTTGAAAGGCATAAAAAACGCAACTTCTCTAATTTAATCCAGGCTGTATCTCTTATCGTATTCCATATCCCAATGGTATGCACTATTAGAGTAACCACCCTGTATACTTTGTAAAAGAAATGAAGTTAAATTAACAATAAATTAATTAAAATAAAAATACTTATACACTAAGAGCCGTTCTTTGGTACTGATACGGAGTTTAAAGTTTCATAGGTTTAGTCCTTTTATTATCCAACAAACAATGAGATTTTAAGGGTTTTATTGGTTCCGCCCAAGAAGTTTTAAAAATAGCATTGTAACGAACTTCAATTTACTGTTCCTCAATATGTTTAATATAAGCCTGATTATTCACAACTATTTATATAACATCCTTAAAATACTCAGTTGCCGCTAGAGAGATGTTTGATGATAATTATTAACGACGTATACTGAGCTAACTTATTTCTAAACATGACGATTATACTATATTTATTATTAATTTATCAATACACTTTAGATTTATTTACACAAGCCACCCAATGGATTCAGAAAATTATCAGATCATATATGGCAGGTGATTCCGCTATGTCTCTACTATGGGCGGAATTCAACGATATTTTAATGTAACAGAAAACCTGATATTCTTCTACCGAAACAGCAATAAAGTTGCGAGTAAGAAAACGAAACCAAAAACGCTTCCTTGCAATCCAAATGAAAAGCAATGAAACATACCTGAAAATTGTATCAGTGAATCGAAGTTTAAAAAAACAAAATACCACATTCCGAAAACATTGACTCTCAATTGAGGTGAAATATGCTGACCCCAATAGCAAGAGACCTAATAACGGAGCAGAGGGACTTATTTTGCAACCTGAAATCAGGATAGAAGATTCCTGTTCACCCATTTCAGCGTGAATAATTTCGAAATTATTAAATAAAACTTGTCAATAAGAATGTCATCGCAAGCAGAACAACAACAGGACACTTTCGACACGCTAGTAATCAATAATCTGTCGGATTTTATCGCTTTAAATGTAATAAAGGACGTCTGCTCAATCCATCTATATATAATAGCTACACATTATGCCAAAAGGTTGTGTATCGAATTCAACTCAGAAACTGAAATAACGGACTTGGAGGAATTATGAAAGCACCTGCTGTACTAATCATTATTCAAGAGACCAGTTGGTATAAACCCGGTCGTAGACGTCTAACAAAACATTGTTACGTTTATTTTCGGCAATAATTGGTTATTTTATTTACATTAATTATCAACTTAAATTTTTTGCTAATTAATTATCCGTTTATCTAAATTCCATGTCTACGGTTAAATAAAAGCGTCGATTCATAATTAAAAGAAATACACTGGCTAATAATTTTGAACTAAAACCCATCTTGCTTCTAAATAAAAACTTTATTCTATAAATTAATTATACTGTATATTTTACTTGGTAAATAATTCCGCTAATTAAGAATAAATTCTACTTTTCAGAATTCCTTACGTAAAGTTCACGCTATACTCAGTTAGTCAATAACGTGTTCCAAGTATCCGATAATTACTTCTTAAGTGTTTTCCGTTGAAATAATTTGTTGAATTAAAGCTGCGTATTATCCCAATATAAACTGCGTTTTTTCAGGTAAATTCTGAATAGAAATATTACTTTTGAACTCTGGTCACTGGCTGTACGAAATTGAGTTTATCAGCTTTCCAATCTACACAATAAAGACACGTGTAGAAATGTTTGGTTGTTTCCGTTTTTCGTTATGAAAATTTCGCGCACGCAATACGGCGTGGTAGGTATTTGGAGTTTTTAGAAAATTGTATTATTTGTCCAAATTAAATTAATTTTTACTGGTAATTGCTTTAGCTTCTTCCAGTCGCTTTAAAGCCACGATGAATGGGCGTCCCTTGCTGTAATAGGAGGCCAAGTGCGTTCTTTCTGGGTGTAGGCCCACCTACTCGTTGCCGTGGACCAGCTAGTGACTCAACCCCGACGTCAGCAACTTCGAGGGTGAGTGTTTTCTTTCTCCATCATTTACGATTGCTACCATATCGGTTGGGATATTAGGTTTAAGCTCATGCATTCCTAAATTTAATCCGTTAAGACGACAATTAGTGAATTAGTTTAAGATTTATTTACACTCATCATCATCATATTGTTTTCGACCTTACTTAAGGTCGGTTTGACGCGGCTCTAACTTCTTTTCTAATCTGTGCTAATCTAAAAAGTTCTACATACCCTTCACAACCTAAATTTCTAATAATTTGACTAATATAGTTTAGTCTAGGTCTTCCTATATCCCTTTATCTTTTTCCTATTCACCTGACTTTACATAGATATTAGCAACATGATGGTTGTTAAAGAACTCTAACATGTTTACATGTTTACCATTTATAAGGAAATGAAATATGACCTTCAAAAAGGAAAAGTGTTAAAATATATGTTATGGTAAGGCTTAAGCAACGAAACGCTACCCACATGCCAGACCGCTACCTAATTATGAGTTATGTCATGGTGACGTTTATTAAATTATATGTTATGGTAAGGCTTAAGCAACGAATCGCTACCAACATGCCAGACCGCTAACTAATTGTGAGTTATGTCCTGGTGACATTTAGTTAACTGATTTTTATTTTTTTTTTGTTTTGTTTTCGAACTTACTCAAAGTCGGTTTGACGCAGCTCTAAATTATTTTCTATTCTGAGCTAGTCTAAAAAGGTCTACATACCCTTCACAACCTAAATCTTTAATAATTTGACTAATATAGCTTTGTCTAGGCCTTCCTACTCTATTTTTATTTGGTAGTCTATAATCTAAGACTTTACTAAATAGTCCCTCATGTCTTAACTGGTGCCCTATCATTCTATCTCTCCTGACCTTCAATTGTTTCCACATACAGGGATCCTCACCTATCCTTCTATAAACTTCCTCGTTTGTTACTCTATCTGTCCAACTAATCTTTAACATTCTCCTATAACACCAAGTTTCAAAAGCTTCTATCTTTTCTTATCTACTTCTTTAATTGTCCAAGCCTCACTACCGTATAGTAGAACGCTCCATACGTACGACTTTAAGAAACTTTTCTATTATCTAAACTAATACTATTAGCTATTAGTAAGTCTTTCTTTTAAAAACATTTTCTAGCTTGAGCTATTCTAGCTACTATATCCCTTCTGCTACGTCCATCCTTTGTAATTATACTACCTAAATAGCAAAATTCATCTACCTCCTCTAACTCGGTATTACCTATTTTTAGTTTTGGTTTAGAACTAGGCTGTAACTCACTTGTCATTATCTTTGTCTTTACTGAGTTAATTCTCATACTATAGTTACTCCGTAGTATCTCATCTAAAATATTTAAAAACTCTCCTAACTCTTTTCTAGACTCTGCTATAATGGCTATATGATCTGCAAAACGTAACATGTCTATTTTCTGTCCCTGTACACTAATACCTATCTCTTTTCTCTCTCTAGCTAAGTTTAAAGCTTCCTCAATATAAACATTAAAATCAAGGGAGACAGTATACAACCCTGTCTAACACCATTTCTAATCTTAGCTTCCTTTTCTATTTCATCAAATCTAATTACTACGCTTTGGTTTTTATATAGACTGTAAATAATTTTTCTATCCCTATGAGAGATTCCTATTTTTTGCAAAAACCTGAACATAACAATCCAATTAACCCTATCAAATGCTTTTTCTAAATCTACAAACGCGAAATGAGTCTATTTATTTTTTGTAACCTTTTTTCGATAATTACCCTAATCATTAGTATCGGTTCTCTAGTCCCTCTGTCTTTACGAAAACCATATTGGTCTCCGCCTAAATAATTCTCAGTCAAAGCTTCTACTCTATTTTTAATTATTATTGCTAGTATTTTGGAAGCATGAGAAGTTAAACTAACTGTTCTAAAATTCTCACACCTATCAGCTCCTGACTTTTTTGGGATTGGGATAATAATATTTTTTTCGAAATCTATTGGAACCTCACCTGTGTCATATATTACATTTATTAGTTCACATAATCTGTCTAAAGTTTTCTGACTTGCATATTTTATTAATTCTGCGGGAATATCGTCTATCCCTGGCGCTTTATTTAATTTAAGATTCCGAACAGCTCTATCAAATTCCTCTTTTAATATTGAGAACCCTATTTCTACATCCTCTTCTTGGTCGTTCTTTAACTCATCCATATCGTCTCCTTTATATAAATCTTCTAAATATCTTTTCCATCTATCAGCTACCTCAACTTTATTTATTAGAAGCTCATTATTCTCGTCTCTAATACCATTATATTTTTTCCTATCTTCCCCAAAAAACTTTTTAACTGCTCTGTAAGCCCTGTCTGTCTTACCTACTCTCAAATCATTTTGTATTCCCTTACAATTCTCCTCCATCCATTTATTTCTAGCTTTTCTACACTCATGTACTATCTTATTTCTAACTGTATTATATTTTTGCTTATTTTCACTATCCACTTCTCTGAAAGGTTTAAGCTTTCTTCTATTCTCTATTAAATCTAATATCTCATTTGTTACCCAGGGTTTTCTCGCTTCTATTTTTTTCTTACCTATAGTCTGTGTTGCTGTATCATGTACAGTCAGTTTTATTTCTTTCCATCTATTTTCTACGCTCCCTCCTACAGCTATCTCTTTGCTCTTATTATCTAATACTTGTTTATATTTCTCTTTTACCCTACTATCATTAAGCTTACCTAGATCCCATCCCTCTTTTTTAAGCTTTCTCAATTTTTTAAATTTTAGTTTACACTTCATTTTAACTAAGTTATGATCGCTATCTATGTCAGCCCCTGGATAACTACGACAGTTTTTAACTTGGTTTCTAAATCTTTGTTTAACTAAAATATAATCTATTTGGTACCTAGCCCTATCACCTGGGGCTTTCCAGGTATATCTTCTCCTAACATGTTGTTCGAATAGGGTGTTTACAGTTACTAATCTATGTTCCTGGCAAAACTCAACTAATCTTTCTCCTCTATCATTTAGTCTGCCATACCCAAAATTTTCCTACCATTTTTCCCTCACTACCTTCTCCCACTGACGCATTAAAATCGCCCATAACTATTAAATTCTCATCTCCTTTTACTTTTCTCACTATACTATTTATATCCTCGTATACCTTTTCTACTTCCTCATCCTCGTACTGAGTTGTTGGCATGTAAACCTGTACTAAAACAGTGTCTGTGGGTTTTGTACTCAATCTAACCATAATTATTCTATCACTAAATTGTAAGTACTCTTTAACTTTATGCCCTAATCTTTTACCTAACACTATTCCTACGCCTGCCTGTCCATTAGTTGAAGAAGTTGTAATTATTCTATAATTATCTTTCCAAAAGTCATTACTATCTGGCCATCTCACCTCACTAATACCTAAAATGTCCAGCTTTTCCTTTCTCATTTCGACTAATAAATTCGTTAACTTATCTACTCTGAGTAATGACCTTACATTCCAAGTCCCTATCACTAAATCGAACTGTTGCTTTATATTCTTACGATGACGAGCCCCAAGTACCCCTCCCGGAGATCCGAATGAGGGAGTATTTTACCTCCGGACAAGAATTTTACTTGTGAGCTCTCCATCATATATATTTCGTGTTTTAGGCCACGCACACCTGGGAAATATTGTAGGCTCCCATATCTTTCCACAACGCAGTTTTTAAAGATTTTAGCAAAAGCCGTATCCGTCACGGCCAACCCCAACAAGCTTGTAAATTATTGAGGATCGCCGAGACCAACCGACCCTCCTCCAATATCTTTTAGCCAGCAAGGCTGCTGCCTTGCTGCGCCTTTTAATCGCCTTTTACGATAAGCAGGCTTACTATAGTAGTATTCTTTATCCCCCCACTATAGGGATATTTTTATGTGGGGATACTTGAAATCATTAATTTACCGACCATGATTAAAAACTTAGAAGACTTTCAAAATTGCATTATAAAAAGAAACGTCATTCTCAACACTCTTGGCATTTTCAAGCGGGTCGGTAGATCATTAAATGGTGATTGCAATACTGTATGTATTACTTTCATTTTACTAATGTCATAAAATACAATGTTATTACTTTTATTGAAACAATAAAAATATTATGTATCTCATTAACGACATAACTTATCACATATGTTTAGACAATTTTTGTCATAAAGTTGAATAACAAATCACTATAACAATATTTCAGATAGCTTTTTGTGATGAAAGATATTGTCAATGTAACTATTTACAAGTAGTGCTAAATCAAATGATTGTTCTTGTTTACACAAACTGCCAATAAAACTCAATGAATATTTTATTATTGACTGTTTTTCGGTTTGAAATCTACTACAGAACCAATAGTAATAGTACTTTTTAGTAATGTCGCATATAACAGTTATTTTTGAGTTTGGGTAGAGGGTGTTTCTAATTATTTTACATTAGAAATTGCAATATCAAATGCTTTACATGCAGCTAACAAAACATTATTATTCTAGATATTGAAGCAGAATGCCAGGACGATTACATGAAGATTAGAGTTGGATTTAATGGTAGTTTTACAGGATTATTGTATTCTGCTGGTAAGTATTTTTATTATTATTATTAAGTTTGTGTACAACACTAAAAAGCTTAAAAATAGAATTTAAAGTAGACGCACCTGTAAATATTCTGCTGAAATACTGCAACTATTGAAAACTTTTTGAAATTTTGCTTACATAATTTGAATTTATTTTCAGCTCCAGCATTATAAATCTTTAGACTCACTATTTGCACTAAATACTTTAAAATATAACGCAGCGTCTTTATGTTCACGCCAATTTTGGAGTTAAAATACTTAAATATTTGCTTTGATTATGTGAATATTTCATTTTAGTGTCCTACTAGCCAAAGAAATTGATAAAAAGAATTGTAATAGTAAACCCTAAAGTTACTTTTTAAAATACAATTCTGTTCTTTGTGTAAATTTGTATTTTATCACCAATAATTATTTATTCCTTTTAACTAGACATCTTATAGTAGAGTGACCATACACAAAGTTAAGAACAAAGAGATTTTAGAAATGGCAGGGGAAGAAAGAAACTTGTGCAGTAAAAATAGGAGAGATAGGATACGTTCTAAGATATGAGGCAATAGTGTGGGATATATTAGAAGCAGTGAAAGGGAAAAAAGAAAGGTAGGGGTAAATCTAAATTAGACTATTGTACACATATAGTGAAAGATGTAGGCCGTTAGAAATTCAGGGAAATTTTTAAATTAGCTGAGAATAGGAAACAATGGAAGTACTTACCCATCTAACCAGTTTCAAAACTGAAGACCTGATGAAGATTACAAGTAGTGATACAATTTTTGATTGCCAGGAATATTCGATTGTAGAGAACCATTTCAAATTCTTTTGAACAATTTAATAACATGGAAATCGGTCGGTAATTTGTATCTTCCTTTGGATCCCCATTTTTTAGCACTGGACAAATTACTGATATTTTCCAGGCAGATGGAAATGTTGAAGTTTTAAGAGAAAGATTAATCACATAGGACAAAGATTTAGCCAGAATGCTAGCACAATCTCTGAGAAAGAATGAAGGAAGCTGATCGTGGCATGCAGTTGACTTATTAGTAAGCTTGCATAGGCATTATTCTATTTAATGTATTTCAACATATGGTACATGAACACAATTTCCACTGCAAGCGTTACAGTCCTGACCATTATCAATATTTGCATGAGGCATCTGTGTTTGAAAAACACTACGGAAATAGTCTTTAAATGCTGCAACAACAGATTGTGGTGTATCAAATAGTTGACCATCATAACTGACAGTAGCCGGAATACGAGTTCTGCCTAGTTTGGATTGAACAAATGACCAGAAAGATTTTGGATTACTTTTTAATGAGTTTTGTATTTCATATATATAATTATTGTAAGCAGCTTCTATTAATCTAGATAAAGCCTGTAATTTCATATATTCGGCCCAATTATTATCAAATTGATGCACTTTAAATTTACGAAAAAATTTTGAATCATATTAGTAATTTCCTCTGTGTACCATAAGAATAGTGACGTATATGATTGCGATAAATATGAACATATTAATCCAGGATAGGATAAGTTTTTCATAGAATGCATTACAAGCTCTATTTGAATCAAAGCATTCTTCCAGAAATAACCAGTTAGCGTCCAATAAAGAATCATATAATTTTGGATGATCAACCTTACGAAAGTTATAGGATTTAGTAATTGCAGATGGAAAATTGGCTTGATAAAATATATTGTTGCGATCCACTATTAGGCAACCCGTCAAACATACAAACGCCCGGGGCACAGCGTATTCTTCAGCATTCGAGAATCCTTCTAGAAAATACTAGATGATGAGTCATAACTTTAGATCTGAGTATATATAAGACCGCTAAGGAAATGCAAGAGCAGTCTATTCTTGAATGTCTAATATAAATTATATCGTGTAAAGTAATAGTAGTTTTGAGCTTTAGAAGTATATATAAACGTGATATGCTGTGTCTAATGTACATGCAGCTTGTAGTATACATAAATAAATAGAAGTGTATAAACAAATAGTTGTGTTAGTGTTGTTAATGAACCTATGGTAAAGGAGTTAATTTAAGAAGATATTAGTGCTTGTAAATTCATTAGTGTAATAGTGCTTCATTGTTGAGTGGACTGAAAACATCTATAAATAAGGCATATACTGTTAATTAGACTTGTAAACAGTGAGTAATAAAGACCATTATTATTACTTGTTTTAAATTAAAGAAACGCGGTAGTAGTAGCGCGTTACACTGGTGTCAGGCATTTGTGGGGTATATAGTGATTAATTAAAAGGAAAGCACACAAGTCTAAAGCCGTTTAAGTAGTTTATATATGCCAGTTACAAGAAGCCAAAATAAGATGGACGCAGAAGGTTTAATGAATTTCCTCAAGGATTTTAAATCCGGTATGGAGGAGAGGTCGGCTAAACTAGAAGTGACACTCAGTGAAAATGCTGAGAAAATAGAGGAAAAGTTGAGTGAAAATGCTGCGAAAATGGAAATAAAGTTTAGTGAGAATGCTGAGAAAATAGAAGAAAAGTTAAGCGAAAATGCTGCGAAGTTAGAAGAAAAGTTGAATGAAAAACAGCCACGTTAGAACAAAGATTAATGGAAAGCTCCATTGCATTGAAAGAAGATGTCACTGAACAGGTAAAACAGTTGAGCAAAAGTTGGACAGTAAATTGATAAAATGGAAGAAGAGTGATGAGACTGCAAGAGCAAGTTATTTCACTAACAACACGGCCACTTGAATTAGTAAATCAAGTTGTAAATGAGAACATTCCAGAAATAAGAACCATGGAAAGAAGCGAGTCCATACCGTCTAAATTTAAAGTGAAACCACCCACTTTCGATGGCAAAACACCTTGGCCCACATATTTGAAACAATTTGAAGCTGCGGCAATAGCCAACGGTTGGTGCAACAAAGAGAAGGCTATCTCCTTAATAGTGGCCCTACGGGGGGAAGCTCTTAACATCTTACAAACGATTCCTGATCACCAGCAGAATGATTACGGCCTTTAACATCGAAGCTTGAGATGAGATATGGAGATGCTCACCTTCAACAGGTTTACCACGCACAAGTTAAGAACCGCTCGCAAAAGACAAGTGAAAGCCTGCAAGAATTCGAAGCTGACATCGCCAGATTAGTTAGATTGGCATATCCAACGGCACCAGATAGTTTCCTCGAACAACTGGCTGTACAAACATTTGTGGATGGCGTTAAAGATGGCGAAATACAGCAAGCGCTAAGATTAGCACGGCCAAAATGTTAGATGACGCACTGGCTCATGCGCTTGAATTTGAAGCAGCTAAGCAGACATCACACAGAATGAGTCACAAAGTTCGGTCTGCCTTAGAGGAACCTGATCAAGCCCAGAACAGCATAGATGAAATAATCAACCGTGTGGAAAAGCTGGAAAGACAACGACCGCGGAAATGGGGTTTGCGATGCTGGAACTGCGGCGAAGTTGGTCATATACAGAGACGCTGCACTCAACCAAAAACAACCGGTTGAGCAGCAGGAAAACTAAAGCAAGTCGACGTAAGGGGCGAACGTCGACAGCACAACGTAGTGCCCGGATATTATCATCCGTGCTGCATCGTCGATGGGGAGTCTGGACAGCATATATATCGATGGAAGAATTAATGGTAGGGTGTCCGATTACTCGTGGATACAGGAGCGACAAAACTATTGTGAGACCAGATTTGGTTGGTCGTGGAAAAGTGCTACCTGTATCGGTGTGTCTTCGAACGGCAAGTGGTGAGAAAATTTGTACTCACGGAGAGACTGCCGTTATGTTGACAATTGGGGACAAATTAATTAATCATCGAGTGTTGGTAGCTGAAATTACAGAAGAAGTGATCTTGGGAATGGATCTCATGAGAGAATATGGGTTTCATGTAAACATGAAAGAAAATGTGCTTCGGATAGATGATGATGAGATTCCATTTCAAGGTAGGAGTAACCAGACGATGCAAGTTCGAATGATTTGCGATATGAAAATACCCGAGAAGGCGGAAATGATAGTAATGGGACGCCCGGATGGTACGCTCCGGGAAGGACAAGTATGCATGATGGAGGCAACTGAATCGGGAATGGGTCAGGAGGGACTTCTGATTGGAAGAACGCTGGTAAAGTCTCGAAATATGGTACCAGTAAGGGTGCTGAACATTAATCCCCATACAGTGACCCTGAAGAAAGGCATGATTGTGGGAAGTTGCATTCCAGTATGCCATATTAAACGTTGTGTAGACGACACGAAAAATAAACCAGCCAACGGTTGCTCACAAAAATTGCTGGATATGTTGATACCCTCGTGTCAAGGATTAAATGGCGACCAACTGGGCAAGGTAAAAGAACTGGTCGGACGATATCGAGGTGTGTTTGCACTGGATGATAGTGAGAAAGGAAGGACGAATGTTGTGCAACACAAGATTAACACTGGAGATGCGCAACCGATAAGACAACACCCAGGCGGCTTCCTTTGGCAAAACGTAAAGAAGCCGAGCAAATTATCACCGATATGGAAGAACAGGAGTGATTGAACCTCGAATAGTCCATGGGCATCCCCGGTAGTGCTTGTCAAGAAAAGGACGGGTCGACAAGGTTTTGTGTAGACTACCGGCGGCTTAACAATGTGACAAAGAAAGACAGCTATCCTTTGCCCAGAATTGATGACACCTTGGATACTCTATCCGGATCTAAATGGTTTTCGACCTTGGACTTGAAAAGCGGATACTGGCAGGTAGGCTTGGAGCCAAACGATAAAGAAAAGACTACCTTTACAATTGGAACTGGGTTATGGCAGTTCAAGGTCATGCCATTTGGATTATGCAATGCCCTGCTACTTTTGAACGATTGATGGAGTCGATACTGCGTGGACTGTCTTGGAAGACTTGTCTGGTGTACCTAGACGACGTAATAGTGTTAGGGCGGTCTTTTGAAGAACACCTTAAGAACCTAGAGGAGATATTCCAAAGATTACGGGGCAAACCTTACATTGAGCCCCAAGAAGTGTCACCTGTTTGGAAAAGAGGTGAAATACCTAGGACATGTCGTTTCGGAGACCGGAATAAGAGCTGACCCTGACAAAATAAAAACGGTACAAGAGTGGCCTACACCAGCAGATATACATCAACTACGGAGTTTTCTAGGATTGTGCACATATTACCGACGTTTTATACTGGGGTTTGCGAACATTGCCAAACCGTTAACGAAATTAACCGAAGATGGACAAGAATATGATTGGAATGACGACTGCCACAGTGCATTTGAACAACTGAAACGGCTACTGGTTACAGCACCAATTTTGAGTTATCCACGGATGGAGGGAAATTTGTGTTGGATACCGATGCCAGTAACACAGCTATAGGAGGCGTTCTTTCTCAAGTGCAGGACGGACAAGAAAAAGTTATTGGGTATTTCAGCAAGGTCTTGTCGCGGCCAGAAAGGAACTATTGTGTGACACGAAGGAGCTGTTGGCCGTCGTCAAATCCGTAGAGCACTTTTATAAGTACTTATACGGCCGTAAATTCCTGTTGAGAACAGACCATGCTGCACTGAAATGGTTATTGCAGTTTCGAAATCCTGAAGGGCAAGTGGCAAGGTGGATAGAGCGGCTGCAGGAATATGACTTTGATACAGAACATCGTGTAGGAACTAGCCATCGGAATGCAGACGCTCTATCAAGGAGACCTTGTCCGGTGGACTGCAATCATTGCTCCAAGATGGAAGAGAAAATAAGTGTCATCCATAGAATGACAGTAACCGATGATACTTGGCAACCCGAAAGAATGCGAGAAGACCAGGAGAATGACGCCGAATTGGGACGTATTATTGAGTGGAAAAATAGAGGACAACGACCAGCTTGGGAAGAAATTAGTATTTTAAGTAGGAGCCTGAAGGCATACTGGGCACAGTGGGACTCCTTGATGATGGAAAATAGAATCTTGAAACGACGCCTGGAACTTGAAGATGGCACTGATAGACTTCAAGTGATAGTGCCGAGAAGCAGAGTGCCGGAAGTGTTGCAGCACTTGCACGACGGTATTTCCGGAGGACACTTGGGCGTGAAAAGAACTCTCGAAAGAGTGAGAGAAAGATTCTATTGGGTGAACTGCAAAGAAGATGTGAAGGAGTGGTGCCGGAAATGTGAATTGTGTGCCTCTGCAAATGGCCCGGTCACAAAACGGAAAGCCCCAATGAAACAGTACAACGTGGGGAATCCTTTTGAGAGGGTAGCCATTGATATAGCTGGTCCGTTTCCTGAATCACAGAAAGGGATCAAATACATCTTGGTTGCAATGGATTATTTTACCAAATGGCCGGAGGCATATGCTATACCTAACCAAGAAGCCGAGACGGTTGCAGGTGTACTAGTCAGGGAGTTGTTTTGTCGTTTTGGAGTTCCGTTGGAATTACACTCCGATCAAGGTCGAAACTTCGAATCAGCATTGTTTCAAAATGTCTGCAAGCATCTTGGAATCAGGAAGACTAGAACCACGCCACTTCATCCCCAATCGGATGGAATGGTTGAAAGAATGAACAGGACGTTAGGAAGTACCTGACCAAAGTTGTCTCTGAACATCAACGAGACTGGGACCAATATCTACATTTGTTCCTACTGGCGTACCGATCTTCGGTACATGACAGCACAGGATACTCGCCCGCTTGCGTAATACTAGGACGTGAATTGCGGCTACCATGTGATCTTCAGTTTGGATTTAAACCTGGAGAAGAGATCGCAGGTGAAGATTACGTTAGTAAGCTTCGTGAAAGATCAAATAGTATTCACGAAAACGTCCGAAAGAATATACAGGCAGCAAGCGATCGAATGAAATCAAAATATGACACGAGAGCACAAGAAGGTGGTTATCAACCTGGAGATTTAGTGTGGTTGTACAATCCACAAAGAAAACGTGGATTGTCGCCAAAACTACAAAGACAATGGGAAGGGCCGTACGAAGTGTTAAAAGGATTAACGATGTAGTGTACCGGATCAGAAGATCCTCGTGGTAAACCAAAAGTGGTACACTTTGACCGTTTAACATCCTACGCTGGCAACAACCAGGAAGACTCGAATAATGATAATGGTGTTCGGCAAGTTATTAATCATGAGCCAAATGTAGATTTTGAGAGCTTTATGGCGGCGTATGGTGGTTCCGCTAAAGCGAGATTTGGCGTTGTTGTTGAAAAACAGCAAGATCTGTTTAGAGCACCAGAAGAGTATTCCCTTGCACATTGCGTAGCTCAAGATTTGGCAATGTCAAGGGAATAGCTGTTGTTTTAAGAAAAAGTTTGGATGTGTAGATGAATTAGTACAACAGCAGCCAACTGTAGGAAAAGCTTTGGTTCTTCAAGATAAGAATCGTTATGTTTACTATCTGGTCACCAAAAATTCTTCATGGCAGAGACCTAGTTATGGACATCTATGGGAGGCTTTGCTAAATCTTAAGGCGCAGATGATGGAAAATGGAGTAACGAGACTAGCGGTGCCCAAGCTGGGCTGTGGACTGGATCGCCTAGATTGGAGGATAGTCCGAAATATGCTAGAAGTATTTTCCAGGAACCAACGTCCAGGTTCTTGTTTGTTGTTATCAACCGGTTGCCTACCAAGACCAAGAAAAGAGTGTTGACTGTTACTTCCAACGACGCGGTGGATGCACCAGAGGAGATAACTGCCGATATCGTCACCAGTCATCGAATTGGCGTCAAGATGGAATTACAGTTACGAGACGTAACGGTTTTAAAGAGGGGGCAGTGTTGCGATCCACTATTAGGCAACCCGTCAAACATACAAACGCCCGGGGCACAGCGTATTCTTCAGCATTCGAGAATCCTTCTAGAAAATACTAGATGATGAGTCATAACTTTAGATCTGAGTATATATAAGACCGCTAAGGAAATGCAAGAGCAGTCTATTCTTGAATGTCTAATATAAATTATATCGTGTAAAGTAATAGTAGTTTTGAGCTTTAGAAGTATATATAAACGTGATATGCTGTGTCTAATGTACATGCAGCTTGTAGTATACATAAATAAATAGAAGTGTATAAACAAATAGTTGTGTTAGTGTTGTTAATGAACCTATGGTAAAGGAGTTAATTTAAGAAGATATTAGTGCTTGTAAATTCATTAGTGTAATAGTGCTTCATTGTTGAGTGGACTGAAAACATCTATAAATAAGGCATATACTGTTAATTAGACTTGTGAACAGTGAGTAATAAAGACCATTATTATTACTTGTTTTAAATTAAAGAAACGCGGTAGTAGTAGCGCGTTACAATATTATTAAAAGATAAACAAAGAGGTGGATGATGACTATCTTTCATGTTAAGAGGAGTTTCGTCCTGAGCTACACATTACAAGAAACATTGGAATATACTAAGTAACTGAAAAATGGAAAATATAAGATTCCAGATAGGATTCGAACTTACTGATATCTGACATAAGTCAAAAACTTGACACTGTTAGATATGATTTAGATTAGTATTCCTTTTCAATTGTAATCACTCATCCAGGTGGTGCAATTGGTTAGCAAATCGGTCATGAAAGCTAAAGATACAAGTTCGCATCTTCTCCAGAACTTATTTTCCATCTAGCTCGATTTAAAGTTATCATTGTAAGCCAAGTATATTTTAAAGGGAAAACTTTGTTTAGTTCTGCCTACCAATTTTGACTTACATGAAACTTAAAGTTATTGACTTACTGTAATTGTTAATCGATGTTTGTTTACTTGCATTTTCCAAGTAGCTTTGTTGTATCAATGCTATACTTCTACAAACCTGCTCTCAAACTAATGTTCCATTCTTAATTTTATTCGCAGTTTTAACCAAATCATTTACATCATAAAAGTTTCATTGCTTTTGTTCTAAACCTTTTCTAAATTATGTCTGCTTTATTCGGAAAAATAAACCAGACTAAACATTATCAAGGTTAGATTGACTGAACTAATATGGGTATCGCTTCATCTCAAGTAGCACACAAAACTCAGAAGTCATTATTTTTAATGAGAGATACCATCGAAATAACAATAGTACGTAACTAATTTTGAAAATGTGTCTTATCTAATAGTAGCAATTTGAAATGATTTAAACGTAAGAAGGTTCCTTGGTAGATAAAATTTTTGACATTTTCAAAACAGGACAATACGACCTCAAACAAAAAGTGGTAGATGGAAATGGTATTGGCATGGAACAGTCAGTTGACCGTCCTGGAGTATGATTACAGTTTAGAACTGCCTCAATACCATCACTGTTGCCAACATATTTTTGAAATTTTGAATAGAAATATCTCTATTAATGAATATTGCATTTTATCCTTTCCCTGTGTGTGTATTAGTTCACCCCGTTACATAGTTTTGATGCAAATGAAGTAATGATATCATCTCCAGAATTTCGAATATTCGTTACATGCAGATATGAATGCATTTCTTATCCTAAAGTTCTTAAATCAAATTTGTTTTAAGTATCCAGGTACAAATTAATTTATTATTCGTGTAATTGTTTTACTCATACTCAACTCACGGTTATAATATTCTCAGTATTAACTGATTTTTATTTTTAAGGTTATGCTTATGACCCCGATTGCATGTACATCAATGGAACAGGAAGAGATTATTATGAGTTTTATATTCAATTAAATCGTTGTGGAACTTTAGGAAAAAACAGCCACCATGAAGATAACCGCCAAGGACCATCTGTGAGTTTATATTAATTCATTAGCTCTTTGCAAGGCCCCAATTATTTATATAAATGTCCATAAAATGACTTAGATAGTTGATTAATTAACCAGCTGTTATTGGTAACAAGAACAATAATTTCAATAGAGATATTTTGTCTAAACGTACTTTTTTCGTAATAAAAATGCTACAAACTAATAATATATATTTTTATATAACGATTTTTTAAAAAATCTATAGTTTTTTATAGCAAAAACATAACCATACAAAACTTTATTTAAACTACTGTTCGTGATATTATAGCATAAAATTAATTAGCTTCCAAGCAATGTATTATGTATTTTTATTTTCAAAAGTGATCTCGTCATATGCATTACATCCACATTGTGCAGAAAAGTATCCAAAGTATGTTTTCTGATTTACTATGGAAGTAGGATGAATTTTTAGAAGCAAAGAGCTTATAAGAAAAACAGCCATATGGAACTTTCTTTTATCGCCAAGTTTAAGTCGTCATATGGCTTTATAGAATGGAGTTGCATAGTCTCGCCTTTTTAAAATTGGATGTAATTAATAAACAAAACTATTTTGTGCTCTCTGGAGTATTTTACCAAGCTCAGTTGAAACGCTTGCATGAATAATGTCGCAATAGGCATAATTAGGCTTTATTTATATCAGATGTAGCTTTAGTTTAAGTGGCAAAAACTGTATAAGATAACGAATACAGAGCACTAAATATAACCAAACACATGCGTTATTTAATTTTTCAGACTCAGTTGTTGGTTAATAACAAATCTAAGGTCCTTGACACCATTGGAAAGTTCTATAGTATCCAAACCAAGACTCCGCTGTGGGACGATATTTAAATCGGCTTTCTGCGGCATTTTTGGGGTTCCGACAAGGATAGCTTACCACTAAGAAGAGTTAATTGCAAGATCGTTACTCCAACTCCACTGGAGAATACTAGAGATTCTCGTTGACTTAGTAAAAGCGGAAGTGATGTTATCTTATAATACATTTGAACATCATCTGCATACCATTGGTAAGGGAAATGATGTAAGAACATCGATTGGTCTTGGGTGTATAAATTAAAAAGGAGAAAACCTAAAACGCTCCCCTGTGGAACATCTGCTTTGAGTTCAACCCAATTGGAGAAGGAATTAGCTCCATGAAATATTTCAAAGATATTTAATGTACCCTATTACTTTTTCAGAGTGAACATAGAAAACTGAGTTCTTTTATAATCCGTTTAATTAAATACAGGATGCAATTAAAATTTTGAGGGTGGCCAACGGCATTATGTTGGCAAATATGATGTACTGACATATTTCCTCCATTAACTATGTAGAATATAAAATTTCAAATTTCTAAGGTTGCAAACTCCTGAGAAAAATGCATATCAAGCATGTTCGAGTTCCAAAAATGTTTACACTAAAATTAATATATTTAGAACAAAGAGTTATTTCCTTGTTATATAGAATTACTGTCTTTTCTATTAGCTTGCTATAAAATGAGATTTGAAACCAAAGCTTATCGACATATAGTATTACAAAAACTGTAGATTGGTATCCTAAAATAAAGCTGTTGCGTGTTCTGATATCAAACATAATTATTATAAATTTTTAATTTTAAAAGCAAGTTTTATTCTGAAGCAATTACGTTATCTGGTGTACTATAAATGTTTATTACTTTCTTATTTGTATATTTTACTTAAGTTAATAATATTATTCTCAAATTTCCAGAAGAATTTTATGTGGAATACCGTTACAGTTCAATATAATCCATTAATTGAAGAAGAATTTGATGAACACTTCAAAGTAACCTGTGAATATGGCTACGACTTTTGGAAAACGGTTACCTTTCCATTCTTGGATGTGGAGTATGTATACTATTAAATTGTTGAATATATAAATTATATTTTAGAGTTGCAACTGGCAACCCAGTGGTTTTTACACTTACGCCACCTGAATGTTATTTGGAAATACGGTATGGTTATGGTGCTAATGGAAATCGTGTTACTGGACCAGTACGAGTTGGTGATCCATTAACACTAATTATTTACATGCGTAGCAAATACGGTACGTTTAAACATATTAATAGGGAAACTATTATTTGTTGGTTGTAGATGGTTTCGACATTGTTGTTAATGACTGTTTTGCACATAATGGTGCTACAAAAAAGATACAATTAATAGATGAACATGGGTAAGTTGTTTAACAAATTATTGTACATTTTCATTGGTATGACTTTTTGCAACCTATTGCAAATTTGTAGATTTTGGATTTTGCAAAAATGCAAATCTCTTACCGACATTTTATATTCTGATGTTATAATGATACTTCTTATTTTATCTTTTGCTTTTTTTCGTTCTTGTGTCGGTTCCCACATTTGCTTTGGCAGCTAAAAGCATTACATGTTCAACATCCTCCTTGGCTGCCAAATATCGCATTTCCAAGAGATAAAGGCACTATACCAGTCTTCTAAGTTTGGTTCTGTCACTGGTCAACCCTTCATATGCCCTTCTTACACTATTTAAATGCATTACTATTTGCTTTAAATAACTAAGAGTGTAGAACTTATTCAAGTGAAAATGATTTGAAGGCTTGATAGCACGTTTATAAATGTTGTTGCCATTAGATGTATATACTTAGTTTTTGATTTACCATGCTGATTTAAAGCTGTTAGTTTTAGCGGGGTAATGTCGCCTAATTTCTTTTTTGTTGAAACTCAATCTAGGGAGTAACCTAAAACCGGCAGCTCACCATTTATAAAAAAAATTGTTTGTTCTTTTGGTTGATATTTTTTTTAGATATAGTGTGTAATTATTTATTACGAGTACATAGTGTTTAATTATAGGTTTCTTTTGTTGATATGTTGTGTTTTGAGTATGAATGAGCGTGTTTAATTTTCTTTCTCTATTTCAGGCCTCCCTTAATTTTTGCTGTAGGTATAATACCCCGTCCACTCGCCGATTGATCCCGGTCCATTTTTTTTTTCTAGGCTACGTCAATGTGCGTAGCAACATCAACAAAGGTCCTATAGCTCAGCACCCCCATTCAACCCATAACATCAAACAACTCAACCTACCCGGAAAAACCACAGACTCTATTAAATGCAAATGATAACTAGGGAAACGATCATAGCTACCAAAAACCAGGTTTGAAAACAAACCAGAAACAGAGAAATCCTACTAAATGGGTACTTCACGATCAACAGAACATATCAATCATGTCATCGCTGCGCAAGGAAATATACCAATTAAATAGAACACTCAAAGAAACATCTACATTACGCATCACTTCTTTAGGAATAGACAGACCTAAAACTTCCACCATTAGATAGTGTAAATGGATATGTCAGAACATTGAAAGATACATTTACTCTGAATACAACCATCTACTAAGCACACGGAGTGAAAAACTTTCTCAGTATTCTACCTGCATAAAACGAAATACACTGTTCTTATTACTTTTTTTGACTAAAGCATTACATCTTTATTTTATACATTTCGTATTCCTCATTTTTATTTCTTGTAATGTACTTGTATAAGACAACCTATCTTTCCTGCGAAAAACATGTTCAATCAATTAATTAATTACCTAAATTAACCACACCGTTTTCAAACCTATTATAAAATTTCTATAAAATAAAGTATTTCTAGTCTAATCGTAATAAATTGAACCAATCTCTCTTTTTCGTTCTAGACAGACCTACTATGTATCAAACCGAATTTCAATTTCAGTGGGGTTGTGAAACATCGCGTTTAATGTTATACATAAAAGTAAACGAAGCTTTATTGGCATTTTCGAATCTATACTTAAATAATAGACGGTACTCATATTTTTCCTTAATGTTAAATCTTGTAGCAAATAACTTAAACTAATTTAAGTGGCATTCCATTTTAAATGACCATTTTAAAGTTTTGTTTGAATAAAAGGACTACATCGTTTTTAAATTTCTTTGTCACTTGACAACGCTCATATAGGTTTTGTTTTAGAAGAATTTCCTAAGTATTTTGAAAATTGCAGGTATGGGGTTGAGTATTTCCACACGACTACACATACAGCTAGGAATATATTTAAGTCGGGGTTAGCGATAAAGATTGGATAAACTGTTTGATAAAATGATTGCACCGAAAGAATATGAACACAAATCATGTAATGTTGGGGATAAAGGGAGTATAATTCAATTAATTTACTTGTAATAGCAGCCTTTATTAAATACAAATACAATCTATTAGTATTACAACTAGTGGTTTTTTTAAACGGTACATATATTAGATACTTTGTTAAATTATGTATTAATACAGCTAGCTAGGGAACGGTGCTTGAATATCTGCAAAGTACTGGTGGTATTAGTATATCCCTTATATAGTAATATCACATCGATGACGTGATGAGGGGGTCACGAGAGAACATTGAAACGCAAATTCTAAAAATAAATCCCAGTAAAATATAAAGAATCCGGAAAAATAGAAATTTCAGTAAATTCATGTTTACGGCCTGTATAATACAAGCATACCTTTATTCATTAAAGTGCCAAGCAAGAATTCAATTGCGCGTGTATAAATAATCACCCTGTATGATATAAGCGTATTGTAAATAAATAGCAAATAACGTAAGCTGTACATGTAAGAATAATTAATTTAAAGATACCTTTAAAATGCATGCAATGCGAACACAAATCGATCATTTCAAGATAAATACAATGCCATTTATTTTCACTTATTAATTAGCCTTTGTACAGCATAAATACTTTGTAAATAAAAACATGTTCTTGAAAATTTAAGAAGGATTGATAAAAAATACATCAACTTCGTTAATGTTATTAATATATAAACGTTTATTCTAGGAAGCGGTTCGGTCATTGGAAAAACCCGTAAATCAATGGAATAACTGGTAAAGTTATCTATTTTCTTTCGCAATTACTAGAATAGTATGCGACGCCACAGTAATCTTGGGTGTTAAACAAAGACGAGCAACGTACGTCACTAATAACTGGAACGAGATAACGAGGTAATAAAACTCAACAATTTTGAACGCTAATGAGGATTTCTTAGAAGATTATGTAAGATAGCTGTTTATTATTTAAAATAGAATTGCCCAAATACTACTACATTCTAGAAATAGTTAATTTTGTATATATAAAGAAGCGTCTAATTTACAGACGAATTAATCAAGCCACGCGTTGGGCCGCTGCTGAAAGATTAATGTGGTAAGGCCGCGCTGAGTAGGGGTACTAAAAGAGTGACATGACACAGATACTTGTGGTTTATAAACTTGACTTGTTTACTTACGCTAGTTTTTTACTTTGCCTGACCAGCTCAACGAAATTTAGGAAGTTTTCGAAATGAAACAAAACGCAGCACTATCAAAGAGCATTATACAATACGAAATATCTTCATTCATACAAAAGCATTTACAACATTGTTTCTTTCAAATATAAAATAATTTCTAAGAAGCTTTTGTTACAAACAAAAATATTGTTGCTTATTTTTTTTTACATTTACAGAATTAAACTTATTCTTTTGAGGATCTTTTACCTGGTTATAAATTATTTGCATGCTTGTAAGAATTATTTTGGTCAGAAAAAATCCTTGAAATATAATCTATTAAAGGTCAGAGTATATCGAAATCTGAACACAAATTCCTGGTAAAAAAAATCCCTCGCACCAGAAAAAATTATTAGGTTTATCTTAAACTAGATCTAAACACGCTAGTATTAGTTAAAAATAAATCTAACCGTGATACCTGCAGAATCCACAAAACGCTCCTCGTAGTTAAAAATTTTCTTATTTTAAATTGATCTCCAAATCGGCTTACAAGTTTTTCCAAATTAAAATTCCTGATTTCCAACAGCAATTATCAAAGTACCTTTTTGGGTTAAACCTTCTTTTCAATTAGTTAATACAATATTAAAAATAGGTTTATATTGAATAAATTTTGCCTTTCCTTCGTAATTAATAATTCCATTTTTGTATGTAAGTTGGGGTTAAAAACATCACTTCAATGTTCATTGCAACCTCGCAACTATGCTTTACTGCATATTTCTATATGACGCAATGGCGAGCGTTTTAAAATAACATTTCTTGATCTACTTTACGCGTCGACTGCATCGGATCAAATTTAATGAATGAATTCTCTACAAAACGATAAGCGCTAATTTATATAGAAATAGTCAATTTTTCTAGAATTTCACCAGTATAATCTGGAACATTATGAGGCATTCCAGAATACCCAATTAGCGTGTAAAATTTTGCCATTTTATTACTTACTTGTCTGATTAGAGCTACTCGTGATGCTTGCTTTTGTCCTGGTTTATCATATGCTATTATTGTTGCGTTTCGCTTCTGTCCAATAGCGAACGCGAAGATCACAAATTATTTCTTATCAGTTGTTCTAGAAATTTTACGTTATATTTTCAATGTTCAAGCTGCTTCCTGGAACAAAAATGTTTCTTTAATGAGATTATACGAATTTTACGTATTCCTAAATCCCGATGACTTACCTTTTTATATTCTAGATAATTGTCTATTTAAATGAATTGCAATATTCAGGGAAAAATTAATTTAATCTTTCATTGCTTTTTAATGCAAAAGGGTTTGCGCCTTATAGGAGATATTTGCTTTTAGTACACAAAATTATTTATTAATTTTGGGGTTTCTAAATACACGTTGATTTTAGTTTCTCAAACTAAATGCGTAAAGCAGTACTCTTTTATGCTGTTTACAGCAAATCAAATGCATTTTACGGTACTTTACGATTTACATATCCAATTTACGTTACTTGCTATTTATCTACAACATGCAGGGTGATTATTTATACACGCGCAATTTGCGTTTTTGCATTGTATATTAATGAATCAAGGTAAGTTTTATTATACAGGGCGCAACCATGAAATTACGCAAAATTCTATTTTTTCTGAATTCTATTATATTTTAGTGGGATTTATTTTTAGAATTAGGGTATCAATGACATCTCGTGACCCCTTGTCACGTCAATATACACACACACACATATATATATATATATATATATATATATATATATATTTGTTGATGTGATAAAGGGTCACGAGAGATCATTGAAACCCAAATACCACAAATGAATCCCACCAAAATATAATAAAATCAGAAAAAATGAAATTTTCGGTAAATTCATGGTTACGCTCTGTATAATACAAACGTACCTACATTCATTGATATACAATGCAAAAACGTAAATTGCGCGTGTATAAATAATCACCCTGCATATTGTAGATAAATAGCAAGTAACGTAAATTGGATATGTAAATCGTAAGATACCGTAAAATACATTTGATTGTTTGAACGTAAGAATCAATCGTTTTAAGATAAATACAAAGCCATTTATTTTACTTATTAGTTATCAATACATTCTTGATAAAAATGTATATGAGTTGCTCTAAATAGCATAAAAGAGTACTAGCTTTACGCTTTTGGATTGGGAAACTACAATCAACGTGTATTTAAAACCCCTTTTGTATTAAAAAGCAATGCAAGTTTAAATTAATTGCCCCGTGGATAACAGCAATTCATTCTAAACATAAGTTATAGGTATTTAAAAATACGCCAAATTCGTGTAATTCGTTAATAAGTAAACATTTTAATTCTAGAAGCAACTTGAACATTGAAAATAAACTGTAAAATTCCTGGAATAACCGTTAAATAATCGATTGTCTTTTGCATTAGTATGCGACGCTGCAATAATAGTATATGTAAGACAAGAACGGGTAACACACGTCACGGATAGCTGGAACGATTATTAGGTCATAAAATTTTAGACGTTCATGGGGTTTTCCAAGAATCTTTACATAATTATGTTCTATACTATTTGAGTAAGCTTTTGGAAACAGATAAATTTGTATTTAAAGGAAGCGTTTACTAATATGGAAGGTCATTCATTAATTAGATTTCATTCCTGCGAGCACAAAATGTTATTTTAACCTCAAGCTGTTGCGATAGTATTTGAGTATGTAGTAAACATACAGTAGTTTAACTAAGTAAAAAGGTTGTAATAAATAAGGAAACGATGTTTTAAACGTAACTTATAAAAAAAATGGAATTTATTAATTACGATGAAGTGGCAAAATTTCTCAATATAAAGCTATTTTAATAAAATAACCGAAGGTAAGATTTAACCAAAAATGTACTTTGGTAATTGCTGTCGCAAATGAGAATGCTTTTATGTAGAATCTCGCTAGCTGAATTGGAGCTCAATTTAAAATAAGAAGATTTTTAATTAAGAGAAGCGTTTTTGTGGATTCTGCAGGTATTACTTTTAGATTTAGTTTTTAACTGATATTAGAGTATATGGATTTAGTTTGATAGTCCTAATAATTTTTTTTTTGTATGATGGACTTTTTCCAGGAGTTTGGGTTTGGAGTACTAAATACTCTGATCTTTTAATAAATTATATGTCAAGGATTTTTTCTGGCCAAAACAAATCTTACCAGCGTGGAAATAATTTATAATCAAGTAAACGATCCTCAAAAGAATAAGTTTAATTCTGTAAATTTAAAATAAGGTAAACAATATTTTTTTATCAAGTACTTCTTAGAAGTAATTTTATGTTTAAAAGAAATGATGATGTAAATGTTTTTGTATGAAAAAAAAATTCATATTGTATAAATGCTTTGTAATATTGCTGCGTTATATTTCATTTTAAACTCTGTCAGTTCCGTTGAGTTACTCAGGCAAAGTTAAAAAAAGGAAGGTAAGTGAACAAGTTCAAGTTTACAAATTGCAGTATCTGTGTAACAGTACCCTTTCAGCAACGCATCCCAACGCGAGGCCATTTTCATACATTCTTTTAGCAACGCATTCAACGCGGCCTTTTCATATCATCCTTTTAGTAACATCCCAAAGCGAGTGTATATATATATATATATATATATATATATATATACATTATCGTGTAATTAGTAGCTAATTGTAAATACATAAGGGCATAAATTAAGCTTGGGGTTAGAGTAACAACTTATTAGAAAATCAAGTTAAGCAGTTTAGATAATTAATGTATTTTAAATAATTAATTTAGAGCATAGTCAACGTATAATAATGTAGGGTTACTTTAATATTAGTTATATTTATTTAAGAATCGCGTAGCATAAAATTTATTGTAAGATATGGCGATAAAGAATTAAAAACAATGAAGTAAAAATACCACTTTCAATTTTATTTAGGTATTATACGAAAACATAAAAACTTTGCAGGTTCTTTAAAATTGAATTATTATTTTCAAGGGTAAAACCAGAAACGTTTGATAGTAAAATAAAAGGGGGAGAAATTTCAAGATAAACAAGCTTTAATATGTTAAAAAAAGGAAAAGACCGTTGAGAGTTAGAGTAGTCAATATACAACGTGGACGAAATAGAAAACACATAAGTAGGACGAAGAAGCAGTATGTTTAAGATATCGATTTTTAATTATATAGGTAGTATTGTAGGGAAGCTAGAAACAACTGTCATGAAGGAACAAGGACGGAGCAGAAACGTATGAATACAAGTGAGAAACAGAGATTTAATTATGATTACAGTACAGTAGGGAAACGACGAACAAACTTATTCTAGATGGGGAAACAAAATTAATAATTTTTAGGAATATTAGAAGCAGATGCGCATCGATTGAAAGCAAAGGAAAGGAATTGTGCGAGATAATTGGACAATGCAGGTATACGAGCGACAAGTTTGTATTAGGTAGAGCAAATATTCAGCTGGTGGTAACATATGTATGAATTGGAGTGATATGAACAAGGAAGCCAAAAGATGCTAGTTTGAGTTTGAAGGCGGGGATGTATTTGGAATCGTTTAACAGCTGAGGCTAGTTTTGCAAAATTGAAGTGACAGTTGGCGATTGTAAATGTATTACCAAGTATTTTAGCGTGTTCGTTATCATAATTTGAGCTAAACGAAGAATTGTTAGTGTTTTTCGCCAGAATATCGAGTCGGTTAAGGCAAACAATTTTCAGAAATGAAGGACGGTTGCTGCTTTTACACGGAATAATTCTTGTACGTTAACATTTCTACGTGCGAATTGGAAAATAGGGGAGGTGTAGCAATGGCTATATAAACCACTTTCAAAGGGGGTGGCGCTCTCTTAATTTTTCTTCAGTCATTCGCGCTTCATCGAGTTACTTTTATTGAAATTATGTAAGTTAGTGCAGTATGATAACAAGTCTAGTAAAAAGCTAATAAAGCAAGTTATGTGAAGAGTAAATTTTAATGTAAGTACAAACAATTATTATTGTGAATTTGGAATGCAGGAAACTTAGTAAAATTTTGAAGTATTCGATGGCGAAGGCGGCGATTTTTGGTTAATTTATTTGAGAATACGAAGAGTAAATTTTGGAAAATGGATGCTTTTGGTTTTATTGTAAATGAAGTGAGTTTTGGATAGCAGCAGGTATAGAAGGATGGTGATTCAACCGGGGAGCTGTTTTATGGACTAGTGCCATACTGGACGGCACCATCTTCAAAGGCTGGTAGGCGGTTTACGTTTGGAAGATAGTTATCAGGTATGCCATTGTTTAAAAAAGCATTGTGTGGTGAATATTTTCTATGATTTTTTTTAATTTTTCTGTGCTTTTGAGTGTTTCATATTTGATATATTTAATGAAATGAAAATTTATGGAACTTGAGATGGAAATGAAACTTATTTAGGTTGTTAAGAATAATTAATTTACAGATAACCAGACTATGTTGTAAAGAAGTATAGGGGGCTTATTTTTTTTTGTAGTGCGGTAAATTTACACTCACATTTAACGAGTTTTACTATTAGCTCATGATAAGGCAAACGAGTTAACGTAAGGTATGAGAAACGCCCTCTTACTTTAATAAAATGTTTGTTCAAATAATGTTATCGAATCAAAAATACTTTCGAAAATAAAATTGTGGACATTATCAATAATACGAATGTACAGTGTGTCCCAAATTGGATGTATTAAATGGGTAACTTAGTTGTTATTAAAGATACAATAAAACTGTGTGCGCACTCATGTGCCAACTTTTTGAGATCAATTCAATGGTGAAATCACAAATGAGCGATCTTCTTTTGTTTTCGAGTTATAGCCAAAAATTGATATTTTTAACAATTCTATTAATTCGTATAACTCGTTTGGTTGCAAAAATATCCAAAAATACTGTAATAGTTTTTATGCGGTTTTTACGTAGAATACAGTGGCGTACGCAAATATTTAATATTTATAATACTTTTGAGGTTATAATATAAACTTGCATTTTTTAAATGGAAACCACAATTGGTTGTCACTTTATTTAAAAGCTCTTTTGACAGCTTTTCAAAATATATAGTTTAATATAATTATCTTTTCAAATGGCCGAATTATTCCATGTTTTGGTATAATAAAATAATTTATTATATTGGTAATAAATAGTTGGCCGCGAAACAAAAGGTAAACAAAAAACGACAATTGTTTGTATAACAAACGACAACGAGCTTCAATCATATCTATTGCACATGCAATAAGATGTATTGTTAGTTTGTAAGTGAAGCATCAGTCTGTTACTAAATGGCAAAATTTGAAAATTACGAAAATACGATATGCTAGTTGCATTTATTGAGTCTGCGAGAATTCCTCTATCAAGAAAAACTTTATATTTTAACAGGTAATTGTGTAACTAATAGCAAATAATATTACTATGTCGTTTGTAAATAATACAGGTATCCTGAAAGACAACAACCTAATATTAACATGTTTAAAAGAATAGATAGTAATTTACAACAGTTTGGCTGCTTTGAAAATCCTAGAACGAAACAGTATGCAGTTTTTAATTAAGAGCAAACTACTGTTTCAACCATAGCATGTGTGGAAACAAACCCAAGAACATCATGTAGGAAAATTGAAAGGAAATGGGTGTTTCTAAATCAGCAGCTTCAAGAATATTGAAGCGTAATAAATATCGACCCTATAAAATAAAATTAACCATAGTTTGTTTCCCGACGATTTTCAAAAAAGAAGGCGATTTTGTCAATGGTATCTTCGTAAATGTGCTGCTACTAACAATTTTGGAAATAACATTATACGGTCTGATGAAGCACTTGCTGGTCGAATGAAAATACCTATCAAACATACGAGGCGTCAACAAAGTCGTTATGGTTTGAATATTTGTTGCTACATTGTTGGTGGCAAATTTCAATACCATATTTTTGAAAACAATCATTCAGCTTGTCGCTATATTGAAATTTTGTATACCAACTTGCACGAATTACTGGAGGACATGCCTCTCGAAAAAAAGACAAAAAGTGTGGTTCCAACAAGATGGTGTACCCCCGCACAACGCTATAATTACTCGTGATTATTTAAATAGAGAATATCTCAATAAATGGATGGGTACGTTTGGACCTGTTCAGTGGCCGCCTAGATCTCCTGACTTGTCGATATTGGACTATTTCTTGTGGAATTTTTTTGAAAGAGGAAATCTATATAACCCAGAACCATAGTATTGAAGAGTTGCGGAATTCAATTGACGCAGCATTTCGTAAAGTTAAGGCGGTTTATTTATTAAATTCTATTAAGTCTTTAATAAAACGATGCGAACTTTGTTTAAGAGAGAATGGAGGCCAGTTTGAACAATATCTCTGAATTATTAGTAAATAAAACTATTGTAGTATTGCCATCTGTGTTCTAGTGTTTTATATATATTATGTGTGAGGGTGTGTGTAGGTGAGGGTGTGTGTGGTTGTGTGCGCATGCGTGGGCGTGTGCTTGTGTGTGTGTGTGTGTGTTTGTGAAGGTATGAGGTGTGTGAGTATGTGTGTATTTGTGTATCCATATATGGATTATAGACTGTTTAAATGTGGATAGGAAAGTATAATTTTCAATTTAAGATGTAGTTATATTAATTTTTGTAATATATGTAGTTATGATATTGTATTCTTCTAGCTTTCAAACTTTGTTATTTAGAGTGGTGTAGTACAATAATAAACTCTTGTTTTGTGTTTACTTTTTGTTTCGCGGCCAACTATAAATTACCAATACAATAAATTATTTTATTATACCAAAAACATGGAATAAATCGGCCATTTGAAAAAATAATTATACTAAACTATATATTTTTGAAAAGCTGTCAAAAAGAGCTTTTAAATAAAGCGACAACCGATTATGGTTTCCATTTAAAAAAATGCAAGTTTATATTATAACCTCAAAAGTATTATATATATTAAATATTTGCGCACGCCACTGTATTCTACGTAAAAAACCGTATAAAAGACTTCTACAGTTTTTTGGATATTTTGCAAACAAACGAGTTATGAGAATTAATAGAATTGTAAAAATATCAATTTTGGCTATAACTCGAAAACAAAAAAAGATCGCTCATTTCTGATTTCACCATTGAATTGAT
Source organism: Platerodrilus igneus (assembly GCA_036346225.1). Classification (NCBI taxonomy): domain Eukaryota; kingdom Metazoa; phylum Arthropoda; class Insecta; order Coleoptera; family Lycidae; genus Platerodrilus; species Platerodrilus igneus. The sequence continues at coordinate 12,899,465 of JARFIW010000791.1, forward strand.
CTCAAAAAGTTGGCACATGAGTGCGCACACAGTTTTATTGTATCTTTAATAATAACTAAGTTACCCATTTAATACATCCAATTTGGGACACACTGTACATAAGCAAAGGTGTTTTGAAACTGTAATACGTATTTTATGTAAATAGAGTGTGATGTCTTTTGTGAATTGCGTTATTTCGAGTGTGTGATTGTTGGGTGTGAATTTCTATTAAGTTTCAGCATAGAAGCAGTGAGCGGGAGTTTTAGATCCAGCGTTAACAGGTAAGCGCCTGCGTGCATTTTAAAAGGTGTTAGTGGATGTAAGAGATAAGAGAGGAGCAGCCGAGAATAATTTCACAAAATTAATGACACCCAAATTGAGGGGCACAGTTATACAGGTTAAACCTCACAGCATGTGGCTTCTCAACGCTGGGGCTCAATGATTTGTAGAAAAACTTCACAGCATATGTCGACCCAACATTGGAGCACGAGGTAAAGGGCCGTTACAAAAGAAACCTCACTTCGATATTTATATTACAGTCAATAAAATGAAATAATAACATAGACTTTTATGCGAAGCCTAAATGATCATTTCAAATCGAGATAGTAATTGAGAGATGGAAAATATAAAGTCTTGGGCAGGACTTAAATCTATGTCTTAGTCTTTCTAGGACCATGCGTTTACCAATTACGCCACCGAGACCGATGACGACAATTGGGAAATTTACAAACCTAAATCGTGTACACAACCATACATCAACCTAACTGTCAATTACGTTTGGCATATATACTGAATGCTAATTCATAATCACAAAGCTATTGCTAATTAGCTTCTATAACAAGGGTCAATATTTGCCAATGCCTATTATAAAATCCTAGAGTTCTACACGATTTAAATAGTGCCTGTTTAAAATAAAACCAGCGCATCTAAGTTTGTAGCGTTATTTTTGCATTTACACACTAAAAGTGTGGTGTCTTAAAATAAAAGCACTTCAACGTTTTGTAAAACTAATAACTTAAGAAAACTTTGCAGCTACTGTTATTACTGTTTTCCTGAAAACTAGGTAAAATCAATTTTTGCGGATTAGGAAATGATGGAAGTTGCCAATTTATACTCACATTAGTTTTATTTGCGAATAAACTTACTTGGATGCCATGTGATTTCTCTAAGCGCGAGAGCTGTAAGGAAAATAAATTGATGTGAATTTATCCTACTTTTTAAATGTCTTTAGCAGGGTGGATATTCAGCACACTTGCTGCTCTATTTGAACCTATTCTATTGAAATTGAACACAGATGTATTAAAAAAGTTTCAACAATTTGGGAATTTACGGTTCAAAGGTAATAATGTTACCGAATGTATTTTCGTTCGTTGTAACGTTTATCAGCACATTTTAGGGGTTTTAGAGTGGGTTATGTATGGAGATCAAATGGCTTTAAAGTGCTTCATTTTATTTAGAACCATTTTAATACATTACCAGTTTGCCGCAAATAAAATTTTTTATTCCAGTACATACATTTTGAAGGTCCGCATTTCTTTAAGCAATAGTCATACAACAGCTAATGTTTTCTTGTACAATAAGCTTTAATTGCTTGTGGTAGAATTTGTAACATGACAACCTCGGGAACGCAAAAAGAAAGAAAAATTCAGTCCCAAAATAGGTTGTGCCAAAATTGAGAAATTGGGTAAAAATAACGTGCACATATAAAAACGTAACGAATAAAGAAGAAAAGACAAACCTAAACAAAATAACACAGACGAGATAGTAGGCGCAATTCTAAAACACTGCTAGGCACCGGTTACCGGCTTGCAGTGGAGTGCCGTAAGCAGTAGAAGGAGCAGGAAACATTGCGAAGTAATTGCTAGGAAAGCTTTAGGATTTATCAAAACAAAGCATCTGGCCTCGAATTCTCTTTGCAGGGTGGGATGACCTTATCCATTACCCGAAAAAAAAACAAAAAGATAAAGAAAAAAGGAGCACGGTAGTGCAAACCTAGGAAGGACTGTAAAGAGTAAATTGTAAGCGCAATTCTCCAAAAAAATTAATCACTAGCATAGGAACTAAATCTTTAAACAGCAAATAATACATACAAGAGTTCAAATACGTTCTGTGCGAGTGCATATATAAAATGCAAAAATGTACATGCATTATTGGTGATTGGTGTACACAATTAAAAACTTAGGGCAAAAACATATTTAATTAACATTAATTTTATTTAAATACTTGGTTCGATAATGAACTTAAGATATCAACTCTTATGTATCGGGGTAATACCATAAGCGTTAAATTCTTAAGTTAAATAGAATGTTTGAGATTAACGTAATCTAAGGGTTTTTAAATTAAGAGGAGTTAATATCAAGTACCAAGCGAGCCAAATTGAATACTTATGTTATTCACATTGAGGTTGAGTGCACTGTCTTTAATTCATAGGCTACAATTGATTAATACCCCTTTTGTCTAGTATTAGCCAAGCAACCTCCTCCAAGCAATACCAGCGCTCATCAGCAAGTAGTCACAGATGTCAAAAAAATTCTATGGCCAGATGTTAATCATTCATTCCAGGTTAAAGATACCAATAGGTAAGCAGTAGCGTAGTTATTTATTTATCAAGTGCAACAAGCGCACTCTCTGAAGGACGAAAGAAAAAGAGGCCGTTTCAGCGTTTCCTCTCAGGAGTAGGACGACATAGTACAAATGAGGATGACTTCTAATTGATATTAAACTTCCCGCAATTTTAGGTCACGAAACATAAGTATAAGGTTAGAAAACAACCAAACTAATAATGATAATTAAAAGAAATTGACTCGAATTGCCCGCGTCTGTGTGATGGCAATATAACCAGCTGTATCAAAAGCTAGAACTAAATTGTGATTTTAAACAGGTCTGTAGAATAAAGTTAAAAAGAAATCGCTTTTGATACGTTTATATTTAATAAAGGAAAGCTATGAAACAGTACATAAAGAAAATATGAGTGAAATAAGAATTCACACTTTTTACATCTTCACAGGTCTAAGAAATCTATTTCAGATAAAAAGATGCCTACAAACAAACATCATAATTCAGCAAATTCCTCTATGCTTTTTTTAGTTTCCGTTATAAATAGTTAATTTTCTTGAAACTTATTTAAAGCGACCCATCACTAAAAATAAACAAAAATGCAAGAGTAACAATTCGAAAGCACCCTCTTTGGTTTTTAATATTTGAGTACCAATAATCACTAGTAAAAATGCTATAACTTCGTTCTAGGGTTAATATAGAAACAATCTCGGCACTATATAATTTATTTATTAAATTAAACGTGGATTCTTTATAATGATTTAGAAATTTATTGATGGAAATACAAGAACGCTATAATTCTTCAGGTTTAAGTATTATCAATGTTACAGAACAAGCTTAATTTAAATAAAGTAAGGAGTAGTTGTCAAGTGATGCTTTCGTAACACGTCTCCTGTTCCAAATAACCTACTAATCTTACTTAGCGCTGCCGCTAACGTCAAATATCCCATAACAATAGTTAAATGTGCCTATCTGGTAACCCTTTAATTTGAATCAAATTGAAAACTCTTGGTCAAGTTACAAACCTTAGAACATGTAGCTCAATATTTAATTACAAGATGAGTTAGGTTTTTGCCTTTGGGAGCTGCTTTTTTAAAAAGCCTTCTTCCAAAAACTCTTCTAATAAATTTATTTAAACTGAATTATAAGTTGAAATTTAATTTACAAATACTGTATCAAAAATATTCTAAGTTGAAATTCATATTAAATGAACTAATTTATGGCGATTAGGCTGAACAACAAACAATGCTAAAGTTGTGAGGCTCAAGACTGACTGACCATCGTAGGCTCTTCAGGGTATTCATGTTGTCCCTGCGCCTCGCATTGCTTGTGGGATCTGAAGAGCTCATGTCTGCTTATTTCTATATTTATTTATACAATACAAAGTAACAATATTAATTCTAATAATTGCTATTTTATAACCTACTGTGGCCTGCACTTGCAGTCTCACGTTGCGTATGGAATACAATGTATTCACATCCGTTCTCATGTCTTCTGTCTGACTTCTATTAACCTTTTATTATCTATCCTTGAATAGTACAATGTTGTAAGTTAATTTAAGACTCAATAACTCCATTTAATTATACATATATTTGATTTGGGGGATATGTAACTCCTCCCGACGTATATGAAAATTAAGGGTTTTGCCTAATTTTTAAAATTTATTGTCTCTAAGGGTACGTTTGTTGTTTCTTTATTTCCCTTTGTTGCTTGTTTCATATGACTAAATTTCGTTTCTTTATTCTTATATCTAAGATACATTTTGTATAATAAATACATAGTTAATAAAATGATTACAATAATTAATAAAATTGTTTAAACACTTATGTTATTTTAATGTAATTTTGTCACTTTTAACTAACTTAAGTGTTATTTGTATTTGTCCATTAGCTTCATGGCTTGGTTGAGATCTTCTAGGTCTAGGTGCTCTAGTTGCATTGGTTTCTTGCTGATTTCGTCGTCTTCGGGTTGTGTAATCTTGAACTGTAGTTTCGGTAAATTTGCAAATTTCTTTGTTACTGTTGGGTCTTGGTATACTCGAATAATTTTGTTTTTCAATTTTAGACAGCAATCTTCTTTAATGGTGATCACTTTAGTTCCAGTTAATGCTAAATTGTTGTTTGCAATGGGCGGTTGCTATTACTTCCTGTGGAAACACAGCAATCCATTGGTTTTCCGTAACTTTTTGAGTTTTCATGTTGGTGATTTGTAATGGTTTAGCTTCCCAATTGTTGTATTGATTTGAGAATCTTAATAATTGTACTTCACATGGGCTATCTGCTTGAATGGCTGTTGTCGTTATTGATTGGCATAAATATTGGCTTGGTGCTACTTCTTTGCATTTTTCGTTCGTGTAGTCATACATAAGTTCATTTAGGGAAAGAAACATGGTTTTAGGGATAATTACTTGATACCTGCTAGTAACTTTCATGGGGAAAGCAAATAAGTGATAATTATTATAAGTGTTACTTTCTACTATGGGGATTACTATTAAAAATGTGATTTCGTTATTCCTTACATAACCTTTAACCATGGCTATTTTTTCAAATATGAGTATGTTTGATTCTACTATTTCAAAAGGTAGTCTACTGTTAGTTATTGATAATCTAATTTTTTATAATTCATTTAACAAGTCGATTGGTTCTACAATGCTAGAGTGTAATGTGTTTAGTTTTGCGAATGCTACAGCGTTTTCTAATGTGACTCAAATTTGTTGGATTACAGTAAGGGTTGATATTATTTGTGTAAAATATCGTGTTAAATATGATTAAATTTCGCATTTCTAACATTGTGGTTTGCATGTTACATTTAAGGGTTTGTATTCTGTTGGCTATACTGTCTTGATTTTTTTACTAGCTTTCTTAACGTATAATTAAATTTTATTATAGTTGACTGGGATAAGGATATTTGACTTCTAACAATGGTTCTTATGTCATTTTGGTTTTCAATTAAGTGTTGTATGGCGTTGTCATATCGTTTCGCATCTTGGTTGTCCAAATTGCCTGTGATAATTTTTAAAATGTCCTCTAGTCCGTTGATAAGTCTTCTTTTTCGTCTTGTGATTTGATCTGTTGGTATTAATCTATTAAATTTATTTTCTATGTTCTTTAAAATGTTTCCCATTATACTGTTGTAGTTAAGCATTTCTACTGCGTATTCTTATCTGAATTTGGCTGTGTACATTGATTGTTTCAGTTTGTACTAATTGTCTCTAATTATATAATATTCTTGTTTTAATTCTGTTAAATCAAATTTCTGTGCGAATGTCCAATAATCTATTGTGTTTTGCATACTTCCCAATTTTACCGGTAGTATACCGGGGTTGTTCTTAATGTTTTCAACTAATATGTCGTTGTTCGGCACCCATAAATAAAACACTATTTTATTAGGAAACTCTGTAGTTTGCAAAAGAACCAAAAGTAAAAACAGCGAGAATCAAAACAAATGCTATCACAATGAGGTGCCTTTCTTTAACACACATAAACATAACTAATATGTAATATTTTAATAAATTAATAACAAAATTAATTCGGTCAATAGCAACAACCTTGATAAACAACCTCGACATCGACTCTCTCCCACACAATATTACATTTGTCGACCTCCTTATCCAACCCCAATAGCAAACGCACAACTTAAAATAGTATCAAAGGCGTGCCTATTACAATACCTATTATTAGTCACAAATCATGATTCCGATTTTTCAAAATCTATAAGAGCGAGATTCTTAGTTAACTAGCCGCATTCTAATATACATTCTTTATTCAATTTCGTTAAGCAGCTTCAATTTCCGCTTTATTTAAAGCGATTGTATTATCAATTGTTTAACATTTTGTTTACTTGTCTGCAGTTATGTCTCACATCTGTTAAGGACAATACTAGAATATCGTCCAAGGTTTTCAAAATCTCATGAAAACTATCTGATACTGCAAATGTAACTGCCATTATCTATCAACATTGTACACTTCTTACTAGTTATCGTTGCGCTTAAGCACGGAACAGAAGCCTTGTAGTGGAGTTGGAATCGGACAATTAAATCTACTATTAAGGATAACGCACATTTTTAAACTGCTGGACAACTTCAATCAATTGAACACTTGGTTATGAGAGCATAATTTCTTATATCACGATATGCAAGTCAAATATATCTATTTCCATATTTATTCAAGATAATGAGTAAACCATTTCGTCTCGTGTACAGGATGACAATATCTACCTATATTGTATGGGTAACTTTGTTATAATAATAATTAGTAAATAGGTTAAATGGAGACTATTGGTCAGTTTTTTATATTTAACTCAGATATTCTATTCCTTTTATAAAAAAGTTCATGGATCTCTACATATTTCCAAAAACAGGGAAACTCGATTTTTTCAAATTAATCTTTCTACTTTGTTATCGTAGAAAGGGAAAAATGATTATAATAAAATTGTAGATATTATTTTTCACTTTAGGGTACTTTAGCGCAATAGTTGTTTCCTTGTACGGTTTACGATATATGACACAACCTTGCACTTTTTTTAAATAGGAATTATAGCTGTCCTTATCAGAAAATATAAAATTTTCTCTCCTTCCAATGATATAAAAATATTGATAGGTTGAACTAAAAAATTGTGAAGACATTTGAATTTATTTGATTTTTTTGCAAAAACCAAGTAACTATGAAATCGAAAGAATATAGTGCCATGGATTGATAAAACAACAGAAGCAACTGTCACCCTAATTTGTTTCTCTACTCTCAGAAATTAATAGATAAGCATAACCAACTTATTATTTATTGGAATCACTTATTATTCCAAATAGGGCATTTACGGACATATTCAGAAATTTATCTTTTTGTAATTAATTTCCTAGAGTTATTCATACTCATGGGTTAAAGCATTTTAAATACAGTTATTACGTATTATCTACCAACTAAGACTTTTATTTTTTTACAATACATTTTGACATTATTTTTTCATATTTCTTGTTTTGTTAGTATGAGCCAAAGCCACAATCATACAGACAGTTAACTTGATTTTGAAGTCTAAACTAATTTTTTTTATTATAAAGATATTACTTATTTTGTACGGTCATGAATACCATGGCTGAAGAGACCCAGCCAACCTTTCCAGACGCTAATTTGGAGCAACCTTAACTGCTAGAGAATCCTATCCAACTTCTTCGGGTTTAACTAGTTTTGGAACCATTAGTTAATACATGTTAAGTCAAAGTCATAGATAGTAATATCGAATCCTCTTTTCCTTTTGTCAAAAGTCCTATCTAACTAAATAAATCATTTAATGACAGTTATTTTTTTTATATTGAGGATACATATATAATACTGTTTAAAGTTATTACTTTTAAATTTTCTTTTGATGATTTCATAAGCAGATATTTTGCTTTACCTTTTGAATTTTATTTTAATTTACATACGTACAGAACGTGTGCTATTTTTTTTTTAAATATTTGTAAGAGTCCATGGGACAATGACACGTTGACGTATTCCGCTCTTTCTCCGACTGAGTCATAATTATTTTTCTTTGTATAAGACATTACCATCATCATCATCATCAAGTCTTCAGTCCTAGAACTGGTTGGATGCGTACTCTCATTGTTTCCTAGTTTAAACCAACCTACACATTTCCCTGAAATTTGCACAGTCTGCATCTATCACTATTTGTGTGCGAAAGTCTGATCTCGGTCTACCTCTACCAATTTTTTTCTATCTCTGCTTATAATATAACCCAAATATGCCTTAGAACGTATTCTGTCTTTTTGTTTCTCCTATTTTTTCGTTTTATACTGATATCTTTATTTCTCTACCATTTCAACAACCTATTTGTTATTAACTTTGTGCATGCTACCATCCTCATACATCCAAAGCACAACATTCCATAAGATTTCTATCTATTTTTGTCTACTTTTCCCACTGCCCCTATTTCATAGATGTACTGTGATGTGCTCCACACTACGCTTTGAACAGCTTTGTTCTTGTATCTATGTTCGTTGTCTTTGAACATGTTTGCTGTTCTTTTTTGTTCGATGCAGTTCGGTTACCTTCTATTGTTATACAGTTATATATCCTACTTCCCTGATATTCAGTTGTATGTGAAGGGGGGTAAGCAGCTTTTGGCTGAAAAGTTCCCCAGCACTCAACCTTTGTCGAATTAACAGTTTTTCCAATTTATCCTTTTGCACAATCAACATTAGTTGAAAATATTTCACAACCAACACCTGTAGTTGTTTATAATAATCATCAGATTTAAGAGAATTTGTTTTTTCGTCATTGGGTTGTACGTCTTGAAACTGGATGGACTTGTACCTCAGCTTATTTATGTTCTGAGCTAGCCTACACCGTTCTCTACAATTCTCAAAACAGCCGATATACAGCTCGATTCCCTTCTATTGTTTTCTAATTATATGCCCTATTTCACTGAGAATCAGTGGTATGTGAGGGGAGTTAAGCAGCCCTGTAGCTACCAAGGATCCACCAACACTTAGACATTTGCCGTATTAATAGTTTTCTAGTAAATCCTTTCGCACAATTAACACTAGTTGAGAGTGTTGCAAAACCAATATCTGTACTTGTTTATAATAATCACCATGTTTCAGTACAGTAATTATTATTGTCATTAGTTTTTCCATCTCACGACTGGCTGGAAGCGTATCTTCATCGATTTCTATTCTGAGCTAGCCTACACATTTTCCTGAAATTCTTACAGCCTACATCTTTCACTATCTGTGTGCAGTAATCTAACCAAGTACCTCTCTTTTTTTTATCTCTGCTTCTAATATATTTTGAACTATTCCCTCATGTCTTAGTATGTGGCTTATCATCCTATCTCTCCTATTTTTTACTGTTTTCCACATATTTCTTTCTTCCCCTACCATTTCTAGTACCTCTTTGTTCTTAACTTTGTCTGTCCACGATATCTTCATCATACGTCTGTAGCATCACATTTCAAAGGCTTCTACCTTTTTCTTGTCTGCTTCTCCTACTGTCCAGGCTTCACAGCCATACAGCGCCGTACTCCACACATACGTTTTAAGCAATCTTTTCCTTGTTTCCATGAGTGTGGTCTTTGAGCACAGTAGTTGCTTTTTCTTGTGCAATGTAGCACGTCCTTGTGTTTCCATTTTACATTGTCGAATGCTTTTTCCAGATCTACAAACCCTATATATATATATATATATATATATATATATATATATATATATATATATATATATTGCTGTGATTCCAAACTAGAATCGAGCCTTACGAATTGGGCGCCAAGATTTGCTGTGATCCTCGTTACTACGGTGAAATCTCCTCTGATATTCGATTTCTTACTCGAATATCGCCTCTTGACTCTTTCCGCCTCGGCAGCTCACCTAGATAAAACTTTCATCCTCATTCATAAAAAAAAACACAATCCTACCACAAACATCAACGTTAACTCTATTTACACCAATATTCACAAAACATTAAAATTTCAAAATTAAATTTTAGCATAAAATGCAGCATCGTAAAATTTCAAGTTCAAATTTGTCATCATTTTAATTTGCATCCAGAATTAAAGTCCTTGTAGGATGCATACTAATTAAATAAACAATATTTGCAGACCTGAGTCTGAATAAAAGGGAGCATCTCCCACCCCTTTACGTTAATTTAACAGGTTAGTCTAATTGAGCTCAAAGACAGACCCAAATTTTCATCATAATCAAAAACATAAACCTGATAAATACTCCTTTCTACTTATACAAGAAAATTTTACCTTAAAATTAAATATTTTTTGTTTATACAAATTTACTACTGTCCATTTTTATCAAACAAATTATAAAGATATTCAACACACACCAAAACATCTAAGATCGAACAAAATTGCATAATTTACCTGAAGGTTACTGCACTCGTGGCTTCAATGTACATCGGACTTGCTCATCCCACGATTCCAGCTGGTTTATGTTTACGTCGTCGGATTTCTAGCCGCCTTTAAAATTTTTTTACCCCACCATTCGTCTAAACGGTTTTAGGGTTACTCAGGAACTTAGGCGCCTTTAATATGGCACAAACTTAAGTGATTTTAGATTTCATTTATATATTATTGTATATTATTTTTCCTGGAAAATAGTAACTCCAGATGACTAGGTATTGTGAATAAATACCTGATATGATTTTGCTTGTTCAAACCAAATTTCTTTAAACGACTAATACATCATCATGTATTTAAGAAGTTTGACTGGAAGTTCTTACTCACACATTCCTTTATGTTTGAACACTCTTATCCAACTGACAGCGAACCAATTTTCTTTTTTGCTGACAGCAGGATTTGAACCCGCGATTAGTTATTAAGAAACTTTATGATACTTTATATAACAATTTACTGTTTACATTAGCATTTAAGAAGTTTCTTACTTTTGTTTTATTTACAACACTAATTTGTATTTTTTATTAAATCCCCTAAAAATGTTTTTGCGAGATCTCATACTCTTCATCAACAAAATCAGAGAATGAGACAACACAGTCTAAATACTAATGGCAGCAACTCACAAAAATAGTAAATAGCTAAAGGATGGCAAAGACGACTAATATTATGACTTATGTTGTGTTCTATTTGCCCAAAACTAAGACAATCTAACCTAAGTTAAAATAATCTTAGTTGAGGACACGTTCATTTTACTACTAAGGAACTTAAATAAAGTTGGATTTTTTGAATTCCCCTTACCCCAGATAAGGCGCCTATGGATCTACTAGATACTAACTTCCCTCCCTAAGTTTATATTGGGATTATATTTTTCGTGTTGTATATGATATGAATTTTTATTGCACATTTATAAACGCAACTATAACATAACAGTTAATACCAAGTTGATTCTTAACAAGACTTAGTTGATTTTAATATTATTTTCAAACCTTTGTAGATTAGTTAGCTAAAATGCTAATTTGTACCTTCTAATAATCAAATGTAAATGAAGTTAGGTAAGGTTAGATTTTCACCTAACCTAATTTTAAGCCATTCTTAGCTAAGGTGTAAATAGAAAGCAACATTAGTCATGAAACCCTAACCTTTCATCACCACCCAAAATGATGCAGTTTGGAATTTGAATGATTACTGATTTTAATTGGATAGTTTATTACTGACTATAATGCAATACATAAAAAACTTTCGTTTTCTCTCACTTTCGGACTATACACTGTTTTACCATTGCATATGAATGCAGAGCAACGCAAAACATAGGACACACATATGATATTAAGTGTTCGAAACACTTAACTTCATTTGAAACTACAATCAATTATTATGTATTATTCTTGTTATAAATCGCGTACTAGTGCTTTCACATTAAAATTATTTTGAACCAATTTATTTAAAACACAACAATAAATTCCCAACCTTATGTAAGCACAAACATCGTATTCATCAATCTAAGTAATACATCGGTAGCATTCGCTATGCAATCATTGGTGACTTCTATTAGGTTACTTAAAAAGCTGTTTCTACCTCTTGCCACAAGCGTGCCCTGATAAAGCACCACTGACTTTTGCTATGAACCCTTTTAAGTTAACCATTAAGCCATCACACATTGACATTTTAAATATTTTTTTGTAACGCCTACATACGCTAGCTCTGATTTAATTGTAATTTTTTTTTTGAAATACCTAGTACCTTGAATTGAATTGTATTTTATCTTAACAATTATATTCGAAATAATTGGAATCTCCCAATTCATGTATATTTCGATAGGTTTTACTAATTTACTATAATCCCTAGAATTTAGTTATTTTAACCATGTTTTGAAACAACGTTTAATTCCTTTACCGTTAATCATTTAAAATTACTTTGATTAAAAGTTAAACCCTTTGTAATGAAAAACTTTAAGTTTGTATAATTCTTTTATGTCTTAAAATTTGTAAATAACTTTTAAATTATTAATTTTTTGGCAGTAACCATTTGCTTTGATTTAATTTGATTCATTTTGATGCAAATAACTTCTCCTTTACAATTGCCTCATTGCCAAACTCCTTTATAAATATAAACGTTTACTTTATTTTTCCATAAAAAAGGGGTTCAATAGATACAGAGGAGATGCATAATATACCAGAGCCATTATTTTAAATTAAAGTTAAAACATTTACATTACAACACAATCAGTTAAGAGCATCCTTTAATCTAGGAAAACTTGCAACCTGCTTATCAAATGTTAATTCTTGAAAGTTACCTCACAACACCGCAACATGTGTATAAGTAAAAATTTGTAATGACTTTACCTTGTAAACCTTAATTAGGTTTCATGCAAATATCTGAATAAGGAAATTAGGGTTTAAATATTGAACAAACATTCTGAAGCTTGCACAACTTCAAAATCCCATATTTGGAAACCAGCAATTATAAAGGACTAAGCACCAGAATTAATTAAGGTTAGTATTGAGTTAGTTAGTAAATTGGCATGAAAATCTAGTTCACCTACTAATTTGGATCCATCGTTGTCCCCAACCATAAGAAGGTCTTAATCATCTTAGGGTATTCAGACATTTTCACAGATAGTCACATAAGTAATTCTTTCTAATTGAATTGTCAATTCATTAATGAAAAGTATTTAATGAACATGTCATTTGGCTTTAAGTTTATTTATTATTTATTAAATACTGTTGTTGATTTCGTCATTTTGTTACTTCACTCGTTACTAGATCCCAATGTCCCTAGGACCTAAGTTAAGCACCACCTCTCGCTACTAAAGACTACCATCGCATCACCTTGCTACGCCACCCCGCCAAAGTATCATCAACAATTACCAAAAGTGTACTTAACATTACTAATTACAAAGAACATTTTTATTTAGATGGTTAACAACAATACGGACAAGAAAAGTGCTAAACTTTACAGCAAAGTTTTAAAATGCTCCCCATTCTGATGTTCACATATTTGAGATCGTTTTAATATTTCCTTTTGCATCTTTAATAAAGTGTTGTATCGAATTTCCTAATAGTTCCAGTAATTGCGTTTATTAATATCTTTCAAATTGGTAGGTTTTCCTGATACACTATGCCTTTAATGTTCCCCATAAAAAGAAATCCATCGAATTTAGATCAGGAGATCTAAGAGGCCAAGGAATGGGACCTCTAGTATCAATTCCGTTATCAAATCTTTGTTATAACTAATTCGAAACTATTTGTGCATTATGAGTAGGTGCCCCATCGTGTTGAATATAATTTAAATTTCGTATCAGATTTACTGGCAGATCATTCAGCATTTCTTCTAATTTGTTTGTCAGAAATGATAAATGTCGTTCTGAGTTTAAACTGTATTCGTAAAAATAAGGAACAAGGATTTTTGTACCAAATATTCCACACCATACATTTATAGAATTTATAGTATGTGTTATACTGATCTTATCTTTCAGTCGTAATATGAGGTTGTGTTGTGCCTCACCGGTAAACAAAATTGTTTTAGAAAACACTTTATTTATTTGACCTTCTTCAATAAACCATGTGACAAAGTTTAATCTTCTCTAGAAATCCGTTGGGTATAATGTATTTCCAATATCATAATGGTAGAATTTAAAATTATTCTGTTCTAAAATTATTCGTAGTTCTTTCCTAGAGGTGTTTCATTCCAATCCAATTTCACGTACAGACGCAGTGGCTTAAAATTATTGTATGCCAAAACACGAATCTAAGTTTCTTTATTTATTTTTTTCTTTGCTGTTTTTGGTTTAGAAAAACGACCTTCTTGTTTTATATTTACTTCTAACTTTGCAAATAACCTTTTATCAGTCTGATTCTTTTTCATGTAACTTTGAAGATACAATTCAGAAGGCGCATTCGCATCTCTACTGGAAACACAGTAACAGAAAGACTTATCGTTTCTCTCCTCCGTCGAATAAGGCATACTTATTGAAATATTGAACTCTACACACCAGTGATTATTAATAGGAACCACGATTAATAAGAAGTACTTACTTAATGGAAAACTAATAATAATTGAAATGTGACAGCTGTTTCTGCTGTTTTATGGTTCTATGGCACCATTAATTATTTTGATATCATGATTACTTAATGTTTGCATAAAATCAAATAAATGGAAATATACCCACCATTTTTTGGTCAAACCTATCGATATTTTAATATCATTTTAGAGGGGAGGAAATTTGCTATTTCCTGATGACGAGGCCAGCTATGGTTTTTATTTAAAAAAATGCAAGGTTATATCATATCTTGTAAACTGTATAAAGGAAACAATTATTCCGCTTGAGCACCCTAAGGAGACGAATAATACTTACACATTTCATTACAATTATTTTTCTCCATCTACGATAACAAAGTAGCTATATTAATTTGAAAAAATCGAGATTTTTGTTTTTTGAAAATACCTAGTGACCTATAAACTTTTTTGAAAAACAATAGCATATCGAAATTAAGTATGGAACTCTGCCCAATAGTTTTATTTAACTTATTTTCTAATTATCATAACAATACCCATAGAACATAGGTAGATATTGTCACCCTGTACATGATACCTGGATTATTGTCACCTTTGATTATTCTAATGCATTCAGTTATACTTATGGAAAGTGAACCACTTTTTGTAGTTAAAAAGTTTTTACTGAAAATCTTTGTTTCTGATAATTGCAAATATCTTTTATAAAAGTATTCAAAGCAAAATTACTTTTGGGGATGAGCAAGACAACAGCGCCATTTTTATCATCAGTATGCAAAGCACACGATAACTTTCGTCCTTTACATTGGCATTGACAACAGATAACAAAGATAAATGTCTTCAACAAATTTTTCCATGACAGAAAAAGTTATAGATATCAGAGGAGTACATAATAACCAGAACGATTCACAAGGAGAATGCTAAAGACTACGACTTTACTACAGACATTCAAAGTTAAAGATTTTATAATATTAGAATCTTAAAAACGTCTTCCTTTAAATATATTCCTGTTAATGTTTAGTACAAGAAAATACGCGCAACATGTGTTATCAATAAAAACTCTTAATGTTGGATACCTTCGAATTGGCCTTAATTTCATACATCAAATAAATATTGGTATTAAATAAATCTCAGAGGTTTAAATGATAAGAACAAAGTGATTCAAGGTTTCACAGCTTCAATATCGCCTCTTGGAAATCGATATCTCAAAAATTGAGAGACTGCTATAAGGTTCCAATTAAGCTTTTATAATAAAAATTAGTAAATATGCAGGTGAAAATCTTTTCACCTTATAAATTTCAATCCATCGTTGTCCCCGAAGGTAGAGAAATTTCTTGTCATCTAGGGAGATATTCATTTTTCAGTTTAGTTTTAGATATAGTACAGAGTTTAGCACTTAGAAGTTCGGATTATCATAAGAAAAGTGGTTTACCAATGGATGCTATTTATATATCTTTGAGGTGTTACTGAAATTTTAATAGAGGTACTTGCAAATGCTATTGTTTCACTTGAAGTAATGTCTGGTGTTAGAAGATTTAATGTATTTCATGTATTTGAAAATTTTAGGCGTTTCATAGGACAACAATCGTAAAAAAATGCAAAGAAAGTATAATTGTCCGGAATGCTTTTCAGAATTGTGACATATCCATACCGTACTCAGGCTAGTTTGCATGCATTGAGTCGTAACTTTGAACAACTTTTATAACTAGTTTGTTAATTCCCGTTTTTATTAATTAATAAAACCATCATTTTTAACATGTACCTTGTTAAATTTCTTCTATTTAAAACTTGAATAACTATAAATGAAAGGCGTAATGCTATTTCTGAAATTGATTTCGTACTATAAACTGCGTGTATGTTTTTCACAAGCTTTTGTTGGTTATATTGAGGTGTAACGAAGGCAGCTTGAAGGGGTTACTTAACCGGTTATTTGTAAAGTTTTTTACACCACCCTAAGTAAATTATTTTCAGTAGTTTTCAACGTGAATCATATCTACTTATACGCAACGCCAATTGAAAATATGCGCCGTTCTTTAGGGGTTCAAATTTAGCGGAATATATAGGCCGTTCGCTTCCCATTTCACACACTGTCAAACTTCAAATACAGAATAAATAAGCGTAAAAATTGAAAATAAATTTCAGATGCTTGAAATATTGGAAAACATACAAAGCCCGATAGATAGCCGTATTGAAAACGAGGAGATGAATCGTTTACAAACTGGTGCGTTTGAACTCTAAAAGGTGTATAACTTATCCTACTTTTATATTCATTCGGCAAGAAAAGTCATTATTTGTGTTTGAATCACATTACAGAGCTACGCGCGAAGCCACTTTAAAAACACATTCAATTACTGTGATTGGATTTATCCCTATACTACAACTAAAACGGTGATTCTAATTATCTAACTTTAGTGTTATCAGCTAGCATAGCAAAAAAAGGTGAAACCAGATGCAACGTGATCCACAAGTATATTAGAGCGATATGCGATGCGTCTAATGCACATACATAAATTTAAAAGCTTAGAGGAATTCAGTTCTTCAATACTTAAATTCTAGTCTTTTTATAATAAGCTTTAAGCATGCTTTTTTTGACATATATGTATATATACAATGCTAAGAAAGAGGCACCATTTTAGTCGATAGGGGCTAAACTCCTAATCGCAGTAATTAATTATAAAAGGGCAAACATTTATTTTTAGAACGCCTGAAAATTGCATTAAAGTTGAAAATTTTTGCGACTGTGCAATTATAAGAAAACATAAATTATGAAAGTACTGTAAAAATATCCCAATAGGCCAATAAAACCAATATTTGCAAAAACAAGGATGATATCAAAATAAATTTGTTATTTACATGGATAAACATTCGGTGCGATTACAAATCAGGATTACTGTAATTTACATGTTATATTGACGTCGATCTAGCATTAATCAAGGCGTTCAACGAAGAGAATCTTTAGTTATGAACAAAACCTTCTAATCGCTAATGGTGTACGTGCCTCTTAGCAAGTTTAATATTTGACTAGGAATAAATTTTCCTGGAACAAATGGTTTTATAACCTAAATTAAATGCTATTACTGCATTTTCTGTAAATCTGTGAGGAATATTTAAAGTAATAGACTACCACAGAATAAGTGCGAACATTAATATTATATTTAAAAAATTTTGTTCAGTTAGTTTGACTACGTAACTAAATCTGCAGGTTTGAATTATTTTGGTAATGCGTTTGTTTTAGGGTTTCAATTAGAGTTGCAAATATTACTGCAATTACTTTGCGATCCCTACTTCAAGTATTGGTTGATTTATAAATTTAACCATAGCTTCAAAGTTAATTTCAGACGTTACTGCTAGTATTTGCTTTCACTTGGTTTAGTTCTGCTGCAATTGAATTCCTTACCAATTGGGTTTTGATTTTAACCTCATGTGAGTTTTGAGTAACTTTGTTCAAGCATCAATCCTTGAGACAGAGGTATGTGTTCAAAACCTAGAGGCGAGTGGAGGTTTATCTGGAATTGACAGTGCCCTTGAATTCAAAGGTCAGACTAGTTACTAGGTTTTGTGTTTTTTGTAAAAGACTTTTTGAAAAGAACGTATAATTCAATAATTTTATTGTGAGATTTTGTAGCAGTAAAATTTAATTAATTCGAAAGTTCATTAAGAAATTAGGAAATAATTTTTTAAAGAAGAATCACAGTGGTGAGAGAACTCTAGAAATTTAAATTTACTGTAAGTACATGCTAAGCGTAAGTTAATGCTTTGGTCGCTTCTTTGCAATTTTTATGCGCTTTATACTGCACTAATTTTAATTCTTATATATTACTATTGTCTGTAAATATTTGTATCTTAAACATTTTTAGTAAAATTTAATGTACCAATTTATTAGAGCAGAAAAGTGTTTACGTTCTACCTATCGATACAGTAGTAGAAGTATATCCTTTGTTTACATAGGAGATTTTGCGTCTGTTCTACAGGGTTTGATTCACTATCACAGTAGGAAATTGGCGCTCAACTCGAAGAAAACAACTTTTCATATCACAACAGAAGGTTGGCGACCCAACTATAGGGTTTGGATTACAAAAAGGTAACTTGGTAAAATTGGTGAATCAACTAGGGTAGATTATAGATTTTTCTTAGTCAGAGCAAATTTTCTTAAAAACCTTTAACAAAACGGAAGGAGGAAAAAGTAGAGTGGAACTGCTTGAATCAGAAGAGGTGTTGATTACATCTGATAATAGTTTTTTTATTGAGGATGCAAAAAGGAAAAGAATAAAAGATCTTAGTAGCGAAATAAAAAAAGTGAGGTTTAGGAAAAGCAAAACCAATTATGGTGAACATAATAAAATTCCTAAAACAGAGTTATGTACAGGCCAACAAACTCATTAACAATCTAGTCAGGAGCTGGAAGCGGCATGTCAAAAATTCGATCAAAAGGTTAAAAAGTCAGGAAGAAGTAAAATCACATTAATAAAGTTAAAGTCGATATCCAGAAGCGATAGGTCAAAAACTTAATTGAGATATTGAAAATCAAGAAAAAGTTCTGACAGAAAATAAAAGTAATATATAATAGATTCGATAAATTTACATTCCCTATTAAATAGAAGTTTCAAGGTGTGGTTAACCCTAGTTGTCAGAGGCAGAAACAGTAACAAATACTAGGTTGTATAATGTTGATTGTACTGTAGGTAATCAACAAGATACAGTAGAGGAAAACCAGCCAAACACGAGGGTGGCATTTAGTGAGTTCGGCAGATATCTTAATGGAATTGAAGTAGAAGTATACAATATGAGAAAAATAGCTGAACAAACTCCTGTAGAGAATACTAAGTGTAGTAGTAATATTCCTTTAAAAAAAATTTCTAAATTTTACGAGGATGGGAAAGTTAATTCCAAAATATTTTTAAACGGCTTAAAGATTCTAGTGACAACGATTGGGGATGTGTAGCAGAAACTAAATATCGTACGATCAACGCTGAAAGGCAACGCGTAAATTTGGTATAGGTTGGTAAAAACGGAGATAAAAATATTTAAAAAATATGAACAGAAATTGTTGAACTATTAGCGAGAGGAGGATGAACAATACAAGATCAGCGACAACCTATTAATGTGTAGATCCAATAGTGACTATGAAAAGACGAGGGAACAGTACGTCGTTAAAAAATTTAGTCCCGCAAAACAATTAGACCCTGTACTAGACGACAAGCAAATAGTGGGGTACCTAGCGAACCACTTTGATCAAAAGGTGAGACAATACGTGACACTACTGGACATTACAGATCGGAATATTTTTTTAGAGTACCTCAGGAGACATGACAATTTAAGTACGCTAAACAGTGAACAGAGAACGGGAACAGCGGTAACCAAATAAATAATTGTAGATTAAACATGCACACAGGACGAACACTAAAAATCGTACACCAAGAGATAGCTACAGGAATAACCATTATCATGACAAGCACATGGGACAAGGAGAATACTTCAGACACAAAGATACTATGTCAAACACTAGACAGAGACGCACAAGTGAAAATGCAAGGGAAGCACACACAACGGAACATACGAGATGAGATACACACCAACCTACTTACGAGAACATATTTAGAACATATTTCGACCAAACCGATTTATTAATAAGGAATGTGCTATGCAATGTTTTCAACATAAATAAGTTTGAATATCATAAAGAATTCACTAAGTTTGAAGTGGAAGATGAAAAGACGAACAACCATGAAAATGTATGCTGATTACAAGTATAGTTGTTGAAAATAAGGTGGTTAAAATGTTGAGGTGAAGGCTAGTTCGATCTCAGAGAATTACATGGTGCAATATAAAAATTTGTTAATAAAAAGTATAATACCTGTAAAGAAGAATAATTTGATGGCGCCAAACAATAAAGGGTTTGCAATAGTTAACAGTTTGGTGATTTTGAACCAGAAAATAGAGAGTGCTTAGAGCAGGGTGGATTTTTAATAGTACTCAATAGGGCTCAAGTTAGAGTGTATAATGGGAATTGATCTAATAAATAAATTAAAGATAAAGCGCAAAAAGCAAAACTATTATAATTGAGGATTGTTGTATGGAGTGGTTCAATGTAGTACCTTCGGGTGGAGCATTGGGGACGTGGCCGCAAGTATAGCGGCCCTTATGCAAATTATAATGTATGGAGTGGTAAATACAAAACCCTTTTATTCGAAAATGTATTCGATACCAGCGCCGTACAGGAAACAAGTTAAATGTGAAATAAGATACATGATTGTGCAGGGTATCATAGTGATTCGAAACATTTTGTAAATTCGCTTGAGGTGGTGAAAAAGAATCTTGGCAGATAATACGACATATTTTAATACACCAAGTTCACGACACATTGGGATGCAGTGTTTCCTAGTGTACGTCATCCTTAGGGCAATTCTGCCGAGACGTATGCTACGTACAGTTTCTGCATCGTACATTATCTAATTAAATTGCGCATTTCCTATGGTATTCACGATCATACGAATTTCCATTGACAAGTAACGACTATCTTTCAAATTGAAATGATTACTCACTCAAGCTTCTGTAGAACCTTATTAAATGTTCAGTTACAAAGTTAAATATTTTGAATCTATTCTATGTTGATAACGTGCTGGGGTTTTATCGTTACAAAGTAGGGAAATTTGTATTGCTTATCAAAGGTTAAAAGCCTTGCATTGTGGGTTCGCTGAAATAAGTCTTTTATATAAATTATGAATATATGGATTGAAAATACGTTTAACGTGTTATCATGAAACGGGGGTTTGCGATCAACAAAGCTTAAAAATGCTTGCCGGAAGTGTTTGCTTCAAAGTCTGGAAATGTTGATTTACAATAGAAGTACTTCAAAAATACTATAATCGCGTTAAAACGTGGTATTCCATTATCAAACAGGCATTTACTAATAAAGATTTTTTGAACAATGGAAATTGTCCACCTGCTTATTTTTAAGATATTTTTTAACCAAAATAATAAATTCTATGGTTTTATACAGGATATAGGCCACCCGCTAAACATTGAGCTATATAATTATACAATGTGAGTTGCGATACGCCTAACAGATGAAGAGACGCTGTTTTCAAGCAGACATGCTTTGTGGAATTCTTCATGTTTTACTGACGCCATTTGCTTTCTTACTTGCCCTTATCTGCAGGTAGTGTTTGGAGAACACTTTGCAAGGGTTTTTAGAATACTCTGCAGGTGGTAGCTTTGTCTACGGAAAATATTTTTGAAGGGAAAACACGTTACTACCTCGTGACTTATTTTAACAATATATACAACTTGGGTTGCAGGAGAGAGGTTTCTATGCAGCGTCCTTTCAGGGAAAGAAACTTGAATGGTCGCGATGTTACTAAAGATGCTCTTTATAAGAGGCATTGCTTTGCTTCGGTTTTATTAAAAAAAATTAGTTAATGTTCTGTCACCAGTGAAATTGTTTCATAAAAGTATTCGGTCTGTTGACAGTTATAAGTACGCACTTTCGGATTTGCTACGATGGTACCAGAGGCCTGTTGGCGATGTACGATTGGGTACATACTAAGCGCATAGTCCCCGCGGACGGCACTCACTCTCCTTTGGCACACAAACTAACTTAAGGCAGCGGGTATATTTAAGTTGCAAGTAGAAACCTTGAAAACCGCTGGAAAAGCAGTAATAGATCGTGTGCCTCAACTTGTATGCTATACTATAAGACAGACAAGATATACAAATGCTTCAAACTTAATTCCTTAGTCACTATACAAAAAAAAGCGGTAGAGATAGATGTGGAAATTTTCAAAGAATAAGTTTAACAGCACACGTTTCAAAAATATTAACTAGAATTGTACCAAAATGGATGGAAAAACGGGTTGAAAGAATGCTAGGAGAAGTTCAAATTTGCTTTAAGCGAAACAAGAGAACACAGGAACCTCCTTTAGCTTTAAGGGTGATAATGGAAAGAACAATAGACAAAGGAGAGAGCGTGTATATAAGGTTTGCTGATCTAGAAAAGGCATTCGACCATGTAAAATAGTAGGAAAGCAGATTCTAAATACTCAAAAAGATTGAAATGAGTTACAGGGACTGACGGATAGTACACAGCTTACACAAAGAGCACGCAGCGGTAATAGAATTAGAGCACGACCGTAGAGAAGTAAATATTAGAAAAAGAGTGAGACAGTGATGTGCGCTATCTCATTAACTATAACTTGTATATCTAAGATGCAATGAATACTGTCAAACGCAGAAAGACACGTGGAACCAATATGCAGTGACAAACGATTAATATGTTTATACTCGCTGATAATATAACGGTGTTAGCATCTAGTAAGGAAGAGTTAGAATTAGTTCTTAATGAAATGATAACAGACAGTTGCGGTATGAAAATCAACAAAAATAAAAGTAAAATACTAGTATGTAAAGGAGGTGTGAATAAGTAAAAACACAGTAAAAAAATAAGGAACGAGGATTTACAAAAGTTACGGATCTTGAAAACTGTAGGAGATACGATCTTAGTTAAATGGGACAAAAGTTGCATAATCATGAGGGTATCTCAGATCGGTTTTCAAAGTTCAAAATTTTTTCATAGGTTACTAGATAGAGGAAAAAAACACAAAATTGACGATTTCTTTATTTGCTTGTAGTTAGTCTACTAATTGAAATAGAATGTTCAAATTTGGTACATCATGGTAATTCCCCATTGCGCTTCACATTTTCAACTTAGATTTTGTCTAGGGCATGTAGATTGTGCGTGACGATGTTCAACTTTTTATTTTTAAATAGCCGCCATATGGGATTTTTACATTTTTGAAATGCTGACAAAAAACCCTTTCCAAAGAGGTAACACATGGCTATGTTTGATTGAATCAAAACACTAAAAATCACATAATTTTGTTTTGGTCGTAGTAGGCTTTAATTTCCATTATGACAAAGAGAAACAATTGGTCTAAAAATTTTAAACTCAATTTTCAGTGGTAATAAAAACAGTAAAAAACGTAGAAAATTGAAAATAAATCTGTATTAATCAGAACTTACATAACTATGCATTAACAAAGAATAAATACAAACTAGCATCTATTCAATACAAAATATTATTTAAGCTGTTTTTAGTTGTCATTCATGTTCAAACAATTGCAAATTAACAATCAAGGGAAAAAAATATAACAATAGTCAACCACATGAATTCATTATTTATTTTAAATGTTTAAATAACCCCCCATTTTGTTGAACACACAACCGACACCTTTTATAAACATCTTTACAAGATCGTCTTATCATAGTTATACTATTTGTTTAAAAGCAATTTAAGTGTGCTTTGGAGAAAGCTAGTTTTCTAGTATCAGTAAATTATAAACAAATGTAACCGTCGCATTTTTCCTTGTATAGGGTAGATTAGGATTACACAAACAACTGCAATTTCTAGGGAGTTATTCGGTCCGACGTCAATTAAAGAGATTTATAGCTTCTTAAAAACGATAGAAAACTTAAGTTTGGGTGAATTATTGTGTTCGTTACAAATGAAACTTGCAAACAAGTAACAGAGAGAGGTTATTCGATGGCATGTGTAAAAGTAAGATGAAAATAAAGCGTGTTAAAAGAGCCTTAGTTTAAACGATAACTTTTGTCAGTTGGAAAGGCTATACACAACGTTATTGGGGTGGGATATTGGAATACGACAAAAACGATTTAGTACGGGAGTGTTGTTGTAGAAAATCGTGTCGGTTAAAGGCAGTTTTTGGAAAACTGTAGCCGTTGGAATTGAAGTGATTTTAAGAATTGTGAGAATGTTTGTATTGAAGGAAATTTGAGGAATTGTGGCAGGCTTTTAGGGTGAAGGAACTAATTATAAACCGCCAAACATGGATAGGAGTCTCTTTTAGTTTTCAACCAGCCAACAGCTCTTACGTTTTGACAAGGGTACGCTGACGGCTCCAAGGCTAAAATGCT
The DNA here is from genome assembly GCA_036346225.1 of Platerodrilus igneus. Lineage (NCBI taxonomy): Eukaryota > Metazoa > Arthropoda > Insecta > Coleoptera > Lycidae > Platerodrilus > Platerodrilus igneus. The sequence continues at coordinate 12,923,834 of JARFIW010000791.1, forward strand.
TTTACGTTTGCATAAAAGTTCTATTAATGTACCTTAATTAATCTAAGTAAAAACTGTTTAATTTTAATTTACACGGAGTGTACCAAGTATGCAATTTGAAATGAAGTTTATGTCAGTATTTGGTTGGTTTTGGTTGATTATCAACAGTCTATGGTATTAGTAGAAAAACTTTCGAGTTCGGATGCTCTTTCAAATTGGTAGACGAGATGACTTCTTGGTGATATAGTTGCAGCTAACAGTTGCGGTTATCACAATCCGGATTGGGATGTTCCTGGCCGCAGCAGTTCTCGATGCAATGGTAGCTGGCCCGTGGGTAAACATAGAATCCAGGTAACTGATGCTTTTCGTTGTATATGTTGGTAAATAGATGCTTAATGACTTGTGCATTAGGGGTATAATTTTATGAACTAAAAGGACTAACAGGGAAAGAGGTACGGATTGAAATTTTCAAGTGGAGTTATTTTTACTGTATTTTATGTGGGAATTTAAGTTAAGAAGTGATTATGACATTTGTACTATATGATTTATATATAAAGTAAAAGGGTCTTTTTGATTATTGATGTGCAAATATTAGCACTATGAGCTCATATTAAACCAGGGTTAAAGTAAGAAATGTGGTAAAACCGTATTACTTTCTTTGATTTAATTAGAAGGAAAAATGTATCTGGTGTAACTATTGATATCGAATTGTACTATTAAGGAAGTATTTTTAAGTAGGATTTATATAACTTATAAATAATATGTGAAAGAAGAATTTAGCTTTGATTTTGGTGATTACATTCTTTTTGGTATGTTAATAAATGTAGACTATTTAGCGTTGCAGCGTTTTATTATCGAGTAGTTGGTTTTGTATTTTAGGAAGCAGCTGAGCAGCCGTGGAAAACTTCTTTACGCAGAGGTAGTAGTTAAAATGGGTACATCACTTCACCACTACAGTGGTAGTCAAAGCAAAACATTAAAAAACGTCTACTCGGAATTTAGTTCTTAGGGACCATTTTACCAACCGTCGCATACTCCTAGAACTGTTATTATAAGAAGGAATGTTTTCTAAAACAGAAAGCTTCGGATTTTTTAGTCTACATTCTACTAAAATGGACCACCTCGCACAATAGTACGGTAGATTGTTCCAATATAAAACATTCTAAGATCGTACGGACTAAAAGTGTAAAAAAGCCTTCAAAGAGAAAAACAAAATTTTTCTTATGGAGAAGTTTTCAGAAAGTAGTAAACCACTTAAAAACCTACTTCAAAGGGTAATTCTATTTATTTTGTAAGTGTTTTTTTTTTGTTAGAGCATTACACTATTTGAAATTAACTAATAGAATTGACAGTGCTGTGTCAAATACAGTTTTATGAAGATTCACTTAAGAATAAGGATAAATGAATAAAGAAAAGTTGAAGTTTTATTTCAAATAAATTAAAAATTGAATAAAGTATTTCCGCTCGACTTGTTCTTCCAATAAGCGTAATAAAGTGCGTGCCTTAATGAAGTTACAATGGGAAAAACAAGAATAAAAGTATTAAAGTAAAATGAGCATCGCGTTTTTAGAAAGTTAATAACGATGATTACTTGCTGAGATCAACTTATTTGATTAATTATGTTCAAGAATACCATTTTCTTTGCTTTTTCATTAGTTTTGAGCGAAGTGATGGATTCAATTTTACCACACCGATACATTATTCAACTTGATTACATTTACTCAATAGCTAATCAATTCAAATTATACTAGAAATCCTTAAAAAACCTTAGTCTTACGTGTCTATGATGTTACCCTAAACGACTTCAGATGTTTAAAATTGGCATATGTTAATTAGGAGTTGGTTTTGGAACTGAAAATCTGCATTGACAATTTGTAGCACATTTAAGTGTCACACTCTTTAATCGCTGCACTTTTGGTCTAAATTCTCACATTCGATTATTTTAATATTCTGAGGCTCTATTATTAGTATTGGATAAATTACAAACTTTGAAACTTTACCTACAGGTATTGTGTGTTGCGTATATTGAGACTCTAAAACGTCTTATTATAAACATCTGGATCTCGTTTTGAACTCAGGTTTTTGAAAGTTGTGCAATCTGAGGGTTGTTCTCTAGAAAGCGTAAAATAAGTCTTGGTTAGTTTCGTAATTGATCTCTTTGTTGATGTACCATGTTAGAAAAAAATTATTAGGTAGTATTGTAACAGCGGATGGTGGTAGTGTTGTTTTAAATACATGTGGAAAATCAATTACACGTATGATTATTAAATAAAAGCCTGAAGATATTAGTTGTGAACATAATCCAACAACCACGATTTGAATTTAATATTTTGTCGTTGATAATAACGACGAATTTATTAAACAATAATTGAAAAAAAAAGAGAACCGTCCGTTATGTGAGGCAATGCATAGTAGTTAATTATGAGAACTCTTGGGATTTCCAAGTTCTTTCTTAATTTAATTTAATTGTATTAAACGGGGAACAATCATACACCAGCAAAACCTTTGTAATGTTCATGTGTTCAAAATACATTCAATCACGAGAAAGCAAAAATATTCTTAAAAAAAAATCTCGTCAGCAAAAATGTAACACACGGCGGTATTTTAGGAAAAAATTGGAAACGAACTACAATCGTTGGTTTAAAATAGTTGAATAAACTTTGTTAATAGGAAAGTAACCTACATATTAAGAAAGTTGGAATAGTTACATATAGAGATTCCCAATTTTCTTTTTCCAATTTAATTTAGTTATGTAAAATGGGGAAGAGCTTTTACACTAGAAATAATTTCATAAAGTTCGGTTGTTCAAAAAAATATACTTGACAGTGGGAAAGCAATATTAAGTTTTTAAAAGCCTCTCAGAAAGGATTGAAGGTACGTGTAGAGCGTGATAGTATATTTCAAACAACGCAAAACCCTTAATTAGAATATGCGAAATATCCATTCATAACACGTACAGTTTCCGCAAAACAACAAGTTGGAACGCAGAATCATGCATAAGTAACAGTGACTTTACAATGTCAGAGTTTTAACATACGGTACCGTGAGAAACGTGAAACGTATGTATTCAAAAGAGAATCACCTTATATAAGTTTGAGCTTTACAGGAGAACGACCAAGGTAGAGAGGAAAACCTTAATTATATAAACCAGCGAATAAGAAGTGACAGTAAGGGTTCCCAAACCGACCATGTGCATGTTACATTAAGACTACAATAGGTTATGAAGGTCAAAGCGACGTTTACTTGGTACTTTTTTAGCACGAATTAATGTGGTCGATTCTGGTCAAAGTACCGGTCACAGATATGAGTTCGATGTGAGTGAGGATATTGTGCCACTCAACAAGGTTTCATGGATTTCCTTAATGTCCTTTCGAGTGATTATGTAACCTATATGTCTGAGAGGATTGCACATTTTGCTGGTGGTTTCTGAATTTAAGGCGGCTCCGTGGCGTAGTGGTATGTGTGTGACTACTACGCCCAAGGTCACGGGTTCGAATCCCGGCACGGTCCGCTTGAAAAATGTTAGGCGAGCATTTTTCATAAAAATACACCCTAGTTCGGATGAGAGGTAAAATGGAGGTCCCGTGTGTGAGTGTTGTCACGCACGTTAAAGATTCCTCCTTGCTTGAAACAGCAAGGGTTCGCCAAAATTCCAAATTTTCCAAGTAAAAAAAACTCGTTTCCTGGCGAATGTAGTACCTACGGGGGGAGCATTGGAAAAATACAAGTAAAGTTTCTGAATTTGTCGATTTCATATGATAGGTAGCATATTACACAGTGGGCAACCTATTTATACTATTTATTGCTAATTATGGTATCAACAAAAAGTGAGACAGCGTTTTAAAGGAGCATTAAAATTTGTGCGTATCAAATTACATTGTCTATTATTAATTATGGCGCTCAAAAGACAGTGCATTGAAATATTTTGATATCGTGCAAGGAACTATTCGAAATTGAGATTATGGTTTACAGTTGCAGTTCGCAGTCGCAAGGCTTTAAGGTTCTTAGGAAGATGGACCCTAAGTAGGTACTGAGACATGATGACGCCGCGTGTCTTTGCCGGGTTGTTTAATCTTTGATTGGATCGTTTCCCTGCTGTTGGATAGTTCAAAAAGTAACATTAATTCTAAAACCAAAAAAGGCGGATGTGTCAGACCCGGACAGCTACCGTCCAATCAGTCTGTTTCCGATACTGGAGAAATCTTTCGATCGAGTCATGACCATAAGGGCTGAGCACTCGATGCGATGTAGCTTTATTAGACGACAATTTGGATTCGCGTAGAATATGTCGACTATCGACGCGATAGAGTTTGTTGTCGGATAAATCAAGCAGGGGAGGGAGGCACACGAGCATTTTGTTGTTATGGCTTTGAACATTTCAAGGGCATTTTCGCTGCCCGATGGCCATCTTTAAGGTCTAATTTTCGTAAGGGTGCACTATTGCTTGTTTTACGCATTATACGCTGTTGTTTAGTACGAATGCTCCATAGCGTAGTTGGTGTGCGTGTGACTACTACACCCAAAGTCCCGGGTTCGAATCCCGAGACGGTCCGCTTAAAAAATGTTAGGAGAGTTTTTTTCACAAAAATACGCCCTTGTTTGGATGAGAGGTAAAATGGAGGTTCCTTGTGTGTGTTGTCACATACATTAAAAATTTATACCTTACTTGCAGCAGCAGGGGTTTGGCAAAATTTAAAATTTTCCAGATATATAAGAATTCGTTTCGTGGCCAATGTCGTACCAATGGGTGGAGTCTTGGAAAATCAAATGCAGTGTTGATTATCAAGTCGAGATTGTTAATTTTGGTACGAAAAATACCGATCGAGGCGTTGGCCAGATGCGCAAAAGTTTACAAAAATCAAATTGGAAATCAACACGCCCAAAACAGGGACGCTTTATTTCGGAACTAAACTGGGACAACGTCCCTCTAGCTAAAGGTAGTACGGGAGGAGATATCGTTCAGAATATCCATTACATACATGGATGTAAAGATTGAAAATAGATTGAATTAAAAGACGCACGTGCAGTATGCCAAGGATAAGAGCAGCTACATATAAAACAATCTGATGGTGGCAGCCAAGATAAACTGAGGATTTAGAGACGAATACTTGAGGACAGTTTACGCGAAAGTAACCAAACCGGCGATGTTCTATGCGGCATCTGCTTGGGTGGAGGATTACAAAATCAGGGAAATTAAACAATTGGCAAGCATTCAGCGCATAACAGCGGTCAATGTGATTAGGGTGTACAGGACCACTTTCACTGAGGTGGTTCTGGTGATTAATAAAATTCTTCCCATCAAATCCATCGTCTGTAAGATTAGACATCTGAAACTTTTAGATATACTACATGGGCGGAAAATTATCAAAAAGTCTTGATCTTGAAATTAAGAAAGTCGAAAAGAAAACTGTTGTTTTAAAACTAAAACAACGGGCTTATGTCAAACGGATCGAGTTTTTCAAAGCGATGAATACGCAATATGGTTCAGGATTTATACTGATGGTTTACGAATAAACAATGGGTAGGCAGGAGCGACGTTCGTCGAGTACAAGGAAGAGGGGGAAGCGCTTAGATTCCTAACAAACCTGTGCAATGGAGCACCATCTGTTAGTGCAAATTGGTAGTTATAAGGAAGGCAATAGAGTACATCATCAACCACTCATGTACAAGTGGGTACTCCTATCACTAGCGATAGCAAATCAGCATTGACTGCTTTGGTAAATATAAACCCTCGACAGATCTTGGAGAAACGTCTAGAGGATAGTGCGTATGGTACTCGAGATTCGGTATTCAAAGTTTTTCTGGGTCAGGTAGATCTACGGCAATCGAGGGAATGGCAGAGTCAACAAATTGGTCAGGGAAGCCGCAACAAGCAATTCGCGGATATAGTACTCGTCGATACCATCTTCTTTCACTAAGAGAAAGCAGCAAGAAAGATTGATCCGACAGTGAAAAGAGAGGTGGAACAACACTACCACGTGCAGGTAAACACTCAAACTAATACCTGACATAGAAGCAAGAGATAAGATGGAGATAAAATTCGATCATAAGATGATGCAGCTAGTAGCAGGACACGTGAATTTGAAAATAGTCCCGCGAAGACTCGGTTTGATCCAGAGCGACCGCTGCGAATGCGGCAAAACTCAGAAAGTACAACGCTAGTATTACTCGTCTACGCGACCAAGGCGTCACACCGATGAATAGCAAATAGAAAACTAACTTTGTAGGACTATAAGTGCCTTAGAGCCTAGAAGAAGTCCAGAAAGTGAATCAGAAATAGTTTAGGGTAACCTTGATAGAATTTGCAGGAAGAATTGCGAAACTTGACGTCGGAAACAGGTTGTAGATCGGCTGGAAAGAGTTCTGAAAATTAGAGTACAGGTATAGTTAGGTAGATCTAGTACGCTTGGCATAACATTTACGCATGGTATAACCTAGAAAATCGAAAATCAATAACAAAGGTAAAAAGTCTTTGCCACAAGAAGACACCCATTGGCTTAAATGGATCGGTGAGTCTGCTAGTTCAGAAGTAACTTTACTGACTCTTTACACTTTAACTTGTCTACTTAATTTATCATTCTGATATTTATTGTTATTTTTATTATATAATTTATTTTCTTTTCTGGCCTGATAAAGCCTCCTACAAAAGTGGGCGAAACGTCGACCTTAGTTTATAAAATGACACGGTCCCAACCCGAAACAATAAATATTTATAATGACTCCGGCCGTGAAAGCCTCCGACAGTATCACAGTTACTGTTTTACCTAAAATCCCCGCAACATAACACCAGGTTTTAAATAAAGCTTTAATCAGGCTTAGTAAGTAACTGTACTAAATCAGATTTCCTAATTAACTTACACCAACTTAATAAATCAATTAAACAAAAAAAAACAGAATTTGAGTAAAATCTCCCGACCTTAAGTGGCAGCAATTGTGTTTTCTCAGGACATTTAGTGCATAACCCACTCGAACTTTGGCAGTGCATACACACCTCCCCGTTAGCAGCAAGGATTAGTAGATGTAAGTGGACGATCAGATTTTGGAATCCTAGGTATAGTCGAGGTATTTATACATATTGTGGTGGCCGTTATTGCATAAGTATTGATTTGTATTAATATATAAATCTTGAAGTCAATTCTGTACGAGTACTTCTTAGTATAATTGCGCTAGCGGACACAACGCTTATGGAAATGCACTTGATAGTTTAAGTTATGCTTTTTCTATTCTATGTACGACTATATGCTCTATTTAGATATTTATATATTTATATTAATATTTTTATACTTGTATTTGTACGTTTATATATTTAATTGTTTTGTCGTGTAATTCATTTTCTTTGTCGTTTTGTTTACTTGGGTTGTAGTACCTATGGGAGGAAGGATTGAAGTATTAATAATTTAGTTAGAGAACGATAGGGAATGTTAAGGCCAAATTTAGGCTCAATTAAAAATAAGTTACTTAGACCAGAAAGGACCATATTGTTAAATCTACAGAGTAGGAAGAAATAGCTGAATTCGTTATTAATAAATTTGATGTATGATTAGAAATTCGAATCCATTGGTAATTACTAGTTTAGCAGGATATGGATAGTTGTAACTCTACCCTTGAAATCGCACCGTTAAGTAGAGCTGGCGGGAGCTATTCGAAATTAGGATTCCTGTCCATTTTTCTTTTTGCCAGTGTCTTGTTGATCAGACACACCGCTAAATCAACACAATTGATACCATTATTAAACCTAACTTTAGTTTTTAGTTTCAACATTTTATTCATCGGTTTAATAAGTATGATATCTAATTTATACAAAGCGTACGTTATTTTTCGCATTAAAACCCATTGCAATACCTTTGGCTAGAGCATTGGAGACGTAGCCGAAAGTGCAGCAACCCTTACACACATTATACTGTATACTTTTGTTCCGGCAGTACAAGGAATTTAGCTGTAAACGATACCTGACCAACATATAGTTTGGTAAATGTATGAAAAGGGCAAGCATTTATTTAATGAATAATGCACTTGTCAATCAGGGGATGATGGTACAATTAGGTTTTTTTATATTAAATTACACATATTAGTACTTTGGAAGTTAGATGTGGTGTACGTGTTGTTTAATTTACAAGTACCGGTTTTGTAAAAGGAGATCCACCAACATCAGCACAGAATTAATTAACGAGTAAAGGAAGAATGTTATTCAGTTTTAAGATCTACTTGGGGCAACCACTTTTCTAGTAGAGAATTGCCTGGATGAAACCGTTGGTTTAACACCCATTTAATTTGACAGAACAAAAAATTAGAAGCCTTTCGAGCTAAGTGAACCCCGAACGTTAGCTGAATTCTTAAGTAGCTTTGCGAATTGTATATACCTGAGCTATACCTTTTACCCTAGGAAAATCTCCCGTACCACTGCAGCAAACCGGAGCGCTGCACAACTAATACAATGTTTCCGTCCCCTCGGAGTGAGTGCAAAATTTGTAAATTAACGTAACGCCGTTGTTACACGTATCAAACGGAAACAATGCGCGCAACCTGGTTGTAAATAAAACTTGGTGCTTACTTACGCTATATTTGGAATTAGTCTACCATAATACTATGCTTTGTTTGATTGAACAGAAACAGTGAGCTTGCAATTTGACATCACCAGAACTGTCACCATTGACAAACATAAAGCTTTTGCGGTAGTAATGCAAGGTCACTTCTAGTTTGCCTATTTTTACATATAAAACCCCATCAAAAAATTGAAATTCTTTCTACTCATTTTTCAACCTTCAAAGAGTTAAATATTCTTTGTCATTTTTCATAGATAATCGTCATCAAGATATCGTTGGCGTTCGTGTTGCATTCTTTAATCTCTTGTTATGAGTGCCACACGTCCACTCAATCCATTACTTTTTATTAATGTAGTACTGAAACTCGTACTTATAGATTGAGCAAAAGTACTCCTCTATGTAAAAGGTTTTTTTTTTTTTAATTTATACATCTGCAATCCTCTTCTTAATTACTGTTTCTTTTGCAACCACTCTCTTTTTTTATGGGACGTTTTAAACTGTTACACTTATCCTGCTAGGATTAAGAGAGCTCTCAATATAGGTAGAGTAGAATACTTGGTAAGATTTAGCGCACCTCTTAAAAATTGAGATGAGCCTTGCACTTGGGCAGGGTGAAAGGGCTACTTTGAAAGTAACATCGCTGACTGCACCTCCAAATTAACTTGATTTTTGTGTGATGCGGGAGTGTAAGAGTGATCATGGGATGAGACTATCAAAACAAAAAGAGCGGAGAGGAGCGCCCACTGCATCAAAGAAGGCTCACAAAATAAACCTAAATGGGAAGATGCAAAAACCTTTAGGTTATGATGAACTTTGACAGCAATAAGTACCTTAGTTAAATCTATAACTGCGGTCACTGTTTATGCCCAATCAAATACATAAAGCAATATTCAAGTAATAGTAAATATTGGAACCATTCAAATTAACTTACTTGTGAGGAATTCTTATGAGTTTTATACTTAACATCTTTCAAAAACATTAACTGAATTTATAGAAATTTAGATTGTACTTCAAAGCGCTTCTCTAGTTCTCAGGTGCGCTATTTATTTTTTAACTTTTAGCAATAACAGGAATATCGTCCAATTTAAACTTTTATAACTTTTATAATCCGAATATACTTACAATAAACGAAGAACGATTTACCCAAAGTGTATCAAAGATAATCAGCTATAATTAATCAATGTCAATAAATTTTCCAATTCACAGATCTGACATTTAGAGCGCATAGAATATGGCACAAGTGTTCATGTTGCCTGTTTCAAATATTGTAAATAGAAAGTAATCTCAAACAAGCATGTTCCTTTTATAATATTAATCTTAAACTATCAATAAGTCAAAAATATAATAAATGTTATCACATTACTTCAAATTTGTTTCCGTAAAATTCACAATATTTTGGTTTAAAATTAAAAGCGTATTTAAATACCCAATAAATTATATGAAAAGTTTATTTTAAATTTTTATAACGAAAAATTGAAGCAATAATCACCAATTTTATCTACTATTCACGAGTAGGAAGTTCGCAAACTTTTAATGAAATGTTCACACAAACTAAATGAAGGAATGTGTTTACTCTACTGAATTCATTACAGACTTCAGATACAAAAAATACCGGAATATGTCCGTCAGGACAATGCCCTGTATAACGTCAGGCAACCTACAATAACAACGACTGTTGGCCCAAGCAGCAAATGTTGCCCTGTAAATAAGCGTTCTATTATGATAACCGACCAGGTTCCGTGTGAATTATCGGTCCTGATTCCATTACAAATTCAATCCAACTTCAATTCTTGCAGTTCAAAGTTCTATCTCCATAATTTAATTACTTTGAGTGCCAACCAAACAAATTCATCATGCACCACGTCCAACGATCTGTATAGAACTAAAAGGCGACTAATCACTTTAACCAGCAATAATCAGAAATCTACCACCTTCAATTACTGCAGATGTCGTGCTTGACTGATACCTAAAACATAGTAATCCGACAACTTCAAGAAAATCGCCTAGAAGTCTTTTTCGTCGAGTTATTACCGCACATCCATCATAAGAAAGAGAGAACGAACTCTTTCATTTGCATGCAACTGCAAATCCAGTCTAATCCTCGCACGCGTTTTTTGTTGCATTACGAGATCGCATTAATTGATACATCGATAAGTACACATTATTATTGAATGTCTTGAATGCAATTATTAAAGAAGCGTATGAAAAAATTTAATGGTACATCTACATTGACAATAATTCATTTTTTCAAACAAATATTCCAGCATTTGTGATTGGTTTATAAACGGAAAGGGAACATTACATATAATGTATATATAAAAAACCTTGCTTATGAATAGAATTAGAAAACTTAAATGTTACTGCGCAAAATTGGTTTTTATTGTTGTTAAAGATTTTCGAAAATAAATGTTCTTGGCTTAATCGATGTAAAATGCGGACTAGAACAATGTATTGCTAATTTAGAATTTGTCTTGTAAAAATCAAGGTAATGTTGTAGCGCGTGTTACGCCAATTAAAACATCACGCTCCTCACTAGTATAGGCATTTGTTCGGGAGGAAGATATAAAGAATAGTTAAACGTTCAGTTGTTTCTTCTATGAAGCATGAAAGATTCAGTTTCTGGTTTTTATCATTTTCTTTGTATAGCTACTTTTATAGTTTTGGTTGGTTGACGTTAACAAACTGACCAACCAACACCTGCACTTGACTTTTAGACAATCCAAACACAGTCGATTCTATAGTCAAGGACAATTAGCGACCATTTTCCAATTCTGATGTTTTTGATTTTATACCAAGTCTCCCCTTTTCGTGGTCGATTATTGTATTCAAAGAAATTTTAAAGTGTTTAGTTACTTTGTGAACACCATTAGCTCGGGCTTAATTTCTTCCACTGCTTCCTGTAGGAGTAATCACTTCAATAAGATTTTTTATGCATTTTCGAACCATGCCAGCTTTAACAAGATCGTAAGTTGCCAATATCCAAAAGCTATAGAAATAAAAGCGTGGTATGTGCAAGTGCAGCGCACCGCGCTCTTAATCCTGTGTACAGCCTATAAATGCTTCAGACATAAATCATTGGGACTAGAACAGAGTAACAGTTTTATTAATTAATTTCGAAAAATCAATAACGGTTATCCCTTTAACATGTACGTTATTTTATGTTAATCGCAAAGAACAGTAGATATTAACAAATACTGTGATGTTGATAATGAACCTAGGTGTAGGTTAAGCTTTTCAGATGAGCTGCAGACTTTCTGATTGATATAAATAGGGTAAGTTCATCCAGAACTGTTTCACATCTGAGTATTGATTCATATAATAAAAAATTGAGTTTCTGGCAATTTTTTATTGTACTTTGGCTTATTTTACAATAAATTGCCGTAGAGTAAGCACTTGCCCCATTTACGCACTTACTTCACTCCACCAAGTTGGGAAAAACCAAAGCGTTGTTGACGTAGAGGGCACTAGTAAATTATTAAAATCAACTTTCTAGAAAAATAAAATACCATGTCTAGAAATAAGAAACCAAAAATATTTTTCAGATCTGTTTACAGAAGATTCAAAACCACAAACGCGCACTAACCGTGGGCAGAAACACTCCTTAAGCCAAATTGCAAAACCTTCCTAAAGATACAATTATTACAAATTTGAATATGATTGAATATAAAGAAGAGAAATGGGTACTGGTCGTCAAGCACATATTTCAAGCATAAATTTTGTAAATACCGTTAAGCTGCTGAAACCGTAGCTCCATTTACACATGCCATATGGCTTTAACTATACTAGATAATAACATTTTAGGGTCTTTTCTTATACACATCCATCATCGAGACCAAACTCTTGCTTCTAGCAAACATAATGAAAACAATAATTGATTAACTTTCCGTTTAGGCGTAGGTTCATTAAAAAGTTTATTGGGTGTCTGTTGGCTGTAAGACCTTGTACATTTGTAATTTCTAACAAGGACTAGCAATTAACCCCCAAAGCTGCACGAAGATTTTTTCTCCAGTAAAGGCGACAAGCTCAAAACATTTATTTTGAAATAGTGTCAGTACAAAAATTAGTACAAAAGGAAGCCCTAGAAAGCGTATGCCAATAGAATGTCCTCAATATATGAAATTCGACTCAATGCCCGAGGTAAACATCCGTTAACTTCCTATAAATAATATCACCTTAAATATAATCGATCAGTTATTGTTATACTACAGACACAATAGAGGGTTACTGCGCAATTGTAAGGAAATTGTCTTACACGCTTAACTGAACTACATGATGCTTGAAAGAAGTTCGAATTTTGCATATTACTGCATAACAAAGCTAGCTACCAGAGAAATGAGCAGCTAGACAAGATGCACGTTTTTAACCCGGACTTTCGAAATTTCTTATTAAGCAAAACCATTGCTATTTAAATATCTAGCCAATACTATAATTGAAACATTTTGGAATACATTCAAACAAAATGCCATTCTATAAATGAAACAGCTGTTTAGGAAATGATAAGAAATACTTTGTATAAAGTACTAGTTTTGTAGTGATTACTTTACAAAATTTTGTGAGAAAACTGTTTCAGATGCTGAAAATGTTCATATTATAATGATCCGTAAATCTTGATTAAATTGCAAAATTGGAAAACGTTAAAATTTAATTATGACGCGAATTTAAGATCAAATTTGTGATGTAATTTTAGACGGCCTTGTTTCGAATTAAAGATTTGTAGTTTCTAACACTTAGATTTGTAAGAGAATTTGGTGGGTTCAAACTGTATGTCTTAGAAATACTTAATTTTTTCTACTAGTTAATTTTACTATTTTCTTAACCCTTTCAAATCTAGTCCTCTGTCTGAAAATATTTTTCGTTGATAGCATAAATATATAACGGGTTGCGTTGCGCTAGTTATAAATTAGATGAGAAAAAAAAATTTTAATTTAACAGAATAAATATGACGCAACTTGTATGATAGATTTCACAAATAGTTAGTCACAATTAAGAGTAGTACTTTAATTTTTTGCGCATAGAAAATATAATTTAAATTAATACAGTTAGCATAATTAAAAAAATAGATAATGGTTTTTGCTTAAAATAAATAGGTACACTTTATTACAATACTAAGATAACGAATTAGTCGTTGAATAGGATTAACGTTGCGACAATAAAAACCACTGAAATAAGAGATTTTATAAGTCATACTCTGTAGTAAATACGTAACGAATGCTGCGTCAAGCAGTAAAAATAACCACAGAGTAAACATTAGTGAAGTAAAGTATTACGTTAGAAATGCCGAATCACATCAGAAAAATAACTAAACGTTTAATACTAGTTGCAAAATTACGTGACTGTTATGCAATTAACGGGATGATGACCTTGTTGTTAAGTGTAGACGAAACTTGATACACTGGTACACAAGCTCACCATAATTAAAAAAATTTCTATAGTAGTAAGAATAAGAATAGTTAGACCCGGCGGACAAAAATCAGAATCAACTTTCCGCGAGCAGTTCGTTTGAAAACGTTAAAATGCAGTAATACAAGAAAATGGTAAGAGATGAAACGAAATAAAAAAATTGAATAAAACGTGCACAAAGATGCAATTTATCTTTTTTCAAAGGGAAATATTTAAACGGTGCCCGAGCTTTTGTAGGACGTATTTTGTAGATTTGGCAACGAAGTTATAACACGCGATTTTTTAGAAACTCTTGCATGTGCCGAGATCAAGGGCTATCTGTGGGTATAGCTAAAACAAACAGATTGTGTTAAATTAAAGGAGATGTGTTATATGTATAGTCCTCGTAATTGTTGTTAGAAGGACGAAAAATTATAAATTTGGGGTTATCTGAACATCTTTAACCTTTTAACAAGTGAATTAAAATCATTAGTAAAATTAAGCTTTTATGTCTGAACTTTATAATTATTTACATATGAATTTTATGATGTAAATGGGTTGGTATTTATGTAATACAAATTAACAGTTTTTAAGTAAAAGTTTTATTGATAAAATTTAGTGCTCATTGAGAGGATAGAACTGCTTCGTATTTTTATTATAATTGACATTTTGAGAAATTGAGATTTATTATGTCAGGTAATTTAATAAGGAAATTTGGAAAGACTTGTAGTGATGGTACAATGAGTGGATTTAATTTAACGATTTTCCTTAGGATTTTTGATAATACTACTTGGCCACATTTAAAGTTACAAAACTAGTTTTTTTTTTAAATATTTGTAATTATATCGCAACTATTTAGTGTCAATAAAGCTGAAGTTTAAGTTGAATTGTATTGGAATTTATTTATTAGGAACTAGATATGCAGATTAATTTGTGAAACGATATCCAGTTGCTCGAGCGATGGAATCGTATTTAGATGACAATTTACTTTTTTTTCTGAATTTTATTTAGTTCGACCTAAAATTTTGATGAGTATTTTGTTTTACGGCATTTGAAAGAAAGATATAGTATAATATGTTAAAGTTTAGGAATCCGAAGCAAAGGAGATTTATGCGGAATAACCGTCTTTTGCGTAGGAATAATATTGATAGAACTGCTGTGATAGACGATTTGGTGCGCTTAATTATGACAAAAAAGAAATACCTTTCTGGGTAAGTAATTTTGTAATGTCTCTCTTATCTGCTACAGGTCTCGTCGAAGTGACTCTACTGACCGAAATCTGTATGCACTCTACGAGGCTGTCCACTTACGTCTCTAGCAGATCAGCGGTAAGGTTGTCGTTAGACATCCGTTCGACCGACACTGCCAGACTTGCGGAAAATGCTCTCCACAAAACCTTGCGGGTTTTGTTAATTGCCGGGGTTCGCTCCTTTCTGAAATTGAGCAGTACCGGTTTGTGGTCTATACTCAGGTCGCTGACGGTTTAGATCTCTGTGTTCAGCATTACTTGGTGAAATATCGCAACGACTAGTATGTCTGGCTCGCATCTATTGACGCAGTGAGTAGGTTCTGCTAATCTTAAGACTTCATGTTTCAGCAAACCGTTACAGTAAGCGTCCATTGCGATTTGCAACCAGAACAAGACGGATGTTTAGAGTTGATGTCCTCTGCACGGGTTCTCTCGCATCCAACAACGCGTATAAGTACGGCGGCGTGCAAAGTAATTTGCCATCTGATAGGTTATAAAGCAAACCCAGGCGTTGAGATCCAAAGTCTTCTAGTACTACACAAACTGCAATTGTTTCAAGCCGTTCTAGGTCTAACGAGTCCACCACATAGTGATCTACGCTTGCATTGACGTACGCCGCTGTGCCTCCTCTGACGCCGCCTTGATCGTTACGAAATAACCTGTAGTTAAAAAAGTTTTGTTCACCAGGACAACGTTTAGGTTGTATCTTATCGCAAACACCAGCAACGCAACTCACTTTCCCTTGAGCGTTTCAGAACGCTATCTGCGGGGTTCCTGAATATTTGCGGTGTCGATGCATTAAAATTGAAGAGTTGGCCATGAAACACAAGGCCAAATCACCGAAGTTTTTGGCTACAAGGATTATCGACAGCAGTTTTCTTACAATCGCACTCAAATTGAAATTTTAAATAAAAATGTAAACAAACGATTTTGATATTGTGCTCTTAGTTTTTGGAAATTGATGCTAGCGAGAAGGTTTAACACATACTGCAGCTCGAAGATTTGCTTCGCTTCCGAGCACTTGGTCAAAGTTACCATGACCAGAGGCATGGTTTGTCTCGGCCGCTCGTTGTGCATGCGAGCACACGAAAGAATTGGGAACCCGCGTATATTTCCGTTCGGACGTCCATGGCGGCGAAATCTTTTGGAATATCCCTCAAAACCACCTTGAGCGGTTTGTCGTCAGAAGGCGCAACGTATGAAACTCTTCGTCTAGCTCAGTCAGTAAAGCCGTCATCACATTTCTTCCTCTTCCTTAGGACTACGGGGGGGGGAGTCGTTTTGGGCCAACCCACGGTTTTCGTTCGTAATGGGTTCAAACTGATTTGTTGTGGGCAGGTCGGCGGCGGTCGTCTTGGGCTGCTTGCTGGACTTTTTCTTCGACACAGTAAAGCCGTCGTCACAGGTTTCCTACCAAGCATCGTTGATAGTTCGTTTGCGGGTTATTTTGTTCATAAGTAGAAATAAAAATGGAGCTAGGTACATATGTCACAGGTCAGCTCGCCAATTCAGCTCCTGATTTCCGACTGCCATTGGTCGGGAGGTGAAAAGGCATGATAGGGTTTAGCTTAGGTTGAGTTTGCGAACTTTAGGGCTACAACCTGGTACTGTAAGTTCGTAACATTTAAATAGGATATGCACTTGTTTTCCTGACTCCTAGTACTCCAAAGTCTAGAAACTTGTACCGTAGCGTCTCTTCTTTCTTGTTTTTTCGCTATATTTAAGTATACGAACCATAGAAACATGAAAAACACCTTAAACATAAGCATCTGTGTAGTACAATTAATCGAATTATTCCTGTACAAGCAGACCCACTACACCAATCAGTGTTCAAGGTGTCTTACGCAAAGTAATTAAAACCAACGTCCGCGGGTTGGATTGTGGCCAAGATGAAAATGACTTCTTGTAGAAGCACGGGTACTGGTACGAATACTGCACCCACTCGTTTTACGTATCCCCCAATCCGTATATGTACAATGAAATAGGAATTATTAGGAAATCATTAAGAAACTTAAGTTAGATGCAACATTGTACCTCAAGGATAAATAAGAAAAGGTTATTGAAAGTTCACCAGCAAGTTGTGAGAACGGATGTGAATACATTATATTCCAGACGTAAGTGATACTGCAGATGCAGGTCACAGACGGTTAAGAAACCACAATTACTTAAAAATTAAGATTGTTACATTGTATAATGAATAGAATAAAAAAATAAGCAGACATGAGGTCTGCAGGTTTCCACAGACATGTGAGGGGCAGGGACAAGATGAATACTCCGAGAGCCCCAGATCAGTCAGTCAGTCTTAAATATTTCAGCTTTAACATTGTTTGCTTAGGTTACTCGCCCTCAATTAAATTCAATTAATAATAATTTTCGACTTCATATAAATTATATCAGTTTGTCAAAATTCTACATGTAGTATCTGTTTAGGAAATAAAGCTGTTACAAGAAGCTTTGGAAGAAGTTTTTAAAAAGACCGCTCCCAAGATCCGACCCGACACGTAACTCGCGTTAACATTAAGCACTTTCAGGTCCTACCACCACGCGTGTTCGGATCGATTACCTATGGATTAGCAGACTCACTAACCTATTCACTACCCAAGTGTCTTAGATAATCAAAGTCAAAACAGGTAGTAGAACTTTTTAGAATCACAATTCTGAATAGTCACGAAAGCTAACAAAAGCTCATATGTGTTTATAAAATTGTATACGTTGCGATCCTTTTTAATACAGCAAAAGGTGCCAATACTACATCACTCAATAAGTCCGTAGGATGATACATAGATGGCGTTGCTATGTAATAATCCATATCATTTGTAGGAAGTACTAACCTTAAAAAGATATCTGTCAAAATTTCATGACAATCCGACGATTAGTTTACAAGTTACAGAGGTTCAAGTGACGATACTTTTGAGTTTTTCAAAAAAATGAATTCCAAGCAATTTCACGTGTTGATTTATCATTGCTTTTTGATGGGTAAAAATACCATCGCAGCCAAAGCATGGCTTGATAAGTGTTATCCGGGCTCTGCTCCATCGAGGCAAACGGTGAAGTGGTTTGCTGATTTTAAACGTGGCCGTACAGACACTGACGATGCTGAACGCTCTGGAAGGCCAATTGAGGTGGTTACACCGGAAAACATCAAAAAAGTCCACCGAATCGTTTTGGAAAACAGAAAAGTGAAATTGCGTGAGATAGCTGACACCTTGAAGATATCAGAAGGCAGTGTGCACACTATTTTGCATGAACATTTGTCCATGGGAAAGCTGTTCTCAAAGTGGGTGCCGCGTTTGCTCACAGTGGACCAAAACAACAACGTGTCGATGATTCTGAGAGCTGTTTGGAGCTGTTCAACCGGAATAAAAAGGACTTTTTGCGTCGGTATGTGACAATGGATGAAACATGGATCCACCACCACACTCCAGAGTCTAATCGGCAGTCAGCCGAGTGGACTGCAGCCGGAGAACCACGTCCAAAGCGGCCAAAACCGCAAAAGTCGGCTGGTAAGGTTTTTGTACATCGACTATCTTGAGAAAGGAAGAAGAATCAACAGCGAATACTACATGGCATTATTAGTGCGTTTGAAGGAAGAAATTGCCAAAAAACGGCCACACATGAAGAAGAAAAAAATTCTCTTTCACCAAGACAATGCACCGTGTCACAAGTCGATCGCAACGATGGCCAAATTGCACCAATTGGGCTTCGAATTGCTTCCGCACCCACCGTATTCTCCAGATTTGGCCCCCAGCGACTACTACCTGTTCGCAGACCTGAAAAAAATGCTCGCCGGAAAAAAATTTGGCTCGGATGAAGAGGTGATCGCTGAAACTGAAGCTTATTTTGAGGCCAAAGACGAATTGTTTTACAAAAAAGGTATCGAAATGCTAGAACGGCGTTGGACTGATTGTATCGCTTTTAAAGGAATGTATGTTGATGAATAAAATCGAATTTCGCCAAAAAAATGTGTTTTTCTTAGTTATCCTACGGACTTATTGAGTGATGTGTTACTTATAAAACGGCAGCAGAGCTCTAATATTACAATCTCATAAAAGGACGAAAACAAGTAGTTGTTTCCGTGCGTTTACAAAAATGAAGTTGCGCGATTCTGAATTTTGTAAGTTTAGAACCGATTTCAATGCTACAGACGCTGCAAGTGCTTGATTCAGGAAGTCGTAGGCGTTGTAGATGACGCTTCGTTGTTTACTAAACAACACTGAAACCCTCACAATTCTATAAAAGCACGAATGCTGATTTTTTGCTCACGTGAGTTTAGTAGAATCGAGAATAGTACGCAGCTGTTTGCTTCTTGTTCACACTAAAAAGTGTAGTCTTCTAAGTTGAGATGATCGTAAGCCTTTTAACATGAAGTTCGTTGCACTAAATAATACTAAAATCTTTTATTTAGTTGTAAACCCTCTTGGATGGATTGAGTTGCTGTGGATTAGGGCGTTATAATTAACGTACGTTAAACTAAATAATACTGATAGTACTATTTAGCTGAAACTCGCTTTGGAATGGAAGCGGTGCAGGTATTTGCTCAAAGAAATCTGGCGGGAAGCCCCTCAACTGGAGAAGCGGAAGTATTGCTATTTATTGGGGCCTGCTTGAGGGTACGAACGGACCCCGTCATGCATTTTTATTTTGCAAGAATAATACAATGTTTCAGGTATAAGGAGATACGCAGTTTTTAGGAGATAACTTATAGTAATTCTGTACACGGATTCTATCACATTCCGTCGAAGATGCGTATGGTTGTTTTATGCATTACCCGTCTGATTGAAAAATAAAGAAATATATACGAAATCTATCGGGGTGAATACACAAAATGTCACTTTTTTCGGAAAAACTGACTTTTTGCGAAAGTTTGATTGTCATAGCGATTACTTGAGAATCAACGAAACGATGAAAACGGGAAAGCTTTAATGAGCGTTTTAATAGTTTGCTGAATTAAGAATAATTTTCCATTATCAACAAAACTTGCGCAACATAAAAAGCTGATTTTTTGGTATTTTAAAGTTAACCATGGGTGTATTTTAAAGAGATAAAAGTGTAGCGGGCTACTATTAACGCGTTCACCAATTTAGAACAAGTAATAATAAAAGTTTTTATTATTCACTATTCACAGGTTTAATTAACAGATATACCTCATTTATAGATGATTTCAGTCCAATTAACAATGAAGCACTATCACACTAATGCTATTTACAAGCACTACTATCTTCTTAAACTAAATCCTTAATCATGTCTTCTTAACAACACTAACACTACTATAATATATTTATTATCCTTTTGTCTATTTATGTATAAGCTGACGGTACAATATGCACGTTCACATAACACAAATTTATATTTACTATAGAAGCTTCGAAATGTAATGACCAACTAACTATGCACGATATGATTTATATACGACATTTGGATATATACCAACTAATGTACACTCATCACCGATCTTATATATACCCTAAAATTAACTAGATGATTCATAGTCTGGTGTTTGCTCGAATGTTCTAGACTTCTGTAGAATACACTTCGGTTATGCAACTTACGTGTTTGACGGGTTGCCTAATAGTACGTAACACTGCCCCTCTTTACAACCGTTACGTCCCGTAACTGTAAAAACATTTTGACGCCAATTTTATTATTGATGACGGTATTGACATCTACCTCTTCTGGTGCATCCACTACGTCGTTAGAAATAACAGTCAACACTCTTTGCTTGGTCTTAATAGGCAACCGGTTAATAGCAACAAATAAGGACTTGGATGTTGGTTCCTTGGAAAATTACTTCTAGCATATTTTGAACTATTCCCCAATCTAAGCAATCCAGTCCACAGCCTAGCTTGGGCACCGCTGGTCTCGTGATTCCATTTTCCTTCACCTGATCCTTAAGACTCAATGAACTTTCCTATTAAAAAACGATTAGTGCTAATAGGCTTTTAATGAGAAAGCCCTTAACAAAACGATTAGTGGCTCTGTGGCGGTGACGCTACATCAGAATACCTCTCTACTGTGGTTCCTATGCGGACACGAATATACATTCAAGGAAATACGGTTACAACTTTCTTTATCGGTTAAGCGTTTGTTGTGATCTGGTGAGTTTCCTAAGTTCGTTTTCAGTAGTCGAAGATTATTAACATGTACTTTTGCACTTTATTTATATTCGAAGGAAGGTACTTTCAACAACGCTATAACTTCTGCAGTATTCGGAACGCTTCCTGAACGATTTTGACATCCAATGTGATATAGACAAGAGGAGCTACTTCCTTGATGTCAACTTTTTACTTTTTCTTTAAACGGTTTTTGCGAATATGCACGTTGGTTTAATTATTCGTTTTAATCATGTAATGTAATACTTTTTTTTAGTTTGTGTTTTGTTGGTATTGTGATACTATTATGAATATAAGTATTGACAGGAACATTTTCGTTACATTTTACTGTTTATGACTTGTATTGTGATATTTTACATTAATATTTATCTTTCTTGGTATGTTTTATATGTATAATTATGTTCAATTGGTTAACTAACGGATGTAATTTAAGAAAGAGGTTGGATGTTGGGTCTAAAGTAATGTAACTTTGGAGAAAAGGCGGCGTGCGACTACGCTTGCAGGGATAAGGCAAGTTTTAATTATCGTGTTCAAGGAATTAATGCCGGGACGACCGGTTAGAAGGAGTTAGGACAAGGATAGTTCGCCTGTAAATAATAGGATTATGCGTTGTTTTGTGTTTAAGCAGTTGTGTTAACTGTCAAAAACCATAACTGAAAGTAAACATGTTTTCTGGACATCCTTGGGTTTAAAAATATTATTAAACGGTGAGTAAAGTATATGCTCTTATGTTTATACTTTTTAATTATACACTCGTGGATTCGAAATTGTTACGGGTTGGTATTCATATAGTAGAAAATTAAACAACCGCAAAAATACTTATTTTATTGGGCGACGAATTAAGTACGATGTTATCGTGCGAGAAAGACTGAGACATTCTGAAATATTAAGAAATATGTGCGCTTTGATTGTAAACGTAAGTGTTATTGGTGGAATTTGGTATTTAGTTAAAACATGTAACATGAGTATTTAGAATGCACAACGAAATGATTAATTGAAAGTTTGAAATTGACCTGTTTTTCATGTTTGTTATTAAGGGCACTTTCAGATTTCCAGAATGTCGTATAATTCAATATGGAAAACGAAAGAATTGAAGAGCTAGTATTATTAATAAGTTTAATTTAATGGTTTTTTTTGGGAATCTTTTTAGTAATACCTAGCCAGTTTAATGTTGTGAAATTAACCTTTTAGTGGTAGCTATATTTATGTCGAATTTTATTTGAACTAATTTAGGTACTACGTAAACAGACAACATTGTTCTGTCACTTCAGTAAAGAAATCTCATTTGGGAGAAGTATTCTATGTTATAGGCCTCTTGAATTTGGCCAAAAATTGATGAATAATTTTAAGACATTGTGGAAAAATGTTACGTATAACCTGATAAATTTAGGAAACCGAAAGGAAAGAAGACCTGTTCTAAATAACCGTCTTCCGTGTAAGGATAATATTCAAAAGATTGCTGAAAATGACCGTTTGGCGTTCTTTAATTATTACTGTAAAAAAAGCCTTTCTTAGTAAATGAATATTGTAAAGCGATTTGTTTGAATTTCAGCCATTTCAAATGCTTATTTTGATTTTTATTAATTTTTCAATAGGAACCCGTTCCCACGCCACTATAGTTAGTCAGCCGCAGGTGCGCCTTAAAATTGCTACAGTGTCTCCGAACTTTATTAGCAATTCAAAATTTAAAACGTAGCTCTCATTTTGACCGTAAAAATTTGCTTTAACGTTATCTCTGCTAGTATACCTCATTACAGCATAACTTGTATAAAGATGCAATCCAGTCAAAGTTCACAAATAGACATCCGTTTTCACTTTCGCTCTAAAAATAGGAAGATGTGGAAGTTCATTTTATTTCATTTGTGTAAATTGCTACCCTTCAATAGAAATACCATATATGATAAGCTAAAGCGTGCAGACTTCAGTAGCATTTACGGTATTGGGCTGACTGACTCCACACCTAAAAAAGAACCTTGAACGTATTAGATTTATAACATTTTCATCTCTTACTGGAATAAGCTCAATCTTATTTGATAAGTTTTTATACTTATTCATCCACTTTGCAACGCAGTTTTTGTGAATTTTTCTCTGGAAATTGCCAAAATCTGATAAGCAAGTATGTGTCTTAGTACAGAGTTGTAATCCGAAAACTTTCTGAAATGAAAAACAGAATTCCATGAGTTCCCATAAGATTTCTCATTTACTTTTCTACAGTTTATCGCCAAATCTCTCTACCAGGATTTATATCGAGCAATCAGTCTTCTTTAAGCAGTTTGAACGTTTGAGATACTCATCCATTCAAACAGTTTCACCAACACATTACATAGCTGTAGTTGTAAATAAGCTACTGCCAGTTCTGAAAAAAGCAGCAATATAAATGATACTGCTCAAGATGTATGCTATGTAGCGTAAGGAACACTCCATTATGTAGTTGACCTAAAGCAGCAAGATTATTTACACCCAAATAACCTTTAGCTTCGCTTATCGCACTTCCCAAGCTCAAATTCTATGATATTTTTTGTGAAAATTTGGCATCAAACCCTTAATACAGTAGAAATCACGAAAAAATACTTCCACGTCATCATTTGTAACCGTATGCATTAAAACGAAAATAGAAATTCCATGTAGCATCTTGTGCATAAATAATAAAATAAGTATTTGAAATGAATAGGTGTTGACGAACTTCGCTTATATAAAATTCTGGCAAAGAGT
This sequence comes from Platerodrilus igneus, assembly GCA_036346225.1. Lineage (NCBI taxonomy): Eukaryota > Metazoa > Arthropoda > Insecta > Coleoptera > Lycidae > Platerodrilus > Platerodrilus igneus. The sequence continues at coordinate 12,947,806 of JARFIW010000791.1, forward strand.
TTGATAAGTTCAACTATTATACAATGCATTTTCGAAAGCTTAGTGACACATCAATCGGAGCAAAGACGAACAATCAATGCAATAAAAATAATTGCCGTAGCCGTTGTAAATTTTTTTCTTCAAAGCTCTACCTATGGCAACCATGTGCTGCTGATACTTTATTAAAATGACATTTTTATCAAACATTTGATTGAACATGTATAATAGCACAAATATGAAACCACTTTACATGTACTACTTACCTTAAAATGCTTTACTAGTTGTGAAAAGTAAGGTGTGCCAAACCGTATTGTCCCGGTGATCCATTCGATATTTTCGCTATCTCGTAGGACGGTTATTCTAGATAGGTGTCGTTGCTTTCCATGATCGAAAATCTCGGTCACATCATCTTTTACCTTTTGTACCAGTCTGAAATACAATTCATTCAAATTAAAGCAATTTTAAAACTAAGGGCGTTTTCCAAATATGACTTCATCACTGGGGTACCTGGATATTATTTTACAATAATCGCCTATACCTATCTTATAAATAAAATTCTGTATAAGCTTAAACTCTATTAAGAGTCAATTCCAAAAATATAGATACCCGGTTAGTAACCTAAAGCTAAAGACAAACCTAATTTATCTCCAACTGGCAAGGTATTATTAACAGAAATCCTTAAAAAGAATGAATGTATTATTCCACAAATAATACTACCATTCGATGGTTTTCGTACCTAAGATTAATCTATACGGCATTTAGAATCCCTTTATTAGAAATGTCCTGTTGCCGCCAACGGAATATGGGGGCAACTGACAGTTGTTGTCATGGACTGTAAAATAGGGGTATAGAGGTTTGTCATTAACGGACGACACAGAGAGAAATGGTTTAAATACACTTACCTCAAACTGGGCTTCTGCTAGCACAACACTCGCCCCCTGATTGTTATCTAGGACTGGGGTAGGTAGATATGGATTGAAGGAAGTGGAGTTTGACCTGTGTGACTCATTGTAGTAGACGAGAGCGTAAAAATAATGAAGAGTTTATTATACCACGGTCCGTTCGAAGCTCTGACTTGTTCGGTACCGACTGAGTGCGCGCTAACGTCAAAGCCCGTCGCGGAAGGAGAGAGCGGAGGGTCCTGAACATGTCCTTAATAACAAACCATAGAAAAGCGGCGTAAAACCAACTCTTTCTTTAACCAATGTTGATTAACAATACTAAGGTTTGGAAAAGAAGTTTACTAGTAATACATTCCACAAATAAACCTTGCCTTTAAATTAATACGTTCATTTTTCTTAATGTTTTAAAGGTTTCAAACTCACATTTCAATAATACTAGGTTTAGATGTAAAAATACTAATTTCGTGGTTTTACGAACGAATTACAATTTATATTCACAAATTAACGAGTGCATATATAATCAAGCGTAGCGAAAAAGAAAAGCTCAAAGAGTACTTACAGTTAATTTTTATTTCTTGGGTTTTGAATTTAATTAGGCACATTGAGAAGTGTCATTAGATAACCTGCTTGTTAACTATCGATACGATAAGTCACCCCATTTAAACTATTCAAGTTCCAGCTTTTGCTGGAAGTGAAGCTCGTGCATCACCCTTTAACGGACTAATGCCATTTACCGATGCTTGACCGACGTGAGCATAAGTTTCACGATACTAAGAGCTTGAGATTCTTGGCTAACTATCCAGCAAAGTTCAAAATAGTTTGTCGTTGGGTGGGCATCTCGTCGAGCGGTCAACTTACGTCTCCCGTCTACGCTTCCGCCATTCTTATCCATATTTTCTTTTGTATCCAACTTTGAATATTTCGAACTTATTCCTTATACTTCAACTTCTCTCCTGTAAAAACTTTGTTCTTACAATGTGTCTCGATTTTCCAGGTCAATGTCGTCCCTTGATGTAACCGGTCACTTATTTCCACGCTTATGAAAGCGATGTGTTTGTTTACGCTCGCAACGCATTTTTTTTTTTAAATTTATGAGTTTATTACTATTGGGGGGGGAATCTAATGCGGTTTTGGTTTCTTTGATTTCGTATGGATATGTCCAAATAAGTTTTTTACACTGATTATTTACCTAGATTTATCTCTATTTTTCTGATTTAATATGAAGATTGTAAGGTACCAGTCTCCATTACTGGTTGTATAAAATGTATCAAGTGCTTTTCTGCTTATTTTGTATCCTACTTTATTATTGTATTAAAATAGCCATGCTAGAAGGTGTAACAACCAAAGCTTCTACCAATATTTCAGGGTGTTTTCGTTGTTCAAAGTTCACTTAATCAACTAAAGTTAATAAACTCTTTTCTACTGGTTGGTGTTGCTGTATGTTGTGCGCTAGCATTACAACTTTTTTGCTGTATTCATAGAAAAACTATACCTAAAACATTTACAAATCTATATCGTGCACATTAATTAAGCGTTTAAAAAATCTTACAGGTATGGTGTGAATTGGGTCAATCCTAAGACAAATATATCTTCCTTCGAGGTTTCTACTAAATGCCTAACAGATTATGCTATAGTCTACTTATGGATACAGACATCTATTAAAGCGAACATCAGTGAAGGATATTTGTTTTAGCGAAACACACACGTAAACAAAACCATTTCGTTTCCTAACATTTTCGGTGTTATACCATTTCCTGCTTCGCGCTCCGTAATATGTTAGTGCTATCGATACGATTTCCTGATTACTATATCATAGAAAACTTAACAACTTTTCTTCAATTAAGCATTACGGATGAGGCTATGCCATGAATTCAATGGTTCATTCGTTCGAAAATACCAATTCTTACAAATTTAAAGTTTTTTGTTTGCTGTTTTGTGCAAATCTCGTGTGGTATTTGTTGGTATAAAAGTCACCGTTTACAGTGTATGTGATTGCTTTCAAAACCTAATCAGGCATTTCTGTTCAGTAATACACAGCACGATTATCATCTGCGTAGCTTGCATATCTCCACTCAACGTTTTTATAACTAATAGATCGTGTTCCGTGTTTGGGTTGTATCATATGGATACCAATTAAGTCGACGTATCGCCACTTTCGTAGAGTACTTCATCAGGATGCATTCCTTCGGATTATACAGTCTCATGCTTAACTTTGAGGGATTAGTGCCTTTCGCAAACTAGTGCTGTCAAGGAGTGTTTCTTCTGAACCAGTAGATATCCGCAATATTAAGCTAAAGGGTGTGTTTAGCAAAGTAGTTGAAGAGCAATAGGGAGGCTACGGTTTATATAGGGAAAGTCGCTTGCGGTTTGAGTTAACAGTGCAAGTCGACGTTAGCCATATTCACGGTTGAGTGAAAGCTACAGTTTGAGCTTCCATATACTTTGGAAGTTGGCGAAGCTCTTCTCTGTTAATGTTTTTGAGATTTCTGTTCATTTACAGGTTCAAAGATGTTTTGCTCTAGAAAAGAGACGTTTCGGTTATAAATTTTCTGAGATCAAAACCTGTTGTACAGTACGGTTTTTAATCATCTTTCACTACTCTCACTACCTTTACTTATGCTTTGATACATTCTTGAGATTATATTGTCAAGTGGTATTCAGTCAGTCTTTGTTAGATGGGTTCATTAGTGTTAGTTGCATGTAACAATAATTTATGGACACATTTACGTTTGAAGCGGCTGTTGCACGCCAAAATGGAATTAATGAATTAAAAAGCCAAGTTCTAAACCACCCAATAAGTTCCGCCGCTGACACATAGGTTGCGCAACTAATAAAATATGCAGATAATTTTTAAAAAGTAACTACTTTCAGACGATGTGTTTCAAAATTTTATGACAAGCAGAGTATTAATTTACACGTCACAGTAGTGTTAGTGATAGTACTTTCACCATTTGCAAAACAATGGGAAAAGGAAATTTCGTGTGTTGATTAAGCACTGCTTTTTGATGGGACAAAAATTCCGTTCAAGCAAAGGAAAGGGCTTGATAATTATTATGGGAACTATGCTCATTGAAAGTAATCGTCAAACGTTGGTTTATTGAATCTAAAGTTGCCGAAGAGGCACAGAGGATGCTGAACGCTCTTGCAGCTCAAATTCGTCTGTTATTTCACAAAACATAAGAAGGTGCATAAAACCGTTTCGAGAAACCGTAGAGTGAAGTTGGGTGAGCTGGTCGACGCCTTAAATATGTCAGAAGACAGTGTATAAACTATTTTGCATGAGCATTTGTCCATAAGAAAGCTGAATCCAAAATGGGTGCCGTGTTTCTTAACAATGGACCAAAAATAGCAATGCGTCGGTGATTCAGAGCTGTATGAAGTTATTTAACCGTCATGTACCGAATTTTCCTGTTGGTCTATGACAATGAATGGATCCACCACTACATTGCGGAATTGCATTGTCTGTCAGCTGAGGGGACAACTGCATGTGCAATCCGTCCGAATCGTCCAAAACGCAAATGTCGACCTGTAAGTTTTTGGCCCCCATATTTTGGGGATGCGCAAGGTATTTTATTTGTCGCCTGTCTTTAAAAATGGAATACACCAATAGCACATATTACATGTCATTATTTGTGCATTTGTAGAAAAAAAATTTGCAAGAAACGACTCCAAATACAAAAGAAAGTAGTACTTTTCACTATTACAATGCACAGTAGATGTCAAAGCAAAAATGCACGATTTGAAGCTCGAATTGCTTCCCCATCCACCGCATTCTCCGAATCTGGATCTCAGCGACTACTATACCTGTTCGCAAACCTCAAAAAATGTTTGAAGATAAGTGGTTTACGTCGAATTCCAAACTCATAGATGCAACAAACACCTATTTTGAGTTCAAAGATAAATCGCTCTACCAAGAATGCATCGAAATGGTAGAGAAGAGTTAGAATAAGTGTATCATTTTTAAAAGAGATAATGTTGATGAATGAAGTACAAATTTGCAAAATATAATGCTCTTTTTAATAGTTGTCATAGTATTTTCTTTTATAAATTTGTTTCTATATGAATCTGGCGCCGAAATAACTATTTTCTCAACCTTACCGATATATTTCAGTTTTGCTTGAAAAAAATATATTTTATCTCCTTACAGAATAAATTATTTATTATCTATAATATGCGTTTTAAATTTTTATTACAATTAAATATATATTAATATTTTCTATTATATTTGAACATAAAATATACCTAATGTTTGAAGAACTACAAATTTTTCTTAAGTTTTTGCCAATAAAGCATAATTAGAATTTAAATATGGAAGAAACTCTAATTGCTAGTAGTAGTTATTTCTTAAAAGAAGAGCTAGATTATAAATTTTATATTAGGTCAATAGTTTCACATAATCCCAAAACTTTTAGCTTGTCGATTAAGTAGAGGATCTTTTACAGAATACAAAAACTTTTGAAGAAAATAGCGAAGCAATAACTTGTACCATTAATTCAATTGCTATTTTATTAAATGATTTGGAAGGAAACAGTATTGATTCAGTTTTTAGAAGAATTAAGTCACGCTTGGCACATTTATGCGGCAGCATCAAGCGTTTATATATTTCTAAAAATAATTATGAAATTGCTAAGATTTTTAAAAAGGAAAGTTATGCAACTGCACTTTTATTAGATGAAGATCTTCATGAAAAGTTGAAAAGCATTAGCTTTCTGCTAATATAAATTTCATTAACAAATTTAACCCCTACAATAAATACCAAATGACTCTAGCTTGTATATTTCAGCAGAGTAATTGCGATTGAGTTGGATAACCAACGAAAATGCATTCTGAAACTTCTCAGATTGATAATTATATAAACCTACAATAAATGTTCATCCTCCAACAGTGACCTACATTCTAATCATACTCCAATTTCCTCTTGGTCAAAAAAGTTTACTGGTAAGCAAAAAATGGTATATGAATTCTTAGAAAGAGTATGGGAATTAGCTGAATCTAGAAAAGTTTCACATAAAGAGCTATATTCTTCGGCGATAGAATTATTTGATGGTGATGCAATTAACTGGTATACAGAAATAAAACAGTATATTACTGACTGGAAGTCTCTAGTTGCTCGTTTAAAACAGGATTTTTACCTCCAAATACTGAAAAAATGTTATGGGATGAAATAAGAAATAGAAAACAGAAACCAAATGAAACTGTAACTATTTTTATTATGCAAATGCAAAATTTATTTCGCAAATTTCAATGACCACCACTAGAATCAACAAGAATACAAATTATTTCAGAAAATCTGTTACCAGATTTTATTACTCTGCTACGTGCATTGAAGTAGCCTAGAAAAATAAACCAAAAAAAAGAAATAGACCGGGCTCAATCGGCGAGTGGGTGGGGTTTTATACCTACAACAAAAATTAAGGGAGGCCTGAAATAAAGTAAGAAAAATTACACACACTCATTCATATTCAAAACTCAACATATCAACAAAAGAAACCTATAATTAAACACAATATGTACACGCAATAAATAATTACACACTAAATATAAAAAAAAATATCAAAGAACAAATTTTTTTTTTTAAATGGTGAGCTGCCAGTTTTAAGTTACTCCCTAAATTGAGTTTCAACAAAAAAAGAAATTAAGGGACATTACCCCTCTAAAACCAACAGCTCTAAATCAGCATGGTAAATCTAAAGCTAATGGCAACAACATTTTCAAACGTGCCAGCAAGCGTTCAAATCATTTTCACTTTAGTAAGTTGTGCACTCTTAGTTATTTAAAGCAAACAGTAATGCATTCATATAGTGTCAATAAATCTCAAACTATTTCACTAGTTGTCGTCTAAACGGATTAAATTTAGAAATGCATGAGCTTAAACCGAAAATCCCAACCGATATGGTTGCAATCGTATATGATGGAGAAAGAAAACACTTACTGTCGAAGTTGCTGACGTCGGGGTTGAATCACTGGCTGGTCCATGGCAACGAGTAGGTGGGCCTACACCCAGAAAGAACGCACTTGGCCTCCCATTACAGCAAGGTACGACCATTCAACGTGGCTTTAAGGCCATCGGAAGAAGCTAGAGCAATTACCAGTAAAATTTAATCTAATTTTGACGAAAAATACAATTTTCTAAAAACACTAGATACGCAGCACGCCGTATTGCGTGCGAGAAATTTTGATAACGAAAAACGAAAACAGCCAAACATTCCTACACGTGTCTCCGTATGTAGATTGGAAAGCACATAAAATCAATTTCGTTCAGCCAGTGACCACAGTTCAAAGTAATATTTCTATTAAGGATTAACCTGGAAAACACAGTTTATATTGGTATAATACGCAGCTCTAATCCTGCGAGTTTTTCCGACGGAAAACACATAAGAAGCAATTATCGGATATTTGGAACACGTTATCGACTATCTGTGTATAGCGTAAACTTTACGTTAGGGACTTCTGGGAAGTGCAATTTATTATTAATTAGCGAAAGTATTTACCAAGTAAAATATACAAGATATTTAATATTAAACAACATACAACTGTAGGTAATTCAACAAAAATACATACCTGTATGAACAAAAATAATAATGAAAATTTATTTATTTATCCGTGTCAAACACATTACACACGATACTTTTCAAATACCTTTAAACCAAACACAACACAATATTGGAATTGTTTAAAAACTGATCGCATATATCCTACTGGTAAATATAAAAGAAAAACTTTGTGCTACAAATGCGGATTTCTTAATGTAAAAATTTCTAGATGCCCCACTTGTTCAAAAAATGGTTAGTGAAGTACAGAAAATGTGGCTACCTGGTGCTCAATTTTCTTTGGCAACAAATAAAAATTTCCATAATATAATTAAATTTACCTATAAATATACAAAATATAGTTATAAAAACAAAATTTAAAAACCTTAGTAGAAAAGAAATCTACAAAATGAAGGTAACTGGTTAAAATGGTTATCTACCGTTACAAGTTTCAATAAAACAAACGCACATTTACTAAAAACTTATAATTTTATTCCTAAACCTTTAAACAATAGATCATCTCGATATAAATTTGTTAGATATTTATATTGTTGCTCTTTTCAATTCCGGCAGTAATGTATCTGTCATTAGAGCCCTAGGTGTATCTAACATCGAGTCTCTTAAACTATGATTTTTTCCTTTATCTACTCATTAATTATTTACTGCTGATGTAACCCCTCAAACAATAGCTGGTACCGTAGACCTACCTATTTTATCGGAAACACTTGTCGTTTCGTTACATGCCTTGTAGTTCCAGCACTCCCACACTCCTTTATCTTTGGTTTTGATTTTGTAAAAAAATTGAACTTACTATAGATTTCAAAAATAATTCCTGGGAAGCACCATCTGAAAATATACCTCGCTCCTTAACAAATTTTTCTTTTCAGAAGACACAGTAAATTTAAATATCTTAGAAATAGATCTAAATAGTATTGATGAATACTACATATCTCCAAGAAACAAAAAAAATCACCAAATACCTATACACAATGGAAAGTGGAAAATGACTTGTTATATAAATTTTGTACTTTCAAACTTACCTTAACCTGTAATATAAATAACTGGAAAATTTTAGTACCTCAGAAACAAAGAACTGATGTAATATCAACCTGTCATGATCCCCCTACTGCTAATCATTGGATTTTCTAAAACAGCTAGGTTGCAAGAAACCTAATATTGGCCTAAAATTAGGTTGTGAAATATTGTCGAACTTGTATCGTTTGTGGAGCACAAAAAGCGTCAAATATGAAATCTTTAGGACTAATGGGAAAGGAAAAAGGTGTACGCTTTCCATTTCATACTATAGAGTTCCGTCTTATGGGATCCTTCCCTCGCTCGAAACAAGGCCACAAATGGCTACTAGTTATAAGTGACTGGTTTTCAAAATTCACTGTACTTCATCCATTGCGAAGTGCAAAGGCACACAATATTGGAAAATATATCGAAAACAATGTAATTTTAACTTATGGCGTTCCAAAATTTATAATTTGTGATAATGGTACACAATTGTCTGGATGTATGTGTCAAATATAAAGTAGAAAAGATTTGGTATAATGCAGTGTATTCGCTACAAAGCAGTTTTGTAGAAAGAGTGAATAAAACTGTAGGTACAGCTATTCGATCTTACATTAACTCGCACAATAGATGAGATGACAATTTAGCTAAAACTCAATATGCTATAAATTCAGCAAAACATGAAGCAAGAGGTTTTTCTCCAAATTTTTTTGTTTTTGGTAGAGACATGTTCCTATTTCAGAAAAGTTTTATAGTTCATCTTATAAACCCTCTGAAGACGTTGATATAATACCTGAAGATAAGGTAGAATATTCTACAGATCATCGTGGTCTCTTTAATCTCTTTAAAGATGTCAGAAATAGACTTCATTCAGCTTATACAAAAATGTCTACGCGATATAATTTTCGACGCAGACCTTTTTCTTTTAATGTTGCTGATACTGTTTAGCGTACAAGCAAAGTGTTAGTAATGTCAGAGAAGCTATTACCTTAAAGTTAGCTCCAAAATATATCTTGTGCACTGTCAATAGAAAATTATCTATCTTAGTATATAATTTATCTAATTCAGATGGATCAAAAACAAATAATTGGCATCTGAAGGATCTTAGGCCGTATACCGGCACAGAGATAAATATCTAATTGACTGTAGTGATAAATCACATTCCTTTAGCTAAACAAATATAAATTATCTTGCCTATCATTTCTTATTACCTACGAAATGTTTTCTTAATCAGAAACATAGTACTATTTTGGTTTCAATTCCCTATCTTTCCCTGTAGTTTGCAAACTAATAATCTAAGCAATAACCCCATATCTTAATATTATACCAAACTACTTACCTTAGCCAATAACGTGACATAAACCCCCTACTATTGTGTTTATTTAAATTAAACAATAATATGAACTATAAACATTAAGATAAATATATATTTAGTAGTACTAAATAAAATGTTCCTTGTCTTCAATTTTTTTTCTCTTTAGATTACAAGCGCATTCTTACGCCTATATCTTTTTCTTCATTATAATTTTACAAATTTTTGTTAAATAATAAGTGTGGTTTGACTTTAGTAATTTTGGCTTTACCGATTTTGTCTCTCTTGGGACGTTTGGCATTTGTTATCCCACCACTTAATGTTAAATTTTTTAAATCCTTTTCTTTTAATCTAATACATCTATAAATTTTCTATCAACAATAAACTTTTTTTTATTTTTTTTGTGATTATTTACCTTGTAAAAAGGTATTCCTTATGTGATAATTTCCTTCTTCTTGGTCCGGGGCAGTGTATCATGCCATTTGACCCAGGTCTAGCACTGTTACAACAAGTCTCCCACAATATAAAATATTTGTTTTACATTATTATTAAAACAGATTTTATTATTTCTTAAAATTAAGTTAGATACCGAATATATATCTACGTTTACTCTTGCATTTGAAAATAAAGTTAGACACAAAAATTATTATATTTATTCATGTTCCTTCTTTATTTATATAATATACAAATAAATATACAATAAACTTCCTGATTGGTTGATTCTATTAGGCATATCATGTAAAACACGACTGAGGTGGATTTGAATCTATATCTTTTAATCGTTCCTTTGATTCTCTAATGGCAGATGCAGATTCAAAGGATCCGAAGTAATCGTATTACAATGCAATAAATTTTTAATTGAAGCAGTTGTCCTACTTTTATTAAAGAAACGTACTATTTTTCAGCAAGATTTATTAAAAGCCTTGTTTTTATTGCAGCGTTATACTCTTTCGCACATTCTGTTCGTGCTAAAAAAGATAATCATTTATGTGTTGTATTCAGTGGTTTAAAAGAGGTTATTATATACAGCACGTTATGTAATATTTGCCATTTCACGATATTATTTGAAACACGCATACTACTGGTTAGGGCGTGATTCATATTTGATAATCACGAAAATACTGCTTTATATGAGTAACTGTTGATGGTATCTGAATAACAAGAATGTACATTAACCACTATAATGTTACGAATTGTTACGTCAATAAGTATTTTATGATAAAGTCGAATAGATTTTCTAATTTCAATATCCACACATACACGACTTTGTAGTTGCATAGTGTACTATTATTATACCTATAGAGAAAACAGGATTTATTCTGTGACTATTTCGTTAAAATTTAGAGGTCTCAAAAATTTTAGTGCGAATTTAAATCATGATTGTATTCAGTATCACAATTTTCTGTTAAATGTTTAGAAAACTTCCTTTAAAAGTCCGTAATTTTAGAGGTATGTTAGAAAATCTTCTATTATCTAAAGGGTTGTTATAAATGTTGTAAGGATAGTTTTCTGTGGTGTTGTTGTTGAAGGTTTAGTAGAAGAATTATTCGAATATGGAGAGTTAACATTAAGTTGTACTTACTTGAATTGTTAATAACCCTTCTTTATAATCTTATAGGGCATAGATTAGATTATAGCAAAGAACAATGAGAGATACTAAACAGGTTGTTTAGGAGCATTTTTAGCTTTAATAAAGGTATAGGTAAAATAGCAATTAATATGATTGAACCACATTTACGAGGTAGAAGTAGTACCAGCTTACTATTTTGTTTAAAATTTTAGCATTCTAGCCTTTAATGCAATTGGGAATATCAATTAAACACTGGGAAAGTACAATTTTGCGTTAAAACAACCTCCTAGTATAAGTAAATGCATTGAATTGTAAAAGCAAACGTGTAAAATGAAAATGAGGGTAGGTTTTTGTTGATTATGAATAATGAAGATTAAACTTCTTAATAAAAAATAATAAGCCAATTATATAATTAGACTTAATCAGAAAGACTTATAAAGCCAATGGCTAATTGTTCACGTTTCCATTGAAAACGAACATTTTCGAAATACAAATTGGTTTTTACAAATTTATTAGATATTAGAAATTCCATAGTCTAGTCACCTATGGAATATTGACGGCAAAAGGAAATGATTGACAATTTCTTAAATAATAGTTAATAGTTTAAACAAATAAGAATGAATATAAAAGAATGGTAAAAAGATGTACAACAAACAATAATGGTTTATAATAGGTATTCAAAACAACGACCGTGTAACTCTAAACACAAACGTATCTTTTTAAAACTTTCAGCAACATTTTCCTACATTTCTGGGCTTATGTTTCCAAAAGTTTCTCTGATGCGCTCCTTTATATTATCTGGTATTGTTGCAAATGTATCGTATACGATTGCTTTTACATATCCCCATAAAGAAAATCCGGTGAAATCAATTCGGGTGATCTTGGAGGCCATTCTTGAAAACCATTTCTTCCAATCTACCAATTTTGGAAATGAACATTTACATATTCTCGGACATTACATGTGATTTTCCAATGCTCCACCCGAAGGTACTACATTGGCCAGGAAGCGAGTTTTTTTTACCTGGAAAATTTTGAATTTTGCCGAATCCTTGCTGTTCCAAGCAAGGTAGGGATCTTTAACGTGCGTGACAACACTCACACACGGGACCTCCATTTTACGTCTCATCCGAACGAGGGTGTATTTTTGCGAAAAATGCTCGCCTAACATTTTTCAAGCGGACCGTGTCGGGATTCGAACCCGGGACTTTGGGCGTAGTAGTCACACACATACCACTACGCCACGGAGCCGCCTTCATATTCTCGGACATCGCGATGGAAATGTACGAGAGCTTCGTCCATTTGAAACTACACCTTTGCTCGTATGTCCTACGGTATGTCTTGTAATAGGAATGGAGGAAGCTGATTTATGAAAAAAATCCAAAAACAATGTACCATTTAAGTGGTCTTCAAAAAACTAAGGACCAATTACACATGGACCCTTTATTCCCCCCCTGACGTTCACTGACCATCTGTGCTGATTATTAATTATTCTATATTGATACGGGTTGGGTCAGATTAATAATGACTTTTTAACGGATCCATTGCTGTGAAACGTACATTCGTCACTAAATAAAACAAAATTAAAAAATTTTCATTTTCTGCCACTTTGTATAACGCCCACATACAAAACTCAACTCGTTTCCCAAAATCGTTTTCGGAAGTTTTCGTGAAGTTGGATTTTATAATCATGGAAAGAATGTTTATTAAGAATTCTTGAGACGCTTGTATGGCTAATGTTGTGATTTTTGATATTTGGTTTTGACCTATAAGGATTTTCTATTACAGAGGCAATAACAGCGAATTTGGTGTTTTCGTTTTCTGTTACAGGTTTTTATTTTGTTGGGTGTTTCACACTGAACACTAAATGTTTGTTTAAATTCAGCCAACAGTTTTATAAAAACTCGCTTATCTGGATGATTTCTGTTAGGAAATCTTTCAGCATAAATTCGTGATGCCAGTAGATAGGACAACAAAATTGATATCCCCAATTGCATTAAAGGCTAGAATGCTAAAACATTAAACAAAATAGTAAGCTGGTACTACTTCTACCTCGTAAATGTGGTTCAATCAAATTAATTGCTATTTTACCTATATCTTTATTAAAGCCAAAAATGCTCCTAAACAACCTGTTTAGTATCTCTCATTATTCTTCGCTATAATCTAAAGTCTAAACTATGCCCTATAAAATTATAAAGAAGGGTTATTAACAATTCAAGTAAGTACAACTTAATTTTAACTCTCCATCTTCGAATAATTCTTCTACTAAACCTTCAACAACAACACCACAGAAAACTATCCTTACAACATTTATAACAACCCTTTAGATAATAGAAGATTTTCTAACATACCTCTAAAATTACGGACTTTTAAAGGAAGTCTTCTAAACATTTAACAGAAAATTGTGATACTGAATACAATCATGATTTAAATTCGCACTAAAATTTTTGAGACTCTAAATTTTAACGAAATAGTCACAGAATAAACCCTGTTTTCTCTATAGGTATAATAATAGTACATTATGCAACTACAAAGTCGTGTATGTGTGGATATTGAAATTAGAAAATTTAATCGACTTTACCATAAAATACTTTCAAACTTATTGACGTTACAATTCGTAACATTATAGTGGTTAATGTATATTCCTGTTATTCAGATACCATCAACACTTAGATATATAAAGCAGTATTTTCGTGATTATGAAGTATGAATCACACCCTATCCACTAGTATGCGTGCTTCAAATAATATCGTGAAATGGCAAATATTATATAATGTGCTGTAAGTATATAATAACCTCTTTTAAACCACTGAACACAACATATAAATGATTATCTTTTTTAGCACGAACAGAATGTGCGAAACAGTATAACGCTGCAATAAAGACAAGGCTTTTAATAAATACTGCGGAAAATAGTACGTTTCTCTAAATCACCACGTGATAATTGCTTTCTAGTTATTTTGGTCATATCCATTATTACCTTGCTCTCTAATCTATTCTTTTTGCTCCACACAAAAATGTCCGTCGACCAATGACAAAATCAGTCACAACGACAATTTTTAAAAATTTTCTACGATGGTATTCGCTGACGGAAAATCGGGCTTCTGAAAAATAATTTCACTAGCGACTGGCTAAGCGAATGACTACGTGAGACAAAGCTGTCTAAACTGAAACCAAACCGAACGGTGCGTTTAATAGTAAAGATAATCATCTCACGGTGAACATGTACTTTGAAAATTGGTCATACAAATTCCATAGTTCTATGTAGAATAAACGGTTTTCCTTGTAAAATAATTTAAATACAATTGCGAGTAAAACAGTTTGCAGTATCCCACAACTTAACTGGAAAGCAGTTAGCATTAACTTGAGGAGTACTAAAAAAATCTATTACTAATTTGAAATTCCTGGAAGTTTCTAAATAAAAATAAAACTAGGACAACTACTACCATGAAAAATGTATTGCATTTTAATACGAGTATTTCGGATGCTTTGAATATGCATCTGCCATTAATGAATAAAAATATTTTACTAATTTTCTAATATCATTATTAATACGGTGAAGTGGGGTAAGTGCGTTTTGGGAGTAAGAGCAACAGTTGCTTTTTAAATCTCAATCACTTATAGTACTGTGGCGGAATCTGGTGCTCATCAAAATAAGGCCTTTTCTTAATGTAATACATATCACTTCATAACCGATATTGACTTAAGCAAGAAAAGATGGCCACCGGACAAAGCGTCAGCTGCTTTACTCGTGTGTTGAATGCGTTGATGTTGTGAAAAATATTTCTGAAATTTTTGCCCAGGTACGTATGTCATAGCTACATGTTACATTTATGAGTTTTATAGTTAATTAAGTAAGAACAAATACTAAATTGTTTTTATTATAACCCTATTTTATTTGAAGAGGGTAGATGCACTTTTCTCAAATATTTTTGGTTTAAGTGAAGTGCACCCATTTGTAGTGGGGAAAGAGCACCTAGTAGGTGCACTTGACCCTGCTACTGAGGTTGTTTGCTGTTTGTATCTAGTACTTATCTAGGCACTTTTTGTTATAGGTAAAATGGTTCGGGACTACAAACGTAAAACCACTCGGGCCGCTTACTCGGCTGAGGACTTGAAAACCGCGGTGCAACATGTTACAAGTACACGGGTTATAGAAATCCACCATATAGAACTTGAATACTACGTGACCGACAGCATTGTTTCGGCGAGCTATTATCAAATTCATACCTGAGAAAACCCAGAGTAATGACAATATCCTATAACATGCCTTAAACTTTGACCAAAGGATGCCGATAACCAATGGTGTCAGATGAGCGTTGCTTTAAATATCCTCAAATGTGATAAACAAGCAGTTTTCCCTTACCCTGCGCCGCTTCTCATCAGTTCAAATTAAAAATTGACGTAAAAAAGAACAGAAAAATTAAATAATTGTATTTTGTGAAAGTCGTGAAAGAAAAATTTTGAAGTTAAAATAATAGTGAAAAATATACGAGAGAAGATTCGCCGTAAACTGAAAAAGGGTTCTGGGAAAACTCTGGGAAAGCT
The DNA here is from genome assembly GCA_036346225.1 of Platerodrilus igneus. Classification (NCBI taxonomy): domain Eukaryota; kingdom Metazoa; phylum Arthropoda; class Insecta; order Coleoptera; family Lycidae; genus Platerodrilus; species Platerodrilus igneus. Next base: position 12,963,658 of record JARFIW010000791.1, read on the forward strand.
CTAGGTATAACGCTAAGGAAAAGCTAAGTAGAAATCAAAGTGAAACTCTAGATTGGTACATAAAACTACATTTACAAATAAATCCGAATTTAAATCGATCTAAAACTGCATAAAAATATTGGTTTGCATCTACGCATCGGAGCACAAAAGGGAGGATTGTTCTAAGCATTCAATGGATGTTTGGCCAAGCGGCACTATAAAATCAACATGTAAACTCAACTGAAAGCAATCCAGGGGTACTTGTCACTGCACGCAGTATCAGATCCAAGAATAGAAAAAACAAAAAGGCACGCGAGGAAAACTACAGGCCAGAACATTATCTAAATAACATTGAACATTTACTATATTTTTATCATACCAGAATATCTATGTAAAGGGTTATTAAAAATCTTTTTATACGTAAAAATTTGCGTAAAAGGGAAAGTTATGAACGTTCAAGGGTGTTTCCACTAGTATACAGTGTCATTTTTGCTGGCTTTAAACTAATTATAGGGAGCTCTAATTTTGGGGATAAACACATTGATATTATTATTATTTGATTCAGACGTTTATTTTGTCAAATAGTGAATGATATTAAGCTGTAAAGTGTATATATTTTTTCTTTCAAATCTTGGTCTATATATATGTCATACATTTCCACTTGTCCTGGTGTTTAAAAGAGTAATAAATTTGATCTTCCCTAACACGTGAAGCGAGCGTGAACTAACTTATCCCTATCTTGCAAAAGCTTCGGAATTGCGGTAATTTTATTCTAGCAACATGGAAATCTTGCCTCTTTCTGTTTATAGCTGCAATTAATTATCTGAAGTTCATACCGGTTGATTTCGGTATTAAGCGCCTGGGGTTTTCAACATGTATTATCATTACAGTATGCCTAGGGTTTCTTTGTTGGCAGCTATTTAACGTTAAATCTAATTTATTTAAATAAATTTGTAAGAGTGCTTTTTCTTAGGGATAATTATGTATTAATAAATTTACTGTTATTTTACAATTCTAATCTTTCTAAAAATGACACGGTTGACCTAAGCAAATACTTGGCTTGCCCTTTTGGGGTTTAAATTAATTGAACTATCATGTTTATTTAATATTAACTATTCGTGAAATCTATTATACAGGATGCATCAAAACTAATTTTATCCGTTTTAGATTAATTTTTCTCTTTTTGCATCTGATTTTTGTTTCCCGTAACACTCATGTGCTACAAAATACTGAAATTTTAAATAAAATTGTTTGCTTTGCTTATGAAATGCATTCTGCATGTTGATTTAAATGTTCGTGGTCTTTGTCGTTTTTGTGTGATCCTTATATCAACAGTAATTTTAAATTAGTCATGAAAAATTCTAATCTATCTTTAGCTTTCTACCACCTAAAACACACTTTTAGGGCAACACGATTTAACAATAAGAAACTTAACGGACAAAATCTTATTATAATTTATTTGTTAATAGCGTGGGTAGTTAAAAAATAGAACATTTCGTAACAATACCCAAAATGGTGTAAGCTGTTTTTCGAATTCCATTAGACATCAATTAATCCGATACACTTCTTCGAAAATATTTTTGCTTTGTTTCCCGTATATCAAACGACCGTCAATTATTGTTTGAAAAGCTATTCAACGTGCAAAATATAGGACTTAGGAAGCTTAAAAAGTCAATGAGCTTTTATAACAAGAAAGTCGGGATTAAATTACCAATTTTTAGACTGTGCCTGGTAATATGAGTATCTAATTCCAACCAACCTAAAGCTCTATTAGGAAAATTGAATAACGTGCAAAAGCCTCGTTAACAAAATTTCAAGTTATGGCTTTGAAAGTTTACCTTATTGGTCTATGTTGTCATAAAATAATAAATAATACGTCAAACAATATTGATTAAGTTCGCAAAAAATATTTACTGGGTGATGTTATCTGAGGCTTTTATGTCAGCTCCTCGAAAAACAAACGAGTTTCAAGTTTGAACTTTGTTGTGATAAAATAAGGTCAACATTTCAGTTGTTCTGTAAAGAACATCCATTGGGAAATTCATTCAAAGGTACAAACCCAACACAGCCAATTAGGGTTAGATTATAACAAACGCAATGTTAGGAACTTCCATATACAGTTTTTTATTCCGTCCAAGACAAGTTAAATTATTCTCATTAATTTACAGATAATTCTTAATATACTCAAACCTTTTTGTAATACTGATCATTATTGCAACAATATTTATTACACTAATTTTTTTAGCATAAAATGTTTCAGGAATTTATGTACACAAACCCCAACTGTCCTATCCAAATTTCTATCGAGATTAATAATATTTATTTTAACAAATCGACTAACAGTTTATTTCGTATCACTTATGAATTAATACCGCATTACGCGTTAAATAGCGTTTCGTAGAAGATTTTGGAAAGTTATCGGTTCTTTTTGTATAACTAATTTAGGCATCTGACATATATCTGTATAATATAGTTTCAGAAATTATGTTTCTTAGAATTCACTTTTGTGTTTGCATATTAACCGTTTTATACCTTGGAAAAGAATGTTAAATGTTACTTCCCACGGTCCGTAATAGAAATATGTCGCCATCCCGACCAATTATGACGACAAACAAAGAAAAGTGGTGGTATACAAGTTGTTAGATGCGTGCCAACAGGAGATTCCTGTCTTGACTACCTTAGCGTTAACCGCTTATGCGGGAGTAGTGCGTTACAAGCAATGTAGTACGGTGTTTACTTGTCAATTATCGTGTTTTGATCGTGCGTTCCCGTTGCATGTTTTATGAAAAACCAGCGTGCTCCACTACGGACATTTGGTCTAGAAGAAGCAATCTGCATCAATGCGACAAACCTGAGATAAAAAATAATTATCTGTTATATAGCTTGCCAATATGCAGTAATTTGGAAGGAACGCGGGTATTAATTAATTTACATTGTAGATTTGAAACGTAAATTACTTTATTCCATTTGTAATATCTGTGAAATCTTGTACATTCTCTAACCAAGCACACATTTACGTTTGGATGCAAAATGGCGCACGTTCGCGGCTTTAATATTTATAATGCTCTAATTGTGTATCTAATAAATATTTCTATGGCCTAAGGTATAGCTCTTTCCAATATCTAAAAATGAATTTGTTTAAAATTATTTTGATTTAAAAATTATATTTCAGTATTTTATCACGTATGACTTTGACTGGTTGGTTGTCACACTGGCTTCAAGATGAGGTTTTGATTAATAGTTTCAATTTATTGTTTTCTCCCTAGTAAAGTGATTTGTGTATTAACTTAGTACCTTTTCTATAATAATTCACCATTCAGTGCTTATCGTTTAATCTTTTCTGTAGATTTATGGTAGATACTGTAATGTGGTCAGTAGAAGGATTATATGTCTAGATCTTATCTAGAGTTTAGTCACTTTTTAGACAACGACGTATTAGTATAAGGCACTTTCTTTTTTTACTAACGTACAGGTGATCCCTCAGGCAGATTTGTTTTAACAGGGACATTCTCTCCCCTCCAACCCATTTTTAGTATGCTTATCACAAAAATTAGTTTTCGTGTTTCTCTGTCTCCGTTTCGGTCTTATTTTTCAGCGGATAAACCTGTCTTTGTTCTATGACAAACGTCCATAACATAAGAGCGGTTCCCCATACCTCGAAATGTCAACTACGTTTTGGTTGGTTGAGCAGTACTTTGCTATCCAACCTTCTTCCAATCGCTTTTACACAATGCGAGTTATTTTTCGTTGCTTTTCTACTTGATTAGTTTGAATCTGCAAACACCCATCTTCCTTTTTTTATTCCTTGTGTTTATTCTATTTTTCTCTTCACTTCAAAGTCGTTGCACAGTTAAGAGGAGTGTTACCTTAAGATGTTGTCCATGGATGTAGGAACCTCCGTCTGACTCTGTGTCGCCACCGTCTTCCGATAGGCTTTACGCTGAAGCCGTCTAAAGCGCAATTTTTACTTTAATTTGACCTGTGGACTTATCTTCGAGGCGTCGCCGTGGATCAATGTAGTAAGCGTAAGACTACGGATCCCAAGGTCCTAGGTTCGAATCCCGACACGGCCGACTGTTTGAAAAATGGCAGGTGAACACTTTTCACAAAAATTACGTCCTTGCTCGGATGAGAGGTTAAATGGAGGTCCCGTGTGTGAGTGTTGTCACGCACGTTAAAGATTCCTTGCCTGGAACAGCAAGAGTTCGGCAAAATTCTAAATTTCCAGGCAACAAAAAACTCGCCTCCTGGCCAATGTAGTACCTTCAGATGGAGCATTGGAAATGTAATTGCACGGACTTATCCTCGAGGCGTCGCCGTGGATCAACGTGGTTAGCGTAAGACTACGGATGCCAAGGTCCTGGGTTCGAATCCCGACACGGCCGACTGCTTGAAAAATGGCAGGTGAGCATTTTTTGCAAAAATTGCGCCCTCGTTCGGATGAGAAGTTAAATGGAGGTCCTGTGTGTGAGTGTTGTCACGTACGCTAAAGATCCCTACCTTGCCTGGAACGGCAAGGGTTCGCCAAAATACTAAATTTCAGGCAACAAAAACTCGCCTCCTGGCCAATGTAGTACCTTCGGATGGAGCATTGAAAATGTAAATGCACGGATTATCCTCGATTTCCGACGCGGACCGCTTGAAAAATGTTAGGCTAGCATTCTTCATAAAAATTTGCCCTTATTCGGATGAGAGGTAAAGATAAAGGTAATGATCCGTACCTTGATTAGAATAGCAAGAGTTCAGCAAAGTTCAAAATTTCCTGTTAAAAAAAACTGGTTTCCTGGCCAATGTTTTATCTTCTGGTGGAGCATTGGAACTTTAAATGTAGCCTTTATCTTCTCTTAATCAAAGCAGGGGTGCAGGGTCTAAATTTACAATCCTTCCTTGTCTCTCGTACCGTTCTCGTGAACGGTTACCATTTCACAAAATCTCTCCTTCTAGTGGGCATGCGAAATGATCAATTTTCACGATTTTACGAGATCACTTTACTCCCCTAGTAGTTCCTTTATTTTATCTCTATTGGGGAGAGACGATACGCCTTGCCAAGAGTACGGCCTTTGAAACAAATAAATTGTTATCTGCTATCTTTCATTTTGAATTTTTTTTTGAGATTTTATTTTATTTAATTGTTAAACTAACCCATAGATGTTTAGGTACTTATCTTTCTCTTTAAAATTATCTTAGAGATTTTACCTTATCTAACGAATATTTCAAACCCTATATAGTTAGTTATGGAACTTTCTTTTTGAAAATATTTTGGAGATTTAACTTATACAGGGTGTCCGGAAAATACGTGTACAACGTAAGAACAGAGATTCTTTGGCTCGAAATAGATCGATTTGAGCCAACTTACCTATTATACAAGTTGCTTCATTTAGCCGTTAGAGAGCTTTAAAAATCGTGAAAAATATTTGATATTTTAAAATAACTCGAAAACGCGTCGATAGATTTTGACCATTTTTGGGATGCTAGTTTTTACTTTCAATTGACATCTTTTGGTGGTGTACGCAATAATTTTAAAAGCTTACGAGTGTCTCAAAAATGATGTATTGTATAAATATCCGACCATTACCTTTTTCCTGTTTATGCAATGACTACCATTTTTTTTTATGAGTAGCCGACTTAATTTGGAAACTTTTTTGTCTCTTGTAAAAATTTGATTTGACGAGCGGTTTGACAAAAAAAAATAATTTTAAATGTCTGCATACTTTCGTCATCATTGGTGCATTAAGTATAAAACGGTCTTCTTAATCTTCTTTGGGAATGAAACCACTCATAGTTTTTAAAATCTATTTTATTTACGTTTCGATCCATGACCTAGGATCGTTGTCAAAATAATAAAAACTTCAAGTTTGACGTTTATGAAATAAATTGAAGGTTACTTTGATTTATTGATGTTTGAAATATTTGGTTTGAGTACACTAAGCAAAAATTTTTAAAGTTTAAAAGAATGATTGCCTTCAATTTGTGTTGCGACCTGGGATCGACTTTCCTATGGTAGCCAATACGCTTAACGTGAAATCAGCTGATTAATTTTTATTGGTGAATTTTATATAAATTCAATAATTTGGGAAACATTTTTTAACATGTTTCTATTTATACAATTGAGAGATTTCTGATTTTATGTCTTATTTTACCGAGATTCAGTGAAGGGGGTTAAGCAACCTGTGGCTACCAAGATCCCCAACATTTATAATTTGCCGAAATAATGGTTTTCTAGTTAATATGCTTATTGTTATGTAATTAGTTATTGTATGTATAAATAGAAATCATGTATGTAGGCTGTATTTCATGTTAATATCGCAAGGAAAACCCAGGAAAAACTTGCAATGCTATCTAGATATTGTGGGCATTTGACCTTCATTTGTTATTTCTTTTGTTATTTCTTTTAGTAATGGAATCCACTGTTTACTGAAAGTCACGGATTCGTTTGCAACGCAGTTATTTTTATGTAGGGTTATATAGGCAGCTTCTTTGATTTTGCGTTTTTGGTGGTTTTCTTCTTTGTCGATAATTTTTGCATCTTCCCATTTTATTTTATGACTGGAGTCCCATGCATGTTGGCAAATCATGGATTTTTCAAATTTTCTATTTTTATATATGATTTATGTTCTCTTAATCGAACTTCAAATGGTCTGAAGTTTCTCCTATATAAAACTTATTACATTCGCACGGTATTTTGTAGATACAGTTTTTGAATTTTGTATTGCGTTTTTGGGTTTTGTTTTTGTTAATTGTGCTCTTAGTGTATTGTTGGTTCTAAATACTGTTTTAATTCTAAATTTGTTTCCTATTCTTTGAATTTTTCGGAGAATCCTTTTATGTATGGTATCGAGAGCATTTTGTGGTGTGTATCGTTGTTTTTGTTTTCTTTTTCTTTATTTTTAGGGTTTTATTCATTTCTTTCTCTATTATTCTTTTAGGATATTTGTTTTCTATTAGTGTACATCTGATTAGGTCTTTCTCTTTCTTTAAAATTTCTTCGTTTGATGATATTAATTTTGCTCTATCGTACATGGTTTTGATAATTCCTCGTTTGACACATTGTGGGTGGTTTGAATCGAAGTTTAAGTATCTGTTTGTGTGCGTTGGTTTTCTATATACCGATGTATTAATTGTTGTATCGTTTTTGCTAACTAGAATATCTAAAACGGAAGTTTTCCATGTTGTTCTAATTCATATGTGAATTTAATAGTTGGTTCTATTTCGTTAATTGACTGTATAAAGTTTTTAATTAATTCTATATTATGAGGCCAAATAGCATAAACATCATCAACGTATCTCCACCAGATCAATGGTTTCAATTCTTGTGTGAATATCACATCTTTTCGAATTCCTCCATGAATATATTACTGAAGATTGGGGATAGTGGACTTCCCATTGCCATTCCGAAGCTTTGTTTGTAAAATTGATCATTTATTTGAAAATATGTGGTATTTACGCATAAACCAAGTAATTCCATAATCGATGATATACTTAGTTTTGTTCTTTCTTTAAGATTGCCATCTTTTTCGAGTTTGTTTTTATAATATTAAGCATTTTGTTTATAGGGACATTTGTAAAGAGATTTACTACATCAAAGCTTACCATTGTGTGTGTATTTTCAATTTTTATGTTTGATAGTTTTTCTAAAAGTGTTGGTTGTTTTAATGTAAGAATCCGTTTTGCCTGCTAATGGATTTATAATTTTAGTAGAAATTTTGCTAAATTATGGCATGGTGAATCTATTGAGCTTACGATAGGTCTTAAAGGAATGTCTTTTTTATGAATTTTTGGTAGACCGTAAAAGTGGGGTGGTTTACTGTAATGTGAGACTAGTTTACTTCTTTCTTTGTCTTCGAATTCATTTTTAAATTTAAATAGAGTTTTGTATATTTTATTTTCAATTGATTTTGTTGGGTCCATTTCTAAACTGGTGTAATTCTCAGTGTTCAATAGTTCGTTGACTTTTGTGTTGTAATCGTTTTTATTCATTATTACTGTGGCATTGCCTTTGTCAGCAGGTAGAATTATAATTGAGTTATCGTTTTTTAGATTGCGAATTGCTTTTATTTCGTTATTACTTACATTTGGCTTTATTTTGTGATTCTTTTCTATTTCGATTTTACATCGTATTCTAAATTCGTTTGGTTGATCTTCTTCGAGTTGGTTTGCTGTTTTCTCAATACAGCTAATTATTTCAAAGGTTGGTATTGATTTTAGTGTTACTGCAAAATTAAGGCCTTTTGAAAGAATTGATTTTTCTGTGTCGTTAATAGTTCTGTTTGATAAATTTATCACGGTGTTTAGCATGGTGTTCCTGTTTTCTAACGTTTTAGTTTGTGTGTTATTTTTCTCTATAAATAGGTTATTAAATTTCTTTATGTGAATTTCTTTTTGTTTGGAAAATACTGATTCGTAGTAGGTTTTTGCACTAACGAGAATTTTATCAAAATCATATTTTGTTACCTTTATTCGTATGAAATTTATAATGCCCCCAATATCTTGTTTTAACTTATAAATAATGTGTCGGTGGTTTTGTAGTCTTTCCCTCATCATACTGTAACTTGCTCTTTCGAGAATTCTTGATAGTTTATTGCTTGTCTTTCCAAATTTGATTCTAAATCCTTTTGGTATTATTTCGTTGTTTCTGCACTTTATTAGGAATGTGAGTGAATTTTTGGAATGCGATAGCTTTAGGTTAAGATTGTCCAACTGTCTAAAACAAATACAAATTTCAGGCCCATACCTGACTTGTAAATACTCTCTGTATGTTTGTTGTGGTTTGTTTAGCATTCTTCTTAATCTTCTTTGGGAATGAAACCACTCATAGTTTTTAAAATCTATTTTATTTACGTTTCAATCCATGACCTAGGATCGTTGTCAAAATAATAAAAACTTCAAGTTTGACGTTTATGACATAAATTGAAGGTTACTTTGATTTATTGATGTTTGAAATATTTGGTTTGAGTACACTAAGCAAAAATTTTTAAAGTTTAAAAGAATGATTGCCTTCAATTTGTGTTGCGACCTGGGATCGACTTTCCTATGGTAGCCAATACGCTTAACGTGAAATCAGCTGATTAATTTTTATTGGTGAATTTTATATAAATTCAATAATTTGGGAAACATTTTTTAACATGTTTCTATTTATACAATTGAGAGATTTCTGATTTTATGTCTTATTTTACCGAGATTCAGTGAAGGGGGTTAAGCAACCTGTGGCTACCAAGATCCCCCAACCTTTCAGTCGGTTTGCAGTAAAATATTGAATACATCTGCAAAGGGTAATAAAGTTGTAAAGCTGCATCTTTCTTGCAAATATGTCAAGCCACATGTTTAAACGTTCCTGTGATCTTTTGATGGTAAAAGCTTTGTTTGACAAACCGTTAGGTTTTCGACGTGTTGCTTAAGACCCATTGCAGGCTAATAGTCATAAACGTGATTTAGCGATTTATGCGCTATTTTACATTTTTCGTGCCTTGAACAACAACCCATAATATTTTAATATTTCTCAGTGCACATCTGAGCGGATACCGTTTTACAGCATTTTATTGTAGGTCTTTCAGAATAACAGTCACTATAGCTCCGAAGAAAATACATGTAGCAGAACTTGAATTACTTAAGGCACGCATTATGGAGATGTTGGAACTTGGCGACGCTATACAAAGTAATTCAAGTTTAAAAACGTTGTTCCATATTCAAACAAGGGGAGTCAATGACATTTACTCCAATTTTAATAGGGTTTTAGTTGATGTCTTAGCGTCCTGTGACGAGGTAGAATTATTGAATAACAACGCTTTACGGGAGGAAGTGGATTCCGTTTATTATTGCATACTGCTGCATCTTGAAACGATGCAAGAAATGCGGGCACAAATTACGGAAAATGCTCCAAGCAGCACGGGATCAAAATTGTTACCGTTAAAGCTCCCACATTTTAATAATGAGGTAACTGAATTTCCATCTTTTATCGATTTATTTGACAGTCTGGTTTATAATAATGCGTCGCTGTCCAATATCGAAAAGCTAAATTACCTTATCAATTGATGTAGCGGGAAGTCTTTGAAAATTATTAAATCGGTACCCATTTCGGGGGATAATTTTATTATCTCATATAATGCCTTGCGTGAGCGATTTAGCAATCCGCGTTTATTGGCAACTTTGCATTGGAAAGCTATGAAAGACTTTCCACCTTTAAAATCAGAAGACCCTAAGAAACTTATTGCACTTATTGATTGTTTTTCAGAGAACCTTGCTGTTCTAACTAACTTAAAGTTTCCTACTGAACATTCTGGTCGATTTTCTTTTAGAAAAACTCGATCCATTCACTAGAAAACGCTTCGAACTCCAATCGGATCCGAAGCAAATACCTAATTTCGATGATTTGAGATATTTTTTAACACAACAATGTGCAGCGTTGGAAACCTTTTCTTCAACCGCACCTGTTTCTTATTCGACGACTGTCCATACATCTCACACATCAGTGCCTAAGAAATCCTCAGCGTTTCAATTTAAACCAAAAGTTTCTTCTAACGTAGTTTCACTGGATACACCAAGTAGCTCCAGTGACTCAAAGAATTCATTTTCGCACCATTGTCCTTCTTGCAAGGGCAATCACTTAATTTACAGATGTCAATCGTTTCTTAAGAAAACTCCGACAGAACGTTTCGACATTGTCAAACGCTTACGCCTTTGTTTAAATTGCATACGAACAGACCATGCGTCCATGCAATGCAAATCTTATAATTCCTGTCGAACTTGCGCCAAGCCGCATCATACCTTGCTACATTTTGAAGCGCAACCTGCTTCTAGCCGTTCAGCGGAACCGACCGCTACACCTATGCATAAAAATGCCAATAGGACGCAGTCAGCCTCTCCTATTTCGGCAAATGTTTTGTCTTCACAGACGAATTCAAATCTTGGGGTTACTGTCTTACTCTCCACTGCTGTTGTGGAAGTTCAAGATCGTTCTGGTAGATACAAACCGATCAGGGTACTCTTAGACCCTGGCTCTCAGTTAGCTTTATTCGAGACGATTGCGTGAGCAAACTTTGGCTTCCACGCATACGTTCTCAAGTTCCGATTTATGGACTTGGGCAGACAACTTCTGCAGTCAATAGGGTGCCGTCAGCTGCACCATTCGCTCTATGTTAGACTCTGAAAATCTCTAGAAGTCACAACTTTTGTGCTTTCGTCAATATCTGGCAAATTACCTAGCGTTGAAGTTTCTAATAATTGGGAACACTTATGCGGCCTGCACTTTGCAGACCCGACCTGGAACTCTCCAGGAACTATTGACATGCTCCTTGGAGCAGATGTTTATCCGTTCATCATCAATGGCGGTGTTATACATGGCAAATTTCTTCAGCCTGCCGCCATAAATACAATTTTTGGTTGGACTATTATTGGTCCCACAAAAAGCTTGCAGTCTGATACTGTCCAAGCATTTTTTACTTCTGTAGAAGATCCTATCGACCAGCCCCTAAGGCGGTTTTGGGAGATAGAAGAGTTGCCATCCAAGCCTTATACTTCTCCAGAAGATGAAAAGGCAGATTTGATTTTTGAAAACACGTTTTCTCGTGACCCTAGCGGTCGTTTTATTGTTGCATTACCGTTCAACGGTACTTTGCCCGTTTTTGATAATTCCTTTGACATGGCTAAAAAAAGACTATTTTCGTTGGAGCGCAAATTGCATGCTCAACCGGAGCTACGCGCCCAATACAACAATTTCATGCAGGACTATCTTGATGCGGGTCATATGGCATTACTCGATTTTTCGCCCGTTGGGAACGATAATTATTTTTTACCCCATCACCCTGTGTTTAAAGAGGAACGTCATACTTCCTAAATTCGTGTGGTTTTTGACGCCTCTGCAAAGGCTAAAAACAACGTGTCACTTAATGACACTCAATTGGCTGGACCTAGTCTCCAAACTGACATTTTGTCAATTTTACTTAAATTTCGCTCTCATCGTTTCGTTTTTACTTGTGATGTTCGCCAAATGTATCGACAAATTTTGGTTACCGAAGAACATCGAAAGTTTCAATTAATTGTTTGGCGGTTCTCCGCAGAAGAACCCATTCAGACTTATCAGCATAATACAGTGACCTATGGTATTAAGTCATCGCCTTTCTAGCATTAAAAACTCTTCAGCAATTAGCCGTTGACGAAGGCAAAAGGTTTCCGTTAGCCTCTGAGGCTATACGGTCAAATCTATATATTGACGATTTCGTCGCCGGTGGAGATTCTATACAATCGGCCCGAGAAATTAAAGATCAACTTATCCGACTTTTACATTCGGCTGGTTTTGAACTTCGAAAATGGAGTTTTAATTCAGCTTCTATTTTGGAAGGCATTCCGTCAGATTTTTGCCAATATACTTCTCTCGATTTCGATTCTGACGAATCAATAAAAATATTAGGTCTTCAATGGTCACCTACAGAAGATATTTTCTCATTTCGGGTTAAACCATTAAACCCAATATGTACAAAGCGCAACATACTTTCGCAAGTTGCCAGAATATATGATCCATTAGGATTTTTAGCCCCACTAACACTTTTTGCAAAACGCCTAATCCAGCATCTGTGGATGTTAGGTTTAAATTGGAATGACATCCCACCAGCAGACATTTCGTCTCAATGTCAGCAGTATCAAGAAGAGTTGCCGTTATCATCGTCATTAAAGTTACCACGTTGTTTACCCCCTTAGGATCCTTTTACTTGTCATTTGCATGGGTTTTGCGATGCTAGCGAGGTAGGGTATGCAGCGGTAGTATATTTCCAGTTCATAAATCAAACTACTGGAGAAATAACTGTACAATTTGTAACCGCTAAAACAAAAGTAGCTCCAATTAAGCGCATTTCAATTCCACGTTTGGAATTATGTGCCGCCGTTTTATTAACCGATTTACTTTCTTTTACCATTCGGTTTTATCAAGGCTTGATTGAAATCTCCGATGTTTCAGCGTGGAGTGATTCTACGGTCGCTCTCACTTGGATACGTTCTCCACCTTTTCGTTGGAAAACTTTTGTGGCAAACCGTGTTAGCCACATTCAAGAAATCATTGCACCTAGTCGATGGTTTTATATTAAATCTTCGCATAATCCGGCTGATCCTGCATCTCGGGGATTAATGCCAAGCGCCGTTATTTCATGTTCGCTATGGTGGGTGGGGCCTGAATGGCTTCGCTACCCTAGTGTCTCGTGGCCGCCTCAACCAACTTTGTCAACCTCAATTGCTGAGGTAACTACGGAAAAGAAGATCCTAACATTTGTCGCTCAAACAGATCCAAACGTCATTGACATTTTACTAAGTCGCTTTTCATCGTTATATAAAATCCAAGGCATCGTGGCTTACATTTATAGATTCTCTAAACCCATGGCTCAACGTCATACGGGTCCCTTAACAGACATTGAATTACACAATGCTCTCATGATTATCGTTCGGCATGTACAAAATGTTACATTTTCAAAGGAAATAGCTTCGATCAAGGCAAACCGTAAATTACCTAAAACCTTGCAAAAACTTTCTCCATTTGTTGATCCACAAAATATCTTAAGAGTAGGTGGGCGCTTGACACATTCTTCGCTTTCCTATTTCGAAAAGTTTCCTGCGTTATTGCCTCAGCGGCACCGATTAACCGAACTTATCATTCGGTCAACTCATGAAAGGTATTGCCATCCCGGTGTTAATACCACAGCGTATCTTATCCAACAGAATTTCTGGATCCTTTCTATTAAAAATTCAATCCGAAATTATTTATCATCATGTCATAGATGGTTTCGTACCAAACCGGTCCTGGTAACTCCTCCTATGGGAGACCTACCGGCAGTACGTATTACCCAAATCAAACCGTTCAGTATTGTTGGTGTTGATTTTGCTGGCCCTCTTTTTATAAAGGCTAGCCGCCTACGAGGCTCTAAAACTCTTAAGGCCTATATTTGCATTTTTGTTTGTTTTGCCACTAAGGCAGCACATATCGAACTTGTTTCGGATTTGTCGGCAGACGCGTTTCTTGCCGCTTTGCGATGATTTATAGCACGTCGAGGACGCTGTTCTCAAATATTTAGTGATTGCGGAACTAATTTTGTAGGTGCCTATCGTCAGCTTACGAGTTATCTGCATAGTGCAGTAACCTCAGAAAAAATAAAGTGGTCGTTTAATCCACCTAGCGCCCCTCACTTCGGTGGCTTGTGGGAAAGCGGTGTTAAGTCGGTAAAGACACACCTAGCTCGCGTAATCGGCGAACAAAAACTTACCTTTGAGGAACTTTACACAGTTCTTACTCAAATTGAATCTGTTCTAAATTCAAGGCCACTCTGCGCTTTGAGTTCGGATCCAAATGACTTGCGTTGCTTAACACCAGGTCATTTCCTAACTATAGAGCCTCTTTCTGCACCACCAGATGAGGACCATTCAACCAACGTTTTATCATTAAAGAGCAGGTGGAAACTCCTGCAAAAACTCCATCAAGATTTTTGGGCTCGCTGGAGCCATGAGTACTTACATACTCTGAATCAGAAGGTTAAATGGCACTCTAAGGTAGGTGTCCGACAAGTTTTAAAGGACACTATTGTCCTCATCAAGGACGACCAGCTTTCTCCACTTCAATGGAAGTTTGGTCGTATTATTAATACTTTTCCCGGTGCGGACGGTATTATACGTGTCGCTGAGATCAAAACTGCACATGGCACATTAAAACGACCTTTGGTCAAACTAGCGCCGCTACCGGTATTTTAATTTTATTTTATATTTAGATGTATATACACATTTCTTACATGTATAGTAGTATATTATTTTAAATATTTGCTTATTTACATATATATTTTATTTTGCATAGTTGGTAATATCGCTCGCTGTAGTGTACCACCCTATTTTTCGTTACCTGTTTTCCTAGCAAGGTCAAATCCCATGTGATTTCCTTCACCCAACCTACTTCCCTCCTTTTCAAAATTCTATGAATTTGGTGGGCGGTATGTTACGTTATCATCGAACATTTATTGGTATTGGTGACAATAAATACTATTAGTGCGGGTACCCTACAGTTTTAGTAAAACATTTTATGCCGGCAGTGCGTGAAGTGACAGTCGTACTCGAACCGTTACAGAAGAGAGTTGCACGAGAGCCTTTGGAAGCGACACCGACACCCAATGTGCGTGTTCTTGGTTGTCCGATAACCTTTTTGTGTGTGACTTTTATTGCCCCGAGCGGCACAGGCTTTAAGGTATTTATACCCTTTATTAAGTAGTTTGTTGTAGTTGCTTTATTTATTACATAACCGCTACACTGCCATCGGTATTGCTACAAAAAGAAATTGGTCCTTTCCTATAATTAACATATCTAGATCACCTCATCCCCTACAGGTAGGTTTCTTAAATACTTTAATTTCATTGATTAAGTGCATCTCATATCAATGATACATATTTCAAATAGTTGTATCTCAAATATGTGTATATCGCTAATTAAAGAGAACTATTCATTAAACTATCAAGGGTCTTCTCTTTATTCGTATTTTTGCTAACGTTGGCTGTAAAAGCTACTACTATTTACTAGCAGCTCAAATATTATTTGAATATCAGCAACTTTTGCCTTTCTTGATGTTATAGGCACACGAGCTGCGGTTTTTGCAGATACTATTAAGGTTTTTGTAATAAAATTTTTATTGCGGCAAGACCTTGTTCTTGCGTAAAAACTCACACTTTGTTTCATATATTATAATGTAGCAATATATAAATTTGCCTTTACTTTTAGTAATGCTACTCGAATTTCAATTACTAACAATACAGTCGCGAGATTTGAATAATCTAAATGCTTTCATATAATTGCCGCTAACTTCCTACTGCATCGGAAAGGCCTTCGATCAAGTTTAGCAAACAGTATTATAGCGGCAATATTTTACTTGAAAACGGATAGAGGTCTGATTAAAGTGCCAATTTAATTCCGGTGGCTCATTGATACTTATGACTTAGTATTCACATAAATTTTTTTATTTAGAGGGGCAATAGTTCTCCACTTAACCAAACGAAATCGAAAAACATTTATATTCAACCTCACGGTAGTTTTATCACGTCTAATAAAACGTGGACATTTGAATTGAATTGTGCGTCTTTTATCTCTATGACACTGTACAAGCTGTGCAGCAGGCTGAAATGAGAAAAATGTTTTATTTAAGTTCAATTTCAATATTTTGCTTTGTATAACAGACGTATAATTAACCTAAAGCAAACGCTAGTTTCACGGGGCGGGTAAGCGTTTCACAATTAAAATTTTTTTGCTTTTTTAGCAAATTCTAAGTAAAAGAAATTGTACTATTTACCCTCTAAAATGAAATTTGTATCTTAGAAACGTTTGCTAGTATTAACAAGAGGTAATATCTAGCATATTCCTTCAGTGACGTATATAATCGTCATCAATATTGTTAAATAAAACAAAAGGTATAACTTTCACGGCCTTGCACAATATGTAAAATACAAAATTATGTGAAGGTAAACAAAATTTCTACTTATACTGTTTAACTATTTGTTTTCAAGACAATCATCCTCATTTGCGCATCGTTCGTCAATTTGCATTCACTTGAATTCAATTGTCAGGTGATCTTTGACAGCTAACTAGCCAATGCCCAACAGAACGTCGCGTAATTGTTTAGAAAAGGGAGCTTAATTTAAACGAAATTTTTTAAAAAATGATGCTACATATAAAAGTTCAATTTGATACGCAAGTTATGTATCCTCCAAACTTTATATGTATTATAAAGTAGAATCTAATAGGAAATTATTAGAAACCATTAGGAAATTATTAAGTCAAGTACAACAATGTAATTCAAGGATAATTAATAAAGGTTATTAACAGTTCATGAGAACGGATGCAATACAATGTATTCCAGACGATAGTGACACTGCAGGTGGCAAGTCACAGACGGTTAAAATACCGTGATTACCTAGAGAGTAAGATTGTTAAATGTATTAATGAATAGAATTAAGAATAAGCAAACAAAAGCTCTGCAAGTTCCCACAGAATTGTGAGGGGCAGGGGCAACATAAAAACCCCGGAAGCTCCAAGACCGGTCAGTCAGTCATAAGTATTCAGCTTTAGCATTGCAGTTTGTTTAAGGCTACTCACTCATAATAGTTCAATTAATTATTTTATTTCAACTTCGAGTAATTTTAAACCAGGTTTGTTAAAATTTCATAATTAATGTCTATTTAAAATAAATATTGTACGAAGAATTAGAAGGAGTTTTTTAAAAAGACAGCTCCCAAGGCCCGAAGCGTAACTGGCGCAGCGGGAAGATGTCAAAAGGTCACTAGGAAATCCAAAAATCGAATAACTGGTGGTCTGGAATTTCAATTCCAAATTTGGCAGAACCCAAATAAAAGTTGGTCAAGATACACAAATTAATCAAATCCGACAAAGCAAAACCTTGGAGGAGATACAACATCGATCGAATTCAAACCAAACCAACGTGGACAACGTACAAAAATCGACCGAGTCCAAGAAACCGTTGAAGAAACTAATGAATGTTCATTTCCTTAAAAAACCAATTGAATTTTTGACCAGCTATATTTGATATTCACTAGTATTAGATTTTTTTTTTATCATTTTATGTCTGTACAGATTTATTATTATTTTATTATTGCAATTTTAAGCCATTTTTACGAAAATAATTACTTGCCTATTACGAGAAATTATTTTTAAAAATTTATGTTCAGAAAATTGATTTTTTAAAAGGAGACATTTTAAAGCAAAAGAATTTTTACGCAGCTATTAGACAATTATTACAAATTATTACCAAAATTACTGGCGCACAATTATTAAATAAACCAAAACGTAACCGACGTAAGAATTATCGAAAACAAAACGAAAACGAATTTAAAATACCAAAAATAAAACGTACTTAATTTACAATTTTATTTAATACCGAAAGCTAATGTATAAACCGCAAATAAAAACGAATTACTCAAACGTAACCTTCTATAATGTATAGAAACACCTTGCAATCTATTATTAAGTTAAACCATTAAACCATTACAAAGTAAAACAAAATATATAGATTACGACCAGAAACACTTATCAGTGAAAAAAACATCATACATCCATCGCAACGTTATAAAAGTTATTTCAGTACGAAAAGCTAATTATAGCGAAGCAACTACTAGAAAGATGCATTCAAAAACGCATCGCACTTATAAAAGGTTGTAGTTCAATATGTTTAAGTGCAGAGATATCTAAATATAACGAAGCAATTATTAACCGTGACATTTTATGATTAAATGCTTCAACAATTAGCTAGGTATATAATTGTAAAAATACGCAATATATTTAATTATCACAGACTGAATAAAACCTTTCAGAAAACCATTGCAACTTCATAAAGCATAATTACATATCTTCAGCACGAAGATATCAAATTATACAAAAGCATTACGTATTTATTTAAATTTACCACGAGACCGAAAAACAACAATCTTCAGTAGACAAAGTAACTTTGTAATTAACTTACAAAGGCAATATTGAACAAAGTAATTAACTGAAAACCTGAAACTCTATAATTAACACTCAAGGTGACGAGACAACACAGTTGACAGAGAAACATCTTATACGCTTATAAATTACAACACCCACGGAGAAGAGATGATTATAACAGACTTAATTAAATCAGCAGAACTGAACTAAAATAAAATCATAACTGACGCAACAAAACATACAAATTACCACGCAATTATCCCAACAAATTATTAATTCACAACGGAATCTTTCAGAAAACAAAACTGAAGTAGAGTTTAGGACAAATTAACATTCGCAAAGTATAAATAAAGGAATTCAAGGCCACATTAATTAAGCAGACTTTTCCAAGCACAAATCCTTCAATTTGAATTACAGCACCGTATAACTAAGTCCGAAGACAAGATACTCGATTCTTTAAATAACCTAAAACAACTCAAGCTAAAAAAACAAATAACCCAACGCAATTTAAACTGAAAATTAATAAACCAAATCAAAAAGTAACAATACAAACCGCGAAATAAATCTCAATTTTACAAAATTTGAAATTAATTAAAAGCGAAAGCAACTCCTAATAATCATGAGTTCAAACATAAAAATTTATCTTGAAACCATCCCCATCTTTAACAAAGATCAAGCCCTTTTCGCAAGTCCATCACAGCATTTAAAATATTTTTGAAAACCATCTATAAACCCGGAGCTAATAAAAAAGACGTATTACCCTTACGCCTCCTAATAAGTAAACTGACCGAACGGGCGCTAACACTAATAGCCAGCCGAGATGACAGTGGGAAGATTTTAAACGGATATTAAAAGCATATTTTGCAATCAACGTAATTTAAAATATATAATCCGCGACCTAATAAACATTAGAATAAAAAATAACCAATCCCCGTACCAATTCGGAATACAATGCCAAGATGCAAGAAGTTCAATCTTAACAAAATTAAAAATCGAAGAACCCGACCAAAATATCCGACTTTTAAAAACAAAAATGTATGACAAAATGGCATTGGATACCTACATAAATGCACTTCCAGACCGACTATCAAATAAAATCAGACTCCAACGTCCCCAAAATTTAGAAGAAGCCATGAATATGATAATAGAAGAAGAAAACGTCATGTACTATCGAAACAGACTATACAACCCCAACGTGAATAGAAGCTATTCACCAACAAAAACCATACAAGCCGCGAGACAAACAACCAACTACGACGAGGACGACAAAGAAAACGCGTGCTCAAATTTTCAGATAGACCAATTTATAAACGACCAAACCTAATAAATTTAAATATCATAAATCACCTAGTACTACCATATATAGAAATACCCCATGCCAAACTTAAACTATTAATCGATACCGGTTCCTCAAAAACATTAATTAGCCCCGGAACCGTAAAAGAACCCTGTTTAGATTATGTAGAGAGAGAACCATTTAAAATTAAAACAGCCCATCAAACGACCCTACACCAATTCGTAGCTAATATACAGTTACCTAGAACATTCAACGTAAAAATGAAACACAAATTATGTATTTTCGAATTCAACGATAAATACGACGGACCAATAGGAATGGACCTTCTAAGAAAATTAGGAGCCAACATTGACATAAAAAACCGTTTATTAAGAACAAAACACGGGCGAATCCCCATTAAATGTCAAAAACCCAAACCGAACAAAAATACACGATTAGAACTCCGAACAGAAAATAAAATAAAAATCCCAGTAAATTCAAACAACAAAGTAGGAATAATAAATAACATAACATTTCAACAAGGAGTAGAGAATTCCGCCGCATTAATACAAATAAACGATAATTATGTCGCTACGACGATTTTAAACTCAAATGATTACCCCGTAGAACTATCATTAACAAACCCAATTAACGTAGAGGAATTAAATTTTAACGAAATGAAAATGGATGAAAATTTAGAAAACGATTACAGCCCCGTAGAAAACGACACAATGTTAAGAGAAAATATAAGTAACATTCGCTTTAATACCGACATTAACCAAGAAGAGCAGAGAGAAATTAAAAATTTATGTTTTGAATACCGCGACATATTGCATTGTGAAGGAATACTCCTAACATTCAGTAATACAGTCAAACATAATATCAAACTAACGGATAACAAACCGATCTTTACAAAACATAAAGACTACTTCAGACAAGCCAAGAAGAAGCTGACAGACAAGTAGCCGACTTATTAGAACAAGATATCATACAACACTCCAACTCACCATGGAGCAGAGCAGCCCAGTATTAATAGTACCCAAAAAATGAAACGCCTCAGGAAAGAGAAAATACCGAATGGTAATAGACTATAGAAAGCTAAACGAAAAAACGGTTGATGACAAATATCCACTACCCAATATCACCAACATTTTATACAAACTAGGTAAATGTCAATATTTTTCAACATTAGTCCTCGCCTCAGGATACCATCTAGTAGAAATGGATGAGAAAGATATGCCGAAAACAGTATTTAACACACCTAGAGGACATTATGAATATAAACGAATGCCATTTGGACAAGTAAGTAGCGGTAAACCCATCAGCTACGCATCCAGAACCCTAAATGAGACTGAACAAAAATATAGTACCATAGAGAAAGAATTATTAGTCATAATTTGGGCAACAAAATATTTTAGACCATACCTTTACATGCGAAAATTTTATATATACACCCACTATAGACCATTAGTATGGCTATGCAAACTTAAAGAACCAAATTCAAAATTACAACGATGGAGAATCAGACTAGAGGAATACGATTACGAAATTAAAAACAAAAAAGGAATATATAATAACAACGCAGACTCCCTCGGTAAAATACAGCTCAACGCACTAGAAACGGAATCCATTGTAGGAAACGTAGACAAAACGGAAGTAAGAAAAGACTCAGACGAGATAGGCACAATACATGCGACACAAAGTGGAAAGCTAAAAACCGCGTTTAAAACACTAAACAAAGCCATCGATATAAAACCAAATCAATTTATAATTACCGAAGTTTTAACCAACCCCAATCCCGTAAAATATACAAAAACAGACAATAAGAAAATATACCAAATTCAAATAACAAAAGACAACTACGAGGAACAAATAATCAAAATTCTAAAAAAAATACACCCCTGAGAAAAACGATTTTACTTTTACTTCAACACCTAACATTTGTATAGTCGAGTTTTTGGACTATATGTTAAATTATTCAATAACATTGGCCCTGAACTTATCAGATGCACAAGAAAGTTAATAATGTTTAACGACCCTGACGAAATAAATGATGTAATCCGAAATCAACATGAAAGAAGAACTAGCAACCCTGGAATCAATGAGACAATAAAGCAACTTATAAGAAGATATTATTTCAAGGACATGAAAGAATTAACTACAGAATTTGTTAATCAATGTGAACTATGCGACAAAGCGAAATACGACAGAAAACCCCCAAAGATACCCTTAATGTTAACCAAAACACCTGACATACCTTTTCAAAAATTACATGCCGATACTCTAGTAGTAGAAGCACTTAACTATTTAACAATTGTAGATGTATTCACCAAAATTAGCCAAGCAATACGCATCACTTCTAAAAACAGCATTTACGTGACACCAGAATTTTTACAATAATTTACATTTCATGTAACACTCGAAGCAATAACCTTAGATAACAGCAGCGGATTTGAAAATGAGACATTACAAAACTCTTTAGAACTCCACAAAAAAAAATTCATTTTATAACTGAAAACCGCCCTGACTCGAACGGACTGATTGAAAGACTACATTCAACCCTGTTAGAACGATTCAGATTACTAAGATTAAATTACAAGAAAAAACACATCACCAATTTAATGTCATACGCACTAATCGCTTATAATAATACAATCCACTCATCAACAAATTTTACACCCCTAGAATTAACGTTAGGACATTCAGATTCACGCAACCCCTATGACATACATTATAAGAAAGAAGTCTATCTGCAATATGCTAAAGATCACAAAGAGAAACTAAAAATAACTTATGACAAAGTAAAAGATAAATTAGATAGTGACAAAGAACGTATCACCACACCCGTAATAAGAATACCGACGCAAATAAATTTTCAAAGTAAACGACACAAAACAGCACCCAGGGGTTAAGACCCATTTAAAATTAAAAGAATATCCGACAAAAATATAGCCGTAGTAGACAACGGCAAGATAACAGAATACATTCACTTAAAAACTTAAGACACCCTGTAATTTCAGATGGATAATCATCACCCTTACGGTCAACCTCCGCCCAGGTAGAACGGACAACTAAATAGTAATTGAAGATATAAAAAACAACTCCGGTATACTATATACTACCAATAAAATTAAGAAGTATGTAAAACACAATAGACTGACTACTGGGCATTCGCAAAGAATTCGATTTAACGGAACTGAAAAAAGGATTTCAAATAATCAAAAACAATTATTATCGATTAAAACAATCAATGGACACAGCCAAATTCTGAAAAGAATACGCAATAGAAATGATCAATTATAATATCATAATCGAGAGTATTTTAAGGAACATAGAAGATAAATTTAACAGATTAATACCCACAGAACAAACAGCAAGACGAATAAGAAGATTAATTAACGGATCAGGTAACATAATAAAAGAAATCACAGGCAATTTAGATAACCAAGACGCAGAAGGTTATGGCAACGCAATACAACGACTAATTGAAAATCAAAATAATATAAAAACCATAATTAGCAACCAAATATCACTAACTCAATCAACTATTATAAAATTCAACGAATCATTAAAAAAGCTAGTGAGAAACCAAGATAGTATAGCCAACCGAATACAAACCTTTGAGTGCAATTTATAAAATATTGATGAAAATAATGATATGGATTGTTAAGTATCTTTTCCTGTGTTTTTCAGGAAGCAATCAGAAGGGTCAAGATCGCCATTCAGGTCAGGATTAGCCGTATTAGCAATAGTACGATTTTAAATAATTATGTGTTAATAATAAACAATACCTGTATTCTATTAGCGTAAAAGTCAAGAGTCGCCACGGGTCACAAAAAACTGCGTAATTGTAGGAAGTTTATGGAATTTATGTAAAAATGAGTAGTCTCTTTTTTACAGGTAGTTTTCAGGTAGTTAATTACACAAGATAAGTTGATAAATACTAATGCATTATAGTTAATAAGATGAAATAATAACTTAGACTTTTATGCAAAGCTCAAAGTATCATTTCAAATCGAGATATATAATTGAAACATGGGAAATATAAGGTCCCGGACAGGACTCAAACCTGTATCATAGTTCTTCGCGAATTTTATATTTTCCATCTTTCAATTACTGGCTCGATTTGAAATGATTATTTGGGGTTTGCATAAAAGTCTATGTTATTATTTTATCATATTACCTATAATACGTTAGTATTTATCAACTTACCTTGTGTAATTAACTACTCAATATATTTATATACTTAAAACTTGGACTATAGCCGTAATTTTAAGCGGTACTTCCTCTATATAACCGACATTAATCAAAAACTTGACACTGTCGGATATGTTTGACAAAAATACCAAACGTAGTTGAAAGTTAGGTTGATGTACAGTTGTGTACATGATCTCTTGTAAATTTTCCAATTGTCGTCATCCGTCTCGGTGGCGTAATTGGAACACGCATGGTCCAAGAAAGACTAAGATACAGGTTCGAATCCTGTCCGGGACTTCAGGTTTTCCATGTTTCAATTACTAGCTCGATTTGAAATGATTATTTGGCTTTGTAAATGTCCTCCTGCATTTGACAGTATGCATAGCCTCTTCAATGTACATGTTTAAAATTAATGGAGATATGGCACATCCCTGTTTCACTCCTTTCTTGATATTATCGCTATTTTCTCTTTGTATAAGCTATGTACTTCCGTTTATCCCTAAAACTCATTCCACTCTTTTTGGGTATTCGGCACATTTTTTTCCATTTTACATTGTCGAATGCTTTTTCCAGATCTACAAACCCTATGTACATGCTTTCCCCCTTTTCTATTGTTCTCTCCATTATCACTCTCAGAGCTAAAATAGCTTCCCGTGTTCCCCTGTTTCGCCTAAACAAAAAAATTGATCTTCTCCTAGTATTTCTTCAGCTCGTTTTTCCATTTGTCTTTGTACAATGCTAGTTAATATTTTTCACACCTGGTCAAAAATTTTCACATTTATCCGCGCCACTTTTTGGGTATAGTTAATATGATGATACGTTTGAAATCTTTGGGTATCTCGTATGTCTCATACATATAGCTTACAAGTTGGAAGAGACGTTCTGTTACTGTTTGTCCAGCGGCTTATAGAGTTTCTGCTTGCACCTTATCTTACCCAAAGCTTTTACATTTATCAGACCCTTTAATGCTAATTTAAACTCATCTCGCAGTATAGGATATCTCAAGTCATCATTTTCAATGTCTGAATCCTGTCCTAATGCAGGCTAGTTCCTCTCCTGCATATAAATTCCCTATATATTCTTGCCATCTAACCACTTTCTGTGCATTTTCTATAATGACGTTTCCTACCGCGTCCCTTATATTTTTGCTATATGGTTATATATCCCTAAATTTCATTCTAATTAGTTTTTTATGCTTTGTCTGTCTTTCTTTCTATCTTAGTTTGTACCTTTTTGTACTTTTCATCAATCCATTGTTCTTTAGCTTTGCTGCATTTGCGAATAATTTCCCATTTTATGGGTTTGTATCTATGTTTTCCGGTTTCGTCTGATCTATTTTGGTATTTTCGTCTTTCTTCTATTAAATTCAGGATATCCTTTGTTATGCATGGTTTCTTATTTTCTTTTTGTGTATACCCCAGAATATCTCTGGCCACCTGGTTAAATTGAATTTAATGTTATTCCATTCTGTTTTTACTTCCTTAGTATCAGAAAATTTCCCGATATCTTTTAGCAATTTATTTGACTTTTTTTCAAATCTTTCGTGAATATTTTTATTTTTTTAGTTTCTCAAAGTCAAAACGTCTTTTTCCTTTTTTTTTCAATTTTTTAAATTTAAGAGCGGCCTTCATAATTACGATGTTGTGGTCAGTGTTTATATCTGCTTCTGGGTAGCTAGTACAGTCTTTAACTTGATTCCTAAACCGTTGTCTAACAAGAACGTAATCAATTTGATATCTTCCTATATCCCCTGGCATCTTCCACGTGTATCGTTGTTTGCAATGGTTAAATTCTTCTTGTCGCAAAATTCTACCCTGTCATTTCTCGCGCCTAAACCAAATAAACCTACTACCTTCCCTACTCTCACCTACAGCTCCATTAAAATCCTCTTTAGTTGATGAATTTTCATGTCTTTTTACGTATCTTAGTATGTCTTCGATATCTTTGTAGATCTTCTCTACCTATTCCTCACTGTAGCTAGAGGCGGGTATGTATGCTTGTATTTTTACTGTATTTACCGGTTTAGATTCTAATCTAACCATGAGAACTCTTCCGTTCTTTTGTAAGTAGTTTTCTACACGTTGTCCTATTTTTTTCGCATAACTTTCTCTACGCCCGAACTTCCTTCTTCTGATTCTGTACGAATTACCCTAAATTCTCCGCTCCAAAAATCCTCCGTCTCTGACAATAAAACTTCGCTGATCCCGACTATATCTAATGCTAACCTATCCATTTCAATTTTCCAATTCTCTAGCTTACTTACTTGTTACATACTTCTGACATTTCATCTTCCGATTCGCAGAATAATAATAACTCTTCTTTTTACTTTCCGATCACATCCCCCGAAGTAGTCTCCTTCCGGAAATCCAAATTGGGGACTATTTTAACTCCGAAATTTTTGACACCAGAGGACGTCATGTTTATAAGAATTTAAGTACGCTGTGCACTTGGGAGGTAATGTGGTGGTTTCCTGTTGCCTTCCACCTCGCAGTAGTGTGTCTTAAAATGCAATTGCGACCCCTATGCTCCCTGCCACTCTAAGTACCGAAAAAGCTGCTGCCCTCTTTCGGGACCTGCCTTTGTCTGGTTCCTCACTAAAAACCCTACTACTTTGGTTGGACCTGTAGTTTGGCTCTTTAGATCACTGGAATGTGCAAACCATTCTACCGTTCTAGTTATCTAGAACTTCTTTAAGGTGCACGTCCATACGGAATGGGAATGTACCGTTTATTGCCCATTTTATTAAATTCGACAAAATGATGATTGAATTAACTATAGCGAGAGCAGTATTAATAAAATGGGAAAAGCTGCTCATTTGCTTTTAACTTTTCCTTTATCATACGACGGCGTTGTCAAGGATCCAAGCTTTATCAGAAGATAATTTAAGCTTTGCTTTCGTAAAAACAAGACTATTAAACCACGAAATTATGATAAGAAACTCAACTGCCGACAGAAACTCGAAAGCTTTGCATATGACAGTTAATACTTCAAGATATAATTATAATTAAAATTAAAAAACTGGAAAAACTTCCCGTTGAAGAAAGCAGCATAACCAGCAAAGGCTGGAAAATAATCAATCAAATAAATTTGTGAGAAAATACAAAATTAATAAACATAATCGCCAAAAGTGCGAACACTGCGGTTGTTTCTATTACAAGCAACATATTATTCAGGATAATAATAGTTACAGTTGAATTCTACAAAGCGTTCAAACCTTTGATGCTGATGAACAAGGAAGCTTCACCTTTATGGTACAAGCGGGAAACGGTGACAGTGGGATTAATAATTACGAAAACGAAATAACATGTATCTTGGATTCGGGCTCAACAGACCATTTAGTAAATGGCCTTCAGTACCTATACCAAACTTTTGTAACCAATAAACATTTCTGTGACGAAAAATAATACAAATATTGTGCCAACAGCGAAAAACACTATAATGGTTACTAGCAAGATGAGGGTCAATAGTACCTAGAAAATGTCCTTTATGCAGCTGAAGTTTCACATTCAACCTGTTATCTGTCCACCGGATACAAAGCTCAGGCCTAACGGTTATTTTCAACAAGGATGGTGGAGTTTCTGTAACCGCAGGTGGTAAGACGATAATTAAAGGTATGTCCTTAAACAATTTAATTGGAATAACCTTTAAAGTTAATAAAATGGTTAATATTATCCCTCATAAACAAGTAAGTGTTGCAAATAAGTGTGAGCAAAACAATTATAAAATTTGGCATGAACGTTTAGGTCAAATTAGCAAGGAAAAATTTTTACAAATTAAATTCAAAGATTTGGCAACCGATAGTGTTTGTTTGGAAACAATTAACCCCACAAAGGAGTTATGTGAATCATGTATAAATTGGAAACGGACACGAAAACCCTTTCCTAAATCAAAAATTAAAACTTGCATTCAAAGACCACGAAAAGTGAAGAACATTTTAATTATTAAATTGTTAATTTATATTGTGACAAAAGTAATGAATATCTTTCAAATGAACAAAAGAAATTTTGTATTCAAAGGGGCACTTATCATCTAATGGTATCATACGGTCGGCAACAAAATTCTATAGCGGAACGTATGAACAGGTCATTAACAGAAAAGGGTCGTACGATGATATGTTGTGCTAATTTGCAAAAATGTTTTTGCGGTGAAGCAATATTAACTGGAACATATTCAATTAATTTAACACCTACTAAAGCCATTGCGCACACCATACGAACAATGGTATATAAAAAAGCTTAGATTAAATTATTTAAAGGTGTTTAGTTCGACCGCATTTGTACATAATAAAACAAAAAAGGCAAGTTTGATGAAAAATTATTCAAATGCATATTAGTAGGGTACGAACCAATGGTTATATAATTTTCGATACCGAAACGTGTAAATCCATTAAAGCACGTGATGTCATTTTAATTAAGTAAATTTTAAAGCATCAAGACCAATTGTAAAGCTTGATGATAAAAATGCAATCAAAGACCATAGTTATAAAATTCAAATGCCTAAAAAACAAAATCCCTTAGTCCTGAAAAGGAATATTCAAAAAGAATAACACTAAATCTGTTATTAAAACAGCTATTGAATATGATCTGTCGACCTCAAAAGTGATAAGAAATAGACTCACCCCATCTGAAACTACTGAAGCCAGACGAAGGGAGAGAATTAAAAATTGACCCACTGTGTTACGATGACATTGAAAACACACAAAGTTATTTCATGAGCCTAAAATCACTTAATTATAAAATCACCTCAAATTATGAGGAAATAAATACATGCGTTGATAAAATCAAGTGGATGCAAGCAATCAACGAGGTGATTAAATCAGTTTTGCAAAATGAAACCTGAACTCTTGTTCGTAAACCAGCAAGGAGAAATATTATAGATTGTAAATGGGTAATTACTAGGGCTATCAATCGGATCCGGATTCGAATCTAAGATCCGGATCTCAGTGGATCCGGATCCAAAAATTAATTTTGCAAATCCGGATCTCCGATCTGAAATCCGTATCTAAGAGGATTCGGATCCAGAATGGGTTCTGTGGATCCGGATGTCGGATCCAAAATTCGTATTTAAGTGAATCCGGATCCAAAAACGTGTTGTATAAATTTGGTACTGGATTCAAAATCCGGATCCCAAAATAGCTTACATAAATTCGGATCGCAGCTTCGGATTTTTACATCCGGATCTAAAGATAGGTTGCGTAAATCCGGATCGCGGATCTGCAGTCTGTATTTAGATCCCGAATCCGAGTTCGAATTCCAAACTCGGATTTTGGATACGGATCCCAATTTCGGATACCAGCAGTATTTGATCCGAATCTAGGCGGTTCTAGATTCAAATCTGGATGTAAAATAGATTACTAATATTACTATATCATTTGGCAAATATAGTAATATATTTTAGTTTTTTATTTTATTTAGTAGCCTAGTACACTACATAGCATACGATTACGATTACAATTACAGTACAAGTACAGGGTGTCTATATTTGGACACTTTTGCAAACTATCTCGCTTATTTTGGAAGATAGAGAGTTGCGGTTTTTGCGACACTGTACCTTTTTTGTGAAACTAAACGTACCGCCAACAAAATTTTCATAGCCCTATTGGTTTTTGAGATACAAGGTAAAATTGAATTATCGCTTTTGGGACATTCCCCGTATCTCGGTTATCGTTTAACTTATTAAGAAGTGACAAGGTATTCTTATAGAACTTTTTCGTAGAATCCAGTAGAACAGTTTGTTTGTTTCTTGTGCCATGCTTTTTTTTAGTTATGAGGTAAACAGGTTTTTTTAAATAGGACTTCCCATATACTTTTAAGTAATTAAATTAAGCATTTTTTGGGGTTTTCAAAAATATATAACAGTTTATACTTATTTTGAAAAATAACTGAATAAACTACACTTCCCTTAAAATTAATACGATATTTAATAGTAGGAGTAGGCCATGGTAACGGTAAATAAATACAATGACGTTGAATAATTCTCCTAAATGCTCTACAACAAATAACCAAACTCTGCGAATTGTATTATAGAAAACGGTAATCATTTTGAACAATTTCCATAGTTATTATTATATATTGTTGTTGTTAATGTATGTTATATGAAAAATTGAAAACGCTATAATTACAAATTATTCAGTTAAATATTTAGGTACATTGTTAGATAAATAAAACAAAACTATTCAAAAACCACTTTGTAACATTTTCAGAATAAATAATTTGCAAACATATCTTTTCTTTTATCGGCGCCATGAACTACTATTAAGTAAGGTATTAATTTTGAGAAAAGTGTAGTTTATTCAGTTATTTTTCAAAATAAGTATATATACTATTATATATTTTTGAAAAGTCCAGAAAATGCTTAATTCAATTAAAAATATAAAGGGTGTACTATTTTAAAACAAAAACATTCTTTTTTTATAACTAAAAGACGGATGGTGCCGGAAAGAAACAAACTAGGCCACTGGATTCTACGGAAAAAGCTCTATAAGAATACATTGGCACCTCTCTAATAAGACAACCTAGATACGGGGAATTTCCCCAAGTGATAATTTTCAATTCTACCCTGTATCTCAAAGACCAAGAGGGCAATGGAAATTTTGTTGGCGGCATGTTTAGTTTCACAATAAAAGCGTACTGTTGCGAAAACCGCATCCTTTTATCTTTAAAAATAAGCGACATATCTTGCAAAAGTGTTCAAATAGGTATTCATATCGATGATACTTTATCCTGGATTCCACATGTAAATAAAATTAGTTAAAATTTCTTTTTTATCTTCCATAAGCTAGCATTATTAAAAAATTTTCTTCCTTTCCAAGCTCGCTTACGTTTAGTCAATGCACTTTTAGTTCCAAAAATAGAATACGCTGATGTAGTATTTACAGATATGGCTGGGTATCTGCGTAACAAACTCCAACGGTTACAGAATGTTGGAATAAGATTTGTTTATAACTTACCTAAATTTGAACACATTACTCCATACAGGAATGAACTAGGTTGGTTAACCATGGACGACAGACGTAGTATGCATTGCGCTGTATTACTTTACAAAGTGGTAAAAACACATACTCCTCAGTACCTACAAACTAATTTTCACCTTTTGTCAGGACAGTA
Organism: Platerodrilus igneus; assembly: GCA_036346225.1. Taxonomy (NCBI): domain Eukaryota; kingdom Metazoa; phylum Arthropoda; class Insecta; order Coleoptera; family Lycidae; genus Platerodrilus; species Platerodrilus igneus. The sequence continues at coordinate 12,994,660 of JARFIW010000791.1, forward strand.
CTCAACAAGAACGACTGATAATGTTCGTTTTACAATTCCAATTCATAGAAGTAATTTCTACAATGATTCATTTACTGTAAAAGCTATTCGGCAATGGAATTTGCTTCCGATAGATATTAAAATATCTAATTCAATTAGTATTTTCAAAAATAAAATTAAACTGTATTTCTTCAACAAGACCTAACTTTCATGTGATATGGTTCCTATTGTTCCCCATTCCCATCCGTTTCCGTCCTTCCCCATCCCTCTATGTTTTTCGTTTAACGTACAAATAACTTTGCATTTTTATTTAATAATAGGTATACAAATTCGATTACTAAGTTAATTTTTCTATTGTTTATTAACTTGAGGAAATGTACAAGTTCTCAATAAAGAAGTCATTATTATTATTATTAAATATGAACACCCTGTACATTGTATTAAAAAGTTAAGTAAAAACTAAAAAGAGAAAGAAACATGTGGGTAATTTATAAGTTAATATCTCTATGCATTTTGGTTTTTAATGTTCTGATGTAATAGTCCGGTAGGCAGCGACAGATTGCGTGCCATTATTCTCTGCAGCTATTTCTCTGTCACATCCCCTGTTGACTACTGCCGAATCGTTATGATTAATCGAAACACTTATATGCCTTGATGATAAGTGCTTTTTCAAGGATCCAGTAAAACTTCCACATTTAATTAGTGCTCCAAACAAGTTACATTTTGATTATATTAAGTCAAGTTTTTAAAATAGTTCCACACTTTACTTTTATGCAAAGGCATGTTTTTAACAGAGCAACAAATTTTATAGTTGATTCCGGCACTAGCTGTTATTTGTTTAACTATCCTAATTCCCAGTTAAGTTACTGTAGCCGCCAACACTATTAAAAAAAAACCAACCACACTGACTTAGGTTTAAACAAAACCTTTTTAAATTGACAGATAAAATAGACTATACAATACGTAACAGAAAGGAGAGACGAGGTACATTGTATAAAGTTTTGTAAGTAAATAACACGGTACAAAAAAAAGACAGAGGTCTAAGCCTAAACTCTAAAAGTTCTAAACTTCCTGTATTTTATGACGCCGCTGGTGCCGCACGTATTTGCTTCAGTTGCACACTTCTTATCTTATCAAACAGAATCGCTGTTTCTGTTTCCTTTCCTCTAACTCGAGAAATAATAAATTCTTAACAGTATATTACATAATGAGAATTGTAAGAAGCATTCTGATTTAGAGCATATAGATCCGGATCCGTATTAGAACCGGATCCCGCTTCCGATTCAAAATTGGATTGGATCAGGAACCAATTAATAGATTAAAAATTCGGATTTGAAATGTTAATCCGGAACAGGATCTAAATTATTCGGAATAATATCCGGGCACGAATCTAGATCCGGACCTTACCTTCGATTAAAAATGGGATCGGATCCGAATTTAACCAAAAAAATTAAAGATCCGCATTTCGGATTCAAATCCGGATCAGAAAATTTGGATCCGGATTCTGACAGCACTAAGATCCGGATCCAATCAAGATCCGGATCCAAATCTAGATCCGGATCTACTTTGGGTTCAAAATCGGATCAGTCCGGATCCAATTAAAAGATTATGGATTCGGATTTCGGATCCAAATCCGGATCTGAAATTTTGGATCTGGATTTCATAAAATACGGTTCCTGACAGCAATAGTATTTACTATAAAGAATGATGCTTTTAAAACCCCAATGCAACATAAAGCACGGTTAGTAGCAAGAGGGTTTAACGAACAATATTTGTTGGCTTATGATGAAACTTTCACACCGATAGCTCGCGTTTCTACCTTCAGATTTCTTATAGCTTTTGCAAATCAATTCAATTTATTAATTCACCAAATAGATGTGAAAACCGCATTCCTTAATGGCATTCTACAAGAGGGAAATCTATATGCGGGTGCCTGACGCAGTTAAAGTCGAAAATAATAATTTGATATGCAAACTAAATAAATCGTTATACGGCTTAAAACAATCAGCGAGATGTTGGTTTGAGCGCTTCGACAAAGTTCTAAGGCAGCGCAATTTTACGAATTCATCCGTTGATCATTGTTTATATTTTTTTCACAAAGGTCACATTAATGGCAATATTTATATTGTACTGTATGTAGGCGATCCCCTAATTATTACAGGAAATATCACAACAGTGCTAAATTTCAAAACCTATTTAAAGAAAATTTTTAGCATGGTTGATTAAAATGAAATAAAATTATTTCTAGGGGTAAAAGTTAAGCCAAACAAAAACGAGATTTTATTAAATCTGACTACCTGTTCAATATTGAAAAAAATTAACATGAGTGATTGTTAAGCTGTGGGTACCCCTCTTCGAATTAAGTTAGGTTATATTCAATTAAATTTTGATGAAAATTGCGAATTTCGCTGTCATAATCTTATCGGGTGCTTAATGTATGCCATGCTATGTATAGGTTTTTCAAAATCTTATGGGCTGTGCGATGCGCAATGAAGGAAGCGAGAGCTATCGTATAAAAACGAAAGAACGATACAATATAAGTAAATTCTAAAAAAAATCGAATTTTCGGATACGTATTCTGAATTAAATCAACTGCTATGCTATGTGGATTGCATAACCAGTAATTTTTCAAAATAATATAAATTATAAAACTACAATGTTTGTATGCGGAACTCTTAAATTTTTTGGTGTATTGTTTATTGTTCTTTTCGTGTGTGATGTTTCCGTGCGTATGTGAATAAAAATAGACAGGCTAAATTTCTTAAAACTCTTGGCATCCAAAATACTGTCCTCTTATTATTTTTTAAGAATGCATATTTTATAGAAATTTAATATAAAAAATTATAAAATTACTACCACAATCCTCAAATTAGCCCACATTAGATTTAGGGCATCTCTTATTAATTTTCTTCCTTGGTGATACAAATTTGCCCTCTTCCAATTTGCTCTTCGCTTCTGCAAAAATTCGCTCGACTGTGTTTAGTCCAACTCTAGTTGCTGTTGCTATTCGTTCTTGTAAATTATTCATAGGAATGACAGGCATTCTATTCTTTTGTTCTCTCATAAACTTATACACACTATAAATAATTTCTATTCCTTGACTGTGAACTGTTTCTTTGCGGTTACTCATTGTAAAATTAAAAGATATAACAAAATAATCTGTAACACCAAGCATTATTCGTCTAATTGAATTGAAACCTTAATTATACCTACAAATAAAAAAATAGACTGAGTTGCAATAGTTTTGAAAAAACTGGTTAAAGTTGAATCAAGGCTGATATCTCATAAATAATAATCAAAAACAATAATAATGAACCACAAATGTTACTACGCAAATAAATGTCAGATGAATTAAAAATCGACAGCTGAGTTGTCAATGTTTTTAAGATGCACTTTAACGCAAATAACTTAAATTGGTGTTCTGCGCAACAGCCCATGAAGTGTTGAAAGAGCTCTACATGGGCAAATTTATGCACAGCTACAAACATTCTTAGTCGATACCAGAGCAAAAATAATAGGGAACTCGGGCAACGCCCAAAGATGGTATTGAGGTATTTTAAAGGTACTATTAATATCAAATTAATATACAAAAGAAGCGTATTTAACATAATATTAGTTGGTTTTATAGATTGACAAGCACGGGGTATTTATAAGACTTTTACTGGCGTTTTCAGATGTCTTTTCTTTAACACAGTAATCTCAGGGTAGTGGATACAGGTGACTTGATTGAAGCGGCCTTCGGAATAATTAATTAACGCTATTAATAAATTGGAAATCTTTGCAATTTACCAGGGTTTCGTCGTCAGCAATTATCACTTCTAAGTTAACTCAAAGATACTAATAACCAACGACATTGACTAGCTATGTCGATATATTATTCAAATAAAAGAATAAAATATTGAAATAATAAGCGGACACAAATTTAAATATCATACAACACGACGATGGCCAATGCATGGATTATAAAATTACTTCTAACACTTACTGCGTAATGTAACTCCACAAACCACACAAGCACTGTACGGAAACGTGAGGTTATTCCCCTGGACGACTTGGTAACGTTGCTGTCCAGGTATTCGTGGAAACCCCCTGATGACTTGCGTGTTAAACTACACATTAACACACTTTCCTCATTAAGTATTCCAATAATTATTGGATAATTTCCTCTACTCAAGATAATAGAAGCACATTAGAATCACTTCCGATAGAACCCGAGTTACATATCCCCCACATCAATATATGTATAATTAAATGGAAACTATTAAGGAACTTAAGCTAGATGCAACATTGTAATTCAAGAATAAATAAAGAAAAGGTTAATGAAAGCTCACAAGCAAGTTGTGAGAACGGATGTGAATACATTGTATTTGAAACGTAAGTGATACTGCAGGTGCAAATCGCAGACGGTTATAAAACCGCAATTATTAGAATTAAGATTGTGACTTTGTATTATATAACTGAATAAACAAATAAGCAGACATGAACTCTGCAGTTTTCACAGAAATGTGATGGGCAGGGACAACATAAATACCCACGGAGCCCCAAGATCGTCAATTAGCTTTAAACTTCTCAGGTTTTACATTGTTTGTTGCTTACACTACTCGCCTTAATTTAACTTCAATTATTAGTAATTTCGACTTAGTATGATTTTGTATCGTTTGTTAAAATTCCACATGTAATTTCTGTTAAATAAATAATTGTTACAAGAAGTTTTGGAAGAAGACTTTTTAAAAAGGCAGTTCCCATAGCCCAAAACGTAACTCTCGGAGCGAAAATAATTCTGTTGTTTTCGCAGCATAATTTAAAGCCACGACACGCCTGCAATTGCCATGGCGGCGTTCACTCGTTTGGCTTATTTTCAGTCCTCTTTTATTTTACATACATTTACTTCGTCGTTCACGGATATTGCAAGTTAAAACATTAACGAGACAAAATGCACGCGTTCAAACTAATTACTCAATCTACACTCAAGTTATCAATCACGAACGAACAGTAAATCCATTAATATTGGTTGTTCCCCAAAAACCATTTTACATTCGCAGCACGAGCTGGGCGACCCGACGCTGTTTTCCCACGTTCCTTAGTCTGCAAGATGCGAACGATCGTCGCCTGTATTCGTTGACCTTCTGTTAAAAAAAACAAGTAATTGAAATTCAAATGTTGCACTTCATGTTACCACAAGATTCTTGATGAAGTTTACATCGTAGCAGGCGGCTTACTATATCTACGTACTTAATAAAAACTGTTCTACATAGCCAGAACTAGCATTTAAGCTAATTTAAAAAAAAAGTACAAAGTGATGCAAGCGCGCCACAAAATGCTAACTGGGAAAGCTATGAAACTGACCAAAGAGTACTACTGGTTAGCTATTTGAACCTTTTGATGTTTGCTCATTTAGTTGGAATACAAAAAGGCAAAGTTCAGTTGCAGTTTCTTCCATAGAGTAGAATATATGGCACTATATAAAGGGGCCAGAAAAGCCTTATGGTTAAAATTTTTATCAAACAGCGGTAACTTCCCGATTGAACAGCCAATAATTATTTTTGAAGACGAGAATATTTGTATTTCAATAGCAAATAATCCTATTTCTCATAAACGTTCAAAACATATTGATATAAAGTGCCATTTTACCTGAGAACAATTTGAAAACGTACTAATATTTCCAAAATATATTTCCACATTTCAGGAAATCCGTATCAAGATAGGCTTAATAAAATAATTTTCTGTCTACTAAAACAAATTAAAGAAATTAATAATTTTAAATTAATTCTAATTAATATGGTCCGGTCGGATTTTTCTAGGGTTTTCCCATTCCGCCGCAACAAATGTTGTACCAATGTAAAAAGTTTTTTCTTCTAGCTAGACTCAAACGCAATTGCATAGTAAATTGTTACTGTGATTGTATTTTTTGAGGGGGAGTGTTGAAATCGGTCAAACATTAAATGAATACTTCCATCTGTCAGCTTTCACATTTTTACTATGCTAAAGAATTTATATTTTTCTTAATTTTTGATGGGTATTACACCACTCAGAGTTTCTTAAATTGTTTTTATTTACGGTATCGATCCATGACCTAGGATCGTTGTCAAAATTTGTGTGCGACGATAATAGCAACCTGCACCTCATATGGACCACAGGTAGCTATCCTCATGTTTGCTTTTTAGGAATCTAGTTTCTAGAAGTAGTTATACACTTGAATTATAAGCGTTGAGACGTGTCTTAAGTAAATGCCCAAAATAAAACCTCTTACTTAAACTGACTAGTTAGTATTGTTAGTATTATTGAGTATATGTTCACAACTCTAACGAACAGAAAATTTCTATATTTTCACATTTCAGTCTATGTTGTTCGTTTAGTACGTGCCTGGTAAAAGTACAAACTGTCGATTGGACAGAAATATCAATCTTATGTTATGTAAAGCGCTTCTATGAAGTTGCAGCTTTTGTCCTATAATATGGACGTCACAGTCGTGTTAAATAGTCAGATTGCAATTTAAAATTGTTTTTATTTCATCTAGGACATTTGAATAAAATGGACCACAGAAGACCAGTTACTGAAAAGCAAAGCTCGCAAGGCAAGTAGACGCTATCAGGCCGCCCTAACACCGGTTGAAAGCGCCTTCCAGCTGACTAACTACAGACAACGCAAGGTGACATACGAACAAGAACTATATAACATGAAACGAAAATCCTGGGACATTTTCGTCGAAAAATATTTGCAGACGGATGCTTGGGGGGTACCGTACAAGATAGTAACAGGAAAAATTGCACCACCGACAACATACCAGACTTTAGCCAAACCCGACGGAACAGATACCAAGGACTGGATCGAAACCGCAACATTACTACTACATACATTCCTCCCTGATAACGACTGGGAAGAGGACACACGAGAACAAATACGCAAACGACAAAGAGTCACAGAACAAAACGCAAATGGAAATACACCATGGAATAGAACACAGGGCGACGTAACACCTTTCACTGAGGACGAGATTAGACACGCTATTCGATCAAGTAAAAACAAAAAAGCTCCTGGGCCAGACGGGATCCAGGCAGAAATCACAAAGGCACTAGACACCAAACTCACACCGAAACTTCGTAATCATACTCTCTAAAAACCGAGAAAAAGGCCCGAAAAATCCGGGTTCGTATCGCCCCATCTGCTTTCTAGAGTCGATGGGAAAAACTTTCAAGCGACTACTGTGCTCAAGAATGCAAGAACATTGGAAGACGAAAGGCATGTACCTGGCGCAGTACGGATTTAGACAAGGACGATCTACCAAAGACGCCGGAAACAAAACCATAAACTCTGCAACTACTTCAAATAAAAAATACGTGGCCCTAAATCATGATAGACATAGAATGAGCCTTCAACAACCTATGGTGGCCAACACTGTTCCATAGGCTAATCGAAATTTAAGGTCTAAAACAACTACATTATACCTTCAGAAGCTATTGCCAAGATAGATTTGTAACACTGTCAGGTACTGAAAACATCCCAAAATCAATCACCAAAGGATGCCCACAGGGGTTAGTCCACGGTTGCATGTTTTGGGACATTGCGATTGAGGAGCTCTTGGAGCAGCTGAAAACCGCAAATAAAATTAGGTCCGTAGTAGTTTATGCGGACGACATCTTGTTAGTGGTGGAAGAAGGTTCCAGAAATGCAATGGAAACACCGCATTGAACAAAGCCCTAGAATGGTGCAACGCAAATGAGATAACAATAGCACACGACAAAACAACTTATATGATAGTTAAAGGTTCTCTAGAAAGAGACTCTATCATTAAACTGAACAGCGGCAGAATACGAAGAACACGGGAGGCCAAATACCTAGGCTAACCCTTGATGAAAAACTGAAGTACGAAAAACACATTGCCACAGTGACCGCAGGAGCCAGTAAAGCTATGCAATGCATAGCAACTCTTGCACAACGAACGTACAATATCTCCTTAACTGTGTAAGATAATACTTATCCAGCGTACTTGCAGCAATAATAAGTCATGCAGCGAGCGCCTGGGTAACCAGATTACATCCAGTAAAACCCAAACAAAAAGTCAACAGTGCCCAAAGAGGGGCCATACCGGACCATATCACACGCCGCCCTCTATGTGATATTAGGAGACCTCCCCCTTGATCTGTATACCAGTAGAAGAACGGCGACATACTGGTTAAAAAACAACGAACCAGAAAAAGTCCGGGAAATCCTAAAACTAACATCAGAAATTCGGATAAAAAAGAACATTCAGGCCACAATACTAACCAAGTGGCAAGATACATGGAACCAGAGCACAAATGAGAGGAGGGTATACGCACTAGTCCCAAACATCCAAGACAAAATAAACTGCCACCACTTGGTCCGCTCACAAGGACTCATTCATTTTCTAATGGGGCATGGTCCTTATCCAACCTACAGAACCGCCTTGACTTCCAAGACAACAACAACTGCACATGTGATAAGGTGGGGACACCGGAACATCTGGTGTTCCACTGCACCGAACTGCAACAGGATCTAGGAATGGACAGGACAATTCAACGGGACATACTCCTCTCAGACATGCTCTGGAATGAAAACATATTTCATTACCTAAACAGAATCACTCACCAAACTACCACTATACTACACCAAAGGTACACAAACGGACTCTGACAGGACACACACAAACACCATACAAACCCCACACATCACAAATACCACAAACACAGATCACACGAAATACAGAAGTTTGACGTAACGCATCGAATGTGCTATACAAAAGCACAGTCCACCCAACACACATGGGTACCGACAACAAACAAACAGCATTCTCTTAAGGACATACCAGGAACCACGTGTCTCTTGAAAATCTACCAGAAGGCTCGTGAGTCCTGACGACCGAGAGTGATACCAGTGAAAACAAAGTGAAAATAGTGAAAACGGCAAAAATGCGGCAAACGTACCTCAAACACAAGTCTCCCGCAGAACACTTAATAGCATTAGAATACTAATATTAGTGGATAAGGACTCAATACTAACCATCTAACCAAAAAATACAACTAACTAAAATAAACAGAAGAAAATACAAACCATATTGGTAATTGCTTTAAGAAATCTAACACTATCTTTCGCAACATAATGTATATATTTGCAATGTTGTAGCGCAACTAGAAATTACTACTGGGAAAATAATCTGGCAACATAATTACAACACATCAGCACGACAATATACACACATACAGGCACACGCCTACGCGCACGCACAAGCACACACGCAACAGAGACTGTACGTAGCCTCTATGGTTTCCGGCTGCCGACGGCCAGGACACGTAGAGGAATGCGTACTTCTCGGTTTCAGATTTCCGGCTACCGGCGGTTGGAAAACGGAAGAGAAAAACAGTTCCAAGGGCCTTCACCACAGACATAAGCACACTACATGAAAACACACACACCATTATAGCACACCGGCAAGACAAAACACACACATACACACACCAAAACACGCACATACAAGCACGCACATACACGCAAGCACACATACACGCACGCGCACGCATACACACACGCACATGCATACACACACACACACACAATATATATATATATATATATATATATATATACCAGGGACTGTAAGTGGTCCCCCTGGTTTCCGGCTGCCGATGGTCAGGACACGTACAGTAATGCGAACTTCTCGGTTTCTGATTTTCGACTGCCAACGGCCGGAAGCTGGAAAAGAAAGCAGTTCCAAGGAGATTACCACCGACAGAAACAGACACACTCACCTACACACATACGCGCGCACAGACACACACAACACACACACACACACACACCAGGAACTGTACGTGGTCTCCCTGGTTTCAGGCTGCCGACGGCCAGGACACGTACAGGAATGCGAACTTCTCGGTTTCTGATTTCCGGCTACCGACGGTCGGAAGCTGGGAAGGAAAGCAGTCCCAACGACATTATCACAGACGGAAACACACACTCACGCACCCACACGCGCGCACAGACACAGACTCTAAGGAGTAACAGGTTTGCTGTAATTTTTAAATAGCAGACTAATTGTAACGTTAGAATAAAAAAAAAAAGAAAAATCGAATATAATTCCTCTACTTAATTTGACTTTTTCTGGCTAGTAATGTATTAATGTTTTTAAAAATCCTTCGCAAATATATAGTTACTTTTATCGCATATGGTAGCATATCGGTTTCTTAATATTATTAAAGTAATTCTTTTGATTGAATAAAAGCTTTTTAATTAATGTTTCGGGATAGCTTTTGTTTTTTAGTATTTTGTAAAAATATTTCAATCTGTTTGATATAAAGAATTATGTGATTTTTTTAAATCCTATTTGTTAATCTCTATTTGAAGTGTATGCTTCTATCAACGTATGTATTTTTGCAAATGTACAGCCCCCTAGAGCAGGGCTTCGTAGTTGTTGAACGAATTAAAAATTCAGATCTCTTGAGTAATACTTACAGCTTGGAAATCTTCTCCATACAACTTTAATCCCATATTTAAATTTTCTCTTCTTAAAATACAAAGTAACGTATTTGACATACCATCTCGAGCTGCAGTGTTACAGCTCAGTCTTGTAATAAGCAAACTAGATCCAAAAAGATGATATATTTTATATTGAATACATAAAATAATATACAAGCCAAATATTACCTTACATAGTATACAATCAGTCATTTGATAAAATGCATTTGTAGAAAAAATAAAACACTTAGGGTACCTCTAGTATATAAACCAAAAATGAAAACTTACAAGAAACCGTACCTTAGAATAACGTTACACCAAGAAAAAGCATATGTAGTTTAAACACTGTATACAAAAATAGCTTAGAAGTTTAACAAGACATTATGAGAGTGCTAACTCTATAACGAGGACGTATAATTTCCTTACTTCCAACTGTTATATAGAAACATTCTAGAAATGTCTTTCACATAGAGGTATATCATTGTAAAAGTGACAATTTTGAAAAATAAAATGTATCAATTTTTAAGTAACTTTTTAACTATAGATACAGAAGCACATGAATAAAATTTAGATTTATTATAAATAGATTAGTAAACAGTTTAAATTGTGTACTTAAAACATATACAAACCTTATAGTTATGTATGACTAGAATTTCTTATATTACTAGTTGACATCTATTTATAGCTATGCCCTTTCGAACAACGTACAGGCTGCTGTACGTATACCCTGTGAGGTAGATAATAATTAAACTTTTGTAAAGAGTTTTATATAGGGAGGTGTGTAAAGGTGATTAAAAACTAGGCATTTCTATTTGGTCCATCACGCTACAGCAATTGTAGATGTGCAAATAGCTGCACGAATTAAAGGTTTAAGAGCAGTGCAAGTTCAACATATGTCAAATTATTACGGATAACATATATTGTTCCTCAGCCCTGTTTTGAAAGCAACCACGCCGGAAGTCTTTAGGGGTCATAATCGTGAGTGATTCTGTAATCCTTAGCTGCTAGGGTTTGTATAGAAATTAATAGAGTCCTAGAAAGGGAACAAAGTTTTTCTTTCTTAAAAGCATTTAAGTAATTTCTTTGATCTGCATTAACTCATACCGTTTGTAATCTTGATATTTCGACTCCTTTTATTATTTTTAGTCACTAAAAGCAATAAACACGACTCTGATTGCGTAAATTGCAAATGCGGCCTTTATTTCACGTTCTCTCATGCATATGATGATTTTGAATAAATATTAAGTATTTTAGGAAGCACCTTGCATGGATAAAAATAGTAATTCGGCATCAAAAGCATAATGTTTCAATTATAAATTAGTCAATTCAGCATTTGAATCTTAAAAGTGGTTTTGATGTATTTGTGAGGATTAATATATATTATATTGCAACGCAAAGTAATTTTACCTCGTGCTATCATGTACGCAAATCCAATCACCTTACAAATTTAAAAAAAAAATTATTATACGAGTGTCTTACATTCAAAATCGAGTTGGTATTATACGTACTTATATCAATTAGTTAAAATTGGATTGTGAATCTGGATAAAATTAACTTAGATTTTTTTTTAAATAAATCTAAATCAGTTTGATCCTTATATGCTAAAAATGTACCCCAAAGACTGAAATGATGATGTGAAATCAGATGTCAAGAAACAAACGGATCACAGGTTTCAAACTAAACAGAAATGATTGGTATATAAAAGACGCCTGTTTGTTGCTCTGTTGTATAATCCGAAAATATTCATTCTTAATTTTACAAAACGCTTCGAAAACGTCCTACTGGATAAATAAACTAATTTTGTAGCAGTCTACAAATTTCTTTTTGTAAAATAGTGCTCTAAATCAAACAAAGTGGTAACTTATACGGCGTGAAGGGCCAAAACTATAATGGACGTAGTTCTATACTGCCTGCTCAGCTTTTCGACCCCCATCAAAGCTTAGGTAATAAAACCTAAAGCAAAATTAAGCTTCTTCTAAATTTTACAAGAAGTAAATACCTGCATGTCGTTAACGAGTAGCTTATGATCTACTAGTAATAACGAGTTAATCTTTAGGTAGAAATATTTATTTGTGATTATATTACATGCGTATATCTGTGAGGTTGGTTGAAATAAACATATGCTTTTGTACATTCACTTTTTAATTTATAGTATAGAGAGGAAAAATTTTATCACAGTAATAATTTAATTGTTTGAGTGGTCTAACTATTTCGAGATATTTTAACCAAAACAGTTGGCATAATATATTATAACTGGAATTCAGATTTTTATCTGAAGCAAAAGTGGTCATTTCAAATCGACTGGGAATCGAAGAAGAAAAATATGGTACCACAAATAGGCATAGCCTGTAACATTGCAACTGGTACCTCAGATAACTAAAAACTGTGGGACTATGACAGATAGTTTCAGAAAATTACAAAAGCAGACAGTGTGTATTGGACTTTTTCTTTGATCTGTGTGATCAGAAGGCATTAAATAAACCTTGCAGGAGTGTAGAATATATTGTATCCTATTGGCGGGCAAATATTTCTAATCCCAAGCACACACACACACACATCCCACACACACACACACACTATATACTATGTATTGTATATATATATATATATATATATATATTGACGTGATAAACGGTCACGAGAGGTCATTGAAACCCAAATTCTACAAATAACCCCCACTAAAAATATAATATAATTCGGAAAAATAGAAATTTCCCTAAATTCATGGTTACATCTTGTAAAATCCAAGCGTATTTTTATTCATTAAAGTGTCATGCAGAAACGCAAATTGCTCGTGCATAAATAATCATACTGTATTATATACGCGTATTGTAAATAAATAGCAAGTAACGTAAGTTGTAAAAATAATTAATTGTAAGATATCATAAATCGCATTTAAATGCTAACGCAAATCGATGAATATAAAGATATTTTCTTATTTGCTGTAAATGGCTTACGAAAATACAAGCAACGTGAATTTTAAAACCCCAAAATTAACAATAATTTTGTGTACTGTAATGTGAAAAACAAATATTTTATATAAGGCAACCCCTTTTGCATTAAAAAGCAATTAAGGTTTAAATTAATTACCCCATGAATTACACAAATTTATTCTAAATAAAGAATTTTCTAAAACGATGAGTCATCGGGATTTACAACTACTAAAACGCATTTCCGAATAAACATTTTACTCCTAGAACCGGCCGGAACACACAAATCTGCAAAATTCGGGGAATAACTGATAAGAAATATTTATGATTTTCGCATTTACTGTTGAATAGAAGAGATACGCCACAAAATAGTATACGTGGGATAATGACAAAAACGCGCGTCACGAGTAACTGAAATCAGATAATTAGGTAATAAACGTCGCAATTTCAGACGCTAATTGGTGTTTCCGAGAACCTTACATCATTATGTTACACACTATTCGAGTAAGCTTCTGGAAACAGATAACTTTATATACAAAAAAACGTTTATGGATTGGGGATTCATTCAATAATTTGATTCGAAATCATTCGATTGTTGAATTAGATCGTGAAGTGCTATTTTGATTTAACCGCGAGCTGTTGTGTTGCGAGAATGATATTTGAAGTATGCAGTAGAACTCACTGTAATTTAATAGTGGCGATGTTGCAATGAATAAAGAAGCAATGTTTGAAAACGTAACTTACAGTGAAAATTAATAATTACAAAAGAAAAAGTTCTTCAAGATAACGCTAGTATAAAGATTTTAATACATAATCATAAGGAAGATTTAACCAGAGATGTACTTTGGTAATTGCTGTTTGAAATGATAATTTTTTATAGAAAACCTTGTTAGCTGATTTGACGTCAATGTAAAATAAAAAGATAATTTATTACAAGGAGAGCTTTTATAGATTCTGCAAGTATCATTTATAAGTTTATTTTTAACTGATTCACATTTAATGTAAGGAATAATAATAAGTGTTAATCATATAATATTTTTATGTAATGGGTTTTACCAGGACAATTTGTGATTAGAGTTTGAAACACTCTGACCTTTTAACACATTATCTGTCAAGGATTTTTCTGACCAAAACAAATCTTACAAGCGTGGAAATAATCATAACCAGGTAAACCATTCTCATAAAAATAAGTTTAATTCCATAAATTTAAAATAAGGTAAGCAACAATTTTTGTATATATATATATATATATATATATATATATATTGCCATCTTGATTTATATGGGATATATTCCAATTCGCAGTGATTAGTTTTAAAAGCGCGCAAATTTCATTAAGGACAATCGTGTATATGAACTTACATCTTATATTAGTTAAATATATGTATAATTCATTCATCTGATTCATCCTGTATCAAGGCTAAGATTTTAATAAGAAAATGTTATTTACTCTACTGAAAAGTAGTATTTTAATTTAATATACGGCGCTAGAAGTAAGGTCATACAGTCGTTTGCTATTATTCTGAAAGAAAGGAAACACTTGAGCAAAACGGCGATATAGAAACGAATTTATTATTTACAAAAAGGAACACTTGAAACGACTGGAAATTAAAAGAATGGAATTTGAGTATAGCAATTAAGGTCGATTTTGCAATTATCTCAGCGTTTGCCAAATAAAATCTGTTGTTATGAACCAAAAGGTTCTTATTGGATTGAAACTGCGTGCTTCTTTGCATGTTTTAATACTCCTAGAGATTGAAATGTCCTGAATAATGTGTTTGTTTATAATGGAATTATACCTTATATATAGCGCTATATATTTTTTTGAAAGGATTATTGCCAAATGTCTGCGAATGAGTGAAGCAATTTAAAATATGCTACTCAATAAAATTTAGTGCATTCACAAATCTTATAATTAGAGTGTTGTATAGTTAGTTTGATTTTCGTCAATTTTAAAAATCGCATGTGGACTTGTATATTTTAAATTAGTTACTTAATGCGGTTGTTTTTGGGTTTCAATTGTTGCTTCAATTAATACTTCAAGTATAATCGCAGCTATTAGTTTAAATATATGTTCAACTTAAAGATCACGAAAGGCTTCCTCTAGTTCAGTTAAAATCTGTTTGGTTTGGTTCTGCTGCAATTGAATTCGTTGAAAATTAGTTTTGGCTTAGACTTGGAGAGTGTCTTGTGTAATTTTATTCGGGAATCAATCCTTGTGAAAGAAGTTGGTGTTCAATGTTTTAAAGTATTAGGAAACTGTTTGGTCTGAAATTATCTCAAAGCTCCTGAATTCAAAGATCAGATTAACTTCTAAGATTTGTGTTTTTCTGCAAAGAGCTTTATGAAATAAGCATTGTGTATTTCGTAATTTTATTGTGAGAAGTAGTAGGTTTATGAAGCAATTAATCCGAAGGTTTATCGAGGAAATTTTTTTAACAAAGGGCAAGTTACACGTATCATTCATAAGGGGTATATTTTAAAGAAATATCACACTAATGAGAGTAGCCTGATACTGGAAGTCCACGTAATCTTATTCTGAGTGTAGTTAAAACTTAATTATTCTTTCATGTGATTTATACTGCACCAATTTTTATTTTTTTGTATTATTATGTTATTTTAGTAGGGGATAATATACCAATTTATTCGAGCAGGATGGTCTTTAGATCCTACCAATTGAAATAGTCAGGGAAGTGGAATCTTTAATTTAAATTGAAGCGTATGTTTAAAAAGGAAACTTACTTCAACATCACAGCAGAAATTTAGGCTACCCAATTATAGGGACACGATTCCACAAAAGTGACTCGATCTTAGCACACAAAATAAAATTGGAGAATCAACAAGAATAGTTCGATTTGACATTCAGGCTTGATTTAGTCTTGCAAACAACTGTTAGAGATTAGGGGCATAAATCTGTTAGCGTAAGTTAAAAATTTTTAGTAAGTTTAATTTTTTGATAAAACATTAGATACGATGGAAGGAGGAAAATGCACGAAGGAATTGCTAAAATGTGAATGGGTGCTGGTTGGGACGGATGATAGTCTTCTAAATGAGGATGCTGAAAGGAAAAGAGATGAAGATATAAACAGTTAAACAAAAAGTGAGGTACAACTAAAAGTTGAACCAAGGACGGTGAACAAGATGATAAGTATAACACCAAAATTAAAGAAAAATCAGTAAGTGTAAAGCCAAAAATTGAGTTGAAAATTTAAACAAAATCTGAAAGAGTTAAGTCTGAAATTTGATTAGAAATTTGAAAAAAATTAGGAAAAAACAAAGCGAAAGGTAGAAGCGTTAAGCCGATAGCGCTATTAGAAATTTAAAAAAGGCCGGAAAGAATTGATTCAAAAATTTGAGAATAATCAAGAAAATTAAGTCAAGAATTACAACAAAGTAGAGAAACTACTCTTAGGAATTAAATCTAGTAAATGAAGGATTAGATAATTTCACATTTTTCAAGAGACGGGAGGTTCAAAAGGTGGATAGCTCAAGTCTGACGAAGGTAGATATAGAAATGAATACTAGAGTAGAACTTAGTGAAGAGGTCCGGAACGTAGTTAACTCAAGTATATCAGAGGCTGAAATAGAAACGGTAGAGGAAAATAAGCTGAGTAATTAGGTAAAACTTAGTGAAGAACTTCAGGACGTATTTACTCAAAGAGGATGAAAAATAAACGGTTGAGGAAAATGAGCAAAATATATGAGTGGAATTTAGGGAAATAGAATACTGGATAATAGTACTAAATAACGATTTAATAGAGAAAGAAATAGACAATTTAAAGAGTGGCGAAGAATACAAGAAGACCGTAGTATTAGGCATGGTATGAGGATTATATCTTTAAAACAATTTTAGAAATTTTCTGGAGGCGGAAGAACAATCCCAAGATATTTGTAAATAATTTAAAGAATAGCGTAGCAACCATTATGGTTTAGCAACAAAACTTAAATGTGGTACGAAAAAAGCAAAACGGCAACGTGAAAATTCAGTTACGTTTGATAAAACAGAAAAATATGTTCTTAGAATTTGAAAGAAGAATTTTGAAATACTACTGACGGAACAATAAACAACTAAATTAGGGATAATATAATAATAAGAGACTTTAATAAGATCTTATATATGAGACAAAGAAAACGTTTGAAACAAAGGTTACTACAAATTAGCAATGGAAGCGAACAATGAAGATGGGACGGAAAATTTCTATGAAAATGAATTGATGATTAATTTTTTTTTTGAAAATAAAAGGATTAAAATGTTAAGTTGATACTGGGACGGAAGCCTGTTTGATTACAGAAGACTTTGTTATACAACATAAAGAGAATTGTTAAAAAAATATGAAGCCTCTGAAGAACAATTGTTTAATCGCGCCGAACAATGCAAAGTCTAAAACAGTTAACAGTATGATAGTTTTGAGTTTAAAAATATAGGGTGTTGTAAAGCAACAGAGTGGGGTGTCATAGAAAATTGTTTGACGCATTATGTTGATGTATGGGTTCGTGAAAATTAAAATAATAAAATTTTTCCTTATTTTAAAATTTCAAATACTCTTAGGGAGAAAAATGGCGAGAAAATGTTGCCGTCTTGGGCGATCAGGGCTATATCCTAATACGGAGTGATTAATTATAAAAACCCAAAATTCCATTAAGGAACATTCGCGTATATGAACCTACGTTTTGTGTTATTTAAAAAGATGCACGTTTCACTCATGTCGACCATTCTGCATCAAGGCAAAATTTTAATAAGAAAGAGTTAGTTGCTTTATTGTAAAGTAGTATTTTAATTTAATATAAAGCACTACAACTAGATGGTCAAATATTCATTTGCTATTCTCTTGAATGAAAGCGGACATTCAAACGATAAGTGACATAACGAGCTGAATTTGCTATTTACAAAAAGAAACACAGGAAGCAATTAGAAATTAACAGGATGGAATTTACGTATCGCAGTTAAAGTCGATTATGCACTAACAGAGCACTTGACGAATGAATTTTTTTGCTTTAAACTGAACAACTGTTATTGTTTTGTATTACATACTCATTTGCGGCTTTTAATACACTTAGAGAATGAAGCTTCATAAAACATATAGTTGTTTTTAATGGAATTGGGGGCTACATATTGGACAAGATTTACTTTAAAGAGATTGCTTCTGTATTTCTGCTAATAAGTGAAGTAATTTAAAATACGCCAGCTAAAAAATTTTAACGAAGGTACAGATATCATAATCAAAGTGTTCTTCAGTTAGTTTGGTTTTCGTCGATTTTAGAAATCGTAAGTAGACTTGTAGCATTTTAATTAGTTACTTAATATGGTTGTTTTTGGACTTTAATTATTGCTTCAATTAACACTTCATTTATTACTTCAAGTATTACTACAACTTTTTATTTAGATAACTGATAAACTTCTAATCTTCGATGAAGCTTAGGGCTTAATAATATTCTGCTAAAATCTATTTAGTTTAGTTCTGCTGCAATTGAATTTGTTGGACATTACTTTTACACTTAGACCTGGTGACGGTCTTGTGTAATTTTACTCGAGAATCAATCCTTGTGACAGAAGTTGGTGTTCAAAGTTATGAAGGATTAAGAAACTGTTTAGTCTGGAATGAATTCAAGACTTTTAAAATTAAAGGGTAGATTAGCTTTTACGATTTGTGTTTTCCTGTAAAGAACTATACCATATGAGCATTGTGTGTTTAATAGTTTTAATGTTAGCTTTATTATTCAACTGAGTCAAAGGTTCATTTTAGAAAATTTTTGCCACTTGACACTGTCAGATATGATTGACAAAATCGCTAAACGTTATTGTAAGTTAGGTTGATGTATGGTTGCGTACTTGATATATATTTGTATATTTTCCGATTGTCATCATCGGTGCAGGTAGCCTAATTAGTAAACGCATCAGCCGCAGAAGCCAAATATACGGTTATAAAACCTGTTCCGGACCTTATATTTTCTATCTTTCAATTATTAGCTCTATTTGAAATGATAATTTAGGCTTCGCATAAAAGTCCAAGTTATAATTGTTTCTTATTAACTTATTAGTAATTGCTCAAAGCAATTTTATTTTCAATCTTGTAATAGATAATAAGATGAAATAATAATTTAGACTTTCTTATGCAAATTTGGATTGACCATTTTAAACCCTATATTCAAAGATTGGTAATATAGAGTCATAAACAGCATGTATCTTCGTCAAAAATAGCCTCGTTCAGAACAATTAACTACGAAAGAAATTGTGCCCCTTTAAATTAACGAAAGTAATTTAAAATACGATAGCTAATAAAATTTAGCGAAAGTACAGATATCATAATCAAAGTGTTGTCCAGTTAGTTGATTTTACAAATCATTAGTAGACTTGAAACATTTAAATTAGTTACTTAATATGGTTGTTTTAAATTTTAATTGTTGCTTCAATTTACACTTCAATTATTACTTCAAGTATTATTGCAACTTTCAGCTTAAAAAGCTGACAAACTTCTAGTCCTCAATGAAGTTCAGGACAAATTCTGTTAAAAATCTAATTGGGCTAGTTCTGCCGCAATTGAATTTGTTGGAAATTGGTTTTCGACTTAGACCTGGTGACGGTCTTGTGTAATTTTACTCGAGAATCAATCCTTGTGACAGAAGGTGGTGTTCAAAGTTAAGAAGTTTAGTCTGGAATGAATTCAAAACTTTCGAATTCAAAGGGTAGATTAGCTTTTAAAATTTGTGTTTTCCTGTAAAGGACTGTACGATATGAACATTGTGTATTTAATAGTTTTAATGTAAGCTTTATTATTCAATTGAGTCAAAGATTCATTTTAAAAAATTTTTGCCACTTGACACTGTCAGATATGATTGACAAAATCGCTAAACGTTATTGAAAGTTAGGTTTATGTATAGTTGCGTACATGATGTATATTTTTATATTTTCCAATTGTCATCACCTGTCCAGGTAGCGTAATTAGTAAACGCATCAGCCGCGGAAGCCGAATATACAGTTATGAATGCTGTTCGGGAACTTATATTTTCTATCTTTCAATTACTAGCTCTATTTGAAACGATGATTAGGCTTTGCATAAAAGCCAAGTTTTAATTCCTTCTTATAAACATATTAGTAATTGCTCAAAGTAATCTAATTTTCGATCTTGTATTAGATAATAAGAAGAAATAATAATAATAATGTAGACCTTCTTACGCAAATTTTGATGGATCATTTTAAATCTAGTGATTGAGGATTGATAATATATGGTCATAGACAGGATGTATCTTTGTCAAAAATCGCCTCGTTCAGAACAATTAACTACGAAAGAAATTGTGCCCCTTCAAATTAACGAAAATTTCTCAAGTTATGGATTGTGTAAAATTACAATAAAAAACGTTAATTACAAAAAAATATCTGAAGTTCCAATACTTAACATAATTGATTTACTGTGGATGTTTAGAAAATTGAAAATCTTTTCTATTTACCCAAACGGAACAGTTTCATAAAGTGTTACACCGCTAAAAATGTAAGCTATTCAAGAGCATGCATTTTATTTTTACCATTCACACAACACCCAGAAAGTAATGTGAATACAATCTACACAACTTTAAATTGTATTATAAAAAACTCGAAAAATAATAGACATAAAGCATCCATAATCATTTTAGAACAACCATTATACGAAAGCCCGTGACATAGTGGCTGCATCAAAATTAAATACAGTGTTCTGAAATATTATAGTTAAGTTTGGTGGTTTAGATATGCTCATGTTAGTTTTGGGACGCGTCGGTTGTTTTATGACAGTAAGTGGTGTCACCGAAGAGGTAAGTATCATTATTGCTCCAAATTCGGTAGATAAAGTATTTATCGAGCTTGCATTTTCTAGATCGATAAAAGGTCATACACTACTCCGTTTAGCATTACCAATAATAATCTTGAAGGAGATAAAAACAGATAATGATGACGTTCTCATTGAATACGGAGAAAATACTGTAAAATGAGTGTACGCATATGAAAATTTCGAACAATCAAATCATCTTTCTGAATCGTTAATAGATGGTTTTAAAAATAAATTGGTAGGAAAATATGTGATTTCACTTGTAAACTGGATACAGTATTTAGACATGGTATCGATAGTATCGATTTGATTCGTGCCGAACGACTTGGAAGTAGGGGTGGACATTTAGATGCTGCATAAGGATGATCCCATATTTTAATTCGACAGGACAGGCGTTAATGAAATCAATGAAGACTGAAGGTGGGGTATACCGTGGAGGGATCACACAACAAAGTGTTTTATGTGATTGGGTATACGGCATGCACACAATAAATGCTGTATATAAGGTGGTTGAAAATTTCTGCATTATTTCTCTAAACAAGGTGGACCAACTTGTTGATGCTAGAGAGAGATATACGTAATACTAGAGACGAGGAAGATGTTCAAAAATTGGTAGACTGGTTTACACGTTATTTTTCAGAATTTAAAATATTGAATCACTACTGACAGGTGTTATTGATGAAAAAAATATAACTGTTGCAGTGCATAGTATATTGGTATCAATTTAATGAATGAACATAGTAATAAAACGTTTGATAGTAACATTTGAAGGAAAGATAAGAGTTTTTACTTCAAGCTATGAACAGAGTAGCGAAAATTTACGATTATGTTGAAAGTATAGTAGATCCCTTACTACCCTTCCAAGGTATAAGTACACATAAAAAATTCAAGGACAACTTGCTTAGTTCCTTACAATTTGAATTCGAAAATGGAATTATGAGAAAAACGATAAAATTAACTCTTTTTGTTCACATGAGAAACACCACATTAGAATCGAATATTGATAATACAACATACGTTATTGATGGAGAATTCCTTCTTCGTGAGAAAAAGGTTCAACTTTCAGCAGTGTCATCGATCAGTACATTCGTTATCTTCTTAAGTATTAATGTTTTAATATAGTTGTGGTATATGCTGATTATGATGACAACAGTAAAAATATCAAAGCAATGGAACAACTTCGTCGTATGAAATCGATTCCAAAATCTACTGACATACTCTTTGAAAAATCCTCTCCCATACCTAAAAATCAAGAGAAATTCTCTTCTAACAAAGTGAATAAAATTAAGTTTATTTCTTTACTAACTACAAAACTTGATACTGTTCAAATCAGAAGCAAACAAGTACGAGATGACGCTGATGCTTTGTTCCTCGAAACAGCTTTCTAAGAATCAACTACGAACACAACAGTTGTTGGCAAATATGTTGATCTGCTAAAAATCTTGTTAGCATTCAGTCTTTTCTATCAGAACACTACTCTTTAAAACCTGGAAAAGAAAAGACTGAAACAATAGTTTATAGTACGTGGAAGATAGTAAAGTACGCCAACTGTAGACACAACATTTTACTTTAGCACGCTATAAATGGTTGTAATGTGACAAGTGCTTTCTTTCGGAAAGGTATAATAAATGTATGAAAATTACTGCAAGAAGTACCAGATCTACGAAAAATAGTGAAAGTATTCTAAGAAAAACCGTTCGCCAAATACTCTAATAAATTCAGAAACATCTCTTATTGTAGCCATGTTGGAGCTCTGAAAACACTTGATAACTCTCGATATTTAACTTTTGCAAAATACACGAGACTATCCTTCCAATGCAGTCATAATAACTTCCATCCACTGCGGCACAGCATAACATTTATTTTGGGTGTATTATCAGATCCAATTATGGCTGTGAAAAGATTTAGATCCCCAACAATGGGGTTGAACTTCTAATAACAACCTATTAGAACCCATTACTACTCTACTTCCTCCTGCAACAGAGAAACCTCTTAATTTTCTTTTGTGCAATTGTATAAAAGGTTACGATTCAATTATGGATGCAGAAAACTGGGATTACTATGTTGAATAATATTCAACTTTTGTCATGGCCGGTCATGTTTAAGTATATCTGATTACGTGATTTTCGGAATGGAAAAAATTATAATGAAATAGACCCCATAACAATGCTATCTGTTGGCATGATTAAATATGATAACGTTACTAATGATGAAGAAGAAGAAGTAACACAGACATAAGACGGAAACGAAGAAGAAGTGGAAGAAGGAGATCACTTATTATTAATAAATGTTGCTAATGTTCAAAACTCCTGCTTATATTAAGTGTGCGTATAAATAGTCTTTCTGAACACAAAGACCGTACTATCAGAATACAACCACTGTACGTAAACGATTTACTCCAACTCTTTTCGGCCGTTTATCTCGAGAACTATCTCTCCTACGTAAATTTTGGTTAAAATCTTATTTATGGAAAATAGAACAATAAATAGTTTTCATAATGCCCTCAATTAACGCAAAAGCAATAGTTTACTAGATATTTTGCAAAGAACAGATTTTAGCAACCTATGACCTTCCATATTGTTTTACGCATGCGCGGTTTTGTATAGGACTTTTATACATTATTTTGATTCTAAAATTAAGATAATCCCGGTGGCAAATCTTCACTTGCATTGTTTGGCAGAAAACGTAGTATTTAACTGTACCAAATGTTATTCAAGATACGAGAAATGAGATGAGATGAGTGTTAAATGTTTATACTAGAATATCTGAGGATAAAAGCTACCTTTTCTCAAATAAAATTTTATATTCTGTAACATAATGCGGTATTGTTGATGAATCAATAGAAGTGCATAGTGTGTTGCAAAACAAGATATGAATGAATGTGTTTTTACCGTGCTATATAGTATATGTCAAGACCTTGCGGTATGGTATAGCAGTCGCACCTACTATCGCATTATAGTATTGCGCATTGCAAACCTTCGTCAAGTTAAAATTCATACAATATATCAATATCTTATAACTATGTTCTGTGTAGTAACCGCAGATGATTTACTACAGCCGTAGAACATTCCAAGCACGTAGCAGTTTTATGCCAAACTGTCTCACATCTGAAGAACGAAGATAAACAAGGTCTCCCTGGTTAAACCTGCAAGAAAATCAACATATAAACTCTAATACATATAAAGTGGGTTGCAATTTTTAAAACTAAGATCAATAAATAAGTTTCTCAAGATAACACGGATTAAGCTAATACACTCAAATTCCGCCGTTTGTAAAGTTAACCCCTCAATTTTCGAATTATGTACTTTTGTCGATCGTGTTAGATTAGGTTCCATTTATGTTCTAGCGTGTCATCAATCGCAAACTCAATAACTCAAAGCTTATTCAAAATAAATAAAAAATAACACCGCCACTCGTAGTTTGCGTTGGTAGGTGATTTTGAGCGTATCTGGAACTCTTCGTCCTACTTTCACCACCTCCCTACCACTTTCCACCTCCTTCTTTGTACCTACCACCTCCCTCCTTCCATCACTAACCTCCTCCCAACTTCTACTTCCCGCCATCCACTTTCCATCACCCTCCTTCCATAACCTTCTAAATGTTCCCTTCTACATTCTAACTCCCACCCAACTTCCACCTACTCCCTTCTAACTCCTCCCTTATACTTTTCACGTTCCACTACCTCCCTCCACCATCTGCCTTCCACATTCTACGTTCCACCTCCTTTCTATCTCCCACCTCCGTCCTTCCACCACCCACTTTCCACATTTTACCTTTGAGCTCTCCCCTACCATCTTCCATATTTCATCTTTCACATCCCACATTTTTCCTTTCATATTTTACATACCGCCACTAACCTTTCACATATTTCCTACCACCCCGTTCTTTTTTTACGTTCTAGTAATTTGGTTGTTAACATCATTTACGTAACAAGAACTATCTTTACTCTCTACTAAGTTAAGTAGGGTTGCCGCCTTTTTGTAATTTTCACGCTACACCTACCTATTGACGGGACCCAATTGCATCTGCCATTTTGACGCAACTGTCATTTTAACACACCCTCTATCTCTGTTTACGTCTCAATTTGTGTTCGACATATCCTGTATAGCAATACGTCACAAAATTTTTAACCAAAAGTTAGCTGCTGCAGGATTCAAAACCGGGTCGTCTGAATACAAATCATGCACTTTTAATACTACACCAAAACCAACATGTGCAAATTACTACTATATTCAATTCTTATTGAAACATAATTTTTATACAACTTTATTAATACATGTACAATAGATCATTTAATTGTTGTTAGATCCATTGACAAAGTTCATTCCGAATTACATCAATCTGTCGAGCATATGTCAATTTGTCAATGGTTAACTGCGAGTTGTAGACAATAACTTGAATAGTCACTTCTCTGTCGCATCTTTTTGAAACTTGGAACGTCAAATATTTCCACATTTTGGATATGATTGTTTGGCACCTTTTCAATCCCTTCGCGTAGACGGTAGCATATGGCTGTATAATCTTTTGCAAGTATAGCGTCAAAAAACTTGTGATAGTTGCCTTGTTGATGGATTCTTCCAGCCAAGTCAATTCAAGTGCTTCCGGATCAATGCGTTGTGTTTCTTAATATTTTCACTTAAGTAGGTAAAATCTAAAGGTATCTTCAACATTTTCTGCCATTCTTTGTCGTTTTCACATCAAACACTGCCATTTCTGTAACGAAGAATTCGCTTGTTTTAAACTTCTCCACTCAGTCAGTTACCAGTGGTTCCTGGGTATAGGTTCCATTTTCGTTTTTTCACGAGGTGCGTGTCGGGTACTGCTGTAGGTTAAAATTTCTCGCCATAAAAAGCACCTAGGGTTGGCTGTACTTCCAAATCTTCCGGTAGATAGGTTACAGGTATTGCTTGTTCCAATTTAACAATCTTGAACCGTTTCGTGCTCCAGTTCAGATGAAGTTCTCTGTCAAAGACAGCAATATTTTTGAAAATACGCACTATGTAACCGACCTTCAGAAATTTTTTACGGTTCGTTGCACGACTGTTAGTGGTACGAAGCTTTGTTTTTCCGGACCTTCTTCTGGTTGCACGGGAGTCATTCCAACGGATCTATGTTTGGTGTTATTATATTCTTCCATAACTTTCGGTAGAATTTCCAGACATCCGTAACTTCATTGCAAGTGAAAATTCTTACAGAGTTTGTTTTTAATTGTTCTGGTGAGACGTTCTGTCATATAGGCCTACAATATGGTATGTATGAAATACTGGATTATCTTATATTGTAGCATAAGTTTTTTAAACCAGCTGTTATTGAATAAATTAATTTTCCTTATAATATCTGTGTTGTCTACCATTGTTTTACTTATGGCTTTCATTGCATTTGTAGCTTCTGGACCTGTTTTATTTTTCAAAGGTTTAGCAATTGCGAATTCTGTAAAGCAATCGAAACCGATAAGAATACAACTGTAGCTTTACTATCCTCAACCTTCATTCACCATTTTTCTGAAATGTAAGCAATACTGTTTAAACTTCTAGCCTTCATACTGTGACTAAATCATTAAAGTTCTTTTACAACGTTTTATAGAATACTTAATACGGATACTATACAATTAAAGAATTAAATAACTGTTGCAATTTTTATAATATTTAAAATTATACTTACATTTTACAGCCCTAGTAACACTTTAAACAAAGTTTACACCACATTTCCTTAAACTGTTTAATTAATTTGAATTTTACGACTTTATACATGAAAAGTAAGAGGAAGAATGTGAGATTTAAATATATGTAAGCTGGAAGGTGAAGTATAGATGGTGGAAGGTGTGCGGCGAAAGATAAAATGTGAAATACCAAATATGTCAGCAGCTATCAGATTTATTTTAAACTAGAAATCAATTTTAAGTAGGGATCTTTATAGAAATTTTTAACCTATAATTTTTTTGTTAAATTGGAAACTGTTACTATCTGAAGTTACGGTAAGCAGTTAAAAACGTCTATATTTTTTTTTAAAAGTATCAGCAAAATCTTGTGTTATATCCATGTCAAAAAAGGATATTGTTCCACCTCTTCCTGTGTATAGCTTCCATTCTGTACTCTATAGTCTATAGTCTATAGTCTATAGTCTATAGTCTATAGTCTATAGTCTATAGTCTATAGTCTATAGTCTATAGTCTATAGTCTATAGTCTATAGTCTATAGTCTATAGTCTATAGTCTATAGTCTATAGTCTATAGTCTATAGTCTATAGTCTATAGTCTATAGTCTATAGTCTATAGTCTATAGTCTATAGTCTATAGTCTATAGTCTATAGTCTATAGTCTATAGTCTATAGTCTATAGTCTATAGTCTATAGTCTATAGTCTATAGTCTATGGTCTATGGTCTATGGTCTATGGTCTATGGTCTATGGTCTATGGTCTATGGTCTATGGTCTATGGTCTATGGTCTATGGTCTATGGTCTATGGTCTATGGTCTATGGTCTATATCTATGGTCTATAGTCTATGTCTATGGTCTATGGTCTATGGTCTATGGTCTATGGTCTATGGTCTATGGTCTATGGTCTATGGTCTATGGTCTATGGTCTATGGTCTATGGTCTATGGTCTATGGTCTATGGTCTATGGTCTATGGTCTATGGTCTATGGTCTATGGTCTATGGTCTATGGTCTATGGTCTATGGTCTATGGTCTATGGTCTATGGTCTATGGTCTATGGTCTATGGTCTATGGTCTATGGTCTATGGTCTATGGTCTATGGTCTATGGTCTATGGTCTATGGTCTATGGTCTATGGTCTATGGTCTATGGTCTATGGTCTATGGTCTATGGTCTATGGTCTATGGTCTATGGTCTATGGTCTATGGTCTATGGTCTATGGTCTATGGTCTATGGTCTATGGTCTATGGTCTATGGTCTATGGTCTATGGTCTATGGTCTATGGTCTATGGTCTATGGTCTATGGTCTATGGTCTATGGTCTATGGTCTATGGTCTATGGTCTATGGTCTATGGTCTATGGTCTATGGTCTATGGTCTATGGTCTATGGTCTATGGTCTATGGTCTATGGTCTATGGTCTATGGTCTATGGTCTATGGTCTATGGTCTATGGTCTATGGTCTATGGTCTATGGTCCTATGGTCTATGGTCTATGGTCTATGGTCTATGGTCCTATGGTCTATGGTCTATGGTCTATGGTCTATGGTCTATGGTCTATGGTCTATGGTCTATGGTCTATGGTCTATGGTCTATGGTCTATGGTCTATGGTCTATGGTCTATGGTCTATGGTCTATGGTCTATGGTCTATGGTCTATGGTCTATGGTCTATGGTCTATGGTCTATGGTCTATGGTCTATGGTCTATGGTCTATGGTCTATGGTCTATGGTCTATGGTCTATGGTCTATGGTCTATAGTCTATAGTCTATACACATATTTACGGACAAAATTTTTCTAACCTACATTAGGTATAAACATTAAAGTTTTGTTCTTGTCGTGCAGATTTCTGTTTATTTAATTCACTGGATAATGCACGTTGGCCATTACAGCGGATTATACTTGTTAATATTGATCTTTGTTGCACAACCTCGCAGAAGTTCTTGTACTCGTTTTGCAGATTAGTGCTCGATGTAATAATCAGATCGTTCGCGTTAAACCATTTTACATCGGTAGTTTTCGGACCGATACACATTTCAGTGTACGAGATATAACCCTCGCAATTAAGTTGTATTACCATATGGCGGTACGAGGTTTAGTTGGTATACGTGTGACGTCTTCGTTTAGATGAGACGTAAGTGTAAGTTTCGTGTGTAAGTGTTCTCACGCACGTTAAAAATCCACAAGAATATTGTCTTTTACAGATTAGAATCGATCGACAGTAGTCGGAAAACACTCCGATCGCAGCCGGAGACTCGGGGTAAAAACGACAGCTTTTGCATATAAACACACAAACAACAAAATGTCGTAATTAATACATTTTATACGAATCTCCTTTATTCGATCTGACACATTTTCGGTAGTCTCTCTAACAAATTTTTTAATTAAGGTCTGTTAGCTGCGCCTTACCGAAACCCATAGAATGTGTATTATTCTCCTTAATATTTTCCAAACCTTCTATCCAATAACCTATTTTCAGTCACTAGTTTTAGCCTCTACGACTTATCTTGCAGGTACACATTTTCGATGGCCTCCCGCACAAACTACTATTAAAGATCCTACAAATCTCGCTTTCCTTAATTAGAAATTAGACATTTTTGTATTAACTTATCCTGATACTATTCACATTTAAATGCTTTTACCAATTCCGTTCTTCCTAGGTGACTACCATATTTTGAACGTAATCGCAACTTAAGTTGTCGGGAGTGAAATATTAAGCACCAAGGATAAATGATAATTACGTCATTTCCGTATGTAGTTTAGCTGTTTTTCGACTAATTGTGTAGAAGTTCTGGAAAGTAAATCGAACAAAAGGAGATTTATTTTAGTAGTAGGGTGATTTTGTCTTAGAGGTAGGACTATTTCCTCCTTTAGCTGCATTATTATTTGATAAAAAGCGTCTTTAAAAATTATTGTAGGTGGTTAGCTATAAATCAGCCAAAGCGGTTCGATAGCAATTTGGTCGCGAATAGTTTTGATTCAAACCGTATAGGAAGAGAAGTAGATATTCTGTTGTGCTTATGCATTTACGTACAAAATTTGTAGATCACTTTCGTTTCTCCCTTCACTTAATCCCGAACTTTGTACGGGTGCGCTTGGAGTCGACGAAAATAAATATTTACTTTTAATCCACGTTCCCTATAACCTTGCCCAAAGTCATAGAGCTCCACTTTCATTTTGTATAAAATGAACATGACAAAATTTTTTAAAGACGAACACTGTCACTTCTATTTTACCATTAAAAGTGTTCTGCAGATGCATTGGGTTACGCTGCAGGTCTCCTGCATTTCTGCACAGGAGATTAAACGTACGACTTTACCGGTGGAAGAATACTATAACTGCCAACCCTATAGGGTTGTCTTTACCAGCATGAATAAATTCCAAATGCACACGGCCCAGCAGCACGGTGTAACATCGACTATATTGAATGATAAATATTTGACTTTATCAACTGTTACAGAATCTACCCCCAAACAACAGCGGGTTGGCATCCGCTCAATGTGTGCAAGGTGGATGTGGTTAAGTCTGCGTATGGTGGACACTTACGAAGAAGTAGACATAACCTCATCGTTAGCTATGCTACAAAAAACGTCGATAACGACGACGGCGGTGTGAGAGACCAAATTATTCGTTTAGTTCGTACAACGTTAAATAAATCATACGTCGATACACTACATTTTATTCTTCCAATGCTCCACCAGAAGGTATTATATTGTCTAGGAAGTTAAAAATTTTGAATTTTGCCGAACGCTTGCTGTTCCAAGCAAAGTAGGGGCTTTGTTAAGCCTCATCAGAGGGAATTAGTTTCCAACCCTATAAAGTAATCGAAGCTATTATACTAATATAATTTCGAAGCAATCTCTGTACTATGGCCAGACGTACTTGTATAGCCATCTATAGAATCTGCTATGTAGTTTCGATTCAATTTTTGTACTTCCACGCCTACTAGTGTTGGTGTTTTATGACCTTATGGCGGTTTTATTTACTTTTGCCATAATACAAAGATTGCTTCAAAATTATATTAGTATAATAGCTCTGATTACTTCATAAGGTTTAAAACTAATTCACTCTGATGAGGCTTAACAAAGTCGAAACAGTCGGTCAGTGGATGTTTCCTCCCCTGTGATGTAATAAAGCTGTTGTTTTGTTAATGACTATACAACTACTAGCCCGATTTGTATTCGTCAATAAGCTCTTATTATTTTCATAAGAGTTTGTTTACAGGTACATCCTATTTTATATATATATATATATAAGTAAATAAAAGTTTTTAAAAAGAATGTGTACCTTTTTTGAGCATTATTATGAATATGGGATGGTCAAAGGTTAAATTAATTGCAGATTCGGACTTCCAAAGGTGACTTTACATTATGTAATTTTGAAACATTGCAAGGCACTGTACTTCATGTCACTTGCATGTCGTTTCCTTCTTACACTTGTGCAGTTTTTATGCAATTTTAGTTTGATGGGCGTCACCAACGAAAAAAAATAACATTCCATCAAAAATTTGAATTTATTACTCAAATCAATATAACTAAAAGGCTGTTTTTCCAACATTGTTGTAATTTGGTTATTATGTTGTTCAAAAATCAGATAATAAAATATAACTTATCTTACGCTTATGATAACTTTATTTAATAATTATTTTATTTAATTGGAAATAAGAAAAACAGACGAAGCATACAAATTAATTAGAATGAATTTTAGGGATATAAAACCGTATAGCAAAATATAAGGAAACGTCATTATAGAAAACGTAGAGAAAGTGAGTAGATGGCAAGAATATATAGGGAATTTATATGCAGGAGAGGAATTAACTGCATTAGAACAGGAATCAGACATTGAAAATGATGACTTGGGATATCCTATACTTCGAGACGAGTTTGAATTAGCATTAAAGAGTCTGAAAAATGGTAAGGCGCCGGGTACAGATAAGGTGCAAGCAGAAACTCTAAAAGCCGCTGGACAAGCAGTAACAGAACGTCTCTTCCAACTTGTTATCTATATGTATGAGACAGGCGAGATACCCAAAGATTTCAAACGTAGCATCATAGTAACTATACCAAAAAAGAAAGGCGCGGATAGATGTGGAAATTTTCGAACAATAAGTTTGACAGCACACGTGTCAAAAATATTAACTAGAATTGTGCAAAGATGAATGGCAAAGCAAGCTGAAGAAATACTAGGAGAAGACCAATTTGGGTTTAGGCGAAACAGGGGAACACGGGAGGCAATTTTAGCTCTGAAAGTGATAATGGAGAAAAACAATAGAAAAGGGGGAAAGTATGTATATAGGGTTTGTAGATCTGGAAAAAGCATTCGACAATGTAAATTGGAAAAAAATGTTTGAAATACTCAAAAAGATTGGAATGAGTTATAAGGATAGACGAATAGTACATAGCTTATACAAAGAGCAAACAGCAGTAATAGAATTAGAGCAGGAACGTAGAGAAGTAAACATTAGGAAAGGGGTGAGACAGGGATGTGCCCTATCCCCATTGATTTTTAACTTGTACATAGAAAAGGCAATGAATACTGTCAAATGCAGGAAGACATTTGGAATTACTATGCAGGAACAAAAAAATTGATATGCTTAGATTTGCAGATGATATAGCGGTATTAGCGTCTAGCAAGGAAGAGTTAGAAGCTGCTCTTAATGAAATGGAAACGGTTCTAACAGAGAGATACGGTATGAAAATTAACAAAACTAAAACTAAAGTTCTAGTTTGCAAAGGTGGGGAAAATAAATCAAAAACAAGAATACAAGTATTTAACACGAACTTACAAGAGGTTAAGTATTTCTGCTACCTAGGAAGACAAATAACGCAAGATGGGAAAAGCACAAAAGATATAAAACAAAGATTAGCACAAGGTCTGCTACATTTAACAAGAAAAAGCAACTACTGTGCTCAAAGACCACAAACATGGAAACAAGGAAAAGATTGCTCAAAACATGTGTGGAGCACAGCACTGTACGGCTGTGAAGCCTGGACAGTAGGAGAAGCGGACAAAAAAAGGTAGAAGTCTTTGAAATGTGGTGCTACAGGCGTATGATGAAGATATCATGGACAGACAAAGTTAAGAACGAAGAGGTACTAAAAATGGTAGGGGAAGAAAGAAATATGTGCAAAACGGTAAAAAATAGGAGAGATAGGATGATAGGTCACATACTACGGCATGAGGGAATAGTGCGGAATATATTAGAAGCAGAGATAGGAAAAAAGAGATGAAAAGACAGACCTAGATTAGACTACTGCACACAGATAGTAAAAGATGTAGGCTGTAGAGGTTTCGGGGACATGTGTAGGCTAGCCCAGAATAGAAATCAATGGAGGTACGCATCCAACCAATCCCAAGATGGATAAACTAATGACGAAATGATAACTGTGCTTAAACATGATGATTATTATAAGTAACTACAAGAATTGTTTGAGCAATATTCTCGAATAATGTTAAGTGTGTGAAAGGACTTACTGGAAAACCATTATTTCGGCAAATGTCTAAGTGTTGGGGGATCTTGGTAGCCACAGGTTGCTTAACCTCCTTTACTGAATCTCGGTAAAATAGGGTATAAAATTAGAAAACAATAGAAAGGAACGAGCTGAATACACATGCTGTGTGAGAATTTCAGGAACTATGTAGGCTAGCTCAGAATATAAATAAGTGCAGGTACGTGTCCAACCAGTTTTGAGACGGAAAACCTAATGACGAAAAAATAAGCGCAGATAAATCTGATGATTAGTATAAACAACTAGTTGTTAGTTGCGAAATACCTGCAACTAATGTTGACTGTGCGAAAAGATAAATTGGAAAATATATTAAATCGCCAAATGGTTAAGTGTTGGGGGAATTTGGCAGCCACAGGCTGCGTACCTCCCTTCAAAACCATTGAAGGTCGGAGAAATAGGGCATATAACTGTAAAACAATAGAAAGTGATCGAACTGCATCTAACAAGAAAGAACAGCGCCTATGAGGAAAGACAACAAACATAGAATAATAGGAAAATTGTTGAAAGCATATGTGTGGAGCACAGCACAGTATGCCTATGAAATACGGGCAGTCTGAAACGCAGACAGAAAAACGCTATCTGCATTTTGAAATGCTGTGCTTCAGATGTATGAGGACGATAGCATGGACAGACAAAGATATAACAAATAAGTTACAGAAATAGTAGGGAACAAGGATATCTGGGGAAAAAGAGAAATAGTAGGGCGGAATACGTTCTAAGGCATTTTGGGGAATAGTATGATATATTACAAGCAGAGATAGGAAAAAAGAGGTAGATGTAGATCTAGATCAGACAGTTATAGATGCAAACTGCGTATATTTCAGGGAAATCTGTAGGTTAGTTCAGAATAGGGAACAATGATGGTACGCGTCTAACCAGTTCTAGGACTGAAGACCTAATGATGATGATTTTATTTAATAATTACTAGAATTACATAAAAATTGCTAGAAATTAGAACATGTTATATTTCTTTAAAGTTGCAACAGCTGACTGAAAACTTGCTCGAAGGCTACGCAGCATGTCGGATTTGTATTGCATTGCATTAAAATTCCATAATATAAAGCCACTTTAAGGAAATTTGAACTCGCCAAATTCATTACACACTAAGAAAAAAGTAGTTTATTGCGATTGTCCGAAATAACATAGAGAATCGAAGCTCTACACAAAAAGAGGTGCAACCATATCTTTCTTGACATGGTTATAACACAAGCTATTTTAAACGG
Organism: Platerodrilus igneus; assembly: GCA_036346225.1. Taxonomy (NCBI): domain Eukaryota; kingdom Metazoa; phylum Arthropoda; class Insecta; order Coleoptera; family Lycidae; genus Platerodrilus; species Platerodrilus igneus. Next base: position 13,029,215 of record JARFIW010000791.1, read on the forward strand.
ATGCACCTTGAAGAAACTTTAGATGGCTAGAACGAGTAGAATAGTGTGACGCTACAAAACAACACAACACAGAGACGTACTCGATATAGTTCAATACTAATCACAAAAGAGGAAAGGGCAAATAATACCTTTCCGGGTAGTCGGAGTCAACAGCGTCAATATGCCCTGGACCAACCCAGTACTGAGGCCGGGGTGGGGTAGACCATGAGCAACCAGCCAAATGAGCGCCACCTAAATCTATAACAGCTGTACTCCGACGGGACTGAAATAGGAAATCCTCACGCTTACCTGTAACACCCAAATCAGCAAAAATTCTCCTCACACCTCACACTCGAGTAATACAAAACTATCTTTTACATACAGTATTGACACTTTACTACAAACATATAATATATTTATAACAACAGTAAACATATAAAAAGGCTTCAATTACCCACCCACTTGTTATGGTGTAATTTCCAATAAACAAAACAGCAAATAACCTGATTGTATAACCCTTACTGCTACTCTTACTGTTATATTTAACGCCAAGATGGCAGAACAGTATGACTATTAAATAATGTTAAGGGTGGTATACCAGGATCCTCGTAGATTGACCCTTGAACGCTGAGGGCATTGGTATAAACTATAATTATACCTATAATGATCGGTGCATTGGCTAAACTTCACACACGTGTTAAAATTGTGAATAATGTAAATTACAAATTAGTAAATCTGAACCCACCCTATAATAAATGTGTAAACGAAACAGTCTTCAGTAAAGTGTTATTAAATGTAAAAATCTTCAACATGCAATATCAACCAGACGGTTGCAGTAGAAAAATTAAATGTGGAACGACTCACCCACAGCTGCACTAGTTGTTGTAAGCTGATCTTAGCATAAACCAACTAAGGTTTGCGACGGCAAAATAACGACTGGAGCTATTATTGGGGCTAAACTGAAAACTGCAGATCGAGACTGAAAACTGCAAACTTGGAACTTGGAACTTGGAACTTGGAACTTGGAACCCTAAAATTTATAATCTATAACTTCCATTAATATATTCACGACTTCTTACCGGTCAATTCCGGGTCCAATACAAAACAACAACCGAAAAATGTACAAGTGGTCACCAAATACAACGGTCGAGGATTCACTTTAGATCTACAACAGCATAAAAATTATCCATTTGAAAAATTCTTCGATACTTACGAATCGCCGAGATCCCAATAAGGAAATAAGAAAATTATTTCAAATCACAACGAAATAATTTCCTTCAATTAATTCGCCAAAACCCTTTCAATAAAGGAGGAAATACAACGTTCCAACGGCGTAATTAAAATTGCTCGATTCGAATCAAGAGTATAATCAAGAGTATTGTGTTGAGACCATCAAAGCTAGTCCGGGAACCGGTACCTGATAACACGGCGTGCTATCACTATTCGAATTCATACAATCTAATTTGGAAAGAATATACTTTTGAAGTACACTGCTAAATGCAAATGTCGTTATGAAAATTACGACCGTAACAACTCCCTTCTTACCCAAAAAAAAGAAGCTAGCGCTGGGGTTCGAACCCACGCATAACCATAACAAAGACACCAAATCCGAAGTTTCTTCGCCTTCAAGTAACCTATGACGACAAAAGTTACTCAAAGTACAGTAAAGGGGAACAAAAACCGACAAAACTACTGAAGAGCACAAAAGTGCGCAACGTATCCCAAATACTGAAATCCAAAATCAATGAGCGGAACAGAACAAAATAACTAAACAACAGACAACAAACTTAGTCAAGGATCAGGACGGAGATCCTTGGCGTGCCACAATCCAACACTACGACCATCATCAGTCTCCAACTGATAAGTCCACGGAGAAACGCATTTAGCTATAGTAAAGGGTCCTACGTACTTGGGTGCAAGCTTATTTGTAAAATATGCCGCGGCATCCGAGTGTACAAAATTTTTGTGCCATACTTTTTGGCCTACAACATAACTATCGGGGCGGCGACGTAGGTCGTACACCTTTTTACTACGTACAAAAGCTCTGTCTAAACGAGCACGAATATCTTTAAAAACCTTCTCAAAAATTGGAGGTCGATCCACAGGGAGCACAGGATCTTGCCCAATGTCATCACTTACGAGGACTTTGGGTAAATCGTGACTGTTACCCCTATGATGCATTTCACGACCAAAGTTCACGAAGTACGGCGTGAGACCAGTAGCCTCATGTCTCGACGTACGAACTGCGCATGCGGCTTTCTGAAGCAACGAAGCCCATGTACGCTGATTGTCTTTAACAAAAGTAGTCAATATAGTTTTCAGAGAACGGTGCTGTCGTTCGGCAGCATTCGGCTGAGGATGATAATTTGCCGTATGGCTGACCTTAACACGATAGGCATCCATCAGAGATTTAAACTGACGTCCCTGAAATTGATTGCCGTTATCACAAATTATGGTACGGGGGGACACCGAATAAACAAAACACATGGTCCTCTAATAATTCAACAAGCTTGGATGAAGTAGCCTCTCTCATGGGGAGAAAAATACAAAACTTACTGAAATAATCCTTTACACTCAACACATACTTGTATCCGGAAGTGGATCTTGGAAACGGTCCAACAATGTCAACAAAAGTAAGTTCCCAAGGTCTTGAGATATCTGGGCGGCCCAAAAGGTATCCAGCAGGTGGTTTCTGTTCAACCTTGCAAGCAATGCAAGTATGACAGTTACGCACATATTTTGCAACATCACTTTTGGCTTTCGGCCAAAAGTACCTAGAACTAATTCGATGGTAGGTTTTAAAACACCTAAGTGGCCTGATGTAGGCTCATCATGATTATTACGCACAATCTCCAATCTATGGGACTTGGGGACTACGATCTTCCACTCAGAAGCAGCCGATTCTAAATCAGGGTATGGGGACTTACACTTTTTGAATAAATTTGCCCCATCAAATCGCCATAAGGGAAATCTAAGGATCTTTCGAAATCTGATCACACATTTTGTGAAACCAATGATCTTTTATATTTTTAAAATGTGGTTCCGGGTTACTAGGGGGTCCGATCTGGTTAATAACAGGCACAAAACGAGATAAAGCGTCGGGGACAACGTTGTCTTTGCCACGACGGTGGACAATATCAAAACTGAATTGTTGTAAACGGACACTTCAACGCGCTAAACGACCAGCAGGGTCTTTTAAATTATCTAGCCAAAGTAAAGCAAAGTGGTCCGTAACAATCGTGAAGTGGGAACCTTCATCATAAGATCTGAACTTGCCGATAGCCCACACTACCGCAAGACACTCTTTCTCAGTGGCGGTAAATTTCCGCTCGCTAGGACTCAGAGATCTGCTAACATAACTTATCACCTTTTCGCCATCGGGGTGAATTTGGGATAAAACAGCGCCCAAGCCATAATCACTGGCATCTGTTTGGATAGTAAATGGTAACTCAAAGTCGGGACAACTCATAATGGGAGCTGATACTAGGAAATTTTTAATTTCAGTAAAAGCGGACTCGCATTCATCGGTCCATAAAAATTTATGGCCCTTTCGCATTAATTTATTTATAGGGGCTACTACCGTAGAGAAATTTGGAAGAAAACGGCGATACCAACCGCATAAACCCAAAAAGCGGCGGACTTCACGAACGTTGCTAGGTTGAGGAAGATCCAAAATGGCCGAAACCTTTTCGGGATCAACGTGCAACCCTTCCTTATCAACGACGTAGCCTAGATATTTGATTTCGGGTCTACAAAAGTGACATTTCTGTCGAGCTACAGTTAAGCCAGCCGATTTCAACCGACGGAAAATTTCTTTGATTACTTCTAAATGTTTATTGAAGTCGTTAGTAGCAATAACCAAATCATCAAGATAGACGTATACGTAGGAATCGAGGTCAAGACCGATAACGCGGTCAATAAGTCTCTGCCACGTAGCGGGACTATTATGTAAACCGAAAGGCATTCGGTTGAACTCGAAGAGACCTCTATCGGGAACGCTAAAAGCAGTAATTGGGCGGGACGGTGCAGCTACCGGCACTTGCCAGTAGGCGCTTTTAATATCAATCGAAGTAAGGTACTTGGCGTCGCGAAGTTTATCGAGGGTCGCTGAAACTAAAGGCAGGGGGTAGGCGTCGCGTTCGGTGACCTTATTTACCTTCCGGTAATCAACACAAAACCGATAGCTACCATCCTTCTTTCTCGCCATAACCACCGGGGACGACCAAGGACTTGAAGATGGACTGACAACACCTAGTTCTAACATGGTGTCCAACTGGGAATTGACAATTTTTTTAAGGGTTGGAGACAAAGGGTAAAACCTTTGCTTTATTGGTTCAGCACTTGTTCTTATCACATGTTCTACCAAGTGAGTGCAACCTAGTGCGTCGGGCATATCTTTAAATAATTGTTCAATAGTCGAATTTAGTAGGGCTGTATGTTCTGGGTTAAGTTTATCATCCGATTGTATACTAAATAGGTTTGGTGTTACTGAAGAAAACTGCCATAGACCGTGGCGTAAGTCAGGTACAACACCCATACTAAACCAAAAATCGGTACCAAGAATCAACGGATCTGGTACGGAAGGAATCACCAGAACTTTTATGCAGACAACTTTATTTTGTAATTTAATTGGTAAATTATAAGTGCCACTAATGTTACACATTTGACCATTAGCAACGCGGCATGCTTGAATGTTACTAGTTTAAAGTTTTATATTTAATTTACGGAGCTTGTCGTAACCAGCTTGGCCTAATATTGTGTGGGAGGCTCCACTATCAAGCAAACCGAGCATGGATATTCCATAGATGTCCACTTCGAGATAGGGACGTTCGTCGTCTATAACATTCGCCAAAACAAAATTAAGGGTGGCTTTAATAGTAGGGTTAAGATCGTTGTTGGGGTTATTTTTCTTAGACAGGTCGATCGGATTCGGGGTTGACACAGAGCGCGCAGACCGATCTATCGGCGGCCCAATTGTCCGTTTCCCGAACACTGGGGGCAATTTCGTACGGTATAGTTGGCAGTACCGCATTTAAAGCAGCGTAACTTTCTTGGTTGAGGGCATAATCGAAATGGGTGCCCTTCTTTGTCGCAATTCCAACACTTAATTGCAAACAAGTTCGGTTGGATCTGGTTCACCGATTGAATTGGTGTCTCAAAAAACTCATAATTTAAAAATGGATTGGTATTGTTCACGTTAGTATTAACAAAAGCATAGTCGGGACTACTGTCCTCGATTTGACACAAAACAGCTTTGTGTTTCGATTTATGGTAAGCTAAATCAGGTTCAAGTAAACCTTGTGAATTTGACGGGGGTGGGCGGTATTGCCTTGCCCTCAAGTGGGTTTCCTCAAGAGTTTGCCCTAACTGTGATAACTCCGCCATTGTCTTTATGGGGTGCAATGCCAATTGCGCTTGAATGTGCGGCAACAAATTACGTTTAATTAATTGGATTCTACTATTTTCGGGAGGAGGGTGACGCAAACGACTAAACATATTTTCCATCACCGAAATAAATATAACAATTCTTTCATCGGGGCCTTGCGTCCGTGATCGAATTTCTTCTTGAAGGATGAATTCATAATCATAAGGTAGAAAAGCTTGACGTAATCTAGTTTCTAAGTCTTGCCATGAATTAATTGTATGTTTATTCTCCCTATACCATATAAGTGCTTGCCCTTGAAGCAATTCGATTACCGAATTGAAAACATGGTGTTTTGACACACCGCGCGAGTCGCATAGTTCTTCCACTCGCTGTAGAAAATCGTTCACACTAGTAGAGCCGTCAAAAGTGCAATTCTATTTGTACAATGGAAGGCAATTCTTATTTACATCCGAAAAATTTCTCCGTACCGGACTAGAATGAGAAATCCGTTCTGTCTCAATAAACGGGTTATCGTCATTTAAATTTATGTTATTATTGTGCGTTACTTCAGGCAATAATAAATTGGGTTGATCTAAAACCTGACCCGAAGTGTGCGGGATGTCTAAGTCCATTAACGACATTTCGCCTTGATCTGAAATTGTTGACACTTGTCTAACAATAGCAGCTTTATTCTGAATTTCAGTTAAAAAGTTTATTAGACTTAAGCATTTGTTTGTAAGTTCATTTTTCCGAATTATTTCATCTTCATTAGAAGAAGTAATTCGTTGCAACCGGTTATCAATATGTGAAAGTCGTGCAGATATGCGTTTTGATTCATTAGAATGGTTAGAATAATTAAAATGGTTTAAGTCATTATCTATATTATTAAGCTTGGCTAAACAAATAGCAAGCTCTGTACCAGGTATAATATTTAAATTTTCATTAGGCACTAATTCACACGTGACACTTACTTGTAGTAAGTCTCTTAATAATTTACGTTTATCTTCTACATTGGCTTTGGTTAAACAAAGACCGCGTATTCTCAATTCATACGAAATTTCATCGGATAATAGTCGATTTACGTCCATATCGATTAACAAAATTCAACACTTCAATTCAAAACAAATGTACTCATTAGCAACCAGCGATATAAATCAGAAACAAAACGAGCCCCAAGTTGGGCGCCAAAAATGTGACGCTACAAAACAACACAACACAGGGACGTACTCGATATAGTTCAATACTAATCACAAAAGAGGAAAGGGCAAATAATACCTTTCCGGGTAGTCGGAGTCAACAGCGTCAATATGCCCTGGACCAACCCAGTACTGAGGCCGGGGTGGGGTAGAACATGAGCAACCAGCCAAATGAGCGCCACCTAAATCTATAACAGCTGTACTCCGACGTGACTGAAATAGGAAATCCTCACGCTTACCTGTAACACCCAAATCAGCAAAAATTCTCCTCACACCTCACACTCGAGTAATACAAAACTATCTTTTACATACAGTATTGACACTTTACTACAAACATATAATATATTTATAACAACAGTAAACATATAAAAAGGCTTCAATTACCCACCCACTTGTTATGGTGTAATTTCCAATAAACCAAACAGCAAATAACCTGATTGTATAACCCTTACTGCTACTCTTACTGTTATATTTAACGCAATTCAGCCAACCTATTGGAACAACTCTGCGCCAAGATGGCAGAACAGAATGACTATTAAATAATGTTAAGGGTGGTATACCAGGATCCTCGTAGATTGACCCTTGAACGCTGAGGGCATTGGTATAAACTATAATTATACCTATAATGATCGGTGCATTGGCTAAACTTCACACACGTGTTAAAATTGTGAATAATGTAAATTACAAATTAGTAAATCTGAACCCACCCTATAATAAATGTGTAAACGAAACAGTCTTCAGTAAAGTGTTATTAAATGTAAAAATCTTCAACATGCAATATCAACCAGATGGTTGCAGTAAAAAATTAAATGTGGAACGACTCACCCACAGCTGCACTAGTTGTTGTAAGCTGACCTTAGCATAAACCAACTAAGGTTTGCGACGGCAAAATAACGACTGGAGCTATTATTGGGGCCAAACTGAAAACTGCAGATCGAGACTGGAAACTGCAAACTCGGAACTTGGAACTTGGAACTTGAAACTTGGAACCCTAAAATTTATAACCTATAACTTCCATTAATATATTCACGACTTCTTACCGGTCAATTCCGGGTCCAATACAAAACAACAACCGAAAAATGTACAAGTGGTCACCAAATACAACGGTCGAGGATTCACTTTAGATCTACAATAGCATAAAAATTATCCATTTGAAAAATTCTTCGATACTTACGAATCGCCGAGATCCCAATAAGGAAATAAGAAAATTATTTCAAATCACAACGAAATAATTTCCTTCAATTAATTCGCCAAAACCCTTTCAATAAAGGAGGAAATACAACGTTCCAACGGCGTAATTAAAATTGCTCGATTCGAATCAAGAGTATAATCAAGAGTATTGTGTTGAGACCATCAAAGCTAGTCCGGGAACCGGTACCTGATAACACGGCGTGCTATCACTATTCGAATTCATACAATCTAATTTGGAAAGAATATACTTTTGAAGTACACTGCTAAATGCAAATGTCGTTATGAAAATTACGACCGTAACAATAGCTTGCGTGTTTCAAGACTACGACAATTCCTCAAAGGAAGTCAGCAGCTCTTTCGATACTATTAAGTTTAACTTTTATTAAAAGTTTCTCTTCTAGATTTTATCAAATAGTAACATTTTTCACTTTAGCAAAATCTCTTTAAAAAGTTTCCATAACGAACTAAACTTAAAATTCATTTCTGTTTTAAAATAAATCTTAAAGCTACTTCCACGTTTTCCTCCCATAGTTCATCTTCCACCTGACACGTATTTAAATCTCACATTCTACCTTTTACTGTCTATACATAAAGACGTATAATTCGTATAAATTAAACGGTTTTACTCCTACAGTTATTATCAAGGGAATAAATGAGTTTAAGAAAGTGTAATGTTGACTTTAATTAAAGTATTACAGAAGCTGTAAAATGTAAGTAGAATTGCAACAGTTGTCCTATTTTTTAATTATATAGTATCCGTATTAATTTATTCTATAAAACATTGTAAAAGAACTTACGATATGGTGATAAAATGAAGGGTAATGATTCTAACAATATTGCTTACATTTCAGAAAAATGCTGAACGAAAAGTTTAGGATAATAAAGTTGGAAATGCTTCTAAGCTCTACCTACTTAAGTGAAAATTTTAAGAAACATTACGCTTGTTTCCGGAAGCACTTGCATGGGGTTAGTTTGAAGAATCGATCAACAAGGCAATTATCACCATTCTTTAGATACTGCACATGCAAAAGATTATACAACTGTACGCTACCGTTTATGTGAAGAGATTGGAGAAGGTGCGTATTATGTAAAAATATTTCCCAAACAATCATATACAAAATGTGGAAATATTTGGCGCTCTAAGTCTCAAACAGCTCAATTCATTGTCTACTACGCGAAGATAAGCGTTTGACATGTGTTCAACAGAACGCTGTAGCCTTAGTTAAAAACATATTGTACATATATTAATAAAGTTGTATAGAAATTATGCTATTTTAATAAGAATCGGATCTAGTAATAATTTCCACATGTCTGATTGGTCTAATACTAAAACTGCTTCGATTGTTTGTATTCAGGCAACCCGGGGTCGAATCCTACAGCAGCTTACTTTTTCTCAAGAAATTTTGTGATGTATCCTACACAGGTTATGTCGCGCACAAATTGTGACGTATTCTACACAGGTTATGTTGAACACAAAATGTGACGTAGCAAATATGACAGTGCGTCAAAGTGACAGTTGTGTCAAAATGGCAGAAGCTTTAGAATCACGTCAGGAGACAGTTCAGGTGAAAATTACTACAGGATGGTAACTCTGCTTAAGTTGGTACCGATTAAAGATTGCTTTGTGACATAAATGACGTGTTAAAAACCAAAGCACTGGAGCGAAAAAAAGAACGGTGTGAATCAAAATTGGAGAACGTAAGGTGTTTTAGATAAAATGTGGAAGGTGGAAGTTGGGTGGTGGAAGTTGGAAGACGGTAGTCGAAAGTGGAAGGTGAAACGTGGAAGGTATAAGGTGGAAGGTGGAAAGTCTAAGATGGAAGGTGAAGGCGGAAAGTGGAAACGGGAAGATGGCGTCTAGAAGGTGGTACAAGGAAGTAAAAAGGAAGAAGGCGAAAAATGAAATTGGAAGGTGGAACATGGAAGGTGAAAGACGGAAGCTGGAAGGTGCAAGGTGGAATGTGGAAGGTGAAAGGTGAAAGGTGAAAGGTGAAAGGTGAAAGGTGAAAGGTGAAAGGTGAAAGGTGAAAGGTGAAAGGTGAAAGGTGAAAGGTGAAAGGTGAAAGGTGAAAGGTGAAAGGTGAAAGGTGAAAGGTGAAAGGTGAAAGGTGAAAGGTGAAAGGTGAAAGGTGAAAGGTGAAAGGTGAAAGGTGAAAGGTGAACGGTGAAAGGTGAAAGGTGAAAGGTGAAAGGTGGAAAGCAAAAGGTAGCAGTAGCGAGGTGGATTGCGGAAGGAGGGGAGTAGAAGATGGAAAGTGAAACAAGGGAGGTGAAACGTGGAAAGTAAAAGCAGTGAGGTGGATGGTGGAAGAACAGAGGAATAAAGTGGGAGGTGGGAAGTGGATAGAGGTAGAATGTGGAAGGTGGAAGATGGAAAGTGAAAGGTGGGAATGATGTGTTGGAAGGAGGTTAAAGGTGTTCCAAATACACTCAAAATCACCCACGTACGTTCTATTCAACTGTACTATGTTCAACAGCATTTGAGTTGTCATGTGGCGCAAACGCCGGATTGATAATTAATCATTATGACCTAACGTTATATATACAACGACTGTATTGATCAGCATATGTATTTAGAATATGATAGCTACATCAACTGAATAGAGTTGTTTTTATGTTATGAAGGGAGGCGACTTTTTGACACAAAGAATATGTTGAGAGCAGTATTGTATATGTTACGGTGCAGTAAAGTATAAGCCCAATGAACAATTCAAAAAAGCATGTCTTCCGCTTGATGTAAGTAATTTATTGATGTCATTGTTTATGAAAATGTGATTTTGTTAAAATTTTATAATTGGCGTTAGCAAAGGCCGAGCTAAAATCGATTAGAACCACTTGCTTACTGTTCATAGCCTCAATCAAATTATTCAATACACGAATGAGTGCCGTTGTCATACTGTGATTTTGCTGAAAACTAGACAGTAGTTGAAAAATAATCATGACCATGAAGATAATATGACAATTGATCTAAAGTATGTATTCAAGAGATTGTGGGGGCGCTGGCGGTATGCTATAGGGTTGGTAATCGGACATTGGTAGTGGTTTTATTATTTTTGGTATATGCCGAACCAATGCGTATTTCCAGCACTCCGGAAAACATTTATTGCAAGGAAATTATTAATAATTACAACATCTAACACAAAAGGAGAACATGAAGTAGCATTTAATTAGATATTTCCTGAACACATGTGGCGCTGTCATTTAATGCGTTGTACTATTTCCGTATATCACTTACAGTAATCATATTAAAGAAAAATTACTGAAAATCGTGTATAAGGTGGTGCCGTGCGCGCAAGTGTATGAATATTGTCTCAATTTGGCATTGGTCGGCAGAATTGATTGAATTGAAGAAAGTATTTAGGGCATCAAACATAAATTTGAATGAACGGTAGTCGGCACTTTGCCGTAATGTTCGTCTATCGGTAGCTGTAATTTTGCTTTTTCCCACACATTGAGACTTTTTGGCAACTCTATACCTTGTAATTGTATTTCTAACAGTGTATCGCGACAGTATTAAGAAATTTGCATTTTCAAGTTTGTTTTTCCAAGAACTGAAAATCTAATAATCATCGAACAAATTTTCTCGTCGATAAACTTTCTACTATTCATTTTACGAATACAATCAACCTTGAAATGTATTATGCATTCTGACAGTAGTCCGACGGTAATTAGATCTTGTCTTGGCTTAATTTTACCAAATTCGCCGTCGATATCAATTTATTTTGTAACACACATCATGTGGATTAATATTGTAACGATTTTATTTTCTGTCATTATATCTACAGATATTTAACCGGTAATTGAATCAAGGTTTCCGCATTCGCCTTATACAAGGGACTTAAGTAAGGTCTTCTTCGTATAGAAAAATTCGGTGGCGCCATATTCTTTACATTTTTGGTCGCAGTCCAACCCCGACCCACAGCTCATGTTCTACCCAGAGCAAATAGTTCGACTAGCCGCTTAGCCTTTTGAGCTTTCCTCATCTACGAGCCATTTTCCACCGAAACTTGCCGTGGGCTCTATACACTTACTGGAAAACTTTCTTGTGCCTTTCAGCTGGTCACATAGAAAAAAAACCTAATAGGAAAAATCCCTTAATATAAATGAAAAGGCTATAATATATTAAAAACATTCTTATTCGGGATATTTTAAATTAATAACTTTTCTATAGTTGGGTCACTTGAAATGGGAAAGGACTCGTACATCAGTGAGGTGTCTACTATTATACTTCAAACCAAGTCGAGCACTGTCGGAACCGCCTTTCTGATTTCGAATTGAAATTAGGAAGCTCTGAACCAAATTAGCATTTTAATTAGGTGTTTATTAAAGGTAGTATTTAAGCCCCATGCAACCATTTACCTATTCTTCCCTGAATTTTTGTTTACAGTCGAGGTTTAGGCAATGCTAGAGATTACACGACCCTCGGCGATACTTTATCCAATTCTCTCGAAACTCTACTTAACAACCTTCTCATTTTATGTTAAGCCAATACCAACATTTAGAAAAACTCAGTTATACTAAATGATCTCGCTAAATGAGCGCCCGCAATTGTGTCTCATCATAAACTCACTACAATAATAATTTTAAAAACATACCCGATTGCACAAGTTATTTAAAAATCTGTTGTTGTTTTGTAGTTGTGATCCCACTCCGACTGAACCGAGGTCTGTGTAGTATAAGTTGCAGCACTTATTTCATTCTTCTTCCTATTAACAGGGTAATAAACACACGGTCCTGGACTACGACTTTTAACGCGACCACTTCGTCTATCCGAGGTGCTTCCGTTAATACGGATAGATGTTCCATTTCGGCTTATCGTAGTACCTTGCCTATAAAGTCTTAAGCTTTGGCGATCTCCGTTCGACATAATACTGTCATCGTTTGTTCCTCCCTCAGGTGAATCCCTTCCCGTTATTGAGAAGAACCCGTGGGAACAAAATAACCGCAAAAATAGTCTCTGGAATTTTTCGCCAAATATAACGTAAATAATAAAATTAACACTAGAGTTTATTGTCACAAAAAGGTTACTGGTTTCAATCATTTGTTTAATGACCGAATCACTTAAAGGTATTTGAAACGATTCCACAATGTTGTTAAAGAGTGGAAGTAGATTGCAAATAAAAAATACCAGTACAACAACTAGCAGCATTGTTGCCAATCCAATTTCTCGTTTTTGTAGTCTTGATAAACGTTGTCGTTCAGCGTTGGCTCTGCGTACCTGTAAGTAATATTGGTCTTAGTTTAGGAATCCACAGTTAAAGCTAATGTAAAAATAAATGCGCATATTAAGAATGCTCTAATATTTAGACTTATATGCTATTCGGAAGTGAGATTAGGCGCAATATGACCTCCTTTGTTATATCTTACTTATTTAAAACTATATATCGTGCAAAACCGCATCAAGATATTTTGTTAACACAAGGAAATGCCCCAATGTTATTAGAATATTGTTAGGCAACATAAAAGTAATTAGTGGAAGGAGATCATTACGCAAATAAAAATTTAGTGAACGTTAAATTAAAAGTAACATAAATCAATAATTTCAAGTGAAACAGTAAAGTGTGTTGAAATAGTGTATATAAAATTCTGCCGTTGAGACAAACGTAAGTCTAGAATTAATTAATAGGTGAAATCTTTGCAATTTATTAATTTATGGGCTTCAAGTAACACATTCAAGTAATATATCCGAATACTAAATTAAATCACGAAGTTAATATTCTAAGTTATTGGTATAAAAGACCAAGTTACTGATTTAAAACTCTAAGGTTAATACTTCAAATCATTGGGCAAACGATTCCGAGTTGTGACTAAATATTTCAAAGTACTGAGTCAACAAGCTAAACTCATGACTCCAAGCTACTGAACAAACGACCCATTTGGACCAGGAAGCTTTAGCGATAAAAACAGGAGGAATATAAGGTCAGGACTATCTGTTCACTTTATAGTACGATACATTTATAATACTGCATAATTGGTGTATTCAGAAGTGGGGTTAAAAATCGCATGTAATTTAAATATTTTGTGTAAAAGGTCAACAAAAATTTAGTTAGTACGTAAAGGTATGTTTGAAAAGAAAGAATATATTTCTTTGAACGTTCAACGAACCGATTCGTGGTAAACACAATATTTTTTGCTGGCTTAAATTGCTATAACAAGAGTAAAAGCTATAACATTCATAAAGAGCAAATTTGATAAGGATATTTATTTAAAATTTGATTTAAAAGTTCTACAAAAACTAAATGAAATTAAGAGGGCACAAACTTGTAAATAGTAATTTTAATTAGTTAATTACACAATTTTTAGTTAATTTAGTTTGTCTTGTGCGTGGTATCACTGAGCTAGTCCAAGCTTAATTGTGTTAATTTTAAATTATTTCAAAGGCACAGAGAGGTGGAGATCAGCAGGCAATTGATCGTTGTACATCTGGCGAAGGTCGATATAGTAGCAATATATATATATATATATATATATATATATATATATATATATATATATATATATTTGGAGTACGAGGCCAATTACAAAACTAGGCTTTTCATTGAGTCTTTTTATATTAATAGTGAAATTAATCCTATCAATAATAAGATTGATTTTGATAGGGTACATAACGTCTATTCTGCTTTGTATAATAATGATATTTTCAAACAACGTTAGGTATTTTCCTTCAGGTTTGTAATCAATGCCATTTTCGGAACGTGTCCTGTCACTTCTATAGAATTTGTCATTATCAACTTTGTCTTTACCTTTTTAACGGCCAACGTGGCTTGACATTGCCCTTCTGGCAATTTTTAATTTTTAATTTTTAACCCACATTTATTATGTAAATCGTGCAGTAATTTGTTTTCAATTTCCTTTAATATAAATGATCAATGTAAGTAGTTAGCGACAGGTTATGTATTTCTTGCTAATTTCGAATTTTTGTTTCCATTTCAGCCTTTGAAAAAGGTGCAAAAAGAATGTACCGAAACGTTAGGTGTTGATTAAACTTTTCAATCAGTTTCTGTTGTTTGATTTGGACTATTCCATGATAATATGTACATGTATATTATACTATATATATATATATATATATATATATATATATATATATATATATATATATATGCTATGATAAGAAGGTAGTTTAATGGTAGATTAAGTCATAGGGGTCGTAAGATAAATATAAATATAATAGCGTCAATAAAACCAAATAATTCCACCATTAAAAAGGAGTAAATTAAATATTTTACAAAAGGTCAATAGCGAGCACACTGTATATAAATTATATTTAATTCAATGCATAAGAACGAAGCTCATTTAGCTAAAATAATAATGTGTACGTTTAGTAATACGCTCCAAGTTGAAGAAGCGAACAAAGATAAGGTTTTAAATGCATCAAGTTTCATCAAAATAAACACGTAATCGGGAAATATAAACAATCTGGCATTCTAATTATTTAAAATTTTCAGTAAAAATTTCAACGTATAAATAAGCAAACGCATTCAAATACATCATTATTAGAAAGATGAGTACGCGACTGGAATATCATATTTACATGAAAATCCAAAATATTTGAAGTAACAAACAATAAGTAACAGGCGGTCCGCGATATGATAAAAGTTTGGACTATAATCGAAAACATGAAAGACGTGACAAAAATGCAATGGATATTTGGAAATTCCGAGAATATACGACGAAATTTTGAACGCCTACATGCGAGATTGAATGAAGGAACAACAATTAATGCCAGGGAATTTTGAGAAATACTGAGTTCTACAGAGATATGCGTAAAGTACAAGCCTTGATCAAGAAACACACCAATTAAAAACGTTGATAGGTGGAACTTATACATACCATAGGAAACTCGTAAACATTCAGTATCTCTTCAACAAGGCACGAACTACGTCAATTTAAAGTGAAAGATTACGTATAAATAAAACTCAGTAAAAGTGAATAAATTGTTAAAAATTGAGGAAAGTAAAAGTGCCAATTTATGCAACAAAAATAGCCGGTTTACGCTTAAAACGTAAGTTAAACTGTTTGTTGAAGTTTATACTAATATTTTATAATTTAGGGCTCTAAAGACGCCCCTAATAACAGCTCTAAAAATACATCTAATAATACATCTAATAAAACATCTAATAACACCTCTAAACATTCAATTAAACATTTAGTTAAACGTCCAAATACACGTCTTAATTAAATACCCAAATATACTTCAAAAATATTATAAAACGTGAAGTTACTCAAATTGGGCTACAAGATACTTTAAGTTAATCCAGTAATCCGAGGGTGAAAATTCAAGTAACCATCAATAAACCATTCTGGCCAACAAGTGAAGCAATGCAAGCTGTAAAAATCAAGGTGTGCGGACCACCGATATGCAGAAGCAGTTCCAAGCAAGGAAAACACAGGTTAAAGAGCTTATTTATTATTATTTGTGAAAGACTGTTGCAATTTTAAATAATTTCTACATATCAATAATCTGTAAGGGTCAACAAAAAGGCTATTTGATATTTCGAAAAATAGAAAAAGCATCGTTTGAACGTTCAAAGATACTTGAGAGTAATTACAAAAATATTTTCGCTGACCTTCAGGAAGTATAAATTTGGAAAAAAAAATTGTTAATATTTTATTTAGGGGCTAATTTTTGAATGATATAAAACTGTACATATTATCGATAATTATATTGTGTAATTTTTAAATTGCTTCATTTAAATTATTTCAACAGAGAAGGAAAAGGGGTTACACAATCTTTATAGTTGTAAAATTGGACATTCCGTGTTTGATAGATAGAGCTAGCCGTGGAAAAACAAACTCAAGAAATCATAGAATATTAAATGGGGTTGATGTTCACAGCAATTAAAAATAGCAACACCAATCATAAAAGGGCATATCACAGGCATTAAAGGAACTAAAGAGCATATCACAGCAATATAAATTGCACAAAAATCGTGGGGCGTTATATCACAGCAATATACATATCCACACACACATATTGGGTACACAAAGCAAGCTGAAAATCCTAATGAACGTTTCATATCGAGCTAGTAATTGAAAAATAAAAAACATAAGGTTCAGGACAGAATTCAAATCCGTATCTTCAGCGTAGTAAAATCAAAAGTATACTAATTGAGTAGTATATTAATATAATGTAACAAATGATCATTAACGAGTACTAAATTATACAAAGTAAGAAAAATTATTGGTAATTGACTCAAAATAGGCATCCTGTTGACGCGTTTTGCCGTAATTCGGGTTTATCAGGACAGGAGTAGCGAAGTTGCAATTTTTAACCTAGAAAATTTTTGGGAAGTTCAGTATTATTAAGCTCACAATTTGTGCCATGGTGTAGTTGCGCCTGACAGCGCAGGTTTTTGGCAACAGTCGACACGGAGGGATAAAGTTCAGCTGCTTTCTTTATAGCCAAAAACAATATTTATATAAAAAAAGTAAATTTAGTTGCTACGTACCTGGACGTAGCCGGAAGAAAAGTAAATACCGGGCTAGCCACCAAACGCTGAGAGTGGTAGAATTCACCTAGATACCAAGAAAACTAAATAAAAGCACGTCGCCCACAATTATCTATTAACAATAAAAATTAATTAAAAGGATTCTGTACAAACAAGCAAAAGAAATTAATTTAAGCGTTACTATTCCAAAGCAAACAATTAGGCGATATGAACAATTTAGTACTTTAGGTACGAAGTGCGCATCTCGTTTTTTACACAAAATAAAATTAATCAGTAGTAAATAAACATGTGAGAGCTTTTGCCAAGCGGTTTTAAAAATTGCACCTAATACTTTTGTAAAATAAACTAATCAGTATGAAAGAATTAACGTATGTCTGTCAAACATTTTTAACAACGGTACATCACCCCTGTAGACCGATAATATCAATTCATAGCACACAAACAATAGTTCTACAGTGTCACGTTTCATATCACGTAACTAAAGCAAACGTTGATACGGAATATGCCATTGATATTCACAAAGGAAAACAAGTTGTATACCTGTATGTCTCTGGATACTTAGCTTGCAATCCATGGGGGTGAGTCAGCACAGCAACGCCGTGGTCGTCAGTATCCATTCATCCTGTCACCGTAACTTCAGCAGCGGTCTACACACAAAAGCAGTTGGTCTACAGACCAAAGCAGTTGGTCTACATAAAGAAAGAACTCATTTGGCTTCCAGCTAAGAACTAAAAGAGAATCGGATTAGAATGGGTAAGCGCGGGAAAACTCATCAATGTACGCAAGATACCTCCTACTTGTCGAACAAAAAAGCGTGCATTGCTTTTGAAGTACTGGAACAAGTAATGCCGAAAATATTTCAACGCAGAGGCTGCAGAATCAAATTAAAATGGGTTCAAATAACACAAGTTTGAACTTCAATCCTCGCGTCATCGAAGCACGATTAGCAAAACTGGAAAACACGCTATCAAATAATAGTAGGATCTATCATTTCAACTAGTCTTTAAATCGGAAACACCTTAAGAAAGCAATAATACATTATCGGAATGTTTAGCAAATTACCGGATACCTAAAACAAGGTAGAGACTATTTAATTTATCGAATAAATTTTCGTTTTAAAAGAAAAAGGGATTTGAGTTAAAATTATGTTAACGCGGGCTTAAGAAGAACAGTAAAATAGATAGGATACTGTTGGGAAATTTAAAAATAGAAATGGAATTTATTCGAGCAAGTAATGTCTTAACCAGAGGAAAAAGGGTATTTAATTTAAGTCGAAAATAAACGTAACATAGTGAGTACCGAAATAATGCAAAATAATTATTGAACATTTCAGTTTTGTTACTCGTGCCTTGATAAGTCCCAATTATGGCAAAACGCTTCTAAAAAATACTTATTTTGAGTCAGTTACCATTTTACCATTAATTCTTCTTTTATATATATATATATATTATATATATATATATATATATATATATATATATAATGTATGTGTGTGTATTGCTATGATAATAGGGATATTTAAGGGTATATAAGGTCACAAGAGAGGAATACTTCACGTAAATATCATATAAACCGCATAAATCATAAAATGTAATTAATTCGTTCGTTATCCAAAAAGCAGATACAAATCACTGTATAAAATGAAGAACAAGCTACAGTTAATAAAAGGAAGCTAATTCTGTAATAACTTAACCACATCTGGTAAAATAAATAATTGCTGGCCCAACCCAATCCATTTTAAAACATTTAAAACAGTCATAAACTCAAAATAAAACAATTTAGGCATATTTAAAGTAAAATAAACGTGAAATGAAATCTCTTTCAAACTCGATGCATTTGCGTAAGAAATAGAAGTCAATAAAGCGCACATAGGTAATTAATTACACAAGATAAGTTGATAAATAAATACGCATAGGCCCGGAAAGCATAAGATACAGGTTCAAGTCTTATCCGGGACCTTATATTTTCCATCTTTCAATTATTAACTCGGTTTGAAATGATCATTTGGGCTTTGCATTAAAGTCTAAGTCATCTTATTAACTAGATTTATTAACTATTAACTATTAACTTATTATATATATATATATATATATATATATATATATATATATATATATAAATTACGCCTACCTGTCCATATATCGCAGCGTTGAGCAAAGCCAGGCACCCAAACGGTACAATGTACATAAATATAAGGTAACACCAGTGAACGTAGACACTAATATATATAGCGTTCCCTCGAAGGTCCGTTGGCCTCACGCAGTAAACTGTAGAATTTTCTTCCATGTGCCAGTCTGATTTGACGGTTGCTTCCCACAGTCTTGGACAATTATACACTATTGAAAATATTACGATGGCTCCGACATAAATCCTTGCCCTTCCGTACGTGCATAAAGACCGTGCTCTAAGTGGATGACAAACAGCAACAAATCGTTCTAAAGTAACCGTGAGTGTTAAATAAGCGGAAGCCGTCTGTGTTGCTGCTGATAATGGATAAACTACTGGCACAATATGCGGGTACACCAAATAAAAGTAGCTAAATAGGTGTCCAGTATACGGGTATATTCCCGGAAGGCCAAATAATAAGATACTGGTTATTATCAGTACAGTATCAACCTAGCTAGACCCACCAGTAGATAGTTAATACTAGATTTCATTTGCGGCCTTGAAAGAATAATCATGGATATAATATTTCCACAAACTCCAAGTAGACCAATACTGTTTAGTAAGACACCATACAATAAAAATCTATAAAAATCGGAGTAGTCAGCGTTGTCTTCTTTAACGCAAGAATCGTTTACGCCAATAGTGAATGAATTATCCTTTGACAAAATAGTCTCAATGCTGGAAAAATTGTTCATGTCGGTCAGATGATGTTATTCGACCATCGCTGTTAAGTTAATGCGTAACTGGTGCTTCCACAAAAACGTTTGCCATTTTTAACAACTATTTCATGTTCAATAATTTCAATTTCATTCTTCTTTCTCATCTACTTGCGAACATCCTGAAAAAAGAAGGAATTTTAGTAACGGGTTGAGTAATATTTGCTTCTCAGTTTATAGTAATTTAAAGGATAGGCAAAAAAGGCGCCACAGTAGCTGTGAATGACTGAAGAATTTTCATATGGCTTGAATTTTAAACTACTAGCACAAGAGAGATCGTTGTTATTCGTGCACCCTTTTACAACTTGAAAACTGTCCATGGGTATAAATAGCAAATGGTTAGTCAAAGATCATTTCCTTAATTTTGTTTGTTATTTTTGCCCATTGTAAGATACAAGCAAAATCATGAAGAAGCATGCTTTAGGTTTAATATGAACATTGCCTCACAATTGGTAGCTAGCTGTTGAAATTGTGTTCAATAGCTAACACGATTCTACAAAGTACATAGATCAGAGTCCTAAATCTTTTTCTTACAGCATATCTTTTAGCACCAAGTTTTGAGTTAAACACTTCAACAATGACGATTTTCGATAAAAATGTCACCTAACAACCGAGCTAAATACTCTGTAGTCGGTTTCTAAACCCGAAATGAATTTTAAATTAGTTGTATTTATTGCAATTTGCAAAGAGAAAACAACAAACGACCGATTTCACAGTATGTATGTGTAGCTCCTTAGACTGAAATATTTTTCCTTCACAAAACGCCGATAGTCGTAGACATATAAACTTGACTCAAATTTAAATACAAAGTGGATAATTTCAAGACGGAGTCTAGCCAAACAACTCGCTACTTTGTTAGTATTCGAATCATATCAAACGAAATTGATATTTAGGTTGTATAAAACAATTTAAACTATCAACTGATCAAACATGTCAACCATGGAATGTATTATATGTTACGTAAGATGCTATAAATAAACTAAAATTTAATCGAGTCAATTGAGAGTTTCGTTGTACAGGAGACAGCCGCATTGTACCTACGTGACTGTAAAATTAACACGTCAAGCAAAAGCATCTTAAATATAAAACAACGTTTTCTATTAAAACTGTACCATAGCGTAGTAAATAGGACCTACCTATACCTTTCATTGTGTAAAATATTCTAAATTAGAGTTTTATCTTACCTTATACAATTACCCTTATACTTCTATTCAGTAATTGGGTTAAGCTATGAATTTGAGCACTACACCCTGTCTGTATGTAACATAAAGTTAAAAACTTGACCCTGTTTGATGATATTCACAAAAATGCTAGACCTAATTAAGAGATATGGTAATATAGTGGTTACGCAGGCATATTGGATTTGTTAACCTTTCTAATTGGACAAACGATTTCGTTCAGTCAATTGAAAGAAATGTTGAAGTACCTATTGAAAAGATTATTGGAATGATACAGGTTTGAATTATGTGCATGACTTAATACGCGGGTGGTCCCACAAGTATCCGACCTGAAGCGCAGGTGGTGGTTGTTGTATAAAGAAAATGACCATGGTAGAAAGTACCAAACTTAAAGAACTATAGCTTGAAGTGTGGCGGCGGTACGTTGTTAAATCTGTTTTACAGTCATTAATAGTGAATGGTCTCAGTTAATACGTAAACATGAAAAAACTGATTATCCTTATATGACACCATACTTCCATGCGAAAGGTCTCAGTCCAACCGACACGAAAGCGAAGATAGCATACGCTATAGGAGAGTCTTGTCCCTCAATAACTACGACGTCGTACAAGCTGACGAAACAAACATCTTAATGCTCGACCAAATGAGGTGGCCAGAAATGATGAGGAAAATCTACAAAATGGTTTTGGATGACCGTTGACTGAAAGTGGGCTAAATAGAAGATAATGTAGGCATTTCAAAAGGTGCTGTATATTTTATATTGACAAAAGTTTGGACATGAAAACGCTGTGCGCAGGATAGGTGCCACAAGTAACCACAATGAAACAAATACAGTGCCTTGGGTGTTTCGCTCGAGTGTTTGGCTATATTTCACAGCAAAAAAGCCAAGCTTTTGGGTCGATTCATAACCTGAAACGCAAGAAAAGTAAAAAACAATAGACTGAAAGGGGAGAATCAGATCTACAGAAGGGGTACCGTTCCATCTGCAGGCAAGTCCATGACATCTGTTTCTCGGGATACTTATGGAATAATTTTCAGCAAGGGCGAGTATCATACGGATTTAGTGCAGTGTTTGAATGTTTAAATAAAGAAAACACAGTCGAAAAAGGAAGTTTCGTTTCATAAATACAATAGATTATTACACATCAGTTATCGCAAATTCTAAATCAGTGAGTTAATTGCGGTCTCATGTACTCTATTCACCAGATTTAGCCTTCTCGAGTTATTTTCTTGTTTTCAAACTTAAAATGGTTCGATGGTAATAGTGTTGCCGACAATGAAGAGATGGAGCCTGTGGTAGATGATTATTTTGTGGAACTCGACAATTCTTGCTATAAACGGTGTTTTGAAGCTATTGAACATCGTTGGGAAGAGTTTATTCAGCTAATTAGGGTCTATGTAGAGAAACAAAGGTATTATTTCCAAAATTTCTTGTGCTTTTTTTTGGTTAGGTGGGGAACTTCTAGGATTGCCCAATATTTCTTTCAATTGTTAGCTAAATTTGAAAAGATACCAAGCGTAATTAAAAATTATGTTGATTGTATGGTTATGTATAGGATTTAGATTTGTAAAGTTTTCCAATTGTCATCTCCAGTCCCGCTAATGTAATTGGCGTATACACCAGCCGCAAAAACTGAAAATGCAAATTCCAATCCTGTCTGAGATCTTACATTTTCTATCTTTCAATTACTAGTTCGGTTTGAAATGATCATTTGCGCTTTGCGTAAAAATCTAATTTATTATTTCATCCTAGTAGCTGAATACATAATACAAAGTGTTAAAATGTATCTGTAAATCCTCTTTTATGGAAATCGTTGATGTGAATTTACCTGTACAAATAGAGTTAACATTTGTATAACCACCACCCAAACACTTAATTGATTGTTTCAGAAGAGGAAAAACATGCATTGGTTTCGGCTTGTGGGCCTCGTCAGTATAGATTGGTTTATAAATGAAGATTTACAGATACACCTTAACACTATATTTCATGTTAAACTGCGGTTTTGCGGCAGCACAATTACTCATTACAATATCAATGTTAACCTTGATTAGATAAGTCAGGTTTACTCATGTAAATACAACTCATAAAAATTGGAGACAATTTCCAATACTCTAGTGTAGCAATTAACAATTTTAAAGTAAGTTTCAGAGTTAATTTTGCATCATTTTTAACGTCTGTAAATATTCTTAAAGAAGTATCACAATGTTTAAATGATAGAAAGTAGAACCACATAATTTTAGGTATTAATTAAAAATAACAGGAGTTATAAATGTAAATATCCTAAACGTAGAGTGGAGAAGTGAGCATATTAAATTATAGCAGATTCGAAGTATAGTAGTCAAAAACTTTTCAGTTTCTTTAAGTGTAAAATCAATAATTCTAAGGTCATAACTAAGGAGGGTGAAATATTAATGTTCACGAATTAACAGGAGTTATAGATGTAAATATTCTTTGCGTGCATCTTTTATCATAGTTTAGTAGGAAGCGTTAACATTTGTGTAACCTTTCAAAGTTATAACGGATATTGTTAAAAACAAGTTCCTAGTAGTAGTTTATGTCAAGGATTTTTCGATAGCGTGGTGGTATTGAAAGTTTTCTGAATAGTGTTGCAAAAAAGGGAAAATGTTTATATGTAGGTTAGAGTGAGACGACATTAATACACGTATTATGGAGGCGTGCTTTAGACGGTAAACTTATTTTAGTGGAGGCTAGAATTCTGCGAACGTAAGATCCGTTGTGAAGCTAAACGAGTACTTTCGTGGCAATGGATTGTTTGTATCCTTCAAAATTTTAAGATTTCGAAAACGGTTGGTGCTCGGATAGAAAAATTACAGAAAATTATTGAAGATTAGCTTATGAGTTGTGAGAATTGAGTGGCGGTTGAAAATTTAGTTTGGGGGAAGAGTTGTGACCGTGAGAAAATTACCAAGAAGGCTAGTTTGTTGGTGGTGGTGTATTTACGAGAAATTTCGAGTGTAAGGGGCAGATTTGACTATATAATCACTAGGAGGTGGTGATAGAACTCTCTTTTTCCTGGTCATCGACGCGTACACTAGTAATGGTGAATAAAATTACTGTTAGTTCTTAACAAGTGATTTTGGTATTTTAATTTGATAAAAACATACACAAGTGGGTGTAATGTTGTGCTAACAGTCTGACAGATAGTTGAGATATATTTTGAAAAATCGAAGCTTGTGCAAGTAATGTAAGTGCAGACTGCTTTATAATTTGATCGTTAGTGCAAGTTATGCACACAAATGGAATACAGTTTATTGATCGATCGATTTGGTGGTTTACCTATGGTAAATGGACCAGTAGAGTAATTGGAGGAGTTGGATGTACCGTAAATTGGTTTGAGGGAATTGAGTAGCAGATTGTCGTCACAAATCGTGTAATTCAACTTGGGGGTGGTTCCATAACGTGCAGTTATTCATAAAGGCAACGACATCGTTGGTTTGATTGCTGATCCATGTGCGGCGGTGCATTTCAGGGAACAGATTTTTGTGAACCATTGCTTTTATGTGTTTATTTGGTGTGTTATGACATTTTTGTGCCTTATGGTATATTTTTATAAACTCTGTGGACCAAGGAGTTACCTATTGAATGTTGATAATTTATTATTTGACAAATGCTTGTAGGAATTTATATTCATAAAATAATTTTTACAATATTTGGTTATGTACAAGGTAATTTGCAGTGCAAAATTTAGCACAAGTGTTTAAAAGGTTTTACTATGAGCTCGTATTAAACCAGGATAACGTAAGGTTTATGGTTAAGCCCTATTACTTCAAATTGTTTTTTATGGACAAAATGTTATTTTAAAAATATTTGAAAGAAAATGAACTATTTCAAAACTGAGGAGGATATAATTTACTGATGTGTATAATAACAATTGAAAAAGATTTTTGGTGTTGAATTTTCTGTCTTATTAAATGGAGGTGAATTTCTGTAGTCGTGTTTCTTCGGTAGAATAGTAAGGTAGTACTTTGTAGTATGAGCAGCAGAGCAGCCGTGGCCAACTACATCGTTGAAGTTATTACACAGGTAACTTTGCAGTACTTATGGAGCCCAAGCATGAGGCTTCAATCCAGAAAAACCTCAGAGCAAAATGATGACCAACGGTGGTGCTCGAGTCAACAGACCTTACACTTCGCAGCAAAATGGCGCCCAACGATGGTGCTCGAGTTAACAGACCCTAAACTCCAGAACAATATATATGTTAGGTAAGAGAAGACGGCACGCGGCAGCTTCATTTAATATGCTTAATCCATCCGTGCGATATTCCAAGAAGGTATCGAATGATTTAGAAAGGGTAAATCCATTTTCCATAGAAAACTTGGTTTGTAACATCTAAGCTATCAACGTGCCACTTTGGTAGGTTTATTATCTTGACTAGAGGTTATCGAGCAAGGAAAAGTAGCCCAAGTATGACCGGATACTTAGAACAAAAATCAGACTTTGAAAAGAATAACCTAGGATATCCTACACTTCGTAATTTGCTTGAATAAGCATTAAGGGGTTTGAAAAATTGTAAGGCACCGGGTACAGATAAGGTGCAAGCAGTAACTCTAGAAGCCGCTGAACAAGAAGTTACAAAACGTCTCTTCCAACTTGTAAGCTATGTGTATGAGACAGGGGTGATACATAAAGAATTCAAACGTAACATCGTAGTCACTATACTAAAAAAGAGAGACGCGGATAGATGTGAAAATTTTTGAACAATAAGTATAACAGCATATGTACCAAAAGAATTATACAAAAACGAATAGAAAAACGAGCTGAAGAAATACTAGGAGAAGGTCAATTTTGGTTTAGGCAAAACAGGGGTACACGAGATGCCATTTTAGCTCTGAGGGTGATGATAGAGAAAACAATTGAAAATCGGAACGCATATATAAAGGGTTTGTAGATTTGGAAAAGTCTTCGACAATGTAAAATGAAAAAAATGTTTGAAATGCTCAAAAAGATTGGAATGAGTTTTAGGGATAGACGGATGGTACACAGCTTATACAAAGAGAAACAGCAGAAACGTAGAGAAATAAATATTAAGAAAGAGGTGAGACAGGGATGTGCGGTATTCCCACTAATTTTTAACTTGTACGTCGAAGAGGCAATGAATACTTTTAAATGCAGGAAAACATTTGGAATTACTATGCAGTGACGAAAGATTCATATGCTTAGATTTGTAGATGATATAGCAGTATTAGCATCTAGTAAGGAAGAGTTAGAAGCTACTCATAATGAAATGGAAACGGTTCTAACATAGAGATACGGTATGAAAATTAACAAAAATAAAACTAAAGTAGTAGTATGAAAGGGAGTGAAAAGTAAATTAAAACTAGAATACAAGTAGATAACGAGAACTTACAAGAAGTTAAGGTTTTCTGCTACCTAGGAATCCAAATAACGCAAGATGGAATGAGAGCAAAAGATATAAAACAAAGATTAGCACAAGGTCGTGTTACATTTAACAAGAAAAGACAACTACTGTGTTCAAAGACAATAAACATAGAAGCAAGGAAAGGATTGCTGGACAGTAGGAGAAGCGGACAGGAAAAGATAGAAGCTTTTGAAATGTGGTGCTACAGACGTATGATGAGGATATCATGAACAGACATAGTTAAGAACAAAGAGGTACTAGGAATGGTAGTGGAAAAAAGATCTATTTGGAAAACAGTAAAAAATAGGAGAGATAGGAAGATAAATCACATACTAAGGCACGAGGGAATAGTGCGGAATATATCAAAAACAGGGATAGGAAAAAAAAGAAATACAGGTAGACATAGGTTAGACTATTGTATACAGATTGTGAAAGATGTAGGCTGTAGGGATTTCAAAGGAATGTGCAAGTTAGCTCAGAATAGAAATCAATGGAAGTATGCATCCAATCAATTCCAAAATGGAAAACCTAATGACGAAAAAAATAACTGTACTTCATACCTGATAATATTCTGAAATGAGTTAGTCGGCAATTATCTTTTTGTTAGTACAGTCGAGGCTTTGGTATTTTACCGAAACTGGAGTTTTAGCGAAGTACTTCACTGAATTTTCCGTGAATTAATTACTAGATATTCTGGGCGTCAAAACTGTACCTATGAAAATCCGTTAATTTTTGTTTCTGTCGTCTTCTAATATTAAATCGTTGTATGTTCTCCTTATTCTTTACACTGCAGGTTTAGTGGTTTCATCCAGCCCCTCCCCTCCCCTCCTACCATCACCTTCACCACCACCCCGAAGATTTCGTTAGGCTCATTCAGTACATATTTCTCGTATTCAATTGGAACTATAGTATGGTTTTCAGCTTCAGAATAAAAATAAGTAGGATGTTCTTGTGGTTTTGAACAATTTAACGTACAAGTTTTTTTGCTCTTCTTTCTTCATCATTTTCACTGTCAGAAGGCTACTAACCACTAATCTCGGGAATACACAAGGGAGCTGTGTATGAATCGTCACCGCAGCCGTTACTGTCAATTGAGGCTCTTCTTCTTGCTGTATTTAATATAGAATAGAATAATAAGCAGTTTTTTCCAGTTGGACAATTAATCTTTCGTGTTGTAACACTAACAAGTAAAAGTTTTAAAGTATAAATTAATCTGTATTAGCCTCAACAACGTTATTCAGTAGTTAAAGTGAAGTTGTGTTATTTCCTGTTGAGGCAGAATCCGCACGCATTTTTAGGTTCACCCATACTTAAGGTTTTAGTTATTATTACTACAATATCAATAACATAAAAGACTACAACTTTATCACAACAACGAAGCTGCTTTATTAACAACGACACACAAATTGCAATGCGCCAGTAGAAATAGGTAGAACTAAACTTGTAAAATCCAATGTGATGGTAATAGCATTTTATGTATTACGGATATTATCCTTCAATAAATGTATAATCAAAGCATGGAAAAGTACACTATCTCTATTTATTGCTATTCAGTTCTACCTAATTAAAAGACAAATAAATGTAATCACAGTTAACGTTTCTATTCTCAATGGAAATATTTGAAAAGCGCTGTTAGCGTTAACCTATTACAACAGCCACCAAAGATAGAGTTATGGCACTTTGCCACATCGCAGATAATGCACAGACTTAGACCAACTTAACGTTAATTCCAAATTGATAATTTTGCAGTTAACAATTTTTGGCACTAAGCAGACGGCATGGGGAAAGTTCTGAAAAATTGTGAAAATATGTTTTCTGTGTGGTTTTCAGAATAGAGAAATCAGTAGGCTACTATCATCAAATAACAACAACAAATAGCAATTCACTAATAAAAGAAAAAATGAGTTTTATCAATAATTAAATGCCGAAAACCAATATTGTAGTTTAACGAAAAGGAACAAGTTGACTATAAACAAGTGCTCAAAAATTCACCATTTTGTTAATGCAAACTGCAAGTCTTCTCTTAAAAGAAATTTTTACGTGGGTCATAGTTGCTTCGTCAATTGAACGAAATGCTGCGCTTATTCTATCTCTCAAATCGTCAGGAGTTAAATAATTTTTGTAAACTTTACTGCTGTTGTTTAATTATAGTAGTCTACCTAGTTTTCTCTATTTTGACAACTACAAAGGAGAAACACATTTTTGCAGCTTTTCAGAATTTTCCTCATGTAACTCATTCATAATATTGTAGTATTTGAAAACTCTTTAAAGATCCTATTCAATGGCAAAGTCTAATATGGTGGGTACCATTTGAAAAAATCGACTTTTCATAGATTTTGCGCTTGCTTCATATTGTATAGAAGAAATTAAAAACAATCCCCAAACGATGGGTAATGTAACTTCAGGATGTGGAAATTCTTGTCATGGAAGAATCAACTCTTCAACTTCCCTAAAAAACCTGTGCAATTTTTCAAAGGTAACATGCTTTTAATAGAACGGCTCATAAATAGAAAACCATCCAATGTAGACCCATGGTACTTTACATCATTTTCATCACTATCAAAAGGGCTTTCAGAATGTGGTACCAAATATCGGGTGTTCCTTTAAAAAGAATCGTAAGTTTAGGCTGAAAACATATTGGCACATCCTGTATATAAGAGGACTTGGACACCCTGTACAAACTATTAACAAAATAGATTTAAAGTAATCTATTTCAGTAAAATTCCTCTATATGCAGAGTTTAACATAATCCAAATTTCCTGTTTGTTAATGACTTTCTACTGTCCAAAGCTAGAAAACCGTAAGCGCCACTAGTCGAAATTTAGAGGATTGCGATTTTTTGTTTCTTCACTTCAAGTTCTCTAGCGCTGTTGGTTTAAGATTTTTCTTCGGAAGCTTTTGGTAACATATATTTAGAAGTAAGTGAAACAAGATGGCTGTGTCAGATTTTACGTATTGCAGTAATTTTTGTGTTAGGACACTTACAGTGTTGTGCTTTAGCATTGTGCCGGTTAAGATTGGGCCAATGACCGTAAGTGCATATGTTTTAATACAAAAGTGTCTACCAGAACGATGTTCGTTTCGCAATTTAGTAGGTTATGTTATGAAACATGTATATAATGGACTGGTTCAGAAAAAGCCATTATTATTTTAATTGTGTAATACAAAACTATTTGGATCTTGTCCAGTTTGTGCAGGGAAATTATGCTTTCCGTATAATAAGTAAGCAACATTTTTTAAGGTGTATGTAACTTAAACGTAACTTATTCAAGGATTGATATGATAATTAGATAACTTAACACCTACTCATACATATCACATAGGTCAGGAATTTGTTGCCAAAATTGTCGTCGAATTGCCGGCATCAGTTGTCCTAGTTTGGAGAAGATATCGTCTTTTTTAGTTTGAGGGATTCCCCGTGCCCTCTGTCGTGTTTGTGGAGGAATAGACGTTTCATAGCGCTAGAGAAGAAAGTTGAATGTGGAGAACTCTTCGTCCGTCAACGCTCTTTTATATTTCAAATTGAAGTCTCCACGTATGAATTTGACATTCACCACATCGTGTAGAAGAACTCTTTGTCTAGCCCTTGAAAGTTTATAGACAGAGGTTAGATCCGGGCAGTTTGAGTAGTCATGTACGTTCATAACCTTGACTTCAACTTTACCCCTACGAACAGCGTCACAAAAATCTTGGAAACCGTAAATATTTCCTCTTCTTGCCGTCGACTGTTTCACCTCATGATGCACAGAAGCAGCAGGCATAAAAGTATGCCCCTTCTCCAGAAAACGTATTTCAACGGAGTCAGTCAAAATTTCCGTAGCATTAATGATGTACGCTAGAAGTGAGAACAGTGTCCAATTTTTGTTTTGCGCTGTGTAATTGTCGACCCACAGAACAACATTTTTCATATGGCGCATCTTCAATAAGAACACGTGATAGCAGCTAAGAATATCCTCTTTTCTTCTTCCGGCAGTCGCCTCATACCACACTGCTGAAAATACAGTGCGTGTTAGTTCCAAAGTTGTTTCACCGAAGGGGGCAAATGTCTCATGGAAAACAATTATGCGCTTTGTAAATACAGCGGCCTTAAATGTGTTTACCGAGGAAGCATATTAATCTTCCGAAGGTGTACTGAATAAAAACATTTTTCGTCAGGTGCAGTTTTCGAATTCTTATCTAATTCATATAAATTCCGTGCTGAAACGTAACATTTACGATGCATTGCCCGCTTTAAACATTCCTCACAAGCCATATCAAAATTATTGCGATTGTGTATAGGATTATGCAGTCTAAATATCTCACAAGTTTTCTATTGCTTGTGGCCAAGTTTAGCAAAACTGATATTTATTTCAGTCAACGTTTTTCGATACAATTCGTAAGAGCACTTAACGTTAGCCGTACCAAAAAAGTTTTTGTGCATGTCCACAACACTCACGTCAGACGGCAAATATCGACGGTTCGGGGCGTGTTCTCTCCGATAATGCGAAAAACAAGGGCGGTAGCTTTCAATATGCTCATGTATAACGCTTACATCGGCAAACTTATTTGCTGAGGGGTGTTTACCCATTTGATCGCTTTTTGGTGTAATTAATGCCCCTTCCACTACTTTGAAACGTTTGTGGACAACTGCGTCATTATTCTGTGCAAATCCCAGAGTTGTAAGGAAAAGAATTCTGCAAACAGAAACTTTGGTGCCATTGGCAGTAGGCAGAGTGTACGCCACTGTATAATTTAGCTTCAACATCTTTGCATCTTGGCTTGCTGAAGCATTCCTTCGCCGTTTTACTAATTGTTGAGTGGCATTTGTCGAATAAAGACTCTCCTCTCGTCGTAACTAAAAGTCCAGAATTGCTTGTTTATATTATTTCTGTGCTCACCAGGAGCACAAGACCGCACTTCCACTTACACGTTTGTAAGTTTCAAGGTGGTTTTACATTGTGACCTTCGATATGCTTCCGCCTGTTGTGTTCTCTCTGTGTTGGTCTTGAAATACTACCACGCTTGCGCGGTTTGCAAACTCGTTCGACAACTTTAGGTTAAAGCGTTTCACCAACATCATTATCTTCACAGGAGAGGTCGTCAGTTTCTGACTGAAAGTAAACAAAATTGCTAAAAAGTTGCAGTCAAAACTTACATCTGATAACATAGGCATACATAAACTAGACAAAGTAGCAATCGAAACCAACTTTGGCATGTTTATTACCTGTGGTAGTTCCGCAGGTTGATCCGCTGTAGTTGGAAGTAAAGCAATCATAGGATGTAGCTGAACCAAATCAGTGTTTCCCTCTAACAAATCTTTCCCGGAAATTGGATAATCCATATACACTGGTATGTTGCAAGTTTGCAACCGGTACATCAAACACTAAAACAAAGTTTATGATGATCATAGTATTCATAACACATTATTGTATTATTGAATGGTTATAATTCACGTCTCGGTTATTATTCTCACAATTGTGATTGTCAAAATGGTTGTTGATGCAGTTTTTATTGCTCGTAAAACTGCAGCTGCTAATACCAGAGGATACATAATCTGGATCATCACATTCTTCATCGGCGTATCGTTTTCCGTACTTTCGTTACGCTTATCAGAGGTTTCCTGTTGCTGCTCTTTTAAAGCAAGCAAAACAATCTTTCTACTTCTGGGCAGATTGCATTTCATTGAATTGCTTGTCATTGTAAAATCGCGTACAAACTAACAATAAATTGAAATCAGAGTAATATTACTTTGTTATAACTCTAATCAGTAAAACAAGAATACTGCAGATTCTTTCGTATAAGCAGACGGGTTCGAAACTTTTCTAGTAAGGGTTTTACCAGAACAAACACTAGCGTATCTAATTTCAAATTAGGTTTATCCCTGGGTATGTTAGAAAAGGAAACAAGTCACATCATGTGTCGGGATACTTATCTTGTCATCCCTCGGAAGTGAATTGGCACAGCATAGCCGCAATAGTTAGCAACAACCATGCTACTACCGTAATTTCAACAGCAGTCTACATGCAAAAGTAGTTGATCTACATCAAGGAATAATCGGGCTACGCAATTTCCTCAAGCTAAGAGCATATCTACACATTTGATAGAGGAAAAACGTGCATCGCTTGTGGAGTAGCAGAATGAGTAGTTTTACAAGTGCATCAACGCTGCAGCTGCAGAATCAATATTGAAAAGGAGTTCAAAATAAACCGAACTCAAAAGGCAAGTATCCGTGTAATGGAAACGCGACTGAAACTGGAAAACCCGGTTTTAGCGGAGAACAGTATGATATATTATTTCGACAAATCTTTAGATGGGAAATCCACTAGAACGCAATTATACGTTATCGGAAGGTATAACGCGCTCCCAGATACCTAAAACAGGATCTTGACTAATTAATAAGCATAAACTTGTCGTTTCAAAACAACTAGAGTTAGGTTGAGAAACTCTTAGTCAGAGTATTTATTATTAATTATGCGAAAGGATTTAACAATAGACATGGAATTTATACAAACGGATAATAAATTAACAAGGGATTTGAGTTGAGAATTATGGTCAACCAAGCTTATCTGAATAGGTTCAATATATTGGGTATTGTTGGAGAATTTAACACTAGAAAAGGAATTTATGTAAAAAAATAACCAAATATTGCCGAAAATGTACTTAACAAATCCCTCAGCAAAATTAAAAGATTAGAGTAGGAAAGCAAAAGTACGGGTGTGGGCAGTACCAAACAACAAAAAAATCCAAATAAACAAAAAGAAAATTTGCTTAAAACTAAAAGATAACTCGTTAGGAAAACAAAAAAAACCAAAAAAAGAACCGCTCAACAAAACACAAAAAAACTTTTATCCGGCTCGAAGACCCAATAATAGAAAGTGAGAAAGAAGAAGAGAAAAAAAAGAAGGGACGACGAGTAATAAGTAATCAAGGAGGACTAATGTAGAACGGCCTCAGCACCGCAAAGTCAACGGACGGATGTTCCCCAAAAAAAGCAGTAAGGTTATCAACCTCCAAAGAAGGAAAAGCACGAGGAAGAAAACCAACAGTGCCAACCAAAACAGAACACAAAGGTCGAGCCTCAAGGATGTAAAGGAACAACAAGGGAGAACGAGAAGAAGAAAGGAGGAAGCTGGTAAAAGGAACCATGTACTATTAACTGCGGTAACCAAGAATCGTATATGAAGAACCAAAGAAATGAATAGCTAACTAGTCCTAAAATCGACTAAGTCGTGGCTTCTGAAGAAAGAAAAACGGACTAGAAAACACCTACCACACAGGAGCGGATGGACAAAACACAATCAGTATAGTGACCGACAACAAAGAAGACCAGCAAAAGGATAGGGAAAGAAAAGTGGAACGAAAGGAACGGGAAAAAAAGAAAAAACCAAAAAGAATAACACCAACACCAAGTATGAAACAAAAAAACCTTAGAATCGCACAAAAGAAAATAAAACAGAATCCCACTGTAGCTATGTATGAGTAGGTGTGTGCGTGTGCGTGTGCATGTGCGTGCGAGTGTGTGTATGTGTGTGTGTGGGTGTGTAAGAAGTGTGTGTGTATGTGTTGTGCGTGCATAAAGTGTGCGTGTGTATGTGTTGTGCTGGACCGCTATAGTCGCTTCTTACAGCAGGCAGGTCGTACCATGCGGCTATTCTATTCTCGGACCCACATGGGGTGAAAAAAAAGCTAGAAAATGAAAGAGAACCCCGCAAAACAGGGAAGTAAAACGAAATCGTAACCTCCAAAAATCAAGTCCGAAGAAAGGCAAAGTCGGCATAAGAATCTGGGGCGCGAGGACTAGATATTGTGCTTAAGGCGTTTACGCCGCCAGAAAAGAAACAAAACGAGATCAAGGTCATTAGGACTTTGCTGACATACATCTTCAGGTTCTGCATTTAGTATAGACAAATTTGTGCCTCTTATGGGCAGTTTTCCGCAAGACAGGAACAACAGGGGATGCAGCAGTTGTAGCACGCGCTTGAGAAAGTGGTGGCAAGGGTAGTTTAGCAAACTCAAGGAGGTTGTTTGATTTTAGAATTAGTGGTACGGAGGGCAACGGTAGAAAAGGAAAAAGTATGAGCTGTACGAGAATCAACCTTACGAAAAGAAACACAAGCAGAGCACACTTCAGTTACGTTAGATAGAGGGTCAGAAACAGATAAAATTTGATCGATGTAAGATAAAGGACTAGAAGTATCACAGTTAGGACAGACAACAGCATTGGCTGTAGGAATGTCAATCTTAGGAAAAGGAGCAGAGTCCGATGACACTTCAACCATATTACATAAAGGAACAGAATCTGGTAAAAGTTTATCAACATGAAAGACAGGAACAGCACCAGACAGAATTTTATCCACCTTACAAGATCACACAGCATCAAGAAGAACTTCATGCACAATAGATAAGGAAGCAGAATCAGAACCTTCGTCAACATTAGATAACAGGACTTCGGCAAAGATTTCGCCAACTTTAGTTAAAAGAACAAAAGCAAGTAGCATATTGTCCGCATGAGAAAAATGAGTAACAGTAGGTGACGAAACAGGATCAGGTAAAACTTTGACGACAACAGCAACAGGCATCACAGCTGCTGGTCCACTAACTTCAACAGGAACTTCTCTATACGTATTAGAATTTATCGTCACTTCAGCTACGGCTGTGATTGCCGGCACGACAGAAATTTCTTGAGTAGAAGCATTTAAGAAAGTAGGAACATGTAAAATTTTGACAGTAACAGCAACAGACATTAACGATACAGGTCCATGGACCCTCGTTGACTAAATTAGACGTTATCGACACTTCAGCCACATATGTGCTTGCAGACACGACCGGGAATTCTTGAGTAGAATCGTTTAAGAAAGCAGAAACAAATTCTTGAGAAGCTACCTGCAAGTCACTAATTCGAAGTATGGGTTGTAATGCTGGTGGAGGCGCAGTTTGGGGTGAGAATGAATAAGTAGGGCGAGCAAAAGGAGGAGTAGAATAGAATGTAGAACTAGAAACGGAAGAAATTTTGTTCGAAGCTATATTTGCCGAAGAAGGGTGTGTTTTGATAGTAGGAGCCGGATGACCTAGATAAGAGACAGAAGAGAACGTAGAGTGAGAAGCAGAAGAAATTTGACCCTTAGGGCTGAGAACAGAATTGGAAGTATGATTTGAAGACCTATTAGTAGTAGGATGGCAGTGTGGACCGTTGCGGCGAGAAACTCCCTTATATCCGCAATCATAACAATGGAGTACTTGAGGACGAATACACCGTGTCGAAACATGACCAGGTTTATCGCAATTAAAGCATACGACCTGACTAGTAGAAGTAGAACAAAGAGGAAGAACAGCAGAACGTACGAAAGAAGTATCGGATATACTCGTAGGCGTAGGAGAAATTTTAACAACTCGGTCATGTGAAGTATTTTCCTTAATAGAATTTTACCAGAACAAACATTAGCGTATCTAATTTCAAATTGGGTTTATCCCTGGGTATGTTGGAAAAGGAAAACAAGTCACATACATGTGTCGGAATACTTATCTTGTCAGTCCGTGGAAGCGAATTGACACGCCATCGCCGCGGTAGCCAACAACAACCATGCTACTACCGTAATTGCAACGACGGTCTACATGCAAGAGCAGTTGATCTACATCAAGGAATAATCGGGCTACGCAATAAGCAATTTAGCCTCCAGCTAAGAGCAAATCTACATATTTGATAGATGAGAAACGTGCATCGCTCGTGGAGTAACAGAATGAGTAGTTTTTACACGTGCATCAACGCACAAGCTGCAGAATCAAAATTTAAAAAGAGTTCAAAATAACACGAACTCGAAAAGCAAACATCCGTGTTATCGAACCGCGATTGAATCTGGAAAATCCGGTTTTACCGGAGAATAGTAGGATATATTATTTTGACAAATCCTTAGATGGGAAACCCACTATTATACGTTATGGGACAGTATAACGCGCTCACAGATACCTAAAACAGGATCTTGACTAATTAATTGTAGCATAAACTTGTCGTTTCAAAACAACTAGATTTACCTTAAAAAATTCTTAGCAAGAGTATTTATCATTAATTATGCGGAAGAATTTTACAATAGACATGGAATTTATACGAACGGATAATAAATTGACAAGAAATTTGAGTTGAAAATTATGGTAAAGCGAGCTTATCTAAACAGGCACAATATATCGGGTATTGTTGGAGAATTTATTACTAGAAAAAGAATTTATGTAAATAAAATAACCAATTATTGCCAAAATTGGACGTAACAACTTAATAGCTGCACTTGTAAATTACTGTATCAAGACATGCGTCTCTTGAAGAACAAAGAGCAATTGACTACCGCTTGGCTTTATAAAGGGATACACTTGTACCGACACACGGCGAATTACTAAATAATTTAATAATGCTAACTAACTACAAAACAAACAAACTGTGTTGTTGTAATCATATTTCTATTAATTAATTAACTTTTATAATGTTAGTAATATCCTAAGTTACTAACGTAAGCGCCATTGGTCTCCTTTATGCTAAGGCACAGAACCGTCAAACATCAGCGCTAAAGCTAAACACGACAAGCGTCGGTGAACGAATGTCCTTGCGGTGTTCTGCCTATGTATTAGGTTTTACGGTTTTTGCCTTAGCATGAAGGCAGCCAATGGGCCAATGGCGTATACGCTCTTTGGTAAGTCGCTAAAAATGGCATTGCCAGCGATCTTACGGCATTGTGCCTTAGTAAAGTGATAGACTACTTCCACTTACACCCATAAGTAACAAAAATGCGTTTTTGTAAAAAGTGTTGCTTACGGTCTATTGCCTTAGCACGGCAGATTACCCTGGAATATTTTCCTCTAGACAAGTAACAATAAATTGATTTCTAGAATTTTTCGAGTACAAAAGCTGTTAAATAGAGCTAGACCTTCATTCTAAGATTTGTAAGGAGATGTTATAACTAACTTAGGTAAATTACGCACATACACTTTCTAGGTCCATGACTTAAGATCTCATATACATCTTCACTGTATTTCTCTACAAATTCTTGAAATTTAATTAAGAAAGTATATGGTCAGCAAAAGTATTTCAATTTGTGTTCCAAACGTGAAATATAGAAAAAATATAACTAATATTAACCAGACTATATTCTATTTGCGGCAGCCAATGGGAGTCATTGTTTTATAATAGAAATTTTGCACAAATTGTATTTTTCTGATTTCAATTAAAAGACTTATTTGATTTTATCGTTTCCTTAATGACATATTTTGTTATTCCTTTCAAAGTTTCAAAAGAGGTAATTTATTTCAACTTCAGATAAAGGTAGACAAGGCACTGCAAGAACAATTTTTTAAAATATTGTCACCATACTAAAATTTATTTCCTGAAGCGGGTAAAATTACTCCAAGTACAATGCCATTATCTTTAATTCCGAGTGATAATTGAAGCAGCTCTTTACAATAAGAATTACACGATGAAGTCTTGTAGCATAATGACAATATCTGTGTATTTCACTTGAATAGCTTTTATTCGCACTAAATCGGGTGTAGCTTCGAATGTACTTAGTAACCTTTATAAGAAAAGCAATTCAAGCGGAATTATTTTATTTGATCTTCTAATTTAGGAGGTATCGAGCCTTAAGTGAATTGTCTTCTCCCTTTTTGTTCTTTGTACTACTCATTTTAAACATTTTAACAGATTCTCAAAGATGCCGCCCTAAATACAGTTCATCGAAGGAACCTTCTATGAAATAACAGCATTAGAATCAA
This sequence comes from Platerodrilus igneus, assembly GCA_036346225.1. Taxonomy (NCBI): domain Eukaryota; kingdom Metazoa; phylum Arthropoda; class Insecta; order Coleoptera; family Lycidae; genus Platerodrilus; species Platerodrilus igneus. The sequence continues at coordinate 13,067,569 of JARFIW010000791.1, forward strand.
TGCTTCTAAAGTAAGATACGAAGAATAATGGAGTTTCGTGTGCACTGTGCAGCACTTGCATTTTATTTGTTGAACAAGAAATGTATTTAATAAAATTAGTTTTACATACGGCTGTGTAGCCAAGATTTTATTTCATCTTGAACGCAATCTCTTATGAAACAGGATTCTATTAAGTAAATTAGCGAACTAAGTAAAAGGTGGTACATTCTTCTTGCAAAACATCAATTGTAGGAACAGTTCCTCATTTTAATTAAATTAGTTTCAACACTTTTATTAATTTCAACAAGTTTCCGATGTCGTTCCTTTCTGTGGTCTCGCTTTCTATAACGCATTGGTGTTACGTTAAATACAAACCAAATAAAAAAAGATTATCTAAAACGGACGAAATAAATACAAATATGCCCCGTATATTTTGATTTTATGATTAGTAGTGTTCATTAAACACGACATTTTGAGAAAGTTTTAGTTTTATAAAGGAAATTCATCAAATAAATTAAAAACCACAAACGCATATCTATATTTCTGGGTAATACATATTTAAACGTAACTCAGGTCCATAAATTATTTCAAAATTCAAACTCAGAAACATTATCAATATTACGTTTTATGAAGTCAATACAAAGATGTAAGCATGAGTAATTATCCGAGTAGTAGTGTATACGGATAATTACGAAGTCAGTTTTCATAGCATGTCATAATAAGAAAGCTTTTAGAATAATATACAAAGTAAATAACAGTAACAATTATTTTTGTGTATGCACCACATTATAATTATCCCAAATATTGGGGAACTTTTACATTTTAATAAAATTAAGAAAATTTAACACTACAGGGATACATGTGTGATTAAAGTACAAATTAACATCCGGACAAAGAAAATAATATCATTACAATGTAATCCAGCTAGATTTCCAGATTTGGCGTCTCGGGATTTCTTCTTTTGGGATTATGAAAAATCGGTGGTTTATACAACTTTACCTACAGATGTTCAAAAACTGCTTAATAAAATATTTCAAACATGTACATAGGTCAATCCACACACATTTCTGGAAGTTCATAACGAACTCCAAAATAGCTATATAATTGTTAGCCAATAAAAAATCACATTTTGAATTCCAAACAAAACACACACAATTTCCAACATTAAATCATTTTATTCTTAATTCTAGAATTACAATGTTTTATTATTTTTTAATACTAACTGTTCACGCGCGGGGGGTCTTATAAATTTATACATCGACTTACCTCCGCGGTGTTTTGTTTTGTTCTAAACTGCAGTTCCTCTTTCTTCAACCAAGTGGACTGTATGCGAATTGAGTCTATGTTACGTTACACTTGCACTGTGTTTTTTAGAGGTTTCACAAATAAAGTCTGCGGCACTTGACTAACTTACGGTACCGAACGAAGAAACCGACGACCGTTCTGCTTCGATATCCATAAGAAAGTGTTTGTTCACTACTCTGTCCACCTTATTCACACATGCACAGGGAATTTTTATGGCAGGATATAAGGGAACAAGGGATGACAGTTTTACAATTAAATTTACAACTACGAATTTGAAGTAACTTAAAATTAACCACGCAACGTGCGACAAAGAGACCGAACACTAACGGATATGTTTAGTAAAATTCTTTTATACTTTTTGGATAGAGTTTATTTTTCTCTTTAAAATAGTGCTTCACAAGTTAGGAGATTTAGTTTGAAGTTTCAAAGTGGAAGCAACTGGATTTGAGCATGTGTAACATAAAATTAATGCAATATTGTTTTCAAACCTCCTCTAGATATTAAAATTGTCGTGTCCATATTTAAAAAAGAACTACAAAAAATTAAGAGTTACTGAGGATGACTAATTTTGGAAAGAAACACAGTATAATACCAAGTATCTTAGCAACAAATTATACTCTAAACCGCATTAATTGCTTTATTCGCCCAAAAAATGCCAAGGAATGTTGATCCCTTAAGCACAGTCAAAAGGAATCCGCTTAACTTAGCTTTTACTAAATTTTACATTTTGCATTAAAATTCAGTTTGCGTAAAGTCAATTTATTTCTTGAAACGCGAGCTTTTTTAAACTACTACATGACGGACTCTATGTAGCGTGGGTGTAATGTATAATACCGTAAATCATCATGGTTTCCCTTCCGCTGAATTTTTGTCACAGTATTTGAAATTTATGCAACATCGAGGATCCTCTCTAAGCTATACAAAGCTATGGTAGCCATCAGCACCCACCTCGCTTATTCTTTGATCTGACTGAAGTATTTGTCAGGAATGTCTGCCAATGCCTTGAAGTTGATTTTCGTATACTTCAAACATGAACTTATGCAAAAAGGTACACAGTTCTGCGTTTGTTTGTCATTTACCCATATTTGTAATTTTCCACATTTTCTATAAAATAGCAGCAACTGAGATTATGTTAAGAAATTCAGTACAAACATATTGTTTTGGTTTTGCATATAAGGTACGTAATAATTAAATTATTTTTCAACTTCCAGTTAACCTCCAAATACTTAGAATCGCCTTTTAAATTCAAGGAATTCGGTTAAGGACTACTAAACAACTAGTAAATCATCCAGCGATAGCATTTATTTAAAAGTGTCCGGCGGCTTCGGAAACCCTATAAGGGATAAAAACAGTCAAATTTATCTAATTGGTAGTAAATTGGTTCACCACTTACTGTCCATTTAATATAACCGACACACGTGTTTTCTATCACGAATATAGTTCTTTGAATACAGGGGTTTGTTATTGCGTTACAAAGAATTGCGTCTAACCTAGAAAATTCGAACTTTCGATAGTAGCAACAAGCTAGGCATCGCTTCTTGTGCTTAAACGGCTGGTTATTGGCTTCAAATAAGCAATGACCTGTGATAATGTGCGACTCTCTTAATAATTACCATTGCAATTATAATCTTAAAATTGTTTGGATAATTAACCTCCAAAACGTATTAACCAAATACACTTACGGTTTTATTCTATTATCCTAGTTTAATAAACTGGTACGGTTACTTCGTGAGCAGGTGAAGCCTAACGAGGTGATCGTTCAGCTTCATACGCAATATACCACTAGATTCCCATACACTCATTCAAGGTTTTCAAATGATATTCTTCCGGTTCAGCTAATCAGTCCTACAATTTCAGAAGTCGTCCTTTGAGAAATTATTAAGAACTACATTCTTTCGATGCATTACACGTTTCTGCAGTGCTATAAAAATGCTACCGTTCTTACGTGCTTGCAGTTAATTCTTTCTCAAAGCTCTCTGGTATTTTGCGGTGAATAGCAACTTTTTTATTACACACACACATATGCGTGTGCTCGAACGCCCGCACACGCGCGCGCGTCCACACGTCGCGCACACATGCACGCACACAAGCGCGCACGCGCGGAACGCACACGCACACATACACTCACATACACACACGCACGCACGCGCGCAAACACGTACGCACGGACACACGCACGTGCGCACGCTCGGCTAAGGCTTCGCTCTCGCTTTTACTATCGTCGCATTAGTTAATTGAATACTTGAGAGATTTTATGTTAAGCAGAAATAAACGTAGTCATTCTCGAATGATGAATGCGGAACGGGGCTCCCTAGTACTTTGCGAATTTAGAAAATAAAACGTGGTGAAGAATTTACATAATGTTGTAATCTTTCACAAAATGCGGAATGGGGTTCCCCAGCGTATTCTGAACGAGGCTGTGCCCCATTAGGTAATTGAATACTTTGGAGATTTTAGGTTAAGCAAAAACGCGCAAGTAGTGAAGAATTTAGCAGTACTAGGGCTTCGCCCTCCAGAATTTCCGTTTCAAGATATTTTTGTATTAAATATCATATAATGTTCAAAAAGGAACACGCAACCTTTTAATGCTTTATTCGCAAAGAATTACATTCTTTAATTATTTTTATCTTTTTGTGGAGTAGCCGTAGCAGATTCTTCTTTACTCAATTTTCTTGTTTTAGCGTTGTCATCACCGCTAGAGTTCTACTAATTTCAAAAAAATTCGTTAATAATAAATATTATATATTATTTTCACTTACCGGCATACTCTCACTACATCTTAATGAATTTATCTTTTCATGCAGTTTGATTGATTCACTGCAGAAACAAAACATTTTTTACACAAATGGCAATACTATGTGCCGTTCATTTCAATATAATATCCCAGTAACTGTCTACACCACAGCTGAATACTGAATGTGACATAGGCTTTTCTATTTATGGTTTTAATAAAATATAGATGTGTATACAAATCATGCTAATACAGGTATGCAGTTATTTGTTCATGAGGAAAAATGAAGTTGTATAAGGTGTATTAATTTGAAGAATTTACATGAATAATGGATGTAACTATCAGCATTGTTTTCTATAGCTCAAAAGTGTAGAACCTGGTTTTCTTTTGCGTCGCTCTCAGAAATAGAACTCTAATAACTACTTTAATTAACGCCAATTACAATTATTAAATAGCAATTAGAAATATGTGTTTCATTAATATTTATTATTAGAAGTAAATAATTAAAAAATACTATTATTGGTAAAATACTCATTCAATGTATTTAGCAATTCTTGGTTATTTTCCACTGCAATAAGAAAAATGAAATTAAGTTTTATTAAATAATAACAATTTTCAGTAATAAATGTAAACGCAATTAGTTTATAGAGGTAAATATTTTTTACTTACCGATTTAGAAGCCTGAATATTCTTCTTTAAATCACAGGTTCTGCGCAACGTACGACGCGCTTTGCGTATCACACTACACGCTTAGCGCTACGCTCCTCGCGTATCAAATAACCTACCAAATATTGAATGGCCGAGAAAAGCCGAAAAAGAACCGCTAAAAGCGGAGAAAATCTTCGTTATACTTTCCTCGTTGTAGTTTTCTTCTTGCAGTTTCCTAGTTATAGTTTCCTAGTTATAGTTTCCAGGTTGCAGTTTCTTTGTTATAGGTTCCTCGTTAGAATTGCCTCATTATAGTTTCTCCGTTATAGTTTCCTAGTTATAGTTTCACCGTTATAGTCCTTACGTAATAGTTTCCTCATTAAAGTTTCCTCGTTATAGTTCTTGAGTTAAAATTCTTGTTATACTTTTAGAGCTTTAGTGTTTGTACTATAGTTTTACGTTAAAGTTAATAGATGATAGTTTTTATGTATTGTTTATACATTATAATTTTTACGTTATAGTTTTTACGGTATAGTTTTAATGTTATAAACTTTACATATTCAAGTAATTAACTGGAAAATATATTGAAAATATATTAAAAATACCGGTTTATGATAATTTCTTCAATAGCCGTAAAATGCTGTGATTTGTTATCGGAGAAAGTATCAGTTGAAATGTAAAGAAGCGCCTTTATTGTTGTGTGACCTTGACCTTAAAAACCGGTATAACGATTGCTGAGTTTCCCACTGTAATGTTATCCTTACGTGTAGGTTTGTCCCTTTACAAAGAATTTGCTATTACCAAAATGAAAACTTACATTTGAACTTGTAATTGTGAAATGTTAAAATCAAAACACGTATTTTCGGTTTGTAATGTGTTTTATATTGGTGACGCTTGATGTGTGACGTATGATAAGTGAATGTAATTATAAATGGATTCAATAAAATTAAAAATTGAAAGTTTCCTAAAAATACTTTTAAAAATAATGGTAGATAACAAAAAATGTGAAAGGAAGTTGTAATACGTAAAATAGGAGTCCCCGACTGCTGTTTTTAAAAGTTAAAAAAAATATATATCTATCATTGTAGCGAACTTTGCAACTCGAGCACGGTAGTTAGATACCTTAGACCAGCGCTATTGTGATTAAAATAGACAATAATATTTGTTTCCGCTAGCTTTCATCAAATTAACTTATTTAATTTTCCTTTCAAATTTTCTTTTTACAAATGGACAACTGAAATTAAAAAGCAATAACCTTTTAGATGTAAAATTAAAAGAGCTGACTGATTGTATGCCAGGTACTACCATTATTACTGGGTTTTCCCGTATGCATTAGGTACTTTATAAGTGCTTATAACAAATTTTGAACACCAACTGGTATCTCGTTTTTATCCTTACTCATGCATCTTGACACCGTACCAGCTCTCTCCCACTTCACGTTCGTCTTTTAACTCGTGAAAAACAAATTAAGACAAAAAATAAAATAAAGAATTTACAAAAGGTTAAAGCTTTGTAAATGACGAATAATTAACCTATGCTAGGCTAAATTAAAACATTTAGAAAAATTGACCGGGTTATCTTACTCATATTAGATGTTGATGATTTAAGAAAAAATGCAATATAAATTTAAAAAAATAAGATGTAACCGGGCTTCGAATCCCGGACGAGTTGTATGGTATTCTAAGCTTTTAGTGCTGCGCTGTCAAGCTTGACTTATATTGCAATGTTTGCTATATCGTTGAACTACATATACGCCATAATAACAATTAAAATTTTTTGTGAATAATTCCCGGTCGAATGCAATTGTTCGGCCGCATTCGGTCGCATCCGTCAAATTAATTATTTAACTTTTTCTTGAAAAATAGGTTTCCTATATTAAAAAGTAAGGTGTTTTCCGATTATTAATCAATTACGAAGTCTAAAAATCTTTATTAGGTACTTTAAGGCGTTCCAATTAACCAATTTTGACAATAATTGTGACACCAAAGATTTTGATGGTACCTCCGCATCCAACCGCGAAAGTGTTCGTAATCGGCTTTTAAAAGTTCTCAAATTCTACAAATTCTACAAACTTTACTCGTAATTTGTAACCAAATTCAAGTTTTACGTCTACCACTTTGCCTTCCTGTATATTAGGCATTTTTTGGGAACCCGTTACGAATTTTGGAAACCAATTCATCGCCCTTCTTCTTTGCACCACCACGATTGGACACGTTATCGATCGTTTTGTGACTCCTATATTCGGGAAAATTTGCTTAATTTCACTATTTCGACACGGAAATTACTTTAGCGCAAAATCGCCAAATTCCGAAGAAAACGCTATTTTTCTCGTAAAGTATTCGTTTCCAGCAGAATCTCGCTTACAAGAAGTAGGACATTATTCCTAATGGACTCCTCCAGTTCTCGATCCGCCCCCTCGGAGGTAAATCCCGATTTCTTCCACATCTGCCATCTCAATTCCAGAGCGTTAGTCGGGGTGAAAGACGACTGTCAAGTTTTATAGTTATTTGATAGTTTATGCAACATACATTACATGAGATGCATATATTAACAATTAAACACACCGCAAAACAATTTAATATTTTTATTTATGGCGAAGCACATTAACAGAGTAGTACACCCTTTGATTTGCGTCATTGGTTGGGAATCTTGGTGGAAACACATTACAATAGTAATATTAGAAGAATCTTTAGCAAATAACTTCTAAGGAAATACATCATCAATCGAAAAAGACGAATCTAACCTCAAGAAGATGAAATGTAAATAAATAGAATACACAAAAATACTGTGTATTTAAATTTACATTTATATTAAAGACTACATTAATAACACTGATGCATTAGGGGATACAAAGCAAGTAAAAGCATTCATTATAGTATAAGCATTGCATAAGCTGGATATTCTTAGTATTTAACATACTACAAAATCTCCAATAATATTCTTTATGGTAGATCACATTTAACAGTAGCGATAGCCAATTGATCTATTCTATGTCATAAGTTGCTGTAAACACATTCACACCGTATTACCTAACGATTGTTTACCAAAGAAGAACCACTACAAGAACTGTATTTTACGAAACATATTTAATGGCTTCTCATAACGTCAGGAAAAGTATCTTATATTGCTATACATTAGCTAAATGAACTACAAACATAAGTGGATGTTATTATGAATCAATTTTTATAAGTAGCACATCTACAAAAACGAACGATACAACTGGAAGTTACGTAATTGTTAAAAACACATTTCTTCTTAGCGTATTCGTAATGAAATGAAATTCCACTCACAACCTCATAAACAAACTTTACATGAGTGGGGTATTTCAGGCTAGGTTACTGTTAAAAACAGATACTACTATTAAAAAATACAAATTACTTAATACGCATATCAGAACAGCCTGCAATTGTTTTAGCAGCGAAATAAGAACAAACGATGAATGACTAGGGACCGTTTAGGCGCAACCAATCTCAAGGTTAACATACAATGTCGTTAACTGTTTTTCATTACATCATTTCAACTTGTGAAAATTAACATCTATCGATGTAAATTTTGAAAACATTCAAAATTTACTATCACCCTGAAAATTACTAAGTATTAATCAACATTAGCCTTAATTCCTTTATATCGATTGGCGCTAGTTACATATCCCCCAAATTAATATATATATATATATATATATATATATATATATATATATATATTTCAATGCAACTATTAAATCTTAAGAAATATATTGTTTTGTTACATTGTATAATTAAAGGACACATTATAAAAGGTTAATGAAAGTTCATAATCAGACGTGAGAAAGGAAGCAACTACTTTGTATTCCAGACGAATCACAATACTGCAGGTGCAGCTCAAAATAGATTATAAGAAAGCAATTGTTAGAATTAAGATTACTGAGAAGTAATACAGTGTATTTTGTCAAAAAGTAGTAGACATGAGATCTGCATTTTCCACAAGTGATGTAAGAGCAGAGATTGCATAAATATCCTGAGAAGCCCATGATGGCCACACAGTCTTAGAACTTCAAACTTTAGCTTTGTTGGTTGTTCAAGCTACTCACAGTAATTTGAATTATTAATTATTGATTTATTAACATCAGGTATTTTGGTCAATTTCTATTACTTAACGTTTAGTGAATATAAACGTCTACGTCGTTGTAACAGAAATAAGTTTTTTTTTGTAATTAGACAATTAAAAATGAAATTAATAGAAGAGTTTTTGGCGACGAAACTTTGTAAAAAGGGTCTCGCAAAGGCCCGAAACCTAGCTGGCGCAGTCGATCCTAGGTTTCCAGAAGGACACTAGCGAATCAAAAATCGAGGAACTGGCGGTTGTAAATTTTAATTCTTTAACTTTAACTTTAACTTTTATAAACAAGGTGACGCTGAACGCAATGTCTGGCATCTACGCCTACTACCGAGTAAGCTGACGGGCAGAGCATTAACATTGATTGCAAGCCGCGATGACCTCACAGAATGGAACGATTACAAGCGGATATTAATAGCGTATTTCGGAGACCAACGGAATATCAGGGACTTAATAAATTTACGCATGGAAACTAATCAATCTCCATATCAATTTGGTATAAGATGTCAGAACCTACGAAGTTTATAATTAACCAAACTAAAACTCGATGAACCCGACCAAAACATACGCTTAATAAAGACAAAGATGTTCGACAAAATGGCGCTAGACATCTACATCAACGCGTTGCCCGAACGTTTATTAGATAAAATAAGTTTTCAACTTTCCCAAAACTTAGAGGAAGCAATGAAGATGATTGTAGAGAAAGAAAACATGATGTACTGCAGGAATAGAATTTATAATCCTAACGCAAATAAAAACTACTCACCGATTAAAACGATACAAGCGGCAAGACAAATACCAACACAACCGAAATTTACACCACTTAACGCATCAAACCCGCGAATTAACAATCCAAAGTTTAAAACACAAATTTCAACAACCAATTTCCAAAGCAAACAGTAAATTCAACTTTTACAAAACCCACATCAAAGTTTAATCAAAACGTAAATCAACCAAGGCAAACATTCGGCGCAAATGCCAACAGAAACACACCGATGACGAGTAATAACAACAACCCCAATAATTATTACAAACCAACTCTATGGACACTTCATCTGGTAACACCAGACCGAATACTAAAATATCTCAAATTAGACCCGATTACACCCAAAAACGGAACTTCACTTTCGAGTAACTATTCCACAAAGAAGTGGAAGATTTTGATAACCAAGACACGGATAATTATGCAAACCCCGGTAGGGACAAGAAAACAAATCGTGCAGAAAGTTATAAATGCAACAACCCTTATAAAAATACGAAGAGGATGATGAAGAACATGCGTGTTCAAATTTTCAGTTGGACAGATTCAAATACGATCAGGCGTAATAAATCTAAACATTATTCAACAAATTTTACCTTATATAGAAATACCTCATGCGGAACTTAAATTATTAATCGATACAGGATCTTCAAAAAACTTAGTCAGCTTCAAAACCGTACAGAAACATTATCTAGATTTTGTAGAAAGAGAACCTTTTAAAATCAAAACAGCACATACAACGACATTACACCAATTTATTGCAAACATATCTTTACCAATAGCCTTTAAAGTAAAAATGAAACAAATTTTTCATCTTTGAATTTAACGATAAGAATGTCGGATTAATAAGCATGGTTCTTCTAAGAAAATTAGGAGCAAATATTGAGTTAAAGGACCTAGTATTAAGCACGAAATACTGATAAATTCCAAATAAATTCCAAAACAGTAACATTCGAACCCATCAAAAATACACAATCGAACCCAGGACAGAAAAACAAATAAAAGTTTTAGTAAATACAAAAAACGACATAAGAATTATAAATCACATGTCATTTCAACCAGGAGTAGAAACACTCACCGCGTTAGTACAAATAAAGGACAACTACGCCACTACGACAATTTTGAACTCAAACGATTACCCCATAGAAGTATCATTAACAAAACCAATAGACATAGAAGAAGTGAGCTTTAGCGAGATGGAAATCGGCGAAGACTAGAAAACAATTCCAACCCTACAGAACACGATAGAATGCTAAAAGAAAATTTAATTAACATTCGTTTTAATAATGATATTAATACCGAAGAGGAGAGAGTAATTAAAGACCTATGTTTCGAATACCGAGATATATTCCATTGTGAAGGAATACCCATAACTTTCACCAACACAGTCAAGTAACATTGAACTAACAGATGATAAACCGATTTTCACCAAAGCGTATAGACTACCCTAAACAGGTCAAGAAGAAGCAGATAGACAGGTAGCAGACTCTTACAGCAAGACATCATCCAACATTCGAATTCACCATGGAGCAGACCCGTATTAATTGTACCGAAGAAATTAGATGCCTCAGGCAAACGCAAATATCGAATGGTTATCGAATACAGAAAACTCAAAGAGAAGACTGTAGACGATAAATACCCACTACCGAATATTACAGAAATTTTAGACAAACTAGGAAAGTGTCAATATTTTTTGTAATTAAACAATTAAAAATAAAATTGACAGAAGAGTTTTTGGCGACAAAACTTTTTAAAAAGAAGCTCCCAAAGACCCAAAACCTATCTTGCTTTCAATTACAATTTTTGGAAACGTTTTTTAAATACGTCCAAAATCGGCAGTGACCCGCCTTTTTTGTAAGTGGTAATATGCTATATTAAAAATAAAAAAATTTGATCAAGTGTGCCAAAATGAACCGTCACCCTTTTTTTCTTTGTCAATCTTTCGTTTTACTTGTAGAAATATTTTTATTACCTATTTCTATAATATTATGCAACAAGACCTCTATAGGAAGTTTTAAAGTTACAACTGAGACAGTGGTACATTATTCAGACGAAAATTGTTCTAGAATCGACGACTTAAGAAAATTGTTACAAATTTTAATAGACTAAGTATATGCTACAATTTAGATGATTTAAACTAGTGAAGTTATAATCATTTTATTTTACCTTCAATTTCCAATGGCTATCCTAGCAAATTTTTTTGTTGCACGTTTAGTATTTTACATATGTTGAAATTATTAGTGGTGAATCTGTTAATCATCACTTTAATAACGAAAACCACACTTTCTTAGATAAAGACACTAAATAATGCAAAACTGTTCTCATGTTCATGTCGCTTAGACAAAGAAACAACTTTCAACTAACAATACGCACTAAGAAGGGAAGCCACCAAATGAATTTCAAAGTGCGTAGCTTGACTCCACATAATTACGGTTTGCTTATGTATTTTTTTGCTTGCGTGCTCAACGACATTCCAGTTTTAATGCTTATAAAATTTTAATGAAGCGTTTAAGGTAGCAATATCAAACCAAAGCCCGCTAAAAATATAACAAGCTCAGAAGGGAGCGAACTCACTTCTTCCTAATTTAATTCCGAAAAATTATTACATTTGTTGGTGAATATAAGTCTAAATTAACTAACTTAATAACGTTTTTTTCAATAAGATCTTCTTCATAACATGGCCCTTTCACAGGGAATTGTTCTGCTACTTATTAGACGAGATACGTCATCTCTCAGTCAGATGTTATACATTTCAAAGGAGACACTGACATAATGATAATATAACTTATAGTTGTATTCTCTCTTGCGTGAATCAATTTGAAAAGAACTGGGAACGTAACTGAACAGGTACAGAAAGTATATAGGTGTTTGCATGTAAAATACAAATGAAAGTTTCCAAATAAGAAAAATAACTTATAGAGTATCCCAAATAATAAGAAAAAGCCTGTTAACATAGGTACGGGACGCATTAGACATTCTGTATACGTATATAGCACCTAGCGCAATGATATCGGTCAGATTTGAATTTCAAACCAATTTTACTTCGAGTGCGAATGCTATCTACGGAATGTACAACGGTGATAAATTGACATAAAAAATAACAATATGCGTTATAGACACGGCGTGGCTGGACTGGCTAGATTGTCGATTGCTTTCTTGTAAGCCGTGTAACCGTCCTGTTACCTAAGAGGGATAAAACTTCCAGAAAGAAAAATAAAAACAAGTTCCTAGTTAATAGTTTTATTAATATGACTACACTACAACAGGAAACGCCTGCCTCTGTCAGCACCTCCAAATAATCTAGAGAGCAGTATTTTAAGAATTTTTACACTTATGAAATAAACTTATGCATAACACTTTCAAATACAAAACACGTTCGCACATACCCTTTCCGCTCGTTGCGTCCTTTGCACCATCCTCTGGTACCAATTGATTCTTTTTTTATAGTTGTAATTTCTGCTTGAGCATCACTTAATCTTATTACCACTCCATACTGGACAAGCATTCCATATCGCCAAACCAAATTTTTAAGTTAAGGTTAATCACATAAATTACACGTACTAACGTATTTATTATACGTGTGGTCTGTTCAACAACCTCTCACCATAGAACATCTATAACCCTACGGGATCGAATGTAATCCTCCATGTTAATAAGAATGACAAGGCAAAGCACCATCTATACGTCTAGGAAGAAAAGTAAAATTAAAGATGGCGGGCATGGCACCAATTTTAAATTTTATAGGTTTAAAACTACCCTTCAAATGAAATACAATCACAAAATTGATCAAGTTCAAATGCTAAGATTACTTATATAAGTATGTTCTGAACATTAAAATCATTTAATGTTCAAAATATAGTAAAATAAGTACTATGAAGCATGGAACTTGACCATTTTATGAATAGTATTTCATCTGAACAAAAAAAATTAATTTTTGTAATGTTATTTAATTAATATTACCTTTTTCTTGTGTAAAATAGGATACTTAATACTGAGAAGACATAAATACAACTTTGGTATCATTATTATATTCAAATGTATTGTACATGAAACATTTAGAAATCTATCATTAACAATAGAATATGCAGTAGAGAAAATTATACAATATATTAGATAATCAACACCAAATTTCTAAAATATTGAGAACAATAACATAAAAGCAGATACACTAAATTCTTGCATCAAAACTTAAAATAAAGCAGCAAGCTCTCCTACTTTGTTGTCAATATTTAATCTGCCCTGCTTAGTTCAAATGTGTTGTCTGTACAACTTTGAGAATTTTACTTAAGGCATTTCAGTTGTTTATTACATGAGCTTATATGCTTTATATCCTAAGATTACACAACTTTAAGTTTGTTCTAAATGCAAACTGAAATCACAAAAACTTTTACATTGCTTAGTTAAAATGCCCAGTTTGCAATAATAAATACCTATGGGCTATGTTGACTAAGCATATTTAAGTTAAAACTTACAACATATACTTAGGTAAACCATATTATCATAAAATTAGTTAGCTAGAACAGTTCTTATATATTTAATTCAGATGCGACACATTTACAATAAAACCTGTCTCACCCTCTTTTGAATTTCTTTATTATATCAGCACTGTTAGAAAAATCTACATGGATCCTTGTTTGTTAGCAATCTAATATCTGTGCAATTTAAAATAAATTCCAAGTATTATACTCTCCCTGTCCCATAATAATAGTGACAAGTATAAAATATTTCAGTATAAATATTAAGCCAATAGTGAAAATCTAGTTGCAATTGTCCAGTTCTTGGTGTCGCAAAAGAAAAACAAAAAGTTGCAAAAGGAGCAATTACGTTGGCTGCAAAACAATATATGTGCAACAGATATATGTCAGGACCAATGTGGATTCTTTGAAAAAATTAAACTGTGAACGTAAATGCAACGATTAAAGAGAAAACTTAGACATATTTCTCTTAGCAGAAGAGGCATCATCAGATCAACAGCATATGACATTGAAGTTCCCAAATTTACAATATTCTGAGTCTACGTTGGGTTCGTTTTTAAAAGATATTGTACTAGCATCATATGCACTACAAGAGAAAAATACTTTGGTACAAAAATTCCTGTCAGATAATTGTTTAAACACAATTTTCTGTCTGCAAAGATGTTTAAGTATAGATTTGACAAAACCCAAACATCCTGGTACTGAGACGAATAAGAGCGGTTGTTGGTAAAAGTTTTATCCATTATTCCTAGAAACAAAAAATTAGAGGAGAACAAAATTGTTGAATTACTTATGCAAAGCTAAAGTATTTTTGATGAAGAATTCCTAATAGTATTATTCAATGCATTGCTGTTTACTGCTTCAGGTTATAACAAGCAATGGCATTTACTAAAAATCAAAAATCTTCTCTAAAAACAAACATTTTTTACAGAAAAACCGATTTAACTATAATTAATACATATTACTTAGTTTGTCAACAAACTAAGCAACATGTAATCCTTGGATATTATTAGGATCAATTCAATTGCAAATATTAATTCTTTTGATATGTGATAAATTTGCAAACCTCTATTAAGTTATTGTTATTATTTTAACGGGAAATCATTTAAATTACTGACAAAAAAGACACTAATGATGACTAACGTCAAAAATGCATTGTATTATATCACTTTAATTATAAAAAAATGTGCACAAAAAGTACTCCTTTCAATCCCATTATAGTTATAAATTCAAACAAGATTGTTATAGTCGATGCACTCAATAAACATCTTATAAATAAGTATAGTATCTTAATTATGTTGCGATATTAGTCGTGAAATGGTCAGTGATTTTGTACTAGATATGCCAAAAACTAACGCCAATTAAGCATGAATTATTAGTACAATAATATTTATCTGTGCATGATCTGTTATTTTAGTACTTTTGTGGTCCAAAGTCTTCAAATCATTTGACTATATCGATGTGGGAATTATATTTCAAATTAGCAGAAATCATCAAGTCAAAGAGTAACAAGCAAAGTTTTTCCGGTTTCTTCCAAGACTCAGAATATATATGTGATTACCCCAGATTTATTTGAAATACTAGGTATATAGTATCATCAACGTTACTCGTAATGGAAATGAAAACAGTCGAGAAAGCAACCTATAACACGGATACACTTTGTTTAAATAAGCCATAAGTTTATCATTAAGGGTAAACGTATGCCTTTTTGGTTATTTATTAACACAATGCAATTGATTTTTAAAAAGTTTTTGGCTACTTAATTCCCATTTATAGTGTATTTTTCAAACCATTCAATTTTTGTAAGTAGATCAGCTATCTTTAGTCTTGATATACCCAAGTTTCTTTTACATTAACCAACCTTGTCTTCTAATTATTGTGATCTGCTTATAGAGAAACTTCTTTTTTGCTATCAAAGTGAATAATTTTCTAACTTTATAGGCTTTTAAACAGATAGTGGCAACTGCAGGCGATAACATTGGAGTTGCATCAACATTTCCCCGTTCTAAAATAGCAGCAGTTGATGCCCATGTTCTGCAGTGGAAGGCAGAGAATAGAATAGCTATGTTGTCTACACATATAACTAATAGCATAACTACAAGTAGCATCAGCTTGGAAAGCATCTGTCGCAGAATGCAACTGTTCTGAAATTATAAATACAAATAAGCTATAGGTATTATAAGAATATTCTATATATTTATAGTTACCAATACAAACATGAAAGTAACATTAATACTAACATTAAAAGTCAGTATTTCTATTTTAAAAACTACTACTTAAATTATATATTGCAAGAAATACAGTACTCACTTGCTAAAAAATAGTAGGATATAGGAAGTTTTTTTTTTTCAAAATTCAATTCGATCCAAAGTCTTCCTGAACGAAATGCTTTTAACAAATTCTGAAAGCTTCATAGATTTCTTTCTGAGTTAAATCATTTTAGCGTGGGTTGTTAATAATCCTCAACCACTTTTGAAACATCTCAGAGCGATTTTTTTGGTTTCATTAAGCTATGTGAACTATGCTGAGTGATTGAAAATCTGCAATGCAGCAGCCAGCTTTTTGCATTGCTAAAATATCGTAAAAGTATGAGTTGATAACAATTTCAGCTGAACACATATTTCTAACATTACTGCAGTTAACAAATTTTTTTGGGGAATAGACAGTAAGTTGTACACATTGTTTATTGTAGTAACAACTTTTTTAAAAATACACATATTATAGGTGTAAGATAATTGCTATACTTACCTATAATTAAATAAAATCGAGAGCAAATCACAAGGAAACTACTCAATTACCACTAAAAAAGAAAACATTGATAATATGTACTTGATCAATAAGAACACGCTCTAAATTAGTTATAAAACAAAACTATCAACAATGTAATTTGATAAATAAAAATAAACAGTCCAGTCAGCTGATAGATTTATAATAATACCCATATGCAGGGGTATGGCAATTCTTTGTAAACATAGAATATCTATAACCCTACGGGACAAACAAATGACCTTGAACGTTACTTATTACCCCAAGTGGTATCTATCGACAAGGAAGAAAAGTAGCGCACGGCGGTCATGACAGTTTTATTGTCGGTATCCCAGATTACATACCCTGCCTCTCACCGAGTCGCTTTTTCCTCTCGCAAATTCTGCTTCAAAACAGGTATAAACCACCCTGCTTGTCCCAACAGCCACATTCCTTTTGTGTGACGTTGCCTTGTACCGTTACAGCAGTCATCAATGTTGCAACGAGTGTACCATCGTCCCATAAATATTAGGAAAAAACACCAGGAAAATAGACAGCAAATATGTTAAATAAGAGATGCAAAAACGACGTGTAGTTAATTCTAGCCTTCATGGATTATAGGTTGCTAAACATCCTATTTTATTTTATCGGGCTATTTAAATTGTTTACCTTATAATTAATATTAGCTAAGAAAGTCGTAAATAACAAATGTAACTTCTACAATTGCACCTTTTGCTCACATTTAAATTAAAACAATTTTGGTCTAAAAATATTTTCATAAAGTTTATAGTGCTAAAAATTCTTCAGAATCAAAGTGCAAAAAATTTTTACAAACCCTGTTTTCTCATAACCGATTAGATACCTTTCATTTTTACTTTTGCAGTTTAGAGTAAATTAGATAACGTTTAGTTTGAGCCTTTGCATTAAAAACCCCATTCTGATCTATGGCAGGCTGTGGATTATCCACAAATGTATAGAATAATTCCATTGCATTTTTAAGTAAAATATTTGATTTTAATCAGAGCAATAATTAATTATGAAGAGCAATGAAATATTGCTAAAATGTCTCATATCTGAAAACTGACTTTGTATTACATTAAAATTGTGTTTTTATTGGATAATTAAAAATTTTTTTATTTGAAAGCAATAAATATATATTTATCAGCAATAAACACTTTTGTCAATGTGTACCGACTACCTCAAACAATTATTGCCTTTACTTTAATATTGATTCTGCAAATACTACAAAACCTTGATTAAAACTAAGAAATTATTATGAAAAATTAATTTGTGTTCTTAAAAGTTCTTATAGATGTCCTGTTATTTTAGATAGATATTTGCTTTTAAATTTTAAATTTTCTGAATTGAGATTGATGCGCATCATATTTGAAAAAATAAATGTGTTGCATATAGCCTTCTCTTAATTTGTTTGCCTCATTCCAGCATTGCATCGAATGAGTAGACTTTTCTATACAGCACTTACGTGCTGATTTGTAAGGAAATTTTTTTTAAATTTAAGACTAATTTTTACATCATATATGAATTTGATTAAATATATACGAAATGAGACTGTTACGGGGAAATTTGATATTATGCACAATTAGACAAATTATGGAAGATAGGCTTGTAACAAATATAGAGTTTTAAATCGTAGGCTAACTATAGCGTGTAGGTTCTCTAAATATTGAAATTATGATAAAATGCCAAAATAAAGAAATACATTATTAATAGAAAAATAATGTACCCACCAGTTGAAAATATCTTACCTGAATGAGAGCTAATTGTAAAACTTAATCTTCACCTTGTAAAACTTGCAGATTTTATTTTACATTTACTTGAAAAATGCAAAATATAAATATGTATATTATTGTATTGTACATATTATAATGTAAGTAATATTACAGGATTTAAATACTGAGTTAAATTATACCTAATTTTTAATTATTAACATTAATTCAAATTGTCCGTTCTGAATAGACCTGCACCTTGAAGAAGTTCTGTATTACTAGAATGGGTAGAAAGGCTTGAGCGTTCCAGTGATTTAAAGAGCCGAAATGTAGGTTTCACCGAATTTGTGGGGTCTTTAGTGAGGAACTAAACTAAAACAGGTCTCCGAAACAGGGTAGCAGCTCTCTCGGTACTTAAGAGTGGCAGAGAACATAGGAGTCGGTATAGCATTCTAAGACACACTACCGCGATGTGGAAGGTAACGACAACATTACCTCTCAAGTACACATTATAATTTGAATAAGGACCACTATACTTGCGGCCACGTCCCCAATGCTCCACCCGAAGGTACTACATTGGGATCCCAACTACACAGCGTACTTAAATTGATATTAAAGATGATGATACTCTGGCGTAAATAATTCCGGAGTTAAAATAATTCCCCATTCGAATCTCCGGGAGGGCAGTACTCCGGGGGATGTGATTGAAAACTATAAAAAAAGAAAGTCGTGAACATTCTGCGAGTCGGAGCGTAGAAGGTCAGAAGTATGAAACACGTAGATAAGCTAGGGAACTTGAAAATTGAAATGGATAAGTTAGCATTAGACATAGTAGGGATCAGTGGAGTTCGGTGGCCAGAGACGGGGGATTTTTAGAGCGGATATTTTAGGGTAATTCACACAGGATCAGAGGAAAGAAATTCGGGTCCGGGAATAGTTATAAGAAAAAAGATAGGACACTTTGTAGAAAACTATCTGCAAATGAACGAAAGAGTGATCATGGTTAGATTAGAATTTAAACCGGTTAATACAGTAATAATACAAGTATACATGCCCACCTCTAGCTACAGCAAGGAAGAGGCAGAAGCGACCTACAAAAATATCAAAGACATACTAAGATACCAAAAAGGCGTGAAAATTTAATAATTACGGGGGACTTTAATGCAGTGGTAGGTGAGGGTAGGGAAGGTGTGGTGGTAGGTTTATTTGGTTTAGGCACGAGAAGCGTCAGAGGAAATAGGCGTGTAGAATTTTAAAACAAGAACAATTTAAACAAAACAAACTTATTATTTCAACATCATGCTAGAAGACGATATAGAAGACAATTCACGTGGCAGGTGCCAGGAGATATAGAAGATATGAAATATTCGGGTTAGATAACGGTTTAGGAATCAAATAAGAGACTGTAGAAGCTACCCAAAGCAGATATAGACACTGGCCACAACATCTTAATTATAAAGGCCGCTCTTAAAATTAAAAATTTAAAAAAAAGAAACGGAAAAGGCACTTTAACTTTGAGAAACTAAATGATAAAAATATCCACGAAAGATTTGAAAAAAGTCAAATGAATTGCTGAAAGGTACCGAGAAGTTTCTTACACTAAGAAAGTGGAAACATAATGGAGTAACATTAAATTCAGCTTAAACATGGCAGCCAGAGACATTCTGAGGTGTACACAAAAAAGAAACCATGGATAACAAAGGATATCCTGAATTGAATAGAAGAAAGACGAAAATACAAAAATAAATCAGACGAAACAGGAAAACTGAGATACAAAGTCATAAAATGAAAAATTATTCACAAATGCAGGAAAGCTAAAGATCAATGGATTGATGAAAAGTGCAAAGATGTACAAACTAAGATGGAAATAAAAAAGACAGACGAAACATACAAACTAATTATAATGAATTTTAGGGATATAATACCGTATATTAAAAATATAAAGAGCGCGGACGGAGACATCATTATAGAAAATGTAGCGAAAGCGGTTAGATGGCAAGAATATATAGTGAATTTATATGCAGAAAAGGACTAACAGCACTAGAACAGGAATCAGACATTGAAAACGATGACTTGGGATGTGCTATAATTATGTTTAAAAAACCTGAAAAATGTTAAAGCACCGTCTGCAGATAAGGTGCAAGCAGAAACTCTAAAATCCGCTGGACAACCAATAACAGAACGTCTCTTCCAACTTGTATGCTATATGTATGAGACAGGCTATACCAAAAAAGATAGAAACTGATAGATGTTAAAATTTTCCAACAATAAGTTTGACAGCGGATGTGCCAA
This sequence comes from Platerodrilus igneus, assembly GCA_036346225.1. Lineage (NCBI taxonomy): Eukaryota > Metazoa > Arthropoda > Insecta > Coleoptera > Lycidae > Platerodrilus > Platerodrilus igneus. The sequence continues at coordinate 13,088,326 of JARFIW010000791.1, forward strand.
AAATATTAACTAGAATTGTACAAAGTCGTATCGAAAACCCGGTGAAGATCAATTTGGGTTTAGGCAAAAAAGTGGAACACGGAGTCCATTTTAGCTTTGAGGGTGACAACGAAGACGACAATAGAAAAAAAGAAAGCGTGTATACGGGAATTGTAGATCTAAGAAAAGCATTCGACAATGTAAAGTGGAAAAAATGTTCGAAGTACTCAAAAGGATTGGAATGAGTTTTTAGAGATATGAGGATAGTACAGAGCTTATACAAAGCGCAAACAGCGGCAACAGAATTAGAAAGGAACATAGAAAAGTAGATATTAGGAAAGAAGTAAAACAGGGAAGCGCCCTATCCCTATAATTTTTAACGTGTTTATCGAAGAGGTAATTATGACTGTCAAATGCAGGAAGACATTTGGAATTACTATGCAGGGACAAAAAATTGATATTCTTGGATTTGCAGATGATATAGCGGTATTCGCATTTAGCAAGGAAGAACTAGAAGCAGCTCCTAATAAAATGGAGACAGTTCTAACTGAGAGATACGGTATGAAAATTAACAGAAACATAACTAAATTACTAGTATGTAAAAGAGCAGAAAATAATTCAAAAATTAAAATACACATAGGACACGAGAACTTACAAGAGGTTAAGAATTTCTGCTAGCTAGGCAGCCAAATAACAGAAGATGAAAAAAAAACGCTAAAGATATAAAACAAAGGCTAGCACAAGGTCGTTCTACAGTTAACAAGAAAAAGCAATTACTGTTTTCAAAAACAACAAACATAGAAACAAGAAAAAGATTGCACAAAGCATATGTGTGGAGTACAGCACTGTATGGCTGCGAAACTTGGACAGAAGGAGAGGCGGACAGGTAATAGGTAGAAGCTTTTGAAATGTTGTGCTACAGACGTATGATAAAGATATTGCCGACAAACAAATTTAAGGACAAAAAGGTTCTAGAAATGGTAGGGGAACAAAGAAATATTTGGAAAACAGTAAAAAATACGAGAGATAAAATGATAGGCCACATACTCAGGCATAAGGGAATAGTGCAGATTATATTAGAAGCAGAGAGGGGAAAAAGGAGAGGTAGAGGTAAACATAGGTTAGACTATTGCACACAGATAGTCAAAGATGTAGGCTGTGGTAATTTTAAGGAAATGTCCAAGCTAGCTCAGAATCGAAATCAAAAGAGGTACACGTCCAACCAGTTCCAAGACAGGATACCTTGTGACCGCAAAAAATAATAGTACTTAAACCTGATGATTATTATAAGCAACTGCAGGTGTTGATTTTGCAATATCCTCAACTAATGCGTAAAGATGGCATTATTCTATGCCATATACAGCAAATGAAACGCACATTTTATGCACAGAAAGTGCTTTTTTATGGTAATTAATAATTCAAGGTGAATGCATTTATATTTATAATACGTTTGAAAATGAGCGATTTACATTCGCATGTAATGCGCTTTAAGGTATCTCAAGAGTAATTATTTTTACATATACGGCTGTCTTAACGAGTTAAAATTGGGGCTCTTAAATACACGAGAAGTGTGTTTTGCTTTTACGCACGTACTTTTATACACAAAATTATTTATTCTATGCAAGGAAAGTGCATTTTTATAATAAACAAATACCTTTGTATTTATCTTAGAGTGATTATTTACAAGCACAAAATTGTGATTTTGCTTTGCACATTAATGACTATGCATTTAAAATACGCTTATATTATTCAGGGTGGAACAGTTAATTTTAGGAAATTTCTACTTTTTCCGGTTTGTTCTCTATTTGGTGAACTTTATTCGTAAGCTAAGTATATATATATATATATATATATATATATATATATATATATATATATATATATATATATATAATTAAGATGAAATAATAACTTAGACTTTGATGCAAAGCCCAAATGATCATTTCAAATCGAGCTAGTAATTGAAAGAAGGAAAATATAAGGTCTTGGACAGAATTTGAACTTGCATCTCAGTTTTGCGGGAACTGTGCGTTAACCAATTACGCCACCGAGACCGATGACTATAATTGAGAAATTTACAAATCTAAATCGTGTACAGAACCATATATAAACCTAACTTTCAATTACGTTTAGCATTTTTGTCAATATATCTAACATTGTCAAGTTTTTGACTTATGTCAGATATAGACAGGAAGTAACGCTCAATACTACGGCTATAAGCCAAGTATTAATATATAAATATTTTAGGTAGTTTTTTTTACACAAGATAAGTTAATAAAATTTAAAACTCTTAAAGCGTTATTTTGGAATGTATATTTTATTTGTGATATTATACACACAGAAAAATAATTAAGTATGCGTTTGCCTTCTTTATGGTTAATGTGTATACTAATAGAGTACAGCATAATTAAATAATTAATTAAAGCTTCAGTTGACTTCTTAACGGTTTTGCAAATTTAAAAAGTTTTGCATCTTTATAATTATAAAAAAAGATTGGTTCGGATGAGAACTAAAACGTATTCTAACTTATATTTTACACACAAAATTTATTTAGTAATTTAACTAATGAGCACTTTGCTAATAAATTCAATAGCTTTGTATTATATCTCTTAGTATTTAAAACTCAGTATCTCTCAACGATTAATTTGCGCCAGATTTAAAGTTTTATATTCGTTATATGATTTTTTCACAGTACATCACTAATGCAATAAACTGAAGTTTAATCATATATTTAATAAGGGGCTTGTCTTTTACTAGCAAAGAAGTATGCTTATTTTATACAGGGTAGAACCATTAAATATTCGGAAATTTTAATTTTTCCGGTTTCTTTTTATTTGAGTAGGTTTTATTTATAGAATTTGGGTTTCAATGACCTCTTTTATCACATCAATTTGTTTTGTATTTATAACGTGCTCTTCGTTTCTTTCTATTTATACTTGTTTTTTCGTTTTCTTCAGCAAAATCATTTTCTGTAATTTTTGTTCCATTTCATTCCCATTTTGGAAATTTAATCAACTATACAGCTTTCTCCTATAAATAATTGAAACTTGCATTTTTAGTTTTATTCTGCCAACAATATCATCTGATTTACTTTAGCATTTAGTTGACTGAATATTACGCTGCAGCAGCAAGGGATACTAAAACTAAATCTTGCAGCATCTAAGCAGTGACAGAAGTGACAGCACATACTTTATCAGCAGCAGTAACAAAAATTACAGTTTGGAAATACTGCAATCACAAAAAGATTCATCTACTGAAAAAATCCTACTTGGCAAAAATTTTGCGTACGCCTTTACTTTTATATTACAAATAATGTGTCAAAAATTTCCACCGATATATTGCTTTCGTGCCAAATGTTCGTGAAGTTGGTTTTTTGTAAGTCTCTTGATACCTGTGTATCCGTTAGCTTTTTGATTATTTTAGAAGATAAAGATTAAAAAAAAGCTCTTTAAAACGTGTTACATACATATTTTACGTTATACTAGCCGTTTTCGCACTATACGCCAGTAAAGCGCAGGGTATCGGTGCATTCGTTTTCACACTACCTTAGAGGTTGAGGTGTATCTTGTTTGTTCATGATTTTCCCAAGCCATAATCAACGAATCTGCTTATTTTAGTGATTTCTACAGCTCATCTTTAACCTCGTTCTCTGGCCACTTTTACACATTTTCGTCCTCTGTCATCTCTGCCGAATTCTTGTCCTTTGTCACACGTTCCTCCAGTTTCACGTAGTCTAACAACTCAAATATACATTGCTTCTCTTGTATATCGTGGTTACTTTCTTCCCCAAAATTTTCTTTCGCATCTGTTATATTTTGTGTCAAGAGGTCAAGAGGTTAACAGGCTCAATCGCTTTATATTCTCTTATCCTGAATATTTTCTTCCCTTAAGACGTGATTGACCTTGACATGGACATAAACTATTGCACAGGACTGTCCAAGTATAGTAAGAAATGGCATTTAACGATGCAGGTAGCAATAATCTTAATAGGCTCCAAAACGTTAGTATTTATGGTCAATCCTCATTTTTCAGAATATAAATCATAACCAAGCCAATTCTGTATGTGGTAGTATACTCTGATTGGATGTTGGCGTGCTGTTGCGACAACAGGCGGACGTAACGGCAATTTCACTGCGCTGTTAAATCTTATTGATTTTGCAAATATCATGTATCTATAGTTTTTAATGGTTAATTGTGCCCTCTGGACTGCATAGATTGTTAGAAGCATGCGTAATCCATTTTCCAAAATTGTCTCTACTGTTCAATTTTCCTGCCTTAAAACTTCCACAAATTGATTTGCTCTTTCACTGGTGTATGTGAAAAAAAGGCATTCTGGTTTGAAGGCACGTCTTATTAGAACAACTAGTAGATCTGCAGCTTCTCTAACGATAACGGTTCAGTGTCACTTGCATTGCTTCGTTAAAAATGAATTCTACCGATCCAGGAATTGAAGCAGTACATAGAAGCTGTTCCATTTATTTTATATTCTTGCTATGGTCACTGTATCCATCAAACACAGGGGCGACCGACGATTGAAACACAAGGCTAAAATAATGCGGTTGGACAAAGTTATTGTAATATCTGGGGTCATTTTAACAGCAGACAACATCGTGTTTTGATGAATTGAAGTGTATTGTATATGTATTTACAGTTATCAGTGGCACAACATAGTTTTTTGTCGAGACTAAATGCGTTACACACCTTGCAGCAACATCCAGCTGTGTGTTATGTAATGAATCGTTGGTAGTACGCAAAAGACCTATATAGTCGTTTTTGTCGAAAATTTTCCCTACGACTTACAAAATGCTAGATATATGAAAAATCAAGGAGTTTATAACCCTTAATCTTGAAAAACTTGGAAAACTAGAGAAGTTGTTAACATAAACCGAACTGCAATGCATTTACAAAGTTATTTAGGGCACTTTTATTTGGGATAGGGAATAATCCTCAAAATTAACGTGTGGTGGTTGGTGAAAATCTAGAGCTTCGAGGAGAAAATTAATACGCAAGGGTGCCTTACATATTCCCTAAAACTAACTGTTGCAAATAAGCACGTATATATTAACCTCATCCTGCACGATGTGATATTCATGTCCTATCAATCATGAATATCTGTCACGGAATTTAAAGCAAGGTGTGGAAGCATAGATACGCTTTTTGTGTAAATTACATTCTTGGTACGCTCCAATAAAGTTATCACGTGCACAGAAGAGATAAATATCCTATTCTTTTGTAGCCAATATACAGTATAAAGATTGATCAAAATCTATTTCTTATTCGTTTCTCGTAGTACAAAATATCAAACGTATTTAGAAACCCAAAATATAGATATTTTATATGTCTTTGTTTCCCGTAAGCTTCACTTGTAAAAATATAGAACACAGAGTTAGAATTATTGCGCTGTCCTACGAAAGCAATAACGAGCAAATAAAGACATTTGTACTGACACTCCTTTCGTTATGAATAATTGCAAAACGGAAAACTAAAGAAGCGATATATCACTCACAAAATTAGCCTCAAATTTAGAAATATTTTGTACGTTTCTACAGAACAAAGCATTGCGTGTATAAAATTGTAGCACATAGAAATAGCTCTAAAAGCAGGATCTTATCATAAAAGCGTGTAATAAATGCTACTCTGCATTAATAGAGACCACTCTAAAGCAGCAATCCTTTCATCTTTGATGTGGACCAACTTTATATAGTGTTTGTAGCTAATCCCAGTGGTTGTTTCTAATATGGAGCAACAATGCACCGTCTAAATTAAAGTAAACAATTTTGTCCCCATTACAGGACTACATTACACCAACGATGAAAGGTATCAAGTTCGGTTCAGATTAAGATATTTACATCATAATCAAAACTATTTGTTCCGTTTGTATATTTACCAAATGCAACACATTTAATCTAGTTTAGACTTATCATTCACAAACAACAAATTACACAAGACTACTTAGAGAAAACCTATGCAACAAACGAACCAGTAAACACTATCTTCAACTTTCTGACAAAGATTAATTCCTTCTACTAATTACTGACAAACAAGTTTAGTCAGCTCTAATTACTCTGTAGCTTCAATAGTGTTGTTCCGTTTGTATTTATAGTTAACTTACTGTTAGTTGCAACATAAGATGAAGCTTGCTGGTAAACTCGCATCCGCCCTGTGGACATTCAGTGTCATATACTTGTCGAGATTCAGCCTTCAAGCTACTCTGTGTTATTGATGCACCGCGAAAACTTAGTTTAAAGTGTGCTGTGCGTCGCTGTGGTGTTTTGTTAGACAGATACAAACTTATGTCAGAAGTCGACGTTTTTACTACTAGTTGTTCGAACACCGCCAAATCTAATAACTTAGGTAAGTACTTGAAGGTTTCCGCTATTCTTATTGTTAAATATACATGTCCACTAACCTCGCCATCCGTGGTTAACGAAGCTAACCGCCGCATTAAAACATATATGATCAATTCTCGTCGGATTTGAATCTAAAAATTTTAGTACCTTACGTTGTTGGATACCGCTTATTAAGGTATAGCATTTATGTATCTGGGTAGTTAATTCTTACAGTTACATATTTGGTTGATTAATATTTGAATTTGGTCTTTAAATCGTTTGTAGTGTTTAATTTGGATTTTCATATAAATCGCGGTAATCAATACTAATTGCCTGCTTTATATTAGTGCATACATTAAAAGTTTTCTTTTGCTTTTGCATATTTTTCTCGCTTGTGTTTCTTCGCTTTTGCTTTTGCTTTTGTAACTCCTAATCATGGCAAACAGACTCAAATAGGCATATTTTATAAGAAACGCGCAAATTAAGTTCCTTCACAAGATCTTTGAAATCGCTAACATGACTGTAGTTAAACCCACTGTTCTAGAACTTTTCAGGGCTCAATACACGTAGATCGACACGATTAAGGACAACTTTTTTGAGCAACATAATTTCATTATTGATGAAATCGCTTCGGCTGAAGACGCAGATAATCAGTTTGAAACAGAGGATTCAATCATAAAGCGCTTCGACAATACCTTTTTTCTGGTTAAAGCCCTTTATTTCAAGTTATTTTCAATCAATCTTGCCTCCCCTGTAGAAGGCGGATTCGCACTTTCACCCAGTGCAAAATCCAAAATGATACTACCGCCGTTGATTCTCTCTTCATTTGACGGTGACATCAGTACGTTCTGAAACTTTATTAATCGATTTGGTAGTCAGGTTCACTATAATAACGACCTCTTCGACATCGATAAATTTTTCTACCTCCAGTCCGCTTTGAAAAATTCCGCATTACTTACCATTAAAAATTTTGATCAAACCGCCTCAAATTACCGCCTGGCATATAATAAAATTCGCGAAAAATATCGTAATATTCGCAGCATCACTTCTGCTCTTTGGGAAAATATTAAAAATCCTCAAAATTAAATTCTGACCACCTATCAGGTTTGCAAAAATTTGTAGACACTTTTACCGATAACTTGCAAGCCTTTAAGAAGCTTGATTTGCCTGTGGAGGAATGAAACATTATCCTGGTGCAAATGATCCTAAATTGCCGGAATGTGCACACTGCCCGCAATTTTGATTTGTATCAGGATCCTTCTTCTATTCCATCCTATGCAGAGTTAATGTCTTACTTGGAAAAAGCTTGTAAATCCTTATCAAATTTTTTGGTCAATCATAAATCTGATTTAAACGAAGTTGTTCATACTAACAACAATGCTAGGTATCGTTCCGCTGTTTATGTTAGTACATGCTAGTCATATGTCGTTAAATGTCCGCTTTGTCTCCAGGACGATACCCTTTATCGTTGTAATGATTTCGCTAAACTTTTTTCTCTGGATCGCTACAATGTTGTTAAAAACATAAACTTTGTATCAACTGTCTTAGTAGTTTCCACATTTTGAATAAATGCAAATCCACTATTTCTTGCCGCCAATTTAATCGGCGTCATCATTCTTTGTTACACTTCTATCACATTTCGTCTAAACCCGCTTCCGATACTAGTACCAAGTGTCGTTTCAGCTGTGTTCCCGCATCGTCTAAGGTTTTACCTTGTACTAGTTCCGCTATTCAGAACCGCTACATGCCTTCGGCTCCTCCTGCCTCTGAGGAAACATTGACTTTGTTTAGCAGTAGTGACCCGTCGACTTCGAATGGTGTTTTATTTAATTCGCTCCCTAAAACTTCAGTCGTGTTACCTCCCACAGTTCAGGTAGAAATCGCCGACCGCTCTGGTTCTTGCTAGAAATTTCCTTGTTTACTCGACTCTCGTAGCATGACTTCTTTTATTTTGCAAAATAGTATCAAAAGTTTGGGTTTTCGCGCTACTCCTCATTCTCTAACCCTTAGTGGTTTAGGCTCCATGCGCTCCGCGGCTATATATGGCGCTATAACCGTTTCGTTCAAACCAATATGTGCTTCCCCGCCTATTATTAATTTCAAAGCTGTCGTACTTTTTAAAATTTGTGAAAATTTACCTACTACTAATATTTCTTCTAAAAATTTTGTTCATCTAGCTAATATCAAGCTAGCTGATGCGCTCTTTGCTAAATGTGGACCGATTGACCGATTGACCACGAAAAGGAAATTATCTAAAGAGGGGTTCCACTGGAGACCCAAAACTTTCACGGTAGGATCAGAAAGATTATCAAAGCAACGCGTTTGTAAACAACAATGAGGGGCGAGAATGCCGTTAAGCAAATTGGGATCATTACTAGACCACTTGTGCAGGTCGAAACCACCTCGTTTTAAAAGGGCTACAAGCTGCTCTGTTAAATCCAAGGCGGATTGAAGAGTATCTTGCCCTGACACTACGTTATCAATATAGATATGATGACGAAGAGCAAAATCGGCTAGAGGAAAGGGTCCACCTTCATCATCGGCAAGTCGCAAAAGAGTACGTATGGCAAGAAATGGAGCGCAGTTGACCCCATACGTAACGGTATTAAGATGAAAATCCTGGATAGGATTATCAAGAGAGAAACGCTACACAATCCGTTGATAATCATGCTGATAGGGTGCAATAAGAATTTTCCAATACATTTGATGAATATCTGCAATGAGGACGTAACGATGCAGACGAAATTGTAATAACAGTGTAGTAAGGTCTCTTTGCAATTTGGGACCAATTAATAAATGATCATTCAGTGAACCTCCGGAAATACATTGAGTAGAGGCATTACAAACCACGCGAAGCTTAGTGCTAACACTGTTAGGTTTTATAACAAAATTATGAGGTATAGAGATATATAATAAGAACGATCAAAGTGATCCTTATTAGGGATAGGCTGCATGTGTTGAAGATCGATGTATTCTAGAAGAAAATCTTTATATTGTTGATATACAAGGTACTGTTTAAGAAAGCGTCGTGTTTTAAAGAAGGAAATCTTTGTGTTGCTAAATCTCGCCTTTCGGTAAACGTGGGAGCAGCATCTTTAAAGGTCTAAGAAACTACATAACGGTCCTGATCTGTCCGCGTATAGTTTTTTTGAAAATAATTTTAGCTTCCTTTTCCGCTACTGAAAGGATTTCGATGTTGGGAAGTGATGCGACCTCGCAAAATTTGGAAACAACTTTTTCCAGGGCGGGTACTTAGTCCGTAGAGCAAAGTAAAGCGGTAACCTGCAAGGTGTTCCCTGCGTCAAGCAGCTTGTAGCCCTTTTAAAACGAGGTAACTTCGACCTGCACAAGTGGTTTAGTTATGATCCCAATTTGCTTAACGGCATTCTCGCCACTCATCCATGTTTATAAACGCATTGCTTCGATGATCCTTCTGATCCTACCGTGAAAGTTTTGGGTCTCCAGTGGAACGCCTCTTCAGGATAATTTCCTTTTCGTGGTAAACCCTATACATACTCCTTGTACAAAACGTAGTATTCTCTCTAATCTAGCACGCATTTTTGACCCGCTAGAAATTCTTTCCCCTCTTTCCTTTTTAATAACACATTTCCTCCAACGTCTTTGGACTCTCAAACTAGATTGGCATGCCCTTCCGCCACCGGAGTTTTGTCGTTTATGGGAAAGATATGTTGAGAGCCTTTCTCTTCTTGCAGATTTTCTCTTACCGCGCCTTCTAGTCCCTTCTCACTACGATTCGTGTGAGGTACATTGTTTTGGGGACGCTTCGGAACGCGGCTACTGCGCCGTCGTTTATTTCCGTTTTCTTAACGGTTCTAAAGAACCTATAGTTCGTTTGGTATGTGCGAAATCTAAAGCAGCTCCATTGCGACACGTTTCATTGCCAAGTTTAGAAATGCTAAATTACTAGACTTTGTTCTAAATGTTTTCTTCTCATCTCACCTTTAATAGAATTTACTGTTGGTCCGATTTGATGGTTGTATATTCATGGATTTCCGCTCCGCCCCAAAGATGCAAGACATTCGTGGCCAACAGAGCAGCCTATATCCAAGGTTCTAACACCATGCGGCTTCATGTGCCTTCTAACGATAATCCCGCTGACGTTGGGTCAAGCGGTTTGTTACCCGCCGAGTCGCTCCAATGTTCGTTATGGTGGGCGGCTTCGACCATTCTACTACATTTTCAAAAAATAAATGATATTCCACGTTCATGTTCTCTAGAACCGCAACAGGCACTAAGTGATGAACGGTCTGTTACACTCACTACTACTTTGTCCTGTAATGTATTGGATGCCCTACTTAAAAATCAGTTTTATTTTCTTCCTAACGTTCGTATAACCGCTTATATCTTCCGCTTCTTTATTAATAATGTCAGGCATCCTTTAACTAAGCGTACTGGATCTGTATTTGCTCATGAGTTGTAGCTCGCTTTGGATTGCCTTGTTAAACATACCTAACAAGCATCTTTTACGGTTGAGATCAGGACCCTTTAATTCGGGACCCCACTTGCTAAAAGGTTCCAAAAATTATCTTCCTTTCTTTTATATGACGTGCTTCGTGTAGGTGGCCGGTTAAGTTACGACCCTATTTCTTACGATAAACGATTCCCCGCTTTATTGCACAGTAAGAGCCGTTTACAGATCTCTATATTCAGTAAATTCATCACAAATATTATCATGCAGGTATTCAAACAACACAATTCCTTATAAGCCAAAGATTTTGAATAATATTTGCGAGAAGATCTATTCGCCGGATACTTTGATCTTGTATTCCTTGTTGGAAAACACATCCCAAGTCTTTTCAGCCCCCCATGGGCAATCTTCCATCTGCTAGAATAACTCAGGTTAAACCATTTTTGCATACCGGCGTGGACTTTTGCGGCCCGTTTACAATAACCATCAGATGAATCCGCGACGCCAAACCTTTAAAAGCCTACCTCTGCATTTTTATTTGTATGTGTATCAAGGCTTTTAACTTGGAACTAGTTTCCGATTTAACCGCTGGGGCTTTTTTGACCGCGTTTCGTAGGTTTCTTGCTTGTTGTGGCCGGCGTGAACATTTCTACAGCGACTGTGGTACCAACTTTGTCAGTGTCCATCATCAACTGGTTTCCTTTGCTAAAGCCGCAGGTTCCCAAAAACTAATTACTTGGCATTTTAACCCACCTTCCGCACCCCATTTAGGGTTTTTTTGGGAAGCTGGCGTCAAATCCTGCTGCTTCCTGTTGTAGGAGAGAAGGTTCTAACCTTCGAAGAGTTGTCAACCGTTTTCATCCAAATTGAAGCTGTCCTCAATTCGCGCCCTCTGACCCCAGTTAGCAATGATCCTAATGACCTTAGATGTTTAACCCCGGGTCATTTTTGACCCTTTCGCTCTTTCAGCCCCGCCTGCTCTCGCACTGACGACACTGCCTTTAAATCATTTGTCTCAATGCAATTATTGCAGCGTATCTACCAGGACTTTTGGGCGCGCTACTCACGGGAATACTTGCATACTTTTCAAGTAAAATCCAAATGGCACGTAGCCAAAAATAATATTCAACCGGGAGACTTAGTTCTAATTAAAGCTGATTCTCTTCCTCCTCTTCAGTGGTCACTTGGGCGTATTATCTCCGTGCATCCTGGCGCCGATGGGATGGTCCGCGTTGCTACCGTTAGAACAGTGCGTGGTGAGTCCTGTGGTTAAACTCTGCCCCCTCGCTCTAAATGACAATTAAAATGTTTGCATTTTAATGGGCGGCATGTTCCGTCCAACCCTGAATATATTCATTTAGTTTCTTTATATTATTACTATAAAATTTAAGTTTATTTGTTAATGGTAATATGTGTTCTTTTATTTAAATTTGATAAACCCGGTCGCGTCTCATCTTCAATGTTCTTGTTTGTCATATGTTTTGGTGACTGCGCGGCCTAACACAGTCTATTGTCACCATTTGAACAATAAGTTTCTGTTTCGGCTGTTTCTGCTCTAACTGGACATCAAATAAGAATATTGAAGGCGACATTTGTTTAAGATCTGTTTGGTTATACTCCCGCCTTCTTTCCTGAGTATCTTTTTATGTACTCAACAGTACGCATAATTAATAACTAGACTATTGAGGAAAGGGCATTGCAATTTCCAGAATTAAAAAACTAGCTGAATGAAAATAATTATTCCTTTCACATATGGATAAGCGAAGATAAAACGGCAATTAATAACCAAATTCAATATTCACCAGGGAACAACCAGCTAGTAGGATTTACGTTACCATTAGATGATAATGGATGCCCTATATTAAATCCGTTTGCATTTAATTCACTTAATGATCTTAGACAGTATTTTGAGAAAGAGATATAATCAAACTACATTGACATTACCGTTTGGCAGCCCCTAGTTACTATGAGTTCCAGTTTCTGCTTGTATGTTTACGCCACTAAAGATAGATTTAATGCCAACGCTGTTAATAAGAGATGGAAATATATTCATAAACAAGTGCAAGGATATGGTATAACCATAGAAAGATTTTCTACAGACGGTGCCTGCAGAATGCTAAAAGTTATGAAACATGAAATTGAACTACCCACATATGGTACTTCAGTTTGGTTTTTTAATAAAAAGGATTATGAAACAGATAAAATGAATTTTAAAGGAATGACAGATACTAAAGTCATTAATGCTTTACTTAACCATATTCCCGGTTCAAAAGCAACTGCAACGTTTTTAACAGTACCTCGTTTCATTTTGGAAGCTTTTTTATGTAAATATTTATCTGTTTAAAAAAATCTATAAAATGTGGAAAGCAACTTTATTTTTTCGAGTATGGCGCTATGTTATCCCAAATGATAAAAATTTGCATTTGACCAACAACTTTATTTCTCTTAACTGTTACATCGGCATTGAAGTAAATGCGCATTCTCTTGTGCAATATATAAGAAAATGTCACAGTTCTCCAGAAAATAAGTTTTACCCTTGTCTTTTAAGTAGTCAATCATGTGAAAAGAAGATTAGAGAACGCATATCTTTAACAAGGTAAATTTTCGACAACGGTGAATTTTTTCACTCTTTGAACTTTGAAGTCCTTCATAGTCTTACCAGAACTGTATTAATTAGAAAGATTTCTCAAGAGACAAGTAAGACACTATATTATTTATATATATCCACCTCTACAGTTACTATCAAAAAACAAAATATGTAGAAATTGTTGAAATTGAAACACTTCTTAATTATTATTGTGGGTTGATATAAGGTTGCCAGAGAAAACCAAAAATTGGAAGACAAAACAACCCCATCTGAACAAGCTTTACCATCAGAAGAAAAAATTCCAAACAATCCAAGAAGCCATTGACTATGTTAACCCTTTCACGGCGCATTATCTTACACGAATACTTCTGATATGCGCTAATTTTTGACGCTCTGCGTATTTATACGTCTGGAGCAGTGAATGCTACTAAACAGCGATAAAAATTAAATACTGTAATTAAAAAATCAGCCTTGTTATTATAGTTTTATGCATATTATGCATAAGCAAATATACACAACACAAGAAGTAACTTAAAAAACTTACATTCCTAAATAAGAATACAAAAAAACAAAAAAGTATTATGATATACCAAAAACAAATGAATAACCCTTACTTTATCCAAACAAAGAAAAATTATTTTATAACAATTAATAATGTTTTACGGTATGGTACCTTTCAAAGCATGACACGCAAAGAGGTGCATTGCACGGAATGCACATGTATCGGGTGTCACGTCTTTCTTTACGTTTAGCACAGACAACGCACCTCCGTTGAGCATTTCCTTCTTTTGGTCCCTGGCATAAGAGATATAAAATGCCGTGCAGTTAGCAGCAATGGATTGTTTCCATCTGCCGATCTTCTGCCGCGACGATGGTCAGCAGTAGACCATTTTCAGTGATTCTGGGACCTCATTTCCTCCAGAATCCCTCATTTCCTCACTCATCTGGACCAATTTACATGTAAATTCCCATAAGGAGCAAATGAGGGAGATGAATCTCCACCTGACTCCTCCTTGCTCTCCTCCTTGCTCGGACACCCCCACAACCATTTTGATTACATCACACCCGCATTCTTTCCACCCGCGAGATAAATCTTTCTCCACATTTCCACCCACGAGATAAACCTATCTTGTTTGGTATCAATTAATATTAGAATTTTCTTAGCTACCCGAATCTCTAGGAATTTTTTAGATTGCATCATCCCCCAGGGAGCTACCCCCATTTTAAGATTTCTTACCTGTAGCAACTTTTGAGCGTTCTTATAAATTTTTTTAGTCATGCGATACATCTTGTTAGTCTAAAATTTTATGTAGAATCCAAATCTGTAAACAGATTTGAAATCGGACCACGCCCTGCAAAGTTATACCCCTTTAAAGTCCTGATCTTCTAATTTTGCTATTTGCTCTATAAGCAAACCTAACAAATAGTTTTCTTCGTCTAGCCATTGCATCTTTCGAGATAAACCTATCTTGTTTGGTATCAATTAATATTAGAATTTTCTCAGCTACCCAAATTTCTAGGAATTTTTAGAATGCATCACCCCAAGGAGCTACCCCAATTTTAAGATTTCTTACCTGTAGCGATTTCCGACCGTCCTTAAACATTTTTATACATGCGATACATCTTCTTAGTCTAGAATTTTATGTAGAATCCGAATCTGTAAATAGATTTAAAATCGAACCACTCCTTACCATTTTACACACCCTCTAAATTATAAATTTCCTGCAGCTTATACCTAAAAGAAAATCTAAAACCATTCTTAAAACTTTTTATTACAGACAATTTTACTAATACAGTTTAAATTTTGTAAACCACATTTCTAAATACATATTTACAATTTTTATTTTCAACCTAGAACTTGTCATATCGGGTCATACTTATTAATATTTATTTCTAAATAGAGCACTTTTCCAAAGACCAACCGGACTCGCATGTTTCAAATTCCTCTGATTTTGTTCGCATGGTTTTGCTTAAGACCTCGTACGTATTTTCCAGATTACTAGAAGACGTTATAACCACATTTTTGTGTTAAAGGATTTCACATCGGTAGTCTCTTCCCCCATTTTGGTGTAAACGCCGTAGAGTTCGCAGTAGACTTTTACTGCTGTATGTTGTATTCTTTTTTCATTTATTAATCGAATAAATCGCTCTTTCTGCTTCCAAAGAAACTCGGACACTCCATCGTCGACGCTGGCGTTATTTATGCGATAGCTAGCCATACGGTTGTTAAACGCTGTGCTAATCATTTCTACGCCATCTTCGCCAGTAGCGGTAACTGTGGCATTTTATGTCTGTTGCTTCTCAAGTGTGCGGCATATGTATTCTTTTCCATTTCGAAATCGCATACTTTACACATAATTCGTGGTTGTTTCGTACAAGGTCCTTTAACAGCTGGCGGAGCTGAACGTTTAAGGCTTAATGACATACCGTGCTGTTTTTCCTTGTGTCGCAGTAAGTTGTCCATTCTCGTAAAAGCGAAACCGCAAGTCCCACAGTTTAAGTACTTTGCTGCGGACGGCTTAACCTTGGACGATGTTGCACCACGACATTTGTTCTGGTGCCGTATGAGAGCATTTTTCCAGGTATAGGAAGCACCGCAAGAGTTGCACTTAAAAACGTTTGCAGATACCATTTTAGTACAAAACAAAATCCGCACTATAAGACTTGACTTGTAAGCGAACTAACTTATAACTAAAGAGTTTATTCTTGCGCACCTGCTTTATGTACCCTATAGAATGCAAACCGAAGGTTTCCGAAGATACCCGAACGAAGTCTCGGATTCAGCGAGGAACTAAATGACGTCATAATCCTCGCAGCTCGTCCAATACATTTAGCACCAATGTATGCGCCCGGTTCGCTTTGTCCATGCTGCGAATACCGTTAGTAGAAGCATCGAAAACGTCTTCCATGTTATACGGATCGCGTGCATATTAAAAATCCAAAAGGGTGATAGCACACGCACACAAATTGTATGCAAGTCGTGCTGTAGAAGATGCAGTGCTACTATAACCAAAAACACTTTAAACCTTTGCTAAGGGAATACCAAACTTGTTTACAGAATACTTACTAATAAACCAATTTAATTTTAAATAACTTCTACGTCATACTTTAGGAAATGGGGGGCTTGAATATTTTTCCAAATGAATCACCAAGCGAAAGTATATGCTTAGCAGTATTTAAATTAACCATTAATTTCCCATTTTTCGGACATAGTTAATTATATATTAAAATTTAATTTGTGCACGCTCGAGCTTCTCGTAAACTAACATATTTTATAGCAACAATGCGCTGTATAATACATGCATACCCCTTCGCCGCGCTACTGCTATTCTTGTAATTGCTAGAAAAAGTCACTCTCCTTTTTACTGTTAGGAGCGATGCAAAGCACCATTTTTTATACTTTCTATAGCACATCGCACACTTTTCGGCTGATAATTAAATTTTGCTTCTGTAGGCTTTTACACTTTCGCATAGCGGTCGGCCGCACGTATTGATTTCTAGAACCGGTAAGTACTCGATATCGTCCAAATAGAGAATTAGATGCTCGATGTCTATCAATTTCCGATTCCCTCGTAAAAGGTAGAAAAACTCGGTCAATCATCCATTAAACTTCGACCCGCTACCGTTTTGATAATTTCCAAACATTTTTCGAACGACAATGGGCTGAGAATTTTTAAACCTCCGAGGGATCTTTAAGTCGTGATCAATTACACATCCGAGCTACGCGTAAACTAACATATTTTGCAGCAACTGTATAATACATATACCCCTTCTCTGCGCTACTGCTATTCTTGTAGTTGCTTGGAAAAGTCAGTCGCCCTTTTTACTGCTAGGACCGCTAAAAAGCACCATTCCATACTTTATTTATAAGTGTAGCACATCGCGCACTTTTTTGTCGGTTAATTAAATTTTTGTTTATGTAGGCCTTTACACTTTCGCTTATTTAAACATCTAATACGACCGATTAACCACTTTCGATTATTCTAACGGGGAACCACCATACATCCCACCGCACCGTTCTTTTGAATCCAACGATTCTATGGGCTTCCGCACACTAACACCTAACGTATCTTTCCTACTAGTTGTTAAACAAAAACTACCGGTATCGCCATTGTGGATATAAGCAGATGTTTGTGGATGTGTACGAGAATATGCAACCATATACATTAATTAGTCTAAGCTATTTTATTTAGTCCAAGAAAATTATTATTTTTCTAATCCACAACTAATAATCGCCTTTATAGGTTTAACATTTCTACCATTTCCCAATGACTGGTGCTACGTACATGGAAACTTTAATTTCTTATTAGAGAGAATTCTTATTATCCCGCGCACTGCTGCGTAGTTGCATGCCCACCCCTTTTGGGAATATATGCTCGTTATAGGTTGTAGCACCCGCGGTTTTACTTAACTACACTTCGTGAGACCCCTTTAATCTTTTTAATAGTATCTTTCTCGCCTACAATACAGTAGGACTTAACATTACTACCAACAAATTCTAATACTGGACCCCCATTAAATACGTCTTTAATTTTCCCTACAACTTTTTGTTGACAAGTGTTATATTGTATTTATTATACGCGGGTAGTCACTCTTTTAGATAAATATATTTTGCTAGGTATCAACTAATATTAAATTTTCTAGGGACATCATATCTGTAAATAGATTTTAAATAGGACCACCCATACAAAGTTATGCCTTTTAAAGACTAATTTTACCCATCTTTATTTAACTCCATCTTTAAAACCCTTTTTTCGCTAACCGAGACATATGCTTTAACCAACCATTCCTAGAAATCTAAAACCGATGTGCCCCGCGAATACCACGTGGAGGTAACACGTATACTCTGTCAACCAGGATAGAAGCAGAAGAAGGATTTGGAAGATGGGCGAGGAACTTAAAAATTATGGAATTTAAAAACTAATATATACAATAGATTTACAAAATCTATACAAATATAAACAACTCTGTTATATCTTTACGCGGCCATGCGTAGATTGTTGTACTATTAGGAATGATGTACCTTTGTCATCTTCCTCGATAAACTAATTTTATTAATAAGCTGCGTATGCAAATCGTATTCTTTACTCCGGATACATACGCAGGCAAGTACTCACACCAAATAAAGAATTGGATGCTTGGTGACTGTTAACATCCGCCTCCCTCGTGTACGCCCAGACACATCCCAGCCCATGAGCACCCCTGCGCATGCACACCCTGCCCATGCGCGCCCATGCGCGTACGCACCCTGCCCATGCTCGCTGCCCATGAGCACCCCTTTCTGTGCGACTGCTATTTCGGGGTAACGTTACAGCCTTTTATAAATAAAGAACAATGTTATATACTATTATAAAATGTTTATTCTGACATTATACATAACAAATTTAAAATATTTAATACCAAGCATGGAGTCATTTAACTTAATTTTAATACAAAGTTATACACAGAAGACAGTCCTTTCTTTATGTTTGTTTGCAGTGGTTTTAATTTTATCTAATTTTATTCGCAGCTTAAAATTTAAATCGACACCCAAGTCTTCTATCTCCTTTTCTAACCAATAGTTTGATACATAAAGACCGTCTAGGTTTTCGAATTGTAAAATGTACCGAAGTTTGCCTCTATATTTAAAGTCTTTGATTCCACCGACAACCAGATCCATTCCTTCGTGTAATTCTTGCAGCTTGTGACAATCTTTTAATCGCAGCTTTCCCACTATATCCTGTATACGTATCTTGTTAGCTTGATCGACTTCTTCTTGTCGGTATTGGAGGAAATCCTTTTTCTCCCACACACCGTTGTGTAGATGCATATCCACCACTTTTGGGAATATATGGTTGTTATAGGTCGTAAGACCCTCGGTTTTAAATGATCCGAAAGGTTCTTTACTAGGTAAATATACAATGTTTAGCAGAACCCTTTGCGTGTGGTGTACGCCAAGGTTACGAAACCCGCATTCCTTAGTTCGTCTTTGTTATCTGCCATTTTGATAAATACGTTTTAGAATAACCTTTTAAAAAGTATACGGATTTAGTACCATCCTTTTCTAGCAAGAAGACCTACATAACTAAAAGAGTCTTTCTTACTAACCGCAAATGCATACAGCTTGTACAACCCGGATGTATCTAAGTCAGTCCATCGACACATAAAATAATCTTTTAATTCTTCCTCATTTTCTCTAATAAGATGTTCTTTGTCTAACACATCTTTGTATTGTTCGCGTATCGTCGCAGTGTTTTCCATGTAGTCCAATTTTCGCCTTTTGCATCCATTTCCTCTAATTCCAGTTGTCTTTTCCTTCCACTTACTGCGTATGGCATACATAATGGGGTAATTTCCTTTAGCGTAAACGGATAGAGTTTACTACCAATATTTGCGCGTTGTCGTACAACCTCTGGGCGAATGTTAGGTGTATTTATCAATCCCAATTCCGAAATGACTATTTCTTTTGGAATTGTAGAATATGGTGTTGCAGATTGTGTAAAATATGTACTACCTGCTTTAATGTAGCACTTGTGTAAGATTTTATTTTATCTTGGCTGTCTTCCTCCTCTACTATCTCCAAATAATTTACGGGTAAATAGTTAAAACTAAAAGCCGAAAGCACATACTTTATCAATGTTTCCCTTTCTTTTGGTTTTCGGACAACTTAATTTCCAAGCCCGTCAATTTCTTTGTATTACCATTACCCCAATACACGTACTGTAGCAGGTTATTATACACTAAACAGCAGCTATTTTGTAGCTTGTCCGATAGCTTACTCCACATTTTGGCAAGTGGTACCGAGTACATTGGCGCCTTTAGGAAGTATAACTTACTATCTTCCAATAACGTTAAACAGTCTTTTAAGGGATTATACACCCGTTCCGCACTGACATAGCTTCCAATTGCACAATTGTATATTGTCGCTTCCAATCGCGTAATACCATGTTCTTTAGCCAAAGTAGACGCAAATGTTTCCCTTAAACGTACATCTGGACAACGTAAAAAATCTAGTATATGATTGCCAAGTTGTTTATTAACACCAGGACTTGTTATCTGACACACAAATTTGTTGTATATCTTAATTCTTGCATTGGTTGTTAGCCATGTTAAACAATCAATTCCTACAGTTTTATCGTTGTCAACTATAATATTACACTTTTCTTCTTATTCGCCCTTATAGCAAAAGTTATGGTTTGTAGTTAAATAATTACACATCTCCATCTTGCTAAATATACCCGCAAAATCTTGGGTTACATCCATGTCAAAAAGATAGAAATAATCTTTTTCGAGTTCGTCTAATATATCTGGTAGTTCCTCCAATAAAGTTTCCAACTTAACATCTGCTAGTTCCACTTTGTATGGAACACATATAGGATTTTGGAATTTTTTATTAATGCATTCGAGGTCTTCTTTTCCGATAATTTCTTTTACTCTCTAACCCATCTTGTTAGTGCTTTCCAGAGAAAACGGGAGCTTAGCTTTAACACCATGCCTAGCGGAAACAAATCGGTCAAACTTTCTTCGTAGATAGCTGTTAAATGCACCACAAATTTCTTTTTTAGGATAAACATCCTTTTGCTTGCAGATGTTTGTTCGGCGTCAGAAAGGTCGCAAATTTTAACCAACATTATATTGTCACAAAATGGTTCTGTAATTGGTGTGTGTAGTCCACCAGTCAGCATCTGTTCGCCTTCGACATAACAAATATTACCAATATCTGTTACCAGATTATTGTTGCACATATTTTCTGTCAACAGCCATAATCCAAATCGCTCATTTGTCGGTTTCACTTTATTCCCAAGAAGTTGAGAAACGTTAATCACCTTTGAGACGCTCATGTTTACCGTTCTAGCTACTATCGAATACTAAATTGAATACGAAAAAATTGTTCTCTTATGTATTCTACAGAGTCGGGACGTATATTACCGAAGATAGTCGAATATGTTGTTATCCGACCTAAGCCGACAGGGATGCGCATCGACATATATCCGGATATATGTAGGATGTAAAGTTAGGGTGAAATTACCCCATAGGGTGAAATTACCCCATAGGGTGAAATTGCCCCATAGGGTGAAATTGCCCCATGACCACATGACCATATGACCACATGACCACATGACCATATGACCACATGACCATATGACCACATGACCATATGACCTAATTGCTTTTTAATGAGTTTTCTCATTAAAAACCCATTAGCACTAATTGCTTTTTAATGAGTTTTTCCATTATAAACCAAGTGTGGACCTAGGTTAGATAAAAGGAAAAAATAATAGGTTAAGTCAGCGCCGCGGCGCTGACTTAACCTATTATTTTTAAAGAAATTGACGGGCTTGCAAATTAAGTTGTCCGAAAAACCAAAAGAAAGGGAAACATTGATAAAGTATGTGCTTTCGGCTTTTAGTTTTAACTATTTACCCGTAAATTATTTGGAGATAGTAGAGGAGGAAGACAGCCAAGATAAAATAAAAATCTTACACAAGTGCTACATTAAAGCAGGTAGTACATATTTTACACAATCTGCAACACCATATTCTACAATTCCAAAAGAAATAGTCATTTCGGAATTGGGATTGATAAATACACCTAACATTCGCCCAGAGGTTGTACGACAACGCGCAAATATTGGTAGTAAACTCTATCCGTTTACGCTAAAGGAAATTACCCCATTATGTATGCCATACGCAGTAAGTGGAAGGAAAAGACAACTGGAATTAGAGGAAATGGATGCAAAAGGCGAAAATTGGACTACATGGAAAACACTGCGACGATACGCGAACAATACAAAGATGTGTTAGACAAAGAACATCTTATTAGAGAAAATGAGGAAGAATTAAAAGATTATTTTATGTGTCGATGGACTGACTTAGATACATCCGGGTTGTACAAGCTGTATGCATTTGCGGTTAGTAAGAAAGACTCTTTTAGTTATGTAGGTCTTCTTGTAGAAAAGGATGGTACTAAATCCGTATACTTTTTAAAAGGTTATTCTAAAAACGTATTTATCAAAATGGCAGATAACAAAGACGAACTAAGGAATGCGGGTTTCGTAACCTTGGCGTACACCACACGCAAAGGGGTTCTGCTAAACATTGTATATTTACCTAGTAAAGAACCTTTCGGATCATTTAAAACCGAGGGTCTTACGACCTATAACAACCATATATTCCCAAAAGTGGTGGATATGCATCTACACAACGGTGTGTGGGAGAAAAAGGATTTCCTCCAATACCGACAAGAAGAAGTCGATCAAGCTAACAAGATACGTATACAGGATATAGTGGGAAAGCTGCGATTAAAAGATTGTCACAAGCTGCAAGAATTACACGAAGGAATGGATCTGGTTGTCGGTGGAATCAAAGACTTTAAATATAGAGGCAAACTTCGGTACATTTTACAATTCGAAAACCTAGACGGTCTTTATGTATCAAACTATTGGTTAGAAAAGGAGATAGAAGACTTGGGTGTCGATTTAAATTTTAAGCTGCGAATAAAATTAGATAAAATTAAAACCACTGCAAACAAACATAAAGAAAGGACTGTCTTCTGTGTATAACTTTGTATTAAAATTAAGTTAAATGACTCCATGCTTGGTATTAAATATTTTAAATTTGTTATGTATAATGTCAGAATAAACATTTTATAATAGTATATAACATTGTTCTTTATTTATAAAAGGCTGTAACGTTACCCCGAAATAGCAGTCGCACAGAAAGGGGTGCTCATGGGCAGCGAGCATGGGCAGGTGCGTACGCGCATGGGCGCGCATGGGCAGGGGTGTGCATGCGCAGGGTGCTCATGGGCTGGGATGTGTCTGGGCGTACACGAGGGAGGCGGATGTTAACAGTCACCAAGCATCCAATTCTTTATTTGGTGTGGAGTACTTGCCTGCGTATGTATCCGGAGTAAAGAATACGATTTGCATACGCAGCTTATTAATAAAATTAGTTTATCGAGGGAAGATGACAAAAGGTACATCATTCCTAATAGTACAACAATCTACGCATGGAAGCGTAAAGATATAACATAGTTGTTTATATTTGTATAGATTTTGTAAATCTATTGTATATATTAGTTTTTAAATTCCATAATTCTTAAGTTCCTCGCCCATCTTCCAAATCCTTCTTCTGCTTCTATCCTGGTTGACAGAGTATACGTGTTACCTCCACGTGGTATTCGCGGGCACATCGGTTTTAGATTTCTAGGGAATGGTTAGTTAAAGCATATGTCTCGGTTAGCGAAAAAGGGTTTTAAAGATGGAGTTAAATAAAGATGGGTAAAATTAGTCTTTAAAAGGCATAACTTTGTATGGGGTGGTCCTATTTAAAATCTATTTACAGATATGATGTCCCTAGAAAAATTTAATATTAGTTGATACCTAGCAAAATATATTTATCTTAAAAGAGTGACTACCCCGCGTATAATAAATACAATATAACACTTGTCAACAAAAAGTTGTAGGAAAATTAAAGACGTATTTAATGGGGGTCCAGTATTAGAATTTGTTGGTAGTAATGTTAAGTCCTACTGTATTGTAGGCGAGAAAGATACGATTAAAAGATTAAAGGGTCTCACGAAGTGTAGTTAAGTAAAACCGAGGGTGCTACAACCTATAACGAGCATATATTCCCAAAAGGGTGGGCATGCAACTACGCAGCAGTGCGCGGGATAATAAGAATTCTCTCTAATAAGAAATTAAAGTTTCCATGTACGTAGCACCAGTCATTGGGAAATGGTAGAAATGTTAAACCTATAAAGGCGATTATTAGTTGTGGATTAGAAAAATAATAATTTTCTTGGACTAAATAAAATAGCTTAGACTAATTAATGTATATGGTTGCATATTCTCGTACACATCCACAAACATCTGCTTATATCCACAATGGCGATACCGGTAGTTTTGTTTAACAACTAGTAGGAAAGATACGTTAGGTGTTAGTGCGGAAGCCCATAGAATCGTTGGATTCAAAAAGAACGGTGCGGTGGGATGTATGGTGGTTCCCGTTAGAATAATCGAAAGTGGTTAATCGGTCGTATTAGATGTTTAAATAAGCGAAAGTGTAAAGGCCTACATAAACAAAATTTAATTAACCGACAAAAAGTGCGCGATGTGCTACACTTATAAATAAAGTATGGAATGGTGCTTTTAGCGGTCCTAGCAGTAAAAGGGCGACTGACTTTTCCAAGCAACTACAAGAATAGCAGTAGCGCAGAGAAGGGGTATATGTATTATACAGTTGCTGCAAAATATGTTAGTTTACGCGTAGCTCGGATGTGTAATTGATCACGACTTAAAGATCCCTCGGAGGTTTAAAATTCTCAGCCCATTGTCGTTCGAAAATGTTTGGAAATTATCAAAACGGTAGCGGGTCGAAGTTTAATGGATGATTGACCGAGTTTTTCTACCTTTACGAGGGAATCGGAAATTGATAGACATCGAGCATCTAATTCTCTATTTGGATGATATCGAGTACTTACCGGTTCTAGAAATCAATACGTGCGGCCGACCGCTATGCGAAAGTGTAAAAGCCTACAGAAGCAAAATTTAATTATCAGACGAAAAAGTGTGCGATGTGCTATAGAAAGTATAAAAAATGGTGCTTTGCATCGCTCCTAACAGTAAAAAGGAGAGTGACTTTTTCTAGCAATTACAAGAATAGCAGTAGCGCGGCGAAGGGGTATGCATGTATTATACAGCGCATTGTTGCTATAAAATATGTTAGTTTACGAGAAGCTCGAACGTGCACAAATTAAATTTTAATCTATAATTAACTATGGTCGTAAAATGGGAAATTAATGGTTAATTTAAATACTGCTAGCATATACTTTCGCTCGGTGATTTATTTAGAAAATATTCAAGCCCCCCATTTCCTAAAGTATGACGTAGAAGTTATTTAAAATTAAATTGGTTTATTAGTAAGTATTCTGTAAACAAGTTTGGTATTCCCTTAGCAAAGGTTTAAAGTGTTTTTGGTTATAGTAGCACTGCATCTTCTACAGCACGACTTGCATACAATTTGTGTGCGTGTGCTATCACCCTTTTGGATTTTTAATATGCACGCGATCCGTATAACATGGAAGACGTTTTCGATGCTTCTACTAACGGTATTCGCAGCATGGACAAAGCGAACCGGGCGCATACATTGGTGCTAAATGTATTGGACGAGCTGCGAGGATTATGACGTCATTTAGTTCCTCGCTGAATCCAAGACTTCGTTCGGGTATCTTCGGAAACCTTCGGTTTGCATTCTATAGGGTACATAAAGCAGGTGCGCAAGAATAAACTCTTTAGTTATAAGTTAGTTCGCTTACAAGTCAAGTCTTATAGTGCGGATTTTGTTTTGTACTAAAATGGTATCTGCAAACGTTTTTAAGTGCAACTCTTGCGGTGCTTCCTATACCTGGAAAAATGCTCATACGGCACCAGAACAAATGTCGTGGTGCAACATCGTCCAAGGTTAAGCCGTCCGCAGCAAAGTACTTAAACTGTGGGACTTGCGGTTTCGCTTTTACGAGAATGGACAACTTACTGCGACACAAGGAAAAACAGCACGGTATGTCATTAAGCCTTAAACGTTCAGCTCCGCCAGCTGTTAAAGGACCTTGTACGAAACAACCACGAATTATGTGTAAAGTATGCGATTTCGAAATGGAAAAGAATACATATGCCGCACACTTGAGAAGCAACAGACATAAAATGCATCAGTTACCGCTACTGGCGAAGATGGCGTAGAAATGATTAGCACAGCGTTTAACAACCGTATGGCTAGCTATCGCATAAATAACGCCAGCGTCGACGATGGAGTGTCCGAGTTTCTTTGGAAGCAGAAAGAGCGATTTATTCGATTAATAAATGAAAAAAGAATACAACATACAGCAGTAAAAGTCTACTGCGAACTCTACGGCGTTTACACCAAAATGGGGGAAGAGACTACCGATGTGAAATCCTTTAACACAAAAAATGTGGTTATAACGTCTTCTAGTAATCTGGAAAATACGTACGAGGTCTTAAGCGAAACCATGCGAACAAAATCAGAGGAATTTGAAACATGCGAGTCCGGTTGGTCTTTGGAAAAAGTGCTCTATTTAGAAATAAATATTAATAAGTATGACCCGATATGACAAGTTCTAGGTTGAAAATAAAAAATTGTAAATATGTATTTAGAAATGTGGTTTACAAAATTTAAACTGTATTAGTAAAAATTGTCTGTAATAAAAAGTTTTAAGAATGGTTTTTAGATTTTCTTTTAGGTATAAGCTGCAGGAAATTTATAATTTAGAGGGTGTGTGTAAAATGGTAAGGAGTGGTTCGATTTTAAATCTATTTACAGATTCGGATTCTACATAAAATTCTAGACTAAGAAGATGTATCGCATGTATAAAAAAATGTTTAAGGACGGTCGGAAATCGCTACAGGTAAGAAATCTTAAAATTGGGGTAGCTCCCTTGGGGGTGATGCATTCTAAAAAATTCCTAGAAATTTGGGTAGCTGAGAAAATTCTAATATTAATTGATACCAAACAAGATAGGTTTATCTCGAAAGATGCAATGGCTAGACGAAGAAAACTATTTGTTAGGTTTGCTTATAGAGCAAATAGCAAAATTAGAAGATCAGGACTTTAAAGGGGTATAACTTTGCAGGGCGTGGTCCGATTTCAAATCTGTTTACAGATTTGGATTCTACATAAAATTTTAGACTAACAAGATGTATCGCATGACTAAAAAAATTTATAAGAACGCTCAAAAGTTGCTACAGGTAAGAAATCTTAAAATGGGGTAGCTCCTGGGGATGATGCAATCTAAAAATTCCTAGAGATTCGGGTAGCTAAGAAAATTCTAATATTAATTGATACCAAACAAGATAGGTTTATCTCGTGGGTGGAAATGTGGAGAAAGATTTATCTCGCGGGTGGAAAGAATGCGGGTGTGATGTAATCAAAATGGTTGTGGGGGTGTCCGAGCAAGGAGGAGAGCAAGGAGGAGTCAGGTGGAGATTCATCTCCCTCATTTGCTCCTTATGGGAATTTACATGTAAATTGGTCCAGATGAGTGAGGAAATGAGGGATTCTGGAGGAAATGAGGTCCCAGAATCACTGAAAATGGTCTACTGTCAGCTGTAGGTTGGTGATATATTTCTAAAACTTCCTTGATCAGTTGCTTCTGAAATTCAGCCAATGGGATGTTTTTCCAGTCTGAGTTTTGTACAAAGAAAAAGCATTTATCTTTGATAAATTCACCAAATGAAAAAAGGCTTTCTTATACCATTTGACAGATTTCCTGACGCACTCCACTCTGTTGAACATCATATCACACTTGTCAATGGTACCCATGTGGTCGTTGTACTCTAACACGCATTGCGGTTTTCTTATTGCTTCGTAAGCTTTTGGGTCTTGTTTTCCAGTATCCACGACTTCACTGTTATTAAGAGTTGATAACATGTAAACTTCGCGCCTGTCCTGCCACTTTATGGCCAAAAGCTTATCCCTAGATTTGTACGGCACCGCTACTTTTCTAGTCTGTTGGACAGCTTTGGTATATTCTTGCGAGTTCGCTTTACAGTTCCACAAGCATTCATATTTTTTTATGCAAGTATGTGAAAAGAGTCAGACTTGTATACCAATTATCTACGTACAGTGTATAGTCTTTCCCAAGATATCGTTCAGTTAAAGTCAGAACGACCCGTCCAAATATTCCAAAATTTTTATTATCAAAGTATGCTTCCGAATTTAGTTCCGTTGCAGCTCGGACGTACACAATAAAGTCGAGAACATACCCACTTTTGCAATCACCGAGCATAAAAAATTGTATGCCAAATCTGTGTCCCTTTAACGATATATATTGTTTGAATAATAGTCGGCCCTTGAGAAGCAGCAAACTCTCATCAATACATATATCTTGGAAAGGGTAGAGAGACCCTGCAAATGCCTTTCGTATGTGATCTACAATCTGTCTGATGTTCCATAGTTTGTCGCCACCTGCTGGCTGAGTACTATCAGAGAAATGTAACATTCGCTACAGCAACAAATAAAAAAAAAGAGTAGATGTTAGTAGATCATTGTTCCAATAACTATGAATATCATGTCTTTTCACCTGTGCCATTGGCATATTTGCTGCCAGAAAACAGTATATTTTATCGCTTGTCGTTTATTTCCAACGTTTGAGTCTTGAGTTATCGGACGCAATCTCTGAAATGTGACCATAGTACAAATTGCACTGTTCTGCAATGAATTCAACTATTGCACTATCAAAAACCACTTGAAAGCAGTCGAAAGGCGTAGATGCAGAATCCAAATTGAGCGCTTTGCAATCAGAATCATTATTATCATCATCATCATTAGGTCTTCAGTCCTGGAACTAGTTAGACGCGTACCATCATTGTTTCCTATTCTGAACTAGCCTACAGATTTCCCTGAAATTTGCACAGTCTGCTTCTATCACTATCTGATCTAGGTCTACATCTACCTCTTCTTGTAATATATCCCATACTATTCTCCAAAAATGCCTTAGAACGTATCCAGCCATTTAATTTCCTCTATTTTTGTATCCAGATATCTTTGTTCCCCTACTATTTCTATAACCCATTTGTTATTAACTTGTTGTTCATGCTATCATCCCCATACATTTGAAGCACAGCATTTCAAAAGGCTGCTACCGTTTTTCTGTCTGCTTCAGACTGCCCGTATTTCATAGGCATACTGTGCTGTGCTCCACACATAAGCTTTCAACAATTTTCTTCTTGTTCTATGTTTGTTGTTTTTCATTATTATCAAACTCATGAATTTTGGGATCCAAGTCTGAGTTTGACCAAATTAAATCATTTGGTTTTACCTTTTTGGAACACTGAGCAGGTGCAACAACATACGAATCGAAACCCGAGGCATCAAACTCAGCCGATGGCTCTGCATATTGTTGATTGCCATCGGTAGACAGCGGCGTGCATGACGGTACATCGTTTCCAGCTTCATTCCACCACAATCAACTTTAGATAACGGAAGATCCTAGTATTCGAAGTCGCATTTTTCCAAAATCTCTGCTATTTCTGCATCAGTTAAATCTATAGAACGTCTTTTCGCCATAATGTATGCATAAACAATGCGTAAAACAATACTGAACTAAGCAGCTGCAACACGTTCAAGAATGACTAAACTAACAAAGCCACATTCCTACGCATAAATATGTGTCAAGACCAGTTTAAGTACTGTTATTGGTGGTTGATAGCAGTTTGTAACTACGTATATTTTTTTTAACATTTGCGTATATACGTTTGGAGCACTGTGCGTTATTGCGTATGTATACGGTTGGAGAAGGGTTAAACAGTTTTTTCTTTAGATTTATGTATAGAAATGTAAGATAAATCTTATTATAAACATATTTTAAAGGAAAATACAAACGTAAACCTTGATGGAGACCTAGATTGAAATGAAAGTGATGAGGGAAAAGGTAACACTCTATAACTACTTATATTTCAATAACACTAATCAATATGATATTTTAACATAAACAAGATTATTTGGTTTATTTTAAGTACTAACCTAATCTAAACTACACAATACTTGTGTTTCTAGTAGTGTTACAATCTTATCAGAATTTTTACATATTTTACATTTTCTTGCACAATTCATACATATTTACTTTAGTAATAAGTGTCTTTTAAATTCTAGAACAGTTGGATCTAGTAATTGAGGTCTATCTTGAAAAATGTAGTAACTTGAGTTGGAGGAGGAAAATTTCCAAGAAAATAAAAACCTCCTTGATAGTTTGTACTAATCGCAAGGAACTTTAAACATCAAAAATTTTACTCATACAGTAGATTTCTACAAAAATTCTTCTTTTTAAAGGTGGTTTTAGACTCTGGAAAGAATATGACAGTTAAGAAATCCACTTTGTGCTAGATTTTTCAACCATCTACTCAAAAGCTTATCAATGACAAGATTCTCAGAGTTAGAAGAGATTCCAATGAAAATTGGAATATTTATTCAAAGAACAAGAAAGGAGGTCCCTCAAAGTGAACCTTGATATTAAAAAAGTGCTACGTACATTGACGTAGCCTTAAAGATAAAGAAAAAAAGGACCGGGCTCAATTGGTGAGTAGGCGGGGTTTTACCAATACAAGAAAAAAATTAAAGAAAAACCTGAAATAAAAATAAGAAATTAAAGATACTTATTAATATTTATAATTAATCTAAGCGACATTTTGGACAAACATAAAAGCGTAGTATACCGAAAGATGAAAAATCAATAACTACAATTGTACATATAAAAAAAAACAATTCGAAAAAATACTGGTTAACATGGCGAGCTACAGTTTATAGGTTACTACAAATCTTAATTAACCAAACAAAAAAAAAATTTCGACTCTAAAAACAACAGCTCTAAATTATCATCGTAAACCTAAAGGCACATATATAACGTTGGCACAACGATATCTTAACTAACCAAAAATTTACAATTCACAAAAAAGTTCTAAATCACCCTCGTAAACATACAATTAAACATATAGGATGGTTACGATAAATACAATATTAATAATAAATAACATCTCACTTGACGATAATCATTTTAAAAATACTAAGTTTAGTCATCACGTGGAGCCTGATAAATATACTGTTTCGACCAATACAAGAAAATAGTCCATAAACACTCACCCAAACGTCCACGGTGTAGGTTTGGGTCACACCTTCCCAATGAGAGGGCGGAGAAGAGGAGCTCGAAATCCCGCAGCGTGGGTGTCCTCCCATAACAAAAGGAGCGGCAATACAATGGGCCGTCAGGTCCACAGTGTGTGTTCGAAAATTTTTCAGAGAGCGGAAACGACAATTGCTCTTGGTCGTATGCAGAAAAGAAGACTAATTAACTCGTTTTATAGCACCAATTTACATTCATGTCGGTGCTATCAAACATACGAATGTGATTTGCAATTCGAAACAAGCTTTATTGGTGAAATAGGATTCATTATTTCAACGAGTCTTTAGATTGAATTAATCTATAAAGTAATTATACGTTATCGTAATGTGTAGCAAGTTCACGGATACCTAAAACAGGGTATTGACTATTTAATCTATAGAATAAACTTTTCGTTTTAAAGTAAATAGATTTGAAATTGAAAATTATTAGAAAGCGTATTTATTGTAGGAAGGTTTAATATACCGGGTGTTGTTGGAGGATTTGAACAGAATCTAAATGAATAATGAAATACCAAAAAGGGGTAGGTTTTATCTGACTATCGTAAAGTAAACGTAACAAAAAAGAAAAGATATAAAAAATATAACAGAAAGTTCGTGCGATGACGATATATTATCTTCAGAAATAGTAGATGTCAGCACGTCAATGAAAAGTTTCAGTAAATTAGAAGATAATATTGATGAAACTGCAAGAAAATTTAATTTACAACTCAAAAAATATTATGGTTGTATTTTATAAAATAGGTTGGTATTTGAGTCGAACATAAAGTGAGGGGAAAAAATATAAGTAAAATTTCTGAAGCAAGAACTGGATAAATTTGTATGATCGCAATCACAGAACACGTAGCTGGTAAAAAGAAATTGTATGGGCTTTTAGAGTTAAAAACGAAATGACCCGTATATAATAAGCAGAGGCGACAAATTGAAAGCTAGAAGTCAATATAAATTGCTAAAATTGAATTACAAATAAATAGTAAGAAAAGTAATAAAACAAGTACTTGTATTTTGTTAAATATATCCAAATGCTTATATTAAGAATTTAAATCGCACTGATTCATTTATTACAAAATACATTTTAAATCATTTTAAATTACCTTAAATCTTCGTAAATTATTTAAATCTTCTTAAATCAGCTACGATTTGAATAAATCGCAATTTTTACATCCAGAATCTAATTTAAATCACTTTATATCGTTTAAATCACATTAAATTCACACTCCGATTTGATAAATAACTGTAATACTTTAAAATCAATGCTGGTTTAAAATCCGTGTACATATTTTTATTGAGTTAGCTCCCCCTTGAAAAAAGATTTATACAACCGCTTTTTGAAGAAATTTTGAAGAAATTGAAAACTAAGCAAAAAGTTCTTCTACTCACGAAATGCGAGATATTTGACAAAATCAAGCGTTTTGTAACCCTTGATCTTCAATAACTAAAACAACTAGCGCGATATTGGTGGGAACTTTATATACATCACGTCCAAAGCTAGAATAAATTGTAAGCAAAATATAGGTTCACTATAATTTTTAAGAGATGCTACTTTTTCAGGTGTAATATATCTGGAGTAGAGAAGTTGTTAACACAAACTGAAATGAAATGCAATTTGCAAAGTAATTTAAGATATTTTTATCTGGGATAGGGAATAACTCTCAAAAATAATGTGTGAGAGTTGTGAAAATCTAGAGCTTTAGGGAAAAT
This sequence comes from Platerodrilus igneus, assembly GCA_036346225.1. Classification (NCBI taxonomy): domain Eukaryota; kingdom Metazoa; phylum Arthropoda; class Insecta; order Coleoptera; family Lycidae; genus Platerodrilus; species Platerodrilus igneus. The sequence continues at coordinate 13,121,017 of JARFIW010000791.1, forward strand.
TAATACGCAAGAGTTGCTTACATATTCAATAGAACTAATTGTTGCAAATAAGCACGTATATATAATCTCCATCCTACATGATGCGAGATTCGGGTTATATCAATCATGAATATCTGTCACGGAATTTAAAGCAAAGTGTGTGGAGGCGTAGATACGCTTCTTGTGTAAACTATATTCTTGATACACTCCAATAATGTTATTACGTGCATCGAAGAGATAAATATGCCATTCTTTGGTAGCCAATATACTGTATCAAGATTGATCAAAATCTATTTCTTATTCGTTTCCCGTAGTACAAAATATTGAGCGTATTTAGAAACACAAAATATAGGTATTCTATTTGCCTCTGCGTCCCGTAAGTTTCACTTGTAAAAATATAGAACACCGAGTTAGAATTATTGCCCTGTCTTACGAATTCAATATCAAGCAAAGAAAGGCGTTTGAACTGAATCTGCTTTCGTTATGAATAATTGCAAAACGAAACACTAAAGAAGCGATATATCACTCACAAATTTGCCTTATACACCATAGCATAATCGAATTTATAACTATTTTGTACTTTTCTACAAAATAAAGCATTGCGTGTATAAAACTGTAGCACATAGAAATGGTTCTAAAAGCAAGATCTTATCATAAGACTAGTAAGGAATGCTATCCTCCATTAATAGAAACTACTCTAAAGTAGCAGTCCTGTTGCGTTACGATAGCTATAAATTAGATGAGAAAAAAAATTTAGTGAATTTGAATGTATAAATTCAAGATGAGGCAGTTTGTGTGATAGAGTTGATGAATATTTATTCTTAATTAAACGTGGTATTTCAAATTTTGTTTCTATAAAGAAATTCAGATAATAAGGTATAACGTTGTCTTTTAAGCACGTCGTAACGTAACGATTGAGGAGGATGACTTAATTTAAACCAGCAAATAAAAACATCGTAATATGACAAAATCATGCGTATGCACTTCCCATAAATAAAATAATGTACAACAGACGGATATAACTGTCACGACCACCGAGCACATAAAAACAATACCACATTTGAACACTTATACAATTACATACACTAACGTGACAATAACATTTATTATGCGTAGATTAAAATTATACCCATTACACAATGCTGACCAAAGTTAATACGATTTTACAGTGGGAGAAGATAAGCATAACTAGACCCGACTAAAAAATGAATTAATTATTCTCGAACCGGAAATTCATAAACATCAAAATGTAGTAATACAAGCAAGTAGTGAAACGGGGATGGCGAGGTTGGATACTGGTTGGTACGGTATTAAGACAAGTACACAGTTAAGGTAGAAGTAGAGTGCCCTAAGATGAGAATATAGAATTCCCAGGTAAAAACGTGGCGAGCAACTTAATATGTTGAAGTATGCTTGCAAAGGCAGAGTAGATTCCAATTCGAGACATTGTGGCAGTAATGTCGTACGTACCGAACAAAGAAATGGCGTTAGCAACTAGAGAGCTCACCCTTCCAATAATTGGGATCTGATGGTACGCTCTGTTCAGTGAGTTCCTATTGTTGGATAATCTAAGAAATGGTTGCAAGAAAATAGGTATTATTGCATAACCTGAAATTAAATAGTGAGTAAAATGAGCTTTTATGTTTGGAATTATTAATTATGCTTTTATGGAGTGAAAATATCTACTGCTTGTGTTTATGTAATAGGCAATTAGTTAAAGTGAACGCGGTGCGATTATTTGATTAAAACGATGATTTACCGATGGGGCGACTGTTGGCTAAAATTAAGCATAATGTTTTATTGTAAAACACTGGGAAATATTTACGTATGGATTTTAAATTATTTGGAATGCACAAAAACATGAAATAACAAAGAAGTTGGTTTTACGCAATTTTTCTGGGTACTGGTGCAACGAGAATTTTCATAGCTTAAAATATAATATTTCAATAGATAAATCTTGAAAACTAGAACAATTTCATGTAAGATAGAATTAATTATGAATTAATGTTTTTTTTAGGATCGTTGTTAATTATATATGGCCAGTTGAATGTCACCTTAGGTTTGTTTGTCTTTAAGATGCATGCTTAATTACTTTAATATTAATGTAATTGTATATCAGGAAGTTATACTTAACAGAATTTAGGTTTAGGTTGGATGTTATTGACATTTATTTCAATACTAGGTAAACAGATATATTTGTAAAGGATATTCAGGTACCCCAGTGAGTAAGTAGTTTTTGTGAGAGGACTAGATTTCGAGAAGTCTTTTAATTATAACAAAAATTTAAAGGTGTTTTTTTTGTAGATATCTTGAGGAAAGAATAGAATTTAGAATACCAAAGCGAAGCGGAGATATGCGGAATAAACATCGCTGTCTAGGGATTACCAGAAGTATTGCTGTGACAGGAGATTTGGTGTCCCTCAATTATGACAGAGGAAAAGGCTTTTAGGGTAAGTGATTAATATAACGTAATTGTTTACTTCTAGCCAGCTATTTTTTTTTATAGTTTTTTACAAAGGACCCAAAGGTGCACTACTGCAGTTAACCGACGCACCCATATATTGTTACGGGGCACCCGTTGATAGCACCCACTTTACCCGTAATACTGCTAGATATGATATTGTATACATTCGTGTCACGCAAGCTTGTGCATTTAAGTTTTATTAACGGTGTCTTAAAACATGTTGGAGTAATGCAGAAGATTGCTCCTTATTCGTCTTAGAAGCGTCTTTTGTCTTTTTGTGTTCGAGTTCTTTGAACCATATCGCCTGTACTTTGGGTTCAACACGTTGTTGAATATTTTTTATCCGCCATTTATGTGCGGTGAGTAGAGTAAATATGGCAATACTGGAGCCTCATTTCCTCCAGAATCCCTCATTTCCTCACTCATCTGTACCAAATAGTTTTCTTCGACTAACCATTTTTCATCTTTCGAGATAAATATATCTTAAATTTTTCATCTTTCGAGATAAACGAGCATCCTCATTTCCACACACGAGATAAACCTATTTTTAAGATTTTTTTACCGCTAACATTCTGGACCAAATAGTTTTCTTCGACTAACCATTTTTCATCTTTTGAGATAAACCTACCTTGTTTGGTATCAATTAATATTAGAATTTTCTCAGCTATCCGAATCTTTAGGAATTTTTTAGATTGCACCATCCACAAGGGAACTACCCTCATTTTTAGATTTTTTACCTGTAGCGACTTTTGAGCGTTCTAATAAATTTTTTTATACATGCGATACATTAAATTAGCTTAGAATTTTACGCAGAATTCGAATCTGCAAACAGATTTGAAATCGGGCAACGCCCTGCAAAGTTACCCCTTTAAAGCTCTCAAACCTCTAAATTTTGCTCTTTACTTTATAAGCAAAACTAACAAATAGTTTTCTTCGTCTAGCCATTGCATCTTTCGAGATAAACCTATCTTGTTTGGTGTCAATTAATATTAGACTTTTCTCAGCTACCTGAATCTCTAGGAATTTTTTAGATTACATCATCCCCCAGGGAGCTACCCCAATTTTAAGATTTCTTACCTGTAGCGACTTTTGAGCGTCCGCATAAATTTTTTAACCATGTGGCACATCTTGTTAGTCTACAATTTTACGCACAACCCGAATCTGCAAACAGATTTAAAATCAGACCATCCCTTACAAAGTTACACTTTAAAGCTCCCAAACCTCTTTAAATTGTATTGCTCATCTATAACATATGCTTTAAACAACCATTTCCCTAGAAATCTAAACCGCGAAGATTTTAGAAACGAGTTTTTTATAAGCCATAAGTGTTTAATATTTAAAACCATTTTTTCAAACAGTAATGTGCTGTTTTCAGAATGTCGCAAAAACCCACGACTTTTAAAATTTTTCTGGTTTAACATTTTCCTAAATAAGTACGTCACAAATTATGATCAATGCTGAATAGTCGGGAAATACGTAGACGAGGACAAACTAATTACTTTACAATTATGTGACGTATAGTGAAAGTAGCCTTTCTTTTTTATTAATTAGCGGGTATATGATTTGAGAAATACAATAGATATGCTCAATGTCATTCATTAGGAAATTCCCGTATAATTGCTGGTGTACACAATATACTTTCTATTACGACCTCGACTAGGAGAAATGCAAACTTCATCTTGTAATACGGATCGATTAACGGTTTTCAAACCGCATAATAACGCGATCTGATTAGAAAAAATTCTATTAGTTTCGCACGTTTCTTTGGCGTGTAAAAGTACATCGATATTTTAAACAATCGTTTTTGTGCAGTGATTTTTTGTAAAGATTTAAGGTAGGTCTACATTTATTTGCAAACACCAATTAATGTGTATTTTGCCATTGTTTCTGATTGTATTTTTAAAACATTAATTTTTCCAAAGTAATGCGTTGTTTTACATATATATTTTTTTCAAATTTTAAAGATAGGCTTTTAGCTAGACGAATGTTAGGCGTATCTATCAACCCCCCCAATTCCGAAATGACTATTTCTTTTGGAATTGTAGAATATGGTGTTACAGATTGTGTAAAAACATGTTACCTGCTTTAATGTAGCACTTGTGTAAGATTTTTATTTTATCTTGGCTGTCTTCCTCCTCTACTATCTCCAAATAATTTACATGTAAGGTGGGCGAAGAACTTAAAAATTACGGGATCTTAAAACTAATATATACAATAGATTTACAGCATACCTCTTCCTCGGTTCGGTTACTCCATCGTCGACACTAGTGTTCTTTATGCGGTAGCTAGTCATACGGTTGTTAAACGCTATGCTAACCATTTCTAAACTATCTTCGTCCTTAACGGTTTTTCCAGGTATAGGAAACACTGCAAGAGTTGAATTTAAAACGTTTGCACGTACCATTTTAGTACAAAACAAAATCCGCGCTATAGGACTTTGGTGATACTTGTAAGCGAACTAACTTATAACTAAAAAACTTACTCTAGCGTACCTGATTTATGTTCCTTATAGAATGCATACCGAAGACGACCGAACGATGTTGAGGATTCAGCGGGGAACTAAATGACGTCATAATCCTTGCTGCTCGTCCAATACATTTAGCACCAATGTATGCGCCCGGTTCGCTTTGTCCATGCTGCGAATACCGTTAGTAGAAACACCGAAAAACATCTTCCATGTTATACGGATCAACAATCGCATAGCGTACATATTAAAAAGCCAAAAGGGTGGTAGCACACGCACACAAATTGGTTGCAAGTCGTGCGGTAGAAGATGCAGTGCTACTATAAACAAACACTTAATAAAACACTTTAAACCTTTACTAAGGGAATACCAAACTTGTTGTCTACAGAATACTTACTAATAAAGCAATTTAATTTTAAATAATTTTTACGTCATATTTTCGGAAATGCCAGGCTTGAATATTTTCTTTGGAAACAATCGAAGATTGTCGAAGACACTCGAAGAGTGCGCAAACGCGGTCGCTAAACCAATTAACATTAATACCAAGTATTCCGTACTTTCGTAGGTTGTTCATTTCCTAGAACCAAATCTTCCGCATAGCGGTCGGTATCACGTAATTATTTCTAGAACCGGCAAGTACTTGATATCGCCCAAATAGAGAATTAGATACTCGATGTCCGTCAACCCCCGATTCCCTCGTAAAAGGTAGAAAAAACTCGGTCAATCATCCATTATACTTCGACTCACCCCCGTTCTGATAATTTACAAACATTTTTCAAACAACAATGGGCTGAGAATTTTTAAACCTCCGAGGGAGCTTTAAGTCGTGATCAATTACACATCCGAGCTATGCGTAAACTAACATATTTTGTAGCAACTGTGCACTGTATAATACATGCATACCACTTCTCTGCGCTACTGCTATTCTTGTAGTTGCTTGAAAAAGTCAGTCGCCCTTTTTACTGCTAGGGCTGCTAAAAAGCACCATTCCATACTTTCTTTATAAGTGTAGCACATCGCGCACTTTTTTGTCGGATAATTAAATTTTGTTTATGTAGGCCTTTACACTTTCGCTTATTTAAACATCTAATACGATCGATTAACCACTTTCGATTATTCTAACGGGGAGCCACCATACATCCCGCCGCACCGTTCTTTTCGAATCCAACGATCCTATGGGCTTCCGCACACTAACACCTGACGTATCTTTCTTACTATTTGTTAAACAAAAACTACCGGTATCGCCATTGTGGACGTAAACAGATGTTTGTGGATGTGTACGAAAATATATAACCATATACATTAACCAGTCTAAGCTATTTTATTTAGTCCACGAAAACTATTATTTTTCTAAACCACAATTAATAATCGCCTTTATAGGTTCCACATTTCTACCATTTCCCAATGACTGGTGCTACGTACATGGAAACTTTAATTTCTTATTGGAGAGAATTCTTATTCTCCCACGCACAGCAACGTAGTTGCATGTCTATTCCTTTTGGAGGTATATGCTCGTTATAGGTTGTAAGACCCTCGGTTTTACTTAACTACACTTCGTGAGACCCCTTTAATCTTTTTAATCGTATTTTTCTCGCCTACAATACAGTAGGACTTAGCCTTACTACCAACGAATTCTAATACTGAACCCCCATTAAATTCGTCTTAAATTTCCCTACAACTTTTTTGTCGACAAGTGTTATATTGTATTTGTTATACGCGGGGTAGTCACTCTTTTAAGATAAATATATTTTGCTAGGTATCAACTAACATTGAATTTTTCTAGAGACCCCAAATCTGTAAATAAATTTTAAACCCCATACAAAGTTATGCCTTTTAAAGACCCAAATCACTGATTTTTGCCCATCTTTATTTAACTACATCTTAAAACCCTTTTTCGCTACCCAAGACATATGCTTTGACCAACCGTTTTCCTAGAAATCTAAAAACGCTGTGCCCTCGAACACAACGTGGAGGTAACACGTATATTCTGTCAACCCAAATAGAAACAGAAAGGATTTGGAAGGTGGACGAAGAACTTAAAAATTATGGAATTTGAAAACTAATATATACAATAGATTTACAAAATATATAACAACTATCTTAGATTTATATCTTTAAGCCCACCATGTGTATGTTGATGTGCTCCCAGGATGATGTTACGCTTGTCATCTTCGCTCGATAAACTAATTTTATTAATAAGCTACGTGTACAAATCGTGTTTTTTACTCCGGATACATACGCAGACAAGTACTCGATACCATGCAAATAAAGAATTGGATGCTTGGCAACTGTTAACATCCGCTTCCCTCGTGTACGCCCAGACACATCCCAACCCATGCGCACCCCTTGTCCATGCGCACCCCTGCCCATGCGCAACCCCTTTTATAAATAAAGAACAATGTTATATACTATTATAAAATGTTTATTCTGACATTATACATAACAAATTTAAAAATATTTAATACCAAGCATGGAGTCATTTAAACTTAATTTTAATACAAAGTTATACACAGAAGACAGTCCTTTCTTTATGTTTGTTTGGAGTGGTTTTAATTTTATCTAATTTTATTCGCAGCTTAAAATTTAAATCGACACCCAAGTCTTCTATCTCCTTTTCTAGCCAATAGTTTGATACATAGAGACCGTCTAGGTTTTCGAATTGTAAAATGTACCGAAGTTTGCCTCTATATTTAAAGTCTTTGATTCCACCGACAACCAGATCCATTCCTTCGTGTAATTCTTGCAGCTTGTGACAAACTTTTAATCGCAGCTTTCCCACTATATCCCGCATACGTATCTTGTTAGCTTAATCGACTTCTTCTTGTCGGTATTGGAGGAAATCCTTATTCTCCCACACACTGTTGCGTAGTTGCATGTCCACCACTTTTGGGAATATATGGTTGTTATAGGTTGTAAGACCCTCGGTTTTAAATGATCCGAAAGGTTCATTACTAGGCAAATATACAATGTTTAGCGGAACCCCTTTGAGTGTGGTTTACGCCAACGTTACGAAACCCGCATTCCTTAGTTCGTCTTTGTTATATGCCATTTTGATAAATACGTTTTTAGAATAACCTTTTAAAAAGTATACGGATTTAGTACCATCTTTTTCCGCAAGAACGCCTACATAACTAAAAGAGTCTTTCTTACTAACCGCAAATGCATACAGCTTGTAGAACCCGGATGTATTTAAGTCACTCCATCGGCACATAAAATAATCTTTTAATTCTTCCTCATTTTCTCTAATAAGATGTTCCTTGTCTAACACATCTTTGTATTGTTCGCGTATTGTCGCAGTGTTTTCCATGTAGTCCAATTTTCGCTTTTTTGCATCCATTTCCTCTAATTCCAGTTGTCTTTTCCTTCTACTTACAGTGTATGGTATGCATAATGGGGCAATTTCCTTTAGCGTAAACGGATTGAGTTTACTACCAATATTTACGCGTTGTCGTACAACCTCTGGGCGAATGTTAGGTGTATTTATCAATCCAATTCCGAAATGACTATTTCTTTTGGAATTGTAGAATATGGTGTTGCAGATTGTGTAAAATATGTACTACCTGCTTTAATGTAGCACTTGTGTAAGATTTTTATTTTATCTGGGCTGTCTTCCTCCTCTACTATCTCAAAATAATTTACAGGTAAATAGTTAAAACTAAAAGCCGAAAGCACATACTTCATCAATTTTTCCCTTTCCTTTGGTTTTTCGGACAACTTAATCTGCAAGCCCGTCAATTTCTTTGTATTACCATTCCCCCAATACACGTACTGTAGTAGGTTATTAAACACTAAACAGCAGCTATTTTGTAGCTTGTCCGATAGCTTACTCCACATTTTGGCAAGTGGTACCGAGTACATTGGCGCCTTTAGGAAGTATAACTTACTATCTTCCAATAACGTTTAACAGTCTTTTAAGGGATTATACACCCGTTACGCACTGACATAGCTTCCAATTGCACAGTTGTATATTGTCGCTTCCAATCGCGTAATACCATGTTCTTTGGCCAAAGTAGACGCAAATGTTTCCCTTAAACGTACATCTGGACAACGTAAAAAATCTAGTATATGATTGCCAAGTTGTTTATTTACACCAGGACTTGTTATCTGACACACAAATTTGTTGTATATCTTAATTCTTGCATTGGTTGTTAGCCATGTTAAACAATCAATTCCCACAGTTTTATCGTTGTCAACTATAATATTACACTTTTCCTCGTATTCGCCCTTATAGCAAAAGTTATGCTTTGTAGTTAAATAATTACACATCTCCATCTTGCTAAATATGCCCGCAAAATCTTGGGTTACATCCATGTCAAAAAGATAATAATAATCTTTTTTGAGTCCGTCTAATATATCTGGTAGTTCCTCCAATAAAGTTTCCAACTTAACATCTGCTAGTTCCACTTTGTACGGAAAACATATAGGATTTTGGAATTTATTATTAATACATTCGAGGTCTTCTTTTCCGATAATTTCTTTTACTCTCTGACCCATCTTGTTAGTGCTTTCCAGAGAAAACGGAAGCTTAGCTTTAACACCATGCCTAGCGGAAACAAATCGGTCGAACTTTCTTCGTAGATAACTGTTAAATGCACCACAAATTTCTTTTTTTAGGATAAACATTCTTTTGTTCGCAGATGTTTGCTCGGCGTCAGAATGGTCGCAAATTTTAACCAACATTATATTGTCACAAAATGGTTCTGTAATTGGTGTGTATAGTCCACCAGTCAGCATCTGTTCGCCTTCGACATATCAAATATTACCAATATCTGTCACCAGATTATTGTTGCACATATTTTTTGCCAAAAGCCACAATCCAAATCGCTCATTTGTTGGTTTCACTTTATTACCAAGAAGTTGAGGAACGTTAATCACCTTGGAGACGCTCATGTTTACCGTTCTAGCTACCGTCAAATACTAAATTGGATACGAAAAATTGCCCCTTATATATCCTACAGAGTGGGGGCGCATATTGCCGAAGATAGCCGAATATGTCGGACACAACCATATCGTCTACATTCTCTTGATTAGAAACAGTTTTGCTATCCGATCTAGGTCGGATTAAAATCCGATCTAGGTCTGATTAAAATCCGTCGGAGGGAGACACTCTCACCCTATGGGGCAATTTCACCCTATTCTGATGGAGGTAAATTCAAAAAACTTTGCCATTAATACACCCCCACAACCAGACCTAGATCCGATTATGCGCATAAAGAAATAGTTTAATATTATAGCAAAATCACAAAAGTTATACGCAACAACCAATTTTATTAGTTTTAATGAATAAAAATATATTTCTATGTGTAGTGTACTTGTTGCATCCGTCCTAGGTTGGATGTGGAGCTGTCGGGGGATAGGTTAGCTAGTGGTGTCCGGAGTTAGGTTAGGTTAGCTGGGCTTGTGTGGACTTAGGTTAGATAAAAGTAAAAATTGATAGGTTAGGCTGTTGATTTCTTGTACTTGACTAAATAAATATACACAGCGTTCAAATTATTTGTATCTGTTTTGAAGTTTAGAGCTTTTTTATTTCTGGAAATGGCTCATATAGTAAACAATAAAAAAGCTCTAAACTTCAAAACAGATACAAATAACTTGAACGCTGTGTATATGTATTTAGTCAAGTACAACAAATCAAACAACATAAGGTAAATACAGATAATCAACCATGCACTTTAATAATGTTATCGTACTAATTATGTTTTGGTTCTCAATGGAATTTATATTTTAAAAGTCACATTTTATTTTAATTTGTAACGTGTATTGTGATAGACGTGAATAGTTGTTTCTTGTACTTTTATCAAATGTTTTATTTAATTTATTTATTTTAAGTTTTAATGATAATTCTTAAAACCAAGATAGTATTTTAACTCCAGTTTTTGTAAGTAATATTTTAGAATTCTTATGTTAATGGCACTCACAGTTACTTTACAGCACCCTGAAGAAGATTTTAAATAAATCGAAAGCTCGGTAAAAACAATAGAGTTTTATTACTAGAAGTCCAAATAACCTGTAATTATTAATTATATACTGGGTGCTTCAAAAAAATGTATACACACTTTGAACTTCCATAGAAAATTTATTTACCGTTCTACAAAGTTAAATTTCAGGAAAATAGAAAGCTGAAAGTCCAATGTAAATGAAACATAAATAACAAATGTTAATACTGTTCAAATTGGTGACCTGCAGCATCAATACAATTCTGAGTACGAGTCACCACAGATTCTGTACATCGTATCAAAACGTCCAATGAGATTTCTCTACACACTGCTTGAATCTCATTCCAAAGAATGTCTAGGTTACGTGGTTTACGTTTGTACACCTCATCTTTTACTGTGCCCCACAAGAAGAAATCCAGTGGTGTAAGGTCTGGAGAGAGTGCTGGAAACTCGATTGGCCCCCTGCGTCCTATCCACTGGCCCGACAAATTTTGATCCAGGTAAGCTCGTACGTCCCTGTGATAGTGCGGCGGAGCACCATCTTGTTGAAAATAAAAATCATCATTACCGTATAATGCACGAATGGCAGGAAATATGGAATCAGCAAGCATTGTTAGGTAATTAATACCAGTTACAGTGCCTTCAAATCGAAAAGGTCCAATGAGTCCCCTTGAAGACAAACCGCACCACACATTTACACCAGGCAAATTTATAGCTTTTTCAATTGTAATGTGAGGATTTTCTTCACACCAGTAAACACAATTCATCCGACCAAATGATGCTACCCATAAATCCCGGTTCACGTATCACCATCTCCTGAATCCATTCACAAAATTGCAACCTTCGATCTGGATCGTCGTCATTTAGCTGTTGCACCAGCCTTGGAATGTAAACACGATACTTGCCTCTCTTCAGAATGCGTAGCACGCTGCTAGCACTTACATCACTTTCACGTGCCCCTTGCCTTGAAGATTTGTTAGGAGAGCGTTGAAACAGTTCCAAGACTGTCGTTGATGACTCATCACTTGTAGCTGTTCGAGGCCGACCTGAATGACCTTTTTGCACATCACACACTGTTCCATGAACTTCGAATTTGTCTCGTATGCGTGTAATTGTTAATCTTGAAGGTGGTTCTGTATCATACTCCCTTCTCCACTGTCTTTGAACTTCATTTACATTCTCAAACTTCCAGTACCACTTAATAACCTGCTTACGTTCTTCAAAACTCAAACGTACTTCCGCCATGTTGATATTACAAATTCCAACTGATAATATAACATAGAGGGACGATTATGCTGGCACCTGGCGAAGAAATATAACATTAGCCTTGTAGTGCGGGAAAACTACAATAGTTTAAAATGTGTATACATTTTTTTGAAGCACCCAGTATATATATATATATATATATATATATATATATATATATATTGCTGTGAATACCTCACGTTGGTCGTTCTATATAAATTGCTGTAAAACGCCCCTAGTTGGGTGTTATATAAATTGCTGTGAATACCTCTAGTTGGCTGCCCTTTATAAATTGCTGTAAAATCCTCTACGTTTCGACAATATAGATTATTTAATTCTTTCCTGTTAATATAAATGAAAATAAAAATTAAGCAATCCAAAAATATACAATATAATAATCGAAAATATGTACACTTTTATGTCTATGAATTATTAATTTGTTAAATATTCAAAAATTTTCCCCTGAATAAAATATTGATATTTATGTGATTCCACCCCAAAATTTATGTTCCCTGAAAGTCAGCAAAGATACTGTAATTACTTTCAAGTGCCTTTGACGTTCAAACGATCCTTTCTTTATTTTTCAAATTCTCAAATGGTTTTTGATGACCCTTACAAATATTTGACATAGCAAACATTAAATGTTAAAATTGAAAAACAGTCTTATACTAATAATGAGTACGACTTGTATTTTCCTCGCTTGTTTCTGCCTCTGAATAACGATGGTCAGCACCCTGGATTGTTACAGCTTAACTTACTTCACTTATTAACCAGAATGATTTATTAACTGTTGCTTGAATTTCCTCTTCGGATTTTTGGAATGACTTGGAGCTTGCTTGTAGTTTAATTTGAGTATCTCGACGTTTATTATGTTTCTTTGTAGGTTTATTTAGAAGTTCCTTGAAGTCCGTTTGTAGCTATTTATTTAGACGAATATTTAGAACTGGAGGTTTGTTTAGAGGTACAATCAGAGGTACATTCCGAGCCCCAAATTATTACATATTAGAATAAAGTTCAATTATTAGTTTACCTTACGTTTTATGATCAAAACGGCTATTTCTCGTTGTATAAATTGGCACTTTTTAATTTTCACTAAGTTTAATAAATTATTTATCTTCACTACGTTCACTCTTACGTAATATTTTATTTTCTATTGACGTAGAGTGTGCCTTGTCGAAGAGATACTCCATGTTTACAAGGTCCCCATAGTATTTATAGACTCCACCTATCAATTTTCTTATTGGTTGTTCATCGTGTGTTTGTTGATTAACGCGAGTTAGGTCTCGCGCCTTGGTAGCGGTGTTTTTAAAAACTACTTCCAATTCTTCGTAACAATTTATTTGTTTTAAACAGACATTAATTATGGAATTTTAAGAAACTAATTTATAAAACTCTGAGTCAAAATAAAATGATTAATTGAACTAATATTAGGGCGAGTAGCCTAGGTAAACAACAATGCTAAAGCTGTAATACTCAGACTGACTGACTGGTCTTGGGGCTCCCAGGGTATTTACGTTGTCTCTGCCCCTCACAATTCTGTGGAAAATTACAGGGCTCATGTCTGCTTAATCTTAATTCTATTCATTAACACATTGTTACAATTTTACTTTCCAGGTAATTGCGGTATCTTAACCGTCTGTGATCTGCCACCTGCAGTATCACTATCATTTGGAATACATTGTATTGCATCCGTTCTCATGAACTGTTAACAACCTTTTTATATATATCCTTGAGCTACATCGTTGTACTCGACTTATGATTTCTTTAACAATTTCTAACATTTCTAATATTGTTAAAGAATACATAACAGGCGTTGTACTTTGCGCCTGTCTCTGCAGAAATCGATATTTCTAAAAATTCCTTGTTTTGATTCTTGTTTAGACGCTTGATCTCACACGTAGACGTTCAACTTCGTGCAGTATATTTCTCAGAAATTCCAAATTTTCATTGCATTCTGTCACGTCTTTCATGTTTGTGTCGACCATGGTTCAAATTTTATCAAATCGCAGACCGCCTGTTATTTATTTTGTTTGTTACTTCAAATATGTTGGATTTTATTGAAATACAATGTCTTTTGTCACGTACTCATATTCCTAATAATGACGTATTGGAACGCGTTTACTTATTTATGCGTTTATATTTTAATGATCTTATTAATTAACTAGATGCCAGTTTATTTATCTTCACCAGTTACGTGTTTACCTTGATGAAGCTCGATGCGTTCAAAACCTAATTTTCTCGTTTCTTTCCAATTCTGGACTTGTATATTTAACTTAGAACGTATTATGAGACGTGCACATTATTAGTTTTGCTAAATAGTATCTAATTATTAAATAATGAGCTTCTCTTTTATGAATTAAATTGGTTATGATTTATATACAGGGTGCTCGCTATTGACTTTATATAAAATAGTCGATTTACTCCTATTTGTTGGTGGAATTGTTTGATTTTCTTAACGTTAATAATATTTACATTTATCCTACGACCCCTATGACTTAATATACCCTTAAACTTCTCCCTTATCGACCGATTTTACAAAGCCAACAGTTGGCATCACAGCCACACTAGGGGACAGATTTTATAGAAGGAGCTAAAAGTGCTAAATTTTAATGAATTAATACAAAACACCGACAATGGTAGACACATCTTACTATAAGGAAGGAATATTTTACATTTATTACACCTATACTAAAGACGCACTTTTTGGGGTGGACTGAATTTACTAATACCAGATGAATTAATATCAGCCGAAAATAACGAAACGCATTTTACAGGGATAGAATAAATTTATTAACATCAGATGAATTAATATTACATGTTGACAATACAGGGAACACATTGACCCATTTTTCAGGGGATGGATTCATTTTGCATGGGGCGGGTGTTCATTTTACTAAACTTATCCATAACGTTATGAGACGTAGAATTTGTTGTAGCAGGTTTAATTGCCGCTCTCTCTACATTGAAGTACCATTCCTAGCATTAGATAGATTATAAACTTTCAAGCTATACTTGCACGTATTGTGGATTGTGTGATATAAAAGTGCTAAAAGTCCTTATTACAAACATTTGTACGTCGGTATAAACACAGTAGTAGGGCTGCACTTTTACGCTTGTGTACAAAATAAACGTTTTTCCTGAAACGAATTATTGAACTGTGCTACGCCCTCCTTAGATCTCGAGAAGATTTCAAGCTTTTTCTGAGAAAATGCAACTTGGGAATTGACCTATAAAAATGGTACAAAGAGTCACAGTTAGTTCTGCAATTGATCTCTTCGTTGATGATTGCGCTAAGTTAGGTAGATAACAAAATGATTAATTAATGTTGAATCAGCTGTTGGCTGTAATGGCGTTTGAGATACACGTAGAACCTCAAATATACCTCTAATAATTAAATAAAGCCAAGAGATATTAGTTGTGAACATCAAGTATTACTAAGGATCTGAGCTTGAAGTTTCATCATTATTATTTTGGTAAAATAGCTTCAACGCTTACCCTTTCTACTAATTAATAAAGTAAGCGTTCTTTTCTTTTAGCTGTTAATATTTTGTTTAAAAGCGGAACTGGTAGAAATATGTTGGTGAGGATTTAATGTCTCATCTCGATGTAGTGAATCGTTTAGGTATTAAGGTTAAATTTTAAATATCTAGAATTTTCGTATAGAATTATCTATTAGTGAATTAGATTGTTAATCCTTCGAAAATTAATTTTTGAAGAAATTGTACAATGGAAAACTAGCTGTTCACTTGAAAAAATTGTTGTTGGATAACTAAAATATTTGTTCCAACTAATATTTAGTTGAGTTAAAAGTGCGTAACATTATTTTGACAGGCATATTCAAAATGATTGCACGTGTTACCATATTTATGCCAAATGAAAAGCTAATTCAAATAATCAATTAATGTTTTTAAGTTGATCTTAAGTATTTTAAAAGATTTGTTAACCATCTGTAAAATATTCAGATCTGAAAGCTGATGAGTCTAATTCAAACGATATATCAGTAAATAAATTAAATGAACGAATTCTACCGTTATTTTTAAATCCAGGCTATACCTTTTTGGTCTAAAGTAGTATATGTTTTATTGAGACCCGTAATTGAAGATAAATATTTTATTTTATTTAGGAAATTGAAATACTTTGTTAAGTAACACTTATACTACTTTTTGTTGTTTTACAGAAGGTATTAAAGTTTAGTAAATTCTAATTCTTGTAATACCATTGTTGCTTTATTGGATTACAACTAGTGATCCCATTGTGTTTACCAACTGTAGCTTTTTTTCAGGTGCAGCTCTTCTTAGTAGGAACCGCTATTGAGTACCCATAGGAAGTTTATTTAGTTGCCTTAAGCAGAAGCGTTTCTACCTCTCCTCTTGTGCATTGTTCCATCTTTATGTAGAAGTATTAGAAGTAGTGGCGCCTCCCTACCGCATCTACTTGTTAGCTTTCCATGTAAACAACAAACCTACGACCACTCACATGCCTACTACAGAGGTCATGCCCGACCTGTAACGTGGTTGCGCGTTACCTCCTCCTAAAGCCGTTAACCATCTGTTTCCTAGACTCTTCTTTGTGGTAGGTAATATGTCTTTGAACTACAGTGCAAAAGATAGATGAAGAGGTTTCAGTTCTATCTTTAATTCCCCACTTGAAAATAAATTATCGTTACATTCTTGAACTTTGAAATCCATATGACATTAAAATCTGTACTTCGATTCGAGCAGATTCAGATTTGTAGGACAACGATATGAGAAGCAACTCAAAACCACTTCCCTCTGCTACTGGTTAATTACCGTTGTACCTCTCAAGGTTAAAAACTTAGCGTACTTTGCATCTGGTAGAGTTCATGGGCCTTTGTTGCACTAACGAGCAATGCCGTTCAATAGAACATCTGTGAAAAGCTGTCCGACAGGTTCAATACTAGTTGATTCGTGAAGAGCGCAATAATAACAATAAACAATCTCACCAACTGCATGCTGTTGGGTTGCGAGTACTGAGGCTAGAAACTGGAATAAATAATTTTTATAAACACCTGGTTTCAAGATATCCCAATTAACTGCAGTAAAACTTAAATTTATAAAATATTATCTTTGAATTTAGTTTCCTACTTCGAGTTATTTCGTATTGCTTGATTAATTTAACTGTGAACTAGTAGCATATAGTTGTTCTCTCTGTAGTATGCAGGAAAACGCATAAAAGGAATCCTTCGAGTAATTTCCAAATCAAACTTTGCATACACTTTGTAAGGCAGATGGTTCCATACCAAAATTAATTGCATAAGTTGGCATACTTGCCTTTTTCCTAACTAAATCCCAGCACATCCATTAGATAAATATTCGTTTACAGAATATACTGTCAGTAGAGTCAGTAATCCATCATCTTTACTCTTTGAGGATCGAGATAAAAGAGAGCAAAACTCGAAACCAGCTCTTAACTATGACTATTAATCAAAATCTCTTTTTATTTAGTTCGAGAACAGCATGAAGAGCATGAAAAGCAAAACCTTACGAATACGAATAAACATTTCCTTACCCTTTCTTAAAGTTTAAAATGACGTATTTACATACAAAAATTCAATCCGAATGTGAGCATGTCCTAAAACCATATAAATAACACTTAAACAAGTATATCGGAAAATAAATATTTTGCTTCCATTACGTAAAACGAAAATCTTATAATTTAAGAACTAAAATATCTTCTCAACATTTGTAGTAAAGTCACTGCGATAATTTAATTTTTACCGAATGTAAAGAAGCGTCAACTTAACTAATAAAATCACACAAATTCTTATGTAACTAAGATGCATAAATTATAATAGATAGAAGGTACCATCTCCTGAAATGAATAACAGCAGGGTCCGCCAAAACAAGCTATCACAACTGTATCGCATCAAAGTGACCAATCTTCAGGGGCGAACTAGGTTTAGTGACATCGAATAAATTAATATCACACCCTGCCTGTAGAAGAAACATATTTTACAGAGGGGCGCGTTTTACAAATGGTCACTTTTTACTAAACACACGCATCCATTTTTACTAGTGGAAGGACACATTTTACAAGCGGGTCAAAATTTACTAACACCTTGCAAGTGCTAAATGGCGCTATTGACCTAAACTAATTTTATTCTACACAAGAGAAATAACAGTAAATAATGCACCTGCGGTGGGTTCACTAAAAGCTAATGTAAAATTTTTAGGATATTATCGTAGTACTTTTCTTACCTCTACTTGAAGAGGTCTTTGAATTTTCTGTCTAATAAAAAGCCGTAAAGCTGCAGCCCAACTGGATAATCGTGAATAGTGCTGCCCGAAATATGGGTGTTTGGAGAGACGATCTAATAGTTCTTGCTGCACTGGTAACCTCACATACCTGCTTGGGAAAAACCCTATTCCTTTATTAGATCACTCTGATATCTATAAACTCAATTGTGCTTCATGCAATTCCTTTATTAGATCACTCTGATATCTATAAACTCAATTGTGCTTCATGCAATTGCTTCATTTGGGCCAACTGTTCGTAGGTTCATCATCTTCTATTTAAAAAAATCGGACTGGATCCTAATAATATTAATTCGGATTCTGCGTTTCTTCTCCAGATTGTTAATTCTAGATTTGCGGTCAAAAGTGTTTTAAAAGTTTGCACGTTCGCGATAAAAGGGGAAACTTAACTTGTTAGATATATGAAATTAAGAAATATTATAGTGAGTATTGTCTGTATAAAAGTACGGACTTTGATCAAACTTTAATTTTTCTACAGTTCAAGTATTAATCAGGTTAGCAACACTTATGTCGGCATCTCCTTAAACTTGTAACTAATAGATTCACAATCGTTATGAGATCGAACATTTCATTAATGTCGGCAAACGTGAACATTCTACTACAATTTACTTTTCTGGATTTGAGTTGAGTAGTAGGATTGGACGGTCCTGGAACAGCGCCGCCGCCGCCGCGACACAATCTAACCTAGCTTTTACATGTAAATTCCCATAAGGAGAATCTGCTAGAAGGAATTTGCTCCTTGCTTCCCTCCTTGTGGGAGAGATTTCCTCCTTGCACCCATCCTTGTGGTGCAGCGCCACCACGACCGCGCCACCATCTAACCTAGGTTTCACATATAAATTTCCACCATAAAGTCTTATTATAAAGTAATTTCCTCCTTGTTTCCTTCTTGCTCCCTCCTTGCTCGGACGCCCACGTTCATATCTAAACTAGGAAAGAGTTTTCTTCGACTAGCAAGCTTTTCCTTAGCGCCTTAAGATTTCCATGAATTTTTAACATAACTTTTCCACACTTAATTTTTTTTCTTTTCTATTCACCTGTATTATATCTAGATTCACGCTAAATTGTAACATTCCTGCAGCTCATACCTAAAAGAAAATCCAAAAACCCATTCTTAAAACTTTTTATTACAGACAATTTTTTACTAATACAGTTTAAATTTTGTAAACCATATTTCTAAATACGTATTCAGAATTTTTATTCTTAACCTGGAACTCATCACATCGGCTTATACTTATTAATATTTATTTCTAAACAGAGCACTTTCTCCAAAGACCAACCGGACCCACCTGTTTCAAATTCCTCTGATTTTGTTCTCATGGTTTAATCCAAACTGGAGTACATACCGGTTTTGAGTTTGTCTGTCTTTAATTTTATGGTACACAATAACAAATATTGTTAGTAGAATTTTACAATCCAATAAGTGTGATAATGCACAAGTATGAGACAAATGAATCACCAAGCGAAAGTGCATGCTTATTGCTATTAAATTTAACCATTACGTTCCATTTTACGAGCGCGGTTAGTTATTATTGAAGTCTAATTTGTTTTAAATAAAGAAATCGAATACTTGACTAGATTCAATGATTCACTCATTGCCGACTCATTGAACAATTTGTATCTCATTTGTGAAACGCAAATCACTTACAAACTTATCAACGTTGCCTAATGACCTAGCTATAATTAATAATACGAGGTCATGTCAGTGGATTGAAAGTGAAATTTCGTTTCCCTAATACAAGTAACTTTTCATGAGATACGATTAACTGCATATTTGGCGACACTGTGCTTGTTTACACCATCACCTATAGTAAAATCGCTTTCACACACACACTGTATGAGATACTTAACATGTTCATTCTAGAGAAAAATAATGGTTAACAGTTTTTTAATTATACATGTAAATATTAATTTCTTCAATGTTTACAAGCGGGTACTATAAAAGGTGTCTTGCAGGTAGAGTTGATGGATAACAATAGAAAATCGCAGTTTAAACATGCAAGTTATAAAATGTCGTCTTACCAAAAAATTTTCAAAGGTGGAAAATTCTACAACACTATTACACTTTGAACGTCTTTACGTTTTACAAAAATTAATTCAAAATGAACTTTTAGTATTATTTTCCCCGTATTTATGCACATAGAGAAAGTATAAGTGTGATTTGTCCTTACACTCACCTAATTTAAATCAAGTACTAAAATGTGTATTCCCATCTATTAACTAAAAAGGTAGGAAAGTATCTTTCACAATTAATAGTCACACGTCATTAACAAAAGAAAGCAAGCCTGAGGATCATACATTTCACTAAATTTATTTAGAAAATACGTCTTATTTTGAATTCCATTTAAAATAGATTATCGAACTACTTTCTAGCCCACCGTGCAGAATTAATATATATTTAACCTTTGGATTTAATTATCTGAATGTGGATGCTCTAATTGAAAATTTTAACAATCCTAGATATTAATAAATATTTTTTGAGTTTTTCTCTATTATTGAGATAAATCTAAACAAAAATGCAGAGGTATTTGGCTGTTAAGTTTTTGAATACTAAAACATTATGCGGGTCTTTGTTGGAGCTAATTTTAAAAAACGTGATAATTGATTTCGATTCCCCAGGAAGTGCTATACTAATTTGATAGGTTACACGATGGGTTTATTTCAAAAACGGAGCAATACTGTTTAAAAATAGATTAAGATGAACACCGTATGGTTTTTAAAAGATTGATCTGTAAATCAGTAAGGATCGTTCGATTTGAAAAAAATTCTGAACAATTTGAGAACCTGAGGCAAACACAATAATATCTGATATCTTAACGACTGAGTTATATTAAATATACCGCTAAGAGTAATTTTTATAAAAAATCCAAAAATTGTGTTGGTGGTGATATACAAATAGGTAAAACCCACTATAAAACAATTATAAACGTCACTTTTCCAGTCAATACTTGCAAATAACGCCGATTAACATAATAAGGCGCTGCGCGCGCTCGAGTTGATCAAAATTACAAGTTAAAGATGGATTTCTTTGTTGTTGGCGTTACAAGTGATGTAAGAATACCATTAGGTATCGACAAACGTGGAGGTTGATTTTGATTTATACGGTGGTCTGCAACCAGTTGTACAAATTATTTACAATAGTAGAATGTGCCAAACTTATGCTATAAAAATGGACTACTTTAAATGGAGAGAGTTTTGCAGTTTTCAATTGGAATTTAGAATCATACAATTTACCCAAGAAGTAGCAAGCGCAAGATTGAATGGTTTTTCTCATGGAGATGTTTTAGAATTACAATTGGAGCGTAAATTCAAATTGACACTGATTGCCGAATCATCTAATAGAAGTGTATCGGTGGCGAATAAATTTCAAGAAGAAAATTTGTATAATATGGAAATTACGAAAGATCAGAATGTTATTGTGTTACCTGAGTACAAGTGCATCAAGCTATTAAATTTGCGAGAATTAATCTGTTATAAAATGGAGGAATTGAGGTGTAGAAACTTTTCAGAATTTTACGAAAAATTTGTACGTGATATAAAAGATGTGTGTAGAAATACGACAAACGAAGAAAGGGTCTAAACGTTATTAGAAAAAGAAAGCCGTGCGAGTATTTCTCCGTTTAATGATTGCAACAATTTAAATTACTCGACAGTGTTGGAAATTATTAAATGTCACCCCATCCAGTACTTAGAAGATGCGACTGCGAGGCGATCGCTTACGCAAATGTTTATAGATTTGGCTATCCCAGATTTACCAAACTCTAGTTATTACAGCGGTTCATAGATGTTATCAATACATGTATATATTTTATTAAAAACGTAATATTTATTGATAAAGTTTGTTTTACTTATTTGTATCGCCAACATCATCAAAAATTATTAATAGACGTATTAAACTATCCTTATTTTTTATTTTTAAATTTAAAGTAGTAGCACTCTTAAGATTCTAATTGTCTAGATTAAAGTAAATATCAGGAGGTTCTAAAGATGGAGTTAAATGTAGATGAGCAGAAACTATAGGTACAACACATGTTTTTCTTTGACTATATACTGAAACTGTAACCAGTAATTGCATTCCTTTTAGCGTCACCAAATATGCAGTCAATAGCACCTATTGAAAAGTTACTTGTATTAGGGAAACGAAGTTTCAGTTTCAAAGGAATCCACTGACCTGCCCTTGTAATAGTAATTATACCTAGGTCATTAGACAACGTTGATAAGCTTATAAGTGATTTGCTCTTAAGAAATGATACAAATTGTGCAAACTAATGAGTCGTCGATGAGTGATCATTGAATCTAGTCAAGAATTCGATTTCTTTATTTAAAACAAATTAGACTTTAAATAATAATTAACCGCGCTCGTAAAATGAGAACTTAATGGTTAAATTTAATAACACTAAGCATGTACTTTTGCTCGGTGATTCATTTGTCACATGCTTGTGCAATATCACACTTATTAGATTGTAAAATTTTACTAACAATACTTGTTATTGTGTATCATAAAATTAAAGACTGACAAACTCAAAACCGTTCTGTACCCCAGTTTGGATTAAACCATGAAAACAAAATCAGAAGAAATTGAAACACGTGGGTCCGGTTGGTCTTTGGAAAAAGTACTCTAATTAGAAATAAATATTAGTGAGTATAAACCGATGTAAGGACTCCAAATTAAGAATAAAAATTGTAAATATGTATTTAGAAATGTGATTTACAAAATTTAAACTATGTTAGTAAAAAATTGTCTGTAATAAAAAGTTTTAAGAATGGGTTTTTGGATTTTCTTTTAGGTATGAGCTGCAAGAAAGTTATAATTTAGCGTAAATCTAGATATAAGACAGGTGAATAGAAAAGAAAAGAAATGAAGTGTGGAAAAGTTATGTTAAAAACTTTTGAAAATCTTAAGGCGCGAAGGAAAAGCTTGCTACTCAAAGAAAACTCTTACCTAGGTTATGTATGAATGCGGGCGTCCAAGCAAGCAGGGAGCAAGAAGAGAGCAAAGAGAAAATCCCTTTAAAATAAGACTTTATAGTGGGAATTTACATGTAAAACCTAGGTTAGATGGTGGCGCGGTGGCGGTGATGCTGCACCACAAGTAAGGGAGCAAGGAGGAAATCCCTCCCACAAGGAGGGGAGCAAGGCCGAAATCCCTCCCGGCAGATCCTCCTTATGGGAATTTACATGTTATAGCTAGGTCAGATGGTGGCGCGGTGGCGGTGGCGCTGTCCCTGGATGCACCAATCCTACTACTGAGTTGTTCTTCTATTTTAGATTTTGCAATATAGTGTAATTATTTTAACCTGAGGATGAGGCCAGCTGTAGCTTGAAACAATTGTAGTTATGCCAATCTCAGCAATTAAATTTATTGGGGGATTGTGTCATAGATTTTCATAATTTAAAATGGGTATGTTTCAAAGTCAACTGCATTAGACCAGTTGGTTCATATAATCTGCCAAGGCGCTTTCAATTACTATATCCTCAATTTACCAAAGGTAGTAGTGGATATAGACGTGAGATTCTGTATCAATTCACCTCAAAGTGTGAAAATAAAGCAGTACTGTACGAAGGAACGATCCTTACATTGTAATATCTTGCTACGTACCTAGACGTAGTCGGAAGGAAAGTAAACACTAGGCTAACTACCAACCGCGGAGAGTGAAGGGATTCGCCTACATACCAAACAAAAACAAAAAAAAAACACATCGCCCACGACTATCTGTTAACAATGAAAATAAATTAAAATTTCTTGATTCATAGGTACAAAGAAAAGTATTGAATTTAAGTTACATTATAAAGGACAAATTTTGTAAAGGATCCACGAAGTGCGCATTTCATAGCTAACAGGTAATACAAATCATTAAAAAAAAGTAATGCTTAAATTTTCTCAATAGCAAATGTGTTAAATTAAAGTATTCAATGTAAGTTTTCTCCATAGAAAGTGTGTTAAATTAAAGTATTAAATGTAGACCAAGGTGTAGTAAGTATTAAAGAAAGATAACCAGAAGCACTAGCGAAGCTTGCTTCTAAACATGGATGGTGAACTGGTTCCACAACATCAACCGCTGATAAATAAGGATTCTCGATGTACGCAAAAGAAAACGAGTCACATACGTTTATGCGTCGGGATGCGTATCTTGCAAACAGCCGAGGGTGAGTTAGCATAGCAATGCTATGGTCGTCAGGGTTCGATCACCCTGCCATTGTAGCTGCAGCCGCGGTCTACGGACACTAGCAGTTGGTCTACAGACAAACGCAGTTTTTCTACATAAAGAAAGAACCCATTTGGGCTCCAGCTAAAAAAAGCTAAAAAGAGAATCTGATTAGAATGGGTACGCGTGGGGAAACTCAACGTATACACGCAAGACGCCTCCTAGTTGTTGAACAGAAAAACCTGCATCGCTTTTGAAATACGGTGACGAATAAATGTAGAAAATATTTCGACGTACAAGCTGTAGAATCAAATTCAACAATGGTTCAAACAACATGGAGTCGAACTGCAAATCCTAGCTTATCAAAGCGCGGTAAAACTGGAAAATCCGGCTTTTATCGGATAGTGCGCGACCTTATTTTAACAAGCCATTACATTGGAACAATATAGAAAACCATTATACGGCGGTCGTAAGATATACCAAGATAACGGGTACCTAAAAACGTGATATAACTATTTAATTGTAGCGTAAGTTTGTCGTTTCGAAATAAATAAGTTTACAACGAAAATTTGTAGCAAGCGTACTTGTAAACAGGATATTGTCGAAGAATTTAAGAGATTACGGAATACCTAAAACAAGGCATAGACTATTTAATTTATCAAATAAATTTTTGTTTTAAAAGCAAAAAGGGTCTTTGAGTTGAGAAATTTATTCGAGAGCGTATTTATTCTTAATTATGTTGAAAATAAACGTAACAATCTAATCATGGCAAAGATTATTCCCAGTTCTTACATGTACAAGACCAGATTTTATATTTCTGAGTAAGGAAAACTTGATGTATAACCTCTATATCGCATTCGGGGTTCTGCTATGTAGTACATAAAGAGACAACAAGCCAGAAAGTTACAAAAAATGAAGTCAGATCTATAGCTATATTTTGACAATATTTTAGGGTCAACTTCTATACTAATATTCCTTTTCAAATTCGGTTTTAAGGTGCAATAAGTTAAAAGCAATAAAATCCTACTACGGATTAATTCGAGAGTGGTCGCCCTAATGGTGAAAGTTTCAGATTTTTATTGTACTATTCATTGTTTCTACAATAAAGCAGGTGGTCGTTTGCAACCCCAACATATCCTCTACCAGACATTTCGCTAAAGTTTTCAGATCCAGTAACCGCATTCAACCTTTGATGTTTTTGTAGCATTCTTTAAAATAAGTGCATGTATTAGAAGTGTGACTTTCTTTCTGTGAGGGTGTTGTGTACAAGTTACGTTTGAATTAGTTTTACAAGGTGAACATTTCTAAATTTATTAAATCCTATCGTATTTTTACATACATTTGATTAATTTAAGTGATTTTGATTGGTAGTTATCGCGATACCTTAAGCAATTTGTGAACCTTAAAAGATTTTGTAAAAATGTGTGCCATTCCTGCTATTGTTTTCTCAGTTTTGTTCATGGTGCCTTTCTTTTAAATCCACAAATATATATCGCAGAAACAGAATACTACAGCCAGCTCTTCTAATATTAAAGCAAAAGAAACATGAAGGTAAACTGCAATAATAGCCTTAAAAAAATATTTAGAAAAATCATTTTTAGAATCCTAACAGAGCGGACCGTTTTGAAAAAAAATGATTTAGCCAATGATCCAGAGGGTCACGCACAGAGTGATCATAGTTCCTACAATACAGACTCGAAACAATTAGAGAGTTCTGATATATCAGATGTGTCACTGTTTCTCGTTAAAGATAAAGTAACACAGTGGCTATAGCGCATACCTGTAACGAGTAGATCTGACGGTGTTAGAAGACAAATATAGTACTAAATCTTCCTAGTGTCAAGAAGATTACACATAACGCAAAATCTCCATTAGAATGTTGCAGGCTTTTGTTTTCCCAAGACTGCTTAGAAGAATTTGTGACATACGAACATTGTCCTAAGAAGAATGAGAGAAATGTTTCGTAAAAGGAAATCTCATCTTAACGTGGAAGAAATGTGGAGTCAAGATGGCACTGCTCCGCCGTGTTTTCGTGCAAAAATGTTGTACGGAAGATTTTACACACCTTTGCATGCATCGTGATTTGATAATATCGAAGATAGACCGCAAGGTAATGTGACCGATAATTTGGCATTTATAAGAGATCAGTTTGAAGAATTTGTCAAACGGTGTAAAAAGAATTACCAAAAGTAAATTACTTCGTTGTTTTGATTTATGTGGAAAATGTTACTTAAAAAGTCGTTTCCTTAATGCGCTCTTTGCACAATTGCAAATAAAGTATCAACTTAAAATATGCCCAGTATAACACTGATCAAACACTATAGTATTTTCTACAATATTCAGCTTTGTAGCAGTTTAGTATGAAACAGAAACTCAACTCTTGCTGAACTGCTAAACAACCTTACTGTGGCTCATATAAAGAGCAGAATGTTGAGCACTCATTCAGTAGTGGGTACCGTGACTTCGAACTGCCTCAACCCACCAGTTGAAGTAAATCGAAAGTAATCTCAGAATAACATTTGTTTTTAATTGTTGAAATAATGCTTCAACTCCAAATTATGCAAAATAAGTCAATTTGTAATTATTCAAATGTATGCAGTTGGTTTATATATAATTTAATACAATAAACATAAATGAAAGGTGGTAAATTTTGAAGAAATACTCATATGAATAGTGAGAGTAATTCTCTTCTCGTGTCGATGTACAAAACCACAGGTTTGAGAGTTCTCTTCATCACTTGATATTAGGTTGTAGGTAAAGGAAACCCTCGTCATTTCGCTGATATAAATTCTTAGTAGATCGATCTCAGATAATGCAAACTTTTCAGCTCCAAATATGCGAAATGGAATTGATTCATGTTGACTCAACGATATCGAAAGCTAAAGACGCTTAAATTATAATTGAATTACCTTGAATTATGTTGAATAGAAATTTAAGATAGAGGGCCGCCTAATGAACGTAAGGATGAACTCATGTAATAATTAACGACTCTTGAAAATAGCAAGGTAACAAGTATTTCCAGTCAAATCGTTGATTACCAACATAATTGTTAAATTGGTTCCATAAATCTTATTCGAAATAAATCCCTACAAACTGTAGCTGGATGTATATTCATATGATGAATAGAATGTACTGAATTTTTAAAGAGTAATCGAATCCTAAGCTTTTCTCTTCTTAATAGATACAGTTAATGAGGACGAGAAATATTATTGATTAGAAATCGTCAATAATAAACTAACCTGGAAGCACATAGGTTGCACATTACGAAGTAACATTTAAAGAGAACTCACATATCCTATGAACAAAATGCTACGATTTTAAATACAGAGTGGAGGAAAAGTATAGAAACACATAACTTTTCGAAAACGGGTTGATCTTAGTGGCTTTTAGCGATAAAAAGCAAATATAACAATAAGTGTTTAATAACGTTAAATTGTATACAATGACATTCTCTCGTCTAGTCCATCGCTAGTTACATATCCCCCAAATCTATATATTGCTATGATAAGGGGTTGTTTAGGGGTGTATTGAGTCGTAAGGGTCGCGTAGTAACTGCAAATAGTAATAGGAATCAGAAAACTGCATTTGTTTAGCAGAAAAATAAATAATTCGCACATTATGTAAATAGCAAACATTTAACACCCTGTAACCATATCTTTCGATAATAGAACGCGTATTCAGCAGAGAAATAATTATACATGTAATTAAAATACCTCAAGAAGCGTTCAATAAATTTATAAAATAGATACGCATAAGATAAGATAAAACCTGGTAAATCGTCATGCAATTACGTTTGTAATAAAGAAGGAATAATAATAAAGATCTTTGATAAGAAACGCACTTTTAAAGATAAGTTTTAAATAGAAACATAAACGAAAACATCACTAATATTACATCAGTTATTGTGTTCAATTCTCCAAAAAGCTTTATTTACATAAACAACAGACATAAGCTAAATAAAAGTCCAATTATAATAACAAAACAAGTGGCCAAAGATCGTATAACAATAGCAAATACCAGCATGATACGGAACTTTAGAATAATTTCGTCAGAAATCAGATTGAAAGTTACCACAAATATCCAAAACAAACATGGTTGGTTACAACAATTTGTAAGGCTGTTTGGACAAACAAATCCAAATGTAGATAGCAAAAGCTATATAACGCCCAGAGTTGATAAGAAAATGCAGTCTCAATTTGAAGCAAGTCGAACCTGCAACGCTCTTACTCAGATATTTACGCGTCAAATAAATAAATTTTAAACTATATTATTGTGAAAAGTAGTGTTGTATAATAATAGTTGACGTTGACGATATATGAAAAAGCTTTAGCCGTTTTTGCAGAAAACAGCTTCCAAGGTGTCACTAAGAAACACAATTCTAATTCACGACTTCCAAGGTGTCCCTAAGAAACCCTAATCTAATTCACCTACAACTTCTAAAGGGTATCTAAGAAAACTACGAATTCTAAGGATCTAAGTCTGGTATTCAGAACTTCTGAGTAGTATTCAGAAACCCAGTTTGTAATATAAAGTAAAGCACGAGGTGAATTTTAGGAATAAGGAGTAACAAAACTATTGGTTCAAACGTACGTGAAGGAGTACAAAACAGAGTATTGGTTTTGATTGAAGATAAAATGGGGTGTTGATCCACAACACGCAACAGCAAATCAGGATATCACAGGTCAGGGCTAACTAGTATAAGGATTTTTTTCAAATTTAAATTTAAACACTCAATATATTAGTTTTCTCTCAGACGTGTAAGGTCTTGAACGTTCCAGATTTTTTTGTAAAAGGTGTCGTTTTTGGTGACTTTAAATTAAAGTAAAGGGTTATAATTTTGGATAAATGATCCAAATAATATTAATTAATTGAAGGGTGTATTTGAGGGATTACAAAAATTGTGAAGTGTAGATATTATTTCCATTCATTATACAAATATTGATTGACTACGTTTTATCAATTCAAAACAGGTAAGAATTAAAGGGGTAAATTAAATTGATCATCGTAACGTTGTGCACTCTGTGTAAATCAAACTGGGCTAGCCGTGGCGTAATTAAATTAGTATATTAAAGAAAAATACAGAGCGGTGGCGTTCAGCAAAGAACTGGACGTTTATTACATCGGCTTGCGGCGTTATCATATCAATTTATATATATATATATATATATATATATATATATATATATATGTGTGTGTGTGTGTGTGTGTGTATAATTAAATGGAATTATTGAAGCTTAAGATAACTTACAACGTTGTATAGTTCAAGGATAAATAATAAAAGGTTAATAGAAGTCAGTCAGAAGACATGAGAACGGATGTAAATACAATGTATTCCAGACGTAACCTGACTCTGCAGGTGCAGGCCGCAATAGACTATATGAAACCTATTATTAGAATTAAGATTGTTACTTTGTATTAATGAATAAAGAAAAAAGCAGACATGAGTTCTGCAGTTCACACGAGAAATGTGAGGGGCAGGGACAACATATATGCCCTGGAGAGCCCAAGGAGGTCAGCCAGTCTTGATCCTCACAACTTTAGCATTGTTGATTGTTAAGGCTACTCGCCATAAATTAGTTCAAATAATAATTAATTTCAACTTAGAATAATTTGATACAGTTCTTGTAAATTAAAAATCAATTTGTAATTTCTGTATAAATAAAATATTTTTAGAAAAGTTTTGGAAGAAGACCTTTTAAAAAGGCAGCTCCCAAGGCTCAAAACCTAACTCGCGTTCGACTTAATACTAACCTGAAAAGATGTTTAGCCTGTGTATACTCTAACCCTGGTGCAATTATGAAACTGAAATACCCATTCTTTTACAACTAATAAAATATAATGCAATAAAATACAGTTTTAGTTAAAACACAAGTTGTAAGAAATGTGCAAAATTTGGCGTATATATAGTTATCTTTTTCGTCACTTGTACTGTTGCCAGATTGGCCGTTTTTTAGAAAACGTGGTAGTTTTTGAATTATAAATGCAACACCCATTATGAATTTTAGAATGAAACTCTTTAATACTATCAATAATATTTCATACTTAAACAATTTTCTTTTGATGTAACAAAATTTCTTTACAGTGAACCAAAGCTGTACCCTTAGATGTGTTACAGGCGGAAAAGCTACTAAGTGTATCTTTTCCAGTCAAATTATAAAATGGGGCGGCCTGTAAAACAAAAATTAAAGGGGGGTCACCGGCACTAGCTAGCGAGAGGTCGTGGATCATATAGAGGGTTAAATTTTGAAAAAAAGGGTTAAATTAATTTATAATATACTACAAAAATGTGGCACTTACCTTTCATAAAATATTGTGGCTTAATGACAATTGCCAAGGGCGCCAGACCAAGTCGAGAATGTCCAAATGTTCGTAAAAATCCTTGAGAGACTTGTCATCCCAAGGAGGACAATTGTTTCTTTTAATCAATTCCTTACTTTTTGTATTACTTATATAAAAAAAAAAAAACTATTGACTTAATCAACGGCAAACAAAACTATTTAATTCACAGAGCAATAAACGTGAACCTCTTACATTCATTGAGTTTTAAGTTAGAAATTTAAGTGAATAGGTGACTATGGAATTTATGAAAATTTTGAGTACATAAGTAGTTATCAAACACTTGTATATGAAAGAAACTTATATTATAAATCGTACAATAAATTAATCCTACGGTTTATGGCCAAAACGTCCTAACAAATAAACTAACTAAAATTGGTCATGCTACTTAACTATAAAAGCTTACTTACTAATAATTGTCCATTGGTTGAGGGTTTGTTTTCCAACGTAGAGCAGTTATTAAATTTGGGAGAGAATCTCGCTTGTTGCTTCTGTTTGTAATGTTTTAAGAATTTACTGGCACATGAACCCGGCAGAATTTTGACAATATCACTTACTTGTGCGTCACACGCCTACAAGTTTTCAATATTTATCTTGCATCACTATAAATCCGCGACATATGGGCATAACCCTCGCGAAACTGGAAAAGTAACACTTTTTCCAATTTTTTACTAACGTGATACGAAGTTTAATATTCTATGTCATGCCAGAGAACGCTAACCGCGAAACTACGTTTCTCTCTACTTCTTAACCACGGTCGGCCCCATTGGAAAAACTCCCCGTCTTTGGCTAAAGCCTTCAAATATATAGACTAAATTTCCTACCCTAATAATCACGTACGCCATTTTCTGTTATCCAATGACTGAACTGAACCTCCCACAAAACAAGATTTCAGAAACCAAATCCAACCCCTTTCTAGATGATGGTCACGGAATCAATTTTCTCCCACGGGTTTAAACTATATTTTTACCTTCTACGAATTACTTAAATATGGCAATGTGGAATCTACTTATGGCGACAGTGTCTGCCATTAACAAAGACCGGCTAACCTACTTGAGCCGAAATGGATTTTAAATACAATGGATGTTTCCAGACTACTTAAGATTACTTGTATTATTTGAACAAATCAAATTGGAAATAGTGTCCGCTATTATAATGTTTTGTTTTGTCTAACCCGCTGTAAATCAACAAAAGTGTTAAGCTTTTCAAACTGAAATTGGTTTTCTTTATTTACGCTAAAAAGGTACTATTACATTTTAATTCTATCGGATTTGTTAGTCTGTTACCGACCTAACTTTTAAGAAGTTTATTGTATTTGACTTACGATGGGGTCTAGAGCTTTAAATGATGACCTGCCGCTGGAATTTACTAGCCCGAAGCTATCGGTATATGTGCTCTTTTATTATAAGGGAGCCTGACTGAATGTAAAGTAATTTATTGTGGGAATTTTTGTCTATACTTTATTCAAGTTACTGAATTTTAATTAATTAATTTGTTTAATTGTTAACATTACAAAATAATGTTACAGATGGTAAAAAAATTCGCTAAAAATTATTTATTTGCAAATCTAAATAAGCTCTCAAATTCATAATAAATCTTTAGTCCCATATGAAAAACATCAAACGATCCATTATTTCTTAGTTTAATCCAATCGCAAGACTAAACTCCACTTTTCGTCGCAATAATAATATTTCAAAATGCATCAGGTGTTTTGAAACCTTTTTAGAACGTTTTAAAAAGCATTCTAATCATTAAGAGTAAAAGTGTATGACTTCTTGTTCGAGGCTATCAACTAGTTTCGTAAAGACATCGCAAGATAGGTTTTGGGCCTTTGCGAACTTCTTTTTAAAAAGTTTTGTCGCCAAAAACTCCTCTATCAATTTTATTTTTAATTGCTTAATTACAAAAAATAACTTATTTCTGTTACAGCAACTTAGACATTTATATTCATTAAACATTAAATAATTGAAATTGACAAAAATACTTGAAGTTAGTAAATCAATAATTAATAATTAAAATTGTGGTGAGTAGCTTGAACAACCAACAACGCTAAAGTTATGCTCTTGTGTCATCTTGTGGGAAGTGCAGATATCATGCCTGCTACTTCTTGATAATTTACAATGTACTACTTCTTAGTAATCTTAATTCTATCAATTGCTTTCTTATAGTTCATTGTGACCTGCACCTGCAGTATTATGTTGCGTCTGGAATACAAAGTAGTTGCTTCCGTTCTCACGTCTGATTATGAACTTTCATTAACTTTTTATAATGTGTCCTTCAATTATACAATGTAACATTCTATTTCTTAAAATTTAATAATTATTTAAATTCGTATACATATTAATTGGGGGATATGTAACCCGCGTGGTCGCCAAACATATGTTCTGATTAGCATAAAATTCCGGAGAGATAAAAATTCCCCGATCGAATTTCCTTTACGAGTTGATTTTCTAGTCCGATCAGTTCCGCGTTATTCTTCAAGCAAAGCGGGATAGGAGTCGTTGATGGTAAAAATTATTGGTAAGAAGTCAGACACTGTTTTAACTTAAATTCTTCTAGCGCAAAACCATCCGGTCAATAATACCACAATTTAGAGTCAATCCAAAGTCCCTTGAATTCGATACCTGCAAGTGAACAACGGAAGATGAACTGAAACCTTATATTCAGCGCAAGGTAAGCTGTTGGTGATCTGTGGATTAAGGGTGAGTTCATTTCGTTTGCTGAATCCTTTACCGGATTTATTAAACAATCCATTCCTTGACGTATCGTCAAAATACTATCCGAAAGAACCCCAGTGTTTCAGTTCACGATATCCGTTCTTCTCCAAGCCAGTAACATATTCATTATCTGTCACGAATTAATTGAGATTTAGGCAACTTCAAACACATGGTTTGATCGCGAGCATGGAAGGCGTTTCCAACATCACCCCAGATCATGTCGTAGGGGTTTAAGTAGAGTAGTCGGGCCGGACACACTTTTCCTCTTTCCTTTTTAATTTAAGAAAACGAACAATCAAAATGTCGAGCTGCCAAGTTATGCTTCTTGCAATTAATCTCGCAGTAAGGCAAGCTCAGCTAAAAATCTTAGTGATTTTAAGTGCTTCGTTCACATTCCAGTACGAGAAGCAACGGACGAATAAATTAAGTATAGATAAAATTTATTTGAAAACGAGTACGCCCTTCAAGATGGTTTGTAAGAGCTTGGTATCGTTTCATTTTATCCGCTTCCGAATGGTAGTTGTTCACAAGAATTTAATGGTGTTCCGCTGGATTTTGGATGTCTGAAGTCACCGCTTTTCAAATTCACGGAGGGTATCGTATAATTTAAATAGTTCAGCAAAAGGTCAGTAGCTAGCGCTAAGAAATAAGCCAACAGTTATTTCTGTATATAAAATTAAATGAGGTTCATTGTCCTTAAATTAGTATTTGTCTTAACCGTATTCTCTTATCGCCATAAGCACATCGGTCAGAAAAGTCAAGTTCAACATCACGCTGTTATCGTACAGGGTTGCCGCGACATGCCGTCCAGCTAATCGAGGTAGACGATCCTTCTACTCATTGAATTCTAAATAACCAGGTATTTATAAAGTTAATTGTAATATTTAAATGAATTTTAATTTAGTGTAATATAAAATTAATTTTGAAAGAAGTGGTTTATCTGTATAACTTGTATATATTAATTGTCAATTATTAGTAAAGGGTTCTGTGTACTTATTAGCCTGTACTATACTAACCATGTAGACTTTATGAAATTTGATAGAGTAGTTAATTTATAAACTGATATAGATTTCGAACTTAATGATTTTCAGTCACTGTAGAGTAATTTAATTTGTTTTATTTTCATTACGTTTGAGTTAGTGTTTGATTCCTGGAAATGTAAAAGCTGAAAATCGTTTATATGATTATTTCGCAAATTGCTAATAAATTATTGGTTTGATTATAAAAAAGTAGGATGTATACATTGAAGTGCTATATTTCGATCTAGCCCCACATTGATGTGCTATTTAATTTTGTTGTGATATAGTTGCAATAACCCGGTGCCCCCTTTTGTAAAAAAAAACTTAAAATTTTCTTTATGTCAATTTTAATCTTTAATTTTGAAAACCTCGACTATTTTAATTTTGAGTACCTCAGCTGGTTCAGTTTTAACCACGCAAGAAGTTTGCGACAATACAACAACAAAGCCTTTAAATTTACTTTCTACCTCTACTTCCTGTTTCTTTAAACTAAAACACCATTAAGTACAATTACTATAATATTCTCAAAAATATTTACAATGTATGAAATATTTAAAGATTCTCTAAATAGAACTTTATTTTAATAATTGAATAAAAATTCTTTCAATAATTATCATTCTCAAAATTAATCAAAAGTCAGCACAAATCACCCTTATTACTACCATGGGGCCATGAAAGTTAATTAAACTTCTTTCAAAATTTACATAATTTATAACGTGTATTAAAAGAACTATCTTTGTTGACCCTCGCATAAAATTTTCATTAAAGCAATTTTTAAATAATTCAAATTAGAAATATACAACCAAATATTCACAAATTAAAATAATAAAACATTCAGATTAGCTAACCTGTTGTTTCAAGCTTGAATCAGTCCCTGTACCAATTGCTCTCGTATTCAGCTTTGTAATTTAATAGTCCCAACATTGAATCCAAATCTGCTTTAGATATGGTCTGCATTTTTCTTAGCATAGCTCTAAATTATTTTAGCGTTCTTTGTTAAACTTCCTGGTCATATCCAGTAATTAATAATTGAATTAAATGCTTGTTAAATTTCCTCATTAGATCCAGTAATTATTCAGAGTCCTTTTTATTGATGTTAATATCAGAAATTTAAATTACAACAACCTTTAGTTGCTTATGTTTTTAAAGGGTTTAAACGACGAACCCCTTTTAATTTTTCACAATCACCATTGTACTATTTATTACTTCACAATAAATCACTTCTAATTCTTTCACGTAAATATTTTCTTTTAAGTGATGTGGACTAAGCCTTAATTCATGTTGAACTGATTTATTTACAAATCCGGTCTTATTTAAAAGAATCGCCTATCTATTGACATGCGCAGAGTTTGCTATTATACGTGATTCTTGCATACCAGGTTTTGGGTATTTCTATGGATTTTGCCGTCTACACGAAACTGATGCGCTACTTTCAGCACTAATTTGAGTTAATGCATTGGTTCTATTGGGTTTTCTTATTTCAAGCTCACGTAAATTATTGTTTGTACAATAAACTTGATGAATTTTGCTTTTATCACTATACCGTGTTTATTTGTAACCTATCAGGTGTTGAATTTTACCTTCCTGGTAACTTATTCTTAATATAATCTATGTATTAAATTATATGCGTTTTCTAATACGCATTCTTAAACCTGCTTGTTTAATTGAGATTCTTAACGTAATGATGATGCATTATTCATGCGTAATGTGCTTCAACTTCCGTTCACGTTGTCTTATGACTTGCTAAATCGTTTATTTAATCAAATCTTCTAAAGTACTTTCTATTTCTTAAGTTAATTATGACTATAGTTTATATACAAGGTTTTTTCATTTACTTTCCTGCCTAACCGTTGTATTTCTTATTTTCTTAGTAGAAATGTCTAGTTTTCTGCGTCCTCATGTTGTTTTATCGAAGTGCATTATACTAGTGACCCTGTGTACCCCTAAATGACCTTATTAACACAGCAATATGTATGCAAAATTCTGTGGACTCACTGTTTATATTGAAGTTTAATATTTGAAAACAATTTATTTGTACAGAAGGCACAGTCACATTGTTCATACCGGTTCTACAATCAAAGAACCCACCCATAAAGGGTCATATTTACAAGTTAATACAAAGTGGGCCCAAGCCTGACAAAACCGAGACCCATGCCAATAGATAGTTCTCGACGAGTGAAACAAAAGTGCTGCTGCATACATCTTCAGATTTCGTGTTTCAAGGGCAGTTTCGGGTCTTCGAAATTCACACTTGCCATATTATGAGTACCAGTCTTATGGCATTTTATTTTGAAAAGAATAAGAATTCGATAAGTATATTGCGGAATAAGATATGGAATGCAGGCCTGAACATTTTGTGTCAACTTGTTTGGGGATATCTCATTAAGGCGGCGGTGTAGGTGTCCCGGGAGTTTGCGCGACACCAACTTGATAAACTTTTTTATCAAAAGACTCGATATAAGATCATCTTCTGATTGTACTATCAAGGCACCTGGCATCAAATCCACTATCTTATGGCGCGTTGTGGGTCGTATATGTCAGGCCATCAACTGTGTTTCATCAGATTCTAATAAGGGACGTTTTTGGTGATTTTTGTTATGGGGGTTTGTGCGCTGTCTGGGGCTGGTTAAACCGGATTTGATACACTCCATTCGACAGGGTTTATTATTTCGAGATAAATATATTTCTCAGAGTACCGTGGTTACGAGTAGTACTAATAATTCTCCATGTAGTTTTCAAATGTTGTATTCTTTCAATTGGGTCAAATGACTTTATTTTTGACATTCATCTCTAATTTCATTCGCCCTATTGCGAAATGATCCTTATTCGTCTCTCGAGTTTACGTGTAACTATTGTATTTTTGTAGCAATGTGTATACAAGGAACAAGCACGAACAAACCGATAAAAACCTGCTTAAATATCTCGAAATGTATATCTCCTTTTCCTCTACTTATGTTCTTTCTATATCCTAATTAGGGCGATAACGCGTGAGCCCGCAATGCGCTTTGGGATATGATGCGATAAGAAATGGGAATATGTTGTACATGCTTTCAAGCAATCTTTCGCACGGAGTCAATCAGTTAATGAAAAGTTTGAAAGTAAATACGTTATTATTTGCCAGCTTAGCTAAATCATAATAAACACTAAACAAATTGACTTTAAGAATTGTCTACGGTTAATTATATCGTTTCCGTCTTATTACGACTTTTTGGTTAAACGTAAAATTAATAATTCATAGTTGCTTCCGAATTGTTTGAAGAATATTTGATTAAATAATATGGTGTTAAAACAATGCGTAACGTGTCAAAAATTCATTAGGAGTGGGGTTCAAAAATATAATTTGCGACACAGAACTGGCTTGTGGAATAACTTTGTGGAACAGAATCCCGGAAGTGCCAAAAGTCACATTGATGAAGAAGAATATCTATGTCGAAACTGTTATATCCTGTATTCAACAGTTTTCAGTTCAAATCCAGCCGTGCAACAGCATCGTCAGAATATGCTGTCTATCCAAAACGCACCAGTTGCTCAATATGCACGTAATCCACCGCCGGAATCCCAATAACCTTTCAACAACTACCAAGCTGTGACAGCTCCTCCTGCCATGAATCCATAAAACGTTATTCCCCAAGTCATTACCACGGAATCTGTACTCGTTGTGCCAGTGTCAGATAGCTGTTGCTGTGTTTGTGGCGGAAATAGACAGTGTAGAATTTCAGAAATAATTCGAAAGAAATAGAGGAGGCGGGAGTCTTGGTTTCCGTATGCTGCGATTCTTATGCCACCTCGTACTCCTCCATTTCGGGAGACCGAGCTAGAGGTAGGCCTAATTACCAACGTTAGCAGCAAGCAGTTTATTGAAGGGCCTTGATTATTACTATTACGACTAAGAATAACAAGGTAGCCTTAACAATCAATTAAAAGACTTGGAACACAATTGAAAGACAAACTTATCAAAATGATGAAAAACATCTGAGGTAGATGGAATAATCAGATGAAGATTCCTTATCAAATAGTGTAATAAAACGCCGATTACAACGCGTATAACCAAAATCACCGAAAAAGTCGCTTATTAGATTCCGATAAAAACAGTTGATGGCATGACATATACGGCCCACAATACGCCACAAAATAGTGAGTTTAATGCAGATGCCTTGGTAGAAAAATTAGATGACGATTTTATATCGAGTCCTTTGATAAAAAAAGTTTGTCAAGTTGGTGTCACGCACACTCCCGGGACACCCCCACCTCCGCCGTAAGGAGATATCCCCAAACAAATTGACGCAAATTGATCAGGCCTGTATTCCATATCTTATTCCACAATATACTTATCGAATTCTTATTTTTTCAAAAAAATGCCATAAGACTGGTACTCATAATATGGCAAGTGTGAATTTCGAAGACCCCGAAAGTGCCATTGGAACACGAAATCTGAAGATGTGCGCAGCAGCACTTTTGTTTCACTCGTCGAAATCTATCTAATGGCATGGGTCTCGGTTTTGGCTGGCTTGAGCCCACTTTGTATTTACTTGTGAATATGGCCTTTTCAGACCCTGAGAATAAGTCTCATAGTTGGTTGTGGTTTAAGGTTACACTTACTGACCGACGAGCAAATTACAAGCCGTAGCAATACACTTAATATTATCCATGTTTCAGAACTACATATGCTTTGTAAAAGAAAAATTACGTGTTAAATTTTTGTAATATTTGAAGCTCTCTCAGTTAAGAAAAGCCTAAACAAGATTGTTCTCTTAGTAACAAAATAAGATATATGTCAAAATTGCTTCAAATATTGTTTTTTTTTTAAATTAAATTCGTAAATGAATGCGCGATCTGACATTCATTTGTAAAGGTAACTAATATGAAACGAAATTTTGTTCAAGTATTGGAAAACTAAAGAAACTAATATAATTTAATTGTTAAATGCGGTTGCTATATGGCTTGATTATTTGTTATGAAATGGAGGTGTTATCACGCAAGTTCTCCTTTTTTAAAAACACATCTATTGAAAGTGATTTTATGTTGGAAACGTCTAATGGATTATGCTGCAAGTCGATCCAAGAATTTAAATATAAAAATTTAGAATTAATGACTACAAAAGGGTTTTCTGTATGTACTCTTGTTTTTCTATTTAACAATTACTAGATACAGTGACGTCCAACTTTAGATTAAATTGTTTCCTGTGTAACTAAAAAAATTTCATACCACATCTATCTCAAACTCTCCCTTGGGGTGATAGCCAATTTAGTCGTCGACCAAATAGCTTTAGCTTTTCCATCTTTTAAGCTTAAAAACTTAATTTTATTAAGTATATTACTTTAGCGAGTCGTATGCAACGTGAAAATTTCATTGAGCACGCATAAATTTTTATATTTTTTCTTTTAGAGCCCAACGTGTGGGGCTCGAAATTCTCATATGTCGAATAATCTTGCGGAAAAATTTCTGATAGTTGTAAATTTAATTTTTAAATAGTTTGGGATTTTATTGTGATTTTTTTCAGACCGGTTCGTAGATTTATAGCTTATGCAATGTTCAATTAATCGATTGTCTGCTAATATATTTAAGTGAAAATATTACAACGAATTAAAGGAAACAAGTATTTAAGTGATAAAGTAAGAACAGGTCATTTAAAACCTCTAGATTCCTTCTTTGTTTGTCGTTACAGAAAAGAATATAAATGTTATAATTGAAAAATCAAGTATTTTTGTATCCAAAGCCGTTAATCGGTACAGTAAACTTAATGCCCACACAAACCCTAAAGAGCAAGAACAAATTTTGAATATTTTCAACATTACTTTCGTTAAATGACTTTCCTCTCTAATTCCAGATTTGTGTTCAAATACTGCGATTGTAGACTTGCGTGATATTAGTTCTTGAT
The DNA here is from genome assembly GCA_036346225.1 of Platerodrilus igneus. NCBI lineage: Eukaryota > Metazoa > Arthropoda > Insecta > Coleoptera > Lycidae > Platerodrilus > Platerodrilus igneus. The sequence goes on from JARFIW010000791.1 coordinate 13,161,476, forward strand.
GTCTAAATTAGTTGGCTAACCCATTCGAACGCCAAGTATAAGTCAAAGCCATATTTGCATTTCGAAGTAAAGAGAAAGGTAGCTTAAGAACGCACCTTCGTTATTGCAAGAAGACGCAATGAAGTGCTTCTGTTTGCATGCTTCTGCAATTGATCTTCTATATCATGTTTGCGATTTCTTGCTGAGCTTGATTCAATAGTATTTTGTGAAAATTTGAGAGAAATGGAGAGAGACCTTGTTAATATTTTAGCTGCGTATCATATAACGCGAGTGCTATACATTCGTATAAAATGATGTGGAGTTAAATAGCGATTGTAGGATTTTAAATTCAATTCAACAAAAATTCTGAAATTTAAGTATTCATTAAAGCGTTAAACATGTTTCCATATTTAATATAACCCATATTATTTTCGGTATTAACAAACTGTGTTCATAATATAATTAAGGAACTAGTCTTAAAATGAATATTATCTCAGCCATTTAAACGCTTAATATGTCTGGAGTTAGATCCTAAATTCCGTAAGGTTCTTGCCCTGTGAAGATTCTCATGGATCACGAAAAGCATGCTGTCCCAGACATTGTAATATGGTGCAGAATTAATTGAGTTGAATAATGAAGGGTTTAAAAATTAGTCCGGCATTTATAGAGCTGTATGGTTTTAAGTGACCTAGTTAAATCAGACTAAATGTTGCGTGATTTTAAATATATAATGCGGCAAAAACTAAAAAAATTATGTGACAACATACTTGATCAGAGAGATATTGCTTTAAATAAAGTAATGTGGTTTTCAGCAAACTCATGGTCGCAAAGTATTATAGAACTTTCGGCTTCGTAAGATTGCGTTTTTCAACTCGTATCTCAACATTCACATATAAAACCTTTTTCTGCGTTAAGAAACCTGTTTTTTTTTTTCTAGATTAATTAGTAGACCGTATGAACAATGGTGTTCTAGAAGATCAAGAGTAGAGGTGAACCACATTATGCCATTAATCCACAGCTGTGTTTTTACAGTTGCTTTAGTAGTGGAGTTCCTTCACATTTTGACTACAGAAAAATTCCCCGCAAAGGAAGCTCAGCGGAATTTTTTGCTTAGACATACACGAAATATAATAAAAAACTTGTTTCTACCTGAGAGAGGTGGGAAGCGGGATGAGAATGTAGTCTTTTTACATAAAATTTAATATTCAAACATACACCTTTTTAAGAAAATTTTATTTTTAATTAATGATATAAGCACTCTCGTTATCAATAACCCATTTCCATCTAGTGCGCCAATTTTCAATCTCAGATCGATTAAAATCAATTGATTTCTTTTTTCAAAATATTTAATGAGCATATTTAGACTATCATTCAAGTTTTTAAATTTTTTGTCACTTAGAAAGTGTTATAGCTTTTGAAAGTATAAAAATTCAAACTTGCATTGTCGTGCGGATATGGTGGGGGAAGCGCCACCACTCGCCCAAATTCATATTTTCCAGGATTCGCTTTTCGCAATGCGCTCTAAGTAGATATACTACCTTCGTTCTAGGTCAAAACCACCGATTTTTACATGTAAATTCTCATAAGGAGACTCTAAGGTCCTTTCTGGTCATTTTTTGACCTACTATAGGAATACCCATAAGGAGGAATTGTGGGTCAATTGAGGCCGCCTTTCGGCGCAACACCCACAGTAGATGTAGGACAGGGTTCCTGGGACACAATTTCCACCAGAATCCCTCATTTCCACACTCATCTGAACCAAATAGTGTTCTTCGTCTAGCCATTTCCACCCACGAGATATACCTATCTTGTTTGGTATCAATTAATATTAGATTTTTCTCAGCTACCCGAATTTCTAGGAATTTTTACGATTGCATCAACCCCCATGGAGCTACCTTCATTTTAAGATATTTTGCTGGTAGCAATTTCTGACGGTCCTTATAAATTTTTTTAGTCATGCAATACATCAAATTAGTCTAGAATTTTACGTCCAATCCGAATCTGTAAACATATGATGAAATAAATGAATAGAATGACTCAAAATCTCCCCATGTGTCAATTTAATAAAATAAATAAATTATTATGGTACAAAAAGTTTCGCTACATCTTTTAGGCTTATAATTCTTAGCCCATCTTCAGGCACTTGAAATTATCAAAGAAATATTTTTATATATGAAGTACAAAATAACGATTAGGTTTATAAATAGAACACTAAAACATTGACCTTAAAATTATAGCGTATTACATTTAAATACTTACTGAGGATAGTTTTTATCTTTGTGCATATGTTTGTTTAATGTGTTATGATGTCTATTTTTTGAATTTACAACCTACCATGAGGTCGAACCCTATGATAAAACCAAAAATTTCGGAAAATATGTTAAGCATTATACTGCATCTGCGGCCATCATGTAAAGGAATTTGTATAAGTGTTAATATTAAAAGAAGCAATTTGGATGTAACTAAGATGTCATCAGCGTGGATTCAAAATGTTTTGTATTTTGATGGTGATTAAATTTTGATCAAAGTCAGTGATTTCATTAATACATGTGAAGTGAGAAGGTCTTTTAATTTCCAAAATTTCTAGATAGTTTAATTTATTGCCTTTATTGTGTATGTGTAGTATTTCAAAATTGGTATCTGTGAATGTATGGTTGGTATTTATTATGTGATTAGCGAAGGCGGATTTACAATTTAGAGAATTATTATTCCTGTATTTATTAATAATAGTTTTGTGTTGATTCTATGTCATGATTAGGGGTGAGAGTGGTTTGTTGTTCTATTTTTCTTTTGATTTTAAAATACGTCTTATTTATTAGGTTAACAGGAAATTTATTGTTCACTGCAATTTGTTTTATTATATTTAATTCTTTGTGATGATCTGATTTATCTAAAGGAGCTTTAATAAGTCGTCTGAACATAAATCTGAAGCTAGCTAACTTATAGGAAAGTGGGTGGTTGGAATTGAATGGGATTACGTTGTCAGTGTATGTGGGTTGTCTATATATATTGAAACTAATGCGGTTTGGAAATATTGTGAGTGAAAAGTCGAAAAAATTTAATATGTTATTGGAAGAAAATTCTGCTGTAAATTTAATGTTTGTATGTATGGTATTTATAGAATTTAAGAAAATATCAATGTCGGAATTAGATCCTGTGTGGATACATATTATGTCGTCTACATAACGTGCCCACAGTAATATTTTTTCTTTGAAAAAAGAAGATGTTTTAATCTGGGTAATTTCTGGGTTGTTCATAAACCTAATTGTTATTTTGTACTTCATATATAAAAATATTTCTTTGATACTTTCAAGCGCCTGAAGATGGGCTAAGAATTATAAACCTGAAACATGTAGCGAAACCTTTTGTACCATAATAATTTATTTATTTTATTAAATTGACGCATGGGGAGATTTTGAGTCATCCTATTCATTTATTTCATCATATAAAAACCCCATTTGGAGTAATAATTATTTTCTCACATTATGGATATTCAAGCAAATCGAGCACAATTATTAAGGAAATTCGAAAAACTTTCCAAGAAATTGAAACGTACAAAATTATCGATATGGTTCAACAACAGCTGCATAAAAAAGGATCTAACCCCAAAATACATAAATTTATATTCGAACACAAAAAATGTTAGTTCCGACAAAGCAATCAAGAAAGCCGAGATCATATGGATTAAAAACGATATTTCGAAACATTATAGGACTTTATCAAACATTAATCGACAATTATATTTTCTACATCTACATATAGCATCTATAGTTCAACCATTTGAATGGGATATAATTTTACACAAAATCAAGAACTCAGTTGAAACATATGGTACTTCTTTAATTAATAATTTGTATAAAAAACTCAATAATCTCACTATACATCAACATCAATCCAATACAACAGGTAAATATACCTATTCAAACTACACATTTCATCCAAGGGTTCTTAACCTAAGTTCACAAACTTTATCTAACCATGAAATGAATATTTTGAATAATGGCTTAAAATTTAACACTCCAAACAATAAATCGAAGAATATCATATTATCAGATTTAGCTGTTACTGCTGATAACATTTTTTTCAACTGTGAATATAGATCAAACTGATGTTATAAAATCTGAAATTTTGATTTCTCTTAGGAAATTTCATCAACCTTTTTTTCAACAGAATAAAATTTCTGCAAATAGAAACGGTTTTAATATTAAATCACCACTTAATAAATTTAATAAATCTGATGCTAATATAATTTGCACCAAAGCAGACAAAGGAAATTGTGTAGTTATCCTAGACAAATCAGAATACATAAATAAAGTCATTGATTCTATTAATACTTCAAATTTCACAGAAATCTTCACAGATCCCACACATAGTTTTATAAATACAGTAAGAAGAACAATATTTGATTCACGTCATGTACTAGATACGATTAATATTAAATATCACAAACTATTAGAGATGAATCCAACAACCCCACGCATGTACGGTTTACCTAAATTACATAAAAACAATATTCCGATCAGACCCGTTATATCTTACATCCAAACACCATGTCATAAAATTACAAAATTTTTAAATAAATTCCTTCAAACCCATTTACATTTCAAATCTACATATTCAATTAAAAATTTATATGATCTAATATTGCAAATTAACAAATTAAATTTACCTGAATCAAACAAAATAGTTTCATTTGACGTCACTAATCTCTTTCCCTCAATTCCACCACGTGATTGCACACAGCTTATCCACGGTTTACTAAACAGCTCCAAACTAACCGATCTTCAAACCTTTACCATTCTTTCATTATTAAACTTAACGATCAAACAAAACTTTTTCAAATTCAATAACCGATATTTCAAACAAAACAATGGTCTAGCAATGGGGTCCAACCTTTCCTCCTTAATGTCGGAAATATTTATGAACAACCTAGAAATTACCCATATCAAAACATCTTCTTTTTTCAAAGAAAAAATATTACTCTGGGCACGTTATGTAGACGACATAATATGTATCCACACAGGATTTAATTCCGACATTGATATTTTCTTAAATTTTATAAATACCATACATACAGCAGAATTTTCTTCCAATAACATATTAAATTTTCTTGACCTTTAACTCACAATATTTCAAAACCGCATTAGTTTCAATATATATAGAAAACCCACATACACTGACAACGTAATCCCATTCAATTCCTACCACCCACTTTCCCATAAGTTAGCTAGCTTCAGATTTATGTTCAGACGGCTTATTAAAACTCCTTTACATAAATCAGATTATCACACAGAATTAAATATAATAAAACAAATTGCAGTGAACAATAAATTTCCTATTAACCTAATAAATAAGACGTATTATAAAATCAAAAGAAAAATAGAACAACAAACCACTCTCACCCCTAATCATAACATAGAATCCATTTATTATAGTATTCCTTTCTATAACAATATATCCTATAAAATAAAACAAATTTTTAATAAACACAATATCAATATTTCTTTTTCTACAACCACCAATTTAAAAACTATATTAACACACAACAAAGACAAAATACCAACTTTAAAGAAATCCGGTATTTACAAACTTATTTGTGACACTTGTCATTCCTACTACGTTGGTCAGACCGGTAGAAGCTTCGAACAACGCTTTAACGCACAAAACTATTATTAATAAATACAGGAATAATAGAGATTCTCTAAATTGTAAATCCGCCTTCGCTAATCACTTAATAAATACCAACCATACATTCACAGATACCAATTTTGAAATACTACACATACACAATAAAGGCAATAAATTAAACTATCTAGAAATTTTGGAAATTAAAAGACCTTCTCACTTCACATGTATTAATGAAATCACTGACTTTGATCAAAATTTAATCACCATCAAAATACAGTACATTTTAAATCCACACTGATGACATCTCAGTTACATCCAAATTGCTTCTTTTAATATTAACACCTATACAAATTCCTTTACATGATTGCCGCAGATGCAGTATAATGCTTAACATATTTTTCGAAATATCTGGTTTTATCATGGGGGTTCGACCTCATGATAGGTTGTAAATTCAAAAAATAGACATCATAACACATTAAACAAACATATTCCCAAAGATTAGAACTATCCTCAGTAAGTATTTAAATGTAATACGCTATAATTTTAAGGTCAATGTTTTAGTGTTCGATTTATAAGCCTAATCGTTATTTTGTACTTCATATATAAAAATATTTCTTTGATACTTTCAAGCGCCTGAAGATGGGCTAAGAATTATAAGCCTGAAACATGTAGCGAACCTTTTTGTACCATAATAATTTATTTATTTTATTAAATTGACATATGAGGAGATTTTGAGTCATTCTATTCATTTATTTCATCATATAAGAACTCCATTTGGAGTAATAAGTCTTTTCTCACATTATGGATCTGTAAACATATTTAAAATAGGACCACCCCTTACAGAGTTACACACATTCCCTCTGCAAGATAAATCTTTCCCACATTTCCACCCACAAAATAAATGTACCTTGTTTGGTGTCAGTTAATGTTAGAATTTTCTCAGCTACCTGAATCTCTAGGAATTTTTTAGATTGCACCATCCCCCAGAGAGTTACCCTCATTTAAAGATTTTTACCGGCAACGATTTCTGACCGTCCTTATAAATTTTTTAGTCATGCAACACATCAAATTAGTCTAGAATTTTACGCAGAATTTGAATCTGTAAATAGATTTAAAATAAGACAACCTCTAACCATTCTACACACACACACCCTCTAAATTATAACTTTCCTGCAGCTCATACCTAAAAGAAAATCTAAAAACCATTCTTAAAACTTTTTATTACAGGGAATTTTTACTAATACAGTTTAAATTTTGTAGACCACATTTCTAAATACATATTCACAATTTTTTATTCTTAACCTAGAACTCTACACATCGGCATATACTTATTAATATTTATTTCTAAATAGAGCACCTTTTCCAAAGACCAACCGACGCCACGTGTTTCATATTCCTCTAATTTTGTTCTCATGGTTTTGCTTAAGATCTCGTACATATTGTCCAGATTACTAGAAGACGTTATAACCATATTTTTTGTGTTAAAAGATTTCACATCGGTAGACTCTTCTACCATTTTGGTGTAAACGCCGTAGAGTTCGCAATAGACTTTTATTGCAGTATGTTGTGTTCCTTTTTCATTAAGTAATCGAATAAACCGTTCTTTCTGCTTCTAAAGAAACTCGGACACTCCATCGTTGACGCTGGCGTTCTTTATGCGATAGCTAGCCATAAGGTTGTTAAACGCTGTGCTAACCATTTCTACGCCATCTTCGCCAGTAGCGGTAGCTGTTGCATTATGTCTGTTGCCTCTCAAGTGTGCGGCATAGGTAGTCTTCTCCATTTCGAAATCGCATACTTTACACATAATTCGTGGTTGTTTCGTACAAGATCCTTTAACAGCTGTCGGAGCTGAACGTTTACGGCTTAATGATATACCGTGCTGTTTTTCCTTATGCCGCAGTAAGTTGTCCATTCTCGTAAAAGCGATACCGCAAAACAGACAGTTTAAGTACTTTGCTGCTGACGGATGTATAAGCTTAACCGTGGACGATTTTACACCACGAGAATTGTTCTGGTGCCGTTTGAGAGCATCCCTCCTGGTAAAGTAGACGTGACAGGGCTTGCATTTAAAAACGTTTGCAGGTACCATTTTAGTATAAAACAAAATCCGCACTATAGGACTTTGGTTAAACTTGTAGCGAACTAACTTATAACTAAAAAGTTTACTCTTGCGTACCTGCTTTATGTACCCTATAGAATGCAAACCGAAGGTTTCCGAAGACAGCCGAACGAAGTTGAGGATTCAGCAGGGAACTAGATGACGTCATTTTTTGCCAATCCTTGCTGCTCGTCCAGTATATTTAGCACCAATGCATGCGCCCGGTTCGCTTCGTCCATGCTGCGAATGCAGTTAGTGGAAACATCGAAAACGTCTTCCATGTTATACGGATCAACAGTCGCATAGTGGGCACATTAAAAATCCAAAAGGGTGGTAGCACACGCACACAAATTGATGCAAGTCGTGTGGTAGAAGATGCAGTGCTACTATAAACAAAAACCTAATAAAACACTTTAAACCTTTAATAAGGAAATACCAAACTTACTAATAAAGCAACTTAATTTTAAATAACTTCTACGTCATATTTTCGGAAATGGCAGGCTTGAATATTTTCTTTGGAAACAATTGAAGATTGCCGAAGACACTCGAAGAGTGCACAAACGCAGTCACTAAATCAATTAGCATTAATACCGAATATTCTGTGCTTTCGTAGGTTGCTCATTTCCTAGAACCAAATCTTCCACATAGCGGTCGGTAGCACGTAATGATTTCTAGAACCGGTAAGTACTCGATATCGCCCAAATAGAAAATTAGATGCTCGATGTCTGGCAACTTCCGATTCCCTCGTAAAAGGTAGAAAAACTCGATCAATCATCCATCTAACTTATACTTCGACCCGCTCCCGTTCTGATAATTTCCAAACATTTTTCAAACGACCATAGTCTCAGAATTTTTAAACCTCCGAGGAATCTATAAGTCGTGATCAATTACACGTTCGAGCTACCGGTAAACTAACAATGCGCAGTATAATACATGCATACCCCTTCTCTGCGCTACTGCTATTCTTGTAGTTGCTTGAAAAAGTCAGTCGCCCTTTTTACTGCTAGGACCGCTGCAAAGCACCATTCTATACTTTCTTTAAAAGTATAGCACATCGCGCACCTTTTTGTCTGATAATTAAATTTTGCTTATGCAGGCTTTTAACTTTCGCATATTTAAACATCTAATACGATCGATTAACCACTTTCGATTATTCTAACGGGAATTTTAATCATTCCAAATTATTTCTTCCCTAAGAATCTACTCTCGCACAAATATAGTTAGCGGGTGAACGCTTGAAATTGTTGCGTGGTCTCAGCCCCTTCAAAGCAAATCCACATCCTTATCAAAATGCGCGTTTTACCCCTAGCAGGATGCGGTAGCGTATGTAAGGCGCCTGCAGCAGCTGCTGTAAGGGAGTGCATGAAATAGTGCTTAAGGATTCTCAATACTGCACCGTGATATATGCGAATTGTAGAAATCATTTAAGAATTAATATAGGGAAGTCGCTAACTGTTTAAAAAACTGATTTATTTAGTTTAGTTGCCGTTAAAGATCACGAATCAATAGGTCCTTATTTTTTTATTTTTTCCTTTCTGCTACGAAGATCACTGCTAAAATTCGCAGAATCTAGTACACATTCTATTGCCAGTGTTCCGCAGTCCATATTTGTAAAATTTGAAACTTTTAACCCATGTATCATTTGACAATTCGATTTCAAAGTTAGTATTTTATTTCCATAGAACTAAGGGTTGTAAAAATTCACAGAATTCAAACATAAAAAACGAACATTTGATGATGATGGTCGCAAAGATAGTCTTTGTACTTCTGTTGTCGCGAAGAATATTGGTACTATACGTAGCATGATTTCAGACGATTGGAGTGTGACATATACGAAGATAGAGGCTTTTTTAGGCATTCCGTTGAAATGCAGTTATACGCCAGGAGTTTTAGTCGACGGATTTCTCAGAATTTGAAAGACCCACAACAGGTATGTATCCGGTGATACAAAAAAATGATAAATGAATTTAGCGGTGGTCGGTCAAATTCTGTATATAAAACAGGTTACGAATCATAGATTTATTCATATGAAACTGAAATTTAACAGCAATCAACCGTATGCGTTGTACAAAATAAAATCCATACCAATAAAAGTAGTGAGTTTGCACAGAGTTTTGAAAAACTGGCTGCCAGCTTTCCGAAAAACGGGGTACATTGCTATTGCTGAATTCGAAAATTGAAAGGTAATTAATGCGAAATAGTATACTACAACTTGCTTACTGAAAGCAATCATTCAAATCAGAAAAATCAAGAAAAACAACTTAAACCGATTAATCATTACCACAATGCAATCGTCTGCGCACAGTACAACAAACTGCTGTTCTTAGACCAGTAACAACATTGAAATAATAACTTATTGCTCATATTCGCTAGATTTATGGCCCGAAAAAGTCTTCTTTTTCCGGTAATGCCACGGTACATTTAAACGAGTCGACAAGAGAAGGTTCTTTAGGGGATACGGTGACAAAAAGCACCTCGGCTGCTAGAGACAATTCGCAGGTGGTGAATCTTGAATCTGCGAGTAGATCCGAAAGAAGCCGAGGAGATCTAGCAAGAATAAATGTGAGGCGCCAGAAACTTGATTCTTAGCCAATAGAATACGAAACCCCAAGTCCCAAAGGTATCGGATACTATCACACCTAAAGATCAAAATAATTAGCTGTAGATTCAAAATACGATAAACATAAAATATATTACCGGATAACTTACACACAAACATAAGCTTTATATAATTATCAGAACTGAATTAATACACTGTAGCTAGGTATGCATGACATACCAAGCAACTTCTTCAAAATAGATATATTTATGTAGTAATTTAAACACATATACTTTACTAGGAGCAATACAAAATATATACTCAAAATATCTTTCGCCGGTAAGAATTCCGTACTAGCAAACGGTTTCTCGTCAGTATGTGAAAGACCAGCAAATGTCTTTTCCCTGATAAGTGTGAGACACGTGTCGAAGGTCATTCGTCGTTATGTACATTACGGTGCAAAGTTATACGCAATAAAGCTTACCTGGTCGCTGCAACCACTAGCTAACGAAGTGTGGTGTCCAGCTGAATATGTAATATAAGTTAAGCACAGGAGCTGGTAGTAGAGTACTTCAGTACGGTTGTAGTTTGAAATACCAACACAATAATTATAACATAACAAATAAGGAAGAAATTGTAGAAAGGTTTAACAAGAGCAAACAGCATTTACAGCAACAAATACCACTATGGTAATCAACAACACAACATTATATTTACGCCTACAGCCGGAAGCCAGGGCACTGCATCAGGTTTCCACTAACAATGCTTCAAATATCTCGCTTTGCTGGAATTTGGCATCTAGGGAGAGTTGGTTTTAACAAGGCTCCGCAATCAGTAACAAAGATCTAACCATCGTACGGGAACAAGAGTTATTAGAAGTAGGACTACAACTAGGTCTAGAACGACTAGCACTAGGTCTAGGATTACAACTAAGAAGGAGGATGGATCCTCAAATATATTAATTAAATTGCGAAAATTACTGAAATTTAAATTACCACAAAAGTGTGGGACTTAACTAATTGATACGTTTTACAGAACTACTTGGGGTGCAAACAATTCAATATTCTGAAATGTATTAGATTAGTTTATTAAACCTAAAACGTGGCTTACCGTAAAAGCAGAAAATACCCGCAAAGGCGTTATTTGGAGTAGAACGAAACGTATTACTAATAAAATATTCAAAATGCTACTCCACAATAAGAATTCTCTTCAAACCCAAAACCGCTAATCGACGAGATTAACATGCATGATGAGGGACTGCTTCTCGAAGCGGTGCTAGTAAGAAAAATGAACCTCAAGAAAGCACAGGTCAGGTTACTACCCCAAAACACAAATTGCCAACTAAATATAATAAAGTATTTAGATATCATGAAGATTTCAATAAAGGAAAATATGCAATCAATATAGCAAATTAGAAACATTTAAAAACGACCGTTTCAGTATAGCTACATTGAAATGCGCGCTGGAACGTTTTTCTTCGCCTGACGAAACCAGTGAAGCATTTAATTAACTTAGTTCGAACGTCCCTCGTTAAAAGTGGAAAAACAATTTTATTTTACAGATTGGATTTATCGAGTGCAAAAAAAATATATAGTCACAAAAAAGAGATATTTTGATAAGTATTAAAGCGATTTACATATCATCATGTGTTTCTGTTTTGTTTTTCGCAAATTTTAGCAGTTGCCTTTTGCAATACATAAAGGAAAAGAAATTGCTTTACATTTGGCGAGGGTCCTATTTTTATTTTTTCTATATCTAGCTCTCTGTAACGTCTGCAACTGTTGAAGAGAGCTTTATTAAATTCAAATTAATCGAATCATATTTAAGAAATGATATGGCTCAAAACACATTAAGCGTTTAGCCATATTAAATATAGAATAGGAATCATATAAAAATTAATATGGAAGGTCTGGTGGACACGTTTCCGTTTTTAAAATTTAAGCGATTTGGTGTGATAAAGAAATAATTATTTGATATACATTAAGTTGCTAAGAACAATAATTTATTTTTCTCTTTCACGTGCTATAGTATAAAACTTCATCCCAAGCTATGTATGGTGATTCCCTCGGTATTTTTGCTGGAGCTCTGCATTCCATAACTACGTCATTAGGGGTTCTACAGCATGACTGCTTCCATTTTCTGAACCAAGAGCTGAAGACTTTTATACGTGGAAGTATGTGAAAGATCGTGCTACGTGCTAGATAAGCAAGCAATAGATAGTAGAAAATAATTTAATACTTTCAGTTAATTAAAGGAGATTTAAGCACGCAAGCAGCTTGTAAAATTTATAAGTTCGATAGTTTACATTTAATAATGTTGCTATTTCAATATTGTATTAAATTAGAATGAAGAATTAAAATAAGAAATCACCTGGTTTATTAAATCAAAACCGTAATGAAAGCGGGATTTTTACATCCCTTCATATTAAATTCATGAGTATTAAAGATATGCACTGAAGAAATCATCGGCATATTAAAGTTATTTTAACAAATTCACATGAATTCGGAAATCACAGACTCATAAATACAACCAAATAAGGTGTGTGGGAAACTAAAACAAACGGCACAACTTCAGATATCTAATGTAAAGGCATTAGAACAAAATATCTCTTCACATGTATCTCGAAAAGCGAGCAGTTTAGACGCACCACCCTAGAGAGGGATTGATCATGCAGTAATCCTGATGCGTTGAAGTTTATAAAACCTCGGGTGATAAGATAGGGTCTCTCCTTCACTAATTGCAGACCAGACATCAGAGCAGAGCTTCGAATTCGAGTGACACGTAACCATCGTGGTGAGGGATAAGGCTAAATATCGGGTAGTTATCTGACGGTATTATACCCCAGAACGGTTAGTAAACAAGTCTCCAAACGCGTTTAAAAGCTCGGATACCAAAATACCGTTAAGCGTGATGGTGACATATGTTGGGAGCTTATATTCAACACCAAGTTAAAGAGTAATTAATTTACCTGCAAACATTCCTGCACAAGAAGGTCAACAAGGCTTTGTTAAAGTCAAATAAAATTTTTTTTCTAAATATACTCGATTTTTGCTTTCCGTTGTATCGACAATACACGCTGTCTTGTATATAATAATTGTGATTAGTAGTAAAAATAAAACTATGTATAATTTATTATTGAGAAAGACCATTACGTTGGTTTACGATTATTTAAAGCGTATTATAAACACATAAATTCTCATACAAAGAAGTTCATTATTGTAGAGGCAAAGTAGTAAGTAAAAATTAAATTGGTTGAATGTATATGATTGATGGTATTAAGTTGTGCTTGTTTTAGCTACACGCGTATTCAGACAATTTTAAAGGTAGATCTTAGTTTTTCTTTGTTATTAGTTACTGCGATGATATAGGTAATATAGGTTATGTGTACAAGCAGTGGAGGTGCTTTGTTATTATTTGTGTTTACTTTAAACTGGTATATGGCGAGAAACGTATAAGCAAGTCTCCATCAACTTCTCGTTGTAGTGATAACCGATAAACCGTCTCGCGGAGCACCCTCTTTCCAAATACGCTTTACTTGTGATATTCTTCAGGTTCGTTGGCGCTCATACTTTATTAGACCAAGATGGTTTAAAAAAAGTGTAAAAGTATTTAGTGAAAGCGATAGAATCTGCATACCTTTAAGGGTAGTATATTTGATTTTATAGAACCCACCTCGCAGCAGTGAAAGACAACCGGTGCACTATTTGACTGGTACGTCACTTCGTCCCCTGTAGAATAATTTTAATTTAAAAGTGTAGCGCCAATTCAGTACTTATTACAACTTAAGACGTCGTCTTTGTGTGACGACTTTACAAATATGGTCATTTACTGTTGGTATTTGATATAATGTTAATTAGTTAAACATCTTATTTATTTCCGTTTCTTACATTCAGCTTCTGAAGCAGCTGCAGTAGAATTTCACATAAATTGCAATTGAGGTGTCGTTATAAGCGCCCAAAAAAGATTAGGAAATCGCTTCAAATAAATCCTCCTGCAAGTGGCTATTCCACGCTCATAACTCATCACAAAACAGCGTAAGATATATTAGACAAAAATAACTTCTGTCATTTCCAGTTTACCGCAAAGGTATTTGCCTTCTTTCAAAAACAAAATGATAAAAAACAAACCATGTTTTCTAAAGCGATCTAGCTGTCGCGTATTTTAAGTGTTATTGCAGTAGAAAGCTGAACCAATACGATAAAGGAGTAATAACGATATCGAAAAGCTTTAAGTATGTGCTTAGTGACGTTGATTCAATTTCGAAATTGCTGCAGCTGAAGAAAACCATTGAATATATCCTCTTCAATTTAAAAGAGTTGGATGTAGTTTATGTGAAACACCAATTTACTGATGTTTGCATAGAATACGCAAACATAAGATTTCTTAGTTCTTAGTATATAGTTTCGTGTAGATAAAACATGTATCATACTCGCACATTTGGACTAAAGCGTTTAATAATTAAGAAGAAAGGTGTTTAGTTCAATTCCGTTAAGTTCTAAATACGACACATTTAAAGACTAAACAGCACAGGGTGTTCTGAAATTTGTACCAGTTTTAAAATTTTGTGGTGGACTGGTTGCTTAGAGTCACCCTGTTAATGCTTCCTAGTAACAGACATAACATTTATTTAAAAGTTAAAATATTAATATGAACTTGTTATGCATTAACATTAAAGGCATGATACGCGCAAAGGAACTATTTACAAATGTCTCTCTGTGAGTAATTAAATTGCAAATGTTATTAACACTAGAACTGAAAGTACTATAGTTTATAAAGCTGCTGAACAAGTTTCTACGTTGAAGAATTAGATGTACGGCTTCATAATGAAAACCTGGGTCTGGTGTCGCGTAGGTGAAGATGTTCATGGCTGTAAGTACCCCTTGCCTGGGTTGCGCTGAATGCAATGTTGCACGTATGGCAGTGATTGCAGTCAGATTCTCATAGCTTTGGTTACTAGCGACTGGTGGACGGTCGCTGTCTTTTTTAGTTGGTAGAAGTTGAAGCGATTTGTTGATGGAATATTCTCAATCCGACGTGATTGTTAGTGGCACATGCTTTAGCTGGTAGTATGGATGTTGCTTTGGAAGTGGAGCGGATATATGCTGTGTTATGGTGGCATCCTGACCGTAGTGTTGTGAGAGTTTACTTCACTTTATCCCATTTGATTTGGTCACAATAAGGTAATCTGAAGAAAACCCTTAGTGAACAAGGAACTTGGTGATGTCTGTCTTGCACAATTCTTAAGTTCCCCCCATCAAGTTTGGCGGCTTTCTTAAAGGGGAACAAAAAGAATTGATTTGCTCTAGCACTAAGAGCTCCTTTTATACCGAGATTTGTTTGTATTGTAAATCGAAAGATTTTATTTTGTATGCGAGTGGTATCGGATATCCATTATTGAAAGAAGGGAGTTTTATGTGAGCATGCTATTTATTTGCATGCTGTAAGTTTACTGGTCAGTTAGAAGCATGATTGGTTGCATACTCCGTAGGCCCCGTGGCATAGTTGGTATGCGTGCGACTACTATGTCCAAAGTCCCGGGATCACATCCCGGCACGATCTGCTTGGAAATTGTTAGACAAACACATATCACAAAAATGCGCCTTCGTTCAGATAAAAGGTAAAATGAAGTCTCGTATGTGGGTGATGTCACGCACGTCAAAGATTTCTATCTTGCTTGGAACAGCAAACGATAGGCAAAATTCAAAATTTCTAGGCAAAAAACCTCGCTTTCTGGCCAATGTATTGAGATAAACACAAATCGAAGAATATGAAAGGGGCGTGATACTACTGATAAAAACAAGAAGCTGTAGATGCACACGTTATTAATCGGAAATAAGAGTAAATTTTTCAAGGAGCTTATAACGAGAACTGTTATTTACGAGATTGTTTCTTTAATTTTCTGAAAGGGGTTGGTTTCTGCATGTTGAATATAAATACTGACTTACGTCTACCTTATTCTATGTTTATTTCGAAACCCCCAATAAAACTTCTAACTTTCTACTTGTTAAGTGATTTAACAAGTTTGACTACCTTCCAATTGAAATGATTACTTATTTAAACGTCCTATAAAATTACATTAAGTTTTCAGTACAACGGTAAATACTTGCAATCTATTCTATCATAATTTGGTTTGCTTTACCAAGGTTAAAAGGCTCGCGCAATAAATTCTCTGGAGTAAGTTATACGCCTGCATCGCTTTGATAAATACTTTTATGGTTTTCTTTAAAGGTTAAATCTTCTTGCATAATAAATTCTTTGAAATACGTTCCAACTACTTGCGCCTAACGTGGGCGCCAAATTTTATGTTACTGTGTTCCGTGTAGACAACAAAGAGGATAGTAAAGTAAGTATAAAAAATCGATCAAACTGAATAGCGCAACAGAACAGAAGAGTAGAATAGAAATTCAAAAGAATTGTAGTCCGTGCTAGCTCATAACGACGTAGAGTAAGATGGTTCACACAGAAAGAAAAATTGGAGACAGTAAGTGGTTTTATTTACAAACCGCTAGTTAACAAACATAGTATCAAAAGAAATATTTACAAAACCCAAATTGAACATTTCCGTAATTGTCCTGTTACAACATGATGTATACAAAAGTGCCAACTCGAATATAACACAACATGAAAATATACATTTAAGCAAATATAGATTACGAACTATTCTCCAGGCACGTAAAATATCAAACTCTAAATAATACATACAAGAGTACTTACATAATGTTTCCAGCCGCAAGTAAATACAGGAAAAAATAAGACATTATGAACAGTATTAACATGCTGTTTTACCTGCTGCATAAAGTGCTCTTCCTAAAAGCAATAACATATTCGTAAATTTAAGTAACCTATCCCTAAACTGAAATAACCAAGTGTTAGACTT
Organism: Platerodrilus igneus; assembly: GCA_036346225.1. Classification (NCBI taxonomy): domain Eukaryota; kingdom Metazoa; phylum Arthropoda; class Insecta; order Coleoptera; family Lycidae; genus Platerodrilus; species Platerodrilus igneus. The sequence continues at coordinate 13,178,600 of JARFIW010000791.1, forward strand.
AATCTAGATTAGAATTTAATAAACAAGTTGTTGACGTAAGTATTTCCTAATATTAATTTTAAAACAGTCAATATTGCTCTAACGCGAGCTTCGGTTTATGTTAATTGTGAATTGTAAAACATTCACTCAATCAGGTGCACACTATCATGGGTAAGTAAATTTTTAGCACTTACGTAGTTATCAACCAACAAAAGAAGTAACTAGATTTCATAGAAACATTAAGAAAAAACAAAGTTATTGTACCTTAATTATAGTAGCTGTCTGCTTCTGGTGACATAGTATCAGATCTAGAGGTGCCTACTTATACCTGCCGCCGAATTGGATTCTTTATTAAACAATTACACTAGACTAAGTTTGATTTTAACACTGAAGTAAAGCAATGCATCTTAAAAGAGAGTATTCTACGTAGCACCGCGACCTACAGAGTTCCTTCACGCAAAAGGATGCTGTATTTAATCGAATAAGAGCGCCTTTTAAAGCTCAATCTATATTTATAAAGATAGAAAACATTTAGAGAGTAGCGTGTTTTAGTTTCAAAACAATTCTCGTCGACAAAATATAAAGTATCTTAAATAGTGCACCTGCAAAGATATTTTCAATACAACTGTGAAATATTTGTAGAACACGGCTTGCAAACAATTGATGGAAGCGAAAGGCCTTGATATAACATGACAACTTTCATGAATCTATCCGCATCGGAAACAATGTCTATTCAAACTGTTAGTTAAGTTTGCAATCTGCATTGTAGTATTGTGGAGTAAACTGTATAACTGGTTGCCTATATGTTACAGAAAACGACAAAGATTTCAAATTGCAGTACCGAGAACTACATAAAAAGACGACGGCTTTATTGCTCATAAAACTAAGTTGACCATCTGTTTGATAACGAAACACCGCGTGTATCATTTCGTAGTATTAGTATAGATAACAATCCCATTGAAAGTATTTTAACAATATGCAGATGTTTGCTTATTCCAGAGAATTTATAAGGCGAAGCTTTTAAAAAGTATTTATCGAAGCGAGGTAGGGGTTTAACTTATTTCAGGGAATTCATAATGCCAGAATGTTTAACCAGAGCAAATTAACGTAGAATAATAAACTATAAGTATTTAACGTTGTACTAAACACTATAAGATTATATTGGAAGTTTAAATAAGTACTCATTTCAATTGGAAGGTAATCGAACATGTTAAATAAAAGTTTGTATGATTTGAAATAATATAAAAAGTATAAAGTCGTTTAAGTTAGAAATTATAAGGGCGCTTCATAATAAACGTAAAACAAGGTAGTTGTTTTATATACAGAATGCAGACATCAATCGATTTCGGAAAATGAACGTAACAAGGTGTCACATGGCAAGCCACTACGTCACTCATCCGTAGTCATTCCAGTAAATAACGGCTATACCATGCGCGAATGGTAGACTACCTTCTGCACTACCTTACGACTTGTATAAGAAACTTATACACATTTATCACTGCGCTAATCTATGTGGCTGCTTTCGTGCTAAATATGATATTGAAATCGTAGAATTAATTGATTTTCAAAAATGTACTGAGGATCTAAATTAATTTTCTCTGACAAGTGATATTTTAAGCGCTTCATTTCATAAAATAAGTCATTTGCGTGCGTATCTGATACTTCACGTGATTCATTCTTCAAATGTAATGATAAATAACCAAGCGTCTTTCTCAATTCATTTTCAATCAAGCAGATTATTTTATAAGTATATAAAAAAAATAAATTGCTCCAAGCCTTTTAATTTTTGATTAAGAGATGGTAAGGTTTGATTCAGTACGGAAAAGAATTTACTGAATATTAAATTTTCGGGTCCGTTATTGATCCATCATTACCTCCGTGATCAAACCGTTTTGTCCTTTTGCTTTGACAAACAGATAAAAAATTCTGTTTCATTTCTAATTTCCCTGTTAGTTCTCTGGCGTCGACAAACATTTTATTCAATCCCTGATCATTTTTTAAGTCTGTGAAAAATGTTTTTTTTTGTTTACACATTCTAAGCAAGCTTTCAGTTTTATACTTGAGTTCTGTATTAATTTATCAAAAGAATTGGGTTTAAATAGTATCATCATTATTCATATTGTTTTCGACCTTACTTAAGGTCGGTTTGACGCAGCTCTAACTTCTTTTCTATTCTGTGCTAATCTAAAAAGCTCTACATACCCTTCACAACCTAAATTTCTAATAATTTGACTAATATAGTTTGGTCTAGGTTTTCCTATATCCTTCTATCTTTTTCCTATCCAGCTGGCTCTACATAGGTGTTTAAAAAAATGTGGCATAAATGATACGACCGATAGAACTCTGAAAAATAAGTAAGTTTGTTTGATAATCATGTGTACTACGGTCTTTTATTTTTGTGTTACGAGAGTCAAAGTTAAAAAATAATAAAATCATTGTTCCCCACTACTTTGAAAATAGCACGAATATTTTTGCTAAACTTGGTAGGCAGCGTAACTGATACAAAATATATAACTGCAAATAAATACCTTTACGCACTTTTACCAGTGGCGTACAAAAGCAAATGGGACCCCTTAACTCTACCTATTTCGTGCGACACTGCTTAACGTTTAAATTTAAATGTATTTTTAAATTGGCAATGATTGTTACGTCAATGATCTATATCAGTTTCACTTTTTTACAGTTGATATTTGCCGGAATATCAGTATTGAATTTTGATACTAATACCTATGTAAAGGTTCGGCAAATGTCTAAGTGTTGAGGGATCCTTGGCAGCCACAACCTGCTTAACCCCCTTCACATACCGTGCATTTACATTTCCAAAGCTCCACCTTGCAGTTCCAGGCAAGGTAGAGATCTTTAACGTGCGTGAAAACACTCACACACGGGACCTCCATTTAACCTCTCATCCAAACGAGGGCGTAATTTTTGTGAAAAATGCACACCTGCCATTTTTCGAGCAGTCGGCCGTGTCGGGATTCGAACCCAGGACCTTGGGATCCGTAGTCTTACGCTTACTACATTGATCCACGGCGACGTCCCCTTTCATATACCACTGAATCTTTTAAAACAATAGAAGTGGAACCGAGCTGTATATAGGCTGTGTGGGAATTTCAGGGAACTGTGTAGGTTAGCTCACAATATAAATAAGTGGAGGTACGTGTCCTACCAGTTTTGGGACGGAAAACGTAATATGACGAAAAAATAAGCGCAGATAAATATGATGATTATTATAAACAACTACAGGTGTTGGTTGTGAAATATCTGCAACTAATGTTGACTGTGTGAAAAGATATATTGGAAAAAATATTATATCGGCAAATGTTCAAGTGCTGGGAGAACTTAGCAACCACAGGCTGCATACCCCCCCTCACAACCACTGAATGTCGGAGAAATAGGGTATATAATTGTAAAACAATAGAAGAGGAACGAACTGCAGCTAACAAGAAAGAACAGCGCCTATGATGAAAGACAACAAACATAGAAACAAGAAGAAAATTGTTGAAAGCATATGTGTGGAGCACAGCACAGTATGCCTGTGAAATACGGGCAATAGAAAAAGCATGGAGAAAATCGGCAGCCTTTTGGAATGTTGTGCTTCAGATGTATGAGGATGACAAAGTTAATAACAAGTAGGTTATAGAAATAGTAGAGGAATAAAGATATCTGTGGGAAAAACTATAGGAGAATTTGAAGGGCAGAATATGTTCTAAGGTATTTTTGGGAAATAGTATGGGATGTATTGCAAGCAGAGATAGGAAAAAGGAGACAGATGTAGACGTAGATCAGATACTGACAGATGCAGACTGTGCAAATTTTAGGGAAATGGGTAGGTTAGTTCAGAATAGGAAACACTGAGGGTACGCGTCTAACCAGTTCTAGGACTGAAGACGTAATGATGACCTATGTAAAGCTAAACAATCAGCTATAATTTAATTGACATCAACACGGCAACAAAATAACTTAAAAGCATCAACTACTAGCCTAAAAATAATCAAACAAACATATTTCTGAAAATTGGTGGTACATATCAAAAGTTTAATTGAAAATAACAAAACTAAAAACATACGGTTTAGATATAAAACATACAAATTGAATACAAGGTGACGCCCAAGTTTTTATTAATATGCAACCATCATGAAATATTTAGAAACAGAAACCTGTGGAACAAGGTTGGTTTTGGAAAAATGGTAGTTTTATTAACAAAGATATTTATGATTTCGTTATTTGATGAGTTATTAGTATTATTGTTAGAGAATATCGATGAACTTGTGAAATAATCTTCAATGATGATGAAAATCTATATCAATAATAAATACACTAGCTTTAGGAGAAAGTTTCAGCAATGCAGCAGAATCAGTAAGAATTTATTCCCAAAAATTCCCTAATAGGCAGTTGCCAGATAGAAAAACAGTTTTAGCTGTAGGTCGACCAAGATCAGCCAGAACTGTCCAAAGAGAGCAGAAAATTTTAAAATTAGTAGCGCAAGATTCGACAAGTGGTGTAAGAAGAATTTCTTTGCAAAATAAACACAATCTGCTAGTGAATATTGGACCATAAAAGAATAGCAATTACATCCATACCATTACAGGTAAGTGCAGGAAATTACGTCCCACGATCTACTTAAGATCGGCTTGACGCAGCTCTAACTTCTTTTCCATTTTTTGCTAATCTAAAAAGTTCTACAAACCTTAACAACCCTAAGTTTTTAATAATTTGACTAATATAGCTTGGTGTAGGTCTTCCTATACTTTTCTATCTTTTTCTTATCTATCTGGCTCTACATAGATATAAGCAACCTGATGGTTGTTAAAGTACTCCAACATGTTTACATGATTCCCATTTATAGAGAAATGAAATATTACCTGATTATCCCCTCCAAAAAAGAAAAAGTGTTAAATTATATGTTATGGTAAGGCTTAGGCAACGAATCGCTGCCAACATGCCAGACCGCTAACTAATTGTGAGTTACGTCATGGTGACATTTAGTTAACTGCTTTTTACTTATTTCTTTTTCTTTGTTTTCGAACTTACTTAAGGTTGGTTTAACGTAGCTGTAAATTCTTTTCTATTCTGCGCTAGTCTAAAAAGGTCTACATACCATTCACAACCTAAATCTCTAGTAATTTGACTAATATAGCTTTGTCTAGGTCTTCTCTTATAACACCAAGTTTCAAAAGCTTCTATCTTTTCCTTATCTACCTCTTTAATTGTCCAAATTTCACTACCGTATAATAGAACGCTCCATACGTACGACTTTAATAAACTTTTTCTATTATCTAAACTAATACTATTAGCTATTAGTAAGTCTTTTTTTTAAAAACATTTTTCTAGCTTGAGCTATTCTAGCTACTATATCCTTTCTGCTACGTCCGTCCTTTGTAACTATACTACCTAAATAGCAAAATTCATCTACCTCCTCTAACGCGATATCGCCTATTTATAATTTTGGTTTAGAACTAGCCTGTAACTCACTTGTAACTCACTTATTTTATTATTTGAATACATGAAATGATAACTTAATGCTGTCGCTAAAGAAAATAGCAACGACATTAAAATTGTATACGTACTATTAAAACTCAAAACTGAAGTAAAAACTTGCACGCAACCCTCGAGCGGTACTCAAACTCAAATTCAAATCGTAATCCTCTTCATGACAAAGTCGTTGAATCGCCAAAAAGACTATGATGTAAATCAAAAAATGTCAGCACTGTAGCTGCTACTGTTCTATACAATAAACGTATTGCACAAGATACTTAAATCCAAGAAATACAAAATGTCAGACAGACCACTTACTCAAACCAACATAGGCATCAAAGGTATAACTTAATTTTGAACATCTTTGCACGAATTCATAAACGCTTACGTTTTGCGATCGCCCTACCTGCTTTAAACTTACATTATTTCAACTATATACTAAATTTAAATATTTTTTCTAACTATGCTTTTACCAAATTTTGTCATAAGTTTAGCAGCAAACTTATAAGTTGCTCTTGAACTTACTTTATTTCGGCATCTCTTTGGTTTTTGTCAGAAAGAAAGCGTCACATGTATTATGTCCTACCAAATAAAAATATCTCATTATTGCTTAAACGAATTTTTGTTTCTGAAGACCTCTTGTCACTCAAAGGGTTAGCATGCTATAAATAAAGAAAAACTCCCGATATAAACATAGATACTACAAAACGAGTTTTAGGCTCTATTTACAAACTTGATTAAGCAAATTGAAGTGGGGTTGGAAAATCCTTTTTTATCATTCATCAACTGAATCAGTTAAATACAGTCTTTGGGTTGGTTCATCAATACCGTTAAGAACTTATTCAATTGCTGTAAAGGTTTGCGAGATGCTCAAAGTTATCTCTAATTTCTTAACTTCCTGCTTTGGGATGCATTTTCGGGGTTTTCGCCATTGAATTTAACACTCTGTTTACCATAGACGAGCTTAGTCAAATTAGCAAATATAAATTCGTTTATGCCAAAGTTGGAACTTGATTAAGCAACTTTCGTAATTTAGTTTGTTGTACAAAGCTTGTGGAAGCGCGAAATATACATAATCGAGCTGTAGTTCCTCAATTCAGTTTAAGCAATAGGTGCATTTAAAAAGATAAGGAACTGGTATAAGCATCGGAGGGAATTGAGTTAATTTACATTTTTTACTTTTGCAATCTTGTATTTACTTATACATCAATATGCTGATCTAGATTTAGAAGACACTGCAAAAACACTATAAATTATACAAGGAACGGTTTTGTAGAGCGGATATGATTAAATTCGGTATAAATAAAATTGAATTAGTTTGTTTTTCCTCTAAATTTACCAGAAGCACGCTAAATATTGCAAAGTAGATAGATAGAAGCAGCATAGGGTATGCAATATACATGAGAAAACTTAACTGAGTTGAATTTAAAGGTAGCAAATAAACCATTTAATATATAAAAAAAAATTGTAGGAGGCTAATAATAAAGTAAATAAAATGTTATTTACACGGGAAGATTGGAAATTATTCATTAAAGGTCAATTGCATCCGTCTTACTGAAAACGTCAACAATATCTTTTTTAAAGAGCGGTTTAAGATCTGATATCATCTGAAAATGTATATTTCAATCATTTATGCCAATTCTGAAGCCAAGCCAGTAGTGTATTTTTTCGAAAACATTTTATTCTTTTTAAGCTGTAGAAGAATTTTAGACTGAACAGCTTGTACCTGGAATAGCTACAAAATGTAACGCTAGCTCGTTATTTACACAAAGTAGAAAAGAATTTATTAATTTCGGTTATTTAAATAAGCTTTTATCACGAAAGCAACCTAATATATTTATATGTAGAGGCTTATGTAGTTTACTTAATAGCGTGGCTATTTTAATGTAATATTAAATTAGAATACATGAGTAAAGTAGTGAAACACCTATATCACTTTTATTCAACCACAAATAAAGATAGAACTTGCACTTTTCGTATTAAATTAAAAAAATACAAATAGTTCTGGGTAAATAACCGGTTTAAGGAACCTTATATGTACAACACAAATCAGAGAAACCAAAACTATGGTAGATTACCTCCAATAGAAATTAACCCATAAATTACAGCCATAAAAATGTGCGTTCAGAACGTAAACAAACAACGACGCTTACAAAAGTGTAAGAACGAGATGCCCGTTCACATACATATTACAATATTGACATCGAAAATCCAGCAGCTTAAGGAGCACCATCCGTAGCAGCGAGAAAATGGAGTATTACCTTAGGTAATTCGAACCTATAAAACTCCCGTATATTATAAGGAGAACAGTTCGGATCCTTAGGTTATTTTAGCAGGTGCTTGCTTGGTTTTGACATAGAAAATCTCGCTCTTTCGTTACAGCACATTTCCTCTGGTTAACGTTTGCAGGTAGATTAAATTATGATGAGGTGGTTACATATTGTAGCTACCCATGACACTCAACAGCCTACGTGAGGGATTATCACCAATAGTAACTGGTAACAAATAATTCTGCGTGTTTATGGTACGTGACTTCTACTGGTATCATAGATCTATTAAGCACTTGATGTGTAAATCATTTCGCATATTTAATACCGTTATCTATTAGAATTAAGAAATCAGTTTAGGTTTTGTGCAATGTTGTTTTCATGTCCATGGATAACCGAGCGAATTGGTCAAAATTATATATAATTATGCATAAACTGTGGTACTTGACTATCTATTGGTGCTGGATTGTTGATTGCACCTAGAGCAGCTATTGTAAATATGTACTTTTTTTAGACTTTAGTAAATTCTATTTGTGACGAGCTTGTCATAGTCTACGTAGAAAGTAAATAAGTAAGGTTCTAGTCATGTATATATTTTTATTTACATGCGATTTTTCTATTTATATTTAATATTTTTTTAAGAATGTGTATTTGGAGCAAACTGTACGTATATAAATATGTATAAAAATGCTCTAATAAATCCCATAATTGTTCTGTTTATTGTTGTGTGATTAATTAGTTGTATTTTATCGTATTGGTTACGCTTGTGCTGTTTGCATGTATATGTGGTGTACATAATTTTTTTGCTTGGCCATTTGGGTTATGTGTTCTTTTATCATGTTCTTTAGACCTCCTTTCCCCCATCTCCGACTATGTTAGTGGGTATTCATGTTCTTCCTTTTACTTTCTTTGTTGCCGTAATTTGAGTGAGCATTCCGCTACTGATTTCGCTTTTTTGTTACTGGTAATAAAATCGTCAATTATTGTTTTGAAAACTTGTGGCGTATGTCAGTTTTCTCTAACGCGTGTGCTATCTAAATTTTATATGGATGGAAGTTCAATTCCTTCGACAACATTCGGTGCCCAAATGTTTTTGAAAGACCCAGCACATGTTTTCTTAATGAACGACGTGAATATCGGGTTTTGACAAAACAAGCTATAGTAGCATTGATAGGTACGTTTACAGACAGACAACGACCTGTTTCTCTAAAACTATTTGGCCAAAGTTTCACTAAGTTTCGACTAGGAGCACTTTTCGCACGGTGAATATTCAACTGATGACAAAACGTGTGACGTGCTGTAACATACGATTCTTGGCTTCTAAAATATAGCTTGATCAAGAGCGGGCGTTGCTGTTTAATCCACCTAGGCATTTAGTAAATAATCCACAACCTTTCTCTAACTCAGGAGCATCAACCTCGGGGCTCTACAATACAGCCTAATTTCAGAACAGGAAAACATTCCGGGACACCCTATATGTGGTTTAAGTTGGAGTAATAGAAATACGGCAAGCGAATGGTAGTGAGCTTTTATTAAAAATAGTTGAACTCTGAAATAAAATTTTTTTATTTAGTTGTTGGCTTAATTAATTAGGTGTTGGACTTATATCAAAGGTGGCAGAAACCCTGCTGTCTATATTAGTATTAAACACGAAAGCTTCAAAGACATTTCAAATTAAGGATCATTTTAAGTAAATACTTTCAAGTTAACATTCTTTTCAAATATATCATTTTAACCCATTCTATTGTAAACAGCAGCTATTGTTTTTTCTGTTCGTCGAGTCAACGAGTCGTATTAAAAGTTGTGGATAGTTTGCCAATCGATTGTCTCCACGATTTACTCCTCAACAGCAAAATTATTTATGAAACTTGGCCGTTTATTCCAAAAATACACGGATATTTAATCATTGAAAAATTAAGATTCATGACAACAAACATATATTAAGACTTTGTACTTGTCAATATTTTACGGATATTTTGACTTTATTAGTCACCCCAAAAGCTGTTTCATGTCAGAGGTGTTGGACACTTTTTTCAGGTTTTGGTTTGAATGGCGCTACCCTTGGGTACAAAAACGGTTAATGCATCAGGATTTAATAATCACACACCCACTCTAGTCGTCCAAATGATCTTCGTATGGACTTTATTGGTCAAACAATATGGTAAATCACGATTCGACGGCCTGTTTTCTACATCTAAGGGTTCAGATCGGCTGAAATTGAGTCGAGAGGATCAAATGGTGAGGTGGTGTTTCCCAAAATATCCAGGTAACAAAATATTGGATCGAAAAAGTGTCCTAAACGCCGAAATTTAGTTTATACGCTAACGACGGAAAATCGATTGGTGAAGTCCAATTCAGAAGGTCGCTATTTATAATTATTTTGTCAAAGTATCAATTGATGACATGAGATTACGTTTCATAACGCACGTATGACAAGATATAGTTTATGATGTGCCTTTAAAAAGTTTATAATAATATTTCATTTAATAGCTTCTGTATCAGTAAATCCCACCAAGCGGTATAGACAATTTCTTTTAAGAAATATAACTTTTAGGTTACATGCATACTTGATCTAAAAAAGGCGTATTTTTGTATCTTATATTGTTTATACCCAAAGGTAATCAAATTCATTATGGCAGTGTTCAAAAGTTATAAGTAATATCCTGACTACTTTGTATAAAATTATTACAGTTTTGTGATTTATTTGTTTTGATTAATAATGTATACCACTGACGGCTATGACCTAACGGTTTGAGTATGAAGACTCTCATAGTCGGATTTATGCTAAGTCAAGCAAATTAAAAGCCCGCTTTCTTATTTTTGTTAAGTTTTCCGTAAATTAATTGTACTTATACATAACATAGAAAAAACGAAACAAACTTATCTTCAATTTGAAGTCTTAATTCATCTATGGGAAGTTTGCCGATGAGATTTCGAATTGTTTTACGGAAGCACTATAGATTTTTTTATAGAGACTTCATGTTTACCATCGAAATAATCAACATGCAGCTTATGTACGTTAGCTACCTTGAAGAATACTTATCGAACAGGCTAAATGAAGGCAATCACATTCGGATAGTACCATACCAAGTTGGTGGATTTTAGTTTTAAGGACACATCGGTTTCCGGAACTTTATGCTAGACATAATCATATTGAGAACAGCTAGGTTCAAAGTCAAAGTAGATAGATGCATTTAGTGGAGTCCGCAAAAGCTAAAGGCAACAATCGCCTATTAGATATTTATGAAAACCTCTAAAATTCTAAAGAAGTTTATAAATAAACGAACATTTGGAATTAATGACATCTAATAAAACATACCTACGTCTGTGTGATCAGGTGAAGAATTTAGTTTAGTAAATTTTGATACATTTGGATTTTTAATATTTGCTTAAGAATGTCTATCATGTATTTATAATGAACACGTGTGTGTAATATAGTCGAAAACACACTTGTGTAGTAGTACAGTATTGCCCGAAATAAACAGTACTAAAATTGTAATTGTTTTGTATATTTAAAAAATACATATTATTGACACTTTATTATATGTTCTAAATGTGCACCTCCTCGTTCGAGACAGACTTCATAAAGATGTTCTAAGTTTCTGGTCATGTTATTGAATAAGGGTTGTATCAGGGCTGCGAAGAAGACTCTAACGGCATCCTTTAATTCATCGATGGTTTGTGGTGCCCGTTTGAAAACGGCATTTTTAGCCATGCCCCAAATGTATGCGTCTGGAGGTGTGAGGTCTGGAGAATGTGAAGGATAAGGGAAGTCAGTAAATCGTGATATGAATTTGCTTGGAAAATGTTCTTGAAGAAATTGACGAATTGCGGCAGCAGTATGGCAAGTTGCCCCGTCCTGCTGAAAAATTGGTTTCGAAATGCCAAGTTACGTGCACGACAGAATTGACGTAGATCAGGATAAATCGTGTTAAAATTTGTCTGTATCTCTGTTGATTAAGTGTGACTTGCCTACCATTCTCTTCGATAAAGTACGGACCAATGATTCCGTGTCCGGAAACAGCATACCAGACACTCACTTTTCACTATGTAAAGGAACCTCTTGAACCTCATCGGGTCTGGCAAAGCCCAGAAATCGATTTGTGCGACGATTCACATAGCCTGACAAGTGAAAATGTGCTTCGTCTGAAAACCAAACATTTTCAAAAATTCAGGATTTTCATACTGTAACGCGAGAATTCTGGCGCAATATTCCACTCTACTGCGATAATCCCGAGGATGTAGTTGTTGATGTACCTGAATCACATACGAAAATGTACCCAGCTCCTTCAGGATTCTTTGAAAGGAAGTTCTTTTAAATCAAGTTGTAACGCTGTCCTTGCCTGGCTGACTTTCGGATTTTCTAAGATTTGCTCAAAAACACGTTCATGGTTATTGTTGTTGTTAACTGTCCTGGGACGCCCTGAGTTTCCTTTTCGTTGGCACAATACACTACCTGTATTTCTAAACTTTTCAATAACCTTCAAAATTACAGCATTACTTGGAGAACGTTTATTAAACCTTTGTGTGAATTGATCAGACACGTATAGCAAACTTGCACCATTACGTCGGCCGATTCCGTATGAACGAAAATAATGCTCTACCAGAAACGCTTTCTCCTCTGTACTTAACACCATTTTTAACAATTAGGCCCTACTAATTACTTGTTTGAGGTTTACTTGACAGGTCTATACTAGCTAACTTGAGTGTGACAGCGCACGCATAAAAACACCGCCAACTTAGTTTCAGTACTGTTTATTTCGGGCAATACTGTATTATGACTTGTTTCTATTTGTTTTCAATTAATGGGAAGGTATAATTCCAGTATTGTTGAAATAAATTATTTTGCAATTACCTAGAGGTGTAATTGAGAGTTCAGGTCATTTGACATTATATTTTAGATACCTTCATTTCAGGTAGCAGTTTTAAGTAGGTCTATTGGTGCTCTTATGACTAATGTTTGTCTTATGTTTAAGCAATAGTGTACTTCTCAGATGAATTTTAAGCCAGAATCTCTCTCCTGATCTCATGTTTTGTTGCTCTCTTGTTATTCGTCATAGGGCTTTTCCTTAGAAACCTTGCAAGGTTAAGTCACGTCCAAGATACTTTCCGATTAATACATATTTCACACCCGATAATAGTCTGAGACCCTCTTCAAACACACCACCCGTCCTACTGAATTAGTCGGCAACCACTTTTGGTATTTTACCGAAAGAAGAATTTTAGAGGAGTACTCCATCGAGAGTTTATATGGATTACCAACTAGAACTTCTGGAGCAGTTTCCAAAGAAATCAAATACCTACTGTTTACCAAATGTGCAGCAAATAAATTAGATGCGAGTTATGTTACAGAATGCATGAAATAAAGAACACGATTTTACCTTCGCATTTAGTTCTACACAAATGTAAGGATTCACAACCCATTGCAACAAATTATAACGCTCGGAGTTTCTCATTAATCACGCGGATATTAGGATTTGACACTGTTTGAGTTATATCTAGCTACCTCAGTATTTTTGGAAGTTTGTAATAGACTCAAACAAGTATATGAGGCTGAATCGGGTGTTAAAACCCTAAGCTTTTGTACTATATTCTAAGTAGATATTTGGATTGTGTGGTGTGTGGTTTCAAAATTGTACATATCAATACACAACAACGAATAGTCCTTAATTTAAAAGCAAAACTGGGTATTCTTACCTGCAGGTATACACAGCTTCCTTCCGGTTGCAAACTAGTCTCACCTAGAGAAACGAACAAGGAGCGGCACGGAGGATTTTAACAAGGCTCAAATAATCACTTCACTAATATGTAGCACCGCAAACAATGCCTAAAATTACTGCGGTGTGAAGCGACATTAATATAACACCTCACATGCACACATTTTGAGAGAAATATTGTTCGTTCGCTAAAAATAATAATTTAGAACCTATGCCAAAATGTTATGAGATAAAGATATAAGTATAGAAAATAACGCTGATCTTGAACTATAAAGTAGGATACACCCTACTCAATATGTTTGCGTAAACATTCGCAAATAGCCTTGTATTAATGAAGAAGGATCTGCGCAATTTGGATGATAATTAAGCCAACAGATGTTATGAAAAATACAATCGTTTGCGAATAAATCAGTTGCCCTTTTCCTTGGACTATAAACTTGAACTAAAAGTTAGTGGGATTATTTATGATAATAATGGTGTCGTACCCAGAGCAAAAGATATTTAAAAAGGTGATAAATTAGTTGATTATAATGCTAAAGGTGATAGCAAATTTAATTAAAATAATATGTTAAAAATTATTATTTACAAGAATATCGATTTTAAGGGGGAAAACTATATTGTTGATAATTTTAACGGGTATTTTAAAAAGGCTTCAAGCGGTTTTTTAATAACTCTTCCAAAAGCTAATGCTAATAAAATTTTCCAACAGAAATATTCAAATTGCAATCTAAATAACATTATTGTAAATGATCAAAATGATTTCATGTTTTCCGGGTGCAGTTCGTACACGTTTCATAACACCAGCTGCCACTTTGCGTAATATTTCCTCAAAATTGTCTGAAATCTCACGTTCAATATAAGTCTGTAAATCAGAAGACGTATGGGGATTGTTTTTAATAATTACAATTTTTAAGTATCCTCAAAGGGAAAGTTTGTTGGTGCAAGATCTTGGAATCATGAAGACAACAAATTTTCCGATATCAAACCATGGCTAAAAATTCCCACAGCGTATCCCGAGTACAGTATGACCGTTACGCTATCCGGCTGAAACCAATATTTTCAAAACCAAACATTGCAATAAACCGTTAGATTAGTTGCGATAAACCGCACCATTCATAGATTTGTTAAACATTATGGCCCTTTTACACGACGCCCGAAGATTGCGCACCAAACGAAAATTTTACACCCAATTAAAATCACACCTCGTCAGTGAAATAAACATCCTCCAACACTTCAACACTAATTTTATTAACAAGAGAACCAAATCAATCTGTTCAGTGGGCTACTCCTTATGAACGACACCGATGGGGTAAGCACGCAAGTGTGATTTCTAGCAGCTTTGAAAGTAGTAGATTGTGATAGATCGGTCTGTGAAAATACATTACTGAACCATTTTCTAGGAGAGCGAATCAAACGCTTTTTCACATCTTCCTCTGCTTTTTCGACTACGTACACTCCGAGTCTACGGAATTTATTAATCATACGCGGTAGTGTTGTGGTATTGGAAACTGTACAATGAATAATTTTAACTGAAGCTCGTCTTTCAGTCGTTTACAAGATTTATATGCACCATAAATTTCAATAATAAGTAAACGTTCGTTTTTCGAAAACGATATAAGTATCTCAATAGAAGCGAATGGATACTGAAGTAGTACGAGAAGGACGAAGAACATTTTAACCGATGCAAGCCTTTAATCTTGAGTAGTGTCGTCAACTACATTACTGTCTTTCCACGTTCATTTGGGTATTCATTAAGAATTTTAACCGCCTTCTCAAGCTAAGCGATTACTTATTCATCACACTATGGAATTTTATTAGAATATGCAGTACTTTAAATTATAACTGCTCATCCAATAAAATCTTACAGAGGAATGATCGTTTTGAGAAAGCGGTTGAAATTGTTAATGAATACTCAAATGACCGTTGAAGGAGTTACAAATGTACAATTTCACCACGAAGAAAGAAAATATTTGCGTGCAGAAACTGATCGTAACTAGGCATGTGTGAGAATAAAAATACGCAACTTCTGTTATCCGTTTTTTATTCTACCCCGTTCCCCCTACTCCTGTTGTTATTTCTGTGAGTGTATGTCACTTTGATTAAGTTAAAATTAAATTTGCATTTATGAAACAGCAGAATTATAAATATTAGAACATTTAAATTAAAAACGCTACTTTTTATTTTTATTTCGACAAATAAGTTATATTCAAAAAAGTAAAACACTCTTACAATAACTACATTTTAATCTAGTTACAAATCTTAAAAGTAAATAAAAAGATGGACTATATCTCCTTGATCTTAGAGTTGCTTCCCTTCTAGAAAAATCAAGCATAGACCGAATAAGCCAGTCTAAATCAAAATTTGATTTCCATCTGCATAAAATCACTTCAATTTTCGATTCCCTTCTAACGCTTAGTAGCTTCTACAATTTGTACTGCACCGAACACCCCAAGGTAAAAACTATAATAACACAAAGCTTTAGTTATTTGGAATATAAACTTTAATGATGAATACTTTATATGTCATTTTTAGAATACGTGGTTTAATTAATATGCTATACTTTTAGTTTTCATAAAATTGAACATAGTTATTATTATTTTCCAACAAGGTAAATAATAATGTTGACATCTTCTAAGACTTTTAATATTCAATACATATCTCGAAACTTAATTTTAAGAGGCTAGCGGAAACGAACAAGCTACACCACAATTTCGAAATATTGGTTACTCTCTTGGTAATTTTTTCCACACTTGAATAAAAAATTTTCTATCTTTTTATTTTGAATGGCAGTATATAATGTATACCGATATATATATATATATATATATATATATATATATATATTGCTGTGGATCTCGGGTAAGATCCTAGTCACCCATAAATATATTCGAAAATATTTATAAAATTTTCAAATTCAAAAATAGAAAAATTTCCAAAAATTTAAATAAGTCAAAAAAAATCTCTGTTTTCCTCTCTTCCTCGGTTGAATAGCCTTCTTCAACTGCTTCCGGCTAGCTCATTTGGACCTCCTTTTGGATAGCTATATTCATTCATAAATTCTATCATTCACGCACACTCCCAATAAAACCACAAAATACAACCAACATACAATCTTTTATTTATTCCTATTTACAAATGCAATTCATTATTGTCCATATTTTATTGTTCACGTTACACTTCAGTAAATTTTAATTTGTAATGTCCTGTATTCAATTTTAAAATCATCAAACACATAAAATGTACTCGGAGTAAATGGACCTTGAATAATACTTTCTCTAAAATTCCTTCTTTATAATTTATTTATTTATTTTAATAATCTAAGTAAACTGTGGGGTGTGGTGAGCTCATAATAACCCAACTAATGTATGCCCTTCTACTTTGCATACTCTAAAACTAAAAAAAACGAAGCCATGTACTCTTCACAAAACTTCACGTGCGGATGGAACGTTTAAAAGCTTTCTAGACACCTTCAATTTCTAGTTGAATACCGTAATAAAGTTATTTACACATATTCTGTTCAATACGTAAATAATTCACACTACCTTGAAAAACACTCTCATACGCCACCCCAATATTTACAGTTTATAGGAATCACAATTTTAAATCGTTACCTGGAATTTCTAGAAGATCTTCGCTCTGTAGATGATGCCATGTACTTTTCTATCTGATCGGCAGGTCGTTTCTCGCTATTACCAGACGATCTCCCTCTAAGTTGATCCGCTAACGCCGCCTTCTCGGTGTAACCAAATTCCAATTCTCATTTCAATTATACTTCTTTCACAGTAATCTACGTTATTTAATGTCCCGACACGAGTTGATAAAAAATTTATAGGTGATACCTCAATTAAAATAAGTAATCTCGGCACACTAACCGCATTTTAATTAATTTAGAGGCTATCACTAAGCAATACAATTTAAATGATTTTATAATACTTACAACTCGTGTTAACTTTCATACGTGCTTTTGGGACGATCGAAATAATAAGGGCTTTAATAATATTTTCCTAAACTATTTATATCTTTAGACTGCCACCTCCTGGCCACGGTTATTCGAAATCCCCTGCACACAACACACATTCCCACAATTTCGCACTCAATCCCTATTTTCAAATCCGCGAATTCCCGTACCTCGTTATAAAATTTTAAGAAAATTTCGCTACACTATCCTCGTGTCTATATCAAGTCGAACTAACATCTCGACCATTCGTAGTCCTAATGACGTTTTTCAAATCCCTCCTATACTACTGTGGTCTCATGCTTATACGTTTTCTACGTCTCATTCGAACCTTGCTTGGTATTCTTGGGTCTTCAAACGCTTTTATGCATATTATACATCAATAATCGTTCAATTAAATTCAAATTAATTAAAAAATTATTGGCATTGGCTTCTACCATTTAATTTCTTTGCAAACCTACTTAATTTTTATTAATTATTTATAAAATTTCGTTAATACCTGATAGTTAAAAATGAATTAACTAATATAACTTTCGCACGTAATTTTTAGTTATTCCTTTATACAGGGTGTTTTGAAATTGCTTCGCTTATATTTATTTTTGATCTTTTAAAACCACTATTATATATATATATATATATATATATATATATATATTATAAATAATAATGACCTTCTACTTTACAATGTTTAATGTTGCAGGTTATAGGTTAGGTGGTGTATTGATGAACCCTCTTTTTTATAGCCTAAATTTTCGCTTTTATTTTTAAAGCTTGATCACAGGCATAACTAAAACATAGATAAATTCTACATAAGCTGCTGTAGTTCTAAAATTAGTTACTCACTCTGAAGTTAAGAATTATTAGCGTTCAATATTATTATATTATATTATATTATATATAATATATTATATATAATATATTATATTATGTTATATTATATTATATTATATTATATTATATTATATTATATTATATTATATTATATTATATTATATTATATTATATTATATTGGATTATATTATATTATATTATATCATATCATATCATATATCATATCATATCATATCATATCTTATCATGTCATATCATGTCATGTCATGTCATGTCATGTCATGTCATGTCATATTATGTCATATTATGTCATGTCATGTCATGTCATGTCATGTCATGTCATGTCATGTCATGTCATGTCATGTCATGTCATGTCAGGTCACGTCACGTCACGTCACGTCACGTCACGTCACGTCACGTCACGTCACGTCACGTCACGTCACGTCACGTCACGTCACGTCACGTCACGTCACGTCACGTCACGTCACGTCACGTCACGTCACGTCACGTCACCTCACGTCACGTCACATCACATCATATCATATCATATCATATCATATCATATCATATCATATCATATCATATCATATCATATCATATCATATCATATCATATCATATCATATCATATCATATCATATCATATCATATCATATCATATCATATCATCATATCATATCATATCATATCATATCATATCATATCATATCATATCATATCATATCATATCATATCATATCATATCATATCATATCATATCATATCATATCATATCATATCATATCATATCATAATTCGCAATTTAATGTACCGTCAGCGTGTATACCACGGCACGAAAAATCGCTAAGGTTTATGTTATTGGGTACATGTGACCACAATCGCGTCATGCATTTTGTAATATTTTCATGACGTGATTAACGGCGAATCTTTCTAACTTGTGCGGAGTGGTCCGTAATCAAGCGACCATGGTCTTGAATCAGTGAACAATTGAAGCGATGTCTCAATTCTATTATATTTTATTTATTAAATCCGGAAAAAACAATAACTTTAATTAAATTTATCGTATTTACAAAATAATGCCTCTAAATGCAATACTAATTTTATATCTTTTAAATATTTGAATGATCTAAGTAAACTGTGGGTGTGGTGAGCTCATAATAACCCAACTAATGTATGCCCTTCTACTTTGCATACTCTAAAACTTAAAAACAAGCCATGTACTCTTCACAAAACTTCACGTGCGGATGGAACGTTTAAAATTTTTCTAGACAGCGTCAATTTCAAATTGAATACCGCCATAAAGTTCCGAACATATTCTGTTCAATTACCTAAATAATTCACAAAACCTTGAAAATACTCTCATACGCCACCCCAATAGTTAACATTTATAGGAATCACAATTTTAAATCGTTACCTGGAATGTCTAGAAATGATTGATGATTGATGCCATTGTCATTCTATCTGATGCAGATAGAATTACGCTATTACCAGACGATACTCTTGTTGATCCGCTAACGCCGCCTTCTTGTGTAATCAAAACTCAATTCTAATTTCAATTATACTTCTTAAAAGTAATCTACGTTATTTAATGTCCCGGACAAACTCTATAAAAATTTATGTGATACCTCAATTAAAATAAGTAATCTCGGCACTAAACGCATTTTAATTAATTTAGAGGCTATTTCTCACAATACAATTTAAATGATTTTGCAATACTTACAACTCATGTTAACTTTCATACGTGCTTTTGGGAAATTCCAATTAATAAGGGCTTTAATAATATTTCCCTAAACTATTTATATCTTTAGACTGCCACCTCCTGGCCACGGTTATTCGAAATCCGCAAGCGAATACACAATCCACAATTTAGCAAGCAATCCCTATTTTCAAATTCCAGGAATAGCGAGGAACCTCATTAAAAACATTTAAGTAAAGGTTTCCACACAATCCTCGTGTCTATATCAAGTCGAACTAACATCTCGACCATTCGTAAACCTAATGACGTTTTCAAAGCCAACCTATACTAGTGAAATCTCATGCTTATACGTTATTCTACGTCGGAATTCGAACCTTGATAACTATTCTTGGGTCTTCAAACGGCTTTTATGCATATTATACGCAATAAACGTTCAATTAATCGAACTAACTTAAAATTATTGGCAAAGGCTTCTACCATTTAATTTTTGCAAAACTACTTAATTTTTATTAATAATTTATAAAGGTTACGTTAAAACCAAATAGTTAAAATAAATGAACTAATATAACTTTCGCACGCAATTTTAAAATTAATTTGAACAGGGTGTTTTGAAATTGCTTCGATATATTTAATGGTGATCTTTTAAAACCACTATTAAAGTTAATATACTTGGTATATAATATAAATAATAATTGACCTTCTACTTTACAAATTTAACGTTGCAGGTTATAGGTTAGGTGGTGTTTCGATGAACTCTTTTTATAGCCTAAATTTTCACATTTTTTTTAAAAATTAAAAACAGGCATAACTAAAACATAGTGAAATTGAACATTAAAATTTTGTATGCGAAATTAGTTGATCACTCTGAAGTTAGAATTAATGTTCAAAGTTGGTATCTTACGTAGGTTTATGCCATATATATATATTAAATACTATATCCTGCTATATAGGTTAAATTATGATTATTATATGAGGTTATATTATATTATTCATATTATTATTAAATTATATTACATTATATTAAATTAAATTAGCGAATATTATATCATATCATATCTAATATCATATCAGAGATTTTGACTCCTTTTATGTCAAACGAGTTCATGTCATGTAATGTCATGTGTTTTATTTATAGTCATATTATTATATCATATAATATAATGTTAATATAATGATGATATACATGTTCTGTCATGTCATGTCATATAATGTCAGGTGACAATACGTCACGTCACGTTGCGTCACGTCAAGTAAAGTCAACGTCACGTCAAAATGTAACGTCACGTCACGTCACGTCACGTCACGTCACGTCACATCACGTCACGAACCATTCGTCACTATCAATGATTCACCTAATCATATCATATTTATATCATATCAATCATCATATATATTATCATCATAACCTCCCATATCACATCCGGAGGATCTATCATATCATATCATTATCATATCATATCATATCATATCATATCGATCATATCATATCATATCAATTGATCATATCATATATAAAACTTCATATCATATCATATCATAGAGCAGATCATGTGATATCATATCGATTATCATATCATATCTATCATATCATATCATATCAGGGTTATGTGTCTTATCCATATCATATCATATCATACTATCATATCATATCATATCATATCATATCAAACCATATCACATCGCGCATATCATATAGTAATGACCAGAATCTAAACTTGATCCAGCATGAACCACTGCGGCATACAATTCATAATAATTATTTAAATCCACAAATAAATCTAATTTTAAAACCAGTAATTTAGTTCTCTGTTGTGAATCGTATTCATATCGAAAATGTTCTTAACGTTAATATTAATCTGGTTGTAGGTTCTACAACTCTTGTAACTCTTTCCATCCGTTAAACTACGACATTTGTAAAAATGTGATAATTAAACCTCTTAGTTTTCTAATCGAATTTAATAGTCTGAAAGCTTGGTACTGACTAATCGCTAGAGTTATTTGGAAAACCTAGCTGAAGTTCACGGAAATGATCTCCATTTGAACACTGAGTGTCACAAAGATCACATCTAGATATGGTCACAGACTTGCCACTTAAATGACTTTTGAACGACAGTCAGTCCTACCAGTGATGATCCTAAAAAGCACCATCTTCCAATACCGGTTGTAAGACTCATTCGCTCTTGCTCATATAGAAAATCTAATAAATCCTAGAAATTCTGAACTAAAATGGTATTGCAATTGTTGAACCAAGGTTGTAAGCAAGATTTAATATTTCAACAATTTCCAGGAAATCCTTCGAGAATGTTGCAAAAGCACAAACAAAAATTTTAATTTTGAAAATATTGTTATTGCATTTCTTGTACCTTAATAAAATATCGTTACAAAAAGCTTTGTCATTAACAGTGCTTGTAAACACTATTTCATATAACAAGTATTTCCTAAATTAGTTAAACCAACTTTTCCAATAACATCTAGTAAGGAATAGCTGTAGTTGAATCATCTGTCCAAATTACAATTCTAATTTTTAAGATTCAATGTTGGACTACAAGACTGCGATGTAAGCAATAAATCTTCATTCATTTCCTTTTCAACAGGAAAATAATTGGTTGGTCTTGACTAGTTTCTGTTGATTGTTCAAGGCTTTTAGGCATATCAACTCTTGTTATTGTTTCGCTTCCGTAAATTTACATATTTATTTCGTTTATCGAAATATGCCGGAGCGTGATTAAATGTTCCACCAGCTTCATCTCTAAGGCACACTTTTAGATAATGATTCCTTCAGAATAGACTTAAGCTTACGGATTGTACTGGTTATGCATTTCACACAATTGCATCTGCGGTGCATTAGTGAGTGAATCAGGTACACATGCTTTAAGCTGCCAACTCAGCGCCGGACGACAATTCACACAGTGCAGTCAAAGACAATTCGTCATGTAATTTCCGCGAAATCCATCAATCTTAGAACCAAGTCATTTACACAGAAATGAGGAAAGCGCCCAGATGGAATTACACTCATTCCATAGGAAATACGGTGAACCCGCAAACTGAGATTTCAATGAATTTATTTACTGCCCCATCACATGTTTCGATAGCAAAAGTTAATGCAGGGCAGCAGCTAAAAAGTAACCTTTAAAAGCAATAAAATATTCTATTGAAACCGATTCATACCTTTTTATCCAGTTGCAATAGAAAAATTCGAGTAATTGGAGCTATCGGACAACAATATTATTAAAGATTAGAAAACGTATAAGTGAAAACACATTAGAACACAGATACATCCTTTTTTGTTGCAAAGAATAAGCATTGCCATTCAACGCGGAAACGCTGCCGCAGTCATGGACAATTACACCTCAAAGTCTTTTGAAGAACTATTTCTGATAACCGACGTTAGCTGTTCAAACTTTCTTAAAGCAAAATTCAACCAAATAAAAAAATAGTTCAACTATACACACCTTATACACCCAATGTTACCTTCAACACCGTTTCCATTACAACCTATTTAAAAATCCACTAAAAATATTAGAAAATTAATTCACTTAAAAATAAAATAAATTTTAATAAATAATTATTACCGAATTTAAACTTAATCTCAAATTCAATAAAATTGCCAGAAACGAAGGAATTATAACTATTGAACCAGTGATCAGTTAAACGACCATAATAATTGCAGAGTATCTAAAACAAAACACATTGAAACAAATAAACAAAATTTCGATATTTATATCGCACCTAATCTTCAACAACCAAATCATAACAGTAACCCACAAACTCCCAAATCGAATAAACTTAAGGACAATACTATACAAATAAAACCTAATATAAATAATTCTAAGGCACATTCGTTAATTAATTATTTGGTAAAAAGAGCCGCGATATTTAATGCGTCCGCTGGGTGAATGACCATCACTCGATTCAACTATTTCACTCTCTAATATATCGGAATTATATCCTAAATCAATCAGCAGGATATGTTGCCCTTAATAGGATTAACGGATCGTTTTCTTACTTTTCAAATTGTTATGTGTTGTGACAATGATTAAACGATTTTGGTTTAATTATCGAACCCGTAAAAAGAATATTTGAAAATGGGTAGGTCCTCTGTGCTCCTATGAATTAAACTACAATATAGAAATTTGTATAAAAGAGGTGCAAAGCTCTTATTTCGTGAAAGATATATTATGTATACTGGAAAAAATTGACTTTTTCGTCATATCTTTTGCCACTTAGTCCATTCTTGAATGAATTGAGGTTTCCTAAGGTGACCGGAAAGTTAAAATTATTTCCCTCCCTTATGCAGCCCGGCACAGACTTGTTTTGCCAAAAAAGAAATAACGTTGATTGCCGGTTCACGATCCACTCAAGCCCACATTTGAAAACGATATTGGGTGATCGGTGTTTGACCTTTACTACGTCAACCTATCAGACGATATATCATTTGTTACCGCTTAAATGCTCTTGTTGTAACGCCGCAAATGGTAGATTTGCCGCTGACGCGAGCTAAGGTTCGGGCCTTTGGAGCGGTGTTTTTAAAAACAATTCCGAAGACTTAACAAATTTATTTTAACTTGAAACAGAAATTACAATGGAATTTTGAATAACTTATAACATAATAACTTTAATCAAAAAATAATAATTGTACTAAGGTGAGTAGCTTGAACAACGAAGTATGGAGTTCGAAGACTGACTGCCGGGCCTTGAGCTCCCGGGCTTTTTATAATAACCTGCCCCTCACACAGCTGTGGGAACTTGCAGATCTCATGTCTGCGTTTTTCTTAATTGTACACTTTATTACAATGTAACAATCTTATTTCTAAGTAATTGCGGTATGTTAACCGCCTGTGACCTGCCACCTGCAGTATCACTGCCGTCTCGGATGCAAAGTTGCATTCCGTTCTCATGAACTGTCGAGAACCTCTCTGGGTTATCCTTGTATTACAATGTTGCAATGAACTTATACTTTATTTAACAATTTCTAATAATTCCTATTAGATTCAATATATTCAATACATATAGATAATTGGGGGATACATAACTCGCGCTTCGGCGGAGGACACGCCTATATAAATGTCAGAATTGGCTGGACATCTCTCGATTAAAAAGATTTTGGGGAGGAACGCTTGCCACTCAAAGAGATATCTGGTTGTATTTGTAAGCTTTTCAACCAAGGCAATTCATTGAGAACTTGCTTCGTCGTTCTCCATAGCGTGCTATTTAGCCAAATCGCTTTGTTGCTGGACGAGATTTCTATAAAGAATATATAGCGATTGTAGCACGGACTTCAAAAGTGCAGCACGACATTTACACGAAGTCATGAATGTGGTGTGCACCTATGATTTATTGCCATAAAAGCTATATGTAGCAGCAAAGCGATATAATTAGGCTAAAAAGCAAGATATAGAGATCGATGTTGCAAGTTTCAAATGAATTCCGTTGTTGAAAAGCGTGCAAATACAACCATATATTTTTTCGAACGGTGGAGGTTCGTTCGGGAACTTTCTTTAATTATCAAAGATCCAATAAAGTCTATTTCGGCATTCAAATAGGCGAGTTTTTCTTTAAAGCAATCTGCCACTTGCGGTAACGAGTTATCGTCTGTTGTATTAGCGTAGTAAAATTCGGACCTCTATGCGCCAATATTGTCTTTAAAAAAGCGCTTGAGTGAATCGTGAACCGGCAAGTAACGTGATTTTTTGGCAGTAGTCGCAAACCAAAACAGCCAATCGGCTATTTTGTAACAAAACAAGCGGGTCTCAGACTGCATGAGGGAAGAAAAACATTTTAACTTTCCACCCACCCTAGGAAACTCGGATTCATCCAATAATGGACTGTGGCAATATACATTTTACATTCTGAACGAAATAGAAGCGTGCACCTTTTTAATACAAATTTTATTATAGTATTTTAATTCATATGGGGGCAGAAAACTTACCCACTTACCCGCTTCCCCATATAGCTCTTGCGGGCTCGACAATTAAACTAAAATCGTTTAATCCTTGCCACAACATACAACAATTTGGAAAGCAAGAAGGGCTACTGCTCTTACTGATTTATTAAAAGCGATTCAATCTTTCTGGCATTTAAGTCCGACATATTATTGAGCAAAATAGTTCTATTAAATGATGACGATTCATCGAGCGGACGGATGAAAAACGGCGGCTGCGTGTGTTAGACTCACATACCTTAGATGTGATTTTCCGAAGGTATTACATTGGCCAGGAAGCGAGTTTTTTGCCTGGAAAATTTGGAATTTTGCCGAACCCTTGCTGTTTCAAGCAAGGTAGGGATCTTTAACGTGCGTCACAACACTCACACACGGACCTCCATTTTACCCCTCATCCAAACGAGAGTTTATTTTTGTGAAAAATGCTCGCCTAATATTTTTCAAGCGAACCGTGTTGGGATTCGAACCCGGGACCTTGGACGTAGTAGTCACTTACATACCAACTACGCTATGGAGCCGCCTAAAGACTCACATACCACTGAACACTTGGTTCATCGTAAAATTTAGTAGAGTTTTAATCAACTCTCCGCTTTTCTTTTATGAAGACATTTTTGAACCGCAGTTAAATCGAAAAAAGCTATTGATCAGGATTTTTGGCAATTTAGTATTCATTATCGAGAAAATGTGTACTATCCTTGCTCAAATAGAAAGCGCCTTGAAGAGTCGTCCTTTGAGTGATAATTCGACTTATCCCAATGGCAATAGTAACTACCTTATGACAGGGCTCTTGAGTCTGACTGAAATTGATATCAGGTGTTCCGCTTAAAACTTTGAACCATTATAAAATTGCGCAAAAAGATTGTCCAATGATTATTTGCATACACTAACGTAGACAGCAGATTGACCATTCACGAAAATATATGGAAATAGAAAAGAATGTAACCTGCCGACCCAGAATATTGTTAAATTGGTGGCTTGGGCGAATTTAAGAAGTTTTTTTGAGACGAGATGGAATTGTGCGCGTCACGAAAATTAAAAACAGCGCGTGGAAGTTTATGTGCTTCTGGTGCATATATTGATTTCCATTATCATAATGAGATCCGCTTAACTGCTGTCAAAACTGTTGTTTAGTGCGAGTTGGGTATGTTGGGGCTTGTGTTTAAATCATAGCTAAAACCAACATAAAGTAGCCAAAATCACAGTTAGCGCTGTTCCCCATTCTTATCACGTTATGTATTTAGTTATTAGAAAGAAGAACGTTTTGTTTTTAATGATAGCATGTGGAAAATAAGGACTATGGTTGAGTGTGGACGTGAACAGGTGCAACGCTGACCTTAGCTTGGTCACGTTATCTATTATGTAAATTTGCTAATGTATATATCGCAAACCGCTTTAAAAATAAACAATATTGGGCTACCAGTTTTCTACTAATAACAGCCAGAAAAATATATGGTAAGACTTCCTGCATGAATTTTACTTAACATTAAACGAATTTCGTATTTTGTGCTGAAATTGAGCTATATTAATCGCTCGCTCAAGCAGAAACATAAACAGACATGCGAGAGAAATAGAATTAAACTATGCGCAACCCTTACCTCCTTGATCGTACGATGAATTTTTTTTAAACGCCCATTAGACACACAAATTTACCCAAGTCATTGGGAAAATGAGCGCAGCGCTTAAACCTATTAATAAAGATGAAACAAATGCATTAATACGTTATACCTCCGGAGGGCACTACATCAGAGGATGTGATCGGCAAATTCGACAAAAAGAAAAGAATACCGGGAACGTCTTGCGAATCAGACCGTAGAATGTGAGAAGCATGAAGCAAGTAGGTAAGCTAGAGAATTTGATAACTGAAATAGATAGGTTAGCATTAGACGTAGTGGGTATTAACGAAGTTCGGTGACCAGAGGCGGGGGCTTTTTGAAGCGGAGACTTTAGGGTAATTCGTACAGTATCAGAGGAAGGAAATTCGGGTATGGGTATAGTTACGCGAAAAAAGATAGGATACTGTGTAGAAAGCTACTTACAATAGAATGAAAGAGTTCTCATGGTTAGATTTGAATCTAAACTTCTAAATACAATAATAATACAAGTACACATGCCGACCTCTAATACGGTGAGAAAGAGGCGCAAGCGATCTACAAAGATATCGAAGATGTAGTAAGATACGCAAAAGAACAAAAATTAAATAATCACGGAGGAGTTTAATACCATGGTGGAGGGGAGCATCGGTAGTAGATTTATTTGATTTAAGCACGAGGAACGGTAACATTTTCCGACAAAAACAATTTAACCAACACAAACACATTATTTCAACATCATGCTAGAAGACGATACACGTGGAAAACGCCAGGATACATAGCGATATATCAAATTACATTCTTGTTAGACAATGGTTATGGAATCAAGTAAAAGACTAGAATCTACCCAGAAGCAGATATAGACACTGAGCACAACATGGTAATTATGAAAGCCGCGTTTAAATTTACAAAATCAAACAAATTGGTAAAAGACATCCGAAAAATTTCTGATACTAGAGAAGTAGGAAATAAAATAGAGTATCATTGAATCCATCTTAGACATAGAAACCAGGAAATATGCGAGGGTAACAGTAACAATAACATTAGCAGTACGACTCTTCCGACTTGATAGCTATATGTATGAGACAGGCGAGATGCCCAAAGATTTCAAATGTTACGCCATAATCTCTATACCAAAAAAGAGAGGTGACGATAGATATGAAAATATTCGAACATGAAGTTTGACGGCACACGTGTCAAAAATATTAACTAGAATTGTACAAAGACGGGAGAATATGTATATTTAGGATTTATAGATATGAATATAGGATCCGACAGTATAAAAAAGGGGAATGATGTTCGAAATACTCAACAAGACAGGAATGAGTTATAAAGACAGACGGGTGGCACAAATTTTATATAAAGAGCAAACAGCCGTAATAGAATTAGAGCAGGAACGTAGAGGAGTATACATTAGGAAAGGGTTGGGTAGGAATCTGCCCTATCCCCTTTAATTTTCAACTTGTATATCGAAGAGGTAATAAATATTGTCAAAAGCAGAAAGACATTGAAATTATTATGCAGGGACAAAGCTATAAATAGCTCTTTATGAAATGGAAACAGTACTAACAGAGAGATACGCTATGAAAATTAACAAAAATAGAACTAAAGTACTCGTATACGAAGGAGACAAAAATAAGTCAAAAACCAGAATACAAATAGGAAACGAGAACTTGCAAGAAATTGAGGCTTTCTGCTACCTAGGAAACCAAATAACGCAAGATGAGAAAAGTGGAAATGATATAAAACGAGGATTGGCACAAGGTCGTGTTGCATTTCACAAAAGAAAAGCAAATACTATGTTCAATGACAACAAACATAGAAACAACAAAAAGATTGCTGAAAGCAGATGTGTAGAGAACAGCACTGTACGGTTGTAAAACGTGGACAGTAGGGGAAGCTATCCGGAAACCGTAGAAGTCTATAAAATGAGATCCTACAAACATATGATGAAGATATCGTCGACGGATAAAGCTAAGAACAAAGAGTTTCTATAAATATTAGGGGAAGGAAGAAATATGTGGCAAACAGTTAAAAAATAGGCAAAATAGGATGATATGACACATACTAAAATATTAAGGAATTGTACGGAATAAATTAGAAGTAGAAGAAAAAAGAGGAAGAGGTAGATCTAGATTAGACTGTTGCACGCAAATGGTGAAAGATGTGGGCAGTGGGGACTTTAGAAAAATGTTTAGGTTAACTCAGATTGGAGGTCAATGGAGATATGCGTCCAATTAATTCTAGAACAGAAATCCTAACGATTTAAAATATTTAAACCTGATGATTATCCTAAACAATTACTGGTGTAGATATCGCAGTATTATCAACAATGTTGATTATGTAAAAGGAGTACCTGGAAAACTATTGATTCGGCAAATGCCTAAGTGGGGGGGGGATTTTGGTAGCCCTCAGATTGCTTAACCTCTTCAAGTACCACTGAATATTTGTGAAATAGGGTATATTTTTTAAAAAACAATAATAGAGCGAAATGCAAAAGATATAAGAAAAGACCTGCACATGACCGTGCTAAAGCTAGCAAGAAAACTTAGCTGCTGTGAATGAAGAAAACAAACATAGAAACAAGGAAAAATTGTTGAAAGCATGTATGTGGAACATGCAGCTGTAAAACGTAAACAGTGGAAGAAGCAGTCACGAAAAATATACTCTTTTTAAATGTGGCGCTACAGATGTGTGATGAAGATATCTGGATAGACAAAATTAAGAACTACTCACAAAGAGGTTCTAGAAATAGCAAAAAAGAAAGATATCAGTGGAAAACAGTAAAAAACATAAAAGAAATACGTTCTTAGACGTAACCTTATTAACATTTTATAGTCCATGTATGTACATCTTAGCTACATGACATGTAAAATATGTTCTGAACGTACCTGGAATAACTATAACATTTACACTACATGTATATTCATCATAAGCATATTACCGAAATATACAGCATTTGTATATGCAGGAAGTGTACATTTGGGCAATATTCCTTTATGTACATACATGGTGGGTTTATTCCCAGCATGTTTGTTCATTGTATATTCATATAATGTTTATTTTCGGTACATACATGTATGCAGTAATGATGTATACTGACCCAAGAGCCATTAATTTTATTAATTACTACAAAGAAGTGGTCGTTAATTAAATAAAATTTATATTTATTTATAATCTAAATCTTTTGATTTGAAATATTGCCTAACCGCAATGATGATAAAATAGAAACTTTTACGCGCATGCGCGAGCAAAACTTAAAATTCTTCCAACAGCTAGTATTTATATTCCAATTACAAAATAATGTAAAGGTAGTTGAATATATTGTAGCGGGCTACTACTAACGCGTTTCTCTAATTTAAAACAAGTAATAACGAACGTCTTTATTACTCACTAGGTTCTTAAGATGTTCTTCAAAAGACCGGCCTAACACTATCACGTCGTCCAGGTACACCAGACATGTCTTCCAGGACAGTCCACGTAGTATCAACTCCATCGAATGTTCAAAAGTAGCAAGGGCATTGCATAATCCAAATGGCATGACCTTGAACTATCATAATCCAGTTCCAATTGTAAATGCAGTCTTTTCTTTAACGTTTGGCTCCAAGCCTACCTGCCAGTATCCGCTTTTCAAGTCCAAGGTCGAAAACCATTTAGATCCGGATAGAGTATCCAAGGTGTCATCAATTCTAGGCAAAGGATAGCTGTCTTTCTTTGTCACATTGTTAAGCCGCCGGTAGTCTACACAAAACCTTGTCGATAAGTCCTTTTTCTTGGCAAGTACTACCGGGGATGCCCATGGACTATTCAAAGGTTCATTCACTCCCTGTTCTTCGATATCGGTGATAATTTGCTCGGCTTTTTTACGTTTTGCCAAAGGAAGCCGCCTGGGGTGTTGTATTATCGGTTGCGCATCTCCAGTGTTGATATTGTGTTGCACAACATTCGTCCTTCCTTTCTCACTATCATCCAGTGCTAACACACCTCGATATCGTCCGACCAGTTCTTTTATCTTGCCCAGTTGGTCGCCGTTTAATCCTTGACACGAGGGTATCAACATATCCAGCAATTTCTGTAGGCAACCGTTGGCTGGTTGATCTTTTGTGTCGTCCACACAACGTTTAATATGGTATATTGAAATGCAACTTCCCACAATCATGTCTTTCTTCAGGGTCACCGTATGCGGATTAATGTTCAGCACCCTTACTGGTATCATAGTTCGAAACTTTACCAGCGTTCCTCCAACCAGTAATCCATCCTGACCCATTCCCGATTCAGTTGCTTCCATCATGCATACTTGTCCTTCCCGGAGCGTACCATCCGGGCGTCCCATTACAATCATTTCCGCCTTCTCGGGTATTTTCATATCGCAAATCATTCGAACTTGCATCGTCTGGTTACTCGTACCTTGAAATGGAATCTCATCATCATCTATCCGAAGCACATTTTCTTTCATGTTTACATAAAACCCATATTCTCTCATGAGATCCATTCCCAAGATCACTTCTTCTGTAATTTCAGCTACCAACACCCGATGATTAATTAGTTTGTCCCCAATTGCCAACGTAACGGCAGTCTCTCCGTGAGTACAAATTTTCTCACCACTTGCCGTTCGAAGACACACCGATACAGGTAGCACTTTTCCACGACCAACCAAATCTGGTCTCACAATAGTTTTTGTCGCTCCTGTATCCACGAGTAATCGGACAATCCTACCATTAATTCTACCATCGATATAAATGCTGTCCAGACTTTCCATCGACGATGCAGCACGGATGATAATCTCCGGGGCACTACGCTGTGCTGTCGACGTTCGCCCCCTTACATTGATCTGCTTTAACTCAACCGGTTGTTTCTTTGGTTGAGTACAGCGTCTCTGCATATGACCAACTTCACCGCAGCTCCAGCATCGCATACGCCATCTCTGCGGTCGTAATCTTTCCAGTCTTTCCGTTTTTTAAACACACGGTTGATTATTTTATCTATGCTGTTCTACGATTGCTCAGATTCTTCTAATGCAGACCGAACTTTGTGACTCATCCTGTGTGACGTCTGCTTAGCTGCTTCAAATTCAAGCGCATGAGCCAGTGCGTCATCTAACATTTTTGGCCGTGCTAATCTTAGCGCTTGCTGTATTTCGCCATCTTTAACGCCATCCACAAATGTTTGAACAGCCAGTTGTTCGAGGAAACCATCTGGTGCCGTTGGATATGCCAATCTAACTAATCTGGCAATGTCAGCTTCAAATTCTTGCAAGCTTTCACTTGTCTTTTGCGAGCGGTTCTTAACTTGTGCATGGAAAACCTGTTGAAGGAGAGCATCTCCATATCTCATCTCAAGCTTCGATGTTAAGAGGCCGTAGTCATTCTGCTGGTGATTGGGAATCGTTTGTAAGATGTTAAGGGCTTCCCCCCGTAGGGCCACTATTAGAGAGATAGCCTTCTCTTTGTTGCACCAACCGTTGGCTATTGCCGCAGCTTCAAATTGTTTCAAATATGTGGTCCAAGGTGTTTTATCATCGAATGTGGGTGGTTTCACTTTAAATTTTGACGGTATTGATTCGCTTTCTACCATGCTTCTTATTTCTGGAATGTTCTGATTTACAACTTGGTTTGCTAATTCAAGTGGCCGTGTCGTTAGTGAAATCATTTGATCTTGCAGCCTCATCATATCTTCTTCCATTTTTATCAATTTACTGTCCAACTTTTGCTCAACTGTTTTTACCTGTTCAGTGACATCTTCTTTCAATGCAATGGAGCTTTCAATTAATCTTTGTTCTAATGTGGCTGTCTTTTCATTCAACTTTTTTTCTAATTTCGCAGCATTTTCGCTTAACTTTTCTTCTATTTTCTCAGCATTTTTACTAAACTTTATTTCCATTTTCGCAGTATTTTCACTCAACTTTTCCATTTTCTCAACATTTTCGCTTAACTTTTCGGTAAGATTTGATTCCAGTTCAACTGACCTCACTACGTTTCATTTAGTGTCACTTCCAGTTTAGCCGACCTCTCTTCCGTACTGGATTTAAAATCCTTAAGGAAATTCATTAACGGTTCTGCGTCCATCTTACTTTGGCTTCTTGTAACTGGCATATATAAACTAGTTAAATGTCTTTAGACTTGTGTGCTTTCCTTTTAAATTAATCACTATATATACCCCACACAGGCTGACACCAGTGTAGCGGGCTACTACTAACGCGTTTCTCTAATTTAAAACAAGTAATAACAAACGTCTTTATTACTCACTGTTCACAAGTCTAATTAACAGTATATGCCTTATTTGTAGATGTTTTCAGTTCACTTAACAATGAAGCACTATTACACTAATGAATTACAAGCACTAATATCTTCTTAAGCTAAGTTCTTAACCATAGGTTTATTAACAACACTAACACAACTATTTATTTATTATACACTTCTATCTATTTATGTACATACATTAGACACAGCATATAACATTTATGTATACACTTGAACTTCCAAAAGCTCAACTACTATTACTTTACAACGATATAATTTATATTAGACATTCAAGTATAGACTAACTCTTGCATTCATTAGCGGTCTTATATATACTCTGGATTAAAAAGGATGACTCATGCTTCAGTAATTTCAAGAAGAATTCTGGAATCCTTGAGAATAAACAGTGCTTGCGGGGTTTTGTGTGTTTGATGGGTTGCTTTCTAGTAGCTCGCTACAATATTTTGTGGTATAGGGGTAACAACAAATTATAATTGCAGAATAACTATATAATTTTTATATTGTTTTGGTCAAATATCGATTGGTATCACTGTAGTCGTAGCAGGGAGTTTTACTCGGCACTTAACCTTTCTGATTTCACTAGACGTGTCAACTTGCGGAAGGCGTTCACTATTGTTCCCTCCTTTTTACTAATCTGTAGCCGTACCTGCAGTACGCAGCGTGTACGCGTTATTGTAATAAGTTTAGTAAAGGTAAGTATTTGATACCTACATCATTTTAATATGTATATATAGTGCATGATAAAAATGTCTAATAATAGAAGAAATAGGCAAAGGTTACCCGTAGACGATAACTTCTACAGCAAGCATTTAAACAGAAAACTTGCTTATGAAAGGAATAAACGGTTAAAATCACACTTACAGTATTTGCATCTTTATAGCAACCTTTCATTTACTTTTAAGGCTAATGATAGTTGTAGTCTAAATTTGACAGCCTCTCCTAACAATAACAGAAGTCTAAGTATTACTGGAAATGAAATAAATGACTATACATAGATACAGGGCATGTATGCACATGGAACTTTACATAGCATGTTCACTTGTATATACCTAGAACGTGTCAACTTAACTTCATCGAAGAATACCCTGCATGTACCTGCAATGTACATAGGAAATTCATAATGCTTTCTATGTATATTGCATATATATACATGTCACCTGATATGTATGTTCACACAATAGACTTACAACATGCATTTTATATTCATATGAATATACCTAGAACCTGAAAGTTCAGTTCCACTGAACACCCCTTTACACATACCGTGCATGTACATTGGATCTACACTATTATTTTTATGTATATTGGCAGAATGTACACCTGAACTTGATGTATATTCGAAGAATATATCATGAATCACATTTTGCTATGTGGAAGGAAATCGTGCGGGATGTATTAGATGCAGAAAAAGAAGAAAAAAAGAAGCAGAGGTATTTCTAGATTAGACTACTGCATATAAATAGTGAAAAATATAGTTTGTGGAAAATTCCACAAAAATTGTATATTAGTTCAAAATAGGAAGCAATTGATGTACACGTCTAACCAATTGCAAGACTGAAGACCTAATAATGACATTTAAATTCACTTTCATGGAGACTAACGATGGATCCAGACTACTGACAAATGTTACTGTGTATTTCATTGAATACTTCTCGGGAGTGTAGAAGATAGAAGTCATTTAATAAAAATTTGTAATACTATTACTTAAATTACATCAGTATCTGCTATTGTAAGTTCCTGAAAAAGTTCTTCAAGAAAATAAATTTATTTTCACCTTTACGTACTGGAGATAGTTTTCTCGGATTTAAAACATTACAATCGCAAATATCATCTGTTCTTGTTAATAAATTTTGTTCGACGCCCTTTACAATAAGTAAAATAGTTATAGTCTTGCAGTTCAACCAATTCTTTTCACAGTTTAATAATAACTATAAATACGAGGCTTGTTCAATTGAAACCCATCTTTGGTCAGGTTAGCCTTGAAAACAATTGTAATCACTCAACTGACGTTTTGCAACGTTAGTGGTGTATGTAAACATCCCACTGGTTAGTTTCTCTCGTATATGTTTGACAGCGATTTTCAGTATTGTGACTTTGAAATGACGTTTGTTGTTAACAATCGGACCAAATGTGATCAGCGTGCGGTCATTCAATTTCTGTGTCTGAAGGTTTGCAACCATTGGAAATTCATACACGAATGCAAGTAGCGTATGAAAACGCATGTTTTGCGTATCCAACTGTCAGGGAATGGTGTCGAAAACTTAAGAAGGGCCGAAGGGATGAAGGATAAGCCACGACCAGATGCAATGTGTACTGCGTCAACAGACAGGAATATGGCATGTGTGGAAAGCCTGATTAGAGAAAAGTTTCAATCAGAATAATTTCAGAAAATGTTGGTGTGAGTATCGGATTTGTTCATAGCATCGTACACAAACTATGCTACAGCAAAATTTGTGCGCAATGCGTTCCTCGCCTTTTGTCAGAGAACCAAAAAAGCTTGCGAATGGGCTTATCTTTGCAACACCTCGCGGAATACAGACAAAATGGTAACGATTTTCTCTCGTCAATAATTGCTGGCAACGAACCTTGGTGTCATTATTTTGAATCATCCAATAAGCTGTTATCGATGCAATGGAAACACGCAAATTCTCCGCCACCAAAGAAGTTTAAAGTTCAACCTTCTGCCGGTAAGGTCACATTGACAATTTTTTTCGACCATGAAGGACCCTTGTTGATAGAATTTACAGAGCCTCGGGAGCACATCAACGCAAACCTGTATAATGACTCTTTGAACAAGGTCCATCAAGCAATAAGGCGAAAACGTCCAGGAAAGCTTTCACGTGGTGTCATTCTGCTTCACGACAATGATCGACCTCATGTTGCTAACGTAGTAAAAGAAAATCTACAGCGAAAGAAATGGAAGATATTAGAGCATCCACTCTATAGTCCCGATTTATCGCTTTGCGATTTTCACCTCTTTGGGCCACTGAAAAAAGCGTTAAAAGGTAACCGTTTCCAGTCGGACGAGAAGTACAAAACGCCCTGAAAGAATTCTTCGAGCAGCAGCCACAAGGTTTCTTAAGGCAGGATGTACATAGGTTGACGAAACAATGGGATATGTGCCTTAATCGTAGTGGTAATTATTTGTAAATTTAGTTGTCAATAAATTTTTCCCGAACCAAAGATGAGTTTCAATTGTACAAGCCTGGTATTATACAAGAAAAATTTCTTATTGGCATCCTGCATGCGCTTCGAATGACTTTCAATGTAGCATATATAAATTGCCAATAAAAAGTCAGCTTTAAATATCTAATTAAATGTTTTAGAGGTTTTAAGACACAAATTAAAAATGTGAAAACTAACAAATTTCGTTTTAATGGATGCGTTTCTAAAAATGTACAG
Source organism: Platerodrilus igneus (assembly GCA_036346225.1). Lineage (NCBI taxonomy): Eukaryota > Metazoa > Arthropoda > Insecta > Coleoptera > Lycidae > Platerodrilus > Platerodrilus igneus. Next base: position 13,215,715 of record JARFIW010000791.1, read on the forward strand.
CAACAAATCCGAAGGCAAAGGTCAATAATATTAACTCCATAGCTATTTATTGTCTAATGTCAGTAAAAATAGAACACGCTAACGATGGAGAAACTTGCATGCTTTGCCGTTATAAAAGCTTATATTTCCTCAATTTCCTCAAATGAGTTTCCCACTCGCTGTAAACCCGCATTAAAGCGCTGTATATTTCAAAATAAAAAATTTGTAGTCTCCTAGTCTGTTTATTAAACTGGGTGAAAAGGGGTCATTTGTTCACTAAATCAAAAATAAATCGTTTTTCCAACCTTAATTATATACAACTCCTAAGATTTCTTTCAGACTGAAAACGCTTTTCTCGGATTCAATTCTTTCTAGAAACACAAATACATCATATAGGAAAATGTATTTTTGGAACCACTTCGTTAGGTGCGTGCCCGTTAGAGTGAAGAGCAACCCTTCCTGATTGCTTTTTCAACGATTTTTGTAATCTTTAGAAAGGTTTGTACAATTGCATGCCAATTTACTGTTTACTCTAAATCATTACTAAACAACGCGATAAGAATTTTAAAACATGAATTCTCCCGTGCACAATTTTATTATGAGAAAAGCGCCCGCTGTTTTTCTTATATCCTTGAATTTTGCACTACCTAGATAGGAGAAACTCGCCCTAACAGTTTTAGAGACACGCAAAAGGATGCTATAAACGTAAAGTTTTTACGTATTAAGATAACCTCTGTGCCTTCATTGTTCTATCTAGGACAGAGTTTCTCGACCTGGGTGCTGCGGCACCCTGCCGTGCCGCAAGCGTATGCCAGAGGTGCCACGGCAATCAGTGCGGATAAAGCTGAACTAAGGTAAACCATTTAAACAAAGTCCAAATTTAAACCACAATTCAATTTTTTTAACTAAAAATAAATACTCGATATAATACGTTTCGTAAATTTGGGAAAATGCTGCTGCAAAACCCATATACCTAATATAAGGTATATTATATTTAATAACTTGCCCGCGTGGTCCAGATGCTAGTGAACACTACAAGCAAGATGGTTCAAGGCACGGTATGGTAATGAGAGGATCGGTGCACAAGCAAGCTACCTCAAGCAGACGCATATTATTTCATTATTTGTAGTTTAATCTTGTAGTGCTTGTTTCTTCATTGGTTGTAATCTCAACGTAGTAGTATAATGCTGATTGCTTTTGTATTATTGCTTGGGATATTTATAAAATTGTTAATGTTTAGTAAGCGCTGTTAATAATAAGAGATTTTTCACTGTCAATATCCGCTTATGATTCTTTATTTACAACATTTTAATTATATACAACAAATGTAAAGAAACGTTTATCTTCGCACATATAATTGTTTGAAAATGGAAAATGGTCTACAAAAGTACTGATGTTAATGTCAAATTTTGTTGGCCGATTAAAAATGTTTTATTTATGGAAAATTCAAAAAATCATATAATATAAATCAATCAGTAGGAAACACAGGGAAAGAAATGGAACAAGAAACCCAGAAACATTAACAAGATTTCAAACATCAAAGAAAATAAATATAATTTAAGGAATAGTTTCCAGAATTTTGAGGTAAATGTTAATAATTCAAACACTAAAGTAGAAGATAGTACTGATATTTCTGAAATTAACAAAGCAACGGAAAATACCGCCGAAGTAGATATCCAATTATTACATTTTAAAAACTCCAAAATCCTAATAAAACGAATCCTAAAATCAGTACGACTGAAATGCGTATTGTGCCTAAGCGAAGCCTTTGATACCTGTATAAATACTAATTCTTTTTCAACTTGGAAATCTCTCTTCTTCTTTGCATTCCAAACATTCTCAGTAAATTTCAATCAATCTAACAAAATTCCTAATAACATTTCACTGTCGTCTCAGATTATAGAAAATCTCAAGAATACAAACAAAAATTTTGATCACGAACATAGTAATAATATTAACAAACCTAATACTTCTACATCAACTAGCAAAAAAATTATTTCTAAAGTTTCTGATAGAGATATACCTTCCGCAATCAACATCTTGTGTTTCAATGATACATTTACACCCTATTCCGAATCCATTCTGGCAGAACTTTAAAAGATACATCCTAAAGCTACTCCGGCTAAACAAGATCACTCAGACTACTTCAATAACCCTCTAATTGTCACAAAAAAAAATGTCAAACTAGCGGTGAATTAATTTAAAACTAGTTCGGCAGCAGAAATAGATGGTCTCCATCCTTCACACCTACAGAACCTATTATCCTTCTGCTGTGGTGGAAACGCACTTGAAGTTTTAGAATTTTTAACCCGCCTATGCAACCTTATGTTAGCAGGCAAAATAAACCAAAATATATGTCTAATTCTATATGGCGCATCTCTATGTGCCCTAAAAAAAAGAAAAGATATTCACCCAATTGCGATCGGAACTACTTTCAGGAGATTAATCGCAAAAATTTGCTGTAAAAAATACAGGACATTCTCGGAAACCTTTTCAGACCAGTACAATTCGATTTTGGAACTAAAGGCGGATGCGAACTAGTTTTACATTCCACACAGGCCTATGGAAATTCCAATTCATTATACGAAAATAAAGTCTTCCTCAAATTAGATTATTCAAACGCGTTTAATAGTATTTAGAGACATACTTTTCTCAAACTAGTGCACAAACACATTTCATCCATTTTTTCTTTCGTTTCCCAATGTTATCTGACTAAGTCATTCCTTATTTTCGGCTCGAAAATTATTCTCTCTGAAACAGGAGTTCAACAGGGAGATCCACTCGACCCGTTTTTATTTTGCTTGGCAATTGATAATTTAACAAAAAATATCAATTCAGAGTTCAAGTGCTAGTATTTAGATGACGGTTGTCATCGCCGGCCAATAGGATTTTGTTTTAAGCAACCTTCTTAATATAATCAACATTTCAGATAACATTGGCCTCAAACTCAATTTCAATAAATGCGAATTAATTCTCCTTAATCAGCACAAAGAATCCTGTTACGTGCCAAAAACTTGGCACTAGACATCTTTAGTTTAGTTTTGATATGCGGGAGTTTTGCGCCATAAATTTGAAAGACTTGGCGCGTGTATTTCCGTCACGTCAGAAGTGCGTTGCGCGGAGATTCGCGTCAACGCGTGTAGGGGAAAAAGTGGGGAGTTTCCGAAAAACGCTGGGAACTGGACTTTGCCTTTGAACGTAAAGAAAAGTGGTTGGGTTTTGGTATCGTATCTTTATCTTTTATTATGTAGATTCCCTCTGCCTCTTGATTGTCGTCCCTATAAACCTGTTCCTGCCGTTCCCTACATATAGGTAAAAGAAGATAAATTTGAAAGCAACCTGGCCTAACCGCAGTCCACGCCTGAGAACCATCTTTAAATAGTCCGGAAGGGAGCCCCGCAGTCGCTAGCCTGGAGCAAACCTGATGGAAACCGCTGCCGCCATCTTTAAATAATCCAGAAGGGAGCCACGAGCAACCCTGAAGAAAGTGATTCTGTAGGAAGCTTTACCTATTCATGTGAGTACTCCGTTTTTTTATAATCTAGTTTATGAATATTGCATATTTCGTCATTTACGTGTAGTAATTTGCATATTGTGTGACGTCATTGACAGATGGGCGCGCTAATTTCCACATCATGGATTAGCGTTACCAACTGTCTGTTGTGTCGCGTATGCCGCGTTTACGGTTATATAAGAATCCATAGTAAATTCATTCCGATCAATTGTCCCCAATATTATTATACCAACAAAGTATATGTGGAATCTACTCGGAGCACCACTTTGTTTTGAAGCAGTTGAACCCGGTTTTCAAGAAAAAATACATAAACTGCAATTAATCTCCTATAAATGCCGTGAATTTAACATTTAACAAATTGCACAGATATCTCAAAATTTGCCAAAGACAGACAGACAGACAGTCGGACGGACAGACAGACAGACAGACCGACAGACATAAGCCTACTTTGGGTCAAAATTTCCTCCCATTTAATTCAATGTGTGATAGAAGGAACTCCTTCTCCTAAGAAATACATTGGGATCTTCTCTGTATGGGCTATATGTGAGTGCGTGAGAGATAGACATACATTAATCTAATTACACTGAGAAATATACATACCTAATTACGCACTCACATATAGCCGATATAGAGAAGATCCCAATGTATTTCTTATGAGAAGGAGTTCCTTCTCTCACGCAATGGATTAAATGGCAGGAAATTTTGACCCAAAGTCGGCTTATGTCTGTCTGTCTCTATCAATTTATTGTAATACCTTATTGGAAATAAACTTGTGTACATAAAGCAATTAAATTATTTTCGCAGTGAGATAAACTTTAATACTAGCGTAAACATTATTACTCTGCAGCACAGTGCGATAGTAGATGATCTCCCGAATTTAACTTTTTTCTATCGATTTAATTCATTAAATAAATTTAGCATTTGCTGTATGTAACTCACTCGGAAACTTCAACAATTAGAAGCAAGCATTCGGGCGTCCCGAGTATTACGTCAACTGCTAATTGGATATATTGCAGGGTTCCTAAACCGATAAGGGCAGAATTAAAATTCAGATTGTTTCGTATTTTTTAAAATGGCGCCTGGCTGACAAAAATGACGTAGTTATATACTAACTGTATTGTAATGTTAAGGTCGTGACTTCAGCCAGGAGGAGGGTGTGGCGTCATGGAAAATGCTGGCCGGTGATTGGGCAGAGCCATCGACCAATCAGAAACCAGGAAACCTCAAACTATATAGACGCCACATCTGCTTATACGCCATAAACGAGCGTGCTGTTGATACATACTGATGAAGTCGGTGACGAATTATTTTCGTCCAACTACAAGAATCTGCCATGATACGTTGCGATATTTTACTGGTATAAACATACGTCACGGAACTACCTGCCTGACTGGTGAATTTGCTGGATAGCTTGCATTCCGGTTGTCTCTGTAGGAACGTTCTAGCCCACACGCTTGCGTGCGGTTAAGAACGTAGGTGTAAAAGCCGGCGACACGCATCTACCTGCGTGATTAAATGCACGATTGCCTGCATTCCGAGAATTGTCTTTACGCGGACGTTCTGCGCGCACGCTTGAATGGCTCGTGGTAAATCGCGCTGTTAAGAATGTACGTGTCAAGACCACTTATGTCTTGATTGGCGACCAGCGCTATATTTACAGTTTAAGCCGTGTTTTTTTACTAGCGATATCTACGTCAATCTCCGTAGGGTACTTATGTTTAATGTATTTATTTATGCTGCAGGTAGACCGTCAAAACCACAGCAAAGCTAAAGAGTTGTTTATAGAAAAGTACGTTATTTTTTAAAGTAAATACCTTTAACTCTCAGCGTAATTTATAATGAATTATTTCAGATCCATGCAACCCAAAACTTTAAGATATTCGTATACATATTCGTTTCAAATAGAAAATGCGATTTTCATAAGTGTGCAAGGAAATATAAGCAAAATTGTGCAATAAAAATTATCCACAACAAACATACAGGGAGAATTTATCCAGTCTTGTTTTTTCATTCAGAGTTACGTTGTTATAATTTTGTAAATTTTCAGTCAAGAATTTTTTATGTGATAAGAGTTTAAATTTAAAATTAGAATAGACAATCATTCTCAAGTTGTAACGCGTTGAGGTTACGTTAAATAAAAACTGTGTGCAAAAAGAGGAAAATTAATCTTAAACGTATGAACTAATATCGAAATACCCTGTATATGCTGATTTTATGAATAGTAGTATTCATTGAGCATAACATTTCAATAAATTTTTAGATTTATAAAAGGTAGTAAATTTAAAAACCGCAAAAGTATAGTTTTATTTTTATGTAATACATATCTGGATAGTTAGATAGCTTGCATTCCGGTTGTCTTTGTAGGAACGTTCTAGTCCACACGCTTGCGTGCGGTTAAGAATGTAGGTGTAAAACCGACGGCACGCATCTACCTGCGTGATTGAATGCAGGATTGCCTGCATTCCGAGAATTGTCTTTACGCGGACGTTCTTGCGCGCACGCTTGAATGGCTCATGGTAAATCGCGCGGTTAAGAATGTACGTGTAAAGGCCACTTATGTCTTGATTGGCTGTCAGCGCTATATTTATAGTTTAAGCCGTGTCGGCCAAATTCGTCTATTGGAAAACCGGAAATACAAATATAAGGGTTACATAATTCAGCTCCTAGTCTTAAACCAGTTGCTATTCTAAAAGTGTGGTCATCTAGTAATGTTCCTAGCGGAGAGATCGGAAGTGTTGCTGGCCAAGCGCTAGCGTGTTTTGAAGAGGTTGCTAAAATGCGGACCTTGTCAATCGGTTTAGCAGCTGAGTTTAGCAGGTTATTAAAAATAATGTCTAATATTGATTTATCCCGGAATTTTTGGATGCATTTATCGTGCTTGATTTTAGATATGCCTGTTATGTCACGCCAGAGGTTTTCGGCTTCCGTGTATAGTTTGTGTTCAGTTTTTGGGATATTAAAAATAATTTTCATAAGGGCTAAGCATAAATTGAACGATGATAGCAAGGCGAGAAGAGGTAGAGATGAGCTAAGCGAACGCCAAGTCCTGCTCTTGATATTGGTAGCGTTGCTTGGGACCAGCAATTATCTGTTAGTTTAATTTTAATAATTTCTTCTAAAGTATTACGGACGATTTGGACAGCAAACGTAGTGGTAGTTCTAGCGAGGAAGTTTTGTTCCTACTTTACGGTATTATGATTTGTTGCTATTTACAACTGATCAAGAGTAACCGACTGCAAGTATTTCGAATATGGATTTTGAGGAAAGTCAGATTTATGGTGCTAATACAGAAGAAGGTGATGATGGAGATGACGAAGCACATTCTGATCATAACAGTAATAAAAAACGGGACCAGTGTTCACTAAATGAAGATGAGCCTGTTGAAAGATAACATGAGCAGGTACAAACAATATCATTTATTTATTTATGAGTATGAGTGTTATATCATAAAATTGTACAAATGATTACTAGTAACAGTAAGGTACACTTAGTACAAGAACGAACTTATCTAACAATATAAAAAAGACTAAAGATTTTTAGTTCCTGGCGTGATGAACCTCTACGAGCATTATGCTCTTCCTGCTCTTAACTTATGTTCCTGCTAAGGAACACTCGCTTCTGTCACAAGATATGTTTTATATGCATCCCGATTTGCCTTTGCCTATGCGGCAGGAGGTTTCGAAAGCACACGTTGCAGGTTAGGTAATTCCATTGTTTATATTCGCCAATCGCCACCATGAAATGAAAGGGATTCGGTATCTTCTCTATCAACGGTTGTAGCTATAATATTTCCGCTGCTACGTTTTCACAAAAAGTTGTGCGGGAAAATTTTTAAAGCTATCGATGCACGTGAACACACATATAATTTGGAATGGAACAAGTGTGTGGAAATTAACAACGGTGGAGCGGATGTAATGGTCCGAAAGCTAAAGCGGGCGGTGTTTAGGACAAAATATGTGACAAGAAATTCCACCCGCAACAACTATGCCATCCATCAGCATTGTCTGGCAACTAGAAAGATGCCACAAGATTTGAAACTCGTATTGGATGTAGCTGTGAAGGTAATTATTCATGTTAAAAACTGCCGGCTCCGAGCACGCCATTTATAACCCACCGTCAAAGCCTTGGATATGGATTATTTCCACGACTTGCTGCATACAGAAAAGAAAAGGTTTCGTCAGACTATTGAACTAAAATATACATTGGTCGTCACATTTATAAATGAGCCTTTTAGTTAACATTTAACTTATGTCGATTTTTGAAAAACCAAATCAAACTACCATCTCTTCAAGGAAGGATGAGCATAATCTCAAAAAATAAAAGCCTTGCAGAAAAGAATTACATTTCTTTAAGCACGTGTTGAGAGCCGAATCATCTTCAACTTTCTTTGGTTGCAGGAATATGTTACAACAATAAAGATCACTCTTCAGACAAACATCATTAAAATTGTTAGTTCCCACTTGCATGGTTTGGAAAGAAAACATAGTTGATTATTTTTCAGCATTGACTCTGATGATATTGACAGCTGAGTAATGATCCCGTTTTCTTGCAAACCGAAACATAAACCTAGAGGAAGAACAAACGAAATTTTTCGAAATGCGCCAAATATCAGCAAAGGCGGCAGATTAAAACAGAAATACCGCAAAGGAAACCAAGAAGACTATTGGATGCAGGTTGTCTGCATTCACAACATACGCTTATTTAAAAAACAGACCCGGGAACAAGCTTTCTGTGTCTAGCGACTTCAGGGTGTGCCGCGCCAGTAGTTGTTGCATATAATATTCCTTTTAGCATTAGGTTTAACCATTCTTGTTTAGTTATATAAGATAGTATTAGCATAAGGAGTGTAATACAGGGGAGAAACCTTTTCTTAGGCGAGCCCCAAAAGGTCAGCGAGTATTGTTAAGTTAGTTTATAAAGGGACTGCGAGGCGGTCGTTCAGATTTGCAGTGTGTTAGTGAAGCACGACAAAAAAAGTAAGCAATTACGTTAAGAATAATGCAAGCGAAAAAGAAGTTGTGTTTTTAACAAGGCAGTCCAGTAGTGAAGCTTGCTGAGATCATCCTGCAGGACAGTTTGTCTACAGTATTAGGTAGGATCGATCCTAGTTAATAGTTTCGTTGCTATACCTGAGGTTTTTGTGTGAAGTAGCCATTCAACGCACTGGGCCGTATAAATAGTTGAGCATTAACATTTCAGCGAGTTCGGTGTTTGTAAGGAAGTAAACGAACTGGTTATGAGCTTAACATATTGCAGTGCTGCTCTCTTTTGTTATGTTTAAGTATTCGGAAGTAGTTTATGTAAAGACAATGATAATAATATCTACCATTTTGCTATGAACTCCAATTAGTTTTTTCAAATAGCGTAGGGTGGATTTAGTGATTATTTATACAAATTTATTTCATCATTTTTTATACCGTTTATTAAAAGTTATTACAATAAAAGATTATACAGAAGCATAACTGTTATTATTTACTCTATTCCGTTTACGTTAAAAGAACAATGTTTGAGAGAAAAGTCTCATTTGGCGTCCAACGGGAGACTCGAGATTTAGAGGGATAATAATTGTTAATGTTTATACTACACTCTAGATTAGGATACAATTGCATTTTACTGTATACAATGGCGGGGCGGCAATAGCAGAAAATTAAATGCTGGCATTGGGGATATAGTCGAGTATGTAACTTTTAAAAATCAATTTGAAAGGTATTGATGAGATTCACAGTAATTTGGAGGCAGTTAGCTAACAGCCCGATAGGACAGTACATGAAGGTCAACTGATTAAGGCCCCATGGATACGTGGCTCCCAATATTTAAGCGTTTGGAAGGAATTGAGGGGTTGCTGATGATCGTATAAACCCGATTATGTTTATGAATAAATTATAGGCATTATTTAACGAAGCGGAATTACCGCACCATAAACAATTAGTGCTGGCTATTTGCGCGATTTGGCAGCTGACTTGAGTGAAATTAAGGAGAGAAGATACACAGATTTGAATAGCTTTAAAAAATTGTTCTTGGATTGTTATTGGAATTCTCGGACGCAACGGTCATATTCCAATGAATTCAAGTACGGCACGTTTCAGAGGGGGTCACGTACGCACTATTTTTTTAAAAAATGCAAAGGGCGAATTATTTGGAAGCGGCTCTCCTTGAGGGGGAGATTAACAACATTTTAGCTGATTATTTTGACGCTGAGATACGCAGGGGAATTATTACTTCTGGGATTTAAACTATTGATAAGTTTGAGCGATATTTATGGCGGGTTAATGCTACGTATGATCGCGAGCTTTTCCGTATTCTAATAGAGGAGGAGGTGCTGCTAAAGGTAATTCGGGGGGTTATTACAAACTAACTGGCCACGACAAAGACGAAAATTAAGAATTTGCAGAATTTGCAGAATGGCAGACTAGTTGGGATCAAAGCACAACCGGTAGAAGGGTATAAGCAATGATCCCAAATATCAAAGACCGCCTGAAAGCCAAATACCTGGTGCCCAATGAAGGATTTATTCATTACGTAACTGTTCACGGACCCTATCCATCATACAGAGAATGCATGAATTTAGTTGACAACAACATATGCACGTGCGGAGAAATAGGAACACCGGAACATCTAGTAGTCGAGTGTAATAACTTACAACCATATCTTCACGCACGTAAACAAACATTATTCAGCAAGACCGTACACGCGATGATTTGGAACAAAAACCTTTTTCCACACTAAAATAACACTCGCACAAAAAACCACGGCACTCATCTACCAACGTTATCTTGACAGATATAGGACACAAAGAAGACTACCCGTACAGAGACATAAAAGTACCACCTCTCCTCAGACTGAGGCTCTGTCCCGGAGACCGATTTCCTGGAATTCCAAGAGCACCGCTCTTGATGACCAGAAGCAAGAAGATCAGAGCATCAACCCGAGTTTGAAAGCACTCAATCCCCTAATATGTAGAGTTTGCATGCTCCTGCATATTAACATCCCCGTCTGTAACAAATAATAAATAACAGCAGTAGTATAAGTTAATCTTAAGTAGTGGAATATGGAATTTCTTTTCTTTTTACTAACGCTAACTATTCACGCACTTACATTGCCTTTTCAACATCTAGATTTCCGGTTGCCGATGGTCCGGACTGATAAGGCAATATCTGTTGAGCGTTCTTCCTTGGCGACTGGGATATCCGGCTGCTGATGGTTTTAGACCTAAGAGGGTGAACGTAACGCGGACATCAACATCACATACACAACACACACACACGCGCGCCTTCAAGCCCGCGCACACACACACACACACACACACACACACCTTACTCACGGTTATTCACACACTTACATTGGCTTTTCAACATCTGGATTTCCGGCTGTTGATGGTCCAGACTGATAAAGCAATATCTGTTGAGCGTTCTTCCTTGACGACTGGGATTTCTGGCAGCCAATGGTCCTATAAAGGAAACGTAACTCGGATATCAACACTGCATACACAACACGCATACACACACACACACACACACACACACACACAACCTCACCCACACACCTAACACATGCCCTAAAGCGCGTGCGCGCGCCCACACACACACGTTAAACTCACGGTTGCTTTCTGGGGAAAGCCTGGTCTGCTTAAATTTCAGGATGCAGACTACTTAAACGTTAAAAGAAACAAACAAAAAAAACAAATAAATTAGTGATCACAATTTTCTGGGAGAACAGTGTCTATAATAGGACCCCTAATCAAATGACGGACGAAAGAGAGTTCGACCACCAACATAGGCCAGACGCGGATCGTAGGAATTGTTGTGTAGTTTCAATATGGTTTGGCGATAATTATGATGATTTGTTAGGGGAGAATAAACTCGAAAGTAGTCCAGCCAAAAAGGATACACTGATAAGAGCAATGGTGGAGGGCATAGACGTGGATATCCTAGTCTACACTGGATTGGTTATGAGTTGCATTACTCAGAACTTTATGATAAAGTTGTAGCCACTAAGCAGGGCATTATCCCATCATTACCGGCTTCCCACATGACGGTTTTTGGGGCTTAAAGGGGTAAAGGACAGGCGGTCAAACAACAGTTATATCTGGAAGTCGTTAGAGGCAGTGTGTATTTTGGTTGTACTTTCATTGTTGTACCACATTTAATAAAAAATGTGATTTTAGAATGTGACTGGATGGACCGATTCGCTATTGAAATTCGAGAAGTGTTTATCGAAAGAGCGTTTGAAAAAATAAAACAAGAACCTAAATTTTGCTAGTCGAGCAGCAAAACATAAACCGGATTGTCATATGCAATATTTATGTTGAGATTGAGCACGGTGTTGAGGACGAGCTTGGCAGAAAAGAATACCCACATACAAATGCAGGGTATTGTTAGGGACGCAGAGATATTTGAGGAGTTCAACAACACATACCGAGGGGTTGTTGAATTGGAAAGAGGTTCTGAAATAAGTAATGAAATGCACTTCGGCCACGAAAGGCCAAATGATTATGTGAAATCAATAAGACGTGTTAATTGTGAGGGAAAACTCGAGGATTTTTCGTTATTGATCGCGACGAACCAGTGTGAGAAAGGAATTTTTAAAGGAATCAATAAATGGGGTATACTGATCAAGTTTGGAATTGGTACATCAAGAAAGATGTGATGTTTGAGTAAGAATGAACGTATCGTTGGAGGTAGGCCGAGGACCGTTAGGGGCCTACTTTGAATTGTTTCGAACTTTGCTGGAAACGTAGGCCAGAAAGTACGAGCACGTGAATCGCGGAATTTATATTCGTATAAGTTGGGATTATTAAACCATGAAAATGTGAAGGAATGGTTTTACTCTTCAACGAAAGCTGGAGTTTAAATAGATGTAATGGGGTAACCTAACGTTCCGAGGAAGTAACAACGAAGTAAATCATTATCGTCCCTGGATATACTTCATTTTTATTTCTAAGAATAACTTAAAAAGAACAGTGAGTAGCAAATAAGCATTTTGTTTGTTTATTATGTAAACTTCTATATTTGTCGAGTTTAAATTTAAACGCTTGTATATATTTAGTGGAAAGTTAATATTCCGTTACTAGTTATTTTGTTGAACTATGAACTAGTGACAGAAATAGTTTTATTTAAATTTAAGCATAATCTTATTAGCGAAGGAGGTTTGAACAATTTAAAAGAGTATGAAATATGTAAATGTAAGATAGATTGTGGAATTATTGTTAGTTATAGGGTACAGATTCGGTATTTTACTAGACATTGGAATGATTAAATAAAAGGATGAAATTGCGCCGTTTCTCTGTCTAGTTGCTAAGGAAATTTCCGAATAAATAGAATTTAAAATGGCGTATAAATCAATCGAGGAAACAAGAACATTTGAATGGTAGTATTATTTATGGATTGTTTCTTTAAGCAGTTCTGTTACTAGTACCTGACCAATTGGGCGTAGATTAGGTTTGTCTTTTTAAAAATCAATATATGTGTAATTACGTAGCCTAAAGTTGCTGTTAATAAAGTATAAACTTAGATGGAATTATAGTTGGAGAAATTTATAGTATAGGTAAAGAAAAAATTGTAAAGGAATTGCTGACACAGACGGTTTAGCACCCCCCTATTTTGGGCAACTAGTAAAGCTTTTGAGGTAAGTGGTATTTTGTATGTCGGCCATTTTACATGTTTAGATTTATATTATTTTTATTATTTTTTGATAGAAACCCATTCTCGCACCAATATAGTTAGCCGATATACCATTAAAATTGCTACGAAGTTCCCGCCACTTCTGAGCAAATCAAAGTTCGTAATGTAGTGTAATTTTTCCAGAAACAAGTTAAACAGGTAAATATTTATACAAAGTAATAAGAAATTAGAGGTTTTGGTTTTATTTACAGGTTGACACAAAAATGACAGCCGGTAACAGTATCGCTATTCGTGTTCGCGAATGAATTAATTAAATACTAGCGAAGACACATCGTGCTTTTATTTTTAATTAGACAAACAATCAACAGCAGTGGTAAAATAATACAGTGGATCTTAATTCCTATTTAAGTAATACGAGTAAATAAATAATCATACATAGCATCACATATACGGAAACAAATTAGGACTTCACGCAACTTGTTTCAAAACGCCTGCATCGTGCAGTGGTACAAATATTATTAAATCTATAGAACTCGGCACCCATAGAGAGGCTACGCAAACGTTACATTACCCCAACAAAAACTATCATAAAATACTTGAATGATACTGTTTTTGTTTCCGTGGAGAACACTATTAAAACTACCAACTTTATAATTTTAATTATTAATTAATTAATTAATTCATTCTTAAAACTTACCTGAATAATTTCAAACTGTAATGTCCGAACTAACAAATAAAAAATAAATCAAAAAGCTAAACTAGTTAAATATTTTAAAATCAATCTTATATGTACTCGTGCATCAATAGAAGATAGATATGGTGTGATATTCTAAATATTCGGAGTTCCTCACAACATACCAGTGGAATTCTCATCACTTAATAATCATTATTTAATTATCCCGTACGGTACGACCTCGAAAAATCAAGAAGGATTTCTTTATCTGATTGTGTTGCCTAAAGCAGCTTCATAGTTTCAGATCAAAATGTATCCCTACATTAATAGTCCTTACTTTACGTGCGGAATCTACTTAGTTTCTATTTTTTAGCAAACGATACCAATCCTGATCGAACGAGTGCAGCTACATTTATGGCATCCGGCTAATAATTTGGAAACTGAATTACCACAAGATGATTAATTTCATCACTTTGTTTTCATGAATTCCTAACGAAGTAAAGCCGGTATTACATGAATTACTTGATTTAATTAACTAGTGACTTTAGGAACCAAAAGCACCCACTTCTGGTGTTGTCAGTGGCAAAGAGTACGTATTAAACGACATATATCGTGATTTACTCCTCAACTATATTACCCTGTGGAAAATAACTCGACGTGTGATCCACAGCTACACCCTTCTCCACTTCGTTTATATAAAACCATCTTCCCAACTGGGTCCCGTTATTTGATAAGACGATCGTAGGTTTACCAACTTTGACAGTAGACATATCTGGCGCATTTTTCAAAGTATATCGAGACACTTTTTTAGTGAAAAGTGCATCAAGACAAGGAGTTGTGTAGTTCCGTCCAAATATATGAACAAACGAACCAAACTCCGCACTCCTAGCATAGTTGTTCTCCTCGGCCAAAACAGGGCGCATTTTTTCTGTATATCCTAATAAACATGGTACTAATGTTAGTATTGGAAAACTTTATGGCTGATAAATGTCTACAATACTTATGTATGTGTTATTTCTTTCTGAAAATGGGAAAAACTGAAGTGCCAGAAATCTCAAAAATCCAAATTGATTGCTGGGTGTCATGCAAAAATTCGTAGTATTATGTCGATTGTTTCAAACGATATTGCACGTATTGACCTGATTAGTTCTAGGCCGAAAAGCAGAGGCAGAGCGACGTATATTTTGATAGTTACGGATGGTTTAAGTTAACATATTATGCTCTTTAAAGAGGTACCGCGCGTACTGTTTTGCAGTGGTTGGTGAATAAATATTTTGTGGAAGTCAGGAGGACAAACGGAATTTTGTCCTATAACGCTATATGTTTTTCAAGTAAACTGTGATATATTGCCTTGAGTCAAAGATTAGTGGAGGCAATACAAACGTAGGCCTAACTTCCTCAGGGGAAATCTAACCGAGCGGCCAATAAAAAAATCGTTTGATTGTTGTGAGCTTTTGTTTTCGATAAACACACCAGGTACATTGATATACTGAGGGGAGCTTAAACGTTCCAAAAGCGGCGATACACAAAGATATTGGTTTTACGCCAAATTAAGTTCATTTGCGGTTTCAAGCAGAATAATTTTTATTTATGTTTGCTATGTGAACCAACGTTAGACTTCCTATTCGTTCGTTCAGCTGTCAGTCAAAATTACTTAAATGCTACTCATAGCTGCAGTTCTATCATAGCTTTTCTGCTAAAACATTTTAAGGATCTAAAGTTGTTTAAAATTTTCAAAGGCTTAGTGTTGCTGTTTATAATAAAAGATCAATAGTAATCATTTTAGGAAAAAGTATCAAATCACAATAAGCGAGGAACTTTAACAGATTTATTTCAGTATAGGGCAGATTTATTGCTTTACTTCCAATAAACTTAAAAGCTTGAATACGAGTCAAATTTATCCTCTACGTGAATTAACCTTATTATGCTTCCAATATCAAGTAGGTATTTGATTTTCGACTTCTCCATTAAGACAGAATGGGTGTGTACCTTAGGAAGCTTTAGAAGCATGAATATAATCAAGCGCTTTCACAAGATTAAATTCCTCTGCCGCGACTCTAATTATATGGATATTTCAAAATTCAAACCGCACTTGCGGCTACACTGCGTGAACCGAGTCTTGCATGTCTTGTAACCGATTGCTTTCGGCGACAACATCCTTTATTGCCCTTTCTCAGGTCAAACCACTATTATAGTCATAGTATCTCTACATTCATCCCTAATTACGGTTTATATAATTTTATTCCCTTATCAAGCACGTGGGTCCCTTTAAAGTTTGAAAGGCATAAGAATGGAATAAAAAAATCCATTCCATCTTCTGTATCTGGTCAGTAAAACAAATATGGCCAGAGTTTACTTATATGTTCATGTATTAAATATTGAAATGTTTTTTGTAGAGACAAAATTTATAATCATTTCTTGTTGAAACCTTTGGATACACATAGCTCTTACTTCTTGAGCTTTTCTTTCTATTAGCATCTATTTGTGTGAGTACGACTGTGTATTGAGATGAATGTAACAAATGTATACAACTGATATTAAAATCAAAGTCTTTTCATTGAAATTTGGAGCACGACAGTTGAACAAATACGGGGGTCCAGAACCTCTTTTCCTCCAGCATCCTCATTTCCTCACTCTTTCGGGACCAAATAGTTTTCTTCGACTAGCCATTTCATTTTTCGAGATAAAACTGTCTTCTTTGGTATCAATTAATATCAGATTTTTCTCAGCTACCTGAATTTCTAGGAATTTTATAGATAGCTTCACTCCATAAAGCGGTATCTCAATTTTAAGTTTTTTATAAGCAGCGATTTCTGACCGTCTTTATAAATTTTTTAACCATGCGATACATAAAATTAGTCTAGAAATTCACGCAGAATCCGAATCTGACAACCTCTTGTCGTTTACACACATACCCTCTAGCAAATAAATAAAAAATTATTTTTGTTTCTTTTAAAATAAATATATCTTGTTTGGTGTCAATTAATATTAAATTTTTCTGGGGAGCCCAAATCTGTAAATAGATTTTAAATATTACCACCCCTCAAAAAGTTACTGTTTTTAAAGACCCCAAACCTCTAAATTTTTGCTCATCTATATTTAACTCCATCTTTAAAACCTTTCTTTCGCTACCCAAGACATTTCCCGAAAATCTAAAACCACTGGAATTTTAGAAAGAAACCCTTTACAAGCCATAAGTGTTTGATATTTAAAACCATTTTCAAACAGTAATGTTCTGTATTTAGAATAATGTAAAACATTGCTATGTAATGTGTTTTTAATATATAAATAAGAAGGTCGAGTTTGGCAACACACTCTTTAATTAGATTATTCAAAAACACGACTTTTCACATTTTAAACAGGGTAAACCTTTACACAAATTTAATAATTTTCTGGTTTTACATTTAGTTAATTTGATACTAAATAGGTATTTTGGAAAATACAATTCGTATCTGAACTAATTTCGTGTCGATTATGGATTACCCAAATTACATGTGAAAGCGGTGTATAATTCCTATTCAATGGACTTCCTATTAATTATCTTACTGATTTCATGTTTTGATGAATACAAGGAATATGTTTCAATGCCGTAATTGCTTGTGGATTATTAATTACCCGAGGTACTGGAAAGTGCTATACTTTGAATAGATAAAATTCATTGACTAACCTTCGGCATCACCAAAACTTTTAAACCTTTTCTAAATCTAAGTACTTTTATAAAACTTTATTCTTCGACTATGCATGATCCAACAAAAGTTTCCTTAGAATAACCAACATTCCAGTAGTAGGATCTATCTAATAATATTAAAATTTCACTCAAGACCCTAATGCATTCTCCAGCGGAGGAACCAAGAGGTTATCAAAAAAAAATCTGTAAATAAAATAAATCTAGGTGGTAATAATTTATTGGAGGACTATATAAAATTCTTCAAAACTTTAAAAAGATCTTCCACAACTAGTATAATCTCATTCCATTCTAATTCAATTGTTTCATGGTGTTCTTCTATATTAATTTCACCCGCAAGTACTTCTTCGTTATCGTCTTCGTTATTCACCTCGTCTGCTTCTTAAATATTCTCATTTTCAATTATGTCACTGTTTTGTCCAACCATTGCATAATTCAATAACTCGAGATTAATAGCAAAAACGTAGTCGTTTTCGTCATTCCTCATTTCTTCCATTTCCTCCTCGCTAGATAATTTGGTTTCTACTGTTTCATATCCGGAGTCTCCGAACTACATTTAAAATAGATTATCAAACTACTTTCTAGCCCACCGTGCAGGATTAATATATATTTAGCTTTTTGGTTTAATTATTTGAACGTGGGTGGCACTAATTGAAAATTATAGCAATCCTAGATATTAATAAATATTTTTTGTTTTACTCTATTATCGAGTTAAATCTAAATAAAAATGCAGAGGTGTTTTGCTGTTTGGATTTTGAATATTAAAACATTATGTGGCTCTTTGCTAGGGCTAATTTTAAAAGACGTGAAAAACGATTTCGATTCCCCAGGAAATTCTATACTAATTTGATAGGTTACACGATGGGTTTATCGCAGAAGTCAGAGCAGTACTGTTTAAAGATAGATTAAAGGTGAATAAATACCGTATGGTTTGTAAAAGGTTAGTCTGTAAATCAGTAAGGGGTCGTTCGATTTGAAAAAATTCCGAAAGATTTGAGAAGCCGAAGGAAACATAATAATAATGGATATCTTAAATGACGGGGTTATATTAAAAATATCGCTAAGATCAATTTTTTATAAAAAATCTAAAAATGGTGTTGGTGGTTAAAGACAAATAGGTAAAACCCACTATAAAACAATTATAAGCGTCACTTTTCCTGTCAAGACTTGCATATAACACTGATTAGCATAATAAGGAACTGCGCGCGCCTGACTGGCTGCATATAAGACGAGCGAGCCATGTTCCAGAGCATTAGTTAAAGTACCGCCGAGTTGATCAAAATCACAAGTTAAAGACGGATTTTTTTGATGTTGACGTTACAAGTGATCTAAGAGTACCATTAGGTGTCGGCAAATTAGTAGGTAAGGCCACCTATGCTCTAGATGAATTTTTATCAAAGTTTCACCAGGAAAACGTGTATGTTTTGAGTATCTAGGGCTTCCACAACAAGTCAAGCGAATTTTTTGTGAAAGAAATAGCTGTACTAAATGTTGGAACGGTCGAATTATGGCACAAAATTCTGCATATGCCGTTAAGAAGTGAAAACTTGGATGAGGATTTCCGAACGCATAAGGATTTTGTAAAAAGTCACACGAGTTAGACTGGGACATCCATGCGACCAATAAATTATCAGCTCAACGTTTAAGTATTTTTTTGCAAGAAATAGTACCTGTACATAGGATCGTTTAAGTAAAAAAGTTGTTAAAGAAAATATCATTACCCGCTACCTTCCAGCTAACGAAGTTGTGAATCTTGAACAATTTGTTATTGCAAATTTGAAGCAGTTGCGAAAAGATAGTTAATCTAACCATTGTTTATTGCATTCGAAAAATTTTCTGAACTCTTCCAAGCAGAACGTTTGTATTTTAAAAAATACTATTTTATTTTTATAAGATTTTTACAAAACTGGCCTGGTTTACTAATTATCCCTAGATTAGTGAACAATGTTAATAAGCTTATAAGTGATTTTCGTTTAATAAATCGCTAATTTAATAACAATGAAGGGCATTCATCTAGGTGATATGTTTAAAAACTAAGCAAATGATAAATTCCAAAAATATAACGTAGAAGTATTTAAAATTTAATTGCTTTATTAGTAACTATCCTGTAGACAATAGCATGATATAAAACATCGTTTTAAGTTTATCGAGTTTTCTTTAAAATTAAATAAAAATAAATATAGAATATCAAGAAAAAATGCAACAGGAGTCATCCGCTTTCCCTATTATAATCGCATTAACAATACGTTCAATGACAAATTTCAGCATTATGAAAAGCAATTTGAAATTCATTGTCATTTTCATTTTTAAAGTACGTTAAGTAGAATGTATGTACTACTAATTATTGATATGATTATAATAGAGTATTTGGAGAAACTAAAATTGTTAGACAAA
The DNA here is from genome assembly GCA_036346225.1 of Platerodrilus igneus. Classification (NCBI taxonomy): domain Eukaryota; kingdom Metazoa; phylum Arthropoda; class Insecta; order Coleoptera; family Lycidae; genus Platerodrilus; species Platerodrilus igneus. The sequence goes on from JARFIW010000791.1 coordinate 13,235,580, forward strand.
CTGAGTATTAAACTAGTTTACGATATGCAAATTAGGAACGATTATAAGAAATATAAAAGAAATGTTTCTAAATTGTTATTTCAGTAGCGTGCATAACATATCAAGTACCAACTAGAATTTTTGGTGATTTCGTATAAAGGTAGGTACAATTTATAATATATCATAAGCTTTATGACCACATGTTTAAATTAGGTAAAACATGGTTAACGCAGACTCCGGATATGAAACAGAAGAAACCGAAATATCTAACGAAGAGGAATTAGAGGAAATGAGTAATGACGAAAACGGCTACGTTTTTGTTATTTATCCCGAGTTATTGAATTATGCAATGGTTGGACAAAACAACGACATAATCGAAAATGAGAATATTGAAGAAATAGACGAAATGAATAACGAAGAAGTAGATGCAGGTGATGTGAATATAGAAGAACACGATGAAACAATTGAATTAGAATGGGAAAAGATTATACGAGTTGTGGAAGATCTTTTTGAAGTTTGTGAAGAATTTTATATAGATTTCTAATAAAATATTACCACCTTGGTTCTTTTTATTTACAGATTTTTTTGATAATCTCTTGGTTCCTCCGCTGGAGAATGCATTAGGGTCTTAGTGAAATTTTAATATTATTAGATAGGTCACACTACTGGAATGTTGGTTATTCTAAGGAAACTTTTGTTGGATCATGCATAGTCGAAGAATAAAGTTTTGTAGAAGCACCTAGATTTCGAAAAGGTTTATAAGCTTCGGTGATAACAAAGGATGGGTCAATTAATTTTATCTACTCAAAGTATAGCACTTTCCAGTACCTCGAGTAATTAATAAATCACAAGCATTATGCGTCGATTTCTATTGTACGGTATTGAAACATATTTCTTGTATTCCTCAAAACATGTAGTCAATAAGATAATTAATAGAAAGTCTATTGAATAGGAATTATGCACCGCTTTCACATGTAATTTGGATAATCCATAGTCGACAAGAAATTAGTTCAGATACGAATTGTATTATCCAAAGTACCTATTTAGTATCGAGCTAACTAAATGTAAAACCAGAAAATTGATAAAATTTGTGTAAAGGTTAACCCTGCTTAAAATTTTAAAAGTCGTGTTTTTGAATATTCTAATTAAAGAGTGTGGTTCTTGTTGCTAAACTCGACTTTTCCATTTATATATTAAAAACACATTACATTGGAATGTTATACATTATTCTAAAAACAAAACATTACTGTTTGAAAATGGTTTTAAATATCAAACACTTATGGCTTATAAAGGGTTCATTTCTAAAATTTTAGTGGTTTTAGATTTTCGGAAAATGGTTGGCATTTGTCTTGGGTAGCGAAAAAAAGGTTTTGAAGATGGAGTTAAATATAGATGAGCAAAAATTTAGAGGTTTGGGGTCTTTAAAACGTGTAACTTTGTAAGGGGTGGTCCTATTTAAAATCTATTTACAGATTTGTGCTCCTCAGAAAAGTCTAATAATAAATGACACCAAACAAGATATACTTATTTTACAAGAAACAAAAATAATATTTTATATGTTCGCTAGAGGGTGTGTGTGTTAAACACTAAGTGGTGGTCGTATTTTAAATTTGTTTGCAGATTCGGATTGTGCGTAAAATTCTAGACTAATTTGATGCATCGCATGGCTAAAAAATTTATAAGGGCGGTCCGAAATCGCTGCTGGTGAAAAAATCTTAAAATTGAGATACCGCCTTAGATAGTGATTCTATCTAAAAAATTCCCAAAAATTCCGGTAGCTGAGAAAAATCTTATATTAATTGATACCAAAGAAGATAGATTTATCTCAAAAGTCGAAGAAAACTTTTTGGTCCAGAATGAGTGAGGAAATGAGGATGCGGGAGGAAAAGAGGTTCTGGGTCCCCTCTATTTGCTCTACTCACGACTTCCAGTCCAGAAAACTAAGCAGACATTTTACAGATAGTCGGTGAACTACATTCCCAAATTCTGAAATTTTGAGAATTACCGTTAACTTTCACTACGAACAAGATAATTGTTGTCAATAACCCAAGACAGAGGGGTACAAGTGTTTGTATCGAATGGGAGGACTTGCTTAGAAGCCACCTTACTTTCCTTAGTTCCCATAATTTTAGAACCCTTTTTAACGCTGTTTCATATGAAAAGTAAAGAAGTTATTAGAGATAAAATCAGGAAAATAATTCCGGCTCGGCTTCACTTATTGATATTATAAATGTAGATACCTAATATAGATATGTACGTACCAAACGGTGACTGATATAAATCGTACCGCACCATCACAAAATCTAATTTGGAGGTGTAGATTTAATAAAACACTTCGTAATATCACTAACATGCCTATAATTAAAATAATATTTGGGAGCTTACTTCTACTATATAGAAAAATATTCTACGGGCAAGCAATCGATTTAGGGCGATAAGTATTTAAGACCATTGATTATGTAAACCTACTGCACCTATCGCAAATATATAACACTTTTAAATAATACGAACACATAATTTTTTAATCTGAAACGTTATTAAGTTTTAAACAAGCAGCTGTGTTTGCCATCATGTAGTTCTTTTTCTACGGGGAGCAATTGATTTCAGGTTGGTTTTTGAAAACATTAGTAAGGCAACGAATTGTACCTATCGCGAATGTGCAACATTTTCGAATTGGAGGAAATAATCTTTTAGTATAGATCGCTATTAATATTTAAAACAAGAAGCTTCGTTTGTTGTTATGTGGGTCTTTTTCTACGAGAGAGTGGTCGATTAGGAGTGGTTGATTTTAAAACCATTCATTTGTAAACCTATTGCACCTATCGTGAATGTGCAACACTTTCTAATATGAGGAAATAATTTTTTAATGTAGAACGTTATTAATATTTAGAATTAGAAGTTGCCTTAGTCAGCTTTTAGTCTTTTTTCTACAAGGGAGAAATCGAATTGTGGTGGTAGGATTTTAGGACCATTCTTTGAGGAACTTATTGTACCTATAGTGCGAATGTGCAACACCATTAAAAAATATGAAAATATCTTTTAGTTTATCGCCTTATTAAATTTGAAACATGAATCTGTGTTTGCTTTCGTGTGGTTCTTTTCCTAGGTGAGAGCGACCAATTTGGGAAACATATTGCACTTTTGGCGAATATGGAACACTTTGTAATACCGTAAAGGAATAATTTTTTTATATAAAATATTATTAAATTGGAGACAACCCGTGCTTGGCCTAATGTGGTTCTTTTCCTACGTTTGATGAGGGAAGGGGGTCGATTTAGGTATGTAGGTTTTAATTCCATTCGTTGGGCAACTTATTGCACCTATACAAATGTGGAGAACACTTTCGAAGAACATACGGAAATAATTTTGTACTGTATAATGTTATTAATATTTGAATCAAGAAGCTACGCTTGCCAATACATGGTTCTTTTTCTACTGCAGAAGTAATCAATTTGGGGTGGTAGGTTTTTAAGTCCATTGGTTATAGAACCTATTTCACCTATGGCGCATGTGCAACATTATTGAATAACGTGGGGAAGTAATTTTTTCATATGAAACGTTATTAATATTCAAAACTAAAGGCTACGTTTCGCAACATGTGGTTCTTTTTCTGCGTGAAGCAGTCGATTTGGGATAGTTGATTTTAAGACCATTGGTTGTGAAACCTATTAAATAGCCGCAAATGTGCAACACCTTTAAATAATGTGAGAAAATAGTTTTTTAATACAGAATATTTGAGGTGGCAGATTTTTAAAAATTAAAACCATTCGTTGGGAAACTTGCGTCTATCACAATTGTGGAACACTTTCGAATAACCCGAGAAAATAATTGTTTTGTATAGAACGTTATATTTAAAACAAGAAGATGCGTTTCCCATCTTTCTATTGCAATATTTCACTATATTTTTATATAGCAGTTTTTAGGACGCAGAGTCACAAACTTTATAAAGAGTTACAGCAAATTAATGTTTTTACGTTACACAGTTTGATGTGGTTAGAGCAAATTACTTCCGCAGCGTCATAAAATTTGTAAATGAGTACAATAAATTAAAGTTATACTCTAAACATACAGGAAAATGTTTTCAAACCTATATTCACACGTAGCCAAACAGGAAAAAAATTGACTTAGGATTATATAGCACTCTGTAGTTGTACCGAGAAGTTATTTGCAAACTTTCGACGAACAGCTAATTACAGAAGTGTTTGATATTTGGACGTACTTATATACAACTAAATACTTGTACTGGTCACAACTGCACTAGCCACCGATACTGGTTCTCAACATTCATTTTCTAGACACACACAAGTTTATGTTTCGTATGACTAGGACGACTATTAAACACATCCAATGACTTCTTCTAGAACCGGACATCCTGTTCAGGTTCTATCTGTTCAGCAAGTCATTTAGAGCTATATCTATGTTGCTTTCTTAGAATGGTTAATCCACACCATATGCTGACATCGATGGAGACCTTTTAGACTTTAAATTTTGCAAGCAGCACCTGTCCTTACTTTACCAACATTAATGGTAGGAATAAATTTAATCACCCTGTCTTGAGATTATTTCACCCTTTGGCACAATATCCCCGATCTCCTACACAAAAAATCACCACACAGACGAGTTAAAAATGCAAAAGCGTACAATACACACCAGATACTCGGTACTAAGAAAAAAAATATTTCGGCAGAATTGTAATCAAATACGTGACCAATTATATAATCTTTTAACACGCTATCAAAAGCATGCCTTTTGTAAAACCAATATATGGTATAAACAAATTGCGAAAGATTTTGTAAATTTAATAACACCTTAAAAATGAATAGTTGTGGCACGACATGGATAATGACAAATAAATTGTTAAAAACTGGATAAGTTTAAAATTATTTGTTCTATTTGAATTTATGTAAGGTTAATGATTTTGACTAATATTATCCACAAGATCAATAATATTGAAATAATCCTTAAAGTTTCTCTAACACAGGATTTATTAAATAAAAATTTACTTTGATTCCAGCATTTCTAAAAAAATATTTCAAATTTTTAATTTCATAAAGCAAAAATATAACACGACAGAGGTCACCAGTTAACTGCTTAGCTTAAATCGTATATTGTATGAGTAGTACTAGTAATTCAAATTAATTAATGGAGTGCGCATAAATCGTAAATTATGAGATTTTATATAATTTGTAGAAAATACATAGTTTGTGTTCTTATGGTAACTTAGTACTAAATAGATTCGTTCATCAAAGAAGTGTCCTCTCACTATAGATGTTTTTAGCAACCGCGACATGTATGCAGAAAGCACTAGCTTCCTTCAACATTTAGTAAACCCCAACATGTGAATTAAGGTTGTGATCATAAAAATTTCCACGCCACTTTTCGAACACGCAAGCAGTATCAATACAGCAGTTTTCTATACGCTGCATGCTGTTTCCTAGACCGTAAACGCCGACTATGTCATGTACGTTGCACCAAAAACGGTACATTTCTGTTCTACTCGAAAACACATGATTTAATTAAAATACATTAAATTCTGTTAAACGTTTCGATCTGAGTGAATCTGCATTTCAAAACCGCTACGTTATTGTAACGTCGCATCGCTTTACCTTTTACCAGAATCATACATTAGAACACAAACGAAGCATCTTACACAAAGGATGATTGATAGCCATTATACGATTTGACATCTTCCGATAGACTTGATTGACACGTTACAAGAGTTTGCACTTAAAAGTTTTATTAAGCTCACAATAGGAAATATTTAAATGTTAATCATATATTCTAATACGTACTCAAAATGATCTATAACATTGGATAAAGAATAATTTGCCATTAAGGGGTTTGGGAGTATATTTCTAATTTAAAGCTTTGATTACATTATTACGTGTTTATTCGAGCTATAAGGTTAAAATAAATTATCCAATGTGATGTAAATTAGTGTAGTAATCGATATGAACTAAGTATAGTGCTTTGTATAGTAAATAAAAAATAACATCGCAACTTTAAGAATTTAAAATTATATATCCATATTATGCTTATATTACCATCTCATTAACTATTGTTGTGCATACCAATGCATATTGTTAAATTTAGGCAACCCAGAGTACAAAGAAAAATACCCGTTAAGTACCCACATCTATGCTTATTAAAACCTAAGTTTATAAATATTACACCGCTAAAATAATTACTTAGTTTCCATTTAGAACACCCTCGATGCTTCTATTACGTTTATTTTAATAATTGGTTTAGATATAACGTAGACAAACATCCGTATTCGTTTATTATATATTACTTGATGAAGTAGTGCAGCTATCTACCATAGACATTCATAAACTAGTAGATATCGTTTAATAAAGCGCCGCTAGGAATAACCATCCGCGTCGACCCGTAGAAGTCCCTCATCAAAAAAGGTAGTCAAAGGATGTCCTTCAAACGAGCAAAATGGATCATTTGGCGACCTGAAACTTGAAAATAGGTACTGAGTAGTCTTGACAAGGTCATGAAAATATTCCACAGACCGCCTTTAAAACTAATCAACAATAGTTTGTATTGCTAAAATAGATTCACGCCATTAATTCTTGTTTCTGTGAACAGCCGCATTTCGAGTAACGGTTGGTGGAACATTTTATATAACACCTTCCATAGCACTTATTGTAATATATAAGTAAATATTGTAGTAACATCTAAATAACGTTGAAATAACATGGAAGTAATATTAAAACTTGAAATCCCATCTAAAAATCGTCTAGAATGCAGACAGATGTTTTATTAATTTGACTTTGGAAAATTGTTGAAATACTTACATCTGAGAGAAATATTAATAGTTTTCAATGCCGTATAATTATTCCAGGTTATCAATATAGTTTGGATTAAGTAAATTAGACAACTCTCATTTAAATTCGATGAGAAAGACCAAACACATCAGCAATCTAAAGGTAACTTTACCTTATTTGTTTCGTTATGGTATATAACGGACATTGTTCTGAATCATAATGCAGATAGTGTTATTTTAAACTACACAATCAAAGTTTGTACTCTTTTGCATCTAACATGAAAAACAATGTTGTTAGCCTGATTTCATTATAACATCTAATTAGCAACCTGTCGCTCTCTGATATGTAAGAAGAGGACCGCCCTTATATTAATACTTAGAACAAATATTATTTACATATCTAAATTTGCTTACAGATCTAAACATATTCTTTCTTTTCTATACATTTAGTTTTGGTGACTCTATAAATTTTTTTTTAATATAAAGTATACAAGATCTATACCTTTTGTTTGTAAGTAGAAAATGGATCCAGTTTGCTACGTAAATGTCTTTGTAGTAACTTTAAGAACCAAACACTAAGGTTCCGATTTCCATTATCCTTTGAGATCTAAAATAATAAAAATGATCAATTTTTTTTATACTAACTATACAGAAATTATTATAAAATATCAGTTAGTAAATTGCTAATTTGTAGCGGAAATACTTATGCTTTACATAATATGATATAAAAAACACTCTCATCCCTTTTTTATTAGAAAAGTCCCACAGTAATTAAAAAAAAAATATTCTAAAGATATTTGGTTAAGTTACGAGGTGCAAAGTAATAATTACTTTAGGATATTGTTTTATTTTGAACTACAGTGAATGAGCAAATAGCTGCCTCACGTGTGTTATTTTTAAACTTTGATTCCTTTCAGGTATCTCATTCTTGTACTTAATTTTTTGTGTTAGTATATATATATATATATATATATATATATATATATTGGGTTCTACATTTTCCTTTTTTACTAAATGTAGTGGCGCTCATTAAATCATCTTTGAAAACAACCCCCACGCCCATACCGTTGTTATATACCCCTTAGAGTAAAGTCTAGAGTTTAGTTATAAGACACAAATTTTCCCAAAAAATATTTTAACGTAACTACGCCTTGCTGAAAAGGTTTGTGTAATTAGTTGATATTAAAGAACTTTTGTTGTTTGTGCAAAAAAGTTTTCCTTGCATATTTTAATACTAATTCTTACTTGTAAAATAACTTTTACGCCTGCAACTTGCCTCTTTACTTTTGGCATACTCACAAAACTAAGTTCTAGCAATTAAATATATGAAGCATCAATCTTTTTAGATAATATTCTATTTAAGTTAATTTTAAGGATAACAATATGGCATATTTAGAGAAGCTTGATTTGGCTACAATGCAATTTTGAAAAAGATCATGTGCGTCCAACTAATATAAACCCCTTTGCAATAAGCAACGTCTTGGCTCGTAGAACAGTTTTGTATACAAGAATGTAGACAAAGGTTTATTGCTTCTATATCAGCTGTGTGGCCCGAAGATACAAGTGATACTTTTTACAGTTTTTTAATATTCCTTCTGAAAGTTTGTGGATAAGTATCTAATAAAAGCCGAATCCAAAATAACGTTTTCTCTTATCAACTTTAAACTACAGAATCATTAAAATATAAAATTGCTATACCTCTCCTACGAACTATCTAAATTCTATTAAATTCTATTTTAAAATAAAAGCGAAGAAGCAGAAGCAATTTAAAAAACAATTCATCCTTTCGCGTACGGCGTATTCGTACGAGGGAATGTCCTACTTTTTACCAATTTGCCATTTATGAACGTCTTCCGATGGTTAGAGCCATGAATTCAATTTGACACAGATAGCGACCTCTCTTTTCCAACACCGTAACCACAAAGAAAAACCTATCCACGCATATTGTAGTAAGCTATCTGTAATGTTCGCGCGTTAGTTAAGTGTACGTTTGTCAATAGAAACGCATTTATTAATTTCAGCTAGGAGAAAATATCCTTCAAATTCTATAGAAGCTTGGGAAGTTTACACGTTATAAAAGGGCTATTTGAATATGTTAGTAAATCGGAAAAAGTAAATAAACTAAAAAGCATCTAGTATATTTTTACATAAACAGCAACGACAATAGGGATCTTACACTAGTCGTATTCAATTAGAAAAATCACAGATAAAAATCAGAGACATTACTGTCCGCAATAATATTTATATCAATTCACATGGGGCTTCAAGAAACCGGAACAACCACAGAATAATAAACATCATAAAACTAATGCGTTCACATGATCTGAAGACATTAAACTTAACTCTACGAAAACACTAGACGCATAACGTGTGAGAACAGAATTTTCCAAAGGGTGGGGAATTAAAAGAACAGACTTCAAACAAAATTAGTGCTTGGAGGTGAATCAAACCGGAACGAGATAATGCGTCAATGACAATGATCCCGTACGTAAACCGGTAGATTCTTGACGAGGAAAAGTAAAAAATGATGTATATCATTGACGTCTCTGAATATTCTGTATCAATAGTTGTAAATATCATTTGGTACATTAAAACCGTGTGTACTCTATGAGATTTTGTACGTTTATGATGTACTAGTGGATGGTATTTATGTAATGAGGACTTAATATTCCGCTACATAAGTATTCTGTTGGACTATGAAATAGTGACGAAAATAGTTTTGTTTAAATTTAAGTGCAATGTTATTAGTGTAAGAAGTTTGAATATTTTAAAAGAGTAAAAAAATACGTACATTCAAGTTCGGTGTGGAATTATTGTTAGTTAAAGGGTCTGAACTCGGTGTTTTAAATGGACAACGAAATTGTTACGCAAAAACTTCAGATTGCGTTATATTTCTCTGAATTCATGTTAGAAGCTATTCCAAATAAATGAGATTTAAAATGTCAAATAAATCAATCCAGATAAAATTGGAACAACAAAATGGTAGTATTATTTATGGACTAAGGGTTCTTTTTTTGAGTTCTGTTAATAGTATCTGGCCAGTAGCATGTAGATTGGATCTGTTGTCTTTAATATTAGTGCACGTGCAATGATGTTTTTAAATTTAGGGTTAATAGGGAATCAAAATCTAGATGGAACTTTTATTACAGTTATTTATAGTATAGGTAAAGCTACCCATTGTTAAAGGATTTCCAGCCACTCCAATAATGAAGCCGTATTTTGGGATAGACCTTTAGTTTGAAAAATTGTTTTAGTTTGATAAAACCTTAAAGGAAATCTTTTAGGTTTGATTACGGGTTTGGCGCTTTTAATTTTGACAATTAGTAAAACCTTTTAAAATAAACAGTGCCTGTAAAGTAGTTTTATATTTCGGGCATTAATCATTTATAATTTTGTTATTAATTTTCCATTTTTTTCATAGGAACCCACTCCCGGTCTACCGACACTTAATCGCAGCACCTTTATAATTGTTACACGGTTACCGCCCCTTTTGGACATTACGAAATTCATAACGTAACGTCAGTTTTAACTCGTAATAACTACATCTGTCTCTATGAATTGCTATATCTTCTGTAAAAATGTGAAAAAAATTACAGTTTTGAGCGGAAAAGTGCATTTTGAAGGTGTAAACACACATGATTATGCAAAACGGAAAATGATTACAGTTTTGAGCGCAAAAGTGCATTTTGAAGGTGTAAACACACAAAGCGGAAGGTGAGTGAATTATTTATAACCTAATGTTCGTCACTATGTGAGAACCATGTGTACCAAAGGCTGTCATTACAGTGAAATTTATCACAATGTTTTGCTCTCTTTTTATGCTGAAGTTATAGTATTTTCAGAAAGTTTCAAGCACAAGATCCGCAAAGACTGCTTACAGAAGAAGTACTTCTAAATTTTTCAAATAAACTGCTCGAAATTGAAGATCTATCTGATGATTAGAATGGTGTTTTTAACAAGAGGTCACTGACAGAATTAATGTTAGAGGTCTAGATAAGTTTTCTTTCGTAAAAACTTTTATTAAGGATATAAAGGGCCCTATTTCATAGAAACAAACAATGCAGCTGTTGAGCAGCGCTTTCTGGAGATACACGTTGTATCTGTACCTGAAATTAATGGATGTTGATCATCAATCACGGCATCATAATTTTGGAATCCTAGAAGCAAAGATAGATATACGCTGAAAAAATGAGAGAGCTCTTTCTCTCAAACACACACGCACACGAACACACAGACACACACACACACACACACACACACACACACACACACACACACACACAAACCAATATATACAATTACCTCTATCAAATGGTACAAAAGCAATTTTCAAGAGAAAGATGATATTAAGAAACCCTATAATCTTTTAAAAACTATTTCAACGTAGATTGTGTGCAGAAAATGGTAGAAAACGCAAATTTTATGCAACATACAAAAGCGTATTCAATTTTGCACCGATTCTGAAAAAATTTTCTTTTTTCGTTTACTGGAACGCGATTTCCAATTCTAATGAGAAATTTGAATCAACTCCGAATTTGATACTACTGGGAAACGAAGCAACGTATTTCCCAAATCGCAGACACCGTGTCTCTTAACCGTTGCCTAAAACTCAAACAAAAATGCAAGTAAGAGGATTCAAACATACATGCGAACCTGATCAGAACGACCGTTTTTAGAGCTTACCAATAGAAAAAAAATTCACCGCTAATGAACAGATGGTGCCTTTTACGACATTATTGAATCTAAAGCAATATGGGAATAGAAAACCAATACCGTAGGGTACAAAACTTTGCCCTCGGTGGAACTCTACAACAGAATTTGATCTAGTAAAATTAGCAACTTTTGTCACGGCGCATCAGTGGTTCTAAAATTAATAAAAGAAGTCGATGAAAGAAATGTGCTTCTCACTTTCTATAATGATTTATCAAATTTTAATCTCTATCAGTACCTGAAAAATAAAAACGTATACAAAATATACTTATCGCTAAAATGGCTTAAAATCCATCATTCTTGGGTAACAAAGACAAAGAAGCGTGACAGAGATTCAGTGGGTAGTTCATAAAAGAGTAGAAAAAAGTTATAATAATAACAACAAGTCAGTGGTATATGCTTTGAGCTTTTTGGGAATTGGAAAGGAAGATGTCTGAAATAGATGAGATAGGATTCATAAGAATATGTAGAATTTGATCGGCCAGAAGTTATTTAAGTGTATAATCAACATATGGGAAGTGTTGTTACCGGTAAAACGAACGTTGTGCTATGAATTTTGATTCGTACTGAAAGGGCGGGGACATAGTAACAATTTATGGGTGCTTCTACGAACTACAGTGGTGCGGGAGTGGATTCCTACGGAACGAATCATAAAAGAAAATAGTAAAATTCGAAATAAAAATGATAAATAAAAATTATAAGTAAAATAGCTGAAATACAAACTGTTTCAATATCACTTACTCTGAAAGACTTTTTTTCTTTGTGTTAATTAAGAGCCGCCAAACTGTCTGTCACAGCAATCCCTTCAATATTATCCTTACTAAAGACAGTTATTTCGCATAGGTCTCCATTTTACCACATTATACCTTACTTTTCTCTAAAATGTCTTAAAAATAATCACTAAATTTTTGTCATAATTAAACACATTTTTAAAATAAAATGTCTCTTCCAAATATAGCTCCGTCACTGGACAAACTGAATATCCTTTTACAACCACCTAATTTTTTTTATTCTAGTTCGTAAATACATGCAAATAAAAATCAATCCTTGCGCAACCTCTATTGACATTGAATAATTTCAATAAATATGCAAATAACCCTTCGTTAAAAAAACTAAATTTTTTAAGCTCGTGCTGGCCAGATATTACTAAAAAAATTCTAAAAAAAGGATAATTGAATTAAATCCATTAACAATACTATCGCTCCAAATTTTCCCGTTTTCCACACTAAAATACATCACATTTTAAATTCCAATTTTTGAAAATGTCTTTAGAATCAGCTAAGCACTAACCTTTTATATTTTCATTGTTCATTCAAAATAAATATGTCGATACTTCTTAAAAATTTAAAATGAGGTCAATATGCGTAAATTTAACCAATACTCGTTGCGTCGCTAAATCATCGTTCAACAAACTGATTACCGTCACAGTTCATTAATTTTCGGTCATAAATGCCAACCATTTACATCTACAATTCACACGTATATTATTAGTAGGTATAAATATAAAAGTTTGTAGTTACTCACGGTTTAATTCATTTGTTAAAGAGTTAAAAATATCGAGAAAACACCAATGTCTAATTTTTTCTTCCTTCAAACAACAGGTCCCTTACCTCAGCACAAACTTAGAATTCTAAATTATTAGAGCGGTGAAATCTTCAGATACTAACCCTTTGAACGGGTCTCAATGACGATAATTCCTCAAACATATGAATCGAAAGCACCACGCCCGTGCAAGCGTAAGTTATAAAAATTAATCGTCGTTTCTCCTGCGGGAATTCAGGTCACATTACATTTTGAACTTGGAGCTGCGTTTCTCTTCAACTTACAGCTTCCTTCATCCCCGTCCCACTCGACCATTTTGAAGTTTTCTAATCTAATGCTCATGATTCCTTTCAGTCTGTTTTACTACTTGTTAATTAATGTACACTTTGGAGTTTTAAGTTATTACATACCGCCCTGCATTCAATATATATCTATTGTATTGTATAATTAATAAAATCTTTTATTGCAGCGGTATTCATGGTCGCGCGTTTATCTTATTTAGTGACCAATACGTTATCTTAGTATTGTATTAAGATGATGCCATTTATTTTAAGAAAATTCATTTCTCAATGCTTCAATTACTATCCTTGCCCCAATTGAAATTATATTTTCTATATACAAAGAAATTTTAATATCCTGCTTATTTAATATTAGTTATTCCTAAAATCTGTTATGCAGGGCGCGTTCATACCTAGTCAGTCTATACAAATTTTAATATTTATATCTTTTTGTCTGGTTTATAATTCACGTAACTCGAATGCCTTGCAGTGTTTTCAAATTAGATTTTCCTAACACCATTTGTCGGATATTTATTAGATCGAAAACGTAGATACTCGCATTTTGCCCATGTAATCGATTGAGCGTTTGTAAATGCCTGGATAAGTACAAGAAACAATGATGTTATTAAAAGTATGGTGCTTGATTTGTTTTTCATTCGGACAACTGTAGCGGACATATTAACAGAAATAGATAGAAGAAGAAATCCTCTGCTACTGAAAGGGCAGTGCCATCTCCGGGTACTTCAAGAGATGCCCACGTAGAAACTCGTCTACCTCCTGACGTTTGTTTGAAGATTCTTTGACAGCTTCATTGACGAGTGACAAAAATCCGTTTGACAGTTGTAAGAAACTGCTCTTTTCGTCTAAAATGTAGCATTTATTTATATCAAATTACCTATATTCATTCAATAACAGAATTTTTTATAAAATACAGTTACAAATTTGTTATTTTGGTCAAATAAATTTGTTCAACAGTTTGAATTTTTAACTTACACCACATCTACTATATCACAATGTCATCATTAGAAGACAGGTTACAGCACCCTTCGTAACCCTCTTGAGGACTATCTACACGACTTTAAAATCACAATTTAATTCAATTAATTGCTTAGCGAAGCCACGAATTTTTTTTAAGGAGAAATAATCCGTGACCGAATGAACTAGTACCCACTTTAAAAACATGTATGTCTAAAATATACCCAAGACGTGTTAAGCCTTTTGCAGAATCTGTCAACCTAGAATCGCATTCCCAGATTGCTTAATCTAAATACCTTGTAGTGTTAGAGATTTGGCAGAACACCTTATATTTGTTTTTATATCTCAGTTGCTAAAAATAAAGGTAGCATAAAGTTTTGGTACAATTTTCTATATAAATAGACACGGCATGCAGATAAACCTTAATTTAACGTAAACTTAGTTGAGTGAATGACATTGTGTATTTGGTTCACTTCAGCTAAAAGCTATTTTGAATGCAAAAACCCTAATAAACTTCCACGTTTAACATATTTATATTTATTAAATTGTTCCATATTATAAGTAATGAATTTGTTAGAAAAGCTCATAATTAAAAATTAATCATCAGTCTTATCCATAACTTTTTAAACAAACCTACCGAAACAGAAACGGAAATGCCTTTTTGAAAATGCATCATGTGTTTCTACTTGTAAACTAGATGTAATGTATATTATATACATTTCCTGTAAAAGTTTAATTTTAGATTTAAAATTAATTGTATTACTTATGTGGTCTAACAAGGTTACTAGATTAAGAAGTTAGTGTAAATGGTAAAGCGTGAGCTACTTCTGTTGTACTATTGGCTTTTGCTTATAACGCGTTTGCGTTACTTTAGATAGAACCAGATAGGAAAGGAAAATATTAATTTCAAATAGGTAGAATAAGTACAGATGTACCTTGAATTATTATCATTTCACGAACAGAAGTGTTAAGTAAGCATGATATTTCAACAACTTTTAGTTCTGTAAATAATAAACTTAAACCACAATATCAGAAAGATATTTTTGTACAATATATAGCTAAACATAATTCTGGTCAATAACTTATTTTAAAACCGCAATACGAAAACAGATTTCAATACTACATGATACGAATCCGAATATTTAGATGCAGGTATAGGTAATTACCGTAGTTAGTTTTGGTAAATATACGAATTTTAACAGTAAATTTATATAATATAATAATGTTACTTAAAAAAACCTTTTAGCATAATTAATGAGTAAACAACAGTGAGACGACCAATATTCATACTCCATACAATAATTACACCCTAGGTACGAGAGCTTTTTACACCTTTAGTCAAAATAAGTAAAATTAAAAATTTAAAGCGAAACAGTGTAGCTACAATACATAGTAACCCCAGATAAGAAATAAGTAATATTACCACAAGGTAGTTTAATCACCTAGATACAGTCGATGACTTAGTGGAATTCACAGATATCATGTTAGGAATGATCTGACCAGAAATAATAATAAAACACAAGTTAAAGTTACAATGTACCCACTTAAATGCTGCTGAACACATCAGATAACATTAATCAAGTTTCAAATCATAAGAAATTACGCAATTTTACATGATATGACGTAAGCTCACCATAAAGACAGTAATTCAATTACGTACTCCACGAAAGTATAATAAGTGAGGGAAAAACAAAAGTTAGACCGTAAACTGCAGCAATTAATTAATCACTTGCAAACTGCTGACGCTAATATTTGTATAGGGTAACGCTGGCAAGAAAGTCGAGGAAATCGATTGTGCTATGAGATCAGCCAACGATAGTTAGACGTGGTGATATCCGCCGATAATTTGACAAATTTGTTTCCTATCCCCATAGGTAGAAATAAAGCAACCGCTGGAAAGGGAACCCAATCCTGAATCACGAAACTTCAGCTGTAAGTTGTATCAGCTAGTTATATATTGTCATGATATTGACGTCTGAATAAAGATACGCCCCACGAATTAGGTGCCAATAATTATGTCGTGTTGTTGAACCAACTGCATAAGTACTACGATTGGGTCGCTAATAATTCAATCGTAATATTAGAAAACTTCGAGCCCCTACCTTGACAGCGGCAATAAAAAGAACGGTGATATTCGCCTAGCAAAAAATCTTAGAAGTCATACAAAGGTATCCCTTATTTCAGCGTCAATTTTTGTTCTATTCCTGAACTCGTAGCCACGTCTTCTATCCAACAGCAGTAGAATCTTATATCTAATTTAAAACATTCACCTCAGCTGTTCAGTGAGTAGAACACAGTCTCTGTCCAGTTTCATTGGCATAATAAATCTAACAAAAATCATAGAAATACAAGTATTTAAAATAAATATCAATAATAAAGTCCAATAAGTAAACAGAGCAAAATAAATCACATAAAATATTCAAAATTTACCAAAGTATCAATTTTCATTGCCTCATGCATTGTTATCTACCTCTCAGGGTTAAGCACTCTTACTTCTTAAAAAAATATCTTTGAACCAAACAAACTCATGCAAATTATCTTTAGTTACAATTCAGCTCTTTAATTGATATTGAATTGATGGAATCTTTCTACAAAATTTTGTCATAAAATATTCAATTTACAACGAACAATGCCAATTGTCCTCTACAGAACGCACACAACCTATAAACCAATCTGACCTTGATTACAGTACACTCGAATTATATCGAAATAGACGGTTTCCTAATATAGACGTACTTCTCAAGCATTGAAATAGAAACAAAATTACCAAAATTTGGATTAAATTAATACGCTTTCTCTATTATTAACTTTTGATTTTACTAAATAAAATAATGTTATGAAATAATACTCAATTTCTACAAAACTAGTGCACGCCGATGTGAGAGTTTTGATCTTTCGTATTTGCAAATAGATTCCATGCTGAATGAATGAAAATATACATAAGATGATCTCTAATTTTGTTCATACAAAACGCATTTTCTGCATCAAACGTATTTAATAAAAGTTGGTTATCTTTTATTTGCTGAATAAGAGTTGGTATTCAACCCTTATGGACTATAGTGGCATCTTTATCTCATCGATATATATTTATTGTGCTGTTGGTGGCACTTATACACGAAGCTTGTGGAATTAGACATTGGTGGAATAATAAAACGTCCACATCATTATAGGATATAGTGTTAATCTTGTTAGAAGTACAAAGCTTGGACAATGAAATTTTATTTGAAATGGGTGAGAAGGTTAAAAAATAACTATAATTGTCAGATCGTTAAGGTTACGACTAAGCGAAAGTGAATTTATGTGTGTAATTATAAAATTCTTTGTGTGTGTGTGTTCCTGTTTACAGGAGTAATGTTGTGATGCTTGTGTTCAAATAGATTTAGATGACGCAGTGAGAAGAAAGTTGTCGTTTAATTTGCTTAAAAGTATAGTTTGGAAATTTGTATAAACAACGACGTTTCTCCAACAGGTCAAAATAATCAGGATACACTAGAAAGACCCCCCTCTTCCAGAGGATCACCCTTAGATCAGACGAGTTAGTGCTCATTAAACCATAAGAATAACAAGGTCGTTCAGTGACCTCTGGGAAAGTTGCACTTATGAAACCGGTGGAGAGTAAGAAAGAAAGAATTTGATTCGTATCCATACCTTAACAACCACTGATATGCAGAGTACCTTGAAACAGGTACTGTGTACTATAATACAACGTGGCGGTATTTAGAGTGGATCTATTATCACTATATCGGAATTCCGAACGCACTTGTGAAGAAGGAATTCCGTTGGTTGCCAAATTGGGAACTTTTTCGACAGCAGATGTATCTTTACCTGCAACAGCTTCTGCACTAACCGTTGACGGAATTTTGAGAAGAAACCAAGATGATATTAGAATTGTAAGTTACCTTATTTATAACCAGCTTATAGAAATGGTATACCCTTTTAAAATAACTGTTGTATATTTATTAATTATGGTAGTAATAAGATATAAAGCCAATGGGAATAAAATAGACTATCAAGATTTGTGTGCGCTTAGTTAACGTGTTATAACAAAAACACAATTTAAACTTTATTACAGTACACTTAGTACTTATAACTCAACTAGTAAAAATTCCATGAAATCGAAGTAATAATAACTTCATTTAGCAAAACCCGTACTTGGCCAATTAGGAATAGATATCAGTTGTAATTATTGACTATGAAAATCATATTTTGCTATCTAAATTATGTGTAAACAAAGTAGAGTTCTTTTAAGTTTTTAACCAAGGTGAGAGTTTTCCACGTTGTAAGAGAAACTCCCAACTTTGAACGGACCTGCACCTTGACGAAGTTCTAAAATACTAGAACAGGTAGAATGGCTTGCGCGTTTTAATGAGCTAAAGAGCCGAACTAAAGTTTTAACCATATTAGTGGGGCCTTTGGTGAGGAACTACACTAGGACAGGTCTCCGAAAAAAGGCCGCAGCTTTTTCGGTACTTAGAGTGGCAGACACCATAAGGGTCGGTATGACATTGTAAGACACACTACTGCGATGTGGTAGGCAACGGGAAACCATTACATTACCCCCCAAGTTCCCTGAGTACAGAAATTGTTAATATACATGATGGCATCCTTTGGGGGTAAAAAATTCCGGAGGTAAAATAGTCCCCATTCTGATCTCCAGGAGGAGACTACTTTGGAAGATGTGATCCGAAAGTATAGAAAAAGGTCCGTGAACATTCTGCGAGTCGGAGCGTGGAATGTCAGAGGTATGAAACAAGTAGATAATCTAGAGAACCTGACACTCGAAATGGATAGGTAAGCACTAGACACAGTAGGAATCAGCGAAGTCCGCTAGCCAGAGGCGGGAGATTTTTGAAGTGGA
This sequence comes from Platerodrilus igneus, assembly GCA_036346225.1. Classification (NCBI taxonomy): domain Eukaryota; kingdom Metazoa; phylum Arthropoda; class Insecta; order Coleoptera; family Lycidae; genus Platerodrilus; species Platerodrilus igneus. The sequence goes on from JARFIW010000791.1 coordinate 13,254,694, forward strand.
GACTTCAGGGTAATTCATACAGGATCAGAGAAAAGAAATTCGGGGGTGGGGATAGCTATGCAAAAAAAGATAGGACGACGTGTAGAAACCTACTTACAAAAGAACGAAAGAGTACTCATGGTTAGATTTGAATCTAGACTGGTAAATACAGTAATAATACAAGTATACATGCCCACCTCTAGTTACACTGAGGAAGAGGTAGAGGTGATCTACAAAGATATCGAAGACGCACTAATATACATAAAAGAACACGAAAATTTAATAATTACGGGGAATTTTAATGCAGTGGTAGATGAAGGTAGGGAAAGAGCGGTAGTAGGTTTATTTGGTTTAGGCACGAGAAACGACAGGGGAAATAGGTTGGTAGAATTTTGCGACAAGAACAACTTAACCATCACAAATACATTATTTCAACGTCATGCTAAAGGACGATACACGTGGAAGATGCCAGGAGATATAGAAAAATATCTAATAGATTACATTATTGTTAGACAAAGGTTTAGAAATCAAGTAAAAGACTGTAGAAGCAACCCGGAAGCAGATATAGACACTGACCACAACATCGTAATTATGAAGGCCGCACTTAAATTTTAAAATCTGAAAAGGAGTAACGGAAAAAGGCACTTTGAATTTGACAAGTTAAGAGATAAAGATATCCACGAAAGATTTGGAAAAAAGTCAAATGAATTGCTAAAAGATATCAGGAATATTTCTGATACTAAGGAAACAGAAACAGAATGGAATAACATTAAATCCAGCTTAGGCATGGCGGCCAGAGATATTCTGGGGTATACACAAAAAGAAAATAAGAAACCATGGATAACAAAGAGATATCCTAAATTTAATAGATGAAAGACGAAAATACAAAAATAGATCAGACGAAACAGGAAAACAGAGATACAAAGTCATAAAATGGAAATGATTCGCAAATGCAGGAAAGCTAAAGAACAATGGATTGATGAAAAGTACAAAGAGGTACAAACTAAGATGGAAATAGAAAAGACAGACAAAGCATACAAATTAATTAGAATAAATTTTAGAGACCTAAAACCATATATCAAAAATATAAGGGACGCAGGAGGAAACGTCATTATAGAAAATGTACAGAAAGTAGCTAGATGGCAGGAATATATAGGGAATTTATATTCAGGAGAGCAACTAACAGCATTAGAACAGGAATCAGACATTGAAAAGGATGGCCTGGTATATCCTATACTTAGAGATGAGTTTGAATTAGCATTAAAGGGTCTGTTAAGGCGGCAGGTATAGATAAGGTGCAAGCAGAAACTCTAAAAACCGCTGGACAAGCAGTAACAGAACGTTTCCTCGAATTGTAAGCTATATTTATGAGACAGGCGAGATACCCAAAGATTTTAAACGTAACATCATAGTAACTATACCAACAAAATAAATAGGCGCGGACTGATGTGAAAATTTCCAAACAATAAGTTTGACAGTACATGTTTCAAAAATATTAACTAGAATTGTACAAAGACGAATGGAAAAACGAGCTGAAAAAATACTGGGGAAGATCAATTTAGGTTTAGGCGAGACAGGGGAGCACGGGAGGCTATTTTAGCTCTTAGGGTAATAACGGAGAAAACAATAGGGAAGAAGGAAAACGTATATATAGGGTTTGTAGATCTGGTAAAAGCGTTCGATGTAAAATGGAAAAAAATGTTCGAAATACTCAAAAAGAGTAGAATGAGTTTTAGGGATAGACGGATAGTGCATTGCCTATACAAAGAGCAAAAGCGGTAATAGAATTAGGGCAAGAAAGTAGAGAAGTAAATTTTAGGAAAGGGGTGAGACGTGGATGTGCCTCAAACCCCATTAATTTTTAACTTGTACATAGAAGAGGCAGTAAATACTGTCAAATGCAGGAAGACATTTGGAATTAATATATAGGGACAAAAGGTTGATATGCTTAGATTTGCAGATGATATAGCGGTATTAACATCTAGCAAAGAAGAGTTAGAAGCTGCTTCTAATGAAATGGAAACAGTTCTAACGAAGAGATATGGTATGAAAATTAACAAAAATAAAACTATATTTCTAGTATGCAAAAAAAGGGGGAAATAAATAAAAAACAAGAATACAAATAGGTAATGAGAACTTACAAGAGGTTAAGGATTTCTGCTACCAAGGAAGTTAAATAACACAAGATGGGGAGAGCACAAAAGATATAAAACAAAGATTAGCACAAGGTCGTGCTACATTTAACAAGAAAAAGCAACTACAGTGTTCAAAGACAACAAACATAGAAACAAGGAAAAGGTTGCTTATAACGTATGTATGCAGCACAGCACTGTATAGCTGTGAAGCCTGGACAGTAGGAGAAGCAGACAAGAAAAAGGTAGAAGCCTTTGAAATGTGCTGCTACAGACGAATGATGAAGATACCATGGACAGAAAAAGATAAGAACAAAGAAGTACTTGAAATGGTTGGGGAATAAAAAAGTATGTGGAAAACAGTAAAAAATAGGAGAGATAGGCTGATAGGCCACATACTAAGACATGAGGGAATAGTGCGGAATATATTAGAAGCAGAGATAGGAAAAAAGAGAAGTGGAGGTAGACCTAGGTTAGACTACTGCACACAGATAGTGAAAGATGTAGGCTGTCAGAATTTCATAGAAATGTGTAGGTTAGCTCAGAATAGAAGTCAGTGGAGGTACGTTTCCAACCAGTCGCAAGCGGTAAAAACTAATAACAAAAATAATAACTGTACTTAAACATGGGGATTATTGTAAACAACTACAGATATTGGTTTAGCAATACTCTCAACTAATGTTAATTATGCAATAGGATTTACTGAAAAACATTAATACGGCAAATGTCTAAGTGTTGGGGGATCCTTGGCAGCCACAGGCTGCTTAACCCCCTTCACATACCACTGAATTTTGGTGAAATAGGACATATAATTAGAAAACAATATATGGGAATCAAGCTGTATATTGGCTGTAGGCGGCTCCGTGGCGTAGCGGTATGTGTGTGACTACTACGCCCAAGGTCCCGGGTTGGAATCCCGACACGGTCCGCTTGAAAACTGTTAGGCGAGCATTTTTCACAAAAATACACCCACGTTCGGATGAGAGGTAAAATGGAGGTCCCGTGTGTGAGTGTTGTCACGCACGTTAAAGATCTCTACCTTGCTTGGAACAGCAAGGGTTCGGCAAAAATTCCAAATTTTCCAGGTAAAAAAAACTTGCTTCCTGGCCAATGTAGTGCCTTCGGGCGAAGCATTGGAAAATCACATGTAATGTATATAGGCTGTTGTGAGAATTGCAGGAAACTGTGTAGGCTAGCCCAGAACATAAATAAGTTGAGGTACAAGTCCAACCTGTTTCAAGACGGAAATCCAATGACGAAAAAATAAGTGCTCTTAAATCTGATGATTATTATAAACAACTACAGGTGTTGGTTTTGAATTATTTTCGACTAATGTTGATTCTGCGGAAGGATAAATTGGAAAAACTATTAATTTGACAAAGGTTCAAGTGCTGGGGGAACTTGGCAGCCAAAGGCTGCTTACCCCCCTTCACATACTACTGAATATTGGGGAAATAGGGTAAATAACTGTAAAACAATAGAAGGTGACCAAACTGCATCAAATAAGAAAGAACAGCGGCTATGTTCAAAAAAAACGAACATACATACAAGAAGAAAACTGTTCAAAACATAGTGTGGAGCACAGCACAGTACGTCTATGAAATAGGGGCAGTAGGAAAAGCAGACAGAAAGTAATAGAAGCTTACTGGAATGTTGTGCTTTAGATGTATGGGGATGGTAGCATGGACCGACAAAGCTAATAACAAATAGTTTGTAGAAATAGTAGAGGAATAAAAATATCTGTGGAAAACGAAAAAATAGGAAAAATGGAAGGACAGGATACGTTCTAAGGCATTTCTGAGGAACAGTACGGGACATATTGAAACGAATATTGTTTTTTGAGGCACCTGCCCTACGTTTATAGAAAGCCAGTGAAACTAATTTTTCTTATTTATAGCTGGCCTCACGTTATGAGCAAGTGTAGCGAAGTCTTCCGACATAACTAGGGGTCTATTCCTTGGGTAGAGCTATGAGAAATGGGGTGGTAAGTCGAAATCTGATTGTAAGTCAAACTTAATCTAAAACAAATAGGCGCCACCAAGTCCTGACTTATTTATGATAATTGCGTGGTATATTTCTAGGGGCGGACGTGGAAACCCAAAGAACAAAATCGCCTTCGATGACAAAAACCCGTCTTAACTGAATAAGACGCTGCTCCTGTAAGAAATTGCAATAATTAGCTTAATAGAAGGGTGGAACACTATTTGTGTCCCACAAACATACCTAAAGAAATATTAAAAAAAATATTTTCTATATAAAGTTGACATCAAAATTCTACTCTTAAGGTTATTAGTTTCCTGTTGTTAGGTTTGACCATATTTGATCAAAATAAAAAACTATAATCTTGAACCTATAATTTACTTAAAAGATTATCTTTTAAAACAAAATTCAATGCAACAAAATTTCATAAATAATTAAACGAGTTCATGAGTTTTAAATTAAGGTTTATCAAAATAGTTGATAATCAAACATTTTACTGCTTAGTGTGAACTTGTTACACAAAAAAAAGGTCCGACCCGTGCAGATCTGTTCGGGAGGATTACAATTTAAAACATTGTTACTCAAGTTTCCTTTTCTAAATTATTTGTGTTAGTTTCAATTTCTAATATAAAAGGCAGATCACAAAAATATTCTTGTTTACTCAACATGGGCAAACGCTGTTCAAAGCATAAGTTTACTAGAACACATGTGTCAGCAATATATCGCAGACAAACAAGTGACGTCAATAACACCTGTCGCTGTTACCAACAGTACAAAATGAACCACGTGTATGGTTTCTTAAACCATTAAAAATGGTGAATTATAATTTTAACACTGGAAACTTCCAGTTCAACAAATAATCTAAATTTTATATTATTCGTGCTTTTATGCACTAAACAAAATAGCGTGTTTCTAACTTGAAACACGAAAAATTACTTAAAGTTATCTACGAACCAAAGCTGCGTTTTGTAGCTGTGAAGAGGTGTTGTAATATCAAACGTAATCAACATACATCCGTCAGCTGCTGCAATATGTTGAACCCCGCTGCCTTATCAAATAACATCCTAACTTTGTGTACTAAAATGGTCTTCTATAAATTATTCAAATTTTCCATCATCAAAGTTGCTTTCTACAGACTGTAATACAAAGTGGTTTTAACATCAGTGGTTGGAATAGTTGTTTTCAAAGTTGCTTTTATTGTGGTTATTTGCGCGCGCTATTTAAAGATGGATCTCGACTGCTTAAAATGTAACCGCAAATTGGCGGCCTGCTTCCAATCGTACATTTTGACTCAACAATCTCGCATGGCCGACTGGTTATCACGCTCGCTCGGACGACGGCGTGTCCCAGGTGGGGGCTTTCAACCAAAACGCGCCTGCGAACAGTTATCGAAGGCACAGATATTTGACTATACATAGAATGCTACATATAGATACAGCTTTAGCGTATTACCAAACTTGTTAAATGTATTTTACTTATAATTTTAATAAAAGCGTTTTATAACTTTGCACTTTTATGGATGGATTTAACAACCAAGAAATAAAATTGTTACAATGTTACAAGCCGTGATATGAAAAGAGAGGTAGAGGTATATCGAGATCAGACTTTCGCATAGCATAAAATGCTACATATAGATACAGCTTTAGCGTATTACCAAACTTGTTAAATGTATTTTACTTATAATTTTAATAAAAGCGTTTTATAACTTTGCACTTTTATGGATGGATTTAATAACCAAGAAATAAAATTGTTACAATATTACAAGCCGTAATATGAAAAGGGAGGTAGAGGTATATCGAGATCAGACTTTCGCAATAGATAGTAATAGATGCAGACTGTGCAAATTTTAGGGAAATGTGTAGGTTGGTTCAGACTAGGAAGCAATGAGGGTACGCGTCCAACCAGTTCTAGGACCAAAGACCTAATGATGACGAAGAGAAACTTCTTCAAGTCCAAAGAGACTAAGAACCGCTTAATAGCTGCTCTAGAAAATCATCTTCCTAGTGCACTTTGTGTTCCTCTTCTCGGGTGGGTTGGCGCTCAAAGACTCCAACATGGACAAGACAAGTCGAAAAACCCTTTTAAGTATACATACAGTTACTTGGTAGAAACTGATATTCATTCCGATAATACCATACTATCGCAAATAGTTACAAGAAGGGTCCAGCGCTTATGCCAGCCCTTCCTCAATTTTAACTAGTCATATATTGCAATGGCATAGTGAACAACTTATAGTCAATGAGCAGGGACTTTTAGTTTGAAAATCAAGAGTTTAATTTTGATTTAATATAATATATTTCTAAATTCAAAACATTTTCTTAAAGTATTTTTATCATACTGAGTTTTATTCTAAGTCCAAAGGGAACTCGGGTAAGTTGCTGTCTTGCTTCTACTAAGAAGTAATTTCCAGGGTTATTCTAAATGGTGGACCCATTTTTAAAAATTCGTCTTTATTAAAGTACAAACCCAAAATGAACAATCGTTCTACCAATTAAAAGAGGAAGTTTCAAAGTTTTTTTAGTATTTTATAAACGTTCAATGTGTCCACCGTTTGCTGCACGGCAAACATCTACGCGGTAGATAAACTCATCCCACATACGAAAAAGCGTATTTGCTGTTACTGAGTGCATTACAGCAGTGATACGGTTCCAGAAACCAATGAAAAGAGGAAGGCGGGCGGTTATGGTTCCAGAAGCAGCGCAGAGTTCGCGCGATAATAGCCCTCATTTCGTTTCACTGTTAGTTGTGAGTGAGATGGCTACTGTGAAACACGAAATTTTTTGCGTTTTTGGGTTCGCAAATAGTGAGTCGGAAATTGTAGTGCAGCAGGTATTTTGTACCAAATTCGGTATTGAACCACTAACTAGAAGAAGCATTAGTCAATGGTTTAAGCAATTTTAACAGACCTGTTGTGTGTGTAAAGAAAAAAGCACAGGTCGACGCGTGTGCCAGAGGATAATATTAAACGTATTGATGAAAGTTTTGTTCGCAGTCCACGTAAGTCTACCAATAGAGCTAGTAGAGAATTGAGAATACCCCACCCAACCGAATGGAAAGTTCTGAGACGGCGTTTGCTGTACAAGTAAGTCCTGCCGATTACAACTTCAAGCTCTCAAGTCTAATGACAAAAAGAAGAGTCTCGAATTTTGTGGTTATGTGCAACAAATGATAGAGGATGATGCGTTTTTACGGCATATAATTTTTAGCGATGAAGCCACTATCCTCCTTAGTGGAAAAGTCAGCAGACACAATGTTTGCATTTGGAGTTTGCAAAATCCACATTCGACATTGCAACACGAAAGAGACTCACAGAAGATAAACGTGTTCTGTGATTTATCCCGTACTAAGAGTTATGAACCTTTTTCCTTTGTGGAAAGAACTGTAAATGGAATAACGTACTTGCTGCCGTGCATTCAGTTACAGGAGATAGGCTTTCTGGTGTGCGGGATGAGTTTACTAACCGCGTAGGTGTTTGCTGTGTAGCAAACGGTGGACACGTTAAATATTTATAATGTACTAAAAAACTTTGAAACTTCCTCTTCTCATTAGTATAACAATTGTTCATTTTGGATTTGTACTTTAATAAATAAGAATTTTTAAAAATGGGCCCATAATTTAGAATAACCCCATATTGTGCCAAAAACTGCAAAGCTATTGCGAATTTAGACTTGACTTCCCCGCTCCTATTTTAAACCTAAATTTAATTTAGATGAAGGGGATTATAGTGCAAGATAACTAATAACCCGGTCGATGTATTTGTAATGAAGAATCCACATATGGCTTCAAAATTCAGACTTCTTACGAACACTATGAACTCTCAGTTACTTTCAAGATCTGTTTAAATATCATTATTCAAATACTATTGGACCGGACGCTGTTGAATACCTTAAAGACAGTTCGCGTAAACTTGTTTCAAGAACTATAATGAATAGATTATTCTGCCAAAACTCCATGTTAAACCTGTAAGTAATATTCCCAGTGTTAACGTCGCGCTAACCAATATAAGTTAGCAAGCCAACAAAATAGCAGTAAAACAAGAATACAATTTCTGAACTTTTACTGCCTATGGAGCCACTTGTTTTCTAGCTAGATCTTGTCGCAAACTTTGAGTAATAAATTGCGTTTAAATCTTGCTTAAAGCGAAACACGGGACACAAAATTTATATTTTGCGTTCTCCTGTAGAATAGAAGTTCAGGACGAAGAGGTTGTAGCTCTGTAAAGAGATCAATAAACAAAAAACAAAAGTACAGAATACCTAAGTTTCTAAGTACTCCATAAGGCGATACTTTAAATTATAACTTAAAGGTGTGTTTTCAAATATCTTTCTAGAAGTAGACTGAAAAAGTAGGGCATTTGAATTTACAGTTGATAAATGTTACTCTTAAAAATCACTACCTTTCTTCCGTATACCAGGTTTATTACTTAAGGAACTGGAATGGCGGCAATAGATTCCTATTAAGGGCTTTGCCAAAACAAATAAAAGTGAAAAAAAGGTCAAAGCGGAAAACAGATATTGGATTTACTGAGACTAGGTGTTAGCGTGAAAGGGAGCAATTTCGACAAATGAAATTTATAATTGAGAATAACTTTATTTAGCTTAAACAAGACAATCACATTCTGTAACTTAGATAACTCTTAGATGACAAATTCCGTCTTCAATGCTATCAAGAATGTAAAAATAAAAACACCTAGTCTCCTTACAAATGAAATGGTCCGGCGTCACTTTCATTATACAGGTATTCTAAAGCATGATCCACCCTCTAAATTCGTCTGTTTCCAATACAAACTTTGCCAATTTCATACCTAAAAGTAAAATGTATTGCACTGCTTTACTTTCGACTTTGCATTTAACGAACTCTATCGAACTATATCGATTGTCAAGTATGTTCCATACCAACTTCATATTGCTAGAGAACTGGTCCAAGCTCTATGAAAAAAATGGCGCCGACTTTGTTTGAAGGACCATAGATTTGTGTGAACTTAAAGCAGCGTTAATATTATTCTATTCCAAGCACGCGCTACGCAGTACTTAATGCGATGACTGCGAGATTTCCATGTTCTTATATAAATCTGAGATAGAGACTCATAAGATGAACTTCTAGATAAATATTTAAATATTGCAGGGTTCATTTTAAAAGAGTTGTGTTCTATAAACAATGGATAAAAAATCCTGTGGCGAAAATTCTCGAGGTTGCTTATGAAGTGAAAAAAAGAGTCTTTGATATACGGTATTCAGTATGCTAATCGAATACAAAATGATTCGACGTAAAGTGTGGGCCATTTGTTAATTTGTTATCAGTTTTTAGAATACCCGTAAACTCACAGGTCATGAGTTTTTGTTTGTACAGATATGTCAAGCATAAAGTGGTACAATTGTAGAGACACAGAATCATTAACAAAAGAACAATACAATTTAATTATCCAACTTACTACGGAAACGTACGTTGGTAAAAGTTTCCTTTCGCAAAATATGTGATCATTTAGGTATATTTAATCGTCCTGTTGAAACGCTTTGTTTTACGGTAAGTAAACAGCCAATGGAAAGGAAAAATGAATTTTAAGCGGACAGAATAATTACGGATTATTCTGTAGATCATGATTTCATGAGCAGTGTGTAGTGTTAGTTAATCAAGATATTTTCATAATTTTTAGTTTTATAAAGAACAAAAACACGAAATCAGAATGTAGTCCCAAAATAAGAAAACAGTTTCAATACTACGCCCTTTCCCCATAAAATTAAGAAAGCTTTTATTTTATACATTGTTCATTAAAAATAATTTCATTTAACAATAGACCGAAACAATTACAGCTACCGTTTACAATGTATCAAGACAAGATAAAAGTAAGATTATTACAATTTCATTTTACACAAAGAAAGGCTGATAATTTAGTGAATATCAACCTACGAAGGATTTAACACAACATCATTATAAAGTATAATGTTGCAATGCATCAACCCAGTTACATAAGAATTTCGCACGTGATTCAATATAAGCTCAATAAGAAGGTTATACAAAGACATGCCCCACGGAAGCAAAGCATGTGGGGGAAAAACAAACGTAAAGTAGCCGACGGGAAACCGTAACTGTGGAACAAATACGATTTCGCCCCTCATTAATATACGTCTTTGTTATAATTATTTAATTTACAAGGATCCTTTACAGTATTGGAAGCTTCTAATTCTACTTCATTAAAATAATATTTATTTGTCACATAGAACTCCATCTGTGTTCATGGTTTTAAAATAACATTTCAGTTACTTTGACATCCGTGTTGATGCGAGTATTTGGTTCATTGCGCCTGCCCGCGTAGTAAAACACGAGAATGACTGATTCCATTTTTAACAGCACGATGTAATTAAGAGAGACAAGTTTTTGACGCGTGGTCAAAAGGTTGTTTCAAAGATGTTATCCGACCAGCATATGGCCTGGTCCCGGAGGATTGCTTGGTCCTTTCGAAGTAGAAATCATCACCAGGTCAATCGCATCCAAGGTGCTACAAATATAGTGGGTTTAAAGAACATCATCAATTGTAAGTGACTTTTCATTTTTGTATATAAATAAGTTCCGTGGTTTTTATAGTGCAAGTTTAATTACATGTTGCCAAGTATTGAAAATTTTTTAGTTATGGGATACTGGAAGTTTTAATTATTGATTATGGAGTATTGCTAATCTTTCAATTATTAATTATTTTGAGTAAAAATGATTTAAAAGTATCCTTATCGTGAACAATAAATGAACACTCTTTGTAAATGAAAATTCAGTTGGTAATCTCAAAAACAGGCGAAGGCCGCACATCTGTCGTTATAATTGTACACGAAGTTTAATAGACGAAGGTAAAAAGTTCAAGTTCATATGAATGGGTAACTATTTCTTACTGAAAGTAAATATATATTTGACAAAATCTAATGGTGAGTGTTTTCTGCATTTAACTCCACACCAAAATCAAAATTCAGTGACCTTTTTGTAAATTTTATATAGCAGTTTAAATTGGTGTACGTAATTTTTTTGTTTAAGATTAATTAGTTTGATGTAGTATAAATGTTCGTAAGAACACAAAAATTTAAAGAAAGGTTTCAAAGAAATTAATATGCTACACAAGAAGTTGTTTGTATCAAAATAAATGACATCTTAGAGTTTGTTTGTCACATTTTAAGAGCCAATTTTTTATTGAAATATAATTATAATACGGACTATTTTATACCATAAGAGAATTTGATCTTGCATACATAGAATAAATTTTTCTAAAAATATAAGTTCAACAATATATGAAAAATCAATTCATTTACTTATTCACTTGTAAAGCAAAAAGGATCTTATTTCGGTAATACTAAAAGTTGTATCATATTAATAAAAATTCAATATCTTTCACTGAGAATTTTAATAAATAGTATTTTTTTTTTGTAATACATGCAATTTAATAAGAGATAACGTATAAACATTTTTATATTTTGATTGTTAACAAACACTAACACATGTAAAGTGGTATAAACGATGTATATATATATATATATATATATATATATATATATATATATATATATATATATATATATATATATATTTATTTATCACGATAGAAAATGACTTAAGTTACTATAAAGCCTACTTTCATTAAAGTTAATAATAATTTTTATTAAAGCATACCACCAATTGCATAAAATTTTTTGCGTATACCAAGAAAGATCACTGGTAAGATATTTTTGGGTTATATTTTTGAATTGTTATTTTTATTAAAATTTAGTTTGTGATAATTGACTAGGCTCTAGTGAAGCCCTAGTTCTAAGAAATTTTGAGCAGGTTATATTTTCAGACAGTACGAGGTCATCGTTCCAATCCAAGCTTGCAGTGTAACAAGTAAGTAAGTATTATTTTTATACGTTTTGGTTGTACAGAAGATTTTTTTTCTTTTCGAAGATTTCCGTATCTTATTTTTGGATTCTTAAACATTATAGCTATTATTAAGATGCGGTGGCGTCCATTAAAAATTCTCTTTTTATCGTAGACTATTCTACGACCCTAGCTCATAGCTCTGCCCTAAGATGAAGAAACTTAGCTGGGTGGAAGAACTCTTTAGGGGGTCCATTGTACTCAAAGCCGCTTTCCATACATTTTACCCTGGGGTTGAATATTAGACAGGAACCCCCTTATCTTCTAAAGGATCTGCCGCCTATAAGGTGGAGTAGTTATAAAAAAGAAGTGTATCAACTTAAGCACTCGTAAACCACTGATAAGAACGTAGTTAGGGGGTAACGTGCTAAAGTAGTAGACACGCCCTCTTGGCGTAGATGGTAAGCCAACAGGTAGAAAGCGTGGTACTATCCACGTATTATTGAACAATAACTAAACGTCACAAAGAAGAAGTAGTAATAATTGATATTAATCGCATATCAGAGGAAATAAGTTATTTAACGTGCAATGACCTCGCTCCTGGCACGATGGGGTTCCTAATTCACCTGAAGATTCTACTATAAGTAATAACTTGTTATAAATTGTTTCCTTTCTTTGGATGGCGGTTCGTATTTATGAATCCGGTTAAACTAAATACTGAAGCAATTATAAAACGTCCACCGGCACTGTAGGATATTAGTGTCAATCTTATTAGATGTACAACGCCTGGACACTGCACTTTTATTTCAAAGGTTGAGAACGTGTGTTAAATAAATTTAGGTAATTCGAAAATTCTCTGTATGTACTTGTTTACAGATATATTGTTGTGCTGCTTGTATTTAAATTGCTTTAGGTAGCTTTATAATTCTGCGTGTGTGATGTTTACAGAAATATTGTTATGCTTGTTACGCTGTCGGTATTTAAATTGATTCAATTCATTTTAAAATTTTGTATGTATACTTATTTACAGGAATAATATTATGATGTTTTTATTCCAATAGCTTTAGATTAGGCAGTGAGCTGGATACGATTTGTTTTCTTTGTTTGAAGGGAGAGAGAGCTTGACTGTAATAGGACCTCCAGTTCACCAGGAGGTTACGTTATTTATGATTACCAGGAATACTTGTCGTCTAGAGGATTATCACCAGATTAGACGGTGTTAAAAACCTTACAAGGTAAGTGTCACTGGTAACGTAGTTTGTTGCAGCACATATTTAATTAGTAAATTTATCGAATTTTTTCTAACTTCTTTCAGTGTTTTATAGTGACCCCTTTCCGCATCACTGTAGTTAGCGGTTGCAACCTCAGGTTACAGGATTCCTGTCTCTTTTGGGTAATATCAATTTTAACAACCTAACACTTCATTCATCCGTAACACTACTTAACTCGGAATTTGTTAAATCGTTATGTGTTTGAAGAAACAGTTTCAGTGGCATGTCGTACAACATACCAACATGTTCGTTTAGTTCGTATAGATGCAAATACAGCTGCTAAGTGAAAACACGTATCCATTCCCAAGCCTTTCCATTAGGTATTGCACAGGGGAATTAAACGTCTAGCGCACAACTATACGCCGCATTTCTCTCAGCAATCTTTATCTGTATTTGTATAAGATCCAAATTATTAATTGAAGTCATTAGACTGGGTCCAGCGTAGAACATTTGTTGATTGAATGATTGAAAGATCTGAGCACTTTTCATCAAAAATAACCTTTAGTGACAAAGCCAGTATATGTTAACAGCAGGATTATTCGCATTTTGGATAAAGACATCGACATATGATATACATCTATACCCTATATTCTAAAAACGTCACTGTTTGGCGCAGTTTATACGCTTGTAGAACCAATGAACCGCTTTTCTTGGAGAATGATCGTGAAAAGGCCATTGCTGTAAATTCGAACGATATCGTCGTTAACGAAATTTTTATGGCCAAAATTCAATTAATTGAGTGTAAGTAAACTTTGGTTTCAGCAAGATGGCCACACAACACACCAAAACATTGATTTGCCGCGAACTAAGTTCGGTGGTCGAATAATCTTGCGCGACGAAGATGTGAATTGGCCATCGAGATCTTGCGACTTCTTCCTTGGACTTCCTTCTTAGGGGATATTTAAAAGGAAAAGTGACCCCAATCATCCGAGAACAGTCCAAGGCCTAAAAAACGACATTCGACAAAAATCGGGGTGGTTGATTTGCTTTTGTTCGGAAAAGCCAACAAAAATTTTGATATTTAGATGTAAGCCTACAATTTGAATTATGGTGGTCATATGGATGATATTGCTTTTCATACATAAATGTATTAGATTTTGCTTTCATTTTCGATCGATATTTCCGACGTATGCTGACGATCTCTGTGTTTTATTGCATTGACAAAAGAAATCCGTAGATTACCCAATCTTTAATAACAGTAATTGAGTTTCTGATTCCGTGCAATTGGAGCAAATAGTGAAGTTTAAATACATCCAATAGCTTGTACAAAATGGCCTAATTGAACAATACTACAAAGATGGTGTTTCTGCGAAAGGTACACCAATATGTCACAGGAAAGCGCACACGATCGAGAATATGCTCTATATCAACCTTACGTATTTAGTCCTTGGGCACTATGGGTTTGTGTAAACAAAAGGACGAATTTATATTTCTCGCGTAATATACATTTCCAATAAATCGCCCAAAACCAAAAAGAAAAGGACCTCATTCTTTAACAAGTTGCATTCAAGAAAAAAAGATTCTTGGTTTATATTTCAACATAGCTAGTAAAAACACGGCAGGCAGTCGACAATAATAAAAGTCAATTACGGACGTCCAAAAGATTAGTTTAAGTATACATAGATGAGGGTCAGTTTGATGAAATGCCAAAAATCTCTGGCCTAAGTGCTTTGCTCGTACAAAAATGCAGCAGACTTATCAAAACTAACTACGATACTCTACAACCAAGTTTCCAATAAGATTTAAAATTGGCTTATAGTAAAACCGAATTCACAAAATACAAAATCAATTAAATAATCGCACTCGATATTCAATACCAAAAACGCCAAATTCCAAAATTTACAGACAACGACCTTGAAATCTAAGCATGAAAAATGGTACAATGCTTTATTGAGCGTTTAAAGAACAATAAAATGCAGGAAAAGTGTACGGACTGTAAAAAGATAGTAGATTTTTTCTCATTCCACATCCAACCAAGTACAAAGCTGTTCCTTAATACACAAAACATTTGATTAAAAGTTTCAAAACGCGTCTAATGTAGTAAACAAATCTGTAAATGTTAACATTTAATTGATGGAGTCTGTTAGCTTTGAAACCCCTATAAAGAATAAAAGTTTTATGATTGGCCATAAAAATGTCAACCATTTGCAGGGCTGTGTGTAACTGTCCTAAAAGTAAACATTTTATCTAATGACGCATACGTATGAATGTAGATATTAGATTGTTGGCTCGTAACTAAGCGATGGAACCTGGCACCTACTCTTTATAGATGCTAATAAGTGTCGCACCACCCTTTGCATCGGATCAGCAAGTTAGATCGTCAATTAACATAGGCAATAAGAGTTGTTATTCTGTCTTTATTTAATGCGATGTCTCTTCTGGATTCAAACCAGATCCTTTAGACAACCTTGCTTTTTAATTTACAATTTCTTTACTAGCGGTGCGTGTTGTCATATAGATCTACCATATTTTGTTTTTTCAGGAGGTCGTGGCTGATTCTTTCTTTAAGCCGTAGTATACAAGTCACCGATCTTCTACGTAGTATTCATTACGATTTCAATCGTTAATTTGATTTCAGTAATGGATTTAAGTATTCCAAGCTATAGCGTATTTTTTGTCCGAGACACTGGTCCAATTTGGTAGACACTAAACAATAATTCTCGCAGTGATCGCTGACAATTTTATTTCTTATTTTTCGCGCCTCTTGGAGGGTAACAATTATTTTTTCCTCTGTTTATGTGCATTTTTGTGTAGGAATATTTCCAACCTCTAGCAAATGACGTTATTTCTAGGTTCGGCGCCAAAAGCCAAACTTATTAAAATCACTTCCCTCTAGCTATTAGATTAATTTTTCTAGCACCATAAAGGCTGTACCTGTATAACATTTGTGTCTTCTGTCTGTAAGTACAAAGCTCTTTAAGTGCCCTGACGGTATTTCCAGAGTGTTTTCTGCCGTCTGGAAAATATTAATGTACTCATTGTTTCAAAAAGACTACTCCAACGTTTTCTGATACAACCAGCTCAAAGTTTATTTATACAATTAGTTCAGAGTGCATTTTAGGACATTCAAAGATATCCGGTATCTCCTTCAACAGTTTGATTTCTAAAGTTTCAATTTGCTACTTCAGATGAAGCGCATTGCAATGCCACTGCGTTTTTGCCTTCACTGGCGCTTCCTCCCTCTGGACATCTACAGGAATCTCTTCATAAAAAAGGCAAAACGAAAACAATGACTGGGTGTCGCGAATTTTTACTAAAACCGAGTGCTTAGTTAAAGCGCCAAAATAATGTTTGCACTAGGAGATATGGTATTTCAAATAGTTTAAATCGATTACACTGCGGTATTAAAACTTGTCGCATTTATATTAAAAGTCTCTCATAAAATAGCAACATTCGTACGACTAGCAATTCTTAACTTTCAGTTATTCCAAAGGTATAATAGTGTACGGCAATCCAAAAAATTTCATAGACACCACGCCACTAGTCTCAATAATCAAAAATAAACCACGAGGTTTTGATAAACCAAACGCCTAAAATTCTCAGGTTCCTAATAAATTGTCATGTGAAGCACAAAATCCAACGCCAAGAATGCTTAAATATCCTTGACAAAATATATTATTATACCACGTAGATCTGATAGATAAGATGTTCAAAATGGTGAAAGATCGGATTATATAGAGAACGAACCTTTACCAATTAATAGGCTAGTGAAATGGATGGTAATCACAATTAGCTGTAATTAATTAAAAAAAAATGTGTGTGTGAAATCCATAGGTTCGTTCTTCACCACATCTTTGGAAATAATAACAAATAAATTACGAATGACAAATTACGTATATTGCTCACAATAGGAAAGGACGTAATTGCAAGTAAATAACAAACAACGAACACGTGTTCACTACAAAAATAATAAAAGAGCGCCAATGCTCCCTTAGTAACAAACACGTCTTTCACCGAGTATATCTAAATTCATACTAATTCTCTTGCATAGATAAATAAGAGGAGACTATCCGTTGGATAAAGTAGAATGAGAATTAAATTACGCGCATATTCAGTACCGCATGGAGGCGCCCTAGTATCATGAAAATATATTTAGCCCTTGTATGTCTCCGCTTATGAATGGGGAAGTATAAACAACATAACCTCTATTCTACTTGTTTTGTTTGAGAAGCCCTTCATCATCTTGAAGCTAATTCTATAATGGAATTGTTGTTTATTACGAAATTCAAAGAATGGATGTTACAGGTATTCCATTTTTTAAATCAGTGTTTAAAATACTAATTATATTACGATTTTAACATAGTTCTCTTTTGTACAGTTATTAGTTACTTTGTTAAGTAGCATTATTATTGACAAATTATTAAATTATGATTGACTTAGCAGGTAGTTATTTTTTAAATCAGTGTTTAAAATTATTAATTAAATATTCTCGTGGTATACATCAGCGTAACACTTTCCAATTAATAGAGGAACGCAATGCCTATTGGGAAATTGATTTACCATTATGTTGCCAAAATTTGAGAAAATGCATATTATACTAACAACTGATAACAACTACAGAAACAAAAAATGAATAGACGTGTTTACTATATGCTCATGAACTCTTACAATACCTGTTCTACAAGTGGAAAATATTATTGCAATTATATTATTAGTTTGATCTCAATACGGCTGAAACTGAACCTAATCTAAGTCCTGCTGCTTTACACAGTGATGAAAAAGATGATGCTGTTATACTACGCGTTGTTGAAAGGGTCCGTCAAGTTGCCCCCCCAGGTGACCGATTTGCTACAAAACCTAGCACCCGTTTGCTTATAGCTAGCACCAAAGTTGTAGAGCTAGCACCAAAGCAGTTTCAGAAATATGGCCAATTATATTCGGGGGGGGGGCAACTTGACGCTAGGCCCCCCGTGCTCCGATTTGCTCTAAAATCTAGCACCATGTAGCTTAGAGCTAGCACCAGCTAGCACCCAAGTAAGAAAGCTAGCACCTTAAAAACAAGATGGCCGCGATTTTTTAAAAAAATTTGCTAGCCCCCCAGTTGTCCGATTTGTTCAAAAATCTAGCACCATGTAGCTTATAGCTAGCACCAGCTAGCACCCAAGTAAGAAAGCTAGCACCTTAAAAACAAGATGGCGGCGATTTTTAAAAAAATTTTGCCAGCCCCCTCCCCAGTTGTCCGATTTGCTCCAAAACCTAGCACCAAGTAGCTTAAAGCTAGCACCAGCTAGCACCCAAGTAAGAAAGCTAGCACCTTAAAAACAAGACGGAGGCGATTTTTTAAAAAATTTTGCCAGCCCCCTCAGTTGTCCGATTTGCTCCAAAACCTAGCACCATGTAGCTTAGAGCTAGCACCAGCTAGCACCCAAGTAAGAAAGCTAGCACCTTAAAAACAAGATGGCGGCGATTTTTTATAAAAAAAATTGCCAACCCCCCCCCAGTTGTCCGATTTGCTCCAAAACCTACCACCATGTAGATTAGAGCTAGCACCAGCTAGCACCCAAGTAAGAAAGCTAGCACCTTAAAAACAAGATGGCGGCGATTTTTAAAAGAATTTTGCCAGCCCCCCAGTTGTCCGATTTCCTCCAAAACCTAGAACCCATTTGCTTATAGCTAGCACCATCTAACACTAAAGTTGTAGAGCTAGTACCATAGCCGTTTCAGAAATGTGGCCAATTATATGCGGTTTTGTGATTGACACGAACCGTACGGGCGTCGTCGTGGATCCAAGATCCAGGCTTGGAATCATGATATGAACGACTGTTTGAAAAATGCAGATGAACACTTTCACAAAAATACGCTGTCGTTCGGATGAGAGGTTAAATGGAGGTTTCGTGTGTGGGTTTTGTCACGCACGTTAAAGATCTCTACCTTGCTTGGAACAATAAGGGTTCGGCAAAATTCAAAATTTTCAGGTAAAAAACGCTCGCTTCCTGGCCAATGCAGTACCTTCGGGTGGAGCATTGGAAATGTAAATGCACGGACACGAACCGTACCTAGATCCGATTCGGTTCAAAAAATCGAACCGAACCGTACTAAAAAGTTTTCCAACCGATCCGAACCTACGACAAGGTTCAGTTTGGTTCGGTTCAAGTCCATCGCTACTCCGAATTGTTCCAAAACTAAGTAGGTCTAACCTTGCTGTCGCTCAATTGAAAAAATTAACACTTCAAAAACACGAACATCATCATCATTTTGTTTCCGACCTTACTTAAGGTCGGTTTGACGCCGCTCTAACTTCTTTTCTATTCTGTGCTAATCTAAAAGGTTCTACCTACCCTTCACAAACTAAACTTCTATAATAATTTGACTAATATAGCTTGGTCTAGGTCTTCTTATACTCTTCTATATTTTTCAGGGCTTCCTGGTTCTACATAGATATTAGCAACCTGATGGTTGCTGAAGAACTCCAACATGTTTATATGATTCCCATTTATAAGGAAATAAAATATTACCTGGTTATCCCCTCCAAAAAAAGGAAAAGTGTTAAATTACATGTTATGGTAAGGCTTAAGCAACGAATCGCTGTCAACTTGCCAGGACCCTAAACGAACAGGGTGATTATTGTTAAATTGGCGAGCCTTAACACAATTGAAAGCTAACTGAATAACATTAATTCAAACACTAAGATACTGAGTAATTTATTATCACTGTCACTTTATATTACTAATCACATGGTTTGCTTACTGCTCGTAAGAAGAACCAAAACGAAACTTACGAGAGTTTCAAATAAAATATTGGCGTTTAATTGATATCATAACAATCTATATCATATAACAATTCTATTTACACGTAGGTAGAAACTATTTGTGAAGATGAACAAATCTTGGTGCTAGGTTTTGGAACAAATCGGAATACGGGGGAGAGCTATAGTCAAGTTGCCACGCCTGAATATAATTGCCCATATTTCTGAAACTGCTTTGGTGCAAGCTCTACACCTTTGGTGCTAGCTAGTGCTAGCTATAAGCAAATTGGTGTTAGGTTTTGGGGCAAATCGGACAACTGGCTGAGGCTGGCAAAATTTTGTAAAAAATCGCGGCCATCTTGTTCTTAAGGTGCTAGCTTTCTTACTTGGGTGCTAGCTGGTGCTAGCTCTAAGCTACATGGTGCTAGGTTTGGAGCAAATCGGACAACTTGGAGGTGCTGGCAAAATTTTCTAAAAAATCGCCGCCATCTTGTTTTTAAGGTGCTAGCTTTCTTACTTGGGTGCTAGCTCTAAGCTACATGGTGCTAGGTTTTGGAGCAAATCGGACAACTGGGGAGGCTGGCAAAATTTTTTAAAAAATCGCCGCCATCTTGTTTTTAAGGTGCTAGCTTTCTTACTAAGGTGCTAGCTGATGCTAGCTCTAAGCTACACGGTGCTAGGGTTTGGAGTAAATCGGAGCACTTGGGGGGCTAGCGTCAAGTTGTTCCCCCCGAATATAATTGGCCATATTTCTGAAACAGCTTTGGTGCTAGCTAAAGAACTTTGGTGCTAGCTAGTGCTAGCTATAAGCAAATTGGTGCTGGTTTTTGGAACAAATCGGACAACTGGGGGGAAGGGTGGCAAAATTTTTAAAAAAATCGTCGCCATCTTGTTTTAAGGTGGTAGCTTTCTTACTTTGGTGCTAGCTTGTGCTAGCTCTAAGCTACATGGTGCTAGGTTTTGGAGCAAATCGGACCACTGGGGGGGGGCTGGCAAAATTTTTTCAAAAAATCGCTGCCATCTTGTTTTTAAGGTGCTAGCTTTCTTACTTGGGTGCTAGCTGGTGCTAGCTCTAAGCTACATGGTGCTAGGTTTTGGAGCAAATCGGAGCACGGGGGGCCTAGCGTCAAGTTGCCCCCCTCCGAATATAATTGGCCATATTTCTGAAACAGCTTTGGTGCTAGCTCTACAACTTTGGTGCTAGCTAGTGCTAGTTATAAGCAAATCGGTGCTAGATTTTGGAACAAATTGGACAACTGGGGGAGCTAGCAAAATTTTTTTTAAAAAATCGCTGCCATCTTCTTTTTAAGGTGTTAGCTTTCTTACTTGGGTGCTAGCTGGTGCTTGCTCTAAGCTACATGGTGCTAGGTTTTGGAGCAAATCAGACAACTGGGAGGGGGGAAGAGGCTGGCAAAATTTTTTAAAAAATCGCCGCTATCTTGTTTTTAAGGTGCTAGCTTTCTAACTTGGGTGCTAGCTGGTGCTAGCTCTAAGCTACATGGTGCTAGATTTTGGAGCAAATCGGAGCACTTTGGGGACTAGCGTCAAGTGCCCCCCCCAATATAATTGGCCATTTTTCTGAAACTGCTTTGGTGCTAGCTCTACAACTTTGGTGCTAGCTGGTGCTAGCTATAAGCAATCGGGTGCTAGGTTTTGGAGCAAATCGGTCAACTGGGGGGGGCCAACTTGACGGACCCTTGTTGAAATTGTTTTAGCTTCACTTACATTTATCGAAGCTATTTGCAACAAAATAACTAAACGAATTTCTGATAAAATTGAGGACACGTTTAAAGCTTTCGCTAAAACAATTCAAGACCTATAGTTAGAACTTTGTGTTGCACAAAAGGTTATCAGCATTAGAGAAACTTGACACCTTAGAGCAATATGCAAGACGTAATAGTTTGCGTATTTACGACCTGCCAGAATCCCCGGATGAAAATACTGATACTATACTTGTAAATATGTTTCAGGAAAAATTAGGCGTTGGTGTACCCACGTGTTCCGTTAGTGGAAGTCATCGAATACTTCAAAGAGTCGAAGATAAACCCAAACCTATTATTATAAGATTTAATTCTTATAACATACGAAATCTTGTTTACAAACAAAGATTTAGTTAAAAGGGTGTGGCATAGTTATTTAAGAGGATTTAACATTGGCTCGTCAAAATTTGTAGGTACACTAAAATTTTAATTATCCTAGTACTTGGAGTAACGACGTACTATTTTTCTTAAAGTTAACAATAAAATTAATAAATTAAACAATATATCTGATTTCAATAACTTAACTAAAGAATAATATAATTATTAATATTGTTGATGTTTAAATTTTTTCATCTGTGACTATTTTAATTACAAGCTTATAATATTGAATAGACATTTACTAGTTCACCTGTTAACCTTGAGCTCGTAATAACATAAACAATAATTTGAACTCGTTTAATATAGATTACATTAATTTGATTTATTTATTTTCAATTTTTGATTTTTGTTATTGTATATATACTATAGTGCGGTATAGTGTTGCAAACAATTAATTATGGTATTTTATAATCACTAGTTAAGTTCTATACTGTTATTATATAATTTTATTCGTTTCCAACTAGTATCTTTATTACATTATACTGAAATCACACACTATTATCGATGATTTAAGTGCTGACCCTGTTGTACTTAATTCCTTAGATTGTGTTGAAGATTATCAGACTTTACTTTGTAATAGAATTGGAGACATGAAAAGTTTTAGCGTTTACCATCTAAATATAAGAAGTGTTTTGAAATATGTAGACTCCCTTTTAATCCATCTTAGAGAATGTAAGAAATACAATGTTATTATTTTATCGGAAACTCGGATAATTAATAATATAAATTCTGTTAATACTCCTAACTACTCGGTTTTTTATAGTGAAGGCAGGTGCAGTCAAAATGATGGCATGATAGTTTATGTTTGTAATAACTGCATTGTTGAATCTCAAAATCTATTTGTTCCGAAAATACGTTTATTCGTTCGTCAGTTCAAAAGAATAACTTAAAATTTGGTATTATTGCTGTTTGTAGACTATCTTCTACAAACACAACGGATTTCATACAGACTTAACAGAATTTTATCCAATACCTACCACATGTGAGATTTTTGTAGGAGATATTAACATTGATTTATATAGCAAAGAGATAGGACCGTTAGCGAGTACTTCGACATACTAGGAGCAAATGGTTTTTTATCTATAATTAATACTCCACCAAGTATTACAAACCTCAGTATCACCTGCAATGGTGATATCTCTTTTAAATTAAATAAAAGTAACTTAAAACTAAATTTATATCCCAATATCATTCATAACAGTATAACCGATCATTCCTCTACGTTATTACATATTGTACCAAAACCATCTAAATTTGAACATGCTAATAATATTTTCAGACCTCCGTTATCTCAAATATAAATCGATGCCTTTCAAATATTGATTCGAATGACTATTTCAGTAGTATTACTGATACTAACGAGGCGACAAATAGGTTTATTAACACTTTCGAAGGATTAATTGAAATTAATACTGTTAAAACTATATTACCATCAGTTTTTAAAAAATCAAACCATGGATTACAAACGGTCTTCTCAAATCAATTCGAATACGCGATAAATTAAAATACGCTATATCAAAAAATCCGAACACTCAAAGCATTAAAACTTACAAACAATATAGAAATCAGCTAACTTCATTAATACGTATTACTAAGGATACTTATTACCGACATAAGCTTAATTATGGGCGTGGCAACATTAGAAAGACATAACGTATTATTAAAGACGCTACAAGTGATATATCTACCAAGCAAAATATACCAATATTAAATACTGAAATTGAAGGTATAGTTACTAATACAAAAATGGTAGCTTCCTTGCTTAATAAGCAAGAAAGAATTTAGCCAATAAATTAAAGAATACTTGCAAGAATGCTAATTCTAATATAAAAATTGAGTCTATTATTAATCAACTAGAACATCAGTTATTTACGATTTCTAGTATTATCAATTCCAATTTAGTTAAACAAGCAAAGAGTCAAACTCTTGTGGATTTGAATATAATATTTAATGTGTTTTAGTTCTGGTTTTTCCTACAGTCTTCTAAAATTCGTTTGTAATCCCATACTATACAGAAATGGTGATAAAACTATAATCAACAACTATTGTTCGATTTCTTTAACTTCCGTTTTCGGTAGAATTCTCGAAAATTGCATTAAAATCCTCCTTCCCTCTTTCTTCGAAAAATTTAAGATTTTGACTAGCAACAATTTGGCTTCAGAAAAAATTCATCCATGGAACGTGCTTTATATGAAGTAACCAATATGATCTACTCAAAAATGGAAAATAGTACCAAGAAAGTAGCGGTTTTCCTTGATTTGTGTAAAGCACTTGATAGTTTCTCATAGCAAATTATTGCAGAAACTACATAACCTAGGTGTAAGGGGAACTGCATATCTACTTTTGGAGGACTGTCTTAAGGATAGATGTCAACGTGTTTTTGTTTAACGGTATACTAAGTGATTCTTTAACTGTAGATTTTGGCGTTCCACAAGGAACTGTATTAGGTCCGCTTTTACTTCTTGTATACATTAATGATCTAGCTTTGCAGTAATTGACTTGAAGTAAACAAGAAATCTGTTGTTGGCTTAGAGTTTGTTAATGCATGGTTAGTCAATAACATGGCTAACTTTAAATTTAGATAAAAGTGAATACATTATATTTCGCCCTAGCTTGGCTGGTATTCCATCTGCTTGGATTGAACTAGCGACTCATAAAATAGACAGTATAAGATCTACATATTCGCATCCTGTTATTGAGAGAGTTAGCAAAATTAAATATTTGGATGTAATGCTAGACCAACATTTAAGATGGCACGCACATATTGCATACATTACATCTAAAATCAGATACTGTATTTATAAATTCTACCAATTAAGAAAGATTTTATCTCTTAAGATGATTTACTATGCATTTGTGGAGTCCATAATTAGATACGGTATTGTATTTGGGCTGGTACTCTTTCTCTACTTTGCTACCTTTACTAAAAGCACACAAGTTTATTATCAATTATGCTTAAAAAGTATATATTTTCCGCCAGATATCCTATTTTCGGAGGCTAATTTACTACCCTTTAGAAAACTTTACTTTGAATGTACTTTACTGTTTCTGTACAAAAATCTCGACCTTACGAAATACAAACAGCATTCTTATTACACTAGATTAACAGATAAAAAACCAATCAGAACTTAATCGACCGCTTATGACATTAACACATCATTGTTTCTTATTTATGTCCAAGGCATTTCAATACTTTACTCGCCTGCTATAAAACTATAAACAGCATTAGATTATATGAAAAACGAGTTACAAAATATTTACTTGATAGTACGAAATAATATAATCGTGCATTTACTAATGACTTTTCATGACCCAATTTTAGGTTGAACTTGGCCATTTTTTTGTCAGTTTCTAGATAAATATTTTTTTACAATTTTTTATAAATCCATTGTATTTATAACTTAGTGTACAATTCAGTTTTCTGTTGAACTATTTATGTATTCACCCTCACAAGCTTTGCTTAGGTGTTGAATCTCTATGTCATATGTATCGCTGTACTAACAAAACTATTTAATACAATACAATACAAAAAAAAATATGCAGACACGAAATAGAGACTTCAAAATTAGCTCTTATAGATTGACTAATGCATGTCTATAACAGATTTAAGTAATTAAAACATAAAATTTGTGTTTAATTATTTATTTAATTAAATTTGATATGAGTATGTCTATATTATATTTATGATAACATTAAGGTTATTTATTGATTCGTTATTTTGTACTGCTGCTAGGTGCGATGTATAATAAAGAATAGTTACATCAATAAACCATTATTAATTTTTTCTGTTTGCTCCCATCAAGAAATTTATCTAAAACATTATTTTCAAAACTCAAGAATATGTATGAAACAGGTTGAATTAAAATTCATTTATTTACCATATATGCGTAAGTGAATTTTTATTCAACCAGTTTCATACATATTGTTGATCTTTGAAAATAAGTTTTTAGGTAAATATAAACTTAATCTTTTGAATTTCCCGCTATTAGCTCTTGTTTTCACTATTAGTCCCTCAAGGTGCCACCGGTTATATCCGCCATTGTTGTCCGCACTTTTTTACATTGGATTGGTAACTCTCTTACTGTATGCTCTCTATGTTCTCTAGCCTGTTTATTCGAGTGGCGAGCAGTTACAAAAACCCCTTAAAATTGGAGATGCGCGGTAACAAGGGTTGTCGCAGGTATACAAAGTTAATAATAAAACGTTATGGTGGCACGTCGCTACCAATGGGGTTTGCAACATTGTTACATGATTTTTGGTCTTTGTGTTATTTAGGAAACATTAAATCTTCTAACTTTAGAATTTATCTTTCTGTAGTGATGGTATACATCCTAGCGAAAAATATAATGATACATTTTTTGCTACAATTACTAATATTTGTTAGAGTGGGCTTATCAACTGTTATTTGCTGTACTAATTATTTTTTTTGGCTATCACGAGGGCATCTTTAAGAGATATCGACATGCTTTTTTAACTAAGAATTCTGGGAACTGCCTTATTACAATTCCAGCGAAATTCCGCACATAGTTCTTATTGTTTTCTTATAAGCTGCAATGAGAAATTTGAGAATAACTCAGTCAATTGCGATAAATAAACGGTTTTATCACAGAAACAGAAATAATACACTGAAGCCCTTCTGGTTTTACAATCTTAACCTTCTATTACACAATTATATGAAATAAATGAGCCTGTTAATTGGATCCCTCTAAAATAAGACAAAGGCGAAAGATTAATCCTTTCCATTGAAATATTGTTTACGTGGGGCGCTAAGCTGATATACTTGGCCCAAAAGCACATATTGTTCATCCGCATATTTGAAAGCGACTTCCGAACATAAAGCCAAATAGGGTGTCTTTCACAAAATAATTTTATGTACAAATTGTGCTTGATATTTTAGCAGTCTAACGATTTATAGAAGATGATAAAAAATTTTGCTTTATTCTATAATACAATGCATGCTTCTCTATTTTTACAGTTTTTCTATAAATATACACTTTTATCGTAAATTTAGTTTTCTTTAAATATACAGTTTTTCTGTAAATTTACAGTTTTTCTGTATATTACAGTTTTTCGGTAAATTTATACTTTTTCTGTAAATTTGCAGTTTTTCTACAAATTTACAGTTTTTTGTAGACTATATAAATAACTTTTTTGAAAAACGATGGCAATTCAACACTACCGTAAGAAACACAATGCATTAGTATCTCAACGGAACGCTGACGAAGCATTTTACTGCAAGAAATGAGGCACTAAAGTTGCTGCCAAATGTGTGTAATGCGTACGTACCAATACGTTAAGAAGAAACCGGAAGCAAATAGAAGAAAATTGAACTTATACGAACAAATTGATATTGATCTACTCTGTATATTTCTGATTTCATAAATAGTAATGTTCATCAAGTATGACATTTCAATAAATTTTTAGTTCTATTAAAGTAAGTTCAGAGTTTAAGCTTAATAGGATAAAAGCTTAGTTTCTGAGTAATACATATTAAAACGTATTCAAGTCCATAAAGCAATCTCAAAAACACAAAAAGGTAAACAGAATATCTACAACAGTAAACGCTTTTGGCGTGGTCATGTCATTTTCAAAAAGGTTTAGAATAAAGAAGAAAGTAGTCGTGAAAATATTAATAAGGATATTTTATACGATAATTATCCTAAAAAAAAGGAGAGCATATTCATTCAATGTAGTAATTACTTAAAAACACAGACGCTTAGTTAATGAAACTCAAAAATATTACGTTGCAGATTATTTAAATGCAAAGTACTCATTTATATTTCTGTGGACAGGAACACGTGACTTTAACTTAAGTAAACCATATGATACCTACATTTGATCTTCCAATGCTTCACCCGAAAGCACTAGAATGGCCAGGAAGCAAATTTTTTTACCTGGAAATTTTGAATTTTGCCGAACCCTTGCTGTTGCAAACAAGGTAGGGATCTTTAATGTGACAACACATACAGGGGACATCCATTTTACCTCTCAACCGAACAAGGGCGTATTTTTGTAAAAAATGCTCTCCTAACATTTTTCAAGCGGACTGCATAGGGATATAAACCGGGACCTGGAGTATAGTAGTCACACGCATACTAACTACACCACGGAGCCGCCAACCATACAATACTTTACATGCGATTTTCCAATGCTCCACCCGAAAATACTACCTTGGCCAGGAAGCAAGTTCTTTATACCTAAAAATTTTGAATTTTGCCGAACCCTTGCTGTTCCGAGCAAGGTAGGGATCTTTAACGTGCGTGACAACACCCACACACGGGACCTCCATTTTGCCTCTCACCCGAACGAGAGCGCTTTTTTCTGAAAAATGCTCGCCTAACATTTTTCAAGCGGACCGTGTCGGGATACGAACCCGAAACCTTGGGCGTAGTAGTCACATACATACCAACTACGCCACGAAGCCGCCCACCATATGACACTACGCATCTTCCATGTGCTTCATTCAATACGAGCCCAATAGAAACATTGTACTACGATATAGCCCCTCTTATGACATGAGAAGTGGGAGAAATGACAGAAACTAGTCAGCATTCGAAAAACAACCAATTAATTATTCATAACCTGTAACAAATATACGTAAAAAGGGAAGTCAAAGAATACGTGGTGAAACAGAGAATAATCGATAATACCCAATATCTAAAATTTAAATACGTTAGCTCCACACCACTTTGATAGGAAGCTAAATATTCCTTTTTCAATGTAGCTTGTAGCTGATAAAATGGATGGGTTTAATTGAATTGGTACTGAATTACAAGTTGGTAGAGGTATTTAAAAATTGTTCTTTTCTGTAGGGATGTACTCTTAAAATCTATCTAGCTGGACATTAGAAGTGTAAAACCTCTACCTGCATTACAGTTTACATTATTTACTCTATTAACTTTACAAATCCTGAACATTGCAATTAAAGTTAACTAACCTGTGGATGATGTGGTTAAATAGTTAGAGGTTATTAAAAATGGATTTGATCAACTTAAAGTAACTAATTTATTTAATTTCATATGCTGTATGCATGCTAAATCAAAAAAGATGGTTATGCTCTTGCATTTAATTAGATTTAAATAACTTTTACATCTTGTATATCTAATTTTTCAGGAATATTGTTGTGCGATATGTGTTGAGCTTTTTATAAACAACCTTGATATCTTGTTTTACCTATTTTCCGGAATATTGTTTTGCGGCTTGTGTTAAATTTTAATTATGTAACTCTAAAAATTTTACATGTATCTATTTACTAAAATACTAATCTAACGCTTTATTAAAAATATATTTAGGTGCCACAGTGAGACCGCGTTTTTCTTGATTGAATATATCGATTGATTGTGAAAGGAATTCTATTACACTAGAAGTGAACGTAATTAGAATCCAAAGGAATGCTCGTCTTCTACGCGATTATCGCTAGATCAGACCAGTTAGCGCCCATAAACTTAACAGTGTTGAAAGTCTTTCAGGGTAGGTGCTGGTAGCGTCTAGTTGATTGTTAATTTTTTTTTTATCCCATTTCTTTCATTGTTTCTATATGAATTTACCCTTGCACCGCTAGGGTTAGCCGATGTACCCTTAATTTGTTACGGTATTGCCGCCCCTTCTGGACAGTTCCAAATTTAATAAATTTAACGCTTCCTTTAGCCGTAACATGTAGCATCCGAAAGCACGAATTGAAGAAATTGTCCCTAAAGTTGTAAACTTGTTGTTGACTGATCGCC
The DNA here is from genome assembly GCA_036346225.1 of Platerodrilus igneus. Classification (NCBI taxonomy): domain Eukaryota; kingdom Metazoa; phylum Arthropoda; class Insecta; order Coleoptera; family Lycidae; genus Platerodrilus; species Platerodrilus igneus. Next base: position 13,284,433 of record JARFIW010000791.1, read on the forward strand.
GAATAGTGATTGTTGCCAGATAAATGGATATATCAGAAACGAGTGTTTTTAGACACGAACATATCAGAATGAAAAGAGCCGGCACAATGGATTATCGAACTGTTCAGTCCCGAATAAAAGCTATACAAACAAGAAAATTTCAAGAAGAATTTGATTGCCTGCTTACGAATGAAGAAGTAGAATTTAAGATTCAAACACGATGGACTTGTCTCTAAAAATAAAAAAAAGAAATTTTGACGTCTAAAGGGTTTTCAACCATCGAAAACCATTATGAAAAATAGCAAGTCGAGGATACCAGATTTTCACGGATTCGGGTTTTTACAAAAATAATGTGTACTAAACATAAATAATCTATATCTATGCGTCAATTTTGACAAGGTTTGATATGAGTTTGAGACGATTACTATACTGGTAATCACGGTTAGCTAGATTTAAATCGAATGAACATTCGTGTCAATTTTGGATAGGCTCAATATACACTTGCAATAAGACGAAAACTACGTATAAAAGTTAAAATTACGCACAATTAGCAAGCGCTAAATTGCAAGTGATTAAACACCAATCATTACACACATAAGTGCGAGCGGACACCTCGCGTTCTGGTAACTACGTTTTCAATTACTTAACACTAGACTAATATTGCCCCTAACTTGTTTGCTAGAGTAGAGCACACGTAGCCCATCGAGCCGATTGCTCAGCAACAATGCACTAAGTATCAAATTGCGCGTCGTTTCTATAAACTACCAACCAGCAAAAATAAACAAATACAGTCAATATAAAATATAAAACGGGCACTACACTTACCACCTTAAGAATATTGTATTGGCATCATACCGACAGGTTAATGCTATTACGCACAATTAATGCGTAACTGTAGCACCGTACAAAATTAAAATTATAGCTGACCACAAACACATCATTAAATTACTTCTTGTATGCAAGACACCAATAAGATTCATCCGGATCTAGTGGAAGAACAGCGATTTTTGATACTAATGTCACAAGTGCTGCATCATTTGTTCTTAGTTGCACTACTCTAATCCGGTCACCACGCTCACCCATTATCTTAGGAATACACGCAATTGTCTCCTTTCACTTTCTTCTACTCTGAAGTTGGCTTAGGTAATCCATATACCAGCCATTCCAAAAACTACATTGCATTTTACTACATAATTTTAAAAATTTGAGTTTATTTTATAAACTTGACTTCTATCAAAAAATTATCTGGTGCCAAACAATGCGAGTCTGATACGTGCTTCGTTAGTGCACGCAATGGTCTATAGTGTAATATGAACTCTACCCGAATCATATCTATAATGAGCTTTTCATATCTTAAGTAAGTAAGAGTAGTAAGACCAACCACTCTTTTAAAATGATACTTATAAATTTCTATATTGCTCTTCAATAATCCCCGAAAGTTGGGAATGTAAGCTGGATTAAACGGCCACTGAATAGCAAACCTATGGCTTTCCTGTTCATTTTTTTAAGGTTAATTTAAAATTACTTTAATTCTTTACCATCACTCTTAGAGCTGCCAATAACAGTCTTTACTGCAGCAATGAATGTCTCCGTTTTATATTCGACACTTTCTCCAAGTGAACCGCCTTAGTAACGAATCAAACAAATATGAAAATATAAGCCTTTGTTACTACTACTTACCATAGGCGTGACTGTTTTACTAAAAAGTGACCAGCGAAATCAATACCGACCTCATCAAACACACTAGATATGTTGACATGATTATAGGGTAAATTCCCCAACATTTGCCTCGACGGTTTCGATTTTAGTTCATAACAAATTAGATATTTGTGGAAAATACTTTTTTATTTCTCTATTTGCATTTATCATCATTTTGTTTTCGACCTTCCTTAAGGTCGGTTTGACGCAGCTCTAACTTCTTTTCTATTCTGTGCTAATCTAAAAAGCTCTACATACCCTTCACAACCTAAATTTCTAATAATTTGACTAATATAGTTTGGTCTAGGTCTTCCTATATCCTTTTATCTTTTTCCTATCCAGCTGGCTCTACATAGATATTAGCAACCTGATGGTTGTAAAAGAACTCTAACATGTTTAAATGATTACCATTTATAAGGAAATGAAATATAACCTGGTTATCCGCTTCAAAAAAGGAAAAGTGTTAAATTATATGTTATAGTAAGGCTTAAGCAACGAATCACTACCAACATGCCAGGCCGCTACCTAATTGTGAGTTATGTCATGGTGACGTTTATTAAATTATATGTTCTGGTAAGGCTTAAGCAACGAAACGCTACCAACATGCCAGACCGCTAACTAATTGTGAGTTATGTCCTGGTGACATTTAGTTAACTGATTTTTATTTTTTTTTTGTTTTGTTTTCGAACTTACTTAAAGTCGGTTTCACGCAGCTCTAAATTCTTTTCTATTCTGAGCTAGTCTAAAAAGGTCTACATACCCTTCACAACCTAAATCTCTAATAGTTTGACTAATATAGCTTTGTCTAGGCCTTCCTACTCTATTTTAATTTGGTAGTCTATAATCTAAGACTTTACTAAATAGTCCCTCATGTCTTAACTGGTGCCCTATCATTCTATCTGTCCTGACCTTCAATTGTTTTCACATACAGGGTTTCTCACCTATCCTTCTATAAACTTCCTCGTTTGTTACTCTATCTGTCCAACTAATCTTTAACATTCTTCTATAACACCAAGTTTCAAAAGCTTCTATCTTTTTCTTATCTACTTCTTTAATTGTCCAAGTCTCACTACCGTATAGTAGAATGCTCCATACGTACGACTTTAAGAAACTTTTTCTATTATCTAAACTAATACTATTAGCTATTAGTAAGTTTTTCTTTTTTAAAAACATTTTTCTAGCTTGAGCTATTCTACCTACTATATCCCTTCTGCTACGTCAATCCTTTGTAATTATACTACCTAAATAGCAAAATTCATCTACCTCCTCTAACTCGGTATTACCTATTTTTAATTTTGGTTTAGAACTAGGCTGTAACTCGCTTGTCATTATCTTTGTCTTTACTGAGTTAATTCTCATACTATAGTTACTCTGTAGTATCTCATCTAAAATATTTAAAAACTCTCCTAACTCTTTTCTAAACTCTGCTATAATGGCTATATCATCTGCAAAACATAACATGTCTATTTTCTGTCCCTGTATACTAATACCTATCTCTTTTCTCTTTCTCTAGCTAAGTTTAAAGCTTCCTCAATATAAACATTAAAAATCAAGGGAGACAGTATAGAACCCTGTCTAACACCATTTCTAATCTTAGCTTCCTTTTCTATTTCATCAAATCTAATTACTACGCTTTGGCTTTTATATACACTGTAAATAATTTTTCTATCCCTATCAGAGATTTTTATTTTTTGCAAACCCCTGAACATAACAATCCAATTAACCCTATCAAATGCTTTTTCTAAATCTACAAACGCGAAATGAGGCTTTTTATTTTTTTTGTAACCTTTTTTCGATAATTACCCTAATCATTAGTATCGGTTCTCTAGTCCCTCTGTCTTTACGAAAACCATATTGGTCTTCGCCTAAATAATTCTCAGTCAAAGCTTCTACTCTATTTTTAATTATTATTGTTAGTATTTTGGAAGCATGAGAAGTTAAACTAACCGTTCTAAAATTCTCACACCTATCAGCTCCTGACTTTTTTGGGATTGGGATAATAATATTTTTTCAAAATCTATTGGATCCAATATTTTCTTCGTAACATAGACGAGGTTAACTTCGTCTCTACATTTAACAAACCTATGCGCTTGCCTTTAATAATAATTTTGGTAATAAAGCTCTTTACAGGCAACACAATTGGAAATTTTTTTTCGAACGAGAGTGCACTGTGGCGCAGGATTCCTCCAACGCAAATTAATCCCGTCATAACAAGAAAATGATTTAAAGATCATGGTATAATGCAACTTCGGCTTTCCTTTAACTCTGATATTTCTTTTTCTAAATCCGCGGCTTGAACACATTTTAAAATAACAATAATAACTTAATTTACTTCGCCTATAGATTGATTGCCCTTGATTTTATTGTTTTTATTTATACAATTATAAGTGAAATACATGCAATATGCAAAGTCTTATTTTACCGAGATTCAGTGAAGGGGGTTAAGCAACCTGTAAGACATAAAATTAGAAATCTCTTAATTGTATAAATAGAAACATGTTAAAAAATGTTTTCCAATTCCCAAATTATTGAATTTATATAAAATTCACCAATAAAAATTAATCAGCTGATTTCACGTTAAGCGTATTGGCTACCTTAGGAAAGTCGATCCCGGGTCGCAACACAAATTGAAGGCAATCATTCTTTTAAACTTTAAAAATTTTTGCTTAGTGTACTCAAACCAAATATTTCAAACATCAATAAATCAAAGTAACCTTCAATTTATGTCATAAACGTCAAACTTGAAGTTTTTATTATTTTGACAACGATCCTAGGTCATGGATCGAAACGTAAATAAAGATTATTTTAAAAACTATGAGTGGTTTAATTCCCAAAGAAGCTTAAGAATAATGCTAAACAAATCACAACAAACATACAGGGAGTATTTACAAGATAGATTTATCTCGTGGGTAGAAATGTGGAGAAAAATTTATCTCGCGGGTGAGAGGCTGGTGTAAAGGTGGTCCTGGTTCCCCTGTATCTGCTCTACTTTTAAGCAAATGGTTATGTTAATATCAGCAGTATAGCTGAAAAGAAGCAGCATTATTTGATATTTTGCTCAATGTAAATAAACGCATATTTCTTCTAGTGCAGTTAAAGATCGCAACATAAGTCAAGTTTCTAAAAGGTTTATAAGTACACAAATCATACAAGTTGATAGTAGCTAATTTATTCATCACTTTACACCTACCTTGCCGCTGTAAGTTATTTGTGTTGAATTATTTAAATTTTGAAGTTATGCCAAGACTACTTTGATCTTAACCTTGTTTACAATATTTCCAAAGTACATGTCATATTCTTTTTAAAACTTATAAAATATTATTCAATAACGATAAAAGAGTACGTTTACTTAGACGTAAATTACACAGCAACTAGCTTTAAAACGCAATAAGTGAGGATAAGCTAGAAAAATGAAGTTACGGATACAAAATTTTCATATACTAAATCTAGTGCAGAAAACAGGAAATGATGCTGAGCTGCCCTATACGCCAACAGATGTTTTAAGAATATTAATGTTAGTTTAAGACGGTAAATATGTCACTGAAATCAATAATTCCTTACTGTTTTCACTCCTCTGCACAACGTTTAGCTGAAATTTTAAAACTTGAATGCGTCACAGAAATCTAGAAGTAATTTCGCTACATGCTCACGTCAGTCAGTGTTCATTTGTGCATGAAATGAGTTAATGGAGAAAATGCAGAAGAGGTGAATAATTAGTAAAATCATAGCTGCGAAATACATCAAGTGGTGTGCTGTTTAAAAAACTAGGTCAGAAGACGGTAAACATAATGGACTTCAAGAAATCATTCTGAATTGAAGAGGTTGGATAGCGTGCGCGTGTTTTTACTACTTTTATGTAAATAGGAAGGATAATTTCGAATTTCCGTTTGGTACAATAACTGATTTATTGGTCTGTATTAAACTGGCAAACTGGATAAGACTTCACGCTGTTTAAGAAAATTCAACGTTCTCGCAATATAGAAGTTCATTAGAAAAACGCCAGTTAAATGTAAAGTGTTAATTTTCTCGACTAAGTGACAAATCAAAACAAGAACAGAGTAGTGACATACTCTGATTTTATGGTTGTTTAGGATTTTCGCAATATCCCAAGCAATTTTCAATTCCAAAGTTGCAAATTAAGCCATACATAAAAATAAGATGCTTAGCAGTAGTATACGTTTAAGACGTAATTATAAGCGAAAGAAGTTTTTAAAAGATGGGATAACAGAAAACGGTTATTGAACTTATGAGTGGCACATATCTGACATCAAGAGAAGCGTCGTTTGACACAAAAACACGAAACAGAAGTGTTTTAGATCTTAGACCTTTAACCATTTAAAGCATTTGCTAGTTGAGTAAAGCGAATAGAAAGACTTTAGTTCAACCTGAACTGAACATTGGAGGATAAGAAAAAGTGAGTTTGTGCAAGAAAACTTACAAACCTAGACAGAAAATTAAAGAAATATAGTACTTAGGAAAAGAGATCGTGGTACGTAGAAGAAATACTTTGAAATAATTTTACAAAGCTTGCTTATTTCGCAACACAGCTTGCAGGAACCAATATAACGTTGAAATAAAACTATACTCCATTCTAAATAAGAATAAAGTAGAGGACGCTTGGATGCAAGGTAGATTTTCACAACTTAAACAAAATTTGACAATGTGGAAAATTTTAAACTATAGATATTGATTATCATAATATATCATGAATATGATTTAAGAAATTTCTGCAGCTTCTATAAAGCCTGACAAGTTAATAAATGAACAGACCGGGTAGGATTTTAAATTCTTGTTTTTACACTTCAAGAACCTTCTTCACTGTTTGTTTAGGTATGGATAAGAACAAACCGTTATCAACACGGATGGATGTCATCAGTATTTGACTATTGTAAGTACCAGTTAACAACTTGGGGTCAGACCTGTAGTTTGCAGGAGTACATAACTCAATGGAGTCAAAGTGAATTTGGAAGTCCAGCAACGTGGAGATTGTTAACCATACATGCATTTTCATAGTAGAGAAACCGTCATTGCAGTCATAATGTTGTTTCATGTATATCTCCTGAAGGTCACAGTACAGGAACGCAATTATAGTATTAAAATGATGTGAAGAAATTATTAAAATTGTATTTTTATTTGAACACGAGCACACAAAAAGAAATCAAAGATACATTTTTAAAAAACGATACTACCGCCAAAATCTTTTACTAAATATACAGGCAGTGCTAGTAGCTTACAACAGCGGTTCCTATCTTGTTTTCTGTCGTACGTTATAATTAGGCTTCATGATGTTGAGCAACCCTTCCTCTCATATCCCATCATCTACATCCATGCCTCTCTAAACGAAAACGGCTATCGTCTTTTTTTATAGTACTTATAGGTGTATAAGCGCCGCTAACTTATAGTATTTTTAGATTGGGAATGGGATAAACTACAACTCAAAACAATAACAATTTAGGTTTTTATTTCATAATTTTACACACTGGAAACTACTAGCCTAACAGAAATATTGTAAAACTGAACTACAGCAGTGTCTCTCACTAATATTTAATAACTAATCATTGCAAGTGAATGTTAGACAAACAGTGTTAGTGTGTCTTAATGTGATTTTTGAGCTTGCGTCATGGAACTGAACTTTTAGAAGTCAGGGTGAAATGAAAACGATTATAATTTCAATTCAGGTGCTGTGTGTTGCGTTGATTTTCAACGTAATTAATAATAAGCACGCTCTCAAATAAATTCCTTAACTTAAATTCCTTTTTCTTTTACAACGAAAATTTATTCAATAAATTAAGTAGTTTTTGCCTTGTGTTAGGTATCCGGTAATCTCTAAATTCTTCAATAACATCCTGTTTACAACAATAAATACGCTTTCTACAAATTTTCATTTTGAACTTATTTATTTGGAAATGACAAGTTTATGCTAAAATTAAATAGGTATATCCTGCATTTAGGTACCCGCTATCTTAGTATACCTTACGACCGCCGTATAATGGTTTCCTCTGTTGTTCCAATGTAACGGCTTGTTGAAATAAGGTCGCGCACTATCTGCTGTAAGTCGGGTTTTCCAGTTTTACCGCGCTTCGATAAGCTAGGATTTGCAATTCGACTCCGTGTTGTTAGAACCATTGTTGAATTTGATTCTACAGCTTGTACGTCAAAGTGTTTTCTACATTTATTTGTCTCCGTATTTCAAAAACCGATGCACGTCTTTCTGTTCAACAACTAGGAGGTGTCTTGCGTTTTTTAGCTGGAGGCCAAATGGGTTCTTTCTTTATGTAGAACAACTGCTTTTGTGTGTAAACCAACTATTTTTGTCCGTAGACCGTTGCTGCAATTATGGTAGCAGAGTAAATGTATGCTAAAGACCATGGCGTTTTTATGTTGACTCGCCTCCGACGGCTTGCGACCTAAGTATCTAGACACCTACAGGTATGCTACTCGTTTTCTTTTGTGTGTGTTAATGGCATATTCCGTATCAACGTTTGGTGTAGATACTATCGCTCTACAGGTGCGATGTACTATTTTTAAAGATGCGTATCAAAAGAACGCACACGTTTATTCGCTTTAGTTATTTTACAATAATTATTAGGTAAAATTTTTTGACAAAAGTTCTCACCATTTCTAGTTGCTACTGATTAATTTTATTTTGTGTAGATACGAGATGCGCACTTTGTATCTAGATTTCTAAATTGTCCGTATAATATAATTGTTTGCTGTAAAACAGTAACGCTTAATTAATTTTTTTTTTTTGCTTGTTTGTACAGAATCCTTTACTTATTCTTATGTGTTAATAGATAATCGTGGGAGATGTACTTTACTTTTAGTTTGTTTTTTGGTATGTAGGCGAATCCACCCACTCTCCGCGGTTGATAGTTAGCCTGGTATTTACTTTTCTTCTGGCTACGTCCAGGTACGTAGCATGTGTTAAGTTTATTTTGATATTTATTCTTGATGTATGCGTAGGGTGAGATCGCTCTTCTCTTGTAACAACGTCAGTGTTCGTGAAAATCGTTTAACGTTTCAAAGATTTACCACTGAGTTCTTCATACTTCTCTCACTGTTACCAAGCAGGTGATATAATTCATTTTTTTAAACCGGACTGTTAAGAAGTCAGTCCAAAGTTCAATTACAGTATTGCCCGAAATAAACAGTACTAAAACTAAGTTGGCGGTGTTTTTATGCGTGCGCTGTCACACTCAAGTTAGCTAGTATAGACCTGTCAAGTAAACCTCAAACAAGTAATTAGTAGGGCCTAATTGTTAAAAATGGTGTTAAGTACAGAGGAGAAAGTGTTTCTGGTAGAGCATTATTTTCGTTCATACGGAATCGGCCGACATAATGGTGCAAGTTTGCTATACGTGTCTGATCAATTCACACAAAGGTTTAATAAACGTTCTCCAAGTAATGCTGTAATTTTGAAGGTTATTGAAAGGTTTAGAAATACAGGTAGTGTATTGTGCCAACGAAAAGGAAACTCGGGGCGTCCCAGGACGGTTAACAACAACAATAACCATGAACGTGTTTTTGAGCAAATCTTAGAAAATCCGAAAATCGGCCAGGCAAGGACAGCGTTACAACTTGATTTAAAAAGAACTTCCTTTCAAAGAATCCTGAAGGAGCTGGGTACATTTTCGTATGTGATTCAGGTACATCAACAACTACATCCTCGGGATTATCGCAGTAGAGTGGAATATTGCGCCAGAATTCTCGCGTTACAGTATGAAAATCCTGAATTTTTGAAAAATGTTTGGTTTTCAGACGAAGCACATTTTCACTTGTCAGGCTATGTGAATCGTCGCACAAATCGATTTCTGGGCTTTGCCAGACCCGATGAGGTTCAAGAGGTTCCTTTACATAGTGAAAAAGTGAGTGTCTGGTGTGCTGTTTCCGGACACGGAATCATTGGTCCGTACTTTATCGAAGAGAATGGTAGGCAAGTCACACTTAATCAACAGAGGTACAGACAAATTTTAACACGATTTATCCCTGATCTACGTCAATTCTGTCGTGCACGTAACTTGGCATTTCGAAACCAATTTTTTCAGCAGGACGGGGCAACTTGCCATACTGCTGCCGCAATTCGTCAATTTCTTCAAGAACATTTTCCAAGCAAATTCATATCACGATTTACTGACTTCCCTTATCCTTCACATTCTCCAGACCTCACACCTCCAGACGCATACATTTGGGGCATGGCTAAAAATGCCGTTTTCAAACGGGCACCACAAACCATCGATGAATTAAAGGATGCCGTTAGAGTCTTCTTCGCAGCCCCGAGACAACCCTTATTCAATAACATGACCAGAAACTTAGAACATCGTTATGAAGTCTGTCTCGAACGAGGAGGTGCACATTTAGAACATATAATAAAGTGTCAATAATATGTATTTTTTAAATATACAAAACAATTACAATTTCAGTACTGTTTATTTCGGGCAATACTGTACTTTGTCTTTTTCAGGAATTGCTAAATTTTTTGCTTGTTTGAATGGGAATTCATTGAGGTAATTATTTAATTGCATTCACTACTTTTCACCTAAAAGTAGTTCCGAAATGACTCATTAAGTCCTTTTAAGTGATCTATACTATGTTTAACTCCTTTTGACAACTACATGTCGTTGTCCGAAACGATCCTGTAAAGGATTTTTAAAAACTTAACATTGATCGTTTTCGATACAAGTTACCGAGAAATCAATTTCTTGATTACTGACTCAATTTCATCGCACACCGTAAAAATGGTAATTGCACTGTTTTGTAATCCCAAATGCAATTTGCTAATTTCTAAGAAAATGTCCAACAAATAAGCGAGTTGAAACCACACACTGTCATGAAATTTAAAGCTCAATACAAAATGACGTGCTTCAAACAACCTTGTTAGAACTTTTCCACGTGGAAGCCACTTAACTTCAGCATGTAAGAGTAAAACGTTATGTAGGACGTCCATCTCTAAACCCAAAGATTTAAATAGTCTGATGTTGGCTGAATTGACCATTATAAAATTAACAATTTTTTCAGACTGATGAAAAACTTCTTTTAATGAGTGTAAAAAAAGTTTGGCGGCTAGACTTTATCGATGGATGCAGCATTGGTTCCATGCAACATGCACCGCTACTTCTTTAATGCAACCATGCAGCCTATGTAACAACCAAACATAGACTTCCCGTTGTCTGTGCAAACACCACAGCGGTTAGCCCAATCAATTTATCTTTCAAAGAACATAACCCTGAGTAACATTAAATATGTCTTCACCTGTACACCTCTCATGAGAAGATAGCATAACAAAAGATTTTCTTCTGGCACATATCATTTGAATGTTTTCATTCACATGTAATGAAAACAGCAGGTTGTCATTTAATCCGTCAGTTATTGTGCATTCAATATCAGATAAGTCATTAGTTCTACGGTAAATTGTATTGTCTGAGAAGGAAATGTTAATGATCTAACTCGCATGCGGAAGCTTATTTTCTACGAATCTTCAACAGCATTTTAATTAGTTTCCTTTATAGACAAAACAAAAGGAGTTAAGCGCTTTTGATAGTCGTTTAAAAAAATATCTTTATGTTTGCAAACTGCATGATTGGTCTCTAAATGATGCATTAACAAAAACGGTTTTGTTTCGCCTTTTGAGAGTATCTCCCCACGTACAAGGCTGAGTGGTTTTAAACAGTCTTTGTCGCTCATGAATAAGAATGCGTACCTTATATAGTCATCGCAGTGCATATGTAGCTTTTTAGTAACCCTGAAAGTAGTAAATAGTAAAAGACCGGTCTATGAGATAACTTTCTAAACCGTTTTTTGTAGGTGAGCAAGTCAAAGGTTCTTTTACTTCTTCCAGAATTTCATAATAAACTATGATGGCGGACCTATACTTTTTCGAGCAAATACACTAGAAGTTTCATGATCTGTATTAATCAATAACGATATTGTTAATTTGTTAGGATTTAGAGGATTGGCAAGGCTTATCTGAAAGTTGTATTTCTCTCACTTGTACAAGCAATTCTACATTTCTACAATTCCTAACAAATCAACAATATCGTGTTTGATTAATAAAGTATATGAACCTTGGAGTGACATGATCGAAACTATTAACCTTTATCATCAAAATTTTTGATTCCAATATTACCGTTGAAAAAATTTTTTGTTTGTCTGACTCCACGGTCGCTCTTGAATTCATTCTCCACAGTTGCGATGGTGCACATTCGTCGTAAATCAGGTTTTCTATATTCAGAAATACATTTTTTGCGCATCATATTGATTTCACTTAGAATCCTGCCGATGTCGATCACATGGTTTGCTTCCTTCCGAATTATGTCATTGTTGTTTATGGTGGGCGGCATCGCCTGCCTTGCATCGCTCCTTTGACACTTACAATCCACTGATTTCGCCTTTTAATTCTTCAAACGTTCTCATCGAGGAACGTTGTGTTTTTTGACCGCTATCGCAATCCCCTCTTAGATTAGAACGATTTCAGAGTCGTTCATCTTTTCCATTAATCATTCGCATTGTCGCTTGGACTCTTGGCTTTGTTCATAACATACAAAATTCGTTTACAGTATACACCGGACCTTTGTCCTGTTTCGAGCTCTATAATGATTTGAACCCTCATTACTGTTTTAAACACTCAACAGAGTCACTTTTTTATTGAGTTGAACGCCATCCAATCCAGATCAGTTTTAAAAAAAGACTATTGGCAAATTGTCTTCCTTTATTAGGGAAGGTATCTTATGGAATGGTGGTCGCCTATCTCCAGCTCTTTTACGCAGTGAAAGTCGATTTACAGATTTGTATATCAATTTTGTTCATTTGAAATACTTCCACGCTGGTGTTGAAATGGTTGATTTTATCGTTAGTCAACTTTTTGGATTGTTTCAAGTAAACAGTCCATTCGTCGAGTTTTGAGTCAGTGCGTGACTTATTGGAAGACTAATCCTACCATCACAGTCTCCTAAGGATCACTCCTCCTTGCCGAGTCACTTAAGCCAAGCTCTTTTTGAGCTAGAGTGTTGGATTTGGTGACCCCTTCTCTACTACCATGTCGCGAGTACGGGGAGCTAAAGTGTTGAAAGCATATTTATGTCTCCTTATATGCGTGGCTACCAAGGCATACCGTCTTGAATTAGTTTCTGATCTGCCAACCGCTCAAGCTAAAGCGCCCTCCCGCTAAACTCTTGTCCTTTACTTTCGCTGTAAATTGTTACTTATCTTTCTTCGTATGTCTTTTTTTGTGTTTAATTTTTGGTCGCGTAAATATTTCCTGGGTTTTCTTATATTAATTAATTTTATTAGTCTCGCTTCTTTTTTCCATTCCGTCCACCATTTGTAGTTATTTTCTCTTCAAAAATGCATTGTTATTTGGTGGACGGTATGTTTCGTTTGTAAATATTAGTATAAAGTAGCTTGTAGGCGTGTAATCCAATTCCCCGCTGTCGTGTGCATAGTATTATCTATGATTAACCGCAATTTAATCTTCAAGTGTCTTGTGTTGCACAGGCTGCACTGTTGTACAGTAAAGTCGTTGTAAACAGACAGGTATTCGTGGTTATGGTGTTTCAGTTTATTACTGGTAAATACTTAAAGGTGCCGCTTTTTTGCATTTGCTCATAATTTATACATCCACTATCTCACCATCTGTGGTTATCGAAACTAATGCACACAAAACAAAGGCATGCTAAATTTTTTTGAATTTTAACCCTTTGAATTATTACCTACTCCGAAGTATCCGAATCAAATTGTGACACCGCTTTACCAGTCGTCTGATAATTCCTCTTATGATTCTTAACAAATTAACGCTAGTTCCTTAAAACACCAAACATTGACTAGATAATTGTCGTAAGTCGTTTTAGCATGCTGAGGAAATATTTTGTATTCCTTTTATACACTCATTGTCTTATTTTATGAACTGTAGTAAAGCTCTTTAAATGGTTTCCAGACCAACCCATTGTAACGTTTCTATTCTGCAGATCTAAGCTTTATTGATGTGTCTGATTTTATGCAATTCCGTTGTATTGTATGTGTGGTTATGGTTGCCTATAATATGGGTATTCTTGTAAATTCCATTAGCGCTTGCTTAATTAGTTGTTATTGTATGGATGTTTTAATGGTATTCGCTCTTTTTTATAGCAGTTGTTGACATGGAGACAACTAACTATGATAATATTCGTTGCGTGTGGGATTATTAATATTACTCTAAAAGATAGAGATTTTTAATTCGGTTAGTGTTATACTATAATTTCCGTTACGGGATTGAAATCCAGCCAGACTGCTACAATATCACTATTTCACCCTTCGACCAACCAAGTACGTAGGAGTTCTACTACGACCTAGTACTTCAAGTACCTGTTAATCCCAAGTACGTCCTAATATTCTTTGGCAATTGTCGAAATATGGCGTATGCTGTGTAATTGTCCTCTCTCTATTTACGCATGCAAAGCTAATCTGGAGTTGGATAGCAATTCGTTTATTCATACCGCCCTATGCGGCTCGTAATGATTGTGGACATCTGCGATTTATCAAGGTTTACATTGACCTTTGCTGATAACTGTTCATATGTTTGCGATCGCAAGTATATCTAGAATCAAGTTTATTAACCTGTACAATAAATTAGTACGTATAATTATTTATAAGGCGAAAGCTGTATAAACACATCTTTTATAATTGAAGATCTTGTATTTAAAGGTAATTATTAATTATTTAATCCACTTTTCCAGCGGATTTATTATTTTAAAGATTGTAAACGTTAACTATGGTACCATCGTGGACGTGGAATAATCTGTAATAAATATAAAATTTATATCCGTGTTAATTGCTATTTACAACTCATTATATGCTATTCAAACTGTCCTTGTTTCAAGCTTCTTTATTTATTGGTTTTTGTAGTGCACTGTGAGTAGTGCTCACAATTATGAGTTTTAGTGTTGGTGAATATTAATGATTCTGTATGAGTAATTAATGTATTGGTCTTAAGCACGGCATTACGTGTTTCGTGGTTTGTTGCAAGGTTAGGGAGATTATTGCTACTTGTTCTATTCTACTCTATTCTATTCTCCCTGACGCCCTATTAAGAAATACCGTCCCGGTTCTTTTAGCCCGTTAGTACCCACGGTCACTCTTCCGGAGCTTAGCTGCTATCGCATTAGGCCTTGGTTAAACCGACTCATATCGTTGACCAAGAATTCTATTCCACCATCCAAATTTTCTAACAGCATTTGGAACTACAGTCAATATTGAGACATTCCAAAAGGGCAATAAATAGGTCGTCTCACCACTTTTCACAATTCTGTATGAAAAGATGCTTCCTATTGACAGTTATTTCAATTTTTGCACTACTAAACAACTTACATAAAACAAAATACAGAATTCAGTGCCCTATGGTATAAAAGCCATGCGCTAGTAATAATTCCCTATTTAATAGGATCTTCCTTAACTACTTGAAAATTTAACTACTTCTAATTCTACGTCCACTTAAGGGAAAATTAAAATCACAAATCTGTACACGCCTTTTCCCTATATTAACATCTATAGTATTGTTTGCAAACACTGTAATCTATAGCGTAGATGATTTAATTTCCTAGCTAAGAACCCATCACAACCATATTCTTCATTACTATCGATATCCGTCAATTTTTCTTGCTATCTTTTATCCAGTTTCAATACGCTTCCTTCCTGAATCCTTTTTTCCAAAATGCCGAAACTGAAACGCCGAAATTCTACACGTGTTTCATCAAGGCGCATTATGCGGAACTAAAATTAGTGATTAGTGTACGGTCTTCCGTTGTTTTTTTCACAAATCTAGGAATGGTGCATGGTGCAGTTTATCGCAACTTAATCTAACAGATGTTTGCAAAGTTAGATTCGAACGAACTTTACGCTCGGATTATTCGGCGCTTCATACTGCTAATGAAACGTTAGATATAATACTGAATTTGTATAGCATTCGTTTGAAATGAAGGTAATGATGGTCCCTAACGTCCGCACACATTACACCAACGCACTTTTTCTTTGGGGTCTTCAAAAGCTGTATTTTTTTCCCATACACATAGTTAAGTACAGTTTCTGTTCCAGAAAATCTAATCGATAATCCACAGTGAAACTCGGTGAAGAACTTTGCCAAAATTCTGTATTCCGCTTGCCGACTAACTTAGTGGGAGATATGTAAGTGTTTGAAGAGGGTCAGGAATACTAATGGGTAGTAAATACTAGTCTCAATTGAGAATTATATTGGTCGCCAACTAATCTCGAAATACGGGGTCTCCTAGAGAAAACACTCGGAAGGAATAACAAGAGGATACCAAAAACCCGATATCAGATAGGTGATTTTAACCTACAATTTACACGAGAAATAATCAGGTACAATAATTTAAAACAACCTAAACTAAATGTATTGATAAGAACACTAATATAACTATATAAAAATGCTAGCTAAAAGAAACTGGTTCCAAAAATCAAAAGTTGAATTACCTGAATATTAGTTACACCTCTAGATAACTGCAATATCTTCATTACATCAGGCTGGCCACTAATGGTATTACATTAGTTGCGAAAAACCAGCGTATTAAACTTTACTTTATTGCATAATAACGTTTTAAGCACAACTACATATAAACATTCTTAAAGAAAAGCCTATATCAAAAATTATTTATCTTAATGAAAGTCGTTTTCGGTTAACAAAACTTCTTTCTAATTTCTTAAAATTATAACAGGAACGTTCTGTGGGTGCATATATAAGTTTACACAGAAAAAAGAGTTTCTTAATTTACGGTTACTGTAGGTAATGCTTTCAGAAAATTCAATGTAGTCATTTGATCAGAGATTTGGTTGTGAATACCTTTAGAAACAACTAAGATCAAGTATCCTGGACTCAATTTGTTTTAACCAGAGCCTGCTGGGACTTCTGGAACTTCAAGAAACATATTCTTAATTTATATACCTCCCCAACCTATTGTTATCTACTGAAGAAAACAAATTCTTTTCTAAAACTAAAATTCACCAACCTGTTGAAATATAATTTCGAATTTTATTGACTAATCGCATAAGTCATTTCGATACCTCATTATTTAAGGATTAACTGTCCCAATGTAGTTTGCATGTTGTGTCTTTCAAAGGTTTATACGAAGTGCTCAACAAAATACCTCTCTATAAGACGATTCGAGAATATTTTCAGTGCAATTCAAAAAAATTAATTAAGACTGCAAATTGAAGTTACTTTTGTCGTTTTTCTCCATCTAACATGGGTAAAATTATCTTACTGAAACATTAACATGAACGAGAAAAAAGAGTTTTACCATTTTGTGTATCACCCTAATTCAGCAAGTGCACCTTCTTTGTTCCAAGACGATGATGTCATATGCGCCAACGTTATACGTAAATAATCAAGACAGAGGAGTCGTAAGGCTGCACCAACTTAGAATACAATTAACAATGACATCACTTCTAACCTTACACCGCCATAATGACTTTGGTACAACCTTTGAATATTAACAATGTAAAATTACAAAAATCATTCTTTTTAGATCAAGAATGTATCTAACCAAAAATTATATTTCTTAAAGCAAATAACCCTAACCTTATTGGTGGATTTACCAATACAGAAACTACTAAAATGAAATTTGATTATAAACGTTTCAAAGGATTTATACTACTCAGCAAATCTTTTATCTCAAATATTATCAAAAGTAGCCTCAAATGTAACAAACCTGCATCCAGACCGCAGGAAATCATTTTCAACATCTACTGTAAAATTATTTACATTGTAATTTGAATATTGTAAAATTATTTTATTAACGTAGTACATCCTGTCATCAGAAACTGAGTTCTAACCCTTTTAAGAATGTCATAGTAGAGATCTATTAGTTCTTACAACCATAAATTTTATATTATATACTGGTTCGAATTTTTTGGGATGCAACGTAATGTTGAACAAGCTCATGATAATCATAGCACACCTGAAGTTGTCACAAAAAAATTTTGATCTCAACTACTCTAAATACTTAAGGTGGCAGTAAAAGTTGCGCAACCTTGTTATGTATTCAATAAAACAGCTGATTTCAATTTAAACATCCTCATTATAGTGTTTATATATCTAGATCTATTTCGTTTAACTTCTTAAGCGTTTAAATTAACTAATCAACATTATGTCTATAGGCATCCTGTAGTAGATAAATAATAATCAGCGCACCCTATAGAGAATACATGAACACTATTTCCCGTTGTTTCCAGCAATCGTACGCTCATAGCACAGTCAGTAAAAGCCATGCAATTTTTGACGAGTTTCAACAACGGTTTTCGATTTTCAGATACTATGAAACCATCCCGATATCTTAAAAAGTATTTTCTTAAATTACTGTACTATCTTCCTCCCCTGCAACGTTATTTCATACAAACAGTTATTGCCGAAGGGTTAATGTGAGTTGCGAGTGGTCAATGCCCTAATAAAACCAATTACTTCTGCCATTCCCCCAATTACAATATAATTATAGCCATCATTTGGATCACGTTTGTGACAAACATCTCAATTACTGGCAGCCCTTTATTGTGCAAAATTGCGGAAAGGCTAAAACGTCTTTGCAACAAACGAAGCAGATATTGACTTCTTAAATTAGGAATGTCTTTGATATTTGTGTATAGTTGGCAGTGAACTAATTAGCTGAAATTTTCGACTAAAACTGTTCCATCTGTAACTTATTAAAGCTTAAAAAGTTATAAACTGAATGGGAATGTGAATAATTTGAATTGCGTAAAATATCATTATATCTATTTTAAAAAATATATACACATATATTAACGTGATAAAGAGGTCAAAAGAGGTCATTTAGCACCACATTGTGTGAGAAAAACCTACCCAAAGCTGAGAAAATTAAAATTTTTCAATATTTATTTTTTCCCTGCGTAATGCGTTTAGTAAGACAAGCTTATTATTCCTTTAGTACATAAGAGAAATTCCATGTAAGGTAACACGTTCTACGCACATACAGTGTTGACATACAATTTAAATACGAAAGCCAATTTAAAAAAGTCTAATCTGTAAAAATACAAGAGCATTCATTTGATTGAAACCCGTTGTGTAAATATTTATTCTCTTGAAAAATACCATTTAAAACAAGTTCTAGCCGGCAAAAACATAAAAACGTCCCTTGAGAAAAAATCCGGTACGTTTCTAAAATGTGAATTCAATAATGCATTCATCCTCTTCAGAAATACCATTTAAATACGTTATTTAATCCAAAACGAAACATACTGCACTTATTCGCCTTCATTTAAACAAACTACTCGTTAGAAAGTTTTCATAAAGTCATAAATCATTTGTAAATAAGCACAGGGCAACTAATTATCGTCCGTGAATGAATAATATAGGTCAATACGTAGAACCCGGTAACACCCGCTAACTATAAACCATATAATATAACAAGTTCTAATGACTATAAAATTATATAAGCTCATAAAACTCTAAGAGGGAGAGAAATAACCAATTATTAGTTTCATTCACTTATAAAAGATTGAAACTTATGATTTCAATAGATTTTAAATTGACAGCTCATTGTTACATATGGGAGGACTAATACCTCCTAAATTATAGTTAGAAAGTTAGAGACCGATGACGTGTTAAAAATTTTATTATAAAAAGACGGTAATTAATGAGTACGATTTAATGAAGATTTGAATATATGTCCTTCGACATTCGATCATTAATAGATACTGAATAGTTTTCTTTATAGAGTACAATGACGATTAATTTATTGCCTCAATATAAATAATAAGTTAATTTGGTGCAAGATCCTCAGCTATTTTAATCTATTAAAAGTAAAAGTACTCTCGAAAACTAATGAAGTATATTTCGACGTATAAAAATTAATTAGTATGAAAATCTAAAAATAATAGAACCAGGAATTTTTCGATACAGTTAATTTTAATAGAAACGATCTTTAGATAGTGATTATAATCAATGACAAGTAGTCATAGAGATTCGAAAACCAGCAAGAATTTGGCGATCCAAAACGCAAGTATACCTTTGCTTTAAACCTAAAAAGACAATTTGTGTATTGTTAAGTTAGATAAAGCTAGAATAAGTATTTTTTGCGAATAGAAAATTACTTGAAGGTGGTTAGTTTTTTTCCTAGCAATGTTGAGGTCACATTTCAAGGTAATAAAAAAATATTCAAATTATGCATAAAAATTTAAAGAAAATTTAGTGACCTACATATGGGATTTTCTAATTATCAAAAAGGATTATGTAAATATTGTATTAATATCTAAGTAGTAATAAAATGTTGTTTCTCTCTCAATTTAAGCTGCAAATTGCATTTATAACCTTTTTATGTCTGTGTGTGTTAGTACATTTCTTAGATAATGTGTGTAAAAGAAGGATGTTTTTGAATGTAAATGAAAATTGTTCAAAAAAATGTTTCTTATAATTATAACTGCAATGTTGAGATTTCATTGTTTTATTTGAGCTGGCAAGAGAAAATGGGCATATTAAGGTAAGAATCCACATCATATCACTTTTATCTTTTCAATTAATAATCACTAGAAGTTTCTTGGACAGGACGGCTGTACCCAAATATTCAGAACTAAGTATATATATATATATATATATATATATATATATATATGATAAAGTGGTTACGAGAGGACATGGAAACCCAAATTCTATAAATTAAACCCGCCCAAGTAGAAAAAAACTGGAAAAGTTGAAATTTTCGAACATTTACTATGCTACTGTGTATAATACAAACGTACTCCTTTACCATTAAAAGACAAAAGCTCTTATTAAGTATATGAATACATTTCCCGTATATAGATATAAAAGCAAAACGAAATATATTTCCGTGTAGACCAAAAAGAACTTGCATGTACTTTTAAAGTACTAGATAGTTTTCCGTGCGTGTAAATAAAGTCCACTTAATAAAACGAGTTTTCATTGCTAAGAAATATAACAGGTTTTTGTTGCATTTATCAACACACTAAATTAATTTTCTGTACACAAAGATGCATTAGAATTCAATTCATTTTTCATGCATAGAATATTTGCTTCATTTATCGTAAAAATACTATATCTATCTTATTACTGTTACAAAGAATAAATAAAGCAATTAAAGCTTTAATTAATTAGTTAAATTGACTTCTGTATAACATTTTAATACACTTTTGTGTTTTAAAATAAATATTAATCCAGAAGCTTTGTAAATAATAAAGAATTATTCAAATACGTCATTCTTTACTAAAAAGTGTTTTAAAGGTCAATACGTAAATAAATGTTTATTTAATGAATTCGGGCGACGAAAAAACGCCCATAAAGTCGATAAGAATTAATCTACAGTTATCCGCAGAAATGCTACGCGCGCATTGACTCCGTGCATTAAACAAAGATACACGACACCTTTTAAGATAAACATAATTCATGGTTTGAGACTAATTAGATCAACGGTGATAGAAGAAATCTGGAATCGTATGGAAAAAGGGACATAGTTATAAATTATATATATTATTATATATCGCCCCCCTTTTGGGTTTAAACCTATATTAAACCGCCCTACTTTGAGTTCCACCTATATTCTACCCTTTATTTTATAAACTTTTAAAATGTGCACACCTAATGCACGCCCCGTACTTGCACCGTTTGGTTGGTTCTTTAATTAATTATTTATTGCAATGCCTCGACTATTTAAGCTCTTAATCTCAGGGTGTTCAAACTACTTATAGTGGGTTCCGTTATAAGTAGATGTGCTAAGTCCAACCAAAGTGCACTCTTTTGTTTTACTACTAAAATTGATACTCTACTTTTGTATATGCCAAATTTTCTAATAAGATCAAAGTTGCTATGTGCCAAATTAAATTACAACCAAAATTTGTATGACTATTTTTGACGTATTAAAGATATATTTTAACACTCACATGGTCTATACTCCGTTGATGCCGTTCTGACTGATGAAACAAAATCCTTGTCACCGTATGCGTCTTCACAATGATGTTCTTGAATTTTCGTGCCGCTTCCAGGTGTCCTTGAATTTTAACTGCTCCCCAATACCTGAAATGATTAACCCAAATTTAGAATTTAGAAAAATCAGTGCTACAACTTCCCTTGTGCTAATCTCCGCTTCGAATCCTTGTTTTCTCTATAAATCCGTCCGCTTCTCCGTATCTAATCCCAATCTACTCGTTCTTGTATCTTTTTGCTCGATGCTCCTGCTACCTTTAAACTGCTCTCCAATATCCAACTTCTTTCCTTTGTATAACCACTCTCGATGACCTTCTAACTTTAATCCGCACTCCAATATCCAACTTCTTTCTATGTATATCCACTCTCGATGTCCTTCTACCTTTAAACCGCTCTCCAATATCACTTCAAATCTGTATAACCACTCTCCAAATCCAATAATTTACCGTCGCACAATCACTACTATTCACTTTATACTTTCGATGCTTGTTTCTTTACCACCTTATTCAATTGAAACTCCTTTTAAAACAACTACTTTTATTTTCTTTTTAAATATCTGTATACAAATTAGCACAGTTATGAAAACACGTCTTTTTACAAAATTGGTTCGAAAATAATCCCCATTGTTTACTCTCTAAGGCGACCATGTTAACTCTCTACTAGCCTACTACATCTTAAAGTTCATAACAAATAACTACGTTCGTGTCGCACATACCAAAGTTCATGTCTTTTATACAATTTCATAATCACATTAAATTCTAATATATGTTCTAAATCTTTACATTCCACCAATCATATTTTACGTTGTTATAACTAATAATTTTGAGTTTACAAATATTGTCCAAAAGTTGATTCTATAGAAAATGAAACCAAAATAAATTATACTTGACCCTGGATGCATGTTGATAGTGAACATTCATAGACGCATCCGGCTTTTGGACGGCAAATGTACTTTCAAAGGCTTTTAAAATTCAAACTCGGTATAAACCCTTGAGCACTGCACATCTTACTACGTCACTTAGTCATTTTAAAATTGCCTTTTGGCACTTAATTTCAACTACTATATTTGAATGGTATTTTAGTATACATAAAATACGGCAAACATACATTTTTTAAGTTTATGTGATCAAATATGTGGATTATTTTTGTTTGGCATATACTACCTTGTACTAAACAACCCTTATAACTCTTAGTAGCTCCCTTAGACATTATATTGGCCCCACTGATTTTGAATGAAATTGGAAATTGCGTCGGCTTTACTCTTTCCTGGTGTGCATAATTTCTAGTTTTATTTAAAATCAAACCCCCTCTTACCTTTCTACACAAACCCCTTTTCGGATTCCTACATATTTTAATTATTCAACCCCTATTTTTAATTCTCAACATGTCAGTCTAACTATGCTACATACTAACCTACCTTATAAACTAAAACAAAACTAAACTTAACGTCGCATGAACTATATAACAACTATTCTACTAAACCCTCTTCCTGTACAACCTTATCTGGGTATAGATTTTCCAAGTGAAAACGCCCACGATATTCCCCTGTCATAGTAGCTAATTCAAATGTATTTCCTTCCGCAAAAATACGCGTAATCTTGTACGGCCCTTCATAAGGAAACAACAACTTCGCGCAAATGTTCCTGTCGCGGTTCGAAACTCTTAACCTTTTCACCACCACCATATCTCCTATTTCAAAAGTCGTCCTTTTTTTGATCCTGCTACACCTTCGCTCGATATCCCTACGCTGCATCCTTTCGATCCTACGTTTAACACTGCCCAACAACTCTGTGATGTCTTGTACCTCGACTTCTTCCCTCCATGGCCTAGCTGGTATAATCCTCCGAATCAATGTTATCGGACACGTTTTTGTAACTGAACTCGGTACACAATTCATGAAATTTTCAATCTGCGGCAGATATCTAACCCATCTATTATGGTGCTCTTGCGTTGCTAACCGTAGATATTTTATTACCTCCCGTATATATCGTTCGCATGGATTTGCTTTCGGATGCCGTATACTGCTAAATGACACCTTAATGTGCGTTCGATTTAACCCGTTCCTAAATCTTTGGTTGTTATAATAAGTTGCGTTGTCTACCAAAATCCTTTCCATTTTCCCTACCTGGCTTCCAAATTCTTTAATCGACTGTAAAGCATGCACCGTGTTGCTTCGCCTTGCCGGAAATAATTTAACAAATTTTGAAAAAACGTCCACCATTACTAATATGTGCCGATACCCCTGTTCACTCGTAATCAGGTTGCTTAAGTAATCAATAGCTACCAATTCCAATGGTTCGCTCACGCTCACACTCATCGGTACATTCTGCAACACCACGTTCTTGTCTTTCCCTAAGATACAAATTTTGCAACGATTAATCCTTTCCTTAACCACTGTGATATCGTTCCGTGCATAAAACGCCTCCCTGAATACCAAAAATGTTTTTCTTATGCCTATATGTCCAAAATTTAAATGAATTTCATCTATAATTTCCACAGCCGCGTCTCTGGATACCACTACTAGCTCTGCCTCACCTATCCTTTTACTACGAACTGCCCTACGATGGTAAATCCACGGTACTCCTCCACATTCTCGCTTGTTAATCTCTCGCGGATCGAGCTCACCTCACTGTGCCTTTGCGTTTCCGTAAGCTTGGCGCTTGTCCATCGACCAACATCCCTGAACTCCTGCAAAGCAACTAAACAATCCTTCACGTCTTTATTCGCTTCCACCTGCGGTCTGCTTAGAAAATCCGCCGTCACATTCTCCTTGCCTGGTTTGTGCTTGATTTCAAAATCGTATTCCTGTAATACTAACGCCCATCTGTACAACCTGCTGTTTAGAAACTCCTTTTTCTTCATAAATGTTACCACTGTGTTGTCGGATTCTATTAAAAATTTGTTACCTAGCAGATAAAAACGCAACTTTTTCACTGCATATACTATCGCCAACATTTCCTTCTCTGCCGTCGCATATCTGGTTTCGCAGTCTTTTAATACCCTCGAAATAAATACAATTGGTACCTCAGCTCCGTCCTGGATCTGCACCAACTCAGCCTCTATCGCATATTTCGACGCATCCGTTCTTAAAATAAATTCGTCTTTGAAATTTGGATATTTTAATGACAACTCTTTATAAAATGCACTTTTAAATCCTGGAACGCCTTCTCTCGATCAGCAGTCCATTTCCATCTTTCATTTTCTTCAATAAACTCACCAACGGCACACACAACTCGGAATATCGCGGTATAAACCGTTTATAATAATTTAGAACCCTAAAATCCTCGCAATCCTTTCACATTCTTTGGTTGAGCAATATTTTTCAACTCGTCCAACCTTTTATTACAAATTTTCATCCCATTCTCACTGATTTCGAACCCTAAATATGTAACTTTGTTCTTGAACAACTCGCATTTCTCCACGTTCAACTTCAAACCCCTTCGTCCAGCCTCTGGATCACCTTTTCTAAATGCTCCAGGTGTTCTTGTTCGTTCCTTGAAAAATCAACAAATCATCCACATAGTGCGAACAGAAACATTCATACTCGTTAAACAGCTTCTGCATGGCCCTTACAAGTGCTGCTGAAGAACTACTTAACCCAAACGGAACTACAGAAAACATGTAAATCTCTCCTTCAATACTAAACCCTGTAAACTTCTTACTGTCTTCATGCAACGGAATTAACCAAAATGAATTTTTAAATCTAATTTGCTGAAAACTTCATCTCGTACACTTTGTACAACAAATTATCCAACCCCTGCGGTTGTTCATACTGCGGTTTCGTAATCGAATTCAACTTCCTCGCATCCAAACAAATCCTTATATCCCTTTTATTTGGTTTAGGAACAATAACTACCGCGTTCACATATTGAGTTTTCGCTGGTTCTATTATTCCATCTCGTAACATCTTGTTAATCTCGGCTTTAACCCTATTTCTAATAGCAAACGGAATTGGATACACCTTTGTATTAAACCCGTTGTCTTCCGTGACCTCTAACTTATGCATATATCGCCTCGCCAATCTTGGCTCTTCATTAAATAACCCTACATATTTATTAAATAATTCTTCTAGCTTCGCCTTTATCTCACTACTCACTTTTCCAATCTGTTCATCCTTAATTAATCTCACAAACATATTACATAATCGTACTTTAACCTGTCTATAATCATTTGTCCTATCCATTCCTAATCCCGACTTATCTATATTATCTCCATTCCTATATTCCTCACTAACCGTAGACACCATCCATAACTTATCTTTATCAAAAATTCGAATCGACCTATCCTTACCATCTATATTCAATCCAAAATCCTCTATAAAGTCCATTCCTAATATGAAATCTATATGCAACCCCTTTGTAATTAAAAATTCTGCCTCTCCTGCATTTTTATCCCCTACAAATATCGGTACACGGATGATCCTATAAATCGTAGTTAACTTTTTATTCATAGCCGACCATAAATTAACCTCATCTATCGCTTCTATTCTTCCTTTTAAAAAATCAGCATGTTTTATCACCACCCTCTCATCTACCAGCGACAACTGTGAACCACTATCAACTAAAGCAACATATAAACACTCATTTAAACTAATATTAATGAACAAAAGGTTCTTTTTATTCAAATTATAATTATTTAACAACAAGTCTTTTAAACTATAAACCACGTCGACCTTTAATCCTATACATTCATTCTTCCAAAATTTTGCGTTTTTTTTGTTTTTTTTTGAGGGTGTCTCGTGTATCTACACCACTTCAATTTGATCCGTGTCCTGAGTCCTTGCGCTGGTCGTTATGTGGTGGACGTTGGCGTCCCTATCCGTCCGGCTATATCCGTGCTGGGTTCCTCTTCCCGTCGTCCGGCCGTCATCCGCGTTGTCGTCGTGCGGGTGCCTGTTTTGTCTTTGTAAGTCGCTCTCCCGGTGTTCCCTATTGTAGTATGGTCTCCTGTTTCCGTCGTGTCCCCAGTGATTTCGGGGTCCGTGGTTAAAATAGTCCTGTCGGTAGCTGGGTCGATGTTCGTGATGGAAATTGTCCTGTCTATGGTTGGGTCGCTGTTCGTGGTACATATGTCGTCGGTTGTCATCCCTATAACCCCGGTTTTGATCCCAATGACTAGTCCGTATTTTTGCCTCCAGTGCCGTTGCTAAATCGAAGTTTGTCATGACGCCTAAAAATTTCCGTAGGGTTTTTACATTTAGTACCACTTGTCCTGTGAGTAGTAATACCATGTCGTCCGCGCCCAATTTCGGTGTCAAGTGCTGTGTCTGTCCCTGCAATTGTACCCGTGTAATTTTAGTCTCATCTACGCGGTCTACGTTGTCTTGTAATTCCGTCCTTCGTTCGTCCTCTGTCCGCGACTCTTCGATTTTGTCCGTTAGGTCCGTTTGTAGTTCCGTATGTGTTTCTGCAGTCTGGTCTGTTAACTCCGTTTGTTTCTCCGTGTGTGATGTCTTTACCTCTGTCCGCGACTGTTCGGTTTTGTCTGTTAGGTCCGTTTCTTGTTCCGTGCATGTCGTCTTAATATCTGTCCGCCATTCGTCAATTAGGTTCATCATTTCCGTGTGTGCTTCTTTTTGTTCCTTACGTAAAGATTCAATTTTGTCTTGCATACCCATTAGGAATCTCATAATGTCCTGGTAACTGACTGTTTCTGCTACTCTAACCTCCGGCGCCGTCGCCTGGTCCACGTCCCTGTCTAACACCTCCGGGTCTATCTGCCTCACCTCCATCTCCTGGATGTCTCCCCCTGCATCTAACTCTATGTCCTGCGTCCTAATTTCATCGTTTAGTGTCGTGATTTCTGCTTCAATTCCGTATATCGGTCCCGATCTCGTAATCCGTTTCATTGCTGGGTCCGTCATCTCTGCAGCCTGTCTTTGAACTCGTATGCCTGAAAATATCTAACTACGGGCCCCACCTAATCTCAAGCTCCCGTATCCTACTACTATTTCTGTCTAATTTCAACTCAATCTAGCCTTTTTTCGAGCCCCACGTTGGGCGCCACATATTATATATCGCCCCCCTTTTGGGTTTAAACCTATATTAAACCGCCCTACTTTGAGTTCCACCTATATTCTACCCTTTATTTTATAAACTTTTAAAATGTGCACACCTAATGCACGCCCCGTACTTGCACCGTTTGGTTGGTTCTTTAATTAATTATTTATTGCAATGCCTCGACTATTTAAGCTCTTAATCTCAGGGTGTTCAAACTACTTATAGTGGGTTCCGTTATAAGTAGATGTGCTAAGTCCAACCAAAGTGCACTCTTTTGTTTTACTACTAAAATTGATACTCTACTTTTGTATATGCCAAATTTTCTAATAAGATCAAAGTTGCTATGTGCCAAATTAAATTACAACCAAAATTTGTATGACTATTTTTGACGTATTAAAGATATATTTTAACACTCACCTGGTCTATACTCCGTTGATGCCGTTCTGACTGCTGGCACAAAATCCTTGTCACCGTATGCGTCTTCACAATGATGTTCTTGAATTTTCGTGCCGCTTCCAGGTGTCCTTGAATTTTAACTGCTCCCCAATACCTGAAATGATTAACCCAAATTTAGAATTTAGAAAAATCAGTGCTACAACTTCCCTTGTGCTAATCTCCGCTTCGAATCCTTGTTTTCTCTATAAATCCGTCCGCTTCTCCGTATCTAATCCGAATCTACTCGTTCCTGTATCTTTTTGCTCGATGCTCCTGCTACCTTTAAACTGCTCTCCAATATCCAACTTCTTTCCTTTGTATAACCACTCTCGATGACCTTCTAACTTTAATCCGCACTCCAATATCCAACTTCTTTCTATGTATATCCACTCTCGATGTCCTTCTACCTTTAAACCGCTCTCCAATATCACTTCAAATCTGTATAACCACTCTCCAAATCCAATAATTTACCGTCGCACAATCACTACTATTCACTTTATACTTTCGATGCTTGTTTCTTTACCACCTTATTCAATTGAAACTCCTTTTAAAACAACTACTTTTATTTTCTTTTTAAATATCTGTATACAAATTAGCACAGTTATGAAAACACGTCTTTTTACAAAATTGGTTCGAAAATAATCCCCATTGTTCACTCTCTAAGGCGACCATGTTAACTCTCCACTAGCCTACTACATCTTAAAGTTCATAACAAATAACTACGTTCGTGTCGCACATACCAAAGTTCATGTCCTTTATACAATTTCATAATCACATTAAATTCTAATATATGTCCTAAATCTTTACATTCCACCAATCATATTTTACGTTGTTATAACTAATAATTTTGAGTTTACAAATATTGTCCAAAAGTTGATTTTATAGAAAATGAAACCAAAATAAATTATACTTGACCCTGGATGCATGTTGATAGTGAACATTCATAGACGCATCCGGCTTTTGGACGGCAAATGTACTTTCAAAGGCTTTTAAAATTCAAACTCGGTATAAACCCTTGAGCACTGCACATCTTACTACGTCACTTAGTCATTTTAAAATTGCCTTTTGGCACTTAATTTCAACTACTATATTTGAATGGTATTTTAGTATACATAAAATACGGCAAACATACATTTTAAGTTTATGTGATCAAATATGTGGATTATTTTTGTTTGGCATATACTACCTTGTACTAAACAACCCTTATAACTCTTAGTAGCTCCCTTAGACATTATAATATATATATATATATATATATATATATATATATATATATATATATAAGACCAGAACTTGATTAGATATTCATTCTAAGTTCGCGATTTGTTTCCAAGCAACATGTAAGATTTAAGATGTAAGATTCAAGAGTCATTTATTTGCGTTTTGCCAGGTAACATGTAAGAATAGAGATTTAGTATTCGGCGAAATTAAGATTAAATTTGCAATTATTCACCAAGTAACATGTAGCGATGAGTAAAGATTTTACTAACAGCAAATAAGAAACTGTTGGAAGGAGTATTTTAAGACGCTGTATGGTGGTAGCAAGAAGGATACAGACAAATGACTGGGTTAATGGTGAAGAGAGTAGTAAAGTACTGATAACAGTACAGTACAGAATTCGAATGCAGTGTAAATGAAGTCTGGAAGACGGTAAAAGCTCTGAAAAGTGGCAAAGCAGCAGGTACATAGGGAATAACAAGTGAAATGCTTAAGTATAGGTTCAGGGTGCTGACTGAACGTTTGTGCAAACTGATTGAGTTGTGTATAGAACAAGCGAAAATGCCTGAAGATTGGAAAAGTGCGATCATTATCCCTTTGCACAAAGGTAAAGGCAACAAGTATGAATGCAAAAATTATCATGGGATAAGTCTGTTGAGTGCACCCAGTAAAGTGTATGGAAAAATTGTAAGTGAGAGAATTTGCAAGAGAACGCAAAGCAAAATTTAGAACGTTCAATGTGGTTTTATGCATGGAAGAGGATGTGCGGATCAAATGTTTACAATGCAACAAAATGTCGAAAGGTGTATCCTTGCCAGAAACAAAATGTATGCAGCATTTGTGGATCTGGAAAAAGCGTATTACTCTGTGAACAGAAGTGAATTATGGAAGGAACTGCGGGAATACGGTGTAAGCAGGTGCTTGATAAAATCTATTAAAGCGATGTACGAAGGCGGTGGAGCATGTGTACGTGTGAATGACTACATGGGGCAATATTTTGACATTGTGGAAGGTGTAAGACAGAGCTGTGTGATGCCTGCGTGGCTGTTTAATGTATTTATGGATGAATGTATCAGCCGGGCTTGCGAAGGAATGGAAGGAGCGAAAACTGGTGAAACAAACAACAGTGTGCTGTTGTATGCGGAGACGCAGTACTGTTGGCTAAATCGTCACAAAATTGTCAACGAATGCTTGACAGGTTGTCGGCGGCGTGTGAAAATATGCAATTGAAAGTGAATGCAAATAAGACAAAAGTAATAATTGTTGACAGAGATGTCAGAATTGATAGACTTTGTAATTAGAATAGACAATGACACAATAGAGAAATTGAATGACTTCGTGTACCTTGGTAGAAAGTTTTTGAGTAATGGAAAGCTGGATGGTGAAATAGAAGGAAGAGCAAGTGCTGGAAGAAAAGTGTTTGGAAGTATGTGGGCAGTGAACAGGAATGAAGGATAGAATATAAATGCAAAGCTGGCCATATACAACAGTATGTTTGTGCCAACCGTTCTGTAAAAGAGCGAAACTTGGGTCTGGCAGAAGAAGCATGTTTGTCGTATAAATGCTGCAGTAATGAAGTTCCTATAAAGTGTGCGTAAAACATTGAGAGACAAGGTGTCAAGTAAATGAGCCAGAGCAAGGTGGGGTTCAAATGACCCATAAGGAGTTGAGCGAGCGAAGCACACTTAGATAGTTTGGAACTGTAGAAAGAATGAATGAGGATATACTTACCAAACGCATATGTGCAAGCAAGATATCTAGTAGAGTTGCAAGTGGCAGACCGCGTAAAAGATGATTGGATGTAGTAGAGGAGGTTTTGAAAGAACGACAGGTGAGAAGTCTGAGGAACAAAAGAGCATGCCAGTAGCAATGTATAAATGTCGCAGTGGCAAAGGATTTGTGTAGGGGCTGAGGGATGTGGAAAAAGATTGTGATTGGCGCTGGGAGTAGAACTAGTGTAGTAGTCTAGGGATATACTTTACATATTCTTCGACAAAGAGGTGCTAGGTTTGGTTACCCCAACAGGGAATACCGTGATTGGTATATCATATGATGATAATGAGATGATATATGATACCTAACTAAGCGTATGATATAATAAGTACCAAGGAAATCTGTATTCGGGAATAATATTTGCATTAATATATAAAAACGTGCAATAAATAAACATACAATGCCAACGGTTTCAAAGTTGAACTACGCTTGCAAAGGATACGGTGGGTTTCACATACGGGAGCGTGATTTCCTGCCATTACGACCTAGGCAAACGGGATAAGAAACTTGTGAGTTTGCCCTACTATTAGTTTGGAATTCGTTTTATGTTAAGGGAGCTGCTGTTTGTTAGATAACCCAAATAGCTGATAATAGAAAGCTGCCGTTTGTTGAATAACCCAAATAGCTGGTAATAGAAAGATTAATATTGCTGGACACGTTTAAATTTATGCAAATCGTGAGGAGAATTAGTTTTTATGTTGATGACTTAAAATTATGTACATGTGAATTCTATAAATGATAAATGTTTCGTACTCATGTAATAAAAAATTAACAAATCACGAAAATAATTATTTTGTTGAACTACATTAACGACCTAGTTCATAATAAAAGTAAGCTTTATGTGTAAGGTTTTTAATAAACACTGGAATGGTTAACGAAAAGGTTGGTATTGCGCTGTTCTTCGATATATTGTTATAACGAGCATTTCCAGAAATGGAATTTAAAATGTGAAATAGATCAATCTTGGAAACCAGAACAATCGCATAGTAGATTAGTTATGGTTACGGAGTTTTTTTAGGATTCCGGTTGATACCGCCTGGCTTGTTGGATGTTACATTAGGTTTGTTTTTCTTTTAGGTTAATGTAATTGTATTTATAATTCGGAAAGTTATTGTTAGTAGAGTTTAAACTTAAATGAATTTTTATATAAAGTTATTTATAATATAGGAAAATTAAGTACATTTGTAAAAGAATAACCAGTTACATATGTGTTGGAGTCGTAGTTGGGAGAGGTCCTAAGTTGGAGAATTTCTATAATTATGACTAAACCAAATAAGTGTTTTAAGATAGTTTAGTGAAAAATATATTATAATAAGATAAATTTAGGAAGCCAGAAGCAAAGGACAACTATTCAACATAACCGTCTTCCGCGTAGAGATTGCTGAGATATGACGGTTTGGAGACATTTCATTATGGCTATTGGGTATAGAAAAAGCCTTTCTAGGTAAGTGAACATTGTAATGTATTTTAATCATTTCAAGTAGGTTTTTTTAATTTTTTTGGTTTATTTTATTATTTCTTTAATTCTGTCGCTACCACTGTTATGCTGATGATGTCCAATTGTATCATCACTTTAATCCGAACAATGTCATTCAGGCATTTACCGAAGTTAACAATGATCTAGCTAGAATTCTTGAGTGGGGTGCATGTATGAACTTCACCATAAATCCAGTAAAATGTCAAGCAATCTTCCTGGGGACGCAAAAAATGTTACACAAACTTAACCTTGATGATGTTCCTCCTCTATTGCTAGACAAATCAATTATCACCATTTCTTCTACCGTTAAAAATCTTGGAATCCTTTTAGATTCTAATTTAACTTGGCGCGCTCAAATATCTGACGTCTGCAAAAAAGTTTTTTTAACTCTTCACACACTTAAGCGACTAAAGCGTTTTTTACCACTTAAACTCAAACAGATGCTAGTTCCAGCTATTATACTACCTCATTTCGATTATTGTGACTTAATCTATACAAATTTATGTTCAGACCTTCGTATGCGTTTACAGCGCGTACAAAATACATGCATTCGTTATATTTTTGATTTAAAGTATTACGCCAGAGTTAGCATTTTCTACTCTCGATTAAATTGGCTTAAGCTTGATGAAAGACGTAAACTTCACCTAGCTATTTTTATTTATAAACTACTGATACAACAGTCGCCGTCATATTTATCATCTCAGTTTTCCTTACTTTCAAGCAGGACTTACAATACCAGGCAAGTGGATGTACTATCTATTCCTATCCACCATTCTCAAATGTACCACTCTTCGTTCCTGGTCACAGGTTCGCTTCTCTGGAACTCTATTCCACAAAATATTAGGAACGCCCAGTCAAAAACAAAATTCCGTGAATTATTGTATGATTATCTCATCAAAGACACTAACAGTCGTTCATGAATTTGCTAAAACTCTACGGTCTACCTTGTTTCTACCTGATGCGAATGCATGCGTGAATGTGAACGTGTGTGTGTGTGTGTGTGTGTATGTGTGTGTTTTGTGTAGTATAGTTTGTTTATGCATGTATTATACTTTGTGTATTTTTCATGTCTGCCTTGTGATTTTTTTTTTTTTTTTCATTTAATGCAATATTATATATAAATATGTACAAACAGGCTATAAGTTAGATGTAAGACAGGGCCGTTTGGCCCTAATCTCGCTTATCGCTTGCATTCAAATAATTGATTTTGAAATAATAAAGTCGATAAATAATAAATAAATAAATAATAAAACTTAATCCCGCACCGCTGTAGTTAAACAATGCATCCTTAAACTGCTATGAGGTCCCAGCCAATTCAAAGCATATCTAAATTTATAATGTACCGCTCATTTTAGTTGTAACATTATTTTTGGCACCCAACTTCCTCTTTTGACAGGGTTAGTTTTTTTTTCATTGTGATCGGACTTTTTCTCGTTAGAGCAACGTTTTATCGCAAAGTAACGCATTAAAATGCGATGTTTAGAAAAAATGCAGGTCCTAAGTAATGTTAAGCAAAAATTCCTTCTGCAAAATATGCGCATCGTTAGAATATTTATACGCAACTGCCAAATATTCCAATAAATAAACGCATTAGTATAAATAAAGACGAGTGTTCGTATATTAGATGAATAGCGAATTGCTTTATAAAAATAAAGCAAGAATGATCTTAATATACTAGAAGTTACAAAGGAACTGTACAAGACACTGACCAAGATTTAACTGTATAAGTAGCGACACTAGCGTTTACATGATAAAATGAGTTTGTAAAGTGGACTTTAACAAAGTATTAATATTGCAAAAAAAGGTTCTATAAAGTGTTGAAGTTCGAGCAATAAACGACTGCGTAAAGCAATGATTCTTGTTGCTGATTGATCAAAATATCAAATTTGCGATAGAACTTAGAAAACATTGATAAAGATGATTCGATGTCACCTATTTATTATAATCTCCTCCGGCAAGAGAAAACGCTTTCAAAAGAGTATTTTAGGCAACAATACCAAGTTTGTATGCAGTAAGCAATGTACGGTTTATATAAATAAACAAAAAGTTTTTAAGATTTGTTTTAATAGTTTTAAAGAATTCGTGTTTCTAACACCATAGATTGAGTTCCATGGCATCGAAAAATTAAATGGAATCTTGCTCACCACAACTTTAGTATCAAATTACTTACGAAGTTCCAGCTCCTTGCTTGTTTGTTCTTATGAGTTAAAAGGTTGTTTACAGAGATAGCATTCAGCAAGTTATTTATTAATGTCGTTAAATCCCTATCATTATCATATACTTAAAATCTAAATCCTAACTAACCTACATAAATCCTAACTTAAATTCTAGAAAATGTCATGTAAAATGTCCAGGCGTCGCCGTGGATCAATGTAGTAAGCGTAAGACTACGGATCCCAAGGTCCCGGGTTCAAATCCCGACACGGCCGACTGCTTGAAAAATGGCAGGTGAGCATTTTTCACAAAAATTACGCCCTCGTTCGGATGAGAGGTTAAATGGAGGTCCCGTGTGTGAGTGTTGTCACGCACGTTAAAGATCCCTACCTTGCCTAAAACGGCAAGGGTTCGGCAAAATTCTAAATTTCCAGGCAACAAAAAACTCGCCACCTGGCCAATGTAGTACCTACAGGTGGAGCATTGGAAATGTAAATGAACTGTAAAATGTCCAACTAAGAAAAACTGCGATGCAAATGTATCATAAATATTAGTACCTATAGAACTATACACCCCTAAATCGAAACCAATGTTTAGTACGGAAAACAACCTCAGCAAATGCTCATTTATACCCAAGTAGCTGTTATGGCAAGGAGTAAATCAAGACATATCACATTCTTAAGTACACTTAATTACTTACAGAAAATAACAAGGAAGTCTGTTGCGGGTGAAAGCGACATCACGTTATAAATTTGGATTTTGCTCAGAAGGGGCGGGAACACCGTAACAAATCTAAGGATGAACCGACTAACTAGAGTGATTCGAGTAGTCAAAAAATACGTTACAATAACCACCCATCTTAAATGCTTTACTTTTTGACCTAACTAAGCGGCACCAAACCGTCTTGTCTTGCAATCCTTTCGATATCCACCCTACACGCATACGGTTATTCCAATTAGGTCTCTGATTCCACCTTTCTAGATCTGGCACACCATACTTTACCTTTTTTTTACAATACCTTAAAAAACTTATTAAGTTTTATGATATCAAATAAATTTTTATAATATAGGGCCTCTAAAAACATTGGAAAAGCTCAATCTTCATCAGGATTTTAACACTAGAATGGCTGGATATCCGTTCACAATATTTATTTGTCTTTGCCTATTTGATCGATAAGTCCAAATAAAATTTCACCTAACCTTAACCTCTGTTTATAATAAATAACTACCATGAGAATACAAATACTTTCCTTAAAAAACCTAATTTCATAATATCACACTGACCAGGTATTATTTAAAAAAAAAACCTTAACAGAAAGCTTAATACTACCATTAACACGCCGAATTTCCAAAGTTTTACAAATAATTGTAGCAAAATTGGTAAGCAAAGGTGTCGATCAATACAGCCTGTTTAGGTTTCCAATTCACATAAAACGAAGAAAAATTCACTTTTCAAAGCGGGGGAACACGTACGCTTCAACCCTTTGACTTCTATATGATCTTATAGTTATTACGTTACGGACTTTTATTTAACTGACGCGACAGTAAAATCCACAAGCCCGTTGATATCTAAAGTATCTTAAAGGCGTAGCAAGCTCTAAACCATTTAACGCTAATATCCAAAACAGAAATTTGAAACTTTGCTACGGGTATTTTAGATATTGTCGCCAAGATGCGATGAACATTAGCGACCGTATCCAAGAAGAGAACCGTGATCTAGTCTCAATGTAGAAATTGTAATAAAAAGCTAGAATGTTAATGGCTCCTTTCGAGTCTTTTTACTTCTTACAAATTTGCCGAGAAGCGGTAGTTCTTTCATGAAGCAGAAGCATTTTATTGTAAAGAAGCGTAAATGACAAAAGAGTTTCCTTTTTAGCCTTCATGATCTAATTAAGTTTATGACGCATTTCAGAATACCATTGTTTTCTAACCTCTGCCGAAATATTTACTCTATAAGACTGTGTGATTGATGATGTTGTAGGCTCTTTTCTTAATAGAAGGTTAATGGATGACACCTTCGGCGACTACGCGTAAAGCTTAAATTCAATCAGTTGGCTTTATTGGCATTTTTGCGATATTTACTTTGTAGTAGCTTGTGAACTACCTCCTTTGTGTTTAATTTATCCAACTTCATTCATTGCCAAAGCAAACATTTTCACAGTTACAGCAAGAACTCTCAGCAAATTAAATAGATGTATCCTTAGCTATGCCAGATATCGGCGATAAAAACAAAAAGAAAATACACAAAATGAAAACTTATTAATCCTTAAAATTTGACCGGATTTTATTGCAATTTCACTCGACTTCGAGTGATTTGATAAATTTTCCTATTTATTTGCTGCCACTGCAAAGCAACAATGCAATACGGCCATAACAGAATCAATCATTGTGACTATCAAACGGCCTCTTCGAACACAGAGACGCGCCGTGATACATTCTTTTGAAGTGTTTATAATCATATTTCATTTTAATAGATTCTGAATTAGTAAATCTCAGCAATAAGGTTAAGTTATTTCCTCTTAAGAAATACAATTTTAGGTTACATGCATTCTTGATCTAAGAGAGGATTCTATTTGTATCTTATATTGTTCATACTCAAAGTTGTAAAATTCATCATGACTACTTTGTATAAAATTATTATAGTTTTATGATTCACCTGTTTTGTTTAATAATATATACCACTGACGCAAAGGACTTCATCGTCTAAGTATGAAGGCGTTCACAGGCAAATTTGTGCTGATACAGAAATTTAAGAAGTCACTATCTTTGGGTTTAGTTGACTTTTCCGTAAGTTAATTTCACACATATGTTAGCTAGATAAAACGACACAAACCTAACTTCAATGTGGAGACTTAATTAATCTGTCCGAAAATTGCTGAAGATGTCTCGAATTACTTTATGTAGGGAATATCCGTGTCTTATAGAGAACTTGTATTTACCATCAAAACAATCAACATGTAACCTGAGTAAGTAAATCACCTCGAAGGAAAGGTATCGAGCAGACTGATAGTAGCCAGTACAGTTCGGATAATACTCTACCAAACTGGTTGCTTTTAATTTTAGGGGAACTTTGGTAACCGAATCGACTTTATGCTAAATATAAGTATGCTGAGAATTTCCAGTGCTAGTCTTAGAGGCCAAAAATGAATCAAGGTTTCTTTCATGATTAAAGTAAAAACTAAAACTCTAAACCACGTTTAGATATCAAATCAGTTCTCGTTTGGTGCTGTATTCCTCCGCGAATATGGCTTTAAATGAAAACCAAAAGATGTTTTGTAAGATAAATTACAACACCTGAATTAGACACAGGTAAATAATATTCCCTACGTACAAGTATAATTCATTTTCATTTGAAAACCTACAGATTACAAGCATGTCAGTTATTTCAAATCGGAAAGTAT
Organism: Platerodrilus igneus; assembly: GCA_036346225.1. NCBI lineage: Eukaryota > Metazoa > Arthropoda > Insecta > Coleoptera > Lycidae > Platerodrilus > Platerodrilus igneus. The sequence goes on from JARFIW010000791.1 coordinate 13,322,496, forward strand.
TCATATTAAACCAGCTATTATATATAATTGTCATATGTTATTTTATACACAAATATATATTAAAGGAAATTTTTCAAATAGTTTATATTGAAAATTACTGCATAAATTAATGCAAATATATGTGACCGTAGTAAAATTTGCTATAACTTAATTTATATAAACATTGAACATTTATTTCAACAACTGAGTCATTAATTTATTTCATAATAAATGCGGACCCATATTCACACTCAATTTCAGTAGATGCAGAAAGCTGGAACTGGCGTAATTTTTGCTCTTTGAAGCACACAAAACGCCATAAGGAGGGGTGGTTCTCTACTTGGAGGATCCTCCGGGTGAACTTTGTCGCCGCAGCGCCACCAAATTAACCTAGGTCAGCTCTACTGTTTTTAAATCAATTTTAAGCCCCACCATCCCTAATCCAAAAATCGGTAACCCAACTCCTAAAATTTGCGAGATAACTCTCGGTGCCTAACGGTTCCGCACGACTTTCAAATTCTCATCTTAAATTTTTATCTTAAGCTCAACCCTTATCGAGTTACAACCCCCAAAACCCCAATTTTATAGCTATTTTATTTATAAACATTTCTTTAATGCGTAATGTATTGAATGAGTATAAAATTTTCTTGAAGGTCTAAACCCGACATTAATTTTATTCAAAACCAACCCCTTGCCAAGTTAAATCCACAAACCCCAAATTTTATAACTTTTTTATTTATAAACATTTTCTAAACGCGTATGACATCGGATATGCTTAAATTTTCTTGGAAGTCCAAACCCGACATTAATTTCTTCTAGCAAATTGCAACCTCAAAGTCCAATTTTATAACTATTTTATTTATAAACATTTTCTAAACGCATAAGATATCGGATATGCTTAAATTTTCGTAGAAGTCCCAATCTGATATTAATATTAATCTAAGACTAACCCTTACAACCACCAAACCCAAATTTTATAACTCTTTATTTATAAACGGTTTCTAATCGTGTATGGTAATACCGATTTAATTGTTGTTAGAAGTCCGAGTCTACCATTAATTTAACCTTAGACCAACCCGATTAAAAAACTTGGTGTAAACAAAAAAGTAGTACACATTCTTTTAAAACAATTCTATATAATTATAAATATATAGAGTACGGTTGCCATCTATTTTCATACATATATATTTTTACACACAGGAATTTTCTGACGTAATTTAACTATAAAATTTAAATTTTCATTTTGGTATTGCAGGGTATTTTTCTTCATTCCAGTGGACCTTCACAGCGGGTTGTACTTATTAATGTTAACTTTTAAGTAAAGCACTTTCTCCAAAGACCATCCCGACCCGAAGTGCTCAAATTCTTCTGCCTTTTGCCGCATAACCTCGCAGACGTTTTCGTACTCGATTCGAAGATTGTTACCAGATGTTATGATCGCATTTTTGTGATAAACAATTTTACATCGGTAGTCTCCTGACCAATATTCGTTTTGGTGCACGCACCGTAAAGTTCACAATTGATCTTTACAGCCGTATGGTCCTTTAATTTTTCGCCGACTGTAACGAATATATATTCTGTAGCACTATTTTTGGAAGAATCACATCTGCGCAATTTTAGTCTGTGGTATTTGATTCTTGTATTTAATACTGTTATATCTGAAAGAAACAATTCCACAATGGAACAGGAAATCATAACCGTTTAATTAACTTAAATGCTTTACCCAGAAATATTTAATAATAATATACGCTCAGAAAACATATTTAAAAGGGATCTAGTCGTTTGTGTTACCTAACCCACAGGCGGATTATGTCTTTTCAGTCGTTAAAATTAGGATAGCGCTTGCGTGAATACGGTCACGAGGTGACGCGCAAAGCAGATGAGCCGTCCCGTAGTTGTACGGTACGAATAACGAAGTTAGCCATTTGTATTTGAGAATGTAGTCCAGACTGCATCGTATACAGATAGGCTTCCAAGATTTTCATAAGTGGGGCCTCAGAATAGGCGTGCCGAGATAGAGACAGGAGGGCTGGTCGTCTTAGGACACGGAAGATTCATTCCTGTGACTCCGGCAAGGCACTAAACCACGCTTCTTCTTGAAATGGTTCGAGTCGGTATTTGTTTACGGTGAGATCGCATTATTCAAATAATTTAATACTAATGTAAAAATCTTTATTTCCTTAGCGCATGAAGTATCGAGAAATACATATAAAGAGATTGGGACAATGTTCGTTTGTTAAGAAATTACAGCTGTTGTTCGATGTTTTGTTGCAACAAATTAGTAAGCAGATACCAGAAAACGTGCATCGCAGATCGATAACTAGGGGTAACAGCTTCATTAAAAACAGGTATCAAACCTTTCTTTTATGTTTGTGAGACCTTGAATGTGCTCACATAAATTGTAGTCGAAAATTGTTTAATTATACTAAATTCTGTACACGAAGAACAACGTGGAATATAATTGTTAAGAAATACTATTAAAATAATTTTGCAAGACACGCGGAGCATTCACATGTTCAAATGTTGAGATTCTAAAGTCCATTTCCTGTTTTTTAAAAGTTCATTACAGATGTCAAGTTTTAATGAGGTCTTTATATTTAAATAAGTTGAAATGTTATTTATCCAAGTTAGCTGCACGTGATTTACATTTTTTAAAGAAATAAATTAAACTTATATGAAATTCTTGTAAACCAATAAACAGATCTGAGTATTTGGTATTAGAAATTTTGTTATAAAATATCATTAAAATTAAGGTCTTGTTATGTCAAGGCAGAGTTATAAAGAATCCAATTTTATTATTCCAAATTTGTAATCATATTCAAAAAAAAAAACGAAAAGAGAGAAACTATATTAAATTTCATTTTTGGACTCAAATGTTTTATTCTATTCACAATTAATTTTTACAATTTTTTTAAAGAAAATAAGTTTTTGAATAATGAAATTAGACAACGCTGAAGTAATTTAAAAACACAGATATGCTACAACTGATTTGTCCTAGGTATTCATTTTTGATTCAAATATCTTTGGTGTGGTAATCTTAACATTATCCACCTGTAATTATTAGTATGCTTTTTTATTAGAAAGCACAAACAGTGTCTTTTTAATAGAGAATTTGTTGTGTACTTTTCTTTCAGGATCATCGAGATTGAAAAGGTTGTAAGTATGCTCCAGAGGTTTCCAGATGTGTTAGTTCATTAAGTTGTAAGTTTTTTATGGTGCTTATATCCCATGAGTTTCTGTATCTTCTCATAGGTGTATTGAATTTCTTGTGTTATCATCCATATAGATACAGTGGCGCTCAATCCCCCTTTTTTTTTATGTTAGCTTATTGTAGAGTTTAGACCATCCCCACGCCCTTTCTCATTGCTCAGCCTTGGGGTAATTCCTAGACTTAGCCGCGAACAAGTAAAACTTCACTTGTATCCAACGAGTGGAAGCAAAAAAAGGTTACACGACTAAACGAAGAAATCGATGCTTCTGCTTGAGCAGAAACTCTGATACCCCATCGACAGTGTCGACGTTGTTTATGCGGTAGCAGGCCATACGGTTTTTAAACGCTGTGCTAACTATTTCCACCACGTTGTCTCTCTCCCTAGCAGTAGCTGCTGCACTCTTATGCCTATTGTTCTGTAGATGATCAGTGTACGCAGATTTTGTCACATCTATATGGCACACATTGCACCGGACAGCAACTCGTTCTTGTTTGGAAGACGTTTTTTCTACTGCCTGTGGAGATTGACGTTTAAGCACCGATGCCATCGAGGTCACCCCGTGCTTCTTAACATGACGCCTCCGTAAATTCTGCATTCTGGTAAAGATAATGCCTCATGATTCACAATTTAAGTTCTTTGTTACTGGTTTGACTGAACACTTAAGCCACGATGGGCTTGTACCATGCTGTTATACCTGGTGCCGCTTGAAAGCATCTCTCCTGGTAAAGTAGGCGTGACAGTGTTCGCATTTAAAAACGCTTGTAGATACCATTTTAGTACAGAACAAAATCCGCACTATAAGACTTACGTGAAACTTATAAGCGAACTAAATTATAACTAAAGAGTTTACTCTTGTGTACCTGCTTTATGTACCCTATAGAACGCAAACCGAAGGTTTCTGAAGACACCGAACGAAGTTTAGGATTAAGCGGGAACTAAATGGGGTCATCTTTTTCAGATCCCTGCCGCTCTTCAAGTACATTTAACACAAATGATTGCGCCCGGTTCGCGTCGTCCATGTTGCGAATGCTCACATCCAAAACAGCTAATTTCTTTATAAAAATTTGCTTGTTGTATATTAGTATCCTTGTACAGCTAGAATGAAAGTAAATTCTTGAATGTGCAAACTTGGAATAAGCCCTCGTTTATGTACCAAAGTAAGTCAACTTTCTTAATCCAGCTTCTACCATTTCCTAACCAGGGTACCAGTAGTTTCCGACCACGGTTTCGCTTCCGTATAATTTTTTCTATGAGATACGTGTCCGGACGGGGATTCCCATGATAAAAGTTTTCTTCGATTATGCATGATTAACATACACAACAAAAGTTTTCTTAGAATAACCAACATTTCTTACATTCCAGAAGTATGACCTATCAAATTAGTGTAGAATTTTCTCATCTGCCCGAATTCGAAAGAACTTTTTAAATCGATCCACTCACCGAGGAATTGCCCCTGCATTTTAGTTTTTTGTTCAAATCAATTTCTAACCACCTTGTGCAAAACTTTTTTCTTTCAAACTAGGTAATAATATTAAAATTTCACTCCAGACTTATGCGTAATATCAAACTTATTAAAATATGTATAACGGTATTGCGTGGATTCTATTTCTACTACTTTTTCAAATAAGATCAATTCCAGAAAGTCCTAAAGATTAGCAATCACACATTTTTATCAAGATGTGATACCTTAAAAATCAATTTAGGTTTAGAAGTATTTTAAGAAACTGTTTATAAATAAAAAAGTTCTAAGATTTGGGTTTGGTGGTTGTAAGGGTTGGTCCTAGATTAATATTAATATCGGATTGAAACCTCCACGAAAATTTAAGCATATCCGATGTCTTATGCGTTTAGAAAATGTTTATAAATAAAAAAGTTATAAAACTGGGGTTTGGGGTTGTAACTTGGTTAGGGGTTAGTCCTAGAATAAAATTAATGTCGGGTTTAAACTTCCAAAAAAATTTAAGAATATCCGATGTTATACGCGTTTAGAAAATGTTTATAAATAAAAAAGTTATAAAATTTGGGGTTTGGGAGTTGTAACTTGGCTAGGGGTTGGTCCTGAATAAAATTAATGTCGGCTTTGGACCTCCAAGAAAATTTTAGACCATTCCAAACTTTACGCATTAAAGAAATGTTTATAAATAAAAAAAGTTATAAAATTGGGGTTAGGGAGTTATAACTCAATAAAGGTTGTTAAGATAAAAATTTAAGATTAGAATATGAAATTCGTGGAGAACCGTTAGGCACCAAGAGGTATCTCGAAAATTTTAGGAGTTGAGTTACCGATTTTTAGATTAGGGATGCTGGGGGTAAAAATGATTTAAAACTAGTAGAGCTAACCTAGGTTAACTCGGTGGCGCTGCGGCGACAAAGTTCACCCGGAGGATCCTCCAGGTTGAGTTCTACCCCTCCTTATGGCGTTTTGTGTGTTTCAAAAAGCAAAAATTACGCCAGTTCCTGCTTTCTGCAACTACTAATTCCCTTCGGAGTTACCGTTTTATACTACCATATTGCCTGTGGCCATTGCGCCGGAAGTCACCCCTCCAAATCATGTCCGAATCCCCCCACTGCCGCTCCCGTTTGCACAAATTGTTCCCGCATTAATCGCCCCCACGACCATTCCGTTTCTAGTCCCGACTGTCCTGCCTATAAGCAATCTCTCTATATGACTAAACTACGCACAGATTATGGGTTCTAGACAACACTCACGCAAATGGACGCAAGACTCGCACCACTCACACACCAAACTGCGCACAATTCAATTCAACCCCAAACACTCTCGCGCCGTCGCCCTAGAGCTGTCCCACATACTCCAAGTACACAAAATCCAAATCGCCCTAGTCCAAGAACCTTACCTAGTCCGAAACAAAATCCCTAACACCCCACCAAACTCCCGCACCTATATTCACCCTAGCCCGCCTGATCCTAACTACACCTCCGCCATCATTGTTACAGACCCCCTAATTGACGCTTCTTACCACACCTCCCTATCCACCCTCCAAATTACCGTAATTGAACTTCTCTGGAGATCAGGCGCGATTTTTCTCATTTCTTCTTATTTCCAATACAGAACAGACATTAATACCTATTTACACCAACTAGATCACATATTTACAACGATTAGAGACAAACCAATCGTCATATCTATTGAAGCCAATTCCAAATTCACACTATGGTTTAACGATTTCACTGACGAAAACGGCACTACTTTAGAGGACTTTACACTACAACACCATCTTAGAATCCACAACTCCCCATCCCTTATCCCTACTTGGGAATCCCAATACGGCAAATCCAACATCGACATTACTCTCACCAGCTCCCCAGCCTCAAACCTAATTAGTTCCTGGACAGTTCTCACATCCATAAATCCAGTGATCATAATCCAATTACATTTGATATCCCACCCAATCTTCCCCCAGAACACACCAGAAGATTCAATTCCTTAACACACAAAAAGCAGATTGGCCCTTATTTCTAGAATCCCTAACTTCAATCATCAACGTTTTCCCATCAGTTTCTTATGCCAACTTCACACCTCATTCCATCGCTAACGAAATAACCAACAATATCCTCACAGCTGCCTCTAAAACTATCCCACGGAAACATTACACCCCACGAGCCACGCCGCGGTGGACACAACAACTTACTCATGCCAGACGTTCATTTGCAACTACTAGACACAGACTCCCAAGAACGAAATGTACCAATGCAGACCCTATTGCTATTAATACTTTATCTAACAAATATACCACTGGCAGACGACAATACAAAATCTTCATTAAGACCACGAGAAAACAGCCCTACCTTGACATAATTCACGATCAACACACAAATCCCTTGAGTACGTACCGTAAACTAATCAAACCTCCTTCCACACACATCCTTACAGCCATTTCAACTACAATCCCTTCCACATTTAAGCAAATAATGTTTACCCTCCTAGATACAGCAATACCTTCGGCTCCTCATGAAGTACCAACCCAACCGCAACAACGCATAATTGACAACACTCTAACCCAACCAGACACAGACCCAGACACAGACCTTGAACTCTCCCTCTTAGATTCCTTCGTTAACAAGCTAAACCCCCATAAAGCCCCCGGCCCAGACCTCATCACCAACCTGATCCTACAAAAATCCTGGCCCCTCATTAGAGAATCCACACACCTACTATTCCAAAAATGCCACTCCTCTGTGATTTTCCCTGACCAATTTAAATATGCTTCCATTTCCCTTATACTCAAACTCAATAAACCTCCCGGAGACCCCAAATTCTACAGATCTATTGCACTCCTTCAAACACTTGGCAAACTGCTTGAACAGACCATCCTATACAAACTAAACTCACACATAGAACGTCATTCCTTACTCTCACCTAACCAACACGGCTTTCGCTCTGCGCATAGCGCCGAACGTACAATCCGCTCCCTAATTCAAACGGTCCAAACATCCCCTTATACATACATAGTCTCCTTATTCCTCGACTTCCACTCAGCCTTCGATCTCCTTTGGTGGCCCAACTTTCTTTATCAACTTAAACAAGCCAATTTCCCTTCCAACCTTTACCTCTTAATAAAATCCTTCCTCTCATCCCGAACAACCATCCTAACCTCCAATTTCCACTTGGTTACTAAACCTCTCACCCAAGGATGTCAACAAGATTCCCGTTTATCACCAACCCTATGGAACCTCGCATTCAATCCTCTCTTAGACTACAATATACCAAACACCTCCACCTTTGCTTACGCCGATGACGTAGCTTTCCTTATCCACGGCAGTACTCGTGCCTCTATTGAATCCACCGCTGCCGTTCTAATCAATTCAATTGAATCCTCCAATTGGTCCTCTTTAAACAGACAACCACTCTCCCCATCTAAAACAAAAATGCTCCTGCTCAAAGGCTACCCCAGCCCAAACCGAAATCATAAGATTCACATCCTTAACACACCAATTCCCCTCTCTACAACAGTTCCCTACCTTGGAGTCCACATTAACACACGCCTAAAAATGAACTCCCATCTTTCCAAACTTCGAACCAAAACACAAATCATATTCCATTACCTACTTCACGCACTCCCAAAGTCGGTCCACCTCACCAATCCAACACGAAGACTAATCATTAACCACATCATAATCCCGATCATCAGATACGCTGTAGATTCTTGGCTCCCGCTTAAACCCCCCTCCTCCATACGTACGCTCAACACGATCATAAGACCTTTCCTACTCTACACCACAAGAGCGTACAGAACCACCTCCACAGCGTGCTTGTATACCCTGCTTCAAATCCCTCCGTTCGAAATCCAACTAAACTCCTCACTTCAAATCCGAAACCTCAAACATAACCTACCAATTATCCTACACGACAGAACACTTCACTATGACGAATACCGTACTCTCCCTAAAACTGACATAAAATCCCGAATACATAACTTTCTACTCCATTCCTGGCAAGATCTTTGGTCCCACTCCACCACCGGCAGATATACATTTGATATCTTCACTGATATTACAAACATCCCTCCACATATTCCTTTGTCTAATCCCCCTACAATGCAATTTCTGTCCGGCCATGGAAACTTCCGTAATAAACATCATCAATTCCATTTAACTCCTTCCCCTTACTGTCCTTGCAACAATCAATCTCTAGAAACCCCACAACACCTGATATACTCCTGTCCCCTAACCTCTCTACTACAAATCAACCTCAAGCAATCTACAAACCTTGAACCGTTCTCCTCACTTCCTAACATAAACTTCCTAGTCACTAACTACCCTCAAGAATTAAACCATTTTCTAAATGAAATCCTTTTAACCAAACAGACCACCCACAACCAGCGGCACTAACACACTTAGTATACACTTTTGCAATTCACTACCACATCACACTTACACTCGCACTATGCACACAATCAGCCCCACTTTACGTGCACAGTCAGTCGACAACAAAGATAAGGGCACAAATCCTTTTCACCAAACCTTCAAGAACCCCAGTTATCAGTAATTATGGCTTCTAAGGTCTAAAATACATGTAAATACTATAATGTACGGCTAGTATGGGCTCTGGCCTAGGTATAGTACACAATAAAGTAATTTATCTATCAAAATTTATCTATGTATCTACCATATTGCAAAACTTCAACATATTACGGAGAACTACGAGAATTTTCAAAATTCTTTGCCTCTGTGTGCGGTATTTGCTATTTGGTTTTTCAAACACATCCCTGTAGCTGACAATCGTATCATTGTTTATCAAATAGTCTTTTCTTATTTCGAGATTGTTGGTCGTTATAGTTACGATAAAAATATGTTTCATACTACAGTTTATTGGAATATATTTATAAAATCTACGTAGGAAAAATTTATATAGCTATTTTACTAATCTGGCCATTTTTCTGGAGCTATTTGTCGTTTTGTTTTTCACAAGAGCCACTTGTAGGTATGGCCGTTAATTATTACATTTGTTAATTTTAATCGCTTTCGATTCGTTTGCCCCCTTTTTTATATTTCTATTTAACTTTATTCAACGTAATTCGGTTTTACTTTACTGGACCGTAATTTGTGTCATCGCTACGTCCGTTGAAATCAATTTTATTCCGCACATCTGACGTTGAAACCAATTTCAATTATTTGGGATCAATATATGAGGAATTTATATAAGCAAAATTTTAAGAACTTCCTTCAGTTCTCATCATATATCATGTCAAAGAAAGAACTCTACAGTATTACATGGATAGCCTGAGATTTTTTGCAGGTACACAGAAAATTGCTCTCGTTATCCTAATGTAGGATTTTTTAATACTAGGATCGTATTACTAATATTCATTCATATTCATTATTTCAATTTATGAATAGAGTCATTCAACAAGCATGGACGATTGCAAATTGAATTATTTTACACAATTTAAATTTATCCCGTTACTCCAATGTTAAAAAATAGATTTCACTTTGAGATTATCTTTGATTTACAAAGTAGTTTGATGCAACTCCGTTCCTGAACAAGAATCCTCAGCTTTGTAATCTTTGGAAAAATCCTAGTTAGGTTATAAGTAATTAGCCGAGGTGGAAATGAGAACTTTAAAGTGTTTCCTAATTTCACACTAAACGTTTATGGAACTACATACGCCAGGAAATATTTTAAAGTGTTTGATCGGTGTTATATATTAAGTTCAATGCGTTATCATCGTGTAGTTTGAATAATATCATAAAGTTTGGCTCCCAACCAAAGTCTGTACACGTAAAACATGTGTAGAAATACCTTTCTTTAAATTACGTCGTTACCTAAGTTTTCAATCACTTTAACATATTTTCAGGATACAGCAATATATACAATATAAAATTTGAATTGGTCAATTATTACCGAAATCTTGTTTCTAATTGTCTTTCCTTGAATATTGCTTGCTTTTTTACACCATTGTTACGGGCGAGCCTGCTACTATTTAAATAACACGTAATTGTATTACAAACTTACAGTAATCATACTTGAAGAAGCTGGCACATAATACTAGTCATTCTTGAAAGCTGTTCTGTGAGGTATACATAGCAGTGTGTTTTCCAATCCCCCTGTCTAGGGGTAACAACAGCTCTTATAATAGTCCAAATCCTGTGTCTGTTATTGGAACATGACATATCTAATTATTTTTTTATAAGCAAGCTGGAATTGGAAGCTCTAAACATCAGTGGGATACCGATCCCTGCAAAGTAATTGTGTAAACCCCTGTAATATACTTGTTTACTACGATCAGAATTTTTTTTTAGTTACACGAAACTCACCTTATTAGATAGATTGACGCATTCAATTTTGTAGGTCAGCCTAACTGAAAATAGTCTGTATTTTTTTGATCACTGCTTTGTTTTTTATTTAATTAGAACCTTAACTTATGAAACAACACAATTAGAGAAGCTGTATTTACGAAAGGGGATTAAAGCGATACTTCGACGAAGACCGATTCAATCTGGGACTTCAATATTTTCCATAACATTTTATAGTCTTGTTTAATTTATTATAGTTTATGTTTTACAACCCTAAAATGCAACACTTCGAGCAAATGTTCTTAGAAACCTTGTCTTGTATGTAAATTAATATATGATATGACTAAATTGTATTTGTGGTAGAATGTTTTCTTTGCGAGAGCAATTCTACATTTTAAGTCAAGTTTATTTCTCACGTCCTTTGTATTTTTACATGGTAAATAACAAAATGCTTCGATTTCTAAAATTTTGCACTCTTGTATTTGTAAATTCAAAAGGTCAATTTTATGATGTTCATTTATGTTACTACTTTTGTTTTATCTTTAATAGAATTTTAGGTAGTGGTTCTTCCTAAAAACAGTTTTCGCGCAAACTAATATATTCTAGCGAGTAATGGTGCTATAGGTTAAAAGTACTAAAGGCATTAACAAACTTTAAGATTGATTATTTTTGTCTTTGTAGGTTTAGTCCAATATTTTTTTTTCTTGTTTCCAAATACTTTTCCTATATATAAGTTGACTAGTACGGTAGAAAAGTTATGTCCTTGTCCGATACCTCTTTTTACATATTCTTCCTCCCCTCGGTCATCTACTATTAGCTTTTGAAGATATTTTGGACTACCCTTGTCTTTGCGTTTCAAACCTATTTCTTTCAATACATAAATATTTTATTCCAGTCTACTTTATCCAATGCTTTTTCTAAATATATGCAGATCAAATATTTCGATTTATTCTTTTTCTTTTAACTTTTATCTGTAATCTAAGGGCTACACCTGTTAGACCCCTACTATTTTACAAAACCAAATTGGTCTTCTCCTAATGCGCTTCCACTGTTCTTTCCATTCGTCTGTAAAAGATGAAAAATTAAATTTATGATTCATGCGACGTACGTAATTCTTCTGTTTTCTTAATTTCAACTCAATACTGTTATTTAGCATTGGCACATTAGTAAAATCTTACGGTATTTCTACTGCTTCATATATCTTGCTAAAAGGCATAAAGGTTCATTTTGTGCTATTTTTCTTACACGTTTTGTGATTCTGCAAGTCCATCACCTGTTCCTATTGCTTTGCGGATTTTTAACTTTATAATGCTTTTTTGAATTCTCATTTTAAAACTAGATCTCATTTTTTAAATATTTCAATGTCCTTTCTTTTTCTAGGACATCAACCTTTAGAGTATTTTTCTATAAAATCCTCAATACATTTTGTCCATCTATTATTTATGTTTTCTGGATTAATAAATTAGTAGCGCAGGTTTCACTTCCGACATATCATTTCCGTACCTTCGTATATTCCTTGTTTATCTTTTAACAATCAATTACATTGCAATTTCCATAAACCTTGTACTAATTAAATTTTCTATTCTCTCTACATTTCCTACTTAGTTGTTTTCGTAGTTATTTATACATTATCGTCCCATCTCGTTTATGGAGTTCTTATATTTCCAACCTTCATCGATCTACTTTAATCTTTTTAAGACAAGATTTTTACTTTTATTGTTCTACAAAAATTTCTTGTTTAATGATTTTCCACCTCACTGCTATATTTCCGTTTTATCTATACTATGCAGCTCTTTGTAGTAGTATTTTGGAAAATTAAACTCACTTCCTCTTCTTGCAGTTTCTCTAAATACTTCTTTTTTGACCTAGATCTTTTAGAGCTTATTGACATTTTATTTTATCAGAAATGTGATTAATACACACGTCTTCTTCTGCATATAGAAATTCTTTATTAAAGTTGGATACCTCCGGTTCATCGTAATCTAGTATCTACTGGTTCATACATGTATAACCGCCTGTTCTGATTTTTTCAATTACCAGTTTATATACTGTTTAGAATTCTATTAACCAATTTTCTCAACCATTTTTCCTTAATCCGCGTACCAGTAAAGTTTGAGCCTCTTTTCCTTTATCGAATACAGCATTCCAATTTAATATTATTAAATTTTGATTTTTTAATGTATTTTGTGGACCGCTACATTTCTGTATATAAAGGTCCACTTGGTTAAGGTGTTGGCACCATAGTACATACAACTATAGCTACTATTTTTTTTACTAAAAATCTATCTGTCGACTATCGTCCTGTTCATTGCAAAGCCTACTCTTCTTTTTACTTTACTTGCCGTTGTAGATAATATTCTTAAATCTCCTAGCTTTCTATCGGACCCCAATTCTACCCACAAAATATATCTCTTATTAGTAGACGCTTTTACCCGATCCTGGTCCCACCTCCGCACCTCTGTCTCTATGCATCTCCCACCTTCAACTTTCTACTTACAACCCCCACCTTCCACTTTCCCCCTTCCACCTTCCATCTTGTATATTCCATTCTTCACTTTCCACCTTCCATATTCCATTTTCCCGTTTCCACCTTTGGCTTTCACTTTTCATATCACCCTTCAGCTTTCGTCTTTCGTCTTTATTCTTTCGTGTTTCGTGTTTCGTCTTTCGTCTTTCGTCTTTCGTCTTTCGTCTTTCGTCTTTCGTCTTTCGTCTTTCGTCTTTCGTCTTTCGTCTTTCGTCTTTCGTCTTTCGTCTTTCGTCTTTCGTCTTTCGTCTTTCGTCTTTCGTCTTTCGTCTTTCGTCTTTCGTCTTTCGCCTTTCGCCTTTCGCCTTTCGTCTTTCGTCTTTCGTCTTTCGTCTTTCGTCTTTCGTCTTTCGTCTTTCGTCTTTCGTCTTTCGTCTTTCGTCTTTCGTCTTTCGTCTTTCGTCTTTCGTCTTTCGTCTTTCGTCTTTCGTCTTTCGTCTTTCGTCTTTCGTCTTTCGTCTTTCGTCTTTCGTCTTTCGTCTTTCGTCTTTCGTCTTTCGTCTTTCGTCTTTCGTCTTTCGTCTTTCGTCTTTCGTCTTTCGTCTCTTTCGTCTTTCGTCTTTCGTCTTTCGTCTTTCGTCTTTCGTCTTTCGTCTTTCGTCTTTCGTCTTTCGTCTTTCGTCTTTCGTCTTTCGTCTTTCGTCTTTCGTCTTTCGTCTTTCGTCTTTCGTCTTTCGTCTATCGTCATTCGTCTTTCGTCTTTCGTCTTTCGTCTTTCGTCTTACGTCTTTCGTCTTTCGTCTTTCGTCTTTCGTCTTTCGTCTTTCGTCTTTCGTCTTTCGTCTTTCGTCTTTCGTTTTTCGTCTTTCGCTTTTGGCTTTTCGTCTTTTGTCTTTCGTCTACATATTTCGTCTTTCGTCTGTAGTCTTTCGTGTTTCGTGTTTCGTGTTTCGTGTTTCGTGTTTCGTGTTTCGTGTTTCGTGTTTCGTATTTCGTGTTTCGTGTTTCGTCTTTCGTGTTTCGTCCTTCGTCGTTAGTCTTTCGTATTTCACATTTCACCTTTCACCTTTCGCCTTTCGCCTTTCGCTTTTCGCCTTCCGCCTTTCGCTTTTCGCCTTTCACATTTCACCTTTCACCTTTAACCTTTCGCCTTTCGCCTTTCACCTTTCACTTTTCACGTTTCACCATTCGCCTTGCACCTTTCACCTTTCACATTCGTCTTTCCACCTTTCACTTTTCACATTTCACCTTTCACCTTTGACCTTTCGCCTTTCACCTTTCGCCTTTCACCTTTCACCTTTCACCTTTCACCTTTCACCTTTCACCTTTTATCTTTCATCTTTCACCTTTCACCTTTCACCTTTCACCTTTCACCTTTCACCTTTCACCTTTCACCTTTCATCTTTTACCTTTCACCTTTCACCTTTCACCTTTCACCTTTCATCTTTCACCTTGCACCTTACACCTTGCACCTTGCACCTTTCACCTTTGACCTTCGACCTTCGACCTTCGATCTTCCACCTTCCACCTTCCACCTTTCGCCTTTCACCTTTCACCTTTCACCTTTTACCATTTACCTTATATCTTTCACCTTTCACCTTTTATTTTTTACCTATCACCTTTCGCCTATCACCTTATCTACTAACATTCTGAACCATAATTGGTTAGTTATTTATCCTTCTCTTTTGAAATATCTTAAAAATTTTACCTCTATCGATATAGTATTTTATACTATAAATAGTTAAGCATTTAACATTCTTTTTAAAGATATCTTGGCTGTTATACCTATAACTAAATAATATTCCAAACCATAATTGGCTACTTATTATTTTTTTCTTAAATTGTGTTCGAAATTTTACTCTATCAACTGTTGGTACAAAGCAGAAGAATTATCTTTAAAAATATCTTTGAGAATTTATCTTATCTGTTTCAAACCTTTAGTATTTATGATCAAAAGTAGAATTTACTGTGCAAATGGAAAAAGCTTAATGCCTTTAACTTTGTATTTTGCTTGGGTACGGTAAAGAAGCTACTTATCGTTAATGCAGTGATACTGACTAATTTGTCAACGTACAGTTTTTATTGTTGCAACATATTTTTTTCGCTTCCAAGTATGCCAGTGTTTTTAATTTGTTTTATTTAAAAGAACACATCAAAGGTATTTAAATAATTTGTATGCATTTATTTGCAACAAAGAAAAAAATTTTGTATTTAGTTTTATCCTGAAATTAATTACTACTTTCAAGTACTCAAGCTTCGTACACTTCAACTAGTTTTGTGCAGTCGGTGTGGTAGCAAGCAGGACACTTGTGTGCGCGAATGATGTAACCTGATGATCGGGTATCTACCTATTTCCGTTTCTTGGTATCGCAAAAATTGCTTCGGCTTAAAAATCAAATTACCAGTTACTACATTCTTTAGACTATCTTTCGTTTATATGAACCCTCACACGCAAGGACTTTTTTCTTTTTTTGTTTTCCTTTTTGAAGTTTGTCGCGATTGTTACGCTTCAGATGGCTCCGCAAAAATTTTAATTACTAGTTAGTCGTAGGGGACCTCTTGTATAATTGAGTATTGTAATACGTGTTACATAAATGCAGCTTTGAGTGCCCTGCAATATTTGGAGGAACTAATTGTTATTATTATGATTCCGTGGCAACAAAATGTTAATGTGACATCACACGCTGTGTAACACGTATACGTTGTTGCTCCAACTAATCAGAACGCGCTATAAGAAGCTAGTTGGTAAGTTGAAAAACAGTAGAAGCCATTATGTATTCTAAACATAACTGCCGTACCTTGAAGATTTGTTCCCGTGAAACCTTTCCGACGTCCTCTATCGTATCTCTTACATTTGTGTTTCCTGTTTAATGTTATAGGTAACTAACGAATTCGTAAGTAAATTTGTAGAACAGGTTTGGTATAAATTACGACCCGGTTTACGCAGGTGAACAACAAGGAATTTATTACTTTGTTTTACCTTAAGTTAATTATCTCGATGTATAAAAGGCAACCCTATTTTAATTAAATTGCATGCTCATTTTGTAAATGATTTAAAAAAATTGTCTGTAAATTCATGTGAACCGATTAGATTCTCTCCACGGGCAATCGACAAACTATTGTAATTGCATCTGTCATTTGTAACAGGATGTATTGTATAAAAGCTCAGCTTACCCTACGCGGTTCTAAATTTTTATCCGCTGTTTGAAATTCAAATGTTGTGTAGTCAGGCTTACAGCTACTAGTAAAGTATCGTTCTTGGCATGCGGCCAAGTCGTCAAACCACAGGATGTAACAAAAATCGGAATCTCGTTCAAAACATAGTTCGTTAAAAGTTTCGACACCAGTACTGTACGTTTCCCATTACCTTTCAACATCCAAGCGCCCTGATTTAAACTCCAGCAAAATAAAAAAATTGGAATATTAATAACATTTTGGAGACATCGGCGGATTTAGCTCCCCTTTATCTACTGTGTTTATCTTGTAAAATATCAACAATATATTTATTTCTGCAATTGAGGATAGTATTCATAATATCATTAGTAACAAGATATCTACAAATTTTCAATGTAGTTTTTAGGTTTTTGACTACCGATTTAGGTCCTAAGAAATATTTTACTAAATTTACTAGTCTTGTTCTTATATTTCATTTTGTAAACCGATCGTTGTCAGCAAAAAAATATACCAGAAATTGGTGACAAAATTCTTGTGTAATGTCAATGACTTCATCCTGTATGTCAATTGCATCATCTCCGATCAAGTCGTCGTCATCATCATTATATGATTAGATTTTTCTCAACTTGCATTTTTTCCAAAATCTCGCTTGTTGGCTCCTATAAACGTACTTGCTCTTTTTCATAAGTCGCATTTTTAACCAATGTTACGTGAATCATAATACAATCGACAAAAACAACAAGTACCGCGCTCAGTGGGAGAGTAGGGGTGGGTCGTAGAAGACGAGCGACAGCCTCTGGTGCGCGAAAACGTTCTCCACATGAGCCAAAGGGCCGTAACTCATAATTAAAACTAATAACATGTACATATAGGAGTACGCATTTGTAGAATAAATACATGAAATTTTTATTTAGAATATTATGTCTCTATTGGTAATATTTTACCAGTACTAAAGGAAAGTTGAACCAAGAAGACAACCGTAGACTTGGTAGTATTAGTATCACTAGAATGAACGGTATAAAACTTATCAAATATAGAAACAACTCACTAAACTTTGTGAACCAATCCTAGTCAGGTTACTCGTTTCGTAGCGCCGTGCAATAAGACAATTACCTTGGAGTAGATTTAATTATATTTACTCCTTAATTTATGAAGTAGCAAGATAAATAAATTCTCTCTGCCGTGACTATAAATAGGCAGAAACCTGTCGCGTAAACTAAGGTTAAAATAACAGCGAAAATATAGGCAGGACTCACTAGATGTACTTATAAGGTGGCTTCGTTACATGCATCCATAGGACGGATAGCTGGACCCCGTGAAGGTCGACAATCTATACGGTGGTGAAACATCCTTACGGTATCTCAGGCATTACGCCCACGGAATAAGCTGAAGGGGAAATATGAACGAATTAAGAAATGCACAAGTATATTTACAATTTGTAAACTGAAAAATTTGCTTACCACATAAGAATTTTATCCCTCCAAAGATACTCACAGCACCAATTTCCCCATGTGCAAATCCGACACGAAGCATCTATAGTAAGACCATGACAAACAAGGAATTTGCTTTTGTAGAACCATTAATATTGTTCGTTATATAACTTTAGCAAAAAGAATGAGAGTGTTCTTTCATCACAAGCAAAGTCTAATTCAACACGTTGTCAAAACAGGGGTGTGTAGAATTCATAGCGAGTCTTTATCAATTGCTAAAGTCAATCAACATTTCGAGTAGCTGAATGCAATCACGTAACGTAAGTAAATCAATACAAAGTATATTAATACAGCCTTTTATTACACAAGATACGGACTACAATAAAATTTAACAAACTTTCAAATTCGCGGCTAAGCTGGTTTGAATAATTTGTTGAATTACACAATTTCTATTGTAACGTATCATATACGAGGTCGTATTTAAATATAAAGAGCGAAATCTAGACAAACGGGTACTTGAATAGAGTACTGTACAAACGACTAGGTACGCTTTTGGCGGCGGCACGTAACAACAACAAAGATATTGTTCATACAAAATATTTGTTACAGGGCAAAGCATACCTCTTTCTACATTCCCCACAAAAAAATCTATAAAAGGAAACAAAATAGTTCAAAAATCCTTTAATATAAACTATGAACTCAATATCCTGCTGTTGACCTTCACCCGCAAGTGCTGTTACTAAAAGGGCCAACATCCGCACTGAATTACAATTTTAGATTCATGTTTAGAAAGTGGAGCTCAAAAGTACTTTAAGCTTCGCATGCGTAGGACTAATTACCAAACGGAATTGTATTTTCACAGACCACACAGGTAGCTTAAAATGTTAAATTTCGCGAAGCAATCATTTATCACTAAAGCAGTAATTTCCGAAATGAAATTTGTTTCCCAAAATTCATTATGGTAATTTTGTGAGAGACAAATACGTCAGTGTAAATGCAAATTAATGTCAAATAGACTTTCATAAACAACTTCCTCCATGTGTTCATGGTTATTAAAACATTCAAAGTTTAAGATCAAAAAGCTTAAGCAAATTGCTAAAATAATACCGAGACGTCGCGTCGATATCAGAAACATAATGAAAAGGTAACGCTGAATATATTAAACTAATTAAAATGGACTTGAACTTTATTAATCTAGCTTTCTACCTCTACAAGGCACTTTACTATGAGCCAATCAAGTTATCCACTAATTGCTCAGCAAATTCAATATCGTAATTAGATGGAATTTCTGTAAATTTGATAAGTTACTAGAGAGAAATGCTAACTTCAATTTATAAGGTTGAAAGGCTTTAAAATTATTCTGTTGGAGGTTAAACTTTATTCTCGACGTTAAAGTAATACGCTAAAGTAATCCTCCAAACAATTCCAGTATTTTACATACCTCTTAAATTATTAAATCTTTACATTATCTGATGACAGCACTTAATGAATGTATTCGCAGGCATAGAAAAGTTTAACCGCACTAACTTTACAATCAATCAATCTAGATATTAAGTAAAAATATTTTTTCACGACTATCCAGTAATGCACTTCTTATACGTTTAATAATGGGTCATTAATAGTACTCATTATTCTGTATCTGTATATGAATTCATAATCCAGATCCTTTAACCAACATCCAGGTCGTGGTTATGATCATAATCCAACACCTTTGACCAATCAGTGCAAACGTTCATTTTTTATAATCCACTTGGTATAATTGTCCTATCAAGCGAAGTAGGCTGTCACATTTTAACTAATTAATTTTTGCTTGTCAGTGTCTATGGTATAAGTTTAAATATTTAGCAAATATCTGATAATAAAGATCTGTGTAACCGTGGAAAAAGTATAGTATTCCACTTGTGAGTACTGGCAGTCATAACTTGTTCGTTGAATAATATATTATTTCCTATCGATTGTGACGTTATCTAAATTGTGACATTGTACATTTAGCTGTTACGTTCCAATTTTGCTTTAAAAACGACAAGTTTATGCTACAATTAAATAGTGTTCATTCTGTATATTTTATTTTTCTGCAATAAACACGCTTTCAAATAATTTCTCAACTTAAATCTATTTGCTTGGAAACGACAAGTTTATTATAAAATTTAAATAAGTCAATATTCTGTATTAGGTATCCGTGAGCTCGGTATACTTTGCGATAGCGTATAATTCCTTCTTTTGTGTTTCCCATTTAAAGACTTGTCGAAATGTTAGATCCTACTATTATTTGATACCGCGTTACCAGTTTTCTAACCGTTCGAAAACAATATGACTTGGCGCTCTGGTTATTTAGTTAAACAAATTAAGATCCACTTTCTCTTCTATATACTCGACGAAAACATTCGTTAAATTTTGGATGTTTCCATTTTTTTCGTGCGAATTTCGCGCACGCAATACAGCGTAGTAGGTAATGATGGTTTTACAAACTTATACTTTTCGACAATAATAAATTAATTTACCTATAACCGTTCTAGCTTCTTCTGGTGGCTCAAAAGCTACGATGGATTGCCCCCCTTTGTTGTGATGGGAGGACCACCCCAAAGCGGGATCACACGCCCCTCTGTTTTGCCTAGTCTTTAAAACGGTAGGAGCCAGCCCGACAGTAGCAACTCGAGGGTGAATGATTAATATATTATTTACGTCATTTGGTAACCACACTTGGTGGCATTATCCTGATTATCATAATCTGAGATAGTAGGAAGCATGAATATTTCACCTATTCTGATAATTTTTTCCGTTTAATTATATGTACGTAATCGTAAGCGTACAGTGAGGATTTATAACTATTGGTTTACCTTGTATTTTTTTCGAGCTATAAAATTTTACTAGTTAAGACAATGTACGGCCGATGTGGGATAAATAATTTTATATTTAACCATTTAGAGCTGTGGTTTTTAAGGTTGCGTTTGGGATTTTTTTTGTTGCTGAATAAGGTAGCGGGTAGATACTTTAAAACGACAGCTCGCCATTTAAAAAATGATTTCCTTTGATTGTCTGGCTAGGGGTAACTTTTAATTATGGATTGTTCATTTTTTTTGGGTACTACCGTGCTTTTGTACTTTTTTTTTGTTGTAAATTAGAGGTTTTTCGTATGTATATGTTTAATTTTGCATGAGTTAATAATTTATTATTATTTCAGGCCTTAGCTAATTTTTGTAGGTATTATACCCAGCCCACTCACCGATTTAACCCGGCCATCTTCTTTTTTTGTTTTTTTTTACTACGTCGCAGCACCTAGCATAGTTATTACTTAGAGTGACTTTGATAGTGTTTCAAATACGTTAATCAGTTGTAGTACCTATTAAAAGGAATGTAACACATGAAGTTAAGTACCTGATTTAATTTTCTACTCGTGTGAAGTGACGTAACAGATAATTATTGCACCACTAGCTATCAATGGTACGGGATGAGTTCTAGAGGAGCAAACAACGTATAGAGGTATGTAAATTCGAACAATTTTACTAAATACCGTTACACCCAACATAAACGGTCGTTGAACTCCTTGTCAATATAAAGCCTTTGAGCGCGTATCTACCTGAAAAAAATCAACCCTCAGAGATTGATGCAGCCTTGTTTGCATGTTTCTCACTTTCTGCTAGTTTAGAGTAAATATAAATAATACAAAAACTCTAGGTCTTGCACATGTAACCCATATTATCAAACATCAATATCACCCCAATTAACAACCGAGAGATATACTAAGACCACCGATATCTTAGCCAAATATACGTGTAACAAAGAAAAGAGAACTACTTAAACTTATTAACAATAAACAGTCGACCAATTTAATTTCTAATTACTATTTTGTCTCTACAACAATGAGCTTTTTTGTATGAGACCATATTTCTATCATATGCTTTAAATAAGCGTGAACCATGATCGTTATTCTGAATAATAAGTTTAAAACATACCAATCGCAATTATTGGATACAAGACAGAATGTAACATTTACAAAATGCAAATCAAAAATTCGCGCTTATCTGCCTTAGCAATATATATTACATGTGTGTGTGCGCGTGTGTGTGTTTATGCGCGTGTGTGAGCGAGCGTGCGTGCGTGCGTTAAAAGTATGTAGTAGAGTAAGTAACGAAAGGAAAATCGCCTAGTATAAAGTACGGATTATCAACAATTGCGAAAGTAATGTATGTAGAATCCGGTCCCCAATCTAGACATAACTATACAAGATATTAGGAATTCGAAATATTAATCAGATGAACGGAAAACCATGTCTGCGTGTTATACCTGCATGCATCAGAAGGAGCTGTCATCTATAATAAATAGCTGAGTAGAATTATACAAAGTGGAACAAAATAACTAACAGGATTATTTAGATTTTTAATAGGGGTCAGAATGGTTGCAGAATAAATAAACGACCATAAATAGGTTAGGGGATGTTGCAGTTCATTTTAAGAAGTGCAGAATCGGTTCGAAAACAAACACGTAACGTAACACGTTGCCTAGCAGGTAGTAACAAAATGAATTCTTTAATTGCGGAGAATTGTACAACGGATGCAAATATATAATAAAATAATTGCTCTTTTACATAGGAACTGCCAATATCAGCATCCCATGTGGCAGCAGTCCGTATATGAGGACAACAGGTGCTAAAGAGAGCAGCTTGCTTTGGATACCTTTGGTATTATAGAAATTGTTGCAACAATTACATTATTATTAAAAATTGTTCAAAGCGTCGACTATCATTCTCTACGAACCCAAAAATTTCTATCACAGTTCAAAACTCATGGTTTTGACGAATTCGTTGAAGCTTTATTAACTCGTTGTCAAAGTTTTTTTAACGGTGTTTGCTGGGGTGGCATAAACAAGTTGTCCATGTAACTCCAAAAAGACAGTCACAAGAATTCAAATCCGGTAAACGAAGGGCCTCATATAATGAATGTCTGAAAGCTTGTTCATCCATGTTTTCACTACCAATACGTACTGCGGTGGTGCACCACCATGAAAATGCTACAGCCGGTTGTTGAATGACTAAAAGAACTTATTCAAGTAATTTTAGTAGACTATTCTATAAAAAATTAAGGTAATGATGTCCTTTCAAACGTCTAGGAAAATGTGGGGGTTGATGAGATCATCACCAAAAACTCCGACAAGATCGAACTAAAATTTTTTCTGGAAGTTTTGCTATAGGATTATATGGGGATTTTCTTCAGATGTGTGGATTATGGTCATTGTAAACTCTATTTCTGTTAAAGCTAGCTACCTCTAGTACTAACTTATTGGATAAAAATATTTCCCTTGTCGTCTTATTTACGAAGAAGCCCAATGATTACAATTAATACAAGATAAATATTCCTCACTGACCACAACATCGTAATTATGAAGGCCGCACTTAAATTTAAAATTTGAAAAAAAGAAACGGAAAAAGGCACTTGACTTTGAGAAACTAAAAGAGAAAGATATGCAAAAAAATTCGAAAAAAAGGCAAATGAATTGCTGAAAGATATCGCAAAAATATCTTATACTAAGGAAGTAGAAACAGAATGGAATAACATTAAATCCAGCTTAGATATGGCGACCACAGATATACTGAAAGTATACACAAAAAGAAAAGAAGAAACCATGGATAACAAAGGATATCCTGAATTTAATTGAAGAAAGACAAAAATACAAAAATTAATCAGACGTAACAGGAAAACAGAGATACAAAGCCATAAAATGGGAAATTATTCGCAAATGCAGGAAAGCTATAGAACAATGGATTGATAAAAAGTACAAAGCGGTACAAACTAAGATGGAAATAACAAAGACAGATGAAACATACAAACTAATTAGAACCAATTTTAGGGATATAAAACCGTATAGCAAAAATATAAAGGACGCGGGAAGAAACGGCGTTATATAAAATGTAGAGAAAGTGGGTAGATGACAAGAATATATAGGGAATTTGAATGCAGAACAGGAACTAACAGCAATAAAACAGGAATCAGACATTGAAAATGATGACTTGGGATATCCTATACTTAGAAATGAGTTTGAATTAGCATTAAAGAGTTTGAAAAATAGTAAGGCCCCGGGTACAGATAAGGTGCAAGCAGAAACTCAATAAACCGCTGGACAAGCAGTAACAGAACGTTTCTTCCAACTTGTAGGCTGTATGTACAAAACAGGTGAGAAACCAAAAGATTTCAAACGTAACATCATAGTAACTACACCAAAAAAGAAAGGCGCGAATAGATGTGAAAATTTTTGAACAATAGGTTCGACAGCACACATCAAAAATATTAACTAGCATTGTATAAAAACAAATGGAAAAATGAGCAGAAGAAATACTAGGAGAAGATCAATTTGGGTTTAAGCGAAACAGGGGAACACGGGAGGCTATTTTAGCTCTGAGGGTGATAATGGAGAAAACTGGAAAAGCGTGTATATAGGGTTTGTAAATCTGGAAAAAGCATTCGACAATGGAAAATGGAAAAAATGTTCGAAATACTCAATAAGATTGGAATGACTTATAGGGATAGACGAATAGTACATAGCATATACAAGGAACAAACTGCAGTAATAGAGTTAGAGCGGGAAAGGAGTGAGACAGGGATGTGCGCTATCCCCATTAACTTTAAAGTTGTACATTGAAGAGGCAATGAATACTGTCAAATGCAAGAAAACAGTTGAAATTACTCTGCAGGGACAAAAAATTGATATACTTGGATTTGTAGATGATATAGCGGTATTAGCATCCAGTAAGGAAGAGTTTAGAAGCTGCTCTTAATGAAATGGAAACGGTTCTAACAGAGAGATACGGTATGAAAATTAACAAAAATAGAACTAAAGCACTAGTATGCAAAGGAGGGGAAAATATATCAATAACAAGAATAGAATTAGATAACAAGAACTTACAAGAGGTTAAGGATTTCTGCTACCTAGGAAACCAAATAACGCAAGATGGGAAAAGCATAAAAGATATAAAACAATGATTAGCACAAGGTCAGGCTACATTTAACAAGAAGAAGCAACTACTGCGTTCACAGACAACAAACATAGAAACAAGGAAAGGGTTGCTTAAAACATATGTGTGGAGCACAGTACTGTACCGCTGTGAAGCGTGGACAGTAGGAGAAGCGGACAAGAAAAAAGGCTTTGAAATATGGAGCTACAGACGTATAATAAAAGTATCATGGAGAGACAAAGTGAAGAACCAAGAGGTACTAGAAATGGTAGGGGAAGAAAGAAATATGTAGAAAACGGTAAAAAATAGGAGAGATAAGATAATAGGCCACACACTACGGCATGAGGAAATAGTGTGGAATATGTTAGAAGCAGAAATAGGAAAAAAGAGAAGTAGAGGTAGACCTAGGTTAGACTATTGCATACAAATAGTGAAAGATGCTAGCTCTGAATAGAAATCAATGGAGGTATGCATCCAACCAGTCCCAAGATGAATAAACTAATGACAAAAAAATAACTGTACTTAAAATGATGATTATTATAAGCAACTACAGGTACTGGTTGTGCAATATTCTCAAATAATGCTAATTATGTGAAAGGCTTTACTGGAAAACTATTAATTCAGCAAATGTCTAAGTGTTTGGGTCTTGGTAGCCACAGGCTGCTTATCCCCCTTTACAACCTTACATGTGATTTTCCAATGCTCCACCCGTAGGTACTACATAGGCCAGGAAGCGAGTTTTTTTTTACCCGAAAAATTTGGAATTTTGCCGAACCCTTGTTGTTCCAAGCAAGTTAGGGATCTTTAACGTGCATGACAACACTCACATACGGGACTTCCATTTTACCTTTCCATCCGAACGAGGGCGTATTTTTATGAAAAAGGCTTGCCTAACATTTTTCAAGCGGACTGTGTCGGGATTTGAACCCGGGACCTTGCGCATAGTAGTCACACGTAGACCAACTACACCACGGAGCCGCTTTCCCTTCACAACCACTAAATGTCGAAGGAATAGGGTATATAATGGTAAAACAATAGAAGGGGACCGTATGCGTCTAACATGAAAGAGCAGAGCCTATGATCAAAGACAGCAAACATAAACGAGAGGAAAATTGTCGAAAGCCTATGTGTGGAGTACAGCACAATATGTCTATGAAATACGAGCAGTAGGAAAAGCAGACGAAAAAACGGTAGCAGTCTTTTGGAATGTTGTGCTTTAGGTGTTTACGGATGGCAGCATAGACAGAAAAGTCAATAACAAATAGGTTATAGAGATAGTAGAGGAATAAAGAAATCTGTGGTAAAAAATAGGAGAAATAAGGGAGCAGAATAAGTTCTAAGGCATTTTTGGGGAATAGTATGGGATATATTACAAGCAGAGATAAGAAAAAGGAGGTATATGTAGACCTAGATCAGATAGTGGTAATTGTAGACTGTGCAAATTTCAGGGAAATGTTTAGGTTAGTTCAGAATAGGAAACAATGAGGGTACGCGTTTAAGCAGTTCCAGGACTGAAGCCCCAATGATGATGAGATATTCCTATTTCTGAGACTGCACTTTTAGCTATGAACTAAAAAGAGTTATACGCTTACCTGACCTGCAAGTTGACATGTATATATTTATGACTGATTTTCACTTTCATTGCAAAATCTCTTCCCAAGCATTTAAAAAGCACTCTTGACGTTGAGAAGCATCGCATTTGCCTATTCCAAATGAACTCGCGAATGTGTTGCAGAACATTTATAAATATTCGTCGATTTGGCAATGATTGTTGCGGGAGTTCTTCGTCAAATAGATGTTGCGTTAACTCGTTTTGCAATATCAGTTTTTCAATACTGAAAAGGCATTCATCATCATCATTTTGCTTTCGACCTTACTTAAGGTCGGTTTGACGCAGCTCTAACTTGTTTTCTATTCTGTGCTAGTCTACAAAAAAGTTCTACATATCCTACACAACCTAAATTTCTAATAATTTGACTAATATAGCTTGATCTAGGTTTTCCTATACTCTTCTATCTTTTTCTTATCTACCTGGCTCTACATAGATATTAGCAACCTGATGGTTCTTAAAGAACTCCAACATGTTTACATGATTCCCATTTATAAGGAAATGAAATTTCAATGTCATTGCCTTTGATAATTTATTTTTCAACTTGATACTCTAATAAACGTCAAAGCGTCAATTCTTTAAAGAATGATGATAAAATAAACACCCTAAGCATTTTTCGCAAAATTTAGTGACCCCAAAACTTTAAAAAAGAGAAAAAAGATGCTTGACGTAAGTTTTTAAAAAATATAAACATTTGCATAAAGCATTATTGAACGACTCATCATGTTTTATCGTGTTAATTATCGGTTAAATTAAGTATTTGTATAACTATCAAAATCCTCTGCATATAGCATACGCTCTGAATTCGTCAATAATTGCCGGATTCTAATTTTCAGGTGTATTCATCAGATTACATTGCTCTTTCTTCCAATATTGATGGAGGAATTTCAAAACCCGCCGCTTTATGTATCTATCAAAACAGCTCTCACGATCGACTCATAACATGTTAGTTATTTCCGGTAAGGTTCCTACATAGCTAGCTTTGGGAACAATGTCTAAATAGTATTATACCACCCTTATAATAAAGCGGGTTACTAAAACTTTAATACGTCAAAATCTTGTCTTCAATTTAAACATGAAACATCTAGATGGATTCGGATCCTTCTGATTAGTTTAACAACATTACTAGGAAACTGCCTGCTTAAAGGTAATTGTATAATCCTTGTAATATACTTGTTTACTACATACCAAATTTTCATCTTTTCAGGTTGAATGACGCATTTAATTTTGAAGGGCGTCTTAGTTAAAAATACTCTGTTTTTTCGACCACCGTACTATGTGTTTATCTAAAACCTTGCAAACATATGAAGTATCATACAAATCCCTTACATATATGCTTTTAATACATAAAGGCGTTAAAAAGAGGTACATTGCTTCATTCTAGAAAGACCTAGATTCTCTTATTGCGCACAACATTTCTGGGTGTTTTCAGAAGCTTATCGATACAATTTTTGACCTAGCTATACGTTTGGTAAATTCAAATAATTTCCAATTGACAGTAGACTATAGAATCGTTTAAAAATAGAATTTTTAGTGTACCGTCTTCCTAATGGAAATTACGCTTTGATAACTGCTTTATTCGCATGAAGAAATGCTTAGGTAATAAAGTGGAATATTTTTAGAAGCAATAAAGGCATTCTTGAATTCTAAAGTCTTGGCGTTTTCTATCTCAATGCATTTAATTAATCTTCTATTAAGGTACATATTAACAGAATCCCAAAAAGTGTACAGGAATTAATAAGTAGTGATATAAGAACGGTCAACAAAAAAAAAATGCTTAAAATTACAGAACCCCAATAAACTAGACCAAAACATTTGTAGATATATGCAAGAGTTTTTTTAAATAAATTTAAAAACAAACATCTAAATGGCATTTTTAAAATGTATAAGAATCAGCGCATGCGAAAAACATATATATATATATTTATATATATATATATATATATATATATATATATATATATATATATATATATATATATATATATATATATAATTTAATTTGTATTGTTAACGACCTTTAGTTTTAATTTAATGATTGTTTGCGGGTTATAGGTCACTGGAAATAACTACTCTTCTTTAAATACCTAAATTTTAGCATATATTTTATGCTTGATCACAGGTTTAACTAAAATATATAAACACTGATTTTAAGTATGAAAACTTTCAGCTACTCACAATGAGGTTGGTTACAAATATCATTGAAACATGAAATTATTACGTGTACATTAAATACTTAAAACAGCTTTTTTAAAAATGGTAAAAAAATTTTGTAATATAGAAAAGGTAAAATATTGGTTTGGCAGAATTTCAAAAATTTGATTAATACTATCTTGGATTTTTATATGTATGTATAGGTGCATGCGTAAGTAGAAGGAGGTGCCTAACTGTGTGTTTGAGTGTGTGTGTGTGTGTGTGTGTGTGTGTGTGTGTGTGTGTGTGTGTGTGTGTGTATGTGTGTGGGTGTGTGGGTGTGTGTTTTAATATGTCTGTGTTCCCAAGTAATGTAAAGGTTACCATATATAAGGGTATTTGTTTATATAATTTTTGAGGATCCAAAGTTTTGTAGAAGTTTATACATTGGAATTGAATTTTAGGTTTAAGAGATGTGCGTATATAGAAATAAGATCTATATTTCTATATTACAAAAAAAATTTTTACCATTTTGAAAAAGCTGTTTTAAATATTTAATGTACACGTAATAACTTCATGTTTCAATGATATTTTTAACCAACCTCATTGTGAGTAGCTGAAAGTTTTCATACTTATAATCAGTGTTTATATATTTTTAGTTAAACCTGTGATCAAGCATAAAATATATGCGAAAATTTAGGTATTAAAGAAGAGTAGTTATTTCCAGTTACCTATAACCCGCAAACAATCATTAAATTAAAATATATATATATATATATATATATATATATATTGCTGTGATACCACCAAAATCCGGGTACTCCGCTTTTCGAATCGAGCCCCTACGAAAAGCTATTCATTACCTTAACTGTGTTGGTCCATTGACTTTCTTCTGTTAATCGCCTCGGCTGCTCCCCTAGATAACTTTCATCCTCATTCATAAAAAGAACAAACACATTCCTACCACAAACACGAACGTTAACTCTATTTACATCAATATTCACAATACATTAAAATTTCAAAATTAAATTTTGGCATAAATTTCAGTATCAGAAATTTTCAAGATTACATTTATTATCATTTAAATGTGCATCCTGAATTAAAGTCCTTGTTGGATGCCTACTAATTAATATAACAATATATGCAGACCGGAGTCTGAGTACAAAGGGAGCATCTACCACCCCTTTACGTTAATTAACCAGGTTCGTTTAATTGAGCTCAAAGACATACCCAAATTTTCATCATAATCCCGAACATCAATACTAAATACCCCTTTCTACTTAAACAAGCAAATTTCACCTTAACATTAAAATTTTATGGTTAGTACAATTTCACTAATGTCCATTTAAAGTAAATCAATTATAAAGTAATCCAACACACACAAAAATATCAAAGTTCAAACAAAATAGTATAAATTACCTGAAGGTTACTGCACTCGTAGCTTCAATGTACATCGTCCCTTTTGTTAATCACACCATTCCAACTGGGTTATATTTACAGCTTCTGATTCTCAACGCTTTTCAAATTTTCTCCATCACCATTTATTTAAAGTTGTTTCTGGGCTTTTCCAGAACTCATCTGTGTATATCTGACCCTTGTTTTGTGGATCCAGACACATTTATGAACCATTTAATCATTAACACCCCGAAAATAGCAAAGAAATTCATACTTCTTTCACCAATATACGCCAAAACTGCCTACTTTTGGTGTATTCATTTGTCGTTGTAAATTTTACTAATTGGTACAGTGATACTAAATTTTATTACCTTGTATCTAAATGCACTCAAGTACATTCATGTTAGCACGTAAATAACAAACTGTTTTAAATCACCAAAATATACGAGCAAACTTTAAATTATTCTATCAAACTAAAATGCACTGTTTAACGTATTGAATCAAGTCGCGGATGTAAGAGAGCTTGTTCATATTCCCCTGGGTATATATAGAGGTTAGCCTGTCTGTCGGTCGAGTCCTCAAAACGGACCATTCTAAAGAATTTCGCATTCTCGGTTCCCATTCCGTAGCCCGCGCGTCGGTTTTTACGAATTTTGAACTCGCCCCAGTTAAATCTCAGAAATTTCAACACGGCACGCAACGTCTGGAAATAACTAATTGACTTTTATTCAGAAATGTTATTTTCACCTCTCAAATTTTGCCTTTTACTTTCAACCAATCGCAACCCCATGACGTTGCTCTACTCACGCCTTTTACTATATGTGTCTCGGTCTTGTGCATATTATCTGTCTCTATCTAACCCGTTCTTATTGATGCAAATTGATATTCTTTATTATCGATTATTTTAGTCCATGTGGAGTGTGAAATATTCCACCTTTAGCATTTCTCGTAACTATTAAGCTACGGTTTCTCCAAGATTCTTTGAAATCATTTGTTATCTACAAAATTTTCGCCGTACGTGAGATTTAAACTACGCAGGTGTTCGAACATAATATTAATTCTCAGAGCTTTATTTTCTGGTATTTTAATCTTGGATTTTCACAGGCTTTTATGCTTATTATTAATAATGGTTTAATTAACTCCAATTAAAATTGACTTCTATCCTTTCATTTTTAGCGAATACAAATTAAATATTAATTATTATGTGTACACTTTGTTTAATACCGGTTACTTAAAATAGGGTTAATTAATATAAATTTTGCACGTAATTTCCGTTTGTTTCTTTATTAAGAATAATTAAATTACACGTAGAGCTTTTTAATACTGTTTCTTTTGATATAAAGCGTCTTGTACATGATTTAAATCTCTTATTTTTACTAAAACTAATAAATTTTTATGCTTCACGGTTTTAATAACGCGTATTATCTAATAATATTCATTATACACGGTGATTAAAATTATTTGATGTGATTATTTAATTTTCTACCCTGGTCTAAATATGAGTAATATATATATATATATATATATATATATATATATATATATATATATAAAGATGTATCTGTAAACAAACTCTTATGAAAATAATAAAAGCTTATTGACAAATCGGGCTAGTAGTTGTATAGTCATTAACAAAACAATAGCTTTATTACTTCACAAGGGGAGGAAACATCCACTGACCGGCCGGTTTAAGCTACCTTAAGGTTATTCAGAGCGAGTTAGTTTCCAACAACCGTATGAAGTAATGGAAGCTATTATACTGATATAATTTCGAAAAAATCTCTGTACTATGGCAAAAGGTAGTAATACCGCCATCAAGTGGTAAAACACCAACACTACTTGATGGCTGTATTATTTACTTTTGCCATAGTACAGAGAATCCTTCAAAATTATATCAGTATCATAGCTTCGATTGCTTCATAGGGTTGGAAACTAATTCTCTCTGAAGATGGTTAAGGAAGCTGAAACCGGTCGGTTAGTGGATATTTCCTCCCCTTGTGAAGTAATAAAGCTATTTTGTTTGGTTAATTGATATACAACTATTAGCCCGATTTGTATACGTCAATAAGCTCTTATTATTTTCATAAGCGTTTGTTTACATATACATCTTATTTTATATATTGTTCTACACAATTTCTTATTGCGGACTGCGGACTGCAAATAGCTTGTCTTATATATATATATATATATATATATATATATTGCTATGAAGTGTCTGGATTGGGCTGGATCGCTAATACGAGCCCCACGTTTGGTTCGACATAATGTTCTGTAGTTTGGTTCTATGAACTCGAGCACCACCGTTGAGCGTCATAATGTTCTGTAGTCACTCTGAATTGGAGCCCTTCGCTTGGGTCTCTTAATTCTATGAAGTTTGCTTCGACTACCCTGCTGAAAAACTATTTCCAACTCCACTGTTGGGACACCATGAATCTTGCGAATTTACGTAGGATGCAGAAAATAAAACTTTACCTCAACTTAACTACAACTGTGCTGCAATCTGCAAAATACTTCTCTACTATTCTATCCAAGAAACACAACTACAAAAATTCATCACATTCTATTACACAAAAAAAATTCTACATCCAAAACTTTTCAATTACATATATCCGCATTTAAGAAACAGCTCATTTTCAAAATGTTGTTATATTAAATTTTACTCATCGTGCAAATACATTATTTAAAGTAAGTGGGCTTAACCTCATACCTGACTTTAACCATCGACTTAATATGAGCTCAGAGTAAAACCCTTCTATACATGTGTGCAAATCCTCGCACATAAATTACAAAAAGTCCCATTTACTTTGTACATAAACAAATTTTACACAATTATGTTAAATAGTCATTCCTACATAACATCTTTTCAATTAATTAATTATAAAGTTCAATAATAAATTCCTTAGTCCATGGAATTCATAAAATACATCCATAAAGCACAAAATGTCAAAGCACATCAGATATACTTAAAAACAATGTTTTCATCAAAATCAGTTACCTGGAAAACATCACACCGCATGTATCTGCAAGCCACCATCGACGATGACTATAAGTTATGAAACCGCTCCCAAGTTGAGTCACACCATCCTTGTCTGCACGCAGCTATCCAAATTTCTCCAACTTACAATCGATAGCACATTCAAACTACACAAACTCCTCTACCGGTTCATCGATTATTAGCAAACCATTACTCGATGCATATGCAATCTCCAATTCAACTTAGGATTCATTACAAGCCCCACAACCAAAGTAAATTAATGTTTGTACTTACATGACTTCGATTAAGCTCCGCTTTTGTTTTTAATAAACATACTTCATAATTTTCTAGACTGCAAGTACTACAGCACACCGACTTGTGTGTTGTTATAAATTAAAACTTCTTAAAAGAACTGACAATATACTGACAATTATGTAGACTACTAATTAAATTTGCGTCGATGACAAGCGAAGAAAATGAAGAAAGCCTCTCACCCCTTACAGCTGTTTACATAGACCAAAAACACCCCTTTCCCATCATTTCATTTTCTCACAATGCACCACCCCACATAACTAGCATTCTTGGTAAATTTTCAAGCCGTTGCAACACTTCTCAAAACAAATTCTTAACCGAAACCAAAATTCTCAAAGCACCGGGTTAGCCTTCAATAATTCCTCGTATTTTCATAAGCAAACATCAACGGTCTTCAAACTCTCGGATTTTTGATATCTGAAAACAACGAACAACTGCAAAAACAACTTTCAATCGTCCAACAGATACTTTAATTCTTCGAACCGAGCCCAACTGACATCTATTCTAAGTTAATGCACGCCCCTCGTGTGATACATGTTAAATTCATCGCTCTCCTTCTTACATACAAAAATTTTTCACCTTATACTTCGTTTATGAATTCCCATCACATATACTCTCTCTCAGTTTTAAATTGTCGCGCGTCTCCCTTTTACTTGTAAATTCCAATTACCTTTCTTTGTTTCTCAAATGCACGCTAAATCAGTCCTTGAAACAATTCACCACTTTTAAATCATATATACCCTACATCTGTCTTACCCTCATTAATACCCGATCCAATACGCTTTCCTCGTTCATCCTTAATAACTTGACTATACCTAATAGTGTTGCTACCGGCTGAGAATTCTGCACACTTGATTCTTCGGAGATATCCTTGAAAGCCAAATATGTAGCCCTTGTATAGTTCTTTTCATATTAATAGAGACCGTGCTCTGAAAGCGGTGCGTTTGAATACAACAACCTCTTAGCGAAAAGACATGTTGTAAAGTTGTACTATTAAAATACTTTCTATGCCATTACAGTATAGTTAAGTTGTTCCAGCTCCCAGACATAAACGAATACAGCCTCATTTTCAAAGATGGTACCAGAAAGCAGATAGCTCCAAGCGCAATGCATTTTTTTGTTTGTTACATTTGTGGCTGTTTTGGAAAATAGACATTTCCCTTTTTTTGGGTTTGATTCCGCACTAAAGTACAGACTATACGTTACCAAATGCACGCTACAACACGTTACATTATTGCAGTTATGCTACAATTGTAATGATCGCCTATATATAGTATTACCAGAGAGAGAAGTAAGCACAAGGCTTCCGACGCAGAATTACCTGCTCTCACTACCATTTTTCTCAGTAAGAACCGTGTAATAGGATCCGCATATTCTCGTAAGCGCGTTAAAGAAATCTCGGGATATCCCTTTCCGCTACTTTACTTTATGAGTCATACTCATCTGAACAGTCAATGATAATATTAGCGGAGCCCCAAACGTTGAGCAAATTATTTCTTAACTTCTTGGATAGAACTTAAGAATAGTGCAAGAAGGAAGTCACCAAGCTCCTCGTGCACTAAGGGCTTTCCTTCAGATTATCTCATTGTGATCACCAAATCTAACAGGATAAAATGAAGTAAACTTCTTGTAATCACATTACAGACGCAGGAGACCGCTATAACACAGCTTAGATCCGCTCCACCTCCAAAGTTATCAAAACCACCTCCTGGAGCACGTCACGCCAAAATGCACGCCAGGGTTGGAAACATTCCACCATTAATCTGCGTTATTTTCTAGCAACCAAGAACGTCGTCCGTATGTCAGCACCTTGGCCTACCAACCACAGTATACCAAAGCTTAGAAATCCTATGCAAGTCATTGCCGCTAGGTATCGCGTTGCATTTAGCTTATCGATGGACGCCATTCAAACACAACACCAGATCCAGGTCGTTGTCATGAAGCAGCAGCATTCAATTCTTCAACATGGAACATATCCAGTAACGTTACAAATTAGTCAAAAACATTTGGAATTGCGTACACAAAAACTTTTGTAAGTACCTTGTTGGAGCGTCATACTTTTAATGTATAATTAGTTCGTGCTTTTTACATGTAAATAAATGTTATCTCTGTTGCTATGAAACATTAACAAGGTGACCTCAAAAAAACCAGAACAGCTCAACATAATTCTCACCCATAGTTAATGGTGTAATTGTATAAACCATTACAAATAAAATTGTAATAAAGCTTACGATATGCATAACTACCGCTCGACAGATCGCTGTAGATCATTTTCAATTTTTAGCGGTATTGTACTTAAGCTGGAGCTATTTTGCATATTTGTTCTTGATTTAGCGTTAATTGCGTTTTACTGTGCGCGTCCCACACGGTTTTACATGAACGATTAACTTCAAAATTAAAGTCGTATTCTAAGTCTCGTTACATAATTGATGGCATTTTACCGGCCATTTTCAAAGTTTATTTACTTCTTAATAATCAGCACTGAAACATTTTCACGAAATAGCATGTTCTTTTTAACGCTGCGACGTGAAATGCGTACAAGGTAGGTAATATTTTAAGCATCTGCGACTAATTAAAGCTTAAAACACATTATATTGTAATCTTTAGAAGTGCTTTTCTTTTAAGGTAAATGAGGGATGATACTACAGGAGCCTTTCAGTCAAAAATGCTAAGATATGTCTCTTTTAATCAAATATTTAATATTTGCGTAAGAGGTTATACGGTCGTTCTTTAGAGTTTAAAATGTAGTGTTTAGGTAAGCTAAATTACTTGCGAATCGGCATCCAGGTTGTTAATTGACAACAGCTTGTTACCCAAATACGACTGCAAATTAATCCATAAGCGCTTAGCGTTTTTTTTTAATTCATGTGAGTGGTTTTTAATAAAGTAAGTGGTTAATTCTTACGGGATTTTTGCAAATTGCCAAAATATGAACATACAATTTGAGTAAGTAGTATTTTATAGCAAACAACTATAAAATTGCGTTATATTACTTCCTACTTTAGTTCGATAAAGATACATTAATAGTATTTAATAGGAATTTTTCAGGTTCCGCATTGACATAAACTCAAGTATTTCCTATACGCAGCACTAAGATGTTACAATCTCAGAAAGTTACCGGATTACTACGTAATTTTACTGATTTTTTCGATTTGATTACAGAAAAAGATTGTCTCTTCAAAGGACATTGGAAGTGGCTTACACCAATGATTTGAATCTATAGACAGTATTTACGTTGAGCCTCCGAAAGTAAAAATTTTGATGGATGGAAGATTCTAGAGATGAAGACGACGATAATGATTTAGATCGTTTATTGAGTCGACAACTTCGTGACCAACCTTTAGAAGCGACTAGCTTCTTAAATTACCCAGAAAATTATACGCAAGCTACTCCTGGTACGAGGTGATTGTCAGATTCTACAGTCTATATATAAATATCAGAACTTTTCACGCTGTGGTGGTTTCTGTCCAACTAAAATATTTGAGATGTTTTGGACTGAAGGTATTTACGAATTTTTAGCGCAAACAGTCAAAAATTATGCTGCTTCTAAGAACTATCCGAATTCTAACATCACTGTAGATAAAAAAAGTGTGATTGGAATTCCTATTATTAGTGGTTATGGTACATAGCTGGGTTATCGTTGTTATTGATAAAGAATTCACTAAGAAGAAACTGGTTTGAACAGATTATGGGATTTTTTTACCTAGTCGATAATGAACGGCCGGGTAAAAACGACAAAACCTGGAAAGTGATTCCATTGAAAGATAAACCGAACCAATAGTTTGTAAAGCATTTTTTACCAGAGAAAGAAATAAACTATGAAGAATCGATAGTGCGCTATTCTGTAAAGAGTTTATTAGGGGAAAACCTATACGATTTGGGTATAAAATGTGGTCTTTGAGTACTCGCAATAGGTATAAACTTTCATATTCATCATGGGAGAAACCCTCGGAGTGATCCTAATACTGAACCGCTAATGAAAAATCTACCGCTCCATTGAAAAGGATGATCGAAGAGTTGCCTAATACGAAACGACTTTCCTTTGAATTGTATACCGATTACTTGCTTACAAGCAGTAATTTGCTAAAAATATTAGAGGTATTGGTATTTTGTGTAGAGGAACCATTCGTGGAAATAGATTGCCAAAAGGGATTCTTTTACCATAGGAACATGTAGCAAGCCCGGGAGATTATTACTGTTGTCTAGATTTCAATAGTGATATCTTATTTGTCAAATTTATAGACAATAATATAGTTAGTATGGCTTCACCTCATTACGGCATACACCCAGAATCGCAAGTAAAAAAACTTTCCTAAAAGGAAAAACTTTTAAATCTTCCACGGCCACATGTTATAGGTATGTATAACGGTTCAATGGGTGGTACAGACTGTATTGTAACGAGTGTATCATTATATTGCAGGTTATACAGATACTATTAGGCAAGCCAATAAAGATATAAAAACAAAAATACAGGACAATCGCAATTGGCCTATTGCGAAACTTAAACTTAATTATATAGATGACACGCATACGCACACACACACACACACCCTCACAAACACAAACACACACACACACTCAAACACGCACATACACAAATAATGACGTACACACACATGCACACTTACACGCATATATACATCGCACGTCGAGTTGGGTATGTAGAAGCATAGTTATGGTTGTTATGCAGAATTTTGATAACTTAACAGATATTCATGATAGAAGTTACGAAATCTGGTAACCAATGATGATTTTTGAATGTCTAACAGGATTGAATTCCAGATAATCGAGCTAGCAACCACAAAAGAGTAGCGAGTTTGTGGTGTTTTCATATAATACATTTGACTAGTTATTGGAGTGACTCTAAACAAACTATAATGGAAACAACGGGAACTCGGGTTTCCTATTTT
The DNA here is from genome assembly GCA_036346225.1 of Platerodrilus igneus. NCBI lineage: Eukaryota > Metazoa > Arthropoda > Insecta > Coleoptera > Lycidae > Platerodrilus > Platerodrilus igneus. Next base: position 13,360,792 of record JARFIW010000791.1, read on the forward strand.
TAAAATTATGGCCTAGGGCTAGAAAGAATAGGAAATGACCAATAGGAGTAAAAAAACGTAATTTGACAAAACGACTAGCGGACTTATTAGGTCTGCGGGAGCAATGAGCTCTTAACTAGTTCCATCTTGAAGTAAGTACTCTGGACGAAATATTGCTGCCATTTTTAAAAATGTATTTTATTAAATACAAATCACAAAAAAATTTTATTCAAATAAAAAACTGTTATAGGGATAGATGTAAAATAATAAAACTATTTGCATGAAAGAGCCTTAACGCTGTATGCCAGGGCAACTATTGAAAAAAATGGCTCGTCAGTACTACTATTGAAAAAATAGCCACTGATTTGGGGTTTAGTGTGCTATTTTCGTATAATACCTTGATTAGTTATTGGTGAGACCTTTAACAATCTATAACGAAAACAAAGGGAGATCAGGTTTTCTGTTTTCGAAATTATGGCCCAGGGTTAGAAAGGATAAAAATGGCCAATAGGAGTAAGAAAACCTAATTTAACAAAATGGTTGATGGACTTATTAGATCTGTGGAGACAGTGAGGGCGGGATGGGATGTTTGATGTATTATAAGATGAACGATAGATGATATATAGGGCGCCATTATACCCTGTCGTATGAATGAGATGTAACTGAATTCTGAGAGGCGAGTATAGAAACCTCAAGACGGCTAAATCCAACACAAGGAAAAAATACAAGACACTAATAAAGATATAAAGTTGTAATATATATACTTTTTTGTATATTTTTCTATTTCTTTATCCTCGTGACTATCAGCTCTAAATCAAACCTCCCAATTTTCTAAACCTTAATCTGATATCACGGGGTCGAGAATTTCTTCTTTTTCTTTTAAGCCCAAGGTAATGTCGGATGGAAAATGGCTTGAGACAAAGAAAACTCTTAAGATATAAACGGCTAGTCGAGTGTTAGCTCTGGGTAGATCATGAGCTTGGGTCATGGGTGAATAATAGACCAAAAATATATTTGATGAGCGCCACCGTATTTTTTTATACAATAACCAACAAAATTTAACTGTGCTAGTATAAGGGGAATGCGGAAACCTTATCTTAACACCACTAACATAGCCATAAAACTTGAATTTCACACTTTCGGACACACTTACCAAGACCTCAACCCCCAGATGTCAAACAGATGTCTCAGATTTACCTGTGAACAAACAAAAGCACAACATGGACACCATTTGTGTCCTCAAAAACATTTGCCAAAAATAGAATAATAGAATTTAGGCATCTAAAATATACTAAGGGAATTCATTTTCATTACACACTCTTTTTACTTAAGGAGGACTTGCACTACTTTCTTTTCTATTAAATGTTGAATAATAAAACGCCTTTCAAAAACAAAAGGAATTCTATTTGAATAAATGTCTGATTATATACAGGTGACTGCAATATTTAAGTTTGTATCATTGTCCTATTTTTTCATAATAATTCTAGTGAAATTTAACATTCAAAATTAAGATCTATAAGTAGATCATTTCTATAAGATTTAATTAGATAGACATGTAATTTATTAATTGTTCATAACACATAAGTTTACTTTAATCATAGAAGTACTTCCTTGATTATTACAACAAAGATTGATTATCAAAGAGCAGAGATTGTAAAATGCAAATATTCTAATTTAATTGTAGTCTACTAAAAACACGCAAATTTCCTACACCAATGAAAGTGCTTTTACATGACCTGAAAGTCTTTAAACATAATGTAAAATTAACCAAGACAGCATATGGCGTCTAGATTAGAAAACAGAATCAATAATATTTTTTGTCTGACATAAGTTGTCATTCTGAATTTCTTAAAATACATTGTTTGAATGCGTGTGCAAACAAACTGACAAGCAAGATACTTATACGTCAATCTTACTAACTTCTTAAAAAAACTACTTTATATTTTCGTTACTCAAATAAATAATGTTGGATAATTCATAATAATTTACTATAATTTCAAAGCTATGAAAGGTTATAAACACTCACGTGCATCAAAATGTACAGCAGGTTCTAGACCTTGACGACAGCTGTTGAACATTTCCAGCGTAATATCCGTGTGTCATTAGTCATCGGTAAGTTTGAAATATCGAGATCCCATGTAGAATGAACGTTTATTTTACTGCATGTTAAACTAAATAAAACGAAACCATAAATCTTTGCTTTAAATTACTGCTACGAAAATTTGTTTTAGTTTATTATCGAAAATTGTTGTTGAAGATATGTCCTCAAGATATTGCATGTCTCAAATGATGTCCAAAGGGGTTCCATATTCTCAGGCCTGTCGGGATCAACTAAACTACTTGAAGCGAGGCTTATCAAACATCGTGCTCACGCAACCGCTGTTAGGCTCGACCTCCAGACCGTAAGAATTTATTATTCTCTACTTTTTTTTCTTAACTTTATTAGAAGCCACGTGTTTCAACAGGGCCATTTTGACTTTATTTCGTCTACAAAAGCGGCTTGCACTCTCGGACGTTGGGAATAAAGTGCCGACTAACAACTTGACAGCGCTTGGCAACAAACTTTAAAGTATAGGTATACTAGAATCTGTGTTATTACTAATATTATATATTAATTTTTATTGGATGATAATTCACAAATTAAATACTTTAAAATTATAGCTGTTTTATTTTTATTTTATTGAACTGAATGTAACTAGGAAAAAAAATACGTTACAAAGTACTTACTAATTACGCAAGAAAACACTGTAATACAGCGTCGTTGGATGTGTAACGAACTTTAAACCTCAGATTCGGTTTGAACCTATTCTATATAAGCCACTAACTCCTTAATGTTTTAATTCACGGACGTTACCTATTACACCCTTTTCAAAAATAATAACCTTATAAATTGTAAGAGTTTCTATTAACTTGAATTCGTTCTTTTTCGGAGCATAGAAAAAGTATCTACATTTCATATATCAAAAATAATCATAAAAATATTCTCTTGTTTAAATAAAATATTACGTTTACATAAGTTATGACTACAGCTGTAATAGATCTATTTTGGACGTGTTGTTATGGTATTCCGTGCAAACACAGAAGAAAACAGTAAGGTCAGTAAAAAAATCGTCTACTCCGAATACAACAACAAAACAGGGACAGACTGGTAGAATTGAATTAGAACTCGGGCTAGCTCAAAAACGTCGTAGAGTGACGTGGGTGATACCAAAAGAGCACATTGGAAACCTAGTAACAAAGAAATTTATATGACGTACATGTAGAAAACATACAATCAAAAGAATATTTACAAATGTCAGAAATACATATTTTCGTAATCGTTCGTTACAACGTCGAAGCGTCAATTTGCATATTACATAACCTAAATATATGCAAACTGGCAGGCAAATACAAAATCTTAGAATCTAGATACTTACTTAAATCTTCAATTCCTAAATATATACAATAAAAAATTGAACATAAACTTTACAGTAATTCTACCTACAAGAAAAGACGTATACATAATTTATACATGCTGCTTTTGTGAAGTGCACCTTTTTAAAAGTTAAGAAATAACGTAACGTTAAACTGTTGACGTTAACATTAATTTACCTCGCTAAGTTAACAGTAGAAAGTGCACCAACGCAAGGTTTAGGGATAACGTACATATTTCTTCTTTTGGAATTAAACCACTCAGGGTTGTTCAAGTTGTCTATATTTACGTTTCGATCCCTGACCTAGGATTGTTGTCAAAATTTTGACAACGTAAATAAAGATGATTTTAACATCTCTGAGTGGTTTAATTCCCAAAGAATATTAAGAAAAATACAAAACAAACCACAACAAACATACAGAGATAACGTGCATAATGGCTCGTGTTGTAGCGTGCATTTGATAACGTAGTTTGCACTTTAGTGCGGAATCAAACCCAAAGAAAAGGGAAATGTTTATCTTCCAAAACAGCCACAAATGAAACAAACAGAAAAATACATTGTGCGTGGAGCTTTCTGCTACCATCTTAGAAAATGAGGCTGTAGTCGTTTATGGCTAGGTGCTCGAACAACTTAACTATACTGTACTGGCACAGAAAGCATTTTAACAGTGTGACTTTACAACATGTCTTTTCGCTAAGAGGATGTTGTATTCAAATAAATAAGGAAAGAACTATACAAGGGTTACATATTTGGCTTTCAAAGATATCACCGCAGAATCAAGTGTGCAAAATTCTCAGACGGTAGTTGCACTACTAGCTGTAACAGTTTGCCAACAAAGAGATAACATGTTAACAAGGAATTTTAAAACAAAGGAAAACAATCCTCTTACTTTGAAACACCTGCACAGCTGCAGAATAACACATAACAAACTCATTCAAACGGTTTATTTAGTAGGCAGATGGTTAAGTGGCCTTATCCTTTTAAAGGTAATCCGTGCATTTATGTGCAGCTGTAATTAAAATGTAGTCACTGCAGCTGAAGGAATTTATTTGTAGCAACTTTGTAATGTGAAGTTTGCTACGCAGCTTAAATGAGTTGACCCATATTAGCTATACCAAGCTTTTAATCTTGTCGTTCTCAGAACGTTTTGATATATAAATCTGTAGTTTTAATACACTCTCAAAATGAAAATTATGAAAAATGTTACTGTTAGATTTGCATTGAACGTTATCAAAAATTAATCTGTATTTTTAATATAGTCCCCTAATGAGAATAATAAAATATTACTGTTAGATTTCATGACAGTATATAATAAACGTTATAAAAAAATTATGCCGCCCCTTGATGCAGTTGTATAAAAAGATTATGAGAAATATTACTGTTACATTTTATGACAGTCAGTTTAAATGTAATAAAATAATATATCCGTATTTTTAACACGGGCTCATAATGAGAATAAAAAATGTTGCTGTTAATTTTTATAACAGCACGTAATGAACGTTATAAAAAATAATGCTGCACCATGATGCAGTTGTATAAAAAAGTTAATAAAAACATTACTGTTAGATTATATGACAGGACGTATTGAACATTAGTACTATGATTTCATTTACATGTGTAAAACGCTGTAACATTTGATAACCAAACTTGACGAATTACAGTTATTGCTTTAATTATGAATATTCAAGGTATTGTAACACACCAGTAGTCATAAGAAACATTTCACCTGTCCAAATTTAATTGGGAAGTTAAGGGAGGAAGAATAATAGCTTTCGCTGTAACGAAATAAAATATGGTTAATATTAAATACTCACCGAGGATCGTGTAACTAATAAATTGTAAGATTCCGAAGTGGTTTCAACTCAACATTCGCTTGTAGCCTTTGTTTGTAAGGAATCGCAAATCCGGAGCCCCACAATTTCAGTTACATTGCTTATTATATTGGTTACCATTTTTTTGGTGCGGAAAAGAATAGCCTGGCATTTACTGCGATTGATAGTAATATTACTCATTCTCCATTGTTTAATCTTTTGTAGGTTCTGGATGAGAATATAGCCCACAACAAGAATTCGATTCGCTTTTTACTTGGACGGTAGATGTGTCAATACAAAATGCGTGGTATATACACAATCGAATCGAGAGTACTATTCTTCGATTGTGTTCCACAGAGACATTGCCACAACCAATTTAATACAATATCAAATAGCACCAAAAGAAGCAGGAAGGCCATCTGCATGTTCATCTAGCACCTCAAGTAGTAAAGTAGGCGTAACATTTGATATGATCGAACTGATCACTTTTGACATTCATACCCAATAAAAGCGCTAGAGGTATTTTATGGACGGATGCAATTCTATAGTGGAAACTAAGTGCACCAAATTTAACCCTGTTATATGTATGTTTATGTATTTATTTCAATTTATCATTTTATGTACGACGAATATTGTGTTTCAGGCTCATAGTAGTTTAGTAGTAAAGCATGTACCCATGAGCAAAAATGGGCACACAGTTATTGACACCACGTACGCTTACCTTATGCAACTCACGTCTTTTCCAAAACAGCTTTATATGTTTTGTTGAAGAACATAAAAATTAGTTTTTGTTATAATCTTAAGTAAGTTAAAGTCAATAAAACGCAAATATTAAAAATTTAGAAATTCGGACAAAAGAGGGTTAAATTCAAAACCGCAATAAAAAAGTTGCAGAGCGCCCACACAATATACTATTTCCGCTGTTTGCATTAAGATAAATTGAATTTCTATGAATAAATACAATTTTTCTTAAAATAACTGCACGGTTACAAACTTAGTCTACTAATTAGTGTATATGGGAAACAACATGCTCGACATGGAATGCGCATACACTACATCTTATAAAAATGAGCAACTCCATATCCACTGGGCAAAGAATACGTCAAATGCCATTTGATTTTACAGACAAAGTATTGTTTTTAGACACGATACATCTATATCAAAGTTGTTTTGCCAAAAAGTAGATATAAATAGAAAATAAAATTAGAGAAGATTAAGTTTTCCGGCTATTTAGTAAAATTTATTGCAAGGTTAACGAATAGCAGTGTTTTAGTCACTATTCATAAGCTACGCAATCATCCAAAATTGAAAAGAATCCGGAAACCGCAGTGACAGCTGCCAGAACCGTAATTGTTTAAACGAAATCAGTAAAACGATAAAATAATTTATTTTTGCAACCCAATTACAACATCGTTGAGACAAGTGTACTGCAAAATCGCTTTCTGTAAATATTTTTTAACAATTGTCTCGATACCGGTTACTATTTGAAAAATATGAAAGTAGATGTTAAGGATATTTAATTTGGTATCAAATCCTAACAAAATTTAGCTATATGATGTGCTATTGCTATTCTAACTAACCAATTCTATTATGAGTGAATACAATATCCTCATTGCCTCCACTGAATCAGAATTACTAAAATTATTTGTTATTTCCAAAGCCAGTATAAAAACCAATAATATTAAGGCACACTCAACAGTGGGAACAAATATCCCAGTACCTACATCCAAAGGTGTGGAAAATGCATTATAAAAGCAAAATAACTCTCTTGATTGTGTGCAAGGACTATTTATTTCAAAAACTGATACTGTATAAGTAGGTCAGGCAATGCAACAAACTTTTCAACGCCATTCAAGCGATACGAAAAATGTATTTAATTTCGTAGAGGAAAAATACTTTGCCCAATATTATGCTACAGGTTGTTTTTAAAAGCAGCCCGAATTTGAAAGAATTGCCTGTGCCACTACAAATTTCCTTTTGCGGCCGTCCAAAGTGAGAGTAAAAGATGTCATTATGGACTAATAATTCTTATAATTTTTGCAAGTGCTTCTCCTAGAAACCAGTATTAAAAACGAGCATTATTAGTGCAGTTTTGCAGAGCGAATAATTTCTCTTTGTACCCGTTCAAATTCATAGAAAAATCACTTATAGAGGCGAAACAAGCTTCCACCTTTAATGTGAAGCTAAATTTACTATAATTTTCTGATTAATGTATCAGACGAAGAGAGAACTGATAATTCTAGTCAATAAATACTATAATGCTGATGCAGATTGAGCTCTACAAAACAGGAATGAGTAGATGGTTTGTACCGGTCCTGGCACCTCATTTTCCTCCAGCATCCTCATTTTCCTCACATTTTACATGTAAATTCCCATAAGGAGGATTTGAGGAGGAGTGACTTCCAGCTTGCTCTCCGCCTTACTCGGACACCCCACGACTATTTTGATCACGTCACACCCGCATTCTTTCCACCCGCATTTCGACCCACGAGATAAATCTATATTGTTTGGTAACAATTAATATTAGAATTTTCTCAGCTACCCGATTCTCTAGGAATTTCTTAGATTGCATTTTGGTAGGGATTCGTTGCTTAAGTCTTACCATAACATATAATTTAATAAACGTCACCATGACATAATTCACAATTAGCTAGCGGTCTGTCATGTTGGCAGCGATTCGCTGCTTAAGCCTTACCATAACACGTAACTTAATAAACGTCTCCATGACATAACTCACGATAAGTTAGCGGTCTGGCATGTTGGTAGCGATTCGTTACTTAAGCCTTACTATAACATATAATTTAATAAACGTCACCATGGCATAACTCACAATTAGTAACCCGTCTGGCATACTGGCAGCGATTCGTTGCCTAAACCTTACCATAACATATAATTTAGCACTTTTCCTTTTTTGGAGGGGATAACCAGGTAATATTTCATTTTCTTATAAATTAGAATCATGTAAACATGTTGGAGTTCTTTAACAACCATCAGGTTGCTAATATCTATATAGAGCCAGGTACATAAGAAAATGATAGAAGAGTATAGAAAAACTTAGATCAAGCTATATTAGTCAAATTATTAGAAATTTATGATATGAAGGGTATGTAGAACTTTTTAGATTAACACAGAATAGAAAAGAAGTTAGAGCTGCGTCAAACCGACCTTAAGCAAGGTCGAAAACAAAATGATGATGAGAAGGGAATCGAGCGGTATATAGACTGATGTAAGAATTGCAGGGAACTGGGTAGGCTAACTCAGAACATAAATAAGCTAAGATACAAGTCCAACCAATTTCAAGACGTAAAACCCAAAGACGAAAAAATAAGTGCTCTTAAATCTGATAATTATTATAAACAACTAAGGTGTTGGTTGTGAAATATTTTCAACTAATGTTGTTTGTGCGAAAGGATAAATTGGAAAAACTATTAATTCGACAAAGGTTCAAGTGCTGGGGGAACTTGACAGCCAAAGGCTGCTTAACCCCCTTCGCACACCACTGAATATTAAGAAAATAGGGTATAAACTGTAAAACAATAGAAGGTGACCGAACTGCATCAAACAAGAAAGAACAGCAGCTATGATCAAAGACAATGAACATAGATACAAGAAGAAAACTGTTCAAAGCATAGTGTGGAGCACAGCACAGTACTTGTATGAAATAGGAGCAGTGGGAAAAACAGACAGAAAGAGATAGAAGCCTTCTGGAATGTTGTGCTTGAGATGTATGAGGATGGTAGCATGGACAAACAAAGTTAATAACAAATTGGTTGTAGAAATAGTAGAAGAATAAGGATATCTGTGAAAATCGATAAAATAGGAGAAACAGAAGGACAGGATACGTTCTAAGGCATTTCTGGGGAATAGTACGGGATATATTACAAGCAGAGATAGGAAAAGATAGGTAAGGGTAGACTGAGATCAGACTTTCGCACACAGATGGTGATAGATGCAGACTGTGGGAATTTCAGCAAAATCTGTAGATTGGTTCAGACTTGGAAACAATGAGGGTACGCGTCCAACCAGTTCTAGGACTGATAACCTAATTATGATGATGGAGCCAAATGAGACTTAACACCTTGCAGTTTCCGCCTTGTCCTCAGTGCCATAGTGTCTTTCCAAAACCCAAACTTTTGTAGAACGTGAAAATATCAAGTTAGAAAATGTTAAGGAGTTTAATTCTGTATACTAGAATTATTAAAAAATTTTTGTTAAATACACAACCTTATTAGTAAACTTTGGAGTAGGTGTATTAGTAATAATAGGTTTTACGCTAACAACTGTATGCTGTAACTTGTTATTTCCATAGCTTTGGTGAAAACATAAAAGCTGCCTTTCTTATGACACTATTATTAAAACTGACGGACACCTCTCTGTGTGTTAACGTTGCATCGGATTAGTACATTCTAGTAGATGGTTTGTACCAGTTCTGGCACCTCATTTTCCTCCAGCTTCCACATTTTCATCACATTTTACATGTAAATTCCCATAAAGAGGATTTGAGGAGGAGTGACTCCCACCTTGCTCGGACACCCCACAACCATTTTGATTACGTCACACCCGCATTCTTTCCACCCGCGAGATAAATCATTCTCCACATTTCCACCCACGAAATAAATCTATATTGTTTGGTATCAATTAATATTAGAATTTTCTCAGCTACCAGAATCTCTAAGAATTTCTTAGATTGACCCCCCCCTCCCCCAAAGAGCTACTCTAAGATTTTTTTTACCGCTAACATTCTGAACCAAATAGTTTTCTTCGACTAGCCATCGCATCTTTCGAGATAAACCTATCTTGTTTGGTATCAATTAATATTAGATTTTTCTCAACTACCTGAATCTCTAGGAATTTCTTAGATTGCATCATCCCCCCAGAGAGCTACCATAATTTTAAGATTTTTTGCTGATAACGATTTCTAACTGTCCTTATAAATTTTTTATACATGCAATACATCAAATTAGTCTAGAATTTTATGCAAAATCCGAATCTGCAAACAGATTTAAAATCGGACCACCCCCTGCAAAATTACACTTTTAAAGTCCTGAACCTCAAAATTTTGCTATTTGCTCTATAAGCTAACTTAACAAATAGTTTTCTTCGACTAGCCATTTCTACCCACGAGATAAATATATCCTGTTTGGTATCAATTAATATTAGAATTTTCTCAGCTACCTGAATTTCTCAGAATTTTTGAGATTGCATCATCCCCCCAGAGAGCTACCTTTATTTTAAGATTTTTTACCGACAGCGATTTCTGACCGTCTTTATAAATTTTTTAGTCATGCAATACATCAAGTTAGACTAGAATTTTATGCAGAATCTGAATCTGAAAACAGATTTAAAATCAAACCACCCCTTACCATTTTACACACACCCTCTAAACTATAACTTTCTTGCAGCTCATGCCTAAAAGAAAATCTAAAAACCATTCTTAAAACTTTTTATTACAGACAATTTTTACTAATACAGTTTAAATTTTGTAAACCACATTTCTAAATACTTATTGACAATTTTTATTCTTAACCTAGAACTCCTCACATCGGATTGTACTTATTAATATTTATTTCTAAATAGAGCAGCTTTCCAAAGACCAACCGGACCCACATGTTTCAAATTCCTCTGATTTTGTTCTCATGGTTTCGCTTAAGACCTCGTACATGTTTTCCAGATTACTAGAAGATGTTATAACCATATTTCTTGTGTTAAAGGATTTCACATCGGTAGTCTCTTCTCTCATTTTTGTGTAGACGCCGTAGAGTTCGCAATAGACTTTTATTGCTGTATGTTGTATTCTTTTTTCAATAAGTAATCGAATAAACCGCTCTTTCTGCTTCCAAAGAAACTCGGACACTCCACCATCGACACTGGCGTTCTTTATGCGATAGCTAGCCATACGGTTGTTAAACGCTGTGCTACCTACCCATTTGTACACCATCTTCGCCAGTAGCGGTAACTGTTGCATTTTTATGTCGGTTGCTCCTTAAGTGTGCGGCATACGTAGTCTTTTCCATTTCGAAATCGCATACTTTACACATAATTCGTGGTTGTTTCGCACAAGTTCCTTTAACAGCTGACGGAGCTGAACGTTTACGGCTTAATGACATACCGCGCTGTTTTTCCTTGTGTCGCTGTAAGCAGTCCATTCTCGTAAAAGCTATACCGCAAGACATACAGTTTAAGTGCTTTGCTGCCGACGGATGTATAAGCTTAACCGTGTACGATGTTACACCACGACATTTGTTCTGGTGCCGTTTGAGAGCATTTTTCCAGGTATAGGAAGCACCGCAAGAGTTGCATTTAAAAACGTTTGCAGGTACCATTTTAGTACAAAGCAAAATCCGCACTATAAAACTTTGGTGAAACTTGTAAGCGAACTAGCTTATAACTAAAGAGTTTACTCTTGCATACCTGCTCTTTGTACCCTATAGAATGCAAACCGAAAGTTTCCGAAGACAGCCGAACAAAATTGAGGATTCAACGGGGAACTAAATGACGTCATCTTTTGGCAATTCTTGCTGCTCGTCCAGTACATTTAGCACCAATGCATGCGTCCGGTTCGCTTCGTCCATGCAGCGAATGCAGTTAGTAGAAACATCGGAAACGTCTTCCATGTTATACGGATCAACAATCGCATCGCGTGCATATTAAAAATCCAAAAGGGTGGTAGCACACGCACACAAATTGGGTGCAAGTCGTGCTGTAGAAGTTGCAGTGCTACTATAAACAAAAACTTAATAAAACACTTTAAACCTTTACTAAGGGAACACCAAACTTGTTGTCTACAGAATACTTAGTAATAAAACAATTTAATTTTAAATAACTTCTACGTCATATTTTCGGAAATGGTAGGCTTGAATATTTTCTAATTGAATCACCAAGCGAAAGTATATGTTTAGCGGCATTATAATTAACCAGTAATTTCCCATTTTTACGACTGCGGTTAATTATAGTTTAAAACTTAATTTGTTCACGTTCGAGCTACCCGTAAACTAACATTTTATAGTAACAGTGCGCTGTATAATACATGTATACCGCTTCTCCGCGCTACTGCTATTCTTGTAGTTGCTAGAAAAAGTCGGTCACCTTTTTTACTGCTAGGACCAATGCAAAGCACCATTTTATACTTTCTTTATAAGTATAGCCCATCGCGCACTTCTTTGTCTGATACTTAAATTTTGCTTATGTAAGCTTTTACACTTTCGCATATTTAAACATTTAATACGATCGATTAACCACTTTCGATTATTCTAACAGGAACCACCATACATTCCGCCGCACCGTTCTTTTTGAATACAACGATCCGATGAGCTTCCACACACTAACACCTAACGTATCTTTCCTACTATTTGTTAAACGAAAACTACCGGCATCGCCACGTCCCTATACGCATTAATTTAAAGTATGTTGCACACAGTTGTTTAAAATAGTTTTAATATCTGGAGGTGTTTCACACGTAATTCAGCAGAAAATAGGTTGTCTAATTTTCCTCGGGGCTTTTTAGAATCAAATATTATTTTTATGTATATGCGGTTTAAAGTTCCCTGAACTGTTCGAGGAATTAATTATAATTATCATTACGTTTTGCGGCGTGACTCACTCTGACGCTTCGAACTAAATAGACGTCATTGCTTCAATCAATGACAACGCGATCCGTACAAGGAGTGGCGGACAGTTAATGAAAACAAGGTCGTCCGTGATTCATTCCGTTCGTAATTATATTATCCCGAAGACGAGTGAGAAGTAGTATTTTATAATGTACAGTGAGTGTTTTCTTGTTGTAATCTCTCTACCCCTCTGGTACCTAATACTAACCGTGTTTCTTGTTTAATATTGTAAGTAATTGACTCCGCTACAACTATTTTCATATAGAACAGAATTTGAATGTGCGGCTCGGTTTATGCACACGAACAATCCCTTATAGTCTTTTAGTGTGGTCTAGAACGCATTACAAGGATTCATTACTTAAGGTCATCTTAGTTTAATTCTCGAGAACTACAGGAAAGCTTATGGCTGGTCTACTTAATTTGCTTACTCATTTTGTTGATTATTTAAATAATCTTAATTGCTATTCATGTAAAGCGGTTGCGACCTCTATACGGCAGGCTATGAACTTAGTACCTTTTGCCTCTAAACAAGTATCAATGGTGAATGTTGTAATTCCTCAAAATAGTATCTATTGATTACAGTTTGAGCATTGTGTGTCTTTTGCACCCAGTAACTGTTGTACAGAAGCAGATACCTCACCTTGATTGTGGGTTTTGTCATGTGCAAATGCTTTCAAATTGTTATTGGTGTCTCTGTGTATGTTTCTTATTATTGCAATCTCTTTTGGCATATACTTAATATATTGGACCACCTCTGCATCTCCGAAAACAGAGACCATCACTTTTCCCCCAAAAATTGCAGTTTCTCTTTCTTGGAAGATGAACATCATCTGTGATTCCATTGCTGGGACTATTAATTTATGGAAAAATCCCAGGGTGTATCCAGCAGCAATCGCCAGTTACAATTTCGCAAGAAAGGTTTTGACGTTAGGAAAAACGCACATATTTTCCTTGCAAATTTGTCAGCTACATAGTTTTTCCTTCGAAACTAAGCGGGTTGCGAAACCAACGTACCCGCATTTTGCGCATCTCTAAATCTTCAAGGAGAGTTTTAAAGAGACTCGTTTCTGATAACCCTATCTTTATTGCAACCTCTAATAAACCCATATCTTCAAATTGCTGCTGACTTCTATAGTTCGTATTTCCAAAAGTCTTTCACACTTTGGATCGTATTCAATGAATTCTTCTTCCTCATTTGGACTACTGGCAGCAATGCTTGAGTTGGAAATAGCATGAGACCTTTTCTACATATACCTTCGCCATTTTCTCATGAATATTTTCCCGACTATTTGAAAAATTTGGTGACGATTCTGTGTCCAAATTTAAATCGCTCGTTTAAAAAGTCGGTTAGTTGGCAGAGATTAATTTTCGATGCAATAGAATAAAGATTACCAAAGAAACGGAAACTCAACCAGGAACAGTTTAAAATATCTTGAAATGAGTAAATACCGTTGCTACAGGTTACAGACTACACTAGAATTTCTTCTGAAGCTTTTCAAAAGTGTATAAAATTTAATGGAGGGATCACAAGCCGAGATATTGAAAATGTGTTTTTTGCAAAAAAAATTCCTTTAAATTACATGGTATCAAATTGTTAAATCTTAAAATATCACAACACATCAAATGCTTTCACAAAAATTTTGTAACATATTGGGTTGATGTCCTGAGCAAGATATGGTCTTTTCTATCAATACAATATGTTGTAGGTGCCATATCATCGGTTCACTATTTCTGAGTAACTTGGAAATTGCAAAAGAGAACTACAGAAGACCTTTTTTTTTCCTTTCCCTCTTTGGTTCCGTGACTTTTGCAACAGGAAACTATCGCTACACATTAAATTATATTATCCTCTTTAGGTAGGTGAAAGTGTTCAAGTTTGTATACTCCTAAAAGATTTGCCCTCGTTTTCTTAGACTTTATTAAATATTTTAATTCGGTTGTTTTCTGGCTCGGTTAATGTGAAATTCTATTTGGTTGTTTGCAGGCGTTTGAGCTCGCTCAATTCTATGGGTAATGAAAGTGCTAATTAAGTCGTATCTGTTATATTTGTAACGTGGATCGGTAATAATACAAACCTCTATTCTTTTCTAAAAAGTCAAGATGCTGAATTTCTTGGCAGTGGTTTAAAATGGATTTTGCTTTCCCAAACTAATAACGAAATTCATTGGAATTAATTATAGTATTTTGACTTCGAAATTGCTTGCATGCTACCAATGTTTTCGCCGGTATCTCTGGAATATATATTTTTGCTTGCTACATAGAACATGTAACATTCTATTGCTGAGAATGGTTTAATGTTATTTCTTCAATGGTTTTGAAGTGGTATAAATAAAAGTTCAATTTTGAATAAAATCTCTTACTTCTTCGTACTCTTGCTTATTTGTTCATCCTCTTACTGATACAATTCCTTTGTTATACAACGTCATTCAAGCGTTGTAAAGTCGCGTGCATTTTGTGCTACTATAGTTAAGTTAGTGGTTCAAGCGCACAGTTGTAGACCAATACAGTCGCATTTCCTCAACCTAAGATGGTACCAAAGAGAAGATATCTCCAGGTGCAGTGTATTTTGTGTTTGCTTTATTGGTGTTGCTGCTTTGGAAGATAGACACTTCTTTTCTTTTTGATTGATTCTGCAGTAAATTGCAAACCGTACGTTATCAAACGCACGCGCACAACACGAACAATTATGTACCTTATTTATAGAGTTTTCCGTTTAAAATTTTAATGTGTTGGAGCACGTTTCTACTGTTTACATTCCTGTATAAATTAAGGTTAATGTCAATAACCTGCTGTTTAAAATTTTAATGTCTTGAAGCACTTTCTACTATTTACCTTTCCTGTATAAATTAATGTTAACGTCTACAACTTTCTGTGTAAAATTTTAATGGTACGTTCTTAAATCTTACGAGGTGTTCTTCCTAAAGCAGATATTTCTGTATTATTTCTTTATTTCTTGTACAAATTTAAGGCTGGAACATGTTGTAAATATTCTTGTATTTAGATAATAAGATTTTATTCTCGACATTTTAAAATGATTATGTTTATACTGTGCTATATGTAGCTTGAAGCTTTGTATACATCACGTTACAACGGACGATTAGGTGAATGTGTTTTGACTTTTGTAAATGTTCTTTTGGGACTGTATGTTCCACTTACATGAAGTAATATAATTTTTCCTGAGGTCTCCAATGCTTTTCTTTCTAAACCACCAAACCCACTCTACGACGTTTCTGAGCTAAACCGAACTCTATTCCCTTTGGAGTTTGATTCTAGCATTCTGTCCCTGTTTTTGTTGCAGTATTCTGTGTAGGCGATTTTGTCTGCATACTCTGCTGCTTTCTTTCTTGTCTGCACGGAACACCGTAACAGTATTAATTTATGTTATGTGTTATTTTCTTAAACTAAATATTCTTTTTTATTTGTAGCTCACTTTGGTTCTTTTTACGAGCGAGAATTGAAGTATGTGATATTACTCTGTAATTGGTACCATTTGTAGATGATTATTCAAGCTTGATTTAAGAGTCCTGAACATTTGCATTTTATATAAAAATTTAAATAAAAACAATACCCGTAAAGTAGTTATTACGTCGATTTCACCATTACCCTTGGGCTTTCATGCGCATTAACTAAATTTGTTAGACTATATGTAATCTCTACTAATGGCAGAAGTAGTAAAGTTGCCTCTCTTATGTTTCCACAACGCTAATTTTCTTTTTCTAGCTTACCCTAATATTTTTTATACCTAAATAGCCAGTGACTGGCGAGCTTTCTTTACATTTATGTATTTAGATTTTTCGTAAATTTGACTTCTGATTTATTTTCTAGTAAACTATAAATATAGTTCTGTAAATTAATGAAAACAAATAAAAAATAGTACCAGAAAAACGATGTTTCATTTTCAGTGGACGAGCCATCCAGCAGTCAACCAAATCCACCCATTTTTACCTCCTTCTGCTAGTTAAAGATAAACACAAAAAGAACTCCACGTCGTGTCTACCTAACTTATTTGGTACAAAATAATTATAACAGTGAATAACTACAGAGGAATAAACTATGATCCACTCCCAATTGGCCAAAAACTTGTTTAGCTAAAAAAATACTTAATATTATTAATAATTTAACTCCATACAAGTTTAGCCAGTTTGAATTTTACGTGCTAATTTACGGACACAATTATGGGCTTCTCTTTATAAGAAATCCGTATCTACTTTAACATCCGCTTTAAATAAGCGTTCCTTACACATCTTTTATGGCTCTTTTTTTGCACACTATGGTGACTTTGGTGTAATCATTTAATAATTACCGTTTCTAGACCCCGTATAAATTTGTACAAATCACTTTAGTGTGAACGGCTATTTCCCGGTTTCTGTCTGTATTTTTTTAAATTTAATACGAAGCGATATAAAGTACCGGTATTTACTAACATTTGTATTAAGCGTACTGAGTGCTTTTCTAATTTAATTCTCATCTTAATTTAATATTATATTGAAACAGTAACGATACTAAATGTAAACTACCAAAATATACAAGTTTTGCAGGGTGATTTCTTACTAAAAGCTCATCTAAC
The DNA here is from genome assembly GCA_036346225.1 of Platerodrilus igneus. Classification (NCBI taxonomy): domain Eukaryota; kingdom Metazoa; phylum Arthropoda; class Insecta; order Coleoptera; family Lycidae; genus Platerodrilus; species Platerodrilus igneus. Next base: position 13,378,169 of record JARFIW010000791.1, read on the forward strand.
TAACCAATTTTAATGAATTATTTTCTATTACCTAATGCTTGTATAAGTAACGCATCATCGTAACATATGTTAGTAATTATTAGCAGTAATAAACTCATATAGCAGCACTTCAGTACATGAAGGGTTCTCTCAAAATATCTGTGATTAATTAGACTTACATTGAATAAAATAAAAAAGTGCAAATGAGTCAAGAACGGAACAATACGAATCACTTGGGTGTGTGTATGAAAGTGTGGCGAACATTCCAAGCGCTCATCTATAGTCAGTAATGTGTGTATGGTTGCCTCACTATTATACACAAAAATAACAGCATTGTACGTCCCATTTTAATTGAAAGATGAACAATTTTGAGAAAACAATCTGCCCTGATGGCGCCTCTAGTCGCTGCCAAATCTAGATCCTGTTTGTAGAATTTTCCCTTAAGGAATTTTATTCGAGAATTTATGCTTTTAGAATCCTTTATTTTCATATTTAAGCAAACACAAAAGAAAGGATACCGCATTTTTAAATTGGAAGCAAACATAGAGAATAACTTGAACAGAGAAGGACTTTAATGAACCTGAATGAACAGAAAGAGGTATACAATTTCGTTTGATTCAAATCACAAAGACCAGAAACCGATATGGTTGGTTTTATTGAAAGCTGCTGAAATTAATTATAGTAAAATATTGTTGGAAATAAAGGTTTTCACTGTAGTAAAATCAAAAGCTCATTTGGAAACGGTTTCTGACAGGAGGAGCTTTGAGTCTTGCCCTTTTAGCCGCAAATGGATGTCGATTTATTATATATTTAAACGATACTACAGCATTTACAAAGGACTGCGTATATGGTAGGATGGAAGGATGAATTAATGGTATCTTTTTCAAACTTATGACGAAATTTTACGACGGCGACGTGGAGTTCTATGATGCACTTAGCTACTCTACGACCTCAAATTCTTGATTTTATAGTCGATGCATTTTACAGCATAGATGTTTACAACTCCAATTAACCGACGTAAAAGATACTGCAGGTAGTGTATATAGGTACTACAATACATGTTATTCTAGCCGTCCAAAAGTCTAGAAAACACCGTAACCAAAACGTAATGAATGATGTATTAGCTACCATTTGTCCCATTTGATTACCTTGTAAAAGATATGATGCTATAATGTGGTTTAATTGTAACGTGAAATATATCTTCTAATGTTTAGCAGGTTTAGTAGTAGTCCGAACGAAGGAGAATATGGACACTTCCATACCTTACTTAAACAAATTTTTGTATATAATACAATTTTGCATTAAGGAACGATGATAATTTCCGTTTGTGGTGCATTAGGAACTTAAACAAGGACAGTGAATACTTTCAAGCGAAAACAGTCTTGAGGTTAGGCTACCATTAAGAAAATTTTATTACTAAGACAATAAATCGAAACGTCTGCATGGGCGAAATTCGTGTTAAAGATTTGGTTACTCCTAGGAATGCTATACCACTAAGAAACTACAGTCGAAGGAGTTCATATGCGAAAATAGTGTTGAGGTTAGGTTACCGTTAGGAATGTTTTATTACTAAGACAAAATATCCACTAGAGTGGTTGGCCGAAAATAATGTTGAAGTTAAGTTACGGTTAGAACTGTTTTACTACTAAAACAAAGTACCAAATCATGTGCATGGACGAAAATCGAGTTGAGGTCAGGTTGCTGTGGGATGTTATACTACTGCAAAAAATTATCCAAATGGACACATGTACGAAAATAGTGTTCAGGTTAGGTTACTGTTAAGAATTGTTACCGTTTCCTCGACACCCTTACTTAATTAATTTTTAGAGTTCAATCGTGCAAACTTCTATCTACAAGGTTATAAAAGTTGTAATCACCTACGGTTCATGGCTTTCTGTAGCGGAACTCACCTTTCGGGGTCTTGGTGGTTGTTTTCTCAAATTTGTTTTACGTTGTTGCCCAATATATCTCGGTAGTGCCCTTAATGAAAAGGTAAAAAAAAAGGTAAAAAGAAGAAACTTGAGTACTACATCGAACCACAAACCATGACATACTCTTCGAAAAACGCAATCCTTCCGTGAACTCTAGCAATAAAAGAGTTCACGTAATCGCCCCATTTCACAGAACTCGTTTGTTCCTGCCGGAATTGAACTATCCAATCCGGCTGAGATATTACAACCATCAAAAAAAATTTGGTCACTTCAATAGCGCGTGTTTACATGGCTTTCCCGATAGCTAAAAAATCCGGGAGACAGTATTTTAACATATTTATGCATGTTAAAATAATTTTATTTTTACAATGTAGACAATAATTTATAAAATAACCAGGACCGGATTTAGGAAACAGAAGGAATAACTTTTCTTTTATACAACATACAATAGATTTAATAGATACAAGAGATGGAAACTTAGATAATCAATAAATGAAAAGACATGTTCCAAGTGAATTCACTTGACGCGCAACAGAATATTCTACTACTAACTAACTATATGCACACAAGTACAAGTGCGAAAATGGTACTGAGGCTAATTTACAGTTAGGGAAGTTTCATTACACAGATAAATATCCACTAAAATGCATGAGCAAATTGGTGTTGAGGTTAGGCTACCGTTATAAATGTTCTAATACTGAGATCAAATATCAAAACGTCTGCATGGGTGATGATCGTGACTAGGTCAGGAAAATGTTGGGAGTGTTTTACTACTCAGAAACTATACTGAAATGGATGCATGTGCCTACAAAATACTTTGAATATACCAAAAATAAAATTATTTTTACTGCAATTCCGATTGCTACAGCCAACGTAAAACCACAACAATTGGTCGTGTTGCAAATCTGCAATCAATGAAGTATTATCACGTTGGGAAAATCCATTCATCCCTATGTCAATTATTAGGTTTATTTTGATGTGGTATGTATTTAGGAAATGTACAGCAGTACATGAAGAAAATAAACCTGATAAATGTAAAGCAACAAACACGAAGGTACAAGCACTTTTCTACTGTCACAAAAATGACAGACATTAGAGATCTCTATATGCAATAGATAACAAGAAGGAATTGTGTTGTGACGATATTTCAGAACATCAAAAGCTAGAAACCTATCTGGAACAACCGCCATCCGGGCAGCGTAAATATCGAAGGAATTGCAGGCTTAAGACGGTTTGGTGTTCTTATATTTCGACATCTAGTAAATCCTTTAAAGTAAGTTGTACTTATATTGACTGCTGAAAAACAACACTGTGGTCTCAACAATGGCTTTATTTGTAAATCTTCATTGTAAATAATTAAATTTAATAATTTCCATTTTTTTAACATCAGGCTACATTTAAAACATCACTTCGTTATTCATTGTAACATCGTAATTATTAAATTACAGTATGCTTACTGCATACTTCAAATAGCATCTTCGCAAAGCCACAGCTCTCGACTTAAATCAAAATATCGTTTTGCGATCAAATTTTTGAAATGAATGTTTTTAATAACCGTTTCCTTATATATACAATCTATCTATTTTCTAGAACCTAGTAGTATTTACGTGATTGCATTCTAAATAATTAACGCCTATCTTACATAATATTATGAGAAATCCTCATTAACGTTAAAAATTGTCGAGTTTCATTACCATTCTCTCGTTTCAGTTATTAGTGACGTGAGTTGCTCGTCCTAGTCTAACACATATACGGTTATTTTTGCGTCGCATACTAATGCGAAAGTTAATCAATTTTTATCAGTTATTTTATTAATTTTATGGGTTTCTTCATTGATCGGGCCGCTTCTTCAAATAAACGTTTATTTATAAATGAGTTCAACAAAGTTGATGTATTTTTCTGAATTCTTCTCGAAAATACAAAAACTTGTTTTAATTTATAAAGGCCAATTAGTAAGTGACTTTGTGTTTGTCTTAAAATGATCGATTTGCGTTCGCATTGAATTCGTTTTTAAAGTATCTTAAAATTAATTATTTTTAATTATATATAACTTGCGTTATTTGCTATTTATTTACATACATCATACAAGGTAATATGTATACACTTGCAATTGCATTTTCCCCTTGTTCATCAATGAATATAAGTACGCTTGTATTATACAGGGCGTAAATTTCTATTTTTCCTGATTTTTTTATATATCTTGGGGGGATTTATTTGCAGAATTTGGATTCAATGACCTCCCGTGATAAATAATAACGTATTATAGTTGATAAGATGCAAAGCCCACATAATGATTTCAAATCGAGCTAGTAATTGAAAGAGATATGGTGACATGCCATGATTTGTATTTGTGAAATTTTTCAACTTTCACTACCAGCCCAGGAAGTATAATTGGTAAATACATCGGCCCTGATAGCTGAAGATACTGGTTCAAATCCTGTCTGGTACCTTATAATTTCCATCCTTCACTTACTAGCTCGATTTGAAATAATCATGTGGGCTTTGCATAAAAGTCTAAGTTACTAGGGAGTTATCGCACAACCACCGCTAAATTTATCGTACGCTATTTCTGCTAATTTAGCAAAAAGCGCATGCGCGCAGACATTACGTACGGTAAATAAGTAGCCGCGGTCCGCTATTTTTGTAAAATAGCGTATACAACATATCGGACGCTATTTGTTCTATTTGACGTTAATTTGACGTTAATTTTGAAAACTTGAATGTATCCTTGTAATTCATTATTGAGTATTTAATTGTGAATTGCCATTAATAGAACAATCGAGAATTAAATATTAATTGTCACACATTCAAGGTTAGGTTTTTCGTACGGTAATATAGTACGATGCGATAACTCTAGTTTGTGTTTCTACATAAAATACTACTTGCGATAACTCCTATTATTTCATCTTCTTAACTATATACACATTGATGTGATAATGGGATGGTACGGGAGTCACTCATCACCACATTCTGTAAATAAAACAACCCAAAACCAAAGAAGATTTAAAACTTCTAATACTTATTTTCTGTGAAGAAACACCCTGTACAATATTCCGTAGTACGAGAGGCTTAGTATAGTAGTATTTTCTAGCACGCAAGTGATATCCGCTAAACTACAAATCATTTCTTGTTACAAAATACCATTCAAGAAACGTTTTATATGCATATTATGTAGGTTGAAAACCTGTGTTTTAAACTATAAAACGAGTTATAATATTCAAAAATTCGTTCTCCTAAGGACAGACTAATTAAATACCATTTGAAGAAAAGCGACGCGTAACCTAAACAATAGAATCTTCCAACAGAAAACATTATTTGTAGTACTTAATCCCAATTTTAAAACACATTCTAAATACGTAAGTTCTTCACTGAAAAATAGCAATAAACACCATTTAATAACGCAAAAACGTCATTTCGAAACTTCGCTTTTCAAGGACGAGAAATTTTTGAATAATGCAACTATTTTTCTAGGAATTTCTTTCCATCTTTAGCTGAAACGTAAAATTTGAATTTTGGACACTTCTAGATTTTCCTAACTATAGCTTCTTTTGATGGCAAAAACTACTAATAAACCCATAAATCACACATGACAGATGATTACTTTTACGATAACACATAACATGATTCAAAACATTTCAAATGGCTAGTTAAAGTTTACTTTATTAGTTAGCTGTATAAAATAGATAAGATAAACGTGTAAAATTACCATAAATCAGATAAGTTGAGCGCGATAACCAAACGACTACAGACACCATATCCATTCATTCTTACAACCACCCTCATTAATGAAGACAGGAGAATATTTACCAACTCATAAATTAGCCAATTTATATAAGGTAAGGTAACTTTGAACAACATTTTTGACGAGATTACACCAAGTTATAAACATATTAACTAGAGAAGTATAGACATTTACGAAAGCAAATGACGTAGTAAAGAGTTTATAATATAAAAGCAGGTAAATAATTAGTTGGTCATTCACAAAAGGATGGTCAAGCTACTACCAATGCTCTGTTTATAAAAGCACTTACCTAAAATGTGATTAACGATCAACTAGGAGTTTCAACTTAAATTGTATGCAAAGTCACGTTTGGCGTTTAAACCATTAGTTAAAGCAGTGTTTTCTTTTTAAACGTATTGAGTAAAATTCAACGCAAAGGAGTAAATTCTATTAAAGTATCATGGAATTAAATGGGAAGAAAAATTATGGAGTTATTTAACGTATTAATAAAAACATAAGTCGAGGAATTGAAAATTAGTTTTTCCTATGGTACAAAATGGAGGTAACATTAGGTCAACTGCTTGGTTTGAGGAATTATGGATCCTGCATAATTTAGTGGTCAATAGCGCAAGTATTTCATTGTTTAGATCTTTAGATAGATATTTGTGATATGATTAATTTATGCAGATTAAACTTGCATTAGATTTTTGGCGTATAGATATTATTTGTGAATGGATAATTTTCAGATCTTTTTGAGGTTAACTTTCGACTTAATTTGATCATAGAGAAATGTTTCTTAAGAGTCACTGATCAGTTAATATAATAAATTCCAAACACTAAGGTAATTTTCCTGTAAAAATATTAATATTTATACACAAAAATACCCTTTGTGTTTGAAATTTATTACAAAAATTTCGTGTGCACAGTCGATAAGTCTTTGGACTGAGCAGTTACACTTAGACGGGTTAATTGAGTGTTGATTAAAAAAGTTTGTAGATGTAGCTATTATTATTATTATTTTTTTTGTTAATGAATTTTTGGAAAATTATAATTTTGATGCGGGAGTTTTGTTGTTTCATAAGATCTGAGCTAGCAAGATAATACGGGCAACTTCAGGTAATAATTCACACCAGAACATTTTATAAAGCACTTTTTATGGGATCCCAACGTCTGGGCACATACAGTTACGAATTCACAAAATCCTTTATTGGAGTTCCAATGTGTTGGTCTCGATTAAGTCGTCTGAAAATTATAGTTTCTTGTCTCGTAGGAGTTTGTGGAAATTTTCTCTGTGTAGTATATCTGATTAGTTTCCAGAATAACTGATAGAATGAAACAAGTTCGTGAAATATTAAGAGCTGAAGGTATAGTTATTGGTTCTGAAGAAAGTGTCTATTAGGAAAACCCGAAGAGGAAACATTCGGAGGTAAGGAAGCAACAGAATATAGAAAAAACTCAGAAATAACAAATGATGGCACTTTTATTAAATTTAAATAAAAGTGTACAGGAACAGAAAGAGAATATGAACGAAATGAATGAAAAAAATGAGAAAGGTGCGAAGAAAATGAGAGAAGATATGCAAAAAATGAGTGCAAAAAATAAAAGAGTATAAAGAAAATAGATGAAAATTGCATCAAGGAATTGAGTGAGAGATCTTATATGAATACTACTCAGGATTTGTGAGCGGAATTTGGAGAGAATATGGTAAAATTTCATAAAAGAAATTAGAAAATGATAAGAATGGAAAAAAAAAATCTTAAAGAGATGAGTGAGAAATTAACTGAAGGCTTAAAAAGAAGCAGCAAAACCAGAGAGAAAATTGTTCAAATAAACGCTAATCAAGAAGCGCGTGAGAGGGAAGCGAATGGAAAAACTAAGAAGCTAGAACAAAACTCAGCGCAACTGAAAAGTTTTCAAGCTGGAATTAATTTTGAAAACAAGGTGGAAAATTTAAAAGATAAGGTATAGAATAGAAATGTTAGGGAACATATGAGGCGGAGTTCAACCGTTATAACAATATTCAAAGTTTTAAGATGATAACAAACTGAACCCTGAAATATTTTTAAATAATGTCACAACCTTAATACAGCGTAGTTGGAGTGAGCGAACAAGATTAAATTAGTAATATCCATGTTAAAACGAAGTGCGCAAATGTGGTTTTGACTTATTGAAAGCGAATTAAACTCCTTTATAGATTTTGAAGTTAAATGTTTTAAACATTTCTGTGGGGATAACCAACAATTTAAAGTGAGGGACAATTTAATCGTGGACAAATACAACGGTGATTTTGGCATGCCAAGGGAATTGTATGCCATAAAAAATTCAGTGTATCGAAGCAACTTGATCCTCCTTTAGAGCATAAATAAATAATCAAATATTTAGCTGGACATTTCGAGACAGAGGTAAAGCAACGCATCGCCTTACAGAACATCGTTGACAGGGATGTGTTTCCAGAATACCTTCAAAAGTATGGTAAAATGGGTCAACCCCGGAGGATCAAAGTCAGACGTAGAAACCAGCTCATACATTTCTTCCTATATCAAAGAAGGAACGTTACAATGGCAGAATGTTTGTTAGAGGGAATGTCAATAAGACTAACTGGGGTTAGAACAATGCTATCAGGAAATACGGGGGAAAAGAGAATGAATCGCGAACCATTGAGAATAGAACCGTGGTCCGGATAAAGGAGAACAATAAAAATCCACCGAATGATGGTACTAATAGTGAGAATAGTAGGACTATGCCTATACAAGAGCAGACCAAGATCTTTAACTGCGCGACTGGATTTTCATTAAGAAGTAAACTGAGCACACCGTTAGAAATTAATCAGTATGTACATCAATGAGAATTTATAAAACTTGATTTAGAATTACCTATTTTAAGTGAAATTGAACGTTCCTCGATACAAAAGTTATTTTAAAGTTAATTAACTAAAAATAAAGGAGATGCAACTTTGCAAACTGATGGCGATTTAAGATGTAAGTGGAAAATATTTAAAACCGTTAGTTACGAATTGGATAAGCGCTACTTGATTTCGCAAGTATAAATTTTAGATTTCTTTGTTTGTAAAAATATTTAAATATTTGTAAGCTAAAATAAGTCTTAACCCTATAATATTTTTGTTTTGTAAGCGGATATTTACAAAAAAGTTTTTAGGTCAAAGTTCGAAGCATTTTAACCATTAATAGGTTATCTGTCAAGGCTTATTAGTCAATTATCCTTACTAGCGTGTTAATAAGAAATACGTAGATTATCCACAAAACAAAAGATTTGAGTTCTTGAAACGTTAACAAAGATAAGGTAAGATTATTTGGTAATAATTTAGGAATAATTTTTTGTATATACTGGAACTGTAAATTGTTCTATAAACTGTTCTGTATGAAACAACAATGTTTTTGGATGTATAGATGTTTCTTGAGATTGCTGTGTTTTATTTCATTTGCTAACTTCCCCGGTAAAAATTTCTGTTGAGCTAGCCAGGCAAAGAAAAAAGAAAAAGAAGAGAAGGTAACATAATAATTTCAAATTTACAATTTGCTGTACCATTGCCACAGCACTCTTTTAGCAGCGAACCAAAGTTTGCCCGTGTCAGAGCAATATATTTTCAAATTACTGCTAATAGAATTTAAGCTTAGATATATTTTTATTTGTAGTTATTTATAAGATGGGTAAAGGTGGCCATTGTAGAAAGATATTTAGCTACTCAAGTGATAAACTTCTGTTTTGGGGAAAGCCGGTAATTGGCGTGTTTCGTGTCATTTTTCCGCTATCGAATTCCTTTTAATATTCAATTTTTATATGTAATTTCGCAATTTTTGTTTAAATTAAGCTCCTTTTTTCCAGACATTTTTCTGATTTTTGTGAGAAATTGTGTGTCTCGTTTTCAGCAATCACGGACAGTTATGGGCCAATGAAGCATAACTCTTCCGCGAGTGAGGAATACAATACTTTTTCACAGAAGTAAAACATACACATTTATTGGTAATTTAAAGTAAGGAAGTAGCCGCAGCAAGGGATGCAAAAAAAACTTCTATCTCATCAAACTTTTCTTCATTTTATCGATCCTTTTCTAGGTTTCTTCTACAGGAGCGAGTGCTAAAAATTCGCTATTAGATACCAATTTGATACTTTTCTTGACGAAGCTATTAATTCTTGCACCGTAGGTACTTTCTGTGTAGCATATCGGTTTTATACGTTCTGAGTTATACTATTTAGCAGGATATGATGTTAATTAATCATTTTATCTTTACTGAAAATACGTTGCGCAGTGTTACGTAATTTATAACCGTTAAACTATGTTACGTGTTAAGTGAATTAAATTGTTACATACCTTTTTCGATCATTGGATATCCATGGCTCCAATTGCTTTTGTTTCCTAAATCGGGCCCTAGCAATTTTATAAATTATAATTTTCGTCGTATGAATAAAACGGTTTCGGAAAGCATAAATATAATAAGTTTTTGCTTCTGAGATATTTATCGCTCTCGGGAAAATTATGTAAACACGTGCTATTGAAGTGACGACTTTCTCTATTCCAATTGAATGTAAGACATCAGTCGCTTTGAATAGTCCGATCCCATAAGGGCCAAAGAAATTCTGTGACCATGAAGTAATTATGTGAACATTTTAATGCTGTAGTTTACAAAAGCGATTGTGTTTTAAGCGAGTGCCGTTGCTGTGTGTGTTTTGATGTAGTGTCCACAAGTATCGTTCCAACCTTACTCACTTCACTTTATAAGGCACTACCGACATATTGGAGGCAACAACGTTATTAAATTTGAGAAAGCCTAATCACCAAGACCCTGAGAGGTGCTCATCGTCAGAGGATATGAACTGTAGATAATAATAATCTTATAAATTTTAGATAGAAATTTACATGATCGAACCTAAATAATAAGTAAGTAATGGTGTAATTGTAAACGGTAACAAATGCAATAATCAGCCTCTAAGATAGAACCAGGGAATTTTTCCGATTACTTATAAGCGGAATAGCTCTCTCTGTAAATGGCAACAGAACACTGAGGCACTAACTGTTAACCAAAACAATATCGTTTGTACTTCCACCAGAGTAAAGTGGCATGCTCGTTTTAAAGTCAAATTTAACAAAAACGCTTTTATAGAGTTTCTAAGCACTAATGAGCGCTAATAAGATTCAATCGATTTTGCAATCATTTTCGTTAGCATCTTTAATTGCATGTCTACCTTTCGTCCCGTCCATTTTTCCATGTTCAGAGAAATAATAGCATTTCAAATTCGGTTGCAGCATGCCACCGTTTTGCTCGGCTTTCTTTTTTTTACATTGCGATGTCACGTGAATAGTGATTTTAAAATATTACAGATTTTCGATATGTCAAATTTAAACACCCTAAAATTTATGACCTTTTTACATTTCAAATGACGTGATTAGAACACTAAAAGGCTCGGATTAGGTATTTAATTATCCTTAATATTTAGGGCAACTAAAAAGTTTTAAAAATATTAATTCGTCGGGTGAAAGTGTCTTTAAGAAGTGTAGTAAAAGAAAAATGGGAAAATTTTTAGGCATGGTGATGGATTACATCGAACCGGATACATTACACACCCTTAAGCACTACAAGATAAATGGTCTCGCAAGAATTACCCCGATATTTCAAGATTGACTTTTTAGTTGCTTGCTGAGCTTCATCCTGAAATATAATATGTAACCATAATCCTAATTCCCTGTCATTTTTATACAAGCTCCTGAAAAGTGCAAAACATCTATATCGAATAGTTGTTTAGAAGTTAACGTTAATTTGAAAGCCGTGTGTGTATTTTAGTACAGTATAACTCTGAAAGTTTTTAATAAAAATTGATATTTATTTTAGCTACTTTACCAAACTCATTGCAAGGAATGTAGTGTTAAACACTGGAAATGATACACTACTTAAAAAGTGAAAATAATTAAGTAAACATATTGAAGACCTCTTGGTCCGTTCTGTCAATCTAATTCGCGTATGTTACGCTTTAAAAAAACGCTTAACAAAAAATCCTAGTAAATAGTTATGTTAGGGATTTTGTGGTACAATTAATTTAATGACTCATAGTCATGCAATATAGTTTTAGAAGTAGGGTATTGCGCAATATTGTGTTCAAGTTTTATCGGTAATGTTTATTTATTATTACGTAGTTCCGTTAAAAAGTGAAATATGATTTTTCACAGGTCGGCCAACGGGCATGTTGTTTTCCCGACCAATTAAAACGAGCTACATAGAAACGGTAAAGATAAAACGAGTGTTAGAAGCGCACCAAGGACATTCACTCTGGACGTAACTGCCTTATTCTGAAGTACTAGTGTAAGTGAAGAATAGAATGTAGTGGAGTTTTACCAGTAACTTCTTTTATCTGTCTTGTGTTATGGTTTACTGATAAACAACCATCTTCACGAATAAATCTGGGCTAGAAAAGGATTGAGCATCTACGCTCTGTTATACGGAAAAAAACAGTAATAACTAATTACCCAGCTTGCTAAACTGTAGTAATCTAAAGGTAAGGGAGTTGTAATTAATTAACACGATATTAAGTACTTCGTCTATGATTTTTGTGAAACTGATTGCGCCCTCTAGGCGAGCACGTGAAGAACTACAGTACCTTTACCTTTGCTTAGTGCATATAACACGTGATCACTTGTACAATTCCTCAAACACATAATCATTCTTAAAGACATTTACTGACAGCCATCCATTTACTGTAGCACAGAAACTTTTTGTTCGCAAAATATGGTCTACCGATTGATCTCCGGGAGCATTTGTAACAAAAATATGTTATAAAGTTTTCTGAAAAATAAATAAAACCCCTCAATCACATTCGGAGTAACATCGTTGAAATTCTGAATATACCGGGGAAAAATGTGCGCAATTAGAATCTACGTTCATATCGCAGTATGAAATAGCGGGATACTTAAGCTTTGTTTGATTGTCGTAGCACTTAAGTATTTCCTCTAGCATACCCTTCAACACATAAGTTTGTTTTATAGATATCTAAAAAAATGGGCCAACCTAATTTATTTGTGAAAAAATATTCAGTATTGTTATACCTTGTTTAAGGATTTGCAAAATCAAATTTAAGCTGTGTACATAGCAATGTATAAAAGTTGCATTTCTTAGTTTCATCTATTATTTTACTTTAGCTGCTTTGATTTAATCGATTTGTATGGTTACGAATGTACTACGAAAATTTGCAAATATCAATTTAAGAAAGTACTAAATACCCAAATAAATTATAAAGATTCTCAATAATAGCCTTTATTTAAGAGGTTTTACAGATTCATCGTGATTTAGACGTGCTACCTTTATTTCCTCCAAAGCACAAGTTACGTTTCGGGCCATGGGAGCGGTGTTTTTAAAATCTTCTTCCAAAACTTCTTGTAGCAATTTATTTGGTTAAACCGAAATTACAATTAAATTTGACAAAATGTATTGATTTATACTAAGTCGAAACGTAAATAATAATTGAAGTTTAATAAGGGCGAGTAGCCTAAGCAAACTGCAATGTTAAAGCTATAATACTCAAGACTGGCCGATGGTCTTGGGGCTTCCAGGGTATTTATGTTGTCACTGCTCCTCACAATTCTGTGGGAACTTGCAGAGCTCATGTCTGCTTTTTCTTAATTCTATTCATTATACAATGTAACAATCTTAATTTCTAAGTATTCGCGGTTTCTTAACCGTCTGTGACCTGCATCTGCAGTATCATTTACTGTCTGGAATACAATGTATTACATCCGTTCTCACAACTTGCTTGTGAACTTTCAATAACCTTTCTGTATTTATCCTTGAAATACAATGTTGCATTTAACTTAAATTTTCTTTAATAATTTCTAATAATTCCTAATAAATTCTATTTTGTTATACATATATAGATTGGAGGATACATAACTCACGTTGTTTGATGGCACGCTTAAGATTTTGCAATTTTTTAGTCATATTTTGCGGATGTTTTCTCCTGAAGTTTCAACTTTGTTCTACAAACAATCATCATGAGTTCCGAATCCGCTGCACCTCTACAGCATCATAATGTTATTCTTAAAATTTGGTCTTAGATAGTAAACATGACCAACGATGCAAACTATTTTAAGTTAAGCCTTTCCCCACCAAACTTTTTTTGTTCATATTGAATAGGTCAATGCGTTTAGTGTGATCATTACAGTTAACCCCTTCATAATACGTAATTGTTGGAAGGGATTATTATCTAATCATGGTATTGTTTTTAAAAATAGCTTGAGGACAAAGCGTTCTTAAATAATTTTTCACTATAGTTGTATGTCGTTATCTAAGGATGTAGTGAAGGTTATTCAAAAGAGCTTGTTGGGCGCAGGAGCAAAGGTTGTCCCGTATTTCTCAGAATTGTGGGGTCTGGTGCCACCTCAAAAATTATTAATTACACAATTACGGTCTACTTTAAAAGGGATTATTATCAATAAACGGTTTCACACATCTGTATATCAATTATTAAAAAAAAAACAATGTTTAAGCAAAGTGACGATTTTGCCAGGTATCATTCGCTTGATGGTCCAAGACTGACTGATTATATTTTATAGTTTTAGTATTGCTCATACACGAATCATTGAAGTCTGCGTATAACACACACTCTCTCTCTTTGACCACGAAAAACCATTTTTAGGGTAAACACGTTCTGGATGGGACGCTTTTTGTGTTGCCCACAATGCTTCTTTTTAATAATCGATGCAATGTCCATATTATCATAAAAAGCAGTGATAGCTGAACTATGATAAACACCAAGTGGAGTAACTGAATTGGGGAGGGCAATTGTGAAGGAAAAGGGGCCATGTTTGCAAATAATCAAATACGGCCCATCCTGGCGGGAACTAAATTTTTAAGTAACACCTTTCAATGCATTACTTAAATTAGGCGACGATACTTGATTGCCGACTTTAAAAGTAGGAACAAGCAAGCTGATGCTTCTTATAAGCATATGTTTTATTTTTATTTTGTAAAAGACAAAATGAAATCCGCGAAACAAAATTTTCATTTTGAACAATGAATCTAACATTATGTTGAACATCATTCATAGTGCGCCATTCCAACCCGAAAGTTATATATACCGCAGATTGACCTGTTTACTGACTTCCAACAGAGTTCATGGCAAATTGTATAACAGGTAAGGTTACAGACCAATTAATGTGGTTAGTTTTAACAAAAATAGCTAACCAGGGTTTTAAATCACGATTCCTTCTTTCAACCATATTCAATTCGGGGTGATATAAAGACAAGAGTTGTTGCTTTATGCCTGAACAGAATATAACCTATTGCATGACTTCAAAGATAAATTGGGTTTCGTTGCCCATAATTATTCTGCGTGGTAATCTAAAACGCATAAAAAATTCATTAATCAAGACATTTGCACATTCTTCGGCGCTGACACGTTTTAAGGGAAACAATTTTACCCGGTTTGTGCTTGTGGCTTCGACAATAAAAATCCACCAGTCACCAAGAGCAGTTTCAGGCAATGGCCCAAAAAGGTCAATGGAATCGTTGATTATAGAGGTCAGAATTAAACCAGATCACTTTTGATGGGTTGCTTTGTATCTTTGACATTCAAGACAATTTTTGATGTACTCAGTTAGAAATTTTGCCTATAAAAAACTATTTGCGGGACATTGCGCTATAGGGTACGCTCAATTCTTTGAAAATTTGCTCTCGTTTGTGATAAAAAACAACTAGAGCAGCTTCTTCACTATCATTCTCCCCAGTATAACGGTAGAGACATCCGTTTGAAAGAATGTTACCTCGGTCGGTCTATTTGGAAAATTCCTCGGTATGTACTGATTCAAAAGCTCTCTAATTTTTACTAATTCAGGGTCTATCTCCTTTCAGCTCATATTCCCTAACATCAGCGGCTAATCGGCAAGTAAATCAATAGAGACTACAGGTTGCAAGAAAAGTTTCATGCATGTTGGCACATGTTGATACATTTCTTTTGTACGGACAGTATTCAATTCGGAGCTTAAAACCTTAAATCAGCATCGCCCATCTGGATAATCTACCAGTAAGCGTTTTTAAGCTTGACGACCATTTTAAGGGGTAATGGTCGGTAACAACGTCTACGAAAGCGTGATCAAGGTAGCCTCTTATTTTTGGCACTCCATGCAATAGATAAAGCTTAATGTTTGGTACAAGAATATTTCTTTTCTGCAGGGGTTAGCAATTTGACCCGCAAAATTCAAATGAGCGTTCTTCAGGGTCTTCGCCTTGCAATAAAATAGCGCAAAGTGCATAAGCCGAGCTTTTTGAGTGTCTGAATCTCTCAATCACAGGTTGTCCTGTATTTCTCAGGGTTTACGATTAAATTCACAAATACGTTCTACTTTAATTAGGAATATCAATAGCAAACCATGTCACACATCTTTATATATATTATTAACAAAACAATGTTTCAGCAAGGTGGTGACCTTGACAGGTACCATTCGCGTGACGGTCCGAGACTGATTAGATTTTATTGTTTTGGCACTGCGCATATATGAAGCATTAAAAACGGCGCCTAACAAGGAAAAATAACTAGGTGAACAATAAAAAATAGCCGTGTCAAAAGCAAATCGCACTGACAAGTCTAATTACAATAAATTATTTTTGAATCATTTTCAAACTGTAAATATTCGTTGAATTGCGAAATTTTTAATACGACACTTAATCAACTACGTATTTTTAAACATTCTGACTAGCACAACAACAAAAATCCTATACAGAAAGTAGACACCTTACCCCACGATACTTAATTACAGATTAACTTAAAAAGTAGAATTCAAAATGCTCTTAGCAAAAGTTAAATACACTAAACTGAACTTAAACGGTTTCTAAACAACTCACCTTGCCCTTTAGACACTGCTGCTGTTTATATAAATAGGATTCGCCTTAAATGAAAATATTTATACCTCTCTGCCCCAGATTTATCGTGAGGACAAGCAGCAATAGAATGTCTATTCTAACTTGTAACCTATATGTATGAGACAGGCGAGATGCTCAAAGATTTCAAACGCAACTCCACAGTCGCTATACCAAAGCAGAGGGTTGCGGATATATGTGATAACTTTCCAGTTATAAGTTAGACAGCACACCTGTCAAAAATATTAACTAGAATTGTACAAAACGTACGCAGAAAGGTACTCAAGAAATATTAGAAAAAGTTGAATTCGGGTTACGCCGTTTTAACTTTAAGGGAAGAAAACAATGAAGAAAACAACGGAAAAAGGAGAAAGTGTGTATTTAGGAATTGTACATCTGGAAAAGCATTAACGTTGTAAAATGGGAAAAAATGTTCCAAAGACTCAAAATATTGGTATTGGTTATAGGGATAGGCGGTTACTACATAGCTTATAAAAAAGCAAACAGCTGTAATAGAATTAGAGCAAGAACGCAAAGCAGTAAATATAAGGAAAAGGGTGAGACAGGGTAGTACGCAATCCCAATTAGTTGTTAACTTGTATATCAAAAAGGCAATAAACGCTGTCAAATGCAGAAAGACATTTGGAATTATCATGCAGGTACAAACGATTTATATGCTTAGATTTGCAGATGGTACAACGGTATTAGAATATAACAAGGCATAGTTAGAAGCCACCTCAGTTCAATGGAAACAGTACCGACAGAGAGATACAATATGAAACTTAACAGAAATAAATATAAAGTACTAGTATGTAAAGGCGCGGAAAAAAGTCAAAGACCAGAATACAAGCAGGAAACGAGAACTTACAAGAGGTTACGGATTTCTGTTATCTAGGAAGACAAATAATGCAAAATACGGGAAAAATGCAAAAGATATAAACCGAATATTAGTACAAGACCGTACTGCATTTATCAAGAAAGAGCAATTACTGTGTTCGAAGACAACAAACAGAAACCAGGAAAAGGTTGCTAAAAGTATTCATTTGGAGCACAGCACTGTACATCTGTGAAACGTGGACTCTAGCAGAAGCGAACAAGAGCGTACAGAAGCCTTTGGCATGTGGTGCTACAGACGTATGGTAAAGATATCATGGACAGACAAAGTTATGAATAAAAAGGTACTAGAAGTTGTAGGGGAAGAAAGAAATATGTAGAAAACAGTAAAAGATAGAAGATATAGGACGATAGGACCTACAAAGGCATGAGGGAATAGTGGGAAATATATACGAAACAGAAGAAAGGAAAAGCAGAGGCAGAGGTAGACCCAGATTAGATTCTTGTATACTTATAAAGAAAGATGTAGGTTGTGGGAACTTCAGGGATAAGTGTAGGTTACCTCGAATAGAAAGCAATGGAGGTACGCGTCCAACCAGTTCCAGGACGGAAAACTTATTAATGAAAATAGTAATTGTATTTAAACGTGATGGTTATTGTAAACAACTACAGGCATTGGTTTTACAATGTTCTCAACAACTGTTGATTGTACAAATGAGTAATTCGAAAACTATAGATTCTGCAAGTGTCTAAATGGTGGAGTGTCGTGGTATACGTCAGGATGCTTAAGCCCCGTCGCTTACCAGTTAATATTGGTAAAAATAGGCTATATTACTAGAAAAGAATAGAAAAAGGAAATAGCACGTATATAGGGTTTCTAGATCTGGAAAACAGATTTAACAATATTCAACAGGAAAAAATGTTCGAAATACCCAAAAAAAAAATTGAAATTAGTTATAGGGATTGACGGATAGGATACTACATAGTTTGTTCACAGAGCAAGCAACAGTAATAAAGTTAAAGCAGGAAGGTAGAGAAGTAAATATCTGGTAAAGGGTGAGACAGGGGTGACATAGGATGACCAAGAGTGTTTCTAGGAATGGTAGAGGAGGAAAGAGGTATTTAGAAAGCAGTAAAAAAATTCGGTGGAACAGGATGATGGGACGTTCTAAGGCATAAGGGAATAGTACGAGATATGTTTGAAGGAGAGAAAAGAAGAAAGGGAGGCACATATATACCTAGGTTAGACTATTGCACACAGACAGTGTAAGATGTAAACTGGGAAGTTCAGGGAAATGTGTAAGTTAGTTCAGAATAGGAAGCAATGGAGGCACGCGTACAACCAGTTCCAGGACTGAAGACCTAGTGATTACGACAAAAACATATCAAATGAAGCAAAGATTTGACATATATTTTTCCAGTCATAAATTGACTTACTAAAAAATATCAGAATCATTAGAATTACAGAGTCGAATAAATGTTTTCAAAATACTTTACAAAAGGTTTGTTTAAAAAAAATGACTTACTATGCAAATCTTTATGCTGTACAAAACAATGTGAAATTCCAGCATTCGAATTTTGAGGATTTACGATTGCTTGTAGGAATACATATACTAATGGGAAACTTAACATTGCCCGTGAATAAAATTGTATTGACAACTACAGTTATAGATTTCCCAAATAAAAAACAATATGATAAAAAGTCGATTTTTTAAGCTTGGCAAAATTTACATTTCGTAAATGTTCAAGAGGACCAAAGTGCGAGGTATTTTCTTTATGTAACGTAATTTGACTCTGATTACTTTATTTACCTCTAGAAGAACACGTATCTATAGCCGAGCAGATGATTCCCTTCAAGGTATCATTAAATATGAAACAATATATAATAAATAAACCAAAGGCACGGAGCATAAGAATGCTTGTCTCCTGTGGTACTATTAGCTAAATGTTTGACTTTGTCATTTATGGGAGTGCTAAAACCGAACTGAATTCAACATATCTAGCTGTAGTTGGACAAGGAGCTCCAACCTTTAACAATTTCGATTCTAATTTCAATTTACTTGAATATTTACGATCAAACCAAATATGCGCCATTTCCACTATAAGGCTGAATAAATTCAATAAACCACCATTTTCTCCTCAAAAAGATGTGAAACAGAAGGTTCATGGTTGTTCTCAAAAAATAATTAGTCAAGATCGAGAAGTAGTTTTAAACAAGTGGTACGATAACATATCTATTATAATAGCTTCAAATTACTTGGGAGTTGGCAACCAAGACTTATGCGTAAGATGGAACAAGAAAGAAAAGAAATTCATGGATGTTCAATGACCAGAGGTTATCAAGTCGTAGAATATCCACATGGGTGGAGTCGATAAATGAAGTTTTAATTATCGAACATTTTATCAAATCAAGGAAATAGACCCTCCGCATGCCATTCTCTGAAAAAAGTTAGATGCTTGTCCTAAGTAAAATGTTTTTCTTGGTTGATTTTATTATAAGCAAGTAAACAAAATCTTACTAAAATGATATATAACTCCAGTTTATTCATTAGAAGTAAAACGATACTCGCGTTATAAATATTTCGTAAGTACTTTTATTTTTAATAAGTATATTAATTCTTATTGGAAGGAAACAATTTCCGGATAAGACATCGCTAAACACCATCTACTAACCATACATAATTTATGTTCTTATTCGCAGTGAAAATGTAAATGCGCAGGCGTATTTCGACAAAGACGCGCAAGCGTGATGCGAACATGACAAGTTGAATCTAGAATGTTCTGGGGATACAAGAATTTAACGTACTTCTACTTTCATGGCCGTCGCCCGTTACAGTTTTTGCTGTGTGCTGTGTTTAACTTCCTGATGCAATGCAAATGGAAGAATTATTAAGGAACTGGAACCTACCAGAATTGATTGAAACGTTTAAATGTAAGTTATAAGTCTTGCATTATATATTTAAGTAAAAATTGGTGTGTGCAATTGCGTCCATATAAAAATTTAACACGCAGTAGTCGGCATGGGAATAATAAATTCACAATGGCCAATAGGGGTTTGCCTCGATTTAGGAGTCAATGTTAGTAAATTGCTTAAATAGCTTCCTTAATATCTGATGATAAAAAAAGTAAGGCACCTTTAGTTACACTACATTTGTATACATTGTAAAATTTGTGTGTTGTCAGGATTGATTTGTCTGGAATTCATTTGCACTAAAGGTCAACAGATTCTTGTACCTGTTATTTCATGTCCAAATTCCAATAAATGCGGTTCGTTAGATGCTAGCTTTTTTAGGGTCTCGCAAATCTAGATACTGATATGTAGAATTCTAGAATTTAATTTTTGAACCGGTTTTATGTGGACGTCTCTGTATTCCTGTATGTGAAATATCAAATTCCAAATATGGTGTACTGCATAAAAAAGTTGCAACGTATGAATGTTTGGATTCATGGTAGTGTTATTTGTAATTTGTTTGCATTCTAGCCTTCTAAAGTTGTAACAACCAAAATGAATTTGTATGTGGAAACCGAATGATGTTTATATATCTTGTAGATAACGAAATTTATATGGAAGTAATTCCATTAATGACTATGGATACAATCAAAGAAGTGATACCAAAAGTAGGAATTTGTTTAAAATTTTTAAATCGTTGGCAAAGTGTTTATGGCAAAATGTTCAAGAAATAAGTTTTTCAAATTGCTCTGATGTCGGTGAAATCAAAACTGTAAATTTAAACGGAGCCGAGCTTACATATTCTTCATATCCATCATCAACTACGACTAGTACCACAAATCTCAAAATACTTTAGGTAATTATGAGTTTCTATTCAATAAGTTACTTAATTTTCAAAAGATATGTATATTTTTAATTTTTTACATTGCAAGTACAATAGCTGCTCATATTGTTGCTCTGCATTTATTTTAATAGAGAGATAGGCGCATAGAAATTAGGGATGTGTCATTTAAATGAAAATATATCAAAAGTTCTGCGACATAGCCTGCTGAAATGCTGAGCGTTTTTCATTTCATAATAAAAACAATTAAGAATATTTAAATAGACGATTTAAGCCTGCAAAACATTTTAATAAAAGTTACGATACTTTTACATTTCCAATTTAACAGCCGACTACTCAGCTCATATATAATATTTCGTTTAGATGGGTTTTTTGCGGTTAAAGTTTTAACAAAATCGTTTAAATAGTACAGTCCTAATAGAATAGTTATTTATTAATCGAGAACGAAACGGGCAGGATCATCTCCCCACAAAATTTTCAAATTTTTTATATAGCACCTAATTGCACTATATAGCACCGCTAGTCTGGTAGCCAGCACCCAGAAACTATGGAAGTTATTACAATTCAAAGTTTCACAGTTTGGGGGCTACAGTGATTCTGTCCCCCCCCGCGATTTTATAATCTTTTTTTCTTTCACCTGATAGTATTAACTTAGCACTATTAGTCCCATAGCTAGCACTTAAAAATGGCGATGATCTAACAGTTCAAAATTTGGGGAGGGCAAAAGTGGTGTATAAATCGCTTTCATTTTTTACTGATTTTTATCTCATTTCTGCTAATACTAGCATAGTACTGCATAGCTCCAAAGAATGGCAAAACTACAACAGTTCAAAAATTGGGTCCGTAGACAACGCTCCGCCCCCTCAGAAAATTTTGACTTTTTGCGAAGTTCGTATACTTTGACAGTTGTCAATTGTGGCAAGCAAATATACTTAATCATAAAAATGTTGGTGTATATTTATCCCGACACGGCCGACTGCTTGAAAAATGGCAGGTGAGCATTTTTCACAAAAATTACGCCCTCGTTTGGATGAGAGGTTAAATGGAGGTCCCGTGTGTGAGTGCTGTCGCGCACGTTAAAGATCCCTACCTTGCCTGGAACGGCAAGGGTTCGGCAAAATTCTAAATTTCCAGGCAACAAAAAACTCGCTTCCTGGCTAATGTAGTACCTTCGGGTGGAGCATTGGAAAATCAACTGTAAGGTGTATATTTATCGCGATTTGGGTATAACCTCCATTCTTTTTTATCTTGAATAAATTGCAGGTTCTGATTAGTGGAAGAAATACGTTACCCATGAGGAGGGTGACATTGATTGGGTTTCTTAAACTTTTTTAAAATTAGTACTAGCTGATGCAAAAAGAAATTAGAAACGCATGAGGGAGCTTGGTATCACATTAGCTCCCGCAAATGTTAAACTGTTATAACTGTTCCATTTTTTAGTGCTAAATGTGAAACTGATGGTGCTTAGAATATCAATACTAAACTGACACCTCTTTAGCCCTCCCCAAACTTAAAAATTTTTAGTTTACCATTTTTTGGCTGCTAGCTATGGGCCTGGTGTTGGTATGTTGATACTATCAGGGGCAAGAAAAAAAATGTTTAGTGGGTGGCTGCCTGTGGTCCTGATCTGCGTTATCTTTTGGGCGCTAGTTATGAGACTTGCGGTACTACATGGTGCTATGTTAGTACTATCAGGTGAAAAAGAAGAAAATTAAAAAAAGTATGGTTGGGGGTTGGCTTTACCATAGTCCCCTCCCCCTCGCAACTTTGAACTGTAATAACTTCCATAGTTTTTGGGTGATAGCTACCAGACTATAGGTGCTACATAAAAAAGTTAAAAATTTGTGTTGGTGGACCAAGATGATCTTGCCATAAAAAGATACACAGTTTCAGCTGCATGAGAGTTTGATGACTGATGCGAAATCGAGACCATCAACCTGATAAAGCCAAAACTGTTACCTTTTCCGAGGTAAATATTAAATTTTTCATGCGACATAAAATATTCTAAAATATTCAACAGAATTGGCTGACATCGACATTAAAGTAAGTGAAGTATTTGCGACTGTGAAGTAAAATTTGTAAACTTGAAGTAATACGGTAAAAAAAATGTCACTTTATGTACTAATTTGAGTACGTAGAGTTATACTTTAGGTTCATCTGGATCGTAAAATCTATATTTTGTTAAAGGCTGGTATAAATCAATTGTAGACCTGTATTAAGAACCACATTCAATTTTATTATCCTTTATAAAAATTTGTATGAGTCAACAATCCAGATTTTTCACGTCTTTGAATAGTTAAAAGAATTTAATTGTATCAGGTCTTCTGTTAAATAGTATGTTTTATTCGCTATGTTCCTAACGAATTTATGAATGACGCTATTGTTAGAATGTCCGAAGAGGTAATCTATAATACTCCTGCTAATAAGCGTAGAAGACTTGTACTCGAAAATACAAACTTAAAAGCTTTGCTTCAACAGACAACCTCAGGACTATCAATTCTGTCATATTTTGAAAAGTCCAATAAGCTAGATAATCTAATTCGAGATTCTTATAAGTATGTTTATGTATATATTTAATACAGTTGTGTTATTATATGATATTCTGTAAATATTATTGAACATGTGTTTTATTTTTTAGCATAGATAGAACTAGAATAAGTATCTGTGTACATATTTGTGTTTTATTTTTAGTAGTGATGGATTCGAACCGAACCGAACCGAACCTTGCCCTAGGTTCGGTTTGGTTCGAAAACTTTTTGGTCCGGTTCGGTTCGAAAAAAACGAACCGAACCTCGAACCGAACCGGTTCGATATTTTGATATTTTAAACAACTAGTGCGTTCAACTACAACAATATAAATGTTGAATGTAGTTATTATATTTAGTAGTTGCTACTTTCAAATACACCCAACATTAATTTGCTTTAGATTTTAGTAGCATAAATCATATTAATACTATTTGTCCAGGTTTGATTTTTCAATACGTACTCTCTTTAACAAAGCGTAATTACAATTAGGTTAATAGTGAAAACCACCTCTAAAATTTAAAATGTGTTAATAATTGATGATTTTTACTAATGTCATTTTACCGTGCAAGAACGATATCACACGATCTTTGCGATTACTCTTATTGTAGTGTTAGTTAGTATAAAAAAAGTATCAAAACAATAAAGTGTTGCTGATTTCTTATACAGTACAAACAAAAAGCTGTTTGTCAGTTTATCTTTATTATTATTATTATTTCTTGTAAAAGACCATATCAGATGGTTCTCGAAAAGAATCGTAAATCTACCTCAAACAGCATTTACGTTTTTCATAATAAAATATAACAGTATTTATGGCACGGGCATTATGTCTGTTTATTATTTGCATTATACTGTGTTATTTTATGTCGGCATTGATTGAAAAGTTTATGCCGTCATGAGTCATAAATTTCAACGCTGGTTTTGAGAGAAAGTTTGGGGTCATTCTTCTGTTGTATCAGCTACTTCTAAAGACGTTAGTGGTAATGGCCACACTAAATAAACAGTAAATATTATGGTACCATGCGTTTTGTAACACCATTTGCTGAGCGATTATGTACAAAAGAAAAGGAGATTAGCTTTTGCTACAAGGTCACATTTTTTAATATTAATAGAGAGCTGGTTTTCATACAAAAGTGTAAAATGATGGATTAGTAGTATATACTTAATTAAGAATGAAATTGTTTCGTTTATTCTGAAAACTTCTGTCGTCTCTAAACCGTGACCTCGGCTTGTATATGTTTAAGATGGTTTTCAACACGACTTCTGTTCACTAAGTAAAATAATCTTGTTTTTAAAACCAAATTTTCAATATCATTTCGAGTTTCTTTAATATCTAATACTAGTTATAAACAAACAACAATTTGAAACAAGGAGCATTAAACAAATCGAACTAATCTAGAATTTTTTGATCTACAAACGTGCCTCGATGACAAAATTAATTAGATATGTAACACTAATTAATACCTATTACTTTTTTACCTATCGGCTTAAAACTCGATGACCATGTACATTAGAAAATCGTTGTATTTCTTATATGCTTGCGACTAGAAATTTTTAAAATGTGCATTTAGGAGAAATTACATGTTTTTAGTGAAAATTAAATTTTTAAACTAAATTTTTAATAAAAAAATCGAACCTTTCGAACCAAACCGGACCGAACCTTGAGCTAGGTTCGGTTGGGTTCGAAAAATTTGCCGGTTCGGTTCGAGGTTCGGTTCAAAAATAAAATGTCCGGTTCGGTTCGGTTCGGTTCGAAAATCGAACCGAACCTCGAACCGAACCTCGAACCTGTTCGGTTCGTGTCCATCCCTAATTTTTAGTCTAAATAGAACTAGGTTTTTGTGAATAGTGGACGAAATTGCTCCAAGGATGAAGTTGTAGGGTTTTTTTTGTAGAGGACATACTATACATTTTTTAATTGCATATATAGGTTGGTTCTAATTGTACTGACGTTTAATTACTGAAACAACTGAGGTACATATAATGTTTTCACATTCTGATAAAATGCTCATCCATTTTATATAATAATTGTTATTGTTAATGACAATTAGCCTGTTATAGATTGATTATGGTTTCAAATTTAAGCTTTTCAATTTTTGTTTGTATTTCTAAATAAATTCACTAATTTTTTTCATTCAATCCGATTGTAAAACTTGCCTTGGTTTAAATCATTCGTGTCCGTTAATATATAGTATTACACAATCTGATTTAACTAAGAATTTTAAATTTTGGCAGTTTCAGAGGATGCAACCACACTGTTTTGAATGAGTTATTACTGAATCTAGTTCATTCGCTGTTGTTATAACCACATATTAGAATCCTTTCAAACAGATGCATTTTAAATGCTCTAGTTAAAAATCAGACAGTGTAATAGAAGGATTACTATGGCTATGAAGTGCAGCACAATTTTCAACGAACTTCGTTCGGTTATGAAATCGATTTGTCGTCCGTCTGTCTGTCCGTCTGTCCGTCCGAGGCCTTTCTAATGGTCGGACATCAATGTGTGATACATCAATCGATTCAGCTCGGTGTCCTGAGCTTAAGTTTTGATGTCAGTTGAAATCGGGCCACGGGGACGCCGTGCCCCCGCGATATTCCGTCGGGAAAATTAAAATTTCAAATAGGTCCAAAATTAATGTGCGATACATATTTGGACTCCCCTAACATAGCTGAGTCGAAATATGGTACCCCCCACAAAATCTGACCACGGATACCCGACCCCCCCGGGGAATTAATTTTTATTTTATCTGATATATACTTATAATTATTACAACATAATAATTTTAATTTCTTTAAATTGTTTTAAAGTAAGTCTACATTTGGAAGTTCGTTGCGACAATGCCTTGCATTTTCAACTTGTTGAACCTGAGTAGACCTTATATGTTTGTTGTGGTTGGTTATATGGTCTTCTTTCTCTTCTTTGGGAATAAAACCACCTATTGTATGTACTGCAATCTTTATAAACGGTTCCATGCCCTACGATTGCTGTCGAAATAATAACAATGAAGGTTTTAATTTAGAAAGTTTTTAAATATTTGACATTTGTCACATAAATTGAAAGCGACTTTGATTTACTAATGGTTGATATATTTGATTTTGGATGATTGTATGTCAGAATCCAAAATCAAATATATCAACCATTAGTTATCTAAATCGCCGTCAATTAATGTCACAAATGTCAAATATTTAAAAACTTTCAAATTTAAAACCTTTATTGTTATTATTTCAACAACCATTTATTACACGGATGAAAATGTCAAAAAAGTTTACAGAACATTAAATTACGTGGTTTTATTCCCAAAGAAAAGTAAACCTGTTCTTAACATAAAAAAAACCATTTAAGTAAATAATCTCTTATAACAAGGATTAAATTTTTATTCCAAGTAAAATATTTTCCTTTTCTAAGTTCGAGTTTTTCAAATATAAGTAAAATAAATCCCATCATATTTTTTTTTCTTAGAAAGATAAGTAAAAATCTTCTCAATGTAAGTAAATAATGCTCCTTCCTAACTCAAAAAATATTTTTCTTCATGATAGGAAAAATATGACTTTAGTAGGAGCATTATTTACTTACAATAAGTAAAAACCTTCTCAATGAAGTAAATAATCCTCCTAACTCAAGAAATATTTTTCCTCATGATAGGAAAAATATGACTTGAGTTAGCAGCATTATTGACTTACATTGAGAAAATTTTTACTTATCTCTCTAAGTAAAAGAAATGATGGGACTTATTTTACTTATATTTGGCAAAATGTTTTACTTGGAATAAAAATTTAATCTCTTGTTATAAGAGATTATTTACTTAAATAGTTTTCTTATGATAAGAATAAATTTCTTACAGTTAGAATTTAGTAATCTAATCATAAGAAAATTTGATTCTAGTGGCAAGTGTATATATTCTTACATTTAAACCAAGTAAAATTTTTCATCGTAACAAGTAATTTTATTCTTGCCCCAAAATCAACGAAATATTTTACTTACGGCTACTAAATTTTACTTAGGAAAAATAATAAAAATTTTCAGTGTTGGTTTAGCACGTGTTAATTCTTGAATAAAGTACACCAAGCTGGTCAACACATTAGGTGAGCAAAAAAAGAAAGTACTAGATTTGGTCCACATTCGTGCATCAGTCGCTGATTCACTAATTGATGCCAATAAAACAATAACTAAGAAACGAGGTAGAACTTCTTTTACGCAGGATGTACAAGAAATACCATTAAAGACTAGTCGCCCTAAAGTTGAAATTCGACCACAATAAGATACACGGTTATACAATATTGGCCACTTTCCAACTTATTCAAGAGTGGACTTTGGCACCCGTTATAAAATATTCCTGCTGCAAAGAGAAATCGCAAATTATGTGCTGCCAGTAAAGAATTTACCTTAATCTCTCAAAAATTAGTAACCGTTTTATAATTATCACTCCTCCTAAATAATTCTACATAAGTTTTATCCGCTTTTATTTATTTTGGAAAACACTCATTCATAATGTCTACAAGTGTGGACATGGTATATTTTTGTAATAACTTCACTTAAAAAAAATTTTCAGTAACCAAAAATTTTAAAAATTACCAATTTAATCGCATTTTGCGTTTCCAATTTTTAAGACACGAAATGAGAAGTCATGAGCACAAAGATTAAGCTCAGAATTTATTAGTTAAAGTGTATCCCGTCAAATTGAAAGAGTGGGAAGTTCCATCAAGATAAAGTTGAGTGAACAGCGGCTAGAGCATAGTAGCTTAAAATCCTTTTAAATTATTTTGTAGTTATTACAATCGTTATTTTATTGTTATCTTTACACAACGAGGGCAAAGGCAAAGCCAATGGTCCCTAAATTTTTCTCGCGGATATGCAGTATCTATTCCCACACTAAGCAAATGGTGAAAAGTATTTAAACAGTATCGCATGTCAGTTTGATGTAAAATATCAAAGTAAAATAAAATTTTATTTGAATTTCAGAAAGGTTTGAATGTCGATGAGGGTATTGCTGAACGTACGTTTTATGGTTTGCAAATTAATTTTAAGCACATACCTGTTGAACATGTTTGAAAGGAATAATTAAAAAAATTGACTCTATGAGGTATTTGAGTTCACTATCACACACAAATTATTCTTTTCGCTTACCAATTATTGAGGTATAGGCTAAACCTATTGGTAAAATAATATTCGTTCTTCTGTTATTATTCCCGATCGGTTACTGCCTATTGCACGAGAAACAACCAGCGAGAGGTTACGCATACGAATGCTGTGCGCGATAAAATCCGACGCTACAGCGTAAACAAACAGCACTGCCGCTCTCGAGTAACTAAATTCAAGCGTCACGTGCTCTCTGGGACGTGGAAAACTCTAATATATTTTCATACAAAATTCTAACCTCGTATTAATTATCAGATTTTGCCAGCAACAAAATTCATGAAATGGTGTAACATGATATAAAAATTATCATAATGGACTTAAACCTCAGCATGACAAAGACAAATGACTAAACGGAAATGCTGAAGAAATCGTTGTTAAATGTTTTCAAGTATATTTTGCTAACGACTGTATATGGATTGAAATCGACTAATCTTCTTGCAATGGGAATATGTTCTACAACAAATAGTTAGTACCTACAGAATCCTTATGAAAGCTGCACGCAGATGGATAAATAAAATGTGTACTTGCTAAAATGAATGGAGCTTTTTCAGATTCGTTAAGCGTAGTTAAAACTATTGCCACCACAAATAAATTTTAGTATCAAATTCAATTTTACTGATTAGAGTCCTATTTAAACAGCAGTTTCGAGACGTCCATATAAATCTAGCGGTAGCAGATCTCAAAGATTGATGACAAACTTGCAAAACCGAACACATTTTAACTTACAGTATCATTCTATGATATTTTCTACGATTTAATTTCTTTGCTTATATAAATAGAAAACCGTAACCAAAACGAAACAATTTTGGACGATTGTTAATGTTTTGAAAGCATAAATTGTCGCTTTTATCGCAAAGAGTGTGATCTTTATGGCTGTGCTGCTTTTAAAATGCGTTACGGATGAATGAAGCGGTAAATTTTTTAATTTAGAATTGCTCAAAATGGGCGAGAACCCCGCAACAAAATTAAGGGTGCGTCGCATAACTACAGTGGTGAAGTGGGTTCTATAGAAACAATTTAATTAAAAAAAATCTAATAATTTACCAATTTCAAGGTATATTACCATTAACACTTATCTTGAAGGACTATTAAAGCTTTCAAACTTATAGGCGTCAACTCGTATGTTCTAGGGATAACCTTGTGAACGACGAGTAATGCTTGGAATAATAATTACATTAATCTCCTGGTACGAAGGAGTTCCTCTTACAATCAATCAATAGATTCAGTCGAAAAAAAATTGTCTCAGTCTAGTTTGGCTGAATAATTTTAAAAATCCGTCAGGTAAATTAAGTAAATGGGCTTTGAGATTATAGCAATTCGATTTCGAAATTGTACATAAAGCTGGTAAAGATCATATAGTGCCAGATTGTTTAAGCAGAGCGATATCTAACAAGAAAAGTAAGATTAATCCACAAATTTGAGTTGTAATATTAATGTAAATAAAAATAATAAAAGGGATGTCTGGTACGAAAATATGTGTAGAAATGTATTAAATCAACCCTTAGGTTACTCTAAATGGAGAGTAGAAAATAACAAGTTATACAAACACATTGTAGATAATTCATTTAATGCTAATGTAACTCATTGGAAAATAGTTGTTTCAAAACCGGATCGTTCGGAAATAATAAAGAATAGTTATGATTCTCCGCTTGCAGGTCATTTAGGGATATCAAAGAGTTCTTTTTAGACATTATTGGCCCGGAATGAAATCCGACACATTGAAATACATACAAAGATGCAAAATTTGTTGCGAAACAAAACCCGAACAACGGAAAAAAGCAGAGAAAATGGGGTCAAAAGCGAATATTACAAGATGTTGGCAGTACATTACAACAGACATTCTTGGACCTTATCCTCGTACTACGCACAGGAACAAATTTATACTAACCATTTATGATTACTTTAGTAAATTTTCACAAGTTTCACAAACCTTTTGTCTAGTCCATTATATCACATAAACAATTTTTAAGTAAATAAATATCTGTATTGGTATCATGAGATCAAACCGCCATACAGAAATGCTAGTTTGGTTGCTAACATCAGGCGTTGGATGTTAATATGAATATTATCAAGACCAAACAGCTTTCCTGTTTCATGCATATTGCATCAGCGCTCACTTTAGCTAGAACTTTCGTCAAGAATTAACATGGAAATCCAAAAGGTTCTAGCAAGTAATTTGCGTGTGGCCTTGTGTCGTAGTGTAGCCCTGGTGTAGTGAACACTAGGCTCGGTGATTTTAATAATGGTAAGCAGTTAAAAATAATTTACTAAACAAACTAAATAATTTGTTGTAGCGCTCTTAAAATATTTTTCTTTAAAATAGCTCTTAAAATATTTCTTAAAACACCTCTTCCAATATTTTTTTACAATACTTCGTAAAAGCTTCAACTAAATATTTCTAACAATGCTCCGTAAAATCTTCAATTAAATATTTATTTTATAATTCTCCTGTAAATGTAGAGGAAGACCTTTTAAGTAATCGTTTTGTATCTCAATTGTAAGGCTTCTTCGTATATTCATTTGCTAGAATGATTCTGCCTTATCTGGTTTTGTAAAAATTAGGCCGTCTAAATGTTGTGTTTCAAGATGATATTAATTCTATTTTCGCATCTACGAGTACCAAGTTATAGTTCATTCACGTCAACGTTGCGATAAGAAAATATCGATCTAGTAAGACCGTCTTTCGACCTTACTAGAATAGTTGAATTTAATGAAATGTTCTGCAAGGAAACAATATGTTTTGATTTTAAAGAAACGTTCTACAAAGTACGTAGAAATTTTATGGTTTGGAACTAAAGTCCGATAATGAATTGAAATGGCCTTTTTGAAGTTGCAAGTGTGAAATTATAAGTAATTAGGAGGACAACTACATGACGGTAATTATTTTGGTAACGATCTACACATATTGGAACGTCTAAGTTTTGTATTGGATTTTGGTTGGTCCCGTTTGTGCGTATCAGAAAAACGCTTTAAGTTTATACGGTCCGGTCCAAGGATCACGCAGCTGGTTGTGTGCTGTACAAATGTGAAGACTACGTCAATTGTTTGCCGAAAAACGTATGTATTAACACCTGTTCTAACATGCTGTAACACCTTCACGTAAACAACATCTGTTGAATCGAGGTAAGGGATTAGTATTATTCTTACATCACGTCTACAATTGGCGATCTTTGATACAAGGCTGCTTCAGAAAATAACTTTGTGATGACTTATTACCATTAAT
Organism: Platerodrilus igneus; assembly: GCA_036346225.1. Taxonomy (NCBI): domain Eukaryota; kingdom Metazoa; phylum Arthropoda; class Insecta; order Coleoptera; family Lycidae; genus Platerodrilus; species Platerodrilus igneus. The sequence continues at coordinate 13,410,167 of JARFIW010000791.1, forward strand.
CTGTTTAACAAACTAAAAAGGACTTTGATAAATTTTTATTGCCAATATAATTGCAGTGTAATCACAATTACCATTTTTAATGAAATTAAGAAAACCTAATGAGTTCTTATTAAAGTTTCATTTATGCATGATTTCAATTACAGTTTCTGAACGTTGCATTAATAGACAATTTAGATAATTTTCATCATCATTAGGTCTTCAGTCCTAGAACTGGTTAGACGCGTACCATCATTGTTCCCTATTCTGAACTAACCTACAGATTTCCCTGAAATATGCACAGTTTGCATCTATAACTGTCTGATGTAGGTCTACATCTACCTCTTTTTTCCTATCTCTGCTTGTAATATATCACATACTATTCCCCAAAAATGCCTTAGAACGTATTCCGCCCTACTATTTCTCTTTTTCCCCAGATATCCTTGTTCCCATACTATTTCTGTAACTTATTTGTTATTATCTTTGTCTGTCCATGCTATCGTCCTCATACATCTGGAGCATTTCAAAAGACTGCTACCGTTTTTGTGTCTGCATTTCAGCCAACATTTTTTAACATGTTTCTATTTATACAATTGAGAGGATGGTTATTAAAGAAGTGTGCGATTGCATTATTGAAAGGCTTAAGTAGTCGTTTTTTTTTTTATATTTATTTTGTGGGGGAAAATTCATTATGATTTAAGTTACCTCTTTGGTAGATTTTAACATGATTCTGAGGCGACTCTATGGCGGGTTTACACTTGTCAGATACCACTGTTGTTCTATGAAGATTGTATATGGATCTGAAGCGACCCTATGGCGGGTTTACACTTGTCAGATACCAATGTTGTTCTATGAAGATTGTATATGGATCTGAGACGACCCTATGGCGGGTTTACACTTATCAGATACCAATGTTGTTCTATGAAGATTGTATATGGATCTGAGGCGACCCTATGGCGGGTTTACACTTGTCAGATACCAATGTTGTTCTATGAAGATTGTATATGGATCTGAGGCGACCCTATGGCGGGTTTACACTTGTCAGATACCAATGTTGTTCTATGAAGATTGTATATGGATCTGAGGCGACCCTATGGCGGGTTTACACTTGTCAGATACCAATGTTGTTCTATGAAGATTGTATATGGATCTGAGGCGACCCTATGGCGGGTTTACACTTGTCAGATACCAATGTTGTTCTATGAAGATTGTATATGGATCTGAGGCGACCCTATGGCGGGTTTATACTTGTCAGATACCAATACTGTTCAACGGAGATTGTATATGGTTTTGAGGTAACCTTATTGTGGATTTATACTCGTCAAATACCAATGCTGTTTTACAAGGATTGTTAATATGCTTATTTTTATGTAATTAGTTATTTTATGTATAAATAGAAATCATGTATGTAGGCTGTATTTCATGTTAATATTGCAAGGAAAACCCAGGAAAAACTTGCAATGCTACCTAGATATTGTGGGCATTTGATTTTCATTTGTTATTTCTTTTAGTAATGGAATCCATTGTTTACTGAAAGTCACGGATTCGTTTGCAACGCAGTTATTTTTATGTAGGGTTATATAGGCAGCAGCTTCTTTGATTTTGCGTTTTTGGTGGTTTTCTTCTTTTTCTTCTTTTCTTCTTTTCAGGGAGTATGTGTATTCAGCTCGTTCCCTTTCTATTGTTTTCTAATTTTATACCCTATTTTACCGAGATTCAGTGAAGGAGGTTAAGCAACCTGTGGCTACCAAGATCCCCCAACACTTAGACATTTGCCGAAATAATGGTTTTCTAGTAAATCCTTTCACACACTTAACATTATTCGAGAATATTGCCCAACCAATTCTTGTAGTTACTTATAATAATCATCATGTTTACGCACAGTTATCTTTTCGTCATTAGTTTATCCATCTTGGGATTGGTTGGATGCGTACCTCCATTGATTTCTATTCTGGGCTAGCCTACACATCTCCCTGAAACCTCTACAGCCTACATCTTTTACTATCTGTGTGCAGTAGTCTAATCTAGGTCTGCCTCTTCTTCTCTTTTTTCCTATCTCTGCTTCTAAAATATTCCGCACTATTCCCTCATGCCGTAGTATGTGGCCTATCATCCTATCTCTCCTATTTTTTACCGTTTTCCACATATTTCTTTCTTCCCTACCATTTTAGTACCTCTTCGTTCTTAACTTTGTCTGTCCATGATATCTTCATCATACGCCTGTAACACCACATTTCAAAGGCTTCTACCTTTTCTTGTCCGCTTCTCCTACTGTCCAGGCTTCACAGCCGTACAGTGCTGTGCTCCACACATATGTTTTAAGCAATCTTTTCCTTGTTTCTATGTTTGTGGTCTTTGAGCACAATAGTTGCTTTTTCTTGTTAAATGTAGCACGACCTTGTGCTAATCTTTGTTTTATATCGTTTGTGCTTTTCCCATCTTGCGTTATTTGGCTTCCTAGGTAGCAGAAATCCTTAACCTCTTGTAAGTTCGTGTTAAATACTTGTATTCTTGTTTTTGATTTATTTTCCCCACCTTTGCAAACTAGAACTTTAGTTTTAGTTTTGTTAATTTTCATACCGTATCTCTCTGTTAGAAACGTTTCCATTTCATTAAGAGCCGCTTCTAACTCTTCCTTGCTAGATGCTAATACCGCTATATCATCTGCAAATCTAAGCATATCAATTTTTTGTCCTTGCATAGTAATTCCAAATGTCTTTCTGCATTTGACAGTATTCATTGCCTCTTCTATGTACAAGTTAAAAATCAATGGGGATAGGGCACATCCCTGTCTCACCCCTTTCCTAATGTTTACTTCTCTACGTTCCTGCTCTAATTCTATTACTGCTGTTTGCTCTTTGTATAAGCTATGTACTATTCGTCTATCCCTATAACTCATTCCAATCCTTTTGAGTATTTCAAACATTTTTTTCCAATTTACATTGTCGAATGCTTTTTCCAGACCCTATATACATGCTTTCCCCTTTTTCTATTGTTTTCTCCATTATCACTATCAGAGCTAAAATAGCCTCCCGTGTTCCCCTGTTTCGCCTAAACCCAAATTGGTCTTCTCCTAGTATTTCTTCAGCTCGTTTTTCCATTCGTCTTTGCACAATTCTAGTTAATATTTTTGACACGTGTGCTGTCAAACTTATTGTTCGAAAATTTTCACATCTATCCGCGCCTTTCTTTTTTGGTATAGTTACTATGGTGCTACGTTTGAAATCTTTGGGTATCTCGCCTATCTCGTACATATAGCTTACAAGTTGGAAGAGACGTTCTGTTACTGCTTGTCCAGCGGCTTTTAGAGTTTCTGCTTGCACCTTATGTGTACCCGGCGCCTTACCATTTTTCAGACTCTTTAATGCTAATTCAAACTCGTCTCGAAGTATAGGATATCCCAAGTCATCATTTTCAATGTCTGATTCCTGTTCTAATGCAGTTAGTTCCTCTCCTGCATATAAATTCCCTATATATTCTTGCCATCTACTCACTTTCTCTACGTTTTCTATAATGACGTTTCCTTGTGCGTCCCTTATATTTTTGCTATACGGTTTTATATCCCTAAAATTCATTCTAATTAATTTGTATGCTTCGTCTGTCTTTCCTATTTCCATCTAAGTTTGTACTTCTTTGCACTTTTCATCAATCCATTGTTCTTTAGCTTTCCTGCATTTTCGAATAATTTCCCATTTTATGGCTTTGTATCTCTGTTTTCCTGTTTCGTCTGATTTATTTTTGTATTTTCGTCTTTCTTCTATTTAAATTCACGATATCCTTTGTTATCCATGGTTTCTTATTTTCTTTTTGTGTATACCCCAGAATATCTCTGGCCGCCATGTCTAGGCTGGATTTAATGTTATTCCATTCAGTTTCTACTTCCTTAGCTTCAGATATTTTCGCGATATCATTCAGCAATTCATTTGACTTTTTTTCGAATCTTACTTGAATATCTTTGTCTTTTAGTTTCTCTAAGTCTAAGTGCCTTTTTCCGTTCCTCTTTTTCAGATTTTTAAATTTAAGTGCGGCCTTCATAATTACGATGTTGTGGTCAGTATCTATATCTGCTTCTGGGTAGCTTCTACAGTCTTTTACTTGATTCCGAAACCGTTGTCTAACAAGAATGTAATCTATTTGATATCGTCCTATATCTCCTGGCATCTTCCACGTATATCGTCTTCTAGCATGATGTTGAAATAATGTGTTTGTGATGATTAAATTGTTCTTGTCGCAAAATTCTACCAGCCTATTTCCCTGTCGTTTCTCGTGCCTAAACCAAATAAACCTACTACCGCTCCTTCCCTACCCTCACCTACCACAGCATTAAAATCCCCGTAATTATTAAATTTTCATGTCCTTTTACGTATCTTAATATGTCTTCGATATCTTTGTAGATGGCTTCTACCTCTTCGTCACTGTAGCTAGAGGTGGGCATGTATACTTGTATTATTACTGTGTTTACCGGTTTAGATTCTAATCTAACCATGAGTACTCTTTCGTTCTTTTGTAAGTAATTTTCCACACAGTGTCCTATCTTTTCCGCATAACTATCCCCACACCCAAATTTCCGTCCTCTGCTCCTGTATGAATTACCCTGAAGTCTCCACTCCAAAATCCCCCGCCTCTGGCCACCGAACTTCGCTGATCCCTACTATGTCTAGTGATAACCTATTCATTTCGATTTTTAGGTTCTCTAGCTTACCTACTTGTTTCATACTTCTAACATTCCACGCTCCGACACGCAGAATGTTCCCGACTCTTATGTTTAAGTTTCCGATCGCATCCTCCGAAGTAGTCCCCTCCCGGAGATCCGAATGGGGGACTATTTTAACTCCGGAATCTTTTACCCCAGAGAATGCCATCATTTTATTATAATTTAGGTACGCTGTGTACTTGGGAGATAATGTGGTGGTTTCCCGTTGCCTTCCACATCGCGGTAGTGTGTCTTAGACTGCCATACCGACCCCTATGGTCTCTGCCAATCTAAGTACCGAAAGAGCCGCTGCCCTCTTTCGGGGACCTGTCTTAGTCTGGTTCCTCACTAACGACCCTACTACTTTGGTTGGACCTGTAGTTTGGCTCTTTAGCTCATTAGAACACGCAAGCCATTTCACCTGTTCTAGTAATTTAGAACTTCGGCAAGGTGCAGGTCCATTCGAAATGGTAGATAATTTTATATATATAATATATATATATATATATATATATATATATATATATTGCTGTAATAAGGGGTTGTTTAAGGGTGTACTTTATTGTAAAGGTCATTTAGAAACGAGAAATTATCATAGGCAGCAGAAAACTGCATTTATTTAGTGAAGAATTGAGAAATGGAGATAGTTTGCAACTCAACAAAGGTCGAAGTGCGCCGCTATGAAATAAATTGATACGTAATAATTATAAAAGTGAAAGATAAAATAAGTGCTAATATGAAGATTATAATTGCCGATTAAACGGCTTCGAAGTACGGGGAGGAAACAAACTACAATTTCTAAGTCAAGGGGAAAAATAAACTACGATTTCAAGTCAGAGGACAATGATAATAAGAATTATATTCTAAGTTTGAGGAAATTGATTGATAAGAAGTAATAAGTCTGATATGAAACAACAATAAATGGGGGTGCATAAGTTAATGGTAGTCCATAGGGTAATGGAAATAATTTAAATGCAATGGTTCAAGCGTATATTTCGAATGGGCATGTAATAATCCCACATTGAGGGAAGATAATTTTCATTCAAATGGAAGCGTCGATGTGAAGAAAATAGACCAGGTCAGATTTTTTTAGTTATAAGACATTTTATTTTTCTATATATTTTTTTATTTTAAATATTGAATTTGCTTAATATAATATAAATGTGAAAAAGTCAACAAAAGAAGTTGCATACGTATAAAGTGAGTAATATGATAACAGGTTTAGATTGTTCTACACTTCGTTGATAAGGACAATAGGTTTTTTTGGTAACTTTGGGTTTTGAGTAAATAGTATATGATGTTTAATAAATGAAATTTACAACATTAACTAATTGAAAAGTGTATTACAAATAATTTACAAAAACTGTACATAATATATTGGTTTCATTATATAAAATCGAAATTAACTGAATTTCATAATTCCAAATAAATGCTAGCCGAGGTCATAAGATAAAGTCAATGGGAGTAATTTGTTAATTTAAATAGTTCAAGGAGGAGCTACGAGTTGAATAGGAAATTGATAACAAGTAAGGCGGTAACATATCGAATTTTGTTATTGGTTGACAAGGTTGGTTCAAGATAAAATCCAGTTAAGTTTCTGGAGGGAATTGATAGCAATATTAATAAGACAGCCCAACGTCGGAGATAATTACAATCTTGTTTATACATAGTAATATTAATATGATCGCCCAAATGATGGAGCGCGTGTAATTTAGAGTACATAGCAAATAATATAACAGCCCAACGAAGGGACACGATAATTCCAGCAGTAGCATAGCAATATATATATATATATATATATATATATATATATATATATATATATATGTAAACCGAATAACAGATCTGGTATTTTTGGTATAAATTCAAGTTAAATTTTGTAACGAAAGCAACACTTAAAGTTTTTGATATTTCTTTTGAATTCATAACCCTACCTCAGGGTAGATGAAATTTGTATTATCTTTTCTTAACATAAATTTTATACTTACATTTTTTATGAAGGAACAACTCTTAATTAAAGAATCAATATTTAATTTTCTTAAGTAATTGTTTTATTCTGAACAAGTATGTTCAGAAATAGAGTAACCAAGTATATGAACAAATAGCATAAAGTGGTAACCCCTATTTAACAAGAAGCTTTAATAGCCTTTTCATGATTTGAACTATAAAATCTGTGTTCATAATATTGTTTGCCTGATTAATCTTTTCTTTTTTTTATATGAGGTAACAAAAGAATACCTCTTGTGTCCTCACTTTTGTTAATTTAATTAAATTTTCTTTACAGCTTCTGCGTTAGCAGTTAATACGGTATTCCTCTCTAAGGACTCCCAAGTCCCCCTTAGGAAAACCCTGTGTTTAAAATTTAATGACTTGTTGGCGCCCTACCTAAACCCCTGTTTTGTTAAGAATCAAGCCCTCGTAAGAAAATATTGCTTTGTAAAAAGAACCACGACCAATCCTCATAAGCTCTGCCCAAGAAATAGACCCCTAGCTTAGTCGGAAGACATTTGCGTTCCATCATTTTAAGGAAATCTTTCCTTAAAGTTAACTGGTCACATTTGGGGATATAAAAATAACCCCTAACTAGTAAACAACCAGTAAGTTACCTTTTAATGTTATTGGCTTTTTTAACGTTTTTGTTCTTGTTAATATTTTAACCGTAATTCTGGTTAATGTTTTAGTTACATTTACTTTCCGTTACTCGAAAAGTATTGAAGTTATTAATTCTCTTACTCGGCGTATTGAAATTCATTGTTTAGAATGGGAGTTTGGTATTACGAATTTATTGGGTCATCGTTGGTTCGATATTTCAGTTCGATTTTGGGAGTTAGGTTTAGAAGCTAGTTATGAAGTTATCTTTTTGGGAAAGTGCTACTTATGGAGAGAGCCTTTATATTTTTTGTGTACTTTTATAGGGCCGATGGATCCGCTGAGATATATAGGACTTGGGCCCAGTATAAAGTTAGCTGGTAATTTAACAATATATTAAAGCAGTAGGTAGTGAACAAGATTATTCATCGTAGTGGTGAGTAGAGGTATTTATTCTGCTTCAACTTGAGTAAGCAAGAGGTGGTAATTTTAGAAATTGTAATTATACTGTTTATCTGAGTACTTAAGATATTTAAAGTGTTTTATATTACTTGTTCTAATGTCATAACAGTCCTAATTTTTGAAAATATACTAACACCCCTCCCAGGGTGGTAGCAACATGTCAGTGTTTGTAGGATAATACGCATATTCCCGGCCACACGGCAAAACGTATGGTCCTTCGGGCACAGATAACGAATAAATTTCATTAATTCATACAATTAAACGATAAACATAACGAACTTATGTTTATCAGAAGGTTCTCCAAAATATGCGATTACAAGTTTTCTGAGAAGGGTGTTGTATACTTTTTTACTAGCCAGTCCATGATGTCTTGTAGATTTGCTCTTACATCAGGAGGGATAAGTAACTCTGGTTCATTATCAGAATCCATAATACTACAATAATATGACAAACAAGTCAATAAATATCTTAAACAACCTATAAGTTGGCGTTTGACAGAACTAATGCTTTATGATGTGTCGCGTCATTATTGCACAGCACACGTGTTAAAGGCCGATAGTTAATTCATTGGTTGTGGAAGTGTTGAAGTACTGAAACGTGATTCGTTCTAAAGTACTAAGTTATGAATGTTTATGCAACATCTTTCGATAATGATCGCTACTACTTATAAAAACTCTATCTCGCATCGGAAAGTATTCCAGTTTTCAATGCCAAATTGACAGTTTGGCATTCAAGCAGTAAAGTTGTGAAAGACACATTTAATACCTAGTACATCCGATGGATTTTGTACTCATCTTTAATTAAAGAAACCTACAGAAACTGCGATCCAAAATTTGTTGCCACATAAAAGCTAACCGATGGTATAAGAAGACAATTTCTAACAAAATTGGCGCCTCTCCAAACACGTGCCAAGTATATATTCAATCAATACGTATACTATTTTGATTTGAAGTCTGACACCACAAAGATCAGTAACTAAAATAAAAAGTTATTATGAATAAAATAGCTATGAAATTCGTTGGATGTTTCATTGCCGCCTCCGTCAATTGCTGACCTCAACGATTCGCGCGTAGGGTAGCAGTATCGCCCTCGGCAGCAATGAAAAATTTTCTAGCTTACTTGTAATACGATATAGATATACATTTCGGTAATGTTAAACGCTGTTTTAGCGGATATAAATTAGGTTCAATTTTGAATACATCCAGTAATACCGTATAACATAAGCCTATTTTTGTAATCTATATTTTCAGTATGTTTGAAATTTATATGGAATTAATTGAAAAACTATTAACAGAACCATTCCATACTAAAACCACTATCCGTTATTTGTTTTAGATAAGCTATACAGCGAGTTTCAGTAAATTGTATATGTTGTTTTTAACAATATTCCCAGAAGTTGGATATTTATCAAAATTTTTCCAAAACCCTCTTTGCCTGAGTAATAGATTCAGTTCCTGCGTAAATTAACACGATTTGAGCCTTCTAGTTGCCAAATATATCATCTTCAAAGTGCCCTATTAAATTAAATTACTTCCGTTTTTATGAGTTGTCAAATAAGTAAACTTTGTTGGCATGCCAATTCATCATATATAGCAAGAGGCGATTTGTTTTATTATGTACGAAATGAGCTTAGTGTTTATTCGTTTTCCGAGTGTGAAGACGTAGATGTTTTCTGTTGATGCATGAGAAAAACAGCAGTTTAATACAAATACTCAAATAACTTACGATAGTGAAACTAGCAGCCAAAAGTAGCGGCCGATTCTAAAAGCAGTGATTGTGAACCAGCCACACTCTATAGTATAGTATACTCTAATGTACAAAGACATAACTTTTAACTACGATAGCAATTGAGGAGCGCCTTATTATTGTAGATATAGTAGAATTCTGCCAATACAACATGATGTCGCTAAAGACACGTTAAATGATGATTCGTAGAGGCACTCATAAATTGCTACTCGAGAATGTAGGAAGGCGCATTTCAACCAGCAAATAATGTTCAAACGGTTCACAGTATCCATAAATAATAGAACAGCCAAATGCTGAGGCGTAGAATACCGAAAATATCCGAGGATGTAGCTTGCTTTGTGCGAATTTCAACCGAAGTAATGTTCCAAATGATACACAGTATTCATAACAGATCAGCCAAATGCCGAGGCGTAGGATACCGAAAATATCCGAGGATGAAGCTTACGTTGTGCGGATTTCAACCGCAAAATAAAGTTCCAATGGACACAGTATCCATAAATACCGACAAGCCAAATGCCGAGGCGTAGGGATACCGAAAAATGGCTCGAGCATGTAGCTTGCATTGTGCAAATTTTTACCAGTAAAATAATGTTCCAAATGGTTCACAGTATTCATAAATAATAGACCAGCCAAATGCTGAGGCGTAGGGATACCGAAAAATGGTCCGGGGATGTAGCTTGCATTGTGCGAATTTTTACCAAGTAAAATAATGTTCCAAATGGTTCACAGTATTTAAAAATAACAGAGCAGCTAAATGCTGTGGCATAGAGATACCGAAAAATATCCCGAGGATGTAGCTTGCGTTGTGCGAATTTCAACCAAATAAAATAATGTTCCAAATGCTACACAGTATCCTAAATAATAAAGCAGCCAAATGCTGAGGCGTAGGGATACCGAAAAACGGCCCTAGGATGTAACTTGCAATGTGCGAATTCCAAGCAAGTAAAATAATGTTCCAAATGGTTCACAATATCTATAAATAATACAGCAGCCAAATGCTGAGGCGTAGGGATTTCGAAAAATGGCCCGAGGATGTAGCTTGCATTGTGCGAATTTCGACCAAGTAAAATAATGTTCCAAGTGGTTCACAATATCCATAAATACGAAAGTAGGCAAATGCTAAAGCGTAAGGATACCGAAAAATAGTTGGAACATTATTTTACTTGGTTGAAATTCGCACAATGCACGCTACATCCTCGAGCCATTTTTTGTTATCTCTACGGTTCAGCATTTGGCTGGTCTATTATTGATGGGTACTGTGTACCATTTGGAACATTATTTTACTTGGTTGAAAGTTGCACAATGCAAGCTACATCCTCGGGCCATTTTTCGGCATCCCTACGTCTCAGCGTTTGACTGCTCTATTATTTATGGATACTGTGAAACATTTGCAACATTATATTACTTGGTTAAAATTCGCACAATGCAAGCTACATCGTCGGGTCATTTTTCGGTATCCCTACGCCTCAGCATTTGACTGCTCTATTATTTATGGATACTGTGAACCATTTGGAACATTATTTTACTTGGTTAAAATTCGCACAATGCAAGCTACATCCTCAGTCCATTTTTTGGTATCCTTACGCCTCATCATTTGGCTGCTCTAATTATGGATACTGTGAAAAATTTGAAACACTATTTTACTTGACTAAATTCGCACAATGCAAGCTACATCATCGGGTCATTTTTCGGCATCCTTATGGCTCAGCATTTGTCTGCTCTATTATTTATGGATACTGTGAACCATTTGGAACATTATTTTACTTGGTTGAAATTCGCACAACGCAAGCTACATTCTCGGTATTTTTTCGGTATCCTTACGCCTCAAAATTTGGCTGCTCAATTATTTATAGATACTGTGAACCATTTGGAACATTATTTTACTTGGTTAAAATTCGCACAATGCAAGCTACATCGTCGGGTCATTTTTCGGTATGCTAACGCCTCAGCATTTGGCTGTTCTATTATTTAGGAATACTGTGTACCATTTGGAACATTATTTTACTTGGTCGAAATTCGCACAACGCAAGCTACATCCTCGGAATATTTTTCGGTATCCCTACGCCTCAGAATTTGGCTGCTCTATTATTTATGGGTACCGTGAACCATTTGGAACATTATTTTACTTGGTTGAAATTCGCACACCGCAAGCTACATCCTCGGCATATTTTTTGGTATCCCTACGGCTCAGTATTTGGCTGCTCTATTATTTATGGATGCTGTGAACCATTTGGAACATTATTTAACTTGGTCAAAATTCGCACAACGCAAGCTAATTCCTCGGAATATTTTTCGGTATCCTTACGCCTCAGAATTTGGCTGCTCTATTATTTATGGATACTGTGAACCATTTGGAACATTATTTTACTTGGTTAAAATTCGCACAATGCAAGCTACATTGTCGGGTCATTTATCGGTATGCTAACGCCTCAGCATTTGGCTGTTCTATTATTTAGGGTTACTGTGGACCATTTGGAACATTATTTTATTTGGTTGAAATTCGCACACCGCAAGCTACATCCTCGGGATATTTTTCGGAATTCCAACGCCTCAGAATTTGGCTGCTCTATTATTTATGGATACTCTGAACTATTTGGAACATTATTTTACTTAGTTAAAATTCGCACAATGCAAACTACATCGGTGGGCAACTTTTCGTATCCTTACGCTTCAGCATTTGACTGCTCTATTATTTATGGATACTGTGTACCATTTGGAACACTATTTTACTTGGTTAAAATTTGCACAACGCAAGGTACATCCTCGGGCCATTTTTCGGCATACCTACGCCTCAGCATTTGGTTGCTTTATTATTTATGGATACTGTGAACCATTTCGAACATTAGTTTACTTGGTTGAAATTCGCACAATGCAGCTATATTGTAGGGCCATTTTTTGGTATCCTTGCGCCTCAGCATTTGGCTGCTCTATTATTTATGGATACTGTGAACTATTCGGAACCTTATTTTACTTGGTTAAAATTCGCACAACGCAAGCTACATCCTCGGGATATTTTTCGGTATCCCTATGCCTCAGCATTTGGCTGCTCTGTTATTTATGGATACTGTGAACCATTTCGAACATTATTTTACTTGGTTGAAATTCGCACAATGCAGCTATATTGTCGGGCCATTTTTTGGTATCCTTGCGCCTCAGCATTTGGCTGCTCTATTATTTATGGATGCTGTGAACATTCGGAACCTTATTTTACTTGGTTAAAATTCGCACAACGCAAGCTACATTCCTCGATATTTTCGGTATCCTTGCCTCAGCATTTGGCTGCTATTATTTATGATACTGTGAACATTTGGAACATTATTTTACTTGGTTAAAATTCGCACATGCAAGCTACATCCCCGGCAATTTTTCAGTATCCTTACGCCTAGAATTTGGCTCTTATTATTTAGTACAGAACCATTTGGAATTATTTTTTGGTTAAATTCGCACGCAAGCTCCTGCATTTTTGATTCCTACGCCTCAGATTTGGTTGATCTATTATTTATGGAATGAACCATTTGAAACATTATTTTATTGGTTGAATTCGCACAGCAACTACATCGTGGCATATTTTTGTATCCCTACGGCTCAGATTTGACTGCTCTATTATTTATGGATCTGTGACCATTTGGAACATATTTACTTGGTAAAATTGCACAACGCAAGTACATCTCGATATTTTTCGGATACCTACGCCTCAGAATTTGGTTGCTTATTATTTATGGATACTGTGAACCATTTGGAACATTATTTTACTTGGTTAAATTCGCACAATGCAGCTATATTCTAGGATATTTTTGGATCCACACCTCACATTTGTGCTCTATTATTTATAGATACTGTGAACCATTCGGAACCTTATTTTACTTGGTTAAAATTCGTACAATGCAAGCTACATCGTGGGAACTTTTCGTATCCTTAGCTTCAGCATTTGACTGCTCTTTATTTATGGATACTGTGACCATTTGAACATTATTTTACTTGGTTAAATTGCACAAGCAGCTATATGTCGGGCCATTTTTCGGATCCTTTCGCCTCAGCATTAATAACGTTTTGCCCTTGTTTGACTTATTTTTGTAATATGGCTTTTGCTCAGTTGCTGCTCTATTATTTATGGATACTGTGAACCATTTGGAACATTATTTACTTGGTAAAATTCGCACAACGCAAGCTAATTCCTCGGAATATTTTTCGGTATCCTTACGCCTCAGAATTTGGCTGCTCTATTATTTATGGATACTGTGAACCATTTGGAACATTATTTTACTTGGTTAAAATTCGCACAATGCAAGCTACATTGTCGGGTCATTTATCGGTATGCTAACGCCTCAGCATTTGGCTGTTCTATTATTTAGGGTTACTGTGGACCATTTGGAACATTATTTTATTTGGTTGAAATTCGCACACCGCAAGCTACATCCTCGGGATATTTTTCGGAATTCCAACGCCTCAGAATTTGGCTGCTCTATTATTTATGGATACTCTGAACTATTTGGAACATTATTTTACTTAGTTAAAATTCGCACAATGCAAACTACATCGGTGGGCAACTTTTCGTATCCTTACGCTTCAGCATTTGACTGCTCTATTATTTATGGATACTGTGTACCATTTGGAACACTATTTTACTTGGTTAAAATTTGCACAACGCAAGGTACATCCTCGGGCCATTTTTCGGCATACCTACGCCTCAGCATTTGGTTGCTTTATTATTTATGGATACTGTGAACCATTTCGAACATTATTTTACTTGGTTGAAATTCGCACAATGCAGCTATATTGTAGGGCCATTTTTGGTATCCTTGCGCCTCAGCATTTGGCTGCTCTATTATTTATGGATACTGTGAACTATTCGGAACCTTATTTTACTTGGTTAAAATTCGCACAACGCAAGCTACATCCTCGGGATATTTTTCGGTATCCCTATGCCTCAGCATTTGGCTGCTCTGTTATTTATGGATACTGTGAACCATTTCGAACATTATTTTACTTGGTTGAAATTCGCACAATGCAGCTATATTGTCGGGCCATTTTTTGGTATCCTTGCGCCTCAGCATTTGGCTGCTCTATTATTTATGGATGCTGTGAACTATTCGGAACCTTATTTTACTTGGTTAAAATTCGCACAACGCAAGCTACATCCTCGGGATATTTTTCGGTATCCCTATGCCTCAGCATTTGGCTGCTCTATTATTTATGAATACTGTGAACTATTTGGAACATTATTTTACTTGGTAAAAATTCGCACTATGCAAGCTACATCCCCCGGCAATTTTTCAGTATCCTTACGCCTCAGAATTTGGCTGCTCTATTATTTATGGCTACTGTGTACCATTTGGAACATTATTTTACTTGGTTGAAATTCGCGCAACGCAAGCTACATCCTTGAGCCATTTTTTGGTATTCCTACGCCTCAGCATTTGGTTGATCTATTATTTATGGATACTGTGTACCATTTGAAACATTATTTTACTTGGTTGACATTCGCACACCGCAAGCTACATCCTCGGCATATTTTTTGGTATCCCTACGGCTCAGTATTTGGCTGCTCTATTATTTATGGATGCTGTGAACCATTTGGAACATTATTTAACTTGGTCGAAATTCGCACAACGCAAGCTAATTCCTCGGAATATTTTTCGGTATCCGTACGCCTCAGAATTTGGCTGCTCTATTATTTATGGATACTGTGAACCATTTGGAACATTATTTTACTTGGTTAAAATTCGCACAATGCAAGCTACATCCTCGGGATATTTTTCGGAATCCCAACACCTCACAATTTGATGCTCTATTATTTATAGATACTGTGAACCATTTGGAACATTATTTTACTTAGTTAAAATTCGTACAATGCAAGCTACATCGGTGGGCAACTTTTCGTATCCTTACGCTTCAGCATTTGACTGCTCTATTATTTATGGATACTGTGTACCATTTGGAACACTATTTTACTTGGTTAAAGTTTGCA
Organism: Platerodrilus igneus; assembly: GCA_036346225.1. Classification (NCBI taxonomy): domain Eukaryota; kingdom Metazoa; phylum Arthropoda; class Insecta; order Coleoptera; family Lycidae; genus Platerodrilus; species Platerodrilus igneus. The sequence goes on from JARFIW010000791.1 coordinate 13,425,601, forward strand.
CAACGCAAGCTACATCCTCGGGCCATTTTTCGGCATACATACGCCTCAGCATTTAGTTGCTTTATTATTTATGGATACTGAGAACCATTTGGAACATTATTTTACTTTGTTGAAATTCGCACAATGCAAGCTATATCGTCAGGCCATTTTTGGTATCCTTACGCCTCAACATTTGGCTGCTCTGTTATTTATAGATACTGTGAACTATTTGGAACCTTATTTTACTTGGTTAAAATTCGCACAACGCAAGCTACATCCTCGGGATATTTTTCGGTACCCCTATGCCTCAGTATTTGGCTGCTCTATTATTTATGCATACTGTGAACCATTTGGAACATTATTTTACTTGGTTAAAATTCGCACTATGTAAGCTACATCCCCGGGAAATTTTTCGGTATCCTTACGCCTCAACATTTGGCTGCTCTATAATTTATGGATACTGTGTACCATTTGGAACATTATTTTACTTGGTTGAAATTCGCGCAACGCAAGCTACAACCTCGGGCCATTTTTTAATATTCCTACGCCTCAGCATTTGGCTGATCTATTATTTATGGATACTGTGTACCATTTGTAACATTATTTTACTTAGTTGAAATTCGCACACCGCAAGCTACATCCTCGGGATATTTTTTGGTATCCCTACGCCTCAGTATTTGGCTGCTCTATTATTTAAGGATGCTGTGAACCATTTGGAACATTATTTTACTCGTTTAAAATTTGCACAATGCAAGGTACATCGTAGTGCAATTTATCGGTATCTTTACGCCTCAGCATTTGACTGCTCTATTATTTATGAATACTGTGTACCTTTTGGAACATTATTTTATTTGGTTGAAATTCGCACAACGCAAGCTACATCCTCCAGCCATTTTTGAGTATCCCTACGCCTCAACATTTGGTTGCTTTATTATTTATAGATACTGTGTACCATTTGAAACATTATTTTACTTGATTGAAATTCGCACAATGCAAGCTACATCCTCGGGCCATTTTTGGATTATCCCAGCATTCAGACTCATTATTTCTGTACATGTAACTATTCTTGGTAGTAATTCGCACACAGCAAGTACGTATTCGGATATTTTATTGTTCCCAACGTCCTCAGGTATATTGGTGTTAATTATTTAAGTGTCTTGTTGGATACATTATTTTCACGTAAGTTAAAATTTGTCACATGAGTACAACGTATGCTCTTAGATACTTTACCCTAATTTGATGCTCAGTATTATTGTATTATGCTGACGGAACATTATCTTTCAGGTAATTAAATTCCAAAACCTATGAACATTTTGACATGAGACCTCAAATATTTTATATATAAATGATACATTTGAATAATGTGTATTTGCATACTTGCAATAATATTTGCACAGGTAAAGTAAAAATTTCAGGATTGTTTGGTCGAATACCTTCAAAATGAATGACCCAATTTTTCTAATCAGAATTTTAGAAGTAGATTAGGCAGAAACACGTCTATGTCAGTGAATTAATTCAAATAGATTGAACCCAATGTTCAGTGCAGTCAACATCAGGTATATTATATGATTACTTTTCAGCTGCTAGCATAAGGCAATACCTTGATTTTTAGAGTAAGGTATAGATAACTTGATGTCATTGCTGAACGGAACGAGAACGGAGAGGTACGGTTTAGCGAGAAATAATTGCAGAATTGGTAGTTTTCAAGGACGGTTATTATGCTTCTTTGTAAATTAATTGTTATTATTCAAACGGTGTTTCAATCTTCCACTACATATGAAGTTGTTTGTCAGGACTTCATTTAATTTTATATAAAACAATGTATAGATGAGTTTTTAAATAATGGTGTACCGTTGCATACTATGCAATGAAAATTTGCGACGTCAAAGTACAAATTTTCACAGTGGTTTACGAGCCCTCGACGCGAACCTGCTTAAAATACATCACCCTTATTTGAGACACTCAGTATTTTGCATTAGTGTCATGCACAAACACGTCCCCATGCATTTGCAGTAAATTAAATTCAAAAACCTTGAACCCATATATTAACATTGAGAAATCAGAGTATATTATATGAGTAAATGAACATATTGCATAATGCTAGCTGATTTGCATACATTCTATAACCTTGATTTGCATAGGGTAAAAAAGTCAAAAGGAATGTCAGCGACTTCCGTATTGGCAATAGCTCATTCAAAATGAATGGAAATTCGTTTTCTATAGTCAGAAGTTTAAGAAAAGTAGATTGAACACGTCGTTGTTAAAGATGAATTACATTAACTCGTTCAAAATAGAAATGAAAATGTGCATGAACGTTCATTTAGCATTTCCTATTTGGTAATTATCGGGAAGGTCGCTTTTCAGACTGCACAAAACGCAATCCGAAGGCAGCTATTGCGGAATATAATTTCCATAGTTTAGCATCATAATTGCGTTAATGAAAGCACAGTCATGCAAATAAATTGTTCAGGTTTTGCATATCTACGATTTTTAATATTGTAACTGCTACGTCGATTTATGGAAGTTATTTGTTTCACAATTACTTCATATGATGCGAACTTGTAAAAACAAAACTAGTTAGTTTGTGGCTGCAGTATACAAACAACCATTTTCCTTTCTATTTGACTAATGTTATACACCCAACGAGCCATATGGACTAATAATACAATATATACCCACTTTCAGTTACGTTTGGCATTTTTGTCAATCATCTTTGACTATATTTAACCTTTTGTGGCGTCATTCCAGATATAAAGACGTAACGACACTTAACTTCATGGCTACATAGTGTTAACTACAATATAGAGTTAGTTTTAAAGAGTAGATTGACTTTTAATATTTACAATAGTGGATAGTAAGAAGAAATTATACTTTTAACCATTACGTAAAGCCTAAATGACGATTTCAAGTTGATCTAGTAACTAAAAAGGGGAACTATATTCTCGGGTTGGATTTGAACCTGCGACCTTCCAATTAATACTTAGACGTTCCACCTACAGAGCTATCCAAACTAGTAATTTAATTAGAGAGCTTCTTATGACGGTTATTCTTATAAGAGTTTAAAAGTATATAGAGCGTGTTGAGCAAAACTACATACAATAATATCCTCAGCTCTTTAAATCTTTTACGAATTTAACTATTGGTAAAATAACGCTTTCGGCAAACATACATATATGTCTATATGCACACACAAGGCGTGTGAAAATTTTTAGGGTTCTGCACTCACCTATAGTCTATAGGGCAATGTGTACTGTTTTCCGAAACCGATGTTTTACCAATAGTTTTATATATATTGTTGTGGATTCAAAGGGGTAAATCAGTGTGAAACAATAAAATTTCAACAACCCTGTATATAGAAAAGAGCAAATTATTTACGCGAAAATTTAATTTAATTCATTTAGTGAAAACGGACGAACATTTGAGTATTTTTATATTTAATAATTGAAATGTTAGGATCACAGGAAGGAAGAAAGCTTTAAAGCAAATAGAAGTTCAAGGATACGCATAATTAACAATAACTTATTTTAATTAAACACATATAAGCAAAAGAAAGCGTGCTTGCGTAAGAAAATCAATAATCCCAAGGCAATTGTATTTGTTGTAAAAGCCAACGTCAGTTTTATCAGATACGAAGAAGTTGAAAGTCTAGGAATTGTTATGTTCAAACGGTCGATAATTAACAGAAACGCCTGCTTTTTAAAGGTTACGTTCAACGAAGTCGAGCGTATGTTAAGATAGGATTCCATAGAAATTATTTTCAACCGTCAGTTTGGTATAAACAACTAGGGTAACAAACATCTTAAGGAGCGAGGAAAATGGACAATCGGTTATATACAACAGATAGAGACAGATATAAAAGCGTTGGGATTGAAATGTACGTATAATATACACATGGAGTTGAGATAGGATTTCAACAATATCGATTTTCTGTAACTCAAGTGGAGTTTTGAACGAGACAGCAAACATGTATAAAACAAAGATAAATAGAACTTAGGCGGAGTTTGTGACGGCAGAGAATTTTGTCATTGGTTGAAAGCAAACAGTTTTCAAAACGTACGCACACGCGAAAGTTGAAAGCGAATTCGGGGTATACAGCACGTAGGACGGAACAAATTTTACGAATTTAAAGACGGCTGTATTCGAAATTTTTAAAATTTGTTTTGAAAATTAGCTTTTCGAAGGAAGCGCGTCCCCTAGGGGGGTTAAAAAGGATATAAATACCCAACCTATATTATTAAGGTGCTCTTCTCTGCTATTTTCATTTACTTCGATAAAGTGCTGAATGCCGATTCAGACCACCATAACAGTAAAGCTTTCTGTGAGTATTTTATGTATGTGATTATGTTACCGTAAACATAGTGGTTGCAAGTATAAAACATTAGTAGCGGACCACTAATTATTGACGTGAAGTACGAGTGGTGCGTTTTAAATTAATAAAGGTCCGGCTACTACAACACAAAAATCAGTAACTGGATGCATCATATATGGGGTTAAGCACCACAAGTAATCGAGTGTGTATGTATAATATATGGAATGGTACTGTGAGACGAAGCGCATAGCTTGCAGAGGTAGCAGATGGTAGAGGCCCGTAGATACGCTTAGCAGCTCAGTAAATGGAAACGAACCCGAGGGGTGGTCTGGCACTCATCTCCGACGGGAAGGAAGCCTGAAAAAATCTCCAGGTAATTTATCTGAAATTTCTGTTGTTTTATAAACATTTCTGAAATTTTGTGCTGTGTGGTCGACTTTTTTTGGTAGCATATTTATGGTTGTAGAAACTTATTGTAAAAGATACATGTTAAAAAAAGGTGTATTTAGAACATCAAAAATTTTATTCAGGATAAAAATTGAATTGTAAAGGGTAAACGGGTCTGCAAAATTTTGTTTTAATTTATGCAAGGTTTAAAAAGCATATACAAACTGAACTGGGTTATAATGAGCTCACCATACTCCAGTGTGAAGTCGATTTAATGTAACATGTGGGGCCCATCTACTCATATCTCATTGAATTCGTTTAAAAATCATTAGAAAAATCAAGGACTTCAAAAACATACAATAATTTGAGTTTTATAATTATTGTATCAAACTGTTTAAACACATGTGAATATAATTTATCTGTTAATAGGTGTAAATAAAAGGTTGTATGGTTGTGGTATTATTTGGTAGTTTTATTGAATGGTGTGAGAGTGTGAAAAATATGTCTGTAAATTTAGGTATTCGAGAAGAGGCACTGCTGAGCTAGCCAAAGAAGCTGAAGGAATTTGAAGGCGAAATAAAAGGGGTAAGAAATTTTTAAAATTTTTAGTTTTTTCGAAAACTTTTATGTTGACCCAGGTGAAGGATCGATGTTAAAACTTCGTCCCGACTACCACGGCACATTTATGACGCCCAATTCGTAGGACTCGATTCGAAAATCTTAGTTGCCAGACTTCCACGGCATATATATATATATATATATATATATATATATATATATTGATATGATAACGCCGTACTCGGTGTAATAAACGTCCTACTAAACGCCACCGCTCTGTTTCTCTCAAATTTTCTAATTTTATTATGCCACGGCTAGCCCTTTTTAATTTACACAGAGTGCACAACGTTACGATAATCAATTTTCATTTACCCCTTTTACTCTTACCTGTGTGAATTTATAAAACAAAATCAATCAACATTCATATAATGAAAGGAAATAATATTTACACTTCACAAACTTTGTAATACTTTAAATACACCCTTCAATCAATTAATATTATATGGATTATTTATCCCAAAATTTATATACTTTTAATTTAATATAGTCACCAAAAACAAACACCTTTTACAAAAAATCTGGAACGTTCGAAACCTTTTTATGATTTTTACGTAAGTTTCAACGTATTCAAGGTCCTTGTTGACTCCTTACAAGTATTAGATAAATTTTAGAAATTTAGTGTTAAAATTTAAATTAGAAAGATTTCTTAAAACTAGGTAGGTCTGACCTCTGATCTCCTGCTGATTTGTTTTGTGTTGTGGATCAACACCCCCCTCATTATCTTTAATCGAAATCAATGCTCTGCTTTGTACTCCTTATGTTTGAACCAATAATTCAGTACGGTTACCCCTTGTTTCCAAAATCATCTCGTGTTTTATTCTATATTTCTCTGTATATGCATTAAATGCACTTGAAATTACAGACTTCGGATCATAAATTAGCAGCGTATTAGAAATAGACCAGAAATCTATTAGAATTGGACTATAACTGGACCAGAATTGAACCAGAATTGTTTTCGACGCGGATTAGAATTAGAATTGTCCCAGAATTAGGAGCCCTATACTATTATAAATATTTAATTTAAATTAATTACCCAATTTCTACTCACGTTTTCTGAAAAAACAGCAAAAACTCTTCATATATTCTAAACGCAATTGTTACACAGCACTATTTCACTATGATATAAATTTTATTTATCTCACGCCTAAATATCTGATTAAAAGTGTTGTGGATTCGACGTGCTTCAAGTTGAGACTGAGCTGTCTTATTACCTGGGGGCGTTATATAGCTTTTTCCCACTATATTTGGATTGGTTTTCCAAGCAGCCTTGCAGAGTGTTGCAACCAACCAGGTTTGTTTTTAATATTCCCAATATTTTCAAGCTGATTTCTGATGAAATTATTTTGGATTTTCATATAATGTCGTTATTTGCTATTGTTATCGTGGCCGGACTTTTAAGTTACGTCTGTTGTTTTGTGTAGATAAAGCTTTTGGATTATTGTACAAAATAAATGATGCAACACGATTGCTGTTTTCGTTTATGTATTTATTCATCTTTGAAAGTGCGTTTTCTTATCAAAGCGTTTATTGTTCCTTCTTTATTAGAAGCATAATTACATGAGGATTTATTAGGTTTTATCTTATCTTCTGCGTATTTGTTTTATAAACTTGTTGAACACTTCTCAACGTAGTTTGATTACATGTACGATTATTTCTCTGCCGAATACGCGTTCTATTATTGAAAGATATGCTTATTGGCATTGATTAAAGTTAATTACGGTTCATATACAGGGTGTTAAATGCTTGCTATTTACATAATGTGTGAATTATTTATTTTCCTGCTAAGTAAATAAAGTTTTCTGATTTCCACTGCTATTTACAATTGCTACTCGACCCTTACTACTCAATACACCCCTAAACAACCCCTTATCACAGCATTATATATATATGATTATGAATAAGCTATGTTACACTTGCTCATTTAGGTAAATAATTGAATAATTGCATAATTGCTGTGTGCTCAAGTATGAACACTAATGTCTATAATGTTATTTTTTATGTATAGTTTGTGCCATGGATGGACTCATATAGTGGTTTAGTGTAATAATAGTTTGTAGTTAAGCTTCCCCACTTATGAATACAGACATACTGCATATGTATGCGGTTCTTATCTATATTATCTATACTGTATTTAAAATTAAAATTTATTTTGTATAACAAGAGTATGTAATAATAATAATAATAATAATATTAATAAAATAATAATAATAATGAGATAAGGTTTCCTTTTAGTCCATAAGGGTTGAATAGCATTTGTGCTTGAGCAAGTACAAAGGAGCCAGCAAACTTCCATTACATGCACTTGACGTAAAAAATGCGCTTTATAGGAGCGAAATTAAGGAAGATTATATGCATCTATTCATTCAATCCATATGAAAACCGTTTGAAAACATGAAGCAACGGTACCTTCATTAAAGTGTGTTCGATTTTGATAGAAATCGAGTAACATTTTATAACATCCTTTTATTCAGTAGCAATAAAAATTATTAATGGAATAAATTCATTAATGTAAACTGAAAAATGACATTCGTATTAAAAGATCTTGCAAAGTGTACTCAACGCGCAGATGCTACATTAGGAACTTCGAATTCGATCAGTCACGTAGAATGGAAAACTTTTATTGTACGAGCCAAATCTATAGACACTAATGACACTATCAGAACAAAGCTGTTATTTACAGTTGGAGATAATTAAATTAAATTAATACAGCTTTATTCGAATTCTACCTATGAGAAAGTCGTCGATCTATCAAGAATAACAACTGTTAACAAATATAGTTCTAAGTTTTGAAGTAAAAATCGCTCATTGGCCATTATGTGCGCGCGATTCTTCAAGTTCTATACCAGGCGTAGTCTCAAAATTCCTTTCAGTATGCGAACTAGCAGAAGATGATTATTGATTTTTTAATAAATGTGTAATGTGTAGATACAGAGAGTGCTACTTCTAAATAGTAACTAAAAATTATATGTGAAAGTCAAGATTGTGTAAATTCGATTTAGCCGATTCAATCGGCTCCTATTTGCCACCCAGAACTTTCATATACCGTTCAAGGTCTTCTAGTCGCCATCCAGTATCCTATCCATCACACGAAGTTTTTAAGTTTTAATCATTTCAAATATTTTCTTTATAGATAGCAAAGTTTGTTTCAACGTCGCTACTTGTCATGCTACTTTCGGTTTTTATTGAATAAAATAACACACAAGTACATGACTACATCCTTCTAGCACTTTGTATTGAGAATTGATGCAAATTGTTCAGGACACAGAATGAATTATATGAGTAAAGTAACCACTCAATTAGCTAATGCAAAACGTACTTTTATACAACAAGCGTTTTTAATAAAAATTTACGTTTTTATTTCTGATGAAAAATGACGCCCAAAAATCTATAACACTAAGCAAGCAACGAACACCAAAATTATATGGACGACCAAAAATTCACAAAACAACATCTCATAGGCCAGTAGTCTCCTTCATTAGTTCGTCTACAGCAATTCTTTCCAAATTTCTCCAAAAACTATTCAAGAACCTAATAAACAACACACTGAACAAATCATTAAAAACTCGAACCAATTAATAAATAAATTACTAGAATCCAAAATTCCCTTAAGCACATACATGTTTTTCACTTATACAACAACAACTACTACTATGGAACAACCCATAAGTCGCAGAAATCCTACGTCAAAGTAACATAAGCAACACCGACACCGGCAACTACATAATTTTATTCACAATACGCCGCTATACTTGGGACCACGTCCTCAATGCTCCATCCGAAGGTACTATAGTGGGCCAATATACCTACAACAAGAATCTTTCCTATTCAACGAAAATTACTATTCACGGCCAAACGGACTAGCATTGGACGATATCCTCTCGTATCTACTCGGTGTCACCCACATCGACAATCTAGAAACAAAAACTATAATACCCAACAACAAAGACATTTACAAATGGTTCAGGTACGTAGATGACTGTACAATTTTCCCCAAGGGCAACCATAACAACGCAAACACAATTCTAATAAAACTAAACGACACATACCTCAAAATTCAATTCACAATTGAACACGAACAATATCGAGACCTCAAAATCATTAAATACTGTTATGACTTTGTATTCATCATCTACAGAAACACAAAACAAACAGATCACGCCCTGCACGAAACATCATCCCAGCATTTCCAATACAAAATGACAGCATTCAACAGTTACATAAACCGATTAACGAACACCTCAATGAACAGCAACACTTACTCGAAGAAGATAAAATTCTACAATACATAGCCACATAAGTGGACACAACCTCAAAATCATTGAATCCATCATAAAAAACAGACACGAAACTAAAGCAAGAGACACACCATAAGAATAATTAAAAACCAACTAAAAATTCATCAGCATACCGTTCATTAGCAACAACCGCAACAGAAACATACAAGAATCCTTTTAGGTATTCACCTCCCATGTAAAATATAGCACAAGCCTCGCCTCAAACATAAACAACACGAAAGACAATATCCCAGACCTATCAAATAGCGGCCATATACAAATTTAGCTGCTTTTAATAAAAAACGGCAAACATAAGCAGAACATTCAGAAACCTTGAGACCAGAATAAACGAACAAATCATCAAACCCACTTAATTAGCTTTCAGTCGCCGTTGATATAAAAAAGCATAAATTCAACAAAAACACAGCCGCAAAAATTCCACATCACATGCCCTCAAACAACCCCGCAATGTTAGACCCAGCAGAAGAAATGGAAATCAATGATAACACACGTAACAACACAAAATTATGCAACATTCAAAACACCAAGCCAAAAAGTTACTACTTACTATTCACGCCCGCACCTTCAACTCAAAGAATCTATGATACCCATCACTTGAAAAACCTCGTTAATTTTCATTAAACAAATGTCATCATCGCTTTAGCCGTCATTAGTGTAGGGTATTACTACGCTTTCTTGTATAAAGCTAAAACTCAGATTTATTAATTTAAAGTTATGTAATTTTTTAAAATTCGGGAAAAACCCCCTGAATACGGCAGTTTTTGTTGTCGCTGTATAACTCTGGAATTATTAGAGTGAAACGTATTTTTCTTGTTGTTGTATTGGGCGCTAGTGAAACTTAATTTTCTAAATGGGCGCCAGTGAACAAAAATCTTCCGACATAGCTAGGGGTCTATTCCTGGGTAGAGCAATAAGAAGTCGAATTTTGTTTTCAAACCAAAGCTAAACAAAGTTAAATAGGCGCCACCAAGTCCTGAGATAATCACGATAAGAGCAAAGCACAAGGGCGGACGTGAAAACCCGAAGATAAAACGATCGCCTTCGTTAACAAAAACCTGTCTTATAAAAATAAGACGCAGCTCCTGTAAGAAATTACAAAGATTAAATAAAAAAATGTAGAACACCATTTGTGTCCTATAAAAGTATTAAAAATAAAAAAAATGTATATCTAATGTGATATTGGCACAAAATTATTACACAAAAATTCTACCTTTATGTTATCAGATTTGATCGCATTTGACCAAAATAAAAGTCTCAAAGTTTAGCTAATTGTTTACTGAAGTAAAAACCTTTCTTTTAAAAAAATCATAACTTTTTAACATGTAGAAAAACAATTCTCAACAATAACATTTATAACAAAGTCAAAATTTTGTCTTTTTAAAGCAAAAGACTGCTCTCTAAACATAAGCTTGTTTTAAATATTTAATCAAAATAATTTGTAACCACAATGCATTGAACTAACATTTCTATCCTGGGCAGATCTTATCAGGTAGATTACAATTTCATAATTATTACGCAGCGTGTATTTAAATTTGTATACTTAGTTTTTATAATTTATCTGTGAATAATAGCTAACTTCAAGGTTGAAGACAGTTTAATTTGAATTTTAGGAAAGCTGCACGAAACATCTGCTTTCGCGGCAAACATCTGTCAAATGTTACTACATCACAAAAAAGTATAACGTCAAAAATATACCTTGAAATTTATCTGAAGTTCAAATGGAACAAAGCTTACAATTATATAAACCTAACCTGAAAAAATTTCCTTCTACGGTTTGTAAAACCAGTTCAACAATAATCGAAAGTGAAACAGATCATATGTTCATAAACATAATAGCACATTTTGTGTTTTTTTTTATAACCGTCTGTTTATCAAAGACAAACGACATTCTAAACACGTGCAAAAATTTCTTAAACTTAATAACAAACCAAACTGCATCTGATATTCCTAGACAAATCCGAACAGAAATTCCATCAGATCCAAACAATCCTATAAGCCATTTCAAACTTAGGAAACCGTAACCATTCCTTGCACAGAACCATACAACTTACAAAACAAAATCTTCACTTGTCCTTCTCTATTGTTTTTCGTAGGCGCGCTAAATAAATAAAACAAAATTAAATTAAGTTCGTAAAATGTATATATTACCAACCGTTAGTAGAAGTTATTGGAATCTATTCAAGTCTACCATGACTTGAACCACTCACACAAATAATTTAATCGGAGGTCGCAAGCCTCTAGTCTCGAAAACATCTTGATCAATTGATAGCTAGGCTTCGACTAACGAACAAAACTAGAAACGGACGATAGCGACGATTCACAGACTCGCGGTTAAAGACTTTGTTGTGAGAAAAAGTTCATCTTCACATAAACGCAAGCGGAAGTGCGTCAATCTCGGTTGGAGGGGCGAGACATTTAAGGCGAGAAACGCCTCCTAGCTCGACAATTACCGCACCGACTTGCGTGAAGTAACGAGTATTGTACCGTCTACCGGGATATTAAGTCGTAAGTGTCTGTTTCCGTTCTCATCCTTTTACTCGTATCCTTAGCGCACCGTTTAGCGAGGCACCACGAGCAGAGCAACGATCCACAACAGGGCAACAGAGTACCGCCGCTGATGACGACGCCCATTTCCTTGCCCGGGGGTTTACTGGGAGGGTTGAGCGTAATAATTTGGCGCCCAGCCTAGTGGCTGTGTTTTGGTAAAAAAACATGTAATTAGGTAGTAAATAGAGTTTGTTGCTTCTATGAAAAGTTTATAATTGTCTAATAAAAGCTTTCAGTTTTTATCTATTACCTAAATCAATAAATTTAACAAATGTAGTTATATTTTAAAAACATTATATATTTTTATCTCAAGATACCAAAAAAGAACCTGTAATCTAGTTACCTTAACAGTAATCTAATAATAGGTTCACTCTTCCGGATTTTTAGATACAACTAATCATTGCTGTAACCTAAATATTAAGACGCTATCTTGTTTTCCTGTTTTTGTTGATGTTAAATGGTGTGTAATGTTCATTAACAACTAACTTTTGAGTTAATTTCATGATTTGGTCAATTAAGTGTGTACGAAAAATGCCAGTTTTAAGTTATGGTGAGTAAATTTACTATAATTTGCCTTTAAAACCACCTACATTGAAAAATTTAACCTCCAAATATTTCCACGTGTTACTTAGAATTTTTGTTTAAAACTAGAGTATATTTTGTGCTTTGGAATTTGCGTTGTGTCAAGAAATATTTTGCCCTTTTTATGTGATAATTTAAACCTACCGAAAGCTTAGAATTACGACTTTAAATAATCTCGGGTCATTTGCTTAATGATGCAAGTTCATTGTTACCTATATCGTTTACCGTTATATCTTTAATTTATTAAAAAGTTGCCTGTTACAGGTACATATTGAAACAGTTAATGTTGGCGATTCTTTTCTGGTAACAATATCAAATTTGTCTACTCGTTCAACTAAGAAACTAGCAATATTTGGCTTTACGTATTGTTTGAAATATTATCAATCGCGTCCATTTAAAAGCAAAGTAATTTAGTTGGGAGCGCTAGCTCAAAATATAATTCCGGCTTCCACAGAAAATGTAAAACGCTCGCAGTTTAGGGCGACGATTTCGCATAATATTCCGTGCACTTTTGATATGCACTCAACAAAGACTTGACTGAAATAAATAACACTATGGAAAATATAAAAATGATCGTTTATGCAACAGATCCCATTCACACAGAAATAGAATTAGTTCGTGTTTAAACAGGGATAATACACGTAAAACAAAGTTTGAATCTACTTGCAAATTCTGACTCTGATAAATTTGTTTAAATCAGAAATGAACTTATATCTGATATATTTCTTATTCAAGGATTCGTTTTGGAAAGGTTAGACAAGAACCTTCTGTAGTTAGGCTCAATTTAAATAACCTATTGTTACTTACTGAAAACATAGATGCCCCCAATCTGTACCGATCTATAAGTGGAACCTTACTTTTTTAGGATATAACTCAAAAATCTCTTTAACTTCTTCTCCCGAATGAATAGACGATTTAAAAGTCCTTAGAAATTGTACGGGTCAAACGTTATTTCTTTATGCCGCAGAGCTCTTTTTCTTTAGTGCTTTATACTGGTTTCGAAACATTAAACACCAAGTTCACTCTTGGCCTAAATTAGTTAACTTTTTGAAACAGGATTTTTCTACCTTTGATAATGACTGCGAAATTTTATCTCAAATTCGCACCTATTTCTAATATACCGACGGAAACGTTTTATCGTACATCATTGACGTGCCAACGTTATTTAATAGATTAGATAAAAAACGTGATAAACCAGAAATTAGAAATCAGCTTATTCAAATTTAAAGGCTTATTATTCTGAACATCTTTGCTTTACCAGCAATTGAATCAATTGCTCAACTTAAGGACCTTTGCCGATTCCTACAAGAGGCGAAACTCCGTTTAGGAAAATATCATCCCTCAACAAAACTCCTATCAAAATTGTCGTCACCAAATGTATCTTACCGCAATGAGCTCCCGCGAAATAGTCATTTTACTTTGCCTATATCGAATATTGCCAAAACTAGCTCTCTTTCTTGTTGAAATTGTCGAAAAGGTAACCACAATTACACTAACTGTACAGAACGTAGGAACCCAAATGTTTATAAAAATTATTGTCTCGTTGTAATGGGTCGCAAACTTACCGAAAGGACGTCTTTATTCAGGGTGTAATCGTCCCTTTATTTCAAAAACACCCAAGACCACAAAACTACCGTTATTGCCAAAATTAAACTCAAAACCCGTTATATAATTACCTTTGTTACGAAGAAACAATGATCATGCTTCTAATAAAATACCTTCACCACCAACCCCTGTTCCTTTAAACAAAATATGTCGTACAACGCCAGCCAAATGGTCATACTGGCTAAAAATAGTTTATGCTTTTCATTACTCTAATCCCTCTACTGCAAAATTGAAAACGAAACCGTTTGCTAATCGCCAACATTTACCAATTTTGAATACCTCCATTTCCGTAGATGCATTATTAAACACTGGGTCTAATTTTTTAATTAATTCCAAAGGTTTACAACGGTTATAAAATCAAATTCTAGCATCTACTTTTCTCTTAGGCATTCATTTTTGTCATCTCTTTAATTTATCGTTAAATTTCCTCGATTTCACTTGGCAAGCTAACCTTAAGAAGAACAAATGTGCTTCCTTCAGAATTGCAACCAAAATTTCCCTTGCTGAAGAACAAAGTATCTTATTAAATAAAACCATGAATAGATTCTGTCAATTATCTACCTCGGAATTAGGTTGTGTACCGGCTGTATTACATGAAATCTTAACTGCCGATTCTTAACCTTTTAAACAAAGTCAATATCCTTTAACCCCTGCTTCACAGAAGCATTTATATGCCGAAGTTGTTAAATGATTCAGTCTGGTATTATTTCTCTCGTAACTGTTCCCCTTGGAGTAGTCCAAT
Source organism: Platerodrilus igneus (assembly GCA_036346225.1). Lineage (NCBI taxonomy): Eukaryota > Metazoa > Arthropoda > Insecta > Coleoptera > Lycidae > Platerodrilus > Platerodrilus igneus. The sequence goes on from JARFIW010000791.1 coordinate 13,440,665, forward strand.
TTGATTAGTTAAAAAGAAAAACGGAGATTATCGTGTTTTTTTGATGGTCGTAAGTTAAACTTCGTTACAATTTCTGACAGCTATCCATTACCCCGAACGAACTTTATACTAAATAAACTTCGTAATGCTAAATATATATCCTTTTTAGATCTTAAACAAGTTTTTTATCAAATACCTGTAGCACAATCCACTCGCCAGAAAACTGCTTTTTGTGTACCTGGAAAAGGTTTATATGAATTTATTTTCTTACCGTTTGGTTTATCTAATGTCCCTCAAACGCTTCAACGTACCATGGATAGAACACTAGGTCAAATTTTACATCAAGAACGTGGTTTTGTAAACCTTGATGATATATTAGTTACTTCAAATATCTTTGAACAACATATCGTAACTTTAAATGAAGGTTTTAAAATTAATTGGGAAAAATGAAGCTTTTGCTGTTCCTCCTTTTCTTTTTTAGTGTTTATTGTTGAAGAATTGGCTTGCATGCCGACACTATAAAGTAAATTTTATTACGAATTTCAAAACACCTAAAAACGTCACTGAAATTAAACGTTTAATCATATTGAAATCTTATTATCGTATCTTTTTACCAAACTTATCTACTAATCTCTGTTCCTATTACTGCATTAAATAAAAATAAAAGAAAAGGATAATCTATCGATTGGACTACTGATGCAAAAAAGCTTTTGTTGAAATAAAACGTTTGATTACTTCAGCTCCGGTAGCATGAAGCTACGTGGGTTGCTAGAATTTAAGCGAGGAAGTCATTACTAAAGTAATTAATATCCCGCGCATCCGTAGTTTGGATAGTCATGCGCATCGATGCGTAAAGTACGAGAAGTTGATTCTGGTTTGTTAGGATGTAGTGGACAGACACGTTTTTTAAGAAGAAAGTGAATTTTTGAGCTAACATGGGAGAAAACAAGCTCTACTCATGGCAATTTCGTATAGCCTGGGATTGAGGTCAGGCGCTGGGTTTTCTGTTAGAACGTGGTTCTAATTAGTGAAGTGATATATATGAAACGGTTCGTTATTTAAATATGGCGTTTTATTTTTTAAAAAGGATTTGAATATTTAGCAAGCATGTTTAGATGGTAATAAAATTTATGGATCAAAAATATGACAGCAGAACTCGATTTCAATATAAATTATTGACCAAGTTTAAATTATTGACTTTTGGAAAAAAATTGTTAACTTTCGTAAAGAAAATGACAGAATCATGATGCTCTGAATCGTCACGTGTCCCGAATTTTTTTGTAATTACTTAAATATTTTTGTTATCAAACTTTGGTGAGTAACATTTCTTTTTTTTTATAACGATCGATATAAACATATAATAACTTTTGGTCTTGGAAGTATTTTACACGTACGTGATGGAAAGTTCTGTTTGAAGAGTACAGTTTGATAAACCAAACATAATTATTTAGTATATATGAAAATTAATATGTTGAACTTCAATATTGCACGTAGTCTTTTTAAAGCAAATCACAATTGCATAAAGTGTTTGTTAGGATGATATAGCATTTTTAAGTCGTCATATTTATGTTTTAAACATTTGTGAGATTCGGTACTTCAAAAGTGTTAAATCTAGTTCGCCAAATTTCATTAAAACAGATGACGGTAATGTTTCTTGAATAAATTCTGTATTAAGAAATTTTTTTTTCAAGAAAATAAAGTAAAATTGTAGAAAGATTAAAAATTAACCTAAAAACATATTTTGCGCAAAAATGAAGAGAAATTAATTTTCATTAGATGCTAGTTAAAACTCAAATCGTTTTATTTTAAAAATTTAATAAAAATAAGTAGTCTATTGAATTTATTTGAGACGATATAATTGAGGGAATTATTAAATTACTATACATTTAAAATCAAGTCAATATAATTCTCTTAAGGCTTTCTGCGTCTACCCTAAAAATGACCTTTTTTTGTTTTCATAGACGCTGTGGCGTCCAAGATATTTTCGTAATACAAGTTTAGTCTCAGTAGAATATCCAGACCACCTCATGCTTCCGCAGGAATAGACCCCGAGTTTCGAGAGCACCATATTTTTTTCTTCGCAAAACCTTCTGGTCCTGTCACATCTTTAACCAAGGTCACCCTCAAAAAATTTTCGAACCAGCGGAAGAAAAAATATTAACAGCGTTCAAATGAACACGCCAAGCCCACTTCACGGAGCTCCCCCTTCTGAAGGGCATGTGTAAGAAACTTCCAATTTTAAGCCTTCCCTTTGTCTTGTTATTTCATCTATAGGGGGTGCGGTGTGCTTCGAGAAGAAGTCTCCCGAACCAAAAATTAGGTTCTACGTCTTTAAACAAAAGAATTTCTTTTATCGTAACATTGTATCGTACCTTAAGTTTTAAGTAAATCATAAATGTCTAGTAACTATCGTTCATTACAGTGTCTTAAGAATTTTATTCTACCGGCTTATTATGTAACCATGATTGTTTAATTATCTTGTTTCTCGAAAATATCTTGGAGACATAATCGTACCTTATCTAACACTTTAACGCACAGATGGTTAGGCGCTATCTTTGCCTTTATCTCTGAGATGTTATCTTTACCGTGTCTTTACTGATAAGTTAGTTACCGATACCTTTTGAAATAAAATACCTTGAGAAATCACTTTATTAATTTATTGTTCCGAACCCTTGGTGTTTATGGCCAAAAAGTGGATTTATTATTATTGGGTGAAGGAGCTAACTCGCACCTTAGTATTGTACTTGATAGGATAGGTTAAAGAATTAGATATTGGCATATCTAAACTTTTATTCAATCTTTTATTTCAATAATATTTAAGCTTTTCACAAAGATAATTTAAAGTTAATAAATCGAACCGCTCTGCATAAATATATTTAACATAAACTGCACGAACACCTACCTAGTACAGGTTATGACTAACGAGTGACCGTAAAAAGTGTCTGATGTGAAGGTTGTTGTAACAAATTATAAAGCTAATTTTTGTTTCAAAAATTGGATCTGGTGGCCTATATCTGGCATGTCACAGCACCGATCGATCAGCAGTAACATTATATATTTTCGGTGTAACTTCAATTTGATAGCTGTTCGGGGTTTTATGAACCCTTTAACTGTCAATCACTTATATGACGGGGTATTACTAGCAAACTGCCTATTTGTAAGATCATTTTGCAGATAAAAATTTACATGACATAACTACCGTTCATAATTTTTGATTATGTGTGAGCATGTGAGTGTGTTAATGTACTCCTCAAAGTAATACTAATTTCATTGATGAATATTGCTACTTACATATTAGACTCGGTGTCCGCTTAAAGCTAGTTAGACGGGTTTTCTAATGAAACAACGGTTTTTATAAAAAATTCTTAAGAGCTATTAAATCATCGTATAACTAACAACAATTCATGCAATAATTGGTATTAGCTACAAACATATTTAGAGCAACAAGCTCTTGTCTCCGCAATTACAATTACCTAAAGATAGGACTCAGCAGCTTGATTACCTCAAAACAATATATGGATGAAAACTGCTCGCACTCTAAATCAAATATTAGTGAAGAAGATGAAACCATCTTGTGTGGTAGCTCTGGAACTGCTTACACATTGATAAAAATTGTAGCAATCTCAGTTCTACTGAAGAAAGAGTAATGAGTTATCAAGAAGGGTTCTAATATTTTTCTGTATACAATGTAAATCTGCATTCAAGCAAACACACAATTTATTACGTAAAATCGACCCCTTACAGAGCGAAATTACGCAATTAAAAAGAGAAATAGTGAAATTGAAGTCCAATGAGTGTAAAATTCCATGAGCGCACAGTCAGGGCAAATTATTTAAAGTTAATAATTTGCCGGAATCAAAAATATTGGAGCATAAGATTGATAATGATAAAAAAGCTGTAAGTTTGATGCTCTATGAAGTGGGTGTCACTTGCAATGATATGATAAAAGTAATCCGAGTTGATCGTGTTGTGAACAACAAACCGCGTAAAGTTAAATTAATACTGTTGAATAATTCTATTGTACTCCATGCTCTGAAGTTGAAACGTAGACTTGTGTCAAGTCAAAGACTGTTAGAATGGTCCAGATAGAATTAAGCTGTATCAACATCAGAAAGTTCTCGATCAAATAAAAACTAGACGTGTTATTGACGAAAAATATTTAGTAATCATCTACAAACAAGGTATGCCACTCATCATACAGCGCCTTTATACAAAAAGCTAAATAGGCGTAAGCAATTGACGGTGGATTAATCCCCATTACAAGTTTATCCTCATAATGTAAAAGGTTTGCGTACAAAATTTGATGAATTATCTAATGCAATTGCTCTATTAGACTATGATATATTCTAGTGGAGTGAAGAGCTGGCTCTCAAGTGATACTCTTGAACAAGAAGTGAGCTTTAAATCGTTTAAGGTCTACAGATGTGACCGTAGCAAACTAGTGTTAAATCACGGGGTGGAGGCATTTTAATTGCCATAAAGCAGCGCATCAAGGTAAAACCAATTGAGCTTATATGCTGATCAATTGAATATTTTTTTTATTACGTTCGTTTAATAACGTGGATTTGATCGTCGGTAGTGTATATATTCCACCAGCTGCACCAATTGAAAAATATGTATGGTCATATTGAAGTTATAATGGGCGTAGTTTCGAAATTTAGTAATATTAAATTCTGTGTTTGGCCATTTCAATCTGCTTAATGATAATTGGTATAATTCTGAACCAGGTGTTTTAGATTAGTTGTTCACGAGACCCTTGGGCTACGTTCTCGCACAAGGATACTCATTAATGAATTTTTCCCAGAATTGTAGGATACCGAATAGTAATAATACAGGGTGATTTTTTAGTCCTGCTACCCAATTATTATTGTAATTTCATCATCATTAGGTCTTCAGTCCTGAAACTAGTTAGACGCGTGCCATCATTGTTTCCTATTCTGAACTAACCTACAGATTTCCCTGAAATTTGCACAGTCTGCATCTATCACTATTTGATCTCGGTCTACATCCGCCTCTTTTTTCCTACCTCTGCTTGTCATATATCCCATACTATTCCCCAAAAATGCCTTAGAACGTATTCTGCCCTTCTCTTTCTCTTATTTTTTCCAAAGATATCCTTGTTCACCTGCTGTTTCTATAACCTATTTGTTATTACCTTTGTTTGTCCATCCTCATACATCTGAAGCACGGCATTTCAAAGGCTGCTACCGTTCTTCTGTCTGCTTTTCAGACTGCCCGTATTTCATAGGCATACTGTCTGTGCTGTGCTCCACACATTTGCTTTTAACAACTTCTTGTTTTATGTTTGTTGTTTTTCATCATAGGAGCTGTTCTTTCGTGTTAGATGCAGTTCGGTCCCTTTCTATTGTTTTACAATTATATACCCTATTTCTCTGACATTCAGTGGTTGTGAAGGTGGTAAGTTGCCTGTAGCTGCCAAGTTCCCCGAGCACTTGAGCATTTACCGTGTAATGTAATTTATAGAACCGAAATTTAGGTGTAATAAAAAATTGTAGTTGTGATTTACAAAAGAAATTTTATATTTTATTACTCACATTTCTTAGTTATTAAAGATTATTAAACAATATGCTCAAAATGTCCACTCCTTGAGGTTATACACGCTCGCTCGGACACTTTTCGCCATATTAGTAGAAACCTTTTTCAGAGTTGTATTGGAAACATTCATGATTGAGTGTGTAGTATTGGCTTTCAGTTCATTAATATTGTAAGTGTTTTGACTGTTTACATAACCGTCTAGATGGATCCAAGTTTCATCACTAAACAGTGGGGGCTCGTACTTTAATAGAGTGGTAAGGCAAGTATAGCAAATTGCATAAGGAATTCTTTAAACTTTTGCAAAATCAACAAAATACAAAGTACCTATACGTAGAACGTTTAAACTTTACAGAAATATACTTAAGACACGATATTTCTGCGATCATGACAATAGAACACAAAGCATCAATCATAAATAATTACACACCAAAGTAAAATGTACGAATGTTATAAGCTGCACTACAAGCTAAACAAGTTTATTTACACTATTTTTAAAGGTTCTTATGCACAAACGGTATTCGTCTGTTTTTTTTATTTGCAAAATAATCTACCACATTTTCAGAAAACTGTTCATCACTGCTTAAAGTTTTTACTAATTGTTTTTCTATAGCAATTTGTGATACATAATTCAGCCGTTCTTGTCCTACAGTATTCCTAGAATACGTTTATATACAATTTGTAACGTGCTAATTTTCATATAATTAGGTTTATCCTATTTTAAAATTATTATTAGATATGTTGGTATCTGTCACGCCATCTCTTGGCTTACATTCACTTCACGATTTACCTTGTAGTTACAATACAATCGTCCCACTTGTTGTTTATTGGTTATTGGTATTTATTCAACACTCGCAATTCAATTCTAATCTAAAGTTGATAACGTTTATGAAGGCATTTGTACTTGTTTCATTGCATGGTGAACCCGTTCTGCTAATTTTACACATTGTTAATGGGTTCTGTCGAGTTTACTTACTACAAATTAATTCTTTACTAATAAAATAAGAGACAGCTTCGTTATATACGCATTACGCGCGCATTATTTTTTTTATCGTCGCTGGTATGTATGGTATTGCTATAATTACTTAATCCTAAACGATATTGGTTTCAGCCTTTAAGATTCTATTTTATGCCTTCTACCTTACGTTCTACTTTTTATTTTTTGTTCCTTACCTAGAAAAAAATTTCGAACCTATTATTGATCACCGCTAGTGATCAACTAACTTGACATCAACAAAAGGAACTTTACATTAGTATAATGTATCTTTCCTTGTATTGAAAACACTTGCTGATCTATAATATTAATTTCAATGCATTCCCATGATCAGTGGCGCAACTACGGCTTCAGCCCCCATAGCCCCCCCCCCCCAGGAGCTCAAAATTTTTTAAAATGTATCACTTTGAATTGCGAAACCGTGTTTTGAAACAGCGGCACTGACGAGCGACGATGAATTAATAGGGGATTGACGCCCTATATTCACTTTCCATAATAGTTATTTTGGCCCAAAACTTTGAATTTAAAGTTGTAGAGATAACCTTAATACAACCTCGCTTTGCATGCATTGATAGTGTAATTGTTATGGACGCAACTATAAAAACAGATTTCAATTGAATCGTTGTGCCAAAATTACAATCATGAATAGAGTAGATATTCTGTAAGGTCACCCCGAGTCCCGAAGTGTCGCTTGCTTATATTCTATGGGACTATTAATACTATATTTACCTGCTACATAACTTGCATGCGCATGCTACACCCCAAGCAATTTAACCCAACGTTTATAGTTCGTTGAAACGGTACTTCTTTTCTTATCACCTACATCAAGTTGTAGAACAGAAAATACTTAACTACCCCACCAGCTTCATTGTTGTGTCAGATTTCATTGTGTTCTCGGTAACGAAATAATTTTACTGCTACAAGGCTACAACACTATTTCATGTGCCAATTGCGTTGCGTGTGTTTGCGTTGAATTAAAATTTAATTGAATTATTGTCGAGGTTTAGTTGCATTAAAGTTAAAACTAAGAATTAAGTATTAAGTGTCGTATTTAAATATAACATTTAAGTTATTTTCAAAAGTTCGGTTAAGTTTACGGTATTAATTTTAATTTGATTTCTCTGGTGAATTTTATAAATCTCAAAATGAGCCAAAGTACACCTACCGGTAAGAAAAGAACTATTCACGATTTTTTTAGCGTAGCTTCTATTTCTAAAAAAAGGCGACTGATTTAAAGTGCGATTGCGACTTAAATACCGGTACTGATGTGCAATCGAAAATACTTTTACCAGTAGCTTCTTCGTCATCTTGCGCTACACCACAGTTAGCTACTCCGATATCTTACTCTCATATGGATATTTTTAATTTTAAAGGAAAAATATTGAAGGACGAAGAAAAGTTTGAAGTTTTGAGAAATGTGTGGGTTCCCGAAGAAAACTTTCAGTTTCCCGTTGTTCAAATTGGTAAACAAAACAGAAAATTTAATTACTCATGGCTCAATAAATACAAATGGTTGGCTTATTCTCAAATTGAAGACAGTGTGTATTGCAAATATTGTGTTCTGTTTGCTAAGCAAGAGGTTGGAATAAGTGCATCGCAAGCAACAGGTCAACTAGTTAATAAAGCTTTCAAACAGTGGAAGAAAGCTACAGAACGTTTTTATAATCACGAAGTGTTGGAATACCACAGAGCAGCAGTGCTTCGTTCAAAAACTTTTGTCGAAATTATGACGGGCAAGACAACACGAATTGATAGAATGCTTGATAGCGCTTCAAACATGCAAGCAGTTGAGAATCGGTTGAAAATATGTTCTATCATAAAAACCATAATTTTCTGTGGACGTCAAGGACTATCCTTGAGAGGTCATCGAGAATCAAGCACTTTTGATGTAAATGAAGAACCGGCCAAAAATGAAGGAAATTTTCGAGCATTATTACGATTTCGCATTGACGATGGTGATCAAAATTTGGAAAAACATTTAACTGGAAGTGGACGAAATGCTACCTACATAAGCTGGAAAAGTCAAAATGAGATTATTGATTCATGTGGATCAATAATCATGCGAAAAATAACCGAAGAAGTTAATGCTGCAAAATGTTTTTCAGTACTAGCCGACGAAACTACTGATATTTCTAATATAGAGCAATTTGCACTTTGCGTTAGATATGTAAAAAAGGACGACAACGAATACAAAATTTGCGAAAAATTTCTTAAATTTGTTCCAGTAGAAAATACAACGGGTGCTCATCTTGCTGACACTATTATTACTAGCCTACAGGACTGCCACGTGGAAATGAAATATTTAAAAGGACAAGGTTATGACGGAGCAGCTTCTATGAGTGGTAAATTTAAAGGAATTCAAGCAAGAATTTTAGAAAAATACCCTACAGCTATGTACGTTCATTGTGTCTCACATAACTTGAATCTAGCCATTTCCGATTCCGTATCCGTTTCTTCTATTAGAAATTCTTTTGCAATAGTTGGAAAGATTTACAATTTTTTTAACTATCCAAAAAGACAAATAGTGCTTCAAAAACATATTTCTAATTCTGAAAATGCCTCCAAAGCTCAAAAATAAAAACAACTATGTCCAACTCGATGGGTACAACGGCACGATTCAATTTTGATTGCAATTGAATTACTTTTGTTCATCGTTGACGCTCTAGAAGAAATTTGTACTTCTTGGGATGATAAAGATGCTTCATCAGACGCATTGATTTTAATAAATTCAATTAAGCAATCCGAATTTATAATAGCATTACTGTGCGCGGAGTGTTTATTCGGTTACACACTTTACTTGAGTAAGGGTCTTCAGCGTGCAGACATAGAACTTCACACGGCTATCGACCAGGCTCAACTTGTTATTACTTCTATCCAAAAAATAAGGGATAACTCAGAGACAGAATTTAAACATTTGTATCAGGAAGGTTTGGAAATGAGCAGATTGTTAGGGTTTACAATTACTGTACCAAGAATAACAGCAAGACAAACAAAACATTGCAACATTCCTAGTAGTAATAAAGAGGAATATTACAGAAGAGCTATATTTTTGCCCTGGGTAGACTCTTTTTTGAACAATATGTCTGATAGATTTGAAAACACAAAACAGTTCTCGTTAATTTTTCCAGTCTATTGACCAAATCATCTCAAACAACTTTTTCTGAACAAGCAGCCAACTTTATTAGCTTAGCATCATTTTATAAAAACGATCTGGAATGCAACAACGAAGCAGCCTTTAAAGCTGAATTTAAAATGTGGCAAAAGGATATGATTAAACAACCAAACGAAAAAGAAATGCTATAGACTGCTTAAACATTTGCAATGAACATTATTTTCCAAGCATTCATAAATTGCTCAAAATATTTTGTACGTTACCTGTTTCCATTAGTACAGCTGAACGATCATTTTCAACACTAAAACGAACGAAAACATATTTAAGAAACACTATGAAAGAAAGCAGATTAAATTTTTTTGCACATTTAAATATACATCGAGAAATCTCTATATCCGTTGATGAAGTGATTCAAGAACTTCAGAATCGCGGTCCTAGCCGACTTGATTTCAACCTGTAGCGACGAGCGCGCATCCGCGCGTCGCTATTAGAACACCTGAGGTTGAGGATGAAACTTCCGAACGACACTAGACCATCTTATATACACGTATATATATTTATATATATATATATATATATATATATATATATATATATATATAGTGGCCTATTAGAATCACTTGCAAATAAATTTGCTTACTTTTGTTAATTTTTGACTCGATAACTTACTTTTTAATATATATGTATATAGTTTTTTGTAGCCCCCCCGGTGAAATCCTGGTTGCGCCGCTGCCCATGATCCACTACTGGTAGTAATATTTATCATTTTCATTATTGGTTTAATGTAATTGTTAATTGATACAATGCAGAAAATCCTAATTATAATGTTTTTGAACATTAAACACTAAACAACAGATTAATCAAGTTTAAACATTAGATGAATGTACAAATGATTAATTTGATGATTTTAAGACATCTACCAATGCTTTCAAACTTTGAAAGAAGCAAACAAAGCATTGGGTTGAAGTTACTATGTTAATTAATCTTATTACAATTATTTATTGCAGTAATCAAAAGTATTTAATTCATATGATCATCTGTATTCATAATATCAATTAAACGCATAATAGAAACAAGGCACTAGAGGTGCGTAAAACAGAACAAGAGAAGGTTTAAAGCCCACGTCTACATTTAAATTCTAATTAACGTGTAAAGACTGAGACGGGCGGACAAATCGCTTTCTTTTATGAAAATGTACAGCGCTCAAAACAGGAATAAAATTTTTGCTGAAAAGTATTTACACGTCTTATTCAAGTACATTTCACATTATGCTGTTTGCAGTTGCTTTTCGGCAATGCACATAACTCAGAACAGTTATAATCATTCTGCTTTATCGGTAATTAGTCGTAAATTTTAGGAAGTAATCTAAAGTATTTATATTGTAGATCAAGCAAAATGTTTTAACAGTCAGAGATGAAGAAATAACCAACACGAGTTCCGTAGTACCCATGCTCCCACGCATATCTTTATTGCAATATTACAGCGTTAGCAAAGAATTTGATGTCCGATTAACATTTACACTAGGACCATAATCATCAAATCACATTTCGTCACTTCCTGTGCATTATTTTACATGTAAAAGCAATTCATCTAGCTCTAGCGCATTGGACTTGCATTCCATTCCATTCCATTCTATTATGCAGCCTAGCCGTGTTATTCATGTTTATATTACGTTTAATACCAGACTGCGTTGAGAGTAATCATAGTAACAAATAAGAACAAACATGAAAGCGAAAAAGTGCGTGTATAGAGAAATCGTGTTTGTGTGCATATTGACTAAACTATCAAATGGAGAAGTTAATCAAAGTAAGTATTCATTGCATTTAAATGAATTTACCCTGCAGCAGGTGTCAGTCTAGTTCATTTGGCTCTAGTGTTTGATTAAATTGTATTATAAAATATTAGTAATTAGTTGATGGTACATATATGGTCTTGATGAGATATTGGTGATTTTGCGAAGATATGTAGTAAAACATGGAAAAAAGTCATTGTATGCTTTGATTTAGGACTTTTATTTCCAAAACCGCTTTATATACTTTAGTAATTTTATTATTGAAGTAAATGCATTTCACTAATGGTATTATTTCCTTTATGATATATGGCCATGATGATGGAGAGCTCACAAGTAAAATTCTTGTCGGGAGGTAAAATACCCTCTCATTCGGATCTCCGGGAGGGGGTACTTGGGGCTCGTCATCATAAGAATTTAAAAGAACAGTTCGATTTAGTGATAGGGACTTGGAATGTAAGGTCATTACTTAGAGTAAATATGTTACCGAATTAATTAGTCGAAATATTAGTCAAATTATTAGAAATTTAGGTTATGAAGGGTATGTAAAACTTTTTAGATTAGCACAGAATAGAAAAGAAGTTACAGCTGCGTCAAACCGACCTTAAATAAGGTCGAAAACAAAATGATGATGGCCGTGATGCAGCTTTATTTTGGTCTCTTCATGGATATTTAGTACCTACTCATAAAGTTGTAAAAAAGGATTCAACTGGAAAGAAAAATACAACAAAATATGCGATACAACACTCCCAGCAGTCATTTTTATTTTTGGGAAAATTTGCTAATGAAATAGAAGACCATATGTTTCTGAAAGAGAAAAAGGAACCAATCCAACCTTTCGTATACTGTGTACGGGAAAATATTTTTGAAATTAATTCAATGAGGAGCATTTTTCGATAACGTAAGATATAAGTATCTTCATGTTATTAGAGCTATTGGTACTTGTTTCAAAATTGTATTTTTATTTAATTTAAATTTTTCACAAGAATCTATAATGGTTTGGAGTTTTATACAGCAGCATTTTTATAAACTTAAGTCTCAAGTTCAGTTTCCTAGGGTTCGTCTTTTATGTGAATTTTTGGAAAATAGTAAAGATGAATAAAAATGTAATTTCTTACTTTGTACACACATTGCTCTGAAACTATTAAAAAGCATTTAACTACTGATTTGCTTTTTACGATGATTGACTTGCAGTGAAGCTCTAAGTCAAGTGAGGGAGAGGGGGAGGTGTATCCTAACACACACATACACACACATACCTTCCATGCAACATAGTGACAATGTCTGAATCGTTAATTTGATCATCTACAACGCTACACTGATGTATTTTAAACATTGGTTTGATCATCATGTATTATTGGAACAATGTACCTTGGACATCGTTATAATTAAGAGTAATTATTAATGCAAAGTTTCTCATTATTGTCCCTATGATTTAATTCCATCAATTTGATCACACTTGATGATTACTTTAAGGTACTAAGAACATTAATTTAAACACTTTTGAATTTTGGTTCAATGTCCTATTAAGTTTTGGTGTAATAAATTTTGGTATCGGATATATGTTTTGTAAAGATTATATTAATACACGAACAACCTCAATTCGATGTATAAAAGCATTGTAGTAATATCATAACATTGCGTTTTTGATGTTGAGGAATCATCGGGATAAACAAAAGTTTATTTAATGTTATTACCATTAGGAATTGAACTAATACGCTCAAAGTAGTAAAATTTAACTCTGGTGATGAACTCATCACCAGTAAAACATTGAATTAATCAAATATAGCATCGGCTGAGTTTTATGGACCAAAAACATTGGTTTAATGTACTTTTTGATTAAATACAGGCCACTTTTTGGTTCTGTGTACATATCTCGAAATTTATGGTAGTTATTCCACGAGCTATTCGATTGATCATAGTGTATGTCAGATAATTAGATTACTTAGAATGTTTCCACTTCTGGTAACGCTCGGAGTTTCTCACGTAAATATTGAAGATTAACCACAAATTAACCAACGTGGCCTTCATTAAAATTTCTACATGTTGGCTGCTTGTTTATTTCATGTTACTAACCTACTAAACGTTTTAGTTGTAAGGTATACAGAAAATTTAACTGGTACTTGACCTATGTTGTAAGAAATAATTATATTGTGTAAACCCACTTAACAGTCTTGTTAAAACATTTGTTGCAGAGTTGATTTAACAGTCAATTCATACATCTGTAACGCGCGAATTTAACACTAGTAATATAAAAGATGTGCGTGAGATGCCTCTACGATTAATTCTTGTAATGCAATAAACAACATCAAGTTTAAAGAAAGGTTTATTTAAATATAAATCAAACTAAGCGACTACACATCATGAGAGCTTCTTACGTTCTTCTATATCTCTGAACAACCAGTTACAGTAACCCCTTACTTACTCTCTCTACTACCCTTAGGTCTATCGACGCTCGCAGAAGGCCTGAAATATTTTACACATCCTCCGGCGCGGCGGCACAACTTAGCTTATCACTTCTTACTTCTAAAGGATGCAATAATTGTATTGGGCGCCTAATTACGGTGCCATTCGCAATCTTAACGTAACAGGCACGCATTTTGCCATTACGGCCGTTTATCACGTCTTTCACTAACCCTAATTTCCACAATAACCGTCGCTTATCATTTTCATGTATTAATACGACATCCCCTTGCTTAATCGCACACTCACGCGCATTTACGTTGTGATGAGCTCCTCTTAATAATTGTAAATATTCTGCGCTCCATCTTTTTCAAAAGTAGTCTATAACGTTGTTCTCTGCTTCCATAGCCTACGAATCTCATCTCCATTAATAACACGGTCAACAAAAGGAATAGTAGCCAAAGCGGGCCCTAATAAAAAATGCGAATGGGTTAACGGCATTAAATCTATAGGTTCACTACCTAGGTATGTGAGCGGGCGGTCGTTTATTGTTGCTTCAACCTCGGTAATGAGTGTATTTAGTTGATCTAAATTTAGTAAAGAACGTCCTATCGTAGCCCTAAGGGCGTCTTTTACACTTTTTACAAGTCGCTCGTAAAATCCTCCGTGCCAAACCGCTCGCTCTACGATAACCTTCCACTTAATATGGTGACTGTTCACAAACTCGATCAATTCTGTACTCGCCATCACTTCGTTTAAGGTCGATATTTCACGTGATATTCTTTTAAATGTTTTAGCGTTATCTGAGTAAATGACCTTAGGAATCCCTCTACGGGCAAAGAGCCGTTTACATGCACTGATTGTAGACGCAACATCCATTTTCAAAACAATCTCTAGATGAAGTGCTCGTATAACAGCGCAGGTAAATAAAAGCACATAACATGGCTAAACCTGTCACTTCAAAGGGCTTTGTTTGTTGTATTCGATCTCTAGGTAACGGCGTGAAGGGATGTGACCCTGACTTTCCACGAAGTCGTTTACAGATAACACATCTTTATTAATTGACGTCCTCGTACAATCCAAAATCGTTTACGTAATTCATAAAGTGTCGCATTTACACCACTATGATGAAGAGTTTTAAGAAGCTTCATTATTAATAATTTACTTAAGTGTGCATTTTTTGATAGAATAACGGGATGCTTGAGGTCGAAATCTTCTCTTAAATTATGAAGATGTCCACCCAAACGCAGCAATTCATGTTTATCCGAGAAACGGCTTAAAGTTGAAATACTCGATTTCAGTTCAATGCCCTCACCCTTTTGTAAACTGTTAATCTCCGAATAATAAACTTCCCGCTGCGCTTGCATCAGTAAACATATTTCGGCCCTTTCAAATTCGTTTACGGTTAAGCTCTTCATTTCTTTATTATTTCTGGTTTTTAAATTTCCTATAAATCGTAAAACATACGCCGTTATCCGCACTAAACGATCAAAATCACTGTATCTGGAGGAATCTATAAATTGATTGCTACCTTTTATAGTGTCGTTAATTAGTAAAGACATTTTCGATACTCAATCTATCGTTGACGTAGCTTTCTCTATCGTATTATCTGGCCACGTTTGTTCATTTTCTAGCAACCACCTAGGACCGTGTAACCAAGTTTCGGAATTTATTAAAGTACTTGAACTTATTCCGCGGGTTAATAAGTCCGCAGGGTTCTCGAGACCCGGATAATGTCTCCATGTTATATCTTTCGATATGGTCTGAATTTCTTTAACACGGTTAGCCACATATGGTTTCTACTTTGACGCATCACCTTTAATCCAATGCAACGCGATCAGAGAATCTGTCCAACACACTACCTTATTGCTTTTAATTCGATCGTTCTGATTGCACCAGTTAATTCCTAACACCTTTTGAATTTGTGCATTTTGCGATTCAACCTTGCTGTTTACTTCGAGATCGTTAATCGTCCATTTGCGTAAATTCATGCAGGCTCTTTGAAAAAGCTTACTTGAAAAGTCTTTTAAATGTTCTTCAAGATTTCGATTGTTTACACTGACCACTAGATCGTCTACATAAAATCCCCTTTCTAAGATTTCAATAAATTCAGGGTTTTGTTTTCGATTATTGATTAAATGTGTTGGTATCGCCGAATTTAAAAGAAACGGGCTACATGCAACTCCGAATGTAACTCTATTCATACGGTACGTTTCCAGTTCATTGTCGTTATTGTACCATAAGAATCGAAGTGCGTCTTTATCGTCGGAATGTAAATAAATTTGTAAAAATGCTTTCTCAATGTTAGACGTAATTCCGATCTTGCCTACACGAAATTTAAGCAAAATCTTAATTAAATCTGGACTTAAATTAGGCCCCCTTTCTAACAAATCATTCAACGATTTTTGTCCCGGGGCATGTGAAGAGGCATCGAAAACCACTCGCAAACGCGTTGTTTGTTTATTTTCTCTAAAAACAGGCCTGTGCTGCATGTAGTAAACACGATCGCCATTTGTTGTTTCAGCATCACCACTGGAAATTAACTGGGCATAATTATTATCCAACATTCCTTTGATAGCAGCGTTATATTCACATATTTTGTTAATATTGGTCAATTTAAACTTTAGCCTCTGAGCACGAACTTCCGCACTAATTAAATTATCATCTTCAATCACTACATCCTCATTCTTCCACGGTAATGCTACTAAATATTGATCATCAGATTTATGAACGTTATTTTTCAAAAAATTATCGAAAAATCTCTTATCGTCGTCTGCTTCTTTGATTATACCTATTGTTTCCAAATCCCACATACTTTCGATCTCGGCTTCTGTTTTTATAACTGTCGCATGTAACACTGTCTGCAGATTTACTCATATTGTTGTAGCATCAACTGGTATGGGACCATGCAAAGCATAACCAAATTTCGTGTCCACTGCTACTAAACCTTTGTTAAGACGAATACTTTTTCCTGTCACTACAGCCCAGTAATTGTCCGCCCCTATAAGTATATTAATTCCATCAACAATTAACGCTCGATCTATATTAAACGGGATATTGTCAGCAAGCTGCAAGTTTTGATACTCTACCACGCTTTCTTTAGATATATGTAAATTATCCATGCAAATTTCTGGAACTTCCACAGCCTCAATCGTTAAAATTTCATCTGTATATTGTCCCTTCGAAGTAATTAAAACGCGGTTGTAGAGTTTAGACGGTGTTGATGAACTATTTCCAAACGCGTCAATACGAACCCTATGTTGTCCAACAACAGGTAAATTTAATACCCTTTATAGATTCTCCTTAATAAATGAAAGTTGACTACCACCGTCTATTACTAATCTAATTAACTTCTTTGAATTTTCGCCAAAGGCATAAACATAAGCCGTTTGCAATAACACATTTTTGTTTATGTTTGTGATCAAACTGGACACCGCCGGCGCCGAAGTGTTCATTAAACTCTTGCCTTTCGTTAATTTCACTGTAATACCTGTCGTCTCAGCGTTGTGTCTATCTTTACCTGGCTTAAAGTTTGGGTCGCCCATTGTTGTTGCGTGCCTACCCTTGCATTCTTTACATCTTAAGAATCGATTTTTACAATATTTAGCACTATGGTTATTTTTCGTAAAACGGTAACAATTTCCTGCTGCCTTTAGAATTTCTCTCTTCCTCGCCAAAGGTACATCTGCGTCACACATTTCGGTTTTATGTTCTTTCTTGCAGAAAGCACAGCATTCAAGACGTTTGTTCGGGGTACCTAATAAACTAGATGCAGTTCCTTTGTAATGCGTTCTCTTCTCTGTTGGGAGCATCTTTTCTTTACCATCTGCATCCGGTTTTAAAGCTTGTTCCAACGACTCGAGTTTGTTTTTAAGAAACTGCAATAAATCCTTTACCAGGCGATCTGCATCTTCCTCTGACCTTGATGATGAACTTTCTAAATTATTCGTAGTAATTTCTAGATAATTGGATGATTTGATTTTCATTTGTCGATAAAATCCTAAGCGCAATTCCGTTGGCAACGACTTCATGAGAGTCGACTTTACGATTATGTTATACTGAGAACTAGATACTTCTAAGGCTTCAAGAGCACGCATAGCTGAAGTGATTAGATCGTAATTCTTTCTTAAAGTGCTTACGTCATTCCTGGATTTTACAGGTTCGATTTTCATAATGCTATCAATATATTGTTCAATTAGCCGTTCCCCATTTCCAAATTTATCTTTTAATATATTCAAAGCTTCTCCATCGAATTCTCCAGATGGAGGAAATCCCTCAATTGCTTCAGCGGCCTTTCCCGTGACATACATTCGCACGTAGCTGAATCGATCTCCGTTCGTTAATTGTTGATTGTCGTAGATCATACTTCTGAATTGTTCCCAGAAAGGAAGCCAGCCCTTGGCAGTACCATCATACTTTGCAAACTGTACACGTTGAAGCTTCACTCACGTAAAGGACGGCCTACTTGCTTCGATACTTACTGGTACCTTATTCGTTAAATTCGAGTCAACCTCTATCTGCGATTTTTCTGGGAGTTTTAATCTAAATTCCAACTTAAACATCGTAGTTACAGCAACCTCTTCATATTCATACCTTTTCATTAACTTGTCCTCTAGATTTTCCTTAAGAAGAGGTTCAAATTGCTTATCAATTTCTTTCAGATTGTCACTTGCAAGCTTTAACTTTGACATAGCTGTATAAATGTCTTCAACACTGAAATTATTTTCTAGCATTTATATTATTAACTGTTTTAATTAAGTGCGTTCTACAGATTGTCCGTTTTACCTGTTCCATTACGAAGCCTCGATAGTATAGCCGTCTGTTAAATATTTGCGTTCACATTCCATTATTCCGAATATTCACGTTGAAGCTCGTCTATATTTATCACCAGGTCTTCCCGGGTTTCGGCATCAAAGTTGTTGTAATGCAATAAACAACATCAAGTTTAAAGAAAGGTTTATTTAAATATAAATCAAGCGACTACACATCATGAAAGCTTCTTACGTTCTTCTATATCTCTGAACAACAAGTTAGAGTAACCCCTTACTTACTCTCTCTACTACCCTTAGGTCTATCGACGCACGCAGAAGCCCTAAAATATTTTACACAATTCTAATATATATATATATATATATATATATATATATATATATATATATATATATATATATATATATATATATATATACAAAGACAAGTTATTTGCAGTCCGCAATAGAAAATTGTATAACAAGTAAGATTGTATCTGTATAACAAACTTTAACTTATGAAGAATAATAAGAGCCATTTGAGTCACAATAACAAATGTTGAGCTGGTAAACTTAATATAGCCATTAACAAAACAATTAGGCGTAGTTATATACATTACAATGGAGAAACTTTATCTCACTAGAAACTCAATGGTTTCGGCTAGTTAGCCTCATCAGAGTGGAATAGTTCCCAAGAACCCTATGAGTAATCAAGCATTATAATGATATAATTTCGAAACAATCACTGTACTATGGCAAGAGTAAATAAAACCGCCATCAGGTGATAAAACCAACACTACTAAAGTGTGGAAGTACAGAATTGAACCGAAACTACATAATAAATTTTATAAATGACTATAAAAGTACGTCTGGCCTTTGAGATTTGCGGAATGTTACAGCAAAATTTATTTGCATACGTAACAAACCTTCTCGTGGCGACACCCGGGTTCATGCCCCAAAGGCAATTCAAATGAACAAAGACAAGTTATTTGCTAATGCTAATGTTTTGTTAATGGCTATATAACTACCAGCCCGATTTGTATTTGTCAATGGCTCTTATTATTTTCATAAGAGTTTGTTTACAGATACATCTTACTTTTATACAATTTTCTTATTGCGGACTGCAAATAACTTGTCTTTGTTCATTTGAATTGCTTTTGTGGAATGAACCCGGGTGTCGCACGAGAAGGTTTGTTACGTATGCAAATACAATTTTGCTGTAACATTCCGCAAATCTCAAAAGCCAGACGTACTTTATAGTCATTTATAAAATTTATTATGTAGTTTCGGTTCAATTCTGTACTTCCACACTTTAGTAGTGTTGGTTTTATCACCTGATGGCGGTTTTATTTACTCTTGCCATAGTACAGTGATTGTTTCGAAATTATATCATTATAATAGCTTCGATTACTTCATAGGGTTCTTGGGAACTATTCCACTCTGATGATGCTAACTACCTGAAACCATTGGTCAGTGGATGTTTCTGCCTATGAAGTAATAAAGCTGATGTTTTGTTAATGGCTATCATAACTTACGTCATCTCGATTTGTATTTGTCAATGGCTCTTATTATTTTCATAAGAGTTTGTTTTACATATATTCAATCTTACTCTCTTCTCCATGGAGAAATCCTTTGCTTACGCTTTCCCGGACTACTTGCAAATGAACATTCCGTTCGTTAATTGTTATTTGTAATCATACTTCTAATTTTCCGGGGCACCCTGATACCATCATACTTTGGTACACGTGAGCTTCCTACGTAGAACTTGCTTGTTACGTATTGTTCAAATTATAATTATTGCGATTTTTCTGGGGTTTTAACTATTCCAACTTAAAATCGAGTTACAGCAACCTCTTCATGATGTTTACCTTTTATAAGTCAATTTATAAGCAGATTTATTATGCTTATAATTTCTTTCAGATTTGTACTTGCAAGCTTTAACTTTACATAGTGTTGTTTCGATACTCTACTTTTCTAGATAGAATTTATATTATTAACTCGTTTTAGTTAAGTGATTACGATTTCGTTTACTTGTTATCATTATAATAGCTTCGTTAAATATTCACGTTCAGTAGTCCGTTATTCCGAATATTCACTCTGAAGTGTTATATTTATCGAAACCATTGGTCTTCGGATGTTTCGGCTCCAGTGTTGAAGTAATAAACGACATCAAGTTGGTTTTGTTAATCTATCAGCTACACTACTCAGCCTTCGATTTCTATATCTCTGATACAAGTTAGTACCCTACTTATCTACTACCCTTAGTCATCGAGCAGCAGAGCCTATATGTTTAATACAATTCTATATATATATAATATATATATATATATATATATATATATATATATGCGATGTTTAAGAAATGGTGCATTACGCCATTTTAGTTTAGCTTGAGCACTTTAATCCTTAAGCTAAATTTATACATTTTATATCGACTGTTTATTTGTCAGTACCTCATTATATACCAAAGAATTTTGAATTCTGGTGTTTATTTATTTTAATTAGTAATATTTTCTTTCAGCTAGCGTTGTCCTTCGATGAGCACTATTTTTCTATATTCTGTGCTTTCTTCCCCCGCAGTGGTGTGACTAGGTACCTACGCGTCGCAGTGGGATCGCGACGTTGGATCTTGTTTCTACGGCGTCCCTGGCGCCTTCCGAGTTTCTATTCCTTCCTTGCGGTTGACCAAGCTCAGTTGGTCCCCACCACGAATGGTTATCTACCCACTCCACTCTCCGCAAGCAGCTAAGCCGTATAGCTGGGCACATACTTTTCTACCTACCGGCCTACCACTCGACCCCGTGCAATTTATATCATTACCTATATATCCTTTCCCTTCAATTATTCTATTCATCTGTCTCAATTCCCGTTTTTCTTTCGTACGGTGCTTTTGGGAACGTCCTCTCCCCCTCCCCCAAGGGGCCGTTACATAAAAATTGCCGCCCAACGCGTGTGGCCTTGATTTTGTCTACTATAATATTAGATACGTATAAATAATTTCTTTAGACGCTAGAATTTTTTTTGACGCCCGTCCTCCTTCTAAAAACGGTGTTAAATTTTCGTTCTACTTATTAAAGGTGTCTTCAGTTTGAAAATTTTTGTTTTCAGAATATACTGGCTGATCTTTGGAAGTTAAAAGTTGATCGTTTGAAGGAGCTGGAACTCAAGTATGAAGTTGGTTCTCGTGGGTTTGAAGCGAAGTTACCTGTGGTTGAACTTGGGAAATCTTTGAGAAATATTTTAAATTTGGATACGTCTCAAACTTTAGCTCCGGTTAAATCCAATCTTGATTTTCAGACCGATTGTGATGCCGTGAATGAAGGTTTAGCTTATGTAACTACAATGAGTAAAACTTTTAACAGCGATTTTTTTAACTGCCGACGTAAACGCATTACTACTCTGATTACCCACCTTTAAGGAAGAATTCAACGCATGAATACTATTTCTGATCCTGAAAAGGAAGTACAGCAAAAGTTGTTGCTACTTGTTAGTAATCTACGTAGTGACTGTAATAAATTATATCGTTACCGTACCCGCTCTTCTCTTTTGCCGTTCCCATTGTTTCTACTGCACCGAAGTCGTCTACTACTAACACGGATAATGACCTTACTTCTGCTGAGTCATCCGATAAATTACCTTTATCTATACCTACCCCTATTCTTATTTCCACCTCCGGTCAAGGACAAATAGTATCTAAGTGGAACTTAAAATTCTCTGGTAATGATAGTATGCCGCCCTTAAATGCATTTTGAGTGCAGGTCAATGAATTATGCCAAGCACGCAACGTTTCTGCTTTGCAACTGTTCGCTTTCACATCCGATTTGTTATCAGGCAAAGCTTTAATTTTATTTAGAGCAAATAAGGATTCCGTAACAAATTGGCAAGATGTCGTTCGTTTACTACGGGAAGAGTTTCAACCGGTTAACTATAATGAAAAGCTTTTAGAAGAAATTCGACAACGTACGATGGGTCCATCGGAATCTATTAGTATATATTTGGCGACGATGAAAAATCTATTTTCTCGTTTGACATTTTCGTTATCGGAGTCCCAAAAGTTAGAAATTATTTTACAAAATCTTGCTCCGTTCTACCAAACCAAACTTGCTTTACCGGATATTACTTCTCTTTCGGAACTTTTACACTTCGTCGTAAACTGGAACACCGCAAAACCTATTCGGACCACTTTAAATTACCTCCCGGCTGCAAACAATCCTAATCTATTAGAGCTAAAATGGCTTATGCAGGTACATTCACTAATATTCCTGCACCTACTACAATTTGGTCCACTACCCCTATACGCACCCCAAAACCTACTCCACTACTAAAATCTTGAACACTACGTCTACAAATCAGACTTCGAATGTTAAGTGTTGGAATTGTGGTCAACCTGGACACAAGTCCCTCAGCCACAAGTTTCTCATTACTATAGTTATGGCAAGCCTAAAGTTACCCGCCGCAATTGTCCTAACTGTTATAAGTTTTTAAACGCTTGGGCGAGTCGATAAGCCGAGGTCTCGACTCAACGCCCACTACTTTGAACTCGGTATCTCTGGATTTCTCTGGCGAAAGCCTCTTCACTCTAGATGATCGATCCAAATATTTTCTAGATTTTATTTTGGCTAATGCTCGAAATGATGAAGAACCCTACCGCTCGGTCAATATATTTGGAATTCCACTACAAGGGTTATTAGATTCTGGTGCTTCCCGCACAATCATTGGGGGACCTGGATGGAAAATTTTGTCTACCCTTTCTCTACCTATCAATCCTTCAGGAGGCTCTTGCTATACGGTAGCTAATGGTCAACCCTGTAAGGTCATGGGATCACCCATTTTAGCTATCTCTATCGAAAAGAAAAACATTTTAATAGACCCACTAATTGTACCTTCTATCTCGTAGACACTTGTACTTGGAATTGATTTTTGGAAAGCTGTTGAAGTTGTCCCAGATTTGCGTACTGGACAGTGGTCTTTTGGTGTCAGGAGTCGCCGTGGATCAATGTAGTAAGCCTAAGACTACGGATCCCAAGGTCCCTGGTTCAAATCCCGACCCGGCCGACTGCTTGAAAAATGGCAGGTGAGCATTTTTCACAAATATTACGCCCTCGTTCGGATGAGAGGTTAAATGGAGGTCCCGTGTGTGAGTGTTGTCACGCACGTTAAAGATCCCTACGTTGCCTGGAACGGCAAGGGTTCGGCAAAATTCTAAATTTCCAGGCAACAAAAAACTCGCCTCCTGGCCAATGTAGTACCTTCGGGTGGAGCATTGGAAATGTAAATGAACGGTCTTTTGGTGTCTCTTCTGACTTGTCTATTAACTCAATTAAGACTTTTGATGACCTTAATGTTACTTAACGCTTGGATTTAGCTAAGATCATAGATCAAACTGTTTCTTCTAATGAAGATACTGCGCTAGGTTGCACGAATCTGATCGAACACCAAATTAAAACTTCTGCTACTTCAATGAAACAACGATATTATCCGCATTATAAGGTATTATGGAAACACGCTAATCAAGAACTTGATGGTATGTTGAGATGTAATATTGTAGAACTGTCGGACGGTCCTTGGTCTAGCCCCGTCATTATGGTACTCAAAAAAGATGGAACTTATCGCTTCTGTATAGATTTCCGCAAGGTTAACAGCGTAACAGAAAAAGATGCTTACCCTCCCCTATATTTCGATTTTTCTAGATCGCTTACGCGATGCCAAATTCTTAACTAGTCTAGGCCTCCGCCTATTGGCAGATTCCACTTGCCACTGAAGCTAAACCTATTACCGCGTTCACTGTACCTGGTCGTGTCTTGTATCAATTTACTCGAATGCCCTTCGGCCTTCATAACTCACCTGCTATATTTCAACGGCTTATTGATCGCGTTCTTGGAACCGATTTGGAGCCTTACTGCTTCTCATATTTACACGATATTATCCTTGTTGCGCCTACTTTTGAACAACACCAACAAATTTTATAGAAAGTTCTTTCTCGTTTGAGTACCGCTGGTCTTACTCTTAATAAAGACAAATGCAGTTTCTGTCGTACTGAGCTGAAATATTTGGGATACGTGATGGATCGCCAAGGTCTCCATGTTGACCCCGAAAAAGTTTCGGCTATTCTTAATTTACGTCCTCCTACTAATGTCACTGAAGTTCGACGTGTTGTCGGGATGGCTAGTTGGTATTGTCGCTTCATACCTAGTTTTTCTTCGGTCACTGCTCTGATTACTGCTCTTACTAGAAAGTGTACAAAATTCAACTGGTCCTCCGAATGTCAAAAATCCTTTGAAACACTCAAGGGCGCTTAATTTCTGCTCCAATACTTAGTTGTCCAAATTTTTCTCTTCCTTTTACTATTCAAACGGACGCCTCTGATTTTGGTTTAGGTGCGGTCTTGACTTAACATGATGACACTGATGAAAAGTCATTAGCTATATTAGCTGTTTTCTCAAAAAGCGGAACGCCATTATAGCGTCACAGAAAAGGAAGAAATGCTTAGCCGTTCTTTTGGCTATCGAAAAGTTTCGACCCTATATCGAGGGAAGCCATTATACAATTATTACTGACCACCATTTTCTGGTTTGGCTCAATAATTTGCATAGTTCTACTGGTCGCTTGGCCCCCTGGTCCATTTGACTTCAACAGTATGACTTAACTATCGTGCATCGTAAAGGGATATTCCATGTCGCTTTGGACATACTGTCTCGGTCCGTTGAAAAAATTGGTACCGCTGAAGAGTCCATGAAGCCTTCTATTCACTCACCGATCATTGATTCCTGGTACTTTAAAATTCGTACCAATATAAAAGCGTATCCGAAGAAATATCCAAATTGGTCTGTACAAGATGATTTGTTGTACAAGGATGTCATATCTAATCAATCCTCATTACAACCACCACAAGAAAATTGGAAGCTGGTAGTCCCTAAAGAACAACGTTCCCGTATTCTTGAAGAGAATCATGATTTGCCTACTGCAGGTCACTTGGGTGTTCATAAAACCACATCCAAATATCTGTGTTATTACTGGCCTAAGCTTCTTGCCGATGTAGCTAGACACATTTGCAAATGTACTCTATGTATCTTTATGTATCTTCAGCCAGTAATATGTGTAAAAATGGACTTTTGTTCCCGTCTAACATACGAGCTATATTCGCTGGACCATTAAACTATGGAAAAACCAATGCCTTAATATCCCCAATTTTACATGAGAACGGACTTAGAGTTAAAAGTGTGCTTTTGAAAAGCCTTTCCCGAACAAAACACTAAAATTATAATGCTTTAATAGAATATGGAGATACCAAAAAGATTCAGTTATGGCTCTTGAGATATTCCTGCAAACGAACAAAGCAAAGTCACACAGTTTTTCTCGTATCGTAAGCATAAGAATATCGAGTGTTTTTACTTATGCCAAATTTGTGTTAGCGTCTAAAGCATAGGCTTATAGATAAGCTAGTGTGATGTGTAGGTGGAGCTGGTGGTGGAAATAAAGGCGAAGATGGTGGTGGAAATGGAGGTGGAGGAAGAGGTAGAGTTGGAGGTGAAGGTGGAGGTGGAGGTGAGGTAGAGGTCGATGGATGTGGAGGTGGAGGTGGAGGTGAATGTGGATGTGGCGGTGGAGGTAGAGTTGGAGGTGAAGGTGGAGGTGGAGGTGAGGTAGAGGTCGATGGATGTGGAGGTGGAGGTGGAGGTGGAGGTGGAGGTGAATGTGGATGTGGAGGTGGAGGTGGAGGTGGAGGTGGAGGTGGAGGTGGAGGTGGAGGTGGAGGTGGAGATGGAGGTGGAGGTGTAGGTGGCGGTTTAGGTGGAGGTGGAGTTGGAGGTGGAGGTGGAGGTGGAGGCGGAGTTGGAGGTGGAGGCGAAGGTGGAGGTGGAGGTAAAGGTGGAGGTGGAGGTGGAGGTAGAGGTGGAGGTGGAGGTGGAGGCGGAGGCGGAGGTGGAGGTGGAGGTGGAGGTGAAGGTGGAGGTGGAGGTGGAGGTGGAGGTGGAGGTGGAGGTGGAGGTGGAGGTGGAGGTGGAGGTGGAGGTGGAGGTGGAGTTGGAGTTGGAGATGGAGGTAGAGGTGGACGTGGAGGTGGAGGCGGAAGCGGAGGCGGAGGCGGATGCCAATGCGGAGGTGGAGGTTATGGTAGACGTGAAGGTGGAGGTGGAAGCAGAGGTGGAGGCGGTAGTGAAGGCGGAGGTAGAGGCAAAGGTGAAACGCGAGGCTGGAATGGGAGCGTCTAAAGCATAGGCTTATAGATGAGCTAGTGTAATGTGTAGGTGGAGCTGGTGGTGGAAATAAAGGCGAAGATGGTGGTGGAAATGGAGGTGGAGGAAGAGGTAGAGTTGGAGGTGAAGGTGGAGGTGGAGGTGAGGTAGATGTCGATGGATGTGGAGGTGGAGGTGGAGGTGGAGGTGGAGGTGGATGTGGATGTGGAGGTGGAGGTGGAGGTGGAGGTGGAGGTGGAGGTGGAGGTGGAGGTGGAGGTGGAGGTGGAGGTGGAGGTGGAGGTGGAGGCGGAGGCGGAGGCGGAGATGGAGGTGGAGGCGAAGGTGGATGCGGAGGTGGAGGTGTAGGTGGAGGTGGAGGTGGAGGTGGAGGTGGAGGTGGAGGTGGAGGTGGAGGTGGAGGTGGAGGTGGAGGTGGAGGTGGAGGTGGAGGTGGAGGTGGAGGTGGAGGTGGAGGTGGAGGTGGAGGTGGAGGTGGAGGTGGAGTTGGAGATGGAGGTAGAGGTGGACGTGGAGGTGGAGGCGGAAGCGGAGGCGGAGGCGGATGCCAATGCGGAGGTGGAGGTTATGGTAGACGTGAAGGTGGAGGTGGAAGCAGAGGTGGAGGCGGTAGTAAAGGCGGAGGTAGAGGCAAAGGTGAAACGCGAGGCTGGAATGGGAGCGTCTAAAGCATAGGCTTATAGATGAGCTAGTGTAATGTGTAGGTGGAGGTGGTGGTGAAAATCGAGCAAAGATTATGGTGGAAATGGAGGTGGAGATAGCGGTGAAGGTGTAGGTTGAGGTGGGAGTAGGGATGGAGTGGAGGTGAGGGTGGGGTGGAGGTGGAGGTGGAGGTGGAGGTGGAGGTGGAGGTGGAGGTGGAGGTGGAGGTGGAGGTGGAGGTGGAGGTGGAAGTGGAGGTGGAGGTGGAGGTGGAGGTGGAGGTGGAGGTGGAGGTGGAGGTGGAGGCGGAGGTAGAGGCGGAGGTGGAGGTGGTGGTGAAGGTGGAGTTGGAGTTGGGGATAGTGGTGGACGTGGAAGTGGAGTTGGAGGCCGAAGAGGAGTCGGATGGCAAGGCGGAGGTGGAGGTGGAGGTTATGGTAGAGGTGAAGGTAGAGGTGGAAGCAGAGGTGGAGGCGGTAGTGGAGACGGAGGTAGAGGCGGAGGTGAAAGGCGAGGCTGGAATCGGAGCGTCTAAAGCATAGGCTTATAGATAAGCTAGTGTAATGTGTAGGTGGTTGTAGTGGTGGAAATGGTGGCGAAGATGATGGTGGAAATGGATGTGGAGGTAGAGGTGGTGGAGAAGGTGGAGGTGGAGGTGGAGGTGGAGGTGGAGGTGGAGGTGGAGGTGGGGATAGAGGGGGTATAGGCAGAGGTAGGGTGGTGGGAGGGGAAGGGAGGTGGCGGTGGAGGTGGAGATGGAGGTGGAGGTGGAGGTGGTGGTGGAGGTGGAGGTAAAGATGGAGGCGGAGGTGGGGTGGTGGGAATCGAAGAGGATATGGAGATGGAGGTGGAGGTGGAAGTGGAGGTGGAATTGGAGGTAGAGGTAGAGGCGGAGGCGGAGGCGGAGGCGGAGGTGAAGGCGAAGGCGTGTAGGTGTGGGTGGTGGTGGAAATGGTGGCGAAGATGATGGTGGAAATGGAGGTGGAGGTAGAGGTGGTGGCCAAGGTGGAGGTGTAGGTGGAGGTGGAAGTGAAAGTGGGGACAGAGGTGGGGTGAAGGGATGGAGGTGTGGCTGGGGGTAGAGCTGGAGGTGGAGGTGGATGTGGATGTGGCGGTGGAGGTGGAGGTGGAGGTGGAAATAGAGGTAGAGGTGGAGGTGGAGGTGGAGGTGTGGGTGGAGGTGGAGGTGGAGGTGGAGGTGGAGGTGGAGGTGGAGGTGGAGGTGGAGGTGGAGGTGGAGGTGGAGGTGGAGGTGGAGGTGGAGGTGGAAATGGAGGTGGAAGTGTAGGTGGAGGTGGAGGTGGAGGTGGAGGTGGAGGTAGAGGTGGAGGTGGAGGTGGTGGTGGTGGTGGAAGTGGTTATGTAGGTGTGGTGGAAGTAGAGGTAAAGGTGTAACTCCACACACCACCACCACACTGTGCTATACTGCTTAAAAACGCCTTACTCGTATGCTTTTATAATGTCAGTAAACTAACACAAATCAAATATCTGTTCAATGTTTGTTATGTATTCAGATTCAGCATTAGAAACAACTTTGCTTAATTAGGATATAAAATTAGCACTTTATTTTAATTATTTTACGAATACAGTGTCTCCACATGATTAAAAAATATACATTGCGTTACGTATTGTAATTTATATTTTAACCACGCTTAGCATTGCCATGCTTCGTATTTCTGAGCAACTGAAAGGAGTTAAAGTTACAAATACTAACTAAAACTGTACTTTCTGTTGTAGGAGATGAAGTGGATACTCATAGCCCTTTTACGCTTTAAAAGTGTTCCAGGTATTTGCATTACTCGAATAACACAGTTTAAGTGGAAAGGTTTTGTATTGCTTTTGTTTAATTCTAGGGTGGTCACGCGTGGCATTATAATCTGTCATTTTCAATCCAAATTCTAATTTAAAATGTACAATCCAAAAGCATTGCACGTTGCCTGAAAGTTTTCCTAAGAAGAATTGGATGAAAATGTACGTGAAAAGCGTGCTTTAGTTACATTGATTGCTTGAAAGGGATGACGCAATTGAGACAAATTACGGTGTGAGAAAACCTGAAGTAAGGATGGCGCATCATTTTTATCAAAGTTTCGTATTATTATAACTATTTAAAAGGTATAACACCAAAAACTTAAAATTGGATAATATGCACCAAGCTCCAGCTGCAATATTTTAATAGCAGAAGAAACTTAGTTCAAACTACAGTACTCGGAAGATATATATCCTTGCAACATAATAAATTACAATGCGTACCAAAACTGCAATAAATTTCATAGAAAAATATTTGCAATAACCCGAACTTTTATAACGGCCCACAAGTGTAAGCGATTGTTTCGCAAAATTTTATATAAATCACCTTGCTCTCTAATAAAGCTCATTTTTGTAGTACTTAATAGTGCTTATGGAAATTGCTATAGCGAATAATTTTTGCCGTTCAGACAAAATATGCTAAGTATGAGTTTATAACCTTAGAAAATTTTAGGTACTAAAGTTTTTACAGACCGAACAAATTATACCATAAAAAGAGTATTCTACTTTACTTGTGAGACTCGTTTATCTGACTGCAGGATTCTATCTTTTTACGCAAGCATTTCCCTCAAGACATCTTGGTATTTGAGAGAGTGTGAACTAAGCTCCTACAACAATTTTCTAATTTCTCAATGTTGTACCCATTTTTGGCGTATCTCTCATTACCAAATGTATGACTTTTTTGGTGCTGAAAACTAAAAATTCAAAACTAAAGATGCTAGAGTGTATTAATACGGTTTCCACTGCTACGTGTTGAATTGACGTTACGTCTCTGAATTAATTTTACTCCACAGGGGACCGAATGACGTAACAGTAAATTATTGCATCTGCTACTTTTCAATGGTGCGAGGTAGGTTCTGTAGAAATAAATATAGTACCTTTAGGGGAATACAAGTTGTCACTCTTCTACTAAATATATATATATATATATATATATATATATATATATATATACGCTTACACTGAAAGATCTTTCAACTCCCTAGTCTGTATAAAGCCTTCGAGTGCCAACCTACCTATAGAAAACAAATACAAATAGAGCTTACTCGAAAGACGGATCCTACTACAGCTAAAAGTTAATGGAGCCTCGCTTACACTTTTTTCACCTCCTTCTAGTAGTTTAAAATAAAAATAAACAAAGAATTCCAGGTCTTTTAGACCCAACCTATATTGTAAAGCACGATTAAAACAGTAAATAACAACAAAAAAAGTGAACTATAATCTACCCCTAATTGGTGAAGTATGCATTGCACCCTACCAATTTCCGGATGTGATGAAAAGAATAGGCGCACGATAGGTTATAAATACAGTACCCTGGTACACCTAGACTCGACCATTTTTGATTGCGGAGGTTGCAAAAGAATTGGAATCTCAGAGGGAAGATGAGGAGAAATTGAAAAGCTATGACCTCGTAGGGAAATTATTGTGATGAAAAAAATTAAGCACAAAGTTGTGGAATATAAATGCTTCAGTATTTTATTATCATAATTGGAAATTTGTAAAAATTTGGTAACAAAACAAAAAAAAATGTAATTTAGTAAGAGCCTGGACATAGTCAAACTAGTATAAAATCATAAAGCTTTTGTTAGATCATACTATTTTTAAATCAACAACTTGCAGGCTAAAGACCATATGTTTTTTCATTCGTAAAAATAAATTTGCATTTCTCAGCAATACACAAGATTAACAGATAATGGTGTTTTGAAAAATATACAGTTGTGAAGCTAAACAAACTTACAAATTTTATAATATGTAATTATGAATTACTAAAAAATTTGTTCTAAAGCATTATGTATACCAAACATTCTTAACACCAATTGCATTACCAACCATTTCATGAAACTTTTGGATTAACAAATCATTTGTTAAACTATTTCTGCATGTAATTAAGAAATTAACGTACTAACAGATACTGCATTACGTATTTAATGTAACAGTAAGTACATCTAAATTGAAGAAGCGTTAAACTTACGTTTCACCATCTATACAATCTTTTTTTTTATAAATCAACAAATTACATTACGGTAAGTTACAATATTATCGCAGTTAAAAATTCTTCACCTTTTGCCTCAATTCACAGGAACCTACAGATTGTTAGAACTTTGTGATGCAAACGAAATGTTTTCCTGCTGTTAAAATCAAGGGGGGCCTAATTTCCTGTAACAGTAATTCTTTTGATGTCATTTCTATACGGAGGATAGGTTTTCAGCATAAAACTCCCTTTCTTTGATATCCTAAACTTTGCCATAATTAAAAAATTTCTCAAATAAACGTCTTAAAAACTTAAATCGATGCCATCAATAAAAAAAAATCGTCACTCCAAATTTTTTCTGCTTTCATATTTATCTATAAGACATTCATAAATCCAAAATTTTTGAAAATGTCGTTTATAATAAACAAAAAAGAACAGTTAAATCCCAACTCTTTCTATATTTTTTCAGTATCCATCCCAAGACTTCAAAGTTATATACCATTACTAACTTAATTTCAATAAAAGGTCTGACTTTTCAAATTACTATTCACTCCTTCTGTCACTAATTGGTCCAATGCAATAATTTTTTTCACTTTCAAATTAATTCCTTATTACATAAATAACAACCATTAAACATTTTAGTCCATAAATTCATAATTAAAATTCTTAAACGTACAAACAGTCTACTCACTGCATAGTTCGCGGATATCTAAGAACACCAATGTTGCTTGCAATGATTCTTTCAATTTTCCAACACAGAAACGCCCTTGCAATACACAAGACACAAAGTTTAAATTAATTGAAGAATGCTTTCAAAACGGTTATCACGACATTATGTCAACGCTCGGGTGTTTAGAAAACTATCTTGTCACTTACTGATGTACTTCACATTTGTCGCGTTATTTGTTTTCGGGATTGCCATCAAATTATTCTGGATTTTCGGTACGTTCAACCTTACCTCTAAACGAATATTATTTTAAGCCCTCATATAAAAACCTTCATTGACAGCCTCCTAATCCTCCACCCGTTTTATTCGGGCGCATCTCTACAGTTTGACGTTACTGTATTGCCCATTCACAATTAATTCTTATTAAATTCTAGTGGGATGCAATAATTTTCTGTTAAATTACAGCACAAAATCGTATGTTGTCGGTGGTTTGCATCGTTTGTTATATTGTGTGCAAGTGCGTTTGTGGTTTATTTTAGTGCTAGTTAAAACTGTATATTAACAACTAAATCATATTTCATGGAATTCATTGAATGAAACTTCCTACAGCTCATATTTGGAGTGCAAATTAATGAGTTCATTATTATTTCATCAACCTAAAGCTTACCAAAAAATATGACATGCCTTTACTATGAATTTTGTGGATAAAATTGGTTTGTTTACATTCATGTGGTTTAAAATAATTTACAACATTTGATTTAAATTCCAAGATTGATTTAACAGAAATATAACGATTATCTTTGTGGTTTTCAGTTTATGATTTTAATACAAACATCAATTTAATGGCAAGTCCTGCTTTTGAAGACGATGCTACATGAAATTAAGTCTATAGAAAGTGCTTCAATAACAAGTTAGTCTATTCGAGATTAATTCTTTCTTTTCTTCGCCTCTAATTTAATGTTAGCGTACCGCAACTTGTTACAAAGCGAACTGGCATTTCACTTCAAATTGCAATACTGGCTTTATCTGTGTTTTGGTTATCTCCTTGAATATAAACGTTTCGGTATAAATATCTTGGTTTTCCTCAACTTATCTGTGAACGAGTGAGCGAACAATCATATATAAGATTTAAAAAGGCTTCAACCTTACACTACCAGTTTTACCAGAATATGTTACGACAAGAAGAAAAGTCATTATCGCAAAGAACAAACTGGGCGACACCTAATATTAAAAAGATATTATCCTCAATAGATTTGATGATAAAGAGGGCTGTAGACTTTTTCGAGGACACAGTAGTGTGTATTTCATTAACTAGTCTCCCACCACTAATAAATCTGTGTGACCGCGTCTTGATCTTGGGAACGGACAAATAATATCTACAGAAATAATTTTCCAGGGGAATTGTGCTAGTTAAAGATCGGGAACCCTATTTTGGTTCTAATTCCGATATTTTGGTAGAATACCGTCAGTATTAGAAATTTTAAAGTAAATTACACTTTGATGAGTTTCTTGAAATTTTCTTTTGTTTAGTATATTAGTTTTTTGTTCAATGATAAAGTTTGCGCATAAACGATGAGTGGAAGTTATTATAGTATCCCAGTTAAGGTTTAAATATTTCTTTTGGTTTCTAGTAATTATTTTTTGGTAAAATATATTACTGAAGTATAATGAGTAATTAAATGTAGTTAAGTTTGAGTAGTATTAAAAAATTTTCTTCAATCGTAAATACTCGAAAGTTTTTCTTGAAAGAAAATATTTTAACTATTTTTTGGTCAAAGGTTTTAGTTATTGTAAAGGATTGCTATTGAGCAATGATTCATTTAGTAGATACTCTGTTGTATATAGAGCAAAGAACTGTATTAGGTTGAATCCCATTATGTGTTGGAAACTAAAACTTTTTATTTTATATTTGTGAGTGGTAAGTATTCAACATTTGGTAAAATATTTTTGGATAGGCATATGCTAATAAGAAATATTATGATTTATAAGTGTAAAATTGAAGAAAGTAAGTAAAGCGTTTGTCTCAATTTCAAAAATTTTTATATAAATATACAAACTACTTTATAGTTTGTAAATTTTGTTTTGTTCATTTTCTATAACCCCCGGTGCATTATATGAGTGTATACATCCCGATTGTGACTTCAACCGACTTTTACCGATTTTGTTATTCTTGACTTGTTTTCTTTTGGATTAGTCCCCATAGTCCTTAAATCTTCTAGAAATTTTGGAATTATTTTTCATAATTTTGGTTTAATCTATTGTCCCCTTAAGCCTTATAGTAATTTTTAAAGTAATTTTTTGCATTTTAATTTAACTTAATAGTTCTTTTATTTCCTTGAGTCTTCCAATGTTTCACGGAATAATTTTTGATATTTTTAGTTCTACAAAAATTGTTTTTTGTTTGAAATATATTGTAACTGAACCTTTATGTGTTCGACTCTAATTGCTTTTTTTTATTAACTTTGATACTGCTTGGTTTTTTTCGAGTATAGTATTCAGAATTTTTATTTTATTTTTAGTGTGTAACACAATTTCTTTATGAAAAGACAAAGTTGTATTAAGACAATAGAAAAAATGAACAAATTCGCAAAGTATATTTATTTGCAAACCTAAATAAATTTTTGAACTTTTAGTAAGTCCACATGGAAAACAATATTCGATCCATTGTGTCCTAGTTTAGTTAAATTGCAGTGCTAAGTTCCACACTTTATATCCAGAATAGTATACAAAATAACTTAGGTGTTTTGAGGCGTTGCTTTGAAAGTCCTGAATGACATTCTAATCTTTCACTTGTTGTTACAATGTATCTCAAGGTATGCAAATTGTTTCATAAACACAGCGTGTTGTCATCAAGCATTTGTTCTGATGAGAATCACCCAGGTCGAATTGTTTTCATAATTTGTTTTCTCAATCCGCTCACTTCCATTAACCTTCGAGCCAAGCAGGATGGGAGTCGTTAATGATGAGAATTATCGATGAAATATTAAATTTCTAGATTTACATTCGTTTCAGCGCAAACGCTCTGGGGTTAGCAAACGCCGTCAGGTCAAAAAATACCCTCGAGACTACAAACACTCTCGAGGTAAAAAATATCCACAGACCATTGAAAACAACTACAGATCAATGAAGACACCCCCAAATGTCTCGCAATTTAAAATCGATCTGCGCCTGTTGTATTTTACCGCGGCAAGCGGACAGATAGAGACGGGCTAGAATATGGGCGCACCCAACGCAAGAGTAGCAGTCGGTTAAGGTGGTTAAGGGTGAGTCTTTTTTGCTGATCCAATAAACAGATTTGTTTAGCAACCCCCTTTCCCACCATCATTTCCATTTGTAACATCCGTCATTCAGTTTTGGTAATCGCACTTAATTTTGTTAATTTTATATAACCGTATATATTTTTGAAAGACAAATCTGTCTTTAAACCTTGGTATATTTGAAGCTCTCACTTACGAAAAGCTTAAAAGGGTTTAAACCTACTAATATCAAAATTAGATTTATATTAAGATTGCTTGAAAATACAGTTTTTTATTTAATTTGTTCGTGACTGCTAGAGCTGACGCGCATTCAAGGACTTAACTATCATGTAACGAAATTTTATTCAACTGATTTTAAAAATTACTAAAGTCTGTAAAATTATTCATTTGTTAAATATTGTTATTGTTTGATGCAAATTATTTATTATGGAATAGAAGTATTCTTAATCTGCAAATTTTCTCTATATTAAAGAAATCTGACCAATTCTCTAAGAATTTAAATAGAAAATTTTAGAATTATCAACTCCGATAGGGTCTCTGTACCTACCCTGCGATTATAATTTTTTTGATTAAAACCTTCTAGGTACACTGGCGTCCAACAAATTTAAATTGTTTTCAGTTTAACTAAGAAAATTACAACCCGTTCATCTCTAACTCTCCTTGGGGCGATAGCCAAGTTAGTCGGCGGCAAGCAAAACAGTTTTTAGCCTTTCCAACCAGTACGCGTAAGAACATTAATTTTCATAAAGTTCAGTACTACTGCGTCTTACCTGTAATGATAATGAATGAGCCCGCTTCAATTATTTGAAACTTGTTTTATTAACGCGCAACCCATGGGGTTCTGTTAGTTTAATTAATACTTCTTCGGGCGCATAACATAAAGTAATTAAAACTTGTTTCACTATAGCCGTATCGTAAGATATTTTTAATTTTAGCAGAGTAACCGTAATAACTAACACAGATAATAAATATAGTCTTTGCAATTTCTAAACCGACTTTCGTCACAAACGACGTCACACCTACACCAACAACAAATGATATTGTTGTCTTATTCTAACTTGAGAAAAGAGTTCCTCTTAGTTTGGCAAATTTTGCAACATTGCCGTCTTCATTTAAAACATTTGTTGACATTTAATTATTACTTGTATAGCTTATGTTAAATTTTTGTTGTCGTCTTTGTTTGTTGTTATTAACCAACTACGTGCTTGTCTGTTCCGCATTTTGTGTTATGCTTGCTTGCTTTTAAAATTGCTTCTTTTCAAGAACAGACCAGCGTCATTTTTGTTTGAGTGAATAGACTATCTCCGGTTCATGTTTAGGAAGTAGAGGAACGCTACTTGTAGCTAATTGGATAGGCGTTTTTTGAACAAGAAAGTGATAACGTCGACCCATTTGTTCTTTTGACGGCAGTTGTGAGGTAGTATAATTATTTACGTAAATATGTAGTTCATTGATTCTATTTTAACGTATAGCAACTGTTTTATATATCAATCTGTCCACGGTAACCACCGTATCACAGGCAGTTAAATACAACAAACCTTCCAAGATACAGGAAAAGCTTGTATCAATTAGTTTTTTGGATGAAACATGAATTTTTGAAAATGGTTCTATAAGCCGCTCTTGGCAAGACGCCAATTTAAAAAGTGTAAATGTACAAGAGTCGATGGAAAAAGGTTAGCGAAATTACATTTAAAAGCATAAATGTACAAAGCAATTCTGAATTTTAGGTACATGGTGTTGCAAGCAGCAATGCGGATAGTTTTATTGATGGTAGTGAATTGGTCTTTTGTTTATCGACAAAAATTCAAGAATATCATAGCAAGATGAATGGGAATAATTTTTATGTTGATTTGAAAATCAACTACGAAAGAATTTAGAAGCACCATCTGTAATTGTCTTGGATAATGCTTCGTATGACAGTACTACAGCTCAAAAAAACCAAACATTTTGTGGAAGGAAAGGGAAATAGCAGAATGGCTTATTAAAAATAAGATCAGATTTGAAGTAGCATCTTATACGAGTGAAGTACTGCATGTGGTTGCAATGCAAGTAAAAATGTAATATATTTTGTAGCCGACTAACACATTTCTCCAAATTGTAGGAACAAACCACCGAAAGTAAAAAATGTAGTATATGTTGTAGCCGACTAACACATTCCTCCAAATTGTAGGAACAAACCACCGAAAGTTTTTTAAATTGATCACTTATCCGAACAGTATGGCCATAAAGTACAAAGATTACCTCCCTACCATTGTATTTTCAATCCAATTGTACTCGTTTAGGTATTAGTGCAAATTATTTTAATAATCATATTGGTAGTAATGGCAGATCTATAAAAAACTGTATGGGATTCTGGCATGAAGTATTAGCGACTATAACAGTTAGGGATGGATTCGGCCGGGCCGGGCCGGGCTTTAGATGCGGCCCGGCCCGGCCCGAAATAATTTGCTCCAGCCCGGCCCGGTGGCCCGGCCCGAACCAAAACGCATCGGCCCGGCTTGAGGCCCGGCTTGAATTTCGGGCCGGGCTTCGGGCCGGTCCGGGCCGATTCGGGCCGGAATGTAACTAAAACCTAAGACATGTATAGATTTTTTAACATCCAAATGGAACGTATCATTTGTTAATATATGTATTTTCAGTTGTATAAAAATACTTCTTTACTATTATTATGTTTTTCTACAAAAGTTGAATATATCAATCATAATAAATTATAGTTTATAATATCATTTTAACCTCGAAGAATCTCAAAGGTATTTGGAGATGATGCACACTTGCACAGGAAATCCGAAATAGAAGGTGGTTTGCGTCAAACTTCAACCTTAAGTAACAAAATGCATTTTAGAATTCATGTACTACTACTAGTATATAGTAACATATTTCAAGGAAAGTATTCAAAATTTGACTGAATATTGTTTCTTCGTATTCTAAACAAAGAACGTTGCCAATTTCCATTTTACACATTGTTTGTATATAGGTCTACATTTCGACAATGTGCTAGCATCCGTTCAGAGAACTGATTATTCAATTCTCTCGTATCAGGTAGACATTACTTTGTTGTCTATAAATATTTTTTTATCGCATGCTTTACTGGAAATCTTAATTATTATGAAAAAAATGCCGACAATCTTATCTATAAAAATGTTCAATATTAATATATGCAGGGTTCTTCAAAAGTATGGAAAGGCTGCTTTCGCCGTATATAGAGAATCTGCTACGTATTGAGTAAAATAATAACATATACTTACAAAGAATCTAGCTCTTTAATATAAAAAAAGACGTATACAGGATATCCCACATCCATTAAAAGTATTTTAAAAACTACAATTTTACTGGCAAATTGAAACTTTGTGTAGGAGTTACCGAACAAGGCGAAACTATAGCTAAAATAGTTTTGAAGTCTTGCAAATATCTGTCATATTAATTATTTTGAATAGCACATCCTGTATTTTATGGCATATATAAATGGTGCTTTAACAGATGGTTATTTTGATTTAAGTGCATGTATCTTCAATTGTTGTGCATCCAGGAATTATTGATCTAAAAAATCGTGTTGATAAACATTTAATCAAAACGAATTGTACGTTGTATCCATTACACCTTAAGAAATGTTTTTCAATAAAAACAATAAAATAGTTTTTACAATTTTAGGAGGTGAAAAATTCAGAATTGAAAAATTATCTAATTTTTATAATTGAACCCCCATTTTTTTATATCTCGACATGAACGAGCATAAAAGTTTAATCAGTTATTTGAAATAATTTGAAATAATTCGGGCCGGCCCGAATAGCCCGAAAAGCCCGAAAAGCTTGAGCAGTCTGGCCCGGCCCGGCCTGGCCCGGGCCCGACACGTGTTTGGCCCGGCTTGGGCCCGAAAAAAAATTTGCCGGCCCGGCCCGAAGCCCGGCTTGATATTCGGGCCGGGCTTCGGGCCGGGCCGGGCCAAAGCCCGGGCCCGTGGCCATCCCTATATAACACCTCAAGTAGGGGCGGATTCTGCCAACACACTGAAACAATAATTAAAGAATGGTGAGATCGAGAAGTTAAGTTTCATGAAAGAGATGTTGCACCGTTAATCATTAATGTAAATGAGGGTAACGACGGTAACAACTGGGATTCCGACTGCAGTAACGACTAATCGATAAAAAAATGATGGAATCATAGGAAGTTTATGAAAGAAACTTTTACACGATGGATACATCGACGTTTGTAGTTAATTAATTATTGGCATTTAGTTGATTGTGTATTAATACATATCTTTAACTTTTTGCACAATAAATAAATGCATATAAAACCATATATACGTTTAATTATTAAATTACAAACTTTGAGGTACTTAATTAACCTCTTTGTTCACTTAAAAACATCGACTGCAAAATCACAACGTTCATTTGTGATATTACTTATTATTTTCGAATTGCACTATTATTGTCTTGAAAATCTTCTTTAGGTAAAGTTATTTCCATACATCTTATTAATAGTCAGGAGTAGTATATTTTTCAATTTAATGTGAACTTATGTTTATTGTGGATGATACTTGTGTTACTACTTTTACACATCTCATAATGCTAAAACTTAGTAAACGCCAAGTACACCAAGCGTGTATTATGGAGCCGCACGAGGTAGAACCAATATTATGAATAACAATCAATGCAGTAAAACACGTTCATGCCATGTTTGTTGCATAGATTTAAGAATTAAATTTAACAAAGTAGTTCTTTACAGTAGTTCTGGATTTGGTGTACACATTATCGGCAGTTTTAGAATCTTGCAATTCAAGGCTTACCGTACATCAACTAGTTTTCATAATATTATGTGGGTTTGTTTAATATCCGGTAAACCTTAAGATTACATTTTCACTACTGTTCATCCGGAGAAAACAATGGAACGGGAACCGAGCAGTATCTAAGCCGTGGGATTGTCAGGGAACTATGTAGGATACTTCAGAATAGAAATCGGTGGAGGTACGCGTCCAACCTGTTCCAAGACGGAAAACCTAATGACAAAAAGTAATTACACTTAAATCTTATGAGTACCAAAAACAAATGCAGGTGTTGATTTTGCAATATTTTCAACTAATCTGATTGTGCAAAATGATTTGTTGGAAAACTATTAATTCGGCAAATAATTAAGTGTTGGGAATCTTGGTAGTCACAGGTTGCTTAACCCTTTCACATACCACTGAATATCGGTGAAATATGGAATATATTTACAAAACAATAGAAGGGGAACCGAACTATATCTAGCAAGAAAGAGCAGCGGTTATGTTTGAAGACATCAAGCACAGAAACAAGGACAAAGGTGTTGGAAGTATATGTGTGGAGCACAGCACTATGCGCCTATGAAATAGGGACAGCGGGAGAAGCGGACAGGAAAAGGAAGAAGTCTTTTAGAATGTTATGTTTCAGATGTATGATAATGATAGCATCGACAGGTAAAGTTATTAACAAAGAGGTTATAAAATAGTAGGGGAATAAATACATCTGTGAAAAACAAAAAAAATAGGAGACATAGATGGGTAGGATACCTTCTAAGGCATTTTTGGAGATAATGCGGGCTATATTACTAGCAGATATAGGAAAAACAGAGGTACTTGTAGACCTAAATCAGACTATTGCACGTATATAGTAAAAGATGGAGACTATAGGAATTTCAAGGAAATGTGTAGGTTAGCTCAGAATAGGAAACAATGGAAGTACGCATCTAACCAGTTCCAGGACTGAAGATTAAGTGATGATGATGACTTTTCATCCCCTATATACTTACCTACGGGATAACAACATTCATGTACTTTGGTCCAATTTCAAAAGAATGTATTTGTGTATCACGCATCAACAGTGTATCACAATTCTGTTTTATATTGTGATGAAAATCACAATTTTGTTGTTTTCTTAGTAAAAACCAACCTTATTCATCGGCTTGTAGTAATCCAGTTTCACAATTAAAGAAGTAAAAATAAACTTTGTTACGTGCCGAAATCGGCACTAGACATTAGTTAAGTTTTAATATGTTAGAATTTCGCGCCATAAATTTAAAAGACTTGTTTGCGCGTACTTCCGTCACTTCAGAAGTGCGTTGCTCGAGATTTTACGCCGACGCGTGTGGC
This sequence comes from Platerodrilus igneus, assembly GCA_036346225.1. Classification (NCBI taxonomy): domain Eukaryota; kingdom Metazoa; phylum Arthropoda; class Insecta; order Coleoptera; family Lycidae; genus Platerodrilus; species Platerodrilus igneus. The sequence continues at coordinate 13,482,107 of JARFIW010000791.1, forward strand.
AGAAGAAGGAAGTGGGACATTTCCGAAAGACTCGTTGGGACTTGCCTCCGAAACGCGAAGAAGAGTGGTTGTGTGGTATCTTATCGTATCTTTTTGGTTATATAGGTCCCTTTTGCCCTTATCGTTCCTAATAACCAGTTCCCGTTGTTCCCGCTACATAGGAAGAAGACCATCAAATTTGGGTACAACCTGGCTCAAGAGTTTCCACGACCCGACAAGGATTAGTCAAGGCAACCCATACCCGAGAAATATTAGCGAAGCCACGGGCGACCATCATGGACTAATCCTGAAAGAAGCCGCCGCCATTATGAAGTAATTCTGAAGGAAGCTTTACACGTTCACGTGAGTGCCCCTTTGGGGGTTTTCTTTAAAATCTATTTCCTTTAAATTTTGTGTAATTACGTGCCATAGTTTGCATATTGTGTGACGTCATCGAAATTTGCTCGTCAATTTTCATATTATGTAATATCGTTACCAACTGCCATTAGTGGCGCATGTATCACGTAGACGGGACTATAATAACTTGACAGGATCAAAGATATTTTAGTTTTATAAGCATAACCTTTGGAGGTCCTGACTATTAGTGGTTATTATTCGGCGTCTGATATAATATGCTTAATGCTTTTAATTAGGAAAATAACACGAGAGTTAAAAACGTGCAGCTATATTTAAAATATGCTCACTAGTGCAAATTATTAAGTCCAATAGTTTAAACTGCAATTTTATCAATATAAATTACATTTTAAAGAGAAACAAACAACATTTCACCAGCAATCTCTCTATTGTACCAATATCGTCACTGTAGTAACGAGGAATAGCTGTTTTGGTAGTTACAACGGCGTCAATATATGACATCACGAATATTGATGAAGAAAGTCGGTTTAAAAATTGCAAGAACTGCAGATAGATTTTTAAAACTGTTAGAATATCTTATTCTTTTAAGTACGCTTTGTAATTATTTTCTGCAAAAAAATTATTACAAAACGCTTTAATTTGAAATATCATATTAAAAAATACTAATCACTATTCAATGCTTTTTATGCAAACTCACTAATTTATAAATGAGTAAATTTTACCTAAATGCGTTTGAAGGTATATTATTTTGAAAAGAAATGTTTGTCGGCACCCCTATTGTAGTTACAACATATTAGGGATTTGTTCTAAAGCCTAAAAGCTAGAACGTAATCTGTTGTTCCAACTTTTTAACCATAAAATAGTTCAAAGCCGACGGATGCAAACTGAAATTTAAATAGAAAATTTTGAATGCCGCTTTCACTCAATAAATATGTAATAATTTTTTTAATGTTACAGTTTTATTAACTATATATAGTATACATATAGTATACAGTATGCTAATTATAACAACTACAGAATTCGTTAGTAAAATAGTAAGTACGCCCGTGCCTCTAAAACCTATGTTTCGGGCACTTCTGAGACATAAAAGTCACTAACATAGTACCACTTTTCCAGTGGAATTTTAAAGTTCTCTTCAAGTCCTTTTCGTTGCGAAGACAGGTATTGATTTTGATTTTTACGTAAAAATTTCCAACGGTAACTATCACTTTCTAAAGGGTTCTTAATTTTAGGTAGGCATCATAGTGTCCGTCGTGAATTGAACCGCTGTGTTGCACAACACCGTATAATGTATATAGTACTTTAGTTTGATTAAGTTTGAACGCTGGATGAGCCTGGTTTCGTTTTGAACAAAAATGCGTTAAATCCAGTCATATAGGGAATGAAACGTGTTTATTTACTTTTGCGGATCGAAGTATTGCAACTTGAAATCGTTTTAAATGTAAAACCAGTATTGCAGGTGGATTGTAGATCAGAATTTGTTTACTGGTATTAGCTATAAAGGTTCCTTTATCAAATCCGTCATGTCTGTTTGTGAAAAATCACAGACTACTTTATTGCTTGAGGAGAGCAATTCACTCGTTGTGAATTGGTTTAAAAAAGATTGAATAGAATATTCGCCTTCTTCAGGTCGGAATCCTGGCAGAAAAGTATTACCCCATGTAGCATTTATATCATAGAGTTCATAAATTCTTTTGTACGTACCATCATTTTCTATATTATCATTAAAATTTAATAAAAATAATTTTTCTATATCGTATCTTGTGTGAATATTTTTATTGTTGTAACAAGCAAGTCGTGATTTAGGGTAGTCAAACTCATTTGAACTGCTTGCATCAACTTTGTTTTTGTTGGACGATTGGCTATTATCTGGATCGTCTTTAGTTCTATTATAGTGCTGGATGTACCACTCTCACGTACCATTAGGTTCTTTTTCTTTTGAGGAAATTTGATCGATGGAATCTTCTGATTTGTTGTTCATTACGTCTTCAGCTACGCCAATAGTAAGGGTTCTATTATAGTTTAATCCTTGTTACTTGGAACTCAGTTTTTGTTTATTAATCTTTTTAGGCGTACATTGAATGTTCTTTATTGGAAGTTTTGAAATTTTGTTTTCGACTAATTCTGTTTTATTATGCAAAATTTGCAAACTCAAATCGAGAAAGAACTCGTTTTGGCATGAAGTATGTTGACAGACTTGACACTGTAGTGTGTTAACTAATACGCCTTGAAAATTTTGTATGGGTAATAGTAAGTTAAGTGTTTGTTGCCCGTAAATATTGGTACTTTTTTTCGCTATTATTGGTTTCAAATGAAATTTCCGGTGTTGCTGTTTGATATTTTATTAAATTCTCTTTATTTACTTCTTCAAGTAGATCGTGTGCGTCATGTTGTTGGCCTCTCGTAAGTTGTAGTATTCTTTGCATTAGTCTTGTAAAAAGCATGTTAGGGTTATATGTTTCTGGTCTATTATCTTGTAGTTCTTGTAACGTTTGTGATAAAATAAATGTTATGGGTGGCCTTGCTTCTAAAGTTTTATCAAGTAAATTTAATTTAAATAAATCTTTATCATCTGGATTTAAAAAACCAAGTAGTTGAAAATATTGTCTAAGCTCTGAAATTTCATGGAGCAGTTTTAATAAGTACCGCGTTTGTCCAAGAATTTATATCACAGATTTGAAGAAGCAAGAACTGCCTAAATTGGTTAAACCGCGTATTCTTGAAAAATTAGACGTCTCTATATTTTGAAACGTGGCAAAATGTATATCGTTCTTGGCTTTACATGAATTGGATAACTTTTTTATATATTTAGCGGCATCCAGTATCTTTTCTTTGTCTGCGACGTTCACCTCAACTCGCAATCATAACATATCACAGACCATGTGTCCGTATTAACGCATATTGAGTGCAATAGGACGAATTCCGCCATCTTTTTTTTTAAAGCGCATAATGAAGCACCGTATAGTATCGGGCATATGTTATGATTAACTTTTCCTGCTAACATGAAGTTACAAAGTGTGGTTAAAGACTTGAGGAGCTTCTTTGCACTAACTCTTACTGAAAAAGCTAGTAAATCTTGTAAATGAGATGAGCGTATGCCATCAATTCCTCCTGCGGAGCTTGATTTAAAAGATTTTATGGCAGTTAAAACATTATTTTCTTACACGATTAGTGAATTTTGCATATTAGAATAATTATTTTTGTGATTTAGAATGTTTTTGAAAGCTTTAGGATGTTTTCTTTTTAGTTCTAAAAATGTAGACTCGTCTGAAGGAGCGATACAATGTTCTGAAGACAAAATTTTAATTGCAGGTACAAGGCCTCCGCCCACAACTTTAAACACTATTTTATTGTTCAGCCAGTGGTTTGTTTGAGTGTTTTGGGACGTTTAATTGTATGGTAGAGTTTGATTGGTCATAAACAATGGGGGTTTTAATGTTGTATAAGATTTGGTTTGATATATTTAACGATTTTGTATTACATTTAGGTAACGAAAATTTGTGGTAAGCAAATGATAATAGCTTTTCCCAAGCAGGAATTAGATTATTTTTATGCAATTATCAATAGCTTCTAATAACAAGGGGGCACACTTACTTCCTACTGATTTTGGGATACGCCTTATAATGAATAGATTGGAACCTCTGTATTTTGTTAGATTGGATAAAATTTCTTCAGATTTATATTTGGTATTCGAATCAATATTTTGATTCGTCATAATGTTTTGAATTTATTAGTAAATAGAACAGTTCTTTCTTCATCATGTTCTAGTGATTTCTTATGGATTCTGTTCATATGAATTTTAAGTTCGCGTGTTTTAAAAATTTTTTTACATAGGTTGCATTTCACCATCTGCGATAATTTTCCAAATTTGTATAATCTCTCGCCTGTCGCTTGAAATGTCACTAAAATTTTTATCAAAAGTCACTAATTTTCCATTTATATTAACCATTTGCAAACACAAAAATGAACCAAAATGTATAACGTGATTAACTTCTTAATGTCTAAATATTCCACGAGACTAAACCCTACAAGGTTTAGTATATTTGAGTTTACACAATTTTTCGTACAACTTTTCATTATTGAATAGTCACACCGAGGATGCACATTGGTTAAAAAATTTTGTCATTAAAAGCTATGTATATAAGCAGTGTAAAGGCGCGGTTCTGAGTAAAGAATAATTCAAGTCAAAATAAAGTGGTAGATTGAGAGACTTTTTCTTAAAAAAATAAAACTTTTGATAGTTCAATATATAACAAAATTTCACTTAGCTAGAGTTCTCAAATTTCTACCTCTAAAAATTGGTCTTTATTTTTATACCATTTTAGTTGCAACTATTGTGTGTGGTCCTAGTATTTCTGTTTGTGCCTTTACTGTCAGATTGTACTAATTATGTTTGCTCTCCGTTGGTTATAATAAGATAGTTTAAGAGATTTTTTAAAACCAAAGCCACTAAACTTCAGTAAATTAAAAATATTTAAATGTGCCATTATGTAATTTACCATGAATTATCTTTGCAAATTGAATAAGTACCAAATGTCTAGTAGTTCACCAAATGACGTTCATTTCGAGTCTAGTAATGACTAAAATACTTGTGGAACCACTTCTCTTAATAGCGGTGATCAATGTTGTAATTTAATAAAGCAATTTGAACTAATTTCCATTCAAATTTATTCGCGTTTTTTGCCCGATGAGGTTTATAATACAGAGAAATATGTCCAATAATACTAAATAAAAACAAATTTGAAATTGCTTAATAAATTAGGAATCCCTCAAAGCATGCAATATTAGGTGTACACCTTCAATAAAGTTAATAAGTTATTACAAATAACGTACCTGTTTATTGCTTATTGCAAAATATTCAAATTCGTCACAAGGAAAAACTTTGTTTCACTAGCACATAAAACTACCGTTTTATTTAATTATTTTACGTAAACAGTCCACCTGTTCAAAAAAGAATGTAGTGCCGTGTGTTGTTATTTTTATTTTAACCAACCTTCGCGTTATTATATTGGTAACAAACAGTGAGATGTCGCGCTTACGAATGTATCAACGCTTCTAAAAGTCGCGGTTGTGAGAGGACGAAGCACCGACGCTCGCAAATAACAACGGCGCCTTTAACACTGCGTCGACTATAACGCGCTTTTATTTAACATATATTAAGAATTGTTTTTTTATTAATGGTGTCCTATCTGTGTTGACATACTCTTATGTGTATCATCAGATATTTATATACACTAAATGCGGGTATTGTGAAGGTTAAACACATAAATACATTTGATTCTCTAGGTGAAATTTCAACTGATTTAACAGCAGCTAGTTAAAATGCCATGCAATTAAATATTTAATTGAAAGACTAAATTTCATTCAATAATGGAGGGCACTATCACTTAGCTTTAAATTAACTATAATAACAAAACTAAAAAGGAATAGGTAGAGCTTTAAATGTTTGTTAATTTACTGCAGCAGCGAGCACAAAACGTTATAAGAATAGTAAAATTGTACATAATTTGTATATAGAGTAATTCATTAAACGAATTTAAACAATAATGAAAAAGCTCCCACAAAAGTATAGCCTATGCCAGTACGACTGTCTATAATTCTTACACAACCCTTTATTTTTTAACATGCATATTGAAATTTATACATAATATATGGAAACGCTGAGCTGCCATCATTTTTCGAAGACATTTATTTTTATAAATTAATAAGTAACTCTATATTTACAGAAAAATGTTAATTTACAGAAAAAGTATAAATTTACAGGAAGAGCTTTAATTTACAAAAGTAACTGTAAATTTTTATATCAGCTTGAAGTCTATGAAGCCGCTTTTTTAATTTTTCTGTCCTCCACTAGTGAGACGAAATATTACTTAGAGAGTTATGGAAGAAGCTAACGATATATGTCACTGGTAGTCTGTATTCTGATGCCCTGCTTATGGAACTGGAATTTTTTTCCCATCATTGCCAAACATTAAACTCTCTAATGGAAAAGGGCGAGAAAGCAAAAAAAGTGCGTTTTTCTACTGGTCAAGAGAACATTTGTTACCTAGCGCTACATAGGTTTTGGGCATTTAGGAGCTTCTTTTTAAAAAGAGACTTTATTTCCAAAACACGCCTATCAAGTGTATTTTTATAACAATTACGATAATTTTGACAACTGTACGTTATGTTCATTAACGCCTTGGTTTCAAAAATAATCAAAGTCACTTTCACTAATTAATTTAATTAAAACTAAAATGAATAGCTTGAACAACCAACAACGTTGAAGTTGTGAAGCTCGAAATTGATTCGCCATCTTGGGCTCCTGAGGGTATATACGCTATCCCTGCTCTTACGTCACTTTGTGGGAAATGCAGATCTTATGTCTGCTATTTCTTGATACAATATAAAGTATTACATTTTAATAATCTTAATTCTAATAATTGCTGTCTTATTGTCTACTGCGACCTGCAACTGCAGTGTCATATTACGTTTGGAATACAAAGTAACTGTTTCTGTTCTCATTGTCTTGTTTGTGAAATTTCATTAACCTTTTATTATGTCTTTTAATTATTCAATGTAACAATAATTCTTAAGACAATAGTTTCATTTAAATATACATATATATTGATTTGGGAAATATGTAACTCGCCCAGCAATTAAAGTTCTTGTCAAAGAAAGTTTGTTTAGCAGACTGAAATTTGTAAAATACACGTTGAGTACTGTAATAAAAGATATACTACTAGAATCTCTGATGTAGCTTAGACATAAAAAAATTCGATTGATAATATTGATTAGGTTGATTTAGTAAAGAAATGAGCAATGCTAAAGAAACGTCGGATAAAAGTGTGACGGCTGTGGTACCTACAAACACTAATATTTCAACAAATTGTAAGCAAACACGATACAACTAAAGCTGGTTTAGAACTTAAGTCTGTATGACAAAAATAAAACCTTAAAAGTTGCGCACACAAGCACACACGCATGCACGTATGCACGCACGCATGCAAGCACGCACACACGCGGACGAACACACACGCTACAAATATATAATATATTTAATTTGACATTTAAGTTGACATGCTCATGAAATGCCGAATGAAGTATTTAAATTGAAATGTAGGGTTGAAAACAATTGTAAAAAGGCTATATATATAGAGGTTAGAGTATGTTTAAAGTGGTAAGCGTGTAAAAGATATGACTAGATAGGCAAAGGACCTGTAAGGTAACAGATGAGAGTAGATAAGCAGAGGAAACTTGAAGCAAAGATATGAGTAGATAGGCAAAGAACGTTTAAACTCAACTGTATGAGTAGATGGGAATGGAAAGTCACAGCAAAATGTGAGAGTAGATAAGCAAAGGGAGTTCAATTTATGTTTGTCAAAATGCCAAATAACAGTCATGCTTAGAATGCCAAGATGGAAATGCAAACAGGTTTGATGTGATTTATTGCAAGGGAGGGTAAATTATTTTATAGATGTAGTTTTAAAGTAGTATGTATAGAAATGGATACAATATGTAAAGAAAGAAAAAAAAGTAAGTGTGCTGTAAGACAAAGGATGTAAAGTACCTAGGTGATAGAGTTTGTTGAAAAAATTAACAAATTTAAAAAAAAGCGAATTACTAAAAATGTTGACAGAAAATAAAGATGTATTTATATGAAGCTCTGTCGTTTTAATTTAAAAAGGTTAAAAGAAACGCAAACAAAATGAATGTAGTGCACGCCATAAAAAGGCAAGAGAAGATATTGAAGTTTGTGTAACAGGAAAAACCAGTACTTCAAAAATATAAAATAAAGGCAACAACATAGCAAATCATTATGCATTTAGGTGCAGTAAGGAAGTTCAATCAAACCTTAACCGTGAAGGAGAGCCTCCAGTGAGATACTAGTTGGCAATAGGGCGTGCAGGCAACAACAGTCGAAGAGAGTTCACAAAGCGGTGAAACGCAGTGAAAAGACAACAGGAGAGCGTACAAAAAGGAGTATCCATTTATTAAAATTTTTATTTCGTTATAGTAGTGATTCAATTCTAGAAATTTTCCCAAGACTAAAGTAAACCGTTTATTCCGTAGATCACTTACATCAATTAGCATTCTATGAGAGATTTCACACCACAGCAAGGAAGACACCACCAGTTGGAACAATATCAGGTACTAAGTTATAATACAGTAAACGCTTATTTTTGTTTCAAAATTGCATCATTGACCATATGAATAGTATAAGAATGCCTTCAACCATAGTAGTTTAAATATTAGGCAATGTCTAAACCTGTACGGCATTTATAGACCGCGCAGATTTAGTTGTAGACAAGGATCTTGCATACGAGGGCGTGTAAGTATCCGTGTTGAGGGACACTAGTAGATTTCACTCTGAATCGAACCCACGCCGGGTGAAATTGAACGTAGAGTAGTTGAGTAGAGAAATATATATAAAAGAAGGTGTAATAGATAAAGATAAAGAAAAATATACATAATATATATATATATATATATATATATATATATATATATATATATATATATAGAACTCGGTGTTGGTTTTGGGATGCTTTCGTTCGAAAAAATTATATACTATATATCCATTATCACTACGTTTCGGGTATTTTTTTTTACCCTTAATCATGTGTTAAAAGAAAAAATCTTAATTTTTGACTAACCAGCCTATTCAAAGTATGCACATGTAAAAAAAAATTTTAATATTTGAAATTTAATGTCAAAGTCAACGTTACAAGCTGTTAAATAGTTTTAGTTATTAGTTAATAGTCTTTAAATTTATATAGAATCCACATTAAAGTACGTATAACACATAATTGTAAAGTTAGAGCTGTTTTCACTACCTTTTAAGCATTTGATTAAGGGTAAAAAAAATACCCGAAACGTAGTGATAAATAAATGGATATATAGTATATAATTTTTTCGAACGAAAGCATCCCAAAACCAACACCGAGTTTTATTTATTAGTATCGTTCGTAATAAAACAAATATATATATATATATATATATATATATATATATATATATATATATATATATAGTAACGCATCTAGTGACCAAAATTTTAAAAACAGGTGAGTTGTTACCGGAAGGCTCATGTACACACACAAAATAAAACAAATCTTATAAGGAACATTTATTCATATTAACTACACTACACGCATACTTAAGGCTAAGAAGGATTGTATTCAATGATGCAATTACAAGGTTTATTAAGCTCTAAAATAAGTACAGGTACACTGTCCAACGATGGTAAAAATCCGAGCAGAACATTTATGTTGCCAGTAGTTGAATTGATAAAATTGAGATGCTCGTGAAATGCCAAATAAAATAGTTAAATTAAAATTTAAGGGTCGAAAACATCTGTAAAATGTCTGTATATATTTGTTAGTTATAGTATTTTTAGAAGTAATTTTAGAATTATTATATAGGAAATGAAGTTTAAATTATGTTTATCATGATGACAGATATCAATCATGTTTTCAATGCTAGAATTTACAAATGCAAACAACTTTGGTGTTTTTCTAAAAATGATGGCAATTATATTTGAGTGTAAAATACCGAATTAAGGTAGTTTTGAAGTAGTGTGTTTAGAGAATGAACAGAACATGCAAATTTAATATGTAAGAGTGCTTTAAATAAATGGATTTTAGTACCTAGGTAATAAGTTTGTTTATGGATTGATTCATGAAAATATTTAAATAAAAAAGAGGTCGTTCTGTCAATCTCTGTAGTTTTAATTTAAAAGGTCTCCTAAAATTATAAAAGTGAAGAAGTTAAAAGTATCTAAAAGACCAAAAAGCATACTACAGTTCATTTAAAAAAGAGAAACGCAGTACCTCAAGGTTAATTAAAAAAGGCAACGACAAAGCGGAGCCACAGTCATTATAGGAGTATCCAGGTATTTCGACGCAGCACTAGTAACCCCGATAGAGGACCCATACATATAAGCAAGCGGGCAGTAGGAGGTGCAGCCAACCCCAAGCGAAGAAAGCTTTCACAACACCGTGAAACGTATTCCAGCATCAGGACCGTATAAAAAGGAGTATCCACCATTTATTTATATACATTTTGTTATAGTAGTAGGTCAATCCTAAAACATTTCATGAGACTAAAGCACAATGTTTGTTTCATAGATTACTTACATCAATTGGCAATCCATGAGCATTTAACATCACACCGAGGAAGCCACCATCAGTTGGAACGAATATCAGGTACCAAATTCCTTTTAAACTAAAAGCTTATTCTTGTTTTGATAAATTGCATCATTAAATAAATAAATAGGGTATGCGACCCTCCAACCATTTTAGTTTTGAGTATTGCGGTAACGTCACAATCTGCAGCGCGTATACCGATCTTGCAGATTCAGGTGTAGTCAAGGCCTGTACTACGAAAAGACGTGTAAGTATTTTTGTTGAGGACACCTAGTAGATTTCGTTCTGCAACGAACCCACGCAGGGCGAAATCGAATGAAAATAGTTGAGTATAGAACCCTGAAATAATTTATTTAAAAATAACAATAACATATAGCAGTAGCGACGGGACAGAGCAGTAGGAGTGTAGTAATATATATATATATATATATATATATATATATATATATATATATATTATTGTGTAGTTTCGGGAAAGAGCCCCTCACTTCGGAAGTCATAATGTTTTGAAGTTTACCTCGACGGCTCCGCTCTCACTAAAATTTCTATGAATCTTTCAAAGAAGATTACCTGGACTGCTGAAAATCGATTTCACCTAACTGCCACAAAGCTAGAATCTGAAAAATACTTCCTTACAATCCTATCAAAAAAACGCAACTACCAAAGTACATGACACTCTATTCTACACAAATAAAAAAATTACCTTCCAAAGCTTTGTCCATTACAAACAGTTAACCTACTTCAAATTACATATTTTGTAAAGAAAACAATTCATTTTTAAAATGTGTTTGGATCAAATATTTTTTATTATGCATATACCCTATTTAAAGTAAGTGGGCTAACCTCATACCTGACTTTAACCCTTGTTTTAATATGAACTCACAGTGAAACCCTTTTAAACCTGTGTGCAAAAATTATAGCACTGCAATAGCAAAAGTCCCTTTTACTTTGTACACAAACAGCCTTTGTATCATTATATTAATGATCTTTCTACATAAACATATTTTCATTTAAATATAAAGTTCAGTAAATTTGTAAGTCTATAAAGTTCATGAAATAAGCATCCAAAAAGCACAAAGTTCAAAACACGTTAAAAAAACTGAACAATGTTTTAAAATGAGTTCGTTACCTGGTAACCACTACACAGCCTGCATTTGCCATCCAGCTCTCGTTGTTGTCTATGATGCCTCGAAGCTACGGAACCGATCTCAATTTGAGTCACACCATTCCAATTAGCATGCAGCTATCCAAATTTCACCAACTAACCATTGATAGTGCATCCAAACTTCCTCTATTCCTCCACTATTTCAAGTGCCATCAGCAAATCACTCCTCGACGCATTCACAATTGCAAATCCATCTTGGGACGCGTCGTGGTCCCCAACAACCAAAATAATTGTAGTCTGTACTTACATGACTTACAGAAGCTTCGCTTTTATTTGTACAGGTCTTTCAAACAACAAGTGCTACAGCACATCCACTTGTGTGTAATAACAACTTATGAAAACCACTGCATAATATTTACTACTATTCGAATTCACGTCGATGACAAGCGAAAAAAAGAAGAGAGTTTCTCACTCCCTTACAGCTGGTTATATAGACCAGAAACACCCCCCCTCCCTGTTGTTGTTTAAGTTTCCACCGCACATAAACTTTCCCGGTATCACCGTAACCATTGGCATACTTCTCAAAACACAAACCCTAACCGCCACAAAATTCTGCATAATTTTCCTACCAAACATTAATGGTCCTCATCGTCCCGGAATTTTCAAGCACGTACTCCACAAAATAACAAAAAAATTGCTTCTAGCCTCAACTGAAAATCAATTCCTATAAAATTCACGCCTCACATGTAAAACGAACCTAGCCCTTTCTTCCTATATCTCACCTACAACCATTTTCTTTCTCATGCTTGGTTATACAAATCCCACTCAGATATGTACCCACTCTAAATCTTAGACAGTCACGCGTCCCCTTCTACCTGTAACGTCCAATTACATTTCTTAATTTATCTGCCTATTTAAAATCGATATCTTGCTTATAGCTTCAAAACCGTCCTTGTTCGTTCGTTACCAAAATCTAACCGATATCTGACAATTGCATCTCACTGCTTTATCTTTCACCTTTTATGCCTGCTTTAACGTTTATTTGCATTTGTAGAAATTATTGATTTTCTGATGAGGTTTGTTGACACCGCGCACCCCATACATGTAAATAATCGTTACCTATAACGTGATTCTTGTAACCTTCGAGTTTTCGTTTATTGATTTTCTTGCCTGTCCCTGTCTAACAAGCTCGTGTTTTTAAATGCTATCTTATGCTAAATGATATTGAAATGTTTCTACTTTACTACAAATACCCGTTAATTATTAATCCTAAGGTAAATTAAAATAACAAGCTTTTTAACTATTGTACGCCGTTATGCTATAATTAAAGCTGCACTCTGATCCTGTGCACAAATGAATTGACTTGTTTGATAGTCGCCTAATTATTATTAACTCTGCTCCCTAATTATTACGCAATTTCTTTGCAAATAAGTGCAAAACCGAAACTAAAATGAAATTAATCCTAAAATTCCTACATTAAGTTACTTAACTGTTACCTTAGATTTCTACGGTACGTATTTTCAACGAACTTCGTTCGTTTATGAAATCGATTTGTCGTCCGTCTGTCCGTCCGTCCGAGGCCTTTCTAATGGTCGGACATCAATGTGTGATACATCAATCGATTCAGCTCGGTGTCCAGAGCTTAAGTTTTGATGTCAGTTAAAATCGGGCCACGGGGGCGCCGTGCCCCCGCGATATTCCGTCGGGAAAAAAAAATTTCAAATAGGTCCAAAATTAATGTGCGATACATATTTGGACTCCCTTAACATAGCTGAGTCGAAATATGGTACCCCCACAAAATCTGACCACGGATACCCGACCCCCAGGAATTAATTTTATCAAAAATTTCAAATAGGTCCAAAATTAATGTGCGATACATATTTGGACTCCTAACATAGCTGAGTCGAAGTATGGTACCCCACAAAATCTTACCACGGATACCCGACCCCCGGGAATTAATTTTATCAAAATTTCAAATAGGTCCAAAATTAATGTGCGATACATATTTGGACTCCCTAACATAGCTGAGTCGAAATATGGTACCCCACAAAATCTGACCACGGATACCCGACCCCCGGAATTAATTTTTATCAAAAATTTCAAATAGGTCCAAAATTAATGTGCGATACATAAATTGTTTTAAAGTAAGTCTACATTTGAAGTTCGTTGCGACAATGCCTTGCATTTTCAACTTGTTTAACCTTATAATGCGCGGTCTTTACACATGATGTGTATATATATATATATATATATATATATATATATATATACTGGGTGCTTCAAAAATGTATACACACTTTAACCTATTGTAGTTTTCCGCACTACAAGGCTAATGTTATATTTCTTCGCCAGGTGCCAGCATAATCGTCCCTCTATGTTATATTATCAGTTGGAATTTGTAATATCAACATGGCGGACGTACGTTTGAGTTTTGAAGAACGAAAACAGGTTATTAAGTGGTACTGGAAGTTTGAGAATGTAAATGAAGTTCAAAGACAGTGGAGAAGGGAGTATGATACAGAACCACCTTCAAGATTAACAATTACACGCATAAAGGTCATTCAGGTCGGCCTCGAACAGCTACAAGTGATGAGTCATCAACGACTGTTTTAACGCTCTCCTAACAAATCTTCAAGGCAAGGGCACGTGAAAGTGATGTAAGTGCTAGCAGCGTGCTACGCATTCTGAAGAGAGGCAAGTATCGTGTTTACATTCCAAGGCTGGTGCAACAGCTAAATGACGACGATCCAGATCGAAGGTTGCAATTTTGTGAATGGATTCAGCAGATGGTGATACGTGAACCGGGATTTATGGGTAGCATCATTTGGTCGGATGAAGCCCAATTGAAACTTAATGGAACTGTCGATAGGCACAATTGTGTTTACTGGTGTGAAGAAAATCCTCACATTACAATTGAAAAAGCTGTAAATTTGCCTGGTGTAAATGTGTGGTGCGGTTTGTCTTCAAGGGGACTCATTGGACCTTTTCGATTTGAAGGCACTGTAACTAGTATTAATTACCTAACAATGCTTGCTGATTCCATATTTCCTGCCATTCGTGCATTATACGGTAATGATGATTTTTATTTTCAACAAGATGGTGCTCCGCCGCACTATCACAGGGACGTACGAGCTTACCTGGATCAAAATTTGTCGGGCCAGTGGATAGGACGCAGGGGGCCAATCGAGTTTCCAGCACGCTCTCCAGACCTTACACCACTGGATTTCTTCTTGTGGGGCACAGTAAAAATGAGGTGTACAAACGTAAACCACGTAACCTAGACATTCTTTGGAATGAGATTCAAGCAGTGTGTAGAGAAATCTCATTGGACGTTTTGATACGATGTACAGAATCTGTGGTGACTCGTACTCAGAATTGTATTGATGCTGCAGGTCACCAATTTGAACAGTATTAACATTTGTTATTTATGTTTCATTTACATTGGACTTTCAGCTTTCTATTTTCCTGAAATTTAACTTTGTAGAACGGTAAATAAATTTTCTATGGAAGTTCAAAGTGTGTATACATTTTTTTGAAGCATCCAGTATATATATATATATATATATATATATATGTGTGTGTGTGTGTGTGCGTGTGTGTGATGATTAGGTCTTAAGAGGTTATTGAACACACAAATTCCATGAAGAACCCATCCCCGGAGAAACTACAATTTTCTCATATTTAGTATCTTTACCCTGTATAAATATAAGCCTATTTTATTGGGCCATAAAAAGAAGCTTTTATTAATTATGTAATTCAATCCCATGTATTGCATAATTAGATGATCACAATTGAATATTTTAATCAATTAGCAATAAATGCACTTTTGTAAACTGGTATTTTAACGTCAAATTGGAAATGAACCAGGCGTTATTTAATGCCGCTCATTACGATGGAAGTCAGATTTGGACAAGCGCTATTTGACAATAAATATAGCAAACACAAATTATTGATTTTTTTGTTAGTAACTTATAGGAATGTTTAAATATTAGTAACATAAATTAGAATAAGCTTTCCTTTCTATTATTTGTGAAGGGGTAATAAAGGATCGGCAAATTATCCACAACCAAATTAAAGTGAAATTTTGTAACTTACAGAGAAGAGGTATCAGGCCTGTAATTTTTAACAAAGATTAGGTGAGGTTTATTCTAATAAATAAGTATCCTTTGGCAGTAATTTTCTGTATGAACTTAACCTGTAAACTGATTTATCAACGCAAGAGACCTTTTTGTATGTGTTGATAATTTCTGCGTTTCATGTCATTTTCGTAAATTCTACAGTATAATTTCTGATGAGCTAGCAAAGAAAGGACGGTAAGATAATAATTTTATATTTGTATCCTCATTAGTACAATTTGCTGTACCCAAGTCAATGCATTAATTCAGGCTATCCCCAAGTATTACACTGAGTCACAGTAAATTTAGCAATTCTCTAACGCGGGCGTAGTTACAGCTATATTTAGCGGCGTCCCAACCTAGGACTCGATTAAATCTTCAGAAAATTAGAGTTTTTTGTGTCATAGGATTTTTTTCCAGTATGAAATAAAAAAAGTTCGTGAATTTGAAAGCAGAGAGAGTGGAAACTGGTTCTCAAGGAAGCGTTCATGTTAAACAAGCGAGAAAGAAAAATTCAGAGGTCAAAAAAGAACAGAGTGTAGGAGAGACCCAGGAGTCAAAAATGTAGGCTGTTTATTAAGTTTAAATTAGAGTATGCAAAAACCAAACAAAAATATGAAGAAATGCGAGAGGGTATGCAGGAACAAAAGGAGATGAAGGATGAAAATGGCATTAAGGAAGTGGAAGGAAATATAAAAGAAATGGGTGAAAATTGTATCAAGGCAGTGAATGAGAGATCTGATAAAAATACTCAGGAGTTACGAGCAGAATTTAGTGAGAATATAGTAAAATTGAGAGAATGTCTAAGATTATAAAGTGACAAGAATGAAAAGAAATTTTAAGAGATGAGCAAAAAACTAACGCCGGGTTTATAGGAAACTAATAAAATTATTAAGGAAATGAAATTTGAAATTAGAGGAAAAGTAGTACGGATTTTAGAGGATACGGATGACGTTAAAGTGGAAATTGTTCAAGTGAAGGCAAATCAGGATGCAAGTGAGAAAGAAACTATTGGGAAATTTAACATTTTAGATCAAAAGGTAACCGAAATAGAAGGAAACTGCCAGGCGGATTTTAAAACATTTAGATATGATCTGAGATCAAGCTAAATATCGTGAGGTCTGTGTTGAAAAATGGTGCAGATATTTGGTTTGGACTGATTGAAAGAAGTTGAGCTCTTTAACAGATTTTGAGATAAAATTTTTAAAACATTTCTGGGGTGACAACCAGCAATTTAAAGTTAGAGATAATTTACTTAAAGCAAGTATAGTAGTGATTTATGACAAGATAGTTGTATGCCTTAAAGAAATTTAGCGTTACCAATCAACGTGATCCTCCTTTAGAGAACAAGCAAATTAACAAATATTTAGCAGGGCACTTTAAAACGGAGGTTCGCCAGTGCATTGCCTTACAAAACATAGTAGATAGAGACGTGTATTTAGAATATCGTCAACGATATAACGAAATGGGTCAACTAAAGAGGTTGGAGACCCGACCAAGGAGCCAGCCCATAAATGCATAGGTTTCAAAGGAATAATGCATATGAAAGGTACTAAAGTAGGACATTTAATAGGGGGAATATTCAGAAAAGTAATTGGAGTAGAGGCAATGCCATCAGAATAGACGGAAGAAGGGATAATAACGAATCCCGTACCATTAAGAACAGAACGTAAGATAGGTTTTGGGCCTTTGGGAACTTCTTTCTAAAAACATTTATTTCCAAAAACGCCTCTATCAAATTTATTTTTAAACAGTAATTACAAAAATTGTTTATTTCTTTTATAACAACTTGTACGTTATGTTCATTAACGTGGCTTAATTTAGTTGACAAATATAATCACAGTTAATATTTTAAGAATTACCAATGAGTAGCTTGAACTACCGACAGTGTTAAAGTTATAAAGTTCAAAGACTAACTGACTATTAGGGGCTCTTCACAGTATTTATGGAATCCCTGCTCTCACATCATTTCTTGGGAAAGTGCATATCTCGCATTTGCTACTTCTTAATAAACATACATTGTCTTATTTTAAGTAGTTTTAATGGAGACTGCTTTATTGCAGTTCAGTGTGTCTGCACCTGCAGTATCAAATTGCGTCTGTAATGCAAAGTAGTTGCTTCCGTTCTCATATCTGATATGAACATTGATTAACTTTTAATATTATAACCTTCAATTAATACATTGTAACATACTATTACTAAGACATAATAAATGCGGTTAATTTTATGTACATATTAATATAGGGGATATGTAACTCGTAACTCAAGGAAGGGAAATGTGACAAATCTACAAAGATATGGCATGAATAATAGCAATGATAATAGGAGGGCATACGCAAAGATATTGAATCAACCTAGAACGTCAAGTAGGCAGGATTTTTAGAAACAGACATATCAAACGACGAGAGTATAGAAATTAATAAATATGAACATGCGCGTAAATTTGTCAAACTTTATTTGAAAAATGATTTAAAAGTTAATGAGGAAATAATTTACTACCTATAATAAAATTACAAGTAGAAAAAAGAAGATTAAATTACTTATAGATGTAGGAGCTCAAGAAAATTAGTAGGTAAAAGTTTTATGAAATATAATTCAGAGAAATCAATACAGAAAATTATACTTACTAAAAAAATAATTTAATATTGTCAAATAACCAAAAGTTTGCATTTATCACCAGTATCATAATTCTGAAATTTAAGTTGAAAAGATTCAGGTTGAACAAGAATTTTTAATAGAGCCACGGTTAAGAATTGACACCATTCTGCCAATGTATTTTATTAGTAGGATGAAGGGGACAATAGATACAGAGAATAAAGTAATAATTATGGGGATGAAAGGATTAAATAGAACGAGGAGCTCCATATCGGTATAGAAGCAGATTGTATAAATTGAAATCAATTTGAGAAAGGGATGGAAGGTAAGAGAGATAAAAGTTTAAGTGTTAAGTGTCCTGGTGCAGTGAGAAAGGAAGTTGTATCATTTTTAGAGAAAAGTGAAAATTGTTGAAAAGTGAAAAAGGTAATGTTGAAGAGGTGGAAATAATAGATGAAACTTAAAATTTAATCTTTTAAAAGTCCTTGTACAGACCTTTCTATTCAAGAAATACCTCAAGGTTTTCAACTTGTTTCATACACGCAGGGCGTGTGCTTTATGCATTCGTTCTGATTAGACATCCTCCAGTTAAACTGTCTTTGCAAGTAATTTTCTTTACTTTCACATCATTTTCGAGTGAAGCAAGTTGGGAAGTTGTTGATGCGCAATATCAGTATTGCCAACATAAATCCGTATGACTAACAAAATCCTGTAAGGTCAACAAAAACCCTGTAGGCCCAACAAATCTCATTAGGGCCAACAAAAATCTGTAGGGTCAACAAAACTTCGTATGGCCAACAAAGTGCTGTATAGCCAACAAACAACTACTGGCCTACATGTTCAAGTATCTTTGAACAGACCTTCATCATCGAGCTCGCCCATTACGTACTATGACATCAGTCTGTTCCAACCTGAACCTAACCAATGTAGGAGTAACAGCCAGCGGCCAGTGATTAAGGGTGAGTGATTTTTGCCTAATTCCGAACTGATTTTTTTTTATTTTACAACTCCCCCCTTCCCAAAATCGGCAAAGTTTCGAGCCTAAAAACCCTTCATCGTTCCAGTCTGTAAGGCCCGGCGCCCAACTGTGTCAAATTTATAATTTTTTGTTAAATATTTAATATTTTTTACTTACAATATATATTTTGTTGAAAGTAATATTTGCTCTATACTTGGTATATTGTATATTTTAGATTTTCACTAATAACTATTTTACGATTATTTGAATTACAGTTTTAATTGAATTTGTACGTGATTATCAGATCTGATGTTCATGTAGATCCCAAGAAACGGAATTTTCTTTAACTAATAATTTTTGATATGACTAACATATGTGAAACTATTTATTCCAATTTATTATTATTATTGGACAAAGCCTACTTATTATATAATAGGTACCTTCCCATTTTAATAACTTCAATTTTCCAAAAGGGTAATTTAGAAATTTTTAAATTATCTACTCAAATTGGGTTTTTGTATCTACCCTAAAGTCATATCATTTTAATACTTGTTAGATACAGTGACGTCAAACTTCACTTTAATTTGTTTCAGTTTAAGAAAAAATATTTCAATCCTGCCCATCTCATAACCTCCCATTGGATAATAGTCTAATTAGGCGTAGGCACAGTGGGTTTTTATAGTTCCATTTCGTCCGCGTAAAAGTTTTGAGTCCTTTTAAAGTTCCGAATTGTTGCTTTACCGCACTCAATAGGGGCAAGATTACAAAACGTGTTCACTAAATAATTACAATGGTTATATTGAGGTTCAGTACCTTGGGGTCTAAAATGTGTAACCGGCTTCGTTTGCTATATCAAAAAATAGGACTACAACATGTAATATAAACGTTAGTAAATACCAGTACTTTACATCCTTTCGTATTAAATTCAAGATATTACAAATAGAATCGGGAAGTAACCGTTTATATTAAAGTTGTTTGTTCAAATTCACACGAGTTTAAGTAATCATAGGGCCGACACCCCAAAACCACATACTCTTAAAACACCCATAAAAATATGTCTATAGCGCAGCGAAAGATGCAGACTATTGGTGTGTATGTAATGTCGTAGGAATAAATTAAGGTTCACACAGGCGGAATGTACAATGACATCGAAAATGGAATAGTTGAGACGCCCAGCCCATGAAAACGAGAAAATCCTGCAATAGCCCGGGAAGTTGTGTATTTATAAAAACGTCCTGGTAGTAAAAGAGGTTTAGATATATCGGATACCAGACTTCCACACGCTCATTACGGTGCGGAAGCTAAGTCAAATACAGTGGTAGAACGTGATGATATTAAGATACGGAGTTGGTGAAAGGAAGTTTTCACAAGTGCGGAAACACGGATGTGAAATAATATCGATTTTGTAGAAGTTGCCTACTGGTAGCATCTGTTCAACTCCAGTTGGATATTTACCTGCAACGACTTCCTGAACTAGTTGTCGATGAAACCTTCAGGGCAGAAAAATTTATATGCGCGTAGAACTTTAAGCCATTTAAATTTTGGTTTATCCAGCTTATAAAAATCTATTCCAAGCCGAACCTGTAAACTCATATTTTTCAGTTTTCTGTGTTGAATTGTTAACGCATAATTAACTTTTGTATCTAGTTAGTTACTGACTAAGTTTTTGTCTGTCAAATTTTTATAATTTTGTATGTTCAAAAATAAAGTTTTCTCAACTGTAAAACATTAGGTTATGGGCCCTCTGCATGAAAACAAAAAAAATTGATGTTATAATTAATTTTACTTTCTGTCCAAAAGTACCACTGTGTTGCAGCCAATTTCCTTTAGCGATGGTGACATAAATGGTATCAATCAGAATCTAAATGACTCTGACTCTGGACACTAAATCCAGGTTGGGGCACCAACAACCGAGCAAGGCACATGTGCGTACGATGATGATAAAACAGTAGAATGAAACAACCAGCCAGATGAGCAAGCGAAAGTAGGCATCAACTTGCGACGATCATCGCGCACAGTTGGTAAGCTAAAGTCTGATTACAAGGCCCCTAAATATGGCTTTACTGCGATCGAAAATTCCCTAATTTACGATCCGGAAACTCCGGCGTAGGCGCTTTGTCGACCGGATTTGCATTTGTGGAAATGGGCCACGGAGGAATAAATAATACGCTCAAAACAAATGAAACATGGATCTTTAGTGATTTGCATATTAGTAAAAAATCAATTCAAAATAAATGAGTAATTGAAACCAAACGAGATGCGAGGGACGACATTGTTAAATATAATGCACGCTTAGTAATGAAAGGAGCGATTGATGTGGCAACGAATAACTCTACTCGAATAAAGCACGTTGATGTCAAAGCATCGCTCATTAATTAAAAGGTTGAAAATGGACTGATGAAATTAAAGCTAATCTCCACTAACAACATGTTGGCTGATGT
Organism: Platerodrilus igneus; assembly: GCA_036346225.1. Lineage (NCBI taxonomy): Eukaryota > Metazoa > Arthropoda > Insecta > Coleoptera > Lycidae > Platerodrilus > Platerodrilus igneus. Next base: position 13,503,802 of record JARFIW010000791.1, read on the forward strand.
TCTAACTAAAGGAGTCAGTATTGCGAAATATGTTAATTCCCTCTGTTCAAATAGGTCTCATCGATTAAAATATTTTTAATATATTTAGTTAAAATCCTCAAAATTAATGAAATTTAAATGAAGAATATGCGTTCAGGTAAGGTGTTGAATTGTGAATGCATATTTGGTTTCTATATCTAGTTAGTTCCTGCATAAGTTTTTGGTCTGTCAGGTTTTTATAATTGTATATGTTCAAATATAAAATGAAAACTGAAAAAGCAACTTTCTGGGTAGATACGCCCTTTACCTAGGGAAGGTACATTGAGGTGCTGCCAAGCATGTGTTATGTTACCTTGAAGGCACAACAGAAAAACGTTTATTATGTTTATGTTAAATTTGTTTATTGCTATGAAACGCAGATTTAACTTTAAGAATGAATGAACATATGGCCTTGAGCCTACAAGTACTCAATTTAAAAATAGCATGACCAGACGAAAGCTTTGTGATTTGCTATTATATTCGAATTATATTCAAAGTCTTGCTAAGTTAATTTTTTGTCTTGTAACCAAATTATTCCATTCTGAACGGACCTGCTCCTTGAGTACGTTCTAAAATACTAGAACAGGTAGAATAGCTTGAGCGTTTCAATGAGCTTGTGTAAAATATTACAGGCTTTCTGCGTGCGTCGATGGACCTAAGGGTAGTAGAGGGAGTAAGTAAGGGGTTACTGTAACTTGTTGTTCAGAGACACAGTAGAACCTAAGTAGAACGTATCGAGAACGTAAGAAGCTCTCAAGATGTGTAGTCGTTTAGCTTGATTTATATTTAAATAAACCTTTCTTTAAACTTGATGTTGTTTATTGCATTACATCAAACTTTGGTGCCGAAACACGGGAAGATCTGGTGATAAATATAAACGAGCTTTAACGTAAATATTCGAAATAACGGAACGGGAACGCGAATATTTAACAAACGGCTATACTATCGAGGCTTCATGATGGAACAAGTAAAACGGACGATTTGTAGAACGCACTTAACTAAAACAGTTAATAATATAAATTCTATGCTAGAAAGTAGTTTCAGTGTTGAAGACATTTATACAGCTATGTCAAAGTTAAAGCTTGCGAGTGACAATCTGAAAGAAATTGATAAGCAAATGGAACCTCTGCTTAAAGAAAATCTAGAGAACGAGTTAATGAAAAGGTATGAATATGAAGAGGTTGCTGTAACTACGATGTCTAAGTTGGAATTTAGATTAAAATGTCCAGAAAAATCGCAGATAGAGGTTGACTCGAATTTAACGAATACGGTACCAGTAAGTAACGAAACAAGTAGGCCGTCCTTTACGCCAGTGAAGCTTCAACGTGTACAGTTAGCGAAGTATGATGGTACTGCAAAGGGCTGGCTTCCTTTCTGGGAACAATTCAGAAGTATGATCCACGACAATCAACAATTAACGAACGGAGATCGATTCAACTACCTGCGAATGTATGTCACGGGAAGGGCCGCTGAAGCAATTGAGGGATTTCCTCCATCTGGAGCATTCTATGAAGAAGCTTTGAATATATTAAAAGATCAATTTGGAAATGGGGAACGGCTAATTGAACAATATATTGATAGCATTATGAAAATTGAACCTGTAAAATCTAAAATGACGTAAGCACTTTAAGGAAGAATTACAATCTAATTACTTCAGCTATGCGTGCTCTTGAAATATTAGAAGTATCTAGTTCTCAATACAACATGATCGTAAAGTCGACCCTCATTAAGTCGTTGCCAACGGAATTGCGTTTAGGATTTTATCGACAAATGAAAATGAAATCATCCAATCATCTAGAAATTATTGCGAATAATTTAGAAAGTTCATCATTAAGGTCAGGGGAAGATTCAGATCGCCAGGTAAAGGATTTATTACGGTTTCTTAAAACGAAATTGAGTCCTTAGAACAAGCTTTAAATCCGGATGCAGGTTGTAAAAAAGATGCTCCCAACGCATTACAAAGGAACTGCGTCTAGTTTATTAGTCACGCCGAACAAACGTCTTGAATGCTGTGCTTTCTGCAAGAAAGACCATAAAACCGAAATGTGTGACACAGATGTACCTTTAACAAGGAAGAAAGAAATTCTGAAGGCAGCCGGAAATTGTTACCGTTGTACGAGAAATAACCATAGTGCTAAATATTGTAAAAATAGATTCTTAAAATGTAAGGAATGCGGCGGTAGGCATGCTACAACTATGTGCGATCCAAGCTTTAAGCCAGGTAAAGATAGATACAACGCTGAGAAGACAGGTATTGCAATGAAATTAACGAAAGGCGAGAGTTCAATGAACACTTTGGCGCCGTCGGTGTCCAGTTTGATGACAAACGTAAACAAAAATGTGCTATTGCAAACGGCTTGTGTTTATGCCTTTGGCGAAAATTCAAAGAAGTTAATCAGATTAGTTATGGACGGCGGTAGTCAACTTTCATTTATTAAGGAGAATCTATCAAGGGTATTAAATTTACCTGTAGTTGGACAACATAGGGTTCGTATTGCCGCGTTTGGAAATAATGCACCGATTCCCTTTAAGCTTTACAACCGCGTTTTAATTACTGAAGGGACAATATACAGATGAAATTTTAAAGATTGAGGCTGTGGAAGTTCCAGAAATTTGCATGGATGATTTACATGTACCTAAAGAAAGCGCGATAGAGTATCAAAACTTGCAACTTGCTGACAATATCCCGTTTAATATAGATCGAGCGTTAATTGTTGATGGAATTAGTATCCTTATTGGGGCAGACAATTACTGGTCAGTAGTGACAGGAAACAATATTCGTCTAAACAAAGGTTTAGTAGCGGTGGACACGAAATTTGGTTATGCTTTGCATGGCCCCATACCAGTTGATGCTACAACCATAGGAGTAAATCTGCAGACAGTGTTACATGCGACAGTTATAAAACAGAAGCTGAGATCGAAAGTATGTGGAGTTTAGAAACAATAGGTATAACCAAAGAAGCAGACGACGATAAGAAATTTTCGATAATTTTTGAAAAATAACGTTCATAAATGTGATGATCGATATTTAGTAGCGTTACCGTGGAAGAATGAGGATGCAGTGATTGAAAATGATAATTTAATTAGTGCCCGAATTCGTGCTCAAAGGTTAAAGTTTAAATTGACCAATATTAACAAAATATGTGAATATAATGCAGCTATCAAAGGAATGTTGGATAATAATTATGCCGAGTTAATTTCCCGCGGTGATGCTGAAAAAACAAATGGCGATCGTGTTTACTACATGCCACACAGACCGGTTTTTAGAGAAGATAAACAAACAACGCGTTTACGAGTGGTTTTCGATGCCTCTTCACATGCCCCGGGACAAAAATCGTTGAATGACTTATTAGAAAAGGGGCCTAATTTAAGTCCAGGTTTAATTAAGATTTTGCTTAATTTTTGTGTAGGCGAGATCGGAATTACGGCTGACATTGAGAAAGCATTTCTACAAATTTATTTACATTCCGACGATAAAGACGCACATCGATTCTTATGGTACAATAACGACAATGAACTGGAAACGTACCGTATGAATAGAGTAACATTTGGAGTTACATGTAGCCCGTTTCTTTTAAATTCCGTGATACGAACACATTTAATCAATAATCGAAAACAAAACCCTGAATTTATTGAAATCTTAGAAAGTGAACAAACGTGGCCAGATAATACAATAGAGACAGCTACGTCAAGGATAGATATAGTATCGAAAATGTCTTTACTAATTAACGTCACTATAAAAGGTAGCAATCAATTTATAGATTCCTCCAGATACAGTGATTTTGATCGTTTAGTGCGGATAACGACATATGTTTTACGATTTATAGGAAATTTAAGAACCAGAAATAATAAAGAAATAAAGAGCTTAACCGTAAACGAATTTGAAAGGGCCGAAATAGCTCAGCGGGAGGTTTATTATTCGGAGATTAACAGCTTACAAAAGGCTCAGGGCATTGAACGGAAATCGAGTATTTCAACTTTAAGCCCTTTCTTAGATAAACATGAATTGCTGCATTTGGGTGGACGTCTTCATAATTTAAGAGAAGATTTCGACTTCAAGCATCCCGTTATTCTATCGAAAAATGCACATTTAAGCAAACTACTAATAATGAAGTTTCATAAAACTCTTCATCATAGTGGTGTCAATGCGACACTTTACGAATTACGTAAACGATTTTGGATTGTACGAGGACGGCAATTAATAAAGTCCGTTTTAGCAAGATGTGTTATCTGTAAACGACTTCGTGGAAAATCAGGGTCGCATTCCTTCGCGCCGTTACCTAGAGATCGAATACAGCAAACAAAGCCCTTTGAAGTGACAGGTTTAGACTTCGCCGGACTGTTGTATTTTAAAAACAGTTATTCAAAGCCATATTATGTGATTTTATTTACCTGCGCTGTTATAGGAGCACTTCATCTAGAGATTGTTTTGAAAATGGATGTTGCGTCTAAAATCAGTGCATGTAAACGGTTCTTTGCCCGTAGAGGGATTCCTAAGGTCATTTACTCAGATAACGCTAAAACATTTAAAAGAATATCACGTGAAATATCAACTTTAAACGAAGTGATGGCGAGTACAGAATTGATCGAGTTCGTAAACAGTCACCAAATTAAATGGAAATTTATAGTAGAGCGAGCGGCTTGGCACGGAGGATTTTATGAGCGACTTGTAAAAAGTGTAAAAAACGCCCTTAGGGCTACGATAGGACGTTCTTTACTAAATTTAGATCAACTAAATACACTCATTATCGAGGTTGAAGCAACAATAAACGCCCGCCCGCTCACATACCTAGGTAGTGAACCTATGGATTTAATGCCGTTAACCCCTTCGCATTTTTTATTGGGACCCGCTTTAGCTACTATTCCTTTTGTTGACCGTGTTATTAATGGAGATGAGGTTCGTAGGCTATGGAAGCAGAGAACAAACGTTATCGACTACTTTTGGAAAAGATGGAGCGCAGAATATTTACAATTATTGAGAGGAGCTCATCATAACGTGAATGTGCGTGAGTGTGCGATTAAGCAAGGGGATGTCGTATTAATACATGGAAATGATAAGCGACGGTTATTGTGGAAATTAGGGTTGGTGAACGACGTTATAAACGGCCGTGATGGCAAAGTGGGTGCCTGTTACGTTAAGATTGCGAATGGCACCGTAATTAGGCGCCCAATACAATTATTGTATCCTTTAGAAATAAGAAGTAATAAGCTAAGTTATATCGCCGCGCCGGAGGTTGTGTAAAATATTACAGGCCTTCTGCGTGCGTCGATGGACCTAAGGGTAGTAGAGGGAGTAAGTAAGGGGTTACTGTAACTTGTTGTTCAGAGACACAGTAGAACGTAAGTAGAACGTAGCGAGAACGTAAGAAGCTCTCAAGATGTGTAGTCGTTTAGCTTGATTTATATTTAAATAAACCTTTCTTTAAACTTGATGTTGTTTATTGCATTACAGAGCTAAAGAGCCGAACTATAGGTTTAACCAAATTAGTGGGGATTTTAGTGAGGGACCAGACTAAGACAGGTCCCCGAAGGAGGGCAAAAGCTTTTTCGGTACTTAGAGTGGCAGAAACCATAAGAACCGTTATGACATTCTAAGACACACTACTGCGATGTGGAAGGCAATGGGAAACTACCACATTATCTCCCAAGTACACTGTGTACAGAAATTGTTAAACATGATGGCATCTTCTCGGGTAAAAAGTTCCGGAGGTAAAATAGTCCCCCATTCGGATCTCCGGGAGGGAACTACCTCGGAGAATGTGATCCGAAAGAATAGAAAAAGGTCCGTGAAGGTTCTGCGAGTCGGATCGTAAAATCTCAGAAGTATGAAACAAATAGGTAAGCTAGAAAACCTGAAACTCGAAATGGATAGGTTAGCACTAGACATCGTAGGAACTAGCAAAGTCCGCTGGTCAGAGGCTGGGGGTTTTTGGAGCGGAGACTTCGGGGTAATTCATCAGGATCAGAGGAAGGAAATTCGGGCTTGGGGATAGTTATGCGAAAAAATATAGGACGACGTGTAGACAACTACTTACAAAAGAACGAAGGAGTACTCATGGTTAGATTTGAATCTAAACCAGCACATACAGTAATAATACAAGTATACATGCCCACCTCTAGCTACGGTAAGGAAGGGCTGGAAGCGATCTACAAAGATATCGAAGACATATTAAGATACGTAGAAGGACATGCAAATTTAATAATTATGAGGGATTCTAATGCAGTGGTAGGGTTGGGTAGAGAAGGAGCGATAGTAGGTTAATTTGGTTTAGGCACGAGAAATGACAGGGGAAATAGGCTGGTAGAATTTTGCGACAAGAACAACTTAACCATCACAAATACATCATTTCAACATCATGCTGGAAGTCGATACACGTGGAAGATGCCAGGAGATATAGGAAGATATCAAATAGATTACATTATTGTTAGACAACGGTTTAGATATCAAGTAAAAAACTGTAGAAGTCACCCGGAAGCAAATATAGACACTGACCACAACATCGTAATTATGAAGGCCGCACTTAAATTTAAAAATCTGAAAAAGAGGAACGAAAAAAGGCACTTTGACTTTGGGAAGCTAAAAGATAAAGATATCCACGAAAGATTTGAAAAAAGGTCAAATGAATTGCTGAAAGATATCGGAAAAATATCTGGTACTAAGAAAGTAGAAAAGAATGGAATAACATTAAATCCAGCTTAGACATGGCGGCCAGAGATATTCTGGGGTATACATAAAAATAAAATAAGAAACCATGGATAACAAAGAATATCCTAAATTTAATAGAAGAAAGACGAAAATACAAAAATAGATCAGTCCAAACAGGAAAACAGAGATACAAAGTCATAAAATGGGAAATTATTTGCAAATGCAGGAAAGCTAAAAAACATAGGATTGATGAAAAGTGCAACGAGGTACAGACTAAGGTGGAAATAGGAAAACAGACGAAGCATACAAATTAATTAGAATGAATTTTAGGGATATAAAACCAAATAGCAAAAATATAAGGGATGCCGGAGGAAATGTCATTATAGAAAATGTAGAGAAAGTAGCTAGATGGCAGGACTATATAGAGAATTTATATTTAGGAGAGAAATTAACCGCATTAGAACAGGAATCAGACATTGAAAATGATGACCTGGGATATCCTTTACTTAGAGATGAGTTTGAATTAGCATGAAAGAGCCTAAAAAATGGTAAGGCGCCGGGTACAGACAAGGTGCAAGCAGAAACTCTAAAAGCTGCTGGACAAGCAGTAACCGAACGTCTCTTCCGACTTGTAAGCTATATGTATGAGACATGCGAGATATCCATGGATCTCAAACGTAACAACATCATAGTAACTATACAAAAAAAAGAGACGCCGATAAATGTGAATATTTTCGAAGAATAAGCATGCTAACACACGTTTCAAAAATATTAACTAGAATTGTACAATGGCGAATGGAAAAACGAGCTGAAAAAATACTAGGAGAAGATCAATTTGGGTTTAGGCAAAACAGGGGAACACAGGAGGCTATTTTAGTTCTGAGAATGGTAATAGAGAAAACAATAAGGAAGGGAGAAAGCGTATATATATATATATATATATATATATATATATATTACTCATATTTAGACCAGGGTAGAAAATTAAATAATCACATCAAATAATTTTAATCACCGTGTAGAAGCTTTGGAAAAAGGTACGCGTTATTAAATAAAAGCGTGAAGCATAAAAATTCATTCACTTCATTAAAAACAAGGGATTTAAATTATTTATAAGACGCTTTATATAAAAGGAAGCAGGATTAGAAAACTCTGCGTGTAATTTAATTATTTCTAGTAAAGAAACAAAGACAAATTACGTGCAAAATTTATATTAATTAACTCTATTTTAAGTAACCGGTATTAAACAAAACGTACAGATAATAATTGAATATTTAATTAGGATTCACTAAAAATTAAAGGGTATTTATTTTAATTGGAGTTAATTGAACCGTTAGTAACAGATAATATCTATAAAAACTTGTAAAAACCCAATAAAATACCATGAAATAAAGCTCTGAGAATTAATAGTATGTTTAAACACCTGCGTATTTTTAAAAAGATCATTCTGCGTAAATTTGGCAGATAATTAATGGTTACAGAGAATCTTGGAGAAACCGTAGCTTAATAGGTACGAGAAATGCTAAAGGTGGGTTATTTCACAAGTCCACATAGACTGAAATAATCGATAATAAAGAATATCAATTTGCACCAATAAGAACAGGGTAGATAGAGACAGATAATATGCGCAAGACCGAGACACATATAGTAAAAAGGCGTGAGTAGAGCAACGTCATGGGGTTGCGATTGGTTGAAAGTAAAAGGCAAAATTTGAGAGGTAAAAATAACATTTCTGTATAAAGTTCAATTAGTTATTTCCAGACGTTGCAAGCCGTGTTGAATTTCTGAGATTTAAATGGGGCGAGTGCAAAATTCGTAAAAATCGCATGCCGGGCTGCTGAATGGGAACAGAGCAGGCGAAATTCTTTAGAATTGTCCGTTTTGGAGACTCGACCGACAGACAGGCTAACCTCTATATATACCCAGGGGAATATGAACAAGCTCTCTTAGATCTTCGACTTGATTGAACGCGTTAAACAGTGCTTTTTAGTTTTCCGGTTTTAATATTAAATAATTTAAACAGTTTGCTCGAATATTATGTGATTTAAAACAGCTTGTTCTTTACGTGCTACAATGAATGTACGTTAGTGCACTTAAAAAGAAGATACAAGGTAAAGAAAGTTTAGTATCACTGTACCAATTGGTAAAATTTACAACGACAAATAAATACACAAAAGTAGTCAGTTTTGGCGTATATTGGTGAAAGAAGTATGAATTTCTTTGTTATTTTTCCGGGGTGTTAATAATTAAATGGTTCGTAAACATGACTGGATCCACTAAACAAGGTTCAGATATACACAGATGAGTTCCGGAAAAGCCCTGAAACAACTTTAAATAAATGGTGATGGAGCAAATTTTAAAACGTTGAGAATCAGAAGCCGTAAATATAACCCAGTTGGAATGGTGTAATTAACAAAGGGACGATGTACATTGAAGCTACGAGTGCAGTAACCTTCAGGTAAATTATACTATTTTGTTCGAACTTTGATATTTTGGTGTGTGTTGAATAACTTTATAATTTGTTTATTTAAAATGGACAGTAGTGAAATTGTACTAACAATAATATTTTAATTTTAAGGTGAAATTTGCTTGTTTAAGTAGAAAGGGGTATTTAGTATTGATGTTCTGGATTATGATAAAAATATGGGTATGTCTTTGAGCTCAATTAGACGAACCTGGTTAATTAACGTAAAGGAGTGGTAGATGCTCCCTTTGTACTCAGACTCCGGTCTGCATATATTGTTATAGTAATTAGTAGGCATCCTACAAGGACTTTAATTCTGGATGCACATTAAAAATGATAATAAATTTAATTTTGAAATTTTCTGATATTAAAATTTATGCTGAATTTTAATTTTGAAATTTTAATGTATTGTGAATATTGATGTAAATAGAGTTAACGTTGATGTTTGTGGTAGGAATGTGTTTGTTTTTTTTATGTATGAGGATGAAAGTTATCTAGAGGAGCAGCCGAGGCGATTAACGGAAGAAAGTCGATGGACCAACACAGTTAAGGTAATGAATAGCTTTTTGTAGGTTTCACAGCATTCATGACGCCCAATTCGTGAGGCTCGAATTTAATACATGTTTCACAGCAATATATATAGGGTTTCATTGATTATACAAAGAGCAAACAGCGGTAATAGAATTAGAGCAAGAAAGTAGAGAAGTAAATATTAGGAAAGGGGTGAGACAGCGATGTGCATTATCCCCATTAATTTTTAACTTGTACATAGAAGAGGCAATGAATACTGTGAAATGCAGAAATTAATATACAGGGACAAAAGATTGATATGCTTAGATTTGCAGATGATATAACAGTATTAGCATCTGGCAAAGAAGAGTTAGAAGCTGCTCTTAATAAAATGGAAACTGTTCTAACGGAGAGATATGGTATGAAAATTATAGGTTTAACCAAATTAGTGGGGATTTTAGTGAGGGACCAGACTAAGACAGGTCCCCGAAGGAGGGCAAAAGCTTTTTCGGTACTTAGAGTGGCCGAAACCATAAGAACCGTTATGGCATTCTAAGACACACTACTGCGATGTGGAAGGCAATGGGAAACTACCACATTATCTCCCAAGTACACTGTGTACAGAAATTGTTAAACATGATGGCATCTTCTGGGGTAAAAAATTCCGGAGGTAAAATAGTCCCCCATTCGGATCTCCGGGAGAGAACTACCTCGGGGAATGTGATCCGAAAAAATAGAAAAAGATCCGTGAAGATTCTGCGAGTCGGATCGTGAAATGTCAGAAGTATGAAACAAATAGGTAAGCTAGAGAACCTGAAACTCGAAATGGATAGGTTAGCACTAGACATCGTAGGAACTAGCAAAGTCCGCTGGTCAGAGGCTGGGAATTTAATACATGTTTCACAGCATACATGGCGACCCAGAAGTGAGGCTCGAGTTCCAAATAAAATTTTTGTGATTTTATTCCAGGAAACTGGCGATCTGAGAGAGAGAGTTTCTGTGTGTATAAATTTAAGAGTATTTTAGAGTGTGTGAGAGTGATTAGAACGTATGCAGAGAAAGGAGTGGTTAAGGAGTCAAGGAGTGGAAATTGGAAGTGATGATAGTGCATTGTGTGGGAAAAATTCGAAAATGGAAGAAGCTGGAGGCAGTAGAGATCAGTCGAGGACGGAATCAGGGGATCAAGGAAACGAGATGATAATGAGGATGCTTGAAAGAATGAATGAGACGTTAAGTGGGGTTAGAGAGGACTCAAATCGAAAATTTGAACAAATGAGTGAAGAATCGAACAGGAAGTCAGAGGAGATTAGTCAAAAAATAGATAAGACGAATCAAGAAGTTTCAGAATTTAAAAATAGTCTTACCGTAAAGATGGGGGAAGTTGAAAATAAAGTAGATAAAAATGAGCGTGAGATTACAGGTCTTCGACAGGAAATGGGACATTTAAGGTCCGAAGTACGCATTTTCTGTGAAGAAGAGATTAATATAAAATGACTGAAGTAACGGACTCATGTAGGGATCAGTTAGGCAGGGTAGAACGCGAAGTTAGTAGTATCAAATATAACATGTCAAATTTAACGGGGGATGGTCCCAGATTTTCTACAGGTGGAGTATCATTGGACCAACACATGAAGTTTTATGGCGATAACAGGGTAAATCCACAAATTTTTATTAATAGTGTAAGAAATCTAGTGGGAAATTTATTTGACGAACAGACTAAACTGAATACGATAAAGGCTTTATTGAAAGACAACGCGGAAGCATGGTACAATTTAGTAGGACAGGACGTAGACACCTACACGGAGTTTGAAGACAGATTTTTAAAGCACTACTGGAGTGACCACAGACAAGACCAGGTACGAGACGACTTAATCACAGGAAATTTAAGGGAGAATTTTCAGGAAGTAGGAGCAATATGCTATACGCAAGTATAGCATAGCAAAGCAACTGAACCCACCACTGACGGACCGACAAATTATTAAGTATTTATCACGACACTTCGAGGTAGAAGTAAGACAACACGTAGCACTACAGAACATAGTGGACAGAGAAATATTTTAGAATACCTGCAGAGGTACGACGACGTAAGTAGTGGACGACCTCGGGATAATAGGAAAGACAGATCAACACAGTTAGGTTTGACAATAGACGGGACAACTATGCTAGAAGGGGGAATAATTACGGATACCAGCGACAGAATTGGGAACAGAGACGATCATACGTTAGAAGTAATAGTTTAGGAAGGGGACCTGCACCGAGACCGGAACCTACCAGAAGGAATAGTTCACCGGACATGAGGGGGACTGCTAATACAGACACGGAACGAGTGGAAACGCCTAGGACATACGCTGAGGTGACGGCTAGACCAGGACCGAGTAGGGAAAACAGACCTGGACAGGATTTTTAGAACGCGACAGACCACTAGATTTCAGTGTAAATGTATATGAACATCCACGTGAATTTTTCAAAATTGAGGAGGAAGTAGAGCCAGAAACTAAGGAAAAATTATGTTTGCCAATTATTAATTTAGAAATTTTTGAGAATAATGTAGAAGTATTACTTGATGCAGGGGCAGAGGCGAGTTTAATATGGGAGGAATTCGTCAGCAAAATTAGGGATAAGGTTTGTGATAGAATTATGCCTATAAAGCGTAGCCATTTAGTAGCTCCAAATAAAAAGAAGTTTGCTGTAGTAAATAGTGTTGTGGTGCTTAGGATAGATATAGGAGGTTTAAGCTGTGAACAGGAGTTTGTAATTGTACCTGGACTGAAGTTTCAGAGCATTTTAGGTGTTGACTGTATGATGAAGTTAGGGGTTTTGATAGATATGGAACGGAAGGTAATAAGGATTAAGGATAGGGTAGTGCCATGGAAGGGCAGTTATGAAGTCACAGAGGATGACACGGGGTTTAGTATTAATGTAGTAGAGGTAGAGGATGATGAAGTTAAACAGATCAACACAATAAGATGTCCAGAGGATAGGATAGTAGAGGTTCAAGCTTTAGTACAAAACATGCAGAATTAGTGGGGTAGAAGCAACAGCAGCATATCGGGAGCAGGTGAAGGCCGAATTATTTTTGATGAGGTTAATTGGCAAGTTTGTTTTTAATAAAGTAGATTTAAGGAATTCATTCTGGCGGATTCCATTACATAAGAATTCTAGAAGGTACATAGGATTTTCCATAGAGGGAAAAATCGATAATTGTAAAGTAGTATCGTTTGGTTTGTCGGCAGAAAGGGAAACAATAATAAATGAGAAACAGATAAGTGTAGGGACTGAAGAAGAAGCAATATTTAAGTGTAAGGATAATAGGGATGATAAGTTTATTTTATGTGACATAACAGGGATGTTAAGTATAGATATAAAAGGAGGAGAAATAGGGATGAAGAGTATTAGGATGGTGAGAAGAAAGACGTGGAGGGTCAAGAAGAGAGTTAGATTTAAATAACTTGATGAACAAAGGATAGAGATAGGTGGATTTTAGTATAGATATAGAAAATAAAGCTAGGTATAGGATAAATAGGGGAGATAATTAGAAATAGGTTTAGGATGAGAATAAAGAGTAAATGTAGGAAGAAAAGAAGATAGGTTAAGTATAGATATTTCATATAAGATTAGTGGGGAGTTAGGAATAGAATAAGAATAGGATAGGTATATAGGATGTATATAGGATTAGATGGATAAGTAGGATGAAGTTAGGGATAATTTCAGTTTATAAAATTAGGTGAGAGTTAGGAATAGGATAGGGATATAGGACAGGTGTAAATATTTTTTTGATTGGATAAGTTAGGTAAGTTAGATAGATAAGGGTAGGGAGAGATAGGCATTTTTTGTAAATTTTGTTTGCGGTTTAAATATTGTATATTTGAATTCAAATAAGTGGGATTATTTGTATTCAAATAGGGGGAAAATACTCATATTTAGACCAGGGTAGAAAATTAAATAATCACATCAAATAATTTTAATCACCGTGTAGAAGCTTTGGAAAAAGGTACGCGTTATTAAATAAAAGCGTGAAGCATAAAAATTCATTCACTTCATTAAAAACAAGGGATTTAAATTATTTATAAGACGCTTTATATAAAAGGAAGCAGGATTAGAAAACTCTGCGTGTAATTTAATTATTCCTAGTAAAGAAACAAAGACAAATTACGTGCAAAATTTATATTAATTAACTCTATTTTAAGTAACCGGTATTAAACAAAACGTACAGATAATAATTGAATATTTAATTAGGATTCACTAAAATTAAAGGGTATTTATTTTAATTGAGTTAATTGAACCGTTAGTAACAGATAATATCTATAAAAACTTGTAAAAACCCAATAAAATACCATGAAATAAAGCTCTGAGAATTAATAGTATGTTTAAACACCTGCGTATTTTTAAAAAGATCATTCTGCGTAAATTTGGCAGATAATTAATGGTTACAGAGAATCTTGGAGAAACCGTAGCTTAATAGGTACGAGAAATGCTAAAGGTGGGTTATTTCACAAGTCCACATAGACTGAAATAATCGATAATAAAGAATATCAATTTGCACCAATAAGAACAGGGTAGATAGAGACAGATAATATGCGCAAGACCGAGACACATATAGTAAAAGGCGTGAGTAGAGCAACGTCATGGGGTTGCGATTGGTTGAAAGTAAAGGCAAAATTTGAGAGGTAAAAATAACATTTCTGTATAAAGTTCAATTAGTTATTTCCAGACGTTGCAAGCCGTGTTGAATTTCTGAGATTTAAATGGGGCGAGTGCAAAATTCGTAAAATCGCATGCCGGGCTGCTGAATGGGAACAGAGCAGGCGAAATTCTTTAGAATTGTCCGTTTTGGAGACTCGACCGACAGACAGGCTAACCTCTATATATACCCAGGGAATATGAACAAGCTCTCTTAGATCTTCGACTTGATTGAACGCGTTAAACAGTGCTTTTAGTTTTCCGGTTTTAATATTAAATAATTTAAACAGTTTGCTCGAATATTATGTGATTTAAAACAGCTTGTTCTTTACGTGCTACAATGAATGTACGTTAGTGCACTTAAAAAGAAGATACAAGGTAAAGAAAGTTTAGTATCACTGTACCAATTGGTAAAATTTACAACGACAAATAAATACACAAAAGTAGTCAGTTTTGGCGTATATTGGTGAAAGAAGTATGAATTTCTTTGTTATTTTTCGGGGGTGTTAATAATTAAATGGTTCGTAAACATGACTGGATCCACTAAACAAGGTTCAGATATACACAGATGAGTTCCGGAAAAGCCCTGAAACAACTTTAAATAAATGGTGATGGAGCAAATTTTAAAACGTTGAGAATCAGAAGCCGTAAATATAACCCAGTTGGAATGGTGTAATTAACAAAGGGACGATGTACATTGAAGCTACGAGTGCAGTAACCTTCAGGTAAATTATACTATTTTGTTCGAACTTTGATATTTTGGTGTGTGTTGAATAACTTTATAATTTGTTTATTTAAAATGGACAGTAGTGAAATTGTACTAACAATAATATTTTAATTTTAAGGTGAAATTTGATTGTTTAAGTAGAAGGGGTATTTAGTATTGATGTTCTGGATTATGATAAAAATATGGGTATGTCTTTGAGCTCAATTAGACGAACCTGGTTAATTAACGTAAAGGGGTGGTAGATGCTCCCTTTGTACTCAGACTCCGGTCTGCATATATTGTTATAGTAATTAGTAGGACTTTAATTCTGGATGCACATTAAAAATGATAATAAATTTAATTTTGAAATTTTCTGATATTAAAATTTATGCTGAATTTTAATTTTGAAAATTTAATGTATTGTGAATATTGATGTAAATAGAGTTAACGTTGATGTTTGTAGTAGGAATGTGTTTGTTTTTTTTATGTATGAGGATGAAAGTTATCTAGAGGAGCAGCCGAGGCGATTAACGGAAGAAAGTCAATGGACCAACACAGTTAAGGTAATGAATAGCTTTTTGTAGGTTTCACAGCATTCATGACGCCCAATTCGTGAGGCTCGAATTTAATACATGTTTCACAGCAATATATATATATATATATAGGGTTTCATTGCTTATACAAAGAGCAAACAGCGGTAATAGAATTAGAGCAAGAAAGTAGAGAAGTAAATATTAGGAAAGGGGTGAGACAGCGATGTGCATTATCCCCATTAATTTTTAACTTGTACATAGAAGAGGCAATGAATACTGTGAAATGCAGGAATTAATATACAGGGACAAAAGATTGATATGCTTAGATTTGCAGATGATATAACAGTATTAGCATCTGGCAAAGAAGAGTTAGAAGCTGCTCTTAATAAAATGGAAACTGTTCTAACGGAGAGATATGGTATGAAAATTACCCAAAAAAACTAAGGTTCTAGTATGCAAAAGATGGGAAAGTAAATAAAAAACAAGAATACAAATAGGTAATGAGAACTTACAAGAAGTTAAAGATTTTTGCTACCTAGGAAGTCAAATAACGCAAGATGGGCAAGGCACAAAAGATATAAAAGAAAGATTAGCACAAGGTCTTGCTACATTTAACAAGAAAAGCAACTACTGTGTTCAAAGACCACAATCATAGAAACAAGGAAAAGATTGCTTGAAACATATGTGTGTGGAGCACAGCATTGTAGTGCTGTGAAACCTGGGCAGTAGGAGCAGCAGACAAGAAAAACGTAGAAGCCTTTGAAATGTGGTGCTACGGACGTATGATGAAGATACCATGGACAGACAAAGTTAAGAACAATGAGGTACTAGAATTGGTAGGGGAAGGAAGAACTATGTGAAAAAAGTAAAAAATAGGAGAGATAGGATGATAGGCCACATACTAAGACATGAGGGAATAGTGCAAAATATACTAAAAGCAGAGATAGGAAAAAAGAAAAGTAGAGGTAGACCTAGGTTAGACTACTGCACACAGATAGTGAAAGATGTAGGCTGTTAGAATTTTAGGGAAATGTGTAGGCTAGCTCAGAATAGAAATCAATGGAGGTACGCTTCCAACCAGTTGCAAGATGGAAAAACTAATGACAAAAATAATAACTGTACTTAAACATAGTGATTATTATAAACAACTACAGATATTGGTTTTGCAATACTTTCAACTAATGTTAATTGTGCGAAAGAATTTACTTAAAAACTATTAATTCGACAAATGTCTAGGTGTTGGGGGATCCTTGGCAGCCACAGGCTGCTTAACTCCTTCACATACCACTGAATCTCGATGAAATAGGGCATTTAATTAGAAAACAATAGAAGGGAATCGAGCTGTATATCGGCTGTTGTGAGAATTGCAGGCAACGGTGTAGGCTAGCTCAGAACATAAATAAGCTGAGGTACAGGTCCAATCAGTTTCAAGATGTAAAACCCAATGACGAATAAATAAGTGCTCTTAAATCTGATGATTACCATAAATTATTATAAATTATAAACAGCTACAGGTGTTGGTTGTGAAATATGTTCAGCTAACGCTGATTGTGCGAAAGGGTAAACTGGAAAAACTATTAATTCGACAAAAGTTCAGGTGCTGGGGGAACTTGGCAGCCAAAAGCTGCTTACTCCCCTTCACATACCACTGAATATCGGGGAAATAGGGTTTATAACTGTAAAACAATAGAAGGTGACCGAACTGCATCAAACAGAAAAGGACAGCAGCTATATTCAAAGACAACGAACATAGATACAAGAAGAAAACTATTCAAAGCATAGTGTAAAGCACAGCACAGTACATCTATGAAATAGGGGCAGTAGGAAAAGCAGACAGAAAGATATATGAACCTTCTAGAATGTTGTGCTTCAGATGTATGAGGATGGTAGCATGAACAGACAAAGTTAATAACAAATAGGTTGTAGAAATAGTAGAGGAATAAAGATATCTGTGGAAAATGAAAAAGTAGGAGAAATAGAAGGAGAGGATACGTCCTAAGGCACTTCTGGGGAATAGTACGGGATATACTACAAGAAAAGATAGGAAAAGAGAGGTAGAGGTAGACCGAGATCAGACTTTTGCACACAGATACTGATAGATGCAGACTGTGCAAATTTCAGGAAAATGTGTAGGTTGGTTCAGACTAGGAAACAATGAGGGTACACGTCCAACCAGTTCTAGGACTGAAGACCTAGTGATGATGAAATAAATTATTAAAATTTATTTTTTTTAAATATAATACTAAAATATTTCTATTTCAAATCTGCGTTTCAATATTTTTTGCAAGAACTTCTTCATGAGGTAATTTATTTATACCCTATCGTGCACCGATCATTTTCAATACACCTGAAAAACGGTAGGGTACAACGAGTAGCAGTTGGAAACTTTGTTCACCTGCTTATTGGGGATTTAACGACTCTACGTATCACCGCCAGCGACTAGAGGGTATTTTGAAAGCAGAATTGTATTGACCACATTTCTTTGATCTCTACTACTATCCAGAAAAGGTAAATAAATAATTGAATAATTAAAATATCAATCTCGAAAGTCTTAAGTTCACTTGTTTAGTTTTCCTAATAGTTAACTTATGTAAGTATTTTAAAAACTATAGTTGTTGACTTTATATACCCTTTTTGCTTTTTAATTAACAATTAACATTGTAATATTAAAACAAAATAAGCTGTAATGCACTGAAACGGTTGGTTTTGTAATTTCTACATTTGCCATTATTCACAGTAATTAATATTATTTCCATGCTCAGATCTTCATGGTCTGTAATACCTATATGTTGGTAACTTCAATTTGGAGGCTGTTGATAAGAACCTGTTGATGAATCCGTTGTTCTTCTATCAACGAACGCCGCTTTGATAGGCAGTCTCTTAACACATCCATTAATCTCGCCTTATAGCGGTTTTGGATGTATCAAATAGTATATTTGTTGAGTAGATTTTGATATTTCGTTGGTTTATACGTTTATTTTCTACTCACAATACCGCCTTGCGGATATTTCCTGCTTCTACTTATATTAAGTGAGCCAGGTTTTTTTGTTTTGTGTTTTCTGGTATTACTTATTTATTTTTCAAAATCTTGTATTGTACGAATGTTAAAGTTGCTCTTTGTTAGCTATTAATTCATCGAAACCCACTTCTGTGGTAAAGTTTAACTTCCGGAAATTTAAGCACTAATATCATTTATTTCAGGGTTTTTTTTTAATCTTGGTTTTTAATATTGGTATTAAGCCTGGTTTTAATCTTGTACTATTCAGTCTGATTTTTAGATTCAGTTTCATGTATAACAGATCCTAATACCAGCCCTTGGATGCTCCTTGTGAGCCCACTTTAATTCTGTACTAATCATCTGTTTGTATTCCCGTTTAAATTCAAGTTTAAATATTACTTCATTCAGTGGCTTAGGTACTGAAGAATCGTCGGAAGCGGAATGCATTGATTTGTAATCCAGACTCCAGGTTGTATACTTAGAAGTTAGTTATATTGCTGTATTTGTTGTGTGTTGCGTTACGCAAGTATTGGTGTAATTATTGTTTATTCTTGATTGAATCCGTGTAATTAGCAGTATGCTGATTATATTATTGTGTTGTTATTAGTAAACTACATCACTTTCTTGGTGTACTTCGACCAGCTGTTCGTGTGTTTACTTATGTTTTAAGTCAGCACTGGAGCTCAGCGATCCACTAGCAAGTGATTGCATCGTCCAGGTATCCTAGATTTATGCTGCTCTCTGGTGAGTAATTATTTACTTTAATATTTATTGCTAACCTGTAGGTGAAAAGCCATTTGTGTGTATTTTTGTAAGGCCTTTCTCCTCTGTGTTTTTGAAATTTACTTACTAGCGAGAAACATTTTGCGGCTAGTTTAATGTCAATTTGTACTCGCCAACAAGCGAAAGATACTTTGAATTCAGTGCTTTTAGTGGGATTCCGGTTTGTATTATCCTTTATGTGTATTCTTAAAATACGTTCATATTTGCATTGCCACTGTGGTGTGTACTTAATTCCAGATAATTTGCTCGTGGTTGTAATGCAGTTATTTTGATATATAGTTATATTATTGTAGTGGTTACCGTTGTTATAGTTATTTTGCTCTTTAAGTGTAATATTATCTCGAACTATTAGTTGGGGTTTCGTAGTTCTTTCGGCATTTTAATCAGGTTTCTGGCGTCTTTTATACTGTATTTACTTGTAGGTCTGTTCGGGTTCTTAATGACCTACTTGCAGGAATCAAGATTCACCCCTGCAGAAGAGTCTTTATTAGCCAAGGTGCAATGAGTCACCGTATCTATCCTAAAGAACCCACCTTTGTAAGCTTTCAGCCGAATTACCGTGACAGCACCTAAGTTTAATCAGTTATTTTAGCAAAATTGTTCCAGTAGGTTTTCGTTACTAGTTCAAATTTGAAGTTTTTGTCTTCTCAACTAAAACTATTTTTCTTTATTTAATACAATATGACTTCAGAAAGCAAAAGACGTCAGTAGATTTATTGTTTAGTCATGTTCTTATTTTGGATACAAGTGGAGTCCCTGCAAATAGCCTGCAACAATCTAGAGCTTTCGTTCAATTACTTCTTACAAATTCCATTCTGGGCATCCGTATCCACGTATGTTCACCAAGGTAACCAAGCTGAGCAGACCCTTTAGTCAAGGTAAGATATACGTAGTTGTTATTAGAGGTACCGAAACATTCTGGTAAAATGGTTTTCAGTGTTCCGTATTTATATATTGTTTGTACATGCGAATACTCAAACGTAAATATATTGTATAGGTTTAATTAGCAGGTAAGTTCATGCGTACGCCAGCTGGTTATTTATAGTTAGGGTAAGAGTTTTAAACAATTTTATCATCTTCTAAGGTTTTGATTATATAAATAAATTCATTACAGCTATAAGTGGTCTAAAACTTTTCTTTCGTCAATCCACTAACTTACTCCAGCTTTGGGTAAAGTTTTGTGCTATCCTATTTGAGTAAGTTAGGAGTAGTTTGTCCCCTCCTCCGTGTCACTACTTTTAAGTAAAAGGTGGTAACATGCGTATCAGAGCCATCTGGTATCGACAACATCACGGGTTATGTTCCTGCATCGCGAATATTGCAGGTACATACACAACTGAGGAAATGAGTAATCAACATTCTCATCATCATTTTGTTGTTGACCTTACTTAAGGTCGGTTTGAAGCAGCTCTAGCTTCTTTTCTATTCTGTGCTAATCTAAAAAGTTGTATATATCCTTCACAACCTAAATCTTTAATAATTTGACTAATATAGCTTTGTCTAAGCCTTCCTACTCTATTTTTATTTGGTACTCTATAATCTAAGACCTTACTAAAGAGTCCCTCATGTCTTAACTGGTGCCCTATCATTCTATCTCTCCTGACCTTTAATTGTTTCCACATACAGGGTTCCACACCTATCCTTCTATAAACTTTCTCATTTGTTACTCTATCTGTCCAACTAATCTTTAACATTCTCCTATAACACCAAGTTTCAAAAGCTTCTATCTTTTTCTTATCTACCTCTTTAATTGTCCAAGTCTCACTACCGTATAGTATAACGCTACATACGTACGACTAAGAAACTTTTTCTATTATCTAAACTAATACTATTAGTTATTAGTAAGTCTTTCTTTTTTAATAACGTTTTTCCAACTTGAGTTATTCTAGCTACTATATCCCTTCTGCTACGCCCGTTCTTTGTAATTATTTTACCTAAATAGCAAAATTTATCTAACTTCTCTAACTCGGTATTACCTATTTTTAATTTTGGTTTAGAACTAGACCGTAATTCACTTGTCATTATCTTTGTCTTTCCCAAGTTAATTCTCATACTATACTTATTGTGTAGTATCTCATCTAAGATATTTAAAAATTTTCCTAACTCTTTTCTAGACTCTGCTAATAATGGCTATATCATCTGCTAAACGTAACTTGTGTACTTTCTGTCCCTGTACACTAATACCTATCTCTTGTCTCTCTCTCTAGCTAAGTTTAAAGCTTCTTCAATATAAACATTAAAAATCAATGGAGATAGTATACAGCCCTGTCTAACACCATTTTTAAACTTAGCTTCCTTTTCTATTTAATCAAATCTAATTACTACGCTTTGGTTTTTATATAGACTGTAAATAATTTTTCTATCCTTATGGGAGTTTCCTATTTTTCGAAAAATCCTGAACATAACAATCCAATTAACCTTATCCAATGCTTTTTCTAAATCTACACACACGAAATGAGTCTTTTCATTATTTTGTAATCTTTTTTCGATAATTACCCTAATTATTAGTATCAGTCCTCTAGTCCCTCTGTCATTACCAAAACCATGTTGGTCTTCGCATAAATAATTCGGAGTCAAAGCTTCTACCCTATTTTTAATTATTATTGTTAGCATTTTGGAAGCGTGGGAAGTTAAACTTGTAACCTTTGGTTTAGTTTACGAGTACATTTTAGTCATCGTACATATTTTCATATTTAAAATTCCATATTTTAATACAATAACGTTACAATGTAAATTCCTAAAAACCTAAGTTCGAGTTTCAACACGTTCTTATCTTATTCTTGGTAATAGCAGGTGACCGGAGTTCTAAGAATTCATGCCACATCCGCATGTCGTTTGAATGTTTTGGCTATTAGCCATCTTTCATAGTTACAGTGCTAAAAGATTGGCGTCACTTACCTACGATCGCGAGGAACGGGAAACAGAGGTTCATCCCTATAGTTTTTAAGTCAGTTGGTCTTAGCTATGTAGAGCGTTAACACGTGGATAGTTTGGCAGGCCGCAAGACGCGAGGGTGCAATAATCACGTGCTAGTAATTTATCGGGTCGTGTCGAAGTCGATTATCGGTTCTTCGAACGAAGTAGCTCCTTATTTCTGTATTTGGAGGATTTTCAAAGCACGTGGATTAAAGTATTGGTCATACTACGACGTTCTATTAACCATCAAGTTACGGATTATTTATTTGCATTCGCAGGCAGTAGTGATAGTGAAAGGACCTTGTTAAGAGTAAACCCTCACCTAACGAACTTGTATAGTAGTTATACGGTAGGATAAGTAATCATCGTTACATAAATTAACGATAAGTTATTAGAAATATATTGATTGAGTAAAGTTAGTGCGAATATTTGTTTCGATTGTTTTCTACAAATATTACCCTAAAGGGCCGCGAAGTCATTCCGCTTCTATTATTAAGTTACCGGTTCAGTGTTGTCAAAGTACATTTACGTATATGTATTTTCTATACGTACAGCAATTGTTTCTCACTCCCGATACAATCAGGAACGTTTCATAATTCCGTGGGATTCTTCGAGTTTCACTTCTCTAATAAACCGCTTGCTGATGATGCCGACCTGGAGTCCAGTCCAACATGCAGCGCAGGGTTGCCAAGTATGCTGAATTCCTGTGAAAGTAAACATCAGTACTGTAAGTCATTGTTATCCTTTATGAGCTTTTACTGTTTATATTTTTGCTTACATCTTTGTATATTTTATGACTGATCAAAGTAATTATTCTAATTTACGTATCTAGTAAGTCACTTTTAACATAGTGGTAGGAGGATCCTTAAGGCGAGTTATAAAACGACTTTGTGTAAATACATATTGTTAGTTATATCTGATTTGCCGTAATTAATATAGAACATTATTATTGTAGTGGTGTATAATTTCAAGGTGCAATTAATACTTGGTAATTGTCACGATACAAGGTATTATTTTAAGATACCTAGACAACTTGAGTTAATTAAAATTAGAAGTCTAAGAATCACCGATCATTGTTAGCAGGTTTTCAGAAAAGTTTGTATAACCTAAATAGAAGTGCTAACATTAGCTGATAATTATACATTATTTTTAGAAACCAGGGGATACATATCAGCTTGGTCAGTGAGCTTATATAAAATTGTCCTAGTATTTAGTCATACGGGTTCTTGCCCGCAAGGTGCAAAGTTTCCCTTATTTGGTCGTACCCCCATCCAGGCAAGGAATTCGCGTTCTTTTAAGACGAAACCTAATTAAAAATAAGGGTGGTGCGCACAACCTTAATTTACGACAATACCGTTCCAGTATTCCCCCGATCCGATCCCACCCCGACGCGACTGTAGCTAGCGAGCCACGGCTGGACTTACCTTTCAGGTTGATTCACCGTGTTTGTTCGTGTCAGTCTTCCCCCCCCCTCCATCGTTCTGTAAATTTGGCACGTAACAAACTAACCGTTCTATAATTCTCATACCTATGCGCTCCTGACTTTATTGGGATTGGGATAATAATATTTTTTCGAAATCTATTTGAACCTCACCTATGTCATATATTACTTTTACTAATTTATATAATCTGTCTATAGTTTTCTGACTTGCATATTTTATTAATTCTGCGGGTATATCATCTATCCCTGGCGCTTTATTTAGTTTCCATAACAACTCTATCAAATTCTTCTCTTAATATTGAGAACCCTATTTCTACATCCTCTGCTTGGTCGTTCTTTAACTTATCCATATCGTCTCCCTTATATAAATCTTCTAAATATATTTTCCATCTATCTGCTACCACAACTTTATTTATTAGAAGCTCATTATTCTCAACTTTAATACCATTATCTTTTTTCCTATCTTACCCGGCAAACTTTTAACTGCCCTGTAAGTCCTATCTGTCTTACCTACTCTAAAATCATCTTGTATTCCCTTACAATTCTCCTCCATCTATTTATTTCTAGCTTTCTACACTCATGTATTATCTTATTTCTAACTCTATTATATTTTTGCTTACTTTCACTATCCAATTCTCTGAAAGGTTTAAGCTTTCTTCTATTCACTATTAAATCTAAGGTCTCTTTTGTTACCCAGGGTCTCCTCGCTTCTATTTCTTTCTTACCTATAGTCTGTGTTTCTGTAACATGTACAGCTTTTTTATTTCTTTTCATCTATTTTCTACAATACCTCCTATAGCTATCTCTTTGATATTATCTAATACTTGTTTGTATTCCTCTTTTTCATCACTATCATTAAGCTTACCTAGATCTCATCCTTCTCTTTTAACCTTTCTCAATAATTTGAATTTTAGCTCACACTTCATTTTAGCTAAGTTATGATCCCTATCTATGGTAGCCCCTGGATAACTATGACAGTTTTTAACTTGTTTTCTAAATCTTTGTTTAACTAAAATGTAATCTATTTGGTGCTTAGCCCTATCACCTGGCGCTTTCAGGGTATATCTTCTCCTAACATGTTGTTTGAATAGGTGTTTACAGTTACTAATCTATGTTCATGGCAAAACTCAACTAACCTTTCTCCTCTATCATTTCGTCTGCCATACCCAATTCCTACCATTTTTCTCTCACTACCTTCTCCCACTGACGCATTAAAATCGCCCATAACTATTAAATTCTCGTTTCCCTTTACTTTTCTCACTATACTATTTATATCCTCGTATACCTTTTCTACTTTCTCGTCCTTGTACTGAGTTGTTGGCATGTAAACCTGTACTAAAACAGTGTCTGTGGGTTTTGTACTCAATCTAACCATAATTATTCTATCACTAAATTGTAAGTACTCTTTAACTTTACGTCCTAATCTTTTACCTAACACTATTCCTACCCCTGCCTACCATTAGTTGAAGAAGTTGTAATTATTCTATGATTATCTTTTCAAAAGTCATTACTATCTGGCCATCTTACCACACTAATACCTACAATGTCCAGCTTTCATTTTCTCATTTCGACTAATGAATTCGTTAACTTATATACTCTAAGTAATGACCTTACATTCCAAGTCCCTATCACTAAATCGAACCGTTGTTTTACATTCTTACGATGACGAGCCCCAAGTACCCTCTCCCGAAGATCCGAATGAGGGGGTATTTTACCTCCGGACAAGAAGTTTACTTGTGAGCTCTTCAAAATACATATTTCGTGTTTTAGGCCTACGCATACCTGGGAAATATTGTGGTAGGCTCCCATATCTTTCCTCAACGCAGTTTTTAAAGATTTTAGCAAAAAGCCGTATCTGTCACGGCCAACCTCCAACAACCTTGTAAATTATTGAGGATCGCCCGAGACCAACCGACTCTCATCCAATATCTTTTAGCCAGCAAGTCTGCTGCCCCTTGCTGCGCCTTTTACGATAAGCAGGTTTACTATAGTAGTATTCTTTGTCTCCTACTATAGGGATAGTTGTGTTTGTATATAAATTAATTCAGTATTTCGACGGTGGAAAGTTGAAAAGTCGTGACCATAACAATGAAAAGTTGAGAAAAATACAGAAACTAATTTTAAAATGCAAAAAAGCTAATAACTCTTAATCAGCAAACGCTACATAAAAATGTTCCATAGAGATATAGTGTGGTTTTTGGAAAAACGATCTGAAGAAATACTACCAATTTGGATTTAGGCAAAACAGAGGAACACGGAAGGCTATTTTAGCACTGAGAGTGATAATGGAGAAAACAATAGAAAAATGGGAAAGCGTGTATATAGGGTTTGTGGATCTGGAAAAGGCATTCGACAATTTAAAATGGAAAAGAATGTTCGAAATACTCAAAAAAATTGGAACGAGTTATAGAGATAGACGAATAGTACATAGCTTATGCAAAGAGCAAACAGCAGTAATAGAATTAGAGCAGGAACGTAGAGAAGTAAACATTAGGAAAGGAGTGAGACAAGGATGTGCCCTATCCCCTTTAATTTTTAACTTGTACTTTGAAGAGGCAATGAATACTGTCAAATGCAGGAAGACATTTGGAATTACTATGCAGGGACAAAAGATCGATATGCTCAGATTTACAGATGATATAGCGGTATTAGCATCTAGCACGGAAGAGTTAGAAGCTGTTCTTAATTAAATGGAAACGGTTCTAACAGAGAGATACAGTATTAAAACCAACAAAACTAAAACTAAAGTACTAGTACGCAAGGAGGGAAAAATAAATCAACAACAAGAATACAAATATGTAACACAAACTTACAAGAGGTTAAGGATTTCTTTATATTTATTATCTATTATATTCGTTAATTTGAGGAGTATCTGTGTTTAGCGCTCGTAGGCAATACAGTTCAAAAGGACGACAAAAATAGCGTTGTCCATAAGCAATGAGTACTAAATCCCGGATTACCACTTGCTATTATACATTCAAATCTACACAGTATTAGAAATAGGTAGATTAAAATAAAAATATCACAAGAATAGATTAGAAGCATTTATAGATTTCTATATGTTAAACATTAGTTGTCAGCGGTCCATCCAAATTGTTTCTAAAGCACTGTTATAACCCTATAATGCAGAAAACTATTCAGTTGACTTATTGTTACAGTGAGCAACATTTTTATTGAGAGGATCTTTTAAATTTGAATCCAATATTGTAGCATTAGGGCCGACAAAATTTTTACTTTAACTCAACTTACCTACCGCGGTGTATAAAATTTCTTGCAAAAGTACTGGTCCGTATGCTCGCTCTCCGCTTAAGAAGATTCCTTTTATGGATGTTGTAGATTTTAGAGAGTAATTAGGTCGTAACTACCATATATACATACACGACTACAAATGTGGTAATAAATGAATTACTGAACGTTCTTTACATTTTAGTTAATTACCTAAAACTGCTTGTAAGTTAATTAAAAATGAATTTCTGTAAGGACGGTTGCGATTTGCAACTGCTATCGGCATTCCAGCAATATTAATTGAATCAATTGCTAAACGCAACTGGTACATTGTTGTATACATTATTCAAACACATTTTCCTTAGATATATACGTGCCTACTCAATAGAATGTTATGGTGTGTACTATAAAAAGAGCAACTGCTTATCCATATACTTATGAAAATGCTTAAAAAATAAACAGTTATAACGTTCCATAAAAGTGAAATGTTAATAGTGGTGATTAATTCATTCAACAGTCACAAATTTCATTTGATGTTTTACAATAATATCTGTGGTTGGGGTCATATAAAACAAACCAGTTTATGATTGCATTTTAAAGAGCTTCAATTTAATGCACAGTTCCGGTATGAACCAAACTATCACAAATCTTTACAGAATACCATTAATGATTTCTTAAGGCGATAATTACACTATATTTATTATAACTCAAGTGGTTACGGATAATTTATTTTTACAGGGACTATTGATCATATTTCCTAATTTATATTGACATCATGGTGTATTTATTTTAACAACTGAAGCGATCATTTATTTCATATAACTTGTGGAGGAATATTCGGAGCTAAATTAAACTCCCTGACGAATCTTAGGGTTTATATAACGAGTTGTGGTATCTTCTACATTATTTCATCATCTTCAGAACTTTATGGGTTCTATGCAATAACATTTTTGCTCGTTTTGTATTTTCTCTTTAAATACACCTTTGTAGCTGCAAAGCAATTTACTGTTCCTCAAATAGCTTTCCTCTTTACAATTTTAGACTGTTTGGTATCCCTGTTACAGTATACGACTGCAAGCGTGTATTCGAGTTATTATATACGTTAAACAAAGGTAAATGTACTGTGGTTACACGCGAGCTCGCACATAGGACGAACTAGGCTCTACAAAATTCAAAATTATAGTTAAGTGATTTCCTTTTCAAAATCACAATGTAAACTAACTAATAATTCGCTTACCTATAGATTAATGCGTAGTAGTTACCTGTTTAACCAATAAACGAACTTAATCTTAAAGTTATACGGAGAGTTGGTGCTCAAAGCCCTTTCGTGATCAACTTCGTTGACTGAGTTCAGTGAAGTTGGTTGTTTGTTTACCTAAAACTTAAACAGGAACAAGACATGTAATAACGTTAACGGTATTAAACAAGCAATTAACGCAACAGACTTGTATGCATTCCTCACACAAATAGTTAACTATCAAGTAGTCACGTCTTGAACAATCACGGTGACTGAATATTTTTCAACTTGGCTTCCATAACTACTTTAGGTTACACATTCAAATTAGTCGGAAAAACATTATGTTTGTTTCACGACCCGTTCGCAAAATTTAATAATAGTAAGGAATATTACTCCTAAAAATATTACCGGTAAATCCCATACCACATTTATAATGCCTAATACTCTAATTAAGAAATTATATTATATAACTATGTGAAATACCCGTAATCTAACTCTTTAGAATAGTCTCCTGCAATAATTAGATACTATAAATAATTTGTGCAGCATCTTTTAAAGCGTAACAATCCGACAAGGCTTCTAAAAAAAACACAGAAACAAAAAAAAGTGTCTTTGTTCAAGAGTTCGTATACACTAAACACTTATATTCTAATAATGATCTCAGTCGCCAACTCTTCTTTGACCTGTAGCAAACTTTGCGATACCAGGGAATAGAATAAGGACCTGATCATTAGACTACATTATTTAGGCTTGCAAGAGCCTTGTTTGCCGCCGCCACGACCGCACAAAGTTAGTTAGAGCGTATGACAATTGATGCTTAGAGCTATCACTTAATGGTCACTATAAAAGGAATAATACATAATTAACTTTCTTTTTATTATACACATAAATACACACAACTCTTTTAACTACCTTAGAGGTACTACCTTAACTCGAAACCAATTAAAAAGTACTGGCTTACTCGCAAAGGTATAGATAAAATATATTGAAATAACAAAAACTATACGTTAGCATATTGGCTAGTAATGCTGCATTAACGATAAATTTCTTATTTCTATTCTATCAAGATATAAAACTATAAAAAAGGTTAGGTTCTCTACATTTACACAATTCCCATGTTTTGATCATAGATACCAAGGGTTCGAAGCATCACTTAGATAAGATAAACTCTGAAGATATTTTCAAAGTCAAAGATAAACAAATAACTTTGATTGGTAGCATTAATTAGATAAGGTAGAACCACAACTATTTTCATAGAGAAAGATAAATAGCTAACCATGTATAGTTTAGAGTATTAATTAGTTTAGTTAAGCTCTCCGAACTATAAACCACTGTAATCCCTCATATATCACATTTATCATAAGACAAAATAATCCTCTCGCAAACAATCTTTTAAATACAAAATAGCGCATCTTCAACAAGTTTCTCTTACTAAATATATCTATCTACAAAGTTTATGAAGAATAACTTCCCCTCAATACCTGTCTTATATACTACTTATAGAGTCCAAAATATCTCTTTCACTCACTTGTCTCAAGTACGTGATTATAATTCAATAACAACTTCGTAATTAAATCTTCTTTAATATTTACAATAATTAACCTTATAAGTCATATAATTTAATATCCTTCTTTTTAAAACCGTATTTAAACTTATCAAAATGTAATCATGTCCAATTGTTGCCATGTGTAAAAGCAAAAACTTGTATCGTAAGTTTACCAGACCTTTAAATTCAATTAAATTAACATTTACACACAACTTTTACTTTAACTTAAATCAATCAATGTCTTTAGAATACACTTAAATATCTAAACGAATTGCTTTCAAATGTCACCGTTACAGATCTGTTAGCTGTTTGATATTTCTAAAACAATAATCTTCGTTGTTTACTGCTCCGTCCTCTTTTAAATCGTTTCACAAGCTTAATTTTTCACGCAAATGCATCCATTACAACAATATATTCATAAATCTTCCTCTATATCTTTTTATCTTCAAGTTAATTTTCTTTTACAATAGTTTTAATAAGTTTCAAATAGTTTACCTTCCATATTAATGTGTTTAAATAATTTTTATTACCATATAATGTATATTGTATGTAACACTTTAAAATACGTAACGTATTATTTAATTTCATCGACAATATGTCGTCAAGGTCAAAGTTTCAATGAAGACCGTCCTCTCAAAGCCGATTGGCCTTTATAAAGCCAGCCCCTTCTGACGTAGCAGCTTCGAGAAATTTCGCCCTTGATCTAGTCGTTCCTTTCTGTATTCTTTCCAGGTTCGGGTTTATTGCAGAATTCTTATGTTTATTGCTCCCTACCTTTATTACAGCCCCATGCTATTAAATAATTGCCTGGGCGTTTACTTTTTACCAGACCATTCGCGTCGTTTACATATGCTGTCAACATTTTATCTGGCGGCTCCGTGGCGTAGTTGGTATGTGTGAGACTACTGTGCCCAAGATCCCGGCTTCGAATCCCGACACGGTCCGCTTGAAAAATGTTAGGCGAGCATTTTCCACAAAATACACTCTCGTTCGGATGAGAGGTAAAATGGAGGTCCCGTGTGTGAATGTTGTCACGCACGTTAAAGATCCCTACCTTGTTCGGAACAACAAGGGTCCAAAAGAAATCAATGATCTTATGTTGGAGACACTTTCACTTTATGAGGCAATTTCACTCCATAAGGCAATTTCACCTTATTCTGATGAAGATAAAGGCAAGGAACTTTGCCATTAAAGCACCCACAATCAGACCTAGATCTGATTATGCAAATAAAGAAATAGTTTAATATTA
This sequence comes from Platerodrilus igneus, assembly GCA_036346225.1. Taxonomy (NCBI): domain Eukaryota; kingdom Metazoa; phylum Arthropoda; class Insecta; order Coleoptera; family Lycidae; genus Platerodrilus; species Platerodrilus igneus. The sequence goes on from JARFIW010000791.1 coordinate 13,534,754, forward strand.
TTGCAATATAACTAAAGTTATACGTAACAATTAACTTTAAATAAATTGTTTTTGAAACTGAAATGGATGTTATAACTAAGTTTTATCATTACAGTAGTACTATATTTGGTTGAACCGAGAAACAGTGCAATTAAGTTGAAGAGGAGGACAAAATCGTTGCGAATTGGTGTAAGTCTGACTCCCAGCAGGTGGGGTTGGACCTGTCTGACCGCAGAGTCGTCGTACTAAGCCACCAACTCGTTATCCGACTTCGTAAAAAGTCACCCAACTAGGTTGGTTCGTCATCAAACCTTCAAACCTACACAGTTGCATAAAAAGAAGTATAATACTACCATTTTACTCCTATTATATGTTAAAACATGCTTACTCATAATAGAGTATTCATACATACATACCTGACTGTGAATACTCGACGTAGTAAGCGATTAATCAATTTATGGAAGATACTCAAGCTATGAAAACTAGATAGACGTCTTGAAATCGTATCTAAGCGTGTCAACTAAAATAGAAACAAATCATTAAAATGATAAGAACATAGTTTACTATTACAAATGATATTTCTCACTTGGCCAATGTTAGCATACTATCTAGATCAAAGATAATTGATTATAAATATGATAATCCCATACAAATATATACTGTAATTAAAACAGAAGCATTGCACTTTACAAAATTTTAATATCTATAACCGTTTAGGAGTTATAAGAAGAAAAAGTCAAAAGGGCACTAGATAGGAATTTAAAAATAATTATATTGGATACAACGCGCTCTAATTGGCAAATAACACTTATTGCAAAATCTAGATATCTACAACGGTTTAAGAGTTATAAGAAAAAAAACAAAAGGGCACTAAGTAGTAATTCGGAGATTATGCTATTGGATTTGTTGTATATAAATCTTAACACAACTATCTTTGTAAAATTTTGGTATCTATATCAGTTTTCGAGTTAGAGGCCTTGGTATAAAATTTCCAATTTTATATTAAAATTTTCAAAGTCCGAACTATTAAAAATTTTAATTAGTCCCAAAATATTCAAAATCTAAAATCTTGAAAATTAAGTTAGATAGAGCCATTTAGGTTACAAATGAGCACGAATCGGATCATTTCAAATCATATATCAAATTTTAAAGACGCATCCGATAAAAAATAATACAATACACGTTTTTATAAAACAACTGCTTTCTAGGGCAACCGCCCGCACACCCGCCCGCGTATTAGAGGAATAGGCCGCACCTGAGACAGATATGGTTAGTCGGAGAAAACTAACCTAGGATAGATATGAATCGGGATGATGTGGATCGGGAGGATGTGAATCAGGAGGAGTGAGTGGTGAGGAGTGTCCCAGGTTCGGCCTATTCCTGAACTTAGTAGCTACACATTGTATACATTGCAGTGAAGATTTAATAGAAGAGGAAGAGGTAACGGTGTGGGATATTACACTTCACGTATAAAGGGCTAAAGTCCAATTACTGGAAGTAAATGTGTTAATAGATATAGAATCAATGATGAGCTATGTGAACAAGGAATTCTTTTAAAAAGGGATTCACAGATTCCGCGGTTATCTGCTTCTGGTGTAACAATATATGGCGCCTTGCAGGATAAGGGACATGGAATAAAGCAACAAGTTAACTTAGATTTTAAATTCAACAGAATTATGTTTGGGTTTGCGTGTTTGGTCATTCCAAAATTAATCAGAAAGGTAATATTGGGTTGCGACAGGATGACTCAGTTTAGAGTGAGTTTGCATTTTGATAATTATTTGTTAACCGGCGAGTTTGGTGAAATAGAGTGGGAAATAAAACCGGTATGGGAGAAGGTTTAAAATCGGGAGTATATGAGATGAAGATAGAGGGCGACGGATCGCTAAGAAATGAAAAAGGCATAGATATTCCGACGAAGAGATGTGACAGGTGGTCCAAAAGTGTTAAATGTTTGGCCAAAAGAAACAACTGTTTGGTTTGCTTGAGGCCTATAGCGCGGTATTTTCGGAGCAACTGGGCCTTATTCGGGGATATGAACAATCCGTCAACATGAAAAACTATACTCCTTTTTATTTAGAAAGGTATCCGGTGCCTAATATCTACAAAAAGGAACTCTAAACACAGATTGTATGTATGTATGCATGTATGTATGCATGCATGTATGCATGTATGTATGCATGTATGTATGCATGTATGTATACATGTATGTAATGCTATAAATAAGTTATTAATCGAGAGGTAAAAGAGGTTCGTAAGTCTTTGATGAATTGCATAGTTTCAGCTGTTTCTTTAACCACTGTATTACAACAGGGAGAAATTGTTTTAGTACTGAAATTATTGTTGTACGGTAATCCCCTGAAATTTGTTAGGTTTGGAAGGGAATATATTTGATTTCTACAAACGTGTGTAGTATAAATCATAGTTATTTCATTAAAATAAATCAAAACGTAGTAGGTAGTGTTTTTTTATTCTTTTTTTGTGATCCATTACCCATGGCACTGTAAATTAGCATTCAATTTAATTGCGGCTGGTTTTAAACTTCTAATTTGCAGATTAAAATTATCATGGCTGCATATTATTGGTGAATACCGGTAAACTTATTTTAATTTTACGCTCCTTTTATATGCAAATGAAATCTGATTTAACAGGTAAATATACTATTTCCACCAAACAAATTGAATATGTTTGTGTGCTTACTTTTATAGTAGTGCTTGGTAGAATGCAAATGCAATTCTGTTATAACAGGTATATCTAAAAATAGCAACGGTTGAACTTGAGTGTACATAAAATTTGCAGTTAAATAGCAGCTTGTTTACTTAATTAAAGCCAGCTGTTCATTGTAAATTAGTCTGCAGACTAATTTGCTATGAATAGTTTACCTTAATTAATTAACGTAGCCACGTTTAAATGCACTTTTATGTACATAAATGTCTACTCCTACATCATGTTTGAAAATATCATTTGTATGTAATTTATGAATGCTTTTACGGCTTAATTTTGAAATTTGTCTCTAATGATTTCTCCTTAAAATATTGACATTGGTGAAGCTTTAACGTAGGACGCCGACAATATTATTTTAGAATCAACACCTAGCAATTTCGTAAACTATTTATTAGAAAATCGCGTGTCGAAGATGATATATTACGAATATCATAACTCATCAATGTTTTATAACAACAGACAAAATGTAAAACAAAACGTTTTTCAAACCCTAAAAATTTCTGTTGCTTAGACCTAATTATATAAATAACAACAAAAATATTTGTTATAATAAAGTAGAAAACGTACCTATATAAAAAACCATAACTATTATTATAGCAGCTTATTACGTGCAATACAGATATACGACTATATATACTACCTGCATGTTTGTTGTGGTTTGTTTAGTATTTTTCTTAATCTTCTTCGGGAATTAAACCACTCATAGTTGTTAAAATCATCTTTATTTACATTTCGATCTATGACTTAGGATCGTTGTCAAAATAATAAAATTTCAAGTTTGACATTTATGAAATAAATTAAAGGCGATTTTGATATATTTGGTTTGGGTACATTAGACGAAAATTTTAAAATTTAGAAAAATCAGTGCCTTCAATTTGTGTTGCGTCCTGGAGCGAATTTTAGGTAGCCAATACGCTGAACGTGAAATCAGTTGATTAGTTTTTATTGTTAAATTTCATATAAATTCAATAACTTTAGTAATATATTCATGGAGGAATTCGAAAAAGATGTAATATTCACACAAGAATTGAAACCACTAATCTGGTGGAGATACGTAGATGATGTGTAAGCTATTTGGTCTCATAATACTGAACTAATTAAAAACTTTGTAGAGTCAATTAACAAAATAGAATCAACTATTAAATTCACATCTAAATTAGAACAACATGGAAAACTTCCATTTTTAGATATTCTAGTCAGCAAAAACGATACAATTAATGCATCGGTATACAGAAAACCAGCGCACACAAATAGGTACTTAAACTTCAATTCAAACCACCCACATTGTGTCAAACGTGACAAGAAGTGAAGTAACGTAATTTCCTATCGGACTTACACAAATGTATACAATGATCAGCTGCCCCTGTTCGACAGAACTAGAACTTTCTAATTCTTTTTTTCTTCCAACGGTATTATTTTAAAGGGCTTGCTGAAGACAGTAGTAATACCTGTCTCATGGCTGTTATATACCCTGTTTCGGGGAAATAATAGCTCGTCATATAACGAACCATGGTAAGTAAATAGGTTTTGACGAAAATTTTGTTAAACTCAGTGGCACGAGCAGCAGAAGCGTTTTCTAAATTGCGCAGCGTTATATTTGTGGATGCCGTCGTAAAAATAGATACCGCCAATCTATTACTCTTAAGCAGGTACCTCTATTAAGATTGTATTGCTTTCGTATTAAAACACCCATAAGTTTCTATGGTTAAGTACGTACTTATGTAACCGGATTTATACATTGTGACAGTGTATTTTATAATAATGTTTGCTTTGTAACGTATTGTTGCAAGCTACTAGTAGGCAACCCATCAAACACACAAAACACCGCAAGCACTGTTTATTCTCAAGGGTTCGAGAATTCTTCTAGCAATTACTGGAGGATGAGTCATATCTTTAATTCAGGGTATATATAAGACCACTTATGAATGTAAGAAGTTAGTCTATACTAGAATGTCTAATATAAATTATATCGTTGTAAAGTAAAAGTAGTTGAGCTTTTGGAAGTCCGAGAATATACATAAATGTTATATGCTGTGTCTAATGTACATGCAGCTTGTAGTATACATAAATAGATAGAAGTGTAATAAAAATAGTTGTGTTAGTGTTGTTAATGGACCTATGGTAAAGAAGTTAGTTTAAGAAGATATTAGTGCTTGTAAATTCATTAGTGTGATAGTGCTTCATCGTTAATTGGACTGAAAATATTTATAAATAAGGCATATACTGTTAAGTAGACTTGTGAACAGTGAGTAATAAAGATTTTTATTATTACTTGTTTTAAATTAGAGAAACGCGGTAGCAGTAGCCCGCTTCAGTATTATCTGTGGATGTCATTAAACCACCGGCTCTTCGTTTGTATTTAAATGTATTATAATCAGCTTATTTTTATCTTGACTTTTTGCATTGTAAATTATATCTGTAATTGTTTCCATAGAATTTTTTCCAACGAACGGCGTACAAAAGCTTTCCTAATTTTATGTGAAAAATGCGTAACATTCAAATCAGCTTTACGTTTTTTTAAAATGATTTATAGATTATAGTTAGGATCCAATATGTATTATACAAAAGTAAAACTAGGCTTCTATGTTTTTATGTTTTAGCTGAACTTCATTTAATAGATCCAAAACTGTATTGAAATATCATGCTTCGTGAAAAGTACTATTCATGAAATCGAAGATATACAAGGTACATTAATATTAATTTATCCGTTTAAAAGCAATTTTCCTCTTTTTGCATCCGTTTTCTATTTAACGTAACGCCAATGCTTTACAATGTTTTTAATTAAAAAAGATAAATACAATCACTTGTGCAATATTTTTTAAAAACTTTTTGGTATGTTTTCTTTTATCATTTCTTTACAATGACAATATTATTTTGGTAGAAATTACTAATGATTGCTTTGTATCATTTTATTATCAGATAACAGCTTATAATTGTTTATATAAATTAACTTTTACGTCTAAGGGAACCAAATCAAACTAAGCATTATTTTCAATTTGTTACGTTCCATACGTATACTAACATACTTTGGCTTGTATATAATTTAAAATTTTATACTCAGTACGGTATTTGAGGTTAGTTGAGTGTATTAGCAAAGGCAGCGTTTGTCAATGTAAACGGTAGGTTATTCATCATCCTGTAGAATTTGTGTTAAATATTCAGTTATAAAATTTAGCGTATTTCAAATCTGCAATTATTATTATCGACAGCTAAGATTAAATATGCGCAATTTTTCATTTCAATTAGTACATATAACTATAATTTAAATCTAACAAATTACTCTTTCAATTCTACATTGAAAGCTGGCATCTATTTTATCAAAACACTTGCTTCAGAAAAGATGATAATACATTTAAGAACGGAATTTTTGTTTGTTAAAGCATATCCTGTAGGAAACATTACATGCATTTAGCGACGTGTGTTATAGATGGGTTTCCCGTTATCAGTTGTTAACTTTCGAGTTCCTAATGTGCATTATTGAATTCATTATTCTGATTGTGTTGCTTCCGTTCTTGAAAAAAATTAATTGGTGGTACGTGCAATGTCGGCTGCTCCTTTCTTTTTTCTAAGAAGCTTGCGTTAGTTTGCTGACATGATGTAATCGGTTAGAAGACAAGTATCAGCCCCGAATGGACTCTGTCGATCGCTAACATAGAGCAAACTTAAAAATATTCTTTTTTTTAATACGGTGGATATAATGCCAGCTACTCATGACTGAGGATCTACGAGAATCTCTGTACTATGTTGGGTTTGGTGATACTGAGTACTTTGAAATAACATCAGTACCAGATAATACGGTCGTTGAAACATTCTTGAGGTGCCCTTGGAGGCAAATGCAGAAGGCCCTGCTCAGCTATATGATAAGATTTCCTTTGTTAATGCTTTCAGGTATCGAAATGAATTTTGCTTCGCCAGACGTCGAATTGTGTCTACGGCGACTACTAGCATTAAGGGAGTGCTTATTAACAATACATTCACACTGACTGTTTAGGTTTCTTATTAAGGTTGCTCTCCTGTTTGGGGTATATTTGGTTCAAGAAATTTATGTAGAACCAATCGGGTAAGATCTAATTATTTTGATTTCATGTTAAGAATATGCTAATTACGACTACCGCTTGCATAGTTATGTTTTAGATTTACTTTTATTACATTATCATTTTTTTCAGCTCCAGCTCAAATGCATTTCAGTTGGGAGCAGCTTCAATTGCTGTATCCACTATCATACTAATGTTTCTTTTTCTTTTAAAGAGACGTTGACATTGAGTAACTACTTTTTTTTTTGTTAAGGAATATTCAAATACTATAGTAACTAAAGAACTGAAAACGGTCCACTATATATTTGAAGGATTTTTTTTGTTCTATGATTAAAGGAATGTATTATATTATTTTAGCAGAGATTTTTGTTGTGCTATGTAAATCTTTGGGGATATTTTGGTTGGAGGTTATTATCTCCGTAGGCGGAGTTTTTTTAATAACTTGTTTCTTTGAAGTTTGTGTGACCCACCTCATTCTACGACGCTTTAGCTAGCACGGCATTACTTCTTTTGATTCTCCTTTGTTTTGTAGTGGAACTCTGTGCGGGTTACAGTTATTTTGCTTACTGTACTTTACTTTTTTATTGTCCCCACGGATTACCGTAACAAATTGTAATAAAATTCCATATTTGCTTATTTATCTATAATAAATTTCTATTTCTCCAAATACTAGGAATTATTTTTTTAATAATTTCTTTGGTTATTTCGTAGAAAATGTGTATTAATTTAAACTTTATAATTATAACGTTTGAAGGTGGAACCAATCAATTTCAAGGTTCTTAATTTATTGTCACTTGCCTAACAGGTTTTGTTCACTTAATGCATGTTTGCTTATGTCGTTCTGTTTGTAGCAGGTATGCAACATTGTTTTGAAATATATAGTCGTATATCTGTTTTGCACGTAATGAGCTGCTACAATAATAGTCAAGTTTTTTTTTGTAGATACGTTTTCTACTTTATTTTAACAAATTTTATTGTTGTTGTTCATATAATTGGGTCTAAGCAACAGACATTTTTGGGGTTTTAAAAATGTTTATTTTTTACATTTTGTCTGGTTGTATAAAATATTGATGAGTTATGATAGGCCTAATTTATTATCTTTGACATGCGATTTTCTAACAATTAGTTAACGAAAATGCTAGGTGTTGATTCTAAAATGATATTGTCTGCGTTCTACGTTAAAGCTTCACTAATGTCAATATTTTAAGAAGAAATCATTAGAGACAAATTTCAAAATTAAGCCGTAAAAGCATTCATAAATTGCATACAAATGATACTCTTATAATTCTCAAACATTATGTAGGAGTAGACATTTATGTACATATAATTGCGTTTAAACATGGCTACGTTAATTAATGAAGGTAAACTATTCATAGCAAATTAGTTGCAGACTCTAATTTACAATTAACAGCTCGCTTTAATTAAGTAAACAAGCCGCTTTTTAACTGCAAATTTATGTATACTCAAGTTCAACCGTTGCTATTTTTGGATATACCTGCTATAACGGAATTGCATTTGCGTTCTGTCAAGCACTACTATAAAAGTAAGCATACAAACAAATTCAATTTATTTGGTGGAAACAATATATTTACCTGTTAAATCAGATTTCATGTGCAAATAAAAGGAGCGCACAATTAAAATAAGCTCACCGGTATTCACCATGATAATTTTAATCTGCAAATTAGAAGTTTAAAACCAGCCGCATTAATCTTGAACTCTAATTTAGTGCTTAATCATGGGTTGCTTAGGGTAACGGATCACAAAAAAAGAATAGAAGAACACTACCTACTACGTTTTAATGTATTTTAATGAAATAACTATGATTAAGGCTTATACTACACACGTTTGTGGAAATTAAATATATTCCTTTCCAAACCTAGCAAATTTCAGGGAATTACCGGACAACAATAATTTCAGTACTAAAACAATTTGTCCCTATTGTAAGACGGTGGTTAAAGAAACACCTAAAACTACGCAATTCATCAAAGACTTACGAACCACTTTAACATCTCTATGAATAACTAACTTATTTATAGCATTACATACATACATTCAATCTGTGTTCCGAGTTCCTCTTTGTAGGTGTAAGGTACAGGATAACTTTTTAAATAAAAAGGAGTATAGTTTCTCATGTTGACGGAGTGTTCATATCCCCGAATAAGGCCCGATTGCTCCGAAAATACAGCGCTATAGGCCTCAAGCAAACCAAACAATTGTTTTTTGACTTAATATTATGGATTTTGGACCACCTCTAACATTTCTTCGTCGGAATATTTACGCTTTTTTCATTTCTTAGCGATCCCTCGCCTCTATCCTCACCTCATAAACTCCCGTTTTCAAATCTTCTATGTATACATGTATGTAATGCTATAAATAAGTTATTAATCGAGAGGTAAAAGAGGTTCGTAAGTCTTTGATGAATTGCATAGTTTCAGCTGTTTCTTTAACCACTGTATTACAACAGGGAGAAATTGTTTTAGTACTGAAATTATTGTTGTACGGTAATCCCCTGAAATTTGTTAGGTTTGGAAGGGAATATATTTGATTTCTACAAACGTGTGTAGTATAAATCATAGTTATTTCATTAAAATAAATCAAAACGTAGTAGGTAGTGTTTTTTTATTCTTTTTTTGTGATCCATTACCCATGGCACTATAAATTAGCATTCAATTTAATTGCGGCTGGTTTTAAACTTCTAATTTGCAGATTAAAATTATCATGGCTGCATATTATTGGTGAATACCGGTAAACTTATTTTAATTTTACGCTCCTTTTATATGCAAATGAAATCTGATTTAACAGGTAAATATACTATTTCCACCAAACAAATTGAATATGTTTGTGTGCTTACTTTTATAGTAGTGCTTGGTAGAATGCAAATGCAATTCTGTTATAACAGGTATATCTAAAAATAGCAACGGTTGAACTTGAGTGTACATAAAATTTGCAGTTAAATAGCAGCTTGTTTACTTAATTAAAGCCAGCTGTTCATTGTAAATTAGTCTGCAGACTAATTTGCTATGAATAGTTTACCTTAATTAATTAACGTAGCCACGTTTAAATGCACTTTTATGTACATAAATGTCTACTCCTACATCATGTTTGAAAATATCATTTGTATGTAATTTATGAATGCTTTTACGGCTTAATTTTGAAATTTGTCTCTAATGATTTCTCCTTAAAATATTGACATTGGTGAAGCTTTAACGTAGGACGCCGACAATATTATTTTAGAATCAACACCTAGCAATTTCGTAAACTATTTATTAGAAAATCGCGTGTCGAAGATGATATATTACGAATATCATAACTCATCAATGTTTTATAACAACAGACAAAATGTAAAACAAAACGTTTTTCAAACCCTAAAAATTTCTGTTGCTTAGACCTAATTATATAAATAACAACAAAAATATTTGTTATAATAAAGTAGAAAACGTACCTATATAAAAAACCATAACTATTATTATAGCAGCTTATTACGTGCAATACAGATATACGACTATATATACTACCTGCATGTTTGTTGTGGTTTGTTTAGTATTTTTCTTAATCTTCTTCGGGAATTAAACCACTCATAGTTGTTAAAATCATCTTTATTTACATTTCGATCTATGACTTAGGATCGTTGTCAAAATAATAAAAATTTCAAGTTTGACATTTATGAAATAAATTAAAGGCGATTTTGATATATTTGGTTTGGGTACATTAGACGAAAATTTTAAAATTTAGAAAAATCAGTGCCTTTAATTTGTGTTGCGTCCTGGAGCGAATTTTAGGTAGCCAATACGCTGAACGTGAAATCAGTTGATTAGTTTTTATTGTTAAATTTCATATAAATTCAATAACTTTAGTAATATATTCATGGAGGAATTCGAAAAAGATGTAATATTCACACAAGAATTGAAACCACTAATCTGGTGGAGATACGTAGATGATGTGTAAGCTATTTGGTCTCATAATACTGAACTAATTAAAAACTTTGTAGAGTCAATTAACAAAATAGAATCAACTATTAAATTCACATCTAAATTAGAACAACATGGAAAACTTCCATTTTTAGATATTCTAGTCAGCAAAAACGATACAATTAATGCATCGGTATACAGAAAACCAGCGCACACAAATAGGTACTTAAACTTCCATTCAAACCACCCACATTGTGTCAAACGTGACAAGAAGTGAAGTAACGTAATTTCCTATCGGACTTACACAAATGTATACAATGATCAGCTGCCCCTGTTCGACAGAACTAGAACTTTCTAATTCTTTTTCTTCCAACGGTATTATTTTAAAGGGCTTGCTGAAGACAGTAGTAATACCTGTCTCATGGCTGTTATATACCCTGTTTCGGGGAAATAATAGCTCGTCATATAACGAACCATGGTAAGTAAATAGGTTTTGACGAAAATTTTGTTAAACTCAGTGGCACGAGCAGCAGAAGCGTTTTCTAAATTGCGCAGCGTTATATTTGTGGATGCCGTCGTAAAAATAGATACCGCCAATCTATTACTCTTAAGCAGGTACCTCTATTAAGATTGTATTGCTTTCGTATTAAAACACCCATAAGTTTCTATGGTTAAGTACGTACTTATGTAACCGGATTTATACATTGTGACAGTGTATTTTATAATAATGTTTGCTTTGTAACGTATTGTTGCAAGCTACTAGTAGGCAACCCATCAAACACACAAAACACCGCAAGCACTGTTTATTCTCAAGGGTTCGAGAATTCTTCTAGCAATTACTGGAGGATGAGTCATATCTTTAATTCAGGGTATATATAAGACCACTTATGAATGTAAGAAGTTAGTCTATACTAGAATGTCTAATATAAATTATATCGTTGTAAAGTAAAAGTAGTTGAGCTTTTGGAAGTCCGAGAATATACATAAATGTTATATGCTGTGTCTAATGTACATGCAGCTTGTAGTATACATAAATAGATAGAAGTGTAATAAAAATAGTTGTGTTAGTGTTGTTAATGGACCTATGGTAAAGAAGTTAGTTTAAGAAGATATTAGTGCTTGTAAATTCATTAGTGTGATAGTGCTTCATCGTTAATTGGACTGAAAATATTTATAAATAAGGCATATACTGTTAAGTAGACTTGTGAACAGTGAGTAATAAAGATTTTTATTATTACTTGTTTTTAAATTAGAGAAACGCGGTAGCAGTAGCCCGCTTCAGTATTATCTGTGGATGTCATTAAACCACCGGCTCTTCGTTTGTATTTAAATGTATTATAATCAGCTTATTTTTATCTTGACTTTTGCATTGTAAATTATATCTGTAATTGTTTCCATAGAATTTTTCCAACGAACGGCGTACAAAAGCTTTCCTAATTTTATGTGAAAAATGCGTAACATTCAAATCAGCTTTACGTTTTTTTAAAATGATTTATAGATTATAGTTAGGATCCAATATGTATTATACAAAAGTAAAACTAGGCTTCTATGTTTTTATGTTTTAGCTGAACTTCATTTAATAGATCCAAAACTGTATTGAAATATCATGCTTCGTGAAAAGTACTATTCATGAAATCGAAGATATACAAGGTACATTAATATTAATTTATCCGTTTAAAAGCAATTTTCCTCTTTTTGCATCCGTTTTCTATTTAACGTAACGCCAATGCTTTACAATGTTTTTAATTAAAAAAGATAAATACAATCACTTGTGCAATATTTTTTAAAAACTTTTTGGTATGTTTTCTTTTATCATTTCTTTACAATGACAATATTATTTTGGTAGAAATTACTAATGATTGCTTTGTATCATTTTATTATCAGATAACAGCTTATAATTGTTTATATAAATTAACTTTTACGTCTAAGGGAACCAAATCAAACTAAGCATTATTTTCAATTTGTTACGTTCCATACGTATACTAACATACTTTGGCTTGTATATAATTTAAAATTTTATACTCAGTACGGTATTTGAGGTTAGTTGAGTGTATTAGCAAAGGCAGCGTTTGTCAATGTAAACGGTAGGTTATTCATCATCCTGTAGAATTTGTGTTAAATATTCAGTTATAAAATTTAGCGTATTTCAAATCTGCAATTATTATTATCGACAGCTAAGATTAAATATGCGCAATTTTTCATTTCAATTAGTACATATAACTATAATTTAAATCTAACAAATTACTCTTTCAATTCTACATTGAAAGCTGGCATCTATTTTATCAAAACACTTGCTTCAGAAAAGATGATAATACATTTAAGAACGGAATTTTTGTTTGTTAAAGCATATCCTGTAGGAAACATTACATGCATTTAGCGACGTGTGTTATAGATGGGTTTCCCGTTATCAGTTGTTAACTTTCGAGTTCCTAATGTGCATTATTGAATTCATTATTCTGATTGTGTTGCTTCCGTTCTTGAAAAAAATTAATTGGTGGTACGTGCAATGTCGGCTGCTCCTTTCTTTTTTCTAAGAAGCTTGCGTTAGTTTGCTGACATGATGTAATCGGTTAGAAGACAAGTATCAGCCCCGAATGGACTCTGTCGATCGCTAACATAGAGCAAACTTAAAAATATTCTTTTTTTTAATACGGTGGATATAATGCCAGCTACTCATGACTGAGGATCTACGAGAATCTCTGTACTATGTTGGGTTTGGTGATACTGAGTACTTTGAAATAACATCAGTACCAGATAATACGGTCGTTGAAACATTCTTGAGGTGCCCTTGGAGGCAAATGCAGAAGGCCCTGCTCAGCTATATGATAAGATTTCCTTTGTTAATGCTTTCAGGTATCGAAATGAATTTTGCTTCGCCAGACGTCGAATTGTGTCTACGGCGACTACTAGCATTAAGGAGTGCTTATTAACAATACATTCACACTGACTGTTTAGGTTTCTTATTAAGGTTGCTCTCCTGTTTGGGGTATATTTGGTTCAAGAAATTTATGTAGAACCAATCGGGTAAGATCTAATTATTTTGATTTCATGTTAAGAATATGCTAATTACGACTACCGCTTGCATAGTTATGTTTTAGATTTACTTTTATTACATTATCATTTTTTTCAGCTCCAGCTCAAATGCATTTCAGTTGGGAGCAGCTTCAATTGCTGTATCCACTATCATACTAATGTTTCTTTTTCTTTTAAAGAGACGTTGACATTGAGTAACTACTTTTTTTTTTGTTAAGGAATATTCAAATACTATAGTAACTAAAGAACTGAAAACGGTCCACTATATATTTGAAGGATTTTTTTGTTCTATGATTAAAGGAAGGTATTATATTATTTTAGCAGAGATTTTTGTTGTGCTATGTAAATCTTTGGGGATATTTTGGTTGGAGGTTATTATCTCCGTAGGCGGATTGTTTTTAATAACTTGTTTCTTTGAAGTTTGTGTGACCCACCTCATTCTACGACGCTTTAGCTAGCACGGCATTACTTCTTCTAATTCTCCTTTGTTTTGTAGTGGAACTCTGTGCGGGCTACAGTTATTTTGCTTACTGTACTTTACTTTTCTATTGTCCCCACGGATTACCATAACAAATTGTAATAAAATTCCATATTTGCTTATTTATCTATAATAAATTTCTATTTCTCCAAATACTAGGAATTATTTTTTTAAAAATTTCTTTGGTTATTTTGTAGAAAATGTGTATTAATTTAAACTTTATAATTATAACGTTTGTAGGTGGAACCAATCAATTTCAAGGTTCTTAATCTATTGTCACTGCCTAACAGGTTTTGTTCACTTAATGCATGTTTGCTTATATCGTTCTGTTTGTAGCAGGTATACAACATTGTTTTGAAATATATAGTCGTATATCTGTTTTGCACGTAAAGAGCTGCTACAATAATAGTCATGTTTTTTTTGTAGGTACGTTTTCTACTTTATTTTAACAATTTTTATTGTTGTTGTTCATATAATTGGGTCTAAGCAACAGACATTTTTGGGGTTTTAAAAATGTTTATTTTTTACATTTTGTCTGGTTGTATAAAATATTGATGAGTTATGATAGGCCTAATTTATTATCTTTGACATGAGATTTTCTAACAATTAGTTAACGAAAATGCTAGGTGTTGATTCTAAAATGATATTGTCTGCGTCCTACGTTAAAGCTTCACCAATGTCAATATTTTAAGAAGAAATCATTAGAGACAAATTTCAAAATTAAGCTGTAAAAGCATTCATAAATTGCATACAAATGATACTCTTATAATTCTCAAACATTATGTAGGAGTAGACATTTATGTACATATAATTGTGTTTAAACATGGCTACGTTAATTAATCAAGGTAAACTATTCATAGCAAATTAGTTGCAGACTCTAATTTACAATTAACAGCTCGCTTTAATTAAGTAAACAAGCCGCTTTTTAACTGCAAATTTATGTATACTCAAGTTCAACCGTTGCTATTTTTGGATATACCTGCTATAACGGAATTGCATTTGCGTTCTGTCAAGCACTACTATAAAAGCAAGCATACAAACAAATTCAATTTATTTGGTGGAAACAATATATTTACCTGTTAAATCAGATTTCATGTGCAAATAAAAGGAGCGCACAATTAAAATAAGCTCACCGGTATTCACCAATAATATGCAGTCATGATAATTTTAATCTGCAAATTAGAAGTTTAAAACCAGCCGCATTAATCTTGAACTCTAATTTAGTGCTTAATCATGGGTTGCTTAGGGTAACGGATCACAAAAAAAGAATAGAAGAACACTACCTACTACGTTTTAATGTATTTTAATGAAATAACTATGATTAAGGCTTATACTACACACGTTTGTGGAAATTAAATATATTCCTTTCCAAACCTAGCAAATTTCAGGGAATTACCGGACAACAATAATTTCAGTACTAAAACAATTTGTCCCTATTGTAAGACGGTGGTTAAAGAAACACCTAAAACTACGCAATTCATCAAAGACTTACGAACCACTTTAACATCTCTATGAATAACTAACTTATTTATAGCATTACATACATACATTCAATCTGTGTTCCGAGTTCCTCTTTGTAGGTGTAAGGTACCGGATAACTTTTTAAATAAAAAGGAGTATAGTTTCTCATGTTGACGGAGTGTTCATATCCCCGAATAAGGCCCGATTGCTCCGAAAATACAGCGCTATAGGCCTCAAGCAAACCAAACAATTGTTTTTTTGACTTAATATTATGGATTTTTGGACCACCTCTAACATTTCTTCGTCGGAATATTTACGCTTTTTTCATTTCTTAGCGATCCCTCGCCCTCTATCCTCACCTCATAAACTCCCGTTTTCAAATCTTCTCCCATACCGATTTTACTAAATTTTATTTCCTACTTTATTTCACCACACTCCCAATTAACACATAATTACCAAAATCCATACGCACGCTAAACTGAGTCATCCAGTGGCAACCCAATATTACCTTTCTGATTAATTTTGGAATGACCACACACGCAAACCCAAACATAATTCCGTTGAATTTAAAATCTAAATAAACCTGTTGCTTTACTCGCTGTCCCTTATCCTGCTAGGCGCCATGTATTGTTGCACCTGAAACAGGCAACCGGGAAATTTGTGAATCCCTTTCTAAAAGAATTCCTTACTCACATGGCACATCATCGATCCTGTATCTATTAACACATTAACTTCCAGTGATTGCACTTTAGCCCTTTTTACGGGAAGTGTAATATCCCACACTGTTACCTCTTCCTCTTCTATTAAATCTTCACTGCAATGTATACAATGTGTAGCTACTACTCTGTTCCTTTCTCAGTCTTCCTGGGGTAAATTTTGACCATCGTTATCTTCCCCGATGCTCAATTACTTTGACCTATTATAAGCTCGATTAGAATTACCATAATACGGAGCCCCGATTTCCCTTATTAACCTCGGTCCTGCCTCACGGGACCTCTCGAATGACTACCCGAATAGGCAAATCTTGTAGTGTAATCGACCTCATCGATCCTACGTAGGGGTTACTCCTCTTCCTTGATTGCTTTCACACAAGAACTTAAAATACCCCCACAGATATCGGCCCCAAAATGATTAGCCAAAGTGTGATTGAATTTTCTTCTACTAGAAGTTTTTTTAAATACGCCGCCTCCTTACAGCTCTTCAAAAAAAATCGGTGCGCGTCCCTCTCTCACAGCTACTATATTTAAAATCCTGAAAAACCTTCGGTTTGAGTATCCCAATGTCTATCTAAAAAGTCTGTTTAAAAAAAAATCTCCACATGACCGGCACTTACTCTCACTCTAATCTGCAGCCGAATTTTTAAATTCCTCAAAGCTTTAATCGTTTTTGTTCAGCAACATCTGCCTCTCCAAATAATGATTCCAGGTTGTTGATTAGCATAACCGGATTAGTTTTTCTGTCAGACTTAAATGTTATCAATCCGCCCCAAGTGCTTCCACATACTTAAATATTGGGGACTAAATGTAGTATGCGTGACAAAAACGATCCTATTTTTTCCGAAAAATATTACTCTTTCCGATTCCTTAGTTGTACCCTACCGTACTCACCTTTCCCATTTTTGATGCCTTGAAATAAGTTTTAAAGATATGATTCCTTTCCGAGTATGCCTCAACCCTGCATTGCATTTTTTCTACGTTTAGCTAAAATCTCAAAATTATCATTCAATAATTCATTATTCGTTTTTGAACTTGAATTAATTTTTTTCATTGAACGAGTCAAATTTTTAACCGTTTTCCCGCGTCCCCTTCTGTTTATTGAAGGTTTTTTTATTTCCTATTTCTTCCGGGTTTCGTCATTGTCACAATAACGTCTCTTATAACAAACATTAGCAAAACTTATTTTCAACCCTCTTGTAGTCTCATGATCCTCTAGTCCCATAGGTTGGAACGCAAATGAAACTCGCCCTAACTTATTTGAACACTAATTTACAGGGGTTATTCGTGGGTTGCTTAGGATCATGAAATAACCATGACTAGGGATTATACTGCACACATTTGTGGAAATACAATATATTTCGTTCCAAATCTTGCAACTTACAGGTGATTCTAAAACAATAATAATTTTAGTGCTAAAATAATTTTTCCTATTGAAAGACAGGTTAAACAAAAACCTAAAACTACGCAATTCATCAAAGGTATACGAACTACTTTAACCTCTCTAGGAATAACTCATCCACAGCGATAATTATAACCACACCATCGATTAAACTACTAGTCCTATTAATATTAAAAGTCCGGAAGCAACGCATATTTAACATCCACGGAAAAAGAAAGGTCCACATTATAATTGTCTCGTTTGAGTAAATTGCAATCCCAAAAAAAACCTAGGCTATAGCAATCAGAAACCAAACTATCGGCAAGCCCTTGAAAATACTCTTACCACAGCTCGCAAGTACGTTCAAATTAGGTCAAATAATCTCATGCAATAAACAATGAAAGTACAATACCTACCTGGATATGTTTTCTCAATGGTTGTCGTGGTTATTTTGTAACTAGAGGAAATTTGATTTCCTGGATATAAACAGTACGTAGTTGAACAATATTTACTAGGTAAAATATAACTAATATTTAAACACCACTAATTGCTCCGTTTCCAATTAAACAATCCGCATCCGCACTTCATTTGTAACTCTCCCGATATTATAAATCTCGCGAATGGTAATTGCATGATCTCATACCTTTAGGACCTATCACCACTGTCCGTACCGCTGCGCACTTCAAGACAGGTTAACATCACGTACATCATCCACTTCTTGAAAGCTAGCATTAAGTACACCTAGTAAACTACAACACCTCTATTTTTGGACGCAGTATATTGGAATTCCAATGATAAAATTGATTAGAGGGGGTTTGAGGGAGAGAGTGGTTGGGAGTGAGAAAGGGGGGAAGCAGGGGAGAGAAAAAGAGAGAGAGGCGGAGGTGGGGAGAAATAATAGCACATAAAGAATTAAACAGTATTACCGTGTTGGCCTGGTGCAAGTCATAGGAAAAATTTGCAAAATAAGCATAAGCTGCTGTAACAATTGGAAGCAGGCACAGGAAACCACAATATCCATACAAGCCGTCAAAACTATTACGCTCTGAAAGATTCAGCCATGCCAAAATCCAGTTTCCTGAAGTTGTTAGAAACAATTAATAATATACTAATCTAAAAGTTTATAGAACTAAGTTCCTTATAATGTAGACTTGTCTTGATGCGGTATAACTTTTCAATTTGGGGCCTCTCCTTCTTATTATTTTTTTTAATGGAGTTGCAGGGGGTGTCACCTGTGGCAAGTTTTTGTATGCTGACAACCTCAACTTGTTGCCAATCAAAACATTAGTGGACTGTGAAATACAACAACAGATAATTCACTTGACATATTGCTGCAAGGAATACTCGCTTAGTCGGAATCCTGCTAAATGCCATCTTGTTACATAAGCAAAAAGTTGAGACTTGTTGTATACACTTAATTATTATATCAGGGCTGTATATTCCGTCAGTGCGTAATAAGACTAGAGACCTAAGTTCCGTTCGACTTTGCACTTGCTTTCGCTCCTCATATTAACAAAATAGTAAATTTGTCTTTCAAAATCTTAGGGTTCATTATAAGTGTTGAGCATTTTTGGACATTTGAAGTCTTTACACCAAACATAGTCTAGTTGAACCGGAATATTGTTGTATAATATGATCTCCATTATGTTTGTGCCACACATTCGTACTTAAGTCTCTTCAGTGAAATTTTCTTAAGTTTTTATATCTGGTAATGAAGAACATATACCTAGATTAGGAACACATTCATAAATGCTGTTAGACTAGTTTCGATTATTTGAGTTAGAATCTCGCAGGACTGCAACTGACCTGATTTTCCTTTACGAGTTGCTTCACAATGATGTTCACTCTGTTGAGTTAGCTTCCTGTATCAAATATTTGGTTCCGAGTACTGAATAAAGACGAACATGGTTTTATTTTTACCTACTACCAGAACTAGCATGCTGCGAAAATCGCCCAATTATGAAATGTGCTCAAAATTTAATAATATTAGTAGTCAGTGTGACGTAGACGTCAATTCATGTCAGACTATGTTCGATATAGCCAAAAAACTTCAGTATTATTTATTTATTTATCGTTTTATTTACTTTCTATGTATGTATATTGTTTCTTGCAATTGAAGGTGTAAGTTGTGAAACATAAATTAAATGATATTAAAGAAGTGCATACAAGAACAACCAGAAACGTAAGAGGTCTGCTGCTAAAATTTTGCGATAGAATACTAAAAGCTACTTTGTATTTATTTAAAATATTCCATTATAAAATTTATACAACTTTTATGTGAATAACCCAATCATCCAAGCATTTTCTTCTATCCGGATGTCGATACACTAAGAATTCCATTTTCATAATAATACCGTCATACGCGAAGTTCATTTCCCATATTTGGAAAGTCAGGTCTGTACGGAAGGATAAAGCATTGATTATATTATTTTCTTGGCGATATAATAAATTATTTGCTGTGCTTTTGTTATCCTAATGCAGAATGATGCAATATTTTCGATTTTTTTTGCATACATCTAGCGAAGGTTTAAATTAGCTTTATCACGAGGTTCCAAGACAACAGATGCTTAAATGCAATAGTTTTGTCATCTGGAAGTCATGAACTTTTTCCTTGAAGGGAAAGCTTGTTCCTAACCTGATCACGCAAAGGAAATAACGAAATATCAAATGATTGTTGAGCCATAAGATCTTCTAGGGGAGATGTCTTCTTGAAAGGCACATCTTCAAGTTTTAAAAATTGTTTGAGATTAATGTCGATGCAAGGATCGACTGAAACTAAAAGCGAATGCAAGAAATTTGCCGACATGTAGTTAACAGGTCCATAAAATATACGCCAAATATGGTATTGACAACGACTGGAAAATTGGCATTGCCATCAATTCTACAATTCAATAAAATAATAGAGGTAATGTCAGCACCAAACAGCATCAGAACCGGAACAGTATGTCTCCATTGTTCGTCAGCAAGTTGAATTTCTCTAAATGATACCAACAAGGTTGTACAGATTTAACTAGAAAGTTACCGCAGACAGAAAATAAAACCATAATATTTATTTTTAAATTGTTGTCCGTAGGGACCAAACTATGCTTCTGAATGGTAGAAATTGTACTAAAAATCATACCTATCTATTATGCAAAGGTTGACCCAAACCATAAATTGGAATAGAAGAAGGACGAGCAGACAAACCAATAAATTTACGTCAATCTTCAATTATGAATGATATTCGACTCCTTGTAACAACCAGAGCCCAAATGATGTGAGGTCGATTTTTCTCGTCGAGAATTTATAAAAGTACCGTGCACAATAGAACAAGACGAGTTGTTTCCGCAGAGTCCATAATACTTGTACAAGCATTGCTAGAAGTAGCAGCTTACAATGTCTCTTGACAAACTGGAACATTCCAAGAGGACGACTTCGAAATAGCATCTGAAGATACAAAATGTAGAAGCGAATCATGTTTACTACAATGCCTAGGCGATTATTTCGATTGACACTACAACATAATATGATTAGGTCTAAAATGATTCAAACGTAACCGACAATGTTTAGCTTGTTCATGGCGCTTGGTTGGACAATTTAAGAAACTGCTTACACGAATTCAACGAATGATTGTTCCTGCAAAGAGTGCAAAACGAATTACTTCCTGGGGGAGTAGCAGTTTGTGACAAAAGTTTTGACTTCAAATAATAATTAGAGCGGTCAGGACTTAGTCGACTATACGACCCAGAAGTAGTACATTAAGGCACATACGACTTCAAAAGTTGGCACGTTCGAAGAATTGATGTACAATTTGAATTTTTACGAGTAGCTTTATCAAATTTGCTTAACAAACAATTGATCAGTTCAAAGTCTTAACTATTAAAGTCAAATTGTAATGGTTTTAAATATAGACAGATTTTCTGCAAAATAAGTAACCAAATTTCTAAGATGCTTTGAATTCTTTGTAGTTAGACAAAGATAACTTTATAATAACGACCAATGATGATTGACTAAAAGCCTTCGGTAGAAAGCGTTCGATAGGCTAAAGCATAGTTGGAAGATATCATTAAAATGCCTTTAACAAAATTGGTTGTTTTATTTTTAAGTAAAAGCACCCGATATTGAAACTTTTCATTATTCGTCAAATTAATGTTGTGTCTAGGAGCCTCAAATAAGTCCTAAAATTACACGACTGCTTGAGGTTGCCAAAAAGGTTTTTACCTCTGTTATATACAGTTGTGGTCCCAGAAAATTTACTCGGTAATCTACAGATAAACTCGATGAAGTACTACACCAAAAATCCTGCTTCGTTAAAATATCGAAAACCTCAACTGTACTAACAAAATAGTTGCCGATGAACTCAGTGAGGCGGGTGTTGTAAGTGTTTGAAGAAGGTCCCGGAAAACAATCGGGTGTGAAATATGTCTTTATCAGGAAATATCTTGGACGACGCTTAATCTCGCAGTGTTTCTAGGGAATAGAAGGGAGAACAAGAGGGTATCAAAATCTGAGATCAGGAAAATGATTATCGCTTAAAAATTACCTGAGAAATCATTAAATACACTATTGTCTAAACATAAAACAAACTATAACCATAAGAACACCAAAAATACAATTTAAAAAGACTAGCTGAAGAGAAGGTTTTAAAAATCAACCGTTAAATGATCTAAAGGTTTAATCACGCCTCTACGTCATTGCAAAATAATTTAATACAACCGAACTGTAACTATACCTTCACTTTAAGCGAGAAAAGAAGAAACATAAACATGTCAGTACGTTATTCTATACGATTGTGTTTTCAATAGTATTACACACACGTGTTACTTACAATTACATGACAGTCATCTTTAAGCAACTATTAAAAATAAAACATATCACAAATTTACCTAAGATCTTAACCTAATCACAAAGGTGTACTAAAGGTACGCTTTATTAGTTCATACAATGAATTTCAGATGCTTATTTAACAGCCAACTCTCTCTGGTATAGTTTTAGATGGATTCATATATACCTATTATATCTTTCCATTGATACATCTAACAGAAACAGATCTATATTAGAAGTACCGTTCTCGGTTAGTTTTCTTAAAGTATTAGCGTGGTTGAGAACGATCTGAGATACCCCTAAAAAGTGCTCTAAAGTTTCTTTGGTAAATAACATATAATTCTCATCAAATGTCACCATCTTCACTAAACAATTCTTATTTAAATAAAAATGCAAGTTGTCAAATTTGCATATCTGATTTCGCATGCCAACTTCCATCGTGCGTATAATGTATGAAAGATTTTATGTAAACTTCCTAAACACGTTGAAGGATACATCAAGTACGGTCTGCGAAATGATGTCAACAAATCTGAAAATTATTTTTTAATCGTTGAACTGGTTCAGGCCTATAATTATGATTTCGGAAGAAGATATTGTTATGGCGTATGGTTTTTCAAATAGCAACTTGGTTCACTCTAACTGAATTGCCGCGTTTATACATTTTTACATTTTTCGACTGTTTTTCTAAATCCCTAATTTGCTGTCACTCGTAATTTTTAGTTCCTCCTGGAAATAAACCATCTCAATGTGCTTCTCGTTGTGTTTGTTTACGGTGTCACCTCCAGTAAAAACGTTTTCACACACACTGTATGAGATACTTAAGATGTTCGTTCTAGAAAAAATAATGAATAACAGTTTTTGAATTATACATGTAAATATTAATTTTTTCGACCTTTACAAGCGGATAATATAAAAGGTGTCTTGCAGGTAAAGTTGTTGGATAACAATAGAAAATCGCAGTGTAAATATGCAAGTTTTTAAAATGTTATCTTACCCCGAAATTTTTAAAGGTGGAACATTCTGCAACACTATTACACTTTGAACGATTTTATGTTTTACAAAAATAAATTTGAAATGAACTTTTAGCATCATTTATCCCGTATTTATGCACATAGAGAAAGTATAAGTATGATTTGTTCTTACACTCATCTAATTTAAATCAAATTATTTGAATGCGTATTACCATATTTTGACTAGAATTGTAGGTAAGTACCTTTTACAATTAATACTCAGACGTCATCAACAAAACAATGCAAAGTTGAGGATCATACATTTCACTAAATTTATTTAGAAAATACGTCATTTTGAACTACATTTAAAATAGATTATCAAACCACTTTCTAGCCCACCGTGCAGAATTAATATATATTTTACCTTTTGGTTTAATTATTTGAATGTGGATGCACTAATTGAACATTTTAACAATCCTAGATATTCATAACTATTTTTCGAGTTTTACTCTATTATTGAGTTAAATCTAAATAAAAATGCAGACGTGGTTTCCTGTTAGGTTTTTGAATATTAAAACAATATGAAGGCCTTTGTTGAAGCTAATTTTAAAAACTGTGATAATTGATTTTGGTCCCCCAGAAAATTCTATACTAATTTGATAGGTTACACGATGGGTTTATCTCAAAAGACAAAGCAATGCTGTTAATATGTATATCAGTAAAAATCGTTCAATTTGAAAAAAAAAATCCGAACGATTTGTGAACTAGAGGAAAACACGATAATAATTGAGATCTTACACGAAGGAGTTATATTAAAAATACCGCTAAGACAAATTTTTTATAAAAATTCTAAATGGTGTTGGTGGTTAAACACAAACAGGTAAAACCCACTATAAAACTATTATAAGCGTCACTTTTTCAGTCAAGACTTGTATATAACACCAATTAACATAATAAGGAGCTGCGCACGCTCGGCCGTCAGCATAAAAGGCGAGGAAGCCATGTTCCAGAAGAATAGTCGTCAAAGTATCGTGTAATTGATCAAAATTGCAAGTTAAAAATGGATTTTTCTGGTGTTGACGTTAAAAGTGATGTAAGGGTATCATTAGGCATCGACAAACTGGTAGCTAAGACCACCTATGCGCTTAGTGAATTTACATCAAATTTTCACAACTATAGCGTAGAAGTTAGTTTTGATTTATACGATGGTCTGCAACCAGTCGTACAAATTATCTGCAATAGTAGAATGTGCCAAAATGATGCTATAAAAATGTTCTACTTTAAATGGAGAGAGTTTTGCAATTTTCAATTGGAATTAATAATCATACAATTTACCCAAGAAGCAGCAAACGTAAGATCGAATGGTTTTTCTGGCGGAAATGTTTCAGAAATACAACTGGATCGTGAATTCAGATTGAAACTGATTGCCGAAACATCTAGTTGGCAAATAAATTCCAAGAAGAAAATTTATACAATGGAAATTACGAAAGATCGGAATGTTATTGTGCTACCTGAGTACCAGTGCATCAAACTATTAAATTTGCGAGAATTAATCTGTTATAAAATGGGAGAGTTAAGGTGTAGAAACTTTTCAGAATTTTACGAAAAATTTGTAGGTGATATGAAAAATGTATCTGGAAATACGACGGACGAAGAAAGAGTTCAAACGTTATTAGAGATAGAGAGCCGTGCGAGTATTTCTCTGTCTAATGATTGCAGCAATTTAAATTACTTGACAGTGTTGGAAATTATTAAATGTTACCTCATCTAGTATTTGGAAGATGCGACTGCGAGGCAATCGCTTGCGCAAATGCTTAAACATTTGGCTATCCCAGATTCGCCAGGCTCTGGTAACAACATCGGTTTATAGATGTTATCAATACATGTATATATTTTATTAAAAAACATAATATTTCTTGTTGTCTTTATTTGTATCACCAACATTAGCAAAAATTATTAATAGACTTATTAAACTATCTAGTTTTTATTCTTAGATTTAAAGTGATGTAATCGATAACTGCATTCTTTTTAGCGTCACCAAATATGCGGTTAATACTATAGAAAGTTGTACAGGAATTTTTTCAAAATGAGCAGTAAGGTCGACGGCAATTTTGAATTACGGTAAATAAAATTAATCGCCTCGTAGGAATATTTGAGTTTCACTTGCAAATAATTAACAAAACTGACTTTGTATGAATATTTATTACTAAGTCATTAGACGGCGTTGATAAGCGTATAAGTGGTTTACATTTAACAAATGAGATACAAATTGTTTAAACTAATGAGTCTGCCATGAGTGAATCGTTAAATCTAGTCAAGTATTTGATTTCTTTATTTAAAACAAATTAGACTTTACACAAATTAACCGTACTAGTAAAGCGAAAACCTGATGGTTAAATTTTAGCTGCGTGTATGTTGAGTTGCAAATATTTGGGTACTGAAAAACGCTGAAGTTAAAGGAATTGATCATAATGTTGTAGATAAAGACATTAGTGTACACAATTATAGAGATATAGTAAGTAACAATAGCAAAGCCCTTATGCACACCATGACATGCATACGCAGTCAAAACATATAATTTATACGCAACTTCTAAATAAAATCAGTTTGTCTGGTGACGACAACAAACGTTTCATCAACTGGGAGCACATTCACCTATGCATGAGGGCACAAAGATATAGGATAAGTTTTATTTTACATAGTTTAAGTATGTTAGTTTATATAGTAGCTTTTTGTGTATAGCAGTTTATAAGATTTTGTAGTTTTAAGTTTCAAGTTAAAATTAAATAAACAAACAAAAAATTGAAAGGTTCGGGTTTTTATAGGGGTATAACTGTTTATAAGCTTGAATAAGGCCGTTATTCGAAAATATTAATTGACAATAATTTCTGGGCTGATTATTCTTCTTATTTGTATGCGGATTTACTTGGGGACTGTACCAAATAAACTCGTGGCTGGTGGTATTGCTAAAATAAATAAAAGCACTTCGTTTGGTAATTGAACTGTTTATATTAAATTGAAAGATTGCATTCTATAACTGTATGACAATGTACTTAAAACTTAAACGTATATATCGTTAGCTACATTTTATACTACTTGACACAAGAGCTTGAATAGAACTGCCGCGAGCAACAGAGCGTCACACAGCCGAGAGGCTCTGGCAAATATGAACCTAACAGCCAGGTGGCGTGGCAAGTATGTGTGAATGCAAATTGAAATTTTCTTTAAAAATATTACAACCAATTTCGAACATGCCGCCCGCCTTGAAAGATCTGAGCTTTCAAAAGAAAAACCTTAGAACTAAGAATACAATTACAATTAACAAGATATATACTCATTAACAATAAGATAAAGGGCAAATAAAACTTAATCTAAGCACAACTAAGAATTATCTTGCACACACCGATTTTCCCCTTCTAGGCACTCACGCACTGAGGGAAAAGCACACAATTTTGCGAAGGAGCGCTTTACACTGCCATTTGAAGTTTTGACCGTGGCAACACGAGCAATACCGTCAGCACCAGGGTGAAGCAGAGTCACTCTGCCGAGCTTCCATTGCATAGGAGGCGCGTTGTCATCCTTGATAAGAACTAGCGAGCTCTCTTCGAGTTGAGAGGATGTTTTTCGCCACTTCACACGTTGTTGGAGCTCCGATAAATATTCTTTACTCCATCTTTTCCAGAGGCGTAGATGAAAATTTTGTATCTTATGAAACGTAGACAACCGGGATTCAGCAACTTGTAGCAAGTCTGGGTCCGGCAATGCAGTAGGTGGCCGACCAATAAGGAAATGGGCCGGAGTGAGAGGCTGGAGATCATTGGGATCAGATGACAAAGGTGAAAGAGGACGAGAGTTGAGTGTGGCTTCTACCTGAGACAACAAAGTGCTCATCTCCTCGTATGTTAACAAAGAGTTCCCAATAACCCGCTTTAAATGATATTTGGATGATTTTATACCCGCTTCCCAAAGTCCACCAAAGTGTGGGCTGTATGCAGGTATAAAATGCCAATTTATTCCTTCCATGGCTGTAGAATCAGAAATAGAACTAGCTTGAGTTTTGAAAAATGTATATAATTCTTTCAGTTCGGAGTTCGCGCCAACAAAATTGGTTCCGTTGTCGGAATATACATGTAGTGGTTTGCCACGTCGAGCAACAAACCGCCGGAAGGCCATTAAAAACGTTTCCGTACTTAAGTCAGTCACCAATTCCAGATGCACTGCTTTCGTAGTGAAACAGACAAACAGACTCAAGTAAGATTTAGACGTCTTACATCCACGACCCTTGCAGTCTTTGATTATGAATGGTCCACCATAGTCCACCCCAGTTACGTGAAAAGGAGGACATGGTTGAACACGAGACAAAGGTAGATTGCCCATTATTGGTTCAGTGAGCTTTGGCGAAAACCTAAAGCATCGCAAACACTGATGAACAGTTTTCTTGGCAAGATTTCGACATGAAATAATCCAGTACTTGTCTCTAAGAGAGGACAATAGTACCTGTGGCCCAGCATGTAGTAGTCGCAAGTGTTCGTTGAGAACGATGAGTTTTGCAATTGGGTGTTTACCCGAAAGTAACAATGGAAATTTTTTATCAAATGAAAAATGAGAATTGTGGAGTCGACCACCAACTCTCATCATGCCCTTTGAATCCAGGAAGGGATTAAGCGACAATAGCGATGAAGATTTTAAGAGTTTTCCTCGAGATAATAATTTTAATTCAGAAGAGAATGACTCTTGGGGCGAAAGTTTTACAAGTACAAGAAGAGATTCTTGAGACTCGTCTAATGATAGAGGACCTAGGCAACGACTTGCCTTGGGCTTTAAAAGATTGTTTTGAAACCGAAGGCAATAAGCCGTGACTCGTACTAAACGAGACAAGCTTGAAAAACGATTGAATAAAAATGGTTCTTGTGAATTAACTAGATTGCAACTAGTTTCTCTTTTTATTTCAGGAAGTTCCACGCACGAATGATTTGAATTGGGCCACAAAGACTCATCTTCATGGAGCCATGATGGACCGTGCCACCAAAGACTTGAATCCTTTAATGCCAGAGGGTTTACTCCTCTAGACAGTAAATCCGCAGGATTATGCCTGGTTGGTACATGACCCCATGTACCACGTTCAGTGAGATGCTGTATGTCAGCAACTCTGTTGCATACAAATGTTTTTAATAAATTTGGATTGGTTTTCAACCATCCTAGGACAATAGTAGAGTCAGACCAAAAGAAACAGCGAGTAATCTGCAAGTCTAATGCCTTTAAAACCTGTTTGGAAAGTTTCGCCAAGAGAACAGCTCCACAGAGCTCCAACTTGGGAATGGTTAATGGTTTCAAAGGTGAAACCCTAGATTTCGAACACAGGAGTTTAACGTGATATACGCCGTCCTTGTCCTTAGAACGTAAAAAGGTGCATGCACCATACCCTTGCATGGAAGCATCGCAGAAACCGTGGAACTCAACCTCAGTGTATTGTTCGCACACAGCATGTCGAGGAACCTTCAGGTCATTTAGGCCGATTAGTTCGCTACGATATGAAATCCATTTGAATTTAATCTTGTCAGGAACAGCATCGTCCCAACCCAACTTTTCCAGCCATAGCTGCTGAATGAGAATTTTAGCTCCCAAGGTGCATGGACCAAGGAAACCCAAAGGATCGAAGATTTGGGAAATCTCAGAAAGCATGCTACGCTTTGTAGCTTCTTGTTCAAAGGTATTTGAAATAGTGAACATGAAGTGATCCGACTGAAAAGTCCAAATCATACCTAATGTTTTTGTGTGATCGTGCTCACCGAGCCTAAGAACACCTGGATGAACATCGGAGCTTGGAATTCCTTCCAAGACCTGTGGATTATTGGAAATCCATTTGCGTAACTTGAAACAACCAGAATCTAAAATGGTTTTTAACTTAGAATACAGGATGCGAGCACCTTCAAGCGTGCTAGTACCTGTTAACAAGTCGTCAACATAGAAATCTTCCTTGATTATCTTGGATACATCAGGGAAAGAGTTTGCATGATCATAGCTTAGCTGCGTAAGACTACGAACAGCAAGAAAAGACGCCGAAGCTGTGCCATATGTGACTGTATTTAAGTTGTATGTAGCAATTGAATCTGCAGGAGTGAATCGCCACAGAATCCGTTGTAAGGACCTATGTTCAGGCACCACCTGAACCTGCCTGTACATCTTCTCAACGTCGCCTGCTATAGCAAAAGTATGCTTGCGGAACCGTAGAAGTATTGCAAACAAATCTTGTTGGATGGTTGGTCCAACCATTTGAATGTGGTTCAAAGAATATCCACTAGTGGTCTCTTGTGAACCATTGAAAACAACCCTAAGTTTGGTTGTTAGGCTGTCCTCCTTAAGGACACCATGGTGCGGAAGGTAGTAAGAAATTTCGTTAATCTGGGGATCAGCAATGGACATGTGTCCCAGATCTATATATTCACGCATAAATTGATTGTAACGAGCAGCTAAGTCGGGATTGACTTGCAGTCGCCTTTCCAGTGCAAAGAACCTTTTTTGAGCAATTTGAAATGAATCTCCTAAAACATCCGGGGACTGTTTTAGGGGAAGAGACAATGAACCTACCATCTGAATCTCGATGTGTAGTTTGTACGAAATGTGCTTCACAAGCACTTTCTTCCACTGTAAGAACCTTCTCATCAGGGTAATGTTCGATCTGCCAGAATCTGATAAGTGCATCAGCAGGATTTTCCACAGATGTAAAGTTGCACTGTATATTTTGTGCATAAGTGGTAGTTGGATCCGACACAACCCATCCCAATCTAGTTTTTTGGAGAATTGGGAGGTTTGGGCCTAAGTGAACTTGTCCTATACATAAGACTGTCCAAAAGATAGGCGAACCTATTAAAATGTCGATGGTACCAGATTCACAAAAGGTAGCATCGGATAGTGTTATGTTATTCGGAATGTTGATACTGTTTCGTTCAACATTGAAGCTAGGAGAAACCCCTGTGATTTCTTCTAGAACCAAACATGAAGCATTAAACCTGAACTTTGTGTGGAGCGCCTGAATTGTGACATCACACCGTGCACGTATGTGCGAAGTAGCCTTACTTAGGCCAGAAACAGTGATGTTTGTACCGCGAGTATGAAGTTTCAACCGAGTACATACATCGGAACGAATGAAATTTGATTGTGATCCAGAATCCAGCAGAATTCTGACCTTGTGACATCTTCCATCACTTGAAATAATCTTTGCCATAGCTGTTGGCAGAAGAACTTGAACATCGTTCGAGCAAAAAGCAGAAATAGATTGATTTGGCTCAGCAGAGGTTTCTGCAGAGCTTGCAGGCCCTGGTTGACCTTCGGATTTTGTTTGTTTTTCATGAAGAAGTGTATTGTGTTTAGCGTTGCATTTTCTGCAAGTAAACTTTGAATTACATTGATTTACAAAATGTCCCTTAGAAAGACAATTCAGACAAAGTTGCAGTGAAATGCCTTGGAAATTCTGCCACTTGCAGATAATTTACAGAATTCTGTACATCTATACAAGGCGTGGGCACCTTTGCAGTAACAGCATGAAGGGCCACTAGTAACAAAGGACTTTGAATGTGGCTTCGAAACCTTGGGAGACTTCTCTGGCAACGTAACCTTATTTCGCTTAGACTCGAGGGTGTCTAACAAATTTGCAGTGTTTTTTAAGAATTCTTTGAATTCTAGTAATGTGGGCAACTCTGACCCAGCAGAATTCCTCAAAACTTCCCACTCACGAAAGGTGTGAGGATCTAGTTTTTTGGAAACAACGTAGATTATGAAAAATTCTAGAAGTTGCTTATCAGTAGCCAATGAAGTTAAAGTGGCATAATGTTTGAATAATGCATCATTAATTTGGTGTAACTTGGAAGCAGATTCCTTGTTAACCGGTTCAAGCTCAAGTATGGCCTTGAGATGATTGTAAACCAGCATACGAGGGTCATTGTACCTCTCGCACAGCGCCTTCCACGCCGTTGTGTAACTGGTCGAACTAAAATCCAGCGATTTAATGATTTGTGCCGAGGGTCCGCACAAACTTGATTTCAGATAATGCATACGATGTGTATTTGACAACGAATCATTATCATGAATAAGATTTTTGAAAGTTTCGTAGTATATATATAGTATATATATATATAGTAGAGTTCTCTCCGCTGAATTTAGGAATTGATATCGTTGGTAAACGTATTTGGGGACTAGAATTTCCCGAATGTGACTTAACGCTCGAATTAGGTGAGACAGATCTGCGTTCAGTCTCATTATCATGATGCTGAATAAGATCTTCTGCACGAGACACCACTGAATAATAAGCATCTTCAAAATCAAAATCAGAATCCACACCATCTGGACTTGATTCAATAATTTTGAAGTCTAAATCGTGGAATTCGCTTAATAAAGGCATTATATTGTTAAGCCGCTTGCGTAGTTCAATTAGTTTTGTTGAACTAATCGCTTGACCGCTGTTGCCTTGAATTTGTTCAAAGGAAGTAACATAATTTGTGAATTTAGTAAGTCTGGCTTTTATGTAGCCACGTAATTTAATAAGGGATTCCATTTCACAAATTATTTGAGAAAGGAAATACAATAAAATTATTGCCGTACCAAATGTACGCCACTGGTGAGTAAAGCAGAAAACTATAAGTGAATTTGCTTGTAACAAAGCAATGAAAGTTAAATCGAATTTGTCTGATTGTACCTATACCTTAAGGAACCAATCTCAATTGTATTTATTATTGAAATACGTAATTAGTATAATAATTTAATCAAATTATTACAGCCAGTGAATTGATAAATCGGTGTTATTTATAAACCCACATAACTTAAAAATAATTAAAACACAATATTTTTCTTTATTAAAAATGTCAACATGTGCATTTAAAATATTAAAATTGAAATGAGCAAATTTGTTGCCACAAGTTAGATAAAGAAAGGATGCCCAAACAAAGGATACGACACACCTACCTGTTCTTAAACTTGCAAGGATTGCTGTTGCTAAGCAGGAAGCGGTGTTAACCATCAAATATATCTTTCTCTCTCGCACTCACACGCAAAAGTGGAGTGTTTTGAATTGTAGTGTTGAAACTTGAAAAGATTAGTACAGCTTTTTCATCAAATTCGCATCAAGTAAAGCGTCTTGATCGTTTCCCTAAAACTAGGATTTTGTACAAACCTCGTTTTAATGAAAACGAAGTGAATAATTCTTGCATTCGTCGTATAACTTGAACTCATTAGAGCTTGATGCTGCATTTAATTAACCAGACATGTGATTAATTATCCGAAGCGATGCGTTTTAATTGATTTGTTGTTTAAAATTTGTTAATTAAACATCCGGCTCAAAGGACCATGTTTATAAGCTTGAATAAGGCCGTTATTCTATAACTGTACGACAATGTACTTAAAACTTAAACGTATATATCGTTAGCTACATTTTATACTACTTGACACAAGAGCTTGAATAGAACTGCCGCGAGCAACAGAGCGTCACACAGCCGAGAGGCTCTGGCAAATATAAACCTAACAGCCAGATGGCGTGGCAAGTATGTGTGAATGCAAATTGAAATTTTCTTTAAAAATATTACAACCAATTTCGAACAATAACTTTGTAAGGAGTGGCCCGATTTAAACAATTCAAACGGGGTTAGATTGTCCGAGAAATTAGGATTCAGGTCCAATTAACAGATTACCCAGTGTAAAAGTGAATAGGATGGCGCTTGAGACATAGTGTGCCTGTACGTTGGGTTGCAGACATTTAGGTACTGAGACGCGCTGTCCGTGCATTGTAAAAGTACGAGGCTTTAACAAGGTGTAACTTTGTAAGGGGTGGCCTTATTTAAAATCTATTTACAGTCCTAAAAAATCTAATATTAGTTGATACCAAACAAGATATATTTATCTTAAAAGAACAAAAATAAACTTTTATATGTTCGCTAGAGGGTGTGTGTAAAACGGTAAGGGGTGGTCGGATTTTAAATCTGTTTGCAGATTCAGATTCTGCGTAAAATTTGATGTGTCGCATGGTTAAAAAATTTATAAGGATGGTCGGAAATCGTTACTAGTAAAAAATCTTAAAATTGGGGTACCGCCTTAGGGAGTGATGTTATCTAAAAAATTCCTAGAAATTCAGGTAGCTGAGAAAAATCTAATTTTAATTGATACAAAACGAGATATATTTATCTTAAAAGAAACAAAGATAAACTTTTATATGTTCGCTAGAGGGTATGTGTCTAAAACGGTAAGGGGTGAACGAATTTTAAACATTAACAAGCGACTAGTGCTAATGGGTTTGTAATGAGAAACCCCATTAAAAAGCGATTAGTACTAATGGGTTTTTAATGAGAAAACCCATTAAAAAGCGATTAGTGCTCATGGGTTTTTAATGAGAAACACCATTAAAAAGCGATTAGTGCTAATGAACTTTTAATGAGAAACCCATTAGAAAGCGATTAGTGTTAATGAGTTTTTAATGAGAACACATAATAAAAAGCGATTAGTGGATTGGGCGGATTCACCTGGTCCAGACCCCCCACAAATGACCTACTACCGTAACTTTACCTTTATTTATCACTATAATAATCTCTTGTCATACAAATGGTTTCAAATTGTACTCTCGTATAAATAGTATTACGCTACATACCATACCATAATACTACGAAGTTTGCTTTTAGTATAAACCTTCACCTCTCCATACCTCCACAACTATTAACTTCATCAAAACAATGTCCCAAAGCATTTTTAGGGTTTCGTACCATATAAGGAATAACGGAACTTTTATAAGATCACTCTCGTGTCCGTCCGTCCGTCTGCTTTTCTCGAAAACTATGTATCGTAGGCATTTGAAATTTAGCACACTGCTAGGTCTTTATGGCGCGTACATATATCGACAGTCAGAAAATAGAAAAAAAATATTTTTAAATTAAAATGGCGGGGGGTTATTTCGGTCAAAAGAAAAAATTTTTAATTAATATATCGTGTGAGGTATCATTTGAAAAAGGATTCTAAAAGGCTTCTAAAAATATTTCTTTATAATTTTCGGTCCAGTAGTCTTCATGATATAGCTCAAGATGTGCCAACAATGACCGTCCCCCCTGTTCTCTTACATCCCCAAAGCTAAAATTTTGATTTTAATAGGGATAGTAGCTATTGAGTCATAGATTATCGGAAAACTGCAGGTTTTTTGACAGTGTAATAGTTGGTGGGAAAATTTTTTTAAACGCAGTAATAAACAACGTGTATACTAATGTACCAGTACAATATGGGACAATATATCCATTTTTCAGTTATCACAATTTAAATATACATAAAAAATAAAAATAGCTTAATTTGGTTTATTGATTGCTCACTGTAGTATTGGTACGAAACCTTAATATTTAGAACTCGACTCGCTCTTGGCTAACATTTTTTTTATTTAGAATGTAGCAAGCACTAATTTTATATGTTGCAATCATTGCAATAAATTTCATAGTTTTTTGACGTATTAGAAGTTCAGTTTTTTGTCACGTCGTCCTGCTCCCCCGTTTCAAAACCTGGCGCAGAAAATTCAGGAACGGAAATAATACATAGTAATTTTGAAGAGGAAAAGAAAGCTTCTTACTCTAACCTCAACGGATTTCATGCAGTTCGGGGTATCGCTTCTGATACAAAATGTCACATTTGTTTTTAACATTGCGATACCGACAATCTAAAGAGGATCAATTATAGTATTAAAATGGCAGAAAACTTAGATAATCAGAAGCAGCTGAATACTGTCACAAAATTTATAATCTCTTTATGTTTGTAACTTCCGCACACTTGAAAATCCCATTCAGGAGCCAACAGCAGTAACTTTTGATTCTAGTATAAATTCCTTTATGCTCGTTAGCGGTTATTATTATTAGGCACAAATTGTGAAATCACTTGTTAATTAATCACCTGCTATGGTGTTTAGACGAATAGTGGCAATAACACCGACTGGCAAACTTCCAAAAAGTTTACATGACAAAAGACGATATCATCTAAATTTAAACTTTAAACGATTATTAAAGTTACGTTAATATGTCTGCAGTTTAAAATTTGCTTTTCAATCTACATAAACGCGGTTTCCTTGCTTCAGGATATTAGAAATAATGGACTCGATATCGGCTTTATTTGAATAAAATGCAGAAATTATGTTTTAAAATAGTACTTGGAAATAGAGGGCAGAAGTAGAACGCAAATGCAAATTATTTCAAATGCGTTTTATTTAGTATTCATGCTGTTTACACCGGAATACTATTTCCAAACGATGTGTCATTGATAACGCGGTCATGGTCAGAAGAGTACGCGAATACTGTTCAACAGAAAGTATGTATCTGGGGCATAATTCAATGTTATGGAATATGAACTCATTGAACCAATTATGTTTTTTTGAGGTCCATTATTGCAATTAGTGTGGTAAAACAATGAAATCCCTAGTGACTCCATACGCGGAATTTCTAGTTCCATTTTAAATTTGGCGAGTCTGTGTTGTTCCTAGCTATTTGTAGAGCTTACAATGGTACTGCATAATTCTGTAATAATGATTGAACCCTTGGAATAAACGTCCGTATCGTCGTTCATATTTCATTCATAATTATTTGCAAGTGATTTCAAGAGCGACCTTTATCGCAACAATAGGTGCCTACGCATTTGTATCCATATGCAAATCTGAGAGATGCAAATGGCTTACTCTGGCATTAAATTATGGAAAAATTATTCTGTCCCACTTTTGTAAAGCATTTACTACAAGCTTGTCATTTCGAATAAAAATTGCATCGTCTTGAATTGATCTGATCTGACACAAATATTAAATTTTCCTCTGGTTAGAAAATTATACATTTAGAACATTTTTCAAATTCAATGAGACTACGACAAGCATACACCATTTCTGTATACAAATTTATCTTAGAATGATTGCACAAACATGAAGAGAACTTATAGCTTTCTAGAAACAAATAATTTTGTCTATTTTATAAAAGTAATTCAAACATAGTGAACGAAAATTTAGCTGTTGGTTGTTTTATTGTAGCATGCCAGTTTTCCACTGGTCATGTTTTCGCTATAGAGCAATTCCATCCCTGGATTGAGGTAGTTAAATTTCGTGTAATTACTGATCATCATAGTTTACTTTGGCTAAATAATTTACAAAATCCGTCTGGAAAACTCGCTAGATGGGCCACTCGTTTACGTCAACATACTTTCAATTCATAGCAAAGGTAAACTTCATGTTATCTCTGATTCCTTAAGTCGAGCTGTCCCTAAGCAAAATTCAAATTTAAGTATCTTGAAAATTATATCTGATGATAATGATATTTATTATACCTCATTAAAAAATAAAATTTTAAATTCACCGAATAATTATTCACAATGGAAACTAGAAAATAATCTTATTTACAAATTTATAATAACAAAAAATAACATCAAATACACCGGAATGGAAAATTCTTGTACCAAAAAAACAAAGGCTTGAGGTTATTACTAATTCTCATGATCCTTCAACAGCAGGTCATTTTGGCGCTGCAAAAACCTTAGCTAGAGTACAAGAGTACTATTATTGGCCAAAAATGAAATTAGATATTTTCAGGTATTGCAAAAATTGTCTTATATGTGGAGCTCAAAAACATTCAAATTAAGCACCCACTAGGTGTTATAGGAAAAGAAAAAATAGTAGTTTTTCCTTTTCATACAATAGCTTTGGATTTAATTGGACCTTATCCCCGTTCGAAACAAGGTTATAAATGGCTATTGGTAGTAGCCGACTGGTTTTCAAAATTCACTATACTTTGTCCCTTGCGTAGTGCTCAGGCACATCTTCGAAAAGTTTGTAAAAAAAAATATTTCTCACATATGGTGTCTCACGTTTTCTTATATGTGATAATGGTTTACAATTATCTGGAAATATATTTAAAAATATCTGTAAAAAATACATTGAAAGAATTTGGTACACTACGGTATATTCTCCCCAATGTAATAAATAGAACAATATGCACAGCAATTAGATCGTATATCGATACACATGATAAATGGGATCGAAATTTGGCACAAATTCAATATGCTATAAATTCATCAAAGCATGAAGTAACTGGTTTCTCTCCTAATTTTTTAGTCTTTGGACGACATGTTTCTATTTCTGGAAAATTTTATACCTCATCATATAAACCCTCAGAAGATATTGATATAATATCTGGTGATAGATTAATTTATTCTATCTCTCAACAAAATTTGTTTGATATATTTAAAGAAGTTAGAGCTAAACATCATTCTGCCCATGTAAAAATGTCTAATAGATATAATCTTCGTCGTAGACAAATGTCATTTAATGTAAGTAATACCGTCTGGAGGACAAACAAAGTGTTGTCTAGCGCACCAGATACTTTTTCCGCAAAACTTCCCCTAAATATATCTTATGTACTGTGAACAAAAAATTGTCAAAATTTAGTTTTCAATTTAATAAATCCTGATGTTTGCCATAACAAATAATTGGCACATTAAAGATTTAAAACCCAATACTGAAGTTAATCTAAATTAATTGCAGAAATATTTCTAAGTTATCTTATCTACCTTATCAAATATATATATATATATATATATATATATATATATATATATATATATACTCAAATTTAGACCAGGGTAGAAAATTAATTAACAACATCAAATAATTTTAATCACCGTCTATAAGGAAGCTTTGGGAAAAAGTACGCGTAATTAAAGGCCTACTGTGAAGATTTAAATCATTCAATTAGAATGTAGGATTTGTACAGAATTTTATTAGATAATACGCGTTATTAAAACCGTGGAGCATAAAAATTTATTTGTTTCATTAAAAATAAAGGATTTAAATTATTCACTAGACACTTTCTATAAAAAGAAGCAGAATTAAAATGCTCAACTTGTATGAAATTTAATTGTTCCAAGTACTAAAAATAGCGAGAAATTAGTTGCGAAATTTATAGTAATTAATTCAATTTTTAAGTAACGGTTATTAAACAAAGTGTACAAATAATAATTAATATTTAACGAGTATTCGCTAAAAATTAAAGGGTAGAAGTCAATGCCGTTCATTATTATTTTAATTGGAGTTAATTGAACCATTAGTAATACATAATATGCATAAAAGCTTTTAAAACCCAATAATACCAAATATGAGACGCGTTGCTAGCATACAAATCTATCAAGAAGGTTAAAATACGTAGAATATCCAAATCGTAAAAGTATTACGATTGAACATCTGCGTATTTTTAAATATCAAAGTTCTAATAAATTTGAATAGATAAACATGCAGCTTCTACGTATATTGGAAACGGTCGGATGCTTTAGCACGAAATACAAAACAGCGTTTATTTAAAAGTCACGTCGCGAGTCCACGTGTAGTTTAGACAGCCGATAGTAAAGAATATCGATTTGTACCACTCAGATCAAGGTAGAAACGGATGGATAAACGCGTAAAACAGAGACACTGATAATAAAGGCGTGATTTGTGAAGCTTCACTGGGTTTGCGATTGGTTGAAATAAGTTGCAGATATGAGAGGTGAAAACAACAATTTCTATAGAAAATTAATTAGTTGTTCGCAGACGCGTTGCAAGCCGTGTGAAAATTTCTTAGATTTAACTGGCATGAGTGCAAATTTTGTAGAATCGCTGTGCCGGACTGTCGAAAAGGGAAAAGAGAATGCGAAATTCTAAAAATTGGCCGTTGCGGGACAAATCCGACGTGCAAGCGCGCTATTATATAAACTCGTGTTTATAGGAGTTTGGCTCTCTTAGATTTTCGATTTTTATTCAATACTTTAAAACAGTTTGCTCTTTATTTTTTGCTGTTATACCATACTTCAAGCAGAATACGTGCTACGATACAAGTTATTATGCTTTAGTGCACTTAGAAAAGATAGATAAGGTAATAAGGTCTAGTTATATTTGCGGGTATTACTCTACCAATAATCTAAATTAGTGGCGATAAATAAATACATTTAAATATGCAGCTTTGTTTAGCGTGAACGAATTATCAATGGCTTTGCTATTTTTCGGGAGTGAGTAATCAAATGTTATTCGTAAACGTGATTGGATCCACAAAACAAGATTTAGATATACATAGATGAGTTCCTAAAAAGCCCTGAAACTATTTTATATGAATGGTGGTGTAGAAAAATTTTAAAAGCGGTCAGAATCTGAGGACGTAAAGATAACCTAGTTGGAATGGTGAAATTAGCAAGGACGATGTACATTGAAGCCACGAGTGCAGTAACCTTCAGGTAAATTATACAATTTTGTTCGAGCTTTGATGTTTTGGTGTGTGTTGAATATCTTTATAATTTGTTTGATAAAAAAATGAACAGTAGTGAATTTGTATAAACAACAAATTTTTAATTTTAAGGTAAAATTTTCTTGTTTAAGTAGAAAGAAGTATTTAGCAGTTTATGTTTTGATTATGATGAAAATTTGGGTCTGTCTTTGAGCTCAATTAGACTAACCTGTTTAATTAACGTAAAGGGTGGAGATGCTCCCTTTATTCAGACTTAGGTCTGCACATATTGTAACTTAATTAGTATGCATCCTACCAGGACTTTAATTCTGGATGCATATTAAAAAGATGACAAATTTAAACTTGAAATTTTATGATACTGATATTTATGCTGAAATTTAATTTGGAAATTTTAATGTATTATGAATATTGATGTAAATAGAGTTAACGTTGATGTTTGTGGTAGGAATGTGTTTGTTTTTTTATGAATGAGGATGAAAGTTTTTAACTAGGTGAGCAGCCGAGGCAGAAAGAGTAAAGAGGCGATTATCAGTAGAGATTTAAAAGGGCGAGAATCACAGCAAATCTTGGTGCCCAATTCGAGGGGCTCGAATATTTTTTTACTCTTGTGAGGCTTTTTGTAGGTTTCACAGCAATATATATATATATATATATATATATATATATATATTTGTTTGTTTAGAAATACCTAACCCCCATCTAAAATTTCTTAAAATCTGAAATTTTAGTTTTTTTTTACCTAATCTCTATTTTCCATTGCGCGTGCAAAATTTTACTATGCAGTAAAAATTGTTTAATCTAATTTATAAAAAATTCTGTTATCTCTTATATGTGCATAAAAGAATATATTTGTAAATTTAAAAACTCCCGAGTGGTTTGACTTTCCGAATTTTGACTTTACCGATATTGACTTTTTCTGATTGTGTTTTTTTTACGGACGTTTGATACGCGTAGTTATCACACCACTCGCCTGTAATTTTTACGTTTTAAATTAAATTTTGTTATATACTTCAAAATAGCCTGGTGATATTTTGTCCATGTGCAGTTTAAAAAATATTTCAAATGTTTATATTTTTTTTCAAGTTCTTTCCGGGGTAGTGTAACATGCCAGTTTTTTACTGGTCATGTTCCAGTTTTCGAATTGCCTCCATACGCATTTCCCTCCTTTTACTTGCTTTACGAACTAAAGGAGTTTACTTATCTTTATGCACTGTGTTTTGTAATTTAGAGTATGAATTATATTTAGGTTGTGTTATGCTATCACACGAATTCATAATTTTATTCAAGTAAGAATTTACTTTCTTTTAAAATAAATATATCTTTTATTATATAACAAGTTATTTGAATATTCACTTCAAAAGAAAATGTTATAAAACATAGCCCCAATTTCATTGATAGTTATTTTCCAGTAACACAAGTGAGATGGTTTTGAATCTACATTCTGTAAAAGATTTACCTTGATATTAGTTTCCTCCCTGTATTACCGACCGAGTTATCTTCAATTATCCGCGCATGGCAGATCTCTCTTCAAATCTGTATATGAGCATATCACGCATTTGTTCCTCAATGTGCCTGGCCTTTGCATGGTATGTATTAGTGTCCAGAGTTATACTGAAATATTTAATCAGAAATAATTTAATAGAATCACTTGATGAGATGTAGTATAATCCCGCACCTAGTTTACCCATAGATTGGAGTAATGATGGTAAGGATAGTTATAGATAGAAACCGGTTATAATTTCAACGTACCTCGTGGTAATTTCCTTAACACTTACATGAAAATTGTATTGTACGGAACTTCCGAGAACATGTTTTACCCTCAGAAAGGAATGTCTTACCTTCGGAGAAATTTGTTTTACCTTTCGAGAGGTTTGGTTTTTCTTCTGAGAGGATCGCTTAGACTCAAGTCAGGGTATAAGTTATATGTCGTGATGATACACGATATTTATATCTAGTTAACTTCGCAGTACAATATCTATAATTGTAAACTAAGATTACCTGGAATTTGCCTATCTGGTATTTGCAGTTTTACC
This sequence comes from Platerodrilus igneus, assembly GCA_036346225.1. NCBI lineage: Eukaryota > Metazoa > Arthropoda > Insecta > Coleoptera > Lycidae > Platerodrilus > Platerodrilus igneus. The sequence goes on from JARFIW010000791.1 coordinate 13,576,504, forward strand.
TTCAAAATGATGTAACAAAATTAAGTTAGTGGTTGGTTACCTTTAAAATCTGTATACTTTGGATGGTTGATAGGTTCCTTGCCTGAATCGAACTCAACTACCAACTTTAGTTATGGTTCAAGAACCACCCTTTCGTGTTCCTAATTCTTTACAGTGTTAAGCAGCAGGTATTTTTCTAACAGATATAGTAAGGAAAATATACAGGTATGTGTTTTACAACTAATTTTTCTTATATGATAATGCAAGACAAGTAAAAGTTGAAGTAAGGTTTTGTTACTATTTATGAATAGTAATAGTGTTTTTAATATATTTGTTAAATTTACATTGTCCAGTTTCAACATAACACATGTTTGTATAACTTTAAATCAGGTATTTAATACAACTAAAGTGTCACTCTAGGTTTCATGAAACTGGAGGTTTACGTACTTTTAATGCTAATTGTTTTGCTAAAGCAGTATAAGCTTACTTACGTACCTAACACAAAATGGGTACATAAGTTTTTCTAAAGTATTAATAACTGAGGTACTTCCTCATATTGTTCACTGATAAGAGTATTAACGTAGCTGTATCGGTAAAAGTTTCCTTACAAGTAACTATCATGAAAACATGTTTGTTTGAAGGTTTTCTCAATAATTGTAAAATTTAGAATCATGATAAACAAATTAAACTACATAATTAATCAAATTGTAATTTTTTTTTTTTAATTAATTAAAATTTAATTTTTGTAATATAGCTGAGGTACTTGAGTTATATTCCCTGTTTTTCTTTAACTATTCACATCCCCATATTTATCTCCCTGAGATTTACAAGTCCATGCAGCCTCCGAGACCTATAAAGGTCAATGCCAGCAGCGCCAAAGTATGATTCATGCTTCGTCGTGTATTTACTTTTTCATAACACCGGAAAAAGTAGGTTTCATTATAAAGAGAAAAAACTAATAACCGGTTTGCTGTGGTTGCAAATTATCAGATTGGTGCATTTCTTTTTGCAAAACAACCTACAAGTTATTAAATTATACACAAATTATAGTGTATTAATAACTACAAAGAATTTCCATCCGCCATTTATACTAAAATATCAACAACTAACAACTATCGGTGACTACTTCTAGACTCCGATAGGATAGTAAGGATGGAATTGCCAGACAAAATTTTATAACTAGTCTATAACAACTGAGGTGGAAATGAAACCAGTGACCTACAAGAGCAGCGAACTTTCTAAAAAAGAACTACACCTAATGTTAATCGGAAAGTTGGTCGACAGAAACTAATACGTTTCTTGGTTAATAGTAACAAAATAATTTTGTCTGGCTTAGAAAAATACTTCAAACAGTGAACGAAAATTGTTTCATTTACACCTTAGTTGTCTTTGACTAGTTATAAAATTTGATCTGTCAATGCTTTACTATCCTATCGGAGACTTGAAGGAGTCACCGATAATTAGTTGTTGATATTCAAGTATGGAGGGTGGATGGAAATCCTTTGTACTTATTAACACACCATAGTTCGTGTATAATTTAAGAACTTTGTTGATTGTTTTTCAAAAAGAAATGCACCAGTCTGATGAGCTTCAACCACAGCGAAACCAGTCATTGGGTTTTCTCCTTGTAGAACAACCAACAACTTACTTTTCGTTCACTATGTTTGAATTGTTTTTCTAAACCAAACAAAATTATTTGTTACTATTAAGCAGAAACATTTGTTTGATTTTCACCTTATAACTTACAGTGTGATCCACTGAAAGCAAGATACCTTTATAAAATTTTTACTAGTGTTCCGATTTTGGCAACCCCTTTTTTTATTGTAAACGACAAAAACCGTACTACATGACAAACTGACATATTTTCGTTACAGAGACCAAGGTCTATTGAGTAATGTATTAGAGGCTAAATTAAAGAAAATGTATTAGCAATTTTTTTATGAAACATCTATATACATCAGTGGATTAGGCGCCCTCAACAATTGACATGTACCAGATTCCATTAAAAAATTTTGCATATTAGCAATTCTGAGGAACTAGTAAGGAGGAGTTGCATTTTTGATATGAATTTAATTCATCTCATGAAGCAAACCATGGAACAATACATCAGTAACTAATTTTTATTCGTATCGATATTTAACAAAATTATTGGAACTCAGCAAGCCATTCAAGTTCTTGTTGCTTCCACCCAACCGCCGTTTATTTCAACGCACTTATCATGCTTTTACGTATGTTCGTGATTACTTTTCTGAGTTGTTATGGGTAAGACTTGCACACGCATCAGTTACTCTAGTGCCTAGTTCTTCTGCCGACTGTAGTCTTGAATAAAAAACTGCTTAAGGATACTCCAAAGAAGAAAGTCAAGAGGACTGTTTCGTCCTATACCCCGATTTCCAATTTTTCGTTCAGCCATTTCCTCACACTACTGCGTTATGCATGGGCACCCATCAAATTGAAATTTCAAATTCAGGCGAATCAAAGGTGGTAAGTCGTACACTGTGTGCCGAAGCTCATTCTATAGAAGGTTCAAAAACAGATGCTCATTCTGTTTTTGGGACCAATAATTCTATGAAGTACTCCGTATCATACAGACATTATTTGTGAACACGGTTTTTTTGCCCTTTTGACCGACTTGGGATTTTCAGCAAACCAATACCGTGAATTTTTGAACGACACCACCCCTTTTGTTGTGAACGTCGCTTAATTACCGAACAAATTATTTTTTAAATGTTCCTGTTTTCCAGATATTCTCCCTGGAGCCACAAACAGAATTTCATTCAGCTTTTTTTATCTCCCAGTTCAACAGCATGCACAGATTTAAGTTTAAGTGGTTAAATCTTATTTCTTACAAAGCAGCTTCTAATAGCTTTTTTAGTGATATTTTAGTCTAGACTAGCCGTTCTCAAGCTCGAGTTAGGACTATTGTGAAAATATTCCAATATCCACTCATTATGCCTAGCCTCTTGATCTGGATTATTTCTGGATTTAAGAACATGCCTTGATACACTGCCAGTTTCGTTGTAAACCTGATTTATGCGATGTACATTTAGTGCTGCTGCACACAGCAGGTCTATCGGAATGTCTGTTGCTAAATTCTCTGGCTGCATTTCTTGCCGAAAGAACAATATCGCCAACAAGGCGTACAAGTTCAATTTTGTCTTCTACATTTAATTGTTCTATTACTACACTACTAAATTGTACACTTTTTTTGAATACTTTCGTAGGTTTGGAACGTTTCTATTGTGCAACTCGATTTAGTTTGATTTTGAGAGTATTTTTGTTATTGCTAATATTTAAGCTGCTTACATTGTGTTCCGTCCAATACTGTATATATTCATTTAGTTTCTTTATATTGTTACTATAAAATTTAAGTTTATTTGTTAATGGCAATATCTGCTCTTTTATTTAAATTTGATAAACCCGTTCGCGCTTTCATCTTCAATGCTCTACCTTGTTTGCCATATGTTTGGTGACTGCGTGGCTTAATACAGTCTATTGTCACCGCTTGGACAATAAGTTTTTGTTTTCAGAGGTCAGTCCCCGTTTAGGACTACCTCACCGCTTTATATTATTTTTCGAGTGTAGTAATAAGTGTTCTGGACATCAGGTAAGAATATTGAAGGCCACATTTGCTTAATATCTGATTGGTTATACTCCCGCTTTTCTCGCCTGAGTATCTTTTTATGTACTCAACATTCAATTTTGATCCTTGTCGAGTCGGATGTTAACAGTAGCAGATATTAGTACCATAATTTAAAACATAATTATTAATCATTTAGCAGAAGTCAAGTTTGTGTTGTCTAACGTATTGTCTTGATAATACAAATGTTATATTACTTGAATTGCATTTATTCCCATTAGTTATCGTGTTTGATACAAAGTTCATTACTATGTTTGTATTTACATCTATTTACATTTACCTACGATTATTTAATTTGTGCCTAAATTGATAAAGATTAAAGGCATTTTGCAGTACGAATTTTCTATAAAATTTTTAAGAAAATTTGTGCTTTAGTTATTATTTAAAATGGAAGAGAAACTTAAAAAGTTGAAATTTTTACAATACAGCAGATACAAAGTTTACAAGAAATACAAGAAATTGCGCAATCGGGCGTTTCTAATGAGGATTATCATGATTTATATAAATCGCACCTTAAGCATATAGTTAAATTAGAAGAAGCCTTCTATCAAAGTCACAATAACATTATTTCCTTGATCGCCACGGATGAAAACACGGAAGATTTGTTTGAGGTTGAAGATAAAATCAGAAAAGCGTTTGATTGTTCCTTTTATTTAATTAAGTCAATCAAAATGAAACTTTTTGAACCAAGCGCTGTTGTTTCTGCCGCTCACCCAAAATCAAAAATAAATTTACCTTTGTTGCAGGTCTCCTCCTTTGGCGGCGATTTTTCATTGTTCAGAGGTTTTATTGATTTATACGACTCCCTCATACATACTAACCCAGAATTGTGGCCAATAGACAAATTCACGTATTTAAAATCACTTCTGCAAGGTCCGGCTTTATTCGCCATTAAAAATTTTGATTCAAGTGAAAGTCATTATACACTAGCGTACAATAAACAGCGCAATAAATTTGACAATATTCACCAAATTACGAGTGCGTATTGGGAAAATTTGGACAATGTCTCAAACTGTACTCCGATAACCCCTCTGGTTTACTAAAATTAGTCGACGTTTATACCGATAATTTGGAAGCCTTAAAAAAGTTTGATCTTCCGGTTGAGAAGTGGAGATTTATTTTAGCTCATATGCTGTTAAATAGACTGGGCGTACACACAGCTCGAGGTTTTAAGTTAGAGCATAATACCGCCACCATTCCTACTTATACTGAAATTATTACATTTCTAGACAAAACATGTAAATCCCTAAGCAACTTATCTTTAAACCACAAATCAAACATGAACAAAGTTGTTCACGCGCAAAGTCGACCAGGTTCACCTGCCAGTGTTTCAATGTTATTTCGCACTATCAATCGTCTTCCTAAGTGCCCGTATTGTAAAGTTGAACATTCGCTATATAAATGCCTCGCCGTTTTAGAATTAACCCCTAACCACCGCTATAATTTTGTAAAAAAAAAACGCAAATTTTGCATTAACTGTCTAAGCAGTTCACATACTTTTTCCAAGTGTAAATCGATTATGACTTGCCGTACTTTTCACCAGCGGCATCATACCTTGATACACTTTAACACCCCATTAGAATCGCTTTCAAAAAGTAGTGTTTTTACTAGAGTTTATACCGCCTCGTCTGATAACGCCAAACAAGATATTTACAAGTCATCTGTTCCCATCGCTGTGAGTACCTGCGAATTTCCACCAGTAAATGGTTTGTACTCTGCTTCCAATAATTCCAATGTGATATTATTTAACACGAATACCCAAAAAAGGGTGGTTTTATTGTCTACTGGGCAAATTGAAGTTCGTGATCGTTTCGGTAATTATCAAAAGTTTCGCTGTTTGTTGGATACCGGTAGTATGACTTCATTTATTACTCAACAATATGTTATGCGTTTAGGTTTAAAACCTACCCCATAACCCCTAACCCTTAACGGGCTTGGCTCTATACAGACTGTGGCTATTCACGGCACTGTTTCTGTCTTTATTAAACCAGTGAACAAAATGATTCATTTTTTTAACATTGAGTCAATAGTCCTACCTGAGATTTGTGAAAACCTGCCTACTAGCGTCAACGTCAACCAGTTACCGCCATTACATAACATTCAGTTAGCCGACCCACAGTTTTCAAAACCCGGTCCTATAGTGGCGCGTGCGTATTTTAAAACACGCGTTGTTGTTTAGGGGTTAAAGTATAGATAATGAAATACCAAGTTGTAGCATGCGTATTTGAAAACAAGCTAGGCTTGATGTAGACTTGTGTATGATTATTGAATGAAAGATTAACAGTCTAAATGACCAGCAAAATAGTGGATAATCAGATAATAAATATAACAGATTGGTTTTTAGTAGAATAAATGATAGGATAACTAACCTTGTTGACATGTGGTGTAGTTTCGACTATATTCTTGTTGTTTGAAGTGGTGAAACGGCTTACACTTGATGATGGATTGTCTGTTGATCCAATGTTCACTTATCACGCACTTCAATGTAACATTTATTCACTGATTATGCCTTTTAACGCGACCATATGCACGGCATATCGGAGGACGCGTGTTGATTGCTTGAAGGTTGCTCGAACACTCTCGTTTCTTATCTGTTCCTTGGTTTTAGTTAGTTTTATGTAGGTAGGGATAATGTATAGAAATCGATTAGGTATGCAGGAGTATTTTATGATATATACAAGGGGAATTGTAAATAATGAACGGTTACGGAACATACCGCCCACCAAAAAGCCTCAGTTATATGCCCTTTTTAAAGAAAGGTAAAAGAAATTGAAATTGAAATTGGTTCAATCTTAAATGAAAAATAAAATGAATGTTGTGTAAAATGCAAAAGAAAAAGTAAATTAAAAAATAGCCCTTTAAGCCGGGCAATAGCTTATTATACATTGAAGTATTATTGGTTAGGAAGGATGCATAATTTCACCAGAGGTCGCTTTAATGTACCCTGGTTAGTCTTAACTTCGGCTACTCGAACAATACCGTCGGTGCCCGTAAATGTGTTAATTATTCTGCCCAACTGCCACTGGAGTGGAGGTAAAACAGAATCTTTGATAAGTACAAGTGTACCGTTTAGATTACCAACTAATTTGTTATGGTTATTCCACTTGCATTTTTGATAGAGCTCATGTAAATACTCACTATGCCACCTAGACCAGAAATCTTGGTGCAAACGCTGCACCAATTGCCAACGTGATAAACGATTAATATTTAAATGTGTTACATCATGCATTGGAGGCAAAGTCAGCGGCTCCATTGTTAAAAATGCGCAGGCGTGAGAGATTGTAGATCATTAGGGTCGCTACTTAAACTGCATAGAGGCCGTGAATTAAGGAGCGATTCTATTTGTATTAAGGTTGTGATTAGTTCTTCATAGGTAAGGACCTGGTTTCCAATGATGCGCAAAAGATGTGTCTTTACAGATTTTACTGCGCTCTCCCACAGTCCGCCAAAATGGGGTGCATAAGGGGGGAATAACCATTTGATATTTTCTTGTTCAGCAGCAGTGCGCGTAAGACTGACAAGAATGCGATTAGCTCCGATAAAATTGGTCCCACAATCGCTAAAAATAGTGGAACAGCGCCCGCGCCGAGCAATAAAGCGACGTAAGGCTGCCAGAAAAGAATCGGCTGATAAATCTGATGCAAGTTCAAGATGAACTGCTTTCGTCGAAAAGCATACAAACAAACATATGTATGCCTTAAGGAGTTTTGCTTTTCGAAGATTACTTGATTTTATTGTAAGAGGCCCGGCGTAATCCACACCAACACAACAGAATGGTTTTAATTGGTTTATTCTAAATTGTGGTAAGTCACCCATGGGCGCTATCACCGGTTTGGGGTTAGTTTTAAAACATTGATTACAATTAGATAAGTAATGTCTGATTGCTCGTTTTGAAGAGACAATCCAAAATTGTTGTTGCAAGAGATAAGTGGTGGTGTTAATTCCCGGGTGAAAATATTTTTCATGACTTTGATTGATTAACAACTCTGTAAAACGATGGTTTTTCGGTAATAATGCAGGATGTTTTTCAGAATACGGAAGTGTTGAATGACCTAATCTTCCTCCTACTCGTAAAATACCTGCGGAATCAATGAATTGTGATAATTTTCGAAACGATTTGGAAAGTTTATTTTTAGTTTTAATTAATTGTATTTCCGCTTTAAACGAAGTTGACTGAATATGTTTAGTAATAACGTTAAGTGCTTTCTGGAGCTCCTCTGCAGTCGGAGGCCCTTGCGGACGAATTTTTGAAACAGTTCCAAAGCGAAAACAGTAAGTAATGATACCCTGAATTTTTCTTAACGAAGAAGATTGTATTAAAAGTTTATCTATGAAATGCTCCTCCATTTGAACAATGAGTGCAATTTTCTTGCTTTCAGAGTTTATAATTGATTGTATAGGTTGTCGGATTGGCTCGGTGGGCCAATTCTCGACTGGTAAGCTAAGCCAATCAGGACCCGCCCACCAAAGCGAACATGAAAGAAGATCGTTTGGGAGCAAGCCGCGTGAAGCTGGATCAGCGGAGTTGCATTTGGAATTAACGTACCGCCAAGAAGTAGGCGATATAACTTCTTGTATGTGCGTAACCCGATTTGCAATGAACGTTTTCCATTTATATGGTGGTGATCGGACCCACGCCAAAGCTACCATGGAATCGCTCCATGTGAAGACGTCGGTGATTGCATAATTCTCGCCATATGTAGCAAGAACAAATTGAACTAAATCTGCTAGTAGCACCGCAGCACACAACTCTAACCTCGGTAAGGACAGTCGTTTGATAGGTGCCACCTTTGTTTTCGAAAATACCAATTTACTAGAAATTTCCTCATTGGGAACACAAAATCTGAAGTAAATGACACTAGCGTAACCAACCTCACTAGCATCGCAAAATGCGTGTAGCTGGCAGGAAGCCGAGATGCCATTATTTAGAAATCGTGATATTTTTTAATGAAGATAAGAGTGGGAGCTCATGCCGAAATTGTTGCCATTGAGAACAAACTTCATCGGGTGGTATACTGTCCCAATCTAATCCTAACAGCCACAAATGCTGTATTAGTTTTTTAGCAAAGAGTGACAAAGGATCTAAAAATCCAAGTGGGTCATAAATCTTCGCGATGTCTGATAAGATCGCACGTTTTGTGCATAAAGGGTTTAATGGTTTGACGATAAATGAAAATGTATCATCTGAGGCCTGCCATTGGAGGCCCAGTATCTTGGCACCTACATCCTTTGAAAAATCTTGATTTTGAAACAAACGATGTTCTTCAGGGATATCTTTATGTAGCAATGGATGATTCGAATTCCATTTACGAAGTTGGAATCCGCCGGAATGTAAAAGATCTACTAATTGATGACGTAATGCTATGAGATCATCAATCGTGTCTGATCCACATGCAAAATCATTAACGTAGAGATTTTTATCAATAGCCATTGAGGCAAGAGGATACTTTAAAACTCCTTCGTTTGCTAGTTCTTGAAGTGAACGAATTGCCAGGTAAGAGAAGAAGCTACGCCGTATGTAACCGTGTTCAACTGATATGTTATAGGTGGGTCGTTTGGCGAAAACCTCCATAGAATAACTGATATTTTTTATGATTTTCAAAAATATTTATTTGTCTAAACATTTGCTTTATGTCACAGGTGAAGACGAATTTATGTAAACGAAATCTCATTAAAACTGAAATAATTTCATTTTGTAGTTTAGGTTCTACAAGTTGCGTATCATTTAAAGATACATCATTTGACGTTTTAGCAGACGCATCAAACACCACACGTAATTTAGAATTACCGTTTTCCTCTTTAAATACTGGATGATGCGGAATAAAATAGCAATCAATCTGAAATAGGCGGAGAAATTAATGCAGTCATGTGACCACTTTCTAAATAATCTCGCATAAATTCCGAATATGATTTATGTAATTCGGGCCTTTTAGCAAGTCTGTATTCAAGAGAAATTAGACGTTTCAACGCTATCGCGCGCGAATTTTCAAATTTAGAGGGTGCCGTTTTAAAAGGCAAGTTTACACAAAAGTGACCGTCGATGTCGCGCGTGTGTGTTTTCTTAAAAATTTCATCAGCTGTTTCCTCGTCTTTTGTAATTATGGGTTTTGAAGGCGGTTCTTCAATTTCCCAAAATTGTTTTAAAGTATTATTAATAGAATGTTTGGCAGAGATAAAGAATGATCTTACCGCTGGTAATTGCTGAGTTTGTGGGACTGGACCTATCAGTGTCCAACCAAATATTGTATTGATTGCAGATGGCTGCTGATGCCCGCCATGAATCAAACCTTCGCTTACAACGGAAGGATATACGTCAGCTCCTAAGAGCATGTCTACAGGAGTGGAAATGTGCCAATTAGGATCGTCTAAATGCAATCCTGTTAAGTGTTTCCAATCGCTACGTAACGTGGTGTTAGGTAGGTTGGAACATATATTTGAAAGTATAAATGGCTCTACATTTATTTCAAGGTTTGTATCATAACGTGAACGAATAATACAATTAGTGGCGCCACGATTTGAAGAAGCTTCTGTTTGCGCGAGGTCAAAAATTGGTACTTGTGAAAAGCGACGAGAAAGAGAAAATTTTCGTACGCAGCTGTCACGCAGGAAGCTTGCTTGACTCCCTGGATCAAGTAGTGCGCGTATTTGATGAAAATTGCCAGAGGCGTCTTTTATTTCTACAACCGCGGTAGATAGTAGAACTGTAATACCATTTTCTGAATAACATGAAGATGAAAAAGCATTGGTAGCTACAAAGGCGTGCTCCTCCGCATTATTGTGTGCAACTGTAGGTTGCTGTAAATTATTTGACTGTGAGTCAGATTTAACAGCTGATTGTACCGTTTTTGTAACGTGTAATAACGTGTGGTGGCGTTGATTACAGCTTTTACAAAAAGAACTAGATTTGCAATTTAAGGTGTTATGGTTACTAGGAAGACAATTGATGCACAAATTTGCGTTTTTTGCCGTTCGGTAACGATCAGAAGGCGTCATAGACAAAAACGAATTGCATCTAAAAACGCGATGATTTTGTTGACAAATAATACAGTTTTCGGGTTCTTTTAAACCCGCGAATGTATTAGATTTGTTAACAGAAGCAATGTGAGATGTTACCTTGGGGCGTACACCTTCACTTGCTTGAAAATGTTGATATGTTCCCGTTGCGGGTTTGAAATGTTTTTGCGTACCCATAAAAGGCGCATTAAATGATGTCTAGCAATAGTTTCATATGCTGCACATTGTTTAGATAAAAACATTTTAAGCTATCTAACGTAGGAATTTCATTACTGTTGTTTCCTAACTCAAAACGCTTTCGCGATTGAGGATCAATTTTTTCAAATAGTAAATCTACTAAAATAAAATCCCAAGAGGAAGTATCAAAATTAAGAGTACCAAGAATGGCTAGATTTTCTGAAAAGTTATCTAGCAGTTTACGTAATTCTTTAGGATTTTCCGATCGTATAGGCGGATAATTTTTTATGGCATGCCAATGTGCCGTGGCTTGGCGGCGAATATTGGAGTAGCGCTCAATTAACGCGTCGTATGCGACCCGATATCCACCCGCTGTCAAAGGGATGGATTTAATCAAATTTAAGGGCTCCCCACTCAGTGAACCAATTAAATAATTATGGCGTTCTATGTCAGGTAAAGATAAGTTGTTATGCACTAATGCATTAAACAAATCAATATAACCTTGCCAAGTTTTATAATTACCGCCAAATGTAGTTAACGTAAGCGGCTGTAAACGAATGTTTGGATTTGATTGAAATCCGTTTAACGGCAAAGATGAAGCAACAGTATCATTGCTGGTTTCTCCTGGATTTTTTAAAGATTCATATTTTGTTAAAATAGAAAAATATTGGAAATCAATAGACTTCCGCATATTTTCGTATGTTTCTTTTTCGACTTCAGAGGCTGAAGGAACCAGCAATAGATACGTTTCTGTAATCTGGGAGTATATATCATCCACAAATTTACACTTAATTTTAAACAGGGGTATAAGCGACTTCTCGTCATCCAATGTTTCAGATAGTTCAAATGTCTCCTGTGATTTTAACAATTGCAAGTTTGCAATGTCCGCTCGTTTGGTACTCATTATGAAATAAAGATTTGTTTATAATTTATTTAAGAAATAAAATTCTTTTAACAAAAGTTTCACAAGAGTCGTAAATTTTGTTATCTGAGTTTAAGAAATGTGAATGTCCAGAATTTAACAGGTGCTGGACACTCAAGTTTAGTCGATTGTAGATAAATAAGCACGGCTATTATAATACAATCAAGCATACAACATATGTTTGCAAGGCTATAAACACAACAATAAGAACTTTACTATTTTTAAATTGTTGTAAAATTCGATTGTACGTACGGTAAAGTTAAAAACGACTATATAAATACACGCTGTTTATGCTTGCACTCAAATGGCTGAAATAACACAATAATTGAATTAATCTGAGTATTTAGTATTAATAATTATGCATTCTTTCAAAAACCACTAAAGGGATAAAACAGGCTTGATGTAAAATATGATAGTGTTTTTTTTTAAAATAGAAAATTAGATATGGACTGTAAGTATCTCCTTAGAGGGGTAACAGAATTTAGCTGTCAAAGCGACCAAAAATGGTGCGAGCGTATTTGAAAACACGCGTTGTTGTTTAGGGGTTAAAGTATAGATAATGAAATACCAAGTTGTAGCATGCGTATTTGAAAACAAGCTAGGCTTGGTGTAAACTTGTGTATGATTATTGAATGAAAGATTAACAGTCTAAATGACTAGCAAAATAGTGCATAATCAGATAATAAATATAACAGATTGGTTTTTAGTAGAATAAATGATAGGATAACTAACCTTGTTGACATGTGGTGTAGTTTCGACTATATTCTTGTTGTTTGAAGTGGTGAAACGGCTTACACTTGATGATGGATTGTCTGTTGATCCAATGTTCACTTATCACGCACTTCAATGTAACATTTATTCACTGATTATGCCTTTAAACGCGACCATATGCACGGCATATCGGAGGACGCGTGTTGATTGCTTGAAGGTTGCTCGAACACTCTCGTTTCTTATCTGTTCCTTGGTTTTGGTTAGTTTTATGTAGGTAGGGATAATGTATAGAAATCGATTAGGTATGCAGGAGTATTTTATGATATATACAAGGGGAATTGTAAATAATGAACGGTTACGGAACATATAGATTTATTACTACGGGCCGATGTATTTCCACAAATTCTAATAAATGATCGTGTTCCTGGTGAACACCATATTCCCATAGGCATGAATACTGTTTTCTGATACATTTTAATGGGATCGATTCTCGCGCCAAGCACCACGCAGGTTACCGCTTTACTTTGCTCTACGGACCAAGTACCCTCCCTGGAAAAATTGTTTCCAAATTTTGGGAGGTCGAATCACTTCCCGACGTCGAAATCCTTTCAGCAGCGAAAAAGGAAGCTGAAATTATTTTCAAGGAAACTCTTACGCGAACAAATCAGGGCCGTTATGTAGTTTCTATGCCCTATAAGAATGCTGCTCCCACGTATACCGGAAGCCGCGATTTAGCAACACAAAGATTTCTTTCCTTAGAACGGCGCCTTCTCAAACAGCCCCTTGTATATCAACAATTTATCCGGTGGGCTTTTCTTTTTGTAAAATAACCATCAGTTTACATTGATTTTTGTTCACTATGCTCAAATCGCTTTCCCCATGCCAGGCAAAATTATTCTTCAATTGGAGGCATTAAGCGACCGGGTTATGTGCTTTCCCGTTTTGACGGTCAAAAATTTGAATGAAACTCAAAAAGCTTTATTAGATTTTATATTATTACATGCTGTGGACGATTAACGTCGGTACCTTAAAGACAATGGTTGGCAAATATTACAATCATTAGGTTTTAGCTTAGAAAATAATACAAATGTACCGTATACTGTTGCCAATGGTCAAACTCGTTACAATTTAGGCACTTTATTGGTTCATTTCCAATTAAAACACATAATCAAAATTACAACAGTTTTAGTAGTGCTTTTGTTGTCCCATTCTTTTATATTAGGTACAGATTTTTTGGCAAGTTGTATCAGTAGTTCCAAATTTACGTCGTGATGGTTGGACTTTTCAGATTCCGATGCTAATTTAAATAGCCGTTTGATTGATTGATTGCATCTATAAAACGTTAAACTGATTTATCTCTCGAACGAACTGCTGAAATAGAAAACATCGATAAATTATTTAAAGAAATTCGTAATACACTTGGCTATTACTGCATTGGCAGAACATTAAATTGAAACCAGTTCTAGCCCGATTAAATTACATCATTATCCTGTTTCGTCTATTAGTGCAACGACATATAACTCGTGAGCTATGTAATTTGTTAGCAAACGATATTGTTGAACTCTCAGTCCTTGATCAGCACCCATTTTAATGACCAACAGAAAAGATAATGGTTGCCGTCTTGCGGTTGTCTACCGTCAACTCAAGAAAGTCCTACTCCCGAGCCCGTTCATATCTTCCATTCTAGATCGTTTACGTGACGCTCAATATTTATAATCGTTAGACATAAAATCGGCATATCAATAGGTGCCCATTACTCAAAATTCGCGTCCGCTTTCCGTTTTTGCTATTCATTATATGGGATTATTCCAATTCACGTGTCTCCCCATTGGACTTTCTAATTCTCCTGCAACTCTGCAATGCCCAGTACATAATATTTTCGGGCCTGAATTAGACCACTACGATTTCAACTATTTTAGTGATCTTATAATAGTCACTTCAACGTTTGAAAAATACATGGAGATTTTAAAATAAGTATTTTGACATCTAAAAATTGCTAATCTAACGTTAAAAAAAGGCAAATATCAATTTTGCTGCACCGAATTAAAATATATTGGTTATGTAGTTGACAAATACGGATTCCACGTAGATCCAGAAAAACTGGAGGCAATATATCTCAGATTAATCGTGTCATTCATTTCTCGAAACATGAGGTTCGTCTTAAGACATTTTGTGAGAAAAAAGTAAAGTACTACAGTCTACAGTTCTACACCGTTGTCCAAAAAAATTGATTTTTTATCAAAAAGTTTGGAGACATAACCATGTTTTATCTGATGCTTTCACGCAGTTTACCTCCAAATTAATACCCAAATTTGTGGGTCTCTTTACAAATTCTAATATGGTCTTTCTTTGTGCGAATCCAAACATTCTAATAATGTAGACGTTTGACTTTGGCATGCCAAAGATCTTAAACCCCATCCTACTGATTATTAGTTCAATAATTTCATTCGGATTGCGCTATATAGTGGTCATTTGTTATGCTTCTGGCACACGAATTTTAACTGTAAAGTTTATTTAGATTTTTTGTCTTTCAATTTCTTTTTGTAGGGACCTTTTTCTTCAAGTAAAGGGGGGATTTGTAAGATTTCTATTCTGCAAATCGATTTATTTTGTTTTTGAGAGTGGTTCTATTATTGGCGATGTTTAAGTTGACTACGTTTTCTTTAAATTTGTTTTTTATTTCACGTGAATTTCGAATGTTGTTTAGTTGTTGATTAATAAGTTTTGTAGATAGACGTTTTCCTTATTGAAGGAGTTTCTTTTGTGTTACTCTATTGACCTGGTCGCAACTAATTGTAATAGTTTATGTAATGAGATAAGTTTTAGGTACTGTATTTTGGACACTTTTGTAGAGTAAATGCATTAATGGTACCGATTTTCGGGATTGATTGCCCAGAAATAGCTACATTGTACTTTTGTGACGAACCCTGACCATCCAGGTATGAACACTTTTGTGATATTAATGTTGTTAATTCCTGCTCGTGTTACGATATTTATGGGTGTTACTTCTTTTTTTTCATTTTCTAATGTTACTCGCCATTTCGATATAAGCTGAATGTATGTGGTATTGTATTATGCCATTACTAATTGGAATCATAATCTATGGAGATTGAGAGTACGCATCTGTAATCCTACTGTTGGATTCTGAAGAAAGATTAATGGTTTTATATTACAATTTTTGCATTATTACATGTTTCAATTTAGTTTTCAATGTTTTGGTTATTAATTGATAATATTTATAATTATACGCTTAACGCACTGTAGGGGCTAAGTCCTTGCTTATTTTTATAAAATAGTTATGTGTGAAATTTATTATTTTTTTACAGCCAAAAATTTACAGTTAAAAATTCATTTATTTAAATAATATTTATTAGGTCGACTGTTACGAAGTATGCAAATACGATTGGTATCCTACGCGATTGCACTCGGTTATAATTAAACTGTTTTGTTATTTAAGGCACATCTTAAATTTGAAAAATATTACTTCTTTGTATATAACGAATCTAAACATTTATTTCATTATAAACCATAAATGGGTACTTACAAACTGCGTTTTGGTTATTCACGATGGTTAACTTTTTGAACGATCTAGCTATTTCACTAGATGAGGAAAGTTAAAGCATACTTTCCGTTTGGCGATCCTTCCTGGCGCACTTTCGGACTACTTTATTACGTGCAATGCCTGCGCCCGTGTATTACCGTCCATTGTTTAACTAAATTTTGCATTTCTTATTGTATTCACGGTTATCTGCAAGTTTTTATTAACAAGCATTCAATGATTTTTTAAATTGGAATTATTATTTATTCCACAGAATTCCTATTAGATATTCTGTATGGAGTTGAGTATTTGGAATCTATTCTATGTTGAGAACGTGAAAACCCAGGCTGTTATTAGTACAAGTAAGAGGCAAAAACTGATTTGATTTATCAAAACACTTGGCCTCACATACGTTCGAATAAGAGGTTGTGTAAATATCTTTCTAATATCATGTTTCTTTTTATTAAAGATTTTAATATATTCATTTTGTTTAGGTTTCCTGTTTTTCTTTTTGTGAGACTCGCCCCACTCTACGACTATTCAACTAGCACGGCGATAAATTCTTTCAAATTCATTTCGTTGTTGCGGTATTCGGTACGGGCTTCTTTCCTTGCTTTAGTTGCTTTCGTGCTTGTCCGCACGAAATTACTGAAACATGAAATTTGGCATATCCGTCAAGCTTTATTTATTTAAACTAGTTTTTTTTTTAATTTTTGGCTTTGATTTTTTTCTTAACACTTTGCTAGATTTCCTGAAAACCTGTTCTTCTTATTTAATGGTTGTTTCGATTTTTCTCTGGAAGCCTTTTTTTTTACTAAACATTAGCTCCGTTTTTTGAAACCTTTTACTTTTTTACTTAAACTCGAGTTTCTTGTGCATACATCGTTTTGTCCTGATTAAGACTTTCATCGTCTCCGTTTCATCGTTCTGTTACGCAGAGATTTTCTATACATTTTTGGTTCACTCCGTATTGTCAGAATTGTGCTTTCGCTGGCAAGTCGAGTTTACGAAAACACTAGCACTCTATTGCTATTAGTAGTCCCACTTTCTATTTTCAGGCTCCTATCTATTCCTGTTAGCATTTATAGACACTATTTTTTCGCTCCCACCAATTTTGTGTATTTGGATTTCAATTTTTTTCTTCGGGTAAATTTCCAATCATTCTGTTGGCTGTAATATTCTTTTATTCAGTTAAAATGACTAACTATGAAATGGATACAAATTGTATGCATGGGGATGAACTTGCTTTCGAACTATTGTTTGGAGGAACATCTGTATCGGCTACGGACACCGTCAAACAGATAAGAACATAGCTTTGTTCTACGGCCAACCGGTAATTATTTGAGCAACCCTTGGCTTATTCACTTGATAAAGTTAATCCAGAGGCCGACTTAAAGATTGTTGCTACTCAATTGGAAGAATTGCATGGTAACTTTGGGAACTCTGATTCACCTGTAGCTACCATACGCTCACGACTCATGCACGCACTGAAACTTATGCGCTTCCTTTCTCCTGTAAATTTACCGCTAAGATATATTACCGTAATGTGGCAGGCAACGAAAAACCACCACATTACCTCCCAAGTACACAGCGTACTTAAATTGTAATAAACATGATGGCATTCTCTGGAATAAAAGATTCCGGAGTTAAAATAGTCCTTCATTTGGAACTCCGGGAGGGGACTATTTCGGAGGATGCCATCGGAAAGTGCATAATAAGAGTTGGGAACATTTTGCGAGTTGGAGCGTGGAATGTTAAAAGTATGAAGCAAGTAGGCAAGCTAGAGAACCTGAAAATTGAAATAATAGGTTAGCACGAGATATGGTAGGGATCAGCGAAGTTCAGTGGCCAGGGTGGAAGATTTTTGGAGTGGAGACTTCAGGGTAATTCATACAGGAGCATAGGAAGGAAATTTGGGTGTGGGGATAGTTATGCGGAAAAAGATAGGATACTGTGTAGAAAATTACTTACAAAAGAACGAAAGAGTACCCATGGTTAGATTAGAATCTAAACCGGTAAACACAGTAATAATACAAGTATACATGCTAACCTCTACCTAGATTAACGAAGAGGTAAAATCGAACTACAAAGATATCGAAGACATACTAAGATACGTAAAAGGACATGAAAATATAATGTGAGGGTAGGGAAGCAGCGGTAGTGGGTTTATTTAGTTTAGGCACAAGAAACGGCATGGGAATTCGTTGGTAGAATTTTGCGACAAGAACAATTTAATCATCACAGACACATTATTTCAACATCATGCTAGAAGACGATATACGTGGAAGATGTCAGGAGATATAGGAAGATATCAAATAGATTACATTCTTGTTAGACAACGGTTTAGAAACCAAGTAAGAAACTGTAAAAGCTACCTAGAAGCAGATATGGACTCTGACCACAACATCGTAATTATGAAAGCCGCACTTAAATTTAAAAATTTGAAAATGAAACGGAAAAAGGCACCTTGACTTTGAGAAACTAAAAGATAAAGATATTCAAGAAAGATTCGAAAAAAGTCAAATGAATTGTTAAAAGATATTGGAAAAATATCTTATACTAAGGAAGTAGAAACAGAATGGAATAACATTACATCCAGCTTAGACATGGCGTCCAGAGATTTTCTGGAGTATACACAAAAGGAAAATACGGTACCATGCATAACAAAGGATATCCTGAATTTAACAGAAGAAAGACGAAGTTACAAAGATAACGCAGACGAAAGAGGAAAACAGAGATACAAACCCATAAAATAGGAAATTATTCGCAAATGCAGGAAAGCTAAAGAACAATGTGTAACGGGCAATTTTTAATAGTTAACGTTTTTCCGCTTTACCAAATTTGTAAATACATTTCTGCAACTACTATCTCTAGGTTTTATATTTATTAACTCGTGGGTATTACTTTAAAAGGTAGATTAATTTGAAGATTGATTTTCATTAATAAATAAATTGCAATGAATTGTAAATTGGATCGTTCTTGTCTAACCGCTGTAATTAATGAGTAGATATGATTGCTGCTTTCATATAAATGTTGTTCCTTATGTGGATATACAAGTCTAGATAAGAAGAGTCGATAAGCGGTTGTAATAGCAAGCAGTTTGTGTTTGGTTCCGATATTACGTTCAAGATGCTGTTTCCTTGTTGCTTTAATGATTGTGTTTTGAGTTGTAGTTTGTTCCTCGTTTCTATAGATTGTTTTACGTTGAGAAGACCGTTTTTACTGTTTGCTTTTGCTTTGAAGAGAGTGTGGAAAAATGCGATGTTGTTTGTTGAACCCAAGCTCGTTTTTCACTAAATAAACTGTGATAAAATACAAAGAACGGTTTTATATCTACAGATGAGCGGTTGTTAGTTTCGTGCTTGGTTTACATTTATTAATTACGGGAAGAATTCTGTTTGTTTGCTTTGAAACTAGTGAGAAGGAATGCGGGATAAATTTTTAAATTGTTCATTAACAAACACGGCACGATTTTAGTTGTTATTCTTGTGGCAAAAAAGTGTATTTTAACTGTAGAATGTGTTTACTCGACCGCACGGGTTTTAAGGTCATTGACTGACGGTTTTACTTAGTGATACGCGTGGCTTTTACTAATTGTTTTTGTTGCTGTGATACTATAGTTTCTGAATTTTCTAACCCCAAAGAATCTACAACAGACCAGTGCTTGCGCAAATTTCGTTATTTGCGAAATAGAACAGAGTACCGGCTTACAAAGGTATTGATTGAAGTTTCGCACTGCGTATTGGGATGTTTATGAAAATAATATACATCTGGTCCCAGTTGAAATTAAACTAGTGCTACAGAGTATTTCGAAATTATTGTCTTAGGAAATAAAATTTATCAAGGCTACATCGTTCCGACGCGTGATATTGTCTGCTGCTAACCCCAGTGAAATACGTAGGTGTGATTAGTGTAGCGTGTGATTAGTTCCATCAACACCCTCACAGTCAAGGGTGAAGTGCTTCGCTAGTGCAGGACCTCGTGAATCCCACACTTCAGTTGCAAGGAGGCGTTGCGGAAGGACTTTTTGTAAGTTGAACTATTTCTTACTTGTTATTGCTTTAAATATGTATCCGTTTGTTTTGCCGTATCTTCGTCGTTCTGATACCTTTCCCAATAGACTTGCCTGCGATTAAGAAAAAAAAAGAAAGAAAAAAAAATCAATACTGCTGAATTACTCATATCAATTGTGTCTTATCTATTTATCTTTTTTTTAATATTTTATCTGATTTATGTTTAATTGGTGTGTGAGGAAACGTTTCTGCTACTCCCCAATATTACCTCACTTTGTACTAAATAATTTTGTATTGCTTTTACCGTTGTTATATTATATAGATTATCTAAACAGTTTCTTTTTTTTCATTCTACATAGTACTGAATAACTTAGACTTTTCATTACTGCTATGCTTTTTCTTTATTTCAGGTTTGCAGGACTAATCTTTTTTATTGCAGGTTTACTATTCTAATTTCTTTTATTGCAGGTACTGTCGCTAACTCCTTACCGCCGCATACATCATAGATCAGTCTGCTTTCTGCAACCCCCCCTACTCTCCGATTGAGCCGAGTCATTGCTTTGACTTTCTTTGTGTTACGTAGCATAAATTTGGCGCCCAACGCGGTGCCACGAAAAAAAACGTAGCAAATGGATCGATGAAAAGTGCAAAAAGGTATAAACTAAGATGGCAATAGGAAAGGCAGATGAAGCATACAAACTAATTAGAATCAATTTTAGTGATATAAAACCGTATAGCAAAAATATAAAGGACGCGGGAGGAAACGTTATTATAGAAAATGTAGAGAAAGTGGGTAGATGGCAAGAATATATAGGAAATTTATATGCAGGAGAGGAACTAACAGCATTGGAACAGGAATCGGACATTGAAAATGATGACTTGGGCTATCCTATACTTAGAGATGAGTTTGAATTAGCATTAAAGGGTCTGAAAAATGGTAAGGCGCCGGGTACGGATAAGGTGCGAGCAGAAACTCTAAAAGCCGCTGGACAAGCAGTAACAGAACGTCTTTTCCAACTTGTAAGCTATATGTACGAGACAGGCAAGATACCCAAAGATTTCAAACGTACCATCATAGTAACTATATAAAAAAAAAGGACGAGGATAGAAGTGAAAATTTTTTAACAATAAGTTTGACAGCACACGTGTCAAAAATATTAACTAGAATTGTACAAAGACGAATAGAAAAACGGGCTGAAGAAATACTAGGAGAAGATCAATTTGGGTTTAGGCGAAACAGGAGAACACGGGAAGCTATTTTAGTTCTGTGAGTGATAATGGAGAAAAGAATAGAAAAAGGGGAAAGTGTGTATATGAGGTTTGTAGATCTGGAAAAAGCATTCGACAATGTAAAATGGAAAAAAATGTACGAAGTACTCAAAAAGATTGAAATGAGTTATAGAGATAGACGAATAGTACATAGCTTATACAAAGAGCAAACAGCAGTAATAGAATTAGAGCAGGAACGTAGAGAAGTAAACATTAGGAAAAGGGTGAGACAGGGATGTACCCTATCCCCATTAATTTTTAACTTATACATTGAAGAGGCAATGAATACTATCAAATGCAGTACACATTTTAAACTACTGTGCAGGTACAAAAAAATTAATATGCTTAGAATTGCAGATGATATAGCGGTATTAGCATCTAACAGAGAAGAGATAGAAGTTGCCCTTAATGAAATAGAAATTTAAAAAAAAATAAAGTCCTTGTATGCAAAGGTGGGGAAAATAAATCTAATACAAGAATACAAATTGCCAACAAGAACTTACAAGAGGTTAAGGATTTCTGCTACCCAGGAAGCCAAGTAACGCAAGATGAAAAAGCACAAGGTCGTGATACATTTAACAAGACAAAGCAACTACTGTGTTCAAAGACAACAAATATAGAAACAAGGAAAAGATTGCTTAAAACAAACGTGTGGAGCACAGCACTGTACCGTTGTGAAGCCTGGACAGTAGGTGAAGCGGACAAAAAAAGGTAGATGCTATTAAAATGTAGTGCTACAAACGAATGCTGAAGATATCATGGTCAGACAAGGTTAAGAACAAAGATGTAATAAGATTGTTGGGGAAAAAATGAAATATGTGGAAAACGGTAAATAATAGGAAAGGTAGGATGGCCTTATACTACAGCATGAAGGAATAGTGCGGAATACATTAGAAGCAGAGATAGCAAAAAAAGGAGAAGTAGAGGTAGACCTATTGCGCACAGATAGTGAAAGATGTAGGCTGTAGGAATTTCAGGAAAATGTGTAGACTAGCTCAGAATAGAAATCAATGGAAGTACACATCGAACCAGTCCCAAGAAGGATAAACTAATGTTGAGAAAAATAAATGTACTTAAACATGATGATTATTATAAGAAGCTACTGGTATTGGTTGTGCAATACTTTCGAATAATGTTAATTGTGTGGAAGAATATACCGGAAAACTATTCATTCGGCAAATGACTAAGTGATAGGGAATCTTGGCAGCCACAGGCTGTTTAACCCCCTTCACATACCACTGAATCTCAGTGAAATAGGGCATATGATTAGAAAACAGTAGAAGGGGAACCGAGCTGTATATAGGCGGTGGGGGAGTTTCAGGGAACTGCGTAGGCTAGCTCAGAATATAAATAAGTAGAGGTATGTGTCTAACCAGTTTTGAGACGGTAAACCTAATGACGAAAGAAATAAGCGTAGATAAATCTGATGATTATTATAAACAACTACAGGTGATAGTTGTAAAATATCTGCAAATAATGCTGACTGTGCAAAAAGATGTATTGGAAAAGATATTAAATCGGCACATTTTCAAGTGCTGGGGAACTTGGCAGTCAGTGGCTGCTTACCCTCCTTCACAACCGCTGAATGTCGGAGAAATAGAGTATATAATTGTAAAACAATAGAAGGGGACCGAACTGCATCTAACAAGAAAGAAGAGCACCTATGATCAAAGACAACAAACATAGAAACAAGAAGAAAATTGTTGAAAGCATATGTGTGGAGCGCAGCACAGTATGTCTATGAAATACCGGCAGTAGGAGAAGCAGACAGAAAACCGATAGCAGACTTTTAGGGATGGACACGAACCGAACAGGTTCAAGGTTCGGTTCGAGGTTCGGTTCGATTTTTTGAACCGAACCAAACTGAACCGGACATTTTATTTTCGAACCGAACCTCGAACCGGACCGGCAAATTTTCTAACCGAACCGAACCTACCTCAAGGTTCGGTCCGTTTCGGTTCGAAAGGTTCAATTTTTTAAATAAAAATTTAGTTTAAAAATTCAATTTTTACTAAACACATATCAATTTTAATTTTTCCCAAATGCACATTTTAAAAATCTCTAGTCGCAAGCATATAAGAAATAGAACGATTTTCTAATGTACATGGTCATCGAGTTTTAAGCCAATAGGTAAAAAATGTAATAGGTATTAATTAGTGTTACATATCTAATAAATTTTGTCATCGAGGCACGTTTGTAGATCAAAAAATTCTAGATTAGTTTGATTTGTTTAATGCTCCTTATTTCAAATTGTTGTTTGTTTATAACTAGTATTAGATATTAAAGAAACTCGAAATGTTTTGAAAATTTGGTTGTAAAAACAAGCTTATTTATTTAATGAACAAAAGTCGTGTTGAAAACCGTCTTAAACATATACAAGACGAGGTTACGATCTAAAGACTACAGAAGTTTTCAGAATAAACGAAACAATTTAATTCTTAATTAAGTACGTATTACTAATCCATCATTTAAAATTTTTTACTTCTGTATGAAAACCAGCTTTTTATTAATATTAAAAAATGTGACCTTGTAGCAAAAACTAATCTGCTTTTCTTTTGTACATAATCGCTCAACAATTGGTGTTACAAAACGCATGGTACCATAATATTTACTGTTTATTTAGTGTGGCCATTGCCACCAACGTCTTTAGAAGTAGCCGGTACTCCAGAAGAATGACCCCGAACTTTCTCTCAAAACCAAGGATTGAAGTTTATGACTCATGGCGGTATAAACTTTTCAATCATTGCCAACATAAAATAACACAGTATAATGCAAATATTATGAAAAACGTAAATGCAATTTGAGAACCATCTGATATGGCCTTTTAAAAGAAATAATAATAATAATAATAAAGATAAACTGACAAACAGCTTTTTGTTTGTACTGTATAAGAAATCAGCAACACCTTATCGTCTTGATACTCTTTATATACTAACTAAAACTAAAATAAAAGTGATCACAAAGATCGTGTGATATGGTTCTTGCACGGTAAAATGACATTAGTAAAAATTATCAATTATTAACACATCCTAAATTTTAGAGGTGACTTTCACTATTAACCTAATTGTAATTACGCTTTGTTTACGACAGTACATATTGAAAAATCAAACCTGGACAAATGGTATTAATATGATTTATGCTACAAAAATCTAAAGCAAATTAATGTTGGGTTTATTTGAAAGTAGCAACTACTGAACGTAAAAACTACATTAAACATATAAATTGTTGTAGTTGAACGCACTAGTTGTTTAAAATATCAAAACGCCGAACCGGTTCGATTCGGTTCGAGGTTCGGTTCGTTTTTTTCGAACCGAACCTAACCGGAATATATTTTTTCGAACCGAACCTCGAACCGAACCTGAGTAAAAAGTTTTCGAACCGAACCGAACCTAGGGCAAGGTTCCGTTCGGTTCGGTTCGAATCCATCACTACAGACTTTTGAAATGTTGTGCTTCAGATGTATGAGGATGATAGCATGGACAGACAAAGTTAATAACAAATAGGTTATAAAAATAGTAGAGGAATAAAGATATCTGTGGAAAAAAATATAGGAGAAAAAGACGGGCAGAATACGTTCTAAGACATTTTTGGGGAATAGTATGGGATATATTACTAGTAGAGATAGGAAAAAGTAGGTAGATGTAGACGTAGATCAGATAGGGATAGGTGCAGACTGTGCACATTTCAGGGAAATGTGTAGGTTAGTTCAGAATAGAAAACAATGAGGGTACGCGGCTAACCAGTTTCAGAACTGAAGATCTATTGATGATGATAGTTTACGTTTTTAACTTTGCTGCATATTTTCTATATTTCTTAGTTTACTTGAGAATGAATACATTGATATTCGAAACTATAGTCGTAAAATAAAAAGGAAACTATAGAATTACATGGTTATTGTATGAATTTAGTTTAAAGTTTTTCTACATTTCAAATCATTAGTTAAAACCCATTGCTAGTACGATCTACGCATACCATTTTACATGTCCTTATGATTTATTCCATTTTAAAACAACTAGTTTATTCCGTTTCTGTAAACCCTGAAAGCTTTCATATACAAACACTTTTCCATTTGTTAACCAATGATAGCAGAATGACATACAAACAAACGCATGAAATGATGTAGTTTTTGTATTATTATTATACTGTTATGATTTAGAGCTTTACCTACGAAACACATCATAAAGCTTACTTTTTTAAATAACCTAAAGCTTGTGTAAGCTGAAGGTAGTTACACTAAACAAGGGTTGGACATAATATATTTTTATGATGTCCATTAATTTTCCGCAGCAATTGCTCTTCATAATGTTGGCGTATTCCCAGTGCAATAAAAAACATTGTATGCGTGCTCTTAGCGCTGTATAAGTATTATAGAGATTACTACGACTATTAGGATATTACAAATTGCTACATACTAAGCTCTCTTAAGCTTTGTGCAATCCATAATATTTATACAACCACTTTCGAAACTTCTGTTACACTACTGCAAGAAAATTTTGAAAAACTTTGAGTGAAATTTGCAGTTACAATAATTTTACAACAATGAGAAACATTTTTTGGGAACTAGAATTACTACACTTTATCTTTTGAATACAACGCAATTCAAGTTCAATTCGAAATATGAACAAAGGATTTTGTTTCCCTAGTATATATGGAAATCCGTAGACGAATACTACAAGGAATTTACATAGTAGTAAGTCATTCCACTCGAGACAGGTTGTTTAGCTAACCCTTTACTTCTTTAAGCAAATGGATATTCGACCAGTTTATTAGCAAGACAAAACAAATTTGCGTACCACGATTGAAGCACTTGTAGATATTATCTTTAGCAGACTGGCATAGTTCCAAGCAAACCAACCTGAATAATAGTTCAGTGTACATGATACGCCAGTTTCAAACAAGTCACAAGTTGAATAAATTGAACACACTCGATGCAGGCTGGATTTTTGCGACCCTAGAAACTTTCGATGCAATTCCATAATCTGCAGTATAGATTTACGATCTCGGCATTCATTACTCGTGCTGGTATCCAAGAAATTGTACTTCCACTATATAGACTACATGACCCTTCCTATACTGCTATGGCGTGTCTATCTTGGGATTGATAGATACATTTAAACAGAAAGCTGTTACTTAGTATACAGTGTAACTAGAGAAAATGGACCGGTTGATAACCACTACCGATACCTTCCTACCACATCCCATATGCCATCTCATCCCGCTTCCTCCCTCCTCCTACCCCCACTTCCGATCAACTTCCTACCTACCACATCTCACCTCCCACCTCACTGACCCATTGAGTCTCAACAACCATACTGATTGCAACTGTGATCCCTTTTCGATACAATTTGTATACTTACTCTGTATATTTCTATTAACAAGCATCAATAAGTCACGCAGTTCCCAAAAGGTACATCTGAGCAACTCGGGGATTCCTCGACGGCTTACGTGAAGCAATTTGCCCCCTTGTCTTGTAACTGTAATCAGCTATTTTTATTACGTCACAAGTTTTTCAATTCAGCGTATACCTTACAGATGCTTTATAGAAAAAGTGTTGACGTAAACGGGATTCAAACCCGAGCTACCTGCATTCAATGCAGATATTTTAACCGCAAGTCCCAGTTTTAATTTATATTCGAAATTAACTTAAGTGTGCGTCTTACTTTTAATTTAAATATAACAACCTTCAGGATGATTAAGAAACATCTTACAGGTTCGGTTTTAATTTAAAGATTAACTTAAAAGCACCTATACCCATATTTTTGGTCTTCATATTTATAAAGATTTTCTAAACTTGTAAAGCATAAGATCTATCTAGTTTTTTCCTACATAGTACGAATTTACATTACCTTTAGTTTAAGACCATCCTTTATTTATGTACAACTCCGCAAATCTAATGTCTTTTTATTTATAAAGATTTTCTAAACAGCCAAAGTAATACACAGGCAAATTTCTACACAATATAATCATAGCAATATATATATATATATATATATATATATATGTATAGTTTTATATAGCTTACGCTTCCTTTAAATTCATTGATTTATCTGAGCTATTGTTCAAAGTGTATGACCAACCATCCGTTGTTTTGAATATTCTTGGGCTTTTACAGGTTTATCACTGATATTGCCTTATAGAAACGATCCTTTGATCACGTAGGTACTCGTATGTTCTAGTTTGTATTCAATTTATAGCATCTGTTTTTGATGTTACAGGAATTTCTAATTCGCCTTGGCACGTAACTTTACTTATGGCGTTGTTTGTCAAGATAATATTTTGGGATCTGCATTAATTTCATGTAGAAAATCACGTAGACAAAGTGACGTAAGTTAATATATTTCTGTTTACTTTTTTGCGTTCAAAGCCTATTTATTTTGAAGGATGCGTTTCTAATCAAGACTGTATGCTATCTACTTTCATTATCACTTGTTTAATGTGAATTGTATTATCTAGGTTTTTCCTGCATTTAACGCGTATTAATTTATAATTTATGAACATTTTTGATTTAGGACAAGTATGATTGCGTGTAGAGTTATTTCTTTTGCTGAATGCGTGTGAATTGTTGGATGATATGCTACTCGACATTAATTAAAGTTCAAGACTTAATTTTCGTTCAGGAGACCAAAAAACATTACTAACATGTCATTGCATAAAGAACCGCATGCGCAATACTATTTAGTTTGCGCACTTTATGCATAATTTGTTACATATAGCGCGAAATACATTCGTCTGAATTTAGAAAAACCGTTTTGTGGAATTGAATAGCTTATGTTTGTAGATGGAACACTATTTGCAAATCAAAAGTTCTCTTTGTTAGGCCTGTTTAAAAGTTTGAAAATATAGATACTAATTGAGAACATTAATAACACGTGTGTTACATACAGTACAAAATACATTACTAGTTATAAATATATAAGGTTATCATAAAGTAAGGGATATATTTTAAATTATGATAACTTTTTAACAAATTAAGTTAATAACAAGAAATAAATGAAATCTAATTGCTTATGAAATGGGATTTAGTATGCCCAAAACAGGTTACGGCAATTGCTCAATATGACCTCCATTTTGTTGTTGTAAGATCACCATCCTTACCTCCAAATTGTACACAGCATTTCGTAACATTTCTGGTTGGATTGTACCAATTTGCTCCGTAATACTGTCTTTTAATTCTTGTAGCGTAGTTGGTCGTCTTCTAAACACTAAACTTTTAAATAACCCCACAGCCAGTAATCCGCTGGGTTTAGATCAGGTGATCTTGGTGGCCATGAATTTACGAAATGTCTGCTTAACACGCGATCTTGAAAAACGTTGGTTAACAATTCTTTGACTGGTCGAAAAATGTGCGGGGGTGCTCCATCCTGCATAAAATGATGTTTTCAATTCCGTAGTGCTCGTTTTGCAGCTGTGGAATAACATAATTTTGTAACATTTGCAAGTATCGTTCACCATTTACAGTTACAGATACGGCTTGTCCATTCTGCATTTCCTAGTAGAAATACGGACCAATAATAAAATCAGCTGTAAAACCGCACCAAACGGTGACTTTCTTGTCATGAAGACCTTTTGAACGATTTGTTGCGGATTTTCTGCAGACCAGATTCTACAGTTTTGAGTATTGACTCCACCATTCAGAGTAAAATGTGCCTCATCTGTCCATAAAATACGGGATAACCATTCGGGTTCAATTTCCATCTGAGCCATTACTCGCAAAGAAAAATCGTACCTAGTAGCCAAATCTGCGTCCTTTAATTCAAACAGCATTTTCAGTTTATATGGATACATGTTTAGAATTTTTCGTAAAATTTTCCAAACCGTGGTATACGGCATTTGCAATCGCTTGGATATCGCATTTGCACTGCTGATTGCGAGTGAATTGCTTCTGGCTATGTCTTGATTTTCATGAAGAACCTCTGCAACTTGGACATCACTAATTATTGGTCTTCCTGATCTTGGTAAGTCAGTTACAGACCCTGTTCTTTCAAATTTTTGTATCAAATTGCGGTACGCTTTCTTTTGACAGGGTCCCGCTATCAAACCCATTCTCGTGCGAAATCTTCGTAATCTAGCGGTGTAATTTCTGCCGGATTCATAATAGCACTGAACTAAACCAAATCTTGTTTGTAAATCCATGTTATTACAGTTGAGTCGTTTGAACTCAACGTTTACTTGAGTTTTAATTTCAAAATAAAACTTCAAATTGAATAATTTCGTTTTGACACTAGTGTCAACAATTGTTATGACAACGCTTTTGTTTCTCATAGATACGGTAAAATCCCATTCATTAAGCAACTAAATTTCGTTTATTTTACGTTACTAACTTAATTTATTAAAAAGTTGTAATGATTTAAAATATATCCCTTACTTTATGATAACCTAGTATATAAACATATACCAAACACGTTCAACGTGTTGTTTATATTTGTATACGTTTTCCATATTTATATGGTGTACCTGCTAACATTTAATTTCTACTGGACATCCAACGAATTATACACCACTAAGTGTAGTTACCAGCTCATAATTATGGCATGGCAGACATTTATTAATAAAATTTAACCCTATACAAGTATGCTGGGTTGCCTTCAACATGCTCATATATATTATACAATTTTACTAATTCTTGGCTGGAGTATCCAGTATATGGTAAACATACACAATTTTTAAACCGTGCAACCATTTGTTAGGTGTTTTTGCCACCATTCTTTAAACAGTGCTACCATCTGATCATTTTTACTCGTAACCTATTAATGTATATTTTTCCAGTAGGCATTAGCATCAAATCTTAATTTTCCCGCTTGATTGCAGCTCTACTAGGAAAAGCACGAGACAGGAATGTGCGCTATCGCCATTAATCTTTAACGCTTATGTCGAAGAGGCACTGAATACTGTCAAATACAGAAAAGCATTTGGAATTATTTATCCATGGACAAGCGATTGATATGCTCGGATTTGCAGATGATATAATGGTAATGACATCTAGAAAGAAAACATTAGATGCAGCTCTTAATGAAACGGTAACTATACTAACCGTGTGCTGTCAACAAAAACAAAACTAAAGTATTAGTATGTAAAGAAAGGGAAAATAAGTCAAAATTAGAAGAAATATTCAAAATAAGAATTTACAAGCCATTAAGGATTTCTGCTAACTAGGAATCCAAATAATTAATGATGCACACGTACGTCCACTCGCGTCCTGTACCGCATATTGTCACCCGTAATTGATTTTCTAATACTCTACCAGCGGATACTACATTGCTCAGGAAGCAAGCTTTTTACCTAGAAGTTTGAATTTGGCCGAACCCTGCCATTCCAGACAAGAAAGAGATTGTTAACGTGCGTGAGAACGCACACACACACACGCGCTCGCGCGCGCGATCTACATTTTACCTCTCATCCGAACGAGGGCGTACTTTTGTGAAAAATGTACGCCTAACATTTTTCAAGCGGTCCGTGTCGGGAATCGAACCCTGGACCTTGGGCTTAGTATTCACACACAACTAACTAAGTCACGGAGCCGCCCGCATATTGTGCACTTACATTTGATTTTTCAATGTTACAGCCGACGGTACTGCATTGGCTAAGAAGCGAGTTTTTTATACCTGGAAACTTTGAAATTTACCGAACCCTTACTATTTCAAGCAATGTAGGATGTTTTAACGTACTTGATATCAGACACACACGGGGCCTATATTTTATCTCCCATCCGAACGAAGGCTTATTCTTGTAAAAAAAATGCTTGCCAAACATTTTTCAAGCGGTCCGTTTCGGCATACAAACTAGAATACTTGGGCTTAGTAGTTACACGCATACCAACTAAACCAGGGAACCGCTCCGCATATTGTGCCTCAGGACAAGAAGGGACGACGGACGCAACGGCGTTTTTTATTCGGAACGGTACTTGGCACCGGGCAATAATTTTTGTTGCAGGCCGGAAATGATCTCTCTTCCACGAGGCGGGGAAGCGGACAATCCCGCACACCCGCAAGAAAATCTTTGAAATTGCAAAGGGAATGAGTATATTTTCTTTGCCTTTTAAGCCCACATAGTATTGTAACGCGCTACTACTACCGCGTTTCTTTAATTTAAAACAAGTAATAACAAACGTCTTTATTACTTACTGTTCACAAGTCTAATTAACAGTATATGCCTTATTTATAGATGTTTTCAGTCCACTTAACAATGAAGCACTATTACACTAATGAATTTACAAGCACTAATATCTTCTTAAATTAACTCCTTTACCATAGGTTCATTAACAACACTAACACTACTATTTATTTATACACTTCTATTTATTTATGTATACTACAAGCTGTATGAACATTAGACACAGCATATCACATTTATGTATACTTCAAAAGCTCAAAACTGCTATCACTTTACAACGTTATAATTTATATTAGACATTCAAGAATAGACTAACTCTTACATTCATAAGCGGCCTTATATATACCCTGCATTAAGATATGACTCATTATCTAGAACTTTGTAGAAGGATTCTCAAATGCTGAAGAATACGCTGTGCCCCGGGCGTTTGTATGTTTGACGGGTTGCCTAATAGTGGATCGCAACACTGCCCCTCTTTAAAACCGTTACGTCTCGTAACTGTAAATCCATCTTGACGCCAATTCGATGACTGGTGACGGTATCGGCAGCTATCTCCTCTGGTGCATCCACCGCGTCGTTGGAAGTAACAGTCAACACTCTTTTCATGGTCTTGGTAGGCAACCGGTTGATAACAACAAACAAGAACCTGGACGTTGGTTCCTGGAAAACTACTTCTAGCATATTTCGGACTATCCTCCAATCCAAGCGATCCAGTCCACAGCCCAGCTTGGGCACCGCTAGTCTCGTTACTCCATTTTCCATCATCTGCGCCTTAAGATTTAGCAAAGCCTCCATAGATGTCCATAACTAGGTCTCTGCCATGAAGAATTTTTGGTGACCAGATAGTAAACATAACGATTTTTATCTTGAAGAACCAAAGATTTTCCTACAGTTGGCTGCTGTTGTACTAATTCATCCACACATCCAAACTTTTTCTTGAAACAACAGCTATTCCCTTGACATTACCAAATCTTGAGCTACGCAATGTGCAAGGAATACTCTTCTGGTGCTCTAAACAGATCTTGCTGTTTTCAACAACAACGCCAAATCTCGCTTTAGCGGAACCACCATACGCCGCCATAAAGCTCTCAAAATCTGCATTTGGCTCATGATTAATAACTTGCCGAACACCATTATCATTATTTGAGTCTTCCTGGTTGTTGCCAGTGTAGGGTGTTAAACGGTCAAAGTGTACCACTTTCGGTTTACCACGAGGGATCTTCTGATCCGGTACACTACATCATTAATCCTTTTAACACTTCGTACGGCCCTTCCCATTGTCTTTGTAGTTTTGGCGACAATCCACGTTTTCTTTGTGGATTGTACAACCACACTAAATCTCCAGGTTGATAACCACCTTCTTGTGCTCTCGTGTCATATTGTGATTTCATTCGATCGCTTGCTGCCTGTATATTCTTTCGGACGTTTTCGTGAATACTATTTGATCTTTCACGAAGCTTACTAACGTAATCTTCACCGGCGATCTCTTCTCCAGGTTTAAATCCAAACTGAAGATCACATGGTAGCCGCAATTCACGTCCTAGCATTACGCAAGCGGGCGAGTATCCTGTGCTGTCATGTACCGAAGATCGGTACGCCAGTAGGAACAAATGTAGATATTGGTCCCAGTCCCGTTGATGTTCAGAGACAACTTTGGCCAGGTACTTTCCTAACGTTCTGTTCATTCTTTCAACCATTCCATCCGATTGAGGATGAAGTGGCGTGGTTCTAGTTTTCCTTATTCCAAGATGCTTGCAGACGTTTTGAAACAACGCTGATTCGAAGTTCCGACCTTGATCGGAGTGTAATTCCAACGGAACTCCAAAGCGACAAAACAACTCCTCACTAGTACATCTGCAACCGTCTCGGCTTCTTGGTTAGGTATAGCATATGCCTCCGGCCATTTGGTAAAATAATCCATTGCAACCAAGATGTATTTATTCCTTTCTCTGATTCAGGAAACGGACCAGCTATATCAATGGCTACCCTTTCAAAAGGATTCCCACGTTATACTGTCTCATTGGGGCTTTCCGTTTTGAGACCGGGCCATTTGCAGAGGCACACAATTCACATTTCCGGCACCACTCCTTCACATCTTCTTTGCAGTTCACCCAATAGAATCTTTCTCTCACTCTTTCGAGAGTTCTTTTCACGCCAAAGTGCCCTCCGGAAATACCATTGTGCAAGTGCTGCAACACTTCCGGCACTCTGCTTCTCGGCACTATCACTTGAAGTCTCTCAGTGCCATCTTCAAATTCCAGGCGTCGTTTCAAGATTCTATTTTCCATCATCAAGGAGTCCCACTGTGACCAGTATGCCTTTAGGCTCCTACTTGAAATACTAATTTCTTCCCAAGCTGGTCGTTGTCCTCTATTTTTCCACTCAATAATACGTCCCAATTCGGCGTCATTCTCCTGGTCTTCTCGTATTCTTTCGAGTTGCCAAGTATCATCGGTTACCGTCATTCTATGGATGACACTTATTTTCTCTTCCATCTTGGAGCAATGATTGCAGTCCATCGGACAAGGTCTCCTTGATAGAGCGTCTGCATTCCGATGGCTAGTTCCTACACGATGTTCTGTATCAAAGTCATATTCCTGCAGCCGCTCTATCCACCTTGCCACTTGCCCTTCAGGATTTCGAAACTGCAATAACCATTTCAGTGCAGCATGGTCTGTTCTCAACAGGAATTTACGGCCGTATAAGTACTTATAAAAGTGCTCTACGGATTTGACGACGGCCAACAGCTACCTTCTTGTCACACAATAGTTCCTTTCTGGCCGCGACAAGACCTTGCTGAAATACCCAATAACTTTTTCTTGTCCGTCCTGCACTTGAGAAAGAACGCCTCCTATAGCTGTGTTACTGGCATCGGTATCCAACACAAATTTTCCCTCCATCCGTGGATAACTCAAAATTGGTGCTGTAACTAGTAGCCGTTTCAGTTGTTCGAATGCACTGTGGCAGTCGTCATTCCAATCATATTCTTGTCCATCTTCGGTTAATTTTGTTAACGGTTTGGCAATGTTCGCAAACCCAAGTATAAAACGTCGGTAATATGTGCATAATCCTAGAAAACTGCGTAGTTGGTGTATATCTGCTGGTGTAGGCCACTCTTGTACCGTTTTTATTTTGTCAGGGTCAGCTCTTATTCCGGTCTCTGAAACGACATGTCCTAGGTATTTCACCTCTTTTCCAAATAGGTGACACTTCTTGGGGCTCAATGTAAGGTTTGCCCGCGTAATCTTTGGAATATCTCCTCTAAGTTTTTAAGGTGTTCTTCAAAAGACCGGCCTAACACTATCACGTCGTCTAGGTACACCAGACATGTTTTCCAGGACAGTCCACGCAGTATCGACTCCATCAATCGTTCAAAAGTAGCAGGAGCATTGCATAATCCAAATGGCATGACCTTGAACTGCCATAATCCAGTTCCAATTGTTAACGCAGTCTTTTCTTTATCGTTTGGCTCCAAGCCTACCTGCCAGTATCCGCTTTTCAAGTCCAAGGTCGAAAACCATTTAGACCGGATAGAGTATCTAAGGTGTCATCAATTCTGGGCAAAGGATAGCTGTCTTTCTTTGTCACATTGTTAAGCCGCCGGTAGTCTACACAAAACCTTGTCGACCCGTCCTTTTCTTGACAAGCACTACCGGGGATGCCCATGGACTATTCGAGGTTCAATCACTCCCTGTTCTTCCATATCGGTGATAATTTGCTCAGCTTCCTTACGTTTTGCCAAAGGAAGCCGCCTGGGGTGTTGTCTTATCGGTTGCGCATCTCCAGTATTGATCTTGTGTTGCACAACATTCGTCCTTCCCTTCTCACTATCATCCAGTGAAACACACCTCGATATCGTCCGACCAGTTCTTTTACCTTGCCCAGTTGATCGCCATTTAATCCTTGACACGAGGGTATCAACATATCCAGCAATTTCTGTGAGCAACCGTTGGTTGGTTTATTTTTCGTGTCGTCAATACAACGTTTAATATGACATACTGGAATGCAACTTCCCACAATCATGCCTTTCTTCAGGGTCACTGTATGAGGGTTAATGTTCAGCACCCTTACTGGTACCATATTTCGAGACTTTACCAGCGTTCTTCCAATCAGAAGTCCTCCTGACCCATCCCCGATTCAGTTGCTTCCATCATGCATACTTGTCCTTCCCGGAGCGTACCATCCGGGCGTCCCATTACTATCATCTCCGCCTTCTCGGGTATTTTCATATCGCAAATCATTCGAACTTGCATCGTCTGGTTACTCGTCCCTTGAAATGGAATCTCATCATCATCTATCCGAAGCACATTTTCTTTCATGTTTACATGAAACCCATATTCTCTCATGAGATCCATTCCCAAGATCACTTCTTCTGTAATTTCAGCCACCAACACTCGATGATTAATTAATTTGTCCCCAATTGTCAACATAACGGCAGTCTCTCCATGAGTACCAATCTTCTCACCACTTGCCGTTCGGAGACACACCGATACAGGTAGCACTTTTCCACGACCAACCAAATCTGGTCTCACAATAGTTCTTGTCGCTCCTGTATCCACAAGTAATCGGACAACCCTACCATTAATTCTACCATCGATATAAATGCTGTCCAGACTTTCCACCGACGATGCAGCACGGATGATAATCTCCGGGGCACTACGCTGTGCTGTCGAAGTTCGCCCTCTTACATGGACCAGCTTTGGCACAACCGGTTGTTTCTTTGGTTGAGTACAGCGTCTCTGCATATGGCCAACTTCACCGCAGCTCCAGCATCGTAGACGCCATCTCCGCGGTCGTAGTCTTTTCAGCCTTTCCGCCTTTCGCTTTTCAAACACACGGTTGATTATTTCATCTATGCTGTTCTGAGCTTGACCAGGTTCCTCTAAGGCAGACCGAACTTTGTGACTCACCCTATGTGATGTCTGCTTAGCTGCTTCAAATTCAAGCGCATGGGCCAGTGCATCATCTAACATTTTTGGTCGTGCTAGTCTTAGCGCTTGCTGTATTTCGCCATCCTTAACGCCATCCACAAATGTTTGGACAGCAAGTTGTTCGAGGAAGCTGTCTGGTGCCGTTGGGTATGCCAATCTAACTAACCTGGCAATGTCAGCTTCGAATTCTTGCAGGCTTTCACTTGTCTTTTGCGAGCGGTTCTTAACTTGTGCGTGGTAAACCTGTTGAAGGTGAGCATCTCCATATCTCATCTCAAGCTTTGATGTTAAGAGGCCGTAATCATTCTGCTGGTGATCGGGAATCGTTTGTAAGATGTTAAGAGCCTCCCCGTAGGGCCACTATTAGAGATAGCCTTCTCTTTGTTGCACCAACCGTTGGCTATTGCAGCAGCTTCAAATTGTTTCAAATATGTGGGCCAAGGTGTTTTACCATCGAATGTAGGTGGTTTTACTTTAAATTTAGACGGAATTGACTCGCTTCTTTCCGTGGTTCTTATTTCTGGAATGTTCTGATTAACAACTTGGCTTGGCAATTCAAGTGGCCGCGTTGTTAGTGAAATTACTTGTTCTTGCAGCCTCATCACATCTTCTTCCATTTTTATCAATTTACTGTCCAACTTTTGCTCAACTGTTTTTACCTGTTCAGTGACATCTTCTTTCAATGCAATGGAGCTTTCCATTAATCTTTGTTCTAACGTGGCTGTTTTTCATTCAACTTTTCTTCTAACTTCGCAGCATTTTCGCTTAACTTTTCTTCTATTTTCTCAGCATTCTCACTAAACTTTATTTCCATTTTTGCAGCATTTTCACTCAACTTTTCCTCTATTTTCTCAGCATTTTCACTGAGTGTCACTTCTAGTTTAGCCGACCTCTCCTCCATACCGGATTTAAAATCCTTGAGGAAATTCATTAAACCTTCTGCGTCCATCTTATTTTGGCTTCTTGTAACTGGCATATATAAACTACTTAAACGGCTTTAGACTTGTGTGCTTTCCTTTTAATTAATCACTATATACCCCACAAATGCCTGACACCAGTGTAGCGGGCTACTACTACCGCGTTTCTTTAATTTAAAACAAGTAATAACAAACGTCTTTATTACTTACTGTTCACAAGTCTAATTAACAGTATATGCCTTATTTATAGATGTTTTCAGTCCACTTAACAATCAAGCACTATTACACTAATGAATTTACAAGCACTAATATCTTCTTAAATTAACTCCTTTACCATAGGTTCATTAACAACACTAACACTACTATTTATTTATACACTTCTATTTATTTATGTATACTACAAGCTGTATGAACATTAGACACAGCATATCACATTTATGTATACTTCAAAAGCTCAAAACTGCTATCACTTTACAACGTTATAATTTATATTAGACATTCAAGAATAGACTAACTCTTACATTCATAAGCGGCCTTATATATACCCTGCATTAAGATATGACTCATTATCTAGAACTTTGTAGAAGGATTCTCGAATGCTGAAGAATACGCTGTGCCCCGGGCGTTTGTATGTTTGACGGGTTGCCTAATAGTGGATCGCAACAGTATGAAAGGATGTGTATTTCGGATATCGGTACGAGGGCACCCAAAATCCCCCAACCTGCTCATCACATCAGCAAATTAATTCCACTTTAATTATTAATACGTGAATAGGAAAATTTTTCAGAGAAAAATTTTAAAATTCGTATAATTACCAAGAAAGGATGAATGGCACGCAACTTGTGCCATAAGTTAAGCGAAAATTTTAGCATAAGCTAAACATTGACAATGACCTGTATAAGTTTGTCACTGTTCGCGCTCAGGCATTCCCAGACATACCAGAAATCTAATAAAGCGTAAAAGCCTAGGTGAACCTTTCTCCAGAGTTCTTGCATGTATGGCTCTGGATATTCTGTAATTTTATTTTATCTTTTAAAAAAGTTTCACGACCCCTTATAAACATCTGTATTGTCGCTTTGTCTTCGCTCAACTTGTTCGGTGTAAGTCTATTAAATAAACATGTGTCTTTATCATGTACCCAATTTTAATATTTCCGCATTTATATATTTGAAGAGCTTTGTAAGTTTTTGTAGCTTACGGAAGATATGTCTACTGACTGAAATTACCAATGAGCTTTTAAATAAAACTGCATAGAGAGTAAAATTGTGAAATAATTATTAATTGTGATGAGCTTTATACTTTGTCAAGAAAGCTAACTTGAATTATGCGAAGGTATTAAAATTTAGGTCATTTTGGACTTCTATTTTAAATATTTATTTTAAATTATTTTGCAATACTTACTTTATGCTAAATTATTATATAAATGATTATTAGGCTAAATGCAGTGCTAGTAGTTACATCTGTAGCAATTTATCAGCACTTCCGCCTTAGGGTAGTAAACACATTACGCGGGCAGTTAAGCTTTTGAAGTTTTTAATCATGTGTGGTTGGTTAATGATTGTACCATCTTCTGCTCTTTTTTGCATTGTTATTTTGTAACCCACACCACTTGGGAAAGCTTTGTGTAACTAAATAAAATGAGCGTATGATTAATAGATTTATTAATTAATTAATTAGAAGCCTATAATTCTTAATATATTATTAATGTGGTTTGCTTGAATGAATCGTAGAGAAATGTTGAATATGCTCAGGATGTGGACGTGCCACCTCGTATGTGCTTTCCTAATTGTAGTTTTTCGTTGTTTTCCACCCTTCTTTTTTAACCGCTTCTAGCTTGAATTAATAATGCATATCGTGCTTTTGCCTTACCTTTGTGTACGCCTACATGAACATTATCAATTTTATGTATTATGATCTTATTGACGACCGGTTCGTGCTTGTTGCCGCCGTTAGGCCATGACTAAACATCTTAACCCGTAACTGGTAAGGTGTATTTTTTGTCACATAACCGTTAAGGTAGACGATACAGATGAACCTCAACGTTCTTTATGATAAATCATGCCCTTGAGATTGAACCAGTCTTTCATGTTCTCTGCGACAGCGATGTTAAGTTGAAATGATGCAGAATTTAAGAAGCAGAGTGAGAATTACTAAAATTCGTGAAGGGTGTCTTAATAAATTGTAAAAAAATATCAAGTTCACTAGAAAGGAACAAGTATATCACGCTTCTCGGTGTGGTCATGAACATAAATTTGTTACCCGACTACCTTGACATAAGAATTGCAGATATCAATATTGGCAAAGACAAGGAAACGATTTTCAATTTGCTGAACGCCTTTGTAGTAGCACCAAATAAAATTATAAAGCACTACAAAACAAATTAGAAGTATTGCATTTTAATTGTCGTTGATCTTCATCACAAGCTCGAATTATCAAACTTTGACCACTTCTTGAAGACTGACGCCGAGCATAATTTATTTTAAAAAACAATGAAGAATCACCAGAAGTAAGTCAAATGGCTAGAACGGCATATGGAGCTGGATCTTCTGCGTACTGACTAGACAGCACCAGCAGACGGCACAATTTCAAATTGTCGTCCCTATACAAGAAAAAGTTACGGCCACCTATGAGCCAGATAGATATTTAGTGAAAGAGAGGAAACTCAGGAAGTAGACATAATATCCTCGTGAAAGGACAACCAGGCGAAGTTTCCGACCATAGCCCGATTGGACAGGGCTTTTCTTTCAAAGACAGTCACCTCTATCCCAACGGAGGAACTTTCCTCCAGAGCGGACTTTACCATAAAGAAGCAAAAAAGCCAGTTCACCGAGGAATCGGCGGCTGTGCTCCTTAAAGTCCAGTCATAGACAATAGTTAGACTCTTTTTGCCAAACTGATGATATTCTTGTAAATGTGTAGCTAAACTTAGCTGTTTAATAGTAGTATTCCTAGTCTTACACTAATTATATGTAGTTACCTAAAATAACCATTCTGAACGGACCTGCACCTTGACGGCGTTCTAAAATACCAGAACAGGTAGAATGACTTGCGCGTTATGACCTAAAGAGCCGAACTATAGGTTTAACCAAATTATTGGGGTCTTTAGTCAGGAACCA
The DNA here is from genome assembly GCA_036346225.1 of Platerodrilus igneus. NCBI lineage: Eukaryota > Metazoa > Arthropoda > Insecta > Coleoptera > Lycidae > Platerodrilus > Platerodrilus igneus. The sequence goes on from JARFIW010000791.1 coordinate 13,616,841, forward strand.
GACTAAGACAGGTCGCTAAAAGAGGGCAGCAGCTTTTTCGGTACTAAGAGTAGCAGAGACCATAGGGGTCGGTATGGTATTCTAAGACACACTACTGCGATGTGGAAGGCGACGGGACACCACCACATTATCTTCCAAGTACACAGCGTACTCAAACTGTTATTAATAATGATGACATCCTCTGGGGTAAAAAATTCCGGAGGTAAAATAGTCCCCCATTCAGATCTCCGGGAGGGGACTACTTCGGGGATGTGATCCAAAAGCATAGAAAAAGATCCGTGAACATTCTGCGAGTCGGGGCGTGGAATGTCAGAGTGATAGATGCAGACTCTGCAAATTTCAGGGTAATGTGTAGATTAATTCAGACTGGAAAACAATGAGGGTACTCGTCCAACCAGTTCTAGGAGTGAAGACCTGATGATGATGACTTAAAATAAATTAACAATTTTTTGTTCAAGTGTGATTTATTATTATTTACTCTGTCAGTCATAATATACCCTCTACATATAGTATGTACGTATCGATTGGGTTTTTTAAACGGGAAACCGAAAAACCAAAAAATCCAAAAAATTTGAAAGAAATGTGACATAGCACAAGGTAGAGAAAAAGAGTCATTGACAAAAACTAGAGTAACTATGGAATACAAGATGCCCGTCCGTGTAAAACGATTTTTAATTACGTCTTCTGCCAATCAGATGAATTAAATTAAAAAGCTAATTAAATTATTTATCTAATTTTGATTTTTATAGATTCATGTTTTAAAACCTCAAATTATGGTAAAGCAAATTTAATTAAAAACAAAATTTAACTAAAACAAAAGATGATCAAAATTAAAATTTACCTTTCTCTAAAGTGTGAGTTTTCTCTATTGGGTGGGTGAATGTGAAATACCGTACAAATTTTGTAGGAAATGAATTAACTAAGATAACCATGCGGAATTGCTGGCCATACTCGCGGGATTGCGGGAAGGAACGGTGCTAACATTTTAAATGCGATACGCGACACGAGACGGACCGGGAATTGTTACTGCGGGACGGGATTCGAAACAAGACAGACAATGAAATGCGGTACGCGGGACAGACTTACAGCCTGTCCGCGTCTCGCTGTCGCGCATGATCTTTTCAAATAACGCAATATGGGAAACCTGCAAAAAATGTTAAACAACGATTATCACAAGGTCGTGCTTCATTTAACAAGGAAAGACGATTACTATATTAACCAGCATGGAAACGAGAATAGGACTGCTAAAGGTATGTGTGGAGCACAGCACTGTACGGCTATAAAATATGGACAGTAGAAAAAGCGGACACAAAAATGTAAAATCCTTTGAAATGTGGTACTAACACGTATCATGAAGATATCATGCATAGAGAAAACAAGAACAAATAGGTACTAGAAATGGCAGATGAAGAAAGAAATATGTGGAAAATAGTAGGAAATGGGAAAAATAGGATGATAGGACACGTTCCAATGCATTAGGAAATAATGTGAGGTATATTAGAAGCGGCGAAAGGAAAAAGAAAATAGTGGCAGAGCTAAGTTGGAATATTGCACACAGATAATGAAAGATGTAGGCTGTGAAAATTGCTTGGAAATTTGTAGGTTAGTTCAAAATAGGAACAATGGAGGGTGCGGGTCCAACCAGTTCCAGACCAAAAATATCTGTTACTTGTGGACATTTAACACCTGGACCGGTAACTGAACAAAAAAATTAAAATAGTTCAGTTTAATAAAGACGAGCGACAAAATTTAGAGTGTCGCAGTACTTAAGGGAACTATCTGCATAATGGAAGTTCATCTTTGAATGACTTAATAAAACCATTGTATGATAAAACCTGAAAATCGCGTACGTGTTTGTGCAAACGAGTTCAACTATTAAACATGATGGATTAGATGTAAATTATGAGCTCAGTCTGTTGTTGTATACTTAGTTCTATTCGCAGTACACCCTTATTCGACTTCTGTAAACGTAACGCTCTGCTTTAATATTCCTTATTTTCTATTTAAAACAGAAAGATTGATAGCATTTGGAGTATTTTCTTTATATGGTGGTGTTACTCTGTCTCGTTAATCAAGCTTTGGAAATCATTGTCTAAGAAGTCTTTGAAAAGGAAAATCTTTCGATTACGTTCAAGAACGTATAGGGGTCTGCAAGCTCCTGTTCGTGCTCTTACGATGCGAAGTAATTTAGCGTTTAACCAGTTTATTGCACTCGAGGGTAGAAATAAATACCCTCATTTAAAATTAAGCAAAACGGAATTGGATTTCATTAAATTTGTAAAGCTGAATTTGAATACGCATTAAGCTTCGCGTTACTTCTGACAGGTTGTAATTGTTCAAAATGTTACCCTTATAATATTCCTCAACTGCACCTAAAATATTTTAAGAGTGTTTTGAGAAAGAATTGTTATTTTTTTGGCAACATGGGAAAACTATATTAACTAACTTAGGCAGTCGAAGAGTTTATTAAGACAGACAGATCATGATTAGAAGAGTTATTCAAACATTTCAAGTATTGTCTATTACGAAATCTATCTTTTCGGGAGTGAGTAGACGTTCTGTAATGTTGCATAACACAATGGTCAATAATTCTTCTTGTTACTGTTTTATATCACTGATAATAATAATTACAATATTTACTAACACTGAATTCTAAGTTTTAACTATGTACATTTATCTACACAAGCGCTTATTTATATATAAATTAAACACATCGATTTTAAACGGTTTATCCCATAATTTATTCCATAATATTCGCGATTTAACACTGGTATTGAATTTCCCATTCCGCCGGAGAATGCTGATTTATACCAGACATAATGTAATAGAAAGTTATCTTAAATTCTCCAGGTCCGAGGGGTTTACCACTCCCGAAATACATGTACGTTTCACCCGAAATCACCACCGAAATCCCGAAATCACCGTCGAAATCTCGAAATCACCACCGAAATCTCGAAATCACCACCGAAATCCCGAATTCATCACCGAAATCCCGAAATCACCATCTAAGTCCCGAAATCACCATAAAAATCCCGAAATCACTACCGAAATCGCCATCGAATTCGTGCCGAAATCGATTTTGTATATTTATTTGCCTCAGAATTTGCGTACTGACTTCGACATTATTCTATTCAACGTGATGTGTGATTAACAAAACATTACGTTTTCTTCATCAGCATTTTGCTGGTTATGTAATTTCTATCAATTTTTTCATTATACCTTGTATTTAATTGAGGGCTTTGTTCACACATATTAATACAGACTGCATTTATCTCAGCGCTTCTATTCGATCGAAATTCGATCCTATCTCCGATCTGTCAAATCAATCCGTATCTCAAGCTATTGCATATATCTCGTGCTTTATTTTAATAGATCATAGGATCCACAATCATAGGATCCACAATTCAGTCCGGTAGAATTGAAGGAAGAGAGACATATAAGAGAGATATGGGTACACAAATAACGTCAAGCGGTATTAAAGGGAACAATATTTTGACAGTTAAGATATGCGTGCGATTTGATATTTAACACGGCTTGCGTTATTAGAGAGATATGTGTACACAAAGAACGTCAAGCAGTATTAACTGGAACGCTAATTTGACAATTAGGATATGCGCGATTCGATATTTAACACCACTTGCGTTATTAACGTTACGCCTGGACCTAAAGTATCCGTAAATAACACCGTGCGGTAACGTTAATAATGCAAGCGGTGTTAAATATAGAATCGCGCATATATTAATTGTCAAAATAGCGTTCCAGCTAATACCGCTTAACTTTATTTGTGTACCCATATCTCTCTACTCTCTAGCGATAATGTTAATAACGCAAGCGGTGTTAAATATCGAATCGCGCATATCTTAACTATCAAAATAGCATTTTCGTTAGTACCACTTGACGTTATTTGTGTATCCATATCTCTCTATATAGTATAAAAAGAAATGTAACTAAGGTTTGTTACATTTTTTCTCACGTCTGTTTTAGTAAAAATGGATGTCAGTATTATTATGAATACATAATAGAACTCAGCAAATTGTACTTAGTTTATAAGGTAGTTTTAAATAGAAAGAGGCATTTTAGACGTTTCGGCGTGAAAAAGATTTTCAGAAAAAAAAACAGCAAGGAAACAATCACAATCTTATGGCAGAAAAAAGATTGGTAGATAAAGCGAAATACTTTAATTACTTTCGTATGAACAAAGAAAGTCGGTTTATATTTCATATAACCTAAACCTACATAAATATTATTGATTTTCCATTTTGTCCATGTTAGGATAAAGCTTAGTTTTGAGTGTCAATTGCCAATTCCAACAAATTAAATAATTAATATTATTTAAAATAAACGAAGTTGACAAATATTTTTGACAAGGTTGTGAATATATGACATATATTTTGCCAACTTTGGGAAAATTAGATGTAATATCCCTAAATATTCGTGATTTAATTTCGTTGTTTGTAAGACGTTTAAAAATCTGGATTATTATATTTTGCAAATTCGGAAAAAATATTCGCATTCGTTGTTGTATGAACTTACCTTATGTCGTCATATGCGGAAATTAGATCCGATCGAGTAGTACAATCCACTTGTTTTAATGAATTGACTTGAGATGCGGATCGAAAACTGGTTTATATCGCCAAACTGAAGCGGATTAACACGATCGGATAGTTTCGATCGGATAGATGCGCCGAGATAAATGCAGTCATTGTCATTTGATTATTGAGACTAAAAAGTACAAAAGAAAGGAAAGTTAAAAATTTTTTTTATTAGTTATTTCATATTTGCATACCTAGACCGCGAAATTACTTATAATAGCACGAGAGAAAGTTTATCGCCGAGACCGCGGCAAAATATTCTCAAGACTGCCTAGAGCTCGCTAAAAAATTCGCCTACCATTTGCACAAAATTTTTTCTGCAACTGGTGAAACTAAGTTGTCATTTAGGTGCTATATTAACTATTTACCTCATATATAAACGACTTTCATACACCTTCATATTTACATCCATCCCAATATAAATTTATGTTACTAGGCAAGTGCCTGTTGGACATACCGTTGTTAAATAGAAAAACTCCAACATATTAAATCTAAAGGACCAATAGAAAATGATAGAATATGTCCAGTGTGGTTACTATGCTATCTTTTCCTAAAACCTAATGGTAACGGTCTTTTGCACCTGTATTGGTTGTTGGGTGGTAACAGAGGAATCACGGGGATGTGGTATGATGTAAATTCTTGTTACCAAGCAAAAATAAGAATAGTAGGGATCGGTCGTTAAATTGTCAATCATCAATAAATTTAATTGGCGTTCTTTGTTTATTTAATATAGTAATTATAATCTGTCGCTGTTTAGTTCTAATAAAAAGCGCAACACATCACGAATTAAAGGATTTTAATTTTAATGAGTGATTTATATCGGTAGTGTTATAGTTTTGTTGCTAACGTTGCGTTGAAGATCTGTACAATATCCGTAAGCATTTACAATTTATTTAAAATTATATTTAGGAAGTATTTTGTAACTTGTAGGTATAGTATTAGTTATTTATGTATTTAGAGCAAAAAGTGATGCATTATTGCGCTTGAGCGCAATAATGCCACTTTGTGCTCGAAATACATACAAAATTTTATCTACAATCGCTTAAAAATTAAAATTTTTGAAATTCAATGATTTTGTTAATGCAATGAACAGTGACAATTCGTTTTAAAAGTCAAACATTTGACATTTACCACATTAGAAGTAGACTTATATCTACAGGCTGCTATTGATGACGCGCATTTTGTAATTTTTATCGCTCGCCGAGCGATAAAGTAAATGTCCTCAATAAACGTCAACTTTTCGTTGACAAATCCAAGCGAAAAGGCCTTCTTTATGTAGCGATTGTAGATAAACATATTTTATCTAAAATGGTTGGTATTTCTGTTAAAGAGAATATCATTCCCGAGATCTACCACAAAGAAAAACACAATCTAGAAGTTAGTATTCACTGCTGCACTTTTTGCTCTTCTCCTAATAGAACCGAAAGAAGAATAAAAAAGAGACAACTGGTTTTTGTCAAAGCACAGACAAAACTTGAGGAATTCTATGAAATACATGACAAAATAAAAAATTATATACATAATTCTGATTCTTTATCTAGTCACTTTATAAAAGCAATTGAGATAATTAATAATGATAATGACCATATCTTACTTAACGGGCAACCTACTGTATTTTTGAAAATTTTAAAGAAGACTGCTATAAGCAATACTAAAGGGCAAGGAAAGGGAGGAAACCGATATTCTGAGGAATTGAAAAAATTAAGTCTCTATATTTTTCTTATTGCGGGTCGATTAGCATACGAGACTCTTTACTGTAATATGGCTAACGCTTTACCATCTATCACAACAATCCACAGAACATTATCAACTTATGAAATTAGTTTAAAGGGAGAATTAAACGTTGAAAGATTAAAACTTTTCTTACAAAAACGAAATTATCCTCTGAACGTATTCATAAGTGGGGATTAAACCGCAATATTAAAGAAAATTCGTTATAATGCAGCAACAACTCAGTTAATAGGATGTGTTCCAAAGTTAACAGAAAGTGGTTTTCCTGAAAGCCACTAATTTGTAATAAATTCCGTAATGGATATCAAAAATACGATTGACAATGGAACCATGTCTATTAATGCTTATGTTTATATGGCCCAGCCTTTGGTGGAAGGTGCTTCTTGTGTAACAGATCTATCAAAAAATAGAAAAAATTGTGCACCAACTAGACAACTTCTTATGCTAACGAGGTGTATATTAGACTCATTTTTAAATAAAAGTTTGAATGTTAGTAGAAGGGTATACCTCATGTGGTATGCCACGTTTTTTTAAGAATATGGAGGTTCTGGATCAAACGAGTTATTAAGGAAAATAAAATATACACACTAAAGAAAAATTGGTTGACGCTAAATGCTTACACATGTATTGAATTAAATGCACATGCGATTCTGTTAATGATCGAAAAGTGCAGAACACACAACTCTCAAATGCTCTTGCCTTGGGTGTATAGTAGTCAACCCTGCGAGAAATTTTTCCGTCAAACACGTTCAATGACGTCGACTTATTCGACTATTGTAAATTTTGATATGCTGGATATTTTACAGAGACAACAAAAAATCCAAATAATTAACAATATATTTAGTGACTATGGTAAGTTTGTTAGATATGTTATTTGAAAAAGACCTTCAAAGTTTGCGAGTATAGTTTTTTATTTTATAAGGTAATATCCGTAAGCAGGTGCAAATATGGGGGTGGGCGGGGGACCTCCGAGCCTCTCGTGGTGACCCCGCCTGAATTCGCACCTGTCCACAAGTATCAATAAATTATGTGCCAATTATGACTATAAAATTGGAGTTAGAATTTTATTTTATTTTTTAATGTTTTTGTGTCTGTTTTTGTAGTTCACAATATCGATTCCTTTATCATTCACATATATGTACTAGTATACTATTATGATTTGTAGGAAAAAGCTTTGTATTTCAAAGAGAAAAAAAATCAAAATTGGGTGTAAATTCTCTGATAAATGATACATCTTTGCCTGCTGTAGAGATTGTAAAAGAGGAATTAGAAAGAGCCCGTGAAGATGCATTATTAGATGCAGATAACTTACATATAAACCTTTCAAAAGAGGAAGCGGCGTTAGCTTGTGAAACGTTAAGTACTCGGTTAAGTATCAATCAATCAACAATAGAACAAGAATTATCATTAGCTAGTGATTCAGATTCAGATACAGATGACGACGATAGTGTAGAACTATTAGAAGACAGTCAAAATACATTAACCAACGAAGAAGATCTAGCTGAAATGAGAACAGAAATGGAGATGCTATCTCAATTTCAAGCTATAGACATACGTGATTACAATTCTGATGCTAGCCGTAATAAACGAAAAATTTAAATTAATACATCATATCTGAAGATAAAAATGAACAATAAAGAAATGCTTTTACGAAAATCAACACTATGTTGGTTGTTTACTGATAAAAAAGGGTATCCATCTTCGGATCAACTAGTTCGATGCAGATCAATGTCTAATCAAAAAAATAAAAGTTCTAGTTCTCGTAAGGAAGATTTTATCAAAGCTGCGGCTAGCAAAAGTGAGACTTCTTCAGAAGCATCAGCTTGTAGCTATGAATCGCAGAGTGAAATAGAAACTGAAAATAATTATTCAAATGATGATATTGAAGATACTAGCATAATTATTGAAAATGAAAAGTATTATGCAAAGTATTATGATACATGGTACATTGGAAGAATAATAGAAATTTTAGAAGAAACCAACACATTCAAAATTAAATTCCTCAAAAATGATTTGGATTTGTATGTTTGGCCCAAAGAGGACGATATACAAATTGTTAAGAAAAAATATATAATTTATGGGCCAATAAATCTTTTAGGAAGTGGACCATTTACATTAAAAAGATACGATAAAATTATAATTGATAAGTCAGTTAAAACCATAAGATCCAAAAAATAAAAAATTATGCAGTATATATATTTACTATTTACTTTATCATACTAATTTCATTCTAACAATTACTTAATCAATAAGAGCTTTTTGGTAAACCTATTAATCTCGTTATATACAGCAGGGTGAGTTTTTTTCATTTTTACTATGGGCATCTTGGAAACTGTTAGAGCTAGAGAGATGCAAAATGGGAAAAGTAATGCGGTTTTTTCTGCTGATCTCTCATGTGCTTTTTATATTTTTGAAAAAGTATATCTACAAAAATGGAAGTTATGTACATATCTATAAAACTAAAATAAAAAATTTTGAACCGTTCGCTCTTATTCGCATAAAAATATCTACAAGTTTTCTCTGTACATTATTTCTCTAATACCAATAGTAAAACTTACAGATGAATATGAAAAACATTGAAATATTTAGTTTTTTTCAAAATATCTAGATCTCGATCTAGATATCCGTGGACTTCTTCTAAAATATAAAAGCACGTACAAGATCAGCAGAAAAAACACATTATTTTTACTTTCCCATTTGAGCATTTCTCTATCTCCAACAGTTTTCAAGATGCTCCTAGTAAAAATGAAAAAAAAACACCGTATGCCCCCTTATCCACCGCAACATAGAGTTTCTCATCTATTAAACGAAACAAAAACGCCGAAAAGCAATGAAAAGAGGATTCCTTTTCTTGCTAGAGAGTCCTGGTAGTATAACACCATACAGAATCACACACTATGAAAATTCCCATAAAATACTGATTTCATTACATATGTATTCGGGTTTTTTAAGTAGCGTATACCTGGTAAATAATGGAGATAAGCTTGTTTTATTGCATTTCCTATATATAAATGTCTCACTTTAGATGTAATTTTTAAAATTCTTGAACGTCTTCGTCATACTTCCACCATTTTCTAGTGATCTTTTAAATATGAAACTATTCGCTGACTCCAGCTAGCTAAATACTAATTATAAGGTATGGTATGTTTAAATCAACAGCAACACACTCTGTTTTAAAAGTAGATACTTAATTTTAAGATTACTAAAAATTCGGTAACGAAATTTTAACAAAAAATTAATAAATTAATTAATTAGTTGATTGCGGCGAAATCGCAGAAATCACAAACAATTTTAATAATTTCGGCGAAATCGCCGAAATCTTTAAAAAACCAGTTGATTTCGGCGAAATCACCGAAATCATGCAAATTTTTAATGATTTCCGAAATACATGTACGTTTTTACCCTAGTGGTTAACCCCTCATCCAGGTCATTAAAGGTTTCTTGCTTTCGTACCATTAATATTAATTTTTAGATACACCATTATAAGTGTCAATCTATCTTTTATTGGGGTAACGGCTTTGCCTCTTTTGATTCAATACATCGTGGCGCCGCCGTTACACTACAAATAGAGCTGTTGGTTTTCAAGACCTATTTAAGTAATATGAGCTAAGCGCCTTACTGAATGCTCGTTTTAAAATAAAACTGTTTGATAAGAGGTAATATATTTTATGGCTTAAAATAAAAATAAAACAACACACCAACTATAAAATTCACTACTAGAGGTATTAATGACAAATATAGCGATGAAATATAATATACAAATTATTCCGTCTTTACGCGATCTACACATACCTTTTTGTCATAGTTTAAACAGTAGAATTTTTATAGTGTTTGTTGTAGTGATATATCCTATGTTTTGATACGGAATACAATTGTCCGTCGAGGAAGCTTCTTCTTCGAGACCACATACTTCACGTAACTTTTCTATAATTAATTCAAGTCAGAGGGGTCCTAAACTTACGATGGCCACGGACCCTTTTTTATCGTAAAAACCTTATGTTAAACCCGCAAGTGAAATAACCACATAACTCCATAATAGAAACAGTTTGAATTTTAATTGCGATCTCTTAATGGCAAACGATGTCGTAAAAATAAAGTACAAACAGAAATTAGAATATTTTAGACGCACACAATGGTTGTCACACGTAAAAGTGTGAGAATAAAATTTGTAGAAGTGAGAACGTTATATAACGACTAAGTTCTATAAAGTAAAAAATTAAGAAAGAAAATGTTATTAGGTGACAGAAGAAGCGTGTAGACGGTAGAATGCAGGCCCCACGTTATGGGCGAACGGTAACAAATTGTTTTTGAACTTCGCTAAATAAGTAGGTCAGAAAGCCCAAACACGTGTGTATTGTGAAATTCAGTTTTGTGCCAACTCGACATCAAATAATGAAATTACTTAATGAAAAGGTGATACACTGATTTCACTCTGCAACAAAATGATAGGCTTTAGACAGATGGAATGGTGTGACCTAAGGCATCGGTTTTCCTAAATTTATCACGTTATATTTTACTCTTCTCTACACACTACCTTAAAAACACTTGTTAAATTAAAATAAATGATGCGATAACGAACTTATGATCTCGGTTTGAATAGTTGGAGATAAATACTTCACCGATCTAGATAACATTTCTATTACTTGTTTTATTATGTCGTCATAATCTGCAAGCAGAAAAACCAATTCCAAAAAGTTGCCGTTATATTTTTCGGAAATTTCTTGATTTTTCTATAGAGTAGACTATTCTTAGTCAAAATTAGTGTAATTGTAAACAATCGATGGAGAAGCATGTTCCAGAAGTTATTTGTAATTGTTTTCAATTTTCAATATTTTTGTCAATAGTTGAGTTTTGCTTTCTTATTCGTATACTGCATAACGCTTGAATACGATTGGTTGAATTACGGTGATCACCAATTTTGTTTGATAAATTTTGCCAAGTCTTAACTACAATTCTCCATGTAGCAACAAGGTTTACAGTTAAGCAATATTTGAAATACCTCAATAACACAGTCTTTGTCGGGACACCCGTCCATATGTTGTTGCAGAGAAGCAAGGATTTGCACTATATAAGCGGTTGCGTTATAAAAGATCTCTTTGAAAGGCACCTTTGATCTATTTGACGGAAACATTATTTTTTGTTTCATATCATCAGTGACATCTATAAAGGAGTATGACATATTTAATACTGCTAATTGCAAATTGAAGGGGCGCATTTTTGGATATTGCAAGTATTACATTTAGATTTATATTGTTTGTAACTAATATCGGAATTTTGTCATTTAATTAAGCTAGAATAAGTCCTAATCATATACAATTTTTTTATTATTGTAAGGGTATTTACCAAGGAAAGTGTGGTCAGCGTTAGAAACGCTTACTTTTTTTATAGATTACCTGTCAAAGATTTTTTTGGCCAAACACAACATACAAGCGTGGGAATCAAAGCCAGGTAAACTATCCATAAGAGATGAGTTTTAGTTCTGTAAATTGAAACCTAAATAAGGTAAGAAACGTTTTAATAATTAAGTAAATAGGTACTTGTTAGAAATAATTTGATGTTTGAAAGAAACTATGCTGTAAATGTTCCATATGATTTTGTACGCGAGAAAATATTGTAGACTGTATAAATGCTTTATGATATTGCTGTGTTTGATTTCATTTTAAAAACTCGCCGACTGTAATAGTTGAAACAAAATCATTACGCAAATTAAATTTAGTGAACGTTAAATTGAAAGTAACATAATTCAATAATTTCAAGTGAAACAGTGAAGTGCGTTGAAACAAGTGTGTAGAAAATTCTGCCGTTGAAACAAACGTAGGTCTACAATTAATTAATAACTAAAATCTTTGCAATTTATTAATTTAAGGGCTCTAAGTAATATCTTCAAGTAATTTATCCAAGAATCACATCTAAGTAATATATCCAAGTAATATATTCACGTAATAAATCCAAGAATCACATCTAAGTAATATATCCAAGTAATATATTCACGTAATAAATCCAAGTAACACATCCAAGTAATATATTTAAGTGATATATTCGAACACTAAACCAAGCCACGATGTTAATAATCCAAATTACGACGTTGGCAACAAGCTACTGGGTTAATATACTAGATCATGACATCAATAATATACGAAATCCCGACGGAATACCAAATTAAATCAAGACCTTAATATTCTAATTTGTTGGTAGAAAAGACCAAGCTACTGAGTTAAAGCTCTAAGGTCAATACTTGAAATCATTTAGAAAACGACTCCGAGACGTGGCTAAATATTTCAAAGTACTGGATCAACACGCTAAGCTGACGACTCAAAGCTACTGAACAAATGACCAATTTGGGCTAGGAAGCTCCAGCGATAAAAGCAGAAGGAATATAAGATCGGGGTTATCTTTTGAATTTATAATATGTTACATTTATAATTCTACATAATTGGTATATTTAGAAGTGAGTTTAAAAGTTGCACGTAATTTAAATATTTTGTGTAAAAGGTCAACAAAAATTTAGTTAGTGCATAAAGGCATGTTTAAAAAGAAAGGGGATATTTCTTCGAAAGTTCAACGAAACTATTTATGGTAAAACACAATACCTTCTGCTGGTTTTAATTGCTATAAAAGGTGTAAAAGCTATAATCTTCGTAAAGAGCCAATTTGATAAAAATATTTACTTAAAATTTGATTTAAAAGTTCTATAAAAAGTAAATGATATTTAAAAAGGCACAAATTTGTAGATAGTAATTTTATTTAGTTCATTTTACAATTTTTGGTGAATTTAGTTTGTCTTATGCGAAGATATTGAGTGTTGGAGAGGAGTAAAAATTCTGTTATCATATCGTCGTTCACTCTGTGCGGGATATCATCGAGCTTGCCGCGGCATAAATTTAATTGTGTTAATTTTAGTTTATTTTAAAGGCACAGAGAGGCGGCGATCAGCAGGTAATCGATCATTGTACATCTGGCGAAGGGCAATATCGTAACAAATATATATATATATATATATATATATAGACACACACATATATATCTATATATTGCTGTGATAAGGGGTTGTTTTAGCGTGTACTTTATAGTAAAGGTCGTTTAGGAATTGGAAATTACAATAGGAAGCAAAAAACTGCATTTATTTAGTAAATAATTGAGAAATGAAGATAGTTTGTAAATAGTAAGCAGTCAACACCCTGTATATAAAGTATAAATAGTTTTAAGCGACGCAAATAGACACACGAAGACGCATAGTTATCGTAGAAACAAGGAAGACATCCATTAAGTAAATAGTAAATATTTAATACCCTGTAGAGCTTTGGTTAATTTAGGCAATGCAAATAATGATATTTTTCAGTGGAAGCACGCGTATTTTATAAGTAAACATAATAAAGTGTAATTAAACACGCATTCAAAAGAGTTCCAAACAATTAGGTTAATACGGAGATAAGAAATAGAGCTTCGAGAAGCATAGGGTAAATACGTACAAGTAGTTAAGAACTTTGATAAAGAGAGGTGATTAAAATTGCGTAAATAACAGGCAGATATGAAAATTAAAAGTCGAATTGCATCAGTTGTTTACGTACAACATGGAAAAGCAATTAGATTCATTAAAGCACCGCATGTTTGATAACGAAGCACCTGCTAGCAGGCCACAATTATTGGAAAGCATAGAAAATTACATCAGAAACTACTTTAAATGCAAAGATTTGATTGGTTAAAATGAGCGACGAGTTTGTAGACCATACCCACTGACGGAGTAGGAGGTCAATGATGTATTAACAGGCACAGTGATAACGAAGTCAGTTTTCAACTCAACAAAGGCCAAGGTGCGAAACTCTGAGACAAAGTGAGATACGTAATAATTTAAAGTGAAAAGTTGTATTAGTGCGACTAAGATAAAAATTACGATTGCCGATTAAACGGCTTCCGAGTCTGGGGAGAATAATAAGACAATTTCCGAGTCCTGGGAGAATAGATGGTATTCTAAGTTTGGGGAAATTGATAAGAAGTAATAAGTCTGAATAAGATGACAATAAATTGGGGTGCATAAGTATAAGTTAATAATGGAGGGTGATGGCAATAATTTAAATGCAATGGTTCAAGCGTGTGGATAGACAATATTTCGAATGGACATGTAATAATCCTGAATTGGGGGAAAATAAATTTTATTCAAATGGATTGCTTAATGCATGGGAAATACTAGCTGATTATGGATGCGTCAATGCGAAGAAAATATACCAGGTCAGATTTTTAGTTATAAGACATTTTTTCCTATTTTTTATTTTTTTTTTTGAATATTGAATTTGCTTAATATAAATGAATGTGAAAAAGTCAACAAAAAGAGAACTTGCATACGTATAAAGTGCGTGATATGATAAGAGGTTTTGAACGTTCCACACTTCTTTTTTTATAAAAATAATAGCTTTTTTTTGTGACTTTGGGTTTGATTAAAAAGTATATGATTTTTGATAAATGAGATTTACAACATTAATTAATTGAAAAGTGTATTTTAAATAATTTACAAAAACTGTACATAATATTTGTTTCATTATATAGAATCGAATTAACTGAATTTTATAATTCCAAATAAATGCTAGTTGAGGTCATAAGATAAAGTTAATGGAAGTGATTTGATAATTTAAACAATCAAAGAGAAGCTATAAGTTGAATACGAAATTGATAACGAGTAAGGCGGTAACGTATCCAATTTTGTTATTGGTCGACAAGGTTGGTTCAAGATAAAATCCAGTCAAGTTCCTGGAGGGAGTTTATAGCAATATTAATAAGACAGCCAAACGTCGGAGAACGATAATTCCAATTCTTGTTTATACATAGCAATATATATATATATATATATATATATATATATATATATAATATATATATATATATATATATATTATAAGTAGTTTTTTACACAAGGTAAGTTGATAAATACTAACGTATTGCAATTAATAAGATTGACAATACCTATGGAAATTGTTTGTCTTTATGCTACGAGTAAAAAATCGCCATAGTGTTTTTAATTTGACCAGAAAAGGCAGAATTCCCGTAACAAATTAAAGGTGCGCCGGATATCAACAGTGGTGTGGACGTGGTTCCCTATATAAACAAGTGGATAAATTGCAAAAAGCAATTGAGAAATTTAAATTATCAAGCTGCGTTACTACAAATACTTACCCTAAAAAGCTTTTACTACTGTCGTAAATTATGGACGCCAACTCGTCTGGTCAAATACAAATACCACCACAATGGGAAATGTGTACTGGAATAACTTACAGGTTTTTGTCCTTTGGTAATAAAAAAAAATCTCTATGAACTGGACATAAGCGTGCAATGCGAAACGTAATGGGATTCCATCTGTTGACAACATCTGTTTAATCAATTTCTGTCTATCTGAGCTGTCTATATTGAAGTCCACGAAAATCACCAACTATTAGCCAAATATGTTTCTTTTTACAACCTCTAGAAGCAATATAGCCCCCAATACGCTTTCTACTCACCGGTTTGCGGATAATTAATTAATCGTGAATAATGTTGTCTTATGTATTCAGCAATCCTATAAGTGGGTACATTTTAACACTTAACATTATACTTTACTTTGCTATAACGTCTTATTGTCTGCGGCTACTTTGTACTGTAACTACATTTGTTGCCCTGAAACGTTATTTTTTCTCATTACTACTAATAATTTTTAAAATATCTATTTTTGTAGTATTCATTGTATAATACATGAATATTGACAATCTTACTGTCCCTATACTCAGTAATTATTATAAAAACTTTCTTAAAGTAACATAATTACGTTATAGAAAATTACTATTTCAATTGTTCTGTTTACACAATCGAACTACGGTTTGTGTTGCAACCTGGGACCGACTTTCTTGAAGTTTTTATTATTTTGACAAAGATCCTGGGTCATGGATCGAAACGTAAATAAAGGTGATTTTAAAAACTATGAGTGGTTGAATTCGGATTCGTGACTCGTAATATTGAAATCTGTTTTCCTTTTTGCTGTTTTGTGGTAAGTTATTAACATGAGTTACGTTCAATTACGCATTGTATTAAAAGAGTAACAATGATTTTATGTTATAAAATAATTGCCTAATTCCCTTTATAGGACTAAAAAAAATTGAAATGCCATGCATAATTAACACTAACATAATAATAATATGCAGGGTGTATCTGTTAGTTCAAAATTAATTTTTTCCTTTCTTCTGTGGTTTCTATCTAAGGTAACGCGAACACGTTACAGTCTGTATATGTATCCCTCAGACTTGGACAAGCAATAAGTTACAGACTTTAACAAACTGAAAATACCGTATAATCTTATTAAAGTAGTTACATAAATATAACGGACACCAAATGAAAGCATGAAATTAAATTTGCTCTTTCTTGTTATAAAGTAATGTTAAATAACAGTTTTAACGCATTCCCCTTGTTTCTAATCCAAGGGTGATGCTTTTTGTACAGAACAAATAATAAAACAGGATACAGAAAAGCAGATTGAGCGGTATAAAATACTCTTGTGTTGAAACCACATAAATGTTAAAACTCATGGAAAAATCCTCAAAATTAATTTAATCCTGAAGCAAATGCTACAGATTGAGCTTATCCCTTCAGTCCCTTATTTGGGGTGCAATTAAATTCCGAAGCTTTTATTTACCGAAGCGATTTGAATTTGTACTTGGGTTACTGATTTGCTTTTAGAAAAACAAACCAGTGTCATGTCATGAACGTCTAAATAGGCTGCTCATCCGCGTGCATGGAACACCTTCGTCAGTACAATGTTAGCGGTGAACGAGGTGTTAGCAGCTAAATTTCGAATTGCCCACAATGTGTGGGAAGTCCGTAACAAATTGAGCTTACACTAATTAACTACAGTGGTATGGTAATGGGTCTTTACACAAACAACAAATAAAAAATAATTAAATGGAATGATGAATAGTTGCAAACACTAAGCTACGTTACCACTAACCCATACTTTGAAATGCTTTGTTATTTTGTATTGATCCACCGTGGGACAAGTTTTTTCAGGGCATACTAATTTGGTTCGTCTCCTGGTAGAATGGAGCTCTTTTTGTAATCATTCTATGTTCTTAATAAAACAAAAACACCTTCTAATTGCTTTATCTAAATCTAGTTAAACACAAGCATTATAACGGTAGTCCTGTAAAGAGGTCCACACGCATAAATTGAAAATTACGTAGATTAAGTCACCTTCGATTTATCATAACAGTACTATCTAATTACAGTCGTTACATCACGGCCCCAACATTTTCAAATTAAATTTCTAATGTACTGATTGGTACATCCCTCCTGATCAGGCAGCAAGAGGCCTCGGGTCGAGCAATGCTTGTAGTGATTTCTTGTCTACCTGCAGCTGGATTTTGGGCAGGTAGACCTTGGCGTAGGTTGCGTTTATTATGTCTGTTGTTGCGGTCGAACGGTGTGGTGGAGTGGTTCGGCCGCTGGTCCGTTTGTCGACCTCCTGGCAGAGCAACCTCGGAGCCGGTATCGCTAAGGAGAGAAGTAGCATCGTGGAAGTGGATCCTCGGTTCTCCGGTGGTTTGGCGGTCTAGGATTCGTTGGTCTGTTGATGAGTGTTGTGCGTGTCACGTCTTTGAGGTTCGCTTCGATCCTAGTTAAGCGGGTCACCATTTCTAGTATACTAGTGGGAATGTGGCACTGGATCGGGTTTTGCAGTGCTGGAAGCAGCAGGTCGGTGAGTAGCTCCAGGCCTCCGTTAATATCTATTTTTAAGCGACGGGCTTGGACTGCCTTGGTGCTCAAAAGCGCCGCGACTGCCTGTGTAGTTGCTTGATTTGTGGCCTTGATGGCTGGGCTGTCGTACTCGTCTAGGAACAGCTTCCTAAACAGGTGGTAATCAAGTTGAAAAGCTTTGTAAGTGGCCCACCACGTAGCTGCAGATCCCTGTAGCTGCGCTGTCGTGGTAGGTAGGTTGGTCTCGATTATTTCCAA
Source organism: Platerodrilus igneus (assembly GCA_036346225.1). NCBI lineage: Eukaryota > Metazoa > Arthropoda > Insecta > Coleoptera > Lycidae > Platerodrilus > Platerodrilus igneus. The sequence continues at coordinate 13,635,131 of JARFIW010000791.1, forward strand.
CTTCTGGAGGAACTCGGACGGGTCCTCTAGTGATGTGGCCGAGAAAGTTGGTTTCTCGGTGTCTGCTGTGGTGATGCGATGCACGTCCTCCACTAGCATCTTAACAGTGGTCATTATTTGAAGTTGGACGCCACTGGATTGTTTCAGTTCCAGAACTGTTGGTGGTGTTGTGCTGGTCCCCTGAGCAGGGGAATGTTGTTCGATGAAGTGTTGCATCTTGACAGGCTGGATATTGCGCAACAATTTCTAGTAGAACAATTAGGCTTGATTTTTATTTCTCAGATGTATTAGCACATATATACAACACTTACAATCTAACATATATACAACAAATACAATCTAAGAAATAACATATATGCAAGGGTGAAATATATACAGCAATTACAATCTAAGAAATAACGTACGAGGGTAAAATATATATACAACGATTACCATCTAAGAAATAACAATGGTGAAATATATACAAAGGTCTATAGGTGTTGTTAGATCTGCGTCGGTCTTGCGGCTACTCAGTACGCCTTATTCACAGCGAACTCCTAAGGTCGTCCGGGTGGACGAGTGTTGATTCTACGCCATGGAGCCGCCCATTCAGCGCTGTGGTGTCGGCGTTAGAGTCGGACGGCTTTGGGCTAGGGAAAGCGCTACGGCGTTGGCGTGGTCATGCTGCCTCGGGCTCAGAGCAGAACCGAGGTCTTCTTCAAAGGTGCCCCGGGTTAGGAGAAGCGCCAGGATCTTCCGGTGGTTTTTCAGGCTAGGAGAAGCGCTGAGGTCTCGGCTGTTTCTCCACTAGGCTAGGGGAAACGCCAGATGATTGAGTCCAGTGACGAAATGGTCGAAATGCAGCTTGTTTTATACTTATTCTTGAGGATAATGGGGCGACCTGCGGCCAATTAGCATGCGCGATTTTTGTGTCGAGGGTTGTGGTCATCGTAAACGGGGCGAGTCGCATTAGGTATATACAGATGTTGTGACCGCGCGCCTTTCTTATAACGGTATACATCAATATCAGATTAACAAGTTCCAACAAGTTCCACAACTTACAGTCTGCGTGTGAGGAAAGATATGCATTGAGTCAGGATTTAATTTTTTTCTGATTGGCAATTTATTTCCCACATTAGATGGTATTAATATCAATTTTTCTAAATTTTGCTTTTTGTTGTTGGGTCGTTGTCGCTTATTCCGCTAATAGCAACACGTTTTTCTTCTGTTAGTTACTTCCAGTCAAGGGGTTTTTCGACTACCGAATCCACATTACTCTATATATATATATATATGTTTTCGTCAGAGACTCGTAAGTGATTAATTAATTATCTCCGTACCCATGTCCAGATTGTTTCTCTCCCCCCCCCCATGTTGCAAAAGGCTATGTCTTGTATTGCGTCTTCTTACTGAACCTACTTGAATCACATAAAAAATACGTGACTCCATAACTACATTGTAATGGTATTACTGTTATCTTATGTGGGGGCTACTACAACAGTTGTTTTCCAGTAAAGTAAATTTATTTCAATTCTACTAAAAGTTATAAACAGCTCGCATATCTTTAAGGCGATTATTGCATGAAACATGCACATTGGTAGTGTCACTGTAATTTACTCTTTAATTATTTTAAGGTTTTTTTAAAGTAACAACATGACCACGCTATGACAATTTACTATTGTCATTAGACTTATTACACAATCTAACTATGATAATTACTTATGCTTGCATCCTTGTGTTTGGATTCGTAACATGTAATATTGAAAACTGTATTCCTATGCATTACTCAAAAAATATAGCTATGGTTTGTGGTTTTTAGTTTTTTGCCTGAAATCCTTTTATAGAACTAAAAAATTGTTAATACATCGTGCTTAATGAACACTACTATTCGTGAAAGCATAATATACAGAGTATATCCGTATTTATCCTTCCAGTCTAAGATAATTTTCTCTTTTCATATTTGGTCCCTATCTACAGCTCCGTGATGGCGTTACAGTACGTTCAAAATTGTAAGAGTTTTCAAATTCTGCTGAACCATAAACAGTTTTGTTAAATTCTTTATACAATGTCTCACCGTTTGAGCAGAGAAAGTATTGCAGATAACCTGATGCTACTTTTTGTAACTGGATCTGTTATGCACGGTGCTTGCTGTCCTTTATTTGTTTTTCTTTTACTTTTGGTTCACTTGTTAGTAGTAGTAGTAGATAAGCTACAAGATGAGTGGCAAACTTTCCGCTGCTCTACGCAGAAACACACAAAATGAAGGAAATTCGTTTGAACGCGGTGTTTGATAAACCGCGTTGTTTCCCATATAGTACGCATGAGTTTGTAAATAAAATCTTTTATTTAATGGTACTTTCAAATGCAGAAAACACAGTAAGTGCAAAGATATAATGGTGTTACCAAGCTACAACGCAGATTCTTAAACTTACTCACAAAATACAGTGTGTAGAGTTGTAATTATTCGAAATTTCATATAAAATTAATTTTTCTCAGTCCTACTACAAATTGTATAGAAATCCCTCTCGTATTTAGGATAATCATTATATGAAATATGCCTATTAATAATTTCGCGGTAATTTACTTCTTTATTCTAAAAGCTTTATGAAAATGATGTAACCATGCTATAAAAATTTACTGTTTTAACTAGTACGTATGCCCCTTTTAATGCTTTGGAAATAATTTATGGACTTGGGCTACGTTCCAATACGTATTACACAGAAATAAAACTATGCTTTAATGCTTTTAGGTTATGACATGAATTCTCTGCAATAGAACTAAAAATTTAATGAAATGTCATGCTTAATGAACACTACTATTTATGAAATTAAAAATAGGCAGGGTACATCTACATCAATTTGTCTATTTAAGATTAATTTTCCTCTTTTTGCATCCGGTTTCTATTTAGCGTAACGCCAACGCGTTTAACTTTCCATACTGAATTGTCGTTTTTTAAAACACTTGATAAACTCATCGACAATAGTGAGATCAGTAGCAATTTATACGAATACGAAATATTGGGTTTCTAAACGAAATTTGTTACATGAGATATCGGTGTTTAGCAAATCAATTGCAATTACCTTCAGAGTACTTCATTATCGGCGTTTTCTTCGTAGATTATCAACTAATCAAGCGAGAATTTGACTAAAACAAAATCAAAGTCGTAATATGCAAATTAATAATTCTAAATTTAAATGTACAAACGAAATAATATTTGATTTCAGACTAGCTGTGTTTGCAGAAAAACTTGTACAAGCATTTAATCAAGACAATATAATTTGCAATTAGCAAGGGCATAATCTCAATAGAAAGAACTACAAAAATCGTTTTGCTCACAGTTGTAGATCTCTTACCGGAACAGACAATACTAACGCGCGAAAAATCTAATTGGTACACCTTTTGCTAATTCAATATCTGTCACACACAGATGAGCAGTGAGCCATCCACAATGGAGAGAAATAGCTAACGACGTATTGAGTTCTTTAGGTTTCACTAAAAAGGAAGGCGTTATTTATTTATTACAAAGAAGTTTTGCGAGTGATGTCTCATCAAAAAGATTGTCATATTAATTTTTGACGATTATCTGAACCATGTATTGCGTTTATAACTTCAGCAGATTGTTCAATCGCGGTCTATTCCAGTACTTGATGTTGTACAACTCATGCGAACATCAAACCACCACCGGATTTGTTTTCCGATAGTTCAATGTAAGGAATACATCGTCTGTGAAAACGTTGACTTCTGTCATAATGCATTAATTATTTTTCTATTAAGTTTTTCAACAACTGCTCCTTGCGGAACAAAGTTGCTTTACCTCCTCTACTACAAATTGGGCTTCGATTTTTTTGCCCCAGAGTAATGGCTGCAACGCTTCTATAAGTATTATAGTCTTGTTAAAACCATTTAATTGTCTGTGCATAAACCAAATTTGACGTTAGTGACCCTTGAATTTAGTTTACCCTGGAACGTAACACAAAGAATTATGCTAGCTAACTACAGTGGCGAGCGAGGTGGTGGATTCAATGAAAACAAATGGATTCCTTTTAAGAGTATACAATTTTAACACGTATGACCTACCTGGAAAGGGGTCTCTGCACTCTTAGTTCTATAAAATGCTAGTCGCCAACCTCACTCATAATTCACTGTTTAGTTCTCCATACGGTGGTGATCGAGATGCTATTAAAATTATTGTTATTAAACTCTTGCAATTCAGGTTGGTAGAGCCACTTTTACACTGTTCCTTTTCTTATAATTTTCAACTTGAAAATCCAAAATAAAAACTTTAAGATGCTTTCCTAACCTATGTTAACACATAAATATCATTGTAAAAACCGATTGATTAACTTAACTTATCCTTATTTAGTCAAATTTATGTCAAAAAAACGAATAATTTTATTAAATATGAGTATCGTATCAAACAGAACATTTATTTCTCGGTTCCTAAATTTTACCGGTGATAGTTGTCCTGTTTTCAAATCGCTTTCATGCAAGCGTCCACCCAAGTAACAGTTCTGTTAATAAAAACTGATTGTATACCGTTAGGTATTAAAAGATACAGTTCGAAATATGCACCAGGTGTTAACAATTCACCGACTTACAGGTTTTATTTTTTCCAAGACCTGAACGATCACATGAAAGTCAACAATGGGTTGATAATGAAGTAATCTTTTTGTTCTCACTCTTACTAACTACTGATAACTTATTTATTTCCGCGCTTGCAAATTCACGTCTAAAAGCTTTTCACTAAACACGCTCTAGTTTATGAAGCTACCGTACTTTCGATTACTTAGTAACCTGTCGTCACTCAACGGAAGTGGTTGTCGATTTAATTATCACCGCTTGAAAAGCGCAACTGATAGACTATGCTTTAATGCTCCCTACTATTATATAAGATGGTATATATAAGTTTAAATGACCCCGGAGGTATATTTGTTTCAATTTCCAGTATCTGTGCGACTTGCACCGAACTTGTGGCAAAGCCAAGTGTTCCTCATTTATGCGAACAAACATTCATTACAGCAAAATGTAGCGTCACAACAAAGACTTTTATCTGTGTGCATGCATTTTTGCAAATTGAAAAATAAACCCAACTCGTGCCCCTCAACAACACAGTTCTGGAGGCTACTACGGACTACGGTCAATCACGACAATCACTCATTCGCAGAACAACCGTGGCAAAATGTGTTGCCGATCGGGATGCCAGAACTAATATGTAAAACAGAGACAGAGACAAGTGTAGTTAGTACCCGAAATTGGAGAACACTACTTTCATGTAATGGACGATTGTCTTGGGACTAGGACAGGAAACTTCCCGAATTAGAAGGGTTACAACGACAACATTTAGATTTATAAATTCCTTTAGTGTCTCATCCATAGCAAAATATTTTTTAAGTTTTATACCAAAGTAGTCGAGTCATTAGTGAGGAACCAGACGAAGACAGGTCGCCGAAAGAGGGCAGAGGCTCTTTCGGTACTTAGATTAGCAGAGACTATAGGGGTCGGTATGGCAGTCTAAGACACGCTACCGCGATGTGGAAGGCAACGGGAAACCATCACATTACCTCCCAAGTACGCAGCGTACCTAAACATGAAAATTTAATAATTACGGAGGATTTTAATGCAGTGGTAGGTGAGGGTAGGGAAGGAGCGGTAGTAGGTTTATTTGGCTTAGGCACGAGAAACGACAGAGGAAATGGGCTGGTAGAATTTTACGACAAAAACAATTTAATCATCACAAACACAATATTTCAATATCATGCTAGAAGAGATATACGTGAAAGGTGCCAGGAAATATAGGAAGATATCAAATAGATTACATTCTTGTTAGACAACGGTTTAGAAGTCGAGTAAAAGACGGCAGAAGCTACCCAGAAGCAGATATAGACACTGTCCACAACATCGTAATTATGAAGGTCGCACTTAAATTTAAAAATTTGAAAAAAAGAAACGGAAAAAGACATTTTGACTTATAGAAACTAAAAGATAAAAGTATTGAAAAAGATAAAAGTATTGAAAAAGATTCGAAAAACAGTCGAATAAATTGCTGAAAGATGTCGGGAAAATATCTGTTACTAAGAAAGTAGAAACAAAATGGAATAACATTAAATCCAGTCTAGACATGGCGGCCAGAGATATCTTGGGGTATACACAAAAAAAATAAGAAACCATGGATAACAAAGAATATCCAGAATTTAATAAAAGAATGACAAAAATACAAAAATAAATCAGACGAAGCAGGAAAACAGAGACACAAGCCATAAAATAAGAAATTTTGCAAATGCAGGAAAGCTAAAGAACAATGGATTGATGAAAAGTGCAATGAGGAACAAACTAAGATGAAAATAGGAAAGACAGATAAAGCATACAAACTAATTAGAATCAATTTTAGGGATATCAATCCACATAGCAAAAATATAAGGGACGCGGGAGGAAACGTCATTATAGAAAATGTAGAGAAAGATGGTAGATGGCAGGAATATATAGGGAATTTATATGCAGGAGAGGAACTAACTGCATTAGAACAGGAATCAGACATTGAATATGATGACTTGGGATATCCTATACTTAGAGATGAGTTTGAATTAGCATTAAAGAGTCTGAAAATGGTAAGGTGCCGGGTACAGATAAGGTGCTAGCAGAAACTCTAGAAGCTGCTGGACAAGCAGTAACAGAACGTCTCTTCCAACTTGTAAGCTTTATGTACGAGACAGGCGAAATATCCCAAGATTTCAAACGCAACAACGTAGTAACTATACCAAAAAAGAAAGGCGCGGGTGGCTGTAAAAATTTTCGAACAATAAGTTTGACAGCACACGTATCAAAAATATTAACTAGAATTGTACAAAGACGAATGGAAAAACGAGATGAAGAAATACTAGGAGAAGACCAATTTGGGTTTAGGCAAAACATGAGAACACGGGAGGCTATTTTAGCTCTGCGGGTGATAATGGAGAAAACGATAGAAAAAGAGGAAAGCGTGTATATGGGGTTTGTAGATCTGGAAAAAGCATTCGACAATGTAAAATGGAACAAAATGGTCGAAATACCCAAAAAAATTGAAATAAGTTAAAGGGATACACGAATAGTACATAGCTTATACAAAGAGCAAACAGCAGTAATAGAATTAGAGCAAGAACGTAAAGAAGTAAACATTAGGAAAGGGGTGAGACAGGGATGTGCCCTATCCCCATTGATTTTTAATTGTACATTGAGGACGCAATGAATACTGTCAAATGCAGAAAGATGTTTGGAATTACTATGCAGGGACAAAAAATTGATATGCTTAGATTTGAAGATTATATAGCAGTATTAGAATCTAGTAAGAAAGAGTTAGAAGCTGCTCTAAATGAAATAGAAACGGTTCTAACAGAGAGATACGGTATGAAGATTAACAAAACTCAAACTGAAATACTAGTATGCAAAGGTGGGGAAAATAAATCAAAAACAAGAATACAAATATGTAACATGAACTTACAAGAGGTTAAGGATTTCTGCTACCTAGGAAGCCAAATAACCCAAGATGGAAAAAGCACAAAACAGATAAAACAAAGATATGCACAAGGTCGTGCTACATTTAACAAGAAAAAGCAACTACTGTGTTCAAAGACAACAAACATAGAAACAAGGAAAGGATTGCTTAAAACATATGTGTGTAGCACGGCACTGTACGGCTGTGAAGTCTGGACAGTAGCAGAAGCTGACAAGAAAAAGGTAGAAGTCTTTGAAATGTGGTGCTGCAGACGTATGATGAAGATATCATGGACAGACAAAGTTAAGAATTAAAAGGTACTATAAATTGTAGGGGAAGAAAGAAATGTGTGGAAAACGGTAAAAAATAAGAGAGATAGGATGATAGGCTACATACTACGGCATGAGGGAATAGTGCAGAATATATTAGAAGCAGAGATAGGAAAAAAGAGACGTAGAGGTAGACCTTGGTTAGACTACTGCACACAGATAGTGAAAGATGTAGGCTGTAGAAATTTTAGGGAAATGTGTAGGCTAGCTCAGGATATAAATAACTGCAGGTGCGGTGTTCAACCAGTTTTGAGACAGAAAACCTAATGACGAAAAAATAAGCGCAGATAAATCTGATGATTATTATATACAACTACAGGTGCTGGTTGTGAAATATCTGCAAATAATGTTGACTGTGCAAAAAGATATATTGGAAAAAATATTCAATCGGTAAATGTTCAAGTACTGGGGGCACTTGGCAGCCACAGGCTGCTTACCTCCCTTCACAACCACTGAATGTCGGAGAAATAGAGTATATAATTGTAAAAAAATAGAAGGGGACCGAACTGCATCTAACAAGAAAGAACAGCGCTTATGAAAAAAGACAACAAACATAGAAACAAGAAGAAAATTGTTAAAAATATATGTCTGAAGCACAGCACAGTATGCCTTTAAAATACGGGCAGTAGGAGAAGCAGACAGAAAAATGGTAGCAGCCTTTTGGAATGCTGTGCATCAGATTTTTGAAGATCATAGCTTGGACAGACAAAGTTAATAACAAATAGGTTATAGAAATAGTAGAGAAACAAAGATATCTGTGGAAAGAAATAGGAGAAATAGAAGGACAGAATACGTTCTAAAGCATTTTTGGGGAATAGTATGGGATATATTACAAGCAGAGATAGAAAAAAAGTAGGTAGATGTAGACCTAGATCAGATAATGATAGATGCAGACTGTGCAAATTTCAAGGAAGTGTGTAGGTTAATTCAGACTAGGAAACATGATGGTACGCGTCTAACCAGTTCCAGAACTGAAGACCTAATGATGATGATGATGATACAGATACTATAAGTCTGATCATCTTATTAACTATTCCAACAAAAAACATTATTAGTATTTTGGTGGTTATTAGTTGTTGGTGAAAGTATAGATACATTCGAAGGATGTTCATAGATAAACAATAGTCTATAGTTGCAACTTTTCTATTAGGTATAGAACGATATTTTTCAGATCGAAATTTAATATCTTGTTGAGATCGGTATAATTGTATAAGTTGTGATAGAGCAGAGATTGTTTCTAGGGTAAATGCTCGACATAATATGGAAGTATATTTTTATACTTTCTCGGATAATTTGTTTTCAAGAGGTACTGTATATAAACGATTATATAGTGCCTCAACTGAGATAATAAAAGCCATAACATTTTTGTCTGGTTTCTGTATACAATTTTGTATGCCGTTTAAAATGCCAAAGGGATAGCCAAAGGAAAGTAAATCATTTTTTAAGTAGAAAACTAAGTCTTGCCGTGTATGAATCTCATTTTTAATATTTCTCTATAGATATAAGAAATTGCATCTAAATCAGGTGCTGCTAGAAATAGTTGCTCGCCAGTTACGTTTCTTGCAATTTTTAAATCGTCTACACCTTCTAAAAAGGAAATCAGGTTAGTTTTTGAATTATACCCCGAAAAAACTAAATTCCATTTATATAGATAGTCAAAGCCTTTTGAATAGGTGCTGTTGATTGTGTGATTTGTGTTGTCGATCGGTTGGATGTAATTAAGGATACGTTAGAACCTACTTGCAGTTTTTCGAGTACCAGTCCTTCTAGTAATAATATATCGGAAAGAAAATTTAATTTGGCTTGTTGCCAGTCTTCGTTAGGCATAAGTTCGAAAAGAGTAGGGTGTTGTTTTGAATGTAATATACTTGATTGTACCCTTTTTGGATCTAATTGTCAAGGTAGAACATCGGTCCTGTGTACAATATCTTTGATATTGTCCAGAATTTGAATTTGTTCTGGTTTTTTTTCTAGATTAAAAGACATATCGCGCGTAAGATAATGACCTAATTTTTCACTGTTAAGTACAGTTCTAAGCTGTAGTATATGCTCGTTCTGATTACAGGTGGGTATAATTTATTGAGGGGCGATTTCGAAACAAGTCTCATTGAATTGAGGTACACATGATTCATTTTAATTTCGTAAATGAGAAAGGAATTAAGTTAAAGCATGATACTGCAGTTAATAAAGACAGAAATGTTTGTTTATTAATTCAATGAAACTAAAACAATTATTTTTGCTTTCGAAACAAGGTTTTAGTCAGTTGGTTGTAAAGGAATTTTAAAGGAGCAAATTTGAAGTATTTATCATAAGAAATGACTTTAAATAGAAGGAAAGTTACCGAAGGCACCTAGGTAAATTTATATATTATTAAGAATGGAATTAGGCAGTTTTTTAATAGAACAGGTAAGAATCAGTAACCTCACTCTTCTGTACAATAGCTTTGCTTGTTATGAAAGCACTAAAAACTCATTTATAACGAAGCAAAATATGACTAGCAAATTACCTGGAAAATATTAGCGATTTCTTTTAATTAAATTAACTTGTCGCAATTAAAAAAATATATGTTATATATACTATCTAAAATCAAAAAAGTGGTAAACTAGGGTAAAATAGAAAGTTTTTAATACATGTATCTTAAAAACTTAAAAATTAGACGCCAAAAATTATTATGGTAAAAAGGTTAAAGTTAAATATTTAGCACCAGCATGATAGAGTGGATGGGCCAACATTTCACAAATTTACATACAACAGAAGATGAAAATTTCGAATAAACTAAAAGCGACTTGCCTCCTATTATTAGTCGTTGTTTAAGGTAGGTTTTACGTTCTTTGTTTCTTTGAAAACCTAATGCCAATATCTTAATGTACTGCAGGTTGCGTGGGATCCGGGTGTTAGTTTTCCACAGACCCCTGCAGTGAAGTGTGTTGAACCTACAACTTTTAGGGACACGAAGAAAAATTGACAAGAAAGGTATGATAGAGGCGAGGTACGTCTCGCTGCGCTAACATGCACTGAAACGTGTCGATACGGTACGTCCAGGAGCAAATCCCATTTTAAAAAGCGGTTTTTCCGTGAATTTGTTATTGTCCCCAGTATAAAAACGCTTTTCATTGGCTAAATGCGATAACTGCATTTTGTTCAAAACTGGGAAAATGTGCGCTTGTCAAAAAACGTCATTATTTTATGGGTTCTGTATCTCTAGTTCATGAGAAGCTATAACCACAATCTTTTATGGGTAGTAATTTAATTTATACGTACACTAATAACGATGGGAAAATAAAACTTCGCTTTTTGGATTAAAGACATTCTCTATACTTAATATTAAAATGCGGTCTCGGAATTCGTGACCTATGGCTTTGTATAGCCCTTCGAATTCTCGGTTATAGGCCTTGTGGACGGAAGGGGTCGGGGGTCGATCAGCAGGACGTTATCGAACCGGGTGTCGTCGTAGAGGTCAATGGTTCTCAGCCATCAACGGGTAGTGTCGACTGATGATGGCGGCGCTGGTACAGCGGGCGACGGCAGCAAAGGTAGTATCTTCTTTTGGAAGCGTGTTTCGTTACGGCGGTGTATCCTAAGAGCAGCAGCAGAGGATTTTCCCATGGACGATACTGGTCCAATACTTTATACTAGTCTGTACCTGAGGATTAGTGTGCCCGGGATATAAGATCACCGGAGGGTGTGCCTGCAGGGATTGCTATCCACCAGCAGGGTGTAAAGTTGGGATGAATATCGACCAACGGTGTGGTGTTGAAGTGTGTTACTCGGATGAGGATCAACGAGTACCACGATGGTCAGCTTAGTCGATCCTGGACCTCTCAGGTCCAACTTCCTTTTACAACAATAATTATCAAATGATTTTGGCTGTTGCTACAGATTTTGCCATGTTTTGGCGGGTGGTTGATGCGGTGAGTTTCCCAGATCTTCCTCTTTATTGTTCTCCAACTATACGATGGACCCAAGATTTGGGTATAAAAATCCTGGGTCCACTGGCCTGTCGTTTTCGACCGACAGGATGGCTATTCGCCACAGGCCGCTCCATTATCAGGTAGCTCGTCGAACAGGACTGGCGTATGTGCATCCCCAACGATTTCGCTCGTGTCCCCATTCCTTGGCACCCCGCATAGCTGGAAAACGTCCTTAAGTTGTCACCGTTCCGCTGCTCACCTTGTTTCGCCCGGAGGCGAAGGTATATAGATGTTGATTCCTTGAGACCCGCTGTTAGAATACCAAGATTGTTGAATTTGCTGTTAACTCCAGCATCACACAGAAAGAACTGAGCGAACTGCGAATGTAAGTTTGACTATATCAGAGTACACGTGCTGAAAATAGAACAACATTGAAAAATTCCAACTAAACTTTGTGTTAATAAAATTTGAATAATCTTTGTTCACAATTAAAAATCGACAACGCAATTCATTGGTTAAAGCTCTGATAAACGTTTTTCAACACAGGAAGGATAGCGACCAGAATTTTATTAATATAAATTCGAAATCTGCAGAAGATAATCCTGGTGCTCGCCATAGCCTGGGATTTGTTATCGTTTGGATATGTTCGATGGGGGGCGGCGTCTGTAATCAAGTAGGCTGGACTTAGTTCATTGTTTAATAAACATAAGAAAAAGTCATTATAAATCCAAAATAAACATAATTGTAAAAGTGAAATTAAACGGTTTCAATTGTTAGGGTGTCTTCAGGTGATTTCCTGGGGCGGTGGAGCCAGGAGTAACTGTATGCATCATTTAGTAAGGTGTGTTGTTCTTCGGAAGGCCTCGACTTTCTTCGGGAAGCTTCGGATGTTGCTTCAGAGGCCCCGTGGGAACTTGACAGTGAAGATTAAGACATATATACAGGTCGGCGAGGTCCAGACATCTTCGGTGGTGTTCGGTCCTCGTCGGTAATCTTCGTGTGTTTAGTGGTGGGTAGCAATTACGTTAAAGCAATTATGAACTGAAAATTATATACACTTAAAAACTACTATTTACAAATATATACAAGAGCAAAGGGTCAGAAGGTATTCGGCGTCTTCTGGAATCTTCGACGGCGTTGTGGGGTTGATGCTTCTACGGGGATGACGTCCCTGTGGTAGAGCTTGACGGGTGTGATCGGAATAACGACGTCGGTGTAGTATGGAATGGAGCTGAGCGTTCGTACGTGCTTGTTAATGGTGTGTGTTAAATAAATTATGACGACGGCCTCCAGGTACGGCGGCGGTTAGGGTAACGTGTAAGGCAGGACGCAGGCTATGGTGAGCACTGCGCTTAGGATTATTTGGAAAGGTTTGCAGACTATGAGGAGCACTGCAGGTGGAGGAGGTGAACACCAGGCTATGATGAGCACTAGGACTGATTTATGCAGAAATCAAATTCGTATTTATAGTCTTTAGGTCTCTATCCATCGTATGTTGAAAAACGCTTATCAGGAAGTTAACCAATGAATTGCTTTGTTCGTTTTAGATTGTTAATTTTGATTATTCGAAATTTGAAAATGTTGGTTTCCCAATTCTTGGTAAAAGTTGTTCTGTGCTCAGCACGTGTACTCTGATATAGTCAGACTTACATTTCGCTGTCCGCTCAGTGCATTGCATGCGATCATGAGTGTAATATTCCCCCTCGCTGAAGATGGTAGCGTAGCTATGTTGCTGAGGAGAAGCGGCGGGGCTTTGTGGTTAAAGTATCTACGTTTGCGTTTTGTGCGGCGGCGGCGTCGGACTTCACCATGATCGTCAGCTGCTTGTGGTTGAAAGGGCGCCTCTTCTTCGGACGTCCGTCCATAGGCACTCCTTTCTGTTTGTGCGCGTTGCACAATATTTGGCAGGTCGACACGGGCTGTGTAGTTAGCTCGTGGTCTCCGTGTTTCTACGTTCAGTGATAATGGGCTGGTGCCGGTGGCGGCAGTAGGCGGTGCTGATCCATTCATCACTGGAGGGAATTCTTCCCAACGGCGGCTGGGCGAGAATTCGTCTGTGAACTGCGTAGTTGCAGTTGGTTGGACGGTGGCGGGCGTCACCGTCGTGTAGCGGCGTTGGACCCTTCTGGGGTCGTTCGCTGTTTGTTGCGATTGGAAGGGCACCCTTTCATGAGACATCCATCCATAGGTGTTCCTTCCTGTTTGTGCGCTTTGCACAACATTAGGCTGCTCGACACGGGCTGTGTAGATAGCTCGTGCTCTGCAAGCTTCTGCGTTCAGTGATAATGGGCTGGTGCCGTTGGCGGCAGTAGGCGGTGCTGACCCATTGATCACTGGTGGGAATCCTTCCCAAAGGCTGCTGGGCAAGGATTCGTCTGCGAGCTGTTTAGCTGCAGTCGGTGTGGCGGTGACGGGCGTCACCGTCGTGTGGCGGCGTTGGACCTTGCTGTGGTCGCTTGCTGCTTGTTGCGAGTGAAAGGGCACCTCTTCTTGGGACATCGGTCCGTAGGTATACCTTTCTACGTTCAGTGAGAATGGGCTGGTGCCGGTGGCGGCAGTAGGCGGTGCTGACCCATTGATCACTGGTGGGAATCCTTCCCAGAGGCTGCTGGCCAAGGATTCGTCTGTGAACTGCTTAGCTGCAGTTGCTGTGGCGGTGACGGGCGTCACCGTCGTGTGGCGGCGTTGGACCTTGCTGCGGTCGCTTGCTGCATGTTGAAAGGGCACCTCTTCGTGGGACATCCGTCCGTAGGTATACCTTTCTGTCTGTGCGCATTGCACAGTATTAGGCAGATCGACACGGGCTGTGTGGGTTGCTCGTGGTCTGCCTGTCTGCAGCCATGGTTCGCCGGGAATGACATCCTCAGCGGTCTGCGACTACCAAGAATGTGATGGGGATCCTTGGTAGTGGGTCATCGTCGGCGGTGTTTAGTTGTGCCAGTTCGTTGCGCCCGACCGGCCTGTAGCCTGGCGTGGCTCGGTCGGGATGCTGTTTTCCGAGTCCCTGGTTGTACTGCTGTACGTATCCAAAAAGAATCTTCGGAACTCGCTATAGGTGGGCCGGAACACGGCATACGGTTTCCACCATGTAGCTGCTTGGCCTCGGAATCGTGCAGTTGTTGTCGGTACATCCGCATTCATCGTTTCCATCTGCTGGAGGAATTCGTTGGGATCCTCCAGGAGGGTGCCAGAGAATGTAGGTCTCTCTGCCACGGGGGTGGCTGTGGTGACCATTTTGGTTGATCGGTATTGTTGAGCGCCACTGGGTTGTTGCAGTCCCAGAACTGTCGATTGAGTGGTCTCCTGGGTTGGAGGCGGCTGGTTGGTGTCCGGCTGGACGTTGGAAGTGGCTTGAGTCTTCGTCTCGGACGTGCTGGTGGTTCTTGCAAGCGCGTTGTTTGCAAAATCTTCTTATGAAGACGGCCCAGACACGTTGGGCGACATTTTGTTATCGTTTGGATATGTTCGATGGGGGGCGGCGTCTGTAATCAAGTAGGCTGGACTTAGTTCATTGTTTAATAAACATAAGAAAAAGTCTTTATAAATCCAAAATAAACATAATTGTAAAAGTGAAATTAAACGGTTTCAATTGTTAGGGTGTCTTCAGGTGATTTCCTGGGGCGTTGGAGCCAGGAGTAACTGTATGCATCATTTAGTAAAGTGTGTTGTTCTTCGGAAGGCCTCGACTTTCTTCGGGAAGCTTCGGATGTTGCTTCAGAGGCCCCGTGGGAACTTGACAGTGAAGATTAAGACATATATACAGGTCGGCGAGGTCCAGACATCTTCGGTGGTGTTCGGTCCTCGTCGGTAATCTTCGTGTGTTTAGTGGTGGATAGCAATTACGTTAAAGCAATTATGAACTGAAAATTATATACACTTAAAAACTACTATTTACAAATATATACAAGAGCAAAGGGTCAGAAGGTATTCGGCGTCTTCTGGAATCTTCGACGGCGTCGTGGGGTTGATGCTTCTACGGGGATGACGTCCCTGTGGTAGAGCTTGACGGGTGTCATCGCAATAACGACGTCGGTGTAGTATGGAATGGAGCTGAGCGTTCGTACGTGCTTGTTAATGGTGTGTGTTAAATAAATTATGACGACGGCCTCCAGGTACGGCGGCGGTTAGGGTAACGTGTAAGGCAGGACGCAGGCTATGGTGAGCACTGCGCTTAGGATTATTTGGAAAGGTTTGCAGACTATGAGGAGCACTGCAGGTGGAGGAGGTGAACCCCAGGCTATGATGAGCACTAGGACTGATTTATGCAGAAATCAAATTCGTATTTATAGTCTTTAGGTCTCTATCCATCGTATGTTGAAAAACGCTTATCAGGAAGTTAACCAATGAATTGCTTTGTTCGTTTTAGTTTGTTATTTTGATTATTCAAAATTTGAAAATGTTGGTTTCCCAATTCTTGGTAAAAATTGTTCTGTGCTCAGCACGTGTACTCTGATATAGTCAGACTTACATTTCGCTGTCCGCTCAGTGCATTGCATGCGATCATGAGTGTAATAGATTCTTCTCCTCAACATAGCCTGTAGGACCTTTCCAAGCAGCGCTTGCCATAGCCTGCTAAACCCTAACGCAGTGCTCACCATAGCCTACTTCCTGTCCAACGTTACCCTATCCGCCGCCGTACCTGGAGGCCGTCATCGTAGTTCATCAATCCATAACTAACAAACACGTATAAACGCTAAACTCCGTTCCATACTTCGCCGACTAGTCATTATTGTGATTGCATCTGTCAAGCTCTACCACAGGGACGACATCCCCGTAGAAGCACCACCCCACGAAGCCTGCCCAAGAGCTCAGAAGACAACCGAAGACATTCTGAACCCTCGTTTTCATGTATATATTGTAAATAGTAGTTTTTAAGTGCATATAATTTCATTTCATAATTTCTTTTAACGTAACTTTAACCCACCACTAAAAACACGAAGACTACCGAAGAGATCCGAAGACTACCGAAGATGTCTGGACCTCGTCGACTTGTATATCTCTCCTAATCATCATTGTTCAAGTTCACACTGGGCCTCTTAAGCAACTTCCGAAGCTTCCCGAAGAAAGCGGAAGACTTCCGAAGACTTATACACCCCATTAAATGGTGCATACAGACACTTGAAAGGTGTTCAAGTTTAATTCTGGCTCCACAGCGCAACCATGAAGCCATCCGAAGCCATCCTAACTGCTAAATCATTCAATTTCACTTTTTATATTATGTAAATTTGGAACTCATAATGATTTTGCTTATGTTTATTAAACAATTAGCTGAACGCAGCCTACTTGCCTTAAGACGCCGCCCCCTTTGAACGATAAAATTTCGTTTCTTTTATCCTTGTGGCTGGAAAGCGCGGCTCGCTATTGGTAGCGTTGTCCTGCCTCCTAAATTAAGGCGCGCGTTGTCATTAGTTGCAGATTTACGTAAATAGATTTATCGTGAGCGCTGCTGGTCACAACGCCGTTGGCTTTTGGGAGGTTCTGATTGGTAACATTAGCAGCTCATCTTGTAAGCCTTCCATTGTGGTTCTGTATGTTACTAAGCCATAAAAGTGAAAAGTGATCGGTCACCTCTGTGAAATGCGTGCCTTCTACCCAGGGACGCAAGTTTTCAATGGCTAAAATAACTGCCAGACACCCTTTCTTGGTAAAGGTGTAATTACGTTGAGGGGGATGAAGGGTCGCACGATTTAATACGTTGGGAAGCTGCAAAGGCGCAAGGAACAGGTGCCGATAAGGCAATCCTAGTTCACGAGGTCGTCAGGGCTCTTAGGAGGATGAACCCTAAGAAGGCACCGGGGCATGATGGAATCACTGCAGACGCAGCTCTGCAGGCGTGCCTGTTAGCCCCGTGTGTCTTTGTTGGGTTGTTTAATCTTTGTTTAGAAAGGGGCGTTTTTCCGCGTTGCTGGAAAATCCAGAATGTGAAATTTATACCCAAACCTAAAAAGGCGGATACGTCAGATCCGGGCAGCTATCGTCCAATTAGCTTGCTACCGGTGCTGGGGAAAGTTTTAGATCGCGTTATGACTACGCGTGTTGAACACCTAGTGTGAGACAGCGGCGGTTTTAATAACCGACAGTTTGGTTTCGTGGAGGGCAAGTCGACTATCGACGCGTTAGAGTTCGTTGTCGGGGAAATTAAGCAGGCAAGAGATGCCAAAGAGTACTGTGTCGTTGTTGCTTTGGACATTTCAGGAGCATTTGATGCTGCCTGGTGGCCATTAATCGTTTGCGAGTTAGATCGTAGGGGTTGTCCGCGAAACTTGATGTCTTTGGTCAAGAGCTATTTCTCGGGGCGATTAGCACAGGTTGAAATTCCGGGTGAAGTTCTGTCGCGTGAGGTGGAAAGGGGATGCCCGCAAGGGTCATGTTCTGGTCCCACATTTTGAAGTTGTTGTATGAGAGCATCTTTAGGGTCAAGTTGCCCGCAGGATGCTCAATCGTTGGGTTTGCAGATGACACACTTTTAATTGTAAGATCGAGATTGTTAATGGATATGCGCACAAAACCGAACGAGGCGCTTAATAAATTACACGAATGGTCGCAGGCGGTAAAATTAAAATTTAACACGGCGAAGTCAGAGGCGCTTTATTTCGGCACGAAACCAGGACAGAGACCTCCTAGGTTAGAGCTAGCAGGGGAGAAAATCCCGTTTAAAGATTGTATTACCTACCTCGGCGTCAAGATCGACAATAAATTAAATTGGAAAGCGCACGTACAATACGTAAAAAGTAAGGGCGGCGAAATATCAAATAAAATGATGGCGGTGGCTAAAATAAAGTGGGGTTTCAGGGGCGATTCGCTGAGGACGGTTTATGCCGGAGCAATTGAGCCGGCAATACTGTACGCAGCTTCTATATGGGCAGAAGGTTGTAAAGTCCGGGAGATGCGTCAATTGACGAGCGTACAACGCATAACCGCGGTAAAAGCGGCGAGGGCGTACAGGACCACCTCCACGGAGGCTGTCCTGGTGATCAGTAGGACTCTCCCTATCGAATATGTCGTTAGGGAGATTAGAGATAGACGATTAATAAATATAGGAAAAGGGCGCGAAATTATCGAAGATCTTAATCTTGGTAATAGGGAAATTGCAAGAAAGATTGTTGTATCTGAGTTAGGGCACCCGGCTGATATTAGAGGGATCGAGTTTGTCGAAGGCGATGAGGACGCGATGGGTATCAGAATTTATACGGACCGTTCACGTATGGACGATGGGCAAGCAGGCGCGGCGTTTGTCGTGTATAAGCAGGAAAGGGAGGTGTTTCGGTTTCAAACCAAACTCGCGAACTGGTGCACTATCTTCCAGTGCGAATTGGTAGCCATACGAGAGGCTATCGATTACGTAATAAACCATACGGGCAGAGACGAGTATTATATAATCAGTGATAGTAAATCGGCGCTAACGGCTTTAACAAACATGAATACCTCGACAGATCTCCAAGCCGACGTCTGGAGAATAGCGCGTACGGCGCTAGAGTTTCGACGTTTAAAGTTCTGTTGGGTCAGGTCGCACAATGGTAACGTAGGAAACGATAGGGCTGACGAATTAGCTAAAGAGGCCGCGACGGGCGACTTTCGAATATCACATTCGTCGATACCGAGGTCTTTAATCAAAAGAAAGCTGCGCGAAAAATCAATTCGACAATGGGAAGAGAGGTGGAACAACGCTGCCACGGGCAGGTTGACCCACAAATTCATACCGAGCATAGAAGCCAGAGGTAAGATCGAGGTTAAGCTCGATCACAAAATGGTGCAGTTGATAACAGGGCACGGCGCCCTGAAGGCGTATTTACAAAGGTTTGGTCTAACCAACAGCGACCGCTGCGAATGCGGTGAGGGCGCGGAAAGCGCAGAGCACGTGCTCTTCGACTGCCCGCTTGAGGCGGGAAATCGAGGTTGGCTGATAGCAAACTAGCTATCCTAGGTCTGGCATGGCCAAAGAGCCTAGAGGAAGTCGGGGAAGTGGTTAACCAGAAGGCGTTCTGGACAGCCTTAAAAGAATTTGCGGGAAGGGTCGCGAGATTAGACAATCAATGACGACCGCGTGTAAAAATTCGGTGGGGTTGGTGGGAGGATTGAAAATTTTAGATTGACTTGGCGTGAGTAAGGATACGAGCATAACCAAAACCTGATATTAAATTAAAAAAAAAAAAAAAAAAAAGATAATTATACCAAAATGTCCAATATGCACGAGAAACCCCCACTCCATTAATACAATCACTGCCTATCTTCATAATTAAGTGCGGAAAATCGGGAATAAATAATACCAAATAAACAATAACAAATAAATCATAAACCCTCATTAAATTAAATCAATAAAGTAAGCAAGGATAATAAAACAGAGCGCAACCGCGCATCCCCCCAGGACTTGAAAGTGAAGTGATAGTGATTGTGATCCCCCCAAGAACATTTAGTGCATACCCACCAGGACTTTAGCAGTGCACCCCGTCCCACCTTTAGAAGTAAGTTACAGACGACCAGATCTTCGGATGCTGGAGAATTTTATTATCGAGGTAAGACTTAAATTGTGGCGGCTGTACTCGCACAAGCATTGATTTACATTAATTAGTAGTTTTGAAATAATTTAAGAAGCACGTTTGGTGTGTAAAGGCGCTAGCCGACATAATGCTTGTGCGAGTGCACCTGATAAATAGGGTGATGCTTTCGCTATTTTGTGCACTGCTATATGCTTAACGCTTATTAAACATTTATTTATATATTTACATAATTATATTTATTTATATTTTATATTTACACTTTATATTTATTTATATATAGCATGTATTATGTGGCTTATTTGTTTTGTTTGACGTTCTGTCGCCATTTTGGTTGCAGTATATATTTGGGAAGGACGAGCAGAATTGCGAAGATTGTAATCATAATGTAAATCAGTTAGGGAACGATAGGGAAAGCTTGGGATGGATTTAAATTAGTTAGCTAGATTTGGATAGTTTTAAGACGACCCTCCAGGTCGCACTGGTAAGCAGAACCGGCGTCTGCTATCCGGTATTACGGATCCCTCCCCCTCTCATTTTTGCTTGTTGATCGGGTACACTCGAAAGTCAACGCTAGGGATACCATTATTTACAACCCTGTTTTTAGTTTTTGTTTTGTTTTTGTTCCAGTTTTTGTCAGATTTTTAGGTTTGTTAGATTGTTAGAGTTTGTTAGGTTTGTTAGATTTTTAGGTTTGTTAGATTTTTATTTAGTTTTTATTTAGGGTGAATCAACTATGAAGTAAGAATAAATTAGGAGCACGACTATTTTTCGCGTTTAAACCCAATGTAGTACCTCCGGGTGGAGCATTGGGGACGTGGCCGCAAGTATAGCGGCCCTAATTCAAATTATAATGTAATTACGTTCAGTTCGACTAAGTAGCTTGCTCGCATACGACATGACGTGTTCTATACCCTCAATATTCTGAATCCGCACGACACCTTAGAGCGGTGTCACTAATGTTACATTTGATAACATAAGGTAGTGAGTATTCTGGTTGTGCAAATAAGGGAGCACAAACTAAAGCTTGCTTTTTCTCTTTTCTTCATGAAATCATTTATAGTACCAAATTCGAAAAATTTTTAATAAAACGCCGGTACCAACCGGACATATCTGCGAACCTGTTTACTTTGATAGTAGTTGGACGGGAGATATTTACCATAGCCGAAACCTTTTCGGTATTGGTCTGAAGAGAATTTGAACCTACTACATACTGCCTTGTACCACTAATACTAAAAACCGTTTTGTATTTAGCTACCTCCGAAAGAGGCATTTGCAAAAAGGACGTTTGCAAATCTATATAGAAGGTGTACTTTGCACCACGTAACATATTCAGGATCCTAGCAACATGTGGTAGTGGACAGCTATCATGTACCGTTACGTATTTTAACGCACCACCATCAAAACAAAATCTATACTCATCGCTATTTTACTTTTTCACTAACAAAATTGGTAAAAAACTATGGACTTTGACACGGTCTATCAACACCCGAACGCAGGCTATTATTCAATTCTTCATTTAAAGTAAAGAAGTAGCACTACCTGTGACGATTTTCATTTGAATTTTGTCTGTACGGCCTAATTTATCTTAGTGAATAATTTTATAAAATGTCTTTATGGCGTTTGTTTGGATGTAAAATCATAAATGTTAGACAAACCATTATAACGACTTACAGGACCTGAGGGCCAAGTAGCACACGAAACATCATTTTCCAAATCGCCGTAAATATGCCATGTATCACTTTTAAAGTCTCTACTAACCCAACTAATTTGGTAAAATCACTCCCAAAAATAAAATGCGGAAGCGAAGGCACAATAGAGCGCTCAAAATGCGACAATGCTTACCAATGTGAATCGGTAAATCTACAGAACCAAAAGCACTTTTAACAGAACCGTCAGCTGTAGATACACCTTTAAGGTCCGAATAAAAAATGATTAAATTTAATTCCTTCAATAATGGTAGGGCTAACGGACCTACTAGTGGTAGTACAACCTGAGTTTAACCATCCACAAATATTTCAACAAAACAATTTCAATGTGATGTAATGACGATTATCACAAGACCTTTTTTCAAAAGACGTCGGTTTTGTTCTTAACAGATAATAATTAGAAGTTTTTTACTGTGGACAACCAACTAAACCAGTCATTTTCTTTGTGCAGCCAAAGAGGAGTAACACAATATCGTTTTAGCCGCAATGTATAGCAGCTATCTTGTATAAGGGACAGATTATTTAGCTGTTCGGTTTTAAAAATGCAATAGTATATATGTGAATCAATATTTTACATATGTTATTGCTTTATGGCAAACGTAATCCTTTTGCTGATTGATAGAGGGTAACTTTATTCATGTGCCTGCTTCGGCTAGCTTAACTGTAGCCAATCCTGTCAACCAACTGTTTAGTACATTTTCGATTGTTTCGGGCACTATTTTGGCAATAACACTAGCCTTGTTGTGGTTAAAGAACTTGAATGATTATTCGCATACATCCATTTTTAACGGCATCCCATAAGAAGTAGTTTAACGGCGCCAAATCGTAGCTGCACGGAAGCCAATTGAAATTACCAGAACAGCAGATATCACGATTACCGAATTTAGTGCGTAAAAGATCGATTGTTTGATATTGGTGTGGTATGTCGCTGAAACCAAAGGTTGCACAAGTCTGTCTTCAAATTCTCGTTACAGAAAATCGGTTATTACAGCTCTGCAGCATTCTCAATTGACTATAATGGTACTACCAGTATCAGTTTTGAAGAAAAATGGGCTGATGCTGCCGCCACTCCACAAACAATACCAATCTGTTACTCACTATGATTTATTGGCTTCTCCACCATTACGTGTAGATGTTGCCAACTTTAAATTCGGAAATTCTGCTGCTTAATATAGCCACTTTCTAGTGTGCGGACGTGTTTTACGGAGCTCCCGCTTCTGCAGCAACAAGTAAGTTTTTATATAGGGTTTATTACTATATTTTTATATTTAAAGCTTTATAATTTATTGTATTTAATTTTATTATTGTGTGGCATTAAATTTTAATACGTAGGGCAGTAAATAAAACTAAAAAGAAACAAAATTTAAATCGAACAAATAATAAATAAATCGCGTTTTAACTTAAATTTTAACCAAAATTCGCGTTTAAAAACAGAGTATCTTAAATTTCGGACTACTAAACCAAAAATCTAATCAACAAATACCCAAAATAAATTAAAAATAATTTACAAAAGCGTTTTTAATAAATTTAAAACAAAAACCGCGTTAATCGTGTAAAGAACCATCAAAAAAGCGTGTAAAAAATTTTATAGTGCGCGTATAATAAAATAATACCTAAAACCAAAATCTAGGCTCTTTTTAAATTAAACAAATAACTCAAAAACTGTAAATTGTGAAATAAAATAAATATAACTATTCCATATTTTAAGTACACGCGTACTTAAAGATTCCTAAAAGTCGACCTTTTAATCTAATTAATGATGCAACACCTGAAGATAGTGCTAGGCACCGAGTAAACACAAAGTAAGTGCGTTTCCGGTACCGCATTCTAATAGTGCTTGTTTTTATTTGTTTATTTCCACGGTTAGATTTGATATTTAGAAGTAATTAGCTCGTGGATACTTAGAATTTGATTTTTCGGTTTAAAATTTGACGTTTAGTGCTTATTGTACTTTTGTTAAATTTGAAATTTAATTTGACTTCGAAATTTAAATAAATATTTAGATACAGGGTTGTTTACGGTTTATCGTTAACCAAAATATTTTTATTGGATCAACGTTTTGCGTTCTTCTAGCGTCGTAACTGTCAGGTCGTCTTTTGAGTTGCGTTTCTCGTTGGTTACTCTTTTTTCGTTAGCTTTGTTAGCATGGTGGTCCACCGAGATGGGGAACCGGTGCCAAGGAAGAAAAGAGGTGATCAGTCGGAGTCTGCTAGGTCGGAGGCTAAGGGCGCTGTTGGGGGGAAACAGCTTAAGGTGGTCTTGAAGGACGTTAGGTTAGGGACTCAGGAGGAGGTTGAGGAGGCAGAGAAGGATGTAATGTTAGGGACTCGAAAAGTGGTGGAGAAGGTTGAGGGCTTAGAGAAGGAGCCTGTGTCTGCGGTGGTCGTGTCGGAGGGTTCGGAGCCTCCAGCGGTGGTTGCGGCACCTGAATTGCCCTCTACTTCAAGAGGCCAGCGTAAGATGTCGACTAGCAGCAACGGTAGCGTTGCCGCTAGCGACCTAGTTGAGCTAGATCAATTGAAGTTTAGGGTAAGGAAGGCGTACGCGGTCATCTGCCAGAAGGTGCCGACAACCTCCGCTACCATTGTCGTGGAGGACGGAAAGGTAATTCGTCATGCAGTGGATGATATCCGCGACAGGACGAATCAGCTTATAGGCATGGTTAGGGCGCTTAGACTATGTATAGAAAATTCTGGCAGAGCCAGTGTTGTCAGGGGACGTCCACGGGGGTTATTTCTGTTTTAGGACAGCGGGGTTTCTAGAGCCTGGAGGTGGTGATGCCGCGTAAGGTGTCGTATGCTGCAGCAGCTTCTGGTGCAACACCAACGTTTGCTGTTAGTGTCGGAGAAATTAAGCAGGCGCGAGATGCAAAGCAGTATCGTGCCGTTGTTGCTTTGGACATTTCAAGAGCATTTAATGCTACCTGGTGGCCATTGATCGTTTGCGAATTGGAAAGTAGGGGTTGTCCGTTAAACTTGATGTCTTTGGTCAAGAGTTATTTCTCGAGGCGATTGGCACAGGTTGAAATTCCAGGTGAAGTTTTGTTGCTCGAGGTGGAAAGGGGATGCCCGCAGGGGTCATGCACTGGTCCCACATTTTGAAAGTTGTTGTATGAGAGCATTTTTAGGGTCAGGTTGCCCACGGGAAGCTCAATCGTTGGGTTTGCATATGATACGCTTTTAATTGTCAGGTCACGATTACTAATGAATATGCGCAGCAAGCCGAACGAGGCGCTTAATAAGTTACACGAATTGTCGCAGCAGGCAAAGTTAAAATTTAACACGTTGAAATCAGAAACGTTTTATTTATGGACGAAACCTGGACAGGGACTCCCTAGACTAGAGTTAGGAAGGGAGAAAATTCTGTTTAGGGATGCTATCACATACCTCGGTGCCAAGATCGGCAATAAATTAAATTCGAAAGCGCACGTTCAGTACGTAAAAAGTAAGGGCAGCGAAATATCAAATAAAATAATGGCAGTGGCGAAAATAAATTGGGGTTTTAGGAACGAACCACTTAGTACAGAGCCGGCGATGCTGTTCGCAGCATCCGTTTGGCAGAGGGTTGTAAAGTAAAGGAAACTCGACAGCTGACGAGCGTGCAACGCATAACCGCGGTCAAGGCGACGAGGGCATACAGGACCACCTCCACGGAGGCGGTCCTGGTGATTAGTAGGACTCTCCCTATCGAATATGTTGTCAGGGAGATCAGAGATAGGAGGTTAGTTAATACAGGGAAAGGACAGGAAATTATAGAGAGTATAAATCTTGCAAATTGGGAAGCTGAGAGGAAAATCGTCGTGTTAGGGCACCCGGCCGATAATAGAGCTATTGAATTTGTCGAAGGTGATAGGGACGCGGTAGGGATTAGGATTTACACGGACGGTTCGCGTATGGACAATGGTCAAGCAGGCGCGGCGTTTGTCGTATATAATGAGCAAAAGTAAGTCCTCCGGTATCAGACCAAACTCGCGAACTGGAGTAAATTGGTAGCCATACGAGAGGCTATCGTTTACGTAATAAATCATACGGTCAGAGACGAGAATTATATAATCAGTGATAGTAAATCGGCACTGACGGCTTTAACGAATAGGAACACCTCGACAGACCTCCAAGCGGACGTCTGGAGGGTAGCCCATCCGGCGCTCGAGTTCCGACGTTTAAAGTTCTGTTGGGTTAAGTCGCACGATGGTAACATAAGAAACGATAGGGGTGATGAATCAGCTAAAAGGCCGCGTCGGGCGATTTTCGGATATCACATTCGTTGATACCAAGGTCTCTAATTAAAGAAAAAGCTGCGCGAAAAGTCAATCCGACAGTGGGAAGAGAGGTGGAACAACGCTGCTACGGGCAGGTTGACCCACAAATTCATTCCGAGCATCGAAGTTAGAGGTAAGATCGAGGTGAAACTCGATCATAAAATGGTGCAACAGTTAACAGGGCGCGGCACCCTGAACGTATATTTACAAAGGTTGGTTTAACCAATAACGACTGCTACGAATGCGGTGAGGGCGCAGAAAGCGCAGAGCACGTGCTCTTCGACTGCCCACTCGTGGCGGCAAATGGAGGGTTAGCTGATATGAAATTAGCTGTCGCAGGGCTAGTATGGCCCAAGAGCCTCGAGGAAGTCGAGGAAGTGGCTAACCAGAAGGCGTTCTAGACAGTCTTCAAAAAATTTTCAGGAAGGGTCGCAAGATTGGACGGTGACAACCGCGCACAAATCGGAGGGTGAGGGGATGGGAGAGGATTGAAAAATTTTAATTTGACTTGGCATGAGAAATGGATATGAGCATGGTATAACCAAAACCTGTATAAAAAAAGATTAAAAATTTTTAAAAAAGTAAAAAAAATAAAGAAAATAAAAAATAAAATTAATTAATTATGATTATAAACAAAATCTAATATGCACGACAAACCCACACACCACTAAGACAATCACTCTCAAACTTTAAACTAATCAAAAACCCTTATTAATTTAAATCAGTAGATAAATAAAGAAAATAAAATATAGTGAAACTGCGCATCCCCTTGGATTTTAAAGTTATAGTGACTGTGATCGCTCCAGAACGTTTAGTGCATACCCACCAGGACTTTAGCAGTCTATTCCCGTCTCCCATTAGCTGTAAGATATTAGTAAACGTAAAAAGACGACCAGATCTTCGGATACTAGAGAAATTATTATCGAGATAAGAAGAAAAATTGTGGCAGCTGCACTCGCATAAGCATTGATTTGTATTAATAAGTAGATTTGAAATAATTTAATGCGCCGGTTTTGTGAGTAATGGCGTTAGACGACATAATGCTTATGCGAGTGCACCTGATAAATTGGGCAATGCTTTTTGCTCTTTCTGTGCACTGCTATATGTTTAATGTTTACTAGATATCTATTAATATAAATATATTTATTTATATTTATTTTATTCATTTTGCATTTATTTTTGGAGCTTGATTTGTTTTGTCTGACGTTCTGCCGCCATTTTTGGTGGCAGCATTTTTATAGGAACGAAGATTGTAATTGTGAAGAATGTAATTATAATATAAATCAGTTAGGGAATGGTAGGGAAAGTTAGGGATGGATTTAAGCTATAGATAGAATAAAGTACTTAGACCAGGGAGG
The DNA here is from genome assembly GCA_036346225.1 of Platerodrilus igneus. Lineage (NCBI taxonomy): Eukaryota > Metazoa > Arthropoda > Insecta > Coleoptera > Lycidae > Platerodrilus > Platerodrilus igneus. The sequence continues at coordinate 13,662,638 of JARFIW010000791.1, forward strand.
ACGAATTTGCAAATTTATAGAGCAGGCAAAATAGCTGGATTCACTATTAAAATATTTGGCAAATGCTTAGAAATTTGAATCCATTTTTAATATTAGCTAGATTTTGATAGTTTTAAGACGATCCTTCAGGTCGCATCGGTAACCAGGGCTGGCGAATGCTATCCGGTATTACGAATCGCTCCCCTTTTACTTTCGCGTTGTTCTTGTTGAACGGACACACTCCAAATTAACGCTAGGGATACCATTATTCAAACCCTATTTTTAGTTTTAGTTCGTTAGATTTTTATTTAGGATCGATTAATTTTGAAGTGAGATTAGATATAAAGAACGTTTATATTTTCGCGTTTAAACCCAATGCAGTAGCTTCGGGTGGAGCATTGGGGACGTAGCCGCAAGTATAGCGGCCCTTATTCAAATTATAATGCTTAATATAACCACGTAGTCCGAGAAGATTATTTTGCTAGGAAATTCGTCGTCAATTTTGAGTTGCTGTACGGCACTAGCAGAGAAGCTATATAGCAGTCGGTGGTCGTTAGCTTTCTATTCCTAAGTCAATTGAACCTTGTAAACGAACAATCGTATAGCTTTATGAATAATTCTCCTCAGACAGATACGGCTAATGTTGAGTTCCTGCGATCTGCAGTGACATATTCTTCAGTTCTATGTATTCTACGAGCACGGAAATCTTTTCTATTATCTACTAGCATGCACGTCCCATGAACTTTCTTCACAAATTTGCGTACAGCACGCGCGGTTGGTGCTTCATTCCAATCGACTTCTTTTTCAAAATTCGCTCCGTTTCGGTAGCACAGCTTTCCCTCAGGAAATAAGTTTTCAATATTGCCGTATATCCGGCACTAATATCTACATTTGAAGCAATCTGGGATATGATATTCTGTTCTTGTAAATAACGAACGGGAAACAGCTCTATGCCAAAATAAAATATGATTCAAAATAAAACCGCTAGCTGCCCCACCCACCATGTATAACATCGACCAACGTAAACTACACGATATGGTTCTGTACTTAAAATACTGCTCACGTCTCTAGAAAAACTAATTCAATGTGTCACTTTCGTTTGGATAAACCTAGTTGCTTGCTTTCGTAAGAGCAGCGTCAATATAAAGTGAAACTGAATAAATCAAGTTCGATGAAGACGCAACCTTACAATCTAGCTTGTTTAAATAAGGTTAAGAAGTGCATAATTTTTAAACTAATTTTCAGAACTAGCTTCGTTCCTAACATACTCTAACTTATTTTCTGTAACTAAAATGACAAATTCGTTCAACAAATTCAGGACATGAGAAAATAAGTCTTCCAAATTGGTTTGCAATTTTATTTGATGGAAACCAATTTATCTGCGTAAGGCCATCAATGTGGAAATTGAAATAGGTCAAATCTAAAACTTGAGTTGTAAGTGGTGATGACTGTAGCAAAGTAAGTTTTATAGAATTCGTTTTGTTTTCTTTTCCAGTGTTTTACTATAGACGTGTTGCGTTACAGCGTACTTAAATGCTTTTGAAATTGTGTTTAAAAAGTGCTGAGCTAGTATTACGCGTCTCAGATTCCTTAAATTATTAAATTTGGAATTGCTCAGAAGAGTTGGGAATCCGTAACAAATTAAGGTTGCACCGGCTAACTACAGTAGTGCGGGTGTGGGTCCTTATATAAACGATTAAAGAAATAGAACAAAAATCGAAAAATTAAAGATCTAACTAAGTGCATTTTCATGCTAGCTTACCACTAACATATACCTTAAAAGGCTTTCAATCTGTCTTAAATGATGGACGCCAACTCTTCATGGAAAGAATGTTTATTAAGAATTCTGGAGACTTTTGTTTGGCTAATGTTGTGGTTTTTTGATATTTGGTTTTGATCTATATGAAGATTTTTTATTACAGAGGCTATAGCCGCAAATTCGGTGTCTTCGTTTTCAGCCACAGGTTTAATTTTGTTAGGTTTTTTATACTGAACACTCCCTGTTTGTTTAAATTGGACCAAGAGTCTTATACAAACATGCTTATCTGGATGATTTCTATTAAGGAGTCTTTCAGCATAAGCTCGTGATGCCAGTAGACAGTTTTGCTGACATTCTCCAAAAACAAATATCATGTCGATCCGTTCTTCTTTTCAAAAAACCTTCATTTTGAATAATTAAAAAATAGATACCACAAACTATCACTATAGCACGATTTACAAAAATCACTGTTGTAAATGAATAACTGAAAACTATTATCATTATTCTGACTTGTCAAAATAACAAAATTCCATAGGTGACTACGCAATCTTTGATAAATAAATCTGTTAAAATCAGTTTGCATTCGGAAAATGTGCGTTTTCAATGGAAACGTGAACAGTTTGCTATAGGAAAGTACAATAGTTTTCGATAGAGAATTAAATTTTATATGTGCCGTTTACATAAAATACAGCGTGTTCTATTTAAATTAAACAAGTTGTTACCGTTCAAAGCTTGCGATTAAATGCTAATGATTTGCTAATGATTTTCGTAAATATATATATCTATCTATCTATATATATATATATATATATATATATATATATATATATATTATCGTGTAATTAAGGGTTCATTGGGAATACATAAAGGCATAGGTTAAGCTAGAAGCTAGAATCATAGGTCATGAGAAAATCAAATTAGTCATTTAGGAAATTAAGATATTTTAAACAATTATTTTAGAGCTTAGGTAATATTTAATAATGTAGGGTTAATTTAGTTTAGTCATATTTAGCTAGAAATGATGTAATATAGTATTTATTTAAATATAGGGCATACGAATTAATAATAATGGAGTATAAGTATACATATTTAATTTATAGTTAAGTATTATAAGGAGATATAAAAGCGTTGGATATGTGTTAAAAAAGCAGTCTTATTTTTTAAAAGTAAAACCCAAACGTTTAAAAGCAGAGCAGAATGACAAGGGGAGATATATTTCTAGATAACATTGATACAAACAGGCTTTAATAGGTTACAAGAGAACGGACGACCGTTGGAATTAACGTTGTCAATTCGCAACAGAGACAAAGCAAAACTACATGAATAAAGACGTAATATGTTTGTTAAGATATCGATTTTAATTCTGGAGCTAGTATAAGAGGGAGCCGGAAACGACTGTCATGAAAGAACAAAGATGGAACAAAAACGTATGCATTCAAGCGAGGGGCATAGAGTTAAGTACAGAGCTAGTATTGTAGGGAAACTTGAACAAATTTAGTTTAGCCGGGGAAGAAAATCAATCATTTCAAGAAATTTTATAAGCAGACACGCGTCGGTTGAAAGCGGGAGAAAGGAGCCAAACAACATGATTGGAAAATATAGATATACGTGCGACAAGTTTAGATTAAGAAGGGCAAATATTCAGCTGGTGGAGGCATATACGTGAAAGAAAGTTATAGGTACAAGCGAGATGATAGATGTTCTGTTCTAGTTTAAGGCGTAGAAGTAGTGGGAATGAACTGAACCGTTGAAGGCTAATTTTCGTGGAATCAAAGTAGAAGTTGACAGTTAGAGACGTTTTAGCAAGTATTTGTGTGCTTTGTTATCGAAATTCACGCAAAACCAAGATCAGTTAGAGATTTTTCATTGCAATACGAGACGGTTAACAAACAATTTTAAGAATTGTAGAAACGGGTACGAATTGTACGTGCGATTTAGAAACGGGGGGCGAATTCTTGGCTATTTAACCATTTTTGAACAGGGGCCTCGCTCTCTTTAATTTCATTAGTCATTCGCGACACATCCAGTTACTTTCAAATGAATTAGTGCAGTTTAATAAAAAGTTATTTAACAGCTATTTAAGTGAGAGTTAATCTTGTATGTAAGTACAAACAAATTGTAATTGTGTTGTTGAAATGCACGAAATTAGTAAAGATTAAAATTATTTGAATGATGAAAGCAGCGATTTTTAGGTATTAATTTTAATTGAGAATAAGAGAAGTAAAATTTCGGAGATTGGATGTTTATGGTTGGCTATTGTTTATGGAGAGATAGTTTGGAGTAGCGACAGATATGGTGATTCGACCGGAGAGCTATTTGATGCACTGAGGACTTACTGGACGGCAACATCTCCAAGGGCTAGCTGGTAGACATCATTCAGAAGATAGCTACCAGGTAGGCCATTATATAGAACATTGAGTGGTGAATATTTTCCATGGTTTTTGTGATTACTTTGATTTGTGTTTTGGTGTGTTTTCTACTGATATATATTTTATGAACTGAAATTTATGAGACTTTAAAATAAAATTGAAATTTATTTTTAAAAATCAAGAATAATTAATTAATTTATAGATAACCATGCGATGTTGTAAAGAGGTATAAAGGGCTTATTTGATATTCGATAGTGCAGTAAAGTTGTATGCACCTTTATAGAGTTTTACTATGAGCTCATGATAAGACAACGGGTTAACCTAAGGTATGAGGAACGCCCTCTTGCCTTAATTAAAAATGTGTGTTTAAAAGCGTTATCGATCTGAATTATTATTATTATTATTATGAAATTGTCGACAATACGAGTGTACATAAAGAAATAATATTTTTGGATAATGTAATATTGATCTCACGTTAATAGAGTGAGATATATTTTGGGAATTGAGTTATTTTTGAGTGTGTGATTGTAGGGTGTGAATTTCTATTTAGGTTTCAGTATGGTGACATTGAGAGAGAGTTTTTAGATTTAACAGGTAGGTATCTGTGTTAATTTTAAGAAATTTTAGCTAGTAGAAAAGAAGTGTAGAGCAGCCGAGGGCGATTTTTAGGAACTTCATAACATTTATTACTTTTAAATAGTAGGAGACACGAATTTTAGAACCCTTCCAACAAGAAACCTCACAGTAATTAATATATATATATATATATATATATATATATAATTCTGCGATCTCTAGCTGGTTTCGAGTACCACGTTCTGGGCGACACTGATTGCTACGAGATTCAGACTACAAAAGACATCTGCTTAAAAAGTCCCACGACTTAGGCGACATTAATTACTACAATTAATTCGAACTAGAAGCCCCACTAATGGGCGTCATTAATTGCTACGACCTCTGGTAGCTGCCACCACTGCTTCTGTTGACTGGATGAAAGGATATACATATTTTAAATACTACTTCTGCTTAAAAAGATTTGCCGCGGCTGCTCTACTGCTTCCTAAAAGTAAAACTAACTACTCCACAAAAAAATGCTACGACAGTAAATAACCTACATTTATTAACACTAGAAAATGACTATACAGGCCAACATCAAAAATAAGACTCCTCTTTCATATACCATTTGCCGTTTTAGTTTATAAAGTAATACACCCCAATGCACTACATCATTAAGCACCTATCTACACACATATACAACGAAAAAGCTGCATTTACCTGGACTCCATATTCACCTACTGGCCTACTGCCATTTCATCCAGGACTGCTGATTCAGGAACACCCCAATCTGGATTGTAATAACCGCAACTACAAGCTGCTACCATATTACCAAAAGTCATCTCGTCCACCATTTGATAGGGCATCCTAACTTCAAACCTCATCTACTAGTACCATAAAAATTTATATAAAACCAACCTGGTTTAAATGCCGACTTCTACTCTAAACTATGTGCATCATTTACACAATTATTGCAAATTCATATCAGCTGTTTTACTTATGTCTTTTAACGTAAATTACCAATTTATGCAAACGTAAAAGCGTCTTTTTACTATTAGAGTTGTCAGCTTGTCGAAGACTAATAGAGACGTTCACTGGTTGAAAACTAAGAGCGACTTCAGCTTGTAAAAACATAAGAAATCCTCCAATCAAACTCCTCGGTTTTATATGTATCTCCCCCGCCCTTAAAAGCCTGTTAATTTTTGATTTTTTCGTCAATGCAAACATTCAAACGTATACAATTCTAAAAATTGCCCAACGCTCACACACAGCAGTTCCAACCGCCACAATTTTTCAAAAACAACCCTTTACCGTACACAAATATCTTTGTATTTTTTTTAACCGAAAACATATTCAATTACATTTCTTAAAAATCACTTGAAGCTACCAACTGCGAACACGTTACTAAATTGTTTCGCTGCCCACTCTAAATAACTTTGTATGAACCCCAAGCTAACGTTTTAAACCACGCCTCTCCCATAACACGCGTTATACCTATCTCATTCATCCATCTATACTCACATCAACTATCTCTCTTATACCGTGTTTTCAAACTTCGTTGTAGCGGACAACAGCTGTTGCCAACCCACTACATTCCTGCGTATGCTCAAGTTTATTATCGTTCTTAGCTATAAATTTCTCTTTAGCCCCGCTAATTGACGTCGGTAACTGGAATTGCTGTTGTGTTGCCCGACTGTTATCTTCCCTATTTAATATTAATTTACGAAACCTAGCTCCTTCAAAACATATTCAAAATGCTTTAAAACAAATAATATAACTGCCAACTACTCGGAAACGTAAAACTGTTTGATATAAGTTAAAGCTTTTTAGAAAATATTCCTACAATCTATACTTATTAAATACCACGGATACGTTTGTTTATAACTATAAAATTTAAATGCTGTTTTACTCAGGATGCTTCTAATATGCAATGCGCTTTATCTTTATGAATAATTATCTCTAAAGAAATATGAAAATTACTTTGAGCTTCCTGATCATTGGCAACTTTATGCATATCACACATTTATATATCATCGAAAATTATTATTAATAAAGACGGATTTATTCAAACTGACAACTGAATTAATGTTGAAAATTTATGCAATTGTTAAATGTATTATGAAGAGGCATAAATTCTTAATATAAGCATACCATAAGCATGTCACGTAGACGCTAACTAATTCTTCGTATAAATCCAACATTTGCAATGATAACGGCGATATCAAAATAAATTTGTTATGTAAACATTCGGTGCGATTACAAATTAATAGAAAATTAAGAGTACTGAAGTTTAGATATAACGATGACGATGATACATCATTAACCATAGCGCTCAACGGATTGAGTTTTTTATTTATGACAGAAACTTTCTGATTGCTAATTGTGTAGGTGAAGCTTAGCAAGTTTAATACAGGTATAGAATGAAATATCAGAAACAGATGGTTTTATAATCTCAATTAATTGCTTTAATACGGGTATAATTTACTGGGAAAAACTATTGTTGCATTTTCTGTCAATTTATGAAGTTTTATAGTAATTAAGTGCTAAAATTAAGTATGAACACTAATATTATAAATAACATGCGTTGTTGAATCAATTATACTTTACCGACTTTAAAATCGTGAGTTAATCTGCATTGTTGAGTTATTTTTGTAATGAGGTTGCTTTAGGCTTTCGACTGGGAGCTTCAAATACTACTGCAATTATTTCTTAGGTCAAAACTTCAACTATTGGTTCATTTATAACTGCTTAACTGATTATTTCAAACCTGACTGCTAATTTGAGCTTTAACTATTTTCTTTGGTTCTGTTGCAATTGAATTCGTTCCGAATTGGGTTATGATTTAGACCTTCGGTAAACTTTGAGTAGTTTTATTTGAGTAACAATCCTTGAGACTGGTCTGTGTTGTAAGCTTGGAAATATTGAGAGGATGTTTACGTGGAATTGATTCGTGGCTCCTAATTCTAAAGGTTAGTGTAGTTACAAGGATTCTGTTTTCTGTAAAACAGCTTTTGAAAAAGCATTGTGTATTCAATAATTCTACTGCGAGTTTTGTAGCTCTAACATTTATTTAATTCGAAAATTCATTCAGAAAATTATTTATAACCAAGGACAATCTACACGCATCTTTGTTAAAGGGACGGTTTTTAAAGAGCTAATCACAGTGATGAGAGTACGATGAACCTGGATGGTCAGGGTAAGTGTATATTAAGTGTAAGTTGATACTTTGGCAAACTTTTCGTGATTTTTGTGTGACTTACACTGCACTAGTCCAAATTATTTATTTTATTATTATCTGTAAGTATTTGTACACCAAAATTTTGTAGTTAGGTTTAATATACCAATTTATTTGAGCAGGAGAGTGTTTATGTTCTACCCACTGAACTAGTTGAGGATGTGTTTTTCTATCTAGATAGGATATTCTGCGACTGTTGTATAAGAAATTTGCTTCAAAAACACTAGAGAAAATTGGCATTAAATTCGTGGTGCTCATCGACTTCCGATTCGCAGCAAAATATTGGACAACTAACTATACGGGTTTAATTCCACAACATTAATTTGATAAAATTGGCGACTCAAGTAAGGTAAAAACTTTTTCTTAGTTAAGATAAATTTTTTTAAAAGCCTTTGATAAAATGGAAAGAGGAAAAAGGACGAAGGAGTTGCTTAGATCAGAAGAGGTATTGATAGGGTCTGATGATAGTTTTCTTATTAAGGATTCAGAAAGGAAAAGAATTGAAGATCCAAATAGACAAACAAAAAAAAGAAAGGTCCACAAAAAGCAGAATCCAGTATGATGGACATGAACTTTCTAACAAAAATTCAACCAGGATTTAGAAACGTGAAGTCAAAAATTCGATCAAAAATTTGAAAAAGTCATGACAAATCAAAACAAAATGTGAAAGCGTTAGGTCAAAGATTGAACTCAAAACTACAAACAAATTAAGAAAAATTCTCTGAGGGAATAAAACTAGTAAGTGATAGATTTTATAATTTTACTTTTTTAATGAGACATGAGGTTCGAGAAGTGGTTAATTCGAGTATGTCAGCGGCAGAAACAGAAATAAATGCAAAGTTGGATAATGTTGGTAGTTCTATTGGTAATCTACAAGAAACAGTAGAAAAAACTGAGCAGAATGCGAAGGCGGCATATAGTAAAGTTATACAGTATTTTAATAAAGTGGAGAAAAATGTAGACAATTTGAAAAAAGGAGCAGTACAAACTCGTGTAGATATTGTTAAGTATAGTGGTAATGTCATTCCTTTGGACACTTTTCTAAATTTTATGAGGATGAGAAAATTATCCCAAAATATTTTTGAACAATTTAAAGATCATAGTGGCAACTATTAGAGATGTAGAATGGAAATGAAATATCGCAAGATTTATACTAAAAGGCTACGCGGAAATTTAGTTTAGTTTGTTAGAAGCTCAAATAAAGACATTTGAAAGTTTTGAATGAAAATTTTTCAACTATTACTGTGGGTAGAGGGAATGATGAATAATACCAGATCACGGATAACTTACTAATATGAAAATTTAATTGTGACGATGGACAGACGAGGGATACAGTATGCCATAAACAAATTTAGTCTTGCAAATTAAACCTCGTACTAAACGACAAGCGAATAGTGAGGTATGTACCGATTTATTTTGAATAAGAGGTGAGGTAATACGTAACCCTGCTTGACGTTACAGATAGAAACATTTTCTCAGAGTACCTCAAGGGATACGACAATTTGGAACAAGCACAACAAATAGAGAACGAGAATAGGGGAAACCACATAAATAATTTTAGATTAAACATGCACACAAGACGATAAAATAATTAGACGATCTTCAGAAATCGAACACAGAGAGATAGCCACAAAAAACGTTATAATCATGACAGGGATGCGATACAAAGGGAACACTTGAGACAGAAAAGTACGAGGGAACATGAAACAGACACGCAGCAGGAAATACATAAAACAGGAACGCACAACGGAATACACGAGATGGGAGGCGAACCAACCTACTTACCCGAAAATAGTTAACCGGTCGTGACTTTCGACGAGCCCAGATTTTTAGCAGGAGACAAACGATGCAACCCTTTCAACATGAACAAGTATGAACATCAGCAGGAATTTATTAAATTTTATAAAGAATATGAAAAGGGAATTAGTAATGAAAATAGTTATTGACAATAAGGTGGTTATAGTATTAATTGATACTGGGGCGGAAGCTAGCAAAGAATTTTGTGATGCAACATAAGATTTGATAGTAGAAAGATGATAGCATCGAACAATGAAAGGTGTGCAACAGTTAACAGTATGATAACTTTGAACCTGCGAATAGTTAGTGTTGTAGAACAACATGGAATGTTAATAGTACATGGACTCAAGTTACAATATATAGTGGGGATGGATCTAGTAAATAAATTGAAAATAAAATTTTATGCCGAAAGCAAAACTATTATAATTTGGCATTAATGTTTGGGGTGGGTTGGTGAACTAATCGTTAATGAAGACATTGATGGCGTTAATGTTAATTATATTAAACATGAAGGGGAACTAAATTTTTACATATTTTTATATATTTTTACTTATGATGTAAATTTTAAGTGTGCATCTCGTTCATTATTAGATGATTCTTTTATTAGAACCTTGTCCTAATAAAGCATCAAAAATCCAAACAAGCTTAAGTAAGACATATTGAGCGCTTTTCCAAATTACTTGTTATTTATTGGTAGAAATATCGATGTCATAAACAGATGCATATGTTATTCCAAATTTGTTATTACACCTACGTTGGCGGAATTGTAATGTACGCCCATAGCTTTTTTTGAATACGTGAATTTTAAATTATGGTTTCTTCCAATTCAACGTTCAGTAATACACCATAATCTCCCATTATTAAGAGCATTCTGGGAATTTATAAATGTGACGTTTTTTTCTGGAACAAAACTGTATGTAACATAAGGTATTTCGATAAATGTTGAGTATAATGAAACGCCTGTGGGGCGTTCATTCTCCAAAGGGTTTAGTAAGTCTAGCTAAGCATTGTGTATTACTGGTATTCCTTATTATTTGATTCGGCTTAGAAGGTGATGATGAGGTTAAAAACAACGCGTTGAAATGGCTGCGACAAAGAAATGAATTTAGAAAGTGCTTTGAATGCAGAAGCGTGGTATAGACAATATAGACAGAATTTATCAACGCCTCAGCAACATTTTCCATTTGCAGAATAATGAGCTGAACTCACTGCATACCGTGCAATTTTCGTTAAACCCCTAATATCGTCCATACACGAAACAAATTTGTTTAATAAAAATGTTTTATAGAATATACTGTACATCACGTCTGCTTCTAAGGTATCTTCTAGAGATGGAATAATTTTATATTTTTATAAAATATAGAAGCTTCATCATAAAAGTGAATGCAACTTACGGAACACTGAACTCTCCTTTTGAAGTTTCTAAATTATCATTTTATAAAAAGCTGGATACTTGGTATTTATAAGGAGCCAGGGAAATGTTTCTTTACTGAATTAAAACTAGAGATAAAAATCAAGGTTAGGAAATGTATCAAAAAAACTGGAGTTAACGTCGCACAATGTATATAATACACATTTGGGACATTGTCAGATTATGAAGATCAGATTTTTTAATTGTTCGCAATTAATGTAATTGAAATTAATTGCTTAAGAGCTCATCACAGCAGGTTATCTACCATCTGCTGTAAAAGCGTGGGTTGGGGTGAGGTAGCGTAGGGTGGAACAAAATGTCGAAATGCAGATATTCATTAGAAAAGAATATGAAGTATAGTACTCCGCCTACTTGGTTTATGAAGTACCAGGGCGCACGTATAGACGGCAGTGCTGTAGAACTTATTAGTCCAGTTATAAACCTCACAGATATTTTAATTATACATATTTTCTAACATTTATAATCAGTGAAAGCCTTTGAAATTTCGATATCTAATGTAAACAAAATTATTAGGAAACAAGAATTTATAAGATTCAACATTCCTACATTTGCATCACACAGTTATTTTACAATTTCCAATATGCAATTGACAAAGCTGTTACATTAATTAGTTGGCCAATAAATGAAAAAACAAAATAATGGTTTAAAGGTATCTCTAATAAAAAATGATTAGATAAAGTGTCAAGTGGGTTTTGATTACAGTTTGTGAAAAGCTACAAGTCTTGCTTTGGATTCCTTTCTTATCGCACCTTCGTTTCCATTATATTTCAAATTTGACATTTATTACATAAATTGGAGGCGACTTTGATTTATTAAAGTTTGATAATTTGGCTTGAATACATTGGTGAAAATTTAAAGTTTAGAAGAATGAGTGCCTTCAATTTGTGTTGCGCCCTGGGAGCGACTCTGATGTAGCCAATACGCTTAACGCGAAATCGGTTGATTAATTTTTATATAGTTAAATTTCATACAAATTCAATAATTTGAGATTTAGAAAACATTTTTTAACTTGTTTCTATTTATACGATTACGAGGATGGTTATTAAAGAAGTGTGCGGTTACGTTTCCGTAAGGGTTAAACAGACGGGGGCTGTTAATATGCCTATTGTTATGTAATTAGTTATTGTATGTATAAATAAAAATTATGTATGTAGGCTGTATTTCCTTTTGATATCACAAGGGGAACCCATGAAAAACTTGCAATGCTACGTAGAAATTGGAGGCATTTGATTTTTATTTGTTATTTCTTTTAGTAATGGAATCCATTGTTAACTGAAAGTCACGGATTCGTTTGATACGCAGTTATTTTTATGTAGGGTTATATAAGCAGCTTCTCTGATTTGCGTTTTTGGCGGATTTCTTTGTCAATAATTTTTGCGTCCTCCCATTTTATTTTATGATTGAAATCCCATGCATTGAATTATTCAAATTTTCTTTTTTTATATATGATTTATTTTCTTTTAATCGAATTTCAAATGGTCTGTAACTTTCCCCTATATAAAACTTGTTACATTCGCACAGTATTTTGTAGATGCAGTTTTTTGAGCTTTGTATTGAGTTTTAGGGTTTTGTTTTTATTGTGTTCTTAGTGTATTGTTGGTTTTAACTACTGTTTTGATTTTGAATTTGTTTCCTATTCTTTGGATTTTTTTGGAGAATCCTTTAATGTATGGTATTGAAAACATTTTTTGATGCGTATCATCTTTTTTATTTTTTGGGACTTTATTCGCTTCTTTCTCTATTATTCTTTTAGGATACTTGTTTTTATTAGTGTATACCTGATTAGGTCTTTTATTTCTTCGTTTGATGATATTAATTTTGCTTTATCGTACATGGTTTTATTAATTCCTCGTTTGACACAGTGTGGGTGGTTTGAGTCGAAGTTTAAGTTTCTGTTTGTGTGCGTTGGATTTCTGTCTAACGATGTGTTAATTGTTGTATCGTTTTTGATAACTACAATATCTAAAACGGAAGTTTTTCATGTTGCTCTAATTCATATGTGAATTTAAGAGTTGGTTCTATTTTGTTAATTGACTCTACAAAGTTTTTAATTACTACTGTAGTATGTGGCCAAATAGCATAGACACCATCTACGTATCTCCAGCAGACTCGTGGTTTCAATTTTTGTGTGGTTACATTTTTTCGAATTTCTCCATGAATATATTACTAAGGATTGGCGATAGTGGACATCAAAACTTATAATTGTGTGTGTATTTTCAACTTTTATGTTTGATAATTTTTCTAAAAAGTGTTTTTTGTTTTTATGAGAGATTCTGTTTTGCCTGCTAATGAATTTATAATTTTTAGAAGAAATTTTGCTAAATTATGGCATGGTGAATCTATGGAGCTTGCGATAGGTCTCAAAGGACCGTCTATTTTATAAATTTTTGGTAGACCTTAAACGTCAGGTGGTTTGCTGTTATGTGGGGCCAGTTTGCTTCTTTTCTTGTTTCGAACTCATTTTTAAATTTATATAGAGTTTTGTACATTTTACTTTCAATTGATTTTGTTGAGTCCGTTTCTCAACTAGTGTAATTCTCAGTGTTCAACAGTTCGTTGACTTTTACGTTGTAATCGTTTTTATCCATTTCTACTGTTGCATTCCCTTTGTCTACAGGTAGAATTATAATTGATTTATCGTTTTTTAGACTGCGAATTGATTTTATTTCGTTACTACTTACATTTGATTTAAACGTTGTGATTCCTTTCAATTTCGATTATGCATCGTACTCTAATTCGTTTGCTTGATCTTGTTCTAGTTGGTTTGCTGTTTTCTCAATACAACTGATTATTTTAAATGTCGGTATTGATTTTGCTGTTACTGTAAAGTTCAGGACTTTTGATAGAATTAGTTTTTCTGTGTCGTTAATAATTGTATTCGATAAATCTATGACAGTGTTTAGCAAGGTGTTGCTATTTTCTAACGTTTTAGTTTGCGTGTTATTTTTCTCTATAAATAGGTTACTAAATTTTTTATTTGAATTTGTGTTTGTCTGGAAAATTCCGATTCGTAGTAGGTTTTTGCATTAATGAAAGTTTTATCAAATGATCTTCTGTTACCATTATTCGTATGAAATTTATAATGCCCTCAATATCTCATTTAACTTATAAATGAGGTGTCGGTTGCTTTCTTTCTCTCACCATACCATAACTTGCTCTTGCAAGAATCCTTGATAGTTTATTGCTTGTCTGACCAAATTTGATTCGGACTCCTTATGGTATTATTTGGTTGTTTCGGCATTTTATTAGGAATGTGAGCGAATTTTTTGAGTGTGATGGCTGTAGGTTAGAATGTCTTAGTGTCTAAAACAAATACAAACTTCAGGCCCATACTTGACTTTTAAATACTCCCTGTATGTTTGTTGTTAAAATCGTCTTTATTTACGTTTCGATCTTAGGATCGTTGTCAAGATAATAAAAATTTCAAGTTTTACATTTACTACATAAATTGAAAGTGACCTTGATTTATTAAAGTTTGATATATTTAGCTTGAATACATTAAGTAAAAATCATAAAAGTTTAGACGAATGAGTACATTCAATTTGTGTTGCGTCCTGAGAGCGACTTTGAGGTAGCCAATACGCTTAACGTGAAATCAGCTGATTATTTTTTATATAGTTATTTTTCATATAAATTCAATAACTTGAGGATTAGAAAACACTTTTTAATATGTCTTTATTTATGCGATTGAGAGAATAGTTGTTAAAGAAATGTGCGATTTTGCTACCGTCTAATAGGCCTATTTCTATTTCTATTATATTTACAACGATCCTAGGTCATGGATCGAAACGTAAATAAAGACGATTTTAACAACTTAAATGGTTTCATTCCCAAAGAAGATTGAGAAAAATACAAAACAAACCACAGCAAATATACAGGGAGTATTTCAAAGGTTTCATGTTGGAATCCTATCTGAGACCTTATATGTTCCATCATTCGATTGCTAGCTTGATTTGGAATGATCACTTAAGCTTCGCATAATAGTCTAAATTGTTATTTGGTATGATTAACTAATATAACATTGGAAATCAATTTAACTTGTGCTTTATTTACATATACAGATTATCCACGTTATACGCCACGAAGTATTATGGCTAAATTGCTTGATTTGAAAGAAGTTTGCATTTTGGGATGGATAGGGACCTGGTGGAGCTATATTTTAAAATTATTTTCGTAATATACACAAATCGTATCAAAGTTGTATTTTTTAAATGTAACACCCTGTATATTATTTTATTTTGTGAAATGTAGCAGCAGTTTTAACAATTAAATTTTCAACATGACTTCTGCTTTTTTATACCAAGTTTTACTTAGAGTTTAGTAATTGATCAGGATTTGTCTAGCACTTGTGAAACATTGACTAATGTATACAGGGTGTACGAAAATCGTTTGTAAATAATCGCAAGCTTTGAACGGTAACAACTTGTTTAATTTAAATAGAACACCCTGTATTTTATGCCAACAGCATATGTAAAATTTAATTCTCTATCGAATACTATTGTATTTTCTTATATATATTATTGTGTAGTCGCCTCGGCTGCTCCGCTCTGACTACTCGAGCCCCTCTGTTAGGAAGCCAAATTTATTGTGTAGTCACCTCGGCTGCTCCGTTCTCTGCCTTTCTTTACTTCATTTAAAAACTTTTCTACTAACACACGCTTACCTGGATTACTGAATCCCAAAACTCCGCCTCTCTGCTACCATGCTATAACCTAAGAGAAAATTCACTCTACACTCATACTCCAAATAACGCAATTCACAAAATACAACACTCTCTATTTACAGTTAATAAATATTTCATTTTCACAAGATTTTTCATTATGTACACTTGGATTCTTTGTACTAACAACAATTTTATTTTCAAGGAAATATTTCACTGCGATAACCTTATTAAACAATTATCCTTTTAAAATGAGAGGGCATTTCTGATACTTGATTTAATCCCGTCGTCTTAACATGAGCTCATAGTAAAACTTTTTAATTATGAGTGTAAATTTACAGCACTGCCAAACAATAAATACAACAATTAAAAAACAACACAGCAAAGCACAAAAACTAAAAAGAACATCGCAAATAGTCACCACACTGTTTGAATAAAAGTTGTTACCAGGTAACTATCTTCAACAGATGTCTTCCAAGCAGCTCTTGCAGATGGTGCCGTCGAGTGTGGCTCTAGTCCATGGAACCGCTATCCGCTTGCATCAATGTCGCTCTCTGCATGCTGCTACCCAAAAATTTTTCTTCATTAAAAATAATCATCCACATTCAACTTCCAAAATTTCCAATTTATAACAAATTAATTACTGATTGCTGCCTTCGACATTCATTTCCAAATTTTAATACATTCCAAAACGAAAATAGAGATCGTAGTGCTTACGTATACCATCTACGTTCCGTTTATAATTCTTTATTCAACTTCAAGCTTTTATGTAACTGTACATTACATATTACACACACTTGTGTGTACTTATCTTCATCATCATTAGGTCTTTAGTCCTAGAACTGGTTAGACGCGTACCATCATTGTTCCCTATTCTGAACTAACCTACAGATTCCCTGAAATATGCACAGTTTGCATATATAACTGTCTGATCTAGGTCTACATCTACCTCTTTTTTCCTATCTCTGCTTGTAATATATAACATACTTATCTTAACAAGCAAAATATAACTTTCCTAAATATTTACTGAAAGTAACTTGGTTGAACGTAGGAATGACGAAAAATTAAGAGAGTGTTACCCTTCCCATCGGGTAATTACATAGCCTCGGTCGGCTCCCCTTGTTGAAATTTAGCACGTGAACTTCCAACGGACACAACAATTCCCCGTAGAACAGTAACCGACTCTCAATTCCTGTGAAAGGCTCCAACCGTTTTTGTTTTCTATGAATATCGCTCGACAAACACCGTAAAATACACAGAAAACCTCACAAAACCGTCAACCGACTCTATGCTTTGGCGAAAACTAGTTTCAACCAACTTTCACTTCTGGCTGCGTCCACGCCTTCCACTTAAAACAATTATCTTTCATCTCTTTCCTACATATAGCGTCCTTTCACATTTATGCTTCTCTCCGATCGATATTTACCCTTCTTAAGACCAACTTGTTGCGTATCTACCTTCAACGTCCAATCAAATCACTCAAACTCTCTTCCTTGCTTTTAACCGATCCGAGTCTGCTGTTAAAATTCTTAGAAATTATTGATTTTTCTACCCTCTCTAAACAAATTTGTATACCGTCTTCCAACCATACTACTTCTCTAATTAAATCCTAAAAATATAGTGCCTCTCTCACATTCATACGTTCTGCATCGTCCATTTTATTCTATAACCGCTTGGTTCTGTTTCCCTACTGTACTACCTTCATAATTACCTTGATATCTAATGCAGTTTCTCTGTCATACTTGTATGCTTTGATTCATCTTTGTTAATCTGCTCATTTAAAAGTTAACCAGCTAACCAACACCTGTTATCTACGCTCCTTTACTAACACATACGAAAACGCTATCTTTCTTTGTATAATATTGATCCGTATTCTTTAACGGCCATCTGCCTTTGCTGTATATTGCTTACACAAATATTCAACGGTCTGTCTTTCTTGGAACATAATGAATTTTATAACCTCGTTGGTTTAGATAACAATCACCCTGTTTGTTTATCTAGTTTAAAATGTTTTTGGTCTTACCCTATGCTAACGAATACAAAAAGCTTTTCCAAAATAAAAAACTGTATTTATTTCGTGTTGCTTCTAATCCCTTATTATCCTAATCAAATATTATGCTAAGTCATTTATAAATAAATACACCTAAAATTACACTAACCATAAACTATCCTACGTTGACTAACCTCTAATTTTTATTTACAAATACCTAATTATATTACTAATAAATTTATCCAAGACTCTCTATGTTGATCTTCTGTATGTCTTGTTAACCTACAATTAGCTTCTAATTACACAATAATATATACAACATATATATATATATATATAGCTATTGTAATAGGGTCATTTAAGAGTATATAGGGTCACTAGGATAGTACACTTTATATAAACATCATGGGAGTCTAGAAAACTAGACATTTTACCAAGGAAAAATGCGAAATTCGAGGATTAAACAAAAAGGCACATACCAACGCCCTGTATATAAACTATGATTAAAATTATATTCAAAGAAATGAAGAGTATTTGTAAAGATTCAACTAAATAAACAACCTTGCAAGTCATAAAACCACATGGACAGTAGCTATAAAACAATACGCGTGAATAGTGCATCATTATTATACAAGGAATTCCATTTAAACGAGCAGGTTTGTCAATGTGTGAAACGGATAAACGCATATAATTTTGTACATCAATAAATACCAAGCTACGTGACCAAAGGTATGATAATCCAACACCTTAATAATTTGGAAATAATAACAGCCTGAGGGTAAAGCAAAGTTCAACACATTTGCTGTACAAACAAAGCGTACGTGATTTATAAGACCATGAAATGTGGTAAATTCCGACTAATTTATACAAATAATCTGAAATCCTACGTGCAATAAAAAGCGTCTCAACTTTGTTATACATGAAAATTTCTTAGGAAAGACCAAGCTTGCATGTGAAAAGCAAGGTACAAGGTAATCAAGGAATGATGCGCTTGACCCACTAATTTAATACCACAGGATTTGCTAAACAAATCAGTTTGACTCTAATGAGGCCACGGTCCATATCACCTGGTATAAAATATTTACGTGAAATAATTGCAAGTGATTTAATAATTAATAATATAAATGTGGTGATAGTAAAATAAGTGAATGATTAAACAAGGTTTTAAGATTTATATTAGCAAACGACTCCAAACAATTTCTGGATCCAACCTGGAATATTTAAATAAATACCTGAAGAATCCACCTGGCGCAGAATTTCTAAATTCTATTTAAGGAATAATTATAAACTGAAGCTAAACCAGCGAATAAAGAATATACGTGAAGCAAGAGAAGATATATCTGCAAATAACTGGAGCAGAAACTGGTCAAAATTGGGGGAACGAGACACGTCAAAAAGGGACAACAGGTTAGCCATTATAATTTTGTGTTGCATTGATAATTATATTTTTGAATATTTAAAAATATTGCATTTACGAAAATTTATGTGAAGGTCATCAGAAATCTTTTGACATACGTTATAATTTAGGTAAAAATTTAAGAAAGACTAATGAACGTTCATAGGGCTTCAAGTAGTAATAAAAAGGGTGATTTTTACTGCCTTTTTGATCAATTAAAGGGAGATTAAGAATTCTTTGTTGTTGTATTGTCGCAAGCTCAGTGCGTGGTTAAAACTGAGCTAGCCGAGGCATTACAATTAAAATTGATAAAAAATTAATTTTTTTGAGATAAAAAGAAGGCACCGGGTTATTGCAACGATATCATAGCAATATACATATATATATATATATATATATATATATATATATATATATATATAGTTGTTTATTTAAGATATGTAATACAGAAAATATAGCGCTTGACTGCACGTGTTCTTCGCTTCCCTATTTTCACTAAGTACGGAAGCATTATCCGCTCTCCAGAACTTTTGTATAAAACCACTCTAAACAACAGTAACTTCATTACAGCCACTTTATATGTAAATACTCTGATTTGAGAGTGATGTATTAAACGAAGGGTCAAAACCTTAACGAAATCAACTACTTGCCACATGTTCACTTTGTAACAAACGGTCGTTTAAGTCGATGTAGCAATTTCCTGCCTCACGCGTTTAATATAAAATTAGTTTCAAAGGCAAATATTTTCAAACATAAAGCGAACAATTAACGTTGTTTTTTTTAAAACGAATAGTTAAACTGGAATTAAGGATTATCTGAAAATAGAAATTTGCGACTTTCTTTTCATTTTCGGAAGCTTCGTTACTAGGTTTTAAAATAGCTTCGCAAACAGGATTTACGTAGAACTAGTGTCAATAGCGAGAACTGCTTAACAAGGCGAAGTATTGAATTTACAGTGTTGGAGACTAAAAGAAGCGTGTGTCGTAAGTACGTGATCTGTCATGAAGTGAAGGAAATGAATAAACAACTAAAGGCGCATCTTTACAAATAAAATAGTTGTTTGCACGCATTATTATGAGCAATTCTTTTGCTTTCTAAAAATTACAACTGTAACAAAACGCGCGCAATGGTCTTTAATAGAAAATAAGCTTAAATTTCCAGAAAAATATACCAAACGCTGTCAAAAGAAAAACTGGAACACAGAAAAATTGAGTTCTAATTCGATTAATTTCAACAGAGCTACAAGGAAAACACAATTTGATACGTAGTCCGCTTGAAAAAATGACAAGTGTCTTGGCGCAATTAGGTGTTTGTTACACCTCAAGAATAAATAAATACACGTTACTGAATACAACAGTGTTCTAAAACGACAGTAGGAAATTCTTTAATCTTGATATTAGTTTCAACATCCTTGGTGGCTGTACCAGCTTGCAGCGAAGACGTAATTCTTAGTGCTGTAATAAAAGACGGAAATGTGTTAATGGCAGTTTTATTGGGTCGCCTTATAAATTTGATGACTATGCTCATACAAAGTTCCAGCTTAGCAGTCAATGCTGTTTTTATGGCAATTCCTCTAATATAAAACGCTCATTTGTTGCACACTTTTCTGCTTGAGGAATTTCTTTTTGGTGGTTTCATCTATTTATCAGCGTTTCATAAAGATTGGTGACACTAACTTTAGTTTGGTATTTGATTGCTTTGAAAATCCGTTAGACATTCAACAGTTGTATTGGACGCTGCTTAGTAATTCTATGCATATTAATAATTGCGAACGAGGGCTCTTAGGACTGCCGTATTATCGAACTACTGTTCACATATGAATTAACGAAAACTGAAAAATGCTCACAAAAGTTTTCTCCGTCGTTCTACAACATATGCATTTCTAAAATCGTCCTCAAGTATGAGGCATACGAAGGCGTAAAAGGGCCACAAAAAAATGCCTCTACTTATTTTAGTTAAATTTCGACTACGATGTCGAAATTTAGTTAAATTTCGACTTCGATCTCGAAATTTAATAAATTTCGATTTCGATCTCGAAATTTAATAAATTTCGACTTCGATCTCGAAATTTAACTAAATTTCGACTTCGACCTCGAAATTTAGTTAAATTCCGACTTCGATCTCGAAATTTATTAAATTTCGACTTCGATGTCTATATTTAGTTAAATTTCGACGTCGATCTCGAAATTTATTAAATTTCAACTTCGATGTCGAAATTTAGTTAAATTTCGACTTAGTTCTCGAAATTTAGTTAAATTTCGACTTCGATCTCGAAATTTAGTTAAATTTCGACTTCAATCTCGAAATACCAACAAGAATAAGCTTTTGACTGTAAGTTAAAATCCAGCAAAATTTCGAGATAGAAGTCGAAATTTAAGCAAATTTCAAAATCGAAGTCCCAATTTAACTAAAATAAGTTAGCGATTTTTTGTAGCCCTTCTACGCCTTCCTAGAGGCACGTTTAAATTTTACTGGGTGCTGTATTTTCAGTTTTTTCTACAAAATATTTTTATTTTGTTAATATTGTGCTTCTAACCGAAGCAATTCTGGATATACCAATAACAGAGATGTCTATATTCCGTCTATTAGCAGTTAGATTAAATTAGATGTGCAAGACGGTATCACACATCAACATTTGAAATAAAGTCTGATCTCGGGATATATTATTTCGAGAATTAAGAATTGAAACGTGACACCCAGACCTGGGTTCTTGAAACAAACTAAGCTTTCTTGTGAATAAATTAGGAGAACTCTTGGTAGAAGCGATGTTTAAAAGTACACATTGGTGTCGATGAGTATGATCTTTTCAAATTTGACACTAGATTACATTTTTGTAGAAAAGGAACGATTTAGAAAGCTAGAAAATCGTTCAAGTTTTTAAAAAAATTAGGGATTTAAAAAAACATGATTGCGACTTTTTTTAGTTTGTTGCTGTTGATTGCAGTATTGAAACTGTTTTGTTAAAGTTTTAAATAAATTTAGTATCTACAGGGTCCAAGGCATTATTACTCACCCCAAATTCATAATCTCACTTTTCTTCATCGTCAGACCTCAAGATTAGTACGCCACATTTTATCACGTATAGATGCCATGCTCTTTAATTTACAGTACTTTTGATCTAAACTCACATAATCGAGTATTTTATATCTTCTAAGGTCCTATCATTAGTATTGGATAAATTAAGAACTTTCACGCTATACTTACACGAATTGTGGGTTGTTTTATTTCGGAGTTAAAATGACTTTATTATGAACACCTGTGTTTCGTTTTAAACACATTCGTACTGGTATCTTTATACGCCTGCGCTTGTAACGAACGTCTTTAGGAAACAAATATTAAAGAGCATTGTGTGTCGTTTTATACATTGCAAAGATGCCTAATACCTTTTCGGTGGGCGTGCAGTCTGAAAACTATCTTTTAAATTAAGAGCAAAATGAAATCATTAGATAATATTGAAATAGCTTTTGTTCGTAATGACGTCATAAATACATATGGAGCATCAAGTATCCGTCTGACTATTAAGTGAAAACCTGAAGAAATTAGTCGTGAACCTCACCCATCGCACTGAATTTGTATTTGATCTCTCATCATTGCCGTCTGATAAAGTAGTTTCAATACTTATCGTTTATTCTTATAAAGTAGGTGAGGTTTTTATGGCTGCTAATTTCTTGTCTATGATCTGATATGTTGGTACAGGTTTTACACCCCATTTAGTTGAACTAATGAATTAACTTAGGTATATAATTAAATTTTCAATGTTTTAAAATTTTATATAAACTTACGTATAAGGTGTTTAGCGAAATACTTTGCCAATCTTTAAAAAATTTCCTTTTGAAGAAAGTATTATGTAATGTAAAACAAGCTGTTCTCTTTAAATAATCGTTTATGGATAGCTAAATTGGCTGTTTAATTAAACACTTGTTTGAGTTAAAATTACGTAAGATTATTTTGGCATGCATATGTTGGGATTGGTTACCTTTGTTATCAGGTTTGTACCAAATAAAAGGTTAACACAGGTAATTTATTAATATTTCTAGGTTTACCTTAAATATTTAAAAAAATTTATTAACCATGTGTAAAGTATTTAAATCTGTAAACCATAGGGCTTATGCATCTGGTATGTGCCTCATTAATGTTACTAAATAAATGAAACGGGTGAACACAGCCGTTATTTTGAATCTAGGTTGAACACTTCTTGGTATTTTCCCCTGCGGACCCAGACTATAGTGGAAGGGTGTAATTAATCTTTCTTTTCCCTGGAGGAGTTCCTGTATGAAAATTTAGCCCAAGGTAGACTGGAAAAGAAATGGCTGGAAATAAAAAAAGGAAACTAATTAGGAAGGTATGCCGGGCCCCATAATATTATTTCCGTGCTGAAGCATGAGATTGGCCGATTTTGTTTAAACAGAAAAAAAATTGAAAAGTGGGCGCCACTCGTTTAAATCCTTAGTCATTGTTAAAGCAAAAGTTCTGGGAAAACACAGAAATTCCTCAGCTACAAAATGTACCATAAACTAAAGATGATTCAAAAAGAACCCGAACTCCTAGTTTTGTTCAAGTTGCACCTGAGGGGAAATATGATTAAACGTAACGGAAACACCATTTGTATTTCAAATAAAATATAGTACATTTATGAAAATCAAAATAACATTTCAAGCCAACAATAAAATTTTTTGTTGTCAAACTCACTCCTTGATTTCTTTCAACATGTGCTCAATTATGGTTGTAAAACACGTGAAATAAAACCTCTATAAACCACTTACTTCATGAGTTTTTTTATAAAATTTTTGTATTGGGGTTTATATTTTTTTTAATTATCTTACACTAAAAAAATTTCACCTACTTTCTTTGATTAAACTAACTAAATATTTTGATCTTTTAATATTAAACAAAAATAAGAAATAAGAACTAAACTTTAAACCAAATCTATTAACAAAAAATAAGAATTAGCGTGGTTTGCATTTGATAACATTTTTACAGTTCTATGAATAAAAATTTTCATACAAAATATGTACAGTAAAGTATATAAGACAAAATGTTTATAGCTTTTCAACCGCAAATTTAACTATTTATACATCAAGAATAAAAAGTTTCTTGTAAAATTCTGTAAAACATGATCTACATTCGTCAAAAGTTTTACCCGATCAACTTATTTAATTTAAGGATTACTATTCCCATTCTGATACATATGATAAGATGATTATTTATTACTTAGCAATATCTCATTTATAGTTCTTTAAAATATTCCGTAAATGTATACAAAAAAATATTGTATAAGTTACTTTCAGTATAGATTACAGATTTAATAAAGGTAAAAATCATTAGGAGAGACATACGGCAATTTTAAGCTTACTTTTAACATAACCTTGGCCTGCGTCAACGGGTTTATCTTACAAAACACCTGTTGGCAATTCTATAGCAGTGTTAATGAGGCACAAAACTGACTGACTATCTTGGGGCTCCCGAGGTATTTATGTTGTCCCTGTCCCTCACATTTCTGTGGGAATTGCAGAGCTCATGTCTGCTTATTTCTTTATGGTATCCTTCCTTTTTCTTTCTCTTCTACGTTAACTTATAACTTGTTCTTCGTCGCTGAAATCCGAGTAAGGACGGCTTGTTAAAGTAGAATATTTCTGCTCGCATAGGGTGTTTATATGTATGAACACGTTTGTGTATCTTTTACGTTTGCTTTCAAACTGCATTTTGTGCGAAAACGATACTATAGTGGTTTTTGTTACCTTCCACCCAGAAGAGCAAAACGATCCCTCGAGGATATTAAAAGTAAGTCGAGGACAGTTGCGTCAATTGATCATCTTTTACAATAGTCTAGAGATTTTTAGGGCTACTCTATCTGGGCCCTTGCGGCACATCTTTTTCGCTTTTCTTTGCTTCAAACAAAAATGACCAATGCAAGTGACTACATCATTGGAAAAGCACAATTGCAAATTGTCGGGTATATAGAAAACCTTTGGTGTACAACGATTTTGCAAGAGAGGTACATTAGAAAGATAGGACTAAATATGAAGTCGAGGTGTCAACTGAGTGACCACCAATAAAGCGAATGTGGGAACGAACAAATGTAACGCTTTTACTCCAGTTAACCCTTAACAACGCCTTCTTCATCAACCAGTAGTGTTTGTACATGCAAAAACCATTTCAAAAGGCACGTAACCGCAAACCGCCAAACTTAAATTCATCTAAAAGCTTTATAGAAATCAATGGAGGTACGCATTCAACAAGTCCCAAAATGGATAAACTAATGACGAAAAAAATAACTGTACTTAAATATGATGAGTATTATAAGAATCTACAGGTATTGGTTGGTGCAATATTCTCAAATAATATTAATTGTGTGAAAGGATTTACTGGAAAACTATTAATTCGGCAAATGTCTAAGTAGTGGGAGATCTTAGCAGCCACAACCTGCATAACCCCCTGCGCATACCACTGAATCTTGGTGAAATAGGACATATAATTAGAAAACAATAGAAGGGGAATTTCAGGAAACTGTGTAAGCTAGCTCAGAATATAAATAAGTGGAGATACGTGTCCAACCAGTTGCAAGACGGAAAACCTAATGACGAAGAAATAAGCGCAGACAAATCTAATGATTATTATAAACAACTACAGGTGTTGGTTATGAAATATTTGCAACTAACGTTGACTGTGCTAAAAGATATCTTGGAAAGAATATTAAATCGGCAATAGTTCAAGTGCTGGGGGACTTGGCAGCACAGGCTGCTTACCCCCCTTCATAACCACTGAATGTCTAAGAAATAGGATATACAATTGTAAAACAATAGAAGCGGACCGAACTGCACCTAACTAGAAAGAACAGCGCCTATGATCAAAGACAACAAACATAGAAACAAGAAGAAAATTGTTGAAAGTATATGTATGGAGCACAGCACAGTACGCCTATGATATACGGGCAGTAGGAAAAACAGACAAAAAAACGGTAGCAGACTTTTGAAATGTTGTGCTTCAGATGTATGAGAATGATAGCATGGACAGACAAAGTTGATAACAAATAGGCTATAGAAATATTAAGGGAATAGAGATATCTGGAAAAAAAATAGGTGAAATAGACGGACAGAATTCATTCTAATGCATTTTTGGGTAATAGTATGGGATATATTCCAAGCAGAGATAGAAAAAAGGAGATAGATGTAGACCTAGATCAGATAGTGATACATGCAGACTGTGCAAATTTCAGGGAAATGTGTAATTTAGTTCAGAATAGAAAACAATGAGGGTACGCGTCTAACCAGTTTCAGGACTGAAGATCTAATGATGATGATTTGTGGAATACCATACGGAACTAAGCTGAGCACAAGCAGAGACAGTATTTATATCTGGCCACATGCTTTTCTAGAAGTTACAGTATTATACTAGAATCATTCCTTTTATTTGCGTTTTGTTGGTTGTTTAGGTACAACCTTGTAACTGTCAATCATTCCATTGTTGGTTTCTTTTTGTTTTTATTCCAAAACCGCGGAACAACAATGATACCATTGCATCATTGCAATCGCTTCCTTTGCTTTCTAAGTCATAAACTACAGCCTACGCGAAAATATTCTACATATTGCATAAAATAAGCAGTGGGGTAAAATTTACTTTATTAGATGTTACTGTTCCTAATTAATATTTTAAAATATGTCAATATAAGACGCAAGGTTCTTCATGAATCCCAGTTACAACTATTGAACTGTTCTCCCAATAAAAGTTCAGTTGTATAAAACCTACTTCACTTTTTATACATTTCATGACGCAATTTTTGCACATTCAAATCACACAAGATCTTCATCCCCTCCATAACCAATATTATAAAGATATTTTGTTGTTTGCGTAACACGCATATCTTTATCAATAGGTAAGTCGGACAAACATGCACATCATTTCTCTGCAGTTACTAAAAACAGAAATAGCTATGTTTGCAAACAGATTGGACAATTCTCTCAGCTGCTTGCTTTTTATGGCATTTTCACTCATAAAGGAATTATGGCGCTTCAAAATTATCTGTTTATTTCCAAACACAATTTGTCATGCCAGAGTTACGCTGAGAAAGTTTCTTAATCAAATTGTAACTTTTGTATATAGCGAATTGTACTTGCTAATTCGAATAAATTTGTCCACGGCAAACATGGCGCTCGATTTAATATACTAATGCTTTGCATTGTGCGATATTGTGAAAGGTTTTTTTTTTCTGTGGATGATTTCAAGTAGACAGCAAAACTTTTATTTTAGCTAAAAGACGTTTCGCATAATTGTTTTACAATAAAATTAGGAAGTTAACAGAGGAAATGGGTTTTAATTGTATTAATTGGGAGATGCTCAATATAATCCGATTTTCCGAAGTTTCTCAGACTTTTCTTTTATCTAATGAAATTCCCAAATAGAATTCTGCACTTACGTAATTTAAGGCGTTGAGAAAAAAATATACCTGTTATATAGTAAAGGATGTATTGTTTCAATTTGTAATTAAAGAGTTTTCTCTATGTTTGAAATCGGACGGCGTTGTTCATTTTTCGATGGTGTGTAATTTTCTACTCTACACGCATATTTATTCAAAAGATTGAGCTCGTTGGACCTGCTAACCAATTGACAATGTCATTTTCTTGTCGCTGAGAACGGACATACCTTCCCGAGCTCCGATTAATTCGTTAATACTTCGGTTATTCGGCAATTTTCAGCGTGACTGAAACATCTAAAAATCGTAATTCATACAGTGCCACCTTAAACCTACCGTAAAACATCGAAAGCGTAGGTTCTACCCTAATTAGAGCTATAAATTTAAAACAACTGCAATAATCACACTCGCAATTTTAAAAAATTTCCGCGTCAGGCTGATACAACCACCTAAAACAGCAGGATTACACCCCAGCGCCCCAAGATTAGAAAGACATCAAACCCCAGTACAAAATCGACTTAGAAACAAATAGAAATATTTGGATATACGATACAGAAAGCTTAATACTACACATTGTGACGATGCACAGGTGGCAACAGCATATAGCAACAACAAGATATAAACATTACTATACCAATAACCCAAGAAAACGATTCCATACCAGTGGTTCAAGCAGGCATTTGCCGCCCTAACAGGAATGTAACCACCAGCATCGGTTAAAGTCTTAGCACCCTTTTTAAATTGACACGAACATCAAGATCTCCAAACCCGCCAGATTCGAGAGCAAAGACCTTTTCGGTCGGTTCTAACCCTACCAACGGGCCAAGGGATGAATACCCTGCAAACACTGAAGAACCCGCGGAAGTGGACACCGCAAAAACTGCAACCCTTCTAGATATCAGCAACCTAAAGTAAAAAATAACAGATTTCGTCTTTAAAGATAATAACAAGATCAATAGACCAAGTGCGAATTTCATACTGCAAAAATTTAATCAACTATCACTTATTGCATGCGAATCTGTACAAAATTGTAAGCTAATGGGAGCCAGACTAAACACTACAAAATATGCTTAGAAACCACACTAAAAACAGTTAATAAGGTAAATACCACTGACATTCTAGTACTCCAACTTATGCCGCAGACACTTTACAAGAACCACCCTCCCAGCATGCGTCCCAAAAGACCTCTTCTAAAATAATAAATCTTAAACCCACTAGTTCCGAAACCACCTCCAATGAACTTCTTAAGGTGATAAAAACGAACATTCGTTCCTCTTTTCCTCATCTCCACATTGAAAGCATCCGACCTAGCTGATCCTCAGTTACGATCCGCATAACCAAACCAACAGATATATATCTCATTTTTTCACTCACAAAAATCATGCAGTTTTCACTTACCCAAATTAAAACTACCTATTATACTTAGATAAGGAAATCCCCTCCTCTGATGTCCTCATTCTAATATATCACCAAAACTCCCTTGACCCCCTTATACCCGAAGACTCTTACAAATCAGAAATTTCCATCACCATCCGCCGCCCTAAATTCGACACCACAGATATCCTCATCCTTAACGTCTCTCCTAAATTTAGAACAATTCTAACGCCCGTATATTCATCGGCTACAAAGCTTGTAGAATTAGAGATCTTGTCGCAGTTACACGTTGCTATTACTGCCAACAATTCCGCCATTCTGAAAATACTGTCGTTCGCCCACCTTCTATGGCCGATGCTTCAAACCCCATCCTACTAGGGACTGCCCAAACCCCTTCACTTTGGTTCCCGTTTACTCTAATTGCCTACGTATAAACGGAGACCCCATGATCATTCCGTTACCAGCCCCGAATGACCCGTATATAAACAATCTATGCACGTGACTAAATTAAGAACAGATTATGGACTTTAAGCCAATGACAGGAAAGCAAACGAAAGAACCACTTCTTCCTCCAATCACCCTCAACTCCATCCAAATATTTCTACAACACTCGGGCACTGCCTACCTAGAATTAACAAATGTCCTCCAGCACCACAATATTCAAATCGCTTAAATCGAAGAGACATAACTTGTCCATAACAAAATTCCCAACCTTTCGCCCAACGCCTGTGCATACGACCATCCAAACTCGATAAATACAAACCATACTTCAGCAATCATTATTACCAAACCCTCTTTTGGACGCCTCCCATATCGCATTACCCTCACCCCTAAAATCACCGTCATACAGATGCACTGGAGAGCAGGCTCCACCTTCCTCATATCCTCATATTTCCAGTTCAGCATCAAAATACATTCCTACCTACAACATCTAACCCATATCTTCACCCAAAATCAGCGACAAACCATAATGCTATCCACGTAACAGGACGCCTATATCAAATACACACTTTACCACAACAACCACACAGACGACAATGACACGGCACTAGAAGACTTCATACACCAACACCACCTAAAACCATCCACATCACCCCCTCTCTGATCCTTTCATGGGATTCAATGAAAAACCACTCCTATATCAATCTCACCCTTTCCACTTCGGCAGCACCCAACCTCGTTAATTCCTAGAACAGTACCCGCACCTTCAATCCAGTGATCATAATCCAACAACCTTCAAAACCTTGCCCAACCTCCTAACGAGAGCCTTCAGAAAAACCCCATCCTATAACACACGTAAAGCCGACTGGCCATCGAACCTAGTATCCCTTGCCAACCTCATACCTACATTCCCCCTCAATCATTTACGCAAAGCCAGACCAATACACACTTGCCACCTTAATAACCTAACATATCCATCTCGCCGCAAAGAGGAATCACACCACAAGAGGACACACGAACTGAGAAACACAAAGAATGCACTAAACAAAAC
This sequence comes from Platerodrilus igneus, assembly GCA_036346225.1. Taxonomy (NCBI): domain Eukaryota; kingdom Metazoa; phylum Arthropoda; class Insecta; order Coleoptera; family Lycidae; genus Platerodrilus; species Platerodrilus igneus. The sequence continues at coordinate 13,693,086 of JARFIW010000791.1, forward strand.
AATACAGACTACAAAAAGCAAGAAGAAGCAACCTAGACCCACCACTCATTAACACGTTAACACACACATGCACTACAGACAAAAGACAATACAAACACCTCATCCACAACGCCAGAAAACACCACTACAGTGAAATCATAAACGAACAACAAACCGCTTCTTGAACGACATACAGAAAACTGATAAGGCTTAAGACTTCCCGAATCCTCACCACTCAGCGTAGGCAACTTTCTCTGCATACGACAACCTATTAAAGATACTTTTAGACTGCGTCATCTCCTCCATTACCGAAGGCGTCCCAAACAAACTCTAACAGACACTCATCAACAACTCAGAAATCCCACCAGACCCTCCCCAGACACTGACCTCGAGATATCCTTCTCAGACTCCCTTTTTCAAAACTTCATCCCAACAAAGCACCAGGATCTGACAATATTACCAACTTTATGCGTCCAAAACCTCGCCCCTTATCAGAGAACCTACCTACCTTCCCCTCAAAAAATGCCTATCCACAGGCACCCTGCCCAGTTCAAATCCTCCAGCCTCACACTAATTCTCACACCTAGTAAACCCACGGACGGCCTAAAATCCTACAGACCAATAACTCTCCTCTCCTCCCTAGTAAAACTACTAGAACTGGTCATCCTTCATAAACTCAACACCCATATTGACAATAATTTCTCTCTCTTTTCCCATCAGCAGGGCGTCCGCCTCCGTCATAGTGACAAACTCACTATCCACCCCTTAGTCTCAACTGTAACCTCCCCCTTTAAGTTTGTTATAGCCCTTTTCCTAGATTTTCTATCGCCTTCTATGCCCTATGGTGATCAAACCTTCTGAACTAACTCCGCCTAACAAGGTTTTCGGTCATCTCGTACATAGAATAAAATCCATCCTCTCATCCCAAACTCTCACACTCTCCTTCAGTTTCCACTCCTCTTCAAAAATTGTAACCCATGGATGCCCCAAAGGACCCCGCTTATACCTTAGACTGTGGAACCTTTTGATCAACCCCTACTAGACCTAAACATCCCCAATATTTATCCCTCTGCCTACGCAGACGACCTGGCCTTCCGGATCCATGGCAACTCCCGTACATCTATAGTAGTCACCGCCACTATTCTTATGCACACCGTTGAATCCTGGTCGCCTTCAAATAAACAACCGTCTCCGTCAAAATCCCAAGTGCTCCTCCTCAAAGGATTCCTAGACCTGCGCCAAAGTTCCAAAGTCCACATCCAAAATTTCCCTCATCACCTTCTCGAACTCAGCTTTTTACCTCGACCTTACCATAGATACTCACCCAAAAACCAATACCAACCTCTTGAATCTCCGCACAAATACCAAAATCGCCCTTCACCGCTCCTTTCCGAAATCAGTTCGTTTTACAAGCCCTATGTGTATACCCATCCTCAACCAAATCGCCATTCCAATAATCCGCTACGCTGTCGACACTTGCCGCACAGCTTGACACAATCATTCGATTCTTTCTCTCTCTACTACTCCAGAGCCTACAGAACAGCCAACACCCAAAACACCTCCAAAACCAGAAGCATTCCCTTTCCATTTTTGCTCTGTCAGTGGCATCTCTAACATAAATGTATATTATTTTTACAGATTCCCGATACTGATGGAGACGAAAATTTAGAAGGACCTAATGCAGACCTAATGGACCCACAAACACAACAAGAAATGGAATTGCAAAGAAGCATTTCTTCTCTTTCTTCTGTCAATGCAGTCATGCCGTCTCCACGACCTGCGACGAAAGTGAAGAAAAGTATGCTAGCTAAGCAAAACGAGTTATTAGATCGAGCATGTGCATATTTATCTGAACCCAAGAGCGATAGTACTTCCAGCAACTCTATTGCATTTGATTGGGTAAAAACTCTAAACCGATTTGATCGAACATAAAGATTATACGCTAAAAAAGCAATTAACGATATCCTGTTTGAAGCAGAATTGGTAAATTTAAATAGATATTCAGTTCAAATAAATATGTCTTCACCTGCGCCGTCTCTTAACTCTCCGTACTCATCTCAGCATTTTCCTAGCTACGTAATTACACTTCTTTCATCTCCTTCTACACCCTCTGAAAGTCATACACAACGTTATGATCCTACTTATTCCACTATTGGTACATTATTTTCTGAATTTACGAGAAACCAATAAATACCTCTTGTTACTTTTTGCTCAGTTTAATCGTGTATTTGATATATTTGTTAAAGTTTTTCTAATTGGCGAAATCTAAAACAACTATGTAAAAAAACGTAGTTGTTTATTTTACCTACCTTAAGAACATAGAGTAATGCTTGACATGTGTCTACTATAGCTTCACTGATTGCAGCTGGTGACATTTTTATCGAAAATATTAAATCTTTAACGTTTCTTCCGGTAGCGAAATACCGTAGAGTTACAGCCAGTTTTTCTTCAGTGCTTATTGACTTCCTCATGATCGTATCTTGTTTCGTCAAATATGACTTAACCATTTCCAATAAGTGATTATGGCAAGCATCTTCCATTCGAAAATATTTGTGTAGTCCTTTTCTTCTTTGGTGTTTCCTATTTCATTCAATTACTTTAAATGTGTATACATATCTCTTTTCAACAGCCATTCTTTAGGCCACGGTTTTCTTTTATAACGTTTCTTTAACCCCAAAGCTATTATTATTGCAACAATAGCTTTTCTCTGTTATCCATTTTGAGCGGAAAACGTCTTTACTTCACAGCTATTTTGAAAAACTGATCAGTTTGAATGATTGAATAGTATCGACTTTCAGTCCTTCAGTTTGCCGTCACTCAATTTATGACCAATGTCACGGACTGAACTGATGCGAAACTGAGCGTGTAACACCCACTTTATGTAATCTTGAATCCACTCTCCCTTTACAGATCTAAAACCTATTAAACCGTTACACACATTTTTAACATAATTATTGCAACTGGTTCGACACAGGGTGTTTTAAGAGCATGCAGATAATTCACAGGGCAGTTTCTCGTTCAATTCTAACACGAAAAATTCCTATAAACATAAAATCTAAATTATTTTCTGGTCCAGGTAAAAGGCGATTAAATTTTAAAAGTTTTGTTTTTAGAAACACAATGGACATTCACAGAATAAATTTCTACAAAAGCACTTTTTAGTCCTTTTGAAAATATATCTTTTGACATCAGCAATGAATTGCGGTTTATGCACCACGGAGAACCTGCAACGCATTTCAACATCGCAGACCGCAAATTTTTCAACAGAATATTCAACTGTTGCTGGCTAGGTCAAAGAGATCTCAACTAAAGCTTGCTCAGGCTGTTACATATAAAATTTCCGTTATGTACCGTACATGTTACATATAAGAAGAGATATTTAAAGATTAAGGAAAAGCTATACGTGCAGCTGTAACCGCACGCCCTTATAACCATCTCAGGAGGGTATAAGTTTGTGTATATTCAACTGTCTATACCACCTTCAACGGATGAGATCCCGAATCCAGTTAATTAGACAGGATTGAAAAATGGTAGAGAGGATCAGCTTCTACCTGGACCTTTTCGAAAACGATATTACACTCTCACTTGTGCCAAGCAGTCAATTCTCTTTGACCAAAGATCGTCCATTTTCAGTAAAATATTTCCTAAATGTTAAAAGCGCCCAATATAAATTGCAATTAATATAAAAACTAAATTCTATTACAAGTTTGATATGCGTCAAGATGGCACGTAACAAGCTCGCGACTTAACGGTCCAGATTTTTACTTTTGAGGCCACTATAACGGTGACTTCTGCATCAAACGTTATCAATAAATAGCAGTAATAACTGATAAAGAATCCTTGTAATTGACATAGAGTTCAACAACTCTTCAAGGTGGGTGTCAAACTATTTAGTAAAAATTTTGAAATTTGTATACCTCTAAAAGTTATTTGTTTTTATATAACCTACACCGCACCACTGAAATTATGCTCGTGCACTAATTTACTGTTTGCACACTTTGTCTCCATCATCATCAGGTCTTCAGTCCTAGAACTGGTTGGACGCGTACCCTCGTTGTTTCCTAGCCTGAGCCAACCTACACATTTCCCTGCAATTTGCACCGTTTGCATCTATCACTATCTATATGCGAAAGTCTGATCTCGGTCTACCTCTACCTCTCTTTTCCTATCTCTGCTTGTAGTATATCTCGTACTATTCCCCAGAAATGCCTTAGAAAGTATCCTATCCTTCTATTTCTCCTATTTATTCATTTTCCACAGATATCTTTATTTCTCTGCTATTTCTACAACCTATTTGTTATTACCTTTGTCTGACCATGCTACCATCCTCATACATCTGAAGCACAACATTCCAAAAGGCTTCTATCTCTTTCTGTCTGCTTTTCCTACTGCCCCTATTTCATAGATGTACTGTGCTGTGCTCCACACTATGCTTTGAACAGGTTTCTTCTTGTATCTATGTTCCTTGTCATTGTACATAGCTGCAGTTCTTCCTTGTTTGATGCAGTTCGGTCACCTTCTATTGTTTTACAGTTATATACGCTATTTCCCCGATATTCAGAGGTATGTGAAGGGGGATAAGCAGCCTCTAGCTGCCAAGTCCCCACAGCACCTGAACCTTTGTCGAATTAAGTTTTTCCAATTGATCCTTTGCACAATCAACATTGGTTGAACATATTTCGCAACCAACACCTGTAGTTGTTCATAACAAACATCAGATTTAAGAGCACTTATTTTTTCGTCATTGGGTTTTACATCTTGAAACTGGTTGGACTTGTCCCTTAGCTTATTTATGTTCTGAGCTAGCCTACACAGTTCCCTGCAATTCTCACAACAGCCGATATACAGCCTGATTCCCTTATATCGTTTTCTAATTATATGCCCTATTTCACTGAGATTCAGTGGTATGTGAAAGGGGGTTAAACAGCCTGTGGCTGCCAAGTGTCCCGCAACACTTAGACATTTGCCGTATTAATAGTTTTCAAGTAAATCCTTTAGCACAATTAGCATTAGTTGGGAATATTGTAAAACCAATATCTGTAGTTATTTATAATAATCACCATGTTTAAGTACTGTTATTCTTTTTGTCATTAGCTTTTCCATCTTGCAACTGGTTGGAAGCGTACCTCCATTGATTTATATTCTGAAATTCTCACAGCCTACATCTTTCACTATATGTGTGCAGTCTAACCTAGATCTACCTCTACTTCTCTTTCTTCCTATCTCTGCTTCTAATATATTCCGCACTATTCCCTCGTATCTAAGTATGTGACCTATCATCCTACCTCTCCTATTTTTTACTGTTTTCCACATAGTTCATTCTTCCCCTACCATTTCTAGTACCTTTTTGTTCTTAACTTTGTCTGTCCATGGTATCTTCGACATACGTCTGTAGCACCACATTTCAAATGTTTCTACCTTCTTCTTGTCTTCTTCTCCTACTGTCCAGGCTTCACAGCCATACAGTGCTGTGCTCCACACATATCTTTTAAGTAATCTTTTTCTTGTTTCTATGTTTGTTGTCTTTGTAAACAGTAGTTGCTTTTTCTTGTTAAATGTAGCACGATTTTTGTTTTATATCTTTTGTGCTTTTCCCATCTTGCGTTATTTGACTTCCTAGGTAGCAGGAATCCTTAATCTCTTGTAAGTTCTCGTTACCTATGTATATTCTTGTTTTTGATTTATTTTCCCCTCTTTTGCATACTAGAACTTTAGTTTTACTTTTGTTAAATTTCATACTATATCTCTCCGTTAGAACTGTTTCCATTTCATTAAGAGCAGCTTCTAACTCTTCCTTGCTAGATGCTAATACCGCTATATCATCTGCAAATCTAAGCATATGAATTTCTTGTCCCTGCATATTAATTCCAAATGTCTTCCTGTATTTGACAGTATTCGTTGCCTCTTCAATGTACAAGTTAAAAATTAATGGGGATAAGGCACATCCCTGTCTCACCCCTTTCCTAATATTTACTTCTCTACTTTATTGCAATAATTCTATTACCGCTGTTTGCTCTTTGTACAAGCAATGTACTGTACGTCTACCCCTAAAACTCATTCCGATCTTTTTGAGTATTTCAAACATTATTTTCCATTTTACATTGTCGAATGCTTTTTCCAGATCTACAAACCCTATATATGCGTTTTCCCCCTTCTCTATTGTTTTCTCCATTATCACCCTCAGAGCTAAAATAGCCTCCCGTGGTCCCCTGTTTCGCCTAAACCGAAATTGATTTTCTCCTAATATTTCTTCAGCTCGCTTTTCCATTCGTCTTTGTACAATTCTAGTTAATACTTTTGAAAAGTGTGCTGTCAAGCTTATTGTTCGAAAATTTTCACATCTATCGGCGTCTCTTTTTTTTGTGTAGTTACTATGATGAAACGTTTGAAATCTTTGGGTATCTCGCCTGTCTCATACATATAGCTTACAAGTCAGAAGAGACGTTCTGTTACTGCTTGTCCAGCGGCTTTTAGAGTTTCTGCTTGCACCTTATCTGTACCCGGCGCCTTACCATTTTTCAAACCCATTAATGCTAATTCAAACTTATCTCTAAGATAGGATATCCCAGGTCATCATTTTCAGTGTCTGATTCCTGTTCTAATGCAGTTAGTTCCTCTCCTGCATATAAACTCCCTATATATTCTTGCCATCTACCCACTTTCTCTGTTAATTCCTCTCCTGAATATAAATGCTTGCCATCTAGCTACTTTCTCTACATTTTCCATAATGACGTTTCCTCCCGCATCCCTTATATTTTGCTAAATGGTTTTATATCCCTAAAATTTCTTCTAATTAATTTGTATGCTTCGTCTGTTTTTCCTATTTCCATCTTAGTTTGTACTTCGTTGCACTTTTCATCAATCTACCGTTCTTTAGCTTTTCTGCAGTTGCAAATAATGTCCATTTTATGGCTTTGTATCTCTGTTTTCCTGTTTCGTCTGATCTATTTTTGTATTTTCGTCTTTCTTCTATTAAATTCAGGATATCCTTTCTTATCCATGATTTCTTATTTTCTTTTTGTGTATACCCCAGAATATCGCTGGCCGCCATGTCTAAGCTGGATTTAATGTTATTCCATTCCGTTTCTACTTCGTAAGTATCAGAAATTTTCCCGATATCTTTCAGCAATTCATTTGACTTTTTTTCAAGTCTTTCCTGGATATCTTTATCTTTTAGCTTCTCAAAGTCAAAGTGCTTTTCTCCATTTCTCTTTTTCAGATTTTTAAATTTAAATGTGGCCTTCATAATTACGATGTTGTGGTCAGTGTCTATATCTGCTTCCGAGTAGTTTCTACAGTCTATTACTTGATTTCTAAACCGTTGTCTAACAATAATGTAATCTATTTGATATCTTCTTATATCTCTTGGCATCTTCCACGTGTATCGTCTTCTGGCATGATGTTGTAATACTGTATTTGTGATGGTTAAGTTGTTCTTGTCGCAAAATTCTACCAGCATATTTTCCCTGGCATTTCTCGTGCCCAAACCAAATAAACCTACTATCGCTCCTTCCCTACCATCACCTACCACTGCAAATTCCCCTGTAATTATTAAATTTTCATGTCCTTTTACGTATATTAGTATGTTTTCTATATCTTTGTAGATCGCCTCTACTTCTTCCTCACTGTAGCTAGAGGTGGACATGTATACTTGTATTATTACTGTATTTCCTGGTTTAGATTCAAATCTAACCATGAGTACTTTTTCGTTCTTTTGTAAGTAGCTTTCTACACGTCGTCTTATCTTTTCTCGCATAACTATCTCCACCCCCAAACTTTTTTCTCTAAACCTGTTTGAATTACCCTGAAGTTTCCACTTTAAAAATCCCCCCGCCTCTGGCCAGCGGACATTGCTGATTCCTACTATGTCTAGTGCTAACCTACCCATTTCGAGTTTCAGGTTCTCTAGCTTACCTACATGTTTCATACTTCTGACATTCCACACTCCAACTCGCAGAATGTTTACGGATCTTTTTCTATTCTTTTGGATCACACCCCCCGAAGTAGTCCCCTCCCGGAGATCCGAATGGGGGACTATTTTTCCCCAATGTAGTACCTTCCGGTGGAGCATTAGAAAATCACATGTAAGGACTATTTTACCTCCGGAATTTTTTACCCCAGAGGATGCCATCATGTTTAATAATTTTTGTACGCAGTGTACTTGGGAGGTAATGTGGTGGTTTCCCATTGCCTTCCACATCGCAGTAGTGTGTCTTAGAATGTCATACCGACCCCTATGGTCTCTGCCACTCTAAGTTCCGAAAAAGCTGCTGCCCTCTTTCGGGGACCTGTCTTAGTTTGGTTCCTCACTAAAGACCCCACTAATTTGGTTAAACCTATAGTTTGGCTTTTTAGCTCATTGAAACGCGTAAGCCATTCTACCTGTTCTAGTATTTTAGAACGTCGTCAAGGTGCAGGTCCGTTCAGAATGGCACTTTGTCTCCGATAGAATAAAATTAATTCGAGCGCTAACGTCAAATTCGCGCATAACACTCATTCATGAAGATCGTTGTCAAACAATCCAACATTTATCTACACGTGTTTTCATAAGCTATGGAAGTTGCTAAGAGATTCTAAGTGGAAGTTTGGATATGCGTCGTATTGCAGTTTGTCACGCTTCACTAAAAAAAAAGAACACAGTATTTGATCAATAACAATACGATCGCCATCTTAAACTCTTCGTATTCAACCTGTACAATTCTCTTTCTCAAAAGTGAAAATTTACATCAAAGTTCACTGTTTTGACATAGTAGACGACTTTCAGAACAAAGCGCAGGAAGTGCTTAAAAGCCTTTAAGAAAATAATTTTTGACACTTTCCAGGCCTGCAACAAACGCTGTTTGCGTTGTATCAATTCATAAGGAGACTACTTTGAAAGAAGCCGGAACCATTTGAGGTTTTTTTTGACCTAGTTCGAGAACTTTTTGATGACACCTCGTATATAGGATAGGACAACAATTTTGTAATAAACGAAAAACGAATAACATTGACTATGTAGAACTAATGTTAATTGAAAAAATTGTTTTTTTCTTATTTTAACTTGGTTCCAGTAGTCAAGTTTCAAGAGATAGAAAACCTTTTTACACTGTTTAAGGCTTACCGAGGTATTCTTAAGACTGCTTGCATATTTTAGAGTGGCCTAGAATTTTCTAACCTATTCCTACAAAGTACAAATAATCTTAAAATTTACTTTTTTTATAAGAAGAGGTGACCATTGAACCCTTTGAGACAATTTCCCAATTATCTTAAATTGCATTTTAGAATTGAGGTTGCGAGCAAGAAACCCACGCCAAATCTCCATTCATTTAAATAATTATCTATCTCAATCACGGAGGTCTGCAATTTTCTTAATATGTAGTAAATAATTTAGAGCAAATTACGCTTTATAAAATGCTCTTAAGAAATTTGCTTATCGCTCTTATGAGAAAAACTTTATTTGTGTTATTTTAGGGTTAACTCCGAACAAGTTAAAAATGGAGCAATTGCACGTCGAAAGACCGCGTGGGGGCTACCAAAGCTAATACTTCCCCAATTTTCTGCGATATTAAATTTTCAATAGCTGTATATTTGCATATAAGAGCAGTCTGAAAGAAGGAATTTCTAATTCTCTTTCAGTTTTTATTAAATTCGTTATAAAGCAGTTATTTGGTAACTGAACCACACCATAAGCAAATGACGCGCTTGTTATTTATATAACACATAAAATACCTTTTTGGAGTAAAACTTGGTGGCTTCTAAAAACAGCACGAAAAAAATAATTGGTGTACAAGTTGAATTTTCAGCTCTCCCTATTTTTAACGAATTATTTCCCTAGTTCTTATATTTATTTACATTATTGTGGTTGTTACGTGCTGAATTGGCCATAAGTATTTGAATTAATTTTACTCTGCCGGAGACGAAGTTATAATAAATAGTTAGTACGCCGGCTAATTTTCAGTGATGCGGGGTAGCTTCTATAAAAGCCAATAACTTTTTGGAAGATAAAAATTCCAACACTTCTATTTAATATTCTTAAACCTACTTGGGAAGGTCTTTGAACTTTGTGTCTAATAAAAACCTTGGGGTCAACATACCTGGATAATCTTTGTCCAAAAGATGGATGCTCCAAGGGAGGGTTTGTAACGATAACCTTCTGAAATAAAGAGATTCGCATGAAATTATAACGCCCGTAATTGAAATCGCTAATCTAAACCCCTCTTTATGTGTTCTCCCAAACAACCAAAACCTAACAAATTTTAAGTATTATGAACCGTCCTGCATAAAAGTATTCCTCAATACGTGATATATATCCTGTAACCCTTTATAAATTGATTAAAAAACCTAACAAACATTTGCATCTTAAAACACTAAATTTTTTGAAATATTTGCTCCTCAAACGACTTGAAATAAAACCCCCTTCCTTGATACGTGCTAGTTTGTATATCATTTCAAATAGTTTCTTCGAAATATTTGCTATTCTAAAACCGAGGAGCACGCCTTAGCAATTCTTCATAAATACAATTATAACCGTTGCCCGTTATAGCTGCTGGTTGTTAGAGCTACTTCTAAATAGGTTTTTTGGAAAGCTTAAATGCTTAAATGTGTTCGATAGTTGCTCGTATTCCCTGAAATTCCGTGTTTTTATATTTGCACGTGTTCATAGCAACGTCTTTCCTTATTAAATTGTTTCGAGAATATTTATGGCGTGGATCGATAATCTACAAACCTCTGTTCTGTTCGAGAAAGCTAGGTCACTTTACATACTTAATCGTGGTTTGATTTATCTATATCGCAGGGGCATTTTGAAATGCAACTTGCTTCTCCTGCAACTAACGAAATTTAATAGAATTAATTATTGTATTTTGTTTTTTGGACTAGGAAGGTTTTGTCGTTGTATATATTTTCGCTTGCTTTCTCACAATATTCTACACCAATATCGGTGGTAATGATTTGATATTTTCCTTTTCATGATTTTTCAAGGCTGTATAAACATCACTCCAATGTTAAAAAGGTCTCTTAATTATTTGACAACTGTAACTAATTCGACTGCTCTTTAAGTTTAGTGAAGTCGCGTGTTTAAAATGCGTTTGTGCTAGTGCAGTACCTTTAAGGTGAAACATATTGTAAATATGCTTTCTGTTGCTCTTAAGATTTGCTTGATTTCTTAAACCGTACTTTTTGCTTAAGAGTTTGTCTCTAATGTTTGGAAACTTTTATTTTTACTCAACATTTGATTCCGAATTTTTCTGCACATATGCTGTTTCGTCTTGAAAATAATTTGTCTTTGTTGTGTTTGTTTTACTGTTCCTTGTTCGTTACGTGATAATCTTCTGTAAAGTTTTTCTATATGTCGAGATACTAGAATTGTGTTTTCGCTGGCGATTCGAGTTTTTTGAAAACACTGGCGCCCTATTTCTATTCCAGGCTTCTAATTTGTTGTTTCTATTTCTATTTGTGTTCTTAGATTTTAGTGTGTAAGTCCTACAAAGCTTTATTTTAAGTTTTTTTGAATTTTAGTTTTTTCCTTGGGTTATACTTTAAGTACTATTGGTTTCGTTATTCCTTTATTGTGTTAAAATGGATCTTTGGCGCATACATGTGGAATATTTGCGCGAAACTGAGTTGCAGTACGAATTATTTTCTTGTGATTTTGATTCTAAGGTCTACGAAGATGAATTCCTTCCACCCCTCATTGTTTTCGATTACGATGCTGACATTGCAGCATGATCACGTGCTTTAATTGCAATGAACCTGGTCATATTTCGACACGTTGTAATCGTCCTCAAGTACTCCATTGCTATGGTTGCGGACATATGGGAGTTACTCGCCGCAACTATCCCAACTGTCATCCTACTACTACTAGGTCTTCGAATAATACTTCAAATTCTGTTCTCAACTCTAGGAGCCACATTTCTTCTGCTTCTAATTCTACGTTCTCTTCATGTCCTCCTACTACTACTGCCAAAATTTACTCTTCTTCATCAAATATGGCTTTGAACATAATTTCTTCTGCTTCTAATTCTATATCCTTCTCCGTACCTTCTCCTGCTCATCGTACTACCATCTTATCATATTCCATTCAGCCATATGCGTCTTGGAATTATAATGTTGATTCGTACGACTGTAACGCCCCTACTTACTAAACACCTTCTAATAAGAACCAAATTTCATTTGTCCTTAGCTACTTCAACGATGATCAAAAGGATCCTACATTTTTATTCCACCATAGACTGTCCCTCCTCCACCATTGGAACCCATACTTCAAATTAGTACTTACAAGTAGCTACTCAAGAGTTTGTTCCTACCTTCTTAAATAATTCTACTTAAGAAATCCCTCTCGTGTCTGCAGTAGCAGATATAGCTGAAGTGACGAAAACTTCTAATACTGTCCGAGATGGTCCTATTGAAGTTAATGAACCTGTATCTTTAATGTCTGGTACTGTTGTCAAAATTTACCTTGTTCCTGTTTCTTTGTCTGCTGTTGTCGAGAAAGCAGTTCCTATTATAGCTGAAGTTTTGCCTTCTTGTACTTCTTTATCTGATGATGAAACGTTACATGCTTTCACTCCTCTTTCTAATGTTGACTAGGGTCAACTTAATTCTGCTTCTTTAGCTAATGTTGGTGAAGATATTCTTGTTTCTGCTGCTTTATCTAATGTTAATGAAGGTATACTTTCTCCTATTTCTTTTTTTAATGTTGACGAAGTTCAACCAGGATCCACTCCTCTATCTGATGTAGATGAAAATTTAACTGATGTTCCTTTAAGCAATGTTGACGAAGTTCCTCCTAATGCTGCTCCTTTTTCTAATATTGACAAAGGTCAACCGGGCTCTGCTCCTTTCCTTAATGCTGATAAACTTTTACTTAATTCTGTTCCTAGTGATAAAGTTATACTTTATACTGTTTATTATTGTAAAATTGATGAAAATCTGCCTGATTTTGTTCCTTCTTCTAACGTAGCTGAAGTGTTCTCTGAATCTGTTTCTTTTTGTAAGGTTGATGTTCCTACTGTCAAGGCTTTTTCTTTACTAATGTTGGTATTCTGACAACCCTGGCTGTTCCTTTTTCAACCGTTGACCTTCTTAAAACCGATACTAAAAATAAACTGCTTTCTTTCATGAAGAGAACTGAATTTCCTAAACCATTACTGCCTTTACCCTCGCCACCACTTCCTCAACCGCGTGCTACAAATACTACATCCCCGATGTTCCTGTTTTGCGGAAAATTGCCCAAAAGAGGCAAAAATTATTCTATACTGATTCAGAACCTGAGGATGTCGATCGGCATAATCCTAATGTTCTTGATCATGATTCGTTTTCCTTCTGGCGCCGCAAGCGTCTTAAAGACCATTGCTAGTTGGCGTCCTCAATTCTTATGCTGATTTTGCTTTTCCTTTGGATTTGATTCTTGGGCTTTACTCTTTTGTGTGTTCCAAATAATTGTCTTGTTCTGATTAGTTTTCTTATTTGTCCTTGTTCTCTTCTTATCATTCTGCCCGCACACTACTCAACCCAACCCCGTGTGGGTCCGAGAATAGAATAGCCCAATGGTAAGACCTGTCTGTCGTAAGAGGTGACTAAAGCGGTCCAACACATACATACACTTGTACACACCCATTTCTGTTTGGTTTTTATTTCTTTCGCTTTCTCCTTGTATGAGTTCGGGATTAAAATAGCTCCATGGTAAGATCTGTCTGTCATAAAAGGCGACTAAAGCGTCCAACACATACACACACCCACTTCTTGTACACCCACTTTTATGCTTATTTCTTTTTTGTTTCGTTCTTTCCTTGTATCCCAACCACGTGTGGGTCCGGGATTAGAATAGCCCCATGGATAGACCTGCCTGTCGAAAAAGGCGACTAAAACGGTTCAACAAACACTCACACACACACACATCCACCTCTTGCACACACGCATTTCAGCTTGGTTATCTTTTCTTTCGTTCTCTCCTTGTGCTCCAACTCCGCGTGGGTCCGGGATTAGAATAGCCGCATGGTAAGACCTGCCTGTCGTAAGAGGTGAATAAAGCTGTCTAACACATACATACACACACTTTTGCTCACACACACTTCTGTTTGTTTCTCTTTTCTCTCGTTCTCTCCTTGTACCCCAACCCCGTGTGGGTCCGAGATTAGAATAGTCCCATGGTAAGACCTGCCTGTCGTAAGAGGCGACTAAAGCGGTCCAACACATACACACACCCAGTTCTTGCGCACACACCTTTCTGCTTATTTCTCTTTTCTTTAGTTCTTTTCTTGTACCCCAACCCCGTGTGGGTCCGGGATTAAAATAGCCCCATGGATAGACTTGTCTGTCGTAAAAGGCAACTAAAATGGTCCAACACATACACGCACGCACACTCACACATATTTTCTTTTGTTTCTGTTTGTCTTTGTTTGACTTCTTTTTGCAGTTTCGGTGCTGCTTTTTTCTGGTTTTTTGTTTTAAGTTTCCTTCCCGCTCTTTTTGATCCAGTTTCCTTTCCCTACCTCTTTTGCTGGTTTTGTTACTGTTGGTTCTCATACGGACTTTATAAAATTTTTCGATCTACTTCTTGTGGTAGGTGCTTTCTAGTTTTCTTTCTTGTCTTCGGAAATCACGACTTGGTCAACTTTCGGTCTAGTTAGCAATTTTTTTCGTCAGTAACACAGCTTGAAGCACATTAATTTTTTTTCTATCCAGCATTCTTGTTGTCCCCTGGCTTACTTTGGAGCTTGACAGTTATTGTCTAATTTTAGCTTGTACTGTTGGTTTTTTCCTCGTTTCTTTTCTTACTTTTTGGGTTTTTACCAGAAAGCAATTTTATTTCTTGGAAGGAGTACTTGTTGCCATGCAGCCGATGCAACATTTTCGAAACATATTTTTAATTAGTTTAAATTCAGACACTAATTGTAGTCTAGACTCCTAGAGCTAACTATTTTAAAAGTTTAATATTTAGCTTCTTAATTTTTATCACCGCTTAAAGCCAAATTTTTAATGGCTTCATAATTTTTTAGTAGATATATTTAAAAATATGTTTTGACTAAGAATTTTACAACACCCCCCAGAAATTGTCTACCAATTTTTCCTAACACGTTGCGCGATCTCGTATGCATATTGTTGGCGGAAATTTCATTCTCTACCGTGTAGTAGCAAAGAAAGGTAAATCTTACTTCATATTCGAAACTTTTTACGTATGTAAGTATTAAGGACTCGACATTTACGTATACCTTGACTAACGAACATGGCGTTACAAGACTAGAAGCGACTCTATATAATCATATTGTGGAGAATTCTTATATGTTGGGCAATGTATATAATCTACTTTTTAATGAATGACAAGTTACACCGACGGAATTCGTCAATTTTGATAAAGTGAACCGAAAGTCTGCAAAATAAATGTTTTCTGATGTTTAATGACATTCTGCAACTTGTCTATTGGAGAAACAGTCATACAACAAAAATAGATTGGATTATGTTTAAGTTAACAGATAATATAAAGAGTAGAAGCAGGATAAGTTAAACATTTACTTTTAATGGCTCAACGAATATTTTCATGGTTGTCGGAGATAAGTCGACTTATGATGCAGTATAAGCAACCCAGAAATTTTATGATACAGCCAGAAATCTGCTTCTTTAGAACTCTGAAATACTTTTCTCTACTACTTCAGAAAACGTATACATTAGCAATCCGGACTGACAGTTGCTAATAATTTTCTTAAGTTTTGAATAAATACAAATACATTAAATAAACTTTTACGTAGGCTATAAAAGAAATAGTATCTTTCTCGAAAGTGCTGGAAAGGAAACGAAAAATAGAATGAAAAACATTTATTGAAGAAAACGAAAGTTAGAACACGTGGTACCATCTAAGATAATAGGGAAACGACATAGGCACCATTGTAAAAACGAGAAATAATAGAGCCACAAAAAAACTAGTAAAAACTTTATAGCTTACTGAAAAAAATTATATATGAATTGAAAATATAATGTCTAAGCATGTACTGTTGAAAAGCGCTTACAGGTATCTGCTAATTACGTCTTACGTAATAAAAAAGAGAGAAAGGAAAGCTACAATACGTTACCCTATAATGGTTAATATTGAAGCTGAGATCGGTTTACCTGTGAACAAAATACCTACAGTATAACGTAAACGAAGGATTTGTGCACTAAGGATGATTGATGACCCCCTGCGGCGTTTTGGGATGAATTTGATTGACGGGTACAGAGGATTTGGGTTTAAGAGTTATTTAGATTACAATTGGTTTTCGAATTGCCGTTGTGGATATTTAAATTAAGTTCTAATTAAAACTTTAATACGAGTTCTAATGGAAGCTTTTGATTACGATGCCAGTTCCAGTTTGCTTTGAAAAATTGCTATATGGATGAATATGGGTATAAATTAGTGTTGATATAAATTACTATAGTGAATACACCAATTAATATAAATTAATAATTAGTGTTTGGATAGTTAATTATAGTGCTTCATTCAATTTAGAAGATAGTATCCTAGTTTCAGTGTTAATAAGATAATGCCTGCACTGTTTGCAGTTAGTTCTGAAAATAAAGCGCTGGGAGAGCAAGCTGTTGAAAAGTTTTGTATACTCAGTTTGAGGATAAAAAATGTTGTTATTGCAAACAGAGTTTTCTTTACAATATTTAATTTGTCTAACCAAGAAAGGATATTTGTGGCGTTTAAAACAGAAAAACATTCATACACGTAATTCTAACTTACTTTTACAGCTAGCGAAGCCTCAATGTTACGAATGTTTAAAACAAATCCAGAAAATGCATCCATTATCCAAAAATAAGTCGAAAATATACAAGTTGGTTATTCAGAGAATAAAGGGATCAATAAGGGCATAGAACCGCACTAGACCGGAAGAAACAAAAAAGAACAGAATGTTTCATAAATTATAGAAATTTGCATAGATAAAGTGTCCATTATACTCTATATTTTAAAGATCGAAACACTATAGATACCCAATTTTTATCTAGAGAAGAAAATGGGAGTGGCAGATTTAGATTTAAAATTTTAAATCCGAATTAAGCTTGATAGGATAAAAACTAACTCCACGTACACACAATAATTATATGAAGTTCCCTTTATTATTTAAAAGCCATATGTTACGTAGTTATTTATCAAAGACATTTTTTAAATTTAGTCAAAACAGTGAGTTTAGATCACCGAAGTGAGATGGGCAAATTAGAGGAACGCCCATAAAAATAACCAAACCTTGCATTTTTCTTATTTGCATAACGTTAGCCTTATAGATTCTGGTTAAAAATTATACGTTGGTGAGCGTAAAGGTTGGAAATAAAAAGATACAAGCCATTATTTAAACATATGACGCACTATACAATCCGTTGTTCTACCGATTAAGGTATCGGCTTTATAATCGAATGATTTGTGAATTTAGTCCGGTCAGGTTTCACTTTTTCCACTTGTAAAGCATCCTCCTGTTGCATCAACTATATAGGAAAGTATAAGACGTAGATATGACGTCATAGACGTAATGTATAAGAATTGAGCGAAATAGAAAAGATTAAGATATTGAGTGAAGGGATTTAGGGGTTAAAGAATTGAGTGAAAGTGATAATGAGAGCGCGGCTTCGATATAGTGGTCACATGATGGGACGATGGTAAACGAATGGGGTAAATTGCACCTGATTTCACCAAAAGGCAACCAGATAGGATGATATTAGGTTTTCGTATGGAAATTTATGTTTAAAGTAAATGATTTTGGTTTCGTACGAAGATAACACATCTACTTCTAATAAAAGTGATTCATAAAAGGCGTCAGGGTTTTTAGTATTTTCCTTAAACAAAGTTGAGGAAAACATTAAGTTTTAGCTAAATTTCAAACTGGTTACGCTTTATATGTAACTGAACTAACCTGGCGACATAAGATAACTACTTTTTCTGAGCATGGGTGTGCAATGTGCTTTAATGTATTTGATATGTATAAAATTTACGTATGTGCATAAGGATAAAACACCTTCCTATCCCATCTTTTATAATACCCAAGTCGTACCCCAAAGACTGCAGAAATTACAATATCAGTAACCTTGTTGATGATGTACCCTTTGTACAAAATCAACCGACAACAAACTAAGTTCATTCTGTCGTCGCATACGCCGTGCAAGTCCCTTTTAACTTCAAAATGAATTCAACACAGCTAAGCTTCTCTCTAATGCAATTCAATATCGTTTTTCCACTTAGAGGATGGCGGTGTCGCGTTCCACAACGAAAGCACTTAACGTATTATACCGTCAAATGGCTTTACAAAACTCTGTCAAATCCCTTTCATTACTTTGTTTCAAAAAATTGGGTTAAATCCAATTTCGCCCTAACTGGAAACAACAAAAGCCCTTCGAGTTCACTATTTGGAGGACGCATGGTTAACGTATCTTCGCTGTCTACACTACAGTGTGAAAGTGTTCCTTACCTAAAAGTTTGAAAGAATAACTAACTGCTTTCTCGACCTTGAGTGTTATTTTTATCTTAAAGAATAATTAAGGGATATGTTTAGGTTCCGTATTTGTGAAGTACTTTTATAAATATTTATAGTTCCGGGTTGGGACCGTGTAGGTACTCAGGTCGAGGTTTCGCCCACTTTTGTAAGGGGTTTCATCAGAACAAGAAAAGAAAATGAAATTAAATAATAGAAATATTAATATTAAAGACAAGAATGATAATATTAAGTAGACAAGTTAAAGTGTAAAGAGTATGTAAAATTACTTCTGAACTATCAGACTCATCAGCCCGTTTAAGCCAAAAGGTATCTTGTGGCAAAGTAACTGATAAAAGTAGCGAAAGTGGTAGTTTATATAAGGCGAGAACTTGATGCAGGTATGGCCTGTTTCATGTGGGTGTTCGGCCACCGCTAAGCAAATGTACTGACTTGTTCTTAAGCATCGCTTATGCTCGTTTAGTCTAGTCTGTACTGACTGTCCTGTTTTTCCTATGTATATTAAACCGCAGCTACAATGTATATTATATGCGCCTGGGGTTTTAAGATTGTTTTCGGAATCTTTTGAGGTTGGTAATGCGAAGTCCCTTACAAAAGTAGGCGAAGAATCGTCTTTAGTTTATAAGATGACACGGTCCCAACCCGGAATCATAAATATTTATAATGACTCTGGCCATGAAAATCCCCGAAAAGTACTTTTAACATAAGTTCTATAAGGGGTATCCGGCAAAACTTTAGAGTGACGTATAAAATGTTGAGTTTTCCATAAATAAGCCTTTACTATGTTAATATCAAATAAACCGATAATACTGCAGCCAGCATATAAAGGAATTAGTCTTTAACATAATAATGATACATTCTAAAAGTCATAATACACATAATTACTCACAGATATTTTTAGGCAATTCTTACTATACTGAAATGCCGCAAGCGGAGTACATTATAGTCAATAATTACTAATAAGACTTACTGCACTGCGAAGAATACGCTATATTTTACTAATCAGACTATCTACATTGATGTACTCCTAATTTATTACTGTACAATCTCTAATTGACTGTTAGATCCTAATTTATAAAGATACATAGCGTATTTATTTTAATAACAAATTCCCATAATTATCATTTGTGGATTAATACCAAACTAAACTAACCGTCCCACCGTACGGTTAATATGTCGAACTATATTAACTTCCATCTTATTCTGGAAATTGTCTCAATGTGACATTTTTGCAATTGAATTTATGAATGAATCTGTTTAAGAAACCCTTCTATTTATATACAAAATTATCTAGTTTTTAGAACCTACTAGTACCGTATGGAATATTTTACACCGTAATGACGCAAAGTTCCCAGAAAAACTCATTAGCGTTTAAAATCGCCGCGTTTTATTATTTCGTTTGTGTTGATTTATGTGCTCTGTCCGTCTTTATTTAATACTTAAAGTTAATGCTCGCGGTCTCCTTCTTTCGAACAGTGAATACAAAAAATCATAAATATTTCTTATCAATTATTATTACATTTTCTGGGTTTTTTCCAAGTCCGGCCGCTTCTTGAAATAAACGTTTCTTTATTAATTATGTCGTACGAAATCGGTGTATTTCTAAGTATAGGTGATTCGTTCTATATTCCTCATATTCTAGAACATTCTTTATTTAAAATAAATTTATGTAATACACATGGTAATTTATTTAAGCTTTAGTGGATTCATAAAATAAATTAGTTGCATTCCTATAAAATGTATTTGCTTTCACGGTAAAACGTTTTTAATACCCAAAATTAAGACATTATTTACTTTTATGCCCGGAAAAGGCATTTTGTTCTTTTATTACAAACGAATAGCTTTTGTATTTATCTTAAAATCGATTTGCGTTCGCGTTTAATGCGTTTTTAAAGCATTTTAAAAAATAATTATTTTTACATATACAGGTTACGTTACTTGCTATGTATTTACAATACGTATATATCATACAGGGTGCTCATTTATACACGGGAATTTGATTTTCCGCTTGTAACTCAATGAATAGAAGTGCACTTGTATTATACAGGGCGTAATCATGAATTTGCGAATATTTCTATTCTTTCCAAATTCCTTTATCTCTTGGTGGGTTTCAATAACCTCTCATGACCCCTTATCGCGTCAATATATATAATGCTATGATAAGGGGGTAATTTAAAGGTATATTAAGTCATAGGGGTCGTAGGATTTATGTACATATTATTAACGTTAAAAAAACTAAACAATTCCACCATTAGATAGGAGCAAATCGACTAATTTACATAAAGTCAATAGCAAGCACGTTATATAAATTAAAACCAATTTAGTTCATAAGGGAGAAGCTCATTATTTAATAATTAGATACTATTTAGAAAAAATAATAATGCGTACGTCTCATAATACGTTCTAAGATAAATATACAAGTCCAGAATTGAAAAGAAACGAATAAAAATAAGGTTTTGAACGCATCGAATTTCATCAATGTACTTACGTAATCGGTAAAGATAAACAAACTAGCATACTAGCTATTTAATAAGATCATTAAAATATCAACGCATAAATAAGTAAACGCCTTCAAGTATGTCATTATTAGAAATATGAATACGTGACAAAAGACATTGTATTTCGATAAAACCCAACATATTTGGAGTAACAAACACAATGTATAACAGACGGTCCGTGATGCGATAAGGCTTGAACCATGGTCGACACAATCATGAAAGACGTGGCAGAATGCAATGAAAACTTAGAAAATCTGAGAAATATACTGCACGAAGTTGAAGGTCTACGTGTGAGGATCAAGCGTCTGAACAAGAATCGAAGCAAGGAATTTTTAGAAATACCGATTTCTGCAGAGATAGGCGCAAGGTACAACGCGAGTTAAGGTTCGTGGCTTCGAGCGGTCCTTTTTAAAAAGACTTCTTTGAACTTTAACAAATTTATTTGGTTTTATACAGAAGTTAATTATTGAATTTTAACAAACTTGAATAATAAGTCTAAGTCGAAATACATTAATTAATTTGTACAGTGAGTTACAAGTGAACTGCAAGGTAAAAGCTGAACGTCTGATGAACTGACTAGGAGTGGAGCTCCCAGTCCTTATATAACTTTCTCCCCCTCACATTTCTGTGGAAACCTGCGGACGTAATGTCCGCTTACACTTTATAAATACATAGTTGCTATCTTAAAAGCTATTCATAATTACAATGTTGCAGGCTTATTCTGCGTAATCTCGGTACGTGACATCCGACGACCGTCTGTGACCTGACATTTGCAGTGTCACTTATCCTTGTGCTACTTTGTAGCGTTTCCACTCGTGGGAACTGAAATTATCATAATAATATGTAATAAAATGTTGCAACGACATTGTTGCACTGTCCTAACATTTCCTAATGTTTCCTAATATTTCCTAATACAGATATTAGTTTTATATATATAATAGATGGGGGTTCCTATAACTCCTCCCAACGTACATTAAAAATTAAGGGTTTTTACCTTTTCTTGATTTTTAATTAAATTCGTTTTCGTTTAATCTCATTTAAAATTCATATTTTCTAGGGGTACATTTGTTTGTTTGGGTTTCTTAAATCTAAAACTGTTTTCTTTATTATTCTTAAATCTAATACATATTTTGTACATTACATAAATGATCAATAAAATAGTCAATAAAATCAATATAATTGTCCATACACTAATATTATCATAGTGCACTTTGGGCGTCTTTATCTTGTACAGTTTTTCTTTATATTCTTCCATGAGTTTCATGGCGTGGTTTAAGTTGTCTAATTCCAGGTGTTCTAATTGCATTGGTTTTTGAAGGGTTTCTTCATCTTCTTCTTGGTTCATCTTGATTTGCAGATCGGGTAGATTTGCTAACTTCTTGCTTTGTACTGGATCTTGGTAAACTCTAATTATTTCATTTTTTAATTTTAAATAACAATTTTCCTTAAGGGTGATTAATTTACTTCCGGTTAATGCTAAATTACTTTCATCTTGATTGCAAAACATTGTTGCGATTACTTCGGTGGGGAAAATGGCTATCCATTTATTTTCCGTTACTTTCTGAATTTTCATGTTGTTGATTAATACAGGTTTGGCTTCACAATTTTCATAATGATTGGTAAATTTTAGTAGTTGTACTTCGCAAGGGCTGTCTTCTTGAAATGTTGTGGTTGTTAATGATTGGCATAAGTATTGATTGGGTGTGACTTCATTACATTTGTCGTTCGTATAACCATATCTTTGTTCATTTAAGGATAGGAATTTGGTTTTTGGAATAATAACTTGGTATGTGCTAGTCATTTTCATTGGAAAAGCAAATAAGTGATAATAATTGTAATTGTTAATCTCTACTATTGGTATTTCTATTAAAAATGTTATATCGTTATTTTTACATAGCCTTTAACTATAGCTATTTTTTCAAATATTAAAATGTTTGATTCTAATACATCGAAAGGTAATTTACTATTAGTTATAAAAGATTTTATTCTCAATAATTCTGTTAATAAATCTATTGGTTCTATTATACTTGAATGTAGGGTATTTAATTTAGCAAAGGTTACTGCGTTTTCTAATGTTGCTAGGATTTGTTGAATTAAAGTTAGGGTTGATATTATCTGGTTATATATCGTATTGAATCGGATTAAATCTCGCATGCCTAACATGGTAGTTCGCATGTTATTTTCTAAGGTTTCTATTCGATTGGCTATACTATCTTGATTTCTAACTAATTTTCTAAGGGTTTCATTAAATTTGATGATCGTTGATTGTGTTAACGATATTTGATTACTAATTATTGTTTTAATGTCGTTTTGATTTTTTATCAATTGTTATATCGCGTTATCATAGCGTTCTGCGTCTTGGTTATCTAAATTTCCGGTAATTGCTCTAATTACGTTTCCTAATCCGGTGATTAGTCCTCGTTTTCTTCTCGTCATCTGCTCTGTAGGTATTAGTCGATTACATTTGTCTTCTATATTTTTCAAAATGCTTTCTGTTATACTGTCGTAGTTCATCATTTCTATTGCGTATTCTTTTCCGAATTTTGTTGTGTCCATTGATTGTTTTAGTCGAAATTAATTATTTTTGATTATTTGAAATTCTCGTTTTAGCTCGGTTAAATCGAATTTTTGTGCAAAGGTCCAATAATCTATAATGTTTTGCATACTGCCTAATTTAATTGGTAGTATACCGGGGTTGTTCTTTATGTCTTCAATTATAATTTCTGTGTCCGTTCTACCTGGGTGGAGGTTGACGGTAAGGGTGCCGATTATCCATCTGAAAGTACAGGGTGTCTTAAATTTTTGAGGTGAACATATTTTGTTATCTTGCCGTCGTCTATCGCGGCTACGTTTTTGTCGGATATTCGTTTTATTTTAAAGGTTCCTAAATTTCTCGGTGCTGTTTTGTGTCTTTTGCTTTGGTAATTTTTCTCGAATACGATTTGTCCTATGGAAAATTTGTTTATGTCTGAGTTTTTATTACGGGTCGCGGTAATGCGTTCTTTATCGTTATCTAATTTGTCCTTTACTTTGTCGTAAGTTATTTTTAGTTTCTCCTTGTGATCTTTAGCATATTGCTGATAGATCTCTTTGTTATAATGTATATCGTAGGGGTTGCGTGAATCTGAATGTCCTAAGGTTAGTTCTAAGGGTGTAAAATTTGTAGTTGAATGAATCGTGTTATTATACGCGATTAATGCGTATGACATTAAATTGGTTATGTGTTCTTTCTTGTAACTTAATCTTAATAGTCTGATCTGTTCTAATAGGGTTGAATGTAGTCTTTCAATTAGTCTGTTTGATTCAGGGTGGTTTTCCGTTATAAAGTGAATTTTTATTTTGTGTAATTCTAAAGTGTTTTGAATTGTTTCGTTTTTGAATTCGCTTCCGTTATCTAATGTTATTGTTTCGGCTGTTGCGTAAAATGTAAAATAGTGTAGAAATCCTTGGGTTACGTCTATACTATTTTTAGAAGTGATTGGTATTGCTTGTCCTATTTTCGTAAATGCGTCCACGATTGTTAGGTAACTTTGTGCTTCTGCTACTAGAGTATCTGCATGTAATTTCTGGAAAGGTTTGTTTGGTGTTTTAGTTAACATTAAGGGTATCTTTGGGGGTTTTCTGTCATATTTGGCTTTATCACATAATTCGCACTGGTTGATAAAGTCTGTAGTTAATTCTTTCATGTCCTTGAAATAGTAACGTCTCATAATTTGTTTTAGGGTCTCGTTTATTCCTCGATGGTTGGTCTTTCCTTCGTGTTGGTTTCTTATTACGTCATTTATTTCGTCAGGGTGGTCTAGTGTTATTAATTTTCTTGTGCATCTTATAAGTTCGGGGCCAGAATTGTTAAATAGTTTAACATATATTTCTGAAAATCGTTTGTACAAGTTTTCTGTGTTAAAATAAAAGTAAAATCGTTTTTTCTCGGGGGTGTATTCCTTTAATATTTTAATTATTTGTGACTCGTTGTCGTCTTTGGTTATTTAAATTTTGTAAATTTTCTTATTATCCACTTTCGTGTGTTTTACAGGGTTGGGGTTGTTTAAAACTTCTGTGATTATAAATTGATTGGGTTTCATGTCTATAGCTTCGTTTAAAATTTTTATACGGTTTCCGGTTCGTCATTTTGTGTCGAATGTATGGTTTCCATTTCTTCTGGGTCTTCTCTGACTTCGGTTTCGTCTACGTTTCCTGCTAATGATTCTGTCTCAAGTGCGTTAAGTTGGATTCTACTTAAAGCGTCTGCGTTATTGTTGTAAATTCACTTTTTGTATATGATCTCATAATCATATTCTTCTAGTCTGATTCTCCATCTTTGTAATTTCGAATTAGATTCTTTGAGTTTGCATAGCCATACTAGTGGTCTATGATCGGTACATATATAGAATTTCCGTCCGTATAGGTACGGTCTAAAATATTTTGTTGCCCAAATTATGGCTAACAATTCTTTCTCTATCGTACTGTATCGTTGCTCTGTTTCGCTAAGGGTTCTTGATGCGTAACTGATGGGTTAGTCGTTACCTACTGTTTCTTGGCTTAATACTGCGCCTAAGGCTACATTTGATGCGTCTGTTGTTAAATTGAATGGTTTCGAAAAGCCTGGGTATTCTAATACGGGGTGATTTGTTAATATGCTTTTGATTTTGTCTACTGCTTTTATAAATTCTGGGGTATGTACAATTTTGTTTCCCTTTTTTAAACAATTGGTTAGGGGCTTAGTTATTTGAGCATAACCTTTTATAAATTTTCTGTAATATCCGCTAAGGCCTAAAAATCCTTTAATTTCTTTATTCGTTTTGGGTATGGGGTAATTTAATACAGCGTTTGTTTTGTCGGGGTTTGGCATTACTCCTTGGGGTGTTATTACGTGTCCTAAAAAGGTTACTTCTTTCTGTAGAAATTCGCTTTTGTCTAGTTGTACTTTGAATTTTGCGGTTCTTAATCTTTCAAACACTTCTCTTAATCTTTCAATGTGCTCCACTAATGATGTTGAATACACTATTATATCGTCTAGGTGCACAAGGCATTTTTCGTTGTGTATCCCTCGTAGTATGTTATCCATTACTCGTTGAAAAGTTGCGGGTGCGTTCTTCAGTCCAAATGGCATCCGTTTATACTCGTAGTGTCCTCTAGGTGTGCTAAAGGCTGTTTTCTGTGTATCTCCTTCTTCCATTTCTACTTGATGGTATCCTGGTGCTAAGTCTAGCGTTGAAAAATATTGGCATTTGCCTAACTTGTCTAATATTTCTGTTATATTCGGTAACGGGTATTTGTCGTCTACCGTTTTTTCATTTAGTTTGCGGTAATCTATTACCATTCGGTATTTCCGTTTTCCTGATGCGTCTAGTTTCATTAGTACTATTAGTACGGGGCTGCTCCATGGTGAATTGGAGTGTTGTATAATATCTTGATCTAATAGATCGGTTACTTGTCTGTCAGCTTCTTCCTGACTTGCCTGGGGTAATCTGTATGCTTTGGTGAATAGGGGTTTGTTATCCGTTAGCTCAATGTTGTGTTTAAGTGTATTTGTAAACGTTAGGGGTATTCCTTCGCAATGGAATATATCGCGGTATTCATAACATAATTTTTGTATCGCTTTTTGTTCTTCGTGATTTATGTCGCGGTTAAATCGGATGTTATTTAAATTTTGTTTTAACATTTCTTCATTTTCTGCGGGGTTGTAATTTTCGTTCGGGGATTCATCTATTTCCATTTCGTTAAAGCTTAATTCTTCTACGTTTATCGCGTTTGTTAAAGATAGTTCTACGGGGTAATCATTTGAGTTTAATATTGTTGTTGTGGCGTAATTATTTTTGATTTTTACTAATGCGGTTGGGGTTTCTAATCCTTGTTGAAAGGTTATATGGTTTATTATTCCTAAGTTTTTATTTGAATTTACGGGGATTCTTATCTTTTTTTCCGTTCGGGGTTCTAATGTATATTTTTCGTCTATTTGGGTATTTTGAAATTTAATGGGGATTCGTCCATACTTGGTTCTTAATAATCGGTTTTTTATATCTATGTTGGCTCCTAATTTTCTTAGAAGGTCCATTCCTAATAGTCCGTCATATTTGTCATTAAATTCAAATATGCAGAATTTGTGTTTCATCTTTACGTTAAAGGTTTTTGGTAAAGGTATGTTTGCTACGAATTGGTGTATGGTTGTTTGATGGGCGGTTTTAATTTTAAAGGGTTCTCTTTCTACGTAGTTTAAATAATGTTTCTTTACTGTTCGCGGGCTTATTAATGTTTTAGAAGATCCGGTATCGATTAGTAATTTAAATTCAGCGTGGAGTATTTCGATATAGGGTAATACAAGGTGATTCATATTATTTAGATTTATTACGTTAGGTCGTTTATAAAATGGTCCATGCGAAAATTTGAACATGTGTTCTCTTCGTCGTCTTCTTCGTAATTTTCGTGTGGTTCTTCGCGTTCATAATGGTTTGATTGATTCTGTTCATTATTCGTACACGGTTGATTGTTATTATTCTGGTCATCTTCATACTCTTCTACTTCTTGGTGAAATAGCTCTTCTGAAGTGAAGGTGCGTTTTTGATTAGGGTTTGGTCTTATGTGCGTTATTTTTGTGTTAGGTCTGGTGTTACCAGATGAGGTATCCATTGGTGTAGGTTTGTAATAATTATTGGGATTATTATTGTTTATCATCGGTGAATTTCTGTTAGGATTCGCGTTAAATGCTGGTCTTTGTTGATTTATATTTTGGTTAAATCTCGGTTGAAATGCGTGTTTTGAAAAGTTCGAGTTAAATGTTGGTTGAAAGGTAGGTTTTGAAAAGTTGGGGTAAAACGTTGGCTTTGAGAATTGTTTGTATTGGTTGTTAAAGTTTGAATTATTAAAATGTGGATTAATTGTTCGCGTTTGGTTTGTTTGTGCATTGAATGAGTTAAATTTTGGTTGTGGATTTATTTGTCTTGCGGGTTGTATAGTTTTCATTGGCGTATAGCTTTTATTCGCGTTGGAGTTATATAGTCGGTTTCTGTAGTACATTACATTTTCTTCTTCAATTATCATATTCATTGCTTCTTCTAAGTTTTGGGGATGTTGAAATCTAATTTTATCTGAAAGTCTTTCGGGTAGTGCATTTAGATAAGTGTCTAATGCCATCTCGTCATACATTTTAGTTTTTATTTGTCTCACGTTTGGGTCGGTTTCTTCGATTTTGAGTTTTGTCAAGATTAGGCTTCTTACATCTTGGCATCGCATTCCAAATTGATAGGGTGACTGGTTGTGTTCCATTCTCAGTCCGGTTAAGCCCCTTACTAAACATTTTAAGTTACGTTGGTCGCCGATATATGCAATTAATATTCGTTCCCATTCGTCTACGTCCTCACGATTGGCTATTAACGTTAGTGCCCTTCCGGTTAGTTTACTGGTAATGAGGCGGATAAGTAAAGTGCTTCTGTCGTTATCGCCTGGCTTGTAAAAGGTCTTTAAGAATATTTCGGAAGCCGAAATATAATTACTGAGTAAGCAGGTGTCATTTCCATTGAAGCTTGGGATCATTTCGAGGTACAGCTTCATTTCATTAGTCATCTTGGCTGGGGTAATTTTAAAAAAGTAAAAAATACTTTTTTGAACAATTTTGGTTTTATTTTGTAGTTTTTTGGGTGTTATTTAACGAGTTTTACGCTTGGTATTAGTTTGGTTGAGTTTACTTATGATTTGCCGATTTTTAATTTTAATTTCCGAAATTTCAATAGGCTGGGTTATTTTTTGTGGTAATTTATCGGGTGTGAATGTTTTGCGTTATTTGAATCAGTTATTACTTCTCTACTTTTTAATTATGTCGATTTTATTTAGGTGCGTATTAATTGTTTCGTTGGTTGATGCGATTGTAAGGTGTCTGTAATGCTTACAATGTTATCTGCTGTTACAGGATGTTGTTAGTCACTTAGTTGCATTGGCGTCTCTACTATGAGTTATTTTTAATTTTATCGTGGGCGTAATTTATTACTCGCAGTGTTTTTATATAATACAATTTGTGCGTCTCTAATTTATTGCAGTAAAATTTTCACGTTTGAATGAGGTTTGTAGTTTGCGTTTTAGTACCGTACTTATTTATTCTTTCTGAGTAGTTTTAGATTGATACTTAAATAAAGTTTCCGATTGTAATTTTATGTTACTTTTAATTTAACAATGCTGAAAGGTTTCGCGATGTATTTAAATATCTTTTGTACTGTTTTTTATTATTAGATTTTTATGCGTATTTATTCAAGGTTAGTTTCTATGAAGTATGAGTGTTAGTTTTGCGTTCAATTTGAATTCGCGCTTTGTTAATTCTCGTATTAAGATGTGGTTTTTTAATAATAGAATGCGATTTGTCTATTTATGGATGGTATTTGAATCGTGGTGTTATAAGGTTTTGATTTTTTAATTGCTCGCTTTGCTTTCGCGTTTTTATTCTTGGTGTATTTAAAGTATTTTTGTGAGTCAGTTAATTCTTTTATTGTGGGATTATAAATTTTTATTTCTTGTGTTAGTTGGGATTGTAGAATTAGAAATTCTAAAATTTGTTGCGTTAGTTAAGATTGAATCAGAAATTCTAAAAATTTCTTGCGTTAGTTAAGTTTTGATTCAAAAATTCTAAAAATTTTTGTGCCAGTTAAGGTTGTCGAGTTAGAGGTTTTAAAAAATTTTTCCGCGCCAGTTAAGATTTAATTCAGCAATCTTAAGAGGTTTGATTTTGTTTTTAAGAATTTTTCTTACGTTAGTTAAAACGTGATCTAGTCTCTTGCGCTTTGCGACTTTTTTAATAATTGTCTCTAGTTTTTGTTTCAGAATAATTTTTCTCAGTTCTTAGTCTCAGAATTTTTTTGTTGTCTCAAGTTTTCATAAATTTTTCATATATACAAGTAAAATAATAATAAAATTTCAATAAAGGCTTGAAGATAATCTCTAGCAATTGCTAAGCCGATTATTTTCAAAAAATGGCATAAAATATTTGTAACAATAGTCAACATATACATAAATAAATTCATAAATCATAAAACTAGCAAATATCAATTGTCTTTGTTAATAATAAAATAAATTTTAATTGGTTTAGGAAAATGAACTTACACTAGTTGCTTGGTTGCTTTCATTGATTTGTTTTCTTTGTTTCTGTTTTTCTTTTGGCTTCTTGGATTTGATCTATTCTTGTATCGCCTCCAATTTTTCTTTTGTTGAATTCGAACTATGCTTGTTTCTCCTTCAACGGCTGGACTTGAACGATGCGTGTTTCTTCTTCAGTTTTTGGTTTTGTTCTGCCAAAATCGGAATTGAAATTCCCGGACCACCAGTTCCTCGAAGTTGAATTCGCTAGTGCCCTTTTGACATCCGTTACGACTGCGCCAGTTAAGGTTCGTGGCTTCGAGCGGTCCTTTTTAAAAAGACTTCTTTGAACTTTAACAAATTTATTTGGTTTTATACAGAAGATAATTATTGAATTTTAACAAACTTGAATAATAAGTCTAAGTCGAAATACATTAATTAATTTGTACAGTGAGTTACCAGTGAACTGCAAGGTAAAAGCTGAACGTCTGATGAACTGACTAGGAGTGGATTCTCCCAGTCCTTATATAACTTTCTCCCCCTCACATTTCTGTGGGAACCTGCGGACGTAATGTCCGCTTACACTTTATAAATACATAGTGGCTATCTTAAAAGCTATTCATAATTACAATGTTGCAGGCTTATTCTGCGTAATCTCGGTACGTGACATCCGACGACCGTCTGTGACCTGACTTTTGCAGTGTCACTTATCCTTGTGCTACTTTGTAGCGTTTCCACTCGTGGGAACTGAAATCATCATAATAATATGTAATAAAATGTTGCAACGACATTGTTGCACTGTCCTAACATTTCCTAATGTTTCCTAATATTTCCTAATACAGATATTAGTTTTATATATATAATAGATGGGGGTTCCTATAACTCGCGTTGATCAACAAACACACGATGGGCACCAATAAGAAAATTGAGATGTGGAGTCTATAAATACTATGGGACCTTGTTACCATTCAGTATCTCTTCGACAAGGCACCAACGATGTCAATTGAAAGCAAAATATTACGTAAAAGTAAACCTAGTAAATATTAATAATTTATTAAACCTACAATTTAAAAGTGCAAATTTATACAACGAGAAAACGCCGTTTTGATCTTAAAATGTAAGGTAAACTATTACTTGAATTTTATTCTTATATGTAATAATTTAGGGCTCTGATTGTACCTCTAAATAAACCTCCAGATCTTAGTGTACATCTGAGTGTACCTCCAAATATACTTCTAAATATCCGTCTATATAAATAACTTCAAACAGACTTCAAAGAAATTGTAAATAAACGTCAAGATACTCAAACTAAATTGCAAGTCATTCCAAGAATCCGAGAGAATAATTCGAGCACCAAATTGCCCTATAATTTCCCTTCTTTAATTAATAATTTACTAACTTCTCTATTGGGTCTTTAAATCTGCGCCTCGTCCAATGAAACTCTTATCTCAGGTTAATTTTGTGAATAAATCTATATCTGCATACAGCGTGAGTTCTGAACCATATTCAGATGTATGTGACACTGCCAGTCAAATGACCTCTAGTTAATTCTACTATAGCAATTTCTAAATGTGACAGCGTAAACAATTACTTGAAAAATTCGCACGGTAAACAGTTTATATTAGTTAATAATTTAAGATTTTAATCGAGTATAACGGATTAAGTGTTTAAAATATGACACTGATAATAATAATACTACCTGAATTTCAATGAAACGTCTTGCTGCTGAACAATGAAGCTCCACTGCCTACAACGACGAGTCGAACAAGATGTGGGTTCTTAATACCTGTGGATAAGTACGTTTTAAAATTTTGTATTACTGAAATTACGCTTTTTATTTTAGGGTTTAAAATACACCAAAAATTCTTTAGATACACTTATACTTATCGTCGTTGATCTTATCAGGAAACTTAGCTCCGTGAAATCAACACCGTGCTCGACACCAAAGGTTCAGCAATCCCAGCGTTCTGATAGCACCACTTCGGGTCTTCTCTGTCTACACAAAAACACTCCCAGAAATAAAATGGTCAATAGTAAGACAATGACAAGGACTCTTGCATTTATCACTTTTTAATATCAACAGTTTCTTTATACTTTGAATATCACAGATACATTTTACATACGTTAAATTTTATGTTGGGGATTACAATAACAATAAAAGGTATACAATTCGTGAAATGTTACAGCAAAGCTTATACTTTTCGTTCTATAGTTTGTAAAGTTCCTTTTTCACTGCCTTTACTTTTTCAAAATCAGTTTTTTTAACCTTTTTAGTTTCAACAACTATCACTTATCTCCATGGAGATGCTCCTTAAAACATTAAACCAGCCTACTCTTTTACAATTCTTTTCCTACTAACATTCTATGATTCAACTTTTTATTAATAGTTCTTATTACTCTTGTCAAATTCTAATTTGGAGTAAACTAATACACAAATGTCATTGGCCGAAAATTTATAAATTTTGATTGATATTTTAATCCTAACAACAAGTGTTAAATAATTTCTTTTTAGATGAGTTGGATGTCTACAACGTTACAAGAAGTGAAATTCAAATGATATAATAGACTTACAACTATATACTGAAGAGTAAATATAATTTCTACATCTTATAACTAACTTAAATTTAATAAAAACATACTAATTGACTTTTTTTAGGCTTTACGTACATATTCAAATGAAAGTGAAAGTTTAACATCTTATACCTAACTCAAATCAAATGAAAACGTACTAAGTGACTTCAAATCTTAGCTATACATACATATTCACATGGCAGTGAAGTTTCCTTTTAAATATTTTAACAAAATTTAATGATATACAAGCAACAGCAGTTCACTTCATTGGCACATACTTTTCAAAATTATTTTACGAAATCACCCAAACCCAACTTGAAATCTTAAAACTTCATTTTCTCTTAATTATCATTTCACATATCTTTAACAAGTAACTGCCCTCGCCATCACCTTCATCGATCATTTTACGAACTAGAAGTCTATATCTGAGTGGTACTTCAGTGCGTCAAGGTTCAAATATATCACATAATACATATATATATATATATATATCATATATATATATATATATATATATATATATCACATAATACATAATACATAATACATCACAATATATATATATATATATATATATGTAAAATAAAATCTAGAAGTTTACAAATATTACAGTTGATTAAGTATGAAATAAACAGAAGTGATAGATGAATAGGCACTGGGTCAGAGGCAATTGGCAACACTGGTAAGTCAGTTGGTTAATTAGAACATAAGGAGTGGCAAAATCAGTATGGTCATAGGTCGAAAATTTGTAAATCCGCCTTTGGACGAAAGGAGTCTCATTAATTATGTTATAACAGAACCCAACAATCATTTGAAATTGTAATTGGAGCTTTCCTGTTTAGTCAGTTTTAAGCAAATTCGTTCATGCAGATAACTTTTTCATGTTTATATATTCAACAAAATATTGAGATATTCCTTGCAGTAGATATCTCACACACTTTGCATCGGTAGTCATGGACTTTACTAACGACATCGGAAATTATTGCGGTAAAAAGCGTTCGAAAATGCGACAAGTTTTGAAAAAAGAAAAGAAAACAGTGCAGATTCACCTTAATCTTTATGTTGCCTTTAATTAGATTCTTTATGCAAAAAGGAAATGTTTAATTAACCTTTGAGGTTCTTCTCCATAGTTACACGGCAGTGAATATAACTCTCTTTAAACGGGTATGAAATATAACCTACTGACAGATTTGCGCAAGATTGTGACAGTAGGCCTCAAAAACATGACACTTGCCAGAATTATCAAGATAGCGACAGCACTGTCCATCGCTGTACTTTTACAAAAAAACGTACTTACAAAAGTAATTTTGAATTTAATGCTATACAACACGGCATGCTACAGAAAATTTACAATGGTTACGAGGTTGTAACTTGAATTCTGAACAATGCGACCGATCTATAAGGTATATAAAAAAATTAAAACCGATTTGTTTTTATAAGGTAATATATCTTTGTTCTCTTAACTTTTATGACGTAGGGGATCTATGTTCTGTTGTTTTATAGCTCCTGATTCATCATTCAAATAACGAGAAAACTGAAAGAATTCCACCCTGTATATAAATAGTATAAATGTACTGTAAATACATAGTCATTAAAATGCAAAGCAAAACACACTTCCCGTGTATTTACAAGCCCCAAATTTAAATCAATAATACAGCCGTCTATACAAATTTAAACCGTATATGTAAAAATAAGTATGCTTGAGATACCTTAAAACGCATTACATACGTTTTCGAAGATACGAACTTGATTTTAAGATGTAGAACAAAAAAATCATTCACTTCGTATGCGATAGAACGCGTCCTTTGTTGCAATTATTAAAATGCAAACCTTTTGCATTTATAAAGCAATTAAAGCTTTAATTAATTAGCTAAATTAAATTCCGTGTGTGTATAATATAGATTCAACTTTAAATAGAAAGCTTTTATCGAATTTTTGGGATTGAGGACGAATACGTCAAGTAATAAGAAAAGCTGGATAAACTAATTAAATAAACAAACGATTATTCTAGGAAGCGGCGCAAATATGTCATAAAATCGATAAGAATTAATTTTATAGCTTTGCATTACTGTAAAAAGAGATGCGACGTAGCCATTAACCTCATGTGTTGGACAAAGAGAAACAACGATTCAGCCGTGGCGATTTAACACTAATTAAATT
Source organism: Platerodrilus igneus (assembly GCA_036346225.1). Taxonomy (NCBI): domain Eukaryota; kingdom Metazoa; phylum Arthropoda; class Insecta; order Coleoptera; family Lycidae; genus Platerodrilus; species Platerodrilus igneus. Next base: position 13,727,785 of record JARFIW010000791.1, read on the forward strand.
ATTAATCCTAGGGAAATCCCAAAACTATTACTTTATGTAGGTGAGTAATTCTTTGAATTGAATCGCAAAAAATATAGAAAGGATGATGTAGTCACAATAATTAATATAGAAGCCGCAACTTTTTTAAAGCGATAAATTCCTTTCAATTTACGCGATTGCCAATGTAGTCATTTAATCATAATTTTGGTCTTAAACCTGGTAAAATGTGTTGATTATAAAGTCAAAGTAACATGCAGAGGTTATATATGAAATTTATACGTTTTAATAGTTTGAAATATTGAAATTGTTAAATGCAGTTATATGGTTTTGAAATATAAAATGAAGATGGAACATTCTACGATATAAATAGCTTCTTTAAAACTAAGTAAATAATTATATCAAAGATGCACTTTTGGTAACTGATGTTTTAAATGAAGATTTTAAATAATTTGAAAAGTCTTGTAAGTTGAGCTTTTGACATCGATTTAAATTGCAATCAGGTGGTATTTAATTTTAATTTAAAAAAGAAGGTAAGTTAATAATTTCAAATATTCCATTTTTATAACGGTGTCACAGCACACTTCTAGCGACGTTCCGACGAACATACTTATCACAGCACTTGTTTAGCGGCGCTCCAACGTGCGATTGATATATATATATATATATATATATATATATATATATATATATATATATATATATATTATATATATATATACATATATATGAACTGAAGCTGAAGAATTTTTGAATTTGCTAATTATGAATGACAATTCATTATAAATTTTAATATCATTTTGGTGGACTTTATTTATAGACTTTGGGTTTGGATGACCTCTCGTGACACCTTATCACGTCACTATATATATAAAAATAATTTAGATGTAACTTTTGCTAAATATGCATAGTGTTCAGCATATCATTGTTATTACCTGTATCTGTGGTAAAAGAAGAACGCTTATTTTTTCGATTAAAATGAACTTAAACCTATTCAGTTTATCTCAAGATAATTTGGTAGATTTATCTGCAATGGAAGATATTTGCCTTAAGTTGGATACTAATCAAATCATTATTGAATTTTCTGATATTAAACCAAGAAAAATTAAATCACAAGTCGAGAATAAACTCTTGAATCCTTATAAAAAAATACAATTTTTGTTACTTGCGATTTATCTTTGTTTGTTTATAGTTCGTATTTTTTAATTTTTATATTAATCGTATTTTATTTATGTTTACATTATTGTAATTCGTATAAAGGAGCAGTATAGTTTTCAGTACTTGCAAGTACCTGTACAGTTTCTTGTCATCTATTTATTTCACTCAAATACGGCAATTTTAATTTAGGTATCGGGATGCCTTTTGCCTTTCTCACACAGGGCCACATTCTTGTTCAATGGTACAAGCGAAACAGAATAGGTGATACGACAATATACGGTAAAACGAACACACATGTTAGTATTATGAAAAACCATGGAACTTGAAAACAATAAACTGTAACACTAGCTCGTTAAATAAGCAAACATTAAGTAGTAATAATCTGTAGGAACACTGTGACACGATTTGAATAAAAACCCTTAATCACAAAAAATATTTAAAATGCTAGATAGGTATTTCGATCACTATGTTAGTAATTTGCAGTCAGTTGAATGTTATATTAAATTTGTTTTTAAGTCCAATGTAAGTGTATTTATATTTCCAGAATTTACTGTTAATAGCGTATATGCTTAGTAAAATTTTATTTGGAATTTATAATATCGGTAAAGATAGGTAATTGTGAAAGATATTCAGTCACCCCAGTGATGAAGTCGTATTTTGGAGAAGCCCTTTATTTTAAAAATTTCTTCAATTTGACAAAAAGCTAATGAGTGCTTTTAGGGGATTGTAGAAAAAGGTAAAGGATGGGAAGATAAATTGTAGAAAACTAAAACAAAGGAGGTTTATTCGAAATAGCAGTTTTTCAGGTAGGGAACATATCAAACGGACTGCTGGGACGAGACGGTTTGACACTCTTTACTTTTGACAACTAGTAAAGTCTTTTAAGATAAGTGGTGCTTGTAAAGTAGTTTTAGTACTTTGGCCATTTCACATGTTGATTTTTAATAAGGTTTTAATTTTCTTCTTCACTTCGCATCACAGAAAGCTAATTTTCCGGTACGTTTCTTTCCCCTGTAGACTACAATTAATTCAGAAACGAAACGTCAATTTAATACGTAACAAAATATGTAAATTGTTTAACTCGCACATATTACAAAGACACATAAAGTATAGTGTTTGATCTCTTAGTAAACGTTATAATACAAAATTCCTTCTAACCTAATTTTGGATACTAAAGAAAACAGGAAGATAAATTCGTCCATTAAATACTCGACAACGAAAAATAAAGACGTACAAATTGGTTGTGCATTTGTAGAATTTCAGAAACCAATTTATTTCAGCAAGGATATTTATGTGGAGATTGAAAAAAGCGGTCAACGTAAACCCTACTTGAGTTTTTGTATCGCCTATATTTGCAGAAGAGATTAAGCTTTCGGCCCAGTTTTATATTTTAATATGCTAGGCGCGCTATGTCTATATTTCCAGTTATTTCAGTTAGTTTGATATTGGGATTATGGTGAGTACGGCTAAACTATCTCTGTCATTTAAAGATTTGTTTTATTGAGTGTACTTTGCGTTATTAATCCACAATTACGTTCAATTCTAAGAGATGTATATTCCGGAATTAGCTTCTAAGAAATTAGTAGGTTTGTTATAATTCATAATTATACCTGTTGAAAAATTAATAAGGACCTAAAACCCCTTTATCTGTCCCTTGCACTAGTAGGTCAAAGGCGTATTACCTACGCAAAAGAGAACTTAAATGATAGTTAATATATGGCTTTAGAAGAGGACAAAAGAAAACCACGGCATAGCTTGGTCACGGCTCCTGCAGTGGGCACGAAAGTGTATATATATATATATATATATATATATATATATATATATATATATGTATATGTTGCACTAACAAGTGCATTGACAAAATAAGGGCGCCACTACCTCTAATATTCCTACATATTAGATGGAACGATGCTCAAAGGGTGAGATAGAAACTCTTATAATTAGTACAACAAAACAAACACCCTGAGAATACTCAACAACGCTTCCCACCAAGAGAGATTGCACCTAAGAAGGAAAGCTACAATTAGTCAATACAAGGTAATCACTACTTCTGACCCAAGATAAGCAATAATGATATTAGAATCTTACTAACTTTTAATACCTGGTTTAAGGTATCTTTAAATAATAAAAGTATTACCCAATAAAACATTTTTATTTCTCAAATAAAATAAAAATTGGATCTCCAGTTTTAGGCTTGAATAAAATATTTTTAAGAAGAATGTAAAAAGCTTTAGCCTAGATTTGAATTTCATATAATTTAATTATTAATATTAAAAAGACGCATATTTTTTGTATGAACCCTAATAGGTTTCAAATCTGAATACTTTACAGATGGTTATTAAAATTTTAAAATTTTTATGGTCGGCATTGAAATCACCAATAAACTATTTGCATTGACTTTTCACATGGTATAATGTTGGTAACAAGAATAACCATTTTAGAATTTATATGTCGAAATAGTGTGTCATATTTTTAAGTCAATTCAAGATTTGTTGGAACGAACAGTTTAGTTATCTAAAAAACAATATCTTTTTATAAGAACATCTGATTCTACATTGCATTATACTTTTTACGAAAGAGAAATCTTTCAGCTATTAACAATATAATTGACTAAATAACTAATAATTAATTCTGTTTGAAATTTCTAGACGTTGAAAATTTAATTTTATACTAAAAATTTTATTCAACTATTTAACTTGATGAGGTACTAAATCCGCGCCAACATACGTAAAATAATTCGGATCGTAAATCGAATGTTAGTATACATAAAACGAAACCACGTATACTTTATTAATCAAAATAATCAAAAGACGTTGTAATAATATTACCAGACTGCATTGATGCGAGACGAGAACTAAACTTTTAGTAAGGGATGAAGTCCACCAAATACATCTCCCGGTTTTCATTTAAACGTTAAACGTATGCTCAATATTTGAGGTGCATTTTTTAACACCATTATTAGTAACAGTTGCTTCAATGTTAACTAATCAATCTGTTATCTTACATACTTTGCGCTAAAACTAATTTTTTTTTCTAATAATTAAAAACAAACTTCTTACCAACCGTTAATGAAAAGATCGAATTCGGCACTAACCGAGATTCATTTTCCAATTTTTTTAGCGCAATTCGTAAATTACCTGTTTCCGTAAACTGAAACATCTTTACGGAATTTCAAGAGGACCCACAATATCCATTAAGTCCTCGTAAAGGAACAACGTTAATTTAGGATGCAAGCGTGAAAGTACACATCTTTTACGGTGTTTAAAACAACACACAAATATGTACGATAAGAAGTTTAAGCGTCTGTAATTCACACAACCTTCTTGTGTTTAGACTATGGTAAATGTATATACACAGCATTTTTTACATATTTACCTTCTTTATTTTTTAACCAATATAAATACCCCTACCACATACTTATAACAGTTCATTCTTTACATCTTTAAGTAAGTAAGAGGCCTTACTATGCTTTCCACTGCCATGTTCCAACTTCTGTTCAAGGTAGCCTATTTATGAAAGCCTCTTTGTGATTGTTATTGGGAATTTCTTGTACCCCTTCCATTTAAACTAAACAAAATATTGCCTATTAATTACAGGAAATTTGCAAAAAACCAACCTCTAAAGGAGGAACCAAAAGCTATTCCCAATAACGGTCAAAAGAAGGCTTAAGTAGATAGGTGATTTCAAAAGTAGTTAAGAGCACAGCAAAGTCCGTTTCTTTATTATTTTAAATTGGTGATTTCATTGAATCTCTAGTAAATAATACATAAGTGATGTTTATTTAAGCGCATGTCATAGAAAAGGTGACCAGGTAAGTGTCTTCTTGCTCCCGTTCACTCGTATAAGTCGGTGGAAAGTAGGGGAAGCAAACAGACTGTAGCTTGTAGAGTTTCCCTAATATGTCTAACAATTCACAAACTAAATATAAATTCAATTATAAACAAGCATTCCTAGTTGCTGCTGACAGTATGAATAGTTTTTCATGCCCGGTATGCAAATCGAGACATTTCATAACACAATGCCTGAATTCCTTAAAGCTTAATGCAAAACAACGCAATAACAAGGCATCCGATTTAAGCTTATGTGGAATAGCCTTTGTTACCCCAGACATACGCCTGACTTCTATATACGGTTACAAACGGCGTAAAAAGCTTCAATTTGAGGCTAGCTTAAAAACGGCTACATTTGTAAGAAAAAGCCGTGCTTCTAATGATAATTCGGAAGAGTGCGGTACTACTAGCGATCTGAACACACAAACCACATTATCTTGCTTTCTATCCACCGTTCAACAAGTGTTACTATCAAAAGCCTATATAAAAATAGGAAACTCATGCAATCAATGCGAAACTACCAGAGTCGTTCTAGATTCCGCATCGCACACCAACTTCATCGTACAAGCCCTTGCTGATAAACTTGGTTTAAAACTAAAGTCTAATAATACCAAAATTCTGGGTATAAATAGTCTACCTATACTTGCAACATTTTCTGTGTGGCTACAGCAGTCTTTGATGTCAAGCGATTGCGTTTTCAACTGATCATGCTTGACAATATAAAAAAATTGGCCAAAATCTACCCATAAACGTCTTTTAATAAATCTCAGCTTCAAATTCCAAAAGGAACCAAGTTCGCTGAACCTCATTTCAATGAAGTCTCTCCGATCGATATTTTAATCGGAACTGTTAAATTCTACAATTTACTTTTCATTAACCAAATTTCAGTAAGCAAGAATAAGCCCATCCTACAAAAAACCTTACTTGGTTGGGTGCTTTCAGGAAATTGCCCTGCAACGCCACGAACGCTAAGCGTAGTTTGTAGAAACTATGCTTATAAAATCCTTGATGATTCTCTACAAAATTTGTGGCAGTTAGAATACGTAAAACCTTTAAAGAAATGCTCAAAACTTAAAACACAAGACGAAACTAGATATTTTGTGGTCTCAATACCATTTAATGTAAGACTAACCAAATTAGGTTATTCTTTAGAATCTGCAAAAAAATAGATTTTTTAAGCTAGAAAAGAGATTGGAATCAAACCCAGACTTGCAGGTCAGTTATTGCAAATTTATTCACGAATATGTTTCCGTGTCAAATGACTAAGGTTTTCCGGGAAACTGCTACTCAGGGAACCATAGAAGCTCTTGACACCTAAATAGCTACCGTTTCCATTCCACTGTTTTACCTACCACATCACACTGTTCTTAAATATGATTTGCTAACAACTAAATTAAAAATAGTCTGTAATAGTAGTGCCCTTTTCTCCTTAGGCCTGTTTATAAATGACACTCAGATGGTGTAAGCGGTCGTTCAAGACGATCTATTTTCAATTTTGATACATTTCAAATAGCATAAAATTGCGCTTACAGGCAACATTGAGAAAATGTATCACCAGGTACTGGTTCGGCCATCTGAACGCAAACTTCAAATGATTCTTTGGAGGGACGATGCGATTCACTTAACACCATTATGTATGGCCAGTGATAGTTTCCTGACAACTAAATACATACGGCACCTTCCCGTTCTATGTGTCGAAAAACTTCTTAAAACATCATCTATTTTGAATTCCGACATTCACGTGGACGATCTGATTACTGCAACTAACTCTATTGAGGAAACAATGGAATTAAAATTCACTCTAACTTCTATACTAACTAATGTTGGATTTTCTTTAAGAAAGTTTCTATGAAACTCACTTGCACTTCTATCAAATGACAACAATTCTGATTTTTATAATTGACCCTCTTGGCGACAGAACATAAGCCAAACCTTTAGGCGTGGTTTGGAAATCATTAAAAGACCTTGTAACTTATAAAATTCAAATCAGATCTACTACAATTACAAACACTAAACGATCTATCTTGTATATGGTCTCACACGTATTCGATCCTTTGGGTATGCATTCTCCAGTGGTAGCAATAAGAAAACTCTTGATACAAAATTTGTGGTAACTTAATATATCTTGGGATGAAAAATTTCCACAGAGCCTAAACTCTCAGTAGAACTCTTTTAAATTACAGCTGTCTCAATTGGAAAACCTAGAAGTTTTTCGGTGTGTGATACTTTCTACATTTAACTTCCTTGTACTTCACGGGTTCTGCGACAGTACAAGCTATGCCGATAGTGCTAGCATATACTTACTGTTTATCGACACTCTTGGCAATTATCATTCAAATCTTTTATGCTCTCGCTCCAGAGTAGCACCTTTACAAGGAGCGACAATGCTTCATTTGGAATTTTGTGCTGCCGTGCTCGTAGCTAAATTAATGAGCAAAAAAAGGTCGACCCTAACTATACTCATTTCTACTATGCGACTATGGAAGGACTCCACTATAGAACATGACTGGGTGAATTTTGCCCCATATATTTACGCAACGTTTGTTGCTAACCAAATTGCCGTAATACAAGAACTGACAAAACCAAATTCTTGGACGCACGTTGCATCTAAATCGAACCCTGCTTATCTAATCTCAGTGGCGCAACTATACAAGAATTATTCAACTTTTCGTTATGGTGGCACGGCCGGAGTTTTTGACTAAGTCCTCCGTCAGTTGGTTTGCTCTTCTTGTTAATATTGGCAGTTCAGGTAATCCCGAACTTAAATCAGTTCTGACAATGCCACAAATTTTGTTGGCACTTCTAGAGAGTTAAATGACTTATTTGAATTGATTTACCATGAGCACATAAAAGATAGAATAAGTAATATTTTGAGTAACCGAAATATCATTTGAGAATTTATAACCCCAAGGTTGCCTCATTTGAGAGGTCTATGAGAAAGCGGAGTTAAAGCGACTAACCTTCTTTTAAAGTGTGTTTTGGGCAATATTAATTTAAATTATGAGTATCTACAAATCGTAATAGTTCAGATCAAAGTTGTGTTAAATTCAAGACCCTTTTCACCTTTATCCCACGATCCTTCTGATTTAAACCCTTTCACTCCTGCCCATTTTTAATTCGCCGTTCACTGGGTGACTTTTTTGAGCTTTGCCTCCTAATCAATTAGCTCTTTATCAACGGTGCCAGAAACTTGTGCAAGATTGGTTTAGAAGCTGACTTCAATTTTTAAATGTTAGGTCACTTGTACTAATACGAGAAAATAACTTACCTCCACTTCAATGATTAATCAGTAGAGTTGTTGAACTTTACCTTTCGTTTTTTTTACTTACTAGTGTTAAACCTACTTATGTTACTTATATTTTTGTTGAATTGTTTAAAGCTTTAATGATTTCAAGGCGGTCGGCATGTTCGAATTTTAAATTAGCAATGAATTTGATATCGCTTAGCAACGATGATAAAAATGAAGAACTTCAATATGCTGACATAAAATGTAAAAGAACGTAATTTCATGTTATGAAATAAAACTGATTAATATGTAGCAGTTAGTTAATTACTGAGAAAAATTTCTATTAATTTACCAAATATTAAGGTATGTATTACTTTCAGCGGATAGTTTGGAAGCCTAATAAATGTACGGATCAGAGAGAAGCAGAAAGGACGGTATGGCCCGCACGAATCACGATTACGTAAAAAATACAAAAAAAAACGTAGTAATATTGGACTAACTACAACCGTGGAGTGTGGGGTGATTCACATAGGCAAGAAAAGTTCATCGCCATCGATTTTCTATTTACAATAAAAATAAAAATTCTATTTAAACATACAAAAATAAATAAAAAGTTTCTACTTAAAAGAGAATTATAATTTACCGACAATTTTGATATTTGATTTACGAAGTGCACATTTCGTAGCTTAACGTGTAAGACTAATTGGTAAAAAAAGGTAATGCTTATACTTTTGTATAAGCAAGTGTGTTAAGTAAAAAAGTATTAAATGCTGAACAAATTATAGTAAGTATTTTTTTAAAGTAACAAGAGGTACTAGTCAAGCCAGTTTCTAAACGGGTTTAGTAATTTGTTTCCGCACCAACACCCCAATGTGAATAAATAATAAGGTATTAGAAAAATTATCCCAACATACCTCCATGTGTCCAGATACTTATTGTGTGCCCTTTGCAACCATGAAAGTGAATCTGCTAACAGTCCGGATTCTTGCGCTCAGACGCAGTGTCACAATGGTCGCCAGATTTTTAACGCTGCGACCATCACTGCAACAGTGGTCTATTGACAAGGGCAGTTGGGTATACATAAAAAGCAATTTGGCCTAACGTAAGAGAACCAATGAGCCCACGTTGAAGGGCACAGCGAACGTAGAAAAGCTAAAAAAGAATCTTACTGGTAAAGATAAGTATGGAAGAACTTACCGATGTACCTAGAATATCCACTTCTCGTGAAAACTAAAATGCATCGCTCTTGAAGTAATAGTATAAATCACGCAGAGAGTACATGCTTTGACGGCGAAATTTAGGATCAAAATGAAAATGAAATTAGGAAACGAAATGAAAAGCGATTGAAATATTTGAGTAACACATGTCAAAGAAACGCCTTCAAAGTTTCTGTTATGCATGCATAGATAACGAAAACCGGCAAATGCAAATACAGTTGTAGAATGCTTACGCTATTCAAACTAGTATTATTACTTATAAATAGGACGAACATATTCTATGGATATAAAATTTGTAGATAACCGAGTGTATTTGATGTGTTATTTCAAACAATAAAGATAGATTGAAGTACTTTAAACTTAATCTAAATGCGCTAATAACATTCTAGAGAGTGATAGAAAAATACTTGTTTCTATCGTATTAAGATGAGCTTTACAGGAACTAATGGATTTGTTTAACTATGAAGCATAATCAGGGGCATCTCCTTTAGCCAGTAGTTACACAAAATATCGAAGCGGAAGCTTAAGTAGAAATATTTAATAAGTTTAGCATGATATAATTAAACGTAACAAGTTCTTATTATAGTTAAGTATCATTATTGAGGTGTATTTAGTTATGTTTGAAGAAGATATGTTAGTAGTATTGATTAAACTACTCAATATTGTGAATTTCTTTATAAAGGGTGTTTGTAAAAGAATTTTCAACTTTAAATGTGAATAACTGACGTATGCGGTGTCGGATGGGGTATTCAATCGACGTGAGAGTCGTGCAGATTTTAGTAGCCATGGATCACTGGTCGGCAGTGGACCGTGCGTTTGCTTTGAGGCATATTTTAAGAATAACGATTCTCGCGTTCTCGCACGGAGAGTGTTTGCAAGAGTTTTTAATATTCGGCGTATAAGTAAGTACCCGAGTACGCAACTTTTTGGAATTTGGGTGCGAAGTTTTCGTGAAATATGACCTATAGTGGGACACGAACCACGAGCATCATGAACAGTAAGAAATGATGAAAACATTAAAACAGTTCGTCTTGACGTGATCCCAAATCCCCGACGCTCAATACAAAAACGGTCCGCATCATTACAATTAAAGAAAACATCTGTACACCAAATAATCAAAAAAGATTTACCGTTTCATCCATACAAAATTCAGATCACTCAAAAAATTAAGCCAAGTGACTATTGATTGAAGCTAGCGTTCAGTAGGACCATGCTCCATCGTTTTTCCAGTCCACGAGGTTATAAAGACAATTTTTTTTGATGAAGCACATTCTTTACTGGATGGATCGGTAAATAAGCAGAACTGTCGTTATTGGGCTACACTTAGAAAAAGTTACTATTTGGCGTGGAATAAGTGCAAAAAGAATTATCGGGCCTTATTTTTTTGAAAACGCAAATCATCAAACAGCAACAGTGAATTCTCAAACTTATTCGGCTATGTTGAAAGATTTTTTGGAACCCCAGTTGGAGAACATTGAGTGGCTAAACGAATCCACGTGGTTTCAGCAAGATGGTGCAACACCACACACTTCCCGAATATCAATGAAGATTTTGAGGCGCATTTTGCCAGGAAAAATCATCCCATGGCTCTCCAGGTCAGCGGACCAGATATCAGCAGACTTCTTTTTATGGTGGTTCCTTAAGTCAAGAGTATATATCGACAAACAGCGAAATTTATAGCACCTGAAACGAAATATTCGCAACAAAATTTCACAGATTTCGCAAGCAACGTGTCAGAAGGTGTTTAAGAATATGGCATTTCGTTTGCATGAGTGTATACGACTCCGCGGTAAACATTTGACTTCAATTATTTTTAAGAAATAAATCCGCTTTTCTGTAGTTTATTTTGAAATAAAGCAAATTCCATACACACTTACAGGATTTTTCATATTTCATTATAAAGTTTAAAATTCTATCGCAGACACCCTTTATCAATTATAAAACTTTTCAGACTATTTCGACCAGTAACGAGATTCTCTGGTTTACACCTAGCATTTTGATAATACTGTTGATATCCACCCGATATTTCGACATTATTCGCGAATTTATGTTTTGAAATAAGATCCGATCCGGGACTGTTAGGCAGCCGCAAACTGCGGTTTTTGCCTTACCCACCCCTTGCCAACTAGAGTTAGGACGCTTAAGGATTACGATCCTTTTCGTGGTGTCGTATGCTAAACAGGTTTCTAACACATTCTTACGGGCGACTAACTCGTAGCGCAGATGTAATTGCTAAAAAATACTCACTGATTTTAATATCCGCAATACAATATAAGAGAAGTATTTATCACTTCTCAGATATATTAAAATATGAAACGAACTCCTTCGCAACTTGAAGTTTACATTTATAGCAAGAATTTCATTTCCTCCAATATGCTTTATAAATGGACTTAAATATATCTTTAACATAAGCATCTCACGCTTTTGCATGCGTAACTTTCAATGGCAGCGTGTGATTGATAGAAGCTATAAATATCGCATTACTGTGAATTTTGTTAAGAAATGCCAAGTTTACTGGCTTAGTTGTATAGAGCAAATAGCTTGCTTCTATATATTCTTTCCTAATCGATTTAGTGCTTCAATATAGTAACATATATCGGAAACCCATATTCTTTTTCTATACTGGCAGATACAACGTTTTTCTGAACAAACTGAATAAAATTCATGCAAAAATCTGTTCAGCCTCTTGAGGAATATTAATACTTTCGATACTTTCATTTGCCGACTTTTTTATCAAACTTCTCGGGGTGCGCATTAATTAAGTAGAAGGAAGTGGTTTGCTTGAAAACCTTATTTTCTAAGGAAACCTAGTTGATTGGGTTCAGCATCTATTTTTCTTATTTTTAAATCTTATACGAATAATTCAATTATTTGAGACACTTTTAACGCATTGGCGTTATGTTAAATAGAAAGCGAGTGCAATAGAGGAAAATTAACCTTATACGAACAAAATTAACATAGGTGTAAACTTGTATATTTCTGATAGTAGGTAGATAGGGCCGGTCCTAATTCAAAACGTGACAGACGTATTTTCCATATGTAAAATACACTTGCACCGTTTTGAATTAGGATCGGCCCTATATAATTTCAATGTAAAATAGTTGTGAAAACATTTCAATGTAAAATAGTTGTGATAACATGAATTCTTATATACTTTCAATGTAAAATACGTCTGTCACGTTTTGAATTAGGACCGGCTTTATATTACTTTCAATGAAACACACACGTATGTTGAAAAAAATGTAAGTGCAGAGAAGAATGTGTGTAGCTGTTTTGAATTCGGTTTTCTAGCGAGAAGTTACACGTGCACCGTTTTGAATTAGGATCGGCGTTATATACTTTTAATGTAAAATGTGAAAACCTGAATTCTTTTCAAATGTAAAATACTTGTGGGCACGTTTTGAATTAGGATCGGCTTTATATTACTTTCAATGGAACATATTTCAAAACACACGTATGTTGAAAAATGTAAGTGCAGAGAAAATGTGTGTAGATGTTTTGAATTTGGTTTTCTAGCTAGAAGTTATAAAGTATGACAGATGCAAAATATCGCATTCAAGTCAATTGTGTTTAATTAAAGTGGATTCTGATTTATGTTTAGTGGCTGCAAATACACATGGGCCGGTTTCAATTCAAAATGTGTTCACTCTTGTGATAGGTTGAAAAGTGGGTTGGCAAAGTACGCAGATGGTGGTAATCTGCTATATAAGGAGATTGCTCCTAATATTAATTTAATTAGTCAAAGAAAAGCAAATATGGATTTTAATACTCTTAATAAAACCACATATCGCAAACATTATGTAAATTCAAAAGATCTTGTAGTGAATAAGATGTTTGAAGTCTTAAAAGTGGAAACAATCATGACAAAATATGGAGAAAGAGTATTAGTGGAAACAGAAGAGTTCAAGAGTATATTGCCATTGAGATATTTTGAATACCTTCAAGCACATGGAGTAAAACAATTAAATGAAAGTATTGGCTCGAACAAACACGTATACATAACTAGTAAAGGATCGATCGGTCTAACTGTCAACATAGAATTTTCAGAATAATATGTCACTAATCTAAGAAATTAGTTTATTATTATAATAATATACATCTTGTTCTTTACTGTTTAAATTATTATAACACATCTAAGCCGATTGTATAAAGAATGATGTATTAAATTAAAGTGGGTTCTGATTTATGTGCGTTTATACTTTTGAGTTTACTACCTTGTTTAGAGAAAGTCTTGTTTAAAAGAGAAACTTTTATAAAATACTTTTTTATTTTACAAATTGTTGAATATTTTGATCTAACTATTTATAAATGAAAAAGTATTTATTAACTCCCGTTCTTGAAGTATCTGCTGCTCCTTCGCTGTTAGTTCCTCTCTTTTTTGCTTTATTATTTCTAGCTCCAAATCTATACGACGCAGTAGCTTCTCTCCACGCTTTTTAAATGCGTTAAGCAACTCTACTGTATCATCTTTGTAGGATTTGTCATCTTCACAGCAAACAGCCAAATTAGATTCTGTACATAACTTTTTTATAGCCAACATGTTTTTGCCTGATCTGCGAGCATAACATAAAAGATTATTGTAGGTTCACCTTTTCTTTTGTATACTACCTGATGTTTCTGAGAGGATCAGAGTGTGTCAACGATCCGATGATAGCCTCAGAATTTCCAGAATGGTTTTTTGATCTAATGTAACTTATAAATTAGTAGTGTTTTAAAACACATGTATAAATGTGAAAAAGCACTTACCGTGATATATCTATTACGTCACTATCAAAAATAGCAGCAGTGTCGAGTTGTGGCGAAGAAGAACCAAAAACTTCTTTAATCAAGTCTTCGTCAGAATGTAATATAAATTGCTCTAGAACTTTTACGTTGGTACTATTACAATTTTTGATTGATGATAAGCTACTCATTTTTAAAAGTTGCTAGTAATAGTAACTAATAATTATACAAGAGATCGGATTGAATACTGTTGGTAAATCTAAGTGTAGTATTTATATTAAATAATAAACTGATCTGTTAGAAAAATTAAAAATTTGCATCGTTTTCTGAAAAAATTCAGCTCTGTAATCTATTCTAATGAACATAACAGTATAATTATACCTCAGCAGAAATAATGAATTAGATTCATTTGTCTGAAAAGAAATTGCAATGAAGGCACATAGTAAAAAAACCGAAATTAGATTAATTTCGTTTTATATTACCGCTAACATAATTTATATGCATATATAGGTAATTGTGTGTTTACGCCATTTTATGCCGAATAAGAAATTTTTTAAAGGTACTGCTCAGCAGAAATAATGAATTACATTCATTGTCTGAAAAAAGAAATTGCAATGAAGGCGCATAATAAAACCTAAATTAGATTAATTTTGTTTTATATCACTGCTAGCATAATTTATATTTCCATAAAAAATTAACAAAAAATTGACTTTATATGCATATATATATATATATATATATATATATATATATATAGGTATATAGTAATTTGTGTGTATGTTACGCGAATCATTGCTGAATAAGAAAAATTCTGTAATTCCATCAACGTACTGGAAAATGTTTTTCTTAATATCGGGTTTTAAAAGAAAACCATAAGTGCGTGTAAATTATTATATTTTTCTTTAGATTAATTTCGTTTAAAATAATGCAAATGCAAAAAAAAATGATCCTTAAACTAGTAATATATTTATATATATAATTACTCCTCCTTTAAACAAGATTTTATTATACGACTTTTGTCGTCGTCCCTTATGATTTCAAATCGAGGTGCTTTAGCAAACGTTTGGTTGGTTTTTCTTTTACTAATTACTATATTTTATATGCCTCGACTATCTGAAACTTTAATCTCAGGGTTTTCTCACCTACTCACCGTGGGTTCAATCGTGAGTAGATGTGCAATACCCAACCAAACTGCACCCTCGTTTGTTTTACCACTTTTGAAATGTACTAAATTTATTTTGATATGCCAAATCTTAATAGATCAACGATGCCTGATGTCAAATTAATTTATGTAACTTTTATGACTTTAATTTCTGACGTTCTAATATATTCACGGTACTTACCAGAAATATACTGCGCTGAAGGCCTTCCTTTGACTGCTGGCTCAAATTCGGAATCGCCGTACGCACTTTTACACAAGATTCTCCAAAATTGTCCTCTTGCGCACTGCCTCCAGGTGTTTTATAAAACAATTTTGATGCCCCAAACCTGAAATAACGTTACCCCAATTTAGAATTTAGTAAAAACCTTTATCTACTTTCCCTGCGTCAATTCTTCCTCGCCGTATTCCTATCTCCTGTTCCTCTGCTCCGTATCCCGCTTACTTCTCTTCGCACAACCAAATCAATCCTGCTGTCTTAATACAAATCACTCCTAATCCTGCTATACCAATTATCCATACGATGTCCTTCTGCCGTTATATCTTCTCAAATCAATCCCAAAATTTCTTTACGTCGTCGATGCCTTCTTTAACCACTCCAATATCCTGCTGCCGTAATACCCAAATCTATCCCAAAACCAACACTAATCTTCTCAAATAATATACCGTCGCTTTCTCCTTTACATCAATAACCACTTCCACAATCTTCTTTACATACACGCTGACTTTCCCTTTGCACTTTTAAACACTTTTATAAACTCCCTTTTATACTTGAATTAAATAATACTCGATGAATACACAAATAAACTTTTATTTCAAAACTATTTTACAATTTTAACGCAGGTTTCATAAATAGGTCTGTATCTGAACAAATTTAAAAAAAGAAGTCCCTTATTTATATTGCTTAGTTATTAACTAAACAAACTTAGCTTACTACAATAACATTTTTTACATATATAACATCCAATAACAAATCTCCTATCTTTCAGTGTTCAACATACCTTCGCTATAGTCTTTATAATAATTTTAAATTTCTACCATTGGTCCAAAACACTTCACTAAACTCCAATAACCTTTTACATTTTGATTCACTTTAAATTTTGATTTACAATTCGTCTAAAAGTTTGATTCTATAAAAAGGAAAAGCCAAATAATTCATACACGACCTGGACGCTTTGTTATATTGCAGATATCCATAAATGCGTCCGGCTTTCCGACGGCAAATGTACTCTCAACTGGCTCATGAAATATCAACTCAGTATAAAACCTCAAGTACCGTGCATTATATCAACGTCATAAAGTCATGTTACTACCTTTTGGCATATAAGTTTCAATCTGAAATGGTACATACTTTAACGTATGTAAAGTATAGCAAAATTTATAGTTTTTTAAATTATTAAATCTGAAATATTGACCCTATCGCTTGGCATACACCCCTATTAATACAAATATACCTTTAGAAACCTTCTAACCCCCTCCCTTACACAATAATATATATAGTATAAGTTTTAGATTACCGTTGACACAATTTATATGCATATATAGGTAATTTGTGTGTTTATACGATTTATGTCGAATAAGAAGTTCTTAAAGGTACTGTTATACGATAAAACTGCAGAATGTTTTTTTAATACTGGGTTTTTAAAAACCATGAGTGCGTGTAAAATTATTAAACCATATCAACGGTTTAATCTGAGACTTTTTTTCAAATTTGCTTTGTTTTTTTATTTAAAGATTTCATATGTATCCATAAAAAATAGCGCTGTAATGATAGTGTATTTTCTGTACACACATCATAAATCAAAGGTCGTATAAAACGTTTTTATTACTATACTGCAAACAAGAAATGTTTTGTAGTAAACGCACGATTTATGTCGAATAAGAAATTCTTTAAAGGCACTGTTATATGATAAAACTGCAGAATGTTTTTTTAATACTGGGTTTTTTAAAAAACCATGAGTGCGTGTAATTATTAAACCACATCAACGGTTTAATCTGAGACATTTTTTCTTCAAATTTGCTTTGTTTTTTTTATTTAAAGATTTTAATATGTAACCATAAAAATAGCACTGTAATGATAGTGTATTTTTCTGTACACACATCATAAATCAAAGGTCGTATAAAACATTTTATTACTATACTGCAAACAAGAAATTTTTTTGTCGTTAACGCAGCTGAATGAAAAATGATGTATGCTAATTCTTTTTACAGTTGTTTTGCTTACGTCAGAATATATTTTGGTATAAATAGTAATAGAGCTATACGTATAAAGTAGTGTATTTGATTTTGTATATAATCATGAATTCTGAAACCGTATCAGACATTAGTAGTGCTATTTTGAGATTAACTGTAAAATGCGTGAGTCTAATCAAGTCAGTGAATGAAATAGAAACACATTTTAATGATCAAAGCAAATATTAGTATATTGAAGCTTGCTATTAGAAATAAGGTATACGAAGACAATCGACAAGAAAATCCTAGTAGGCTGGAATCTAATTTGGCACATCTTAAAAGCTACCTTGTACGATTGAGACTCTTGAAACGTTCTTTGGAATATAAAGGTAAAGGTATTGATGCAACGCTTTCTAGAGGTCATACTCGAAAAAATTTGATTTGGCATGATGTACAATCATGTTTTGGAAGTCGAACGGGACTTATTACCAATTTAAGTTATAGAGATCCTATAGTGTTCTTAGACAAGGCGTTCGCTAGTTTTAAACGCAAGATTGTTGCTTGCTTAAAAAAGTCAATGTTGAAAGTTAATGTAATATTTGCCGCTAGCTTTGTTAAGCCTACAACTGGCGAAATAGATTTGAAAACGTTTCCTACTGCAAATAGTCACATCGATATAAATACCAATCTCAAGCTGTGGTATAAGGAGAACGGATTGAACAAGATTTCGAAGCGATTAGAAGAATTTTGCGAGAAGGACTCTGGTTGGGCAATCCAAGAAGTTTTACACTTGAAGGTAAATATAAACAATCATGATCCGCTTAAAGGAGGGTGTTCAACGTTTATACCGGTTCCGGACTTTATAAAAAAAAAGCTGTGGTAAATGTAATAAATAACGACCAATATTGCATTCTTTGGAGCTTGGTTTCCGCTTTATATCCTGCTAAACAAAATAGTCAGAGAATATCTAGCTATCCACATTTTGATTCAGTATTACGCTACAATTCAATTCAGTTTCCAATCACATTAAAAGACAAAAAAAAAATTGAGAAGCTTAACAATCTCGCAATTAACCTATATTGTATAGAAAATACTAAAATACTGCCATTTTGTTTAAGTGAAAATTTTAAAAAAATTGAACCTATTAATCTGTTAGTTTTAAATAATGATTCCTTACAATATTCTTGTCCGACAAATGCTAATGAGAATCACTTTTATTTTACTTGGATTAAGGATATGTCAAAATTATTTGCAAAACAGTTGTCTTCACATGAACATAGAAAATTTTTTTTGTTATAGATGTTTAAATAATTTTAGTACAGCAGCATTACTTAAGCGTCATTCGAATTATTGCGAAAAACAGAATACTTGCTCAATAAGATTACCCGAAGAATCCGAAAAGTATCTAACATTTAAACATTTCCACTATCAAGAAAAAGTATCATTTGTAGTTTATGCAGATCTCGAATGTATATTAGAACCATGCAATGATTCGGAGGTAATACTAAACACAGTCTCTTACCAAAGGCATATACCCTTTAGTGTAGCGTATTATTTGAAATGCTCGTATGATAATAAATATTCCAAATTTCAATTGTATCGCGGAAAGGATTGTATAGAATGGTTTGTTGCTCAATTGAAACTGATTTCAGAAACAACTAATAAAATTTTCTGTAACCCAAAACCTATGAATCCTTTAACAGAAGAACAAAAGTTAGCATTTAAATTTACCCTTCACTGTCACATTTGCAATAAACCTTTTAGTATAGATGATATTAGAGTTCGCGATCACTGCCACTTTACAGGTGAATTTCGAGGAGCGGCTCATCAAGATTGCAACATCAATTATCATAATTTTTATATGATACCGGTAGTTTTTCATAACTTATCAGGCTACGATTCGCATTTCGTTATTAAAAAAATTGCGTTAGGGTTTTCAGGTTTGGTAAGAATTCTACCAATAAATAAGGAAAAATACATATCTTTTACAAAATATGTAAATGGTACGAAAGTTAGTTTTAGATTTATCGATTCATTCAGGTTTATGGCATCTAGCATCGAAAAATTAGCTTCAAACTTAGATGATAATAAAAAATCCATCACCAGGGAAAATTGTAACACCGATAATGAGTTTCAGTTACTTACGCGTAAAGGTATATTTCCCTATGATTACATTAACTCTTGGGATAGGCTCAATGAAACCGATTTACCCTGTAAAACAGCATTCTTTACAATCATGCTAAACACGTTTGGCAAACATTTAATATAAAAACACTAGGGGACTATTCAGACCTATATTTAAAAACAGATGTACTGCTCTTGACTGATATATTTGAAAACTTTAGAAAAACTTGTATGTTCACGTATAAGTTAGATCCGCTTCACTACTTTACGGCTCCTGGTTTAGCTCTAGATGCAATGTTAAGAACGACGCACGTTAAACTCGAGTTACTGATATTGAAAAAATAATGTTTTTAGAACGGTGAATTCGTGGCGGTGTTTCTCAATGTTCGAATAGATATGCTAAAGCAAATAACAAATATATGATTGCAGATTATGATCCAAATTTCGATTCTAAATATTTAATGTATTTTGATGTTAATAATTTATATGGGGCTGCAATGTCTGAATATCTTCCATGTGGAGAATTTGAATTTTTAGATGGTACCAGTCCAGATATAGTACGTTTAGACATACTTAATATTCCCGATGATTCTGATGTAGGATATATTTTTGAATGCGATTTACACTACCCAGTATCTTTACATGAAATTCACAGTGACTTACCTTTGGCGCCTGAACATTGATACTACCATTACCTTCTAATAAATCAAACTTAAAGAAATTACTTACAACTTTATATCCAAAACTCAACTATATTATTCACTACAAGAATTTAAAATGTATTTAAGCTACGGTTTAGAACTGAAAAAGATTCATAAGGTTCTTCGGTTTAAACAAGCTCCTTGGTTAAAAGAATACATTGATTTGAATACGAAATTAAGACAACAGTCAAAAAACAGTTTCGATATATGTTTTTATAAAAATATGATAAATTCGGTTTATGGAAAGATGATGGAAAACGTACGGAAAAGGAAAGATGTGAAATTAGTGACCAAATGGGAAGGACGGTTTGGAGCTCGTAGTTACATAGCGAAGCCTAATTTTCATAGTTGCACTGTGTTAGACAAAGATCTAGTCTTAATAGAAATGAATAAATTAGAGGTTTACTTAAACAAACCCATTTATGTAGGTTTCTCTATTATAGATATTTCAAAAACCTATTTATATGAATTTCACTATAGTTATATAAAATCGCAATTTGCTAACAAAGCAAAGCTGCTGTGCACAGATACGGATAGTTTGATATACGAGTTTAGCGTTGAAGATATTTACTCTTATATCAAACAAGATATTCATAGATTTGATACTTCCGATTACGAACCTCATAACAAATATCATATTCCATTATCAAATAAAAAGGTTCCTGGTATTATGAAAGATGAAAACAATGGTGACATCATGCTAGAGTTTGTAGGACTTAGATCTAAAATGTACACTTACAGAGTTCAGGATAGTATAATAAAAAAGTCAAAGGGATCTTCCTTAGCAAGTATTAATCAAATTTCTTTTGACGATTATAAGAATGCTTTGTTTTATAAACAGACTGTACAGAAACAGCAATGTTTAATTAGATCAGTCAAACATAATGTCTGTACTATTAAACAAAACAAAATTGTTCTTAATCCAAGTGATGATAAAAGAATTCTTAGTACCTCAACCACTGATACTAAACCTTGGGGGTATAACTATACACACAGAAATGACTTGTAAAGCTTCAACCACTGGCTCAAATAAAGAATGCAATTCATTTTATCTAGATTAACATATAAAATTTTTTAGTTATAAAACTTCAGTGTTATGTTTATACCTGCACAAGTACGCCGTTTTTCGTTTTTGGATGTATCTAAAAATAGAATACCTTTCAATCTGCCCGAGTTTGAACTATATATTAGTATAAATGTATTGTAGAGAAAAATAGTAGTAGTAGTAACCGTTCTGTTTAAAAAAATCCAGTTTGTTAATAACATACCAGTTAGTTTATTTTGAGAAATGTATAACAAAATTTTTATTTAAAATTGTCAATGTTTATGGCTGTTTACTAAATCACTTAATAATTCAAACATGTAAAAGATATTGTAAAAACATGTAAAAATATTAATAAATAGACTGTGATTGCTAAATGATTTATTGTTTTTTCATAATTTGTAAAGGTGCAGTAATAATAATAAAGTAATTATAATATTCTTATGCTGTTTGAGAGTGGATTGTATTTGACTATCTTATCATGAAGTATAAGGCAATGACAAGATGTATTTGGCAAAACGTTTCTGCTAGTTTCAAATTCTAATCTAATATCGACAGTACCTGATTTTAACGCTTCGTTTTGTCTAGAACAATCTATGACTACTAATGGTGCAATACTTCGTAAATCTTCAGGATTAAAATGTGGTTCATTTTCCTTTTCGTAGTATGATTGCTGAAACTGAGCATACATCTCATATAACAACGCAGTCTGTTTATTCTCGAACTTCAAATTTAAGTTATCGTACGGGAAAATTTCTGAATTTAAATATAGTTTCATGTTGGTTAAATAGCAATAATCAAAACGACTGTAGTTGCTCATGTATCTATTTTTTCGGTTGGTTTGGAAACCAACAATCACAAATCTTGGTTTTTCTAATTGTGTTGTTGTTTTAATGTTCCATGTATGACGTTGCGTTTCTTGTAGAAGTTGATATTCATGCAACTCCCATCCTCTAAACGGAATATGCAAATCCTGATTTTGTGCAACGCATTCTATTAAATTAATTCGTTGAGTATCATCAACGGCTACATGCGGTATTTTCCATAAAACTTTGTTTAAAACAACTTTTATTTCTTCATCGGGTGTAGGATTAATTATAGCATTAGTATCAAAACTAGAACGTAGTAAAACTAACTCATGACGGAGGTTTAAAATAATTATTTTAAAATCTTCGCATAATCCGAGAACCATTGAAAGGTTTATTGCAACATTAAAATTCCCATTGGCATCAACTATTTGCGAATCATCGATAGGAAACCACCCAGCGTTTTGTAAATGTTTACTTTGATTGCTATTATATGAAACATATCCCTTCATTATAGACGTTAATCCAGGATTCCGAACACGATCTACAATGATACCACCAATCTCATATCTAATTTCATCAAAAAGCAGCAAAATTCCATTATTTACAAACTTTGCTGTCTGAGACGGCGTTCCATCTGTTCTAATTAATTTGCCTTCTATGTACAGCATGCTCTTCGATGGTAAGGTGTATACATCTTGTTGTTGTATAGGAATTCGAATTTCATCATTATTGTTTAAAAATGTGTTAGCATAAGGTTGATGAGTATGTTTTCAATATTAACAATTGCATTGTCGAAGTAAACTTTTTCACGCACGTTCAGTATTTCACTATTCATTCTACTTTTAATTAAATAAATGCAGTCCTAACGATTGTAGAAACTGCCGGTTTTGTGTTGTTAGCGGTCTTGAAACAATCAATCGAGTGTCGATTGCTTTGAAATTTCCAGCATTTATAGCAATTCTTGACATGTTGCGTGCATTATACTTAATACCCATGGCTATTGCAGATTTTTTAAATGCAACCTTACAGTTAGCAGTTCTCCTCTGAAATTAACTAAATTTCCATCTTGATC
The DNA here is from genome assembly GCA_036346225.1 of Platerodrilus igneus. NCBI lineage: Eukaryota > Metazoa > Arthropoda > Insecta > Coleoptera > Lycidae > Platerodrilus > Platerodrilus igneus. Next base: position 13,750,996 of record JARFIW010000791.1, read on the forward strand.
TAACACTTTAACTATTATTTCATTTATTATACATGACCTGATTGGTAGATATATAATCGTAGGTGGGCACTCGACAATTTTAAAACCTGCAGGTACTTGAGGAAAAAATTCGTGTATTACATGGGCTGGTTTACTATTTAAATAGGATCCACTTGCAATATTACAATCGATTAAAACTGCATTCACTTTACAAATGTTGATCGCGTAGTCTGCTTGATGCGTGGCATATGCTAGCAATTTTGCGGATTGAAACCAAGTAGAGAACCAATTGAATCCTTTTTGGTAAAATCCACATCTAGACTACATTTAATACTACATTTAAGTGTATTATTGTCAGCTGTAATTTCTATATACACTGGTGTCTTTCTAGCGCTTCGTGATTGTTCCATACGACCACGCCATCTTTTATCACCTAAAGCTTTTTAAAGATATTTATTAATTTCTCTAATCTCATAAGCACCTTCAGGTATTTCTATGAATTCTCCGTTAGATCCATAATAAAATTTATTATTTATTCCTTTTTCTATGTTTGGAATTGTGTTATAAGACTCAAAATTTGTTAATCCTAATACGTACTCCGAATCATTATCCAAGTTTATGGGCGGATTAAAGTTGCTTGTTAAAACTGAAGTGTTTCCCGTTAGAGTAAAAGTGTACGACATGACAACTTCGTACGCAGTTCTATGTACTACTTAGAAATTGTAAGCATAAATGGCCGCAAAACACAGTACCGTACGATTGTTCTTGGTTAATGTTATAAAGAATTTTACATTTACCTCCGCTATTCAAATAACTTATCAACTCTGTTGGCGGTCGCAGGTTTCCGTAGCTGTCATAGTAAATAGCGCTACTACCGTACTTTTTATAAGAGGTCCAATGCGTACCTAAACCTTCTATTCCATCTAAATTAATTATACCACATTCTTTTAAATTAACTTTCTTGGGAAGATTGTTTCTCATGTACACTCCACGGAAATATGGTACTTCTAATTGCTTAACAAAATCTATTAATTCTACATTGCTTAGTGCTCGATTAGGTAAAATCAAGTTGCGTTCCTTTGAGGTTTTGCAGGGGCTAAAAAAAGACCAAAACCTTTTTTATAAGGTTTGATGTACATGCCGTTTCCGACTGCAATGTCCTCCATTGCCTTGTTATGACGTTGTTTTTCCGCTAGTTGTTCCTTAGCTATTTTAGTATCTGAAACTGCTTTTGCAACAGCAGCTGCACCTCCAGTAAGAGTACCAAGAGCGCTTAGGCCTGCAAAAATTGGTATTAGTGGTAGAAAACCTTTTGTTTTAGGAATTGATATAATACGAGCTGATTTAATATGCTTCTTTTGTTTTGCTGTATTGGCTGCCTTAATTGCTATGTTGATTGCGTCCATAATATTAGATCCTTTAGCCTTTTTTAAAGCTGTACGTGCTTGTTTGATAATACTTTAAATACCTAGCGTACTTCTTATTTTACGTTTCTTTATCAGTTTTCTTATTTTATTGATATTTTTTGTTCTCAGTGATGCACAGGCACCCATACCAAGTTTTACTTTAGCTTTCATTGCGGTAGCTACTCCAAATGCTGCTACTTTTTCACCTAAAGACGAGTCACCAGAATTTAGTCTTTTTGTAGCTAACTGAGCTAACTTCGAATCTGCTTGTTGGCGTTTAGATAGATCCTTTTCTTTGGAGTATGCAATATCGTGCTCCTTACAAGCCTAGTCTAACTTGTTTATTCCCTTTTCTTCCCGAGCTAACCGTTTGATTAGTTTTGTACCCGGACCGCAAAATTTGTAAACCGGAATATGCGCTTCAAATGGTAAATTGTTAATTACAGTATTTAGTAGTCCGTTTCCAGTAGTTTTAGAATTATTATAGGTAATCATTGGCGGGCAACTGTCCTCTCAAGCTGTGCAGTAAATAAATAAAATATTGTGAATTAATGATTCTTTATATACTCGCCGTTTCTTATATATATATATATATATATATATATATATATATAATTCCACTTTTTTTACAAATCGAATTTAGTACTTGCAAACATGCGTGTTGTGAAACAATCAACAGCTTTAACCATAAACAATAATGACATTGGCGTGCAATCCTTAGCTAAAAAGAAAAAACATAGCGTTCTTCTGCCTTCATCTATTCGATGTCTAGTTGTTGGTCCATCAAATTGCGGTAAAACCAACGTTATGATTGGGTTGATAGAACATCGTAATGGTTTAAAGTTTGAAAACGTATATGTTTATTCTAAATCACTTTAGCAGCCAAAGTATCAATACCTTGAAAGTCTACTGCGACCAATAAAAGGGATCAAATATTATACATTTTCCAGTTCTGATAATATTATATCACCATCTGATGCTCGAAATAATTCTATATTTGTTTTTGATGATGTAGCTTGCCATAAACAAGGTATCATTAGGGAATACTTTAGTATGGGGCGTCATAAAAAAAGTAGACAGTTTTTACCTTTGTCAAAGTTATACTCGTATACCTAAGCACTTACTACGTGATAATGCTAATCTTTTAGTTTTATTTAAACAAGATGATTTAAACTTAAAACACATATATGACGATCACGTCAATACTGACATGAAGTATGATAAATTCCGTGAAATATGTGCTGCTTGTTGGCAATACAAATACGGTTTCTTAGTTGTAGACAAAGATAGTGATTCAGATCAAGGAAGGTACCGAATAGGTTTTGATCACTTCATACATATTTAAACCTTGAGAGACGCAAGTATCGTTAGTATCGAAGAATTTTTTTATTACAATAAACTTTTTACGCAATGAACAAGGAGGCGCTAAAACTTAAAAGAATTTTAATTAAGAAAAGAAGCATTGTAAAAAACAAATTGCGCCAGTTAAAAGATAATGAAGTCGTCCAAGTGGAATCAATCTTACCCATAACATCACGATTAGAAACTATTGCTAATAAACTGAATGGGGAAAGTGTGGTAAAAAAAGAAAAATTTAAAGAAGAAGAAGAAGCACTGCTTCATAGCAGTGTAAAAAAAATTAAACCTAAATTGCTAGAAAGGAACGTTGGCTATATTGATTCGCCGGTTATTGCTCAGCATATGCCGAATATAAAAAATGATGCCATAGAGGATGCTGATGATGATGATGTTGAGAATGAATACGAAGCAGAAGTTAATCGAAATGCACAAGAAGCCCAGGAATATATACAAAGCTTTGCCGATTCACCTGGTATGACACATTATCTCAAACAGCTACATCCGCTACCTCGAGAATATATTTACAATATGTTTAAAGATGTTAAGAACGAATTCGATCATAAATATGGTATTAGGTTTAACCCTGATTCAAATGGTCTTATGATAGGCAATTCGAATTTCGCGTTGGATGATGAAAATGTTCTAATAAATGATTTGAAATATAAAGGTACTCCTGGCTTATACGAACTACTGTTTAAAAAATATCCTGTCGGATACAGTCCGCAAGATCTAAAGTCGTACCTTGATATTGTGGAAAGAACAAATGCTAATAGAAGATATTATTCTGAAACAGAACAAATTCAGGGTAATACTTCATATAAGTACAAAAATATAATATCTACATTAAACATACTTCCCAAACACCCGTAGACCTAGAACATTACCCTATAGAAAGCGTTTTGGAGACGGTATGACAATGGAAGTATCAAATAACGCTATAGATTATTTATATTGGAATGATCCCAATGAACTTGTTGATAGATTACGACTTTTAGTTTCATCTCAGACTGCTGGACACACAGGTCACGGCAACGAAATAAATTCGATCATTGAAGAATTGCGTGAGGCGAAAGTGATTAGATAATATGACAATTGACAAATTTGGAAGGCACTTACATAACCGTAAAATAGATATAAGTGAACAGGAATATGAAAACAAAAGTGAAGGTTTTGAAACCTTGATTGAGAATAAGTTACATATGCTACATTACACGGCAGTAGCAACGTTTTACTCTAGTACATTCCTCGACGGTGACAAGACATTCCTTATTTTCAACATTAAACATAATTATGAATTTCCTTATGAGGAAGCAGTCATTGAGAATATTAAAGGATACCCGCAAGACATTAAAATTCTTATAAACGAAAAAAGTTATGTAATTGCACAGTTACAAGGATTTTTGCTTAAACGTATGGATGTAATCAGCTTTCGTGATAGCGGTGCTATCATAAACAATACCACAATGTTTCTTGATTTTATATTAAAAGTTCCTTTCAAAGCAAGTGGAGCCCTCGACATTCAAACATAGAAGTATTTATTAATTGTATTTAATAAATCCTGATTAGAAAAAAAGTATTATGATAGTTGCTCAATCAAAAGTGAAAGAGGATATAGTAAATGAACTTCATAAACCAGCAAGAATAAATTTCAAGAGACGCAAAGTGATAGTAAAAGGTTTAAATGACTTTCTTCAGACCGATTTGATTGAAATGCTACCATATTCGCAAACAAACAAAGGATTTAAATACATTTTAGTAGTTATTGATTGTTTCTCCAAATACGTATGGGCTGTACCACTTAAAAGTAAAACGGGCATTGATGTTACTGCTGCAATGAAAACAATTTTAAATAAATTTAAAAATCTACCAAGAAATTTGCAGTCTGATTTTGGTAAAGAATATTATAACAAACACTTTCAATCCTTAATGCAGACATATGGCATAAACCATTATAGTGTTTTTTCTACAAAGAAAGCATGCATTGTGGAACGTGTAATTAGAACTTTAAAGGGAAAAATGTGGCGCTTGTTTAACCTGAACGGTTCTTACAATTGGATAAAAAATTTAAGCGATATTGTGAAACAATACAACAATACAGTTCACAATACTATCAGTGTCAAACCTGTAAAAGTGGATAAATCAAATGAAAAAACTGTTCTTAAATCATCATTTACCCACATCAAACTTGCAACCAAAATTCCCAAATATTCAATTAAAGACAGTGTGAGGATTAGCAAACACAGGGAAGCATTTACGAAAGGTTACACACCAAACTGGTCAAATGAAATTTTTAAGATTAAAAAGGTAAACGTAACCAATCCGACAACATATATATTAGAAGATCAAGACGAGAAAGAAATCAAAGGTGCATTTTATGAAACGGAGTTGCAAAAGGTTAAACATCCAGGAATTTACCTGGTAGAAAAAGTCCTAAGAAAGAGCGGAAATAAAGTATTTGTAAAATGGTTAGGCTTCTCTAACGTACACAATAGCTGAATCGATAAAAATAATGTTTGCTAGAAGTTGTTATAATAATAGTTAATAAGGCTAACATTGTAAAATTATATTAAAATAAATAATACAGACAAAATCTTTCTATTGTTTTTTATTAGTATCAAGCCATTCTTTTAATAAAAAAGTATTTTGTTTTGCGCATTGCATATTATTATTGCTGTGTCTACAACAATGGATGTTATATTTTAAACGATTGTTGATTTTTAACTCCGATAGCTTAGGACAACCTAGTGCAAGCATATCAGTTACAAAGTTTTGCATTATATATGTTTCAATCAATTTCTTCTTTTCTAGACCCTTCACAAATACTTCTTCACCGGGTCGGATAATTTGCTTCAAATAAAGCGCTATATATGATGACACCATTCCAGCCGTTGAAGATTCATCCCAAGACAGACCATGAATATTCCTTGTCACCTAGTCGTTATGTTTTATATGATCTTGGCCCAAACAACTGGACTGCATTGGCAGTTTAAAAATTTGATGCCAAACATCACCTTTCAACAAGTCCAAAACCGCAATTTCTTTACACACAAGCTCGTTTTTCTTGTATTTAAATCCCTGAATATAAATTATATACATGTTTGTATGTAAATATATGCAGTAAGCTTCGACTAATTAAATTAATATTAGGAGCAATCTCCTTATATAGCAGATTACCACCATCTGCGTACTTTGCTAACCCACTTTTCAACCTATCACAAGAGTGAACACATTTTAAATTGAAACCGGCCCATGTGTATTTGCAGCCTCTAAACATAAATCAGAATCTACTTTAATTAAACACAATTGACTTGAATGCGATATTTTGCATCTGTCATACTGTCTCGCTAGAAAACCAAATTCAAAACATCTACACACATTTTCTCTGCACTTACATTTTTCAACATACGTGTGTTTTGAAATATGTTCCATTGAAAGTAATAGAAAGCCGATCCTAATTCAAAACGTGCCCACAAGTATTTTACATTTGAAAGTATATAAGAATTCAGGTTTTCACATTTTACATTAAAAGTATATAACGCCGATCCTAATTCAAAACGGTGCACGTGTAACTTCTTGCTAGAAAACCGAATTCAAAACAGCTACACACATTTTTCTCTGCACTTACATTTTTCAACATACGTGTGTTTCATTGAAAGTAATATAACGCCGATCCTAATTCAAAACGTGCCCACAAGTATTTTACATTGAAAGTATAAAAGAATTCATGTTTTCACAACTATTTTACATTGAAATGTTTTCACAACTATTTTACATTGAAATTATATACGGCCGATCCTAATTCAAAACGGTGCAAGTGTATTTTACATATGAAAAATACGTCTGTCACGTTTTGAATTAGGACCGGCCCTATCTACCTACTTCTGATTTCATGAATAGTAGTGTTTATTAAGCATGATGTTTAATTTTTAGTTTTATAAAGGGTGCTCGTACATCGACTTACCCGGAAGAACAATAAAGGAATGACCGCGCTCAATTGGCGAGTCGGGGTTTACCAAACAAAAAAAAGAAAATACCTGAAATAAAAATAAACACACTAATTCATAACAAAACCACCATTTAAGAAAAAAACTTCTAATTAGAAAAATTTGTCACAAAATAAAAGGAAATCTAACCTGCGAGAAAACATTATTTGTTTTCTTGGTCAAAATATCCTTAAAAAATTGAAACAAATAGTAATTATTATCTTCCTAAATTTTCTGTAAAGTAATTTAACTGAAAAATGTCTCATATGTACATGAAGTAGGAAAATATATTTAAACAAAATTTAGAATGAACTGCTATCCTTACGATTAGTAAATCTTTGTTATCAAGACAGTTTCGTAGTTAATGAGTAAAAAAAAGGAAATGAGTCTACCTACATATTTATTGGAATTACAGGCTGTCGCTGTTAGAATGCATTCTTCCAGCAAGTTTTGGTAATCACCTTATAGCTAAGCTGTAGGTTATCTCTAAAATAAATCATATAAGTAAAGGAACATTTATAATTAGTAAAAGTTAAATTTAAGTGTGATACTCAGAACGGAGAACAGGAGTCGCCTAATTGTATCCCGGCGGCCTCGAGCTAAGTGGAATCTCTTTGCAATAGCGGAAACTCGAAAGAGGAAACAAAGTGATTCGTCATCAATCCATCGCCAGTGCAGTCATCGACCGCAATAGTGTGTCTCACAACTGTAGTCAACAATTAACACCCTCCCCCCCTCCAACTAGAAAAAATTTCCAACTTTCAGGGTTGCTCAGCTGTCCCATTTTCACAGTTTCACATTAAAGGTGTAAGCGAATCGGGAGTAACTGTACTATACGGCCATGTCCACCGGAGAAATCTATAATAGGTACTAGTAAAGATTAGACCTTTTACAAAGGAAGAGTTCATTGTTTAAATTGTCAGCACTTACCACACAGTGGTGTGTGCACAAAATCCTATCAAGAATGGATACGACAAATACTCTCAATCGTATGCAGAAAAGAATGAAATTGAAATTGTTCGATAACATGAATTAACATCCATGCCGGCGTTATCAAACATACAAATGTGATAAGAAACTTGAAACAATCTTAATAAAAAAGTACGATCCATCATTTCAACGAGTTTTTATGTTGGAATGGTATAAGACGTAACCATGCTTTGTAGAAATAGGTATCAAGCCAGCGGATACCTCGAACATGGTACCGATGATTTAAATAATAAAGTAAACTTTTCGTTTCGAAGTAAATAGGTTTAAAATGAAAAATTATTATAAAGCGTACTTATTGTAGAAAGGTCTAATATACCGGGTGTTTTTGAATTTTGAAGCAGAATTTACGTAAATGAATAATGCATCAAAAAGGGTATGGTTTTATTCCTTGTCGAAAAGGGAACGTAAAAATGGTAATAATTTATAGACCACCAAAGCATAGTTTTATTTCTGTATAATACATATTGGAACCTAACCCGGGTCGGTAGGTTATCTAAAACCGCCAAAAAGAAAAACAGATTTCTCACATAAAATTAAGAAAGCTTTTGTACACCATTTAATAGAAATAATTCTATTTACTAATAACCTGAAACAATTACAGTAATAGTTTGCAATGAATCAAGACAAGATCACCATAAGGTTATTACAATACCATTAAATCCAAAGGAGCCGATGACTAAGTATATTCCACATATATTAGGTTACGAAGCAAACCTCGTTATAAAATAATAATGTTACAATGTATCAACCCAACTACATAAGAAAACGTTAAACACGCCAGAGGGGATTCTAAGGCTGTACCATGTCATAACCCCCAAACGAATTTTTGTATTAGGAGAAATGACGGAAGTTAGATGGCCCTCGGAAAAGAAAATAATTGGAATTATTTGCTAGCAGGGAATTAGAAAGCGTCAAAGAATACGAATGAATAGTTAGGAGGGAGCGAGCGTGAAACCGAACGAAATACAGCTTCAAGAAAAATATAGATGTTCTTGCAGGGAAAACAAACGAGCCATGCGACTTATTTTTTTAACTTACGCTTGCACGGCAGAACCATTTCAAGTCACATGGATGTGGAAATATACAGGGTGTTGCAAAACTTGTATATAGGCAAATGTGTTCAAGTGGCAATTGTGTCAAAGAAGGCCGCCGTCAGAAATAGAGGATGTATCAAAGTGACAGCCGCTAAAATGACAACCATCAAAGTAGTGTCCACGGAAACTGAGGCGCTGCATCGGTCTATCCAACATGGCTACTTGCGTCCGCAAAGTGGCGTTAAACCGTCTAGTTCTCGGTGGTTCGACTTCAAATCTATGCATGTAAGTATTTTACTTCTCGTACTGACAAAGCTCCACATTTTATGATCTAAAGTGCTTTATACCTACGATTTGGGGAAACATTTTACTACGTACCTAGACGTAAACGGAAGAGACGTCATAATTTATAAGGTTAAGGCACGCCGACATAAACATAAAGGGAAATTAGAAAGATCAGACTAACTACAAACGCGGAGAGTGGGGGGACTCAGATTACAAGAAAACACATCGCCATCGATTTTTCTATTTACAAAAACAATACAAATTTTTATCTAAAGCAAGTAAAAAAAAAGTAAATAAAGTTCCTATTTTTAAAAGAAAAATTCCTTTATGAACAATTTAAATAATGGTTCTACAAAGTGCGCATTTCGTCGCTAACAGTTAATACATCTAGTCAAACAAAATAATACTGAAACTATCATATAAGCGAGTGCATTAAGTAACAAAAAGACTATTAAATTTAAAAAAAGGCATCGTTAGTAAAAAAAAAATTTTAGCATAACAAGGAACACTAGCACAGCTAATTCCAGAGTGGGTGTTTCGTTCGTACGTCAATTCAAGTTGGGCTTATCACTTGGTATGTACCAAAAAAAAGAAACAAATCACATACCTCTATGGGTCGGGATATATATTTTGTAAGTCATTGAAGGTGAATCAAAACAGCAAACGCCACGGTATTCGGTAACACCCACGCTGCTATCGTAATTGTAACGGTGGTCTACATTTCAGAGCGGTAGACTACGTCAAAGATTAGTCGGGCCATTCATAAAAGAGATCTGGCCTACCGTAGGAAAATCATTAGGCCTTCGTCAAAGAATAGTCGGGCCATTCATAAAAAGCAATCTGGCCTAACGTAGGAAAATACTTAGGCATCCGTCAAAGAATAGTCGGGTCATTCATAAAAAGCGATCTGGCTTAACGTAGGAAAATCGTTAGGCCTCCGTCAAAGAATAGTCGGACCATTCATGAAAAGCGATCAGGTTTAACGTAGGAAAATCATTAGGCCTCTGTTAAAGAATAGTCGGGCCATTCATAAAAAAACGATCTGGCCTAACGTAGAAAAATCATTAGGTCTCTGTCAAAAAGCTAAAAAGGTAATCTAATTAGTGTTGATAAGCGCAGAAGAAATTACCGATGCACTCCAGATATCCACTTCTTGTCAACAACAAATGTGCATCGTTCTTGTAGTAATAAATCGAGCAACCCAGAAAATATATCAAAAGCACGAGCTGCAGAATCAAATTGATTTCTTTTTTGCAAGAATTAAATCTAATCCCAGCGTTATCCAACACACAGGTGTGATTAGAAACTTGAAACAAGCTTTATCAAATAAGTGCAGTCCACTATTTTAACGAGTCTTTGGAATTGGGTATTATAAGAAGTAATTATACGCTACAGTAATATGTGTCAAGCAAACGGATACCTCAAACAAGGTACCGACTATTTAAATTATAGAAAAACTTTTCATTTTGCAGCAAATAGTAAAGCGTACTTGTAGGAATATCTAATATCTAATATACAGGATGGTGTTTGAGTATCGGAAGTAGAATCTATGCAAATGAATAAGTAACTACAATGGCGTAAGGTTTAGTACACCATCGGAAGGTGAACGTAACAATTTGCGTGCTTCTATTTTGCTACATAGCAGAAATTTGGCTGAAGCTATCAGCAAACTGATGCGAAGTGTTGGCGCTAAGCTTCAAAAATTATTTAGAAAGGTGTGACCGCCAGAACTCTCAACGAAAGCTATGTCTAGAATGACTAGAATCATCATAACACTGAAACCTTGGTCTTGTGGTACGATGCTAGTGCTAAGCTTCAAAATTTATTTAAAAATATGTGAAAACAGGAAATGTTAACGAAACCCATCTAAAACTTCAGAACTATTGCATAGCTATAGGAATATACGTAGAAGTCGGCTAAAGCAACCACCAAACTAATACCTTACTCTTGTAGCGCGGTACTTACTTTAAATTAAAAAGCTATTTAAAAATATATAAAGATCGCAACAATTGACGAAACTCGCCCAAAACGTAAGAACTACTGCAAAACTATAGTAATATACACAAAAGTCGACTAGAACAACCACCAAACCTATACCTTACTCTCGCGATACGGTGCTGGCGCTACATTTCAAAAATTATTTAGAAATAGAAACCAAAACTTTTGCTAAAATGCATTGAGAACTATAAAGCTATTCATTTAAAAGTGTTTTTTGGAGGTTGCAATCTGCGAGATTTTAGCACCTCATATTTTCAACCTGCCAATTTCTTAGCTAATTCGACGTAACTACTATTGTAACCTACGTGTAACTGTTGAACTATGTAGGCGTAAATAGAACTATTGTTAAAGCTTGCTGTGCTGAAAGATTAGGTACCAACTTCACACATGAGAACTCAAGTTCTGACAACTTTTCGGAAGAAGAGATGCCGCCGTTTCTAATACTAAAATTTAAAACAACACCAAACGGGAATAAAGTTGAATAAGTGTCAAGGAAAGCAAATACTAAAAAAGATTTTGTATTAGTTTTTTTAAATTACGCTGCTACGGTAAAACCACGAAAATGGTACCCGTAATAAAAAAAGGAACCGACGGCTAGCAGTAGTCGTAGATTGGGGGTGGGTAGGACAAATATAAGTAAGTGTTGACAATGAAACCATTTATATCCTGTAGGTCATAGTATACTCTAACAGCACGAATTTCTATCTTCCAAACTATAGGTATCCAAAAAAAGAACAACATATTACTAAAGCTCGGTATATTATTATCAGGTAGAAAATAACTCCTAAGTATATTTTCAGTGTATAACGTCAAAAAGAAGAAAAAAAAGGTCTTAAGATTGTAGTGCACACTCACCGACAAGCGGAAATATCAGTGACTTAAATGTTAAATATTACTACAGGTCATGAGCTCCCTAACGTGATCACGCAATACAAAATTATCCCTACTGGCAAATCTCTAAAAATAAGGGATTAAAATTCTCAATTAGTACACCATACGTCAGGCATTTGGTACATAAGCCGTCGTCTTAAAAGGTATTTGCTGCTCTGGGTTAGGCCCAGAAGCAGCAACTTACGACAAAAAGAACAGATGATAATGCTTGGACTACAACAAAACTAATTACGGCGATATCTTCGCCACTAAGCTTTAGTAGTATCCTGCAGTAGTAAATTTTAAGGACCCAGATAAGTACTTTACAATAGTAACAGAAATACTTTATGAGGTGAATGGTTAACTTATAAATAGCCACTGTTAGTAGGTTAATATAATATTCACAGGCAGCCTCCGTAAAATCTTTAAGAAAGCTACCGCATTAGTGACGTATTAGAGCTTCAAAAACACACGCAGGGTTCCAAGTTCCTGTAATAATTGTAACAGTAGAACGGACTTCATCCGAAGTATAATTTTGTATCCACGGAAGAAATTCATCAGGATATCGGTCTTATAGGCAAAGCTAAGTGTAATCCAATCAGCACCAAAACTAGCTATAAGATAAAATAAGGCCAGTAAAAAACAACAAAGCCGCAGGTGGAGAAAAGCAAATACACAGGAAGTACAGAAAATCAGAAGAAACACGTGTATTTGCTCTTCAGAACAGATTAAAAGTAACCAACAAGTTTGAAAATGAACCCTATCAAAATGTTCCACTATTGCAAACAATATCAGACCTTCTTTCAAACTAGAGTTTTATACAGCTGTTTTATTAAAGTAAAGCCAGGATTAGAAATATGAATGAGAAAACCAGATATATGATAATGAATGAGCACATATACGAAGATGTTATCTACTATGCATGTATGATTTTAAAAGTTAAAAGACAGAAATTTGAATATTTATTGAGCTAGTAAGCCATAGACGTCCCTGTAATGGAAAAAAAGAATATGTGAAAAGAAAGAAGCATGAAATTTTCGGTTTACAATAGGTGAACGTAACAAATCCCCCCCAGCAAAAGTATAAGTTCGCAGTGGGAAGAGAGAAGCAAAGGAACAACCCACTGGTACAACAACACAGCAAAGCAAACCGAAGGGACCACCAAAAAAATTAAATCCGGCTTGAACAACCAATAGTGGTGGCGATCGAACTACTATAGAAAACGACCCTATACACTCACTGGAGTGAACTGGGTACTAGAACAACAAAAGAAAGAAGAAGGAAGGGGAAGATGGGTAATAAGCCATCAACGAGGACTAAGATGAAACGGCATCGACACTGAAGAGTCGTCAAAAGACGGATGTTTCTCTGAAGAAAAAGTAAAGTTATCAATCTCCAGAACAGGATTGGTTTCCCGCGAAGAAACCAAAAAAGGAAAGTGAGAATGAAACCGAGCAGTGACAACCAAAACAAGTCCCAAGGGTCAAGCCTCAAATGTGCAAAGGAGCAACAAGGGTGAAGCAGAGGAAGAGAAGAAACGCGCTGGTAAAAGACACGCTGTACTACCAACTGTGGTAACCAAGAGTTGAAACAACCGAAGATCCAAAAAAAGAAATGCAAACTAGTCCTAAAGTCGACTAAGTCGTGGTTTCCGAACAAAAGCAAAACGGACTAGAAAGCACCTAACACAGGACCGGATGGACAAAACACAATCGGTATAGGAACCGACAACAAAGAAGGCCAGCAAATGGATAGGAAAGGGAAAGTGAATTCAAAGAAACAAGGAAGTAAACTAAAGCAAACAAAACCTATATTATAGCAGCATCAAAACTGCAGGAAGGAGACAAACCTCGTTTCCAAAAGAAAGCAAAAAAAACGTACCAATAGAAAATCAAACCGAATCCCAGTGTAGTTATGTATCAGTATGTGGGTGCGTGTGCGCGCGTGTGTGTTTGTGTGTGGGTGTTGATGTAGGTGTATGTAAGTCTGTGTGTGTGCCTGTGTGTACGAAGTGTGTGTGTGTGTGGATGTGTTGGACCGCTGCAGTCACCTTTTACGACAGGCAGGTCGTACCATGGAACTATTCTATTCCCGGGCCCACACGGGGTTGGACTACAAAGAGAAAACTAAAGAAAGGAGAACCAAGTTGAACTGTGTGTTTATGAAGTATGTGGGTGTATGTGTGTGGGTATGTATTGGACGTGTATAAAGTGTGCGTGGGCGTATGTGTTGGACCACTGTAGTCGCCTCCTACGCCAGGCAGGTCGTACCATGAGGCTATTCTATTTCCGGACCCACACGGGATAAATAAAAAGAAAGAACATCTAGCAAACCGGGAAGTAAATAAAAAGAAAACTTAAAGTCCAGAAATCAAAACCTAAGTAGAGCAAAGTCGGCATAAAAATCTGGGGCACAAAAACTAGGTATTGGGCTTAAGACGTTTGCGCCGCCAGCAGGAAAATGAAACAAGATCAAGAATATTAGGACTTCGCCGACATACATCTTCAGGTTCGGAAGGAACATAGACTAACGTCTGTCTCTTTTGGGCAGTTTTCTGCCACACAGGTACAGCAGGGGATGTAGTAGTTGTAACACGAGGGTTAGGGGGTGAGAAGGGCAGTTTAGCTAATTCAAAACGCGTTATAAAAAGAAGTTGCTTGTTGTTAGGATTGGTGGTAAGAAAGTCAACGACAATAAAGAAAACATAAGTTTTCCGAAGATCAACGGTAGAAAAAGAAAAAGGAATGGTTGTACGAGAATCAACCTTACGAAGAGAAACACAGGCAGAGCACGCGACAGTTAGGTTAGCTAAAGCGGCAGAAACAGATAATATTTCATCGACGTTGAATGAAGGACTAGCAGTATCACAGTTAGGAAAGAAAACAGCATTGGCTGTAGGAGTATCCACCTTAGGAAAAGGAGCAGAATCGATAACTCTTCAATCACATTACATAAAGGAACATAATCAGGTAGAAGTTGATCAACGTTACAAGAACAAACATTATCAAGTAGAACTTCGCCAATGTTAGATAAAGAAGATAAATTGAAGTTTATCAACATGAAAGAAGGGAGTAGCACCAGACAGAATTTCATCAACCTTACAAGAATAAACAGCAGCAGGAAGAACGTCATTCACAATAGATAAGGAAGCAGAATAGGGTTGACCTTCGTCAACATTAGATAACAGGACATCAGCTAGGATTTTACCAACCTTAGTTAAAAGAGCAGAAGCAAGTAGCATTTTGTCAGCATGAAAAAAATGAGTAAGAGTAGGTAACATTTCATAAACGTCCGATGAAGGAGTAGAATCAAGTAAGGCTTTATCACAGTTAGACAACGGAGTAGGAACAGACAAAACTTCAGCCACAATAGGAACTGATTCCTTAACTTCCTTAACTTTAAGTCTTTGATTTCACGCAATATTACTTGTAGTTTCATTAGACACTCAAAGGTCATATATGACATTATTGTCAGCTTTCACTATCTGAATTGTTAAGAGGAAAAAAGAAGTAAAGCATCCAAAGTTTGAAGAGGTTAAAGTATGAATAGTCTATCCATCTTATTAGACAATCTGTTAGACAATCGCTAAGCATAAACCTATAACTACCAAAACCTCTTACAATGGAGTTATTGCCTCAGGTGCAATTTCAGATTGAGAAGTAAGTCCGTATCATTTACCAAAATAATGGAATTAGTGTTACTCTACACGGAAATTAATTATGAGGTTTGTAAGTTGGATAAGAAGCTGTTACTAAATTTTTATTCTTCTATTGGTAAGAGTTATTGGTCTTGTGGAAAACTGGTGAGGCGTTTAATTAAATTATAGAAGTTTCATATCTAAAAGTTTCAAGTCACTGCTTGACTGCAGCATCGCACAATTGCAAAATTCACCGTTTACTGTTAAATGGAGACAGAGCTTGGAACTTTTCTACACTCAGCATTACGGTTTGATAAATGATACTTTATAAATCTTACACGTTAATCTAGAAGTATAAATTATAATTAGTAACTCTGCTATTTAGTTTTCCGTTGAATGTAAGCGTTTATTCGGTATTTATATTTCTATGACATTTTTAGTTGTAAGTAGGAAATACTACTTTTAGACAGATTTAGACAAGAATTTTTAACTACACCCAGTTTTATAAGGTTTTTGATATAAACGCGAATTACAGGTTGGGCCTTGCTAGTTGAGTTTTTAAAAACTATTTATCACTTGCCTAATCTCCAAAATACAATTAACAAACACTGAACTTCAGCTGTTCGTACTCTTTTACACATCTGACACCTCTCCTATCTATTGCTTACGGATCGATTTATTAGACCAGGACTCTCCTATCTTACTTTTATTTAGTAATTTATCAATTGTCAACAAACACTTTTACGAGCCAGTTGTGTCTTCATACATCAATGAATTTTATTTGTTTATAATAAATAAATATTCCTTAATCTATTCTTGTCACAAGTAAGTGGTTTAGTTGGGTTGCTAAGTTACAGTTATCATCTTCATAAAATAAAATACTACACAACCTCTAACGCGTAACTTTCACATGCTCCTTATTTATTACCTACCACCAACTGGGCGGTCATAAATTAATGGTCTAAGTTGACACTTTCCCTTTTACGTAAATCTTCACAAAATATTATATCACAAGTATTTTATGAATTATGCTTTCGAATATCCTATTAGTAATGCTACTTATTGAGACATCGTAACTTGCGTCTAAGTCAGAACGATACAGCACCAGAATGCTTGAAAGTAGTAATGATTACAGCTACATTAAATAATTTGATTCCACGCCAAAATGTGTATGGGCACATTCGCCAAAACGTCCGCTTAATCTAAATATCGGTTTAAGGTATATACATTTGCCGTATGTTGCTTACTCGCGGAGATGTTTGACATTACCGCCAGTCTCCCATTGCTTTTATATTTGTGCGGTTTTGCTTGCTGCGCTTAAATTTTAATTTTAACTGTGAATCAATTGTATTGTTTTCTAGTATGTATAGACATAGATATAGAAGTATACATATTGCGATTTGGCGCATTAGTAAGAAGGTAAGTAGCTAAAGACTTTAAAACCCTGGCGCTTGTTGCAGTTTGAAAATTAATTATTGCGTTGATTGTGTTTGGCACAAATGCCAGGTCATAAGGCAAATTACGTAAACATCTTGCATGTTATTCAAATACTAAAACTGTTCATTTTTAAATACAGTCTCTAACGAAATTAAAGGAGTAGGATAAGAAGTGAAACAGCAGATCAACACAAACATACTAACAGTACGAACAGAAGTAAACTTGTATTAGATGACAGAGCAGGGCTAAAAAAGAGAAAAAAAGAAGAAAGAAGAAATACAATCCCTAGTAAAGATAAAAGGTCAGAATAGTAAGTGAAGCAACGGACGAAAACAAATACACTAACGGTGCGGTTCTTTTTCTATTAGATGGGGTCAAAAAGCGAAAAACAAAAAATCTATCCGCTTTGAAGTGCCAACATACCGAACAACCAAAAATGTGGGAAACTGTAGGAAAACTGAATACATAAGGTAGCAATCAATGAGGACGATAATGGAACGGCATAGACAATGCTAAAGTCGTCAACGGCGTCAACGGACAAATGTATCTCAGAACGAAACATTACAGTCTATAACCTCAGAAAACCAAAAAGTAAGAAATGAAACAAGGAAGAAAACTATTAGTAAAACCAGAAACGAGAGATAGCTGGTACTTTAAGCTGTGGTAACAAAGAATTGTCTCAAACGACAAAAATAGCTATATAGATCGAAAAGTTGACTAAATCGCCGTTTCTGAAGAAAAGAAAAAGGTCTAGAAAGCACATACCACAGGAAAAGGATAAAAAATTTAACTAAATCAGCGTGAAGACTGACAGTAAATGAATGGAGAAAGAAAAAAGCAAACTAAACCAAATAATATCTAGAAACGAGCACAAATCCAAAAATAAAATATTAAAATAAAGCGGAGTCTTTATATAAATTAAATGCGCGAAAACTAAGAACGGGGTTTAAGATGTTTGCATCACCAGAAAGAAGAGGAGAAAGCAAGATTAGGAATTACAGGTTTGTCAAGAGTGGACAGATTTAAAGTCTTTTTCAATCAGACATTTTTATAATGTCGTACATCTTAAATGTCAAAATACCAGATGAATTCAGTGCGCCATCTATATTTTACTTATTCTTAAAAAAAACCGCGCAATTTAAAACACCCATTATTAGAAAAAGTGTGAGACAGTGATGTGCCCTATCCCCCATTAATTTTCAACTTGTACATCAAAGAGGCAATGAATACTGTCACATGCAGGAAGACATTTGGAATTATTATGCAGGGACAAAAGATTGATAGTCTTAGATTTGCAGATGATATAGCGGTATTAGCATCTAGCAAGAAATAGTTAGAAGCTGATTTTAATGAAATGGAAACAGTTCTAACAGAGAGATACAGTAGAATACACATAGGTAACGAGAACTTACAAGAGATTAAGGATAACTGCTAATAAGGAAGCCAAATAACGCAATATGGGAAGAGCGCAAAAGATATAAAACAAAAATTAGTCCAAGGTGTTGCTACATTTAACAAGCAAAAGCAACTACTGTGTTCAAAGACAACAAACATAGAAACAATGAAGAAATTGCTTAAAACATATGTGTGGTGCATAGCAGTGTACGGCTGTGAAACTTTGACGGTAGGAGAAGCGGAGAGGAAAAAGATAAAAGCCTTTGAAATGTGGTGCTACAGACGTACGGTGAAGATATTATGAACAGATAAAGTTAAGAACAAAGAGGAGCTAGAAATTGTAGGGGGACATAGAAATAATTGGAAAACAGTAAGGGGGATAAGACGATAGGCTACATACTAAAGCATGAGGGAATAGTGCGGAATATTTTACAAGTAAAGATAGGAAAAAAGAGAGGTAGAGGTAGACCTAGGTTGGACTATTATACATGGATACTTAAAGATGTAGGCTGTGGGAATTTCAGGTAAATGTGCGGACTAGCTCAGAATAGAAATCAATGCAGTAACGTGTCCATCCAATTCCAAGAGGGAAAACGTAATTATGAAAATAATAATTGTATTTAAACCTGATAATTATTATAAGCAGCTACAGGTATTGGTTTTGCCATATTCTCAACTAATGTTAATTGTGCGCAACCATTTACTGTAATACTATTAATTCGGCAAATGTCTAAGTGTTGGGGGATCTTAGCAGCCACAGGCTGCTTAACACCCTCCACATATTACTGAATCTTGGTAAACAAGTCCTATAATTTGAAAACAACAGAAGCGGAACCGATCTGTATCAAGGCTGGGGGAAATTTCAGGAAACGGTGTAGGCTAGCTCAGAATAGAAATAAGTGGAGATAAATTTTGTGCGAATGGATATATTGGAAACTATTAATTCGGCTAATGTTCGAGTGTTGGGGGATCTTAGTAGCCGCAGGTTGTTTAACCCCTTTCACATACCACTGAATATTGGGGAAATAGGGTATATATTTGTAAAACAATAGCACTACGTCTAACAAGAAAGAACAGTGGCTAAGTTCAAAGACAACAAACATACAAACAAGGAGGAAATTGTTGAAAGCATTTGTGGAAAACAAAAAAAAAGGAGAAATCAGAAGGGCAGGAAATGGTCTAAAGCATTTTGGGGAATAGTGCGGGATATATTACAAGCTGAGATAGAATAAACACGTACACGTAGGCCTAGATCAGACTAATGCATGCAGATAGTGAAATATGCAGACTGTGGGAATTTCAGGAAAATTAGTAAGTTAGCTCAGAATATGAAACAATAAGGGTACGCGTCTAACCAGTTCCAGAACTGAAAACCTAATGATGAGGAATGTAAGAATAGTTAAATTCGCACCTGATGTTGTTGAAACTACAAGTTGTTGATATAACTATAAGTCATTTTGCTAATATTGATAAAATTCGTAGTTCCTGTTCACTATAGACAAATAACTACTTAAAAGTTTATGTACAATTAACAACGCTTTTTTAATGAGCACTAGGTGATCCAGAGGTAAGATCTCATTGCGGCGTCGTTGTTTAATCATTTCAAACAGTTGCTCTTGCATTTAAAAATTTAAAAAGGGATTACTATTTTATGTTTCGAGCTAGTATTAAACTGGTTGCTACAGCTATGCAAGGCGCACTCATTGTAAGGAAAATTATAGAAGGGGTACACAGATATCTAGAGTTTGGAAAACACTACCTTATGGCATACCGCACTTTTAATTAAAAGGTCTTCAATTTAGCAGATGTTAATTCCATTGCGGTACCAGAGACAGGAACATCAAGCAGTGTAATGCGTAGAAAAGTATCCCAATTTACTGATCGTAATTATACTGGAAGTTGAAGTCACTGGGAAAACTTCCGGTTATTTACTGTACGAATCTATTATAAGTAAAATTATTTTTCCCATAGAAGGCCAGCACGGTAGAGTAAATTCTTTGCATTTGGCTTAGCTGCAAATTTCAGGTATATAAAATTGTCTTTCCAGGAGTTTTCTGAGCGTGTACACAAACGGTGCTTTTTTAACTAAGTTTTCAAATTCGTGCCTAACGTTAGGTCACCGAATACTTTGTTGAGCGTCTTTGGTGTGCACTATACCCATGCAAGCGGAATACAACCCCTCATATAGTAGTGCAGTACGTACAAACTCGGTTAGCGCTGAATAAGTATCCTTGTTCAAAAATTGTTTCAGGACTGAAGACGAAGATAATTCAATAACACGTTTATCATCTGTCCAGCCAGAATTTGTAACTGAAAATGCTGTAGACAGGGCTGGTTCGATCTGTGTATAATAAATAATATTTGCAAAAGTGTAAGGTAAAGCAAGTACAACAGCAGTTTTTAAAACAAATGGTACTTTATTATACCCACTACGCTCAGGAATTGGTTACCAGATTTGATCACCGGTGATCGGTAGAGAAAATCGGCAACAATTTTATTTTCAGATTCAAGTGTTAAATATATATCGTAATTCTATCAAAATTGTATCTTACAAGTTGCTGTGCATGAAATTCCCTTATGTAGATTAAAAATTGATATTGGCGATTTATGATCCGATCATATAATAAATTTTGTTCCATATGCTTATTGATGAAGACGTTGTATCCTAAATATTATACGTACTAAGGGCTTCCTTGTAAAGTTATGAATATTTCAACTGTTTGAAGCTTTTAGATATGAAATTCTGCAGTATTAAGCCCATACGATGCGGCAATTTCAAGTCAATATGTAAAAGTATAGGAGCATACGTCAATTTATATGGAAAGCTTTTTCTCATCGATCTGACGAAACGTATTTTACTTTTTTTAGTAATTCATAAAGTAGGTAAGTAAAGCTGCCAGCTTCCTAGAAAGGTTTTAGTTAAATTTTACACCGGACGAATAAACGTAATTATCCAACATCTTTAGGTGCAGGTACACTTAGAACTTCATTTAATTTGTATTTAGTAGAACGCAAAACCTGTTTAGAAGTTTAAGGTAATACTGCGTAGAAGGATATTAATTCACCATTTCATTATTTTCAAGTGGTTTCTATATAATAATATTAATGTGTGAGAAGGTGCCTTGTTAGTTATTTGTTACAACCCCAATTTTTGTTTATTTTTTTGTTTGCTTTTCAGGTGTTTGACTATGTGATCAGATGCTGGGATAATGGTACTTCACTTTTAATCCTGCGTTATATGGTGTTACCAATCAGCACCTCCCAAAGGCCAACGCCGTTCATTCCAGCAACGCTCACGTAACGTTGACTATATCACTATGTCCGAGCTGAACACAGAACAAACTAAAGAATCACTTTTGACTATATCAAAGTACACGAGCTGAACACAGAACAAATTAACAATCGCGAGAATTTCCAACTCATTTTTTGTGGTACCCAAAAATCAGCACGCTCATTGGTGAAACTAATTTTGATGATTCTCATACACTCGAAAATCGAAGCACAAACTTTATATGGTTAAAGACATCATTAACGTTTTTCAACACAGGAGTCATAGGTAACGGAGGTGTATAATAAAATTACAAATTCTCCGAAGGGATTCGTTAGTGCTCAGCATAGCCTAAGGAATCATCCTGCAGTGCTTCCCATAGCCTGAAAACCTTCAGCGAGCAGCGCTCCCCATAGCCTGCTATACTTCAATGCGCAGTGCTCTCCATAGCCTGCGTATTCTTCGACGGTAACGCTGTCCGTCGCCGTACCTAGGGCACGCCAGTGTAATTCATCAATCAATTGTTAACAAACTACGTATGGGCGTTAAGCTCCGTTCCATACTTTACCGACAAGTTGTTATTGTGATTGCGTCTGTCAACTCTACCACCAGGACAACACCCCCGTAGAGTTCAACGGCGACGCACGCGACGAGGCCTAAGCCACCGCTACTACAACGCTTTCTGAAGATCACCAAAGACCTCCGAATCCCTCCAAGCTGTACATAGCTCCACGCCATTATTTTTCATACCCTTACGTTGTCTCACAAGAAAACACGAAGCCTTCCGAAGAGTTCCGAAGCCCACCGAAGACGTCTGGGCCTCTTAAAACTGTAAATATTTTCTAACTCTCGTTGTTCAAGATCTCACTGGGCCTCACAACTAAATTCCGAAGCCTTCCAAAGAGTTCCAAAACCAACTGAAGATTTTTGAACCCCTCTATGCTTGTATATAAGTTCACTTAATAGATTTTAATTTTTATTTCATAATTCTTTGTACTTAACGTTGTCCCACTGTAACCGCTTTTGGTTAATTTTTTTGAGATTTATCCGACTAACTATATACCGGCCAGGAACAATAATCAAACCAGGTCGGGACACTCGGTTTAAGTGGTTAATACATTATGATCTACTCCCGATGTATTCACAAAGGTCTTGACAAAGTTGTTGTTTTCCGTAGTTAAATGACCTTTGGAATCTTCCGGACTAGCTTGGGACTCTATCTCCCTCGGTTAATTATAGAGACTATCGGGGGTGTTCCTATTCTACGGACATTTTACGGCGCCACTACTTTCTTAAATTATTTTACAAGACAACACTACAGCGCGAAAGTAGAAGCTTTATAGTGTATAACGTATCTTAAAGAATTTACAGTTAAGGTTACTTTATCTTGGCTTTCTAATTAAATTAATTATAAATACATACTATTACCTTTAACACTGTAGGTAATAATCAAGCAAATAGTTCTTATAACCATTTAATTGATATCTCTAACCAGTTTTTATAATCTCTGAGTCAGTCTTTACGACCATAACTGCATAGTATAAACTCCTCCTCTTTATCGATAATTTATATGATCATAAACCTGAGTGAATAAATTTTAAGTCAACTCAAAGCATCTATTTCTACTAAAAGGAGTTAATTACACAAAATCAAAAGAAATTATTTCTCTTTAACTAGTTTGTCAAATTTTAAATTTGAATTGTTACTTCATAATAAAAACATCTTTGGTTATCGAAGGTGATCGGATCTGAAGCCCTGCGACTTACAGTTAAGACCACAAGGTCATTATATATTGCAATTACTAAAATTTTAGTGGTGGTGAATAATCACTTCCTAATATGAAAAATTTCTAAAATTAAATTCATTTATACTTGGCTTTTAAACCAACATTTTAAATGACATTACACACATCTTCCATCAATTAATATACAATAAAGTTTTTAGATTAATAATATTAAGTAAAGTTCATTTAATATTCCAACAGTTCGAATTTCAAGGGAAGTGTTTTCATAACGACTCAACCTACATTACAGGCGTGGCGACCTGGCTTTTCCATGAGGTAGCAGATCGATTACTTGAACGAAACCTATCGGAGCCTCCTACATTCATAGTTGTTTATGACATCGAAACGTGTCATTGCTTTGATTTCTCGAGTTCAAAGTACAACATTGGTAGTTAAATATATCTTGGTTAAAAACGTGTTGCTGCTTTCCAAAGTGCCATCATATGTAAGGATTATAAAAACTTTTCATGGTTGTATTAAATTTTGTTTTAGTTAAATCTATAATTAAACGTAGTTGCACTACAAGTAAATAATATTTTATTAAATTTTACGTATAAAAATTATACGAACCATTGGTTAATTGGTTCCTATTTATTACTTAGGTAAACCACGATAATGGCTATAAGTAGACTTGCGGCCAGAGCGCTTAACAAATACATGTTTGCGGGCTGGTATTTGGACTTCAAGTGGTGGATTTTCCATGCAGCCGGCAGTGTTCAACAGAACAACAACCTGTGGAATGTTACAAAACCGGTAAATGCGCATTGAACCTATGACTTTATTTACTATGTTATAATAGACTTTGATTTATGATCTGTAGAACTTATTGAGATTTATTTTATAAAAATTACACAAGTTTTGGGGTGTTGAATAAAATTTATAACACAAAATATTTTATTGGGAGGACAATATGTAAGCTAAAAATAATCGATTCATTGCATGTTTAAAAGGTTAGATAGTAATTAACAACAGTTTGGCTGTTTTGAAAAACCTAGAACGAAACAGTATGCAGTTTTTAATCAAGAGCAAACTACTGTTGCAGCCATAGCATGTGTGGAAACGAACCCAAGAACATCATGTAGGAAAATTGAAAGGGAAATGGGTGTTTCTAAATCAGCAGCTTCAAGAATATTGAAGCGTAATAAATATCGACCCTATAATAATTATACATAGTTTGTTTCCCGACGATTTTCAAAAAAGAAGGCGATTTTGTCAATGATATCTTGGTAAATGTGCTGCTACTAACAATTTTGGAAATAACATTATATGGTCTGATGAAACACATGTGAATAGTACTGGTATCTTCAACAGACACAACAATCGACACTGGTCTAATGAAAATACCTATCAAACATATACGAGGCATCAACAAGGCCGTTTTGGTTTGAATATTTGTTGCTACATTGTTGGTGGCAAATTTCAATCCCATATTTTTGAAAATAATCTTTCAGCTGGACGCTATATAGAAATTTTGGATACCAACTTGCACGAATTACTGGAGGACATGCCTCTCGAAAAAAAACAAAAAGTGTGGTTCCAACAAGATGGTGCAACCCCGCACAACGCTATAATTACTCGTGATTATTTAAATAGAGAATATCCCAATAAATGGATGGATACGTTTGGACCTGTTCAGTGGCCACCTAGATCTCCTGACTTGTCGATATTGGACCATTTCTTGTAAAAAATTTTAAAAGAGGAAATTTATAAAACCCAGCACCATAATATTGAAGAGTTGCGAAATTCAATTGATGCAGCATTTCGTAAAGTTAAGGCGGTTCATTTATTAAATTCTATAAAATCTTTAATAAAACGATGCGAACTTTGTTTAAGACTTACAACCAATTAACATACTGCGTTGCAATGCGGATATAAATAAATCAAAAATTGCTATCAAAATAAATTATATCAAAACAAAACGTGCCTATGCACAAGAGCAATCTTGAAACGGTTTACCGACAGTAAAAACCAGTGTACCAAATTATAAACATCTATCATCTCTACTATAAAAAATTTATCAAACAACTATTGTAGCTAATACAAATGGAAGAAAAACCTAAATACAAATCACTATTATCAACTACACTGTGAATTATTATTCACTGAAATACTACAAGCTGCGACTAAAAGAACAATAATATTCCTATCAAACAATTTTACCATATAAGAAAGCTTCTCCTAATTTCTTACACAACTTTATTAATGTTGACATACTATTAATTTCCGTTAGAGCTAATTGACAAATAAAATCAGGTAATGTTGTTTCTTTGGCTAATAATCGGCCTAACATTTTCCTCTTATCCTGCATCGGTCTGCTGCTAACAACTCCACGAATTCTCAATTCATGATCCAACTTATCTTTATGCAAATAAACTACTTGATACGTCTCAGCCATCATGGGATAGACTAACTAACTAATTACAAATTAAACTCAATTAAACAACAACATCAATAGACTAAATTAATCTGAGGGTAAATGAATTACAAACCACAAGTGCAAACAACCAAAGTCAATCGAAGCCTATACTTTATGTGCTTATACAATTGGTACAGCAATCGAGGCCTACACGCTGGGCGCTATTTGTAGCCTTTTAAATTCTGATTTAGTTTAACGAGAATTTCCGATACTTAAAAAGGAGCCCACGGCAAATTAAGATGGAAGGTGGCTCTAAGTTGAGGAAATCTCAAAGGCAAAGCGGCTAGTCGAACTATATGCTCTGGGTAGAGAATGAGCTGTGGGTCGGGGTGTAATTGCAACCACTAATAATAAAAATAAGGCGCCACCGTATTTTTTTATACTGAGAAGACCTAATACAAGTCCCTTGTACAAGGCTAATGCGGAAACCTTTCTCCTATAACCGCTATATAATTTCAAAGACCACCTAATCTTTAAAGTGTCTTACCTTATGACTCGACCTTGACCTTAGCAATCCTGCACTGCACCTGTGAACAGATTAAACAAAGAAAAGCACTGTTTGTGCATTCAAACTCAAAAATAATTAAATACAATCCGAATCGACTTTCATTCCTCTTAAATAAAAATAGTCTTTAGTCCGAAAATAAGAATCTATTCAACTGGTATTCAATAATGTAATTTTCTACAAAAAATATGTCTTCCTTTATAAGTTAATTTAAATTAGGAAGAGTTAATTACAATGGTACTGAATATATCCGTACCAATTGCTATTTAATGAAGTTTATATAACAAATTGACAAAGCATAAAATTGCTTATTTATAGAAAGCGTTAATTATGGTAAATTTACCTTAATTTCACAGTAGTTAATTACAGATAACTTGTTCATAAAATATCAAATGTAAAGATTTAATTTCTAAAAATTAAAGTTGTAAGAATTTACTTTATTTAATTAGTAGTGACATCTTCTGATGTTTCATTGAGTTAATAAAAGAATTATGTAGGAACAAATTACAGATTCATATCGTATAACAACGAAAAATATAATTGAGGTCTGTCCTTGACCTGTTCAAAGTTAACACAAGTCGGTTAAAGTAAAATTTATCTCGTTACTACGTCGACAGTTCAAACAACATACGAATATAATTTTTTTGTACATACCAGAACTCCATATTGCACCAAAAATACTTGCTTGAAAGCTGACATATGTATTGACAACGGAAAATTCCATTCCAAACAAACAGCTGCACTGCATACTGAAAAACACGTCACTTGGCTTCCATTATCTGCGTTTCAATTTACAGATGTTCCATGAGTAATTCTCACCACGAGAAAACTAATGTTGTTTGTAATTAACTTGAATAAATTTATCTATGTGATTCCATATTATACAAGGATAGAATTGTTTTCATTTAATTTCGCATGAATACCATTCAGAAAAGTGCTTATTTATAATTTACGTTGCAATATATTTTAAAAATAAATTTAATTATTCCCAAAGTTACATGTTCCTAATGGTCTTTTAACAAAAACTTCATCGTTCTTCACGACTGGTTTCAACAAACAAATGGACCATCCAAAACAAATTATGAAGCTAGCATACACGTGCAATCTTCCATCGTGCACGCTTCCAACAGCAAAAATCAATGACGGACATCGCTCCTAAGAACAACTTTCGACCTGCTTGAACCCCAGCTGTGTTAGAAGTGCCGGCCGAGCTTGTTGCCGCCTGGTAACAGCGATACCTAGCGGTTCCTGAGTAGAGGGGGCTTTAAGAAGGATACCAAACAAAAGCTTTTATATTGTCTCCGTAGAATTTAACTTTTAACATGAACTAAATATTAGTTCTTTATTGGACAATAGATTATATTAAATTAAGTGGATTGGATAACATTATAATGTATTATATTATTTAATATTTAATAAAAGGATTGATTATACAGATATATATATTAGGTGGAAAATAAAATTGCTACAAGCTGTCAAAAAGAACATTTAAATAAAGCGGGAACCAATTGTGGTTTTCATTTAAAAAAATGCAAGTTCATATTATAACCTCAAAGGTGCGTACGCCAGTATATTTTGCGTAAAAAACTGTATAAAAGACTTCTACAGTATTTTTAGATGTTTTTGCAAATAAACGAGTTATGCGAATTAATAGAAATGTTATAAATATCAATTTTTTGCTATAACTAAAAAACAAAAGAAGAACGCTCATTTGTAATTTCACCATTGAATTGATCTCAAAAAGTTGGCCCATGACTGCGCACACTGTTTTATTGTATCTTTAACAACAACTAAGTTACCCATTTAATACATCCAATTTGGGACACACTGTACAGTTATTTCAAAAGAATATGTAGTAAATTAAATCTTACATTTTATTATGTATAGGGTTTATTATTTCGGGACCTACGGTTACATTAGCACTAAGAATAAAATTTAATGACCTCAAATTGCCAGTGGGAATTTTAGATTGTTCACGAGTTACGTTTCGAGCCTTGGGAGCGATCTTTTTAAAAACCTCTTCCAAAAACTTTGTAACAAAATTTATTTTTTAAACAGATATTAACGTGGAATTTTGACAAACTTTATTAAAATTAAACTAAGTCTAAAAATAATTAATAATTAAACTATATTGAAGCGAGTAGTCTAAGCAAACGGCAATGTTAAAGCTGAAATACTGTAGACTGACTGACGGTCTTTGGGCTCCCGGGATATTTATGTTGTCCTTGCCCCTCACATGTCTGTGGGAACTTGCAGAGCTCATATCTGCTTATTTCTTAACTCTATTCATTATACAATGTAACAATTTTAATTTCTAAGTAATTGCGGTTTCTTAACCGTCTGTGACCTGCAGCTGCAGTATCACTTACTCTCTGAAATAGAATGTATTGCATCCGTTCTCACAATTTGCTTGTGAACTTTCAATAACCTCTCTCGGTTATCTTTGAATTTACATTATTGCATATACTTAAGTTTCTTTAATAATTTCTAATAATTCCTAATAATATCTATTTTATTATACGTACATACATATATTGGGGGATACATAACTCACGTTTTCCGCAAAACTTCAAACATTACTAAAAGTTGTTGTAAATGAAACGTACACAAACTTGTATCCGGACTGCAGAAAATCATCGTAACTTGAATATTTTTGCATGAATATATTATTAACAAAAAAAAAGCGGCTTGTTTGTTTTTTGGAAAAGCCCGTTATTATTAGGCGATGTTGGCGCCATTACGCTGCCAGTAACCGTACTGCAGTTCAGCCTCAAGCTATAAAGGATATTACATATGGAAGCATAACACCCTGAATACTAAGTTAAGGCATGTGATTAGGGAAGGAGGATACTCAGAGTAGGCAGTTGTTTTCCTATGCATTCCCTAAATTTGACTTTCCAACGATCCACCCCAAGTTACCACATCAACCAGGAAGCGATTCTTTTTACCTGAAAATTTTGAATTGTGCCGAAATCTTGCTCATCCAAGCAAGGTAGGGATCTTTAACGTGCGTGCTACACAAACACACGCACGCGCGGGACCTACATTTTACCTCTCATCCGAACGAGAGCGTGTTTTGTGAGAAATTTTTGCCAAACATTTTTCAAGTGGCCCGTGTCGGGAATCGAACTTGGTACCTTGGGATTAAAAGTCATACATGAGCCTATCTAACCTACGAAGACGTCTTCCTATGCCATTCGAAGATCGGGCACCTAATATATTTGATACTTACAAAATTTAAACGAGATGTAAACAATTAAAATTTCTGGCTAACCACTACCATTGAGCGATGCATGATCCTATTTAGATTTTGTAGGTACATGTCGTTTCGAAACGAAGCAGTATCAAAAGCACAAAGTGCTTCAGCCATTATTAATATTTAAATCGCTGTAAAAGTTTTTACAAATTTCATTAAAATCGTCGAACAAATTAAGTCGTAAGTAAATTAAAGCTGGTTTTGAAAAATTGGTTTGATAGAAGTCAGATTAAAATTGCACAACCTAAAGTTAGCGCTCCTAAATCAAGTACCTTTAGCCGTTCTTATGCACTGCAAAAACACATTAGATGGATAGCGCAATTAATAGCGGTTGTAAAAGTGCATGGTTTATCCAAGCGCTGCTCTATAATCTATTATGACTTAAATTTACGAGCTAAAATGCATTGTTCGGTATAAATGCTGTAAGTTTTATTCATTTTAATAGCGCTTAAATCAGCCGTGAAGTAACAATATTCTACAACACAAACCGTAGTTTAAATAAATGCACATTTTATATCCAGCGCAAAATTAGTTTTCATAGAATGTGCATGAAAAGTTTACTGGTAGCTGCTTAGTAATACGCTGCTCATTATTCGGTAATTGAACTAATAATCATTAAATACGCTACTCCATTCGATCATAACGGATCGTACCAACCAAAGTAAATTCCTAATAATACTAAGAAGATTCAGTTGAAAGATGTATCAAATACTGGGTTTAAAAAAGGCAATCTCAAATAATGTAGAATGTCCCAATAGGTGGTAGGATCCTAGTGCATAATATCATATAAACTTTTGAATTAAATAAATAAGCGCTTAAATTTTTATTCCTTGATTGCAGTCAAGGCCGTAGCTAGAAAAACTTGGGGTAGGGTCTGACTAAAAAGCTTTTTACCTATTTTATTAACGAAAATTGGAAATTATAATAATAACTTTAATCTTCTCGCCCCTTTTATAACAAATAGATGCATCATTCCGTCATTGTTAATATCAATTCCTCATCTGTTTATATCAACTCGTTGCTATTACAACCTCTTATCGTCTCTTATCTAGACTTGTATATCCACATATTATAATACGACGCATTCGCCAACGAGTTAATAAATATAAAATATAAAAATAGTAGTTACAGCAATGTATTTACGAATTGGGTAGTGTAAAATGTTCAGCCATAAAAATGCACGTTACAAACGAAAGTGGCATCCACAAAAGTGGCTTTAACGAAAGTGGCATCAACAAAAGTGACATCAACAAAAGTGGCATCAACAAAGCCGTCTCGACAAAAGCCCTGTTTTGTTAAATATTAAAATTAATTTAATTAATTGTTTAACTTAGGTCTATTTGTAGATCGGATTATTTTTCGTCGCACAGTTTTTGCACTTTCAAATTTACTTATTCTGAATTTTAACGCTTCACTAATTAATTTTATCACGTAAATTTTTACTGCATTTGAGCATAGTTTGTGCTTGGTTGAATATGACCTGACCTCTTTATTCATTTCCTATCGTATTTATAAGCTCTTCCCACCAATCGTTTTCATTGGCGTGTTTATTGATCAAGGCTTGTACTTTGCTTTATCTCCGGAAGAACCCAGTATTTTTCAAAATCCCTGTCTAATTCTTGGTGACAATGCTTTATCAGCCACGTAAGCGTTCTGTATTATATAGTCATTTCTTAGGATTCCCAATTATTACCCACATTCAATCACGTAATTTTATGTTTGTAGTTTAAAAGTTCAAAACTTATCATATAATAAACCGCCTGGTGTTTATTTGTTTGTTACAGAATGTTGGTTTTCTAAACAAATGTATTCTTTCTAGTCACGTATTTAGTGACGTATTATAATGCGTTTTCTTATACATGCGTTGATATTTTCGACAAAATTATTAAATATCCAGAATGCCAGTTTATCTATATTTACAGATAATGTATTAATATTGGTGCAATTAGTTGCGTTTAAAACCTTATCTTCACTTATACATTATACTTAAAACATATTACACGACGTCCATATTATTATTTTAGTTAAATGGTATTGTATTATTGCAAAATGAACTTCTTTCTTATGCATTAAATCAAATATACTATGTATACAGTGTGCTCGCAATTGGCTTTTTTAAAATAGTCTATTTACTCCTATAATAGATGGAATCATTTGGTTTTCTTAAAGTTAAAGTTATTTATATCTATCCTACGACCCCTATGACTTAATCTACTCTTAAACTACCCTCTTATCATAGCAATATATATGTATGTATATATAAATGTCAAACTTAAAATTTTTTATTATAATATATATATATATATATTGCCGTGGACTCTTCTACTAAAATTCGTGCCCCTCCTGGGCTTTCATATGACAAATTCATAAAAAAACTTCAAAAAAAATTTCTTACCCTCTCTTTAGGACGCCTTCGAATTTCACTGCTCCCCTGGCTAGCTGAGCAATCGGCCTCTTCTTGAATACCTAATTTTACATACATACATCTCTTACACTCACACACCATTAAATGAAATTACCAAAATAATAGGACAATCATACAATCTTTTATTTACACATATTAACAGATAAAATATATTTACACAAGTGTACAAACAGTTTGGTACAATAATTACCAGCTCAATTTATTGAAGATTTTTATAGTCCTTGATTTTTAAAATGATTTTGAACAAATTCGAGTAGATATGAGTAGATGGGCCCCACATGTAACCCTAATTTGACTTCACGCTGGTGTATTGTGAGCTCATTATAACCCAGTTTTGATTGTATATGCTTTTTATCGTAGCATTAATGAAAACAAACCTACCGACCCGTTTACCCTTTACAACACCATTTATAGCTTGAATAAATTTTTAATATTTCCTAAATAACCCTTTTTCAATACCCAAAATTATTAAATTGTCCTGTACATGTATCTTTTTAAACAAGTTTTTAAAACAATAAATATGTCACCAAAAAGTCAACTACACAATCACAAAAATATCCACAAATGTTTATATAAAACAGAAACTTCAAATTTAATACCTGGAGACACCTTCACTCTTCATTACCGTCGGAGATGGCTACCAGAAACTCCTCGTCGTTGTTTCCATCTACTACCTGATTGCCGGAGCTACAGATATCTACCATCTGATATCTCCACTGCCACTTCTGTTCTCCGCAAGATATTCGCTTCG
This sequence comes from Platerodrilus igneus, assembly GCA_036346225.1. Taxonomy (NCBI): domain Eukaryota; kingdom Metazoa; phylum Arthropoda; class Insecta; order Coleoptera; family Lycidae; genus Platerodrilus; species Platerodrilus igneus. The sequence continues at coordinate 13,783,773 of JARFIW010000791.1, forward strand.
TCTCACAGTACCATTCCATACTTGAACGTTCACGCATACAAACTTGATTTCCAGTTCGGTTTAACCCAAATATCATGCATCCATTTAATAATTTTGTCGTAATAGCCGGACCTATTCAGAACTCCATGGAAGTAAAAAGAAAGAGAGCTTTAACATCTTCGCGCGGGTATTTATATTATCATCCAGTCCCTTTATTGGACCCGTTTCATTTGAAAAGCTTATTGTCCAAAGCGGCTTCTTAACATTTTGAACGTAACCGTCTCTAACTTCTGCAAAATTTCTCCCGTTCTACGTGCTGTTTACCTAGAATTCGTGTTCTACCTTCCCGTGTGCGTTCTTTTCGAGAACTGTTGGCTCTCAACCAATGACAAAATTTTCTGTCGTCACAAAGCTCCTCTTAACCGCTCTGCATCTCAGTTCTATGCATGTTTGTTGTCTCGTTTCAAACCCCACTTGAGTTACAGAAAATCAATACTGTCGACGTCCCTCATCAACTCCACGTGTATGCCTTACGTGATTTTCAATCCCAACGCTTTTATATTTGTCTCTATCTGTTGTATATTATCGATTGTTCATTCCACTCACTCCTTAAGATGTTTGTTGCTATAGCTGTTTATACAAATTGACCGTTGAAAACAATTTCTATGGAATTCTATATTAACGTCTGTTCAATATTCTCTGAACGTAACATTTAACAAACAGGTGTTTCTTGTAATTATCGACCGTTTGAAAATAACAGTTTCTCGATTTTCTTCTTCGCCGTATCTGTGTGAATGAACGTTTGGCTTTTAACGAATATATTTGCGTTAGAAATTATGATTAATTATGCGTATCCTTGAGCTTCTATGTTTGAAAGCTTTCTTCCTTGATGTAATTCTTACATTCCAATTATTTAAATATAAAGATACCTTAATACTCGTCCGTTTTTACTATATGAATTAAATTAATTTGGCGCGTAAATAATTTGTTTTTTCTATATACAAGGTTGCTAAAATTTTATTGTCTACACCTATTTACCCATTTAAATCCACAACAATATGTATATATATATATATATATATATATATATATATGTCAAACTTAAAATTTTTTATTATCTTGACGATACTCAGTCATGGATCGAAACGTACATAAAGACAATTTAAAAAACTGTAAGTGGTTTAATACCCAAGAAAAATTGAGAAAAATACAAAACATACCAAAACAAACATACAGTAACTTATTATGTTTTTGTTTATCCCTAGAGAAGCTTATTAGATTAAATAGACTATATAACCTTATTCTGTCCTACGTTTTTATAATTTTAATAGTAAAGATGGGATGGTTCTTTTTTACTATGGTATCGACTTTAGCGAATCCTACCACCTCTCCCCTGATTCAGCATCTACCCATATGTCGAAGTCTGAGATAGGTCGCAAAGTTTCTCTGTGTGCCCAGAAGGAAAGCTAGGAGATATCACACAATTTCTAGTAGTTGCATAGTTGTCCTTATTGCTTGTAGAATTACTAAACAGACAAGTATAAAACTTATTGCCTTATCCTTTAATCCTTGTCTATCACAAAACGTTACTAACAGAGAGCATGTAACAATTTTGCCAATGGGATTTGTGCTTAAACCTTGTTTGTGAGTGGACGTTTCCTGTTTTTTTGTAAAAACCGTTTAAAGCTTAATCGGGAGCAATGTTTCGTACCCTCGAATAGTATACCCCACCACCATCCAACAAATGTTTTAGATTCAACATAATTTAAGCTGCTTCACAATTTTCTTATATATGTTATTTTCACGGACTGTTGCTCCCTTTTCTGGCAGTTTATTAATAAAGTCCGTTTATTTTCTTCCGAATAAGAGCCATATGTGCCAAGTTTACTATCATATTAAGAAAATTTTCTCACATAAATTTTTTCATATAACTTATTCCTCTAAATGCTGTTTGCAGAACTAACATTAACAATACATTCAACAGTTATTCTCGCTGAACAACAACAAAAATTCCCTTTTGAATAGATGGATATTTATTTTCGCATAACGCTAACGTTTTATAAAATACACCAGCTAGTGTAAAATATACGTGCGGTGAAGTAGAAAAAGTCTTTCATTCTAGCATCATTTGAAATCCGGAAACTCGCCATTTTCTTCAAATCACTTCGCTAAGCTAACTGTAAACCCTACCGGAATTTCAAGTAGGGTGGGTTATGCATAAAATGGTTTCAGTGAAATCGCAGTAAAACATCCCATAGTTTAAAGGCAATTCGTGTATTATTTATAAATTCTAATAGCCGTACATCCAACCCCGACAGCATTCCAAATAAAGCAGTATCGCGAATATCGTAGACACGTTGATTCCATTAAGCGTCAAAGTTAATATACTTGAGTTTTTATTGGAATATATCAAATCAGAAGCAGTGAATTCAGAAACGAGAGAAGATTTTGTGTTACCGGGCTTTCAGAAAACCTTTTCGTTTTCAGCGTAAGTGAATTGCGAGATACATTTGATCCTAGCTTAGCTAAAAATAACTCGATCAACCCCCAATATGGGATAGAATATCTATTTGAGGGTTGAACGTTGCATACTCTCAGAATTTTAAAATTGATATTGTAACGCCCAAGAAGCGCATAGTGTAAACACTGATCTTTTGTTGATTTTTCAACTATGGAAATAAACCTTTTATTAATTAATAGAATTAGGATGTTTGTTTTATCTGTTCAGTGGAAACGAGATAACGAAAGTGAAATTAACACATCAAAAGAAGCGTTATAATAAAGAATAATAAAAAACTTCCCCGGTGTATTTAAAATCAGACATAGCCGTGATCTAAAGAGCTTTTCAATTGGCGTAACTCAGCGGTGGCTTTGGACTAATAAAAAACATTAAAGCGGTCATGGTGTGGCTATCCAGGAAAGAATGAATGGCCCACAATTAATTTTGACATTACATTTGATTTTCTAACGCTCCACCCAAAGGTACGAAATTGGCCAGGAAGCAAATTGTGTTTTCCTGGAAATTTTGAATGTTGCTAAAGCCTTGCTGTTCAAAACAAGGTAGGGATCTTTAACGTGTGTGATAACATTCACAACCGGAACTCATATTTTACTTCTCATTCGAAAGAAAGCCGTATTTTTGTGAAAATTGCTACACTAACATTTGCCAAGCGGACCGTTTCGTGATTCGAATCCCGGAACTCTAAGTTCAATAGTCACACGCATACAAACTGAACCACGGAACCGCCTCAATCTTTTTGACACTACATTTAATTTTCTAATGCTCCACCCGAAGGTACTATTTTGGCCAGGAAGCGAGTTTTTTTTACTTGAAAATTTTGAATTTTGTCGAACCCTTGATGTTCCAAGCAAGGAATCTTTAACATGCGTAACAACACTCAAACTCGAGACGTACATTCTACCTCTCGTCCGAACAAGGGCATTTTTTTGTGAAAAATGCTGGCCTATCACTTTACAAGCCAAGACCTTGTCGGGATTCATACTCGGGACCTTGGACATAGTCCTTTTGACAACATTACTAGCAAAAGTTGACCCGAAGGTGACGCTAAGAATACAGTGATATATATCTCTTTGAACAAAAGAATTAAAGAAGCTTCGAACGCCTGCTGAATTTTTATACTTTAGATTTTTCTTTTTAACAAAAATTTTTATTGTTAGAGCATGTTTCTTCCAATTTCTTTTCATTAGGTTACAATCAAACATACCGTTCTTATAAAAATATACCTTTATGTATTCTTGAGTTTCTAACTTAAACAAGATGGAAGAAAAAATGTTGTAGAATTTTATTAGTGTAAAGTGTATAAACTTTTGCTTAGGTTGTATTCCTAGATGCTAAATATTTTAGGTACCTTAGGTAATTGGCTGTGCAAAGATCTATCAAGAGATGTGCGTTATCCGTTTTTAAATTGTGATCTCTGAAAACTTTCGTTCTCATGCTTGTTACGTTCACCTTCCGATGGTGTACTAAACCTTACGTCACTTTGGTTAATTATTCATTTGCATAGATTCTGCTTCCGATACTCAGACACCATCCTGTATATTAGATATTCAAGTACGCTTTACGACAATGTCATTTAAATCTATTTGCTGCAAATTGAAAAGTTTTTCTATAATCTAGATAATCGGTACCTTGTTTTAGGTAATTGTTGGCTTGATACATATCACTATAGCGTATAATTACTTCTTACAATACCCAATCCTAAAGACTCGTTGAAATTATGGATCGTACTTATTTGATAAAACTTGTTTCGAGTTTCTAATCATACCCGTGTGTTGGATATCGCTGGGATTGGATTTAATTCTTGCGAAAAACAATTTCAATTTGATTCTGCAGTTCGTGCTTTTGATATATTTTATGGGTTGCTCGTTTTATCACTACAAGAGCGATGCACATTTGTTGTTGACAGGAAGTGGATATCTGGGGTGCATCGGTAAGTTCTTCCGCGCTTATCAACACTAATAAGATTACTTTTTTAGCTCTTTGACGGAGGCCTAATCATTTTCCTACGTTAGACCAGATCGCTTTTTATAAATGGCCCGATTATTCTTTGACGGAGGCCTTATGATTTTCTTACGTTAGGCCAGATCGCTTTTTATGTATGGCCCGACTAATCTTTGACGTACACTACTGCTCTGGAATGTAGACCGCCGTTACAATTACGATAGCAGCGTGGATGCTACCGATGACCGTGGCGTTGCTGCATTGATCCACATCCAATGGCTTACAAGATATATATCCCGACCCATAGAGGTATGTGACTTGTTTTTTTTTATATATCAAGTGATAAACTTGCATTGACGTACGAGCGAAACACTTTTTTTTTTGTTTAATAAAGACCCACTCTAAAATTAGTTGTGCTAGTGTTCCTTGTTATGCTACAATTTTCTTTTTACTAACAATGTCTATTTTTAAATTTAATAGTTTTTTTGTTACTTAATGCACTTGCTTATATGATAGTTTCAGTTTTTTACTAGATGTATTACCTGTTAGCGACGAAATGTGCACTTTGTAAAATTATTATTTAAATTGTCCATCGAGAAAATTTTTTTAAAAATGGTAACTTTATTTACGTTTTTCTAATTGTTTTAGATAGAAATTTTTATTGTTTCTGTAAATAGAAAAATCGATGGCGATGTATTATTCTTGTATATGTGAATCCTCCCACTCTCCGCGTTTGTAGTTAGTCAGGTCTTTCTAATTTCCCATTATGTTTGTTTCGGCGTGCCTTCGCCTTATTTATGACTTATGACGCCCCTTCCGCTTACGTCTAGGTACGTAGCATAAATGTTTTTAGCGTCCTAACGTGGGACCCGATTGTGTGTTGCTTAACGTTTAGCTTGATTTTGTTTTGCTTAACTTCTGTCCCAATTTTTTTTTCTTTGTACTGTCTAATTTCCTACATTACCCGCTTTTCTCGGTCTAAAGCTGCTTATTTTTTTCTCTTTACGTTCGAACTGGTATTTTTTTTCTTTCGGCTTTTTGATGTCCCTCAATACGAATCGATTTTCTTTATTTCTTGCGTGGGTTCGATTTTCTTAAATTTTGATTTCGTTTTCTTTCTTGATCGCTCAATATCCTTGGTTGGCTCCTTTCAGGTTATCGGAATTGTGTGTTTGCCGATAATTGTAGTTCGTTGAAATCGCTGGCACCCTTTTCCTATTCCTAGTTTCTATTTTGTTGCTCCACTCCTATTGGTGTTCCCGAAGTTTATCCGTCGGATGTGGTTTAAATTGTCCTGTATTCGCAATAATTTTTTTTCTTGAGCTTTTATTGAGTTACAGTTAGCCTTCATTTAGTTACTTTCTACCATTTTTTTTTCTGTTATTTGGATTCAAAATGACTGATTATAAGATAAGAGTGTTTAATAATATCTGCAATAGACTGCAGAGATTGTCAGAAAGCATTACTAACTATTTCACGTGTATGACGACCCTGTTTGAGTGGTATGGATCTTTCAAAGAGGATGATCAATTGTCCATTGTGGTCCGTAACCTTACTCTATTCTATCGTGCCCATTTGCCTACCGTCCGCTCCTTACAAGAATTAAGGAACGAATATCTGAAGTTAGAACCGGAAAAGATTCTGGCCGATAAGCTCGCATCACATGGTCAAGACGAACATACTTTTATTACTGATCCGGATTTTGCTGATCAGTCTACTACAATTGAGAAAAATTCTTTTACTTCACATGACCGAATTGTTAAGATTTCTCCTACACCTACGGGTAGATCAGATACTTCCTCTGTACTTTCTGCTTCTACTCGTCAGGTCATATGCTTTAATTGCAACAAACATGGGCATGTTTTGACACATTGTACTCGTCCTCAAGTACTCCATTGCTACGGTTGTGAACATAAGGGAGTTTCTCGCCGCAACTGTCCAAACTGTCATTCTACTATTAATAACAACCAAGTTTTTTCTGCATCTAACTCTACGTTCTCTTCTGTACCTCATCCAGGTCATCCTGCTACTACTATCAAGACATACCCTTCTTCGGCAAATATAGCTTCGAACAAAATTTCATCCGTTTCTAATTCTACATCCTTTTCTGCACTTCCTCCTGCTCGTCGTACTACCATCACATCATATTCTTTTCAGCTATATGAACCTTCAAATTATAACATTGATTTTTACGGCTATCATGCCCTACTTTTCGAACACCTTCTAATGAGAACCAAATTTCTTCTGTCATGAGCTGCTTGCACGATGATCAAAAAGATCCTACGTTCTTACTTGCAGCCCAGAGTGTGCCTCTACCACCATGGCAACTCATACTTCAAATTAGTGACTTATAGCTAGCTTCTCAAGGATTTATTGCAGATTTCTTAAATGATTCTACTCAGGAAATTCCTGCCGAGTCTGCAATGGCAGATGTAGCTGAAGTAACGATAACTTCTAATAGTTTCCGAGAAGGTCCTGTTGAAATTAGTAAACCGGTATCGTTAATGGCTGTTGCTACTGTTGTATAGAAAACCGTTTCTACTATGACTGAAGTTTTGCCTGTTCCTACTCCAGTGTCTGACATGGAGGAAGTTTTACATGATTCTATTCTTTTATCGGACTTTGATGAAACGTTACCTGCTCTTACTCATTCTTCTAATATTAACGAAATTTTTCCTGATTGTGCTTCTTTATCTAATGCTGAGAAAATTCTACTTGCTTCTGTTTTTTTTATCTAAGGTTGATGAACTTCAAGCTGATGTTCCTGTATCTATTGTTGATGAAGTTCTACAAGGCTCTGTTCCTCCATTTACTGTTGATGGAGATATACTTGCTTTTACTTCGTTTTCCAATGTTGACGAAGTTCCTTTACTTAATGTTGAGGCAGTCTTACCTGATTCTAGTTTTTATCTAATGTTGATGAAGATTTACTTGATTATGTTCCGTTGTCTAAAGTCAAAGAAATTTTATCTGCTTCTGTTCCTTTTCTAACGTAGCTGAAGTGTTCTCTGATTATGTATCCTTCTGTAAGGTTGATTCTCTTACAGCCAATTCTGTTCCTTTTCCTAACATTGATATTCTCACAGCGCAGGACGTTTATTTTTTGACCATTAACCATCTTACAACCAATACCACAAACAAATAAATGGCTTCTTCTATAACGCGTTCTGAGTTACCTAAACAACAACCACCGCTAGTACCTCGACACACGCCAACAACCTTCAGAACCGCGTGCTACAACTACTACATCCCCGGGAAATCCTGTTTGGCGGAAAAAGGCCGGCTACCTATTACCTACTGCTCTAGTCACTCAACCCACAAAACCGGCTAACGAGGGAAATAATAGGCAGAAATTACTCTATGTTGATTCATAACCTGAAGATGTATGTCGGCGAAAACCTAATGTTCTTGATCTTCGTTTTTCTGCTGACAGCGCAAACGTCTTAAGTTCAATACCTAGTCCTCGCGTCCCAGATTCTTATGCCGATTTTGCTCTCCTTAGGATTTGATTTTTGGACTTTACAATTCCTTTATTTACTTTCATGTTTTGCAGGGTTTTCTTTCTTTTTCTTTCACCCCCAACCCCTTTTGGGTCCGGGAATACATTAGTCTCACGGTACGACCTGCCTGTCGCAAGAGGCGACTAAAGCGGTCCAACACATATACACACACTTCATACACACACACACACACACATTTCTGTTTGGTTCTCCTTTCTTTCGTTCTCGTCTTGTATCCCAACCCCCTGTGGGTCCGGGAATAGAATAATCCCACTGTACGACCTGCCTGTCGTAAGATACGACCAAAGCGGTCCAACACATATACACATATACACTCTCGCATACTCATACATAACTACACTGGGATTCTGTTTTATTTTTTTTTGTGCTATTCTTAGTGTGGTTCTTGTACTTGTTGCTTAGAGTTGTTCTTTTTGGTTTTTTTTTTCTTCTCGTTCCTTTCGCTCTACATTCCTCTCCTTTTTCCAGTGAATGGTCTTACTTTCTATCGGTCTTCGTGCTGGCTTGGTTAGATTTTCGATCAACTTCCTGTGGTAGGTGTTTTGTAGTCTATTTTTTTCCGTTCTTCGGAAGCCATGAATTAGTCGACTTTTAGACATAAGTTAAATATTCTTTTCTTCGGTTCATCATTTGATGCGACTTTTTGGTACCACAGCTTGAAGAACTTTAATTTTTTTTTATCCAGCATTCTTGTTGTTCCCTGGCTTGCTTTGAGGCTTGACAGTCATTGTCTCGTTTTGCTTGTACTGTTGGTTTTCTTCCTCGCTTCTTTTCTTTACTTTTGGTTTCTCTCTCAAGAACCAATTGTCTTTTGAGGTTGAAGACTGCACTGTTTCTTTTCGGAAGAAGCATCCGTCCTTTGACGACTTTGTTAGTATTGACGCCGTTCTACCTTTGCCCTCGCTCATTGCTACTACCCACCTATCATTCCCTGTGGTTCTCTTCACTTTTGGCGTTGTCCGGTCCCTTGGTTCTTCGAGCAGGATGAAGATCCTTTTTGTTGATTTTTGAGTGTTTAATTGTAGTTTTCTTAAGCGAGTTAAGTTAGTGTGTTACGTTTTTTTTTTCGTGACAGCCACGCTAGGCGCCAAATTTATGCTACGTAACACAAAGAAAGTCAAAGAAATGACCGGGCTCAATCGGTGAGTAGGGGGGGTTGTAGAAAGCAGACTGACCTATAATGTATGCGGCGGTAAGGAGTTAGTAACAGTACCTGCAATAAAAGAAATTAGAATAGCAAACCTGCAATAAAAAAAAGATTAGTCCTGCAAACCTGAAATAAAGAAAAAGTATAGCAGCAATGCATAGTCTAAGTTAGTCAGTACTTGGTAGAATGTAAAAAAAACTGTTTAGATAATCTATATAATATAACAACTGTAAAAGCAATACAAAAATTTTTAGTACAAAGTGAGGTAATATTGGGGAGTAGCAGAAACGTTTCCTCACACACCAATTAAACATAAATCAGATAAAATGTTGACAAAAGATAAATAGATAAGACACAATTGGTATGAGTAATTCAGTAGTATTGATTTTTCTTTCTTTCTTTTTTTTCTATGTTTTAAAATAGCATGCAAGTCTATTGTAAAAGGTATCAGAACGACAAAGATATGGTAAAGCAACGGATAGATATTTAAAGTAATAACCAGTAGGAAATAGTTCAACTTACAAAAGTCCTTCAGCAACGCTTCCTTGCAACGGAAGTGTGGGATTCAACGATGTCCTGCACTAACGAAGCACTTCACCCTTGACTGTGAGGGTGTTGATGGAACTTATCACACGTTACACTAATCACACCTACGTATTTCACTGGGGTTAGCAGCAGACAATATCACGCGTCGGAACTATGTAGCCTTGATAAATTCTATTTCCTAAGACAATAATTTCGAAATATTCTGTAGCACTAGTTTAATTTCAACTGGGACCAGATGTATATTATTTTCATAAACATCCCAATAAGCAGTGAGAAACTTCAGACAATACCTTTGTAAGCCGGTAATCTGTTATATTTCGCAAATAACGAAATTTGCGCAAGCACTGGTCTATTTTAGGACCGCAAAACTAGATCGCACACACCGTTTAAATATCAAAAGACAAAACAACTAAAAAGAACCATAATGGGTCAAGCACGTGTATCACTAAAACAAGTCCGTCAAATGTTCCTTAAAACATTTATCTCACAAGAAAAACAACTAAAACAATTAGTAAGACACGCGTAAGCAATAAAACCGTCCGCCAAATGTTCCGTGAAGCACACGTGCCTCGAGTTTAACAAGCTCTACTACTTTTACTTTCGACAGAAAATCAACTAAAAAAAAACACGGCGTGCTTGTTTATGAACAATACCAGAATTGATACCGCAGTAATTCTCACTATTCTCAAAGCAGAAAGAAGCAGTATTTTTAACGTACTTACTATATCGGAACACAGAACAGAACTCGTACTACTACAGTTAATATATCACTTTATTTCACAGCAACAAGGAAAACGTATTTTTAAAGTAATTAATGTATAGGAACAAAGAACCAAACGACAACTGCCCATCTGTAGATATCAAATCCTTGTTATTACAACCGCTTATCGCCTATCAACTCGACTCGTATATCCACATTAGGAACTAAATTTATACGACGGCCAGACAAGAACGATGCAATCTATAATCAATTACAAGCTGTTTAACCTTTACTCCTTTTTAATTTATTTATTAATGAGAAATTCATCTTCAAATTATCTACTTTTAAAGTAATACGCACGCGTTAAATTGCATACAATTCTGAAAACTATGCGGAAGTAATTACTTTATACAAACAGCGATCCACTCATTATAAATAAAATATAGAAATAGTAAGTGCAGAAAGGTATTTACTAGTTGAGAAAAAGCGTAAAATGTTAAACTTAATAAAAATGCACGTTACAAGTGTGTATTGGTCTTTTGAGCCGGATGTGGGTTATTTTTTGTTCGTTTTTGCTTTTACTTGAGTTTTCTCAAACGAATTTTTTTGTTTTTGCTTTTTGTTGGTACTGTACTGCCTGCTTCGTTGCTTTTGTTTTCCTACCCCGACCTTTTAATTCTGCGAAGAGATTTGTTACGTTCACCTTCCGATGGTGTGTTAAACCTTGCGCCATTTTGGTTAATTATTCATTCGCATAGATTCTGCTTCTGATCAGACATTCCTACAACAAGTACGCTTTACTACAATGTTATTTAAATCTATTTGCTGCAAAATGAAAAGTTCTTCTATAATCTAAATAGTCGATGTCTTGTTTTAGGTATCCGTTTGCTTGATACATATCACTATAGCGTATAATTACTTCTTATAATACGCAATCCTAAAAACTCGTTGAAATAATGGATCGTACTTATTTGATAAAGCTTGTTTTGAGCTTTTAGTCACACTTGTGTGTTGGATAACGCAGGGATTGGATTTAATTCTTGCAAAGAATAATTTCAGTTTGATTCTGCAGATCGTTCTTTTGATATATTTTCTGAGTTGCTCGTTTTATCACTACAAGGGCGATGCATATTTATTGTTGACAAGAAGTGGATATCTGGGGTGCATCGGTAAGTTCTTTCGCGCTTATTAACACTAATAAGATTCCTCTTTTAGCTTTGACGGAGGCCTAATGATTTTCCTACGTTAGGCCAGATCGCTCTTTATGAATGGCCCTACTATTCCTTGATGGAGGCCTAATGATTTTTCTACGTTAGGCCAGATCGCTTTTTATGAATAATCTACGCAATCCTTGTTAACAAGTACAGAACAGAAACATCTCCTATGTGAGTCACAAAAATTCTCTTTAAAACTCCCTGAATAATTTACCTATCCTTTCATTACCCCGCTTGTCAATTTAGTTGGCTAACGACACTGGGTAGAAAACGTTGTAAAAGGTTCAAATACCTCAAGCTCTAACCTCAAAACTGCTGGAATAAATTATCTCCTTGACAAATAATTTTTTTTAATAAAGATAAAATTTTATCCAACTTTAATTTACCGTATGATTGTCAAATATCCTGTTAGGTTACAAAAAAAAATTATACTTGCAATTGGTATTGCCAAATAGCGCGTATAAAAACATAATTTCCATTGTAATTAACCTAGCTGTTGTTATCTCTCTCTTAAGGCTATCAAACTCGTTATCTCGATTTCATGGCTTTTCCGATAGCAGCTCTTCATCAAATTGGGGTGTTTATTCATTAATACAAAATAATTAGCTCATTTAATAGCTTTTAGAACATTTCTAGTAAAAATGACGTACGTTTTTATTAAATAACATAAATGCTCGAACTTTCTAGACTACTAAAACTTGTTTTACGTGTTTTTTGAAAGAATATGTAAACACACAAAATATGCTTTGCTTTATAAATTCCTACAATTCATATTTTTAAATGCGTTCTATGGTAAATGCAATAAAAACTTATTACAAGGTATTTTCAGGAAAATAGAATAATTATTTTCACACGGTTGAAAATAAAAAATTTAGGCTTCGTTTTTATGTTTACTTTAAAATGAAAACTAGCTTTATAGTATCTCAGGAGTAATTATTTACGTACAGCTATAATGAATTGACATTATCAGTGATTTTTTTGTGTGTGGTTACCTATCTCATGCTGCTGATTAAGAATTTGCTTTCCTGGTAGCTGTGTGTGAATTTACCCGTGACCATATTTTCGCACTTGATAATCAGTTAATAATTTTAATAATTTTTGATGATAAGAAAACTGAGCAATAATCCACGTAACAATATTTTAACATTTCGGATGCAGAATAAAAAACTCCGTCCAGAAATATTAGCATACTTTTTCATTCTTCAGAACGTATTATAGAAAGTAATAAAAGCTACCTATAGATGTTTTTAAAAACTATATAAAATTTATTGACGTTACAAAAAATGTTCAAATTGTGCTCCGTTTATGACTTGACAATGGTATAATCGATCAGTGAACTCTTAGTGAATTCTGTATCATTTGTTTCGTGATACGATTAAATTCTTTAACTATTCGTTTCTCTAATTCTTGTAGATTAATTGATCGATATTAATACACACGGTATTCCAAGTGAGCCCACAAGGAAAAATAAGTGGAAACGAATCTGGAAAACGAACTTGCCATTGAATTGGTCCTCTGCGCCTAATCCAGTGTGCACCAAATATTTCGTTTGCGGGCGAAATGTGGGTGCTTTTATTAATTTGGTGGTTCGGATGAATATAATTAAATAAAGTGCGAACCTTTGCAAAAGAACGTTAACGATCACCATGCATACGCATTAATAATATGCCAATCCGCTCACTCTGTTAATTTCGTTGCCATTTTCAAAGTGTTTAATAAACCAATTACAAAAATAGTAACAACAATAATTTGTGAAACAATTGCAATTTGACAGGTTCCAGTAAAACCATTTGTTCTCAAGACATCTTGATTTTACGTTATGGGTAGTTTTTATTATTTTTTGTAATGCGTTCTTAAAAATGAGAAAATATATTAAAAATACTGAAAACACTTTCTTATTCTGTACTCGAAAATGTAAAAATATAATAAGAGTTTCATTTTAAAAAGAAAGTGATAAACATTTCTGCTTAAACAGGAAGTGACAAAAAATTGAAAATGGCATAAATAAATTCAATAATTTTAACCACATATCCATACTAAATTTATAAAAAAAATGCACTTCAAATAAAAAAATTATTTGATAATTCCGGGCCTTTATACTAATCCGGTATGTACGAGTAAAATCTTCGGGTTTATAGCTTCACCTAATAGTAAGTAGACTAATTGTTTACAGCTTTATGACGTGTACTTTAAATATTGGGATATTAGTTACAACTACTGAAACCTGCAGCAACATCGAAATATAATTGCTGCCAAATCAAACGAAAAACTAGTGCTTTATATGCTAATGCACATGATTAAATCTTTAATGGCGTTCAGCATTCAAAACAAATGGGCTCTATTTTAAATTTCATTTGCAAATCGCACTTGAAGTATAAACTACGCGATATAATTTATGACTACATCCACCATCTGTACTATTGATTTTACAGCATCACCCTGTTCACATTTCTATTAACTAGACCAATTCGCAAAACGGTTGTAATGCAAGATTTATTATGTAGCGCTGATTTATGAACAATTATATTTGTTAAGCTAACTGGCTCAACAATGAGATTAACGATTCTAGTTCAACAATGTCAAATGTCCATATTAATATTTTAATATCGCGACTTAAAATAGCTTGAACATTTACAGATTTTCAATTCTGTATAAATTTTTATTCAAATTTTCTTGTTTAAACTCCTTAAATATTGGAAGCGGTATCGGTTAAACATGTAAGCTAAACCTTCTGCTATGATCTCTTACGGGTAAAAGTGATGTTAGGTTACAAATTTCGATTTGCCCAGAAGGGGCGGAAACCCCGTAACAATTTTAAGGGTGCACTGAATAATTAAGGTGGTGCGAGTGTCGGCTGCTATGGAAAAAAATGACAAATATAATAAAAATGAACATGTAAAATGATCTAACTACAAAACTACTCTACAAAGACCACTTACCTAGAAAGACTTTTCCGTTTGTTACAAGTAAAGTGCGCCAAACCGTCTTATCCCAGCAAGTCCTTCAATATTTTCGCTACCCGGAAGGCTGTTGTTCCGGATAAGTTTTCTTGTTTTCGGTTTTCTAAATATTACCACCTTTCTCTATAATATGTTAAAAACGCTCATTAACTTTTTGTTCAATTGAAAAAAATTTTCAAAATAACGGAAGTTACATATCCCCAAAATTAGGGTATCTAGGTAATATCAAATGGAATTATTAAATCTTAAGTTAGACTGTTATAATGTATAAATTGGAGGATATATTACAAAAGGTAAATGAAAGTTCACAAACCAGACATGAAAACGGATGTGAATACTTTGTATTCCAGACGTAACATGAAACTGCAGGTGCAGGTCACAGTAGACAATAAGACGGCAATTATTAGAATTAAGATTATTAAAATGTCATCATCATCATTTTGTTTTCGACCTTACTTAAGGTCGGTTTGACGCAGCTATAACTTCTTTTCTATTCTGTGCTAATCTAAAAAGCTCTACATACCCTTCACAACCTAAATTTCTAATAATTTGACTAATATAGTTTGGTCTAGGTCTTCCTATATCCTTCTATCTTTTTTCTATCCACCAGGCTCTACATAGATATTAGCAACCTGATGTTTGTTAAAGAACTCTAACATGGTTACATGATTACCATTTATAAGGAAATAAAATATAACCTGGTTATCCGCTTCAAAAAGCAAAAGTGTTAAATTATATGTTATGGTAAGGCTTAAGCAACGAAACGCTACCAACATGCCAGACCGCTAACTAATTGTGAGTTATGTCCTGGTAACATTTAGTTACCTGATTTTTTTTTTGTTTTGTTTTCGAACTTACTTAAAGTCGGTTTGACAGAGCTCTAAATTCTTGTCTATTCTGAGCTAGTCTAAAAAGGTCTGCATACCCTTCACAACCTAGATCTCTAATAATTTGACTAATATAGCTTTGTCTAGGCCTTCCTACTCTATTTTTATTTGGTAGTCTATAATCTAAAACTTTACTAAATAGTCCCTCATGTCTTAACTGGTGCCCTACCATTTTATCTCTCCCGACCTTCAATTGTTTCCACATACAGGGTTCCTCACCTATCCTTCTATAAACTTCCTCGTTTGTTACTCTATCTGTCCAACTAATCCTTAACATTCTCCTATAACACCAAGTTTCAAAAGCTTCTATCTTTTTCTTATCTACTTCTTTAATTGTCCAAGTCTCACTACCGTATAGTAGAACTCTCCATACGTACGACTTTAAGAAACTTTTTCTATTATCTAAACTAATACTATTAGCTATTAGTAAGTTTTTCTTTTTTAAAAACATTTTTCTAGCTTGAACTATTCTAGCTACTATATCCCTTCTGCTACGTCCATCCTTTGTAATTATACTACCTAAATAGCAAAATTCATCTACCTCCTGTAACTCGGTATTACCTATTTTGAATTTTGGTTTAGAACTAGGCTGTAACTCACTTGTCATTATCTTTGTCTTTACTGAGTTAATTCTCATACTATAGTTACTCTGTAGTATCTCATCTAAAATATCTCCTAACTCTTTTCTAGACTCTGTTATAATGGCTATATCATCTGCAAAACGTAACATGTCTACTTTCTGTCCCTGTACACTAATACCTATCTCTTTTCTCTCTCTAGCTAAGTTTAAAGCTTCCTCAATATAAACATTAAAAATCAAGGGAGACAGTATACAACCCTGTCTAACACCATTTCTAATCTTAGCTTCCTTTTCTATTTCATCAAATCTAATTACTACGCTTTGGTTTTTATATAGACTGTAAATAATTTTTCTATCCCTATGAGAGATTCCTATTTTTTGCAAAACCCTGAACATAGCAATCCAATTAACCCTATCAAATGCTTTTTCTAAATCTACAAACGCAAAATGAGTCTTTTTATTTTTTGTAACTTTTTTTCGATAATTACCCTAATCATTAGTATCGGTTCTCTAGTCCCTCTGTATTTACGAAAACCATATTGGTCTTCGCCTAAATAATTCTCAGTCAAAGCTTCTACTCTATTTTTAATTATTGTTGTTAGTATTTTGGAAGCATGAGAAGTTAAACTAACCGTTTTAAAATTCTCACACCTATCAGCTCCTGACTTTTTTGGGATTGGGATAATAATATTTTTTTCGAAATCTATTGGAACCTCACCTGTGTCATATATTACTTTTACTAGTTCATATAATCTATCTAAAGTTTTCTGACTAGCATATTTTGATAATTCTGCGGGAATATCGTCTATCCCTGGCGCTTTATTTAGTTTAAGATTCCGAACAGCTCTATCAAATTCCTCTCTTAATATTGAGAACCGTATTTCTACATCCTCTTCTTGGTCGTTCTCTAACTCATCTATATCGTCTCCCTTATATAAATCTTCTAAATATCTTTTCCATCTATCTGCTACCTCAACTTTATTTATTAGAAGCTCATTATTCTCGTCTCTAATACCATTATATTTTTTCCTATCTTCCCCAATAAACCTTTTAACTGCCCTGTAAGCCCTGTCTGTCTTACCTACTCTCAAATCATCTTGTATTCCCTTACAATTCTCCTCCATCCATTTATTTCTAGCTTTTCTACACTCATGTACTATCTTATTTCAAACTGTATTATATTTTTGCTTACTTTCACTATCCACTTCTCTGAAAGGTTTAAGCTTTCTTCTATTCTCTATTAAATCTAATATCTCCTTTGTTACTCAGGGTTTTCTCGCTTCTATTTTTTTCTTACCTATAGTCTGTGTTGCTGTATCATGTACAGTCAGTTTTATTTCTTTCCATCTATTTTCTACATTCCTCCTACAGCTATCTCTTTGCTCTTATTATCTAATACTTGTTTATATTCCTCTTTTACCCTACTATCATTAAGCTTACCTAGATCCCATCCCTCTCTTTAACTTTTCTCAATTTTTGAATTTTAGTTTACACTTCATTTTAACTAAGTTATGATCGCCATCTATGTCAACCCCTGGATAACTACGACAGTTTTTAACTTGGTTTCTAAATCTTTGTTTAACTAAAATATAATCTATTTGGTATCTAGCCCTATCACCTGGCGCTTTCCAGGTATATCTTCTCCTAACATGTTGTTCGAATAGGGCGTTTACAGTTACTAATCTATGTTCCTGGCAAAACTCAACTAATCTTTCTCCTCTATCATTTCGTCTGCCATACCCAAATTTTCCTACCATTTTTCTCTCACTACCTTCTCCCACTGACGCATTAAAATCGCCCATAACTATTAAATTCTCATCTCCTTTTACTTTTCTCACTATACTATTTATATCCTCGTATACCTTTTCTACTTCCTCATCCTCGTACTGAGTTGTTGGCATGTAAACCTGTACTAAAACAGTGTCTGTGGGTTTTGTACTCAATCTAATCATAATTATTCTATCACTAAATTGTAAGTACTGTTTAACTTTATGCCCTAATCTTTTACCTAACACTATTCCTACGCCTGCCTGTCCATTAGTTGAAGAAGTTGTAATTATTCTATAATTATCTTTCCAAAAGTCATTACTATCTGGCCATCTCACCTCACTAATACCTAAAATGTCCAGCTTTTCCTTTCTCATTTTGACTAATAAATTCGTGAACTTATCTACTCTAAGTAATGACCTAACATTCCAAGTCCCAATCACTAAATCGAATTGTTGTTTTATATTCTTATGATAACGAGCCCCAAGTACCCCCTCCCGGAGATCCGAATGAGAGAGTATTTTACCTCCGGACAAGAATTTTACTTGTGAGCTCTCCATCATATGTATTTCGTGTTTTAGGTCACGCACACCTGGGAAATATTGTGGTAGGCTCCCATATCTTTCCACAACGCAGTTTTTAAAGATTTTAGCAGAAAGCCGTATCCGTCACGGCCAACCCGCAACAAGCTTGTAAATTATTGAGGATCGCCCGAGACCAACCGACCCTCCTCCAATATCTTTTAGCCAGCAAGGCTGCTTACCCTTGCTGCGCCTTTTAATCGCCTTTTACGATAAGCAGGCTTACTATAGTAGTATTCTTTATCCCTTACTATAGGGATTATTAAAATGTAATAATTTGTATTGTATAAAGAAATAGCAGACATGAACTCTGCAGTTTCCACAAGCAATGTGAGGGGCAGGGATGGCATAAATACCCTCAAGAGCCCAAGATGGCCAGTCAGTCTCGAGCTTCACTAATTTTACGTTGTTGGTTGTTCAAGTTACTCAATTAGTTTTAATTAATTAGTTTAGTATTTAGTAACTTTGATTATTTTTGAAACCAAGTCGTTAATGAATATGCGTTGTTACTGAAAGGCGCAAGGGTAATTAACGAGAATTTCCTGTTGAAGTAAAAAACCCGATGTTAGTTTAGATGGAAAACGGCTCATGGATAAGGAAACCTCCAATGTCTACGCGGCTAGTAGAGTGATTTGCTCTGGGTCGATAAGAGTTTGGGTCAGGGTTGAAATACGACCAAAAAATTAGTAAATATGGCGCCACCGAATTTTTGAATACAATGAAGGGCTAACCCCAGTCCTTTTGTATAAGGCGAATGCGGAAACCTAAACCCAATACCGCTGTACAAAATATATTACATGAACATAACTCTTACAAGATGCCTATCTTCCTGCTCGATATTGCTTGATAAAGATGCACTGCAACTCCTTTAATCAAACTAAACCAATACTAGCACAGTTTGTGCAGTCTGTTAATTACTAAGAATCAAATCTCACTCATTCCAAATAATAATCATAGATGTGACCAAAATGAGTTTCTATTTTTCTAGTTACCAATAGAAAAATGTATACAATGATTTCTTTAACAAGATTAAAATCATAAAAAATCTATTCTATTAGTTATCAGTTAGAAAAAATATATATCTATATACACAATAATCTTCTCAACACATGTATGTCACAAAAATTAGATAGTGTTGTTATTTTTTACATCATAAATGATTATTCTTAGTAATATTTAAACTTGATTTTGTAAAATGACTAGTGATATAATAACAAGATTTTAATTAGTTTGGGTAGTACTACGATAGCCTTCACATTTAAACCTGAAATTCAAAATATCATAGTTATTAAATATTGTTGTATAAAATGAAATAAATTAATTATCTGAACTTGGATAATTTTATATTCCCAACATGGTAGTTTAAATTTGTTACTTTTAAAACTTAACCCTTAATATAAATACTGCCCTTTGTAATCTTTTCATAAGGTTCTCTTCATAAAGAAGAATGATATCCAAAAGTCAAACAACATAGCGAAACTTGAAAATTTCCAAGTCGAACAATACAAAAATACTTACCTGTTTGATATCTCTAATGTCGTCACAACTTAAACGTACGTACTGAACAATAACATACCAGATGGATTACTTCACGATAATATATCTGCAATGCACCTAAACCATTTCCGGAACATTTAAAGAAAATTGAAGTTTTCTTATAACATCCTGAATCATGTTGCAATTCTCCAAAATCACGTAATTTAAATAATCATTTTAAATTTAACAAACAAGCTTCCACGTGTATCCACGTTACCTAACTGCATGAAATTCAGATGTCAACATTTTTACATCTTGCTTAGTACACCCACTCTCGGAAAAGCGTCGACAGGAAATGCACTAACAAAGACGTTTTCACGCTTGTTTCTTAATCTTTTTCTTCACACGGCACCAAGCATAACCGCTTAGAGCCATGTTGCTTATCTCAAAACGACTGTCCTGACCAACAGCCCAGGTGAAAGTACACGTATCCTGATGTATTCAATCGCTTGACAACAGTTATAACGATCTTTATAATTATCGACGGAGGGAGGTCTTACAATGACACTTCTAAATGTTATTTTCTGTCACCGCACAACTTGAAACTATGTTCCCAGTTTTGAAGCCTACGATAGGTTAAAACAACAGGTAGTAATGACAAGGGGTTAACAGAATCGTAAATTTATTATTACCTTAAAATGTGCAAATATATTAGGCTTGAACTAACCTTCTATTAAAATAATAACGCAAATATTCATCAAAATACTGCCGGAAAATAAACTTGCTACAACGTACCAATAAATTAAAATTAATATTGTAATTTCTGTTTTAAATGAATTGATAGAAAAGTTTTTTGGAAGAAGCCTTTTTAAAAAGCCGTTCCAAAGGGCCCAAAACCTATCTCGGGTCTCTTCCAAATACGTCTATATCTCTGGGGTAGCTGGACATCTTTCCAAAATTATCTATATGATGAAAAACTCAAAATATAGTTCCGCCTAAGTTTAAGCTCTGTTAACAATAAATTCCGTAAATACAAATGCGCGTACATTGACCTAAACAAATCTAATATAACATCCAACCAACTAAATATTATAAAGAAAATGCTTAAAGAAACGGTAGTCCTTTTTAAAAACATCAAACTTTCATTTATAATTAAAAATATATTCCATAAATAAAGCTTGCCTTTAAAATTAATCCGCACCGTGCTTAACGTTATAAAGGTTTTAAGCTCCCTTTCCGATATTAATATGTTTAATTTTAAACATAACTTGTGTTCCTATATCTTGGTCCAAAATAATAATAGTCTAACGGAATATTAATCGACTATCAAATAACTACGAACCAATTACAACTTATACATACAATTCTACATTCACATATTCATAAATCATAAATAAAAAAAGGCCAAACCTTACTCATAGTTAATGTCTACTTCCTTTCTGGTAGATCTTTCTAAATCATGTCGGCAGTGCTATGCCCTTAAAGAAATGTGTATACAATGCTGGGATGAAGATGGATCAAAACACAATTTTATAACTATTGTGAAAGATTTTGATATAAATGAATGGCGATACAGGAAAAATTTCACCAAGTATATAAATATTGAAAAAGACTTAAATGATTAGTTAATATCTAGAGTGTAAAAATGACTGACGTTCAGACTTACTGCAAATAAACGCAGACTTCAGAAGATACAAGATACTGTGAGAAAAAAATTGTGGAACATAAAAGGTTATACCACTTCACAGCAAAAATTTAAACAATCGCATAAACAATTACTGAAGCCTTTGCAAGTTACCGTTACTCAGTTACAAATCATTGCAGAAAAAATACCTAAACCTATCAAAAAGATTAAAGTCGAAGACACGGACGTATACCTTTAAAGAAAATTAAACAACCTATGCTGGAGGAACTCATACATATTTATTATGCACATGTGTTGACTCGAGATTAAGACAAAAATATAGACAAATCGGTTTATGATGTAAAGTATAACCCGCGACCCAGAGGCATAGTTTGGGAAAAAGTGTGTAGGAAATTGATGCAGAAAACAGTGACATAACCTTAAATAATAGTATTTATCCTGGTACTAGAGGTCTAACGAAGGGTAATAATAATTTTTAGAGTCTTTAACATTTTCCTAAGGAATGTAATAAATTAGTTCAAGGAATACATTCCCTACCTGATGTTCGGGTACAATCGGTACATATCCGAATAAGAGTAGCTTATATAAAGGGACTATTTGCGCAGAAGTTATTATTTGTCGATTGTACACTTTAGAGAAACGATTAGACAAATTTGTATAAAGACTTTGGGGAGGTTATTCAAAGTTTTAGCAATGCTCTACGAGTAAAAAAAGCAGAATGCGGGCAACGGTTTTCGATAGAAGAAAAAACAATGTCTTATGTGTTAGTCATACGAGAAAGCAATACAGCACTGTACTGCTGTGTCAGTATTGCTCGGGGATTTTGATGATTTTATGGAAATACTCTAGAACATGTGGTTTATAAAAGTTTTGCCAGATATTCAGATGGAGTATATGCTAAATTGTTAGCTTTAAGGTAAAAATTTATATACTATGGGTACTGTATCAAGACATGTCTGTAAAATTTGGTTATGATAGTGACCGCACCTTCGTGAACGCTAAACTAATGGAAAAGTAGTGTTTCTTTACATATTCCAATGTTCACCGTTTGTTGAATACTATTCGTATCAGATATTGTATCAACATTTCTTAAACGCAAACAATCAGCAAGTATGTTTCTATTGTTATTATAATGAGTTCAACTGCAAAGACAATAGCGTAAAGTCTGTGATTTTACACCCCTGTTTATAGTAAACAAGTCCATCGAAAACGACCATAACCACCTCAACTACTATCATAAGAAATGAATGATGTAAATTAGGAAATTATGCTTATACATATTAGATTTGTTATAAAATATAAAGTATACATTACTATTGTTCAATTGTTCAAATTTCCACAAAACTGAAATGAGTATCTAAGTTCTTATGAAAGGAACTATAACAAAGATGTGTATTTATTAAAAGGGTACTATAAACGTTTTACAAAATTATTAATTAGAATCGTTTTGTTTAAAACTATCACATAATTTTATTTACAGCTATTAATATCTGTAGTTGAAGTACGACAATTTAGAAAGGTATAAGAGAATTAACCGTAAAACGCAGGATTATATTGACCGAAATTTCCGTAAAATCTTTAGTGTGAAATTTATACATCGCCCGTAAATGCGTGGAATGGAAATATGTTGTGCTGTTACATATACTCAACTAGTCTACAAATACTGTTTTCAAACAATCTTGGATAGGTTTTTATAAATTCGTATAACATGGCCCCAATATCAGTATTACTGTATTTGCTTTTAATTATATCATGTGCAAAAATCTGTAAAACATCATTCCTATTATACCTTTCTATTGCTACATTTAACAGAAACAGCTCTTTATTAGGAGTACCGTTTTGCGTTAGTTCTCTTAAAGTATTAGCGTAGTCGAGAACGATCTGAGATATCCCTAACAGGTGTTCTAAAGTTCCTTTGGTAATAACATATAATTCTCATAAAATGTCACCATCTTTACTAAACAATTCGTATTTAAATAACAACGCAAGTCGTCAAATTTGCATATCTAATTTCGCACACCAGTTTCCATAGTGCGTATAATATATGAAAGATTTGATATAAACTTTCTAAATACATTGAGGGATACATTAAGTACGGTCTGGGAAATGATGTCAACAAATCTGAAAGTTATTTTATAATTGTCGAACGGGTTAAAGCTTACAATTGTGATTTTGGAAGAAGATATTGTTATGGCGTATGGTTTTCCAAATAGCAAATTGGTTCGCTCTAACTGCGTTTATACGTTCTTCAAACACTGCGGTCGATTGCTTTTCCAAGTCCTTAATTTGCTCCCACCCATCGTCTGTAATTTTTAGTTCCTCCTGGAAATAAACCATCTCGATGTGCTTCTCCTTGTGTTTATTTACGGCGTCACCTCCAGTAAAGACGCTTCCACACACACTGCATGAGATACTTAACATGTTCATTCTAGAAAAAAAAAATTTGCGAGGCATGTACGGCTCACAGCCAAACTTACGAATATTCTATTATAAAATATAGTTCACACTTACAATAAAAATTGAATTTAAGTCGTAGTTATTTTTATTAACAACAACTTTCGTCATTTGTAAAATTTCGACTTTAAAGTCGAATAACTCTAAAAGTAAATGAGATATAGAATAGTGTATAGCATATTCGTAATCAGCGTAAAAACTGAATAAGATTCATACATTATATATATATATATATATATATATATATTATAAAACAACACAAACCCTGCGACGGACGACGGCGGCGACGACGGTGACGGCGGCGAAAATGGCGGCGAACAGACATTGAGATCCCATTAACCAAACTAAGTGTGGTTGATAATGATTAACAGTTTTTGAATTATACATGTAAATATTAATTTTTTTCAACATTTACAAGTTAAAATTCAAACTAAGACTAACTTTTCTATGTCGATAGTCCTCACACAGTAAATATTTCGAAAAAATATATTATTATAAATGATGTCTTGCAGGTAATGTTGCTTAATGACAATAGAAAATCGCACTTTAAACATGCAAGTTTTAAAAATATTGTCTGACTCCAAAATTTTCAAAAGTGTAAAATTCTGCAGAACTATTACACTTTGAACGATTTCGTGTTTTTCAAAAATAAATTCACCCAATTTAAATCAAATTATTAGAATGCGTATTCCCATAGATTAACTAGAATTGTAGGAAAGTACCTTTCACAATTAATAGTCAGAAGTCATTAACATAGCAATACAAGGTTAAGGATCATATATTTCAGTAAATTTATTTAGAAAATACATCTTATTTTGAACTACATTTAAAATAGATTATCGAACTACTTTCTAACCCAACGCGCAGAATTAATATATATTTAACCTTTTGCTTTAATTATGTGTATGTAGATGCACCAATCGAAAATTTCAACAATCCTGGATATTAATAAAGAATCAACCATCGACAAGAACGCAACACCATGGCTTACGTTCTGGATATTCAAGGTTTCAAATTCCAAAGCAGTCAGTTATTTATATAGGAAGTAGCTATTTTGGATGTGAGGAGTAATAAATTGTGGCACGGAATATTGGCCCTGCCTTTAGAGTCCACCCATTTGAACGAAAATTTCAAGAAACATAATACATGGGTGCAGAAAGATCTACATGGACTTAGTTGGGAAAACCAGTCGACCAGCTGGCTGTCGTCATTACACTTAAGTTCATATTTAAAAGAGATAATTCTATCGCATACCAGAGTGTATGTGAAGGGTACACAAAAACGAAATATCGTATCCAGATATTAACAGCACAACCATATTGAAAATATTGAAGAATTTAACATTCCGAATTTGAAAACGTTAAGGATGGGCCATGGAGGATTTGGTCAATGTCTTATGCACATGGAGAACCATTTAGCATGTGCCAAACAAAATGTTTTACTTATTCAGAATGTATTGTAATATGTATTTAAGTTTAATAAATTTTTTGTTTACTTGGTTTCATTATATAAAATTCTACGAAAACATGAATATTGATAATAGACCGTTCGTATATGAGTAAGTGCATTATTATTATTATTACAGTTTCATATAAAAATTAAATTTTTTCATCGACATTGGAAATTAAAACCCATTAGATCTTTGAGAAGATTCTAGACTAATTTGGTAGGACATACTCTACATGTGATTTTCCAATGCTCCACTAGAAGGTACTACATTGGCCAGGAAGCAAGTTTTTTTTATCTGTAAAATTTTGAAATTTGCCGAACCCTTGCTGTTTCAAGCAAGGTAGGGATCTTTAAGGTGCGTGACAACACTCATATACGGGACCTCCATCTTACCTCATCCGAACGAGGGCGTATTTTTGTGAAAAATGCTCGCCTAACATTTCTCAATCGGACCGTGTCAGGATTCGAACCCGGGACCTTGGGCGTAGTAGTCACACGCATACCAACTACGCCACGGAGTCGCCTGATAGGTCATACTACTGGAACGTAAGAAATGTTGGTTATTCTAAGAAAACTTTTATTGTTTATATTAATCATGCATAGTCGAAGAAAACTTTTATCATGAGGATTCCCATAAAGAGGATCCGCCGTAGGAATACCAACACCGACTTGGTTTGTTTTGCGTGGTCAGTGATGGCAGCACTATATGACTTTTGATTTTCAAGTATTCACAAAAACTGACCTTGTCTTGTATTTAAGCGATTATAACTACGTCACTAGACAGCGTTAAAATTAGCTTATAAGTGGTTTGCATTAGCAAATTGTTAATTTAATAACAGTGAAATGCATTCTTTTCGGTAATGTGCTTAGAAACTATAAAGTCTCCTAAAGGAATATTTAAATGTATTGTTTATTAGTAAATTTTAGACTCGCGTCTTTAGAATGTAATTTAAAATAAGCTTATTTCCTCTTACGAATGAATTTTTCAAAAATATGTAGGTAGCTCTCAGTTCCATGCCAAATGATATACGTAAAATTGCTTCACAGATTATTAATTTTTGATTGTTTAAAGCACCTATAAGGATCGATCTTATTTTGAAAATTACTAAAATTGGAATCTGGAGGGACAACTACGTAATCCTTCAATTTATATCGGAAAAATTTGAATAAGTTTGAATAATAGGTAAGAGCAATAGCTTGCAAAGGGTTGCTCCTATTTTAAAAAATTCCTAAAGATTTGGGTTTCCCAGAAAAATGTAAACCAAACTTATGTGTCACACCCTAAGACGATTTCGGGTAACTTCCTAAAATGAGGGTTATAACTTTGTAAGGGTGGTTTGATTTAAACAATTTCGAGGGTTTTAAATTATCCGGGAAATTCCGGATTAAAGCGTATATCTCGGGTAACCAAAATGGATTTAAAGATCGCGTTAAAATTAAATAAACAGAAATTTGAAAGGTTCGGGGTTCTATAGGGGTCAGGGATAGTCCAATTTGAAAAATTTCGGCGGATTTAGATTGCCCGGGAGATTTTGTATCAGGTTAATATGGCTAGTCGAAGAAAACTTTTATCTGGATTAGATATGAATGCAATGCGCAAAAACGTGAGGTACTTGGCTTTAGCAGGGTGTAACTTTGTAAGTAGTCCGATTTTTAAAATTCAAACAGATTTGGATTTCACGGGAAACTCTGGATTATATGCATATGGCTAGTCGAAGAAAACTTTTACCTAAGTTAGATATGAATGCAAAGAGTAAATATTTTGTTGGCTCCCTCAATCTCTTCCTACTAACAATGTTTAAAAAAATTGATTCTGCCGAGAGTGGCTGTGCGCGTTTCAAAGATTTGAGAGGACATCATATTGTTAGTAGACCAAACCGAATTCTGGCAAAAGTTACAAAAAGTTTCGTTACACATATTTCACAAATGTATGTTGTAGATTCTCATTATGCACAAGCATGGGTCCTAGACGAAATATTTAGAAGATCTCCCATTTCAAAAATTATATAAATTGTATATAGGGTGGATAAAGGGAAACATTAAAGACGCACAGAAAACAACTAAAAGGCAGTACAGGAATATATTTTACAAGGATTTTAATATTGACTTTCACCAACCCAAAAAGGATGAATGCTTAACTTGCGACATTTATCAACCATCAGTTGATTCTGAAAAAAGACTTAATATTCAATTATACTACCCGTATAGCTTGCAAATTTGTATGCCGTGAGCTGAAAGATATTGATGAGGACTTATATTCTAAATCAGGCTCAGTTGTGGTAGTAAGTTTTGACTTCAGAAAAAGTTTTTAAAACCTTGCTATGAGGTTTCCAATTTTTTCTACAAACGCAAATTACATGTATATATTTTGTGTCTTCGATATTAGCTTCAATGAAAATAATTGCTACATGTGGGATGATACCATGGGAAAAAAGGCAGTAACGAAATAAGTAGCGCATTGCTATTATTTTTAAAAGAAAAAGTTAATAAGGGGTACCATGAGTTTAATATCTATTTAGACAATTGTAACGGCTAGAACAGAAACATGATTTTTGCAATGTATATCTATGCAGCTAGAAAGTACGAAATAGACATACATCGTACTTTTTTTAAGTTGGTCATAGCCAAAACTAATGCGGCTCTGTACATGTCTTTATTGAAAGGCGAAAGAAGGGAGAACTATATACACACCTGAGCAATAGATGGCATAGGTTCAATGTGCCAAATCATCCGGAGAACCTTATGAGGTAATCGAAATAAATCCCTCAAACATGAACACTTTTAAAGGCGACATGAATAAACAAAAAAATTTTGATTTGGACAATAAGAGAAACAAAGTGAAATGGTGTAAAATTGGGCACCTTAGAATTCTATAAAATGAACCACATATCATCAAAATATGGTATGAGTTTCTTGAACAGTAATCATTTTCCACTGGTAATACTGAGACAAAACCTGTTCGTTGTAGAAGTTAAAAAGGGTCTATAAACCAGGAAATATTTTATATTTTGCGTCGTCCTGAAAAGTTAGTAAAAATGAATTACGTCCTGGTTCGTCGAGGGTGTCGATAGATAACTTTGCCTTTTTCCAGATTGCCTATAGCAGTTGTAGCGACGTTCAAGAAGTTTCAAAAGTTATTCTTCAATGAATCCAATGAGAGGTAGTAGAGGTATCTCAATTTTATGCTGGGTCAATATCTTACCGCTCAGGACTTAAGTGCCTACTCATGCTTTTATATTTAATTAATTAAATTATAGTATTATTTATAGAAATAACAGAAACCTCCAAGGTAACGGTTTTAATCAATTAAAACTTGTATATAAATAATAAGACTGCTAAACTAGATCAACGTAAGTATAACAACGCAGTTGTTCATAAATAATTATAATATATAAAAAGGAATCAGTTTTATCAAACCTGGTAAGAGTTTATTACCTTTCTTAATTTTTTTTAAATTTATTTCTTTCCTTTACCTATTAATCTGTAATCTATACACTTATACTGCAAGTCGTTGTGTGCGCAATTAACTTAAAACTAGCATGAAAGATGTTGGCCTTGCTTTACATTCCTAACCTAACTTACATCTAAGCTAAAGTACGTCGACTAACCTAAGTGTTTCTCCCCAACCATCGACAGTCGGAAATCGGTTTTCCTGGTCGAAACCTAAAACTATCTATAGGCATGTTCACGGCCGTCGGCAGTCGGAAACCAGGATACATGACATAAGACTAACCTAAGTTACTACACTACCGCAACTTACATGCTTGTTTCCCTTAACCGTAACTTAACTTAACCTTTTCCTTAACTGCGCCCAGGCACGCCAACCATCGGCAGTCGGAAATCGGAGTCCTAGGCGCAGATTCTGTTACTGAGGCGTTTCTCGGCCATCGGCAGCCGGAAACCGGGAAACAACGCCCCCGATCCAAACAAGTCAGTTTGCGTGTTTTGTGGGTGAGTCTGTGGTTGTGTTAGGATTGTGAAGTATGTTTCCTTGCGGTCGTCGAACGCCGCTCCTTCTTCCGCTTAATTATTGTTGTTTGAGCCTATTCTTTTCATGTAACTTTCATCTACTTTGTTTGCTTTTCTCCCTTAAATCTATGGTTTTAATCTTCTAACTTACTTGATAATTAACTTTACTTAAACTAACGTCTACCCGCCACCTAGTTTCTTGGTAATCTATCTTTTCTCGTTTTTGGTTGGTTTCTTGTTTGGTTACTCTTGGCATCAAGGAAGATCCCTGGTATTCCAGGAGTTTGTTTAAAACCATTGTGCCGATAGGCAATCTTTGTCGATAGTTTACGGTTATGTGTTCCTCAGAGAGGCAATATAGTTATTTATTATACAAGGAAAAAGGTACTAGATTTTAGCTCGAGGTGTGTTTGTCTCCCGACGCGTGTATAATACACTATTTTTTTCTGTGACATGCAAAACGATGACTTAATATTGAAAAAAATATTACAAAATATTAAAGTAAAAAAATAATCGATGTCAAACTTAAAGTTTCAAACAAGTAAGTTGTTGTACTTATAGGGACAGTTGGACTTGCGTAAGGAAACCTTTAACGTAATCAAATATCTGTAAATTTAATTCTGCGAGTGGTTTCAAAAATTGTTTATATCGGTTGTTTTGAACGCGATGAAGTTATGATACGATGTTATGTTACACCCGAATGTTACAAGTGTGGACCCGGCGTAAAATTAAATATCTTCGTGTTCTTACTTATTTGTACATACCCGGAAAAAGTACTAATTTAATTGCCGGGGAAAAAAGTAAATTCATAAAAAGTGGCATTTTGTTACCTGTCAAGAAACATTAAATGTAAATTTTTTTCCCGTCACAGAAAAAAATCTATTCTTTCGGCTATAGAGATGTTCTGTGCAAGAAAATTCAGAACTTCGCAGTCTTCCTTATTGCGCAGTATGTTGTATATGTTTTTTCTTTTAGTTTTTGTATAAATTCCCCTGCATTTTCAGCGTACAGGGAACATTCCAGTAATATATGCTCTGGGTTCCCCATGTGTCCACATTCACATTTATTTGTGTCTTTGATTTTAAAGTTGGCCGCGCCCTGTTAGAAAATGTAATAATCCGTTGGTTGGTTGGATGTGGTTTAGTTCTAGTCTCTCCATTATACTTAGTAAGAATCGGAATGTTCTTCTTCCCGTCTCGGAGGTACTCCAGCGTTTTTGCCATAGTTCAACAATTCTTGTTCTTATTTCCTTTTTATTATTGTATGTTTGTCCGAATACTTTGTGCATTTCAGTTTGGTTGTTGGTCCGTAGCCAGTAGCTGGCTGCCTTGTACATGACTTAGAAATCTAGTGGAATTATGCCCAGGATTACCAGTAAGGCGATCTGTGGCGTAGTTCTGTAGACTCCTGTTAGTCTGATTAAGATCTTCCTTTGTGTTTGTTTTAGGTTTGGTTTTGGTCTTATTAGTTTTACTCTATGTACCCATATGAGATAATTGCGTTTAGGGTGCTGTTTATATAAATTTGTATATACAGGAAGGGGGAGGGGGCTGTAGTCCCTCTGAGCAATGTTGGTTAATGTATACATTGTTGTTGTACGTCGCATTTCTCTTCAATGTGTTTCCAAAAGTTTAATTTTTCGTCTAAAAGTACTCCTAGGTATTTGTTTTCGGTTGTTCTTTTTACTAGTGTGTCTTGTATGTGAATTCTTGATTCAATTTTTAATTGTCCTTTGAATATGGTGTACATCGTTTTGGTTGTGGAGATTTTCAGCTTGTTGTTGTTACTACAGTTGTTTAGAATTTCTAGTGCTCTGATAGATTTGGTTTGCAATTCTATTAGTGTCTCTCCCTGCACGGCAACATCGTCCGCGTATGCAGCGACGGACCATATTTCCGGTGTCCGACAGAGTCCAGCACTTTGTCCACAACTATGTCCCAGAGGATTGGTCCGCAAACCGAACCTTGTGGACATCCGTTAGTAATTCTTTTAGTAATAGTTTCGTTCTTTACTTTAATGTATCTATCTTGGCGGTAATTCCTTACTGTTTTGTACAGCGTTTTTGGGCATTGGATATTTTGTAGGCGTTTGTATAACGCCGGCCACCGTAAGTTGTTAAATGCCCTTTATTATCTACAAAAATTGCATTTACATATTTTCCAGTTGCGGTTTTTATCGCGTGTGTGATGTTATTTATTGCGCCTTCTGTCGATCTGCCTTTCCTAAATCCGAATTGGTTTGGGTTTTCTCCTGTTTTTTCCCTATGTTCTTTTAGTTTGTTTAGTATTAGCCTTTCATAGGCTTTGTTAGTGGTGTTTAAAAAGCATATTGGCCTATAAGAGTCAGCATTCGTTGCATCTTTTTTCGCTTTTTGCAAAATAACAAGATTCCCCTTTTGCTAAGGGTTTGGAAATTTGCCCTGTCGTAAGTTTCTTACCTTACTGAACCCGGCAGCTGCAGGAAATTAATTTTTTAGCAGAGTGTTGTTGCTTTTCGTATCAAAATAATTGTTAAAGAATTGTTTACGAACATCAAATGCACGTCCTGCAATGGCCATCGAGTAACTTGGACCTGAATTTATCTAAACGTTATGGAACAGAGTAATACAAGTCCTGAGAAAACAAAAAGGCCTATTTTGTTTAACAACTTCATGCAAAACTGCAGTTTTTAAGTATTCGGTTTCTGCAATTTTATGTTTAACTATTGCATTTTAAACGTAATTTTCCAAATCAAAATAACTAGGTTTTGACAAACAATATTTTCACCAGTTACTTTGTTTAATTTTTGTTACTATGACCAACATAACTAGTTGCTAAGATATGCAAGACTAACAATTTTTTTTATTTATTTCTGATAGATTCTTAGGTTTACTATGGGCTCTAACCCTGCCGAGGCTTTTACGAATAATTTTGAAATCAAGTTTATTCGGAATATTCTTTGTACACAACTCCGTTTTTGAGACGGTACATTCATGACATTATTTTAATCACCGCCGCCAGTTTCTTGAATCACTTATTCTATTTATACTTACATTAAGTTGATTGTGGAGTATACAAATCATTATCCCTACCCTTTTTAGTTCTCAAATTACAGTAACCTCAGTAACCAGAAAAATTTCATAAGAGAATAGTGGCCATGTATGGACAAAATAATAAGTCCTATTTTTAAGTCAAATATCTGTTCAAGCTGTTCAAATGAAGCAAGAAATTCGTTGATGATCATCCAAAGTGTGAAAACCCTCTGGAGACAACTGAAGAAATCGTCGAGGAAATTAAAATTTTTCAAATAAAGTTTCAGTTATTATTAAAGTCATCAACAAGTGTTTTGAATTTTACGCAAAGATATGAAAATGTACAAAGTGGCGATACAGTTGATTCCCAAGCTTTTCAATCCCGAAGAAAAATTGTGTAAACGATAAATCTAGGAGGAGTATTTGACTGACTTATCCTAAGATGAAGGCAGAGACACAATTTTCTGCGGAAATGCGGTAACTACAGTTTTCTGGGACGCGGGGGGATTCTTTTAGTGTATACAAAAAATAATTACTAACAGGTGAAAACAAATTAAAAATTTAAAAGCTGCTATACACGAAGAGGAGATCTCATAGTTGTACTCCAAAAATTCTACATCTGCTCGAGAACTGCAGGGCGTACATTGTTCAAATAGTTGACTTCAAGAAATTAAAATATCGACCTTACAGTAGCGACTTTGTCTCGTGTTATCATTGTCTTTCTCCGAAACTTAGAAAACACTTAGGAAGACACCTAATTATATCAAATGACGACTTGGAAAACGCTATGGAGTCATATTTTGTGGAATTGCCTAAGGAAACGTTTTCAAAGACAAAGTAATCGTTATTGTTCCTATATTAAAAAATAAAATTTATCTCTAGCTGGTTGATTTCGTAGCAAGGTAAATCATGAAAACTTCCTTCGCTTCGAAGTTAGTGTATCCTAAGCGTTATTTTGTAGAATCTAGAAATGATTATTTGTATAATTTTCTAATAATTATTCTTTGGCATACCCGTATGTGTAATTTATCTACTAACATTAATTTACATAAGAGCGTGTCTGTAGCATAATGGAATATACTACGAGCGTACTACTAATTAATACAGACGCTTAGAATTACTGGTTCAATTAATTCAAGTATTATATTCGTGAAATACGTAATCCTCCAGTTCTTGGCCTTTTGCCAAATACCGTTTACACATGTTCGTGGATCTATATGCCGGATTAATAGAAGTTATTATTCAACTTGCATCGCAACGTAAGTGCCTATGTGAGTTTGTATTATTCGGAACTTATAGAAGTTTTAGTGACTTATGGAACAAATGTCATCGTGGCTGAGGCAACTTTGATTACAATAAATATTTTTTTTTCTACATATCATTCACCTTAACAATATACAGTATTCAAACATTAATGGTTGTATTGAATTTGGAAGTTCCTCTATGCATTATCAAAATACAGCAAAAATATTTAATAGCTTTAGACGCTGCAATAAAGTTACGTGCAAATGAGACAACTTTAATCATTTTTTTCTGTTATCATCAGTCAGTTGGCTTGTTTGATATAACTTTCCAAGCCTCCTCAATCTATACCAGTTGCTTCACAGCAACATATCTAGCACAGTCTGCATCGTTTATGATTTGTGTAAGATATTTAAGTCGTTATCTTGTACTATAAAATTATTTTTATTTTATATTATATTTCTTTATCCTCGTGACTATCAGCTATAAATTATACCTCCCAATTTTCTAAATCTTGATCTGATATCACAAGGTCGAGAATTTCTTTTTTTTTTAAGCCCAAGGTAATGTCGGATGGAGAATGGCTTGAGACAAAGAAAAACTCTTAAGATGTAAACGGCTAGTCGAGTGTTAGCTCTGGGTAGATCATGAGCTTGGGTCATGAGTGAATAAAAGACCAAAAATATATTTAATGAGCGCCACCGTATTTTTTAATACAATAACCAACAAAATTTAACTGTGCTTGTATAAGGGGAATGCGGAAACCTTATCTTAACACCACTAACATAGCCATAAAACTTGAATTTCACTCTTTCGGACACACTTACCAAGACCTCAACCACCAGATGTCATACAGATGTTTCAGCTTTACCTGTGAACAAACAAAGCACAACATGGACACCATTTGTGTCCTCAAAACATTTGCCAAAAATAGAATAATAGAATTTAGGCATCTAAAATATACTGAGGGAATTTATTTTCATTACACACACTTTTTATTTCGGGAGGACTTGCACTTTTTTTTAAATGTTGAATAATAAAACGTCTTTCAAAAACAAAAGGGATTCTATTAGGATAAATTTCTGATTATATACATGTGACTGCAATATTTAAGTTTGTATCTTTCTCATAATTTTTTCATAATAATTCTAATGAAGTTTTACATTCAAAATTAAGATCTATGAGTAGATCATATCTATAGAATTTGATTAGATAAACATATTATTTATTAATTGTCCATAACACATAAATTTATTTTAATCAGAGAAGTACTTCCTTGATCATTACAACAAAAATTAATTATCAAAGAGCAGACATTTTAAAATGCAAATATTCTAATTTAATTGTAATCTACAATAAACACGCGAATTTCATATATCAATGAAAGTGCCTTTACATGACCTGAAAGTCTTTAAACATAATGTAAACTTAATCAAGACAGCATATGGCGTCTAGATTGGAAAACGGAATCTACATATTTTTTGTCTGACATAGGTTGTCATTCAGAATTTCATAAAATACACTGTTTGCGTACATGTGCAAACAAACTGTAAAACAAGATACTTATTCGTTAATGTTACTGGCTTCTTAAAAAAACTACTTTATATTTACGTTACTCAAACAATTAATGTTGGATAATTCATAATAATTTACTATAATTTCAAAGCTAACAAAGTTAAAACACTCACGTGCATCAAAAATGTACTACAGGTGCCAGACCTTGACGTCAGCTGTCGGACATTTCCATCGTAATATCCGGGTGTGATATTAGTCATCGGTAAGTTCGAAATATCGAGGTCCCATGTGGAATCAGCGTTTACTTTACTGCATATTAAATTGAATAGAACGAAACCATAAATCTTTGCTTTAAATTACTGCCATAAAAATTTGTTTTAGTTTATTATCGAAAATGTTATTGAAGATATGTCCTTAAGATATTGCACTAAGATGAAAAATATTAGTATAATCTATTGTATTAATATATACCAACTGTCTAAAATGATGTCCAAAGGGGTTTCATATTCTCAGGCCTGTCGGGATCAACTAAAACTGCTCTGAGCGAGGCTTACCGAAAATCATGCTCATGCAACCGCTGTTAGGCTTTACCTCCAGACACCAAGAATTTATTATTCTTTACTTTTTCCTAACTTTGTTAGAAGCCATGTGTTTCGACAGGGCCATTTTGACTTTACCTCGTCTGCAAAAGCGGCTTGCACTCTCGGACGTTGAGAATAAAGTGCCGACTGACAACTTGACAGCGCTTGGTAACGAACTTTAGAGTATATATATACAAGAATCTATGTGTTATTACGAATATTATATATTAATTTTTATTGGATGATAATTCACAAATTAAATACTTTAAAATATAGCTGTTTTATTTTTATTTTATTGAACTAAATGTAACTAGGAAAAAAAATACGTTACATTCTACCTGCAAAAAATTTTCCATCTATCTTTTCTTCTGTTATCAGTAACACCATCTAATATTATTTTAAAATATCAGGGATGCCGCATGTTATATACTGAATTTCAATGAATTCTACATGAAAAAATGCGTGCTTTTGTCCAACTCTACGAAATGTGAAATTGATTTACATAATTCGTCTAAAAACTTTATAGCCGTTTCAATTTTTAAGCCTTGTTCCTCGTAGGGAGTAGACAAGTTGTGTATTTTGGCGCAAAACGCTCATTTTACGAACGTGTTCCCATAAGAAAATTTAAGGTCCGTTCTGGTTATTTTTCTTTCAAAGTCATCCATCCAGGGATTACATAACTTTACCATTATAACCTTTTACAATTCAAACTCAAAGTTCAAATCTACAGCACTTCCACCGTATTCTCGCCTCGACCAGTGTTAAGCTTAAAAAACGTTTGATAGAATTAGGTTACACTTTCAAAATTAGACCACAAATATAAAAATTGAACTGTTATGTCAAATCGCATAACATTTTATTACGAATATACCAATATTTACGTCTACAATAGTACATAAATATACATTATATGTACCAACAACTTATATCCTAACATTATTATATCTTTAAAGGTATTATGAAGACGTTTTTTGTTAGATAAATGTGGTATGTGTAATATACAGAAATGGAGCTACTGCAATATGTCACAAAAGTGACAACACAGTAGGCTTTAGTTAAAATGCATAAATATCGGATAACAGAAGTGATTACGAATATACTTTTGAACTGTTAGCCACACACTCCATACCGTTACTCACGCGCGCGCGCCAATGCACATTGCCCCCTCTTTTCTCCTCCCTCTCTCTCAGTCTCTCCCTCACCCTTTCTCACTCTATGTCACATACACACATACACACGCACCATGCACACACGCACACACGCGCACACACACATTATATATGTATATATATAGATGTAGATAGATATAGATATAGATATAGATGTGATAATGAGATCAAGAAAGGCCATTGAACACCAAATTATGTGAAAAAGTACACCCCACCCAAAAACGGAGAGCTAAAATTTCCCAATATTTAATTTTTTCACACTATACAAACGCATAAGCGTATTCAATTAACACATAAAATAAGATTATGTAAAATAACATTCTATAAGGACACATATCCATTTAAAAATAAAGCCCAATATGCATGTATTCAAATCCGTGTGCTAAAGTTAATTCCTACAAGAAAAATATTTTAAAACAGTTTAAATCAGCGTAAATAAAAAATTTTATTTTCAGCTATGTATAAATAATTATTCTATTCTCCTGAAAAATACCGTTTAATAACAAATTTTCATTGCATCTGTACTTTGTTAGAATGCAAATTAATCGTTAAAAATGTCATAAGTGTTATAACCAATTGCGAGCTTTATTGTATGCTAGTTAAAGCGAAGCATATTTTTTTAAGAATAATTTGTATTTACATTATTTATTGAACGAATATGTCATCTTAATAGAAATGTTCTTAAAGCTATTAAATAAGCTATTTATTTCAATCAATGAGTAAACGTTCCAATTCGAGGAAGGGCTACTATCGGGAAAGCCATATAAAAGATAAGATAAACGTTTTAATGGCTCTAAGTATTACAGAAAGAAAGAGGTAGTATCGATTCCTTTTGTGCATTAACAAAGATTGCAATGCGCTTTACGAGAGCCATAAATAATACTGACAGCTCAATTAATTAGAGAAAAGGAATTAAAATCAGAGTATTCGTTATATCGTTCAGGATGCGTTATGTAAGTTTCGAGTAAAGTTTCATTCTTTACTTTACTGGCCATTCATTTTACGACATCCAACGTGTAAGTTTCGGGTAATTTAAAATTCAATTTATGACATTCGATATGTAACATACAACTGTGAATAATTGTGAAGCAAAATTATTGTTAGTAATACTACGAAACTTAAACGAAACTTCGATATAAATAATCTTCATACAAGAGCAACTGCTAATTTTAATCCATTAAAATAAATGCACTTTCCAAACTGATATTTTCAAATCAAGATTGGTAGGAAATGGATATCTAAAATGGAACCAGGAAGCGACCAATGCCGTAAATTGCAATGGAAAAGATATTTTTTATAAGCGTTATTTGACAATATCAACTACAAGTACAATTAGTTTTTTTTGTTGCAACCTAATAGGATATTTGAGTAAATTGAGCCCGAATATGCTTTTAACTTTTGTCAAGGGAATAATTTCCAGCAATTTTGGCTCAGGGTTTGAAGCATTTTGATCTTTACTAAATTATCTGTCTAGGGTCATTGGCCAATTACACTGCCAATTGAGGTAATATAAGAATAGGTGAATTATCTCAAAAATTTTAAAGAGATTTTTTGTAACTCACATAGGGATGTTTGGATTCTGTACTTGGTAACAAGCATTAGGTAAAGATTATTTTAATAAGTAAGCAGTCGTTAGGTAAGATTTTCGGTGTAAGCTGTAAATTGTTTTTATAAGCGTTATTTATATCTGTGTAAGTAAAAAAGTCTTTAGATTGTGTATAAAAAAAAGATGCTTTTGAATGCATTGTTCATAGATGCTTTTTGAAATTTCTGTTTCATTTTTTTGATAATATCCTAATATCCACAACATATTTCCCCAGAGTCAGCCAGACGAAAAAAAGGACACGGTAAGGTAGATATTTCATATTCCTTACTTCATACTTTACTAATACAATTTGGCTGTACCCAATATATATATATATATATATATATATATATATATATATATAAATATATTTCTGTGTTAATTGTATGTTACTTTTGTTTAGATAAGCCATTTAATAATTTATTGCAAGTTTCTGTGTATAAATACAAATTATTCAAACTTTAAAACGCTTTCCTAATTTCTAGGGTAGTAATTAAAGATTCTCATGAAAAGATTTCATTAAGTGCAAGATTAATTTGCATCAATTTTAGCGTGTGTAAATATTTCCAAAGAACTTTCGCAATGTATAATCCTGTAATCATAAATACCAATTTTTAATAACAGGTGTTAATTAATTGTAAATATTCCTAGTGTATTATTTTATCATAGTTTTAATGAAACGATTTAGCATTTGTGTAACCTTCAAAACTAAAGCAACAACGAGTAGTTATAACGTATATTGTGGAAAGAAGTTTTCTTAGAATTGTTTATGAGTTTTGAAAGAGATTGTATCAAGGATTTCTGAATATTGTGGTAAACAAGCTTCAAACATCGCTCTAGCGTGCACACAATAATATTCGATTCTATGAAATGTATTTGGCGGTTAAACAGGCAAGGAACGATATGGAATAAGGAAAGACTGTTCATAGCACGTATTAGAATGGGATGAAAATATCATGTGTTAAGGGTTCGTTTGACTTTGAAAGAAACTTGTGAGACAAAGAAAGATTAACAGAGTAGGATGAACGTTTTTGTATATCAGTTAAGGTGGTCGATTTTATCAAGGACAGATGAAGCTTGCGTATGAGGAACAGAGAAGGGCTATTGGATTGCTTATATAAAAGGGAGACAGATGATAGTTGTAAGATTGGTTAGAGAGGGTAAATATTATTTTAGGTATAATCGAACTTGCGAACATGGTGTACAAAGGATAGGAGATGTAGAATACAGGTTAGATTCGAATAGAGATATCTCGGGGTAAGAGTATGAAATATAGAGCGGGTATGAAGAAAGAAAAAAGAAATTTTCGTATGTAGGTTAGAGTGAGACGACGTTAATACGTGTACTATGATGGGCGTGTGCTAACCAAGGAACTTATTTAGTAGGGGTTAGGATTCGGCGAAATAAACATTCGTTGAGAAGCTAAAGTATATTTTCATGGTAAATTGATGTTTGTATTTTTCAAAATTCTAAGATTTCAAAGACTGTTGGTGCACGAATACGAAATTTACTGTGAATTATTGAACGTTAGCTCGTGTGTTATTAGAATTTAGTAGCAGTTGGAAATTTTGTTT
Source organism: Platerodrilus igneus (assembly GCA_036346225.1). Taxonomy (NCBI): domain Eukaryota; kingdom Metazoa; phylum Arthropoda; class Insecta; order Coleoptera; family Lycidae; genus Platerodrilus; species Platerodrilus igneus. The sequence goes on from JARFIW010000791.1 coordinate 13,823,786, forward strand.
GTGGGAAGGTGTTAACCGTTTTAAAATTACCAGGAAGGCTAGTTTGTTTGTATTGAGGGATTTACGAAAAATTTCAAGTTACGGGGGCGGAAGGGTAGATTTGGCTATATAACCACAAAGAGATGTGATAGAGCTCTCTTTAGCTCTTTTGCTCTTTGCTCGTTTGCTGGTTATCGACGCGTTCACTAATTTGGTGAAGAAATTATTGTTAATTAATTTTTTTAATCAAGTGAATTTTAAATTAATAATAACATACACAATTTAGTGTAATGTTTTACCAACAGCCCAAAAATTTGATCAAGTACATTTTGGCAAATACGAAGCTTTGCACACTAATGGAGGAGAGAGTATTGATGGATCGATTGATGGTTTACCTATGGTAGATGAACCAGTAGCATAGTTGGGGGAGTTGGATGTACCGTTACATGGTAGCCGAGATATTTGAGCAGCTGATTGCCATCACGCAAGGTGTTATACAATTTGGTGTGGTTTGAAAACGTGCAGTCTTTGGTAAAGACATCAGGAATTGATGCAGTTCCAGGTGTGATGGTGCATTCCAGGCAACAGATTTTGTGAACATTGTTTATTTTTATGGTTATGTGGTGTGTTATGACAATTTTGTGACATGGGTATAATTTTATAAACTGTTATAGACTAAAGAGTTACGTATTGAACGTTTATGTTTTATTATTTAACTATTTTATGTAGGAATTTATATTTATAAAATAATTTTTGAAAATAATTTGAATTAAAATGTAGTATCTCAAAACGAGGTTATAAGAAGTTCTACTGATGTGTAAAATAACAATTGACAATGATTGTTGGTGTTTATTTGTTCTGTTTAAATAAATCGTGGTGAGTTGTCGTAGTCGAGTTTTCTTTGGTAGGATAGTAGGGTAGTAGTTTTTTTCAGATAGCAGCTGAGCAGCCGTGGCGAATTTCAGTGATGAAGATGAGTTTTGGCGTCCAAGAAGGTAGGTCATCTTCCACCCAAGTTTAGGGGCTTTTACCAGCATAACTTTAGAGAATTTATGGCACTCAACGGTGGTGCTCAAACTTCAGAGAATTTATGACGCCCAAATTGTAGAGCACTAATCATCCAGCATGTTTTCGTAGGAATATATATATATATATATATATATATATACATACCAACCAACTATATATATATATATATATATATATATATATATAAACGTGATAAGGGGTCTCGAGAGGTCATTGAAGCCCTAATTCTAGAAATCAATCTCACCAAAATATAATAGAATCCGGAAAAAATTGAATTTTTCGTAAATTTATGACTACGCCCTGTATAATACAAGCGTACCTTTATTCATTGATGTACAATGCAAAAACGCAGATTGCGCGTGTATAAATAATCACCCTGTATGATATAAGTATATTGTAGATAAAATAGCAAGTAAGGTAAGTTGCAAAAATAATTAATTGTAAGATACCGTATAACGCATTAAATTCGAACGGAAAAATCAATCGTTTTAACATAAATACAAAGCCATCTATTTTTTTAATTATCTACACAATTTTGATAAAAATGCATTTGATTTGCTGTAAATAGCATATAAGAGTACAGCTTTATGCATTTAGTTTGAAAAACTACAATCAACTATATATTGTCAAATATATGTAGTATTACTGATACGGCGTCCTAATTTTAACCGTTCGTATTAGTCGTATTCTCTACTTTCTATCAAAGGGAATGATAACAATTCGTCTACATGACAATGAAGCAACGAAGAATAAGTATTTAGAGCGGTTAACATTATGTTTTATTTGGCCAAAACGTCGCACGCAATATTATGTTTTTTATCTTTTTCAAAAAGTTTAATTTTTAAACTCTTGTTGGATGTGGTCGTTGTTCAACATTCTCCGAGCAAACAACAATATGTTTTATTTCATTTATTGTAAGTTTTATATTAATTTTAAGTTGTAGATGAACGTTAATACTTCCTAAACATAAAATCCCGAGCAGTATTTTCGTAAAATTGTATTTACGCAAGTCAAAATAAATGAAAGTAAAATAAAGTTTACTTAGTTGCCACAAGTTTATTCTAGATAGCATAGAGTCGATTACGTACATTAGCCATCAGGAATAGTCATGTAATTAAACTAATGGCTGCTTCCTTGGCATACCCCTGCTAACAGTTAAGCTGGTTTGGAATTTGTATTTAAAGGAGGAACTTCTTTCACCTATTCAGCAAAGATGAACCCAGATTAGATTGTGTAAAACTGTCTTGCCACTAAACTAAAAGGAACAAAACTTCCTAAACTAGCATCTTGCAGAAGTTTCTTAGCTGCAGAATTAGAATAACTTGATTTCTACCGAAAGTGCTGGCTACGAACGACATAATAAGTTTTCCTTTCAGGTTTATAAAAACCCAAAGAATAGACATATTCTATTTTTAGTTTTAAAACCCAAGGCTTAATTACCTGGAACACTTTGGAACTCTCCTTAAAAAGAACACGAATTTAGGAATTACAGGTCTATAATCAATAACATAGCATCACCAGAAACCTTTACCGTAAATTCCTGCAGTTCACCTCGGTGCTACGCTCTCTCTCTAAAATCCTTATGACTCTTTCAGAGAAGCTTGCCTGGACTGCTGAAGATCAAACTTCACCTAATAGCCACTAAGCTAGAATTTGAAAATACTTCCCTACAATTCTATAAAAAAAAACGTATCTCCCAAAATACGTCACACTCTATTAACACAAATAAAAAATTACCTTCCAAAGCTTCGTGCATTACAACAGTTAACATACATAAAATTACAGATCTTTGTGAGGAAAAGATTCATTTTTAAAATGTGTTTGGATGAAATATTTTTCATTATACAGTAAAACCATTTTTAACCTGTGTGAAAAAATTGCAGCACTGCAATAACAAAAATCCCTTTAGTTTGTACCTAAACAGTCTTTCTATCAATATATTAAAGATCTTCTTCTACATAAACATATTTTCATTTAAATATAAAGTTCAATAAATTTTTAAGTTCATAGAAATCATAAAATAAGCACCCAAAAGCACAAAGTGTCAAAACATGTCAAATAATTTAACAACCATGTTTTAAAAAAAACTTAGTTACCTGGAAACCACTACACAGCCTGCATCTGCCATCTAGCCCTCGATGATGTTGCCATCTATGATGCCTCGGAGCTATGGATCGCCCTCAAGTTGAGTCACGCCATTCCAGTCAGCACACAGCTATCCAAATCTCACCAACTAGCCAATGATAGTGCATCAAACAAAATAATTGTAGTCTGTACTTACATGACTTACAGAAGCTTCACTTTTATTTGTATATGTACTTCAAGATCTTTCAAACAACAAGTGCTACAGCACACCCACTTGTGTGTAATAACAATTTTTGAAAAGCACTGAATAATATTTACTACAATTAGAATTCACGTCGATGACAAGCGAAGAAAAGAAAAGCTTTTCACCCCTTTACAGCTGGCTATATAGAATAGGAACACCCCCTCCCCCTGTTGTTTAAGTTACCAGCACACAAACAAACTTTCTTTGTATCACCGTACCTGTTGGCACACTTCTCAAAACACCAACTCCTAACCGACACAAAATTATACATAATTTTCCTACCAAACATTAACTGAATTTTCAACCACGTACTCCACAAAATACCACGAAAATTGTTTCTACTCGTGTAACGGCTGGTCCGCTTTGCTGAAACTAGCCTCAATTGAAAATCAATTAATGACGGTCAGGCGTCCCCTTCTACCTGTAAGGTACAATTACATTTCTTAATTTCTCTCCCTATTTAAAATCGATATCTTGTACAAACATCTTCCACCTCTATCTTGCTTATAGCTTCAAAACCGTCCATGTTCGTTCGTTACCAAATCTAACCGATATCTGACACTTGCATCTCCCTTCTTTATATGGTATAACCAATCTGTTTGTTTTCCTATCGATCCGTGCCTGCCTTACCGCCTATTTGCATTCGTAGAAAATATTAATTTTCTGATGAGGTTGTTGACCATACGCCCCATCCTAGTATGCAATCGTTACTTGTTGTAACCGTCGAGTTTTCGTTTGTTGATTTTCTTTCCTATCCCTGTCTATCAAGCTCGTGTTTTTAAATGCTATCTTAAGCTAAATGATATTGAAATGTTTCAACTTCACTACAATTATACCCGTAAATTATTACTCTTAAAGTAAATTAAGGTAAAAAAGCTCTTTAACTATTGTACGCCGTTATGCTATAATTAAAGCTGCCTTCTCAACCTGTACTCCTGTACACAAATGAATTGACTTGTTTGATAGACGCTTAACATTTATTGACTCTGCTTCCTAAATATTGATATTTCTTTGCAACTAAGTGCAAAACTGAAACTAAAATAAAATTAACCGTAAAATTCCTACATTAAGTTACTTAATTGTTACATTAGACTTCTAAGATACTTATTTAATTTTTTAATTAGCCTACTCTAAGCTGACCTACGACCTATCTATTTACTTCTAACCTACAATTTACATAGTAATATATGTATAATATATATATAATATATATATATATATATATATATATATATATTATATATTTCTTCACGCCCTATCCAGTATCCTAACATTTATTCGTTGTAGGTAAAAATACTTTTGCAGCTAAAGGAATAAATTATTTAGATACCTTGTGATACTTTGGTGTTTAATATGTATCATTTTAGGTATTAGTTAATATGGTATCTTCTGATTCTTCAAGCAACAGTCCTTTTTCTTCTACTAAAGATAAACTACCTATAAAAAGAAAAAAACATTTTATAGTGCCAGAATACATAAAGAGAACTATTGATAACTACGATGGAACCCAATTTAAATCACACTTTAGAATGGCCCAAGCTATAGCATATCATGGAATAGTTAAATTGATGTTTACATTATCATGTGATAATGAGGTGTGTCGTAAAGATACTGCCAAGCTCATATTTTACTCGCAAGTATGCAGATGGAAGGAACAAACTTTCTGCTGAAAAGGTATTTTTACTAGTGGTGACAGTGGTGTAATGCTTAAGCAATTAAGAAAATTTTTGTGAAGTATCTGATCGCATTAACGTTACTTTGAACTCATCGCACTAATGTTTGAACCGAATAATAAACCTTTTACCCTTCGTTGCTCCGTAGATTATAAACTGGTCTTGGGCAAATGGGGTAGAACATGTATATCTACTGCATTTTAAAACATAAAAGGCATTTACAATATAATAGAAGTTACAGATGGTAGTCATGTTGAAATTCCTAAGGCAGCGATTAATCAAATTTCGTACATAAATAGCTTGCTTTTATAAGGCGTAGTTGATTCTGCGAACTAAGATCAATGCTAATTCAATGAGAAACAAATCTATTATTAGAGACACGGCTTATCATAATACTCACTTGGTTACGCACTTTAGGGATAATAAAACTTAATGCTTGGGCAGGACGTGCGACAAGTTGGATCAATGTATATCAAAAATTCGAAATAACAATTACATCAATCATTAGTACCTCGTTAATACACTCCAAATCCTAAATTTAATTGCTCGTACCCATAAATTACAAGAGTTGTAAACAATTCAGGTGTAGCATCCAACTTGCGTCAAATTAAATGCATCCACTTGAAGAAATTGAATTTTTTAAAAACCGTCAAACCGACTTAGGCAATCGTTAGTACCTCGTTGATACCCAGCAAATCCAAATTTTTGATTGTTAGTACCTAGAAACTACCGAAGTTATTAACAATTTAAATTATGGCCCTTCCAATTTGATGTCAACTTAGATGGATCCGCTTGAAGAAATTGAAATTTTTAAAAATCGACTTGACCAATCGTTAGTATCCATAATATTCATAATCTTGTAGTTAGTACCCAGAAATTACAACAATTATAAAAAATTTAAAAGTTCCATCCAAACTGACGACTAGATGACACACTTGGACGAACTAAAAATTTTAAAAACCAATTCAGCTTATCGTTAGTACCTCGACAGTATCCATCAAATTCAAAATATTATCGTTAGTACCTAAAAATTACAAAAGTTATAGACAATTCAAATAGACCATCCAACTTGATGTCAAGTTAGATGAAAGATTAAAATTTTTAAAACCTACTTAGTCAATCGACAGTATCTCGTTGGTATCGACTAAATCTAAATTGTAATCGGTTTTACCCAAAAACTTCAAAAGTTATTTAGAATTTAAATTAAAATTTCAAATTTATGAGGTGGATCCATTTAGCTGCGTGTATATTAAAAGGCTCAAAATCTAAATGTTTTTAGATACTAATGATACAAATTTGTATTTGGCGGGTACGGTTGAGGTGCTAACGATTAACTAGGTCGGTTTTTAAAAGTTTCAATACGTTCATTTGGATCCACCTAACTTAACATCAAATAGAATGGCGCATTTAATTTGTTAATAACTTTTGAAGATTTTGGATATTAACGGTGCAATTTTGGATTTGGTGGGTACTAATAAGGTACTAAGGATTGGTTAAATTGGTTTTAAAAAATTTTAATTCGTTCACGTAGGTCCACCTAACTTGACTTAAGTTAGATGACCCATTTATATTGTTAATAGCTTTTGTCGGTTGTGAGTACTAACGACGTAATTTTGGATTTGGTTGATACTCGCGAGGTACCAGCAGTTGGCAAAATTAGCTAATAAAATTTTCAATACGTTGAAGTAGGTCCATCTAACTGGATGTCAAATTAGAAGGCCTATATTTAAATTGTTAATAACTATGTCAGTTTTTGGGAACTAATGACGAAAAATTTGATCTGGTGGGTACCAACAAAGTATTAATGATTGGCGAAATAGTTTTATAAAATTTTCATTACTGGTTCCTTATCTAGGAATGTGTTTTTGATAATTAGGAATTTCCTGAATGTTTCTTGTTTAATTGTAATTAGGTAAAGCGGCCGTGTTATCTTTGAAAGAAATACATATATATTTCTATTCGATATAGAATTTTCGTGCTTATTCTTCAAAAAACAATTTTATAAATATATTGGTTAACTGAGTTTCTAGCGCTATTTAGCGTTGTTTCTTTTAGGCTAAATAATATAAACCTAATCGGGTAATTATAAATGTTGATACTGAAAAACGTGCTTCCTCTTTTTAGCTGATTGGTTAGTAATTGAAAGGTGCTGTTCTTTAATAGAGATTTTAATATTTCTAGCCCGGTTTGTAATTAATAATCATCGGATTTTGCGTTCCATCTCTTAGGTTTCTTGAACCCATAATTGCTTGACCATGATATAGGAAGTTTTGCTTTGTCGTTACAACACATTTTGTTGGATTGCGGTTTTGTATGGAGATCAAGTTATGATAAGATGGATAGCTATTGCAGTTACCCATACCCTTTACAGCCGGCGTGAAAGAATTTTATATTATGATGTCCGACAGCTGTTTGCTTTATTCGTTGAGGATATGTAGTTTGCCTACGTTCTAGATATGTTAAAGAGAATACTTTAGTCTATAAAATTTGTCCAATAATTTGGAGATTTGTATTTAAATATACCATTGTAAAGGTGTATTCTTTTGTGTTTTTTAATGTTTCAGTAGCTTCAAGTCTGAATCAATATACTATGTTATTATTATATGTAGGTTCATACGGCTGTGTAAAAATGAATAATTAGTTGTTTGCTGTGCCACTACAGATTGTTATCAATTATATTGGTTAAATGTCACTTAGTTTAGTTATCCTAAATTATGAGACAATACTTAAGAGGTGTATGACTGCGTAGATCTTCTGTTTATTAGACATCCTTCAAATTGATTGTTACTAGATGCAATTAATATTTAATCTTAGTACGTGAAGAGTGGAAGATACAGAAGTTTGTCCTTAAACCGGCAATTTAATATTGTATTGTATTTAAATTTCTAGAAATTATCTATCAGCATTATATTTTATCCGTATTTTGTGTTTAATTATCTTTTCAAGTACAGATGTTCGAAGAAAAAGAAGAATTGGTTCGTGTGTACTGTCGTTTTGTTTTTTAGACCACTCGCCCCAATTTCTAATGTGTTTAACTCGGCATCCGTTTTCTTTTTCTTTCTCCGCCTTTCTTTGTTACCCCGTAATTCGTTACTGATTTCGTTCTTTTCTTACTGGCACGCTCGTCTTACGGGTAAGATAATGTATAACAAATAACGGGGTATTGCTGTGGTAATCTTGTATTTTAATTTACTTGCACTATTGCTATTGGAGCATTGTACTTTGTCTAAGGTTAACTAGATTTATTTATCAGGCAGTGTTGTGGTAAGTGATTTTAGGGCTCGTCCTATAGTGTAGAAGGCTTAACTTTGGTGGCAAAGAAATACTTACACCCCTCTCCATACATTTAAGTTTCCAATGCTACAACCTGAGATACTACATTGGGCAGGAAGCGAGTTTATTTTTCCTCAAAATTTTTTAATTTATGCCGAACCCTGACTATTCCAAGCAAGGATGGAAGGGATCTTTAACGTGCGTGACAACACACACATGCGCGCGCGGGCGCGGAAGCTACATTTTACTACTCATCCGAACAAGGGCATAAATTTGTGAAAAGTGCTCGTCTAACACTTTTCAAGGGGTCCGTAGCGGGAATTGCACCCGGAACCATAAGCTGGGTTATTCCTCTGGACCCGATAATTCCTTTGATCCAGTGCAGTACTTATGCCAACTCAGCTGCTTATGCACTTTACTTCGTTTTTAGCTTGAGAGAAACTCCCAATAGCTTCAGCAAATTTTCATTTCTTTGTGACATTGGGTACACTCTACTAAAATATGCACTGCTTCTTATATGCAAATAACTTTAGAGTATTTTCAAGAACTTCCAACTTTGTCAATGGCCAATTATTACAGCAAAACCTAAATGAAATATAAACTTTGTGTGACAACAACCTGCAGTTAAATGTAGAAAGAAAATCTTCGGTGTTACAAAATCGTCGAACGAGCAAGACCTGTATTCATATCGCTCCAATAACAGTTTAATTTATTTGAATTGAACATTTAAATCCAATTGAAATTGTATTGTAGTTAATTATAATAAAATTATTCTAAACGACAAATTACAATGCGAGGGTAAGATAGTTTAGGTTATTACCATCGGAAGGGTAATTTAACCAAATTGAATATATTATTCGGTTTTTTTGCATAAACTGTAAACAAAACCACCTGTGCAAGTGTGCAAACTTTTAAGGTAAACAACACCGTATATCCGGGCTAATTTCAACCACCATCAACCCGATGTTTAACGGGAAAAAACCCTCGACGCCAGTTGTGAACCAGTTCCTAAAGTCGTTTGTTTAGAATCGCTAAGAGACCAGCCAGACAAACCAAGGTCAACAGCTTCAAACATATCTTCAACGCCAATAGTGCCGTTAGCGACCCCACCACATCCACCATCGGTGAAAGCGTTAACACCCTTCAAGATTTTACACTTACCACCTCCGCGATCTCGAATATCCTCAGTGGGATCTAACGCCTCTGAGAATAAATCTAAAAGACCACGAGAAGAAGACGACAAAAGGGAACAACTGTCAACATCAACTTTAAAGAGAATCAGTGACATTAAAATAGACATTACTGAGTTCGTATTAAAAGACAGCAATAAGATCAGCAAACCGAATGCTTCATACCTCATCGCTAAATTCGAAGAACTGGCCCTTATCACCACAGAAAATTCACGCCTACACGACATTGTCTTTACCAAATTACAGTCGGCTTAAAAATGAATAGATAATCTAACACAGGTAAAGCTCAGTTCAACACTTACACAAATTGACACACAACTATCTACCTCTGCCTCCACCCACATTGCATACATTGCCGCAACATCATCCAAAACAATTTCCCAACACGTTCCCTCAACAAAACCACCCTCTAAATTAATTACCCTAAAACCGAAAACATCAGATAAGACCCCCTCAGCTCTTCTAAAAATCATAAAAACTAACCTTCAACCGCCCCTTCTCAATCTCAACATAAGAAACATCCGGCCTACCAAAACCGCCGTCACCATTGTAACTGATAAGCTTTCAGCTCCGAGACAACCTCCGCTCATAATCTTTGACATAGACAAAGAAACTTTCAACACCGACGACCTAAATTTTATTTACACTCAAAACTCCCTTTACAACCTAATTCCTGAAGACCAGTACAGAAACGAAATACAGGTATCGGTACGAAGACCTAAAACAGACAACACGGACAATATAATCATCAACGTTTCTTCCCGACTTAACAAACCACACGCACCTGTTTATAGGATGCAAGGCCTGCCGAACCCGATACCTGGTATCCATCACCAGGTGCTATAACTGTCAGAGGTTCGGCCACCCGATGAAGGTCCGTCGGTCTCGGGTATCCTGGGGCAGATGTTCCGGACAGCACACAATACGAGACTGACCAGACCAACAACAGCCGCCCCCACTTGTACGAACTGTCTAAGAATAAACAAACTACACTACCACCTTGTGACTAGCCCCGATTGCCCAGTTTATAAACAAGACCTATACATCTGTAAAAAAAAATCGCATGGACTATGGACCTTAAACCCTTACAAAGGAAACGGACATATGATTCACCCCACAGACCCCTATCCCTTGATCTCATACAAATTAACCTCCAACATTCCCGAGCAGCCACCCTTGAATTCATCAAATCCCATTTCCATAGTCGTAATACAAGAACCCCGCCGGATTAATAACAAGATTCCATCACTTACCCCATATGCTAGATTATACAACCATCCTGCCCCATCAGATCCTAACCTTACCTCAGCTATTATTATCACAAATCCGACAATAGATACCTCTTATATACCATCCCTTTCCACAAACCAGACAACCCTAATAGAAATCCATTGGAAAACCGGCTCCATGTTTCTAACTTCCTCCTACTTTCAATACGGACAAGACATTAACATACACTTATGACAAATCGACAACGCACTTGACATAATAGGACACCGACCCACAATCATTTGCACGGACGCCAACGCCAGATCGGCCCTGTGGTTTAACGACAGCACAAACGAACGAGGCACCCTACTTGAAGATCTATTCTCCAACACAACCTGCAAATCATAAACACCCCCTTCCACATCCCAGCATGGAAATCCTATACTCAACAATCCAATATAGACGTCACACTAGCCACTCCATCCGCCGCCAATATCATCACCACCCGGAAAGCATCCCATATAATCCAAACCAGCGATCACAATCCTATAACATTCAAAATACTACCAAATCTCCTACCATGAACCTTCTTTAAAACCCCATCCCACAATACTCAAAAAACCAACTGGCAACAAATCCTAGCGAACCTAAATACAATTACCCCTAGCTTCCCTTCAACACATACAAAAAACCGATCCCAACTCCTTCGCCACCACCATCATCACAAATATCCACACCGCCGCCAAAGACACCATCCCGCACAAATACTACACGTAAAGATCGAACGCATGATGGACATCTGAACTAAACATTAAAAGACAAGCACTAGGCCAAATGTGACACCAACTACAGAACGCTAAACGTAGACATGACATCAACGTAGACATACTCACACTAGAATACAAAACACCACGGAACGAATATAAAACTCTAATCACAACAACCAAAAGCAACACTACATGGACATAATCAAAGAACACGACAGCGACCCATGGAAGACATACCAAAAACTGTTAAAACCACCTCCTAACTACATACTATCTACATCCTCCAACCAAACTGACCCCTCATTTCAAAATACCATAACCACCCTCCTAGATACAGTCATCCCCTCCACCATCTCAGACGTATCTACACAAGAACAACAAAAAATAATAAACTACGCTAATACACCACCAAATAACACACCTGACTATGACTTAAACATAGACTCACTAGATCTAATAGTTAAAACCTGAATCCTAAAAAAGCTCCTGGACCAGATCAAATCTTCAATATTATTATTTAAAAATCCTGGCTTATCATAAAAGACTCCATGATCCAGCATATCTTTGAATGCCTCATATCAGGTATATTCCCAAACGTCCTCATAAAAGCATCCATCACTCTCTTAACTCGGTAAACCCCCAGAAGATCCTAAATCATACCGTCCAATAACACTACTCCCAACAATTAGTAAAATCCTAAGAACGCATCCTTATTCAAAAAATTAGCTCCCATATAAACAAAAACTCCCTCCTTTCTGAAAATCAACATGGCTTCCGCCCCGGACACAGTGCCAAAGATACCATCCGATCCCTTATCACCAATGTTCAAACAACCCCCTCCAAATATGTAATAGCCAATTTCCTCGACTTCCAAGCTGCTTTGATATCCTCTGGTGGCCGAATATCGTATCACAAATTAAAAAATCCAATTTTCCTCATAATATATACCAAATCCTAAACTCCTATTTACGTTCACGAACTGCAACATTTAGCTATAATTACTTCTCCGTCACAAAGTCCCTATCCCAAGGCTGTCCGCAAGCATCAGTTCTTTCACCTACATTATGGAACCTCTCCATAAATCCCCTCTTAGACCTAGACATCCCTAATATCTCAACATTTGCCTACGCCGACGACCTTATCTACCTTATGTACGGAAACTTCAGAAGATCCTTAGAAAACACCGCCCGCATTCTAATCCAACATATTGAATCCTGGTCCCTACTGAATAAACAATCCTTATCATCAGCCACATCAAAAATTCTCCTATTAAAAGGCCACCTCCAACGAGGCCCTACAATCCACTTATTTAGTACACCCCTAACTCTCTCCAAATAGAATCCCTACTCAAAATGCACGCTCATCCATTATATCTCCGATCCAAAACAAAATCAATCCTAAACAATATATATCAATCCATACCAAAATCCACAGAACTGACTTGTCCTACTCGTAAATTAATCCTTCTGCAAATAATTATACCTATCCTAAGCTATGCAATTGATTCCTAGTACCCGTTAACAACACCCCATTCCCGCAGATACCTAAATCCAATTATAAGACCTTTCTTATTATTTTCTACAAGAGCATTCAGAACCTCCCCCATCTCTGCATAATACACATTCTGAAATAATCACCTCTAAACATCCAAAGTCCAAATCCGCAACCTTAAGAACAAAAGACCAATACAATTACAGGAGCGCACCTTTCTACCCGCAGAATACGAAACAATAACAAGGACAAACATAATAAACCTAATAAATGATTCACTAACATACACATGGCAAAACCAATGGGACAACGACACTACCGGCAGCAGACACACATACGTTTTCCCAAAAATCACGGACATTCCCTACTCCAACCTATCCACGATTCAATTCCTGATAGGCCACGGCAATTTCCCACAGAAATTACATTCCTTCCTATTAATCTTCTTCTCCAATCAAAATATTCCTGAAACTCCCACCACCTAATATACTTAAGCCCAAACTCCGTCCCCCATCAAACCCGCTTAAAACACGGCGATCCCACTAGATCCTTTTGCACCACTACCCAGTATAAATTTTCTAGTAACAAATTATCCCCTCCAATTTGGCTATTTCCTTAACGAAATCCTAATCACTAAACCTGCCGTACAATAAATTACCTCAAATCCTCTCCAAAATTCCATCTCTAAAATTATTACCCTCTACACCATCATCCCCCGCCCCAACAACATTACACTACACTACAGATTCTCCACCTCCAGCTACACCTCAGATCAAACCGGCGATAAAGGCAAAATTTCCATCAGCAAGACCGATCTACATCAGAAAATTGTATGTATTGTATGATTTTATGATTTTGTAAATAAGATTTTATGCATAAATTCACTAACATAGGCCTTTGGCCTAGGTAAGTGTTAAGCAATAAACGAACAAACAAACAAACAAAATTTGGCACAAATTACAACAAATTCTAACTACACAATCAAAAAAACAGTTCTAGAAGCGAGTTATTCGTTACTTACGAGTGATATATTATCCCAAACTAGCATTCACATAGCACATCATCGAAGCTGCTTCTAAGGTCTATACAAAAGCACTTCGTTATATCTTAAAAGTTGTTGGACGTTTAATATAAACACAACCACAACACCAAAGTCTGCCTATGTAAGAACCAATCTCAAATGCGTTGCAAGTATATGGATACCGTATTATACAACTGACATAACCAATACTGAAACAGTGCAACATCATCTCCCAAAGTATACAGTTTTTCAATTTCCTGGAATATATCCCTCAATTTATTACTAGTTCACCTTACTCCATATCACCCAATTCTAGAAAATACATTAATTTTTCTCAACGCTCATACAGTTCAGCTGAATTGCAATGAATAACGCATACGCAACGGTTGACTGATCCTCGCTTAGTACGAAATCCTCTTCTCTTCTAACTCAAAACGCAGATATTGCCTGTTTAGCTTTTCATTATTGGAAACAAACGCTTCAATGCAGACAATTAAATTTTGTAATCGTTTTAGAAAACGAGTTTTATACACCCTTAATTTATGTTATAATCGTAACTTGTCAAAAATATCAATTTAAAAGGTTAAAATACCCTCATAACAAAGGCGAACAACTAAAGTAAGGTTTGATACCCTTGATATTGAATTTGAGACACAAGGAGCCATTGACATACAAAGCCTATTTGTAAAACAAACAGTGTCGATAACCCAGTAGTGGTTTCTCGGGGTTAACTTAGTCGCGCCTTTGCTTTGTTAAATATAATAAGTAATTATAATTACAGGTTTCTGTTTTGCAAACAAGAAAACCGATAGTTAAAGAAGAAACTTGATTAGCTTTCAGTTAACTTCTGTACTGTACCTTTACAAAATACATTTAACCACATCGTTTGACTAGGCGGCATAAAGTACAAAGGTATTTAATTCTAGATCGACTTTTAAGAAAATCGTTTCCAAATGAATACTGTAGCGGGCTACTACTACCGCGTTTCACTAATTTAAAACAAGTAGTAATAAAAGTCTTTATTACTCAAGATTTACAAGCCTAATTAACAGTACAAGCCGTATTTATAGATGTTTTCAGTCCAATTAACAATGAAGCACTATCACACTAACGCTATTTACAAGTACTAATATCTTCTTAAACTAAATTCTTAACCATAGGTCTATTAACAACACTAAACACTACTATTTATTTATTACGCTTTTGTCTATTTATGTATTCTACAAGCTGTATGTACAATAGACACATTCACATAATATAAATTTATATTTACTAAAAGACTTTCAGAACGTAATGAACCACTAACTATATACGAGATAATTTATATACGACATTTTGATATAGACTAACCCCTACATTAATCACCGATTTTATATACCCTACAATTAAATGGATGATTCATACTCCGGAATATGCTAGAAAACTCTAGGCTTCTGTAGTATATACGGCGCTTGCGTGTTTGACGGGTTGCCTAATAGTAGCTCGTAACAATACTTTGATAGAGCATTTCGTGTATTAACGACTCAGACCTTAACCCTGCTCCATAATTTCCATGTACGAAAAATTCATGGATAACCGTGTATACCACTTTTATAGGTTTTCTTGTATTAATTTCTTACATTTCAGAATTTTGTATTATTCGAATTCAAAGTTACTCTGTGTTATTTATTAATAAATTAAACCCACTCTGTGGTAAAGTATACCATTCTGAAATTTTACAACTAAAATTATTATTTTAAGGTCCTTCTCCTACCTTTACTGGCAACAGGCTTGTGTGTTGCTATACTCCCTTGTAGTAGCTTTGAAGTAATAGTTCCTTACTGCTACCAATTCGGTAGAATAACTACTATACACTTTCGCTAAAGTGGCCACCTACTACTGCATGTATTCGTACCCTTGTTGAAATTCGTTTCATGTGTGGCTTAGGGTATATTCATTCTATTAATTTATTAAGAAATTATTGAGAAGAAGCGAACATTTATTCCTGTTCCTGGCTACCAGTTGTATACGTAACTATATTATAAGTATTGTTTGTCGTGCTGAGTAAGTGACCGCATAAACACTTGTTACAGTATTCCCTGCAGACACGAAAAAAAACAGTAAAGTAAGTAAAAAAAAACGTCCACACCAAAACCCGCTACAATACAAAGAGAAGGATAGAATCCAAAAGAATTAGATTTCTGGCTAGCTAAAAATGTCGTAGAGTGAGGTGGTTCATATAAAAAAAAAATTAGAAGCATTAGTAAGTGGATTTATTACAAACCCTTGGCTAAACATACAGTCCCAAAAAGAAATATTCACAAAAGTCAAAAAACGCACATTTACATAATCCTCCTGTTGTAACGTGATGTAAACAAAGCGTCAATTAGCATACAATACAATATAAACATAAACCTTTAAGCACATATCGAGAATAAAATCTTTTAATCTAAATCACATATATATATATATATATATATATATATATATATATATATATATATATATATTGCTGTGATAAGAGGTTGTTTAAGGGTGCACGTTATAGTAAAGGTCATTTAGAAATGAGAAATTACCATAGGCAGTAGAAAACTGCACTTATTTAGTGAAGAATTAAGAAATGGTAAATAGTAAGCAGTCAACACCCTGTATATAAAGTATAAATAGTTTTAGGCGACGCAAATAAACATAGGAAGACGCATAGTTAGCGTAGAAACAAGGAAGACATTCATTAGATAAATAGAAAATATTTAATACCCTGTAGATAAAGTTTTAGTGAATTTAGGTAAAGCGGATAATGATATTTTTCAGTGGAAGCACGCGTATATTTATATGTAAATATAATAAAGTGTAAGCAGACACGCATTCAAAAGAGTTCCAAACAATTAGATTAATACGGAGATAGAAGTAGAGCTTTAGGAAGCACAATATAAATGCGTGCAAATAGCTAACCATTTTTGATAAGAAAGCAGATTAAAAATTGCGTGAATAACATGTAAATATGAAAATTAAAAGTCGAATTGCATCAGTTGTTTATGGAAAAGCAATTAGATCTATCAAAACACCGCATGTTGATAACGAAGACAGCTGCAAGCAGGTTACAATTATTGGCAATCATAGAAAATTGCATCAGAGACTGCTTTAAATGTAATTATTTGATTGGTTATAAATGGGCGCCGAGTTGTACACCATAACCACTGACGGAGTGGGAATTCAATAATATATTAGCAGGTACAGTGATAACGAGGTCAGTTTACAACTCAACAAAGGCCGAAGTGCGCCACTATGAAATAAAGTGATACGTAATAATAATAATTCAAAGTGAAAATTGTATAAGTGCGAAAATGAAAATTACGACTGCCGATTAAACGGCTTCTAAAGCCAGGGAGAAAAATTCAAATTCTAAGTCCGGAGGTAAAATAAACTACGATTTCAAGTCAGAGGACAATGATAATAAGAATTCTATTCTAAGTTTGAGGAAATTGATTGATAAGAAGTAATAAGTCTGATATGAAACGACAATAAATTGGGGTGCATAAGTTAATGGTAGTCCAGAGGGTAATGGCAATAATTTAAATGCAATGGTTCAAGCGTATATTTCGAATGGGCATGTAATAATCCCACATTGGGGAAAGATAATTTTTATTCAAATGGAAGCGTCGATGTGAAGAAAATAGACCAGGTCAGATTTTTTAGTTATAAGACATTTTATTTTTCTATATATTTTTTTATTTTGAATATTGAATTTGCTTAATATAATATGAATGTGAAAAGGTCAACAAAAGAAGTTGCATACGTATAAAGTGAGTAATATGATAACAGGTTTAGAACGTTCTACACTTCGTTGATAAAGATAATAGGCTTTTTTGGTGACTTTGGGTTTTGAGTAAATAGTATATGATGTTTAATAAATGAAATTTACAACACTAACTAATTGAAAAGTGTATTTCAAATAATTTACAAAAGCTGTACATAATATATTGGTTTCATTGTATAAAATCGAAGTACCTGAATTTTATAATTCCAAATAAATGCTAGTCGAGGTCATAAGATAAAGTTAATAAGAGAGTGATTTGATAATTTAAATAGTTCAAGGAGGAGCTACGAGTTGAATAGGAAATTGATAACAAGTAAGGCGGTAACATATCGAGTTTTGTTATTGGTTGACAAAGTTGGTTCAAAATAAAATCCAGTTGAGTTTCTGGAGGGAATTGATAGCAATATTAATAAGACAGCCCAACGTCGGAGGAGATAATTACAATCTTGTTTATTCATAGCAATAAATAATATGGTCGCTCAAATGATGGAGCGCGTATAATTTAGAGTACATAGCATAATTAATATAACAGTCCAACGAAGGGGCTCGATAATTCCAGTAGCATAGCAATATATATATATATATATATATATATATATATATATATATATATATATATATATATATATATATATATATATATATATATGAATACTTACACGATGTTTCCATGCCTAAATATATACAAGGAATAACTAGACACAATATATACAGTAATTTGTTTCTGCTTTGTGAAGTGCACTTTGTAAATTAAGAACGTAACACTAAACTCAAATTAAATGAACCAAGTGTTAACCAATTTAGTAAGCAAGTTGTTGACGTTACCATTAATATACAAAGAGAAAGGAAACAATAAAAAGTGCTTTAATGCAAGCTTTGGTTTAACTAATTGTGGTTTCAAGAATAACTACATAATTACTCGTGTACTGTGAACGTAACTCTATTACGTGAAATCTGTAATTTATTGGATAATCATGAGTACGAAAACACAGAACCAGCGAAAAAGGTGTCTATTTTCTCCAGCAGCATCCAAAGAAAATTAAACAGAATAACTGTACCTTATTAGAACCAGCCGTCAGCCTCTCTGGTACCAATTTAAAGAATTTAGAAATTCGAGCTGCACTCGTTGATGAAATGGACAATGGATCAACCAACTTAACTAGGTTAGAACTCTAATTACAAAAAGCATCTTATTATCGCGACTTACAAGATTTCTTTTGGCTAAATGGATGTTGTATCGAAAAGGACTCTTTCAAACGCTCAGCTTGTATTTATATAGATTCAAAACAAAGTGTTTCGTTTAAAAACAATTCCCATCATAAAATGTAAAGCATTCTGAGAACCCCAGCTGCAAGTATATCTGAATAAAACAACTGCAAAGCATTGGTAGAACTGAGTGGGTTGCAAATAAAAGTCAATTAATGATAGCATAAGGACCTTCCATGAATATTGCTCGCAAATGCAATCGTCTACGAGATAACAAAATGCCGCATTCGTAAAGTTCCTTAGTAAAGTGTAGATAACAATCCCGTTAAAAGCGTAGTTCAGAAAATGTACTGATCAAAGTGCTGCAGGTGTTTGTTTATCAAAAATGTTTCCGAAGAATCACATGTAAAAAATTCTTAGAACTACACAAGCAAAAGTATATTCCAACTGCAAAGCACGATTTGCGAATAAAGAGATGACATAACGGCTACTAAGGATTACTGACAAGGGGACAATTTATTGCTCGTACCACTGCACAGCTGCGAGACAACAGAGTTCCACTGATAAGATTGCCTGGTATTAATAACAAACCCTTTGCAAGTGTTCATTTACGATACAGGTAATTAAGGCGGTTTTATAATATTTTTTAAAAAGCCATAAATGTATGCGCAGCAGTGGTTAAAACGTATTTTGAAGCATTTGTATAAGAAAAAGTTATTTTAATTTTTTTAAGAGAACCATAACGTATTTGCTGCAGTTGTTAGAACGTATTTCAGCGAATGTGTAAAGCGAAGTTGATAAGCAGATATTTGTTTTGTTCAATGAAACTTAGAGCAACGGTAACATTATAAGCGTTCTTTAAAATTATTCCACTCGACTAAAACAAAATATTAGCTCATCCGTAACAAGTGTTAACTTTTATAAAACATGAGATATAATTAATTTGTCAATCAAAGAAATTTTCTTAGAGCAATTGTAAAATATTATTGGGCTGTCATCTATAAGAACAGAATATTTCAAATTGGTCCAGTACATGACATGGGTGTCAGGTATTGGAACACTGTGAAATTCCGATATGGTTGCCTTATTTTTAACATGGTCTAATATAAATTTACTTGTCTGTATATAAAATTTAATTTTACATTCAGATTCTTATAGATGACACCCGGTGTCACCTATAGGTGCATGACGTATCTAGCTATGACACTTTCAACTGTATCTACATTTTCAATTGTTTGAGGATAAAATATTGTTTAATTTAATGCGATTTCCTTACAAAAATGGCATCAAAAAAGTTTCTGCAATATCCGGAAGGTGTAATGCGAGAAGCTCTTAAAGCTGTATGAAGTGGAATGCTGATAAAAACTGTTTCATAAACATTTAATGTACCCCGAACAACTCTATTTTATAAATTTAAGGGGAAAAATCTTGAGTCCAGAAAAATGGGACCTGCTAGTATACATTCCAGTGAAGATGAATATTTGTTGGCCAAATGGGTTCTTGATATGGCAAAAACTGGGTTCCCTATTTCGGAAGATAATTTTTTGTCAAGCGCTACCAAGCTTTCAAAAAAATTGAATAAAAATTTTAAAACATTGTTCCTGGAAGAAAGTGGTATGAAATTTTTCTTCGGAGACATCCTGAGATTAACCTTAGAACCCCGCAAAATTTAACCATGACTAGATCATTGTTACTAAGGCTCCCCTAGAAAAGTGGTTTTTAGAAGTTGCTGATTTTTTGGCACAAAAAAATTGTAGTGAAATACTTCTTATCCTAATCGTATATTTAATCCTGATTAATCGGCTTTCTTTCTCAAGCCTAAAGGTAACAAAGTTCTAGCATACAGAGGTGAAAAAACGGTATACGCAACAGTAAACAGTAATGAGAAAGAATGTCTTACAGTTCTTATTAGTGCAAACTCGGCTGGGACTTTAACACCTCCAATGATTGTATTCCGCTACAAAAGAATTCCATCAGCAAGTGTTCCAAAACACTGGGATATTGGCATATCAGAAAGTGGATAGATGACTTGTAATACTTTTATAGCAACATTGCCAATGTTTTCTATCCTTGGGCAGAAGAAAATGTCACATTTCCCATAATTTTCTTTATTGATGGTTATGTGTCTCATCTATTCTATCATTTAAGTAACTTTTATATCGAAAAAGAAATCATTTTTATTGCTTTGTATCCGAATGCAACACACATGTTACAGCCTGTGGAAGTGGCTGTATTTCGAACGCTTAAATCTGGATGGAATGAACAAGTTAATGTTTGAAAGGCTGCAAATCAACATCAAGTTTTAAAGAAAAGTGACTTTGCTCCACTACTCAAGATTGCAATAGAAGATAGAGTGACTGACGCCTACAGTGTTTCAAAATAGTTTTTGTAGGTGCGGACTATACCCATGGAATCCTCAAGTAGTTAACAAATTTTTTTCCATTTATTAATGCAGAGTGTGGCAGCACTTCAAAATTTCTTGTCAGTGACCACCCTTACATGGCCAAAAGCTACTTTTGAATCCCTCATAGACAAGAATACGCTACAACAATTTCAGGAACAGATTGCTGAAAATCAATGGACTGGCCGTATATGTGACAAATCTTTATTTGATGTATGGAAAAAAATTGAGCAGTCAAGTAATTTTGAATTATCAACAAGACATATTGAAAACATTATTAATGATGCAGAGCTACTTTTTGACAACACAAACGTTCAACTACAACTAATTGACGTGGAGAATGTTCAAGACGAAGTTTCGGATCAAAATAACAATGCTATCGTTACTGTTGTTGCAAACTCCAAAACTGGTACATCATTTTGTAATTATAACATTTTGACAGAAATAATTACAACAGCATCAGAGTCTCCTCAAATTGGTACTACAAATGTAGTAGTTCCATTACATGCAAATCATTACAAAAATTAAACTAATACTAAAAAGCTGCTTCAACTTTCTATACCCACGTGTAACAATGAACTTGGAATCGATAAAAAATGAAAGTAAACATTTTAGATATGCAAATAGTCAAACCTAAAGCATTAAATATTTCTAAATATGAGGCAAATACTAAGCATGCTATGCCAGAACTATTAGAAAAAATAGAAAATTCCAAACAAATTGAAACTATTAATGAAAAAGAAAAACCTATAGAAACCAATACTAGTGACGATAAAACACAATTTACATCCGAGGATATGCCATGTTCATTTAAAAGAGAACTTTTTGGCCAGAAGCCAAACCAAAAAATTCCAGTAAGAAAAAAAAAGAGAAAATACCAAGTGTTATTACGAGTGAAATATGGCAAGAATATAATAGGAAGAAGGCCGAGAAAAAAGGAAAAATTGATGAAAGAAAAGCTTGAATGTAAACGAAAGCGTGAAATTAGATCATTACAGTTTAAGAAAAATCCAAAAAAATGTATGCTATAAAAAATATGACTACATCATCAGATTCTGAAGGTTTATTATCTGATGACGAAAAGAAACATTTTTATGAAGATGTAAGCAATTTAAGTATGGAAATACCACGGGAAAAAACCAAAAACGCGAGATTATGTTATAGTGCTATATGAAGGAAAATTTTTCTCTGGAGAGATAATTACTTCTAAAGAAAGTGAATATTTTGTTAGTGCAGTGTCTAAAAGTGGAAGGAAAGAGTGGCGCTGGTCTAATGTTAAAGACGTCACTTGGTATAATGAAGACGATGTCCTTGAAATTGTAGATCCTCCAAAAGTCATAAATTCCGGAGGCGTTTTTTATGTAGAGAACATGGAAAAATACAGCAGTCCTTAAAGATGGTCGTTTTCTTATTTTTTTCTTAATAATGTTTCCAACACCATCGTACCTCGAGGATTATTCGTCACTACTATTACTTAATTACTTAATTATATTCTAAACAATTATTATGTATCAAAACTATTTTGTGTCAACTATAGGTACAAAAGATGTCATACTCATGGAAATTTGATTTTATCGGTGTCATGTATTGGAGCAACTACATGTAGAGATTATTTGATTGTTTTTTTGTATTTAACAGTAAAAGATTTAATTTTTCCCGTCTTCGTCTTATACAGTTGCTAATAAAGTATCAATAAATACAAAGGTATACTTAAAAATACAGAAATTCTTAGGCAAAAACTGCTTAACATGTCAGCTACTGGCACATTTACCTTATAGTGATATTGACTTGTTGATGTTAATGGTCTTATTTTCAATTTTATCGGTATTATTGAGAAAATCACTTCCCGTTAATACATGCTAGTGACCATTGAACCTTAGACAGTTTTTAATCTATAACATACCTTGATTCCAACAATACATTTGCTTGCGAAGCTTTTGATGAAACTGGTGCGAATATTTTATAAGTTGAAACTGTACAATTGATAGCAATAAGTAAATATTATCGTTACATAACTATATGTAATTAAGCTTAATGATAATTCGTGTTACTGATTATTAAAATTAACATTTTATATTTGCGAAACAACTGCCCCAAAATGAATGGTTGCAGTCGTGTAACCTTTAACATTTGAGTTTGAAACATGTCGATCCGTTACCAGAGCAAGCTAATACAACGGAATAATAACAGGTTGGATTAGTTTTTAATGGATGCTTTTGTCTGGCTTAAAGAAACTTTATCGTTTAGTTTAGTGCATCTGCCTTTACAATAATGCCATATATATATATATATATATATATATATATATATATATATATATATATATATATATTAAGTACCTACTAAATAAACCTAGAAAATTTCAAATAAGTTCTAGTTTCTTAAATATTGAGGATAGGTCAAAATTAAGAGGTAATTCAAATTACTAAAAACGTTCCTCCTTTAAGTTTAAATTGTGCACGGACCAAAATAATAGTAACTAAGTTGTAGAAATGCCTGTTTTGTGCAATAGTTCTAAATTAGGTAATAGGTCTAATTGTTTTGTACCTACTCGGAGTGCTGGGAGCCGGTAGACCCCCGGTTACTTAAAAGACTATATTACTATGAAAGGGAGTTATTATATTATGTGAATATAGCTTAAAATTACCATTCACGGTAACAATAGACACAAACAACATAAATGACGGTTGTTGATGAACTTTGTTCTCAGTTTCCCACTATATTTACATAATGTTGAATATAATCAAAGTATCTCCCAAGTTTAAACTTTTTATTGTACGAATACATGACATTCACAATGTACGCTTGACAGCATTTCTTACGACTGAATATAAATATTTATTTTAATTTAGAGGACACAAGAATAGTAGCCTACTCACATAATATTTTATCAGATACGTTGTTAGTTTGGGTTTTTCAAGGTTCTGAATATTTTAACCTGTAAACAATAATCAGAAAACTTCACTTAAAAAAAATTCTTACTAAGTAAAACTACAATCCTACATCTGACAATAATAAATTATTATAATTAAAATATAAAAAACAAACTTTATGGTATCAGCAATGTAAACAAACAACAAAAATACGTTATGTATAACGTGATATAATCTTTATAATAGCACTTTACTGAACTGTAACTCTTCAGTTTGTAACAAGTTTAAACATGGATAAGATGTCAGTGACCTGCTTAGTACTTTTTGTGTTTGCAACTGTAAGTGAGTGAGTACAAATGTACGTAATTTTTCAAATAGAAGTTGTAGGCAACCGAGAAGATAAACGCTAACAACAAATCAAACGTTTTAGAAAAACTCAAACTAGACGCCAAGGAAATACTAAATAAGGGAATAATGGAAGCCGATAATGAAACAGTTAAACTTTTTGCAAGCAGGCTTAAACTCTTTGGTCAGAATTTAATTCAGGATCTTAAAATAGCTGTAATTCAGTATTACTTACAGGTCGTAATAGAATAGCATTTAAATTTTTAGGAACAAAATGCGAAAAACGTAGATACAAGAAAGTTGATCAAAACTCAAGCAAATAAACTTCAACACGTATTACGTCAGTTGGCAGAACCTGAAACCACAGATGTTTTTATTATACTAATTCTTAAAGTGGCTATAGAAATACTATGAGTTATTGTATGAGATGATTATAGCCGTTGCCATTTTACATAGAGAAGAACAGTAGGATTAGGTTTGTATGGGCAAATGGTTTTGGATCCGCCGTATTAAAAATATTCATCGGATTTTTTAGGACTAAACGGCACTTGGTAGTTTTAAGCTCATAAGTAAAAAATATTACCTTATTTGGTTAAAATTAATTAAATGAATTAAAAATAGTACAATTAAATATAAAATTAAAACATTTAAACTATTCTTCAGCATTCTGTTTTATCGTTCGTGTCCCAAGAATACAATATAAATTGATTATACTTTAATCTAAATAAGAAGGTAGTAGGTAGTGGTGTGTTTTTACCGACTTTGAAACACCTCCTAGGCCTAATGTGCTTAGAGTCAATCTCGCACATCTAATTACCTATTCAGTGAATTCGGAACTCAAAACTATTTAACGGCATTAGAACGTCGGGCCATGTTGTCAGTGTATGTCGTCCATGTTTTTACGGTACAAAAATAGGATATCTAACGTCTCGAGTCTAATTATTCAATTTTTTCTAAACATAATAATTACATCATGATACATTATCGCAGTTATGCTACAGTTGTAGTAGTCCCACATTTATACTTCAACCTCACAAACAGGTAAGAATAGGGCTTGTGACGCACAGTTACCTCTTCCCACCATTTTTTTCTCATAAGGACCCATGTAAATAAGCTCTACCTTCCTTCATAACCGCGCTGAAGAAATTATTATTACTTTCTCCCGCTACTTTACCTATAGAGCCTGCTCTAAGAGATTATACTCAGCTGGATAACCAATCGTAGTGCAGGAATTTCTTAGTGTATGTCGACCACGTTATATGAGATGCAATCAAAATCGCAGAGCGTCTTGACTTCAATTATTCGACCCATCTATAAATGCTATTTAAATTCATCACATAATTGTAGTAAACGAAGAGCACAGAATATTCTGGAATTTGAACCAGAACCTCAACAGTGGTAGTACTATGCATCAAATTTACGCTTCTGACCGCATATAAATAAGATATATATATTATAAGTAGTTTTTTACACAAGGTAAGTTGATAAATACTAACGTATTGCAATTAATAAGATGAAATAATAATTTAGACTTTATAAGTAAAGCCCAAATGATCATTTCAAATCGAGCTAGTAATTGAAAAAGGAAAATATAAGGCCTTGGACAGGATTTGAACCTGCATAAAAAATAACAATGAAATTTATCGAGTCGTATGAAACGTAATTTGAAGTATTTAGAGTAATAATATTTACGAGCTTCTAACACTAACGCATAGATACTGAAAATGAAGTCGCCTCTTACTTTGAGAACTTTCGGCTAGTTCAATGAATACAATTTTAAATTTTATTGTCTTGAGGCATATATATATATATATATATATATATATATTATTCTACCCCCCCCTTTTTCTTATTTTTATACTTTTTTACTTTATAAACTTTTAAAATGTGCACACCTAATGCACACCCGTACTTGCACTGTTTGGTTGGTTCTAGTATTAACTACTTATTGCAATGCCTCGACTATTTAAAACTCTTAATCTCAGGGTATTCAAACTACTTATAGTGGATTCGTTATAAGTAGATGTGCTACGTCCAACCAAAGTGCACTCTTTTGTTTTTCTACTAAATTTGCTACTCTACTTTTGTATATGCCAAAATTTATAAAATGATCAAAGTTGCTATATGCCAAATGAAATTTCAACCAAAATTAAAATGACCACATTTTTACGTATTAAAAAATGATTTTAAACACTCACCTGGTCTATACTCCGTTGATGCCTCGGTGAATCCTGGCACAAAATCCTAATCTCCGTATGCGTCCTTACAATGATATTCTCAACTTTTCGTGCTGTTTCCAGGTATCTTCTAATTTTAACTGTTCCCCAATATCTGAAATGATTAACCCAAATTTAGAATTTTGAAAAAACTAGTGCTATAACTTCCCTCTGTACTAATCTCCACTTCAAATCCTTGTTTCCGCTCAATGCTTCTGCTGCCTTTAACCCGCTCCAATATCCAACTCGTATCTTTGTTTCCGCTCAATGCTCCTGCTGCCTTTAACCCACTCCAATATCCAACTCGTATCTTTGTATAACCACTCTCGATAATCTTCTAACTTTAAACCACACTCCAATATCCACTTCAAATCTGTATAACCACTCCCGATGACCTTCTAACTTTAACCACTTTCCAAATCCAATATTTTACCGTCGCACAATCACTACTATTTACTTTATACTTTCGCTTATTTCTTTACCACTTTTCAATGAAACTCATTTTAAAACAATTACTTTTATTTTCTTTCTTTAAAATATCTGAATACAAATTAGCACAACTCTGAAAACACGTCTTTTACAAAATTTGTTCGAAATTAATCTCTGAAAACACGTCTTTTACAAAATCGGTTCGAAATATATTCTTTGTTTACTCTCTAAGGCGACCATGTTGATTCTCAATTCGCCTACTACATCCTAAAGTTCATCACAAATAGTCAAGTCCGTGTCGCACATACCCAAGTTCATGTCTTTATACAATTTCATAATTACACTAAATTCTAATATATGTCCTAAATCTTTACATTCAACCAATCACATTTTACGATGTTTTAACTAATAATTTTGGGTTTACAATTATTGTCCAAAAGTTGATTCTATAGAAAATGAAAGCAAATAAATTTACACTTGACCCTGGATGCATGTTGATAGTGAACATTTACAGACGCATCCGGCTTTTGGACGGCAAATGTACTTTCAAAGGCTTTTTAAAATTGAACTCGGTATAAACCCTTGAGCATTTCACATCTTATTACGCCACTTAGTCATTTTAAAATTGCCTTTTGGCACTGAATTTCAACTACTATATTTGAATGGTATTTTAGTGTACAAAAAATACGGTAAACATACATTTTAAGTTTATGTGATCGATTATGTGGATTATTTTGTTTGGCATATACTATCTTGTACTAAACAACCCTTATACCTCTTAGTAGCTCCCTTAGACATTATATTGGCCCCACTGATTTTGAATGAAATTGGAAATTGCGTCGGCTTTACTCTTTCCTGGTGTGCATAATTTCTAGTTTTATTTAAAATCAAAACCCCTCTTACCTTTCTACACCAACCTCTTTTCGGATCCCTACCTATTTTAATTATTCAACCCCTATTTTTAATTCTCAATATGTCTGCCTAACTATGCTACATACTAACCTACCTTACAAACTAAAACAAAACTAAACCAAACTAAAACAAAACTAAACCTTCCGTCGCATGAACTATATTACAACTATTCTACTAAACCCTCTTCCTGTACAACCTTTGTGCAACAAATTATCCAACCCCTGCGGTTGTTCATACTGCGGTTTCGTAATCGAATTCAACTTCCTCGCATCCAAACAAATCCTTATATCCCTTTTATTGGGTTTAGGAACAATAACTACAGGGTTCACATATTGAGTTTTCGCTGGTTCTATTATTCCATCTCGTAACATCTTGTTAATCTCGGCTTTAACCCTATTTCTAATAGCAAACGGAATTGGATACACCTTTGTATTAAACCCGTTGTCTTCCGTGACCTCTAACTTATGCACGTATCGCCTCGCCAATCTTGGCTCTTCATTAAATAACCCTACATATTTATCAAATAATTCTTCTAACTTCGCCTTTATCTCACTACTCACATTTCCAATCTGTTCATCCTTAATTAATCTCACAAACATATTACATAATCGTACTTTAACCTGTCTATAATCACTTGTCCTATCCATTCCTAATCCCGACTTATCTATATTATCTCCATTCCTATATTCCTCACTAACCGTAGACACCATCCATAACTTATCTTTATCAAAAATTCGAATCGATCTATCTTTACCATCTATATTCACTCCAAAATCCTCTATAAAGTCCATTCCTAATATGAAATCTATATGCAACCCCTTTGTAATTAAAAACTCTGCCTCCCCTACATTTTTTATCCCCTACACATATTGGTACACGGATGATCCTATAAATCGTAGTTAACTTTTTATTCATAGCCGACCATAGATTAACCCCATCAATCGCTTCTATTCTTCCTTTTAAAAAATCAGCATGTTTTATCACCACCCTCTCATCTACCAGCGACAACTGTGAACCACTATCCACTAAAGCAACATATAAACACTCATTTAAACTAATATTAATGAACAAAGGATTCTTTTTTTTTCAAATTATAATTATTTACTAACAAGTCTTTTAAACTATAAACAACGTCGACCTATAATCCTTTACATTTGTTCTCCCAAAAATTTGCGTTTTTTTTTTTAAGGGTGCCTCGTGTATCTGCACCACTTCAATTTGATCCGTGTCCTGAGTCCTTGCGTTGGTCGTTATGTGGTGGACGTTCGCGTCCCTATCCGTCCGGCTATATCCGTGCTATGTACCTCCTCCCGTCGTCCGGCCGTCATCCGCGTTGTCGTCGTGCGGGTGCCTGTTTTGTCTTGGTATGTCGTTCTCCCGGTGTTCCCTATTGTAGTATGGTCTCCTGTTTCCGTCGTGTCCCCAGTGATTTCGGTTTCCGTGGTTAAAATAGTCCTGTCGGTAGCTGGGTCGATGTTCGTGATGGAAATTGTCCTGTCTATGGTTGGGTCGCTGTTCATGGTACATATGTCGTCTGTTGTCATCCCTATAACCCCGGTTTTGATCCCAATGACTAGTCCATGTTTTTGTCTCCAGTGCCGTTGCTAAATCGAAGTTTGTCATGACGCCTAAAAATTTCCGTAGTGTTTTTACATTTAGTACTACTTGTCCTGTGAGTAGTAATACCATGTCGTCCGCGCCCAATTTCGGTGTCAAGTGCTGTGTCTGTCCCTGCAATTGTAGCCGTGTATTTTCAGTCTCGTCGTCTACGCGGTCTTCGTTGTCTTGTAGCTTAGTCCTGCGTTCGTCCTTTGTCCGCGACTCTGCAAATTGGTCTGTTAATTCCGTGTGTAGTTCCGCGTGTGAGGTCTTAACATCTGTCCGCGAATGTTCGGTTTTGTCAGTTAGGTCCGTTTGTAGTTCCGTATCTGTTTCTGCAGTCTGGTCTGTTAACTCCGTTTGTTTCTCCGTGTGTGATGTCTTTACCTCTGTCCGCGACTGTTCAGTTTTGTCTGTTACGTCCGTTTGTAGTTCCGTGTGTTTTTCTGCAGTCATGTTAGTTATATCCGTTTTTAGTTTCGCGCATGACTCTGAAAAACTTTTAATTAGTTTCGCGTGTGACGTCCTAAACTCATTTCTCAGTTCGATGTGTGAATCCTCCATTCGGTTTGTTAAAGTCGTTATTTTATTATTCAAAAACGTATTTGCCTCTTTTTGTTCAGTGCGTGAAGTTTCAATTTTGTCCGATAGTTCCGCCTTCAGTTCCGTGTTTGAAGTTTCAAATTTGTTCGTCAAATTTGTTTGCACAGTTTTAAAATCGTTTTTTAGACTCATTAGGATTTGTATAATATCTAAGCTTCCAGCGGTTTCTGTCACTAACCTCAGGCGCCGTCGGCTGGTCCGTGTCCATGTCTGTCACCTCCGGGTCAGTCTGCCTTGTCTCCGTCTCCTGGATGTCTCCTCCCGCGTCTAGTTCTATGTCCTGTGTCCTACGTTCATCGTCTTGTGTCGTGATTTCTGCCTCAATTCCGTATATCAGTCCCGATCTCGTAAACCGTTTCATTGCTGGGTCCGTCATCTCTGCAACCTGTCTTTGAATTTGTATGCCTGAAAATATCTAACTATTGGCCCCACCTAATCTCAAGCTCCCGTGTCCTACTACTATTTCTGTCTATTTTCAATTCAATCTAACCTTTTTTCAGCCCCACGTTGGGTTTGCCACATATATTCTACCCCCTTTTTCTTATTTTTATACTTTTTTACTTTATAAACTTTTAAAATGTGCACACCTAATGCACACCCGTACTTGCACTGTTTGGTTGGTTCTAGTATTAACTACTTATTGCAATGCCTCGACTATTTAAAACTCTTAATCTCAGGGTATTCAAACTACTTATAGTGGATTCGTTATAAGTAGATGTGCTACGTCAACCAAAGTGCACTCTTTTTTTTCTACTAAATTTGCTACTCTACTTTTGTATATGCCAAAATTTATAAAATGATCAAAGTTGCTATGTGCCAAATGAAATTTCAACCAAAATTAAAATGACCAAATTTTTACGTATTAAAAAATGATTTTAAACACTCACCTGGTCTATACTCCGTTGATGCCTCGGTGAATCCTGGCACAAAATCCTAATCGCCGTATGCGTCCTTACAATGATATTCTCAACTTTTCGTGCTGTTTCCAGGTATCTTCTAATTTTTAACTGTTCCCCAATATCTGAAATGATTAACCCAAATTTAGAATTTTGAAAAAAACTAGTGCTATAACTTCCCTCTGCACTAATCTCCACTTCAAATCCTTGTTTCCGCTCAATGCTTCTGCTGCCTTTAACCCGCTCCAATATCCAACTCGTATCTTTGTTTCCGCTCAATGCTCCTGCTGCCTTTAACCCACTCCAATATCCAACTCGTATCTTTGTATAACCACTCTCGATAATCTTCTAACTTTAAACCACACTCCAATATCCACTTCAAATCTGTATAACCACTCCCGATGACCTTCTAACTTTAACCACTTTCCAAATCCAATATTTTACCGTCGCACAATCACTAATATTTACTTTATACTTTCGCTTATTTCTTTACCACTTTTCAATGAAACTCATTTTAAAACAATTACTTTTATTTTCTTTCTTTAAAATATCTGAATACAAATTAGCACAACTCTGAAAACACGTCTTTTACAAAATTTGTTCGAAATTAATCTCTGAAAACACGTCTTTTACAAAATCGGTTCGAAATATATTCTTTGTTTACTCTCTAAGGCGACCATGTTGATTCTCAATTCGCCTACTACATCCTAAAGTTCATCACAAATAGTCAAGTCCGTGTCGCACATACCCAAGTTCATGTCTTTATACAATTTCATAATTACACTAAATTCTAATATATGTCCTAAATCTTTACATTCAACCAATCACATTTTACGATGTTTTAACTAATAATTTTGGGTTTACAATTATTGTCCAAAAGTTGATTCTATAGAAAATGAAAGCAAATAAATTTACACTTGACCCTGGATGCATGTTGATAGTGAACATTTACAGACGCATCCGGCTTTTGGACGGCAAATGTACTTTCAAAGGCTTTTAAAATTCAACTCGGTATAAACCCTTGAGCATTTCACATCTTATTACGCCACTTAGTCATTTTAAAATTGCCTTTTGGCACTGAATTTCAACTACTATATTTGAATGGTATTTTAGTGTACAAAAATACGGTAAACATACATTTTAAGTTTATGTGATCGATTATGTGGATTATTTTGTTTGGCATATACTATCTTGTACTAAACAACCCTTATACCTCTTAGTAGCTCCCTTAGACATTATATTGGCCCCACTGATTTTGAATGAAATTGGAAATTGCGTCGGCTTTACTCTTTCCTGGTGTGCATAATTTCTAGTTTTATTTAAAATCAAAACCCTCTTACCTTTCTACACCAACCTCTTTTCGGATCCCTACCTATTTTAATTATTCAACCCTATTTTTAATTCTCAATATGTCTGCCTAACTATGCTACATACTAACCTACCTTACAAACTAAAACAAAACTAAACCAAACTAAAACAAAACTAAACCTTCCGTCGCATGAACTATATTACAACTATTCTACTAAACCCTCTTCCTGTACAACCTTTGTGCAACAAATTATCCAACCCTGCGGTTGTTCATACTGCGGTTTCGTAATCGAATTCAACTTCCTCGCATCCAAACAAATCCTTATATCCCTTTTATTGGGTTTAGGAACAATAACTACAGGGTTCACATATTGAGTTTTCGCTGGTTCTATTATTCCATCTCGTAACATCTTGTTAATCTCGGCTTTAACCCTATTTCTAATAGCAAACGGAATTGGATACACCTTTGTATTAAACCCGTTGTCTTCCGTGACCTCTAACTTATGCATGTATCGCCTCGCCAATCTTGGCTCTTCATTAAATAACCCTACATATTTATCAAATAATTCTTCTAACTTCGCCTTTATCTCACTACTCACATTTCCAATCTGTTCATCCTTAATTAATCTCACAAACATATTACATAATCGTACTTTAACCTGTCTATAATCACTTGTCCTATCCATTCCTAATCCCGACTTATCTATATTATCTCCATTCCTATATTCCTCACTAACCGTAGACACCATCCATAACTTATCTTTATCAAAAATTCGAATCGATCTATCTTTACCATCTATATTCACTCCAAAATCCTCTATAAAGTCCATTCCTAATATGAAATCTATATGCAACCCCTTTGTAATTAAAAACTCTGCCTCCCCTACATTTTTTATCCCCTACACATATTGGTACACGGATGATCCTATAAATCGTAGTTAACTTTTTATTCATAGCCGACCATAGATTAACCCCATCAATCGCTTCTATTCTTCCTTTTAAAAAATCAGCATGTTTTATCACCAATCTCTCATCTACCAGCGACAACTGTGAACCACTATCCACTAAAGCAACATATAAACACTCATTTAAACTAATATTAATGAACAAAGGATTCTTTTTTTTTCAAATTATAATTATTTACTAACAAGTCTTTTAAACTATAAACAACGTCGACCTATAATCCTTTACATTTGTTCTCCCAAAAATTTGCGTTTTTTTTTTTTTAAGGGTGCCTCGTGTATCTGCACCACTTCAATTTGATCCGTGTCTTGAGTCCTTGCGTTGGTCGTTATGTGGTGGACGTTCGCGTCCCTATCCGTCCGGCTATATCCGTGCTATGTACCTCCTCCCGTCGTCCGGCCGTCATCCGCGTTGTCGTCGTGCGGGTGCCTGTTTTGTCTTGGTATGTCGTTCTCCCGGTGTTCCCTATTGTAGTATGGTCTCCTGTTTCCGTCGTGTCCTCTGTGATTTCGGTTTCCGTGGTTAAAATAGTCCTGTCGGTAGCTGGGTCGATGTTCGTGATGGAAATTGTCCTGTCTATGGTTGGGTCGCTGTTCATGGTACATATGTCGTCTGTTGTCATCCCTATAACCCCGGTTTTGATCCCAATGACTAGTCCATGTTTTTGTCTCCAGTGCCGTTGCTAAATCGAAGTTTGTCATGACGCCTAAAAATTTCCGTAGTGTTTTTACATTTAGTACTACTTGTCCTGTGAGTAGTAATACCATGTCGTCCGCGCCCAATTTCGGTGTCAAGTGCTGTGTCTGTCCCTGCAATTGTAGCCGTGTATTTTCAGTCTCGTCGTCTACGCGGTCTTCGTTGTCTTGTAGCTTAGTCCTGCGTTCGTCCTTTGTCCGCGACTCTGCAAATTGGTCTGTTAATTCCGTGTGTAGTTCCGCGTGTGAGGTCTTAACATCTGTCCGCGAATGTTCGGTTTTGTCGGTTAGGTCCGTTTGTAGTTCCGTATCTGTTTCTGCAGTCTGGTCTGTTAACTCCGTTTGTTTCTCCGTGTGTGATGTCTTTACCTCTGTCCGCGACTGTTCAGTTTTGTCTGTTACGTCCGTTTGTAGTTCCGTGTGTTTTTCTGCAGTCATGTTAGTTATATCCGTTTTTAGTTTCGCGCATGACTCTGAAAAACTTTTAATTAGTTTCGCGTGTGACGTCCTAAACTCATTTCTCAGTTCGATGTGTGAATCCTCCATTCGGTTTGTTAAAGTCGTTATTTTATTATTCAAAAACGTATTTGCCTCTTTTTGTTCAGTGCGTGAAGTTTCAATTTTGTCCGATAGTTCCGCCTTCAGTTCCGTGTTTGAAGTTTCAAATTTGTTCGTCAAATTTGTTTGCACAGTTTTAAAATCGTTTTTTAGACTCATTAGGATTTGTATAATATCTAAGCTTCCAGCGGTTTCTGTCACCCTAACCTCGGGCGCCGTCGGCTGGTCCGTGTCCATGTCTGTCACCTCCGGGTCAGTCTGCCTTGTCTCCGTCTCCTGGATGTCTCCTCCCGCGTCTAGTTCTATGTCCTGTGTCCTACGTTCATCGTCTTGTGTCGTGATTTCTGCCTCAATTCCGTATATCAGTCCCGATCTCGTAAACCGTTTCATTGCTGGGTCCGTCATCTCTGCAGCCTGTCTTTGAATTTGTATGCCTGAAAATATCTAACTATTGGCCCCACCTAATCTCAAGCTCCCGTGTCCTACTACTATTTCTGTCTATTTTCAATTCAATCTAACCTTTTTTCAGCCCCACGTTGGGTTTGCCACATATATTCTACCCCCCTTCTTATTTTTATACTTTTACTTTATAAACTTTTAAAATGTGCACACCTAATGCACACCCGTACTTGCACTGTTTGGTTGGTTCTAGTATTAACTACTTATTGCAATGCCTCGACTATTTAAAACTCTTAATCTCAGGGTATTCAAACTACTTATAGTGGATTCGTTATAAGTAGATGTGCTACGTCCAACCAAAGTGCACTCTTTTGTTTTTCTACTAAATTTGCTACTCTACTTTTGTATATGCCAAAATTTATAAAATGATCAAAGTTGCTATGTGCCAAATGAAATTTCAACCAAAATTAAAATGACCAAATTTTTACGTATTAAAAAATGATTTTAAACACTCACCTGGTCTATACTCCGTTGATGCCTCGGTGAATCCTGGCACAAAATCCTAATCTCCGTATGCGTCCTTACAATGATATTCTCAACTTTTCGTGCTGTTTCCAGGTATCTTCTAATTTTTAACTGTTCCCCAATATCTGAAATGATTAACCCAAATTTAGAATTTTGAAAAAAACTAGTGCTATAACTTCCCTCTGTACTAACCTCCACTTCAAATCCTTGTTTCCGCTCAATGCTTCTGCTGCCTTTAACCCGCTCCAATATCCAACTCGTATCTTTGTTTCCGCTCAATGCTCCTGCTGCCTTTAACCCACTCCAATATCCAACTCGTATCTTTGTATAACCACTCTCGATAACCTTCTAACTTTAAACCACACTCCAATATCCACTTCAAATCTGTATAACCACTCCCGATGACCTTCTAACTTTAACCACTTTCCAAATCCAATATTTTACCGTCGCACAATCACTACTATTTACTTTATACTTTCGCTTATTTCTTTACCACTTTTCAATGAAACTCATTTTAAAACAATTACTTTTATTTTCTTTCTTTAAAATATCTGAATACAAATTAGCACAACTCTGAAAACACGTCTTTTACAAAATTTGTTCGAAATTAATCTCTGAAAACACGTCTTTTACAAAATCGGTTCGAAATATATTCTTTGTTTACTCTCTAAGGCGACCATGTTGATTCTCAATTCGCCTACTACATCCCAAAGTTCATCACAAATAGTCAAGTCCGTGTCGCACATACCCAAGTTCATGTCTTTATACAATTTCATAATTACACTAAATTCTAATATATGTCCTAAATCTTTACATTCAACCAATCACATTTTACGATGTTTTAACTAATAATTTTGGGTTTACAATTATTGTCCAAAAGTTGATTCTATAGAAAATGAAAGCAAATAAATTTACACTTGACCCTGGATGCATGTTGATAGTGAACATTTACAGACGCATCCGGCTTTTGGACGGCAAATGTACTTTCAAAGGCTTTTTAAAATTCAACTCGGTATAAACCCTTGAGCATTTCACATCTTATTACGCCACTTAGTCATTTTAAAATTGCCTTTTGGCACTGAATTTCAACTACTATATTTGAATGGTATTTTAGTGTACAAAAAATACGGTAAACATACATTTTTAAGTTTATGTGATCGATTATGTGGATTATTTTTGTTTGGCATATACTATCTTGTACTAAACAACCCTTATACCTCTTAGTAGCACCCTTAGACATTATAATATATATATTGCTGTGTTACCCCTACTATAATCAACGAGCCCCGACGATGGGCGTCATAAAATGTTATGATATTTTTATTTATATTTAGCCCCACAACTTGGCATGACATAAAATGCTATGATGTGAAATGTTAAGTTATGGAGTTTCTTTGCCTCAACTAGCTGATTCAATTAAATAAAACAATTCTACAATACACAATATAATGATTAAATATTCACAACTTTTAAAATCTTCCCCTTTTTAGAATGTTTACATATACCTGATTTATGAAATTGAAGCCAGCAAAACTAGCTCTTTTTGCTTATATTTAGAGACTTTTGAAACGTTTCAAGATGCCTATTACCTTTTTCATAAATTGATCAATAAAACTACTGTTTTGTTGACTTTTACAGATACGAAAAATATTGAATTAAAAACAGTTTTCAGTAATAAATTATCAAGATCGCTAACCTGGAATGGTTCTGTAGTTCCTCTGCATTCCCCAAGAGTTTTTGTGCCAAGTCTGAATGAACATTGAGAGTCGAATTTGGAAGTCGACATCAAAACCAAAATACAATCCAAATCGTTATTACAATACAATTCAATAAATTAAAATCCCATTTAAATTGCAGTGTTAGAATCAGTATTAAGATGCCAGTAATAAGTTAATCCAATTTAAGATTCAATTTGAATATCAGTAATAGAATATTTTTATGTCGGTATTAAAAAGACAGTAATAGAACATTTTCCATGTCAGTAATAAAAGGAGCCTTGTTTTATTTATGTTAGAAATGTATTTTTATTAAGTCGTTATTTACTTACGTCTATACTAGATCGACTCACCCGTTGCACAATTCGTACACTTTTCAAAATGACTCTACTTTAACTTTCGTCTCACTGGTTACGTAAAATAATTTAGCACTTCAGAATATAGTCGTGGCCCAGTCTAAAAATGTATACCTACTTCGTCGCTCCTTTCTTATCGCATTTAAAGCCGTACATCTCCTGTTTTTTATTCGTTCATTCACGTGTTGGGACGACACCTTTCGCCTCTATCTTTGTGTACTTCGGGATTTTCGCCAATTATTTAGTTCAAATATTCGGATGAATGCTTGGATTGTTACGTATTACATTCACATATCATGGTATTAATTGAGAAATCCCAAGAATTTCCGTTTATTAAATCACGTATTTATTTTGCTGTTTATTCTAATCTAAACCGAAATAATCTGGTGCTTGTTTATTTCCTAGTTAATATTAGATTTTTGAACAAATGTGATTCTACTTGTCACGTACGATTTTCAAATAATGCATAATTTAGATTGCGCATACGGTGATATTTTTAACGCACTTATTAAATATTCATAAAGCCAATTCATATAGGTTTCCCGTTGATTTAATTTTGATTCATTTTGTTGCGTTTTCAAATCTTATCTTAACTTGTAACTACTCTTGGATATTTCTATATTTTTATGCATTTTAATCCCATGTATTTTTACACACAGTGTGTTCTCAACTAACAATATGTATAGTGA
The DNA here is from genome assembly GCA_036346225.1 of Platerodrilus igneus. NCBI lineage: Eukaryota > Metazoa > Arthropoda > Insecta > Coleoptera > Lycidae > Platerodrilus > Platerodrilus igneus. The sequence goes on from JARFIW010000791.1 coordinate 13,862,231, forward strand.
CCTATTTACTCTTATAATATCTGTAATTATGTGCTTTTGTTAAATGGAAGTTACTTTTATTTATTCTACGACCCCTGTGAATTAAACTACGCCTAAACTACCCTATAATTACAGCATTAATCCCAAAATTAAAATAAAAAATTTTTTGAAAGATTTTTAGCGCCCAACGTGAGACAAAATTCACATATTATATATATATATATATATATATATGTGTATATATATATATATATATATATATATTGTGATATTATGTGATATGTATGAGATTTGAACCTTGGCGCACTGAAGTACCACTCAGATATAGACTTCTAGTTCGTAAAATGATTGATGAAGGAGATGATGAGGGCAGTTACTTGTTAAAGATATTTAAAATAATAATTTAAGAAAAAAGGAAGTTTTAAGATTTCAACTGGGTGATGGTGATTTCATAAAGTAATTTTGAAAAGTTTGTGCCAATGAAGTGAACTGCTGTTGTTTGTATATCATAAAAATTGTGTTAAAATATTTAAAAGGAAACTTCACTGCCATGTGAATATGTACGAAAAGCCTAAAAAGTCAAGTAGTATGTTTTTATTAGATTTAAGTTAGTTATAAGATGTAGAAGTTTTATTTACTTTTCAGAATATAGTTGTAAGTCTTATTATATCATTTGAATTTCACTTGTTGTTAGGATTAAAATATCAATTTATAAATTTTCGGCCAATGACATTTGTGTACTAGTTTACTCCAAATTAGAATTTGACAAGAGCAATAAGATCTATTAATAAAAAGTTGGATCATAGAATGTTAGTTGGAAAAGAATTGTAAAAGAGTAGGCGGGTTAAATGTTTTAAGGGGCATCTCCATAGAGAAGTGACAGTTCTAAAATTATTAATAAAAAAGGGTTGTTAAAGAATTTTTAAAAGAGAGTTGTTAAAAAAATTTAAAAAGGAGTTGTTGAAATTGAAAATTGAGGAAAACTGATTTGAAAAGAACTGAAAAAGAACTTTACAAACTATAGAACAAAAAGTATAATTTTTTTTGGTGACAGTTTACAAATTGTATACCTTTTATTGTTGTAATCTCCTACATAAAATTCAACATATGAAAATTATAATTGTGATATTCAAAGTATAAAGAAACTGTTGATATTAAAAAGTGATAAATGCAAGAGTCCTTGTCATTGTCTTAATATTGACCATTGATTCTGGGAGTATTTTTGTGTAGACAGAGGAGTTCCAAAGTGGTGCTATCAGAACGCTGGAATTGCTGAACTTTTGGTGTCGAACACGGTGTTGATTTCACGGAGCTGAGTTTTCTGATAAGACCAACGACGATAAGTATAAGTGTCTCTAAAGAATTTCTGGCGTACCTAAAACCCTAAAATAAAAGGCGTAAATACAGTATTACAAATTTTTAAAACGTACTTATCCACAGGTATTAAGAACCCACATCTTCAAGTTCTAATCGTCACTCTAGGCAGTGGAGCTTCATTATTCAGCAGCAAGACGTTTCATTGGAAGTTCAGGTTGTATTATTATTTTCACTGTCATAATTTAAACACATAATCCATTATACTCGATTGAAATCTTAAATTATTAACAAATATAAACTGTTTTACTGTGCGTATTTTTCAAGTAATTGTTTACACTGTCACTTTTAGAAATTGCTTTAGTAGAATTAACTAGAGGTCATTTGATTGGCAGTGTCACATACATCTGTATATGGTTCAGAACTCACGCTGTATACAGATATAGATTTTTTCACAAAATTAACCTGAGATAAGAGTTTCATTGGTCGAGGCGCAGATTTAAAGACTCAATAGAAAGGTTAACAAATTAATTAAAGAAAGGAAATTATAGGACAATTTGGTGCATATATATATATATATATATATATATATATATATATATTATGTATGGTGATATTAAATAAAATTATGCTTCAAAATATGAGTTAAAGTTTAATAAGTGCAACCTTAATGTGGTGTTGGCCTTTAAATTGATTTAAATAAAAGAAATTTTCAAATTTAATTATGCCACGGCTTTTTAAAGACTCGCTCAGGGAAACTGAATCTATTATTTATGCTCTGTAAGAAGACGTGAGTTCTCTGTCCCCTTACAGGTATAGAAAACGCAGGCGCATAAAACGTTGTTCAATCAAAACCACTTAACCTCTTTTTAATGCTTGCGTATCGTGATTATACAAAGATTGATAAATAGACCCAACAATATTTAATTTAGGTAAGCGCTTGAAATTCAAATTATTCACAAATTACTTTAAATGATGTGTATATAAAGATAACTTCAAATACCTGCAACTCCCTTGAATGTGTCTGGGTTGTATATGGACTTTGATACAGGATACAACAATATTTCCTTGAATACTTGCAGTGAATACCTGTTAAAAGTACGTTTTAGTTTATGTTCAAAATGGACTTGACTTTAGTTTTAGGTTCTACAAATAACTACAACTTCACCAACTGTATGCTTAGTCGGCTCTATTACTAAGAACACTCAATACTTCACCAATATCATAAGGCCGTATCCTAAAAGGCTGGACCCTGCTGCAAAATATCTCACTTTCACTGGTGCAACTCTTCAATACCACAAGAGATGACCCGATGTTTGATTTAATTGGAAATCCTCCTCAGGAATTTTCTTGGTTGTATAACCTTATCACTTATTTTATATAATTCAATTAAAATGCATGCACTTGAAAACGTATATATTAATTTTTATAAATTTTACAGGCTCCTCAGGCCAAAAACATCTATATCATATACAAAATTTTTAATCAATCTTTTATTCTAAACAACCATCACCTAGGAAAACTAAAACATTTACATCTAGCCTACTAACTAATAATTATAAGGGATGCATTCAATATTTTATCCTTAACTCTACTTAATTGCTATTTTAAAACAGCTTTGGTATTATTAAATTTTATTTTGACATTTCATAACTTTTTATCACTTTATAATTAAAATATATTAAACTACTTTCATTTCAGGTACATAATATTTATAAATGGAATAAAGTATCCTGAACAAATTACAATGAATAATTCTATCAACAAAAACTATGCACATTCAGTTGAAGTTACATTAGATACCCTTCGTATTGAAAACAGTGAAAAATGCTTTTCTAAACCTCAAACGCTGCATCACTAGTACATAATATTCTATATCTGCGTCTAACAAGTAATTATTCATCAATCTTTGATTACCGTAGTGTTTTTAAAATTTAGAATAGCTTGATAAAAGTGGTAAATTTATGTTTTTAGCCTTAGTACTAACAACTATCTTTCTAAACCCTTTGATAATGTCAAATACAAAAGAAGCCCCACCTGGTTTCATAAAATAAATATAAGATTCTCTTTCCTCTAAACAGTGTCAACGATTGTAATAAGCTTATTTTTATTTTATTAAACCACTGCTAACCTTACGTTTAAAATACTAACTTTAGTTCGACAAATATCAAATTTTAATATGAATAATAACACTAGTTTTAACTTTTGTAGATATGTGTAGACTTGATTACTAATGCCTGTAATTTACTAACACTTTGTGATATATATATATATATATATATATATATATGTGTGTGTGTGTGTGTGTGTGTGTGTGTGTGTATGTGTATTTATTGTATGAATGGGTATAAATGTTCCAAGTGAAATCGTCCCCGACATTCACCCCTTTCATTCTCAAGCTCAAACGTATTGCCATTGGCGAAAATTTTCTTTATTTGATAGGGTCCTTCATATGGAAATAATAATTTTGCACAAATGTTCCTACTCCAGTTCGAAACTCTCAACCTTTTTACGATAACTAAATCCCCAATCTGAAAATTTGTCTGTTTCTTAATTCGTCTGCATCGTTCCTCGACCTCCCTACGTTGTCTAGTCTCTGCCCTAGCTCTGGCCTGTTCTAGTACACTTTCGTATTTAAATTTAATTTTCTGGCATCTAAACAAATTCTTATATCTAACTTATCACTAGGTCTGGGTACAACAACGATAGGATTAATAAAAGAAGTCCTTGCTGGCTCTATTATTCCATTTTTTAACATATCTTTGATTTTTGCCTTAACTCTTTCCCTCATACTATACGGAATTGGATATACCTTCGTGTAAAACCCATTTTCTTCTGTTATTTCTAACTTGTGTACATACTTAGTTGCTACCCTTGATTCCCCATTAAATAAACCTACATGCTCATTAAATATCTCATATAATCTACCCTTTATTCCCTCGTCTATAATTCCAATCTGTCCTTCGTCAAATACCTTCTCAAATAAATTACCTAACATTATCTCATCCTGTCCTTCTAAAATACTTTCCCTAATCATCCCTGTGCCATAAACATCACTATTAATATCCATCCCTTTATTCGAACTCACATTAGGTACCACCCAAGTCTTCCTAATATTTAAAATCTGTACACTTCTATCCTTGCCATCTATTTTCATCCCAAATCTTTCTATAGCATCTATCCCTATTATAAAGTCTAAATATAATCCCGTTGCCACTAAAAACTCAGCTTCCCCTAGCTTTTCTCCCCCTATTGAAATTGGTACACAAATCATTTCATCGATTACAGATATTTTCTTTTTCATCGCAGACCACAAACTTATCCGTTTTATCTTGCAGATCTTCCCTTTTAATAGCTCAGCGTGCTTGACTACTATCTCTTTCTTTACTAATGACAGCTCAGATCCACTATCAATTAATGCTACATATAAACAATTATTTAACTTCAAATTAACAAAAGGTAAAACTTCTTTTTTTTTCATCCCTGTCTTCCAGCAATAAATGCACAAAACTTAAACTACTGGTCGTACCCAAATCCACTAAACTTAACCCTATATCTAATTCTAAATTAACACTTATTTACAAAATTGGCGTGTTTTTATTGTTTTATTTCCTTTATCATCTGCCATACAAATCGCGTCTGTTATTATCAACATGTTCCGGCCTGAATTTCCTCTGTGGTGGTCCATACCCGTGCCGTTCGTGTCCATGCCAATTCTGGTTTCTCCCTGTATTCCTACCTTCCCAATATCTATTATTATTTGTTTCAAATTCCCTTGCCATATCATAATTTCGCATTATTTCTAAGAACTCCTTTAGTGTTTTAATATTTTGTGTGGCCACAGCCCTAGCCACTTCAGCTTCCATGTGCCTCGACAAAAACTGTATAAGCTCTTCTTCTCTGAATTTTGGAGTCAAATGTTGCGCCTGATTATAATTATCAATAATGTATTCCTCTCTCGACCCCATACTAGTTAAATATTGTCCTGTTATTAATTTTGTTCTAATTTCAGTCTGTTTTGCATTACCCCAATATTGTTCTTTAAAAAGAATCTTAAATTGTTCGTATGTGTTATAATTTTTCCTAATTATGCTGTGCCATTTTTCGGCGTTACCCCTTAAACTAGCTCCTATCATTTGAATACGCACCCTCTCTGGTTCACCTTCCATTATTTCGTCTAACTTATCTAGGTATAGCATTGGCTGTTCAAAACGTCTTCCCTCAAATTTTGGTAAAATCTCTCGTCCATTTTTAAAGTAACCCTGGTCCATTGTTACTAAACGTCCCCCTTCTAATCCTGTCACTTGTTCCTTAATCACCCTAACACTACCTTCAAGTACACCTAATTTTTCATCCACTCTGTCCTTAAATCCTATTACATCAGCCCTTAATTCCCCTGAATCTTTAATTCCATCCTGAATAATGTCCATAACTTCCCTTTTTGAATTTTGAAGATTTTCTGTTTGTTTCAGACCTACTCCTACCATTTCACCCCTTAGCTCCGACAAACCTGCTACTAAATTTTCCTCGACCACTTTTACCCTGTCTTCTACTTCCATCCTTACTTCATCTCTAAGCAAACCCAAACTGCTCTGTATCAACGCATTTATCCCTCCAAATTTCATCTCCATCATTTCAAATCTTTCCCTCACTTCCACTCGTGAATTCTCATTTTTTTCTTCCATTTTCTCAAATCTTTCCCTCACTTCCACTCGTGTATATTCAAATTTTGTCTCCATTTTTTCAAAATTTCTCCTACCTTCCGCTTGTGAATTCTCATTTTTTTCTTCTAATTTCTCAAATCTTGTCTCTATTTTCTCAAAATTTCTCCTAACTTCCGCTTGTGAATTTCTCGTCTCGTTCTTCAGCTCAATTTTAAATTCTTCCTGTGAGTTCCTAAATTCTCTTAAAAACTGCATGATGCCTAGCATGTCCCCCTCGTTCGCTGTCTCTCTGACTCCTCCAACCTGTTTTTCTGCGTCCGGCTGAATTACAACCACCTCCGGCTCCACATATTCTCTACTTCCATCTCTTGCATCCCCTGCCGCTACAGTCTCCATCACCGGTTGCCCTTTCACAACAGTCTCGACACCATAAACCTTCCCTGACCTGGTAATTCTTTCCTCGTCTGACATGTTCTAATAATATTTGTTGTTTCAAAAATACCTCTTACTTGCCCCACCAAAATACAATTGTTCAAAACCTGCAAATAAGCTAGTTCTCTCTCAAAAGCACCACGCTTGCAACCCTACTTTTTGAGCCCCACCAACTTTTTTATACCACTGCAACCTATTACCCTTTAACTCGCCCCACGTTTGTTGGTCGCCAATATTATATTATGTATGGTGATATTAAATAAAATTATGCTTCAAAATATGAGTTAAAGTTTAATAAGTGCAACCTTAATGTGGTGTTGGCCTTTAAATTGATTTAAATAAAAGAAATTTTCAAATTGAATTATGCCACGGCTTTTTAAAGACTCGCTCAGGGAAACTGAATCTATTATTTATGCTCTGTAAGAAGACGTGAGTTCTCTGTCCCCTTACAGGTATAGAAAACACAGGCGCATAAAACGTTGTTCAATCAAAACCACTTAACCTCTTTTTAATGCTTGCGTATCGTGATTATACAAAGATTGATAAATAGACCCAACAATATTTAATTTAGGTAAGCGCTTGAAATTAAAATTATTCACAAATTACTTTAAATGATGTGTATATAAAGATAACTTCAAATACCTGCAACTCCCTTAAATGTGTCTGGGTTGTACATGGACTTTGATACAGGATACAACAATATCTCCTTGAATACTTGCAGTGAATACCTGTTAAAAGTACGTTTTAGTTTATGTTCAAAATGGACTTGACTTTAGTTTTAGGTTCTACAAATAACTACAACTTCACCAACTGTATGCTTAGTCGGCTCTATTACTAAGAACACTCAATACTTCACCAATATCATAAGGCCGTATCCTAAAAGGCTGGACCCTGCTGCAAAATATCTCACTTTCACTGGTGCAACTCTTCAATACCACAAGAGATGACCCGATGTTTGATTTAATTGGAAATCCTCCTCAGGAATTTTCTTGGTTGTATAACCTTATCACTTATTTTATATAATTCAATTAAAATGCATGCACTTGAAAACGTATATATTAATTTTTATAAATTTTACAGGCTCCTCAGGCCAAAAACATCTATATTATATACAAAATTTTTAATCAATCTTTTATTCTAAACAACCATCACCTAGGAAAACTAAAACATTTACATCTAGCCTACTAACTAATAATTATAAGGGATGCATTCAATATTTTATCCTTAACTCTACTTAATTGCTATTTTAGAACAGCTTTAGTATTATTCAATTTCATTTTGACATTTCATAACTTTTTATCACTTTATAATTAAAATATATTAAACTACTTTCATTTCAGGTACATAATATTTATAAATGGAATAAAGTATCCTGAGCAAATTACAATGAATAATTCTATCAACAAAACATATGCACATTCAGTTGAAGTTACATTAGATACCCTTCGTATTGAAAACAGTGAAAAATGCTTTTTTAAACCTCAAACGCTGCATCACTAGTACATAATATTCTATATCTGCGTCTAACAAGTAATTATTCATCAATCTTTGATTACCGTAGTGTTTTTAAAATTTAGAATAGCTTGATAAAAGTGGTAAATTTATGTTTTTAGCCTTAGTACTAACAACTATCTTTCTAAACCCTTTGATAATGTCAAATACTAATATATATATATATATATATATATATATATATATATATTCTTCTGCCTACTAACTTTTACTTTTGCTTGTTTACTCCACACAAAATTTGCTACACGACTTTTGTCGTCGTCCCTATTTTAGTATTCAATAAATGACTTCTATTTGAGGTGCTTTAGCAACGTTTGGTTGGTTATTTATTTACTGTTTACTATATATTATGCCTCGACTATATGAAACCTTAATCTCAGGGTGTTCACCTTACTCACCGTGAGTTCAATCGTGAGTAGATGTGCACTACCCAACCAAACTGCACCCTCGTTTGTTTTACCACTTTTTTAATGCACTGATTTATTATATATGCCAAATTTTAACAGATCAATGTTGCTTGGTGCCAAATTAATTTATGTAAACTATTTTATGACTTTAATTTTGACGTTTTAAGATATTCACGGTACTTACCTGAATTATACCGCGCTGAAGGCCTTCTTTTACTGCTGGCTCAAGATCGTATTCACCGTACGCACCTTCACAAGGATTCTCAATCGTAGTTCACTTGCGTATTGCCTCCAGGTGTTCTTAACCAATTTCGTTGACCCCAAATCTGAAATAATTTTTCCCCAATTTAGAATTTAAAAAAAACCGTTGTATCTACTTCCCCTGCGTTAATTCTTCCTCGTAATCTACTGCTCTCCTGTTTCCCTACTTCGTATTCCAATTAATCCTCTCCTTGCTCAATCCAAATCAATCCAGCCGTCCTATTTTAAATCAATCCTTTTCCTGCTATTCCTATAATATCCACACGATGTCCTTACTGCCGTTAATCTGCTCAAATCACTCCAAACATTATCAATATCGTCGTTGCCTTCTATATCCACTCAAATCTCCTGCTGCCGTTTAACCAAATCTACCCAAAACCAACACCAATCTTGCTCAAACCTAAATAAATCGTCGCTTTTCCCGTCGCTCTATTAACCACTCCAAATCTTCTTTAATACTCGTTGCATTTACTATCGATGCTTCTTATTTCTCTCACTTTACTAAATTAAACTCTTTAATTCACCTAAACTTTTATTTCAATAAATATTTGTACAACTTTTAACGCAGGTTTTGTAAAACACGTCTTTATCTGAACATAATCGAAATTAGAATCTTTTTATTTATTTCGCTTAGCGATAAGATCAACAACCTTAGCTTACTTGTATTACAATTCTAAAACATACAATATCCAATAACAATTCGTCTTTCCTTTTGTGTCCAAAATACCTTCACTACAGTCTTTATAATATTTTTAATTTCTACTATTGGTCCAAAAACACTTCACAATTCTCCAATAACCTTTTATATTTCTATTCACTTTTAATTTTGATTTTACAATTCGTCCAAAAGTTGATTCTATTAAAAGAAAAGCCAAAATAATTTACACACGACCTGGACGCTTTGTTGGTTGCAGATATCCATACATGCGTTCGGCTTTCCGACGGCAAATGTACTTTCACTGGCTCATAAATTATCAACTCAGTATAAAACCTTAAGTACCGTGTATTGTATCAACGTCATAAAGTCATGTTGTCTACCTTTTGGCACATATGTTTCAAACTAAAATGGTACATACTTTAGCATATGTAAAGTACAGCAAAATATAGTTTTTTAAATTATTAGATCTGATATATTAATCCTGTTGTTTGGCATACACCCCTATTAACACAAATCTACCCTTAGAAGCCTTGTACCCCCCCCCTTACATAATATTGGCCCCACTGATTTTTAATGAAATTGGAAATTTCGTATGTTTTTCTCTTCCCCTGGTGTGCAAAAATTTCTAATTTTTATTTAAAATCACTCTTTCGTTGTTTCATTTCAATTTGGCAACCCTTATTCGCCTTTCTCTCACATCTTTTATACTACGCTATATTCTAACCTATACTATAAACGACAATAACAAAAAAAAAACAAAAACTAAACTTTCCGTTGCATGAACTACATTATAACCTATCCTACTAAACCCTCTTCCTGTATTACTCTATATGGGTATAAATTCTCCAAGTGATAACGCCCGCGATATCCCCCTGTCATATTATCTAGCTCAAACGTATTCCCTTCAGCAAAAATACGCGTGATCTTGTACGGCCCTTCATAAGGAAACAACAACTTTCGCGCAAATGTTTCTGTCGCGGTTTGAAACCCTTAATCGTTTTACTACTACCAGATCCCCTAATCCAAAAGTCGTCCTTTTTTTAATTTTCCTACACCTTCGCTCGATGTCCCTACGCTGCATCCTTTCAATTCTACGCCTAGCACTGCCTAACAGCTCTGTTATGTCTTGTATCTCGACTTCCTCCCTCCATGGTCTAGCTGGTATAATCCTTCGCATCAATGTTACCGGACATGTTTTCGTAACCGAACTCGGTACGCTATTCATAAAATTTTCTATTTGTGGCAGATATCTAATCCATCTGTCGTGATGCTCCTGTGTCGCCAATCGTAGATATTTTATTACCTCTCGTATATAACGTTCGCATGGATTAGCTTTCGGATGCCGTATGCTACTAAATGATACTTTAATGTTTGCCCTATTTAACCCGTTCCTGAATCTGTGATTGTTGAAATACGTCGCGTTGTCTACTAAAATCCTTTCCATCTTCCCGACCTGGCTTTCAAATTCTCCAATCGACTGCAATGCATGCACCGTGTTACTTCGTCTTGCCGGAAATAATTTGACAAATTTAGAAAAAACGTCTACCATCACCAATATGTGTCGATACCCTGTTCACTCGTAATCAGGTTGCTTAAATAATCAATCGCCACCAATTCTAACGGTCCATTTACGCTCACGTTCATCGGCGTATTCTGCAACACCACGTTCTTGTCTTTACCTAGAATACAAATTTCACACCGATTTATCCTTTCTTTAATCACCGTGATATCATTTCTTGCATAAAACGCCTCTCTAAATACCAAAAATGTTTTTCTGATGCCTATATGTCCGAATTTTAAATGAATTTCGTCTATAATTTCAACAGCCACGTCCCTTGATAACACTACCAGCTCTGCATCCCCTATCCTTTTTACCACAAACTGCCCTACGATGGTAAATCCCCGGTACTCTTCCATATTTTCTCTCGTTAGTTTCTCACGTATCGAGCTCACCTCACTGTGCCTCTGCGTCTCTATAAGCTTGGCGTTTGTCCACCGACCAACATCCCTGAACTCCTGCAAAGCAATTAAACACCCCTTTATGTTTTGATTCGATTCCACCTGCGGTCTACTTAGAAAATCCGCCGTCACATTCTCCTTTCCTGGTTTATGCTTAATTTCAAAGTCGTATTCCTGTAACACCAATGCCCACCTGTACAACCTACTGTTTAGAAACTCCTTTTTCTTCATGAACGTTACCACCGTGTTGTCGGATTCTATTAAAAATTTCTTACCTAACAAATAAAAACGCAACTTTTTCACTGCATATACTATGGCCAACATCTCCTTCTCTGCCGTCGCATACCTGGTTTCGCAGTCTTTTAATACCCTGGAAATGAAAACAATTGGTACTTCAGCTCCATCCTGAATCTGCACCAACTCGGCCCCGATTGCATATTTCGACGCATCCGTCCTCAAAATAAAATCGTCTTTAAAATTTTGATATTTTAACGCTAACTCTGTATAAAACGCACCTTTTAAATCCTGGAACGCCTTCTCTCGTTCAGCAGTCCATTTCCATCTCTCTTTTTTCTTTAACAAACTCACCAACGGCACACACAATTCAGAATACCTCGGTATAAACCGTTTGTAATAATTTAGAACCCTAAAATCCTCGCAATCCTCTCACATTCTTCGGTTGTGCAATATTTTCAACTCGTCCAATCTTTTATTGCAAATTTTCATCCCTTGTTCGCTAATTTCAAATCCTAAATACGTAACCTTGCTCTTAAACAACTCGCATTTTTCTACGTTCAGCTTCAAACCCCCTTCGTCCAGTCGTTTGATCACCTTTTCTAAATGCTCCAGGTGTTCTTGCTCGTTCCTTGAAAAATCAACAAATCATCCACATAATGCGAACAGAAACATTCATATTCGTTAAACAGCTTCTGCATAGCCCTTACAAGTGCTGCTGAAGAACTACTTAAACCAAACGGAACTACAGAAAACATATAAATCTCGCCTTCGATACTAAATCCCGTAAACTTTTACTGTCTTCATGCAACGGAATTAACCAAAACGAATTTTTAAATCTAATTTACTGAAAATCTTCATTTCATATACTTTATACAACAAATTATCCAACCCTTGTGGTTGTTCGTACTGCGGTTTCGTAATCGCATTCAACTTCCTCGCATCCAAACAAATCCTTATATCCCTTTTGTTGGGTTTTGGTACAATAACTACTGGGTTCACATATGGAGTTTTCGCTGGTTCGATAATACCCTCTTTTAACATTTTGTCTATCTCTATTTTAACCCTATTTCTTATGGCAAACGGAATTGGATACACCCTTGTATTAAAACCGCTGTCTTCCGTGACCTCCAACTTATGCACATACCGCCTCGCAAATCTTGGCTCTTCATTAAACAAGCCTATATATTTATTAAACAAATCCCCTAGCTTCATCTTAATTTCATTACTCACTTTCCCTATCTGTTCATCATTAATTAATCTCGCAAACATACTACATAATCGCACTTCAATCCGTCCATAATTATCCTCTTTAATCATTCCTAATCCTGTACTATCTATATCATTTCCATTCCTATTTTCTGAACTAACCGTAGGCACCACCCATAACCTATCTTTATCAAATATCCTAATTGACCTATCCTTTCCATCTATATTCATCCCAAAATCCTCTATAAAATCCATACCTAATATGAAGTCTAGCTGTAACCCTTTGTAATTAAAAACTCTGCATCCCTGCTTCTTTATTTCCTATATATATCGGTACACGGATAACATTATAAATCGTCGTTAGCTTTTTGTTCATCGGTGACCATAAATTAACCCCATCAATTGTTCCTATTCGTCCCTTTAAAAATTCTCCATGTTTGACTACCACACTCTCATTTACCAGCGACAACTGTGAACCACTATCAACTAAAGCAACATATACACAATCCCTTAAACTAATATTTATGAACAACAAATTCTTTTTATTAAAAATGTAACTGTTTAACAATAAATCCCTTATACTATAACACACGTCAATCTTTACTCCTAAGCGGTCGGTCATCCAAAAATTCGCGTTTTTTTTTGTTCCTGTGGCGTCTCGTGAATCTGCACCACCTCAATCCTATCTGGGTCCGTTGTAATTGCGCTCGTCGTCATATGCTGGACGTTTACGTCCCTGTCTGTCCGACTGTTTCCATTTTGTATTCCACCCCCAGTAATCCGGCCGTCACCCTCGTGGTTGCCGTGCTGGTATCTGTTTTGTCCGTTGTACCCATTTTCCCTGTGATCCCTATTGTAATACGGTCGTCTATGTACCTCGTGTCCCCAATGATTCCGATGTCCGTGGTTAAAGTTGTCCTGTCTGTAATTAGGTCTGTTTTCGTGGTACGGTTGTCGTCGGCTGTCTTCCCTATGACCCCTGTTTTGCTCCCAATAGTTTGTCCGCGTTTTCGCCTCCAGTGCTGTCGCTAAATCAAAGTTTCTCATTACCCCTAAGAATTTTCTCAACGTCTTGACATTTTGTACCACTACCATCTTGGTAACTTCCGGTTCCATATGTCCTGCTAGTAGTAGTACAATGTCGTCCTCGCCCAATTTCGGTGTCAAGTGTTGTGCCTGATTAAACTTGTCAATCGCGTATTCTTCGCGTGTGCCGTGAGTCCTGCTGTAATGTCCGGTAATTAAATTCGTCCTTATGTCAGTCTGGTGTGTATTGCTCCAAAATTGTTCTATAAAAAGTCGTCTAAAATCAGCGTACGTGTCGTATTGTTTTCGAATGATGTTATGCCATTTTTCGGCGTTACCCGTCAAAGTTGCCCCCACGATCTGTAGTTTTGTTCTCTCGTTTTCAGTCCCTACGATTTCGTCTAGTCGGTCCAAGAATCCCATGGGCTGTTCTGTCCTTCGTCCCTCAAACTTCGGTAATGCGTCCCGGTTTAACCTAACGTGCTGTCCGTAGTCTAGTCCAATGCGCCTCCTTTCTAGGTCGTCCAATTTTTCTTGTATTTGTCTAACGTCATGTCCTACCCTGGTTTCTAATACCGTGACTTTGTCGTCAAGTTTTTCGTCCAGTTGCGTCCTACCGTGCACATTTTCGTTTTGTATTGTCTCTAAAGTTTGTCCTAGATTTCTGTAGTTGGTCATATGTCTTTTGTCGCATGTTTGTATTTCTGTATTTAAATTCGAAAACCCGCTAATCATCGTTTCTTCCACAGTATCTACTCGTGTCTTAATTTCCGTTCTTAGATCCGTCCGTGTCGCGTTCAAGTCTCCCTGAAAATGTACCCGTGTGTGTTCCAACTTGTCGTCAACCCTGTCTACTTGTTGTTGGACTTCTGTCCGCATGTCGTCCTTTACAATCTGTATTTGTGTTAGTAAATAGTCCTGCGTGTAGTTCATTTTCGCCGTCAGTTCCGCGTGCGCCGTTCTAAACTCGTTCCTTAGTTCGTTATGTGTCTCTGTAATTTTATCTGTCAGTTCCGTATGTGATTCCGTAATTTTGTCTGTCAGTTCTGTATGTGATTCGTAATTCTATCTGTCAACTCTGTTTTAACGGTTCTTAGTTCCGTATGTGTCTCTGTAATTTTATCTGTCAGTTCCTTATGTGATTCTTCAAATTTTTTCGTTAAATTCGTTTGTAGATCTGTGTGTGAAGTCGTCATTTGGTTTGTTAAACTTGTTTGCCAACTCATCAGAAATCGCATTATGTCCTGGGTTCCGGCGGCGTCTGCTACCTCGACCTCCGGTACCGTCGCCTGGTCCTTGTCCACGTCTATCACCTCCAACTCTGTCTGCCTCACGTCCGTCTCCTGTATGTCGCCCCCTGCGTCTAGCTCTATGTCTTGTGTCCCTAATTCCATCTCAACACCGTATATCCGTCCCGATCTCGTGATCCTTTTCGTGTCCGCGTCCGTCATCTCTGCTTCCTAGTTTTGAACTCGTTTTCTGTAAAATAATAAAGAGAAAAAAAAACTGCGGGCCCCACCTAATCTCGGGATCCCGTATTCTACTCTCTTTCACTCTAATACTTTTCTAGCCTTTTTCTCGAGCTCCACGTTGGGCGCCACCTTCTTCTGCCTACTAACTTTTACTTTTGCTTGTTTACTCCACACACGTCGTCCCTATTTTAGTATTCAATAAATGACTTCTATTTGAGGTGCTTTAGCAACGTTTGGTTGGTTATTTATTTACTGTTTACTATATATTATGCCTCGACTATATGAAACCTTAATCTCAGGGTGTTCACCTTACTCACCGTGAGTTCAATCGTGAGTAGATGTGCACTACCCAACCAAACTGCACCCTCGTTTGTTTTACCACTTTTTTAATGCACTGATTTATTATATATGCCAAATTTTAACAGATCAATGTTGCTTGGTGCCAAATTAATTTATGTAAACTATTTTATGACTTTAATTTTTGACGTTTTAAGATATTCACGGTACTTACCTGAATTATACCGCGCTGAAGGCCTTCTTTTACTGCTGGCTCAAGATCGTATTCACCGTACGCACCTTCACAAGGATTCTCAATCGTAGTTCACTTGCGTATTGCCTCCAGGTGTTCTTAACCAATTTCGTTGACCCCAAATCTGAAATAATTTTTCCCCAATTTAGAATTTAAAAAAAACCGTTGTATCTACTTCCCCTGCGTTAATTCTTCCTCGTAATCTACTGCTCTCCTGTTTCCCTACTTCGTATTCCAATTAATCCTCTCCTTGCTCAATCCAAATCAATCCAGCCGTCCTATTTTAAATCAATCCTTTTCCTGCTATTCCTATAATATCCACACGATGTCCTTACTGCCGTTAATCTGCTCAAATCACTCCAAACATTATCAATATCGTCGTTGCCTTCTATATCCACTCAAATCTCCTGCTGCCGTTTAACCAAATCTACCCAAAACCAACACCAATCTTGCTCAAACCTAAATAAATCGTCGCTTTTCCCGTCGCACTATTAACCACTCCAAATCTTCTTTAATACTCGTTGCATTTACTATCGATGCTTCTTATTTCTCTCACTTTACTAAATTAAACTCTTTAATTCACCTAAACTTTTATTTCAATAAATATTTGTACAACTTTTAACGCAGGTTTTGTAAAACACGTCTTTATCTGAACATAATCGAAATTAGAATCTTTTTATTTATTTCGCTTAGCGATAAGATCAACAACCTTAGCTTACTTGAATTACAATTCTAAAACATACAATATCCAATAACAATTCGTCTTTCCTTTTGTGTCCAAAATACCTTCACTACAGTCTTTATAATATTTTTAATTTCTACTATTGGTCCAAAAACACTTCACAATTCTCCAATAACCTTTTATATTTCTATTCACTTTTAATTTTGATTTTACAATTCGTCCAAAAGTTGATTCTATTAAAAGAAAAGCCAAAATAATTTACACACGACCTGGACGCTTTGTTGGTTGCAGATATCCATACATGCGTTCGGCTTTCCGACGGCAAATGTACTTTCACTGGCTCATAAATTATCAACTCAGTATAAAATCTTAAGTACCGTGCATTGTATCAACGTCATAAAGTCATGTTGTCTACCTTTTGGCACATATGTTTCAAACTAAAATGGTACATACTTTAGCATATGTAAAGTACAGCAAAATATAGTTTTTTAAATTATTAGATCTGATATATTAATCCTGTTGTTTGGCATACACCCCTATTAACACAAATCTACCCTTAGAAGCCTTGTACCCCCCCCCTTACATAATATATATATATATATATATATATATATATATATTGTGCTTTATGCTGAGCTATCCAGGCAAGGAAAAGCACACTGGTAGATAGTAATTTCTGTTTTATAAGAAACAGCTGCAGTACGCATTAAACTTGTTTCTAACAAATGAATGGAATTTTTGCAGCTCATATATCTGTTAAATTAATAAACCTGAATGGTTCTACTTTTGATAAGTTAAGAACTTTAACACCTTATATACAGGGTAATCCATTAGTGCAAGGAAGTCCAATATCTCATTTAATATCATATACATTAAAAAATATTTCAAATAAAAGTTGTAGGAAGCGCACCGTTGCATTCTTGTAAAATATGTTAAAACATACAGGGTGTATCGATTAATCGTGGCCATATGTCGATTTGTTTTTTAAATTGAACACACTGTATTTTATATCATATTTCGACTGCTCCCTTTACATGCTCTATGAGCTTTTTTTTTTGTTTTTGTTTTAATTGCAGGGAAAAACGTTGACTAATTTAAAAATGTGTAGGCTCGTTCAGTTTTAAAATTTTGAGTTAATATTTGATACACAAATAAACAAAGGTCATTCCTTGCTAAATATGCCATTATTTGGCGATTTAGTTATACAGGGTGTTTGCAATTTTTCTAAACCATACATCCTTTAAAACTAGTAGTTTTGAAAAATTGACAATTTTATGGCGTTTTCCACCTTACAAATTTGAACACAATATTACCTTTCGCAAGTAGCCTGAGACTTTGTCATTTCATCAGTTGTTGGTAGTAGTATATTACACTATTGCCAAGAATAACTACTATCATCATCTACGTCTAGTGTAAAATAAAATATTAATTATTGGTTTAGTCATCATGTATTTTGAAACTCAAGTATTAGTAGATATTGTATTTGCTTTAAGTGAAGGTGACAAAAATTGTTTACTGGCGCAAGAGTATACGATAAGCAAGTATTCACTTAGAAAACAGACTAGCAAAGAAGCATTTAAAGGTTTATTATTGAGCTTTATACAAACTGGAAATGTTGCATATTTAGAACATAAAAAAGCAAAGACTGCATTAACAGAAGATAATGAGATGACTGTTATATTAATGGTAACAGAACATCCGAAAAAATTTCAAATCATACTGACATAAGTCGCACTGTTGTTCAACTAGTTCTGAGCAAAAATGAAATTCATCCATATCGCATACAAAGGACGCAAGCACTATTAGAACATGATTTGTAAAAAAGGATAACGTCTTGTGAATGGGTATAGAGAAAAATCAACAGGACAGAGAATTTTTTCATTATCATCGTCATTAAATTTTCAGTCCTGGAATTGGTGAGACGTTTACCTCCATTGTTTCCTATTCTGAGCTAACCTACACATTTCTCTGAAATTCTTACAGTCTGCATCTTTCACTATTGCGTGCAATATTCTGATCTAGGTCTAAGTCTGTATCTTTTTCCTGTATCTACGTGTAATGTAACTCGCACTATTTCCCAACAATACCTTAGACCGTATCCTGCCCTTCTATTCCTCCTATTTTTTTCTTTCCGACAGATCTTTATTCTCCTAATTTTTCTATAACCTCTTTGTCACTAGGTTTATCTATCCATCCTATCATCATCATGCATATGAAGCATAATATTCCAAAAGGCACCTTTTTTTTCTTGTCTTCTTCTTCTTCTGTCCCTGTTACCATTGATGTAGTGTGCTGTTCCCACACATTTACGTCCAACATTTTTGTGCGTGTTTCTATGTTTGTTGTTTTCGAACATATCCGCAGCTCTTTCTTGTTAGATACATCTCGGTTCCCCTTCTATTGTTTTGTAAATATACATCCTATTTCACCGATATTCAGTGGTAGGTGAAGGGGTTTAAGCAGCATATGGCGACCAAGATCCCCCAACACTTGAATATTTGCCGAATTAATAATTTTCCAATAAATCCATCCGCACAATCAGGATTAGTCGAAAAACATTGCAAAACCAACACTTGTATTTGTTTATAGTGCCCATCAGGTTTAAGTGCAATTAGTTTTTCGTCATTAAGTTTCCTTCCTGGATTTGGTTAGACGCGTATCTTCACTGATTTCTATTCTGAGCTAGCCTACACAATTCCTTGACATTCCTACAGCCTAGATACAGCTCGGTTTTCCACATATTTCTTTCTTTCCCTACAGTTTCTAGAACCTCTTTAATCTTAACTTTGTCTGTCAATGGTATCTTCATCATACGTCTTTAGCACCACATTTCACGTTTTCCGGTCCGTCCCTCTTAATGTCCAAGTTTCACAGCCGCACAGTACTGTGATCTACACATATGCGTTTGGCAATCTTTTCCTTGTTTCTATGTTTGCTGTCTTTGAACACCGGAATTTTTAAATTATGTTTTATTTGCCGATGAAGCTACGTTTCACAAAAATGGATTTGTTAATAGATATAACTACCATTTTTAATACCGATCAATCATATTATGCACGGACTGTTAGTCAAACAAGGTGGTCCTTAAACGTTTAGGGTGGTATAATACGAAATTATATTATTGGGCCATACTTTTCGATGGGGTGATATATTTGAATTCTCTGCGAAACCAACTAGGTCAACTATTGCAACACCTGCCCTCTGAAATAGAGCAGAGAATGTGGTACATACCTGACGGGGCACTAGTTCACAACACCGTGCAAGCAAATACATTTTTAATGAGTTTCTTGAGAGATGGAGAGGTAGAAAAGGGCCAGTTAAATGGCCACCCCGTTATAGGAACAGAATACTTCAAATTGATGCAGTACATGACATTTGTGTCAGGTATTGGAACACTGAAATTTCGTTATGGTTGTCTTATTTTAACATGGTTTATTATAAATTTACTGGTCTGTTTATAAAATTTAATTTCACATTTAGATTCCTATAGATGACACCCAGTGTCACCTATAGGTGCATGATGTATTTAGATATGACACTTTCAACTGTATCTACATTTTCAGTTGTTTGAGGATAAAATGTTGTTTAATTTAAAGCGATTTTCTTGCAGAAATGGCATAAAAAAAGATTCTGCAATTTCCGGAAGTTGCAATGCGAGAGGCTCTTAAAGCTGTATGAAGTGGATTGCTGATAAAAACTGTTTCGAAGACATTTAATGTACCCCGAACAACTCTATTTTATAAATTTAAGGGGGAAAATCTTGAGTCGAGAAAAATGGAACCTGCTACTATACTTTCCACTGAAGAGGAATATTTGTTGGCCAAATGGGTTCTTGATATGGCAAAAGCTGGATTCCCTATTACGAAAGACAATTTTTTGTCAAGTGTTATCAAGCTTTCAAAAGAATTGAATAAAAATTTTGAAAACATTTTGCCTTGAAGAAAGTGGTATGAAAGTTTTCTTCCGAGGCATCCTGAGATTAGCCATAGAACTCCGCAAAATTTAACCATGACTAGGTCATCTGTAACTAATGCTCAGCTACAAAAGTGGGTTTTAGAAGTTGCTGATCTTTGGCACAAAAAAATTGTAGTAAAATACTTCTTGATACTAATCGTATATTTAAAGCTGATGAATCAGCTTTCATTCTCAACCCTAAGGGTAACAAAGTTGTAGGACACAGAGGTGAAAAAACGGTATACGCAGCAGTAAACAATAATGAGAAAAAATGTCTTACAGTTTTTATTAGTGGAAACTCGACTGGTACTTTAGCACCTCCAATGATTATATTCCGCTACAAAAGAATTCCATCAGAACTTTCAGCGTGTTCCAAAACACTGGGGTATTGGCATATGGATGACTTGTGATACTTTTTATTGCTACATTGCCAATGTACTCTATTCTTGAGCAAAAAAAATGTCACATTTCCCATAATTTTCTTTATTGATGGTCATGTGTTTCATCTATCCTATCATTTAAGTAACTTTTGTATCGAAAAAGAAATTATTTTGATTGCTTTGTATCCGAATGCAGCACATTTGTTACAGCCTATAGATGTGGCTATATTTCGAACACTTAAATCTGGATGGAAAGAAAGTTAATGTATGAAGGGCTGCAAATCAACATCAAATTTTAAAGAAAAGTGACTTTGCTCCACTACTCAAGATTGCAATAGAAGATAGAGTGACTGACGCCTACAGTGTTACAAAATCTCTTGTCAGTGACTACACTTACATGGCCAAAAACTACTTTTCTTTTTTTGAACACTCCATAGACAGGAATACGCTACAACAATTTCAGGAACAAATAGCTGAAAATCAATGGACTATCCGTATATGTGACAAATCTTTGTTTAATGTATGGAAAAAAAATGAGCAGCCATGTAATTTAGATTTATCAACAAGAAATATTGAAAACATTATTAATGAAGCAGAGTTACTTTTTGACAACACAAACTTCAACTATAACTAATTTACGTGGAGAATGTTCAAGACGATGCTTCGGATTAAAATAACGATGCTATCGTTACTGTTGTTGCAAACCCCGAAACTGGGACATCATTTTGTAATTATAACATTTTGACAGAAATAATTACAACAGCATCAGAGTCTTCTCAAATTGATACTACAAATGTAGTAGTTCCATTACAGGCAAATGATTACAAAAATGAAATTAATACTAAAACTCTGGATTAACTTTCTATAGCCACATGTAGCATTGAACTTGGAATCGATAAAAAAATGAAATTAAACATTTTAGATATGCAAATAGTCAAATCTAAAGCATTAAATATTTCTAAATATGAGGCAAATACTAAGCATGCTATGTCAGAACTATTAGAAAAAATAGAAAATTCCAAACAAATTGAAATTATTAATGAAAAAAAAACAAACGCCAATAAAACCATTACTAGTGACGATAAAACACAAGGTACATTCGAAGATATTCCAAGTCCATTTAAAAGAGCACTTTTGGCCAGAAGCCAAACCAGAAAATTCCAATAAAATGAAGAAAGGGAAAATACCAAATGTTATTACAGGTGAAATATGGCCAGAATATATTAGGAAGAAGGCCAAGAAAAAAGCAAAAATTAAGGAAGCATAGCTTGAACGGAAACGAAGGCGTAAAATTAGATCATTACAGGCTAAGAAAAATCCAAAAAAATGTAGGCTAGTAAGATATATGACTTCATCATCAGAATCTGAAAGTTGATTATCTGATGACGAAAAGGAAAATTTATATGAAGATGTAAGCAAATCAAGTATGCAAATACCACGAAAAAAACCAAAAACACAAAATTATGTTATAGTGCTATATGAAGGAAAATGTTTCCCTGGACAGGTAATTACTTCTGAAGAAAGTGAATATTTTGTTAGTGCAATGTCTAAAAGTGGAAGGAAAGGGTGGCGCTGGCCTAATGTTAAACACGTCATTTGGTATGATGAAGACGATATCATCGAAATTGTAGCTCCTCCAAAAGCCATACATTATATTCTAAACAATTATTATGTATCAAAACTATTTTGTGTCAACTATAGGTACAAAAGATGTCATACTTAGGAACATTTCATTTATCGGTGTCATCTATTGAATCAACTACATGTAGAGATTATTTTATTGTTTTTTTTTATTTAATAGCAAAAGATTTAATTTTTCCCATCTTCGTCTTATACAGTTGCTAATAAAGTGGCAATAAATACAAAGGTTTACTTAAAAGTACAGATATTCTGAAATATATGCCAAATTCTTTGACAAAAACTGCTTAACATGTCAGCTACTGACACACTTACATTAGTGATATTGACTTGCTAAAGTTAATGGTCTTATTTTCAATTTTATCGTTATTATTGAAAAAATCATTTCCCATTAATGCATGCTAGTAACCACTGAATCTTAGACGGTTTTAAATCAATAACATACCTTGATCCCAACAATACATTTGCCTGCGAAGCTTTTGACGAAACTGATGCGAATATTTTATAAGTTGAATTGAGAGCAATGAGTAAATATTATCGCTACAAACTATACGTAATTAAGCTTAGTGATAATTTGTGTTACTAATTATTAAAATTAACATTTTATATTTGCGAAACAACCGCCCCAAAATGAATGGTTGCAGTCGTACAACCTTAACATTTGAGATCGAAACATGTCGAATCGTTATCAGAGCAAGCTACAACGGAATAATAACAGGTTGGATTAGTTTTTAATGGATGCTTTTATCTGGCTTAGAAAACTTTATTGTTAAGTGTACCTGTCTATACAATAATGCCAGACATATTAAGTACCTAGAAAATTTCAAATAAGTTCAAGTTTCTTAAATATTGAGGATAGGTCAAAATTAAGAGGTAATTCAAATTACTAAAAACGTTCCTCTAATAAGTTTAAATTGTGCACGGACCAAAATAATAGTAACTAAGTTGTAGAAATGCCTGTTTTGTGCAATAGTTCTAAATTAGGTAATAGGTCTAATTGTTTTGTACCTACTCGGAGTGCTGGGAGCCGGTAGACTCCCGGTTACTTAAAAGACTATATTACCAAGAAAGGGAGTTATTATATTATGTGAATATAGCTTAAAATTACCATTCACGGTAACAATAGACACAAACAACATAAATGACGGTTGTTGATGAACTTTGTTTTCAGTTTCCCACTATATTTACATAATGTTGAATATAATCAAAGTATCTCCCAAGTTTAAACTTTTTATTATACGAATACATGATATTCACAATGTACGCTTGATTTAGCATTTCTTACGACTGAATATAAATATTTATTTTAATTTAGAGGACACAAGAATAGTTGCCTACTCACATAATATTTTATCAGATACGTTGTTAGTTTGGGTTTTTCAAGGTTCTGAATATTTTAACCTGTAAACAATAATCAGAAAACTTCACTTAAAAAAAATTCTTACTGAGTAAAACTACAATCCTACATCTGACAATAATAAATTATTATAATTTAAATATAAAAAAACAACTTTTATCGTATCAGCAATGTAAACAAACAACAAAAATACGTTATATATAACGTGATAAAATCCTTATAATAACACTTTACTGAACTGTAACTCTTCAGTTTCTAACAACGTTAAACATGGATAACATGTCAGTGATCTGCTTAGTACTTTTTGTGTTTGCAACTGTAAGTGAGTGAGTACAAATGCACGTAATTTTTCAAATAGAAGTTGTAGGCAACCGAGAAGATAAACGGTAACAACAAATCAAACGTTTTAGAAAAACTCAAAATAGATGCCAAGGAATTACTAACTAAGGGAATAATGCAAGCCGATAATAAAACAGTTAAACTTTTTGCAAACAGGCTTGTTCTCTTTGGTCAGAGATTAATTCAGGACCTTAAAATAGCTGTAATTCAGTATTATTGGCAAGTCGTAATAGAATAGCATTTAAATTTTTAGGAAGAAAATGCGAAAAACATAGATACAAGAAAGTTGATCGATACTCAAGCAAATAAACTTCAAGACATATTACGTCAGTTGGCAGAAGCTGAAACCACAGATGATTTTATTAAAATAGCTCTTGAAACCGCTTTAGTAAACAATGAGATATTGTTTGAGATGGTGAGAGCCGTTGCCATTTTACATAGAGAAGAACAATAGGATTAGGTTTGTATGGCCAAATGGTTTTCGACCCGCCGTATTTAAAATATTCATCAGATTTATAGGACTAAACGTCACTTGATAGTTCTAAGCTTACAAGTAGAAAATGTTGCCTTATTTGGTTGAAATTAATTAAATTAATTAAAAATAGTGCAATTAAATATAAAATTAAAATATAAAACTATTCTTCAGCATTTTGTTTTATTGTTCGTGTTTCAAGAATACAATATAAATCGATTCTACTTCAATCTAAATAAGAAGGTAGTGAGGTAGTAGTGTGTTTTGCCGACTTTGGAACACCTCCCAGGGCTCATGTCTTTATAGTCAATCTCGCACATCTAATTGCCCATTCACTGAATCCGGCAATCAAAACTATTTAACGGCATTAGAACATCGGGCAATGTTGTCAGTGTGTAATCCATGTTTTTGCGGTGGGCTAATAGGATATCTTACGTCTCGAGTCTAATTATTCAATCCTTTCTGAACATACTAATTACATCACATTACATTATCGCTGTTATACTACAATTGTAGTAGTCGCACATTTATACTGCAACCTCACAGACAGGTAAGAATAGGGCTTGTGACGCACAGTTACCTCTTCCCAGCTTTTTTTCTCATAAGGGCCCATGTAAACAAGCTCTGCCTTCCCTCGTAATATCGTACGTGAGTTAAGGTTCGGGCCTTTGGAGCGGTGTTTTTAAAAACAATTCCGAAGACTTAACAAATTTATTTTAACTTGAAACAGAAATTACAATGAAATTTTGAATAACTAGTAACATAATAACTTTAACCAAAAAATATAATAATTGTACTATGGCGAGTAGTCTAGGTAGACAACAATGCAAAAGCTGTAATACTCAGACTGACTGCCGGGCTTTTTATAATAACCTGCCCCTCACACGGCTGTGGGAACTTGCAGATCTCATGTCTGCGTTTCTCTTAATTGTACACTTTGTTACAATGTAACAATCTTATTTTCGAGTAATTGCGGTATGTTGACCGCCTGTGACCTGCCACCTGCAGTATCACTGCCCTCTTGGATGCAAAGTTGCATGTCCCTTCTCATGAACTGTCGATAACCTCTCTGGGTTATCCTTGTATTACAATGTGGCAATGAACTTATACTTTATTTAACAATTTCTAATAATTCCTATTAGATTCAATATATTCAATATATATATATATAGATAATTGGGGGATACATAACTCGTGTAGTGATTTACTAGGAACGGATTACTTAAACTATCCGTATCAAAAATATGTATTTTACCATTAGACAAATAGGCTATTTGTATACGCCTCTTAGTTTCATTATTATTTGTTAGTCATTAAGGTTGAAAGACATTAGTCTTTCAAGGGGTCGTCATGTTTGGAATCGGTATATAATATGAAATGTTTTTTTCTAACTAGTTAAGGTACATAACGGGTTCGCCAAATAGAGAGGTTTTTATTCAAGCAAGGGTAGTAACAGTAATATTAGGTTATTCAGAGAGAATGACCATTATCGTATATTTTCTATATTGTGTGTATTTTAAACTTATGATGTAAATAAATCAATAACAAGCCAATTACAGTCCAATTAATCATAAGATTAAGCATAGAAGAGATAGTACAGATATAATCATTTATATCTAACACATCAATTACTAGAAGCTGCCTAACGTTAAAGGAGATATTCTTTATAAGTAAATATCACTCAAAGTTCAAATTACATTTCATTAGTTTCCTTTAAGCTCTACTAACAAATGAAGTCGCGGTCCTCATGGAATATCATTTATTTAGTAATATAGGACTTATTTGTCAAATGTAATCCTGTTTTTTATTTCAAACTGACTCATATTTACTTAAACCGCAAATTGCTAATTACAGTTTCCATTAAAAGCAGAAACAGGTAAAAATAAATATATTTACTAAAAAACAGATTAAGTTTATTAATATTAGTTATTCGTTACTGTACGAGTTGTAATTTAGAGGCGTTTAACTCAAATATAACGGATATTTGGTTCCACATCTGTCCTTTGGAAAACAAAAGAATTTTCAAAGGATAAGGAGCTAAGAATCTTGAGATACGAGGGTAGAGTGAAACGTTATCGGCCTACAATGAAAGACTGCAATTTTCAGTAAAAAAAAGGATTTTATTTTTCGACATAATCTCCCTTAGCTTGAACACACTTGGTCCAGCGTTTCTCCAACATCAGTATTCCTTCCCGGAAGTGAGAGTCTGGAAGGCTGTGAAAATATTCGTCTACGACCCTCTCAACTTCTTCATTGGACATGAAGCGCTTCCCAGAAACAAATTTCTTCAAGTTTGGGAACAGATAGAAGTCGGCGACAAATCAGTGGAATAGGGGAGATGGCCGAGCAAGTCGTACGCCAAATCCGTCAATTTTCCCATCGCCAACGCACCCTTGTGTGCAGGTGCGTTGTCTTGGTGAAAGATGATTTTTTTCTTTTTCAAGCCAAGCCTTTTCTCGCGAATTTTGGCATCCAGCTGGTCAAGAAGGGTGGAGTAATATTGGCCTGTAATTGTTCTGCCTTTTTCAAGGTAATCTAGTAACAGGATTCCTTTCACATTCCAAAACACGCCGGCAGATACGATCGACTTCGTTTTCTTTGGCGCTGAATAACCGGCTTCCACCCACTGCTTCGACTGCTATTTCGTTTCTGGCGTGTAATGGTGGACCCATGTATCATCCATAGTGACAAATCGCCGCACAAAATCGCTCGGATCCTTATTGAACCGGGCCAAACATTGCTGCGAAACTCATTTTCGCATTTGCTTTTGATCGGCATTCAGCAAATGCGGCACCCATCTTGCGCATAGCTTTCCCTAACTCTTTGTGTAATATGTTTCGCACCCTTTCGTCCGATATTCCTACAGCCTTAGCTATCTCCTTCACTTTCACTCGCTTATCGTCCAACACGATATCGTGCACTTTTGCGATCGTTTCCGGTGTGGTTGCGGTTTTTGGTCTTCCTTCACGTGGGTCATCTTCGAGAGACGTGCGACCACGTTTAAATTCAGCTGCCCACTTTTTAACGGTTAACAAGGAAGGGGCATAGTCTCCGTATACTTTTGTCAACTTCGGATGAATTTCCTGAAGGGTTAATCCGTCCAAAATTAAGAATTTTATGACCGCACGATATTCAAGTTTATCCATCTTAAGGAAACACGCATAAGACAGACGTCTGCTTGAAAAATTCGTGTAAACAAACTACCTTATATAGCAAGTTGAAACTTGTCATACGAACTAATGACATGAGCACGCAGGCGGGAAGCACAAATTTTTGATGATTGGAGCGCCATCTCTGTGTCAGGCCGAGAACTTTTTACCTTACCCTCATATATCCACATAAATTTATATGGCATCACAGAGCATTCATACATTAATTAATCTAACAGTGACAATTTAGAACAAGCTATTATTTCTCTTGCATACTTCATAACAAACCACGCCACTGCTATTGAAATGTCGTAATAGATATTATTTAAAAAAATCGTGACAGTGTTAAATTGGACACTTGCTACTAGAGTAGCAAAGAATGCGCCATTTTGATTAAGAGGGTCATAGTAAGAGATTCCTCGAAATTTACAGAATACAAAATTACGTTTTATTTCTTTGTTTTAGACTTCGTGATATCAACGTTTAGTGAATTTAATTTAATGAATTTAAATTATTAAATCAATATTAAAATCATGAACTGGTTTCTTATTTGCGTTTCCTGACCTCTCCAGTATTGAAGTTAAGTAGTCTTGTATGAATTTAACCCCGTTGTATTTAGCCGTGTAATTTGACTAGATGATTTTTTAATTTTTTACAAATTTTAATTTTAAAACATTTTTTTATGCACCTGCTAGTATCGCCACATAGTACCACAATTTCCATAGTTAGCACCCAAAAAATTGCAAAAATCTAAGGTTCAGAGTTTATGGCCCTAGGTTATGCCAGTTCCCCAATTGACTTTTTTTAATTTTTACTCTTGCGCCTGCTAGTACTAACATAGCATCACATAACAACCCCACCTGTACAATAGCTGGTACCCGAAGAGAGAAAATGGTGCCAGTCCCGCACTATACTTTTTTTTTTACACCTGCTAGCACTAAAGTAGTATTACTTTGTCTAAGTGGCACCAAAAACATGACAAAGATAATGCAGTTCAAAGTTTTGTTTTACGATTGCCCTCTCTCGTTCTGTTCCGGTCCTTGAACCAATTTCTATTTCCACAGTCGCCTCTCTCGAAGTCTCCCTTTCTACTCCGAATCCCTGATACAACACCATGCTCCGAAAAGTTTTTAACGCTGTTACATGTCTCTCGAAGTCTCCCTTTCTACTCCGAATCCCTGATACAACACCATGCTCCGAAAAGTTTTTAACGCCGTTACATGTTTTCCTTCCTGGTCCGTGATGGATAATGTCCTTTTCCGTCATCACAAAACTTCCATCGCTGCCGATTCTCTGGACGATTGGAAGATCGTCGTACCATCTGAGCAGCGTAAAAATCTGATATTCCTCCATCACGATCTTCCTGCTTCCGGTCATTCTGGCGTGACCAAAACTTCGGCTCGTCTCCTTCAAAAATATTACTGGCGCTGTCTCAGAGATGGCGTCGCTCGTTACATCCGACGTTGTCCGATTTGTGCTGCTTACAAAGTTGAACCGATACCCCCTCCTGGTTTATTCGCTCCTAGGGCCAAACCATCCTATCCTTGGCAAGTCCTTTCGTGTGAAATAGTAGGTCCTCTTCCTCGTTCCACTCGTGGTCACTCCTATATTCTTGTAGTGGTTGGTTATTTTATAAATTTTCTCTTTTCTTTCCGTTACGTACAGCCACTGCACAATCCGTCACCAAAGTGCTCGAAGATCAACTCTTCCTTATTTTTGGTGTCCCGCAATACCTAATCACAGATAACGGTGTCCAATTCCGTAATCATCAGCTTGCCTCCTTATGTGCCCGTTATCGCTCCAAAAGCCTTTTCACCGCCCGCTATCATCCCCAAGCTAATCCTGCTGAACGGGTTAACCGAGTCCTCAAGACCATGATTGCTTCCTATGTGCGCGACGACCAACGTCATTGGGATGTGAACCTCCTAAAAATTTTTTGTGCAATCCGCACCTCCAAACATTAAATCATAGGTTGCACTCCGTTGTTCGCTCTATTTGGTCGTGACCATATCCTTTCCGGTAATTATTTCGGACAGTTGTCCGAAATAAACGACATGTACATTCCTGATTACAAACATCCTTTCCCAGATGCTGACCACTTTAAGAATATCCGTTCCCACGTTCTCAAAAAACTTTCTGCCGGGTATCGAAAAATTCACAGCCGCTATAATCTCCGCCGTCGTCTTGTCTCTTTCAACTAGGCGATTCCGTTTGCCGCCGTAATTTCGCTCTGTCCGACGTTTCACATCATTTTAACTTGCTCCTAAATTCATTAGCCCTTTTCCCATTTCTAAAGTCGCTTTTCCCTGGACCTATGAACTTACTGATCCTTCCGTTCATAAATCTATTTGGCATGTCAAAGATCTAAAACCTGCCCATCCGTACATCCTAATGCCCCCGATCTCGCTTTATTTCTCTTCTGACGGCGTAAACGCCGTAAGCCCAATACCTAGTCCTCGAGTTTGCTCTCCCTCGGACATGATTCTTGGATATTGAAATTTCGGTTTATTTTCCGGTATTCCTGGGTTGTCTTTCGTTTGCTTTCCTTTTTTTCTTTCACCCGTGCGAGTCCGAGAATAGAATAGTTCCACGGTACAACCTGCCTGTCGTAAGAGGCGACTACAGCGGTCCAACACATACACATACACACCTCATACACACATACACACACAACATAAACGCACACACTTAATACATCCACACATTTTTGTTTGGTTCTTCTTTCTTTTGTTCTCTTCTTGTTTTTCTTCTTCTTTTACCGGTGTGGGTCCGGGAATAGAATAGCCCCACGATACGACCTGCCTGTCGTAAGAGGCGATTTCAGCGGTCAAACACATACACACGCGCACACTTTATACATCTTCGGACACCACGTTGGGCGCCAATAATTTATGCTACGTGCAATGACGTAGCCGGAAGGAAAGTAAGTACCAGGCTAGCTATCAAACGCGGAGAGTGGGAGTATTTACCTAAATACCAAAAAAAAATAAAAATTAAGCACACAAAAAAATTAAAGCGCATCGCCCACGCATATCTATTAACAACTAAACATAAATGAAAACAAAAAAAGTTTCTTAATTCGCATAGACAAATAAAAAAATATTAAATTTTAGTGATGTTGTAAATGTCAAATTTGATAGTAGATCCTCGAAGTGCGCATTTCGCGGCTAACGCGAGTTAAGGTTCGTGGCTTGGCCTTTTTTAAAAAACCATTTCCAAACTTCTTAACAAATTTATTTTAATTCACAGAAATTAAATATGGAATTTTGATAAGTTTCAATTATACTTTAATTTAAATCGAAATTAATTGATAAGGGTACTATTTTGAGTAGCAAGTAGACTGCAATGTAAAAACTGATCACTTGACTAACTGTCATCGACTGGGGCTCCCGGGCTTTTAATAATATCCCTACCCCCTCACATGGCTGTGGGAACTTGCAGATCTCATGTCTGCTTATTCAAAACTCTATTAATAATTACATTGTTGTAATCTTAATTTCTAAGTAATCACGGTACCTGAGCGGTACCTGAGATCACCTGTGACCTGACATCTGCAGTGTCATTATCGTCTGCGATACAAAGTAGCGCATCCGTTCTCATGAACGTTAATAAACTTTACAAATTGTCCTTGATTTACTTTGTTGCACTTCACTTGGCGCATTCTTAACATTTCCTAATTACTCTATTTCTTTATCGATATATCAATTGGAGAATACATAACTCGAGTAATAAAATTCATTCAACCAAAAAATTAATGTTTAAAGTTTTCGCAATGACAAGAGTGATAACAAATTTTAAATGTAGGTTTTCTCAATATCACTAGCAACATGTTAAAATTAAAAATTGTGAAAACTGATTCTCTCAATATTATAAGTGTTAAATTTACGCATTAAATACCAGCAACGTTGTGGTAATAACTATCGACGTATAACCCGAAGCACCTGTAAAGCGCGAATCACGAATCGTAGTAACAAACAAAAGTCCTATAGGGTAACGTTTCTCATCCCGTGACAGCACTCAACGTTGATAAGGAATGTTTCATTGGTGCATATAAAAAAAACAAGTCACATACCTGTGGGTGTCCGAGTACCTATCTTGCCTACCGTGTAAAGTTGAGCCAACACAACGACGTAACGGTCATCGTAATTTCAGTAGTGAGTCCCCACAAAGAAAGAAAAAGCAGCTCCATGGCAACGAACAGTTTGGCTTACACACCGAAAGGACTTATTTGGCCTCTAGCTAAAAAATCTAAAACGAAAATAGGATTAGAATAAATAAGCGCGGGAAAACTTACCAATACACGTAAACCATCGCTTACTTGTAGAACAACAAACAACAAGCGTGCATTGCTTTTGAAAATAACAGAGCAGTAGTTTTTTTCAAATGCATCAACGCACAAACTACAGAGACCAATTTTAAAATGAGTTCAAAGTAACACGAATTCGAAAAACAGACATCCGAGCTTATCGAAACGCGATTGACTGAAAAATTCGGGTTATATCGGAATAGTTTAATATACTATTTCGACGAAGGGTTAGAATAAAACCACAGAGAAAGTAATGATATGCTATCGCAAGAGATAACGAAATACTTAAAACATGACATTGACTTATTTAATTGTGGCATAAATTTGTTGTTTTGTACTAAATAAGTTTAACCTGAAAGTTTGTAGAAAGCGTATTTATTGTGCACAGGATGTAAATGATTTAATTTATCACATAATAAACTCTGTTTTAATGCAAATTGGATTGAATTCCATAAATTATTTGCAAGCATATTTATTATTAATTACTTGGAAATAAATGTAGCAATGTGCAAAGCTTAGCGCCCTATAGATTATAATGGACCTTTTTAATTTTTAATCTTGCGCCAGCTAGTACTAACATGGCATCACATAGCAACCCCACCTGTGCAATAGCTGGCACTCGAAAAGATAAAGTGGTGCCAGTCCCGCACTATATGTTTTTCTTACACCTGTTAGTACTAGCGTTGTATTACTTTGTCTAACAAGTAGTACCTAAAAAATGACCAAGATAATACAGTTCAAAGTTTTTTTACGAGTTTAAGGTGGTACTGGCTTAATGTAAAGTTTTTTTGGAACAAAAACACAAAATGAGGTAATACGTTTTTAGCATAGGATTAATAGAAAGAAATCCTATAATATTGTAGTTGGCTACTGTTAACGCGTTCACCAATTTAGAACAAGTAATAACAAAAGTCTTTATTATTCACTATTCACAAGTTATGCCTTATTTATAGATGTTTTCAGTCCAATTAACAATGAAGCACTATCACACTAATGCTATTTACAAACACTAATATCTTCTTAAACTAATTCCTTAACCGTTAGTTTTCTCAACAACGCTAAACACTACTATAATTTATTTATTACCCTTTTATTTATATACAGTGCTTCCCAAAAGTAACGGATATATTCGATTAAATGATTATTGACAATTTTTGAGTAAAAAGCTCTGACACGTCGATTTTTATTTTTAAATTGTCATTTAATTATGTAATTTTTAACTCCCCACCCTTCAACCCCTAAGCGCTGGCATCCCCTACTTAAAAATTTTAAATAGTAATGTACCCCTTGTAATACCTCAATTAATAGCATTTTTCATACAGAAATAGAATTTTACAAAAAATTCTAAATCGGTTGATAAATAACTGTTTTATTCGATAAACAATACTTCAATAAAAAGCAAAAAACAAACCCAATTTCAATTAAATGTTCAAACTGCTGCCCGTTAGCGGCTAGGCAGTGTCCTAATCTAGAGACAAACTCTTGTTGAACTTTGTTTAAACACTTTAGATTTTAAATAACTCCAGAGAAAATAATCCAAAAGGGTTAAGTCGGGAGACTTTGCAGGCCATTCAATTTGTCCTCGTCTACCAATCCACCTCATAGGAAATACTTGGTCGAGATATTCACGTACTGGACGTGCATAGTAGGGAGGCGCACCATCTTGCTGTAGCCAAATACTGGGATCGGGTGAATCAGGATCTTCTGCATTCGGATGTAGTACCGGTAAAGCCGGAATTCATTCAAATTTGAGAAAATTTAGATATGGTTCCCCATTGAGTGTTCTCTCAAAAAAGTACGGTCCAATAACTTTATTACCCACTATCCCCGCCCAAACAATAATATTTTGTGGAAATTGTGTATTTACTGCCATCATCCAATGCGGATTTTCATAGACCAATAACGACAATTCTGCTTATTAACGGTACCATTTAAATAAAATGTTGCCTCATCAGGAAACATAATATTTCCTTCCAACTCAAGATTTTCATTGCAAAGTTCCATCATTGTCTCACAAAATTGCGCTCGCCTATCAAAATCATCATCTGATAACTTTTGCACTAATTGCACTTTGTAAGGGTGAAATTTTTGCTTACGGCAAAATCTATGAACTGCACTTTTTGATGCACTTAACTGTGAAGCGACTCCCGCAATGCTTGAATGTGGATTTTTCTGCACAAATAGCAAGAGATCCAATTCTGAATCTTTATCTAAAGTTGATGGACGTCCCTCTTTAAATTTATCTCGTACGTGTCCAATATTCCGAAATTTATTTTTAACTCGGCTTATCGTTAATTACGAGATTGGGGAGGAGGTCGGGATGAATTTCATCAAATAGAATTCGAACTTCTTTGTGCGTTCGAATTCTATCTCCAAAGTCAATCATCATTAAAATTACAATCCTTTCGGCTTCGTTAAGTTTCATTTTTGCTGACTTATTATTAAACAAACAACTTGCACTTAACCAACGTACTTTCACTAAACTTATTTGACACTTTACAAACATTTTGTTTGTAAAGGCATACCCGATAATTGGCACTTTAAGCGAATAAGTTTTTATTGAATAAAACAATTATTTATCAACCGATTTGGAATTTTTTGTAAAATTCTAATTTTGCATAAAAAATGCTGTTAATTGAGGTATCACAAGGGGTACATTGCTATTTAAAATTTTTAAGTAGAGGATGCCAGCGCTTAGGGGTTGAAGGGTGGGGAGTTAAAAATTACATAATTAAATGACAATTTAAAAATAAAAATCGACGTGTCAGAGCTTTTTACTCAGAAATTGTCAATAATCATTTAATCGAATATATCCGTTAATTTTGGGACGCACTGTTTGTGCAAGCTGGCAGGCAATACGCACGTTCATATAATACAAACTTATATTTACTATAGGACCTTCAAAACGTAGTAACCAACTAACTATACACGATATGATTTATATACAACATTTGGATATAGACTAACTAATGTACACTTATCACCGATCTTATATATACCCTAAAATTAACTAAATGATTCATAGTCTGAAGTTTGCTGGAATGTTCTAGACTTCTGTAGAATATATTTCGGTTATGCAAATTGCGTGTTTAACGGGTTGCCTAATAGTTCGTAACAATATGCTTTTTAAAGGTTGTTAGCACAAGGTTCATCTTACCCTATTTAAAATCCAGAAACTTCAACATTTTTTGAAAGTTACCTATCCATACCATTTGAATTCTTATACGGTAACGTAATATCCCTGGCAAAGTTCTAGCGTGTAAGGGGATGTTTGGGGCTGACACTACTTTGAACTATTATATCTATTCCATTATTTGCTTTACGATTGGTGATGCAATGCGGTGCTACGGTATCACTAGCAGGTGCAAGAAAAAAAGTGTAGTGGAGGCTAGCGTCGCCTTCTGCTTTAAACTTTGGATTGTGATCTTTGCCATTTTTTTGGTGCTGACTATGGAAATGGTGGTGCTATGTGGTGCTCTGTTAGAATTAGCATGCGCAAAGGAAAGTTCAGGGGGTATTTCGCATCGGCTAAGCTAATGAACTTTGAACAGCTATAGCTTCATCAGTTTTTGAGTGATAGACATCGGAATGGTGGTGCTGTGTGGTGCTGTTAGTATTAGCAGGTGCAAAAAAAATTTTAAACTGCATGGGGTGTGGGCTGATGTTGCTTGTGGTTCTAAACTTTGAAGCACTATATTTTCACCATTTTTTTAGTTTTAGTTATGGGAATGGTGGTGTTATGTGGGGCAATGATAATACCAGCAGGTGCAAACAATAATTTTTTTAAAAAGCGCATTGGAGCTCTAAACTTTGAACTGTTATATCTTCACCATTTTTATGGTGTTAGCTATGGGAATGATGGTGCTTCATGGTGTTACGTTAGTACTAGTAGGTGCAAGAGAAAAAATTAAAAAGGAAACTGTATTAGCCCCCCAAAATTTTGAGCTAAAGGATTGCCATAGTACGTTTTACCGTTGCGCTCGCATATCGTCATATAGTCGCCATCCTACCTTTTAACATTGGACTCGTATGTCACATGCCGAAAATCATAGTAATACTAATAATACTAATTGCCGTCTATTATTACATATTTATTTACATTAATATTACATTTAAGAGACATTTTAGTCTTTCAGAGATGGTGGTATTAATATCAAATCATGCATTTTTGTATTTTATAACCATTAAACGCTATTTGTTACACCCATCGTTCAATGACACGTGCAGCAAGAATAAAAAGAATAAAAGGAGTATTTACAAATATCGTTTATAGTTGTTTATGCTAGATACGCTTTATCATGTATAGATTTACTTCTTCACATTACAATTTTGAAATTTTATTATTATTATTATTATTATTATTATTATTATTATTATTGTCTATATTGAACATTTTCTGAAAATTAATATACATTTGTACACATACAATTATTTACAATTTTCACAGAAAAGAACAATCTCAAGGAGAAGTTCAGCTTGCTCTATAAACAGAGTTCGCTGCTCTACCACTTAATCCTTGCTAATATAAAATTAAAATTAGACGTGTGTATAAATTAAGAATATTCCTACAATATCAAAACAAAAGTAACATAAAAGCTTTTAAACTAATTTTATTGGCCAGTATTGTTTTTTAATAATAACCTCTTCTATTTGGTTTTAAAATAATTTAACGGAAGTGCTTTAAATTGATGATGAACACTGTTATACACCATAGTAATTTTGTAGGAGAAACATTTTTTGTGGAATTCTTTGCGATGCACTGGCGGTGTGAGGGTGCCTTTAAACCTTACGTTTATAGTGTGCACATAAGATCTAAATGCAATTTTATTGTAAAGGTAGGGTGGCTTTTGAGAGTAGATAATATTATGATAAAAACATACAGATCTTAACAGTCGTCTGGAACTCATATTTAACCACTTCAGTTCTAGTAGTTTGTGGGAAACATGTTGGTACTTGCGACTACCAAATATAAGTCTCATACAGGAGTTTTCTATTTTCTGTATTTTTCTCTTATTATTAAAATCCAGAAATGAATCATAGATATCGCTACAATAATTAAAATTTAGTTTTGCAACGAACGCCACGCAATAAGCAACGGTGTGTATAATTTATATCGGTGTTATATTTGCAAATTTCTACCATGTTAAAAATGCGTAAATGACATTTCAGTAAATTTATTAATGAATTGGAAAGTAATGATAGACTTCTATGACGTTCATAAATTAGGTTGAGGTGGAATTAGTGATAGAGACAATTATGAAGAGGAAGAGAAGGATGATACAAACAGCGCTAGTAACATATTAAGCAACAAAAGACAAAGAGCAGTGCATTTACCACTGATTTCAAGCAGCAGTGAATACGAGGAAATTATTTAAAGGAGAGACAATTATAAGCCATAGGAGGATATTACTCTTCAGGATAATATGACAACAAATTCCTGACAATTGCATTAGACCTATAAATTTTTTTAAACTCTTCTTCTGTAACCAACTTATCGAAAAAATAGTGGACGAGACTAATAATTACGCCCGAAATTAAATG
This sequence comes from Platerodrilus igneus, assembly GCA_036346225.1. Classification (NCBI taxonomy): domain Eukaryota; kingdom Metazoa; phylum Arthropoda; class Insecta; order Coleoptera; family Lycidae; genus Platerodrilus; species Platerodrilus igneus. The sequence continues at coordinate 13,899,705 of JARFIW010000791.1, forward strand.
GCCCAAAAAAATTATCGAAGATCAACATGACATGCCTAGGCTTATCTTACTGTTGAAGAATTTACCGCATTTCTTGAAGTTGTTTTAACTATGGGAACAATTACAGTTAGTAACCTGCAAGAATATTGATCTCAAAATCGTAATACAAAATTACTTTCTTTGGCGGTACCTTAAGAAGGAATCGATTTATGCAAATATTTTGAATGCTTCATTACACGAAACGAATCCCAATGATGAAAGTCTAAAAGCCAGAACGCAAAAGGTTAGGCAACACCTGGAACTTTGAATAAACAATTCAAAGAAAATTTTGTTCCGTCAAAAGAAATTTCAGTAGATTGTAAGAACAGGTACATTTGCAATAACAACAATTCTTTATTTTCAAGCTGTAAACACAAACCTTTTCAACAACTCGTAGTACTATAAATTTTCAAAAGCTCGCACAATCATATATTTTCAACGCTATAGCTAACAGTACAAGTATAATCTTTTTAACACTACGATACTAATCTTCTTTACCAACTTAAGCTCGAAACACTACAATTAATTTATATACCAAGCACTAATCAATATGACTAATTTATATTAAATTTATGTCAACAGTGGAGTAATATATGTTAAATAGTTTAAAGCTCTAAACTGCGGCATAAAGCTTTACATTAGCACCCAAGTATTCGTGGTTTATTATAACGAAGCCCCAATTAGTACTGAACTGACTTTAGAATTTCTTAACGGTAATTTATACCCATTCAGATTGTACTAGTTATTTCACGAACATTTCAGAAATTATTTAAATTTCTACCTGGAAATTTTTTTAGAACTTCTCATATATGCCCCATTGTAATATTATATACAAACCCTTGTGCCTGGCAATCAACAGATCCCAAAAGGTGTAACGTAGTGGAAAACATTCAGTCATCCTTTGTGTATTCAACCCTCCGTCTGCGTTTTAATGTAATTACTCTAGACCAAAGGTCGCTACCCTGCCTCCCTACTGAAGTTGTTGTGTCCCAAAACACTCTGTAGCCCGGATGTTGGGGCGTCGCCGTGGATCAATGTATTAAGCGTAAGACTACGGATCCCAAGGTCCTGAGTTCTAATCCCGACACGGCCGACTGCTTGAAAAATGACAGATTAGCATTTTTCACAAAAATTACCCCCTCGTTCGGATGAGAGGTTAAATGGAGGTCCCGTGTGTGAGTGTTGTCACGCACGTTAAAGAACCCTTTCCAGGCAAGGGTTCGGCAAAATTCTAAATTTCCAGGCAACAAAAAACTCGCCTCCTGGCCAATGTAGCAGGTGCCGTACCATTCGTATGGTAACCACACATCAAAATCCGGACCCCGCTTTTCTGGAACAGTACCTTTAGCATATTTTGTACCACCCTTTAGTCCAACCCATCGAGCTTACAGCCTATCTTGGATATGACCAACTTCTTATCTTTAAATTCGATCGATCATCTGATCCTTGAGGTCTACTAACGCCATCCACAGATCTTGGTAATTCGATTTACCAGAAGGCTGCTGCTTAGTTATCAAGTAGTAGATGCCCTGATGACGGTCCTTTAGCCTAATAGTCCTGCCAACCTCTGGTTGTTGTTAAGGAAGTTGATCAAGTCCAACACATTTATAAACACCGAGCCAGTCCTCGGGACATATCAAGGTCCGTCTCTACGCAATGCGTCAGAGGGTATTCAGGTGGTGTATTGAATGGATTACCTTGAATCTCTTCTGGGACGTGAAATCTCACTTTGCCTGTGCCGTTGTGCAGAGGTATAAACCAATCATAGCTCGAGCCAGAGCTTCATTTGTCCTAACGAACGTGCCTGTTTGTTTGTCTCATTAGAGCTTAAAGGTTTCCAAATGGTGCTCATAGATGACACTTGCGGAACCACTCTTTCACTTCTTTCTCGCAACCTATTTAGTAAAATCTTGCTCGGACTATCTCCAGGGTCTTCTTAACACCGAAGTGTCCTCTCAAAGTCCTACTATGCAGATGTCCTAAAATATTTGCCACTCGGTTTCTAGGAACCATCATCTGGATCTTACTCACGGATCCGTCTCCACTCTCCAAGCATCACGCCAAAATGCCATTATCTACTTCAAGAAATCTCATCATTCGCATTACGACTTCATGGTGCTACTCGACGGGCTAATGTCCTACCAGAATGGACGTCATTCTCTTGCGTACCAACCCAAAACTATATGTAAGTCCTTGTCATTTTTCTGTTCCATTTACAATTTTATTGGTTGCCCATGATCGTTGATCACTGCACTCTAGCCAACAATATCACATTTTACCCGCACAACGCAAACGACCATTTTCGGCACAGAATCTGTGCAGGTCAATTTTCACCCCGTTCCGTCGACTTCTTTTATTAATTTCCGCTCTTCATGTTTTTTTTAAACCGCTTAATTCGGTTCTTCCTGTACATAAACCTGTGGTTCTTATTTTTCTCACTGCTCGTCTCGCAGCACCCGTGGAATCACCTTCTCCAGGTTCTGTTGGTTCCGTTCGTCTCAAAGCGCCTTACCTTGCCACAAATTAAATCTCTAACTCTTAAGCATGAGCTAACGCGTCACGTGAAGTCTTTGACGGAGCCGGCCGTAGTGCTTGCTCGATTTCTTCGTCACGTAATTCATCAATCAAGGTATGCATTGCCACCTACTTTAGAACGCTATCCGGTGCTGTTGAGTAAGCTAGTCTCGCAAAGCGAGCAACATGTGCTTCAAACTCTTATAAATTTATGTTGGCCTTTTGGTAACAGTTGTTCCCTTGAGCCTGGTATACGAGCAGCAGATGAGAATTGTTGTATCTTATTTCCCATTTCCCGTCTTGATGCTAAGGCTCCGCAGCTTCTTTGGTCATGGTCTGGCATGGTCTCAGAATATTCAAAGTTCAAAGTTCAAAGTTTTTGACGACCAACTGATCCCAAAATGTGTAACGCAGTGGGGAGCCGTGTATAAAGACAACATATAATTCAAAAAATCCAAATAAACCCAACAATTGGGGAATAAAAATATCCGTACTTGCATATAACAATATAGGCTATGTATTTTTAATTTTGACATACTATAAAAGCTTGACTCGGAAAATTTGGTACAGTCTGATCTTGCCGTAAATACAAAATCATACTGCAACTGTGCTGCCAAAATTTATTAGACAGTAATCCAGGTGGCAAGTTGGAAATGTTTTGGGTAGTATTCAGTTTCTTTTTTCATATTTTTTCTGTCTGTTAGTATTTCGCAACTGTTTTTTCTTTATATCCTATTGAAGGAAATAATCAAGAGTGTTTCATGATGGATACGCCGGAACTATATTTCAACCACAAATGTTGGTTTAAAAATCTATAACTTTTTATCCAGCACATCAGTATTTTTGCATTTTTTGTTATTTTAAACATTAGGTACTTTAAAAGTATATATATATATATATATATATATATATATATATATATATAAATATATATAGTAACATGGCTAATTTTGGTCTGCTGGTTAATCAAAATATACTCTTTATTATAAACTAAGCTTTCGCCTTTATTTTTAAACCATTATCAAAGATACTAAAAATTAAGAAACGTTGTATGGGCAGTACAATATAGTTACAACTTATTCTAATGTGATGGTTTACAATGAATCTTTGATTTATAACATTTTGATATAAGTGAGAGTCGGTAAAGCCTTTTAAAGAACAAAGGGTATCATGAATTATAAACAATTAATGTAAATTAACTAAACGAGTCTTTAATAAGCTTTAATATCATAAGAATTCGAAAATTTATATCAAGTGATCATTTATAATTAGCACAAGGTATTTGCCAACGAACGTTTCTATAATTAGTATATAAGAATGAAGATTTAATGGCAAGTGACTCAATATTAGCCACAAGGGCATCCTGCCGACGCGTTTCGCCCTTATTGTGACTCATCAGGACAGGAGTAGCAAAGATGTAATATTAAACACGAACACATTATGGGAAGTACAGCATCACCTAGCCCACAATTTGTGCCTTCGTGCTGTTTCACCTGACTTTGCAGGTTTTATCAACAGTCGGCACGGAGGAGATCCGGCTCAACTGCCTTTTTCCATAGCCAAAGATCATAATTATAAAGAATAAGTAAATTTAATGAGTCTTAAAATAATATCAAAGAATGAAATTTAATGGCAAGTGACTCAATATTAGCCACAAGGGCATCCTGTCGACGCGTTTCACCCTTATTGGGGCTCATCAGGACAAGAGTAGCAAAGATGTAATATTAAACACGAACACATTATGGGAAGTACAGCATCACCTAGCCCACAATTTGTGCCTTCGTGCTGTTTCACCTGACTTTGCAGGTTTTATCAACAGTCGGCACGGAGGAGATCCGGCTCAACTGCCTTTTTCCATAGCCAAAGATCATAATTATAAAGAATAAGTAAATTTAATGAGTCTTAAAATAATATCAAAAAATGAAATTTAATGGCAAGTGACTCAATATTAGCCACAAGGGCATCCTGTCGACGCGTTTCGCCTTTATTGGGGCTCATCAGGACAGGAGTAGCAAAGATGTAATATTAAACACGAACACATTATGGCAAGTAAATAGGTCACTATACATATTGTTAGTTGAGCGCACACTGTATATAACAGTACAAGCGATTAAACGCATATCCATGAGTAGTTACGAGCAAAGATAAGATTTAAAAATGTAACAAAATGCATCAAAATTAAATCAATGGAAAACCTATATGAAATGGCTAGATAAACATTCAACAAGTGCGTAAAATATATCATCATATACGCAGACAGAAATTATGCATTAATTGAATAAATTGTACGTGACATAAAGTATTACATTTGTTCAAAAATCCAATTTAACTAGGAAACAAACAAACACCAAATTTATTTCTGTTTAGATTAAAATAAGCAAATAACAATGATACGTGATTTAATGAACGAAGATTCCTGGGATTTCTAAACTAAATGTAATGTTATATAAATGAATACGTGACAACTTAAGCATTCTCCCAAGTAATTGAACTATACAATTGTTAAAATTTCCCGGAGTACACAAGTGATAAGACAAATGGTGTCGCCCAACACGCGAAAACAACGAAAAACAAACAAAGGGACAAGGCCTATAAATACGATAACAATTGAGCAACAAGTGAGTATACATTTGAAACTGGGCAGTCACGATACTCAAAAGTGTTAAATTATTCACGTAATCAGTTAAACGAAAGTAAAGTGAAAATCATTTTATAAAAGTGTAAAAATTTGTGTAAGCAAGCCGATCTATTATAGACGGCTCTGGAGAAGACTCTGGAGACGACTCTGGAGATTACGTCCTGTTAAATTAATTTTGATAATCACTGACAAGGTAAATGCTCTATTACTGTTAATTACGGAGATGGAAAACCTTTATTGGATTAACTTATGGGATTTCGAATAATGATTGGGATAGTATTTTGGTTTTGATGTCGACTTCCAAATTTGACTATAAACATTCAGACTGGACAAGAAAACTCTTGGGGATGCAGAGAAACTACTAAACCATTCCAGGTTAGATATTTTGATATAATTTATTACTGTAAACTGTTTAATTCAATAATGTAAGAGCCAACAAAACCGGGGTTTCTTTGATAAATTTTTGAAAGGCAATAGGCATCTTGAAACGTTTCAATAGGTCTCTAAATATAACAAAAGGCTCGTTTTTCTGGCTTCAATTTCTTCAATCTGGCATATGTAAATATTCTAAAAAAGGGGGAGATTTTAAAAAGTTGTAAATATTTAATCATTATATTGTGTATTGTAGAATTGCTTTATTTATTAGAATCAACTAGTTGAGGCAAAGAGATATATAACTTAACATTTTACAAGTGCTAGATTAATAAAAAGGGGTTAACCATTTTATATACGCCCAAGCCGTGGGGTGAAAATATCACAGCAGTATATATAAACTTCTTTATAAAGATAACGACCTTAATTTTAATATAAAATGGCATTCTTTTTGTAGGTTTCAAGTCCTCTTAAATAATCAGTACTTTTTTTTTATAAATCTAAGCTTTTGGATTGACAAAGGAATGAATATATCCGAACGCTTAGATTTATAAAAAAGAGTACTGATTATTTAAGAAGACCTGAAACCCACAAAAGAATACCATTATATATATATATATATATATATATATATATATAATATATATATATATATATATATTGTACTGGTTTTAAAGGGCTGAATTTAAGTATAAACAAGGCAATTTCAAACACCCTGTATAGAGGAAACAACCAGAATTTACGTGCGAAATTTATTTCATTTAGTTAATTTAAAGAAACAAGTATTAACAAAAATTTACAAATAGTGATTAAAATTTAGTTAGGTTCGTAAAGAAAATAAATGGTAGAAACCAATGCAAATTATTAATTAATTTAATTGAGTTTAGTTAAAAGGGTTATTAAGTTTAATACGCATAAGAGCTTGAAAAATCGATAATACCATAAACAGCCGTTGAATATAAAATACCTTGAAAAGCCAACTCCTAGAAATGTTGTGTTAAAACGTTTGTTAATTGAACACCTGCAAGTTTTGGAACTGTCAGGTTCCCCTTATTTGTGTAGATAAAAGACAGTATTCAAAGTATATCGGGTAAACGGTCGGACGGTTTTCGTAAATGTTAACTAAAAGTTTCCTTAAAGCGCAGAAAGGATAGACGATCAATGAAATGCTTCGGAATGAGACATGCATAATAACAGTTCACTGCAAAACGTACATATTTAGTCCACATGGGTTAGTTTGAAACGCGAACAGTAACATCGATTTCTACCACTCAAACAAGGTTAGAATGAAACATAGAATATGCATAAAAGAGGAATAGCGTTAATACAGGCGGGGTTTCAAGACGTCATTGAAGATCTATTTGGTCTATATAGTTAGTAGTATAACAGACAAACACGGGAACATTGAGTGTTAATTTTTCGGAAAATATAATAACGACGAGTTAAATTTCGAAGATTTCAAAAACGGTTGAACCAAAATTTTAAGAACGAATTAGTTTAATTAAATGTTTCGCGTTAGGAGGGTCTGGAGAGGTTACATTCGAAGTGTATAAATACTCTAAAAGAATTAGCATCGCTTTCTTTTAACTTCGTCCTCTTAGTACTTTCATCGCTTCAGACTACGAACAGAAATTTACCACGGGCTAGTAAGTATATAAAAATTTTTAATTTAAGTAGTACTGTGTCGGCCTCATAATTTTGAACCGCGGATAATGTCGAGTCTAAATTTTATTGAGGTGCAACATATACCTTAACAAGCTCGTAAAGTAACGTAAATTAAACTAAAGTACGCAATTATGAAAGAAGTGTAATAAGTTTGGATTTGGATTTGGATGCATCGTGAAGGCAGAGCATGCAGCACAACTTAGATGGTGTTCATCTACAAATAGCTAGAGGCGGCCAGCAGAGCAGAACCACAAAACCGAGAGCGAAAACAACTAAACGGCTTCGTCAACGGAGTAGGGATCTTCAAGAAATTCCAGGTAACGCTTTAGAATTTGCTGTTTTTATAAACTATGAAAATTGTTGTGATGTGGGAGAGTGAACTATGAAGGTATTTTGCATTATTTTGCGTATTGAAAATAATACGTATAACTAACTTTTATTATGGTATTTAAATAGAAATCTAAAGGTGTATATAAAGCTTATTAACGTTCCATCAGGAATTTAAATTTTTATTGTTACGAGTACATGGATTTTTTTGTTTGCTGTAAGAGTATGCAAAGTAAAAAGCATACATTATTCATAATTAACTGGGTTATTATGAGCTCACTATACTCCAGGGTGTACTAATTAAAATTAATTATAACTAGAGAACGAAAAATAAGGTATTATTCAGGGCCCATTTACTCCGGTTACATTCAATGTGTTTAATATTTCTAGTTAAAATACTGGATTTTACAAATAAAATTTATTGAGGTGTAACTTGAGCACTGAAATGTAGATAATATTGGATTTTTATTTATGAATAAATGGTAAATAAATATTGTATGATTGTTGTATTATATTGTGGTTTTATTGAGTGTGTGCGTGAACGATAAAGAGTATGATAGTGAATCTAGGTATCCAAGAGGAGACCCAACTGAGCTAGTCAGGGAAGCGATTGAAGAATTAAGGTGATAAGGAAGCAGAAGCTGGGTAAGAAATTAATTTTTTTGAAAACAATTTTTCTATTGTGTGAAATTTAAGACGATTTTTGGGTAAATTAACAAAATCCTCGAATGTTTTTTTCTCTGTCGATTATTTATAAGGTTACACGGCAATTTATGGCGCCCAGTTCGCGAGGCTCGATTTGTTATAAATTACACGGCCCACCGCTGGGGCTCGATTCGAAAACCGTAGTTCCCAAAGCGTTCCACAGCGTTGGGCGCCATATAATGCTGTGGTCCTCACCATTCTTCGGGAACTACGGTTTTCGAATCGAGCCCCAGCGGTAGGCCGTCATATAATGCTGTGAAATCTACAAAAAGCCACACCAGAGTAAAAAAAGATATTCGAACCTCTCGAATTTGGCACCAAGATTTGCTGTGATTCTCGCCCTGTTGAATCTCTTCTGATAATCGCCTCTTTACTCTTTCCGCCTCGGCTGCTCACCTAGTTAAAACTTTCATCCCCATTCATAAAAAAAAACACATTCCTACCACAAACATCAACGTTAACTCTATTTACATCAATATTCATAATACATTAAAATTTCAAAATTAAATTTCAGCATAAATATCAATATCATAAAATTTCAAGTTTAAATTTGTCATCATTTTAATATGCATCCAGAATTAAAGTCCTGTTAGGATGTATACTAATTAATTTAACAATATGTGCAGACCTAAGTCTGAATACAAGGGAGCAACTCCCACCCCTTTACGTTAATTAAACAGGTTAGTCTAATTGAGCTCAAACACAGACCCAAATTTTCATCATAATCAAGAACATAAACTGCTAAATACTCCTTTCTACTTAAACAAGAAAATTTCACCTTAAAATTAAAAATTTGTTGTTTATACAAATTCACTACTGTCCATTTTTTAGCAAACAAATTATAAAGTTATTCAACACACACCAAAACATCAAAAATCGAACAACAAAGCATAAGTTACCTGAAGGTTAATGCACTCGTGGCTCCAATGTACATCGTCCTTTGTTAATCACACCATGCCAACTGGGTTATGTTTACGGCTTCTGATTCTGAACGCTTTTAAAATTTTCTACACCACCATTCATCTAACGTTGTTTCAGGGCTTCTCAGGAACTCATATAAGTATATCAAAATCTTGTTTTGTGGATCCAATCACGATTACGAATAACATTTGATTATTAACACCCCCGAAAAATAGCAAAGAAATTCATAATTCTTTCACGCTATACCCAAAACTGCCTACTTTTGTTTATTCATTTATCGTTACTAATTTCGATAATTGGTATAGTAATACTCGCAAATATAACTAGACTTTATTACCTTGTATCTTCTCTAAATGCACTTAATAACTTTTATCGTAGCACGTATTCTGCTTGCAGTATCGTATAACATCACAAAATAAAGAGCAAACTGTTTTAAAGTATTGAATAAAAATCTAAAATCTAAGAGAGCGAAACTCCTATAAACACGGGTTTATATAATCGCTCGCCTGCACGTCGGTTTTGTCCCGCGACGGCCAGTTTTCAGAATTTCGCATTCTCTGTTCCCTTCTCGACAGTCCGGCACGCGATTCTACTAAATTTTTGCACTCGTGCCAGTTAAATCTAAGAAATTTTCACACGGTTCACAAACACGTCCGAGAACAACTAATTAATTTTGTATAGAAATTGTTGTGTTTACACCTCTCATTTCTGCATCTTATATCAACCAATCGTTTCCTCGTGACGTTGCTCAAATCACGCCTTTTATTATCTGTGTCTCTGCCTTGCGCATTTTATCTGTCTTTTTCTAACTTGGCCTTAGTGGTGCAAATCGATACTCTTTACTATCGGTTATTTCAGTCCACGTGGATTCATATGTTAATATAAGCTACGGTTTATCCGACCGTTTGCAATATACGCAGAATCTGCATGTTTATCAGCTCGAATTTATTAGAATTTGACATTTAAAAATACGCAGGTGTTCAATCGTAACACTTTAAATAACACTTCTACGATTTGAATATTATTGGGTTTTTAAAAGCTTTTATGCATATTATACCTTAATAGTCGTGCAATTAACTCCAATTAAAATAATAATAAATGACATTGACTTCTACCCTTTAATTTTTTAGTGAATACTAATTAAATATTAATTATTATTTGTACATTTTGTTTAATACTCGTTACGTAAAACTTGAATTAATTAATATAGATTTTGCACGTAATTTCTATTTGTTTCTTTACTTGGAATAATTAAATTACATACAAGTTGAGCATTTTAATTCTGCTTCTTTTTATAGAAAGCGTCTAGTGAATAATTTAAATCCCTTATTTTTAATGAAACGAATAAATTTTTATGCTCCACGGTTTTTTTAATATCGCGTATTATCTAATAAAATTCTATACAAACCCTACCTTCTAATTGAATGATTTAAATCTTCACAGTAGGCCTTTAATTACGCGTACTTTTTCCCAAAGCTTCCTTATACACGGTGATTAAAATTATTTGATGTCGTTAATTAATTTTCTACCCTGGTCTAAATTTGAGTAATATATATATATATATATATATATATATATATATATATATTATTAATTGTGAATAAACGATTTTATTTAATAGTAAAAACGGAATTTATTCGAACGGATAATGAATTAACAAGGCGGAAAAAGGGTGATTAATTTGTGCTGAAAATAACGTAACAGCTTGCTGGTTAAAATAAAAAATACACCGTTTTGCTTTCATTTAACCTTGTACAGCAAAACATATATATTGTGTGCGTGTGAATTAATATATATATATATATATATATATATATATATTCATATATATAGATATTTAAATTTTACACGCACACATAAACATATATAGGTTTTGCTGTACAAGGGGTTGAAATGAAAGCGAAACGGTGTATTTTTTTATTTTAACCAGCAAGCTGTTACGTTTATTTTCAGCACAAATTAATTACCCTTCTTCTCCCTTGTTAATTCATTATCCATTTGAATAAATTCCGTTTCTACCGTTAAATAAAATCGTTAATTCATAATTAATAATAAATTCACTGTCTAATGATTTTCAACTCAAATCCCTTTTACTTTAAGAACGAAATTAATTCTGTAAATTAAGATAACCCTTTCCTTTGTTAATACATTCTCCGTTCGTATAATTCCTATTTCTATTATTACATCCTACCGCCTAATTAATAATAAATACTCTTTTTTAGAATTCCTCAAAGTAAAGTTTATGCTATAATTAACTAGTCAATAACTTGTTCTAGGCATACGATAATTGATTCTTATATGTTTTTCGTCGAATTGAAGCCGCGTGCTATCCGATAAAACCGTGGTTTTCCAGTTTTAACCCTTAGCAACAATATTGCTTTGAGCTCTGGTCATTAGTTACACGGAATTAATATTCATTTGCTTTTCAACTCACACGACGAAAACATCCGTTCTGGTTTTCTTCTTTTCGTTTTCCTTATAAATATTTCGCGCACGCCTTACAGCGTGGTGAGTATTTATGGTTTAGTAAAATTGTACTTTTCGACATCAATAAATTAATTTTACTTGTACTTACTATAGTTTTTTCCGGTGACCCTTAAAGCCACAATGAATGGTCACCCTTTGTTGTAATGGGAGGACAACTCCAAGGTGTGATCACGCGCCCCTCTCCTTCGTCCCGTCACTAAATACGGTAGGAGCCGGTCCGACGGCAGCAACTCGAGGTTGACTGCGTAAGTACTAATTGACACCATTTGGTAACCACACTTGGTGGCCTTAAACGGATTACTGTAAGTAATCGTAGGCGTACGAGGATGAGCCATAATTGTTGGGTTACCATGTGCTTTAATTTTCTTGTACTAAATTTTTATTAGTTAATATACTGTCCTGCCAATGAGGCCTGTGTAATTTTTATATTTACAACCATTAAGAGCTGTGGTTTTTAGTGTTCTTTTTGGGTTTTGTTGTGTTGCAAAATAACGTAAAGGGTAGGCATCTAAAAACGGCAGCTCTCCATGTTAGAGAGGATTTCTGTTGATCTTGTAAATATGTGTAACTTGTAATTACGGATTGTTTATTCGATGGTACCATTATGCTTTTGTACCTAATTTTTTTTGTTAACTAGAAATTGTATGATTATGGTTAGGAGCGTGTCATTTGTTTACTTTTATTTCAGTCCTGATTTAATTTGCGTAGGTATTCTGTCCCGCCCACTCACCGATTGAACCCGGTCAATTTCTCTTTCTTTCTTCTTCCTTGTTTTTTTTTGTTTGACTACGTCATTGTACATAGCAAAGCTAGGTTATTATATTTCAAACAAAAATGCATGAATACTAACTCGAGATTGTGTGGCTACACAAATTTTGCCCATGTGGCTGTGATTTCTTAGAAACGAACCTTAGTTTTCGTAACGACAATCACTGTTTATTTCCATTACAAAACTTATCCCTCCTACCACGTAAAGGCCAGTTCTATAGTTGGGATTATATTTTCGAACAAATATATTTTTATTTTGTTCGGAAAAAAAGATTCCGAGTTGACTGAAGTATTTGCAAATATAAATACGATAAACAGTATATAGATCAAAGTGGCAATATTTCTAAAGAAATTAATGGTATTCGATTGCTCAATAGCGTACTAGTTTGATTAAACATTTCTGATAAAGAAACGCTAATTGTATTCTAGAACATATCTTAAAACAAACATTTACTCGACGTTTTTAAGTTTTGTTCTGGTAAACAGAATCTGTTTTGTCTTGCCAGTTTTTATTACTTTAAGGGTTCAACAATTTCGCAAACTAACAATTGTAAGAAATTATTAAAGATGCAGGTGCCCAAAAGGACTTGCATGTGGCTAGCATTTTTCTTGAATTTGAAAGTTTGGATAATGATTGACGAGATATGCCTAAAAAATTTTAATATAGTAATAGTAATAAAAATTCCTTTTTGTGTGGCTTCTATTTTAAAAATTTAATTCATGCACAAACGTGAATTTTCAAAAGTTGACCCATAAGTCACTCTGGTCTCATAACGGTTGCTAAAGTAGTTTCTAGGAGAAAAATCTTAAGTTTGCTTTGTTTTAAAACCGTTAACCACAAGCAAATAAGCGCATCTACAAATAGATCTATATCTTCCTCTTCATTTTTTGAACCAAAAATACAACTACGATCATGTTGGGCATCAGGAAAAAGAACCCTTCGTTTTTAGTGTAGCACGCAGAAGGATAACAGCGTAGAATTGGTGTCGTTCCGTGAATAGTAGCAATTTCTTCTACATATTTATGCCTTTATTCCATTACATAATTTTGTGGTAGATATACAGCGTATTAAAATTTTAAAAAAATGTTATCGTGCATAGCAAAGATCTGAATTATTAACGTTGTGAATTTATCCACATCTTATTGTTTCCAAGATTTCTATCATTGAAACAATGTAAACCTATTACATATAAACACCGGCGTGTTGACGTACTATAGATTAATTAACATAAAATAGGAAATTTTAGAGCAAATGGATAACAAGGTTAATTATTATATTCATGGGAAAATAATTTAAGGCCATATCAAACCACTAATGTATTTGACGTAATAGTTTTGGTTGTACATTGAACTTTAAGGAATTCCAAAGCTTGTTAAGGTGTTAACGTTCTCGGAAATTTTAATAACAACTGGGTTTTATTTTACTTTTAAGAAGTCGAAGGAAGAAATAATCTTTGCTTTAAGTGCTGAGATAAGTAAGCCGGCTCAAGCTTTAAAAAAAAAACTAAAAGCCGAACAGTTTTTCAATACCTTGGTAAGCTGAAAATTTTTTATGATGAAGGAAAACTATCTACGCGTTTTGCTCTTATTAAGGCTTATCAGGACAGAAGTAGCAAAGTTGTACTGTTTAGCACAGACATTAGCTCACAGATTGTGCATTCGTGAAGTTTCACCTGACATCGCATGTTTTAGCAACAGGCCGGCGTGGAGGAAATAAGGCTCACTGTATTTTTACATAGTTAAAAGTTATAATTTAAAAGATAATTAAGTTTAATGAGTTCTAAATTAATATCAAACAAGAAAATTTAATGGCAAGTGACTCAATTTTAACCATAAGGGTATTCTGTAGACGCGTTTCGATTTTATTGGTGCTCATCAGGGCAGGATTCATATATCTATTTTTAAATAAATTTTACTTTCTGGCGCCAGCATGGCACTCGGCGATAATGTGCCATGCTGAGCGCCTTCCGTATTCCTGATGGTAGTTCTAGCTTTTTGCCGCTCGAGTTGTAAACAATTCAGCCAATTTTAACAATTGTTCGATCGTGTTTGTAAGTTTTAAATAAATTTTATCTTCTAGTGCCAGCACAATACTCCACGAAAGTATGTCGTGCTGACAACTTTCCGCACTTCTGATGGTAGTTCTATACAATTCAGTCAGTCGCCCTTTATTTATTAATCCCTTCAACTGTACAATTTAAAATTACGTCCCAAGTCTCGGGTTAATTCGTAATTTCTTATTAAAATCGGCCAAAATATACCCGAGAGACGTCAGAAGTAACATAACCTAGGGTTTTGTAGGATATTTATCGGGCGACGAGAAAAAGATAGAAGGTTAACGCCATGAATTTTAATTAATTTACAAATGGTAATACGACGCACGAAAAGCTAAAATTGGCTGAATTGTATGGAGCCTGATCAAAACGAGCAGACATTACTATCAAGTGTACGAAAAGTCGTCAGCACGAATGTAGTGCTAACCCCAGGAGATCAAATTTATTTATAAATAGATGTGCGACAAACCTTATTGCTAAAACTGGATGAATTGTATGGAACTCAAAAAGAACAAGCTAGAATTACCATCAGCAGTGCGAACAGTTCTCAGCACGACACATTTTCGCTGGGTGCCGTACAGGCTCCAGAGAATAAATTTTATTTAAAAACAGATATACAACGGAACAATTGTTAAAACTAGTTGAATTGTATGGAACTCGAGTAGAACAGGCTAAAACTATCATCATAAGAACGGAAAGCTTCCAGCACGGCGCATTTTTTTCGAGTGTCATTGGCTCCAGAAGATATAACTTCTTTAAAAATATATATACTACGGAACAATTGCTGAAGCTGATTGAACTATATGGAACTTAAGTAGAACAGGCTAGAGCTATCATTAGAAAATGGGAAAGTCGTCGGCACGTACTCACTTTCTCCGCGTATCATGTTGGCGCCAAAAGATAAAGTTTATTTATAAATAGATATTTGACGGGACAATTTCTAAAGCTTGTTGAATCGAATGAAACTCGAGTAGAACAGGCTAGAACTATCATCATAAGAGCGGAAAGTCGTCAGCACGACACACTTTTACCGAGTGTCGTTGGCGCCAGAAGATAGAGGTTATTTGAAAATAGATATACGACAGAACACTTACTGAAACTCATTAAGTTGTATGGAACTTAAGTAGAACAAGCTAGAACTCTCATAATAAGAAAAGTACGTCACCAGTATGACACGCTTTCGTCACTTGTCGTGCGGACACCAGAAGATAAAGTTAATTTAAAAATAGATATACGCTGGAGCAATTGCTGAAACTGATTAAATTGCATCGAACTCGAACAGATAATGGTAGAGCTATCATCATAAGAAGGGAAAGTCGTCAGCACGACATAATTTCATCGGGTGTCGTGCTGGCGTTATAATGTTTATTTAAAAATAGATATTCGACGGAGTAGTTACTGACAGTAATTAAATTGTACGAAACTCGAGTAAAACCGGATAGAATTATCATCATAAGAGCGGAAATCGTCAACACGCAGAGTGTCATTCTGGTGCCAGAAGATAAAATTAGTTTAAAAATAGATATACGACGGGGCAATTGCTAAAACTGATTAACTTGTATAAAACTTGAGTATAATAGGTTATTACTATCATCGTAAGATAGAAAGATCGTCAGCACGACGGTTTTCTCCTTCCATGTGATTTTCCAATGCTGCACCCGAAGGTACTACATTGGCCAGGAAGCGAGTTTTTTTTACCTGGAAAATTTGGAATTTTGCCAAACCCTTGCGGTTTCAAGCAAGGTAAGGACCTTTAACGTGCGTGACAATACTCACACACGGGACTTCCATTTTACCTCTCATCCGAACGAGGGGTATTTTTGTGAAAAATGCTCGTCTAAGATTTTTCAAGCGGACCCTGTCGGGATTCGAATACGGGACCTTGGGCGTAGTAGTCACACACATACCAACTACGCCACGAAACCGCCTGACGGCTTTCTCCTTACATGTGATTTTTCAATGCTTCACCAGAAGGTACTACATTGGCCAGGAAGCGAGTTTTTTGCCTGGAAAATTTGGAATTTTGCCAAACCCTTGCTGTTACAAGCAAGGTAGGGATCTTTAACGTGCGTGACAACACTCACACACGGGACCTCGATTTTACCTCTCATCCGAACGGGGGTGTATTTTTGCGAAAAATGCCCGCCTAACATTTTTCAAGCGGGCCGTGTCGGGTTTCGAACCCAGGACCTTGGGCGTAGTAGTCACACACATACCAACTACGCCACAAAGCCGCCTGACGACTTTATCCGTGCATTTACATTTACACTGCTCCACCCGAAGGTACTACATTGGCCAGGAGGCGAATTTTTTGTTGCCCGGAAATTTAGAACTTTGCCGAACCCTTGCCGTTCCAGGCAAAGTAGGGATCTTTAACGTGCGTGACAACACTCACACACGGGACTTTCATTTAACCTCTCATCCAAACGAGGGCGTAATTTTTGTGAAAAATGCTCACCTGCCATTTTTCAAGCAGTCGGCCGTGTCGGGATTCGAACCCAGGACCTTGGAATCCGTAGTCTTACGCTTACTACATTGATCCACGGCGACGCCCGACGGCTTTCTCCGCGTGCCGTACTGGCACCAGAACATAAAATTTATTAAAAAATAGGTATAGGACGGGACAATTGCTAAAACTTGTTGAATTGTATGGAGCTCTGGTAGAACACTTCAACACGACATAGTTTCGCCTGTAGTGGTGGCGCTGAATTTGCAATTTATTTAAAAATAGATATACCACGAAACAAATTCTAACACTGGTTGACTTGTATGGAACTCGAGTAGGACAAACTAGATTTATAATCATAATAATGAAAAGTCTTTAGTATGTCACACTTTTGCCGCGTATCGTTTTGGCGTTAGAAAATAAAGTTTATTTAAAAATAGATATACGACGAAACAACTGCTGAAAGTAATTGAATTGTATGAAACTCGAGTAGCACACGCTAGAACTGTCATCATAGGTTGGGAAGGTTGTGACCACGGCACGCTTTCACCGAATGTGGCTGGCGCCAGCAGATAAAGTTTACTTAGAAATAGATATACGACGGAACCCCTGCTAAAACTGATTCAAATGTGAGGAACTGGAGTAGAATAAATTAGAAATTTGATTACACAACTGCGGAAAGTTGTCAACACAATACATTTTTGCCGAGTGTCGTGCTGGCACCAAAAAATGAAACTTACTTTGAAATAGATTAACGACGGTACAATTTCGAAAGTATGAAACTTGAGTAGAACAGCCTAGAATTATCATCAGAAATGCAAAAAGTCGTCATAGTGACACGTTTTCACCAAGTGTCGTGCTTACTCAAATATTTAAAATGATACAAAATTGTTAATTGTTGGAGTTTCATCAAGACATGCTTCATTATCATGAAACTAGTGTAGGACTAACGAGAACTCTCGCCGAAAGGTATATTATGCATTTGTTTCTTATGTTCTAGAGGAGTTCGTCTCATGCTGGAACACGAAGTTAGCACTACATTTTTTCTTTTTCTATTTTGGTTTTATAAAGCGCAACCTTTTTTTGCTTTTATCAGGAACTATAGCACTATGGAAAATGCAATTGAAACTAGTGTTGTTTTTTTTTAATAAAAACGTCTTACTAACTTCACAAACATCTAAACATGGACAAATTCATCAAACATCGATGAAACTAAGGACTTTGACGTTCAGTGAATTTGGGAGCTGTTGACATTCAGAGTTTAAATCAATGATAAATCCTCATCAACACCTGATGCAGTTGCCTTTAGATAAATGTTAACATGTTGTGTGCATTAAAGATTATCTAGCTAGCTTTGATGAAAATTTATATGTCACTGGGAAAAAGATGACAGAAGCTTTTTTACATATGTTAGTGTGACGTAGGTACAAAGGTTGATATTTGAAATGAAAACTCAAGGTACTTATAGATTAGACTCAACATCGTTTTAGCAACATAAATTAATTTAGAAACCGTATACATATTTCAATAGAGCATACTCTCCTGATATGAATATTAAACCCTTCCTTTAGAAAATGACTTCTTAAAAAATTATGAATCTTTTTAATTAAGTCTAAGGGAGTTTTTTTAATTACTGATGATATTTTTTGGAGCATGGATTTGCAAATTTATCTCTGCGAATATTTGTGGCACGGTTACAACACTAAAATAGGACAGGATTCTTTTAAAGCCTTTCTTGTGGAGGGATGCCAAACGATAAACTTTGAAAAACTAAAAGAGAACAAAAACGAAAGTAACAAGTATAGGCCTATGTGTCTTGTAAAAACTAGCCAAATTACAACAATTTGTGATTAACTGTAGGATGACTACATCCAGCCAGCAAAACAGAGTCTTCAACCCTAACCAATGCAGATTTATAAAAAGGCAGAACAGGAAAGGACGATGTGAACGAGATGCTATGGTATATTCGGCGAGAAAACTAGAAACAAGAAAGATGATGTGCATTAATACTAATAAATGATCGCAATGGTTTCAACAGCGCGATTCGGGATTTAATTTAAAAGAAAGCTACGAAGAAACAGGTGTCAGCATATCTTTTACATCTCCTGACATCATACTTTAGCGCCAGAGGAGTATATATAAATAAGAAGACTACTATAGAATTAGCTTACAAGGTTCCGCAAGGTTCGATACTTGGAACTACATATAGAATATTTTGTACAACGATGTCATGACCATGGATGTTCTAACAGGAGTAAAAATATCATGCTATGAAGACGATCCATTAGTCACAATAACGGTAAAAACAGACATTCAACTTATAGAACTAAATGATGGAAGCCGTTACTAAATATTAATTTGGATAAAAGTAAACAGGCTAGAAACAGTTTTCGAAAAAGCAAAGACGATGGTGTTAAACCTGAACCCGAAAGCAAAAACCTTTGTTTTGAGCTAGGTGGACACAGGATTTATCTGAGTCCAACGGTAGACCATCTTAGAGTAACCATTGATTATATCTTGACTTTTGCCAAGCATGAGGATAAAGTAACGCTAAAATCAAACAAGACCGTCAAAACATTTAAAATCTTGCTCCCGCCTGAGCGGTCTAGATATTCAGAAGAGGAAGATATTTCGCATGGTAGAGCATACAATGGTCTTATACGAAATACCAATTTGGTACGAAGCAACTAGGATCAGAAGGTGCCCAATTGAAGTTAATAGATGTCAGACAAGCTCTACGATGCCAGCGTACCGCACGGTATCAGGTGAGACACTCTTGGTAGTAGCTAGCTTATATCTTTAGAGCATCTTACCCGCGACAGAAGGATTAACTTTCTAAAGATATAGGACCTCTTAGAAGAAATGCCGCAGAAATAAAGAAAAAAACGCATATAGGGTGAAATAAAAATGGCAAAAGGGGTAGAATTAGAAATGGATCTCTAAACTAATTTTAATATACAACGCGTGGCGTCACCCTAGATATAAAAATTAAATGGGTAAGGAAAAGTAATCTGAAACTGAATGAATATTGAAACACCCTGCATAATTTTGATTTCATGTATAATATTGTTCAAAAGACAGTAAAATTGATAGTTTTATTTATATCACAATTTTAAAATAATCGTCATTTCTTCTTAAATACATGCTGAAACTGAATTCAGAGTCGTAAATTATTTTAAACCACAAAGAATTGTAAACGAAACATTTATATCTATTTGCAAACTTTGATAGTGGACTCATGTAATTTCTTTTTAGAAAACTTTAGATTTATACAATTATAGTGAATACATCAGTGGCATCACAAATATTAACTTTACAAATTCTAGTTAAATAAATTCCATGTCATATGACATAGTTTTAATAGACATAGTTGCAATTACGATAAAGAAAACACCGGACCTACCTTAAGACAATGTAAAAACCCAAGCACTGGCTAAGGAAATGCAGGGGTATTAAGTTGTAAATATGAGTTAATGATTTCATACTATACGTTACAGTGTTGATTGTTATTATTTTGTGATAACAATGTATTCATTTATATTGCTGGATAGAAGGAAACAAATGTTAACCTAAGTAAATCACATGAAAATGCAGGTACTTCCCGGAATTTCTTTCAATAAACTTAATATGAAGTCTGTGACAAAAAAAATCCAACATACGAAGTAGAAGGAAATTAAAAACAATAATTTTATCTGACGGAAAACAAATAGTAAGTTACTTGTAAACCGGTAATAAACCAACATCAAGTTGTAAAAATACGCGCAAATAGAAAAAGCGGGGTTGGTAGGTTAATATAACGTTAGTTTTTGAATGGGGACTTGATATAACGTTAATTTAAAAGTGAAATTGAAAGTACAGAGTTCCAAAAAGAATTTGATTGCATTCCCCAAGGGAAATGGGCGACGATCGACATGTAGAAGTGCCCAACAGATGCAGGGTAGTCTCACAAACGTGCGGAGCGCAGATATAATGCCGTGATGACCGTTTAGAGAAAGGAGTTAGGATCTGGTGTGTTTTTTCTCTATTAAATTGGAACTCTGTGATGTGTTTAGAGCAAGGGCATTCTATGTTGATGAATAATTTAATAGCAAGAAAAAACATTAATGCTCTTGCATACCTCAAAATAATACAGTGAGTATATTGAATTTTATAGTTAAAAATTTTTTATTTTGGATTTATGAATTAAAAGGTCTATTAGTTATTATTTATGTAGTAAGGAATTTTTCAAATTAAAAATAATTAGTGGGTTGGATGAATTGGTGATGCAATTATGTGTATTAATTTTTAAATGCAAATTTTAGTGATAAAATTTAGTATTAATTAAACTATAAAAAAAATAGTATTTTGGAATGAACAGTGAAATGATCCAGCGAAAAATTGGTATTTAATTGTTTTTTTGTTAAATATAAACGACATTCCCAGTAATTGGGATGAATAAATATCATGCAATTTAATATTAAAAACAGGAAAAATTTGTAGTGGTGAATAGTTTTGTCGATGGCTTAGATTTAAGGATTTTTTATAAAATGTCTCTTTTAGTAATACCTTGCCAGGTTTGAATTTAAGAAATTGCTTTTTTGGAAAGTAGATTTTTATTTCTATTGATATTATTTCATGTGAATATAGTTTCAGTTTAGATTGAACTTTTACTTGAATTCATTTGGAAACCAGATGACAGCTAATTCTAAAAATGATCAGCTGCTCCCGTGATAGAATCTTATGTGGAAGGAGCATTTTATTTTAAGAAATTTCTATAATTTAACAAAATCAATAAGTGTTTTGAAGGGTATTTTTGAGATAGTGACAAAATTTAGGAAACCGGAACAAGGAAGATTTATGCAGAATAACCGCCTTCAGTTAAAAATGATATCGAATGAATTGCTATGACCGACGATCCTCGATTTTGACAACGAGAAACCTTTCAAAATAAGCACTAATGTAGGGTAGTGTTTTTGTTTTTAATTAATTTTTTTCTTTATTTTTATTTGTGCTTTTATAATTTTTCCATATGAACCCGATTCCACACCACTCCAGTTAGCCGACGCGCACTTACATAGACATGGGTTTCTTGTTCCTTCAGGGATAATTAAAATTTATTTACTTAACGCTCTTTTACCCATAAAAAATAGTCCAACGATGGACTGAAAGAAAATTTTGTTCTATAGACTTTCGTTTCAGTGCGACAGCTTTCCCGAATCCCAAAATAAAGGTTGGATTATGTTAAGAAAAGTTGGGCTGGGTTAGGTTAGGTTCGATTTGAAAATTAATTTTCCATAGGCATAACATTGGTATTTAAGAAATCATAACTCTTTAAGGGATCGTTTCCTAACAAAAACTTTTATAGATTTATACTCATGAGACCATTCGGACAGGAGATTAAGAAGTGGCGCAGAATATTTATTACTTAGCTAAACATTTGAATAGAAACTTCAAAGTATTTATTCTGATAACGTACTACAAGATGGGAGTATCCAAGGCCGGGCCTTAGTCATGATACAAGTGGGCCATAGTTCCAAAAAAGACGTATCCAAACAAACTAATCCGTGGAACCAGAAAGAAAAATCGATCAAGAGTTTCCCGACGATTGTCACGTACGACAAATGGCAGAGTATTGGTACTAGAAATTGGGCACCGAATCTATATATAAATACAGATATTGTACAGGGCAACCCATTGCATCTCACCGGAGAAATAGAGTTGATGGAAAGTATCGCAAGAGTAAGAAACCAAAAGCTGTCTAACAAACGCATTATTAAAGCAATGCATGATGGCACTGGAGCTGGTATATTGAACACCTTAATGCGCATCCAAGAGGAAGGTGGCATTACACCATGTCGAAGAGATGAGCCTCAAAATTTCCAGAAGATGTCAGAGTGGGTGTACCACGGCAGCAGATCCACGGTAGTTATAAACACTACTTTGCGTAAAAGGGCGAGACCAAAAGTGGAGATAGTTAGTGAGAAAGATACGTTTGCTATAGTAGTGGAAAAGCCAGGTAGGGATTTTAAAACTATATTAATGGAAATTAAATCTAACCTTAGAGATGAATCCGTAGCCTCCCTTGTACAGAGGGTTACTAAAACCAGAAATGGAAAACTTCTGGTTGCAGTAGACAAGGATCAAGAGGTTGGTAACAAAGTTCAGAAGGCAATTGAAAGTACCGGCAAAAACATACTAACGAGAAGAGCTGGTGTAGAACGGTTGACTGAAGTTATACGCATTAAAGGAATTGAAGCAGCCACAGACCGGGAGGAAATTTTATCTGCCATTCAAGAAAGAGTGCTAAAATTAGAAAACAAAATCTGTAAGTTAGGTGAGCTGAGGCCATATAGGGACGGTACTATGGCGACAACTCTGGTAATAAATAAGCCCGATGCAGATAAGGTAGTGGGGACTTTAAGGATTGGCCTCGCCATATGTAAAGCAAAGAGGCGTATCCAGGTAGCAAGATGCTATTGGTGTTGGGGATACGGCCATGTTGAAGGAGCATGTTCGGGCCCCGACGTGTCAAATGTGTGCCGTAGGTGTGGAGAACAAGGAAACGTTGCCAAACAGTGCGGAAAGGCAAAATTTTGCGTCAAATACAACCTTGCTGGGCACTCTGTGAAAGGGAGCAAATGTGCCGAGTATAGGAAAGCTTTGCTATTGGCAAGGCGGGCACCATAAGGTGAATTGTGATATTTCGATCTGTGATATTAGTATATAAGTTTTCTTTATACCGGATAGATTAAGATATTTATATATTGGTTTTATTTATATTTATTCATTAATGGATAACAATCTCTTACAAGTAAGTAGAAACAGATCTGCCCACGACCTGGTTATGGCTACTATGCCTAGGCATCGAGTTGTCGATAAATCATTGAAGTTTCTTCAGATAAACTTGAACAACGCCAAGGAAGCCCATAACTTGTTGGAAGTGTATATAAAACAAAACGACATTGACATCGTTATGGCAATTGAACCTAACAAACGTTTCGGGAAAACCTGGTTGAAGGATAAGCATGAGTTGGCGGCCTTAGTTATCAACAATAAGACGTTGGCTATACAGGAGACGGGTAAAAGGAGTGGCTTTGTTTGGGTGCACGTCTGAACCCCCGATTTGTTGATTTATAGTTGCTATTGAGTTGCATTGAGCGAGTACACTAGCTTTATGGGAGCACTTTGGTCTGATATCAACAGCAGGGGAGAACAAGTCACAGTGGCGGGGGATCTTAATGCTAAGACTACCGAATGGGGATCCGTGTTTACAGAAGATCGTGGTGAGGTGACCCTCGATTGGATGGCTAGCCTTGACCTAGTGACGGTAAATAGAGGTAATGCACGGACTTTTGTAAGGGGTAACATTGCCTCCTTTATCAATCTTGCTATGTCCACACGAAAAACGGCAGCTAAAATACGACACTGGCAGGTTGATGAACAAGAAACGATGAGTGACCATAAATACATCTCGCTTCGCCTGGAACATGAAAACTAGCAGGAGGTAATCCATTTTAAGAGATGGGGCTCTTGGCAAGTTAAATAAGGAGATATTGGAGGAAAAGCTCCTTAAAGCATCAGATAACTGTGACTTAGACTATAAACAATTTATAAAATTACTGTCTAGGCCCTGCGACAAAGCGATGCCCAAATAAAAGTTCTTCCCGCTAGACCACAAACAGGTGTACTGATGGACTTCGGAAACTTCTGACTTAAGGATGCAGGTAAATGTCGAGAAACGGAAATATTTGAGAAAAAGGAAAAGGGCACCTGAGGACTGCGCTATGCAGTTACAGTCATATAGAAATAAAAGAAAAGAAAAAGAAGTCGACGAGGATGTGTGGGCCTTCGGATGCAGGATTGTTACTTCTAAAATTAAAGCAAATGAAGTGTTATCTTGGGTTGATGCGGAAAAATTCTAACAACACTATTCCCAAGGGATGTCACAAATGGAGACGAGAGTCAAGAGTGGGGAGGAGAGATGGACGATGTCCCGATTTTTTCGAAAGAAAGAAGAGTTAATTAAAGCAGTTAAAAGAAGGTGCCTGGCAGGGATGGGATTCCCGTGGGGGTAGTATTGGAGGCGGTTAATACTATACCTGATACTGTGCTTGCCGTTATGAATAAGGTTCTTTTAGACGGTAGCTTTCCATCAGATTGAAAAAATGCCAGAGTGGTATTGATAAGGAAGCCGGGTAAACCGAAAGGCATTCCTTCTTCATACCGTCCTATTTGCTTAATAGATACAGTTACCAATTTATGGAGCATATGATAAATAATAGGCTGAAGAAGAAAATAGACAAAAGAGATGGTATGTCGCCAATGCAGTTTGGATTTAGGGAGGACAGATCGACCCTGGATGCGATAGAGGGGGTGGTAGGATTTGCCAGATACGCATTGCAGGGTACTTGGCGCACAAACACCAGAACACACCACAAGTTGGGCAAATACATAAAACAAGAAACAAACACACACACACACACACAAAACAGCCAGGGACGGGAGCACCCTACGGTATCAAGCTGCCGATGGCCGAGGGGAAAAACGTCACTGGAACACACGTGAGAAGATCCGATTTCCGGCTGCCGATGGTCAGATCACTCACGAACACACAGATACATAAACACAAACACGAATCCAACAAACAAACACAAACACAAAACACACTCATACACACAATACACAAACATAAGTTTAGGTGAAGGGTAGTTTTTAAGTAGACTAAGTTAGGTTAAGAAATGTAAGGCATCAAACGCCAGAACAATAAATATGTAAAATATAATTAATTGGTCAAGTAGAGCTTGTATTAGGTTTACAAGATTACAAGCTATAAGTATGGCAATAAATGAAAAAAAAAATAAAGAGATTTTCTAATCCAAAAAAAAAGGTTAGGTTTGCTAAGGTTCGGTTTGAAGATCAATTTTCTATAGGCTTAACATTGTTATTTAAGAAATCATAACTTTTTACGGGTTCGTTTCCTAACAAAAACTTTTATATATTTATACTCATGAGACCATCCCTTATCGATATATATATATATATATATATGTTATGGATTCAAAGGGTTAAATTTGGGGTAAACAATGTAATTTCAACCACCCTGTATAGAGAAAAAGACAAATTATTTACGCGCAAAATTTATTTAATTCATTTAGGGAGAACGGACAAGTATTGACGTATTTTTATAATTAATGATTAAAAGGTTAAAAGTACATAAAGAAAAACAGTTTTAAAAACAAATCCAAACGCATAATTAATTTAATTTATTTTAATTCAACGTGTAAAAGCATTAGAAAACTTACTAGGGGATGGAAAATCAATAATCCCAGGGCAAAAGGTTTCTTGGTAATAAACAAGAACGTCAGTTTTATCGAATACGGTGAAATATAAACTTCAAGAATTGTTGTTTTAAGCGGTCTATAATTAAGAACATCTGCATTTTTAAAAAGTTATATTCTTCGAAATTATCAGCATGATAAAACAAGACTTCATAGAAAATAGTTATCAACCGTCAGTTGGTTCGAATAACAAGCTAACAAAGTTTTTAAAGAGCAGGAGAGATGCACGATCGGTAAAATGCTGCAGACAGAAACGAATATAAAAGCATTGGTATTCGAAACGCACGTACTAATCCACGTGGAGTGACGAGTAGCCGTCAGCAATATCGATTTTCTATAACTGAAGTGGAGTTTGGAACGCGACATCAAATATGCATAAGACAGAGATAAAAATATTACAGGCGGGGTTTTATGACGACACAGAGTAGTTCATTGGTTGGGAACGGATAGTTTTACAAACGTACAAACATGCGACAGGTGGAAGCGATTTCGGAGACATACGGCTCGTTCACGGAATGAATTTCAGGAATCTTCAAGTCGGTTATATCAAAATTTGCAGAATTGTTATTTGAAAATAAGTTTTTCGCGTGAAGTGTGTCCTGAGGTGGCATTTTGAAAGATATAAATACTCTAGGAGAATTAGGAGCTCTCTCTTTGTATTCTGATCGCTTTATACTACTTTACAACGATAGACCGACGTTATAGTAGAGTTTTTGTTATGTGAGTATTCAATATATTCATAACACAGTAAATGTAGTGCTAGCACTTGTACTTGGTAGTTGTGGCCTGTTAGTTATTAACGTGAGATACGTGTAGTGAATTAAATTAACAGAAGTCCAACTGCTACTATACCAAGCTAGTAAATCAATAAATAGAAGTATAATATACGTGAGTTTGTATGCTGTTATGGAATGGTAATTTAAAGCAAGGCGCTTGGTGAATATTGGGGTTATCATCTATGAATATGTGGAATATTGGAGAGCATAGTCACAAAGCCAAGGGGTTTTGTTCTGGTGATCACCGTCGTAGGGTTGGAGGCCTGAAGCATTCTCCCGGTAACTTATTTGAAATTTCTGTTATCTGATAAACTTTTGTATTATTTGGTGATGTGTGAGTGAATATTGGGTTATTTATGGTTATATAAACGTATCGGAAAGATACGTGTACTGGACAATTATTGGGGTTATTTAAAATATTGAAAAAGGTTGTATTTAAAACTTACTAAATTTTATTATGAATATAAATTGGATTGTTAAGGGTAAACGGGTCTATTAATTTTGTATTGGTTTATGCAAGGTAAAAGGCATACATTAATAAACTGGATTATTATGAGCTCACCATACTCCAGTGTACAATAAATGTAGGGTATTATTTGGGGCCCATCTACTCATATTGTATTAAATGTGTTTGCAAATAATAATTTAGAACAAGGTCTTTGAAACATATCACTTATTGAGTTGTAACTAGTGTACCAAACTGTTTATACCTGTGAATTATTGTGTCTGTAAATAGCGGTAAATAAAAGATTGTATGATTGTTGAATTATTTGGTGAATTTATTGAATGGTGTGCGAGTGCGAAGGTAGAATGGTTTTATATTTAGGTATACGAGAACAGGCACAGCTGAGCTAGTCAGGGAAGCTGCGGAAGATTCTTGAAGCAGAAAATCAACAGGGTAAGAATTTTTTATAAATTTTTTTTATTTTTTTTGAAAATCGGGTGTGAACACGCACTGTCAAACCCTCAACACACATACCACATTTATTTATGTTGATGTTAATATTCGATCTTTTTAGTTTTTTCAAGCCAGTTTAAATGAAGAATTGTTCCAAGCAACTCGTTTTTGTTTACTTTCGAATTCTTGGATTTTTACAGTTCCACCAGTAAGCGAGATCCCGAGTACGTTAGTTGTAATTCCCTATCGACTTCGTAAGGTCAAATTGTAATACTACCGCATTAAGATTGAATGTCGGAAATGGATACGTTTTGCTATATAATGTAAAAATTATATCTTAATTTCAATGGATTGTTCTCCTAGGTATTACCTGTCGTTTCTACGTCTAACTAGTATTATACAAACGTTTGGCAGGCAGGTCAATTACCAAAATGATCCAATAGAGAAATCACTAGTAATTTTTAGGTATTCGATTTGTCCATGGTAAAGATAGGTTAAAGATTAAAAATGCAGGCATTTTTATAAATAAACAAATAGGCTTGTTGAAAAACTATACAACACCAACTCCAATCCGCATTTCTTTGGCGAACTTTGAAAACAATTCAACGCGAAGCCATTTGTAAAAAGAATAAGAATACTACGTTTATTATTACATCTAAAACAATAATTGAGTCAATATTTAATAATTACAAATAAAATATTAAGCTCTACTGCATTTTCTACTATTGTAGCTTCTGCTTTGATGAAAAGTCTTCCGTTGTAATTGGTGTATCAGTTGTTTTCCTAAGTTGCCGATTGACGTAAGCATTATAGAAGAATCTTAAAAATAAAGCAAAGTATGTTAAATAGATAAACAAAGATAGCCAGATACTATCTCTTGTCACTTGACACTGAATATTTCTGTTTAGCAGACTCAACGCCCAGATGTTTATTCCGCAGCCAATTATCATCTGCACTAATTGCAATAACGTGATTACCATCGCTATTTGTTGTGGCGGGTTGTAGCCCATTGCTCGTAAAGCAAAATAAGAATACATTATGGCATGAACGCAATAATTCACCAGGATGAACCACCGTCCAGTGGATGGTATGTCTAGACAAATATACCATGAATATATGAATACTGTCACATGATGATACCAATGTAGAAAAATTAACGGACGTTTTCGAAGCACTATAAAAATCGTATCACCAAACTCTACAAGCTTGCTGAGGATAAATGCCAATACCCAAAAACCGCAAACAGGATCTTGTTCTATATATGACGGGACACACACCGAATGGTATAAACCGTAATGGGTTAAAATGTGTATAAATTCTGGAGCCATTCTTGCTGTCCCAATAACACTAAAAATCGCCAGTAACAAGTTCCATAACACTAACTGTTTCCGTAATTGAAACTTAGACCGATTTTCCATAAGATTCTGAATAACAAATATTACAGCTATGTATATTGCTGAATAATAAAATGGAAGTTTCCAATTTGATTTCATCCATATGAGAGCATCTTGATAAACAAAATTTGATTCAAAGTTAAAAACGTAGGAGTAATTAGGTGAGGTTATGTTGTACCACATGTTGCTTTGGATTGTCACTGTAGAACTTTCACTACAATAATAACAATTATAAACTCATCTCCGGACTACCTTTTAAACTGCTGTTACAGAACTAATAAGTCGTAAATTATCCGGTAATTATTTAAAAAATACATACATTAAGTAACGTTTATTAACTTTTGTACGTAATTTCCTCCAATATTAAATAACAGTGGGTTTATTTTAGATATGAAAATCCGTCAAAAGTGCGTTTCCTAATTTTTCGGAACATTTGCACTTCATATTCTTTAATTCTTAAAATTCCTTAAATTAATGTACTTTAATACTGATAGATAATGAAGGCAATAAGTACTAGAAGATAACAGCGTAATTAAAACTATTTAAATCGTTTTCACAATTCAAGTACAGCTCACTTCAAACACTTTGATAATTAGAAGAACTGGTCCTAGTTCTTCGCAGTGGGGGCGAAGAACTTCAAAATCTGGGTGTAAATATTTTGTTATTGATATGGAATTAAAATAACCTTGTTGACCTAGATAATGCTCGTTAATTAGAACAATGTCTACCGAAAAAAAATGTTGTTTTAGAATGGAAATTGGTTGTTCAACAAACTGTAAGAATTCGATATTAAAGTCTCTGTTCGTTTCTTGGTGCTTTTTGTATATTTTGCAAATTTGACAACAAAATTTTAAAGAGGACCTGCAGAGATGAGAAGCATCAAATGGAAACATAAAAATCTGACCACTCCTAGAAGGTTAATTTTTAAATCTCAAAACTTAAGTCTCATATTAGGTACATTACAATTTTTATACTTTTACAATTCGTTTACGCAACTCAAGAATGCGTACAGTGTCATATTGGGTTAAACTTTGTGCAGCACTGTTGCAACCAGGGCCTCATACGTGTGAAAATTTATCAGCGTGCGTGTTTCTATATGTAAACAAAATGCATTTTCTGTGCTAATTTATCTATCTACCACCAAATATTGAAGACGCAAAAATTATAACCAGAATAAAAGTGAACGCTGAAGTTCATCAGAATCTACAAAAACGCTTTGAATCAATATTTTCAAACAAATCTCCTTCTACCGACACAATGATCAGAAGAGTCAAAAGTTCTTTTTCCCGACCCTCACCTGAGAAAATTTTCACAATTTTTAATTTAGAAAACACTCGCTCATATAAGTAACTTGTTTCCAAGGTACAAATGTATTTGATTCCCAAAGTCGTTAAAGATTAGATCAGGTCTGGACGAATGTCGGCCTGCGGGCCTCCGGTCCGTAAAACATCTTATAAATTGCATGTTATGAAAAAGGTCAATGCTATATAGAATTTGTGAAAACTAAATA
This sequence comes from Platerodrilus igneus, assembly GCA_036346225.1. Taxonomy (NCBI): domain Eukaryota; kingdom Metazoa; phylum Arthropoda; class Insecta; order Coleoptera; family Lycidae; genus Platerodrilus; species Platerodrilus igneus. The sequence goes on from JARFIW010000791.1 coordinate 13,930,515, forward strand.
ATGTTTCCAGAAATTAATGTTGGTTAATACTTTATTCTAATCTTTTTTAGTTAATTGAAAATTGTGTCACTGTTAAATGCTTTTATATCTGTAAACACCATTCTTTCAACTGCATTTTTATTTTATGTAATATTGTAAATTTCCATAAATGGATTAATCATCATCATTAGGGTTTTAGTGTCAAAACAGGTTTCCTGGTCTGAGCTAATCTACGCACTTCCCGGGAATTTCAACAACCAACATCTTTCATCAACTGTGTGGCTGTAGTCCTATCTAGGACTCTACATATGATTTTCCAATGCTCCACCCGAAAGTACTATATTGACCAAGAAGCGAGTTTTTTTTACCTGGAAAATTTGGAATTTTGCGGAACCCTTGTTGTTCCAGGTAAGTTAGGGATCTTTAACGCGTGCGCGACAACACTCACACGGGACCTCCATTTTACCTCTCATCCGAACGAGGGTGTATTTTTGTGAAAAATGCTTGCCTAACGTTTTTCAAACGGACCGTGTCGGGATACGAAGGTAAAATAGTCCCCCATTCGGACCTCCGGGAGGGGACTACTTTGGAGGATGTAATCCAAAAGTATAGAAAAAGATCCGTGAACATTCTACGAGTTGGAGCGTAAAATGTCAGAAGTATGAAACAAGTAGGCTAGCTAGAAAGCCTGAAACTCGAAATGGATAGGTTAGCACTAGAAATAGTAGGAATCAGCGAAGTCCGCTGGCCAGAGACGGGGGATTTTTGGAGTGAAGACTTCAAGGTAGTACATACAGGATTAGAGGACGGAAATTGTGGTGTGGGGATAGTTATGCGAAAAAAATAGGACGACATGTAGAAAACTACTTCTAAAGGAACGAAAGAGTACTTATGGTTATGTTTGAATCTAAACCGGTAAATACCGTAATAGTACAAGTATACATTCCGACCTCTAGCTACAGTGAGGAAGAGGTAGAGGCGATCTACAAAGATATCGAAGACATACTAAGATACGTAAAAGGACATGAAAATTTAATAATTATGGGGGATTTTAATGCAGTGGTAGGTGAGGTTAGGGAAGGAGCGATAGTGGGTTTATTTGGGTTAGGCACGAGAAATGACAGGGGAAATAGGCTGGTAGAATTTTGCGACAAGAACAACTTAACAATCACAAATACATTATTTCAACATCATGGTGGAAGACGATACACGTGGAAGATGCCAGGAGATATAGGAAGATATCACATAGATTACATTATTGTTAGACAACGGTTTAGAAAGCACGTAAAAGACTGTAGAAGCTACCCGGAAGCAGAAATAGACACTCATCATAACATCGTAATTATGAAGGCCGCACTTAAATTTAAAAATCTGAAAAGAGGAACAGAAAAAGGCACTTTGACTTTGAGAAGCTAAAAGATAGAGATATCCATGAGAGATTTGAAGAAAAGTCAAAAGGAATTGCTGAAAGATATCGGGAAAATTTCTGATACTAAGAAAGTAGAAACAGAATGGAATAACATTAAATCCAGCTTAGACATGGCGGCCAGAGATATTCTGGGGTATACACAAAAGGAAAATAAGAAACCATGGATAACAAAGGATATCCTGAATTTAATAGAAGAAAGACAAAAATAGATCAGAGCTAACAAAGAAAATAGAGATACAACGCTATAAAATGGGAAATTATTCGCAAATGCAGGAAAGCTAAAGAACAATGGATTGATGAAAAGTGCAAAGAGGTACAAATTAAGATAGAAAAAGGAAAGACAGACGAAGCATACAAATGAATTAGAATGAATTTTAGGGATATAAAATTATATAGAAAAAATATAAGGGACGCGGATGGAAACGTAATTATAGAAAATATACAGAGAGTAGCAAGATGGCAGAAATATATAAAGAAATTTATATTCAGGAGAGGAACTAACTGCATTAGAACAGGAATCAGACATTGAAAATGATGACCTGGGATATCCTATACTTAGAGATGAGTTTGAATTAGCATTAAAGAGTCTGAAAAATGGTAAGGCGCCGGGTACAGATAAGGTGCAAGCAGAAACTCTGAAAGCCCCTGGACAATCAGTAACAGAACGTCTCTTTCGACTTGTAAGCTATATGTATGAGACAGGCGGAATACCCAAAGATTTCAAACGTAACATCACAGTAACTATATAAAAAACAAAGAGACGCGTATAGATGTGAAAATTTTCGAACAATAAGTTTGACAGCATACGTTTCAAAAGTGTTAACTAGAATTGTAACAAAGACGAATGGAAAAACGAGCTAACGAAATACTGGGAGAAGATCAATTTGGGTTTAGGCGAAACTTGGAAACACGGGAGGCAATTTTAGCTCTGAGGGTGGTAATGGAGAAAACAATAGAGAAGGGAGAAAGCGTGTATATAGAGTTTGTAGATTTGGAAAACCATTCGACAATGTGAAATGTGAAAGTACTCAAAAAGATTGGAATGAGTTTTTAGGGATAGATGGATAGTACATTATTTATACAAAGAGCAAACAGAGATAGTAGAATTAGAGCAAGAAAGTAGAGAAGTAAATATTAGGAAAGGGGTGAGACAAGGATGTGCCTTATCCCCATTAGTTTTTAACTTGTACATGAAAGATGCAATGAATACTGTCAAATGCAGGAAGACATTTGGAATTAATATGCAGGGACAAAAGATTGAAGTACTTAGATTTTCAGTTGATATAGCGGTATTAGCATCTAGCAAAGAAGAGTTATAAGCTGCTCTTAATGAAATGGAAACAGTTCTAACGGAGCGATATGGTATGAATATTAACAAAAATGAAACTAAAGTTCTAGTATACAAAAGAGGGGAGAATATATCAAAAACAAGAATACAAATAGGTAGCAAAAACTTACAAGAGGTTAAGAATTTCTGCTACCTAGGAAGTCAAATAACACAAGATGGGAATAGCACGAAAGATATAAAACAAAGATTAGCACAAGGTCGTTCTACATTTAACAAGAAAAAGCATCTACTGCGCTTAAAGACCACAAACATAGAAACAAGGAAAAGATTGCTTAAAACATATGTGTGGAGCACAGTACTGTACGGTTGTGAAGCCTGGGCAGTAGGAGAAGCAGACAAAAAAGGTAGAAACCTATGAAATGTGGTGCTACAGACGTTTGATGAAGATATCATTGACAGACAAAGTTAAGAACAGTAAAAAATAGGAGAAATAAAATGATAAGTCACATACTAAGATATGAGGGAATAGTGCGGAATATATTAGAAGCAAAGATAGGAAAAAATTAAAGTAGAGGTAGACTTAGGTTAGACTACTGCACACAGATATTGAAAGATGTAGGCTGTGAGGATTTCAGGGAAATGTGTAGCCTAGCTCAGATTAGAAATCAATGGAAGTACGCATCCAACCAGTCGCAAGGTGGAAAAACTAATGACAAAAATAATAACTGTACTTAAACATGGTGATTATTATAAACAATTACAGATATTGGTTTTGCAATACTCTCAACTAATGTTAATTGTGTGAAAGGATTTACTGAAAAACTTTGAATACGGCAAATGTTTAAGTGTTGGGTGATCCTTGGCAGCCACAGGCTGCTTAACCCCCTTCACATACCATGCATTTACATTTTCAATGCTTCACCCGAAGGTACTATATTGGCCAAAAGACGAGTTTTTTTTTGTTGCCTGGAAATTTAGAATTTTACCGAACCCTTGCCGTTTCAGACAAGGTAGGGATCTTTAACGTGCGTGACAACACTCACACACGGGACCTCCATTTAACCTCTCATCTGAACGAGGGCGTAATTTTTGTGAAAAATGCTCACCTGCCATTTTTCAAGCAGTCCGCCGTGTCGGGATTCGAACCCAGGACCTCGGGATCCGTAGTCCTACACTTACTACATTGATCCACGGCGACGCCTATTGCCGCGCTTCATATATCGTTCATTTACATTTCCAATGCTCCACCCGTAGGTACTACATTGGCCAGGAGGCGAGTTTTTTGTTGCCTGGAAATTTAGAATTTTGCCAAACCCTTGCCGTTTCAGGCAAAGTTGGGATCTTTAACGTGCGTGACAACAGTCACACACGGGACCTCCATTTAGCCTCTCATCCGAACGAGGGCGTAATTTTTGAGAAAAATGCTCACCTGCCATTTTTCAAGCAGTCGGCAGTGTCGGGATTTGAACCCGGGACCTTGGGATCCGTAGTCTTACGCTTACTACATTGATCCACGGCGACGCCTGCGCTTCATGTACCACTGAATGTCGGTGAAATACGGCATATAATTAAAAAACAATAGAAAGGAATTGAACTGTAATAGTAATATTAATAGGCTGTTGTGAAAGTTGCAGGGAACTGTGTAGGCTAGCTCAGAACATAAATAAGCTGAGGTACAAGTCAAACTAGTTTCAAGACGTAAAACCCAATGACAAAAAAATAAGTGCTCTTAAAGTTGATGATTATTATAAACAACTACAGGTGTTGGTTGTGAAATATTTTCAACTAATGTTGATTAGCGAAAGGATAAATTGGAAAATTATTAATTCGACAAAAGTTCAAGTACTGGGGGAACTTGGCAGCCAAAGGCTGCTTACCCGCTTTACATATCACTGAATATCGGGGAAATATAGTATATAACTGTAAAACAATAGAAGGTGACCGAACTGCAACAGACAAAAAGGAACAGTAGCTATGTTCAAAGACAACGAACATAGATACAAAAAGAAAACTGTTCAAAGGATAGCGTGGAGCCCAGCACAGTACATCTATGAAATAGGGGCAGTAGAAAAAGCAGGCAGAAAGTGATAGAAACCTTTTAAAATGTTGCGCTTCAGATGTATGAGGTTGTAGAAGTAGTAGAGGAATAAAGATATTTGTGGAAAACAAAAAAAAAGGAGAAATAGAACAGAATACGTTCTAAGGCATTTCTGAGGAATAATACGGGATATATTACAAGCAGAGATAGGAAAAGATAGGAAGAGTTAGACCGAGGTCAGACTTTCGCACACAGATAGTGATACATGCAGTCTGTGCAAATTTCAGGAAAATGTGTAGGTCGGTTCAGACTAAGAAACAATGAGGGTACGCATCCAACCAGTTCTAGGATTGAAAACCTAATGATGATGATGATATATAACAAAGTAAATTATTTAGAGCAAGTGTTTATCTACCTAGCACCATGCAGCGATAAGAGAAACCGTCGCAGAATTTGACAAAAAAATTTGGAGTTAGTGCATATTCGAAGATTTGCAATGGCAGACATAATTTTATTGCTGATGCTACAGCAAAGTAGATGATTTAGAGCAAGTGTTTCTCTGCCTACCGCAATACCAGCGATGAAAGAAACTATCTCAGAATTTTAGCAAAAGAATTTGAGGTTAGTGCATATTCGGAGATTTGCAATGGCAGGAAAAATGATATATTTAATACTACGACACTTATTGAAAAATAACCAAGCAAATTATTTAAAGCGCTTTTTTACCTAGCGCCATATCAACTATAAGAGAAACCATCACAAAAATTCAGAGAAAAAAAATGAGGTTAGTGCATATTCGGGGACTTGCTATGGTGAAATACTACATTTTTAATACTGCGTCACATTGAAAAATAACAAAGTGAATTATTTGGACCAAATATAACTTTACCTAGAGCCACATCAGCGATGAGAGAGTCTATTACAGAATACGAGAAAAATATGAGGTTAGGGCATATTTAGAGATTTGCAATGGCGCCATATCACTGATGGGACCTTTACAGAATTTGCGAGAAAAAATGTTGAGTTTAGTGCATGTATATTCGTGCAGGGAAGGAGACACGAATACTGATTTTCAACATTTGATATAGGAACTATTTGATATGGAACATAGTCAGAGATGCTTCCGGGGTACTCCACAAACAAAAATTACTTGCAAAAAAATTTGAGATGTAAACATTACGTAATAAAACGTTCTACCATTGAAATATGAATAACTTTCTAACTGGATGGAAAAATATATTCTGTTAACAGACTAAAATCAGCGGGAAAAATCCTGGAGGAAAGACTCATTGATCATTATAATGCAATAAAAAAATATAAAAAATAGAAAATACAAAAAAATGTAGATGCTATTACTTTTTGATGTTGAGAAAATAAGAAAAATTCGAAAGAGCATTTACTTTCACAAAATGAGCTTAACGACTTATTACGGGATTTAAATTTATCAAAAGCTTAAGCTGAATATTGGGATCCTGGTTGCAAGGCTGGAATCTATTACAGAGTAGTATGCACATTTCCACAAATCGGAGACGTGAACATTCTTTACTTTTTACGTCATGTATTCAGTGGGTGTACTGTGTCCCTGGACTAATACAGAACTAATAAGTGGAGACTATTTACATCTACTCTAAACCTGAAAGGTATTCCCCTCCACAATAGAAATCTGTATCCCTCAGTTCCTATTACCCGCGCAGTACATATGAAGCGAAACAAGACAATATGAAAACTTGTTACGTTTATTTTTCAACATAAATTAAATACCATTTTCTCCCCTGGTTGTCATTACCCGCTCGAATAAATTTCATTTCTATTCTTAAATTTTCCAACAATACCCTAGATAGTGTACTTTTTCAAAATAAGCCCGCTTTAACATAATTTTAACTCAAATCCATTTTGCTTTTAAAACGAAAATTTATTCGATAAATTAAATAGTCAATACCTTGTTATAGGTAGCCGTTAATTTGTTAAACATTCCGATAACGTATAATTGTTTTCTCTTGCGTTTCCCATCTAAAGACTTGTCAAAATAATGGATCCTACTATTATTTTATAGCGTGTTTTCCAGTTTGCTAATCGCGTTTTAATAACGCGAGATTGTAGTTGAACTCATGTTATTTGAACCAATTTTTAATTTGATTCTGCAGCTTGTGCGTTGAAATATTTTCTACATTACTCGTTCCAGTACTTCGAGAGTGATGCACGTTTTTTTTTGTTCGACAAGTAGGAGGTATCTTGCGTGTATCAGTAAGTTCCGCATTTACCCATCCTAATCAAATTTTCTTTTTAGCTCTTATAGCTGGAGGCCAAATTGGTTCTTTTTTATGTAGGCCCAACTGTTCTTTGCCACAGATCAACTGTCGTTGCCTGTAGATCGGTAGTGCCGTTATGTTAACACGGTAAATAAATCACGACGACCGTGGCGATGCGGTACTGATTCACTCCCGATTGCGTGCAAGCTAAGTATACCGACACATACAGGTATACAACTTGTTTTCTTTTGTGTATATCAAGGGCATATTCCCTATCAGCGTTTGGTGTAGTTACCTGATAAGAAACGTGACACTGTAGGACTATTGTTTGTTGCTGCGAATCGCTATTATCGCTCTACAGGTGTAATGTACCATTGTTAAAAATGTTTGACAAAAGTTCCCACACGCTTATTCTTTTCTACTGATTAGTTTATTTTAAAACGGTATTATGTACAATTTAAAAGAATGTTTGACAAAAGCTCTCACACGTTAATTCTTTTCTACTGATTAGTTAATTTTATAAAAGTATTATGTGCAATTTTAAAAACGCTTGACAAAAGCTCTCACATGTTTATTTTCTACTGATTAGTTTTATTTTGTGTAAAATACGAGATGCGCACTTCGTATCTAAAGTACTAAATTGTTCGTATCACATAATTGTTTGCTTTGAAATAGTAACGCTTAATTTATTTCTTTTGCTTGTTTGTACATAAACCTTTATTTATTCTTATTGTTAATAAATAATCGTAGGCGACGTGCTTTTTTTTGTTTTTTTTGGTATGTAACTGAATCCCCCACTCTCCGCGTTTGGTAGTTAGCCTGGTATTTACGTTTCTTCCGGTTACGTCTAGGTACGTAGCATAACATTTTCGATGCCCTGGCCTGGGGCTCCGATTTTGTTTCGTGTAACTTTTGCCCCGATTTTGTTTTAGTTAACGGTTACTTGATTTGGTTATGATTAATTTCTGCTCCGAGTTTATTTTAGTTAATTTTTGCTTCGATTTTTTTGTTGTTAGTGCCTAAGTTCCTACATTACCCGCATTTCTCAGCCTGATGCTACTTGGTTTTCTTCCTCTACGTTCGACCTATTTTTTTTCTTTTCGACTCTTTGGTGTTCCTCATTGTGAAAATCGGTTTTCTTTATTTCTTGTGTGGGTTCGATCTTCTAGAATTTTGATTTTGTTCTCTTCCGTGATTGCTAACTATCCATTTTAGCTCGTGTCAGATTATTGGACTTCTGTTTTCGCCAATAATCCTAATCCATTGAAAACGCTGGCGCTTCCTTCCCTCTCGGTCAAGAGTTGGTGTCTTTCTCCAATTTTTCTTTTAATCTTCAGCTCTATTCTAATTTTTATTTTGTTGTTTCCCTTCCATTGGTGTTCCTGAAGTTTATCAGTCGGATATGTTTTAGGTTGCCCTCTATTCACAATAATTTATTTCCTGAGCTTTATCGAATTACGGTTAGCTTTTACTTAGTTACTTTCTCCCTATTTCTTTTTTATTTTTATTCTAAATGACTGATCATAGGTTGGTGGTATTTAATATGATCTGTAAGAAACTACAGAAGTCATCCAAAAACATTACCAACTATTTTGCGTGTGTGACGGGTCTGTTTGGGAACTATGGTTCTTTTAGTGAAGATGTTCAATTGTCCGTTTTGCTTTGTAACCTTGATCCATTTTATAGAACCCATTTGCCTACCGTCCACTTCTTGCAAGAGTTAAAGGACGAATGTCTGAAGTTGGAACCGGCTAAGATTCTGGCCGATAATTCCGTATCACCTAGTCACGAACAACATACTGTTACTGCTGAACCGGAATCAGCTCCTGATACAGTGTCTAAAGTCAGTTGCTACTCTTTTTTCGGCTTCCTACCAAGGTCTTCCTGTGTGGAAGTGGAATTTGAAATTTTCTGGTGACCCAAACACTCTAACCGTATATGATTCTTTTGAGACGGGTCCAAGAACTCCGACAAACTCACCATGTGTCAGAATTGCAGTCATTTGAGTCTGCATTGGGATGTTTAAGTCGAAAGCGTTGCTTTGGTATCATCGTAATTGGCATAGGTTTCCTGACTGGAAGTCGTTGTCCAATTTACTGATTCAACATTCTAAACCTCCGGATTTTGCTACTACTGAGGAATATATTTTTGCTTTACATGACCGAGTTGTTAAGATTTCTCCTACGCCTACGCGTAGATCCGATACTTCCTCCGTATGTTCTACTGTTCTTCTTCCTAGTTCTGCTTCTACTCGTCAGGTTATCTGCTAAAATTGCGACAAACCTGTTTCGACACGTTGTACTCGTCCTCAAGTACTCCATAACCATGGTTGCGGATATATGGGAGTTTCCCGCCGCAACTGTCCACACTGTCATCCTACTACTAATACGTCTTCGAATCATACTTCCAATTCTGTTCTCAGCTCTAAGAACCAAACTTCTTCTGCTTCTCACTTTACGTTCTCTTATGTCCCTCATCTAGGTCATCCGGCTTCTACTATCAAAACATACCCTTCTTCGGCAAATATAACTTCAAACAAAATTTCTTCCGTTTCTAGTTCTACATCCTATTCTACCCCTCCTTCTGCTCGTCCCTACTTATTCACGCTCGCCCCAAATTGTGCTTTCACCACCATTGCAACCCATAGTTAAAATTAGTGCCTTGCAGCTAGCTTTTCAAGAGTTTGTTCACCCTTTCTCAAATGATTCTGCCCAAGAAATTACTGTTGTGTCTGCAAGCACAAATGTCGATGAAGTGACGATAACTTCTAATTCAGTCAGAGAAGGTTCTGTTGAAGTTCACGAAGCTGTATTTTTAATGCCTCTTGCCGATTTTGTCAAAATTTTACCAATTTCTGCTTTCTTAAATGCTTCTACTCAAAAAATTTCTGTCGGACCTGCAATAACAGCCGTAGCTAAAGTGACGATAATTTCTAATACGGATAGAGAAGATCCTGTGGAAGTTAGTGAACCCGTAGCTGAGATACCTGTTGCTGTTGTCGTCAAACTTTTACCTGATTCTATTTCGTTATCTACTATTGTTAAGGAATCAGTTCTTATTGTGGCTGAAATTTTGTCTGTTCCTACTCCGTGGTCTAACAGTGATAAAGTCCTACTTGATTCTACTCCTTTATCGGACGTTCATGAAACGATATCTACTCGTACTCATTTTTCTCATGCTGACAAAATGCTACTTGCTTCTGTTCTTTTAACTAAGGTTGGTGAAATCCCAGCTGATGTCCTGTTATCTAATGTTGACGAAAGTCAACCTGATTCTGCCTCTTATCTATTGTGGTTGAAGTTTTTCCTGATACTGTTTGTTCTTGTAAGGTTGACGGCATTCTGTCTGGTGCTGCTCTTTTCTTTCATGTTGATAAACTTCATTCTATTCCTTTATCTAACATTGGCGAAGTTTTACTTGATGCTATTTGTTTTTGTAACGTGGATGAACTTGTACCTGATTCTGTTCTTTATGTAATATGGTTGAAGTGTTATCGAATTTTGCTCTTTTTCTAAGGTTGATATTTCTACAGCCAATGCTGTTTTCGTTCATAACTGTGTTACTTCTAGTCCTTCACCTAACGTTGTAAAAATTTTATCTAATTCTGTCCCTCTATCTTACGTAACTGAAGTGTGCTTTGCTTGTGTTTCTTTTAGTAAGGCTGATTCTCTTACAGCCAATACTTTTTTTTCTGCCATTGATATTCTAACAACCCATGATGTTTCCTTTTCTGCCGCTAACTTTCCTACCACCAATCTTAACAACAAACAACGTCTTTCTAGGACGCGTTTTGAGTTTTCTAAACTACCCTTGCCACCTCCTATACCGCGTGCTACAACTACTACACCCCCTGTTGTTCCTGTTTTGCGGAAAACTGCCCATAAAAGGCAAAAATTTGTCTGTATTGATTCAGAACCTGAAGATGTTGGTCGACGCAATCCTAATGTCCTTGATCTCGTTTCATCTTCTTGCTGACGGCGCAAACGTCTTAAGCACAATAGTTAGTCCTCGCGTCCCAGATCTTTATGCCGATTTTGTTCTCTTAAGGATATGATTTCTGGACTTTACGATTCTTTTATTTACTTCCCTGTTTAGCTAGGTACAATCTGCCTGTGGTAAGAGGCGACTACAGCGATCCAACACGACACATACACACCCACATACACTCCCACACTTTATACACGCACAACAGCTACACACACACACAAATACGCACACGCACACACCTACTGATACATAACTACACTGGGATTCTCTTTTATTTTCTTTTGTACGATTCTTATTTTTCTTTGTTTTGTACTTGGTGCTTGGTGTTATTCTTTTTGGTCTTTGTCTTTTTTTTTCGTTCATTTCGTTCCACATTCTTTTTCTTTTTCCTATTGCTGGTCTTCTTTGCTGTCGGTCCCTAATCCAATTGTGTTTCGTCCCTCTATTCCTGTGGTAGGTGCTTTCTAGTCCGTTTTTCTTTCTTCGGAAACCACGACTTAGTCGACATTAGGATTAGTTAGCATTTCTTCTCTTTGGTTCTTCGGTTTTGGATACCACAGTTAGCAGTACATCGTTTCCTTTTACCAGCACTCTTCTTCTCTTTCTTTCGTTCTCCCTTGTTGTCTCTTTGTTTACTTGAGGCTTGACCTTTGGGTCCTGTTTTGGTTTGCACTGTTGGTTTTCTTCCTCGCTCCTTTTCTTCTCTTAAGGTTGATAACCTTACCGTTTCTTCTGAGAAACATGCGTCCTTTGACGACTCTACAGTGCTGAGACCGTTCCACCTTAACATTCCTTGATTGCTTATTACCCGTCTTCTTTTCCTACCTTCTTTTTTTTCTTTCTTTCTCTTTTTCTATTATTGGGTTTTCAAGCCGGATTTTGTTTGGTGTCTGTTTTTGTTTTCTTATCTATCCGGAATCTGTTGTGGTCGGCCTTGTTATTTTGGGGGTTTCTCTTTTCTTTTTCTGTGTTTTTGTTGTTTCCGCAACGAATGCTCTTTTAGGTTGAAGCGAATTTTTTTCTTTTTCGTTTTGTTTGGGGCTTTTGTTTTGGGTCTTGCCCATTCCCGGATTTTGCCTTTCCTACCCCTACCTGTTAATTTCGCTGGGAAGAATTTGTTACGTTTATTTTCAACATAAATTAAATACACTTTTTTCCCCTGGTTAAGTCATTACCCGCTCGAATAAATTCTATTTCTATTCATAAATTTTCCAATAATACTCTATATATTGTATCTGTTCAGAATAAACCCGCTTTAACATAATTTTAAGTCAAATCCATTGTGCGATTAAAACGAAAATTCATTCGATAAATTAAATAATCAATATCTTGTTTTAGGTATCCGTTAATTTGTTAAACATTCCGATAACTTATAATTGCTTTCTCTTGTGTTTTCCATCTAAAGACTTGTTAAAATAATAGATCCTACTATTATTCGATAACGTGTTTTCCAGTTTGCTAATCGCGCTTTGATAACGCGAGGATTGCAGTTCGAACTCGTGACATTTGAGCCAATTTTTAATTTGATAAGCTTGTGCGTTAAAATATTTTTCACATTACTCGTACCAGTACTTCAAGAGCGATGCAGGTTTTTCTTTTTTGATAAGTAGGAGGTATCTTGCGTGTATCGGTGAGTTTTTTTGCGCTTACACATCCTAATCAAATTTTCTTTTTAGCTCTTAGCTGGAGGCCAAGTTGGTTCTTTTTTATGTAGGCCCAACTGTTCTTTGCCACAAGTCAACTGCTGTTGCCTGTAGATTGCTAGTGCCGTTATGGTAACAGAGTAAATAGATCCCGAAGGTGCTGATTCACTCCCGATGGCGTGCAAGCTAAGTATCCCCACACATACAGGTATACAACTTGTTTTTTTTTGTGTATATCAAAGGCATGTTCCTTATCAGCGTTTGGTGTAGTTACGTGATAAGAAACGTGATACTGTAGGACTATTGTTTGTTGCTGCGAATCGTTATTATCGCTCTGCAGGTGTGATGTACCATTGTTAAAAATGTTTGACAAAAACTCTCACACGTTAATTCTTTTTTACTGATTAGTTTATTTTACAAAAGGTATTATGTGCAATTTTAAAAACGCTTGACAAAAACTATCACATGTTTATTTTCTACTGGTTAGTTTTATTTTGCGTAAAATACGAGATGCGCTCTTCGTATCTAAAGTACTAAATTGTTCGTATCACATAATTGTTTGCTTTGAAATAGTAACGCTTAATTTATTTCTTTTGCTTGTTTGAACAGAATCCTCTATTTATTCTTATTGTTAATAAATAATCGTGGGCGGTGTGCTTTTTTTTATTTTTTTGATATGCAGGTAAATCCCCCCACTCTCCGCGTTTGGTAGTTAGCCTGGTATTTTCGTTTCTTCCGGCTACGTCTAGGTACGTAACAAACTTTATTTAAAAAAGTTAAGTATATCAAGTATATCATGAATGGATTTTCTGTATTCGCATTTGAACTTTTTCCCCGCAAATCTAGGCTCTTTGAGGAACGGACGTTGTGAAAGACATTATGTATTTTGAAAACCGATACCGAGAGAAGTGGAGTCCCACAATGCTCGCAGATTATTGTTGATACTTAATTAGGGATGCGCTAGAAGCACCCTACAAACGAAGAAAAGTGCCAAAAATTTTGAGGTTCGATAGTGACATGGTACACATAATTTGTATAATAACAAATGAAAACATTACATAGTAAAACGTTCCACTATAGAAATTTCGAAACTTTTGGCTGGAGAGTAATAAAAATAGTCTGTTAACAGATTCATAATCAGCGAGGAAAAATCCTATAAGTAACACTCACCGTACTGTAAAAAACAAAAAAAAATTACAATACGTTGTTCAGTATAATATATTGAGGTACCCTAAAGATTAAAAATCGTGAATTCCTTAATTTCCTAAGCTAATGCAGATGCTATTACTTTTCGGAGTTGAGAAAGCAAGAAAAATTTTATAGAACTACAGTTGTTCGTGACATCGATAAATTGAAGTGTCCTTTGGAAGCCATGTCTGAACAGGATTAAACCGCGACTCGTCTTTTTTCTCAGAGAATTGGTGTAGTTCTATTTCAGATGATCTGGCACTCCAAACGAATTTTTTAAACGCGTTGTACAGAATCCTTTTCAGATATATCCTTCAACAGGGCAGATTAAGGTATTGATTTAGAATCATTCTTAGTATCTCTACTCATTAGTCGCTGCTTAATTGCTTCAACACTGTTGAGTTACAACATTTTAAGTGATTTGAAGTAGTTAAGGCTTAAATGCGATAGGGAATTTGTTTAAATAAATTAGGGAACGTACTTTTTATTGATGTGCGTATACAAGAAAACCCTACTATTTTTAATTTAACATTATCGGTAATGGCGTAGGCAAGTTGAATAAATTGCTTCGTATTATTAGGATTTCTTCATAATTACCAAGGTAATTTACAAGATTTTAATAGTCCTGTAACTGCAATCTAAAAGCTAGTATTTGTAGTGAAAACCGTGTAGCAACAATGTGGTATAACGTAACCTCACCTAATTATTCCTACGTTTTTAAATTCGAATCAAATTTTGTTTATCAAGATATAGTTATATGGATGAGGACGAATTGGAAGTTTCCTTTTTATTATTCTACAATATACGTAATTCTAATATTTGCGGGTCAGTATCTAATGCAACGTCGGCCTAAATTCGAATTGCGAAAAACGTTAGTGATATGGAACTTAGCATTGGCAATCTTTAGTGCTTTAGGGGCAACAAGAATGGCTCCAGAGTTTATCCACATATTAAAGCACTACGGTCTATACCATTCGGTGTGTGTACCGTCATATATAGAACAAGATCGTGTTTCTGGATTTTGGGTATGGGCGTTTGTAATTAGTAAACTCGTAGAATTTGGCGATACGATTTTTATAGTTCTTCGAAAACGGCCGTTGATGTTTTTACATTGGTACCACCATCTAACAGTGTTCATATATTCGTGGTACTTTTGTCTAGATGTGCCAGCAACTGCGAGGTGGTTTATTTTTATGAATTATTGTGTTCATGCTGCAATGTATTCTTACTTTGCCTTAAGAGCAATGCACTACAATCCACCACGACAAATAGCAATGGTAATTACGCTACTACAATTACTACAGATGATTATTGGCTGCGGAATAAATATATGGGCGCTGCAGTTATTGAACAGAAACGTTAGGTGTCAAATTACAAACAAAAATATCAATATGTCTTTTTTCATCTACTTCACTTATTTTGCTTTATTTTCAAGATTTTTCTACAGATCTTATTTTAACAATCGTCAATTACCAAAAACAGCTGCTTCATCAATTACACTGGAGAACTGTATACTAAAGAAAAAGGTAGATTAGTTTAAAATACACGTTTTAGACGTATTTAACTTAAGTAGTAATTAGTAGTTACTGGTGCAACTGGTTTATTATTTTGTTTCTAATAATAGATCTTGTTTGGGTGTTTCCTAGAACAGATAGTATGACGCTAGATTGTTCTAAAGCTAGCCAAAGGTGCGCAAATCTGAATAAGTATTACTCTATTAAATAAGGCTTCGTGGTGTTAAATATAAAAATTGTTGATAACAACACATTTTTTTTATTTATTTATTTAATAAATCTATTTCTAACCATAAGCACTTTTGCGCCTGTCTGTTAACCATCAAAGTGAGAAATATTTATAGATTTTCAGTTGATGAAATTTTAGTTACACTTTCTTTTGGTGTCTATTGGTATAATCCATGAACCTGTCTTTTGCTGGTTAGTAGATGGTTTAGTGACGAACCAGCACCTCATTTTCTCCAGCATCCTCATTTCCTCCTCGTTCTGGACCAAATTTATATGTAAATTCCCATAAGGAGGGTCTGAGGAGAGGGATTCCCTCCTTGCTCAAACACACAAACATCAACCATTTTGATTACGTCACACCCGCCTTCTTTCCACCCGCGAGATAACTCTTTCTCCACATTTCCAGCCACGAGATAAATCTATCTGGTTTGGTATCAATTAATATCAGATTTTTTTCAACTAGCTGAACTTCTAGGAATTTTTTAGATAGCATCATCCCCCAGGGAGTTACCCTCATTTTAAATTTTTTTACTGGTAGCAATTTCTGACCGTCCTTATAAATTTTTTAACCATGCGATACATCAAATTGGTCTAAAATTTTACGCAGAATCCGAATCTGTAAACATATGAAAATAGGACCATCCCTTACCGTTTTACACACATACCCTCTACGAGATAAATCTTTCTCCACATTTCCACCCACGAGATAAATGTACCTTGCTTGGTATCAATTAATATCAGATTTTTCTCCGCTATCCGAATTTCTAGGAATTTTTCAGATTGCATCAGCCCCCAGCGAGCTACCACAATTTTAAAATTTTCTTTACCAACAGCGATTTCTAATCACCTAGCCTTTATAACATTTAGAATCCTTTAACCAAACACTTAGAGGTATTAACACAAACAAATTAAGCACACAAAAGTTTAATAATCTATTTTATCCGATTTACAGTTTAATAAACTAATAGAACACAATTTTTCCATTGCAAAGTATAACATTATTTTATTTTCTTCATGTAGCCGAATCCAAGCAGGTTAAAACCTGTAACAAAAAAGAGATTTAAAAAGAGAGGAAACGTGTTTTCGGTCAATAAGACATATTGTTGTTAATCCAACAACATGTTTTACAGTCCAATGACACCGCGTGTAGGTAAACACATGTTGCTGGGGGCGAGGTGATTATTAAGGATGGGGATGGTTGGTATGTCTTATTACTAACTTACATGCTATTATATACATACACAATAAAATATATACATATATAAGTAACTATCCTATATCTTTATGCTCCTATGCGTAGGTTGATATTTTTCCGGGGATGACGTAGCGCTTGTCATCTTCGCCCGAAAGACTAATTTTATTAATCGACTGTGTATAAAGCTGGTGTATAATAATTACAACTGGTGCGCGTTGTTAGTCAACCAACATTTTGCAGATTACAAAAACAACAAAATATTGGTTGCCCAGCGAACACCACATGGGGTAACACGTACATTCTATCCACCAGGATAGAAGCAGGAAGGATTTGGAGGAAGGGAAGGTGGGAGAAGAACTTAAAAATTATAGAATCTTAAAACTAATATATATATATATATATATATATATATATTATTATGTAAGGGGGGGGGTATAAGGCTTCTAAAGGTATATTTGTATTAATAGGGGTGTATGCCAAACGATAGGATCAATATTTCAGATCAAATAATTTAAAAACTATAATTTTGCTATACTTTACATACGTTAAAGTATGTACCATTTCAGTTTAAAAACATATGTGCCAAAAGGTAGATAACATGACTTTATGACGTTGATATAATGCACGGTACTTGAGGTTTTATACTGAGTTGATATTTTATGAGCCAGTTGAGAGTACATTTGCCGTCGGAAAGCCGAACGCATTTATGGATATCTGCAATATAACAAAGCGTCCAGGTCGTGTGTAAATTATTTGGCTTTTCCTTTTAATAGAATCAACTTTTGGACGAATTGTAAATCAAAATTTAAAGTGAATCGGAATGTAAAAGGTTATTGGAGTTTGGTGAAGTGTTTTGGACCAATAGTAGAAATTTAAAATATTTATAAAAACTGTAGTGAAGGTATTTTGGACACGGAAAGAAAGATGAATTGTTATTGGATGTTGTATGTTAAAAATTTGTAATTCAAGTAAGCTAAGGTTGTTGATTTTATAGCTAAGCAATATAAATAAAGACTTAATTTTCGAATTTGTTCAGATAAAGACGTGTTTTCATGAAACCTGCGTTAAAAGTTGTAAAATATTTATTAAATAAAAGTTTATATGTATCAGCGAGTATTATTTAGTCAAAGTGAAAGTAATATGAATCATCGAGAGTATTAAAAAGGTTTTAAAAGTGGTTAATAGTGCAACGGGAAAAGGCAACGAGTAGTTAAAGAAGATTTGAAAGTGGTTATTAGTGCAGCGGGGAAAGCGACGAGTATTTAGTTTTGAGGAAGATTGGTGTTGGTTTTGGATAGATTTGGTATAACAGCAGTAGGGAAGTTGAGTGGATACAGAAGGCAACGTCGACATAGATAATTTTTGGAGTGATTTGAGCAGATTAAACGGCAGTAAGGACATCGTATGGATAATTGGAATAGCAGGACTAGGAGTGATTTGTAATAGGACAGCGGGATTGATTTGGATTGAGCGAAGCGAGGATTAAATTGGAATACGAAGCAGAGGAACAGGAGAGCAGTATACGACGAGGAAGATTTAACGCAGGGGAAGTTGACATAACGTTTTTGCTAAATTCTAAATTGGGGTAAAATTATTTCAGGTTTGGGTCAACGAAATTGGATTAAGAACACCTGGAGGCAGTACGCAAGCGGACCATATTGGAAAATCTTTTGTGAAAGTGCGTACGGTGATTTCGAACTTGAGCCAGCAGTTAAAAGAAGGCCTTCAGCGCGGTATAATTCTGGTAAGTACCGTGAATATATTAGAACGTCAAAATTAAAGTCAAAAAATAGTTACATAAATTAATTTGGCATCAGGTAACTTAGATCTGTTAAAATTTGGCATACATAGTAAATTCAGTACATTAAAAAAGTGGTAAAACAAACGAGGGTGCAGTTTGGTTGGGTAGTGCACATCTACTCACGATTGAACTCACGGTGAGTAGGTGAGAAAACCCTGAGATTAAAGTTTCAAATAGTCGAGGCATAAAATATAGTAATTAGTAAATAAAGAACCAACCAAACGTTTGCTAAAGCACCTCGATTTGATGTCATACATTGAATAGTAAATTAGGGACAACGACAAAAGTCGTATAATAAGATCTTGTTTAAAGGAGGAGTGAGATCAAAATATATATATATATATATATATATATATATATATATATATAAAATAGATTTACAAAATCTATACAAATATAAACAACTATCTTACACCTATATCTTTATGCAGCCATACAAAGGTTAATAAACATCCAAGGATGACGTAACGTTTGTCATCGATAAACTAATTTCATTAATAAGCTGCGTGTACAAATCGTGTTTTTTACCCCGAATACATACGCCGACAAATACTCGATACCACCCAAATAAAGAATTAAATGCTTGGCAACTGTTAACTTCCGCTTCCCTCGTGTACGCCCAGTCACATCCCTTCCCATGCGCATCCCTGCCCATGCGCACCTCTGCCTATGCGCACCCCTCTCTGTGTAACTGCTATTTCGTGGTGACGTCATAGCCTTTTGTAACTAAAGAGCAATGTAATACTATTCTAAAATTTTTATTCTGACATTATACATAACATAATTTAAAAATATTTAATACCAAGCATGGAGTCATTTAAACTTAATATTAATACAAAGTTATACACAGAAGACAGTTCTTTCTTTATATTTGTTTGGAGTGGTTTTAATTTTATTTAATTTTATTCGCATCTTAAAATTTAAATCGACACCCAAGTCCTCTATCTCCTTTTCTAACCAATAGCTTGATATATAGAGACCGTCTACGTTTTCGAAATTTAAAATGTACCGAAGTGTGTTTCTATATATAAAATCTTTCATTCCACTGACAACCAGATCCATTCCTTCGCGTAATTCTTGCAGCTTGCGACAATTTTTTAATCGCGGCTCTCCTATTATATCCTGCATACGTATCTTGTTAGCTTGATCGACTTCTTCTTGTCGGTATTGGAGGGAATCTATATTCCACCACTCACTGTTGCGTAGTTGCATGTCCACCACTTTTGAGAATATATGCGCGTTATAGGTTGTAGGATCCTCGGTTTTAAATTATTATAAAGGTTCTTTACTAGACAAATATACAATGTTTAGCGAAACCCCTTTGCGTGTGGTATACGCCAAGGTTACGAAACCCGCATTTCTTAGTTCGTCTATGTTATCTATCATTTTGATAAATACGTTATTAGAATAACCTTTAAAAAGTATAGGGATTTAGTACTATCCTTTCTTCAAAGACGCCTACATAACTAAAAGAGTCTTTTTTACTAACCACACATGCATACAACTTCTAGAACCCGGATGTATTTAAGTCAGTCCACCGGCTCATAAAATAATCTTCTTATTTCTTCCTCATTTTCTTTAATAAGATGTTTTTTGTCTAACACATCTTTTGTATTGTTCGCGTATTGTTGCAGTGTTTTCCATGTAGTCCAACTTTCGCTTTTTTACATCTATTTCCTCTAATTCCCGCTGTCTTTTTCTTCCACTTACAGCGTATGGCGTGCATAATGGGACAATTTGCTTTAGCATAAACGGATAGAGTTTACAGCCATAATTTACACATTGTCGTACAGCCTCTAGGCGAATGTTACACGTATTTATCAACCCCAATTCCGAAATAATTATTTCTTTTAGAATTATAGAATATGGTGTTGCAGATTGTGAAAAAATGTACTACCTGCTTTAATGTAGCACTGGTGTAAGATTTTTATTTTATCTTGGGTGTCTTCCTTCTGTACTATCTCCAATAATTTATAGGTAAATAGTTAAAACTAAAAGCCGGAAGCACATAATTTATCAATTTATCCCTTTCCTCTAGTTTTTCAGACAAATTAATTTGCAAGCCAGTCAATTTCTTTGTATTGCTATTCCTCCAACACATGTACTGTAGTAGGTTATTATACACTAAACAGCAGCTATTTTGCAGCTTGTCTGATAGCTTACTCCACATTTTGATAAGTGGCGCTGAGTACATTGGCTCCTTTAGAAAGTATAACTTACTATCTTCCAATAAGGTTAAAGTCTTTTAAGAGATTATACACCCGTTCCGCACTGACATAGTTTCCAATTGTACAGTTGTATATTCTCGCCTCCAATCGCATAATACCACGTTATTTAGCCAAAATAAACGCGACTGTTTCCCTCAAACGTGCATCTGGAATTCTTATTCTCCCACTCACTGTTGCGTAGTTGCATGTCCACCACTTTTAGGAATATATGGTCGATTTATATGTTCCAAAAGGTTCTTTACTAGGCAAATATACAATGCTTAGCGGAACCCTTTGCATGTAGTGTACGCCAAGGTTACGAAACCCGCATTTCTTAGTTCGTTTATGTTATCTACCATTTCGATAGATATGTTTTTAGTATAACCTTTTAGAAAGTATATGGATTTAGTACCATCCTTTCCGCAAGGACACCTACATAACTAAAAGAGTCTTTCTTACTAACCACAAATGCATACAGCTTGTAGAACCCGGATGTATCTCAGTCAGTCCATCGGCACACAAAATAATCTTTTAATTCTTCCTCATTTTCTCTAATAAGATGTTCTTTGTCTAATACATCTTTGTATTGTTTGCGTATTGTCACAGTGTTTTCCATGTAGTCCAACTTTCGCCTTTGTGCATCCATTTCCTTTAATTCCAGCAGTCTTTTCTCCCACTTACAGCATATGGCGTGCATAATGGGGAAATGTCCTTTAGCGTAAACGGGTAGAGTTTACAACCAATATTTACGCGTTGTCATACAATCTCTGGGCGAATGTTAGGCGTATCTATCAACCCCAATTACGAAATGACTATTTCTTTTGAAATTGTAGAATATGTATATTTTATCTTGGCTGTTTTTCTCCTCTACAATCCCCAAATAATTTGCAGGTAAATAGTTAAAACTACAAGCCGGAAGCACAAACTTTATCAATTTTTTCTTTTTCATCCGTTTTTACCTAGGCTATGGTGAGCACTAGGAAGTCTTCTGCAGAATTCGAAATTATATTTATACAGTTCTGATTGCTATCCTTCCAGTGTTGAAAAACGTTTATCAGGTTTTTAACTAATGAAATGCGTTGTCGATTTTTGATTTCGAACAAAGATTATCCAAATTTTATTAGAACAAAACTTAGTTAGAATTTCTCGAGATTCTTTGGGTTTCTCTATTTCCAGCACGTGTACTCTGATATAGTCAAATGTACATTCTCAGTTCGTTCAGTGCTCTGCATGTGATGATAGAGGATTTTGGAATTTTTTATTAATGCTTTTGAGGTGAAATTGCCTCATAGGGTGAAATTGCCCCCGACCTAGGTCGAATTTATTCCGAATGTTGGACATGGCAGACATATGGCAGACATGGCTGAAGTATGTTGGATACATGTTGGACGTATGTTGAACATATGTCGGATATATGTCGGATATATATGTAGGATGTATACTGGACATATGTCGGATGTATGTCGGATATAGTTTGGATGTATTTCATACGTATGCGAGAGGAGAGAGAAGGGCAAAGTAGGGTGGAGGAGAGGGTTTATATTAGTTTACGTTGTTTGGAGTTAGGTTAGTCGGTGTTGCCTGGAGTTAGGTTAGCTTAGTTGGACTTGTCAGGAGGTAGATTAGCTAGTGTTGTCTGGAGTTAGGCTAGGTTAGTTGAACTTGTGTGGACTTAGGTTAGATAGAAGGAAAATTGATAAGTTAGGTCAGCGCCGCGGCGCTGACCTAACCTAACAGAAGTGCAACAGTGCAACCAAACAGAAATGGGAATTTAAATAGTTAGGATTTAATTCAACTTTATCTTTATCATTTCGTTTCACGTCCGTGTTTCTTTCGATTTATTATTTGCATTGTTTAGACGATTGTTATAATACATTGATTTAGCTAGCTTAACGGTATTTCTATAGATCATTTTATATTTAAGGTAGTATTGGAGAAAGGTTTTATTGTGAATATATTTTTTCACATGACCAAAAAAGCGTAAATCTTTTGACGAAGTCCTTATTCCTATAGTAATCCACGGCCTCGTGGTTTTTGTTTTAATTGAACCCATTGGGAATGACCTTACGATTAACATATTTAACATACTACTAAAGAGGTTGAATTTATCATTAAATGTTTCTTGTACCAAACATCTTTTTAAGTTGGCTTTGCAGCATACTTCATTAAATCTCTTAAAGTTTTGCTTTGAAAATAATCTGTCAACTTTTGTTTTAGATTTTCTATGATTTTTTCTTACTGATAGAAGTAAGTCAACTAGTGCTAGTGATCAGCTAGCCTATCAATAACCCGTGGAGTAACTGCATCATTGCCAAGATTGGTACATATATAATCAATAGGAGATCCACCGCCATTTTTGCACCGAATGAAATCTTTCACATGCATTTGCAAATCATAAGATAGTAGTAAATTTTCTAAACGAGTATTTGTTGCAGAGACTCTGGTGTAATCTATATTGAAATCTCCGGCTAGGAGTGTTTTACTCTGCTTTGGAAGATTATCAAGTAACAGTTCTAGACTTTTTAAGAAGACATGTATGTTACATTGCAGCTGTCCTGGTGATCGATATATGCTAATAATAAAAAGATGTGCATCTTACATCCATGAGTTAAGCGTGAACGTTGAAATGTAGATATTATTGAGTAGTTCTTTATATATACTACTTCGTCTAGAATAAGCCAATGTATTATATAGGCACTTCCAGGGTAGAAAAAAATAGAGGAAGGGCTCGCATTGAGCTAAAGAGACAGAAAAAGGTGGATAGCAAAGCACTACTCAACCAGCCAATGTAGTCAGTAGCCCGGAGTGAGGGAACATCAGTCTTATGTGGCAGACGGGTGTTCCGGGACGAGAACAGGTCCACCGCAGGAAAAATAAGGCAGAAACGGAGACAGTAGGATAAGAAAAAGTAGAGTTTTTTGGACAAGCGTCCGAGAGAATGTAGAGAATTGTCCTTATTAAAACACAGATCGGTCTGAAGGACCACCTGCGATATTAATCCGACGAGCTAAGGTATATCATAAGTTAACAAAATTCACTAGACTCTTAAGAGAACTAGTACAATCATTTTCCTAACGAGTGCATCCACTGCGATAAGAAAATCGGACAAAAGTTGACACAACAACTTAAAAGTATCACTACAGATACAATCACACGAAAACCCAACTGTTTCAAGGTAGTTTTTAAAGATGGTAACGCCATAAACACACAAAAATGCCTAATTATAAGCAGTTGAGTACAGACACACTGTCCCAATATGCTAAAACACCCGGGAATTTAATAAGATATCCATAAGAAGCGATAGCGCCTCACCACGAAGTTCAACAAAAAACAATGAAAAAATATGTTTATAAGATATGGTGATTTAGTAGGAAAAGAAACAAATAATGATATAGTATAATGTGGGCGACTGAAATAATTCAGAGGAAAAACACATGGAATAGAAAATCCTAGTTTTTTGCAACTGCGAATATGAACTATTTCTTACAATGGCATAGGCCGCGTCTCCTATGTGAGCCTAAAGAAGAAAGCATCCACTCTAAACATCAGCTAAAACCAATCATAAAAATTCAATGAGTTATTACAACCAAAGTTACGACAATTACCACACAATTAAACGATGTAAGAAAAATACTAAAAACCAAATAATATGCTGTAGGAAAAGTTCGAAGATCAATTAAATGAAACGACAGAGTTATATTGGGGGGTGTAGAGAATAAAGCGATATATAAGTAACGGCATGTTCAAGGAAAAGTCAACCAAAAGGAAAAAGATAGCTAATTTAAGGTAAGTTAAATGTGTAAAAGGTATATACTGTACAAGAAAGGGAATAAGTAATTAAAGTTACTAATTGATAGTGGGGGCTAAAAACATTAGATACATTATCAAAGAAGTAAAACGTGAAAAGCTTTTAGATGTACGTAGGGTTGAACGATTTTAAAGATAATTTTATGCCATTTAATGAGGTTTAAATCGATATGTGAAGAGATAAGAGTAATCAAGACTCGATTCACTGATAAAATTGTTGAATAACAGAAAGATATCTTGTAAAACATATATTTACTAGGATGGGAAGCTCTCGTTTGAGTTCCACCTAAACGAATAAAGAAAAATTTCAACATCATTCTTAAAAAAATGATTTATAAATTACTAGAGCGACAAACTTACCAACCAAATTTCGTCTAGACTTACAATGCTGTGCGACCGGCCCTTGACGGGTCTCGTCTAGACTTACAAAGCTGAGCGACCAATTCAAATGGCAAATCTCGCTTAATAGATCTTAAAATGTTGCGTTGAAATATCGATATATCTAAAAAAATATGCAATCAAGACAAAATCATATTCGCTACACTAAAGAAATATTCTACGATACATGTATAAAGAAAACAGTATTCCAAATTGTTCAAATATTCCTTCGATATTGCGGGAGTTATCAACAGCCATCGTAAATGAGTTTAAATATAAACCGTTAACGATAATTTCGTTATTACAATGTTTAAAGGACCAGATATAAAGAGATTCAGTTTATTACAGCGTTTTGAAAGGTAAAGGATATGGTTAGATAATTTTGTTAACTGTATATGAGGGACACATTTTCTTTAAAAAGGCATTTGTATGTTACAACTGTTTAAATTACTAAGGAACACCTTTAAAATGGTAAGAGGGCAAGATAGTGTTTAATGAAAGAAATACATCACGGTTAGGTTAATATAACACTAAAAGACACACTAAAAACTCAAGTTAATTAGAAAATCTATATTTCGAGATGGAATTTGCTTTATGGAGGTAATTGTAAATTATACGTAATTATTTAGGTTACAAAAAGACACTTAAAATTATAGAAAGATACATTATATGTGTTATTTAAACGGTAGCTTTAAAAATTAATTCAAAAACGAGTTAAGTTAAAAAAAATTCAAAAGTAAAGTGATCATTCAACTACATTTTTCAACAATTTTAGAAAAAAAAATTTTCACTTTTCCTTCATAATAAGTAGAAAATAAGCTGTTTACTTGTAATTAAAAATACTTCATTCAAAATTATATGATGCAACATGTATGTAAGTGAGGTTATTATTATACTGTATACACTGCTGAAGGAAAACACTTTAATTCCATTTCAAAAAACAAACTATACAATTATTTAACACAATTCAAGTTGAAAAGGTACACTACCTTTAAAGTTGCAAGAAAATAATTAAACTAACAAAACATTTTAGGAACATAAGCTATGAATTTCAATAGCCCAAAATGGCGGTTTATATTAAGTTACCATAACAACTGGCTTGTCATCTAAGGTAATTTAGTGACTTCCAAAGTACCAACCTAAATTTTAAGGTCGATAGATATTGAAAAATAAAGGTAATTATATTTTTTTTAAATTAAAAGCTAGAAATCGTTAATTAATACATTATAAAGCCATAAAAAGAAATCATACAACCAAAAACCACGTTGAGGCGTCATTATTATAATACCGTAAACTCGGTATAAGAGTCACAAAGGACAGTTGGTAACGCTAATCTATAATGTGGAAATTAGCGCGCCCATCTGTCAATGACGTCACACACTATGCAAATTATTACACGTAAATGACGAAATATGCAAAATTCATAAAATGTATTATAAAAAACCCCACACACGAGAAACTTACGTGAATATGTAAGCGTCTCACAGAATTACTTCCTTCAGGGTTGCTCGTGGCTCCCTTCCGGATTATTTAAAGATGGTTTTCATTGCGTCCTTCGGGATTGCTCCAGGCTAGCGACTGCAGGGTTTCCTTCCGGATTATTTAAGATGGTTTTCAGGGCGTCCTTCGGGATTATTTAACGATGGTTTTCAGGGCGTGGACTGCGGTTAGGCCAGGTTGTATCCAGATTAGGTTGGTCTTCTACCTATATGTAGAGGTAACGACGGGAACGGGTTATAGGGAACGATAAACAAAGATAAGCGAGAAAAAGGAATCTACATAATAAAGAAAAAGATACGATACCAGACCCAACACCACTCTTGTCGACGTTCAAAAGCCAAGTCTAAGTCCCAGCGTCTTACGGAAACTCCCCACTTTTTTTTCCCCACGCGCCGGCGCGAAGTCTCGCGCAACGCACTTCTGAAGTGACGGAAATACGCGCAACAAGTCTTTCAAATTTATGGCGCGAAACTGCACTTATTTAAAAATGTCTAGTGCCAAATTTTTGGCACGTAACAAATGCTCAGTTATTAGCAATATGTCCGGGAAACATAAAGTTTCACATAAAACATGTAAGTCATTCGTTTTACGCCTAACGGACTGAATATTAATTAATAGGATCACTAGAGTCCCAATCTGAGTTGGTTTGTTGACTTTTGGGTTAGAACTTAGCCTAAAAATCCCTATTTAATTCAAAAACTTGGGCACTGTGAGAGTTGGACGCCTTGGATCTGGGACGATTTGGAATAGCTTGTATTTCTATAGAGTTCCTACTTTCAATGAGATTGTTCTTATCTACATGTGGATTCAATGGATTAATATTCATATTCTTAGAAGTGCATTTAATTTCAATTGAATTGCTGCTACAAGTACTTTGATGCATTTTTCGTCTGCTTTTGCCGCATCAGCAATGGCTTTGCATAGTTTATATTTGCCAGTTTTAATTAGATGAAACCCATGAGTAAAGTTTCTTGGAAGCACTATTGTATTTGTATCAATGAGTTTATGTTTAGTGTTGTGTAGTCCATTCATTAGTTCTGAATTAAAACGATGTAAATATTGGTTTAAGTATGGGCGACCATACCAATATGGCGCAGTGATAAATATGGCATTTGTATCTTTTAACACCTTAAGCATTTCAGAAAATAGTACTTTATCAAGTGATTTTCCTTGAATAGCATTATTAGAACCTTCTATTGTTGCTACGTAATCATTTTTGGTGAAGTCTTTTATTTTAGGTCCAATGTGTTCAATAATCTTTTCATAGGTAGCGTCTGGTTCACAAATACAATGAATCTGAATATTGTTATTAGATAGGAATTGTAGTTTATCAAAACAACCTCGTCCATGGCTATCAGCCAGGAGTAATATTCTGGTTTTGTTTTTTACATTGTTAGAATCTTTGTTATTCCCTATGTTGTTGATGATGTTTATTTCTACGGTACAGTCATTTGCTACTGCTGTTGATAACTTATGTTGTTGTCAATGCCGTTGTACCTTAGCTCTTGGGTTATTAATTAATACATTTCTCTTAATATCCAAACTATCATCTTTCTTAAGGCTCTCACTTGAATTTGAAACAGTTTGTATCATGAAGTGTTCATCATTGTGAATGCTGTTAGAGGTTTTTAAAGAGCTTTTTGTTTTGTGGTGGTTTCAAAAACTAAGGACTAAAGAAGCTCTTTTGATAGTTCACTGATGTTAGCTAAAATGTATGCTAATAGTACTCATTTTTTTATTAGGTCAGTTTCATTTAGCTTCATCCTGTGCTTGAAATCAAGACACAGTGCCTCATTTGTAATAATGCTATGTATCATAACTTCCACAATATAGCTGGTAAATATTCCGCAGTCATAGCTGTTATATTGTTGAGGACCTTCTATAAGACGAAATTCAGGTTTGGTGATACCAGTTAAGTATAGTGACATTTTATTGGCCACTGATTCTGCAGATGCAAGATTATGGTTTCCCTTCAAAGAATCGTAATAGTAGAAGGTGTTAGCTAGTTTGCTATATACCAAAAGCCTCCAGTGAAAACCACTTGAAGAATCAAGTGATCGTGAATCATTCACTGGTATTAATAAGATATTCTTTGTTTTAATTTCTAATGAGTCGAGAAAATGAAAAAAGTCATCTATGCATTTCACTGAATGACATATTAGGGGATTTATGATCAAACACGATTTTGATAAAAGAAAATGGTTTGTACTAGATCAAAATACTTTTGTATAGTCATATCAGATAGCCAATTCCTGTCCAAAAGTTTATTAGTGATCATCATCCTACCATAATCGTTTTCAGTTTGTGTATGAATGGTTCTATGTAAAGTCTGGGATGTTTTGTATCATTGGATATATCCTCTTCTAAATTGTTCATATCTGAAATAGCAGTGTTTGTGTAGTTATATTATATACTGCTGGGTCGGTTACAATTGGGCTTATAAGATCCTTTTTTGTAGAAAATTAAAATCTTCAATTTTGTATGGAAGCTTTTTTCTTGAAGATAAATTTTTAGCTCTTTCTGTGATCTGAAAAATTTCCGTTTTGGAGATGTTATGTAAATGTCGATTTTGCCTTTATTAGCACCTTTTTTTCGGACAACTTCCTCTCTTTTCAATCTTTTTTGTATCTCATAATTAGTATTATGTGGAGACTTCATTTCAATCATTATGACCTAACCTGTTTATATATCCAGCACTTGTTGCATTTGTTGAATATTGGATTGTTGATAATCACAATAATTAGTGATAAAAGTCCAATATTTCTGATTAAACTAGTTGAATAAATTCCAAGATTATTATTATGCACTTCAAGATTCAACTTTAATTGTAATTTCAGTCTAAGCAGTAATATCATCATCATTTTGTTTTCGACCTTACTTAAGGTCGATTTGAAACAGCTCTAACTTCTTTTCTATTCTGTGCTCATCTAAAGAGTTCTACATACCCTTCACAACCAAAAAATTTTTAATAATTTGACTAATATAGCTTGGTCTAGGTCTTCCTGTACTCTTCTATCTTTTTCCTATCTACCTGGCTCGACATAGATATTAGCAACCTGATGGTTGTTAAAGAACTCCAACATGTTTACATGATTCCCATTTATAAGGAAATAAAATATTACCTAGTTATCCCCTTCAAAAAAGGAAAAGTATTAAATTATATGTTATGGTAAGGCTTAAATAACGAATCGCTGCCAACATGCCAGACCGCTACCTAATTGTAAGTTATGTCATGGTGACGCTTTTTTAATTATATGTTATGGTAAGGCTTAAATAACGAATCGCTACCAACATGTCAGACCGCTAACTAAGTGCGAGTTATGTTATGGTGGCATTTAGTTAACTGATTTATATTTTTTTTATCTTATTTTTGTTTTGTTTTCGAACTTACTTAAGGTCGGTGTGACGCAGCTCTAAATTCTTTTCTATTTTGAGCTAGTCTAAAAAGGTCTACATACCCTTCACAACTTAAATCTCTAATAATTTGACTAATATAGCTTTGTCTAGGCCTTCCTACTCTATTTTTATTTGGTAGTCTATAATTTAAGACTTTACTAAATAGTCCCTCATGTCTTAACTGGTGCCCTATCATTCTATCTCTCCTGACCTTTACTTGTTTCCACATACAGAGTTCCTCACCTATCCTTCTATAAACTTCCTCGTTTGTTACTCTATCTGTCCAACTAATCTTTAACATTCTCCTATAACACCAAGTTTCAGCTTCTATCTTTTTCTTATCTACCTCTTTAATTGTCCAAGTCTCACTACCGTATAGTAGAACGCTCCATACGTAAGACTTTAAGAAACTTTTTCTATTATCTAAACTAATACTATTAGTTATAAGTAAGTTTTTCTTTTTTAAAAACATTTTTCTAGCTTGAGCTATTCTAGCTACTATATCCCTTTTGCTATGCCCATTCTTTGTAATTATACTACCTAAATAGCAACATTCATCTACCTCCTCTAACTCGATATTACCTATTTTTAATTTTGGTTTAGAACTAGGCTGTAACTCACTTGTCATTATCTTTGTCTGTCCTGAGTTAATTCTCATACTATAGTTACTCTGTAGTATCTCATCTAAAATATTTAAAAACTCTCCTAACTCTTTTCTAGACTTTGCTATAATGGCTATATCATCTGCTAAACGTAACATGTCTATTTTCTGTCCCTGTACACTAATACCTATCTCTTTTCTCTCTCTAGCTAAGTTTAAAACTTCCTCAATATAAACATTAAAAGTCAAGGGAGATAGTATACAACCCTGTCTAACGCTGTTTCTAATCTTAGCTTCCTTTTCTAGTTCATCAAATCTAATTACTACGCTTTGGTTTTTATATAGATCGTAAATAATTTTTCTATCCCTATGAGAGATTCCTATTTTTCACAAAACCCTTAACATAACAATCCAATTAACCCTATCAAATGCTTTTTCTAAATCTACAAACGCGAAATGAGTCTTTTTATTTTTGTATAACTATTTTCGATAATTACCCTAATCATTAGCATAATTCTCTAGTCCCTCAGTCTTTACGAAAACCATATTGGTCTTTGCCTAAATAATTCTCAGTCAAAGCTTCTACTCTATTTTTAATTATTATTGTTAATATTTTGGAAGCATGAGAAGTTAAACTAAACGTTCTAAAATTCTCACACCTATCAGCTCCTGACTTTTTTGGGATTGGAATAATAATATTTTTTTCGAAATCTATTGGAACCTCACCTGTGTCATATATTACTTTTACTAGTTCATATAATCTATCTAAAGTTTTCTGACTTGCATATTTTATTAATTCTGCGGGAATATCGTCTATCCCTGGCGCTTTATTTAGTTTAAGACCCTTAACAGCTCTATCAAATTCCTCTCTTAATATTGAGAACCCTATTTCTCCATCCCCTTCTTGGTCGTTCTCTAGCTCATCTACATTGTCTCCCTTATATAAATCTTCTAAATATCTTTTCCATCTATCTACTACCTCAACTTTATTTATTAGAAGCTCATTATTCTCAACTTTAATACCATTATATTTTATCCTATCTTTCCCGAAAAACTTTTTAACTGCCCTGTAAGCCCTGTCCGTCTTACCTACTCTCAAATCATCTTGTATTCTCTTACAATTCTCCTCCATACATTTATTTCTAGCTTTTCTACGCTCATGTACTATCTTATTTCTAACTGTATTATATTTTTGCTTACTTTTACTATCCAATTCTCTAAAAAGTTTAAGCTTTCTTCTATTCTCTATTAAATCTAATATCTCTTTTGTTACCCAGGGTTTTTACGCTTCTATTTTTTTCTTACCTATAGTCTGTGTTGCTGTATCATGTACAACCCTTTTTATTTCTTTCCATCTATTTTCTACGTTCCCTCCTACATCTATCTCTTTAATCTTATTATCTAATACTTGTTTATATTCCTCTTTTACCCCGCTATCATTAAGTTTGCCTAGATCCCATCCCTCTCGTTTAACCTTTCTCAATTTTTTTTAATTTTAGCTTACACTTCATTTTAAAAGTAAGCTGTAATATAATAGTTCTTAAAATTTGAATTATGTAATAGATCTTGATTTCCTCTTTGTATTAATGATACACGTGATATTTCATAATTTTAAACTATTAAAAAATTTAAACTATTGAGGAGCACATTTAACATAACATAACACTTTAACTTATCACAATATTCAATATTCAAGACATGGCTCAATAAATATGAAGCCCATTGTGCATGCTTTGAAACCATCAGTTGTGCCACCTAATATGAGTCAATTTTATCGTCATTCTGGACCATTGCCAAACGCCTCCGATTAAAAAAAATGCCAGTGTTTCTAAGAATAAGCCGACATGCTTTAATTGTAATGAAAAGGATACTTGTCTGTAAACTGCATCAAGTCTAAACGAGAAAGAGGTCCCTGTTTCGCATGTGGATCTTTCCAACATCATTCATCAATCAGCTGATTAATTTTTATTGTAAAAATTCAATAACTTGGGAATTGGAAAACATTTTTTAACATGTTTCTATTTATACAATTTAGAGGATGGTTATTAAAGAAGTGTGCAATTGCATTATTAAAAGGCTTAAGTAGTCGTTTTTTTATATTTATTTTGAAGGGGAAATCATTATGATTTAGGCTACCTCTTTGGTAGATTTTAACATTGTTCTGAGGTAAGTGCAGGTACGTGTCCAACCAGTTTTGAGATGAAGATCCAATGATGATGATGATGAAGCATATTAACAACCCCTGTAAAACAGCATTGGTATCTGACAAGTGTAAACCCGCAATAAGGTTACCTCACAACCATATACAATCTCCGTTAAACAGTATTGGTATCTGACAAGTGTAAACCCGCCATAGGGTCGCCTCAGATCCATATACAACCTTCATAGAACAACATTGGTATCTGACAAGTGTAATCCCACCATAAGGTTACCTCAGAACAATGTTAAAATCTACCTAAGAGGAAGCCTAAATCATAATGATTTCCCCTTCAAAATAAATATAAAAAAACGACTACTTAAGCCTTTTAATAATGCAATTGCACACTTCTTTAATAACCATCCTCTAAATTGTATAAATAGGAACATGTTAAAAAATGTTTTCCAATTCCCAAGTTATTGAATTTTACAATAAAATTAATCAGCTGATTTCACGTTAAGCGTATTGGCTACCTAAAAAGTCGGTCCCAGGCCGTAACACAAATTGAAGGCAATTATTCATTTAAACTTTAAAAATTTTTGCTTAGTGTACTCAAACCAAATATTTCAAACATCAATAAATCAAAGTCACCTTCAATTTATGTCATAAATGTCAAACTTGAAGTTTTTATTATTTTGAAAACGATCCTAGGTTATGGATCGAAACGTTAATAAAGATAATTTTAAAAACTATGAGTGGTTTAATCCCCAAACAAGATTAAGAAGAATACTAAACAAACCACAACAAACATACAGGGAGTATTTAATTCGTATGTATTTTTCTTTAAATAAAAGTTACACATAATGTTTTTTTTAATGTTTTTTTGGCATGGAACGCATTATTATATTTTAAATTCATTTATATAGTTAAGATTGTTTCGCTTAATGAGTGTTTTGCATTACGAGTAAGACTCCAGAACGAATTATGCTCGTTATACAAGGTTCGACTGTATATAAGTTTTAAATACACACTAAGATGCTATAAAGCTTTTAACTTTATAATTTTATAAATAAACATAAATGTAATCATTTTTATTACTCCCGTGTATAAAGTTCCACTTCACACATCAATATTTATACGTGAAGTACTATTTGACACACCAGCGCGTAAAATGCAATGTAATTCTTATGGGATTTACTTCACGCATACTTGTAATAAGAGCCCATGTACTTTTATGCACCGGCCACAAGTAAATAGGTTGCTGTGCGTGTTATATTTTGATAGTATTTCGAAATGTCACAGCAAATGTCAAAACAAAAATTAACAAAATGCGTTTTAATTTAATGTCGTAGAAAAAGAATAGTGTACAACACGTGTGTGAAGTCAGTTTATGCACTCGTTTGGCTTGCAGCTCGTGTTGCAAACTCCTCATTTGTGTATAAAATATGACTTCGCACACTTGCTACACAATGTACTATTGTGTTTTTGTTTGGTCTTTTTCTTCTAGGTTATCTAACTATTTATTAGCAATCGGACACATTCTAAATTATAACAATGGAAACTGGAATGTGGCAGTGTATTGTCGTAGGCGAATACTCTAATCATGCTAATATTTTAAAGAATTTAGATACATATTTCGACCATTGCGAGTGGTTATCTTCTGTAGAAATCACAATTACAGTGGAACCTCTCTATAACGGACACATACGGACCAAAATTTTTGTCCACTATAGAGGTGTCCGCTTTTTAGAAATGTATTTAACTCGACCAAATATTTTTATTTAAAGTATATTTGAACACATTACCTTAAAAACGCGAAGACATTCAAATTCAATTAATATGTACATACTTAAGATATATGTATATTTATGTACATAAATCTGCTTAGGTACAATTTATTTAAAAATATTAGTAATTGCGGTTTGACGAGTTTGCGATTTTAAACTTTGTTTTTCTAATAAGATTTGAAGCAAAGAAACAATGCAAAAGGCTTTGTTGTCATTGCAAGTTTTAACAAAAAAAGATTATTGTACTAAAAGCATTTAAAGGGTGTGGTATTAGTTACATTATGTAATCAAGGCTAGGAAGTACATGCGGCACTAACAAGACAAATGTGCATAACCGCAAAAGTAAAATTGTTTGCAGAAATTTAATTATCAGCTGACTTTGTATATACATGCATATTATGAGAAAGAAGTGTCCGTTATCAAGATATTAAATTTGTCGTTTTGGGTATCCGTGTCCACTATGCAGAGGGTCCAGTCCTCTGTACAGAAGTATAGGAAACAATAAATGTGTATAATTTTTAACGAGTCTGTGTAATAATATCCACCTAAGAGAAGCGTCCGCTTTGTAGAGGT
Organism: Platerodrilus igneus; assembly: GCA_036346225.1. Taxonomy (NCBI): domain Eukaryota; kingdom Metazoa; phylum Arthropoda; class Insecta; order Coleoptera; family Lycidae; genus Platerodrilus; species Platerodrilus igneus. The sequence goes on from JARFIW010000791.1 coordinate 13,965,440, forward strand.
GTCCGTTAAGAGAGGTTTCACTGTACTTAATTGTGAATAATTTCCACAAATGGTTTCTTTCTAAGGATTCTTCTCACCACTCTAAATCAAATATCTACTATGACTGTCAAAAATTTTTTGATTTTACGATACTACACTACTGCCAAAGCAGAAGTAGATAAAAATCTTGTTAATATTCCCATGATGTCATAATTATAATATGAATCTTTGTATGTATGCTGTGAATAAGAATTAGGTACCTTCCTACAGACTAAGCGCCACCTATTCTAGAAAGAATGGATTCAGTTAAGTAGGTGCTTTCAGTAACACTAATGGAAATAAAGTACTTCTCTGCACGTGGCATGTCGTGTGTGAATATAGAAATAAATTTTAAAGAAATTGTTAATAATAAAGATCAAAATATAAAAATAGTGACTACTATAAATTCCCACCCAACTAATCAGAATATATGCACTTATTATTCTAAATTAATGATTAGATACAAGTTTTTATCGATTTTGATTTGAATTAAGATGGTCAGCAAATTTTTGAATACCCTGAAAATTAGTGTTAAAACGGTTAGCAGTTTAATTGAAAAACTTTAGTTTTGTATTATAAAATGTCATTAAAAAAAGGGTTAAAAACTAGCTGTTTTTACCCAAATAATACCTCACTATTTGTTGATTGACACTGCAAGTTTGTTAATCAGTATAATTAAAAATTTAGTTATATAAGGGTTTATTTTGTAAACACAGATTACGTAATATACACGAAATTTAAAATAATTCCATTCTTCTAAGTCACCATGAGATGTCGTTGGTCCAAGAATTCCGTTTTCAACCGACTTGTTGGATTATGGTTATCTCAGCATAGCTGTATTTTTATGCTAACTTAAAATTTGTTTTATTGGAAATAGTGAATAAAATCGAAATCTAACAATAATATTAGTGTTATTTAGATAAAAACCAAATCCATACAACTTTACACCAGTTCTCAGAAGTGGAATTATACCAATTTTTACAGATTAGTGAAAATATTGTTGTTCTTATTCACAAACAATAAAAATGCTTTTAAACGATAAGCAAGTTCCTGCAGAAGACTAACGATTTTGAAGAAACTCAAAATGCACAACAATCTTCAATCAATAATTCTAATGTTGATGTAAATGAAAATGATGATGCAATAAAATGCTGCTTTTTTTACAGATGTTAGCTACAAATCAAAATCAACAGGCTAATAATGCTAGAAATTATGCAGTTATTCGGGATTTTTCTAAAACTATCCGTATATTTAGTGATGATTACATTTCGTTGAGTATATATTGGTTAAACAGTAGAATGTGCAGCAAAGTTACATTACTGACCTTTTGAATTTACTTTAGAAACTGTTCGAAGTAAACATGTTAGGGCTGCATGTCAAAGGTACGAAGTTAATCGTGATTAATTGTTAACATGGATGATTTTAAAAATGATTTTTTTTAACATGTTTATTCATGAAGAAAATATTACATTGTTATGGAAAACTTCTTGAATCCAAGGTTTGAAAGAAGAGTTGAGTTTGTATTTCCATAAAAAGCTAAAGTTGTGTAAACAAGTAACTCTCTTATTTAATGAATAAAACGTGCAGATACTTATTGGTTTGGCATATAGTGAACTTCATGTGTGCTAGTTGCAAAATCGCATGAAAATAGCAATGATTTATATAAGGATTTAGTTGCTTTTGATATAATAATTACTGAATGAAAAATAAGACATGACAATAAATATGAAGCCCATTGTGCATGCTTTGGAACCATCAGTTGTGCCACCTAATATGAGTCAATTTCATCGTCATTCTGGACCATTGCCAAACGCTTCCGATTCAAAAAAATGCTTGCGTTTCTAAGAATAATTCGACATGCTTTAATTGTAATGAAGAAGGATACTTGTCTGTAAACTGCAACAAGCCTAAACGAGAAAGAGGTTCCTGTTTCACATGTGGATCTTTCCAACATCAACGAAGATATTGTTCAATACACAATACGTCTATGCAATCAACATTGGTTTATGGTCCACATTCTTCAACCAATTTAGTGGATCATCTGCTCGCAATACCATCCTATCAGATAGAAGCAGTATTGAAGGTTGAAGATTTTAATTTACTAATTAATCCGATTTTGGATACCGGTAGTCCTGTATCTTTAATTGCTGAGCATATAATCCCAGATAGTTTAATAAGTAAAAATATTTATATTCCCACATTAAACGGTATTAATAGTTTTATTTTTCCAGTTATTGGTAAGTTTGAAAGTAACATAAAATTAATAAATGGATTGACTTTAGAAAAAGATTTTTACGTTGTTCCTAAAGATACCATTAAAGGTGATTGTTACCCTCGATATGTATCGGGAATAAGTAACCAAAACAAAACTTAAGGTGTGAAAATTTCTTTACTGTTTTTCAAAATATTCTCCACAATGATTTATACATTTTTGAATACATTGGAACCAATTTTTATAGCATTTTTCCCATTCCGATTGAGATATCTCCAAAACATGGGGTTTGAACGCATCAACCACCTCTTTTGATGTCGAAAATCGTTGTTCATGTAGTTTGTTCTTCACATGTGGGAACAAAAAGAAATCAGTAAGTGCCATATCAGGACTATACGGCAGATGACCCATCAATTCGATGTTTTGAGTGCTTAAATAGTCACTTGTCTGAGTCGATGCGTAAGAGCTCGCATTGTCATGTTAAAAAATGATTTGGTGACGTCGGTTTATTTTTCTTATTTCACCAAAAACTTGTGGCAAACAAATATTTGTATACCAAGCAGAATTAACTGTTCTATGATCTTCTAAAACAACGGATGTAACAGTTCCATTTATTCAGAAAAAACAGGCAACCACTTGCTTCGAAGCGTCTCAAGCACTGACAACTTTTGTTGGATTTTGTTCATGTTGGAAGACCCATACAGTCGACTGCTGTTTACTTTCAGGTTCATACTAATAAATCTAAGATTTGTCACCTATGTAGATGTTATGCATTGCGTTTGATACACCGCAATCGTATTTTTTGAGCATTTCTTTGCACCAATCGACACGAGTCTTTTTGAGCAATTGTCAAATTATGTGAGATCTAACGCACACATAGCTTTTTCACAGCTAAATGTACATTTAATATTGAATGTATACTTGTCGTACTAATGCCTAGAAATGCCTGAACCTCATGATAAGTCACATGACGATCTTGCATTATCAATTCACGCACAGCATCGATGTTTTCTGGCACAACATCCAATTTTGGACGACCTTCTTTAAATTCATCCGCTAGCGAACTACGACTATAATTGAATTCACTATACCAACGATATGCAATGGTTTTAGTTGAAGTTTCTTCCTCAGTCAAAGTAAGGTTATTCAGGCACTGTTGTGGAGATATCCACGTCGGAAATCATAAAAAAATCATGGCACAAAAATGTTCACGAGTTGGTTCCATTTTTTGGCCGAGACGAAATTTTCAACTCAAAACAAAACAAATGTGTTCATATGGCAAAATGTTATAAGCATGTATACTGTCAAAAATGTCAACGTTTAGGTTAGAAATGTCAGATCTCACCTAGCAACACTAGTGTTGTGAGTTCCCGATACATATCGAACACCCCAAGTAGGTCGTGACTTTATTGTTAATAACACTTAAATGTAAGTTTTGGTGAAAGTGGATGTGTAGAAATTAACGTTAAAGATATTAAAGTTGTTAAACAGTGTAATGTTCTTGAAATTTCATTAATTGATCATTCTTGTGAACTACATGATTTTGACTTAGATATGAATCCGAATATAAAACTTAAATTTAGAGTTGAATTTTGTTATAATTTTTATAACAATTATAATTAGGAAATGCAATATATAACACTTTTAGTGCACCGAGACAGGAACAGAAGCTGATTTACATGCTGATCAACCTGAATTGCCAAAAATTGATTTCAAAATAAGGATTGACATTGTATCCAATCAATCATAGGCCTTTTTTTTTCATCCAAGGCGGTTATCATTGTATGAAAAGAATGACGTTAATAAAATCCTACAGATCTTTTAACTGAAGATATCATTGAGAAAAGTACATCTGAATATAGTTCTCTCTAATTGATTTGGTAAAGAGAAATCATAGTGACTTGAGAATGTGCCTTTATTATAGAGAATTGAATAAAATAACTTTGCATGATAATTTTTCGTATCCGTTAATAGATGACCAGATTGATAATTTGAGAGATAAACACTATTTCACACGCCTTCACTTTTGTTTCTATTAGAAGTAAATTTATTAAATTTTCTTCCTTTGTAACCATTCCGTATGAATATTTACGAGACCCCATTGGTTTAAAAAATTGTCCTGTTAATTTTAGTAGATATATAAATTAAATTTTTTGTGATATTATTGATCAAAACAAAGTACACATATACAATGATGACATTTTGATAGCAACGAAGACGGTGGAAAATAATATTATGCTTTTAAATGAACAGTTTAAATTACTAGTTGAAAATAAATTGAAGTTGAAAGTGGCAAAATCATTTTTTAAAAGTGAAATTCAGTTCTTAGGATATATAATTACAAATAATGAAATCAAATAGTGTCCAGCACACTCAGAGACTGTTCGAAACTTTCCTGTTCCACAAAATTTTTTAAATGTTCAGAGTTTTTTAGGGTTGACTACTTATTTCCGTTATTTATAAAAAATTATGCTCTTATTGCTAAATCTTTATATAATTTGCTGAAAAAGAATAAGTGAATTTAAAAATTAGGAATTACAGGTGTTTGAAACTATTTACAAATTCAATTCCGAGACACAGTTACATTGTGATAATTCGGCACAGGGATTTGGCAGTATTTTAATACAAAAACAAAATGTTGGAAAATTACATCCTATATTTTATTTTCTGAAAGAACATCTACTGCAGAAAGTAAATATTATAATTACGAACTTGAATTGATGTGTATTATATACTCTGAAAAGATTTCGAGTATATTTGCAAGGTGTTGAATTTAAAATAATCATTGACTGCAATAGTGTTAAACTTCCTCTACAAAAAAAAGGAGATAAATAGTAGATGGTCTTGAAAACTTCAAAACTATTGCTATGTTCTGGAGCACCGGTCGAATAAACACATGTTGTATGTGAATTGCCTAAGTAAGTATCCAATTTTGATTTTAGAAGGTAACACAATTGAACATACCCTTAGGATTAAACAAGAACGAGATGAGAATATTTGTGAGATTAGAAATTTAATAGAAAAATCTAAAAATAAGTTTTTTAAATTGCACAATGGATTAGTTTACATGAAACATGTAAAGATATACCTTTTTACGTTCTGGCTAGTATGAAAGTTAGTATAATCTGAATATACCACGACGAGGTCAGACGTGTTGGGGAAAATAAAATTGGGTGTTGATTATACGTACTTATTGGCTTCATAATTTAAGACATAAAATCAAGGAATATATTTCCAATTATTTAACATGTATTAGTTATTCGTCTACCTCAGGAAAACCCAAAGACTATCTAAATCCTATCCCTAAACAAAAATTACCTCCTCAGATGCTTTATGTTGATCATCACACACCACTGGAACAAACTCATTGCAAATATAAATATAGTTTAGTCATTGTTGAGCTTTTACCAAATTTGTTAAACTTTTCCATGTGCTTCTACAGATGCATTAACTGTGATTAAACATTTAACTGGCTATTTTAGATATCATAGTAAACCTTTGAAAATTATCTCAGATCGTGGTTGTGGTTTTACTTCTCACAAATTCAAAAACTTTATGGATGATCACGATATTACTGATATGTTAATTGCTACTGGAGTTTCGAGAGCAAATGGACATGTAGAGATTTTTAATAAAACTATAAATGTTATGTGCTCAAAACTTTCTGACGATATTAATAAATGAGACGAAGTATTAGAAAAAGATGTCATGCTTTATTGTTACTGAAGTATTTAGTTGATGCACAAAGCGACATAGAATTCAAGTCCGAAGGCATAAAATTAAATGAAACCAATCAAATCAAGCCTTTCGGTATAGATCAAGTAGTTTTAAATTTAAAGCTAAGGTTAGTGTCCTCAGGTAGTGTGTCATTTTCGTATTATGATTCTTGTACTTGTACCTTCTAATGTATGTACTAAAAACTAGTACCACGGATATAAGTGCATGAAGCACAGATTTGTAATACATCTAAAAATTACCAAAAACTAGCAGCGCAAGTATAATAATATAGAGCACAGATAATACCGATATGTCAATTTATAATTACTGGTAATCTCCTACAGCCAGAATTTACTAAAAGTGCTAATCCAGTTATTACAAGATTAAAATTTAAAGTTTAAAAATAAAATAATAGCCGGGATATTTTGCACAGAAATAATATAATATTGAACTGTAATTTTATACTAACTTAGTTTTCAACACGTAAGAAATCACTTAATTTGTAATATGCTTTCTGTATCAGTTGATATTTAACAGATTTACAAAATTTATAATATTGAGTTTCTGATTTCAGATGTTGTGGGAGTCAATTGTAGAGCATTTTTGTAGCATAGATTACTGATTTTTTATTGGCTCATAATGAGGAGTAATCATATATAAATTAGAGATTGGATCTCGTGTGTTATGATCATGCTGTGGTCTCAGGCAGGTCCTTGGTGCGTTCTCTTTAGACAGACCGATTCCAAGATGTATAGTGATGACAGCATCAAAATATTGTAAGCACTGAAGTAGATTTGGGAGTGGTCTCTGTTTTTTAAATCAAATGCGTCATATTGCCCATTTTTGTAGTTTGAATAGGTTTTCGAACAGTTCTTGGCTATATGAACCCCAAAAGGTCAAGGCATATTATAGTTGTGATTTTACGAGGGCAAAATAGACCATTCTTGTAATATTTGAAGTGAGTTCCTTGGATATGGTTTTAATTACAAAGCATGCAGAAGATAGTTTGTGAGATAGAATTTTGATGTGTCCTGACCAATTGAGTGAGTTAAGTTGTTACGTAACCATGATTACTACTGATATAGTAGGGGTGGCTAGGAAGTTTTATGTAATAAAAGTTTTTAAATTAATTTAGCCTTGAGTTGTAAAAAAGATAAAAAAACAAAGTTGTTTTTTCTGTAGGATTTTTGAAAGCTTGAAAGTTGTAAAATAAAAAATAATTTTCCTGAATTGTAATAGTGGTTGGTTTCCTTCATTCACTAAATAGAACACGAATTTTAGAATCATTTACCATTACAGGTAGTTTTGGTAGTGATCGAACATAAGTGTTAAGCCTAAAAATTTGGTTGATGTGACATTCTAGATGTAGATGTTACTCAGTACAATTTGTTGAGCACTGCCCTTGTAAAATAAGATCTTTATTTTACCAGTGTCACAGTATTACATCACTATGTTTTGATAGCAGCTTGATCTTTTAATATTGCTTGTTCTAGTTTAGTTGTATCAGAGTCGCTCAGGTAATGCCGGTATCATCCGCAAAGAGTATTAGTTTGCCACTTACTTTACATTCGTTTATGAATATAAGAAACAGAGTTGGTTTGAATATAGATCCTTAAAGCACTCCGTGTTTCACATTTCTGTAGTCTGAGATACATCCATTTACTTGAACAAGTTGCTTCCTGTTGCGGGGGTAGGACTTAAATCATTCAAGTGAGGTTCCATAAAATTCGAGTTTTTTATTAAAATGTCATGGTTAACATGGTCGAAAGCTTTAGCAAAGTTCCAGAATACTATTGCTGTAGCTCGTTTCTCATTTAGACTGGTATATACCTCAGTTGAGTAAGTGAGTAATGCATCTTTAGTGTTGTTTGATAAAAATCCAAACTGATTATTACTTAAAATTGAATGTTTAAGGACAAAGGACATTAATCTGGATTCAACAAGCCTCTCGATTATTTTTCATAGAGGTGACTAGTAAAGCAATTGGTCTGTAGTTGCTGACATCATTTTTATCTTCTCCTTTATGTAGTTGTGCTTTTATCGCTGTTTTAAGGCAGGTTGGGAATTCCTTGTTGAAGAAAAGAATTAATCAATGTTACAAATGTTGTAGTTGCTGTAGCCGGTAAGTAATTCAACATTTTTATGGAGATCCCGTGTATATCACATGATGAAGTCATCTTCAATCTCGAGATTGTGTTAAAAAGTTCATGTGTATCAACTAGATTAAAAAAGAAACAAACTATTTTTGTTATTTCTACGGGGATATGTGAGCGGATCCCTATTTGATTTTATGCTAGAAAGTAGTGTACTGGCTACATTCACAAAATAGTTATTCAAATTGTCAGGATTGAGATTTATTTTGGTATTTATACTTGTTTTCTCTCTTAAGTCATTGATAATAGACCAAGTTTCCTTTGTGACGTTTCTTGCGTTTAGTAATCGGTTTCAAAAATTTATATGTTTAGCTTGTTTGATAGTATTTAAATAAATATTTCTGTAAGTTTTAAAATATCGCCTGAAAGACAGATTATCAGTCAATTTTTTTATGTAGATAAGAGAATGCATAATTTTGGCCGATTCATTGCAGTTGTGGTTCAAGGAGTTTGTTGTTTCTTTTTTAAAACTTTTAGAGGAAACGCTATTTCAAATGCATGTTGAATTTTATTTAGGAAGTACTCAAAATATTGATCATTAGAGATTATGTAATCGATCGTACTATTGTTAGTATTTGTAATCCTGGTAGGCAAATTAACATGCATTAATAATACGAAGATTTCTAAAATATTACATTCAGATTTATGTGCAGTACAATTGCTGTTATAATTAATAAATAAAGTCTCTGCATGAAATTTTTTGACATTGAATGGAATTTTTTGTAGTAAATTCAATAGGTTCCTTGTAAATTGTCCTTCTAATGTAGGGTTTCTGCAAATGCAGATATCTAAAGATCATTATTTTTATTGTAAACTGCTGAAAATTCAAAACTTTTTTCTTCTAGAGTTGATCGAATTTGGTAACTGCAGCAAATTTATTGCAATTTGATAGAATTAGGGTTACGCCGTGTTGTGAAAGCATTCTGTTATATCTGGCAATAGTGCGATAATTTTGAATGTGAACTGGTTTGTCGTTCTTGAGCCAGTGACCTGTTATAGCTATAACATTAGGCAAATTTAAATCCTTTGTAGTAAAATTAAATCAGAGGTTTTGTTTCTTAACGATTGGACATTTAATAGTACCACATTGAATTGCCATTGTCAGTTAAGTTCTTGAATGAGTTTAGTTCCTTCTCACACACCGATTTGGTTAAAAATTTGTTTTTGAATCTAACCACGTCACAGGACGATCTTGCATTATCAATTCGCGCACAGCATCGATGATTTCTGGCACAACAGTCGATTTTGGACAACCTTCTTTAAATTCATTCCCTAGCGAACTACAACCATGATTGAATACACTATACCAACAATATACAGTCGTTTTAGTTGGAATTTCTGCCCCAAAACTCGAAGTAAGTTGATTCAGTCACTGTCGTTGAGATAATCCACATTGTAAATCTTAAAAAATCATTGCACGAAAATGTTCACGAGTTAATTCCATTTTTTGGCTGAGACAAAATTTTCAACTCAATTAAAACAAAACAAATAGTGTTTATATGGCAAAATGTTATAAGCATGTATACTATCAAAAATGTCAACGTTTAGGTTAGAAACGTCAGATCTCACCTAGCAACACTAGTGTTGTGAGTTCCTGATACATATCGAGCATCCCACGTAGATCATGACTTTGTTGTTAATAATAATTTAAATGTATGTTTTGTTGAAAGTGGTTGTGTAGAAATTAATGTTAAAGATATTAAAGTTGTTTAACGGTGTAATGTTCTTGAAATTTTGTTAATTGATAATTCTTGTGAACTACATGATTTTGGCTTAGATATGAATCCGAATATTGATCTTAAATTTAGACTTGAGTTTTGTAATAATTCTTATAACAATTATAATTATGTAATGCAGTACATAACAATTTTAGTGCATAGAGACAGGAACAGAAGTTGATTTACATGCTGATCAACCTGAAATGCCAAAAATTGATTTCAAAATAAGGATTGATGTTGCATCCAATCAAACATAAGCCTTTTTTCTTTCGTCCAAGACGGTTATAATTTTATGAAAAGAATGAAGTTAATAAAATTCCTATAGATCCTTTAATTGAAAATATCATTAAGAAAAGTACATCTGAATACAGTTCTCTCCAATTGTTTTGGTACAGAGAAATCATAGTGACTTGAGAATGTGCATTGATTATAGAGAATTGAATAAAATAACTTTGCATGATAATTTTCCATAGCCGTTAATAGATGATCAGATTGATAATTTAAGATATAAACAATATTTCACAAGCCTTGACTTTTGTTTCTATTAGAAGTAAATCTATCAAATTTTCTTCTTTTGTAACACATTCAAGCCGATATGAATATTTACGAGCCCCCTTTGGTTTGAAAAATTCTCCTGCTAATTTTAGTAGATATATAAATTTAATTTTACATGATATTATCGATCAAAACAAAGTTCACATATACAATGGCAACATTTCGATAGCAACAAAGACGGTGGAAGATAATATTATGCTTTTAAATGAAGTGTTTAAATTACTAGCTGAAAATAAATTGGAGTTGAAAGTGGAAAATATTCAATTTTTAAAAGCGAAATTCAGTTCTTAGGATATATAATCACAAAAAATTAAATCAAATAATGTCCAGCAAACTCAGAGGCTGTTCGAAACTTTCCTGTTCCGCAAAACTTATTGATGTTCAGAGTTTTTTAGGGTTGACTACTTATTTCCGTTATTTATAAAAAAATTATACTCTTATTGCTAAACCTTTATATGATTTGCTGAAAAAGGATGAATGAATTTAAAGAAAAGGAATTACAGGTGTTTGAAACTATTTACAAATCCAATACTGAAACACAGTTATATTGTGATGATTTAGCACACGGATTTGTCAGTATTTTAGTGCAAAAATAAAAGGTTGGAAAATTCCATCCTGTATTTTATTTTTCTGAAAGAACGTCTACTGCAGAAAGTAAATATCATAATTACGAACTTGAAGTGATGTGCATTATATCCTCTGAAAAGATTTCCAGTATATTTGCAAGGTGTTGAATTTAAAATAATCACTGACTACAATAGTGTTAAACTTCCTCTACAGAAAAAGGAGATAAATAGTAGAATTTTCAGATGGTCTTGAAAACTTCAAAACTATTGCTATGTTCTGGAGCACCAGGCAAATAAACACATGTTGTATGTGGATTGCCTGAATAGGTGTCCAATTTTGATCTTAGAAGATAACACAATTGAACGTAGCCTTAGTATTAAACAAGAACGGATGAGAAAATTTGTGAGATTTCAAATTTACTGGAAAAATCTGAAAATAAATTTTTGGAAATTGCACAATGGATTAGTTTATATGAGACATGTAATGATATACTTTTTTACGTTCTGGCTAGTATGGAAGCTAGTGTAATTCGAATATACCATGACGAGGTCTGACATGGGGAAAATAAAATTTGGGAGTTGGTTATATGTACTTATTGCCTTCATAATTTAAGGTATAAAATCAAGTATTATATTTCCAATTGCTTAACATGTATTAATTATTCGTCTACCTCAGGAAAACCTGAAGATTATCTAAATCCTATTGCTAAAGGAAAATTAGCCTTTCAGATGCTTCACATTGATCCACTGGAACAAACTCATTACAAATATAAATATATTTTGGTCAGCGTTGACGCTTCTATAGATGCAAAAACTGTGATTAAACATTTAACTTGCTATTTTAGATATTATGGTAAACCTGAAAATTATCTCAGATTGTGGTAGTGGTTTACTTATCACGGATTCAAAAGCTTTATGAATGATCACGATATTACTCATATGATAATTGCTACTGGAGTTGCATGAGCAATTGGACATGTAGAGGTTCTCAATAAAACTATAATACTCAAAACTTTCTGAGGATATTAATACATGGGACGAAGTATTAGAGAGAGAGAGAGAGAGAGAGAGAGAGAGAGAGAGAGAGAGAGAGAGAGAGAGAGAGAGAGAGAGAGAGAGAGAGAGAGAGAGAGAGAGAGAGAGAGAGAGAGAGAGAGAGAGAGAGAGAGAGAGAGAGAGAGAGAGAGAGAGAGAGAGAGAGAGAGAGAGAGAGAGAGAGAGAGAGAGAGAGCATGCTTTATTGTCACTGAAGTATTTAGTTCATGGACAAAGTAACATAATTCAAGCTCGAAGGCATAAAATTAAATAAAACCAATCAAATCAAGCTTTTCGGTATTGAAAAGCAAGTAGTTTTAAATTTAAAACTAAGGTTAGTGTCCTCAGGTATTATGTCATTTTCTTATTATGATGCTTATACTTGTACTTTCTAATGTATGTACTAGAAACTAGTAACACGGATATAATGGAATGAATCACAGATAATTTGTAATACATTGTAATACATCTAAAAATTACTAAAAACTAACAGCGTAAGTATACTTAATAATATAGAGCACAGATAATACTATGTCAATTTATAATTACTAGTAATCTCTTACAGCCAGAATTTACTAAAGTGCTAATCCAGTTATTGTAAGATTAAAATTAAAAGTCTCAAGAGCATGTGACATCAATGCACAGGTTTTTGTGTATCTGTTAAAGTCACTTTTGTGAGAAATGATTCTAGAGGTGTGACCTACACATTGGTCTTGACAATTCTTACATGGTTTACGGTAAACAACTCCTGACTGTTGCAGTTGGAGGGTATGATCTTTTAATTTGCTGAAAAGTGTCTTTTTTAACATCAAGGTAGGTTTTTAGTGAGAGATATCCCATTGATATCTTTAATAATATGATAGAATTTAGATGTGAGAGGAATGAAAATTTTTGGAATCGAGTTAGCTGTGGGAATTGTGTCATGTCTGAGAGTGGGTTGGTTGATGAGAAAAGGGGTGCTGAGAAGCAATTTGTTGAATAGTAGACCGGGTAAGAATTTTGACAAAGAAGGTCTTTTAGAATAAGCAGGTTTTTATATTTCAGGGTGCGATGAGAAATTAGTTCTAACTTCTTTTCAAGCCTAAAACGAGGTTGATTTTCATGTTAAGTGGATGAAAAAAATTATAGTTGAAATACCTACCTGAAAAGCTAGATTTATTGTACCAATCAGTAATACGATTATTATTATTATGGATGATGAGCTATATAGAAAAGAAATAGTGCCGTTAATTTCTTCTTCAATAGTAAATTGAATAGTAGGGTTATAACTATTGAAAATCAGAAGTACTTGATTTATATTGCCTGAAGGAACACAACAAATCAGGTCATCAACGTATTTTTTTAGGGATGGTTTAAACGAAAATTGGGGAATACAAAAGTCTAAAAGGTCATCCATTATATACTGAGCAAAAATTGGAGATACACTAGTTTCCATAAGAGTACCAAGTATATATTTTTATTCTTAAGTAGGTTAATTAAGTGTTTTGAAAGACAACTCAATAAAATTCGTTGAATTTGTGACTTTTGAATTCTCGGCTTTAATGGGTAATTTCACTACAAGTTGTGTGCTGGTCTTGCACTCAACATAAATTGAATATTTCCTCAGGTTTAATATCGAAGTAAGCTTGTAAAGCTTCTCATATGAATGTCGTCAAATGCAAGGATTTTAGACTGTGCAACATCTTTACCTACGCTAATGGACTTACTGAATTTGGAGATGTGATCCATCTCATTCTTGCCTATTCCTCATCCAGTGATAAACTATTATGTAGTGTGTCAGAAAAGTTGCGAGAATCAATCACTGGCGGGTTTCTTTCAGTCGATGTGGTTGCTGTACGAGAATTTGGAGATTTATTAAATGTAGAGGTGTCCATTGTTGTGCAAATAGGCAAAGGACAGTTTGATTGTGCACTCTTGTTAATCATATTTAAATGATTATAGCTACTATCATGTTCTGAATGAGAACATTTGTCAATATTTAAAACAGCTTGTGCACTCTTATTCAACTTCGTAGTCAATATAAAATTAACACTGCTGTTCCGTTCAGCTTGAAAATATTCATCAGTTTTATTATATTCCCATTAATTGTACATGTCCATAGTATCAATAGTCTTAAAGGGCAAGAATCCTGATTCATTTTGAATGCATTTTTCTAAATTTACAGTTAAGTCCTGCTCATATTGAGAGTATTCATCAACTTTATTAACCATAGTAGATTCTGTGTTTGGTAGTCTACTTTTAAGGAGTATTATTTCTTTTGTTGTTTCATCAGAATGTTGCTGGAGTGGCAGATATGAGTTAGATAAAGTATCCATCGATTCATCTAGCCTAGCACTTTCTTCATAATAATAAGAAAGATAGAGAAACGTAAATAAAGACGATTTTCACAACTATGAGTGGTTTAATTCCAAAAGAAGATTAAGAAAAATAGCTTCAATCACACTAAATCAGTTAGCAGATCCTCGTAATTTAAATTGGTGTTACACAAGATTCGTTTAAGAGGAATTTCAGTATCTTTTATATTGCTCTTCCACAAACCTCCTTGTTGAGGAGCACGAGTGGTAATAAATTCCCAAGTAATACCTTGATTAATTAAGAAACTGGATATCCTTTCATTGTTATCCTTGGTATTTAAACATTCAAAAACTTGTCGTAATTCTCTATATGTACTGACAAAGTTCGTAGCATTGTCGGAAGAAATATAATATTTTTAATACTACAAAATCTATTGAAAAGCAACGAAGTGCCCTGTTGGTATTTACAGAAAAGTAAATATAACAGTATTATCATTAAGCTAGAGATGGGATTTTGTTTGATTTTTCAGTTCATAGAAGAGAATATACATCTCCCCACTTACTGGTGCTTTAGAAGATATTCTGCACACCTTGCCCTTATATTTCATACCATGCAAATGAATATGGATCTCACAGTATGCTCTACAATGATTACACTATGTAATCTCACTGTGATTCGATATTGCATATAGGTTACAATGACATCCCACAGGATTGATTTTGGCAGCATAATCTCAAATTATATATTAAAATATTTATAGTTGTTACAGTTTCCTTCTAAATCTTTCGGTATATGAAGAGCGTTTTAAGTGTATCATCGATATTTTAGGAAACTTCTGTGTTACAAATAATTTTGTGCATTTCCTTTTTTCCTTCATTTCGAGCAAGTTGGTTTCTCATTCCCAGCTAATGTTTCTTCTCTTGTAAATTGATCTAAACATTGTTGTAACTTTATCTGGCCAACACACTAAGGTATAGAGAGCGATAATTCCAAAAATGGATCAAATGTTACAGTACAATGTGTATAGTGTAGTGTAGATTTTAACTATTCTACAAAAGTATCCACAAATTTCGAATTATCCATTCTTAAATTTCGTTGCCAGGATTCATAGGCGCTATCACATTCGTTCAATTTTTCATCGGAAGAAATTGTGTAGGTTTAGTAATAACCAGATTAATGTCTTCGTGGAGGCCTTCTAATAATTATCGCAGAAACTTTTGTGCATCTTGTTGAGTGTAATCTTATAAAGTGAAGTGCAAAAACTGAATTTTTAATTTAAAGCTAACAGTATTAACTACTTTATTGCATGAATCTTCAGACCATAATTTCTTTATCACTTGCGAGAAGGCTTTAATGATAGCTCCTTTGATACCAAAAATACTGGTATTAATATCATTTGTGAACATATCTTTTTTAACATATTCCAAGAGTATCTTTGTATTTGAAAGGCACTGAATCACAGAATTCATTAAACAAGTATTACCGATGTTCTTTAATATATTAAGACCTAAGTTTTTAACAGGAAGTGAGGCATCTTGTGATTTCTCGAAAATGTTATCAGCACGGTGGAAAATACTAGATGTATTTGCAGAAGTCTCAGGAATGTGATTGAAATGTGATATTGTTACACTGTTATTCAATCGTGTATCTCGTGTGTTATTCTTTTTCCAATTTTACGTATAAATTTTAATGCATGCAGACCAAAAACACCAAAAGTTTCTATGACCACTGGATAAAAGATACAATTTTTTCCAAATTTGTGTATTTCTTACATTTTAGTTTTTCATCAGACATTGCAGTGGGTCCAGTAGTTGATGATGTCACCACTAGATGTGAAATGGCTAAAGTCTCTGTACAAGTGAAGTTCATACAATAGATTTTCCACATTCTCGAAGAATAAGTGTCGTGTCATCAGGACGTTTACTATCGGAGGGGCTAATAACCACTCGTTCCAAAATTGATGGAACGTTTGCTAAGCTCAAGGCACGTTAATTGCATGGTTTCTAGATGCGCATACCACGTTGAATTTGCAGCTTAATTGTTGTTCAGTGACCAACAAACCACAACAACATTTATGCCCAATACATATCTTTGTGCCAAGTCTGTATCTGACTACAACTCTAAATAAATTGTTATCTGAAAGTGTACCAAGTGAAGCAACAGGTACTGCATTCAGCCAAGCTCTAGATTTTTTGGAATATTTGCATTCATGCGGACCTTTTCAATTGGAATTACAGCCTTCTGGATCAGTTGTTCCAAAACTATATCTTGAAGTGGAGTATTCCATGAGTTTTGAATTAAACGCGCATTTCCTGTAACAGTGTACTTACACTTTGAGGTTCACAATTCTTCTGCTTCCACGAGACTTGGATCAGTTTTATCTGGTGTATGAGTTAAGATCAAATGGGAAACAACAGTTAAAACAAATAAATGCTGACAAAGCAAGTGCAGAAGTTAAGCAAATTTCCAAACCCTTGCTAGAGGTTGGAAGTGTTACTTCTGTCCATTGGTTGTCATCTAAGTAGTTATTAGTGATCTTTTGAAGAATTTTGAGCAAATATTGATCAATGCATTGTAATCCAATTCCATCATGCCAAGTTGGACAGAACCTAAGAAGAAATTGTTTTTGGTTTGCCATTATGAGCTGTACATCTCCTCAGTATGGCCAAAAAGACAACAGTAGAAAGATCTGTAACTAAATCTAGATGTACAACCTTTGTGACAATACAAATGAACAATCAAATGTAGGACAAAATAAGTTTAGCGCCACGAATTTTGCAGTTTTTAATCAGCATCGGGCTCTAGTCTATGCCGACATTGTAAAACACAGTAGTATTGATTTCCAGTCTTTTAGAAGGTAAGTTACCCATTGAAGGTTAAAACTAATAGGTTTTACCCGAAAGCATATAATACATTTACGACAGGCTTGTTTGGCTGTGTTTAAACCCGATATTGCCTATAGTGTTCTCGAATGCAATTCAACAGTTGTTGCGTTTCATAGTGCATAAAGCTAATGTGAAAATATTAGAAGACAAGCTTATTCAAGGAAGTGTTTTTTAGGCAATAAGACAGCACATTCCTTGTGGTAGGCATAAATAGAATTATTTAATTTACTTCTCATTCTTAAAATATCATCTTCATCAAGAAAGGAGTTTAAGTGTAAGGCAGCAGACTTGGCCTTAAGGAACTGGTTTGGCTTCAGGTGTTGAATAAGTAGTCCGAAGGATTCGTTTTGACAAAGCCATATCAAACTATTACAAGCACTGTCGAATTCAAAAGTAGTTAAGTGTCCAGAAACTTTGCTTTTGCCAAGTTTGCAATTTTTATAGGGCGGTACATCCAAACTAACACACGTTTCCAGCTTAGTTAGGGTGCAGAAATTATTGAAAATGTCTGTATTTAAGAAATATAAAAGGCCTAATGGGCATTTGCATGACATCATATTTAAACCCTACTTAAATAACAAAACGGTATTTATGTAGGAGTTAAAACAATTTTGCTTTCACCGCATTCTTTGACCCCGTGTTAACTAATACTGATGTATACTTGGAAATTGTGCAATTTTTATCTTAGTATAGATTTTTGTCAAAGTTAATAACCTTATTTTGCCTAATCTCAGATACCAGTTCTTTTGCTATTTGTTATTATATGAATAACATATTATTAATATTGCAATTATTGCACGAATTTTATTATTTGGCACTAAAGGAGACTTTAATTAAGGGTAAGAATATTATTTCGATATACATTACATTGTGTTTTATTAAAATCCTTTGCTATAGTTATGGAAACTAAGAAGAAAGCTTGTACGGCAAATTATTTGGTCATTGAAAAAAATTTAGTTTTGCAGTTGATAAGTACAAGCAAAAAGTACTAAATAAAAAAACTGATGCCGTAATCAAAGAAGAAAAATATCGGTACTGAAGAATTATTGCCAAAAAATTTAATATACAGTGTCTTAATTCCCAAGCTCGCAGTGACGAATCACTACAAAGACTCTTCCTCAACCAATGTAAAACACCCGGAAAGTAGTAGCCGAAAAAAAAGGAGTTGTATTTAACTGGCGGAGACAAGGTAAAAAGTTACCAATAAAGATAGTAACACCGATCTTATGCTTAGCATATTAGACGAAAAGACAGTATTTGGAATAAACAATATTTTTGATAGTGATGCACTAAAGACATAAGAGTATGCCTCTACAAGATTTCTCCACGATTTTGAATAACATGGCATTTCTTGTAGACTTTAGATGATAATGTAAACACTGATGAACTCGATTTGTCTGATCGTGCAAGTGCTGCAACACTTCCGGCACTCTGCTTCTCGGCACTATCACTTGAAGTCTCTCAGTGCCCTCTTCAAATTCCAGGCGTCGTTTCAAGATTCTATTTTCTATCATCAAGGAATCCCACTGTGCCCAGTATGCCTTCAGGCTCCTACTTAAAATACTAATTTCTTCCCAAGCTGGCCGTTGTCCTCTATTTTTCCACTCAATAATACGTCCCAATTCGGCGTCATTCTCCTGGTCTTCTCGTATTCTTTCGAGTTGCCAAGTATCATCGGTTACCGTCATTCTATGGATGACACTTATTTTCTCTTCCATCTTGGAGCAATGATTGCAGTCCATCGGACAAGGTCTCCTTGATAGAGCGTCTGCATTCCGATGGCTAGTTCCTACACGATGTTCTGTATCAAAGTCATATTCCTGCAGCCGCTCTATCCACCTTGCCACTTGCCCTTCAGGATTTCGAAACTGCAATAACCATTTCAGTGCAGCATGGTCTGTTCTCAACAGGAATTTACGGCCGTATAAGTACTTATAAAAGTGCTCTACGGATTTGACGACGGCCAACAGCTCCCTTCTTGTCACACAATAGTTCCTTTCTGGCCGCGACAAGACCTTGCTGAAATACCCAATAACTTTTTCTTGTCCGTCCTGCACTTGAGAAAGAACGCCTCTTATAGCTGTGTTACTGGCATCGGTATCCAACACAAATTTTCCCTCCATCCGTGGATAACTCAAAATTGGTGCTGTAACTAGTAGCCGTTTCAGTTGTTCGAATGCACTGTGGCAGTCGTCATTCCAATCATATTCTTGTCCATCTTCGGTTAATTTTGTTAACGGTTTGGCAATGTTCGCAAACCCAAGTATAAAACGTCGGTAATATGTGCACAATACTAGAAAACTGCGTAGTTGGTGTATATCTGCTGGTGTAGGCCACTCTTGTACCGTTTTTATTTTGTCAGGGTCAGCTCTTATTCCGGTCTCTGAAACGACATGTCCTAGGTATTTCACCTCTTTTCCAAATAGGTGACACTTCTTGGGGCTCAATGTAAGGTTTGCCCCGCGTAATCTTTGGAATATCTCCTCTAAGTTTTAAGGTGTTCTTCAAAGACCGGCCTAACACTATCACGTCGTCTAGGTACACCAGACACGTTTTCCAGGACAGTCCACGCAGTATCGACTCCATCAATTGTTCAAAAGTAGCAGGAGCATTGCATAATCCAAATGGCATGACCTTGAACTGCCATAATCCAGTTCCAATTGTAAACGCAGTCTTTTCTTTATCGTTTGGCTCCAAGCCTACCTGCCAGTATCCGCTTTTCAAGTCCAAGGTCGAAAACCATTTAGATCCGGATAGAGTATCTAAGGTGTCATCAATTCTGGGCAAAGGATAGCTGTCTTTCTTTGTCACATTGTTAAGCCGCCGGTAGTCTACACAAAACCTTGTCGACCCGTCCTTTTCTTGACAAGCACTACCGGGGATGCCCATGGACTATTCGAGGTTCAATCACTCCCTGTTCTTCCATATCGGTGATAATTTGCTCAGCTTCCTTACGTTTTGCCAAAGGAAGCCGCCTGGGGTGTTGTCTTATCGGTTGCGCATCTCCAGTATTGATCTTGTGTTGCACAACATTCGTCCTTCCTTCTCACTATCATCCAGTGCAAACACACCTCGATATCGTCCGACCAGTTCTTTTACCTTGCCCAGTTGATCGCCATTTAATCCTTGACACGAGGGTATCAACATATCCAGCAATTTCTGTGAGCAACCGTTGGTTGGTTTATTTTCGTGTCGTCAATACAACGTTTAATATGACATACTGGAATGCAACTTCCCACAATCATGCCTTTCTTCAGGGTCACTGTATGAGGGTTAATGTTCAGCACCCTTACTGGTACCATATTTCGAGACTTTACCAGCGTTCTTCCAATCCGAAGTCCTCCTGACCCATCCCCGATTCAGTTGCTTCCATCATGCATACTTGTCCTTCCCGGAGCGTACCATCCGGGCGTCCCATTACTATCATCTCCGCCTTCTCGGGTATTTTCATATCGCAAATCATTCGAACTTGCATCGTCTGGTTACTCGTTCCTTGAAATGGAATCTCATCATCATCTATCCGAAGCACATTTTCTTTCATGTTTACATGAAACCCATATTCTCTCATGAGATCCATTCCCAAGATCACTTCTTCTGTAATTTCAGCCACCAACACTCGATGATTAATTAATTTGTCCCCAATTGTCAACATAACGGCAGTCTCTCCATGAGTACCAATCTTCTCACCACTTGCCGTTCGGAGACACACCGATACAGGTAGCACTTTTCCACGACCAACCAAATCTGGTCTCACAATAGTTCTTGTCGCTCCTGTATCCACAAGTAATCGGACAACCCTACCATTAATTCTACCATCGATATAAATGCTGTCCAGACTTTTCACCGACGATGCGGCACGGATGATAATCTCCGGGGCACTACGCTGTGCTGTCGAAGTTCGCCCTCTTACATGGACCAGCTTTGGCACAACCGGTTGTTTCTTTGGTTGAGTACAGCGTCTCTGCATATGGCCAACTTCACCGCAGCTCCAGCATCGTAGACGCCATCTCCGCGGTCGTAGTCTTTTCAGCCTTTCCGCCTTTCGCTTTTCAAACACACGGTTGATTATTTCATCTATGCTGTTCTGAGCTTAACCAGGTTCCTCTAAGGCAGACCGAACTTTGTGACTCACCCTATGTGATGTCTGCTTAGCTGCTTCAAATTCAAGCGCATGGGCCAGTGCATCATCTAACATTTTTGGCCGTGCTAGTCTTAGCGCTTGCTGTATTTCGCCATCCTTAACGCCATCCACAAATGTTTGGACAGCAAGTTGTTCGAGGAAGCTGTCTGGTGCCGTTGGGTATGCCAATCTAACTAACCTGGCAATGTCAGCTTCGAATTCTTGCAGGCTTTCACTTGTCTTTTGCGAGCGGTTCTTAACTTGTGCGTGGTAAACCTGTTGAAGGTGAGCATCTCCATATCTCATCTCAAGCTTTGATGTTAAGAGGCCGTAATCATTCTGCTGGTGATCGGGAATCGTTTGTAAGATGTTAAGAGCCTCCCCCCGTAGGGCCACTATTAAGGAGATAGCCTTCTCTTTGTTGCACCAACCGTTGGCTATTGCAGCAGCTTCAAATTGTTTCAAATATGTGGGCCAAAGTGTTTTACCATCGAATGTAGGTGGTTTTACTTTAAATTTAGACGGAATTGACTCGGTTCTTTCCGTGGTTCTTATTTCTGGAATGTTCTGATTAACAACTTGGCTTGGCAATTCAAGTGGCCGCGTTGTTAGTGAAATTACTTGTTCTTGCAGCCTTATCATATCTTCTTCCATTTTTATCAATTTATTATCCAACTTTTGCTCAACTGTTTTTACCTGTTCAGTGAAATCCTCTTTCAATGCAATGGAACTTTCCATTAATCTTTGTTCTAACGTGGCTGTACTTTCATTCAACTTTTCTTCCATTTTGGCAGCATTTTCACTTAACCTTTCCATTTTCTCAGCGTTTTCACTAAGTGTCAATTCTAGTTTAGCCGACCTTTCCTCCATACCGGATTTAAAATCCTTGAGGAAATTCATTACAGTTTCTGCCTCCATCTTACTCTGATTTCTTGTAACTGGCATATATAAACTACTTAAATGTCTTTAGACTTGTGTTTTAAATTAATCACTATATACCCCACAAATGCCTGACACCAGTGTAACGGGCTACTACTACCGCGTTTCTTTAATTTAAAACAAGTAATAACAAACGTCTTTATTACTTACTGTTCACAAGTCTAATTAACAGTAACAGTATATGCCTTATTTATAGATGTTTTCAGTCCACTTAACAATGAAGCACTACTACACTAATGAATTGACAAGCACTAATATCTTCTTAAACTAACTCCTCTACCATAAGTCCATTAACCACTAACACAACTATTTATTTATACACTTCTATTTATTTATGTATACTACAAGCTGCACAGCATATCACATTTATGTAATACTTCTAAAAGCTCAACTACGCTTACTGTACAGGATATAATTTATATTAGACATTCAAGAATAGACTAACTCTTACATTCATAAGCGGCCTTATATATACCCTGCATTAAGATATGACTCATTATCTAGAACTTTGTAGAAGGATTCTCGAATGCTGAAGAATACGCTGTGCCCCGGGCGTTTGTATGTTTGACGGGTTGCCTAATAGTGGATCGCAACAATATTAATCATTTCTGGACAAATAGTAAATCGTTAAAAAAAGATAATTTTATCACAAAAATCATGAATCTACATGGTAATCAATTTGGATCTTTACATGATATTGCAAATGCATTTGTCAATCACTTTCAAGCCATTTACTTTAGTCGTAAAATCTCAAATTTTCAATTTTTCTTAATCTTCGTTGGGAATTAAACCACTTTATAGTTTCTAAAATCATCTTTGTTTACATTTCGATCCATGACCTAGGTTCGTTGTCAAAGTTATAAAAACTTCAAGTTTGACATTTATGACATAAATTGAAGGTGACTTTGATTTATTGATGTTTGAAATATTTGGTTTGAGTACATTAGGTGAAAATTTTAAAGTTTAAAAGAATTATCGCCTTCAATTTATGTTGAGGCCTGAGACCGACTTTTTTAGGTAGCCATACGCTTAACGTGAAATCAGCTGATGAATTTTTATTGGTAATTTCAAATAATTCAATAAAAATTAATTAGCTGGTTTCACGTTAAGCGTATTGGCTACCTAAAAAAGCCAGTCCCAGGCCACAACACAAATTGAAGGCGATCATTCTTTTAAACTTTAAAATTTTCGCCTAATGTACTCAAACCAAATATTTCGAACATCAATAAATCAAAGTAACCTTTAATTTATGTCATAAATGTCAAACTTGAAGTTTTTATTATTTTGACAACCGGCCTAGGTCATGAATCGAAACGTAAAATAAGATGATTTTAAAAACTGTGAGGTGTTTAATTCCCAACGAAGATTAAGAAAATTCCGCTAACCATATCAAATTTTCAAGTTGTGAAAAATGATGATTTCCTTTCAATTCTTGTAAATTATGTATTAACAAACGAACAAATTTTCAAAAAATTCTTCCACTTGAGAGTCTTAAGAAGGCTGGTCCTGATGGTATTCTGCCACTTGTTCTGAAGAGTGCACCGCCTTAATTGAACCATTAAAACTGATATTTTAGACCTCCATTAATTAGGGAACTTTGCCACAATCTTGGAAAATGTTCATGATAATTCTAATTTTCAAATCTGAGTCAAAATGTGATATTACTTATTACAGAGGCATTTCCTTAACTTCTTGTATTCCTATAATATTTGAATCCATTATCACTGATGAATTATTTAGTACTTTTTAAAAAAATATAACACCCGAACAGCATGGCTTTTTCAAAGAACGCTCTACAATCATTAATTTAGGGATCTACCATCATTTCCTGATTTCCAATCGCAAACTTGGCAGGCAGATTGATTCGATGTGTATGGACATTTCAAAAATCTTTGATAGTGTATGTCATGCTCTTCTGTTTATGAAACTGGAGAAAATTGGAATCCATGGAATTTACCAAAAATGGATTGCATCTACCTAAGTAAACATGAACAATAAATATGTTCTTTTTGGGGGTTTCAATCTGCTATTTTTGATGTCAGTTAGGGGATGCCTTAAGGGTCACATCTTGGTCCCATACTATTTATATTATTTATCAATTATACTAAAACTATTTGTTCGTTCTCTTCTTGTTTGCTTTATGCTGATGGTGTACAGCTATTAAGTTCTATAGTGACCATTGATTATTACAACATTCAGCAGGATTTAATAATTTTTCTACCTACAAATAACTTGTTGAATACCAATTTGGGAAAATGTAAATTAATTCGTTTTTATGAATGCTGTAATCCTACTACACCTGTATATTTTATTAATGGATTTCATGTGAGTAGTGCGATATCAATATGGGACTTAGGTGTTACTTTTGACGATCATCTATACTTCTCTAAACCTGTTAATAGCGTTTGCGTTAAAAGTTATAGATTGCAGGGTATTATTAAACGTCACACAAAGAAACGCCATAAGAAATCTTTAGTTTAGCATTGTTTGCAGCATATTCGAGTTTAATAGCATAATCTGGTGTCCTAAGCAAAGAACTGCAATCTACAAACTTGAAACGGTTCAAGCCAAATTTGTTAAATACTTGCTTTATAAGTTTCAATTCCACGTATTTGTATATCTCAGGATGATAGACTTCTGTTTGTTGGTTTTCAAACTCTTGACAGCACGTTTGATAGCATCTGCAGTTTTTGTTCATAAATCACTTAACTGCAAAATTGATTGAGTATATTTTTGAATTTAATTTCACTAAGGATTGCCTCTAAAAAAACCTGGTGTAAATACCTGTTTCACATTGGTTATCTTCGTATCAATTATGGTTCTAATTCATTTATTGAAAAGTTGATACAATGTTTCAATAGTTATTTCTATGGTTATGATGTTTTTATAATAATATTAATTTCTTTAAGTCTCATAGTTTTTAATTGTTTATTATTAATGCTTTTTATAGGTATGTCTTTATGTTTATATCTAATTATGTACCATTTGAGATTATTACTTTGTAGTGTACCTATACATAAAATAATAATAATAACAAACAAAAAAAACAGTTGTAATATTGGAAGCGACAAAGTGCATTAATCCCGGTTAATTCCTTTATAGTTATTTGGATGTATATCAAGTAGAATTTACTGGTCAATTCCTGAACGATAGTATCAGTGGAAAGTAGGCATTCACAGTACAACATATTTAAAACGTTTTCTGTTGGTGCCAATATCGAGATATGAGTTTGATATTTTAAGTCAAACTGACAGATATAAAGCTTTTTGTATTACCACATTTGGATAGTTGATGGTATGAAAACTACATTCAGTGTACACTAAATTGGTTTGTATTTGCTAAGTTCAAGCTAGTTGTTATATAGCAAGTATTAAGACTAAGATTTGGGCATAAACTGTTAATAAAACGTATTCTAAAAACAACTAGTAAAGGGTTTTGCTTAGAAGATTATAAGTTGGTATTTGTCCAGTGTTTAATTAAAAGGTGCATAATGGCAAAAATCAAAAAGTATTTATTAAGTGAACGCACATTTTTATACAACAGCATAATTAGGGCTAGAAATTATGTAATTGAATCCGAGGTGGTGAACCTGGTTGATTGGGATTTTTAAAAAATAAGCATATAATTTGATCTTTTGAAAACAAGTTTTAATGATTTCATGCAAGTATGTTGCCAATTGTCTGAGTTTCAAGTGGAGATTAATTCAAAGCAAGTAGATGAAGTAGAAAAAGTTATGCTATTACTCATGCTAAATTTAAAAGAATTATAAATGAGTAACTAAAGTCTAAAGAAGATCTCGTAGTAGGTCGTAATTTAGCTCAAAGGCAATGCAATTTAAGTAAAAATAGTATTAAAATAGTAGCTTTGCATTTGCCTATTTTTAATCGTTAAATTTAAGGTTTAATATCATTTTTTGAACTCTTTTTAAAGTAACTGTTAAATCCAAATTTGGAAAACATTGGGAAACTATTAGATTTGAGAAAGCAGTTACGGGATGAGTCGTTGTGTTTAATTTCAGCTATACCGGTGGAAAACAATTCACATACCCCACTAAGCATTTTGAAAAAAATGTACAATGACAATTATTAAATTATTGATTGCCATGTAAAGGATTTGATGCAATTATTTATTTCCAACTGCAATGGTGCATATATGTTATGGAAGTTTGTAGCTACGATCAGACAAACCGTAGCATATTAAAAAAATTAGGGGAATCCATTTGGGATACAATGGTACATACATTGTTTTATCAAAGTTAGATATGTATGGTAATCGAACTTATTAAAATGATAGAAAACTAAATTCAAGAACTAATTTAGAAGAGCTTGTGAAATTTTTGGATAAACGAGCTATAAATTCTGAACTGAGTAAACCATGTGCTAAAAACCTTAATAATAATAATAAAACTTTTGGAAAACAAAATCTATGGTAAATGCAACCACAGTTGGTTCCAATTTTAACAAATTATTTAAACCAAAGTAAAAAGGGTGGTATAAAGGTACATTCTAATTTGACAAATTGTTAATTTTGTAAAAGTGGAGTCCATCAAATTTTTAGAGCGAACACACTAAGAACACTCCCTTGCAAGAAAGAGCGAAATTTATAATTCCAAATAAGGTGTGTTGTATTTGTTTAAATATGCAAGAAGATAAACAGTTCAGTTGTCCTGAAATGTTTTATATGTCATCCAAAAGAACACCATATGTTTCACATAAAGATGCTCAACCAATAGAGGTCGAAATTTAGTGGCCACTCACAGAATAACACCTGGTAATTTAGGTTTTTCCGAATTTGTTTCGTTACCTACAGCGTCAGTATTGATAAAAATGCAGGAGGTGAATTAATTTCTCTACAAGCATTATTGGACTCGGGATCACAAACTAGTTTCATTACAGCTAAGTTATGTAAAAATTAGGGCTTAGTGCAAATTATGCACTACAATCCATTCAAATTTCTAGAATTTCTAATAGTTCCACTAAATGTTCAAGGTCATTCTAGGTATGGAAATTACAAAATTTCACATGATTATGGAGTTATTCCTAATATTACAGTGGAATTACCTCAAATGAACATTAGTTTAAGTAACTTCAAACTACCAAGGTATTTTACCTTTGATAGATGATAAGTTTTATGTTTGCTGATAATGATATACTTGTTTGAGCTATTTTCTTCTTCATTTTGATTCCACAAAATATTAAGTTAGGTATTGATCTACCTAAATTGCAAAATGCATATCTGGGTTACTTTGTAACAGGGAAATTGCCAATTAAAGGTAGAATAAAAAGTAAGGCCAATTTACACTCTGTGTCCCTACATAACACACTCATGGACACAGGATAATTTATATAATCTCATGGAAAAATCTTGGGAAACAAAAGGCACTGCTATTAAAAATAATCAAGAGTTATTATCGAAATTTGAGGTAGCTGAGCAATGTTTTTTAAGTCGTTTTACAAGAATAGAAGGACGATTCCTTCTTCAGTTATCTTTTAAGGTAAACTGGGAGGATTTCCAATTGGGCAATCTGCACCAATGACATTTAGGCGCTTTGTAAATACAAAAAAAAAACGTTTTTATCAAACAAAGCTTATTCCTAGAATATTCAAAGTTTATTAAAGAATTTTTAGACAGGGATTTTGCAGAATTTGTCATGATTGATATTTTTAAAATACACCATGACAATTAGTATTTTTCGTAGAATCATTGTGTGATATGCAATGATAGTGGCAATATTTGATATTTTGCTTTAATTTTGTACTTACAAATTCCTTTGTATGACGGATATTAAACAAGTGTATCTACAAATTTTGACAGAACCTTCACACAGAAAACTTTTTAATTTTCTTTGGTGGGAGAAGAGAAGCCACTTCAGGTTATCAAAATGTTACCTTTTGGCCTTCAAGTAAGTCCTCATTTATCGATACATTGTTTATTTCAATTGGAAGTTGAGGGAGAATCAGAAGTAGCATTAACATCATTTATTTTGCGTCATAATACATATGTAGATGACTTTTTGGCTCAAATGAGCAAGAAAATTTAGTGCAAGCACAATTATAGCTGGTAAAAGTATTGGGATCAGCTACGTTTGAGTAAATACGTTTGAGCACCAAGTCTCAGTTTTAAAAACCCTTAGTCTATCATTTAATATAAAGCAAATCAATTTATACTGAGCTGTGAAATAAAGACAATTCCGGCTGTATTCAGTAAGAGTACTGTTTTAACTTTTTTTCCAGATTGTATGATCCATTCAGGTATTTGGCAACAGTTAATACGGTGGTCAAGATTATAATGCAGAAAGCAAGGTGCGCTTGAGGAGAAATGGGAAACATTCTCTCACGGATTAATACACATGCCTGCAATTGAAATAGGTAGAAATTTAAATTTATGCGAGGCAAGTTCAGTAGATCTCATCGGGTTTTGCGATGTTTTGCAAACAGCTCATGGAGCTTGTGTTTTTACACGAATGGTATATGCAGATAGTACTGTAAAGTTGAAGCTCATTAGCTTAAAATCAAAAATTAATTCTTTAAAAATAGTTAAGCATATCACGCTTAGAATTAAATGGTGCATTAATATTAACCAAATGGGTTTGCAGAATTTTCAATGTGTTGAATGACATAATACAAAATGTTTTTTTTTTGTTTATGACTCACAAATAGGGTTGCTTGGTTAACCCTTTGAAGGCGGCTGGTCATCTGAGAGGACCACCTATTCAAAAACTATTTTCTATATTTCCGCGGCTCCTTTCAACTAACCGCGATGTTGAATGTGTTGCATATACTCTAATTTCTAATGCACGCTATTTGTTTCGTGGAATATTTTATTGTGAGTTAGGTTATGAGTGAAAACACATGTGATCTTACATGGTTGGAATCACTGCGGTATAAAAGTTATACAAAGGTGTTATTGGATGCAATTGCCAGTAAGTCAACTCTATTTGTATTATTACACTGTCAGAATAAATATTTCACATAAAGTTAATTCTATTTGTTTTGCAAATTGTAAGTTTTTATGCGGTCATCTAACAATGCCATTGGGGCCCATAGTGGTGAAATAGTTTTTATATCTAAATGGAATAACAACGGTTCAGTTTTATGGATTTGAAGAAGATGGATTCGGATAAATTTTATTGTTTTATAGGCAATATATCATCTGATAACGAATCAATAATCTCTGATGCTGAGAGGGAATTGCAAGAAGATCTTGCAGCAAATTAAATTCCGGTAATCAGTAAACTTTTTGATGTAGAAAAGATGGAAATTATTTTAGAAAACGAGACCAATGATATGTCGGATTTGGATGAGGACATAATATTCCACTATCATCATTGAAAAATAGGACACAAGATGGTTTGGTTCACTGGACAAATGATGAACTTTGTGTGACACAGCAAAATGTATTCAATGAAGATACTGGTCCAAGCTTACCTGATTATGCACAAAACTGTACAGACATACTCTATCAATCGTTTCCTAACGAAGTTTTTCAAACAAATTTATTTTAGCTGCAAACACATGGAGGAGATTCTACATTTGTCCCAACAACAGATGAAGAAATGAAAAAAATTCCAGCAGTTAATTTCTTGGTGGGTATAAAGCAAATGCCTAGTTACAGATACCACTGGTCCTCTCATGATGAGTTTTGAGGTTATTTCATTAGTGATGCAATTTTAAGAGTTGGATTTGATTGGCTACTTTCAAATATTCATTTCAATGATAATTCTTGTCAACCCAAGAAAAATAAAGAAAATTTCGACAAACTATACAAAGTACTACCTCTTCTTACAAAACTTGGAGACCTTTCTTACAGCACTCAAGCCTCATGAGTTTCAATCACTAGATCCATCGATGATTCATTTCAAAGGGTGCAGTAGTCTGCGACAATATATGCCTAAAAAACCTGTGAAACTGGGTACAAATTATGGGTTTGAGCAGATTTCAGTGGGTATATGTACTAATTTCAAATTTATTTGGGGAGAGAAAGCAAGCTTGTCAAGAAAAATTTAGATAGTTGAGTTGTACATGACCTTAATAAACCTCTAGGTATATATCACCAAATGTTTCTCGACAATTGCTTCAATTCTTTTGAATTACAAAGAGCACTATTGTCTAATGGAATATGTAGTTGCGGAACAGTAAAAAAGAGAAAAAAATTTATTTCTTGTTTTAGAAAACGATAAAAATTTAAATCGTGGAGAGTTTGATTATCGAATTTTTAAAGATGGACTTGTAGCGCTGAAATGTATGGATTGTAAAAGTCTCAAGAAAAAGTAAGGATGGTGCTGTAGAAGCTGTATACTGTTCTAAAATGGTTGTTGGCTGTATGAAGTAGATCGCAAGTTCCACAAATGGTGGCACCGAATCTTTTTCTATTCTGTTGATGCTAGCGTAGTAAATGCTCATACTTTATACCAACAACAAATAAACAACAAAAATAAATTGACAGTGAAACAATTTTGTATATCGCTGATATCTGGTCTCATAGGAGCAATTCAACCTGCCAGAAAGGAGCACTCATCAATGGATAGACCGCCCAAGAAATACAAAAGGACTTTTCCGCGAGAGGTCCGTCTGTCAAAATCTTGTCGTATGCCAGGAAGAACTATATCACTAAGATGTGCTCATTGTAGTACTGAGGATAATGTTAGTCACACAATGTGGAAATGTGCAACATGCATTGTTGCATTATGCATCAAACACGACAAAAACTGTGTTATGTATTGTATTTATGTTGTAGTCACATTGTCGCATGCTAAGTCACTAATCTGTCTGTCAACTCATGAACAGTGTGAGGAAGAAAGGGGGCGGAAGCAATTTTCAATTAAGATGGCTACGGTTTTGTCCTGGGCGCATTGTCATGTTAAGCAATAGTTTTTTAACCTGGAATGCAATTGTATAGTGTTCTTTATTTATTACAAACAATGAATAAACAAGTATTTGTCATTGATTTACTTAATATATTGCACTGGCGACGAGGATATCAAGAATAAATTGAAGGTTATACAATTGAACTGCTATATCACCACGCGTTATCCAATGCCTGATACTGACAATTTAACAAATTCTACAAATACTTCAAATTTTAGTATCACTACAATGAGTTCTACAAGTGCTATACCGTTAATTGGTATGTTGCCTACATATTCATCAAAAGACGACTTTGCTATTTTCAACGATCGCATAGATCAATTTTTTATTGCAAACAATATTGATACTGCAGATCCAAGGAGAGCAGGCATTTTAATTATTCACCTTAAAGACGATGTCTATAAATTATCTTAAAACAAAAACATACGAACAATTAATTTTATTATTAAAGTAGCACTTTGTACCTTGCAAATCTGTTTTTACTGAACGCTACAAATTCCATCCAGCCCGCCAAGAATTGGGCGAGGTTGTTGCCGACTTCAGTGCTAAATTACTAAATTTAGCTACCAATTGCAAGTTCGGACAAAATCTTGATGAAAATATACGGGAGTAAGTTTATAGTTGGTTTACGCCAAGGTCCCATTTTGGATAAATTACTCAGTCAAGGTGAAAACTTATCATTTAAGGAAGCTGTAAACTTAGCAGCAGAAATGGAAGCTGTTAAATTACATTCATCTACACTTAATACAAATTATGTTCATGCTCTTCATTCTAATACTATGTTGAATTCGTCATTACAGAGTACAGTCATACCAAACCTTAACGAAGGTAGTGATACGAGTAACAGAAAATTACCTACACAGGATAATGTACGTTCCAAAATAAAATTTAATTGCTACGCCTGCGGGGGAGGCAATAATCACGATTTTACAAACTGCAAATTCAAGGGATACACATGTTCGTTCTGCAATAAACGAGGGCACATTAAGGCTGCATGTAAAAGCTTTAAAAGAACCAGGCATTATTTCATGGAATCTGTTGCATCGGACGAACAAGATTCACATTCTCCTAATGGTATTTTCCAGATGAATTATCTATATTTTCAAGAAAACGCTGTCAATTTGGTTGCCGAAAATTCTAGTGCCATGCAATTGCCCATTTCTAAAGTTCCGCTGATGATAGTCCAATTGGAGGTCAACAACACCCGTCTAGAAATGGAGATAGATGGCGGTGCTGGTAAATCTGTTATATCCTTTCAGCAATTTTCTACTTTATTTCCTAAATTCATTAATAATTTGGAACCAAATCTGTTTCTTTTTCGCCTTACTTTGGTGATGATTTTACTCCTAAAGAAAAATTAAAGTTAACGTAAAATTCAAAAACTTAATAAAAAATTTAGACTTATATGTAATCGATTTACCTAGAAACTATGGTGAAAAACCGGCAATTATAGGTAGAGATTGGATCTGGGCTCTGGATATTATTCCCAGAAAATGTATCAAATCATATTTTTCAAAAAAATTTATTAATCTGCATAATACTCAAGTTACTTACAATCTTTCTTCTGAATTAAAAAATTTACTTAAAACTTACGACACAGTTTTTACTGAGAATGTAGGTAGGTTTAACGGTGAACCTTTAAAAATTAAAATTATTAAGGATGTCGATCCTAAGTTTTGCAAACCCTATACTCTGCCGTTTTTCACTAAAACAAAAAACAGAAATGAACTTAGTCGTTTAATTAACGAAAATACTCTCACTCCAGTACATACTAGTTGCAGGGCTATTCCTATAGTGCCAGTCTTAAAAAAGGATAATACAATTAGAATTTGTGGAAATTTTAAGATGTTAAACCCATATATAGAGGACGATCATTATCCTTTCCCAAGGGTGGATCAGTTGTTCACTAAATTAAGCGGTGGAGAAAAATTTTCCAAACTCGATTTACAATCAACTTATAACCAGATGCCTGTTTGCGAAGAATCACAAAAGCTTCTGGTCATCAGTACTCATATTGGGTTCTTCAAATACAACAGAGCTTCTTATGGTATCAAATCGCTATCTTCTAAATTTCAAAGAACAATGGACAAATTATTTTACAGTTTGCTTTTTGTACCGGTGTTTCAAGACGATTTATTAGTTACCGGCAGAAATGACACTGAACATATAGAAAATTTAAAATTAGTTCTAGGCATTTTACGAAATCACAGGTTAACCTTAAAAAAAGAAAAATTTTGCTTTTTATGGACTCGATAGAATATCTCGGTCATGTTATAGACAAGTTTGGAATAAAAACTAGTGCTAGCAAAATTGAAGCGATAAATAACGTCCCTCTTCCTCAGAATATTACACAGCTAAGGTTCTTCTTAGGTATGGTTAATTTTTATGGAAAATTTATTCCTAATGTTTCTGAAATCTTGTCCTCATTATACCGTTTGTTGCAAAAGAATGTTACATATCAATTTAATAACGTGTGCATTAACGCTTTTAAAACAGCAAAAAGATTTTTCACTAATGCACCTGTTCTGGTTCACTATAACCCAGATCTACCTTTGAAATTATATTGTGACAGTTCCAACTACGGACTTGGAGCCGTGCTAGTTCATGTTTTCCCTAATAAGGTAGAAAAATCCATTGCATACGCTTCTCGTACTCTTAATAAAGCTGAACTGGCTTATTCCCAAATCGATAAAGAAGCCCTCGCGTTGATATTTGGTATTACCAAATTTAATCAATATTTATATTTACAAAAATTTTTTTTAGTTACTGATCATAAACCTCTTTTGTCTATTTTTGGACAAAAAAAAACATCTCCCTACTATGGTAGCAAATCGCTTACAAAGATATGCCCTTTTTCTCACTGGTTATGACTTTGATATAATATACATTAATGGATACAAAAATATTGGTGCTGATTGTCTTTCAAGATTACCACTTCAAGGTAATACTGCTTCGATTTCAGAAGATAATATTAACCTTAACTACATTCTTAACAGCGAATTGCCTCTAAATTTTGACGATATAAGAAAAGCTACCAGGAAGACCCTATTTTGTCTTAAAGTAATTCAGTTTATTTTAATGGGCTGGCCCTCTTCAAGTAAGGGTTTAACCATGGAACTACAAAATTTTTACCAAAAACAAGAGCAACTCTCTTTTCAGTCAAATTGTGTTTTCTGGGGTTACCGTTTAGTAATTCCTAGCTGTTGTAAACTATCAGTACTAGGTGCTGCGCACGAAGATCATTTAAGTATCGTAAAAAAGAAATCTTTAGTACGTTGCTACATATGGTGGCCTAACATAAACACACATATCGAAGATTACTGCAATTCTTGCCGGTCATGTCAGTTAGAGAGAAACGAACCTCCAAAATCTGTAGGAATAACTTGGCCTACCACTAGTTCCGTCTGGGAACGGATGCATCTGGATCACCTTGGTCCTATTATGAACAAAATTTATTTAGTTGTTACTGATTCATATTCGAAATGGGCTGAAGTCTTACCTGTTTCAAGCACTTCAGCTGATGCCACGTTTAAAGCATTGCTTCCTACTTTTGCACGTTTCGGCCTTCGCAAACTAGTTGTTAGCGATAACGGTTCACCATTCGACTGTTATGAATTCAAAAATTCTCTTCAATCCTTAGGAACATGTTCCACATTAATATCTCCATATCATCCAGAATCGAACGGCTTAGCAGAAAATAGTGTCAAATATTTCAAACACAAGCAACATATATCTAGTCATGTTGAAAATTTCAGATTAGTTTATGCTATTTATAAAACCTTGTTTCAATATAGAAATACCGAACATTGCACTACTAATCAGACTCCCGCTTCATTAATGTTTGGTAAGTCACTTAGATCAAAACTAGATCTCTTACGGTCCACTTATGAGTCTAAAGTTGTAAAAAAATCTCGGATATTACGGGAATTTTCTGTGAATGACTTAGTGTTAGCTAGAAGTTATTGGCCAGGGGAAAAATGGAAGAAAGCAAAAATAATAGAAAAATTAGGTCTGGTTTCTTATTTAGTACTTTTAGATGGCGACAGTAGGGTGGTGTGGAAAAGACATGTTGATCAATTGATTAACAGAAGTGAAGATAATCTGCTACAATCCGCAATCCTACTTCAAAATGTAGAAACTGTTGTCAAAGTTTTGCCTACTCTACCTAATTTATTAACTGTACCAAACAATTTGTCCGACATTCATATCGAAGTTAACATTAATAAAGAAATTATATCACTTACGGTATTATCAGAGCCAGAGAATGTCTTTTCACGTTTTCATAGTCCTGCTACTAGCACCTCTTTGTTGAATACCTTGCCTACAGTGACACCCACTGAGTGTTCTGCACCACCCCAGAGGTTGAGTTCTATGGATAAGGATATGCCTCAACAGAGGTATCCCACCAGACTTTGAAAACCACCAGAAAAGTTGGACTTATAATTAATTGGTGTTTATAAAAAAAAAGTTTATTTTTTTTAATATGTTTGTTCACTCTTAAGGGTGAAGTTGTGTTATGTATTGTATTTATGTTGTAGTCACATTGTCGTATGCTCAGTCACTAATCTGTCTGTCAACTCATGAACATATATATAGTGTGGGGGAAGAAAAGGGGCGGAAGCAATTTTTAATTAAGATGGCTACGGTTTTGTCCTGAGCGCATTGTCATGTTAAGCAATAGTTTTTTAACCTGGAATATAATTGTATAGTGTTCTTTATTTATTACAAACAATGAATAAACAAATATTTGTTATTGATTTACTTAATATATTGCAAACTGTTTTGCAAGTTTCCATACTATATAATTCCAATGTTTATCTACTTTTGAAATGTTGTTTTTCAAATTAAATGAAGTTTATAACAAACCTATTATTTTTGTTTGGCCCTGTAACGATCAGGTGGTCTCATGAGATAACCACGTCCTGCGGGGTAACGTGAATAATTTTGTTTCATTATATTAATTTTGTATTTTTCATTTGTTTATATTAAACCTGTAAATATAACCTATTCATTAGTTTTCAAAAGAAAAAATAATACCACCCCCAAAGAGTTAAAAAGCGACTATTGTAAGCTTAATACTTATCTAGCTAACAGGATCAAATTAATACAAGAGCTTAGAGCAGGATTTTGCTGGAAGATAAATCCCAATGAAAACTCTGCAGATCTTATATCCAGAGGTTTTTACCATAAATTATCCAAAACCATGAATTATGGTGAGAACAGTCTCAGTTTTTAAGAACAGCAGAAATTGTTCTTGCCAACAATTCTGAAATAGATAAACTTTTTGAGAATCTACCCAATGTAAAATGTGGCAGGTGTTTCAGTTCAAAATATTGAACATCTAATTTTGTTCAAGAAAATTTCAAACTTTAGCAAAATGGAAGAATTTTAGGTTATTTTAAACGTTTTATTTTTAATCGTAAAAATAAAATCAATAAAAAGTCAGGCAGTTTAACATTATATGAGTTAATGAAGCTCATGTAAGTATTTTACAACATATTCTAAAGGAACACTTTGTTAAAGAAATTTTAGAAGTCGATATGGGTAATTAATGCACAAAATTGTCATTTGTAAACCTCTTTTTATAGTGGCGTCAAATTAGACGAAAAATGAGCGTTATCTCGGAACTGGTTCAACCAACTCGAATTTTAATGATTTATAGCTTAAAATTTCCCAAATTAAATGTACTAAAACCCCTATAGGTTAAAAATTGCTATTTTACAGGAAATATGAAAAGATGCGAAAAAATTGAAATTGATCGATGAATGATTTTTTGAATGTGCTTTCTTGTATTCTGTTATTTGTAACTGTAATAATTACTCATCATAAGTTTAGCAATAATGAAATATAATTTTATTCATAATATACAAAGATTTTCAAATATCTTCTACATCTTTCAACTCGTCTCCTTCAAAAGTTATGGGCGCACAATTGGTGCAGACTTCTCCATTTCCAATCCATAGCTGAACTTGCAGATATACTTTTTTCAGATGTTCTGTAGCTACATCTATTGTGGACGGCAAATTCGTTAATTGTACATGACTGTCCTTTGCAATGGCTGCTTTAAAACATTGATATCTGTACTGATTTAAATTAGATATAGATTTTGGAGCGCTACATAAAGCGAGAATACATATTACTCCAGCTTTAACAATGTTTTCTAAACTTTTATTTTTTGTTTGAGAACTTTAGCAGCCTAGTGTAAAGATTTTTGTGCCGACGTCGTATCACAACCTGTAAAAACAGGCAGAAAAGGCATATCTTTTTTGCAGTTTGGTAATTCATCCAGACTGTCCGATGAATATACCTTTTGTGGTGTTTTTCTTGTAGGAGGTTTCAAAAAATATATTTTCTTTGTATTTGGTGTTAAAGCTATTAATAGGGCAAGAACATCAAAGTCTTTAACCACTATGACAACATTGGAAAAAGATGAATCAATTGCTGTGGTTACAACTAGGCAATCGGCATTGCCCTCTGCTTGTTTTGAACAAATGCTATTTGTTGTTAAATATTGTCTTAATTTAGTTATAAATCTAACTTTATTATTGGTATTTGAAGGAAACTCTTCTTGCGCCACTTTCAGCTGCACGCCTTCTTCGAAAGCATAATCAAGTGATGAATTTTTTACGGATCGGCGATTTCGTTCTGCTGCTTTAGTGGTGTCTGTTTCATATCCATCAAATACAATTGTCACATTTCTATCATAATACCTATTAATATACCTCACGTAACTATCTAATATTGAGTTGAATTTTTGGTTAATTTGCCATTTAACACGATGTAAAAGCATCCCACCATCATTGACATAAGCAAAATTGTTGACATCGTTGACATTTCCTGAAGATTCTTCGAAGATACTGTAGAAGGTAGATTTCTGGGTTTTTTGCATTCCTGCGTCGTCGTATAATGATAACGGGTAAGGAGCTAATTCATACTTCATATACTCTTGCAAATCGGCATAAGATTTCCTTAATACGCTAATACGTTGAAACAAGAAAACAGGATCAATTGGAAAGTTTTCGTTGTTTATTTTTATTTTAACTGTTTACAGCAAGTAAAGGCACGATTTTTTATGAAATTTTCAATTTTAAATCTCTAAAGCTTTGTATGTCAATTTTTTTACGGACTTGATGCCTTTATTAAAGGCATTGTAGCAGTTGATCTTTTTGTGACCAATAATACCTGTTGCAATATTCATAATTACGTCCAGGTCGGCGAATGGGTCGTGAAACTGAAGCCATTCTTCCAATTTTTGAACATCACCAACATCTCTTGTGATTCTCGCATCTGTAGAATCAGCATGTTGGTTGCTTTTTTTAAAGTATATATTGCAGAAGGTTTTCATTCCTTCAATAATATCATTCGTGCAAGCAACTCCATTAATCCAGATAGGCGACATTGTCTGTGACTCCACGTCTGAAAGGTCTGCTTTTGACACTCATTGATCGTGCGTCCTTACGAGACCATACCAAAACATCTGCTCATTCTTTGTCTCTTTCTACATTGAAATCCCCTCCAGAAACCTTTTCAACGTTTTATTATTATTTGCTTGAAGCCTTTTTAGAGTTTTAGAATTGGTATTGACCCTAACATTATACATTGATTGCGTTTTTTCTTGTACAATGTTATAATAAAAATATAATTTAAATAATTTATTAAATAAATAAAAAGCGGCAATTTTTAACCTATAGGGGTTCTAGTGTATTTAATTTGTGAAATTTTAAGCCGTCAATCATTAAAATCCGAGTTGGTTGAACCTAATTTGACTCCACTATTAGATTCACAGGGATTGTTGCATGTTGGGAGAAGGTTGCACCATAGTGCATTTCTGTACAAACAAAAATTTCCTATAATTTTACCACAAAAGACTTTTGTAACAATAAGAATTTTAATAAGGGAAAATTTATGTTTATTGCATACGGGAGCAAAGTTAGTGGTGTCAAATTTATGACAACAATATTGAATCCTAAATGCAACTAGGGAGATTAAAAAGATTATTTCAAAATGTTTAGTCTGTTGGAGGCTGAAGTTTGAAGCTTCAAAACAGCTTATGGGTAGTTAACTGTATGATAGGGTTAACATTGGGTGACCTTTTCAGAAGGTAGCGGTTGATTTTGCTGGACACTTCTTTATAAGACAATCTAGAATCTGAACAGTATTTGTTACAAAGTCATATGTTTCAATTTTCATTTGTTTTGTAACAAAGACGGTTCTTCTATAAGTAGTATCCGATTTGAAAACGGATACATATATTAGTGCTTTGAAAAAATTTATTGGTAGGAGAAGAGTTCCGCGAATTATTTATAGTAATAATTGGAGCACCTTAATGGTGCAGATAATGAATTAAAAGGGTTATATGGTTGTATTAAAAAAGGAAGTAATCACTAATTCTAGAAAATCATAGGGGAACACTGTACTCAGCAGTCATCTATTCCAGCATATAGTCCTAACTTTGGGGGCTTATGGAAAAGCAATATAAATGGTAAGTACCATGTTAAACGAATAGTTGGACTTGGACTAACTCGTTGACTAACGAAGAGTTCAACACCGTTATAATTTAAAAAGAAGCTATGCTAAATTCAATGCTATGTGTGCCCATATGAATGATCCGTCAGACTTGACTTGCCTAACACCAGGTCAGTTTTTAACTGGGAGTTCTTTATCATATTTACCTGAATAGGTTAAAGATAAGCCATTAAAGAAACTTAAATTTAAGAAGTTATGTAATCATTTGCAATCTAGTTTTTGGAATATCTGGTTTAGAGGCTATTTACGTCAATTACAAAATAGAGCAAAATGGAAAAAGAACAAACTTAATATACAGGAAAGAATGTTTAAAAATAATAAACTGTATCCATTATAGTGGCAATTAGCACGTATTGCTAAAGCTATTCGGGGTAAAGACAATAAGGTTGGGTTGCTCACTTAAAACTGAGAATGGTATTTTAGTTACTTCAACATCTAAAATATGTATTCTTCCTAGTGAAAAGGTTACTGATTGAATTTTGATAGTAACAATTTATTGTATTTATTATGTTTCAAGTTTAGTTTAAAGTTTTAGTAATTGTTATGGATTAAAATTCGATTCACCAGCATATTTTTTAGTTTGTACTATTTGTAAAATATGTCTATTGTGTTACAGATTTGATTTAATTTATTTTATTTTTCTTAATTGTATTGCTGTAAATATGTCAGGCTGGGCAGTTTATGGTAGCAACAAACAACCATCTTTTTTGTGTACTTTTAAGTAGGTACGCTTGTCCAATGTCAGTTAATTAATTATTGTCAGTTGAAGCTAGATTTTATAAATTTTCGCTGCTGATTTGTAACAATTTCAGTAAAGTTACTAGAACTTATAGCAGTAATCATTATTTATTTAATTCGTTATACAGTCCACTTCATTTTTATTCAGGTTTTTTTACTTTAAACAACAAAACAAATGCCTATGGAGAGCGTGCTTCTGCGTTGAATTTAAATTGCGTTTCCCACTATCTGAACAGCAAAATTAAATTATTATTAATAATATGGGCCTTACTCTATTAATTCAAACTTGCAACATCACTACATCTGATGCATAAAGGTGCTATAGTTTAAAAAACCATTTTAAGACATTAATTTATTTAGTTAACCTGTACAGATTCACCGAGACAAATTTCGAAAGCGTAGAGTTACTACGTCACAAATTCGAAGTTCATACTTTTTGCGTCACAAATCCGATGTATGAACTATGAAGTCTGAATGACACACTCCTCTTTCCGTATCATTGTCCTGAAGAAAATGATACCAATCTCCACTCAACAGGACACACTCTCATGGGCAGCAATGAGAAGAAGCATGATGGAACACTTCAAATTGTTGTTCAAACCAAGGAAGGTTTAAGCCCCTGCTCATATTACCAAGCGTCGGTCATGTGCTCTAACGATCCCTTACCGATTACGTTTTTAAAAAATGAAAGATTGTGCAATAAAGCTGGCTGACATTTGTTGCTGTTTAGAAAGCGTATGCTGCATTTTATTAAATAAATCCTGTAAGTTTGGGCTAAATTGCATTACAAGCTCATAATTAATTTTGTGTTATTTAATGTTGTAGTAACTAACTTCCAGTTAATACTGTTTACTACTGTGATACTAGTGGCTCAAATGGTGTTTACTATGGTCACAGTGTATGCCTCCTCATGGGAATTTATGCAGCACCTTATTTTTAAAATTTTTTGAAAATGTATTACAACACAATGACGTCAATACAAAATATTGAAATAATGGATTGATGGTTTGTGTTTTAAATCATGTTGTTACATATAGTTAATATGATACTTTATATGTGATTTTCCAATGCTCCACCTAAAAGTACTACATTGGCCAGGAAGCAAGTTTTTTTTACATGGAAAATTTGGAATTTTGCCGAACCTTTGCTGTTCCAAGCAAGGTAAGAATCTTTAACGTGCGTGACCACACTCACACACGGAACCTCTATTTTATCTCTCATCCGAACGAGGGTGTATTTTGTGAAAAATGCTCGCCTAACATTTTTCAAGTGGACCGTGTCGGGATTCGAACCCGGTGTTAATCTGATACTTACATGTGATTTTCCAATGCTCCACCCGAAGGTACTACATTGGCCAGGAAGCGAGTTTTTTTTTACCTGGAAAATTTGGAATTTAGCCGAACCCTTGCTGTTCCAAGCAAGGCAGGGATCTTTAACGTGCGTGACAACACACACACGTGACCTCCATTTTACCTCTCATCCAAACGAGGGTGTATTTTTGTGAAAAATGCTCGCCTAACATCTTTCAAGCAGACCGTGTCAGGATTCGAACCCAGGACCTTGGGCGTAGTAGTTACACACATACCACTACGCAACAGAGCCGCCTTGTTAATCTGATACTTTATAATTTGAATAACGGCCGCTATACTTGCGGCCACGTCCCCAATGCTCCACCCGGAGGTACTACATTGGGTTTAAACGCGAAAAATAACGTGCTTCTAATTTATACTAACTTCATAGTTGATCCACCCTAAATAAAAACTAAATAAAAATTTAACAAACCTAAAAATCTAACAAACCTAACAAACTCTAACAATCTAACAAACCTAAAAATCTGACAAAACTGAAACAAAAACTAAAAACAAAAACTAAAAACAGGGTTGTAAATAATGGTATCCCTAGCGCTGACTTTCGAGTGTACCCGATCAACAACACAAGCAAAACTGAGAGGGGGAAGGATCCGTAATACCGGATAGCAGACGCCGGCTCTGCTTACCAGTGCGACCTAAAGGGTCGTCTTAAAACTATCCAAATCTAGCTAACTAATTTAAAACCAACCCTAGCTTTCCTTATCATTCCCTAACTGATTTATATTATGATTACAATCTTCGCAATTATACTCTTCCTTCCCAAATATATACTGCAACCAAAATGGCGACAGAACGTCAAACAAAACAAATATGCCACATAATACTACAATACATGCTAATAAATAAATAAATATAGTGTAAATATAAAATATAAATAAATATAATTATGTAAATATATAAATAAATGTTTAATAAGCGTTAAGCGTTAAGCATATAGCAGTGCACAAATAGCAAAAAGCATCACTCCGTTTATCAGGTGCACTCCCACAAGCATATGTCGGCTAGCGCCTTTACACACCAAACGTGCTTGTTAAATTATTTCCAAAACTACTAATTAATGTAAATCAATGCTTGTGCGAGTACAGCCGCCACAATTTAAGTCTTACCTCGAAAATAAAATTCTCCAGCATCCGAAGATCTGGTCGTCTGCCTACATCTAACTGTAACTTACTTCTAAGTGGGGGATGGGGTGCACTGCTAAAGTCCTGGTGGCTATGCACTAAATGTTCTTGGGGGAATCACAATCACTATCACTATCAATTCACTTTCAAGTCCTGGGGGGATGCGCGGTTTCACTCTATTTTATTATGTTTGTTTATTTTATTGATTTAATTTAATGAGGGTTTCTGATTTATTTGTTATTGTTTATTTGTTATTATTTATTTCCGATTTCCCGATTTTCCGCACATAATTATGAAGAAAGGCAGTGACTGTATTAATGGTGCGGGGGTGTCTCGTGCATATTGGACATTTGGGTGTAATTATCATGTTATTATTATTATTATTATTATTATTATTATTATTTTTATTTTTTTATTTTAAATATCAGGTTTTGGTTAATCTATACTCGTATCCTTACTCACGCCAAGTCAATTTAAATTTTTTACAATCCTCCCACCAACCCCACCGAATTTTACACGCGGTTGTCATTGTCTAGTCTCGCGACCCTTCCCGCGAATTCTTTTAAGGCTGTCCAGAACGCATTCCGGTTAAGCACTTCCCCGACTTCCTCTAGGCTCTTTGTCCATGCCAGACCTAGGATAGCTAGTTTGCTATCAGCCAACCCTCGATTTCCCGCCTCAAGCGGGCAGTCGAAGAGCACGTGCTCTGCGTTTTCCGCGCCCTCGCCGCATTCGCAGCGGTCGCTGTTGGTTAGACCGAACCTTTGTAAATACGCCTTCAGGGCGCCGTGCCCTGTTATCAACTGCACCATTTTGTGATCGAGCTTAACCTCGATCCTACCTCTAGCTTCTAAGCTCGGTATGAATTTGTGGGTCAACCTGCCCGTGACAGCGTTGTTCCACCTCTCTTGCCATTGTTAAATTGATTTTTCGCGCAGCTTTCTTTTAATCAAAGACTTCGGTATTGACCAATGTGATATTCGAAAGTCTCCCGTCGCGGCTTCTTTAGCTAATTCATCAGCACTATCGTTTCCTACGTTACCATTGTGCGACCTGACCCAACAGAACTTTAAACGTCGAAACTCGAGCGCCGTACGCGCTATCCTCCAGACGTCCGCTTGGAACTCTGTCGAGGTGTTCATGTTTGTTAAAGCCGTCAGCGCCGATTTACTATCACTGATTATATAATACTCGTCTCTGCCCGTATGGTTTATTACGTAATCGATAGCCTCTCGTATGGCTACCAATTCGCACTGGAAGATAGTGCACCAGTTCGCGAGTTTGGTTTGAAACCGAAACACCTCCCTTTCCTGCTTATACACGACAAACGCCGCGCCTGCTTGCCCATCGTCCATACGTGAACCGTCCGTATAAATTTTGATACCCATCGCGTCCAACTTCCAAAATGTGGGACCAGAACATGACCCTTGCGGGCATCCCCTTTCAACCTCACGCGACAGAACTTCACCCGGAATTTCAACCTGTGGCAATCGCC
This sequence comes from Platerodrilus igneus, assembly GCA_036346225.1. NCBI lineage: Eukaryota > Metazoa > Arthropoda > Insecta > Coleoptera > Lycidae > Platerodrilus > Platerodrilus igneus. The sequence continues at coordinate 14,009,770 of JARFIW010000791.1, forward strand.
CCGAGAAATAGCTCTTGACCAAAGACATCAAGTTTCGCGGACAACCCCTACGATCTAACTCGCAAACGATTAATGGCCACCAGGCAGCATCAAATGCTCCTGAAATGTCCAAAGCAACAACGACACAGTACTCTTTAGCATATCTTGCCTGCTTAATTTCCCCGACAACGAACTCTAACGCGTCGATAGTCGACTTGCCCTCCACGAAACCAAACTGTCGGTTATTAAAACCGCCGCTGTCTCGCACTAGGTGCTCAACACGCGTAGTCATAACGCGATCTAAAACTTTCCCCAGCACCGGTAGCAAGCTAATTGGACGATAGCTGCCCGGATCTGACGCATCCGTCTTTTTAGGTTTGGGTATAAATTTCACATTCTGGATTTTCCAACAACGCGGAAAAACGCCCCTTTCTAAACAAAGATTAAACAACCCAACAAAGATACACGGGGCTAACAGGCACGCCTGCAGAGCTGCGTTTGAGGTGATTCTATCATGCCCCGGTGCCTTCTTAGGGTTCATCCTCCTAAAAGCCCTGACGACCTCGTGAACTAGGATTGCCTTATCGGCATCTGATCCTTGCGCCTCTGCAGTTTCCCGATGTACTAAATCGTGCGACCCTTCATCCCCCTCGGGATTATCGGATGGGAAAAATTTCTCTAGTAAATATTCCGCCGTGGTTTTAAAACATTCCGTGTATTCGCCATTTGTTTTCTTTATATTAGTGAGCGCGATTTTTTGTTGTTTTCCTCTAATTACGCGGTATGCGGTTCCCCAGGGTTCTTTCTGTGAGTTTTGCGTGCAGAATTCTTTAAATTTATTCGTTCGCGTTTCTTCTATTAATATTTTATATTCGCGGTAACTTTGATTATATTCTATTCTCCGTTGTTCTCTTATATCTCCCGAGGCGCGTTGATAGCGGCGCCTTAGGTTACGCGTTTCTGCCCGCTTGGTGGTTAGTTCCCGGGTCCACCAGGGTACGCTGTCTTTAAATGTTTTCTTTTGCGGCATGGAATACGACGACGCGTCTACCACCGCGTCGTTCAATTTTTTCGCGAGTGTTTCTACTTCGTCTGCCTCTCGGCAGTTAAATAGCTCATTTTCGAGCGCAGGGATACTTTCGCCAAATTTTTCTTTAAACCGCTCCCAATTTGCTTTTTTATTACAGAACCGCGGAAATATAGTTAGCTGCTCGTTTGCGCTTGTTTTGGTTTCAACGTCCCATGTTATTAATTTATGGTCAGAGAGCGTTTCCTCGTCCGACCTTAGTTTCCAATTACAAATCGTTTCTAACATTTCGTGCGAGACTGCAGAAATATTAATCTGATACTGCTTAATTTTCTTAAAAATAAACAATTGAGTTATAAATTGCAGCATATCTCCAGCAAAATGATAATAACAATGGATACAAATTTGGAGTCTGAAAAACACATCCCTACTTTTATTATTTAAAGTAAACATAAATATTAAATAAATACAATTTTTTACATTAATTTTATTCTATTGTGTAGGAGAAAAGTACATTTTTAAAAGAGCAACAAAATGTTTAACAAAAGTTAATAAGAGTTTTCAAATATTTAAAACTGTCAGGGTGATTTCCTTTGATTTATTGAAATAGAGTCAATATGGTGTAACATTTTCTTTAGTTCTAAACAGACGATTTGTAAATTATACTAATTCTAACAAAACTTTTAAAATATTTATTAGTTATTAATAAAAACGTATAATATAACTTAAGAATGATAAATACAAAACTTAACTAATTAACAACTATTTATCTACATCAGAATGAAAAACACAGCCAAACATACTTAATGACTACAAACTATAAAATCTAAATAAATTACCCACTATCTAAGGTGTGATCAAGTATTTAATAGAACTCGTTGTGATGTTCCTTAGAAATACGTATAATCACATTTCATTTGAATATCTGTATTAGTAAAATCCACCAATAAGATTAAGTTATTTTCTTTAAGAAATATAATTTTCAGCTTACTATAATTTTGATCTACGGTAAAATTATTTTGTAGCATCCATATTCAAAAGTTGTCAAATTCGTATACCAGTTTTTAAAGGTTAGAGATGCTATTGTCATTGTAATTAGTACAGTAATAATTCAGTTGTTTTAAGTATCTAGGAATTATGCTGGCGCCAGATGATCTCATTGTCTGAGTGCAAAGACAGGTTGTATACATTTTTTGTGCTAACTCAAATAAATAAAAAGTCCCTCTTTCTGAGTAGGTCCACGTTACGTAAATTTAAGTAGATATATAGGTTAGATAGGGGAAAACGACGCGAGATATGTTTATTTTGTATGATTAATTCATCTGTCTGAAGTTTGCCGAAGATGCCTCAAACGATTTAAAAGGGTAAATCTATTTTTCACAGAGCACTTCGTACATAGCATTCAAACTATCAACATGCCGCTTTGGTAGGTCAATTACCTTGACTAGAGGTTATCGAACAAGGTTGACTAGTCGAAGTATGTTTGAGTAATTTCCTGACAAGTGGGTCAGTTTTAATTTTAGGGACACATTGGTTCCCAAATCGACAACTCTTGTGTTGGAAATAACCATGTTGTGTAGGGCGAAGTCAATAGCAGCGTTTGCGAATCGATAAATCAGTCACCCATCAGGTACCGTAATAGAAGAAAAACTTCTGAAACTATACCAGAGTGAAGCTTTGTAACTAAATAAGCAATCATAATTTAACGCATGAACTGATAGAACGTACCTACAGTACGTTTGCGTTTAGATTAAGCTTGTAGTTAAGTAGATTTGATTTTAATACTTGTCTAAGACTGTATTATGTATTCGTAATGAAAACGTGAATGTGATATAGAGTTAGAAACAAGTTATATATAATTGCATAAAGACGTGTATATTTGGTTTTCTTCCATTATTGCAGCAGTATAGTTATAGTTTTGCTGTAATAAATTGTTTTAAGCTAGAATCATTCTCTTGATCTCGAATTTTAGCAACCTGTTGTTATTGTTTCTTGGACATTTCCCTAGCAACCCTGCGAGATTAGGTGGCGTCCAAGATATTTCCTGATCAAGACCATATTTCATACCCCATAGCATTCTGGAACCCTCTTGAAACACATACATTACATGTGATTTTCCAATGCTCCACCCGAAGGTACTACATTGGCCAGGAAGCGAGTTTTTTTTACCTGGAAAATTTTGAATTTTGCCGAATCCTTGCTGTTCCAAGCAAGGTAGGGATCTTTAACGTGCGTGACAACACTCACACACGGGACCTCCATTTTTGCGAAAAATGCTCGCCTAACATTTTTCAAGCGGACCGTGTCGGGATTCGAACCCGGGACCTAGGGCGTAGTAGTCACACACATACCACTACGCCACGAAGCCGCCTTGAAACACATACACCACCTATTCAACTGAGTTAGTCGGCAAAGCTTTGTTAGTACAGGCAAGGTTTATGGTATTTTATTAAAATGGAATTTTTAACAGAGTACTTCACCGAATTTTTTGTGAATTACCGGCTAGATATTCTGCGGACAAAATTGGATGTAACAACTGGCTCGTCAACGTGAAGACTTTGTTTGTTTTGGGCTTCCTTGTTAGCTGTTTAAATAGTTCACTCATTCTCATCATTTGCAAAAGTTAGTATTTTTGAAATTACTTATACACACACACACACACACACACACACACACACACAGTTGTAGTGTTTAATAAAATAAATATAAGCTTATTGCAATCATTGACACTGTTTAAAAGAAATAAACTCTTATATTTATTTTATGAAACCAGGTGGGGCTTGTATAGTGGTCTAAAATGATTTAAAAGATATTTGTTAGTACTGAGGGTAAACACATTAATTTACCACTCCTATCAATGTTTTCTAAAGTTAAAACACTACAATAAACTAAGGATTGATAAATAATTACTTGTTAAACTAGACTAAGATGCTATTTACTTGTGGTGAAGCGTTTGAGATTTGAAAGAAGCATTTTGGTTAACTGTTCTTCAATAAAACGTTTATCTAATGTAATTCCAACTAAATGTGTTTCAGTTTGTAAAAAAATATCATGTTTGTAACTGTTTGATGGATACTGTAGGTCATTAATTAATTAATGTACCATAATACCTGTAAAAGAATTTATTTTAGCATGTTTAGTTATCATAAAGTAATGGTAAGATTTGTGGAATGTCAACCAATGATAATTAATGTAAGTGACACAAGTATCTGATCCAAAATAAGAGTTATGCAAAATAATAAGGGATAAATGAATGTACTTCTTAGACATTGGTATATAGTAGGCAAGATATAATTTTAGAGGTAATGTGTTTAGAAAAGAAGTTAGTTGATTTTGAATTTTGGTAATGAATAGATGTTTTGCTTAAGGAGCTTGTTGTAAAATATGTAATAGAAAAATAGTATATCTACTTGAAATTTATCTTTTTTTATTTAATCGTCGTGTAACTGGAGCAATATTACAAAGAATTTAATGTTTGTGGAAGAATATAAGTGTATTGTATAATAATTAATAAGGTTTTATACAACCAAGTGCAGTAATGAAGAGTGATTTTAGTTAAAATGAACAGAGGGTCATCGTTAGTATTGGTGAAGAATAGCACCAGCGAGCTTCGAATATTTTGCACTGGTTTCGCAAATTAACAGGACTACGTTTTATCATATGTGGTGGAGTATTACAAGAATACAAATTCATATAGCGGATTCTAAGTATACTGTTGCTGAATTATTGTTTTATTAGTTGTAGAACCTAAAATAGAGTATGTAATAAGAACATAAAACTAAAACCTACTTTCTACAGGTATTAACTGCAAGCGTTTGCAAGACGATTTTGTTTTATCCTGTAACGAGGTCCATGTGAAAACTCAAGCACCTTCGGAGGAATTACAGGTATTTGAAATTAATCCTTGTATTTGCACCATTTTAAGATATTTGTTAGTAATTTGAATATTAAACGTTTATCTAAATTATATATTTGTGCGTATATTTATCAATCTTTGAAAATAATAACGCCACATCTGCACTGCGAGAGGTTAAGTGGTTTCAACCATAGGTTAAATAAAGTTAGAATAAATATGCCACTTTCTGCATAACAACTGTTGGCAAGTTAGCGTCAACTATTGAAATGTGGTAAAACTAAACGCCGTTAAAATCTGTTACCAAGGTTTGCGACTTCTCTGTTCAAAAGGTTGAGAACCAGACTCTGAAGATTTTAAATAAAACTAAAAATTCCAATTATAAAAAATAATTCTGTCTGGTATCAGGTAAGCGTTCTACAAGCATAATAGATAAAAATAAATTTGTTCATTGTTTTATATAGAGAACAATAAACAAATTAGGTCATTTTTGTCTACTATATAGGTACTTGTACAACACTTACCTGATTTCAGGCAAAGTTATTTTCTATAAGCTAGAGGACCACGTCTCGGACAGCCAACTTCTTCATCAATATTGGCTGTAGTATTTTCTTTGAAAGTCTGCTGATGTTGTAGTCAGTAATTGGCGATGTGCATTATTTTTCACCTTGGATGAATTCAATTTTTTATTAAATGTTATTAAAGAGCAACTGCAAAAATGCAACTAAAAGAACGCTAAAAAGTTAGGTTAGCAACAATCAACAAAACCTCGCAAATATTAAGCAATATAATAAAGTCGCCCATGAAAATAGATCTACAGAGCCATCTGTAGAGATGTGATAAAACTAAAACACACCAACAGCCGATCCATTTACAGTGCCTACACTCTGGGTTTTAACTAGACGACGCTTTATGTGAAAGTGCTTAATGTACCTGTAAGATGACAAGAACCCATGTTTTCTTACAGAGTAGAAATATCTAGATATAATAATCCCTGAGTGAGTTTCAAAAGCCGTGGCATAAATAGACAAAATTTTTTCTTTATTTAATTTTACAGAACTACAAACATTAGTAGAGTATTTTTCAGCGTGGTTAAATATATGTATGTAAGTCAGGTTGCGGTACTATCAGGAAAGATTTGCCGCCGTTTCGAACTATTTTAAAAGGTCGACACTTTTATCTATGCAATCATTTATTTTTTAACTCTTAGATTTAAATAAATTTTATCTGATTCTTCAGTCCACAATAATATATATATATATATATATATATATATATATATGTAGTGGTTTTAAAGGGCTAAATTTAAGTATAAACAAGGCAATTTCAAACACCTTGTATAGAGGAAACAACCAAAATTTACGTGCGAAATTTATTTCATTTAGTGAATTTAAAGTAACAAGTATTAACAAAGATTTAAAAGTGGTGATTAAAATTTAGTTAGGTTCGTAAAGAAAATAAATTGTAGAAGCCAATGCAAATTACTAGTTAATTTAATGGAGTTTAATTGAAAGGGTTATTACGTCTAATACGCATAAGAGCTTGAAAAATCGATAATACTAAGGTGAAACGCCTTACTAACAAACGAACAGCCGTTGAATATAAAATACCTTGAAACGTAAAACTCCTAGAAATGTTGTTTTAAAACGTTTGTTAACTGAACACCTGCATGTTTTCGAAATGTCATGTTCCCCTTATTTGTGTAGATAAAAGACAGAATTCGAGGTATATCGCGTAAACGGTCGGACGGTTCGCATAAAAGCTAACTAAAAGTTTCCTTAAAGCGCAGAAGGGATGGACAATCAAGGATAGGCTTCGGAATGAGACAGGCATAATAGCAGTTCATTTCAAAACGCACGTATTCAGTCCACATGGGTTAGATAGAACGCGGACAGCAATATCGATTTTCTACCACTCAAACAAGGTTAGAAGGAAACAGAGTATGCATAAGAGAGGAATAGCGTTAATACAGGCGGGGTTTCAAGACGTCACTAAATATCTCATTGGTCGATATAGTTAGTTGTACAACAGACAAACACGGGAAAATTTGAATGCAGGTTTTTCAGAAAATATAATAACGACGAGCTAAATTTCGAAGATTTCGAAAAACGGTTGAACCAAAATTTGAGGAAGTTTTATTTTAAATGAAGTATTTCGCGGGAAGAGTGACCGAGAGGTGGCATTTCGAAGTGTATAAATACTCCAAGAAAATTAGCATCGCTCGCTTTTAACTTTGCTCTTAGTATTTTCATCGCTTCAGACTACGGACAGAAATTTACCACGAGCTTGTAAGTATATAAAAATATTTTAAATTAAATAGTACAGTGTTGGCCTCATAATTTGATACGCGGATAGTGACGAATCTAAATTTTATTGAGTTGCAACATATATTTTTAACAAGCTCGTAAAGTGACGTAATGTAACGTAAATTAAATTAAGCAATTATAAAAGAAGTGTAATATACTGGGATTTGGATTTGGATGCATCGTAAATGCAGAGCATGCAGCACAACTTGGAGGGTGTTCATCTACAAATAGCTGGCGGCGGCGAGCAGAGCAGAACCACGAAACCGAGGGTGCAGGAACTTGACGGCATCATCAACGGAGTAGGGATCTTCAAGAAATTCCAGGTAACGCTTTAGAATTTGTTGTCTGTATAAACTATAAAAATTATTGTGATGTGTGAGAGTGAACTATGAAGGTATTTTGCATTATTTTGCGTATTGAAAATAATACGTATAACTAATTTTTATTGTGGTATTTAAATATAAATCTAAAGGTGTATATAAGGCTTATTAACGTTCCTCAGGAATTAAAATTTTTTTTATTGTTAAGAGTACATGGGTTTGTTTTTTTTTGCAGTAAGCGTATGCTAAGTAAAAAGCATACATTAATCATATTCATAAACAACTGGGTTATCATGAGCTCACCATACTCCAGAGCGTCCTAATTAAAACTAATTATAAATAAAGAAAGAAAAATAAGGTATTATTCAGGGCCCATTTACTCCGGTTACATTCAATGTGTTTGATATTGCAAGTTAAAATCCTGGACTTTACAAAGATAGAATTTATTGAGGTGTAACTTGAGCACTAAAATGTAGATAATCTTGAATTTTTATTTGTAAATAGTGGTAAATAAATATTGTATGATTGTTGTATTATTTTGTGGTTTTATTGAAAGTGTGCGCGAACGATAACGAGTATGATAGTGAATCTAGGTATCCAAGAGGAGGCCCAACTGAGCTAGCCAGAGAGCGGTTGAAGTAATAAAGTGATGAAGCAGAAATCTGGGTAAAAAAATTAATTTTTGAAAAACTTTTCTATTGTGTGCAATCTTCGATTTTGGTAAATTAATAAAATTTTCAAATATTTTGTTACTGAGGCTCGAGTTAGAGAGGTTACACGGCAATATATATATATATATATATATATATATATATATATATATATATATTGTAGTGGTTTTAAAGGGTTAAATGTAAATATAAACAAAGCAATTCCAAAACACCCTGTATAAAGGAAACAACCAAAATTTACGTGCGAAATTTATCTCATTTTATGCAATTTAAAGTATCAAGTATTAACATTATTTTATAAGCAGGGATTAAGAATTTAATAGGTGCATAAAGAAAATAAATTGCATAAGCCAATGGAAATAATTATTTAATTTAATTGAGTTGAATTCAAAAGAATATAACGTTTAAAACACATAAGAGCGTGTAAAAATCGATAATACCAAAATGAAACGCTTTACTATATGAAATACTTTGAAAAGCAAAATTTTAGAAATGTTATTTAAAACGTCGGTTAATTTGAACACTTGCATGTTTTCTAAATGTCAGCTTCTCTTTATTTTGTGTAGATAAAACCCAAGATTCTAGGTATATTGTACAAACGGTCGGATGTTTTGGCATTAAACGCTAATAAGGGGTTATTTAAAGCACGTATGCAAGTCCACGTGGGGTTAGATAGCAGATGGACATGAATATCGATTTCTACCACTTAAACAAGGTTAGAAGGAAACGTAGAATATGCATAAGAAAGGGACAGCGTTAATATAGGCAGGATTTTTAAGACATCAATGCATAGACTATTGGTCGATATCGTTAGTTGTACATCAGACAAACACGGGAATATTGAATGTTAATTTTTCAGAAAATATCGTAACGACGCGCTAAATTTCGGGGATTTAAAAGACGGTTAAACCCAAAATTTTAAGAATTATTATTGTAAATGAAGGATTTCGCGTGAAATGCGGCCGAGAGGTGGTATCGTAAATTGTATAAATACTTTTTGAAAATATAATAAAAGCCCTTAGTATTTTGATCGCTTGAGACTACGTACCGAAAGTTACCAAGAGCTTGTAAGAATAGAAAATTATTTTAAATTAAATAGTACGGTGCTAACCTCATAATTTGTACGCGGATAGTGCCGAGTCTAAATTTTATTGAGGTGCCACATTTATTTTTTTAACAAGCTCGTATAGTGACGTTATGTAGCGTGAATTAATCTAAATTAAAATAAAAGAAGTGTAATTTTTGGATTTGGAGTTGGATGTATCGTGTATGAACAGCATTGCAGCACAACTTAAAGGGTATTCAACTACTAATATCTGGAGGCGGGAGCAGAGCAGTACCACGAAACAACTTAATGGCATCATCGTCAACGGAGCAGGGATCTTCAAGAAATTCCAGGTAACGCTTTAGAATTTGTTGTTGTTGATAAACTATGAAGGTTATTGTGATGGGTGAGAGTGGACTATGATGGTATTTTACATTATTTGGCGTATTGAACATAACACGTATAACTTACTTTTATTGTGGTATTTAAATAAAAATATAAAGGTGTATATAAAGCTGATTAACATTCCTCAGGAATTTAAGTATTTTTTTTTGTTATGAGTACATGGGTTTTTGTTGTGTTTGTAATAAGAATATGCCAAGTAAAGAGCATACATTAATCATAATTAACTGGGTTATCATGAGCTCACCATACTCCAGAGTTTCCTAATTGAAATTAATAATAAATAAAGAAAGAAAGATAAGGTATTATTCAGGGCTCATTTACTCAGGTTACAATCAATGTGTTTGATATTGCTAGTTAAAATTCTGGACTTTACAAAATAGAATTTAAAGGTGTAACTTAACCACTGAGATGTAAATAATTTTGAAGTTTTATTTGTAAATAGTGGAAAATAGATATTGTGTGATTGTTGCATTATTTTGTGATTTTATTGAGAGTGTGCGTGAACGATAGAGAGTATGAGAGTGAATCTAGGTATACAAGAGGAGGCACAACTGAGCTAGCCTGGGAAGCAGTTGAAGAAAGTAATTCAACCGAGGAAGCTGGAATCGGGGTAAGAAATTAATGTTTTTGTGAAAATTTTACTATTGTATGCAAATTTTCGATTTGTTATAAAATTGATAATTAGAGGAGCACGATTTTTAATCCCAGATCTACGGCAATATATATATATATATATATATATATATATATATAACATTTTAGCTTAAGATAATCTTGTTTATTGGTATGAAGAAAAGTTAAACTTTAAAGCAACGATACAATTATTAAATTTAGTGATAAAATCTTTTTATATTAGTAATAATTTATGTATGATTTGCAAATTCCCAATACAAGCACTGATAATTTAAATGTGTCGCAGATAAGAAAGGCATTTGCAATAATAAATAAGGATATCGATGAAGATTTGGTTACCCAATTGAATTTAAGGATGACGTTTTAGCCATTAAAGACTTGTTAGAAATATTTGAAGACTCTTTACAAAATTTTAATGAAAAGAATATCGACTTGCGTAAATCCAAAATTGAAACAAAATTTGCACACACCTTTTATAGATTAAATAATTCAATGCCGGAGGATAATAAATACGAAAAGGTAAAAGATGACTTACAAGAGCCGTCATTTAAATTAATTAATTCCTATAAACAAATTGAACGAGAAATTTTAATTGTCAAAAGTATTACTTCACAAAAAGAAAAATCTGCTGCTAACCCCAATTTAGGAGCAGTTTTTAAAGAATAACTTCAATTAGAACCTTCTACTAGTGCTAGGAACGAACAACCACCAATAGAAATATAAAAATTAGATATAATTACACAAATTAGGATACTTCTAATAATTCTCAATTTAATAAGTCAGTAATTTATAAAGTTGGTCCAGTGGGTAAATAAATTTGAAATTTTCAGGAATCGCGTCATCAAACGCTTTCTTAGAACGTATACAAAAACTTAAAGTCGCTAGAAATATGAATGATATAATTCTAATAATCATTTAAACTATACAAACCTGCACTCCACAAGGTCATGTAACATCTCAACCATGCGATTTAAAAATTTGATTCAGGAAAAAGAACACATTTAAAAAGAACCAAGCAATGTTGGACACCATTTTCAAACATGTTCCACAGAATTAAAGATCTTATGTCACTGTAAATATTCTAGTTATTGATTTTCTTACTCTTTTAGGCTTTTGTGCGAGTAATACAATTTTAGGTCAAAGGAGTTAGGGAATATTTTCACATTTGGGTATAAAAATTCAAATACAAAATTCTCCTAATTGTGAAATTGCAAATGGACAAACTACAATTTATAGGAACAATGACTTCATCAATCTGATTAAAGAAAATGGCAGTAGTTTTAAATTTTTAGTAGTACTTAATGTAGCTCAAATTTTGGTTTTGGGTATTGATTTTTGGTCATTCATAAGAATTGTACCAGATGTTTTTAAAGGTGAATTCACTTTTACTAAATTAGATTCAATAGAAACTTTGTTTCTAATATTAATTCTACATTAGGTTTGAATTCTGAGCATAGGTAAATATATTGAAAATTTGTCAGAATTAGGTGTCGCTTTTTTAGTTAAACATACGCTTAAAGTACAAGAGATCTGATTAAACAATGATATTATAGAGTAACTCCTGCTGTACAACAACATATCGGTAGAGAGTTAGATAAACTTCATAAGTTAGGTGTTGTGCGTAAAAGCACTGGTCCTTGGCGTAATCCTATATTACTGGTCAACAAAAAAGACAAGTATAGATTTGTCGATTTTTGAAAACTGACAATGTCGTTGAGGAAGATGCATACCCTATCCCTTATGTATCTTCAATCTTGGATAACCTCAAGATACCAAATTTATTTCCACTTTAGATATTAAATCCACACACTTTCAGATTAGCTGGGAAAAAAATTCTTCTCAACATACAGCTTTCATGATCCCAAATTGTGGTTAATTCAAATTTACCAGATTATCAATGGGGTTGCATAATTCACCTTCTACATGGCAAAGATTCATGTATCATCTTCTAGGTCCAGAACTAGAGCCTATGTATTTTGTTAATTTGACAATATCAATATAAGTGCAGATTCATTTGAAAAATATTGAAATTTTGAAAGAGGTTTTTAAACGCTCATTAGAAGCTGTCGTCACCCTTAGTAATAGTAACGAAGAAATCTAATTATTTGGAGTATGTTGTTAGTGAAAATGGTCTTTTGGTAAACCCTGATAAGGTTCATGCAATTTTAGGTATACCGACATCAAAATAGTTAAAGAAGTTTGTAGAATAATTGGTATGGCATCACGGTATAGACGTTTTATAAATCAATATAGTGCTATTATCGTCACTTTAACAACCTTGTTAAGAAAAAATAAGAAATATGTGTGGGATGAACTGTGCGAAACAGCTTTTGCCACAATTAAAGATGTCTAGCTTCTGCATCAATTTCATCATGTCCTAGATTTGATTTACCTTTTACAATTGACTCTGATGGTAAAGAGTATGATATCTCGGTTATCTTAACTTAAATGATTAATGATGAAGAACATGATATTTGTTCTATTCCTCGATCCTTGACTCATAGCGACCGATAATTTTTTGTTACTGCAAGGGAATGCTTGGCAGTATTATTTAGTATAGGGAAATTATGCCCGTATGTGGAAGGAACACATTTTACAGTTGTTACCTATCGCCATTTCTTGCTCGAGTTTAATAGTTTACTACATCCTTCAGATAGTTTGTGTTGTTGGGCTATTAAATTACAACAAGTTGATTTCAATGTTATCCATAGAAAAGGAAAAGAACATATAATTTCTGATATCTTATCTAGAGCCGTTCCAGTTTTAGAATCAGCACAAGTAACTTCACCAACAGAATCTTTACAATCTGTTTCTTCACTACCTATTCCAAATTCAAGTGAAATTTCTTTATTAACTATCGATGCAGTAGATACAAACTCTGTTAAAATTGATAATAATCCTGATTCTAAGGAAAATTCCTCTGAAATTCCTTTATCTAAACCAGATGCTTGGTATGCTTGAATGTTATCTAATGTTAGGAAATTCTCAGAAATTTAGTATGTGTAAAATGGAAGAAGGAAAGTTATTGAAACAAAACCCAGGTAGATTTCTAAATTAAACAGCACACTATGCCTAAAAAGAAGTTATTCCTAGATCTGATCAAAAGAAATTGTGAAATGTTATCATGATAAACCTACATTTTGGAATTAAGAAAATTTACGAAAGAATTGCACATAAATATTTTTGGCCGCAACTCTGAGCAGACGTTGCTAGATTGGAGATGTAAAACTTGTTTGTCTCAAAAACCAGAATAGAAATTACCAATTGGAAAAATGCTTGTCAACCTGTTGTATCAAAACCCAGGCAAATGATCTCTGTTGATTTAGTAGGGTTCCTGCCAAAGTCCACATAAGATGATACTTATGTTTTATCTGTTCTTCATACTTTCAATAAATTTCTATTGTTTTTCCCTAAAATGCAACAAACATTGAGCAGTCTGTGATTTAGTTATTTAATGCACCACAGTACGTTATAGTAGATAATGGCGTTCAATACCGTAGCCATATTTTCAAAAACATCATGTCCAAGTACAATTCAAAAATTATTTTCACTGGGTGCTATTACCTACAAGCTTTGCCAGTCGAAAGGATGAACTGAGAACTCAAGACTGCTTGCTTCTTATGTAACTGAGAATCACAAGTCATGGGATAGCTATTTACCGATGGTCGGTTGTGCTGCTGTGTGCACGGTGGTGCATAAGTTATCGATATGACTCCGTGTTTTGCTAACTTTGGAAGGGAGACAGTTATTGACGGTCCTTCTTTTGGAAAGACGAAGGATACTGAAAATTTACAAGTCTTATTCTTTGAAAGTAGAAATAGTTTAAAAGACAGGATGTCGGATTTGATAAAGTTTATAAAGATATAGATACGAAGCTAGACCATGGTTGTCAAAAAGTAAAAATTAATTGTGACTTACGTAGACGAGAGGTATAATTACAAGTTGGAGATTCAGTTTGGCGTAGGAACTTTATTCTGTCAGATGCAAGAAAATGTTTCAATGCTAAATCAACACCAAAATTTAAAAAACCATATTTATTAAAAAGAAAATTTCAACTAATGATTACGAATTAACAAATGAAACACGGCAAAGATTTGAAATTGAATCTTGTTGAGTAGCCTAACCTCTCCTGTTCACTTATCTCTCATGACTAAAAATTTTTTATCTTGTATAATGCATGTTTGATTGAATTCATTTAAATTTTGTATACTTTTCATCAACATTTTACACCAATTTTGACATATTTTCTTCTTCTCTCTTGGGAGTGCTTTCGGTTTCAGGTCAGGAGGTACCAATCCTTAATGTATTGAGGACGTGAAAAATGTCCTTTTCTTTTCTCACACACTAAAAGCGCCTGCTTTTAGTGGTACTGTTCCTGTAACCTGCTTTCATCTCACCCTTGAGATAATGCGTTGTTTCCTTTTTGGTTGGCCATGATGGTTGTGTCCCGTCATCCTGTCGGTTTGTCCTTGAAAGAATAAATAGAACTTCCCCAGGTAATCAGCTAGGCATAATATTGTTCTTTTCTAAGCTGATCCGTGCATCTTTTATCTTTTACCTTTGCACACCCTTTTCTTAGTAAATAATCATTTTCCTACATCCTTACTTTTATATTTATCAAATGGGTCTCTCACCAGCTCAAGTCATGAAGTATACAAGCTGGAGTGGTATTAATAGCGGAGTGGCACTCTAGATTGTGCACTTGAACCATGCCGGTATCCACTGTATATATATATATATATATATATATATATATATTTGTTATATATTTCTGGACGTTGTAATGTATAAATTAAGACCAAATAATCTTTTTTGGGTTTTATTTCGTCAAAATTTGAAGTTTACAAAAATGTCATTTGTAAATAACTGACGTTTCGGGAAATATGTTCCCTTAGACTTAGTTCTAAAATTAGAGTAAAAAGTTTACATATTTGGAGATGATTCAAATTTACTTACATTGACTTGACCGAAAACTAATTAAAAATACTTATTTGTATGATGTGCATTCATCTGTGTAGTACAATTTGAATAAACACATTTTAGAATTAAACAATTTTAAAAGCTTACTATAAATAAAAACATTAACAATATAAAAACTGCAATCATTAAAATTAATTTTTGAAAACAGTATACCTAATAAGTTAATTGGTAGTAAAAGTCAATGTAGTGGAATGTGTAGTGGTATAAATCTATTACAGTTAGATTAAGACGTGCTGTTTATTTGCTTAATTGAAAGAATATAGAAAAGCATAATTTTTATCAAGGTTTTCTATATCGTTTTTGTAATTTATTGTGTTCGTATGTTTCTGAATGTGGTAGCTTTCTAAGAAGAGTCTCTTTTTATAGGTTTCTTCTGTCTCTAATATTATGGTATTTTCATAGTCTGCCTTGTGGTGATGTTCATTTAAATGCATGGCAAGAGCGCAAGATTTTTTATTTAATTTGTGATCGCTTCTGTGTTGAGTGATTCTGTTTCTGAACCACTGTTTGGACTGCCCTATGTAACTTTTCCCACAACTGCATGGAATGCTGTATACTATGTTGTTCTGTAGTGGTTTTGGGGTTTTGTCTTTGGTCATGGTGAAGATACTATGGATGCCATTTATGTATTTGGTAGATATATTTAATTGTGGAGTTAACAATATTTTGATTAGAGACGGTGTTAGATGTGGTATAAATGGGAGTGTTTTATATATGTTTGGTTGATCTCGTTTAGTTTGTGATGGTCCGTGTTTTGTTTGGAAAATTAATTTATTGGTTAGAGGTTTAGGATATCCATTATTGAGAAGAATTTGTTGAAGATCTTTAAGATTCGTTTCTAAGAAACGTGGATGACAAATTTTAATGATTCTGTGCTTTAGTGTTAATACCGTATTAATTTTATGTTTGAAAGAATGATTGGAGTTAAAGTTTAAATAACGGCCTGAGTTTGTAGGTTTTTTTTATAGAAATCAAATATGAGCCTGTTGTTCGAATCTCTAATGACCGTTGTATCTAAGAAATTTAGTCTTTTGTTGATTTCAATTTCTGTGGTAAACTGAAGTTTGGTGTGGAAATTATTAAATGCTGTACATGTTTCTTCAACTTTATTTTTTGGGACAGAACAAATGATGTCATCAACATATTTTACAATAAATTCTAGTTTGAATGATAACTGAGATTTTGCCGTATCAATCAACTTATCCATTATCATTTAAGCGAGAATAGGAGATATTGGAGACCCCATGGGTGTGCCGGATATTTGCTGATAGAATATATTCTGAAATGTGAAGTATGTGTTGTTAATTACTAAATTTAGGCTTACAATAAACAAATCATGTGAAAAAGTACAGTATTTTTTATTGACACTCCATTTTTCTTTAATAATGTTGATAACTAATTCGGTAGGTATATTTGTGAATAGGGCTTTGACATCTAATGACATTAAAATATGTTCCTTTGGAATTAGATAATAGTTAAATCTTTCAACAAATGTGAACGAGTCTTTAATACTATAACTCGTTTCGATAGGAAAAGCTACGCTCAGAATTTTTGACAGAAATAGAGCTAACTTGTATGTAGGTGTCATAATGGATGCAATTATTGGTCTAAGTGACAGTTAGGGTTTATGGATTTTCGGAAGTCCGTAGTATTTTCCCGGAATAGAGTTGTTTTGACTAATATCTTTCTTTTGTTTTTCTGTAATAATTTGTTTTTTCATTAGTATATTAAGGTGGTCGTTTACTTTCTTTTGTATTGTAAATGTCGGATCTGTGTTTAATTTTTTGTAGATTGTTCTGCCATTTAATAGTTCTTCTGAATTTATTGTACTAGTTTCGGTTCATAGCTACGGTGACCGCGCCTTTATCGGCATTTGTAACTATTAATTCCGGATGTTTTTTTATAAATATGTATGTTTTGCATTTTAGTTTGTGGATTTTATCAATCTTTGAATTATTAGGATTTAATAAAAATGTGTAATTATATTAGTTACTCGTGCCCTAAGAGTATTTTTATTGCTCTCTTCATGTGCTTCTAGAATGTTTTCTACATCAGCTAATAGTTTACCGAGGTGAAGATCTCTTGTAGTTGTATATAAATTGAATTTCGGTCCCATAGATAAAAAATCACTAACATCAGATGGTATTGTTACATCTGAATTATTTACTATCCATTTAGAATTATCTAGAATTTACTACTAATTTACTAATTTACTACCAATTAACTTATTAGGTATACTGTTTTCAAAAATTAATTTTAATGATTGCTGTTTTTATATTGTTAATGTTTTTATTTATAGTAAGCTTTTAAAATTGTTTAATTCTTAAATGTGTTTATTCAAATTGTACTACACAGATGAATGCACATCATACAAATAAGTATTTTTAATTAGTTTTCGGTCAAGTCAATGTAAGTCAATTTGAATCATCTCCAAATATGTAAACTTTTTACTCTAATTTTAGAACTAAGTCTAAGGGAACATATTTCCCGAAACGTCAGTTATTTACAAATGACATTTTTGTAAACTTCAAATTTGGATGAAATAAAACCCATCATCATTTTGTTTTCGACCTTACTTAAGGTCGGTTTGACGCAGCTCTAACTTCTTTTCTATTCTGTGCTAATCTAAAAAGCTCTACATACCCTTCACAACCTAAATTTATAATAATTTGACTAATATAGTTTGGTCTAGGTCTTCCTATATCCTTCTATCTTTTTCCTATCCAGCTGACTCTACATAGATATTAGCAACCTGATGGTTGTTAAAGAACTCCAACATGTTTACATGATTCCCATTTATAAAGAAATATTACCTGGTTATCCGCTTCAAAAAAGAAAAAGTGTTAAATTATATGTTATGGTAAGGCTTAAGCAACGAATCGCTGCCAACATGCCAGACCGCTACCTAATTGTGAGTTATGTCATGGTGACGTTTATTAAATTATATGTTATGGTAAGGCTTAAGCAACGAAATGCTACCCACATGCCAGACCGCTAACTAATTGTGAGTTATGTCCTGGTGACATTTAGTTAACTGATTTTTATTTTTTTTTGTTTGACGCAGCTCTAAATTCTTTTCTATTATATAAATAAAACCCAAAAAAGATTATTTGGTTTTAATTTATATATATATATATATATATATATATATATATATATATATAAAAACATCTTTTGAGATAGTAGGAAACTTTTCTGTTTGTTCATTCTCTGTATTATAAGAGTGTAGACATTCTGATTATGACTTCTACCAATTTTTTTTCTTTTTGGACGTGTGGTATGCGGAGGTACCCTCGCGCTCATTTATTAATTTATTCAATTAATAATTTTGATTTGTTAATTTATTAATCGCCTTAGTCCTTTAGGCTAGTAGTAATTTTCGGGATAATTTTACAAATTTATAATTTATTCTAGTAGTCATTTTTAGTCCCGTGAGTCTTCCAATAGTCCAAGGAATAATAATATAACTAAGTTTAGGGGAATAATTTTGTAAATAATACTTTAAGAGTTTTACGGCAATTGCTTTATTTTTTGGATTGACCTTGAAGAGGGCTGTGTAACGTTTTTTTTGCTATATGACAATTTTTTTTTTCGGAACAATATAGAGGTATTAAGGCAATAGAAAAAATGAAAAAATTTACCAAGTATATTTATGTGTAAATTTAGATGGATTTTCGAATTCTTAGTAATTCCTTGGTTTCATATAAAAAGCAACATTTGATCTGTTATTTCCCACGTTTGAATCGTCTTTGTAGGTTGGTGTCTCAATCTCCTCACTAAGTCAAGCAGGATGGGCAGTCGATGAAGCGCAAATTTCTTAAAACAATAGATACCTTCGAATCAAGAAATACCTTCGAGACAGCAAACACGCTTTAGCTTACACGTACCTTTGAGTCTACTAGCATCGTTGTTGTCCAAGCATCTTTGGGCCTAAAATTACTTTCCAGCTCGACCATCACGCACTTTGAGATTAATCTGGAGACATTGCCAATTTTCTCCACAAACAAGTAGCTGGAACCTGGGCACAACCAATCTAAGGATAGCAGCCAGCGGCCAGTGGTTAAGGGTGTCATTTTCGCCAAATCCCGGAACGGATTTGTTTTACAAACCCCTCCCCCACAAACGGTTAAGTTTGGAACAGCAAAAACGTCCATAGTTTTAGTCTGTAAGACCCGGTACCCAACTAAATCGACTTTCTGTTGATTAATTAATTTTGTTTCACTACGACCGGTTATTTTTCTTGAAAGTAATATCCTTGTTCAAACTTTGTTATATTAAATGCTCTCACTCATAACTATTTTAAGATACTTGAATTACTCTTTTTGATTAAAATTTATATAACGAAATTTTGTTCAACTAATAATCTCTTTCTATATGACTAAAATATGTGAAATTATTTATTTGGATACAAATTATTTATTGTGAAATAGAAGCATTCTGATTTTTTACTGGTCAATTTTCCAAAAAAGGTTAAACTGAAAACTTTAAAATTATCTACTCCAAAAGGGTTTTTGTGTCTACCCAAAGTGATAATCTTTTATATTTGCTAGGTACAGTGGCATCCAACTTCGATTTATTTTGTCTTCAGTTTAGTAAAGAATATTTCGACCCAGTCCATCTCGAACTCTTCTGTGAGGTAATGGCCAAGTTAACCGTCGGCATAGCAGGTTTTTAATCTTTCCATCTCGTTCGCCTAAAACTTTTAAGTCCCTTTAAAGTTCTGAATTACCACGTCTCACGTGCATTAATAATAATCAAGCCTGCCGCAATTATTTTAAACGTGTTCATTATTATAATTAAAAAGTATAAAACCGTTACACTGGCGCCAGTATCATGAGGCCCGAATTGTTACTCCCTTTAGGAAAGGTTTCAAAACGCGTTCTCAATAAATTAAATAAATAAAAAAACTGTTACAAGATCAATTCAGTGACAAAATCGGAAATAAGCGATCTTTTATGTTTTCAAACTACAAATGATATTTTTAATAATTATATTAATTCGTATAACTCGTTCGTTTATAAATATATACAAAAATGCGTTAAAGTTTTCTTATACAATTTTTTACGTAGATTTAGACGATGCACTTAAATGTTTAATATTTACAACAATTTTGAAATTATAATATAAACTTGTATTTTTTAATGGAAGCCGTAGTTGACTGCTACTTTACTTAAAAGCTGTTTTTGAAAGCTTTACAAAGACAAATAATTTAATATAGTTATTTTTCAATTAGTCGATTTATTACATTTTTGTTATAATAAATTAAATAATTTTGGTAATACATAGTTAACCGCGAAACTAAATTCTACAGTAATCGAAATGCTTGTAAATAGAATTGAATTGGCAATGTCGCTTTTTCTTATGACTTCTAAATAAATGTAAATTGACTTCAAATATTCTACAATGATTTAGATGAATATAAATGATCATGAGATGGTTTTTTTCATAGTTTTAGCTATACGTTTTAACTAGTGCAACGAAGCATTAAATTTCTTTTATTTGTTGTGCTTAAGTGTTTTCTAACAAGCCTTAGTAGCAAATTAGCAATATTAAATTAAAAACAAAATTACAGACAATTCGTTATTTGGGCAGTCAGTTTCAAGCGTTTAAAAATATTAGACACTTTAGAAATTATTTCGCAGTTATCTTGCACATAAAAGACATTTTAAAACTTTCCAAAATCCATACTCATATTAAAAACAAAATAAATTTCAACAATTTAATTGCCCAACCTCAGAACATGTATTATTAACCATGACTGTGTCAATGAATCTAAAACCATTTTTATTTCTTGGACTACGACGGGCCAAGGGTTTTTTACACATCTAAAGTTAATATTCTTAAATAACAATATTTTCAAAAATTTTAAGGCAAAGCATTAGTGGCTCATCTGGGACTAATTGATCACACCTAAGGAACATATTTACAACTTATAAAATTCTCACTACGCTAAATAGAAATACATTGTTGACTCACTTTTTATTCAATATTTGCAAGAGAAATAGATCGGCGGGAACTACAGCTATCAGTTGACAAGCCACCAGCATCATCTAATAAAGGAACTCCAAAAATGCATCCCATCGAGGAGTAATATGGCGAAAATAATGGACCATAATGCTGACCTGGTGGTGCAAAGTAGTGAGGTGGAAATAATCCTTGACGTTGTGCTATTTTCAGTCTTGTTGTTAATTGTTTCTTCCATTTGGTTCTTCTATTTTGGAACCATGTCTTAATTTGTACTTCTGTAAGGTTAAGAGCCTTCGAAAGCTCCATGCGCTTGTTAACGCTTAAATATTTATCAATTTTAAATTCAGTTTCTAGTCTTTCAAGTTGTTTTGCACTATACGCTTGACGGGGTTTTCGATCTAAACCTGGTTTTCTGGAGCGTCTGCTAGTCGATTTTGGAGCTGAAATATAAAAAAATTATTAGTTATGTATGTCATAAATTTGGCATTGTTGTAAATTAATTCTCAATAATAATATCTTGAGTACGAATGGGGAACTGTATTAAGTTTTAAACCCAGACGCTAAATATTAGAATAGTTTAAGTTTAAGCAATACACGGTTAGTCTACAGAGCATGATTCACAAAATCTGCTATGTAAGAAGTGACACAAAGGTTCCTTATATTAGGTTCGTTCATCATCATTTTAGCCTTTCTGAATTTTTTGAATTTTAGATTACACTTCATTTTAACTAAGTTATGTCAGCCCCTGGATAACTACGACAGTTTTTAATTTGGTTTCTAAATCTTTGTCTAACTAAAATATAATCTATTTGATATTTAGCTCTATCACCTGGCGCTTTCCAAGTATATCTTATGCTAACATGTTGTTCGAATAGGGTGTTTAGAGTTACTAATCTATGTTCCTGGCAAAACTCAACTAATCTTTATCCTCTATCATTTCGTCTACCATTCCCAAATTTTCCTACGATTTTTCTCTCACTCCCTTCTCCTGACGCATCAAAATCGCCCATAACTATTAAATTCTCATCTCCCTTTACTTTTCTCACTATAGTATTTATATCCTCGTATACCTTTTCTACTTCCTCATCTTCGTACTGAGTTGTTGGTATGTAAACCTGTACTAAAACAGTGTCTGTGGGTTTCGTATGCAATCTAACCATAATTATTCTATTACTAAATTGTATGTACTCTTTAACTTTAAGTCCTAATCTTTTACCTAACACCGTTCCTACTCCTGCCTGTCCATTAGTTGAAGAAGTTGTAAGTATTCTATAATTATCTTTCCAAAAGTTATTACTATCTGGCCATCTCATCTCACTAATACCTAAAATGTCCAGCTTTCCTTTTCTCATTTCGACTAATAAATTCGTTAACTGACCTACTATAAGTAATGGCCTTACAGTCCAAGTCACTATCACTAAATCGAACTGTTGTTTTAAATTCTTACGATGACGAGCCCCAAGTACTCCCTGCCGGAGATCCGAATGAGGTGGTATTTTACCTCCAGACAATAATTTTACTTGTGAGCTCTCCATCATACACATTTCGTGTTTTAGGCCACGCATACCTGGGAAATATTGTGGTAGGTTCCCATATCTTTCCACAATGCAGTTTTTAAAGATTTTAGCAAAAAGCTGTATCTGTCACGGCCAACCCCCAGCAACCTTGTAAATTATTGAGAATCGTCCGAGACCAACCGACTCTCCTCCAATATCTTTTAGCCAGAAAGACTGCTGCCTTTTGCTACGCCTTTTACGATAAGCAGGCTTACTATAGTAGTATCCTTTGTCCCCTACTATAGGGTGTATGTTCATTCAACATGTTAAATTAGTATTGTAGCAAAGACTACAGTAATATTCATACGGATGTAAATTTTTTTATAAGCGAGATAAGAAGAAAAGTAAAAAATGTTCAGCAGGTTAATGATAATAAAAACAGTCAGACTTAACACAAGACCAACGCACGTTGATGTTCGGGTATACATGCTATTGTGCTTTTTTTTAATATAATGCTTCACGTTTTCGTTTTACTATTTAATTTTAGAAGATTTTTAAAACCCTTTAACATTTTTAATTTAAACTTCACGTGTAAAACCAATGAATACTAGGTTCTCACGTATCTCAGGACATTGACCTACAATTTGTGGTGTATAAACCACAAACATTGTGTTTCTAGTCTACAAAAATGCAGCTCCGTTTACGGTTTTAGCGTGGGAATATGAAAGTTGCGTGGCGTGAACGATATTTGACGAGAACTAAGCCTCCAAAAAGACGGGGGACTTTACTATCGACTATCATCAAATATAGACGTACGAGCGTAAAAGTTCGAGTCGAAGAAGTGCGATTTTTCCTATGTTACTTTCTCCTTTTACCGAAATAAAAAATACCTGTGCTTCGTCGACGAGGACCGATGGATATCGGTCCAAAGAAACAACCGCCAAAGAACTCACACGCCCCTGATTTCTAATGGGTAAGTTTTTGAATTATAATGTGAGTATTTTACTTTCACCGGGGGAATTTAATCTTAGATAAATTTGCACTTATTGTTATTACATTTAAAACGTTACATTTGGGGACTACAACAATGAGGCAGGTTTTTTTTATAAAATTCGTCGTTTTAATAGCTAGCTTTTTCGTACATTAAGTCAATATATATATATATATATATATATATATATATATATAAATTTTCTTTTCTTGGGAAATAGGTCATTTATTAAAACATTTATTCTTTTCACTTAAATAATATGTAATACTAAACATAACGCGTTTCGGTTATCATAAACCTTGGTCACATGCAACTAAAATTCCTGTAAATTTCTAAAATATCTTAAACTATTAAAATGTATTTTAATTAAAACTTACTTGGTAACATTATTTTAAATCTATTTGCATGTTGTAAAATCTAATAACTAATAGCTAAACTAATCAATTTTATTTAATATATCCTAGGCAGTTAAACAAGTTATCAAATAACATTAGTGTTATCTGAAGTGATACGAATTTATATTAATTATTCTATACTTTACTTAATAATAAATCTTAATATTTTTATATACAGAGTGAATGTTAGAATAAGTACCTTTTTAAGATGATTTACCATTAAGCAAGAAATAAGCACCAAAATACAGTTTATTAACTATGTAATTATTAATTATGAATAATATTGTTATAAATTTTAGTGAAATGTTCAATGCCCGTTTTATTAGTTATACTGTTTATGTTCCGTTGAATGTGAATAATTTCTAATGTACTACGTTTATTTTCATTTTGTTCTACGTTAATTACACTTGGATTTTCAAAATCAAAGTTATGCGTGTGGTCCAATGCATGATTTGCCAGTGCTGTGTTTCTTTTATGTGTTTTAATAGAATATTGGTGTTCATAAATTCTACGGTGTAAATATTGTTTCGTATTTCCGATATATGAACTGTTACAGTTTTTACAGTTTATTTTATAGATACAATTAGTTTTGTCTGTAATTGGTGTTAGCGGTTTCAATTTTGTAAAAAAATTATTGTTATTATTGTTAGGTTTGTGAACAACTTTTATTTCGTATTTTTTTAAACACTGTTGAATTTTATTGGATACTGTTGGGTGATATTTTATACTAACATAATTTTCTTGTTCTTTTTTTGGTTTGTTTTTTGGTGGATTGTATATTGCGTGGATTGTTTCCTTTATGATTGGTGTGACAAGTTTATGTGGGTATCCGTTCTGTTTTAAAGTTGTTTTAATTTTATTTAATATAATTGGTCTTTCATTTGGGTGTGTAAAATGCATTGCTCTATTTACTAGGTTTTTCACTACATTTCTTTTATATATATTTGGTGTATTTGATTTAAAATTTAGGTATCTACCAGTCCATATTTTTTTATTGTACCAATTGGTGACTATTGTTCCATTTTGTTTAAGTTTTAGTTCAATATCTAAAAATTGTATTTTGTTGTTTTCCTGTTTATTCACTGTAAATTGTAGGCGTGGGTGGTATCCATTAAATTTTGTAAGTGTTTCATCAATCATGTTTTTTGGTATGCACTTGATATCGCCCAAAAGGGGCGGCGTCTGTAAGGAAGTAGGCTTGGCTTATTTAATTGTTTAATAATTTAAGCAAAAATCAATATAAGTTGTGAAATAGTACATAAAATAAAGTATTATGGAGTGAGTTAATCCAATTCGGCTGGCTTCGCAGGTCTTCGTGGTTGCTGTGGAGCCAGAAGTAAATGGGAACATTGATTAAGCGTCTGTATATATCAGTTAAGGAGGTGTAGAGGCCTTCGGATGTCTTCGGGTTTGTTCGGGAGACTTCGGCAGTTGCTTGAGAGGCCTGATGTGAACTTGAACCAGGACGGTTGGGACCTATATGTAGGTCGACGAGGTCCAGACGTCTTCGGTGGACTTCGGTTTTCGTCAGTGGTCTTCGTTCTTAGTGGTGGGTTAAAATTACGTTAAAGGCTAACATAAAATGAACTTATATGCACTGAAAACACTATTATTTACTATATATGCAAAGAAAAAGGGGTTCAGAAGGCTTTGGTTGTCTTCGGGAAGCTTCGGACAACATCGGACTTGACGGGCGAGGCTCAAATTAACTTGTACGGTGGTAAATAGCGATTGACTATAGGTCTGGAGGGTCCAGACGCCTTCGGTGATCTTCGGTATAGTTCGGCAGATGTCGTAGATGGTAGGGCTCTAGGCCTGGACGAGCTCGGTCCCGTCGAATTCTACCGGGGTGATGTCCCGCAGGTATATCTGGCAAACACATTCATCTTTATTGCAGAAATCTACTTCCCGGTCGTTGTAAGAAGGAGTACATAGGTTGACTGCATTCGGCGACGGCGGTAGCGGAGAGATAAGCTTGGGGTGTGATCTGGCAGTACGTAGTGCTTGCCGGAAAGCGTTCTGTTCCTGCTTGCGGGTTATTTGGTGTTCGGACCGCGGATTACGACCCATACGTAATGCTTCTTTGATACTAATATGAGTTAATATCACGGCCTCCAGGTACGACGACAGTTAGGGTAGTGCTTTGGCAGGACGCAGGCTATGATGAGCACTGCGTAGGGATTAAGCGTTCTATGGTGAGCGCCGCTTCGGAAAGGTATTTCACAGGCTATGAGGAGCGCTGAGAAGGAGAGGACAATCCCAGACTATGATGAGTACTTCGGATTTGTTCGATGGGGGGCGGCGTCTGTAAGTAAGTAGGCTGGACTTAGTTCATTGTTTAATAAACATAAGAAAAAGTCATTATAAATCCAAAATAAACATAATTGTAAAAGTGAAATTAAACGGTTTCAATTGTTAGGATGTCTTCAGGTGATTTCCTGGGGCGGTGGAGCCAGGAGTAACTGTATGCACCATTTAGTAAGGTGTGTAGGTCTTCGGAAGACTTCGACTTTCTTCGGGAAGCTTCGGATGTTGCTTCAGAGGCCCCGTGGGAACTTAACAGTGAAGATTAAGACATATATACAGGTCGGCGAGGTCCAGACATCGTCGGTGGTGTTCGGTCCTCGTCGGTAATCTTCGTGTGTTTAGTAGTGGGTAGCAATTACGTTAAAGCAATTATGAACTGAAAATTATATACACTTAAAAATTACTATTTACAAATATATACAAAAGCAAAGGGTCAGAAGGTATGCGGCGTCTTCTGGAATCTTCGACGGCGTCGTGGGGTTGATGCTTCTACGGGGATGTCGTCCCTGTGGTAGAGCTTGACGGGTGTAATCGCAATAACGACGTCGGTGTAGTATGGAATGGAGCTGAGCGTTCGTACGTGCTTGTTGATGGTGTGTGTTAATAAATTATGACGACGGCCTCCAGGTACGGCGGCGGATAGGGTAACGTTTAAGGCAGGACGCAGGCTATGGTGAGCACTGCGCTTAGGATTATTTGGAAAGGTCTGCAGACTATGAGGAGCACTGCAGGTGGAGGAGGTGAACCCCAGGCTATGATGAGCACTAGGACTGATTTATGCAGAAATCAAATTCGTATTTATAGTCTTTAGGACTCTATCCATCGTGTGTTGAAAAACGCTTATCAGAAAGTTAACCAATGAATTGCTTTGTTCGTTTTAGATTGTTAATTTTGAAAATTTGATTTAATGCCAGCTATCATTTGCAAGTGAACCCAACAGAACGCATCAATCGTGTAATCATTACCGCTATCTCTTCCTACATCGAATCCGACCATACTAAATGGGGCGAAAATATATTGAAAGCTGCACAATTATTACGTACATCTAACCATAAAGCTATTCTGTTCTCACCCTCGTTTTTTAGTTTCTGGCCCAGATACTCTAATTTATGGTAGCTACCATGATTCTGTTCCCGAAAATACCGAGGTAATTGAATTTAATGGAACAATATGTTGGGACAAAGATCAACAGCTATTACTTTCTATCTTTACCGACGTCCGAAAAAATTTACCCTAAACTTATGAAAAAAGCAAACATCATTACAATCTTTGTAAAAGCAACGTTTCGTTTGTTTTAGGCGAACACGCATGGAACAAAAATCATGTTCTATCTGATGCCACTAAGCTAGCTAAGTTAATCTAGCTCCTAAATTCATACTATGTACAATCTCTCGCGTAATTTGTTCATTGAGCTATGAATTACAAAATTCGAACGGCAAACCCCAAGGACGTTGGCATGTTAAAGATATAAAACCCTTTTTGTCTGCCTCTAACGAGTAGTATTTACTTACGTTTGTGTTCATACCTTCATCTAAACATATTTCTTCTTTTCCATTCTTTTGTCAACCATTTTTTTCTTTTAGTCCGTACCTAAATATTATCTAATCATTAAACGTTTATATAGTTCCCTCTTATGTAAAGCTATTTTATAATCTGTGACTTATCATATTCTATACTTAAATGGATATTACTCCTTAATCTGCAAGTATTCCAAACCTTGTCATGTCGTATATACTTTTTAGTTTTAATAGGTAGACCTCTCATTTTTAGTTACAAAATTTTTGCTATTAGCAATTACATGTAAATAAACCTAGTTTTTTCAATTAAGCAGTCGTTTATTGTGATTGACATATTTTTCATCTGAACAACCCAACGAAACTTTAGGACTTGAGCTAGCTGATGTGGGTTGATGCTACTCTTTGAATACCCATAGTATCGCAACCTATGCTTCTGTAGTTAAAAGTAAGTTTCTATAGTTGCGAATACAAAAACTTTCAATTTGATGTGTTTGATTAGGCATATACTTCAATCATTTCTTACAATTTTCATTATCAATTATGTTTATATTATAGGAACGTAAATGCATTTTTTGTTTGTTTTTCCAGAACCTATTGGTGAGGGGCTATCGCCTTTGTCGTTCCAAATAGTATTACTTATGTTGTGGTTGTGTTGAAAATTTGTCTATCTTTATCTTCGATTAACTGTCTATCGTACAATTACCGCTGTATCCATAGTAGTTATGTTTTTGAAACCCTTGTTTGTGTATATTTGAGCTGATTACGTAACCCTTATTTGATTTTCTTAACGCAGTGGATGCGTTCGGTAGGAGGATGATTTGCCCGGGTCTCATTTGTAACCTAGTTGTTTTTATGTATCTACGTGGTGGTATAGGGCTTATCTTATCATTAACATTGCAGATGGTCTTTTAGACCAACTGTTTTTATAGAATATTCTCTGCTTTCTACTCTTTCTCTTAATATGTGACTATAAATATAGACAAATTTAATTTAGGTTTTCGGCGCGATTGTTGAACCTTTTTTATATAAGGCTTTACCTTTTCATTATACTATTTAATTTTTGGGGATTTTTAAACCTGGCGTGGGAAAGTTTTCCTTTATCGTTTTACGTGTAAAACCGATGAATACTAAGTTCTCATGCATCTAAGGACATTGACCTACAAGTTGTGGTGTGTAAACCACAAACATTGCCATCCCAAGCTACAAGATTGCAGCTGCGTTTGCGGTTTTAGCGTGGAAGTATGAAAGTTGCGTTGCGGGTACATATTTGATGAGAACTAAGTTTTTAAAAAGAGAGGGGTCATTACTATCGACCATCATCGAATATAGCCATGCGGGTGTGAAAATTTGAGTCGATGAAGTGTGCCTTTTTCTTTGTTACCTTTTCCCTCTACCGAAATAAAAATACCTGTGCTCCATCGATGAGGACTGCCGGACGCCGATCAAAGAAACACTTGTTGAAGAACCTACAAGCCCATGTTATTGTGTTATAATTTGTGTACTTTACCTGCATGAATAATTTAATCTTAGATAAATTTGCACGTATTATAATTATCTTTAAAAATGTTACAAAACCTAAATCAAATCATGAAGATGACAAAATATAAAAATAAATTTACCATTCCAAACGGACCTGCACCTTGAAGAAGTTCTAGATTACTAGAACGGGTGGAAAGGCTTCCGCGTTACAGTGACCTAGAAAGCCAAACTGCAGGTTCAACCAAAGTAGGAGGAGGATCTTTAGTGGAGAACCAGACTAAGGCAGGTCCCTGAAGAAGAACAGCAGCTCTTTCGGTACTTAGATTGGCAGAGACCATAGGGGTCGGTAAAGTATTCTAAAACACACTACCGCGATGTGGACAGGAACGGGAAACCACCACATTATCTCCCAAATACACAGCGTACTTAAATTGTATTTAAGATCATGGCATCTTCAGGGGTAAAAACTTTCGGAGGTAAAATAATCGCTCATTCGGATCTCCGGGAGGGGCCTACTTTGTAGGATGTGATAGAAAAATTTAGAAATAGAATTGGAAACATTCTGCGAGTAGAAGAGTGGAATGTCAGAAGAATAAAGCAAGTAGGTAAGCTAGAGAAAAATTAAAATGAATAGGTTAGCACTAGACATAGTAGGAAACGGCAAAATTCGGTGGACAGAGGCTGAGCATTTTTGAAGTGGGGACTTTAGGGTAATTCATACAGGATCAGAGGAAAGAAATTCTGGTGTGGGTAGATAGTTATGCGAAAAAAAATAGGGCACAGTGTAGAAAACTACTTTCAAAAGGGAAGGAGCGTTAGTAGGTTTATTTGGTTTAGACACGAGAAACGACAGGGAAAATAGGTTGGTAGAATTTTTCAACAAAAACAATTCGTGCTAGAAGACGATACACGTAGAAGATGCCAGGGGATATAGGAAGATATCAAATAGATTACATTCTTGTTAGACAACGGTTTAGGAATCAAGTAAAAAACTGTAAAAGTTACCCATTAGCCGATCTAGACACTAATCACAACATCGATATTAAATTAAAAAATTTGAAAAAAAGGAATGGAAAAAAAGGTACTTTGATCTTGAGAAACTAAAAGAAAAAGGTATTTACGAAAGATTTGAAAAAGGTCAAATAAATTGCTGAAATCCATTGGGAAAATTTCTGATACTAAGGAAGTAGAAGTAGAATAGACGTGGCGACCAGAGGAATTCTGCTGTATGCATAGAAAGAAAATAAGAAACCATGGATAACAAGGAATATCCTGAATTTAATAGAAGAAAGACGAAAATACAAAAGTAGATCAGGTAAAACGGGAAACAGAGATACAAAACCATAAATATCTATAACTTTGAAACAAAATTTGTTGAGTTAGGTGAGGAGTTTTCCGCTGCAATCTTATAGCGGCATCTTTGCTTAATATGTCTTA
This sequence comes from Platerodrilus igneus, assembly GCA_036346225.1. Classification (NCBI taxonomy): domain Eukaryota; kingdom Metazoa; phylum Arthropoda; class Insecta; order Coleoptera; family Lycidae; genus Platerodrilus; species Platerodrilus igneus. The sequence goes on from JARFIW010000791.1 coordinate 14,040,578, forward strand.
ATTTACCGTTTTCGAGAAAGTTGCTTTTTTGACTATATTCACTTTTTGATAAAATATTGCATAATTCCGGTGTATTTTAAAAATTCTCTAGCTTTGAAAAAAAGATTTTTAAGTTAGGGCAATCTTAGAATGGCATCCTTGCTTAATAAGCTATAATTTGTCGTTTTTCAAAAAGTTTCTTTATTCGGGTTATATTCACCTATTGGTTGAACATTTTACAACACCGGTGTATATTAAAAATTCTCCAACTTGCAAAGAAAATTTTTTGAGTTAAGTGAAGGGGTCTTCAAATTTGACAGAGTAGTCCTATAGCGGCTTTTTGCCTGTTAAACCCTAATTTACCGTTTCCCAAAAAGTTGTTTTCTTGGAGACATTCACTCTTTGGCAAAACATTACATAATACCGGCGTATACTAAAAATTCTCTAACTTTGAAAGAATGGTTTGGGTTAGGCGAGGGTCCTCAACATTTGTCACTGTATTCTAGTAGCGGCATGTTTTCTAAATAAGTCTTAATTTAATGATTTCCAAAAAGTTGCTTTCTTCGTGCTATGATCCATTACATAATAACGGCGTATACTAAAAATTTTGTAAGTTTGAAAGAAATTTTTTAAAGTTATGTGAGGGGTCTTCAACTTATGCTACTACTGTCTCACAGCGGCATTCTTACCTAATAAGCACTAATTTACCGTTTTAGGAAAGGTTGCTTTTTTCGAGGTATATCCACTTCTTAATAAGACATTACATAATACTCGTGAATACAAAAATTCTCAAACTTGGAATGAATTTTTTTAGTAAGGTGGGGTATTTGACTTTTGTCACAGCAGCCTTGTAGAGGCACCCCTGCTTAAAAAGTTTTAGTTTACTTTTTCAAAAAGTTGCTTTTTCAGGCTATATTACCTTTTTGTTAAAACATTACATAATATGGATGAATATTAGAAATTCACTAGTATTGAGAGAATTTCTTGAGTTAGATGAAGAGTGTTTGACTTTTGACACTGTAGTCTTCTAGCAGCATCTTTGTTTAATAGGACTTAATTCATTGTTTTTCAAGAACTTAATTTTTTTGGGCTATATTCTCTTTTTGGTAGAACATTACACATTACCTATGTATACAAAAAATTCCCTAACTTTGATAAACTTTTTTTGGGTTAGGTAACGATTCCTTGACTTTTACCACTGCAGTTTTATATCAGCATTCTTGCTTAATAAGTTCTAATCTATTGCTTTTCAAAAAGTTGCTTTTTTCGGACTATATTCACTTCTTGGTAAAATATTATATAATACCGGTGTATTATTAAAATTTACAAACTCGCGAAGAAATGATGAGGCGAACTTAACTATTGTCATTGCTGTCTTATAATGACATCCTTCTCAATAAGCCGCAATTTATCGTTTTCTAAAAAATTACTTTGTTGTGTCATATTCTCTTTTTGGAAAAACATTACATAGTACAGGTGTATACTGAAAGTTCTCTAACTTTGAGAGAAAATGTTTTGACTTAGCTGAGGAATCCTCCACTTTTTCCACAGTAGTCCTATAGCGGCATCCTTGCTTAATGAGACTTAATCCATTGTTTTCCATATAGTAGTTTTTTTCGGATTATATTCACTCTTTGGTAAACCATTATATAATACTGTTGTATATTAAAAATGCTCTAATTTTAAAAGAATTTTGTCAGGTGATGGTCATGTTGCGCCATCTTCACCTAATAAGTTTTAATTTAATGTTTTCCAAAAAGGTGCATTTTTGGGCTATATACACCTTTTGGTAAAAAATTACCAATTACCTAATACCGGAGTATACTAAAAATTCTCCAATTTACAAAGAAATTTTTTTGAATTAGATGAGGAGTCATTGACATTTGCTACCGCAGCCTTATAACTGCATTCTCGTTTAATTAGTCCTAATTTTTTCAAACGTCGCTTTTTTCGGGTTATGATCATCTTTCGATATAACATTACATTACATCCGTGTATACTTGAAATTCTGTCTTACAAAGAAAATTTTTTGAAGTAATGGGGAGTCCTGAACTTTTGTCACTGCAGTCTTACAGGGGCGTAGTTGCTTAATAAACCCTTGCTGTTTTCCATAAAATAGCTTTAGGATAAACAATGTATAACGTATTTGCCGCAGTAGCTGACCCTGCACGTATTGATGACACTGATGACTATATTTCGTTTTATTAAGAAGTAGGTATAAATATTATAAAATTTGTAAGTTCAACTAATTTTAGTAGTTTCCGCAAATATATAAACCTTTCTAGACATGGCAACATTGCATTGGTTGTTCTCATTTACTTTTGTTAAGTAACAGTTATTCACATACTCTTCATTTTAATCAAACTTTACTGTAAACAATAACCAGGTAGGTGTGCAAATTAAGCATTCTTTTGCTGTATTTTAAAGATTAATATCAGCAGTTGTTTTTGTGATTGGTTTATTGTACCTAAAACATGATTTTTTTTGTAAAATGATGTTTATAACCTACAAATTTACAAATTATTGAACAGGAACAGAATATTTCAAATTGATCCAGTACATGACATGGGTGTCAGGGATTGGAACACTAAAATTTCGTATGGTTGCCTTATTTTAACATACTCTATCATAAATTTACTTGTCTGCCTATAAAATTTAATTTCACATTCAGATTCCTATAGACACCCGGTGTCACCTATAGGTGCATGATGTATCTAGCTATGACACTTTCAACTGTATCTATATTTTCAATTGTTTGAGGATAAAATATTGTTTAATTTAATGCGATTTCCTTGCATAAATGGCATCAAAAAAGATTCTGCAATATCCGGAAGGTGCAATGCGAGAAGCTCTTAAAGCTATACGAAGTGGAATGCTGATAAAAACTGCTTCAAAAACATTTAATGTACACCGAACAACTCTATTTTATAAATTTAAGGGGAAAAATTCCGAGTCCAGAAAAATGGGACCTGCTACTGTACTTTCCAGTGAAGAAGAATATTTGTTGGCCAAATGGGTTCTTGATATGGCAAAAGCTGGGTTCCCTATTTCGAAAGACAATTTTTTGTCAAGCGCTACCAAACTTTCAAAAGAATCGACTAAAAATTTTAAATACATTGTTCCTGAAAGACAGTGGTATGAAAGTTTTCTTTGGAGGCATCCTGTAATTAGCCTTAGAACCCCGCAAAATTTAACCATGACTAGATCATTTGTAACTAAGGCTCAGCTGTAAAAGTGGTTTTTAAAAGTTGCTGATTTTTTGGCACAAAAAAATTGTAGTGAAATACTTCTTGATCCTAATCGTATATTAATGCTGATGAATCAGCATTCTTTCTCAACCCCAAGGATAACAAAGTTGTAGCACACAAAGGTGAAAAAACGGTATATGCCACTGTAAATAGTAATGAGACAGAATGTCTTACAGTTCTTATTAGTGGAAACTCGGCTGGGACTTTAGCACCTCCAATGATTATATTCCGCTGCAAAAGAATTCCATCAGAACTTTCAGCAAGTGTTGGCATATCAGAAAGTGGATGGATGACTTGTGATACTTTTTATAGCTACATTGCCAATGTATTCTATCCTCGGGCAAAAGAAAATGTCACATTTCCCATAATTTTCTTTGTTGATGGTCATGTGTCTCATCTATCCTACTATTTAAGTAACTTTTGTATTGAAAAAGAAATCATTTTTATTGCTTTGTATCCGAATGCAACACACTTGTTACAGCCTATGGATGTGGCTGTATTTCGAACACTTAAATATGGATGAAAAGAACAAGTTAATGTTTGGAGGACTGCAAATGAACATCAAGTTTTAAAGAAAAGTCACTTTGCTCCATTACTCAAGATTGCAGTAGAAGATAGAGTGACGCCTACAGTGTTACAAAATGGTTGGTTGTGGACTATACCCATGGAATCCTCAAGCAGTTAACGATTTTTGTCCACCCATTAATGCAAAGTGTGGCACCACTTCAAAATCTCTTGTCAGAGACCACCCCTACATGACCAAAAACTATCTAATACCGGTGAATATTAAAAATTTTATAGCTTACAGAGAACATTTTTTGAGTTACATAATGGGTTCTCGACTTTTGCCACTGTAATCTTACAGAAACACCCTTGGTTAATAAGTCCTATTTTATTGTTTTCTAAAAAGTTGCTTTTTCGGGCTATATTCACTCTTTGGTGAAATGCTTTCCAATACAATACAATATTATTATAAAGCTTATATTAATTTGTTTATCAAAAATGGTGCACGAAAATGTTTCGAAAGACATTATTATAAACCTATAACGGTCTTAAATTTTAAATTCCACTGCTTTTGATTGCGCATTTGATTGGAAATTTATATGATTTGATTAAGTTGACAGCACTGACACAACTGAATGCATATGCTTTAAATCTATATGTAACTTCGGCCAAGTCAAATAACAGATAAAAGTAGGATTTCTTATGTTTAGGGAATCTAGATCATAATTACTTCTTCAATAGTCGATTTCTCTACAAGTAATTTAAATACAACCATATTAAGTTAAAGTCGGCTTAATATTTTAACTGGGCACATATATCATTTTATGGCGTCTCTTTAGCAGCTCTAAAATAATAATTATAAAAAAGTGCCATGATCATTAAATAATATTGACAATAACCAATCGCGTTTTAGCTCATTCTTCGACTTTAAGATATGATATTTCCTTAATTAGCACTACCAGTTGTAGCCACACAAACCGCATGTTTAAAAATATATATTTGTTTAAACTGTTATCGGCTAATGATGGCTCTTGTAGATTATACAGCAACAAAGGAGGCAGAAACATATAAAACTTTGTTTGCATAATTAGTTGGCACTTTCGTGTCACATACCAAACCTTAACATAATGACAGGTATAAGAGCTGCGATTAAAAACCAAACGTATTTGAAGACGATTTAATTATTAATTCCTTGTGTCTTAACTGTTCATTTTATAGAATTTGCTGAACCATATTATTCTTACTTTAACAACGTAATGAGATATAATAACGTATGATTTATCTGGCCGTACACACCTTCTTTACTTAACGCAAGGACTTAAACAAGCCCTAAAATAATAATACGTGGACACATAGTAATTGTAAAGCAAACCCATAAATCTTCCTGTGGCTAAATATTTTATCATTGTCTTCTAAGAAATGGGTAGGTGTGAAAAAAGAAAATTTTAAAAACGTTTAAAGTATTTACAGAGGTACAAATAAAGAAGAATTCGTGTGATAAATGCTACTTATGAATAGAAGATAATGGTGCACATATTTGTTCTGTTGTACGAATTTTTGTAAAGGTTTTATTGTTTGGCATAATATAGGTAAATATCAAACGACAAAAAAATACTAGGTGTCTGAATTTGGTGATTAAGGTTTTCAAGTATTATACTATTGTCGCTAGCATTGCCATATCGGAACTTTTTGCCGCCTCTACGAATGACTGCCGCCTGCCCTAATGAGCTTTTGACTCTTTTTGAAACGTTTTGGCATATCTTCATACACAAATTGTATATAGACATGAGAACATTTCCCGATACAAATTTAGAATACATCAGCATTAGGGACTGCGGGTTAGCGGCGATAACAGAATAGCGTGAAATCCATGGTTGCTGGTAGATATGCAACATTTGTCTGTGTAAAAGAAAAGAGTGTTTTATGACCTGAAGTTCTACAAAAAGTAGGGGTGCGTTTTCTCTTTAGCAGAAGCAAAGCTACCTGGGACGTTTATTCAGCCAAAGGAATGTACAGTGTGTCCCAAATTGGATGTATTAAATGGGTAACTTAGTTGTTATTAAAGATACAATAAAACTGTGCGCGCAGTCATGGGCCAACTTTTTGAGATCAATTCAATGGTTAAATCACAAATGAGCGATCTTCTTTTGTTTTCGAGTTATAGCCAAAAATTGATATTTTTAACAATTCTATTAATTCGTATAACTCGTTTGTTTGCAAAAATATCCAAAAACACTGTAGAAGTCTTTTATACAGTTTTTTACGTAGAATGCAGTGGCGTACGCAAATATTTAATATTTATAACACTTTTAAGGTTATAATATAAACTTGAATTATTTTAAATGGTAACCACAATTGATTCCTGCTTTATTTAAAAGCTCTTTTTGACAGCTTTTCAAAAATATATAGCTTAATATAATTATCTTTTCAAATTCCATAATTATTCCATGTTTTTGGTATAATACAATAATTTATTATATTGGTAATAAATAGTTGGCCGCGAAACAAAAGGTAAACAAAAAGCGACAATTGTTTGTATAACAAACGTCAACGAGCTTCAATTATATCTATTGCACATGCAATAAATTGTATTGTTAGTTTGTAAGTGAATCTTCAGTCTGTTACTAAATGCAAAATTTGAAAATTACGAAATATACGATATGCTAGTTGCATTTATCGAGTATGCGAGAATTCCTCTATCAGCAAAAACTTTATATTTTAACAGGTAATTGCGTAACTTATAGCAAATAATATTACTATGTCGTTTGTAAATAATACAGGTATCCTGAAAGACGACAACCAAGTATTAACATGTTTAAAAGGTCAGATAGTAATTTACAACAGTTTGGTTGTTTTGAAAAACCTAGAACAAAACAGTATGCAGTTTTAAATCAAGAGCAAACTACTGTTGCAACCATAGCATGTGTGGAAACAAAATCAAGAACATCATGTAGGAAAATTGAAAGGGAAATGAGTGTTTCTAAATCAGCAGCTTCAAGAATATTGAAGCGTAATAAATATCGACCCTATAAAAATTAAATTATACATAGTTTGTTTCCCGACGATTTTCAAAAAAGAAGGAGATTTTGTCAATGGTATCTTCGTAAATGTGCTGCTACTAACAATTTTAGAAATAACATTATATGGTCTGATGAAACACATGTGAGTAGTACTGGTATCTTCAACAGACACAACAATCGACACTGGTTTAATGAAAATACCTATCAAACATATACGAGGCATCAACAAGGCCGTTTTGGTTTGAATATTTGTTGCTACATTGTTGGTGGCAAATTTCAATACCATATTTTTGAAAATAATCTTTCAACTGGTCGCTATATAGAAATTTTGGATACCAACTTGCACGAATTACTGGAGTACATGCCTCTCGAAAAAAGACAAAAAGTGTGGTTCCAACAAGATGGTGCACCCTCGCACAACGTTATAATTACTCGTGATTATTTAAATAGAGAATATCCCAATAAATGGATGGGTATATTTGGACCTGTTCAGTGGCCGCCTAGATCTCCTGACTTGTCGATGTTGGACTATTTCTTATGGAATTTTTTGAAAGAGGAAATCTATAAAACCCAGCACCATAGTGTTGAAGAGTTGCGAAATTCAATTGATGCAGCATTCCGTAAAGTTAAGGCAGTTCATTTATTAACTTCTATTAAATCTTTAATAAAACGATGCGAACTTTGTTTAAGAGAGAATGGAGGCCAATTTGAACAATATCTCTGAATTTTCAGTAAATAAAATATTGTAGTAGTCCCGTCTGTGTTCTAGTGTTTTATATATATTGTGTGAGGGTGTGTGTAGGTGAGGTGTGTGTGGGTGTGTGCGTGCATGCGTGGGTGCGTGCTTGTGTGTGTGGGGTATGAGGTGTTTGAGTGTGTTTGTATTTGTGTATCCATATATAGATTATAGACTATTTATATGTGGATAGGGAAATATAATTTTCATTTTAAGATGTAGTTATATTAATTTTTGTAATATATGTAGTTATGATATTGTATTCTTCTAGCTTTCAAACTTTGTTGTTTAGAAATGTGATGTGGTACAATAATAAACTCTTGTTTTGTGTTTACCTTTTGTTTCGCGGCCAACTATTTATTACCAATATAATAAATTATTGTATTATACCAAAAACATGGAATAAATCGGCCATTTGAAAAAATAATTATATTAAACTATATATTTTTGAAAAGCCGTCAAAAAGAGCTTTTAAATAAAGCGAGAACCAATTGTGGTTTCCATTTAAAAAAATGCAAGTTTATATTATAACCTCAAAAGTGTTATAAATATTAAATATTTGCGTACGCCACTGCATTCTACGTAAAAAACTGTATAAAAAACTTCTACAGTATTTTTGGATATTTTTGCAACCAAACGAGTTATACGAATTAATAGAATTGTTAAAAATATCAATTTTTGGCTATAACTCGAAAACAAAAGAAGATCGCTCATTTGTGATTTCACCATTGAATTAATCTCAAAAAGTTGGCCCATGACTACGCACACAGTTTTATTGTATCTTTAATAACAACTAAGTTACCCATTTAATACATCCAATTTGGGACACACTGTACATTAACTGTATTGCTTAGAATCTAAAAATGGTCAAGAATGACATTTGTATTATAATGAAATGGTGTAGCGTCATTTAAGACTTTTACTCTACATTAAATTGGGGCATTTTAAAATAAAATAAACACCGGGTTAGTTCAAAGACTTATAGTAGGAGAGCTGTTGACAATTTTCAGCGATCATTAAGTCAAGGCCTATTTTTTGTGGAGATGCTGAGGGAAGTATGCTCATGTACCCGTATTAAGGAAGAAATAAAATGGAATAACATTAAATTCAACTTAGACCTGGCGGCCAGAGAAATTCTGCTGTATACACAGAAAGAAAATAAGAAACCATGTGTAATAACAATGGATATTCTGAATTTAATAGAAGAAAGACGAAAATACAAAAATAGATCAGACGAAACAGGAAAACAGAGATACAAAGCAATAAAATTCTATAACTTTGAAACAAAATATTTTAAGGTAGCTGAAGAGTTCTCGACGTTTGCCGCTGCAATCTTATAGCGGGATCCTTACTTAATAAGTCTTAATTTACTGTTTTCGAGAAACTTGATTTTTTGACTATATTCACTTTTTGATAAAATATTACTTAATCCCGGTGTATATTAAAAATTCTCTAGATTTGAAAAAAGATTTATAAGGTAGGGCAGTCCTAGAACGGCATCCTTGTTTAATAAGCCATAATTTATCGTTTTCCAAATTGTTGCTTTTTTTGGGTATATTCAGCTTCTGGTAGAACATTTCATAATACCGGTGTATATTAAAAATTCTTCAACTTGCAAAAAAAATTTCTTGAGTTAAGTAAAGGGGTCATCGAATTTGGCAGAGTAGTCCTATAGCGGCATTCTTGCCCCTTAAGCACTAATTTACCGTTTTCCAAAAAGTTGATTTTTTCGAGACATTCACTCTTTGGCAAAACATTACATAATACCGGCGTATGTTAAAAATTCTCTAACTTTGAAAGAATATTTTGGGTTAGACGAGGGTCCTCAATATTTGCCACAGCATTCTAGTAGTGGCATATATTCCAAATAAGTCTTAATTTAATGATTTCCAAAAAGTTCAACCAGATATAGTACCACTGTAATGATAAAACTTAGTCATAACGTGCATTTAAGTTTCAAAGACAATTTTTTTAAAGATAGTTGCGTATAACTTTTGTGATATTACAATAATATTAAACTATTCCTTTAGTTGCATAATCAGATCCAAGTCTGGTTGTGGGTGCTTTAATAACAAAGTTCCTTGAATTTATCTCCATCAGAATAGGGCGAAATTGCCTTATTGGACGAAATTGCCTTACAGTGTGTAATTGCCTTATAGAGTGAAATTGCCTCATAAGGTGAAAGTGTCTCCGACATAAGATCATTGATCCTTTTTACTTATGTCAAACTTACGCTAGTGCCTTAAAACATAGGCTTAGAGATAACGCTAATGCAATCGCATTTTGGAAACAGGATGACACAAACCTTCGCCATATCTTTCTTGATCATATAAGTGGTGACATGTCATACCTTAAATTTAAAGAAATGTGTTTACAGTGTTGGGGTGGGGGCGGCTCAAAACAAAATTTTATAACTATTGTGAAAGATTTTGATATCGATAGAGAACGGTATCGGAAGAATTTCGATGAGTATATAAATATAGAAGAGTCGTTAATGGTTAGGCATAATCCGAAGTTTCATTATGACGGACGTTAAAGATTTTATTGCAAATAAACGTAATCTTTATTTTATGCAGGATGCCGTACGAAAAAGTTTGTGGAATGCAAAAAGGGAGACACTACTGCTCAACAAAAATTCAAAGAAGCTCATAAAGAATTGCTTGAACCTTTGCAAATCACCGCTTCCCGGCCACAAGGATAGCGGAAAAAATGCCAAAACCTATAAAGGAAATTAAACTTGAAAACAGAGGCGAACTTTTAGAAAGAATAAGTTACCAGTTGACGACGAGCCTGTACATCTTTATTATGCGGACGCGTTGGTTAAAAAATTAAGACGAAAATATATACAAATCGGTTTATGGAGTAAAGTATAATGCCAAAACCGATACATGGAGTTTGTGGAAAAGTGTATTGGAAATTAATCCGGAAAACAGAGACATCACCTTAAATAATAGCGTTTCTCCTAGCACTAGAGGTTTAACAAGAGTTATAATTATATATATTATTATTTTTAAAGTCCTTAGCATATTCTTAAGGAATGTAATAAATTAGTTCAGAGCATACTTTCCCTACCTGTTATTTTGTGCGGCACACAAATCGGGTACAATCGGGGTATATCCATACAAGAGTAGCTCATATAAAATGACTGTTCGCGTAGAAGTTATTATTTCTCGATCGTACAGTTTAAAGATACTATTAAACAAATATGTATAAAGACTTTGGGGAGGTTATTCGAAGATTTTGCAATGCTCTACGAGTAAAAAAGTAGAATGCGGGCAACGGTTTTCGATACGAGGAAGCAATACAGCACTGTCATGCTGTGTTGGTATTGCCCGAGGATTTGGATGATTTTATGGGAATAATCGAGGACATAGGGTTTATAAAACTGTTGGTAGATATTAAGATGGGATATATACTAAATTGTAGGTTTTAAAGTAAAAATTTAACCACCTCAACTACTAACATAAGAAATGAATGATGTGAATTTAGAGATTATTTTTGTATATATTAGCTTGTTTATGTTATAAATATCAAGAATGCATTGATATTGTTTAATTCTTTAAAAGTCCACATAACTGAAATGGGTTTCTAAGTTTTTATGAAGAGAATTATAAAAAAGACGTGTATTTATTAAAAGAGTGCTATAAACGTTTTACAAAATTATTAATCAGAATCGTTTTATTTAAAACTGTAACATAATTTTATTTACAGCTATTAATATCTGTAGTTGAAATACAACAATTTATAAAAGTTGAAGAGAATAAACTATAACATGCAGGATTATATTGACAAAATTTCTCTCAAAGTTATGGTTTAAAATTTAAACATCGCTTGTAAATGCGTGGAATGGAAATCTGTTGCCCTTTTCCATAGACTCACTTGTCTACCAAATACTGTTTTCAAACAATTTTAGATAGGTTCTTTTAATTCGTACAACATGACTCCAATAAGATTTAAATTTGAACAACTTGACCTTTCCATCAGGAATGCGCATGGGCAGGGGTGCGCATGCTCAGGGGTGCGCATGCTTAGGGGTGCGAATGGGCAGGAATGCGCATGCTCAGGGGTGCGCATGGGAAGGGGGGTGCATGGCCGCACACCGAGATGCGTCAGGAGCGATATATGAAAATTTCGATTAGTATATAAATATAGAAGAAGACGTTAATGGTTAGTTCCAATCCGAAGTTTCACAGAAAAACGCTTTCACACACACTGCATGAGATACTTAAGATGTTCATTCTAGAGAAAATAATGATTAACAGTTTTTGCATTATACATGTACATATTAATTTCTTCAACGTTTACAAGCGGATAATATAAAAGGTGTCTTGAAGGTAAAGTTGCAGAATAACATTAGAAAATCGCAGTTTAAACATGCAAGGGTTGAAATGTTGTCTAACCCGGAAATTTTCAAAGGTGGAAAAATTAATACGTCAAGGCTATTAGATATATCTTTTCAAATTACAATAAATAACCAAAGTATTGGAAAGTTTTAGAACATTTTACTGGTTCTCTCACTTTGAAAACGGTTGCCCTAAATGATAGTAATATAATTACCTGGTTCAAGATCACATTTAATTACGCGCGTCACTTACATTCTTGAGATTCCATGTTAGTGAAACAAATGGGCTTGAATATTTTTATTTAAAGTAAATGCGGACTCCCCTCTAATTAAATGGACTCGTTCGCGCAGACGGGTGCATAGAAATAGTAAGAACTATAAATATTGTATAAATGTTTTTTTAGAATTACTATATTATGGAGTTAAATTTAAATAAAAATGCTGAGATGGTTTTCTGTTAGGTTTTTGAATATTAAAACACTATGCAGGTCTTTGTTGAAGTTAATTTTAAAAGACGTGATAATTGATTTTGATACTAATTTGATAGGTTACACGATAGGTTTACACAAAAGACAGAGCAATGCTGTTTAAAAATAGATTAAAGATGAACCCCATATGGTTTGTAAAAGGTTGATCAGTAAATCAGTAAAGGTTGTTGCATAGAAATAGTAATAACTATAAATACTGTATAAATATTTTTAAAATTGTTGTATTATCGAGTTAAATCTAAATAAAAATACAGAGGTATTATTCTGTTAGGTTTTTAAATATTAAAATACTATGCGGATCTTTGTTAGAGCTAATTTTAAAAGACGTGATAACTGATTTAGATCCCCAGGAAAGTATATACTAATTTGATAGGTTACACGATGAGTTTATCTCAAATGACAGAGCAATACTGTTTAGAAATAGAATAATGATGAACACCGTATGGTTTGTACAAGATTGATCTGTAAATCATTAAGGGGCGGTCGATTTGAAAAAATTTCCGAACGATTTGAGAACCTGAGCAAAACACAATTATAATTGATATCTTACACGACGAAGTTATATTTAAAATACCCCTAAAAGTAATTTTTATAAAAAATCTAAAATGGTGTTGGTGGTTAAATACAAACAGGTAAAACCCACTATAAAACAATTATAAACGTTACTTTTCCCGCCAAGACTTGCATGTAACGCTAATCAACATAATAAGGAGTTGCGCACGCTCGGCCGTCAGCATAAAAAACGAGGGAGCCAGGTTTCAGAGCATTAGTTGTCAAAGTGTCGTCGAATTGATCAAAATTACAAGTTAAAATGGATTTTTCTGGTGTTGTTACAAGTGATGTAAGAGTGCCATTAGGTATCGATAAACTGGTAGGTAACACCACCTATGCGCTAAGTGAATTTACATCAAATTTACACCATCATAAACTAGAAGTTAGTTTTGATTTATACGGTGGTCTACAACCAGTCGTACAAATTATATGCAATAGTAGAATGTGCCAAAATTATGCTATAAAAATGGACTGCATTAAAAGGAGAGAGTTTTGCAATTTTCAATTGGAATTTAGAATCATACAATTTACCCAAAAAGCAGCAAACGTAAGATCGAATGATTTTTCTGGCGGAGATGTTTTAGAATTACAACTGGATTGTTAATTCAGATTGAAACTGATTGCCGAAACATCTAATAGAAGTGTATGGCTGGCGAATAAATTCCAAGAAGAAAATTTATATAATATGGAAATTACAACAAATTGGAATGTTATTGTGCTACCTAAGTACGAGTGCATTAAGCTATTAAATTTGCGAGAATTAATCTGTTATAAAATGGAGGAGTTGAGGTGTAGAAACTTTCCAGAATTTTACAAAAAATTTATAGGTGATATAAAAAATGTATGTGGAAATACGACGGACAAAGAAAGGGTTCAAACGTTATTAGAGGAAGAGAACCGTGCGATTATTTCTGTGTTTAATGACTGCAACAATTTAAATTACTTGACAGTGTTGGAAATTATTAAATGTTACCTCATCCAGTACTTAGAAGATGCGACTGCGAGGCAATCGCTTGCGTAAATGTTTAGAGATTTGGCTAACCCAGATTAACCAGACTTTGGTTATTACAGCGGTTTATAGATGTTATCAATACATGTACATATTTTATTAAAAACAATATTTCTTGATGAAGATTGTTTTACTTATTTGTATCACCAACATCGGCAAAAATTATTAATAGACGTATTAAACTATCTTGTTTATTTATTCTTAGGTTTAAAGCGGTGTAAACGATAATTGCTGCCTGGAGCGATTACGCGGTTAATAGTTTTGGAAAGTTGAACGTGAATTTTTTCAAAATCAGCAGTAATGCCGACGGCACTTTTTAATTCCGGTAAATACAATTAATCATCTGGTAGAAATTTTCGAGTTTTACTTCCAAAGAATTTAGAAAACTGACTTCGTATTATTAATTATAGCTGTGTCATTAAACAACGTTAAAATTAGCTTATAAGTGGTTTTCATAGTAAATCGTTAATTTAATAACAGTGAAATGTATGATTCCTTGCATTGTTTTGTGAATGACGTCTGACTATTAATTGTGAAAGTACCTTTCACACATTCTATAATTTGATTTAAGTTTCGAGTTTGTTGGTATTTAAACAATAATTAACCGCGCTCGTAAAATGAGAAACTAATAGGTAATTTTAATAACACTGCATGTACTTTCGTTCGGTAATTCATTTAGAAACTAGTCAAATCATAAATTCCAGAACTATGACGTAGAAGTATTTAAAATTTAATTGTTTTATTAGTAAGTATCCTGTAGACACTAGCATGATATACAACGTTTAAAGTGTTTTATTAAGTTCCCCTTCAAAGGGTTTAAATTGATTTACAAGAACTAAATTGATTTTTAAGATATTGAGAAAGATATGCAAGTAATTGGTTGTCTTTAGCGCTTATAAAAGTTTAAAGTGTTTTATTAAGTTTCCTTCAAAAGGTTTAAATTGATTTACAAAAACCTGGTGCCCAAAAAATTTAAAGTCGAGTTAAAGCTAAAATTAAATAAAGGTAAATATAGGATATCAAAAAAGAATGCAGCAGGAGTCATTAACTTTCACTATTATAATTGCATTAACAATACGTTCAATGACAAATTTCAGCATTATGAAAAGCGAGTCATATATTAATTACAGAAATGTTGCATTGGAGAAAGTATGATATGAATGTCTACCTAGTAATAGACAGTGAAAATCAGATAGACTGTATTAATTATTCTCCGAACAAAATCAATTGATCTTCCCATTTGTACATTATCGTTAAGCAAGCATTGGAATTTTTTGGATTGTTGGTAATTTCTTGTTTAAAGTAAGTTTACCATTAAAAAGCGATTAGCGTTAATGAGTTTTTCAATTAAAAAGCGATTAGTGTTAATGGGTTTTTAATGAGAAACCCCATTAAAAACGATTAGCGGCGGCGGCGGCGCTGTGCTTGTATCCCCCATTCCTACAACTTTCGTTCGGACCGTAAAGGTGTATCTACAGCTGACGGTTTTGTTAAAAGTGTTTTTGGTTCTGTCGATATACCGATTCACATTGGTAAGCATTGTCATATTTTGAACGCTTTATTTGTGCCTTCCCTTCCGCATTTTATTTTTGGGAGCGATTTCACCAAATTATTTGGGTTAGTAACAGACTTTAAAAATGATACTTGGCATATCTACGGCGATTTGGAAAATGATGTTTTGTGTATTGCTTGGTCCTCGGGTCCTGTAGATTGCTATGATAGTTTGTCTAATATTTATGCTTTTACATCCGACCAAACGCCATAAAGACATTTGTTGAAATTAGTCACAAAGACAGGTTAGGCCGTACAGACAAAATTTAAATCGTAATCGTCACAGGTAGTGATACCCCTATTCGTCAGAGGCCCTATGCCATGTCACCTTACATGAACAAAACTTTAAATGACAAATTGGATGATAAGCTACGTTTAGACCGTGTCAAAGTCCATGGTTTTTACCAATTTTGTTAGTGAAAACGAAAAAAAGCAATGAGTATAGATTTTGTTTTGATGGTTGTGCGTTAAAAGACGTAACGGTACATAATAGCTATCCACTAACAAATGTTGATAGGATCCTGAATATGTTAAATGGTGCAAAATACACCTTCTGTATAGATTTGCGAAAGTTTTTTTGCAAATCCCAGTTTCAGAGGAAGCTAAATACAAAACGGCTTTTAGTATTATCGGTACAAGGCAGTATATACTATATTTAAATTCTCTTCAGACCGATACCGAAAAGGTTTTGGCTATGGTAAATCTCTACCGTTCATGAAGTAAAGAGGTTCGTTGGTATGTGTAGTTGGTACCGTCACCAAGAAAGAGTGTCTGTCAGTTATTTTAGCCATTGAAAAGTTTCCTCCCTGGATAGAAGGCACGCATTTCACAGCGGTTACCGACCACTTTTCGCTTCTATGACTAAGTAACATGCAGAACCCCACTGGAAGACTTGCAAGATGGGCTGCTAAGACAACATTCCTTTGACCTGGTGCACCGTAAGGGTTAGTCTTAGTCGTGCAAATAATATAGAATCTCCCGTTGTCAATATAGTCGACATTAAAGTCAATGATTCAGATAAGTGGTAGGTGTCTTTGTGGTCAAAAGTTTTGGCTTCATCTACAGATTATCCGCAATGGAAGGTTGAGGGCAATTTAGTGTACAAATTCCTTCCATCAAAATTTTCAGTAATATCGAATAGTGATGAGTGGAAAACACAACAAGAGGAAATAATTGGTCCCTTTCATGACTCTCCCGTCGCTGCACATTCTGGATTTTTTAAAACCTTGGGTCGTATTCAAGAATTTTTTTATTGGCCTAAATGCGTACAGATTTATTAAAATTCAGTAGAAATTATTTGGTCTATGGAGCGCGGAAAGCGTTAAATACCAATCCTTTAGAATTGATGGGAATTTAAAAAAAGGCTAAATTCCCTTTTCCAATAATTGCCTTATATCTCATGGGTCCATTTTCACGATCTAACGTTGGTCATAGATAAATTTGTTGTAGCACACTGGTTTTCAAAATATACCGTACTATGTCCACTTCGAAATGCAAAGGCTCCAGCCATACGTAAATTTTTAGAGAACTGGATATTTTTAGTTTATGGCGTCCCGCAGTCCGTAATATGTGACAATGGCTTACAACCGATTAGCCTTATTTTTAAAACTTTATGTCCAGATTACGAGATTCAAAAGGTTTGATATGCTACCGTTTACTCGCCACAATGTGGTTATGTGGAACGAATAAATAGAACAGTAGGTACCGCAATTCGTTCGTACGTAAAAGCTCATGATACGTGGGATGTTGAATTACCTAAACTTCAATATGCAACATTCAGCTATTCATGGCGTTACTGATTTTACACCAAATTATTTAGTCTTTGGTCGTTACGTTCCGGTGACTAGTAAATTTTGTGGAAGTGTAGAAGTCATCCCCGTTGACAGGCCGTTACATGCTGCAAATCGTTGTGGTCTATTAAACATTTTTAAAGAAGTACGTGCTAAGTTACACTTAGCATATGAAAAATCTAGTCGACAATATAATGTAAGACGAAGAAAAATGTCTTTTGCTGTCACTGATAAAGTATGGAGAACGAATAAAGTGCTCTCACACGTTGTTGACATATTCACTGCAAAATTGGCCCGTAAAGTTGTTGTAAGTTTTGTTCATAAAAAATTTCTAATTTAACTTATGATTTGATAAATAAAGATGGCAAGCGATTGAGCCTTCAGCTTGGTGCTTAGTAAAAATAGGTTTGTTAAATAATAAAAATGTTTGCATGCATACATAATAAGTATTAGTGTCATTTTAGAACACTAACAAAAAGATATTGTCGGTGTATGGTAGACTTAGTAGTCACTGTTGTTATAAATATATTTTTTAGGTTGCGTATTTTGATTTTACGAACTCCACAAGTATTTGATTAAAGACCTACGGGCTCGTCAAACATGTTTTTTTGTTTATATTAAACAAAATAAAATGTCCTCGTAGTGTGCCGCTTAAGCTTGTACGGAGTAGTACACTATGTGTCTGTAAAAGTGAGCAGGTTAAAGCTCTACCTTTACATTTTTGTTTTGTTTGTTTGATTTCGTCCATAAAGAAAAAAGTGTTTGCACCCTACTTGAGTGTGCCTAAAAGTTTGTTCTGTAGGATTTGATAAACCAATCAGGTTTACTTTTGTAATGTTTTGGTGACAGACATTGAAGATTTACCTTTTTACATAAAAAATGTTTCCGTTGGAAGCGCTAGTGAAAGGCTTTTATAACTTATCCCAGTTAGATCATAAAATTGTTCAGTTCATTAAATTTTGATAGAGATTTATATTTTTGGTGTGATAGACTTTTATATTGTGACTTTGCCCGATTTTGACTATCCCTTTTATGTGACAAATCTCTATTATGACTTCCCGACTTCTGTCCTATTTCTTTTGAACATTTTGTACATGTAGATACAAACTCACTCTAAAGTTATTTATGTAAAGTTTTGAGTTAACTTTAAATGGTTTCAGGTTATTTAAAAGAATTAGTGTTAGTAATAATGGTTATGGCTTGCTATTTAATTTATGTTACGTTAAAAGTCCCAAAAAAATCTTTGCGGTTTCCTTTGTAGTTTCAATACCTCAAGCTATTTTTTCTTTGCTGAAAAGCAGTGTAATGTTTTAAATTTTTCAAGGCATTAAAATCATGAATAGATTTAGTTCCAAGTTGTTTTGGAGACGACACGCCCTGTATTATGTTTGTTACTTTCTATTCTGTTAGAAAATCATAAGTCACACATATTATGAAGGTTGTTTTCTTTATTAAATTCAATGAAAACAGTATATAAACTTTTAACCTGGTACTACATACGAGTATTCTCAGCTATTTTTAACAGATTCGTGTGCAAAACCGTCATTATGAAGTTCACACATAACATATGGCGCATGATTGTTCCGTGCTAGGTTTACGATCCCTGATGGTTTTTTCAATCCGGGCAATTACTCATTAGGTTTTATCAGTAGACATTATGCTTTGTGAGGTCACAAATCAAATGGTTAGTAATTTCCATTTATTTTAAACACATCTAATTTTCCTTTTTACAGCGCAACAAAGTTTTAATATACTGAAACAATTTAGTAGGACTTTTTTCTACAATCTGTTAGTAAATAATAATGCCGCATGCAGAAATTTCATCCCAAATCCAGTATCTGGTAATTTAATTCATGGTAAACAATTGCTTCGTATGACATAACAAGATTAGCTTGTATTTCGAAAACTATACATTAAGATCTAGTGGAATATTAAGTTGTGATAGTAGATGTAGAGATCTACACGAAGGCGATGGATTTCGTTAGAGTTGGTAATATTACCTAAATATTTTAAACGCGTTTCTGGTAAGTGTTGTTTTTCTGTTATAGAATTTTCGTTCTTATTTTTGTTCTTTGAATTCAATAGCCTGTACAGTGAAATTGAAAAAACGTGTCTTTTTTGCATATAAACCGGTAGGTTATAGAGGTCAGTTTTGATCTACTTAAATCAATTTTACGTTCATATAACATAAGAAATTTAAATTCTGTTATGATAAAAGATCTAGTTTCATTTGGTGTTATATTAAAGAATAATCAATGTATTAGACTATAGAATTTAAAGTTCTAACATTTTTTAATGATACCTTTTTGATCATAAAAGTAAGCTAAAACCATCATGTAATGCTTATGGTTCATCATCATCATTAGGCCTTCAGTCTTGGAACAGGTTAGACGCGTACCCTCATTGTTTCCTATTCTGTGCTAACCTGCACATTTTCTTGAAATTTCCACAGTCTGCATATTTCACTATCTGTGTGCAATAGTCTGATATAGGTTTACCTCTACTTCCATTTTCCTATATCTGCTTGTAATATATCCTACACTATTCCCCAAAAATGCCCTAGAACGTATCCTGCCCTTCAATTTCTCCTATATTTTTCTACAAATATCTTTATTCACCTACTATTTCTATAACCTCTAAGTCATTAACTTTGTCTGTCCATGCTATTATCCTCATACATCGGAAGCACAACATTTCAAAAGGATTCTACCGTTTTTCTGTCTGCTTCTCCTACTGCCCATATTTCATAGACACTGTGCTGTGCTCCACACATATGCTTTCAACAATTTCCTCATTGTTTCTATGTTTGTTGTCTTCGAAC
The DNA here is from genome assembly GCA_036346225.1 of Platerodrilus igneus. Classification (NCBI taxonomy): domain Eukaryota; kingdom Metazoa; phylum Arthropoda; class Insecta; order Coleoptera; family Lycidae; genus Platerodrilus; species Platerodrilus igneus. Next base: position 14,060,618 of record JARFIW010000791.1, read on the forward strand.
GTAGCCGCTGCTCTTTCTTGTTAAATGGAGTTCTGTTCCCCCTTCTATTGTTTATAAATATATACTCTATTTCCCCGATATTCAGTATTCAGTATGTAAAGGGGGTTAAGCAGCCTGCGGCTATCTAGATACCCCAACATTTGAATATTTGCCGAATTAATAGTTTTTCAATATATTTCACACAATCAACATTAGTTGAAAATATTTCAAAACCAACACCTGTAGTTGTTTATAATAATCATCAGATTTAAGTGCAATTATATTTTTGTCAATAGGTTTACCATCCTGAAACTCGTAGGACGCGTACCTTCACTTATTCCTATTCTGAGCTAACCCACGCCGTTCCCTGAAATTCCCACAGCCTAGATACATCTCGGTTCCCCTTCTGTTGTTTAATAATTATATGCCATATTTCACCAAGATTCAGTGGTATGTGAAGGAGGTTAAGCAGCATGTGGCTGCCAAGGATCCTCGAACACTATACATATTTGGTCATTTGCTGAATTAATAGTTTTCCAGTAAATCCTTTCGCACAATTAACATTAGTTGAGAGTATTGTAAAACTAATACATGTAGTTGCTAATAATAATCATCAGGTTTAATTACAGTTATTTTTTTCGTCATTAGGTTTTCTATCTTCGAATTGGTTGGATGCCTACCTCCACTGATTTTTATTCTGAGTTAGCTTGCACATTTCCCTGAAATTCACACAGCTAACATCTTTCACTATTTGTGTGCAATAGTCTAACCTAGTTCTACCTGTACCTTTCCTTTTTCCTATCTCAGCTTCTAATATATTCCGTACTATTCCCTCCTGCATTAGTATGTGGCTTATCATCTTATTTCTCCTTTTTTTTACGGTTTTCCACATTCTTCTTTCTTCCCCTACTATTTCTAGTACCTCTTTGTTCTTAACTTTGTCTGGCTATGATAGCTTCATCATACGTCTGTAACACCATATTTGAAAAACTTCTATTATTTTCCTGTCCGCCTCTGGTATCGCCCAAGTTTCACAGCCGTACAGTGCTGTGGTCCACACATATGTTTTAAGCATTATTTGCCTTGTTTCTAGGTTTGTTATCTTTGAACACAGTAATTGCCTTTTTTTGTTAAATCTAATCTTTGTTTTATATTTTTTGCGCTCTTCCCATCTTGCGTGATTTGGTTTCCTAGGTAGCAAAAATCCTTAGCGTCTTGTAAGTTCTCATTATCTATTTGTATTCTAGTTTTTAATTTAATTTCCCTTCCTTTGCATACTAATACTTCAGTTTTAAATTTGTTTATTTTTATACCGTATCTCTCTGTTAGAACTGTTTTTATTTCATTAAGAGCAGTTTCTAACTCTTCCTTGCTAGATGCTAATACCGCTATATCATCTGCAAATCTAAGCATATCTATATTTTGTCCCCGCACTATAATTCCAAATGTATTCATGCATTTGACAGTATGCATTGCCTCTTCGATGTACAAGTTAAAAATTAATGGATATAGGGCACATCCTTGTCTCACCCCTGTCCTAATATTTACTTCTCTATGTTCCTGCTCTAATTCTATTACCGCTGTTTGCTCTTTGTGTAAGCTATGTACTCTCCGTCTATTCCTAAATCTCATTCCAATCTTTTTGAGAATATTAAATATGCAAAACTGAAAATTATGATTAAAATAAAACGCATTACATATGGCTAGACGTTCAAGACCAATTGCAAAAATACGTACCTTTTTTGTAATTAATACGAGAATAACCTTTTTATTCAGAATAGATACAATATGTTACATTGTAGGAATGAAATTTGTAGAAAATAAAATTGAAATATAAGAATTAGGCACTTCGAGTTAAAAGTTAGGTCGTTTGGAAACGTAGACATGTAGTAATACGAGTATGCAATAACGTGAGTGCGAAATTGAAAGTTGAAAAAAAATACAGTTTATTTTTTTTAACACGCGTTCAAGGGCATGATAAGTTTCATTTACGGGTTTGTGGAATTAATACCGTAACGACAGGGCAATGGGGTAAGGAGCTTGAGAGTTTACTTCAAAAATATTTGAGATTTTGTGTTCTGTTAAAGGAGCACTGATATCTGGGAAGAAAATAAAAACGCTGCTAGTTTTAGATATCCTTTAATGTAAAGCTATTTTAAACGGTGAGTATCATTTGAGATTTTATGTTTATAATTTATAATTAAATACATAAGAATTTTAAATATGAACCGGGTTGGAATTCATGTAATAGGAAACTAATAAGAGTAATTATTTCGTTGTACTATGAATTAGCGACGGAACAAGTTTTGGTTAATTTTAAACAGGATCTTATCGTGAAAAGAAGTCTAAAACATTTGAAAATATTAAGAAATATCTGCAAATTGATTTTATATATAAGCTTTATTAGTGGAATTTACTGTTAGTTAAGGAATAAAAATTCACTATTTTGAATAAACAGTGTAATTATAATCGGAAAGGTTGGTATTTAACCGTTTCTGCGTATTGTTTTAAAACACATTTTCAGAAATGGGATTTAGAATGTCATGTATATCAATATTGGAAATTGGCACAATAGTGTGCTAGTATTATTGATGGATTTAATGTTTTTCTTTAGGATTTCTTTTAGTAAAACCTGTGCACTTTGACGTTAGGAGGTTATGTTTTTTTAAGAGAAATATTTGTATTGTTATTGCAATAATGTAATCTTAATAGAAGCTATGCTTAGGTTGAATTATAGTTGCATTTATATATGAAATAGGTAAACACACACGCACACACACACATAAACACACACACACAAATCACACAGCTATGGAGTCGTATTAGGGAGAGACACTTTATTTTACAAATTTCTTGGATATGACAAAATTTAATGACGGTTTTTAAGGCATTGTAAAAAAATGAAACGTATAAGGTGGTAAATTTAGAAAACCAAAAGCAAAGGAGGCCTATTCGAAGTAACCGACTTTTGTGTAGGGATAATATCGGAGAGGATTCCTGAGAGAAGCCGGTTTCACACTCCTTACTTACAACATTTGAAAAACCTGTCAGGGTGAGTGATTATTATAATCTAGTTATGCATTTCAGCCATTTCGGATGTATATTATTTTTAGTATTCTTATTCTTTTTTCCATAGGAAGCCAGTCCCGCAACATTGTAGTTAGCCGGTGTACCATAAAATTATTATGAAAACCGCTACCCCTCCAGGACAAATCTAAATTTTTACGGTAACGCTAATTTTACCTTTAACAGGGTTTAATGTGAATATTTAGTATGGTACGATATGGGTTGTTTTTTTTCAAAAGGTTTATTGAACTAGGTTCCTAATTAAAAATACTATTCTTTCTTCTCCTACTATTTCTAGTACCTCTTTGTTCTTAACTTTGTCTGGCTATGATTGCTCCTTCATACGTCTGTAACACCATATTTCAAAAGCTTCTATTATTTTCCTGTCCGCCTCTGGTATCGTCCAAGTTTCACAGCCGTACAGTGCAGTGGTCCACACATGTGTTTTAAGCAATATTTGTCTTGTTTTTAGGTTTGTTATCTTTGAACACAGTAATTGCCTTTTTTTGTTAAATCTAATTTTTGTTTTATATCTTTTGCGCTTTTCCCATCTTGCGTGATTTGGCTTCCTAGGTAGAAAAAATCCTTAGCGTCTTGTAAGTTCTTACTACCTATTTGTATTCTAGTTTTTAATTTAATTTCCCTTCCTTTGCATACTAGTACTTCAGTTTTATATTTGTTCATCTTTATACCGTATATCTCTGTTAGAACTGTTTCTATTTCATTAAGAGCAGTTTCTAACTCTTCCTTGCTAGATGCTAATACCGGTATATCATCTGCAAATCTAAGCATATCTATATTTTGTCCCCGCACTATAATTCCAAATGTCTTCATGCATTTGACAGTATGCATTGCCTCTTCGATGTACAAGTTAAAAATTAATGGGGATAGGGCACATCACTGTCTCATCCCTTTCCTAATATTTACTTCTCTATGTTCCTGCTCTAATTCTATTACCGCTGTTTGCTCTTTGTGTAAACTATGTACTCTGCGTCTATCCCTAAAACTCATTCCAATCTTTTTGAGAATATTAAATATGCAAAACTGAAAATTATGATTAAAATAAAACGCATTAAATATGGCTAGACGTTTAAGACTAATTGCAAAAATACGTACCTTTTTTGTAATTGATATGAGAACACTCTTTTTATTCAGCATAGATACAATATGTTACATTGTAAGAATGAAATTTGTAGAAAATAAAATGAAATATAAGAATTAGTCACTTCAAGTTAAAAGTTAGGTTCAAAGAGTCGTTTGGAAACGTAGACATGTAGTAATACGAGTATGCAAAAACGTGAGTGCGAAGTTAAAAGTTGAAAAGAAATACAGCTTATTTTTTTAAACACGCGTTCAAGGGCATGGAAAATTTCATTTACGGGTTTTTTGGAATTAATACCGTGACGACAGGGCAATGGGGTAAGGAGCTTGAGAGTTTACTACAAAAATATTTGAGATTTTGTGTTCTGTTAAAGGAGCACTGATATCTGGGAAGAAAATAAAAACGCTGCTAATTTTAGATATCCTTTAATGTAAAGCTATTTTAAACGGTGAGTATCATTTGAGATTTTATGTTTATAATTTATAATTAAATACATAAAAATTTTAAATATGAACCGGGTTGGAATTCATGTAATAGGAAACTAATAGAGTAATTATTTCGTTGTACTATGAATTAGCGACGGAACAAGTTTTGGTTAATTTTAAACAGTATCTTATCGTGAAAAGAAGTCTGAAACATTTGAAAATAATAAGAAATATCTGCAAATTGATTTTATATATAAGCTTTATTAGTGGAATTTACTGTTAGTTAAGGAATGAAAATTCACTATTTTGAATAAACAGTGTAATTATAATCGGAAAGGTTGGTATTTAACCGTTTCTGCGTATTGTTTTAAAACACATTTTCAGAAATGGGATTTAGAATGTCATGTATATCAATATTGGAAATTGGCACAATAGTGTGCTAGTATTATTGATGGATTTAATGTTTTTTTTTAGGATTTCTTTTAGTAAAACTTGTGCACTTTGATGTTAGGAGGTTATGTTTTTTTTAAGAGAAATATTTGTATTGTTATTGCAATAATGTAATCTTAATAGAAGCTATGCTTAGGTTGAATTATAGTTGCATTTATATATGAAATAGGTAAACACACACGCATACACACACATAAACACACACACACACAAATCACACAGCTACAGCTATGGAGTCGTATTAAGGAGAGACACTTTATTTTACAAATTTCTTGGATATGACAAAATTTAATGACGGTTTTTAAGGCATTGTAAAAAAATGAAACATATAAGGTGCTAAATTTAGAAAACCAAAAGCAAAGGAGGCCTATTCGAAGTAACCGACTTTTGTGTAGGGATAATATCGGAAATGATTCCTGAGAGAAGCCGGTTTCACACTCCTTAATTACAACATTCGAAAAACCTGTCAGGGTGAGTGATTATTATAATCTAGTTATGCATTTCAGCCATTTCGGATGTATATTATTTTTAGTATTCTTATTCTTTTTTCCATAGAAAGCCAGTCCCGCAACATTGTAGTTAGCCGGTGTACCATAAAATTATTATGAAGACCGCTGCCCCTCCAGGACAAATCTAAATTTTTACGGTAACGCTAATTTTACCTTTAACAGGGTTTAATGTGAATATTTAGTATGGTACGATATGGGTTTTTTTTTCAAAAGGTTTATTGAACTAGGTTCCTAATTAAATATACTATTTTTAAATAGCCTTACATACTATTTAAACAAGTCATGTCGATCATGCAAAACCGTGTTTTACTACATTTTTCTCTACCAGTGCGCCAATACATAAATTAATTTTTTTTATATCATCCAAGAATTGACAGTGAAGTGAATTTGTTTCGCCACCTAAGAGTTGGAGAAGTTGGAACAAAAAATACAGGATCAATGGATGCGATTAAAAGTAATGGGCGTCTCTTTAATATTTAAAGGCCTTTTTTAACGTGCATTATAAAATATATAGATGAGGATGGTGGACATTTTCAACATTTATTTATTTTGAAATTTTTATTGTTACTATTACTGATTATCTTCTGTAGTGGAGTAGGCTTGCATTTGAACCAAACTACGTGCACGCAAAAAACATTAAACCGGTTTCAATCCAAACTGGGTGCACGTAAAAATAAATTAGGTTGGTTTCAATTCAAACAGCACGCACATTTATGAAACGTCGTAAAAGTCTGCCGCTTTTAACAGTAATTTTGTTTAAGTGAAAAGTTAAAAAAAGTTAACTGCAAAATATATGGAGGTCATTTTTAGGCCGAACTGCGTGTCTTAAAGATACAAGCATATAAAATAACGTGCACTCCTGTGTAACGTTGTAAAGACCAGACGCTTTAAATCCAGAGTAAACCTGCTCAAGAGAGAGGTTAAAACTAGGTTAGTTGAAAAACATATGGAGGTCAATTTCAAGCCAAACTATTTGTACACAAAAATATATTAAGCTGTGAAAAAATCTATGGAGGCCGGTTTCAACCCAATAGGTGTGCATTCATGTGACATGTCTTAAAAGTAGGGCGTCAGTGTCGACATTTTTATGATATCGTGGCTGCAATATACTGTTAATTTTTCTAGTCTGAGCTAATCTGCATTTCGCAAACACATACTAACGTGTATATAATTGATGTTCAGAGATTTAAATAAAGACAAAATGAAGTTGTATATAAAGAAATAACGGTTTTGGGCTTGTCTGAATACATTTTTTGGTATCCTATCTTTAAAGTTTTACTAAAGACTAACCGCTTGATTCAAGACTGTATACTAGGTAACGATTTGGTGACAAAGAATATTTATGGTTGTTGCTGTTGACACAGTCTTTGGGTTATACGTGATTAACAGGTGCTGCATCTTAATTCTGACAGCTCAGTACAGCCGTGTGCAAGCACGTTTTGCAGCAGCTAGCTTTAAACCACTTCATTTTTCGAAATCAGTTACGAACACTTTTTCGACAGGTCTAATAATTTGCTTAAATATACAGGTATGCATAATAATACGATTTCAGCTGTAAAAGATTCATCCCAAGAAAGACCATGAATATTCTTTGTCTGCCAAGATATATATTGTATATGATCCTATCTCATGCAATGATTCTATCTGCATTGGTAGTTTAAAAATTTGATACCAAATAATTTCTTCCAACAAGTTATTCTAAACCGCAATTTCTTTACTTGCAAACTTTTTATTTCTACATTTAAAATACACATTAGTATGCGTTTGCGAAACGCAGTTTAGCTTCGACTAGTTACGGTCAATTAAGATAAATGGGAACTGTAGGTAAGTGATAGCACTACACACTACTAGAATGTGAAATTTTAAAGCAGGGACAAATTGTTCTATCCAGCGCCATCTGCCTTCATGAAGCTCTGGTAGGTTACAACAGATAATTTAAAGGAAAAGCTTAGTTTACATTACATCATCATCTTGTTTTCGAACTTACTTAAGGTCTGTGTGACGCAGCTCTAAATTCTTTTCTATTCTGTGCTGATCTAAAAAGTTCTACATACCCTTCACAACCTAAATTTCTAATAATTTGACTAAAATAGCTTGGTCTAGGACTTCCTATACTCTTCTCTTTTCCTTATCTACCTGGCTCTACATAGATATTAGCAACCTGATGGTTGTTAAAGAACTCCAATATGTTTACATGATTCCCATTTATAGGGAAATGAAATATTACCTGGTTATCTCCTCCAAAAAAGGAAAAGTGTTAAATTATATGTTATGGTAAGGCTTAAGCAACGAATCGAACCAACATGCTAGACCGCTAACTAATTGTGAGTTGTGTCACGGTGACAATTAGTTAACTGATTTTTATTTTTTTTTTTGTTTTGTTTTCGAACCTAATTAAGGTCGGTTTGACGCAGCTCTAAATTCTTTTCTATTCTGAGCTAGTCTAAAAAGGTCTACATACCCTTCACAACCTAAATCTCTAATACTTTGACTACTATAGCATTGTCTAGGTCTTCCTACTGAATTTTTATTTGGTAGTCTATAATCTACCACCTTACTAAATAGTTCCTCATGTCTTAACTGATGGCCTATCATTCTATCTCCCCTGACCTTTAATTGTTTCCACAGTAGAGGGAGGAAGGGAAAGCTAGATCCTCCACCACAAAACTCTCCACTAATCGTTTTTTAATGATTTTTCTCATTAAAAACCATTAGCACTAATTGCTTTTTAATGGGTTTTCTCATTATAAACCCAGCAGCACTAATCGTTTTTTAATGGGTTTTCTCTTTAAAAAACCATTAGCACTAATAGTTTTTTAATGGGGTTTCTCATTAAAAACTATTAGCACTAATCGCTTTAATGGGGTTTTTCATTAAAACACCATTAGCACTAATCGCTTTTTAATGGGTTTTCGTATTAAAAAACCATTAGCTCTAATCGCTTTTAATGGGTTTTCTGATTAAAAACTCATTAACACTAATCGCTTTGATGGTAAAAATCCTTAACAATGTTATCATTTTTCATCACGTCACATCTGTCATTACCACCACCGCCATCTAACCTTGGTTAGACAACCCACAATACACATATAACTTAAAATAACATTGTCATCTTAAATCGCACAATAGTTTACTTCAACTAAGCATTTGATAGCTCCATGGATCTTGCTCTCGACACCACGATCTGGGAGCTAGACCCTCCACCACCATAACCTCTACAACAGTTGCTAAATATTCGCACATCTAGTAACAGTATTAAATAACATTGTCATCTTAAATTCGCACAATAGTTTTCTTTAACTAAGCATTGTTTAGCTCCAGGCATGGATCTTGCTCTTGGTGTTAGACCCTCCACCTCCACAACCGCCACTACAATTGCAAAAAATATTTGCACATCTGGTAACAGTATTAAATAACATCTTCATTTTAAATCTGCACAGTAGTTTGCTTCAACTAAACATTTTTAGCTTCCGGGGCATGGATCGTGTTCTCGGAACCCTGATCTGGACCGTTGGGCCCCGGCACCCTTACGCAGGACCACCGGATCTGCAAATTCTCCCCGCTAATTATGACGATATTTACATAAATCTACTAGATGAATTAATTAAACCTAATGCAATCGTTTGCAAATTAAATTCTCTACGTGTCTCAATTATGAAGTAATTTTACTCTATAAGGCGCTTTCACCCTATTCTGATGGAGATAAATTCACTATTAAATAACTATAACTTATTTACTGAGTGGGAGATGATCTAATTTATGGCGATATTTACATAAATCTACACACCCAATGTATAAACCCAATATTTATTAATAAAACTAAAAAGAAATGTATCCATTTTGTTGCAAATATGTTTTTAACATGATTACCTTATTTTTGGTACAATTCATAGGAGTGGGGAAGTGGGAAAAGCCTTACAACTAATACATACAAACTTACAAACTATTATATACAAAGCAGTTATACAAACAGAACTTAAAACTATGTAAAATAAAACTTATCTATAGCTTTATACCCCACGCATATGTATTTGTACTATTGGGAATAACAAAACGTTTATCGTAATCATCATACACCATACCCATACATTCCATTTGTCTTTTCTTGTTTCCGGTTCCCTCTTGTGGAATACTATTCCTCTTGATATTAGGCAGGCTCCGACCGTGCAACGTTTTCGTAAACTCTTGCAGGAACATCTTTTAAACTTTCACGTGTAGAGGCAAGTGCATTTTCCTAAACTGATGCTCGATGAGTGTGTGCGTGAGTTTGTATGTGTGAGAGAGAGGTGTCTGTGCATGTGTGTGTGTGTGTGTGTGTGTGTGTGTGTGTGTTGTGTGTGCATGTGTGGGGCGTAGGGTGCGTTTGTGTGAGGGTGCTTGCGTGTGTGTAGTGATTTCTTTTATTATTTATTAATTTTTTTTACCTTATTCAAGAGTACAGCTGTATGCAAGTTAGGTGTAAGACAGGGCCTAATGGCTCTAATCGCGCTTGATGCAGTTTGTATCAAAACTTTATATTCTATAATGTATATTTAGTTTAATAATAAAGACGTTTCAATTCAATTCAATTCAACTGATTTTATGTATGAGCTGAGTGTAGATTTCATGTTTTCTGCTACATATGGTTGTCATAGTATGCATAAGAGGTTTACTTGAAATACATACAGCATCTTTAAAATTATTTACACTGATTTCATTAGCAACAATATTTCTGCTTATCCCTTTAATTTTTTTGATAATGTCTTTTTGACTAATAATACAATAACTTTTTGACCGCGTCCCCACAAATTCTAATACCAACTCTCCGGAAAACTCATACTTAAATTTACCCACCACTTTCTTGTTCGCAAGGGGATACCATACTTATTGTCTTGAGGGTAGTCACTTGTGTCAAAATGTTCTATATTAGCACTCACGTCCTTTAATGGCTATATCATGTATAAAACATAACATGCTTATTTTCTGTCCCTATACACTAATACCTATCTCTTTTTCTCTCTCTAGCTAAATTTAAAGCTTCCTCAATATAAACATTAAAATCAAGGGAAATAGTACACAGCCCTGTGCACCACCATTTTTAATCTTAGCTTCCTTTTCTATTTCATCAAATCTAATTACTACGCTTTGGTTTTTATATAGATCGTAAATAATTTTTCTATCCCTATGAGAGATTCCTATTTTTCACAAAACCCTTAACATAACAATCCAATTAACCCTATCAAATGCTTTTTCTAAATCAACAAATGCGAAATGAGTCTTTTTAATTTTTTGTAACCTTTTTTCGATAATTATTCTAATCATTAGTATTGGTTTTATAGTCCCTTTGTCTTTACGAAAACCATATTGGTCTTCGCCTAAATAATTCTCAGTCAAAGCTTCTACGCTATTTTTAATTATTATTACTAGTATTTTGGAAGCATAGGAAGTTAAACTAACCGTTCTAAAATTCTTACACCTATCAGCTCCTCCCTTTTTTGGGATTGGGATAATAATTTTTTTTTGAAATCTATTGGGACATCACCTGTTTAACTTTTACTTTTACATCTAACGTCACTTAATGCCGCTCGTTTTGGTTTGGTAGTGTTGCGAAATAAGTATATTCATTTCCAGTATTTACAAAAAGATTTTCTGTGCATTAGTATGTTTAATTTTACAAGGCACCTTATTTAATAAATTTCGTAACCAAAATCCACAAACATACAGATATTTGTTTAAAATCAGTGCTCCCAATTACCCCAGTAGATAAATAAGTCGAAGTAATTGAAAACGCTAAAAGGGCAATTGTGAAAGCGATCTTATTTGCCCCTAAATGCTCATCCAAGTACTAAAGCATGCTTTTTTAAGGCAGTAACAATATTAGCTCAAAAATTGTTAGAAACTATGTAAAGAAACGAGCAGAGCCGACTTACACTGCTGCAGATCTTGCTGCAGCTGTTAACGATGTCATTAACCGTCAACGCTCATATCCCCCTACATTTGGTACTTTTTCTCATAACCAATTTATTGCGTCTCTTTCTGATACATCTTCTAGAGAGAACAAGAACAACTAATATCGTTTATTCATTATCATAAGACCTTCAGTGTTGGAACTGGTTAGATGCGTACCCCATTGTTTCCTATTTTGAGCCAATATACACATTTTATATAGAATTGGCTGTGTACACGTGAAAGAATTAAAAAAAGTTCAAAAGAGTATAATGGTCAACGTGTATTAAGTTGAAAACAGAGCACTTCCGACTATAAACTAGTCCTCTTTAGTGTTGTTTCCTACAAGTGCATAAAAAGTTAATATAAAGTATTAATGTAAAATAAAATATAAAAGCTTACTTGTAGGTAAGAAATCTACTATTAAAAACTAAAATAAATAAATTATAACATGTCAAATGTCATATAGACATGTAATATCACAAGCTGTACGTCATTAAAATATATAATACAATAAAATGTAACTAAGACTAAATCCATATTAAAAATATGATAAAGAGATAACAAAACAGAACAAGGAGATAGTTAACAAGTGTAATTTTAATGTAAGTAAGAAAATTGAGTAAAATGATCAGACCAAAGGGTACCAAAATTTATATGTCTATATGACATTTGACATGTTTTAATTCATTTATTTTAATTTTGATAGTAGACTTTTTCCTACAAGTAAGCTTTTATATTTTACTTTACAATAATACTTTATATTAACTTTTTATGCTCTTGTAGGAAACAACACTGAAGATGACTAGTTTATAGTCGAACGCGCTCTGTTTTTAACTTAATACACGTTGACCATTATATTTTTTTCGACTCTTTCTAATAACACATTTTCTTGAAATTCTTACAACCAACATCTTTTAATATCTGTGTGCGATAGTGTAATCTAGGTCTACATTTACCTCTCTTTTTTTTTCTCTGTGTCTAATATTTCCCGTATGACTCCCTTTTGCCTTAGAGCGTATTCTATTATCTCATCTCTCCTATTTTTTTACTCTTTCTACAGACATCATTCTTCCCCTACTATTTCTAGAATTGCTTTGTTCTTAACTTTGTCTGTCCATGAAATCTTCATCATACATCTGTATCACCACAATTTGAAGGCTGTCTGCTTCTCCCACAAAACGTAAAACTAAAATTTAACACGTCGAAATCGGAAGCGCTTTATTTCGGTACAAAACCGGGACAGCGACCTCCTAGGCTAGAGCTAGGAGGGAAGAAAATACCGTTCAAAGAAGCTATTACATACCTCGGGGTAAAAATTGACGATAAATTAAATTGGAAAGCTCACGTGCAGTACGTCAAAAGTAAAGGAAGCGAAATATCAAATAGAATGATGGCGGCGGCGAAAATAAACTGGGGTTTCCGAGGCGAATCGCTGAGGACGGTCTATGCCGGAGCAATTGAACCGGCAATGCTGTACGCAGCATCCGTATGGGCGAAAGGTTGTAAAGTCCGGGAGATGCGTCAATTAACGAGCGTGCAACGTATAACCGCGGTAAAGGCGGCGAGGGCATACAGGACCACCTCCACGGAGGCTGTCCTGGTGATCAGTAGGACTCTCCCTATCGAATATGTCGTTAGGGAGATTAGAGATAGGAGACTTATAGACATAGGGAAAGGGCGCGAAATTATCGAAGATATTAATCTAGGTAATAGGGACGTTGCAAGAAAGATCGTGGTATCAGAGTTGGGGCAGCCGGCCGATATTAGAGGAATCGAGTTTGTCGAAGGTGATCGGGACGCAACGGGTATTAGAATTTACACGGACGGTTCACGTATGGATGACGGACAAGCAGGCGCGGCGTTTGTCGTATTTAAACAGGAAAGGGAGGTGTGCCGGTTTCAAACCAAACTCGCGAACTGGAGCACTATCTTCCAGTGCGAATTGGTAGCCATACGAGAGGCTGTCGATTACGTAATAAATCACACTGGCAGAGACGATTATTATATAATCAGCGATAGTAAATCAGCGCTGACGGCATTAACTAACATGAACACCTCGACAGACCTCCAGGCGGACGTTTGGAAAATAGCGCATACAGCGCTCAAGTTTCGACGTTTAAAGTTTTGTTGGGTTAGGTCGCACGATGGTAACGCAGGAAATGATAGGGCTGACGAATTAGCTAAAGAGGCCGCGACGGGCGATCACATTCGTCGATACCGAGGTCTTTAATTAAAAGAAAGCTGCGCGAAAAATCAATTCAACAATGGGAAGAGAGGTGGAACAACGCTGCCACGGGCAGGTTGACCCACAAATTCATACCTAACATAGAAGCTAGAGGTAAGATCGAGGTTAAGATCGATCACAAAATGGTGCAGTAGATTACAGGGCATGGCGCCCTGAAGGCGTATTTACAAAGGTTTAGTCTAACCAACAGCGACCGCTGCGAATGCGGTGAGGGCGCGGAAAGCGCAGAGCACGTGCTCTTCGACTGCCCGCTTGAGGCGGGAAATCGGGGGTTGGCTGATAGCAAACTAGCTATCCTAGGTCTGGCATGGCCAAAGAGCTTAGAGGAAGTCGGGGAAGTGGTTAAACAGAAGGAGTTCTGGACAGCCTTAAAAGACTTCGCGGGAAGGGTTGCGAGATTAGATAATGACAATCGCGTGTAAAATTCGGTGGGGTTGGTGGGAGGATTGGAAAATAATTCTAGCTTGACTTGGCGTGAGTAAGGATACGAGTATAGATTAACCAAAAAAAAAAAAAAAAGAAAAAAAAATACTTATACCCAAATGTCCAATATGCACGAGAAACCCCCGCACCATTAATACAGTCACTGCCTATCTTCATAATTATGCGCGGAAAATCGGGAAATCGGGAATAAAATAATAACAAATAAACAATAACAAATAAATCAGAAACCCTCATTAAATTAAAGCAATAAAATAAACAAAAATAATAAAATAAAGTGAAACCGCGCATCCCACCAGGACTTGAAAGTGAAGTGATAGTGATTGTAATCCCCCCCAAGAACATTTAGTGCATACCCACCAGGACTTTAGCAGTGCACCACATCTCCCCTTAGACGTAAGTTACAGTTAGATGTAGGCAGACGACCAGATCTTCGGATGCTGGAGAATTTTATTATCGAGGTAAGACTTAATTGTGGCGGCTGTACTCGCACAAGCATTGATTTACATTAATTAGTAGTTTTCGAAATAATATAACAAGCACGTTTGGTGTGTAAAGGCGCTAGCCGACATAATGCTTGTGCGAGTGCACCTGATAAATAGGGTGATGCTTTCGCTATTTTGTGCACTGCTATATGCTTAACGCTTAACGCTTATTAAACATTTATTTATATATTTATATAATTATATTTATTTATATTTTATATTTACACTTTATATTTATTTACTTATTAGCATGTATTTTAGCATTTTGTGGCATATTTATTTTGTTTGACGTTCTGCCGCCATTTTGGTTGCAGTATATATTTGGGAAGGAAGAGTAGATGTGTGAAGATTGTAATCATAATATAAATCAGTTAGGGAATGATAGGGAAAGCTAGGGATGAGTTTAAATTAGTTAGCTAGATTTGGATAGTTTTAAGACGACCCTTCAGGTCGCACTGGTAAGTAGAACCGGCGTCTGCTATCCGGTATTACGGATCCCTCCCTCTTATTTTTGCTTGTATTCTTGTTGATCGGGTATACTCCAAAGTCAGCGCTAGGGATACCATTATTTACAACCATGTTTTTAGTTTTTGTTTTTAGTTTGTTTCAGTTGGTCAGATTTTTATGTTTGTTAGATTGTTAGAGCTTGTTAGGTTTGTTAGATTTTTATTTAGTTTTTATTTAGGGTGGATCAAATATGAAATTAGTATAAATTAGAAGCACGTTATTTTTCGCGTTTAAACCCAATGTAGTAACTCCGGGTGGAGCATTGGGGACGTGGCCGCAAGTATAGCGGCCCTAATTCAAATTATAATGTCTGCTTCTCCTATTGTCCACGCTTTACAGCCCTACAGTGCTGTGTTTCACACATATGCATTCAACAATTTTTTTCCACTTCTGTTTGTTTTCTTCGATCCTGGAAGATGCTTTTTACTGTTAAATACAGTACTGCCTTATGGTAATGTTTCTTTATTTGTTGCTCTTTTAATCCTATTGTTTTCTAAAAATATACCCTACTTCACCAATACTGAGTGATACGTGAATGGAGTTAGCCAATCTGAAAACTACCAAAATCCCCACCACTTAGACAATTGTCGGAACAATAGTTTTCCAATTACTCCTTTCGCACAATCAACATTTGTAGAGGATATTGCAACACTAACACTTGCAATTGTTTACCATAATTATCAGGTTTATCAACATTTACTTTTCCATCACTAGGATTTATGTTCCGTAACTGGCCGGACGCGTAGCTTTATTGAGTTCTATCTTGAGCTAACCTACACATTTCCCTGAAATTTCCACACTATTTCCTTTTTCTGCTTCTAATATATTTCGCACTAATCCTTCATACCATTCAAACCATTCAAGATTCCCTGTTTTTTAATGTTTCCATATCTTTTTCTACTATTTTTAGAACCCCCTTGTTATTAACTTTTTCTGTCCATGATATCTTAATCATTACGTCTGTATTACCACACTTCAAAGGCTTTTATATTTTTGCTGTCCGTTTCTTTTACTATTCACGTTTCACAGCTGTACACACATCTGCTTTCAGAAATCTTTTCCTAATTTCTATGTTTGTCGTCTTTGAACATACTAGTTGCTTCTTTTTTGTTACAAGCAACACGGCCTTGTGTTTTATATCTTTTGCACTTTTTCCATTTCGCGTTATTTGATTTCCTAGGCAGCAGAAATCTTTAACCTCTTATAGGTTCTCGTTTCGTCTTTGTATTCTGGTTTTTAACTTATTTTCCCTTCCTTTATATACTAACATTTTAGTTTTATTTTTATTAATTTTCATCCCACATTTTTCTGTTAGTATTGTTTCCATTTTATTAAGAGTTGCTTCTAACTCTTTCTTGCTAGATGCCAATACCGTATTATAATTTGCAAATCAAAACATACCAATCGTTTGTCCCTGCATAATAATTCCAAATGTTTTTCTACATTTGAACATATTCATTACCCCTTCGATATATAAGTAAAAAATTAACGGAGATAGGGCACATCCCTGTCTCACCTCTTTTCCTAATATTTACTTCTCTACATTCCTGCTCTATTTCTATTACAGCTGTTTGCATTTTGTATACGGTATGTACAATCCGTCTATACCTATTACTCATTCCAGTTTTTTCCAGTTATGCAAACCCTATATTTACGCTTTCTTCTTTTTGTATTGTTTTTTATTATCAAGCTTAGAGCAAAAATGACCTCCCGTGCTCCACAGTTTTGCCAAAACCCAAACTATTCTTTTCCTAGTATTTTTTCAGGCCGTTTTCTATCCGTTTTTGTATAACTCTAGTTAATATTTTTGAAAGTGTGCTTTTTAAACTTATTGTTCAAAAATTTACACATCTATTCGGACATCCCTTTTTTAGTATAGTGATTATGCGTTTGGGTATCTCGCCTGTCTCCTACATATCGCTTACAAGTTGGAAGAGGCATCCTGCTACTGATTATCCAGCAGCAGCTATATCTGGTGTTTTATTATCTCTCAGACGTTTAATACTGATGCGAACTCATCTCCAAGTATAGAATATACTAGATCATCCTTTTCAATGTCTGATTTCTGTTCTAGTGCTTCTACTTCCTGTCTTGCATATAAATTCCTTATATATTCTTGTCAACCAACCACTTTCTCTACAAGTTCTACAATGATGTCTCTCCCCGCGCACTTTATATTTTTTGTATCCCTAAATTCATTCTAATTAGTTTGTATTCTTCGTCTGTCTTTCCTATTTCCATCTTAGTTTGTACCTCTTTGCACTTTTATCAATCCATTGTTCTTTAGTTTTCCTGCATTTGCATATAATTTCCTATTTTATGGCTTTGTATCTATGTTTTTTGCGTGATCTGATATGCTTTCTTATTTTCGCTTTTCTTCTATTAAATTTAAAATATCCTTTGTTACCTATGGTTTCTTATTTTCTTTTTTTTATGACCCGGAATATTTCTGGCCGACATGTCTAAGCTGGATTTAATGTTATTCCATTCTGTTTCTACTTCCTTAGTATCAGAAATTTTTTCGATCTCTTTCAGCAACACGATTGACTTTTTCTCAAATCTTTTGTTGATATCTATATCTGTTAGTTTTCCAAAGTCAAAGTGCCTTTCTCCGTTCTTTTTATCAAGTTTTTAAATTTAAGCGTGGTATTCATAATTACTATGTTGTGGTCAGTGTCTATATCTGCTTCCGGGTAGCTTTGACTCTTTTGTTCTTTTGAAAGTAGTTTTCTACAAAGTATCCTATCTTTTTCCGCATAACTATTCCCACACCTGAATTGCCTTTCTCTGTTCCGGTTTGAATTACCCTAAACCCTAAACCCTCCGCTCTAAAAATCTCTCTTCTGATCACCAAACTTCGCTAATTTCTACTATGTCTAATGCTAGCCACCTATTTCAATTTTCAAATTATCTAGTTTGCCTACTTGCTTCATGCTTCTAACATTCCAGGCCCCTACTCGCCAGATATTACCTTCAGTAGATTATAATAACACCTAACTCTATTTTCAATGACATATTAAATTCATTGCTTGCATGTTTTATTAAATGTAGCTTTATCCTGACATAACAGAAATAATAAGTCTGCAAATGTTCCCCAGGTAGGAAAACCGTCACAGTGCCACGGTACTACTTTACAGATTCTTTATATGGACCTTAAAATTCACTGATTTGATATGCCTTCATGATCAAATTAAAAACAAAATCAGAATGTACTAAATTTGAGGACGATCACCGACACAACTAACATATACACACAATTATACTAATCCATTGAGAAACCATTGACTAATTTGCAGAAGGATTAACGCCTTTCCCCAATATTAAAGTTATTTACAACATTACAGCGAAAGGTAACGATATGCAGTGTAAATCATTTGATAATGTTGATTGATAGTCAATTAGCAAACAAAAAAAGGTACTTGTTACATTTGCACATATGTTATCTAAATTTTAGCGTAAGATTTACAAAATTAAAGCAAGAATACTTCCGTATGTGCTAAAATAATTCGTAGTAATTTGCATAAGGTTTACTTATGACATTTAAAAAATACAAACAATTTATAACTATTAAATATAAAAATTTGAATATACGTAAATTGTTTAAACGGTCATTGCCAATAAAAGCGTCATTACTGTTTCGCATAGACATAAACACTTCTGAAGGTTCCAAAACAATTTAGAAAATAAATTAGACATTATTATTAATAACAATATATTGGGCAATACCAAATATTATTTTGACAGTATTACTCTGCGTATCTGCTGATCATTTGACTTAAAATATAACAATAATGAATTATAATATTCTTACAATATAAAATAAAAGTGTAATCATGCAATAAATATTTACGGAAATAGATATCTTTTTAATTTTCAAAATTTATCAAACCTGGATATGCCAAAACTCTAGTTAAAATCTCTTACAATCCAAAAGTAGGTTCTAAAATACTTGCCCAAAAACATCAATTCCCATAATAAATTCAAAACATAAAAACCAAATTCTTGATTAAAAAGTAAGCAGAATCTTATCATTTACTTCAAACAGAAATATGCGCTCAAAACAACTTTGAATTGAATTTAAATTTGACTTCGACTCGTTTTGACTCGACGCTCAAAATATTAATTAATTAATTTCCAATCTATACCTAAAGTAGTATTCAATTACTTTCCACTAGGAATTAAAGTATTATTTACTCAATTTCGTCTTAAAAAAGAAATATGTCTTAAAATCTAACGTTCACTTTGAATTAAAAACTGTGTTTAAAGTTAACTTTGGTTCTTATTCATAGAAATATTACTTTATTAATTTGAAATCTACGTTCAAAATTTATTAGATTACCTCCCGTTACGGACTTTACGGACTTTACTTTGTGCTCACAACTAAAACTAACTTTCAACTAAAAACTGCGCTTAAAATTAACTTCAACTCTTTCCACTTCAAACTTAAAATATTATTTAGTTAATTTTCAATCGATACCTAAAATATTACTCAATTACTTTCCGCTCCCGACTTAAAGATAATTTACTTAATTTCGTCTTAAAACCGAAATATTCCTGCAAAAACAAACATTCGCTGTAAATTAAAAACTGTTCTTAAAGTTAACTTTGACTCCTTTTTACTTCAAAGCTCAAATAATAACAATTAACTTTCAATCTATATTTAAAATATCATTCAGTTACTTTCCGTTTCCAATATAAAATATTATATATCTAATTTTCACTCTAAACATAAATGTTCAAACAAAATTAACATTCACTTTAAAATTAAAACTGCGTTTCATATTAACTCAACCCTTTTCCACTTCAAACCTTATTTAGTATTTAATTAATTTTGAGTTCATACTTAAAACTTCATTCAATTACTTTCTTTCTGCTTCTGACTTAAAGCACGATTCACTTAATTTCGTTCTCAAACAGAAATATGCCCGGAAACCAACATTTGCCTTAAACTAAAACCACGCTTAAAATTAATTTCAATTTCTTTCAACCTCAAACTTTAAATATTATTTAATTAATTTTTAATCCATACCTAAAATATTTCTCAATTAATTTCTGCTTCTGACCTAAAGTATTATTTACAATGTTGTCTTTAAGTAGAGCCATGAGCTAAAAACCAACATTTGCTTTAAAACTAAAAACTGCTTTTAAAATTAAGTTCAACTTCTTTCCACTTCGCTCTGTAAATATTATTTAATTGATTTTCAATCCATACTTAAAATATCATTCAATTACTTTCCACGTTCGTATTAAAGTACTATCTGTTTAGTGGTGAGCTCAAAGTTAACATTCGCTTTTAATTAAAACTGGGATTAAAATTCACCTAAACTTTATGCCACTTCAAACTTTAGATGTTATTCAATTAAGTTTTAATCCATATTTAAAATATCATTAAATCACTTTACACTCCCGTTTTAAAGTAAGTACTGTCTACTTAATTTCTTATTAAAACAGAAGGCGGTGAGCTCAAAACTAGCATTCACTTCCAGTTAAAAACTGGGCTTAAAATTAACTACACCCTTTCCACTTCAATTTTTTAATATTATTCAATCAATTTTCAATCTATACCTAAAATGCCATTCAATTATTTTTCGCTTCCAACTTAAACAAAAATATGCGCACAAAACTAACATTTGTCTTAAGCTAAAATTGCACTTAAAATTAACTCTATTTCCTTTCAACTTCAAACTTTAAATATTATTCAATTAATTTTTAATCCATACCAAAAATATTACTCAATTGCTTTCTGCTTCTGACTTAAATTATTATTTACAATTTTGTTTATAAACAGAAACATGCGCTCAAAACTAGCATTTGCTTTAAAACTAAAAGCTGCCAGTACGTCCTTTGTGACGAGTTTGGAGCAGGCGGATCCACTCGATCCACCTGATCTACCAGATACACCACTCGGAGCGTTTTTTCTTAGGGTATGATACATAAGTTTGATCTAGAATTTTCTGCGAAATTCGAATGTGTTTGAAGTTTTCAAATAGGGCCGCCCCTTACAAAGTTATACCCCTATAAAACCCCGAACCTGTCAATTTTTTGTTTGTTTATTTAATTTATATATCTTGTTTGGTATCAACTAATATTAGATTTTTCTAGGGAGTCCAAATCTGTAAATAGATTTTAAATAGGACCACCCTTTACCGTTTTACACACATACTCTCTAGCGAACATATTAAAGATTATTTTTGTTTCTTTTATGATAAATGTATCTTGTTTGGTATCTACTAATATTAGATATTTCTAGGGAGTGCAAATCTGTAAATAGATTTTAAATATGACCACCCCTTGCCGAGTTACAACTTTTAAAGAACCCAAACCTCTAATTTTTGCTCATTTATATTTAACTCCATTTTTAAAATCTTTTTCGCTACCCAAGACATATGCTTTAACCGACCATTTATCGAGAAATCTAAAACCGC
Source organism: Platerodrilus igneus (assembly GCA_036346225.1). Taxonomy (NCBI): domain Eukaryota; kingdom Metazoa; phylum Arthropoda; class Insecta; order Coleoptera; family Lycidae; genus Platerodrilus; species Platerodrilus igneus. Next base: position 14,082,180 of record JARFIW010000791.1, read on the forward strand.
TGGAATTTTAGAAATGAACCTTTTATAAGACATAAGTGTTTGATATTTAAAACCATTCTCAAACAGTAATATTCTGTTTTTAGAATAATGTATATGTAATGTGTTTTTAATATATAAATGGGAAGGTCGAGTTTAGCAACAAGAACCACACTCTTTAATTAGAACGACTTTTAAAATTTTAAATAGGGCAAACCTTTACACACAATTTTGCAGATAATAAAAATAACAAAATATTAGCCGTCTAGCGAGCACCACGGGTAGGTAACACGTACATTCTGTCCACCAGGATAGAAGCAGGAAGGATTTGGAAGAAGGAAAAGTAGAAGAAGAACTTAAAAATTATAGAATCTTAAAACTAATATATACAATAGATTTACAAAATCTATACAAATATATAACAACTATCTTACACCTATATCTTCATGTCCCCATGCATAGGTTAATACACATCTAGGGATGATGTAACGCTTATCATCTTTGTTCGATAAACTAATTTTATTAATAAGCTGCGTGTACAAATCGTGTTTTTTAATCCGGATACATACGCCAGCAAGTACACGATACCACCCAAATAAGAATTAGATGCTTGGTGGCTGTTAACTTCCGCTTCCCTCGTTTACGCCCAGACACACCCCTACCCATGCGCATCCTTACCCATGAACACCCCCGTCCATGCGCACCCCTCCCTGTGGTCTGCTATTTCGTGGTGACATCATAGCCTTTTATAAAATAAAGAGCAATGTAATACTATTCTAAAATTTTTATTTTGACATTATACATAACAAAATTTAAAAATATTTAATGCCAAGCATGGATGCATTTAAATTTAATCTTAATACAAAGTTACACACAGAAAACAGGCCTTTTTTATGTTTGTTTGGAGTGATTTTAATTTTATCTAATTTTATTCGCAGCTTAAAATTTAGATCTACACCCAAGTTTTCTATTTCCTTTTCTAGCCAATAATTTAATACATAGAGACCGTCTAGGGTTCTTTATGTTTAACAATTTTAATTGATTCATAGACATTTAAAAAAGAAAACTTTGGTACCGCTTTTAACAATTTAACATCTGTTTAACGGGGTGACTGGTTTCAAAAATATGTGTGGCGACCTGAGATCTTTTGTATTTACCATATTTGAAGTGAGCAATGTGCTCTTTAAATCTTGTTGTTATATCCCACTTGATCTGACCAATATCTGAACAACTAATTTCATAAATCCCATACTTTGTCATCTTTCAACATAAGTTGACTTTATTCAACTTTTTAATTAATAGAATAATCAATTTTTCCTTTAAATAAAAACATATTTAATAAGGAATTTACTATTATTAAACAAATGGCGAATTACAATGGTTTTTCTTCTGATATTATAGATAGTATTTTTAGAAAGTGTAAAAACAGAATTAACATGCGTAAATCAACTACTTTGCAATCGACCACCTGTAACGATAATGTTAAATATGTTAAACTTCCGTTTCACAAAACCACAAGGGGTTTTGATAAAATATTCAAACAGATTAATTTCTAAATTGCTTTCAGTAATACTAATAAAATTTAAAATTTGCTAGGTAATTCTAAAGACAAGGTGGAAAAATTGCAAAAGCCGGGGACTTATAAACTTATAAACTAGTTGTTGGTTGTGAAATACCTGGAACTAATGTTGACTGTGCGAAAAGACAAATTGGAAAAATGGTAATCGGCAAATGTTCAAATGCTGGGGGAACTTGGCAGCCACAGGCTGCTTACACCCCTTCACAACCACTGAATGTCGGAGAAATAAGGTATATAATTGTAAAAGGGGACCGAACTGCATCTAACAAAAAAGAACAGCGCCTATGATGAAAGACAACAAACATACAAACAAGAAGAAAATTGTTGAAAGTATATGTGTGAAGCACAGTGCAGTATGCCTATGAAATACGGACAGTAGGAAAAGCAGGCAGAAAAACGGTAGCAGCCTTTTGGAATGTTGTGCTTCAGATGTATGAGGATGATAGCATGAATAGACAAAGTTAATAACAAATAGGTTATAGAAATAGAAGGGGAACAAGGATGTCTGTGGAAAAAAATAAGAGAAATAGAAGGGTAGAATACGTTCTAAGGCAGTTTTGGGGGAATGGTATGGAATATATTACAAGCAGAGATAGCAAAAAAGAGGTAGATGTAGGCCTAGATCAGATAGTGATAGATGCAGACTGTGCAAATTTCAGGAAAATGTGTAGATTAGTTCAGAATAGGAAACAATGAGGGTACGCGTCTAACCAGTTCCAGAACTGAAGACCTAATGATGATGATATTATTAACTGGTTATCACCAATTACCAAGTAAAAGGTCATATTGGAGTCTCGACGAAGACTTGAAAGCACAATTTGTGTCAGGTGCCATGTCGAGAAATCGATTTTTAGAAATAAAAAGATACATTCACCTGAGAGACAACACAACGTTAGACACTTGATAAAATGGTAAAACTTAGACCCTTTGCCGATCGTTTAAACCAACATTTTCAACAATGGGTGACTTTTCCATGAAGACCTGTGTGTCGATAAGTCCATGGTGAAAACTTTCGGGCGACATACAGCCAAACAATTTATAAAAGGAAAACCGGTGCGTTTTGGCTATAAAAATTGGCTACTATGTCTAGTGCTAACCTACTCATTTTAATTTTCAAGTTCTCTAGCTTACCTACTTGCTTCATACTTCTAACATTCCATGTTTCGGCTCGCAAAATGTTCCCGACTCTTATTCTGCACTTTCCGATCGCATCCTCCGAAGTAGTCCCCTCCCGGAAGTCCGAATGGGGATTATTTTAACTCCGGAATCTTTTACCCCAGAGAATGCCATCATGTTTGTTACAATTTAAGTACGCTGTGTACTTGGGAGATAATGTGGTGGTTTCCCGTTGCCTTCCACATCGCGGTAGTGTGTCTTAGACTGCCATACCGACCCCTATAGTCTCTGCCAATCTAAGTACCGAAAGAGCAGCTGCCCTCTTTCGGGACCTGTCTTAGTCTGGTTCCTCACTAACAACCCTACTACTTTGGTTGGACCTGTAGTTTGGCTCTTTAGCTCATCAGAACACAAAAGCCGTTTCACCTGTTCTAGTAATCTAGAACTTCGACAAGGTGCAGGTCCATTCGAAATAGAAAAGAAAAATCATCATCAATTAAAAAACCTTTTGGAACAATATATTTTTTTGTGATATTGTCGGAGACTTTCACGACCGGGTTGGAACCATGTCATTTTATAAACTAAGGTAGACGTTTCGCACACTTTTGTAAGGGGCGTCATCAAAACAAGAAAAAGAAAATGAGTAATAAAATAAAAAATTATAATAAAGATAAGAATGATAATATTAAGTAGACAAGTTAAAGTGTAAAGAGTATGTAAAGTTACTTATGAACTAGCAGACTCACCAGCCCATTTAAGCGAAACGGTGTCTTATGGCAAAGTTACTTTGGTTGATGTCCTCACGACGATAACTATGTTTCATTTGATTTATATATTATTCGCTAGTAGGTTATGATTTGTACAACTCAAGTTTTGTGATGCAAAATTAAAGTAAAATTATTAGATAAAATGAAATTAGTTGTTCAGGGCCAGGGTGTTTTTAAACATATATTGGTCAGACCAAGAGGAATATAACTACAAGATTTAAAGAGCACATTGCTCACTTCAAATATGGAAAATACAAAAGGTCTCAGGTCGCCAAACATATTTTTGAAACCAGCCACCCCGTTAAACTAGAAAATGTTAAATTGTTAAAAGCGGTACCAACGTTTCCTTCTTAAATGCCTATGAATCAATTATAATTGTTAAACATAAAGGACCCCTCTTAAACACTGATAAAGGACCCATAGAGCCACCTGCCTTGCTCACCCTATTGGTCAACAACCAATGAGAAAGCAAGATTAATTTGGTTCCGCTTCAGCAGATTTAGAATTAGTATAAATGAAATATATTTTAGTTATAACGTCACAATTCACTTGTTTGTTGTGGACAACACCAGCCTGCGGGTGAGGAGAATATCCAATAGTGTTTAAAGCAACATTATAGTAAATTGTATGTTGGGAAGGTTCACTTCAGCCTAAGTGGTGACGAAAATATCCTCTGAAGTATTCCGGTACAACAGCTACTTATTATTTAATTGCAAATTCCTACTGATGATGACCACATAGTGGTCGAATTACGTATCTTGTATTTTAAATATTTTTTGTAGTTAAGGGTTTTTATTCATTTTTATGGAGTATAATGTATAAACAACTTCAAACTAGAATAAATGGACAATGTATGGCAGTCAAAAGGAAATGGATTTGTAGAAGATACGAAAGTTGTAGACGATTGTAGGTAAGGTAGATATGGCGTATAGAAAAGTAAAGTAATGTTTTGGTAATAGTATAAAATGTACTAGTAGTATGTTAAGTAAGAATGGAAAACTTATACAGCAGTAAAGAACACAAATCGAACAAGTTACAATTGAAAAACAAAACTATTTAACAAACAAAGAATTGATTGACAGCTACAAGAGGGTATTTATAGAACCCATATAAAGCAAACAAAGAGGGTGATTGCATATGACCTAGAAGGTTCGGGTTTATTGTGGAAGCTTTATAATTCAATATATAAGCCACACGGTCCGGCAGAGAGTTCAATTTAGTTCCGAGAATACAAGTAATAAGAATTGAATGATTGTTTGAGTTGTTAAAATAGATATTCCATAATGCGACTATAAAATAAAGACATGGGTCATTAGTGCTTGTGTAAAAAAATTAACGGTATATAGTCGAAGGTAATAACAAATACAGTGTAATTGTCATATTAGGAAAGAATTTAGTGCAAAGATTATTGTAGAAATTATCATCAGTGACCTTTGCAGTAGATTTTTTAAACTTTCAAGAGAAATAGTATACGATGGACTCGTCACATGTTTGTATGATATTTGAAACTAGAGCTAAACCATCAAATTTTACGAAAAATGTTGTTCTGATTATATTGAAGAAAGCTGTAACCTTCCGGTCGACACTTCTGTGTCAGCATTCTATTTATATAATATTTCTAAATTCAATTGTCTGCTGATAGCATTGTCCTGCTATCTATATCGTTGTTACCTTTGCGCTTCATTTGTGTTAACCTTCATAATTACAAGTTATTGCCGTATACTCAAATTTACGTTAGTTATCTGCATTTGAAATTACAAATATGATAATAAGCTGTACTTTGCTTTTGTCCTTGTGGATAAGAGGCATTCTTATTTCGATCGTTGTTGGTGAAAGTTGGATTCTGCCGATATTAACGTATTAATTACGGATTTAGGTAGAACCGACAAATAATTATTGGAGTTTGGCAATTTTGGTTTTATGGTTCTAGAATACCTTTTGCAAGCTTCGATTTTCACTTGTAGTGGATTTAAATTCGTCAGCATCGTTCATAATTGATGTTCGTTATTGAAATCTAAATATTGTAACGTCCTGTTATCTCTAAATCAGTTAGAGCACATTTAATTGACCCACTCACGTGGGTTCTTCTTCTTCTTTTTTCTCCCTACGTCTTCTCATTGTGCGTTATACGTATGCTCTTCATTCTGTTTATGCTCCTGTCTCCTTTATCTCAAGAACGTTGTCGCACTATCAACTTTATTATTTATCATTTATTGGCGTTGCCGACCAGCTGTCGTTACTCTGGGTTACCATTCCATCAGCCTAGGACTTCGGCGACCTTTGATGTGAGATAACTACGTACAGAAACTAATCATTGAGTAAGATTATTCCATGTATTATTATTTGTTAATGTTTGTGCTTATTTTGTGCCATTTTGGTTTTATTATTTTCTCTTATTAGTACTTAATATTAATAATTTGAGGTATTGCTGTTCATAGGAAGTACGTCTACTTCATTCAAAATTTAGTAATACTGATGTACAAAAAATTAATATTTAAAAATCAACATTTAGTATATTTCTAGGCACCCTCTTTACTGCCTAGGGTGATTCATTAAGATAATTGTGAAATATTTCAACAGTTTGTTAAGGTATCTAATATTTACACTATTGTTAGAGATTGATCCCACGAGGTGCTTATTTGAAATCCTCAATTTCTAACCTCATTAGAACACCTAGCACTTAATTTATAGTGCATGTTACGTACTACTACATGCTTTCTTGGCCAAGGGTATATGAGTACGTGAGTAATAAATAACTTTAAAGTGAGTGAGAAATTAAAAGTTCTTCTTCCCTGATATGCACTCGTGCAGGGTTCCTTACGGTAATATTTACTAATTTTGTATTTTCGATTCTTGTGTTAATCATAATTGATGTAATATTGAAATTCAACTGGTATTTGGAATTTTTGTTATTAATTGTTTTTGTGTTCCGATGCGATATTAAAGATAGTTATTTTGTGAAGTTGCGTGTTTTATATTTATGATCTGGAAGGGGGTTCCTTCGAAGTCTGTTGGAACTAGGACTTTAGGTTTCATACGCTCCTTAATTGTTATCAGTTCCTGGCGCCTTGGCATTTCCTGTCCAGGCTCTGATTCAATACTAACCCTTATTAATATAATTAGTGCAGTACATTTTCTGACTGAATTAGAGTCTCACCCTGACTAAGCCGGAGTAAAAGTTGTCACCACCCCCAACCCAAAAGCCGCTACCTAAGCGCTTTTCTAGTGGCCGTCAACTTGACTTAAATTTTCCGTGACAAAGCTAAAGCAATCAGATGTGAATACTGCAAAACGAGTTTAACATTACATGCTTCCAAGAATTTAACGTGGATTTTTTATAAAAGAATAACAAGAGAAGATGAGATAGAAGGTGTCTATGTACAATAACTTGCTTTGCGTGTTTAAGTTGAACATTGTCGAGGTTTGCGTTTGCGTTACATTAGTTATAAACCAGATACGGGCAGACTACATACAGAGATACCCTGTATATTATGATTTCACAAATAGTTGTTCCCATTAAGCATGACATTTCAATAATTCTTTTTATCCAAGAAAAGAATTTAGGTAATAAATTAAAACCAGAAAGTCATACTAATATTTTTGTGTGATACATAGTTGAACGTATCTCAGCGCTATAGTTAATTTCAAAACCACAAAAAGAAAAACAGGTTTCAATATAATGCGTTACGAAGTCGTATATAAAGGTGTAAGCATGAGTAATTACCATAGTTAGGTTGTGCTAACAATTTTTAACGCGGTTATGTTATCTTTAAAAAGCTTTAGAATAATTAAATAGGTAAATTTTAGTGGGATTATCAATATGCATGTTTTATATAGAAATTGTGCCAAAAATTGGAGAGGCTTTTTTAAGTTTGCAAAATTGAACAAAATTAACGTTATAGGTAAATAGGTGTGTTTATAGTAAGCAGTAATCCCAGAAATAGTAATATTATCGCAATGTAATTTAATCACTTAAATACAAATCTTGATTGAGCAGAACTCACAAGTATCAGGTTACAGTTGATCTAACCAGATATATCATACAATACAAAAAATTACAATTTATCCATTTGGATTGTTGAATACATACAATAGCATTAATCTCGCATCCCTCGGGTTATTCAATACAAGCTTAATATTAAGATCATAATACGATTACAAACCCTTAAAAGCTTAGAAAGCAGGGAAAAGAGATGGAAGCTAGACAGCGCACGAAAGCAATTAATTAATTACTTGCAAACCAGTATTCAAAAAAACATGTGAAAAGTTGCCAATGATAGAAGTTAAGCTCAAAAAGTAATTAGAATGGTCAAAATGTAGTTGCGCGCGCATGTAATAGGCGGTATTAGAGGGCTATGTTGCTTTGGAAACCTTTGCTGCCGCTAAGAGCAGAAATGATTTTTTCGCGTTTCATTCACTATTCGTGGATTTCGACAAGGACGTGGGTTGGTATGAAGACATGTTAAAAGTTAGTAAACGGAACACAGCTTTAAGATTTAACGCAGAACTCTGCAAGGAGAAAAATTTAAACAGTGGATATACTTTTGTGTAACTTTGCTTTCAAGTTTGGTAGGGATGATAGTCGTGCACGAGATTTGAAAATTTGTGTGTGCCATAATAAAAAGGCATAGTTAAATAAGTGGGCGTTGGATATGTTAAGGCAGCTGTTGTTTGAAGGAAAAAGTGTTTCTGGATATTTTTGAGGTTACATATATCTTGGAATTTAAACAATGAATAAAATAGAAGCTTTTATGTTTATAATTTATAATTATGTACGTGTGGATGTTAAAAGTGAACAAATTTGTATTCATACTACAGAAAATTAATCGAACTAGTGTTGCTTGAACTTAAACATTATATTATCGTGAAGTGGAGTTGCAACATTTGAAAATATTAAAAATTATGTGTGTGTTGATTTTAAATGTAAGCTTTATTGGTGAAATTTAGTGTCAAGTAAACAATGAAAATTTAGTGTCTTGAATGAACAATGAAATGATAAACGCAAAAGTTGGTATTTAGCTGTTTCCTTTATGTACTATTATTAAGAGTTTTTCCAGAAATGTGATTTAGAATGTTATGTATATCAATGTTGAAAACGAAAGTAGGGGTTAGATAGATATATCTAAGGGATTGCTGAAACAAGACAGTTTGACGTCTCTTAATATAGGTACGATTGAAAAGCCTTTCAGTGGTAGTCAATGCAGTATCGTAGTTTATATTTCAGGCTTTTCAAATGTTTATTCTTTATTGTTTTTATTATTTTCTCCATAAAAACACAATCTTACGCTACTATAGTTAGCCGGTGCACCCTAAAATTTGTTATGGGGTTCTTACTCCTTCAGGGCAAATCTAAATTTATAATGTACCATTCATGTTACCCGTAACACATGATTAAAATAATATAAGAATTTAAAAATTAAAAAGGATTTTACTTTATTCTTGCCAAGAAATCTGAAGCTCAAAAGTACTTATATGTTTATGCGGCGGTCATTAAATGAAAGCCTATTTCTTATAAAATGGGTTACACGAAAAAAAAAATCAACTAGTAATGTTGAAATTATCTTGCAAGCTGTAAGCTCTAATAAGCTTCTGGAATTAATTTTTTTATTACAATATAAAGATTGAGGTATACTTGCTAACACGCGTCTCGGGACACAATTATTTTTGGCCGTTTCAAGTCATGTTTGACATATAAATGTTAACCTCTGCACTCTTCACAAATAATTTTCTCTTCCTTAATACTTATTAACAAAACTTATTATCTAATCCTAATTTTAATAATTCTGTGCAAAGTTAAAACAAATAAAAATAAAATTCAAAACCTATATGGCGTGGTGCGGTGATGTTTTATAATTTTAATATTTATGCAAAAAGATATGTTTTATTTTATGTATAAATCTATAAAATATAAGTGCAAGAGACGTTTTAGCAGTTAGATTCCGTTACCGCTCAAATTAAAAGATACTATTATAGATAGTTCAGTTTTAACGGATAATTTAAATATGAGTTTAAACTGAAACGTCAAAGTTAATTGGGTCCCAAGACGCGTGTTACTTCCTAATCCTATTTTTGATGCTTCAAAAAATATATCAAGTTTCCTTTAAAATAATGAAATGTAGTTTCGCTCAGATATTTCGATTTAAAGGGTCTTCTTTGAGTAAACCACGGTGTGAGCATCACGAGAGAGCTGCAGTTAACAGGCCCTCCCACAAAATTAAAAAAAATAACTCATGGGAACTTTATTTTGCAGCAGCTTTCTAACTGAAACCCAAACATATACGAAATCGAATTTATATTTGCTATCTCAAAATCGATTCTTTCTAAGAGGTAGTGCAAATGGTTCAAATATAGACGATTTTTAGTTAATAGAAAAGTAGCTACAATAGCGCTTCCCGTGTATTGAGTTGCAGGCAAAACTATCAAGTCCGAAAGCAACAAACATAATAGGAATGTCCATAACTAGTTATCTGGAATTACTGGTATCTGTATAATAGCAATAAAGCCAAGTCATCGTATCAGGTATTGATGTAAGTATCAAGAGCCAGAAGTAAATTGTGGTTTTAAGCAGGTTTGTCGAATAAGGTTAGAAATGTATCGCTCTTTACATGTAAGTTCCAGGAAAGAAGACTACAACGAAAACATGAGTGAAATAAAATTTCACACATTACATCTGTGTACTGTTTTGTTCCAATTTATTTTATGTAATCGTTTACTGTTTCTTTTAGGTAAAGGGTTGAATGTGCCGAAAAAGTTTACAGCTAAAATAAAATAAAGGCTTTTCTATTTTAGTTTGTTCAAACTAGAATTGCTGTTTCTTTTTGTGGTTGTGGTATTTTGTGGTATCTGCGGTACTTAGACACAATTTCAAGTTAACGTTCTAAGTAAAAAGAAATCATAAAAACGCTTTGTTGTATTTAACATAGTTAAGAGAATTTGTATTAAACATCCAAATTGGACATAACCTCATAATCACAAAAAGTTTCATGAAAGGTTTTATGTTTACACTTGTAAAGTTATACCAGGAAAGCAAATGTAGTATTAAATTAGTTAAGAAAATAGGTAAGTAAAAGTATGACTTTAAATTTTAAATGCATTATTTTTCTAGATATTTGAGATTAAAACTGAAACACATGCACATCCTTCCGTCACAAGAGTAAGTAAGATATAGCTCATACCTGTATTTATGAAATATGAAAGAAACGTATACTTAAGTATTGAGCTCCAGCTTGTTCAGAATTATTGAATTTTTAGTTTCTTTTTACGGCTTGTTTGTTGAGACGAACATAATCAGTTTGGTTGTTAACCTCAAACTTCAAATTTGTAAGAGCCAATCCTTTTGTTCCACAACCATATGTTTTGTTAACGGACATTTAATTTATTTTTAGAAGGTAATTAAACGGCAACATAAAATTCTTGTACGATAATAGATACTTGTAGGTAGTAGAATTAATGCATATGTTTAGATAGCTAAGCATATATAGTTAAATACTCCACCAGAAAACCCATTCATACACATTTTGAATGTGTAATTTAGGCAGACTTTCTCCGTACACATTTTACTCGTATTCAGGTACGACATCTTGGCCTTAGAAAAACTCCTTTATCGGGAAACGGCATGTGCTTAAGAAGGCAGTCAGATATCGAGAGAACGAAAATTTATTTTGGGTTGAAGATAATCACACATTTTGAGAGAAGGACAAACAATGTGTATCTATGGACATAATTCAGAGGTTTACCAACTAGAAAATTACATCTGGTTACACTTATTTATATTATTTATACAAAAGAAGGAATATTAAATTAAGACTAAAGATTGACGTATTTAGTGTATTATTTTACAATACTAAAGGGAAATGTTACACAAATCAAAACTAACTTGTGATTGTAAACAGTATTAATATAAAATTAAAATAAAAAATACCTTTATATGGAAGGAAGTGGGATGCTCAATGTAACATGGCGAGGCACCGGCGAATTGACATGTTACAATAATATAATTGTAACTAGCAAATATAGAAAATATTTTAGTACACGCCAGAAACGAATATGAATACGCAACAGAAACACCTTTTGATTTTAACATTTTAACAAATAACATTAATAAAAAGTCAAAATATAGTTAAAATTGCGGGATCATTTAAACTATGTAAAGTGTTTCTAAAAAAATCACGACAATACTAATAGTAGAGGTGTATAAAAAGACATGACTACAACCGGCCATACCATAAAAAGAGTTGCTAACAATAACTCAGATAGTGTTTAAGATTACTAATTTAAGATACAATGAAAGCGAAAGAAATGCAGTGTAATCGGCCTTTCAAATAAAGAAATAAGCTATAACAAATCTGCCAAAGTCGAGAAATTCAGCTGTTTAAGCTATAGAGTTACAAAGCATGGAGAGGGTAAAAGCAATAAAGTACAGAATTGCATTAACAAAGACACACTTACATGTGATTTTCCAATGCTCCACCCGAAGGTGTATTAACAAAGACATTACATTTGATTTTCCAATGCTCCACCCGAAGGTACTACATTGGCCAGGAAGCGAGTTTTTTTTACCTGGAAAATTTGGAATTTTGCCGAACCCTTGCTGTTTCAAGCAAGGTAGGGATCTTTAACGTGCGTGACAACACTCACACACGGTACCTCCATTTTACCTCTCATCCGAACGAGGGTGTATTTTTGTGAAAAATGCTCGCCTAACATTTTTCAAGCGGGCCGTGTCGGGATTCGAACCCGGGACCTTGGGCGTAGTAGTCACACACATACCACTACGCCACGGAGCCGCCTATTAACAAAGACAGCATTCTTTCACAAACAAAATTTGCTTACATTAAAAATCAACTTAAATATAAGAAAGGATTTATTTATAACAACCTCTATGAAGTGGGCATCAAGTTTGCTTGCTACATCCACTAAATTGCAATATTTTTGATTTAATAATTTTATTTAATTACTACACATCTTATTAGCAGAGATAGATTATAAACCTTGAAGCTATACTTGCGCGTATCGTTTCTTGTGTAATATGCAGGCGCTAAAACTCCTTATAATATTTATATGTCGTTTTAGACGCAGTGAAAAGAATGTGTTTTTACGCTTGCGTCCAAAATTAACGTTCTTCCGAAACGAAAGTGAATGGGGATTGTGCGTCCTCTTTAAATCCCGAAAGGATGTTTAAATTATTACAAAAGACGTGCAATTTAAGAATTGTTCTAAGAAAGTGGCGAAATAAGATTTAATTAACTTTGAAATTGATCTTCTCGTTAATGGTTGGTAAGAAGATTGCCTTTAATTTTGAGTAAGGTGATTTATTTGCATGGCTAAGTTTGGAAGATAATAAATTGATTAGTTAATAATAAAGTAGCTGTTTAAAGTAACGGCGTTCGATAACACACGTAGAATTTTAGGTATTCGTTTAATAATTAAATAAAACCAGAAGGTATTGGCTGTAAACATCATCCATCACTAAGTATTTGGGATTGAGCTGTCATCAGTCTGGTAAAGTAATTGCAACTCCATTTACTTATTCCGATTAATAAAGTAAGTGAATTTTTATTAATACTAATATTTGGTTTATGATCTGAATTGTTTTAAATATGTTGGCGCGGATTTAATACCTCAGCAAGTTGAACAGTGAATAAAAGTTTTGATACAAGAATTAAATTTTCAATGTCTTCAAATTGCATACAAAATTGATTATTAGTTATTTAAAGAATTATAATGTTAATCGTTGAAAAATTCTTCTTTTGTAGAGAGTATTATACTGTGTAGAACCAGCTGTCATAAAAAATTGTTTCTAGATAACAAAATTGTTTGTTCTAATAAATATTAAATTGAGTTAAATATAAGTCAGATTATTTTGACATGTATATGTTTGAAATGATTACCTTTATTACCAGGTTATACCAAATAAAAAGGCAATGCAAATAATTTATTAATGCTTTGTTGACCTTAAGCATTTTAAAATTTTAATAACATCTCTAAAGTATTCAGAGCTGATATCTAATAGCTCATACAGACGTTTGTGCCTCATTTATGTCAATAATTAAACGAATGAACTCAGCCGTTATTTAAAATCCAGTCTGAACCTTTTTAGATCATTTTTGTATATATTTTATTGAAGCTTGCAATTAAAAAGAAAAATTTTATTTGATTTGCGGAATAGAAATACTTTATTGCGTAATACTCTTACTATTTTTGATTCCCTTACACAAGGCATTAAAAGTTAGTAAGTTTTAATTCTTTTAATACCATTAACGCTTACCTTGGATCACAAATAGTGGTCCCATTGTATTTATAATTAAAGTTTTTCTTTTCAGGTGTAGTCCCTCTTCGTGGGTACCACTATCGAGTGTCCTCGCGGTGTTTGTTTTGTTGTTCTAAACATAAGGGTTTCTACCTCTCCCCTGCATTCTTCCATCTTTTTCCATATACTTGATAGCTAGTCATGCAAACAATAAATCTACGACGTCTTGCGTCTACTGCAGGGGTTGTGCCCAAGATCTTTGTGTGGTAGGTGATTCGACTTTGATCTTTCAGTGCAAGGGATAGATGCAGTAGCTTCAGGTCCATCTTTAATTTTCCCAAGTAATTTTTTTTATTACAAGTTATTGTTAACTGAACTATGGGGGTAATATACAGAAAAAATGGAAGCATTTAAATTGCGGTGGTATAGAAAAATGTTGAAAATAAACTTGACTGGTAGGTAGAAACAAGTTTCTGAAAAACGAGCTATTCGGGGAAGTATAGTGAAGAGAGAGAATTGACTGACCGATCATAGGTTATGACTTTCACGAACGGTATTACCGATAATGGAACGAACAGATGTAAAACACGGCATAGGAGACCGCGATTTGAATATCTTTTACAAATTATAAACGATATAGGCCGTGAAGCAAATGACACAAATAGGCAAGCATAAAAAATTGCCGAAACCACCCAATTGAATAACAAAAGATCGGAAACTAATGTAATTTTTCGGATTAATTAGGTCAAGTTAAACTTGATAAACGTCATCCTTCTTTAACTAGCAACTTTTGTAAGAAATACAAAAACTGTTCTATGTTTACACAATTTTTTTTTATAAAAATATGTCTGGTAACTCTATTCACAATTTAACTAAGATCAAAAATGAGCCTACCTTGCAGTCCAAAAATTTGATTACCGCTTTTCTCATCCGATCCATTTCCCATCCATCCGCCACAAAGTACCGTCGGCGAAGCTGTTCCAAACTGAGGATGAAATGCTAGTGAAAACTGGGACGCATTTTCATAATTTAGTGACAATTTTGCAGTTTGAAGGGCATCAAGTTGAATAATTGTTGTTTTTGAAATATCGGGAATACTTGAAACAGGATGATTCGATAAAACTGAAAAATATATTTATAGAGAGGATATATGTGATAAAGGAAAATTTACCATTCTTGTCATTGAATTTTTTCGATTCGCTAAACTCTGAACATTCCCCGTAGGATTCAAATTCACAACTTTTATCACCTTTTTCATATGTTTTTAAACCTAATATGCTATCAATTGAAAATTTATTTGCACTGGAATTATGATTTTCAGGTAGTTCACTTATAATATCCACCGATTCGTTATCATTATCTTGTTCGCATTCTGAATTATTTTCAGAATCTGAAAGACTTTGTACTCTATTATATTGCAAGCTAAATCCTGCAATTTCCATTGCAAAATGTGTTTTACATGGTAAAGAAGTTAAAATTTTTAAAGAGCACGTAAATAAAAGTTTTAAGAAGTTGTACAGACTGACCGCTTGTAGCTACTGTTGCGTGTTTAGTTTGCTCCATTAGACTCTTTGCTGAATCAACTAACACCTCGTACTCTTACCTCCGTGCGGGGAGCTCCCACCCAAAGGCTGCTCATCTCGACAGCCACCACCACAGATTGGTGTTTCGCGTGTTTTCAGCTTCCCTAAAATCTATTTTCACACCTTTATATTTCCTTTTACACGTGGTCCTCAACCTTTAATACAATTTACGTAACTTGCTTTAATAATAATACAATTAGAAACTTTATTTAAAATTATTTAAATGTTCATTCAAAGCCGTTGTTGCTTTTTCAAGGTTTGTTCAAAATAAACGTCTATTTTATTAGACAATTAAGGTTATTCTCGTACTTCCACCCTTCACCTTACAATATTCAATTAGCTGTATATAAAGTTCTGATAGTTTTACTGCAAATTTCCTGAAACAATCTGAAATCCGGCTTGTTGAAAATCACTGGACTAATCCATACGTACCTGTTATAATTCTCCCACACTACTCAGAACGAAGAGTTTTTCATAAAGCGGAGATATAGCCGCATTAACACCCTTTGTGTGAGTTATTTAATGTTCTTTGGTTAACAGTGTTTGGCAAATGGGGGAGATAAATGTTGTAAAGTGGTTCATATCATTTTACATCATGAATCTCTACCCTCTGCTTTATTGTTTGTTGCAAGTGAATCGTAGTGCTTGATGGATCTCGTTACAAATAATAAATTGATTATACGCTCTTAAATTTACTCGCAAAGTGGGTTCTTTTAAGCCATTCAATTTTGTGACGATTGATGAATTTTGTTCCTTTGAATGAAATAGAATGCATTCATACATTTAATATTTAGAATGATAATAAAAGTGGTACATTTTTATTTTCAAAGCAACTAGTTATTTTTGCGTGTAATTAGTCGACCCATAAAAATAATAATCTACCCTTAAATAATAATTATTTAGCACATTGCTAACTTCGTCCATAGAAATAAATTTTTGGCAATATAACTAGTTACCTTATCAGTAGACGTACATTGACAAAACCAGGACAGTTATTGCACATTGCCCGTTATCTCGGTTCCCGAAGGGTTTTCAGGGGAACTGAGAAACGTATTTATTCCAGAATTTCTTACAAAATACATTTTTTTTTAAATTTTTGAAAGTAGTCTCACTCCTGCGGAGCTACAACCATTTCAACACCCGAACCCCAACAGCCAGATGTCGTCGGGTGACACGTCGGGTGACATGTCGTTTGGGCAACATGTCCCAAAAACACGCACCGCTTATATTTTGTTAATAAATGTTTCTTGTTTATATCCAACTTTTTATTACTTTTCTTAAAAAACATCTACTTCCTCGTAAGTAATCGAAGAAAAATTTATTTATTTATTTATTTATTTGCAACTTTATTGCTCATTAACCACATGGGAAACATTAGCAATGATAGAATAAGAATAAATAAGAGTAAATAAGAATAAATAAGAATAAATAAGAGTAAATAAAAATAAATAAGAATAAATAAGAATAAATAAGAATAAATAAGAATAAATAAGAATAAATAAGAATAAATAAGAATAAATAAAAATAAATAAGAATAAATAAGAATAAATAAGTATAAATAAGAATAAATAAGAATAAATAAGAGTAAATAAAAATAAATAAGAATAAATAAGAATAAATAAGAATAAATAAGAATAAATAAGAATAAATAAGAATAAATAAGAATAAATAAGAATAAATAAGAATAAATAAGAATAAATAAGAATAAATAAGAATAAATAAGAATAAATAAGAATAAATAAGAATAAATAAGAATAAATAATAATAAATAAGAATAAATAAGAATAAATAAGAATGAATAAGAATAAATAAGGAATTATTTTGTGCTGCAAACATGTGATCACCTAAAATACATTTACATATAATACCTATGTGGAGTTGATGTGTCGTAAAAGGCGGGTAAATCTAGCATCAAATGGCGATATCTTCCTACCAACCTAGCACACAATAATAACTATATTACATTTTAAGTTGACCGTCGACGTTAGTTATATTATCAAGGAATGTTAAATTGTAAAGAAAATAAGGTAATGAGCCAATATATGCCTCAAAGAATAGTAATCGCCGAACGGGAGTGGGACCTGGAAAGAAAAAAGGGAAGAAACGTTATTAACAGCTACAGAGTTTGCTTAACGTGGGCTCTTAACGTTTGTTTAAAGTTAAGATTTTCTTGAAGACAACATATTTTAACAGGCAAAGCATTCCATAACTTAATAGATTGTAAGTAAGGATGGGTGGGAAGTGTTAAGATTGTTTAGGAGTTCCAAATCAGCATGCCACGTCTTAGATTGTTAGCCGAAATACGAATGTTGTATATTCGGTCTTGGTAGAAGTAGTTATATCATAGAAATTGAGTATTGCAATATGAGAAATTGCGCATGCATCCAACACGTTAATTTTAGTTTAAATTAACTCCTCTATTACAGACTAAAACGGTCAATATTTTGCACTATTAAATTTTAGTAATGACGTTTGATTTTCCTTTTAACAAATCCTAAAGCTAAAATCTAAAATTTAGAAAAGGGTCGTCTCGCAAGTGCTCTTTAAAGTTAGTAAGCATTTAACGAAAATAATGTGCAGCACTCTTATGTTTATAGGTGTGTTTAAGTTCCTACATATTCAAACACCAGAATAAGAAAATATAACGCACACAGATGGGATAATTTTTTGCGAGCAGTACCTGCCTGTTTACAACAATCTTTAATGACTGTACTATTAATAGTGCGACACATACGATACAAAAGCGCTTGAAGGTTTTAATAATCGCGGAAAAAGATAGATAACACTATCATACCGACAAATAGGAATTTACCTGCAAGCTACATTGTATATTATATTAAAAGTTAGTTTAAACGGAGCATACCACCCATCAAAATGCAAATCAAAATAACTACAAAGGGCAGAATGGATTGTAATAAAAGAAATAAATAGAAAAAAGTTAATTAATATAAGAAAACCCGGAAGTATCTACGAGAACAAACCCAAAACAAAAATATTATATTAAGAAAAATAAATCAAAACTTACGACGAAAGGTAAAGGATAGAGCTTAGTGACAAGGCACTATTAATCATCTCCTGAATGGACTTCAACAAGACGTCCATGAGAGCATCGGATGGGTAGAACGTTATCGGCTTTAATTAGCAATAAGGTATCAATCTGAACCTGCGGAGATGTTTTGTGTCATATAGACCGTTGTTGTAGCATATGCAACTACTTCTTAGACCGCCGAGATCAGAAACTTTGATGAATTCGCTGAAGCAATAACTAACGCGACAGGCGGTTAAGCGGAAGGCCAGAAAGGGTAGGCTGTGGAATAGCGACTAAAGGAGATAAAGTTAGAAAGTGTCCAGCAGGCCAATTCTTGACATCCTTCGTTAATATGCGTATTCGCTACGTAGCGAATGCTGTTAGGCGACGATTTTATTAGGAACATATTCTTGACGGGTATTCGTTGAAGAATTCGCAACGCATTAAAGTAAGCGATTAAGAAATATTGCAACACCGCAGATGAAGAACATTTATTATAATTTTGTACGTTTCGCATACAACATTTGACGTTAATAGCGATTTGACATTAAGTTCACGATTTTCTTCTTCTTGAATTTTGAAACATTAATGCAGAGAAAGGACACCCGTGGCCAAAAAATTTTAAAACGTCAAAGGAAAATGATGGTAGACTATTTATCAAAGACGCCGCAATTAATTAGCGGGTCGTATACGTCTCCAAAACATCAGATAAGTAAGTAACTAACTCTTTTGGTAGCCGAAATTTCTTAAGGAATGCATCATCATTCATACTTACGAATGGATTTCTAGGATTTCGCGGAATTCTATAGGTATCTACATTTCTTTCTACCAATTCTAGATGTTTTATTAACATTACGTTTGCGTTAAACAAATTGTCCATATTTTTCAAACGTCAAACAATGACAATGAATACATTACACAACATTAATTCTAAAAGTTACCATCTGTAACAGCTTATAAAGCCCGCACGCTGTGTAACGAATAGAAAACAGCGAGTTCGCTTATCAACGACTGACCAAGAATAATATTTGGTTGCGTTCGCTAGTAAGCGTGTAACCTTGACGTTAGCGAACGGTCAAGAATTGGCCCCCAGGTGTCAGGCAATTCAACTTGTTGGAGTCACTGCTCACTGACGTGAGAGAACGCGAATTTAAGTTGCCTAAATCTGAACAAAGACAGTGACTTCGTAGGTCAGAATTTGCTCGCCTGTGGTACAAAGAAGCAAGGTTTTAACCAACTTCACATCCGTCTCCCACAAACCACAAAAATGAAGCTCAGAGGACGGTATAAAGTGTCAAGAAATATGTTCTTTCACGGCAACGGATTTTGCGAGAGAAATTAATTGTCTATGGGTACTCCCAAAATTTGTGTCGTACTTACTGTAGATCTCATCACAGCGGCGTAGAACAGCTAGAAAGGCGCTGATCGACATATCATAGACTAATTCAAGGTGGAGTGCTTTGGTAGCCATGGATATAAAGAGACCTAAATTGGCTATTAACACTTTAACCCCTGTACTCGCGTCAAGTAGTAGAGAAGGGGCCAGCAAAATCAACGCCCAAACTAAAAAAAACTTAACTTGAGTGACTTCGCATGGAGGTACGTGGCCCATAAGAGGTTGCGATGCTAGGATTAGATTTCTAACAAGTCATACACTGACTTAAACCTCGACGAATGAACTGTTAACTTGAAACAACCTAAAACTGCTGACAAGCGATAAAACCAACTATTTGAATACCAGCGTGGAAGTATTTCAAATGAACAGAATTGATATATAACTCTGTAAATCTACTTTTACTAGATAAAGAGCGGGCATTTTCTGTCGGAGGATAAGGGTGCCTAAAATAGACAACGATCAACCCGTAAGATTCCTCTCTACTACGGGGGGACGATTTGCAAAGAACTTTATTATAACTAATCTAAACTGGATGGTGTTCAACTCACTCGAAAAGTGAGTCTGTTAGGTATATTTAATTAAGGCGTTCAAAGCGTTGTAGAGCTCGAAACAGGACAACAGCCCGGTGCATTTTGTTAACAGATTTTATATGTTATGAACAAAGCTGAGAGTCCAAGCGACAATGCAAATGATAAATTGAAAAGATAAATGACTTTCTAAAATCGTTTCATTCAAAGAAGGGTAGACGTTGGCGGTCAAAACAATAGGACGTTCCTCTATGAAAACATCCAAAGAATCAACAGATGGCATAAGTGGTCTGTGAGTGTCGATTAAGCGATGCCGCCCACCATTAAGAACAATGACACAAGTCGGCAGGTAGCAAACCACGGAATCCGACATCAGGAAGGTTTTCACTGGAAAGGGTGTTCTTAAATATAGAAAACTCGATTGGCGACGAACGTCTTCCATCGCTGCGGTGGGAAACGAATTCAAGAAAAAACGTTCATTGAGTTGGAACAAAATTTTTTTTCAAAAGTAATATGGGGATCAAAGGTTTTAAGGATAAAGGTTAATAATTTCGAGGCCAAAGCAGTGACTAACAGTTTGAGTCTAGGTAAAAAAGGTTTCGAAGCGGAGTAACAAAAATTAAGCGAACCTCAACGGAGAAAGATGTAAGAAAATGAAAATGAAGGACAGTACAATAACCGCGCACGGAAGCGTCCGCAAAACAATAAACTTCGCACGTAGAAAATTCTAGCGGAAGCAGCAAACGTAGTAAAGCAAAGTCACTAAGAAGTGGTAACTCTTCCACAAAAGCAGTAGCTCGGGAAAGGGGGGATCATCCGAGTCTAATTTCAAAAACCTCAAACGCTGAATTAAATGTTTTATTTCACCAAAAATAAAATAAAATAGCTATAGAGTCAAAAATACGGGATAGGTTGTAAAGTAATTTGCGCTTGATACAGGCGGTATACTGTATCTGAACTAGGAAACAAAGGTATCAGAGGCAAGAATCCATTAAAAACCTAGTACTTTCAGTGGCTGAATGTCATTATCCGCGAAGGATCCTTTAGTAATTCCGGACAATTACTAGACCACTTCTGCAGTTCAAATCCACCTAGTATTAAAAGCGCGTATAGTTGATTCCGTAAAGCCAAGATTGACTCTACAGAGTCTTCACCCAAAGCGATATCATAGATATAAGTATGGTTACGCAGGGCAAAGGTGGCCAAAGAAAGGAGTTTCCTTCGTCTTCATCTAACTGCAGAAGAGTGCGTATTGCAAGAAAAGAAGCACAATTTGCCCCATTGGTAACGGTATCTAATTGGAAGTCCTGAATAGGCTCCTCAGGAGAAGAGCGCCAAACAATTCGTTGTTAATCATGCTGATCAGGATTAACAAGGATTTGTCTATACATCTGACGAATATCTGCAGTAATAACACAGAAATAAAGACGAAATTGTAACAAAAATGCGGCAATATCTCGTTGACGCTTGGGCCCAACAAACAAATGATCATTTAAGAACAATCGAGATAGAGTTTTAGCAGAAGCGTTAAAAACTACACCTAGTTTGGTATTTACATTTTCTGATTTCACAACACAATGATGCGAGATATAATAAGTCAGAAACAGACCAAGCTTGAACAGGTTGCACGTGTCCGAAATTTAAATAGTCGCACATGAACGAAACGTATTGTTCATAAATCACAGATTGCTTAGTTAGACGATTTTCTAACGAAACAAAGCGTTCTAGTATTCTTCTTAATCTTCTTTGGGTATTAAACCACTCATAGTTTTTAAAATTATCTTTATTAACGTTTCGATCCATGACCTAGGATCGTTTTCAAAATAATAAAAGCTTCAAGTTTGACATTTATGACATAAATGTCAAACTTGAAGCTTTTATTTATGACATAAATGTCAAACTTGAAACTTTTATTATTTTGAAAACGATCCTAGGTTATGGATCGAAACGTTAATAAAGATAATTTTAAAAACTATGAGTGGTTTAATACCCAAAGAAGATTAAGAAGAATACTATACAAACCACAACAAACATACAGGGAGTATTTACAAAGCGTTCTAGAATGAGATCACGACTACCGGGAAAGAAGGTTTTGGACCTTTAAAGGGCAGAGAGACGACAACTAACTAAGAGACAACTAAGAATTCTTCCGGTGTAAAAGCTTTAGCATAAGGAATTTCTTCAACTTTTCAGAATTTTGCAAGAATATCTTCTAGAGGTGAAGCAGAGTCGGTCATACAAAACAAGCTAGTGACTGCTGAAGCGGGCGAGGCCGGTATGCTTCTCATTAAAACGCATCCAAAAATAATGTTAGGAGCAAAAGATTGATCACTTGCACCTTGGATTCGACTTTAGGAAAAATATCCGCGACAGGTAATAAATTAATAGGTCCAGATTGAGCAAAGGGCGTATAAAACAGTTTGAGATTAGCAAAATGAGCGAAATTTTCGGAATAAATATTAGCAGTAGTTACATTTTTACGAATTTTGAGAAGTACGAGAGCTTCAAAATTAATAATAGGTGAGGAAGCACCTATGAGTTTGAGCGAAACAGTTATAGCGCCATGCATAGCCGCAGAGTACATGGAGCCTACACTAATAAGGGGTTAGAGAATGCGAAGTAGCGCGGAAATCCAAACGTTTCACACTGTTTTGCGAGATAAAGTGAGTCATTTTACCTGAGTCGTGTAAACAACAAAATTTCTGGAAAGAACCAGAGCGATCAACGACTTCCACTTGAACGATGGAAAGTAATAACTGAAGACTTGGCGAGGGAATTAAATAAAACAACATTCGACGTTGATGAACCACTACTATTAGACGAAGCGAACATTTCTCAGAAGTAGGAGGAGCGGATGACTTATAGCAGTCTTTAGGTTTGGAACTAGTACCAGATGATACCGTAGAGGCATTATAATTTAAATCGGCTTTATGATTGATCAACAAATTTGATAAGGATTTACAAGTCTTTTCTAGGTAAGCAATTAGCTTTGTATAGCTTGGGACGAATGTGGGGTTTTGATGCAATTCAAAATTGCGAACTGTA
This sequence comes from Platerodrilus igneus, assembly GCA_036346225.1. Lineage (NCBI taxonomy): Eukaryota > Metazoa > Arthropoda > Insecta > Coleoptera > Lycidae > Platerodrilus > Platerodrilus igneus. The sequence continues at coordinate 14,105,446 of JARFIW010000791.1, forward strand.
TGTACATCAAGGCGGTCTAAAATCATGTCCACCGGAATAAAATCCCATTCCTCTACAGGTAGATGAAATTTTTTTTAAGCGCCTGCAAGTTGTCGACAAAGGTGTCTACTAATTTTTGTAAGCTTGAGGGATGGTCAGAATTCAACTTGGGAAATTTAGCAATGTTTTCCCAAACAGCGAATGTAATACGACGAATATTACGATATTTTTCGCGGAGCTTATTGTACGCAAGAGGGGTAATTGGCGCTCATAGGATCAAAATTCTTAATGGTAAACAATGCGGGACCTTTTAGCACTGATTGAGGATATGAAAATTTAACAACGGCTGACAGCTGGCCATTTAGATAGACTAAACTATCAAAGTGGTCAATGCAACTTTCAAATAAACAAAAACCTTCTTCAAAGGTAGGCAGGGTTAGCCGCGGTAAAGACACTATTGACTTAAAAGTATGTGGAGAAATGGGTAAATTAGTTTGGGACCAGACAGGTTTACCCGGACAAACTTTCAAATAAAGCGTACTTGTGAGAAAAAAGTGCGTATCAAACTGTTTAGAAATCGCATCTTCCCTTTCAAGTTTGTCATCTGTGTCGATTGCAGAGACAATTGCAGAGATCGCGGCGTTATGGTGCACAAAAAAACGTTCGCGAATTTTGTTAATCGATGTATATTGAGCGCGAAACATCTAAGAGGCTGGTGTCATTTTCACATTCGTGTGCGATTTCAAAAATATCTTGCAGCGCGTTTATTAAACTGATGCGTAAGATGTGCATGCGTTTTAGTTTCTCCGCCATAACTAGTTATATAAACTAAATGCAAACGGAAGCGAAAGAAATCAAACGTAACCAATGTATCAAAAAAAAAGCGTAATTCTCGCTATAAATTAAAACTATTGAAACGAAAACGGACGTTACTTTAGTCTGTAAATAACTCAAATAAACACATAGTTAAATGAAAGCGATAACAATTGTTAATTACTTGCACACATTAACAACTAATAACAACACATTATAAATAATAATTAAATGTACTAAAAATTAACATATACGAAACGAATTCTATAATAGAATTCTGATAAGCGGTTTTGCAAATAAAGCAGTTATTAAAGAAGTAGCTTGCAGGTTTAATCCTCATCCGGCTTAAAGATTAATGTTCTATTCGGTGGATTCGATAGTCAGAGGTGGTGAAGATTAGTGGACGTGTAAATTATGAACAGTTTTAAAAATATGCGAAACCTTCAAGCACTTACAATAATAAACTGCGGCGGCGGCAGATGGCAGGCACAAGAACAATCAACCGTTGCGGCACTCAAATGTTTAGCACCATAGCTAAGATACATCTGCTTGTTTGCAACAACTTTTAACGACTGTACTGTTCAATAGTGCAGCACATACAACACAAAGGCACTTGAAGGTTTTAGTAATCGTGGAAAACCATAGATAACACTATGATACCGACAGACGAGAATTTACATCTGTAATCTACATCTTATATTATATTAAAAGTTAATTTAAACTAATATTTACAAATGGAATATCTAGTGCTTTGACTTTTAATTAATAGTTATGTACAGATAAATCAAAAAATATTTCGTTAACACTTAGGGATTTCAGTAGTAGCCGAGTATTAATTTTAGCACATATTTTATGTATGAATAGTGAACATAGTCTTAAATTTAATGAATTATAAAAATTGACACGTGTGATGAATTGGAAAGTACGAAAATGTTTACTATTTAATTTAAATGCTTTTTGTAAATTGCAAAATAATCTAAAAGACAAGCAGAACACTATTTAATTTGAAATATATTAAACTAACTTAAAATCAATTTTTTTAATGATACATAAGAGGTTTTTGAGTACTTAAATATTAGTATTAAAATTTGTTGGGACACAAGTCGTATTTCTTTTGGCATCATAATTATTTATGATTTATTTATATTTATTTAGGGTCCTGATGTTGCAGCAGGAATTTGCGTAAACGAGACTTCGAATGTTATTAAATACAAACGTAACATATAAGGCTTTTCAGCGTCGTTCTTTAAATTGTTCTATTGTAAAATTAGACGCGGTTGAGCTCAGGTTATTGTGCAGCTTTTCGTTTTGTATGCAGTATTTTTGAGTATATAGGAACTACTGCATTTTTACTGGCTATTGCAGGAATAGACCCCGAGTCTAACTGGAAGAAATTTTTTCCCCTGACCTACAGTCGTGGAAAAAAGACGGCTCCGTTCTACATCTACACCATAGGGAAGAATACAGTTCAAGACATATTTTAATTTTTTAGTTTTGTATGGAGTATTTTTGAGTATACAGCAATTACTGAATTTTTATTGCCTATTGCAGGAATAGATTCTAAGTATAACTGAAAGAAATTTCTTTCCCCTGACCTACACTCATGGAAAAAGGACGACCCCGTTCTACACTTTACACCATAGGGAAGAATACAGTTTAAGACATATTTAGTTTTTTTCGTTTTGTATGGAGTATTTTTGAGTATAGAGCAACCACTGCATTTATATTGCCTATTGCAGGAATAGACTGAGTCTAACTGAAAAACATTCCTTTCCCGGCCTACAGTCGTGGAAAAAAACGGTCCTGTTCTACACTTTACACTATAGGGAAGAATACAGTTCAAGACATATTTCAATTTTTTCGCTTTGTATATAGTATTTTTGAGTATAGAGCAACCACAGCATTTAAATTGCCTATTGCAAGAATAGACTCCGAGTCTAACTGAAAAATATCTCTTTCCCGGCCTACAATCGTGGAAAAAGGACGGTCCCGTTCTACACTTTACACCATAGGGAAGAATACAGTTTAAGATATATTTAATTTTTTTCCTTTTGTATGGAATATTTTTGAGTATAGAGCAACTACTAAATTTTTATTGCCTACTGCAGGAGTAGACTCCGAGTGTAACTAGAAGAAATCCATTTCCCCTGGCCACAGTCGTGGAAAAAAACGGCCCCGCTTTACACTTTACACCATAGGAAATAATACATTAAGACTTATTTTAATTTTACAACTTTAATTATAGATCCAATTATGAATTGTGTCCTGAAAGAATTGAGCTTTAAACCACGTAAGTTCTCTTGATAAATCAGTGACCAAGCTGAAATCGTGGTTTACGATCATAAGTGCATGATTTATGCCATCGATTGCACAAGTCTTGCAAAACTGAAAGTGTTCAGTATCAAGAACGCTGCTAGAATTAATGTATTTTATTATCCTAACGTTCACAAACATTTATGGATATTCCAGAAGCATTCTGTTCCTGATGACGGTAAAGCCGAATAGTAACAACATAACGCATGAGCTGAAGTACACCTAATCGTCTCTAAATTAATACTAACCTTAGATTTAGAATAATTATATGTTAGTTATATAATATGGTACTCGTAGTACAATAAGATATTATACACCAACATAGAATTAACATAAAGTAGGAAAACGGTATGCATTCGAAACATAAAACTGTCAATAACCTAGCCTAACAATGTATGTACAAAAAAAACAAACTTAAATAAAACACAACACAACAATCACATACACACACGCGCGCACTCAGGTACGGTGCAACAACAACCCTTGGCTTTAGGACGTCGAAGCCAGGGTCGTTCACCACGAACGCGGACAGGTCGGTCTCTGACTTTCGACTGCCGATGGTGGAGCTGAGTAAAAACAGCAAGTACAAAACAAGATAAGCACACGTGCACCTACACATGCACACACAAGACACACACACATACATTCAAACAACAATTCAAAACCCAACTGCACCGACTGTGTTTAACTGGGTCAGACATGCTTAAATTGTCAGACAGCATGCCGAAAACTGGTTACAAAGTAAAAATAAATAAATGTAAGTGACAGTGTGCTTGAGGCTTTGGTGCAAAAATAAATACCGAAAAAAGAACTAACTTTAAGTTCTCTTTTAAACTTAATGAAGTATTTATGAAAAGCCTTTGATTGATGAAACACATTGATTATGTTGAGTATTTATCTCTTAGCAGAATCCACGGGTGATATACATGCCTTAGGGATCATCATAAGATCTAAACGATGACCAGCATGTTAGGAAACCGAAATTGCAATAACCGAAAATGCCACCAAAACTGCGCTTGACTTAATAAAAAATCCGCCAAAATAATTAAAATTCATGGAAATAGAAATTAATATCACAAAACATTAATTTATTGCATTTTGATCAAACATTTGGGTCTCCAAAAGGTGTATTCGGAATCAATTGACAGATGACCAAAAATTTAGTAATATTTAATATTCGTAAGACATCTTCAAAGAGTCAAAAAAGGACTGAACCTCCTTGTACATTATTGTACGTTGTTTTCACTATTATTCAGAAACCATGTAAAGCGTTCGCGTTGCTTAAATATAATCCAGCGGGAAAGGTAAAAACTTAATTTTGAACGGCCAGAATGAAGATGGGCGTATCTTGTACATTATAATTTTACGAACAGTAAATATTAATTAATCATCATCACCATAAATAGACCTTTAGTCTTAAAACTAGTTGGGCGTGTACCACCACTGTTTCCTAATCTGATGCACATTTCCTTGAAATTTCCACAACAGAATAGTTTAATTTAAATAATCATGTAAATTCAAAATTTTGTTTCTATAAATGTAATTCAAACAACAAGATATAACTTTACTTCTTTTAAATACATTGTAAGCGTAATAGTTTAGGACGATAACTTATTAAAAAACCGCAAAAAAAATAAATCTGAATATAACAAGACGCTACGTATGCGCTTTCCATAGAAAAAAATTATAAATAGGCAATTGCCCTACAGTAACCTTTTATTCAGAACAGTTAAAATAAGTTACATTGTGAAAACGAAATTGGTATAAAAAAAATAGTATCTAACAACTAAGTACCATAAATTGAAAGTTAGGTTAAGAAAGTTATTTAGAATGGTAGAAATGTAGTAATACGAACATATAGTAGTCGGAAGTAAGACCTCGTTACTTTTGCTGGACACTTAACTGCGGTCAAGTGCAGAAAGGATTTCCTCACGATCCGTGGATTTTAACAAGCGCTTAGGTAGGAATAATGATAAGTTAAAGTTGAAAGTAACACAGCTTCAGGATGTGAATACGGATTTACCGCTGGGGACAAACGTGCGACTTGCGACTCATTGTTTTTTAATTCGCTTGCAAGTTCAGGGTATGTTTTAAACACGTGTTCGTGGATTTATCGTTGTGACGACCGTGGAAAGGAGTTAGGAACTTGACGGTTTACCTCACAAATTGGATTTTGTTTTGTATGGAGGGAACTTCTGTTACAAGGAGAACATTGAAAACCTGTGTTTCTGGACGTCTTTGGGTTATAAAGAGGAACTAAAATTAAACTAGGAGTAAAGTTTGAGCTGCTTTATTTATGATTTATAAATCTGTATCTGTAGAATTTTAAGTGCAAGCCGTAAATGGTTTTTATCTATGTTGCGGCAAATTCACAGAACTCGTTTTGTTTTAAAGTAAAAATATAGAACTATCGGTAATAAAGATTAGACGTTTTGAAAAATTAGGAAATAGACGTTTACTACTTTTAAAGCGTTAGTTTTCTAAAAATTGAATGTTGAAAGGAAAAGTTGGTATTGCGCTGTTTTCTAAGTAGGCGAGAACAGGTAGTCTGATTCTTGCTTCTATGCAGCTTTTCCCGACCACCATAACGTTACAGCTGTTACATCGACAGCTGTCAGTTTGACAGCTGTCACATTGACATTTATTCGTACGTTACCTTGACAACTGTTTCTTTGACAGCTGTCACTTTGACAATCCGCAATTTTTCCAACGTCGCTTTGACAATCAGCCATTTTTTTTATATCACAGTTTTTGACTTACCCTATATATGTTCACTTTTGCCACGCACATTGTGCTTAGAAAAAGAAATGCTATTGAAGCGGGGTTCAAACACAGGCCACCTGCAGGCCAAGTGAATGCCCTATCCACTTGCCACCGACTCATTCAACATAGCTACTTGTAGATCTCTTAGTATTGTTAAATTTACAGATTCCATTTTAATTTAGAAATTAACTTAGCAGTACTTAACCGCAAATGTTATATAGACTTATGTAGTATATTTTTTATTAACGAGAACCACGAAGCCACATAATTCTCAAAAAGTACGCTTTAAACGTCTGCATCAGTCAATTTACATTTTTAAACTGAACAATTTGAGGTGTAACTTTCTTTGAATTAGCCCACTTTTTTCACATTCATTTAATTGCAGACATCATCTTCCGTCAATACGTAACAAACACCATTTTTAACTACGCCATCTTTCGACTACCTAACCCTTTTTTTAATGTAGTACCATCTAGCAATAAGAGCGCAATATAGATATTAAAATTTATTAAATGTGCCATGACCATCTTTGACAATATAAAACAAACCTTATGAGAAAATATTATAATTTTAATAAATATATTCAAGTTTTGTGCTAACATCTACTATGATACCCGAAATCAACCGTATCGGGAATATACAATCTTATAAATAATTGCGCGAGCCATTGTCTCACACCAACATCTTCTAGGAACTGGATTGCATGGCAAATAATTATTTCCAATTATTTCAAATAATTCGCATGGCTGCTATCATTAAATAAACAATTACTCACTCGGTTATTGCTTTCCAAAACGATGTTAACCCGCTCTTTACATTTTTATATTACTGTGATCCTACCTTATGAGTGATAGGCCTAGTATATCTATCTGTCACTCCTTGTCTTATTTTAAAGCCTTGTTGAGTTATGCCACACAATTTATCATTAAATATTTAACACGGCTGCTGCACATATATATATATATATATATATATATATATATATAAGTGCAGCAGCCGTGTTAAATATTTAATGATAAATTGTGTGTATTACAGGGCCGTCAACCACGTAGCGGAATCTACCTATGGTGGGTCCGTCCTAGGAAAACCCCTCTCAACTAGACACCCAAACAAATATCCAAAGAGTTTTCAAAATAATTTTAAAAGCCAAAGTATTCCCAAACACTAGTTCCACTTTTATAAATTTGATTAAAGCACTGCGTAGATATTAAATACCTGGAATCCAGATACAGGCGCCGCCTTCCAGCCGTCCTGAAACCAAGTGACCAACTGCAGGCCCCTCCTGAAAAAATAAGTAACTCGAGCAACTGGTAATCTCCGGACTATAAAACTACTAATATTTCTACAAATTCTATGTTATACAAATACTCGGATAACTCCAATTCCACTATTCTTTCCTCTTCAAAACGATAACGGTACAGACCAGCACTCCCTCTTCTAATTACTTTTTCTTCGCCACAAAACTGCTACCTTAGACTTCACTTTACTGTATTCCAGTACCACTGAATCTACTTCTCTTTACTAGTTGCTACCTCCAGGTATAACTTGACTTTCAAAATTTACTCGTAACTTTTTAAATGAAACCAAAACTCAGAACAGTACAAAAACACGTCCATTTATCAGTAATACAATTTTTTTAAATCCCTTATAAATACAACCCATCTCCCCTAGTTTCCGTTGCCATAACAGCTACGTATACGCACACTATGCAATTCATAATTATTAATCGTATTCGTGTCTAGACCTCTTGCTAAACTGAATGGTTTGATAATCCAGTGATTTGTTTATATTGAACTTTTTACAATATTGAAAATAGTTAACAAACTTCGGTGGTTTAGCTTTTAAATTGTACGTAACAGGCATTAATGTCTTATTCGGTAAACGTCCTGTCATTACATAAAAAATCTTTAATTGTTAAAACATTCAAACTGAAATTGATTTACAGATTTTTCAGGAGTATCACATAACTCCTCAAAATTTTTAAAACGCGTACAGTATACCACACAATTTTGATATTTGTTTTTACATTCAAAAGGTTCTGAATACGCTAACTCCAAATTAAATTTTATGTACATGCAATCATAACAATTAAAAATACGTATACAATGCAAACTTATCAACTAGCTTAGCCTGGTCTATGGCCAGTATACGTTGTTGAATGCAATGCAGTTTCAAAAGCTTTATAAATTTATAAACGTGGAATAGTTGTTAATTTATAAACCAAAATACCTGAAACAAAATACCCTAACAATACCAAATATACCCCATCTTAGCAAGTCGTTTCGAAGCCCTATTTAAAACATTTTATAATCCCACCCCCTTCATGACAGTATAATATATTTTATTTTCAGTTATATTTGTTGTATCATCCACAAATATTTTATACAAATTTTGGAAGACTCTACAACTTAATTCTTCTATTTTATTACATATTAGTTGTCGCAAATTTAATAGCTTATTGCACTCATACTCGTACAAAACAATAATATTTCAGTCTTTTTCAATTTCTAAATTGAGCCAATTCTCTTGAAATTTATTTACCGCCCATACACTTCTTTTAGATGTATTGGCAATCAGTGTTTTGAATTCACGATCCAATTAGTTGTAAGTCAACAACACCTTCTACATTAGCTAGTCCATTTAATCTGATGTATTTCGAGTCTTAAGCAAATTGTCTGTTTGACTTTAAATGGAATGATTAAGAAGTAAAAATGTGAAAGTTAAAAGTGTAAGTAAAAATATGAAAATAAAAAGTGGAAGGCAAAATGTTGAAGAAGCTCTAAAATTTATTTTAAACCAGAAATTAATTTTAAGTTTAGATCTTTATAGAAACTTTTTAATTAAAATGGAAAATATTACTATTTGATAAAATCTAGAAGTGAGACCTTTATGAAATATTATGGTGAGTAGTTAAACACATCCACCGCCTTCTTATTAAATATGTCAGTTAAATCTTGTGTTATATCCACGTCAATTAAAGAATATTGTTCCACCTGTTTCTGTGTAAAGCTTCCATTCTCTATATTACTCCAGACATCCATAACAAACCTGAATCTTTATGTTGGTTTAGATTAAAGATATATATTATATCCTATGGTCCATAGCTCGCATTCATAACTTATCAACTGCACTCCACAGCCTACAGGTTATCCCACAGCCTGAGAGCCATCTATTTTCTATACGAAACACTAATCCGACATGTAGAAATCTTAATCCAATACGATAAAATACTAATGACTACTGTCCACATCTTTTCTTTCAAATCTCACCTTCCAGATCTTATCTTTCATATCTCACCATCCTTTTTTACAAAATTAATTATTACAGGAAATTTTACCTTCCTCTTCTTAGTTCCATATTTTTTACTTTTACTTTTTACTTTCACATTTTACTTCCGCAATTTTTCATTCACATTTTACCTTTCTCATTTTACTTTGTACTTTTCACTTTCACATTTTACTTTCACATTTATACTCTAACATTCTACCTTTTACTTTCCTTATATAAAGAAGTAAATTCGATAGATTAAACGGATATACTCTTGCAGTTGTTATCAACGAAACAGTTGTGTTCAACAAAGTGCAATGTGGACTTTATACTGAAAACGGCTATAGAAACAGTAAAGTGTAAGTAGTACTTTTAAATATTAAGAAAACTGAAACAGTTACTTTTTTTTAATTGTATAATTTTTGTGTTAATTATTTATAATACGTTAAAACTTAGATTTGTAGACGATGTAACGAATGTAGCTGGAAATAAAAAAGATGAAGGGTGGGTTAACATCGTTTCGGAAAGCGAGAGTCGTGTGAGTAATTATTTATTTAATAAAAGCAGAAATGTGAATTATTTTACGTTATCGGAAATAATTATTTGCTAACCAAGCTAATTCCTAGGAGATGTGGGTGGAAAAAAATTGTTCACGCAATTATTTATAAGATTGGATATTTCCGATTCGGTTGATTCCAGACATCTCAGTGCATGATAACACAAAACTTGTATACAGGGTGAATGGTAACGTTTGGGCAAAAAAAACTGTGTGTAGCACACCTCATTTGCAACAAAAATTGTTAATATGGCTCTTGTCCTATTTCGCTTTGTTTTAGGAAATATGGCTTTGTTTAGTTTTTTCGTAGTAACTCGATTTCTGGCAGTAAAAGTTAAATTTCTCGGCTTGTGTTGCAAGTAACAAGATAAACAATCCTATTTTCATAGATCACATTAAATTTTCAATAAATAGAAACCATCTTATTTTTTTAAATTTTAAAAGCAACTTTTATTATAAAGACTTTAAAGGTAAAAATTACAAAGGAAATTTTTTAAACAAAATTTGAAGTATTACTACAACAAAATTACTCTATCTACACATGAGCAAATGTCAAAAAAGTCACTTCTCTTCATAAGGCATCCGGCAATGCAAAACACTTTATATTTAATTTTTAATTAATTAAATTATTGCCCCCATAATACCAGAAAAGGTTTTTCAGTCATAAGATAATCAAGGCAATGGACGAATTTTAACGAGAATTTTATGGACTATCGTATAAAAATGCGAGTGCGCAAATAATTTCCTTACTGAAATGAACATTTTCTTACAGTAATTTCTGGTTGCTTGGCAACGGCTAGTCATATGGAAATATAAACCTTTTTCTCATGAAATTCTATCAGAAACGTCAAAACTTCTGAATGATTTGCGAAAAATTTCCTTTTTTTCCTTTAAATCTTCTATAATAAATGTTTTTTTTTAAATTAAAAAGACGAGATGGTTGCTTTGCATAAGGAAATTTAATGTAGCTTATGAAAATGGGATTGTTTATTTTGTTATTTGCGGTAGAAACCGAGAGCTTTAACTTTTATAGTAAGAAGTCAAATTATTAAGAAAGAAATTAAACAACATCATATACTCTAAACAAAGCGGGATAGAACAAAAGCCATTTTAACAATTTTTTTTTTTTTTGCAAATTAGGTGCACTATCGAGCAGTTCATTTTTGCACAAACGTTACCCTTCACGCTATATATTTAATAAACTTATAATATTTCCTAATAAATTTTGTTTTACCTATCTATAGCTAATTATTATTACACTTGTCAAATATTTTCATGATACATTTAATCACTTTTAATATCTTTATTGCGTTTTTTTTCTTATGTGGTACTACATTAAAAATAAGGGGTTAGGTAGTGAGGCGTTTTTAAAAAATGGTGTCTGTGACGGATTGACAAAAAATGATGTCCGTAGGTAGATAAATGAGCAAAAGTGGGGCAATTGAAAGAAAGTTAAACCTCAAATTGTTCAGTCTAAAAGTGTGTATTGACTGATGCAAGTATTTAGAAAGTACCTTTTGAGAACTATTGACTTGATAGCGCTCGTTAATAAAAATATACAGGGTAAGTCTATATAACATTTGTGGTTAAATACTGCTAAATTAATCTCTAAATTAAAATGGGATCTGTACACTTAACAATACTAACAGATGTACAAGTAATTATATTGATTAACGCAATCGTCTAGTGAATAGAACATTCGCTGTGCATGCAGGCAGCCCGGGTTCGAACCTCGTTTCAATAAAATATTTTTATCTATGAACAGTGTGATGTAACTATGCAGAAATGTATATACATGGTGGAACAAGAGTGAATATAAATAGAGTAAGTCAAATACCGTAACAAAAGAAAAAGTCTGCTGATTATCAAAGTGATGTAAGAAAAAAATCACAGATTGTCAAGGTGACATAATAAAAAATGTAAAAGTGACAGCTGCCAAAGTGATAGCTGCAAAAGTGAAAGTCAGCGGTGGTGGGGAGAAGGTTCAGAATATAGAGGAGAAAGGATCAGACCGCCGATTTCGCGTCTACCTTTCTATGTATTATTATCAAAGGCGTTTTCAGAAATGGCATTAAGAATATCATGTATACCAATATTGGAAACTGAAACAATGGTGTGGTAGTATTATTAATAGATTTAATGTTTTTCTTCAGGATTTTTTTGCAATACCTGACCAGTTTGATGCTATACAATAGGTTTTTAGGATGATATTTGTGTTCATATTGCAATTATGTAGTGTTAATAGAAGTTAAATTTAAGTTGAATTTTATTTGGACTTTATGAACCAAGTAAAATCAGATATTTGTGAAAGGATATTCGGCCACTCCAGTGACGGAGTCGAATTTGGCAAAGGCGCTTTATTTTAAAAATTTTATTTTGTATGACAAATTCTATTGGGTGTTTTTAGGGCGTTGTAGAAAAAATAGTAAAATTAGATAAACTTGTGAAACCAGGAAACTTATTTGGAATAACCGTCTTCCGTGTAGGGAAAATATCGAAAGAATTGCTGAGACAAGGAGATTTGGCGCTCCTTAATTATCACAACCAGTAAAGCCTTTTAAGGTAAGTGGTCATTGTTGCGTAGTTTTAGTACTTCAGTCATTACAAATGTTTATTTTTTACTACTTTTATTACTTTTTTTTTAAAGTCACTCCCGATTCACTGTAATTAGCCGGTGCATGCTTAAAATTGTTACGAGGGCCTTGTCCTTCCAAGGCAAATATAAATTTATAACGTGGCGCTCATTTTATCCTATCAACGATGCACTAAAGTGCAGAATGGAGGCATCCAGATAAACCTAATCAGAATAAAGAACCTCATGAAGTCAAAAGTGAAGTCAATGTTAATTTGTTTCTACGATTCAAAAGAAATAATTAATAAGAAACTCGTTCCACCTGGCCAGACGGTTAACAATGTGTTAAAGCTGAGTTTTGTGAAGGGTTTGGTGCGGTGTATTCATCTTATTCGGCCACAATATCGTAAAGATGTAAATTCACGCTTATTACATGATATTGCTCCATCTAAGCGATGGATGATTTTGATTGATTTTTTGATCATCAACCACTCGTCATATTCGCTCGATTTAGCACAATGTAATTTCTACCTATTCGAAAAAATGCATTTTTCGCTGAAAGGCAAGCGTTTTGACGACGTGGAGACCATCCAAAATACTTGCACTGGCATTCCCAAGGGCATCTGTGCAGGCGACCTGAAACCCTCGTTCGACATACTTCATAACTGTGCAAATTGGTGTATAGATGCTCAAGAAGACTATTTTGAGAAAATATACAAGTTTTTCTAAAAAATAAGTTCTCATTTAGAAAAGTTCTTGGTTTTAAATGCACTTTGTGGTATCTCCAATCATTGCATGTAAGCAAGCGGTGTACACGAAACTTGAGTAAAATCTAACGATTAAGATTGAAGGTGAATATGATAGTTGTACAAAAGCCACACTCTGGAGAATGGTTCTTTGAAGATTGTTCGATATTATTGCCCTTGTAAAGAGCTCTTTCGTTTTAAAAGACGTCAGGAGGAGTTAAGACAAGAAAGATTACACGCTTACTAAACCAGGACTTGAAGCCTTTGAAAATGGTAAATAGTGGAAAAAAATAATAGTAGGATGAAACCTATTGGAAAAGAAAGAGAATAAAACAAAAATGAAAGGAAAAATAATTTATGGGCGATGTGAGTTCAGGAAGTGGAAGGGGGTGAGTTTTTAAGGGTAGAAAACGGTTTATCTCGATTTCCGGCAAAACTACAAGTTCTATGGAAAAAAGTTAAATAGCAAAGTTGTAGACAATAAAAAGATCTACAACTTTTGTATTTACACTTTTTTCACATAACCTCAAAATTTATGTGAAAAATTTAAATAATTTAGTTTTTGGTTTTTTATTTTTCTTTTACAAAAAAATGTCTTTTTTCACGAAATTTGGCGAAAACGTACCTTTTTATATCACAAACACACTGTAATTTTTTTGGTTTAAAATATTTATTTTTTCATCTTATTTTGACTTAATATCGAAAAACCACCCTAATTTTTAATCGAAAATTCTTACGTCAAAATATCTACTTTTTTTAAAAAGTCGGTGGGCTTTTTGTTCGTTGAAATTTCTACTCTCTGACGGTGTAAAAAATATACATTACTATGGTAAATGTTCGCAAAAAATGCAAAGGAACGAAAAAAATCCAATCCGAAATATTTTTTTTATCATTATGTACAATTTTGGTGCTACCAAAATTGTACATCATCATCATCATTAGGTCTTCAGTCCTAGAACTGGTTAGACGCGTACCATCATTGTTCCCTATTCTGAACTAACCTACAGATTTCCCTAAAATATGCACAGTTTGCATCTATAACTGTCTGATCTAGGTCTACATCTACCTCTTTTTTCCTATCTCTGCTTGTAATATATCACATACTATTCCCCAAAAATGCCTTAGAACGTATTCCGCCCTACTATTTCTCTTTTTCCCCAGATATCCTTGTTCCCCTACTATTTCTGTAACTTATTTGTTTACACTTGTCAGATACCAATGTTGTTCTATGAAGATTGTATATGGATCTGAGGCGACCCTATGGCGGGTTTACACTTGTCAGATACCAATGTTGTTCTATGAAGATTGTATATGGATCTGAGGCGACCCTATGGCGGGTTTACACTTGTCAGATACCAATACTGTTCAACGGAGATTGTACATGGTTTTGAGGTAACCTTATTGTGGATTTATACTTGTCAGATACCAATGCTGTTTTACAAGGATTGTTAATATGCGTATTTTTATGTAATTAGTTATTTTATGTATAAATAGAAATCATGTACGTAGGCTGTATTTCATGTTAATATTGCAAGGAAAACCCAGGAAAAACTTGCAGTGCTACCTAGATATTGTGGGTATTTGATTTTCATTTGTTATTTCTTTTGTTATTTCTTTTAGTAATGGAATCCATTGTTTACTAAAAGTCACGAATTCGTTTGCAACGCAGTTATTTTTATGTAGGGTTATATAGGCAGCTTCTTTGATTTTGCGTTTTTGGTGGTTTTCTTCTTTTTCTTCTTTTCTTCTTTTCAGGGAGTATGTGTATTCAGCTCGTTCCCTTTCTATTGTTTTCTAATTTTATACCCTATTTTACCGAGATTCAGTGAAGGAAGTTAAGCAACCTGTGGCTACCAAGATCCCCCAACACTTAGACATTTGCCGAAATAATGGTTTTCCAGTAAATCCTTTCACACACTTAACATTATTCGAGAATATTGCCCAACCAATTCTTGTAGTTACTTATAATAATCATCATGTTTACGCACAGTTATCTTTTCGTCATTAGTTTATTCATCTTGGGATTGGTTGGATGCGTACCTCCATTGATTTCTATTCTGGGCTAGCCTACACATCTCCCTGAAACATCTACAGCCTACATCTTTTACTATCTGTGAGCAGTAGTCTAATCTAGGTCTGCCTCTTCTTCTCTTTTTTCGTATCTCTGCTTCTAAAATATTCCGCACTATTCCCTCATGCCGTAGTATGTGGCCTATCATCCTATCTCTCCTATTTTTTACAGTTTTCCACATATTTCTTTCTTCCCCTACCATTTTTAGTACCTCTTCGTTCTTAACTCTGTCTGTCCATGATATCTTCATCATACGCCTGTAACACCACATTTCAAAGGCTTCTACCTTTTTCTTGTCCGCTTCTCCTACTGTCCAGGCTTCACAGCCGTACAGTGCTGTGCTCCACACATATGTTTTAAGCAATCTTTTCCTTGTTTCTATGTTTGTGGTCTTTGAACACAATAGTTGCTTTTTCTTGTTAAATGTAGCACGACCTTGTGCTAATCTTTGTTTTATATCTTTTGTGCTTTTCCCATCTTGCGTTATTTGGCTTCCTAGGTAGCAGAAATCCTTAACCTCTTGTAAGTTCGTGTTAAATACTTGTATTCTTGTTTTTAATTTATTTTCCCCACCTTTGCAAACTAGAACTTTAGTTTTAGTTTTGTTAATTTTCATACCGTATCTCTCTGTTAGAACCGTTTCCATTTCATTAAGAGCCGCTTCTAACTCTTCCTTGCTAGACGCTAACACCGCTATATCATCTGCAAATCTAAGCATATCAATTTTTTGTCCCTGTATAGTAATTCCAAATGTCTTTCTGCATTTGACAGTATTCATTGCCTCTTCTATGTACAAGTTAAAAATCAATGGGAATAGGGCACATCCCTGTCTCACCCCTTTCCTAATGTTTACTTCTCTACGTTCCTGCTCTAATTCTATTACTGCTGTTTGCTCTTTGTATAAGCTATGTACTATTCGTCTGTCCCTATAACTCATTCCAATCTTTTTGAGTATTTCAAACATTTTTTTCCAATTTACATTGTCGAATGCTTTTTCCAGATCTACAAACCCTATATACATGCTTTCCCCTTTTTCTATTGTTTTCTCCATTATCACTCTCAGAGCTAAAATAGCCTCCCGTGTTCCCCTGTTTCGCCTAAACCCAAATTGGTCTTCTCCTAGTATTTCTTCCGCCCGTTTTTCCATTCGTCTTTGCACAATTCTAGTTAATATTTTTGACACGTGTGCTGTCAAACTTATGGTTCGAAAATTTTCACATCTATCCGCGCCTTTCTTTTTTGGTATAGTTACTATGATGCTACGTTTGAAATCTTTGGGTATCTCGCCTGTCACATACATATAGCTTACAAGTTGGAAGAGACGTTCTGTTACTGCTTGTCCAGCGGCTTTTAGAGTTTCTGCTTGCACCTTATCTGTACCCGGCGCCTTACCATTTTTCAGACTCTTTAATGCTAATTCAAACTCGTCTCGAAGTATAGGATATCCCAAGTCATCATTTTCAATGTCTGATTCCTGTTCTAATGCAGTTAGTTCCTCTCCTGCATATAAATTCGCTATATATTCTTGCCATCTACTCACTTTCTCTACGTTTTCTATAATGACGTTTCCTTGTGCGTCCCTTATATTTTTGCTATACGGTTTTATATCCCTAAAATTCATTCTAATTAATTTGTATGCTTCGTCTGTCTTTCCTATTTCCATCTTAGTTTGTACCTCTTTGCACTTTTCATCAATCCATTGTTCTTTAGCTTTCTTGCATTTTCGAATAATTTCCCATTTTATGGCTTTGTATCTCTGTTTTCCTGTTTCGTCTGATTTATTTTTGTATTTTCGTCTTTCTTCTATTAAATTCACGATATCCTTTGTTATCCATGGTTTCTTATTCTCTTTTTGTGTATACCCCAAAATATCTCTGGCCGCCATGTCTAGGCTGGATTTAATGCTATTCCATTCTGTTTCTACTTCCTTAGTTTCAGATATTTTCCCGATATCATTCAGCAATTCATTTGACTTTTTTCGAATCTTACTTGAATATCTTTGTCTTTAGTTTCTCTAAGTCCAAGTGCCTTTTTCCGTTCCTCTTTTCAGATTTTTAAATTTAAGTGCGGCCTTCATAATTACGATGTTGTGGTCAGTATCTATATCTGCTTCTGGGTAGCTTCTACTGTCTTTTACTTGATTCCTAAACCGTTGTCTAACAAGAATGTAATCTATTTGATATCGTCCTATATCTCCTGGCATCTTCCACGTATATCGTCTTCTAGCATGATGTTGAAATAATGTGTTTGTGATGATTAAATTGTTCTTGTCGCAAAATTCTACCAGCCTATTTCCCTGTCGTTTCTCGTGCCTAAACCAAATAAACCTACTACCGCTCCTTCCCTACCCTCACCTACCACTGCATTAAAATCCCCCGTAATTATTAAATTTTCATGTCCTTTTACGTATCTTAATATGTCTTCGATATCTTTGTAGATGGCTTCTACCTCTTCGTCACTGTAGCTAGAGGTGGGCATGTATACTTGTATTATTACTGTGTTTACCGGTTTAGATTCTAATCTAACCATGAGTACTCTTTCATTCTTTTGTAAGTAATTTTCACACAGTATCCTATCTTTTTCCGCATAACTATCCCCACACCCAAATTTCCGTCCTCTGCTCCTGTATGAATTACCCTGAAGTCTCCACTCCAAAATCCCCGCCTCTGGTCACCGAACTTCGCTGATCCCTACTATGTCTAGTGATAACCTATTCATTTCGATTTTTAGGTTCTCTAGCTTACCTACTTGCTTCATACTTCTAACATTCCACGCTCCGACTCGCAGAATGTTCCCAACTCTTATTTTTAACTTTCCGATCGCATCCTCCGAAGTAGTCCCCTCCCGGAGATCCGAATGGGGGACTATTTTAACTCCGGAATCTTTTACCCCAGAGAATGCCATTATGTTTGTTACAATTTAAGTACGCTGTGTACTTGGGAGATAAT
Organism: Platerodrilus igneus; assembly: GCA_036346225.1. NCBI lineage: Eukaryota > Metazoa > Arthropoda > Insecta > Coleoptera > Lycidae > Platerodrilus > Platerodrilus igneus. The sequence continues at coordinate 14,123,474 of JARFIW010000791.1, forward strand.
GTGGTGGTTTCCCGTTGCCTTCCACATCGCGGTAGTGTGTCTTAGACTGCCATACCGACCCCTATGGTCTCTGCCAATCTAAGTACCGAAAGAGCCGCTGCCCTCTTTCGGAGACCTGTCTTAGTCTGGTTCCTCACTAACGACCCTACTACTTTGGTTGGACCTGTAGTTTGGCTCTTTAGATCATTAGAACACGCAAGCCATTTCACCTGTTCTAGTAATTTAGAACTTCGGCAAGGTGCAGGTCCATTCGAAATGGCAAAATTGTACATAATGATAAAAAAAAATAGGAGAAATAGAAGGAGAGAATATGTTCTATGGCATGTTTGGAGAATAGTATGTGATATATTACAAGCAGAGATAGGAAAAAGGAGGTAGATGGAGACCTAAATCAGATAGTGATAGATACAGACTGTGCAAATTTCAGGGAAGTGTGTAGATTAGCTCAGAATAAGAAACAAAGATGGTACGCGTCTAACCAGTTCCAGGACTGAAGACCTAATGATAATGATAATGTACAATTTTGAGCTATTTATTAAAATTTATACTTTAATTATTCGAAAAACGTAAGATTCCATATTACATTGATAAACAAAAAATAAAAAATCTATAAAACATAAGGATTGTAAAAAACCTAAGAAAATAGTTGTTTTAAATATAATTAAAGATAGGATTTAAAGGGGATTTCATCTAAAAAATGAGACTGCTGCTATTTTTTCCAGTAAAATAGTTGATTTATTAAATGCTAATCACATTTATGTAATACAATAATGGAAATAATATTGAAGACGAAGACGGTGATGATTTTGAACATTTCGAAGATCTACTAGAAGCGGGAAGGTTTGTCAAATCCAACGATCAAGAAATGCCATCAACGAGACAAAACTAATGGATAAATGATTTGGAATTCAAGATAAGGTATTTATAAGTAACAAGATTAATGTATTCGAAAATATTATAATGAATAACGTAATTAGTATCAAGTATCAAAATTCAGTAGTGCGTTTTACATGTATATTTATGTATGATGAGATTTAGTATGACATACATGTGATTAGCATTCATTAAATCAACTTTTTACTGGAAAAAATAGCAGCAGTCACATTTTTTAGATGAAATCCCCTTTAAATCCTATCTCAATTATATTTAGAACAACTATTTTCTCAGTTTTTTTTGCAATGTTTATGTTTTATAGATTTGTAATTTTTGGTTTATTAATGTAACATGGAATCTTACGTTTTTCGAGTAATTAAAGTATAAATTTTAATAAATAGCTCAAAATTGTACTTAATGATAAAAAAAATTTTCGGATTCGAGTTTTTTTCGTTTATTTGCATTTTTTGCGGACACTTACCATAGTAACGTATATTTTTTTCACCATCAGAAAGTAAAGATTTCAACGAACAAAAAGCCCATCGACTTTTTTAAAAAAGCAGATATTTTGAAGTGAGAATTTTCGATTGAAAATTAGGTTGGTTTTTGATATTAACTCAAAATAAGGTGAAAAAATAATTATTTTAAATAAAAAAAAAATTACAGTGTGTTTGGGATATAAAAAGGTACGTTTTCACCAAATTTCGTGAATAAAGAAATTTTTTGTAAATGATAAAAATGAAAAACCAAAAACTTGGTTATTAGAATTTTTCACATAAATTTTGAGGTTATGTGAAAAAAATGTAAATACAAAAATTGTAGATCTTTTTATTACCTACAACTTTTTTCCATAGGACTTGTAGTATAGCCGGAAATCGAGATAAACCGTTTTCTACCCTTAAAAACTTACCCCCTTCCACTTTTCGACCTCAGATCGCCCGTAAATTATTTTTCCTTTCATTTTTGTTATATTCTCTTCCTTTTCCAATAAGTCTCATACTACTATTGTTTTTTTTTCGTTTCAAAAATTTTCGACCTTGGTCTGTACTTTCTGTCACGTAATCAGTTTCTCGCCTGGTAAGATATTTTGCGTTAAGTTTTAGATATGCAAAAACTATAAACATTAGCTAATACTAATTCATAGAAAAATATCTATCTTTTTACCTTTTGTGACTTGAAAATCTCAACGTGCCGGTACTTTTTGGTCTCCCAAATGATTAAACCCACATGTAATGCTTATTTCGCTTACCGCTTAGGGCCTCCTCTGGATAACCTAAAACGTTTTATCATTATTTAATAATCATTATCCAGAATTAAAATGGCACGACATAAATTATTATTTCAGTATAGTTGGAAAGTATTTGTTATCAAAACCCTTTACGCTATCCTACGGTTCTGGTAGTGCTTTATTCAGAGCGTAAGCTATAACATCTACTAGTTTAGTTTGTCACTTGCTCACTCATCTGAAAAATGTTTTAGTATTATTATATACCGTAAGTTTTGACGAGCATCAGCATGACAATGATTACATTACGTATCTAATTACAATTTACAATTAAGTTGCAGAATAATAACAAGCGGAAGATTTTAAAGTTCTTCGAAAAGTAATGCTTCTTAAAATATAGTTGTGAAAGGATATTGGCAGGTCATCAGTCACAACTAACACAGCCAGTGAAACAATTTGTACCAACAAAAGTTTTACCGTAATAACCTAACCGCATTTAGGAGGTTTTCATATACAAAATATATCCCATTTACTACCGCTATTTTGCTCTGCCTGAAAACATAGGGATCATTTATAACTGTGACACAAGGGTAAAACAGCGAATGGATATAAAAGCAGATAGGAAGTAAAATGAGGGAACCAGCCAGATAAAAGGTATTTGGCGCATGGTTATTTACAACCAATCAACACACCGTTGCGAGACTAATAAGTACTTGCCACTGGAAAAAATAACATTATGGATAATTGTCATTTAAACTAAATAAGGATTCACTTCTATAAGAATACGTTTTTACTATTGGATTTAAAGCTTGCATTGAGTAAATGAAAAAGCAATTGCTTTACTAATAATTATCATCTAAAATAGATAACCTTAATTTTTTTCTTAATTCGGCGTAGTGAAAGGAGAACTGTTTTAATGACGAGGGAAGTATTATAATGGAAAAACAGCGTTTGAATTCTGAGATTCATTGTTCCGGCTGTTAACGCTTCGATTTTCACACGGAATAGAAAAATAGTCACTGGCCTTCAGAGAATCGTAATTTTGGTAATTAAAGTTTAATCAAGTTGTTCTTGGGTCAATCCAGATCATAATTATACGTACTGGAAGAAACAACAAAAAGTGAAATGAAAAATTTATAGATAATAAAGCATATTCTTACGTAAGTATTTATGACTGCATATTTCCACACTTTGTACCTTTGAATTTGAAAAATGAATTAAGATTAAGCTACTCATACAAGTTTCATCGACGTCTGTGAAATTGGCACGGCATTCTTTAAATTTTTAACAAATAATGATAGTTCTAGTAGCAATTTTCACAGTTCTAGAATTCATGTCAGAAAATAAAGTGCTCCGCACTCTTAATATCAAGAAATGAAAATGAAAATGTGCTAACTTCACGAAACTAGCTTGGCATCTCCCTCTGTAAACTAGAAGAAAACGATAAATACTACAGCTTTCAGCAAAAGTACCCGTTAGTTCTATTCCAGTTCTATTTCTGTATACAATTAAAATAAAAAATTGAAACAATTAACTTATTTACATACACAAAGTACATTGTATCTAAAACAACATTCAGTGAAAAAGTATCCTGCTAATGATTTCTGGTATTTTTGCGGCGTGAATCGATAGTTCTCGATGTGTTGTCATATGTAGAATCCTTTTTACACACTTGCGCCGGCTAATTATTACCTTATTATTTGTTAAATGTTGATCCCAGCAGGACATTCGGTGTAAAAGTTCCTGCTGATGATTTCTCGCATTTTTGTAGCGTGAATCGATAATTCTCTGCGAGATATAATGAGTATAATTATTTTACGCAGAGTTTCGACGGCTAACCATTATTAAATAATTTTTTAACTTTTGACGTCAGCAGGACATTCGGTGCAAAAATGTCCTGCTGATGATTTCTCGCATTTTTGTAGCGTGGAGCAATACTTCTCAATAAGTTATAATAAGTAGACAGAGTTCCAATGACTAAATACTATTAAATAATTGTATAGCTTTTGGCGCCAGCATTTCACACGTTGAATAGTGTCATGCTGAAAAATTCTCAGTGAATGTTGAGGCATTTGAAAGAACACATTTGAATACGCTAATGTTGAACTAATGTCGCCTGTACAACTTTACAAAACAAACAAACAAACACACACACACACACACACACACACATACACACACACACATATATATATATATATATATATATATATTATATTATATATATATATATATATATATATATTGCAGTGGTATTACCCTTTTATTCTCGCCCCACGAATTGGGCCCCATAAAAGTGCAGTGGAATTCGGGATTAGGAATCATGCTACGAATTGGGCCATAAAATTGCAGTGTTTGTCTCTGAAAAGAAACCGTTTTATTCTCGCCCCACGAATTGGGCACGATAAAAATTACTGTGGACTTCCTGGATTATGCCCCTACAAAATGGGCCGTCATAAATTATTCCTGAAAATATAAAATTTTAATATCTCTGGAAAAGCTCCTCTAAATCAGCATACCACGGCTAGCTCTGCTTCCAGCTTTTTCAGAGATACTTACCTATCCTCTGCTTACTCTCTCCCACTTAGACTACCAAATAAAAATTACCAATCAAATAATTTAATGAAACATACAACCTTTTATTCATACAAATCAAAAATTTTTACGTCACACCAGCTCAATATTTACAAAATTGGATATAAACATCTTCATAAATTTTTACAATATCAACCATTAAATCCTTTTAAATTTAATGAATTTAATTTATTTCAACATTTTTTTATATACAGTGTAAGTAGATGGGCCTATTTTAAAACCCTAAATTGAAATTTACTCTGGTCTATGGTGAGCTCAGTATAAACCCTGTTACTCTAAATGCATAAATAAATCGTATGTTTGTTTTCAACAACTCTAAAAACCCGTTTACTCTTTACATCAAAATTATACGTCATGTATTTAAACTTTTAAATAATAAATTTAAATTGTCTTTTTCATATTGCCTTCATATTAGATTTTATGTTCATAAAATATGCACCCAATATGTCAATTCACTCTATCACAAAATAACAGCACAAAATGTTCAAGCAATAACAAAAGGAAACAAATTTTGTTACCTGGTGTAAGTTCTTGCACCCTCACCTCTGAAGATGTCGTCCACCAAAACCTCGTCGTTGCATTCCATCCAACTTCTCTCTGCTATATGTACATCAAACTCATTTCTACACGTTATCCAATTCTCTGCAGACGCCTTCAATACATCTACCCATATAATTGTCCAAATAAGTTGATCGGTTTCTGAATATACCATACACCCAGCACCCTCGTTCCGAAAAATTAACTAGTCTTGCTTACCTTAGTAACATCTTTTGTTCGTTATTCGTATTTATATACAGCACCGTTTATAACGTAGCAACTACTCGTGCTTTCAAACACTTTTAATTTAAATTAAATGGACTGCACTATCACCGAATTACAAATTTTTAACTTAAATGTTACACCATATAGGTCTAAAGAAAACAGAAGAAGTAAGAGAACCCCACTACGTCTTCTAGTGTATTTATAATCGTTGAAGCCTACCTTCTGTACCCTGTTTCCATCGAAAAACACCACCACTGTAACCGATTCTGAAAATCCAAAATGCAACGACCTTTTAAAACTCAGAAATTTCTCATTTCACTTAGCTTTAGTCCGAAAATATTGATTATCCCCCACAACGGTCGCAATGCTCCTAGAAAAGTCTCTCACTCCACTCGCAATCAGCTAATCCAGACCATTTCCCCTGTCGTAGGTCTATCATCTAACTATGATATTCTCGTCTAACTCATATTCATTTGCCTTTGTTAAAATCCCACTATAGCAACATAAAATCGATATTGTTGTTAGCCTCTACAAATTATCGCGCGCTTTAAATAGCTGTTTTATCTCGTGTTCTAAATAGTTGTTATATCGCGTGTTTTAAACGGCTGTTTTATCCAACGTCTGTTATTTGTCATCCTCGTTTACTCTATGCTATTTATATTCCTTCCCTGCTTTGTTTTCAATCCACCTGCTATTTCTCAGCCTTCGCTTTGACCGTTAACTCAAATTTCTAAAGAATTATGTTTCAACGTACATTCTGATTTCTTGAATTGTTTATTTGTCTGTCGGTCTATTCTATGAACCGATTGCCAGTTTGAAATAGTACTTTCCCATGTTGTTTAACCTGTAGATTTACTAGGATTTGTTTTTAACGAACGTTTTGTTAGTTAAATGAATATATGCGTTTACATTATCGATTTTATATACAAAAGCTTTCCCTTATTATTTGATGTGCTTGATTTACAACCTTCGAATATAAAAGCTAATTATACTCGTATTATCTTTGAGTTTTTACGTACTACACAGCTTCCACACTATGCAACTTTAACATTACAATTTATTACAAATGTATGCTATTATCTGTTTGTTTTAAGTTCAATACTAATTAATTTGGAGCGTTAATAACTTATTCCTGTGTTCTGTATACACGGCCCTTACAAAATTACTCTCTTAACTTATCTATCCCTTTTTACATATAACTTGCACGATAATATATATATTTATATATATTTGATATATATATAATATATATATATATATATATATATATATATATTGATGTAATAAAGAGGTCACAAGAGATCATTGAGCACCACGACCAGAAAATAAAATTCCCCAATATTTAGATTTTTTACCCTGTATTATATACTCATAAGATTCCTATACCTTGTAAAATAAGACGCTTTTAGTACACATTGTGTCGTGAGAAACCACTTAAAAACAAAGCTCTGTCAAGCATTCATTAATTCAAATCCGTGTGTAAATATTTATTCTATAGAAAAACACATTTAAAACAAGTTTTATTGCATTTATACAGACTGAAAAATGAGTCTAACGGTTTACCTACTTTAAAAATACTAAATAACTTCGATGTCAAGTTACATGCTTTAAGAATATCATTTAATAAACGTAATTCACTGTTTTTGAAATACAAATAGTTTGAGTCGGGGGAAATACAAAAATCAGCACTTTTCTAAAATGTAAACAATGCATTCATCCTCTTTAGAAATATTGATCAATAAAAGTGATTTATTCAAAACGTTATAAGACAATTACGAGTTTTTATTGCAAAGTAGTTTTCTTTCAAAAGAATAAATTATATTTACGTTAACAAGCTTATATGAATGAACGGTCCAATTTGCAGAACGCGATAATACTGAGATAGACCGTAGAACCAGATAAGATTAATTGTTATAATGGCTATAATTGTTACAGAAGCTGGATGGAGAAGGCAATAACCAACAATTAGTTTAATTTATCGATTAAGATTGGAAAACCTTTTATAATCAAAATATATTTTAACTGACGGAATATTAAAGAGATAAGAAGGCAAAATTGTAATAAATTGCTACGTCTAAAAGATGCCGTATTTAGAACTTTATTATATAAAAACGGAAGTAATGAGAACGATTTATTCATTCATTCGGCATTCAAGATTTAACACTAAAGCTTTGAACATAAGTTATGAGACATTCGATCTGGGATAGATAATTATTTTATGGAGTGCAATGACGATTTGTTGCTCCAAAATAAATAATAAATTATCTTGGCGGAAGGTCACTCCCTACTTTATTCTATATAAGTACTTTTAATCGGATACTTCTAAAGATGAGGATAAATGGAGATTTAAGAATTCGGAACTAGGAATTTTTCCATGCAGTTAATTCCAATGGAAACGATCTTGTAAATAGCAATTATAAGCAATGACAGGTGGATATAAAGATAAGAATATCAACAAGAATTTGACAATTCAAACCGCAAGTATAACTTTGTTTTAAAACTAAAAAGACAATTTGTGTATTATTAAATAGGTTAAGCTAAAGTTTTTATTTTGCGTACACAAATTATTTGTAAATGGATAGTTTTCTAGCAATTTGAGGTCAGATTTCGAGAAAATTTGACTCTTACAAAGATTTCTGCTCAAGGTCGTTTGTTAACTAGGGTAACAAGCATATTTAAATTATTCCTCAAAAATATTGAAGAGTATTTTGTGACTTGCCTATGAAATATATTTTTAAGATTAACAAAAATAGAAGATTGTATTAGTATGTGAATAGTGATAAAAAGTTGTTTCTTTCTAAACTTAAGCTGTAAATTGCATTTATTAACGTTATTTATATCTGTGTTAGTAAGTAGATGTTTCTGATAATGTGTGAAAAAGAAAAGGGTCTTTGAATGTGTATAGGATGTTCATAAATGTTTTTTGAGATTTCTTTGCTTCATTCCATTTTTGTAAAAGCCCCAGTCTATTTATCGCTGAGCTAGTAAGAGAAGGCGGATAAAAGTAAGGTAAGGATCAACATCATATCATTTTATTTTTCAATTAATCCTTTGGTCAAGGCGACGGTACCCGAATATTTATAGCATATATATTATATCATAAACATATTTCTACTGTTCTATTTAAAATGTATATAGCTTTGGCGATGTCATATTTTAAACCAAGGTAACTTTCATAAGTTGAATTAGCAAAAAGCTTTAGCATTTGAAACCGTTTAGTTTGAAGCTATTTGTCGAAGTTTTCCCGGTATAGTTTAAGAAACGTTTAAAGATAGAACGATACAAATAACAAGCGACTTCTTAGAAATAGGGTGGTAATAAGGTGGTTGTCAATTAAGAATGAATTATAGTTTTAAGGGATCTAGGCGGTTACAAATACTGCTTACAACTACGAAACAGAGAGGGGTTAGCTGTTTAAATACGTAAGAAGTAAGATAGGAATATCACGTTTTAACATAGACATAGTTTAAATTTAGGAAGACAGGGTAATTTGTCTGTTACAATATAACTTGCCAATCAGTAAACAAAGAGCGATTGTGGTATAAAATGGGCATGAGTGTGATAAGCAGAGAGGGAACTTTAACGGTCAGGAACAACGGGGATAACAGACAAGGTAGACAGCTGATTTGGTGTGGATGTATTAAAGCGAGATAGACATAACGAGTATTAGTAGAGGCATATTTTGATTGTTAACTTTTGCCAGTGAGTTGTAACTTTCTAAGAAATGTTGATAGTACGTGCGTGCTTATGAGGGTAAACTTAAATTTTCGGAGAAAACTTAATGCCGGTTAGAGAAATACGGGAAGTTTAAACGTACGTTAGAGAATATTTTTAAGATTCGTAGGCTGTTGCGAGTTGTAGTTTCAAGAATTCAATGTTTGTATTGACAGTGTTAACAAGCTTTAGAGGGGCAAACGAAGAATATATAAGCCCTAACAAATGGCAGTGTGGCTCTCTTAAAGTTTCCACCAAGTGTACGACACTTGAGATTTGCTCTGGTAGTTACAACCAGATAACGACGCCAATTATTAAATTACTGTTAGTACAACTGTTATATTTCATTTTGCACAAAGTGCGCTTAGTAAGAAATTGCGAATGAAATAAGAAATAGTGTTTTGTCGAACGCATTATAGAAGAGATGTTGGAGTCAGAATGCAGTATGAAGGTGGAAAATGAGACATCCTTTTACTGATATGGTTGCAGCTAGCGATTTTTGTGATCGCTATCCAGATTGGATATTCTTATAGGCAGCAGTCGATGATGGTATGATGTCAGTCCAGAGCGGCAGCAATTGAATCCAGGTAACTGTTGTTTTGTTTGCATATGTGTATTAACAGGTGTTTTGTGCTTTGTGGGTATACTATTATAAACTAAACTTGGAAAGAATTATGAATTGAACCCTTGCTGTTGCATTATGATACTATTTATTTTTGGAAATTTAGGTTTAAGAAATAATTGATGATCTTAATAATTTCTGGTATGTACAAGGTAAAAGGTTACTTTTGGGGGATTGACGTGCTATATTTGCACGAAGGTTTAAGGATTACTATGAGCTCGTACTAAACCGGAGATAAGGTACAGACTGAGAGTATTTGATGTAGTTTTAAGAAGCTACTCAGAGATCAACGTCACATCTTTTACTTCAATTGATAAATGTTCAATATGGCGGTTTTTATAAATTATACTAGGAAAAAGAAGGAAATATGTGAACGCAGAACATATGGAGAGGGACTATATAGAAAAATATTTCGGTAAGTCAATTATTTTAGATACAGTTTTACTATACGGCAGTTCTTCTAGCTTCGATCTAGACCATGTAGAATGGACAGATAACGAGTTTTTAGGAAATCGTATTGAGACGAGAGGAGCAGCTTTATTAAATGTAGCGAAAATGGAAATATTTTTAAGAACTCTAGGTGATCCTGGGTTTCAACAAGGTGTTGGTGTGGATGTGGGAGTACATTTCCAACATCGTTAGAGGTTTCATAAAAAATTGCCCGGGGCAATAGGAGCCATAGATTGTACCCATATAAGAATAATGAAACCAAAAATTCATGAGCAAGAATATTTTAACCGCAAAAGATTTTATAGTATTATTGTACAAGCTATATGCAATTCTAAAGAAGTTTTTACGTCTGTGAATGCATCGTGGCCAGGAAGTGTACATGACAGCAGAGTATGGAGAAATTCTGAAATTCACACCGTTTTTGCTGGAAATAATTATGAGGCGTGCTTGCTAGGGGATGAAGGATATCGTATCGCTTCGTGGTTATTGGTGCCTTATAAAAATCCTTCGATAGCAGCTCATAGAGCGTATAATAAGGTGCATTGTAACAACCGTACATGTGATTTTCCGATGCTCCACCCGAAAGTACTACATTGGCCAGGAAGCGAGTTTTTTTACATGAAAAATTTTTAATTTTGCCGAATCCTTGCTGTTTCAAGCAAGGTGGGCATCTTTAACGTCCATGACAACACTCACACAAGGGACCTCTATTTTACCTCTCATCCGAACAAGGGCGTATGTTTGTGAAAAATGCTCGTCTAACATTTTTCAAACGGACCGTATCGGGATTCGAACCCGGGATCTTGGGCGTATTAGTCACACGCATACCAACTACGCCACGGAGCCGCCGCAATGTAACAACTGCGTAAAAATTCAATTTGCTTTGGACAGTTGAAAAGACGTTTCCCAATGCTTCAATATACACTGCTACTGACAACTGAACGATTGTATACCTTTATATTAGCAGCATTCAGACTATACAATGTTGCTAAATGTTTGTAGGATTCTTATGAAGATTTTGACGCTATTGATAACAATGAAGTCCCTATTTGTCCAGCGCGACAAGTTGATAGCGTGCCATGGGTACGTCGTGCGGGTCAGCAACATCGGGATGCTGTTGCTCAACAAATTCTTGCCGAACACAGGTGGGTTTTAGTAATATGTAGATAGATTGAATAATGTCAAATGAACGGCGATACTTAATCTAAATATTTTGCTATAATCTTCTGGCCCCAGTTGTTGCGTCACATTAATTTGCTAAAGTTCTCCAATCTTCTAATTTTAATTATGCCGCGGCTAGCCCAGTTTAATTTACACAGGTTGCACAACGTTCCGATCATCAAATTAAATTACCCCTTTACTCTGACCTATTTGAATTGATAAAACGAAGTGAATCAATATTCGTATAATGAAAGGAAATAATATTTACATTTTACAATTTTGTAATCCCTTAAATACACCCTTCAATCAATTAATATTATTTAAATTATTTATCCCAAAATTTATATCCCTTACTTTAATTTAAAGTCACCAAAGACGACACCTTTTACTAAAAAAAATCTTGAACTTTCAAGACCTTTTATCCTTATCACGTAAATTTCAACGTATTGAATATTCTTGTCGACTCCTTACAAATTTGACAAATAATATATTCAGTGTTTAAATTTAAATTTGAAAAGATTCCTTATACTAGTTAGTCCTGACCTGTGATATCCTGATTTGCTGTTGCGTGTTGTGGATCAACACCCCCTTATTATCTTCAATCGAAAACCAATGCTCTGTTTTGTGCTCCTTTACGTACGTTTGAACCAATAGTTTTCTTACGCCTTATTTCCAAAATTCACCTCGTGCTTTACTTTATATTTTTCTGGATACGCCTTAGACCTCTCCACTTAATTACAAAATGAATTTTTTAGGTACCCTTAGAAGTCGTAGGTTTCTTAGATACGCCTTCTTAGGGTCGTGAATTATTATAAACATTTAATTTAAATTAATTAACAAATTTCTACTCACGTTTTTTGCAAAACGGCAAAAGCTTTTGCATATATGTTCAACGTAATTCGTCATTAACTATTATTACATAACACTACCTTTCACAATTATATATAAATATATATATATATATATATATATTTAAATGTATGATTTTCTTGGGTTTTAAGGTCATTTAACTTGAAAAATATATACGAAAAATACAAATCTATGCCATCTTTATTTTTTGCATAACAATTCTACCAAACGTTTCGGCCGTACGTTCCAGCCTTTCTCAATGGTTCAAACATCCCCGTACATTTACTAAGAAATCTAACCTCTTTTATGGATCATCACAATTTATACTACGTTTTGCTTACCTTGAAACGCAAATTACCAAAACTGGTATCAAACATCCAATGTTATATACCGCATCTATTATAGACGCGTACGTCAATTTTTATTACTTTTTTTGTGTCACTAGAATATTATGAAACACGTTAAATTTAATTATTATGTTAGCGGAAACAATTTTAATTTCTAGTCACATGGATTAAAACATATATACAACTAGAATAAATTTATCTTCTGCTCAGCTAATATGCTATTAGTTTTGGTTATCTACATATTTTAAGACTATATACAATTACTAGTGACGAAGGACAAACGTGATTACTTTATTTATTTATTACTTATATAGTTTTTCTTCCTTGCCGTATAATTTATATTTACGCGCTCTTGCATGATATCTATATTACTACACATACTTATCCATATACACCCATATATACTCGTACGTTATGTACAACATATACCATACATATATATCAACTACATACAGTGTTGACCACATATGTATATCTACACACTCGCACCACACTCTACACACATACATACACGTACACAACACGTAATCCACATGCGCCCAAAAGTCACGCATCTAACCAAATGCTTTATTTGCTTTTATATTTTCTTGTTTAATTAGGTTGTGATAGATTGTACTTAATTTATTTGTCCGTTTTTTCATTAATTGCGTTGGGATTTTTACAAATATGAATCATTTCGAGTATCTCTCTTTTCCTTTGGTTTTTTTCAGTTTTTAAAATTTTAGTTTCATTATATTGAAATTTATGTTTAGTTTGGTATTCATGTTTGGTTAATGCGGTTTTATTTGTTCTGTCGAATTTGTGTCCATTTATCCTTTTGTCTAGAAATTGTGAACTTTGACCGATATATACTGATTTGCATTTATCTTGGCACGGTATCGCGTATATTGTGTGTGTTTTTTTGTTGTGCGGGGTAGCGTCCTTTAATCTGCTGAAATACGTTCTTAGTAGATTGAAACCTTTATGTGCTACATTGAGGTTGTATTTGCGAAAAGATTTTTGTAGTTTTTCCGAAAGTACAGGCATATAAGGTATAGTAACAAATTTATGGAGCAGTTTTTGTTCATTTTTATTGTTATTATTTATCTTTGATCTGGATTCCTGTTGATTATTATAGTGGTTGTGTATACGTTTCTTGAAAATAATGTCCACCATTTTTTTTTTGAAAGTTGTTTGTTATCAGTGTGTATTTTGCTTTTTTTTTGACAGTTCTATGAATTTCGCATCTGATAGCTTGATAGCTCTATCAGCCAGACCTTTTATTACTGATTTTTTTTTGGGAAATAGGATGTTGTGAATTATAATTTAAATATCTGCCTGACCAGGTCCTTTTGGTATACCATTCGGTTTTAATTTTATTTTTAATGTGATGTAGTGTCATGTCTAAGAAATTTAATTTATTGTTTTCTTCAACTTCGATTGTAAATTGTAGTAGATGGTGGAAACTATTGAACTGGTTTATTACGTGATTACATTGGTTTTGTGGGACCGCGCATACACAGTCGTCTACGTATCTAAAAAACAATGGTATTGGAAACTGTAATTTTTTTATTGCATATATTTCTAGCTCCTCCATTACAATTTACGCTATCACGCTGGATAGCGCTAAGCCCATAGCACAGCCATTGATTTGCTGATAATATTGATTTCTGTATATGAAATATGTAGAGTTTAAAATTATTTCGACAGCTTTAATAAATTCTTCTAAAGGAATGTTAGTGTGGGTTTCGATATTACTCCATTTTTTTTAAATTAAGTTTATAGCAATGTTAATGGGAATATTTGTATATAGCGACGTGACATCGTGAGAGATTAATATATAATTATCTGGGATATTGATGTTCGTAATCTTTTTTTTAAAGTCCCATGAATCTTTAATGTAGTACTTATTTTGGTATACAACGTTTGTTAGTATGTTTTTTAGGAATCTTGATAATCCGTTAAATGGGGATTGTGTTGTGTCAATAATCGGTCTAAGTGGTGTACCTTCTTTATGGATTTTTGGTAACCCGTATAATTTGGGAGGTAACGCATTGCTAATAGACAAATGTTTTTAATTTTTGGGAGAGATGTAGCGTTTTTTTCCCCATTCTTTAACTAAGTCGTTATTCATTTTTTCGTAACGGGTGGTAAGATTTTGTCCTATTGGTTTGTATGCGTTATCATCACTAAAGAGTTCAATTATTTTATGTTCATACGTTTCGCGGTTCATGATCACAGTTTTGTTTGATTTATCAGATTTTAAAACCAATAAGTTTGGATTTTCTTTTAAAAAGCATTTAGTTTTTTTAACTTTAGAAATTACGTCTCCGTTTTTGTTTTTATATTCTAACTTTTTATTTAAGTACTCACTTTTGTTGTTATGATTAGTAATTATGTTGCATGTTTGAATGCGTATCTCATCTCTTTTGTCTGAATCAAACTTACTGATTGCGCATTCGACATTGGCAATAATGTCGGGGAGTGGTATTTGAGAAATATTTTGTATTGGTAGAGCAAAATTTGACCCTTGTTCAAGAATTTCGATTACTTTTTTTGGGATGTTTTGATCTGATAGATTTTCAATAGGGATGGACTCGGGCCGGCTTTTAATAAGCCCGGCCCGGCCCGACGTAGAAAGGAAAGCGGCCCGGCCCGAGGACCGACCCGAAATGAAAATTGCCGGGCCGGGCCGGCCCGAAATTTCATTTAGCAAATGAGAAGATATTATTTCTGTTGTGTTCAACAAGTAACTATCACTCTTTTGTTTAATTTAAAAGTATAATGATTTTGAATTACAATCAAGATACTTGTGGAAGATACCATGCATTTATATTTCCAATGCTCCACCAGAAGGTACTACATTGGCCAGGAGGCGAGTTTTTTGTTGCCTGGAAATTTAGAATTTTGCCGAACCCTTGCCGTTCCAGGCAAGGTAGGGATCTTTAACGTGCGTGACAACACTCACACACAGGACCTCCACTTAACCTCTCATCCGAACGAGGGCGTAATTTTTGTGAAAAATGCTCAACTGTCATTTTTCAAGCAGTCGGTCGTGTCAGGATTTGAACCCAAGACCTAGGGATCCGTAGTCTTACTGTGGAACATACTGTGCATTTACATTTCCAATGCTCCACCCGAAGGTACTACATTGGCCAGGAGGCGAGTTTTTTTGTTGCCTGGAAATTCAGAATTTTGCCGAACCCTTGCCGTTCCAGGCAAGGTAGGGATCTTTAACGTGCGTGACAACACTCACACACGGGACCTCCATTTAACCTCTCATCCGAACGAGGGCGTAATTTTTGTGAAAAATGCTCAACTGTCATTTTTCAAGCAGTCGGCCGTGTCGGGATTTGAACCCAAGACCTTGGGATCCGTAGTCTTACTGTGGAACATACCGTGCATTTACATTTCCAATGCTCCACCCGAAGGTACTACATTGGCCAGGAGGCGAGTTTTTTTGTTGCCTGGAAATTTAGAATTTTGCCGAACCCTTGCCGTTCCAGGCAAGGTAGGGATCTTTAACGTGCGTGACAACACTCACACACGGGACCTCCATTTAACCTCTCATCCGAACGAGGACGTAATTTTTGTGAAAAATGCTCAACTGTCATTTTTCAAGCAGTCGGCCGTGTCGGGATTTGAACCCAAGACCTTGGGATCCGTAGTCTTACTGCTGGACTTGACATACCGTGCATTTACATTTCCAATGCTCCACCCTAAGGTACTACATTGACCAGGAGGCGAGTTTTTTTGTTGCCTGCAAATTTAGAATTTTGCCGAACCCTTGCAGTTCCAGGCAAGGTAGGGATCTTTATCGTGCGTGACAACACTCACACACGGGACCTCCATTTAACCCCTCATCCGAACGAGGGCGTAATTTTTGTGAAAAATGCTCAACTGTCATTTTTCAAGCAGTCGGCCGTGTCGGGATTTGAACCCTACACCTTGGGATCCGTAGTTCTTCTGACTGTGGAACATACCGTGCATTTACATTTCCAATGCTCCACCCGAAGGTACTACATTGGCCAGGAGGCGAGTTTTTTGTTGCCTGGAAATTTAGAATTTTGCCGAACCCTTGCCGTTCCAGGCAAGGTAGGGATCTTTAACGTGCGTGACAACACTGACACAGGACCTCCATTTAACCTCTCATCCGAACGAGGGCGTAATTTTGTGAAAAATGCTCAACTGTCATTTTTCAAGCAGTCGGCCGTGTCGGGATTTGAACCCAACACCTTGGGATCCGTAGTCTTACTGTGGAACATACCGTGCATTTACATTTCCAATGCTCCACCCGAAGGTACTACATTGGCTAGGAGGCGAGTTTTTTTGTTGCCTGGAAATTTAGAATTTTGCCGAACTCTTGCCGTTCCAAGCAAGGTAGGGATCTTTAACGTGCGTGACAACACTGACACAGGTACCTCCATTTAACCTCTCATCCGAACGAGGGCGTAATTTTTGTGAAAAATGCTCAACTGTCATTTTTCAAGCAGTCGGCCAGGTCGGGATTTGAACCCAAGACCTTGGGATCCGTAGTCTTACTGTGGAACATTCCGTGCATTTACATTTCCAATGCTCCACCCAAAGGTACTACATTGACCAGGAGGCGAGTTTTTTTCTTGCCTGGAAATTTAGAATTTTGCCGAACCCTTGCCGTTCCAGGCAAGGTAGGGATCTTTAACGTGCGTGACAACACTCACGCACGGGACCTCCATTTAACCTTTGATCCGAACGAGGGCGTAATTTTTGTGAAAAATGCTCACCTGCCTATTTTCAAGCAGTCGGCCGTGTCGGGATCCGAACCCAGGACCTTGGGATCCGTAGTCTTACGCTTACTACATTGATCCTCGGCGACGCCTTGTGGAACATACCGTGCATTTATAATTCCAATGCTCCACCAGAAGGTACTACATTGGCCAGGAGGCGAGTTTTTTGTTGCCTGGAAATTTAGAATTTTGCCGAACCCTTGCCGTTCCAGGCAAGGTAGGGATCTTTAACGTGCGTGACAACACTCACACACGGGACCTCCATTTAACCTCTCATCCGTACGAGGGCGTAATTTTTTGTGAAAAATGCTCACCTGTCATTTTTCAAGCAATCGGCCGTGTCGGGATTTGAACCCAGGACCTTGGGATCCGTAGTCTTACGCTTACTACATTGATCCACGGCGACGCCTGTGGAACATACCGTTCATTTACATTTCCAATGCTCCAGCTGTGGGTACTACATTGGCCAGGAGGCGAGTTTCTTGTTGCCTGGAAATTTAGAATTTTGCCGAACCCTTGCCGTTTCAGGTAAGGTAGGGATCTTTAACGTGCGTGACAACACTCACACACAGGACCTCCATTTAACCTCTCATCCGAACGAGGGCGTAATTTTTGTGAAAAATGCTCACCTGCCATTTTTCAAGCTGTGGAACATACCGCAGTATATCATTTGATTTTTGATTCTGCTACGTACCTAGACGTAGTCGAAAGAAAAGTGAATACCAAGCTAACTATTAAACGCGGAGAGTGGGGGAATTCGCCTACATACCAAATAGAAACAAAAAAACATCGCCCACGATTATCTATTAGCAAATAAAAATAGATAACAGATTCTGTACAAACAAGCAAGAGCAATAAATTAAGTGTTAAAATTTCAAAGCAAACAGTTAGGTGATATGAACAATTTAGTACATTAGATACGAAGTGCGCATTTCGTATTTACACAAAATAAAAATAATCAGTAGTAAATAAACCTGTGAGACCTTTGTCAAGCGTTTTTAAAGTTTCACCTAATACTTTTTGTAAAACAACTAATTAGTAGGAAAGAATTACCGTGTGGGAGCTTTTGTCAGACAACTTTTAAATCGAACATAGTACCGTTTGTAAAATAAACCAATTAGTATAAAGGAATAAGCGTGTGTCTGTCCAATATTTTTAACACAGGTGCATCACACATGTAGAGCAATAATATCGATTAGCAACAACAAACAATAGTTCTACAATGTGACGTTTCTTGTTGCATAACTACACCAAACGTTGATACGAAATATCCCATTGACACACACAAAAGAAAACAAGTTGCATACCTGTAGGTGTCCGGATACTTAGCTTGCAAACCGTCAAAGGTGAGTCAACACAGAAACGCCGCAGTATTCAGGATCCATTCACCCTGCCATCGTAACTACAGCAACGATCTACAGACAAAAGCAGTTGGTCTACAGGCAAAAGCAGTTGGTCTACATAAAGAAAAACCCATTTGGCCTCCAGCTAAAAAGATCAATCCACGCAAGACACTTAGTTATCGAACAGAAAATAAACAGGCGTGCATTGCTTTTGAAATACGATGACGAATAATGTAGAAAATATATCGACGCACAAGCTGTAGAAGCAAATTCAACAATGGTTCAAATAACACGAACTGCAAATTCTCGCTTATCGAAGCGCGATTAAAACTGGAAAACCCGGGTTTTATCGGATAGTGTGCGACCTTATTTCAACAAGTCTTTACATTGAAACAATAGAGAAAACCATTATAGGCGGTCGTAATGTATACCAAGATAACGGGTACCTGAAACAGAATATAACTATTTAATTGTTGCATAAACTTGTCGTTTTAAAGCAACTAGATTTAAGTTGAGGAATTTATTCGAGAGCGTGTTTATTATTAATTATGTTGAAGGATTTAGCAGTAGAAACAGAATTTATTCGAGCAGGTATTGAATTAATAAGGGAGAAAAATAGTGTAATTAATTTATGCTGAAAATAAACGTAACAAGTCTTAAAAAAATTGTAGAAATAGATAACAAAGGTACAAAATGTTTAGCAATTTTCAATGTTTATGAAATTGTACGCTTAACGTACCTTATAACCTTTATAATAAATTTGCGGCCGCTTTATTTTGTCGTTCCTACTTCAAAGAATTTTACTAAAATTACCTACTTGAAATTAGAGAGTTATTGCAAACTCATTCCAAGCAGACTTTATTAAAAGAATCTTCAAATAAAGTATTCTTTTTTAAAAGTTTGCATCCAATCTAAAGGAGTGTTAGTGCAAGTGTTTTTTCGTTTACTCTTTATTCTGACATATATGTTTAGTATTCTATATCTATAGGTTTTGTTTTAAAAATGAATAAAAAATTAATCTCTTTTGTGATAAGGTGACCTATAATACATGTTTAACTTTATATTGGAAAAATCAAAGAAATTGTATTCACACAAAGATGAACCTTTTTTTATTATTTGAGTCTTTCATTTCCCACTGATTCGATAACATTTGTATGTGTTGTCAAAGTGTTTTCACGGAATACTCTTCGAGTTTACTTCAAGACACTATTTTTACTTCTTCCCAAGCATATAGCATATCTGTTTTCAAAAGGATTTTTACAGCTTACTTCTAGGAAATGCATTACAAAACAGCATCCTCGTATTTAGAGCTTTGACGTTTTATATCTTTTTCGTGTTATAAACTTGGACATAATATTTCTAAATTTAATTACGGAAACGACACTACAAAAAACCATTTATTTCGCTATATTTATACAAAAAGCAGACAACTAAATGTAAGTTTGTACGTTAGGCATTTGGCATATGTCAAAATTAAGGCGCCTTAAATAAAAGCATTCCCTGCCTGTATTTAAATTAAATAAAAGTGTCCTGTATTTTAATAAGGAACAAACATTAAAGGTGTAATTGCGCATGTGTAAATAAGAAAAAATTTTATTAAAAAATTGGTAAAATGAACGTTGCAATAACTCTCTAGTATTTTAGGCGGTAGACATAAATTATACATGCGATTGATAATATCGACGTTCGCCGCATG
The DNA here is from genome assembly GCA_036346225.1 of Platerodrilus igneus. Classification (NCBI taxonomy): domain Eukaryota; kingdom Metazoa; phylum Arthropoda; class Insecta; order Coleoptera; family Lycidae; genus Platerodrilus; species Platerodrilus igneus. Next base: position 14,143,856 of record JARFIW010000791.1, read on the forward strand.
ATTGAAATTTTAACTATACTCCATTCCAGTTAAGAATGTACTGAAGAAAAAGATAGGACTGAATTTTAGCGATTCTCATTGGTGGATGGATGAGCCAAGTGTACACAAGTATAAATATCCCGTATGTTTGTGTTGGTTGTTTGAACATTTTTATTATAAGACAGTTTGTCAATTGGCATTTTGACATTTGCTATTGCTCTTTCATATTTTCGTTTTTGTTATTTATTGTATTTTGTTATTAGTTTGCCTTTGAAATTTTGCTCGGCTTTATTAATTTGTGTTAATTTTATATTTAGTATCAAAACAGTTCTTGTCAGAGCTATAAAACACCAGTGTCTTCATAATAAGGTAAGCATGTCTCGTTAAAGATAAGCATAACAATGAATTCTTTTCAGATTTTTATTTAATTATGGATCACCAACCTATTAAAAATCCGAAGGGCAAACATGTTATGAGCGGGCAAAAGCTTATTGCCTATATTATATATTTGAAAAATTCCACAAATGCATCCAAAACGCAATCTATGAAGCAAACTGCGTTAGAAGTGGGTTTAGGTGTTCGATCGATGTGGAATATTGTAAAAGAAATGGAAACTACTGGTACTGCTTCCTCGCCAAAGACTACAAGACTGCGTACAACAATTTACGATGAACTTGAAGAATTTGAAATATGTGCGATTCGACGGCATGTTCATGCATTTTACTTTAGAAATGAATTACCAAATTTAGAAAAAGTATTACATGCAATAAACAATGATGACTCTTTACCAAACTTCAGTCGCACATCACTTTATCGGGTAATGATGAAATTGGGTTTTAAATATGGAAAGCGTAGCCGAAAAACAATTTTAATTGAAAAACCTAAAATTGTGTTGTGGCGAAGAAAATATTTAACTGCAATTAAAAGGTATAGAGCTGAAGGCAAAAGAATTTATTATACTGATGAAACGTGGGTGAATGCTGGACATGTAAAGAACAAGGTATGGCAAGACACCACTGTAAAAACAGCAAGGCAGGCATTAATCGAAGGTTTATCGACTGGTATACGAGATCCCTCTGGCAAGGGCAAGAGATTAATTGTTGCGCACATAGGTGTGATATGGGATATGCCAATGGTGCATATTTAAACTTTCAATCTAAAAAAACAAGTAGCGTATTAACACTATAAACAACTTAAGACCCTGAGTTCATAATTATCGTTTTAGGAGATTATCACGAAGACATGAACGGTAAAGCGTTTACAACTTGGTTGAAAGGTGTATTACCTCTTCTTGATAATGATAGTGTAATCGTACTTGATAATGCTCCTTATCACAGCGTCAAAGCCGATAAAGTTCCAAATCAAAGTTGGCGGAAAGAACAAATTTATAATTGGTTAAACGCAAAACACATTGAAGTTACCAAAGAGCTATTAAAAGTTGAATTATTAGCCTTAGTAAAGCAGCACTCTCTAGCTCACCCGACACCTTATGTTGTTGACGAAATTGTAAAACGCTCTGGCAGAACTGTATTAAGGTTACCCCCATACCACTGCAATCTAAATCCAATTGAGCTGATTTGGGCTCGAGTAAAGCAGCATGTAGCTACCAACAATTCTACTTTTAAAATTAACGACGTGAAGGTGCTTCTGGATGAAGGAATTGCAGCCATAGATAAAGGACATTGGGATAATTGTATTAGCCATACAATTAAAGAAGAAGAAAAAATGTGGAAATTGGATGGCATTGTCGAAGAACTTGTCGAACAAATTGTAATAAATGTTGGATATGAAAGTACAACAGACGACGAAGATACCTCTGGGGATGATATGGACGTAGATTAAATATAAATTTGTGATATCATTGTTTTGATATTTTGTGATATGTTTAATTAAAAATATTATATATTGTTCTATATTAATATTTTATTTAAACTTTAACCAAACGGGTAGAAAATAAAGTTCAATAATGCTAGATATGTTTTAAAACCGTGTTTCTTGGATGTATTTATTCAAAAACCTCAATCTTGCAAAAAATATAAATAAAAATCTGTATAAACATCGATGCATTGCTTTAATTTCAATCATTGTTAATAAACTTACAACCTTTCGAAAAAATGAAACTGACAGAATTTTATTAAAGCATTCTATAACTCCAGGTGAATGTTTGTTTCTACCATAACTGTTAAGTGAAGACTAAGGGGCGAATTCATAAAGCACACTTAAGCCACACTCATACTTAAGTAATGCTCTATCTCAATTTTTGGTATTCGGAAAAATACTAAAAGTTGAGATGGAACATTGATTAAGTATGAGTGTAGCTTAAGTGTGCTTTATGAATTTGCCCCTAAGTTTCGTCCGTCTTAAACTTAATGTAGTTCCAAGTCCAATTTTATCTTCTGAAATTTAATACCAAATTACAAATACTCCTTGTTATTATTTAGACAACTATCCTAGGAGAAGGATCGAAACGTCAATAAAATCATTTTCAAAAAGCAATGTGGTCTTATTCCTTAAGAAGAACACCAAATTGCAATTACTGAATGCAATAATACTTAAAATTAACTAATAAAGTCAGCCATTTGCATTGTTATTTTTGAAAAACTATCGTCACAAAATAGTAAATATTCAACCGACGCCGGCAACTTTTCAAATACTGCAACTAATAAATTTTTGATCTGTGTAAATCTGACTCAAGCACAAGCGCCATCTACTACCTTCTTAACTGGAATGGAGTATATATACATATACATAATATAAATCATGTAAGTAGGGTAAAATCAAGGATCCCACCGCCTCATTTCCCCCAGAATCCCTCATTTCCCCACACATCTGGACCAAAAAGTTTTCTTCGACTAACCATTTTTCATCTTTCGAGATAAATATATCTTAATTTTTCATCTTTCGAGATAAATGAGCATCCTCATTTCCTCCCACATCTGAACCAAAAAGTTTTCTTCGACTAGCCATTTTTTTATCTTTCATCTGAACCAAATAGTTTTCTTTGTCTAGCCATTGCATCTTTCGAGATAAACCTATCTTGTTTGGTATCAATCAATATTAGAATTTTCTCAGCTACCCAAATCTCTAAGAATTTTTCAGATATCATCACCCCCAAGGGAGCTACCCTAATTTTAAGATTTCTTACCTGTAGCGACTTTTGAGCGTTCTTATAAATTTTCTTAGTCACGCGATACATCTTGTTAGCTTAGAATTTTACGCAGAATCTAAATCTGCAAACAAATTTAAAATCGGGCCATCCTTACAAAGTTACACTTTAAGCTCTCAAACCTCTAAATTTTGCTCTTTGCTTTATAAGCAAACCTAACAAATACTTTTCTTTGTCTAGCCAACGCATCTTTCGAGATAAACCTATCTTGTTTGGTATCAATCAATATTAGATTTTTCTCAGCTACCCGAATCTCTAAGAATTTTTCAGATATCATCACCCCAAGGAGCTACCCCAATTTTAAGATTTTTTACCTGCTGCGATTTCTGACAATCCTTAAACATTTTTTTAGTCACGCGATACATCTTGTTAGTCTAAAATTTTACACAGAATTTGAATCTGCAAACAGATTTGAAATCGGACCATCCCTTACAAAGTTATACTTTAAAGCTCCCAAACCACTTTAAATTGTTTTGCTCGTCTATGACATATGCTTTAACCAACTATTTCCCTAGAAATCTAAAACCGCAAGGATTTTAGAAACGAGTCCTTTATAAGCCATAAGTGCTTAGTATTTAAAATCATTTTTCAAACAGTAATGTGCTTTTCTCAGAATGTCGCAAAACCCATGACTTAAAATTTTTTCTGGTTTTAACATAATTACATGTACAATGCTAAATTGTTGGAAAATACATAGACAAGAACAAACTAATCGCTTTACAATTATGTGACGTATAGTGAAAGTAGTATAGAGGACAAACTAATTGCTTTACAATTATGTTACGTAAAGTGAAAGTAGCCTTTCTTTTATTAATTAGCAGCTATGTGATTTGAAAAATACAATAGATATGCTCAATGCCACCCATTAGAAAATTCCCGGGTTTATTAATCATACAATGAGCGCTCTATTTTGGCCTCGATTGGGGAAAATACAAACGTCATTTAGTAGTGTAATTAACGGTTTCAAAACGTATATAACGCGGTGTAATTAGAAAAAATTCTATTAGTTTCACACGCTTTGTGTAAAACCCGTCGAAATTTTAAACCGTCGTTTCGCGTAGTTCTTTTGTGGAAAGTTTTGAAGGTTTAAGGGTAAGTATTATTAAAATATTATTAAAGTAGAACTGAATTTATTTGCAAACACCAATTATTATGTATTCTGTTATTGGTTCTTATTTGTATTTTAAAACATTAATTTTTCCAAAGTAATGCGCTGTTTTACAGATATACTTTTCCAAATTTTAAAGGTATGCTTTTGCTAGAATAAAAAACAATTCTGACAAAATATTTTATTAAAAATTTAATACATTAAACAAAAAGACCTCAATAACAATACGTTTTCTTTAGAACAGCTTAAATTATTCAAACAATGGTTTAAACAGTGATTGTACCTATTACCGAATCTTCTTAATTCTTTGAGCTTTGGAAGTGAGAAAACACTTTCCATGTTTAAAATGTTGTTTGATAAATATTTTGAGAGTAACTGCCTTTTCTGTTCGCCTTTAACATAGATTGTAGCATTGGGTGGTATGACTTCTTTCAGCAAATCGCCTACATTTGTATATCCACTTGTGGACTGTCCATCCCAGCTAAGCCCATGGATTCTTTGCTTTAACCACTGAACTTGCTTTTGAAATCATCACTTAGGGTGTTATACTCCACAGCCATGTCCAGTATCTCATGCCATATTACATTATTCGCTACATCCAAAATGGCAATCTCCTTGCAATAGAAATCACTAGTTTTGTATTGATATCCTTGTAAATCGATTATGAAACACATGCTTCCTGCTTCAAATCACAGATGGGAATGGGGTTCTAAGCAAATCTCCCCGTATATCCAGTTAAGGGACTTTACTCCTCCTTTTATGATTTTTTCATCCAGGTAATTATCTGGATGATACTAAAGCAAGTCTGTTTTCTTAATCCAACTTTTACCATCCCCAACCACGACACTAATAATTCGCGCTCGTGCTTCCGTTTCCGTAAAACTTTTTCCACTAAGTACGTGTCGGGTGCTGCTGTGAGCTGAATTTCATCGCCGTAAAAAGCACCTAGAATTGGCCGACCTTCCAAATCTTGTAGCAGATAGGTTGTCGGTCTCGTTTTTGTACTTTAACAATTTTGAATAGTTCTGTACTCCAGTTTGGGTGAAATCCTCGATCGAATACTGCTTTATATTTTGATATACGCACAATGTCTCCAACCTTATACTTGTAACTTTTAGAAACGCTGTTAGCGGTGTAAAGTTTTATTCTTTCCGGATGTTCTTCTGCCTCCATAGGTGTCATGTTAATAGCCCGATGCGGTGTATTATTGTATTCTTCCATAACCTTAGGCAAAATATTAACCCATTTATGACTGCCTTGCAAGTAAAATCTTCTGTACAATTTGTTTTGATTGTTCTAATCAACCGCTCGACCATACCAGCTTTGATTGCGGAATACGTAGAGTAATGGTTTATCTTATATTTTTGCATAAGATTTTTAAAACAGCGGTTGTAGTACTCTTTCCCAAAATCCGTTTGTAGATTGATTTTACGTTATTTTCTCCTTGCAGCATTTTGTCCAATATTTTTTCATAGCATTTGTGACTTCTGATCCAGTTTTATTTTTAAAGGTTCAGCTAAAGCATATTTTGTGAAACAGTCCACTGCTATTATAATATATCTGTACCCATTGTTCACACGCGAGTAAGGTTGCATTTCGCACAAGTCCGATTGGATAAGATCACGTTTCACATGTTTCAGATTTGTATGACGACGCTGAAAATTTTTCTTGCAGGTTTAAATAATTCCTTAACGATGATTTCTTTACTCATTTTTGCTTAACACTGTTGCTAAACTAATAGGGTTATCTTTATCCAATTGCACCTTTGACATAAACTGAAGCTTTGGTTTGTAGTATTTGTTTTTTATAGCTGCTGGTGACGCTTCGTAAATCGATGCTATTGCAAGACCGAGCTCCTTCTCATTTGTCTCAGAAGTTGCAGTCAAATTAATAAAAACTGTATAAACGTTTTAAAGTCAGATACAAGCTTATCCAATTTTTCATTTACATACTGTTTATTAACTGCATCAGATGGCTCAACTGGTTGAGCAAGCATTGCGATACGCTGGTTTCTTGCATTGAAGGCTTTATCTTTACGCTGTATATCATCAGAACTTTTTAGACAGTATGAAAAGGCTTGATTCACGAGCTTGATTACAGATTTCTTATTAACACAATCACTATCTTCTTTAGGATCCATTACATCCACTAGCCTTCTTTACGAAAACTAATTGTTTCTTCTCCAGACTTGAATACTATAGTGCTTCTCTGATTAACACAATCACTATCTTCTTTCGGGTCTGATGAATTCGTTAACCTTCTTTGCTGCATATCGTACCCATCACCATCCAACGTTAGCACAAATCCTCGACCTGGAGGACCGCGCCGAATATCAGCATCTTTACGCTCTGAACGCCCGAAGCGGTCGATAGGCATTTTAAAACTGTGTAATTATTTACTGAGCTCACTGTATTATACCTTCTTCTCTCAACTCTTCTATTATGGACACCATCTCGTTAATGTTTTCCTCGCTTGTATTTCCAGCTCGGTTGGATGCGTTCAACAATCTCAGCCGATCTACAAGTTCATGTACATTATTCCAGTAGACATATTGCACCGGCTTTGAATTTAAACTTTTGTAAAACCGATTAGAAAAGCCTAAACCCGCTCCCTTGGACTGTTTTCTTCTCTTTGGCTGTTTTCTTTCAGGATTCCTCCGAAATTCGGTGAGATATTTTGCACATATTTGTTAAACTTTTGTTATTTGTTGGGAACCCGCTTAAATCGTGCACAAGCAAATGGGTTAAACTTTCTTCTCAAAATCGACGCAGATTTGATCATTTCCAAGTAATTCGGCAAATCTTCATGCAAATTGAAATCACCATCTTCGGGGCTGATGTCTTTGTAAACCAGCAGATTGTATAAACCCTCGTACCTGGATATATCACATTATTTAATGTTATATCGCTAGTTTCCGGGTTAATTATCAATACACTTTTCCACAAATTCCATGAGTCGGTTTCCGCATTATACTTTACTCCATAAATTGATTTGTCAATATTTTCGTCTTCGTCTCTAGCTAACACATCCGCATAGTAAAGATGGAACGGTTCTTCTGGAACGAGTTGCTTAATTTTCTTTATAGGTACGTCCATGTTTTCGACTTTAACTTTGTTGTAGGTATAGGAATTTTTCGGTGATCGATTGCAACTGGGAAGCGGTTATTTGCAGTGGATCGATCAATTGTTTGTGCACCTCTTTGAATTTATGCTGAGATGTAGCATCTCCTTTTGTACGCTACAAACTTTTTCGTACTGCATCCTGCATAAGATGAAGACTGCGTTTATTCGCAATAAAATTGTTAACGTCCGTCATCATGAAACTTTGGATGGGAACTAACTGTTTTGAATAATGTCAAATATTTATATACTCGTCGAAATTCTTCCTATATCGACCATTATCCAAATCAAAATCTTTCACAACAGTTATAAAATTATGTTTTGAGTCACCCCAACACTGTAAACACATTTCTTTAAATTTCGGATATGTCATGTCACCACTTATATGATCCGAAAAGATATGGCGAAGGTTTGTGTCATCCTGTTTCCATAATGCGATTACATTGGCGTTATCTCTGAGTCTATGTTTTAAGGCACTAGCGTAAGTTTGACATAGATAGAACGAATCTATTGCTTTATGACGACCGAACGAGAAAAATTGAGTGATTTTACTTTGCTCGTTTACAGGTATATCATCGAAAACCATAATTGAATCTTCTTTGGTATCTCTGGACTCGATCAAATCATCATAATTTTCAAACTCATGGTACCCAATTTCTTCTTTTAATGGTGTAAAAACGTTTCTTAACAATTCGTACTTCGGTTGATACAAACTTTTCGAAAATACATAGACATTTTGGAATCTAAGACCGTTCTCGTGCAGGATCAGCGATATTAAAGCGTTGGTCTTCCCACAACTCGATGGTCCCGGAAGATAGCTCGTATGTTAGACGGGAACAATGAACCATGTTTACCATCCTTTTGCACTAGCAATAGCAAAGTTATCATAATTCTTATAGGTATTTTAACTTCTTGTATAGCATCACCCATGTCTCTCACATTTTCCGACCTAGGAGCACCATTCTTCTTTTGAGGTTTACGGAGATTCAAATGCCTGCTTAACGTTCTTCTGGGTATACCATATAACCTACTTGTAGAGTTAACACTTATACCCTTTTGTATTTCACTAACTGCTTTCTCTAAAGATTCCTTGGTGTACATCTTTCAAATATAAGTTTAAACTGATTCAAATTGAAAATAATATTCCCTTATATACCAGCATGGGCAGGGGTGCGCATGGGCAGCGCGCATGGGCAGGGGTGCGCACGCGCAGGGGCGCGCATGGGCAGGGGTGTGCACGCGCAGGGGCGCGCATGGGCAGGGGTGTGCACGCGCAGTGGGCGCGCATGGGCACAGGCGTGCTTAGGCGTACACCGGAGTACGTGAGAAACTGCGTTGGATCACCAAAAAATCTTATTAATATTAAAACAACATAGATTTTATACAATTTTATTAAAAATATATACAAAATATTTAATTGTGAATAAATCTATTAACAATTTCCGTAAACGGATTATATTCAAACATAGAGTCATGTATAATTAAAGCATAAGCCTTCATCGATGATTCAAAATTTCTTGAAGCTTCTAACTCCATTCTTACATCAACCGTTGCATCCTTGATGCTTTCAAATTGATGACGACAGTCGATTACAAAGACGGTGATTCCTTAAACCTGTTGTAGTCCATTAAACATTTATTTGACGATTTGTTCGGGTAGTATTTTTCCAAAAAGATGCATAAGACAGGTACGCTGGCAAGTAGTCATTCTGCTCGAACCAAATTTAATCGACCTTGAGGGAACATCTGTGAGTTTAAAAACACTTTGACATTGGTTATGTTGGCATTCGTAAAGCTTGTAGCATTTTCTTCTTTCTTATCATATTTTCCATTTTGCAGCGCCAGTAATATCCACCGAGCCTTCTCTGTTTCATTCGATACTTTAATTCTCCATACTTGTGACTTTGATTGTGTTAGAGATGGTAATTCGTGTAGTTCCCATTTCCTGAATGCAACCATTATAGATGATTGATTTTGCATTTCCGAAAGCAGCGATGCCTTGGCAAAGTCGCTTAATGTTATATGCGGAACCTCCCATGAAATACGTTGTATTTTGAACGTTACTGTATTTCCAATCGACTTGTAGCAATTTACGTCCGACTTGGATCTGATTAAAATCAGCTCTTGAGGCATGTTGACGATAGTTTTCTTGTAATCTTCAAAAACCCAAAATGGTTTTAGTGGTATAGCACAACTAAACCGTCCATCTTGAATATGGTATCGGGTTTCCACCCGGTATGTGTAATAGATTTTGTTTCTGATTCTTCCATGGATACTAAACCTTTAATAGTTCTTGTAATTCCAGGGATTCGACAGACATCTATTATTTGATTATTACCCAATTTGTATTGAATTTCCTCAAACAGAAAATATGGTGCATTTCTAGTAAACTCGTAAGCTTTTAGGGTCTGGTTCTGCTGCTCTAATCGGGTCTACAGTTGTTGACGCTTCTCTTAATGTTTCCGTAGGTTTATAGGTCCCCCTTATAAATATGAAACTTTCATGAGGGTATGTGATGTTATCACTGCTCTGGATTTCAATTGAAATTCGATCGTTGTTTTCTGGTTCAATGTAAAGGAAGATATGTATAATAATCTTCCTTTATTATGGTCTCGTCTAATTTATAACCTCCAAACACATCCAATTTGGGTACGTCCTCATACTTAAGCCTTCCAAGTTTAACGTTTTCATCACCGTGGAGATCTAAGCTGCGTTTACTTCTGCCTCCCATTATTTATAACTTCTAAACCCAAAGATTTTAAGAAACGTATTTCTTCTGCTGTAAGTCTCTCAACAACTTGACGCTGTAGCAATTTTATTTTCTACCTTATATATATATATCTGTATAATCATTTCTTTTATTAAATGTTAAATAATATAACACATTATAATGTAATCCAATCCACTTAATATAATTCTATCTATTATCCAATGAAGAACTAGTATTTAGTTCATGTTAAAAGTTAAATTCTACGGAGACAAAATAAAAGCTTTCGTTTGGTATCCTTTCTGGATCCCCTTCCACTCAGGAATCGCAACGTATCTTTGTTACTGGGTAGCAACAAGCTCAGCGGTCACTTCCGACGAAGCAATGGTTCAAGCAGGTCGATAATTGTTCGAAGGAACAATGTCCGTTTTGATTTTATCGTTGGAAGCGTGTAAAATGGAAATTGCACGTGTTGCTATCTGCATAAATTTGTTTCGAACGGTCCGTTTTTGTGTTGAGGGCAGTCGAAATGAACGATGAAGCTTTGGTTAAATAAGACCATTAGGAACAGTAAGTGAATTTATTTTCTATAACAATATTAATTGAAACTTTCAGTGTAACTTTTGAAAATTATGCAATTTAAAACATGAACTTTCGAGATATTAAATTTAAATGTAAATTATATTGCAACGTAGATTCTAAAGAACCTTTTCTGAATGGTATTCATTTGAAGTAATGGAAAACAATTTTTATCCTTGTATAATATGGAATTACATAAGTAAAGTTATTCAAATCAAGTACAATCAACATTTGCTTTCTTGTGGTATTAATTATTGAAACGCAGTTTATGGAAGCCAGGTGACGGTTTTTCAGTAAGCAGCGCAGATGTTTGTTGGTATGGAATTTTCCGTGTTAAAACATGTGTCAGCATTCACGCAAGTATATAGTGTAAATTGAACTTTGGTATGTACAAATGATTAGATCCGTATTTGTTTGAACTTTCGACGTAGTAACGAGATAAATTTTGCTGTAGTCGACTTGTGTTAACCATAAAAATAGGTCAAGGCTAGACCTCAGTTATATTTTTCGTAATCATATGTTAGAAATCTGCAATTTGTTTTTACAAATCCTTTTATTAACTCAATAAAACATCAAAAGATGTCACTACAAATTAGATAAATTAAATTCTTTTATTTTAAATCTTTAGAAATTGAATCTTTATAATTGATATTTTATGAACAATTAGAGGTTATTATCAACTGTGAAATTAAGGTAAATTTACCATAATTAACTCCTTCTTTAAATAAGCGATTTTATGCTTTGTTAAATTGTAATGTAAACTTCATTAAATATTAACTGGTACTGATACTTTCAGTGCCATTATAATTAACTCTTCCTAATTTTAAATTAACTTATAAAGGAAGACATTTTTTTGTAAACGAAACATTACCTTATTGGATATCATAAAGAATAGATACTTATTTTCGGACTAAAGATTATCTTTTTATTTAAGAGGAATGAAAGTCGATTCTGATAGTATTTGATTATTTTGAATTTGAATGCACAAACCGTGCTTTTCTTTGTTTAATCTGTTCACAGGTGCAGTGCAGGATTGCTAGATCAAGGTCGAACCATAAGGTAAGATACCTCAAAGGTTAGGAGGTCTTTAAAATTATATAGCGGTTATAGGAAACAGGTTTCCGCATTTGCCTTGTACAAGGGACTTGTATTTGGTCTTCTCAGTATAAAAAATACGGTGGCGCCTTATTCTTATTATTAGTGGTTGCAATTACACCCCGACCCACAGCTCATTCTCCACCCAGAGCATAAAGTTCGACTAGCCCTTGCCTTTGAGATTTCCTCCACTTAGAGCCACTTTCCATCTTGATTTGCCGTGGGCTCCATTCGTTATTATCGGAAATTCTCGTTAAAATAAAATCGGAATCAGGAAAAAGGCTACAAATAGCGCCCAGCGTGTAGGCCTCGATTGCTGTATCAATTGTATAAGCACATAAAGTATAGGCTTGATTGACTTTGGTTGTTTGCACTTGTGGTTTATAAATCATTTATCCTCAGATTAATTTAGTCTATTGATGTTGTTGTTTAATTGAGTTTAATTTGTTTAGTTAGTTAGCCTAATCCATGATGGCTGAGACGTATCAAGTTGTTTATTTGCATAAAGATGAGTTGGATTATGAATTGAGAATCCGTGGAGTTGTTAGCAGACCGATGCAGGATAAGAGGAAAATGTTAGGCCGACTATTAGCCAAAGAAACAACATTACCTGGTCGTTTAATTGATCTTTCCACATATGTCGTAGATTATTCAGATGAACGAGATGAAATTGAGGCTTCGATAGAGTCAGTAAGAAATGTTTTATTAGAATTTGAAGGCGAATTAGCAGACCCCACATTTAAGAGGATACAGTCGAGATTGATACATCTTGATGGTCGAGTTAGGAGAATAAAAATCCCTTTAGATAATTCAGATGAAGTAACTTTATTTAAGAATGAATCATTGGCAACTATTCTTACGATGGAGGCAGAGCTACATGAAAAGCTTAAGAAGAATGAAGATGTAAACGCTTATGGTGAATTTTCAATGAGAGAAACCATTCCAGCAGTTGTCAGTACTCCTATTCATACTGTTTCATATTTAGTACCCCTATTCCAATTGGTTCATGGTCAGTAAAATTTTCAGGAGATCCAAAACAGGTTCATCAATTTTTAGATAGAGTAGCTGAGTTGGCACAGCGTAAAGTATCTGAAGAAGATTTATTTAATGCTTCTGTAGAATTGTTTACAGGTAACGGTTTAGAATGGTATCGTTGTGTTCGAAATTCTTTAACAAACTGGAATTCATTAGTTATTCGATTAAAGGAAGATTTCTTACCATCACACTCAGAGGAGAATTTGGGAAAAGATTAGGTCACGTCATCAACAAAAAGGAGAATCTGTAGTCATTTATATAGCTCATATGGAGAATTTGTTTAGTAGGTTACCACAATCACCTGCGGAATGTACAAAAGTTAGAATGGTAAAGAAGAACCTATTACCTGATTTTATTTGTCAATTAGCTCTAACGGAAATTGATAGTATGTCTACATTGATAAGGTTGTGTAAGAAATTGGAAGAAGCATATGCATCCAAGCATAAATTAGTACAAAGTCCAGTAAAATATGTTCCAAAACATTAGGAAAGTCAAAATTTCAAGTTGAAAATAATTGGTCAGCTCCTGTAAGAAACTTTTCAGCGAACTGGTCGCAGTTTTATAATCAATCATTTCCCCCTCAAATACAATCTCTCGGCAACAGTAATAGTAATAATAATAATAATCCCTCTAGTAGAGTCTTTGTAAATAAATATAAATTAAATAAACTTACATGTTGGAATTGTTTAGATGAAGGTCATACTTTTGGAGGTGTAAGATTCCTCGTAAAATATTTTGTTATAGCCGGGATATAGTGGATTTAAGTCAATAAATTGTCCGTCGTGTTCAAAAAACGAGTAGATAGGCAGATGCAGAGTGGCCGCATCGGCTTTCATGCAAAAGGCTACAGTTATGTTGTGTAAGCAGGAAAATTTTTGATATAGATGATTGGTCAAAATGGCTAGGCATCGTTAAAGATTTTTGTCAAGGGAACCAAGCCAAAAGCTGACGCGTTATTTTTAAGGAAACCTCAAGACAATCGTCCGTATATTATGGTAAAACTGTTAGATAGAGATGTTGAGATTGGGAGTAGTGGAAGAATGTCAGAGTCCATGGTCATCCCCTGTATTGTTAGTTAAAAAACAAGACAGTGAGTACAGATTTTGTTTTGACGGAAGGGCACTCAATGATATTACTAAACATGATAGCTACCCATTGCCAAATATCGATAGGATTATAAATTTACTTAGAGGTGCAAATTACATTTCTAGTTTAGACCTTAGAAAGAGTTTTTGGCAAATCCCACTTTCCGAAACATCTAAGGATAAAACAGCGTTTAGTGTTATCTCGAGAGGACAATATAGGTTTGTCACCATGCCATTCGGATTAAAGAATGCTGCTCAGACGCAACAGCGTTTGGTTGATTCAATTTTTGGACCAAGTTTGAGCCACATGTTTTTTGTTATTTAGATGACATTATTTTGTGTTCATCATCTTTTGAGGAACATTTGAAGTTATTAGAAACGGTGAAGGAACGTCTTAAGGAAGCAAACCTTACGATTAATTTGAAAAAGTGTGAATTCTTTAAGAAATCGTTAAAATTTCTTGGTTATATTGTTGGATCGAACTCTTTCGTACAGACCCCGAAAAGGTTTCTGCGATGGTAAATTTCCCCAGACCTAAGACAACTACTGAGGTCAAACGTTTTTTAGGAATGTGTAGTTGGTATCGTCGTTTTATAAAAAACTTTTCATCTTTAGTGTCACCGATCAGTGATTTGGTAAAAGGAAGAAAAAAGGGCCAATCTATTGTTTGGACATCTGAGGCTGAGAACTCATTCGTACAGATTAAACAGGCTTTAGTTTCCCCCATTGTTATCGCAACCGGACTATTCAGTTCCATTTATTGTCGAATGCGATGCTAGTGATACAGGACTCGGAGCAGTTCTAGTTCAAAAAATCGATGATGTAGAACACGTTATCTCTTATGCCAGTAAATCACTTACCCGAACTGAGCGAAACTATTCAGTCACGGAGAAAGAATGTCTCGCTGTAATTTTTGCTATAGAAAAATTCCGACCTTGGGTAGAAGGTACCCGTTTTACTGTTATCACAGATCACTTTTCTTTGTTATGGCTTAATAATATACAAAATCCAACCGGAAAATTAGCTAGATGGGCAGTCCGTTTAAGACAAGCATACCTTTGAGTTGGTTCATCGAAAAGGGAAGTTCAATGTAGTTCCAGATTGTCTTAGTCGCGCAGTTCCAGTCGTGAGTTATGTTGATAATTTGGTTGAGATCAAGTTAGATGATGTGGATCCCTGGTATGTGTCTCTTCGAGAGAAAATTTTAGCTTCACCTGATGATTACCCACAATGGAAGGTAGAAGATAATTATGTTTTAAATTTCTTTCATCAAATTTAACTCGTCGAATGTAAGGGAATGGAAATATTTAGTCCCTAGATCACAAAAGGAAGAGGTTATTCGGATACACCATGACCCTTCAGTGGCCGGTCATTTTGGTTTTTTAAAACATTGGCACGCATACAAGAGAATTTTATTGGCCAAAAATGCGTATTGATGTGTTGAAATTTTGTAAAATTGTTTAACGTGTGGTGCACAGAAGGCATCGAATAGAGGACCCCTTGGTTTAATGGGAAAGGAAAAGGAAGTGAAGTTCCCTTTCAGATTGTTGCTATAGACCTCATGGGCCCATTTCCACGGTCTAAGGTTGGACACAAATGGTTGTTAGTTATTGGTGATTGGTTCTCAAAATTTACGTTATTGTTTCCACGTAGTGCAAAAGCTCATTTAATAGAACGGTATTGGAGGAAAAAGTTTTTTAGTTTATGGTGTTCCCAAATATATTATTTGTGACAATGGCTCACAATTTAGTGGTAAAATTTCAAGGCAGTATGTACAAAATATGACGTTCAAAAATTTGGTTTAATGCAGTTTACTCTCCCCAATGTAACTTTGTAGAGAGGATAAATAGAACGGTTGGAACAGCTATACGTTCGTATATTGGAAAGAACATGATACTTGGGACATAGAGTTACCCCAAATTCAGTATGCGATTAATTCTGCAAAACATCATGTCACTGGTTATTCGCCAAATTTCTTAGTTTTTGGTAGACATGTTCCTGTATCTGGAAGATTTTATGGTCTTGATGTGGAACCCTCAGTTGATATTGATTTTATTTCTAGAGATAGACCTTCGTATGTATCAGATCATCAAGGACTGTTTGATATTTTTATAGACATACAGAAAAGGTTACATTTAGCTTACATGCAGTCTAGTAAGTCGTATAATTTAAGAAGACGTAACATATCTTTCAAGTAGGTGACAAAGTTTGGAGGTCAAATAAAGTTCTTTCGAAAGCAAGTGATAAGTTTACAGCTAAGCTTGCGCCAAAATATGTTTTGAGCATTGTTAAAAAGAAAGTTTCAAATTTAATTTATGAATTGATTAATGAAAATGGTTCGAGAGCAGGCAGATGGCATGTTAAGGACTTAAAACCTTATTCAGAGTTCAGAGCTGATTTTGAAAGAGAGAACGTTCCTGGACATTAATTAGTGTTGTTGACGTATTTAATGGTTGATAGTAGGTATCATTTCTGTCTTACCTTCTAGTAAAGAGTTTAAATATTGTATTGGAATACTGTTTGGTAGTCTAAAATTTTAGATGTTAGATAAGAAGTATAAAAAGAATTTTCATAGTGCAGTAAGGCTGACACTAGACTGTGCTGATATTGTTAGTTGCAAGTTACTTATTTGAGTCAAGATAAAAGTTACATGTTTCCGTTTGTCAAATGATTTCATTTGTCGATGATTTTTGTTCTAGGTTATAAAGGAATGTTTAGGTATGCTTATGGTTATGAATAATGATAAAGTTGTATATAGTTGGTTAGTATTTTTTGATTTGTAATCAAGGTGTTAATAATAGGAATCAGGTAATTGAGTCCATATTAAATATTGGTTGGAGGTCAACATTTTTAGTAACTTTGATAGTTATGTTTAGTAGGAATATTGTGTAAGCTGACAATGTTCTACGTTTAATTATGAATATTGCGTGAGATAGTAATGTTCTATGTTTATAATGAATATTGTGTGAGATAGCAATGTTCTATTTTGTTCATTCATGCGTGAGTGAAATTTTTGAGGAGTAAGACGTGGTGACGTTTTACTTGTCTCTTCAGGGAAAGAGATATTTCTACATTTTGGTTGCATATACATGCGGTAGAATTGTTGAACATTAGTGATTTCAAGACATGTTTGCTGTTTTGAAGTTATGTTTAGAGTGGATCTCAAGGATAATGAGAGTCCTTTTCTTCTTTGTAAATATGTAAATTAAAATTAATAAATTAAAAATATGTTTGTCATGATAATTTGATATTTTCATTAAAGAGTTATAATACAGTAGTATTATATGTTTTGTTGTTTAGGTTTCGAGTATAAATGAGTGATATATTAACCCGAATATGATTAAACGATAATGACACCCTACCGATTAAGACTTTAATTTGTCCCCTTGTGGCGTATAGTACGCGTAGTTACCGTCACTCATTTTCAATTATGTTGTACCATAAAGTGGTAATTTTTGTTTTATCTTTGTAAAAATTTAATAATAATAAGTTGTGAATACGTAAAATAAATTTCAAAAAAAATTCGTATTTATTCCAGAATTTTTCTCTTAGAAAGAGGCAGTGTAGCAATTTTATTTTCTACCTTATATATATATATCTGTATAATCATTTCTTTTATTAAATGTTAAATAATATAAACATTATAATGTAATCCAATCCACTTAATATAATTTATCTATTATCCAATGAAGAACTAGTATTTAGTTCATGTTAAAAGTTAAATTCTACGGAGACAAAATAAAGCTTTGTTTGGTATCCTTTCTGGATCCCCTTCCACTCAGGAAACGCAAGGTATCTTTGTTACTGGGAGCAACAAGCTCAGCGGTCACTTCCAACAAGCAAAGGTTCAAGCAGGTCGAAATTGTTCAAGGAACAATGTCCGTTTTTGATTTTATCGTTAAGCGTGTAAAATGGAAATTGCACGGTATGCTATCTGCATAAATTTGTTTTGAAGGTCCGTTTTTGTGTTGAAACAGTCGAAGATGAAGCTTTTGGTTAAATAAGACCATTAGGAACAGTAAGTGAATTTATTTTCTATAACAATATTAATTGAAACTTTCAGTGTAACTTTTGAAAATTATAATTTAAAACATGAACTTGAGATATTAAATTTAAATGTAAATTATATTGCAACGTAGATTCTAAAGAAGCAATTTTTCTGAATGGTATTCATTTGAAGTAATGGAAAACAATTTTATCCTTGTATAATATGGAATTACATAATAAAGTTATTCAAATCAAGTACAATCAACATTTGCTTTCTTGTGGTATTAATTAAATTGAAACGCAGTTTAATGGAAGCCAGGTGAGGTTTTCAGTAAGCAGGCAGATGTTTGTTGGTATGGAATTTTCCGTTTAAAACATGTGTCAGCATTCACGCAAGTATATAGTTAAAATTGAACTTTGGTATGTACAAATGATTAGATCCGTATTTGTTTGAACTTTCGACGTAGTAACGAGATAAATTTTTGTAGTCGACTTGTGTTAACCATAAAATAGGTCAAGGCTAGACCTCAATTATATTTTTCGTTTATATGTTAGAAATCTGCAATTTGTTTTTACAAATTTTTTATTAACTCAATAAAACATCAAAAGATGTCACTACAAATTAGATAAATTAAATTTTTTTATTTTAAATCTTTAGAAATTGAAATTTTATAATTGATATTTTATGAACAATTAGAGGTTATTATCAACTGTGAAATTAAGGTAAATTTACCATAATTAACTCCTTCTTTAAATAAGCAATTTTATGCTTTGTTAAAAATTTGTTAATTAAACTTCATTAAATATTAACTGGTACGGATACTTTCAGTGCCATTATAATTAACTCTTCCTAATTTTAAATTAACTTATAAAGGAAGACATTTTTTGTAAAAAACATTACCTTATTGGATATCATAAAGAATAGATTCTTATTTTCGGACTAAAGATTATCTTTTATTTAAGAGGAATGAAAGTCGATTCTGATAGTATTTGAATTATTTTTGAATTTGAATGCACAAACCGTGCTTTTCTTTGTTTAATCTGTTCACAGGTGCAGTGCAGGATTGCTAGATCAAGGTCGAACCATAAGGTAAGATACCTCAAAGGTTAGGAGGTCTTTAAAATTAATTAGCGGATAGGAAAGGTTTTCCATTTGCCTTGTTTAAAGGGAGTTTTTCTTCCAGGTTATAAAAAAATGGGTTTGGGCGCCCTTTAACCTTATTAAATTTTTCAATTAACCCGGCCCACACTTTTTTAAGGAAACCATTAAAAGTTAGGCTTGGGTTTTTGAGAAACCTTCCCTTGAGCCAAATTTTCCAACTTGAATTTGGGTGGGCTTTCCCCATTCCCGTTAAATGGAAAAAAAATTTGAAAATTCCACCAAATAAAGGCCCCCCCCAACCATTAAATTTTAATTAACCCAAGGTCCAAACTTGTTTTTTACGAAAAAATTTTAAAACTTTGGGTTTAAGGGTTTTAATGGGGAAAAAACTTAATCCCAGGTGAAAAATTAAATTAATTAAATAGGACTACCCAAATTTGGGTGTTTGGGTTAAAATTTTCAACCGGGAAAACATACCCTTTAAGAACGGAAATTTAAAAAAGAGGTTGAAAATCCTATCGAAATTTTTTTATAAAGGGACCTAAAACCCCAAACATTAAAGGAATAACAATGTAAACCCGTTTGAAGAGAACCAGCCCAAAGTTACGGTTTCTTAAAATCCCTTTTTGGGTTTAGGAAATTAATAAAAATTGGGAAACAAATAAAGAGCTTGAATCCCCGGGAATTAAAAGAAACTTTAAAGGTTTAATATGGAAGGAACGAAACCCAAAATTATTTTTAGGTTTAAAAACCCGAACCATAATTAAAGGAAGGATTTTATACCATAAACCTTTTTTTTTGAAGCAAGAAAACAACGTCAAATTTCAAATTGAAATCCAGACCCAAGTGATTAAATACATAACCCTTCAAAATTTCAATATTTATGGGGCCAAAATAAAACATTAAGGAACGCCAACAACGTGCCCGGAAAGCAAAACCAACCCTAAAGGTTCATTTCAGGAAATGGGCACCAATTTTCCTTTTAAAAATTCAAATACAAATTGGGAATTAAATAATGAATGCGGAATCCCTGGAATTACGGGCCTAAAAGGAAATATATAAGAAAGAAAAAAATCTAAATTTAAACCAACATAACCGGTGGAAACCCGATTTCCCAATATTAAATTTGGATTTAGGTGCTATTCCACTAAAACCTTTTTGGGTTTTTGGAAAAATTACCCGAAAAATCGTCAAATTAAATGTTTTAATGGATCCAACGGGTTTAAAATTCACCCGTCTTTGGAAATACGTCGTTCAAAATTTAAAGATTTCAAGGGAAGGTTGATTAAAAAGGATTTGAAGGCTTCGTTTTGGAAATCAAAATAATTATCTTTAATTTCATTCAGGAAATAATCCTTTACCAAATTTTAAAAATTCAAATTAAATATTTGGAAATTTTAAAAAATTGAATAAAACAGGAAGGTGGTGGATTTCTCCGCGCCAAAAGGAAATTGATGGGAAATGCCGTTTACAATGCCCATCCCCCTGCGGTTTAAACCCTCCCAGGGCCCCCTCGGTCGAAATTTGGATTTCGGCCCAAATGCCACTTGCCCAGCGGTAATTGGTTTTTTAATTTGCATTTCTTTATTTGGAAAAATTACCCAAAAATCTTTAAAAAAGTTTAATGGAAATACAAAAGGGTTTAAGGAATCACCCGTTTTTGGTAACCCGGAACTTGCGGCATTTAATTTGAAACCTCAAAGGAATTGCCCGGTTGGAAATGAAGAATGGGGAGTTAAAGAAGTTAAAAATTTTGGAATTATGATAAGGCTTTGCTTTAAAATTAAACATGGTTCTTGTTTAAATAACCTTTTCCGGGAAATTGTTAAAAAGTTTAATTCCAATTAAAATTTTGTTAAAATTTTTAATTTAAAATTTGTATAAAATCAATTGTTGGTTTTTAAATTAAAAAAGAAATTTTGGGTACCAAGAGTTTTTAGTAATTTCGGTGGTACCCAAAGAAGCCTTTGGTTTCCCATGCCGAAACGGCGTAAACACCCCTTTTCCCTTCGGCGCCCTGCGCGTTCACATGCCCAGCGGCCCTGCCGGGAAACCCCTGCCCAATGGCGGATGCCAAACCCCTTCCCATTCTTTGGTATATAAGGGGAATAATTTTCCAAATTTGAAATTTTCAGGTTTTAAAACTTAATTTTAAAGTTGTAAAAGGAATTTTAGGAAAGGCATTAGGAAAATTTCAAAAGGGTTATAAATTTTAACTTACAAAAGTTAGGTTATAAAGGTTTCCCAGAAGGAACGTTAACAATTTTAATTCCGAAATAAAAGAAGTTTCTCCTTTAGGTCGGAAAAATTTGAAGGACAAAGGGGATGCTAATTACAAAATTAAAATCCAAAAATTATGATAATTTGCTAATTCCCAGTTGCAAGAAGGAAAAATTTCCTTTTCCCTCAACAAAAGTTAAATTTCGCGGGACCATGAAATTGTGGGAAGAACCCCCTTTAATATGCGGATTGACAGAACGGAAGACCAAAAATTGCAAATTAATTTTGGAAAAGTTTTAATCAAACCGAATAGGAATTTGTTAAAAAGTTTTAACCCAAACCATTAAAAAAAAATTGGGTTACCATGAGGGTTTAAAATTTGTGGTTTGAATCAGCCCCAAGAGGGATTTCCAAAGAAGATTTCCAATTATTGGTTTTCGTGATTTTGAAAAGAAAGTTTAACCCATTTGCTTGTGCACGATTTAAGCGGGTTCCCAACAAATAACAAAAGTTTAACAAATATGTGCAAAAATATCTCACCGAATTTCGGAGGAATCCTGAAAGAAAACAGCCAAAGAGAAGAAAACAGTCCAAGGGAGCGGGTTTAGGCTTTTCTAATCGGTTTTACAAAAGTTTAAATTCAAAGCCGGTGCAATATGTCTACTGGAATAATGTACATGAACTTGTAGATCGGCTGAGATTGTTGAACGCATCCAACCGAGCTGGAAATACAAGCGAGGAAAACATTAACGAGATGGTGTCCATAATAGAAGAGTTGAGAGAAGAAGGTATAATACAGTGAGCTCAGTAAATAATTACACAGTTTTAAAATGCCTATCGACCGCTTCGGGCGTTCAGAGCGTAAAGATGCTGATATTCGGCGCGGTCCTCCAGGTCGAGGATTTGTGCTAACGTTGGATGGTGATGGGTACGATATGCAGCAAAGAAGGTTAACGAATTCATCAGACCCGAAAGAAGATAGTGATTGTGTTAATCAGAGAAGCACTATAGTATTCAAGTCTGGAGAAGAAACAATTAGTTTTCGTAAAAGAAGGCTAGTGGATGTAATGGATCCTAAAGAAGATAGTGATTGTGTTAATAAGAAATCTGTAATCAAGCTCGTGAATCAAGCCTTTTCATACTGTCTAAAAGTTCTGATGATATACAGCGTAAAGATAAAGCCTTCAATGCAAGAAACCAGCGTATCGCAATGCTTGCTCAACCAGTTGAGCCATCTGATGCAGTTAATAAACAGTATGTAAATGAAAAATTGGATAAGCTTGTATCTGACTTTAAAACGTTTATACAGTTTTTTATTAATTTGACTGCAACTTCTGAGACAAATGAGAAGGAGCTCGGTCTTGCAATAGCATCGATTTACGAAGCGTCACCAGCAGCTATAAAAAACAAATACTACAAACCAAAGCTTCAGTTTATGTCAAAGGTGCAATTGGATAAAGATAACCCTATTAGTTTAGCAACAGTGTTAAGCAAAATGAGTAAAGAAATCATCGTTAAGGAATTATTTAAACCTGCAAGAAAAAATTTTCAGCGTCATACAAATCTGAAACATGTGAAACGTGATCTTATCCAATCGGACTTGTGCGAAATGCAACCTTACTCGCGTGTGAACAATGGGTACAGATATATTATAATAGCAGTGGACTGTTTCACAAAATATGCTTTAGCTGAACCTTTAAAAATAAAACTGGATCAGAAGTCACAAATGCTATGAAAAATATTGGACAAAATGCTGCAAGGAGAAAATAACGTAAAATCAATCTACAAACGGATTTTGGGAAAGAGTACTACAACCGCTGTTTTAAAAATCTTATGCAAAAATATAAGATAAACCATTACTCTACGTATTCCGCAATCAAAGCTGGTATGGTCGAGCGTTGATTAGAACAATCAAAACAAATTGTACAGAAGATTTTACTTGCAAGGCAGTCATAAATGGGTTAATATTTTGCCTAAGGTTATGGAAGAATACAATAATACACCGCATCGGGCTATTAACATGACACCTATGGAGGCAGAAGAACATCCGGAAAGAATAAAACTTTACACCGCTAACAGCGTTTCTAAAAGTTACAAGTATAAGGTTGGAGACATTGTGCGTATATCAAAATATAAAGCAGTATTCGATCGAGGATTTCACCCAAACTGGAGTACAGAACTATTCAAAATTGTTAAAGTACAAAAACGAGACCGACAACCTATCTGCTACAAGATTTGGAAGGTCGGCCAATTCTAGGTGCTTTTACGGCGATGAAATTCAGCTCACAGCAGCACCCGACACGTACTTAGTGGAAAAAGTTTTACGGAAACGGAAGCACGAGCGCGAATTATTAGTGTCGTGGTTGGGGATGGTAAAAGTTGGATTAAGAAAACAGACTTGCTTTAGTATCATCCAGATAATTACCTGGATGAAAAAATCATAAAAGGAGGGAGTAAAGTCCCTTAACTGGATATACGGGGAGATTTGCTTAGAACCCCATTCCCATCTGTGATTTGAAGCAGGAAGCATGTGTTTCATAATCGATTTACAAGGATATCAATACAAAACTAGTGATTTCTATTGCAAGGAGATTGCCATTTTGGATGTAGCGAATAATGTAATATGGCATGAGATACTGGACATGGCTGTGAGTATAACACCCTAAGTGATGATTTCAAAAGCAAGTTCAGTGGTTAAAGCAAAGAATCCATGGGCTTAGCTGGGATGGACAGTCCACAAGTGGATATACAAATGTAGGCGATTTGCTGAAAGAAGTCATACCACCCAATGCTACAATCTATGTTAAAGGCGAACAGAAAAGGCAGTTACTCTCAAAATATTTATCAAACAACATTTTAAACATGGAAAGTGTTTTCTCACTTCCAAAGCTCAAAGAATTAAGAAGATTCGGTAATAGGTACAATCACTGTTTAAACCATTGTTTGAATAATTTAAGCTGTTCTAAAGAAAACGTATTGTTATTGAGGTCTTTTGTTTAATGTATTAAATTTTAATAAAATATTTTGTCAGAATTGTTTTTATTCTAGCAAAAGCATACCTTTAAAATTTGGAAAAGTATATCTGTAAAACAGCGCATTACTTTGGAAAAATTAATGTTTTAAAATACAAATAAGAACCAATAACAGAATACATAATAATTGGTGTTTGCAAATAAATTCAGTTCTACTTTAATAATATTTTAATAATACTTACCCTTAAACCTTCAAAACTTTCCACAAAAGAACTACGCGAAACGACGGTTTAAAATTTCGACGGGTTTTACACAAAGCGTGTGAAACTAATAGAATTTTTCTAATTACACCGCGTTATATACGTTTTGAAACCGTTAATTACACTACTAAATGACGTTTGTATTTTCCCCAATCGAGGCCAAAATAGAGCGCTCATTGTATGATTAATAAACCCGGGAATTTTCTAATGGGTGGCATTGAGCATATCTATTGTATTTTCAAATCACATAGCTGCTAATTAATAAAAGAAAGGCTACTTTCACTTTACGTAACATAATTGTAAAGCAATTAGTTTGTCCTCTATACTACTTTCACTATACGTCACATAATTGTAAAGCGATTAGTTTGTTCTTGTCTATGTATTTTCCAACAATTTAGCATTGTACATGTAATTATGTTAAAACCAGAAAAAATTTTAAGTCATGGGTTTTTGCGACATTCTGAGAAAAGCACATTACTGTTTGAAAAAATGATTTTAAATACTAAGCACTTATGGCTTATAAAGGACTCGTTTCTAAAATCCTTGCGGTTTTAGATTTCTAGGGAAATAGTTGGTTAAAGCATATGTCATAGACGAGCAAAACAATTTAAAGTGGTTTGGGAGCTTTAAAGTATAACTTTGTAAGGGATGGTCCGATTTCAAATCTGTTTGCAGATTCAAATTCTGTGTAAAATTTTAGACTAACAAGATGTATCGCATGACTAAAAAAATGTTTAAGGATTGTCAGAAATCGCAGCAGGTAAGAAATCTTAAAATTGGGGTAGCTCCCTTGGGGGTGATGATATCTGAAAAATTCTTAGAGATTCGGGTAGCTGAGAAAAATCTAATATTGATTGATACCAAACAAGATAGGTTTATCTCGAAAGATGCGTTGGCTAGACAAAGAAAAGTATTTGTTAGGTTTGCTTATAAAGCAAAGAGCAAAATTTAGAGGTTTGAGAGCTTAAAGTGTAACTTTGTAAGGGATGGCCCGATTTTAAATTTGTTTGCAGATTTAGATTCTGCGTAAAATTCTAAGCTAACAAGATGTATCGCGTGACTAAGAAAATTTATAAGAACGCTCAAAAGTCGCTACAGGTAAGAAATCTTAAAATTAGGGTAGCTCCCTTGGGGGTGATGATATCTGAAAAATTCTTAGAGATTTGGGTAGCTGAGAAAATTCTAATATTGATTGATACCAAACAAGATAGGTTTATCTCGAAAGATGCAATGGCTAGACAAAGAAAACTATTTGGTTCAGATGAAAGATAAAAAAATGGCTAGTCGAAGAAAACTTTTTGGTTCAGATGTGGGAGGAAATGAGGATGCTCATTTATCTCGAAAGATGAAAAATTAAGATATATTTATCTCGAAAGATGAAAAATGGTTAGTCGAAGAAAACTTTTTGGTCCAGATGTGTGGGGAAATGAGGGATTCTGGGGGAAATGAGGCGGTGGGATCCTTGATTTTACCCTACTCATGTAAACTTTTGAATTATGAATAAATCACCTACTTTGATGTTTCTGGGCATTTTTAACTTGCCTAAAATACAACATGAGGAACATTAAATAGGACTAGAAAAAAATATTCGGTATAAGAAGTGAGTTATAATATCACGTCTCCTTTACACTAAACAAGACGAAAAACTGATTATTAATGGGTTCATGAAGACACTACGTGAAAATATAATTAAGAACGTTTACTTACTCAATGTGAGATAGAAGTGAAGGGACGATGGAGTATATCTACTCGTGCGTTTTTCGGCCCGAAAAGTTCGGGCCGGCGACTTTGGCCCGGCCCGGCCCGAAAAAAGATAGGCCCGGCCCGGGCCCGGCCCGAATAAAGTAGTCAACGGCCCGGCCCGGATTTGAGCCCGAAATCGGGCCGGGTACGGGCCGGACCGGCCCGAAAGCCCGAGCCCGAGTCCATCCCTAATTTTCAAGCCAGTTTGTGGGAGTCGTTAACTTATGTATTCCACTGTTATTTTGGTTTATTAAAATATTGATTTTTTTTTAATTTCTGATTTATTGAATTCAAACTCGTAGTTAGCTGTTAGTTTATTGTTTAACAATGTAAATAGGTCTAGTGGTATTACCTTGTTTAATGACTTTTCAATACTACACTTTTCTCTTTGTAATTCATTTAAATTGTAAAATGCTTCAGATATGAGTAAATTCAAACAATTAATCCTAAATTTATATACAACATTTTTGTGGAATTTCCGTTCCAAGTTTACATTTTTGAATCTAATATGGTCCATATTAAACTTTAAAAACTTAGGTGTTAATTTTTTGTGTTTACATCTTAAAAGAAATAATCTTCTATTCTTTGTGTTAGCAATCTTGCGATAAATAATCGATAATTTTCTTATTAGGATGACTGTATTTCTTCCGTAGGTTGTTTCCAGATGTTTCATTTTTACCAGACTTTCACCCATGCTGAATTATAAATGATAGATTTTTACTATATTTCTTGACCTTGATATTTGTAATAGTTAAATGTATGATTTTCTTAGATTTTAAGGTCATTTAACTTGAAAAAAATATATACGAAAAATACAAATCTATGCCATCTTTATTTTTTGCATAACAATTCTACCAAACGTTTCGCCCGTACGTTCCAGCCTTTCTCAATGGTTCAAACAACCCTGTACATTTACTAAGAAATTAAACCTCTTTTATGGATCATCACAATTTATACTACGTTTTGCTTACCTTGAAACGGAAATTACCAAAACTGGTATCAAACATACAATGTTATATACCGCATCTATTATAGACGCGTACGTCAATTTTTATGACTTTTTTTTGTGTCACTAGAATATGATGAAACACGTTAAATTTAATTATTATTGATACCAGTTTTGGTCATTTCCGTTTCAAAGTAAGCAAAACGTACTAAATTGTGATGATCCATAAAAGAGCTTTAATCTCTTAGTAAATGTACGGGGTTGTTTGAACCATTGAGAAAGGCCGGAACGTACGGCCGAAACGTTTGGTAGCATTGTTATGCAAAAATAAAGATGGCATAGATTTGTATTTTTCGTATATATTTTTTTCAAGTTAAATGACCTTAAAACCCAAGAAAATCATACATTTAAATATTACAAATATCAAGGTCAAGAAATATAGTAAAAATCTATTAAATATATATATTGCTGTGGATGGTGGGGGTCAATCTCTGGAACTCCCTAAAAATCATTCAAGCCCCAATGTTGGGCCGTCATAAGATTGCTGTGGATCGGGGACTTAAGTTTAAGAATCGAGAGTGAGTCATTAAATACTTTTCAAAAAAATAAAAATTTCACAAAAAAAAATTTCGTACCCGTTTGTTCTGCTGCAACAATCTTCAGCAGCTTCCCTGGCTAGTTCAGCTGTACCTTTTCTCGGATACCTAAATTTACAATCATTCTTTCTTTCCACTCACACATCACTCAATAAAATCACCAAATAGTACAACAATCATACAATCTTTATTTACCGCTATTTACAAACAATTATTCACCGATATATACTGTTTGGTACACTAATTACAACTCAATAAGTGATATTTTTGTAAAGTCCTTGTTTTAAATTATTAAGTGCACACACATTTAATACGATAGGAGTAGATGGGTCCCAAACAATACCCTATATTTATTGCACACTAGAGTATGGTGATCTCATAATAACCCAGTTTATTAATGTTTGTCTTTTACCTTGCATAAAATTACTACAAAATTAATAAACCCATCTACTCTTAACAATCCAATTTAAATTCGTAATGAAATTTAGTAAGCTTTACATACACCTTTTTTTTTAATATTTAAAATACCCTAATAATTGTCAAGTACACGTATCTTTTCCAATACATTAAATAACCATAACCGACCCCCCAAAGTTCACTAACACATCACAAATAATTCCAACAGTTTATCAAATAACAGCAAATTCAAATGAGTTACCTAGAAAATGCTTCAAGTCTCCATCTCCTACGATGATGCCCTATCTTCCAGAACCCCTTGGCTTCGTGACTATGGGCTCTGATCCACCAAATATTTATAGATGATAACCTCAGTATACGCCGAGCTCCGTGCTACCAATTACCATTCCATCCCAGCATCCAAATTCACGTATATTATACTTGTGTTTATTGCTTGATTAATTTACTAGCTTGGTATGGTATTAGTGGGACCTCAGTTAATTTAAATCACTTGACACTACTCGCGTTAATAACTATAATGCCCCAAATACCAAGTTATAAGAGCTAGTACTACCTTTACTGTATTACAAATAAATTTTAATACTCACAAAAACTCTACTATAACGTCGGTTTATTGTTATAAGTAGTTAAAGCGATGCGAAAATAAAGAGAGCCCCCCTAATTCTCTTAAAGTATTTATACTGTAAAAATGCCACCTCTCGGCCACTCTTTACGCGAAAAACTTATTTTAAAATAATATTTAGGCAAATTTTGATATAACCTCCTTAAAGCTTCTAGAAATTTACCTCGTGAACTCGCCGTATGATCCGAAAAACCGCTTTCATCTGTCGCGTGTTAGTCTGTTTATAAACTACTCGTTTCAACCAATGATACAGTCCTGTGTCGTCATAAAACTCCGCCTGTAATATTTTTCATTCTGTCTTATGCATATTTGATGTCGCGTTCCAAATCCCACTTGAGTTGTAAAAAATCTATATTGCTGACCGCGTCTTAGGACTCCACGTGGATTGAATACGTGCGTTTTGAAACCAATGCTTTTATACCCGTCTCTATCTGTAGCATATTATTGATCGTGCATCCCTTCTGCTCTTTAAGAAACTCTGTTAGTTTGTTATCCGAAGCTACTGACGGTTGGAAATATTTTCTATGAAACCCGCTTTATTATGTCTATAAATCCGAAAAAGGTAACCTTTCAAACATGCAGGTGTTCTTAATTATTGATCGTTTAAAAAAACCATTCTCGGAGTCTAAATTTCACGGTATTCGATACAACCGACGTCCTTGTTTGTTACAACGAACCCTTTTGCCTTGGGATTATTAATTTTCTATACCCCGGGTGTGTTTTCTAATGCTACTACACGTTGAATTAAAATAAATTAAATTAATTATGCGTTTCTATTTGTTTTTAAAACTGTTTTTTTATGTACCTTGAACTTTTCAATCATTAATTATAAAAATACGTCCATACTTGTTCGTTTAAATTAAATAAATGAAATAAATTTTACGCGTAAAAAAATTGTTCCTTTCTCTATACAGGGTGTTTGAAATTGCATTGCTTACCCCAAACTTAACCCTTTGAAGCTATAACATTATATATACATATACATATGCATTACCTTTGAAACCATAACATTATATATACATATACATATACATTATATATACAGCCTTACAAAGTGTTGCAACCAACCATGTTTGTTTTTGACATTCCTAGTAGTTTTCAAGCTGATTTCTGACGAGACTATTCTAAAGTTCCTTATCATGCTGGTATTTGCTATTGTTTTACGATCTTTGACCGCCTGTTTTGTTATTATTGTTGGACTTCCAGTTAGCTTGTCTGTTGTTTATGTAAATAAAGCTTTTGGAAAATTAGACAAAATAACTGATGTAACATGAGTGATGTTTTCGTTTATGTCTCTATTTAAAACTTATCTTTGAAGATGCGTTTCTTATCAAAGCGCTTTATTATTCCTTCTTTATTACAAGCGTAATTGCATGCAGATTTACCAGGTTTTATCTTATCTCATGCGTGTCTATTTTATAGATTTATTGAAGGCTTTCCGACGTAGTTTAATTACATGTATAATTATTTCTCCGCTGAATACGTGTTCTATTATTGGAAGATATGCTTACTGACATTGATTAAAAGTTAATTACGGTCCTTAGTGTTAAATGCTTGCTATTTACATAATGTGCGAATTATTTATTTTCCTGCTAAATAAATGCAGTTTTCTGATTCCTATTGCTATTTACAGTTACTACGCGAACCTTACGACTCAATACACCCCTAAACAACCCCTTATCACAGCAATATATTCATATATTCATTTCTATTATAGGTAACATATAATATATTAATCAAATATCACAAACAATTCAGTTCTCTTCACAATTATCCTTAAAAAGTTCAGAATACGATATAAATGAGTTCTCTAGTCCACTCCTGAATTGATAATATTCCTTCACTTGAATTGCAACATTTGCTTGAGCTCAAGCGGCCTGAATTTGTTGTATTAAGCATATTCCTTGCAACTGCTGTAAAGGATATCCTTGAAACTCCTCCGGTTCTGTCGTTTGGGCTAATTTAACTTTCTCATTTTTACAGGAAGCGGCAGTAATGTTGAAGCACTTGACGTGCTAGCAGATCCAGTCGCGTAATCGGAAGATACAGCACCTATGACATTTGTGACTAAGTAAAGTATTAATGAATAAAGTAAAAATAACTTACCTGGTACTTTATTTAACACCGGATTTTTTCCCTGAATATTCTCGTTATTCCAAATAAAATAAAATTTCTTTTTCCAATCTGTCAGTTTAATTTTCTCGTTACCCGTCTTGTCCAGATCAGTAGCATCTTTCACTTTAGTTTTCATGTTGTTCAATTCTTTCATAACCTGTTTTATAGTAATTATTTCTTTAGGTTCTTGCTATGGGCTTTCGCTAGTAACTTAGCAGCTTCATCCTTTTCTGCTTTGATTGCTGAAGTTTACTGCTTGTCAAGAAGTGTTTTAAAATCTTCCAACAAAAGAACGAAGGCAATTTGAAGGTCTATATTCTCCATATTTTCAGCATCCTTAGCACTTGCTTCTACACTATCATCACTCTCACTCATTACTAATAGTTATGCGCTTCTATAACAAGAAAATAATACAACTGTCAAACTGATTAAGGTTAAACACCTCCAAACATTTACTACTAGTTTATTCTTCTAACCTAAGTAAAAACTTCCAAGAGAAGTATTTACTTCATGTGAAAGATTATTCTTCAGAAAATACTACGAAGTAAAAGCTCTTACTTGAAGTAAAAACAAATACTCTTTTTAATCATACCATTGACTGTTACTATTTGGCATCTACAACTACGCTCGAGCCTTTTTGAACGGTTTCGCCGATCAAATGTGTATTAGAAATAATACAGAGAGACAAAACTTCCTATATTAATTTTACAAAAGTTCTATAACGAAATTTATGTTCAAAATCAATAAACAAAAATGTTAGAATTTTTTAAATAGCAGCGTACGGAACCGTGAATTTGGTATATTATAAAACGGCAACCAAAGTTTCATGCAATTTTGCTATTTGAGATGATATCTGAGCTCTGGTTACGGTATTTAATTAGTGTAAGTTGTAACGCATTTCAGTCAGTGCGGAAAATTACTTTAATAAGCACATTTTTATGTTATTTAACGGAACGTCGTTCCGAAAATGATTTAATGCGTTTCATAACACTGACATTTATCGTGGGCAATCAGCATCAGTATTCAACTTGTTCAGTAGGGCAATAATGTATGATCATATAGGCTTGCTACTTTTCATAATAACATTAATAAGGACTATAGCAGCATACGATTACAAGGTGATTGATCTTAGTGATATTTTAAATGCCGACTATATGCCTGGAAACCTATTGATGCTTGAAAATCCAAAAGAAGATCGTAATAATTCTCATATCAATGACAACGCTAATTTTACGGTGCGAAGAGGAACGTTTGATAGTGCATTTGCTACCATGGGTTTTCATAGGTGAGTTTTATAAAATTTATTACAACTAGTTTATCCCTAAAAGATTTCAAATTAAACTATCGGAGCCAACATTTTTAAAAAAAAATTATAAATAATTAATTATGTACTTTTAAAATTTGCACCTACACTCAGTTTGTCGTTGCAAAAGTATCTTTTAAAATTTAGGGCACTTCAAACAGATATTACTGTTTCAGCTTCTAATTAAAAGATGGATAATATAAAGTTCCACACAGGATTCGAACCTGTATCTTTCAATTACTAGCTCGATTTGAAATGGTCATTTAAGCTTTGCATAAAAGGTCTAAGTTAATATTTCATCTTATTAATTGTAATTCGTTAGTATTTATCAACTTGTCTTGTGCAATTAACTACCTAATATATATTTGTATGATGCTTGGTAAAAATGTCCCGACGTTGGGCGTCGCAAAATTCTGCTGTGAATATTCGGATACAGTCTTCGTGTGTTATAAAGATGCAATGGCTATTAATTGAAAAAGTAAAAAATGGTATAATGTGCATTTTACCTTATTTAACCCGTTTTCTCTTTCTATATCAGCAATAAATATGCTGTGGGTTTCACCAAGATGAAACGAAACAAAGAAATCTCAGCAGTACAGGTATAATTTTAGAAACAACATTTTTTATGAATAATCTTCAATAGAGTTCTAGAATGTTTTGTATTGTTTTATTTTTAAATTTGCTGCCGTTATTTAAAGTTATTGTTTCGGATGTGCTATAAAATGTAAAGTATTGTAAAAATCCTTGTGTTACGTCAATGCTATTTTTAGAGGTGATGGGTATTGCTTGGTCTATTTTGGTGAATGCAGTTACAATCGTTAAAAAGTTTTGTGCTTCTACTATTAAAGTGTCTGCAAGTAATTTTTAGAACGGTTTGTCGGGTGTTTAGGTTAACATTAAGGGTATTTTTGGGGTATTCTGGCGTATTTTGCCTTGTCGCATAGTTCACACTGGTTGATTATGTCTGTGGTTAACCATTTTATATCTTTAAAATAATATCGTCTTATAAGTTGCTTTAATGTTTCACTAATTCTACGATGGTGTTGATTTCTAATTACGTCGTTCATTTCGTCAGGGTCGTCTTAGATTATTAATTTTCTTGTGCATCTGATAAGTTCAGGGACAGAGTTACTAAATAGTTTAATGTATAATTCTGAAAATCGTTTATATAAATGTTCGGTGTTGAAATAAAAACCAAAATCGTTTTATCTCGGGGATATATTCTTTTAGAATTTTAATTATTTGTTCTTCGTTGTCGTCTTTGGTTATTTGAATTTGGTGTATTTTCTTATTGTTGATTTTTGTATATTTTAAGGGATTGGGGTTGGTTAAAACTTTGGTAATTATAAATTGATTTGGTTTTATATCGATTGTTTTGTTTAGAATTTTAATTGCGGTTTTTAGCTATTCGTTCTGTGTTGAATATATTGTGTCTATGTCTTCTGGGTCTTCTTTTACTTCTGTCTCGTCTACGTTACCTATAATTGATTCCGTTTCTAGTGCGTTTAGCAGTATTCTACTTAGGGCGTTTGCGTTATTATTATAAATTTCTTTTTTTGTGTATAATTTCGTAATCGTACTCCTCTAGTCTGATTCTCTATCGTTGTAATTTTGAGTTTGGTTCTTTGAGTTTGCATAGTCATACTAATGGTTTATGGTCGGTGTAAATATAGAATTTTCGTCCGTAAAGGTATGGTCTAAAATATTTTGTTGCACAAATTATTGCTAATAATTCTTTCTCGATTGTATTATATTTCTGTTCGGTCTCGTTTAGGGTTCTGGATGAGTAGCTGATTGGTTTATCGCTACCTACGTTTCCTTGGCTCAATACTGCGCCAAGTGCTACATTTGATGCGTCAGTCGTCAATATAAATGGTTTGAAAAGTCTGGGTATTCTAATACAGGATGATTCGTGAGTATACATTTAATTTTGTCTACGGCTTTAATGAATTCTGGGGTGTGTTCAATTTTATTACCATTTTTAGACAATTTGTCAGGGGCTTGGTTATCTGTGCGTAACCTTTAATGAATTTGCGGTAATAACCACTAAGTCCTAAAAATCCTTTAATTTCTTTGATCGTATTTGGTAGGGGGTAATTTAGTATTGCGCTCGTTTTATCGGGGTTTGGCATAACTCCGTGAGGGTTTATTATGTCCTAAAAATGATACTTCTTTCTGTGAAAATTCGTTCTTGTCTAGTTGAACTTTAAAATGTGCTTTTCGTAGTTTTTCAAATACTTCTCTTAATCTTTCTAAGTGTTCTACCAGTGATGTTGAATAAACTATGATGTCATCTAGGTACACAAAACATTTTTCGTTGTGTATTCCTCGTAAAATGTTGTCCATGACTCTTTGAAAGGTAGTGGGTGCGTTCTTCAGTCCAAATGGCATTCGCTTATATACAAAGTGTCCTCTAGGTGTGCTAAATGTGGTTTTCGCTGTGTCTTTTTCTTCCATTTCTACTTGGTGATATCCTGATGCGAGGTCTAATGTTGAAAAATATTGACACCTTCCTAGTTCGTCTAAAATTTCGGTGATATTGGGTAGTTGATATTTGTCATCTACCGTTTTTTCGTTTAGCTTTCTGTAGTCTATTACCATTCGATATTTTCTTTTGCCTGAGGCGTCTAATTTCTTGGGTACTATTAATACGGGGCTGATTCATGGTGAGTTGAAGTGTTGTATGATATCTTGCTCCAATAAATCTGCTACTTGTCTGTCGGTTTCCTCCTGGCTTGCCTGAGGTAGTCTGTATGCTTTTGTAAAAATTGGCTTGTTGTCTGCTAGTTCTATATTATGTTTAACTGTATTGGTAAAGGTTAAGGGTATTCCTTTACAATGGAATATATCGCGGTATTCAAAACATAAGTTTTTAATTGCTCCCTCCTCTTCTTTGTTAATGTCGGTATTGAAGCGAATGTTATTTAAATTTTCTCTTAATATCTTGTTATGTTCTATGGGGCTGTAATCGTTTTCTAAATTTTCGTCTATTTTTATTTCATTGAAACGTAATTCTTCTACGTTAATTGGGTTTGTTAGAGATAGTTCTACGGGGTAGATATTTTTTGTTTAGAATTGTTGTAGTGGCATAATTATCTTTTATTTGTACAAGTGCTGTGGGGGTTTCTACTCCTTGTTGAAATGTTATGTGGTTTATAATTTCTACGTTGTTTTTTGAGTTTACTGGGATTTTTATTTGTTCCTCTGTACGGAATTCTATGGTGTATTTTTGCTCGGTTTAGGTATTTGGAAATTTAATGGGGATTTACCCGTTTTTTGTTCTTAATAACGGTTTTCTATATCAAATATTGGCTCCTAATTTTTTTAGAAGGTCCATTCCTATTAGTCCGTCGTATTTATCGTTAAATTCAGAAATGCAAAATGTGTGTTTCATTCTTACGTTAAAGGTTTTTAGTAGGGGTATATTTGCTATCAATTGATGTAGTGTCGTTTGACAGGCTATTTTAATTTTAAAGGGTTCTCTCTTTACAAAATCTAAATAATGTGTTTTTGCGGTTCGGGGGCTATTTAGTGTTTTTGAGGATCCGGTATCGATTAGTAATATAAATTCTGCGTGGAGTATTTCTATGTATGACAATACTTGTTGATTGATATTATTTAAATTGATTATATTTGGTCGTTTATAAATCGGTCTATCTGAAAATTTGAGCACGCGTTTTCTTCGCCTTCATAATTTTCACATGGGTTGTTATGTTCGTAAGTCTCTAAATGATTGGATTCGTCGTTAGGTTTTTCTACTTCTTGGTGAAACAGTTCTTCGGAGGTTAAGTTTCGTTTTTGGTTATACCTTGTCGGATTTGCGATATTTTTGTATTTTGTCTGGTGTTACCAGATGAGGTGTCCATAAGAATTGGTTTATAATAACTGTTAGGGTTGTTATTGTTGTTTATCATCGGTGTATTCCTAAAGAGTTTGCGCCGAATGTTTGTTTTTGTTGGTTTACGTTTTGGTTAAATCTTGGTGTAAAATTGTAAAATTTGAGTTGAACTTTGATCTTGAAAATTGTTTAAATTGATTGTTAAAATTTGTGTTATTAAAATTTCAGTTACTACTTTGCGGTTGGTTCATTAGTGCGTTGAATGGTGTGCATTTTGTTTGGGTGGATGTTTGTTTTGCGGCTTGTATGGTTTTTATCGGTAAATAACTTTTATTCGCGTTGGGGTTATATAGTCTGTTTCGATAATACATAATATTTTCTTCTTCTATGATCATATTCATGGCTTCTTCTAAATTTTAGGGATGTTGGAATTTTATTTTATCTGATAGTCGTTCTGGTAGTGCGTTTATGTAGGTATCCAGTGCCATTTCGTCATACATTTTTGTCTTTAGTAGGTGGATATTTTGATCAGGTTCTTCAATTTTTAATTTTGTTAGAATTAAACTTCTTACGTCTTGGCATTTCATTCTGAATTGATACGGGGCTTAGTTACTTTCCATTCTTAGATTTATTAGATTGTGGATAAGACGTTTGATGTTGCGTTGGTCGCCGAAATATCCTATTAATATGCGTTTAAAATCTTCCCACTCTTCTGAATCGGCTCGGCTGGCTATTAGCGTTAGTGGCCGTCCGGTCAGTTTACTTATTGCAAGGCGTAAGAGTAGAACATTGCGTTTATCTCCTGGTTTGTAAAATGTTTTCAAAAATATTTCACGTGTGCTAATGAAATTTATTAGGAGTGACTGTTCTCCGTTGAATTGAGCTATGCTTCTGAGGTAAATTTTTATGTTTGAACTCAAGATTGTTAAGGGTTGTTCTAATAATTATATTTTTGGTTTTAATTAATTTCAAATTTTTGTGTAAATTGAGCTTAATTTTTCAGTTGGGTTTGTTAATGTTTTTGGTTTTGGATTATGTTGGGTTATTTAAAGAATTGCTTTACTTATTTTTGCGTAGTTACACAGTGTTATAATTAAATTGAGTAATTTGTGCTTGGTAATGTCTGGTTAGTTACTGTAGACTTGAATTTGTATATTTTTATATTTCGGGGATGTATGGTTGTCGCGGGTTTTAATTTTCTGAAAGGTTTCTATGAGGATTAATAATGTATTGGAATAATTGCGTTATAATTTGTACGTTTTATTGTGTTAGTTATGATTTTATTTTATTTCAGTTCTGCTAATTAATTGAGTCTGTTATAATTATCGCGTTTCCGTAGGTGTTAATTGATAAGTGTATAAGAATGCTTCCTTTCAATTGTATTGTCTAGTTGCCTTGAATGTCTAAATATAGAGTTGCAAGTTTTCAACCTACCATTTCGTTACAGTAGTTGCATCAATGTCTCCTTTACAATTTATACAATATGATTGTCTAAATATAAAGTTTTAGTCTACTGAAAGGTTTTCATTTTCAATCTCGGTGATAAATGTATAATTTTCGTAATGCTTTTGTATAATTAGATGTCCTCCTGGTAAAAAATATTTAATTATACTTTATAAAGTTTGATTTTTCTGAATAGGTTTTATTCTGTCTCGTGATAAATGAATTGAGTATTTTACAATTAATTACTTCGTGCTGAAGTATTTAATCCTAAAATGTCACGTTTGAATGAATCTTTCCAGTAATGTAGTTATTTGAGATGGTTTCCGGCAATAAGTTGTATCAGAATCGCGTTTTAAATTTGCAGGCTTTGTTTCGATTTGTAATGAGTTACTTTTAATGGTATATTGAAAGATGTTTCTACAATTATACATTAGGTATTTAATTATTGACTTTGATGAAGGTTCAACTCTGAATAACTCGTTTCTGTAAACGTTTGGTGATAAAATGGTAAAAATTTATTGCGTTCTATTTTTTTTGTTTTAGTCTTGCTGAATTAAATTCGTTTCGTTTTGTTTTCGTATTTTAATAATAATTTGTAATAATTATACTAATAATTACGTCTATACATGCGTCTTTTCGGTTTTCTTGGTTAAAATAAGTTCTCGTATTTGAAAATAATTTCTCTTAATAGATATGTAATGGCATAAATTACAATAATAAAAAAAATATACATAAAATAGTAAAAAAAATTATTCTTTACGAGCTAATATCAATAAATTTGTAAAAAGAATAAATTGATTTAGGGAAATAAATTTACATAATTTTCATCGTCGTTTTTTTTTGTTTTTTGGCTGTGGGCTCGGTCGATTTTTGCGCTTCGTCCGTGTTTTGTTTCTTTGGGCTTGGTCGATTCTTGCATCTTGTCCAAATTTGTGTGGTTAAGTTCGGTCGATGTTTGTACCTCGTCCAACTTTGTTTGGGTTCTTCGAGATTGGGAATTGAAATTTTTGGTCACCAGTTTTTCGATTTTTGGATTCGTAGTGTGCTATTTTGGATCCATACGCTGCGTCAGTTACGTTTTGGGTCTTGGGAGCGTTCTTTTTAAAAACTTCTTTCAAAACTTCTTGTAACAATTTATTTGGTTAAACAGATATTAATGTGGAATTTTGATAAACTTGTATAAATTAAACTAAGTCGAAAAATAATTAATAATTGAATTAGTATTAAGGTGAGTAGCCTAAGCAAACGGCAACGCTAAAGCTGAAATACTGTAGCCTGACTGATGGTCTTGGGGCTTCCGGGGTATTTATGGTGTCCCTGCTCCTCACATGTCTGTGGGAGCTAGCAGAGCTCACGTCTGCCTATTTCTTAATTCTATTCATTATACAATGTAACAATCTTAATTTCCAAGTAAATACGGTTTCTTAACCGTCTGTGACTTGCATCTGCAGTATCACTTACTGTCTGGAATACAATGTATTGCATCCGTTCTCACAACTTGCTTGTGAACTGTTAATAACCTTTCTGATTTATCCTTGAATTTACATTGTTGCATATACTTAAGTTTCTTTAACAATTTCTAATAATCCTAATAAATTCTATTTTGTTATACATATGTAGATTGGGGAATACCTAACTCGTATTACAAAAAATAATAAAAACTACCGATAATGCAAAATCAAGATACCTTTGAAAACTATTTGAAATTTTAATTGACGATACAAAAAAATGTTCAAATTGTGCTCAATTTACAACTTGACTATGATGTAATCGATCAATAAAATGTCTTAGTGAATTCTGTAAAATTTGTGGCGTGATACGATTAAACCGTTCAACTATTCGTTCTTCTAATTCTTGTATATTAATTTGCGGATTTTTATACACTTGACATTTCAAGTGACCCCCAAGGAAAAATCAAGTGGTGACAAACTTGGAGAACGAACTTGGCCATTCAATTGGTCCTCTGCGCCTAATCCAGCGTGCAAGAAATATTTTGTTTAAATAATCACCAACAATACGTGCAAAATGGGGGTGCATTTACTAATTTGGCAATCCGAATGTATATTATTAAATAAGTGTGAACCCCTATAAAAGAACGTTGATTGTCACCATACCCACGCATCATCAAAATGTCAATCCGCTCAAATTCTGTTAATTTCATTGCCATTTTCACAGTGTTTAAGAAAGTAATTACAAAGACATTGACAACAATAGTTTGTGAAACAATTGTATTCTGACAAATTACAATAAAATTATCTGTTCTCAAGAACATCCTGATTTTACGTTATCTGTTGTTCTTATTATTTTTTGTAATGTGTTCTCAAAAATGAAAAAAATATGTTAATATTTCTGAAGGTCGTTTTTTATTCTGCATGTTAAAATGTATAAATATAATGAGTATCAATTTAAAAAAAAAAGTGATAGACACTTCCAGTTAAACAGGAAGTGACACAAAATTGAAAAAGTCATAAATAAATTCACTAATTTTAGCCACATATCCATACCAAATTTAAGAAAAATGCACTTCAAATAAAAAAATTATTCGACATTCCGGGAATTTATACTAACCCGGTAAAAAATTTTTTATACATTTGGATACTGCTTAAGTTTTAATGAAAGTTTTGTACCAGAAAGATGATGAACGAGTATCTGTGCCGTAACTACATATCCGAACAAATCATTACTGAAATGAAGTCCACTAGATTGCGAAGAAGAGCTGGAAGTTCTGCAAAGGAACCTGCTGCTCAGAATAGTCAAATAACTAGTCTACCACTTCAAAACACTTTAATTGATGACGAAGGTTCTTCTGGTTACCAAGATTGGCTGAAAAAGTAAGTATACTTTTATCCTAATATTTATAACGAAATGTTTGTAAACAGAATTTACAAAAGCTATTTCTTAATTCTCTTTTGATCGATTTTATGTAATAACTGTACCTTAGTAGTTGTTTCCTATGCGGTTTCTTGCGAGTTCTTTGACCGGGCGTTTTATTCATAATTGGTTTGGTTTATACAATATTTCTTAGTATTTGATGACGAATTTGTCTTTATTAATCACGAAGTTTCTACAATTTATGCTTCGAATGCGTTCCCTATGTTATACAGACGTAATAAATGTATATTACGATTAATAGAACTAATATTATATGCACAGAAGGTGTTTTTTTTATGAAAAGTGAATGGTTTTATATCTTAAAGATTAAATCTTGGTTTTACTTAGAAAGCTTTATTTACACACTCGGAAAAATATTCCTTTTATTAACTCGAATGGATTTTGTGGCTTTGAACATACAATACGCTTATTTTATACAGGGTACACTAATTACTATTTGGAAATTTCAATTTTTTAGGTTTCTTTCTATTTGGGTGGGTTTTATTTATAGAATTTGGGTTTTCAAGACCTGGCGTAACATTTTTATCACATCAAGATATGTGTGTGTGTGCGCGCGTGCGCGCGTGTGCGCGTGTGCGTATGCACGTGCGTGTGCGTGTGTGTGTGCGTGTGTGCTACAACAAATTGTATTAATAAGAATGCAAATGTGAAATTACTATCTTACCGTGTCCTTTTTTTTGCCTGGCTAGCTCAAAAGAAATTACGCTGTAAAATTTACAAAAACAAAACGAAACACAGTAATCTCAAGAAACATATATGCATTCAAGAACATATTCCTTTTACGCATATTATCTAAAAATTCTCTTACACTCAACAATCTAAAAAGTGCTTATTAAAGTTTACAGCTTAAGCTTATACATAAAATTATTCCTAATGAAAAATAATCCTCACCTATATTCTTGTCAACGATTACAGAATCAAACTCTTTTCTGTGAGTTACAAAAATTCTCTTTGAAATTTCTCGGGCTAATTTCTTAACCTTTTTTATTTTCTCAACTGTTAGTGTAATTGGCCAATAACGCAGAACAGATAATTAGTAAAGATCAAAATGCTGCAAACTCTGACCTCAAAATTTGCTAGAAATTATCCCCTTAACAAATAAAATTAAGAACTTATTCTTGCTTGTTTCATTAATATTTAAATATGTTTATAAGTTACAAGATCAAATTATACTTGCTG
The DNA here is from genome assembly GCA_036346225.1 of Platerodrilus igneus. Lineage (NCBI taxonomy): Eukaryota > Metazoa > Arthropoda > Insecta > Coleoptera > Lycidae > Platerodrilus > Platerodrilus igneus. Next base: position 14,185,363 of record JARFIW010000791.1, read on the forward strand.
GTGTTATTGTCAAATGGCGCTTATCAAAATTTGATTTTCAACGTAATTAACGGCATTAAATACTTTCTTGTTTTATTTCAAAGCTCTATTTGACGTTAAAATACCAGTTTACAAAAATGCATTTATTGTTAATCGATTAAAATCATTTGTTGTGAACTTCTAACAAGATTATTCATTTTATCGTGATAAATCTTCCTTACAGTTTATCAAATAATTACTTTTGATAACTTTTATGTTACTTGTGGGGCGCGGATAAATTAGATTTCACTTTATTCCAAACGTATGTATAATGTCATAGAATAATTTAAAGCATGAAATTTTGCTTGAATCTTACATGTCATTTGACCTTAGAAACAATGACTAAATATTACTGAATTAATATTCACCCAAACACACATGTTCGATGTCGTAAAAAGAATGAATCCCGAATTTCGATCACTTCCTCTTTATATACAAAAATTAACTCAACACGTAATATTCTCGATTATTTCGGCTCTATTTTAAAGTATGGCACACCCTAGCTGATTCAATCATTTACGCCGATTTCGCGGTTTAATGAGTTAATTAAGTGCCTAGGTATGATTTATGGTTCTCCTAAAGCGTCGTCTATTTTTTTCTAATGCACGTAGTCAATAGTCCCGATCTTCTTTCTGTAATACATAAATCTATTAAAACATTCATCTATTTTATTTTATGGCTTTTTCCTATAGTAGCATTTCTTCGAATTAGGCACACTTTGTAAAAATGAGCAATTAGAGAATTAGTAGATCTAAATAAAATGTACCTTTGCATTTTCTAATATTACTTAAACCGTCTGTTTAACTAGAACTACATATTAAATATAACCAATTGTCTTACGTGGGTAATAACTTAGCGACTGATAGCATTTTTACTCCAGAAGTGCTACATTGGAAGATATTTATCGTCATTATGAGTCTGCGCAAAATAAGGAATCACCTGTAAATGTTAATGAAAACGATGAACCAGAAGAAGAATATGATCCACATATTGCAGGCGTTTCTCATCAGAAAAATCATAATCAAATAAGTTTCCCTTCAAAGCCAGGACATTCCTCTACTAGTAGTGGATATCCTTACAGCGGCTATTCTAGCAATGCACACATTGGAGGATACGGTATTGGAGCTTACGGTGCTGGTACGTCTGGCCAAAGTGGTTATGGATTAGCTGGTTCTGCATTTACTGGCCATGAAAATTATGGCGATGGTGTTGTTATTGCATACTACAAATAGAAAATTTATTATTAATTCATACTCATTGTAGGTTACCAGGGTCAACAACATTTACAACAAGATTACAACAGTCATGAATATGTACCCAAGCATTATGGCGAAGACGATGGAAAAGATAAGCTGTATGACCTCTTTGAAATAGCACTTACAGCACTTGCTTATTTATCTTTCGGAATGTTTATTATTCAAGTAATTATGTGTATTACAATGGCAGTAAGTTCCATTTTTAAAAATGTATAACTCATTGAATAAGTTTGCAGGGTACCACTTCAACGATGATGACAATGATGCCAATGAGTATGAATCCTACAGAAATGGAACCAACTGGGGAAGGTAAGTACTCAGCATTGTTTTGTGGAAGATTGGGTTTAGGCGGCTTCGTGACACGTGACACGGAACGCTTGAAAAATGTTAGGCGAGTATTTTTCACATAAATACTTCCTGGTTTAGGTGAGAGGTAAAATGTAGGTCTCGTGTGTAAGTGTTTTCACGCGCGTTAAAAATCCCTAGCTTGTGTGGAACAGCAAGTACTTTTGGGCTGAGGGAGCATTGTGTAGTCAAATATATGGCAGATCGGCTTTTTTGTGAAACAAACTTTATTCTAAGAAGTTATGGCTTTCTGCTAGATGCAAGCAAAATAGCATGTTACCTATTGTAAAGGTACAAAAATAGAAATAGAATTTACTACAATTTTAGTTTTCGGTAAAACAAAATAGTATTATCAAAAAAGCATAATCGGCAGTTTACATCAGAATTAACATTTCCGTTTCTATAGTAATGTTTCGTGAAAAATGCTATTAAGTTTATGCATTTGTATCCAAAACTGTTTTTACTAGGAAAGCGGTGATGGTTTTCGCTTTTGGTTAGTGTGGATATTGATCAAAAGAGTGTTTATGGTCACTCTATCATCATCATTCAGAGGTTTAATGCAAATACCAAAATACCATAATCCATGAGCTGCAGGAAAGTTATAATTTAGAGGGCGTGTGTGTACAATGGTAAGTGGTGGTCCAATTTTAAATCTATTTAGAGATTCGGATTTTGCATAAAATTCTAGACTAATTTGATGTATTGCATGACTAAAAAATTTATAAGGACGGTCAGAAATCGCTACAGGTAAAAAATCTTAAAATGAGGGGGATGGTGTTATCTAAAAAATTCCTAGAGATTCGGGTAGCTAAGAAAAATCTAATATTAATTGATGCCAAGCAAGATAGGTTTATCTCGAAAGATGAAAAAATGGCTAGTCGCAGGAAACTATTTTGGTTCAGAATGTTAGCGGTAAAAAAATCTTAAAATTGGGGTAGCTCCCTGGGGGATGACGCTATCTGAAAAATTCCTAGAAATTCGGGTAGCTGAGAAAATTCTAATATTAATTGATGTTAAACAAGATAGGTTATCTCGAAAGATGAAAAAATGGATAGTCAAAGAAAACTATTTGGTCCAGGTGTGGGAGGAAATGAGGATGCTAAGATGAAAATGCGAGATACATTTATCTCGAAAGATGGAAAATGGTTAGTCGAAGAAAACTATTTGACCAGATGAGTGAGGAAATGAGGGATTCTGGAGGAAATGAGGTCCTGGGATTCTTAATAATGCTCTACTATGGCCATTAAAGAAATAAGAACGCGAAATTGTGGTTAATTGTTACATAATAAAAATCACTTACCGTCGAGAAAATTATCGAAGTTCGAGAAAAAATAACATATTTAAGACTTGTTTATATAAAAGATGGAAGTAATGGCAGTGATTCATTCGAGATTTAGCAGTGACGTTTTGAACATTAGTCGGTCGACATTCGATCGTTATTTTAAGGAGTGCAACAACAATTTATTGTTACAATATAAATAATAAGTATCTTGGTGCAAGGTCATCGGATATTTTTAATCTATTAAAAATGAATGTTCTTTTCTGAACTGATACTTCGACGTATAAAGAATTAAGTAAAATGTATATATAAAAATTTGGAACCAGGAATTTTTTAGGCAGATAATTTCAATGGATAGCAATTATAAGCAGTCAGGTGATCACTGAGATAAGAATACCAGCAAGAATTTGATAATACAAAATGCAAGTGTACCTTTATTTCAAACCTACAGAGACAATTCATGTATTATTAAATAGATTAAGCTACTGAAAGTTTTTATTCTGCGTATAGAAAATTATTTGTGAATAGATTGTTTGATTTTAGCAACTTTGAAATCAAAGCTCGAGGTGTTTTGACCCCTATAAAAATTTCTACTCTACGTCGCTGATCAGGTACACCGAGACGGGGTAATATAAGCATATTTAAATTATCCATAAAAATTTTAAAGAAAATTTTGTGACTCGCATATGAAATGTTTTGAGGTTTTCTAATTATTAACAAGGATTGGATGAAGATTCTATTAGTATGTAAGCAGTGAAAAATGTTGTATCTTTCTTAACTTAAACATTAAATTGCAGTCATAAGCATTATATATATATATATATATATATATATATATATATATATATATCTGTTTGTGTAAGTAGATAATATAGATAATTTGTGTAGAGGAAGAATGTTTTTAAATGTATCAAGAATTGATCATAAATTTTTCATGAGATTCCTTTGCTTCATTTCATTTTCGTAAAGTCCACAGCATCTTTGTTGCTGAGCTAGCAAGAAAAGACGGTTAAAAATAAAGTTAAGATCCACATCACATTTGTTCTTCAATTAATAGTCATTGCATTTCTATTGATACAGGGCACCTGTACCCGAAAATTCACATCAATATATTACTGTGATATTTAGGGGTTATAAGAGTATTAGTATCCATTTTGCAATTTATTTCGTTATTTAGCATGTAAAAACTACAAAGTACAAATTGAAAACGCTTTTCAAAATCGTTAATGTAGAAATTAACAATTCTACTGTAATATTTTAGGAAGCTAAAAGTTAATTTTCATAATCCGGCAAATGTAAATATTCATAAAGTCTAGTGTATATAAGATAACATTCCAAAGGTCATATTAAAAACATTTTAAACATTGTATTTAAGTATAGCGTATGGTAAAGTTGTTAAATTAGAAACAGCCCGTGTAGACTAAAGCAGTTCAAATGTCATAAGTATCCCTCGTATTTGACATAATTCAAACCCTCTTATTTACAGCCAAGTTAGATTGTAGAAATAATTTCTAAGAAGCTTCATTTTATACTGTTTTCCGAGTAGTGTCTATACAAGCAAAGTTAGCCGTTATGTTATTTACGAGAAGTTTTAAACGTGTTGTTAAAGTCTAAACAAATGTAACCGTTTTAGTTTTCCCGGTATATTTTAAGGAGCGTTGAACAAACAACAGCAAATTCTAGGTAGTATTAGTTATCGCTGTCAATTAAATAGATTTATAGGTGGAGTGAGTAGATAACTTTTGTCAGTTATAAATTCAAATTGCCAATAAGAAAACAAAGAGGGAGCATTAAGTAAAATAGGTACAAGTGAGATAGGTATAGATTGAACGCTTACTGTTCGTTGACAACGGGGAAGGCAGATGAAGTAAAGGATAGTTGCTTTAGCGTGTATGTTAGAATGAGATGAGGATAATACGTATTAGGAATATAAGGTAAAGGAGTGATAACAAAGGGGTGGTTATACAAAGTTGTTGCATTAGTCATTGAAGGCTATATAATGTTGCAGAATAGTAACACAGCCCGTATGTACATCAATACTCTTTAGTATGCGATCGCAAACGTATTTGTACAGTATTCTTTTGTAATGCAAAGCAATCATACAAATGTCATGCGAACAGATGTTCATTACCATGACATTCCACATGTGATTTTAGATTATTTTCTTCTGATACAAAGTTAACAAATATTGTAAACAAATGCGCCTTCATCACTGTGCACTTGGACACCCAAAAGACCTATTTGTGACGCAGAATAATCACACAAGTAAACGCTCCTTAGTATGCGATGCCAAATAGTCTTTTGGACTACTTTTTCTTAATGCGGAATGATCACCCAAATTATAGCTAAACGAACATTTCTTGCTATACGACAGACAGCAATTGTTTTTTAGAGAACCTCTTTGTGATACGGAATTAGCATACAAATTGTATTCAAATGGCCGTTCCTTTAATATGCGACATCAAGTTGTCTTTCAAAGCATTTTTCGTGATGCGAAATAATCACACAATTGCACGCGAATGAACGTGCAGTAGTATGCGATAGCTAATGGTGTTTTAGATAATTTTTTTGCGATGCAGAATGATTATCCAACAAGCATGCAAATGGACGTTAATTTGTATGCGATTGGGCAGTCCTTAGTAACCCAATTTTATATGATGTTGTAAAATGAAACAAATTGCATGGAAATAGATGTTCCTTAGTAGGTTACATCAAATGGTTCTTAGAGTGCTTGTTTGTGTTGCAAAATACTTACACAAATTACAGACGTTCTTTATTATGCAATGATCTTTGAAACACTTTTTTTGCGAAGCGGAAGATCGCACAAGTTGTATGCTAATGGATGTTCGTTCATATGCAATTGTATATGTATTAGTACATAAGCTTTAGATGATGCGGAAAAATACCACAAATTGCATACGAATAGACTCTAGTTAGTATGCGTTGATATATGTATTTTTAAGTTTCTTTTTTGTGATGCAGAATAATGACATAAATTGCACGCAAACGGACGTTCGTTAATATGCGAGTGCATGTGTCTTTGTAAGTGACATTTTTGTATTACAGTATAATCACACAAATTGCACGCAAATTGACGTTTGTTAGTATGCGACTGCAAATGTCTTCGTAAATGAAATTTTTGTAATGCCATATAACTACACAAATGGCATTCGAATGGACGATCGTTAGTATGCGATTGCATATGTCTTTGTAAATGACCTTTCCGTGATGCGGTATAATTACATAAATTACAGGATAATGGACGTTCGTTAGTATGGGTCCGCATTTGGATCTCTAAGTTAGTTTTATTAGATGTAGAATAAGTACTTATAACGCATGGAAATGGACGTTTGTTAATATGTGAGAACATATGAACTTTGACGGAACCCTTACAAAATACACTGTACTTACTTAAATTGCAGGCAAATGGGCGTTTGTTAGTATGCGAGAGCAAATGTTTTAATAGATTATGTTTTTGTGATGCGACATATTCACACAAATTGCATGCATACAGACGTTTATTGGTATGCAACTGCACATGCCTTTGTAAATTACTCCTTTGTGACGCAGAATAATCACACAAATTGCATATGAATAGACGTTCGTTGGTATGCGACAACAAATGTATTCCAAGAGTACTTTTACGCGATGCAGAATAATCACACAAATTGCAAGTAAATGGACGTTCGTTAGTATGCAACTGCACATGTTTTCTTAAATTACCTTCATGTGAGGTAGTATAATTGCACAAATTACACGAGAATGGACGTTCGTTCGTATGCGATTGCAAATGCTTTTAAATTGCTCTTCTGTGAGGCAGTATAATTACACAAATTGCATGCGAATGAATGTTCCTTGGTATGGAATTGCATATGGAGTCTCAAATTACTTTTATAAAATGCAGCATAATTACATAAATTGCACGCGAATGCGCGTTTATTAATATGCACCCACATGTGAATTTTCAAATCTCTTTTGAGAGATGTGGAATGGTTACATAAATTGCACAGAAATTGTCGCTCGTCGGTATAGGAAGACATTGTAGAAATTCTTTATACAATACAGTATAATTACATGAATTGTATGCTTACGCAGGTTCTATAGTACGTGAAGGCATTATGTATTTGTGGTGCAGAAAACATTCAAATTGCCGGTCTTGTGTATGAAACTACACATGTCTTGATGTTTGAACAAGACCAGATATTTCTAATTCAATAAGTTACTGGAGCAAATTTCACAATAATTGTTATACTGAAACTCATTGTAGTATAGGAAAGAAACATATAAAGAACTGTTGCATTCTCAACAACTGAGTCAGAGTATGTTGCTACATAACTAATAAAAACATTCTAGAATATAATATTGGAGCTTGCCCATACTTGTGCCAGATTTTATAAAAAAAACAACTATACTTTTGACCGTTTTAACTGGAGCTTCCTTTTAGCTACATGTTTTTTATATGCTTGTGTTTTTATTGGATCTATTTGAATTGTGTAGTTATTGGCTTGGATAGTATTAAATTTAGAATCCTGTCCCTTACATATTAAATTTACATTTCTACACCAAAAGTTTATACAACATCTTATTAATAATGAACACATCTTATCTGCTAAATTATGTAAAGGACAATTTATTGGAGTAAAATCCGTGTTTTGCATTAAAATGGTTTTCAAACGGATAGATATATTTTCAAGGTGGCAAATTTTAGGAATTACGTAATATAATTGTGGCATTGACTTACACACTATATATGTTAGAAATCCACCAGGTCTTATTAAAATATCTTTCTTATATTACTTGGCCTCTATAAAATCTGTCGGTAAATTACCACCGTATGCAGTCAAATTATCATAGCATGTCCTACAATGATGGTCTTTTATCATTTTTAATAATCTATTAGCTAAAAATCCAGTATAATTCACTAACACACACTGACTAATTTTAGTTTTCTTATTTAAAAAGATGTATTCCGGGATGCCCACATCAAGGTATGTAGGTTGTAATACATTTACATCAACAATTTCACCAGTTAAAAATTCCCGAAGATTGTCTAGTGTTTCCTGATGAATATCTTTTTCACAGTTAGAGTACGGAGAATGAACAGACATGAAATTGTTCACTAACACAGCTTTATAAGAAGTTTTCAATTGTGAGCATCCTGGAGATACATTCCTAACTCCATGGCTTCTTATGTAACTGAATAATTCTCAAGTGAATTTTGATTAAGAAATCGAGTTAAAAAGCTGAAACTTATGTTTAAAAAAAAAACATCTTTAAGATATAAGAAACCAGGAAGAGTAGAAATTAAATTTTTTATGGAAGTGCTATTAGCAAATTTTTGTTTTTTAGGGAAATAAAAGTTCATAGTTTCCAAAACCTCAATGGAATCTTTCCAAAATTTATGATGTGGAGATGCAGGTGTAACACCATCTTTTAAAGGTTATGTTGACGGCCCTATTTTTGCATTACCATTAAGGCTGTCAAATAATTGATCTAAAAAAAGTATCAATTCAGCTGTAAATGCTGCCTCAGGTTCCAACTTATTTCCATCTTGAATATCTGAAAGTACAATATTAATATAATTAGAGATCTGGTGTATTCTACTCACTTCATTGTACAATTCTTTTCATCACACTTCCAACCTGATGACTAAATACTTGCGTACATGCATAAACTTCAATTTTGTTAATTTTTGATTTAATAACATGTTTATCTGTTAGTTTTGGACATAATCACTTATCATCTGCTTTATCTAAGAAATAAAACTGTTTAATATGGGACCATTTTGACACCATTTTAGTATTATTTAGTTCAAAGTGCAAATCTTTTTGAATAAGGTTGTTTCGTATGCACTTAAATATATGTGACACATCATACAATGGAATCACCTCCTGACTGCGCACTAGGAATCCAAAACACTTATTCTCTTCCCCTGATTTACGAAAAACTTCTGCTGTTTCATTAAGTAACATTTTCATAGCAGCTTGATTAGCCCTATCTTGATCACATATGGTAACAACCACGATCAAACCAATATCTTGGCTCGCTTCGATAACTTTCTTTATAAGCTTTTTAAGTGGTGCACTTTTAATTGTTTCATCGGAAAATGTGCAACAAATGGGTTGCTTCCATTTTTAAAAAACATCTTGCAGCATAAAAACATTCACATGGTCTGCTAGTGTAGCGGATCTTTCAAAACCAGTGTCTTCTAAACCTTCGATGTTGTCACTTTCCTATTATACTGTACACTGCTAGTTATTGACATTTCATCAAAAATAAGTAAGCAACTTTTTTGACATCGTCCCATTCTTACAACATTGTCGTACAGGTTCTGTATCAAGGTATTATTAATTCCGGGTGGCAATGGAATTCTATTTATAAAATTACAAATGGTTTTTTCCAGGCAAAGAAAATATTTTCGATCATAATCTGTAAGCTTTTCCACTGGCCTTGGCTAAAGTTAATGCAAAAACTTTTTCATCCACTGTAAATCGTCTGGTTTCAGGTTTCTGGTTTTGTGTTCGGACTTGAGAAATAATGAAATTTGCAGTAATACTATTTACATGATCTGCCAATGTACTGCTCATACAATTTTCGACAAATTCCGATTGTTTCTTCAATGATTTTATTTTCGATCTTTCCTTGCATGTTTTATTTTTGTACTGCTTTATACAAAGTTCTTGCCTTGGGTGTCAAATTTGCTTGTCTTGTTGTATCAACTTTTGTCAAAATGGAAAGTGTAGAAAATCCACTTACAACAGTTTTTATTAGTCAATTATACGAAACCATTTCAAAAATCATACAAGACTGCACCTCATGATTTTCAGAAATCAAATTCGGAATATTGTCTTTCTGATGGATGCTGGGAGTGATTAATACATCCTTTGATGTTTCAGGAATACAGGTGATGGTAGTGGGTTCTAGTTCTAAAAATAAATGAACTGTTACTGAGTAACAAAGATAATAACAAGCAACAACTTTCTTGCATATTTTATACATAATAGGGCTTTTTTAGCCCAAAAATGCGATGAGATAACACTACTTTATCTTGAATCATATTTTAAGTTAGAAATCAGTATGCAAAATACACTATGGCCAAAGCTATTAATTAGGTACCTATGCATTTTACCGAGCACAAATCTGCAATCTCCTTTGTTTCATTAAGTTCAACTTCATGTTCGGCGACTAAAAGTATGGACATTCATAATTCCAGTTTTTAACACAATTAACAATTACAAAATTTTTTACATAAGCTCAATTTACATTCAGTGTAATTCAGCACCACCTACAGCTGGTTCAGATAATCATGGTCCATGTACACCACAAAACAAATGAACGGGCCGGTTACTGCACTTTCTACACCTTAAAATTGTAAGCAAAGGACTATCTTTCAGTGCAGTACTGAACTACTCCGTGCGTGCAAACAAATGAACCTTTAATGTATTGTAACAGTTTAATTGTCTACTGACCCTTGTGAAACAATATTGTAATGAATCGATTATTTTTAGTTTACATGCTGTCCTCCCAATAAATTATTTTGTGTTATAAATTTTACTCAACGCCTTAAACTCGTATAATTTTCATAAAATAAATCTCAATAAGTTCTACAGATCAGAAATCGAAATTTATTGTAACAAAGTAAATAAAGTCATAGGTTCAATGCACATCTACCGGTTTTGTAACATGCCACAGGTTATTGTTCTGTTGAACACTGCCGGCTGCATGGAAAATCCACCACTTGTAGTCCAAATACCTGCCCGCAAATATGTATTTGTTGAGCGCTCTGGCCGTAAGTCTACGTATAGCCATTATCATGGTTCACCTAAGTAATTAGTAGAAACCAATTAACCAATGCGCAACTACGTTTGATTATAGATTTAACTAAAACAAAAATTAATACAACCATGAAAAGTTTTTATAATCCTTAAATATGATGACACTTTGAATAGCAGCAACACGTTTATAACCATATTTAACTACCGATGTTGTACTTTGAACTCAAGAAATTAAAGCAAAGACACGTTTAGATGGCATAAACAACTATGCAATTTGGAGGCTTCGTGTAGGTTACGTTCAAGTAATCGATTTGCTACGTCATGGAAAAGCCAGATGGCCACGCCTGTAATGTACGGTGAGTCGTTATAAAAACACTTCCCTTGAAATTCGAACTGTTGGAATATTAAATGAATTTCACTTAATATTATTGATCTAAAAATTTTATTGTATATTAATTGATGGAAGATCGTGTGTAATGTTATTTAAAAATGTTGGTTTAAAAGTCAAGTATAAATGAAATTGATCTTAGAAATTTTACATATTAGGGAGTGATTATTCACCAACACTGAAATTTAGTAATTGCAATATATAATGACCTTGTGGTCTTAACTGTAAGTCGCAGGGCCTCAGATCTGATCACCTTCGATAACCAAAAATGTTTTTATTATGAAGAAAGATTTCAAATTTAAAATTCGACAACTTAGTTAAAGGGAAATAACTTTTATTTGATTTTGTGTAATTAAATCCTTTCAGTAGAAATAGATGCTTTGAGTTGACTTAAAATTTATTCACTCAAGTTAGAAGTCATATAAATTAGCGATAAAGAGAAGGAATTTGAACTATGCAGTTCTGATCGTAAAGACCGACTCAGAGATGATAAAAACTGGTAAGAGATATCAATTAAGTGGTTATAAAAACTATTTGCTTGACTATCACCTACAGTGTTAAAGGTAATAGTATGTATTTGTAATTAATTTAATTAGAAAGCCAAGATAAAGTAACTTTAACTGTAAATTCTTTAAGATACGTTATACACTATAAAGCTTCTACTTTCGCGCTGTAGTGTTGTCTTGTAAAATAATTTAAGAAAGTAGTGGCGCCGTAAAATGTCCGTAGAATAGGAACCCCCCCTGATAGTCTCTACAATTAACCGAGGGAGTTAGAGCCCCAAGCTAGTCCGGAAGATTCCAAAGGCCATTTAACTACGGAAAACAACAACTTTGTCCAGACCTTTGTGAATACATCGAGAGTTGATCATAAAGTAATAACCACCCGAACCGACTGTTCCGACATATTTGGACTATTGTTTCTGATCAGTATATAGTTAGTCGGACACGTCTCAAAAAAAAATTAACAAATGTTTTTAGCAAAAATCAGCTAATATAAAAGCTATTTTAACATGTTCAACTTGTATTCATGCAAAAATACTATTTATAAAACTAAGTAATAAATTTATGCTCTCAAATCTACTACTTACCCTTTCTTCGTAAATTGATATTAGGATAAGCATCTCTTCGTAAGCCATGTTTTGTACGTTCAACTAAAAATTCCTTTGAAAAATGTTCATTGGATACAACATAACTACTGCAGATCTGACTAATTGTTTTATTAAATAACAAGTGGTTGTTTACATTTGTAATCCATAACCTAAACAGTTCTCCATCATTTTTAGGGAAATAACGTCTCTTACTCTCGGTGTCATTGCACTCTAACACAACACTTTTTTTTTATTTCGCACTCTATAAGTTTCCATTTCTGAAAATAATCGACTAATCTAACGATAACAGCACAAAATTGAAAATCAATAAACCAAAAATAATTCTGTTACGAGCTACTATTAGGCAACCCGTCAAACACACAAGCGCCGTAAGCAATGTATATTCTCCAGGAACTGAGAATGTTCGAGCACATACCAGAGTATGAATCATCTATTTAATTCAGGGTATAAATAAGACCGCTGATGAAGTACAGGGTTAGTCTATATCTAAATGTCGAATATAAATTATATATCGTGTAAAGTTAATTAGTTACGCTTTTGGAAGTGCAAGAGTAAATACAAATTTGTGTTATGTAAACGTGTATATTGTACCACCAGCTTGCAGAATACATAAATAGACAAAAGTGTAATAAATAAATTATAATAGTGTTTAGTGTTGCTAAGAAGACTTATAGTTAAGGAATTAGTATAAGAAGATATTAGTGCTTGTAAATAGCATTAGTGCGATAGTGCTTTGTTGTTAATTGGTCTGAAAACATCTATAAATAAGGCATATACTGTTAATTGGACTTAAGAACAGTGAGTAATAAAGACTTTTATTACTACTTGTTTTAAAATGGGGAAACGCGTTAATAGTAGTCCGCTACAATACTATAGTAGTTAAATCTAATATAAAAAAAACCTTTAACTAACTTGACATCACCAACTACAACACAAATTGCCAACGCAACGAGACGATCGTTTACGAAGATTGCAGCGCTACTTTTATGCAGTGTATAAACTCCATACTTCAGTTGTATAGTTGGTTGCCTAAAACTTAATGTTATAGTAATGTATATTAGTTTTCATTATTAAGTAGGTGTTATGTGGACTCGACCTTTGAGTCACACTAGTTTTGGGTATAATGGCTCGCCAAAAAAAAATATTAATAATAAAGAAAACACGAGTAGATTATTAAAATAAATTCACTTAATGTGTATACAAATTGCAATGTATCCGTTAGGGCTTGAATAGTAATAAATTAAGAATGCATTAACGTATGCAGTTGTATTGGTCATACTAAATATAGCGTAATCGTCGTGTTAAGAAATAAATTAGTATTAGCAAATATTGTTAGTAATTATTGGTGATTTCTGTAGCGGCAATTGAGTATATTAGCATTTTTTCTCTAATGTTGCTTGCGCTACTTCTGATGTGCTTATAAATATTGCCACATTTGTATTCAAAAATTAAAATAATTGTTTGTTGTAAAACAAATTACTACTTTTTAACTCTAGGCACCTGAAATTATGAAAAATATATCTCATTACAAAATTCCTAATTTGAACAAGTTGTATATAGCTATTTTTGAATTACAAATATATTCCGGACTTTTCACTAACCATGTTTAAGGTTTCAGAACGTTATTTTTAGCTAACACCACAAGTTTCAAATAACGTTTAATGTAGTAAAATAAGTAACAGACATAAAAAAGTGGTTACTGTACTGTACTGAACTTCAATTTACTCTTATTTATTCTGTTCGGTAAAAGCCTGATTATTCATAATTATTTACAGAGAAACCTTAACGTACTGAGATGCAACTACAGAGATCACTGACGTTAATCAGTAAAAGTGTTTACTGTGCTAATTTATTTTTTAACACGACGATTAAAAGTACCTATCTGTATTATTAAATTTGACTAGGTAATTTATCTACACACCGTCTACTTATTTACATAAGTACCACTCACTTTCATATCTTAATTTATATTGACATTAAACCTATTTATTTTAGCAATTTAGTGCACTCTACTTGCGGATTAATACTTCGACATACATCCTTACCGGATCCTACAGTTTATATATGTAGTTTGCTACGTACCTAGACATAGCCGGAAGAAAAGTAAATACCAGGCTAACTATCAACCGCGGAGAGTGGGGGGATTTGCCCACATACAAAAAAAGGAACAATAGAAATAAAGTACATCGCCCACGATTATCTATTAACAAATAAAAATAAATAACAGTGTCTGTACAAACAAGCAAAAAGAAAATATATTAGGGGTTATTATTTCACAGCATACAATTATATTGTACAAACAATTTAGAAATTTAGATACGAAGTGCGCATCTCGTATTTGCACAAAATAAAATTAATCAGTAGTAAATCAATATGTGAGAGCTTTTGTCAAGCGTTTTTAAAATTTCACCTAATACTTTTTGTAAAATAAACTAATTAGTAGGAAAGAATTAACGTGTGAGTTCTTTTGACAAGCATGTTTAAAATAGTCCATCGCACCTGTATAGCGACAATATCGATTAGCAGCAACGAACAATAGTTCTACAATGTGACGTTTCTTGTCACGTAACTACACCAAACGTTGATACGGAATACGCCATTGACACACAAAAAAAAGAGTTGCATACCTGTAGGTGTCTGGATACTTAGCTCGCAATCCGTCTGGGGTGAGTCAGCACAGCAACGCCATTGTGGTCAGGATCTATTTACCGTCCCACCATAACTGGAGCAGCGGTCTACAGATAAAAGCAGTTGGTTTACATAAAGAAAGAACCCATTTGGTCTTCAGCTAAAAAAAGCAATCCACGCTAGACACCTCCTAGTTGTTAAACAGAAAAAATCAAACGTGCATTGCTTTTGATATATGGTGACGAATACTGTAGAAAATATTTTGACGTACAAATTGTAAAATCAAATTTAACAATGGTTCAACTAACACGAATTCGAACTGCAAACCCTCGCTTATCGAAGCGCGATTGAAACTGGAAAACCCGGGTTTTATCGGATAGTGCGCGACCTTATTTCAACAAGTCGTTACATCGGAACAATAGAGAAAACCATTATATGCGGCCGTAATGTATACAAGAAACAGGTACCTAAAACAGGATAGCATAAAGTTGTTTCGAAATAAATAAGTTCAAAATGAAAATTTGTAGCAAACGTATTTATTATTAATTATGTTGGAGGATTTAACAGATTACCGGATACCTAAAACAAGGCTTAGACTATTTAATGTATCGAATAAATTTTCTTTTTAAAAGCAATAGGGATTTAAGTTGAGGAATTTATTTAAGAGCGTGTTTATTATTAATTATGTTGAAAATAAACGTAACAAGTTAACATATCTTCCAGATTTTTATAGAGACTACGAAGTAAATAAAGAATTATCTCGTTTGTTTGTTTCATATTGGATGTTTAAATACACCCTCGTAGCTGTCAATCAATCCGTTGTTGATATAATGACTTTGCCTCTACAATTCTATCCTGTTCAGCGCCATTTTACACTATTTTATAACTTTTGTTCATTTGTCCTACTACTTACAGGATTATACGCACATGAATTAATTTAGATCCGCGTTTCGGAAGAATCCTATTTGATTGGGTGTCCTGGAAGTCATTCATCAAGCATTATTTAGCATTTATTCTCTACAGATAGCGTCAATAGAATATTATCGATACAATTATTAATTATTGTGGGAGACACTTACTTTCTTTCAATCTGCATATTCCAAAATTTTTAGCTATAGACAACGTACACCTTGCAATAGTTAGCACCAAAATACTACAATTAGCACTAATTAAAAACGTCGCTATTAATATTAATTGCCGATAAGGGCTAGTATAATACTCGCTCCTCCCCCGCATCTCTATAATTTCAAACTTTTAGCACTGGATAGCCTACAAATATAAGTAGCTTACACCCCAGCTTTAAACCCCGCACACGCCTCTTCGATGTTCCAATAATTATAAAGTTTTAGCACTACAGATCTTACATTGTTTCCATGTATCTCATTAAAGTTATCATCCCTTAAATAGAACTGGTGTGACTATTATTTTGAGAAGAGGATAGACCAACGCTATTCCTCCACCGAAATCCAAATTACTTCCATATTTAAGCACCAAATTGTCTACAGATAGCACTAGCTTACACATTTATCTTAAAACTGGCAGCCTATGAAAAGCGCGATCCCATTCCTTTCCCATCAACTACATGTTTTTAGCACTTGTAATCTTACACCGGGCAGTAACTGGGACCTAAATCATAAAGCCAGCACGACATAAATAGCGCAAATACAACTTTTGATTACCGGTAGAGGTAAGTGTGATGCTTGATAACTTCGGTACCCTGAAAGTAATAGGTATAGCTGTACCTTTCAAAGATGCTTTAGTTTTTACGATTGCAAAAATCTAATGGATTTATTTAAATGTGTCATTTTCAGTCCTTTCCACTTGTGTCATCATTTCTATTTCGGTTATGGTCTTCTTCATTATGAACGTGCAGAGGTAATAATGAGGTCTTAAAACCTTATCGAGTGATTACCTAAAATATCATTTGTCAACTTATCTTCCAGAACTCCTTAACAAATAGAGATCATATTGATTATACTTACTGCAAATAATTATTAAATGTATTTTCCTAACTGTAGTAAATAGCTTTAGGGAGAGGGTGTAAGTTGGTACTGGAATTAGGCTACCTAGGGTAAAAAAATCGAAGTTATTGTGATACCGGGATGAAGTTAGCGTTCTCTCCAGGTAATTAAACGATGTCCCGGAAATAATTTAAAAGTAACTTTAGGGATAGGGTGACAGCTCGTACTAAAAGTAGCCTAGACCTCAAAGCTGGAATAACGGGACGAGGCTAGCGTCCTGTGCAAAGTAAGTAAAAGTTGTCCCAGAAGTAATTAAAAGGTATCAACTTTAGAGACAGGGTGCTATCCAGTGCTAGCTGCAAGTTGTCTAGTGCTTAAAATATGAAGCTATTTGGGCTGAAGGTGGGTGAAAGGCACACTAGCCCTTCCCGGTCATACCGACGGTATTAAACGTATGCTAACTGTAGTATTGGAGCGACAGAGGTTACTGGAATACAGAAAAAGGCGTCAATCTAGCACTTCCCCGTTATAAATAGTCATATTGAGGATATTTTATCGTTGCCAGCAGAAGTGTTCAAATACTAGTTATAACTACAGTAGGGCTTCTAACGCTAAACTACTTAGATCATTGGGATGCCGGGAAGCAGTGTGAGGCACCACTTATTTAAATTTATTTTAATTGGTTTTATTTTCAGACAACGGAGGAACTGACGCTGCTGAAGGTGGTACTGAAGATGCTGGTGATGCTGATAACGGAAGACTACCAGATTATTACCGCATACGCAATCGACATCAAAGAAGCATATCATCAACAACAGAAGCAAATAATCAAGCGTTAAATGAATTAGCACGTCGAGTACTGATATCAATTGAAGCAGCCTTAATCGCAAACCAAGATGATGGTCTTTGCTTACAAAAGAGTTTATGCGACAATAATGCGTATTCTCGTGATTTAAAAACTAGTCAAAGATACTGGTTGCCAGTTTGGAGGTAGGAAAGTTGTTTAAAAAGTTATGTTTACAAATTCTGTTACAGTTTAGGGATGAGCTGGTTATCAGGTAGATTAGTAAATAATGTGCCTAAATTAACATCAATGCTAGATAGTCTTAAAGCGTCACTTCTTGGGTTGGGTAAAGGAAACTGTGAATTTATATATAGTAACTGCAACTTACAGAAAAGAAGACAGATTCGACAAAGGCGAAGGAAGTGAGACAGTTGAACTTTATTCTATAAATTATACTATACTATACTATTTATGTATTTATATCGTGGAATAAATCTATGCGCATTAGTGTCTTCTGTACTGATTCTTAGCATAATGAATGTTTTTCCATGCGTACATATCACAAGCCATACTTGGCACTGCATCTTAAAAGATCTTTAAATTTTGAAAAAGGAATCCACGTAAAAATTTGACTAAGCATAGAGTATTTAAGCTTTTATTTTGAGAAGAAATATGGAAATTAAATTACTCTCCAAATGCTACCCTGAGAACCAATATTTCGCCAAAATATCTTGTTGATTTTAACATACGCATACGCCACTATTCTAGGAAATAAGAAACGTAATGGCTTAACCTTAAGCACCAATCAGACTTCAATAACTTAATGTACAGTTAATAATTTCTAACCTAATTCTTACTAGAAATATATTCCACTAGTTTGTTTATCGCCTCTGATATTTCTCTGGAAAGTTACTAATAATTTTACTCTGTCCGTGATTTTCTAAGTAGCACCTGAAGCTCCCTTAAAAATCCAACAAGGATCGCTTGTTGCAGCCAGAGAAAATTTTGTTCACAAAAATACATGCTCATCTCTTCTCGTGAAAATGACCATGTAGTCCAACCCTATTTAATATCGGAGACCATGGCCATTAAAGAAATAAGAACGCGAAATTGTGGTTAATTGTTACATAATAAAAATGACTCACCGTCGAGAATATTATCCAAGTTCGAGAAAAAATAACATATTAAGGACGTGTTTAAATAAAAAATGGAAGTAAAGGTGGTGATTCATTCAAGATCTAGCAGTGACGTTTTGAACATAACTCGGTCGACATTTGATCGTGCAACCACAATTTATTGCTCCAATATAAATAATAAATTATTTTGGTGCAAGGTCATCGGCTATTTTTAATCTATTAAAAATAAATGTTCTTTTCTAAACCGGTACTTTGACGTATAAAGATTGAGTAAAATGGAGATAGAAAAGTTTGGAACCAGGAACTTTTTGAGGCAGTTAATTCCAATGGATAGCAATTATAAGCAAAGGCAGGTGATCAGCGAGATAAGAATACCAGCAAGCATTTGGTAATACAAAACTTAAGTGTCCTTTATTTTAAACCTACAAAGACAATTCATGTGGTATTAAGTAGATTAAGCTAGTATACGTTTTTATTTTGCATATATAAAATTATTTGTGAATGGATAGTTTGAGTATAGCAATTTTGAGATCAGAGCTCGAGGTGTTTTGACACTAATAAAATTTTTTGCTTTACGTCGCTGGCCATGTACACCGAGACGGGGTAATATAAGCATATTTAAACTATCCATAACAATTTTAAAGAAAATTTTGTGACTCGCATATGAAATGTTTTGAGGTTTTCTAATTATTAACAAGGATTAGATGAAGATTGGATTAGTATGTAAGCAGTAAAAAATGTTGTATCTTTCTAAACTTAACCTGTAAATTGCAGTTATAAGCATTATTTATATCTGTATGTGTAAGTAGATATTTTAGATAATGTGTGTAGAGGAAGGATCTTTTTGAATGTATCAAGGATTGATCATAAATTTTTCATGAGACTCCTTTGCTTCATTTCATTTTCGTAAGGTCCACAGCATCTTTGTTGCTGAGCTAGCAAAAAAAGACGGGTAAAACTAAAGTTAGAATCCACATCACAACATTTTTTTTCAGTTAATAGTCATTGCATTTCTATTGATACAGGATGACTGTACCCGAAAATTCACATGAATATATTACTGTGATATTTAGGGGTTATAAGAGTATTAGTATTCATTTTGCAATTTATTACGTTATTTGGCATGTAAAAACAAAAAAGTACAATTTGAAAACGCTTTTCAAAATCGTTAGTGTAGAATTTTAGGAAGCTAAAAGTTAATTTTCATAATCCGGCAGATGTAAATATTCATAAGGTACAGTGTATATAAGATAGTATTTCAAAGATCATATTATAACATTTTAAACATTGTGTTTAAGAATAGCGTATGGTAAAGTTGTTAAATTAGAAACAGCCCGTAGGTGGAGTGAGTAGATAACTTTTGTCAGTTACAAATTCAACTTGCCAATATGAAAACAAAGCGGAGTATTACGTAAAATAGGTACAAGTGAGATAGGTGTAGATTGAACGCTTACTGTTCGTTGATAACGGGGAAAGCAGATGAAGTAAAGGATAGTTGCTTTAGCGTGTATGTTAGAATAAGATGAGGATAACACGTGTTAGAAATATAAGGTAATGAAGTGATAACAAAGGGGTGGTTATACAAAGTGGAGTGAGCACAAAGTAAGAGTGAGGTGATTTTGGGGCGTAGATTAGAGAGAAAGATACTACACTTATTGCATTAGTTATTGGAAGTTGTAGTAAGCTATATAATGTTGCAGAATAGTAACACAACCCGTATGTATATCAATATTCTTTAGTATGCGATCGCAAACGTATTTGTACAGTATTCTTTTGTAATGCAAAGCAATTATACAAATGTCATGTGAACAGATGTTCATTACCATGGCATTCCACATGTGATTTTGGATTATTTGCTTCTGATACAAAATTATCAAATATTATAAACAAATGCGCCTTCATCACTGTGCACTTGGACACCCAAAAGACCTATTTGTGACGCAGAATAATCACACAAACAAACGCTCCCTAGTATGCGATGCCAAATAGTCTTTTGGACTACTTTTTCCTAATGCGGAATGATCACCTAAATTATAGTTAAACGAACATTTCTTGCTATACGACAGACAGCAATTGTTTTTTAGAGAACCTCTTTGTGATAAGGAATTAGCATACAAACTGTATTCAAATGGCCGTTCCTTAATGTGCGACATCGAGTTGTCTTTCAAAGCAATTTTGTGATGCGAAATAATCACACAAATTGCACGCGAATGGACGTGCAGTAATATGCGATAGCTAATGGTGTTTTATATCATTTTTTTGTGATGCAGAATGATTACCGAACAAGCATGCGAATGGTCGTTCGTTTGTATGCGATTGGGCATTCCTTAGTAACCCAATTTTTTATGATGTTGTATAATGAAACAAATTGCATGGAAATAGATGTTCCTTAGTAGGTTACATCGAATGGTTCTTAGAGCACTTGTTTGTGTTGCAAAATACTTATACAAATTATAGACATTTCTTAGTAAGCAACAGTAACTGGTCCTTTGAAACACTTTTTTTGCGAAGCGGAAGATTGCACAAGTTGTATGCTAATGGATGTTCGTTTGTATGCAATTGCGTAAATATTAGTACATAAGCTTTAGTTGATGCGGAAAAATAACACAAATTGCATATGAGTTGACGTTAGTTAGTATCTGTTCGTATATGTATTTCTAAGTTTCTTTTTTGTGATGCAGAATAATGACATAAATTGCACGCAAACGGACGTTCGTTAGTATGCGAGTGCATGTGTCTTTGTAAGTGACATTTTTGTAATGCAGTATAATCACACAAATTGCACGCAAATTGACGTTCGTTAGTATGCGACTGGAAATGTCTTTGTAAATAAAATTTTTGTAATGCAGTGTAACTACACAAATGGCATCCGAATAGACGTTCGTTAGTATGCGATTGCATATGTCTTTGTAAATGACCTTTCCGTGATGCGGTATAATTACATAAATTACAGGAGAATGGACGTTCGTTAGTATCGGTCCGCATATAGATTTGTAAGTGAGTTTTATTAGATGCAGAATGAGTACATAAAACGCATGGAAATGGACGTTTGTTAATATGTGAAAACTTTGACGGAACCCTTACAAAATGCACTGTACTTACATAAATTGCAGGCAAATGGGCGTTGGTTAGTATGCGAGAGCATATGTTTTAATAGATTATGTTTTTGTGATGCGACGTAGTCACACAAATTGCATGCATACAGACATTTATTGGTATGCAACTGCACATGCCTTTGTAAATTACTCATTTGTGACAAATTGCACGTGAATAGACGTTCGTTGATATGCGACAACAAATGTATTCCAAGAGTACTTTTACGTGATGCAGAATAATCACACAAATTGCAAGTGAATGGACGTTCGTTAGTATGCAACTGCACATGTTTTTTAAATTACCTTTTTGTGAGGTAGTATAATGGCACAAATTACACGAGAATGAACGGTCGTTCGTATGCGACTGCAAATGTGCTTTTAAATTACTTTTTTCTAAGGCAGTATAATTACACAAATTGCATGCGAATGAACGTTCCCTTGTATGGAATTGCATATGGAGTCACAAATTACTTTATAAAATTCAGCATAAGTACATAAATTGCATGCGAATGCGCGTTTATTAATATGCACCCCCATGTGAATTTTCAAATCACTTTTGAGAGATGTGAAATGTTTACATCAATTGCAGAGAAATTCTCGTTCGTCGGTACAGAAAGATATCTTGGAAACTCTTTTATACGATACAGTATAATCACATGTATTGTATGCTTACGCAGGTTCTATAGTATTTGTGGTGCAGAAAGCATTCAAATTGCCGGCCTTGTGGATGAAACCACACATGTCTGATTGAGTAAACTATTGGTGATGCACAATAATAACATATTAAATTACCTGTCTATACAAATAGCATATTATAATAATGATGTTCTACTTTTGCAATGACGTGGTTGAATGTTCATTAGGGAATGGCCATTACACATTTGATTTTGCACGACGCTTTTTCCTCCACAATTAGGGTTCGATTGTGTCGTTAACATGAATTTGTTGAAGGAACTAAACAGAAAAAGTTATTTCACAATTATTTAAACTGTTTTAATTTTAAATACCTACATGTTTCTGTAATTATGAGGTAATTTATTTATCTGTGTGTTCTTTACATATGCTTAAAATTTTAAGTATATATAAGACAAATATCGCAACCATTTGTTACGATAATCCGTGCGGACAAGAAATAAATTAGTAAAGAAAGCAAAGAAAATTATCCTCAAGAAAAAAATTTATTTACAACCTTTACAAAGTCAACGTGTTATAAGAGAAAAGCCAACTCGCAAGGAAAATAACATTTATGCTGCATAACCCGAAATTTACATAGAGCAAAAATCTTCGCAAAATAATTAATACCTTCTTAAATTCCCTGACAATTAATTTAAATGGCATCTTCTCACGTGTACATTAAACAATAAAAATTTTGAAATAAAATCTAAAATGGATTGCTTTGGGTCTTGTTGTATTTACAATTAACCGGCGTGAACTTAGCAGTTAATTTCCAGCAGTTGTTCATAATTTGAATTTGTGGCATTAAAATAAGATTAATTAAAATTGAGTAGCATTGCATTTTATGCGATTTATATGGTTTAATGTGTTTTGAAATTCGTTGCGGAGCAGCGTGTTTGTGTGTATCATTCTTTGCCCACACCACTGGTCGTTCGGCAAAACTCGTAAATTCGCTGCTGGAAATTAACTGCTAAGCTCACGCCGGTTTACAATTATTAAATTCTTGATATCACAATAGTTTAACTGTTAGTAAAAAAAAAAGACTTACTTACATATTTATCGCAAACTGCAGGTAGCCTCGGGCCGACAGAAATGCATTTCCTCAGCAGGATCAAATGATAATATAATACCTAATCAGTGACCACACTATAAGAAAAAATTTTTGTAGACAGTAAAAGTTAATCTCAATCTCAATAACCAATACCAATAACAGTAGTTACCATATTATATTCCGACGGTCTGGAGCGAAATGGAATCCATTTCAAATACCAAAACAGAAAAAATTCAACCCAAATTAATTGCTGGTAAAGTCATTAACCGTTGTAGAGATTTTAATTACTGGGGATGACGTTTTGTATCTCCTTAACCATAAGGCTACAGCTACTAAAAGGCTAAATTCCAAAACCATACATACAGGATTGTGAAAGCGAATTTTAATGTTAGTATTTCTTAGCTGATTCATTTTCAAAGTTCAGTATTAAGGATATGATTCACTTTCAGGATAGACACGACAAATTTTCTAACCGTATTTAAAACGAATGTCTTGCAACTGTTATTTTGCTTTCAATTTGAGAATTTAGTACTCTTACAGAATTAAAAACACAAAATTACCACTAAAACATTCCATAAAATTATATTTTACGGGTGTAGCAGCTTTCTAATTTTACACACGCGTACCAGGCTTCTTCTTAAAAGCAAGGGTCCAACACAAAAATAAGTTTCTTGCACTCGAATTCAAACGCATTTTTGTATCGCCTTAGGCCATTG
Source organism: Platerodrilus igneus (assembly GCA_036346225.1). Classification (NCBI taxonomy): domain Eukaryota; kingdom Metazoa; phylum Arthropoda; class Insecta; order Coleoptera; family Lycidae; genus Platerodrilus; species Platerodrilus igneus. The sequence goes on from JARFIW010000791.1 coordinate 14,209,581, forward strand.
TTTAGACAACAATAACCTCACTCACGGAAAATTAATACAGTAATATCTTTTATTTCCATCGTGGCTTCGCTTGTAAGCATCCATGTGTAGATAATCAACCACCTGAAAGTATCGTATGTTCCCTTCAAAATATTTTCCGTTGATAAAACCACATGGAAAATATTTTCAAAACATCCTCTGGTGATAAGGAGGCAACAGAGCGAACTCCCTTCGATAAAATAAAAAATTCCACATTTGCACCTGCTTTGTACAACCAGTTAACGCGTCTAGAAGAAGACGTGTCTACTAGCTATGGAGTATCTGCAATAGATCTTGCAGAATCATAGAGTAAGTATAGGATTGGTGGTCTACCTCTCGAATAAAATTGCAGAAACTTACCATCAATTAATAATTCGTATAAAGATAACGAATCGAAAATAACCTTATAGAAACACGTTTATAATTAATTGTAGAATTTCCGAAAACAAGTGTTATTGATAATCGAATACCACGTTTTAAACTTAATAGAATATTTCCGAAGCAAATGTTTTGATAAATAAGTACCAGATTTAAGGCTACATCCAAAATTAAATAATAATAAATAATGATAAAAATCTTAGGTTCAATGTATATTTTGCAGAATGTGCTAATAATATTCATAAAATATTCTTAGAATATTCTTTAGAACATTCTAGACACCATTTGTAAACATGCAAGGAATATACTTCAGAATGTTCTACAAACAATCTTTAAACATTCAATCAATAGTTTGCAGAATCTACCAATAATATTCTTAAAAATATTCTAAGAATGTTCTATAGATTATTCTAGGCACAATTTAGGAATATATAGTCAAAATCAGGAAAGAATGAATGCACGTATTCGTATGCATCAAGATTAATCAATTGACTGTTTAATAAAGATTTTAAGAAATATTCCCATTGGAAATCGAAAATAATATAATGAAAACAACAAAATCTAAAAGCAAACCCAAATATCAAGGGCAGTTATAAGTTATAGTTATGTTGTATTAAAAATGACATGTGTTAAAAAACCGCACAAATCAACTTAAAGACTTCATTAATATAAGTGTAATATAGTTAGGTCATGCGACAGTTTACTGTTCCTATTCTTTACGTATATACATATATCATAAACTCCACAGCGTAAGTCGTTACTAAGCTACTTTGCTCGAAACACGTGCTACTTGTATTCTTTCTTTCTCTTACATGTTAAATACACCCATTGTATATGCAGAAGTATATCTTGAATTGAATCAGAAATTGGTGCAAAAACATTCAAATTGTCTGTCTTGTGTATGAAACTACACATGTCTGATTAAGTAAACTATTGGTGATGCACAATAATAACATATTAAATTACCTGTCTATACAAATAGCATATTGTAATAATGATGTTCTACTTTTGCAATGACGTGGTTGAATGTTCATTAGGGAATGGCCATTACACATTAGATTATACAGTACCCCTTTTACTCCACAATTAGAGTTCGATTGTGTCGTTGACATAAGTTTGTTGAAGGAACTAAACAGAAAAAGTTAATTCACAATTATTTAAACCGTCTTAATTTTAAATAATACATTGTTTCTGTAATTATAAGGTAATTAATTTATCTGTCTTCTTTAACATATGCTTAAAATTTTAAGTACATATAAAACAAATATCGCAACTATTTATTACGATAATCCGTGTGGACAAGAAATAAAGTACTAAAGATAGCAAAGAAAATTATCCCTCAAGAAGAAAAAATTATTTACAACCCTTACAAAATCAATATGTTGTAAAAGAAAAACCAACTCGCAGGGAAAATAACATTTATCCAGCATATCCCGGAATTTACATAGAGCAAAAAATTTTCCCAAAATAATTAATACCTTCTTGAATTTCCTGACAACTAATTTAAATGGTAACTTCTCATTTGTACATTAAACAACAAAAATTTTTAAACAAAATCTAGAATGGACTGCTTTTGGTCTTGCTGTATTTACAATTATTAAATTTTTGATATCACAATAGCTTAAATGAAATGAAAAAAAAGGACTTCTTTACATATTTATCGCAAACTACAGGTAGCCTCGGGTCGACAGCCATGCATTTCCTCAGCAGGATTAATTGATAATATTATATCTAATCAGTATGGTACCTCTAAAAAAAATTTTGTAAGAAAAATTTTTGTAAACAGTAAGGGTTAATCTCAATCTCAATAACCAATACCAATAACAACAGTTACCATATTATATTCCGACGGTCTGAAGCAAAGTGGAATCTATTTCAAATACCAAAAACTTAAAACAGAAAAAATCAAACGCAAATTTATTGTTAGTGAAATCTGTAACGAATACAATTACCTGCTTCATTGATGTACGCTTTTGTTCTAAATATTTATTTAACAAATATTCTTTATTAAACAGAAAATATTAAATTCCTATTGTAGCAATATATTACCAATTCGTTACTTAAAACTCCACCTATATCTAAAGACTTGAAGTAGAATTTAAGTTTTCTTTTATCTGTGTATGTGTTGATACAACAATCCAATTCTGCGCGTGCTTGGATAATAAAATTGCCTCGTCGTCAGGGTTCATCGTTTAACGTCTGAATGTAATCAGATAAGCAAGTGTTGAAACGTGAGCCAGCAGGTTTTATAAAACATGCAGTCCCAAAGGCAGGTGAAATGATGTCGACGTATACCATTGCATCAATTAGTAGCTTAATCGACCTATTGTTACTATGAAATAAACATCATCTACGATAGGTGAATAATTTTCAATTTTGCATCCAAATCATTTTCTCGATTCTTTTCAGCGCAAGTAAAATGTAGATACAGTATTGAAACGTAAGTTTAATGTGGTTACAGTATCGAAGCAAGTTGTAGGTCCAATTTTGAAACGCAAATTTTATGTAGGTCCAGTATTGAAACAAGTTTTATGTTATACAGTATTGAAATGCAAGCACGTAATGTATAAAGTATTGGAGCGCCAAATTTTATGTATATAATCGTTATGGAACACTGAAGTACAATTTTTCGTTATGCAGTATTGAAAGTTCAAAGTCTCAAATGTTGCTATGGAATATGGTGAAATTTTCCGTAAATTTTGTTTCGTATACAAGTCAAGCTGTAAAGCCGTGCACGTGCAAGCCGCGCGCACCTGTTGTCGTAAGTACTCAAGATGGTTGACGAAATCTGATGCGTAGCAGATTATTTGTGGTGAGTCATCTCCAATTTTAATTCAATTTTCGTTTCACGAAACCATTACGGGAAATGTAATAATAATTTATGTAAATTTTATATGGTCATTTAAATTGGTACACGTAAATTTTATATGGTCATTTAAATTGGTACACGTAATTATTGTTCACAATTTAGTAGTTGGATATTGCATAAATGTTTTTATGAACACAAAGAAATTTATATAAGATAACTATATTTGAATTTACTAGGTTATACTAAAATGCATCCGTAACTAAGCACGTTACACGTTAATATTTGTTTGTCACATTATAAAATATAATTTTTTTGGACAGTACACTTGAAGTACAGATTAGTTCAAACCATAAGTATTTTTGACCTTTGATTCCATCAATTAAACTAATTAAAAATGTAGTTCTGCAATTTAAGGAAAGTCGAAGTATTTAATCAATTAAATGTAAACCCAAACAGGATCCTATTTAGGTATTGAATACAAAATGTAGAATAATAACAAAAACGCTATAATTCTTCTAGAGAACTATAATAAATTTACAATTATAAAATTCATACGAATAATTAGAGACTACTCCTAGATATTATTAAAAGTATATATCTCAAAAGCTTCAGTACGTATAAAATTGTACAAATGATGTATATATTTTTTTGTAAATCAATAGAAAGTGTAATAAGTTGTTTTAAAGCGTTCTTTCATTGAAGTCAACAATAATTTTTCTATAGAACCAACAACCCTATTTATAAAATTTTTGTAGTGAAGAAGGATAAATTATTAGTATTGTGTTTAAAATTTTTGAGGTATAATGTTAACTAGGCAATCTAGTTAAAATTTATTTTTTTTTATAAAGTGACTAGGCTCTAATGTAGCTCTAGTTCTAAAATGTCAAGAAGTGATTAAATTTTCAGATAGTACGGGATCGTCGTTCCAATTCCAGGTTGCATAGTCACAGGTAAGTATTATATTTCCATGTTTTGCTCGTTAAGGATCTCTTTTCTTTTCGAAGATTTCCGTATCTTATCTTCGGATTGTTTCTCATTATAGCTATTATTAAGATACGGTGGCGTCCATTAAAAATTCTTTTATTATCGTATACCATCCTACGACCCTGGCTCATAGCTCTGCCCTAAGTTGAAGAAGTTTAGCTGGCTGGAAGATCTCTTTAGAGGGCCCTTTTATACTCAGAGCCATTTTCCATCCTCTTTACTCTGGGCATAAACCTTAGACAGGAACCCCTCATAATTTATTGAGGCTCTGTCGCCTATAAAGTAGAGTAAATACACTATATATACCTATAGAACAAAAGTAGTATAGCAAGTCATCACCGTTATAGAGATTTTAACAACTGCGGATGACGTTTTGTATCTCCTTATCCATAATGCTACAGCTACTAAAACGCTAAATTCTAAACTATACACACAGGATTGTGAAAGCGATTTTTAATGTTAGTATTTCTTAGCTGCTTCACTTACAAAGTTCAATATTAAGGATATGATCCACTTTCAGGATAGACACGACAAATTTTCTAACCGTATTTAAAACGAATGTCTCGCAACTGTCATTTTGCTTTCAATTTGAGAATTTAGTACTCTTACAGAATATAAAATACAAAATTACCACTAAAACATTCCATAAAAATATATTTTACAGGAGTAGCAGCTTTCTAATTTTACACACACGTACCAGGCTTCTTCTTAAAAGCAAGGGACCGACATAAAAATAAGTACCTTGCACTCGTATTCAAACGCATTATTTGTATCGCCTTAGGCCGTTGTTTAGACAACAATAACCTCACTCGCGGAAAATGGGCACAGCAATGACTTTTATTTCCATCGTGGCTCCGCTTGTAAGCAACCACTTGAAGGTATCGTATTTTCTCTTCAAAATATTTTCTGTTGATAAAACAACCACATGGAAGATACTTTCAAAACATCACCTGCTGATAAAGAGGCAACAGAGCAAACTCTCCTCGATAAAATAAAAATTCCACGTTTACGCCAGCCTTGTACAACCAGTTAACGCTTCTAGAACAAGACGTGTCTACCAGCTAAGAAGTATCTGTAGCAAACTTTGCAGGATCATAGAGTAAGTGTAGAATCGGTGGCCTACTTCTCGAATAAAGTTGCAGAAATTTAACATATCAATTAATAATTCGTATAAAGATAGCAAATCGAAAATAACCTAGTAGAAACACGTTTATAATTAATTGCAGAATTTTCGAAAACAAGTGTTATTGATAATCGAATACCACATTTTAAACTTATTAAAATATTTCCGAAGCAAATGTTTTGATTTAAGGCTACATTCAAAATTACATAATAAGAAATAATAATAAAAATCTTAGGTTTTCACATTATCAAAATAGAATAGATTTAAAGTATTCTATTTTATAACTGAATATTTAATAAACTTCAAGGGGATATTAGATAAACAATCGTTTAAATTGAAAGAAAGTGACACTCGTTAATAAACATGCAAACTAACCGTGGAAACAGTATTGGATATAAAATTTTGAATTAAGTATGAGTCTAATTATTTAGTTACAGGAACGAAACGTAACACATTTTAATAAATTCTTAGTATTTTATAAAGTTGAATGGTTTGCTTTTAGGACACTGTTTTTATCGCAAGAAAAGAGTTTGGAATAATAAATACACCAGTGAAACGTCTAAAGCGGCTGTGCAATTATGCTATTTGAAATAATTAAAAAAAAGCCATTCGATTGTCACGCTTGTTTCACATCTATACGTATGAAGACTTTCTTTTACGCCACTGTCTCCCATTGTGTACAAAATCGAGTGGCTTTTAATATGTGCGGTTATAAGAGAATGGAAGCTAAGCTTCTTTTGTGGCGATAATTAATCAAAACAGTGTTCAATAAAGAATAAGGCGATATTGTAATGGTTTGAGAACTCATATTACATTCTATTACTTGGGTCATTGGCATATTAAGCGTTTCAATTAAGAATGCGACTTGAAACAGCTCTGCGATGTAAAGAAATGTTATAGTAAAATCACGAAAGAATGCATTTACATCATCAATGGTATTCCTATGCTTCAAGGTAAGTCTATTGAATGTTGAATATAGTAATATAGAAATATTTTGATGGTAGGAAACAATGGAAATACGCACCCAATCAGTTCCAAGATTAAACCTGATGGTGATGATGATTCCCGCTGGAAGGTAGGCTATTTTCCAGTTTTGTGTAACAATTATGACCAGCATAATAAACAGCATTGTCGATATTATTCTATTCTCGTAGCCATCGCTACTTTTAATTACTTAATAATAAGTTGTAGTCAAGCTCAGATATGGTACGAGTTACAAAACGTCGATTGACAAAAATGCTTCAACAAAACCATTTCAATTCTGTAAAATTAAACAATATTTATAGAAAATTGTGGTACATTAGTTATATTCTATTATAATCTTTAGAAATTGTACTCTAGGAATGCACCAATTGTATATTGTCTGGCATCGTATTCAATAAATCACAATGATAAAGAAGTATTTGACAGAATTGATACATGACTACCCGCAAGGTATGCATTTAAGTGGCGCGTAACCTTAAAGATAACGTATCCGGCATTATTGATTTGCACCGCTTTTATTGAACCTTAAAGCTCCCCTTACCTTAAGCCATTGCCGTTGGCGGATGAACATCTACTGAAATCAAAGTGTAGGTTTGGGTATGCGTTGCATAATCATTATGTACGTCTTGTCAAGCTTTTTATGATCATGTCAAATATAAACTTGCTCCAAATATTACTTTAATTAAACTCTTCGAATAACATTTTCCAAAAGCAGCTGTGGAACTCAAAATTATAATTTCAGTTATTGCTACAAATCAATAATAAAATATAGAGTATGATATTATGCGTAATGACGACTTGAACGTGATAGATATTTTGGAATATGTATATCCAAGGAGACTATATAAAACTTTTGTAGCTAACTATAAATTAGATGGGATAAAAAATTAGTATATGTAGATGGACACACTAAATATGAACCACTCTGTATAGTAAATTTCACGAACAATTAATATTAATTAAGCATGCTATTTTAAGTCTTTTGTAATAAAAAAACATAGTTTTAATCATGGTAGTTGGTATTGTTTAAGCAATGAACGACGAATTTTCCTGAAATAAATTGGTACAATTTAATGTAATACTATGATAACGCATAGTCATTAAATAGGATAAACATATCGACAATAAAAACCGCTGAAATAAGAGTCCATAAAACATACACTGTAATAAATACTACGAGAATGTTAAATATGTATAGAATGCTGAGAGTCATGCAGTAAACAAAACCATCGAGTATACATTGAAGAAATAAATGTATTTGTGAGAAACGCGAAATCATACATGAAACACGGTTAGACATTGATGAATAGCTTGCAACAACAAAACAAAGTACGTACGGGTAACTTGTAATTGTTACATTGTACTTCCGGCTGCTGATTGCAACCTACAAGATTTTATAGAGAGAGAAGAGAGAGAGAGAGAGAGAGAGAGAGAGAGAGAGAGAGAGAGAGAGATGAGAGAGATTTGAAATAACAACTAAGCATCTTTTGTGATGCAGAATGATTACCCAACAAGCATGCAAATGGACGTTGGTTTGTAAGCTACTGCGCATACCTTAGTAATCCAATTTTATATGATGTTGTGTAATGAGACAAATTGCATGGAAATAGATGTTCCTTAGTAGGTTACAGCAAATGGTTCTTAGAGTACTTGTTTGTGTTGCAAAATACTTACACAAATTATAGACGTTCCTCAGTATGCAACAGCAAGTGGTCGTTTAAAACACTTTTTTTGCGAAGCGGAAGATCGCACAAGTTGTATGCTAATGGATGTTCGTTCGTATGCAATTGCATATGTATTAGTACATAAACTTTAGTTGATGCGGAAAAATAATACAAATTGCATACAAATTGACGTTAGTTAGTATGCGTTCGTATATGTATTTTTAAGTTCCTATTTTGTGATGCAGAATAATGACATAAATTGTACGCAAACGTACGTTCGTTAGTATGCAAGTGCACGTGTCTTTGTAAGTGACATTTTTGTAATGCCTACAGTATAATCACACAAATTGCACGTAAATCGACGTTCGTTAGTATCCGACTGCATATGTCTTCGTAAATGAAATTTTTGTAATGCAGTATAACTACACAAATGGAACCCGAACGGACGTTCGTTAGTATGCGATTGCATGTCTTTGTAAATGAAATTTTCGTGATGCGGTATAATTACATAAATTACGAGAGAATGGACGTTCGTTAGTCTGGGTCCGCATCTGGATTTCTAAGTTAGTTTTATAGGATGTAGAAGTACATAAAGCACCTGGAAATGGACGTTTGTTAATATGTGAGAACACATTGACGGAACCGTTACAAAATGCAGTGTACTTACATAAATTGCAGGCGGATGGGCGTTTGTTAGTATGTGAGAGTAAATGTTTTAGTAGATTACGTTTTTGTGATGCGACATAGTCACACAAATTGCATGCGAACAGACGTTTATTGGTGTACAACTGCACATGCCTTTCTAAATTACTCCTTTGTGACACGGAATAATCACAAAAATTGCACGTGAATACACGTTCGTTGGTATGCGACAACAAATGTATTCCTAGCGTACTTTTACGTGATGCAGAATAATCACACAAATTGCATGTAACTGGACGTTCGTTAGTATGCAACTGCATATGTTCTTTTAAATTACCTTTTTGTGAAGCAGTATAATTGCACAAATTACACGCGAATGGACGTTCGTTCCTATGCAACTGCAAATGTGCTTTTAAATTATTTTTTTATAAGACAGTATAAGTATACAAATTGCATGCGAATGAATGTTCCTTAGTATGGAATTGCATATGGAGTCTCAAATTACTTTTATAAAATGCAGCATAATTACATAAATTACACGCGAATGCGCTTTTATTAATATGCGCCCGCATGTGAATTTTCAAATCACTTTTGAGAGATGTGGAATGGTTACATAAATTGCACAGAAATTGTCGTTCAACGGTATAGGAAGACATTGTAGAAATTCTTTATACAATACAGTATAATTACATAAATTGTATGCTTATGCAGGTTCTATAGTATGTGAAAGCATTATGTATTTGTGGTGCAGAAAACATTCAAATTGCCGGTCTTGTGTATAAAACTACACAAGTCTGATTAAGTAAACTATTGGTGATGCACAATAATAACATATTAAATTACCTGTCTATACAAATAGCATATTGTAATAATGTTCTACTTTTGCAATAACGTGGTTGAATATTCATTAGGGAATGGCCATTACACATTAGATTATACAGTACCCAGTACCCCTTTTACTCCACAATTAGAGTTCGATTGTGTCGTTGACATGAGAACAGAAAAAGTTAATTCACAATTATTTAAACCGTCTTAATTTTACATAATACATTGTTTCTGTAATTATAAGGTAATTAATTTATCTATGTTTTCTTTACATATGCTTAAAATTTTAATGACATATAAAACAAATATCGCAACCATTTATTACGATGATCCGTGTGGACAAGAAATGAAGTAGTAAAGAAAGCAAAGAAAATTATCCCTCAAGAAGAACAAGTTGAAAATGCAAGGCATTGTCGCAACGAACTTCCAAATGTAGTGTTACGGTAAAACCATGGGTCAGGAAGAAAAGTAAACGTTGGGGACAAAAATGGTACCCGTAATACAAAAAAAAGGAACCGACGGCTAGCAGTAGTCGTAGATTGGGGGATGGGTAGGACTAATATAATCAAGAATTGACCATGAAACCATTTGTATCCCATAGGCCATAGTATACCATGACAGCACGAATTTCTATCTACCAACCTATAGGTAACAAAAAAAAGCACAGCATATTACTAAAGCTCGGTTTATTATTAACAGGTAGAAAATAACTCCTAAGTATGTTTTGAGTGTTTTACAAGTCACAAAAAGAAAAAAAAACGATCTTAAGACTGTAGTGCACACTCACAGTCAAGCGGAAATATCAGTGACTTAATGTTAAATATTACTAAAGTTTATGCGCTCCCTATCGTGATCACGTAATACAAAATTATCCCTACCGACAAATCTCTAAAAATAAGGGATTAAAAATCCTCATTTAGTACACCATACGTCCGGCAATTGGTACATAAGTTGTTGTCGTAAGAGCTATTTTCTGCTCTGGTTAGGCCCAAAAGCAGTAACTTCGGACAAAAAAATAAAACAGATGATAATACGTGGACTACAAAAGTACTAATTACGACGGCATATTCGCCACTACGCTTTAGTAGTATCCTGCAGTAGTAAATTTTGAGGACACAGATAAGCACTTGACAATGGTAACAGCAATACTTCCTGAAGGGAATGGTTAACTTATCAATAGCCACTGTTAGTAGGTTAATAGAATATTCACAGGCAGCCTCCGTAAAATCTTTAAGAGAGCTACCGCATTAGTGATGTTTTAGAGCTTCAAAAACTCACGCGGGGTTCCATGTTCCTGTACTCATCGTAACAGTAGAACGGACTTTATCCCAAGTATAATTTCGTATCCACTGAAGTCGTTCACCGGGTCATCGGTCTTATAAGCAAGCAGAGTGTAATCCAATCAGCACCAAAACTAGTTACCATAAGCGATAGGATAAAATAAAACAAAAAAAAAAGAACAAGCCGCTGGTGGTAAAGAGCTAGAAGTAACAATTATGTAACCAAACAGAAAATAGTTTTCAGACTTACCAAATACACAGGAAGTACAGAAAATCAGCAAAACCACGTGTATTTGCTCTTCAGGACAGATTGAAAGTAACCATCGAGTGTTGTTTGCCACACAAAAATTCAGAAAAACGAGAGTGTTGTACTCGCTTGCTATTTTATTAGCACGTAATCTCCACACCAATATGTTGATATCAAACATACGAAGGTGACAAGCACTTCGAAACAAGGTTTATCGGTGAAGTAGGATTCATTATTTCAAAGAGTCTTTAGATGGAAGTAATCTAGAATCAATTATACGCGGTCGTATAGTATAACCCGATAACAGATGCCTAAAACAAGGTACTGACTATAATTATAGCATAAACTTTACGTTTCAAGCAACTAGATTTGCGTTAAATTGCATACAAATCGGAAACTATTCTGAAGTAGTCAATTTCTACACACGGCGCTCCAAGGAACGATGTAATTTAAGTACGTTGACAGGAAGGGAGCGTAACAGTAGACTTACTTTAAAACAATTTAAAGAAATTAAAATTATTATGTTGTAATAATTATAAGTATTCAGATAAAATACAAAAATTTATAAACAATAAAAGAGACATTTTAATATATTTTATTTTATTGAATAAATATTTTAAAAGCTATATATTAGTTCTCATCAATAAGATAAGAAATTTTTTTTTTTTTTTTTATATGAATCTAATTATTTTCGGTAATCAAAATTTAAGTTTAAACAATGTCTATAATATTGGAATAATTGGCATGAAATGCCATAAATTGTTCAAATATGTGTCGCATATTGATTTTAAACTTATTTAAAATTTTAATTATCCCTGTGGATTTTCCCGGGGGCTCGGCGCCCCGTGGCCCGATTTTAACTGACATCAAAACTTAAGCTCTGGACACCGAGCTGAATCGATTGATGTATCACACATTGATGTCCGACAATTAAAAAGGCCTCGGACACACAGACAGACAGACACACAGACAAATAGATTTCATAAACGAACGAAGTTCGTTGAAAATTACTTACAACTTTTACAAAATCAACATGTTGTGAAAGAAAAACCAACTCGCAGGGAAAATAACATTTATCCAGCATATGCTGGAATTTACATAGAGCAAAAAATCTTCGCAAAATAATTAATACCTTCTTCAATTCTCTAACAATTAATTTACATGGTAACTTCTTACGTGTACATTAAACCATAAAAATTTTTAAACAAAATCTAGACTAGAATGGACTGTTTTCGCTCTTGCTGTATTTACAATTATTAAATTCTTGATATCAAAAAAGTTTAACTGTTAGTAAGAAAAAGGCTTACTTACATATTTGTTCAAAATACAGGTAGCCTCCGGCTGACAGAAATGCATTTCCTCAGCAGGATTAAGTGATAATATTATACCTAATCAGTAAGGTATCTCAAAAAAAATTTTGTAAGAAAATAATATTATAGGCAGTAAGGATTAATTTTAATCTCAATAACCAATATCATTAACATTGTATCGATGGTAGAAGAACTTGATTTCAATTTTAAGTTTTTTCCATATAGGTATTGATTTGGTCAACTGGAATTGGGCGGGATTAAAAATAAATGTGAATATGAATCTGAATGTAACTTCAGCCACATATACAACACCATAATTGATAAACTTTCTCATTGATAAAAAATAATCCCAGCATTCTAAAGGAGTTCGTGCATTTCTAGCATCTTTTATCGCGCCTGGTAAATGTCTTAGAAGGTTCAGAGTTCTAGTGCGAATGCTGTTTGCATGCAACTTGTGTAATTATACCACATCACTAAATGGTAACTTAAAAAGACATTAACGGTCGCATAGTAAGGAACGTCTATTCGCATGCAATTTGTGTAATTATGCGGCGTCAAAAAAAATCATTTACAATCACATTTGTGGTCGCATACTAACGAGCGTCCATTTGCATGCAATTTTTGTAATTATACCGCTTTACTAAATAGCAATTTACAAATGCATTTACGGTCGCATACTAATGAACGTCCGTTTGCATGCAATTTGTGTGAATATATCGCTTTACGAAAAAGTAATTTACAAGAACATTTGTGGTCGCATACTAACGAATGTCCATTCGTATGTAATTTGTGTAATTATACCACTATATAAAAAAGTAATTTGCAAGTACATTTGCGGTCGCATAGTCTTGAGCGCCCATTCCTATGCCATTTGTGTGATTATGCCACAAAAAAGTACTCTAAAAATCCATTTGCAATCGCATACTACAGAACGTCCATTTGCATGCATGTTGTGTGATTTTGCCACACTACGAAAACGTTATTTACTAGAACATTTGTGGTCGCATACTAATGAACGTCAATTTGGCTGCAATTTGTGTGATTACAAAACGTCACGAAAACGTGATTTACCAGTACATATCCGGTCGCATACTATCGAGCGTCCATTTGCATGCAATGTGTGTAATTATACTGCATCACTAAACAGTAATCTACAAAGACATTTGCGGTCGCATGCTAACGAACGTCGATTCGTATGCAATTTTTGTGAATTTACCGTATCACAAAAAAATAATTTACAAAAACATTTGCGCTCGCATACTAATGAACGTCCATATGCGTGTAATTTATGTAATTATTCCACAGCACTAAATAGTAATTTACAAAGACATTTGCGGTCGCATACTAACGATCGCCCGTACGTATGCAATTTGTGTAATCATACAACAACACAAAAAAGTAATTTACAAGTACATATCCGGGTGCACACTATCGAACGTCCATTTGCATGCAATTTGTGTGATTATGCCGCATTACAAAAAAGTACTCTAAGAATGCACTTGCTATCGCATGCTAAAGAACGTTTATTCGTATGCAATTTGTGTGATTATAGCGCGTTACGAAAAAGTGATTTACAAAAACATTTGTGGTTGCATACTAACGAACGTCCATTTGCATGCAATTTGTGTGCTTATAGAACGGCCCGAAAATGTGATTTACAGGTACATTTCTTATCACATACTAAGAAACGTTCATTCGTATGCAATTTGTGTGACTATTCCGCATCAAGAAAAAATACTCTAAAGAATCATTTGCTATCGCATTCTAAGAAAAGGTCACTTGTATAATTATTCCACATCGGAAAAAAATTTTTATATGTTCTTATGCAATCCAATAATAACGAAACAACTATTTATTTGCAATAGGTATATGATTATTTCGTATCGGCGAAAAATAATCTATTAGCATATTTGTGAACCAATTGTAACTAACGTGCCGGTGGCGTTTATAACTAGGAATTTAGCGCCTCTCCCCTTGCAAGAAATTTTAAATGGAGCCCCCTTTGGTTAGCTTGCAAAATTTTAAAAAACACGTTTACAATACTTGAAATACCATAGAGTTTTATACATACCAAATGCATAGGTTCTAATTATAATATAGATGTAGGAAAACATAACTAAACGAACATTTCAGTTATGCAGAGTTATTCGCAATAACTTTCCAAAACAACGTTCTTGTGTTGATAACAACTCATGAACTACATTTCTATTACAACGTTTTTAACTCGCTCACTTTCAATAGAAAAAAGCGACAATGAACTAAGTGTCATTTCGGATAAGATGCTACGCAAATAGATCTAATGAGCTTAAGCTTACTCAACTATTTTTTGGGAGAAACGGTGGTAACCGGTGAAGGTAATTGTAATATTGTACACAAATCAGGCACACAACTAGCGATAGAACAGTTTTCTACTGTCATTAATTCGGCCACTTCCTTTACTGAAGAAAGATATTTCATTTTCTTTTTCATTATAGCTCGAAAACTAAGAATTTGTTGAGGAAGTGTAGAACACAAGTCACCTGGATAAAATTTACAGAGTTCGTTTGCCTTTTTGATAATTTCTTCATCTGGCCAAACACTGAGATGTTCTGGTTGTAGAATTGCGAATTTGGTCGAAATATCGTTCATGCTAACAAAAAGTGTCCTCAATTGTTGAATTATGACGTCTAGACATATATTGAACACGGTTATTCTAAAATGTTCTTCTGGTTTTTATGTGTTCATCTAATTAATAAAAGAATTTTTAGTGTGACGCTGTCGTTTAGTTACATAAGTAGAGGCAATTTTTAAAGCATTTGCAATGTGTCCAGCTTCTTTCAAAATATCGCTAAAAAATTGCTTTCATTCCATCATCTTACTTTGAACTGTACTTAAAAGTGATGCGGTTGTTAAATCAATTGAAGGTTCTTGTAAATATTTTGAAATTACGTTAGTAGATTGTAATATTTTACACTGAAAAACCAGAATCACGATGAATTCTAAGGAATTTACTTCATTTCTAATCATAAAAGTTTCTTCTTTTTTAGATGTTTTATTTGATAAAAAGTTTATATTTTTGAGACACATGATTATATACCAATCAAATTCGTTCTTAAAGAAAACAGGCAATCAAATCTTGATTATCATCTAGTTGGTAAACGCATATTGAGTGTACATTTCGTATTCTTTACTTCGTTTTACCTATACAAACAGGTAAGCTTTCACTAAAGTAAACGTAAATTTGTTCACGGTAGTGTATAATTTGCGAATTGCCAAAATACCACTGACCGTATCATTTAATGCTAGATTTAAATTGTGCTGGATTCTAATTTTTGATACGCGTTTGAAGACTTATATTTACCATTCATATTTGCAGCACCACTATAAGCTTACCCACGACACTTTTCAAATTAATATTATTTGTTATAATAATAAGTTTATTATATATCTTAATAATATGTACATTGAGTTGCAATTCAAAGCTTACACGTCTACGGTTAATTACCAACTGGCTAGCGAGCGCATCGTCTCCTGAAGACTCGCTTTCCCCACTATTGTGTAGTACACTGCTACCATCTTAAGGCAGTGCATCTTACTTCTAGCTAATCCCCTACAACATCTTCCTTTTTTATAGTGGGAAAAACTAATTTACATATTTCAATAAACCTAATCATACTATGAGTTTTAATATTGCCATTTTGAAGGAGCGTTAATTACACGACGGTAACGCGAAGTAATCACTGTGCGATCTTGCTTTGCGCTGGTCACTGTCTCCCTACTTGCCCCCGCCACATTACTTTCATTTTTGTCATTAAAACTTTTTAATGCTAATTTAGGACATGACGGTTCTGTACTACACCTATTATTTACATTATCACTATAATTAACTAACAATGGAAAATTTAAATTATTATAATAAAAGCTTGTATTCGTATTACTATTAGCCTTCCCTTTTTCAGTTTGATCTATTGACCATGACATCGTTCTATTAATATTGGTGTCTTTATCGCCTTTAATGGCCGATGGTCTTAAAAACTTCCTATTTCTAATATAAATTCCATTGTTTACTGAAACTTTATACCTACGGTTAGCAAGCTTTTTTAAAATTCTACCTGTTTGCCAAATACCATAAGGTTTTAACAGTACCCATATATTTGTGTTTGGATTCAATATTGACAACTCTTTGGCACCCCTTTTTTGGTTATAACATTGTGCTTGCTTTTCCTGATTAGTTTTAATATAGTTTTTATACCGAGCGGTATTAACCCTATGTGATTCTAATTTTATAAGTGCTGTAGGAAGTAAGGGGTTACGAGTGGCCCTCGACATTAATATTTCGTTTGGCGAACTATTTTCATATATAGGCGTATTACGGTACTGTAAAAGTGCCATATGTATATCTTTTATATCTTCAATAACTTTTCTCATAATTTTTTAATTGTTTGCGCGTGTTTTTCACCCAATCAATTGGATTGACTATGTGTCGGTGGAGATGTCCCGTGCTGGAATTTCCATTCATTCGCGAAATCTTAAAATTGTTTGGAAGTAAATTGCGTTCCTTCGTCAGAAATTAAGTATTTCGGAACTCCGAACCTAGCAAAAAAGTTTTTGAACGCATTTATTACATTGTTACTAGTTATGTTGTGAGGGAAAAGTGGTAGATTAATTTCGGTATGGTAGAAGAAATGATAGAGGAGAAAGATCAGTTGAGTTTTGCCAGGAACATAGATTAGTAACAGTGAACACCCTATTCGTACAATATGTTAGAAGAAGATACACCTGAAAAGCGCCAGGTGATAGGGCTAGATACCAAATAGATTATATTTTAGTTAAACAAAGATTTAGAAACCAAGTTAAAAACTGTCGTAGTTATCCAGGGGTTGACATAGATAGCGATCATAAGTTAGTTAAAATAAAGTGTGATTTAAAATTCAAAAAATTGAGAAATGCTAAAAGAGAGGGATTGGATCTAGGTAAGCTTAATGACAGTGAGGTAAAAAAGAAATATAAACAAGTATTAGATAATAAGATCAAAGAGATGGACATAGGAGGGAACGTAGAAAATAGATAGAAAGAAATAAAAAGGGCTGTACATGATACAGCAACACAGTCTAGGCAAGAAAAAAGTAGAGTCGAGAACACTCTGGGTATCAAAGGAGATATTAGATTTAATAGAAAATAGAAGAAAGCTTAAAGTAAGCAAAAATATAATAGAGTTAGAAATAATGTAGTACATGAGTGTAGAAAAGATAGAAATAAATGGATGGAGAGGAATTGTAAGGGAATACAAGATGGTTTGAGAGTAGGTAAGACAGATATGGCTTTCACGGCAGTTAAAAAGTTTTTCGGGCAATATAGGAACAAATATAATGGTATTAAACATGAGAACAATGAACTTCTAATAAATAAAGTTGAGGTAGCAGATAGATGGAAAAGATAATTAGAAGATTTATATAAGGGAGATGATATGGATGAGTTAAAAAACGACCAAGAAGAGAATGTAGAAATAGGGATCTCAACATTAAGAAAGGAATTTGATAGAGCTGTTAGGGATCTTAAACTAAATAAAGCGCCGGGGATAAACGATATACCCGTAGAATTAATAAAATATGCAAGTTAGAAAACTTTAGACAGATTATATGAACTAGTAAAAGTAATATATGACACAGGTGAGGTTCCAATAGATTTCGAACACATACTATTATCCCAATCCTAAAAAAAGTCAGGAGCTGATAGGTGTGAGAATTTTAGAACGGTTAGTTTAACTTCTCACGCTTCCAAAATGCTGATAATAATAATTAAAAATAGAGTAGAACCTTTGACTGAGAATTATTTAGGTAAAGACCAATAAAGTGTTTGTAAAGACAGAAGGACTAGAGAACCGATACTAATGATTGGGGTAATTATCGAAAAAACACTACAAAAAAAATAAAAACTCATTTCGCATTTGTAGAATTAGAAAAGCATTTGATAGGGCTAATTGAATTGTTATGTTCAGGGTTTTGCAAAAAATAGGAATCTCGCATAGGTACAGAAAAATTATTTACAGTCTGTATACCTAAAAACCAAAGTGTAGTAATTAGATTTGATGAAATAGAAAAGGAAGCTAAGATTAGAAATGGTGTTAGACAGGGCTGTATACTATCTCCTTTGATTTTTAATGTTTATATTGAAGAAGCTTTAAACTTAGCTAGAAAGACAAATAGATAGTAATTAGTGTAGAGACAGAAAATAGAGATGTTACGTTTTGCAGATGATATAGCCGTTATAGCAGAATCTAGAAAAGAGTTAGGAGAGTTTTTAAATATTTTAGATGAGATACTACAGAGTAACTATAGTATGAGAATCAACTCAGGAACGACAAAGGTAATGACAAGTGAGTTACAGCATAGTTTCCAACCAAAATTAAAAATAGGTAATACCGAGTTAGGGAAGGTAGATGAATTTTGTTAGTTAAGTAGTATAATTACAAAGGATGGACGTAGCAGGAGGGATATAGTAGCTAGAATAGCTCAAGCTAGAATAATGTTTTTAAAAAGAAACACTTACTAATAGCTAATAGTATCAGCTTAGATAATAGAAAAAGTTTCTTAAAGTCGTACGTATGGAGCGTTCTATTATACGGTAGTGAGGCTTAGACAATTAAAGAGGTAGATAAGAAAAAGATAGAAGCTTTTGAAACTTGGTGTTATAGCTGAATGTTAAAGATGAGTTAGACAGATAGAGTAACAAATCAGGAAGTTTATAGAAGGATAGGTGAAGAACCCTGTATGTGGAAACAATTAAAGGTCACGAGAGATAAAATGATAGGGCACCAGTTAAGACATGAGGGACCATTTAGTAAGGTTTTAGATTATAGATTCCAAAATAAAACTAGAGTAGGACGACCTAGACAAAGCTAAATTAGACAAATTATTAGAGATTTAGGCTGCGAAGAGTATGTAGAACTTTTTAGACTAACTCAGAATAGTAAAGAATTTAGAGCTGCGTCAAACCGACTTTAAGTAAGTTCGAAAACAAAACAAAAAAAAGAAATAAATAAAAATCAGTTAACTAAATGTCACCATGACATAATCCACAATTAGTTAACGGTCTGGCATGTTGGCAGCGATTCGCCGCTTAAACCTTACCATAACATGTAACTTAATAAACGTTTCCATGACATAACTCACAATTAGCTAGCGGTTTGGAATGTTGGCAGCGATTCGTTGCTTAAGCCTTACCATAATATATAATTTAATACTTTTCCTTTTTTGGAGGGGCTAACTAGGTAATATTTCATTTCCTTATAAATGGGAATCATGTAAACATGTTGGAGCTCTTTAACAACCATCAGATTACTAATATCTATGTAGAGCCAGGTAGATAAGAAAGAGATAGAAGAGTATAGGAAAACCTAGACCAAGCTATATTAGTCAAATTATTGGAAATTTAGGTTGTGAAGGGTATGTAGAACATTTTAGATTAGCACAGAATAGAAAAGAAGTTAACCGACCTTAAATAAGGTCGAAAACAAAATGATGATGATGTAGCTCCAGCATTTTATAATGCTTGCTGTTCCGTTATGGGCAAGGTTGAACATAAATTATTGTATATATGACATGTGGACTAAAATTGGCATTCAAATTTAATTAAAATAAGTGGAAGTACTGACAAAAAAGTTTTAGTGTACCAAACTTTAGGGGTATTATTACAAATGAGATCGGCAACAGAGGTTGAAAACTGTTTGAAGAAAGTATTAATTCAGTTGGATAGTGATAGTAATACTAAATGCTTTGGCGATTATTTCTTTAAGCATTATGCAACTCGTGTACAAAGTTGGGCATATTGTTATCGCATAAGTCTTGGCATAAACACAGATATGTATTTGAAAACGTTCCATAAAATTCTTAACCATATATATATTTGGGGGGGAAAAAAGTCAAACGACTTGATAAAACTATAAATGCAGTAATGACTTTAGCTAGAGATAGTTTGTTTCTAATCAATATTATAAAAAGTAAAAGAACAGTTAAGATGCAGAATATTATTGCTAGTTATAAATCAAACCCAAATATTCCCACAAATTTTATTTAAACAATAGAAATAGGAAAAGGATGGCTAGTGTTATATTCGAAAAATAAATCGTTAAAATACAATGTTAGTTTTTTACAAGATTCTTGCTCCAATTTATATTTATATTGCTCGCCATGCAAAGTTTGTATCCATACATTTCAATGGTTATGTAACGATTATACTATAAAACTAAATATTTGTAAACATATTCATACTTGTGCAAGAGCAAACGTTGAAAGGATAATGCTGAAACGCATCAAGATTTTGCTAAAATAGATGAAGTTTCTAGATTGTTTACTATATCTCAAAATGCATCTAGATAAAGAAATGCACCAAATGAAAAATTGATACAAAAATTTGAATTAATTATAGGAATACTTAATAAAGTAGTTTCAGCTCTAGACAATTTTTCTGATATTGAGAAGTCCGCTGACAATATTATAAATTTATTAAATAAAGAAGGTGCCGTTACCTTTTTTTCATAACTGAAAAGATTAATGTACGACACAAAATAGAAACACGTCGTCTTTATTCTACTAAAACAAAGAAAAATTTCATAAACTTACAGCACGTGAAGAAAATGCAATTAAGAACGGCCTTGGTAATTCCACTGAAATTATAAGTATTCATCGTAGTTTTGATCACACATACTATGCATCTTCCAATAAGTAACTATCTAGTAGATAGAATTAGATTTAGGTATTTATATTATGTATTTATATTATTATTTAATATTTTTAAAAAATAGCAAAATCTATTTATCTAGTTGAAACTAATATTGGGCATGTTTCAAGAAACTATAGTAAAGTTATGTCAATGTTCTGTTTACCAATATCAGTTTCAGGGCGATACCTTCAAACGTTCTTTTAACCGCGCTAAGAAAATGCGTTGTTCATATGACATGCATTCAAGGTCAAGTGCCAAGTTCATACTATTTGAAAACTCTCGTGGTATCCAATGTCATAGGTGAGATCAGTTAATATAGATAAGCCACTCGGGGTTAGCTTTTATTGAGAACACCGCGCCATCCAGCCAGCGTTTTAACCTCGTTTGAGCATGCATCCGATGAAGGGAATTTTAAAATTATTTAAATTGTATTTGCATATAAATTTATTTCTAGACCTTTTCCTTTTAACACAAATGCTGTATGCAAGTTATGCTTTTGAAGGTAGTATATCCAGGGTATTTACATGACAAAAATTCCAATGTGAAACATGAATCAGGTAGCAAGAGCAATAATCAGTATTACATGCAACATCTACGCCCATGAAAATTAAGAATTGAGATTAAAATTTCAGAAAATTGATAAACATTCTATAATGATGCATACAGTTGATACATAGCAACGTAGCATATTAGTACAAAGAAAACACATACTGAAATGTACATGTTTATATACTATTGGAGTCTATAATAGGATAAACAAGAATATCTTGAACCTGTGAGACATCCAGTCAAACAAACAATATTTCACAGATTTAGTAATAGTATAAATGATAAATGTGAAGGTCTGATTATAGCTAAAAATACGAACCTAATCTGTGCATAAACAATACTGATACGATAAAGGCAGTAGAGTCTGGTAGAGTCCCAACAGCGTAATAAAAAGACCCTTTAATTTAGTCTTATTAAATACAATACAATCATAACAACAAGTGTAAATTACGTGATACTTTTTGAAACACTATACTTACGATAATGAAGCGTAATTAATAAGGAAAATCTAACAAAATGAATAAACTTAGTTAATGATATCCAACACACAAATTTACATTCAAGGTTTCAAGAATCTTATAAACAAACATTTAAAATAATTACAGTTTTCTTCAATTTCATCATAAATTTTATAGACACTGCCATCTACTGAGACTGTTTAACTTGCCAACAGTATCTCTACTATAGTCCCCTACCATGTCGAGTGTTGTCAAACAATCACAATGTTAATTACTCTATATTGAACACCTTTTCGATTAAAATCATTGGTACAAAACTACTTTTCTTAAGAACACATTAAATTAAATTACCATATAATAACGAAGGTAATGTGTTTAAAATTAAGACTTATGACGGTAATTCTAAAAGAGTAATTACCTGATCGTTTAAATGTATATAATTTTATAATACTAATGTTAATACTTCTGAACAATATCACAAAGTATCGCCTTAAGCTAATGAAAGAGATCAACTTGGTGTACTTACCCCTGGCCAGTGCTAGCTGTATTACCTAATGGTTCCTAGTCCAAAGGCGAGAGCAGGTAAGACATTTGGTTCAGCAAGGGTTCATCGGCAAACTGTAACTATTAATATTAGGAAATAAGACACACGTGAAGTAACCCAAATAATCATCTATTCACTTGTTCTAACTGATCCAATATTACTTCATTCTTTTTTTTTTCTTATTCAAAACTAATTGACAATACTCTAATGTAATCCAAATGCATGCAGCTGGTTCAACATATGCTAAAATTTAAACAAATAAGTACACATGTAACACAAATGGCGGACAATATATAATTAACACAAATATCCTCTTTTTTGAACGACACTCTACCTTGGAAAACGTACCATTAGCATATTATCCCACAGGCATAACCCTGGTTGTTGATCTAATACCTCGAGTTGTCTCGGGAACATAGGAAGGTGGAGAAACAAGAAGTGATATTCATTTTCATCGTCATACTCTTTCCTAGATCCAACCTCTCAAATGGAATTCAATTCCCAACAGTCAACGCACAAGATGACACTAAAGAGTGTATCGTGGGTTGTAAGTAACGCATCCAAGAGTGTAAAAATCCAAAACAAAGATCCTCCAAAATAACGTGACATAAAGTGTGAAAGATCGATTAAAATTCAAATACGTTGAGATAAAGTACAGGTCAAAATGTACTAATACAAAACTAACGAAAGAATACAAAAAAAAGGGTACCTATGAAAGGTAATTAGTTTTAAGGTAAAAAACGTGATAATACTTACAGTGCTTGCACGTGTAGACCAAAGTGAATAACAATTTCCAGCACACTGTTGATTAACCGAATATAACAATCGGTATAATGGCTTTTCTGAAACAAATCCCAACTACTAAGCTGGTTAAGTATAGCATTCAAAATACTTTTAAAGTTTCAGAAATTTGCCTATTATTCCACTTTGTCTAAACTGTCTGAAGAGCTGATTTGAAAAGAGGAAGATGCTCTGTTGTTTTCAATTATAAAAGACTTTAATCTACAAAAACTAAATGATAGATAATCAACTACATAGGCGTGCAGAACTTAACAAAGTAACGCTCGAAGATCTGTAAATATGGTTTTAAGAATCACACAAGCATGTACCCTTAGAAAACAATATATATCAATGAAGAATTTAATGGAATAAACCTCAAAAGACTAAACAAATATATAAATCTATCTGAAAATGTAAGTAACTTTGTGAAACAGTACGTCCCTGTTAAGAATATTCAAATGATGAGGCAGGAACAAAACTGCGCATGTTTGGCTGTCTGATAAATCGACATAAACCTTTACTAATATCAAAACATTCCTTGAAATTGAATTACTATAGACGTAAACAATAATTGGATAATTAAGAAGCTTATAGTCCATTCCAAATAAGAATAAAGTAGATGACCTTGTACGCAAGGTGGATTTACACAGCAAGTTAATTATAATTTCTATATATACATACAGAATAATTATTAATTCTATATTTGAGTGATTATAAATCTTGACTAGCCTGAATTAATTTCCATAACCCTTTTTTATTGGAAATTTGAAAATGGCGCATTATATATATTTTAAATACAAATTTTTAAAATTAAGCTGTGTAAATCAGCATCATGTTTTAACCAATCAAATCGAAGGCTAAACTTTCCCTATACCTTTCATCGCTTTATACTTAGCTGGAATGGACTATAGAATTAATTCAAAATTATACCTATTCTAAATCGTGAGTATATAATTAAACCATTCAACACTTAATCACTGGAATCTTTTTAGATCTTCCAATGCCTTTCAAAATTACAAACAATTCACAATTTTATACATCAAAACACGAACATATATTTGTACAATAGAAACAACGCTTGAATAACAACTTTAAGAATTTAAACTATTTAATTATAACGAAAACCTTCTACGAAGAATTTCTGTAACCAACATATTTGTCAATGTTAGCACATCTGTACAATTTAGAAGAGAAAGTATATCCTTTTAATGATTAGTAAAATATTTACAAAACAATCTTATTAAGAATTAACTATTAAATAAATGAAATAATGATCTCTACCCAAATGTAATATTTATTAATGAATGTAAACCTACACCTTGACGATTATAGGCAACCATACTATCATCCCAAAATACTGATTACATATACTAGCTTAGTGACAGCATAACATGCGAAAACGGGCTGTCACAGACTGTTTAAATAATTGTACAATTAACTTTTTGTATTTAGTTCGTTCAACACGAGCGTCTACACATTGATCAAGCTCCGACGTTGCTCCGACGTTTGTGCTGTAAATATTAAGAATAATTAACATAATAACTAAAAATCCGCCCTCTAAATAAGCATCATAGAAACAATAATATCATCATTCATGATTTTCCCATAAATAAGTGCAAATGTTATAGGGTTGATAATCAACAGTTGTAGGCTATTTTGACGGTCTGTCTTAATTTTACAAAAATTACAACGTTGTAGCTTGAGCAATGTGTAGACGCTCGTCTTTCAACATGATCATGTAGACGATCAATTGCTAATTTTTCAAAAACGTGTCCTGTAAAATTTAGTATATTATTAACAGAAGATATGTGGTATTAAATGAAAATATCCTAATGAATATTCAACGAAGTCCACGCAAAGTAGATGATTGTTGAAATATCTATTTGCATTTACAAGCAATTAATGTCGTTACTCTAAATCACCCATGATTGACTTGACTTAATAAGATCTATGTAGGTCTCGTCTTTAAACACTATCATTTTCTTTGACTTTTGCAACAAAACAAAGTAATTTAGAAATACATAACACAGTCACATATTAAGGCACGGTTGTTGGCTTGTAATTTATGTAGTTATTTTTCATTCTGTAAAGGTACCGTGAAAGTTCATATGGCTTCACATAGCAACGAACGTCCATTCGCATGCAATTTATGTAACTACTGTGTATCTTGTAAAAGTCACTTGAAAATACATATACGATCCCATGCTTACGAACGTTCATTGGCATGTAATTTGTATGATTATAACGCTTCACAAATAAGTACTCTAAAAAAACGTATACTATCACATACCAACGAACGTCTATTTCGATGCTATTTGTGTGATTACTCCGGATCACGAAAATGTGTTTTAAAAACACACATACGAACGCATTCTGACGAACGTCCATATCCATGCAATTTGTGTAATTATGCCGCATCACGGAGAGACTATTTAAAAGCACATATACGAACGCATACTAACGAACGTCCATTTACGTGCAATTTATGTGATTATACAGCTTCACAAAGAAGTGGTTTACTGACCCATATGCAGTCACATACTAACAAACGTCCATTTGCATGCAATTTGTGTAACTACAAAACATCACAAAAAAGTCATTTACGAAGGCATTTGAAGTCGCATACTAACGAACGTCCATTGGCATGCAGCTTGTGTGATTATTTCGCAAGACACAAAAGTAGCTTACAAAGACATTTGCAGACGCATATGAAAGAACGTCCATTTCCATGCAACTTGTGTAACTATTCTGCAACTCTAAAATGTGATTTAAAAGCACATATGCGAATACATACTAACGAACGTCCGTACGAATGCAATTTGTGTAATTATGTCGCCTCACGAAAAGTAATTTACAAGAACATTTACAGTCGCATACTAATGAACGTCCATTCGCATGCAATTTGTGTAATTATGCTGCCTCACGAAAGCGTCATTTAAAAAGGCATATACAGTCACATATTAACAAATATACATTTGTTTGAAGTTTGTGATTATTTGGCATTTAAAGGCATATGTGTGACCCATACTAACAAGCGTATATTTGCATGCAATTTCTGTGATTATTTCGCAACAGGAAAAAGTAGCGTACACGTACATTTAGAAAGGGCGTTTGTCTTCAATTTATATAAGAATTTTACAATATATTTGGTATTCTTGTATAATTTAAATTAGCTTCTTGGCATTCTATTTTACTTTATTTATTTCAAACATTTTATGTATTATTTAGAGGTTTTATTTATTAACTCGCTTTATTCACATTATTTATTATATTGACTTCACCTACTTATTTTGTTATTCTACTATATATATCCATTGGTTTAATACAATTATTTTATCAATTTTAACTTTTATTCATCTCTTATTTATATTGTGATGTTTAATCCACATTCATTTATACGTATATGATCTTAGTTTTATGTAAGTTACCTTAAATGCTTAAAATATTATAAAATTGAGATGGCTTTTAATAATCCAGGGTTGTAAAGAATGTAAAATGGTCCTTAAATTAAGTTATTCTCGAAAGAAATAAATATCTTTGAGGGAAAGTAGAATGTATTACTACAGTTCAATTACCGACAGTACACGACACGCTTCTCGGGACACAATTATTTTTGGAAATTTCAAGGTTAACTTTGACGTTTTAGATGAAACTTATATTTAAATTATCCGTTGAAACTGAACTATCTATAATAGCTTCTTTTAATTTGAAAGGTATCGGAATCTAACTGCTAAAATGCCTCTTCCACTTATATTTTATAGATCTGAACATAAAATAAAACATATATTTTTCGCATAAATATTATAATTATAAAGCGTCACCGCACCGCGCCATATAGGTTTTGAATTTCATTTTTATTTTTTAACTTTGCATAGAACTATTAGAATTAGGATTAGATAATTAGTTTTGCTAATAAGTATTATGAAAGAGGAAATTATTTGTGAAGAGTACAAAGATTAACATTTATACGTCAAACGTGACCTTCAAACAGCCAAAAATAATTATGTCCCGAGACGCGTGTCAGTACACGGTGTTAGTTGAGTTAGGTTGTACTTTCGCTGATCTAGTGGTGCGTTGGAAAACAATAATGATTCTTGTTATTTCAATCATAGTACACAAACGGATATGTAACATGGTGTCAGATGCACATAACACTTACTTTATAATGGAAACTAATATACCTAACTTGAGCATTAAGTTTTAGGCAACCAGCTATACAACTGAAGTATGTAGTTTAAACACTGCATTAAAGTAGCGCTGCAATCTTCGTAAACGATCGTCTCGTTCCGTTGGCAATTCGTATTGTAATTGTAGTAGGTGACGCCAAGATACTTAAAGATTTTTTAAAATTAAATTTAACTACTATAGTATTATTTTTCAATTTTGTGCTGTTATCATTAGATTAGTCGTTTATTTTCAGAAATGGAAACTTATAGAGTTCGAAATAAAAAAAATGTGTTGTGTTAGGATGCAATGACACCGAGAGTAAAAGACATTATTTCCCTAAAAATGACGAAGAACTGTTTAGGTTATGGATTAGCAATGTAAACAACCCCTTGTTACTTAATAAAACATTTAGCCAGATCTGCAGTAGTTATGTTGTATGTAATGAACATTTTTCAAAAGAATTTCAGAACTAGAAGCAGTGGTGTATATTTTTACAAATTTCCACTTTAGCTTCTTTTATCTGTCAATTTAATTTAAATTAGGTAACTGTAAATACACACACGCCACTCACTTGCAGTGTTTAAACTCCGAACTTCAGTGTATTGTTGGTTGCATAAAACTTAATGCTAGATTTTAACATGGCAGTTACCATTATAAAGTAGGTGTTATGTGGTCAGATGTCGACAAAGTTAGTGGTTTTGAAAGTGGCAATAACCGTTTTCTGAAATAAACTAATTTTGGTCAGAAAAATTGCAAAATAAAATTTGAGGTTAGAAAATCACGCAAAGCTACTTAAATATGATTTAAAATTACCATCCTCATTAGTATATTACCAGAATTTGGCCATCAATTATGAGAAATTTAAATAAAAATTTGAGATGTACCTATTAGCAGCGGATTTACATAAAAAGTCAGATGAAACGAAGGTAGCTTTGTTCCCAACGCTTGTAGGTGAGGAAGCTATTGATGTGTTTAATACATTTAAATTTTTGTAAGCAAACAAGATGGATTACAAACAAGTAGTAGGGGGCTTTGACAAATACTGTGAGCGTAGAATCAATGTGATCTATAATATCATGCACTCAAGGCAAAGGCGAAAGCTTTGATAATTTCTTAAAAGACTTAAAAATAATTGTCAATCATTGCAATTTTGAAACGCAAGAAAATTCTTTAAAATATATTTCATTCGTCGAATCAAGGCTATGACGTCAAAAATAGTAATCCAGGCAGACAAATTCTAAATGCCAATTCGTATGAAAAGATATAGTACGTTGACATTACATTTTAGAGCATTCTGGTTTTTAAGATTGGTATTACAATGCACTGTTGCCAAGCCTGGTCTGATCATCTCATATACTTTCATTAACTGCAGTAATATTTTTATTTAACCAACCACTGTGAGAATATATTGGTGTTGCCGTATTGCTAAAAACAGAATCAGTTTTTTAATAGCTTTAACTTAATTCAAAACTGTTAACCTTGTAGGTGCTTTCACGTCGTCTTAATATTTTACGAACTTTTTTTAATGTAACTATAATTGATAACTCATTCTAATAATGAATTTCTTCACAAACTAATTGTTGTTGAACTGTGTAATGCATGTTTACTTAGTATGCTTTGCTACAGAACAACCTAGGGCGTGTTTAGTACATGATCGGAGTCTCTAAAAACGTGCATATACACCGTAGCAATAATTAGTTGTGTATTTAAATGAAAAACACACTTTCAACATTTGGCAATGTATTCGACAGCTGACATATCACGTCATGGCCTTGATTTGCCAGATCAAGTATAAAAGATAGAATTGTACTTGGAGTTAGAGACCTAAGTCTTCAGGAAAAACTATTAAGTAAAGATTTAGATTTAACAAATGCAGAAGAAATGTGTAGGTTTTCAGAAGCCACAAAGTTACAAGCAAAAGTACTCCAGGGTCAGGGACAAGAGGTTGATTCAGTAACAAAGGAAAGAGTAGCAATCAGCAAACAAAGTGGGGAAATCTATGAAAACAAGAATCGTATAGAAGATTTTTGACTGTTTTAGATGTTGCAAAAATCATTCAAGAGGGCAACGTTTTGCCTTAGAAAACAGTGCAATAGTTGTGAAGGACTACGGCACTTTTTAGCAAGATGTCAAAGATTTAAAAATCAGTATTGTCAAGCTGATGGTAGTTACAAAAATCAGATTAGAAGGTAAATAGTGCATGGGTTAGCTAGCAATAATAATAATGAGTTGGTGATTGACGACTTTGAAGTAAGTAAAATAAATACGTTACACGATAAAAATAGAGAACAATAGTGGGTTGAAATAGTATTAATTGCAAATGAATTTTAAAAAATAAAGTTAGATTGCGGAGCTCAATGTAATGTGTTACCAATTGATTGTATACAAATGTTAAAGAACGAACATGAGATACAGAGTAGTCATTAATCACCGGTGTCCTATGGGAATCATAATCTTGATGTAATGAGAGGTATAATTTTAAGTTGCTTAGTAAGAGGCAAAGAATATCTCATACAATTTGTAGTTGTAAATAATTAAGATAAACTATTGTTTGGAATAAATGCTTGCAAGCGGTTAAATTTGATAAGAAGAGTGGATAAAGTAGTCTTAAACATAGGAAAAATTGATCAAAACAACTTTATTAATGATAAACTAGATGTTTATGAAAGCACAGGTAAAACTCCGATTATATATAAAATTATTTTAAAAAGTAATTATTATCCAGCTGCTAGCAATTGCAGGTCATCAGATGCAGTCAAGTCTAAATTAAAAGTGACTAAATAATTTGGTGCAAAGAGACATTAAGAGGAGGCTGATAAACCTTCAGAGGAGGTGAATAACGTTGTCTGTGTGGAAAAAGGAGATGGAAGTTTAAGAGTATGTTTAAATTCCTTACATCTTGATAAAAACTTATGTGCGGACAGATATCCTATTTCCACATCAGAAGAGATTGAAAGAAAACTTCAGTGTAAGAGTTTTTTTTTCAGTATTTGAAAGATGGCTTTTATCAAGTTCCATTAGATAAAGAAAGTAGCAAAATTTGTACTTTCATAACACCGTTTAGTAAGTATAGGTTTAAATGACTTCTATTTGGTTCAGCTTCTACTCCAGAAGTATTTTAAAGAATCAGTGAAAAAATGTTTTGTGATTTAAAAGCGTAAATTTAGTTTTATGACATAACTGTGGTGGATGTTGATGAAGAAGAGCATTATGAGATCTTACAGAGTGTGCTAGCGAGAGCAAGACAGTATTATTGTAAGTTTAATGGTAAAAAGTTGCAGTATAAAATTAGTGAAGTAAAGTATTTAGGAAAGTGTATTCTAAAGAGGGCGAAGAGCCTGATAGTAGTTACATAAAAGCAATTTTGGCGATGGAAACACTTCAAAATAAAAAGGAATAATTAAGAGGATTGGGAATGGCAAATAATTTGATTAAATATATACCAAATTTAGCAAATATTGTACTACCATTAAGAGCAATGTAGAATATGTATGGACCAGTGAACAGAATGAGGCATTTAAAATATTAAAAAGCATGATTAGTAGAGTCTCATTTTAAAATTTTTTTGACAGTAGCTTACCAGTGGTGATACAAGCGGACGCAAGTCAGAGTGGTATGGATGGGTGTTTAATGCAAGAAGGAAAACCTATTGCTTTTTATTCAAGAAGTCTAACAGAGGGCGAGAGCAAGTTTGTACAAATTGAGAAAGAATATTTGGCTGTGTTTTTATCTGTTAAAGTTTCATCAGCTCGTTTATGGGCAGAATAAATTAATAATTCACTGAGCCGATAAGCCGCTAGTAAGAATTCAACAAAAGGACATTGGAAAGATTAGTTCGAGGTTACAAAGGATGAGACTTAAAGTTTTAAAATACAATTTTCGTGTTGAATTTTTATCTGGTAGGTGGCAAAATGTTTATAGCTAATGTGTTGAGCCGTTCTTTTATTAAAACTAATGTAAAAGAGGATATTGATTTTACAGAAGTTGAACATTCTCTTGAATTAGAACTTCCTATCACATCCAATCAATCGTTTGCAAGACATTAAAGACAAAACTAATAATTCAGATTTTAGATTGTTACGTTCATTTTCGTCGGTAAGACCGTTTCCGTTTATATTATTATTCATTCTCTTCGAATCCGTTTTTACTCTTTCATATGCCGACAACATCCTGTTTACAATAAGTACGCTTCCTACTGATTTTCATTTTAAACTTATTTATTTCGAAACGTAAAGTTTATGCTAATATTCATAGTCAATACCTTGTTTTAGGTATCCATTAACTTGTTATACATTACGACCACGTATAATTGATTATTATGTAATTTCCATCTAAAGACTCGTTGAAATGAGGTATTGAACTATCCGATAAGACCGTGTCTTCAAGTTTCCTAATCACGTTTTGATAACAACAGTAGTACTTGGAGCTCTGGTTATTTAGTTAAATAAATTGATATTCACTTTCTCTTCCTTATACTCGACGAAAACAGTCGTTATATTTTTGTTGTTTCCATTTTTTTCGAGGGAATTTCGCGCACGCAATACAGCGTGGTAAGTAATGATGGTTTTACAAACCTATACTCTTCGGCGATAATAAATTAATTCACCTATAACCATTCTAGCTTTTTCCGGTGGATAGGACTACCTGCTACCTTGGACCTAATTAATGAGGCGATTGCCGCCCTTTCTTAAATGGCACAAATTGCGTGGTCCAAGGCCTTGCTGCTCCGCTGCGGTCCTAAGGAGGGTGTGATAGGTCCAACATATACGACACGTGGGTGAGTGCCGCTATTTCTTTGTATGGGCTCTATGAACTGGTTGAACTAGTATATTTCAGTTTTGTTGGATGATTACACCTTGTGGTTTTAAAATAATTATCATCTGTACGTGGGATGACACTAATTATTAGTATTGTAGTTATTGTAACGATATTATATGCTTAATTTTAGATTTAAGATGACGATTTGGAGCTATTGATTTTAGGGTTGTAATTTCTCTTTTTTATTTTTCTTCGTTAATTAATATGGGGGTAGGTACCTAAAAACGGCAGCTCGCCATGTTAAGAATTGATTTTTTTGGTTCCTCTGATAGATGCATATTACGATTATTAATAATTTTTGTTTTCATTTGTTTTTAGTTCTACTGCTCTTGAATAACATGTTTTTTAATTAGAGTTTTTTTAATTATTGTTGTTGAGCGATGAATGAGTGTGTGTATTTGTATTTCTGGCCTTCCGTAAATTTTGTATGTATAATACCCCGCCCACTCACCGATTGAGCCCGGTCCTTCATTCTTTTTTTTTTGTTTGTTTTTTAACTACGTCGCTGTACGTAGCATAAATTTCGACGCCCTGACGTGGGGCTACGAGTTTGTTTTGGGTATTTTTTGGCTCCGATTTTGTTTGATTAACTTTTGCTCCGATTTTGTTTCGTGTAACTTTGGCCCCGATTTTGTCTTGGGTAATGTTTGCTCCGAGTTTGGTTTTCGTTAATTTGTGTTCCGATTTGGTTTTGCTTAATTTCGGTCCCAATTTTTGCTAATACTGCCTAATTTCCAACATTAACCGCATTTCTCGCCCTGATGCTACTTATTTTTTTTTCCTTGACGTTCGGATTGTTATTTATTTTTTTTTTCGGCTCCTTGTGTTCCTCACATCAGGATCGGTTTTCTTTATTTCTTGTGTGGGTTCGATCTTCTTAGATTTTAGTTTGGTTTTCGTCAGTGATTGCTAAATATCCTTGGTTGGCTCATTTCAGATTATTGGACTTGTGTTTTCGCCAATAATCCTAGTTGAAAACGCTGGCGCCCTATCCTACTTTCTATTTTGTTGTTTCGATCCTATTGGTGTCGGATATGTTTTAGATTGTCCTGTATTCGCAATAATTTTTTTTAAGCTTCTATCGAGTTACGGTTAGCCGTTATATAGTTACTCTCTCCCAATTTCTTTTTTATTCTGAATCAAAATGACTAATCATAGGTTGGTGGTGTTTAATATGATCTGTAAGAGACGGTAGAAGTCATCCAAAAGCATTACTATTTCGTGTGTATGACGGGTCTGTTTGGGAACTATGGCTCTTTTAGTGAAGATGTTTGATTGTCCGTTTTGATTCGTAACCTGGATTCATTTTATAGAACCCATTTGCCCACCGCCCGTTAGCTACAAGAGTTAAAGGACCAATGTCTGAAGTTGGAACCGGCGAAGATTCTGGCCGATAATTCTGTATCACCTAATCACGACCAACATACTGTTACTGCTGAACCGGAATCAGCACCTGGGGGCCAATTCTTGACCGTTCGCAAACGTCAAGGTTACACGCTTACTAGCGAACGAAACCAAATCTTATTCTTGGTCAGTCGTTGATAAGCGAACTCGCTATTTTCTATTCGTTACACAGCGAGCGGGCTTTATAAGCTGTTACAGATGGTAACTTTTAGAATTAATGTTGTGTAATGTAATCATTGTCATTGTTTGACGTTTGAAAAATATGGACAATTTGTTTAACGCAAACGTAATGTTAATTGAACATCTAGAATTGGCAGAAAGAAATGTAGATACCTATAGAATTCCGCGAAATCCATTCTTAAGTGTGAATGATAATGCATTCCTTAAGAAATTCTGCTACCAAAAGAGTCAGTTACTTACTTATCTGATGTTTTGGAGACGTATATGATCCGCTAATTAATTCCGGCTTCTTTGATAAATAGTCTACCATCATTTTCCTTTAACGTTCTAAAATTTTTTGGCCACGGGTCTCCTTTCTATGCATTATTGTTTCAAAATTCAAGAAGAATAAAATCGTGAACTTAATGTCAACTCGCTATTAACGTCAAATGTTGTATGCGAAACACAAAATTATAAAAAATGTTCCTCATCTGCGGTGTTGCAATATTTCTTAATCGCTTACTTTAATGTGTTGCGAATGCTTCAACGAATACCCGTCAAGAATATGTTCCTAATAAAATCGTCGCTAAACAGCATTCGCTACGTAGCGAATACGCATCTTAATGAAGGATGTCAAGAATTGGCCTGCTGGTATAGTGCCTAAGTCAGTCGCTACTCTTTTTTCGGCTTCCCACCAAGACCTCCCAGTGTAGGAGTGGAATTTGAAATTTTCTGGTGTCCCAAACACTCTTACCGCACATGATTTTTTAGGATAGGTCGAAAAACTCCGTCGAACTCAACATGTGTCATAATTGCAGTTATTTAAGTCTGCAGTGGACTTGTTCGAGGCTAAAGCGATACCTTGGTATCGTGGTAATCGGCATTGGTTTTCTGACTGGAAGTCGCTGTCTAATTTACTGATTCAACATTTTGAATCCCCGGATTTGGCTTGTAAGTTTGCTACTATTGAGGAAGATACTTTTGCTTCACATGACCGAGTTGTTAAGATTTGTCCTACGCCTACGGATAGATCCGATACTTCTTCCGTTCTTTCTACCGTTCTTTCTAGTTCTGCTTCTACTCGCCAGGTCATATGCTTTAATTGTGACAAACCTGGTCATGCTTCGACACGTTGTACTCGTCCTCAAGTAATCCTTTTCCATGGTTGCGGACATAAGGGAGTTTCTCGCCGCAACTGTCCAAACTGTCATCCTATTACTAACAGGTCTTCAAATAATACTTCAACTTCTGTTTTCAGCTCTAGGAACCAAATTTCTTTTACTTTTAATTGTACGTTCTTTTCTGTACATCATCTTCCAAAATTATTTTATATGTATGTTTCATTGACTTCCATTTGGTCTCACATTAAACCCATCTAATATTTTTATATGTTTGATCTGAGATTGTTTTAATTTTCTTAATCTATACCAATTTTTTTATAAAATTTTCTAACTCTGTCATTGCTTTTGCACAAGTAAAAGAAAATAGTACACATTTTCCTTCGTCGAAATCTTTTCACAACTACTATCGAGAGCGTTTTCCGGATTTTTATTTACCTTGTTTTGCTTATTGTTTTCGCAAGCAGTAATAGCAATAAATTCCGAATTAAAACTACCTGCAAAAGTACCTACCTCCCTACCTGTATTATTATAAGTATAAAAATTCCTTCACCTGATAAACGTTTGTATTCTTACAAATGCTGTAGTACAGCTACTTCATTCACATTACTGAAACTGCATTTAGAGGAGCTGTAAAATAATTCTTCCTCCATGCGCAGTAAATAATTATGTTTACCTACAAAAATGATAGCTGCTTTTGCTCGTTGCTTCATACTCTGCAAACACCACCTCTGTACACCGAGCAAAAGCAGTGTAGTCGATTAGCTCCTAGTTAGTATTTTACGAACGTTTCAGAGCGTGCTCTCTGTGTTCGATCTTTCATTTAAAAACGCATACTACATAATAAGGTGTACATAGAGCAAACAGCATACATAAAAGGACAGAGCTAATATTCACAAGGGAGCAGAGTGAAAAGCGACTTTATGGCCATCTATAAATAACATGACAAGATATTTTTTTTGAATTGGTTCGCAATATATGAATAAAGCACACGTTTTCCATCCAGGCTGAGTCTGTCTCACTTGATGGGAACGTTTAGTATACGAGCATGTGGTAGTCTATGATTAGGAGAAAACTGCTGTAAATGTACAAATTTTATTGCGGCACTGAAAGCGATCAAAACAGTAACGTTTTCCTTTTCCTTTCCAGTTTCAATACTGTACACTTTTTCATAATCCACGATTATCACACAAATTGCATAAAAATGGACGCTCCTTAGTATGCCACATCAAGCTGTACTCTAGAGTACTTTTTCGTGATGCAGTATAATCACACAAACTGCATGCGAATAGACGTTTGTTAGTATGCATTTGTATATTACTTCTTAAGTTACTTGTTCCTGATGCAGAATAATCACACAAGTTGCATCAAAATCAAAGTTCTTTAGTATGAGACAGCAAATGGTTTTCGAGAGTGCTTTTCCTTGATCGGGAATAACCGCAGAAATTGTACACGCATATGTTCTTAAGTAACTCTTTTCTGCTATAGAATAACCAAACAAATCGCATGGTATTGGACATTCATTAATAGGCAATGTCAAACGGTCTTTTAAAGTACCTTCTTGTGGTGTGGAGTAATCACACGAATTGCATTCGAATAGATGCTCATTTATCATGTTTTTGTATATGTCTTGGTAAAACACTTTTTCGTGATGCATGATAATCACACAAACCGCATGAAAATGGACATTCCTTAGTATGCTTCAGCAAACGGTATGTAGAGTACTTTTTTCATAATGCAAAATAATTACACAAATTCCATTCGAAAGGACGTTCCGTGGTATGCGACAACAAATGTTGTTTTAGAGTATTTTTCTGTGATATGAAATAAAAACGAAATTGCATGCGAATGGAGATTCGGTAGCATGCGTTTGTATGTCTCTAAGCTACTTTTTGCTGATAAGAATATTTACATAAATTGTATGCAAATGGACATTCGTTAGTATGCGCTTGTCTATGTGTTTTTAAGTAACTTTTCTGATGTAAAATAATTTTACAAACTGTATGAAAATGAATGTTATGCGTTTGTACGTGTGTTTTTAAGTAACTTTTTTTGGATACAGAATAGTCATATAAATGACATAAAAATAGACCTTCCGTAATATGCGACAACAATCGTCGTTTTATATTATTTTTCTGTGATGTGGAATAATTACACAAATTGCATGCAAACGAACGTTTGTTAGTACGCGTTTATATAAGTATTTGTAAATTACTTTTTGCTGAAATAGTAGCACAATTGTACGCGAATAAACGTTCGTTAGTATGCGTTCGTATGTGTTTTGAGGCTGCTTTTCCTGTTGCCGAATGATTACACAAATTGCACTGCAATGGACATTCGTTAGTATGCAAATGCATATGTCTCTGTAATAAATTTCTTTGTGATGTGGTATCATTACATAAGTTGCACAGGAATGGCCTGTCGTGAATATGAGTTTGAATATGTCTTTTCCGTGATGCAGAATAACTACACAACTTGCATGAAAATAGACGTTCCATAGTATGAGAAAACAAATGGTTTTTAGAGTACTTCGTTGTGATGCTGTATAATCACACAAACTGCATGCGATTGGACGTTACCTAGTATGTGATCAACATTTGTTAGTATGCGATTATAAATAATCTTTCATGTTACTTTTTAATATTGCAGAATAATCATTGAAATTGCAAGCGAATGGACTTCGTTAGTATTCAACTGAAAATGTCTTATTAGATTACTTGCATAGGATGCGATATAATCATACAAGTTGCAAGTAAATTGACTTTTGTTAGCATGCGATTATTGATATCTTAGTAATTTATTTTTAAATAATGCTGTGTTATCGCAGAAATGGTACGTAAATGGATGTTCCTTAGTATGCAATAACAAATAGCTTTTAGTCTACTGCTTCCTGACGTGGAATAATCACACAATTTGCATGGGAATGAACGTTCGTTATTATGTGAAAACACAGTTCTTAATGAAACTCAAACAGACTTGTAGAATATATAAGAAATTGCATGCCAATGAAGTTTCTTAATATGTGACCGTTATTATAACGGCGTTATAGGTATCCGTAATTTACTTTTTGTGGTGCAAAAACCGCACCAAAAAAGCCTTTACAGACAAGACCACTGTTTTATCTTCCTCATATTTAATAAAAATACACTTACTAGTTCAAACATTAATATATATATATATATATATATATATATATATATATATATATATATATATATATATATTCTTATGCTCACCTCCTCTTTTTTATATGATATTTATTTTAAACTATGGTTTATTTATTTACAATTTTTATATACTTGACTGTGTGAAAATTTTGACTCATATATTTCGTGCTTTAACTAAGTTTGGTTGGTCTACAAAACAAAACTATATGAATATGCCTCGACTATTGCAACTAGCCTTCTCAGGGTATCCACACCTACCTACCGTGGGTTCAGTGATAGGTAGATGGTCACTACACCAACCAAACTGCACTACCTTTATTTTAGTACTTGTAACCTTATATTTGTAGATGCCAAATTTTTAATAAGCAGAACCACGTAGCCTTGTGCCAAATCAATTACTCTTACCAATTTGACTTTGACGTATCAAAAACACAGTACTCACCCGATTTACGCGTCGCTGTAAGGCCTCTCTGAACTCTGGCTCAAAATCTCAATCACCGGATGGGTCTTCACACTGCGTTGCACTATCGCTATGGCTCCTCTGCTTTCCAGACACCATTTTTTGCTATACTTAATTTTGATATTCACCCAAATCTATAAATAATGACCAAATTTAGAATTTTGAATACCTTGCAATTTTAATTCCCCCGCGCTAATTTTCCTATATTTATGCCTTCTTTCCGTATAATACTCCTGCTAATCCAACGCTATCCTTTTTTTAATCTGCTCGTTCCAATTCTATGCTCCTTTCTGGTTTCCACTCAATACCAATCTATCCGCAATGCACTATCCAAATCACTCCAAGTAGTTTCTCCTTCAGTCTAATAAATCCAATCCAATTCCTTTCTGCCTTAATCCAACTCGTTCCATACATCCACTATTAATTCCGCCCGTTTCAATGTCGCTCCAATTCACTCTTACAACTTTCCACCCGTCTTTACTATTATTATTATTCCACTCACTTATCTATACTCTTCTTTGTTTCAATTAAAGACTTGAACTTTTCAAAATAATTTATTTACTCTTTTTAATATTCAAATTAGCGCAGTATACAAAAAACACGTCTTGTTACAAAAATATTTTAATCGAACTCTGTTTATTTATGTTTACCTAGGTGATACCACCTTTTAAATTATGCCTACTCTTTATACATTTTACAAATACCCCATCCAATTAAATCGTCCCAACTAGTTTGTGTCACTAATACCTATAATTCATCTTTTACACTTTACAATTTTATATTTAAATGTTCAATCATTGGTTCATATGACCGCGTCATCCTTCAATCAGCTTTGACAATATTTTCACTTATAATTTTGATACTACAAGTTTGTCCAAAGGTTGATTCTACTAAATAAGTGCTGAAATGTTTCACATATAAATCTGGTTCTGTGTGGTGAATAGTGGAACTTCTACAGACGCATCCGGTTTTTCGATCAGCAAATGTACATTCTTTGGCTTATTAACGTACAGCTTAGTATAAATCCTTGAATACTGTGCTTTCTCACGTCATCAAGTCATTGTTTTACGTCTTGGCACTTCTACTTTGACTAATATACTTCAAATACTTCACCATTTGTAAAGTACGGCAAACACAAAATTTTCAGTTACGTGATCTGATATTTGGCTTTATTTGGCATATACACAACCTTCAAACAAAATAATCTTTATACCCTTTTAGCTATCACTAACACTTCAATATATATATATATATATATATATATATATATATATATATACATATTGATATGATAACGCCGTACTCGGAGTAACAAACGTTCTTCTTAACGCCACCGCTCTGTGTTCTCTCAATTTAATCTTTTACTTTTATTATTATGCCACGGCTAGCCCTTTTTAATTTACACAGAGTGCACAACGTTACGATGATCAATTTTCTTTTTCACCCCTTTATGATTACCTGTTTGTATTGATAAACGAAGTTAATCAACATTCCTATAATGAAAGAAAATAATATTTACAATTTTAGAAATTTTTTTTATACACTCTTCAATCAATTAATATCATATGGATTATTTATCCCAAAATGTATATACTTTTGATTCAATATAAAGTCACCAAAAACAACACCTTTTTACAAAAAATCAGGAACGTTCGAGACCTTTCATGATTTATTACGTAAGTTTAATGTATGCAATGTTTCTTGTTGACTTCTTTACAAGTTTTGGATAAATTGAATAAATTCAGTATTAAAATTTAAATTGAAAAATATCTTAAAATTAAGTAGATCTGACCTGTGATATGTTGTTTCGTGTTGTGGATTAACACCCCTTGTTGTCTTCAATCGAATACCAATGTTCTGCTTAGTTGAACCAATATTTGAGTACAGTTACCTCTTGTTTTCCAAAAATCACTTCGTTCTTTATTTTATATTCCTCTGCATATGCTTTGAATCTCTTCCCTTAAATACTTTTGACGCAGATTAGAATTCCTTTCGACGCAGATTAGAATTGTACCAGAATTGTACTATAAGCCAATTAGAATTGTAATTATTTCCGACGCGGATTAGAATCCAATTAGAATCCGATTAGAATTAGAAGCCCTATATGATTATTAATATTTAGTTTAAATAAATTACCCAATTTCTACTCACGTTTTCTAGTTAAAAATGACGTGGCCTCGACGTGCTTTAAGTGGTATTGTCACCGATGGGTGTTAAAAGCTGTTTTCTGATGCAACTCCTTTGTATTTCTGTGTCGTCTTGTTTATTTGCGATTTTTGCTTGCCTTAACATTTGTTATTGCGGCCAGACTTTCAACTTACTTCTATGTTTTGTATAGATAATGCTTTTGGATAATTATACAAAAATAAATGATGTAACTTTAGTACTATTTTCGTTTATGTATTTATTTGTTTGAAAGTGCGTTTCTTATCAAAGCGCATATCGTTTCTTCTTTATCACAAGCGTAATTGTATGAGAATTTATTAGGTTTTTGTCTTATTTTCTGTGTATTTTATTTTATAAACTTGTTAAACATTCTCAACGTAGTTTAAATACATGTACAATTATTTCTTTGCTGAATACTATTGTTGAAAGATATGCTCACTTGCATTGATTAATTTTAATTACGGTCTATATACAGGGTGTTAAATGCTTGCTATTTGCATAATGTACGAATTACTAATTTTTCTGCTAAATAAATGCAGTTTTCTTATTCCTATTGTTATCTACTGTTACTACACGACCCTTACTACTCAATACACCTCTAAACAACCCCTTATCACAGCATTATATATATATATATATATATATATATATATATCTATTAACATTATTACATCGTACTCGTTCTAGATTAACCACGTTCACGTGTGGCGTTGTCTAACCTACATACGAATATACCTCTTTTTTTAACTATCGTTAAACTACTAACTAAACTACCTACTAATACTATTACTCTATTTGTAAAATACAAAAGCACTATTGTTTAGACTTTTAGATACACGTGTGCTTCTTGTCATCACTCGTGTATTAGGTAAGTCTTGAAATGCACTAATAGTAGCACCACACTCATTCTTACTACGACTAACATAATCATTTAATGAGCGGCTGGTTGCCACATATGTTTGACATTTGTAAACATTAGACCATAACCTAATTTGCGTAAATTCTTGAGTTTGAATTTAAAGTGTTTTTTCGTAAGTTTTAAGTCTTGCATTTAACCGTGCATTAGTTGGTTTAACAAGCCTGTTGCTTGTTTAGTTTTCTAATCAAAGTAGCGTAAACAGACACCCCAAAGAAGTTCACGGTTTAGACAGCTTTAATGTGGAATACGAGGGAAGACTTTATAATTATATATGTTGGGGAAACCCCTGCAGTAGTTCATTTATTGATAGTGCTTCGTTAAGACTTCATTTAAAGACTAATCATAATATAGAAAATGAAGCAGTTCAAATTGATTTCTTATGTTATAAAGGTAAGTAGATAATATTGTTATTATTATCCCTGACATCTGGAAAACATCTGTAATATATCCAGAATTCAGAAAAGAAGATATCCCTAATTAAAAACTATTGTCCAATTTCAATAATGCTGGCAAAATGTTGTTTACATTATTTTTGATTCCTTTCCGCAGGTTTCAAACCTCCCATCTGAATTTCAACATGGTTTTATAAAAGAGCGCTCCACATTTTATTACACAGTTTATTTCTTAATGCGTACATACCCAAACACATGTGATGTTATTTATTTTGACTTCACTAAAGCTTTTGAACTGCTTAATTATGATATTCATAAATTAAAGGAGTAAGGTACATTTCTCAGATAATTTGTTGAAATTCTTCAAGTCATATTTGGCAAATCATTCACAATCTGCTGTCGTGAACACACATATCTGTTAAGTAAAACAGCATGTAAAATAGCAAGTAAAAAAACAAGTAACCACTAAAACATTGCATGTGATTTTCCAATGCTCCGTCCGAAGGTACTACATTGGCCAAAAAGCGAGTTTTTTTACCTCGAAAATTTTGAATTTTTGCCGAATTCTTGCTGTTCCAAGCAAGGTAGGGATCTTTAACGTGCGTGACAACACTCACACACGGCACCTCCATTTTACCTCTCATCCGAACAAGGGTGTATTTTTGTGAAAAATCCTCGCATAACATTTTTCAAGCGGACCGTGTCGGGATTCGTACTCAGGACCTTGGGTGTAGTAGTCACACACATACCACTACACCACGGAGCCGCCTAACCACTAAAATAACTAACTACCATCATAGTATAACTGACAGCTATGAAAAAATCAAGAAAACAATTATTGCAATACAAATTAATTGGGATTTCGAGGAGCATTTGTGGAGGTCCAGAAACCGGTAGGATTTGAAGCAGGCAGACGGGGAACTTCACCCTGGCAGGCCAGAGATACACATTATACTTTAATTTTGTTTGTGCGATTTAGTACTATTGGTTTGTGAATTTATTAGTTAGAATCTGCAATTACAATTTTGTTTTGAGAAAATGAGGTGTAAAGGGTTAGTCAAAATTTGGTTGGGACGTACAATTTTTATGTAAAATAGCGAATTTCTGTGAGCGTTCAACGAAAGCGTATCGGGTAGAGTATAGTGTTTTTGCTGACTTGAGCTCATTAAAAAGTGTAAAAATAATATTCGTATAAAGTAATTAGGCATGCAGTTATTCGATTCTATTTTAAATTTCCATAAAAGGTTAATTTTTCCTTTGATTGTAAATTTTATTTAGTTCATTATACTTAGAATTAGAGATATTTCTCTTGTCTTATTCTAGATCTGGTTAATAGTGTTTTGAGAAGAGTGAGTACAAATTTCTGTTATAATCTCGTTGTGTCACTCTGTACAAATGTTATTGAGCTAGTCGAGTCATAAAAATGTGTTTGTGTTGATCTCGAATTAATCTAAGAAGTACAGAGAGGTGGCGCTCAGCAGGTAATTGATCGTGTGACAATGGAGACGGCGATATTGCTGCGCACTCTCTTTTCGAGCCCCAATGTTGGGTTGACATAAAAAAGCTTTAAACTGCTTGTAGAAATCATGCCCCACAAATTGGGCGTCATAAAAATGCTCTGTACTTTCGGGAACAAGTCGATTACTACGTGCCCCTAGCTATAAAACTCCACTAATTACCACCTAAATAGATTTTGAGTTCAGGCATTTGATTACGAGATGTTTTAGTTGAGTACCCTCTGAAGATGCTTTCCAAAACGATACCCCACGGCTAGCTCTGCTCATTGCTTCTTTAGGGATACTCATCACAGCTACCCATTTGCTCCACAACCGTTCCAAGTAATAAAAAAATAAAAAATAATTCGACGAACAAAAACATACAACCCTTTTTATTCGGACAAATAAATAATAAACTCACACAATCTCAATATTAACAAATTTTATCTAAGTTAAACATTTCATGATTCTACTTCATAGTAAAAATCATCAACTTAATAGACCCACGATTTTCTGCTCGTCTATATTTCATTGTGTTATAGTTAAGTAGATGGGCTTATCCCGGAATCTTAATTTACTTTCCCCTGGTCTATGGTGAGCTCAGTATAAACCTTTTTATATTTGTGGCGCAAAATTTTAGCACTGAAAAATTATACAAAGGACCCGTTTACCTCCTACATCTGTGAAATATTCATAAATATTATATACAAGTACTTACACCCACCTTTAGATTTCAAAAATGTCCTTTACATAGGTAAATAAAATTAATTTTTGGTTTATAAAGTTGTCACCAAATAAAACTCAAAATCACCAACAGTTTAAACACCTAAGCACCAGCACAACAGTTTCAAGAAAAATTCATTACCTGGAGAGTATTCTTCATCCAGATCACCACCTCTAAAGATGCTTTCCCCCATCGACTGCACAAGCTAGGATGATCTTCCGAAGAGTTGAAAACTAAGAAAGCGAACGCCGCCTCCAACCACGCTTTTATTAGCACAACCCCTCTTAAGTTGCACGTATTTTTGTTAAACATTCTCTAAAACTTGTCAACGACCACTCAATTCCAGAAACAAACGTGCACGAAAATACAACCGTCTTTTAAAACTTGGAAATTTTCAACACAAACACTCCATTACCGCGAAAAACTCTGTAAACTTGCCAACCGTTCTAATTTTCTTTAAAATCTTTACTCTCTCGTTACCCCCAAACAACTTCAATAACGTCTCTCATGTGCGCGTACATACTATTATTTCACTTCTGCTTTCATAATAACATCTCCTAGCTTTGTTTTAATACCCTACCTAAATTGTTTGCGTTATTTCTACATCTCTGGTATCTTTTCCTGCCCCATATCTTCTGTCTTTATTATAGTCCCTCTATTACTACATAATAACTACTGTCCGTCCTGTGTTGGTATTTTAATCAGTCTCC
Organism: Platerodrilus igneus; assembly: GCA_036346225.1. NCBI lineage: Eukaryota > Metazoa > Arthropoda > Insecta > Coleoptera > Lycidae > Platerodrilus > Platerodrilus igneus. Next base: position 14,254,576 of record JARFIW010000791.1, read on the forward strand.
ATGGTTAGAGTGTATAATTTGCAAACGATTGCATTAGGTTTATTTAATAAATCTAGTAGATTTATGTAAGTAGTTTTGCTAAACCCTCCTAATGAATTAATCTTTGCAAATACAGTACTTAATCGATGTTACTAGAATATTCATGTAAATGTTTGAGATTGAGACACATAAGAATTTAATCTGCAAACGATTGCATTAGGTTTAAAATGTTAATTTAGCAGATTTATGTAAATATCGTCATAATTAGCGGAGACAATTTGCAGATCCTGTGGTCCTGGGGAAGGATGCCGGGGCCCCGATGATCCAGATCAGCGTGCCGAAAGTGCGATCCAGCCCCCGGTAAGCCAAAAAATGTTTAGTTGAAGAAAACTATTGTGCCAAATTTAAAATGACAATGTTATTTAATACTGTAACCAGATGACCGATTATTTTTTTGCGTGTGTGGTGGTCTAGATCAGGATGAGAGCACGATCTATGCCCCGGAATCTAAAAATGTTTAATTGAAGAAAACTATTGTGCCAAATTTAAGATGACAATGTTATTTATTACTGTTACCGGATGTGCGATTATTTTTTTGCATGTGTGGTGGTGGTGGTGGTGGCGGTCCAGATCAGGGTGCCAAGAGCAAGATCCGTGCCTAGAGCTAAAAAATGCTTAGTCGAAGAAAACTATTGTGCCAAATTTAAGATGACAATATTATTTATTACTGTTACCAGATGTGCATTTATTTTTTGCATGTGTGTGTGGTGGTGGTGGCGGTCCTGATCAGAGTGCCGAGAGAAAGATCCGTACCTGGACCTAAAAATGTTTAGTCGAAGAAACTATTGTGCAGATTTAAGATGATAATGTTTATAATACTGTTACTAGATGTGCGGAAAAAACCCATTAAATACAATTAGTGCCAATGAGTATTTAATGAGATAACATATTAAAAAACGATTAGTGATAATGGGGTTTTAATGAGAAAACTCACTAAAAAGAAATTAGTGCTAATAGGTTTTTAATGAAAAAACTCATTAAAAAGTAATTAATGCCAATGGGTTTTTAATGAGAAAACTCATTAAAAAGCAATTAGTGCTAATGGGTTTTTAATGAGAAAACTCCAGCTGTCCCTGTTACGTATTAAATATTGTCTGTCGCCTAATTTTATCGATCTATTTTCCACTAGTCAACCGTTGCTGTTAGCTTTGTATTTTCCGTTAACACATTTTACCTAGAACTATTTTCTCAACGCATCCCATCTTTTATAGGACTTGTTTATTTATCGCACATCTGTTCCATGAAGTCCTTGAACGTTGTAGCTTGTTTTCAACTACTAAACCCTATAACGTTCGTCGAATGCTTTAGCTTATGCTACGTTTATAAACGTACCTTGCTTAAATTATTGATTTTTACACTAAAAGCTTTTATCCTAATAATATCTGTACACGATTTTCGACTTTGTCATCAATCTTATTCATAATTACCTGTTGTCCTTGTTTTAAATTAAGGTATAGAAACTAAACCTACATTATGTTATCTAACTTTATCCCAATCTAATCAGATTGAAGCGAAATAAATTATTTATTGATATCTATGTACAGGGTACCTACAAATAAATACATGTTTGGCTTATTTACACATATCTAAGCTAAGGGGCTACGAAAGGTCATTGAAACCCAAATTTTACAAATAAATCTCACCAAGATATTAAAGGATCCGGAAAAATTGAAATTTCCGTAAATTTATGGTGACTCCCAGTATAATATAAGCGTACTTTTATTCATTAAAGTATCAAGTGAAAATGCAATTGTGCATGTATAAATAATCACCCTGTATTATATACGCGTATTGTAAATACATAGCAAATAATATAAGCTATATTTATGTAAAAATAATTATTTTTTAGCTACCTTAATGCAAATCACTCTTAAATAAATAATTTCGTGTATTAAAAAGTCCAAAATTACGCGTAGCTTTTAATGAATCTGCTGTTGAGTCGTTAGGTATTTTATTCAACAATAGGTTGTATACTGGTCCCAAATTGTAACGAAATTTAACAGAAATAATAAATGCTTTTAGATCCCGCAAAATTGTTGTTTGTGCCGACATTTGAATGATGTACAAGCAGATTTTACTTCGCCTAAAAGGTTGTAAATTTCAGCATATGTTTTGGAAACCTACTCTACAGGATAACATTTCTGAGTATGTCCTCAAAACATGTGACGGCCACATTTTACATGTTAGCCTGTCACTGTGGTTTAATAATGATTTTCAATTTATTTCTCATAAAAATACTTACGAGTATAAATTAAGGTTATTAAAATATTATTCTTGTCTTGAGTAATTACTTATCTTTTAGTGGAAACATTTATTCAAAAGTTATGTACTTCTAGTATTTAAATTAATCTAGTTATTTTCTCTGCATTTGATAAATTAAAAAGCCATATCATAATAATTCAGATTGTTTACCTTTCTACAATATTTTAAGGTTATAAATATTTTCTTGTTATTTTGTTGTTTATTGTCATTTAGTAAATATGCTGCATATGCGTATTTTTGGTTAATAAAAATTTCTAAATTTTGCAAGCAGTGGTGGCACTGTTTCTGTAAAATTAATTATATTTTTGTAAAGGATTAAATTCTGAAGTTGTTTTAATTTGAAATTCTATAAAATAATAATTTATCTTTTAGGGTACAAAGGTTCTCTGTATTTTATATGTAATTATCTGGGTAAATAAGGGTGATCAGAGTATGTTATATTTTGTTCAAGATGTTCCACCCATGGTTTGGAATTTATTGTTCAAGGTTAAATGTCATCAATTTTAACAGCTTTTGAGATATGCGACTTTTCGTTCTTCTTCATCTGAAATGAAAAGCAAGTGGTTGTGTGGGCTTCTCTAGAGATGTAAATATGAAAATATTAATTGTAATATAATAGATCCGACATTATAAGTTCGGGATTTTAATAGTTGAGACCCTTAAAACTTGAATTGATGTTTATTTCTAGTTGTCGGCAGGTTGCCGGATTTGTAGTACGCCACGATGTCTTTTTTACAAGAGAAGCCTGTAAGTATTTAAAATATGTTTGATTGATTTTTTCAACTAAAGCTTTGTACTCTAGTTACGCTTTTATTTCATTTATATTCATTCTTACTTGTATACGTTCTAATTAATTGGTATCAGTTCTTTTGGAGTTTTATGGTAATTTTGAAGCACTGGTTGTTGAAGTGCTGTGTAAAAGTCTTACTGGAGAAATTAGGAATTGCTGATTTAGAATCATTTACTTCTACAAGCAGCCGTTTTCGATCTTCTTCGAAGATAGGATGGATTATTCCAGTAACAGTTTTGGAAGCAGTGATTAGCCCTCTGCATTTTCAAGCCACTAATGTTCTTAGGGTAATCACGAGGGAAAAAAGAATTAAGAAAATGTTTGTTTCAATATTTGGTAACATGTTTTATCTAATTTATATGTAAACCACATGCATACATTTGGCCTCTTACATGATTTTGTTTGAATGCTTTAAATTACTCTTTAAATATTTCAAATTAATTTGTCATTAAATACATTAGGCCAATTTTGAGTAAGCTTATAGTTTATTATTAATACTTGATTGACTGAAAGATAAGGGCTAAAAGAATCCGCTTGAGACGAGTCCAGCTCGGTAAGAATTTGTGATTATATACAGGTAATTCTGAGTATCTAAGGCTGTCTAACAAGTAACAATTATCTACTCTTAACATATTATAAAATATACGTTGTAAACAATTACATATAGCTTAGCACTTTCGCTTTCCTAGCTCAAAAAGTTCTTCGCCAAGTGGTTAATAACAAAAGGGAATCTAACCTTCTGGATTCTAAAGCAGTTATTAATCGTACTTATATGGGATGCTTTGTGGTGCTGGCAGCGTTGCGGAAGCAAATCAATTGTAACGCGAACTAGTAAAGTTTCTGTCTCTAGGACAATTTCGTTTATGGAAATGGTCTAGTAATTCTGGGGAATTATTACAAAATTTTGAAAAGTCTGAGCTAGGTACTCGAATCCGATTATCTGAACAAGTTAGTGGTACAAAAATATTAAGTTTAGTTTGGAACCCTAGAATATACGTATTTACTTATAACGTAACTTAACGTAAAGGTGTGTTTGAAAATGATCAGTGTTTTCTTATATTGCCCGCATATCGACCCTTTGGGGTAGTTAACTCCAATAATAATTTTAGGAATAAAAATTTGTTACAGGGATTGTGGCTTCAACGTCTAGATTGGGACGATACCTCTGACTACAATCGGTGTTGTCAATGGAAAAGCTTTTGTATTAGAATCTTAATGTGCTAGCGAAAGGGAATATGGGGCTTTCATCTAGTCACATGTGATTCACAGGGATTCGGTAAATTGCAAAACTTTACCAATAGCTAGGGTGAATCCTTAAAGTACCTTACGATTCCATAAATGGAACTTTCTGGAGCTCTTTTGTTAACCAAATTATTTCACTCTATCAGTTCTAATAAGTTTCCCTACCACATTTCTGATACAAGGCTCTATTCGAACTTTCAAGTCGTATTCACATGGCTGCAAACGCATTCACATTTGGTAAAAGCATTTGTAGCAAATCCAGTAACTCAAATCCTGGAATGCACCACCATTGCTCAATAAAGCCATGTTCGGAGTGAACTTAATTCTGCGGACACCGCTTCGCATCGACTTTCGCCTATTCAATCAGTGCATTATGATCTGTATTGGAATGGTGCTTGTAGTTAAAGATTTAATGACGTCTATCTCATAACTTCTTTTATTCTGTTAAAGGAAGTATCTAAATTAAATTCAACGGCTAAATTACTCGTTGCTTTAGAGTAGTGCGACTTTTGTTAAATCATGTGCAATTTTTCTTCTTTAATTCGCGTACAATATGCAGTGGCGTATATAAATCGTATTATTTATAATTGCCGTTACCGTCTTGAGAAATTGGCGGTTCTTATTTCTCTTGATGAATTACACAAAGCATTTTTACCATGTGTGAAACTTACGTAGTGGCAATTTTTTGCTACAGAATTGTTTTAAGTAGAAAATAAAGACTTCTTTCCGCTTTCTTTAGAAAATTATCGCCATCTATTGGCGCAGTTGTCTTGCTTAGGGTGGGTAGTTGCGTAAGGAACTGAGTTTTGAGCTATGACATCAAACATACTCTGTTATTGCCTGAAAGGGCAATCTTATCCAAACTCAGTTGCATCTACTATGATGCATTATCGATACATTCTGCGAAAATATTGAATTTTTGGGTTGCGTTGGTTAGTTCGTTAACGAATTCATCAATGCATACCTTGTTTCAGATTGAAATCCACACCCTTTGAGTCGATTATGTCAAATTTGCCACCGTCCCAAGTACAATTTACTCGTGTCTTTGCTCGTATGGGAATTGACTATGCTGGACCGTTTTTTGTAAAGGTCTCCTATTCGTCGAAATGCTGCGGCTCTCAAATTATATCATTGTGTTTTTGTGTGAATGTGTACTAAAACTGATCACTTTGAATTGGTTTTCGAACTTTCAACTAACGCTTTCATAGCATTCTTTAACCGATTTGCATCTTAAAGAGGTGCTCCTGATTCTATTTATTCAGATTGTGGCCAGAACTTTTTTGGTGCATCACATATGTTATAGGAAGCAGGGAGATTTTTTCGTCAAAATCAAACGACATATTTTCCGCAATGGGTTCTCGCCATGTTAAATGGCGGTTCGACCCCTCGCATGGCCCTAAGTACGGCGGCATTTGGAAGGTATCTGTGAAATCCACAAAATCTCTATTGTTACGCACTATTGGCAAGCAAATCCTTATTTTTGAAGAACTTTCAACTATATCTTTGGTTGCGTTGAGACTGTATAAATATCCGCCCTTTGTGCTTCTATTCCTTAGGTGCTAACGATAACTCTGATTAACTGACAACCAACATTTCCTTATTGGAGGCCCTGTATTAAATCTACCAGAAATAAGCCTTCCGGATAATATAAATCTGCAGTCCCGACGGCAAAAAAATACGCTAAGTCTCTCAGTCTCTCTGGCAACGGTAGTCAAATCAATATTAAATCACCCTGTCGCAAAGAAACAAATGGAATCGTTCTTGCGATGTACCGAAGGTGAGTCAGGTTGCTTTTCTTCTAGGAGTTAAAATATCACCTTTAACGTGGCCATTAGGACGCATCAAACAATTATTTCCCGGTAGCGATGAAGTTATTTGCGTTGTTTCCGTTAAAATTCCTCACGATATTCTGGTTCGTCTGGTAAATAAAATAATACCTCATCCCCAGGAAATTAATATTCCTATATTTTCGTTAAAGTAGCCTTAGTTATAGAATTCACGTTTTTTAATTTGTTTTTCCTTTAACCCGAGTATCGCTGGGTAAACCGTATTTCTTTACTAGGAGGTAATGCTTAATTCCAATAACATTTTTTTTACTTTATTATTATTTAGATTCAATTTCCTCTTCGCGATTTTAAGTGGGCGGAATATGTTTGCGTCATTGTCCCTCTTCGTAACTTGCCTTACCTATCGCCCCCGAAAGTTGAAGGTAACCCAAATGTTTAGTTAGTTGATTGCAAGTACTTGGCGATCTTACAGATCAATCAGCCTTTTGAATACCACCGCAAAATTTATGGAGCAGGTTATAGCAGAAAGATTGGCTATAGAACTAGAAGAGAAAGGTGGATTGGCGGAATCGCAATACAGCTTTATCAAGTGCAAATCCACTGTGGATGCGGTGGAGGAGTTAGTTAAAATAGAAAGACCTGCTATGCAGTGTAACGGGACAAATAGAGAGCTCTGTGTGGAGGCGACTTTTGAAGTTTGCAATGCGTTTAACACCGCAAAGTGGACATGCATTTTGCAAGCCGTGGAGGAGTTTGTAATTGTGCATTACCTTATTAGTATTGTGGAAAGTTATTTGAAGGACCGTAGTATAACCATTCAGAATCAGGAAGGGCATGAAGTCACTCGAACAGTAAGGGTGGAGTACCACAGGGCTCGGTTCAAGGACCGCTGCTCTGGAACGTCATGTACGGCGCAGTTCTCAGAGCGGCGTATTTGGACGGTGTTTATTTATTGGGTTATGCAGACGGCCTTGCGTTGGTGGCTGTGGCCCGTGAAGAAAACGAGCTAGTTGAGAAGGTTAACCTGGCGTAAGGCAATGTCAGAAACTTTATGTATAACAGGGTACTGACAATAGCCTCGGATTAAACCAAGGTATTAATGGTGATCGAAAGAAGGAGAATTTCGCCAGTGAGCTTCCGTGTGGGGAAAGTGGAAGTTCAACCCAAACAAAGGCTCATGAATTTAGGTATGTGGCTTCAAAAAGATTTGAGCATTAGGCAGCATGTTGAGATGACAGTGGAGCGAGCTCTAGCCGCTTTAAACAATCTGGGTCGATTAATGCTTAACGTCGGAGGACCGATGATTAGTAAGAGACGTATTTTTGTATCGGTGGCAAGTTCTATAGTATTGTATGATTTCACACTCTGGGCAGAAAACCAACAGACAAAATAGCCGTGGGCTCCTCTGGTTAAACTAGAATGCAGGATGGCTTTACGCGTGGCCAGCAGATATAGAACCGTTTCGGCCGAAGCCATCGCAGTAATAGCAGGCGTTTTTCCTTTAAATTTGCTTGCGCGGGATAGGGATGATGCTAAGAGCTTTGGAATTGGACATCAGGAGGCCCAATTAGTTACTATAAGGTTTTGGCAGGAAAGATGGGAGGCAGTTGAGAATGGAGCGTGGACGAAAAGATTGATCTCGTCGGTGGGCAAATGGGTACAGGGAAAGCATAGGGAGGTAGATTACTACCTCACCCAGATCCTAACGGGCCATGGATGCTTAACCGACTACTTGTTCGAAGTAAATAAATATGTCAATGGCAAATGCATAATGTGTGCGACTAAGGATAGCGCAGAACACACTGCTTTCAAATGTCAGAGATAGTCAACACAGAAGCACAGATTAGAATCAGAACTGAAAATTTGACGAGAGTGATGCTACAGTCGGAAGCAGAATGAGAAAAGATCACCTTGTATTTGCGACTAATAATGAAAGAAAAGGAGGCGCAAAAAAGAACGCTACAGAGTAAAGATAGACACTGAAAGAAAAATACCCTGCAAGCACCCTGATGACATGCCTCAGGACGTACCGGGGTGCTTTGTCACAAGCAGGAAGAGAGGGAAGGACTTTAGTTGGTAGGCGACTACCAAACCGAACGAATTTAGGTTCGCTCGGTTTGGTATTCGAATCCAACACTGCCACACCATAGACGTAGGTGGTGTCTTCCTACTCATAAGAACCGGATCTCAATTTAATTGGGATATAGGGCTTATAGGATGAATATAGGAAGATTCTTTAATCCTCTATAATAAAAAAAAGTACTTGGCAAACACGTACGCATCCCTTTATAACTAAAATCGGCCAATTCTTATCTTTCTTAATTATTGTTTTCCTTCCTCCTGGCCATACATACGTCAGTGTTAGTGCAAATTTAAGCATTCATTACTTTATTTCCGGTAAGTGCCTTTTATATGTTTGCTGTAAATTTTCTATTCCCTCATAACAGTGCATGCTCTACTCGGGCACGGTTCTGTCCAATTGTGAAGTTGTTTAAATATCGTACCCTAAGTAAAAATCACAAAATATATTGTGCAAATCTTTCCTTCTTAGGAGTAGAATACGCTTCGCTACGATTCTTTATTAGACGAACCAGTTTTGCAAATATTGTTTAAAATATTTTCAAAGCTGAAACTGTTACTTCCCTAAATTGCTGTTTGATTTTTTTGTTGTTATGTTTCGATGCACTCCTAGGAGTGTTCAATTATATGGCTAAAGTGTGAGGTGGCCTGCGTGCCCTTGTGCTATTTCGTCTCACCTTTCGGTAGCTGTTAAATTCGGGATTCTTATGTTTGTCGAAAAATAACGATACTCAACTCGTTCTTTGTGAATTTTAATATACAAGAAAGTAATCTTGTTTTAGTTAAACGCCGTTGTGTACTCGTACAAGGTAAGTTACAGTACGCTACCACCCTACATTTGGTCCTTCGGAAAGCCGAATCTGTAATTATGACTATTATAAATACCGCACGTGTTTATTACAAAATTTTTATCTCGGCCGGATAACTCAATTTCAAATAGTGCCACCTTTGTTGTAAGTTTGGTGGACAAGTTACCTACATCGAACTGAGCAGGCAATGCTCAAATTTGTGTTTCAATTTAAAAAACGTTCTAAGGACACAATATCCGACCCTCCTTTTCTCGCACGTAGCAACAGGAGCTGTTGCTTGCAAGAATCCTGAAATACAGTCAACTTGAGAAAATTGTTCAGGCGTGCTGTTAAGTTGACCTATTGTTCTCCAGTAACGGGTCGTCAGAAAGGGTCCTTGTTACTCGTAAGACAAGTGCGCCAGTAACAAAAGACCGAAATCGGTAATTTAATGCTCGTCAGAGTTACGGTAACAAAAATAGGAAGGAAATAAAGTGTACGTCTCGCACACACAGTCGGAAACTGGAGGCCTAAAGAACGAAACAAAAGAACATTTACCCAATCGTCCTGAAAAAAGATTAGTAGGTAGAGAATATATACATGCGGACAGAACACTAGTCTGTCCGATACAATAAAAAATAACAATCAATTAATAACGCAAAAGAACAAACAGAATAACTATGAGATTCATTATAGCATTCTTACAGATATTCATATACCTAGTAAGACATAATTAAGAACATCACATAAATATAAATAAAAAATTACATATATGTGTAAATATAAATATGACTTATTTTCTACGTTGACGATGACGAGCACGTTCACAAAATCTACTAAAACCTAAGAAGCAAAATACATATTTGTAATAGCAACGAAATATGTAGTAGTGCCAAAGTGAGGCTTCAGTGTTAAGGCCAAGTAAGCATTGATTCAAGAAACCAAAGAATGTTGGGTACAATCTAAGTTAAGAATGTGGGGTAAATATTCAACGAATGGATTGAAGTACAAAGAAAATGAGCTCTAATTCGGACTAAAACGGCAAAATTTCTATTAAGGAAGCATCACCTTGCCATTACCTAATAGTCACATAAAAGGAAAGAAGTTTTTACCATAAAAATTTTGTAATTGCTAGATGGGGTTTATAATACTTATCACAAACAAACCAGGCAAGCCAACACTCGAAATATGGCGAATTAGTTCAATGAACGTATTGGAAAATTGCTTCTGAACAGCACTTTACGGAAAACCTATTACAGAAAAGCAACAACTTTTGAGCATATTTCAAGCATTTAAGCATTAAAAGTGCGCGTTTACCTAACTACAATTAAACCAAATCATTTACCTACAATAAATATTTAGTACTACGCAGAGAGGCGGTACGGTACGTATAATTGAGCAATTTTCCGAACGTGAAAACCAACATTTACTAAAATATGAAATAGCGGGTGTAAAATGAGGAAAGTGTTTAAACAACGAAATGGAATACAACATCTTCTTTTATATACACCGTCAAACTAATCCGTTACAACGGAGGAGCAGAAGATAGCTTTTTTCAAGCCGTAATTAACAAACTTAAAAATAAGTGCATCTTACTAAAAACGGAACACTACGCTGCAAGACCAATATTTAATTAAAGTTAAGTTGTATGATCAAACGATCAAGTTATCAGACAAATTCGTACTTGTAATAATTTAATTAGCGCACTTGAGGAGTTCTTGAAAGAAATTTACAACTTTGATATAGAATTTGAAGACATTTTCTTGGAAAAGGAAGTCATCAACACAATCTTTTCAAAACTGCAACTAAAATTTAATTTGGTGTACGTGCGTACGTGTGTGTAAGTGCGTGCGTGCCTGAGTACGTGAGTACCCTTCTTAAGTCAATGCAAAAAACATTTTTGCATTAACTCTCTTCTAATAATCGAATTGTCCAAAAATGTTTGGCAGATGTGTTACGCATTTTTCAAAAAGCCTTAACGTTTATTTATTAGCTAGGTTTAGGAAATTTTTCTAAAATACCGCACGGAAAAATTCCCAGCACACTAATGTTTTAATGCAAGCGTACGAAACAACCTCACAAAGATTAGGCTTTCATGAAAGTCCAGTCATTGACTTATCATTTTGTGATTAGGGGAATGCAAAGTTGGTATTTCTCACGCCGTACACGCAATGGTAACCACAAGTGTACGTCAGAGAACTTTAACCTCTCTTGGAGGGGAGAAGCATTTCGTGGAAGCGAATGTTTTAAAACCATGGATTTGGCTACCGATCTCCCGTTAGTGTAGATGTGTTGTACTGCTTCGATATTGACGAAATGATCTCTCCTTTTCCGTACCCATCCCATTGTTAAACACATATCGGAGCTTTGTCAAAGAGGGCTACATCCAGGCGAACACCTGGATTAGCTGGGCCCAATCCACGGCCCCCGAGAGAATTGGAAACTGCTGCATCAGAAGCAAAATACCTCGGGTGAGAGCTAGTCATAATAATTAAAAGGCGCATTTATCGCCCCAAAAAATTTAACCTCCGAATACATTTAAGGTTATATGTTGGAAATATTAACTTTAGCGAGCTCTAAATGCGATGGTTTTTAATTTATTTCGAAGAATATAATTGCGATTACTATCAACGTTTCCATATTGTTTGTATTTCATCACATATTATACACATTTTACGTTTCTCTACCGATACATGAACTGTCAAAGTAGTTAATTTTTATACAAGGAACATCAAAAATCATTATATATTATCTCCTAACATTTCTAAATTTGCTAAGCTTAATAAATAAAAATTCTGTCATTGTTGCAAAACTGAAAAAAATTTCAATGAAATCGGTATATTAAAAACTTGTATGTCGATTTGCTTTCCATTAATTCATTGGTGCAAAGTTTAAAAGTTTGTAACGGGAACTAAATCGAGCGTGAAAAGGTAATGGCAAACGAAACTTCGTATAAAACAGGGTTTTAGTATTAGAAATTCGTCCTGTTTTTTTGGTATACGGAGAAGCTAAATGGAGCAAAAAACCTTAATGGATTTTGATAATGTGGTATTTTTTGTATAAGGCGGGATGTCATTTTAGAAATAACTCAAATAAATTTTATATGTGCACAAGTTTTGAAATAGTAAAACTTTAACTAAGAAAGAAAATTTTGTTCGATGTCTTGAGAGAAAGCTTGCGCTTTTTAAAGCTATAATGCTGGTATGTCGAATAGTACACGTTACAAAGCAGTATCAACATCTTCCTTAAAAGGTTTTGTAGATCCAATGGGGTAAAGCTCTGTGTATATTGCTGCTGCCTGAAGATGACGGACGTTGAAAGCCAATAAAAGTGTTGTGGACTGAGGTGCCTGACTTTGGGAGCTAATATAAGATGCCGCGGACTGAAGTGGTTAATATAAGTGTTGCCATAATAATTGTTGATGGCTCAATTTAAATAAAACCATTAGACCCTGACATCAGATATATAATGACAAAATATTCTTTAACAAACAATTTGTTAAATAACAATTATTACATCCACAACAGCTTTTGCCTAACAAACAATATCTTACATGTAACCTCGAAAAACACATACACAAAAATATTAAAATCTACAAGTAGAGTCTAAAATTGCTACAACGGCTCTAGCTTGCAAACAATATCTTAAATCTAACAAAAATATAACCTCCGAGTAGTCACCCACTTATCCTAAAATTAGAGTCCAAAGTTTGTTTTTTAATCAGAATGAACACACTACAATCTTAATTGAGTTCACCAATAACTTTTTAATTAAATCTTATTTTGTACAAAATTTGTCAAGATAAGTTAGATAACTCACAATCCACCCTTTTAAAATCGGATTCTAAACGTATCTGATCAGTTAGGTTTAACAACTTCTTTTTATAATGGTAAAACCTTACCGAAGACCGCTACCACTTAATCAAATTATCAACTTGTGCCTACTCTACTCTAATTACAATATTAGCACAGAAAATACTCTTATCATAAAGCTTAACTTATAAATAGAAATGTCCTCATTAAAATTCTAAAAAATGTAATTTTATTTTACCGTATAAATTATGCTGGTTGTTGTTGCCTCTGTTTAGCATGTAGTAATTCACCATAATTACCAAAACCGTTTAAATTGTTAAAACTTTTCTATTAAATTATATCAGAATTGCCACTTCAATCCCATATGTTTTTATTCAAATTAATTCATTTATTTTGCATTTTAATTCATTTTAAGTACTTCCAGTAATCTTACTTACTGCTGAGCATTAAAATACCTTTCCTTCGCTATTTCAGTAAAATAACTTCAACTACTGAAACTGTAGTATTTTTATACGTGATGTATTATCATTACTTCTACTGTATCGTGAGGTTTGACTGAGCACTGTACAACTGAGGTCCGTATTTGATTTTTATTAGGTTATATAGACAAACCTCTTGTAACGTCACGCATTGAAAAAATCTAACAAAGTCTGGTTGTTGTTTCATGTTCGGATTGGGCGCTAAAAATGAGCTGGTCTTTTTAGGTTAGCATCGAGAATCTTCATGAAGATGCAGCCGATTTAATAGTCTCAGGCTACACTAATTAGTACGATTTACCTATGCGTTACCTTTTGTTTACGACATTTAAGATTTATGGCTTCGATTACAACATCCAATTTTAAAAGTTAACTTACAGTTTCGCCATCAAGTGACTACAAGGCCTTTAAAGCCAAGAGTAATTATTTCATTCTTCGGGGCGTTTAAGTCCAAACTAATATGTTGGGAAAACAAACCACCTCAATCTATTTTAGTGTTTGTAGGTTATGTCAAAAATTCGTGATCAACCACGTAGACCCTTATCTATAATTACATATTCAACGGTCCGTTAACGACAAACAAAATTTTTTCTCTTTACCCCCACATCTGATGGGTTCATGGCATATAAGTAATTAATTAATTTTGTTCCGGTGGCTGTCTAGCAATATCATTATCCCCCCTTTGTCTGTTTCAAAAAATATGTCATTAACGTACCTAACACGTAAAAGATGGATGCTTGTCAATGGTTTATGCGTCGTGCTTAATTGTTCTTTATGCAACTAGTTTAAAACATTCTAATTATATTGCATGAATAAAATTAAATACCTGTAATCTAATACTCGTGCACTTACCCTACATAGCGTCTGACTGTAACATTGTATTATAAAATAGAATTAAAGTGTGTCTGTAGTTTCCTTCGTATTTGCAATTATGTAATATTGAATTTAATTTATTTAATTAACATTTTCAAAACATCATGTGTTGTATATATATATATATATATATATATATATATATATATATATATTACTGCGTTTTTGGGGTTATAATAGTATTAGTATTCATTTTGCAAATTACTTCGTGATTCGGCATATGAAAATATAAATAAAAATTTTTAAAACGCTTTTCAAATTATTAGATTAGAAATTAAAAATTCTACAGTAATAGTTCAAGAAGTTAAAATATAATGTTGCATAATCCTTTAGCTTGTGTTATAATATAAACATTTCGGGTGTAAGATAGCATTCAAAAAGTCATAAACATATTTCAACAGTCGTATTTAAGTATAGGAATATTTTCCAAAAGCATTTAGAACGTGTAGGGGAAGAAGCGAGCATCTAAATTTCATATTATAAACAAATTTAACCTTCATAGTTAAATTATAGCAAAGGTGAATGTATATTTTCAAAAGCTTTAATATTTTAAACTGTTTTTAGTTTCTGCGTTTATAAAAGCAGAGTGGCAGTTATATTTGTTAAAAGTTTGAAACTGCTTGTCGAAGCTTTCCTAGCAACATTAAATAATAAACGAGTGTAAGCGTCTTAATTTTCCTGGTATTATTATTAAAGAGCGTAGATAACATTGAACAAACAACAGCAAATTCTAGACAGTGTTGGTTACGCCGTCAATTAAATAGATTATAGATGGAATGGGTAAACTGCCGTTGACCGTTACGATACAGTTTGCCAACAAGAAAGTAAAGAGGGACTATTAAACAACCTGTATATAAGCGAGATAGGCTTAGATTAAACGTTAACATTCGTTGACAACGAAGATGGCCAACGAAATAAAGGATAGTGGATGTAGCGTGTCTATTAGAGCGAAATAGAG
Source organism: Platerodrilus igneus (assembly GCA_036346225.1). Classification (NCBI taxonomy): domain Eukaryota; kingdom Metazoa; phylum Arthropoda; class Insecta; order Coleoptera; family Lycidae; genus Platerodrilus; species Platerodrilus igneus. Next base: position 14,269,682 of record JARFIW010000791.1, read on the forward strand.
ATAACACGTGTTAAGAATACGAGGTAATGAAGTGAGAAACTGTAGATAGGTTACAACGGAGCTTGAAAACACGCTATAAGAGAGACAGTGAATGTAGCGTGTATGATAGAGCGAAATAGGGATAGTATGTGTTGCATTAGGGGCGTATTTTAAACGTTAACTTTGTCAGTTGGGATTAATATACACATCGTGTTTAGTGTGAGATATTTGGAATACGGGGAAACGAGTGTAGTAAGAGTGTGTGGTTTGAAGCGCTAGTTGATTTATCGCAGAAATGTTTTGAAAAAACGTGGCGGTTAGACAAATTTCAGGAATTTTAACGTACGTTAGGATGTTTCGGGAAACGGTCGCCGTTGGCATTTGTGTGGTGGAATTTTAAGAATTGTGGAAGGTTAGAAGCTTTACGTAGAAGTAAGTGTTTGTATTGTTGAAATTTGCAAGAATTGACAAACTTAAGAGAGGTGGAGGAACAGGATATAAACCCCAACAGATTGTTGTGGGTTTCTCTCTCTTGCTCTTAGTTCTCAACAAACGAAAAAATCTCTATGAGTTTTCGACTAGCGTCAGGATTTTAGTCTACAACGAGTATACGTCACTTTTGAGTTACGTAGTTGTATACTTTTTGTATGAATAGTTTACATTGCTTAGATATTAAGTTTTTTTAGCATTTTGTTAAATGGGTACGGAAGGTACTGTTATAATTTTCGTATGCATATTAATTTTCGTTTACAATTAAATGCCTACGTAGAATCCTTACGTATTGATTATTATTACAATACTTACTTAAGAAACTACAACAATTCAATATCAACTACTACTTTCTAATGTTTGCAGGTGGTCACCTAGGTCCTGTCCAAACGATGCTTATGAAAGTCGACTCTAAGTTATTAAGCATGACACGGTTCAAAGTCAGAACATGTATTATGACTCCGAGCGTAAAAGCTTTCTAAAATATCATGCGAGAATTCTTTTAATTGAACGACGAAAAAACTCAAGTTCATCCTTCATTGTAGTTCAATTTTACGGACTTTAGTAAAAATAGGATCGAATTACTATTGTATGCGCGTCATTTCTAACTGATACTGTGTCTGATAAATATTCATGTGTAGCAATTATACAAATTGAATTTAATTCCATCCAAGTTACTCATGCTTAAAATATATGCCGAGCTTTAGCATCTATTGAAAACTCGGATATTGTATTTGAAAATACTATTTCAACTAATGTGCGTGATTCATATGCAACTCAAAATTAGTTTGCTCCAAATTACTGAAATACGTGTGTATATATTTGTACCAAATGCGTTGTTTGTATGGTTACTGCTTTATACGGTTCTATATGTAACACATTTGTATACAATTATTAATTTTAGTGCCATACTGATACTACAAACTAAATAGGCTTCGGCATGAAAAAGCATCAAGCCAAATGTATCTATCTATATATAGATCTATCGGTTGAATTTGTCACAGTTTACCGGAAAAATGAGAACTTTTAATATTTTATACCGATACACTTTCAAAGATATTGTCGAATGCACTTTTAATACGATTAGGAAATTAGGCATAGCTATGGTAGAGATTTATAATGAAGATGGTAGAATTTGTATATTGTGGAGGCGATATTTAACTCAGGTTTCTTTAGGCATAGTGATCAGTAGAAGTGATTACGCGATTATTGGGACATCGACTTTCGCAAGTGTGAATGGATTTTGGGACAAATCTGAAATACTGAAATAAACCTGTGTAAAAGGGAAAATTCAACAGTGACATTTAATAATAACACAGGCAACACGATTTTTGTTTTCTGATGTCTGGGCGTTTCTTATGTATTTTTAATCACTGAAGTAGAATGTGTACTTACTTTCGTATGATCCTCAGGGATTAAGATGTTCGTTAAAGACGAGTTATAGTGTAAAACATTGCACGAGCATAATCCTGCAGATGAATCAATCGAATGTAAACAACCGTCATAATGTTTGGCGAAGGTTCTAAAAAAAGCTGGATTGGTTGGCTTAAGATATACAAGCGCCGCGGAGAGGATAAGCAGCAGTTGCTATCCTAAACGCGTCTATAAGTGAATGACTTCGTGAAACCCGTAAGTCAATGTCTTTTGCATTGCCCAAGATGTAGCAAGAACATAAAGATTATGTTAGAGATGGCTATTTTTACTTAATTAATCTATCTGAAATTTCATTGAATACGTAGCATACTGTATAATACTCAAACCTGTAATCAACTCTCATATCAGTTATTCACCGCCAGAATTTACCTGTCCCTCAAACGACCAGAATTGTATACACTTGACGATGGAAGAAAACATAGATCCTGATTTCCAACCATTGGATATGGGTATTCGACATTTACTTTCACAAAATGAGCTTAACGATTTAGTACGGGATTTAAATCTATCAAAAGTCAGAGCCAAACTGTTTGAATCCAGGTTGCACGGTTGGAATTTTTTACAGAGTGGTGCACATATTTGTTACATCGTGTGATCAGTTGGTGTACTGTGTAGATGTTACTGGACTAATGGATGCATTTGGATGCTAATACAGAACTAATAAGTGGTGACCATTTATTGATTCATCTACTGTAAGTTTGAAGGACGTTTTCTTCCGCTATGGAAATTCGTACCCCCTCTGTTTTTATTGCCCATGAAGTACATATGAAGGAAAACTATGACAATATGAAACTCTTACTTGAAAAAAATTAAGTACAGAGAACACAGGTGGTGAATATGTAGGGATTTAAAAGTCATAACAGTTTTGTTACGAATGCAATTGGGTTTCACTAAGTACCACTATGTTTGATTTTCCAATGGTTTACCCGAAGCTACTACATTCGCCAGAGAGCGAATTCTTTTACCCAGAAATTTTGAATTTTGCCCAACGCTTTCTGTTTCAAGCAAAGTAGGGATCTTTAACGTGCGTGACAACACTCACACACGGGACCAACATTTTACCTCTCATCTGAATGAGGACGCATTTTGTGTAAAATACTCGCCTAACACTTTTCAAACGGACCGTGTCGGAACTCAAAACCGAGACCTTGGGCTCAGAAGTTATACGCATACCAAGAGCCACGGAGCTGCCATACACCAAGAACTGCTGTTTCCTCTGCAAATGGGACAAGAGAACAAAGCATAAACACAATGTTGTAAAAACGGGAATGCGACAAATCTTTATCGCTTGAGAAAAAAGTGTTACGAATCCTCCTTTCCTTGATATATAGAAAGTTTTAGTACTATCTCTGCATATAAAACTGGGACAAATGACAAGTTTTATCAAAGCTTTAAATAAATAACGATTCCAATATCTGAAGAAAAGTTTCCCAGGTGAGGTGAGGTAAAAATAGAAAGAATTTTTTTGCACCGCAAATTCGTCACATGATAAAGGACAATGTATTCGATTCAAAACAGGCCAAGATTGAGACTGTTGCATAAGTATCATTTAAATAGACGTGTTCCGATTTCTTAGAAAATACAAAAGCAAACAAATTGCGAATGTTCCAATTTCCATATACTACGATATGGATTGCAACATACTTTGAAGATTCATTTTTTCTACTCCCATCTGGACTTTTCCCCGCAATTCTATGGTCTGTGAGTAACGAACGTTGTAAAAGGTTTCACCAATACAATATGTACCGCAAAAACCAATACCAAGGATAGTGACGCACCACAATGGTCGCAGGTTATTGTTGGAATCTAATCAGATATTCCAGATGTCCTCTACAAACAAAAATCACATGCACACAAATTTGAGGTTCGGTAGTCATATGGTATGTAAATTTTGTATTATAACTTTGGACTTGATGTCGATAGAAAAATTCTGAGGTGTTCGTAATCGGCGGGAGAAATCCTATAAGAAACATTCAACGCACATTAGGAATCGCAAAAGATTTACAATTTGTTGCTCACTGTAATAACTTAAAATGAATAAACATAGGTCTCTTCAGTCGAAGTCAAAAGTCCCTGGCGTGCCACTGAATAATTTAGTGCTTTCTAACGAATAAGTTAAGGTACCCAAAAAAGCTAAATATTTTAAACAGTTAATCATCAACTTAAATAAATTAAACAAAATGCTTTTTATATAAACATATATTGTTAATATTAGAAAACGAGACAATCATAAACGCAAACAGAACTTAAAATTTCTAAGAAACTAGAAAATAAACTTGCGCCACTAATCTGTGTACTATAACCATATACTTTTTTTTTACAATACGTTAACAGCTAACCTAATTTATTTATTATCTAACAAAAATTATTACAGTAAATTATAATTTTAATTCCGAATGAACTTTCACCTTGAAGAAGTTTTAGATTACTAGAACAGGTGGAATGGCTTTCGTGTTTCAGTGATCTAAAGAGCCAAACTACAGATTCAACCAAATTAGAAGTGTTTTGATTGAGGAACTAGACTAATACATGTCCTCGATAGAGAGCAGGAGCTCTTTCGGTACTTAGATTGGCAGGGACCATAGGGGTCGGTATGGCATTCTAAGACACACTAACGCCATGTGGAAGGCAACGAGAAACCACCACATTACCTCCCAAGTACACAGCGTACTTAAATTGTATTTAAAATGATGGCATCCTCTGAGGTAAAAGGTTCCGGAGGTAATATAGTCCCCAAGTCGGATCTCCGGGAGGGGACTACTTCGGAGGATGTGGTCGGAAAATTTAAAAAAAGAATCGGGAACATTCTGCGAGTCGGAGCGTGGCATGTCAGAAGTATGAAGCAAGTAGATAAGCTAGAGAACTTAAAAGTTGAAATGGATAGGTTAGCACTAGACATAGTAGGAATCAATGAAGTTCGGTGGCCAGGCGGAGAATTCTTGGAGTGGAAACTTTAGAGTAATTTATACAGGATCAGAGGAAGGAAATTCTGGCGTGGGAATAGTTATGCGAAAAAAGATAGGGCAGAAAACTACTTACAAAGGAGCGATTGAGTACTAATGGTTAGATTAGAATCTAAACCTGTAGAAACAGTAATAATACAAGTATAGATGCCCACCTCCAGCCACAGTGACGAAGAGGTAGAAGCAAACTACAAAGATATCGACGATATACTAAGATATGTAAAAGGACACGAGTTTTTAGTAATTATGGGAGATTTTAATGCAGTGGTAGGTGAGGGTAGGGAAGGAGCGGTAGTAGGTTTATTTGGTTTAGGCACGGGAAACGACAGAGGAAATTGGTTGGTAGAATTTTACGACAAAAACAATTTAACCATCACAAACACATGATTTCAACATCATGTTAGAAGATGATATACGTGGAAGATGCCAGGAGATATAGGAAGATATCGAATAGATTACATTCTTATTAGACAACGGTTTAGGAATCAAGTAAATGACTGTATAAGCTATCCAGAAGCAGATATAGACACTGATCACAACATCATAATTATGACGCCGCCCTTAAATCTAAAAATGTGAAAAAAAAGGAAGGAAAAAAGCACTTTGACTCTGAGAAACTAAAAGATAAAGATATCCACGAAAGATCTGAAAAAAAAAATTCCAATGAATTGCTGAAAGATATCGAAAAAGTTTCTGATACTATACAGGTAGAAACAAAATGGAATAATATTGCATCCAGCTTATACATGACGGCTTGAAATATTCTGGGGTATACACAAAAAGAAAATAAGAAACCATGGATAACTAAAGATATCTTGAATTTAATAGAGGAAAAACGAAAATACAAAAATAGATCACACAAAACAGGAAATTATTCGGAAATGCAGGAAAGCTAAAGAATAATGGATTGATGAAAAATGTAAAAAGGCACTAAGATGGAAATAGGAAAGACAAACAAACCATAGAAACTAATTAGAATGAATTTTAGTGATATAAAACCGTATAGCAAAAATATAAGGGACGCGAGGGGAAACGTCATTATAGAAAATGTAGAGAAAGTGGTAGATGACAGGAATAAATAGGGAATTTATATGCAGGAGAGGAACTAACAGCATTAGAATAGGAATCAAACATTGAAAACGGGGACTTGTGATATCCTATAATGCAAGATGAGTTTGAAATAGCATTAAAGGGTGTGAAAAATGGTAAGACGCCGGGTACAGATAAGGCGCAAGCGGAAACTCTAAAAGCAGCTGGACAAGCAGTAAAGAACGTTTCTTCCAACATGTAAGCAATATGTATGAGACAGGAGAGATACCCAAAGATTTCAAACGTAACATCGTAGTAACTATACCAAAAAAGAGAGGCGCGGATAGATGTGAAATTTTTCGAACAAAATGTTCTTCACTAACGAAATTAGTTTAATTTTTTTCAAGGCTATAAATTTTATCTTTAAGACGCATTAGGGCGCATCTCTGACGCAACGAAATAACTAAATTAAATTGTTTTAATTGCAATTTTCAGGAATTACATACAACAACACGATTTTTATTTCCTGATGTCTGATGGGCATCTTCCATGTATTTTCGTATCACCCCCGGGTGTTTTGATGCTTGTTAAAGCCGGTGAACATTACATAACATATGGCGTATTAATATCTGGAGAAGGTTTTAGAAATCGTTAGAAAGACAGGCTTAAGTTATATAAGCGCCGCGGACAGAATAAGCAGCAGTTGATATCCTAAACGTGTCTATAAATACATATAAAATTTAAATAAAGAAATAATATTTTACTATATAGTATATGCTAGTGGTAGACTATAGAATATCCCGAAAGTGCATAAATCAAAAGAATTCGGTTTGGTTTGTAAACGAATTGGATTTTACAACAATACAATATCTACGTTAATCGAACCAGTTTAGGAACTTTACATTAGATGCAAACAAGGAAATCAGAATAAATTTTGGGCGCCGCATATTATTTCTGCAACATGTGCTACGAATTTAAAAGGATGGCTAAACAGAACCCGTAAGTCAGTGGCTTTTGCAGTGCGGAGAGGAGCTTAAGATCATGCTACTAATTGCTATTTTGCTTGACGGATCTATCTGGAACTTTACCAAAGTCGAAGGATACTGTATAGTACCCAAACCTACAATCTGCTCTCAAACCAGTTCTTTCAGCCAGAATTTACCTATCCCCAAACGTCCAGAAATATTTACGCTTGAGGACGATATGAATTCTGCAGAAGACAATAATGTTGAACTTTTGAAACGAGAGAAGGATCGTAATTTTTAACCATTTGATATAATCACTCCATATTTGCTTTAATAAGATGAGGTTAACGACAATACGGAAATTAAATTTATCAAACTCAAGCTAAACTGTTCGCATCCAGGTGCAATGTTGAACTTTATTTCAGATTGGTACGCAAATTTCCACGTACCGGATACCTGAACAACATCTTCTTCTATCTTCATCTATTTATGGTTCCGGGTTGGGGCCGCGTCATTTTTTAAACTAAGGTTGACGTTTTGCCCACTTTTGTAAGGGGCTTTATCAGGACAAGAAAAAAAATAAATAATAAAAATATTAAAAATAAAAATAATAATAAAGATAAAAATGATAATATTAAGTAAACAAGTTAAAGTGCAAAAAGTATGCAAAGTTACTTCTGAACTAGCAAACCCTCTAGCCGATTTAAGCCAAAAGGTGTCTTGTGGCAAAGTAACTGGTAAAAGTAGCAAAAGTGGTAGTTTATATAGGGCGAGAACTTGATGCAAGCGTGATCATAAATAGCAAGGAGTGTCGTAGCGGATCAGTGAACGTCAGGATTCTGCTTTTGTAAACATAGGTTTAATTTCCAAATGGGACAAAGGTAGTAGCCATCGTCTTTGTTTACATTGTTAGAATTTTTAGTGATTTCTACGGATTCTCTGATTTTTTTATTGTAAAAAAAATGGAATTCTGGCAAATAGTTTCATCTTATCAAAGTTAATGGTATGTCCTGTTTCATGTTGGTGTTCGGCCATCGCTGAGCGATTGTACTGATTTGTCCTTAGCCATCGCTTATGATCGTTTAGTCTAGTCTGTACTCATCCTCCTATGTATACTAAACCGCAGCTGCTAAGTATGCTATATACGCCTGAGGTTTTAAGACTGTTTTCGGAATCTTTTGGAGTTGGTAATATTTGTGAAATTTTATTAGTGGGCTTATAGCTTGTTTTAATGTTGTGTTTACGTAGCATTTTGCCAATTCGGTCTGTTAGTCTGTATATGTATGGAAGGATTGCTAAAGATCGTGTGTCGGGATTACACCGTGGTTTGGGGGTTCGCGTTGGATGCAAATGCCGGTTTATTACTCTGCCGATATACGAGTTGCAATAGCCTTTTTGATAAGACTATTTTTTAGATAGGTCAGTTCCTTAGATAAGTGTTCTGGTTGTGAAATCTTAATTGCACGGTGGACTAGAGAGTTGATTACCGATGATTTTTGTGACGGATAATGATGTGACGACGCATGTAGGTATCTGTCTGTGTGTGTGTGGGTTTTCAATATACGGAATGATCTAGTCGCCCGTTGGTTTGGCACTCTGCCAGAACGTCAAAGAATGGCAGAGTTCCGTTCTTTTCAATTTCTATAGTAAACTTTATGTCTTTATGTTGATTGTTTATGTGATCTAGAAAATTATTGAGCGTTTGGTGTCCATGGGGCCAGATTACAAAAGTGTCATCTACATAATGGAGCCAAGTTTTTGGTTTAAGATCTGCGGATTCTATAGCCATGGATTGCAAAGACTCCATGAATATATTGGCCACAATAGGGGATAGAGGTGAGCCCATGGGTGTGCCAGATGTTTGTTTGTTTGTTTGTTGTTGTTGTTTGTTTGTCTGTCAAAAACAAAATAGGTAAGAGTTGAGCATTTTTCAATGAGCGTGGCCAGGTACTCAAATTCGTTTTCTTGAGGTAGGTGTTGTTTAATAATGGAGACAGTGTCTATGACAGGTACGTTTGTGAATAGGGATATTACGTCAAAACTGTCTAGTATTTTACTAGGGCCTAGCTCAATATTTGCAATTAGTTCTATAAAATGAGTAGAGTTTAAAACATTAGTAGGAGTGTTACCGGAATAGGGTTTTAAGAAATTTGCTATGTATTTTACCAGATGGTAGGTTGACGAGTCAATTGTGCTCATTATCGGACGGAGAGGGACATCAGGTTTATGGACTTTAGAAAGGCTGTACAAGCGAGGTGGTTTAGATTCGCGAGGTATTATGCGTTTTTGGATAGTTTTGGGAATACTAGAGAATTTGATACGTGGTGAAATTTCCCGTTCAAGCTTTGGAGTGGTGTCTTTGGTTATAGGTCGGTATGAACCGTCTTGTAGAATAGTTAATCTTTCCTTTGCATTCTGTACGGTTTGGAATTGCAGTCGCATTACCTTTGATTGCAGGAAGTATAACAATTTTCGGGTTTATTCGTAGGTGTTTTAAGGCCGTTATTTCTTGCTTTATCACGTTTTTGTTGGGAGTTTTGGCATGCCGGAGACATTTAGTTGTTTCAAAGCGAATTAGGTTGACATCGTCTTGAGGCAGAGATCGGATCGATGATTCTACAGAGCAAATAATTTTCTCTGCGAAATTTTTCTGGGGGCAAATGAGAAGTTTATTCCTTAGAAAAGGATATGTAGTTCGTTTTCGGATAGGATATGTTCTAATCGGCTTATAACGGTGTTTGAGGACAGAGTTTTCAGTCAAGATGTTTTTTCAGGGTGTGAAAGGTTCTTGGTAAGTTGCAAGAATTTGCGGAAGTGGGTTTTTGTTGTGAGTTTGGTAGTCTTTTGGACTTGCAAGTTTGAAATTCGGTCAAAGAGAGTCCAGTCATTGTAGCTAAGCGTGGCGGATAATGTTAGGTGGTAGTTGTTTAGAAATATTGTCTATTTCTATTCGAGTGTTGGAAATTTGTTCGTGAAGTAGTGAGAGTTCTGCTTTGTGAAGAATTTTTCGGCTGAAGTATATGTTAATGTGATATTTTATTTTAAGGAAATTTAAAACTGTCAGAATTACGGCAACGTAACAAAAAGTGAGTGTACAAAGTAATTTGGCTAATGAGTGTCTAAGGTTACTAAAAGTTTTTGTGATATCACAAAAACCTTTACGGGGGGGGGGGATATTTTAAACAAAACAAAAGCTGCTTTCAGTAACCAAAGTTAGTCACGAAATCCATTATAGAGGGTGCGTCAATAATTATTTAGTCAGTTTGAGATTACTTTTTGTCTTCTTTGCATCTGGTTTTTATTTCTCGCAATGCCGAGAAGCTCCAGTTCCAGTATAAAAATATGAAGAACTTTGACCAAAGGGTGGTAGAAAAATTCCGTTAACATATTCGTAATCAGCGAGAAAAGATCTATAAGATACACCCATCGCGGATGAGAAAAAAGGCGTATAGTTTGTTGTTCAGTGCTATTAATCAATCCTGCAACACTTTATACACAATAAGAAGAATAAGAATCACAAAAGTTTAGTACTTAACAAAATATAGGCTGTATTCTTTAATCTTCTAGTCAAAGTGTCGCCAAGCAACACCTTCAGTGTTGCTTAGAAAAAACAGAGCACTAAAATTATTTATTCGGATACACTATTCAAGTGCAGGATTCTCGGTATTTTTAGGAAAGGCAATTCGAACGTACTTTACTAAGGTCGTTTGGACATCGATTTTCTGCAAAATGCAAGATGCAATAGTCGGAGATATCTCCCTTAAAAATATAGCTCGCGATCAACTTTGGCAGCATCTCTTCCCCAAGCCTAAATTTATTACCCACTCTACAATTTGCACTATCAACGAGACCGCGTGAACGCGTCACGATATCTCATATTGTTGCTGAAACATCCAAGAGCTGGTCACACTCTACTCCCGTAATATACAAAGTCATAAAATAAAGTATGGATGCAAAATGACTTTATGATGATCCTCTTGAACAACAATAAACTTGTACAGTTTATTGTAAATACATCGGATGTTCTTTGTGTTTGCATTAACCCAAAATTTTTCAATTTGTGATGTGATAAGGAAATTTGATCTTTTGATAATGCAATTTTAACTTTTATTTGAAAGATGAAACGTCATTCAATATCCAACGATGCGCTATTTTCGGAAGCTTTCAGCTTTATCATAAATTTGAAAGCGCGAATGTTTTCTGAAATGGAAATCATGACAGGCGCCAACTTCTCAATCATTTTTAGCAGCGAACAGTAATCATCGTTTTTGACGAAAAAATTTAATTTCATCTTTAATTTTATTTTAATCCCTTCTTATCTTAATTAAAGATTGAGGGTAACTTAATTAAAACATCAGCATTAGAAAAGACTTCCGTATCGATAAAAATGCTTTCCTTGCGTGCCGGCTTGAAAGCTCGTTCTGTACTTTTAAACTCGTGTTAACTTTAGCAGTTAAAATCTGAATATAACAGTAGTGAGAAATACATTAATCGTTTCCGTAATTTTGCCTCAGGAATAATGTCATTATCTTCTGAATTATAAAATGATGTTTAATGTTTAGAATCGTTTAATTTGCATAGAATTTGCGTAGACAATCGTTGAGTTAATTCCACGATTATGGATTAATTTCTACATTCGTTGAGCTGTACTTTATTATGATTTACACCAATTGGGCATAGAAGATTTGAGCGATAACATAAATACAAAATACCGAAAAGGTTAAACATTTTTAGTTTGTTCAGAGCAATTAAGGCGGACGTCTGAAAATCTAGTACAAATATACAGAACTGGGGTTTAGAAGAAACTAAAAAGAAAGAATGTCAGAAGGACGCTTAGCAGGAAGATGTATCCATACGTGGTGCTGTTTTGCGGAGAGTAAGGTTGGGCCAAGACCACTCGTTGCAATTAACTCTCAAGAAAAGAAATACGAAGGTTGAAGCGCTTTTTTTCAAAAAGGCTTCATCTTCTATTGTACTATTTAGGTTCGGGGAATTTTTAAACCACGCACGGGGAATTTTCCAATATTATTATGTGTAATATAAGCAATACGTAAAAACCACACAAAGTTTTCGTTCTCACGTAAGTCTGTACAATGATTTATGATTTGCCGTTTGGGAAGCCGCAAGGATTGCATTTCTCATGCTTAACGTGCAGCTGTGTTCACCAATTTGCGACAGAGCATTAATTTACCTTGGAAGGGGACGATGGCTCGTGGAAGCCGATGCGCTGAAATAAGCAGACTTCACTACCGGTCTTACTCAAGTGCAGATGTGTTTCGTAAAGTTCGGACAGTCGACAAGGTGGTTCCTTCCTTTTAGTCCTTATTCCTCTACCGTTATTAGAATACCGCCATGTCGTCGATAGGAGAGTTACCGCCAATCAAACAAGGGCACATCTGGATACCACCCTGAGATGAAAGACGCACTAGGGTGAGGGTAACCACGGAGTAAGAGCTAGTTTTAAAATGTAAAACGCATTTGAAGTCACGAGAGAAATTTAACCCCGTGTAAATTTGAATATATTATATATTTATAACATTAGCATCTTATGTTGTAAAAATGAACGTTACAAAGTTGAGGAGCGCGGAAAGGATGAGTACAAAAAAAGTGACTAATTTAAGTTTTCAACGCAAAGTGGAAATGTCTGATCTAGAACCACTGTAGAAATAAATAAGGCGCTAAGGAAATATTACAAGAGGTTTACCACAGCTACTTTTACACCTACACTTACTGTTAAAAAATAACAACAAAAAAAGGTATAAAAGAAATAAAAGGACATAAAAACAACATTTATTAACAAGTTAACTATAAAACCTTTTAACCTTATCTGACCTTAAGATTTTTTGTTTTTACTAATTCAAGATATGGGAATAAGGGAACCATTAAACTTTCAATAAATCCCAGCGTATACTTCCCTATGTCACATGTCCCTAGCAATACGGGCTGTTAAAAAAACATTTTATTTAGACTTTCTGACAGTATAGCGCACCAGTTGGAAATGTAACGGTTTGATACCCTGTATCTGATTTTTCAATGCTCCACCGAAAGGTACTATATTGGCCAAGAAACTTTTTCACCTGGAAGTATTAAATTTTGTTGAACGCTTGCTATTCCATCCGAGGTAGGGATCTTTAACGTGTGTGACAACACTTTGCAAAACCTACATTTTACCTTTCATCCGAACGAAGACGTATTTTTGTGAAAAACGCTCGCCTAATATTTTGTAGTGGTACGTGTCGGGAAACGAATCCGGGACCTTGGACTTAGTAGTAAAACGCTAACCAACTAGGCCACGAAGTCGCCTAGCGGGTTGATACCAGAGCAAGCGCCTGTTATTCAAATGTACATCTACATGGTTATAATCCATGAGAAAAATAGTAAAACAAAATCGAACTCAAAATTAGAGGATAGGATGTACGCAAGTAGATTCATTTGTAAGTGAAGTAAGAAATTGTATTATACAGCAACAGTTTGTTACGTTAAATCCTTGCAGTAGATCTAGTTCTGCATCGTTCATATAAATTTTAATTTTCTATCTACTTTGTTCTACTTCTTTTTCATAAGTGCCTCCTAAAGTTACTAACCTAGTAACGCACCCTAGAAGCCTCCTTATAGTTATATTTTAATGTTAGTATATGTTAAAATAAGTTAATGTTGTTTACAGTATCGCATCGTCCATATGTTCAGTTTTTAAGAGCCTATTCATGTCGTTAAATTGAAGTAGTGTGACGGATGTTAGTGCAGGTAGATTGCGAATAAAGGTCGACGCTAGTCAAGTGGCCGATAGAGAGTTGTCGGGTGCAAGGGAAGTCAGTCGAGTTTTAGCTATGTAAGGGAGTAGTTGTACTACTAGTAAAACGCCGCAGACTCTCTGTAAGTACTTTATTATTACAATTTCATCATTTCCTGCTGCTCGGATTAAGCGGAAGCAGATGTAGGCTGTTATTTGAGTGTTTATGTTACGAATTTTTATTGCTTTTAATATAATAGTTATCGATTGTGTAACCATTATTTCGATTTTTTCTCTCTACTTATTACCCGTACCGAGAAATAAGAGTATTGTTGTAACCTAAACGACTTTACTCGTTTTATGCTATTTCAAATCATACGAACTGTCATGTAATAAGTTCAATTAAAAGTAATACTTATTTAAAACGTCCTACAAAATTTCTTTAAGTATTCTATAATATTTTGTTTCGTTAGGTGCGTTATAAATTCGTTGACATATGCAAACATCTGCAATAGTTCAACTGCTTTTAATAGGTTCTGTAGAAGGTTACAAACTCGATGAAATGCGTTCTAAACCACCTGCATTGTTAAAATATAAAAGCCTTTAATGGTGCTGAAAAATTCTATTTTGTTATCATGCAGGTGTTGAGCTCGCTTATGTTTACGAGCAATAAATCGTTTCCTAATTAATTTCATTCTTGCTATTGTAGTCCGATATGATACCTTGCTATCGTTTCTATAACAGTTAGCCAACCTATTATACATTTCACTCTGCAGTGCTGTAAGGAGGGTTGCAAACTTATTTGACCATTTAGACAAACGTCGTTTTCTCATACGGATCAAATCCGACGAAAGTCATTATAGTACATTAAGGTTCTTTGTTCGCGCTAATTGGCTAATGTTCTAGGAATATTTTGTAGTTGCAACTGGAAAATTTCTAGCAGGTAGTGCTTGCAGAATATTTAACATTTTATTGCTGGGAATTGTATTAAAAAAGACGTAAACACGTTGTTCATCCCTATAAATACAGCCTGAACGTTGAAAGCAAACGCTGTAAGTCGCGGCGCTAAAATGCTATGTTTTACTCAGTGTTACAGTCTAATTAAGTTGTTTCATTCAGTATACAGTTCGCCGACAAGTGCAGCGCGCACTTCAAAATCCTATACGATGGTACCAAAGGCAGATAGCTTGTTTTCTTTTTCTTGATGCTGCTGCGGAAGATAGACACTTCTTTGACTGGTTGTCAACCACGTAGGGCCGTAGTTTTTCGTATCGTGTATGCATCATAAATTGCAGATTACGCGCTACAAGTCTACATTTACAGTGCACAAGTAATTATGTAACTATTCTTCAAAGTCACAATCAGTATAAACCGAAGCTGGCATTATAGCACTTTTTACTGTTTCCTTATTCTTTGTAAATTAATGATAGCGTTAACGGTTTGTTTTTGTCTTCCTTGCAACTGGGTTTTATTTCTCGCAATGCCGAGAGATTACAGTTCCAGTATAAAAATATGAAGAACTTGAACTAATGGATGCGTTAACAGATTCGTAATAAGTGGAAAAACAAGAGACACTCATCGCAGATAAGCGAAAAGATGTATAGTTTATTGTTCTGTTTTATTAATCAATCCTGAAACACTTTATACACAATAAGAAGAATAAGAATCACAAAAGTCTAATACTTAACCAAATATAAGCTGTATTCACTAATCTTCTAGTCAAAGTGTCGCCAAGCAACACCTTCAGTGTTGCTTAGAAAAGTCATAAGCAGAGCACTAAAATTATTTATTCGGATGCACTATTCAAGTGCAGGATTCTCGGTATTTTTAGGAAGGGCAATTCGAACGTTTTACTTTGCTAAGGTGGTTTGGACATCGAATTCCTGCAAAATGCAAGATACAATAATCGAAAATATATCCTTTAAAAATATAGATCGCGATCAACTTTGGCAGCATCTTTCCTCAAACCTCAATTTATTATCCATTCTACAATTTGCACTATCAACGTGATCGCGTGACCGCGTCGCGGTATCTCATATTGTTGCTGAAACATCCAAGAGCTAGTTACAATCCACTCCCACAATATACGAACTCGTGGGATAAAGCTTGGATGCTAAATGACTGTATGATGATCCTCTTGAATAATAATCAACTTGTACAGTTTATTGTAAATCCATCGGGAGCTCTTTGTGTTTGCATTAACTCATATTTTTACAATTTATGATGTGATAAGGAAATTTGATCTTTTGGTAATGCAAATTTTAACTTTTATTTGAAAGATGAAACGTCATTCAATATCCAACGATGCGCTATTTTCGGAGGCTTTCAGCTTTATCATAAATTTGAAAGCGCGATTGTTTTCTGAAATGGAAATCATGACAGGCGCCAACCTCTCAGTCGTTTTTAGCAGCTAACAGTAATCATCGTTTTTCACGAAAAAATTTAATTTCATTTTTAATTTTATTTTAATCCCTTCTTATCTTAATTAAAGCTTGAGGGTAACTTAATTAAAACATCAGCATTAGAAAGGACTTCCGTATCGATAAAAATGCTTTCCTTGCGTGTCAGCTTGAAAGCTCGTTCTATACTTTTAAACTCGTGTTAACTTTAGCAGTTAAATTCTGAATATAACTGTAATGAGAAATACATTAATCGTTTCCGTAATTTTGCCTCAGGAATAATGTCATTATCTCCAGAATTATAAAATGATGTTTAAAGTTTATAGAATCGTTTAATTTGCATAGAATTTGCGTAGTTAATCGTTGAGTTAATTCCACGATTATGGATTCATTTCTACATTCGTTGAGCTGTACTATATAATGAATTACAATAATTGGGCATAAAAGATTAGAGCGGTAACACAAATACAAAGTGCCGAAAAGGTTAAATATTTTCAGTTTGTTTAAAGCAATTAGGACAGACGTTTGAAAATCTAGTACAGATGTACAGAAATAAGGGTTAGAAAAAACTAAAAAGAAAGAGTGACAGAAGGGCGGTTAGCAGGGATATGTATCCATACGTCGTTGCTGTTTTGCGGAGAGTAAGGGTGGGCCAAGACCACTCGTGGCAATTAATTCTTAAGAAAGGAAATGCGAATGTTGGAGCGCTTTTTTTCAAAAAGGCTTCATCTTTTATTGTACTATTTAGGTTGGGATTTTTAAACCACGCACGGGGAATTTTCCAATATTATTATGTGTAATGTAGAAACCACACAAAGATTTGGTTCTCACGTAAGTCCAAACAATGATTTATGATTTGTAGTTTGGAAAGCCGCAAGGATTGCATTTCTCATACTTAACGTGCAGTTGTGTCCACCAGTTTGCGCCAGAGCATTAATCTACCTTGGAAGGAGACGATGGCTCGTGGAAGCCGATGCGCTGAAACAAGCAGACTTCACTACCGGTCTTACTCGAGTGCAGACGTGTTTTGTAAAGTTCGGACTGTCGACAAGGCGGTTCCTTCCTTTTAGTCCTTATACCTCTACTGTTATACAAAATACCACAAGTAAACGCTAGTTTTAAAATATGAGACGCATTTTACGCTAAAGGAGAAATTTAACCCCGCGTAAATTTGAATATATTATATATTTATAACATTTGCATCTTATGTAGTAAAAGTTAACGTTACAAATTTGAGGAGCTCGAAAAGCATGAGTGCAAACGTTCACCCTGTATATGTAGGTGGAGAAGCCATAAGGTGGTAAGGTATTTTCCTTCCAAAAATAATTCCAATCGGCTAAACAACCACCTGCAAAGTATTCTCAAAACACCAGCCCAAAATAAGTGTATGCCTGCTTAAAGCCAATGTCTGGTCAATCTGTTAGGTATATCTGCAATCCACATGGCAGAATAATATAGCTAAATGTATAACGAGTGGCCAACATTCTCTAGAATTTACTATTTCAATTAATAATACCGGAAAAAATAAGCACACTGGCAAGCAGATTTAATCTTTGTTGATCCAAAACTCCCGGGTTCATTCTAACTTAATAACTTATTTATTTAAGTGATGCAGGCGTTTAAATTATATTTTA
Organism: Platerodrilus igneus; assembly: GCA_036346225.1. Taxonomy (NCBI): domain Eukaryota; kingdom Metazoa; phylum Arthropoda; class Insecta; order Coleoptera; family Lycidae; genus Platerodrilus; species Platerodrilus igneus. The sequence continues at coordinate 14,287,304 of JARFIW010000791.1, forward strand.
GCGAATGCAAGAATTTTTAGCTTTTGATAATTAAAGCAAATTAAAATAGATTCAAAATATTTAAGTTGTAACTGAACATTTAATAAGATTTTATAGGATGCTTGAATAAGTAAACATTTCAATTTAAAAGGTAGTCCATACCTGTTAATAAAAATTCGATTGATTGTGAATATAATAAGAAATGCGAGATTTAATTAAGAAATGTACGGTGTAGAAACTGCATGTAACAATTTGCTTAATTATTTGCCACTTGGTAATCGTGAATTTCACTTACGCACAATCTGAGTTAACTCGCAATAAACTACAATGTGAACTAAATCTTTAATTGGTTTGGTGTATTATGAAATGGAATTATGCTTAATATACCCAAGCTTTTTTAATTTTATGTGCTGAATGCGTAACATTGAAATTTGCTTTTCCTGTTTGTAGTTTTAAAATAATTTATAAACCTGAGTTACGTCCAATACGTATTTTACCTTAAATAACCTTGGGTTTTCGTAATTTTAGCTAATTGCATTCATTATATGTATATACATATATAAAACTGGTTACGGTTACTGAGGACTGAAGTATACAAATTAAAAATTAAGAACTGGATTGTATGCTGACGTTTCGTAAAATTTATTCACATTATCACAGATCAATTCCTAAATTATTATTATTATTATTATTATTATATATATATATATATATATATATTACTATGGATTTATAAGCTTAGATAGGTGTACATAAGTCAAACATTTATTTATTTGTAGGTACCCTGTATGTAGAAATCAATTTAGAATTTAAAACATATTAATATAATTAAATAGGGATAAGATTAGGCAAGATAATGCAGGTTAAATTTTTGTGCTTTAATTTAGAACCATTATAATAACTAATTACTAATTAGATCAATGAGAAGGTTACAAATCGGGTACAAATATGATTATAAAGGCTTTTCATATTGGGGTAGTGTAAAAATCAATAATTTCGTAACCGTAGCATAAGCTAAAACATTTGTGTAACTGTACAAAGTTGTATATTCAAAACAAGCTACAACGGTTATGAATTTCAAGGAAGGAACGCGCAGTAGATAAATAATTCTAATAAAGCTTTTAAACGTTGAGAATATATTTTTAGGTAAAAATCGTTAACTGAAAACACAGGTCTATAAGAGCAACGGACGGTTACATGTAGAAAACAGATCGATTAAATCAAACGAGAGACGATACTTAGCATGTAATAGACACACAGGGAATATATCATATGGTCAGTTGTTGAGACTTTTAAACGTCTGTAAGACGAGAATATTTTTAAAGGCAATAAGCGGGACAAGAATTCAGTGTGTTCGCGGAAGATACTGATTTTCAAGGCGCACCGAAAGGTAGGGAGAAACAACTCTGAACGATGTGATGATAGAGGGACTATGGAAAGGATATAAAATATGGGGTAGATAAGGAAACCTGAGATGTAGAAATGACATAGACAAGTTAGGTAGGGTATGAAAACAAGGCTAGAGGATGTTATAATGAAAGTGGAAGCGAGATAATAGTATGTACGCGTATATAGAAGGAGTGATTATAGTTGTTTGGGAGTGATAAAAGTTTTAAGCATTCAGAGAAAATTAATACGGTTGGTAAAGTTAACGACTCTTTCGGAGTAAAGCAGTGTTTGCGTTTCAAAATTCTAGGTTTTTGACGACATTTGTGTTATTGTGTACGTAAATTTTAGGAATTGAGCAGCCGTTGGATTAAGATTTCGAGGAATGATTGCGAAGGATACGTGCAACTTGAGAGGGGTTTTGGTTATATAAACACGCTGGAGGTGGTTGGCGCTCTCTTAGTTTTTCGATTCTGCTGAATATTTTATCCTAGCTTTAAACTACGTGACTAGTGAAGTCCGAGATAATTACAAGTGTTTAAACGCACAGGTTGGTTCGATTTTAAAAACGGAGTGAACCGTATAAAATTATTTTAATATAATTGAAGCAGGATGAACAGTAAGCAGCAACTTATTTGTAAATTGATAAGAGTGCTTGTTGCACTTACTTGAAGGAAGTGATTGGTTATGGATCTGTAGCGTCAGTCCTGAGGGATTTTGGAATCAGGTATTTTAGAGGCTTAGTTTAAGGTATAATTGCTGTTACTATTGGAAGGTAACAATGTGGAGTGATCTAGGTACGAGCAGTCGAAAGAGGAGAGCATCTTTAGAGGTGGTGATCTGGATGAAAAATACTCTCCAAGTAATTAATTTTTTTTAAACTGTTGTGGCGGTGCTTATTTGTTGATATTGTGATGAATTTATGAACAGAAAATTAATTGATTTACCTTTATAAAGAAAATATTTAAAATCTGAGAATGTAAAAAGATGTATATGATATAATTATGAATATTTGACATATGTAAAAGGTAAACGGAGCTTTTATTTAAAATTTTAGTGCTAAAATTTTGCACGCAAATATAAAATTGTTTATACTGAGATCACCATACACCAGGGGAAAATAAAGTAAGGTTTTGGAATAGGCCCATCTACTTTAGAATGAGCATAGGAATATAGACAAGCAGGATATCTTTGTTGTATGAAGTTAATGATATTTTAATATTGAGGAGGAGCATGAAATATTTATTGTAGATCAATTTTGTAAATATTGAGATTGTGTGATTTTAATGTTAATTTGTCAGAATAAAAAGGGTTGTATTTTTGGTTAGGAGTGTTATTTTTTATTTTTTTTATTATTATTAAATATAAAGGTAGTTATGGATTGTAGAGCAGATGAGCAGCCGTGGTGAGTATCCCTGAAGAAGCAGTGAGCAGAGCTAGCCGTGTGGTGTCAATTGTAAGAACATCTTCAGAGGTTACACAACTAGAATATATCATGATCCAAAAACTAGAAACAAAATTTATTTAGTTGATGATTAGAGGAATTTTCTACAGGTAACTCTGCATTAATAAATTAATCGGCTCAACATTGGGGTTCGAAAGGAGAGCTCACAGTAATTTTATGGCGCCCAACGTAGAGCTCAAAAAGAAAGTTTACAGTAATTTTATGTCGACCCAAGCTACGAGCGCAAGTGCAGATTAACTACACGGTAAAATTATAATATATATATATATAAATTATATTGTATGATTTATGGGAATTTCCTATTGAACGAATGATGCGTTATCTTAATATTGTGTTAACTTGTTCTAATTTATTTTAAGAAAATAATTTTTTTTTGCTTTAACTATACTAACTGCCCTAATTGAAATTATATTTTCTAAAACCAAAAGCATTAAAATATCATGTTCAATTAATATTAGCTATTCATAAAATCCATTATACAGGGTGCGTCAATAATTATTTTGTCCATTTAAGATTACTTTTCGTCTTCTTTGCATATGATTTTTATTTCCTGTAATACTAAGACGCTACAGTTCCACTAAAAATTTGAAGAATTTTGATTAGAGGGTATTAGAAAAATTCCGTTGACAGATTCGTAATCAGTGGGAAAAGTTCTATAAGAAACATCTATCGCACATTAGGAAAATTTCGTATGATTGTGAATACAATAAGAAATGCAAGATTTAATTAGGAAATGTATGGTGCAGAAACTGTACGTAACAAATTGCTGGGCCAAAACAAGACGGTTTTGCGCCTCTTAATCTTGACAACTATTAAAGTTTCTCAAAGTAATCGGGTACTTTAGAGTAGTTTTGTATTTCTGCCAATTTCACCTGTTTGTACTTTTATTAATTTGTATCAACTTCCACACCACTGAATGTTAGCCGAAGCAACCAGTAACGTCATTTTTACCCGTAATGCTTTTTGCACTGCCTTTGCTAGATCGGCATAAAATAGTTATGAAGGACCCGTGTTAAAGCTGTATCTTTGACCCGGAGATAATTGTGTAATTTGTATACGTGTATTCTAAAATTAGCACATATAAAACTTTTTTGATCTACTTACTTTTGTATTTATATTAGTATTTATATTAGTCTTTTTTGTTCCGCTTGCTTGCTTGAAATGAAATTTTTTTATTATGGTGGACCGGATGCTTTGGAACTTTTTACCCCTTCCGTTAGTCCGTCTTCCTTTCCCTAAAAATTATGCAAAAACTAACGAGCGCAGCACAAAGAATATTTTTATTCTTGCTTTTCAAGTATCGAAAGCTTTCCATCTGATTGTGTCGGGAGTGTCAAGCTCTAATATTAATATAGTTTTGCTAATAAGTACGGTACACAGAAGTTCTGTCAATCTACGCAAGTATAAAAGAAAAGAATCGAAAGTGTTTATTTATTGCATGATTCATCCTTTTATTCTAAATAACAGTCTCAGATTATATGAAAAAGGTAAACTACAAAGGCTATTTAATTTTATATAACTGGAAATGTTTTGTCCTGCTATCGATCTTTGAAGTGTCGCCAAATAATAAATTAACTGCTCTCTATAGGAAACGAGAAAGCGACATACTTGAGTTATTCTCTTTGACTTCCAGGACGTGTGCAAGAATTCAGTCAGTTCGAGCAATCACGATTCTTCTATTCTCGTTTACTAAGGTCACTTGTGCATCAATATCGGTGCAAACTGTAACACAAAAGTGCATGATATTCCCTTTGAGACAGCAAAGCTCAAGCGCGCGACCAACTTTCAAAACATCTCTGCGCCGATTCTAGCTTCTGAATTTCGCACAAACAGTGTGTCTTTGGGATGCCGTGTAAGCGCGTCGCGATGCTTTCTATTGTTGCCGAAACGCTAAAGGCTTGGATTTTATCCGCCCTCGTAATACACGGAGCCGTCGGAGGAAACCCGGATGCTAAAAGACTTTACGATGACCTTCTCTCGAATTACAATAAACTTGTACGGCCTGTTGTAAATACGTCTGATGTTCTTCGTGTAAGCATTAAACTCAAACTTTCGCAACTCATTGATGTGGTAAGAAATTTGATAGTTTAGTAGAGATGCGATTTTTATGTAGTCTAAAAGTGCTGTGTCACTCAATATTCAGTAAATGGCAATTTTCGAACCACACTGCTTTATCATAAATTTAAAAGCAGGGCTGCTCTAAATAGACTGAGGACATGAGTCAATCACACAAGTTATTATCAGATTTTCAGAAATGAACAGAAACCAATGTTTTTGACAGAAAATGACAATTTCATTCAGAAACTCCATTATCATCCCTTTTGTTTTAATTGAAATATAAGCACTTTATAATTAAAGGATCAACATCACAGAAGGTTTCGTCGAAATCGTTAAGAGGTTTGTAGTAATAGTTTGGGTTGAAAATCTTTGTATTGCAATCTTCAAAGAGACCTTCGTTAATAGTTTTGATAAGTTTCTTCAGAAAATAATGTCGTTAACTCCGAATTAAATAACGTTACAGTTTTCAATGAACTCTAATTTGCATAATCTTTGTCCATGCTTTTATATTACCGAGTCAAGCTAAAGTAATATCATTGTTACTAAAATTTAAAGAAATATTGCCAATTTTAATGATATTACATTAACGCTGCGTTAAGTATTAACTATGCATGAGAAAAGTAGTTGCTAAGGATATTTTCTAGGATATTATCTGTAGTATAGCTGTTTATAATTCTGTTTAAAGTGAATCCCTAATAGAGACAGATTGCAACGTTATCAAAACTTTAGAAAGGAGTTTGTTTTACATGAAAATTTCAATTACCATCGGCACTGAACAGTGTCATTTCTGAACTTTTGCTAGGTTCTAGTTAAAATCCGTGCCGTCCAGTCTGCCGACTACAAAAGAAAGCACGTTTAAGAAAATCATGTACCGTGTAGGAACTTGTTTAATGTAAATCTAACATGACTTGCATAGAATGAGATCGTTTTGTAATTCTTCAAGCTATTTCGGAACTTCTGAAAAGCCGAAAATGACGCGTTCTTGTTAGTTACTTAGTAACCCAGTCAAATGGTCACGAAAAGGGTCTGTGGGTGGAAAGTTTTGGCGAAGTTCTGACTTTTCGTATACCTAGGTTTCTGGGTATGCTGAACACGAATTTCCACTTTATCACCTCGGAAAAGTTCAGGAAATATGAAATAAAACATAAATTTTACTTTCTTTTAGGTTTTTGCATGTATCGTTAAAAGTATGCACTTTTCGAGAAAAATGGTTATTTACAAAAATAAAATAGACAACGATTGTAATAAGTTTTGTATAAATGGTTTTTTACTTAAACCCAACACCAAGAGAGTTACAATGAATGGTTCAAGGAAATATAATTTTCCCAAAAAGCACAATATCCTGTAATATAGTAGGAACATGTTTTTCTGATTGGAGTGTCAGAGGTACCTAAGTGCTGTTTTTGTGTATTGGCATATAACTTCGTCCCTTCGTCCTTGCTCCATCTCTTCTAGCCAGGCGTGCAAAAGTCTGTTGGAGCATCACTTCTCAGATGCTTTAAAATATCAGGAACTTTGCTTTTTGGCTATAGGAAGTGAACGTTAGCAGAAGTACAGAGCCTTGTTAATATAACATTTACCGACCATTATGACGTATGCATATTTTTAGTCATTTAATGTTTATTTTTACTATTCTTTCGTTTCTTATTAGCTCCAAAAAATGTTTTCAAACCATTTTCTTTCACTGTTGTCTTTTTATTTGCATCATTCAAGACATCATCATTCAGACTTTCTTGCTTCTGCTTCTTAATTGAAACCATACGCAAGCTCTTGAAAAATAAATAATCGTACGTACATAGTCCTGCGTGCATTTGCTAGTTAAGTTATTACCAACATTTGACATATAAAGATTGGTTTTCGAGCCGTATTGATGGATTAGCAATCATTGAATTTAATTGAAATTTTAAGCAACGCTTCCTTGTACTTAAAATGGAAAGTTTACGAAGGTTAATTTCGCATGCTTCAAAATAGCAAGTCACAAGTATAGGAAATGAAATATTGGTTGTTTGCAGTAACAAACTGGTTTCTACATAATAGATCAGTGCAGATGACTTTGTTCGTGGACAAAATTAATAACAGAAAACGAATGATGAGGAAGGGAAGAAACTGCCGTCAGGAATACCGGAACCAAAAATCCAACCACGTAAAATGTAGGGGGGCTACAGGGAGGCGCGTTTTAGGGGTCAAAGTGGTTTTTCGTCATTTTCGGCGAAAGTTGACCTCCAATCGAAAAATGTTGTATGGTAATATTGTAGGTATTAACAGGATATAAAGCTTTTATATATATCATTTTTCATTTAACCTCAAAGATTCTGAGAAAAATCGAAAGAGCAGTGTTTTGGGTTTTTAAATTTTTTCTCGCGCAAAAACTTTTTTTTTCATGAAATTTACAGGAAACTTGCCTTTCTATGTCTCAAATAAGCTGTAATTTTTTGGAATAAAAATTAATTTTCCAAGGTAATATTAACAAAAAACCGAAAAATTACCCATAACTTCAACCAAACAAAGTAATGTAAATATTCTCGATATTCGAAATTTACAGTATAGGGTTTTCTTCGTTGAAACGTCTACTTTCACATGCGGTATGGATATATATATATATATATATATATATATATATATATATATATTGTTGTGATAAGGGGTTGTCTAAGGGTGTATTGTATAGCAAACGTCGTTCAGAAACCATAAATTACGATAGGAAGCAGAAAACTTCATTTATTTAGTAGAAAATTTAATAATTTTTATATTATGTAAATAGTAAGCATCTAACACCCTGTATATAGAGCATAATTAGTTTTAAGTGACGCAGATAAACACATCTTACAACAATAGGACGAATATTTAGCATAGAAATAGGTAATTCATACAATAAGTAAATGACAAGTATTTAACACTTGGTATATAGAGCTTCATTAATTTTAAGTAATGCAAATAACAGCATCTATCAGTAAAAAGCACGCGTATTTAGAGGAATGATAATAAATGTAATTAAACAGGCATTGAAAAGGGTTCTAATTAGTTATAATATAATACGGAGATAAGAGATAAAACTTAACAAAGCTTTGTGTAAGTGCGTAGAAACAATCAACATTTTTTGACAGTAAATGTAATTAAAGATGTGTAAATAAATAAATATACACGAAAATTGAAATTGAAGTTACATCATGTATTTTTGTATAATATGGAAAACGCGATATATAGACAAAACAACGTATGGTAGATAACGAGGCATCTGTAGCAAACAACCGTTACATGGGAAACGAATATATTACAACAGAAAACCACTTCAAGTGCAGGATATACAAAGACCTTATTGGTTAAGATAAGCGACAGACTTGGCGGAAACCCAACCCACATACAAGTGGATTGAGCCTGTATTAACAGCGAGAATAATAAGAGAGCTCAGTTTTAACTGATCATCGTAACGTTGTGCACTCTTTGTAGAATAATGAAAGCTAGCCGTGGCATAATAATAAAATTAATGAGATTTAAATTTGATTAGGAAAACACAGAGAGGTGGAGTTAAGTATAAAACGTCCATTGACACCGAGTACGGCGTTACCATATCAATATATATATATATATATATATATATATATACATTGCTTTGCAAAAAAGTGCCAAAAAATGCGAAAAACTTAAAAAACTCCATATTTGAAATTCGCGTTTTTGACAATTGTTGAATATAGGCAATTTAATGGGAAAATGTACAGTTGAAATCATCTATAAAAGAGAAATGTAATGTGACACAAATGTAATAGTTGGAAAATGTGTTTTTCGCAAAATGGAATGAATACGCCAATATTGTTGGTATAAAAGTGTATTTCATAAATTCACATTAATTTAATTTTCTTTGAAGGAAGCTATTCATCTTCGGACTCCACACAACTTTCATCCGCATTTTTGTCATGATCATCGTCGTCCTCGTCTTCATTAGCGTTTCGTATTGTTTGTGTCGGTTTTCGTCAAGGATTTCTCAAGAATCATTCAATTCTTCGTAAGTTGTTTCTTCAACATTCTAACATTTTTCAGAACCATGACAATTACTACACAAACTAGTACATTTAAGGCCGTTTTTTACTATTGCATCCTGTTTCGCAATTGCAAAAAATAGTTTTAAGTAATACATTTGATTTTTTTCCAATGCTCCACCCGAAAGGTACTACATTGGCCAGGAAGCGAGTTTTTTTTTACCTGGAAAATTTTGGAATTTTGCCGAACCCTTGCTGTTCCAAGCAAGGTAGGGATCTTTAACGTGTGTGACAACACTCACACACGTGACCTCCATTTTACCTCTCATCCGAACGAGGGTGTATTTTTGTGAAAAATGCTCGCCTAACATTTTTCAAGCGGACCGTGTCGGGATTTGAACCCGGGACCTTGGGCGTAGTAGTCACACACATACCACTACGCCACGGAACCGCCTATTTTTTCAAGTAATACAGCCGGAATCAAATCTTTGTAAGAAAAAATTGGCATAATTCCACCAGCATGTTGAGTCCAGCCCCGATCAGTTGCTGTCAGTGCGTGACCGAGCCATGTTTGGAGTTGATAATATGCCGCTGCGTCTTCGGTTGGAGGCAATTTCTCTAATTAAAAAGATGATTTAACAGTTGCAGTTTGATAATTGTGGAATCGCAATGTATTCAAAGTCATGCTGTCCTTTTTGCATTTATAAATTGCTTTAATTAATTGCAATCCATTTTTAGCAATGATTTCCCTTTTGGCATCTTTCTTATAAAAAACATCAGCCAAAGTCGACAAATTTTTATCGGAAAACAACGCTTTCACTGTTGTTTTTTCTTTGGCTAAATATGAAGATATCGTATCGCACCCAGAAAAGCAATGCAAGAGTGCACTTTTTTGCAAAGCAATGTATATATACCCACACAGCATCTGAAAGTAGACGTTTCAACAAAGAAAACCCTATACTGTAAATTTCGAATATCGGGAATTTTTCGATTACTTTTTTAGGTTTTTTGTTAATATTACCTTGCAAAATTAATTCTTTTTTTTGAAAAAATTACAACTTATTTGGGACATAAAAAGGTAAGTCTCCTGTAAATTTCATAAAAAAAAAAATTTTGCGCAAGAAAAAAATTAAAAACCAAAAACACCGCTCTTTCGATATTTCTCAGAATCTTTGAGGTTATGTGAAAAATGATATATACAAAAGTTTTATATCTTTTTAAAACCTACAATATTGCCATACAACATTTTTCGATTGGAGGTCAACTATCGCCGGAAATGACGAAAAATCACGTTTGACCCCTAAAACGCGCCCCCTGTAGCCTCCCTACATTTTACGTGGTTGGCTTTTTGGTTTCTTCCCTCCCTCATCATTCGTTTTCTGTTATTAATTTTGTTCTTTTTTCATTTTATTTTGGGCTATCTGCACTGGTCTATAAGGGATTATTGATGCCCGTTTCTAATAGTACACTCGGCGCAAAACTGTAAATCCAGTTATGCTCAGTCTCTTAAATTTCATTACAAAAGTGTTTTGTTTGGTAGCGAATATTTGTTTTATTTACGCTTTTTCTGTAGACAGTTCGTTACGCGTAATATTGACGCTGATGACCTTTTGAATTTATTTTAGCACGAAAACGAGAAAAATTGCATCAACTAGCTTAAAGTGGCGAGGGATGGATTTATGAAAACAACAAAAATTTTTTAAGGGTATGCATGTCTAACACTTACATTTACCAAGAAAGGTTTTTATGCTCTCGGTCCAGTAAATGCTAGGCGCCAACTCACCCGCTACCAATGTTATCTCGCTAGATCGTGAGTGATCACCAAAATGATATTAAAATAAATATGAAGTTCTTACAAATCGGATTGCTAGAGCCTTGTATACACTTATTTTTTCCTACAATTGCTAACTTAAAATATACAAATAAAAGCCCCAAACTACTTTCTTAGCCTATATTAAAACATAAATAGCATTGCAATAAAACAAATTTATTCAATGCACTATCTTTTTTTGACCAAATCTACGTGTAAAGAAAGGGAATTATTAATTATAAACATCCAATTCACCTAAATATGTATTTATGAATTTTTGTAATTACAATTGTAGTGCTTTTCCTTGTTTTAAAGCGCCTTTATTCAAGCATGCACCAAAGTAAAAGTTTTTTAATTACAATAAGGGTTGAATGCATTTAAATACTAAATCACAGTTCGAAATATGCAGTAGGTGAAGAAAAATTAGTTACTTGCAGTTTCTTTTCTTCTAAAGTCTGAGCGACCTTGTGCACGATAACAATGGAGGTAGTAGGGGGTAATTAAAAGCATCTGCTTACCGAATCACTTTTACTAAGCACCAGCAATTTCTTTAATTCCGCTCTTTTAAACGCGTCCGAAAACGTTTCACTAGCAAATTGAAATTTATGAAATTAAAGCACTATAAATTACTTAAAAACTTGTAATCGCTGGACGCTAACTATTGGTCGACTGAATTATTACTGTTTGACTGAGCGACTGTGTTTAATAATTCCTCGTAATATGATTGAAAGGTATACGCAAGTTAAAATATCCCTGGTGGTTTACCTGATGTATTGATTCACAGGGTACATGCGACTTGAACTAAAATTGTGGTAAAGGTCTAGGGTTACTCCATACATGAAAACCGTGTATTAGTATTTTCACACTATCCATTTATTGTTTTTGGTGTTTCTGGAATGCGTGAGAATGTTATACGATGCACGATTCTAAAATTATTATGTCATAAAAATATGTTGGTGTTTTTCTAATTTGCCATGCCTATACTTGCTTTTTAATTGCTGGTTCTAAAAGAATATACCAAGAACTTTGCTACTTATTTCGGTATCTTATTTTAATAGTACGTTAAATGCACCCATTGTAAACGATTTCTTATTACTGTTTCTAAACTAGGTAAAATTGATAAATGTTTTCTTATATACAATGTATGAATAATTAATGCGCAAGCGTTACTAGTTGATGCGATCAAACGGCCCTCTCTGATATGTTGTTATAACTAAGCTATTTTCACGAATTTACAACAAAATAATTGCCTTGTCGTATAATTACCCTCCTATCTCAAATTTTGGGGCAAGATATCTCTTTCGTTCTCTCTCTCTCTCTCTCTCTCTTTCTCTCGTTCTCTCTCCCTCTCTCTCTCGCTCTATGCATTTGTATGCGGGTCTTTGGACCATCTTGCTTTTTACAAAAATTATAAATATTCCTCAATTCGGGCGATAGAAATTAAAACTTAAAATGACTGGGTACAATGCAGCTACTGTGATGAATGATTTCACGAGGACTCCTCTCCATATGCAGAAAGAAGAGTATTTACGTGTATCCATTATTCATATTTTTTGTTTGGTTTAAGTTAATATGTTCATAATGTACCTTATATGTGATGATTTTTTTACAGTATGAGTAATGTATACTCATTGTATACTTATACTTAATATACTGTAAAACCAATTTTTGTTTTAGAAAAAGGTAGCCTAATGTTGGCTTTAATATAACTTAAATTACTGCGAACATTTACCGCACGTTTGCTCCGGTAATGGGGCAAAAGTACGCTTCTGCTCCTAATGTGATTTTTCGTTTCTATAAAAAACATTTACGCGAATTTATTAAATCTGAAAACAGCTTTCAATACAGTACTCCCTCATTCTTTACATGCTAGATGTGTGCTTATACAGGGTGTCCAGAAACTCATGAACAAAATTTCAGGCTGTGGTAGGAGAGATTTTTTCCTACCAAACTACCCCTGTATGTTAGAATCCAATTGTTTACGGTTTCAAAGTTATTTCACTTTTTGTGTTTTTTTGGAAAAAGTGTGCCTAACCATAGATTATTAATTATTAAAAATATGATATTGGCTCTTTGAACGTAATTCTGTATGTTCAATGTAGATGAAGGTTGCCTCTTTCATAAATGACAGATATTTAAAAAAATCACCCATTATTACAAGAGAAAATCGAAGTTGTCGACGTAGCTTCAGTCTTATGAAAAATAGTTCGTGTTATTCAAATCGAAATTACTCGAAAAAGTACCTCTTACCAAAAAGTGCACACTTATCTAAAAAACATCCTTAGTTTATCCCCTTTCTTTAGAGGTATAACTCATAAACGTAAGTTTAGAAACTAAAAAAATATTTGAGTTTAATCTTTCAAACAACACTTTTATCTAAGGATTTAATAATTCAGTTATAATGAAAAGAATGAATAATGATGTGAAAAATTCTTCGGCAATTCAACAGCAAATACTGGCATACCTACATTCAATTAAGCAAATACTTCAACTACAACCCGAACGTTAATGAGGCGTTAATTACTATTTAATTATCCCAAGCTTTCCAGGGTAAATATTCGTATGTCGTGTGCTGCTCTGGCAATTACATCCGTTTCTATAATGACTTTATTCGTGCAGTTCCTGTTTAAGTTGAGTTTATTTTTTGCAAATTGTGGATTTATTGTTAATTTGTGTAAATTCCACAATTAAGAATACCATACGCTGCTCGGGAATATGCCAAAATGCATTTCTTGTATGGACTCTGCAACGACAATGCTCTGCAGCAGCTGGAGAGTTCAGGGCTCGTAACCCTAACGGGTTAATTTTCCTGATAGGAGGGTGTCTCAAAGAGTGCATCAAACATACCTGGCAGGAGAACCACTTGTTGTTTTACGTCCAAGAGGAGGAAGACCTAGAAATGATTGTGAAGACAAGGTCGTTGCAAGGGCCTTACAAACTCCAACAATCAGCATCAGAACTATTGCCAAAGAATCTGGAATAGCGCGAAGTACAGTTCTTGCAATGTTGCGTCGGGGTAACTTGTATCTGTATCATGTGCAGCGAGTTTAAGTTTTATTGCCTGCAGATTATGCACAAAGGGTGGCGTTTTGTTGGGAAATGCTTCGTTGAAATCAACAGGATTCACAATTTTTTGTTAAAATTTTATGGAGTAACGAGTCATCCTTTTACAGAATCGGTATTTTTAACATACATAATATTCACTGCTGGGCAATTGAAAACCCAAGGATGGTACGGCAATCACAGTTTCAACATCGCTTCAGTATTAATTTGTGGACAGGTATAGTTGGTGGCGTATTGATTGGTTCATTTGAATTACCCGGCCGGTTGAATGCAGAACATTACCATCACTTTCTTGCAACGAATTAAAACCTCTACTAGATGATGCTCTGTTAGCACTAAGGCAAGCAATGGTGTTTCGACATGATGGAGCTCCAGCCCATTATGCCCGCAATGTTACACAATTGTTAAATGCCGACTACCCTAATTGATGGATAGGACGAGGTGGCGCTATCCGTTGGCCGCCGCGTTCACCAGACCCGAACCCCATCGGCTTTTTTTTATGGGGATATTTCAAACACTTTGTGTACCAAATAAACATAATAAATGAGCGGGACCTGCGTAAAAAGACTCGTGAGATCTCAATAACAATAAGAAGAAATCGCTGTGCATTCAAGTCCTTAAAACGTAACTTTTTCAGGAGGTGTCGTTTGTGTATACAAACAGGTGGTCAAACATTTGAACATTTGTTATAAACAATCAAGTTTTGAATAGATTGAATATTATTTTGTGATTATTTTGTAAGAAATGTAAGGTAACTGATTAGTTGAATCCTTAAATAAAAGTGTTATTCGTACGATTAAACTTAAATATTTTTTTAGTTTCTAAACTTACGCTTATGAGTTATACCTCTAAAAAAAGAGGATAAACTAAGAGTGTTTTTTAGGTAGTTGTGCACTTTTTGGTAAGAGACACGTTTTTGAGTAATTTCGATTAGAATAAAACGAACTATTTTTCATAAAACTGAAGTGATGCCGACAACTTCAATTTTCTCTTGTGATAGTGTGTGATTTTTTGAAATATCTGTCATTTGTGAAAGACGCAATCTTCATCTACACCGCAAACAAAGAACTACGTTTAAAGAGCCAATATTATATTTTAAATACTTAATACTCTATGGTTAGACATGGTTTTCGAAAAAAACACTAAAAATGAAACAACTTTGAAACCGTAAACAATTGAATTCCAACATACAGAGGTATTTTGGTAGGAAATAACCTCCTCTACCATACCCTAAAATTTTGTCCATGAGTTTCTGGACAACCTGTATAATTATAATAAGTAACACTTAAATTACGGTAAATAGAAAATAAGTGCGCACTTCTTTCCCATCCTACTCTACACTACATAACATAAGTTTGATTAACAACCACGGGGTCACACACCCTGCCTAGGTTAGCAAGACAGTTTGACTTCCTTGAATCTTGTAAAGTTGAGTTTTGGATTATTAATTAAAATAGTAAAACTGGTAGTTATAAGGAAACTTACAAGAAGAAAGGTTTCTAAAGTACTTATAAACTGAAGGTGATTGCCAAGTAGTTATCAAAATCAGTACATGACATTATTGTATACGTCGAGTTTCTTTGCACAAGGAGCTCGTCATTCCATTAGTGAATATGTCATTTGCTGGTTCAATTCTATTCCAACCAGATATTCACTAAAATCAAACCTATGGACTATTGCTACATATATCTTATGGATGTAGGAAAACCCAAAAAGAAAAACACCAGTAGTACATTATGGGCGTAATCACCGCCACATTTCCTCCAGAATCCCACATTTCCTCACACATCTGGACCAAAAAGTTTTCTTCGACTAACCATTTTTCATCTTTCGAGATAAATATATCTTAAATTTTTTATGTTTCGAGATAAATAAGCATCCACATTTTTCTCCCACATCTGAACCAAAAAGTTTTCTTCGACTAACCATTTTTTTATCTTTCATCTGAACCAAATAGTTTTCTTTGTCTAGCCATTGCATCTTTCGAGATAAACCCACCTTGTTTGGTATCAATCAATATTAGAATTTTCTCAGCTACCCGAATCTTTAGGAATTTTTTAGATTGCATCACCCCCAAGGGAGCTACCCCAATTTTAAAATTTCTTACCTATAGCGACTTTTGAGCGTTCTTATAAATTTTTTAGTCATGCGATACATCTTGTTAGTCTAAAATTTTATGCAGAATTCGAATCTGCAAACAGATTTGAAATCGGACTACTTCTTGCAAAGTTTCACTTTAAGCTCTCAAACCTCTTTAAAATTTTTGCTCGTATATATTTAACTCCATTTTTAAAACCTTTTCGCTATCCAAGATATATGCTTTAACCAATACAAAGAAATAAGTAGACAAAAGTTTAATAATTTATTTACAGTTTAATAAAGTAATCATTCCAATGTAATGGGTTTTAAATATCTAAAATGGGAAGGTCGACTTTTGGTGTAATGATTAATGTTAATTAATGTTAATAAATGTAAATGTTGATAATTAAGAAAGCGCATTTTGCTTGTATGAAATCTATGGAATTTCTCCTGTAATGAAGGAAGAATGCATTCGTAATTGAAAATACGTGCTACAACTTTCGCTAGATACCAGCCATGTTAATTAGAAATTTTGTGTATGACATCATTAACTACCTAAATTTCAGAATTAACAAAATGTAATAAACCAGATTAAGTACTGTTCAATAATAATCAGAGGGAAAGTAAATGGGTCTTATTACATATTGAAATCCTAAATTACCTTACGTGACGCGGTAGAAGCATTATAACGCAAATTCCGGAAACTTCAATGTAGTATTAATTCATTTGTAGTTATTTGTAATCCAACAAATATTTTAGATTCTTAACGAACATGTGAAAGCTGTTTAAATTTCTTCTCTAAACAAATGCGGTTATTACAATAGGAAAGTACGCTAAAATGCAAGTCAATTAACAACAATTTAATAGTGTTTACTGACCTACCTTAATTGTTTGTACAAGGAAACACAATAAAATATATACAAATGTAGTAAGTACCTTATATATTTATGCCCCATATGTAGGTTGCTGTACTATTAGGACCAGGGCATGCAGACTTTAACACCTCCATCTCGCACGCTTTACACGGATGTTGGTTGTTTCGTACAAGACCCTTTAACAGCTGGTGGAGCTGAACGTTTACTGCTTAATGACATACCGTGCTGTTTTTCCTTGTGTTGCTGTAAGCTATTCTTGTAAAAGCGATACTGCAAGACCCAGAGTTTAAGTACTTTGCCGCCGACGGATGTATAAGCAACCGTGGACGATGTTACGCCACGACATTAAATGGCATGCTTGAATATTTTCTTTGGAAACAATCGAAGATTGCCGAAAACACTCGAAGAGTGCACAAACGCGGTCACTAAACCACAATTAATAATCGCCTTTATAAGTTTAACATTTCTACCATTACCCAATGACTTTAATTTCTTATTGGAAGAATCCTTATTCTCCCACGCACTGCTGCGTAGTTGCATACCCACCCTTTTGGGGATATATGCTCGTTATAGGTTGTAAGACCCTCGGTTTTACTTAACTACACTTCGTGAGATCCCTTTAATCTTTTTTAATCGTGTCCTTCTCGCGTACAATACAGTAGGACTTAGCCTTACTACCTACAAATTCTAACACCAAGTCACCGTTAAACTCGTCTTTAAATTTCCCCACAACTTTTTGTTAACATGCGGTAAATTGTGTTTATTATTTGCGGGGTACACCACTTTAAACTTAAAAATAAAAACAGGATAGTTTAATGCGTCTATTAATAATTTATGGTAATGTTGGCGATACAAATATGTAAAACAAACTTTATCAAGAAAATATAATGTTTTAATAGAATACATACACGTATTGATAACATCTATAAACCGCTGTGGTAACCAGAGTCTGGCGAATCTGGGATATCCAAATCTCTAAACATTTGCGCAAGCGATTGCCTTGCAGTTGCATCTTTTAAGTACTGAATGGGAAACATTTAATAAGTTCCAACACTGTCAAGTAATTTAAATTGCTGCAATCATTTGACAGAGAAATACTGGCACTGCTCTCCCCCTCTAATAACGTTTGAACCCTTTCTTCCTCCGTCGTATTTCCACATACTTTTTTTATATCACCAACAAATTTTTCGTAAAATTCAGGAAAGTTTCTACACCTTAACTCAGCCATTTTAAAACAGATCAATTCTCGCAAATTTAATAGCTTGATGCACTCGTACGCAGGTAGCATAATAACATTCCCATCTTTCGTAATCTCCATATTATATAAATTCTCTTTTTCAAAATTGTTCAACAACCATATACTTCTATTAAAGGCTGTGCTCAGCTGCAATTTGAAATCTTGATCCAATTGTATCTCAACAACATCGTTTCCAGTAGTCAAACCATTTAATCTGACTTGTTTTGAGTTTTGAGCAAATTGGCGAATTTGAAATTCCACTTGAAAAGTACACAATTTCTTCCAATCGAAGTAAGAGAATGTTATCGTAGAATCAGCACACATACCACTACAGCAAATCACTTGGATGACAGGTTGAAGACCACCATATAAATCAAAACCAACTTCTAATATATGGTGGTGATAATTTGGAGGAAATTCGCCTAACCTATAGGTTGACTTACCAACTAGATGGTTGATATTTAATTGTGGTACTCGCACATCACTTGTAACGTCAACACAAGAAAAATCCATCTTTAATTTATAATTTTAATCAAAATCGACAATACTTTGACGACTAATGCGCTGGAACATGGCTCTCGCCTTTTATGCCGATGGTCGAGCGTGCGCAGCTCCTTATTATATTAGTTGGCGTTATATGCAAGTCTTGACTGGAAAAGTGACGCGTATAATTGGTTTATAGTGGGTTTTACCTGTATGTATTTAACCACCAACGCCATTTTTAGAATTATTAAACAAAATTACTCTTAGCAGTATTTTAATATACCATCATGTAAGATTTCAATTATTATTATGTTTTCCTCAGGTTCTCAAATCCCTCGGAATTTTTTTCAAATCGAATGACCCTTTACTGATTTGCAGATTAACCTTTTGCAAGCACCGTATATAATTTACCTTTAATCTATTTCTAAACCGTATCGCTCTGTCTTTTGAGATAAACCTCTGGTGTGTCCCACAATCGACTTCCTTTCCACCCCAAACACGTTGACACTGATGTTGTTTAATTCCTCGAACCGGGGTATATTCTTTATGGATATCGGGAACTGCAGTCCTGTCAAATTGAGAATGGTGCTGTAATGGGGGTAGCTACCGACCCTCTGCGGATTGTGAGCACTGTGGTAGAGCGCAGCTATCACGCACCAGGCAAAGCATGCGTTGTCGTCATTTTGTATATTAATAACAGCTCTGGTGTTTCGAGCCAATTTGGGGAGCTCGATGTACGAGGATCCACGCAAAGGGTTGTACTTGTTTACATTAATCTCCAAGTACAACGCCTGTTTCAGACTCCATCCTAAAACTTACAAATTAGAAAAAATCAATAATTGTAGAAACTAACCAGAATCACGCTCCTGGAACTCCTCTGACTTAGCTGACATCGTCTCCACAAAGAAATTGTAGATCTCCCCAAGGTTACTGGAGGAGGTGACCACAATATTTCGAGTGTTGAAAGATTTAACATCCTCTACACTGTCCATCTTGGTGTAGCCACCAAACACCTCCAAGTTAACCTTGAGGGATACGTGATCTTTTAATTTCTCACCAACTAATGCGATGAACCTCTCTTTCTGCCGAAGCAAAAATTCTGAACTGTCTAGAAATAATTAGGTTAAACACTCATTCAATGTTTTAAAAGTATACATACCACTAGTATTAGCATTTTAAATTCTGTATGTAGCTACTCTTGTTTTAAAAGCGGTAGCTACAACCACCACAGCATCGCCCCCTTCCAAGACGCGACTAGCAGCAGTCTTGTGCACGTTGGATCGCTGGTGGGCTGCCAAGTTGGTAACGTCCACATCACTAGGAGAAACCCAGCGTCGTTTAACCTTGAGTAACATTTCATACCAGTCTATTCACGTCGGTGAAAATCAATTAACTTCTTGCTTACGCGCTACATTTATAATTATCGGATGTATCGAGAACAAAGTTAGACGGGGGTAAATATTTATACATATTTTTCGAAATTGTGAAATTGGAATAGTCTGCATTTGCATTTTGATAAGTAAACATCGTAATAAAAATGAGCGGGGAAAGAATTATATCTTTAGATGCTATAAAAATTTTAGAAGAAGTTGTCAAGGAGATGAAAACAAGTTTATCAAACAATTCAACTAGCCAACATTTGAAAATGGTATGTCTAATGAATCTCTGGTAAATACTAAAATAGTGCAAGATAAACCTACACATGATAATGTTGATGCGAAAGATCAGAACATAGACTCCAAGTCAGACGTTTCTGACAGAAAAAGAAAGAGACAACTTAAATCGTATACTACAGAGGATTTAAATAAAGCCCTTGACGAAATAAACAAAGGATGGATTACTGGTTCAGAAGCATCCGAAATCTACAATGTTCCAAAAGCTACACTCTATACGAAACTCAGATCAAACGAAAATCGTGTGCAAAATTTGGCAAATATGTATACTCCACATTTGCCAAATAAAAGGAGGAAAAAGTGACTTTTGTGTGTGTGTGTGTGTATTAGTTTTAATGAATAAAAATATATTTCTATGTGAAGTGTACCTGTTAAGTATTTGAATTGAAATATAAATATTGTTTCAAACGTTTTGGTTTTATTTATATATAATGGTATTGTTAGGATACAATTACTCGGAAGCAGTAGCAGAATCTTGGTTTATGTAATATCATAGAAGTTGAACAAAAAAAAAAATTTCAAACTAAAAGGTATGTTTCAAACACGTAGTTGTACTCATTTCTATTAAAATTAAATGTAGCGCTCTTTGTTATAATTCTTTTCATAAGAACTTAGATACCCATTTCAGTTACGTGAACATTTGAAAAATTAAACAATACCAATGTATGCTTTATATTTTAAAACATAAACAAGCTAATATATACAAAAATAATTTCTAAATTCACATCATTCATTTCTTATGATAACAGTTGTGGTGGTTAAATTTTTATTTTAAAACTTACAATTTAGTATATATTCCATTTGAATATCTGCCAACAGTTTTATAAACCCCATCTCCTCGATTATTTCCATAAAATCATCCAGATCCTCGGGCATTGATAACACTGCAGTACAGTGCTGTATTGCTTCCTCGTATGACTGACACATAAGACATTTTTCTCCTTCTATCGAAAAGCGTTGCCCACATTCTGCTTTTTTTACTCGTAGAGCATTGCGAAATCTTCGAATAACCTCTCCAAAGTCTTTATACTTTTTTGTTATATTGTCTCTTTAAACCGTACAATCAACAAATAATAACTTCTACGCGAACAGTCCTTTTATATGGGCTACTCCTATACGGATATGTACCAATTGCATCCGATTTGTGTGCACGCACGAAGCAACCGGTATGGAATATATTCTATGAACAAAATCATTACATTTCTTAAGAAAAATGCTAAGGACTTTAAAAATAATTATAACTCTTGTTAGACCTCTAGTCTCTAGATAAACGTTATTATTTTAGGTTGTGTCACTGTTTTCTAAATCAATTTCCTACATACTTTTTCCTAAACTATGCGTATCAATTGACGGTTATACTTTACTCCATAACCGACTTGTATATATTTTCGTATTCGTCTCTAGCTAACACGTCCGTATAATAAAGATGTACAGGCTCGTCGTCAACTGGTAACTTAATCTTTTTTAAAAGCCAGCTCTTGATTTCAACTTTAACGCTTGTTGTAGGTGTGGAAATTCTTTCCGCTATTCCTTGTGACTAGGAATCGGTAATTTTGCAAGTGATCAATCAATTGTGTGTGCACCTCTTTGAATTTTTGTAGAGATGTAGCGTCTCCCTTTTTGTATACCGCAAAGTTCTTTCGTACAGAATCCTGCATAAAATGAAGCTTACGTTTATTTACAATAAAATTGTTAACGTTCGTCATCATCGGACTAACTTTTTTTTGAATAATGTTAAATATTTATATACTCGTCGAAATTCTTCCTATATCGACCATTATCCAAATCAAAATCTTTCACAACAGTTATAAAATTATGTTTTGAGTCACCCCAACACTGTAAACACATTTCTTTAAATTTTGGATATGTCATGTCACCACTTATATGATCCGAAAAGATATGTCTGAGATTGGTTTCATCCTGTTTCCATAATGCGATTACATTGGCGTTATCTCTAAGTCTATGTTTTAACGCACTAGCGTAAGTTTGACATAGATAGAACGAATCTATTGCTTTATGTCGGCCGAACGAGAAAAATTGAGTGATTTTACTTTGCTCGTTTACAGGTATATCATCGAAAACCATAATTGAATCTTCTTTGGTATCCCCGGGTTCGATCAAATCATCGTAATTTTCAAACTCATGGTACCCAATTTCTTCTTTTAATGGTGTAAAAACGTTTCTTAACAATTCGTATTTCGGTTGATATAAACTCTTCGAAAATACATAGACATTTTGGAATCTAAGACCGTTCTCGTGCAAGATCAGAGATATTAAAGCGTTGGTCTTCCCACAACTCGATGGTCCCACGAATATAGCTCGTATGTTAGACGGGAACAAAGGACCATGTTTACCATCCTCTTTTGCATTAGCAATAGCAAAGTTATCATAATTCTGTACAGGTATTTTAACTTCTGGTATAACATCTCTGGATGCATCGTTGGAATTATGTAATTTCTTCACGTTCTGCAACCTTTTAACATATCTGCATAACGTTGTTCTAGGTATATTATATTTTTTACTAGCAGCGTAGAAACTCGAGCCATCCAGGATATCCTCTGCTGCTTTTGTAATAGATTGTTCGGAGCACCACTGATTGCTTGAATGCGACATCTTTCGAAAAATGTCTTACTATAACTAAGCTCAACCCAAAAGTACTTCCTTATATACCAAATTTAATCTCCCTGCTCACATAACCACATGACCATATGACCACATGACCACATGACCACATGACCATATGACCACATGACCACATGACCATATGACTCATGACCACATGACCATATGACCACATGGCCACATGACCGCATGACCGCATGACCATATGACCTAATTGCTTTTTAATGAGTTTTCTCATTAAAAACCCATTAGCACTAATTGCTTTTTAATGAGTTTTTCCATTAAAAACCAAGTGTGGACCTAGGTTAGATAAAAGGAAAAATTAATAGGTTAGGTCAGCGCCGCGGCGCTGACCTAACCTATTAATTTTTCCTTTTACAAGTGATGTGCGAGTACCACAATTAAATATCAACCATCTAGTTGGTAAGTCAACCTATAGGTTAGGCGAATTTCCTCCAAATTATCACCACCATATATTAGAAGTTGGTTTTGATTTATATGGTGGTCTTCAACCTGTCATCCAAGTGATTTGCTGTAGTGGTATGTGTGCTGATTCTACGATAACATTCTCTTACTTCGATTGGAAGAAATTGTGTACTTTTCAAGTGGAATTTCAAATTCGCCAATTTGCTCAAAACTCAAAACAAGTCAGATTAAATGGTTTGACTACTGGAAACGATGTTGTTGAGATACAATTGGATCAAGATTTCAAATTGCAGCTGAGCACAGCCTTTAATAGAAGTATATGGTTGTTGAACAATTTTGAAAAAGAGAATTTATATAATATGGAGATTACGAAAGATGGGAATGTTATTATGCTACCTGCGTACGAGTGCATCAAGCTATTAAATTTGCGAGAATTGATCTGTTTTAAAATGGCTGAGTTAAGGTGTAGAAACTTTCCTGAATTTTACGAAAAATTTGTTGGTGATATAAAAAAAGTATGTGGAAATACGACGGAGGAAGAAAGGGTTCAAACGTTATTAGAGGGGGAGAGCAGTGCCAGCATTTCTCTGTCAAATGATTGCAGCAATTTAAATTACTTGACAGTGTTGGAACTTATTAAATGTTTCCCATTCAGTACTTAAAAGATGCAACTGCAAGGCAATCGCTTGCGCAAATGTTTAGAGATTTGGATATCCCAGATTCGCCAGACTCTGGTTACCACAGCGGTTTATAGATGTTATCAATACGTGTATGTATTCTATTAAAACATTATATTTTCTTGATAAAGTTTGTTTTACATATTTGTATCGCCAACATTACCATAAATTATTAATAGACGTATTAAACTATCCTGTTTTTATTTTTAAGTTTAAAGTGGTGTACCCCGCAAATAATAAACACAATTTACCGCATGTTAACAAAAAGTTGTGGGGGAAATTTAAAGACGAGTTTAACGGTGACTTGGTGTTAGAATTTGTAGGTAGTAAGGCTAAGTCCTACTGTATTGTACGCGAGAAGGACACGATTAAAAAAGATTAAAAGGATCTCACGAAGTGTAGTTAAGTAAAACCGAAGGTCTTACAACCTATAACGAGCATATATCCCCAAAAGGGGTGGGTATGCAACTACGCAGCAGTGCGTGGGAGAATAAGGATTCTCTCCAATAAGAAATTAAAGTCATTGGGTAATGGTAGAAATGTTAAACTTATAAAGGCGATTATTAATTGTGGTTTAGTGACCGCGTTTGTGCACTCTTCGAGTGTTTTCGGCAATCTTCGATTGTTTCCAAAGAAAATATTCAAGCATGCCATTTAATGTCGTGGCGTAACATCGTCCACGGTTAAGCTTATACATCCGTCGGCGGCAAAGTACTTAAACTCTGGGTCTTGCAGTATCGCTTTTACAAGAATAGCTTACAGCAACACAAGGAAAAACAGCACGGTATGTCATTAAGCAGTAAACGTTCAGCTCCACCAGCTGTTAAAGGGTCTTGTACGAAACAACCAACATCCGTGTAAAGCGTGCGAGATGGAGGTGTTAAAGTCTGCATGCCCTGGTCCTAATAGTACAGCAACCTACATATGGGGCATAAATATATAAGGTACTTACTACATTTGTATATATTTTATTGTGTTTCCTTGTACAAACAATTAAGGTAGGTCAGTAAACACTATTAAATTGTTGTTAATTGACTTGCATTTTAGCGTACTTTCCTATTGTAATAACCGCATTTGTTTAGAGAAGAAATTTAAACAGCTTTCACATGTTCGTTAAGAATCTAAAATATTTGTTGGATTACAAATAACTACAAATGAATTAATACTACATTGGAAGTTTCCGGAATTTGCGTTATAATGCTTCTACCGCGTCACGTAAGGTAATTTAGGATTTCAATATGTAATAAAACCCATTTACTTTCCCTCTGATTATTATTGAACAGTACTTAATCTGGTTTATTACATTTTGTTAATTCTGAAATTTAGGTAGTTAATGATGTCATACACAAAATTTCTAATTAACATGGCTGGTATCTAGCGAAAGTTGTAGCACGTATTTTCAATTACGAATGCATTCTTCCTTCATTACAGGAGAAATTCCATAGATTTCATACAAGCAAAATGCGCTTTCTTAATTATCAACATTTACATTTATTAACATTAATTAACATTAATCATTACACCAAAAGTCGACCTTCCCATTTTAGATATTTAAAACCCATTACATTGGAATGATTACTTTATTAAACTGTAAATAAATTATTAAACTTTTGTCTACTTATTTCTTTGTATTGGTTAAAGCATATATCTTGGATAGCGAAAAAGGTTTTAAAAAATGGAGTTAAATATATACGAGCAAAAATTTTAAAGAGGTTTGAGAGCTTAAAGTGAAACTTTGCAAGAAGTAGTCCGATTTTAAATCTGTTTGCAGATTCGAATTCTGCATAAAATTTTAGACTAACAAGATGTATCGCATGACTAAAAAATTTATAAGAACGCTCAAAAGTCGCTATAGGTAAGAAATTTTAAAATTGGGGTAGCTCCCTTGGGGGTGATGCAATCTAAAAAATTCCTAAAGATTCGGGTAGCTGAGAAAATTCTAATATTGATTGATACCAAACAAGGTGGGTTTATCTCGAAAGATGCAATGGCTAGACAAAGAAAACTATTTGGTTCAGATGAAAGATAAAAAAATGGTTAGTCGAAGAAAACTTTTTGGTTCAGATGTGGGAGGAAATGTGGATGCTCATTTATCTCGAAACATAAAAAATTTAAGATATATTTATCTCGAAAGATGAAAAATGGTTAGTCGAAGAAAACTTTTTGGTCCAGATGTGTGAGGAAATGTGGGATTCTGGAGGAAATGTGGCGGTGATTACGCCCATAATGTACTACTAACACCCTAAATTTTTACAGCGCGACTCTAAATAACTCGGAGTAACCACTACTAACTTTGTATAAATTCAACTGGAAAGTGTTAAATAGTAATTGCAAATTGTCCTGATTAGAAAACCAGTTGATGATATAGCAACTTTTTTTACAAGATTAAAAATTCTACGCAAGCCTACATAATAGATTTTGCACTCCACAAGACACAATACAGATCGCCACCATACAGGAATACAATCTCCCATCATGGTTCTTATTGGAAGGGGGTGCGGATTCGATCAACAACCCGGTAGGTCATACTAAAACTTTTCGTACTCTTCGCATCATTGATATGCTATCCTAAGACAACCATAAGAACTAAGGCCAGCATTTTTCACAAAAACACGCCCTCGTTCGGATGAGAGGTAAAATTTCAGTCCGGTGTGTAGGGGTTGTCAGGCATGTTTAAGATCTCTACCTTGCTTGGGATAGCAAAGGTTCGGCAAAATTCAAAATGTCCAGGTAATAAACTCGTTTTTAGCCAATTTAGTACCTTCGGGTGGGGCATAGGCAAATCAAATGTAAGATTCTCGGTAGACCGTAAAAAATCAAGACATCATCAGCATAAGCGATTGTAAACTTGTTAACATCACAAACCACTATCTTCTACAAGCCCTTTATAAAGGATCCTACCAACTTGTATAACCCAAGGGGCAAGGCACAAAACACATACGTCCGGCTCTCATGTAAAAATCCTACGTAATGTTGATGCTCCTTTTTAATGGGGATTTGCAAATATGAGGCCGTTAGATTCAAGAGTACTAAAAAGTTGATTCCGGAAATATTGTAAACTAGTTCTGAAGCATTGGGCAGTATAACATGATCCTTTGCTATGCACGCATTTATAAATCTTGCGGTAAGACCAGCCCTAATTAAGCTGTATTTTTTTTCACCACTTCTAGCGGACTAATATTTTCTGTTTGACCCTGAGCTATAACCCACCCAGTTGATAATCTGCTAATTTTACCGATTTATTTTGTTTCTGTAATATAAAAGAATCCGATATAATTTTGTGAAGAAAGGATCATACTCGTGCAACCGTTTCTCATGTTTGTAACATGTAATACATTCCGGCTGATGCTAAAACAACTTTAATGTTGCAGTCGGAGCTTCGACAACTCTGTTTGCTGCTTTTCATCGAATCCCTTTGCGTTAGCAACCATTTTTGCAATTACCGTTAGTAAATAAACTTCCGCTGTCTAAAATGCTCCCTTCTCCATTACTTCGATAACAGAATTGAACCGCCAAGTTAAGTTTCCTATAAAAAACACCACTTAATTTGCTTTTCCTCAATCTTACTGTTCTAGCACATAATCAGTAAAGGTGTATTTTACTATCTCGACACCAATTGCATATTAAAATTGCTGGACAAGCTAGCCCCGGTACGACTAAAAATGAATAATGAAATTCACGATTTCCTAACGTAAAAGTGAGGAAAACTTCTACGTTCACCTTGTCGAGATAATTCTTATTTAATTACAAGACGTGTTTGTTAAGTAAGTACCGCTTTGATAATTGATATGTAAAAAAACATAGAAACTCTTTGTAACAATTTTATTTTCACGTGAAAGAGCATACGTTTGTTTGTTTCCACATAATTGTCACCAATATTAATGCACTTATCATATCGAACAACAAAACTTTTGTATTCCGTCGTTGCAGAAGTTTGCAGCCTAATTTGACAGCGTGCGGTAACAATTTCGTAGATTTTGTAGATTTAAGGGAACGCCTCTGATAATGAAGAAATAGTGAAACGTCTGTTCCCTGTCACTTTTTCGTCGAGTTTCTGTACCAAGTCGTCAGTGATTACTGACGGTCGCCCACTCCGTTCTTCGTCATGAACGTTCTTTCTTTCATCTTTGAAAGCTCTTACTCATTTGCGTACCATCGCATCACTTATCATGTTTTGTCCGTACACTTCATAAATGTGACGGCGAATTTCAACTTATTTCACGCTTTTAGCACTAAGAAATCAAATAACAGCGCGTATTTCATTGTCGGTGGGATTCTTAATCGGCAGAGACATTTTAAATCCGCAAATACAAACTATTAACTATCAATTGCTGCCGTAACAACGTTTGTCGTTAGCTACAGCTGTAGGTACACAGTGCGCATGCGCGAGACCCTAAGCACAGCGCTGCAGCTGCAGAATGGCAAAACGGTGCTTACTTAAAAAACACACCTTGCACAAACGAAAATTAATATGTAAACGACGATTATAACAGCACCTTCGGTATCAATGCAACAAAATATTAAAGACTAAATTTCTAAGCAACGTTACTGTTTAAACAAGTTGTTACAGCTACGACTTATCTTGATGAACTTGGAACAAGCGTAAAAGGTGACAAAGCCGCCACCTATTTAACACCGGCTGATTGCACCACTGAAAAACCTCTAACCCGTTCGAACGTTCCACCACTACTCTCTCCACTGAGGTTCGCACCAGGCGGTTGCGCTTGAACATTTCCGTACAAGCCACGTCGATCCTCCCTCTTGACACAACTACCAGGGGTTCGAGATATGCCACAGGTCTTTGAACTACTCGATGTTACATTTTAGAGAGAAGCAGTATGAATGAACAATTATATACTGTAGCTCTAGACTAACAAATCTTGTGCCATATTGGAACTTTACGATGCGCGACTACGTTCTTAGTTGATATAAAACATCCGCATTCTAGACGTTTCGCTAAGGTACTGTTGGGTTTCTGACCTAAGATGGTATAATGTTGTTTTCGTGAACGGTCGTGTGCCGCTTTGTGTCTATCTAGGTGGTTTGCTATATCGATAATTGAGGGGCTTCGTTACTAGTGCCGTTGTTGTGTTTACAGCACTTCTTGGCGTTTACAGGCCGCATGTGGTTATTGTATGCGTCTCTTTCTCTGGCTTTTTCTAGATATCCTCTTGGTGTTCATCTACTTCGGATTCAATGCATACGGGACCATTTTTTGCAATCCTTGGCCATGTAGTCCACGTTTGAGGCAGACGCTTCGCAGGTCTTCTTCTTGTTGGCATTCTGGTGTTATATACCCAAATTTAAGACATCTGTAACGTCTTTGTGTTTTTATCACATTTTCGACCCAGCACGTGGATCACGAGTGTAAAAATTTGTGGGTATGTGGTTGGCGCATTTCGCCAAAGCAGACTTTCTAATACCAGTTAATCACATTGAATGGGAATCTGAATTTACATGAAAACTTTAACAATGGATAAAATTCTTGTAGCTAGGAACAAATTAGCAGGGAACGATCTGCAAAATAGAAATCAATTATTAAGATATTGTACTTCCAAAAATATATGCAGCGATAACTACATGTAAAGTAACTTCAAACTAATAGATCTATCGTACATATGTCAGTTCTTCGTGTAAGCATTAAACTCGAAGTGCCTCAACTCATTGCTATGGCAAGAAATTTGATAGCTTAGTAGAGATGCGATTAAAATGTAGTCTAAAAGTATCGTATCACTCAATATCCAGCAAATGGCAATTTTCGTAACCACCTGCTTTATCATAAATTTTAAATCAGTGATTGCCTTCAAAATAGCAATTTCCTACATGTGTCAATCATACCAGTTATTATCTGATTTTCAGAAATGAACAAAAACTAATGTTTTTGGGAGAAAATGACAATTTCATTCAGAAATCCCATTTCCATTCCTTTTATTTTAACTGAAATATAAACTCTGTATAATTAAAGGGTCAACATCACAGACGGTTTCTTCAACGTCGTTTAGGATTTAGTAATAGTATTCTAGATTGAAAATACTTTGTATATGAATTGCATTCTTTAAAGTTTCTTCCTAGAACAAAGCAGTAAATTCCAAATTTTGAAGCGAGTTTGTTTTTAGTGGCCTTTCACAACTTTTATTCATGCGATTATAGTAACGTGTATCAGATATTATATTCCATTATAATTTAAAGAAAGGCGCGAATTTTAATAATACTATGTTGACGTTCCCTTAAATATTAAACGTCCCATGTGAAAGATCTACTCTACTCTTTAGTTAAATGCAGTTCCTAAATGTATTTTCTAAAATATTATCATCTGTAGTCGCCTATACCTCGGTTTAAAGTGAACACCTACTTAGCAGATAGATCATAAAACCCACAAAACTATAAGGAAAATGACATGTGACATGAAAATTTTAACGATCTTCCTTACAAAACTGTTAACTCTGGACTTCTGCTAAGTTCCAGTTAAAATCACGTTCTGTCGTGTGTTCTGACTACAAAAGAAACCACGTTTAATAAAATCGTGTATAATGTAGAAAGTTGTTTAGTGTAAATTTGACACGATCAACTTTGTATGAGATTATTTTATAATTCCTTAAGCGGTTTCGAAACTTCTGAAAAGCCAGGAAACAGAGCATTCTTGTAGATATTTACTTAAGAAACAACGTACAAGATGGAATAAAAATATTTTTATTCGACAAAAATAAAGTAATAAAGGGTTACTACTTATTGAAGTAGAAAATACTAAGACATTTATAAAGGAAATTGGTGTTTTATGCAACTGTAAAGTGTTAATAATGTAATATTTCTGAAGCTAGCGAAAGATTTCATTGCTTCATTTTACTTCATTAGAAAATTTGTGCTTCGTACTGCAAGGTCCGCTACTAAAATTTGATACTAGAACAAGACAAAATTGTTACAGTTAAAAAGCTAGTTTATTGCTTTTCTAAAATTATCCATTTATTCATGCAATAAACCAATTAATTACACAAATTATCACAATTTTTGTTTCCTGATGACCGACGGTGGTCTTTTATGTATTTTTTGTCGTTGAAACCGAATTTACATTCATAATTTTCGTATCACTCTAAGGTATTAAGATATTCGTTAATGACAGTTTACATTGTATAACATATTGTAACGAACGTAATCCGGCGGGTAAGTCATTGGTGGAATGTAAATAGCGTTTAATGTCTGACGAAAGTTCTAGAACGCGCTGGAAAGGTCGACTTAAGATATATAAGCGCCTCGAATAGGTGAGCATGAGTTGATATCCTAAACGCGTTTCTAAATAGATATAAAATACAAATAAAGGGATAATATTTTGCTGTATAGTATATGTTGCTGATAGACTTTATAGAACGTCGCTAAGGCATGTAAATCAAACGGATACGATTAATTACGTATGTAGCAGAAATACGAATAAATCTCAATAAAAAGAAATAACAACAACAAACTACTACCGACTACCAACTGCGGTTTCACTTACTCTGGCGTCGTTAATGCTACAAATTGTGGTCGGTGTATACCATCCCGACACAGTCCGCTTGAAAAATGTTAGGCGAGCATTTTTCATAAAAATGCACCCTCGTTCGGATGAGAGGTAAAATGGAGGTCCCGTGTGTGAGTGTTGTCACGCACGTTAAAGATCCCTACCTTGCTTGAAACAACAAGGATTCGGCAAAATTCCAAATTTTCCAGGTAAAAAAACTCTCTTCCTGGCCAATGTAGTACCTTCGGGTGGAGCATTGGAAAATCACATGTAAGGTCGGTGTATACCAAGCGGCTCCGTGGCGTTGTTGGTATGTGTGTGACTACTACGCCCCAAGGTGCCGCGTTCGAATCCCAACACGGTCCGCTTGAAAAATGTTAGGCGAGCATTTTTCACAAAAATACACCCTCGTTCGGATGAGAAGTAAAATGGAGGTCCCGTGTGTGAATGTTTTTACGCACGTTAAAAATCCTTACCGTGCTTGTAACAGCAACAGTTCGACAAAATTCAAAATTTTCCAGGTAAGAAAAAAACTCGCTTCCCGGCCAATTCAGTACCTTCGAGTGGAGCATTGGAAAATCACATTTAGGGTCGGTGTATACCTGATATACCCATGTATGAACACAAACTCCTTATGACTTTAATATAACGTCAGAACTCCACTAATGTACTTGAAGGTTATACAAAAACGTCCATTTGACGATCGAATTCGACTTGCAAGTTACGTCGGTTTTAGTAAGATTAGAAACCATTGATTTGTGGTTGTCAACCGACTAAATAGAATACAGACGTATCCAGCTAATCAAATAACGTCCTCTAGATGTTGAGTGACTGACCGTAATTGCTCAGTGTTTGAACGACATCGGATCAACGTTGGTAGTAGTACAATTTTAATTACCAAATTTTCAACCTCCTAACCAATTTTGCTTGGGCCATGTGTTTTATGCGTATACAAATAGATTAGGCAAAATTGCGTAACTGTTTGTAAGCGCCCGATTCCAAGCGCGAATTACTGAATATTTCTGTAACTTATATGTAATATAAACCATTAAATACGCAAAGTATGTTGGCACTAGCAAAGCGATTGAACTAACTAATACCGCAAGTCGGTTTTGGTGTAGTTGGAATTTGTATACTTATTTGCTCTTTGTCTATGTGAGATTTGAAAGAGATGTTTTTAACACAAATGTGCATGGTCATTGCATATGAAAATTCTTCAAAATGTGGAGTTTGCGTTATTGAAAGAATGACTATTTGAGATGATTTTATTTTGTTCTGAAATACATTGCAAAAGCTTTGCAGTATTTCATTTATGCTAAAGAGTAAATATTATAATTCAAACACTCACTATAATTCCAATAGTCTTAGTGAAATATTTCATGATTGGAAAGCGCTTTAATTTTTTAACGTATCTCGCGAAATTTACCAGCTAAGTGCTTTTCGTTTACATTTTTATGTTTGTCCGCACACACATTTCAGTTAATACGCATATTCACCTGACTAAAAGCACCAAAAGTATACATCTTAGTAAAGTAAACCGACTTGTTGTTAGAAACCTACAGATATATGTACCATTCTATACTATTATTATAAAACTAGTTCTAAAAGTTATATCGCTTCCGACTTAAATATCATATCGTGGAAAGTTTGAGGCTACACGATTACGTTAAAAAAGCTCCAAATTTGAATAATTTAAGTGACTACTTTGCTCGAGTATCGACGTCTAACCGGCTCAAAATTGATTCGACAAATAGGAGGTCGTACCACCGGTAAATCCTATGTAAGGTGTGGAATACTAACGTCGCTGCAACGTTAAAATGCTGCTAGGAACAATAGTCAAAAAAGCTTTTAAGCTTTATTATGGATGCAAATTGAGAGTACAGGATAAATCTTCGGAGCCGCATATCATTTGTACAACATTCTCTGTGAAGTCACGAGGATGGCTCAAGAGTACCCGCAAGTCAATTTCTTTTGCAGTGCCTATGGTGTATCTAAAATTTTACTAAAGACGAATCATAATATAAAGTATCCAAACCTGCAACCAGCTCTCAGGCTAGTTCTTTATATTAGAACCTACTGGTCCTCAAAAATTCAAGGATTATCTGCACTTCACGATGATATGAATGCTACTGAAGATAATATCGTTGAACCATGGAAGAAAATACCGATCCTGATTTCCAACCATTTGATATAGGTATTCCACATTTACTTTCATAAAAATAGTTTAATGACTAAGTACGAGATTTTAATTTATCAGAAGCTCGAGCCAAACTGTTGGGATCCAGGTTTACAAGGTTGGAATCTATTACAGAGTAAGCACATTTCCACATATCGGAACGTGAATGAGTTTTTTGTCACATTCTTACATCGTGTTCGTGTGGTATTCAGTGTAGATAATTCTGGACTAATGGGTGCATTAGGACGCAAATACGAAACTAATGAGTAGAGACTATTCATTGTTTCATCTGCTCGAAGCTTGAAGAGAGTTCTTCTCCACAATTGAAATGTGTACCCCTCTGTTTCTATTGCCCACGCAGCACATATGAAGGGAACCTATGACAGTATGAAAACTTTACTTGAAAAAATAAAGTATACAGAACATTAATTGAGCATATGTGGTGATCTAAAAGTCATAGCACATTTTTCAGTAATGCAGTTGGATTTCACTAAGTACTGCTGTTTTCTCTGCTAATTGGATAGTAGAGCAATGAACAAATAGTACGTTGTAAAAGACTGGAAATTGCGAGAAAACCTCGTTGTCGGAGAAAAAAGGTATTACAAATCCTCCTCACGTTGATACAAAAAAAACTGCTACCATCTTTGCACATAAGGCTGCGACTGATAAAAAACGTTTTCAACCATTTAAATAAACACCATGAAGCATGCCAATATCTGAGAGAGAAGTTTCCCAGACTAACTGAGGCAAGAGTAAAAGAGGAAAGTTTCAATTGAACAGAACAGTGTATTCGTTTCAAAACTAACCGAGATTGAAGTTGTTGCTTGGGTACCATTTAAAGAGGTGGGTTCCAATTTCTTGGAAAATACAAAGAAAAAAATTACGAACAATTTGTATTTCTTTTAATTTCCACATACAGCTATATGGATTGCAACATGTCTTTGAAAATTCATTTTGTATACTAGCATTTAAACCTTTTTCCCGTAAATCTAGGGTTTGTATGTGGCGAACATGGTAAAAAGTTTTAACAAGGCATTATATATTGTGAAAATCAATGCCAAGGAAAGTGGAGTCCAACAATGCTTGCAGATTATTGTTGGAACTTAATCAGGGATACTCCAGAGGTACACCACAAATGAAAATCACATGCAAAATATTTTGAGATTCGATAGTGACGAGGTATGCATAATTTGTATTACAACAAATGTAAACATTACATAATAAGGCGTTTCACTATAATAATATAGATAACATTTGACTGGCGGGTGACAGGAAAATTCTGTTAACAGATTGGTAATCATGGAGAAGTATTCCATAAAAGGCGACCGTCTTACATTAGGAAACAAAAAAAATCACAATTTGTTGTTAAGCGTTGTTAAAGAATTTTTCTATACAGAAAGAGGTACACTAGAGATTCCATTTCCTGGCGTTGAAAATCGTTGACCACGAAGTTGATTTTTGATTTTTAAAAATGCACAAAGTCACTAAATCTAGAGTCAGAATTGCATAAAGTATGAGACATTAATTCCACAATTTGACTAGTTCAGCGCCACACCGCACTTATTTTAGTAAATAAATAATGTTAACGGGTTATTGTATTAATATTATTTAGAATATTACGCATAGTAAATGTGCTCTGCATGCTCCCCAGTGTGTTTAAAAGAAACAACCCTTTATTATCGTGTGATCTTGTAGTAAAAATGGTTCTCACTGATGAGAAAGATGTTTTCCGACAAATCTGGAAGGGTAACGTACAAGCGATGGTGGGTTTTTAAGTTGTTAGAAGCGTGGCTATAATGCCATTCTCAGCGTAACCACTTTTTTTGAAGAGCGTGTGCGGCAGTGTATTATATTATGTAGTGGATCTATACACGTCGATTCGTATATCTATCCCTTACCATACATCAGCTTATCTTGCGTTCTAGTTTGTGTTGTAGTAAAATGTAACTAGCGTCATTACAGGAAATTTTAGCTATATCGGTTAATTGCACCTATGGTAAACGCCGTGTGATGTATAAATATCGTACTTGATATACAGCTTATTAATATGCATTAAATTAGAAGGTAGGCAGAATTAAAAATTATATTATTTTATTTGTAAATTCTGTGTAATATATACCCCTTGGGCTATGAGATTACCCAACGCGAGTTAAACGTTGTGATATCTGCAGATCATTCGACAACGAACCAATAACAAAGGTGAAATTTTGGAGAGATTAGTAACAAACCAACTTAAGTTGGAAATACATTAGTAGTCGCAAGGTGAACACGATCCTGATTCTATGGGAATCCTTATTCGGACCGGCATTCAGCTGTAAGTTTCAGTAGTTAGTTAGGTAAATTTTTTGGTCTTATTGGTAGCGTGCATGCTTGTAGCTTGTTAAGGTAAACATCAATGAAATTATAAAACGTCCACTACCGTTGTAGGCTATAGTGATCACTTTATTAGATGTACGAAACTTGGGTATTGAAATTTAATTTGAAAAGGTTGAAGACGTCATTGAAATACTATATATGGATAGTCAATGTTATGACTAACCGAAAGTGAATTGATTTATGTAATTTTAAAATTTTCACCGTAAGACCGAGATAACTAGGATTTGCTCGGAAAACTCGTTTTCCAGAGTATCGTCCCCCTTGACCAAACCAGTTGGCGCCCATTAATTGAGAGAGTATCAAGAATCGTTACTGGGTAAGTGTTAATGGTAACGTAGCTTGATAATTTACATTTCCCCTTAATTTTCCCATTAATTTCTTTGCAAATTATCAAAATGTTTATATAAGGACCCACTGTCGCACCAGTTGGTCGGTGCACCCTTAATCTGCTACAAGATTACCGACCCCTCCGGACATTTAAAAATTTAGCAGTCCAATATTTCTTCAACCGTAACAACTCTTATATATAAATAATAAATATTCTATAAAATTTAGGCGTTTTGTTCAATGCCTCAAATTTAAAAGCAAACTGTAAAAAGAGGTCCACGCAGCCACGCTATGTTCGACATACAAACAGAAAACCCACAACATGAATGAAAGATATCTACTACGATAACTTCGTACTAATTTATTACAGGTTCCTACGGATTAGCTTTTAGGAATTAATTTGCATTAGAATAAATTCAGGTCGTTTACAATCTTGTTCTGTTTAAGATCCTACCCCACTACTTCCTACAAAAAATGTGCACACAACACACTTCTTTTATTAAGCTATGTTGAGATCCATCCTAATAAAAAGATCAGTTTGCTCATTTGAGAAATTGTAATTGTATCTAATA
The DNA here is from genome assembly GCA_036346225.1 of Platerodrilus igneus. Taxonomy (NCBI): domain Eukaryota; kingdom Metazoa; phylum Arthropoda; class Insecta; order Coleoptera; family Lycidae; genus Platerodrilus; species Platerodrilus igneus. The sequence goes on from JARFIW010000791.1 coordinate 14,324,054, forward strand.
CTGTTTGAAATAATATTACTAGAGATTTAAATGTGACAAATACATTGTTAACTTCAAACCACAGGATTGTGTTTCACAACAATGCATCCATTAGCAACCACCAAAACGTGAATTCTCTAAATTGCAATGCTGACGGGATTGCTGTTCTTTCAATTAGAAGTTAGTTGCATAAATTACTATTTGTCGTTTCTATTGTTAACGTATAGAAACGCTGCCATTCAAAAATGGCTGAATATCAATATGAAACCCTTTAAACGATATCGTTGCCAGCGAAACCTTAATTAAAGGTATCGCTAGTTAAAATTGCCTGTTGCAACCTATAAAATTTAATAATTCAATTTTCTCCCATTCTCTATTGTAGCACCTACGAATGCCGACCCTGTAGGAATTAATGATATATTTCATTTAAAAATTAATAAGACGTGCTGGACTATCTTGTGAAATGCGAAATAGGAAACTTCGAAGAATGCAGGAGATTTGCGAGCGACGTTAGGGAAAACACTGAAAATCGGACAGCAGTTCTGAAGGGTGCATGAATACTCTATGCGCTCTTAAATGAATAATACTTAATTTTTTCGCAATATTAAATTATAGCGAATCAAGTTATATGTACTTCATTTCTACAATTGTCGTAATAAATAAATATCTTGTTTAATATGAGTCTGTTAAGTTATATGCAGATTGTTATCAAATTCAGTTACAAGGTTAAATTGTTGTGGCGATATCACAAGGGACTGTTTGTCCTTGAGTCAAATCTACAGCACACTAGCTCGCAACGAGAGAAGTATTTACAAATAATTTGAGTAACTTTTAATTATTAAGTGGAAGAAGTGTCCTGCGTTTATTTACTGAATTATGCGTTTCACGTATCATATGCATGTAGGATTATAGCAACTTTATCTACCCGATGAAGTTTAGTGACGGACTTTAATATTGTAACATATAAATTTTCCTGTAAATTTATTCATTGACTTTACCGAGGTGCATCTATTATTTTAGTCTTTATTTAACAACATTTATATAATTGATTCATTCGTTATTGCATATTTAATAACCGATAAACTTCAAGACACACTTCACTTTTAATTACAATTACAATCTACTACATACTACATCGTCTTTTGTGATAAAATTTATACAAACTTATTAGCGTGCTCCTACGTCTTAAGGTTTTTTAAGTTGTTCCGATGATTCGCAATCGATTGTCACTTTTCGTTTCTTTGTTGAACTGAAAGGTCGCTTGGTGTTTAAAAAACACTCAAGATGCTCAGGGAAATCTAGTTTTCCTGGCAAAGGCGCCGTAATAAATCACATAGTATTCTAAAAGTTGTCCTAGACAACTTGTGTAAAGTGTAGTGTACGAAATCTTTTTTGCCGAACGGTTTGTTTAAATGAGTAATCTTATTAAAATTAATTATGCAATTTTATTACAGTGCAACTCTGGAAGTGTAGATAATTCCGTAATGATTTTGATGTAATTCCACGTAATTTCGATGTAAGCTTAGATCATCTGGAACATATTTTATTTGGTTTGGTTTAATTAAATTTTATGAAACTCGTTTAAAATATAAATGGGTAAGCAATTTTGTTCGACACATGGCCAACTTCGCTATGCAGCTGGCGTGTTCAGCTGATGTACATGTCATTTGAAGGTTATAGGTCATTGTTGCTATCGGTAAGAATGTAGCAAAGTTCATTACGTAATTTTTGCATGTAATAAATTCCTTTTTGAAGCTTGTAACTACTTCAGGCTGCTGTATGCAATTCATTATGACTCGTATGAATAATTTTGTTAATTAATTTACCAAAAGCTCATTCTGTTAAAGTGTTAAGTACAATGAGTACAACAATTTTTTTGTAATTAATAGTGTGTACAACTTAAGAAATTATACCTCACCGATTGTACAGCTATAGACATACCATCATAATAGTTATCTTGTTTACCATAATTTGAAATACCAACGTGTTAATTTATAGGACCTAAGTCCTGTATAATGAAATTTAAACTTATAGTATTTAATCAACTAATAATATTTGCCAAAAGTTAAGTAAATTTTCTAAAACATTGTAAGGTCGTAGTAGCGCTACCTTGACTATTTATTATGAAAAATAATGTCCATAGTTAAATATCTGATTCCAGAAAATTACATTTATAAGAATTTAATTTGTATTAAGTACATTTATGATTTATATTGTTCTTTACTTGTCTTAAAGAGAATATAGAGTTATTTTTGACTTCAGTTCATTACTCAGTAATCAATAAATTTTTCCAAATTTTGTTAGGTATTTAAAAGGATAAAACTTACCCGAAAGTGTACCACGATATAGTGGAAACTAATTGAAATTAAATCAACGATCACACTCATACTGGTCCGTAAAATATATAGGGTGTCTATGTTGGTAGTAATTATGTTTCAGAGTCGCCCGACTCATCGTTAGTTCATTGAAGAAGACGATCAGATGAAAGTATCATATTTGTGACAATCAAACTTTGTATTTAAAATTCTTTTAGTCAGTTGCTTTATAAAAAATTTAGGTGGCGTCCATTGTCTTGTTTTCTTTCAACTTAAATATATCCACTGACACAATCTCAGGCGACCGTGGGCCAAAAACTCAGTTAACTAAAAGTCTTAAGAGTTTTCTTTTACTAAAAGCCAATTTCCATCTTAACCTTACACTGGGCTTGTTTCAGTTACATAAGAATTCTCGATAGGTAATATTAAATCTACCACGATTTTTATTGTGGATTAGATTTAAAAATAAAAATATATAACAATATTAGCTGAAGTGGTTTTAATTATGAACAAATATTGTTTAAACCATATCAGTTGAGTTATTAATATAGTGTGTAATAGGGAATTTAATATTAGGTTGAAAGGTAGTTTAATTAGGAGCAGAAATGTTTTGATACTTACAATTATGGTTACAAAAGTAGTTCGTTTAATAGGATGGTACTGTTGCTTAAAGGGCAATTTGATTAATAACAAAAGTATTTCTGTCTTATAAATATTAGTGATTAATTAAACAGTTTGTTTGAAAGAACTTACGATCTTTTTATTCAGAAAATTAGAAGGCAGAAAACCCTGAAATAAGTTCTTCAATAAGACGCCCAACTTTTAATTAGAGTAATTAATGAAATATTATACACTACATTGAATGTCGGGAGGGAGGCGGTCACGTACATGGATCCCAACTAGTAGAAATCGAATTGTCTATAAACTAGCAGTGTTAATATTGCTTAATTAAGCGCAAGAGAATTGTTTATAATATACTTATGCAAGATTGAAGTATTAAAATCATAAAAAGGTTGAGGATAGTTTAGTTTAAATAGAGCACTATAGCTAATATTTAAAAAAAATTGTGAAAGTAATAATATTGAAATGACGGGTCTAAAATCAAACAAAGGAGAAGTTTTCAATTATTCAACGGGCACTTCTATCAGTGAAATGACAGCAGAAACAAAGGTAATGCGTTAAATGTTTTAATGATTCAAATTAGCAGAAACTTTAGGGAGCGATTTGATGAAGCTTTAAGCTCAGCTATAAGCAATTTAAATGCAAACTTGGGGTATGACTCAGATATCCAATAAAATTGATACATATTATCACAAAGTAAGGAAGGTAATTATTTAAATTTGAAAGTAAATAAAGAACCTAACAAATTGGTTATGATAGGACTACACAAGAAATTATATTGCGATATGTAAAGATGTAGGCAGACCAAGTTTCCACCTTTAACCAAACGGCACAGTACATTCGGTGTTATTTATGTGAAAATTAAATAGTCTGTTAGATGATGCATAGGCGTCGGACAATAAAAGGGTTTTATGCAGCAGGTTGCTTAAAGAGTTCAACGCAAAACTGAGCTAAAATTGAATAATTTTGTAATTATTCAGAGTTTCAAAATGCATTCATGAATCGTTATTGAAGCCTGGAGAAAGAGTGAGAAACCTTATCAGATATTAAATACGGGGTATACAAATCGGGATCTAGGGCTGACTATTTATTAAAAATTGTTAATGAATCGGGTTATTTCAAATCCCTTCAAATTGCGAACTTTTTAGAATGATATTGCAGCATTTCCCGCCGGAAATGTAGCGAGGTGTGTTGGATTCAGTAGGTGAGATGGAGTTATTTTTGAGAAAGTTGGACCAAACGTTTGAACGTGGAAACCGGGACAATGTACAACGGAATCAATTCTCGGGAAGTTAGGTGAGAGAAGTGGTACAAGACAGAAGAGATAATAGAAATGAAAACAGCCGAAACCAAGGTACCATTTGACGTCAATTGGAAGAAACTCGGGTAGTTGGGAGGACTGAGAATTTGGATAGATATGAGAATATGAGAAATACTGCGTCACGAGACCAGGTGGAATCAGAGAGCAAATTTTATTAGGTTGGGAAACGAGTTGGTAGAAGAGGATACGTGGATATTGGGAAAGTTGTCAGGAAAATTTCCTATGTTTACTCTAGTTGTAGGGACTTGTGTAGTCACATAAATATTGATAGACTGCGGATACCAAGTTACAAAAAGAGGTCATAAGAAGGAAATTCCTATGATTCCTACAGAAGGTGCTACTTTGGTAGGGGCGAGGGGAGAAAAAACTTTTAAATCTAAAGAGCAGGTATATTTTAATGTTGTAGTGTGGTTACTAGTTTTGATTACCCATTTTTGGTATTTTTGGGTTTAAACCAGGCTATGCTTCTGGGTTTCAATTGGATGATAAAGTATAAGGTTGGTATTAACCCTTCAACAAAGTGTATAAATATAGTAATTAACGAAAGGGAACGTGATATAAGTTTGCAGGGAGAGTAGCAATCACACGAAAGTATTGGGGTTGCCGAGGTTGAACATGAGGAAGATGCCAGATGCGGTAGAGAAAACTCAGCTTATTGCGTCGGTATTAAAGGATTTTTTGAGGAGGACGAGTAGATTAAATTATTTAACCTATTATTTTTGTATGGTTCGATTTTTCAAACCATCCGGAGAGAGTAAAAGGCTACTACAACAAAATTCTATTGAAAAATTATAGTTAGTTTTGTAAAAAAATAGTATTCTATTTCTCATGTTTATAAATAGGAAGTTCAAAGGCAAATGCGATAGATGGAAAATGGGGGTGTAATAGAAAAATGTCAAACGGAATATGTGTGTCCCGTGCATTTATATTTCCAATGCTCCACCAGACGGTACTACATTGGCCAGGAGGCGAGTTTTTTGTTGCCTGGAAATTTAGAATTTTGCCGAACCCTTGCCGTTCCAGGCAAGGTAGGGATCTTTAACGTGCGTGACAACACTCACACACGGGACCTCCATTTTACCTCTCATCCGAACGAGGGCGTAATTTTTGTGAAAAATGCTCACCTGCCATTTTTCAAGCAGTCGGCTGTGTCGGGATTTGAACCCGGGAGCTTGGGATCCGTAGTCTTACGCTTACTACATTGATCCACGGCGACGCCTAATATGTGTGTCCGCTGGTTATTGTTAAAAAAGCTGATGGGTCCATCCGGATTTGTCTGAATGCGACTCTTTTAAATTCAAGAATGATGAAAAACCATGAGATTCCACTAAATCTGTAGGAACTACTTTATAATTTTAAGTCTAGTCAATACATAAGCACGATAGACTTAACTGCTTCGTACTTGCAAGTGGCGATTAAACCTGGGTATTGTAAATACAAAGGGTGCTGTTTTGAAAGCCAGACCTATGTTGTTTGCAATGCAAAGTTGGCACCGTTTCTGAACAACTTTACGGATGGTATTGACATTAATATCGTGAAAAGTCTCAAGTAGTGCTTCTTGTAACTCTTTATCGTTGTTGTATATAGGACCATATACTTTATTTTTAACAGTGCTTTTTCAAAAGTTATCACAAGGAGGAAAATTGGGTGATTTTGCAGGCCGACGTACTGTTCTATTAGTTGCAATTACCCAGTTATTAAATCGCTCCTTTAAATATTCCATAACGGCACGAGTATTATGCTAAGGACATTCATTCTGTTGAAACCACATCTGTATAGTGGTTTCTAGTGACGACTCTTCTATTAAATCTACGATCTCCTCTTGTAGCCAAGAAAGATACCATTGTCCCGTTGAACTACCATTAAAAATAATGGGATCTATTAACTTATTATTTATTATGCCATACCAAACATTGAAACCTAATCTAACTTGGTTTCTAACTGGAAGAGCCAATTTTAAGTTAGTTTGCGCGTAGTAATGCTTAGTATCTTTATTAAATATTCCACAACTCGTAAATATAGTTTCATCTGCCCATATAATTATATTTTTGAAATTAAGATTTACGTTCACATGGAACAAATACCAATTGCAAAACAGAAGTCTTCTTTCTGCATCTCCAGGTCTTAATCTTTGGAATGGTTTAAATTTATAACATTTGTACATGTGTTTCCTCGAAATCTCTGAAACTCTCACTTTTGGAACACCCACACTCTGCGAAATTTCTCTTGAAGAAACACACTTATTCACATTAACACAAGCTAAAATTATTTTTTCGTTTTCTGCATTATTCTTATAGTACATCTTTGGTCTGGCTGCTTTAAATGAACCTAAATTCTTTAGATTTCTGTCTAAACGTAATATCGTTTACAATTAGCTAATCGCCTTTTTGGATATTGCGCTGCGTAGTTTGAAGTGTATGTTCCACTTTCTTGTAGTATTTGATATACCTACAAAATGAATAATATTTTTAAAAGCTTTCCATTATAAGTTTAAATAATAACACTGACACTATTGACAGGCACGTAAAATAATAAGCGTGCTTTTTTTTTGAAAAATAAATTCACAGATAACTTGATATAGAAAGAAACAAAGTAAATACTCTCTGTATGTTTGTTGTGGTTGTTTAGAATTCTTCTTAATCTTCTTTGGGAATTAAACCACTCATAGTTTTTAAAATTATCTTTATTTACGTTTCCATCCATGACTTAGGATCGTTGTCAAAATAATAAAAACTTCAAGTTTGACATTTATGACATAAATTGAAGGTGACTTTGATTTATTGATGTTCGAAATATTTGGTTTGAGTACACTAAGCAAAAATTTTTAAAGCTTAAAAGAATGATTGCCTTCAATTTGTGTTACGGCCTGGGACCGACTTTTTTTAGGTAGCCAATACGCTTAACGTGAAATCAGCTGATTAACTTTTATCGAAACGTAAATAAAGATGATTTTAAAAACTATGAGTGGTTTAATTCCCAAAAAAGATTAAGAACAAACAAAGTGTTTTTGGTCATGACACTAGTGATTTCTCACTGTAAAAAGAAAGTTCAGTTTTTAGAAAATTTAAAGAAATTTCTATATCATGTGATAATCATTGAATTCATAAAAATCCCTTATAATAGTATCTAAATGAACATGCAAATAACTTCAAACTTGATCTCAATATGGTAAGTAACAAAAAAGTTACGGCAAATAAAAGAAACTAAGAGATTTTGCCTCTTTTTAAGTTTTAACCAAATTGGCCAGGACAAGTAAAATTTGAAAGTCAATCCTTACTGAACTTTTGGACCTGCACCTTTTTGTTAATTTAACCACCTCTCTCTAACTCCTAAAATACAAAAACTACCCATATTGTCCCTACGAAAGACGGGCTCCCTGTATAAAGATGATAGGTACCACACCTGTTGCTATTGTGTCTGATAATGGCATTCAATTTACGAGCAAGATGTGGGTTTCTTGCATGTCAGAGCTAGGGGTTCGTATGGCGTATACTTCTGTTTACTTTCTACAGAGAAATCCAATCGTGGCATTGTACGGCTAGTGCGGACTTTTTGTCATTGCAGCCATAGCACATAAGTACGTGACGTAAAAGTTGTGGAAAAATTGTTAAATGCGGAAGTACACTCCAATATGGAGTTTACTCTTTAACAACTTCATTTTGGGAAGGAGAATATAAATCTGTTAGTAAAGTCCGTAAATTTTCCAGCCGAAAAGGAGAACACTTTAAGCAACGAGCAAATAATAATTTTGACTTGGAAACGTTTATTAAATAAGGCCGCTAGGCGTAAGGTTAAATTTGAGCGAGACAAGAAACTAATTGAGCTTAAGCTTGGTGAAAAGGTATGAGTGCGCCAATATTCTTTGTTGTCTTCCGAAAATAAAGAGATAAGGAAATTTTTCCTTTTAATTGATGGTCACCATCTAATTTGTGCTAAGGTAGATAGGATTTGCTATGAAGTCAGTCATTTAGATTTATAACCTAAAATATAACCTAAAATGTTATTGTCTACCAACGACACGTTTACTTTAGTGTTGATTCTTTCAATAAAGTTCTGCGGATGCTTTTTGTTGAAACAGACAGGTGGGTGATGTAGCAAGCATGAATTCCGGCCCTGTAGTACACAATACTTTATTTTATTTAATGATTAATAAGATATACGGGACTATCTTGTGAAACGCGAGATAGAAAACTTCGAAGAATGCAGGTGTTGACGCCGGAGATTGGCGAGCGACGTTAGGGAAAGCAATGAAATTCAAACAGCGGTTCTAAATGGTGTATATATGCTCCGCGCGCTCTTAAATGAATAATACTTAATTTTTTCGCAATATTATATTATAGCGAGTTAAATGTATTTCATTGCTACCATCGTCGTAATAAATAAATATCTTTTTTAATATGGGTGTAAGGTCTCTGGTGCGTTGAGTTATGTGCAAATTGTTATTAAATTTCGTTACTAGATTAAATTATTGTGGAAGTATCACAAGGGACTGTTTGTCCTTGAGCCAAAGTGAAGGTGTATTTATCTAAAGCTACAGCACACGAGCTCGCAACGAGGGGGAAGTATTTACAAATAATGTGAGTAACCTTTAATTATTAAGTGGAAGACTCCTGCGTTTATTTATAGAATTATGCGTTTCATGTATCATATCCAAGTAGGAATATAGGAACTTTATCTACCCGATGAAGTTCGGTGACGGACTTTAATACTAGCTGAAGTGTGTTTTAATAATGAACAAATTTTTATATTTTTTTTATATCCCCAAATGTGACCAGTAACCTTTAAGAAAGGATTTCCTTAAAATGGCGGAACGCAAATATCTTCCGACTATGCTAGGGGTCTATTCCTTGGGCAGAGCTTATGAGGATTGGTCGCGGTTCTTTTTACAAAGCATTATTTTATTACTAGGGCTTGATTCTCAACAAAACAGGGGTTTGAATAGGGCGCCACCAAGTCATTAACTTTAAACACAGGGTTTCCTTAAGGGGGACTTGGCGTCCTTAGGGAGGAATACCGTATTAACTGCTAACGCAGGAGCTGTAAAGAAAATTTAATTAAATATACAAAAATGAAAACACAAGAGGTATTCTCTTGCTACTTCATATAAAAAAACAACAAAGATTAATCAAGCAACGATAATATGAACACAGATTTTATGCTTCAGATTCTGAAAAGACTATTAAAGCTTCTTGTTAAATTGGGTTTACCACTTTACTCTATTTGATCTTATACTTTGTTACCCTACTTCTGAACGTACTTGTTCAGAATAAAACAATTAATTAGGAAAATTAAATGTTGCTTCTTTAATTAAAATTGTTCTTTCATAAAAATTGTACATATAAAATTCATGTTTAAGAAAAGATAATACAAGTTTCATCTACTCATAAGGTAGTATTATATATTCAAATGGAAATATCAAAAACTTTAAATGTTGCCTTAGTTACAAAAGTTTAACTTAAATTTATACCAGAAATATCAGATCTGTTTTTTCTGTTTACATATTTATAAAACTTTAACTACTTTGTCTATTAATTCATTATTCAAAAATTGTAAGTGAAAGCATGCATATATAAAACATCAACAAGAACTCTTTAGGTTTGCCTAACCTCATAAAATTTAGTAACTGTAATTATACTGAACTAGTATTGACAATAAAAATTTACTAAGGTCCTTCTTAATTTGCGAAACGGATTTATGAGAATAGATAGTTACAAAAATATTTTCTGAAACAGCCTCGTATCAAAGATCACCAAATGTAGACATGATGCAAGAATAATTCTAATCTCTTACCTTGGCTCTGCAGGTGTTGTTTACATGTTGTCGTTACAACATGTTAGGGCAGGTGTTAATACATACATTTTTCAGAAAACAAGTGACGTAAAATCCACATGTTCCACAGAAAACGAACAGCTGCGTGACCCTTGGACCGGACCATACTAACTTCCATGCGTTTTTGTTATACGCACAAACTGGACCAACCAAATTCTAATACTAAACTTAGATGTTCTATTGTGTGTAAATCTTGAACGAAAGTTTCAACAGTACCATTCCAATGCATCATCGGACTTAATTTCCAAACCATAAAAATTTCTACATACTTTGTAGAACGTTTCCTTAAAATTCGAACTTATTGTTTTCTCCATAACATTACATAAAATCCAAATATCCATCGTACGGTTGAAGGACGTTCATATTGGATCGATACCCTATCGCAAAGTTAACGTGAATGAACTATAAGTTGAAACTCGGAGGTGCAAAAGTAGAATTTATATCTTCTTTAAATACAGCATACTCTCTGCCTTAGTTTTATAAAACCAGATAATACAAAACGACTTCTTAAAGTTGAGAATTATAAAATAAATATCTAATTGAAGATTTTCTACGAAGCGTTGAAAAACATGTTTTATCGTAACTTTTACGAAATTATTAAAGGAATATTTTAAGTGCTATTTACACAAATGTCCAAAGAATTATTAAATGAATTTATAAAAGAAATTATCCAAACGAAGTTATTTATTAAAAGTCATTTAAAAACGTCGTTAAAAAGAACGTTATAACAGAAGAAAAAAAAAATACGAAAAGAGCGCTACAACAAAATTATTAAGTTGGTCTAATAAATTATTATTTTAATTCTTACCATCGTTAAAACACAAAGTCTAGTGTTCAGCGCACTAGGGCTCTACCACCGCACAAAGGCCAGACGCAAGTTACATGCCAGGACCCTTATTAGTTCCATAATCGTTCTCGACGAGAGCTCTAGCTAATGTGAGTGCAGATGTGCTATGCATGAAACAGGAAAGCTGCTTGGCCTTGATAATAATTGTATTAACATTCGGCGCCTGATGTTAGCAACCAAACTAGCATTTCTGTATGGCGGTTAGCAGGTACAATACCAATACTGGTATTTATTTGTTTAAAAATGGTTTGCATGATATTATTGACTATACTAGAGTTATTAAGACTAAAAATTCGTTGATGTTCTGCAGTGGTCAAAAAAACTGTTACACTGCCTATCTCCAAAAAGAAAAAATCTTTTCTTAGAAGCAAAGATTGTTTTTACCTTAAGCATAATATTAACTTGAGGATTGAATCCTCTATAACTGACCTGCGTGAGAATAAAAAATAAAGATTAAAAAGAAATTAAAAAATGGAGGTATTTAGTATAATTAAGAGTGAGTGTTTCTAGTAACTACGCGTACTATACGTCCTTAAGAAAACAAAATCGGTATGACACTATCGGGAATTGTCGCAATCGGGAAGTCTAACACTCTCACAAAAAAAAATAACAAGATTTACAGGTCTTTATCAAACTCTACTAATTAAAACAAAACAAGAGAGAAACTGTCCAAACTAATATTAAACGAAAACTATTAACAACGATACCGGCGATAATACCCAGACTACAAAAAAATTCGAACCTATTAACTATATACAAAACTTATGCTTGCGATGACAACTCAACTCTAAGAATCATAACTAGAGCCTTTTTCAAAAAAAAAATAGGCAACAACAAAATATCTCTAAAGCAAATGTATTAAATGTCATCACAACTCTTTCGCTACACCAAACGTAAGCATTAATTGCTTACCGGTGAGTATCCGGCTCACTCAATACATCTCAACTCAACCTGTGTAATTAGCACTTACGCAACTTCGCTAACAAAAATGTGAGCAACCGGCTCACCTAACACATCTCAACTCAACGGGTGCAATCCGCACTACACAAACTCACAAAAAATTGCAAACATCTAGCTCACTCGCACACTCCAACTCAACGTGTGCAATCTACACCGACTCAAATTCACCAAAAAATTTGTGAGCATCTGGCTCACTCTCACACTCCAACACAGCAGTGAGTAGCCAACTCCACTACTAACTGTGCTTCCTGCACAACGCAACCAAACCAAACAACAAGTGAGAAACCAGCTCACCTACAATAATCTAACTATTAGTGAACGACTACTTTCGAGCGTCACTAACTAAATACTCAAAAAATTATGATTACATTCCACTTAACCAAGTACACACTGCTGAGCGACCAACTCATCACGAGTCTCGTCTAGACTTATGCATTTCTTGATGGAATGCCTATATGCGAAAAGAAACACACCATGGTCCTTTGCATACTCAATAGAAGACCAGTCCTTTGTGGACAAAAATGTCTTCCTTTACGAACTCAACAAAAACTTCACACCAGTTAACACGTTGTAAACCTAAAGGGTTTCGTCTGTCGACATTTTACGAGGCAAACAAAATTCGTCTGTCAACTACGAAAAGAAACAAAAAATTGTTTGTGTTAACGGTCAGAATACACACACATATAAACACGGAAAGTGTTCTTGAGAACACGGTACGTACGCATGGCCAAGGTGCTTCTTGGGTTAGATTGTGTACACAGGGAATGTGTCTCTGACAACACAATACGTACGCACGGGGAAAATTTGATTTTAACGATATGCTCTTTTACCAACAGGGTTTTTTATACTTTAACTACCTATTCTTATATTTAATATTCATTTGAAATCAAATACAAAAAAATTAGACGAGGTTCTTCCTCTTATCCTTTTATACTAAAACAAAACTAAACGAAACGATCATAGATCTACTTGGCTTCAAACTTGACTTGAGAAGCAACAACTAACTATATTGATATGGCATCCTCTTGGTATACAATCGAGAAAGGTTTCAGATCTTTTATATGCCACTACAGGCTTTTGTACCAAACTACTTAAACCTTCAAAAGAAATTAAGCTCAACGAAAGCTAACAAAATTTAACATACAGGTACACTCTTTTTAATCTCTAACCAAACTGATAGAATAGGTTATAATCAGGCTGTCCATATAACAAAAAACTGGCTTCACAACGCATAACCTGCCAGAATGACAGACTCCTTCACGAGCCTCTCCTAGGCTGCTCCACAAAAAATTTCTTTTATCACCAAACTCCAAATTAGTGATGCCAAAAAATATTAGGAACGACAAGCATCGCCTACTCTACACATAACTAACTAAATTGCGTTGCAACGCCGATATAAGTCATAAAAATTGTCATTAAACCAAAAACGTGCCTACTCACAAGGACAATTCTTAAACGACACGACGACAGCACAAACCCATGTACCTAATTTACCGAAACATTTTTTTTAGTACTCTCTAGATAGAACTGTATAAAATGAAATGATATGTTAATAATTATTCATGCGAGTCTCTTATTTTCAAACATGATTGACACGAAATTGACGTCACACCTTTACTTCCACATTTAAAACAAAATCTTTTCAGAGGGGCTCTACAATAATTAAACGTATGACCTGGACGTGTACAATTCCAACACACGAATTTCTTGACTCTCTCAACGCCTGATGATTGCACATCTAAAGGTTTTTCTTGATTTACTACATGGACTTGAGGAGATGAAGATTTGTTTCTATAAACCCTACTACGAACTGAAGTATTTCTAACTTCTTCTTGACATTTATTTTCTGACTGCAACCTAAAATTTTTACGAAACCAAAAATTATCTTTTGACGGGGTAGCTACCATAGTTCGTTTTGACTGAACTGTCTCTTCAATCTTTTTACCTAATTTTACTAATGTGGAAACATCATTAATCTCAGACAGAGCAAGTTGGGTAACATAAGTTGGCAATAAAGTTTTCCTTATAATACGAACCTTCGTAATTTCTGCTGGCATCTTAGGTAACCTACTAAATAAACTCTCTATATGGGTTACAAACAAAACTACAGATTCATCTTTCTTTTGATGACGTGATTTAATCTTTTCCCATAGTTCATCCTCAACATGAGCAGGAAGAAAATCCTCCTTCAATCGACTTACTAAAGATCTTCAATCTTTCACGGAATTCCTAATTTGTCTAAACCAAACGAGGGCATCATTCACGAATAACTCTGCAGAGGCGTTATACAAGTTGTCCTCAGTTACTTTGCGTGACTGTGCTAACTCTTTGATTCTTTGTAGGAATGAGAAAAGCTGCTTAGGATATCCAGAAAATTTAACAGACCAAGTTCGTATGGGTAAGGGTGGTGTTACAAACGTGACTGTATTAAGGGGCTCATTACTAACAGGGAGAGATAAGTTTACTGACTCATCCAAACTACTAGGCTTATCTTTCGCCTTGTCGAACAATTCTGCTTCGATAATAAGGATCGTAGCCAACGTCTCTCGCGCAAATACTACTGCTTCCTCATGATTCTGTGATGGCAGCTTCATCCTCTTAACTCGACCAGTTAGGTGTACTAATCTTGACTGTACCCTTTTAAAAATAGAATCAGAAGGATCACCTTCAAATTCTGACAAAACACTTTTAATCGACACAACAGTATTGTTGATTTCCACACACTCTACTGAAAACTCTACATTATAATCTGTAAGATCTATTAGACAACCTGGTTTATTTGATTCTTTCGCCAATAGACGACCTAATATCTTCTGCTTATCTGCAACTGGTCTAGAACTCTCAATTCCTCTTATTCGGAGCTCATAGTCTAACTCTTCTTTGAGTAAGTACACAACCTGAAAAGTATCAGTCATTTTTCTTCTCATATGAAGTCAATGTCAAAAAAAATTAACTAAAATCTTGAAATTTAAACAAAATTTCAAATCCAAATCTATCTCAACTATTCACTATTGACAAAATATTTTCAATAGGGGAACTAAAATAAGATCTAGAATTCACAACTTTTTCCTACTGATCACTAAATTACTACAGCAACCACTATCTTGCTTCCAATTAATTAATTAAGTCTTTAATCAAAAAAATGTATGTGACATTGCGTGGCAATATTCTCCACAACGACAGAAATCTAATTACTACCTCTTAGTAGGTTCAAAAAAAATTTGACATTCTCAACGCTGTATCAACATAGCTGTTAACAATCGAAACCTCTAACACAATGCTTTTTTTTATACTCGTGCCTTGTGTGAGAAAAAACAAAGTCCCGTTTTGGTGGGTGCCAGCAAAACAAACAAAGGCTATGTCTTAGGCGTAAGCAAAATAATCGAGCCTCAATTTAGAAAAATAATCGACCCTAATTTAGAAAAATAATCGAGCCTAATTTAGATGTAACAAAAAAATCCAGACTTAATTTAGATGTGACAAAATAATCGAGACTTAATTTAGCTGTAACAAAATAATACAGACTTAATTTAGATGTAACAAAATAATCCAGCCTCACGTTCCGGGCGTAAGTATAACGTAAATTCATAAATTACTGGTTGGGTTAACTAGTTAGGGGTTATTTTTATATCCCAAAATGTGACCAGTAACTTTTAAGGAAGGATTTCCTTAAAATGATGGAACGCAAATATCTTCCGACTATGCTAGGGGTCTATTCCTTGGGCAGAGCTTATGAGGATTGGTCGTGGTTCTTTTTACAAAGCATTATTTTATTACTAGGGTTAGATTCTCGACAAAACAGGGGTTTGAATAGGGCGCCACCAAGTCTGTAACTTTAAACACAGGGTTTCCCTAAGGGGGACTTGGGCGTCCTTAGGGAGGAATACCGTATTAACTGCTAACGCAGGAGCTCTAAAGAAAATTTAATTAAATATACAAAAATGAGGACACAAGAGGTATTCTCTTGCTACCTCATATAAAAAAACAACAAAGATTAATCAGGCAACAATAATATGAACACAGATTTTATGTTTCAGATTCTGAAAAGGCTACTAAGGCTTCTTGTTAAATTGGGTTTACCACTTTACTCTATTT
This sequence comes from Platerodrilus igneus, assembly GCA_036346225.1. Classification (NCBI taxonomy): domain Eukaryota; kingdom Metazoa; phylum Arthropoda; class Insecta; order Coleoptera; family Lycidae; genus Platerodrilus; species Platerodrilus igneus. Next base: position 14,340,021 of record JARFIW010000791.1, read on the forward strand.
GATCTTATACTTTGTTACCCTACTTCTGAACGTACTTGTTCAGAATAAAACAATTAATTAAGAAAATTAAATGTTGCTTATTTAATTAAAATTGTTCTTTCATAAAAATTGTAAATATAAAATTCATGTTTAAGAAAAGATAATACAAATTTCATCTACTCATAAGGTAGGATTATATATTCAAAGAGAAATATCAAAAACTTTAAATGTTGCTTTAGTTACAAAAGTTTAACTTTAATTTATACTAGAAATATCAGATTTGTTTTTTCTGTTTACATATTTATAAAACTTTAACTACTTTGTTTATTAATTCATTATTCAAAAATTGTAAGTGAAATCATGCATATATGAAACATCAATAAGAACTCTTTAGGTTTGCCTAACCTCATAAAATTTAGTAACTGTAATTATACTGAACTAGTATTGACAATAAAAATTTACTAAGGTCCTTCTTAATTTGCAAAACGGATTTATGAGAATAGATAGTTACAAAAATATTTTCTGAAACAGGTTCGTATCAAAGAACACCAAATGTAGACATGATGCAAGAATAATTCTAATCTCTTACCTTGGCTCTGCAGGTGTTGTTTACATGTTGTCGTTACAACATGTTAGGGCAGGTGTTAATGCATACATTTTTCAGAAAACAAGTGGCGTAAAATCCACATGTTCCACAGAATACGAACAGCTGCGTGAACCTTGGACCGGACCATACTAACTTCCATGCGTTTTTGTTATACGCACAAACTGGACCAACCAAATTCCAATACTAAACTTAGATGTTCTACTGTGTGTAAATCTTGAACGAAAGTTTCAACAGTACCATTCCAATGCATCATCGGACTTAATTTTCAAACCATAAAAATTTCTACATACTTTGTAGAACGTTTCCTTAAAATTCAAACTTATTGTTTTCTCCATAACATTACATAAAATCCAACTATCCATCGTACGGTTGAAGGACGTTCATATTGGATCGATACCCTATCGCAAAGTTGACGTGAATAAACCATAAGTTGATACTTGCAGGTGCAAAAGTAGAATTTGTATCTTCTTTAAATACAGCATACTCGCTGCCTTAGTTTTATAAAACCAAATAATACAAAACGACTTCTTAAAGTTGAGAATTATAAAATAAATATCTAATTGAAGATTTTCTACGAAGCGTTGAAAAACATGTTTTATCGTAACTTTTACGAAATTATTAAAGGAACATTTTAAGTGCTATTTACACAAATGTCCAAAGAATTATTAAATGAATTTATAAAAGGAATTATCTAAACGAAGTTATTTATTAAAAGTCATTTAAAAACATCGTTAAAAGGAACGTTATAACAGAAGAAAAGAAAGAATACGTAAAGAGCGCTACAACAAAATTATTCAGTTGGTCTAATAAATTATTATTTTAATTCTTACCATCGTTAAAACATAAAGCCTAGTGTTCAGCGCACTAGGGCTCTACCACCGCACAAAGGCCAGACGCAAGTTACATGCCAGAACCCTTATTAGTTCCATAATCGTTCTCGACGAGAGCTCTAGCTAATGTGAGTGCAGATGTGCTATGCATGAAACAGGAAAGCTGCTTGGCCTTGATAATAATTGTATTAACATTCGGCGCCTGATGTTAGCAACCAAACTAGCATTTCTGTATGGCGGTTAGCACGTACTATACCAATATTGGTATTTATTTGTTTAAAAATGGTTTGCATGATATTAATGACTATACTAGAGTTATTAGAATCAAAAATTCGTTGATGTTCTGCAGTGGTCAAAAAACTGTTACAGCGTGTTGAAGTAAAGGTAAAATCGTTTTGCTCCTCATTATCGTCCTTGGTTATTTGAATTTGTTATATTTCTTTGTTGTCTACTTTTGTATATTCTACGGGATTCGGGTTAGTTAAAACTTCAGTAATTATAAAATTGATTGGTTTTTATATCGATGGCTTCGTTTAAAATTTTAATCGCGGTTTTTGGTTTTTCATTTTGTGTCGAATGTATTGTGTCGATCTCTTCTGGGTCTTCTCTTATTTCCGTTTCGTCCACGTTTCCTACAATGGATTCAGTTTCTAGTGCGTTGAGCTGTATTTTACTTAAGACGTCTGCGTTGTTATTATAAATTCCTTTTTTATATATAATTTCGTAATCATATTCCTCTAATCTAATTTTCCTTCGTTGTAATTTTGAATTAGGTTCTTTAAGATTGCATAGCCACACTAATGGTCTGTGGTCGGTGTATATATAGAATTTTAGTCCGTAAAGATATGGTCTAAAGTACTTTGTTGCCCAAATTATGGCTAATAATTCTTTCTCTATGTTACTATATTTTTGTTCAGTCACATTTAGGATCTTGGATGCGTAGCTGATGGGTTTATCGCTACCTACTTTTCCTTGGCTCAATACTGCGCCTAATGCTACATTCGATGCGTCGGTTGTCAGTATGAATGGTTCCCAAAAGTCTGGGTAGTTTATTATAAGGTGATTTGTTAATATACTTTTAATTTTGTTTAGGGCTTTAATGAATTCGGGGTACGTTCAATTTTATTTCCCTTTTTAAACAATTTGTCAATGGCTTGGTTATCTGAGCATAATTTTTAATGAATTTGCGGTAGTAACCACTAAGTCCTAGAAATTCTATGATTTCCTTGTTTGTTTTTGGTAGGGAGTAATTTAGTACTGCATTTGTTTTATCGGGGTTTGGCATGACTCCTTGGGGTGTTATTACATGTCCTAAAAATGATACTTCTTTCTGTAAAAATTCGCTCTTGTCTAGTTGTACTTTATAATGTGCTTTCTTCAGTCTTTCAAATACTTCTCTTAATCTTTCTATATGCTTTACTAATGATGTTGAATAAACTATGATGTCGTCTAGGTACACAAGACATTTTTCGTTGTGTATTCCACGTAGTATATTGTCCATAACTCGTTGAGAAGTAGCGGGTGCGTTCTTTAATCCAAATGGCATTCGTTTATATTCATAATATCCTCTAGGTGTGCTAAATGTTGTTTTCGGTGTATCCTTCTCGTCCATTTCTACTTGATGGTATTCTGAGGCGAGGTCTAATGTTGAAAAATATTGACATTTACCTAATTTATCTAAAATTTCGGTTATATTGGGTAGTGGATTTTTGTCATCTACCGTTTTTTCGTTTAACTTTCTATAGTCTATTACCATTCAATATTTTCTCTTTCCGGATGCGTCTAATTTGTTGGGTACTATTAATTTGGGGCTGCTCCATGGTGAGTTGGAGTGTTGTATGATATCGTGTTCTAATAAGTCTGCGACTTGTTTGTTAGCTTCTTCCTGGCTTGCCTGGGATAGTCTGTATGCTTTTGTAAAGATCGGTTTGCTATCCGTTAGTTCGATGTTGTGTTTGACTGCATTAGTGAATGTTAGGGGTATTTCTTCACAATGGAACATGTCACGGTTTTCGAAACATAAATTTTTAATTGCTCTTTGCTTTTCTTGGTTAATGTCCGTATTAAAGCGATTGTTGCTTAAATTTTTTCTTAACATTTCGTCGTTTTCTACGAAGTTGTAATCGTCCTCTAAATTTTTATCTATTTCCATTTCGTTAAAATTTAATTCTTCTATGTTAATTGGGTTTGTTGATGATAGTTCTGCGGGGTAGTCATTTGAATTTAAAATCGTCGCAGTGGCATAATTATCTTTTATTTGTACTAATGCGTTTGGGGTTTCTACTCCTTGTTGAAATGTTATATGATTTATTATTTCTAATTTGTTATTTGAATTTACTAGGCTTTTTATTTTTTTCTGTGTTCGGGGTTCTACCGTGTATTTTTGTTCGGTTAAGGTATTTTAAAATTTAATGGGTATTCGTCCCGTGTTTTGTTCTCTGTAAGGGGTTTTTTATGTCAGTGTTGGCTCCTAATTTTCTTAGAAGGTCTATTCCTATTAGTCCGTCATATTAGTCATTGAATTCGAAAATACAAAATTTGTGTTTCATTTTTACATTGAAAGTTCTAGGTAAGGGTATATTAGCTACAAATTGGTGTAGGGTCGTTTGATGGGCTGTTTTAATTTTAAATGGTTCTTTCTCTAAGTAATCTAGATAGTGTTTTTTTACGGTTCGGGAGCTAATTAATGTTTTTGAAGATCCGGTATCGATTAATAGTTTAAGTTCGGCATAAGGTATTTTTATATATGGTAGTACTAGGTGGTTTATGTTATTTAAATTTATTAGGTTTGGTCGTTTATAAATCTTTCTATCTGAAAATTTGAGCACGCGTTTTCTTATCTTCGTCGTAATTTTCGCATGGTTTGTCACATTCATAATTTTCTGAATCGTTTGATCCATTGTTTGTACTGGGGTGAATGTAATTATTCTAGTCATTATCAATTTCTTCTACTTCTTGGTGAAATAGTTCTTCCGGTGTAAAGTTTCGTTTTTGGTTATTACTTGGTTAAATGAGCGTTATTTTTGTATTTGGTCTGGTGTTACCAGATGATGTATCCATAGGTGTGGATTTATAATAACTGTTGGGGTTGTCATTATTATTATTATTATTATTATTCATTGGTGTATTTCTAATAGGGCTTGCCTTGAATGCTAGTTTTTGTTAATTCATATTTTGGTGGAATCTTAGTATGAATGCGGTTTTCGTAAAATTTGGGTTAAACGTTGGTTTTGGAAACAGTTTGAATTGATTATTAAAATTTGCGTTATTAAAATTTGAGTTATTACTTTGTGGTTGGTGTGTTTGTGCATAAATAGTGTGTTTCGATAGTACATTACGTTTTCTTCTTCTAAATTTTCGGGACGTTGGAACCTGATTTTATCTGATAGTCATTTTGGTAATGCGTTTATATAGGTATCCAGTGCCATTTCGTGATACATTTTTGTTTTTAAAAGTCCGATATTTTGGTCGGGTTCTTCAATTTTTAATTCTGTTAAAATTAAACTTTTTACATCTTGGCATTTCATTCCGAATTGGTACGGGGATTGGTTATTTTCTATTCTAAGGTTATTAGATGGCGGATTAAACATTTTAGGTTACGTTGATCGCCAAGATATGCTATTTGTATCCGTTTAAAGTCCTCCCACTGTTCTAAATTATCTCGGCTGGCTATTAGTGTTAGTGCTTGTCCGGTCAGTTTACTTATTATCAGGCGTAAGAATAATATGTTTTTTTTTTATTATCTCCAGGTTTTCAAAAATATTTCACGTGCAGTTATGAAATTCCCTAAGACGGCTTGATCTCCGTTAAATATGGAGATGGTCTCGAGGTAAATTTCATATCCGAACTCATTATTGTTGAGGATTGTTCTGATAATTACTAGTTACCTTTGATTTCAATTAATTTTAAAATTTTGTAAAAATTGGAATTTATTTTGCGGTCTGTATTGTTATTCTTTAGTTGGGTTTATTAATTTTCAGTTTAGATTGCGTCGGGTTATTTGTTATCTTTAGCTTGATCGTTTTAGGTTATTTAAAGAATTGAGTTGCTTGTATTTGTATTTAATTGTTCGGTACTGTAATATGGGTTGAGGAATTTATGCTAGGTAATGTCTTTGTTAATTGTTGTAGCCTTGAATTCGTTTATTTTTACTTTGCGAATTTTAATTTAATCTTAGGTTTTGCTTTCTGAAAGATTTTGATATAAATAAATAGTTTCTCGCGGTAATTATTTTACTTTGTTTGCGCCAGTTAAGACTAATTTAATTTTAATTCTGCTGGTTTAATTATGTCTGTTACACTTGTCTTTTTCAGTGGGTGTTTGTAATTTATATGCTGCTTTCTTTGTGATTATATTGTCCGGTTACCTTGAGTCTTAAATATAGATTTATAAGTTTCCGTCAATTGCTCGGTTCAATGTTGCCTTTTATAATTAATACAATGTTACCTTGTCTACTGGAGATTTCATTCCAGTCTCTTGATAAATTTATTGTGCAAATGCTTTTGTTATAATTAGATATGTAATTATACTTTACGCAGTTGCGAAATAATTTTCTGAAAGGTTTTATTCAGTTTGTGATAATTTAAATACGTCTTTTCTATAATTATATACTTATCTAATTGCTGCAGTTTTTAATCATAAAATGTCACGTTTAATAATTGTTTCGTTATATTTAAATATCGCGATGCGTTTTTGAATCAATCTTTTTAGTAGTTGCTTCGCTATACTTAGCTTTTCGTACTAATATAACTTTTTATAACGTTGCGTTGGGTAAATGTTTTATTTTCTGATAACAGTTTCCGGTCGTAATCTATATGCTTTGTTTTACTTTGTAATAGTTTATTAGTTTAAGTTAATAATTGATTGCAGGGTGCGTTTCTAGAATGCGATGAACGCTACGTTTGAATAATTCGTTTCTATAATTAATTTCGTATTATACACTAGCGTTTGGTAATAAATAAATTGTAAATTAATTACGTTCTATTTTTGGTTATTTTTTGAATCTTTTTTGTTTTGTGCGACAGTTATTTTGTAATAGTTTGTTTAATAATTGTCTATACTATTTAGTTCTAAAATTCTCTCGTTTCAAAACAAATTCTTTTTGTTTTAAAATAAGTCTCTTTTAAAAAAATTAAGTCTTTGTTAAACACAAATACATTTTGAAAATAACTCCCTTAATATATGTCAATTATTTTTATTAAATGGCATAAAATTGCAGTAATAATAGTTAAAAATCTGTACATACATAAAATAATAAAAAAAAATTCCTAATACTAGCAATATCAAATACAACTTGTTAAAATAATTGGTTTTTTAAGGAAATGAACTTACATTAGTTTTTTCGTTGGTTTCATGTACTCGGTCGATGCTTGTACGTTGTCGATGTTGTTTTGATATGTTGGATCTGATCGATTTGTGTATCTCGTCTAACTTCTGTTTTGGTTCTGCCAAAATTTCGAATTAAAATTCTTGGTTACCAGTCTTCCGATTTTTGGATTCGTAGTGCCCTTTTGACATCCGTACGCTGCGCCAGTTAAGGTTCGGGCATTGGAAACTGTGTTTTTAAAAAACATTTCTAAAACTTCTTAACAATGTATTTGATTAATACAGAATTGAATGTGGAATTTTACAAACTTGATTAAAATTACTCTAAGGCAAAAAAAAATTAATTGCATTATTTTGAGTAGCCTAAGCAACTGCAATGTTAAAGCTGAATACTTTGACTGACTGACGGGTCTTGGGGCTCCCGGGCTATTTATAATGTCCCTACCCCCTCATATGACTGTGGGAACTTGCAGAGCTCATGTCTTCTTATTTTTAATTCTATTCATTAATACATTGTTACAATCTTACTTTCTAGGTAATTACGATATCTTAACCGTCTGTCACCTGCCACCTGTCACTATTGTCTGGAATACATTGTATTGCATCCGTTCTCGTAAACTGTTAATAAACTTTATTAATTGTCCTTGTATAACATTTTGCACTTAACTTAGTCATTTTTAATAATTTCTAATAATTTCCTATCAGATTGTATTTTATAATACATACATAATTGGGGGATTTGTAACTAGTGTGGACGCAAAAGGGTGTTACGTTGCTGTCAACTCGAACTCGTTGTCTATTGTGTAAATTCGCTCATGTATATATGACAAACCGCTTTAAACATAAACAATTTAGTGCTACCAATTTCTACCAACAACAGTCAGCAAAATATGACGTAAGATTTGATGCATTCATTTTACTTGACATAACACGAATTCAGTATTACTGTTTAAATTAAACTTTATCCAAACGTTCACTCAAACAGAACTAATATAAACTTCATATTTATGTTTATATTGTGTTTAACAATTGTAAGTAGACTCTAATTCTTACTTGATTAAATTAACAAATACTCAATACAATAGAAATTTAATTTACTACCGTTGGGAAGTATTTTCGTTGCGTGTTAGCACGATAGGACTTTGAAACACAACTTTACGCCCGTTTAACTTATTCTTTAACAGTTCTTTGCGTGAACTGGAATAAGAAATATATTAATTGCTTTACTAATTAAGTTTCGGAAACGACGGTGTTAGTCTGCTTATAAAGCGATGTTGCCAGAGGAACGTGCAAATTATATAAAATTTGATTACGCTTTTGTAGCCCAATCTAGCTAATGTGGATAAGGTTAAAGAGATTTCCAAGTAATGCCATGGATGAAATTCTTGCTTAAATTTTAAAATAAGTAAATACTTCAGAAAATAAAACTTATTTACTTAATAGAATTAAGAGCACTGATGCGAATCTAAAGCAGTAGGTTCAAGAACCACGGGGATTTGAATTCAAATATTATATAAATCGCATTTCAATTATATTCTAAATTGAATAAGCAAATTTCTATAAATTTGATAATTTAAATTGAAGCTTAAATTATTTTTAAATACCAAAATTGACTCTGTACTAAGGGATGTTGTATCTAATGTAGTAAAAGCTTTCGTTTGCAATGTAGTTTTTATCTACCAAAATAGCGGTAACTTCAAACACGCATACAGAACGGAATGCGTGCGTACACGAATTGGTAGGCAACCATCGTGCGGGTCCAAAATGGACAATTGAACGTTGCACATTTTGGTAGCTTTCAAAATCATTGATCACCTGACGTCATATGGGCGTGTCATTCACTTTTTTATGGAATACTTACTCTCTTCCTTTTGAGAGATACTATTGTGGATTCCAAGTATTGAAATTGCACATTTGCGCAAAAGATTCGTATTCTGTTAGGAGGGACATATTTTAAGAGGTAGTGGCTCCAGTTATCTGGTATCGATGATTAGGCAACAGAAAAAGCTGATATAAATCATAAATTAAAATTTATTATAAAATCATTTACAACCCATGACAGCGTTTGATCATCAGTAGCCAATCACGACAGTGGCATACCAATAGCAACCATTATCAACTAATGGCAACCCAAGAAGAAGCAGCCTCGGAAGGTAGCCCGACGGACTACAACATCATTTGATTTAAAATCAAATGACCCCATAGGATTAAGTATAGTCAAACCTACAATTTATTTGCAATCAGCTGTGTTTTTTGGATTGGCATTTTATTAAAATTGCCTATATTGCATTTTGCATATGGTTACTATAAACTAAGTTACATGGTACATTAAATAATGATCGAATAGTACATTTTAAATTTTCGGGGGACCGATAGTTCTTTATAACCACTAGGCAGGCAGCTTTTTGTACTAGTTCAGTCACCATGTACATTTTAAATAAGACATAATTAAAGTATGCAATTTTTTTTGTAGGTTGTAAGGGAGGTCAAGAAAAGTTTAACTTGAAGTTTTCGACCTCTTTAACTGTCCGCATTTTTATGTAGAATAAAAAATGTGAAAAATCGTTTTTTCGCGATAACTCTGTCAGTTATGTTTGAATTGTCTTCGACCTAATCACAGTATGACTTCGAAAAACAAGACGACATGCTGTGATTAGGTCGAAGACAATTCAAACATAACTGATGATGTTTGTCTTGTTCATGACGCTGAGTTGGAGACAATTTAAGAAATTGCTCACACGAATACAACGAATGATTGCCTTTACAAATAGTACATAACGTATTACTCCTAGAATGAGTAGTAGTTTGTGCTAGAAATGTTTTAGGCTTCGAATCGAAATTAGAACGTGTAGGACTTAGTCGACTATACGATTTAGCAGCAGTACCTTTAGACAATGGTGTTTTCGAAATCCCACTGGGCACCAGGTTACCTAAAGCAACGCATTGTTTCAACAAAAACTCTTTAACACATTGATAAGTTGGCACTTCAGACGAATTAAAGTGCAACTCAAATCTTTTATGAGTAGCATCATCAAGTTTGCTTAACAAAAAATCAACCAGAACAAAGTCCCAGCTATCTGTATCAAATTGTAACGATTTCAATATTGACAAATTTTTATTAAACCCATCAACCAAATTCCTAACTTGCTTTGAATTCTCTGTAGTGAGAGACGGATACTTTTTCAATAAAGACCAATGATGGTTGGCTAAGAGCCTTCTATTCGAAAAACGATCTGTAAGTGTTTTATATGTTAAAGGGTAATTATCAGAGGTCATTGGAATGCTCTTGATAAGATTATATGCCTCATTTTTAAGTGATAATATAAGGTATTGAAATTTCTTGATGTTCGACAAACTTGAATTATGTATAAGTGTGTCAAACAAATCTTTAAATGTACACCAATGCTTCAGATCACCAGAAAATGTACTTAACTGGACTCTGGGAAGCTTGACATTAGACAATTGAGACGAAGTTGCAGCAGGCGCCTGTGTATTAAAACTCTCTGACGTGCTGAATGAAGAAAAAAGTTTATCTTCCAAAAGATTTATAGAATAATAAATTTTGTCAAGTGACAATCGTTCCTTAAATAGTAGTTGTTGAGATTCATCACTTGTTGCATGAAGAATTAACAAATAGTTTTCATTGTATTCCTTGTAAATTGATTCTACATTTCTATATTGTATTTTAAATAAATTTCTAAGTGACGGATCATCCACCGAACGATTTGCACAATCTAAGATCTCTTCCAATCTTGCTTTATGCATGGAATTGGCTAAAATCAATTGATCTTTCTTTGGAGCCATTAGAATTTCGCTAATGTCCAAATTTATTCAAGTAAACAAACTAAATAATGCAAACAACAATCTTAACCTCAAGTTTTAGGCTACAATACAACTTTAAACTTTACCAAAGATGCTAATAACAATAATTATACAATAACTCAACAGTGTTTAAATAAGATTAAAAACAACAAACAATTTTCAAATTAATTATTAATCTCTGTAAACATGTATTAGAAGGAAGTTGCAAACATATATGTAAACATTTAATTACTATTTAATTATACCTTTTGAATCATGTGTATTTGTAACAAACAAACAACATATATTAACGAAACTGCAATAACTTTTGATAAATAATTGCAGTAAATAAGTATTTTCAACAAACACATCCTAAAATGTTTGTTTACAAATGCAAATGATTTAGAAATGAAATTGTTTGACCTACTGCGCCACCTTATGGGTATTGCCCGAAGTCAAACATTCAAAATAATATTCGCTGTAAAGAAAGCGATATAACGCCGGTAACAAATCAAATCTGTAATGCAGGTGTTGAAGCACACTATACTACAAATACGTTAATTTATTAAGTACATAACCAAAGTCGAAATTATTGTTTTTAATGGATGTAAATCCAGGACTGTTACAAATCCGGCTCGAAGGACCAAGAAATGATGCGTAAAGATTGCGAAAGATTGCGAAAGATTGCGAAATTCGAAGGACCTTTTAATATGTTTGTGATTCAACACAATGTGTAATGACATATGGTTATCAGCAGTAATGGTGATTGAATTTATATCAAAAATTATAATATAAATGTAACAAGCAAAAATTATTAATTAATTATAACAAAACGAACATAGCTCCAGTAGTTTTCTGAGCAGGTACGGTACACTGAAACGGCGGTGATTAAGCGGTTTGGTTCACTTGAAATCACTCACTTCAGCCATATGGAGCAGCTGCACTTGTTGTTGCTTGTAGTTCGAAATTACGAAAACGAATGATAACAAATGCCAAATCGTCTTCTTCTGTTCTGATTGGAGATAATTCGGCATATTTACGACAATTGACGATTGTAATGCACCAATTTCAAAATAGTTTTATTAACAACTGGAGTTGTTTAAAAACGCGAAATAAATTGTGTTTATTTTAAAATGAATAAAACGAGAATACGAACCACTCTGGTTCTAATAAAGTCACAAGGTGACTCGGAGCTCATTTTAAACGTTTTTCGTTAGATCTTATAATTTTTAACGTATGATCGATTGTTTTCGTGATATCAAACTATAAAGCAGAATAAAAATATTTTGGTTCCAGTTTTTTGCTTTTTACTTAGTATTGTCGTCCAAATTCTAAAAATGCTTCGAATAAAAGTCATAGAGGACGGAAACCTTCAATCTTGGTTTTGTATTCGTTTCATTTCGTTGAATATTGCGCCTTGTAGAGCGCCCCATAGTGGAAAGTCAGCGCCAGCGGTGGCTTTCACGACAAAAGATGATCTATACAATGTTAAAGAGGACAAAATTTTCTACATTTTTGTAGAAATTTTTTTTTGTAGCACACATAACTTAGGAGTTACAGCTCCGTAAAGTTGCACCATTTGAAAAAAAAAATGCGGAAACTTCATTTTGGTTGAGTTTTATTTTACTATTCTTATTATATATCATTATATTTTTACATAATTATAAAAAAAACTAAAAGGCACTTGAATATTATCATTTAACAGTGTTATACTTTCGTAAACAAAGTTAAAGGCGAAAAGTATGTCGCATTTTTTTTTAAATTTAAGAATAGTAAATTATGATTTTAGAGCATTATAAAAATTAATTTCTACTACATTTTGGTACGTTTCGATGGTCGGGGTTGGTTATTGTCGACGTCCTGGTCGTAGTTGTCTGTGTGCTGGTCGTAGTTTTGGTCCGTAGCCTGAAAAATGTCGTCATCTTCGTCCTCGCTTGCAATGCGGATTTCCGGCATATTTCCGCAAGATTCTTTGTTGCAGAAGCTACATGCAACCGAACATTTAAATACAGCCTTTCGGCAGCTGCATGCCGCACCACACTCCTTTTTGCAGTTACAAGATACCGTTTTTAATAATAAATCGAGAGCTGCTTTTTCCGCCATTGTTATGGGAGTGAGTCCGTTAGCGCCATGCTTCCAACTCCAGTCTTCAGGATTTTCCTCTAGGCCTCTCCATTTCTGTACTTGGTGGTACGTTCTAAAAGCGTGGAATGACACCGCGTCTTTTATAGGTGGCAAAGAGGCAAGATTAAATTTGCTTTTCAGCGTAGATTTGGCGCAGCATTTGAAACGAATCTCTTCCAAACTCTCTTTATCCATGTTGCCTTTGTAACCTGTGTCCCGGAAGCAGACGACAGGCGATTACTTATGTTTTTCAATAAGTATATCTTTTTTATATTTATTCATAAGACGAGCTTTTACGGTTCTCTGATCTGGACGGTATTCCCTTTCAATTTGATACACGAGCTCATCAAGCGAAAATTGACGTTCTTCAGAATTCTCGATAAGATACAAGTAAATGTATCCCATCGCTTCGTCAACATTAGTTGCAGGCCGATATCCTCTTTTTTTCCTCCGATGGCACTTGATTATACAAACGCTTTTGACATGACATATGATATCTTGCCTTTACTGCAACCAAATCTGCCACATGCTGAATTCTTTTTATTATTGCCCGTCCCCAGTCATCATCGCGTTCTTCAACTGCTTTAAAATTGTAGTTTTCACTACCAATTCTTGCACCATACAAACAAAATCTCGATGAGATGAGTGATGTCCTCTTTTTTTTGTTTATCTAAAAAGTCCGGTGTAATTTCTTCAGTACAGAGAAAACACTGTGCTTTGAAATTAAAAGTCGGTATACTAGATCTGTGGGATGTCGACGCTACTTGAGGTTCGTTATATATTTTACGAAAATACGCAGATATCAGTTTTTCTTTAATATAATATTATTGACATGAGCCATGCACAGTTACAGAAGATAGTGTTCTCAAAATGCGCGTATGTGCGCGATTACCTCGTAACTCGCTCGATTTTAAGTATCTTTACACTTCTTTCTTTTACAACGACAACGTCACTTTCACTTAAAGTTTTCTCACAAATAAAGCACAAATCAACTTGGGGATTTTCCATTATAACAGGGTAACCTTCTGCAAGCTAGATAATAAGCACACTGACGTATACAGACTCAATGCAGTGAAGATCATTTATGACCCTCTCTCAGTACCTACTAGACAGTAACTGTGCTCTCGCTACCTGCCTATCCGTTAACATTTAGGGCAACCTTTTAATATAAAATTAAAGTAGTCTCTTTAAAAATTATTTCAATATGATTCGCATTTGTTTACATTATTTATTTTAGTTATTAACAGCCAAATAACAAAATATAATACTTTTTTTTTCAAATAATGCAACTTTACGGAGCTGTATATCCTAACTTACATGTGCTACAAAAATTGTTTTCTACAAAAAAAAGTAGGAAATTTTGTCGTCTTTAACTTTGTATAGAGCATCTTTTGTCATGAAAGCCACAGTTTTTGAGTTATTATCAAAAAACCAAATTTTCGAACCTAAAATCCAAGATAGCGGCTCGAGCGCATGCGCCTCGAGGTCGAAAACTTAGATTTTTCATTAAGGTCCTAAGCTTAATAACATACTAAAAAATTGCCACTACCCCACCTTTTGCATTCAAACACTCCTTATTGTTACACACGTCCTGGACTACAAGCTTCAGCAGTAAGCTAAAACACAAATATTATACAATTTGCAGTTTATTTTAAAAGAATAACTGCTTCATTTCAACTCGTGGGAGAATTAATATGCCCGGATTACGAGTAATGCCTCAAACCTTTATCCTAACTGTATAATGTTTAATTTAGATGCCCTATGATATTTATTTATTCACTGGTCATATAAAATCCAAAAGTATTTCTTTGTAATTGTGATGTAAAATTTATTCTGTGTCAGTTTTCAATTATTTTAAATAATACTTCTGTGTTGGTTGAAACACAATGTCCCATGTATATACGCGCAACTAGATAACGTTTGCGCTCAACAGATGAAGCGACCCTGTAATGAACAGAAAAATCAGCGTGCATTTCTCTCTATCCTCTGCTGCAATCTATAGGAAAATGTGGTTGCTAGAATCACCGCTTGGGGCATCAAAAGGGTTTTTAAATTTGTTCCAGTAAGCAAGAACAGTAATATTACTTATGAACATCAATATTTAAGGTATTTAACAATTAGTAATTTCAATTCTACTATTTAAATTTAGTTTACGTTTGAATTGCATATGCAAACTAGCCCTACGAATTTATTTACTTTTGCAAATTTTATGTTGATGCATTTATTCATCACCATTAAGTCTTCAGTCCCGGAACCGGTAAAACGTGTACCTCCATTGTTTCCTATTCTGAGTTAACCTACACATTTCCCTGAAATTCTCACAGTCAACATTTTTCACTATCTGCGTGCAATATCTTAATCTAGGTCTACATCTACCTCACTTTTTCCTACATCTGCTTGTAATATAGCCCACACTATTCTCCAAAAATGCCTTAGAACATATCCCGCTCTTTTATTTCTTCTGTTTTTTTGTTTTGTTTTACACAGATACTTTTATTCCCCACCATTTCTATAACCTCATTGTTATTAACTTTATCTGCGCATATTATCATCATCTTACATCTGAAGCATAACATTCCAAGAGGTTTTTGGAATGTCAGGTAACTGTGTAGGCTATGAGTATTATAAACAAATACAAGTGTTGGTTTTGCATTATTTTCAACTAATCCTGTTTGTGCAGAAAGATTTATTGGAAAACTATTAATTCGGCAAATGTTCAAGAGTTGGGGGGATCTTGGTAGCCACATGTTGCTTAACCCCCTCTACATACGATACATTTGGTATTCCAATGCTCCACCCGAAGGTACTACATTGGCAAGGAAGCGAGTTTTTTTACCTGGAAAATTTGGAAAATCGCCGAACCCTTGCTGTTCCAAGCAAGGTAAGGATCTTTAACGGGCATTACAACAAACACACGGGACCTCCATTTTACTTCTCATCCGAACGAGAGCATATTATTGTGAAAAATGCTCGCCTAACGTTTTTCAAGCGACCGGGTCGGGATTTGAACCCGGGACCTTATGCATAGTAGTCACACGCATATCAGCTACGACACGGAGTCCCCCCCCCCTACATACCACTGAATATCGGTGAAATAGGGTATATATTTACGAAACAATAGAAGGGGAACCGAGCTGTATCCAGACAGTAGAAATTTCAGGGAACTGTGTAAGCTAGCTCAGAATAAAATTCAGTGCAGGCACGTGTCCAACAATTTTGAAGACGGAAAACATAATGACGAAATAATAGTTGTACTTGAACCTGATGATTATTGATAAAAACTACAGGTGTTGGTTTTGAAATATTTTTGACTAATCTTGATTGTGTGGAGGAATTTATTGGAAAACTATTGATTCGGTAAATGTTCAAGTGTTGGGGGATCTTGGTAGCCACATGCTGCTTAACCCCCTTCACATGCCCTACATCTGATTTTCCAATGCTCCACCCGAAGGTACTAATTGGCCAGGAAGCGAGTTTCTTTTACCTGGAAAATTTTTTATTTTGTTGAACCCTTATTGTTCCAAACAAGGTAGGCATCTTTAACGTGCCTGACAACACTCACACACGGGACCTCCATTTTACCTCTCATCCGAATGAGGGCGTATTTTTGTGAAAAATGCTCGCCTAATATTTTTCAAGCGGACCGTGTTGGAATTCGAACCCGGAACCTTGGGCATAGTAGTCATACGAATATCAACTATGCCACGGAGCCGCCTCCACCTTCACATACCTTACATTTGATTTTCCAGTGCTCCACCCGAAGGTACTACATTGACCAGAAAGTGAGTTTTTTATCTGGAACATTTTGAATTTTGCCGAAAAGTCAGGTAGATGTAAACCTAGATCAAAATATTGCACACAGTTAGTGAAAAATGCCGACTATGAGAATTTCAGGGAAATGTGTAGGTTAGCTCAGAATGGGAAACAATGGAGGTACACGTCTAACCAGTTCCAGGACTAAAGACATAATGATGATGAATAAATGAATCAACATAAAATTTGCAAAAGTAGATAAATTTGTAGGGCTTATTTACATATGCAATTCAAAGGTAATTAAATTTAAATATTATAATTAAAATTACTAATTAATAACTACCTTAAATGCTGATGATCATAAGTAATATTACTGTTCTTGCGTGCGCACTAAGGAAAGATACAAGTGTCGTTCACATTTCTGTTGAAGACAGAAATATTGTTGGGACCAATTAATTGACACTTTTAATGCCCCATGCGGTGATTCTGGCAAACATACTTGCCTGTAGATTACAGCAGTGGAAAGAGATAAATACACGCCGATTTTTCCTGTTCGTTATAAGATCGCTTCATCTGTCGAGCGCAAACGTTATCTAGTTGTGCGTATATACATGGGGCATTATGTTTCAACCACAGAAGTAATATTTGAAATAATTGAAAACTGACACAGAATAAATTTTCAATCACAAATACAAAGAAATGCTTAGATTTTATATGACCAGTGAATAAATAGATATTATAGGGCAGCTAAATTAAACATTATACAGTTAGGATAAAGCTTAAAAGAATTGTTCGTAGCCTGGGCATATTAATTCTCCCACGAATTAAAATGCTGCAGTTATTATTTTAAAATAACCTGCAAATTATATAATATTTGTGTTCTAGCTTACTGCTAAAGCTTGTGGCGTAAGCGTGAATACCGTTTCGGTATTAAGAAATACGTAGAGGAAGCTACGGAGCAATGTAAACTATCATAGTCAGCAAGCATAAAACTAGAAAATGTTCTAAAACAAGATGAGAGAACTTTAATGATTTTGTTAAAATTGCTGTTAATCGAAAAACGTAGTACATGTATTCCGCAAGACAAGTATTATATTTTTCTTAATCTTCTTTGGAAAATAAACCACTCATAGTTTTTAAAATCATCTTTATTTACGTTTCGATCCATGACCTAAGATCGTTGTCAAAATAATAAGAACCTCAAGTTTGACTTTAATGATATAAATTGAAGGTGACTTTGATTTATTGATGTTTGAAATATTCGGTTTGAATACACTAAGCAAAAATTTTTAAAGTTTAAAAGAATGATTAAAATACTCAATAAGATTGGAATGAGTTATAGGGATAGATGAATAGTACATAGCTTATACAAAGAGCAAACAGCAGTAATAGATACTCCCTGTATGTTTGTTGTTGTTTGTTTAGCATTCTTCTTAATTTTCTTTGGGAATAAAACCACTCATAGTTTTAAAATCTACTTTATTTACGTTTCGATCCATGACCTAGGATCGTTGTCAAAATAATAAAAACTTCAAGTTTGATATTTATGACATAAATTGAAGGTGACTTTGATTTATTGATGTTCAAAATATTTGGTTTGAGTACACTAAGCAAAAATTTTTAAAGTTTAAAAGAATGATTGCCTTCAATTTGTGTTACGGCCTGGGACTGACTTTTCTTAGGTAGCCAATACGCTTAACCTGAAATCAGCTGATTAATTTTAATTGGTGAATTTTATATAAATTCAATAATTTGGAAAACATTTTTTACCATGTTTCTACTTATACAACTGAGAGGATGGTTATTAAAGAAGTGTGCGATTGCGTTACCGTAAGGCTTAAGCAGTCGTTTTTTTTATATTTATTTTTAGGGTGAAAGATCATTATGATTTAGGCTACCTCTTTGGTAGATTTTAATATGGTTCTGAGGCGACCCTATGGCGGGTTTACACTTGTCAGATACCAATGTTGTTTTATGAGATTGTATATAGTTCTGAGGCGACCCTAAGACGGGTTTACACTTGTCAGATATCAATACTGTTCAACGGAGATTGTATATGGTTTTGAGGTAACCCTATTGCGGGTTTACACTTGTCAGATATCAATGTTGTTTTACAGGGGTTGTTGATATGCTTTTTGTTGTGTAATTAGTTATTGTATGTATAAATAGAAATCATGTATGTAAGCTGTATTTCATGTTAATATCGCAAGGAAAACCCAGGAAAAACTTGCAATGCTACCTAGATATTGTGGGCATATGATTTTCATTTGTTATTTCTTTTGTTATTTCTTTTAGTAATGGAATCCGTTGTTTATTGAAAGTCACGGATTCATTTGCAACACCGTTATTTTTATGTAGGGTTATATAAGCAGCTTCTTTGATTTTGCGTTTTTGGTGGTTTTCTTCTTTGTTGGTAATTTTTGCGTCCTCCCATTTTATTTTATGACTGGAGTCCCATGCATGTTGGCAAATCATAGATTTTTCAAATTTTCTATTTTTTATGTATGATTTATGTTCTTTTAATCGAACTGCAAATGGTCTGGAACTTTCCCCTATATAAAACTTGTTACATTCGCACGGTATTTTGTAGATGCAGTTTTTTTAACTTTGTGTTGCGTTTTTTTGTTTTGTTTTTGTTAATTGTGCTCTTAGTGTATTGTTGGTTCTAAATACTGTTTTAATTTTAAATTTGTATCCTATTCTTTGGATTTTTTCGGAAAATCCTTTAATGTATGGTATTGAGAGCATTTTTTGGTGTGTATCGTTGTTTTTGTTTTCTTTATTTATGGGTTTTTATTCATTTCTTTCTCTATTATTTTTTTAGGATATTTGTTTTCTATTAGTGTACATTTGATTAGGTCTTTCTCTTTGTTTAAAATTTCTTCGTTTGATAATATTAATTTTCCTCTAACATACATGGTTTTGATAATTCCTCGTTTGACACATTGTGGGTGGTTTGAATCGAAGTTTAAGTATCTGTTTGTATGCGTTGGTTTTCTGTATACAGATGTATTAATTGTTTTAACGTTTTTGCTAACTAGAATATCTAAAAACGGAAGTTCTCCTTGTTGTTCTAATTCATATGTGAATTTAATAGTTGGTTCTATTTTGTTAATGGACTCTACAAAGTTTTTAATTAGTTCTGTATTATGAGGCCAAATATCATAGACATCATCTACGTATCTCCACCATATTAGTGGTTTCAATTCTTGTGTGAAAATTACATCTTTTTTGAATTCCTTTTGAAGTTCGATTAAAAGAACATAAATCATACATAAAAAATAAAAAATTTGAAAAATCCATGATTTGCCAACATGCATGGGACTCCATTCATAAAATAAAATGGGAGGACGCAAAAATTATCGACAAAGAAGAAAACCACCAAAAACGCAAAATCAAAGAAGCTGCTTATATAACCCTACATAAAAATAACTGTGTTGCAAATGAATCCGTGACTTTCAATAAACAATGGATTCCATTACTAAAAGAAATAACAAAAGAAATAACAAATGAAAATCAAATGCCCACAATATCTAGGTAGCATTGCAAGTTTTTCCTGGGTTTTCCTTGCGATATTAACATGAAATACAGCCTACATACATGATTTCTATTTATACATACAATAACTAATTACACAACAAAAAGCATATCAACAACCTCTGTAAAACAACATTGATATCTGACAAGTGTAAACCCGCAATAGGGTTACCTCAAAACCATACACAATCTCCGTTGAACAGTATTGGTATCTGACAAGTGTAAACCCGTCTTAGGGTCGCCTCAGAACCATATACAATCTCATAAAACAACATTGGTATCTGACAAGTGTAAACCGGCCATAGGGTCGCCTCAGAACCATATTAAAATCTACCAAAGAGGTAGCCTAAATCATAATGATCTTTCACTCTAAAAATAAATATAAAAAAAAAAACGACTGCTTAAGCCTTACGGTAACGCAATCGCACACTTCTTTAATAAGCATCCTCTCAGTTGTATAAGTAGAAACATGTTAAAAAATGTTGTCCAAATTATTGAATTTATATAAAATTCACCAATAAAAATTAATCAGCTGATTTCACGTTAAGCGTATTGGCTACCTAAGAAAAGTCGGTCCCAGGCCGTAACACAAATTGAAGGCAATCATTTTTTAAACTTTAAAAATTTTTGCTTAGTGTACTCGAACCAAATATTTTGAACATCAATAAATCAAAGTCACCTTCAATTTATGTCATAAATGTCAAACTTGAAGTTTTTATTATTTTGACAACGTCCTAGGTCATGGATCGAAACGTAAATAAAGTAGATTTTAAAACTATGAGTGGTTTTATTCCCAAAGAAAATTAAGAAGAATGCTAAACAAACCACAACAAACATACAGGGAGTATCTATTACTGCTGTTTGCTCTTTGTATAAGCTATGTACTATTCGTCTATCCCTATAACTCATTCCAATCTTTTTGAGTATTTTAATCATTCTTTTAAACTTTAAAAATTTTTGCGAGTGTATTCAAACCAAATATTTCAAACATCAATAAATCAAAGTCACCTTCAATTTATGTCATAAATGTCAAACTTGAAGTTTTTATTATTTTGACAACGATCCTAGATCATGGATCGAAACGTAAATAAAGTAGATTTTAAAAACTATGAGTGGTTTTATTCCCAAAGAAAATTAAGAAGAAAGCAGTAATAGAATTAGAGCAGGAATGTACAGAAGTAAACATTAGGAAAGGGGTGAGACAGGGATGTGGCCTATCCTCATTGATTTTTAACTTCTACATAGAAGAGGTAATGAATACTGTCAAACGCAGGAAGACATTTGGAATTACTATGCAGGAACAAAAAATTGATATGCTTAGATTTGCAGATAATATAGCGGTATTAGCGTCTAGCAAAGAAGAGTTAGAAGCCGCTCTTAATGAAATGGAAACGGTTTTAACAGAGAGATTCGGTATGAAAATTAACATAACTAAAACTAAAGTTCTAGTATGCAAAGGGAGGGAAAATAAATCAAAAACAAGAATACAAGTAAGTAACACAAACTTACAAGAGGTTAAGGATTTCTGCTACCTAAGAAGCCAAATAACGCAAGATGGGAAAAGCACAAAAGATATAAAACAAAAATTAGCACAAGGTCGTGCTACATTTAACAAGAAAAAGCAACTACTGTGCTCAAAGACCACAAACATAGAAATAAGGAAAAGATTGCTTAAAACATATGTGTAGAGCACAGCACTGTACGGCTGTGAAGCCTGGGCAGTAGGAGAAGCGGACAAGAAAAAGGTAGAAGCCTTAGAAATGTGGTGCTACAGACGTATGATGAAGATATCATGGACAGACAAAGTTAAGAACGAAGAGGTACTAAAAATGGTAGGGGAAAAAAGAAATATGTGGAAAACGGTAAAAAAGAGGAGAGATAGGATGATAGGCAACATACTACGGCATGAGGGAATAGTGCGGAATATATTAGAAGCAGAGATAGGAAAAAAGAGAAGAAGAGGCAGACCTAGGTTAGACTACTGCACACAGATAGTAAAAGATGTAGGCTGTACGGGTTGCAGGGAGATGTGTAGGCTGGCCCAGAATAGAAATCAATAGAGGTACGCATCCAACCAATTCCAAGACGGATAAACTAATGACGAAAGAATAACTGTGCTTAAACATGATGATTATTATAAGTAACTACAAGAATTGGTGGGGCAATATTCTCGAATAATGTTAGGTGTGTGTAAGGATTTACTGGAAAACCATTACTTTGGCAAATGTCTAAGTGTTGGGGGGATCTTGGTAGCCACAGGTTGCTCAACCCCCTTCACTGAATCTCGGTGAAATAGGGCATAAAATTAGAAAACAATAGAAGTGGAACGAGCTGTATACACATGCTGTGTGAGAATTTCAGGGAACTATGTTGGCTAGCTCAGAATATAAATAAGTGCAGGTACGTGTGCAACCAGTTTTGAGACGGAAAACGTAATGACGAAAAAATAAGCGCAGATAAATCTGATGATTAGTATAAACAACTAGTTGTTGGGTGCGAAATATCTGCAACTAATGATGACTGTGCGAAAAGATATATTGGAAAATATATTAAATCGGTAAATGGTTAAGTGTTGGTGGAACTTGACAGCCACAGGCTGCTTACCTCCCTTCACAACCACTGAAGGTCGGAGAAATAGGGTATATAATTGTAAAACAATAGAAGGTGAGCGAACTGCATCTAACAAGAAAGAACAGCGCCTATGAGAAAAGGCAACAAACATAGAACAAGAAGAAAATTGTTGAAAGCATATGTGTGGAGCACAGCACAGTATGCCTATGAAATACGGGCAGTCTGAAATGCAGGCAGAAAAACGGTAGCAGCCTTTTGAAATGCTATGCTTCAGATGTATGAGGACGATAGCATGGACAGACAAAGATAGTAACAAATAGGTTATAGAAATAGTAGGGGAACAAGGATATCTGGAAAAAAAGAGAAATAGAAGGGCGGAATATGTTCTAAGGCATTTTTGGGGAATAGTATGGGATATATTACAAGCAGAGATAGGAAAAAAGAAGTATATGTAGACCTAGATAGTGATAGATGCAGAATGTGCAAATTTCAGGGAAATCTGTAGGTAAGTTCAGAATAGGAAACAATGATGGTATGCGTTTAACCAGTTCCAGGACTGAAGACTTAATGATGATGGTAATTTTTTAAACATGATCGCATGCGAAGATTGTTTGCCAAAAGTGCACACTTTTTCATACATAGTAAAAAGATCCCTGCTCGTTTTATTGAGTTTGGCTTTATCGGTTTTTATGGCCCGAGAATAGACTATTTTTTACCAAAACCTTCACCGACTCTAGTGTTCACAATGCTTTTGCTAGTGCAAAATTCTTCTACCACTACGTAGTGTTGGTTTGCAATCTTCTGCAACCATGTGTTCCAGTCTCTTAATTACGTCTGGATTTCAGCATATCCGTTGGTGATCTGAACGTGGCTCATCCTCAGTCGTTTATTTCACGTTCAGAAACCGTTTGAACTACTCGTAAATATATTTTTTTCACGTCCCGATCCGTACAGTTTTAACCAACGCTAACGCTTCGTGCGCTTTCTTTGCAATCTGTTAATGCGAGTTACGTTTCGGGCCTTAGGAGCTGTCTTTTTAAAAACTTCTTCCAATTCTTCATTTATTTACTTAAACAGAAATGACAATCGAATTTTGACAAACTGGTTTAAACTACTCAAAGTCGAAATTTAAATAATAATTGGAGTTTAATATTTTGAGTAGTCTAAACAAACTGCAATGTTAAAGCTAAAATGTTGTAGATTGACTGACTGGTCTTAGGACTCCCGGGGTATTTATGTCGTCCCTGCCCCTCACAATTCTGTGGGAATTTGCAGTGCTCATGTCTGATTATTTTTTGATACTATTCATTATACAATGTAACAATGTTACTTTATAGGTAATCACGGTTCTTAACCGTCTGTGACCTGCCACTTGCAGTATCACTATCGTCTGGAATACAATGTATTGCATCCGTTCTCACAACTTGCTTGTGAACTTTCATTAACCTTTATTTAATTATCCTTGAGATACAATGTTGCATCTAACTCAGTACTTCTTTATAATTCTTAATAATTTCTAATATTTTCTCATAACTTATGTTTTATAATACATACATAAATTGGGGGATACATAACTTGCGTTGTGCCATTCCACAGTTGCAGTACGACCTACACTGATGACGATAGACCAACTACATCTGGTTAACCTCGGCTCTAGCTGTAGTCTCCCTGGACAGCGCTTTTAAACTCAGAAGCGTATTATACATGCACGTATTGTCCATTTGGTCCTGATCTAAAGATTCACTTTATTTTTTAAACACATCTCGTAAGTTGTTTAGCATTAGTAGCATGTAATCTTACAATTGCGCTTTAGATAATTTTTTCTAATCGAAGATCAGAAATACATAGTTCATCCTAACCGTAAATGTGAAATTATACGATCACGTGTAATATATTTTTATAGTTATTGAGAGTTGTACGTGCTGCTTCTAGTTTACGTACAAAAAGGTTGGAGATCTACTAAAGTACAAGCAATGCAGTCGCCTAAGCTGGGTGACTTTAAAAGTTTTTCACAGAATTCAAATCAATTTGGTGATTGAAAACGAATTAAAATTTTAGTTCTGTCTGTGGCTGACAAGGGTTACTATTTCTGAAACGGGTCTTGACATATGAACAATCGCAAAAAGGAAACTTCGTCTAACTCGGTATTATAATAAAAAAATTCATTGAAGATGTTTAAAAATAATGATTTATTTTTGATAATATTTCAACCCTTTGTAGGCGAGCTTTCAAATACAAACTCTTCATTACATATTAATCCGATCCGGATTTTCAGCGTTCGGACTGAATTCCGCTTTATGGTAATTCAGTTTTAAATGAATATTTTATGGATGCCTAAACAAATACAGATTTGTAATTAGTTTGGAGTAATCTGGGAATAATAAGCTTATTATATTAGTCAATCTTGTGAAGTATTCAGTTTGGTGTTCGTATTAACTGTATAATTAACCAGAAAAGGTGTATGCTTTTAACCATCGCGACTAAAAGGGAATGAAATTTTATTAAAATAATGGCGCATGTTTTAGACTTGCTATAATGATAAATATAATTAACCTTTGATAGTAATATACAAAGTGGCCCAAAGGTTATTGCATATTATCCAAAAGTCATTGAACACCATAAAAAATAATTTAAATCCATGAAAATATGCATTAATTATTAACATTTATGCAAAACCATCTAAATACAGTTTCTTCATCGAGACGCATAAGACAATTTGCAAGGACCTGCTCCCTCAAACTTGCATCTGGTTTAATGCCAGTCGACTTGTTGCAAATGCACGTTTCCACTTCATCGAGTGTGTGTGAATGCTACTGAAAACATCCGTGATTAGAGCACAGAATTACTATCTTGGCGGCCAATAATATGGTTTCGAAATTTCTCGTCCAGGAAAGGTCGTACTCATGTTGCGTAGTGGGCAAGAGTGCCATCTTGTTGAAAGTACATGCTGTTTTTGTTCTAATATAAGCAGTACGTAAACGGGTAGCATTTGTAAGTAGTTCTCCGTTGTGACAGTACCATCGAAAAAGTACGGTCCGTAGACGCCAGATTCGGATATTCCTCTGCAGACTGTGAGATCAGGTTGACTTAACTGCTCTCCGATAGTACTTTGAGGAATACCTAAATAGAAGCAAACGGCAATATGGAGAATAACGTGGTCTCATAACTTAAAGTAAGCTTCATCTAACCACAGAATATTCGAAAGTAGAGTATTGTCTACTTGATATTGAACTTCCATGAGCTCGCAATACTGCAGTACCCTATCTGGATCAAATCATTGATGAGGCGTGGTTTATAATATTTAAATTTTGACCTGCGTCTAGCTTTTACGTACGGCGATCAAGACATACCAACTTGCAAGCATACATTCTGTGGAGTTCTGCCTACATTTTCTATAAGCTGTGCTGTTACACGTACTAATTTTCCTTGTGTTAACGTAGTTGATGGTCTTCCATTCCGTGGCGCATCCGCTCCCGTATTGAGCCTTTCAAATTTGTGTCGTGAGTAATGGATGTTTCGCAGTTTGAGTGGATCACCTTGAAAATTATTTGGCCATTCATTTAGTACAGCCAGCGGATCTCTTGAATACAAAGTTTTTAAGACAAAAATGCGTTGTTCTCGGCGGTATCTCGTGACGTATTGAACTTACATAAGATTGCACCTCCTATACAATTAAAATGGCACGCATGTACTGAAACGAATGTATTGCCGTTGTTACTGGTAAAAATGACGATACGTTACGAATTTTAATTTGATCAGCAGCGGAAGGAACTCCGTAACAATTTCATGGGTGCACCATCTAACTACAGTGGCGCGAGAGTGGGTTCCTATGCAATTAACTATAAAATATAAACATGTAAAACGGCCGGAATACAAAACTATTTTACAAGTACCACTTACCTTGAAAGACTTTAATTATTCTTAAAGATAATGGGCCAAATGGTCTTGTCCCAGCAACGCATATGGCATTTTCACTACCCGAAAACAGTTACTCTGGATAGGCCTCCATACGTCCGTAGTACCAAATCACTAAATCTTTTACCTCTCTTAATCCTACTTAAAAAACACTCGTTAACTTTCTATTAAATTAAAGCAATTTCTCAAAATAACAGCCTCTCCCAAATACGACTTTATCACTGGGGCAGCTGGATATCCGTTCACAAACACCACCTTTACCTATATTATAAATTACTCCAAATAAAAACCTATTAACAGAAAATTGGGAAATATACATACATTCACCTAAGAAGATAAAACAAACCTAACGTAAAATCCACTGGCCAGGTATTAATTAACAGAACTCCTCCAGAAAAATATTTATCCGTAAATAACAATTACCATTTCATTGTTCTAGTTTGCTAGATTGATTTATACGACATTCCAAATCCTATTTATTTGGAAGTGCCCTTAACAATAATATATAGTGAATAATAGCGTAACACAAACTTCTACTTTTGCCAATTCAATGTTCAATTAAAATATTATTAAAATATTATTATAAAATATTATTATACAAATAAATTTATTAGCAAATACATCCCACAGTTAAAACTTGCGTTTATATTAGTACGCACATCAAGCGTTTAAAACATCATTTTCAATATTATGATTAAATGTAAATAAACTATTTCCGTCGCTCTACAAATCAATTATAGCTTATATTTTCAACTTTGCATGTACATACTTATCAAGCGTAAACAAAAAAAAAGAAAGAAAACTCAAATAGTACTCACGGTTTAAGAAATCTAAGAACTACTAAGTTTACTCTACTGATTCACCCGTTTGCTTCTTCGGCGCGCTAGGTCCTCCAATTTATATATTTCAATTCCAACATTTAGTTGCCGAGTGAAATCCACTTATCGCTCTTTTAATGCACCACTAGCGCAATTCAAATTACACGCGCAACTTGTGTGTTTGAGCTTTCCAGTTTAGTGGTCCAGCAAAGTTCAAAACAATTTACCGTCGGCCACCTATCGACGTACCTACTTCCTACACGTTTACTGTTACTAAAACCACATTTCTATCCTAACTTACTAATTTCAAACTTAATCACTATATCTCTTTTTTCTCTGTTTTAAAAAACCGTTTTTACACTTTGTGCATCTAAAGCTGTCTTATGTTTGAGTTAAATATTATTTATCCGTGTGAACAATCATTGATTTCACGCTTAACAGTTAATACCCAAAGCTAGTCATTTCTTAATCACAAGGCATTTCTTCTGTAAGGTTATAAATTTACTGTTCCTTAAGCTCGTGTGGGTATTTACAAATAAACGGAACATACACCGTTATTTACTGATCTTTATTGCGGGTTATATTTAATATACATTATGTGCTTTTTGGTTTATACATTTGTCCTAATTTAATATTATATTGAAATTGATAGTTTTTAGAAATTTTTCAGAGTATTTTCGTTACTAAAAACTCAATGAACTAACCGAAATCATACAAATTTTGTTTCTACAACTTAATATGTACTTAGGTAATGCGCGAGTACTACAAGTTCATTCGAATCACAACACTTTAGTAGCCGTTAGAAAGATAGTCTAAGAAGGTGGGCGTGTTGGGGGGGATTTGGTTACATTTCCAATGTTCAGATTTGTACATGCTGTTTTCTTGCAGTATAATTCAGAACAACCAAGTTTTTTACCGAATTAATCATCGGAACACATATTTTCCACTGGTCCACCCGATATACGATGTATTTCTAAACATTGCAAAATATTTTTACTTATCAGAATACTGGCAAATAAAACTTGTTCTTGATTGTCTACCACTTATATGATTAATTTAGATATGTTGCCCTTTTCTTACTAAATTATTAATTTATTAATATAGAAGGTTTTAAATTTTTGTTGTATAATTTCTTTTTTAATATTCTAGTTTCAATAATACAATTACCGAAATTTATAATATCGGACATAAATAACCATCAATAATAAAATTGCAAATTGAGTCAGAAACGTTAATAACTGTTAGAATTTAAATACAGGAAACAAAAATCTACACATGAATCATTTTCAAACTACTTCAGTATATAATTTTATGCTGTATAAACTAGGTATTTTGTAACGCGTTTGGGTTACACAAATAAATCAGAAAAGAAGATATAAATATTAGACATATATCCACAGAATATATATGAACGCATCGTGTATAGTATGATTTTACGAACAATGAACGTTAATTAGGCATAATATCTTTCTTCTTTTGTTTTTGATATATGATTTATAATAGGGCAGTTAGTTATAATCAAAAGCTATAAAAATCAATTACATTTCAATAAAACAAAAAGTTAATGCAATAACATTAAATAGGATAAACGTCATGGTAATAAAAACCGCGTAAATCTCATAAACATGTAAACCGCTGAAATAGAGGCTTGCATATAACATACAATGTGTTATTCATTAATAAATACGTTGTTATATGTAGTATAAGAATGCTAAATATGTGAGGTTGAAATTATGATTATAATAAAACACGTGGTGTCATAAAGCTACAGATTACACTTTGAGGAAATAAATTAATGCATAAGGAACTCAGAAATCACTAAAATACAAAACCATATGTAAGACAGACAATAAGGACGTTGTAAAATGTAACAACACAAAGTATAAATAAAGTACGGGATTTCAACGTAATTAAGATGATAATAACCTCTTATTCAGTTTAAACAAAAAATTATACATTGTAGCAACGGAACTTTGACCGCAGTTAGCATGCATTACAAACAAGGGGAATTGTCGTATAAAGACAAAGTTAAAACGGGAAACTACATTAAGTTCAAAAAGTAGAAGCCGAAATGTAGCCACAGTCAGATGTAGAATTCCGCGGGATTGATGGTAAACCGTGCGCTGCTGTGGTGTGTTTTGATTTGCAGTAAAGCAATAAATCACTTGCACCTTTCATTTGTTCGTGAATTTTACTATCGTGCCGGTGGAATAAAAATTTATAACGTAACTATGGGATTATAAATAAGAATAATGGTTAAAACTTGCAAGTTTTCACCCTTCCAGAAATGCTGGAGCTCTTTTGTTTATGATTTATAAATATGTACCTGTGGAATTCTAAATGTAAGCTGAAAACAATGCATAGTTATTTGGTAGGAAATTGATATTTATGTTAGGTATTATTTTCTTGAACTATGAAATAGCGATGTAACTAGATTTGTTTAAATTTAAGCATACAATTATGGGCGAAAGACGTCTAAACATTCCCAAAATAAGGACATAGGTGTGTATTAGTTTTAAATTATTTTTAATGGACGATAGGATAGTGAAAAGGGAAATTTGATACTGAGCTATATTCTAGGTATTGTTGATTATGATATTTCCAGAAATGA
Organism: Platerodrilus igneus; assembly: GCA_036346225.1. Lineage (NCBI taxonomy): Eukaryota > Metazoa > Arthropoda > Insecta > Coleoptera > Lycidae > Platerodrilus > Platerodrilus igneus. The sequence continues at coordinate 14,369,892 of JARFIW010000791.1, forward strand.
AGTTCAGAAAACCATGTATATCAATATCGGAAACTAGAACAATTTGTGTGTTAGTATTAGTGATTATTTAACTTTTTTGTTAGGGTTTTCATTTTTTTACTAATGCACTACCACGTAACTCTGATATAAATTAATACACTGTACTGTATAATGATGTCTAGTTGTCAATTTAATTTTTGTGGGTTTCATTAATTTTCGGTTCTTTCCTTGTATTTAACGACGTTGCAACAACGTTGCAAAACTCGATTTTAATGTATATTATACAGGAATAAGACGATGCTTTTGTAATTTATAAGTTTACGATTCTTATAGAATTACTATTTATTGCAATAGCTTGTTAAACACCACTATATTGAAATCAAAATTATACAAGGTGCTTCAATAATAAGTTGTTTGTTTTAAATTACTTTTCCACTTTCCCATCTGATTTTTTATTTCCCGTAACTCTCAAACGTTACAAAACACTCAGTATAGGAAAATCATGCTATCCGTTTATTGGGATCTAAGGGGTTGTGAATTTAGAAACTTTATAGGGAACAAAGCTACTAATTCAGAAGTGTACTCGGAACAATTGAATAGCCTGAATAATTGCATCATTCAGTATACCTGTAAGTGCCTGGATACTTAGCTTGCAAGTCATCAGGGGTGAGTCAGCACAGCAACGCCATGGTGGTAAGGATCCATTCACCCTGTCACCGTATCTACAGCAGCGGTCTACGAACAAAAGCAGTTGGTCTACAGACAAAAGCAGTTGGTCTACGTCAACGAACAGTTAGGCCTACATAAAGAAAGAACCAATTTGGCCTCCAGATAAAAGCTAAAAAAAGAATCTAATTAGAATGGATAAGCGCGAGAAAACTCACCAATACACACAAGATACCTCCTACTTGTCAAACAAAAAACCGTGCATTGCTTTTGAAGTACTGTGACGAATAATGTAGAAAATATTTCAACGCACAAGCTGCAGAATCAAACTCAGAATGGGTTCAAATAACACGAGTTCGAAATGCAATCCTCGCGTTATCGAAAGTGCGATTAGCAAACTGGAAAGCACGCTATCAACTAATAGTAGGATCTATCATTTTGACAAGTCTTTAAATGGGAAACATAAGAGAAAGCAATTATACGTTATCGGAATGTTAAACAAATTACCGGATACCTAAAACAAGGTATTAACTATTTAATTTATCGAATAAATTTTCGTTTTGACAGCAAAGTGGATTTGAGTTAAAATTATGTTAAGTGGGCTTATACTGAACAGGTACATTATATAGGGCATTGTTGGAGAATTTAAGAATAGAAAGGGAATTTATGTAAATGAAACAACCAAATTCCGGATACGGTTTTACTGCCGGAAATGAACGTAACAAATCATTGGCTAAGAATTTGTAGGCTACCTTACTACTTTATACATCTTGGACGATGCTAACCTTTTAAATGATTTGCAAGAAATGGCACTAGATAAATAGAGCAAGCAGTGGATTTGGATATAACGCAATATGAAGATGACTTGATGAATTCCGGATGGAGTAAATATGTTGGACGACATAAATTATTTCCATTCACTGGTCGCCATGGTGTATAACGAGAGAGTACTTGAAATCTAATGTAGGGCAATTTCTCCTGACACATTTGAACGAGTACGACAAGAGTTTAGCAATAATATTTGTTGGTTCAAAGAATGTATCATGCATTACTTAACATAAACACTTACTTTGAATTCCTCTAATGATGATGTCGACTGTAATTAGGTTAACTGTATAGCGAGATTAGCGGCACTATTTTATTGTCACTGAGCACTCACGATACGAAAACTAACTCATCACTTCCGGTGGTTTAAACATAACAATCCAACACCCTCGTCGGCTGCTGGTTTTAAGTCCTTTCATGATTTTTAAAAGGAGAGGTAACAAAAATCAAGAAAAGAGAGAAAAGAGCATGAATAAGATTACTTTCAGGAAGTAGGTGGAATATACTTTGAGTACTTACTATAAGTATTGGTTCTTTATTAATTAAATGTCAAATCATAATTTTAGTGTTTGTTTAATCTAACCATTAAAATCAGTCTAACCCGAACACAATTAGTATGACTGAATAAGTATTTTTAATACCTTTTAAACGAGATGTCATTTGCTATAAGGTATATTTAAAATTGTTGGTTTCAGTGCCCTGAGACATCATCTATGAATATTACATCACTAGTTACTAGTTAAAAAGCTTACATCCGTTTATTTTTTCCTTTCGATTTTGATTAGAATAAGTATAACTGTTCAAAAATACGAGGGGAGGTGGTCTTTTGACTAGTACGGTATAAACAAGAAATTATGAAACCTACTGACAGATGGCAAAAAATTACCGAGCAAAATGACAATAAATCATTGATTGATCTAATATCGATATGTAAAACATTAAAAAAATGCATCATGACCTTTTCGACAATCCGATTCTTTCCTTTTGAATACTTTTTATACTAACGCATTTGTGCATATTTAAAAATTCAGAGTTTTCTTCGAAACGAACGGTCGAAGGTAACTTTAACAAAAGGAATACGTCCCACAGTTGCGAGCTATCAATTTCAGTAATGAAATGGGTATGCACGTGCTGCTTCATCCTATTACAGTGTAACGTTTCAAAACTTGTTTTCAGTCAGGAAGAGAGCGAGTAATAAATAAATTTTAAGTATGACAGGAACTCAAACAAGAGCCTCCGTTCAAAAGTTCCTTGCCCGGTACACTTGAGACATGCAGGAACAGTAGAAAGGATATGCACTCTGGGAATGTATATGTCACTTACTTCGTAAAACTTCCACAGCATGTATTTCAATCTATAAATAGGTTTTGAATATAAAAATGCAATATATAAATTCGTAAATTGTCTTCAAAAATATCTCTACCCTTTGGTGTACTAAAAATTCTTGTCACTAGTAAACGCTGATCCATATAGCACTTTATTTATAGTTTTAAAAATTTGAAATTCAACACTTGATGTAGTATTAAAAATTTATCTTTGTTTATGCTTGACAAGGGTTTCCACTCCTAAAAGTCCGTAGTCATTCAAAGATAATTATTTATAAGAGAAATGCGTAATCGCTGTGTGTGTAGTCATCGTTTTAAATCGGCGTTTGAACGGTTTCCACGTGCTAATATAATTTGTATTGGAGATGTCATTGGTAGTTAGTAACAGCACACTGATTTTCGGGAAATGCAAATGCTTGTACTAAGATCCTGAAAATATAAAGCACATCACTGCAAAGTTCCACTGCTCCCTATAGTAAAATATAGACTTCCCTAATATTTATTTTGATATTTCATATACTTTATGTATATAAGCAGCAACTGGCTAAAATTTTATTTCAACCATCAGGGTTTAGCAGATAATAACACCGTTGGGAATTGTGTCAGAGAATGAGAGCGCATTTAGTATTCTAGTGGTAAAATAAGCGAGAACATATATGTCCGAAGCATTAAACGAAAATTCTGTTACACACTCTTTTATTATGCTGAATATCTAAAATTAAATAATACTGCAGTTTAATGGAGCATCTTGTAACACATTTTTTTGAAGTGATTTATAAATACGTAGATTCTTTGGTTTACTACACTTAGTGTACCAACTATTTAATTCGAAAATGCAGGCAAAAATATAAGTGTAAAAATAAATATAAATATAATATAAATAAACATATAATAAATATATAAATAAATTTCTGAATAAGCAAAAGCATGTAACAGTGCATATATCAGCAAAAGCAAATACATTATCAGGTGCAATCGCATGAGCATTATATCGACTAGCACAATTACACAAAAACGCGCTTGTTAGATTATTTCAAAATCTGTTTAAAATCACAAATCCATGCTCATGCGAGTACAGCCGCCACAATTTTATTCTAACCTTCAATTTAAATTTCTCCAGCATCCGAAGATCTGGTCGTCTACCTATATCTATTGGTTTTCTACCTTTATGGGGGCGTTGGATATGCACTGTTGAGGTCCTGGTGGATATGCACTAAATGTTCGGGGATCACCATCACTATCACTTCACTTTCAAGTCCTGAGGGATGCGCGGTTTCACTCTATTTCATTATATCTTTATTTATTACACTTATTTAAATTAATGAGGTTTCCTGATTTAGTTTGTTGTTATTTATTTGCTTCGTTTATTCCCGATTTTCCGCGCGCAGAAGGTGGGTCAATGATTGTTTTAGTGGTGTGTTCGTCGTGCATATTAGAGTTTTGGGTATACTCATTTAATTATTATTACTATTATTGTTTTTTTTGCAGGTTTTGGTTATCATGCTGTTATCATGTCAAAATCACGCCAGGTCGAAATCTACGATTTTCCAATCCTCCCACTATCCCTTCCGACTTACACACGGTAATCACCGTCTAATCTCGCAACCCTTCCTGCAAACTCTCTAAAGGCTGTCCAGAACGCCTTCTGGATAGCCACTTCCCCGACTTCCTTTAGGCTCTTTGGCCATGCTAGACCTACGATAGCTAATTTCGTATCAACCAACCCTCGATTTGCCGCTTCAAGCGGGCAGTCGAAGAGCACATGCTCTGCGCTTTCCGCGCCCTCGCCGAATTTATAGCGGTCGTTGTTGGTTAACCCGAACCTATATAAATACGCTTTCAGGGCGTCGTGACTTGTTATCAACTGAACCATTTTATGATCGAGTGTTACCTCGATCTTGCCTCTAGCTTCTAAGCTCGGTATAAATTTGTGGGTCAACCTGCCCGTGGCAGCGTTGTTCCACCTCTCTTCCCAATGTCGGATCGACTTTACGCAACTTTCTTTTAAACAAAGACTTTGGTATCGACGAATGTGATATTTGAAAGTTTCCCGTCGCGGCCTCTTTAGCTAATTCATCAGCCCTATCGTTCTTTACGTTGCCATAGTGCGATCTAACCCAACAGAATTTTCAGTGTCGAAACCGGAGCGCAGTATATGCTAACCTCCAGACATCCGCTTGGAGGTCTGTCGAATTGCTAATGTTTGTTAGGGCTGTCAATGCCGATTTGCTGTCGCTGATTATGTAATACTCGTCTCTGCCCGTGTGATTTATTACGAAATCGATAGCTTCTCGTATGGCTACCAATTCGCACTGGAAGATAGTGCTCCAGTTCGCGAATTTGGTTTGAAACCGAAACACCTCCCTTTGCTGCTTATACACGATAAACGCCGGGCCTGCTTGCCCATCGTTTATACGTGAACCGTCCGTGTAAATTGAAATACCTCTCGCGTCCCCATCACCTTCGACAAACTCGATTCCTTTAACATCAGCCGGGTGCCCTAACTCCGACATGACGATTTTCATCTCAACTTCTCTGTTGTAAAGATTAATACCTGCGATAATTTCGCGCACTTTCCCTGTATCTACTAATCTTCTATCTCTAATTTCCTTAACGACATATTCGAAAGGGAGAGTCTTACTGATAACCACAACCGTCTCCGTGGAGGTGGTCCTGTACGCCCTCGCGGCCTTTACCGCGGTTATGCGTTGAACGCTCGTCAATTGACGCATTTCCCGGACTTTGCAGCCTTCCGCCCATACAGATGCTGCGTACAGCATTGCCGGCTCTATCGCTTCGGCATAAACCGTTCTCAGCGATTCGCCCCGGAAACCCCACTTTATTTTCGCCGCCGCCATCATTTTATTTGATATTTCGCCGCCCTTACTTTTTACATACTGTACGTGCGCTTTCCAATTTAATTTATCGTCTATTTTAACACCGAGGTGCGTGATGGCTTCCTTGTACGGGATTTTCTCCCCCCCCCACCCTAGCTCTAGCCTAGGGGGTCGCTGTCCCGGCTTCGTCCCAAAATAAAGCGCCTCCGATTTTGACGTATTGAATTTTAATTTTACCTGTCGCGACCATTCGTATAACTTATTTAAAGCCTCGTTAGATTTGGTTCGCATGTCCATTAACAATCGCGATCTGATAATTAAAAGTGTATCGTCCTCAAACCCAACAATTGAACATCCTGTGGGCAACTTGACCCTAAAGATGCTCTCATATAACAATTTCCAAAAAGTAGGACCAGAGCATGACCACTGGGGGCATCCTCTTTCCACCTCGCGCGACAAAACTTTACCCGGAATTTCAACCTGTGCCAGTTGCCCCGAGAAATAACTCTTGACTAAAGACATCAAGTTCCGCGAACAACCTCTACGTTCTAACTCGCAAAGATTAATGGCCACCAGGCAGCATCAAATGCTCCTGAAATGTCCAAAGCAACAACAACACAGTGCTCTTTAGCATCTCTCGCCTGTTTAATTTCCCCGACAACAAACTCTAAGGCATCGATAGTCGACTTGCCCTCCATAAAACCGAACTGCCGATTACTCAAACCGCCGCTGTTCCGTACTAAGTGTTCAACGCGCGTGGTCATAACTCGATCTAAAGCCTTTTCCAGCACCGGTAGCAAGCTAATTGGACGATAGTTGCCCGGGTCTGACGCATTCGCCCTTTTGGGTTTAAGGATAAATTTCACGTTCTGGACTTTCCAGCAACGCGGAAACACGCCCTCTCTAAACAAAGATTAAACAACTCGGCAAAGACACACGGGGCTAACAGGCACGGCTCCAGAGCTGCGTCTGAAGCGATTCCGTCATGCCCCGGCGCCTTGGATTTTTAATTTAGAGTAGGGGAAACAGTATAAATACGGAAGCATGTACTAGTATCGGTCATTCTGTTTTTGAACGTTCAACGAGTAACATGTTTCTCTTCAGTAATTTGGTGCAGTACAAAGCTGCTCTGCTTGGATTAGTGCAGATTTCACATGACGATGTCATAATTATGAATGGTCTTCGTGAATGCCGAATGGGAATTCGTCGTATAAACACTGCAATTGGAAATGCAAAATCTGTTGGTGAGAAGCAGAAGTTATTGGCTTCGTTGGCATACATAAAAACTATGCGCTCACAATTTAAAGTAGCCCAGAAGAAAGGAACAGGGTTTAAAACTAGAAAGGAAACTGCATATAAGCATATACATTGGGAAAAGTCCGTCTCAGCCTTCAAAGGACGCATTAGAACTAGAGTAACTAGCAACCTCAAACATAAGGATATGGGAAAATTTTTAATAGACTCTAAAAGTCCTTTCAAGAGGAGAATTCAGAATGCATTGAAAATGAAAGAAGCTATAAAAGTTAATACAATATTTTGTGGTGAGTTTGAAGGTGCAACTGGTTCCAAGTTGATGCAAGAATATAAATATTTCACATCAAATGCGGCTATCTTAAGAGACACCGATCAAGACAAATGGTATATGGAAAAAGTTATGTTACCGTTAGTGACACAGTTGGAAAAGTTCTAAGAACGAGACAGCGGCTGGTGTTTGAAAAATATAATTTATTTGAGGATTAACATCAACAAATATAATCCCCTTCGAGGATCTTCGTATATTGAGCTGCCGCTTGAGATCAAACAAAAACAGGCATGTATCATTGTGAAGAATAACGACCAAACTTGCTTCGCGTGGTCCGTAATGGCAGCGTTATATCCAGTCGAACCAGACCCTCAAAGAGTAAATAAGTATCTATACTACTCTGAAAAATTGAACTTAAAAGGATTCCGGTTTCTAATGACTCTTAATTAGATCAAGAACTTTGAGTCGCAAAATGATATATCAATTAACGTCTACGCCTTAAAATTGAAGAAACACAAGTTCGCTACCGTTCCTATACTGGTATCGGAAAATAAGAAAAATTATCATGTAAATCTCCTAATCAGACAAAACCAATATTATGATGAAGATATGGATTGCTTTATACATATCGATGGATCTGAAACTTTAAAGAGCCATTATGTGTGGATCCATTTCGAATGGACCTGCACCTTGCCGAAGTTCTAAATTACTAGAACAGGTGAAATGGCTTGCGTGTTCTAATGAGCTGAAAAGCCAAACTACAGGTCCAATCAAAGTAGTAGGGTCGTTAGTGAGGAACCAGACTAAGACAGGTCCCCGAAAGAGGGCAGCGGCTCTTTCAGTACTTAGATTGGCAGAGACCATAGGGGTCGGTATGGCAGTCTAAGGCACACTACCGCGATGTGGAAGGCAACGAGAAACCACCACATTATCTCCCAAGTACACAGCGTACTTAATTTGTAATAAATATGATGGCATTCTCTGGGGTAAAATATTCTGGAGTTAAAATAGTCCCCATTCGGATCTCCGGGAGGGGACTACTACGGAGGATGCGATCGTAAAGTTAAAAATAAGAGACGGGAACATTCTGCGAGTCGGAGCGTGGAATGTTAGAAGTATGAAGCAAGTGGGTAAGCTAGAAAACCTAAAAATCGAAATAAATAGGTTATCACAAGACATAGTAGGGATCAGCGAAGTTCGGTGGCTAAAGGCGGGGGATTTTTGGAGTGGAGACTTCAGGGTAATTCATACAGGAGCAGAGGAAGGAAATTTGGTTGTGGGGATAGTTATGCGGAAAAAGATAGGATACTGTGTAGAAAATTACTTACAAAAGAACGAAAGAGTACTCATGGTTAGATTAGAATTTAAACCGGTAAACACAGTAATAATACAAGTATACATGCCCACCTCTAGCTACAGTGACGAAGAGGTAGAAGCCATCTACAAAGATATCGAAGACATATTAAGATACGTAAAAGGACATGAAAATTTAATAATTACGGGAGATTTTAATGCCGTGGTTGGTGAGGGTAGGGAGGGAGCGGTAGTAGGTTTATTTGGTTTAGGCACGAGAAACGACAGGGGAAATAGGCTGGTAGAATTTTGCGACAAGAACAATTTAATCATCACAAACACATTATTTCAACATCATGCTAGAAGACGATATACGTGGAAGATGCCAGGAGATATAGGAAGATATCAAATAGATTACATTCCTGTTAGACAACGGTTTAGGAATCAAGTAAAAGACTGTAGAAGCTACCCAGAAGCAGATATAGATACTGACCACAACATCGTAATTATGAAGGCCGCACTTAAATTTAAGAATGTGAAAAAAAGAAACGGCAAAAGGCACTTGGATTTAGAGAAACTAAAAGATAAAAATATTCAAGAAAGATTTGAAAAAAAGGCAAATGAATTGCTCAAAGATATTGGGAAAATATCTGATACTAAGGAAGTAGAAACAGAATGGAATAACATTAAATCCAGCCTAGACATGGCGGCAAGAGATATTCTGGGGTATACACAAAAATAAAATAAGAAACCATGGATAACAAAGGATATCCTGAATTTAATAGAAGAAAGACGAAAATACAAAAATAAATCAGACGAAACAGGAAAACAGAGTTACAAAGCCATAAAATGGAAAATTATTCGAAAATGGAGGAAAGCTAAAGAACAATGAATTGATGAAAAGTGCAAAGAGGTACAAACGAAGATGGAAGTAGGAAAGACAGATGAAGCATACAAATTAATTAGGATGAATTTTAGGGATATAAAATCGTATAGCAAAAATATAAGGGACGCACAAGGAAACGTCATATAGAAAACGTAGAGAAAGTGGGTATATGGCAAGAATATATAGGGAATTTATATGCAGGAGAAGAACTAACTGCATTAGAACAGGAATCAGACATTGAAAATGATGACTTGGGATATCCTATACTTAGAGATGAGTTTGAATTAGCATTAAAGAGTCTGAAAAATGGTAAGGCACCTGGTACAGATAAGGTGCAAGCAGAAACTCTAAAAGCCGCTGAACAAGCAGTAACTGAACGTTTCTTCCAACTTGTAAGCTATATGTGTAAGACAGGCGAGATACCCAAAGATTTCAAACGTAGCATCATAGTAACTATACCAAAAAAGAAAGGCGCGGATAGATGTGAAAATTTTCGAACAATAAGTTTGATAGCACACGTGTCAAAAATATTAACTAGAATTGTGCAAAGACAAATGGAAAAACTGGCGGAAGAAATACTAGGAGAAGACCAATTTGGGTTTAGGCGAAACAGGGGAACACGGGAGGCTATTTTTGCTCTGAGAGTGATAATGGAGAAAACAATAGAAAGGGGGGAAAGCGTGTATATAGAGTTTGAAGATCTGGAAAAAGCATTAGACAATGTAAAATGGAAAAAAATGTTTGAAATACTCAAAAAGATTGGAATGAGTTATAGGGATAGACGAATAGTACATAGCTTATACAAAGAGCAAACAGCAGTAATAGAATTAGAGCAGGAACGTAGAGAAGTAAACACTAGGAAAGGTGTGAGACAGGGATGTGCTCTATTCCCATCATGAACAGACAAAGTTAAGAACGAAGAGGTACTAAAAATGGTAGGGGAAGATAGAAATATGTGGAAAACGGTAAAAGATAAGAGAGATAGGATGATAGGCCACATACTACGGCATGAGGGAATAGTGCGGGATATATTAGAAACAGAGATAGGAAAAAAGAGAAGAAGAGGCAGACCTAGGTTAGATTACTGCACACAGATAGTAAAAGATGTAGGCTGTAGGAGTTTCAGGGAAATGTGTGGGCTAGCCCAGAATAGAAATCAATGGAGGTACGCATCCAACCAATCCCAAGATGAATAAACTAATGACGAAAAATAACTGTGCTTAAACATGATGATTATTATAAGTTACTACAAGAAGTGGTTGGGCAATAGTCTCGAATAATGTTAAGTGTGTGAAAGGATTTACTGGAAAACCATTATTTCGGCAAATGTCTAAGTGTTGGGGGATCTTGGTAGCCACAGGTTGCTTAACCCCCTTCACTGAATCTCCGTTAAATAGGACATAAAATTAGAAAACAATAGAAGGGGAACGAGCTGTATACACATGCTGTGTGTGAATTTCTGGGAACTATGTAGGCTAGCTCAGAATATAAATAAGTGCAGGTACGTGTCCAACCAGTTTTGAAACGGAAAACTTAATGACGAAAAAATTAGCGCAGATAAATCTGATGATTAGTATAAACAACTAGTTGTTAGTTGCGAAATATCTGCAACTAATGTTGACTGTGCGAAAAGATATATTGTAAAATATATTAAATCGGTAAATGGTTAAGTGTTGGGGGAATTTGGCAGCCACAGGCTGCTTACCTCCCATAACAACCACTGAAGGTCGGAGAAATAGGGTATATAACTGTAAAACAATAGAAGGTGACCGAACTGCATCTAACAAGAAAGAACAGCGCCTATGAGGAAATACAACAAACATAGAACAAGAAGAAAATTGTTGAAAGCAAATGTGTGGAGGACAGCACAGTATGCCTATGAAGAACGGGCGGTCTGAAACGCAGACAGAAAAACGGTAAGCAGCCTTTTGAAATGCTGTGCTTCAGATGTATGAGGACGATGGCATGGACAGACAAAGATAATAACAAATAGGTTATAGAAATAGTAGGGGAATAACGATATCTGGGGAAAAAGAGAAATAGAAGGGCGGAATACGTTCTAAGTCATTTTTGGGGAATAGTATAGAATATATTACAAGCAGAGATAGGAAAAGGAGGTAGATGTAGACCTAGATCAGATAGTGATATATACAGACTGTGCAAATTTCAGGGAAATCTGTAGGTTAGTTCAGAATAGGAAACAATGATGGTACGCGTCTAACCAGTTCCAGGACTGAAGACCTAATGATGATAATGTGTGGATAGAAGACGTGATTCGGCTGGTTTCATCGCAGCTCAGTGCTAAAACAACCAAAAAACATTTCTGTGATCGCTGTCTACACTACTTTAGTACCAAGGAAAAATTGATAAATCATACCAACGATTGTATAATGAAACAGTTATCTATACCTCGACTACCTACAGAAGAAGACAAGAACCTTCGTTTCAAGAATTTCAAAAACAAAGTTAAAGTACCATTTGTGATGTATGCAGATCTAGAATGTATACTAAAGTCTACTGGAAAAGAAAAGAAGTACCAAGAACATGTGCCATATAGTGTTGGATATTATGTGAAATGTGACTACGATGACTCATTATCATTTTATCGGTCATATCGTGGTGAAGATTGTGTGAAGTGGTTTACTACGGAGCTTCATCAGTTTCCAGAAGACGTTGAGACGGTATTTTTATGTCCCTATGATATGTCTCCATTGACACGAGAACAAGAAGCTGCATTTACGATTGCAACACATTGTTATATTTGTGAGGGGCCGTTCAGTTTAGAGGAAAAAAAGTTCGTGATTGTAATCATTTAGTGCCGACTAATAATTACAGAGGACCAGCGCACGAGAGTTGCAATATCAAGTATCAAGATTTTTATACCATTCCTATAGTTTTTCACAACTTGAGTGGTTATGACAGCCATTTCATGATTAAAAGTGTTGCTGTAGATTTAGATGGTCGTGTGGAAGTGCTACCAATAAGAAAGGAAAAATAAATCTCCTTCACAAAATATATTTCTGAAAACTTGGTCAACTATAGATTCATCGATAGCTTTCGCTTTATGGGCTCATTCTTGGAAACATTGGCTTCATATCTAAACAAATATCCGTTATTAAAAAATGATTTTTCTGGATTGACAAATGAGAAGCTTGAATTACTAACTAAAAAAGGTGTATACCCATATGATTTTATCGATTCGTTTGAAAAGCCGGATTACACTTCACTACCTAGTCAACAAAAGTTTTAAAACATGCCGGAAGGTAGAGGAATTACTAAGAAGCAGTATGCGCATGCACAATAAGTGTGGGGAGCATTTAATATTCAAAACGTGGGGCAGTACTCTGACTTATACCTTAAGACCGATGTGGTGCTATTGGCTGAAGTATTTGAACAATTCCGTTCAAGTTGTTATTTAACTTATGGACAAGACCCCGCCCACTATTACACCCTTCCAGGATACACTTGAGATGGAATGTTAAAGCATACTCATCAGGAACTTGAGTTGTTGACCGACATTGATCAACTATTGATTATTGAAAAGGGTATACGGAGAGGACTTAGTCAAGCGTGTTCGGAACGGCGTGCATAGGCGAAAGAGATAACAAAATATACTTTCTACTACTTGACCTTCAAGTGAATTTTAATCGATATATGCAGAATATTTGGTAATTCAAATTTCGGTCTGTTAGACCTATGTACTAAGATGAAACTGTTATTAAGGTTTTTCATCATAAAAAAGGATAAATTTTGTAATATTTATCAATTTCATTCCTAGATAGCACCTCAACCTTAAAGAATATTAAAACCGGCATTGATAGTCTGCTCATAGTGGTCGATTTGCAATGTGCAGCTATTATTTGTCTGTTCAAAAGTGTACAGAATGGAGAATTCGATGTTAATTGGTGGAATGGCATTTTTAAAAAGGCAATATTCAATCAATACGACAGAAATTCATACAACTTTAACCCCCTACAAGTTTATGGATACATTACCAGGTACGACTAAAATGTTTTCTAAGCAAATTTTATGGTAATCCGTATGTGGAGGAAACTTTTATCGATTGAGCTTTAAGAGTTGGATTGTGTTTAATTTTGGGGGCTTAAGGCACCCTTAAACAATGGTGAAAGTGGCTTTTAAGATTTGTTATTTTTATAAGAGACTCTCATAGCGATGTTTAATGTACAAGCGTACTTAAACAGAGTTATTCACGGTATACGGATCGGAACATTGTAGATAAATTAATAAATATTTTAAAAACTTTCCTTTACATAAGGATAGAGGCATATTAGTGTTCCAAACACTAAATAAATAACAATGTTATGCTTTTCTAATAAAACTCCCTATATATTATTATATTTCTGGATTCCATATAAAGGTCTTTTTTATTAAGTTTTGTTATATCTAAACCTGAAGGTTTTTGACGTAATTTAATTTCATTCAAAAGACAACCTAATCTTAAAATTTTAAATGCAAAACAAATATTACACTTATCTAAGCGAAATTACTAGTGAAGTGTGAGAATTGATCGTTTTAAATTCCCACTGGTGCACAAAAACTTTTGCCAGTAATATCACATCTGTTTTAAGATATAAAACATAATATTTTTCCAAAATCCAAATATTAAATATTTCCTACACTTTCTGAGCATGTGTGATCGAAATTCCTTTGCCTTTTAGCGTATTTTAAAACTTTTTATGTGTCACGTAGTGCGATATAATCAACTTTTTTAAAAGAGTCACTAAAATCATATGGATATAAACTTTCTCTAGTTAATGCCTTATAGTGTTTATTGCTTAAATGCAAAAATTCATTTTTTGGTAGAGGATACTTGTTTAGATAAGGACTAAATGTTCTTTAAGTTGAGCTCATAATGCGGAAACTGTTCTGAATCTACAGCTTATCAAGTTTTCAGGTATATATTTTATGAATATAATAATATGTGTACGTATAGAGAATTGGGCAGTTCCCCACTTTTACGCCATCAATTACCTACTCTTTACCTCTTCCTCCTCCACCGCTTCTCTCTTCCATCTTTCACCATCCACCACCGACCTCTTAAAACATAACGATGAAGGTTATACTTTGAATTTGCACGACGCCATGTTTGAAAGCAATCTGTTTACAAAGGTTGTTAATAGATTTACTCACAACTAAGTAATTTATATTGAATACGCATTATGTTTTTTAATACAGTTGTATACTATACTCGAATTTGTTTTAATGGTATAAGGAAATTTTGGTCTATAATGGGACATTACTTTCACTAGAGGAATATCTATATTACGTTTGAGGTTACTTTTGTAAGAGACTGTATCTGCAAATGCAGCTATTTATGTTAAAGAACTGCTGAAGCAGTATTTTATTTCCGAGCAATTGCCAGTCAAAATTGTGGTAAATATAATAGAATTTGGAGTTCAAACTTTGAAGCAGTTATTAAAGGATATCAATTAATCAAGCCATTGTCTGTTACACTAAGCAATTCTATAAATTGTGAAAAAAAGGATGCTATACTGTTATAAAATAAATTTTTCTGACGACCACTTGTGAAAACAACAGATTACACTACTTATTTATGTAGAAAGTAAAGTATATCACTCTAGAGTGCGAAAGTACATATCACTCTTGTGTTGAAATACTTTTCAACTCTAGAGTGATATGATTGATGTTAGTATGCTAGTTACCTAGGCAACCCAAACGACTACCGGTTTCTATCTTTTTGTATTCATTCGTTTCGTTTTGGCTAATAACAGTTTAAAATACTCATAGGTAAATCGATACTGACAGTTTCTGTTTTACCTAAAGATGTAATTACTCATATTAGTTTGTAATTGAAATAATTTTTTCAATAAAAATTACGAATGCATACGCTAAAAGCAACAGAGTCGCGGATTTTATAAAAACAAAAACAAAGTAGGCGTTCGAATTTTCAACATCAAAACGTCAAATAAATTTTATAGCTGTCTGTCTGTCTTGCATTATTGTGTACACATTTATTGCAAATAAACATAAAAATAACTATTTCGTAATTGTTTTTAGTGGTGGTCGTCAGAAAAATAGTGTACAGTACTCGCGTGGAAAGTGACATTTCACATTCGTGGAATAGTCGCACTCGGCTTACGCCTCTTCCACTCATGTGAAATGGGTCACTTTCCACACTAGTATTGTAATATACTAGTTCCATTAAATTGCCCCTCTTAATTAAAATGAATTTATTAAAGTACGTATTGGGTGTGGATTTGTAGAAAAATTAATGTCACTTCTAAACGTGCAGACTAGCAGGAACAATAAGCTGATAGGTAGCTTGTGGTGTATCAACTGAATAACAAAAATATCCTGTGCTTGTAGTGTAAGTTTTATAAATACGCATCTAAAATAGAAAGTAATGTTCTGACATAAACTTCTGGGTTAAAAATTCAAAAATACTTAAATTTGAAGATTATTAGAAAAGTCAGCAATCGATCAAAACACTGTGTTACATTAATTTTTTTTTAAATTGTGCAATGAAATGTAATTCTGTTATAAAATATTTTATTTTAAATACATTTTTTTATCGATGATGAATGGTTCTTAATTAAAAATAAGGTTATTAAAGTACGTAATAAGAAAAAGATATGTAGAAAAAAATTGGAATCTTTTTTCTGAACGTTTAAACTCACACGCTCAATCAAGCCAAAAGGTGTTTTGTGACAAAGTAAATGAACAACAAAAAAAAATCACAGCTCTAAACATGCAAGTTTTAAAATAAATATGCAAAATATTAAATTGCATTACTTACGTATTTTCGAATCAGATAAATTTTATGGTTATAACTTTTTTTTGGAATTATACATACACATTGCAAAAGTATAAATAATTGTTTTTACCTATACCTAATTAAACAAACAATTACAAGTAAGGTACGTTGAGCTGTTAGCTTTGTTTAAAAAATATATTCAAATTCAGTACCAATTGGTTAAAATGTCATTTAGTAAGTGAGCATAATAAATATTCCATTAACAACTCTCGCTTGTGAAATGTGGGCGATAAGAAGTGACCGATGGGAAGCGGGTAGCAAGAGATTGGTTTACGGGAGGTGTGGGATGAAATGTGAGAGGTGGAAGGTAGGTGGTGAAAAATGGTAAAAAGGAAACTAAAGGTGAAGGGTGGGAGGTGGAAGGTAAGAAGGTTGGTGTCGAAAAGTGGGAAGTGGGAGATGTGAGGCGTGGGTTGGGGACTATAGAAAGTAGGAGGAGGTGCCCTTAGAACTGACCAACTTTCTCTACTTACATATGCAATGTAATATGTAATATACAATAACATACCTGTTTAATAGCTTAAATATTTTGTTACACAAAAATCCATTACATTACTAGTGATGTAATGAAACTGAGTTGTAAAAAATTTTGAATTGCGTAACGTCAAAAATATTATTAAAATTTAATATTTTGAAAGAAGATTAGATGAAATTGATTTTATTGTTCAGTTTACAGCAAATCAGCATAGTTTGTCGACATGTTACAATGTAAATTGACTTTTTGTTGCTAGTGCAATGTTAAATGTTTTCTTGACCACAAAAGAATTTTAAGTTTATCTAAACACACTGGAAGAGTTCCTATATGAACGAGTAGCCCAGGGTAAAATTGGTTGGACAAAGGCTAATAGAAAAGAATCCTCCTAAAGGGATACTACCTAGTAGAGGATTAGCACTGGATAGATAAAAAAACGTGTCGTAGGTTCTACTGATAACTAAACAAAAGATAAATAGCGCCGCCGTATTTTTAAATACAACTACTAGTTGTCTAAGGCAAATACGGACACCTAAATCATATCTCGCTGAACAATTTTAAAATATTTATATAAGCGGCATTTGGATGCAACACTAGGAATATCCACGTTCAATCTGTAAATATATAAATACCAATCCTTAAATACTGTTTGTGCCTGACATATATAGATAACCAATAAAGTTTTGAATAGCAATAGACTTTATATTGTGCATATTGAATATTTTATTTAACTTCTAGGATTTAGATCCTACTCTTAAAATTTTCTTTGTTTTACTTACAACAATTAAAATCATTAATAAATAATCTAAGTCTCAAAATTATAATTATATTATATTAATCGTTTCTTTTAAATTTGAAAGAATCCACATTATCTACTTTTATGTACACATTTGTATTTCAGCATTTTAAGAACAATAGAATTCATTAATTATAGTCTCTGATTATATTTACATAACTTTGAAGCATGTTCAGTTTCCAGAACCCCCATAACTGAATACTTTTGATTCAGAATAATTTTTAGTTTCGTAAATATTTGTTTTGATAAAATATTTAATGCTATGTAATTATAAAGTACACGGTATATTTTTGTCCCATATAAACAAGGTTTCGCTTTTGTAAAACCTTCAATTTACGATTAATTTTTGTTCAAGTTCCAATAAAGTTACCCCAAAAATCGTGTAGTTTTCAATACAAGGTCACGCCTGATGTCGTTTGTTTCGCTATGCGACACCCATCTGCAACGTTCAAAAACTACCGAGTAGTTTTCTATCCGTCGTAGAGCAAGCATGTCGTTCCCGACTTCAAGTTCCGGCGTTTGGAGAATCGCATTGAGTTTGTGGTCTCCATAATTACAGTTTATGTAGAAAGAACTTGGATGATATTAATCATTACGCAATTATATAAAATTAATTTAAACTATATTAAATTCTATAATGTAATAACAAAAGTTACATTTAAATTGTTCGTATTGGCATTGTTTGCGATACGGCTAATAATGTGGTAAATTTTTGCAACTGGAAGACACACAACTGATGTTTTATCGTACGTTTCGGATAGAAGATTCCTACCCCACATTTTGTGAACTGATCGTCAATGCCACTGGCTAGCATCGGTCTGAAACTTCTTCTACCCCTTTCGTTAAAATCCGAGATTGATGCTAAGAGGCCTTAATAGGATACGGCTGTTATATGTTGCGTCCGTACTTCAAGTGTTTGTCACATTTCGTGACGTAAGAAAACAGATGATGAGTTGTATTTTCGTTGACAACCACCCCGAGTTCAGTGTTTCGACTTGTAATTTTTAGTCGAACAGTTTGTGGTAGCGTCAAACGCTACAAAATGGCGCACAACCCTACAAAATGACGTCCGACGTCAATAGTTACAAAATGTACAAAATGACACCCGACGTCATTGGTTACAAAATAGTATCCGACGTTAATTATATTGCAAGGAAGTATATCGTTAGAAAATTTTTGGGTATTGTAAATTTCTATCCGATATTTGAATATTTGAAAGGCAAAATTTTCCTGTTGATGATTAAAATAAACCGACTATTCAAGTTTGTGCTTTGTTGTAACTGTTGAAAATTTCTCATATTGTGGAAAATTGTCCGTATCTTGAAAAATTTTCTGTGTAAAGAAAAATTTTCCAAAACCACCAAGGTAAATTACTTATTGAAAAATGAATTAAATTATGAATTACGAATTAGAGGTATTGTGAACAATAGGGAAATTTCCGAGAAACGAAAGATGTTGAGTAGAAGGTTGGCAAAAGAAGTAGCAAACTCTGGCTATTTGATGATTTAGAGAAAAATCCAGAAGATTTTGAGGTCGAATGTACAGAAATAAAGTTTTCTAGTCATTCTATCCGAGACATTTTGGCAGAATTTGAATGAAATTCGTCAGATTCCACATTTAAAAGGATCTTGACGAGATTAGTCCAACTTACTGGTCGTATAGAACGTATGATAATTCCCGAAAAACAATTTGAAGAGGATGTAGAATTTAAAAAAGAGACTTTAGCTACAGCACTTGTAGTAGAAGCCGATCTTTTTGAAAAAGTTAAGAATAGCGAAGAAATAGATAAAAAAGTCGCAATGTTAGCTTCTCCTACAGTCATTAATCCACCTATACAAACAGTTACTCACATGCTGCAACCCGTATCTTTTGATACGTGGGGTGTTAAATCTTTTGGTGAGCCCAGTCAATTGTATTCATTTTTAGAAAGGATAAGTGAGTTAGCGATAGCACGCAAAGTAAGTCAGGAAGATTTACATAGCTCTGCAGTAGAATTTTTTTAGCGATAGCGCGCTTGTGTGGTATACGAGTGTGTATAAAATACATTACGTAGTGGAATTCATTAGTCAAAAGTTTGAAAGAGGATTTCCTACACTCACATCCTGAAGATGAAATATGAGAAGCAATAAACAGTCGTAAACAGACGGAAGGTGTACCAGTACTAATGTTTGCTCACATTGAAAGTCTATTTAGACGTCTATTTAATAGTCCCGCTGAAGTAACTAAAATAAGGTTAGAAAAACTTTGATTAAATTATGCAAAAGATTAGAAAAGGCGTCGTCAGCGAATAAAAATTTAGTTTTTGATTCTTCAGATAACCTTACTTTTTATTTAATTTCAGACAAATTGTATTTCTGAATATTTCACCTTATAAAATTGATTACATATTAATATTTGTAATTGCTCACAGTACCGTAATTGACCTTTCACAAATTTATTACAAATCTTTTTTTATAATAATGCAAATTTCGTGACGGACAAAAGTTAAATTTACTTCTCGTTTGAAAATTCAAATGATATATTTTTAATATACTGAATAACAGGATTTAATTTAAATAATTTAAATTCCCATAATTAACACATTGAAATTTAGCTTTGTGATAACACTTAAAAAAATTATCTTAGGTTAACAATATAACCATACTTGTATAAGTATAGTTTAATCATAGAAAAATTAGACAGTTTGTGCCGCCTGGTACAGATGCTATATCGAAAATTATTGAGCTGCTTATTTCAGAATCTTCACTTGAATTAATATATTCCAATCAAACACTGAAATCCAACTAATCAATTCTAAATCCATAAAATACTTCCATAACTTAAAATGTATTATTCCTTGAAACTTCATTTTTGAAACCAGGCCAAATCCAATTTTAACAGCACCAAAAATTCTAGAATAATACCAAGTCTTCCTACGGATTTGTAAAACTTGTTCCAATCAAATCGTGAACGATCATAAAGCCAATTACTCTAATGTTATCCACAAAAATTACTGGATCTGCAAACACTTCAAAAATCTTCTGGACTTCAACGTCGTGAAAACCTCAAATCATAACTGCATTTTACTTCTAATATCATAAAATTTGTAATTACGACAAAATTTTCATAACGCCAATGAAGTTTTTTTTACTCCTTAAGTTAGTTTACTCCTCAAGTTAGTTGCACTAAAAAAAATCAATAAGGTATTATAATATTCTACTTTACGAACTGCGTTTTTTTAGAACGCCATGCTACGTTCCTGGCTAAATATAATATACTTCGCCGTTCCTTACATAACTTTGAGAGCCAGCTGTCTCGATTACTTTATCAGACTTCTTTTTTGCCTGCTCCAAACATATTTGTTTGAAGCCATGTCGTTTTCAAATTTTCAACTACCAACTGCTCAACGACCTTAACTGCATCAAGGGACAAAGAGAAATCTATATTTAAAAGATAGGTTATACATCAATTCGTATGTCAACGAATATCGACGATGAGTGAGCGTTTAGAAGATATGTCTTACTTTACGGCTACAGAGTGTCACCACAACAATTAGGCTTACTATATATAAACTTGTTTACCTGTTTTATGAAAATATACTGAAATATAATATGTACCAAATCATTATCGTTCTATTAAACCAATTAATAAATACAAATGTTGTTTATTTACAACTCGACAATATAAAATAACTTCATAGAAAAGAAATATTCTATAAGTATTTGTGTAAGAACAAAAATTTGATTCAATGTGTATTTCATACACAAATAATTAGAATCATGCAACACCACTCGCTTTGTCAGTGGAAACCCTTGTCAACCTTTTGCAAATCTAACTTTTAGTTCGGTCGCATACAGTGAAATCTGATGTGTGATTGATTATCAACAGCGACTTTTGAATGGGCTGAACATTAATGACATATACTGTCAGCATCCTATTCCTGCAACAAAAGAAGTGTTGACTTTTACATAAGCGTAATGAATTATGAATTCAGGAATTAATCAATCGGTTTTTATATGCAGAAAGAAAACATCATTAATTTTAGTTAGGAAAAAGGGCTGTACCATCGCTCAGTTTACTGTATCATATTGATTCCTACTGAAGATTGGAACGGCAGTTTTTCAGCAAAGAGATCTGTATATTTTATCTCAGCAAAAATTTTTAAATTTTAAAGGATATTTAACAATCAATACAGTTTTTCTAGAAATTACGAACCTATCTATGCGTTCTGCTGCACACGGTTTTCGAAACAAATATGAATCAGGCTGAAGGAGTTTATGTCGAACTTCGACATATTGTGGAAACAATTAACAGCTAATAGAAGCTGACAATATATATTGAAAAAAAATTAAAAATTAATGCGTATCCTAAGCATTCATCATTCCTTGGAAAGTAAAAGTAATTTTGTAATTAATTACATAAAATGTAATGCACATGAAGCTGCGTTTGTGTAGTTTAGAAGTAAATTGTATTTCATGAGTTTTTTATAAAAGGGTATTTATTTCTAAGTAATGGATAATTTGTTATAGGTATAATAAGTTATGCTTGTTCTTTTATTAATCCTAACGTACTCATTTGATAAAATTAACTTATTTCTACAATCTAATCTGCGCTTTAGGGCATTATAAAGCTATACAAATGTATTTATTTGAAAGAAATCAAGAGAATAACATCAGTGATACTTGCAGTATTCTCTTCATTAGTGAAGCCTTTCAGTGATGAAGGTAGCTAGTCATCTTCGAATCATTTGAACGTGCATCTTTCATCTATTTTTTCCCATCCATAATCAGTCTCATTCAATGTAATGGATATTTCATGATATGCATGTTTCCATAGTTGTGCAATGTACACCGTTTGCAGAAAATGTGGATGTAGTTCTGAATAGCATGGTGAAAATTTTGAACATTCCAATTAAGTAAATGCCGTGCTAGGTAAAACGTCGTAGGGCGGGGTGGGTCACGCTGAAAGAAAAAGAAAATATCAAGAAAGAAAATTTATATACAAACACTTAAGAAATCAACATGTTATATAAAGAAAACCGACTCGCATAAAGAACAACATTTATCCAGCATATCCCGGAAAATTTACATAGTGCAAAAGTATTGGCAAAAATAACTAGTACCCTTCTTTAATGACATTAACCTAATTTTCTACCTTAATCTTTGTATTTTTATAAAAAACATTAAACAAACATGTATTCAGTGGACTGTTTTCAGTTTTGTGGTTACCCAATATTAAATCTTTGATATCAAAAGTAATCACATCAAATACTTACATATTGCCCATAAGTAATTCTTGATTAAAAAATACAAAAACCAATTTAACGGTAAATTACAGAATTTAACAAATAAACCATCTAGGAGTGGAAATGTATTTCGCAGTAGCTGTAAAGAATTATTAGAAAAGAACATTACACTTAAATAATAATGTATTCTACTTTTTTATACAGAACATTTTTATGGTTAGTTACAGTGACACCTAATCTCAAAATAAATACCCAAATAGTAAGAGGCATCGCTGTAAGCACAGTCTAACAATTTTAGCGAAGCAAGTTCAATTTCCACTACGTAATATCTCCAATGCTTGCGATGAAAAACTTAAAAACTTAAAGAAAACCCATACCTAGCAGGTTTTACCGATTGGCATGACAATCTGCATCTCAATGCTAGTAGAAAAAGCATCTGGCAATTGTTATTCGTGCACATAAGCAATTCTTAATAAACCCAATAATAAAATTATAAATAGCATTGCCATTCCTACAATTGCGTGAAATTTTCTGATTCATTCGTAGAACTTTCAGAATCATAACCCGCGGTGCTGTTCACTTCCTAACGGAGACTCACTTTTATAGTTAATTATATTTCTATTAACAACTATATATATTTCTGTGAAATGTAAATGGATTGGATAATTTATTTCAAGTTTATGCAACAAAATGGCGACCAGAACGTGAGGGGCTCGAATTCAAATAAATAAAAGTTATTTTAGGAGACTGGCGACTTGGATATTAGGGTTAATTGTGTTGTAGATTTTTGTAAATCTTATTAATTTTTGTGTGTGGAAGCGTAGTGATGTGAAGCTATGTTGAAGAAAAAGTGGTTGAGGAGTTAAGGAGTTTAAATTGGAAGCAGTGATAGTGCTTTGTTTGATAAACTGGAAATAGAAATGGAGGAAGTAGGAGGTAGTAGGGATCAGTCAAAAACGGAATCGGGAGGACAAGGGAACGAATTAATAATGAGAATGTTAGAGAAAATGTGACAAGGTAGAGAAGAGTCGAATAGAATGCTTGATCAATTGAGTTAGGAATCATACAGAAAATTTGAGCAACTTGGTGAAGAGATAAAAAATCGACCAAAGAACTTAGTGTTTTTAAAAATAGTTTGACGTTAAAATTGAAGGAGGTCGTCATGAGGGTAGAAAGGAATGAAAAGGATTTAATAGCTAAAAACGGATGTGGGAGTTTTTTGTGAAGAGGAAATTAACAATAAAATGACTGAAGTAAGAGATTCATGTAGGGATCAGTTAGGGAGGTTTGAGAGAGAAGTGAGTAGCATAAAACAGAATATAACAGCTTTAACGAGAGACGGACCGAGATTTTTCACAAATAATGTATCTCTGGACCAACATATAAAATTTTATGGGAATAATCGGGTAAACCCTCAAATATTTATTAGTAGTGTTAGGACGGTAGTTAGTAAAATATATTATGAGCAGGCCAAGTTAAACATTGTAAAGGCGTTATTAAAGGACAATGCAGAGGCCCGGTATAACTTAGTAGGACAAAACATAGAATCATATATAGACTTTGAGGAAAAATTCTTAAACATTATTGGGGTGATCATAAGCAAGACCAAGTGATGGACGACTTGATCACAGCAAAGTATAAGGTGGAATTTGCAGGATCTAGGGAGCTGTGTGCAATCAGAAAATATAGCGTAGCGAAACAGTTACGTCCGCCGTTGACAGACAGACAAATAACTAAGTATCTATCCAGATATTTCGAAGTAGAGGTTAGGCAACATGTGGCGTTGCAGAATATTATTGAACGGGAGACATTCCTGGAATACCTACAAAGGCACGATGATGTAAGTACGGGGAGACCTAGAGAAAATAGTTACAGAAACGTAAACCAGGTTAGATTTGAGAATAGGGGAGAGAACTTTAATAATAGACGAGGGATGAATTTCAACCGAACGAGTCAAAGTCCGTAAGTACAACGTCAAAATAGCTCGCCGAAGATGACTAGAGGAAAAACACGTGTAAGGGCTAGTGACAACGAAGTTAGAGATAGATTGGAGGTTACGAGAAGAGCGTATGCTGAGGTAGTAGAGGGACTAGCACGACCAAGTAGTGAAACAAGGGGAAGGCAGAACTTTTAAGAAAAGACAAACCACTGGAAGTTAAAATATGTAAATATGAACATCCGCGGGAATTTATAACGATTGAGGAGGAGGTAGAATCAGAAGTAGTAGAGAAAATTTGTTTACCTATTATTGAAGTAAAAATTTTAAATCATAATCTAAATTCGTTGCTCGATTCAGGAGCAGAGGCGAGTTTAGTATCGGAGGAATTCGTTAGAGAAATTAAGGGAGAAATTTGCGATATGATTATGCCAATTAAAAGGAGTCATTTAGTAGCTCCGAATAAAAAGAGGTTTGCTATAGTGAATAGCGTTGTGGTGTTAAAGATAGAAATAGGTTCTTTAAGCTTATAGCATACTAAATTCCTCAAAAGGTAAATAGTATGTCTGCTCTACCTTATAGGCGGCAGAGTCTCGATAGATTACGAGGGGTTTCTGTTTGAGGTTTAAGCTCAGGGTAAAAAGCATGTTAAATGGCGTTGAGAGAAAAAGGTCCCTCTATAGAGATCTTCCAGCCAGGTAAGCTTCTTCAACTTAGGGCAGAGCTATGAGCTAGGGTCGTAGGATGGTATACGATAAAAAAAAATAAATTTTATTGAACGCCACCGTATCTTAATGAATGTTATAATAAGTAACTATCCGAAGATCAGATACGAAAATCTTCGAAAGAAAGAAAACTTAAGACGAGCAACATATAAAAAAAAATACTTACTTTTGTCTTGGCAATCTGGAATTGGAACGACGATCTCGTACTATCTGAAAATTTAACCACATCTAAACAATTTTAGACTAGGGCTACATTCGAGCCTAGTCCCTTTATCACAAAAAAATAGATTATAAATAGCTCAACTAGTCAAAATTATTCTCAAAAAAAAACTTTTAATTTCAACACCAATAATATCTTTCCTCAATACTAAAATTTCAGAAGTGTGAATGTTTGCTTCTATAGGACAATTACTGCTGACTTCAATGAAAGAAAGCTTTACGACAACTTATTATACTTTCTATTAATTTAATATATATATATATATATATATATATATATATATATATATATATATATATATATTTCTTGGGATGATTTTGGTCAAAATAAATAGTAATTTAAAATATTTTTTCTATTACTTAACGTTTCGGATGCCGTATACTGCTGAATGACACCTTAATGTGTGCTCGATTTAACTAAATAATTATATATTTATGAACAACAGTTAATACTTATGATTATGGCAAAATATATATATATATATATATATATATATATATATATATATATATATATTATTCTACCCCCCCTTTTTTTTTATTATTATACTTTTTACTTTACTTTTGGTTTTGGTTTTCACCTATAGTCTTCCTTTTCATTTTTATAAACTTTAAAAATGTGCACACCTAATGCACTCCCCGTACTTGCACCGTTTGGTTGGTTCTTTTATTAAATATTTATTGCAATGCCTCGACTCTATAAAACTCTTAATCTCAGGGTATTCAAACTACTTATAGTGGATTCCGTTATAAGTAGATGTGCTACGTCCAACCAAAGTGCACTCTTTTGTTTTACTATTAAAATTTCTACTCTACTTTTGTATATGCCAAAATTTCTAATTAGATCAAAGCTACTATGTGCCAAATTAAATTACAACCAAAATTTGTATGACTAATTTTTGACGTATTAAAGAATATGATTTTAAAAACTCACCTGGTCTATACTCCGTCGATGCCTCGCTGAATGCTGGCACAAAATCCTAATCACCGTATACGTCCTTACAATGATGCTCTTGAATTTTCGTGCCGCTTCCAGGTGTCCTCGAATTTTAACTGCTCCCCTAATATCTGAAATGATTAACCCAAATTTAGAATTTAGAAAATACCGTGCTACAAACTTCCCCTGTGCCAATCTCCAACTCGTATCCTTGTTTCCGCTCAATGCTCCTGCTGTCTTTAACCCGCTCCAATATCCAACTTCTAATCTATATAACCACTCGATGACCTTCTAACTTTGAACCACACTCCAATATCCAACTTCTAATCTGTATAACCACTCTCGATGACCTTCTAACTTTGAACCACACTCCAATATCCAACTTCTAATCTGTATAACCACTCTCGATAACCTTCTAACTTTTCACCACACTCCAATATCCAATTTCTAATCGTCGCACAATCACTATTATTCCTTTATATTTCCGATGCTTGTATCTTTTACCACTTTTCAATTAAACTCATTTTAAATCAATTACTTTTATTTTCTTTTCAAAATATCTGAATACAAACTAGCACAGTTCTGAAAACACGTCTTTTACAAAATTGGTTCGAAAATAATCTGCTTTGTTTACTCTCTAAGGCGACCATGTTAATTCTCTACTAGCCTACTACATCTTAAATTTCATCACAAATAGCTAAGTCCGTGTCGCACATACCCAAGTTCATGTCTTTAATACAATATCATAATCACACTAAATTCTAATATATGTCCTAAATCTTTACATTCAACCAATCACATTTTACGATGTTATTATAACTAATAATTTTGGGTTTACAAATATTGTCCAAAAGTTGATTCTATAGAAAATGAAACCAAATAAATTACACTTGACCCTGGATGCATGTTGATAGTGAACATTTACAGACGCATCCGGCTTTTGGACGGCAAATGTACTTTCAAAGGCTTTTTAAAATTCAACTCGGTATAAACCCTTGAGCATTTCACATCTTACTACGCCACTTAGTCATTTTAAAATTGCCTTTTGGCACTGAATTTCTACTATTATATTTGAATGGTATTTTAGTATACATAAAATATGGCAAACATACATTTTAAGTATATGTGATCGATTATGTAGATTATTTTTGTTTGGCATATACTATCTTGTACTAAACAACCCTTATAACTCTTAGTAGCTCCCTTAGACATTATATTGGCCCCACAGATTTTGAATGAAATTGGAAATTGCGTCGGCTTTACTCTTTCCTGGTGTGCATAATTTCTAGTTTTATTTAAAATCAAAACCCCTCTTACCTTTCTACACCAACCCCTTTTCGGATTCCTACATATTTTAATTATTCAACCCCTATTTTTAATTCTCAACATGTCTGTCTAACTATGATACATACTAACCTACCTTATAAACTAAAACAAAACTAAACTTTCCGTCGCATGAACTATATTACAACTATTCTACTAAACCCTCTTCCTGTACAACCTTATATGGGTATAGATTTTCCAAGTGAAAACGCCCACGATATTCCCCTGTCATAGTAGCTAATTCAAATGTGTTTCCTTCCGCAAAACTACGCGTAATCTTGTACGGCCCTTCATACGGAAACAACAACTTCGCGCAAATGTTCCTGTTGCGGTTCGAAACTCTTAACCTTTTCACCACCACCATATCTCCTATTTCAAAAGTCGTCCTTTTTTTGATCCTGCTACACCTTTGCTCGATATCCCTACGCTGCATCCTTTCGATCCTACGTCTAACACTGTCCAACAACTCTGTGATGTCTTGTACCTCGACTTCTTCCCTCCATGGCCTAGCTGGTATAATCCTCCGAATCAATGTTATCGGACACGTTTTTGTCACTGAACTCGGTACACAATTCATGAAATTTTCAATCTGCGGCAGATATCTAACCCATCTATTATGGTGCTCTTGCGTTGCTAACCGTAGATATTTTATTACCTCCCGTATATATCGTTCGCATGGATTCGCTTTCGGATGCCGTATACTGCTGAATGACACCTTAATGTGTGCTCGATTTAACCCGTTCCTAAATCTTTGGTTGTTAAAATAAGTTGCGTTGTCTACCAAAATCCTTTCCATTCTCCCTACCTGGCTTCCAAATTCTTTAATTGACTGTAAAGCATGCACCGTGTTGCTTCGCCTTGCCGGAAATAATTTAACAAATTTTGAAAAAACATCCACCATTACTAATATGTGCCGATACCCCTGTTCACTCGTAATCAAGTTGCTTAAGTAATCAATAGCTACCAATTCCAATGGTCCGCTCACGCTCACACTCATCGGTACATTCTGCAATACCACGTTCTTGTCTTTCCCTAAGATACAAATTTTGCAACGATTAATCCTTTCCTTCACCACTGCGATATCGTTCCGTGCATAAAATGCCTCCCTGAATACCAAAAATGTTTTTCTTATACCGATATGTCCAAAATTTAAATGAATTTCATCTATAATCTCCACAGCCGCGTCTCTGGATACCACTACTAGCTCTGCCTCACCTATTCTTTTTACTACGAACTGCCCTACGATGGTAAATCCACGGTACTCCTCCACATTTTCGTTTGTTAATCTCTCGCGGATCGAGCTCACCTCACTATGCCTTTGCGTTTCCATTAACTTGGCATTTGTCCACCGACCAACATCCCTGAACTCCTGCAGAGCAACTAAACAATCCTTCACGTCTGTATTTTTTTCCACCTGCGGTCTGCTTAGGAAATCCGCCGTCACATTCTCCTTGCCTGGCTTGTGCTTGATTTCAAAATCGTATTCCTGTAATACTAACGCCCATCTGTACAACCTGCTGTTTAGAAACTCCTTTTCTTCATAAATGTCACCACCGTGTTGTCGGATTCTATTAAAAATTTGTTACCTAGCAGATAAAAACGCAACTTTTTCACTGCATATACTATAGCCAACATTTCCTTCTCTGCCGTTGCATATCTGGTTTCGCAGTCTTTTAATACCCTCGAAATAAATACAATTGGTACCTCAGCTCCGTCCTGGATCTGCACCAATTCAGCCCCTATCGCATATTTCGACGCATCCGTTCTTAAAATAAATTCGTCTTTGAAATTTGGATATTTTAATGACAACTCTTTATAAAATGCACTTTTCAACTCCTGGAACGCCTTTTCTCGATCAGCAGTCCATTTCCATCTTTCATTTTTCTTCAATAAACTTACCAATGGCACACACAACTCAGAATATCGCGGTATAAATCGTTTATAATAATTTAGAACCCCTAAAAACCCTCGTAATCCTCTCACGTTCTTTGGTTGAGCAATATTTTTCAACTCGTCCAACCTTTTATTACAAATTTTCATCCCATTCTCACTGATTTCAAACCCTAAATATGTAACTTTGTTCTTGAACAACTCGCATTTCTCCACGTTCAACTTCAAACCCCCTTCGTCCAGCCTCTGGATCACCTTTTCTAAATGCTCCAAGTGTTCTTGTTCGTTCCTTGAAAAAATCAACAAATCATCCACATAGTGCGAACAGAAACATTCATACTCATTAAACAGCTTCTGCATGGCCCTTACAAGTGCTGCTGAAGAACTACTTAACCCAAACGGAACTACAGAAAACATGTAAATCTCTCCTTCAATACTAAACCCTGTAAACTTCTTGCTGTCTTCATGCAACGGAATTAACCAAAATGAATTTTTTTAAATCTAATTTACTGAAAAACTTCATCTCGTACACTTTGTACAACAAATTATCCAACCCTTGTGGTTGTTCATACTGCGGTTTCGTAATCGAATTCAACTTCCTCGCATCCAAACAAATCCTTATATCCCTTTTATTGGGTTTAGGAACAATAACTACCGGGTTCACATATTGAGTTTTCGCTGGTTCTATTATTCCCTCTCGTAACATCTTGTTAATCTCGGCTTTAACCCTATTTCTAATAGCAAACGGAATTGGATACACCTTTGTATTAAACCCGTTGTCTTCCGTGACCTCTAACTTATGCACATATCGCCTCGCCAATCTTGGCTCTTCATTAAATAACCCTACATACTTATTAAATTGTCCCTATAGTGGGGGATAAAGAATACTACTATAGTAAGCCTGCTTATCGTAAAAGGCGATTAAAAGGGGCAGCAGCCTTGCTGGCTAAAAGATATTGGAGGAGGGTCGGTTGGTCTCGGGCGATCCTCAATAATTTACAAGCTTGTTGGGGGTTGGCCGTGACGGATACGGCTTTTTGCTAAAATCTTTAAAAACTGCGTTGTGGAAAGATATGGGAGCCTACCACAATTTTTCCCAGGTGTGCGTGGCCTAAAACACGAAATATATATGATGGAGAGCTCACAAGTAAAATTCTTGTCCGGAGGTAAAATACTCCCTCATTCGGATCTCCGGGAGGGGGTACTTGGGGCTCGTCATCGTAAGAATATAGCCATTATAGCAGAGTCTAGAAAAGAGTTAGGAGAGTTTTTAAATATTTTAGATGAGATACTATGGAGTAACTATAGTATGAGAATTAACTCAGTAAAGACAAAGATAATGACAAGTGAGTTACAGCCTAGTTCTAAACCAAAATTAAAAATAGGTAATACCGAGTTAGAGGAGGTAGATGAATTTTGCTATTTAGGTAGTATAATTACAAAGGATGGACGTAGCAGAAGGGATATAGTAGCTAGAATAGCTCAAGCTAGAAAAATGTTTTTAAAAAGAAAGACTTACTAATAGCTAATAGTATTAGTTTAGATAATAGAAAAGTTTCTTAAAGTCGTACGTATGGAGCGTTCTACTATACGGTAGTGAGGCTTGGACAATTAAAGAAGTAGATAAGAAAAGATAGAAGCTTTTGAAACTTGGTGTTATAGGAGAATGTTAAAGATTAGTTGGACAGATAGAGTAACAAACGAGGAAGTTTATAGAAGGATAGGTGAGGATCCCTGTATGTGGAAACAATTGAAGGTCAGGAGAGATAGAATGATAGGGCACCAGTTAAGACATGAGGGACTATTTAGTAAAGTCTTAGATTATAGACTACCAACTAAAAATAGAGTAGGAAGGCCTAGACAAAGCTATATTAGTCAAATTATTAGAGATTTAGGTTGTGAAGGGTATGTAGACCTTTTTAGACTAGCTCAGAATAGAAAAGAATTTAGAGCTGCGTCAAACCGACTTTAAGTAAGTTCGAAAACAAAACAAAAAAAATAAAAATCAGTTAACTAAATGTCACCAGGACATAACTCACAATTAGTTAGCGGTCTGGCATGTTGGTAGCGATTCGTTGCTTAAGCCTTACCATAACATATAATTTAATAAACGTCACCATGACATAACTCACAATTAGGTAGCGGTCTGGCATGTGGGTAGCGTTTCGTTGCTTAAGCCTTACCATAACATATATTTTAACACTTTTCCTTTTTGAAGGTTATATTTCATTTCCTTATAAATGGTAAACATGTAAACATGTTAGAGTTCTTTAACAACCATCATGTTGCTAATATCTATGTAAAGTCAGATGGATAGGAAAAAGATAAAAGGATATAGGAAGACCTAGACCAAACTATATTAGTCAAATTATTAGAAATTGAGGTTGTGAAGGGTATGTAGAACTTTTTAGATTAGCACAGATTAGAAAAGAAGTTAGAGCTGCGTCAAACCGACCTTAAGTAAGGTCGAAAACAATATGATGATGATGATGACTTATTAAATAATTCTTCTAACTTCGCCTTTATCTCAATACTCACTTTTCCAATCTGTTCATCCTTAATTAATCTCACAAACATATTACATAATCGTACTTTAACCTGTCTATAATCACTTGTCCTATCCATTCCTAATCCCGACTTATCTATATTATCTCCATTCCTATATTCCTCACTAACCGTAGACACCATCCATAACTTATCTTTATCAAAAATTCGAATCGACCTATCCTTACCATCTATATTCACTCCAAAATCCTCTATAAAGTCCATTCCTAATATGAAATCTATATGCAACCCCTTTGTAATTAAAAACTCTGCCTTCCCTACATTTTTATCCCCTACAAATATTGGTACACGGATGATCCTATAAATCGTAGTTAACTTTTTATTCATAGCCGACCATAGAGTAACCCCATCAATCGCTTCTATTCTTCCTTTTAAAAAATCAGCATGTTTTATCACCACCCTCTCATCTACCAGCGACAACTGTGAACCACAATCAATTAAAGCAACATATAAACACTCATTTAAACTAATATTAATGAACAAAAGGTTCTTTTTTTTCAAATTATAATTATTTACTAACAAGTCTTTTAAACTATAAACAACGTCTACCTTTAATCCTTTACATTTGTTCTCCCAAAAATTTGCGTTTTTTTTTAAGGGTGCCTCGTGTATCTGCACCACTTCAATTTGATCCGTGTTCTGAGTCCTTGCGTTGGTCGTTATATGGTGGACATTCGCGTCCCTGTCCGTCCGGCTATATCCGTTCTGGGTTCCTCCTCCCGTCGTCCGGCCGTCATCCGCGTTGTCGTCGTGCGGGTACCTGTTTTGTCTTGGTATGTCGTTCTCCCGGTGTTCCCTATTGTAGTATGGTCTCCTGTTTCCGTCGTGTCCCCAGTGATTTCGGTTTCCGTGGTTAAAATAGTCCTGTCGGTAGCTGGGTCGATGTTCGTGATGGAAATTGTCCTGTCTATGGTTGGGTCGCTGTTCGTAGTACATATGTCGTCGGTTGTCATCCCTATAACCCCGGTGTTGATCCCAATGACTAGTCCGTGTTTTTGTCTCCAGTGCCGTTGCCAAATCGAAATTTCTCATAACGCCTAAAAATTCCCGCAGTGTTTTAACATTATGGACCACAACCATCTTAGTCACTTCCGGCTCCATGTGGCCCGCAAGTAGTAGTATGATGTCGTCCTCGCCCAACTTTGGTGTCAAGTGCTGTGCCTGGTTGAACTTGTCTATCGCGTATTCTTCGCGAGTCCCGTGTGTCCGAATGTAGTGTCCTGTAATCAAATTGGTACGTATGTCGGTCTGGTGCGTGTTGCTCCAGAACTGTTCCATAAATAGTCGTCGAAATTCCGCGTTGGTGTCGTACTGTCTGCGTATGATATTGTGCCACTTTTCCGCGTTCCCTGTCAATGTCGCCCCTACTATCTGTAACTTAGTTCGTTCATTTTCCGATTCGACGATCTCGTCCAGTCTGTCTAGAAATCCCATCGGCTGTTCTGTCTTCCGTCCTTCAAATTTAGGTAGCGCGTCCCTGTTCAATTTGATGTGCTGTCCGTAGTCCAGTCCTATGCGCCGTCGTTCTAGGTCGTCCAATTTTTCATGTATTTGTCTTACGTCATGTCCTACCCGGTTTTCTACTACAGTGACTTTGTCGTCCAGTTGTGTCTTAGTGTTCAAATTTTCTGTCTGTATCGTCTCTAACGTTTGTCCTAAATTTCTGTAATTTGTCAAATGTCTTTTGTCGCACGTTTGAATTTCAGAATGTAACGTCGTAAAACCACTGACCATTGTCTCCTCAACTGTCTCTACGCGTGTCTTGATTTCGGTCCGTAGGTCCGTTTTTGTCGCGTTCAAGTCT
This sequence comes from Platerodrilus igneus, assembly GCA_036346225.1. Lineage (NCBI taxonomy): Eukaryota > Metazoa > Arthropoda > Insecta > Coleoptera > Lycidae > Platerodrilus > Platerodrilus igneus. The sequence goes on from JARFIW010000791.1 coordinate 14,403,912, forward strand.
CCCTGAATCTGTACCCGTGTGTTTTCTAATTTGTCATCTATTCTGTCAATCTTCTCGTGTACCTCAGTCCTTATGTCGTCCTTTACGTTTTGTATTTGCGTGAGTAGATAGTTCTGTGTATTATTCAATTTTGCCGTCAGTTCCGCGTGTGCCGTCCTAAACTCGTTTCTCAGTTCGATGTGTGAATCTACAATTTTATTGGTTAACTCAGTGTGTGAATCTTCAATTCGGTTTGTTAAAGTCGTTTGTAAAGTCGTTATTTTATTAGTTAGTTTCGTATTTGCCTCTTTTTGTTCAATCTGTGACGTTTCAAATTTTTTTGTTAAATTTGTCTGTGACGTTTCAAAAACCGTTCGCGACTCTTTCTGTTCCGTACGTAAAGATTCAATTTTGTCTTGCATACCCATTAGGAATCTCATAATGTCCTGGTTCCCTGCAGTTTCTGCTACTCTTACCTCCGGTGCCGTCGGCTGGTCCGTGTCCTTGTCTGACGCCTCCGGGTCTGTCTGCCTTGTCTCCGTCTCTTGTATGTCTCCTCCCGCGTCTAGTTCTATGTCCTGTGTCCTACGTTCATCGTTTAGTGTCGTGATTTCTGCTTCAATTCCGTATATCAGTCCCGATCTCGTAATCCGTTTCATTGCTGGGTCCGTCATCTCTGCAGCCTGTCTTTGTACTTGTATGCCTGAAAATATCTAACTACTGGCCCCACCTAATCTCAAGCTCCCGTGTCCTACTACTATTTCTGTCTAATTTCCACTCAATCTAGCCTTTTTTCAGCCTCACGTTGGGTTTGCCACATATATTCTACCCCCCTTTTTTTTTATTATTATACTTTTTACTTTACTTTTGGTTTTGGTTTTCACCTATAGTCTTCCTTTTTATTTTTATAAACTTTAAAAATGTGCACACCTAATGCACTCCCCGTACTTGCACCGTTTGGTTGGTTCTTTTATTAAATATTTATTGCAATGCCTCGACTCTATAAAACTCTTAATCTCAGGGTATTCAAACTACTTATAGTGGATTCCGTTATAAGTAGATGTGCTACGTCCAACCAAAGTGCACTCTTTGTTTTACTATTAAAATTTCTACTCTACTTTTGTATATGCCAAAATTTCTAATTAGATCAAAGCTACTATGTGCCAAATTAAATTACAACCAAAATTTGTATGACTAATTTTGACGTATTAAAGAATATGATTTTAAAAACTCACCTGGTCTATACTCCGTCGATGCCTCGCTGAATGCTGGCACAAAATCCTAATCACCGTATACGTCCTTACAATGATGCTCTTGAATTTTCGTGCCGCTTCCAGGTGTCCTCGAATTTTAACTGCTCCCCTAATATCTGAAATGATTAACCCAAATTTAGAATTTAGAAAATACCGTGCTACAAACTTCCCCTGTGCCAATCTCCAACTCGTATCCTTGTTTCCGCTCAATGCTCCTGCTGTCTTTAACCCGCTCCAATATCCAACTTCTAATCTATATAACCACTCTCGATGACCTTCTAACTTTGAACCACACTCCAATATCCAACTTCTAATCTGTATAACCACTCTCGATGACCTTCTAACTTTGAACCACACTCCAATATCCAACTTCTAATCTGTATAACCACTCTCGATAACCTTCTAACTTTTCACCACACTCCAATATCCAATTTCTAATCGTCGCACAATCACTATTATTCCCTTTATATTTCCGATGCTTGTATCTTTTTACCACTTTTCAATTAAACTCATTTTAAATCAATTACTTTTATTTTCTTTTTCAAAATATCTGAATACAAACTAGCACAGTTCTGAAAACACGTCTTTTACAAAATTGGTTCGAAAATAATCTGCTTTGTTTACTCTCTAAGGCGACCATGTTAATTCTCTACTAGCCTACTACATCTTAAATTTCATCACAAATAGCTAAGTCCGTGTCGCACATACCCAAGTTCATGTCTTTAATACAATATCATAATCACACTAAATTCTAATATATGTCCTAAATCTTTACATTCAACCAATCACATTTTACGATGTTATTATAACTAATAATTTTGGGTTTACAAATATTGTCCAAAAGTTGATTCTATAGAAAATGAAACCAAATAAATTACACTTGACCCTGGATACATGTTGATAGTGAACATTTACAGACGCATCCGGCTTTTGGACGGCAAATGTACTTTCAAAGGCTTTTTAAAATTCAACTCGGTATAAACCCTTGAGCATTTCACATCTTACTACGCCACTTAGTCATTTTAAAATTGCCTTTTGGCACTGAATTTCTACTACTATATTTGAATGGTATTTTAGTATACATAAAATATGGCAAACATACATTTTAAGTATATGTGATCGATTATGTGGATTATTTTTGTTTGGCATATACTATCTTGTACTAAACAACCCTTATAACTCTTAGTAGCTCCTTAGACATTATAATATATATATATATATATATATATATATATATATATATATATACACATTGTACGTACATAGTTATCTGTACGGAGACTTTCAAAACAGTTTCTTTACTACGATTTAACATTAATCTCTGAGTATTCATGGGACATTTTTTAATTGCATAATTTACATTAATTCTCTATAAGAAATATATGATTTTCATTTTTATGAAATGAAATGAAAACGGTTCTAACAGAGAGATACGGTATGAAAATTAACAAAACTAAAACTAAAGTTCTAGTATGCAAAGGTGGCGAAAATAAATCAAAAACAAGAATACAAGTATGTAACACGAACTTACAAGAAGTTAAGGATTTCTGCTACCTAGGAAGCCAAATAACGCAAGATGGGAAAAGCACAAAAGATATAAAACAAAGATTAGCACAAGGTCGTGCTACATTTAACAAGAAAAAGCAACTACTGTGCTCAAAGACCACAAACATAGAAACAAGGAAAAGATTGCTTAAAACATATGTGTGGAGCACAGCACTGTACGGCTGGGAAGCCTGGACAGTAGGAGAGGCAGACAAGAAAAAGGTAGAAGCCTTTGAAATGTGGTGCTACAGACGTATGATGAAGATATCATGGACAGACAAGGTTAAGAACGAAGAGGTACTAAAAATGGTAGGGGAAGAAAGAAATATGTGGAAAACTTTAAAAAATAGGAGAGATAGAGTGATAGGCCACATACTACGGCATGAGGGAATAGTGCGGAATATATTAGAAGCAGAGATAGGAAAAAAGAGAAGAAGAGGCAGACCTAGGTTAGACTACTGCACACAGATAGCAAAAGATGTAGGCTGTAGGAGTTTCAGGGAGATGTGTAGACTAGCCCAGAATAGAAATCAATGGAGGTACGCATCCAACCAATCCCAAGATGGATAAACTAATGACGAGAAAATAACTGTGCTTAAACACGATGATTATTATAAGTAACTACAAGAATTGGTTGGGCAACATTCTCGAATAATGTTAAGTGTGTGAAAGGATTTACTGGAAAACCATTATTTCGGCAAATGTGTAAGTGTTGGGGGATCTTGGTAGCCACAGGTTGCTTAACCACCTTCACTGAATCTCGATAAAATAAGGCATAAAATTAGAAAACAATAGAAGGGTAACGAGCTGTATACACATGCTATGTGAGAATTTCAGGGAACTATGCAGGCTAGCTCAGAATATAAATAAGTGCAGGTACGTGTCCAACCAGTTTTGAGATGGAAAAACTTAATGACGAAAAAATAAGCGCAGATAAATGTGATGATTTGTATAAACAACTAATTGTTGGTTGCGAAATATCTACAACTAATGATGACTGTGCGAAAAGATATATTGGAAAATATATTAAATCGGTAAACGGTTAAGTGTTGGGTGAACTTGGCAGCCACAGGCTGCTTACCTCCCTTCACAACCACTGAAGATCGGAGAAATAGGGTATATAATTGTAAAACAATAGAAGGTGACCGAAGTGCATCTAACAAGAAAGAACAGCGCCTATGAGGAAAGACAACAAACATAGAGCAAGAAGAAAATTGTTGAAAGCGTATGTGTGGAGCACAGCACAGTATGCCTATGAAATACGGGCAGTCTGAAACGCAGACAGAAAAATGGTAGCAGCCTTTTGAAATGCTGTCCTTCAGATAGCACGAACAGACAAATATAATAACAAATATGTTATAGAAATAGTAGGGAAACAAGGATATCTGGGGAAAAAGATAAGAGAAATAGAAGGGCAGAATACGTTCTAAGGCATTTTTGGGGAATAGTATGGGATATATTACAAGCAGATATAGGAAAAAAGAGGTAGATGTAGACCTTGATCAGATAGTTATAGATGCAGACTGCAAATTTCAGGGAAATGTGTAGGTTAGTTCAGAATAGGAAACAATGATGGTACGCGTCTAACCAGTTCTAGGACTGAAGACCTAATGATGATGATGATTTTTATGTTACAATTTAACCATGATACTTGAATAGGATCCTGTTCAATTTACAAGAATCAAATTAAATGCTCACAAAAATTTTTTGTGGATTATATAACTATATTTTTAATAAATATATTTAATGAAATCAAAGGTCAAAAAAAATACTTATTGTCGGCATTAAGCTGTACTCCAGGTGTACTGTCAAAATATGTTATACACTATAATTTGGAAAACAATTCTTATCGTATCACATGTTTAGTTATGCAAACATTTTAATATAACTTTGTAACTTCAAAATTATTTTATAGAAATATCTAGAAAATAATAAGGACATTTATGCATTATTCAAATACTAAGTTTTGAACTAAATTTTACGTGTATCAATTTAAATGATCAACAAAGCTTCACAATAATTTCGAGTATTAACTTTAAATAAACATATATAGAATCTTCCAAAATTATTTGTACATCTTAAATGAATGTTCCTTGAAAAGAATATAGCTATAAAATGGAGGATGACTCACCGCTGGATATCTGCTTGGCGGCTGAATTTTTTTTAACATCCACGTACCCACAAATGTGGTTGCGCGAGCTGCCACAGGTGTCCGAGCTTGACCTCAATAATGTGGAAATTTCCACTCTCTTGCCTAGCAACAATTGAAACTGCATCTAAAGCTCAACCAATTTCCAAGAGAATTTAATACATGTTTTTACTGTACTTCAGTCTCGTTCTAGCCATACGGTTAACCATTGTAAAACTTTAAAACGTTAAAATCTAAAACTTGATACTGGCTACTTAATATTTGTAACGTTAAAACTGTAGAACACTAAAACTTGCGCGTAGAAATATATTTACAACTATCTTAGGTCGATGCTACAGCTAAAAATGAACCCTTGATATCCGTTGACACCACCTTACTTTCCTCTGGGACGGCATGTTTTAACAAAAAACTTGCAGGCCCTCGATAACACTTGTATTCGGATTACATGCTGATATCAAAATAGAGCTTAACCACGAGGCAATGTTAATTATTCAAGCATGCGCCGGAAAAGGGAATATTGTATCAAGATACAAACAAATAGAAGAGTACTTAAAGTTTACTTTGACTATTCAAATGTAGATGAGGCACTATGTATGAATTCGTAATATATGGTTTCTATAAAAATTTAATATTTATTAAATAGGTGTATTGAACAAAAGCGTATGTTTAAATAGCAGAAAATCGTATTTGTTACAAGCTGTGAACAGGAATTTGTTATCGAATAGTCCTATGATATCAAAATCCTACGTCGTTGTTTCACTAAAAATATTCCATAAAGTTATATTTTAAAAAAGTAGCATATTTTTAATTGTACAAAAACGAAACAACTGTTTTCTAAAAGAATCATCCGCGATATAATCCGCACAACCAAACCATAACCTAAATCGCAACTTTAAAAAATGTATAACGAAGTATTCAATATATCGCATAATAGACGTCAAAACTAAACGCATTTTTATAACGTAAAACACTTTTACTTTTTGTTGTTAAGCCACGAAAGCAGGTACAATAATCATTTTATTTCGATTGCAGCGTCCCTTGTAAACATCCCTGTGCATATAAGAGAAACATCAGATTCAACTCGTTGAACTTATGGTGAAAAGTCCGCTGGTAACATTGTATATTAAAACCCGTCTAACGACCGATTCCGTACAACGACCAGTCGTAGGGTTTTCAAACAACACGTGTCTAAAGTGCGTGGCATGGGATATACTTAAAATTCAAGGATTAATAAACGATGTGTTACCTAACTTTTCGTATAAAATTACAAAAATGTAGCATAAACCAATTAGTAATTTATATTAGATACAGAAAAACGGTAAGCGGGCCAGAAATAATATTTTTAAATCACGTACATAACACATAGTAATATCTTTGAAAACAAATGCTTTTATAACCAATCTATCGCTTTAAACTTATTATAATCTTTAAGGAAATATCAGATTTTAAAAGTATATAGAAATAGAGTAGATTTGCAGTATTTAAATTATTATTACCTGCGCTAATAAAACCCGCAGGGCGTTGAATAAACAATTATTTCCGTTGAGAAACCTGTTAAAATTATTAATAAAAATTTGCAAATTACTACGTATACAGTAAGAAAATTAAAATTTAACTACATTAGAACGAAAATATTCTCGTGTAGGAACTGCATGTAACAATTTGTAAAACAAAGTAGTTGATTTCGTATTTTTTACAGATTATAACAGATTACTCTAGTAGCGACCTTTTGGAACAAAACCTTCTGTTTCCTTCGGTAGTCAACAAAGTACTCAGACGCCGATGAATGTTTTGCTCAAAATGTGAAGGGTGCAACTGTCTCATCAAGCTCTATGGAGGAGGCAGGTAGCAAACGAGAAGTCAATTGGAAGACAAAATTATCGATTTTCGGTTGTACAGATGATTATGTTGTGAACATTATTTGGAACTAGTTATATAAATCTTAGGTGTGTATTGAAAATTAGAAATATTTCTTGAAAATTACACTGGAGGTTAAATATTCTTGGCTGCGTACCATCTTTCCAGTCGATTTTTCGACTGAATCTATTCTGTCACGTAAAACTCGACTATCTTATAGAAGAAAACGTGAGCTGTAAGAAGATTACGCTCACCTTGTTTGCTAGTGCTGGAAAAATCTTCGGTTGTATGATTAATGGTGCAGTGCGGCGCTTGAATTTGTTATGCGCGTATCGACTTTGTTGTTTCAATTGAAGGCCATTCTACCAGTTGAATATTATTTTCTAGTTTACTAGTCTAATTTATACCTTATGTAATATTTCCATACGGTATAAAATATTTTTACAGTATGTTTTTTTTCACAAGGGCACATGAGCAGCTGCAATATAATGCACATCCCGAATACCAGCTGAATACTTTTCAATATCATAATGTAATACAAATAACAAGTACAGAATAATTCAACCGGTAGAAATTATCTGTTAGCAATAATTTTTTTAACATGTTTCCAACACCTACACATCCACACCCACCCATATTGGATCAGCTAAATAACGTTTCATTCTACAACTATCCAGGATCGGACACTCATAAGAAAATCAGCCAGTAAACATACTGACCCTCCAAGTGACACCACTTCCCAGACTATAATATTACTATGAAAAGAACCTTGATTTTTGAGTTATTTTTGTTGTAACTTGACAGGACATATAGCAATATAGCAACTTCCAGCGCTTGAAGTTAGACTTTTGATATTGTTCCGTTTGTATTTATAGTTAACTTACTGTTAGTTATAACAAAAGATGAAGTTTGCAGATGAACTCGCATCCGCCCTGTGGACATTAAATGCTATTAGATTTGTCGCGATTTAACCTTCAAGCTACTCTGTGTTATTAATGTACCGCGAAAACTTAGTTTAAAGTGTGCTGTGCGTCGTTATGGTATTTTGCTAGACAGTTACGAACTTCTGTCAAAAAAGTCGACGTTTTTTACTATTAGTTTTTCAAACACCGCTAAATCGAGTAACTTAGGTAAGTACTTGAAGGTTTCCGATATCCTTATTATTAAAATATACATGTCCACTGATCTCCACCATCTGTGGTTATCGAAGTTAACCGCCGCATTAACATATATGATCAATTCTCGCCGGACCAGAATGTAACCTGCAAGCTCTAAAATTTTTATTACCTTACGTTGTTAGATACCGCTTATCAAGGTATAGCATTTATGTATCTTGGTAGTTATTATCTTAAGGTTACATACTTGGTTGATTAATATTTGAATTTGGTCTTCAAATTATTTGTAGATTTAATTTGGATTTTCACATAAAGCGCGGTAATCAATACCAATTGTCTGCTTTATATAAGTGCATACATTAAAAGTTTCCTTTTGCTTTTGCGTATTTTTTCCGTTTGTATTTCTTCGTTTTTCTTTAGTTTTTTATAATCATGGCAAACATACTCAAAAAGGCGTATTTTATAAAAAAACAAGCAAATTAACTCTCTTCAGGAGATCGTTGAAATCGCTAACAAGACTGTAGTTTATTTAACCCAGTGTTTTAGAATTCTTCCGGGCTCAATACACGTCGGTCTACACGCTTAGAGAAAACTTTTTTGAGCAACATAATGTTGCGATCCACTATTAGGCAACCCGTCAAGCATACAAACGCTCGGGGCACAGCGCCTTCTCAAGGATTCCAGAATTCTTCTAGAAATTACGGGAGCATGAGTCATCCATGTAATCCAGAGTATATATATGACCGCTAATGAATGCAAGAGTCAGTCTATACTAGAATGTCGTATATAAATTATAACGTTGTAAAGTAGTAGTAGTTTTGAGCTTTTAAAGGTGTACATAAATGTGATATGCTGTGTCTAATGTGCATGCAGCTTGTAGTATACATAAATAAATAGAAGTATATAAACAAATAGTTGTGTTAGTGTTGTTAATGAACCTATGGTAAAGAAGATAGTTTAAGAAGATATTAGTGCTTGTAAATTCATTAGTGTAATAGTGCTTCATTGTTAAGTGTCCTGAAAACATCTATAAATAAGGCATATACTGTTAATTAGACTTGTGAACAGTAAGTAATAAAGACGTTTGTTATTACTTGTTTTAAATTAAAGAAACGCGGTAGTATTAGCCCGCTACACTGGTGTCAGGCATTTGTGGGGTATATAGTGATTAATTTAAAACACAAGTCTAAAGACATCTAAGTAGTTTGTATATGCCAGTTACAAGAAATCGAAGTAAAATGGAGGCAGAAACTTTAATGAACTTCCTTAAGGATTTTAAATCCGAAATGCAAGTGACACTCAATGAAAACTTAGTGAGGTCGGTTGAACTGGAATCAAACCTTACCGAAAAGTTAAGTGAAAATACAGCCACGTTAGAACGAAGATTAATGGAAAGCTCCATTGCATTGAAAGAAGATTTCACTGAACAGGTAAAACAGTTGAGCAAAAGTTGGATAATAAATTGGTAAAATGGAAGAAGATGTGATGAGGCTTCAAGAACAAATGATTTCACTAACAACGCGACCACTTGAATTACCAAGTCAAGTTGTTAATCAGAACATTCCAGAAATAAGAACCATAGAAGGAAGCGAGTCAATTCCGTCTAAATTTAAAGTAAAACCACCTACATTCGATGGTAAAACACCTTGGCCCACAATTTGAAACAATTTGAAGCTGCTGCAATAGCCAACGGTTGGTGCAACAAAGAGAAGGCTATCTCCTTAATAGTGGCCCTACGGGGGGAGGCTCTTAACATCTTACAAACGATTCCCGATCACCAGCAGAATGATTACGGCCTCTTAACATCAAAGCTTGAGATGAGATATGGAGATGTTCACCTTCAGCAGGTTTACCACGCACAAGTTAAGAACCGCTCGCAAAAGACAAGTGAAAGCCTGCAAGAGTTCGAAGCTGACATTGCCAGGTTAGTTAGATTGGCATACCCAACGGCACCAGATAGCTTCCTCGAACAACTTGCTGTCCAAACATTTGTGGATGGCGTTAAGGATGGCGAAATACAGCAAGCGCTAAGACTAGCACGGCCAAAAATGTTAGATGATGCACTGGCCCAAGCGCTTGAATTTGAAGCAGCTAAGCAGACGTCACATAGGGTGAGTCACAAAGCTCGGTCTGCCTTAGAGGAACCTGGTCAAGCTCAGAACAGCATAGATGAAATAATCAATCGTGTGTTTGAAAAGCGAAAGGCGGAAAGGCTGAAAAGACAACGACCGCGGAGATGGCGTCTACGATGCTGGAGCTGCGGTGAAGTTGGCCATATGCAGAGACGCTGTACTCAACCAAAGAAACAACCGGTTGTGCCAAAGCTGGTCCATGTAAGGGGGCGAACTTCGACAGCACAGCGTAGTGCCCCGGAGATTATCATCCGTGCTGCATCGTCGGTGGAAAGTCTGGACAGCATTTATATCGATGGTAGAATTAATGGTAGGGTTGTCCGATTACTTGTGGATACAGGAGCGACAAGAACTATTGTGAGACCAGATTTGGTTGGTCGTGGAAAAGTGCTACTTGTATCGGTGTGTCTCCGAACGGCAAGTGGTGAGAAGATTGGTACTCACGGAGACTGCCGTTATGTTGACAATTGGGGACAAATTAATTAATCATCAAGTGTTGGTAGCTGAAATTACAGAAGAAGTGATCTTGGGAATGGATCTCATGAAAGAATATGGGTTTCATGTAAACATGAAAGAAAATGTGCTTCGGATAGATGATGATGAGATTCCATTTCAAGGTAGGAGTAACCCGACGATGCAAGTACAAATGATTTGCGATGTGAAAATACCCGAGAAAGCGGAAATGATAGTAATGGGACACCCGGATGGTACGCTCCGGGAAGGACAAGTATGCATGATGGAAGCAACTGAATCGGGAATGGGTCAGGAGGGACTTCTGATTGGAAGAACGCTGGTAAAGTCTCGAAACATGGTACCAGTAAGGGTGCTGAACATTAATCCCCATACAGTGACCCTGAAGAAAGGCATGATTGTGGGAAGTTGCATTCCAGTATGTCGTATTAAACGTTGTGTGGACGACACGAAAAATAAACCAACCAACGGTTGCTCACAGAAATTGCTGGATATGTTGATACCCTCGTGTCAAGGATTAAATGGCGACCAACTGGGCAAGGTAAAAGAACTGGTCGGACGATATCGAGGTGTGTTTGCACTGGATGATAGTGAGAAAGGAAGGACGAATGTTGTGCAACACAAGATCAATACTGGAGATGCGCAACCGATAAGACAGCACCCAGGCGGCTTCCTTTGGCAAAACGTAAGGAAGCTGAGCAAATTATCACCGATATGGAAGAACAGGGAGTGATTGAACCTCGAATAGTCCATGGGCATCCCCGGTAGTGCTTGTCAAGAAAAGGACGGGTTGACAAGGTTTTGTGTAGACTACCGGCGGCTTAATAATGTGACAAAGAAAGACAGCTATCCTTTGCCCAGAATTGATGACACCTTAGATACTCTATCCGGATCTAAATGGTTTTCGACCTCGGACTTGAAAAGCGGATACTGGCAGGTAGGCTTGGAGCCAAACGATAAAGAAAAGACTGCCTTTACAATTGGAACTGGATTATGGCAGTTCAAGGTCATGCCATTTGGATTATGCAATGCTCCTGCTACTTTTGAACGATTGATGGAGTCGGTGCTGCGTGGACTGTCCTGGAAGACATGTCTGGTGTACCTGGACGACGTGATAGTGTTAGGTCGGTCTTTCGAAGAACATCTTAAGAACCTAGAGGAGATATTCCAGAGATTACGGGGGGCAAACCTTACATTGAGCCCCAAGAAGTGTCACCTGTTTGGAAAAGAGGTGAAATACCTAGGACATGTCGTTTCGGAGACCGGAATAAGAGCTGACCCTGACAAAATAAAAACGGTACAGGAGTGGCCTACACCAGCAGATATACACCAACTACGCAGTTTTCTAGGACTGTGCACATATTACCGACGATTTATACTTGGGTTTGCGAACATTGCCAAACCGTTAACAAAATTAACCGAAGATGGACAAGAATATGATTGGAATGACGACTGCCACAGTGCATTTGAACAACTGAAACGGCTACTAGTTACAGCACCAATTTTGAGTTATCCACGGATGGAGGGAAAATTTGTGTTGGATACCGATGCCAGTAACACAGCTATAGGAGGCGTTCTTTCTCAAGTGCAGGACGGACAAGAAAAAGTTATTGGGTATTTCAGCAAGGTCTTGTCGCGGCCAGAAAGGAACTATTGTGTGACAAGAAGGGAGCTGTTGGCCGTCGTCAAATCCGTAGAGCACTTTTATAAGTACTTATACGGCCGTAAATTCCTGTTGAGAACAGACCATGCTGCACTGAAATGGTTATTGCAGTTTCGAAATCCTGAAGGGCAAGTGGCAAGGTGGATAGAGCGGCTGTAGGGATATGACTTTGATACAGAACATCGTGTAGGAACTAGCCATCGTAATGCAGACGCTCTATCAAGGTGACCTTGTCCGATGGACTGCAATCATTGCTCCAAGATGGAAGAGAAAATAAGTGTCATCCATAGAATGACGGTAACCGATGATACTTGGCAACTCGAAAGAATACGAGAAGACCAGGAGAATGACGCCGAATTGGGACGTATTATTGAGTGGAAAAATAGAGGACAACGGCCAGCTTGGGAAGAAATTAGTATTTCAAGTAGGAGCCTGAAGGCATACTGGGCACAGTGGGACTCCTTGATGATGGAAAATAGAATCTTGAAACGACGCCTGGAATTTGAAGATGGCACTGAGAGACTTCAAGTGATAGTGCCAAGAAGCAGAGTGCCGGAAGTGTTGCAGCACTTGCACGATGGTATTTCCGGAGGGCACTTTGGCGTGAAAAGAACTCTCGAAAGAGTGAGAGAAAGATTCTATTGGGTGAACTGCAAAGAAGATGTGAAGGAGTGGTGCCGAAAATGTGGATTGTGTGCTTCTGCAAATGGCCCGGTCACAAAACGGAAAGCCCCAATGAGACAGTATAACGTGGGGAATCCTTTTGAGAGGGTAGCCATTGATATAGCTGGTCCGTTTCCTGAATCAGAGAAAGGGAATAAATACATCTTGGTTGCAATGGATTATTTTACCAAATGGCCGGAGGCATATGCTATACCTAACCAAGAAGCCGAGACCGTTGCAGATGTACTAGTGAGGGAGTTGTTTTGTCGCTTTGGAGTTCCGATGGAATTACACTCCGATCAAGGTCGAAACTTCGAATCGCCGTTGTTTCAAAACGTCTGCAAGCACCTTGGAATCAGGAAGACTAGAACCACGCCACTTCATCCCCAATCGGATGGAATGGTTGAAAGAATAAACAGGACGTTAGGGAAGTACCTGACCAAAGTTGTCTCTGAACATCAACGAGACTGGGACCAATATTTACATTTGTTCCTACTGGCGTACCGATCTTCGGTACATGACAGCACAGGATACTCGCCCGCTTGCGTAATGCTAGGACGTGAATTGCGGCTACCATGTGATCTTCAGTTTGGATTTAAACCTGGAGAAGAGATCGCAGGTGAAGATTACGTTAGTAAGCTTCGTGAAAGATCACATAGTATTCACGAAAACGTCCGAAAGAATATACAGGCAGCAAGCGATCGAATGAAATCACAATATGACACGAGAGCACAAGAAGGTGGTTATCAACCTGGAGATTTAGTGTGGTTGTACAATCCACAAAGAAAACGTGGATTGTCGCCAAAACTACAAAGACAATGGGAAGGGCCGTACGAAGTGTTAAAAAGGATTAATGATGTAGTGTACCGGATCAGAAGATCCCCTCGTGGTAAACCGAAAGTGGTACACTTTGACCGTTTAACATCCTACGCTGGCAACAACCAGGAAGACTCGAATAATGAGAATGGTGTTCGACAAGTTATTAATCATGAGCCAAATGTAGATTTTGAGAGCTTTATGGCGGCGTATGGTGGTTCCGCTAAAGCGAGATTTGGCGTTGTTGTTGAAAAACAGCAAGATCTGTTTAGAGCACCAGAAGAGTATTCCCTTGCACATTGCGTAGCTCAAGATCTGGAAATGTCAAGGGGAATAGCTGTTGTTTTCAAGAAAAAGTTTGGATGTGTGGATGAATTAGTACAACAGCAGCCAACTGTAGGAAAATCTTTGGTCCTTCAAGATAAAAATCGTTATGTTTACTATCTGGTCACCAAAAATTCTTCATGGCAGAGACCTAGTTATGGACATCTATGGGAGGCTTTGTTAAATCTTAAGGTGCAGATGATGGAAAATGGAGTAACGAGACTAGCGGTGCCCAAGCTGGGCTGTGGACTAGATCGCTTAGACTGGAGGATAGTCCGAAATATGCTAGAAGTAGTTTTACAGGGAACCAACATCCAGGTTCTTGTTTGTTGTTATCAACCGGTTGCCTACCAAGACCATGAAAAGAGTGTTGACTGTTACTTCCAACGACGCGGTGGATGCACCAGAGGAGATAGCTGCCGATACCGTCACCAGTCATCGAATTGGCGTCAAGATGGATTTACAGTTACGAGACGTAACTGTTTTAAAGAGGGGGCAGTGTTGCGATCCACTATTAGGCAACCCGTCAAACATACAAACGCTCGTGGCACAGCGCCTTCTCAAGGATTCCAGAATTCTTCTAGAAATTACGGGAGCATGAGTCATCCATGTAATCCAGAGTATATATAAGACCGCTAATGAATGCAAGAGTCAGTCTATACTAGAATGTCGTATATAAATTATAACGTTGTAAAGTAGTAGTAGTTTTGAGCTTTTAAAGGTGTACATAAATGTGATATGCTGTGTCTAATGTGCATGCAGCTTGTAGTATACATAAATAAATAGAAGTGTATAAACAAATAGTTGTGTTAGTGTTGTTAATGAACCTATGGTAAAGAAGATAGTTTAAGAAGATATTAGTGCTTGTAAATTCATTAGTGTAATAGTGCTTCATTGTTAAGTGTCCTGAAAACATCTATAAATAAGGCATATACTGTTAATTAGACTTGTGAACAGTAAGTAATAAAGACGTTTGTTATTTTTGTTTTAAATTAAAGAAACGCGGTAGTATTAGCCCGCTACAATAATTTCATTATTGCTGAAATCGCTTTGACTGAAGACGAGACAATTAGTTTGAAATAGAGGATTCAATCAGAAAGCGCTTCGACAAAACCTTTTTCCTTGTAAAAGCCCTTTATTTAAAACTATTTCCAATCAATCTTACCTCCCCCGTGGAAGGTAGATTCGCGCCTTCACACAGTGCAAAATCCAAAGTAATACCGCCGTTGATTCTCCCTTCATTTGAAAATGATATCAGTGCGTTTGAAACCTTTATTGATCGATTTGATTAGTCTGGTTCACTATAATGACGACCTCTATCCAGCGTGGATAAGTTTTTCTACCTCCAGTCTGCTTTGAAAAATTCCGCATTACTTCTTACCATTAAAAATTTTGGTCAAATCGCATCTAATTACCTCTTTGCATATATTAGAAATCGCGAAAAATATCGTAATATCCGCCGCATAGCTTCTGCTCTTTGGGAAAATATTGAAAATCCCCAAAATTGAATTCTGATTACCCATCAGGTTTGCAAAAATTAGTAGACACTTTTACCAATTACTTGCAAGCCCTTACGAAGTTTGATTTGCCTGTAGAGGAATAGGACTTTATACTGGTGCAAATGATTTTAAATCGCCTGGATGTGCACACTGCCCGCAATTTTGAGTTGCATCAGGATACCTCTTCTATCCGATCCTATGCAGAGTTAATTACTTACTTGGAAAAACTTGTAAATCTTTATCAAATTTGTCGGTCAATCATAAATCTGATTTAAACAAAGTTGTTCATACTATCAACAATACTAGGTCTCGCTCCGCTGTTTCCATGTTAGTACATCTAGTCATAATAACGTTAAATGTCCGCTTTGTCACCAAAACCACAATCTTTATCGTTGTAATGATTTCGCTAAACTTTCTTCTCAGGATCGCTACAATGTTGTTAAAAAACATCAACTTTGTATCAACTGTCTTAGTAGTTTCTACATTTCGAATAAATGTAAATCCACTATTTCTTGCCGCCAATTAGACTTCTACCACATTTAGTCGAAACCTGCTTCCAATACTAGTACCAAGGCGCGTTTCAGCTCTGCTCCCGCATCCTCTAAGGTTTTACCTTGTACTAGTTCCGCTATTCAAGACCGCTATACGCCTTTCGCGCCTCCTGCCTCTGAGGAAACATTGACTTTGTTTAGCAGTAGTGGCCCGTCCATGCGCTCCGCTGCTATACATGGCGCAATAACCGTTTCGCCCAAACCAATAGGTGCTTCCTCGCTTATTATTAATTTCGAAGCTGTCGTACTTCCTAAAATTTGTGAAAACTTACCTACTACTAATTTTTCTTCTGAAAATTTCGCTCATCTAGCTAATATTAAGCTAGCTGATCTGCTCTTTGCTCAATCTGGATCGATTGGTTTATTACTTAGCGCGGATATTTTTTCTAAAGTTTTATTAAATGGCCGCATCCGAAGTGATCAACCTGTCGCAATTAATACTGTTTTTGGGTTTCTTCTAATGGAAGCTATTCCTGCCGCACCCACTTCACAGATCATTAGCTTATTTTGTATGACAGAGTGTACTTCTCCTTTGGAAGATATTGTCGCTAAATTATAGGAAGTTGAAGATGTTTCTTAGGCTAAACCTTTCACACTTGATGAAATCTTAGTTGAAAAATATTTTGTTGACACTATTCGCCGCAATGAGCAAGGACTGTATGTCGTCTCACTGCCTTTTAAAGATTTAAAACCTTAGTTTCCTGGTAGTCATGATCTTGCTTTACAGCGTTTCGTATCTTTAGAAAATCGTCTAATTAAACAGCCCGCAGTTTATGAACAATACGTTTCGTTTATGCGCGACTATATAAATTCCAAACATACGCAACTTGTTTAAGTTGGTTCTCTATCTGGCATTTTTATTACATCCCGCATCATTGTATTGTGAAACCACAGAGTATAAGTACTAAGCTACGTGTAGTTTTCAACGCTGCCGCTTTATCGCGATCCTCCTTAAATAATCATTTGTTTGTTAGGCCCAAACTTCAACCAGATATTACTGCAATTTTGATACAATTTCGCCTTCATCCTTATGTTATTACTACAGATATTCGTCAAACGTATAGACAAATCCTTGTTAATCCCGCTCATTGTGACTATCAACGAATTTCTTGGCGTTATTCGCCTGAGGAGCCTATTCAAAACTTTCAATTGAACACAGTTACCTATGGGGTAAATTGCGCTCCTTTTCTTGCGATACGCACGCTTCTGCAGTTGGCCGAGGACGAAGGGAACTCCGTTCCGTTGGTCGCTTTTGCTCTTCGCAATCACACCTATATCGATGATATCGCTTCTGGCGGGCACTCTATTGAGTCAACCCTTGCTTTATGAAATCAATTAATTGCTCTGCTAAAACTGAGTAGGTTTGAACTTCAAAAGTGCTCTAGTAATCAACCTGAATTACTCAAAGATCTTTCCTCTTCGCAACAATTCGCACAACCTCGCTCCCTTGAGGATCCTGACACTCAACTTTTAAAAGTTCTAGGTCTTCAATGGAACCCCACTTCAGGTACTTTTTGTTTTCTAGTTCAACCAGAACCTATAGCATGTATCAAACGCAATTTACTTTCCACCTTAGCCCGTATTTTCGACCCTAATGGAATTTTATCTCTCCTAACTTTCTTAGTAAAGCATTTAATTTAGCGTTTGTGGTCCTTGAAGTTAGAATGGGATGATACTCCTCCCCCGATATACTGCGCTTGTGGGAGGGATACCTCCATGAATTGCTATATCTTTCCGACTTTGATTTGCCGTGCTTGCTAATTCCGCGACATTTTTGTACGTGCGAAATTCATTGCTTTGCTGACGCATCCGAACGCAGCTATTGCGCTGTGGTTTATTTTCTTTGTGTCACCTATTTTTCTATTGAGGTCCACTTAGTTTGTGCAAAATCTAAAGTTGCTCCTCTTCGTACCCTTTCTTTGCCCAGACTGGAACTTTTAGCTACCACCTTGGCATCAAAACTATTAACCTTTATCCTACAAACCTTTGATTCCCATCTTACGTTTGATAGAAATTTTTGTTGGTCTGATTCCATGGTGATTCTGTCTTGGATTCGTTCCCCACCACAGCGCTGGAAGACCTTTGTCGCAAATCAAGTCTCCTGTATTCAAAAACATACCTTTCGCGCTTCGGGTCACATGGTTTACTACCTAGAGACTTGGGCTAGTGTTCTTTATTGTGGGCGGCATGTCCTGCCTTGTACCGTTTGTTCGAAAAATACAGTCCACGTATACCACATTTTAATTCGTCTGAAGTTCTCATCAAAGAACGTTCTATTGTTCTGCCCGCCGTCGCGTCCTTTTCTTGGATTGAAATAGTTTTGGAAAATAATTCTTTTTTCAGTTCATTATTAGCATTGTAGCTTGGATTCTCCGCTTTGTCCATAACCTACAACACCCGTTGACAAAATACACCGGATCTTTGTCCTCTTTCGAGCTACATAATGCTCCCTTTGACTAAGTACACTCAACAAACTCATTTTTCAATTGAACTGGACGCCATCCAGTCTGGATCAGTTCTAAAAAAAATTTTCGCAAATTGTCCCACTCTATTAGAGAAGGACTCGTACGGGTTGATGGACGGCTGTCTCACGCACCCTTATCCTCTGAAAGGAAATTTCCCGTCCTTTTGCCTAGTAAAAGTCACTTTACGGATTTGTATATCAGTTTTGTCTATTTGAAATACTTCCACGCGGGTGTTCAAATGGTGGATTTTATTGTCCGTCAACAATTTTAGATTGTTTCTAGTAAGCAGTCAATTTGTCGTGTTCTAAGTAGGTGTGTGAGTTGTTGGAAGATTGCTCCAACCGCATTGTAACCTCCTATAGACAACTTTCCTGCATGTCGAGTTACTCAAGTCAAGCGTCGACTTTGCTGATCCCTTTTTTATTATCATGTCTTGACTAAGGGGTGCCAAAGTGTTAAAAACGTATTTATGTCTCTTTATTTGCAGGGCTACCAAGGCGCTGCAACTTGAATTAGTTTCCGATCTGTCAACCGACGCCTTTTTCGTAGCTTTTCGCCTATGTATTGCCAGGCGTGGCCGGTGTGATCATCTCTACAGTGACTGCGGCACCAATTTTGGTGGTGCCTACCGACAGTTAATTTCCCTCGCAAAGTCCGCTATCTCTATAGAACATACTCCTTTGCATTTTATACCACCATCTGCGCCTCATTTTGGTGGTTTGTGCTAGGCGAGTGTAAAGTCCGTTAAAACCCTGCTTTTTCGTACCTACGAGGAACTGGCCACTGTCTTTGTTCAAATTGAGTCCATCTTAAACTCGCGTCCTCTCACACCCTTGAGCAGTGACCCCAATGATTTGACTTGCCCTACACCAGGTCACTTTCTGACTTTGGCACCTTTAACCGCTATTCCAGAACCTGCCCTTTCCGACCTTCCGCTCAACCGACTTTCTCGTTGGTAATTGCTCCAATAAATTCATCAAGATTTTTGGTCTCGCTGGTGTAAGGAGTATTTGCATACGTTCCTGCAACGGTCCAAGTGGCACAAAACGTTTCTTCATGTTATTTTGGATACCTTAGTGCTAATTATAGCCCAAAACGTTCCACCTCTTTCTTCGTTGGTCCCTTAGACGTGTCGTTCGCGTTGTCATCATCAAGACCGCTCAAGGCGAGCTGATGCGCTCTGTCGCTAAGCTCTGTTCTTTACCTTGTTTGTAATTTTTTGTTCTGTTCGCATTAATTGTTTTTTTGTTTTTCATCGCATTAATTTAATTTTTTTTTGTTCGTCTTTTCTGCATTTCCGTCACACCCTTACTAATTATTTTCGTTTTAAAAATGCCTTGCATTTTGGTGGGCGATATGTTGCGTTTGTATTTATGGTTAATTTACTGTTAGTTATAACATAAAATGAAGCTTGCAGGTAAACTCGCATCCGCCCTGTGGATATTAAATGCCATTAGATTTGTCGCAATTCAGCCTTCAAGCTACTATGTGTTATTAATGTACCGCGGAAACTTAGTTTAAAGTGTGCTGTGCGTCGTTAAGGTATTTTGATAGACAGATACGAACTTCTGTCAAAAAAGTCGACTTTTTACTACTAGTTTTTCAAACACAGCTAAATTTAATAACTTAGGTAAGTATTTCATGGTTTCCGATTTTCTTATTATTAAACTATACAAATCCACTGATATCCACCATCTGTGGTTATCGAAGTTAACCGCCGCATTAACAGATATCATCAATACTTTTCTGTTTTACAGTCTGTGGAAAATCCAAAACCTTTGAAAGTTTAAGGAAATACATATAGGTTGATAAATCTCGTTAGATTGTAATGCTAATACGTTTTTATACATCTATTACGGAAGATTTGAAATTTTCAGTTCTATCGATGTATTCAAATAGCAGGGTGGTACTTGAAATTGGCTATTGTACAACTATTATCTGATATTGCATAAATTTCTAGGTAAGTATTATATCCTTTGTGGCACTTGCAGATAATAATCATCAATTTGAATAAAACATCTACGTTTTCTTGCACAGCAGAATACTAATAATCGTGGAATGTCGTTGCCTTATGTTTAGTTCAAGCAATGTTTAACGTAGGACTAGCGTTTTGTTGACATTTTCCGCTATATAATGTAAATTTGACATTTGTGAGCTGCCAGATTCAGATGCAGCAGCTTTAGCGGCCATGCTTGCAACATGTCATAACAGCAAACGTTAGTGTACAATATTACTATGTAACACATTTGTGATACTCATGAGATGGAGCAGCTACAAACCAATACAGACAGCTACAAATGTGAGCAAACGAAACTTGAACGATTTTGATATATTTATGTGTCAGCAATTTTAGAAGCATCTATGTAAATGGAAATGGCGCAAAGCAAATATTTGTTTCCGCTTTACAGGCGAAAGTGTCACTCTCAGCTAGAATTCAATATTGTTCACCGCAACCTTGCAAACTAATATTGCAAGACCTTTTGAGGGTCTGCTTTAATTGAGAACCAAAAACGTTCTGTCGAATCTGAATAAATAAGTAACTGTAGATGTATTATTCCATTTCAAGGAAAAGCAGTATTTTATGTGTGAATTCTTAACCTTCACTCAAACAATAAATATTCTCCATGAACGAAAGCCATGCTTTACTTAGTTAAATTGCGCGAGCTATAATTGTCGTCAATCTTTAAACCACAGTAGTCCTGTGTACCTGTTATTAGTTACAGTATGCGTGTTGCAAAAATTAGCGTTTTAAATGTTTTGACTTATGCTGAATTAAAAATATTTTAAAATACATACCTCCCTAACAAATTTGTAAAATACGGATATGAACTGAAACAATAATAAAATTGAAGGTAAAATACTCAAAAGAAGAAATTGCGGAGTATTCTTTTATGAATTTCCTGACATCTTAGCGGCCACTTTATTTCGGACTGCAACAAAGTGATTTTCCAAACTTAAAGGATTAGTAGAGAGTATTTAGATTTTTGAATAGGGACACTGCATTTCCAATTTTATTCTTTCGGTCACATTAACCTTTGTCTATGTTCTCGAATTCTGCACTGGTTTGTAGCAAAATTTTCTGGATGGGTCCGTCGTCTGACAGAAGTGACTATGAACATCGACATCAAGAATTGGTGCTAATCTTCCCGTTTTGTAATTCGTCATTCTTGGAAAACTTCTGAATGAATAATATTGCGACGTATCTTTTCTTGTGGATTTTTTATTACGCCAAATTGTTTTCAAAAATTGTAAGAAAGAGCAGGTTTGTCTTGGACAGTATTTAATTCACTATTCAACACTCTTTCTGCTTGTAGAACAGCTTGATTAATATCGGAATTACTCTCATTACATTCATCAACAGACTTTCTACTTAAAATAACACTCTGTTAATTAGTTTTTAAATTATCAATAGTACAAAAATTTCACTATTACAATTATCCACGTTGAACAAAACCACTTTTTGTATTAAACTTTTAACCTCAGACGAAACAATCAATTTTGATAATTAACCTCAAACGTCACCCCAACCTAAGTAAGATCACGTGTTTTTTAAATCGTTTTCCGTCACTTCCCAATAAGTCTCCATACCTAAACATCTTTTAAATCGGCCGATTTTGGTTTCGTTTCAAAGCTTTATTGTGGAGAACCCTATAGCCTTTTCAGTTATATCAAGGGATTTTTCTTATCAGGTTTTTACGCCTATGTGACCAGCTGTAAGGCACAAGGATGTTTGAGGAGGATTTCCAGTAAGTGTAACGAGCCCACGGCAAGTTTCGGTGGAAAATGGCTCACAGATGAGGAAACCTCAAAAGGCTAAGCGGCTAGTCGAGCTATTTGCTCTGGGTAGAACATGAGCTGTGGGTCGGGGTTGGACTGCGACCAAAAATGTAAAGAATATGGCTCCACCGAATTTTTGTATACGAAGAAGACCTTACTTAAGTCCTTTGTATAAGGCGAATGCGGAAACCTTTACTCAATTACCGCTATACAATATATTACTGAAACACAATCCCTAAAGTTTTCTTACTTTATGGCTCGATATTGACCTTTATAGATGCACTGCTACACCTGTGAACAGATTAAAACAAACATAGCACTGTTTGTGCATTTATATCCAAAATTTAATCATTAATTCGAATCAACTCACATTCATTCCAATTAATAATCATAGTCTTGACCAAATAAAAATCTATTCCTTCAGTATTTAGTAATTTATTTACAAGACATCTTCTTTAAATAAGTTTGATTAAATTAAATTATTGAAAGATATGTACATAGGTACTTGATAGTATCAGTATTTCTCACAGATAAAATATGATAATTTTATATTAGCAATGTCTAGCAAAAATTTATTCTCAAATAAATGAGTATGAGTTTTTTTTCTGAATGTTTAACTTTAAATTACAACTTCGGTTGGTTTTAGTAGCACTACTTAACCTCACATTCTATGATTAAATATTCCACTTAGCAATTAGTGAAATGTAAAATGTAAAAATTTAATTCTCTAAGATTTGAACTTGAACTTTACCACGTGATCAAACAAAAAATTATTTGTCTGCTATACCCAATGCTACAACTGACGTATAGGAAAGCAATCTACATACCAGATGTTAATCCGATGGAAAAATACCCGCTAGGTATATGGACCATACCCGGAATTATAATTGATGATTTATAATTCGCTTGTTTCAGCAACTAAGAATACAGGAATTTCCAATTCCATACAACCAAATTAGCTGCATACTGAATCTTCAACATAACATCACGGCGTCCACATTAAATAATTGGAGCACGCCAATTCGACTTTCGTACAAGGTTAAACTTCACATAGATACTAATAAATTTTCATTTCGTGTCCAAATAAATTAGTTATATTTCTTAAATTTCAAAACTAAGATGTACAACTTATCCTAAATTGCACTAAAAATATTGATTTAGTAAGGCTATAAATTCAGTAATACTTACTGTTAACCAAAGGCCATTCAAACAAATCAACGTCTCGTCAATTGCGAGCTAATTCCAGCACGTGTGAACATAAAAATGCGCGTCGCCGAGACGATACCATTTCAAGAAAACAATTTTTAATTTTTCTGTGCTTCCAACACGTGGACTGAATCAACGTCATGATCCTTGAGTTCAAGGAACAATTGACCTCTTTTAACGACAGCTGAGTTGGAAGTGATAAGATGACGTGGGTTGCCGCCTGACAACAAGCTTAATATTACAATCATCTAACAGAGGGAACTCTTATGATGACACTAACAAAAGGCATTTTTTGACACCGCATAATTTAAAATTTTACACTTTCAAATCGAAAGCTAATATTGTTTTCGACAATATGTAATATTTATTTCGTAGATTGTGTAGCATTATTATACTTAAGTTGGTTAATAATAAATTAAATAAGTTAGATATCTGTAAAAATATTGTCAGAAAATAAAATTGTTACAACCCAACTTCGACTGAATTTTTACTTTACAACAAACTTTTGACTTTAAAAATGGAAAAGAGACTCCGTACTTAGGTACCCGTTTTTTTAATCAGAAAGCTTAAATTAAATTTCTGATATAACTTTAAAATCTAGAGATATAGCTTCACAATTTGCAATTGAAATTATCACTAGAGTTGTCCAAAAGTCATATTTTTGTTTTTTCTTTCCGCAAAAGTATTTTTCGAAAGGCATGATTAGATTTTTACGTGCTATTTCTCAAAGACTAATAAATTTTAACAAAATTTTATACTCTAAGAACCATCCTCGCCATTATTTTTTAGTCTAAGTCAAAAACCATAACCCTACATATGGAAAGGGATCTGCACATTTGAAATTCTACTCCAGTACACTTTTTTTAAAACAGAGAGTTTATATCTAATTTCTTACAGAACTTTTAAACTTAGAGCAAACTCATTTATAATTTGAGAAATCGTAATAAAAAGCATATATTTAAATAAATAACATTTTTTGACAAAACTTTGGTGATTCGATGGGGTGTATGTTGTTAGCCAGCAAACATTTTGATATTCTTCGAACGCATTCAGAATTTCAGCAAAACAAACTAGTATTGAAGACTGAAAATCAGCATCTTGATTCAAACTGCAAGATTAAATTAATTATAAATTGGTGATGAATTATGGCAATCGTTCTAAGATTATTTTAAGTCTCGATTAATTTTAAAAGCTACCTCAGTTAATTTCTAACTATGTAGAAGCTGCAGCACTGGTCTTAAATAAAAATAGCCTTTTCTTTTTATTTCTCGTAAAAGTGTTAAGTACGGAACGTTCTTCAGTGTTTACCACGCTTTGTAACGCGTTGACGTTATACAGATGCAAAAAGAGGAAAATTAATCTTAAACGTACAAATTAATATTGCCGTATTCTGTATATTATTGATTTCAAGAATAATAGTGTTCATTAATCATGACATTTTTATAAATTTTTGTTGTATTTAAGAAAATTCAGGCCATAGACTGAAGAATATAAACGCATAGTTTTAGTCCAGTGTAAATCATATTAGAATGTAACTCAGGTTCATAAATCCTCTTAGCGTCGTTATGTGATATTTTGAAAGCTTATAGAATAAAGAAGTAAGTAGCCGTGGAGTTATTAATATGCATGTTCCACATCATGGTTATCCCAAATACAATTTTTTACAATTTGTAGTAAAATTAAATAAAATTATTGTTACAAGAAAATACGGGTAGTTACTGTGCAAAGTAGACCCTAAATAATATTATAAGCATATTCATGCAATGTAGTAATTACTTAAAAACACTGATATATAATTAGTAAAACTCTCGTAGATCACATTGCAGATAATTTAAATACAATGTATATTCATTCATATTGTCTAAGTCAGGAAAACAGAACGCTAACTTAAGTAAACCACGACACCACGAATCTTTCATGTGTTTTATTCAATACGAGCCTAATAAAAGAATGCACCATAACATAGGCCTCTTGAATACATGAGAAGTGGCGGAATGACAGGAGCTAAACAGACGTCGGAAAACAATTAATTAATTACTCTCTAACCAGCAACAAATAGACATATAAAAGGTTTTCCGTAGAAAAGAAAAATTGAAGAACTCCATTAGCTAGGAAGTAACATCCGGGTTTTCAATGTGCTAAATCCGCCGATAATCGACAAGAAGCAATGTCTAAAATTTGGGCAGGTTAGCTCCATACTATTTTGTTGACAAACAGAATAATCCTTTTTTAACGAGGATTCTAGCCGATGGAATAGATAGTGGTAATTAAATTAGCACTCGGTTGAAAGGTTAGTGTAAATATTTGCAAATTGTTCTTTTGTTTTATGACGTGTATTTAAGGAACTTGTTTAGCTAGACAGTAAAACTGTAACACGTCCATTGCCTTGTAGGTTATATTGTTTATTCAATTAGATTTACAAAGTCTGGGCATTGCAATTGTAGACAACCAGTGGATAATGTAGTTGAATAATTATAGGTAAATAAAAAAGGTGTGACCAACCAAAAGTAAATAATTTATATAACTTCAAATGCTGTATGCGTACCGAACCACAAGAATAAATGTCATTTGCATATAATTGGATTTAAATAACTTTTACTTTTGTATGTATGTTTTCAGTGATATTGTTATGCGATTTGTGTTGAAATTTATTTAGATAACTTTTAAATTTTGTATCTACATTTTCCATGATATATTGTTATGATACTTGTGTTGAATTTGATTTAGATAACCTTAGAAACTCTGTATGTACCTGTTTACAGGAATAATAATGCTGTATTAAAGTTAGATTTGGTGACGCTGTAAAACTATGTTTTTTTTTTATTGAATATATTGATTGAATGTGAGAGATTCTTCATTACACCAAGAGGTTAACGTAACTAAAACCCCCAGAAATATTTGTCTACTACAAGATTATCATTAGACGAGTTGGGTCCCATAAATTTGAAGGTATTGAAGGCCAAGTGTTGGTAACATAGTTAAAATTGTACCTAATTGGTAGTAACATTTTTGGTTTTTGTTTCATTTCTTTGGTTGTTGCTATAAAGACCCACTCCCACATCGCGTAGTTAGCCGGTACACCCTTAATTTATTACGGGATTTTAGCCCCTTATGAGCAATTCCAAATTTAATAATTTAACGCTTCATTCACACGTTTGGAATTCATTGCTCCACATTAAGTTCGAAACCAAAACGTCAAGTTCTTTAACCACGGAGAAAGGTGTTTTAATAGACTTTCCAAGCGTTAATACAGGCAGGTCAACGAATTGAATTCCACTAGTCATATTTTGGATTACAATAAGCACCTCTTGACACTTGACTGGGTTTACAGTTAGTATGTTGTAATTACTCCAATCATTAATTCTTGAAAGATCCCTGTTGACCTTTTTAACCGTTTGCTTTATTTCACTGAGAGAAAGTGATAATTTAGACATCGTTGGTATAACAATGGTAACGGCGAAACGTCAAACACGATAACCTGTCTTGAATATATAAGCTAAACAAAAGTGTTCCCAGTACGCTTCCTTGGAGTATTCCTGCCAAAAAATTAATTACTTTCGGGGGACACACATTGTCGTCTACAACTTACTGAATCGATACCATTAAGTATGATTTTAACTATAAAATTGCTGACCGTGAGAAGTTATTTAAATATTTTAACTTAGGTACATATCAAAGCAAACGTTATTGAATGCAGCACTGAAATACAGTAAAACTAGAATGGCCGGTCTTTGGCAATGCATTACTTGTCATATGTCAACCGAAACTTGTAGTAATACCATGCATGTGCTATGACTTGAGCGAAATCCCAAATGCCATTTATCTAGTAATTTATGTTTGACCAAGTAAACATTTGGTCACATGCCAAGTACTCTACTGCTTTAGATAGTGTCGGTAGAATACTTATGGAGGATAATCCTCAGTACCCAATGGGCTACTATTCTTAGGTAATGGTCTTACAATCGCATGTTTCTATAATGAAGAAAAGCACGAAGAAGGGAAAAATGTATTAATGACAGCCGTAAAAAGTTTAAGAGTAGACGGGTATGTTTGTAGAAACATAGTGCAGGATATTTTGTTAAAACCCACGGCTTTGAGACTTTATTTAGTAGTCATACGCAAACCTATCTAACCCACGGAGGCGCCCATAAATGTAGATTGACTTTGAAAGCAGGATACAGCGAAATTAAAAACGATTTCCTTTATTAACCGGGAAAATTAGGGTCGCCCAAAAAATAGTTTTAAGAGCAAGATTTCGTTAGAAGAGAACTGTGAATTACAGAAAAATTATTGTTGAACAATGTTGTTGAACAAAACGCACTATATTTTTGAAACATTTTTATAAGTATAAAGGAGGCAGAAATATTCCGTACAATAATGAAACATATCTGTGCAGTTCTCGTACTGTATCAAAGTGTTGTGATGACGGCACTACAAAGAGTTTGAAGTAGCTAGTTTCAAAAGAAAAACTGTCCACGCATGGTGTCAAATATGGAATTGTTTCAAATGCAGCATTGATATTTAAGTCGGGTTTGAAAATTACCGATTATCACATGATATGAATTACTGCAATTATAAAAAGTGGCACCAGGAAAAGTTATTACCAAATTTGGAACCAAGTTCAATGTTGGGAGTAAACAATGCGTCCGTGTATAATGTTCTTGTGTACCCTAATCTTACTTCAAATTGGAAGGAAACAGATAAGCAAAAGTGGTTGAAGAAACGAAATATTTTCTTTGAATGTAAGGATACCAAACCAGTACTACATTTCAAATTTAATGTTGATAAACCTGTTTATCAGATGTTTGTAATTGAGTCGCTACTAGCGGAACTATGTCCTACCAAGAAGATACGGGCGCTACTTAAAAACCATGACGCTGCATGTAGTGCTATTTTGAAAAGAAACTGCACGGAAGTTGAGAAAAGAACATATAGAAAATTTTGGAGTTAAATAGTGTGGTAAAGTATGCTTGTTGAGAAAGCTGAAAAGGAGTACCGTGAACGAGAAACTTTCATAGACGGGGTTCAAGATCTAATTGCATGGGTTGATGATAATATTGAGATTCAGATGTAACTTATCGTCAGGGGATTAGTCGGACGAAAGATGATGAGGAAAGTTTAGGATGTAAACCCATTTAAACTAATTTATCTGTCACACTCTTGCAAAATGGTTGAATTACAGTTTTCACTTAGCGGTCTAATAAACGAATTAGTTGTTTTGTTATATAGATTGGAAGTTCCTTAAAACTACACGTAATTAGTTTATTTTGCTTTTGTACATTTGTTACGCCTCATTGGTTTTACTAGTTATTTTAATATTATTTGTTAGGAATTTTTTAATCCAAAAGGAAAAACTTTATTTACCATCATTAATTTAATTAAGTAACAACGTCTAAAATTGTGGTTGTTATGTACTCATGCACTGGAGCTGAAGAACCTATAATTTATTGATGTAATCTACTAATTAAGCTTCCTCACGCGTCTTGAAGGGTGTGTTGTTATTGCCCTGCTAATAAACACGTTTGACAGCTGGAGCAATGGCGAGTTTATACAAAAGCGCGCGCACTTGCGGGAATCCATCTAGAACTACTTTACCATATCGACTTGTACGTTAGTACGTGCTGAAGTATGTAGTGAAGTTTATGTTTATATTCCCATTCCGTTCCTATAATTACATTAATATCCTCTGTGTTCATTAAAATGTAGGTTCAACAACAGTTCTACTGTGGAATTTTAAGAGAAACGAATTTCTGAACTTTACGAAGATTCCGCTGTACATTTAGAAGCCAGAGCAAGTCTACCAAAATGCAAAAAACGCAAGAATTAGCTTAAAATACCTCTATAAACAAATGTAAACAGTTTTGAATAAATTAAATTGCTTGTTTCATTGTATTAAAATTTGTTCAATGTTGCGCCATTTGTAGAGCCACGCTTGGTACTAGATACGTTTATCTTTAACTGTCAGTTGGCATAATACATTATCGTTTGTTATTGAGATGTTAAAATAAAACCTTTTCTGAAGGAAGGAAGCGGTATTTTTTTCCTCCGACGACACAGGTTGTGCAAGCAGTCGATATGTTCTAATTTCACTTTTTAGTTATGATTACTAATATGGCCCTTTTTCAAGCTGGTGTTTTTAACGTCACCCGCCTTTCAATAATACTACTACCTATTAGCATTTCTGTACCGAAAGTTGGCCGCATTTTGCAAACTCAGTTGTTACACAAGGCCGCCTTTGTCGTTTTATATTTTTGTATTTACTTTGAGCTAGTGTAACAACCTTCTTATGAAAGAAAAAAATTCGCCAAACCACTTATTTACAATCCTAAATAGGTTTTCATATTTATAGCAAATTTTTAGTTTCAGATGGAAAACAATAAATAATCCGTTATTTCCTACTAATTCTATTGCAAGGTTTAAATCCACACTTTGTTATAATAACAAATTATTTACTTCAGGTGCTTGAAATATTATTGTAAATGTCGTCAAAATCCTAAAGTAATCGTTTAAAACAGCACTTCAGCATTAGAAATTGTAAGTAAATATATCACTATTCTTAAATATTTTAATGTGGTCCAAGTTGTTTTATAAACACGGCTCGTGGTCTGTTCTAGTCTTGTCCTAGTCTGCTCTTCTTTTGCATGGTTTAGTGAAAATAGGGGTTTCCGGAAGGAATCGTTGTTTTCAGCTGCCTTGATAAATTTGTCACTCCAATTACATCCTCCGAGAAGCTTGCAGTATGGTCGTTGATGGTGAAATTAGTTAAACACGTTCACTGATCCTTACTTTTAGTGTACTTTGCTCATAACCTAAAACAAATTTTTTGTTGTGGGATATTATATATGGTTATAAACCTTCAACAATGTGTAACTTGGATCACATATATTATATTTAGGCTTTTTGAAAATTAAACGTGGATTCGAGTCAGCAGCATATAGGTTACATTTTTTCCAATGTGCTGACTAACGCGGATACGCGTCGCTATAGGTGGTCATTATTCGGCAATAAGACAACATTGAACGATACAAAATATATTATAAAAGAACTAAAATATGCAAGATGATGAATTTAACGTAAATCCACTTGCAACAAAAAAAATGTACATAAAAGAACTAACAATTTGAAACATTGGAGTATTATATTTTTTTGTGATATTGAGTAAAACATTCTCCTACGCAAAAACGACGCGCCTGAGGGCATTTTTCTTTTTGTTTCCCCTTTTTAGTTAGTGATTCTTATTTTTGTGAGAGAATGTTTACTGACTTTTTCACGTGATTCCTTTTTTACTGTCTTGTTAATCCCTTTGGCTAGCAGATCACGTATAATAGCTATACGAAAATTATATAAATTTAACTTTGTCTTTCCTAAATACAAATTGAACAGCTGCAAAAGATGAACGGTTATTTCTTTGTATCATGGCAATGTTTTTCTGGAACAGGGATAGTATGACATCATCTGATCTTGACGATCTATGCCACTCATGAATTCA
Source organism: Platerodrilus igneus (assembly GCA_036346225.1). Classification (NCBI taxonomy): domain Eukaryota; kingdom Metazoa; phylum Arthropoda; class Insecta; order Coleoptera; family Lycidae; genus Platerodrilus; species Platerodrilus igneus. The sequence goes on from JARFIW010000791.1 coordinate 14,434,866, forward strand.
TTATATTTCAAAATTGGGAGAGGCTTTATATGTTCTTGATTCCTTTTATTTTTGAAGGTCATCATTTCATTAGGAAACTCAGTACTGATGTAAAATATATTTATTTTGTCTCTCTATTTGACGATCATTACACCATTTTTGTATTTACATACTGATGCCCATTTTTCAGTTTAGCTTCTATGACTTCTTTGGAATTTCTTTGACGGTCAGGTCGTAATTTTCCAGAACAAAAAGTCTGTTTTTCTTTGGCCAGTTGGAAACTGTTATAAAAGTTATCTAAATAGAAAGTGTCCACAATCGAATCTGTCGTTCATCAGGTGATTTACAACTTCCAAGGTATGGCCCTTTCCTCCAATTTCATCTAAAGCACCTGTATAAACATTGACATTCAAAACTATGCCGTTTGGAGTTGCCGACGCATACAATTTTACACCGTATTTATGGCGTTTGTTTCTGATGTATTACCAAAACAGCAACCGCCCACGCCATAGAACCATGGATACATCTAAGGATAATTTCTTACCTGTTTGAAAAATTGACAACATTTTAGAATTAAAATAAATTATAACGGGTTTTATTTTATATAAACGAACACTGTTCTCAGTTCCAAGTTCAGGATTAGGAGCAAAATTTAAACAACGTAAAATTAGTAGAAAGCTATCCCTTCCTATATAATCCGAAAAATATTTCAATCCAAAGGTGTGTCCTTTTTTCAATAATCATTTATTCTGTTTAGATGTATAGTGTCCATATGAAACAATAAACCGATAAATATGCGTAAGTCTGCCACTGTCACTTCTTTCCACTTCGTAATTCTAGATTTAAATCACAACTAAATAAAAACAATTCTTCCGAAAATCTTTTTCTTTGATCAACTACCAGTTGTAAAAAGTTCTAAAAAGTTGTAAAAACTTTTCATTTAAATAAAAGAAATCTATAGGACTTCCCATTTCTCGAGTAGGCACAAGCAAATTTTGTGTGTAAAGGGAAATGTTTGCATTGAGACTGTATCTTGCCACCTCTCTAGCGGCGCTGCTGAAACCGATGTATCATCATCGACATCATAGTCTTCCTCATCTGAAATAAAATAAAAGAATATTTGTTTCATTACATAATCGCAAAAATACACAATATACAATACCCACACTATACACACAGTCAATAGTTACACACCTGTACCATTTTCAGAATCACGATCGTTGTCCAACGGACTATCGAAATCACCATCTTCATTATCGTTATAATCAAAATCACTGTCACTATGCTCTAGTAACGCATATAATTCATCATCTGTTAATTTATTCTTATTTCTAATTGTATTTTTAGGTTTTTTATCATTAGAAGGCTCTGGTTCACTATCTGCCATGATGAACAATATTTAAATACGGATAAGCTGACTTCTAATCGAAAAAATCGTAAACTGTAAAAAACGCGTAGTTTTGTTATCTTCTAGCCATGTGCGTCTCTAATAACAACGTTCTAATAGCAAGACTAACACTGCACTGATGCATTATATCCATATATACTAGAAACGCGGATCAGCGTCAGGCGGACTAGCGTAATGGGTGTGTAGACGCGAATACGCATGAGGAGCAATGAACGTGTAAAGAAGCCAGTGCTTCAACCTGTGTTTTTCGCGCAAAACTTCAAGATTCTGATATCCCATGTCCCTTCAAAGAACTTGGTCTGAGGTAGTTTGTTCTGTTACACGAAAATGAGCTGCTGATGTCACACGCGTCTCGGGACACAATTATTTTTGGCTGCTTCAAGGTCATGTTTGACGTATAAATGTTAACCTTTGCACCCTTCACGAATAATTTCCTCTTCCATATACTTATTAACAAAACTTATTATCTAATCCTAATTCTATCAAAGTTAAAACAAATAAAAATGAAATTCAAAACCTATATGGCGCGGTGCGGTGATGTTTTATAATTATAATATTTATGCGAAAAGTATATGTTTTATTTTACAAATCTATAAAATATAAGTGGAAGAGGCGTTTTAGCAGTTAGATTCCGTTACCGTTCAAATTAGAAGATACTATCATAGACAGTTCAGTTTAAACGGATAATTTAAATATGAGTTTAAACTGAAATGTCAAAGTTGACCTTGAAACAACCAAAAATAATTGTGTGCCGGGACACGTGTGCTGATGTCAATAAATTTGATGACTTAGCCTAGCTAAAATCTTGCACCACTGCAGTGTGGTTCAATCAGGGTAACTATCTACATTGCTATTAAGGGCGAGTGGTTTATTCTGTTAATGAATTCGTTATAGAATTTATGAAAAACCGGTTGTATTAAAAAACTTCCCCTAAAAGCTTGAGCAGTCAATACACTCGGTAACTGAACTAGAAATAGAAATTCCATCATTTCAGTGTATTGGGTTCCCGATGTCTCGATTATAATAGGGCTTACTCAGGTCCCACACATGCGAAATTGAATTGAATATGCAGTGACACGGGGGAAGTTTCTGTACTTTATGTCCGCGGTGTTAGGTCATACATCTTACTTCAAAAACTTTTGGTGGTTTTTGCCTATTAGTTTAAAAAATTACTGATAGGCTACAAAATACATTATTTCGTAATTCTATTAGACATCTCATGGATTACGTTTTTGTCATATAAATCCAATATGTTGTAAGACTGTACTCAATGAACGTTCCCTACCATAAAAGAGGTCATTGTGCTTCTGATTCTGCCAAAAAGTATTATCAGAAATATAATCATCCAAAATAATTACATGTCGTATTATAAATTTAACTTAGAAATGAGTACTTACCATTTTCAAACAACCTATTAATCACGTTTCGATTTTCACAAGTGGTAAATTCAGCTACGTTCGTGGCAGGCTTTGTGTGAACTCGCTTTTTTGATGTAAAAAGTTCATTTCTCGCAATTGTTTGGGATATCAACTTTACTTTGGCAATACTTAAGCACAAGGTAGCCGAAACTCTCTAATGATATGCAAAATAACTGGATTTTAAAGTAAACAAACAACTAAATTATCTCAAGAACCTCTATTGAAGGAATAAATCGTCCACCATTACCATTTTCTTGTTCAAAAAAAGTGATCAAGCTTAAGAAGGACTGCTTCAGTAAACGGACTACAGTATGACACTAATATGAGTTCTGAAAAAAACCGTTTGAAGCAAAAACCAGTCAAATATCAATGAACAAAAACAGAAAAACGCCAACTAAACAACGAATGACATAACTTAAACATTAAATGTCGACATTTAATATTCCGCTATAAAATTGTTGGCAACTTTGCACATTGCTAATATTTAAACAAACACTGTAACACAGATATTGTACACGGCCATTTAAATATAACCGGCCTGCTAGAAGAAAATATTCTCGAGTCGTGACGTCACAAATGGAGGGAAATGTCACGGCCATCTAAATATAACTTTAGATGGCCGTGGGAATGTTCTAATACTGCTGTTTTGAAGCGAGCGGCAGTTTGCGAGTCTATTAAGTTTATAATAACGTACGGTATCGAAAGTTTCCGTTTCATTCTTGTGGATATTTGTGATCTGTATTATACAAGTATATATGGTTTAAATTTAGAATTTCGAATCTGTTGGAAATTTTTGATTAAAAGACTAACGATAATGCCACGATCTTGCTGTGTGCCGAAATGCAATTCTAATTACATAGAAAAAAGTGCTTATGTGTCCGTGTTAAAATTCCTAAAGATGAGAAATTGGGCGAAAAATGGATGACATCAATTCCTCTGAAGGATTTTAAGGCAAGTGATCAATCGGTTGTCTGTACTAAACCCTTTGTGCTGAAGTTGGTAATTACCGAGGAACGTGCACAAAGAGCCGACGGGTCATGGTTGTGTGTAAAAAGAGAGCAACCGAAGCTAGCACCAGATGCATATCCGCGATTTTTCAAAAATTGTCTCCTTATCTTTCGTCACGGCTCCCAGCTAAGAGAAAGAAACTAGAAGACATGCGGTCTGATTTGGAATTACTGGACAAAAAGGAATTAGACGAGTGGAATCATAAAGACACTATTCTGTCGTATGAATACCTTTGTTCCAATGCTTCACACTATGTCCCAGGGGAATCTAGTTGGATAATTGTTCGATATGTATCTTCAATTTACTTTTGTATCATTGACACGACAGAGAGTCCACAGGTAAAAGTTGCAGTCAAAATTGTAAGCAATTTGATCTCTCAAACTTATTGTGACTCTAATAAAGTAGACCCTGTTGATTATGCAGGAATTGTTGGTGAATATGTTGATCGGTGGTTAAAGCTGGAAACTTTGTTAAGTTAGTACAAGAATGCGAAACGCAACGAACATTTCAAAATTAGCAGACTCTTCAGCTGTTAGAGAACCTGTGCGAGGAAACTGATGACAATGCTGCTAATGAGAAGATGGCTTTCTCACTACGGTGTGTGACTGAACAATTTAAACTGCGAACATTGGCTCGTAAGGCATGTAATTCCGAGCTGTTTTTATGAGCATACAAACTTTATTCTTTGCCTTGGAAGGCATATTCATTTGTTCGTAAAAGCGCAATGACTTTGCCAGGTGCGTCGTATCTTCGTCGTCTTACTTTATCCATGTCTTCAAACGACGGAGTTGGTATCGAGTTGCAAGTATCTTTAAGAAATAAGGGCAGGCACTTGGATGCACAGGAGAAAATTGTTTGCTTGTTGCTGGATGAAATCCACGTACAACCAAACTCTAGCTTCAAAGGGGGAAATATTTCTGGTTTTGCCAGGAATAGCCCATATGATGCAGGTACAACTATAAAGGCTTTCATGATTTGATCTATGATATCCACAAACCTGTAACAAATTTGAATGCAGCCTATTTATATGAATTGACATAGAAAGTGTTACGCTTGGTACTCAAAGCTGGTTGTCGAGTGGTTTGTTTGATTTCGGACAATAATCGAATAAATAGAAATATGTTGTTGAAGCAATTGGAAACACTTAAGGGACGCTATGTGTGATCCATTTCGATCTACCAATGACAGTCGTTTTAAAGTTTCGTGGTTGGAACATTAGGACACCATGAATTTGTCGTTGAGAAATAGGCAAGGCAAATTGTCAAATGAGACGCACTTTGCATTGACTTACACTCTGAAGCCTTTGTCAGTGTTATTGAATATTTACTGAACACAAAAAATTCACTTTGGTCTACCTGGACGCTTTCAGACTGATAATTCTCTCAGTATTGTCAGTTGTCAGGAGTCAATTATAAAATGTCCGTCAGACAAGTTATAGAACCTGATAAGAAACTGAAGCTCGTAAGACTTTTGCATTAGAAATCTACGAAATGTGGCACATTCTGTTTAAAAGGTTTTTCTGCTGAAATTGGAGAAACTAAGGCTACTGTATGTAGCATATCTTTACCATTTCAAACCATTTTGGATGACTGCTCTACTGTTACAGTAACTGAGAAAGCTTTCACCAGTGTATTTTTTATTGCTGGTTACATGGCACATAAATTAGTCTCAGGATTGTCTTGTCATATTTGTAAACAAGAATTATGTTTTAACCATGAATTAATTTGTGAAACTGGCGGCCTCCCTAAAGAAGCCTTCTCATTAACAACAATTTTGAGCAGAGGTGGTTTGAAGTGACCGTAGAAGTTTTTAATTGATATTGTTGCTAAAGTGTATGATGTTTTTACCTGACCTAATTCATGTAATTAAGAACAATATTTTCTTGCAGTCAGCAATCAGAGGGATATTTTAGTTACCATTACTTTACAATTTATTAGTCATCCTGATTTTTGTTGTGAATGTGGAACTTCAATTTTGAAATTTGTTGGCAAAAGTGTTATCATAGCAGCAAGTGTTATATTAAATAATTACACATAGTTGCTGAATGACAGTAGATCAGCATCAAAATCTACAAAGAAGCTTAAGAAATTAAGCGCACCAACGGGAAAATAATTTACTACTAATACGAGGGACATTATTTGTGTATTGGGAACTGGCAACACTGGTATTGCCAAGTAAAATCTGAAATTCCCATCGTAAAGTTTGAGATTTTTGAGGATATAGGTACTCAGAACGTTTTGACGTGCGAGCACTATTTGTGTTTTTTGCAGTGTTTAAAATTTCATCTCAGTCAAAATATGGAATTAACTCGCGAAAATTTTCCAGCTATGATTTATTATGACCTTCGACGTGGTCTAATCAAAGAACAATGCATCAATCAACTGAATTCAACTTTTGGTGATTAAGCGCCATCCACAGCCACTGCATATCGCTGGTACACTGAATTTAAACGTGGACACAGTTTGCTCATGGACGAGTCAAAGAAGATCGTTCAAAATCGGTCGTTCTGCCGGAAAATATCGATGCTGTGCGAAAACTAATTGAAAAAGATCGTCATGTGTCATATCAAGAAATTCAAAGATGTTTAAGCATTAGTATGATCAGCACACAAAAGATTTTACACGAACATTTGTGTGTTTGGAAGCTGTGTGCGCGTTGGATTCCACATTTGTTGACAGATGCTTAAAAAAATGTTCGTGTGGATTGGTGTCGTAAAATAATTTCAAAATACAACTGCGGTGCATCCAAAGCTGTATACAACATGATCACAGGTGACGAGTCGTGATTTTATGCGCATGAACTACAAAGAAAATGCCAGTCGGCAGTTTGGGTTTTTTAATGTGAAGCAAAGCCAACAATAGTTGTTTGTTCTCGAACCATTAAAATGCAAATGGTGGCGTTTTTCTTTACAAAAACCGGTCCTATGGCAACTGTGGCTCTCGAAAATCAAAAAACCGTTAATTCAGCGTGGTATCCGACCATTTGTTTGCGTGAAGTCTTCGGTAAATTGAGAAAAACCAACCCAAAACGATGAATCATATTGCATCATGACAATGCAAGCTCACACACATCACATGAAACAAACGAGTATTTGGACACACAAAATATCGAATTGATGGATCATCCGCCTAACAGGCCCGACATGGCACCCAATGACTTCTTCTTGTTTCCAATAATTAAAGATAAACTGCGTGGACAACGATTTTCATCGCTCAAAGAAGCGGTTGAGGCCTACAAAACGCATGTTTTAAAGCTACCATCTTCTGACTTGACAAAGTGTGCTACGTACCTAGACGTAGCCAGAAAAAAGTAAACACCAGGCTAACTACCAACCGCGGAGAGTAACGGGATTCGCCTACATACCAAACAGAAACAAAAAAACACATCACCCACGACTATCTATCAACAATGAAAATAAATTAAAGTTTCTCGATTCACAGGCACAAATAAAGGTATTAAATTTAAGTTATACTTTAAAGAACAAATTTTATAAAGGATTCACGAAGTGCGCATTTCGTAGCTAACAAGTAATAAAAATCAGTAAAAAAAGTAACGCTTAGGTTTTCTCAATAGCACGTATGTTAAATTAAAGTATTTAATGTAGACCAAGGTGTAGTAAGAATTAAAGAAATATAACCAGAAGCACTAGAGAAGCTAGCTTCTAAACATGAATGGTGAACTGGTTTCACAACATCAACCGGCGATAAACAAGGATCCTCGATGTACGTAAAAGAAAACAAGTCACATACGTCGGGATGCGTATCTCGAAAGCAGCCGGGGATGAGACAGCACAGCAATGCCATGGTCCTCAGGTTCATTCACCTTGCCATCGTAATTACAGCAGTGATCCAAGGACAAGAGGCAGCTGGTTCACGGCAACGAACAGGTGGGTTTACACAAGGAAAGAACCCATTAGGTCTCCAGCTAAAAAAAGCGAATACACCCAAGACACCTCCTAGTTGTTGAATAAAAAAACGTGCACCGCTTTGGAAATACGGTGACGAATAAATGTAGAATATATTTCGACGTACAAGCTGTAGAATCGCAATCGTTCAACTAACACAAATTCGAACTGCAAACCCTTGCTCATCGCTGCGCGATTGAAACTGGAAAACCCGGGTTTTATGGGGTAGTGCGCGACCTTATTTCGACAAGTCTATACATCGAAACAATAGAGAAAGCCATTATACGCAATTGTATTGTATACCAAAATAACAGGTACCTAAAACCGGAGATAAACTATTTAATTGTAGCATAAAATTGTCGTTTCGAAATAAATAAGTCCAAAATAAAAATGTGTAGCAAGCGTACTTATTATAAACAGGATGTTGTCGAAGGATTTAAGAGATTACCGGATACCTAACACAAGGCATAGACTATTTGATTTATCGAGTAAATTCTTGCTTTAAACGCAAAAAGGATTTGAGATGAGGAATTTTTTCGAGAGCGTGTTTATGATTAATTAATTTAAAAATAAACGTAACAGCTGCTTTGAAGGGTGGTTCAATTGCATGCAAAAGCATGTAGATCTTAAAGACGTCGCGAATGACGAAGTCTATTTGGAAATTACTAGAACTATATAAGCGGCATTTGTACAAGGATTAAGTGTATAAACTTAACATGGACACATTTAGTTATTACAGGTTGAATATGTGACGTCAGGGAAAGTGACGCACTGGAGTTGGTTGGTATAGGGAGGTGTGCTGGGAAGTTCGCTTGAATTGCTACTCTTTGTTTTGTGTAATTAAGTTTGAATTCTAGTATTGATAATATGAAAAAGTGTAGCGTTATAGCTAACCTCTACTTATACGGATTTATTGTAAATTCGTTAGAAAGAATAAACCCTAATTTAATAGAAATTTTTTTACCTTTGTGATTCTTCGTGTATTATTGCAACGTATTACTGCATTCGCTCAAATTACTCAAAACAGACTTATTGGTATTAAGCTCTTTATTTTATTTATAAATTAAAATATCTTAGAAGAAAAATACTGTTTGGTGTTTGCATTATGCTCAGAGTGGTAACCTCTTATAAGAAGGGCGTTTAATGGCTTCGAACTGTAATGCGCTATAAAGCTTTAAATCTTCTAGAATAAAATTATATATACGTACTTTGCATGTTCTTCCAAATTGTAAAGAATTTATTTCCGTTTTCAAACTGCTACAAATAAAATGGTATGTATAATACTATCAGTAATCTGATATTTGATTTATGCTTTCACCATTTTTCATGTCAGTCGCTCGCGTTACACTACAAAAGCATTCTTCCAAAAAGTCGGCGAAACTTTTTTTTGCACTTTCTTTATAATATCCAGAACCTACTACCTCTTATGAGAAATCTAATCGAAATTTTAAATCGATTATTGCTTTTAATAATAACCTAGCAAACACGTGTTAAACTAGAAATTTATTTTTGTTGTTAAGGCATCCGTATATTACGTGATACAAATAATGAAAAGAGCAAAAAATTTAGCTTATCGCTAGAATACCGTACACGAACTTTTGGACAATTTATTGGCCAAGCAACTTCTGTAAATTAATGGATCCCCAACCTTTCTTAGCTGAGATAAAAGAGCAAGAATGAAGTTTTCTTTTAATAAAGACCCTTAATTATGTGAGATATTATCAAGAATTTTTTAAAAATGGAAATTTAAATGATCTATACAATTTAAAAGTACCTTGAAATGAAAACTACTTTGTGTTTTGAGCCTACAGGTATGGACAAGGGTCGCACCGACCCTCGGCAGCGCCTATGTGGTAAATTTATGAAAATTTCTTCCTATTTCCTAGATAAAGAATGTACAAAATAACAGTGCATTTTTTGAACGCTTTATAAACAAGATATATCCTGTCTATAGCGTTCTTACTATATGGGATAGAGTTTCACTTACCATTTGTCGATTTATTGCATTTTTCAGCAGCTAATTTGTCAATTAGCATTAATTTTGAACTTTTCTAGTAAAATATTTACATTTTCTTTATTTGTAGGCTGCAGTTAATTAAAGTTTTGTGCATTTAGCATATGGGCATGCATATGTATTACAAAATAGCTATCTATGTACCAAATGTGTTATTGAGATCAATACTTATAGCGCTAGTGCGTTATTTATTGAAATATTAGGTCGTGGAAATGTAAAAACGTGGGCATAGAATGACCGTTTGCGCAGACACAACGACATTAAACTCAAAAACCGTGTAGTTTATACGCAATGCCACGTGTGAACGCGAGATCGTGCAATTGCGCTGGGATGTCGAAGTCTATAAAATCTTTAGGTAGTAATAAGAAGGGATCAGTTCGGATATGATCATCAGACACCTGCCAGCAACCTCTCAAAATTTGATCGCGCTGCGATCAACAGGTACGTCAAAGCACGTTACGATATCTCAAATATCAAAACTGTCAGTGTTTGTACATGACCTCGAAAGTGATTAACACGGATACCAGACATCGGTTTCGTATGGAAAGTGACCACTGTTGGGGAGGTTTTATCAAACACAATGAACTAGAATTTTATGTGTGAGGAGTTTTGCCCATGAAGTGGATAGAGTTCTGAATGAATGAAATCACTACAATTGTAAGTTAATTGAATTATAATCATCACAAGTTGTTTGTTGTCTATAAGGATTAAAATTGTTTGTTTATATCCATACCTGTGTGGAGTTTCTCCTTCAAAGAACTATTAATGTTTGTGCACGCTTCTGTACATGTAGAGTGTATCACCTATTTGTTTACACAAACGCTCGTTAGGTTGGAACGAAGTTAGCATCTAAAGATTACATTGACTAAATTTCGACGAAGCTGTGTTATTGATACCCTTAAGTTTCCTAGCTAAACACGGATTTGGCCAAATTAGTGTGGAATATAATTCTTGATTGTTTGTGTTGCTGCTATATACTGTCTTTAAAACATATAGGTTAGATATATAAGGAATCGAGTCTTTCTCATTTTTTTATTTTAAAACTTCTAGGAGATAAAAAGTTGTAATCGAGGCACCATCCACCTATAGCAGCACTAAGAACCGTTCAAATATGTACTCGATGCATCCGATTGGACTTATTTGAATTTGAGGTTTTATTCAGGTGAGTTGGTGAACAAACGAAATATGTAACCAAGGAGTGCAACAAACCTTTAAAGGAAGTATGATATCCAGTAGAGCAGTCATAATTTGCATACCCCTAAAAATGTTGCATTTGCATTCATATAACCCATCCCGCACCTCTGTAAGCCAGTTCTTGTAGAGTAAAATTAATTCGAAAAAGTAACGTCAATTCGGACAGATAAAATCGTCCGATGGGGTTAACCATCCAGTAACAGAAGTAGTGTATACATAATTTTATATTTTACTTTACACACAAAGTAAAAAATAGAAAGTGATATTATTTGTATTTTAGAATTTATCTTGGATTTTGCTATAGAACTACACACTCGTATCATGTTGTCCATGAAAACAATAAACCATAGAGTAACCTTTAGAGTGTTATCTTAATAGGAAAATTTGTCCAGACGCTATAAAAATCTATCTCACTTCATTATATAGATTGAAGGTTGATACTATCTTTATCCATTAATATGTAAAGTGTATTAAGAGGGCGCAAAACGCAATCATAAATTTTACAGATTTCAAGACGATTTCTAGCGCGCAACTGTCAGGTTGACAGCTATCGGTGTTTAGAAAGTTAAACCAGCTTATAAACAAAATTGTTCCTGCTGTTTATTACGTTTCTTTGTATATATTTAATGTTTATGTTAATTTTTGCGTTTATGTTTATGTTATCGTTTCGTTTATATATATATATATATATATATATATATATATATATATATATTCTTTAATATAGTTTGTTGTATTGAACTACATAACAGCGTCTTAATATTTTTGCTAGAAAAGTGCGTTTAAATTTAACTGCAATTTGTAAAATTGGTTCTGTACTCGACACAAACGTTCACATCAACATGCAAAGAAAAATTCCACAGAGCTAGCACGTAAATTAAAAAAATTCCAGCATTTGTGATTTAAACATTGATTCATTTCTGTGTGTAAATTATGCTCTTTTATTAGTTATCTATGACGCTATAGCTAAAATACATTAAGAAACGTAAGGGAGTGACCGTTTCTAAGCGTGTAATCTATATTATAAAATGTAGAATTATGTTTTGCAAATTGTGTCTTTTAAAAAATAGTTTGCAGTAAAATATAAATGAAGACGCCGTAAAATTATTTTTTATTAAGTTTATTCAACGCTAGAGTTAACCATTTGTAGTGTTAAAATTGACAGAGTAAAGTTGAAAACAACAAATTGTGGAAACGTTAGAGACAACTCGAGACCAAATCACCACATGTAAAATTAAAAAAATTAATATAAAATGGAAATTAAAATTTTACATTGCATGGTGATTTGGTCTTGAGTTGTATTTGAAGTTTCAAATAAATTTTTTCCTACAGCTTATTTAAAATTCCCGCCAAATTTCGCGCCTAATAATTTGAATTAAAGCGTTTCCCGTCATTTCCTCCCACCAACATTTGTGACGCCACCTCAGTACACTTTGAAACTGTGTAAGAAAGATGAAAGTATATAAGAATTGATATCTCTGTCTCTCTTGCAGCAGATAAAAAATTAGCATTGAGTTGACTCTCTGAAGGTTACTCTATGCAATAAACAATTTTGACGTTTAGATATTCGTAACTTTTACTTAATACCGCGATAAATAGTCAAGATTTGCTGAAATTAATTCAAAAATGTCCTCGAGAAGCTACTGCAACTTTGCTATTTTGTATATCCCAACAGGTGTACGAGAAGGATTAATGAAGGAGCATAACGAATCCATAATGCCCCGTTTGTTATGGATATGTTTACTAGGTCGTATCCTAGACGTTATAGCTAAATTAGAACGAAGTTAACTAAACATAATATTGTGAAACTTTATTTTGCATCATTAAGTCGAGGTTTTACATTTCAGAGAATGAAATTTGCAGACTAAAAAAGAAACAAAATCAGAACGAATGGCTGTAATGTAGAGGATTGTTAGGACTTTATCGCAATCAATGCTAATCCTGAGATATACGCCTCTTTTATTATTGATGTCCTACAAAAACATTTATTTTTATTATCTTTATCCTTTTCGAAAATCCTCCGTTATTATTTGACAAAAGCGCCTGAAAAACTTTTGCCATACACTACGTGTTAAATTTCAAATCACAGCTTTTAGTACAGGCCGTATTAAATTTCCACGTAACTAAAAGCCAGTAGTTGTGCCTACAATGTGAATAGCACTTATGGTAGATACACTGAGTACTTAACCCATTGTGGGAAAATAAAATATGTTACACTAATGTTATACTTGTGTTTATTTATTTCACACAGCTTAATTTTGGATGAAACTAAATTAATGTGTACTGTAAGATCTTTCATATATGAAGTCCTATCAAATGATGTAATTAAATGCCTTCGTAAATGTTTAAAACAGACAAGTCTTTTGCTGAAAAATTTATTACTGGCAGAATTTGCTCGGATTGACAACGATAGATGTTTACGGGATGCTGCTGGATTAACTTTTTATGATCTCTAATCACATAATTTTCTCCCAAATTAACACATAAAGTTTGAAATCAATCCCACTAAGTTCACATTGAGCGTCATAGTTTTTACATTGATGAATAATTTTCTATTTCTATTTCCAATTACCTGTTATATACAGTTATTTACATTAGACCTACAATTCGCACGCATAATTCTGTATTTCTAATTGACTTTCTCTCAATTACTTAACGTTTACTACATTCACATACTCCAAATTTAAAAATCAATTTTTCCAAATTAAAATCAGTCTCCCTCAATTCTATCTTTTTATCGTTTGAAATTTTCCATTATTTTTCTCTACTTATTCATTCTCTCATACTAATACAACGTTTTATCAGATACCAAGTTCCATTTCAATAAAATACTTTTGAGACACCAAATTTACAAAATAGTACATAACACCCACGCTAAATATAAAATAATAATTATATATTGCATAGAAGGTTTAATACGTGGTCCCAAATTACACTGCATAGCCCCTATTAAAACTACCGTGCCCATAGAGACATCTTGTAAACTGGCAAACACATCCACCTACCATAAATCATTTATATCTGGTCTGTAAAATGACTTCTTCAAACTCTCTTATTGGCTAATCTCGGCAAGATGCTATCTTTAGACGTTGGACAATGATAATATTTACTGTCACGTTGATTTATCCTTTTCACATTCAAACATAATTCCATGCTACCATCGCTTTTCCTTACTATAATTAAATGATTCACAAAATACATACGAAATTTCTCACTGATACCCTCATTTAAATCTTTCTCGCCTTCATTCAATATTTCCTGAATCTTATCTGCCTTATATTCGTAACCAGTAAGAATTCCCAAATCTTCATTTTCCAACTCCCTATATTCCAATTCTGTATATTTATTCAATGATGACTCTACTTCATTCTTTACTTCACCTGGATTCTCAATAATCTTTACTTCTACCACTTTTACTTCATCCTCTACTTCTAACTCATACTGGTTCAAATTAACACGGTCCTTCTCGACGCCAACATTTATTTCATCATCCCATTTAATATATTTATTTCGTCTCAAATAATCATCTTATTCCCTATGTCTATTCGAAACTTCAACTTATCTCGTAAATTCATGCCAAAAATGGTATACATTCTTAATCCAGGTACAATCATAAATTTACGCTCAAACTTCGTATTCACTAACTCACATTTCAAAATCATCATACTACTTATACTTGCGAACTTTCTGTTGTTCCGTACTACCAAGTTACGTTTCCTTACGGGAATCAATTCATTATTTAACCGTTGAATATTATCTTTAATTAAATTTTTCGAAATCAGCAATGCTTCAGCTCCTGTATCATCTTTAATTATTTTATCATCTACATTTTAATTTATAATTGGTAATAAGTTTTTACTAAAATTATCTTCACCTTTTAAACCAAATTTTATAAACTCGCATTGACGTTTATATTGATTAATTTTGACGAGTGTGCTTGGTCCGTCTCATATTGAAAATCCTGTCTTGCTGTCGAAGGTTCCGGGCAATCTATTGTTTATACATACCTTCTATTTTTTCTTTTATTGCATTATGTCATTGTGAATTTTTATTACTATTGTTTTTTCTGTTAATATTACTATTTTTTACAGTTCTCGTTTCATTATTCCTTTCCACATCTCCACTAGTTGTGTTACTTTGGTTCCAATTTGCCCTATTAGAATTACCCCTCCCAAAATTCCTACCCTTAAAACGTTCAGGTCAGTAGTACAAAACAACCGAGTCTGTATAGATTTTTTCTCCCATTTAAATAACATTGTCATCTTAAATTTGACTCCCATATAAATAACTCTGTCATCTTAAATTATCAGGACTTAATAGCCTTTTTGCCTCCGGCATAGACCATGTTCTCAGTAACTCTGATCTGGACCACTGGACTTCAACATTCTTCTGCTGGACCATTATGTCGTCACAAGGTGACCGCCCATTTTTCTTACGTCACAACTGCCATCCGCTATTTTTCTACGTCACTCCACCATTTTTCCTTCCACCGTTTTTTCTTACGTCAATCCGTCATTTTTTTTCTTGACCACCCTGTATATATCCAATTTGATCCACCCTGTAAATATAACAACATTACTGCTATCAATCGAAATAAAGTTGACCCAAGCAAGAATCCAACGAAGTACTTAAAACTGTTATTCTATGTAAATATGTGGAAACATCCGTTAAACCCACTCAGCCGTCGAGCTACCACCATTATAGTGTTTTACTTGTGATTCTGATGACGGACGAATAATAGTAATTGTTACAATTTTTTTATATTGAATCGATCAATGTGTTATTTTTATAAGATCTCATCTCAATGGTGCTTATTACCTAGAAGTCATTTACTTTTAAATAAAATTTGGTTTGCAAACAGAAATAAAATAACTATATTAAATTATGTTTGTTATTCTAATTTAATGCACCATAATAATAATAACTAGTACTTATTACCATAATAAAATCTATACGCCATTTACTTTCACATAAAATTTTATTGCACTCGAGATTCTGCTTTGCATTATTTGATTTACATGATACATATCCTTTTAGCAATAACATTTTTATTACCAGTATGATCATAGTCCATTTACTTAACTATCGCTTATAGGATGAGGTACTTTCAGTGTAAGAAATAATTTGCACACGCCGCAAGTTTTTTGGAAAAAAGACTGTATTTAATAAATAATCCTACTGAACTAACATAGCTTTTGACAAGTACTATAAAATTAATTTTACGAAATTTTTTCGTGTCGAAAATTATAATCTAAACAGCATTGCGCAGTTTTTTGAGATAAATATCGCGTTACTTATCAAACTACTATAGTTTTTTCCAGCTACATGAATCTGTTAGAATTTTTCAAATCAGACTGCCGCCAGAGAAGATACCCCTACTTTTTAGTTATTTTTTGTCAAACTAGATGCAAATTAATCCTACTATACTAATACTTGCTCAAAGCAATTCACTTTTAAATCTAAATAATAAACTTTTTTAGTTCAAAAGATGGTTCGCTCATAGTGAAACATTATCTACTACAGACTAATTTTGTTAATAATGTAGATACAATTAACCAGTGATTATATAGAAACCACAATTTGTTATTTCTCGTCGTTTTAAATTAGCTGCACCGAAGACACCGCATACTGTTTAACATCCGAAACATAACAGCAACCATCCAAGCGTTTTTTATTTAGATTTAACTCAATAAAATTAATAAAGACTAAAACACAAACAATATTTATTAATATCCTAGATTGTGGAAATTTTCGTATATCAAGCCATGCATTTGCTTAAATCAAAGTTAATATATTTTTTGAATATTAGGACTTTGAAGGTATTTTTAAAGCATCCTTAACAGCTCAGCAAGAAATATAATACTCGCTTACTAAATGACGTTTAACTTACTAAAAGTAAATTTGAGAGTATTCTTAAAATGCCAACAGCTCAACATGACAATTAGCTTCAGCCGCCTAAGGCGTTGCTAAATAATTTAGCTGAATGGAAAACCATTTCTCTGCTTTCTCTATGTGCATAAATAATGGAGAAAATAATAAATTACGCGAATGTCAAAAACAATTACTTATACTACTACCATAAAGATTAGAGATTTTTATGCACGAAAAGATCAGTTCTAATAATTAAAAATACTTCTGCATTCGAATTACGTATGTTTAAATTATGCAAAATATAAAAGCTATACGTGTTTTAATAATTTATATGAAAATCTAGAATAATTTTACTTTGAATTTCAGTAAATACTTTTAGAAAACTCAATTCCTCCATTTCGTTTGAGAAAAAAATCAGTGCATCCTTGTAGGGGTGTTATAGCTTTTCCATACATACTTTTATACTACGGTCAAATTTTTTGCATAAACTGCATGTACAGTCCTCTCCAACGGCGAACATAACACCATAGATGGACCACCGCTCACACACCATTTTCTATTTAAACAGGCAAAGTTTAAAATTTGCAATAATTTTTTCAAACCCTTTAAGCACGTTTAGCCCTTTTAAATTTGTAAATACACAGGGACAATATTTATTAGTATAAAATATTTAGAGCTTTTACTATATGAGTTCTGGTTTATTGTCCTCGAAATAGTGCTATCTGACTGCTACCGTTTTGTCCTGTTAAAGGTTGTGGTACATCTCCATTTATACAATCGCGAATTAATTTTTAAGTAGTATAGCAGGAAGTATTCTTTTTAATATAGTCCAAACTCGGTTTGTGTATTCATGCGCAAACTTGATACAACGCGGAAAGACATCATCCCGATTATGTTTTTCTTTACAGCTAACAAAGCTACCACAATAAATGACTTACAGTGTAAAATTTTTTCGGTGCAATAACTTACAGACTGCGAAGGCATGGGATAAGAATAATCGCGTCTAAAATATGATCAAAATACATGAAATCTCGCATTCTTCAAGTGATCTAATGTAAGCTCGTTAGGAATAAATGTATAACATTGACATACCCATCGACTGCGTAACAAGTGGGAAAGGGAATAAAACCTAGACGGTGGACGGAAACAAAGAATTTATCACTAGCAACCCGGTTACCAGAACATATGAAAGAAAATCCATAAGACGTCGAGGAAAACTCTTGGGTTATAAGATTAGTCAAGGGAAATTAAACGTGATGATACATTCGAATTAAATCGACAATGACTCACTAGCAAAGGCAGAAATTTGAACAGATTTGTTCCAAACCAACGTAAGTTGGAAATTAATTACTTGCCGCAAATTGAACTCAAGAGTGGATCAATGAAAACTTTTATATAGCCTAGCGTTTAAGCTAAAAGTTTTATTTACTAATTATGTATCTTTTTTTATTAATAAGCTTATTAAGATAAACATTTATAAATTACATAATATAATGTTATAAGAACGAATTGAAATTTAAATAGAACATTTGGCGATTTAGCAAAATAAATGTTGTTGGGTATATTAATCCTACCATTGACCAAAGATTATTTTATTTTAGGAAGTATCTGTGGAAATATATGTAATGTAGAAGTTGTTTGTACCTATTTACAGGGAAATGTTATGACTATTGTGGTAAAGTAGAATTATGTGTAACGGTCAGACGAAGGTGTTTGCTTCATTTGTTTAGAATATAGATTGGTTGTAAAAGAATTCAGTTCCACCAAGATACCGACATCCTCAGGACCCACTAGGAGAACTCGTATCTCAAAGGATCGTACCCAAAACCTGACGAGCTGGCGCCCATTGATTTAAGACGGTACCAAAACCCTTTGAGGGTAAGTATTAGTAGTAACGTATCTTGGTAATTTTAACTTCTCCGTTACTTTTTACAATTTATCAATTTGTGAGTATATGAACCCACTGCTATAGTACTGTAGTTAGTCGGTGAATTTTTAATTTGTTATGGGATTTCAGCCCATTTACGGCATTTAAAAATTTAATAGTTAAACGATTTTTTCAACCGTAACCAATGACCTTTATTAAATTTCAGTAGTTTTAAACCTTTGACTACTCAAGAAATGGTTCAAGGAACTGCCGATGGTGGCAAACTTGTAGTAGTAATTAGTTTGTCGTGTATATTTATTACCGGTTCAACTGGTAACCACTCTAGCGTATTCGTACATGTTGATAGCATTATTGTGACATACATTTTGTAATGCAAATTTAATTTTTATTGCGAGTTGTACTATACGATGCATTAAAATGCGTAAGCATCGCATTTAGGGTTAATCATACAAAATTCCTTTTATTGATTTTTATATGTTTCTTCTTAACTTAACTAGTTATTTTATAGAAGTTATTTCAATTGAGTTTAGCTATGACAGATAAAAGTAAAGGATATCTTTTCGTAAAAATTTCAATTTTTTTGTCTGAAAACTTTGAACGATGTTGCTGCGTAAAATCTAATGCTTTCACTACTTTTGAGCTTTTCTTTTATTTGTCTATAATTTTGCGTCTTAGTTTGGTAATAAATATTCGCTTTTAAGCGTTCTTTTTTAATAGTGCACAATTTACGATTAACAATTACATTAGGTTAATGCTTGATCTGTAAAAAATTTACACTTTTCTGCAAAAAGTTGGAAATCTGACATATTTCTAGTAACTACAGTTAACGCGTATTGAAAACAGATTCATTTAAATTTCCTAACTCTGATGAAAGCCATACAATTGGTTTCGCATTACAGGGCAATTGCCAAACCCATAAAAGTACAAAATAACAAAATGCAATTTTTGAACGCTTTATAAACAAGATATATTACGGTCTATAGCGTTCTTACTATATCGAGTTCTAGAGTTTTATTTACCTGTTACTTTTAAACCATTGGTTGATTTATTGCATTTTTCAGCAGCTAGTTGGTCAATTGGCATTAATCTTAAATTTCTCTGGTAAAATATTTACATTTTCTTTATTTATAGGTTGCAGTTAATTAAAGTTTTGTGCTTTTAGCATATGGACACGCATATGTATTATAATACAGCTATCTATGTATTAAGTGTGTTATTGAGATCAATTCTTGTAGCGCTAGTGCGTTATTTATTAAAATATTGCGTCGTAGAAAAAAGTGTATTAATTTCTATTAGTTAAATCAGCTTTTAGCACAAGAGCTGCCTGAAAGATGTAGACGCTTTGGCAGTTTACATTCAAAAACGTTGCGATTCGAATGTAATATCAAATTAGGAATAAAGAATTAAAATAATAAAGCATCTAGTTTATTATATACAAATACTAATAACGATCGAGACCTTACATTATTGGTATTAAATTACAGATGGACACCCAGTAAATAGCGGCCACATTATGGTTATTTGTATAAATATTCAGGGGTTCAAAAAACAGCAACTATGGAATCCGAGCGATCGACTCCAATAATCATATACTCATAAATCACAACCATAAAATATCTATTGGGAACGCAAACAAATGACGTGGCTTCGGCATCAAATGTAAAAACGTGTACATAAAAGACCGTATGCTCAGATAGAACTCGAAAATCATGCAGTTTAAACGCAATGCAACGTGTGAGCGAGAGATCGTGCAATGACGCTGGGATGTCGAAACCTATAAAATCTCTAGGTATAATAAGCGGACATTAGTTCCGATCTGATTATCAAACACCTGCCAGCAACCTCTGAAAACTCGATCAAGCCACGAGCAACAGGTATGACAAGGTACGTTACGAGATCTCCAATATCAAGACTGTCGGTGATTGTACAGGTTGTCGAAAGTCATTAACTTGGACACCAGACAACAGTCTCGTATGGAAAGTGACCACTGTTGGAGAGTTTTCATGAAACACAACGGGTTGGAATTTTATGTGTGAAAAGTTCTGTTCATAAAGTGGATGGAGTTTTGAAAGAATGAAGCCACTACAATTGTAAGTTAATTGAATTATAACCATTATAAATTGTATGTTGTGCCTAAAGATTGAAATTGTTTGTTAATATCCATACCTGTATGGAGCTTCTTCTTTAAAAAAACTATTAATGTTGGTGCGCGCTTCTGTACATTTAGAGCGAATTACATAGAATTTATTTACACAAAAGTTCGTTACGTTAGAACGAAGTTAGCCTCTAAAAATTGTGTTGACTAAATTTTGACAAAGCTTTGTTATTGATACCATTATGTTACGCAGCTAAACGCAGATTTGGCCAAACTAGTGTAGAATATAATTCTTGTTTGTTTGTGTTGCTGCTATATACTGTCTTTAAAATCCTGTGTGTTAATATAGGTTAGATATACGAGGGTTCGAGGTTTTCTCAATATTTTTATTTTAAAAATTCTAGGAGGTAAAAAGTTGTAATCGAGGCACCATCCACCTTTGGCAGCACTAAGAACCGCTGAAATAAGTACTCTATACACCCGATTTGGGGTTCTGTTGAAGTGGATTGATGCTCAAAAGCTTTATATAGCCAAGAAGTTCAACGAACTTTCAAAGTAAGCGTGTAGATGTCTAGTAGAAGAGTCATAATTTGCATACCCCTGAAAATGTTGCATTTCCGTTCATATAACCCATCCCGAACATTTGTGTGCTATACAATGCACTTTTTTACTGTAAGATCACTCAGCCCTTGTAGAGTAAAATTAATTTGAAAAGATTACGTTAATTCTGCACGTAACATACTACCAGAGGACGATTCATCCAGCCGGAAGACCTATGACTTGCGGGACAGATTAAAACATGCGATGAGATTAACCATCCCAAAACACAAGTGGTGTATACAAAATTTTATATTTTACTTTACACACAAAACAGAAAATGGAAAGTAATGTTATTTGTATTTTAGAATTTATCTTGAATTTTGTAGTACAATTGTATACTCGCATCATGTTTGTCCATGATGGCAATAAACAGTTTGACGTTTACATATTCGTGACTTGTATTAAATAGCGCGATGAATGATCAAGATTTGCTGAAATTAATTGGAAAAAGCCCTCAAAAAGCAACTGCGACTTTGCTATCTTATATATCTAAATAGGTGTATGAGAATGAATAATGTAAGAACATAACGAATCTATTAAGGCCCGATTGTTATGGATATGTCTATATGATCGTATCTTACGCGTTATGGCTAAATTAGAACTGATTGAACTTTATTTTGCATCATTAGGTTGAGGTTTCACATTTCAGAGAGAATTTGTTAGACTAAAAAAGAAACAAAATCAGAACGAAGCACTGAAATGTGGAGGATTTTTAGGACTTTACTGCAATAAAGACTAATCCTGAGATATACCTCTTTTATTATTGATGTCCTACAAAAACATTTATTTTTATTATCTTTATCCTTTTCGAAAATCCTCCGTTATTATTTGACAAAAGCGCATGAAAAACTTTTGCCATACACAACGTGTTAAATTTCAAATCACAGCTTAAAGTATAGGCCGTATTAAATGTCCGCGTAACTGAAAGCTGGTAACTACCAGCTACAATGTGAAAAGCACTTGTGGTAGATACACTCGGTACTTAACCCATTGTGGGAAAATAGAATGTGTAATACTAATGTTATACTTGTGTTTATTTATTTCAAACAGCTTAATTTTGAATGAAACTAAATTAATGTGTACTATAAGATCTTTCATATATGAAGTCCTATCAAATGATGTAACTGAATGTCTTCGTAAATGTTTAAAACAGTTTTTATATCAAATACGAGACAAATCTTTTGCTGAAAAGTTTAATACTGTCAGAATTTGCTCGGAGTTACAGCGTTAGATGTTTACAGGATGCTGCTAGATGACCTTTTTATTATCCCTAATCACATAGTTGTCCCCCAAACTAACACATAAAATTTGAAATCAATCCTACTAGGTTCACGTTGAGCGTCATAGTTTTTACATTGATGAATAATATTCTACTTATATTTTTAGTTACCTACTATATACAATTATTTACATTAAACCTACAATACCCACGCATAATTCTCAAATTCTAATTAACTTTCCTTCAACTACTTCAACTTGTACTACATTCACATACTCAAAATCATCAATTCTCCTAAATTAAGATCAGTCTCCCCAATTCCATCCTTTTATCATTTAAAATTTTCCATTATCTTTCTCTACTTATTCATTCTCGCATATCAATGCAAAGTTTTATCAGATACCAACTTCCATTTCAATAAAATTCTTTGATATAGACCAAATTTACAAAATATTATATAATTCCCTCACTAAATATAAAAATAATATTTATATATTGCATAAAAACTTTATTACGTGGTCCCGGATTACATAGCCCCTATTAATATCACCGTGCCAATAGACAAACCAAAAGGAACATATTTAAACACACATACCTACCGTAAATCCTTTATATCTCCTCTCTAAAATGAATTCTTCAAGACAATCTTCGAAAAAATTCTCCTATCACCTAATCTCGGCAAGATAGAGATACTATCTTTCGGCGTTAGACAATGATATTGTTTACTGTTACGTTGATTTATCCTTTTTACATTCAAACCTAACTTCATGCTACCATCGCTTTTTCTTACTATAATTAAATGATTCACAAAATACATACTAGATTTCTCACTGATACCCTCATTTAAAGCTTTCTCGCTTTCATTCAATTTTTCCTGAATCTTATCTGCCTTGTATTCCAATTCTGTATATTTATTCAATGATGACTCTACTTCATTCTTTACTTCATCTGGATTTTCAATAATCTTTACTTCTACTTCATTTACTTCTTCCTCTACTTCTTCTAACTCTTACTGATTCATATTAACAAGATCCTTTTCGACTTCAACATTTATTTCTCATCCCACTTAAGATATTTATTTCGCCTCTCATATACTCATCTTATTCCCTGCGTCTATTCAAAACTTCAACTTATCTATTAAATTAATGCCAAAAATGGCATACATTCTTAATCCAAGTACAATCATAAATTCACGCTCAAACTTGGTATTTCCTAACTCACATTTCAAAATCATCATACTATTTATACTTGTGAACTTTTTGTTGTTCCGTGCTACCAAGTTACGTTTCCTTGCGGGAATCAATTCATTATTAAACCGTTGAATATTATCTTTAATTAAATTTTTCGAAATCAGCAATGTTTCCAACTCCTGAATCATCTTATAAGTTCTTTAACTATTTTATCATCTACATTTATAATTGGTAATAAGTTTTTATTTAAATTATCTCCCCATTTTAAACCAAATCTTATAAACTCGCGTTGACGTTCATATTGATTAATTTTGATGAGTGTGCTTGGGCCGTCTCTTATTGAAAATCCTTTCTTGCTGTCGAAGGTTTAGGCCTACATATTGTTTCTGCATACCTTCTATTCTTTTCCCTTATTGCATTATGTCTTTGTGAATTTTTATTACTTTTGTTTTTTTGTTAATATTTCAACCTTTTGCACTTCTCGTCTCATTATTCCTTTTCATATCTCCACTAGTTGTGTTACTCTGGTTCCAATTTGTTTAATTAAAATTTTCCCTTCCAAAATTCCTACCCTTAAAACGTTCAGGTCAGTAGTACAAAACAACCAAGCCTTTATAGATGTTTTCTCCCATTTAAATAACATTGTCATCTTAAATTTGACACCTATATAAATAACACTGTCATCTTAAATTATCAGAACCTAATAGTTTTTCTTGAACTAGCAATTTTTTCCCTTCGGCATGCACCATGCTTTCAGCATCTCTAATATGGACCACTGGATTTCAACATTCTTCTGCTGGACCATCATTACGCCATTAGATGACTGCCCATTTTTCCTATGTCACAACCGCATCCGTTATTTTTTCTACGTCACTCCGCCTTTTTTTCTTCCGCTATTTTTTTCTTCGACAATTTTTTCTTACGTCACTTTACCATATTTTTTGACCATCTTGTATATATTTAATTTGATCCATCCTGTTTGTATAATGACATCACTGTTATCAATCGAAATAAAGTTGACTCACGCAGGAATCCAATGAAGTACTTAAAAACTGTTATTTTATGTAAATACGTGGAAACATCCGTTAAACACACTCAGACATCTAGCTAACATCTTTATAGTGTTTTACTTGTGATACTAATGCCGAATAATTGCAATAGTTACAAATTTTTTATATTGAATCAATCAATTTATTATTTTTATAAGATCTCATCTCAATGGTGCTAATTACCTATGAGTCATTTACTTTCAAATAAAATATGGTTTGCAAACAGAAATAAAATAACCGTATCGAATTATGTTCATTACTTTAATTTAATGCACCATATTATTAATCACTAGTACTTATTATCATAATAAAGTCTATACATCATTTACTTTCAAATAAAATTTTATTGCAGTCGAGATTCTGCTGTGGACTATTTAATTTACACGTTACATCTACTTTTCGCAATAACATTTTTATTACCAGTATGATAATAGTCCATTTATTTAACTATTACTTATAGGATGTGGCACTTTCAGTGTAAGAAATAATTTGCACACTCCTCTGCAAGATTTTGAGAACAGAGACTGTAATTAATATTCTTATTGAACCAGCATAGCTTTAGACAAGCACTATAATATTTTACGAAATTTTTTCGTGTCGAAAACTATAGTCTATTTCTAAACGACATTGTACAGTTTGTACATTGTACATTCAACTCGAAAATCATGCAGTTTAAACGCAATGCCACGTGTGAACGAGAGATTGTGCAGTAACGATGGGATGTCGAAACCTATAAAATATCTAGGTAACAATAAGAGTGGATTAGTTTGGATCTGATTATCAGACACCTGCTAGCAATTTCTCAAAACTCGATCGCGCCGCGGACAAGAGGTACGACAAGGTGCATTACAATATCTCAAATATCGAGACTGTCGGTGATTGTACAGGTCCTTAAAAGTGATTAACTAGGACACTAAAAACTGGCTTCGTATGAAAAGTGAGCACTATTGGGGAAGTTTCATCAAACACAACGGGTTGGAATTTTATGCGTGAGTTTTGTTCATGAAGTGGATGTAGATTTGAAGGAATTAAACCACTACAATTGTACGTTAATTGAATTATAATCATCATAAATTGTTTCTTGTGTCTAATGATTGAAATGGTTTATTAATATCCATACCTGTGTGGAGCTTCTTCTTTCAAAAAACTATTACTGTTGGTGCACGCTTCTGTACATTTAGAGCGAATTACATAAAATTTATTTACACAAAAGTTCGTTACGTTAGAACGAAGTTAGCCTCTAAAAATTGTATTGACTAAATTTTGACAAAGCTTTGTTATTGATACCATTATGTTACGTAGCTAAACGCGGATTTGGCCAAATTAGTGTAGAATATAATTCTTGTTTGTTTGTGTTGCTGCTATATACTGTCTTTAAAATCCTGCGTGTTAATATAGGTTAGATATAGGAGGGTTCGAGGTTTTCTCAATTTTTTTATTTGAAAACTTCTAGGAGGTAAAAAGTTGTAATCGAGGCACCATCCACCTTTGGCAGCACTAAGAACCGCTGAAATAAGTACTTGATACACCCGATTTGGGGTTCTTTTGAGGTGGGTTGATGCTCAAAAGCCTTATGTAGCCAAGGAGTTCAACAAACTTTCAAAGTAAGCGAGTAGATATCTAGTAGAAGAGTTAGAATTTGCATACCCCTAAAAATGTTGCATTTGTGTTCATATAACCTATCCCGCACCTTTGTAAGCCAGCCAATGCACTGTTTTACTGTAAGATCACTCAACCCTTGTAGAGTAAAATTAATTTGAAAAGATAACGTTAATTCAGCAGGTAACATACTTCCAGAAGACGACTCATCCAGCCGGAGAACTTATGAATTGAGGGACAGATTAAAACGTGCGATGGGGTTAATCATCCTGTAACACAAGTGGTGTAGTGGTGTATACAAAATTTTATATTTTACTTTTCACACAAAATAAAAATGGAAAGTGATATTATTTTTATTTTAGAATTTATCTTGGATTTTGTAATACAATTGTATACTCGCATCATGTTTGTGCATCATGACAATAAACAGTTTGACGTTTAGATATTCGTGACTTTTATTAAATAACGCGATGAATGATCATGTTTTTTCCGAAATTAATTGAAAGAAGCCTTCAAAAATCAACTGCAACTTTGGTATCTTGTATATTCAAATAGGTGTATGAGAATGAATAATGAAAGAACATAACGAATCTATTATGGCCCGATTGTCATGGATATGGTTATAAGATCATATCTTACACGTTATGGCCAAATTAGAACGGAGTGAACTATAAATAACATTGTGAAACTTTATTTTGCTTCATTAAGTTGAGGTTTCACATTTCAGAGAGAATTTGTTAGACTAAAAAAGAAACAAAATCAGAACGAAGCGCTGAAATGTGGAGGATTGTTAGGACTTTACTGTAATAAAGGCTAATCCTGAGATATACCTCTTTTATTATTGATGTCCTACAAAAACATTTATTTTTATTATCTTTATCCTTTTCGAAAGTCCTCCGTTATTATTTGACAAAAGCTCCTGAAAAACTTTTGCCATACACAGCGTGTTAAATTTCAAATCACAGATTACAGTATTGGCCGTATTAAATTTCCGCGTAACTAAAAGCCTGTATTTATGCCTACAATGTGAAAA
Organism: Platerodrilus igneus; assembly: GCA_036346225.1. NCBI lineage: Eukaryota > Metazoa > Arthropoda > Insecta > Coleoptera > Lycidae > Platerodrilus > Platerodrilus igneus. Next base: position 14,462,335 of record JARFIW010000791.1, read on the forward strand.
GCATTTATAGTAGATACACTGAGTACTTAACCCTTAGTTGAAAAATAGAATGTATAACACCATTGTAATACTTGTGCTTATTAATTTCAAAGAGCTTAATTTTGAATGAAACTTACTTAATGTGTAGTATAAGATCTTTCATATATGAATTTCTATCAAACGATATAATTGAATGTCTTCGTAAATGCTTAAAATAGTTTTTATACTTAATACGCAACAATTCTTTTGCCGAAAAATTTGTTAATGGCAGAATGTAAGTTACCCTTATTAATTTGGATTTACTCTGAAGGGGTGGAAACACATAACAGTCCAAATGGTGCAAGGATAACCATGGTGGCTAGGAAGTGGGTTCCTATAAAAAAGAAAAATACAAAAATAAATGTGTGATTGTTGAATAACAAAAAACTGCGTTACAGTGGACACTTACCTTAAAATGCTTTATTTGTTGTCACAATTATTGGGGCGTCAAACCCGTCGTTTCGCTAGCCTCTTTTATACTTCCTACACGGAAGACGGTTAGTCAGAAATAGATCTTCGTCCTTGAGTTTTCTTTGTATAAATTTGTCACCTCATAGTTTACCTTGTTTCTTCTAAAATAAACCTAAAAGAAAAAACTCGTTAAATTTGAGCAAATTAAAGAAATTTCGGAAGGAAAGTCTCCCCAAACATGAGAGAAAACGCCAATATCGCCTAATACTATTTTATCGCTGAGGTAGCTGAATATCCTTTTACAAATTTGGTTCCATTTACCTATTCTATAACTAAGACTTTGCATTCAACTTAAACTTAACGACCTTGAACCTTTTAATTGGTTGTTTCCGAAGACCAATGATGCTACATTAAGATTTATCGTGTTCTAAAGACCTTTAGCTGTGATATACTTAATACCGTTTACCTGTGCGATATCCAATCTTTACGCTTTTATCGCTTGAACTCGCCTTAGTTAGATGATGTCGTTTACCTTTATGTTCCATTTTAGTACTTGATTATTCTAGAAGGTCAACGAACGCGTTCGTACTTTAGGAAATTTAAATTCCTTTCAAACTTAATTAATGCGTTTTCGTCGAAGTTTATTCACAAACAAAAATATGATACACGCGGCTTTCTGCAAAAAAATTCGATGCGCTTTTCCACTAAAACGTCAATTCTTCGTAGATTATTTGAAGACGATCTCCTTTATTATTCACAAACATGGAAATCTTTCCATATAATTACGCATTTATGGGTAATCGATAGACAATTGAGTACTTTGTAGATGAAGGTGTTTGGAAAACGTCTTTCTACGTTCAGAACATAGTGAATACCGTTATTCTTATCTTACTACATGATTAAGTTATGAAACAAGAATTTCATTCACGAGTTTTTAAGCATTTATACTCTATATACTGAACGTTTTCCCAAATAGGGCTCTCTATGAAAATGGAAATTTACATAATTTAAGCTTTATTTTATATTTTTCCAAATTTGGTCAGATTTACGGCGGTGAATGTTTACGGGATGATATTTGATGACCTTTTATGATCTCTAATGACATCATTTCGCACCAAATTAACATATAATATTTGAAATCAACCCCTACTAGGTTCGCATTGAGCGTCATAGTTTATACATTGACAAGTAATTTCCTATTTTTATTTCATATTACCTACTACATTTTATTATTTTCATTAGACTTATAATACACACGCATTGTTTAGTACTTCTTATGGCCTTTTATTCAAATACTTGAATTATTACATCCACGCACTCAAAATCTAAAAATCAATTTTTCCATATAAAAATCAGTCTCTCCCAATTCCATCCTTATATCACTTGAAATTTTCCAATACATTTCTCTATTTATTCAATCTCTCATATTAATACAAAGTTTTATCCGATACCAAGTTCCATCTCAATAAAATTCTTTCGGCATGCATCAAATTCACGATATACTGCAGAATACCCCTCACTAAATATAACAATAATAATTACATATTGCATAAAAACCTTATTAAGTGGTCCCAGATTACACAACATAGCCTCAGTTAATACTACCGTGCCCATAGACAAACCAAAATCGACATCTTCGAACTGGTAAATACACCCATCTACCGTAAATCTTTTATATCTGATCTCTAAAAAATGAATTTTTCAAATCAATCTTCGACAAAACTTTATTATGACCTAGTCTCGCTTACATACTATCTATCGATGTTGTATAATGATATTGTTTATGATGATTTATCCTTTTTTACATTCAAACATAATTCATACTACCATCACTTTTTCTACTACAATTAAGTGATTCGCAAAATACATACTTGATTTCTCACAGATACCCTCATTTAAATCTTTCTCACGTCATTCAATTTTTCTCCAATCTCATGTCTCATCTATTTTGTCTTCGTAAATTCTAAGAATTCTCAAATCTGCATTTTCCAACTCCCTATATTCTAATTCCAAATATTTATTCAATGATAACACTATCTCATTCTCTACTTCACCTGGATTTTCAATAATCTTTACTTCTACCTCATTTACTTCCTTCTCTACTTCTATCTCAAACTGATGAAAATTAGCACTGTCTTTCTCGACTTCAATATTTATTTCATCATCCCACTTAATATATTTCGCCTCTCATATAATCATCTTATTCCCTGCGTCTATTCGAAATTTCAACTTATCTATTAAATCCGTGTCAAAAATAACATCCATTTTTAATCCAGGTACAACCATAAATTCATTCTCAAACTTCATATTCTATAACTCACATTTCAAAGCCACCACACTATTTATTTATACTTGCGAACTTTCTGTTGTTCCATGCCACCAAGTTACGTTTTTGTACGGGTATCAATTCATTATTTAACCGTTGAATATTATCTCTAATTAAATTATCCGCAATTAGAGATGCTTCAGCTCCTGTATCTATAAGTACTTTAATTATTCTATCCTCTACATTTAAATTTATAATAGGGAATAGGTTTTTACTTAAATTATCTCAACCTATTAAATCAAATTTTATAAACTCACGTTGACGTTCATATTGATTAGTTTTGACGCATGTGTTTGGTTTGTCTCTAACTAAAAATCCTGTCTTATTGTATAAGGTTCCGGCTGATTTATTGTTTCTGCATACGTCCTATTATTTTCCCTCATTGACTTATCCTTTGTGAATCTTTAATACCATTGTTTTTTCCGTTTATGTTTCTATTCCTTGTAGTTCCCGTCTAATTATTCCTTCCTACATCTCCACTTGTTGTGCTATTAAAATTTCCCTTCCCAAAATTACTGCCTTTAAAATGTTCAGGTCCTGTACTCCTTTGGTATCTAACAAATTTATCGGCTGGTTCAGAACCCTATCCTCAGTTCTACTCGGTTAACCCATTACGTCATATCATTGTAAAAACTCTAAAAATACGTCCCGGTCTACAATATTTTTGCAAAGGTATGCATCGTCTAACTTCTGCTTCAAAATGTCCTACTAAATATAATTATCCGTTTATCTTCTAGTGGAGGATGTAATGGTATGACACACAAAATTTCTCTAATAGCGTGTAACTCCTTTGCCACATCTGTGTCTGTATTATAGTTTCTCATAATTAAGTTATCCCTCACTCAAAAATGTTTTAAAAATTAAAACCTCAGAATCCTTAAATATTCCTAATAAACTTTCTATGTTTAATTTGGTTCACTCTTCTAGACTTTCCTGCACTAAAGTTCTGACACTATTTCAAAATATTTTGGAATTTAATGTATTATCCCCATATAATTTGTAATATTGCTCTAATGGAACAATACATTGAATCCATTACATGGGTTCCCAAGATTAATATTTTTCATTCTAACTTCTAACCTTCTACCGTGTTTCCAAAATCTGTTTTAAAGTTTCCTAAGTCACTTTTATATGTTATACACCTCGCGTGGCAACTTTCTTCAATTTCATTTACTTTTTGATCTAAGTTATTAATTTTTCTATTCACTTCTTTCACACGCTCCTCTTGATTATACTTCATTTAGACAATATCCTCTCTAACATCATCCATATCCTCCAAAATCTGTACCACTTAACCTGTAATTTCAAATTTCACTTCCTTTATAGTTTTGTTCGACTTCTTAAACCTAAAGTTAATTTGTCACTCACCTCTTCAAATTTTTTCTTATTCTTTTCACTTTCAGATTTTAAACTTTCCCCAATTTTGCAAGATTCTCTTCAAACTTTTCTCGTAACTCCTAGATTTTCTTATAAAATTTTTGATTCATTTCTTGCATATTTTTATTTAAACTCAACAGAAAGGCACTATTCGAGATTTCTGAGTGCCTTCTACATTCACACCTTCGCCCTGCACTGACTCTTTCTCATGTTCATCCTTTTTCGAACCTTCCAAATTCACACTCTTTGAGAACCAATCTCAACACCTTTAGTTCCAATCCTTCTTAAATTTCTTTCATTCTATAGTCATTCTGAAAACCAATCTAATATACTTTACAGAGAAAGTTCCTACAAAATCTAACCATACGCGATACTCTAATTTTTAAGCGCCTTAATTGAGCTTGAAGGTAGACGCCAATAAAAGTGCTGTGGTATGAACTGGCCCGACGTTGGGCGTCTATAAACGTTACTGTGGACCGAAGAAGTGCTAAGTGATCCACAATAAAAGATCAATGTTTTAAATTTGCCCCTTGTATAATTATTTTTAGATAGGTATTTTTAAAATAAAACCATTAGAAGCAGACATTAGATTTATAACGATATGAAATATTCTTCAACAAACAGTCTTTCAAATACCAATTGCTACAACCACAACACCTTTTCACTTACAGACAATATCCTACATATAACATTTAGGAAGAACGTCTCATTACTGTTCTAGTGCTGCTAGTTCTTGACCTGCATATAAGTCCGCTTATATTCTTGCCATCTATTCAATTTTTCTACACTTTATATAGCGATGCATCCTTCCGCACGCCAGTTAAAGTTCGGGCCTTTGGAGCTGGTTTTTTAAAAACACTTTGACTTTAACAAATTTTTATTAAGTTAAAATTTAGATAACTTGTACATAATACTAAAATAATTATTGTACTAGTGAGTAGCTTGAACAACGAAGTATGGAGTTCGAAGACTGACTCGGTTGAGTAGCTCAAACAACGAAGTATGGAGTTTGAAGACTGACTGCCGGGCATTGAGCTCCCGGGCCTTTTATAATAACCTGCCCCTCACACGGCTGTGAGAACTTGCAGATCTCATGTCTGCGTTTCTCTTTAATTGTACACTTTATTACAATGTAACGACTTAATTCTAAGTAATTGCGGTCTGTTGACCGCCTGTGACCTGCCACCTGCAGTATCACTGCCCTCACGGATGCAAAGCTGCATTCCGTTCTCATGAACTGTCGATAACCTCTCTGGGTTATCCTTGTGTTACAATGTTGCATTGAACTTATACTTTTACTTAATAATTTCTAATAATTCATATTAGATTCAATACATCAATATATATATATATATATATATATATATATATATATATATATATATAGGTAATTGGGGATACATAACTCGCCTTACATTTTTGCTATACGGTTTTATATCTCTAAAATTTAATCTAATTAGTTTGCATGCTTGTCTCTCTTTCCTATTTCCATCTTAGTTTGTAACTCTTTGCATTTTTCATCAATTCATTACTCTTTAGCTTTCCTACATTTACGAATAATTTCCCACTTCATGGCTTTGTATCTCTGTTCTCCTGCTTTTTTTTGTTTGTTTGTATTGTCGTGTTTTTCTATTAAATTCGGGATATCCTTTATTAACCATGGTTTCTTACCTCTTTTTGTGTATACCCTTGAATATCTCTGACCGCCGTGTCTAAGCTGGATTTAATGTTATTTCGTTCTGTTTCTACCTCTTTAGTATAAGAAATTTTTCCGATGTTTTTCAGCAATTCAGTTGACTTTATTTCTAATTTTTTGTGGATATTTTTATCTTTTAGTTTCTCAAAGTCAAAGTGCCTTTTTCCGTTCCTTTTTTCAAATTTTTTAATTTAAGCGCGACCTTCACAATACGATGCTGTGGTCAGTATCTATATCTGCTTGTGGGTAACTTGATTCCTAAACCGTTGTCTAACAAAAATGCAATCTATTTAATATATTCCTATATATCCTGGCATCTTCCACGTGTATCGTCTTCTAGCATGATGTCGAAATAATGTGTTGGTTATGGTTAAATTGTTTTTGTCGCAAATTTCTACCAACCTATTTTCACTCTCGTGCCTCTATCAAATAAACCTTATACAGCTCCTTATCTACCCTCATTTATCATTGCATTAGAATCCTCCGTAATTGTTAAACTCTCATGTCCTTTTACATATCTTAGTATATCTTCGATATTTTTGTAGATCGCCTCTACCTCTTCCTCACTGTAGCTAGAGGTGGGCATGTATTGTTACTGTATTTACCGGTTTAGATTCCAATCTAACCATGGGTACTCCTTCGTTCTTTTGTAAGTAGTTTTCTATACAGTGTCCTACCGTTTTTTCGCGTAACTACCCCCCACGGCCGAATCTCTTTCTTCTGATCCTGTATGAATTACCCTAAGATCCGTTCCAAAAGTTCCCCGCCTCTGGCCACCAAACATTGCTAATTCTTAATATGTCAAATGCTAATCTCTCCATTAAATTTTCAAATTATCTAGCTTACCTATTTGCTTCATACTTTTGACATTCCACGCTCGGACTCGCAAAATGTTTCTGGCTCTTCTTTTGAACTTTCCGATAACATTCTCCGAAATGGTCCCCTACCGAAGGTCCGAATGGGAGACTGCTTTAACGCCGGAATCTTTTATTCCGGAGAATGCCACATTTTAAGTAACTGGGAAGGTAATGTGGTGGTTTTCTGTTGCCTTTCACATAGCACTAGTGTACCTTAAAATTTAATACTAACCCCTATAGTTTTGCCGTTCTAAGTACCGAAAAAGCTGCTGTCCTCTTTCGGGGACCTGTGTTAGTATGGTTTCTCACTAAAGACCTCATTAATTTGGGTTTTTCACAGCCACCCAAGTTCGGTCAAAAATATTTTAAAAATTGAGCTAGGATTTACAATTTTATACTGCAAAACAGTATCAAATGCCTAGTAGAATAATGAATAAAGTTCCGTCTACCGTCTCAGCTATAGAAAAGAAGGTTATTTTTGCCATTAATCTCAGTATACGAGGTACCGCTATAAAACAACAAGGCTAATTTTGTAGAACTTTTATTTTAAACTTATACCTATTTATTTATTATTCCCTTTAATGTACGCCTCCCCTCACCCCTGCGATTCCTATACCGCTGTATGCAATTTTTAATATTTCAAAACAGTGTTGGGAATTGCCTTTTGTGAATTCGTTCATGACAAGCGTCGTTTCACCTTTCACAGCTTCAACCGTCTGTAATCCTGTTCCTTTTATAGCAGATTTGATATTGGGATAGATTAAAGTTACATAGTGCCGAATTAGACGAATAAGGTGGATGGCCTAACACAGGTATGTTATAATTAGGTAGTTGGCTAGAAACGTTTTGTGACGAAAATTTTCGTCACTTCCTTCTTTTAGTATTAAAATTCTTATGTAAAATTCGCGTTATGCATGTTAATTCTCGCAGTTTTAGCAATTTCACGAATAGTTAAATGTCTATAGGAATGGACGCACTATTAATTTCTTCAATATTTTCGTCTGTTTTTGATGTGGTGTTGCATCCATGACGTAAATCGTCTTCAACGTCCTTCCCCTACCGTGAAACCGCTTATAACCACTCAAAAACCCGTGCGCGTATTAAAAATTCATTGCCATTTACTTCTTTTAATAAAAAATGAATATCAGGACCTGGTTTTCCAAGTTTCACATAGAGTCTCACGACAATTCGTTGCCCTCTTTATACACATCATTTTTCTTCACAAAAGATAAGTATACATTAGGTTGTAGAAATAAATTTATATAATTTAGTCAGCTTAACTAAGACGCCCATTTATAGAAATTTGGATAGTTTGTATTTTATAAAGGAGCTAATTCAATATTATATTAAATTAAGACATAATTGTTTACAATAATACATTTATAAATTTAAATAGTGTTCAAAATACCACAGAATGGTAAAACGTAATAAAATTAATGCGTTCATAACCACTGATGACATTGAACTCGTACATAGGACAGTTTTAAGCGCACAAGGTGTGAGAACGGAATTAAAAAAAAAAGAGGCAGTAAAAATATGACGATTAAATTCAGAATTAGTACGGAAAGAAAGAAATGATATTTGTGTGATAGCGGACGCGTATAGACCGATGTCAAATTGTTTTAATTAAACATGTGAATTGTAGAATTTATATTCGTGTCCGTCGGGGTTATTAGACCATGAAAGGGTGATAAATTCGTTTTAACCGCCAAGGGAAGGTGGAGTTTAAGTTGATGCAATGGTATGACCTAATGTTCAGAGAAATTAAAAACTAGGTAAAGCATTGGAGTCCCTGCACAGCCTTTGTCTTTAGCTATAAAAACAATCAAGGAAATTAGCACTGCGAGTACAATATGATCTTTTTGTTTGGTTATGATGATTAAATCAGTGAATTTTAATTGAAAATGACTCGTATCCATGTAGTAGAAAATTAATATTCTCCTACATAATTGTACTGCTGAACTATAAAATAGCAACGGAGATAATTTTGTTTAAGTGTGAGCACAATATTATTAGCCAATTAAGTTTGACCACTTTAAAAAGTATGAAATATGTAAATGTAAGCTCAATTGAAGACTTTTTATGAGTTAATTGGTGTCAACTTAGAACCTTTAATGGGCTTTGGAATGGTTAACTAAAAGCATTGTTTACCTATGTATTGCTGTTAAAGGCATTTCTAAGTAAATAGAATTTATACAATCGTGTAGATCAATCTGGGAACTTAGGACAATAAAATGGTAGTATTATTTATGGTTAAGGGTTTTCTTTTTAAGATTTCTGTTAATAATACCTGACCAGTTGGATGTAGATTAGGTTTGTTTTCTAAGTTAAATGTACGTGCAACTACATTTTCAAAATTTTCTGTTAATGGGCTTTCAACTTAAATGGAAATTTATTTGGAGTTATTTATAATATGATTAAAAGTAGAAAAAAATTGTAAAAAGAAACTAGCCATTACAGTGATAAAGTGGTATTTTGGGAGGGGCTTTTATTTTGAAAATGTCTTTAATTTGATAAAAAGATAACAAATATTTTCAAGGTATGGGAGAAAAAAGTAGAGTATGAAGCAACGGGATTTCGAAAAACCAAAACAACGGAAAGCCATTTCGAACAAGGCGTTTTCCAAATAGCAAAAATATCGAAAAAATTGCTGAGACAAGACGAATTGGCGTACCTTATTTTTGACAACTACTAAGATCTTACAAAGCAAGTGGTACTTGTAAAGTAGTTTTTGTTTCGACTATTTTTACATGTTTATATTTTAATTACTTTTATTATTTTCTTCTACAGAAACCTACTACTGCACCATTCTAGTAACCGGCGTGTATATATAATTGTTAGGGCGTTCCTCTCCTTTTTGCGCAAATCGAATTTTATAACAAAACGTTATTATTATACGTAACAGAAGTTATTTGGGGTCAATACACGGGATTAGAACTTCTACGATTCAAAGGTTGCAGAATTCGTCAGAATAAATACAAGCTATAAACGAAAGGCGTATCTCTAAAATTTAAAGCATTGTTAGGACTTTACCTCAATAAATGCTAATCCCTAGATATACCGCATTTATTATTGACGTCTCAGAAAAGCGTTTATTTTTACTATCCCATGTCCTGTTTGAAAATCCTTTAGTATTATTCCCAAAGCACCGGAAAGCTTCAGCTACAATATTAAATGTTTCGTTCCGACACAACTTCTATTAAAAGCTCTATTAACTTTCGCGCAACTAAAAGCCTATCATTGTGCTACAACGTTAAAACCAATTACAGTATGCAAACGTAGTACTTAACTTTTGTAATTAAAAAGTTGAACATATTGTTATGGCAGCGAAATATTTACTTGTCCTAATTGTTTTACTGTAGTAAAAGCACTATCTTGATGACAGCTAAATAATACACAATAAAGAGATCTCTCACATTCTGTTCAAACGATTAAGTTTACGAGGATATGGTGAAAAGTTCTCGGTCTGACACAGAGATGGCGTTTCAATCAGCAAAAATTTGTGCTTCCCGCCTGCGTGCGCACGTAATTAGTTTGTATGACAAGTTTCAACTTGCTATCTTAATCAGTTTGTTTACACGAATTTTTTCAAGCAGACGTCTTATGCTTGTTTCCTTAAGATGGATCAACTAGAACATCGTGCGGTCATAAAGTTCTTCGTTTTAGACGGATTATCCTTTCAGGAAATTCATCCGAAGTTGCAAAAGTTTACGGAGACTCTGCCCCTTTCCTGTCAACCGTTAAAAAGTGGACAGCTGAATTTAAACGTGGTCGCACGTCTCTCGAAGATGACGCACGTGAAGAACGACCAAAAACCTCAACCACACCGGAAACAATCGAAAAAGTGTATGATATCGTATTGGACGGTAGGCGATGAAAGTGAAGGAAATAGCTGAGGCTGTAGGGATATCGGACAAAAGGGTGCGAAACATCTTACACAAAAAGTTAGGGATGCGAAAGCTCTGTGCAGGATGGGTGCTGCAATTGCTGAATGCCGATCAAAAGCAAATGCGAAAACGAGTTTCGCAGCAATGTTTGGCCTGGTTCAATAAGGATCCGAGCGATTTTGTGCGGCGATTTGTCATATGGATAAGACATGGGTCTACCATTACACGCCAAAAACGAAGCAGCAGTCGAAGCAGTAGGTGGAAGCCGGTTGTTCAGCGCCAAAGGAAGCGAAGTCGATCGTATCTGCCGGAAAGGTGATAGCAAGCGTGTTTTGAAATGCGAAAGAGATCCTCTGTTTATAGATTACCTTGAAGAAATGCAGAACAATTACAGGCTAATATTACTCCACCATTCTTGACCAGCTGGATGTCAAAATTTGCGAGAAGAGGCCTGGCTTGAAAGAGAAAAAAATCATTTTTCACCAAGACCACGCACCTGCACACAAGGGTAAGTTGGCGATGGGAAAATTGGCGGATTTGGGGTACGATTTGCTCGGCCATCCCCCCTATTCCCCTGATTTGGCGCCCTCAGACTTCTATCTGTTCTCAAACTTGAAGAAATTTGTTTCTGGGAAACGCTTCATGTCCAATGAAGAAGTTGAGAGGGCCGTAGATGAATATTGTCACAACTTTCCAGACTCTCACTTCCGGGAAGGAATACTGATGTTGGAGAAACGCTGGACCGACTGTGTTGAAGTTAAGGGGGATTATGTCGAAAAATAAAATAATTTTTTTTGAAAAAAAACAGTTTTTCATTGTGGGCCTAGAATTTTTCATCTTACCCTCGTAAATATAGATATTGAAAATATCCTTTTACGTTCAATGCGTTTTAATAACACACAAGTAGTTACAGTTGTAAACTTAAGACTTGTAGGTAACATTTAATCCATTTTTTTTTATTAATTGTGATGTTACTTTCTAGCTATATCCTGTATAGTTTTAACACGCTGCGCTCGCCCACTTTCAAGACCGGTGCATTGTAAACATCTGAAAAAATCCAATTCCTATTTAGTTCTGACCGCATGCAAAAGTGTTACATAAAAGCAAACCACCCAGATGAGCTTTGGTAGTGTAGCATTTATTTGCCTACAATTTGCTGCTATTAAAGTTTACCACTTATTTACATCTTTTTTTAGCTTTCTAGCTATATTAAAATTAGTTGCCCACAAGCTATGAGTTGTAATTACTTGAGATGTGAATTAATAGATTTTGCTTAATTACATTGCCTTTCAATTTTATATCAGGTAATTATTGTTTTTATATTGACACAAATGGCCATTCTAATTATTAATCCGTAGTTATTGCCTCAATGCCTTGGAAGATAGCACCTGCTTACACATGTGCGTTTTATATATCAGACAACTGATACTTTTATTAATTTTGCTAAATTTTTAAAGTTGACGCGCTACTTAAGTAAACATTGTGAGTTACATATCCTTCAAATTAGGATATTATGTAATCAAACAGAATTATTAAAACTTAAGTTGGATAGTTACAATGTATAAATTGAAGGACATAATAAAAGGTTAATGAAAGTTCAACAAGGCAGACATGAGAACGGAAATTGACATTGTATTCCAGACGCAACATGATACTGCAGGTGCAGATCAAAGTAGGTTATAAGACAGCAATTATTAGAATTAAGATTACTAAGAAGTAATACATTGTATTGTATAAAGAAATAAGCAGACATAAGCTCTGCATTTTCCATAAGCAATGTGAGGGGCAGGAATAGCATAAATACCCTCGAAAGCCCAAGATGGCCAGTTAGTCTAGAGCTTTACAACTTTAACATTGTTGGTAGTTCAGCTACTCACCGTAATTTTAGTTTATTTAATTAGTGAAAGTCAACTTAGAATTATTTTGATCTCCACACGTTACTGCATATAACGTACTTGTAATTAAAATTAACATTGTAATTTCTGTATTAAATAAATTTGGTAGAAAAGTTTTTTGAAGGAACATTTTTAAAAAGCCGCTCCAAGAGACCCAAAACCTATTTTGTGTACTAGGAAACGGATTTAATGATTTCAGTTAGAAAGAGTGGCTTTTATCAAGAAAACATCTTGTGAAATTTATAAGCATTGGTAGTTTGCATTAAACAGCATTGCTATTTCGATATAATATTAAATGAGTAGGAAGAAATTAATAGAGAAGCACCGGCTACATAAGATAAGAATGTTGGTAAATATCGGTAGTTTACATCCCCTCGTATTAAATTCACAAAATTAGAAATAAAAATGGGAAATAAAATTTCATAATAAACTTATTTCTACAAATTCACACGACTGCTATTAATATTTAATCATGTGACCGATATCTCCCACAACTAAATTACTCATTAAACAGCCATAGAAAAATGTTAAGGAGGAAACGAATGCCGTAGACTTTCGATATTGTATGCAATTTTGTGAGAAGCAAATTAATGTACACGGGTAAAATGCACAATAACTTCAAAAATAGAACGGTTTAGACGCACAACTCCTGAGAACAATAAGATTGTGCATTAACCCTGGAAAGCTGCACTGACAAAAATCAAGAGTTACTAAAGGAGGGGATTGTTAAATATCAGATACCAGACATCAGACAACAGTTTTTTGAATTCCATCGATACACGGAAGACGTCGAAAACCAGGCATGGAAGCAAAATGTGACGATATTTAGACCCGGAGCTGTCAGTGCGAAACAAGCTCCCGAACGCCGGTAAACGTTGATGGAGGAAAATATCGATCTCCTGCAAGTTATTGAAGTGGAAGATTCTGTTCAATTGTAGTTTGATTTTTCCCTGCAACAACTTACTGCTCTGGCTCTAGATAGAGCTCTGGGTACAAAAAGTTGAGATGCGAATGGAATTGTAAGTCGATTAAACTACTTTATTCAGCTTTAGTTATCATATACCGTTTTGTTTTTTTAATAACTGTTGTACACCTACGATTGATGGTAATAATAAGGCGCAAAGCTTATTAAAAAGGACTACCAACGTTTGTGCACATTTGTTTAAGTGTTGCACGAAAAGGACAATTTTACACTCACTGTATGTGTATAATACTCATAAGGAGAATGAGAATATTGCACAAGCAAATTTAGGATGAAAAATTCAGTTGGTTAAATTTATGTAAAACCTTGGTATTAATAATATTTTTTTAGCGAAACGCGTATTTGACCAGTTAGGGGTAGATGATAGTTCTCTTTCGTTGTTGCTATCTACCGTTAGAATCATGTTTTGCAATATAGAATAGGAATAGACAAAGTGGAGCCTTTTTTAGATTTTAAACAAAGCGCAGAATAACAAGGCAGAAACGAAACAACCGCAGCAGGAACCGCTACGCACCGATTCGCTAAGCCCACCTTCCGACTAGACTTAGTTTTTTTTCAGGTGGGTTGGCGCACAAAAACTTTAACGTAAACAAAGGAGTTTAAAACCTTTTATGGTAAGCATACGGATATTTGGTAGAAGTGTCGCAACTTGTAAGCTTTTAAGAGTATTATATTTGCTTTTTATAGGGCCTATCCGTACCACCGTAAGTTAGTCGGTGCACTAACTAACTATTACGTCATTTTCCCACGCAACAATCTAGATGTCGTTACCGTGTCACTCCGTAACCCATTACAAACACACTGCTTCATTCATCTGAGTCGCGTTTCTTCCCTCTCGGTTTTAATTTTTTAAAGTGTCTCATATAAGCATAGAAATCCACTGCGGCGAATAATTTGGAATGCGCAAATTTTCTTTATAATTTTCAAATTAGTTCTTCTGAACAAATTGTTAACTATTATTTTCTTCTTGACTAATTTGCTTTTCTGATGGTAGCCTTTAACTAGAATGTAACTATGCCAAACTGTATTGCAAAAAGAAAATAGGAAGCTCGCGGTCTAAATTCAGGGTCTGTTCCTGCGGAGGCACGAGATGGTCGGGGTATTTTCTAAGATTAAACCTGTCTTTGAATAAACTAGGGCGCCACTGCTTCAATAAAACTAACTAAAAAAAAAATCGTCCTAAGGATAGATGCAGATAAGTCTTAAGGAAATTAGACATGCCTGAATGTACATTTTTAGTAACATAATTTCTTTTCTTTGTACTTAACTATCCCAACCAGAAATGTATAGATCACTTGTTTCTCTTATTAGATTTTTATAGACAAAACTATTACTTAATTTGACTGGTGTGTGATGAAATTAGTTTCTCTTTCTTTATGTATAAAAAATTAAGAAAAATGTTATACAGTATAAATACAATAGCATGAAATTGAATGCTGATAAAAATATTAAGTTGGCAGAAATTTACAATTACTAACAAACTAGGCCCGTCATAAAAAATATCCAATATTCGATTACATTAATCAGATGCTGTAATAAAAGATCTTTGATTCGGCTCACAAAATTGTTTTAGTTTAAACTTTAATTTTCTAATGTTTTTGTGAATTTCCTTCAAATTCAAGAATTATTTCATTATAGGACTTATTTAAGAACATAGTGCAACTTGTTTTAAACAAACATGTAAAACTAAGTATTTATCTTGACAGACGTTAGATCAAAATTTTGTCCTTAACGACTATTCAATACAAGAAAATGGCTAAAAAAAATTTGCCAGATCATCTTATCTATACTAAATAAAATGCAATTTATTTCAATAAGAAAACTTTCATATTTGCTATTCAAAAATTTTTTGCCGAATCTTACATCGTTTATCCAATTATTTTTCTGTCTAGCAAGGTACATTTTTTAACAAAAGTTACTTCTCGTACAAATTCATGCTTGTTGTTTCTTAAAGAAATAGTACTCAACTCGATGACATTTAGTGTAACAAAAAAATTACAAAACACCAGTCTAGTCGCAGCCTCGTGAATTTGTCCTCTTTAATACTAACAAACAAGAATTCCTTGCCAAAGATTAACACACTTCCATTGACCAGACTTTAATACAAATCGATTTCCTTGTACCTATTATATTTTCCTAAACTACACTATCTAAAACTTGCTTGCTAGAAATTTAAGGTTAGTAGCGATTAAGGCGCCATGTTCTAGAATTTAGGAACCGCTTTATAAATCATGAGTTTGCTTCATTCTTCTTCTTGGCTAGCATAGCTGTCTTTCTACACCTTTACCCAAGCAATACGTCTCTGCCAGGAGTGATAGCTCTTAGTCCCCCCCCATGATGGTTAGAAAAATCCTCACCAGTTTCAAAAAGAAACGTATTTTCGGACAACATGCCACGACGAGAACAATACTCTCCCTATCGGACAGGCGCATCGAGCATCTCGCCCACAGCTGTGCGGACTGACAATTACGTAGGCAAACACTGTTTCGCTTGAATTCCGGCATCCCACAGCATAGAGCAAATTCCGGGTTTGCCTACAACTAAAGCGTTACAAAGTTAATGTAGCAGATAAGCTATTTAAATAATTAAAATTTCGTGAACCTATTTGCGAAGAGTGCACAGCTATCGACAATTTAAAGAGAACTTTTGAAACAGTGTAGTCTACGTATGGATTGTATCTCAATAGAGAATTACTCCGAAAAGCAAATTATAAAAGAGGACTGTAGTTGTGCATCAGGTGGGCTCCTACGGCACATATCACGGATCGCTATGACGAAAAATTCTGACGTAAAGGTTTTGCGTTTATCGCGAGGAGTCTCAGATGTAAGATTTATAAATGTTGACGATATAAAGATGGTGAAACTACTATAACACTAAATTACTTGATTTTGATATGCCACACTTAAACATATAATAATTATAGAAATAAATAGATAAAGGTACTCATATGCAAGAAGACGACGTTGCTACGATGGTAGTTTTCTAGTTTTCGGCCTTCGTGGTAATGATAACATCCTCAATAGTTTTCGTGAATAATTTTAAGTGTTTTAAGTGTTTGAAAGTATTCTTACTGTTGATCAGCATTTTGTCAAAATGCGTTTCTGGTTCGAAACAGTGTGTGTGTGTGTGCGCGCGCGTGTGAGCATGTGTGCTTGCGTCCGTGCTTGTATGCCTGCGTACGTACCTGTATGTGTTGCTTATACAAGAAAATGCAACTTTGAGCTAAAGCTGTCAAAAACGTAATTAATATTAAAAACACATAATTTCCTCATACAATTAAATCGATAAAAATTTTAACGTATTGTAATAAGGCGTAAGGCGTTAAATGCTTTATATCTTTAACACTGTGTCAAGAAGTCTACCATTTCCAACAACATATTCAGAACCATGGGACGTTTTTATATACAAATATGCTTCACATTCACAAGAGGATGATCTTAAATCATTATAAGGTCCCCAAAGGAAAATTCTGGTACCTAATTTGAATAATTCAATACGTTTCTGATTTGTATTAAGAATTTTTGTAGTGGTATATACATCGGTATAATGCGAAATAGAATAGAAATTAATTAGATAGCTTCCAAACAGTGTGATTAAGGGATTCTATTGTGTTTTAGTGTTAAAATTTGCGTATCGAACGAGCATACTGCAACAAATTCTCTTTGGCTTTTATTTCCAATAAATGCAAGTTTAAGAGTAATTTTTCACACTTACATGCATTCACAGAGTCATATTTACATTAACACAAGTTTGATTACTATTTACAGACACTAATTTAATCTTCTAAATACGACAACTTAAATACTATTATAGCAATAATCTTACTACTAATTTATTTTTCTGACACATTTATATGACCTTAAGAAATTTATTTTAACATTAAATTAGGTACATCAAACATCTATTAGACCGCGTTCAATTAAAAACTAACTGTCGCAACAGCGTTCACACTTATATACGATAATCATTTATGCAAAAACATGGAAGAAGTATCTAGAATGTGCGTCATCATATTTTTCGAGGACAATCTTACTGTATTGCGATACTTTGTTACGTTTTTTTCTGATGGGCGAAAAATACGAACACGCAGAATGTGGAACACACTCCGACTCTGCTAACATGAACCCTCAGGGTTGTTAAATAGACTATTTGAAAACATGACAGAAAAGAAAGATAAGGAATTCGGTGCACCTTCAGGAAACAAACTTATGACCAATATCATCATTTGTTTAAAAGTAAAGAAACGTACACCAAGATTGCATTCCAAATTATAGATATAAAACTTTTTTGCGGGTATTTAATCCAAGAAAATTTAGGTAGGATGTAAAGTTAGATTTAAGAATTCGGATAATTACGCCGGCACCTTGAATTGTATACTTGATTTAATTATTAAATCAGGTATCCCGAAGATCGACCCTAAAATAATTAGTATTAGATGTATAATGGCGGCGTGTTTCAACGGAAAACAGAAATTAAATCTGTTTGCATCTCACCATCTTTCAATTAAAATGGGTTTTTGCAGTACAGCGTGAAGAGAATGCTTCATAGGAAAATCCTATAAACTTATTTTGTAAGGAACTATTAAATACATTTTAGAAAATATACCTTAAATTGGTCCATAATTGGAAATTCACAACAGACAAAATTACTGCTGGATCATTGAAAATCAAATAATCAAATGGACAATTTAACAGCCGGTCAACAAACAGGTGAACGCCAAGATAAGACCAGAAGCGATAAATAAGACTGGAGTTATAAATTGAAATGACAGAATTCGAATCCACACAAGTTATGCATGTGGTAACATAACCTCTAATGAACAAAGGTATCACTTTATAAATACGTATTTATATGCGTTTTATGTATTTTAAAGAGAAAGAAAATTATTCAAGATTGTTGAATAAACAGAAATTGCTTCACAAAAATAAAACTTATTTATTTTAAAACATTACAAAGGTATGTAATAAAATAAACTCAAATCAGAAGTAAATAACCGTAGTAAAACTGAAAGGTATTTAGCTGGAACATGGCAATATGCCTCAGGCAAAGTGACACGTTACAACTTGCCAATCATACTTTCTTATCGCTAGGCAGATATGAGGCCGCTTTAGTAAAAACCGAATAAACAGATTTTCTAGAAAGTTCTATATATTTCTTAATTACTGTTACAGTACCTATGGCTCAATCACTAAAATATTGACTTATGGCTTTTTTGTCTATTCAATATCTTTTTTTGCTTAGTTTCCTTTATTGTCACATTTTACCCCTTTACAAAACGAGGTAAGAGTTAATTGTCTTTTTTGTTAGTAATACTGATATAAACGTATTCATCAACTGATTTTTGTGACAATTAAACTCTGTAGTAATTCCACAAGGTCGTTTATTATGACCCGATCGACTTCATCCCTACTGTGACTAATTTTTCTATATTAGCATCCTTGTGATAATAATTTCCATTTCTTTAAAAACCTTTTAAAGTTTGATAATTTTTTAATTAGTTTCAATAAATGAAAAGAATACGGCAGACTGAATTTTACTATTACTATTAAAAAAACAAAGTTTTTATTATTTTTTACGAAGGTGAAGAAACTCCAATGAATTTCTTTATGTATGGCAAGTATTAAAGCCTTAAAAATTATCCGATTTTTCTATTCTACACTTTAATTGTTTAAGAAAATAAAGAGAAACACCTTCACCAACATAAATAACAAGCGCACATTTATAAAAAAATTGATTTCGCTACGTTTTGTCAAGTTGATTAAAGTAATAACCTCATTCTATGAAAATGTAACAAAACACTTTTCAGAAAAACTTGTTACCGAGTTTTGACTATGGAACCGTTTAGTTGTACCAGGGTTGTACCGTTTAGTTGTACCAGGGTACAACTAAACGATTCCATAGTCAAAGTTTTTCTGAAAAGTGTTTTGTTACATTTTCATAGAATGAGGTTATTACTTTAATCAACTTGACAAAACGTTGCGAAATCAATTTTTTTATAAATGTGCGCTTGTTATTTATGTTGCTGAAGGTGTTTCTTTAAATCAAATGAAAATATTTATAAGGATAAATATTTTCATTCGATTTAGGATTCTTTTTAAATATTCTCAGGTTTTCGCTTCGATATTTTGTATAATTGCATGTTATAAGAGATTCCTCTGATTGTGTTTTCTGGTTTAGTAAATCAATTTTTTTCCCGTGAAATTCATTCTAATACAATTGAAACAAGTACGTGTTCAATATTCTGTAGAATGTTATTAAAAAATTTAGTTTAAGTCAAAGTACCTCAATTTATTTTTATTGCTTGATATATAGCAGCAAATGTACTCGGTTATCTACAATCTGTGCTTTCTGAAAAAATATATTTGCTTTATTTATGACTAGTAATGTAAGTTCGAATAGCATAAATTTTATACAGGTGTGATTAACAAGCATTCAAGTTTGCCGGTTTCCTTTATCTATTTAGGAATTACAAAGAGTTTAGACGTGTTTATTAACATGTGGTATTCTAATATTTCAATCGATTATCAGATCTTTTCAAAAACTGGGCTCACTTTGATTCCGCTTTTTATCCTAAAATATACTGTCTGCTTTCCTGATGCTGTTAATTTGAGAGCAATGCAAGCCTTCTTGGATAAGCTTATATACCCAGTGCATTGGTATGTTTTTTACGTGTTTATTACTACTAGTAGGATTTTTTTAGCTACGTAGGCCAAATTGTTTTTATACGGAGATCCAAATGCCTTTTGCGTATGCCGCTTGTGCAAAGGTGGTTGCAGCATGTATTATACTGGCTACTGCGATGTAGATCCACCTGGTGTACGAGATCGAGATGTTTGCTGGTTTCCCTCAACTGTCCTAAGTCTGAGATAAGTAGCTCGGCACCTTATTACGTACAATTACACCCTACCGAACGGCTTTTGTTTATTTTAAGGCTCCTTATAAATACTTCTGCGCTTTTGTTTCAATATTCCGTAACTACCTGTCATAAGAAACGCCGCTGACTGTACCTGCTAATTAAACTTATCAATCTATTCCTTTAAAGTGTACTCTACAACGCTGGAAATAAATGCTTATTAAACATCCTGTATGTTTTAATTTAAACAACAATTATCTTGGGAATAATAACATTGCTCTTGTAATAGAGCAACAGTTTATTTATCAAAAACGTGACTCTCAGAAATATTATTTTAGCAAATATATTCGATTATCTACAATTGATTATTTCCAAAGCATACATTCGTTCTATTTTTAAACAGGAATACGAGTTTGAATAATATAAGTTTCCTTCAAAAGTACATAATAAGAGCAATTTTAGTCAATTTGCCGGTTTTGTTATCTGACAGCGACGTTTGGAAGTGTTTTGGCAACGCATGGTAATAAAATATGGGGATTACTTATCTTTTCGTGATTAGGAATTTCATTCATTTTCAATCCTACTTTTGGCGGTGCAATTCACACCCTTGACATGGTTAACGCCGTTCTTGTCTTCAGGAATAATGCACCCATTCTTCGGTTTCACGAACAAAGAGATTGCTGGATGCATTAGTAAGTTCTGGAGCATTGATTCATACTAGCGAATTTTTCTTTTTAGCTCACCAGTATTGTCTGATCTGTCCTTAGTCACAAGCTCTTTGGATCTTTACGGAAACCACTAAAAAGCTGGTTACTGTCGCCCGAAATAATTCCTTCAAAGATTTTACCTGCTCCTATTCGTATATCTGCTGATAGCAAGGAAGCAAATCTGATTGCAGCCTATGTTTTAGCCGTCTCTATGTCTTAGTTTACAGCTGTTGGAAAAGAAACTAATACTAACGCGGCTGAAAATCTCTTTCAGGTTTTTTTCTTTCGCATTGTTGATTGTACTAATTAAGTTCAACCGCTACTGCTTATGAGTCTATTTTTTTGTTTCTTATGCGAGCAGTTTCAGACACTACTACTACGCATGCTGATGACCGGAGTGTATTTCAACGGACATCTGCTGGGATTATGAAAATTTAAGTAAGTAATTTCTTTTCCATTTATCAGAAACGGCTGTAACTCCTTTTTTGATTGTGCGTAATACTGAAAAAAAATCCTTCGGGATAATTTGTCCTAAATGAATCGATATTTTCGTCGCGGGCTGATTTTGAATTTTGTTATTTTATTTGTTTATACCACCTGTTTCTCTTGTACAAATTATACCTTGTAAATAAAATTATACCTGGATGCCGCCTGCTTTTTCTTAAGAAAATTTGGTACACCCTGACTCACTCCACTCTCCGCTTTGACAGCTAGTCCAGTTTAACTAGATTTCTTTACTGTTATTTTTATATACGTTTCCTCACTTTTCAAGGTACCAACCTGAGAATGCGACCTTATTTAATGCTATATCCAGAAACTATTACTTATCACCGTGTGGTGTTGATGCGTAACTTATGCACTGAAACGTATTTTTTCTATATGGCTGACCCCACGCATGGGCGTCAGTGAAACGTATTTTTCTTTGTTATTTATTTTGGCGCAAGTAATACTTATTGTTCCAAAAATCTTCCGACACAACTAGGGGTCTATTCCTGGGTAGAGCAATGAGAAGTGGGGGTAAGTCGAATTCTGTTTGCAGATCAAACTTAAGCTAAATCAAATAGGTGCCACCAAGTCCTGATGTAATCACGATAATTGCATAGCATAGTTCTAAGGGCGGACGTGGAGACCCAAAGAAACAAAAGATCGCCTTCGCTGACAAAACCTGTCTTAATAAAATAAGACGCAGCTCCTGTAAGAAATTGTGATAGTTAAATAAATATAAAAGTGGAACACCATTTGTGTCTTGCAAAAATACATAAAGAAATAATAAAAAAAGTATTTCCAATATAACATTGGCATCAATCTATTACTCAGAAGGGTTTTAGCTTTATGTAATAAGATTTGATCACACTTGATCAAAATAAAAAACCTTTAATCTAGAACCAATTGTTTACTAAAAGATCTCTTTTAAAATAATATAACTTGTAACAAAAATTTAATCATTAACTGCATCAATCTTAAACTTTTAGCTTTCATGTTTGTCTTTATTATTTTCAATCAAACACTTTACTTTAAAACATGAACTTGTTGTACAAATAGGGTTCTGACCTGGGCAGATCTTTTCAGGTAGATAACAAATTAATAGCTCCTAACAATATTAGCATTTGAGCTTTCTAAATTATGTAAACTAATTTTAATGTAGATAATGCTGATCACAAAAATAGACATGTTTACATATATTGTACTAAAGCTGTTCAAAGCATTTGCTTTTAAAATAACATCTGTCAGCTATACAAAGTAGAAAAATATGTGAAGTCAGTAACACCTGTTGACATTACCGACGATTCATATGTAACAAAGCATGTTGTTTTTAGAACATTAAATCAATGAACTTCGTTTTACTACTGGTAAATCCAGCTCCACAATTAGTTGGAACTTTTTCAGTGTAAATGTATTACGCATCAAAGCAAGTTAACGTGTTCCAAATTTTGAAACACATAAAAGAACTTATAGCTATCTACGAACCAAAACTGCAATTGTCGCACTGTGACAAAGGAAGACGGGATCCCCGTTCTTCAAGCAACGATAACAGCGTTTGCAATTTGAAACCAATTCATCTAAATCAACTTCTATAATTCCTTCGTTCCACGTGTCGAATCATATCCTGTCGCCTTACATTCTGCGTTTTACTGTGTCCTTGTGTGTTTTTTTTAAAGTTGCATCCTACTTGTCGCGCTAAATAGATTATCTCAAATTATACAAGTTCGCACAATCTATACATTACTGACCGTTATTCGAAGATATCCTCACTAATCGAAATGGATTCGCAGATTGCCGGCCTCTAGCCAAGGGAACATGCTGATCACTCTATCACCTGCGGCCGACTAACTTACAACCAGCTCGGGCGGTCGCGCCGTCAGGAGGGGAACAATCAAACAGAGATGTGCTTGTAAATAGCTGAATACGACACAGATATCTGAATATAACTAGATTATTAAAGGACGATGCAGGCTTAGCGTATTACTTTTGAAGTTAAACGCAAATTATTATTGTTATTAATAAAATTGTTACAGTATTCTTGAAATTATATGCAAAGAGTTATTATCGAAAATAAAATTGTTACAGCATCATAAAAAAACTTAAATCATCTTACTCCGACGGGCGGAGAAAATATACAAAAAAACCCGCTTCGAAACCAGCTTAATGAAAACTTCTCTAAATGTACTATGTTTAATTTAAAATGTTTATTTTGAAGAAATTATAAGCATTGCCTTTTACCTGTTACAATACGAAATACTCACTTCGTAGATCAATTATTAAGAATTGTTAGTAAAATATATATTTTTATAAATATCAATTTTTTTACTTTTTGGTTTATTGTAAATAAAAAAAAAAACCGATGGCAATGTACTTTTCTTGTCTATGTGAACCATCCCACTTTCCGCATTTGCAGTTATCCCGGTCTTTCAAAATTTTCTTTATTCTTTATACGTGACCATGATTCGTGGGGGTCCTTATTTCGCTTTTTCTGTTGTTTCTCTCTGACCCCTGCGTTTTAACGTGACAAACGACCACTAATTGAGAGTTATGAACTTTACAAATCGAGCTGGTACTTGATAGATAGAAAATATAAGGTCTCCAAAAGATTTCGAATTTGCAGTCTTTGGCTTTGACCTCAGCATTATTTATGTCTCAAGACTATGTTCGCTTATGCACCCGTTCAATTATTGTCTTAGTAGTAAAACATTTCGGCTACTAACCTAAGTTGAAACTTCAACACTATTTTCGCCTCAATACTATTTATGTCTACACACTATGTCCGCTCATGCGCCCGTTCGGTTATTTGTCTTAGTAATAAAACATTTCGACTAGTAACCTAAGTTGAAGCGACAACGCGGTTTTCGCCTCAGCACTATTTATGCCTCAAGACTATACGTTCGATCGTTTTGCCTTAGTAGTAAAACATTTCAACTACTAACCTAAATTGAAACCTCAACGCTGTTTTCGCCTCACCGCTATTTATATCTTAACACTATTTCTGCTCATGCAGCCGTTGGATTATTTTGTCTTAGTAGTAAAATATTTCGACTACTAACCTAAGTTGAAACCACAACACTATTTTTGCCTTAGCACTATTTATACCTACGCACTATCTGTGCTAATACACCCGTTCGGTAATTTGTCTTAGTAATAAAAGATTTCGACTACTAACCAAAGTTGAAACCACAACACTGTTTTCGCCTCAGCATTATTTATGCCTCAAGACTATACGTTCGCTCATGTACCCGTTCGATTATTTTGTCTTAGTAGTAAAAGATTTCAACTACTAACCTAAGTTGAAACCTCAACACTGTTTTCACCTCAACACTATTTATATCTTAACACTATTTTCGCTCATGCACCCGTTCGATTATTTTGTCTTAGTAGTAAACATTTCGACTACTAACCTAAGTTGACACCTCAATCCTATTTTCGCCTTAGTAGTATTTAGATCTCAACGCTATGTCCGCTCATGCACCCGTTCGATTATTTGTGTTAGTAGTAAAACATTTCGACTACTAACCTAAGTTGAAACCTCAATACTATTTTCGCCTCAGCAGTATTTAGGTTTCAACACTTTTTCTGCTCATGCACCCGTTGATTATTTTCTCTTCGTAGTAAAACATTCGACTACTAACCTAAGTTGAAACCACAGCCCTGTTTTCGCCTCAGCGCTATTTATGCCCCAACACTATTTCCACTCATGCACCCGTTCGATTATTTTGTCTTAGTAATAATGCGTTTGGACTACTAACCTAAGTTGAAACATCAGCACTATTTTTGCCTCAGCACTGTTTATACCTCAACACTATTTTCGCTCTTACACCCGTTCGATTATTGTCTTAGTAGTAAAACATGACGACTACTAATCTAAGTTAAAACCTCAATTTTCGACTCAGCATTATTTATACCTCAACACTATTTTCACTTATGCACCCGTTCGATTATCTCGTACCTAAAGCTCGGAATAATATTAATGCAACTATTAAAACAATAACATAATCTCTTCTAATTATTACAGAAACCTAACCCCGCCACACCTTAAGTGTTTTTATATTGTTTCGTAGACAGTAAGCATCGCATATAATGATACCCTTAGCAACAAATAATGTTAGTGAAGTAATATTCAACAACGTTTTGTCTAATCATTGCACATCCTTGTTATTCTTATGCACTAACATCTCGAAATGGGACAATAATATAATTATTCAATGTGCTTTAATCCTTCACAAAATAAAAATAGAATTTAATTCTTATAATAAAAATGGTAATAAGCAATAATAGTAACCAAAAACGTAAGTATTTAATAGTTTAAATATATTAATGGCAAAACTGAAACTCAAAATTTATCAGGGTGTAACTCAGTGGTGTGTAAAACAATCAAAATAACTAAGTTATACTCCTAACATATTCTTAGAAAAGGTTAGGCAAACATTTTTTGGCAATACATATTCTAACCTTATGTTAGTTTTATTGAAAACAGATTATCAGAAATAACTATTAAAATGTGTTTCGTCCTTTTATTATATCACAATGAATGTCCTAAACATATTTAAAGCAAAATTAAAATAACATCTAATCGGGTTACATAACCTCAAAATTGGGTACAAAAATCTTTCTTTTTTACGTATAAATCGCAAAAACCAGCATTTTTTCTGTTGATTTGTTATTTTAGGCGTATTTAAAAGTATTTACCGCAAGATAGAAGTCTCTAACTGAGGTCACGTAATGTAAATCGTGACCCAGTTTTCTAACTCGCAATCAGTTTATTTAATTAACGTTTGTGTGGTCGAGTGAATACAATCAAAATCCTAATCGACCTTGTTACGCGACCAAGGTCAAAGGTTTGAATTTCCATCAGATGTTATCATGTTTTATTTTTGTTTAAAGTGTAATAAAAACCTTATATTAGAATTAAAGATTAAAAGTAAGTAAGTCACCCAGAAATGTTGTCAGCTAAAGTATTTAAAGATAAATAAAACACAATGCGGAAATTACTTTGAGAGGGTCTTGTGATCTCCAGATATACAAGGTGATTCACTAAGAGTCGGCAATTTCTAAACTGGAGATATTAGATATCAAAGTATTATGATTTAAACTTACTTGCACATACTAGTGCAACAGGTTTAAAAGATACAAACTGCTCGAAGTTGAAATATATTTCGAAACAATTTTAAAAGTTTTAATAGAATCAATTCAAAAATTCGTTGTTTTTTTGCATGAAAATTAGGAATTTGAAGTTTACTGTAGTATTATTGTAAAGGGCACTGACTATAGTCAATTTCTTCGGGAAATCAAAACATAACTTTTTTTTCTGCCAGTTAAGGCAAATTACAAATAATAGAAGGCGTTCATTTATACTCGTAATACCTAATCTTGTTAATTTTGTCACACTGTGAGATTTTGAGCTATTAAATTTCATATGCAAAAGTAAATTTTTCTTACAAAATATTTATTCTTATCAATTGCAAACTATACAGAGTAAAATAACAAAACGTAATTAAAAGTGATAACAGTCAGTAACAATAACAATAAAACTCTATAAGTAGATGTTTGAAGTATTGAGGTGGGAGGTTGGGGTCATATGTGGGTGATGGGAGGTTTGAGGTATGAGAGGTGGAGGTGGCCGGTCGGAGGTGGAAGGCGGACGTGGGAGGTGGGATGTGGGAGATAGTAAACAGAAGGTGCGTGATAGGGTGGAAGGTGGATGGTTGAAGGTAGACGGTGGGAAGGCGGGAGGTGGGAGGAGGGAGTTGGGTGGTGGAATGTGAGAGGTGGGAGGTAGGAGGTGGGTGGGGATGGTTAGGTGGGAAGTGAGAGGTGAGGCGTGGCAGGTGTTATTAAATACGAACTACTCACTTCTGCTGTTTTACTGTTCCATAGCTACACTAAATTATCAGCGTACTTTGTGAAGTGACCTTTGCAAACGTTATGAAGGACTTCAACATTAAATTATTTTATCAAAAGTTCCACGCTAAAATTCTTTTCCGTTTTAAGCGTTAGTTTTGTGATCGACGAGTGGAAGAAAACAACTAGCATTGCATAAGCAGGTAGTTTGATATAAACCTAAGAAAACTTGGTCTATTTATGCCTATTATAAGTAGCGTAAATACGCTTTGTTTATAAAATTGGATAGGTATCTTTTCAAATTACTTTTGTTTCCAAGAAACCAATATGGATATATAACCAGTACTAATTATGCAAAGGTGTCTAATTCCCACCTTTAACTTTCGTGCATTCGGTCCAATTTATTTTACGTATAGGTACTCAAGATTGTTTTTCGAAAGTGGGAAAACTTGAAGTGCTTAAGTGCAAAAATTTGATATATAATCGGAAATGAAGAAGATAATGGTACTTTTTTATTAAAATGTTGATTTATTATCATATTATATTCATCCCTTTTTAATTCCTTACTACATTTTTCATGCTAACTTTCATCCACATTCTAAAATCTTTATAATTTTTTTTTCTTTCTTCAGTTTTATACCTCTCCGGTTTTGTTATCCACCACTGCCCGAGTAACTAAAAATACTTCTGCCCGACTGCCTATGTATACTTTCGACTGAATTCTCTGCTCCATTTTGCTGTTTCGCTTTACTCTTCTTGTTTTATTTCGTCTTCTTACGCTTTGTTTTGTTTCCAGTTTTTTTGCTTCTTCCTAGGATTTGTTACTTATTTTTGCTTTGGTGCTTTTTCATTTTTGGTTTATTGTTTCTTTTTCTAACTTCTAGCTTACTTCTTCTTTCATCTTCTTTAACTCTGTTTTAAGTCAGTTCTTGACTTGATTTTTATTCTGTACTCATTGTCTTCTTATAAAAAGTCCTTTCTATCGTTTACTGCTACCGCCACCTTAGCCTCCTTCTTTAGCTCCTCTATTTAGTTAAGCACGCGCACAAACCCAGTTGCATCAGGGCTAGAGATAGCTTCTCCTAGAAATTAGAATAAGAATAACAAATGACATATTCAATAAATGTCTATAATAAATACATACATTAAATGATAGTTTTTCAAAATGTAGAAATCTTTACATTCAAGATAATTGCGAACTTTCACCTTAAAATTTCCTATAAATTTTTTTTCACCCTCCAACATCTTGTTTCTTTACTTTTCAATTTTCGCTTTTTTCCATTTTTTTTAATGCAAATATAGTTTTTACTCATTAAGGCATTAAATTTATGAATTCAATTAAATTCTTATTATCCTTAAATTCGTTGCAGGTGAATTTAATTAGATCATCAATATATGCATAAGATGTATAATTCTGAAGGTTATTTTGTAACACAAGTGTTATTTCTTAAAATTTCTTAAGCAGTTTAAGTTACGATAACGGTAGACGTTGATTTTTTTTTAGTATTGACTTTTTACACGTTTTTTATAGTATTTTTCTAGAAGATACTTATAATAATAATCTATATTATCAAATCGTTAGTAATAATCCCGATATTGCTGGGCATTGCAAAGAAATATTAGTCTTCTGTTGCTGTTGGTGTCATACTGTGAAGAGAGAGTTCATAATTTCGAAACAAACTCAATATTTTTAGGTCTATATTGGTTTCTTAAGAATTCTCTTTAGGTTTTTGTAGATGAAAGTTTTTCGGGATGACTATGTAATAGTACAACCTCCTGCGCGGCAATTATTAAAGTAAAACTACGAAGGTCGGTGCTTCAAATTATGTACTATTAGATCTAGTAAAGATGCACGACGATATGGAAAACAACATTAAAAGAAACTAAAAGATATTAGTGAATAAGTGGATTAGATTGAAGGATTGTTAGAATAATCGATCAGATACTACTGGACATACGTAAGAGTTTTTACGTTGGAGTACAATTATAAGTCGAGATTGGAAATGTTTAGGGTTTGGCTTAAGAATGCAGTCTTAACACTTCAAGAAGGTGTAAAAGTTAATAGCGATTCAATTTAGAACTCGTAAGCAACCAATCGCTGGATTGATGATGATCCTAATTGCTGGTCATAATGAAGTCTTTCGATGGCTTTATTTGACATCGCTCTAAGTTATTAAAGCAACAGAATATACAGTTTCATTATTTAGTGACCTATCCAACGTTTAGCGCTTTTATTTGACACAGCAGCTTGTTATTAAATAAATAATTGAATAAACTTTTGTTATTTATTTCTACCGATGGCGATAGAGTAGATCACGGTTAGCGTTCAAAGTTATAACATTTTTATATCAAAAAATGCTATTTAAAAAACGTGAACGCTTTAACAAAATAATTTAAGAATTTGAAAACATTTCGAAAATATCGCGAATGTGATAAAATGCACAACATTCACATAAAAACGTAAACTATAGAAAATCACCACCAAGGCAATCCATATATTCTAATCGCTGGCAAAAGCTTTTAATCAAGTACACGCAACGTCATGTTCTCTTTTAGGATATTCTGAAAGCTTCACAGTTATTCTGCGGTACAGCTTTTGTTAACCCCTTATCCGAAACTTGTAACAGCATTAATTCGAAATACAATTAGTCCATCTTCCGACTCATATACATTATGGCATTAGCCTATTTTAGAAATTTGTTCCATTGTCCGCCCATTAAGCTCAACTTTAAAGCGTTAATAAATGTCGAAAGATGTTCTGCCGCCTTTTGGACAGATAATAGTCCTCATGTATATTAGATTTTTGAATAAAATAAAGTTTCTCGAGTATTGGTGTTATATCAAACTTTAGCTTACACTTGCAACTAGTCGCGTTTGATTTTAAATAGAGCCCAGAAATCAGAAAAGTTTGACTGTGGGCGGAATAATAGTCGCCTAATGAATGAGGCAATTTATTGAGATCAAAATTTTTACCTGGTTACGGTATTTTATTTTTTAAACGATTATTCAAATTTCAGCTAGTAACTGAAGGAAGAAAAATATAAGGTTACGGACAGGGTTTGAAGCTGTATCCTTCCAAATTGTACTTTGGATACACTACCAGTTGAGCTATACACTGTGAAGTTAGCACGACATTCTTTGAATTTATGAAAAACTACGATAGTTCTAGTAGCACTTTTCATAGTTCTTGAGTTCCTGATAGAAAATAAAAAGTGTTTTGCACTTTTAATAACAAAAAATGAAAATAAAAGTATGTCCTGTTAACTTCGCGATTCTAGCACGACACCTCCCCCTCTAAACTAGAAGAACATTATAAATATTACAGCTTTCAGTAAGAGTTTCCGTTAGTTCTATTCGAGCTCCATCTCTGTATACAATTAAAATAAAAAAATCGTTACAATAAATAACGTATATCGTTCATAGGTAAAACAGTTTTCTGCTGACAATATTTCTAATTTTTGCGGTTTTAATCGATAGTTCTCGATGAGCTCCAATCAGTACAAACATTCTTACGAACAGTTCCGACGGCTAACTATTATTAAAGTTTTTTTAACTTTTTACGCAAGCTGGGCATTTGATGAACAATGTGCTGCTGAAAAATTCTTGCATTTTTGCGGCGTGAAGCAGTAGCTTTCGATGAGTTCCAATAAGTACAATCATTTTTACGCGAAGTAAAGTATCAATTATTCTGTTCTTCTAGTTTAGATGCGAAGGTATCGTGTTAGATTTGTGAAGTTAGCAGGACATACTTTAATTTTAATTTTTATATTAAGAGTACGGAACTCTTCTTATTTTCTATTAGGAACTCTTGAACTATGAAAAGTGCTACTAGAACTACAAATACGTTTTAAAAATTCAAAGAGTTTTGTGCTAATTTTACATGCGCTCGAGCTACCAGGGCTGGTAATTAAACTGGAGATTTAAATAAATTTAAATCGCATACAGAACTGTATATTAATCTATCTTTCAATTTTGTTTGGCATTTTTGTCCATCATAAAATAGAGTATCGTATTTTTTGACGTACTGTCAGATACAGACAGGAGGTAAAGCTCAAATACTGCTAAATCCATCTAGTCTAAAATATAAGTATCGAAATAGTTGATATGATATATACGTTATTGGTTAATAACATCAACTCATGCAAAGCGTTTACCTTATTTTAAATATAACACAGATATAAAGATATATACACTCAATTTGGATTAACAGAATAAATATGGACGGATCCTGTATATTAGATTTGACAAATAGTAAATATTAATTAAACAGCACACTTCAAAATTTTGTTTTTATAAAGGTAATTCAGATAACAAGGTACAACGTTATTCCTTTTAAATAGATTGTAAACGTAATAATCCAGGACGGTGACTTATTTTAAAACCGCAAGCGTAAATAACTTTAAATGCAGTACGACATTATGTATGCGTTTCCCATAAAGAGATAGACTATAAGTGGATAGTTGTCGTACAATATCTTGTGTTCAGCATAGATAAAATACGCAAGAAATTAAGATGAAATTGGTAAAAGGGAAAAATTAGATATTAAACTAACTTTAACAAGTAGAAAAAGGTTTAAACAGAGAAGTCGAAATGTAACCTAGCCTAGATGTAGGGTCACGCGGTATCAAAAGTGCACCGTGTGCGGCCGTGGCGCTTGATTTGCAGAAAGGCAATAAACCACCTTTGCATATTCGTGGATTTTATTGTGGCGCCATTAAAATAGAAATTAATAATGTAATTATAGGATCGTTAATAATTAAACCTGAAAAATTACAAATAGTAAATGATAGATATTAGCAATAGACAGAAAAGTAAATGAAGCAGATAGAGTAAATTTGCAAAATTATTAAAATCGTCAATCAAACACTACAAACTAAAGATAAGTGTTTTTAAGTTTAAGTACAATTATAACTCAAGCTCAGAAAATTCTAAAGTTTAGCGTAAGATTCAAGTTTCTTCTTTTGAAGTAGGTAAACAGTCATATAGGGATTCAATTTAGAAGTCAAATGAAACAGTTACTGAATTAATTATGCTCATGCTGATAGATGATATTACTAAAGGCTTTAGATAGTTTTATTTCACTGTTGTTAGTTGTTAAATCAATCGAATAAACTGTTTTATTTATTTAGTGAGACCCACTAAGCTACCTTAACGTTTAAAAGTTTTATTTGTCACCACGGTTTATTATTAAGTATGTACATCAACTTTTTTATTTAGTTCTGCCGATGGTGACAGAGAAGACCACGGTGAACATTCAAAATGAAAACTTTTTTACATCAAACGTGTCAGCAAAATAACTATACAATAAATCCATTTTAAAACTCGTCGAAAATGTCACTAACGGAATAATATATGCAATATTCTAATAAAAACTGGAACTGTAGCAGATACCAGCTAATGGTGATCCAGGCGTTATAACTGCTTGCAAAAACCTTTACGTAAATTCACGTAGTCGTATTCTCTTAAACGTTAGTCTGAAAGCTTTACAGTGGTAGGGTTTTCACTAACCCCTCATCCTAAATTTGTAACAGCATTAAATCCAAATATAAAATTCCATCTCCCAACCTATATACCTGATTAGATTAGCCTAATGGCGTTTGGGAATTTATTTCAGAGAGTCATTACCATCGTCCACCAATTAAAATCAACTTTTACAGCATTCATGAATAATGAAAGATGTGCCAAATTTGGAAGATTGAATAATCCTTTTATTTATTTAAATACCTGATCAAAATAAAGTTCCTTTAGTATTTGTGGTGTGTCAAACTTTATCTAAAACTTGCGGTTTAGACTTTCGTTTAATTATAAATGGAGACGGAAAATAGGAAACTTTGACTAAGGGCGTACTTATGCATATTTTATACAATTATAACTGTATAACAATGTAGCCATTACAAACGTAACGGTCGCTTTATAAATAATTTAATTAATTGAAGCTATTTCATTTCAACCAAAAACAATAAAGGTTTCCTGTTATATAAAATATTGTATCTTTTAAATCAATTGAAATTCGTTTGGTATGTTGGGTATAATGCGCGTTACGTTATAAATTTAGAATTGGCCTGAAGTTGCTCGGATCTCGTAACAATTTTATGGATGTAGCGGTTAACTACAGTGGTGCAAAGTGAGTTCCTATGGGCGAAATAATAAAAACATTTATTAAAATAATATACTTTCGAAATGACGTTACTGCAAACAATCTTACCCTAAAACCCTTCTCGATTGAAATAATTTAAGGGATGCTCAACCGTTTTGTGTCAGCAATTCCTTTCGATATTATCCTCTTTACGGAATATGTCTTTCGCGTCTGGTTTTATGAATTTATCACATTATACTTTACATTGGATGTAACTGCAATAAAAGCGTTGAACCAAGCGACAGGGTTACTGAAGCAGTCTGTAGAAAAAAAACAGTATTTTAGAAAAAAAAGTAGTAGGTATAGAAGAAACTTTTAAATTCGTTGCAATCGAAACAAATCTTCGGGATATTACACAAGCTCAGGAACTTTCCTCAAATTGAGGCACGCTATCATTGAGTTAGCAGAAGCACCAGAAGGACAACAACTTAAAGAAATTTCAAGATTAAAATCGTTGGTTATGAATCTATCAAATGCTATTTCAACAACCACTCCCTTTCTTGGTTTTGTTGAGCCCCAGCAAAATATCGTAGCTTCTTTTTCCATTTATGCTATCAATACTCTTGCTCAAAATTTAACTATTTTAGAAAACAATATTAACGTCAATAGTAACAAAATGTATCTTCTTGGACTTATGCAACCTTTGCAACATCTTTCACAAAAGCTATTAGAGAATTCTCGTGAAGTAGAGGACATTACGGTATTTGAAAATTTAAGAGATGCAACTAACCATTTATGCCACGCCATTGCTAAGGTTTCCTCGACCGAAATGATGTCAATAGATGATGATTTAAAAGCTTTTGAAGAATGCTTCCAGAGCGCATGCGCTAATGAAGTACCAGCCGCTATTCAAGAACCTATGCAAGCCCTTTTAAGGAGTGTTTCAGATGTACGGACTGGACTTGAGGACCAAGTAAAGCAACGTGCAATTACTCTTGCAGTTGTTTTACAACAGACTCTTACAGAAATTGATAACGTGATTAAAGGCAAGAAACTGCCCCACAATAAAGAATTGGAAGAGTGTTTCTTAAAACTTAAGAAAAATCTATGTGACGTACGATTTTTAATTACCAGCGAAGATGTATGCAACTAGATCAAACATTGAGAGTTTTTATTGTTGACTTACTTTCTACAGAAGAACAAATAAATTGTTTTAAATCTATCAAACGTTTTAGAAAAAAAATTGAAACACTAATCAAAATAGAAAAGTTCAAAACCTTTGAGCCATTGAACTTTTTTATAACTGAGCTGAAGGACCTTGAAGTCTCACTCAGCCAACTGTTTGTAAAGGATATAGCGATTTTAGGGAGATTAGAAGAATCATTAAAGAGTCTTCAGATTAACATAATAAAATTGCAGTCTTACAGAAGCGAGTTTTCCCTCATCATCCTATCTGAACCTGTTCAAAATATTGAACAATACCTGTCTTCTGTAGTTGAGGAAGCTGTTGGAGGTACGCTGACTGAGGAAGAAGTGGAAAAATTAACAGATAGAAAAGCCCTTTAAACAACTTGTGGTTATTGCATCAAATCTTCAAAACGTTGTTGACAGTCCTACATTGTTTGAAGTGGAAAAACCTACAGTCCAAAGAGGAGTTTGCGCAGTCAAATCTATGCTAGAAAAAGTTAAAGTACAAGAAAGAAAAACCTGGCGTATTATCAAACTTTTACAAGCGCTTTCAACAGCTATTTCTGAAGCTGTGGTCGATAAGCGTTACGTCGAATTTAAAAAATCGATAGCTATTCTTCAGGACAATGTGAGTCAGTTGTCAGTGATTTATTCACAAATTGTAGAATTCGCCAAACCGCTACAGGGTGCCTTTGATATCATAAGTGACGTTTGCAACAAGGAAGATGAGGACAAAATAGTCGAATTAAAGCAACCTGTTGAAGAATTATTCACAGAATTGTCAAACATACCACACAATGCTCAAAGGTTAACAATTGAAACAAAATCATTAGCAAATCTTAAATCTGTGACAGAAGGTGTCCTGGCGACTTTCAAAGATAACAAAGATGTAGAGAAAACTACTCAAGAATTACATTCTTACTGAATTCAACAGAAACCATCGAAGAGGGATTAGTAACCTGCAATGTAGTCGAACCCTTAGAAAAAAACATTTATTCAGAACGACTAGATATGTCAGCAGTTGCAAATTTTCAAAATTCAGTATTTGCATTAAAAGTTGCTTTTCAATCAGAGGTCGAACTAGACAAGCCTGTACAAGAATTTGAGCAAAACTTTCAAAAAATAAAAATTGAATCAACTGAGCTCGATATATCAGAAACTCAATCAGTAGTTTTGCAAGAGTTGACACACCTGCTTGTAGATGTGACTGGCGATGTAAAAAACCTAAGACAAAACAAGAGTTAAAACCCTTTGTTGAAAAGCTCCTCAAATGGAAAACTTTACTTGCATAGTTAGACCTTTGCAATCTCTTTCTACGACACTTCTAGATACTGCTCTTTTAAAGTTAAAGAAATCATTAATGCTTTTTGAAGGCCTTATTAAAAATAAAGTTGTAAGGATAAGCCTTACAGTGCTCGAAAATCCATTGATAAAAGGGGTTGACATTGGATACAAAGAAATTGAAAATATTGATCTGTTTGAAGAGTTAAGTAAGCCTGTTGAAGATTTCTCTCAGGGAGTTGCTAACTTGCTACAAACAGGCAATGTCAATCACCAATTGAAAGAAATTGATGAGAGTTTGCAAAAAATTGCAAGTACAATTCTTCCAGAGGTTATTAAGCAGCCCATAGAAAATTTGATAATAAGCGTCTCAAAGATACGTTGTTCCGAAGCCGAGAGACTTGCTTTAAATCATTTACAACAAACACTTACAGAACTTACAACTGTTATCAAAGAGAAGAAAGTACATCAGTCTGATGATCTTGCAAACTTTTTAGTAGCGTTTGGAAATGCTTTAAACGATGTAAAACCTGTCGTAGACATTGAATTGATATCAAAAATTGATCAAACTCTAACTAACTTTACCCAAAACTTAACGGAAGTTTCTTCCAGTTCAAAAATGCTTACCGACTTCATACTTGTATTGCAAGAATGTTTTAATTCCCTAACTTTAGCCGTTCAAAAGCTCGAAACTCGTTTAAAACAAGTACGCGTCAGAAAATCGGCAATCCTTCATATGATAGAAGAATCATTTAAATTGCTTCAAATTGACATTCTAAACTTGCAAGTTCAACAAGACGTTCTATACAACATTAACCTTTCGGAGCCTATTCAATTTCTTGACGAAAGTATTACAACCAGTGCAGAAGAAGTCTGTTTTACAGAGGAGTACGAAAAATGCTTGAAGAGGATAGAAAGACCGTTAAAGTAACTAGCAGTTACAATATCAGACCTCCGAATGATTGTTCAAAATCCAGAATTGCTAGTATTACATAAGCTCAATGCTCAAAATGGGTTGGCTGCTGTAAAGTTGTAGTTAGAATAGTTAGAAAAAGCAGTCGTTGAGTATAAAACATCTTTTAAAGTTGTGAGCATAATTGAACTACTTACGGCGATGTCAGCCATAATTTCAGAAGCGAATACCGATAATGGTTGCAAAGAGCTTAAGAAGTCAATTTTCAAACTTCAAAATACTTATAGAATGTCGATCACCTATTGCTGCTAAAGTGATAGACCTGAATAAACCATTTGAAGCATTAGCAACGTATATTAGCGGAGTATATGAGAAAAGTGACGTAGAAAAACCGATGAAACTGTAACATCCCATTGATAGCTTAACTGGAATTGGTTGTGCTAAGGTTGAGGGCACTAACGCGAAAAACGCGTCTCTTGAATTATTTCAAGAAATTTCAAAAGTCTTTATTACAACTCATCAACCTGCCGAAACAATTAATGCGCTTAGAGCAGTTACAGAAACTACTGATTAAATCAAAGCTTTTTCTCACAATTCACCAAATAAAGGAGTCATTAGAAGAATTACAGCTATCTATTATCAAACTGCCAAACGAATCTTCGTAAGTAGCATAATTGGACATAATGAACTTGCAACGGCCTCTTCAAAATTTGAAAGAGAGTATCTTATCTGCTAAAACGCCCAAAAAGTTCTTGGTTTTAAAAGAGCCTTTAACCGTCTTAAACAGTTCTTTGCATAGTATTTGTGAAGTGGGTATTAAAGTTGAACGCCCAAAACTGTTGCAAGCACTGCACTCTTTCA
Organism: Platerodrilus igneus; assembly: GCA_036346225.1. Lineage (NCBI taxonomy): Eukaryota > Metazoa > Arthropoda > Insecta > Coleoptera > Lycidae > Platerodrilus > Platerodrilus igneus. The sequence continues at coordinate 14,499,993 of JARFIW010000791.1, forward strand.
AATCATCAGTAGAAGTGGTGTATTTAGATGAGAAACCACAATCTGTGCATGACCTAATGCACGCCTTTAGCTTTATCGAAGACAAGTTTTTAAAGGCCTCGAGCACTTTAGAAATGCTCAAAGAACCTATTGATAGAATTGTAACAAACATTCAAGCGTTATCAGCAAAAGAAAGTATTATAGCCAAAAAACTGGAAAAAACATTTGTTGTTTTGGATGAACAATTATCAAGTATCGAAAATATTGAACTTTTAGAAGAAGATATCCGTTAGCTAAAAAGCATAGCTGAATCATTCTCGAAATTAGTCGTTGCTTGTTCAGTTCAGAAAGAATCAGTCTTACATGACGCATTGAAAACGTATCAACTTGTTTTTGAAGACGCTCCTGCCCTTTCAGTTAAAATCTCCGAGCCCATTAAAGCCTTAACAGCGGCTCTCTTAGAAATACAAATCCTGAACGATTTGAAGAATGACGTTAAAACCTAAAGAGAACAAATTCAACCGATGCCAAATCAGAAATCTGAGCTGAAATCTATTAAGAGCTTGCGAATTTCTTTAGAAAATTTAAAGAGCGCGATTTGAAACATCGAAAATTGACGAAGCAAACAAATTCCACGAGTCTTTTGCGTCTGGTTTTCTGAATTTATCACATTATACTTTGCATTTCTCTACAATATCTCACAACACCATTAAGTCTTGTCATAATTAAAGGAATTCTCAAAATTAAGACCTTTCCAAATACGACTTCATCACCGGGGTGGCTGGATATCGTTCTACAAATTTACCTCTTTCCAATACTATAAATAACTTTAAATAAAATTCCGCGGGAGCTTAAACTCAATTAACAATAAATTCCTGAATCATAAATACAGGTACGTCGACTTTGAAAGAAAAATATACCTAATATAATTCAATTGGCCAGCTATTATTAACAGAAATCCCACAAAAAAGAAGACATTAATGAATAAACTAATCTGCCATGCAATTTTTTAGTTTCCATGATTGAACCATATATCATTTTAAAGTCTATTTCTAGAAATGTCTGTTATAACCATACATGGAAAAACAACGTAATATCAACTTTCACGTTAACCATTCCAATGTCCATTAAAAATACTAACATTTTCTATTCTTTTACCCACGGCAATTTCACTAATAAAGCATATTTTTAAAATCAACATACACTAATTTCATCGCTAATTTAGTCTAACAAAATTATTACTTTCATGATTTGTTAATTTACAACAACAGAATACCAACCGTCTACGACTTAGTTTTAGCATTCACGTGTGTATAATTTTTAATGAACTTCAAAGCTTATTCTACTCACAGTTTGTAGAAATATATGGATGTCCTCAACTTCAAACTTTGTTACATCAATTACTTGAGTTATCTATCAAACAGCAACGACCTTAACACAAAACAAAATACAACTAATAGTGGGATGAACTCACAAGTTTCTTAACACGTTTACCTAGATTGCTCGACGTTAGATCAACGCTCCCTTGTGTGTAGCATACCCTGTCTTTGCCAGCGTAGTTTAACTTTATGTCGCGCGCTGCGTATATTTCTTACGGAAATCTAGATCCACTTCATGAAGCTGTGCTACTTCCCATTTCTTTGTTTGAACTCAACTTGCACTATTTGTCAAGCTTAGCCGTTACCTTACATTCTCCCTTCTACAAAATCCTATAAATTATGAACAGCATTCGTTAGTAAAATCTAACAATTTTGATCTATGCTTATGTAAAAGGTAATTGTGCAGCAACTTACTATTGTTAATTATTTTTCTCTGTGAAACACAATCATAGCGTAGTGTAACATTTAAAGTTGTTTGGATTTGCAGTTTTAAAATAAGTCATCGTCTTGAAATTTTACGTTTGCAATGGATTTAAAAAAATTATGTTACATCCATTAGCTGAATAAATTTTATAGAAACATAATTTGAAATACCTTGCTTTATTAACTTACTATTATTTAGTCTGTCCTTCCAAATTTACTAATTTTTGCTTTTTCATATAATTTATCTATTACGTATCGCGTACGCGTTACAAGTAAATGCAGAAAAGAAAATATAAAGTTGTTGCGTCTTACTCTACCAGCTGCCTTACTAAGAGTAGTAATTGAATGGGTTGGAAAGATACGTTTAAATTTCGTAGACATTCCTATATCAACCTAATCTTCAAATACGTTTTGCAATTTTCCTATTATATTCGACAGTACCATGTTTTCTGACATTAGGCCGAATTCTGACCAGCGGCGTTCAATTCTGCTAAATTCAAACTCGGCTAGTATTGAATGCAAATATAAAGGTAGTTGCATAATGCAGGTTGATCTTAGTATTATAATATCGGTTAACTAAATGAACTTATACCCACATATATATCTAAGTACACTACTTGTTGGGTATAGCTACGAGTTTAAGTCACGTTCTGTCTATATCTGGTACAAGGTCAAAAAGCTGGTTGATTATAAAAAGAAGTTACTCGCTTGGAAGGATTATGGCGGCAAATTAAACGAAGGATTTCAAGAAGAAATCGGAGGTAGCTATAACGGGAAAAAATATTTTGCGACCTTCAGCACTCACAATTACTGATTGGAACGGAAGTATAAATTCCAACGAAGATAATATCCTATTGCCTCAAATTCGTGATCCATTTCATGGCCGAGACAACAATATGCTTAAGTGAAGGTAGATATTGCTATTATTATAATGATTTATCCTGGTTACGCAAGTGTATCTAAGATTGCTAAAAAATCTAATTCACTCTTGGCAGTTATTTTTTCCTGAGGACGTGATTAACCATCTAGGGATACAAAATCCTCTAAGAGAATTGAAATGAAGTTATTAGTTAGTATACTGTATCTTTCTGGAAGAATAAGAAAACCATATCTCAACATTGCAGATGCATAAAGTAGATATGGAACAGGGATTTGGGACACATCCATTTGATGCTCTAAGAGATTGCAATATCAGAAGAGAAATCGAAACGTCTTTTGCAATAAGATGTCTTTTGTCGCTCTGAATTATATTTTTTAAATGTTACAACATATGAAATGTTAGAATATTTTCGCGGAAAGCGCAGTTTTAGGCAATGTATTGTAACATTTTTTTTTTATTTGAAAGAATGCATAGGTACGTTTGCATTAAAAGATATTGGAGTTAACAAACGCACCTCCTTCTAAAGTCATAATCCAATAAAGATGAAATCTTAATCCGTGATGAGGGACTTTAAGGAGACTTTCCAACTAACTCTGAACTGTAACTTTAGCAGAGTTTGACGAAACTAACAGGAGGTTCGCTACGGATTTCCCTTAGGCGCCGCTACACTTAACAAGTGTTTACCAAGGATACCGTCCAAAAAGCGGTAATTAACGGATCTAAGCATAAATGCTTAAGTTGATATATTTTCGTTGTAAAACCTCATACGCTTATGAACCTTATTCATTTCATTTCTAGTTTGGTTAGCGAGGGTATTGACGTTTGAAGCTTTATGTGAGGTTGTTTCATACAACCGATTTTTCTTAAATTCATTGACGAATTTGGCAACAGAATAAACTACTCACTCTTAATAATAAGTTGTAGTTAATCAGCCCGACGAAACTACTCTGCTGAGGTGCACCATTTAACCAGGCCCATACCATGAAAATTCATCAGCGGCCCATTTTCGCGTAAAAAAACAAATTATTCCAGACCGACATCTCTAAAGTGAAAAGCGGTATTATAGTTCTTAGGTTTTGCGCATTAACGACCCTATTACGAACTTCTCAAAGGATGGAATCAAAGTGACAATATTACCATAATGGTTCATAAAAACGGTTTGTTCTAGAAAATCCCATTTATACAGAATTTATGCCAATGAAGACTTGCTTAACAAAACTAGGACGGGTTACGAGCCGCGTTTATAAAACAACTTGGAAAATCTTGATATATTTGAGAATAATTACGTATTTGTTTACAATTCCTAATGATAAAGTGCTATTTTAAACGATTATTTTTTGGTTTTAATAACTTCACAACAAAGTTTCAAACACCTGAAGTATATAGTTTGTTATAGAAACGAAGCATGGAATTTAACCTTGCAATAGGAATAATACAAAATAACGGATTATTATGAATATGAAAATTTATTTAGGATTGCAAATAAGTAATTTTAGCGATTTTTCTTATTTTTTCTTTCTTTTATAACAACAATTACAAGATATATAATCGGTGGACATTCAACGATTTTAACACTTGACCGAATTTGTAAACAAATTCTTGAAAACATCTGCTATTTTACTATTAACAGAAGATCTATTTGCAATACTGCAGTTTATTAAAAGAGCATTCAGACATATTAACGTCCAAATCTGTTCCATGGTAGTAATTTTCGCTATTTGAAATCAAGAAGGGAATCAACTGAATACTTCTTGGTAAAATTCACATCATCCTTGCATTTGATGTTATATTTTAGTGCATTACTGTTAGTTGATATTTCTACATTTTAAGACTTCATAGCCGTTCCATACTTTCACGTCATTTATCATCACTTAAAACCTTTTGTACATATTTTCTAATTTATTTAATTCCATACGCACCTTTAGGGAGTTCTATGGACTCTCCGTAAAGTCCATTTGCTTAGTCCTCTTTCAGTTTTAAAATTGTAGTATAAGGCTTGAAACTGATTAACCCTAATATGCACTCAGATTTATTATTCGAACTTATAGGCGGCTTAAAGCTGCTTTCTAAAACTGAAGTGTTTGTTTTAAGTAAGAGTGTACGTTATTGTTCCTTGATTCGCAATTCTAAGTAATGCTTAGAAATAGTAAGTATAAATATCCACAATATACAGTGTGGCATTTTTTTGAAATGTTTATAATCATATTGCATTTTAATAGTTTTTGTATTGGGAAATTCCATGAATAGAGTTGTCATTTTTTTTAAGAAATACGAATTTTAAGTCACACGCATTCTTGATATAAGGAAGGATTAATCTTGTATCTTATATTTTTGATACTTAAAGGTTGTAAAATTCGTTATTGCGGTGTTAAGGATTAGAAATGGTATTAGCAACGTATTCTAAAATTATTACAGTTTATGGTTCATTTGTTTTAATTAATAATGTATCAAGCGCGCGTCTATGACCTCATCGTCCGTACACGAAGACCTTTACATGAGAAATTTTTGCCGAGCCAAAAAAATGGAAACCTCCTTCATCTGAGTCGAGAAGAAGGTTTCAGTAAGTTAATTTTAGATACATTAGACAAAGTAATTTCAATTTCCTGTTCCAATTCATCTGTCCGAATTCTACCGAAAGTATCTTAAATTGTTTTACACAGCGAGGCATTTTTTAAACATAGGAACTTTGTAATTAACATCCAAACAAATAACATGCAACTAACTCGAGTAAGTCAGTTAACCTTGAAGAATAGGTATCGAACTGACTGCCATTAGTCAATAAAGTACGGATAATATCCAACCAGGTTGGTTTTGTTTACCTTTAGGGACACATCAGTTCCCATTACATCGACATCTTCGTGTTGTACCAAAACATGTCGTTTCAGAATATTTAGTTTTCCTTTCGAAGTCTCAGGACGATCTGGCAAAAAAAATACGTCCAGGACAAAAAGACTTTTAGTGGCGTCCTAGCTGTCTTTAGTCAATAATCGCTCATTAGGGATCGACGAATAAAATTTTCTAAACTATGTAATTAAATAAGCTTTTTTGATTGATTGCAAGAAAGTTATAAACGTACAGACAATACGTTCTTAACATTAGATTAAGAATATAGATAGTAAGTTTTTGGCCGAAAACGTTTCTATTAATGTAAACTACTTGCGATATACATTTGGTTCTTAATTTTTGTTTAAGAATATTTATATATATATATATATATATATATATATATATATATTGCTATGTTTGTACCGAGTTTTCTACTCTGCGTTTCTAAATCTTATACTTCTTTTTACCAATGCCTCGGTTAGCTCAATCTAAACAACACAGAGTGCCCGACGACACGACAATAATGTTTAATCCCCTTTTTCTTTCTAGCTCTTATCTGTTAGAATAATGTTAACGAAATAAACCAAATTCGTATAAAAATCGATAATATGTAGACTTTATATTTTACTTTGATTTTATATTCAAAAATTAGCCCCTTAATAAAATATTAATATTTATCTGATTCCACCAAAATAATACTCCCTTAAAACCAGCAAAAATACTACTGTAATTTACTTTGAAGCTTTTGAACGTTCAAATGATCTTCTTTCTATTTGCATAAATTCTCAAAAGATTTCTGATGACCCTTACAAATACTTCGATATAAATAATAGCAAATGTTTAAAATTGAAATACAGTCTTATGTTAATAAAGGACTATATATTTCTGACCTGCGTTTTCCTGCTTGTTTCTTGGCACTGCCTCTGCATGTGGATGGTCAGCACCCCTGGATTGTTTCCAATTTTACTCTCTGGAACAGCTTCTCCTTGTCGAATTTTTTTTGCTGAGTGATCTCTCTCTCTTTGATGCTTAAATATCAATTTGAATCTTATCGTAGTTGCCTCAATTCGTTGACCAAAATGATTAATTAAATTTGCTTGAATTCTCCCTTCGGATTTTACCCAGATTTTTGTTTAGTTTTATTTTAATTCTTAGAGTTTGCTTAATCTTTATAATTACTTGCAATTTCTTAGTTTCTTAGAGTTACTTTAAGTTTATACGTAGTTACTAGGAGTTACTTGAAGTAACTTGAAGTTACTAGGAGTGACTTGAAGTTCCTTAGAGTTTCTTAAAGCCCTAAATCCTTCAATATTAGAATTAGTTTTAATTAATAATTTACTTTACGTTTTTAAAAGTAAACGGCCACTTCTGTTGTATTTATTGGCACATCAATTTTCACTTTTAAATTACTAAATTATTTATTTTGCCTAAGATCGCTTTGCGTAATATTCTACTTTTAAGTAACGTGGTTAGTGCCTTGGTCACAGAGATACTGGTTGTTTACGAAGTTCGTATTATTTATAAAGTCTTCACCTTTTATTTTTCCTATTGGTTTTTCTCGCGTGTTTATTGATTAAGGAGCTGCAATTTGCGCTATCATTGCAGATGTTAGATTTTCTACAAATTTCCTGTCAAGACTCTTGGTAAATCGTTTCATTTCACACGTAGGTGTTTATTTTATATAGCATATTCGTCAGAAAATCCAAATTCATATCACATTCTGTCACGTCGTCTTATTTATGTTTGCTATTATTCAAATTTTATCACATCACCGACTGTCTGTTATTTGTTATTTATTACTCTAAATATGTTGGATTTTAAGAATATACAATGTTGTTGGTCACGTATTAACGTTTTTATAATAAAGAATTTGAATGCGTTTACTTATTTATGCGTTAATATTTTAAATGATATTACTTTATTGCTAGTATGCAAGGTTGTTTACCTTCCACGATTGCGTATTTATTTTGAGAAAACTCGTTGCGTTTAAAACATTATTTTTGCTTGTTTCTTTTCAATTCTAGACTTGCATATTTAATTTGAAACGTATTATACGACGTGCACGTTATTATTCTTACTAAATGGGACCTGGTTATTAAAGAATGAGCTTCTTTTTATGAATTAAAATTAGTTGTGATTTATATAAGTGTGCTCGCTATTGCTATATGCAAAATTTTCGATTTACTCCCATTTAATAATGGAATTGTTTGGTTTTCTAAACGTTAATAATATTTACATGTATCTGACGACCCCTATGATTTAATATATCCTTAAATTACCTTCTTATCATAGCAATATATATATATATATATATATATATATATATATATTTGTAATGAACAGATAATTGTATATTAATTCTATATCCGTGTTTTTACAACTATTGTGGAGGAAATTGTTCCAGTTTTGTTGTAATAAATTACTTTCCAATTACCTAGAGGCTTGATTATTAATCAGATAATTTAACATTTTTGTTTTAGAAACTTTTCTTTCAGCTAGAAGTTTTCATTAGGGATATTAGTGTTCTTATTGTTTACGTTTGTTTTATGTTTATTTTAACAATAGTGTACTTAACAATTCCTCATGTGAATTTTAGGCCAGAATCACTTCCCTGATCTAAAGTTTTGGCATCTTCTTGTTATTGTTCCTGGGGCTTTTGCATAAAAACCCCTGTACTTCGAGATTAGGTTGCGTCCAAGATACTTCTCGATTCTTACTACACGATAGCATTCTGGAACCCTCTTCAAACATTTACATCAGCCGTACGACTGAGTTAGTCGGCAACCATTCTTGTTAGTACATTCAAGGTTTTCGGTACTTTACCGAAATAGAAATTTTAGTAGGGTACTTCACCGTGTTTTTCTGTGGATTACTGGCTTGATTTTCTGGGGCCCAAACGGTACGTGACAACAGTATTGTACAGCTGTTTTCGATGACTAATGTAGACCATTACACATTTCTCTCCCAACATTTAAATAATCTAAAAATTTTGAAGGTCGCACGTTTCCATAGCTATCATAATAAATAAATTTAGTACCATACTTTATGTATGTAGTACAATCTAAATTAATTATTCCATCTTTCTTGAATAAACTTTTCTGGAAGATTGTTTATTTATTAACACGCTATGAAAGTATGGTACTTGTAGTTGCTTAAACAACGTTATTAATCCTACATTGTTGAGTGCTTGATTTGGTAAACTTAAGTTTGTATTTTAGAAATTCTACTGTAGACAAAAAACCAAAGCGGTTTTTATAAAGTTTGATGTTCACGCTTTTCCCGATAGCAATGTTTTGTGACGCTGTTCTTTTGATAATTGGTTCTTAGCTATTTTGGTATGAGAAACTGCGTCTGCAACAGCGTCTGCACTTCCAGCAAAAGTACCAAAAGTACTTACGCCTATAAATATTGATATTAATGGCAAGAATCCTTCGATTTTTAAAATTTGTATTGTACGAACCGAATTAATTCGTTTCTTTTTTGGTTCGCCATATCTGCAGCTTCAATTGTTACGTTAAATACGTCCATAGTATTGGGTTCTTTTATATTTTTTACAGCTGTACGCGCGAGCTCGATGATACCTTTAATATCTTACATTCATCCCGCTTTAGGTTATACAAGTTTTGCTATTTTATTAATGCTTGATACGCTTTCTATATTTAGTGATATGCAGATACCAGTACCAAATTTTGATTTACCTTTCCTTGCCCTAACTATTCCGGAAGTTAAGACTGCTAGAAGAAAACCTTTGCATACGATCACATAAAGTCCTGTTTTGATATGCGTAATATAAGAATTTTAAGGTTTTTCTGAAAACTATACATTCCGTGATTGAGTTTTCGTTAACCCCTCATCTTAAGCACATAATTCCATTATATCGAAATATAAAATTCCATCTTCCAACCTATATAACTTATTAGATTAGCCTAATGACGTTTGGAAATTTATTTTAGAAATTTGCAACCAACGCCCGTCTATTAAAATTATCCTTTAAAGCATTAATGATTACCGAAAGATGTTCTGCCCAAATTTTGACATTTAATAATCCTCTTATTTATGTAGGTGCCTGAGAAATGCACGCTGGAATCTCCTTCCGCATTGAGCGACAATCTTGTTAACGCAATAGGAATTAGCTACCAGAATTGTAAAAGCGGGTAGTTGAACAGAGGCTCAAGAATATTTGGTGCATTTATGCTCATTAATAGTATCTTAAATGAATTTGGTTTGATAAAAATGAACAGTTTTTCAAATACATTGTCTTCAAAAAATCATTCAAGATACATAAAGTCCTCTAAATCCCACCACAAACTGCATTGCAACATCAATGAAACATTCCAAAATATTTTAAACATTTGCGATTGAAAATTGTGTCGTAAAGAAGAAGAGTAGACAAGTTTGTTACAAATGTTTGACAGGATATCAAAAGTGAAGCATACAATGGTATTCTATAATTTTTCTATTCAGTATCCACCTGCATTCCTAGACTTTAATGTTTTCCTACAGCTTGCTTCTAAACAGTTGCTCAGAAATTATTTATTTTTAAAATTTTATATTTCTTTTCACCTCTCCAGTTTCGCACATCACCAGCGCTTGGGTATTTTTATAAACTTCTGCCAAATTGCTTGCGTTAGGTTTCGCCTTCTTCCTCTTACTCCCTTATGTTGATTTTCTTTGTTCTTCTCTCTCTTTTCTATCCGTTTCTCTATTTTCTGCTTAATGCTATTCCCATTTTTTCTGCTTACTTCTACGGTTTTGATATCTATTCCGATCTAGCACCTTTGTTCGTTAGCTGATTACCTTCGCCAGTCTTTCGCTTTCTTGTCACCCAGCCGTTGCTTTATTCTACGTCGGTTTTAGATAACTTTTATCTTTCACTGCTCGTAATCCTTTAAAGTGATATTTTCTTCGTTTATCTTTACGCTTACATTAGACTCCTCGTGAACTCCTATTCCCCACACACCTCGCAGAAAGCTATTTTTATTACGGTCAGCGACAACTTCTACCCCTAAATAGCGATGAGCAATAAAATCATGACAAGATACACATTAAAGAATGTTTTATATCATATTTATAAATTTCGTGATGGATGTTTAAAAATGTAGGAATCTAAATAAACTTGCCATAAAAAGCCAAACCCTCATTGCCATTTCGGATCGATTTTTATTCCGTTTTTGCGCCATTTTCATTTACGTTTTTGTTTCCTTGCAGTCTGCATATCAAAAACTACTATTCAGATTTATGAATTCATTTAATTCTTTATTGGTTTAAATTTTATCGAGGTGAATTTAAAAAAACCACCAATACTTTTATTATAGTATCAAGGTAATTTCGTCATCGTTTCTTAACATCTTTGAATTATTTGAAATTACTTATGACGGGGGAAGTTAATTTTCTATAGGGTTATATTATTACACGTTTTTAACACTGTAGTAGACACTAGCTAAGAGCAATCCAGAAACTATAACTGCTAGAAACGACTATATGAGTTCACAGAAAATTCTGTTCTCTTATAAGCAATGAAATACATTTAAAGGTGCATTTCAGTTATTCTGTGATAGAACTTTTGCTAACCCCCTTATTCCAAATTCAGCACACTATTGAATCGAAATATAATATTCCATCTTGCGACCTACATATCTTATGAGATTAGCTTATTGGCATTTGAAAATTTATTTTATATATTTGCTATCATTGTGTACTCAATAAAATTAACCATTGAAGCATTAACGAATATTAAAAATATTCTGCAAAATTTTAAACACTTAATGATCATTTTATTTATTTAGAACAATCTGAATTTACCAAGACGACATACTCAAAAATCAAATGTAAAAACTTTCTAAGAAGTAGATAGTGGAACTTTTTCATGTGCAGTAATCTATATCTCTATTAAAAATTCCAAATAATATTTTATAACAGGAGATAATAATAGATTTTATTTGGATAAATTTAGGAAACTAATTTTAAAACGCTTGTGGTAAAATTAAGACAGGCACGTGTAGATTAGTTTCAGGAAAACTAATTTATATTAGAGAATAAAATTTCCATTTATGGTTAAGGAATAGAAAAAAATTTATAAAACAAAGCTTAATTGGAAGAGGCTGTAATCCAGGTTACTCGTCGCATTAGAAAGATATGTGAGTAAGAAACCTTTGCATTATATTTTAGGTTTAAGCCACAATGCACTGAGTAATCCCAGCAGGCTAGAATGCTTTCTAACCAGCAGTAATATATAGTTGTTAGTAGCACAGTAATATGTGTTCAACATTCATCTGGTAGATAGAGAAAGAAAATATAAAGTCCCGGACAAGACTTGAAGATGTACGTTTTAATTTCTACTTGGACACTACTAGCGGAAACTATGATGACTGATAATTAAATGGGAGAAACGAATATATTTCTATCGCATACGTAAATATGTATAAATCTAATTTCCAATTACCTTTGGCATTTTTATCAATTATATTCCACGGTATCAAATTTTCTGACTTTGTGTCAGAAACAGGAGGGACATTTCAATTCCTGCTAAAGTCAAGTAGTATTACATGCAAATCTAGGTAGTTGAACGATTCAAGTTGGTCTATAATATTTTGAAATTAGTGAAAAGAAATGAAGTTATGTCTATCTTTATATTTGTATACACTACTTGTTGGTTTAAGTCATAAATTTGAGCTTCACGTTCTGTTTATATCTGTCAATAGGTCAAAAAGCTTGACTATCAGATACGATTGACAAAGGTGACAAGAATACTTGAAAGTTCGATTAATATAATAGTGATGTATGCGATTTAAATTTAACGAGCCCTTCAAAAAAATTACCAATCCTGACGGCTTATTTTGCAGCACGCCAAGAACTGATTAGGAAGATGCAACTTCAAATCTTGCCCGTGAACCTATATTTCATTTATTTCAATTACTATATGGATTTGAAATGATCGTTTAAGCTTTACAGAAAAAACAAGTTATATTTTCATTTGATTAACCACTTTTAAAATTCTTTGCTCCTGTTTTCTTTTCTTTCACATTTTGTTGGTGTTTTTTCTAGTCAGTTTCTTCAGTCGGAAAAAAATAATTGGTCAAAATGTTCATGTATGATTACGCGATATATATTTATATTTTAAAATCGATAGCGGCAATGGATTTTTATATACGGTATTCGCAATAATATACAGTACTGGTTTTCGCATACTAGTTTCAAGAACGTTGTGACGTGTGGTAGCAGTTGCAAATGGATCTGTCGACGGCGGAAAAGTTTCATCATGCAGTATTATTATCGTTAATATGGACTAGGTTGCTGAGACAGCTCGAGTTTGAAGTTAGCAGCGGTACAATATTGCGAACAATTTAAGAAGGCTGCACCATGTAACACAGCTATGTTATCTGTTGTTACGGAATCTCTTCGTACTGGTATTAGATTGTGTCAACGGAAGGAATAGTCTGGTAGACCAGTAACTGGGTCCAAAAATGAGGATCATGGACGTGTCTTCAATATGGTGTTGGAGTCATCAAAACAAAGTCTTCAACGAACGTCTGAAATTGAATATCAGCAATTGTTGCTTCGGCGATTGTTTAAAAACGTTGGTGGATCTCCATACCGAATACAAATGGGCAACGATCAATGGACCAAGATAAATAAGCCAGAGTTACGTACTGTGCATGTTTCGTAGGCAGTAATTTTTACTTAACCATCCTCCCGAGTTTTTACGTTCGAACGAGTCCTTGTTTAGGTTACTGTTAGAAATAGATATTATTATTAAAAAACGCAAAACACAAATCACTTAACACGCATATCAGGACAGTCCACAATAATTTTAGCCTGGAATGCGTGTTAAGTGATTTGTGTTTTTTAATAATAACATCTATTTCTAACAGTAACCTAACCTCAAATGCCCATCGCGGGACTTGTTTGAACGTAATGACTCGGGACGGGAGGATGGTTAAGAAAATTTTTTTTGCGTTTTGTAGCCATGGTGAAAAAGAGTTCAAATTTTTTGGTTATGCGTTCATGTGGACGGTTTCATCAATCGTCAAACAACTCGCTTTCTTTATTTTGAGTGGTCAGATTTTATTGTTCAGAAACTTGTACTTTGTGAGAATGAAACAATAAAGTGTGTTAGACCCGTATTTTATCGAGGATGCTAACGGTATAGCACATACGTTACGTGGGACTGTTACAGGAGCAGGAGGTTTTGCCGTGTCAGGAATATTCAGATACACGGACAATGATTTCGATAGGACGGGGCTACGTGGCGCACTACTTGACAATCTCTGGCCATGCTGGAACAAATTTTTCCAGGGCGAATTATTTTTCGTAATCATATTACCCTGATACCGCCCAAGCCTACTTGTAGGAAATGTCAAAGGCAAAAGTGCTGAGGAGTTCAGATACATCCAGTAGTTTACCTGCATTATATGAGAAGATCGTCGCCTTTGTCAGGGATCTGTAACCACCTATTTTTCACGATACTTTTCTAAATTTGCGTGACCGCTATTAATACTACCTACTACACCATCATTTTGTTAAGCAATTATGAAATAAAACAATTTTCGAAATACACGTAATTAAACATTTGTTCCTTATTAAGCTCCAGTACTGCATATTTTAACGCCTACTGTACTTATTGAGGTTCGTTTATAATTGAAGATTTATTTCCAATTAAACGTATTAATTATGTTAACAGATTATTTAGCCTCAACTATTTTCTCCCGTTACTATATTACAATGTATCTGCGTCCCACAATCAAGGCAAGCTTTATGAAAGGGGTTTCTGTAAACGGAATAAAATACATGTTACCATAAAATTTTGCATATGAGAGGTCCCAGGATAAAACCTTTCTCCGTTTTGGAGCAATAATTTTGTAGACGCCTAAATTGGACACAACTTTAGCAACTGTGTAGAAATGGATTTTATAAAAGTTTGGTGTACTGAACCTAATCAATAGTACGTTAAATTAATTTTATTTATAAAAATGAGTACGCTTATAATAATAATTGTCTTCAAAAAATAATTTAGAATAGTTTAGTTTAGTAATACAAAGTTGTACAAACTGAAATATGGCAGACCAAAAATAAAGTACCTGAAAGTGGTTCAAATTTTCAGAAATCCAGACTCGCTAAGAGACAAAAAGACATTCAGAAAGTAGGCCACAACAAAAAGATCAGTATATACTCTTAGAATAAGGATCAAGTATAATAACTTCAAATCATTAGGTATATTGTAAATAACAAACGCCTTTGTCATTTGGCAAATAACTCCAACACCGATTCGGTTATCAATAATAGTCCTTTTACAATCCTTGCAATAGCATTACAATAATGTATTCAAATACATTAGTCAAGTAGCTCAATTAAAAATATCATCTAGTGAATTTTATCAAACTAGGAGTTCAAGTCTACCACTGTCAATTTTCCTTTTTGTATTTTAGGTGCATCAGTGTTTGTCACCATAAGTTTGAAATCGTATACATTTTTCAATAATGACGTTTTAATTACAATAGTAATGTAACAAGTTTATTTTCCCGCAATATTTTGGTGAATATTTATGTTATTATTTTTATAGAAGGTGAATTCAAACCTAATATCATTTTTACGTAATATTTGTTACATGTTGTTTAATCTAACATAAGCTTTAAAACCGCGAGCATAAATTGAACGTTGAGTGGTGACATAAAATACCATTTACAAGTGTCATTATAAGATCTACGTCTTTCAATAATTATAAAAATCGTTGTGACTGTTGTCAAGCGGCAGGATACTTCAGAATACGGCACTTTCACCTGGGCTGTTGCTTTAGAAAGTCGTTCTTGTGATAAGAACATGTTGTCAAGCTGTTATGCTTGATGTTGGAACAATGTGAAAAGAAATCGATTTAAAAGTGAAATCGTGTTTGTAGGTGCACTCAATGTCAACACTTTACCGATTGTGTTTGCACTAAACTAGACCTAAATGTAAAATATTGGCGTTAGAACAGCAGTAAGTATTATCAAGCCTCAGGAACCTTGTTAATTTAAATTTGCAATGCAATTACTTGACGTGGATACACGTGGATGTTTGTTTGAGATTTTGTAACAATTAATTTATGTGATTTTGGAAAATTCTTACCTGATTTAAGATGTAACAAAAAAAATTCAATTATCATTACATATTACGTAAATGATTCAAGTACATCGCAATTATTCGTTTGATAGATAAATATCTGGTATGTAATTAGTTGCTCTTTAAGTACGTCAAGTTGTAACAACATTTGGAATGACAAACAAGTAAGTTTTTTATATTGTTCGACTTAAAAATTTTTAAGTTCATTATGTTGTTGACCTTCGGATATTCTCGTTATTTGTGAAGAGAACCTAATAAACTTCATTTTTATTTTTCATTAGTACAAATGAAAACATTACAGAGGGGAGTATATAAGTATATCAAGGGTTAACTTTCAAGACTAACAAAATTTAAACTATCATATTGAGTATAAAAATATCTAAGTTCAGATAACTAAGTTGCTTCATTTTGCTCTACAATATTAATTAATTGAAATATTTTAAAATGCAACTTAAATGTAAAGTCTTTAAGTAGTACTACCGAAGGCTAATAAAAATTCTGTAGTATACTATTAGTCATTCTTAATAATCAAGTTTGAATATTAACAAGAATAATTATTGCTAAATTTTTATGATGTAAGAATAACAACACTATCTAATTTTTTGTGAGATACAGGTGTTCAGAAGATTATTGTGTATATAAGTACTTATTTTTCCTAACTATAACTAACATAGTAAAATTTTTTGAAGTTAACTTTGTTAAGATAATATTGTAAATAATTTTCAACTAATACTTAAGAGAATAGAAATTCATTTGGGTCATGTCTATGATTATTAATTGGAATGAATAAGGTTTGATTCGTAGTAATTATAAACTTTTTGAATTAATTAGCAGAATGCACAAACTGTGCTAGTCTTGATTTAGTTTGATTACAGGTGTAGCAGTGCATCTTTATCAAGCAATATTGAACCAGAAGATAAGCATTTGTAAGGGTTATGTTCCCGTGATATTTTTAGTACAGCGGTATTTGAGCATAGGTTTCCGCATTCCCCTTATACAAACAGATTAAAATTAAGTCTTCATTGTATTCAAAAATTTGGTGGCGCCATATTCACTATATTTTTGGTTGTAATCCAACCCCGACCCAAACTCATGTTCTACCCAGAGCAATGCTAGCCGCTAAGCCTTTGGAGGTTTCCTTATCTATGAGCCGTTTTCCATCTAAACTAACCTTGGGCTCTTCACATCATCAGGAATTCCTCGTTAATTATCCTTGTGGCTTTCAGTTGGCAATATAGGAGTAAAAACCCATTAGTAAGGCAAAACGTTACAGTAATTAGGCTGGTTTCTATTTTAGGTGGTATTTTAGGTAGTTGTTTAACAATCAAGTATTATGCATAATTAATCAATTTTTAAATCAATATGAAAGCTCAGTAATTAAAAGTGCTTTAACATCGGACATTAATCTCAATTAATCAACTTCAGAACGAATTACAATGTCCAATAACCTAGAACAAACATACAAGGGTGGTTTATAAAGTTCGCGAAAGGAGCACAGATGGCAGCATCAGTTCGAATAAGATGTATGCAATTGATGGATCTATCTAGTGCGCGGATGTCAAATTTGCCATTATCCTGTCAAGTAGTATTAATTTGGTGCTATATGAAGTAAAGTTAGTTTTGTGAGTTTTTTAAAATGGATAAAACTGAAACGCGCGCTGTTATCAAATATTTTGTAAAAAAAGGTTCGTAAGCAACAGAAATACATAAAGATATGCAGAATATATTAGCAAACTCCGCTCTCATTTATAACTGTGCAGAAGTGGGTGACGGAATTTAAACGTGGTCGTGAGGACCTAAAAGATGACCCGCGCAGCGAACGACCAAAAACTGCCACCACGCCTGAAATCGTCGAAAAAGTTAATGATATGATTACGCAGAATCGTCGACTAAAGGTCTCCGAAATTGCTAAGGATGCAGGTATTTCAGATAAAAGAGCATTTCATATCTTAACTGCGGAATTAGGTATGAAAAAGCTTTCGGCAAAATGGGTGCCGCGCATATTGAAAATTGATCAAAACCTTCAGAGGAAGAGAATTTGCCAACAGAGGTTAGACCGCCTTAACTCCAATAAAACCAATTTTGTCCGACGATTTGTTACGACAGATGAAACTTGGGTTCACTATTATACCCCTCAAACCAAGCAACAATTTAAACAATGGAGGCGTAGGGGTTCTCATCTACCAAAGAAAGCAATGTCCGTGAAGTCGGCTGGAAAAGTTATGGCATCAGTTTTTTGGGATGCTAAAGGTGTCCTAGTAATTGACTATCTTCCCAAGGGCCAAACAATAAACAGTGAATACTACGCTAAACTTCTAAGGCAACTGGATAAAAATATGCGTGAAAAAAGACCTGCATTGCGGAAGAAAAAGATTATTTTCCATCAACATAATGAACGTCCGCACACAAGTGCAGCAACAATGCAAAAATTGAATGATCTGAAGTACGATCTGTTGCAACATCCACCTTATTCGCCTATTTGGCTACTTCTGAGTTTCACCTATTTCCACGACTAAAAGTTTTCCTTGGGGGAAAACGATTTTCCACGGACGAAGAAGTAGAAGCAGCTGTCGACGATTATTTTGGAGGCCTTGAAGAATCGCACTTTTGTGATGGCGTAATGGGTTTGGAAATGTATTCAACTTGACGGAGATTATGTTGAAAAATAAACTATATTGTAAAAACAAATTTTTTCATTTTCCCTTTCGTTTCGCGAACTTTTCAAACCACCCTCTTAAAATCACAAAATATTCTAATTCATTCACATCTAGCCAGCAATTAACTTGATAAACTTCTAACCAACCAACAATAACTTTGTAAAAACAATAATATTCAGGTCATATTCTTCGCACCTCTTCAGACCTGTAGACTTTCAATACTAGCCTGATTCTTCTTTTAAAAGAAGAATCTGACAACTTTATGAAAGCTCGTTCATGTCGAAAGATTACCCCATACGAAGTTGCTGGTATTTCTAACAAGGCTGTATGTTTTAACTATATCAGGATAGGCTTGATATTTTCTGATTTTACCTTCTTCGTTTGATTTGATTCTTAATCGGGTACCAAATATAAAAAAGGAATATCTGGCTTTCCATTAACCTTTTATTTGATTTTGTAAACTGTAGTTTACATGCACTTCAATAAAGTTTTACCATGACTATTAAAGTGTTGGTCGATTCGCCATCTTGTTGCAGTGATACATGTGCTCCAGGGACAAATCATTGTATTATAAAGGTAATAAATACATACAGGGTAAGTCACGGGGAACGGAACTGAGTTTTATAACAAAACGGTGTATTTGTTCAAAGTTTTTCAGAGTAGATCTATGTAAGTCCGAAAGGGCTACATTTTAAAATTATTTTGATATATACAGGGTGCCCCAAGAAAAAGTTACATATCAAAGTTATATTTTTTCTTATGGACCATCCTATTTTTCGTTGCATTTTTAAATTGTACGTGGAAAATAAACTGGACTTCCTTGAAGGCTCATTATACCTAAATGCAGAGCGTTTTGATTTATTTCGCTTTTTCTAAAATTCTAAGTGTTTCGTAAAAATTAAATAGTTATAAAATCAATTTCAAAAATATGCAAATTACGTCAAAGTTTGATGAGGTATAGGAAACCCTAAGACCGTTTAAAAGACGATCAAAATTACTATAAAATTAAGTGATAAAATACAGGATGTTCCATTTAAAATAACAACGATATTATACTTTGAATCTGTTAATATTCAAACTGCATTTTCTGAACATCCTGTATTGAATCTGCTTTTAGTAAGTTACTTGATCAGTGAAGGGTGCGGTCTAATATTAAGTGTTAAAAACAAATTTGTCTGGGTGAATTGATTTTAGAAGTATTTAATTTTTACGAAACCCTTAGAATTTTAGAAAAAGCGAAATAAATCAAAACGCTCTGCATTTAGCTATAATGAGCTTTCATGTAAGTTTAGTTTATTTACCACGTACAGTTCAAAAATGCAACGAAAAATAGAATGTTCCACAAGAAAAAATATAACTTTGATATGTATATATCAAAATAATTTTAAAAGATAGCCCTTTCGGACTTACATAGATCTACCGTGAAAAAACCTTGAACAAATACACCGTTTTGCTATAAAACTTTGTGGCGTTCCCCGTGACTCACCCTGCATATTTTGCTACAACTGCTCACAACTCAAGTTGAATATATGTAAATTGCTTGAAAGTATTAAAAATCGAACTTTTTGTTGAAAATCATGTCACCTACAGTTTACATTGCCCGCTACTCTCTTGATTGACAACGTAAACTATAGTTTACGTTGCCAAGCATTACAGATTGTTGGGATTGTGAATTGAAGTTCACATTGCTAAGTAAAGAAATGCAACTAGTCTAATCTAGATGCAAACATAACGAACAATTGCTCTTTTGGAAATTCAGTCTATGGTTTTTATTTATTTACTTTTATTTCTATAAATTTATATCCAAATATTCTATTGAATTATCTACTTATAAGTAATAAATTGTTTCAGATGTCTAACAGATTTTTCACAAGTCAAAGATCTTCAAACGTTGTATCACCCGCGTTGATACCACCTTTGGAATCTGAAAGTGACAAGTCAGACGATGGTAAAGAATTTCCAGATAATGTGTCAGAGGCTGCATCAATTCCAGACGAGGTCTTAAAATTACATTATTCTTCCATGAAAGATGAAGATATTATTGCTTTTTCTGAATTATATGATTATATTGATCAGAATGATGAGAATAACATGAACCAATCAAATGAAGAAATTGCACCATTTATTTTAACAGAAAATAATATTCAAGAACATCCCATCATTATTGAGAATTCGGTTGGAACTCCTAGGAGATCAAAGAGGAAAGCTACCAGTAAACTAATACGCAAATCAAAATCCATTAGTAAAAAACGTAAAAAAATAACTTTAGTTGATTATAAATGGAAGAAAGAAAAGTTTTTTCATTGTGTAGACAACATACCAAATAATAATTTTTCTAAAAACGTACAAGTTAAGTCCCCGCTGGAGTATTTTCAGTTATTTTTTGCATATAAAATGTATGTACTAATAGTTGAAAACACAAATAACTATTCGGTATAAATGTCTAGAAAATCTGTGAATACAAATAAAAGTAAGATAAAGGCGTTTATTTCAATTGAATAGTATATGGGGGTAATAAAATTTCTGGCGTATATAGATTACTGGACTACAACCTTGTAATACCCACTAGTATCCCAAAAGCTTAGCTTGAAAAGGTATCTTCATTTTACTAATAATTTACATAATGATAGGAATGACAGATTGTATAAAGTAAGATCTCTCTCAGAAATTATTAGATCGAATTTCTTGAAAGTAGAGCAGAAAAAGCGAATGAGCATAGATGAAATGATGGTGCCATATAAAGGGACAAGGGCTGGTTCACTTAGGCCGTACATGTCTAAGAAGCTAAACAGATGAGGTAAAGATTTTTTTATCAGAGCTGGTGCGACAAGATTTGTATATGGTTTTCTGTTTTATCAGGTCGACATAACATTTCTTTATCACACTTTTCCTGATAATGAACAAGCATTTAGAATGGCCGCAAAAGTAGTTTTAACCTTGTGCCAGACAATAACAAATAAACCGTTGAGTGTTGTATACTTTGATAATTTTTTTTCATCAGTCCATCTGATATCACATTTGAGAGACAACTACGGAATCCTATCATTGGGAGTACTCAGATCCGATCGACTTAGTGGATGCAAATTTGTTGAGGATAACAAGCTCTTGAATAAAGGGAAGGAGTTATTTGAAGAACAATCTGACAACAAAAATAAAGTAGTTATAGTAAAATGTACGGACAGGAAATGTGTTGCCATCGCTAATTCATATGTTGGTGCAGAACCTGTAAGTACAGTAAAACGATGTTCCAAAGAGGTCCAGCAGAAAATCGACATTCGATGCCCACAAATTATAAAGGAGTATAATCAGCATATGGATGAAGCTGACCTCCCGGACATACTTGTGGCAATTTATCGCACAGGACACAAAACAAAAAAATATATGTGTGTTCTCCCATTTACTTGACATTTGTGTAAACAACAGCAGATTACTTTGTCGTCGAGATCTAGAATCGACCCAGCCTCAATGCAAAATATTTGGCCCTAAAGGAATTTAAGTTGAGAATTGCAAACGTTTATAACATAAATCGATGAGGTAGACCATCAACGACCCGTCTGTAATCAATAAAATTAACACTCTAGCCAGACCAAGAACACCAGATGAGGTGAGACTCGATCAGGTTGGTCATTTTTCAGTTTTTGGTAAAAAGAAGGAGGTGTAGAAATTGTCAAACAGGTGTAACTAGTTATATGTAGTAAATGTAAATTAAGCTTGTGTTTTACTACCAAGAAGAATTGTTTTCATAACTTCTATGTTCCAAAAATTAGGTTATTTATAAGAACTATTTTTTTTCTGCACTGACTGCATATATCTTTTTGATGTACCTTATGTTTTACTTGCCGTTAAAAATTTACTTTTAATTTAATTAGAATATATATTTTCATTTTATTTTTCATGGATAATTTGTCACTTTTGACAATGTGAACTGTAATTCACGCCTGCACAACAATGTTGAATGCAACTGAACCTGGTGATGTATGTAATTAACATTATCAAAAAACAATTTTTCAATGCTTTTTTAAAACTTTTAAGTGAAATATAACCTAAACTAGGCCTATTTTACTAGTTATACACATAAAAACAATTTTCACATTTTTTATTACATTTTGCCACATAAAGGGTTAACTGGTGTTTATCGCATAGATTCGATTACACAATTTGATTTTCTAATTTAGAAGAAAATATAGTGATGTATATCATCACATTTTGCTGAAATTATACTTCTGACATTCCACGCTCCGACTCGCAGAATGTACACGGATCTTTTTTTATACTTGCGGATTACATCCCCGAAGTAGTCCTCTCCCGGAGATCCGAATGGGAGACTATTTTACCTCCGGAATTTTTTACCCCAGAGGATGCCATCATCATTAATAACAATTTGAGTACGCTGCGTACTCGGGAGATAATGTAGTGGTTTCCAGTTGCCTTTCACATTGCAGTAGTGTGTCTTAGAATACCATGCCAACCCCTATGGTCTCTGCCACTCTAAGTACCGAAAAAGCTGCTGCCCTCTTTCGGGGACCTGTCTAAGTCTGGTTCCTCACTAAAGAACCCACTAATTTAGTTAAACCTATAGTTTGGCTCTAGCTCATTGAAATGCGCAAGCCATTCTACCTGTTCTATTATTTTAGAACATCGTCAAGGTGCAGGTCCGTTCAGAATGGATTTTAATTCTCTGAATGAAATAACAAGCGAACAGTAAAAGGCGTCTACCAAGTAACACAATTTTTAATACTCGAGTTTTAGTAAGAAATTGTGTTTCAAACACTTAGAGGGAACCTTATGCGTTCATCCACACTTAGTATCGCACCTCTTAAAAGCATTTCTCCTTTCGAATCCTACAATATTAAAAATCAGGCTTAAAATACTAAAACAATGTAATTTTTACTTTGCCACAAAACATAGTCGTAGCAGAAACTCCGGTTACAAAGATAATTATATTCACCTAACAAAACAAAATAAATGTAAAAGTTAGAGAAATAAATAGTCTTAAAACTGTGAATATTACAACACCAAATAGCAACATTAAAATTAGAAAGGAATTCGTAGATTCAGAAATTTTATTTAGAATCCTTAACTATCATCAGCCACCAGCGTTTCCAAAATCTTACAATTGAATCAGATTTGTGACTTAATAAGATGTAATATGCATACCAAAATTATAATTGAATCAAATAATATTTTAATTTTCCCGGTATGTGCTTGGAACAATATAATTGTTAGACTTTACAGAAGTTACTGTGTGTTCCCAATTATTATTTAGAATTGTAGCTCTAAGAATTCTGAATTATTTTGTTTCAACGTGAATTACAAACGATTTGAATTGAATATCAGCCGCCTCACGTAAAAGATTGCTAGAGTGAGTTGCAAGCGTAATAATCCTCTGGTAGAGAATGAACTTGGAAGTTTGCCCTTCGGCGGAGTCTGAAAGTGCTTACAACGCCTTACGCATCGTGTACCCTAGTAACTATTTCCTTAGTATACTCAAGGGTTTATTATATTTTCAATAAGACTTATGTTAATGTACACAGAGAAAAGGTTTCAACTTTACTTCGAGGTTGAAAATTAAAATCTGCCAGTTTGAAAGTTTAGTTCTAAGCTTATGTAAATTCTGTAAAAGCTACGGGAAATTAAACAAAATCTACTAAACAAACATTTTGTATTTGTCCCACAATTAGTCCAACATCAAAAAAGAGTAACAACTTCTGCTTAAACATGCGAAACATGGCAGAAGTACATATATCCATTCTACTACAGCTTCAAGGAGAGTAAATTTATTTAATCCCAATACTCGAAAACAAGATGTAGATATTAAGTAAAAGATATTTCCACCTAGGTTGGTAGATGCCGATGATGTACCAATGTAAACGTTGTAACCAATGGCAGGAGTTTTTTTGAGATATCCCTTGCATTCGGTATATTATTTCTAACTATATATAGAATATAGAATATAGAAACTAGTTAATTGCAAGAACCGCCTGAACGCCCATATACATGTAATCGTAACACAGTTGTGAGTAACCATGGATAGGTGTTTAAACAATTGGCTAAACTGCCCGTAATTTTACGTGCTTTTAACTACATTTATTGGAAATAAAGTAACAAATTATCAGTAATAATATTTAAAATAATACAATCCATATAGGCAGATGAGGTGGTTGTCAGGTTTAGGGTGGGCGGTTAGTGATGTGTTAAGAACAGATGAAGAAACAGAAAACATAAAATAAATTTTCAATAAAGCTATATAGCACATACATGAAAGAAGAACATAAAAAATGGAAATCAACCAAGCGTAGGAGAACGTTTAAAGTTTAAATCAATAGGAATCGTAGAGCAGCTAAGAGAGAATGGATAAACGAATAGTAAAAGTAAAATATGTACGAATAGTAACTTATTAAGTAGAAACGCAAAATCTTTATATATTACTACATAAAATGTAAATACGTTTACAGAACCATTCGAAGGAAAATGAGTTCACAATCAGTAACATACTAGAAAAAAGAGACGTAGAAATGGACGGAAAAGGAGACTCGATTTTAGGATCGAAAATCAAAACAGTAGTAAATGATTAAAATTTCAGTAACGCAGTGAAGAAATGAAATGTGTGCAAAATAACTAAAACATTTAGGGTAAACAGTACAAGTACAAACTAGAGATATAACATCATATTTTGAGAAAAGTGCCCTGGTAGTGATATTAAAGAAAGACAAAACAGACAATTGCAATTATTTCTTAACCGCTACCTTAACTTTCAGCGTCAAAGACTATAACAAGTTTGCAGGTTATGCTAGATAAGTTGGCATGATGTAGGGGGTGTAAAATGGTGTAGCGAGTGAACTTATACAAAAATTTTTGAATAATTCTTAAGTCAATTCCCCCTTCTAGACATATGCCCTTGAAGAATTTGTTGCTTATCTTCAACATAAACAGGAACCTAAACAGATAATAAAGTTTAAAAATTAGTGAAGGAAATCAACGAGTAAAGTTTCACTCGTCTATAATGCACTATTCTCGCACAAGTAGTTGAAGATTAGATAGGCTGGACATGGGTGAAACATACCACCTGCTTTTCAACTAGAGAGACCACTAGTCCTTTTCATTCGCTGTCCTAATTGGTTGGGAAAGCGACGTGTGTCTACCAAGAACTGTGGAAAATTATATTTGACATTAATTTCCACTGTATGGTTACGGCTACTACGCAAACACAAAAGGTAATTCACAGAAGCCTGTTTTCTAAAACTCGATTACACAAATATGCATAGCAGACCTAAATTAATACCACAAAACCTCCTAAAATTAATTATGTTTGAAATCTTTTGTGGAACGCTTTTTGGAGCATAGCATAGTTCTATCACAATGGGTAGAGCATTGTAAAATTTTATAGTTCTTATTACTTTTAAATATTTGACAGTGAAATGGATATCAGCTTTTACCCTAAAGGTTTTTAAGTTATTCATAAACATTTATAAAATATAAAAACAGAAAGGTATCTTGTTGTTCATCAAAGGACATCTACTGCGGAAAAACAGTTTATGATAACCTTTTTATTACCTCTTGGTTTTAATACGTTTTAGTAATATTCTACGTAAACTACTTGAGAATTAATAAAAACGGAACGCTCTAAATCTATTCTAAAATTGATTTATCAAGGCCTACCTAATTAATACGTTTACACCGTGGTCTGTTTGCAATCGACCCCCCGAGATACGTGTTTATGTTTACCTATTAATATTTATCCTTTAAAATTAATTTTCTTAAACCCACAAAACGCTATTTATAAAGTTTCCTCACAATTCAATACTCATAAAGAATGCGTTTCCAGATACCGAATTTAATTCAATTTAAAAATAAAATACCTTTTAATTTTTAATACTTAGGGGTATTGTTAACATATTCTTATCTAATTTGTTTGGATTTAATTAAATCCTATTCTACAATTAATCGTTTAAATATCTAATTCGTTACGTACAATTTTGTTAAAAAAAATTCAAGTAGATCTTTCATAGGCAAGCTCGATATGGGTTAAACTTTGCAATCCGAAAGATTACTTTGACCTTGACTGAAAACAGGAAGGTAAATGTTACGGATATGCAAGTGTTTACTGAAGCCTAAAGTGTTATTGTTGGGAAATGCTGCTTAAATAGGTAATTAAATTGTATGCCACATGCTTTTGATTACTTTCAGGACTTGTAGAAAACATTCCAGTAAAAAAATTAAAAGTTACTAAGACATGAAATCAGGCAATGAGAGCAGTTTGCGACGGTAAAACGCACGGGTCACACAGAAACCGAAAAGAAAGTAAAGTAAGGACCCGCACAAATCACGATAACGTATAAAACTAACTAACTAACTACAACAGCGGAGAGTGGGGTGGTTTACATAGACAAAGAAAGGACACCACCATCGAATTTTTATTGACAAAAAACACAAACAATTTCTATTTAGAAAAAAGAATCAATCTACGGACAATTTTTAACAATTAGTGTATGAAGTGCTCATTTCGTATTGTAACATGTAAAATGTATCGGTAATGAACAAAAAATATAATGCTTATGATTTCCTTTATACAAACCTTCTCAGTTAAACACAGTATATTTGGAGCAATTTCTAAGTAATTTAAAATAACAAGAAACACTAGTGAAGCTATGTTTGAAACGGGTTTTTGTGTACTTGCTCAGCCCCTCGAAGTAGTGTGATTTGAGTTTCTTTGTGGTGCATGGGTTACGCATCAACCTCAAACACTGATAAGCAATAATCTCTTGATATAAAAAACAAGGTAACACCTCCATGTGCTTAGATACCTATCTTGCACCTAAATCAGTTGAGGTGACCCAGCAAAACTTCTGAATCTTACTCACTGGGAAATCGTGACCACGGTAACCAGTATCATTAGTGCTGCAACCATAACTGAACCAGCGAGTCTACGCAAAAGAACTATAACGAAATTCCTATTATCCATTAATAACTATGTAAGCAACCCACCAATGCACAAAGGATATTAGCTTATCCAAGAAAACGTGCATCGCTCTCAAATCAACAGCATCAGGAACGTAGACAATACATCTTAGAACGGAATGCGGAGTAGAAGTGAACCCAGTTTTGAAAACGATATGATAATCAATTAAAATATTGGGATACCACATGTCAAGGAACAATTTTAGGGTATTTGTGATACACATATAGATAAAAAAACCGGTAAATTCGAATTTAATCGACCTCACTAATTACACATGTAGAAAAGGTATTCTATACAAAATTATGTTACTACTTTTAATAAAGCGAGCATATCCTTTCAGAAAGCAGGGATTGTTAAAAACCAAAAACATTTGCGATGCTATATCAAACAATAGAGATAGATTGAGTTACTTTGACTTAAACTAAATATACCAATAGCATTCCACTGGGTGTTGCACAAGCACTTATTTCAATTGTATTAGAATAAGTTTTATGGAAACAAATCGAGATAATGATTATATAACGTGATCAGGGGCGTCCCCTATAACAAGTAGTTATACAGAATATCGAAGTGGAAGTGTGGAAGTATTTAAAAAAGTCGTAAATCGAAGGAAAATATTTAGAAATGTAAAACTGAACGTAACAAGTTGAGAGGAAATTGATATACGCAGACTCAAAGATAGCTACTGAAGTAAATTAGTCGCACAATAATAGCTTAGGAAGTTCAACCTAAGGAATCGACATGCAAACTCGGTTTCTGGTCAGTAGAAGACAATAGCTTACTTTACAATGAGTTAATTAAAATTTAAAGTGCCTGCGATGTGACAATTCAAGACGCTGATTCCCTTTCCCGAAAAAAAACAGTATTTTTAATTCACCGCAGTAAACAATGCTTGTTTACTCTAAGATTACCAAAATCAAGTAAAGATGACTATTGCAAAAAATCCGGATTTTGTTTGTTAAAATTTAAAATAATTTCAGGAGCAAAAACATTTCATTGGCCTAACCTAAAAATTCTTTAAAGTGAAATGGATAAATTTTTATAAACTATACCTAAACGAACAAATACTTTTAAAAATAGCATTGGTTCAAAGTTGATTGAATTTGTAAACTGCATAAATAGAAAAAATTTTGATTTAAATAGGAATCACGTGAGCAATGGTCTCTACATATCTCATGACATAACACATGCAAAATATACGGATTGATTTTTGTACAGTATTCCTTATTAGCATGCAAACTCGCAATTGGAGTGTTGTTTGAGGACTACCAAGCTACTACACAAGGTATTGTTAGATGATTTTTAACCGATGAAATATCAAGCTCCTTATGAAGTCCTAGAGATCCTTCTCGTATGCAGTAAAACACCTACTAGATTACTTCATACTTATAAACAATATTTAATTGATCCTGAATCCTGAATCGCAGCTATAACCAGCCGTTTCAAAACGTATTTTCAATCTTACAAACTGGTACCAAGCTGCAGGTAATCATTTACGTTGATCAGAACAAAACAGTTACCTCCTTATCCATTGAAAAAATCTAGGCAAACAAAAACCATCTCTTTGTATTATGTGTTTTTTCTTACTTTAAGGGTTTCTTAATCAGCAGTAAATATACGTGCGGGATGTTAGTACTCGGCAATATGGTGTCAATCGTGTCAACGCCATGTATCAGAAAATAATTAATTAGTGAAATAGCTGCCATGGGATCTGCCGAAAATGAACTATTTTTTTCTACATGTAGTAAACAAGAAGACCTAGCTTTCAAACTAAAGAAATTTTAAATAATTGCTCTTGTCCGTTCTGAATAAACCTGCACCTTGAAGAAGTTCTAGATTACTAGAACGGGTGCTACGGCTTGCGAGTTCCAGTGATCTAAAAAGCTAAACTATAGGTCTAACCAAATTAGTGAAGTCTTTAGTGAGGACCCAGACTAAGACAGGTCCCCAAAATAGGGCAGCAGCTCTTTCAGTACTTAGAGCGGCAGAGACCATATGGATCGGCATGCCATTCTAAGATACACCAATGCGATGTGTGAAACAACGGGAAACCACCGCATTACCTCCCATGTACACAGCGTATTTAAATTGTTACTTAGGATGGCGGTATCCTCTGAGGTAACAAATTTGGAGTTAAAATAGCCCCTCATTCGGATCTTCGGGAAAGGAGGATGTAATCGGAAGGTTTAGAAAAAAGTCGGAAACATTCTGCGAGTAGGAGCGTAGAGTGTCAGAAGTATGAAGCAAGCAGGTAAGCTAGAGATCTTGAAAATTGAAATGGATAGGTTAGCAATAGGCATAGTAGGGATCAGTGAAGTTCGGTGGCGAGAGCCGGGGGATTTTTGGAGCAGAGACTTTAGGGTAATTTACGCAGATCAGAGAAAGGAAATTCAGGTGTGCTGATAGTTATGAGAGGAAAGATAGGACACTGTGTAGAAAACTACCTACAAAAGAACGAAAGAGTACTCATGGTTATATCAGAATTTAAACCAGTGAATACTGTAATAATACAAGTTTACATGCCCACCTCTAGCTACATTATAATTTGAATAAGGGCCGCTATACTTGCGGCCACGTCCCCAATACTCTGCTGAGTTTCGTATAGAGTGTAGCTTTTGGAACATTGTAGAGTGGGAGTACCACAATTAAATATCAACCAACTAGTTGGTAAGACAACCTATAGGTTAGACGCCAAATTCTCACCACCATATAATAGAAGTTGGTTTTGATTTATATGGCGGTCTTCAATAGCTGTATTGCATGGTTAAAAAATTTATTAGGACGACCATAAAATCGCTATCGGCAAAAAATCTTAAAATTAGGGTAGCTCTCTGGGGGATGATGCAATCTAAGAAATTCCTAGAGATTCGGGTAGCTGAGAAAAATCTAATATTAATTGATACCAAACAAGATAGGATTATCTCAAAAGATGCAATGGCTAGTCGAAGAAAGCTATTTGTTATGTTATAGAGCAAAGAGCAAAATTTAGAGGCTCGGAGCCTTTAAAACTGTAACTTTGTAAGGGCTGATCCTATTGCAAATCTGTTTGTAGATTCAAAATCTGCGTAAAATTCTATACTAACAAGATGTGTCACATGGTTAAAAAATTTATAAGGACGACCATACTAGAGCGGTCATTGTATGATTAATAAACCCTCCAGCAATGATACGATGATTCTAATGGATGGCATTGAGCATATCTATTGTATTTCTAAAATCATATAGCCGCTAATTAATAAAAAAGAAAGGTTTACATAGCTTTCACTTTACGTCACATAATTGTAAAGCAATTAAATTGTGAAACGAATGTATTTTCCAACTGTTTAGCATGTAATTATGTTTGTGACGTAGTAATTAACAATTTTAAAACCAGAAAAAATTTTAAAAGTCATGGGTTTTTTGCGAGATTCTGAAAATAGTAACATTTCAGTTTGAAAAAATTGTTTTAAACATTAAACACATATGACTTATAAAGAAATCATTTCTAAAATCCTTGCGGTTTTAGATTTTCTCGAATAATGGTTGTTTAAAGCATATGTTATAGATGAGCAAAACAATTTAAAAAGGTTTGAGAGCTTTAAAGTATAACTTTGTAATGGGAGGTCGGATTTTAAATCTGTTAGCAGATTCGGATTCTGCGTAAAATTCTAGACTAGCAAGATGTGTCACATGGTTAAAAAATTTATAAGGATGGTTAGAAAATCGCTGTCTGTAGAAAATCTTAAAATTAGAGTAGCTCTCTGGGGGATGATGCAATCTAAGTAATTCCTAGAGATTCGGGTAGCTGAGAAAAATCTAATATTAATTAATATCAAACAAGATAGGGTTATCTCGAAAGATGCAATGGCTAGTCGAAGAAAACTATTTGGTTCAGATGTGGGAGCAAAGAGCAAAATTTAGAGGTTTAGGAGTTTAAAAGTGTAACTTTGTAATGGGTGGTCGGATTTTAAATCTGTTAGCAGATTCGGATTCTGCGTAAAATTCTAGACTAGCAAGATGTGTCACATGGTTAAAAAATTTATAAGGATGGTCAGAAAATCGCTGTCTGTAGAAAATCTTAAAATTAGAGTAGCTCTCTGGGGGATGATGCAATCTAAGTAATTCCTAGAGATTCGGGTAGCTGAGAAAAATCTAATCTTAATTAATACCAAACGATAGGGTTATCTCGAAAGATGCAATGGCTAGTCGAAGAAAACTATTTGGTTCAGATGTGGGAGCAAAGAGCAAAATTTAGAGGTTTAGGACTTTAAAAGTGTAACTTTGTAAGGGGTGGTCCGATTTTAAATCTCTTTGCACATTTGGATTGGGCGTAAAATTCTACACTAACAAGATGTGTCACATGGTTAAAAAAATTTATAAGGACGGTCAAAAAATCGCTACCACCAGAAAATCTTAAAATTGGGGTAGCCCCCTGGGGGATGATGCAATCTGAACAATTCTAAGAAATTCAGGTAGCTGAGAAAAATCTAATATTAATTGATACTAAACAAGATAGGGTTATCTCGAAAAATGCGATGGCTACTCGAAGAAAACTATTGTGCAAAATTTAAGATGGTAATGTTATTTATTACTGTCGCCCGATGTGGGAGCAAATGTGGATTGTGTGTGGAAATGTGGAGTTCATCTCCGTATTTCCCTCCTTATGGGATTTACATATAGTCGAAGAAAACTATTTGGTCCAGATGTGGGAGCAAATGAGGGATTCTCCTTATTTCCGCCTTATGGGAATTTACATGTAAATGTGTGTGGAAATGAGGGATTCTCCTCATTTCTGCCTTATGGAAATTTACATGTAAATGTGTGTTGAAATGAGAGATTCTCCTCATTTCCACCAAACTATCACCTCCACCTCCTCATTTCCACCTTATGGGAATTTACATGTAAATCTGTGTGGAAATGAGGGATTCGGGTGAAAATGAGGGTCCAGAACTGTCACAAACCTCCTACTGATACCCGTCGCGTCCCCATCGCCTTCTACATACTCGATTCCTCTAATATCGACCGGGTGTCCCAACTCCGATACAATGGTTTTCGTTCTACCTTCCTATTACCAAGATGAATATCTTCGATAATTTCGCGCCCTTTCCCTATATTTATCAATCTCCTATCTCTAATCTCCCTAACGACATATTCGATAGGAACAGTCCTACTGATCACCAGGACCGCCTCCGTGGGGGTCCACCTCTAGCTACAGCGAGGAAAAGGTAGAAGCGATCTACAAAGACATCGAAGACATACTAAGATACGTTAAAGGACATGAAAATTTAATAATTACGGGAGGTTTTAATGCAGTGGTAGGCGAGGGTAAAGAAGTAGTGGTAGTAGGTTTATTTGGTTAGGAACGAGAAAAGACAAGGGAAATAAGTTGATAAAATTTGGCGACATTTTGCCATCACAAACACATTATTTTAACATCATGAACGATCATTCACTTGGAAGATGCTAGGAGATACAGAAAGATATCATATCGATTCCGTTGTCAAATAACGGTTTTGGAATCAAGTAAAAACTGTAGAAGCTATCCAGAAGCAGATATAGATACTGACCATAACGTTGTAGTTATGAAGACCCCTTTTAAATTTAAAAATTTAAGAGAAAGGAAAGGAAAAAGACACTTTGACAAGCTAAAAAATAAAAATATCCACGAGAGATTTGAAAAAAACCTAAATGAACTGCTGAAAGATATCGGGAAAATTTCTGTTACTAAGGAAGTAGAAACAGAATGGAATTACATTAAATCTAGCTTAGACATGGGGCCTAGAAATATTCTGGGGTATACACAAAAAAAAGAAATCATGGATAACAAAGAATGTCCTGAATTTAATAGAAGCAAAACAAAAATATAAAATGAGACCGGACGAAGCTGGAAAAGAGATACAAAGCCATAAAATGGAAAATTATTTGCAAATGCAGGAAAGCTAAAAAGCAATGGATTGATAGAAAGTGCAAAGAGGTACAAACTAAGATGGAAATAGGAAAGACGAAGCATACAAACTAATTAGAATCAATTTTAGAAATATAAAACCGTATAGTAAAAATATAAGGGTCGCGGAAGGAGACATCATTATAGAAAATGTAGAAAAAGTAGTTAGGTAGAAAGAATATATACAGAACATATACAGAATACATAATATATGTGCAGTAGAGTAACTAGCAGCACTAGAACATGAATAAGACATTGAAAACGATGACTTGGGATATCCTATACTTAGATATGATTTTGAATTAGCATTAAAGAGCCTGAAAAATAGTAAGGCACCGGGTATAGATACGTTGTATAAAGACGGATGGAAAAACGTACCGAAGACGTACTAAGAGAAGATCAATTTTGGTTTAGGCAAACAGGGGAACGCGGGAGGCTATTTTAGTTCTGAGGATGATATTGGAGAAGATAACAGGAAAAACAGAAAGCGTGTATATAGGGTTTGTAGGTCTGGACAAGGAACTCGACAATGTAAAATTGAATATGTTCGAAAAACTCAAAAAGATTGGAATGCTTAGCTTATACAAAGAGCAAACAGCTGTAATAGAATTAGAGCAGGAACGTAGAGAAGTAAATATTAGGAAAGGAGTGAGACAGGGATGTGCCCTATCCCTGTTAACTTTAACTTGTACATCGAAGAGGCAATGAATACTGTCAAATGCAGGAAGACATTTGGAATTATTATGCAGGGGAAAAAATTTATATGCTTAGATTTGCATGTGATATAGCAATATTAGCGTCTAACGAGGAAGAGTTAGAAGCTGCTCATAATGAAGTGGAAACAGTTCTTACAGAAAAATTCGATATGAAAATTAACAAAAATAAAACTAAAAACTAGTACGCAAAGGAAAGGAAAATAAATTAAAAAATAGAATACAAATAGGTAACGAGAACCTACAAGAGGTTAAGAATGTCTCCTACCTGGAAAGCCAAATAACGCATGATGGGAAAAGCGCAAAAGAAATAAAACAAAGATTAGCGGAAAATTGCGCTACATGTAACAAAAAAATGCAATTACTGTGTTCGTGTTCAAACACAACAAACATAGAAACAAGGAAAAGGTTGCTGAAGTCATATGTGCACTGTACAGCTGTGAAACTTGGACAGTAGGATAAGCACACAGGAAAAGCCTTTAAAATGTAGTGCTACAGAGGTATGATGAAAATATCATGGACAAAGAAAGTTAAAAACAAAGAGATACTAGAAATGGTAGGGAAGAAAAAAATATGTAGAAAAGAGTAATAAATATGAGAAATAGGATGATAGGTCACATACTAAGGCATGAGGGAATGGTGCAAAATTAATTAGAAACAGAGATACGAAAAAAGAGAGATAGAGGTATACCTACGTTAAACTATTGCAGACAGATGGTCAAACATGTAAGCTGTGGGAATTTCAGGGAAATGTGTAGGCTAGCTCAGAATAGAAATCAATGGAGGTACTCGTCCAACCAATTCCAACACGAAAAAGCTTATGACGAAAAAATAAAATAATTGTACTTAAACCTGATGATTATTTTAAGCAACTACAAGTGTTGGTTTTGCAAAATTCTCACTAATGTTAATTGCTTGAAAGAATTTACTGAAGAATTATTTATTCGGCAAATGTCTGAGCTGGGGTATCTTGGTAGCCGCAGGCTGCTTAACCTCCTTCACATAGAACTGAATGTCGATGAAATCAGTGAAATAGGGCATATATTTAGAAAACAACGGAAGGGAACCGAGCTGTATTTGGACTGTAGGATTGTCACGGAACTGTGTAGATTATCTCAGAATAGAAATCAGTGGAGGTGCGCGTCCAACCAGTTCTAAGACGGAAAACTTAATGACGAAAAAATAATTGCACTTAAATTTGATTATTATAAACAACCAAAGGTGTTGGCTTTGCAATATCTTAACTAATTTTGATTGTGCGAAAGAATTTATTGGAAAACGATTAATTCAGCAAATATTCAAGTGTTTGGGGATCTTGGTAGCCACAGACTGCTTAATCTCCTTTACATACCTTACATGTGATTTTCCAATGCTCAACGCGAAGGTACCACATTGGTTAGGAAGCATTTTTTTACCTGAAAGATTTTGAATTTTGCCGAAGCCTTGCTGTTCCAAGCAAGGTAGGGATCTTTAACGTGCGTGACAACACTCACACACGGGATCTCCATTTTACCTCTCATCCGAACGAGGGCGTATTTTTGTGAAAAATGCTTGCCTAACATTTTTCAAGCGGACCGTGTCGGGATTCGAACCCGGGACCTTGGGCGTAGAAGTCACACGCCTACCAACTACGCCACGGAGTCACGCCCTTTATATACCGTACATGTGATTTTCCAATAGCGAGTTTTTTTACCTGAAAAATTTTGAATTTTGCCGAATTCTTGCTGTTCCAAGCAAGATGGGATCTTTGCCGTTCGTAACAACATTTCGATAGGTTGTTCGTAGATGTAGTTACTGTAATTACTGAATGTCAGTGAGATAGGCTATAGATAACAATACATAACAATAGAAGGGGGACCGTGCTGTTTCTAACAAGAAAGACCAGAGGCTGTGTTCGAAGACTATAAACAGAAATAAGGACAAAAGTGTTGGAAGCATATGTGTGGAGGACAGCACTGTACGCCTATGAAATAAGCACAATAGAAGAAGCAGACAGTAAAAGGAAGAAGCCTTTTGAAAAATTAAGCTTTAGAGGTATGATGATAATTAGCATGGACAGATAAAGTTAATAACAAAAAGGTTATAGAAATAGATGGGGAATGAAGATATCTGAAACACAAAAAAAAAGAAGACACAGAAGTACAGGATATGTTCTAAGGCATTTTTGGGGAGTAGGGCTATTTTACAAGCAGATATAGGAAAAAGAGAGGTGGACGTAGATCAGATTATTGCACGCAGATAGTGAAAGATAAAGACTGTGGGAATTTTAGGTAAGTATGTATGTTAGCTCAGAATAAGAAACAATGGAAGTACGCAACTAACCAGTTCCAAGACTGAAGACTTAAAGATAATAAATTGTTTTTGTGAAATCTCTTTCTATACAGGTATCAACTTAATATAGATGCTATTCTGTGTTAAATAATGCTTTAAATAATTAATAGGTTTTCAACGTAAATAACAATATATAAATTATTAGAGTTCATATTATGAATTGATGGAAGACAATGCTTCGCAAGAGGGTGAAAATTATGAAAAAAGTTATAACACACAATCTCCCTATGAAATATTATATCTTGAATAATAAAACTACATTTCAGGCCTCAGGCTGGGGCCATCTTCAGTTTAACAATAAATTAAAATTACTTTCGAGGTTACAAAACAACAATCTATTAAGGTATAGGGAAGAAAAGGTTTTATGTCATTAATATTAATATGAGTGTTGTATTATCTTAAAAAAATTTTTAGGTTTGAATGTCTGCCGACAAAAGTTTGTTATTTTACTTGCTGACCTTTTTTGGTTCCTCTATTAGCTTTCCTCCATGGGACGGCTTCAAATTTAAAAAATGTTTTAATACTCATATTAATATTAATGACATAACCCTTTTTCTTCTATATGCTTTAATAGATTGTTAATTTTGTAACCTTGAAAGTAATTTTGGTTTATTGTTAACCTGAGGTTGTGCCGATCCTGAAGCCTGAAACATGTAGTTTTATTATTCAAAATATTCAAATTCATTAGGAGATTGCGTGTTGTAACTTTCTTCATTATTAGAGTTCCTTATCAAACTATTGATTGACGTAAACTTTGTTTTGGGGGTCTCTACTTGAGAAAAGTCACAAAGTGCTAAAAGAGAAACAAAATTGGCGTCTTCTACAATATTGAGAATAAAATACAAACATAATTGGCGTTTGTCTACTATCGGCGTGTTGTACGACTACTGTATAGTTAAAATTGGAGTGCAGATTGTATATTTGTAGTTGAACTACGTTTAAGGACGTTTCAACAAGCACCTTTGTCTTCAAATATAAAGCTATGAAAATTTTCAATTTAGAAAAGGAGTTTAAGGAACTTTGTTATCTAAATTGATGGTTTAACGGAATTTAGAGTTTGAGTTAGAAAAGCAGAAAAAGCTTTTAGTTTAGAACGAAGCACGCTATTTACAGTTTATGTTAGCATTTACAGCAATATAGTTTGAGCCCATTTTAGGTTTGTGTATAATAACTTTATTCGGCTTCTGTAAAATGTTTAGTTGTAACTATTTCTATCACTAATTTAGCAACAAGAATTGGTTACGTGCTGAATTAATGTTTAGTAGTTAGAACACTTTTACTCTACCGGGGATGATGTGACGTAACAGTTAATTAGTGCATCAGCTAGTTTTCAATGCTACGAGGTGGGTTCTATAAAAGCAAATATACTACTTTTAGGGGTATATAAATTTCAGCACTGTTACTAAATACTTCTACACCTACCTGAAACGGTTTTCCAACACTATATCTAATAAAGTCGAGGGGCTATTTAACGGCTTTTCAGCAGCTAGAGGTCGATAGGACTTTGATCACGACCTCCTTCGGCTCCTACTAATCTATTATGAACCCAAATAGAAAACCCCACGTCTTGTGCATTTAACCTATATTGTCAAATATGAATATCACATTTTATTAGAAAAGCTTGATGCCGCTACCCGCACTGATTTCGAGGTGGAATACAGTCAAGTGGAAATTCCCAGTTTTCAGAATTTACTTTCTTTTTTAGAAATAAAATGCAAGGCTCTCAAATCTGTGCAGCACTTAACAGTTGCCAAGGGAAAAACTCCTCCGTTCTTACAGGGGTAAAACTTTGTTAAAGGTAATGATAAGTTTCATGCATCATTTTCTGCGCTTTGTAAAAAAATGTTCAGAACAAAAACAAACTTTAAATATTACTTGATATGCATGCAAGCAGGGTCACGTTATTTCAAGGTGTCCTAAATTTTTAGCAAAAAATGTTAATGAAGATCGCTTTTGTAAAACAAAAGTGGTTATGTGTTAACTGTTTGCACTCTTCGCAAGGAGTAAAAAATTGACATTCCATTTACAAATCCCGCTTTTGTAAAGGGAGACATCATTCATTGCTTCACACAGAACTTCCGTAACAAACTACTCAGTTTCAACAGGATTCGTCTTTCTCTACGTCAACAGCAAGCCAACAGTTTACTAATGAAGTTAGCAGTTTTCCAAACACTCTATGTGGAATGGCTAATTCTAATCAAAGTACTGTATTTTTAAGTACAACTGTAGTTGATATTTGCAACGGATTTGGGAGCTTTCAGAGGTAAGGGCCATTATTGATTCTGAAAGTCAGTGTAGTTTTCTCACAGAACGCTATGCGTGTCGTTTGTGTCTTATACAGCGCTGCAATTCTACGTTTATACATGGCCTTAATGAAATGGCCTCCTTTTTAAAACATAGTTTATTTTTCAACATAATCTCCGTCAAGTTGAATACACTTCATCCGGCGATGTTCCAAACCCATCATACCATCACGAAAGTGCGATTCTTTAAGGCCTCCAAAATAGTCGTCGACAGCTGCTTTTACTTCTTCGTCTGTTGAAAATCGTTTTTCCCCAAGGAAAACTTTTAGTCGTGGAAATAGGTGAAAGTCAGAAGGAGCCAAATCAGGCGAATAAGGTAGATATTGCAACAGATCGTACTTCAGATCATTCAAATTTTGCATTGCTATTACACTTGTGTGTGGACGTGCATTATCCTGATGGAAAATGATGTTGGCCTAGGAGTTTAGCGTAATATTCACTGTTTATTGTTTATCCCATGGGAAGATAGTCAATTAGTAGGACACCTTTAACACCCCAAAAAATGGATGCTATAAGTTTTCCAGCCGACTTCACGGACATTGCTTTCTTTAGTGGTGGAGAACTCCTATGTCTCCATTGTTTAGATTGTTGCTTGGTTTCAGGGGTATAATAATGAAACCAAGTTTCATCTGTTGTAACAAATCGTCGGATGAAATCGGTTTTATTGGAGTTAAGGCGGTCTAAACTCTGTTGGTAAATTCTCTTTCTCTGAAAGTTTTGATCAATTGTCAATATGCGCAGCACCCATCTTGCCGAAAGCTTTTTCTACCTATTTCCGCAGCTAAGATATGAAATACTCTTTCATCTGAGATACCTGCATCCTTAGCAATTTCAGAGACCTTTAATCGACGATTCTGTGTAACCATATCATTAACTTTTTGGTCATCTTCTAGGCACCACGATCACGTTTAAATTCCGTCACCCACTTCTACACAGTTGTAAATGATGGAGAGGAGTCTCCTAATGTATCCTGCTTATCATTATGTATTTCTGTTGTTTCCAACCCTTTTCTACAAAATACTTGATAACAGCGCGCGTTTCAGAATTATCCATTTTGAAAAACTCACATAGCTAACTTTACTTCATATATCACCAAATTAATACTACTTGACAGAATTATGTCAAATTTAACATCTGCGCACTAGATAGTTTGATCCATCAATTGCATATATTTTATTCGAACTGATGCTGCCATCTGTGCTCCATTTCGCGAACTTTTCAAAGCACCCTCGTATTTTAAATTGAAGTCAATAGATTTATTGTTAGGCGTAGAAATTTTTCTGCAACTTCTTAGAGAAAGTAAAATATTAGGTGACTCAGGCCATCCTGCCGCATTAAGTACGATCTTTGGTTGGGTGGTTCTGCAAAAAATTACAAATCATACCCAACTTTTAAATGTTCATTCTCTCTTTACGGATACTGAAATTTTATTAGAAGCAAATATTTGTAAATTTTGGAAAATTGAACGAATTCTTGCTAAAACAATTCTTTCAGCTGTCGAAAAAATATTTCAAAAATCCGTTAAGCAAACCCCATCTAGCCTTTTTCAGATAGACCTTCTTTTTCAGGATGACGAACCAGATTTAGGTGATATTTATTCACATACGAATCGCCGATTACGTTCACTTGAGAAAAGATCGATTACGATACCTGAATTGTATACCGCTTATTCAAATATTATGCGAGACCATCTAGAAAGCAATCATACGATTTACTTAAAGACACTGATAAGAAAGACTCCTTATCGAATTATCTTCCGCACCATTGTGCTAAAACCACAGAGTAGCAGTACCAAATTTAGGTATGTTTGGGATGTTTCTTCTAAAGGTTCTAAATAAATTAGTCTTAACGACATCCCATTTTCTGGGCCTAAATTACAAAAGATATCTTTTTCTTAGTATTAATATTAAGTTTTCGAATTCTCCGGTGGTTTTCATTGTCATATAAAACAAATGTTCCGAGATATACTAGTTTCTCCTTCGAATAGAAAACTTCAAAAAATTCTATGGCGATTTTCACCGGCAGAACCGGCTTCAGAATATCTATTAAACACAG
This sequence comes from Platerodrilus igneus, assembly GCA_036346225.1. Classification (NCBI taxonomy): domain Eukaryota; kingdom Metazoa; phylum Arthropoda; class Insecta; order Coleoptera; family Lycidae; genus Platerodrilus; species Platerodrilus igneus. Next base: position 14,540,516 of record JARFIW010000791.1, read on the forward strand.
CTAGTTTCGGCTTAACAAGGTCTCCCTATTTAGCTATGCGGACTTTGCTTGAACTTGCCTACAAAAACCAAGAATCGTTTCTGCATGCTAGTTTTATTTTAAAAACAATGTATGTAGATGACGTGATTGGAACAAGTGCATCTAATTCAGCTGCAGTCTCTTTTCAACAATAATTAATAGATTTATTAAGGTGTGGAGAGTTTGAACTACGGAAGTGTGCAATTAACGCTTCTGTAGTTGTCGATACAGATTCGGCAACTTCTATTTCGTTTGATAAGGATGAACTGCCCAGTACGACAGTTTTGGGACTTTAGTGGCATCCTTCTGGTATACATTTTCTTATTCTGGGAAAGTCATTGCACGTATTTGTATAAAATATACCATTCTTTCTGAGATCAGTAGAATATTCGATCCACTAGGTCTTTTGTGTCCTATTCTTCTTTCTGCAAAATATTTAATGCAGTGTCTTTAGAACATTGATTAGGACGAAACGTTTCCTCCAGATATTGCCAAAACTTGGACTCGGTCGAAGTGTGAATTTTATTACAATCATGAATTCAAAATTCCACGTCACATTAATTTTCCGGGCAACTATAAGGCTGAACTGCATGGTTTTGAGACGCATCTGGTATAGGCTATGCAGCATCAATCTACACTCGCACTGAAGGTCCTAGTAATCATTATACGGTCTCATTATTGTGTGCTAAAAGCAGGGTTGCACCACTTAAATCGTTAAGCCTTCTACGGTTATAATTACTAGAATCCGTTCTGCTAGCAGATTTAATATCCTTTGGTAAAAATTCACTTTTTCCGCAAATTTATATTAATGTGGTTTACATGTGGACAGATGCACAAATAGTGCTCGCCTGGTTAAAAGCATCTCTTAAGCGTTGGAAAGCTTTTGTGATCAATAGGATTAACCACGTTCAAGATATTATTGTGGCATCATATTGGCATTATATTCTTTCAGAGTTGAACGCCGCGGATGCGGCATCGCGGAGTATGTTCCACCAAAAACGTTTGTCTCTTAAATTATGGTGGGATGATCCTACATTTTTATCTAAACCTAAACTGCTTGGGTTGACCTTTCTAATAAAATTACAACTCTAAGTCCAGAAGGGGACTTGGAAGAAAAACCCAACGTTGAATGATGAACGTCACATTTTAACGTCATTGATTGACAAATTTTATCCTAAAATAAGAAATTTGAGAATTTTAGTTTACTGCTTTCTCCTACTAAATAATTTTCGAAAACATACGATAAAAGTATTCAGAAATATTACTTTAGATGAGACACATAGTGCTTTATCTATATAATCTATATCATTTCCAGATATTACGAAAACTCAGAATAAACAATTGTTATCTAAGCTCTCCTTTTCTCTTTATCCCAATGGGTTATTAAGAGTAGGAGGTCGTCTTGGTAATTCCAAACTGTCGTATGAAGCAAAGCACCCCTACTGCTACCCAGTTCACACCAGCTTACTATAGTTGTAACAGTTCTTTTGACCACTGTAGAACATCAACGAATTTTTAGTTTTACAAACTCTTGTATAGTCATTAATATCATGCAAACCATTTTTAAATAAATAAATACCACTATTGGTATTATGCGTGCTAACCGCCATACAGAAATGCGAGTTTGGTTGCTAACATCAGGCGCTGAATGTTAGAATAATTATTATCAAGCCCAAGCATCTTTCCAGTTTCGTGCATATTGCATCTGCACTCTTTTTAGCTAGAGCTCTCGTCGAGAACCATCATGGAAATAATCAGGGCTCTAGCATGTAACTTGCGTCTGGCTTTGTGCGGTAGTAGAGCCCTAGTGCGCTGAACACTAGGCTTTGTGGTTTTAACGATGGTAAGAATTAAAAATATAAGTTATAAGACAAACTGAATAATTTTGTTGTAGCGCTCTTCCTTTTGCCCGTTTTTATAACGTCTTTTTAACGACGTCTTTAAATGACTTTTAATTAATAACTTCGTTTGGATAATTTTTTTTGATAAATTCATTTAATAATTCTTTGGACATTTGTTTAAATAGCACTTAAAATATTCCTTTAATAATTTCGTAAAAGTTACGATAAAACATGTTTTTCAACGCTTCGTTGGAGAATCTTCAATTAGATTTTTATTTTATAATTCTCGACTTTTAAGAAGTCGTTTTGTATATAAATTGTAAGGCTCCGTCGTATATTTATTTGTTGGAATAAACACGCCTTATCTGGTTTTATAAAAATAAGGCAGTCCGTATGCTGTATTTAAAGAGGATATAGATTCTACTTTCGCACCTTTGAGTATCAAGTTGTAGTTCATTCACGTCAACTTTGCGATAAAATATTGATCCAAGATGAACGTCCTTCAACCGTACGATGAATAGTTGGATTTTATGTAATGTTATGCGAGAAAACAATAAGTTTTAATTTAAGGAAACGTTCTACAAAGTACGTAGAAATTTTATGGTTTAGAAATTAAGTCCGATGATGAATGGAAATGGTACTTTTAAAGTTTTTGGTCAAGATCTACACACAGTACAACATCTAAGTTTGGTATTGGAGTTTGGTTGGTCCAGATTGTGCGTATGAGAGAAACGCATGGAAGTTCGTATGGTCCGGTCCAAGGATCAAGCAGCTGTTCGTGTTCTGTAGAACATGTGGATTTTACGTCACTTGTTTTTTAAAAAAATGTATGTATTAACACCTGCCCTAACATGCTGTAACGCCAACATGTAAACAACACCTGCTGAGCCAAGGTAAGAGATTAGAATTATTTTTACATCACGTCTACATTTGGTGATTTTTGATACGAGGCTGTTTCGAAAAATATCTTTGTAACTACCTATTACCATTTATCCGTTTAACAAATTAAGAAGGACCTTAGTAAATTTATAATTTCTGAATGATGAATTAATAGACAATGTACTTAAAGTTTTATAAAAATTTAAACAGAAAAAACAGATCTGATATTTCTGGTATAAATTCAAGTTAAACTTTTGTAACGTAAACAACATTTAAAGTTTTTAATATTTCTTTTTGAATATATAATCCTACCTTATTAGTAGATGAAACTTGTGTTATATTTTCTTAAACATGAATTTTATATTTACAATTTTTATGAAGGAACAATTTTAATTAAAGAAGCAACGTTTAATTTTCTTAATTAATTGTTTTATTCTGAACAAGTACGTTCAGAAATAGAGTAACAATGTATAAGGTCAAAAAGCGTAAAGTGGTTAACCCAATTTAACAAAAAGCTTTGATAACCTTTTTAGAATTTGAAGCATATAATCTGTGCTCATATTATTGTTGCCTGATTAATCTTTGTTGTTTTTTTATGAGGTAACAAGAAAATACCTCTTGTGTCCTCATTTTTATAAATTTAATTAAATTTTCTTTACAGCTTCTGCGTTAGCAGTTAATACGGCATTCCTCCCTAAGGACGCCCAAGTCCCCCTTAGGGAAACCCTGTGTTTAAAGTTAATGACTTGGTGGCGCCCTATTTAGACCCCTGTTTTGTTAAGAATCTAGCCCTAGTAAAAAAATAATGCTTTGTAAAAAGAACCACGACCAATCCTCATAAGCTCTGCCCAAGGAATAGACCCCTAGCATAGTCGGAAGATATTTGCGTTCCACCATTTTAAGGAAGTCCTTCCTTAAAGGTCACTGGTCACATTAGGGGATAAAGACAACCCGCAACATTATACCGATCAGTAAAAATATTATTATATGGTAATTATTGAATTTACCCATTTAAAATATCTACACCCAGGGTTTAAAATTCTGCACTATTTGTTAAGGCAACAGACTGCCTAATTGTTTCAAGTGTTTCAAGATTTTTTCGAAGGCGTGCGAACCGCCCCGTATGGGCGTTTTACAGTCCTTTCACATGCAGCAATCGATTTCTGTAGACCTTTTTACGTATCATCTTGTAGCGCACGTGGTTTCAAATATTTTAAATCCTACGTGTGTGTGTTTATATGTACTAGTACGAAGATCATTCATCTTGAATTGACTTTGGAACTCTTCGCAGAAAGTTTTATGGCTGCGTTTTGCAGGTTTGATTCTCGACGTGGTAGGGTTTCTGATTGTTACACAGATAACGGATCAAATTTTATAGTTGCAAACAATCAATTTCATAAACTTGCCAAGGAAGTGGCCGAAATACTTTTGTTGTGTTGGCATTTTAGTTTTGCACAGTGTCCTTACTTTAATGGTCTCACTGAGGTTGGTGTAAAAATGTTTAAAGAACTTTTATTTTGGGTTGTTGGTGAACAACGCCTTACTATGAAAGAATTTACAACTTTAATTTGCCAAATAGAAACCATACTGAATTCCCGTCCTCTTTGCGCTTACGGTATCGATCCTAATGATCTACCTCTCCTTACACCAGGACATTTTTTGATCCTGGAGCCCCTAAATTTAGTTATTCCAGAGCCTCTTTAGGCTGAAGTCAATATTAACCACCTTTCGCGGTGGCAGCTTACTCGGCGGATCCGTGGCGTAGTTGGTATACGTGTGACTACTACGCCCAACGGCCCGGGGTCGAATCCCGACATGGTACGCTTGAAAAATGTTAGGCGATCATTTTTTACAAAAATAAGCCTTCAATTGGATGAGAGGTAAAGTGGAGGTCCCGTGTGTGAGTGTTGTCTCTCACGTTAGAGATCCCAACCTTGCTTGGAATAGCAAGGGTTCGCCAAAATTCAAAATATTTCAGGTAAAAAAAATTAGCTTCCTGGCCAATGTAGCATCTTCAGGTGGAGCATTGGAAATCACATTTAGGGTGGCAGCTTACTCAGAGACTACGACATTCTTTCTGGAAGAGGTATCCCTTGGAGTACTTAAATAAGTTACAGATGAGAGGAAAATGGAATAAGCCTATTCATGAAATCCAACTCAATTCTTTGGTGCTACTAAATAGTGATAGTACTTCTCCATTTTGTTGACTTTTAGGTCGTGTGATTTAGTTGCATTCAGGTGCCGTTGATCAAATTAGGGTGGTGTCTGTCAAGACTTTTACTGGAATTTTTCAAAGGCCAGTCATTAAACTGTGTCCTCCTCTGCCAAATATGTAATTATTTTTTCTTTCTTTTCTAGAGAGGTTACTTAATTTTTTACATTTAATTTGTAGATAGGTACAACACTGTGTGTTTTGGCGGCCGGCATGTTTACGCACTGCGATTATTTATAATCAACATTTATTTCAATTATGTTGAAAAAGGGTTTATTAATTTATTTCCTACAGTTTGCATGTATTTCGGTCGTTTAATAATAAACAAAATCGCTAAAGGTCGGAAGTTGTGCTAGCATAATTTAATTTCGAAGTCTAGTATCAGTTTTAATTAATAAAAGACATTTATTTTCCTAAGATAGAACAAATAGGGCGGTCGGTTTCCGGCATGGCTCTGTTGTTTACCTCTTAAAGAATCTAGAACATTGTGTCGTGATCCATAACTTTTTTTATTTCTATCCAACAACTTCATAAGTGATAATAATTAACTTCATTCCACTACGGGACATTTACGATAAGTTATTTATTGTTTACGTTACAAGCAACCTGTGTTTATCAACGTATTTATGCCAATAGTTTACTTTATTGCTTATTTACAATTCCTTGTGTGTTGACTCAATTCGGGTGGTCATCTCCTAATTTAGCTATCGAAGGTTTCTACTGTATACTATACGTTTCAAATCGGGTTAACAAGCTGCAGGTAGATTAACTACTGCAATTCCAGGTTCAGTGAAAACTCTCAACACAAGTCACTTTCACGATTAACGGTAGTTTTGTCTCGGTGCTCTTACTCGCGTTTGGACAATTGTTTACTAACAGTTCTGGTGGCTTCTAATACCGTAACCTTTACTACCCTATGTACAAGCCTCTACTGGTCAGTTGACTTTAAAGTTCTGTTCTACCGCTTGGACTTGTATAATCGAGGAATAAAGTACAATTTCCAATAACCTATATCAAATAAAATCACAAGGTATTCTGATTGTTTTTTAATCAAAAATAACATTTAGCTTTTGTAAAACAATAACATTTAAGTCGTAGGGCTTTCTTTGTAATCAATTTTCAATTTTGATAAAGGCAATAATATTCAGCTCTAGTGATTCTTTTTTATTCTTTAAATTTCTTCAAACCTCTGAACATCGTTGTTTTATACTAATCTGCAATCATCTTTTTAAAAAAGTATCTGACAACATTATGAAAACTCGTTCATGTCGAAAAATTACTCCATACGACATTGCTGATTATTTTATCAAAACTGTATGTTTTATTTAAATCAAAACAAGCTTAATTCTGGTTTAGGAATCAATTTGAAAATTTGCACTTATGTTTTTTGGAATGGATGTTACGAATTTGGCATTGCTCACACAGGGCGTTACTTACAGTCCGTTTCAGCACTAAATAAAAATATAAGTTTTTGTCTGTCTAACTATGATTGAAAGAAATAAAAAATATGAAAGGTCGTTTTATCTTATACAAAAAGCTATTGTGGTTTAATTTATGTAACGCTGTTAGTTTTTGAGTTATTAGCTTTTAAATGGTTCAACGTATTTTGCTTAGAAAGTTTATATTATCTGCACCCTTCTTTTTGCAGGTAGGAATGGGTGTACAACACAGTCTAAACAAAACTCTGGCGGGACTAGCATTGCCCGTTTGTGGCTGCGGTAGATTGCAAAGACTATATCTCAAGGGTTTAGAGAACAAAGTTAAATTTTACATAGACAAGTTATACGGATGCAATTTAGAACACGACAAAAGAAAATACCTTAATACAACTTATATATTGACGTTTAGTTAATAACACTAATAAAAAAAAATATACCGTTATTTTCGTACAACCAAATTTTCATACGACAAAATCACTAAGTGTGTAACGATTTTATTTTCTATCATTATGTCTACAGATATTTAATCTATTTATTTAATAAGAACCAACTTAATGCATAATAATGCTACACAATCTAAAAAAAATATATATTGAATATTGTCGAATACAATAATAACTTTCAATTCGGAAGTGTATAATTTTAAATTATGCGGTGACAAAAGATACTTTTCTATTAGTGTCATTCTTAGAGCTCCCTCTGTTAGACGATTGTAGCGTTGGGCTTGTTGTCAGGCGGTAACCCGCGTGATATGATCACTTCAATACAGCTGTCGTCAGAAGAGGTCAATTGTTCCTTGAACGCAAGGACGATGACGTTTATTGAATCCACGTGTTGGAAGCACATAAAATTCAAATTGTTTTCTTGAAGGGCCTTTGGTTAACAGTAAGTAGTACTGCTTTTGTAATCTTACTAAATAAATATTTTCAGTGCAACTTTTAATTAATATGCAACTTTTAATTAATATGCAACTTTTGGTTAATATGAACTTTGAGTTAAAACGTAATTTTATTTAACATGCAACGTAATTTTAATTAACATGCAACGTACGAAAATTTAGAAAAATTTAAGAAGTATAACTAATTTATTTGGACAAGAAATGAAATTTATCAGTATTTAGTAAAGTTTAACCTTTGTACGAATGTGGATTTGGCGTGCATCAATTAGTTAATATGGACGCTGTGATATGGTTTGAAACTTCAATAATCAGCAAATCTGGTTGTATGGAATTGGATATTTTCTGTATTTAAGTTTGGAAGCAGGCGAATTGTAAATCATCAATTATAATTCCGGGTATAGCCCATATGCCCAGCAGGTATTTTTCCATCGGATGCACATCGGGTATGTAAATTTACTTTCATATGTCAGCTGTAGTATGGATATAGCAGACAAATAATTTTTTGTTTAATCACGTGATCTGAACTTCAAGTTCGTATTAGTTGAATGACAGACTATTCATTTTTCAAATTAAACAACAGAAACCTGTAAATTTTTACTTTAAATCTTTTTGCTAAATTAAGCAACAGGAACCTATAAGTTCTCACTTTGTCTTTTTAATTATATAGTTAATATACGGAAGATGTCATTATGAGATAAGAAAAGTTAAATTCTTTATTCCATGAAATTTAATTTAATTATTCGAAAAATGAATTACTTAAATCTTAAAAATTAAATTTTTATATTTCATATTTCACTAATTGCTGAGTGGAGTATTTTTGTAAGGTTAAGAGGTACTACTCAACCAACTGAAATTGTTACATATAGTTAAAAATTCAAGGAAGAAACTCTTGCTTACTCATTTTTTAATAAATTTTGCTAGACATTTCTAACAGAAATTACCATGTTTCAATTGTGAGAAGTATTTATACTATTAAGTACTTGTGTACATATTTTGCAATAATTTAAATTAATCAAGCTTATATTAAAGGAAAAAAATGTTTTGTAAATAACATGCTAAATACTGAAGGAATAGATTTTTATTTTGGTCAAGGCTATTCTTTTAATTAAAAATGAATGAAGGTTGATTAGAATTAAATTTTAAATTTTGGGTATAAATGCACAAACAGTGCTATCTTTGTTTAATCTGTTCACAGGTGTAGCAGTGATCTATAAAGGTCAAAGACGAGCCATAAGGTAAGAAACTTTAGGGATTGTGTAGATGTAATAAATTGTATAGCGGTAATTGAATAAAGGTTTCCGCATTCGCCTTAGGTAAGGTGTTCTTCGTATAGAAAAATTCGGTGGCGCCATATTCTCTACATTTTTGGTCGCAGTCCAACCCCGACCCACAGCTCATGTTCTACCCAGAGCAAATAGTTCGACTAGCCGCTTAGCCTTTTGAGGTTTCCTCATCTACGAGCCGTTTTCTATCGAAACTTGCCGTGGGCCCTATCCGCTTACTGGAAATCCTCGTAAAATTTTCTTGTGCCTTTCAGATGGTCACATAGAAAAAAAACAATATAAATGAAAAGGCTATAAGTGTAGTTTATATATCTACACTCTCATAATTTTAAAATTTTGTCTTAAACTCTACCAGATAAGATATTAGAAAATTTGAAATTATTATTGCGCTTAGACACAATTTCAAATTAACATTCTAAGTAAAAAGAAATCATAAATACGCTTTGTTGTATTTAATATTAGTTAAGAGAATTTGAATTAAACATTTAAATTAAACATTACCTCCAAAACCACAAAAAAGGTTTTATCATCATCATTAGGTCTTCAGTCCTAGAACTGGTTGGACGAGTACCCTCATTGTTTCCTAGTCTGAACCAACCTACACATTTCTCTGAAATTTGCATCTATTACTATCTGTGTGCGAAAGTCTGATCCCTGTCTACCTCTACCTCCATTTTCCTATCTCTGCTTGTAGTATATCCCGTACTATTTCCCCAGAAATACCTTAGAACGTATCCTGTTCTTATATTTCTCCTATTATTATTTTTCCACAGATATATTTATTCCTCTACTATTTCTACAAAGTATTTGTTAATAACTTTGTCTGTCCATGCTACCTACCATCCTCATACATCTGAAGCACAACATTCCAAAAGGCTTATATCTCTTTCTGTCTGCTTTTCTTACTGCCCCTATTTCATAGATGTACTGTGCTGTGCTCCACACTATGCTTTGAACAGTTTTCTTCTTGAATCTATGTTTGTTGTCTTTGAACATAGCTGCTGTTTTTTCTTGTTTGATGCAGTTCGGTCACTTTCTATTGTTTTACAGTTATATACCCTATTTCCCCGATATTCAGTGGTATGTGAAGGAGGGTAATCAGCCTTTGGCTGCCAAGTTCTCTCAGCACCTGAACCTTTGTCGAATTAATAGTTTTCCAATTAACATTAGTTGAAAATATTTCACAACCAACACCTGTAGTTGTTTATAATAATCATCAGATTTAAGAGCACTTGTCTTTTCGTCATTGGGTTTTACATCTTAAAACTGGTTAGACTTGTACTTCAGCTTATTCTGAGCTAGCCTACACCGATATACAGTTCGATTTACCCACATCAAACTTGCAACCAAAATACCAAAATATTCAATTAAAGACAGTGTGAGGATTAGTAAACACAGGAAGCATTTACGAAAGGTTACACGCCAAACTGAACGATATAAAACCCAATCGATTTATAGTTACCGAAGTTTTAAATAACCCGTAAAATATACAAAAGTAGATAACAAGAAAATATACCAGATCCAAATAACTATAGATGATAACTAGGAACAAATAATTAAAATTCTAAAAGAATACACCTCCGAGGAAAAACGATTTTATTTCTATTACAACATCAACACTTATACAAAACTAACCATCGTGGAATTAATGAGACAATAAAGCAACTTTAAATATATATATATATATATATATATATATATATATATATATATATAAGAATGGTAGTAGAAACCGCACATTATATAAAGATTTAAAGATATGTAGCTAAGCAAGAATGGATAATAAAATAAATATTATGGTCAATAAAAGAAGAAAGGTATATTGTGAGTAAAGGCCACAGCACTTACGGCCATCTCCCCAATGCTCTACCCGAAGGTACTGCATTGGGTTTGAGTGCAAAAAATTTCGTAATAGATTTTGAATATCGCCGATTTACAGCTGATACAGAAAACTAACAGTCGGAATTATGACAAGGTAGCTGAGATAGGATTGTCGTTTATCACCAATACTATTTAACGCTAGTGCGATACGTTAAGCAAACATTAGGTAATAGAAAAAAGTTTATTAATTTGTTAGTTAAATGAGCTTTTAGAATGAAAATAATCGGAAACATTTATAGAAGCTTTGGTAGTATACATCAGTAACGTGGATACTTCAATGTAATATTAAATTAGGATACAGAAATACAATAGTAAAGTACCTAGTATATTTTATACAACTAGTAATAAAGATTTCGACTTTATACACTGTTCGTATTAAATTAGAAAAATAGAGATAAATCTGCTTAAATAACCGGTTTAGAAAAGTTTATTTTTACACATTCACACGAATTCGCAGAAACCAAAACTATGAAAGATTATTTCCCTAATATTAATAAAATCATAGATTACAGCTCTAAAAAATGCGTTACGAACGTAAACAAAAACGCCACTTCCAAAAGTGTGAGAACAAGATGTCCATTCACTTAAATATTACAACATTCATCTTGAACATCGAGCAGCTTAAGAAGCACCATTCGTGAGAACAAGAACATAGGGTAATACCCTGGAAAATTATAACTTATAAAACCTTCGCATATTAAAAGGAAGAGAACATTTTGAACCAGACATCAGATACTCATTTCGTAGAGAGAGTGACAAGTGCGATGGAGCATTAATCAACAAGAACAAGTTGAATAAACCTAAAACAACTATAAGTTAAATTCTATTATAGAAGGTGTTTCAGAAGGAATAGTAAATATTTTAGGAGGTTGTAGTATAGACGAATAACAATAAAAAATTATATATAACATGTATCCAATTTTTATTGAGCACAGAGATACAGCTGTTAGTATGCAACGCAAACAAAAAGCAAATGAGATGTGCAAAGTTGATTTTCAAAACATTTCACCATTGATTGCAGTTCATTTTCGTTTCGTGTGTTGATGTACCGGTTGCTGTGGACGTATTTATCGATTGTCAACAGTAGTGAGTTGATGATCAAACTGTGAGGTTGTGCCTTAGTTTACATCGAATTTTTCAACGGTTAAAGTGATTTGTTGGCCTAGTCTACTGTATCGTTTAAACATGCCACACGTATTTATACATGTTAAGTATACCGATATGATATTTGTGTATGGGTTTGTAATGAAAAACTGCTGCTGATTGTAGAAGAGACGGCATGCGGCTTCCTAACCGCAGACTACCAGACCTAAAAGTGTTTACTCGTATTTTCAATAGAAGTAGAAGTAGAAAACATTATTCAGTCGGTAGAATGTAATCCTTCTACAAGCACACGCAGAATTTCTGCACGTATCGGTGTTTGACATACAAGAGTATAGCAAACATTGCGTATGCACGGATTTCATCCGTAACATTTACAGCTCATTCAACACTTTTGAGCAGGAGATATAGATAGATGATTGGAATTTTGTCGTTGGATACTTAAAAATCTCCAAGTAATCCTATCTTTAATCTTTACGGATGATGCCACTTTCACTCGTGACGGCATCAATAACAGTCGTAATTCACATCGGTGATCCGAAGAAAAACCCACATGCCACTGTGGAGACACATTTTCAAGAACGCTTCTCTCTAAATGTGTGGTGTGGTTTGATAGATAATCAATTCATTGGGTCTGTTATGTTTCCAGAGAGGTTTAAGTATTTAGCAAAGAGAAGCCACTACACACTACTGAGAGTTAGCCTCTGTACTCTTTGCTATGAGGTCAATTCGCTTTTGCAGCGTAAAATTAGCCGATTCAGCAACGTATGTTGTAATTCAATAAGAAAGAACTTAAATATTGAGATATCTAGATGAAGCAATTGCCATAGTGTTGTAAAGATTACTAACCCATGTGATAAGGAAGATGTCCTTGAAAGTGTTCAAAGCAGCATTGATAAAATGAATGTTGTAAAAATTCACTTCCGCCATCTGGCGAGGAGAATATTTTTTCTTTTTCTTGAATTTTATTCTACGTAGTGGTTGAAATGCGTGTTTGGTTTTTAAATACTTTTTGTGGTGAGGGGTTTTAATTATTGTTTGTTTAGTACAAGGACGCTGTTAAAAACTTGCGATTGAAGCAAACACTACGCCTACGCTACATGGACATTAAGCAAAAATAAGGTTATAAGTTTGAAAGTTTTCGCGATATGGTGCTACAGATAGATACTTACTACCAAATGGATAGTGTACCTGAAATATTAAAGCAACATCATAGTTATATGTGCGATTTAAAGAAGGCGTAACCTAAATTAAACAAGTAGCAAAATATTTTAGTTTTAAATTACTAAATTATTTAAAGATCTACAGTAATGTTCTTAATATCATAGTTAGATTGCACATGCATCAAATATCTTCGTAGTTTGGTGACCATTTCGAACATTATCTGGAATAATGAACAAAACGTAAAGCTCCGATTTAGTAGATAATAAGCGAGCATTTTCAGGGTTTTCTTCGTATTCATGTTTAAAATAATTAAACAATCTAGTCAGCCTTTCAATAAACTCTTGATGCACCTTGTTTATTTCTTCCTCCGTGGGTTCTTCAATTTTTGGGACTTCCACAGGAATTCCAACTAAAAATATATTTTTACAATTATGACAACGTAAACTTTCATTTGCACTTACTCACAACGTTAATTGGCATCTGCAGAGGAAAAAATCCAAAGGTTTTTTGAAACAGTCCTCGTCCGTATATAATCGGAAATGCAATTCCAGTCACTCTTTTTAAAAATACTTGTAACCGGTGTACAATAGAACCTTCCGAAAATGAAGCTGATTTATAGCTACGATTTTGACCAAATGCAAAGCATGGGATAAGTGGTGACCCATTCTTAAGAGCTAGCTTTATGAATCCCTTACGATTTTTTATTACTACAACATAATCACCTTCTTGACAATGAAGCGCTTCAGAAACACCTCCAACCATTAATCCTGCTATGGATCCTCCTCCAGGATGGCCTAGGACACAATTAAGGGACTTTGTTGATGAACTGACTAGTCCCATGGCCAAAAAGTAATCTCTGGCAAAGGGAAAAAAGAAACTGTTGTTTAATGTCACGCCATAAAAAATATGTTGTGGAAAATATTTGCCTCGATCAGCATGTCCATTTGTAACGAACACATTTGTTACTCCAATAGGTAAATAGCCATGGGGAAAAGCACACAATAAATAATTTCGCCTTGGATCAATTTGGAAACCAGATTCGGCTTTAAGCGTTACAGGAAAGTAATTCATCGAATACTTAAATATACTCCAAGAGCGTACCCATTCATTATAACGCCCACCTGTTTCTCCTACGTTTCTATCAATCACCCAAATCCAAAATAGATAAACGCACATAATAGGCCAGTAACTAGTAAATAGTAATAAATAGATTGTAATAAATATTCCGAACAATGGCAAGCCCATAAAGAGAAGATAAAACGCACCAGCTGATAGTAGTTCCAGGTGGCTTTTCAATGGAGTATTTAAAGGTACAAATTCGATTCCCAAAATCTTCATTTTGTTGGTGTTGGACCGACTTCGGATATGGTTGTTTTGTAGAATACCTCAGCATATGTTTACTACATTGATATCGAAACTAAACTAACTATAAATCCAAAGTTAACTAGTATAATATCGTACCTTGAGCTTATCAGTTTCAATAATAATCAGTGAACTACAATACATAATTGGCTGTATAAAAACATTATTATTCATATGGAACTAATTGAATAATATTTTATATAAATGTTATGTATTTAAGTTTTCCAAAGTATCTTAATAAATTCGAAAATGGCTTTTCTTCGAAACTGCTTGAAAGCCCCCATGATTGCCATTCGTGCATGACACAAAACTAGTGATAACGAAACTCGTACAGTATTTTCATCATCATCATTAGGTCTTCAGTCCTAGAACTGGTTAGACGCGTACCATCATTGTTCCCTATTCTGAACTAACCTACAGATTTCCCTGAAATATGCACAGTTTGAATCTATAACTGTCTGATCTAGGTCTACATCTACCTCTTTTTTCCTATCTCTGCTTGTAATATATCACATACTATTCCCCAAATCATAGCTAATTACATATGGTGGCATGGTCACTACAGTCAGCCCCCACCTCCTAAGAATGTCTGAAAAGCGTGCAGTGCACACTATTGAAATATCCAAGTACATAACTGCAATTCAATAATTTAATATAAAACAACTAATTAATACATTTAACGAAAATTGTAATAATTTATAATATTTATAAATTTCTATTCAATTTCTATTCAATCTTTTGAGTCCAAGCCAGAAGAACTTGCGTAACTTGCGTTAATATTGTATCTTTACGCATCATCCGGTGTCCTTTCTCATCTATATAAGTTGATATTCCTATATATTTTTGCACAAACACTAGCCGATATAGATCATTGTATATTAAATTTGTTGTTTGTTGGCACCTTTATACCGCTGTATTAAATGCGAGAAATATTTCTATCCTTGTGTGAGTTAAGTGTGAACCTGTGTTTGTTATGAATTACTGATAATATACATTTAAAAAAAAATAAGTGTACCCTTAACCTTATTATAATTATTAACTGTGCATTAATATTATATTATTAGGTTTGAAAGAAAATTCCTACGTTTTTGCTGTTGTAATTCTAAACGCTTAAGTAAGTTTGCTTTAAATATAATTTTAAAGCGCATTTTTCGCTCTATGAAGATGTTATAGTTTTGTTTTCATTTTTGCAGGG
This sequence comes from Platerodrilus igneus, assembly GCA_036346225.1. Lineage (NCBI taxonomy): Eukaryota > Metazoa > Arthropoda > Insecta > Coleoptera > Lycidae > Platerodrilus > Platerodrilus igneus. The sequence continues at coordinate 14,555,789 of JARFIW010000791.1, forward strand.
TGTCGAGTACAACATGGAGAAGAATAAAATTCGAACAATTTTCCTGTTCCAGTTCAAACCAAGCCGAAAGGTGCAGTTCACGAACGTACCGTACTGCACAATAGGGTTTAAAAAATTGAAACAGTTCGTTTTTCCTCTGCTAAATTAACGCATAACAATTATGTATTGTGTTATAAAATGTGTGGATTTGCTTTTATAGTTTAATATAAATCATACTTCAACAATTAGTACAAAATTTAAACCAAAGTATCATAATTTCGGAACACCCCAATTATTGTTCTTGTTTAATTTTAATCATATAGTAAATAAAGCACATAGTTATAAATCTTCAGTCTGTATTGTAAAATTTCTAAAACGTATCTCCAAGGCGATAACGATAGCATGTTTGCGCGCACCTGCTTGTTAAGGCTGTTGTCGACGTGCCGGTCAGTCGGCTTTTGATACTTGCAACGTCAATATGGTAAAGTTCATATCTAAGGCTGACTTGCGAGTCGCAGTCCAGTTTTCATAAAGGTATCGATCCAATTGTTTGAAACTCATCATGTGCAACACTAAAACTAACGCACAACCAACTGATGTGCAAAAATAATGCTAAAACTAACGTACAAAAAACTGATGTATGAATATAAATTAAAGCAACAATAAAATACAGAAGATATAACGTTAAATGACTGATGCAAAAATGATCCAGTTAGGTTGTTAAATTTTTACTGCGTCTAAGATACATGCGTTCTTTAAATTTCAACATGGAAATTTTGTTATAATTGAGAAGCAATGGTTAGAGCTAACCAATGGTTGTAGACAGCTGATGTAATGGCGTATAAAGCGATTACGCATTAGAAACTTACATTATGGTTCCAGTTTAAGAGACTTTGCTATAACGATAAGGCAACTTTTTTTACGAGTTTGTCAAATGCTGGAAGTCCACGTGTGGTTTGCACTTGTTTGTTAAATGGTGCAAGCCGCCAGACCTGAGGTCAACGTGGTAAATGATATCCATCTGTGCAGCAATCATGTGTTTGACGTATAACGTCATGTATAAATCTAACCTTGGTAGTTTGAACCCTTAGAACTTAGCATCTTTGTAATAATGTTTAATTATAAATTTGAATTTTTAAACGTTCCTTTTTATCAAATATTTATGCTTTATAAAATTGTCTATGTAACAAAAGTTTTCTGAATTTGAATTACGAATAATACAATCATACACTTGTTTATGCACAATAAGTATTTATAAGGTTAACTTTACTTATTTAAAAGATCTTTTTACCAACATATTTTTATTATATGTGAATCATTTCCTCAGTACTAAAAAGGTGACTAAGAATCTTTTAATTATGTTAATGACAATTATAATTAATGCCTAATTGCTTTAGAGGCATTTGCTATTTTATTTAAATTGCCCAAGATTAACATTAGATATAAAAATTAATTGAATATTCACAAACAAACGATAAATATCGGTCAAAATAATTCAGAAATAATTTTCAGTTATTATATATATATATATATATATATATATATATATATATATATATATATAGCAGTCTTAATTTCTTTATTAATTTAAACATTCAAAGAAGCTCTTAAGCAAAAAGTATTACCAGATGTGCATAAAATTTAATAAGTAGAGTGTCCATGCACTACAACACAAAAGAAAGAAATCATAAATGTATAAAACCTTTCTGATTTATTTGATTTTATTTTGAGGCGCAAATTGCTGTCTCTAATATTATTTTATGTATTTTATTTTATTTCAGGATAAACGTAGTACCATCTAAAAATACAAATTTTGTAGTTCTACAAGAGAATATACTCGTTGAGGTTCCTGTATTTTTCTAAGTGATATTTCTTGTTTTACACATTATCTAAGTACATTGGCGCCCTACCCATCCGTATTTAATTAACAAACCCCCTCTTTCCCTGATAGTCTCTCTAAACCGCTGAAGATAGAGTTCAGAGCTAGTGCGGAAATCTTCAACATCTTCTGCACGACTTTTGTTAGAAAAAATTAACATCCTTTTAAGTGAGTTTCACTAACGCCCAGCGTAGTGAAAAAAGAAAAGCTTCAAAATTCGCAACGGTCATGAGAGCCTTAAAAGCGACGAGAGTAGTAGTCAGTCATTAGATGTTGGCCGTATTTCAAGCCAATCTTCGTACAACCAGAGCTTGCTTCTGAATACAATAATTTGTAACCATCTACAGAAAATTGGAAAACAAAGGGTTCTATAAATGAATGCTGCACAAATTAATCGACAGTCAAAGAAGTTGACGTTTTGAAGTAACGTCTGTCTTTTGTTTCCGCAATTAAAATTATTTGTTTTAAACGAATTTTAAAGTGCGATGAAGTGTGAATTCCTAATTACGACGATCGACTATCGGCTTAGTCGTTGGGCCATAATGAAGTTCCACAGCACTTCGGAAACCGAAGTCACGCCAAAAGAACGTTATAGTCAATTTAGGTGGCTTGCGCCCGATATTAATTTATTAAAGCTTCTGAATCTGGGCGAAACCATCACATCTGAAAAGTACTGCCACCAAATTGACAAAATGTACAAGAAACTTCAAAGTTTTGATACGCACAGTGTAAGCGCCCAAAAATCTAACCGATAACCCACAGAAAAAACTTAGCAAAGAACTTCACTAAAAATTTGATGTCCTGACCAAGTACCAGAAGCCTCAACTGTATTAACAAAGAATAGTTGCCGACTAATCTAGTTGGAAGGGACAGGTTGCCACCTTTAAATTTTGTACTAATTGTTGAAGTATGATTTATATTAAACTATAAAAGCAAATCCACACATTTTATAACACAATACATAATTGTTATGCGTTAATTTAGCAGAGGAAAAACGAACTGTTTCAATTTTTTAAACCCTATTGTGCAGTACGGTACGTTCGTGAACTGCACCTTTCGGCTTGGTTTGAACTGGAACAGGAAAATTGTTCGAATTTTATTCTTCTCCATGTTGTACTCGACACCCTGCAAAAATGAAAACAAAACTATAACATCTTCATAGAGCGAAAAATGCGCTTTAAAATTATATTTAAAGCAAACTTACTTAAGCGTTTAGAATTACAACAGCAAAAACGTAGGAATTTTCTTTCAAACCTAATAATATAATATTAATGCACAGTTAATAATTATAATAAGGTTAAGGGTACACTTATTTTTTTTTAAATGTATATTATCAGTAATTCATAACAAACACAGGTTCACACTTAACTCACACAAGGATAGAAATATTTCTCGCATTTAATACAGCGGTATAAAGGTGCCAACAAACAACAAATTTAATATACAATGATCTATATCGGCTAGTGTTTGTGCAAAAATATATAGGAATATCAACTTATATAGATGAGAAAGGACACCGGATGATGCGTAAAGATACAATATTAACGCAAGTTACGCAAGTTCTTCTGGCTTGGACTCAAAGATTGAATAGAAATTGAATAGAAATTTATAAATATTATAAATTATTACAATTTTCGTTAAATGTATTAATTAGTTGTTTTATATTAAATTATTGAATTGCAGTTATGTACTTGGATATTTCAATAGTGTGCACTGCACGCTTTTCAGACATTCTTAGGAGGTGGGGGGGGGGGCTGACTGTAGTGACCATGCCACCATATGTAATTAGCTATGATTTGGGGAATAGTATGTGATATATTACAAGCAGAGATAGGAAAAAAGAGGTAGATGTAGACCTAGATCAGACAGTTATAGATTCAAACTGTGCATATTTCAGGGAAATCTGTAGGTTAGTTCAGAATAGGGAACAATGATGGTACGCGTCTAACCAGTTCTAGGACTGAAGACCTAATGATGATGATGAAAATACTGTACGAGTTTCGTTATCACTAGTTTTGTGTCATGCACGAATGGCAATCATGGGGCTTTCAAGCAGTTTCGAAGAAAAGCCATTTTCGAATTTATTAAGATACTTTGGAAAACTTAAATACATAACATTTATATAAAATATTATTCAATTAGTTCCATATGAATAATAATGTTTTATACAGCCAATTATGTATTGTAGTTCACTGATTATTATTGAAACTGATAAGCTCAAGGTACGATATTATACTAGTTAACTTTGGATTTATAGTTAGTTTAGTTTCGATATCAATGTAGTAAACATATGCTGAGGTATTCTACAAAACAACCATATCCGAAGTCGGTCCAACACCAACAAAATGAAGATTTTGGGAATCGAATTTGTACCTTTAAATACTCCATTGAAAAGCCACCTGGAACTACTATCAGCTGGTGCGTTTTATCTTCTCTTTATGGGCTTGCCATTGTTCGGAATATTTATTACAATCTATTTATTACTATTTACTAGTTACTGGCCTATTATGTGCGTTTATCTATTTTGGATTTGGGTGATTGATAGAAACGTAGGAGAAACAGGTGGGCGTTATAATGAATGGGTACGCTCTTGGAGTATATTTAAGTATTCGATGAATTACTTTCCTGTAACGCTTAAAGCCGAATCTGGTTTCCAAATTGATCCAAGGCGAAATTATTTATTGTGTGCTTTTCCCCATGGCTATTTACCTATTGGAGTAACAAATGTGTTCGTTACAAATGGACATGCTGATCGAGGCAAATATTTTCCACAACATATTTTTTATGGCGTGACATTAAACAACAGTTTCTTTTTTCCCTTTGCCAGAGATTACTTTTTGGCCATGGGACTAGTCAGTTCATCAACAAAGTCCCTTAATTGTGTCCTAGGCCATCCTGGAGGAGGATCCATAGCAGGATTAATGGTTGGAGGTGTTTCTGAAGCGCTTCATTGTCAAGAAGGTGATTATGTTGTAGTAATAAAAAAATCGTAAGGGATTCATAAAGCTAGCTCTTAAGAATGGGTCACCACTTATCCCATGCTTTGCATTTGGTCAAAATCGTAGCTATAAATCAGCTTCATTTTCGGAAGGTTCTATTGTACACCGGTTACAAGTATTTTTAAAAAGAGTGACTGGAATTGCATTTCCGATTATATACGGACGAGGACTGTTTCAAAAAACCTTTGGATTTTTTCCTCTGCAGATGCCAATTAACGTTGTGAGTAAGTGCAAATGAAAGTTTACGTTGTCATAATTGTAAAAATATATTTTTAGTTGGAATTCCTGTGGAAGTCCCAAAAATTGAAGAACCCACGGAGGAAGAAATAAACAAGGTGCATCAAGAGTTTATTGAAAGGCTGACTAGATTGTTTAATTATTTTAAACATGAATACGAAGAAAACCCTGAAAAATGCTCGCTTATTATCTACTAAATCGGAGCTTTACGTTTTTGTTCATTATTCCAGATAATGTTCGAAATGGTCACCAAACTACGAAGATATTTGATGCATGTGCAATCTAACTATGATATTAAGAACATTACTGTAGATCTTTAAATAATTTAGTAATTTAAAACTAAAATATTTTGCTACTTGTTTAATTTAGGTTACGCCTTCTTTAAATCGCACATATAACTATGATGTTGCTTTAATATTTCAGGTACACTATCCATTTGGTAGTAAGTATCTATCTGTAGCACCATATCGCGAAAACTTTCAAACTTATAACCTTATTTTTGCTTAATGTCCATGTAGCGCAGGCGTAGTGTTTGCTTCAATCGCAAGTTTTTAACAGCGTCCTTGTACTAAACAAACAATAATTAAAACCCTCACCACAAAAGTATTTAAAAACCAAACACGCATTTCAACCACTACGTAGAATAAAATTCAAGAAAAAGAAAAAATATTCTCCTCGCCAGATGGCGGAAGTGAATTTTTACAACATTCATTTTATCAATGCTGCTTTGAACACTTTCAAGGACATCTTCCTTATCACATGGGTTAGTAATCTTTACAACACTATGGCAATTGCTTCATCTAGATATCTCAATATTTAAGTTCTTTCTTATTGAATTACAACATACGTTGCTGAATCGGCTAATTTTACGCTGCAAAAGCGAATTGACCTCATAGCAAAGAGTACAGAGGCTAACTCTCAGTAGTGTGTAGTGGCTTCTCTTTTGCTAAATACTTCTAAACCTCTCTGGAAACATAACAGACCCAATGAATTGATTATCTATCAAACCACACCACACATTTAGAGAGAAGCGTTCTTGAAAATGTGTCTCCACAGTGGCATGTGGGTTTTTCTTCGGATCACCGATGTGAATTACGACTGTTATTGATGCCGTCACGAGTGAAAGTGGCATCATCCGTAAAGATTAAAGATAGGATTACTTGGAGATTTTTAAGTATCCAACGACAAAATTCCAATCATCTATCTATATCTCCTGCTCAAAAGTGTTGAATGAGCTGTAAATGTTACGGATGAAATCCGTGCATACGCAATGTTTGCTATACTCTTGTATGTCAAACACCGATACGTGCAGAAATTCTGCGTGTGCTTGTAGAAGGATTACATTCTACCGACTGAATAATGTTTTCTACTTCTACTTCTATTGAAAATACGAGTAAACACTTTTAGGTCTGGTAGTCTGCGGTTAGGAAGCCGCATGCCGTCTCTTCTACAATCAGCAGCAGTTTTTTCATTACAAACTCCATACACAAATATCATATCGGTATACTTAACATGTATAAATACGTGTGGCATGTTTAAACGATACAGTAGACTAGGCCAACAAATCACTTTAACCGTTGAAAAATTCGATGTAAACTAAGGCACAACCTCACAGTTTGATCATCAACTCACTACTGTTGACAATCGATAAATACGTCCACAGCAACCGGTACATCAACACACGAAACGAAAATGAACTGCAATCAATGGTGAAATGTTTTGAAAATCAACTTTGCACATCTCATTTGCTTTTTGTTTGCGTTGCATACTAACAGCTGTATCTCTGTGCTCAATAAAAATTGGATACATGTTATATATAATTTTTTATTGTTATTCGTCTATACTACAACCTCCTAAAATATTTACTATTCCTTCTGAAACACCTTCTATAATAGAATTTAACTTATAGTTGTTTTAGGTTTATTCAACTTGTTCTTGTTGATTAATGCTCCATCGCACTTGTCACTCTCTCTACGAAATGAGTATCTGATGTCTGGTTCAAAATGTTCTCTTCCTTTTAATATGCGAAGGTTTTATAAGTTATAATTTTCCAGGGTATTACCCTATGTTCTTGTTCTCACGAATGGTGCTTCTTAAGCTGCTCGATGTTCAAGATGAATGTTGTAATATTTAAGTGAATGGACATCTTGTTCTCACACTTTTGGAAGTGGCGTTTTTGTTTACGTTCGTAACGCATTTTTTAGAGCTGTAATCTATGATTTTATTAATATTAGGGAAATAATCTTTCATAGTTTTGGTTTCTGCGAATTCGTGTGAATGTGTAAAAATAAACTTTTCTAAACCGGTTATTTAAGCAGATTTATCTCTATTTTTCTAATTTAATACGAACAGTGTATAAAGTCGAAATCTTTATTACTAGTTGTATAAAATATACTAGGTACTTTACTATTGTATTTCTGTATCCTAATTTAATATTACATTGAAGTATCCACGTTACTGATGTATACTACCAAAGCTTCTATAAATGTTTCCGATTATTTTCATTCTAAAAGCTCATTTAACTAACAAATTAATAAACTTTTTTCTATTACCTAATGTTTGCTTAACGTATCGCACTAGCGTTAAATAGTATTGGTGATAAACGACAATTCTATCTCAGCTACCTTGTCATAATTCCGACTGTTAGTTTTCTGTATCAGCTGTAAATCGGCGATATTCAAAATCTATTACGAAATTTTTTGCACTCAAACCCAATGCAGTACTTTCGGGTAGAGCATTGGGGAGATGGCCGTAAGTGCTGTGGCCTTTACTCACAATATACCTTTCTTCTTTTATTGACCATAATATTTATTTTATTATCCATTCTTGCTTAGCTACATATCTTTAAATCTTTATATAATGTGCGGTTTCTCTACTACCACTTCTTTATATATATATATATATATATATATATATATATATATATATTTAAAAGTTGCTTTATTGTCTCATTAATTCCACGATGGTTAGTTTTGTATAAGTGTTGATGTTGTAATAGAAATAAAATCGTTTTTCCTCGGAGGTGTATTCTTTTAGAATTTTAATTATTTGTTCCTAGTTATCATCTATAGTTATTTGGATCTGGTATATTTTCTTGTTATCTACTTTTGTATATTTTACGGGTTATTTAAAACTTCGGTAACTATAAATCGATTGGGTTTTATATCGTTCAGTTTGGCGTGTAACCTTTCGTAAATGCTTCCCTGTGTTTACTAATCCTCACACTGTCTTTAATTGAATATTTTGGTATTTTGGTTGCAAGTTTGATGTGGGTAAATCGAACTGTATATCGGTGTAGGCTAGCTCAGAATAAGCTGAAGTACAAGTCTAACCAGTTTTAAGATGTAAAACCCAATGACGAAAAGACAAGTGCTCTTAAATCTGATGATTATTATAAACAACTACAGGTGTTGGTTGTGAAATATTTTCAACTAATGTTAATTGGAAAAACTATTAATTCGACAAAGGTTCAGGTGCTGAGAGAACTTGGCAGCCAAAGGCTGCTTACCCTCCTTCACATACCACTGAATATCGGGGAAATAGGGTATATAACTGTAAAACAATAGAAAGTGACCGAACTGCATCAAACAAGAAAAAACAGCAGCTATGTTCAAAGACAACAAACATAGATTCAAGAAGAAAATTGTTCAAAGCATAGTGTGGAGCACAGCACAGTACATCTATGAAATAGGGGCAGTAAGAAAAGCAGACAGAAAGAGATATAAGCCTTTTGGAATGTTGTGCTTCAGATGTATGAGGATGGTAGGTAGCATGGACAGACAAAGTTATTAACAAATACTTTGTAGAAATAGTAGAGGAATAAATATATCTGTGGAAAAAAAATAATAGGAGAAATATAAGAACAGGATACGTTCTAAGGTATTTCTGGGGAAATAGTACGGATATACTACAAGCAGAGATAGGAAAATGGAGGTAGAGGTAGACAGGGATCAGACTTTCGCACACAGATAGTAATAGATGCAAATTTCAGAGAAATGTGTAGGTTGGTTCAGACTAGGAAACAATGAGGGTACTCGTCCAACCAGTTCTAGGACTAAAGACCTAATGATGATGATAAAACCTTTTTTGTGGTTTTGGAGGTAATGTTTAATTTAAATGTTTAATTCAAATTCTCTTAACTAATATTAAATACAACAAAGCGTATTTATGATTTCTTTTTACTTAGAATGTTAATTTGAAATTGTGTCTAAGCGCAATAATAATTTCAAATTTTCTAATATCTTATCTGGTAGAGTTTAAGACAAAATTTTAAAATTATGAGAGTGTAGATATATAAACTACACTTATAGCCTTTTCATTTATATTGTTTTTTTTCTATGTGACCATCTGAAAGGCACAAGAAAATTTTACGAGGATTTCAGTAAGCGGATAGGGCCCACGGCAAGTTTCGATAGAAAACGGCTCGTAGATGAGGAAACCTCAAAAGGCTAAGCGGCTAGTCGAACTATTTGCTCTGGGTAGAACATGAGCTGTGGGTCGGGGTTGGACTGCGACCAAAAATGTAGAGAATATGGCGCCACCGAATTTTTCTATACGAAGAACACCTTACCTAAGGCGAATGCGGAAACCTTTATTCAATTACCGCTATACAATTTATTACATCTACACAATCCCTAAAGTTTCTTACCTTATGGCTCGTCTTTGACCTTTATAGATCACTGCTACACCTGTGAACAGATTAAACAAAGATAGCACTGTTTGTGCATTTATACCCAAAATTTAAAATTTAATTCTAATCAACCTTCATTCATTTTTAATTAAAAAGAATAGCCTTGACCAAAATAAAAATCTATTCCTTCAGTATTTAGCATGTTATTTACAAAACATTTTTTTCCTTTAATATAAGCTTGATTAATTTAAATTATTGCAAAATATGTACACAAGTACTTAATAGTATAAATACTTCTCACAATTGAAACATGGTAATTTCTGTTAGAAATGTCTAGCAAAATTTATTAAAAAATGAGTAAGCAAGAGTTTCTTCCTTGAATTTTTAACTATATGTAACAATTTCAGTTGGTTGAGTAGTACCTCTTAACCTTACAAAAATACTCCACTCAGCAATTAGTGAAATATGAAATATAAAAATTTAATTTTTAAGATTTAAGTAATTCATTTTCGAATAATTAAATTAAATTTCATGGAATAAAGAATTTAACTTTTCTTATCTCATAATGACATCTTCCGTATATTAACTATATAATTAAAAAGACAAAGTGAGAACTTATAGGTTCCTGTTGCTTAATTTAGCAAAAGATTTAAAGTAAAATTTACAGGTTTCTGTTGTTTAATTTGAAAATGAATAGTCTGTCATTCAACTAATACGAACTTGAAGTTCAGATCACGTGATTAAACAAAAATTATTTGTCTGCTATATCCATACTACAGCTGACATATGAAAGTAAATTTACATACCCGATGTGCATCCGATGGAAAAATACCTGCTGGGCATATGGGCTATACCCGGAATTATAATTGATGATTTACAATTCGCCTGCTTCCAAACTTAAATACAGAAAATATCCAATTCCATACAACCAGATTTGCTGATTATTGAAGTTTCAAACCATATCACAGCGTCCATATTAACTAATTGATGCACGCCAAATCCACATTCGTACAAAGGTTAAACTTTACTAAATACTGTTAAAGTTCATTTCTTGTCCAAATAAATTAGTTATACTTCTTAAATTTTCTAAATTTTCTTACGTTGCATGTTAATTAAAATTACGTTGCATGTTAAATAAAATTACGTTTTAACTCAAAGTTCATATTAACCAAAAGTTGCATATTAATTAAAAGTTGCATATTAATTAAAAGTTGCACTGAAAATATTTATTTAGTAAGATTACAAAAGCAGTACTACTTACTGTTAACCAAAGGCCCTTCAAGAAAACAATTTGAATTTTATGTGCTTCCAACACGTGGATTCAATAAACGTCATCGTCCTTGCGTTCAAGGAACAATTGACCTCTTCTGACGACAGCTGTATTGGAAGTGATCATATCACGCGGGTTACCGCCTGACAACAAGCCCAACGCTACAATCGTCTAACAGAGGGAGCTCTAAGAATGACACTAATAGAAAAGTATCTTTTGTCACCGCATAATTTAAAATTATACACTTCCGAATTGAAAGTTATTATTGTATTCGACAATATTCAATATATATTTTTTTTAGATTGTGTAGCATTATTATGCATTAAGTTGGTTCTTATTAAATAAATAGATTAAATATCTGTAGACATAATGATAGAAAATAAAATCGTTACACACTTAGTGATTTTGTCGTATGAAAATTTGGTTGTACGAAAATAACGGTATATTTTTTTTTATTAGTGTTATTAACTAAACGTCAATATATAAGTTGTATTAAGGTATTTTCTTTTGTCGTGTTCTAAATTGCATCCGTATAACTTGTCTATGTAAAATTTAACTTTGTTCTCTAAACCCTTGAGATATAGTCTTTTGCAATCTACCGCAGCCACAAACGGGCAATGCTAGTCCCGCCAGAGTTTTGTTTAGACTGTGTTGTACACCCATTCCTACCTGCAAAAAAGAAGGGTGCAGATAATATAAACTTTCTAAGCAAAATACGTTGAACCATTTAAAAGCTAATAACTCAAAAACTAACAGCGTTACATAAATTAAACCACAATAGCTTTTTGTATAAGATAAAACGACCTTTCATATTTTTTATTTCTTTCAATCGTAGTTAGACAGACAAAAACTTATATTTTTATTTAGTGCTGAAACGGACTGTAAGTAACGCCCTGTGTGAGCAATGCCAAATTCGTAACATCCATTCCAAAAAACATAAGTGCAAATTTTCAAATTGATTCCTAAACCAGAAATATTGGTATAATACATGTAGCGGTAAATCGTAATATTTTGATGTCTAACATTAAAGATTGCCCATTCTTAATGATACATCCTGTACATACTCAATATTGATAAATTAATTAATAGAACGGGAGCGCGTGAAAGCGTGGTAACAATTAATTCAGAAAAGTGACTCCTAAACACTAAGCGATTGAGAAACGTCTCTGTAGCTACCTTAAAATCTAAATATAGTAATATATCGCAAAACGCCAAGAATACTTTAACGGTATATAGATATTAGTCATTAGATCAATGCCTTAAAAACCCTTCACTAATTTTAGTTATATGCATTGTGATTATGTACTTGTAAATTTAAAGTTAAAATTTTTGTCGTGTTCATTTATACAACGTGTCCTTACACAGCGTCAGCCTCTCCGTGGCGCGTCTTAGAGTTTGAAAAACACTAGTTGATGGTATTAATTAACCACGATAAGCAGTTATCACTAGGCTTTATTAAATTTCGTTACACTTATATTAAATTCAATTAAAGGTATTATCTTATATCCTGCCACGACCGGAAATTAATAAACATCGCCATTTCTCTGTAATTGGAATATATTGTGTAGGTCAATAAATAAAAACTGAACGACACATTTATTCATGCGATAAGTCTGTAAAGCAATACCATCTGCATGAACTTTTGACTTATAAATAGTCGGTGCATGTCCACCCTCCGCATTAAGGATATGTGTTAGACTAACTGTTATGTGTAAAAACGACGTTACGTTACAAATTTTGATTTGCCCAGAAGGACCGAAAACCCTGTATCATTTTCAAGGGCACGTCGGCTAACTAAAATTGTGCGGAAGTTAGTTCCTATGGGAAAAATAATAACAAAAAATATAAGCATGTAAAATGGCCCAAATACAAAACTACTCTACAAGTACCACCAACATTGAAAGACTTCACTATTTTTCAAAAGCAAGGGGTGTCAAACGGTCTTGCCCGAACAAACTTCAACATTCTCGCTACCTGGAAGACAGTTTTTCCGGATAGGCTGTCTTGCCACCGGTGTTTTAAAATCTCGACACCTTATCTTGTACATTTCTTAACCATACCTTAAAACGCTCATTAACCATCACCCAAATGAAAGCAATTTTAAAATTCCGAAATATGTTTCCGATACTAGAGTAGTTGGATATTCTTTCAGAATGATGGCCTTTACTTATTTTATAAGTAACTCAAAATAAAATTCCATCCAATCTTAAACTCTATTAATAGTAAATGCCCGAAATATAAATATACAAACATTAGCCTAAAGAAAACAAGCCTAGTGTAACATTCAACTGGCCAGGTATTTATAACAGAACTCCATAAAAGAGTTTACCCCTGAATAATATTACCACTTCATTGAGCTAATTTCTAAGATTGACCTATACGTCTATTTAAATTTCATTATAACAAATGCCTTTAACAACAATATGCTACGTTCATTTCCTTATGTTAGAACTTCCCTGCAACCTTCTAATTAAATATCCCCTCTTTGTCAATGCTTGCATTCACGGTTGGAAATATTAATAAATTATACGACCCGCCTATATTACTTTTAAACCCATAAACTTCGTTTAAATCGCAATTGAATATAGTCACGTGTTCAGTTTGTATTTATAGTTAATGTACTGCTAGTTATAACATAATTATAGCATATGAATAATTGATAAAAATGCACAATGTGCTTTGTAATAACCTTATCTAACCTATGATAACTGATTTTGTTACGAATTTCAATAATCCCAATTTGCACGTCAGTACAATGCTAACTTGCAGGTAAACGCCTATCCGCCTTGTGGACATTAAATGTCATTAGATTTGTCTCGATTCAGCCTTCAAGCTACTCCGTTAAAAGTGTGCTGTGCGTCGCAATTGTTTTTTGTTAGACAGATACGACCTCCTATCAAAAGTCGACGTTTTTTACTATTTGTTCTTCGAACACAGCTAATAACTCGGGTAAGTATTTGAAGGTTTTTGCTATTTTTATTGTTTTCGTATACATGTCTACTTATCTCACCATCTGTGATTATCGAAGTAAGCCGCCGCATTAACACACAAGTTATCTCAAATTATGCTTTCAATTTATTTATATTTAATATTATGCGTTTTTCGAAAATCCTGATACAAAGTAAATTTTATTATATGTCCGTGAAATACCCAATTTTTGTATTGGGAAAGTACACATGGTATAATCAGATCTCCGCACGTTATCGTTTCTATTGCATTCACGATTCTGGAGTAGAATAAAAACAAGTTCGATCCTGATACCTAGACATATTGAATTATGTTATTGGAATAGGGATTTTCGTCACCATTTTTAAAAAGGAACAAGTTTGTACGTCGCGAAATGAACGGTTTCATTTTTTGACTACATGCGGTTCTGTTTGGTTATTGTAATCATTTATAGCGAGTGTATAAACTTCGAACGGACAGTTGTGAAGATTCTGGTTTACTGAAAAACTTACTTTACATTTTTTATAACTGCCAGGTTTTCGGCCTCCAGCTCCCTGCTGGCGGTTCCGGATTAAGTATTTTGGGTTTATCAGTAGCCAGTGGTTAAGTCCCAGACGTGGGCTTCAGCTAAAGTATGATCCTCTGAATCATGGCCATCTGTCCTAGGATTGCAAATTCCATATCTTGTTTCAACATATTTGTCTGGATACCGTGGTATGTCGGACGAGTCACCTAGAACCTGAACAACATCCTTGAGGTAAACATTAGAAGTGTTGTGTTGTGTTGTTTATTGCTAGCTTACGTTACAGTTTATTTATTTGTAGTGTGCAAAGTAGAGGGGTATTCATTTGTCTGAAACGATTGCTTGGCCAGTTTACGTTACGGTTGCCTTGCTGATATTATGTAGCTATCGGGATAACTATATGAAGGTTTAATTTGAACACTCTATGCTTCAAACTATTGGCTAGAGGAGGAGATATATGACTTGGGTGTCGATTTAAATTTTAAGCTGCGAATAAAATTAGATAAAATTAAAACCACTCCAAACAAACTTAAAGAAAGAACTGTTTTCTGTATATAACTTTGTATTAAAATTAAGTTAAAATGACTCCATACTTGGAATTAAATTTTTTATGAATTTTGTTATGTATAATGTCTGAATGAAAATTTTAGAATAGTATTACATTGCTCTTTATTTATTAAAGGCTAGGACGTCACCACGCTTTTGAAAAAGTAGCCAAAACTAGGTAACCGAGAGCATAGCAAAGTAGTGATTTTACCTACATGAAGTTACCAGGACCTTGGAAAAGTTGCTGAAAATAGGTAGCCGAAAGCACAGCGTTGTGGTGATTTTACCTATATGACTGGTGGACTATACACTCCAATTACAGAAACATTTTTTGACAATATAATGTTGGTTAAAATTTGCAAGCTTTCTGACGCCGAACAAACATCTGCAAACAAAAGGATGTTTATCCTAAAAAAAGAAATTTGTGGTGCATTTAACAGCTATCTACGAGAAAAGTTCGACTGATTTGTTTCCGCTAGATATGGTGTTAAATCTAAACTCCCGTTTTCTCGGGAAAGCACTAACAAGATGGGCCAGGGAGTAAAAGAACTTATCGGAAAAGAAGACCTCGAAAGCGTTAATAAAAAATTCCAAAGTCTTATATGTGTTCCGTATAAAGTGGAACTAGCAGATGTTAAGTTGAAAACTTTATTGGAAGAACTACCAGATATATTAGACGGACTCAAAATAGATTATTAACATCTTTTTGACATGGATGTAAACCAAAATATTGCTGGCATATTTAGCAAGATGGAGATGTGTAATTATTTAACTACAAACCATAACTTTCGCTATAAGGCCGAATACGAAGAAAACTGTAATATTATAGTTGACAACGATAAAACTGTGGGAATCGATTATTTAACATGGCTAACAACCAACGCAAGAATTAAGATATACAACAAATTTGCGTGTTAGATAACACCTGGTGTTAATAAACAATTTGGAAATCATACACTAGATTTTTTACGTTGTCCAGATGTACGTTTAAGGAAAACATTCGCGTCTACTTTGGTCAAAGAACATGGTATAGTCAAAACCATTTAAACTGACCGATGACTCACCGCGGTACATTATTAGAAATGATAATGAAAATTGCATGTCTTTGTCAGTATATGTAACTATTTGCCCTAAAACAGGATGGATAGAAAAAAAATACGTCTTTTAAGGATTGGTATGGCAGCATCAAAACGTATGTCTGTTATAACTAATATTTATGTATTATTATAACCTATAAATAATTTTAGTTTCCTGTCACTTTTTGTTGTCTTTTCACATAGTTCTTGATTTTTTGTTGTATTTATGTTTTTACATTTAGCTCAAATCGCAAATATAAAAGTTTTTTTTCAAAAGTAAAAGGATTTCTTACACATTATAAAAGGTAAATACAGCCATCCTATAACAACACAAAATACTATCACCTCTTTGCTTTTTAGTTGTTCAAAATGCTTCGAAACAAACATCTCAAACCCCAAACACACCAGGTGATTTTGAACGTCATGGATTATTTTGAAAGAGAGCGTGATAATGAATGTGTTTTAGTTTCGTTTGGAAGTGTTATGCAGGTACAAAAATAAATACACTTCATCCTTCAAATCAATTAATTATTTCTTCAGCAAACCTCTGAAGCATGTGGTTTAGCCTTAGTGTTTTAACAAGGATTAAGAGAGGAGGCTCACAAGCTCTAAAGGAAAATTTTCCAATTCATTCGACGTGCAGGAAACGCAACCAAACAAAAAGCAGATCTTGCGATGTTGAAGATTTTATAAAACATGCAGTTAAACGTAAAATTTATGAGATGCACTCGAAAAGTAATATGAAAATTAATTGTAATTAGTAACTAATTTTTATATTTGTTGGATTTCATGTAACTGCACAAGCACTCCAAAAAGAGCTTGTTACTGCCGGCATATGTAATTTCAAATTAACTAGCTTAAGAAGACTTTTACCTACTATAAGATTTTTTATAAAGTAGATGATGGAAGGCAAGGATTGTTCGAGAAACAACATATAGCTGCTGCACGAATAAAATTCTTAAAGGATTACCATTTCAATAAGGAAACGCAACTTGAACCTGTTTTCTTGACGAGACTTGGCTTTTTAGTAGGGGATCTGCCAAAAAGAATTGGCATGATAATTCTCACAAAAGCATCAAGAAGAAGCCATTTGGAACAGGAAGACGGTTAGTTGTTAATTTGTTGCTGTCACTGTGCTTTGTATAGTTACCAAATGTTGTTTTAAATTTATTGTGACACATGCTGGAAATAAAAAATTTTTTATACATGATGCATCTCTTTTGTTTTCTTCAAAATCACAATATGCAGATTATCATAGTGATATGAACACAGAAATGTTCACAAAATGGTTCCAAGAAAGTTTATTACCAAATTTAAGCGGTCCAAGTTTAATCGTGCTAGATAATGCTTCATATCATTCGCAATTAGTCGAAAAGGTTTCTAACAATTTTTCAAATAAAGAGGAATTAATTAATTATTTGCTTCGACATAACATATTTGCTGACACTTCAATGTTAAAAAGAAAATTACTTGCATTAGTAAAGGAAAATGTTCAACCAAAAATATTCATACTTGATGAACTTGCAACACAAAGTGGCCATAAAGTATTAAGGCTCCCTCCATACCATTGCCAACAGAAATTATTAGTCTTCAGATATTGTCGAATCAATTAGAACACGCGCATCTTTATACTTAATAACAATATAATATCTTGAAAATTCACTTTATGTTTTCAAAAACCAACAATATCGCGACACCATGCTAAATATCCAGTATCTGCAGTACATTTCTAAACTAAGATTTTATCTATATTCCTGAAAATAGCTTGTCCATTTCCATATTACATATTATTAATATCTTCATTTAAACACAATTCATCTAAATAAAATGTTGGTCTATTTCCCTTCCAAACTTCCAATTTACCTTAAATGTTTTGGTTTAATTTTTATAAAAGAAAAATGTATTTGATACTTATGTTAACGCCGTTGGCAACTGCATATTCAACAAACATTTTTTATAATTCGTAGAAATTAAAGGATCATTTATAAAAGCCCTGGGACATACATTCTCAGCTAGTATTTGTCACAATATAAACTGCATGCGCCATTTTGTATAAACAACTGAACTAATCCAGAATGCTAGAAATACGTTCTGATTGCATTGATGCATATGCTTTAACAAGATGAGTCATCGGTCAGCTTAACTGGTTTTAACTATATTACACAATTGGAAGCGACAATATACAACTGTACGATTGGAAGCTATGTCAGTGCGGAACGGGTGTATAATCCCTTAAAAGACTGTTTAACCTTATTGGACGATAGTAAGTTATACTTCCTGAAGGCATCAATGTACTCGACACTACTTACCAAAATGTGGAGCAAGCTATCGGACTAGCTACAAAATAGCTGCTGTTTAGTGTATACTAACCCACTACAGTACGTGTATTGGGGAATAGCAATACAAAGAAATTGACTGGCTTGCAAATTAAGTTGTCCGAAAAATCAAAAGAAAGGGGAAAAATTAATAAAGTATGTGCTTTAATAATTTAACCTCTGAAGATATCACATTCGCAGAATATGGTCACGCACAGAAAGTGTGGAAGCCTTAACATTCGGTCTCTAGGGGAGTATAGCGATTTATATCTTAAGACTGATGTTTTGTGACTAACAGATATTTTTGAGAATTTCCGTAAGGTTCGCAAAAAAACCTATGACTTGGACCCATGCCAATATCTGACCGACCCTAGTCTAAGCTGGGATGCGATGCTTAAATATATTGGTGTAAAGCTGGAACTGTTGAGAGATATTGGGATGCACAACTTTATTAAGGCTGGAATCAGAGGAGGACTAACACAATGCAGTAAACGACATGCAAAAGCTAATAATAAATATACAGAGAATTACGACCCTAGTGAACCTTCGAAATACCTAACTTACCTGGATGCTAATAATCTTTTGGGTGGGCTATGAGATAGCACCTGCCCATTAGAGATTTTAGATGGATGGATGTTAAAACGATTGCTCTTCTGAAAGAAAATATGAATATACCCAAAACCGGTGACAAAGGAGTGGATGTTGAATACCTCGAATCTTTGCATAATGCCCACAACGATCTACCCTTCTGCTCCGAAAACATGGTTCCTCCATCACTTATGTCGAAGACACCGAAATTGCTAGCGACTCTGTTGGAGAAGAAAAACTACACCATCCATTATCGGAATTTACACCAGTGTATGCGATACGGTCTCAAACTAAAAGCATTCCACCGGGGTTTAGAATTTACTCAGCCTATGGTTGAAGGCGTGACCTCATCACTGGGTTGAGGACGTCGGCGAAAAGCGCGTTTGAGAAAGACTTTTACAAATTGATGAACAATGCGGTATTCGGTAAGACCATGGAAAACGTGGACAAATGTGTAGATGTAAAAATCGTGACCCGGTGGGGTGCTTTTGGTAATTGGTTGTGCACGAGTACGCTAATTGCCCGACCTAATTTTAATAATTGCGCTTTACTAGGGGAGGATTTGCTTATTGTGCAACTGAATCGAGTCAAAGTTACCTATGATAAGCTTATATATGCTAGTTTCTCAGTTTCAGACTTGTCTAAAACGTTAATGTATGAGTTCCACTACGGTACGATGAAATCCATGTATGGTGATCAAATCCAGCTCCTCTATACGGATACTGACTCGCTAGTGTATAGTGTGGAAACTGAAGACTTATATAGTGACATTAATGCAAATATCGACCACTTCGATACTAGCGACTACCCTGCAGATAATAAATACAATATACCGCCTGTCAACAAAAAAGTTGTGGGAAAATTCAAAGACGAATTTAATGGGAATCTAGTATTAGAATTTGTTGGTAGTAGGACTAAGTCCTACTGTATTGTAAACAAGAAAAACATTGTTAGAAAAATTAAGGGTGTTAGCCGTAGTGTGGTGGCTGGGATTAGTGTTGATAGTTTAAGGATGTAGGCATTAATAATACAGATAGTCTCATGCATACGATGGTATCAACCCGAAGTAGAAAACACGATTTGTACACACAGCTGATTAATAAAATTAATTCATCGGGCGAAGATGACAAGCGTTACGTCATCCCCGAAAGCATATCAACCTATGAATGAGGGCATAAAGATATAAGATAGTTGTTACATTTGTAATTTTTTTAAAATTTTTGTGAATAATAGTTTTAAGATTTTTTAAGTTCTTTCCCCAACCCTTCTTCCTTCCTAAATCCTTCCCCTTTCTATCCTGGCGGGCAGAGTGTACGTGTTACCTCCCCGTGGTGTTCGCTGGGCGGTCAATATTTTGTTGTCTTTGTAATCTGCAAAATGTTGGTTGACTAACAACGCATACCAGTTGTAATTATTACAGTTAATAAATGTTCTATACCTATTCTATGCGTTTTATCAAGTTTCCCTTCAAAGGTTTAAATTGATTTTTAAGGTATTGAGAAAAATATGTTAGTAATTAAGTGAATTTTTAGCGCTTATAAGAGTTGATCTTATTTTGAAAAATTACTATTAGGTATAAGGGCACAATTCTTCCGCGGGTTGCTTCGATTTAAAAATTCTTAAAGATTTGAGTTCCCCAGAAAAATCTAGACCAAACTTATGTGTCATACCCTAAGACGGTTTGGACAACTTCCTAAAATCAGGGGTGTAACTCGGCAAGGGGTGGTTTGATTTAAATAATTCAACAGGATTAGATTGTTCAGAAAATTCTAAATCAGGCTAAAATAGTTAGTCGAAGAAAACTCTTACCTAGGTTAGATATGAATGCAATGAGCAAAAATTTGGGGTACGAGGCTTTAACAGGCTGAAACTTTGTAAGGGATAGCCTGATTTTAAAAATTCTAACAGGGTTAGATTGCCCGAGAAATTAAGATTCAGACTCAATTAGCAGAACACCCAAATACCCTCCAGGAACCGAAATACGGGATAATGCGCAAAAACTGTCCTGAAAACTCTGCCAATGCCCTACTGAGCGAATCAGAGATGCTGGTGCCGAAATTCAAACAGGCACACTCTGAGTTCTATACAGTTATTTGAAGTGCTGATTATTACGTGCATTAAAGTCGAAGATCACCATGATTTTGAGCACTTACTGTAAAATTTGTTGTAAGAATGGTTTGGAGTAGAATTTGATCTATTACAACGCCATCTATCAGGAATCGAAAAAATGTATTAGATAAAGCCTACGTCTTGTTTGCCGTAGGATCCCAATCTGCAATACGAAATAAGAGTTCTTATTTAAGATTTCAAAGTTACTTCCCCATTCTAACTACAAGGATGGAGGAAAATGGAGTAATTTTTGCACTACTGTATTTCTTCGGATGATTGATTAAAATCTTATGGGAATTTTTTCGTACAGTACTTATTGTTTAAGATATTCGAAAGTTTCAGTTCAAATAATCACCCGGTTTTTAAGTAAAAAGAGCTTAATCGTTTACATACGTGACAAAAAATTCAAAATGATGTATTAAGTAATTCTTACTAAACTCTGTTGGGCTGTCTACCATTAATCCTTCTGTATATTGAGGTATTTGATATTTGCTTGCAATTTGATGTTCTGATTTTATGTAATTGATATGTAAATATGTATTAGGTTTAAAATTGTTAAAAATTCGTGCAATTCTAATCTATCTGGGTCAAAGTTGTGTTACGTGTCATGCTTGACAGATGAGCTACCATGCCGCCAGCTACTAAAACATTCCTTATCTGTAACCCCTTGCTATTAGCATATTTCGTATGGGCACGAAATTTAACTTATATAGATTAACCTTTCATACGGTTTTAGAACAGTATATCACTCTCGAAACAACATAAAGACAAATTTATATCCCGTTGCTAAATAATTCCTCGTAGATAGTGTGCGTAAATAGACTGAAATTTAAGGATTTCTTGTTAAGGGACTAGTATTTAAATCTGAAATAAATACAAGAGCTGTTGTTAAAATTTTGGTATGGAAAAAAACAAAAATGTGTAGAATTATAAAATGACTTTATTGTTTTTCAAAATTTCCCCTTTGCGATTTATAAAACTTTTCCTACGAATAAACTCACCACCATAGCATTTTCTCCATTCGAAATGACATTTAAAATTCTATTTTTAAACGCGCTTCAATAATACCTATCTGGTGTTGAAGAACATACACATTTGACTTTTTTATTTTTGAAATATAGAAGTCGTCGGGATTTAAGTCAGGACTGAATGGAGGATGAAACATTAGGATAAGAATACCGGTTGCGGCCATATTAAGGATTTTATTTTATTCTAAGTTTTATATTGTAAATGGTTCTTGTTTCATTTGTGCCAAATGTAATATAGAATATTGTTGAGGCCATAAGTAGTTCTTAGAGGGAAAAGAGTAAGTGTACTTAAAAATATAAAAATTTATTAAAAAAACTTATTATGACAAACTAAATTATGTTACTTAAACCAAGGAATAAACTAAGACAGTACAGGTAGGTCAATTTTTAAGCATAGTTAATATGTATAAACGTTTTTAGTAAATACACTAAAGCATTTCAGGAACTAAAAATACACCCATAGAATTAATTTTCTGTGGAGCACTAATAATTTTAACAGTTTCGTCATATTTTAGCATATTTCATCTATTCTTTGGGCCACTTCCAATGGTTCAGTGTTTTTGTCATTGTACTTATAAAATATCCATTGTCACAAATTTTTGTAATTACGCCATAGCAAAAAGTTGTCTTCATAATTAATAATAACATGTGTATTTCTTCCAAGTTTTTCCGATTTTTAAACGTTAGTTGAACTATATCTTTTTCTTGTTCTTCTTGTATTTTTGTTCTTTCGGTCGTCAATTGAATGATATCTTTATCTTGTTCTTTTTGTATTTCCGGTTTTCCGTTTTTAGTTTTTCTTCATCATTGATGTAGTTTGGTGATGTTAAGCTATGATTCTTTGTAGATTGTCTTGTTCTTCATTCCTTGTTATTTACTTGTTTTCAGCTCTTTTTTTCTTATTTTCTTCTTTCTTCGTAAGTACACCAAGTTTAAGCAAATCTTTTTTTCAAAACACTAGACGTGTAGGTTGTTTTTTAGGCTACTTGGTTAATTTTTGGTTCAGATATTACAAGTATATTGCTTAATATATTAATTTTCTGTGTTTTTAAATCCATATGTTTTTTATTTTTCTCTTCATTAATTTCATATTTACAGCCCATGCTTTGTTTATCAGTCTTGTTCGTGGAAATTTTAAATTCTGTAGCATTAACCACAATATTGTGAGTTTTTCAAATCGATGTTAATATCTGAATCAGCTTGCTTTGGTTTTGCTATTTCGCTGGAATCGTTATCACTTATTATTGGTTTTATTTTGTTTTCTGAAATTTTGGATGCTAGATCTTGAGTTTTAACCTCAATTACGTTATTTTTGTCGTTGACTTCATCAATCTGCTCTATTAATGTATTTGAAGTCTAGTCATCAAACAAATCTGATATTTTCGAATTATCAAACAATTTTATCGCTTTTTATCAATAGTTTTGCAGAGCCAAAAAACATTATCTCTCATTGATGAATTTTCAGCCGTAACATGCTTAAAATCAGGAAAATGGAATCTAATGTGTCTTTTCGATAACCAGGTGAAGCGTCGGAAACTTCTTTAGCTTTATTTGAGCCTACATCGCACTTAATGTTTTCCGATACATCGCACTTAATGTTTTCCGATACATCAAATAACATTTTAGCTTCTTTGTTATCTGTCGTTTTCCATTGCTGATGCTTTTGTATAAACGCAGGTAACACAATTTAACCTGTATTTTAAACAAAGAAAACACGCACTATCTTCTCACTGCGTCACCTAAGTCTATTTTAATACAATAGTCATAACGTTATCTCAATATACAGGTACAAACAAATTCTTCATTATATAAATTTACACAGCTATTTCCTAAAATAAACACATTTTTGATCAAACGTAACATTAGAATACCCAACACAATTATTTCATTAAATCGTTAAATATTCTATTTGAATTTCAAATCGTTTTTATAATAACACGAACCCTTTTATTCAAATCGGGTGGAAGTTTTATAATTTTATTATTGTCTATATAACGCAGCCTAATTCATAAACGCTAACAAAAAATTATAAATATAATTGATTAATAAAACTTACAGCTTGAAGGTCTCGTCTATACGTATAAATATCTCCACTGCGCCAGGCTTAAGTTTACTCCCCATCAGGTAATTTATTTCCAACTACGTTGGTTTAGAACCAATCTGTTCTAATTCCTGTTTTGGTTGTCGGGCCGTTGTCGATTTGTATCCCGGAACTCACCATATTTAATTTTCGTTGGCTCTCTAATATCCTCACGGATTACCTTGTTTTCCCCCTCAATAATAATTAATGCATTTTTCAGTTCCCGTCAACTGTCTAGCTCTCACGCTTCCCATTTTCTATGCCTTCAAGGGGTATATAATTGTTCTACGGTCGTTCATGTCAAGCTTACAGCTAATCACGTTAGAAAAGCATGTTTTTTTATTTGTTTTCTGATACTACTATCACACGTGTCTGCTATAATAGGATGTTCTTTGCAGTGGTTACATTGTAACAATTTAACTTTGTACTTTATGTTAATATGTCTTTAATATTATCTTCATCAATTTCACTCAGGCCATGGGTAGTATGTAGATAATTTAATTATATTGTAAGGAACTTACTAATATCTTATCTAACTGTGGCTATATTTTTTGCCTACAACTTTGAATTTCCGTTCTGATTGAACTTACACCTTGAAGACGTTCTAGATTACCAGAACGGGTAGAACGGCTTGTGAGTGAGTTTTAATGATTTAAATATACAAAGTATAGGTTTAACCAAATTAGTTGGGTTTTTAGTGAGGAACCAGACCATATTCAGATCCACGAAAGAGGGCAACAGCAGTTTCGGAATTTAAAGTGACAGAGACCATAGGGATCGGTATGACACTCTAAGACTACTGGGGTGTGGAAGGCAATGGATAACCACCACATTACCTCCCGAGTACACAGTGTACTTTAATTAAGATAATGAACACTCTGGGTTAAAGATTTCAGAGTTAAAACAGTTCCTTATTCGGATTTGCCAAAAGGGCGTACTTCGGAGGATATGATAGGCAAATTTAAAAGAAGAGTCGTGAACATTCTGCGAGTCGAAGCATGTAATGCCAGTATCTAAAAATGGAAATGGATAGAATAGCATTAGGCATAGTAGGGGTTAGTGAAATTCGGTGGCCAGAGGCGGGATTTGTGAAGGAGAGACTTTAGGGTAAATTATACAGGATCAAAGGATACAAATCCCGGTGTGGATATAGCTATGCAGAAAAATAGAACACTATGTAGAAAATTACTTGCAAAAGAACGAAAGAGTACTTGTAGCTATATTAGAATCTAAACCGGTAAATACAGTTATACGCGGTCAAGTTTCGATAACTCAACTTAGCAGAGAAAAATGGACTGTATTTTTTCTATAGCGTGTTTCAAGCAAGCAACACAATTAATTACTGTTTATGCACATGACAAAGAAACAAAGTAGCGTTTATTCTTTGTACTCACCTGCGACAGCAACGATGAAAGAAGTTGTAACCAATTAATAATTTGCAGCACACGAACTAGGGCGGTGCAACCAAAGTGTATAATATTCAATTAGTGGCATGTAACACGTGCACACTGGACGCGGCACATGGACAAACGATGCAAACACCAACGCGGTGTGTAACAATTCACAAACACGATAACATTTTCAGTAGCTATTAATTAACGAGGATATGCGGTTTTCTTCAACAACAGTTGTTGAGCGGTTTCAAAATACTAGCGCGGCTTGTTGCTACAGCGGTTCGATAACCTTCTTCTAATAATGCGGTCTCTACGAATATTTTACTATCTGCGAGTTCTACGATACTTCAAGCTAATGCGGGCACTGCGATCACTACAAGCTAACGTGGACACATTGCTAATACTTGTAGAACGATTTCGTTTAGCAAGTTTTTTGGAAATTCCAACTTGAATCTGGTGCCTCCGCGCGCGACAGACGCTTACCATTCACAAGGTTAATACATCAAATAAACGCATTAGGGAAATTTGACTAACAAAATTTAAAATCTATCGCGTCGAATTGAGAACAGCAAGCAAACCCAAGTAAATAATAAATCCTAAACTATAAACTATTTACAAGGACGGAACAACAGTAATAATACAACTATATTTGCCCAGCTCTAGCTACAGTTAAGAAGAGGTAGAAGCGGTCTACAAAGATATCAAGGACATACTAAGTTGCGTATAAGGTCATGAAAATTTAATAATTACCAGAAATTTTAATGCAGTAGTAGGTAAAGTAGTGAAGTTCGAAAGTAGCTTTACTTGAATCAGGCACGATAAACGACAGAAGAAATAGGCTGGTAGAGTTTTGCAGCAAAAACAAATTTAATCATCACAAACACATTATTTCAACATCACGGTAGAAGACGATACACGTGGAAGATGCCAGGAGATATAGACAACGACTTAGGACTTGTGTAAGGGTCTGCAGACGCCTCCCAGAAGTACATATATACACTGACCACAACATTTTAATTATAATGACCGCGCTTAAATTTAAAAAATTGAAACAGAAACGAAAAAAGAGACTATAACTTTGAGAAACTAAAAAATAAAGATATCCACAGAAGATTTGTGAAGAGTCAAGCAAATATCTGAAAGGCAACGGGAAAATTTCTGATACTAAGGAAATAGAAATAGAATGAAATAACACCAAATGCAGCTGAGATATGATAGTGAGAGATAATCTGGGGTATACACAAAAGGAAAATAAAAAACCATATGTAACAAAGGATATCTTGAATTTAATAGAAGAAACACGAAAATACAAAAACAGACCAGACGAAGCAGGAAAACAGAGATACGAAGCCTAAAAATGGAAAATTATTCGCAAATATAAAAAAGCTCGAGAACAATGGAGTGGTGAAAAGTGCAAAGGGGTTCAACTAAGATGGATATAGGAAAGACAGACGAGGCATACAAACTAATTAGAACGAATTTGAAGGATATATAACCATATAGCAAAAATATAAGGGTCGCGGAAGGAGACATAATTATAGAAAATATAAAGAAAATGGTTAGATGACAAGAATATATAGGGAATTTATATGCAGGATAGGAACTAGCAGCACTAGAACGGAAATCAGATTTTGAAGAACATGGCTTCGGATATCATATACTTAGAGATGAGTTTAAATCAGCATTAAAGGGTTTGAAATATGGTATGGCATTGGGTATAGATAAGGTGTAAGCGAAAACACTAAAAGCCGCTGGGCAAGCAGTAACAGAACGTCTATTCCAACTTGTAAACTATATATATGAGACTGGGGATATGCCTAAATATTTCAAACGTAACATCATGGACACTATACCAAAAAAAGATGCTGATAGATGTGAATATTTTCGAACAATAAGCTTGACCAGCACATGTGTGAAAAATATTAACTAGAATTGTACAATGGCGGATGAAAAATCGGGTTGATGAAATACTAGGACAAATCAATTTGGGTTTAGGCAAAACAGGGGAACACGGGAGGCTATTTTAGCTCTAAGGGTGTGATAATGGAGAAGACAATAGAAATAGGAAAAATCGTGTATATAGGGTTTGTAGATCTGGAAAAAGCATTCGACAATGTAAAATGGGTTTTTATTTATACTGCCAAGGGCTTTGAATCAAGATTCAATTACTTAAACTTAAACTTTCAATATCGTATTACAATCGACGAATCAGTAACATGAGTTACCAGCAGTAATAACCGGTTAATGTTAAAAATAAATTATTAAGAAACTTGTAATTATAGTAACTGCTGTTTGGGATATAGGTTGTTTGTAAGAACCGGCAAATGACAGTTTCAGATTATTTGTCAGCAAGCCATATTATATTTTACATTTGGTGGCAGTCTCTGACCTTGTTTAACATGTGTATAGTTCAAAAATAAACGGTAACAGAGATCACGGCACATTTGTTTTCGATATGGAATCTGGCATACTTTGTAAATTTTATTTTCATATTAATTGTGTAACCACCAAAAACTATAATTTATGCGGTAAATGCAAAAATATGGATTTTAATTATTTTGATATTAGTATTGTGGTAAGTCATATATGCATTAAGAAAACACAAAATTATGGAATTTTAATACCTGAATCAATAAAAATAAGACTTTGTAGTTAAACAATAATAGAAACCAATGAATTTAGGTGAATATAAGCACTGCTGTACTTTAAGCATCCATGCAGAAGAGTAAAACTAATAGTATTACCCCAAACTAAAGTGTCTATTCAATCAGTAAAGGTTTTACACGCTTTACTGTTAATATACTTCAAGTCATGTGCAACCAAGACAACTCGAATAATAACTCAGAGCAATTTTTCTATTTACTGTAAACTACAACTATTATATATCGATACTAAGGCAGTAGAAACAGAATGGAATAACATTAAAGCCAGCTTAGATAGCCAGAGGTATTCTGAAGTATATACAAAAAGAATATAAAAAACCATGGATAACAAAGGATATCCTGAATTTAATAGAAGAAGGATAAAAATACAGAAACAGACCAGATGAAACAGGAAAACAGAGGGTTATAACCATAAAATGGGAAATTATTCAGAAATGTAAGAAACCTAAAAAACAATAGATTGACGAAAAGTGCAAGAGGTACAAACTAAAATAGAAATAAAAAAGACAGACGAAGCAAAGAAACTAATTGGAATTAATTTTATGGTTATAAAACCGTATAATAAAAATATAAGAGACGCGGAAGGAGATGTCGTTACAGAGAAGGTAGAGAAAGTGATTACATGGCAAGAATATATAGGGAATTTGTATGTAGGACAGCAACTAGCAGTACTAGTACAGGAATCAGACATTGAAAAGGATGACTTGGGCTATCTTACACTTAGAGATGATTTTGAATTAGCATTAAAGAGTCTAAAAGTGGTAAAGCACTTGGTATAAATAAGGTGCAAGCAGAAACTTTAAAAGCCGCTAGGCAAGCAGTAACAGAACGTCTCTTCCAACTTGTAAGCTATATGTATGAGACAGGCGAAATACCCAAAGATTTCAAACGCAACTTCATAGTAACTATACCAAAAAAGAGAGGCGCGGGTAGATGTGAAAATTTTCAAACAAAAGTTTGATAACACGTCCAAAAATATTAACTAGAATTGTACGAAGATGGATAGAAAAACGGGATAAAAGAATACTAGGAGAAGGTCAATTTAGGTTCAGACGAATCAAGGAAACACGAGAGGCCATTTTAGCTTTAGGGGTGATAATGGAGTATACAATAGAAAAAGGAGAAAGCGTGTGTATAGGGTTTGTTGATCTGGAAAAAGCATTCGATATTGTAAAATGAAAAAAATGTTGGAAATACTCAAAAGATAGGAATGCGTTCTAGGGACAGACGGATTGTGCATATCTTATAAAAGGAGCATATAGCGGTAATAGAATTAGAGCAGGAACATAAAGAAGTAAATATTAGGAAAGGGATCAGACAGGGATGTGCCCTATGCCCGTTAGTTGTTAACTTGTACATCGAAGGGTAATGAATACTGTCAGATGCAGGAAGACATCTGGAATTAGTATGCAGTAACAAAAGATCGATATGCTTAGATTTGCAGATGATATAGCGGTATTAGCATCTAGCAAGGAAGGGCTAGAAGCAGCTCTTAATGAAATGGAAATGGTTCTAGCAGAAATGTAGGTACGGTATAGAAATTAACGAAAACAAAACTAAGTACTAGTATGTAAAGCAGGAAAAATTAGTCAAAACCAGAATACAAGTAGGAAACGAAAACTTACAAGAAGTTAAGGATTTCTGCGCCCTAGGAAGCCAAATATCGCATGATAGGAAAACTGTAAAAGATATAGAACAAAGATTAGCACAAGACCGTGCTGCATTTAACAATAAAAATCAACTACTATTTTCAAAGACAGCAAACCCGAAAATAAGAAAAAGTACAGCACTGTACGGCTGCGAAACTTGGACTGTAGGAGAAGCGGGCAGGAGTAAGATAGAAGCCTTTAAAATGTGATGCTATGGACGTATGATGAAGATATCATATGAACAGATAAAGTTAAGAACAAAGACTTTCTAGAAATGGCAAGGGAAGAAAGAAATATGTGGAAAACAGTAAACAATAGGAGAGATAGGATGATAGGTCACTTACTAAGGCATGACGGAATAGTGCGTAATATATTAGATGCAGAGATAGAAAAATAGTGAGGTAGAGGTAGATCTATGTTAGACTACTGCACACAGATGTAGGCTGTGGAAATTTCAGGGAAATGTGTAGATTAGTTCAGAATATAAATCAATGAAGGTACGCGTCCAACCAGTTCCAAGGCAGAAAACCAATTGATGAAAAAAAATAATTGAACTTAAATCTGATTATTTTTATAAGCAACTTTTGCAATATTCTCAACTACTTTTGACTATGCAAAAGGATTTATTGGAATACAATTAATTCGGCAAATTTTTAGTGTTAGAGGATTTTGGTAGCCGCAAGTTACTAACTCCCTTCACATAATCACTGAATATCGGTAAAATAGTATCCATATTTAGGAGTTAATAGAGGGCATCACCGCTGTATCTAACTGGAAAGCGAAACAATAAAAAATAGTTGAAATTATATGTGTGTGAAGCACAGCACTGTATGGTTGTGAAATAGGGACAGTAGGAAAATCAGACACGAAAAAGGTAAAAGCTTTTTGTAATGTGGTGCTTCAGATTATGAACTTGATAGCATGAACAGACAAAGTTAATAAGAAAGAAGTTTTAGAAATAGTCGGGGAAAATATATCTGTGGAAAAGAAAAATAGGAGAAATAGATAGACAGGACACTTTCTATGGCATTTGGGGTTAGTGCGGCATATATTACAAGCAAAGATAAGAAAAAAGATAGGTAAAGGCAGACCTAGACCAGACTATTTCACGCCGATAGTGAAAGATGTAGGCTATGGGAATTTCAGGAAAACGCTCGGGTTAGCCCAGAATAGGAAACAATGGAAGTAATCGTGTAATCAGTTCCAGGACTGAAGACCTAATGTTGATAATCAACTTTAAATTTAATCACTTTTAATTAAAAGTATAAAAAAATTCCTTAAAACGTGGTAATTAACTATATGAAAACATAAATATAGACAATCTCGTCGCTATTAAACCGTTCCTTATTCTAAAAGCGTCCAATCAATAAAGTGCGTTTTGTTAAAAAAAATTACTATTGCAATTGATCTATTTACTTCAAATTATCTACGCATACTTGCGTTTTTTATTCGTATTCGTAAAGCACACATTGGGATTTGTTTTCTTTTTGTGGTTTTTAATGTCATTGGCCTGAATTACATTCCACAATGTATTATATAAGAAAAAATATAACATTATCGTTTAAGTTTATTGCCTGAATTCTCTTTATAGAAATTGAAAAATTGAACTCTTCTGCTTAATCAACGTTAACTATTCGCAAAAATTAAATATACCGATGCATTCATTTTTAGTATGTCTATCCATAATTATTTATAACATTCGATATATAACTTAAAATTTTAAATAATTAGAATGATTCAATACGTTTTACTAGAAGTTGCTTCTATATAATATTTTGAAAAACAGTTCTATAAATTGAAGCTTGGTGTTTATGTTATATTAATATTTCAATAAATGAATTTAACTATTATTTAATAAATACCGAAACTTTTTAATTTGTACTTAGATTTCCTTTGCAATTGAGTCACGAGACTTGTAATTTAATTGGTAAGATTGAAACGAATTTCCAACGTTGGGCGCCAAATTAAAACGACTTCAACTAAATCACTAAAACCACTACACTGCATAAAATCGAGTTTATGATTATAAAATTGTGTCACCTTTTACATTTATCCCTATAGAGGGGACAAAGAAAACTACTATA
The DNA here is from genome assembly GCA_036346225.1 of Platerodrilus igneus. Lineage (NCBI taxonomy): Eukaryota > Metazoa > Arthropoda > Insecta > Coleoptera > Lycidae > Platerodrilus > Platerodrilus igneus. The sequence goes on from JARFIW010000791.1 coordinate 14,587,784, forward strand.
GTAAGCCTACTTATCGTCAAAGGCAATTAAAAGGCGCAGCAAGGGACAGCAGCCCTGCTGGCTAAAAGATATTGGAGGAGAGTCGGTTGGTTTCGGACGATTTTCAATAATTTACAAGGTTGTTGGGGGTGGCCGTGACGGATACGGCATTTTGCTAAAATTTTTAAAAACTACGTTGTGGAAAAATATGGGAACCTACCACAATATTTCCCAGGTATGCGTGGCCTAAAACACGAACTATGTATAATGGAGAGCTCACAAGTAGAATTCTTGTCCGGAGGTAAAACACCCCCCTCATTTGGATTTCCGAGAGGGGGTACTTAAGGCTTGTCATCGTAAGAATTTAAAGTAACGGTTCGATTTAGTGATAGGGACTTGGAATGTATGGTCATTACTTAGAGTAGATAAGTTAACAAATTTATTAGTTGAAATGAGAAAAGGAAAGCTCGTCATTTTAGGTATTAGTAAAGTGAGATGGCAAGAAAGTAATGACTTTTGGAAAGATAATTATAGAATAATTACAACTTCTTCAATTAATGTACAGGCAGGGGTAGGAATAGTGTTAGATAAAATATGAGGACGTAAAATTAAAGAGTATTTACAAGTTAGTAATAGAATAATTATGGTTAGATTGAGTACCAAACACACAGACACTGTTTTAGTACAGGTTTACATGCCAACAACTCTGTACGAGAATGAGGAAGTAGAAAAAGTATACGAAGATATAAATGGTATATTGAGAAAAGTAAAGGGTGAGTTTAATAGTTATGGGCGATTTTAATGCGTTAGTGGGAGAAGGTAGTGAGGGAAAAACGGTAGGAAAATTTGGGTATGGTAGACGAAATGATAGAGGAGAAAGATTAGTTGAGTTTCGCCAGGAACATAGATTAGTAACTGTACACACCCTATTCGAACAACATGTTAGAAGAAGAAAGCACAAGGTGACAGGGCTAGATATCAAATAAATTATATTTTAGTTAAACAAAGATTTAGAAACCAAGTTAAAAACTGTCGTAGTTATCTAGGGGCTGACATAGAGATCGATCATGACTTAGTTAAAATGAAGTGCAACCTAAAATTCAAAAAATTAGGAAAGGCTAAAAGAGAGGGATGGGATCTAGGCAAGCTTAATGTTAGTGAGGTAAAAGAAGAATATAAACAAGTATTAGATAAAAAAATCAAAGAGATAGCGATAGGAGGGAACGTAGAAAATAGATGGAAAGATATAGAAGGGGCTGTACATGATACAGCAACGCAGACTAAAAGTAAGAAAATAGTAGATGCGAAAAAACCCTGGGCAACAAAGGAGATATTAAATTTAATAGAGAATAGAAGAAAGCTTAAACCTTTCAGAGATTTGGATAGTGAAAGTAAGCAAAAATATAATAGAGTTAGAAATAAGATAGTACATGAGTGTAGAAAAGCTAAAATAAATGGATGGAGGAGAATTGTACGGGAATACAAGATGATTTGAGAGTAGGTAAGACAGACAGGGTTTACAGGGCAGATAGGCAGATAGGAAAAATATAATAGTATTAAAGATCGGAACAATGAGCTTCTAATAAATAAAGTTGAGGTAGCAGATAGATGGAAAAGATATTTAGAAGATTTATATAAGGGAGACGATATGAATGAGTTAGAGAACGACCAAGAAGAGGATGTAGAAATGGGGTTCTCAATATTCTGAGAGGAATTTGATAGAGCTGTTAAGGATCTTAAACTAAATAAAGCGCCGGGGATACCCGCAGAATTAATAAAATATGCAAGTCAGAAAACTTTAGATAGGTTACATGAACTAGTAAAAGTAATATACGAGACAGGTGAAGTCCCAATAGATTTCGAAGAAATATTGTTATCCCAATCCCAAAAAAAGTGAAGAGCTGATAGGCGTGAGAATTCTAGAACGAGTTTAACTTTACACGCTTCCAAAATATTAACAATAATAGTTAAAAATAGAGTAGAAGCTTTGACTGAGAACTATTTAAGCAAAGACCAATATGGGTTGCGTAAAGACAGAGGGACTAAAAAACCAATACTAATGATCAAGGTAATTATGGAAAAAAAGTTGCAAAAAAATAAGAAGACTCATTTCGCGTTTATAGATTTAGAAAAAGCATTTGATAGGGTTAATTGGATTGTTATATTCAGGATTTTGCGAAAAATAGGAATCTCTCATAGGGATAGAAAAATTATTTAGTCTATATAAAAATCAAAGCGTAGTAATTGGATTTGATGAAATAGAAAAGGAAGCTAAAACTAAAAATGGTGTTAGACAGGGCTGTATACTATCTCCCTTGATTTTTAATGCTTATATTGAGAAAGTTTTAAACTTAGCTAAAGAGAGAAAAGAGATAGGTATTAGTGTACAGGGACAGAAAATAGACAATAGACAAAGATAATGACAATTGAGTTACAGCCTGGTTCTAAACCAAAATTAAAAATAGGTAATACTGAGTTAGAGGAGGTAGATGAATTTTGCTATTTAGGTAGTATAATTACAAAGAACAGTTGTAGCAGAAGGGATATAGTAGCTAGAATAACTCAAGCTAAAGTCGTACGTATGGAGCGTTCGATTATACGGTAGTGAGGCTTGGACAATTAAAGAGGTAGATAAGAAACAGATAGAAGCTTTTGAAACTTGGTGTTATAGGAGAATGTTAAAGATTAGTTGAACAGATAGAGTAACAAATAAGGAAGTTTCTAGAAGGATAGGTAAGGAATCCTGTATGTGGAAACAATTAAAGGTCAGGAAAGATAGAATGATAGGGCATCAGTTAAGACATGAGGGACTATTTAGTAAGATCTTAGATTACAGACTACCGAATAAAAATAGAGTAGGAAGACTCTAGACAAAACTATATTAGTCAACGTATTAGAGATTTAGGTTGTGAAGGGTATGTAGACTTTTTTAGACTAGCTCAGAATAGAAAAGATTTTAGAGCCGCATCAAACCGACCTTAAGTAAGATCGAAAACAAAAAAAAAATAAATAAAAATCAGATGACTAAATGTCACTATGACATAACTCACAATAAGTTATCGGTCTGGCACGTTGGCAGCGTTTCGCTGCTTAAGCCTTACTATAACATATAACTTGATTAACACCTCCATGACATAACTCACAGTTAGATAGCTGTCTAGCATGTTGGCATTTTTAGAGGGGATAACTAGGTAGTATTTCATTTCCTTATAAATGGGAATCATGTAGACATGCTGGAGTTCTTTATCAACCATCAGGTTGCTAATATCTATGTAGAGCCATGTAGATAAGAAAAAAATAAAAGAGTATAGGAAGACCTAGACCAAGCTATATTAGTCAAATTATTAGAAATTTAGGATGTGAAGGGTATGCAGAACTTTCTAGATTAGCACAAATAGAAAAGAAGTTAGAGCTGCGTCAAACCGACCTTAAGTAAGGTCGAAAACAAAATGATGATGATCCTAAATTTACTTTTTCTTTTCCTCTCTGATTTATATCTAAAGTAATGCAAATGCTTTACACATTCCCCATATTACATTAAACTCTCATGATACTGGAATTACAAAATAAAAAAGTTTAAAACGGTAATTTCCAGTATAAACTTGGAAAACGATGTGTTTTGGAACATCCTCATATTACTTCTCACAACCTTGACGTAGCTCTCCATGCTTCTAACGTACCTACTTTGTTTTTTAGTACACTCAAACATTTGTATGAGAGTCACACGTTTGCTTCAAGAGTGGATTTGAGAATAACTTTTTCCAGACAAATAAGAGCGTTGGATGATATTTGAGTTTATGGGTCGACCCTTACGCACATTGTAAAGCTGTATAAAATTTAGGCGTTAGAAAAGTTTTAGTTTAATCCCATGTGTGAAATAGTGTTTAAACTCTGACTGCAATTGGAGTTTACTTACATTGATTTATTATGTTAGTATCGAGTTCAACTTGGAAACACGTACAAATTAAATGCAAAACCCAATTTGTATGTTAAGTCTGAACCTTTTTTGTTTTCTGCATATACCCGGTAATGTTAACTTCCATCTTAAGCTCTGCACTTTATCACGAAATATATGATATGCAGCAGATTAGATTTGCACAATAGACACTTGGGAGAAATTTGCTTATTGGTGGAGTCCCTCAGCGATCAATAAGCTTTTCTTACTCGAAACTGAATGCGTTAGCATTCTGGCACTATGCAACTCCAAAACGGAAATTCAACATTTCGTGCAATTATTGTAGGCATTAGCGATCATTATTGCTGAATGACGTTTGGTTTGCTTTAAAAGAAGTAAACCTTCACTTGTAATTTTAATTCCAGCTGCAAATTAACTTTAAGCTTTTTAAGTGGACCTGAAGGATCGTTTTCAAGCATAAACTTGAAGTAAATTCCCCTGAGACATTGTTAGAGGCAATTTTCCCTACCCATTAAGTTTTGATTACACTGCTTTAATGTGCTTTAAAGTAAAATTCAGGTTTATAAAAATGGTGTTTATAACGTCAATTAACCGAAAAGAATCTAAACATTTATTCGAGAGAAAACAACATCCTTGTCTGCTGTTTTAGTAAATAATATAACCTGTCAATACCAATTTTAAGGTTACAGCTGAGTAAGATACATGTGCTAGTAAATTCACATTTTAAAAATAAGAAAAATGCTAAAGAATTGAAGTCATCTTCTTGTACGGCATCTGCCTATCCACACGAGTTTTGTTGCTGAATGGTAACGTCGTTTCCGGAAAGTTTCCGTTATCGTTATCAATTTTATAATCAGAATTATTAATGACACACTCACCCTTACTGTTGACACTTGTCACTAAGATAGTCGTTACTGACCATTTCTTCCAATATATTTACAAGGTTTTAAGAGTGCAGGTCCAGATGAGTCAGTTGGTGGATAGTCATTGTTGAGAGGGATGAGTCATTTAGCGGTTTCTTTTTAAAATGCTATAATGTAAATGCGAATCAATATTCTTTCTAATCTTATCGCTTTACAGTCAAGTGTACTTTTCCGATCATTCACGTGGCTGCTTCGACTGGCTTGAAAGTAATCCATAAAGTCAGCCCAATTTTTCAGTTCATTTTCGATTGTTTCGGACCATATTTTGCGAATAGTTTCAGCAATGTCGTGCTTAGCGACTGATTCGTTTGTGGATTGATTGTCCGCACAACATCAATCTTTCACGAACATTCCACAAGAAGAATTGTAACGACGTCAAATCGCATCTTCGCAGAGACCAATTTACATCACCAAAGCGGCTGATTATACCATTTAGCAGACCACCCTGTAGATGAACGCATATGCATTCAAGTAGTGGTGTGAATTGTTAGGACTTAAGATTATAGGAAGAGGGTTTAAGGTAACGGGTGTAGGTAGTAAGTGGAAAAAGAGGAGAGAGAGAGAGAGAGAGAGAGAGAGAGAGAGAGAGAGAGAGAGAGAGAGAGAACGGGACGGTACGAGCGATAGCTTGGAGGTATGGCTTCTCCTGACCGAGATTAATTAGTGTGCTTAATAGCGCAATTTTACACATTAATAATATGCAATGAAGGGAGTTATGAAGTAAGCTTAATAAACTTCGAATAAAGCGCATTAACTACTGCGAACAGAAAATTGTTTTATAGGAAATTGTATAACGGTTATTGTAGTGGTTATACATGCCGCTAGCAGTAACTCGTGGTGTACAAAAAGGTTGTAGTTGGTATTCCGAGCGGCGTTGCATAAACGCGTTGTCCGGTGGAACGTCGACCTGGGGTGAGTGTACCTCAAACATTTGTAAGTTTAAATTGCAAACTACCTGCAAGCACAATAAGTTTTAATTATTATGCATGTTTTGATACCGTGTAATGACTTTGAATTTATTATCATTATATGTTAATTTAACTTCATCGTAGCAGGTAGGCAAAGTAATTCGTAGCAGCCCTTGGCATACTATAACGCAAACAAAAGAAAAAATGTATAGCTGGCAGTAGAGGAGTTTAGTATCTAATAAGATATAAGAAAATTTCATTTTGCAAGAGGGTGTGGGTGCAAAGACCTTGTATGTTAAAGTTATAATGACGGGCTAATGTTAGAGTGGAAGATTGAGAGAAACTGTGGTGTATCACGCGGCGGGAAAAACTTGTAAGATACTAATTATGTTGCACTGTGAAAGAACCTTGGTAAGCCAAACTTATATTTTGCACAAGATGGCTCAGTCTACCTAGTCATTTTTGTAAAGAAGATTTTTCTCGAAGCTGGTGTACCAAGCACCTGAAAATTTCGCTGATGATAAATAGCTTACGCGCCTCGAGTTAGGACTGGGCGAATGGAAATAAGAACGGTTAGTAGTTTTCAGGAATTTGAGGATATATTTTTAAATCGTTATTGTGGAGTTGATATAGAAAGCGGACTGCTTTATAAGATGAAGTTCAGTTCGTATGAGAGAGGATCACGAGCAGATTATTTTATAAAACTCATTAAGGAAGCAGGTTTTCTTACGCAGCGATTGTAAGAAATCCAACATTTAGCAACGCCTAAGTGTCACTTGCCGGGGTTTCAAACGCAGGATCATAAGTTGTGCTCCATGTCGAAAAGTATTTAAAAGAAGTAGATGCTACACGGGAAACCCGACAGGAAGTAGATCATAATCCGAGCCAGGGTACGGGCAGTCGCGCTAATGACCGAGGGCTTATCAATCCTACCGGGCTGTTAGCGATCGGGTCGATAACAGGCAAGGAAATAATGAGGAGCAAGTAAGGGCTGAAGACCCTCGGAGATCGACAAGCCGAAGCGGTGGTGCGTCATATATGGTGGCGAGGCTGTTCAACGCGGATGGTCAAGAGCTTTTATTAGAAAAGGAAAACAAGACCAAACCGGTGGTACTATTTTCAACCGTGAAGTTGAATATTGAAATCTTCATAGTTAAGGATTTGGCAAATTCATGCGTATCGAAAGACCTTTTATCCAAAATTGTGCAAACTAAACCTGACATTCCACACCTGTATTTCATGGCAATGACTATAATAGGCGCTGTTAAAAAAAGAATTGCGCAGTAAACGAACAGGTTTACTTAAACCGTGGATTTGAGGATTTTGAGGTGTAGTATTAGCGAAACTAGTAAGGGATATTATCTTGGCCTGAGATTTTTTCGTTGACCACCAGATCAACATAGATTTTCCTAAAAACTCTATATCGAGTGTGTTTGACTGTTAAAGAAAGCTAGTAAAATTTTACATATAGCCTCATCCCGGGATGGGCTTGACAATTTGTGAAGCATGTGAAGAAGAACTTCCACAAATTGAAGCAAGAGGTATGCGCTTTCGGAACTAGTAGAGGTTGCAAACCAAGGCAGAATTTTTTTGGAGAGTGAAAAAATAGGTTAAGTGAGTTGTTGTTGTTAGGAATATTTTCTCGAACAAACCGGTACGCACAGAAATGTACAAGGGTTGCACGATAATTCGCCATTTATGGTAAAATTATACTCTATCCTGTATGCCTTTAAGGAAAAAGTGAAACGTCAAATAAAAAAAAATGATTGCGAGATGTGTTGTTGAGTCCCGACAAACTGATTAAATAAGCACCGTGGTCGTTGATAAGAAAAAGAATAGCAGTATAAGGGTTGCCTGAAAGCGTGATTTCTAAATCAGAAGATAGTTCTGGGCAGGGTGAGCCTGCTAATCTACGATAGATGTGGTACAACTTAAGTAAGGGCCGCTGTCTCAGCACGATGGACCTGACGGCAAGTTATTGGCAGATTAGAATTGGGGCCTGGCATCAAAAGTTCACGAACTACATGCATGAGGGTAACACGTATGTATTTAAAGTTCAGCTGTTTGGCCTTAGCACCACAGGGGGAACTTTTATCAGTGGTTTATATAAAATATTAGGTCCAGAAGTAGAGTCATTCCTAATTGCGTATGTCGACGACCTACTATTTTTTTAAACATACGGTGGAGCACCTGGGACATCTCAAAATTGTATTCGGTAAATGTAGGAATTCGGGTATTGCAATAAAAATAGAAGCATCAAAATTTCCAAGAAAAAAGAGTGGAGGTATATCCGGCATGGAGAGCTGTCATTTTTAAATTTATGGTGCCGCGTAACAAACGTCATTTACGCGAGTTATTAGGAATTATCAGTTATAACCGTAGGTTTATTGAAAGATATCCATACTAACCATTCCGCTGTTATAACTGTTGAAGGAGGATGCGAAATGGGAATGAAAGTGCGTGTATCATGAATTATATGCAACAATCAAAACGGCGTATCTGTCTATGGCTTTGTTTAAGCACCCGCACCCGAGTTGCCCATTTTTTATTCAAAGAGATGCACCACAGTGTGAGTATTAGGGGTACCTTTTCCAAATAAATTCTGTTGGTGACACGAAGATTACAGCTTTTGCCAATCGGACATTGCGTGAGCCCCTAATACGGTACTTCGTGACGGAAAAAAACGCGTTGGCCATATTGCATTGCCTGCGGCAGTGGCGTGTGTTTTTGTTACCACGGGAGTTAGCCGTGGTTACCGACCACAAATCTTTGGTGCTTCTCATGTTTTGTGGACTGTTGAACTTGCGATTGAACCGGTTCTGTATTTTCAAGAATGTGCCATCGAGGTTAAGTATTGTAAGGAGAGAGAAAATGTTGCAGCGGACGCGTTGTCCCGCTACCCTATAGAGAACGTTGCTAAAACGAAATATCTTGTAAGCAGGTCGCTGGGGATAAATATTGTACAGTCCGAGTTATATAAAAAGGTGCAAAATAATATGAGGTATATTGGCGAAGAACAAAATAAGGATAAATTTTAAATAAAGGTCATTAGTAAATTACCGAAGGGCGAAGTTCGGAAATGAAACTCGGATTGGTATCTGTTTCATGAAGGGTTGTTGTTCAGACAAGGCATGGAAAATTCACCGAATTTCAAATTGTGTATACCAGAAATAAAAGTTATCCAGGTTATGTTACAAGAGCACAAGAAGAATGAGCTCTTTGGAGCCGAGAAATGTAATATTTTTCGCGTCTGCGGCACGGGATCAGAAAAATAATAGCTTTGTGCGAATTATGCCAGCAGGCAAAGAAACTAGCAAAATGTATGTGTGAATACCACAATGTAGTGGCCGATGCTCCAAACAAATTAGTATGTGTCGACTTCATGGGTCTGCTCCCTCTGTTTAGATACGAAGCGACGCAAATTTTTGCATTAGTGTACGCATTTAGTAACCTACTTTCAATTGTTGGCTGAAACGGGGAAACACCGCTAGTTTACTTCCATGTTTGTTAAAAAGGTATTTCGGGAAGTGGGAGGCCTAAAGTTATATTATCCGATAACAGTAGTCAGTTCTCAGTGGGCAATGACGGAAGGCTTTGGAAGACGTTGACGTGAAAATCGCCCAAACGTCTATATACCATCCACAAGGCAACATAACGGAGAGAACGAACAGAGAAATGTGTAGGATAACTCCTCGCTGTGTCCCCAGATGCACATTAAATAGGTGGTAGTGGTAGCGAAGGCGGCATCATATTTAAACCAGTCCTCGCAGTTCAACGCAAATAACAAGATTAAAGTATTTTTCTTGATATATGTGGGGCCCACTACGGTTCCCGCAAAGAAAGATGCAAATGATTATGAACTTCAGAATGATTTGGATGGTATACCGATGTGAGTCCACAATATCGTAAACTTAAGGTCGTACGTTTCACCATACTCGGGATAGTGCGGCAAAGTACGCTGGATAGCTTTAGTGTCACATGTAAGTTATGATGATTTTCATATTTGTTTGCAGAAAAACATTCGATGTATAAGTAGAAATATGTTCAGGTAGTGGTATGAACTGTTAGGACTTAAGGTTATAGGAAGGGGGTTTTGGGATTAGAGAGAGGAGAAGGGGGAGGGAACGGAACGGTAGGCGCGAAAGCTTGGAGGTATGGTTCCTCTTGACCGAGATTAATTAGTGTGTGTAGTGGCGCAATTTTGCATATTAATAATATGCAAGGAAGGGCGTTATGCACTAAGTATCTCTCGTGTAGGGGTAAGACGGTTCGGCGCCCTTTAATTGAGACAGAAAGTAAGACCTTTCAAGGTAAGTGGTCCTTGTAACGTAGTTTTTGTGATTTAACTATTCAAATGTTTATTTTATTACCATTTTTCCATGGGTACCCACTGCCGCACCACTATAGTTAGCCGGTGCTTCTTTGAGATTGTTAAAGCATGTACTTTCTTTCTGGACAAATGTAAATTTGGAAAGTTCACCCGTTACATTGTACATTATAGTCTCTCTAGTGCATATAGTTTTTGACAGTTTACTATAAGGAAAAACTGTATAAAGAGTTATTCAAAAGTTTTAATGTATTTAATTTCAAAACATCTTGAAAACATTGAAACTTTACAGCAGTTCAAGCAAACAATGTATGTCTTCTATATGTAACTGAAAATGAGACCGCGATCAATTTTAAAGCCTAAATTATAAATAATGCTCCCGTACAGACAAAATAAATGGTCCCCCAAGTATTCGTGGTGTAACACACTCAGATGTTAAACTACAGCTGTATATATGAGTAGTAAACCCGTTTAAAAGTAAATGATCAAGAGAAGTACACCAAGGGAGTAATTTTCTGACTTTGCCAACGGTTTCCGTGCCTCCTTATTTATTTACAACATGGAGCTAGAAACATTTCGCTTAAGTTAAACAACACATGAAGACTTGACAAGGGATGTAACCACGTTCTAAATTTTATTAGAAGGAAATGTTTACCAGAATAAAATTTAAAAGAGTACAAATCGAGTATCATGCTTCCTAAAGTTATTTAAAAGCATCCAAAATTGCGATAACAATATCTTCATAACATAGTAGATACATATAACCGAATCAAAAATATGGCTGAAGAAGTAATATAATATAGCTTATCTAGAAACAAACAAAGCTCACTTTGCGCCGATAGCTAAACTGAGGGATATGATTATTGTCTGAAAAAGTTCTGTGCAAAAAATTTATATTAATTTTTTACATCATCCCCTAGAAGCGATACGCTCAGATGGTTTTTTACAATATTGTTGTACAAGAGATTGGTTAAAACACTTTCATTAGTCTTTGTAGTTGCAATATCAATTACGTTGGATAGATGCCATATATGAAGCTTTCTAGCTGAAAATGCGCTTAAAAACCGACCCAATCAAACGCATTGAAAACAAGAAAGGGTTGATCAATAAGTGTGTTTTTATTGAGACTCGTAGTTGAAAGAGTTAGAAACTTTACACGGTCGAATTTACCACCGACGTAAAAGCGGAGATAAACTGTCTCGCGTTATTCATAGTTTTTACACGACCTCATTTTCATTTTTATGAAGTTAAAGTTAGAATATAGTTTTAAAGATAGTACAAAGTTTAAGGATCGATATGAGTAGGGGAAATAGGCACATCTGTAGCCCTTCTAGAGGGTAATATCACGGGGTTATTGACTTCGTAGCGTCAGGTAGTTCTGGTGCTGTGATTGATCCCTGACCAGGTTGTCAACTCTGTCTTATGATCCTCTATCTTTACTAATGCATGTTGTAGCAGTAGTATCAGTCAGCAATTAATGAATTCGCCAACTACTCAACAAACTTACTAATTTTTTAAATTCATCTCGAATTAATGCGACATATGAAGAATATATTTATTATTCTGCAACTTGATCGACTAACCTTGATAATAACGTAAAATTCTTATCTAAAAAGCAGCGAAATAACGTTCGTTTTTTGATTATGATGCAGTGGTAAGCAAACTAGTGATCTAAAGTTATTATTTAAAGTTTTTGGTTTCCATTCAAGGAAGATTTTAATCTTTAAATCAATGTAATGCATTATGCAAATTCTTAATAGAACTCATATGTCTAATGATGACTTAGGAGAATCTTGTGCACATCTTGATATTTCTTTAAAAGTTGTAAAGTGGTTCAGTATCTAGAAGTGTTGATATGCGAGATTCATATATTGAGTCAATGACATATAATATAATTACCTAAGGTATTTGTGATAATTTAAAATGTTTGGATTTTATCGAAGCAAACAATATACTTTCTTCATTTTCTAACTTTTCTGTACACTTAAGAATATATTTAACTCTGACAGTGAAGGTTGAGAGAGGAGAAACAAGTTTATCTCTAGTTAAAATAATTAAATCCTACTTGAGATTATCAATGTCATAAAAGAGCGCGTAGTTTAAGTATAATAGTAATTGGGAAAGATTTATCACAGGATAATAACTCAGATTTCAATACTGAGCCTCTAAAGTGCAATATTTAATTAATATTCGATTACGTGAAGCAATTACAGTAATTCATGTAACGGTAATTTAATGAAAAACTCTTTCTATTCAAATTACTCACACATACACACACACTCACACACAGAAAAACACACACGCACACGCACACACACACACACATATATATTATATATATATATATATATATATATATATATATATATATATATATATATATATATATATATATATTGATATGATAACGCCGTACTCGGTGTAATAAACGTTCTACTTAACGCCACCGCTCCGTGTTTCTCAATTTAATCTTTTACTTTTATTATTATGCCACGGCTCGCCCTTTTTAATCTACACAGAGTGCACAACGTTACGATGATCAATTTTCTGTCACCCCTTTCTAAATACCTGTTTGAACTGATTAAACGAAATCAATCAACATTCATATAATGAAGGGAAATAATATTTACAATTTTTGAAATTCTTTAAATACGCCCTTCAATTAATATTTGTGGATTATTTATCCCAAAATTTATAAACTTTTAATTCAATATAAAGTCACCAAAAAACCACCCTTTACAAAAAAATCTGGAACGTTCGAGACCCTTTTATGATTTATTACGTAAGTTTAAACGTATGCAATGTTCCTGTTGACTCTTTACAAGTTTTGGATAAATTTAATAAATTCAGTATTTAAATTGAAAAGATTCCTTAAAATTAAGTAGATCTGACCTGTGATCTCCTGATATGTTGTTTCGTGTTGTGGAACAACACCCCTTACTGTCTTCAATCAAATACCAATGCTCCGCTTTGTCGAACCAATATTTCAGTACAATTACCCCTTGTTTTTCAAAAATCAGCGCGTTCTATATTTCTCTGCATATGCTTTGAATCTGTTCCCTTAAATACCACTTGAAGTTCCAGGCTTCGGATCATAAATTAGCAGCGTATTAGATCTCCCTAGGACCATGGATTCGAATTAGAATTATTTTCGACGCGGATTAGAATTCTTTTATAAGTGAACCAGAAATTGACTGGAAGCCGATTAGAATTGTACCAATAGCCCTATATCATTATAGATATTTAATTCAAATTAACTACCCAATTTCTACTAACGTTTTCTAAAAGAAAACTGCAAAAACTCTTCATGTATTCTTAACGTACTTGTTGCACAGCACTATTTTCAGTATAACATAAATTTTATTTATCTGACGCGTAGATTTCTATATAAAAGTAATGTGGATTCAACGTGCTTCAAGTGGAAACTGACCTACCTTATCACCGGTGGGTGGTAAATAGTAATTTTCTACGACTGTTTTGGAACGAGCCTATTTTAGGTGTGTTTTTGATAGAGAAATCTACTACATTCTATACAGGTTTTTATTCCCGCACTCGTTGCTAGGCAAGTTGCTAAGCAACCAGTGCGGGAATGTTCAATTTGCACGGTTGCGCTTATATTTCTATTAATCAAGTAGCCCTGCACTTTTATCTTATTTCCAATGACGGCCGAGTTTTCGAAGGTGGGCTATGAAACAAATAATAAAGCAACAAATGTCAAATAAATAATTTCATACTGTGAAAGCGTTTAAAATCTTAAAGTATTTGCAAAGTCTTTAAAAAATGGCTAGTGATAGTGAAAGCGAACTAGAGCCGACGCCTACAAATATTGTGGAAGCTGCAAATGCAACTACATTAAATTTATTACCGGAAATTTCCAAAAAAAAATATGAGACTGCTTATAAATCGTTTATGGATTGGCGAAGAGATCAAAAGACAACATCTTATTCTGAAAATGTTTTAATTGCGTACTTTAATGAATTATCTAATAAGTATAAATCTCCGACATTGTGGACGCATTATTCTATGTTGAGAACAAGTCTCACCATCCATCATAATGTAGATATATCAAAGTATGGAAAATTAAGAGCGTTTCTCAAACGGAAGTCAAGCGGTTATAAATCGAAAAAATCAAAAATTTTTACAACAGAGGAAATAAATAAATTTATTACTGAGGCTCCGGATCAACAGTTTCTTCTGACAAAAGTATGTAATATTAACTTAGGGGAATAATGCGTGTTTATTGCTATTTTTATATTGTTACAGACTGCATTAATTATGGGAATTATGGGTGCTTGCCGCAGACAAGAATTACATCAGATGAAGATTACTCATTTCACGGAATTGGGTTCTGCGATATTAGTTACAGTTCCCGACACGAAAACAAAAATTATACGCAGCTTTACAATAACGAGTAATTTTTATGAAATCACAAAAAAATACTGGAATCTACGTCCATCAAATGTTTGCGATCCTAGTTTTTTCTTAAATTATCAGAAAGGAAAATGCACCACACAGAAAGTGGGTATCAATAAATTTGGTGCTATGGGAAAGCAAATTGCAACGTATTTAAAACTACCCAATCCGGAATTATATACTGGTCATTGCTTCCGGAGATCTTCCGCCACTATTCTTGTAGATGCTGGAGAAGATATAACATCTTTAAAAAGGCACGGTGGCTGGAAATCAACATCAGTCGCCGAAAACTATATAGCCGATTCTTTAACAAATAAGTTGAATGTAGGCAACATAATACAAAATTCAATTGATAGCACATCAAATGTTCCATCAACGTCCAAAGACAAGAATTTCCAACGTTAAGAAAATTTAGTTTTTGGGAAAACACCTTCTACAATGACGTTTAATAATTGCAATGTAACCTTTAATATTGTTAATAATAATGAATCTAAAACTAAACTTAAATCAATTTATTTACTTTTATTATGATAAATTTGTACTTTTCTTTGAATTTATGTATATTCACAAACGATAATAAACTTATGATATTAATAAAATGTATACTCCTATACTTACCATGTATTTTATAATATTAACAAAAGAGGTATCACATTTAAAAAGTACATACTACAGTCGTAGTAAAAGTATAGTGTACAACACGCATGGAATGCCCATTTCTCACTCGTATGATTTGCAGCACTCGCTTTCAGCTCGTGCTGCAATTTATCATACTCGTGAGAAATGGGCATCATCCCATGCTCGTTGTACAATATACTATTCCCCACTACATCTGGATTGGGTTTCCAAGCAGTTTTACATATTGTCACGACCAATCAGTTTGCTTTCAAGCTGATTTCTGATGAAAATCCTTTGTATTTCCGTGTCATGTAGTTTATTTGCGATCTTTGATACCTTATTATTTGTAATCGTGCCCAGACTTTTAATTTACGTCTGTGTTTTGTATAGATAATGCTTTTGGATAATTGTACAAAAATAAATTATGTAACTCTAATGCTGTTTTTGTTCATGTATTTATTTATGCGTTTTCTTATCAAAGCGTTTATTGTTCCAGTGTAATTGCATGTAGATTTGTTAGGTTTTATTTTATCTTCTGCGTGTTTTATTTTATAAACTTGTAAAACACTCCTCAACGTAGTTTAAATACATGTACGATTATTTCTCTGATGAATACGCGTTCTATTGTTGAAAGATATGCTTAATGGCATTCCTTAAAGTTAATTACGGTCCATATACAGGGTGTTGCATGAATTGCTATGTACATAATGTACGAATTACTTATTTTTCCGCTAAATAAATGCCGTTTTCTTATTCCTATTATTATTTACAGTTACTACGCGACCCTTACTACTCAATACACCCCTAAACAACTCCTTATCACAGCAATATATATATATATATATATATATATATATTACACAAGGTAAGTTAATAAATACTAACGTATTACAATTAATAAGATGAAATAATAACTTAGACTTTCATGCAAAGCCCAAATGGTCATTTCAAATCGAGCTAGTAATTTAAAGAAGGAAAATATAAGGCTTTGGACAGAATTTGAACCTGCATCTCAGTTTTGCCGGGACTGTGCGTTTACCAATTACTCCACCGAGACCGATGACTATAATTGGGAAATTTACAAATCTAAAACGTTTACCGAACTATACGTAAACCTAACTTTCAATTACATTTAGCATTTTTGTCAATCATATCTGACATTGTTAAGTTTTTTGACTTATGTTAGATATAAACAGGCAGCAAAACTCAAAATTATGGCTATAAGCCAAGTATATATATATATATATATATATATATATATATATATTACTCAAATTTAGACCAGGGTAGAAAATTAATTAACGACAGCAAATAATTTTAATCACCGTGTATAAGGAAGCTTTAGGTACTAATACTCTTCATTTAAAGGAATATTGGATAAATTCGTCATTTACTTCTAAACATAGGGTTTATATTGTTTAGATAATGTTAAACACCATGTATATCAAAGCAGTGGAAAATAGTACGCTTAATTAAAGGCCTACTGTGTAGATTTAAATCATTTAATTAAAATGTAGGGTTTGTATATAATCATAATCAACGTGTAGAGGGAAGTAATGTAGAATTTAATTAGATAATACGCACTATTAAAACCGTGGAGCATAAAAATTTATTCGTTTCGTTAAAATAAGGGATTTAAATTATTCACTGGACGCTTTCTATAAAAAGAAGCCGAGTTAAAATATTCAATTTGTATTTAATTTAATCATTCCAAGTACTAAAACTATCGAGAAATTATAAAAGACGTGGGGAAGGCACGCAAAAGTTTTCAGCGTATTAGAACAAGGAACACCTGCAAAGATAACGATGTATATGATAGTCGATAAGCTCCAAGCTATATGAGTGCAAGTAAGAAAGCGAGTTTGTGGTATAGAGACAAGCGAGATGGAATGCATTGGTAGTTAAATGAGGGAAAATGTGAAACAAGAGTACAGGTTGTAGATAGAATGAACAGACTAGATTGGCGGTTAAGGTTGAAATAAGATGCAAACAGGAGAGGTGGAAACATAACAATTTCTATATAAAGTTAGTTAGTTGTTCTCGGACGTGTTGCGAGACGAGTGCAAATTTCAGTAGAATCATTGTGCCGAGCCATCGGAAGGGAAAATAGAATGCGAATTTCTTAAAATCGTCCGTCGCGGGACAAATTCGACTTGCAAGCGAGCCATTATCTAAACCCGTGCTGATAGGAGTTTAGCTCTCTTTTATTTTTGATTTTATGCGATACTTCAAACAGTTTTGCTCTTTATTTTTTGATTTTATTCGATACGTCCAGCAGAATAGATGGTGATTACGTGCTACTATAACAGTTATTATGCATTTGTGTACTTAGAGAAAGTAATAAAGTCTAGTTATATTTGCGGGTATTACTGTACCAATTATCCAAATTAATAACGATAAATAAATAAATAGAAGTATGCAGTTTTGGGTATAGCGTGAAAGAATTATGAATTTCAGTGCTATTTTTCGGGAATGTTAGTAATCAAATGTTATTCGTAAACGTAATTGGATCCACAAAACAGGATTTAGATATACACAGATGAAGTCCTGAGAAGCACTGAAACCTTTTTAAACGAATGGTGGTGTAGAAAAATTTTAAAGGCGGTCAGAAATCCAAAGACGTAAACATAAACCAGCTGGAATGGTGGGATTAGCAAGGACGATGTACATTGGAGCCACGAGTGCAGTAACCTTCAGGTAACTTATGCATTGTTGTTCGATCTTTGATGTTTTGGTGTGTGTTAAATATCTTTATAATTTGTTTGATAAAGATGGACAGTAGTAAATTTGTATAAACAACAAATTTTGAATTTTAAGGTAAAATTTTCTTGTATAAGTAAAAATGAGTATTTATCAGGTTTATGTTTTTGATTATGATGAAAATTTGGGTCTGTCTTTGAGCTCAATTAGACTAACCTGTTAAATTAACGTAAAGGGGTGGGAGATGCTCCCTTTTATTCAGACTCAGGTCTGCAAATATTGTTAACTTAATTAGTATGCATCCTACAGGGACTCTAATTCCGGATGCAAATTAAAATGATGACAAATATGAACTTGAAATTTTATGATGCTGAAATTTATGCTGAAATTTAATTTTGAAATTTTCATGTATTGTGAATATTGGTGTAAATAGAGTTAACGTTGATGTTTGTGGTAGGAACGTGTTTTTTTTTATGAATGAGGATGAAAGTTTTAACTAGGTGAGCAGCCGAGGCGGAAGGATTCAAGAGGCGATATTCAGGTAAGAAATCGAATATCAGAGGAGATTTCACCGTAGTAACGAGGATCACAGCAATATATATATATATATATACATATATATATATATATATATATATATATAAATATTTTAGGTAGTTTTTTTACACAAGGTAAGTTGATAAATACTAACGTATTACAATTAATAAGATGAAATAATAACATAGACTTTTATGCAAAGCCCAAATGATCATTTCAAATCGAACTAGTAATTGAAAGAAGGGAAATATAAGGTCTTGGACAAGATTTGAACCTGCATCTCAGTCTTGCCGGGACTGTTCGTTTACCAATCACCCCACCAAGACCGGTAACTATAATTGGGAAATTTACAAATCTAAATCGTGTACAGAACTGTACATTAACTTAACTTTCAATCACGTTTAGCATTTTTGTCGATCATGTTTGACATTGTCAAGTTTTTTGATTTATGTCAGAAATAGACAGGAAGCAGCGCTCAAAATTTGACTGTATATGTGAGAAAGAGTGAACTTAGGATGGTAAATATCTAGGAAGAAGCAGATTTTAGAGAAGCCGGAGTGTGCAGAAATAAGGAGGCGTTCTAGAGGTATTGAAAGATTTTTTTTTATTATTTTATTAAATTTTTCAAAAAAATGTTATGACGGCACAACAGCGCTGGGACTCGATTTTCCCGACTTCCACGGCAATTTTTATGGTGCCCTATTCGTGGGGCAAGAATCGAGTCTAGGTAAATCCACACCAATTGACCCAAGCGTGGGGCACGATTTTAAAGGTTTAAGCAATATATATATATATATATATATATATATATATATATATATTGCTGTGACCACGCTCCGATTTGGGGCGTTACTAAAAGGGTGATATGAAAAAGGCCGCACGTTGTGGCTCTGCCGAAAGGGAGTTTATGATAAGACCCGCTT
Organism: Platerodrilus igneus; assembly: GCA_036346225.1. NCBI lineage: Eukaryota > Metazoa > Arthropoda > Insecta > Coleoptera > Lycidae > Platerodrilus > Platerodrilus igneus. Next base: position 14,607,028 of record JARFIW010000791.1, read on the forward strand.
TGTGAGCGTCACTAAAAGAGTGCTGCGATACAGATACAGCAATTTGTAAAACTTGAAATTGTTTACTTACCTTCGTTTTTAACTTTTTATTTTTGGCTAGCTCAACGGACTTGATAGAGTTGTCAAAATGAAATAAAAGACAGCAATATCACAAAACATGTATACAGTATAAAATATTTTCTTTCGTACAAAAGCATATACAACATCGTTTCTTTCAAACGTAAAATAATTTCTAAGAAGTATTAATTAAATGTTCCTTACCTTATTTTAAATTTACAGCACAAAATTTCTTTTATGGGTGATTTACCTGGTTATATTTATTGCCACGCTTGTAAGGTTTGTTTGGCCAAAAAATCCTTGACATAGAATCTATTAAAAGGTCAGAGTATTTCGAACTCTAAACACAAAGCTCCTGGTAAAAAACCTTTACACAAAAAAAATTATCATGAACTAGATACACATACTCTAATATCTGTTACAAATAAATCTAAAAATAATGCTTGCAGAATCCACAAAAATGATCCTGGTAATTAAAAATCTTCTTATTTTAAATTGACGTCAAATCAGCTTACAAGCTTTTCCATATTTAAAAAATCTTCATTTCAAACAGCAATTACCAAAGTACATTCTTGGTTAAATCTTCCCTTCCATTATTTTATAAAAATCTTTAAAATAGCATTGAATTGATGAATTTTTCTTATTTATTGTAATTAGTAATTCCATTCTTTTGTATGTAATTTAGCCGTTAAACCGCCCCTTGGAATACACATCTACGAGAGATTCTATACCTGTGTTGGTTCTTTTCATGTAGATTTGCGCTCAAAGGTTTTATTAGAGAAAAAGAGTTTAAAGACAAATCAAGGTAGGTGTACATGTATTTAGTAAAAGTGTTAGAATTTCTACACCCGTAAAAGTTATTTTCTATTATGGAACACACCCCACACCAGCAAAAGCTACTCGGTTCACTAATTTACTGCTAACAACACTCCACTCCCGGCAGAATAAAGTTAATTCAGGTATTTAACGTCAATTCACCACCTAACAAACATCGAAGCAACTTTCTACGGGAAAAATATAAAGTACGTTTAAACTAATATAAGTAGGATTTTTGTACCTTTGATAAGATATTCAAACTTGGATTGAACTACAAGCGATATTTGATAATGTGGCTCCAAGTGGTATTAATCCCTTGAAAACCATTGTAGTTAATTCGTCCCTTGCCAAGTGTTCTAGATAGTGTTTTTCTGTCAATTTATATTCGTAATTAACTTTTGTTCCGAGCAAACCGAGAGGGTTCCGCAAGCTAATATTATTTAATAAAAAACACGTTGAGAATTGATTACACCATCAACTTGTCTACTAAAGTTGAATATATTGCATGAACTTCTTTCTATTTTGTTTCTCCGCTTTCCAACATTCTCCGATGTGTTACTAATAAAATCAATTTTACTTGCTAGGTTTTCAGCAATCGAATTTAATGTAGCATTGCAATTCGCAGCTTAAGAACAAATTTACGAAATTTATAAATCATAGTTTTGTTGGTAGGACACTAACTTCTGACTTGTGTTATCAGATCCAAGACTTTACTTCGGATCGAGGTTGCTTGTATAGAGTCACCGATAGCATTTTGGCGTTTAAACGATTCAATACGGCTTTGAAATTTTATGGTCTAAATTTAATTTTATTTTGCGCACAATGTATCAAAATCGACCTTTTTTTACACTCTACGCCACCCTCGCCAAGTTGAATTTTCCAGAAATTGAAATATAGATAATGCGCTGCAGGTTGATAAATTAACGTTCTTATGTAAAGACTGTTCTTCGTGTCACTGATATTAAACGAGAGACGTTTAAAGTAGATGGGGAAGAGCGTAAAAGAAGTATGCTCTAAATTATAATTTCTTCAGGACTATCAAGGATTTTTATCGGGGCTATATCTTAACCTCTTTTCAGGACTTATTCTCGTATAAAGCCAGAGTTCAAACGACTTTAGATGAAATCCTTAACCTGAGATCAAACTTGTAGCCGCTGGGTGTGAACGGTGCTACTTTTCCAGGTAACATATCGGTTGTCACCGATAGGATACAAGTGCTGGTTCTCAACTGCCTCAGGACTATCTAAAAATTTTATTTCAATTATGTCTTAATTTTCTATCTTTGAAGACATTTTCCTCTAAAGCTATCGTTCATATAAATTTTTCTAGAAGGTTTGATTTTGGCGGAATATTTAATTTGAGATTAAACCGGACTTCTTTTACCTAAAAGAATCTAAAAAAGTAAAAGGAGATATTTGTACAACAAATAAAAACTATCGTTATGAGCATAGGTGAGCACAAATTAAATACAGTCCTACTATTTGATGGCGTGTGTCAGAAATAATAGCGACAGAATTAAACTTTTGCTGCATCTACACAGTCTTTAAAAAAATTCTTGAGAGAAGGATGAGATACGGACGTGTCTTGCATATGATAAAAGGAATTAACACTTTTATACCTATGCGATCAAGTTAATTAAACTACATTGGATATAAACTACTGATGCAAATAAATTTTCGGTACACGAGTTATGTATCCCCCAACCCATATATGTACAAATAAATATAAATTATTAGAAAATCACTAAGAAAACTTAAGTTAGACGCAACATTGTATTTCAAGGATAAAGGTTATTAAAAGTTAACAAGCAAGTTGTGAGATCGGATGTAATACATTGTATTTCAGACGTAAGTAATACTGCAGGTGTAGGTCACAGACGGTTAAGAAACCGCAATTACTTAGAAATTAAGATTGTTACATTGTGTGATGAATACAATTAAGAAATAAACAGACATGAGCTCTGCAAGTTCCCACAAATATGTGAGGGGCAGGGACAACATAAATACCCCGGAAGCCCCAGGCCAGTCAGTCAGTCTTGAGTATTTCAGCTTTAACATTGCCGTTTGCTTAGGCTACTCGCCCTAATATAAATTCAATTATTATTTATCATTCGACTTAAAATAATTAATCAAGTTTGTCTAAATTTCATGGTAAACTCTGTTTAAGAAATAAAAATTGTTACAAGTTTTTGAAGAAGTTTTTAGAAAGACCGCTTCCAAGGCCCGAAATGTAACTCGCACTATGAATCCAAAAATCGGAGAACTGGTGACCAAGAATTTCAATTCCCAATTTGAAAAAACTCAAAGAATTTAGACGAGGTAAAATAATTGACCGATCCCAAAGAAACAAACGTGAACGAGGTACAAAAATCGACCGAGCCCAAAAAGGAAACAAATGAAAGCAACTATGAAAATTCTATAAGTTCATTCACCCTAACCAATTTATTCTTTTTATAAACTTATTGATGCTAGCTAGTAAGTAAATATTTTATACGTACAGATTTTTTTTATTATCGCAATTTATACCAATTTTATGAAAATAATTTACTTATTTACTAAGAAAAATTATTTCTATTAGAAGAACTTATTTTTAAGACGAGAAATTAATTTTAAACAAGAGAACAGAAAAGACGCATTTATATGCGCAAAATTAGTGCAGTTATTACGAATTATTATTAATACAAAACGAAAACGATCTTAAAATACAAAAATAGAACGCTATTAATTATACCATTTTATCACCGAAAGCTTTATGTATAAAACGCAATTCTTATAACCATTAATAATAGAAACAATTTATTCAAACTTAACCTTCATCAAATTCTATAATTTAACACCTTAGTGTATAACTGTAGCAACATCTTTGTAACGTATTATTAAATTAACCCATCACAAGTTGACACTCAGCGTGCAAATCTATAACGCGATTTTCATACCGAAAACCATCATTAAATAAAAACCATTCACTCATCGCAACTTTATAAAAAGCTATAATTAAATATCTACATTACTGAAAAGATTCATTCAAACGTAACATATTTTATGATTAAATACTTCTGCAAATTAACAAGGTAGAAAGCATTTACGCAAATTATTAACTTATTACCGAGACTGAAATTACATCATTCGCAGACTTTAAAAACTTTATAGTTAAAACAATTTTATTGTATAAAGTACAAAGGAAACATTGATGCAACTGCTCCAACAAAACGATCGACTGAAAACTTGAAACTCTATAATTAGACAGTCAAGACGGTACAGTTTAAAGGTAGTATTTTATGCACTTGTCAATACAACACTTACGGAAACGAGATAATTAAAGCAGACACTTAATTAATTAGCAAGACTGAAATAAAAATCGTACCTGCCGCAGAAGCATACGAAGTATTACGCAATTACTGCAAGAAATTGTTATTCACACAAAAATATTTCAGAATTTTAAAACTTGCAACAACTAAAGCATCCGCGAAGTCTAAAAATATACGAATTTAAGGCTACAGCAATTAAATAGACATAAACAAGCTCAAATTCTTCAATTTAGTTATAACACCGTATAACTACGTATAAAATATAACCAAGCGATTCTTTTAATTAACCCAATACAAACCAAACCGAAAAATAAATTTCAATTTATAGTAAAACGTGATATTAATTAAAACCGAAAGCAACCCTTAACCATGATGAAAATTATCCTCGAAAGCATACCACAATTTAACGGAGACCAAACTTTCTTAGTAAACTGTCTAAGTTAACTGACCGGAAGGGCACTAACGCTAATAGCCAGCCGAGACGATTTAGAACAATTAGGAGATTTTAAACGCATATTGATAGCATATTTCGGAGACCAAAGGAACATCAAATGTCTTATCCGCGATCTAATAAACCTAAGAATGAAAAATAACCAGTCCCCGCATCAATTCGGAATGGAATGTAAAGAAGTAAGAAGTTTAATTCTAACAAAATTAAAAATCAAAGAACCCGAGCAAAATGTCCGCAATTAAAGACAAAAATGTATGACGAAATGGTGCTAGACACCTACATAAACGCATAACCCGAACAATTATCAGACCAAAAAAATGTCAACACCCCCATAATTTAGAAGAAGCAATGAATATGATCATAGAAGAAGACAACGTCATGTATTATCAATATAGACTGTATAACACTAATGCGAGTAAACCACCCAACCAAAATTTACTCTATTCAACGCACAAATGAATCAACCGCAAATCAACAACTCAAATTTCAATAACACAAACTTCAATGATCAATTTAGACAATTTCTGAGACCAACATTTAACTCAAATTTCACAAAACCCACATTACACAAAGATTCAACCAACAAACAAACAAATGACGCAAACTTCATTAGAAATACACCGATGATAAATAACAATAATAACCCTAACAGTTATTGTAAACCAACTCCTATGGACACCTCATCTGGTTACGCCAGACAAAATACAAAAATATCGCAAATCCGACCAAGCCATAATCTAAACGAAACATTACTTAGGAAGAATTATTTCACCAAAGAGTAGAGGAATCTAACGATGAATCAAACCACTTAGAAAATTATGAACGCGACGAACCATGCTAAAATTACGAAGAAGACGACGAAGAAAATGCGTGCTCAAATTTTCAGATTTATAAACGACCAAATAATATCAATCAACAAACATTGTCATACATAGAAATAACCCACGCAGAACTTAAATTATTAATCGATACCGGATTTTCAAAAACACTAATTAGCCCCCGAACCGTAAAAAAAACACTATTTAGATTTTGTAGAAAAAGAAACCTTTAAAATTAAAACAGCCCACCAAACGACATTACATCAACCCATATATGTACAAATAAATAGAAATTATTAGAAAATCACTAAGAAAGTTAAGTTAGACGCAACATTGTCTTTCAAGGATAAAATAAAAAAGGTTATTAAAAGTTCACAAGCAAGTTGTGAGAACGCATGTAATACATTGTATTTCAGACTTAAGTGATACTGCAGGTGCAGGTCACAGACGGTTAGGAAACCGCAATTACTTAAAAATTAAGATTGTTACATTGTATAATGAATAGAATTAAGAAATAAGCAGACATGAGCTCTGCAAGTTCCCACAGACATGTGAATGGTAGGGACAACGTAAATATCCCGGGAGCCCCAGACTAATCAGTCAGTCTTGAGTATTTGAGCTTCAACATTGCAGTTTGCTTAGGCTACTTGCCCTATTATAAATTCAATTATTACTTAATTTTCGACTTAGAATAATTTATCAAGTTTGTCAAAATTCCATTGTAAACTCTGTTTAAGAAATAAAAATTGTTAAAAGTTTTGGAAGAAGTTTTAGAAAGACCGCTCCTAAGGCCCGAAACGTAACTCAGATTGAATGGAAAGATCTAAATGTAGTATCACAAGTCGCGTAATTTGAAAATTTTGGTTGTATTTCAAAGAGACTTAACTTCTAAATTTTTTAATCACGCCCAAGGTTTTAAGTCCGTGCTGAGGTTATATAGAGTCGATGTTACAACTGTTATGTAAAACAAAAATATGACTTGATAATTTATATGGTTTCGATTGATTTTATCTTGGGCACTGCGAAACAAAAATATTTTGCAATACCATTACCGCCACCACCACTTTTAATTTTACATAAATTAAAATACTGGTGTTATGTCACAATTGCATAACTTACCTTCCTACGTTATTTTGCTGCAATATATCACTGAGATTAAACGAGAAAGATTTAAAGTGGACGTTAAAAAATGAAGGCGAGCAGTTCCAGGCTTGTCACTCCTCCATGATTAACCAGAACTTTTAGTTTGGGTGTAAATTAACTTTTACTTCTTTCATTCTGGAGTAAAACTAAAGTTCACATAAAAATCCGTGCTAGAAATAAAAGTGCTCTTTTATCCACAAGTAAACTAAGACTCGACACCATTTTACTGCAAACGTCAGAAACGATACCGGCAACAATAAATTTTCCCTGCTTCTGCAGAACATATACAGAGGAAGTTTTTAAAAAAACATCTCATATACTCGAAAATACTAAAGTTAGTGAAAATAATTATTTTCACATTACTCCTGCAAAAAATATGTGTAGGAAAGCAAAAAATGAATATACAATATCTTAGAGAAATCATGGATACGGTCAAATATCGCAAAAAGAAGTTTCTGATAAAAATGCTTCAAAGCAAAGTTAGAGCTTTAAAGTTCTATTAAATGATCGCATTTGTTTTACCTTGAGTGGAAGAGTCATAACGAGATTAAGATCAACTTGATTTTTCTAAACAGAACATGCCATTTCTTATGATACGATATTAAAAATAGCTGCGAGACATTTCCAAAATACATCTCAATCATCTAACTTTTTTGGGACTTATCTGAGTTGTGAGCAATCGAATTTACGATGCGGCTAGTATTAGTACTAGAACTTTTGTACAACTTTGCTTCGAAATATTTTTTTCAGATACGTTTCGTAATCAAAACGTGTGATCGTTTTTAATAGCAGTATCGTCATCATCATCAACTAAACATAAAATTTAAGGACCAGCTTGATGATGGATTTTATACATAGATTACTTTGCTGCGGTCACGTTACATCCAGGCGGCTCCGTGGCGTAGTGGTATGTATGTGACTACTACGTCTAAGGTCCCGGGTTCGAATCCCGACACGGTGCGCTTGAAAAATGTTAGGCGAACATTTTTCACAAAAATAAACCCTCGTTCGGATGAGAGGTAAAATGGAGGTCCCGTGTGTGAGTGTTGTCACGTACGTTAAAGATCCCTACCTTGCTTGGAACAGCCAGGGTTCGGCAAAATTCCAAATTTTCCAGGTAAAAAAGAAACTCGCTTCCTGGCCAATCAAATACCTTCGGGTGGAGCATTGGAAAATCACATGTAAGGTCATGTTACATCCGACATATGAGTTTCGCAACTGTGAGTTAGCAAATAAAAAATACTGTTATTGTTGTTTTGTTTATTATATCTGTGTTTTTTTGTGGAAGCTTGGTCCTTCTATTATAATGTGTTTATTTAGTATTTAGAATTGGCATGGAAGGCAAGTGACCAATACACCTGCCTTTGAATCGTATATACAAATGCTGGTTTTTATTCCAATCATGGATATAGAAGAGCATCTTTGAAGAGGTAGATTTTTTAATCTATATTGTTTCCACTTAAGGAAAATCTTCCATATAATGGCTGGCTCCAATTTATTAAAGGTAGGTTTTTTTATACGTAATCAAACCCCCCTGATACCGAATCTGAAAGAATTTTTGGCGAAAATTAGGTTTTGACCTTTAAAATGACATTTTAAGGTCAAAAGGTCAAAAATATAAAATTTCGAAATAGACATGGTTTTATAGGTTTTCAACCATGGTGAATCCGATTTTGAGGTCCATTTGACCATACGAGGCCTTTTTACCCTTATAAAAGTCTAAAAAAATTCATTTAAATCTTAAAAAGACTCAAATTTTCAAAAACTAAAGTTTGCTGTACCTAGCTCTATAATCTAAACAAACATACCCATCAAACTTAAGAAATAAAATAGATTTACAATTCAATCAGTTTTAAAAGTATGCAATAATTAATGTATCAATAGTTGAATTTCCAGGCAAAACAGTAGGTCATGAACATGATTCGGTCAATTGACAGCTTTGACCCTAGCATAAAAACCATTTTTAGGTTAAAATATAAAAAATAAATTGATTTTTTACCTGAAAACCACGTATTTTGTGCCATTGGAACTTTAACTGCTTTCCCATCCCGGTGGTTTTTCAATAATTGGCATCGAAAGACAGCATTTCCACACTCAAAACTAATTTGCATGAAGTTTTGTTTTTTTTTGTACCTTTGGCACTCCTTGCAGCACATTTGTTGAGGTAAAAGTCCGATTTCTTGACACCATTTTAACGATGAATCAAATGTTTCACAAATTTTGAGAGTTCACGTAATGAGATCATTTTAATAAGTCAAAATTGCAAAATTGTTATTTTTTAAAACTATTTTGCTGAACAGCTGATCATATTTCGTTACCAATAAGCTAAATAATGTTTTAAAAAGCGTGTTTTGTAGCATTGCATGGTGCATCAAAATTTGTGCTGCTGGCGAACTCTCGAAGGTAAGATTTAGGTCAAATAAGATTTTTATTAGGTTAAAGAGGCCACGTATAGTCAAATGAACCTCAAAATCGGAATTCCCCATGGTTGAAAACCTATAAAACCATTTCTAGTTCGAATTTTTATATTTTTGACCTTTTGACCTCAAAATGTCATTTTAAAGGTCAAAAATTAATTTTCGCCAAAAAATTCTATAAGATTCGGTTTCAAGAGGTTCGATTACATATAAAAAAACTTACCTTCAATAAATTGGAGCCAGCCATTATATGGAAGTGTAGCGCCACTTAATCGATTGTTGGTCTATCTTTTAGTTCCCATTCATGAACAAATAATTTTTATTAATTGCAAAGCTTTCTTTCCACCTATACCCGCGGCAATCTATTTCATTAACTACATCATTTTTAATTATACAATTGGATTTCTCCTAGACACTGCCACAATCAAACCTTTTATTCGTAGGATATTTAAAAACAATTCCTCCAGTTTGTCGCTGCGTTTGCATTTTAAAGAGTCTGGATTTTATTCTGTATTTATGAAAACCCAACCTCCATATTCCTACAGGTTGCATATCACAACTGAATTACCTTTCTGTACTTCTTTATCAATAGTTCGATTATGTTCTAAGTTTTTTGTCAAAAGGTTTTTACCCATTGCTATACGTACCCATATTTACTTCTCTTTCATATCATTGCGAATATGCATACGAAAAATGTCCTTTATGTTTTGCATACTAGGTCATAGAGAGCACCAATAATCAAATATCAGTATCAAAAATTAACCTCCATCTTTAGTTAACCTAAATCAAATGGTTCGGCGTTATACGTGTAATGTTGTAAATACAGTGAACTGTCAAAGTTGACAAATTAATAGAAAAAGGCAATTAAACCGTGAAAATTTTTGCGCAATAGTTTTTTACAATTTTCGAAGATAATTATCTCAACAAGACTGCCTTGTGGAGTTATTTTCTGTTTTTGGCAATAAAGCACCACATTAGTCAACAATTTCCCATTGGTATGGAGAATCCAAACGTGGACGGAATAGTCTTAGCGGCGATCTAAGAGCAAGTGTACGAAAAAGGGCAGACACTCAGGAAAACGTCAATGCTGTGCGCAAACTCATTAACGATGATCGATATGTGACATATTGCAAAATTCAGGCGTTATTGGAAATTTCAAAGACTTCAATTCAAAAGATTTTGCATAAAAAGTTGTGTATAAAGAAATTAGTTTGCCGTTTGATACCGCATCTGTTAACCAAAAAACAGAAAGCAGCTAGGATAAATCGGTGTCAAAAAACTCTAGACCGCTTCCACGATCTCTAGAAACGTGTACAACATTGCGAGTGGTGATGGATCTTAAATTTACTCATATGACCCAGAAAATAAACGTCAGTCGTGTGTTTGGGTGTTCCATGGTGAAGAAAAGCCGACAAAAATCATACGTTCTTGAAGTGTCTCCAAAAAGATGGGCACAACATTTGTGCAGGTCGTGTAGTAACAGTTCCCCTACAATATGAAAAAACTATTACTGCCGATTGATTTCCAGTAAGTCACTGCGAAATATCCTTAAATCTACCATGCAAAAACATTGGAAAAGCTGGCAAGCGAACACTTCCGGAGACAACACAAAAGAGGAAAGATAATGCTGTTCAGTTGTTCATATTAGAAATTAAAGAAGCAACTGATATGCTAGCCGGAAAGATAGCACCAACTATGCATGCCTACTGCAAGCTCCATCGAAGGTTATAAATTCCACCTAGGATAAAATCTTCAAAAAGTTTATGCTAACTCTAGCTTTATAAAAAAAATAGGTTTGATGAAAATTCTGGTTATTAGTTTCTGCAACACATTTTCAATTTTGGCTCCTAGTAGTTAGCATTTAAAAAAACACGCTTTGCCACCTGATTAATTCTCTCGCCAGTCGTGTTGTAGCCGTTTTTCATTTCTCAATCAAGTCAACGTAAAAGAAATTATGATAGTCTTTTGTTTGTTTTCCTATATTTCCTTTGTGACCGGTAAAATGAGCGGGATGTTATAAATTTAAAATTGCTCTGAGGAGGCGAGAACTCTGTAACAATTTAAGCATCTACTAATTACAGTGGTGCCGAATTGAGTTCCTATAGAAGAAATAGTAAGAAAAATAAAAAAGTTAAACATTAGAAATGGCTGAAATGAAAAAAAGCTACGTTACTGTATTCACTTACGCTAAAAGGCATTTTTTCTGTCATAATTACGAAGAGTCAAATCGTCTTGCCGCAGCAATCCCTTCGATATCTTCGTTACGCGGAAGGCTGTGCTTTCGGTTTCCTAATTTTGCGGTACTATACCTTACCTTTCTCTAAAATATTTTTAAAATACTAAGTGACGTTTTATAAAATTGTTGAAATTTTCAAAATCGGGACTTCTTCCAAATATGACTTTACCACTGGAGTGACTGGATATCCCTGTACAATGACCTAGTTTTTATCTAGTTCATAATAGGATGCAAATAAATTCATCCTAAACGTAGCCTCTATTGACAATAGCAATTGCAATATAATACAAATATACGTTCCTAACGAAACCTAATTTCTTAATCTCAAACTGGGCAGGTATAAACAAAAGAAATAGATAACAAAGACATTAATTCAAATCCATTATTAATGCTTTTATACAAGTTTCGCGTTTGCCATGTTACATTACACGATATTCTAAATCTCATTATTGGAAACGTATTTCGCAGCAAATATAGAAAGCAGATACATATAATTTACTGCAAAATAATTTCTCTCATGGTTTGTTAATTTCCAGCTACAAAACTAGGAACCATAAACAACTTATACTTAAGATTTAAAAAGCATGAACCTAAAAGTTCACATATTACTCAATGTTTTAATTTAACCCATCAAAAAGCTAAAGATGTCCACAAACCATCTCTTGCGACAATTACTTAGGTTATCTAAGAACAGCAGCTTTCTTAACACCACATACCACAGGATCTAAATTATTAAGATGTGAATTTTCCAGGTTCTAACCGCTCTTTAACCGACCGTAATGACTATAACTCCACAAACCGTGTATTAAAATCTACCGTGCTCTTGCAGCGTATTTCAACCTTATGCCACACACCGCGTATTTATCTTCAGCGGGAATCTATCGTCATACCTTGAAGCTTTGTTTTGTCCGCTGAATTGTAATCTGTTCTCATGTTAACCAAATACCGCGACCTTCTAGCTTCATTACTTATTTGTATGACTACATTTTGGGGTTTTTAATTACCTGTTCGTGAATAATTAATTAATTCTTTTCGTTGGGTGTCTAGCTACTACTAATTCTCTTATTATATAAAAGTTCTTCCACAATGTAACATTTTACTCATATTAAATAAAACACTTACTGTCACGTCACTTTGTATGTAATTTGTATTATTGTTGTGGTATGGTATTATTCTAATATCTTTTATGATCTGGACGGACGACATATGTCTATTGTAAATTATCTTCTCATGTAAAAAGCATGCAGCGTCTTGTAATATTCAGATATGTTTCCATTTGCGATGTTAATTTAAGTGATCGGCCTGGATTATTACGTTTACAATGTATTTAATATAAATAAGGCCATAGTTTATTAGCTGAATAACAATTATGGAAACAAATTCTGAAACATCATGCTTAATTATTTTAATGATATGTAAAATCCATTATACAAGGCGCAATAATATATTTTTCCCACGACTATCCAGTAATGCATTTTTTACGCCTTTAAGAATAGGTTATTAATAGTACTCATTATTTTGTAGGTGTATATAAATTCATAATCCAACACCTTTAACCAATCAGGAACATCCAGGTAGTGGATTATGACACAATCCAATACCTCTGACCAATCAGTATAAACCTTCATTCTTTATAATTCGCAAAGCATAATTTTCGTATCATGCAAACTAGGCTGTTACACTTTGACAAATAAATTTTTGTTTGTCAGTGTTTGCGTTATTAGCTACAAAGTTTAGAAAATATCTGATAATGAAGATTTGTGTAGTAGTAGGAAAATTATAGTATTCTACTCGCGAGTTATGGCTACTACTCATTTGGATTACGTCACTCGCCCTGACGGGCTCGCAGCACAAACCTTCCGAATTAGTAATGGCTATCATAACTTGCTCGTTGAATAATATACTATAGTGTGTCCGTTCAGATTTACTAATTTTTTCCTTCCCATCTAATTTATAGTTAGCATAACCACCTTTATGGGAGCGTAGTGCTAGTTTGTTCTGTTAGCGGAAACGTAATAAAGTCGCCTATAAATACCCTTAAATTCCAGACAATTATACCGATTTCTTATTGTTCAATTTTGAGCACAGAGGAAGACCTTTGAAGGCATACCACATAGTCGCTTTGGTGCATCCTCTTCAGCTAACAGTTGGCCCTTTGCTATTTCCGACGCTTTAACAGCAAATTTTTAATTATAAAACTACACCCTTTCTATCTAATTATTTCTCTTAATTTATCATATTTTTATATCATTTTTAGTTAAGGAATTGCATCCTTCGTCATAACCGTCGGTTGCGTATACGTGTATACTGTGCATACCTTGCCTTAAGGACGTGTCAACGGCGGCGAGGGATAACAGTAGAGGGTTTTTGACAGTAACATTATTATTACGTTTTTGACAACTATTAATGTATGAATTCTTCTTAATCTTCTTTGGTAATTAAACTACTCATAGTTTTTAAAATCATTTTTATTTACGTTTCGATCCATAACCTAGGATCGTTGTCAAAATAATAAAAACTTCAAGTTTGACATTTATGACATAAATTGAAGGTGACTTTGATTTATTAATGTTCGAAATATTTGGTTTGAGTATACTAATAATAATCTATAGGAACACTGTGGCACGATTTAAATAAAAATGAATAAAAACCCTTAACCACAAAAAATATTTAAAATACTAAATACGTATTTCGACCACTATGTGGTCATCATCAGTAGAAATTTAAATAATAATTAGTTGTTGTTCCGGAACACTTCAGAGGATAGTCTCCTCACCAATTAAGCTGAAGTGAACCTTCACAACATGCAATTTACTAGAATGTTGCTTTAAACACTATCGAGGATATTCTCCTCACCCGCAGGCTGGTGTTCTCCACAACAAACAAGTGAAATGTGATGTTATAGCTAAAATCTACTTAATTTATACTAATTCTAAATCTGCTGAAGCGGAACCAATTTAATCTTGCTTTCTCATTGGTTGTTGACCAATAGGGAAAGCAAGGCAGATGGCTCTATGGGCCCTTTATCAGTGTTTAAAAGGAGTCCTTTATGTTTAACAATTTTAATGGATTCATAGGCATTTAAGAAGGAAAACGTTGGTACCGCTTTTAACAATTTAAAATTTTCTAGTTTAACGGGGTGGCTAGTTTCAAAAAGATGTTTGGCTACCTGGGACCTTTCGTATTTACCATATTTGAAGTGAGCAATGTGCTTTTTAAATCTTGTTGTTATATTCCTCTTGGTCTGACCAATATATTTTTGAAAACACCCTAGCCCTGAACAACTAATTTCATAAATATCCACTGAAGAAGTTGAGAGGGCCGTAGACAAATATTTTTACAGCCTTCCAGACTCTTACTTCCGGGAAGGAATACTGATGTTAAAGAAACGCTGGACCAAGTGTGTTGAAGTTAAGGGGGATTATGTCGAAAAATATAATAATTTTTTTACTGAAAATTGCAGTCTTTCATTGTTGGCCAAGAACTTTTTACCTTACCCTCGTATATGGAAATAGGTTTACAGTATGGTAAGATTCTTTGCAGATTTCCTTTCGAAATCGCCTCTTGAAAGACCTGATCCAGAGTGCAATGAATTGGACTAGGTGTCGCAGATATTCAAAACTACAGTAGAAAATGCCTTACCCTACACCTCCGCCGACGTGGCTTGTTATACTCGTACAGATCCGGTTCTGGCCAAAGCATTTACAGTTACAAGTTCAGGTTGGAATAGTGACACATATGAGCCGGAATTACTATCGTTTTCAAAAAGGCGTTCTGAATTAACAATTGAACAAGGATGTCTATTATGGAGGAGTAGGGTTGTTAAGCCTACTAAACTACTTTCAAAGTTACTAGAGGAGTTACACTCTGCACACATGGGTATTGCACGTATGAAAGGAGTCGCCCGACAATACGTTTGGTGGTCCAACATTGACAATGACATTGAGAGCGTGGTCAAAAGCTGTATGGCTCGTGCCCCTGCACAGAAGGATCCGGGCAAAACAATTCTTCATCCCTGGGAACCTGCTACATGTCCAATGCAGAGAATTCACATGAATCACGTTGGACCGTTTATGGGAAAGGATTTTTTGGTCATAATTGATTTATACAGTAAATGGCCAGAAGTTTTCCTCGTGATATCAACTTCCGCCACAATTACAGTGAGCAAATTGAGAAATGTTTTTTCGCGTTTTGGGCTACCGGATGTTATCGTTTCTGATAATGCAACGGGATTCACTTCTATAGAATTCAATGCTTTCTTAAGAAATAATGGGGTACTTCACAAGGCATCCGCTTCATATTATCCATCCACAAACGGGGCCGCTGAAAATCTAATTGATACCTTCAAACGCTCTATAAAGAGCAGCATGTACTCGTAACTTTCGTTGGATGATGCGCTAAATACATTCCTAGCCTACCTAATGCTCGGTCGAATACCGAAGACTGGTTTTGATTTATTACGACCGAGTTACGTAAACAGAGCTAGAATCAAACAAGAGGCCCAAGTGCGCAATTACAACGGTTTAAAAGGGACAATTTATGAAGTGGTCGATACAGTCTTGGCATGTTACTATCGGTCCCCAAATTTTTGGAAGTAGCAACTGTCGATTCCACCCCAGTAACACATACATACTTACTACGTTTTCAGTATGGTACTTACTGGAGGCGTCATGCGGATCAGTTGCAGTAGGCTACAAAGGAATTGCTAGACAAGTCATCACTTGCAGAATCTCTATGACAAAGTTACCGGTTCAACTGCCCAGCACTTCAAACCAAAACCAATACAGAATGCTGGTACGGGTTCGCCCGGGCGTTCATCAAGAGTGCAGATAACCTGATAGGTTAAACCTATGACTTAATCATTACAAGGGAAAGTGGTGTTGTGTATACGTGAATACTGTGCATACCTTGCCTTAAGGAAGTGTCAAAGGCGGCGGCGGAAAACAGTAGAGGGTTTTTGCAGTAACATTATTATTATGTTTTTGACAATTATTAATGTATGAAGTGATACAAATATATGCTAATTGTTATTAAGTCATAAATTTACAAAATATTCTTACCTCTTATACACCACACCCTCCTATTCAGGTTTTATTCCTCTCTGCGCATTTTAAGGTCATTTCCTCTTTTACTACTCTTTGTAGGGTTACAGAGCTGCTTGCTGTTCTGCCCAGGCTTCTATTAGTCGTCAAATCTACATTTTAATGGTTTTAGGTTTTTTTATCAAGGTTTCTTGCAAGAGCAACTTTCACTTACTTAAAGTAGCATACTACAATTAACAATTTATTATCTTTTTTTGTGATTCTTCTTCACCTGGTGGTTTACATGTTTATAATTTCTTGCCCATTGCAGTACCTACCAGTATTTCTTCTAACACTGCATATTATTATTATTGCTAATATGCATACAAATTTTTATCTCTATCCATATACCGTAATCCTTCGGGTTTTACATTTGTCAATGGAACGAAAGATGCACCAGATACTGCGTCTAGCTCGTTCAAGGACCCTGTATCGTGAATGAGTTCGGCTACAATTTAACGATGCAAAAAATGACCAGAAGCTTTCGTTCAAAATGCAAATTGCACTTGAATCGCCTGAACAAAAGCAAAAATACATTAGAAAAGCGGATAATCCAATGCCTCAGGAAGAAAACAGAAAAACAGCAACCAACATTGTTTACATTCGAAGTCAAATATAATCCATATATTAGCCGAAAATCGAGCGCCATCCATACCAACCAACAAGATTGATAAAAGTTTTAGATAATCTACTCGAATTGTGGCTTTATACGAGAATAAGTCTAGAGAAATAAAATGTTAAGATTTTGCCATATTAAAAATCTTAGATGGTCCTAACGGAGTAGGAAACCCGAGCTTTCGTTTTTCCGTATAAACTTTAATCGTAGTTATATATTTAATTGTCTTAATGTAACGAAAATAAGTTATCAACCTATAACTCATGACCTACATTAAAATTTTAAAGAAACTTAAACTGCGGAATTGACAAAAGACAAAGATTGTTTTTCTACTTAGTAGGCAAAACAAAATATTTCACACCATAAAATTTGAAAACAATATTTCGATCTGTTTCGGCACCAGGACGCCCTATCAGTGATCCGCTACATAAATAACCTCAATACGGACTCAAATCTTGAATCTGATAAAGTCAAGCCATAAGTTAATGTCTTCTTCCAATACAGCTAAAATTTACAAACCTCACAAATGTAACCTTAAACATAGACTTTCAATACTATATAAACTTGTATTGCTAAAAACCTAGCCAGCACATTTGATTTTATCGACAAAAGTTGGAAAAGAGAGATACAAAATAGAAGTTTGTGCAATATATTAAACTTTAGTAGACAAGTTGATGGTGTAATCAATTCTCAACGTGTTTTCTATTAAATAATATTAGCCTGCCGGTTCTGGGTTTTCTCCAAAGCAAAGTGTAGTTAAGAATATAAATCGACAAGAAAGCCCTATGTAAAATATTTAGCAAGGCCTAAATTAACCACACTTCTCTTTGAAGGATTAATACCGTTTAGAGCGACACTAACAAATATGGTTTATGGTTTATTATTAAATTTGAATATGAGCTTATTTAGTAGAGAAATATTACTTGAATTGCTTCAGTGTATTTACTTTATATAATTTTAACCTCGAACAGTTGGTTTAATATGTGTTATTTAAACAACCTTCTGTTGACGCAACAACAAGTTGCAATATTATTTTTCTCTATACTCGATCCCCTTAACAAAAAAGGGAAATAGACAGTCTTCCGACCAAGCTAGGGGTCTACTCCTTGGGTAGAGCTTATGAGGAATGTCCGTGGGTTTTAAATGACTATTTTTTAACTGCCACATAACCGCAATAAATAGAGGGATGCAGGGGGACACCGCCAAGTCCTAGACTTAATGAAAGCAAGGTGTACGCTAAAGGAGAACTTGGAAATCCTCAGGGGGAAAACATCGCTCTAACTGCGACCACGCAGGATCTGAAAGAAAATAGTATTGATGGAACTAACGAAGGATACAAGAAAGAGGTGCACTCTTGTTACCTTATTACTGAATCACGGATAATAGTCTTACTCTTTGTGATAAAATATATTTGTAAATTTTTATTTAGTTTCCTTATATTTGGACGCACTGGCCCAAAATAAAACAGCTAATTCCTTAACTCCTATGATTGTCCTTTAATTAAATTATTCTCTTTTGTTCTAAAATTCATTTACCAAAATGTACAATAAAGAAGATAGTCTAATCTTTTAGACATCAATATGTGAATATAGAAATTTTAAATAAAAGTACGATAATTATTTAAACATAACCTCAAATTTGCCCATTTGATACTCAGATCTGTTTATCTTGGTTCACAGTTACTAATTATAATTTCAATCCAAATTAAAAAATAATTTTCATGTTTTTAGAACTAACTTGATTTGAATAAATGTGAATTCGTAAGTTTATTTAATAAAATTGATAATTCTAGATAATAGAGACAATTGACATAAGCAGAAATTTAGATAATATAATTATTTCCGAACAGTAAGTTTATCATAATCTTCCTACAAAACAAAACGTTAAGTCCCATGCAACCATTTAATTTTGAGTATTTATTTCATTAACAAATTATTTAATAACAGCTGTTCTCAGGTCATCTCTTTAGGCTAATCGCTTACCTTGTTAGTCGATCGTATCATGAAACGTCATACACAGAAAATATACCTTGACGTCGCCGCGTGTCCCAGCTTACAATTTATGGAAAAACTACATTTGTGGCAGAACTTTCCGTATCTGCTACCGATAAATGTGTATATAACCTTACATTTAATTCCTTCAGCTATGCATCATTCTTCAATAAAAAAATTTTCGTGTTACTCGAATTCCTAAAGCAAGAACATCTTTTTCTAAGACGCTACGTTTTCGTTCCTAACCAAATGAGGTTACATAAAATTTTCCAAATTTAAAGATGATATTAAATAAACTATAAATGAGTTTTTAATGGATTTTACATGAGTTTTACAAGACTTTTACAGAAATACTAGAAGAATTATAGTTGACCTTTTTTTTTAGAAAGCGTGTTTAGAGAACTTTCTAGAGAGCGCTACAATCAAACTATTTAGCTTTAATTAATAAGTCATTTTACCTAATTACTGCTAACAGGAATCAATGGAGTGTAAATGCTTTTAGCACTTAAAGGCACAACCACATCTTGCAATTTGCATATCGCCGGCTCGGTTTCTTTAAAAACCCATGTTGCTGTTACGCAGCGGAAACCGGAGAGCGAATGCCATCGAGTCGACAAAATTAACACGACGAACAAATACCATCCTTCATCCAAAGCATAGTTCAAATAACTGCATTTAAAGAATGAGTCTGTATTATTATTTTTAAATAGTATACGACTCGTGATTGGGCAATACGGTACATATATGAATAATTATTATTATTAGAGAATTGATTACTTACTTGAATAAGTATTGCAGTGTGTAAAATAACTAAAGGATATGCGCATTTATAAGTGTAAAAAAATTGTTACACTGCCTCTCTCCAAAAAAGAAAAAAATCTTTTACTTGAGGAACAAACAAATTATTTTTAGTGTTACTTATAAACTCGTAACGAACTACTGTCCTTAAAAGTGACCCGCAGGTCATTGATGGGACCAACATAACTAGGAGCTAGTGTTCCAATAACTACGCGTACTATACGTCCATAAGGAAACAGAATCCGTAAGACACTAATCAACAAACGTTGCAATCAAAAAGTCCAACACTCTCACGAGAGTAAAAAAATAGTATGGTTTACAGGTCTCTACTATACACTCTTAACTAAAACAAAGTGCTTCGGGGTAATACTTCAAAACCTCTACTAACTTAAAACTGGTAACCCAGAAGATTTCAACACTGACACAAAAGAAAATACAAAGATAGAGCATACAAATCTCACAACTATGTACACAACTTCAAATCGAAATTATAACTCAGATCTAAAGCAATAGCAAGGGCTTTTTATCAAAAGCAGCTAATAAAACAATTATACCATAAGTGATAGCGAGCATCACTACAATACTATTTCGTTACATAACGCAAGCACTAGTTGCCTATAGTCGAAACCATGAAAGAAGTCGTCTGCGTCATCACTTGCATTCATACGAATTAAGTTGAAAATTTTAAGCCGATTTAGCATCTAGTTCATTCATATTACCAAAGGATAACCTGTTAAGTATATGAAGTTCAATACATACGGACATATACTATTCTCTGTCGTTTTCCCAGATGAACGCGTTCACGTATGTCTTTATTTAAAACACGTACAAATCGTATACTATCTTTTTCATATATATTAGTTAATCTTTTAAATAATCTTAAACGTATGTTTTGAATTGAGTTAGACACCTATGACGTAGAGGACTTCTTTCGTGGTTTCTACTATACCATAACAGACTATCTTAGCAACATTACTAAAATGTCCAAACTTCGCTTCAAATGCGACACCTTTGCATTTTCAACAGTGTATTCGCGTGCGCAATCGGCACATACTCACGCCAACCAACTCTCGGTGAGCGACTGGCTCACTTACCGTACTTAAAATTAAATCGTGATTAATTTCACAACGTATCACCTAACCAAACCTTTTTAACAAAATTACGCCCAATTAAGCACGCACTGCTGAATAGAATGTTTGAGATGCGAAAAGAACATCCCAAGGTTCCTTTGCCCACTTTGCAGGAAACACGACTATCAACACTTAGATAGTCGACTCTTTTACAAATCCAAAATTTTCATCTGTTAATGCGCTCTGTTAATCACCATTCATAACGCCATCTCATTATATTTTGCATCTCTATAATTAACAAGTAATTCACTATTACCAAATTCCTATTCCAAAAGGATAAAGGTGTTCCTCTCGTTTATATCAATAGAACTAGAAGAGAATCAAAACCAAATAAAACAACGAGTAGGTGCTTTACCTTTTTAGACTCTAGCATGGAAAACAACAACTAACCTAAATCAAAACAGCATCCTCTTGATCTACTACAGGCAAGAGCTTCAGATCTTTCACATACCACTTTCCGTCTTTTGATTCATCCATGTTTACTAGTTTATACACCAAATTTAAAATTTTTCTATGAACCTTACATAAAACAAATTTAGGGGCAAGTTTAGCCGCAAACTTCTCACCCGCACTAGAAAGTAGTTCATTTATTTTCCAAACTTTATCTCCTACTTCAAACAAAATTTCTCGCATTCTTAAATTGTCCGTATGTTTCGAGCGTTCATAAGCTACATGTAATTTTGCTCCCACATCTATAAAAATATCAAAGATACCCTAAGGGTCTGTCACATATAACAGACGACTACCGGGAATAATTTCTACATCTTCGGTTGGCACTACACCTGCACGGTAAAACTTTCCACCAACTGGGACATGTCGTCCGAACACTAAAAAATTTGGGGTATACTTCGTAGACTGATGTTTGGCTGAATTAATCGCAAATTGAAGTCCAGGCAAATCAATATTCCAAAAATCATGTTCTTCTAAATAGAGACGTATCGCTGTGCTAACGGTTCTATTGAACCTTTCAACAAAATTGCATTTGGGTGAGTAGACGGGGTTAAACCATACTTTTGGAATCTCATATTTATCACAGACAGCCTTAAAGATCCGCCTTGACAATTGCGGTCCATTGTCACAAATAACAAAATGCGGCATTCCAAATACAAAAAGAACTTAGAGAATTAATCACTGTAAAATTTTGTGAAGTTGAATTATGACGAGAAAGATTTTAAAAAAAATATAGCCAATAATTTACTAAACAAATTCTTCTATAAAACTAATCTCATCAAAAGATTTTATTACCCGACGGGCTTGCAAACACTGGACGTGCGAAAGACCATCTAAAGAAAGTAAATCGTCGTCGTGACTTGCGGGTAACGACGATTGACCTATGTATGAGATATTATTCTTGAACATGCCAGGAATTATTCTTAAAATCTGCTATCAAGCCAAATGGTTTTGCAAAATCGCCGCTGAAAATAAAAGTATACGATAAGGAAGGCACGACCATAGCATTAACGATACGACACGTTTTTCCCACACAAGTTGGTAAATCTACTGAGCCCAGAACCGGTTTCGATATTCCGTCTGCAGTAACTATCTCTGTACTTTCCGAATTAAAAGCTTTCAACTCCAATTTTTCCAATAATGGAATTGCTAACGATTCGACTACCGTTGTAGTGCATCCCGAATCCAACAAACTCGTGATATTAAAATAAAATATTCTCACCATGACAATAAGGACGGATATCTATCAATTTTTTAACAAAATATCGGCTTTAGACTTTTCAGAAATCTTGCAAAAATCTTTAACAATTCTGAGCTATTCCAATCACTCGTCTTTGCAAAAAAAATTCTTCGTAGTACACATCGTAATAGTAGCCTTATAATTCGAAGCAGCATGCTTTCTACCATGCACCCGCTTCATTCTCTCTTTTGAGCACGACTGACACGATGCTAGAGTAACTCCCTTATGTCCGCATTTACAACAGAATATTTTCATAGCGGCTCTACAATATCTAAACGTATGACCATGGCGTGAACAATTCCAACACACAAATTTGTTTACCTTCACTACGCCTGGTGACTTCGCAACCAAAGGTTTTTCTTGATCAATAACTTGAACTTGAGGAATTGAATACTTATCTCAGTAAACCCTACTACGAAATGCTGAAGCGTTCCCAACTGCTGCTGGACGTTCATTTTCAGACTGTGGTTTAAGATCTTCACGAAACTAAAAGTTATCTTTTGACGAAGTAGCTACCACTGTTTGTTTCGATTGAACAGCTTCTTCTATCTTTTTACCTAACTTTTTAGAGAGCGCTACAATCAAACTACTTAGTTTTAATTAATAACTAATTTTACCTGATTACCGCTAACAAGAATCAATGGCGTGTAAATGCTTTTAGCACTTAAAGGCACAAGCACATTTTGCAATTCGCATATCGCTGGCTCGGTTTCTTTGTAAACCATGTTAATGTTATCGCAGAGGAAACTGTTGGGCGAATGCCATCGAGTCGACAAAATTAACACGACGAACAAACATTGTCCATCATCCGAGGCATAGTTCAAATAACCACATTTAAAGAATGAACCTTTATTATTATTTTTAAATAGTATACGACTCGTGATTGGGTAATACGGTACATATTTGAAAAATTATTATTATTAGAGAATTGATTACTTACTTGAATAAGTATTGCAGTGTATAAAATAACTAAGGGATATGCGCATTTATAAGCGTCAAAAAAATTGTTACGTTTTGCAAATAGAAAGAAATCTCTCAACTTATAAACAAGCTTATTTTATTACAAAAATAGAACAATATTTCCAAATAGTGCTGGATGAAATACGTCAAATTATAATGAGCGTTTAACATAACTTCCTTTTTAAAGCTTTGCCAAATGAGATGGGACTTCCGACATATATTTCAAGATGCTTTTATATTGTCTGTCGACTTTCATGTAATTCTGCCCATTTAAAACTCGTTGCTTTTCCGACTTACACCTACAAGCAAATACATTCTCTACTCCAGAAAGCTGAATGTTTAATAACAAATTTTGCTGTATAGTAAACCAAGAAGCTAACCTTTGTCAATGAAGCTCAGAACCTGGACACGCTGGTATTAATGAACTTTGATTACCCACCCAGCTTTGGTAGAAATCACAGCATAGCCTCACAGCGATATCAAGATCTATAAATGGTTAATAAATCAGGCTCTTGTACAACCAAAATAGCTACCCCTTTGTGTAACTGTGGTGCTTTGGCGATAAAGCCGCTTCAAAGTGTATGTTGTGTACCTAATTGAGAAAAAAATTAATAACTGAAGGTGATGTGAAAAGGATTTAATTATGTGATACTTTATTCATTTACAAAACTATGACAGCTTCTTTGAACCAGTTAAGCTATCGTCAATTTCACGAGATAGTAACTTTTATTTATTATAATTTATGCATTTTATTTACATAAAAATTTCTTGACTTTTTAGCTTAGTTGACAATTCCTAGCATTAATTAATAGGGAGGTTATCATAGTGTTTTTAATACTAATCATAAAAAAATTTTCTATTGCTTAAATTTCAAGATTTCCAAACTGTTGGAATATGTTGATTGTGCAACATAGCAAGTTAATTCATAGTTACCTAGCGAATGTGTATGTTTTTCAGTTTTTCAAAAAAAAAATTAACTTTACTGTCACTTTAAAATAAATGTGAGATGGTTTTTTCTTTACTGAGCTATTCTAGGTAAACAACCAACAGGTTATGGGCCCAGGCGATACCCTTTTTGATTGCTGGTATAGTATTATCAGTAGTAACTCCAAAACTAGCAAAAAGATGTGTGAAGTACAAAAAGCAAATATTGCGAAGCTATATAATGAGAAGTACCAGGTTTGGAAATATAAGATGGAACTACTCTTAATTAAAGAGGAATTGTGGTCAGTTATCTCTGATACCGTTCTGCCGGAAGGAACTGCGTTAGCAGCTTGGGGTAAGAAAAACAGTATAGATCGTGCACATCCTTGACTTTCTATTGAAGATGATCAAATTATCTTAGGTAAAAATAAAGCTACGGCTAAGATATTGTGGGAAACGCTTCGCGAGTATCATCAAAAGTAGCAACACTATGCGACTTTGGACCCAAAGTAGGTCAGTAGGTCAAACTGGTCCCAAAGTCAATGCGACTACGGACCCAAAGTAGGTGAGTAAGTTAAACTAGTTCCAAAGTCAATGTGACTATGGACCCTATGTAGATCAGTCGACTAAAATCAACCTCATTATGGATCTTAAGTAGGTCATTCAACTAAAAGAGTGTAATACTTTGATCCCAATGTCAATGCGACTATGGACGCAATGTAAGTCAATCGACTAAAAGTAACGTGACTAAGGACCCAAAGTAGGTCGTCCAACTGAGAGTGTGATACTTTGGTCCCAAAGTCGATGCGATTATGAACCCAATGTAGGTCAATGGCCGACGCTTTTAAAGAATAACAAGTCGTAGTTATTAAATCGCAAGAAATGTGAAATAAAAACAAACCAAAGAAGAACACAATGTATTTTTCTTTATTGTAATTTATAAAATATATATAATTAGAAAATATAATGTTATGTACTTTTTAGAATAAACATACTATAATTCACCTAAATTGTTTATATCTTCGTTTTCCAAATGAGCAAGCATCCCATATATAAAGAACAGTTTTAACTCACTTCAAACCTTTTTCTTTCAGCATTAAACTTTTTGCTGCCTTTCTCACTTGCTCCAAACTTTTTTTAAAAATTTTCACTTCTGATTTGTTTACAGAACACTTTAACTACAACTTTGAACGATAAAATATTACCTTATCGGTTCTGTGAAAGGTGCCATCTTCGTCCTTAACGCCTCAGAGACCGTGGAACTAGTCACGATAGTTCTAGTTGTACTTCTTCTTGTTCACTAAAAAATTCAAATGAATATTAGATCAAGTAAGTGCATTAAGAGAATTATATCTATATAAAGCCAACGAATACTTACGGTATTGGTGTCAACAGGTCGTACGTTGCATTGACTATAAACTGCTCAATAATTTTAATCCGACCATCAAATGAGTCTAGCTTGTTCATTTTAGCAGAGTAATTATGATTAAGTTGGAAACCAACGAAAAAAATGCCTTCTGAAACTTCTCATATTCATAATTGCCGACCACTATTATTTATTCTTTCTTGACAAGGACAACTTTGAAAAAGTTTTCATTTTTTTGATTTGTTTACAGAACACACAACTACAACTTGACAAAAAAGATCAAACTATTATCACACATCCTGGGTATATAAAATTATTAAACAACAAGGACGGCAGAAAATTCAACCCATGTCAGCAAGAATTTTAATGCTAATGTATTGTCTAGATAACAATTGTAGAAATATGAAATTCCCAACAAAATAATCAAAATTTAAATTAACATATACATGTAGGTAGGTAATTGTGTTAACATCAAAAGCAGTTTGTATTTTTTTTTGATAACAACCGAGTTCATTACATTTAACACACTTGAGTCACGCTTCGTCAGGAATTGTTTCATTGTCAAGATGCTGCCATATGGCTTGCGAACGAGTTGTATATATATATATATATATATATATATATTATATTTTATATATTATAAATATATATATATATATATATATATTATATTTTGCGCTCCTAATTAAATATAAAAAAATTGTGGTTTTGCAATTGACAACATTAATTTGGCATTTCTTAATGAATAGCCCTTTTAAAGAATTTTAAACATGGTATAATAATTTATAACTGAGGTACGAACTCATGCAACATTTATTTTCTGAAATTAACGTGTTTAAAGTATATGGGAAACCAGTAACCAGCTTATCTTAGATTGCGTTGATCAATTATAATTGCTTTCAGGGTTGAAAGTCTCATTCGTGCTGACTGGGTTCAATTGTTTTTCTGCAGACAGCTTTAAAAATCTCACTAACTACGTTTATTTATTTTTTCTGTGAACGTCAGCATTCAATTTCTTGATGACTGGATTTATTCATTTTATGTAGACGTCAGCATTAAATTTCATGCCGAGTGCGTTAATTTATTATTCTGCAGATGTTAGCATTAAATTTCTTGATGATTAGGTTTATTTATTTTTCTGCAGACATCAGCATTCAATTCCTTGATGACTGGGTTTATTATTGTTTCTGTAGATGTCAGCATTAAATTTTTTGCTGGCTAGGTTTATTATTTTTTGTGTGGACTGTCTACTCCTTGTTACACCTATCTGTAAGGGAGTACAATTATACCAGTTACCTCGGGACTGCTGCACTGGCTGCAAACTCCGTCTCCCCAAGTATGGCAGAATCTAAACAAAACACTAAATTTGGCTTACTAAAAACGCATAGCCTAAGCTATAATAACTTAAGAGCATGAGACATCTATGGCTTCCTCAGGGGTGGGCTGACCTGTATAGCTTAACACAGTAGTGTACCATTTAATGCACTAAGTCACATCACACCAGTTCAATAAATAAAATAATTGAAGGGCAAAAAATATTTCTAATGTTGCAGTAATATATGTACAATAAAACGGTATGTAAAAAAACAATGATTTGCCTTGATTCATTAAGTAAAACTTCAGACTGCAAAACTATATACAACCTGACATAAACTTTCATATGTCAATAATTATTATGTACAATTAATGGAAAATTAATTCTTATTAAATCTTTACAATCAAATTTAAAGCGCCGATAATGGTCTGAGCTCACACCCTCATCAGTGTTACACTGTATGTTAATGTATAATATGTGTACCAAGCCTTTATGCAAATTTGCTATATGTTCAAAGTGAAATGAAAATTAGGTAACGTCATTCTAGTTTAAATTTAATGTGTAGTAATTGCGGACTGATACCGTAATTAAATTATCGAGCAGGTATTAATAACTTACTAACAATTTTAAAATAGCAATGAATTTAAACCGCCGAAATGTTTACACTTGGAGTAATTAAATTTTGTTTCAAACCTCCATCCGATTAGAAGCAATAATTACCTAGTTACAGGATTTGTAGTACAACAACAACCATCTGTCTGCCAACAGCCCAAACCTAGCCTCCAGCTGCGACCTTGACTTGGCTTGACCTTTGTGATGAACATGAAATTGTACAATATCAGCCACCTTTGCGCTCCAACTTGCACGTGTGGATTCGTCACCTGTTATTTGCATTAAATTCTCATGGTACAGCCTCCTAGTAAATTCCGTTTTAATCAAGTCCAATTTTTAAGCAACGTCATTATATTACTGGAAACCACCTTCGTTCAAGAAGTTGCCGTAGTAATCTAATTTAAATTAACTATAATAGTTTGATTCCGCCGTAACTTGACAGCTAAAATTTGTAATACTTCATTAACAAATTTTATTTAAAAGAAATCTTACATACCACGTTCCTGCTGTAAGTTTCGTTAAACAAAACTGTTTAAATCGGACTCGCTTCTTTGCGAGAATTCTCAATATCAAATAATTTTCTCCAAACATCTTCTTGCTTGCAAGATCAACTCAACAAGAAGGAGGAAACCCAAGCGACCCCGAGTCAAGCCGTTAGATCTCGAATCCCTACTCTGTTCTATCTGGTTTTATTTGCAATAGAAATTTATACTACCATAGATGTATACACGCGTAATTAGGGTTGCCTACCTATAGTGATACTAGCAGGATTTTATACTGCTACAGGACGTCAGCATTAAATTTCTTGCTGTCCGGGTTTATTTATTTTCTGCGGACGTCAGCATTAAATTTATTCAGGACTGGGTTTATTAAATTTTCTGCAGATTTTATATTTCTACCAATTGTTATCTAGACAATATATTAGCATTAAAATTCTTGCTGACATGTGTTGAATTTTCTGCCGCTCTAGTTGTTTAATAACCTTATATACCCAAGATGTGTAATAATCGTTTCCTCTTTTTGTCAAGTTGTAGTTGTGTGTTCTGTAAACAAATCAAAGAAGTGAGAACCTTTTCAAAATTGTCCATGTCAGAAAAGAATAATAATAGTGGTCGGGTTAAAATTATTGAGCAGTTTATAGTCAATGCAAATAAAGTGCTGGAAAAAATCGTTGACTCCGTGGGCAGATCCGCCAATTGCAACGTACGACCTGATGACACCAATACAGTATGTATTCGTAGGCTTAATATAGATTTAATTCTCTTAATGCATTTACTTGATGTAATCTTCATCTGAATTTTTTAGTGAACAAGAAGAAGGACAACCAGAAACGACCGCGACTATTTCCACGGTCTCTGAGGCGTTGAAGATGAAGATGACAGCCCTCACAGAACCGATAAAATAATATTTTACCGTTTAAAGTTGTAGTTGCGAGTGTTCTGTAAGTAAATCATAAATGAAAACCTTTAAAAAAAGTTTGTAGCGAGTGGGAAAGGCAGCGAAAAGTTTAATGCTGAAAGAAATAAGTTTGAAGTTAGTTAGAACTGTTCTTTATATTTGGGATGCTTGCTCATTTGGAAAAAGAAGATATAAGCAACTTAGGTAAATTATAGTACGTTTATTCTACAGTATAACATTATATTTTCTAATTATGTATATTTTATAAATTACAATAAATGAAAATACATTTTGTTCTTCTTTCGTTTGTTTTCATTCGACATTACTCGCGACTTAATAACTAAGACTTGTTATTCTTTAAAAGCGACGACTATTGACCTACATTGGGTTCGTATTCGCATAGACTTTGGGACCAGAGTATCACACTTTCAGTTGAATGACCTACTTTGGGTCCTTAGTCACGTTGCTTTTAGTCGATTGATTTACATTGCGTCCATAGTCGAATTGACTTTGAGATCAATCTATTACACTCTTTTAGTTGAATGACCTGCTTTAGGTCCATAATTACGTTGTTTTTAGTCGATTGACCTACATTGGATTCATAGTCACATTGACTTTGGGACCAGTTTAACCTACTGACTTACTTTGGGTCCAAAGTCGCATTGACTTTGGGACCAAAGTATTACTCTCTTTTAGTTGAAAGACCAGCTTCAGGTCCATAATCACGTTGTTTTTAGTCGATTGACCTATATTGGGTTCATAGTCACATTGACTTTGGGACCAGATTAACCTACTGACTTACCTTGGGATCATAGTCGCATTGACTTTGGGACCAGTTTGACCTATTGACCAACTTTGGGTCCATAGTCACATTGACTTTGGGATCAATCTATTACATTCTTTCAGTTGAATAACTTACTTTGGGTCCATAATCACGTTGTCTTTAGTCGATTGACCTACATTGGCCCACAGCCACATTGACTTTGGAACCAGTTTAACCTACTGACCTACTTTGGGTCTATGGTCGCATTAACTTTGGGACCAAAGCATTACTCTCTTTTAGTTGAATGAGCTACTTTAGGTCCATAATCACGTTGTTTTTGTCGATTGACCTACATTGGGTACATAGTCACATTGACTTTGGGACCAGTTCAACCTATCGACCTACTTTGGGCCTATAGTCGCATGACTTTGGGGCCAGTTCAACCTACTGAACTACTTTGGACCTATAGTCGCATTGACTTTGGGGCCAGTTTGACCTACTAACCTACTTTGGGTCCATATTCGCATTGAATTTGAGACTAGTTTGGCCTACTGACCTACTTTGATCCATATTCACATTGGCTTTGAGACCAGTTGGCCTACTGACCTACTTTGGGTCCAGAGTATTGCTACTATCAAAAATCAACACTTTCTAATAAAGTTCGAATTTTGAGACGGCTATGTCGGATGATATTACCCGAAGGCGGAAACATGAAAACGCATCCAAATGAACTTGGTGAATGTAGGGATGAACTAGCAACTTTAGGTGAACCGATAGGTGAAACACTAACAGTGGCGTTATATTTGTCAAGCTTATCGGAAAGTTACAGCATTTTATCCACAACTTAGAAAAAGATTGGAGAAGCAAGTGATAAACCTATAGGAGATTAGTGTGTTGATTACGGAGCTTCCGCACACATGTGCGATGACAAGACTTATTTCACGAATTTGGACTACGGAATAACAAGCCAAGTTACATTAGCTGATGGCAGAAACCTACAAGTGCAAGCTTTAGGTGTTGTAAAGTTTAAAAGCGGAGGTACAAGTTTTGTGTTGAACGACATGCAGTTTATCCCTTAAGTTAAATGCAATTTACTGTCAGTAGGAAAACTTACAAAGAATGTTTGCGAAATTTTATTTAAAGGTGAAAATTGTGAAGTCAAGAAAGATGAAAAACCACTTTTTGCATTAAAATTGCACAATGGTGTATATAAGACAAAATCTGATCACCTAGCTTTAAGTGTTAATAGTGATAATAATGCCAAATCTATACATGAGTGGCATAGAATACTAGGATATCTAAATCTAGCTGATGTCAAGAAATTGGAGAAATTATCTCTCAACAAGAATATTACACGCTGTGATCATGGTGATGAATGCGAAGTATGCTTGCAATGTAAACAAAAATAGAGACCCTTTTCTAAAATAATCGTCAAGTGTATATAAAAGGAAATTAGATTTTGTACATAGCGACCTATGCGGGCCGCCGCAAGTCATGACTCCAAGAGGGAATAGATATGTACTTACTTTGATTGATGACTACTTAAAATACTGCCATATACAGTTGTTAAAACAAAAATCACAAGTCTCCGATAGGTTGCAAGCGTTTGTAGAAGCAGCATGGCCATTATCCAAAAGTAATAGGGTCAGATCGAGGAGGGGAATATATTGATGACAAACTACATACGTATCTAAAATCAAAAGGAATAAAGACACATCTAACAGAGCCAAGTTTATCGCAACAGAGTGGCGTAACTAAACAGAAAAATAGAACGCTAATTGAGATGACGCGATGTATGTTAAAAGATTCAGGCTTACAAAAACAATATTGGGGCGAAGCACTATCTGTGGCTAACCATATTGTTAATTGTATACCGTGTAGAAGTGTAAAATTAACGCCGTATGAATTATGGCATGAAAAGCGACCTAATCTTGAACACTTACAAATTTTTGGTTTACACGCTTACTCCTACATCTTCAAAGATCAACGCAAAAAGTTTGACGACACATGTGAGAAATTAGTTTTTGTTAGTTTCGAACCAGATTACTTAACGTCGACAATAATAAAATCAAAATAAGACGTGATGTCAAATTTCTAAAGTCGCCATTATTAGATCAAATACCCATAAAAATAGACACCCATGAAAAGTCACCAATACATTCCATTTTGACACTGCAGTTTCTGTTTGGATAGAGAAAGTGAAAATAATCCACCATTAAGGCGCTCTAGTAGACTAACTAAAGACGTGCCAAGAAAACAGTTAGAGATCGATACTGTAACTGAAGAAATCGTAGCGAATCCTACAACTTACGAAGAAGCTGTAAAAGGTCCAAATAAAGAACAATGGACACAAACTATGGAAGAAGAAATTAATGCGCCCCGCAGTTTTAGAACCTGGAAATTAACAGAACTACCACCAAATACAAATGTATTCGGATGTAAGTGGGTATAAAAAAGAAACTGATCAAGACGGAAACACAGTTAAATTTAAGGCACGTTTTGTAGCACAAGGGTTTTCTCAAAAGTATGCAAGCGATTATGAAGAAGTTTTTGCACCGGTAGCGAGCCCAACTACATTAAAAATACTTTTAACACTTGCTGGAAGAATGAACATGGAGGTTAAACATTTTGACGACCACTCAGCCTATATTAATGCAGATCTCCCGCACAAAGTGAATATGAAACAACCTAAAGGATTCGTAGTTGGTAAAGACAATCAAGTATGCAAGTTGCAAAGGTGTTTATATTGCCTTAAACAAGGAGCTAGAGAGTGGAACATTAGACTTAATAAAGCTTTGACAAAATACGGTTATAATCAAAGTTTACGTAATACATGTTTGTATAAACTGGAAAGAGGTCAGCAAAACGTTATTTATATCTTAAACCACGTAGACGATTTAGTCGTAGCTAAAACAGATAAAAAACTTATAAACTGTTTCGAAAAACCCAAATGAATAATGAATTCCTTATTAAAAATCTTTTATCAGAGATTTATTAAATCTAATATTCCACTCTCTAGCTCTTTGTTTAAGGCCGTATAAACACCTTTGCAACTGCATACTTGATTGTCTTTACCAACTACGAATCTTTTAGGTTGTTTCATATACGCTTCGTGCGTGAGATCTACATTCATATACGCCGAGTGGACGTCAAAATGTTTAACCTCCATATTCATTCTTCCAGCAAGTGTTAAAAGAATTTTTAATGTAGTTGGGCTTGCTACCGGTGCAAAAACTTCATCATAATCGCTTCCATACTTTTGAGAAAACCCTTGTGCGACTAAACGCGCCTTAAATTTAACTGTTTGCGACTTGATAAGTTTTTCTTTTATACCCACTTACATCCGACTACATTTGTATTTGGTGGTAGTTCTGTTAATTTTGAGGTTCTAAAACTGTGGAGCGCATTAATTTCTTCTTCCATAGCTTGTGTTCATTGTTCTTTATTTGGACCATTTACAGCTTCTTCGTAAGTTGTGGTATCCGTTACGGTTTCTTCAGTTACAGTATTGATCTCTAACTGTTTTGCTGGCACATCTTTATTTGGTCTACTAGAGCACCTTAATGGTGGATTATTTTCACTTTCTCTATCCAAAGAGAAACTGCTGTGTCAAAATCGAATGTCATTGGTGACTTTTCATGGGTGTCTATTTCTATGGGTATTTGATATAATAATGGCGACTTTAGAAATTTGACATCACGTCTTATTTTGATTTTATTATTGTAGACGTTAAGTAATCTGGTTCAAAACCAACAAAAACCAATTTCTCACCTGCGTCGTCTAACTTTTTGCGTTGATCTTTAAAGATGTAAGAGTAAGCGTGTAAACCAAAAATTTCTGTGTTCAAGATTAGGCTGCTTTGTATGCCATAATTCATACGGCGTTTATTTTACACTTGTACACGATAAAAAATTAACAATATGGTTAGCCATAGATAGTGCTTTGCCCCAATATTGTTTTTGTAAACCTGAATCTTTTAACATGCATCGCGTCATCTTAATTAGCGTTCTATTTTTTTTCTTCAGTTAGGCCATTCTGTTGCAGTGTGCTTGGCACTATTAGATGTGTCTTTATTCCTTTTGATTTTAGATAGGTATGTAGTTTGTCATCAATATATTCCCCTTCTTGATCTGACCTTATTATTTTTGGATAATGGCCATACTGCTTTTTTACTGCTTCTACAAACGTTTGTAACCTATCGGAGACTTGTGATTTTTGTTTTAACAATTATATATGGCAGCATTTTAAGTAGTCATCAATCAAAGTAAGTACATATCTATTCCCTGTTGGACTCATGACTTGTGGTGACCTGCAGAGGTCGCTATGTACAAGATCTAATTTCCTTTTAGATACACTTGACGATTATTTTGGAAAAGGGTCTCTAATTTTTTTTACATTGCAGGCATACTTCGCATTCATCACCATGATCACAGTGTCTAATATTCATGTTGAGAGATAATCCTCCAATTTCTTGACATCAGCTAAATTTCGATGCCCTAGTATTCTGTGCCACTCATGTATACATTTGGCATTTTTATCACTATTAACAGTTAAAGCTTGGTGATCAGATTTTGTCTTATATAGACCATTGTGCAATTTTAATGCAAAAAGTGGTTTTTCACCTTCAAATAAAATTTCTCAAACTTTCTTTGTAAGTTTTCCTACTGACAGTAAATTGCATTTAAGTTTAGGGATAAACTGCATGTCGTTCAACACTAAACTTGTACCTCCGCTTCTAAACTTTACAACGCCTACAGCTAGCACTTATAGGCATCTACCATCAGCTAATGTAACTTGGCTTGTTATTCCGTAGACCAAATTCATGAAATAAGTCTTGTCACCGCACATGTGTGCTGAAACTCCGTAATCAACACACTAATCTTCTGTAGGTTTATTACTTGCTTTTCCTATCGTAAAGCAGACATCACTTTTGTCATTGTCTCTGCACGTGACAGTGTTAACCTGCACCTGTCCGTGTTTAAAGGTTCTTTGTATCCACGCCAGGAATTTTCTAGTCTCCTATAAAATGGCGCCGTTTTTTACAGAAAAAGCAAAGACTCCTCCATTGCCAATTCTGTCCTTAGCTATAGTATTTCTACTAGTTTTGGCAAGAAAATCTACTGGCCGTTTTCTTCTTGTAGAAAATCGTTGAAGAATTTTTTGCTTTTTAACCTTTGAATCTCCTTCAGGTTATGAGTAATGTCTATAAAAGATGATATAAATAACTAATATTATATTGTGCTACGGACCCGTTGTATATATAAAAAATAATTATTCAATTAACTACAACGAAGTCATTAGCTTGACAATTGTTAGGCATTTGATCAATATGGCTATTTTGCAGTGCAAAATACATTTTGTACTAATTTTTGTGGGAATGTTTGTTTTTAAATTTACAAGACCTAGTGCCCTACTTTTCAAAATCTAATTTTCTTTATGTTTTATTAAATTAATTATGTGTGAGAATTTATGAATTTGTACGTACATGTTTGCACAATAAATTAGCACATTAATTAATCTGTTGCTGCTTTTCTCAACTAAGAGTGTTTAATATTAACAACAAATCTTATTATACCAAAAACTAAAAACTACCTTTGTTAATGAAGCGCTAAAACAGAGTAAGCTGAGATTAGTTGACCTCGGCAACCTAACTCAAACTTTTGAAGGCTCACAGTAGGAACTTTGAAATGTCGTAATCCCTAAATAATAAATTAGACCACTGCTTAACCAGAACAGCTGCTTCTCTGTGAAATTATGGTGTAAACATTTTTATGAGTAAAAGCAAATCTGCTTGGATAATCAGTACACCTCATCAAAAGCACATAATGAACGGTAATGCAGCAAGAAAAGTTATTGTTTGAATTTCCCTAAAAGCTTTGTGGCGATATACGGTACTTATTTACAGTGGGTTGAAGAAAACAACTATTTAATTTTGGCAATGCAATATGTTGCAAACGATTTTATATATATATATATATATATATATATATATATATAAATTTAATGAGTCCTAAAACAATATCAAACAATGAAATTTAATGGCGAGTGATTCAATATTAGCCACAAGGGCATCCTGTCGACGCGTTTCGCCCTTGTTGGGGCTCATCAGGACAGGAGTAGAAAAGATGTAATATTTAACACGAACACATTATGGGAAGTACAGTATCACCTACATCTTTGCTACTCCTGTCCTGATGAGCCCCAACAAGGGCGAAACGCGTCGACAGGATGCCCTTGTGACTAATATTGAGTCACTCGCCATTAAATTTCATTGTTTGATATTATTTTAGGACTCATTAAATTTACTTATTCTTTATAATTATAATCATTGGCTATGGAAAAAGACAGTTGAACCGGATCTCCTCCGTGCCGACTGTTGATAAAACCTGCAAAGTCAGGTGAAACAGCACGAAGGCACAAATGGCGGACTAGGTGATACTGTACCTCCCATAATGTGTTCGTGTTAAATATTACATCTTTGCTACTCCTGTCCTGATGAGCCCCAACAAGGGTGAAATGCGTCGACAAGATGCCCTGTGGCTAATATTGAGTCACTCGCCATTAAATTTCATTGTTTGATATTATTTTAGGACTCATTAAAATTACTTATTCTTTTTAATTATAATCATTGGCTATGGTAAAAGACAGTTGAACCGGATTTCCTCCGTGCCGACTGTTGATAAAACCTGCAAAGTCAGGTGAAACAGCACGAAGGCACAAATTGCAGGCTAGGTGATACTGTACTTCCCATAATGTGTTCGTGTTAAATATTACATCTTTGCTACTCCTGCCCTGATGAGCCCCAACAAGGGCGAAACGCGTCGACAGGATGCCCTTGTGGCTAATATTGTGTCACTCGCCATTAAATTTCATTGCTTGATATATATATATATATATATATATATATATATATATATATAAAGTAAGATGTATCTGTAAACAAACTCTTATGAAAATAATAAGAGCCATTGACAAATACAAATCGGGCTGGTAGTTATATAGCCATTAACAAAACATTAGCTTTATTAATTCATGGGGAGAAACATCCACTGACCAATGGTTTCGGCATTAGCCTCATCAGAGTGGACTGTTCCCAAGAACCCTATGAAGTAATCGAAGCTATTATAATGATATAATTTCGAAACAATCACTGTACTATGGCAAAAGTAAATAAAACCGCCATCAGGTGATAAAACACCAACACTACTAAAGTGTGGAAGTACAGAATTGAACCGAAACTACATAATAAATTTTGAAAATGACTATAAAAGTACGTTGGGCCTTTGAGATTTGCGGAATGTTACAGCAAAATTTATTTGCTAACGTAACAAACCTTCTCGTGGCGACACCCGGATTCATGCCCCAAAGGCAATTCAAATAAACAAAGACAAGTTATTTGCAGTCCGCAATAAGAAAATAGTATAGAAAGTAAGATGTATCTGTAAACAAACTCTTATGAAAATAATAAGAGCCATTGACAAATACAAATCGGGCTGATGGCGGTTTTATTTACTTTTGCCATAGTACAGTAATTGTTTCGAAATTATATCATTATAATAGCTTCGATTACTTCATAGGGTTCTTGGGAACAGTCCACTCTGATGAGGCTAACAAGCCGAAACCATTGGTCAGTGGATGTTTCCTCCCCTATGAATTAATAAAGCTAATGTTTTGTTAATGGCTATATAACTACCAGCCCGATTTGTATTTGTCAATGGCTCTTATTATTTTCATAAGAGTTTGTTTACAGATACATCTTACTTTATATACTATTTTCTTATTGCGAACTGCAAATAACTTGTCTTTGTTTATTTGAATTGCCTTTGGGGCATGAATCCGGGTGTCGCCACGAGAAGGTTTGTTACGTTAGCAAATAAATTTTGCTGTAACATTCCGCAAATCTCAAAGGCCCAACGTACTTTTATAGTCATTTTCAAAATTTATTATGTAGTTTCGGTTCAATTCTATACTTCCACACTTTAGTAGTGTTGGTGCTTTATCACCTGATGGCGGTTTTATTTACTTTTGCCATAGTACAGTGATTGTTTCGAAATTATATCATTATAATAGCTTCGATTACTTCATAGGGTTCTTGGGAACAGTCCACTCTGATGAGGCTAACAAGCCGAAACCATTGGTCAGTGGATGTTTCCTCCCCTATGAATTAATAAAGCTAATGTTTTGTTAATGGCTATATAAGTACCAGCCCGATTTGTATTTGTCAATGGCTCTTATTATTTTCATAAGAGTTTGTTTACAGATACATCTTACTTTATATACTATTTTCTTATTGCGGACTGCAAATAACTTGTCTTTATATATATATATATATATATATATATATATATATGTATATATAATTATTGTATTTTTCTCGAACGAAAGTAGGTATAACTTTTAAATGTGATGTTATTTTGGGATGCACTTGTTCGAAAATAACATCACATTTAAAAGTTATATATATATATATATATATATATATATATATATTTATTGCTGTGTCAAGGGATGCACACCACTAATTAATGTTGTGACTTAGGTACAGCGATGGGAAATTAGAAATTATTATCGCACCTTTCTTTTTCGTTCTCTGCTTTGCCTGGCTAGCTCAACGGAAATTATACTGTGGAATTTACAAAATGAAATGAAACACAGCAATCTTAAAAAGCATCTATACATTCAAAAACATTTTTCTTTCATACAAAAGAATTTATAAAACAGTTTACAGTTTAAGTTCATACATAAACTTATTCTTAACGATTACTTATTTCCTAATAGTCCTTGTTAACCAAAACTCAAATATCTTTCTAACAGGTACAAAATCCTTTTTAACTGATGTGTGGATAATTTTTCTATCTCTTACTACCTCGCTCCTAAATATAGTTTGTCAATAATGATGGTCCACGAATAACCCACCAAAGGTCAAAATCTTTCATTTGCAATAAATTATCCGCTTCTTAAAGAAAGAAGATATTGCGAACTTAGTCTAAATTTAAATTACAAAATATTGCAATATTATCGATTAACAAACAAAGAAATCCAAATTTTTTACTTATTATCATTTGTTATAGAGTACTTACCCAAATCTTCTTTTTATTACCCTCAACAGTACTAAATTCTTCCTAGTTTTATTTTAAATTGACGTTCAAATCCCAGTTTACAATTCATTCATACTACTTTAATTCTCTATTTGACGTTAGTTTGCAAAACTGCATATTCTATTGTTAATTAATTAACTTTAGATTAGCTTTTGTATCTAAGAACGCCGAATCTCGTAAAACTAATTTAAAGCATTTAACTTCGCTTTAAATCTTACAAGACGAACGTCGAATGTTACGCATTCTTTGGTTTAAGGAAAGAATGTCGAATTGCGAATCTTACGTTATTTGGCTTTTAAAAAAGTTGAACGCGAATGAATCGTTCTAATCAAGCTACAGTTTTATATAAAAAATAATCTCCATACGTCACATTCGAGATTTTGTCGAATTTACCTAGAAAGTTAGTCACCGCTGATGTGAGAATTCACGTCGTCCTTGCGTTTTAACGTTTCAATTAGTGTCAAGTTTATGATTTTACTTTTTTCGTAAAACGCGCCGGTTATCTTTGTCTAATGCACGAGGTTAATGGTCGTGCCTCATTCTATTTTATTGAAATGAGTAAGGATATCAATTAATTCTTATCTATTTTTATTGCATTTTATGTTAGCGCGACTTCCTTGAATGAGGTGTTTATTTATAATTGGCTATTTAGTGGCTTTTGAAGTCATTTCTTAATAGAAATTGACTTATTTGTTTCTATTAATCGCGAAGGTTCTAGAGTTTAGGATCCATTCAAAACTTTTAAAATGTTACTTTGAACAAGAGTGAATATTTTATTTTTGATATTTATACACATCCGGAAAAATAATTAAAGCT
Source organism: Platerodrilus igneus (assembly GCA_036346225.1). Taxonomy (NCBI): domain Eukaryota; kingdom Metazoa; phylum Arthropoda; class Insecta; order Coleoptera; family Lycidae; genus Platerodrilus; species Platerodrilus igneus. The sequence continues at coordinate 14,646,831 of JARFIW010000791.1, forward strand.
TGCAATTGGTTTGCATCCTAAATAATTGTAGGTGCAATCTATCTCTCAGTTATGCAGTACGTATTTTTAAAATGCATTTCAAGGTATTTTTAACAAGAATGCATATTACACATAGAAATTATGCTTTTTATTAGCGCTTTCACAGCGAATGAAATGTATTCTAATGCTTCCTTATGCGCAGAAAATTAATTCATAAATAATTGAAGTTCGCAATTGCTTTCTCTGTTCTTTACAAATGCAATAAAATTGATATGGATTTTAAGCGGATGTATTAAATAGCGTTGTGTTTATATCTTAATAATTAAAACTTGTTATTACTAATTAATCATCACGATTGAAATACAATAATTCAAATTTTTTGGCTTCTAGGTATATATCCGTTTTATAATTTTTTTAGAGTCAGTCATAAATGTAATGAACGAAAATTTAATCACATGATTAATAAGGACTTAGTCTTTTAATAACAAAGAAGTGCGCTTGTATTATACAGTGTAGAACAATTAAATATCCTAAAATTTCAAATTTTTCCCGTTTCCGTCTCTGGTTGGGTTTATATTTGGGTTTCAATGACTTCTGGTTACCTCTTCATTATATAGATATATATATATATATATATAATACAATAAATATATATATATATATATATATATATATATATATATATATATATATATATAATATAATAAATAAATATATATATATAATATATATTTATATATATATATATATATATATATATATATATATATATATATATAATAATATATATAATTGCTACAGAAGTTGCATTTACTTTTGTAAACTGCGATTGAGGTTATGTATGCACTTGTAATAACGTGATGTAAGAGTTTGCATCTATGCTGCTCATGATTATATTTATTGGTCTTATAATTGCAAACATTGACTGTGGTCCCGCAATCGCAACAATTTGACATACATGGTATTAGTGCTTTTAAAGAGTCTTTTTTGGCATCTTCGTCTTCTTACCTGCAATGCTTTGACATGAAGAGGTGTTTTCTGATACTAGTGTAATTGTTATCTAATTTGCGTTGCTAATAAAAGGTCATTCACTGCTTACGATTATGATAAATTAATGTAATAATTAAAACATTACATAGTGGAGAGATATTTTGGTAATTTATAAGTTTACTAATTTACAAAAATAAATTGTGTTGTTATCTTTTGCCCATGTAGTAAGTATATTTGTAATTTAATCATTTCGCTATGGTTTTTGGTCTGGAGGTCGGTGTAAGAATTATAGTTTCTACAAATTCTCACAATAGGGAAATTCGAATGTCAGAGTAGTAAAACTCTTGTCTGCAGTTTAATTTTATCAACGACCCGAATTTGACGAGTTATTTCAATATTTCATCATGGGAACCGCTGAAATAGAAGCAGATGAAATTAGCTCTAAATCCAAGAGCTAACTATATGAAACGGACACAACAATCTTTATGTTGTAGGTTAGGTACGCTTACTGAAAACAATAAAAGACATTATGATAGCGATTTCTTAGTAATTCAGTGTATGAGTCATCTGACTTGTAGGTATACATGTTGTTTAAGTGTGTGTAAGGGGAAAGGGTTACTTATATGTATCAATAAGTTGTCATTATCGATAGTTAAAAGACATTTCAATTAGTTTATATAAAAAAAGAGGAAAATCTATGTACAAATAATTAATACAGCAATTTCTTACTGTTGGATAAATGTTAAGTTGCTTTCCTTTACCACATCTAAACAAATTAAACTTTTGTTAATTGTAAAGTATTGGGGGAATGCATTCACTTTGTATTGAACCTTTGAGCTAGCTTGTCGAAGACCATATGTTAAATGAATGTGTATATTGAAATTTTGTATATCATTTGTACATATTGCAGTATTGTTATTAATTTTGACAACAAAGAAAAGAAATTAAAGGATTATAAACGACATAAAATCAATCTTATGATTTTTATCGGTACATTCAGACCTGAGATTTATCACAGAACTCGTACTCTACCTAAGTTTAGTCTGGGCTATGTTGGTATGTTAGATGTGGGGGTGTTCTCACATATCACAGCAATATATATATATATATATATATATATATATATATATATATATATATATATATATATATATATATATTGCTGTGACACGGTCAGTTTTGGGGCGTTACTAGAAGGGGGCTGTAATACAGATACAGCAATTTGTTTAACTTGAAATTAATCATTTACTTTCCTTTTTAATTTTTACCTAACTAATTCAACGGAACTGAGAGAGTTTTTCAAAATGAAATCAAACACAGCAATATTACAAAGCATTTATACAGTAGTAAATATTCTCTCTCATACAAAAGCATTTAGAACATTTTGTTTCTTCCAATCATAAAATAATTTCTAAGAAGTATTGATTACAAACAAAAATTGTTGCTTACCATATTTTAAATTTACAGAATTAAACTTATTCTTTTAAGGGTGGTTTACCTGGTTATAATTATTTCCACGCTTGTAAGATTTGTTTTGGTCAGAAAAAATCCTTGACCAATAATCTGTTAAAAGGTCAGAGTATTTGGAACTTTGATCACAAATTCTCCTGGTAAAACCCTTTACAGAACATTATTATATGATTAACACTTATTATTATACCTTACATTAAATATAAATCAGTTAAAAATGAATCTAAAATTGATACTTGCAGAATCCACAAAAACGTTCCTCGTAATAAAATATCTTCTTATTTTTAATTGACGTCAAATCAGCTTACAAGGTTCTCCATATTAAATTCTCATTTCAAACAGCAATTACCCAAGTACATTTCTGGTTAAATCTTCCTCTCGATTATTTAATAAAATCTTTAAAATAGCGTTATTTTGAAGAACTTTCCCTCTTGTAATTGTTATTTTCATTTTTCGTTGTAAGTTAAGCTTAAAACATTGCTCCTTTATTCTTTGCAACCTCGCCACTATTAAATTACAATATGCTTACTGCATACTCAAATTATACTTCCGCATAGCAACCGCTTGCGCTTTAAAATAACATTTTAAATCTAATTTCAGAATCGAATGGCTTCGAATCTTATCAATGGATGAATTTATTTGATAAACGCTTCTTTATATACAAATTTATGTTTCCGGAAGCTTACTAGAAAAATGTGGAACAATATGATGCAAGGTTCTCGGAAAACCAATTAGCGTCTAAAATTGTGGCTACTTATTACCTAATTATCTGATTCCAGTAATCCGTGACGCTCTCTATATGTCCTTGTCTCACATATACTATTATTGTGGCGTCGCATACTAATGCTAAAATTATTAATTATTTTTAACAGTTATTCCCGGAAATGATGGGGCCGCTTCTAGGCATAAAATGTTTATTTATTAATGAGTTTATACGAGTTTGACGTATTTTTAAATACCGATGACTCATCCTTTTATGTTCTAGAAAATTCTCTATTTAAAATGAATTGCTGTTATACACGGGTTAACTAATTTAAACTTTAATTGATTTTTAAAGCAAAAGGGTTTTGAATATACGTTGATTGTAGTTTCTTAAACTAAAAACGTAGAGCTAGTATTCTTTTTTGTCATTTACAGCAAATCCAATGCATTTTTATCAAAAATGTTTTGATAATTAATAAGTAAAATAAATGGCTTTGTATTTATCTTAAAACGATCGATTTTTACGTTTGTATTTAATGCGTTTTACGGTATTTTACAATTAATGATTTTTACATATACGACTTACGTTACTTGCTATTTATTTACAGAATGCTTATATCATATAGGGTGATTATTTATACACGCGCACTTTGCGTTTTTGTATGGCACCATAATGAATAAAAGTACGCTTGTATTTTACAGGGTGTAATCACAAATTTACGGAAAATTCAATTTTTTCCGATTCTATTATATTTTGGTGAAATTTATTTTTAAAATTTGGGGTTAAATAACCTTTTGTAATCCCTTATCACACCAATATATATATATATATATATATATATATATATATTGTAGTGGTTTTAAAGGGGTAAATTTAGGTATGAAGAAGGCAATTTCAAGCATCCTGTATAGAGGAAACAACCATAATTTACGTGCAAAATTTACTTCATTTAGTTAATTAAAAGTAACAGGTATTACCATAATTTTACAAGTAGAGATTAAAATTTAATAGGCTCGTAAAGAAAATAAATTGTATAAGCCAATGGAAATTATTAATTAAGTTAATTGAGTTTAATTGAAAGGGTTATAACGTCTAATACGCATAAGATCATGAAAAATCGATAATTACAAGGCGAACCGCTTTACTAACAAACAAACACGTCGAATATATAAAATACCTTAAAACGCAAACTCCTAGAAATGTTATTTTAAAACGTTCGTTAATTAGGCACAGGTGCAGGTTTTGAAAGGTCAACTTCCCGTTATTTGTGTAGATAAAAGACAATGTTCGAGGTATATTGTGCAAACGGTAGGACGGTTCGCATGAACGCTAACCAAAAGTTTTCTTAAAGCGCAGAAGGGATGGGCAATCAATGATATGCTTCGGAATGAGACAGGCATAATAGAATTTCAATTCAAAACGCACGTATTCAGTCCACGTGAGTTAGATTGCACGCAGACAGTAATATCGATTTTCTACCACTCAAACAAGGTTAGAAGGAAACATATAATATGCATAAGAGAGGAATAGAGTTAACACATGCGGGGTTTCAAGACGTCACTGAAATATATCATTGGTCTAAATAGTTAGTTGTACAACAGACGAACACGGGAAAATTGAATGCGGGTTTTTCGAAAAATATCGTATCAAGGAGCTAAATTTCAAAGATTTTGAAAACGGTTACACCAAAATTTGCGGAAATGTTAGTTCAATTAAGTGTTTCGCGTTAGGAAGGTCTGGAGGGGTTACACTTAGAATCGTATAAATATGAGAGAAGAGTTATTAAGTTTCTCTTTGACTTCGCTTTTTGACTTCGCTCTTTGACTTCGTTAATTTGCATCGTTTACTACGTACAGAAATCTACTAACGAGCTTGTAAGTATTTAAAATTTATAAATTAAATAGTACAGTGTTAAATTGTTGGACTCATAGTTTGAAACGCGGAAACTGTCGAGTTTATTTTTTTCTGAGGTGCAACAGATATTTTAACAAGCTCGTAAAGTAAAGTAAAGTAACGTAAATTAAATTATGCAATAATGAAAAAGTGTAATATATTTGGATTTGGATTTGGATGGATCTTGAATGAATAGCCTGCAGCACAACTTAGATGGTGTTCATCTATAAATAACTGGAAGCGGCAAGCAGAGCGGAACCACGAGACCGAGGGTGCAGGAACTTAACTTCATCGTCAACGGAGTATGGATCTTCAAGAAATTCCAGGTAACGCATTAGAATTTGCTGTTTTTTATATAAACTATGAAAATTATTGTGATGTGTGAGAGTGAACTTTGATGGTATTTTGCATTGTTTTGCGTATTGAAAATAATACGTATAACTAACTTTGATTATGGTATTTGAATATAAATCTAGAGGTGTATATAAAGCTTATTTACATTCCTCATGAATTTAAAATTTTATTGTTAAGAGTACATAGTTTTTTTTGTGTTTGTAGTAAGAGTATGCAAAGTAAAAAGCATACATTAATAAAATAGACTGGGTTATCATGAGATCACCATACTCCAGAGTGTACTAATTAAAAGTAATTATAAATAATTAGAAAAAAAAAGGTATTATTTAGGGCCCATTTACTCCTGTTGCATTCAATGTGTTTGATATTTCAATTTAAAATCCTGGACTTTACAAAGATAGAATTTATTGAGGTGTAACTTGAGCACCGAAATGTAAATAATCTTGAATTATTATTTGTGAATAGTGGTAAATAAATATTGTATGATTGTTGTATTATTTTGTGGTTTTATTGAGAGTGTGCGTGAACGATAAAGAGTATGATAGTAAATCTAGGTATCCAAGAGGAGGCCCAACTGAGCTAGCCAGGGAGCTGTTGAAGTAATTAAGTTGATGGAAGCAGAATCTGGAAAAGAAATATTTTCTTTCGTGAAATTTTCGATTTTTGGGAAATTAATAAATTTTTGAATGTTTTTTTTACTCTGGCGAGGTCCTATAGAAGTTACACGGCAATATATATATATATATATATATATATATATATATATATATATATATATATATATACAAGGCCATAATACATCGTATATTAAAAATCTTACTTTATTAATTCAACAAAAAATTAATTTGTTAGATATTTATTTGTATAGGAACACTTGTGAAATGCCTTGTATATAAGATATTCTGTACATTTGAAGCATACACTGTAGTTATTAAAAGAATTGGTTATGATAAACCGAGCGGACAAGGAAGGGAGCAACGGAATCAGCGTAAGTAGACCGCACCGACTATTCGCAAAAAGGGAAGGAAGAGTGTCATGTTACCTAACCAATCGTAGAGTAGGGGGGAGCGTAGGAAAGAAAAACCTAAAGACCAATTCGCCCCGGAGGATTTTACACAAAAGTTCTAGCTGAAGTTTTTCATATTTTTTATCTCCGAATATTCACCTTAATGCTCAGGCTTTTTTATTTATACTATTTTGCGGTTGATTCAGTCTTCAATGCGGTGTCCCGTTAAAAAAGTTATAAAAACGTCATAACGCCTTCATTCGTTGTTATGAAATAAACGTAAACAAAACAATCATTTTCTTACTATAGTAATCCACAATTTTAAACGTTTTCCTTTACCTCATGTTCCGTTTGCTATTGTAGGATTGAAACTGCTTGGTAACACTGGTCATCAAGTCATACCTCACTAATAGCCGATTTTATGTATAGAACAGCAAACAAACACTTGCTTATGAAATTATTACTAAAATGTCGGTGTTAAATAAGATAATCAAACGATGGAGGAAAATACAATTTTTTTTAAAAGTGAACGACTACTTTTACTAAAATCCACGAACTCTCGCTCAACAAACTTCTAACAAGACCCATAAACGATATCTACTTCAAAGGTATGCATGTATAGATAAGGAACCAGAAAGCGTAAACATTTGGAGGCTACCAACAAACTTAACTGATCTGTATTTATTTCATTGTCAATTTGAAAACCTTCTGTAAAATACTTATCACGGCAATTGGCATTCGTTATTGAATTTAGGTCGATGTCGTTTTGGGCATTTTCTTCTTTGTACTTCAGAATGTACTTCACAAATCTGGTGCTAAAGTACTTTTATAGCTAGCAACACTGCACCATTACTCGATGTAGCGAAGTGTCTGTAGTTTAACGGTTAGTAAATCAATCTAACCCTATTGTTACATGCTCAATCTTGAACTATAAATTTACTTTGTAGTACTCAATTTAAATTTTACGAGACATAAATTTAGAGAAGAGAACAAAGTATCTAAAATAATGAATGTAAATTTATATTTCCGCAACATATTTTCACGTAAAAGCGTAGTGCTTTTATGAAAAGGATGTCACTTTTTATTACTTTTTCCTTTTTAGCTAATGCATTAAAAATGCGAATATTTCATAGATGGCATAATGTTACGAAGATGCACGTTGTAGAGTTTCATATATCAAGTGCAGGCTTTGCGTTATCAATTTCTTTATTAATTGATTGTTTGACTAAAGTACACCGTTAACTTTAATATCTTACCGGAATGTCGCACAAGGGAATAATTAATATAAACGTTGCAAGAAAAATAGTGTCTTCCTCTAGTTAAGAACTCGCCATGTGAATAATGTATAAGACGTTTAATAAGTATGATTTGTGTGTACGATTATCTAGGGTGTTCAACTTAAAAACCTCGTACTATTTACTATAGTCTATATTACAACAAATTACACAATAATTAAAGGTGTTTAAAATGACGTTATCTCCCTTCTATTCATTTATCAATTCGTTTCCCTGTCTAATTCCTAATTGACATCGGCAGTGTTTGCCTTCAATTCTTACAGGATGTGTGAATTGTTCCAATTGAAAGGTTTTTTTCCTTTTTACTAAACTATTGTGTAGTTTTCTTAATACACGCACCTCTAAATAGAGATGATAAACCTATAAACAACCAAAGGTATCAAAGTAATCCAAAGTGGCAGTTTGTAGAAAGGGAGTGAGAAAGTAGACTTAAACAGAAAAAACTTGAGATACAGTTCATGGAAAAACTTTGAACGGGTGTAGACTGATTCCAAAAAAAGGATGACGTTGCGTTATTATATACATGTATAAAGCACTGAAAACAGCAAAGCACACACAGATAGTCTTCCATTAACATAAAAGATTCCCACCAACACAACTTTTAGGTTCTAATTTAAAGCAGCTCTTTCTCTTACCGTAAATTGCACGACATCATCAGTAGTCACTCTTTGAAACACCTTAAAAAGAGCTTAAGACTGTACAAGAAGCCTTCTGAGTGTATGCTCCTCGTCATTTAGGCCAAAGTTGCCTGCCGTATACACCTATGTGTACTATGATGACAATGACCGTTTTCGTTGTCGTTTTAATTTGATCACACATTACCAAAACCGACATCTCAAAAAGAGTATTATGAGTTACAGACAATACAGAGAACAAACTTGTGTACACGTTCGTATTTGGCTACAAAATATTCTAAAAATTGAAAATAGCAGTTGGTGGCCAAGAAGTATTCATAACCTACGATTTAAATGTGCAAATTGGGCAAATATCAGTGTTTCAGTCAAAGGTGACTAAATTGTTAGTTGCGAATTCAATAAGTTTCCTTCCGCTTCCACTCAGAATCATCTGTATGGGGAGCCTTAACGCAGGAACTTATTAGCAGCCAACTCGGTCGCACTTTTACATCTTCAATCTCGATTGAGAACTGGTGTCCAAGTGATGAAAATAATTGCGGACCGCATTTTAGTTTTTGTAGTTTACTTTTCAAGGTATGTCGATACCTTTTTAATACTCTGAGTATATTTTTTTATATTGTACTTGATTTATCAAAATCATCTACCTTCCGTGTGAATGTTTATAATCGGCACTAACACAGGCGGACTTGAAAAATGCTGCAAATAACGGTTTATGACAAATAGACAATATATCTGGTGGATTATCAATCAACGATTACGAGAAGTGATCTCATGAGATAGATGTCACAAGTGAATAGTATCTGTCACATGTGAAATAGGTCACCTATCAAATAATCCATGACCCTAGTGACCCAAATTGCGAAGCGACCCAATTCCCACTGGCCCTATTGACCAACTTACCTTAATTGACCCACTGTCCCAAATTGAGACAAATCAACACATTGACACAAATTTGCCTAGCGACTCAAATTCACTTACAATGGTGCTCCTTCAATTACTAAAAAAAGTTTTATCGAGTACACATTGATTAAACAATTTGCAATCTAACACATTAAAAATATCGATAAGAGCAAAATTTAATATCAATTTTCCATATATATTTTCCAACAACAGACAACACTGAATTTAATAATCGCAGTTTTCCGTCTGAGTTGATACTGAAACATTCCTTCATTTCGTTTTGAGCATCCTTTTAGCTAATTATACTTAAGAAAGTACTCTTCTCAATTTAATATTTAAATTAATTTGCTTAATTTATTAATATAATTAAAATAACAGAAAATGTAGAATATAAATATATTTCGAATAGTGATTTTAGCATTAAGCGAGAACTTAGTCTTTGTATGATTACAAAGGGTTAGTTACCTATGCTTTAAAAAACTAAACGTATTTTGTAAATGTATAGTTTTTCATTACTTTACAAGCACTATATCAAATTGAGTTACTAAATTAATTTGAGTCACTATGTCAATTATGCCCAATTTGGGTCACGGGGTTAATCCGGACCAAGACACGCGATCTCTTAGCCCAGTGACTCACAAAAAATGTGGCCCTCTTGGACATAGTGACCCACTTGACCCATACGCAATTCATCTCTGGTATATGTTGTATTGATAACGATGACACCGATAACGATCTTACCGATACCAATCAAAACCTCATTAGCAATCAAAATTTTGAATTACAAATGCAATCAAATTGCGGGAACCCATCAAAAGTAATTTCAATTCCAAGACAAATTTTGACCTCAATCCTAACCTAAATATTACAAATACTTCCATTTCAGAAGTTATCTGCTTTTCTTTCGACGACGTTTTGGGAGTACCATTATGGAAATTAATAGAAACGCTACCCATGACATTTGCAAACACTACATTAAATTTTTTCAAGACTCCACCCTAAGGCCGACTTTTTTCCAGAAAATTTTGAATTTTGCCGAACCCTTGCTGTTCCAATCAAGATAGGGATCATTAACGTGCGTAGCAGCATTTTGATAAGTTGTTCGTACATGTAATTACTACACTACTGCTCAACAAGCACTAAAATGTTCAATTGGGAACACTCACAGCACACAAAACGAAATTATACAAAAAGATTATGTAATGATGCTGTATAACAAAATTAAAAAAAACAGAAATGAAAATGGAGACGGCATACTGGTTTGATAAACAATTAGCGCTTTCCATAATCATGACCTAAAAATATTGTAAAACCTAGGTGTATTTTAATCAAATAAAGCTATAATGTAGTGTAACAATTAATTTTGACGCCTATAAAAACATATATTGTTTAGTTATTTTATACGCTGCAACGTCTATTTGGACAAATAAATAATTTCGCAATACCAATGAATATTCAGAGATGTATCGTATAGCCCAATCACGAGTCGTAAAATATTTGAAAAAGATATTATAGACACACTCTTTAAACGATGGTTGCTTGAATAGTACAGTACTTCCGAAATGACAGTACTGACTTTTGTTCGTATTAATTTTGTATATTTAACGAATACATATTATTGACACTTTAATATGGTGTCTACAAGGGTAGTCCTCCTCGTTGAAACAGACTTCATAACGATGTTCTAAAAGTTTCTGGTCATGTTATTGAATAACGGAGTTGTCTCAGGGCTGCAGAAGATATATCTAACGGCATACCTTTAATTCATCGATGGTTTGTGGTGCCCGTATTGATAACTCATTTTACATGCCCCAAATGTAAATGTTGTAATGTATGGTCTGGAGAATGTGAAGGATAAGAAGTCAGTAAATCGTGATATGATTAACCGCTTGAATAATGTTCTTGAATAAAAGTTGACAATTGCATGCAGATATGGCAATATTCCGTCCTGCTAAAAATTGGTTTCGAAATGCCAAGTTACGTGCACACAGAATTACGTAGATCAGGTAAATCGATGTTAAAATTGTCTGTACCTCTGTTGATTAATGTGTGACTTGCCTACCATTCTCTTCGATAAAGTACGGACCAATGATTCCGTGTCCGGAAACAGCACACCAGACACTCACTTTTTCACTATGTAAAGAAACCTCTTGAACCTCATCGGGTCTGGCAAAGCCCAGAAATCGATTTGTGCGACGATTCACATAGCCTGACAAGTGAAAATGTGCTTCGTCTGAAAACCAAACATTTTCAAAAATTCAGGATTTTCATACTGTAACGCGAGAATTCTGGCGCAATATTCCACTCTACTGCGATAATCCGAGGATGTAGTTGTTGATGTACCTGAATCACATACGAAAATGTACCCAGCTCCATCAGGATTCTTTGAAAGGAAGTTCTTTTAAATCAAGTTGTAACGCTGTCCTTGCCTGGCTGACTTTCGGATTTTCTAAGATTTGCTCAAAACACGTTCATGGTTATTGTTGTTGTTAACTGTCCTGGGACGCCCCGAGTTTCCTTTTCGTTGGCACAATACACTACCTGTATTTCTAAACTTTTCAATAACCTTCAAAATTAGAGCATTACTTGGAGAACGTTTATTAAACCTTTGTGTGAATTGATCAGACACGTATAGCAAACTTGCACCATTATGTCGGCCGATTCCGTATGAACGAAAATAATGCTCTACCAGAAACACTTTCTCCTCTGTACTTAACACCATTTTTAACAATTAGGCCCTACTAATTACTTGTTTGAGGTTTACTTGACAGGTCCATACTAGCTAACTTGAGTGTGACAGCGCACGCATAAAACACCGCCAACTTAGTTTCAGTACTGTTTATTTCGGGCAATACTGTACTTCCGATGACAGACGACTTTTGTTCGTCGAGTTAATTTTGTTGAACGAATACCATTCGCTGTCGGCTTTTAGCTGCGATAACACGCAAAATGGGTGTTACAAGGGTTAGTACTCGCGATTTGAGAAACGTGGCAGTGCTTTAAAGTGATAAAAGTACTTGAGTTTTGTTTCTGCTAACGGTAAGCAAGCAAAATTAATTATTAAAGCAAATTAAATAATTTTATTGTAGCGCTCACAATACTAGTGGAAATTATTCGTTTATTTTATTATCTCATATTTGATAACTCACTTTTAATTTTCAAAAAGTTTAAAGATGTCAATTAATAGTCCACTTTGTTTTAAATGGGACATAAGGGCGTTACCTCAACTTCATGTCAGTCGTGCTCAAAAACGATTAAAGCGCGCTCATGATAATTGGCGTGCTGTTTCGAATAATAAGGCTACTATTATGACATGTACTAAGAATAATTTTTTCTGTAAAGTCGAATAGTCGGAATGGCTCAGAATCGTTAAAGATTTTAGCAAAGATTTCTGAGAAGCCTAAATCCGACACTTCGTTTGTTAAAAAAAAATTGAGAGATAACCGTCCATATGTCATGGTGAGATTATTTGATTTTGATATCACGGGTTTGTTGGATTTGGGATGCACTAGAAACGATAGTTGGATTGTTATAGATCCCGCTTACTGGAAAAATGTGTCGTATCGTTAACGCTCTGATAATTTGGTACGCTAGTTTGTACTGTCGTCATATCGTTTGAGGATTGCCCTTGTACATAGACACGTTTTTAATTTGATAGCAATCTTTTGTGATTTATATCGGCGTTGACACGCAACATAATTAGTTTTGTTTAGTCTAGGTGATACTTGTCGTCGTAGTTGGTCGCTCAGCAGTGCGTTAGTCTAGACGAGATGCGTGAAGAGTTGGTCGCTCAGCAGTGCGTAAGTCTAGACGAGACTCGAGGTGAGTGTGTTGCCCTAGCGACTATGCATCACTATTTTTGAAGTTAGTAGTGATATAAAGTTTTTGGGTAATTAGTCTAGGTGAGGCTCGTATAGGAGTCTGTTATTCTAGCAAGTTTATGCGTTTTGAAGCACATTGGTTTGTTTCGACAGTTTGATTAGAAGTGAAACGAGAGTGTACCAGAGTATGAATCTACTGTTAGCCATGATGATGGTTAGTTCTATTGAAAATTGGCTTTATGTGAAGTTCATAAGAAACTTTTAAGTTCGGTGTATCACTTAGTGAACATGGATGGATTGAAAGCCAAAAAGTGACATGTGATAAATCTTAAGCCCCTTTCCGCAGTAGATAAAGAAGATGTTGTTTCGATATAGAGAAGTTGTTATTTTCAATGTTGGAGTTAGAAGGAATAGTGTATCTACCCATAGTTTTGTTTAGTTTTTATTCCGTCTAGCTCTTTTTCTGTAAACGAAAGGAAGTTTCTCATTTCTTTGGTACAGGGATTTAGTAAGCCTCTTGTTTTGGTAAACTACCTGCTGGTTATTGAGATGCCATATACTGAGATGGCGTTGTGAGTTTTAGAATAGCTTTAATGAGCGCTTTAGAAAAAAAGCACTTCTGGTGCACGTGTGCGTTAGTAGAATAGCATTCTTTGTGTATGTACAGTCGGTATAGCAGAAAAGTATTTCTTGTGTATGCTTGTGTTAGCAGGAAAACATTTCTTGTTCATGTATAACGTGTTAGCAGAGAATTATTTTTGTATTAGTAGCGTGTTAACAGATGAAATATTTTGTTTGATTTTTAGAGGGTCGACTGTCTTAGCGTGGATGGTCGTGTTTTTTTGCAAACCAAGTGAAGGAACAGTGAAAAGTCCTTGTCGCATTTTAAACATTCCATTGAGCAGTACGTAAGTCTAGACGAGACTCAGGAAGAGGTGGTCGTTCAGCAGTGTGTGATTGATCGAGTGGAATGTAGTATAAGGATTTGGTCTAGTAATACTCGTTATGGAGTTAGTCACGAATAAAATTGAGTATGGTTAGTGAACCAATTGCTCACAGTTTAGCTAGTAGGTGCGAGTATGCGCAAATAGTGCTAAAAATGCGATGGGCTCGCATTTGGAGTGAGCTTAGAGTGTTTTTAGAGGATTAATATAATAGTAGTTATGGTAGGCAATAGGTGCTTACATTTGGTGGAGTAATAGTGTTACAAAGTTGCTCGCTATTTTTTGTGGTTCAATTATTTTATTAGCTGCTTTTGATAAAAGGCTTTAGTTATCTCTTTTAATTGAGTTGTGATTTCAATCTAAAGCTTGTGCATAGTTATGAAATTTATATATTTTATCTTGGTATTTTCTTTAGTATTAGTGTTGAGGTCTTCTGGGTTGATAGTTCTAGGTCAGTGGAGGTTTTGAGTAATTACCCTGAAGCATTTTGTTTTAGTTAAGATTGTACAGTAGAGACCTATGTAAAAAAATCTTGTTCATCAAGTAAAAGATTTTTTTTTGGAAAGAGGCAGTGTAATCATTTTTTTGACGCCTATAAAAACATATATTGTTTAGTTATTGTATACACTGCAACATCTATTTGGACAAATAATTAATTTCGCAATACTAATGAGTATTCAGAGATGTATCGTATTGCCCAATCACGAGTCGTATAATATTTAAAAAAGATATTATAGACATACTCTTAAAACGATGGTTGTTTGAATAGTACCTCCGATGACAGCCAACTTTTGTTAGACGAGTTAATTTTGTTGAATGAGTACCATTCGCTGTCTGCCTTTAGCTGCGATAAGACGAAAAATGGGTTTTAGAAGCGTCCGAGCCAGCGATTTGAGGATAGCCAAAAACGTGGCAATGCGCTAAAGTGCTAAAAGCATTTGAGTTTCGTTTCTGCAAAAGGTAAGTGAGCAAAATTAATTATTAAAGTAAATTAAATAACTTTATTGTAGCGCTCACATTACTAGTTGAAATTATTTGTTTATTATATTATCTCGTATTTGATAACTCACTTTTAATTTGCAAGAAATTTAATTATGTCAATTAATAGTCCACTTTATATCTTGATTGAATAATACATTTTTTATGGATAAATTTACTTAAGTTGGTTTATGTCGACGAATCACATTGCCAATTGATGAAAATGTAGTTTGGTTTAATGGCTCTCTCCAATAGCTTTCCTAAACTTTCATTCATCAAGAAATTATAGATAGAAGCTTAACTTTAAATTTAGAAGGTGTTACGTAGCTTTATTTGAAAGAAATTACATGTAAGGTTATTTGCACTTTTGTGGTAGGCTGAAATGGAAAATCAGGTGACGTAAGTTGTTTGTTCACCAGTCGAAAGCTGGAACATCTGGTAACATCAACCTATTGTTTGTAACGACCAGTAAAGTAAGCGATTATCTTAAAGATTTGACCTGTCAACAGCTGTTTTCAAGTAATTTGCCTACGAAACAAATGCTGGAATTTAAAATGCTAACCTTTGGATTTAAAGTTGAATTACGAAAATTGAGAAATTTTTTACGGTTTGAATGTCACAACATTATCTAAATTATTGCTTGTATATAAACTTACTACGTTATTTCTCAGAATAATTAATTTAATTAACTAAATTTAACAAAGGGCATGTTTATTTGAGCCAAATACTACTAAAAATTAATCATCGAGATTATCTTTATTTTGCATTGATTTCATAATAAATAATTATAAACCAAAGTAAACAGATCTGTACATTTTGGGTGAAAACTTTGAGGTTATGTTTCAGTCATTATTCACATTAATAAATATTTTTACATTTACGTACTGAAATTTATAGGATTAGATCACATCATTACTATGCATCTTTGTATATGAATTTTAGAACAAAAAGGTAAATTCAATTAAAGAATAATCATTTAAATTAGTAAATAAATTGCTTTATTTTGGACAAGTGCGTCCAAATCTAAAGAAAATAAGCTAAAAGGGTATAGATCTTCTTCTATAAAAAGTAAGGTTGTTGACAGTGACTCAGTTATGAAGTACTGATACAGCGCTCTTAAGAAACGTGATATTTAAATTTCCTTTTTAATATTTATGTTTAAATTTTAGAAGTTAATAGTAACTTTTTTTTTCTTTACTGTTTAAGGTAGCAAAAGTGCACCTCTTGCGTCCTTTATTTATTCTAATAACATTATTATCTTTGTGATCCTGCGTTCTTGCAATAAAAGCTATATTCAACGCTGAGGATTTCCAAGTTCTCCTTTAGGGAACGCCTGGTTTTATAAACTTAAGACTTGATGGCGCCCCCTGCACCCCTTAGTTAATTAAGTAATAAGTCAATCACAAAAATTTTGGTGTGATAAGGCCCACGGTCATTCCTCATAAGCTCTACCCGAGGAATAGACCCCTAGCTTAATCGGAAGACTGTCGATTCCCCTTCACTATAAATGCTGAAATCGTTTTAGTGTGCGCAAACTTATGCTTGAGCACCACAGAGTAGCCATTATGCTTTTATGGAAAAATCCGTTGTGAATGAAGTATAATTATTTACAGATATCTCAATTCCAACAAGGATGTATTGATTATTCAGTATCCAGGAAGACTGGTATTCTCATCTAGTACTAGAAATTAAAAACAATAGAACTCTAGCGGAAAAAAATTCTGCACGCGCAGTTCAAATAGCTCATGAAACGTACAAAAGGAACAGGGAAATAGAACAACATGTCCTTGTTTGTTACAAAAACATTGCTTCAAATGGATTTTAAATTTCTAATAAAGTAATAAAGAAAAAACCACGTATTGCCCCACATGTGCTGATAAATCACTTTGCTACGTACCTAGACGTAGTCGGAAGAAAAGTAGATACCAGGCTAACTACTAGACGCGGAGAGTGGGTGGATTCGCCTACATACCAAGAAAACAAAAAAATACCGTACATCGCCCACGATTATCTATTAACACATAACAATAAATAAAGGATTCTATACAAAAAAGCAAAAGGAAAATAAATTAAGCGTTGCTATTTTACAGCCAACAATTATATTCTACGGACAATTTTGTAATTTAGCTACAAAGTGCACATCTCGTATTTACACAAAATTAAATTAATTAGTATCGAATAAAAATTGTGAGAGCTTCATCAAGTGTTTTTAAATTTTTACCTAATAATTTTTGTAAAGTAACTAATTAATAAAGCGAATAAACATGTGCGTCCTTTTGTTACGAATCTTTAAAAATAGTACATCGCACCTGTTGAACGATAGTATTGGATCGCAGCAACAAATAATAGTTCTACAATGTGACGCTCTTGTCACGAAACTACACCAACCGTTGATATGGAATATGCCCTTGACGCACACAAAAGAAAACAAGTTGCATACCTGTAGGTATCCTGATACTTAGTTCGCAAGCCGTAGGTGTTGAGTCAGTATAGAAACGCCATGGTCGTCAGCATATATTTACTCTGTTACCATAATTGCATCAGCAGTCTACGGACAAAAGTAGTCGTTCTACATAAAAAAAAGTTGTTTTACATAACGAAAGAACCCATTTGGCATCCAGCTAAAAAGAAGCTAAGAAGAGCATCCGATTAGAATAAGTAGGCGCGGGGAAAACTCACTGAATACGCGCAGGACATCTCCTAGTTGTTGAATAAAACTACATGCGTCGCTTTTTGAAATACGGTAATGAATAAAATGTAGAAGACCCTTCGACACACACACTGCAGAATCAAACTCAACAATGGTTCAAACAACACGAATTCAAACTGCCAATACCTAGCTTAGTGAAGCGCGTTATAACTGGAAAACCCGGGTTTATATCGGAGCGTGCGCGACCTTATCTCAACAAGTCGTTACCTTAAAACAATAGAGAAAACCATTATACGGCAATCGTAAGATATACCAACATAGCGGGTACCTAAAAACAGGATATAACTATTTACTTTCTAGAATAAATTTTCGTTGTAAAAGCACAAAGGAGTTTGTGTTGAGGAGTTTATTCGGGAGCGTGTTTATTATGAATTAGGTTGAAGGATTTAACAGATTTATGGCTTATGAAGTAACAAGTAAACTATATAGGGGGTTGTTGAAGAATTTAAGAATTGAAACGGAATTTATTCGAACGAGTAATGAATTAACAAGAAGAAAATTTTAAAAACAAAATTCGAACGTAACAACTTATTTACATTAAATGTTTCTTTACAGATACACTGCCATCAACCAAACAATAGACCCGGAAAGTATGCAAGTGAGTTATCACGGTAACATATGTAACCAATCAAAAAATCGAATTGCTCTGTTGTACTTTCTGCGCACAAAACTTTAATTAACATACAAATTGACAGTGGTGGCTGCGTTCAACTCCTCTATCTATCTCACTGTTTAGGGAGTCGAATCATTTAAACTTTAAATGTAAAAACCTAATACAAAGTACCTAAATAAAAAGCGTTTGCGATATATATATATATATATATATATATATATATATATATATTATTTATTACACAAGGTAAGTTGATAAATGCTAACGTATTGCAATTAATAAGATGAAACAATAACTTAGACTTTTTAAGCAAAGCCCAAATGATCATTTCAAATCGAGCTAGCAATTGAAAGAAGGAAAATATAAAGTCTTGAACAGGAGTTAAACCTGCATCTCAGTTTTGCCGGAACTGCTCGTTTACCAATTACGCCACCGAGACCGATGACTCTTTCAATTACTAGCTCGATTTGAAATGATCATTTAGGCTTTGCTTAAAAAGTCTAAGTTATTATTTCATTTTATTAATTGCAATACGTTAGTATTTATCAACTTACCTTGTGTAATAAACTACTTATAATATTTATATATTAGTACTTGGCTTATAGCCGTGATTTTGAGCGTTGCTTTCTGTCTATATCTGACATAAGTCAAAAACTTGACAATGTCAGATATGATTGACAAAAGTGCTAAACGTAATTGATAGTTAGGTTTATATTTGGTACTGTACACGATTTAGATTTGTAAATTTCCCAATTATAGTCATCGGTCTCGGTGGCATAATTGGTAAACGTGCAGTTCCGGCAAAACTGAGATGCAGGTTCAAATCCTGTTCAAGACCTTATATTTTCCTTTTTCAATTACTAGCTCGATTTGAAATGATCATACTTGTTGGAACGAAAATTATCAAAACGCGATTACGCGTACCAATCGATATCTGCTAATTCGTCATTCACTTATCGATCATCCCTAAATGTACATCGTGTTATTTAGCTTTCTGATTGTTTAATTGTATACACTTTCACGATTTTTCCATTATTCTTCCATTTTATTCAACTTTGTTAACAATTTATATCTAAACTATATATTCTCTTCTTTGTTAAAGCTTTGTATCAAAATTTTATATTGTGAAGTTGATACAAGTTTTACATAACCCCATGTTACTGGAAATTATAATCAATTTAGGTTGACTTTTAACCGATTCTTGTCTTTATTTCAACTATAGTTCAACAGATAAAAAGTCATGTTTTGATTATTTCATAAACAGACTGCAACTAGCGTTCTCTAGAGCAATACTTCAAATTCGTAATTCTCAAGCCAAAAGACATAAAAGTGTAGATTTTCGAATTGATCAGTTCAAGGCTTTTAAAATTTTTTAGTAACTCCTGAATAAACTTTCCAACTTAGAATACACTGTAACTCTTAAACCAGCTATATTGGTATAATGCATTTTGGACTAAATTTTAATATTTTGATGTCTAGTATCATTACTATAGACATTGCATTTTTTAATGAATCACGCTGTATACGTGAATTGAAGTACGTTGATAGCCTACGTATGATATTAATTCTTGTATGTTTTATATAAAGAATAAAATAAATACATCTGTTATATGGTGAAAATCCATTATAAAGTACTACAAACGATATTTACAAACAAGTAAATATTTATGGTGAAAGTATATCCACGTAAGTGACGTTTGTATTAGTAGTTTTACATAAATACCCATGCGGTTAAAAATAATGTTTTTATTATGCATAACCGTCTACAGTTTAATTTTTATTTCTAAAATTACTTTTTGTTTCAGAATCTCAAGAATCAAATTATGACTACAAATCTGTGGGTGGAGCAGGTACGTAAATGATACTTTACATATTATGCAAATTTTAAAAGATTTGGTAATACACCTCTATCTATCTCCGCTAAAAATATCAATTTACAAAGACATTTTTGACGTTATGCAATCTCAAATTTTTACAACTCAGTTACATTACATCACTACTGATGTAATGAATTTTTATCTAACTCCGTTACGAAATGTCAAATTTTTTATAATTGTCAGTCCATTACATCACTAGTGATGTAATATAATGTTACGTAACCTAAAACTTAAGCATCTATTTAGGTAACCATGGATATTTACATAAAAATCAATCAATCTATAGCAACTCTAATTACATATCCCCCAAATCAATATATGTATAATAAAATAAAAATTATTAAGAAACTTAAGTTAGATGCAACATTGTAAACCAAGGATAAATAAAAAAAAAAGTTAATGAAAGTTCACAGGCAAGTTGTAAGAATGGATGTGAATACAATGTATTCCAGACGTAACTAATACTGCAGGTGCAGGTCATAGACGGTTGTAATACCGCAATTATTAGAATTAAGACTGTTACTTTGTACTGTATAAATTAATAAAGAAATAAGCAGCCATGAGCTATGTAGTTCTCACAGAAATGTGAGGGGCAGGGACAACATACATTCCCGGGAGCCCCAAGAAAGTTAGTCAATCTTGAACCGCACAACTTTTGCATTGTTGGTTGTTCAGGCTACTTGCCCTAATTTAAATCTATTTAACAGTAATTTCGACTTAGAGTAATTTTATACAGTTTGTTAAAATTCCACTTGTAATTTCTGATTAAATAAAAATTGTTACAGGAGTTTTTAGAAGAAGACTTTTTAAAAAGGAAGTTCACAAAGCCCAAAACTTAACTCGCTCAGATAAAGAGATGAAGCTGAATTTTCTACATTTGGAGCCGCACAATTCTTTTGTTATATTTTATATAGCGGGGTTATATAAAATATTGCACTCAACACGTCATGAAATCCTAATTTGATTTGACTCATGTAATTTCCAAAACTCGTTTACTGCATTCGCTCCGTTTTAGCAAATATTACATTCGTCAAATAAAATTAATCTTTTCATAACTGGTTACGTAAAGATCTATCACGTAACTGAATCTTTAAACCTCTATTTAGTTATACAGCTTAAAGAGTAAGAAGCAAAAAACATTAACAACAGAATTATTACAAATGCAGTTACTAAAACTCGGTCCCAAATTTAAGAAGAAATTTATTTTTATTCTCGAAATAGTTTCCTTGAAATATACACCATCTTCTAACATGAGCGTTCAAAATTTATTCTCCAGAAAAAAATAGTTCTCATTGTTTTACCAATACGGTATATGCAAATCTTTTTCTATTGGCCAAAGAATTTTCTACGTATTCTTCTGTAGCAGTGATGGATTTTAAACGTCGGCAGCAGTGCTTAATCTCTAAAATTTTAGGTGTCACAACACATATCGCATACCCACACATTTTACCTCCTTTTTAACCATACAACCCTCCCCTTCTCTTCAAAAAAGTCAAAAGTTCAAATTTTTTAAACTGTGATACAAGATACAATGAAAAATTATTTTTTACGAAGTACTTTTCTAAAAAAACATATACATGACATTTTTACACTTTTTATTTACTTAGGGTAACCGTACTGTTCAACCACAACTCTAAATTGTCTTCTACTTATATTTATTGAGGTAAAATTTAGGTCCCATGTGCGAGTGGTGCCACGCACGTTGAGAATCTCTGCCTTGGTTGGAACAGCAAGGATTCGGAAAAATTCAAAATTTCTAAGTAGAAAAGACGCGCCTCCTGGCCAATGTAGTACCTCCGGCTGGAACATCGGAAAATCAATTGTAGTACCTTAACATTCAATTCCCTTGACCGATGTTCTAGCAGGTTAAGCCTTTCGGTATGGTTGGTGTGGCAAGTGGGTCCCTGTTATGCCAGGTATACTAAAAGAATAGTGCGGTGAAAAGAAATCGTATAAAAGTCGTCGTTAAAGGGTTTAGTCGAGAATGCGTTTGCCTGAGCATCGAGGTGATTTGCGGAAGCCGTTGAAAATGAAATGGGTCATTGAGAGCCTCATTGTTATTATTTCAAAACTACGTATATCAATAAGTATTTGTTGATTATTCCAATAATATTGACATGTGAACCAGCAATCTTTTGGGTGTTTAATTCTCTCCCATAATATTAGCTATAAAAATAAGCGAGTCTAAAGGTTAAAAGTGCATCGAATAATAAGCATTTTGCATTTTATTCTTATCAAATTGATTGACGATTGTCTGAAGAATCCGGTAAATTCATAAATAAATCGATCCACGCTCTACTACGTCTGACAGCTCTCGTCGACTTTCTCGTCGACAATCAAGTCGTTTTTGTATTAACCTTGCTACGTACCTAGACGTAGCCGGAAGAAAAGTATATAACAGGCTAACTACCAACCGCGGAGAAGGGGGGGGAGGATTTGCCTACAAACCAAAGAAACAAAAAAAACACGTCGGCCACAATTATCTATTAACAAATAAAAATAAATAAAGAGTTCTGTACAAACAAGCAAAAGCAATTAATTAAGCGTTACTATTTCAAAGCAAATAATCATGTGATATGAACAGCGCATCTCAAATTTTACACAAAATAAAATTAATCAGTAGTCAATAAACATGTGAGAGCTTTTATCAAACGTTTCTAGAATTGCACCCAATACTTTTTGCAAAACAAACCAATCAGCAGGAAAGAATTAACGTGTGAGAGCTTTTGTCAAACATTCTTAACAATGGTACATCACACCTGTAGAGCGATGATATCGATTCGCAGCAACAAACAATAGACCTATAGTGTCAGGTTTCTTATCACGTAACTATACCAAATGCTGATACGGAAAATGCCATTGATATACACAAAAGAAAACAGGTTGTATACCTGTACGTGTCTAAATACTTAGCTTGCAACTCGTCGGGCGTGAGTCAGCACAGCAACGGCACGGTCGTCGGGATATATTAACTCTGTTACCATAACGACACTAGCGGTCTACGGACAAAAGCAGTTGGTCTACATTGAAAAGCAGTTGGACTACGTCAACGAACAGTTGGGTCTACATAAAGAAAGAACCAATTCGGCCTCCAGTTAAAAGCAATACACGAAAGATACCTCCTACTGTTTGAAAGAAAAAAGTGCATTGCTTTTGAAGTACTGTGACGAATGATGTAGAAATTATTTCGACGCACAAGCTGCAGATTTAAATTCAAAAATGGTTCAAATAACACAAATTTGAAGTGCAAAATCCTCGCGTTGTCGAAGCGCGATTAAAACTGGAAAACACGTTTTTATCGGATAGTGCGCGACCTTATTTCAACAAGTCTTTACATTGGAAAAATAGAGAAAACTATTATACGCGGTTGTAATGTATAACAAACTCATGGATACCTAAAACAGGATATAAATTATTTAATTACAGCATAAACTTTACGTTTCGAAATAAATAAGTTCAAAATGAAAATTTGTAGAAAGCGTACTTATGGTAAACAGGATGTTGTTGAAGAATTTAAGAATTGAAACGGAATCGATTTAACCAAATTATAGTAAAGCGGGCTTATGAATTAACAAGTAAAAAAAAAGGGGTAATTAATTTATGCTGAAAATAAACTTAACAAATACCTCCCTATCAAAATTAAGAGGTCAGGGTAAGGAAGCCAAAATCTGGGAAGGAGCAGGACCCAAAAAATAACCCCAAACAAAACGAAGAAGAAAAAGAAAATTCGCTTCAAAACTAAAACAAAACTCGTTACGAAAACAAAAGAAACAAAAAAAACACCCAATGAAACACAAAAAAAACTCTTATCTAGCTTGTAGACCAATCGAGGTAACAATAAAACTCCAAACAAAAAAAACCCAAAAGCAAAAAAAAAATTAACCTGCCAAGAAACATTTTTGTGATCGTTGTCTCCAATACTTTACTACAGAGGAAAAAATAATAAAGCATATTGATGATTGTAAAATGAAACGATTGGGTGTACCTCGGTTGCCTACAGAAGAAATGAAATCCCCCGTTTTAGAAATTTTAGAAACAAGGTTAAAGTTCCATTCGTTATATATGCAGATTTAAAGTATCTTTTGAAGCTTACAGGAGACACTAAAAAGTTCCAAGAACATATACCGTGTAGTGTATGTTAAATGTGAGTACGATAACTCATATCGTGGTGAAGACTGCATAAATTGGTTTTCAAAAGAACTGCAACAGTTTGCAGATGATGTTGAAATCGTTTTTGTTTCCATATGATATGTCTGCGTTAACACTACAACAGGAAACTGCTTTCATAGCTGCAACACACTGCTATATCTGTGATAAACCGTTTAATGTCGGAGACATAAAGGTTCGTGATCCATTTTATACCAACTGACAACTATAGAGGACTAGCACATTCGGGTTGTAATATAAATCATCAGGACTCTCGAACAATCCCCATCGTTTTCCACAACTTTAGCGGTTATGATAGTCATTTTGTCATCAAAGATATTGCTATTACTTTAGATGGCCGTGTAGATGTGCTACCAGTAACGAAAGAAAAATAAATATCATTCACAAAATATTCCAGAAAACCTAGTCAATTTTCGATTCATTGATAGTTTCCGCTTCATGAGCTCCTTCTTAGACACATTTGCCTCATATCTGACTGAATATCCACTGTTAAAAAGCAGATGCTCACATTTAAACGATTAACAGTTTCTATTACTGACTCGAAAAGTGTCTATCCATACGATTTCATTGATTCTTTTGCAAAGTTTAACAATATCTGCTTACCTAGTCAGCAGCAATTTTATAATACATTAGAAGATAAGTCAATCTTTAATAAACAGTATGCGTATGCTCAAAGAGTATGTACAACATTTAATATTTAAAACTTGGGTTAATATTCAGATTTATACTTAGAAACTGACGTATTGTTGTTAGCTGAAGTTTTTGAACAATTTCGTTTAAGTTGCCATTCCACTTACGGACTAGATCCTGTCCACCACTATACACTGCCTGGATATACTTGGGACGCGATGATGAAGCATACAGGCCAGGAACTGGAACTACAAACTGATGTTGTTCAATTCTAGTTCATCGAGAAGAGTATACAAGGAGGTCTTAGTCAAATGTGTTCGGAACGACATGCTTCTGCTAACAATAAATATCTACCCACTTATGATTCATCCAAACCTGATGAATATCTAATGTATGTATGGGTGAGCTATGAGTCAACCGCTTCCGTATGGTGACTTTGAATGGGCGTCCACTGATCTCGATGTAGCTTTAATTTCGGATGATGCTCCAGAAGGTTATATCTTGGAGGTTGATTTGAAGTATCCCGAACATATCCATAACCTACATAAATATATTCCTTTTTGTCCAGAGCACATTCACCCGAAAACTGGTGAACCACCCGTGGAGAGAACTGAAAATAGTAAATTAATGGCTACGTTGAATTCTAAATGCAAATATGTGATCCACTACATTAATCTGAAGCAGGTGTTGTTAAATGGACTCGAATTAGAAGCCATTCATAGAGTCCTTAAATTTAAGCAGAGTTGTTGGTTAAAGTGCTACATTGATCTGAATACTGAGCTTCGGAAACGTGCAAAGAGTGAATTCGAAAAAAAATTGTTCAAGTTAATGAACAATGCTGTTTTTGGAAAAACAATGAAGAACAAGCGAAAACACTGTAATGTTAAACTTGTTCAAAATTGGGACGGTAAGTACGGTGCCGAAGTTCGTATATCCAATTCCCTTTACAAAAATCTAACGATATTTGATGAAAACCTTGTACTGGTTGTATTACACAAATCAGAAATCTGTTTTAATAAACCGATATACGTGGGCATGTGTGTCTTGGATTTATCTTACAATCTATGACTTCCATTATAAATATTTGAGTTCAAGTTTTGGAAACGGTTGTAGTGTTTTATATACTGACACGGATAGCCTTCTATAAATTAATAAACCACGATCCTTATGAGGCTATGAGGCGGGACTGTCACCAATATTTTGATACTTCGGACTATCAGCAGGACAAAATCTACAAAATTCCTCTAGTGAATAATAAAGTACTGGGATTGATGAAAGACGAGAACAATGGACGGATTATGACCAACTTTATTGGTTTGAAATCCAAAATGTATTCCACAAAGGTTTTTAAAACAACGGAAGAGGAAGAACCTGAACGCTTGCGTATTGAAGAAGATACTTCTATACCGCCAACAGCTCTCTCTAATTTCGGTGTAACTAAAAAAGTCAAGGGAATTAAAAAATCAGTCATTAAAAATCATAGCATTAAGTTCACACGACCATAAAAGATATTTGATTCCGGGATCATGCAACACATTACCCAAAGGTCATTAGTCCATAAATAACATGGAAATTGAAAAACCAGTATAAATTATATTGAATTATTCTAATATATGCATGTTGAATGTAAGTGTAAATATGTTCATGTAGTAAATAATGGTAAATAAATAAATAAAATGTTAATTTATATCTAATAAGTGTAAAGTTATGTATTATATATTAATTGAATTGGTACCTCCAATTCTATTGTAAATGTACTGTTATTTGATAATGTAGTATTTAAGTATGTTACTCTAACAAGTGCTAACTTACGTATAAGCAGCCAATATATGTTTAATGTATGTTAATTGGGATAAACCGATACAATGTATGTAATATTAAAAATATGTATATAAAATCAATGTATGTAAGTGCAATGTGTAATACAACATTTTTATAAACCTCTATTTTCACTTGAAGGGTGGGGGAGGGGGAGGGGCAGAGCATGAAGCGGTAAATTGTGGATCGGACTGCGGCAGAATCCTAATATAAAATGGTTAAGCAAAAGTTACAGGAACCTTGAATGTAGAATCGCACAGGGTGAATGACCTTTGTATCTGACAACAATGACCAGAACGGACCTTAAAATTTCCCATGTTAAATCCCATAAGAAAACCTGTTTTTTGCGCTCGTACGAAGGTAACTTATCTACTTCCGTGAATGCGTTCATGTTAATTTCAACCATATATGCGAAGAGATTTGCGTTACTGCTAATTTAAATATCTAAACGTACCTCAACCGTACCGTCTAATCTGGTATGGAAAGTCTAGGAAAGAACAGGGAATTGGCAATCTCCACTCCTTTCTACACCTTAATTACTTTAAAACCGCCGATGCTCAGTAAAATTATAAACTGTCAACTCTACACTAATAAATACGTTCCGAATACATTACGTTAACTAAAATAACGTGATAGCGTTATAATAGCTATACGTCTATAGCATACGATTGCGTACATACCTATTCATCCTACTCAATTTTTAATTTAATAACTCGAGTTATTTTTTGAGTTTTTGGAAATTTTAAGTGCTGCTGATCTTCTTCCTTTTTTTCTAATATTAATAATATATGTATATTTACAAAAGCTTTAGCTTAATTTTTTTTAGTTGATATTTACCTGTATAAGGAATCTCAAATTTTTTTGTGTACCCCAATTCATTCGTCAGAGAACGTCAAATTTACCGCGACAAGGGGCTGCTTTGATCTAAAGGGGGGCCGATTGACACTTAGTGATTGCAAGAAGGCTTAATGGACGCCCTAAGAAGTAATACGATGTTGAATTCAATATACGCAGTAATTTAGAGTAATATGATACCGTCCTAAGTCTAGCATGAATATTTCGAATCTACGACAAAAGTTTCCATTATATACTTATTCTAAGTTCAGCATGACTATTTCGAATCTACGGCAAAAGCTACCATTAGAAGCTTGTTGACCGGAGTGGGTAATTGATGCGTACCCCTAACTGAGTTATATTTAACTTTTAGTTCTGAACTACTATATCAAATATTTGTTTTCAGCATCCAGAGACATAGTAATATTTTGTGTACTAAACAATATAAACTGTTTAACCGTTAAGTTTTAAGTACTTACTACAATTTTATCATTACGTTAAAAGCATTTTGTTGTACAAACATCTTGTGTAGCCTTTCGTAACTCCTAGAAACGTTTTTGGGCTTTTATTACTCGTAGCCACAGTTATTGCTGCAGTTTTTCAAACTGTCATACGCTCTATCGTTTTTTTTATACAGCACTATAGTTGAAAGCGTTCTATAAGTTTTTTGGGTGATGCCATATGTTATCGTTGTGTTTATCGTGTGTTCATTCGGCAAATGTCAATTTTGGTTTAACGACGCTGCCCACTTTATAGGAGTTTGAATATAAGTCGTAATTTTTATACTCGATTCCTTATTAAATCTTACTTCTACTATACGTCTTGAGTAGCTTCAGAAAAATCACAAGCGGCAGTAAATAGAGGTTAATTTTATAAATGTCTCTAAATAATAGCTGATCACTTTATTACTTACGTAAATTGGTCCTAAAAAGAGCCATAAAATATGTTTGCTTTCCACAAGTAAAGCGTAAAAGAATTAATCGGGTGGGCGCTTTGTTTATCATATTTGGGACTAGCCAAAATTTCTTATATGATTTTAATTATTGACATCATAGTCAGTCTTAAATCAATCATACCTGTTAATTCAAGAAGCCCGACTTAACGAATGAGATTCCATTCCTTGTCCGCTAGCAGCGGTTGCCACCTTCAATTCTAGAAAGAATAAAGTCACAGTAAGTGCCGACTTTACAGTGATTCCAATAAAAGGAATAGACAACAGTACATTCTATAGTAACGTAAATATGGTATCGAGCAATCACGGACATACACAATCGATGAGGTCAACGATCAATTTAATATCTGCTGTCGTATCAACAGCAACTAACTATCCTCATACTTGCGTGTCTGGTTCTAGTTTGGCTAGCTTAACGCCACGCACTTGACTCCTACCTTGAAAAACCAAGCAAGGTCTAAGACCTCAGAAAGCCAAGGTCAGACGCATAAACTCAAGACTGACTACCAACCTAACGCTCCAAGTTACTACTTGTCAAATGACAGTTACAAATATACATACTTTAGTACCAGGCGTAATTATAAAGAGGGCGCAACGCTACACAGATATGTAAAATAAGTTTAAATAGCAAACTTTTATTGGTATATATATTTACAATAAATAGAGTTGCTTACGGCATTCTTGCATTCCAATAACGTTTCTCTAATCGTAATCTCAGGATCTTCGTCGCCTCTTTATTCACAAATTGACAGCGAAGTGCGTAGAACTAACATACAGAATTAAAAATACTAAATACTTAACGCTAGTAACGTTTCGGGCCTTGGGAGCGATCTTTTTAAAAACTTGTTCCAAAAACTTCGTAACAAAATTTATTTATTAAACAGATATTAGTATGGAATTTTGACAAACTTGATTAAAATTAAACTAAGCCAAAAAATAATTAATAGTTGAATTGATAAGGGCGAGTAGACTAAGCAAACGGCAATGTTAGAGCTGAACTACTGTAGACTGACTGATGGTCTTGGTGTTCCCGGGATATTTATGTTATCCCTGCCCCTCACATGTCTGTGAGAACTTGTACATCTCATGTCTGCTTATTTCTTAACTTTATTCATTTTACAATGTAACAATCTTACTTTCTAAGTAATAGCGGTTCTTAACCGTCTGCGACCTGCACCTGCAGTATTGCTTACTGTCTGAAATACAATGTATTGCATCCGTTCTCACAACTTGCTTGTGAACTTTCAATAACTTCTCTGGTTTATCCTTGAATTTACATTGTTGCATATACTTAAGTTTCTTTAACAATTTCTAATAATTACTAATAAATTCTAGTTTATTATACATATATAGATTGGGGATACATAACGCCTCCCGACGTAAATGAAAAATTAAGATTTTCTTTGCTTAATTTTAAAGGTTCATTGTTTAAAATTCATTGTCCCTAAGGGTACGTTTATTGTTTCTTTGTTTACCTTTGTTTCCTTATGTCTAAAATTTTTCTCTTTATTCTTATATCTAAGATACATTTTGTAAAATATATATATATATATATATATATATGATTAATAAAATAATTAAAATGATTAATTCAATTGTCTAGACTCTTATATTATCGTAGTGTAATTTTGGCACTTTTAGCTCACTCAAATGTTTCTTATAATTGTCCATTAATTTCATGGTGAGGTAGAGATCGTCTAAGTCTAGGTGTTCTAGTTGCATGGGTTTCTTGATTATTTCATCATCTTCGATTTGCGTTATCTTGAATTGTAGTTCTGGTAAATTTGCGAGTTTCTTGGTTACTGTGGGGTCTTGATATACTCTGAGAATTTCGTTCTTGAATTTTAAATAACAATCTTCTTTAAGGGTGATTACTTTGTTTCCAGTTAATGCTAAATTATTTTCGTCTTGATTGCAGTGGACGGTTGCTATTACTTCTGTTGGAAATACGGCAATCCATTCGTTTTCTGTACTTTTTGAATTTTCATGTTGGTGATTTGTACGGGTAGTGCTTCACAGTTGTAATGGTTTGAAAATCTTAGTAATTGTACTTCGCAAGGGCTGTCTTCTTGGATAGTTGTTGTTGTCAATGATTGGAATAAATATTGATTTGGAGTTACTTTGTTACATTTCTCGTTTGTGTAACCGTATCTGTGTTCATTTAGGATAGGGACTTGGTTTCGGGTATGATAACTTGATACATGCTAGTAATTTTTATTGGGAAAGCAAATAAGTGATAATAATTATAATTGTTACTTTCTACTATTGGAATTTCTATTAAAAATGTGATTTCGTTGTCCTTTATTTAGCCTTTCACTATAGCTATTTTTTCAAATATGAGAATGTTTGACTCTATTACATCAAAGGGTAATTTACTATTAGTTTTTGTATTAGTAATTGATCTAATTCTTAATAATTCTTTTAATAAGTCAGTTGGTTCTATGATACTAGAGTGTAATGTATTCAATTTTGCAAATGTTACGGCATCTTCTAAATTGGCTAAAATTTATTGAATTACAGTAAGGGTTGATATTATTTGAATGAATATTGTATTGAATCTAATTAAGTCTCGCGTTTTTAACATTGTGGTTTGCATGTCAGTTTCAAGGGTTTGTATTCTATTGACTACACTATCTTGATTTCTACTAGCTTTCTTAACGTATCGTTGAATTTTATTATGGTCGATTGGTTTAGAGATATTTGGTTGCTAACAATGGTTTTTATATCGTTTTGATTTTCAATTAATTGCTGTAGGGTGTTGTCATAACGTTCTGCGTCTTGGTTATCTAAATTGCCTGTGATAGCTTTTATTATGTTACTTAGATCGTTAATTAGTCCTCTTTTTCGTCTCATAATTTGTTCTGTGGGTATTAATCTGTTAAATTTATCTTCTATGTTCCTTAAAATGCTTTTTATTATGCTGTTGTAATTCATCATGTCCAATAGTCTATTGTATTTTGCATACTTCCCATTTTTATTGGTAGTATACCGGGGTTGTTTTTCATGTCTTCAATTAATATTTTGTTGTCTGTCCTACCTGGGCGGAGGTTGACAGTAAGGGTGATGATTGCCCATCTGAAATTACACGGTGTCTTAGGTTTTTCAAATGAATGTATTTTATTATCTTGCCTTTGTCTACTACGGCTATATTTTTCTCTGATATTTTTTTAATCTTAAACGGGCCTAAATTCCTGGGTGCCGTTTTGTATCTTTTGGTTTGGAAATTTTTCTCGTACACGGTCTGTGCTATTGAAAATTTATTTGCGTCGGTATTCTTATTGCGGGTTGTGGTGATACGTTCTTTGTCGTTATCTAATTTATTTTTTACCCTATCGTAAGTTATTTTTAATTTCTCTTTGTGGTCTTTGGCATATTGTTAATATACTTCTTTGTTATAGTGTATGTCGTAAGGGTTACGGGAATCTGAATGTCCTAATGTTAATTCTAAGGGTGTAAAATTTGTTGATGAGTAGATTGTATTATTTTAGGCGATTAGTGCGTATGCCATTAAGTTAGTGATGTGCTCGTTCTTGTAAGTTAATCTTAGTAATCTGATTTGTTCTAACAGGGTTGAATGTAATCTTTCAATTAATCCGTTCCATTCAGGGTGGTTTTCAGTTATAAAATAAATTTTTACTATGTGGAGTTTTAAAGTGTTTTGTATCGTTTCATTTTTAAACTCGCTGCCGTTATCGAAAGTTATGGTTTCGGGTGTGCCATAAAATGTAAAGTATTGTACAAATCCTTGTGTTACGTCAATGTTATTTTTAGGGATGGTGGATGTTGCTTGGCCTATCTACAATGGCTAAAAAGTTTTGTGCTTCCAATATTAGAGTGTCGGCATGTAATTTTTGAAAAGGTTTGTCAGGTGTTTTGGGTTAACATTAAGGGTAGATTTGGGGGTGTTCTGTCGTATTTTGCTTTGTCGCATAGTTCACATTGTTTGATAAAGTCTCTGGTTAACTCTTTCATATCTCTTAAATAATATCGTCTTATCAATTGTTTTAATGTTTCATTAATACCACGATGGTTGGTTTTGCCGTCGTGTTGGTTTCTTAATACGTCGTTTATGTCGTCAGGGTCGTCTAAGGTTATTAATTTTCTTGTGCAACAAATAAGTTCAGGGCCTGTGTTATTGAATAATTTGACGTATAATTCTGAAAATCGTTTATATAAATGTTCGGTATTGAAATAAAAGTAACATCGTTTTTTCTCGGGGGTGTATTCTTTTAGAATTTTAATTATTTGTTCCTCGTAATCGTCCTTGGTTATTTGAATTTGATATATTTTCTTATTGTCCATTTTCGTATATTTTACGGGATTGGGGTAGTTTAAAACTTCGGTAATTATAAATTGATTTGGTTTTATATCGATTGTTTCGTTCAAATTTTAATCGCGATTTTTAATTCTACATTCTGTGTCGAATGTAAGGTGTCTATCTTTTCTGGGTCTTCTCTTACTTCTGTCTCGTTTACGTTTCCTATAATTGATTCCGTTTCTAGTGCGTTGAGCTGTATTCTACTTAGGACGTCTGCGTTGTTATTATAAATTCTTTTTTGTATATAATTTCGTAATCGTACTCTTCTAGTCTGATTCTCCATCGTTGTAATTTTGAGTTTGGTTCTTTGAGTTTCCATAGCCATACTAATGGCCTATGGTCGGTGTATATATAGAATTTTCGTCGGTAAAGTTATGATCTAAAATATTTTGTTGTCCAAATTATGGCTAATAATTCTTTTTCTATTGTACTATATTTCTGTTCGGTCTCGTTTAGGATTCTGGATGTGTAGCTGATTGGTTTATCGCTACCTACTTTTCCTTGGCTCAATTCTGCGCCTAGTCTACATTTGATGTGTCTGTCGTTAATATAAATGGTTTTGAAAAGTCTGGGTATTTTAATACAGGGTGATTTGTGAGTATGCATTTGATTTTGTCTACGGCTAAAATGAATTCTGGTGTGTGTTCAATTTTATTTCCTTTCTTTAAACAATTTGTCAGGGATTTGGTTATCTGTGCGTAACCTTTAATGAATTTGCGCTAATAACCATCAAGTCCTAAAAATCCTTTAATTTCTTTGTTCGTTTTTGATATGGGGTAATTTAGTACTGCGTTGGTTTTATCGGGGTTTGGCATAACTCCTTGGGGTGTTATTATGTGTCCTAAAAATGATACTTCTTTCTGTAAAAATTCGCTCTTATCTAGTTGAACTTTAAAATAAACCTTTCTTAATCATTCGAATACTTCTCTCAGTTTTTATATGTGTTCTACCAATGATGTTGAGTATACTATGATGTTGTCAAGATACACAAGACATTTCTCGTTGTGTATTCCTCGTAATATATTGTCCATGACTCGCTCAAAAGTGGCGGGTGCGTCGAAATGGCATTAGTTTATATTCATAATGTCCACTAGGTGGTGCTAAATGCGGTTTTTGCTGTCTTTCTCGCCCATTTGTACTTGGTGATATCCTGATGCGAGGTCTAATATTGAAAAATATTGACACTTTCCTAGTTTGTCTAAAGTTTCGGTGATATTGGGTAGTGTCATCTACCGTTTTTTCGTTTAGCTTTCTGTAGTCTATTACCATTCGATATTTTCTCTTACCTGAGGCGTCTAATTTCTTCGGCACTCTTAATACGGGGCTGCTGCGTGATGAGTTGGAGTGTTGTATGATATCTTGTTCTAATAAGTCTGCTACTTGTCTGTCAGCTTCTTCATGGCTTGTCTGTGGTAGTCTGTATGCCTTTGTAAAAATTGGTTTGTTGTCTGTTAGTTCGATATTGTGTTTGACTGTTTTGGTAAATGGAATATGTCGCGGTATACAAAACATAAGTTTTTAATTGCTCTCTTCTTTCTTTTGTTAATATCGGTATTGAAGCGAATGTTACTTAAATTTTCTCTTAACATTTTGTCGTGTTCTACAGGGTTGTAGTCGCTTTCTAAATTTTCATCTATTTCCATTTCGTTAAAATTTAATTCTTCTACGTTAATTGAATTTGTTAGTGGTAGTTCTACGAGGTAGTTATTTGACTTTAAAATTGATGAAGTGGCATTTGTACTAATGCGGTGGGGGTTTCCACTCCTTGTTAAAATGTTATGTGGTTTATAATTCCTTCGTCGTTTTTTGAATTTACTGAAATTTTAATTTTTTTCTCTGTTCGGGGTTTTTTCGTGTTCTTTAAACGGTTTTTTATGCCAATGTTGGCTCCTAGTTTTTTTAGAAGGTCCATTCCTATTAGTCCGTCGTATTTTTCGTTAAATTCAAAAATGCAAAAATTTATGTTTCATTTTTACATTGAATGTTTTTGGTAAGGGTATATTAGCTATGAATTGGTGTAGGATCGTTTGATGGGCTGTTTTAATTTTAAAGGGTTCTCTTTCTACAAAGTCTAAATAATGTTTTTTTACGGTTCGGAGGCTAATTAGTGTTTTCGAGGATCCGGTATCGATTAATAATTGAAATTCTGCGTGGTGTATTTCTATATATGCCAATACTTGTTAATTGATATTACTTAAATTGATTACGTTTGGTCGTTTATAAATCGATCTATCTGAAAATTTGAGCACGCGTTTTCTTCGTCGTCCTTTTTGTAGTTGTCACATGGGTCGTTATGTTCGTAAGCCTCTAAATAATTAGATTCATCGTTAGGTTCTTCTACTTCTTGGTGCAATACTTCTTCCAATGTAAAATTTTGTTTTTGGTTATGACTTGTTCGGATTTGCGATATTTTCGTGTTTTGCCTTGTGTTCCCAGATGAGGTGTCGATAAGGGTTGGTTTGTAATAACTTGTTAGAGTTGTTATTATTATTTATCATAGGTGTATTTCTAATGGGGTTTGCACTGAATTCTGGTCTTTGTTGGTTCATATTTTAGTTAAATCATGGTGTGAATGTGGGCTTCGTAAGATTTCAGTTGAACGTTGATCTTGGAAATTGTTTGAAATGATTACTAAAATGTGTGTTATTAAAATGTTTGTCTTGCGGTTTGTATGGTTTTTATTGGTGAATAACTTTTATTCGCGTTGGGGTTATATAGTCGGTTTCGATAATACATGACGTTTTCTTCGTCTATAATAATATTCATGGTTTCTTTTAAATTTTGGGGATGTTGGATTTTTATTTTATCTGATAATCGTTCTGGTAATGCATTTATGTAGGTGTCTAGTGCCATTTCGTCATACATTTTTGTTTTTAGTAAACGGATATTTTGGTCGGGTTCTTCGATTTTTAATTTTGTTAGAATTAATCTTCTTACGTCTTGGCATTACATTGCGAATTGATACGGGGATTGGTTACTTTTCATTCTTAGGTTGATTAGGTCGTGGATAAAACATTTGATGTTGCGTTGGTCGCCAAAGTATGCAGTTAATATGCGTTTAAGGTCCTGCCATTCTTCTAAATCGTCTCGACTGGCTATTAGCGTTAGTGCCCGTCCGGTCAGTTTACTTATTACAGGCGTAAAAGGAATACATTTTGTTCGTTATCTCCTGGTTTGTAAAAGGTTTTCAAAAATATTTCACACGGGTTTGAAATTTCTTAGAAGGACCTCTTCTTCGTTGAATTGGGGTATACTACCGAGGTAAATTTTCATATTTGAACTCATGATTGTTAAACGTTGCTTTAGCTTTTAATTAATTTTAAGTTTTTGAAAATTGAGATTTATTTTTCAGCTGGGTTTGTTAATTTTTCAGCTTGGATTATGTTGGGTTATTTAAAGAAATGGTTTACTTATTTTGTATACATAGTAATACGGTGTTATAATTAAATTGCGGGATTTGTGCTTGATAATGTTTGGTTAATTGCTGTAGCCTTGGATTCGTTTATTTTTACTTCGCTGATGTTAAAGTTGTCGCGGGTTTTAATTTTTTGAAAGGTTTTATGTGGATTAATTTATTAAAATGATTGCGTTGTACTTTTGTACGTTTTGTTGCGCCAATTATGGTTTTATTTTATTTCAGTTCTACTGATTAATTCAGTCTGCTTTAATTATCTCGTCTCCGTAGGTGTTGCAATTGATAAGTGTATAAGATGTTTCTCTGCAATTGTATTATCTCGTCACCATGAATCCCTAAATATAGAGTTGCAAGTTTTCAGTCTACCGCTTTGTTACAGTAGTTGCATCAAGGTCTCCTTTATAATTTATACAATAAGTTGTTTAATTATAAAGTTTTAGTCTACTGAAAGGTTTTGTTTTCAGTCTATATGATAAAACAATTTCATCTTTTACAATTAATTACTTCGTGCTGAAGTACTCGGGTTTCCGGTAATAAGTTGTATTAGAGTCGCGTTTGAAATTTGCACGCTTTTGTTCAATTTGTAATGGGTAAATTGAAAGATGGTTCTCTAATTACGCACTTTGGTCGATTTGTTTCACTGAAGGTTAAGTTTTGAATAATTCGTTTCTATAAGCTTTTGGTAAGAGAATGGTAAAATTAATTGCGTTCTATTTTTGTTTTTAAAATCTTTTTCGATCTGTATTAATAGTTTGTGCGCCAATTATGTTTTGGTTTATTAATACTTCGTAATAATGGTACTAATGATTGCGTATATGTATGCGTCTTTTTGGTTCTTTTGCTTAAATTAAATTCTCATGTTTTAAAAATAATTTTTCGAATTTGAAAATAATTTCCCTTAGTAGACAAGTTAATTATTTTCATAAAATGGCATAAATTGCAATAATAATAATTTGTACATACATAAAATAATAATAAAAAATTTCTTGTACTAGCTAATATCAATAAATTTGTAAAAAGAATCAATTGGTTTAGGAAAATAATAATAGGAAAATAATTTTCATTGTCGATTTCTTTTGTTTTCCGGCTGTGGGCTCGGTCGGTTTTTGTATTTCGTCCACGTTTTGTTTCGTTTGGATTCGGTCGATTTTTGTACCTCTTTCAAGTTTGT
Organism: Platerodrilus igneus; assembly: GCA_036346225.1. NCBI lineage: Eukaryota > Metazoa > Arthropoda > Insecta > Coleoptera > Lycidae > Platerodrilus > Platerodrilus igneus. Next base: position 14,684,304 of record JARFIW010000791.1, read on the forward strand.
TTGGTTGGGTTTGGTCGATGTTTGTACCTCGTCCAATTTTGTTTGGGTTCTTCCAGAATTGGGCATTGAAAATCTTGGTCACAGGTTCTCCGATTTTTGGATTCGTAGTGTCTTTCTGGATCCCATCGACTGTTCCCGTTACGTTTCGGGTCTTGGAAGCGATTTTTTTTTAAAAACTTCTTTCAAAAACTTTGTAACAAAATTTATTTATTAAACAGATATTAGTATGGAATTTTGATAAACTTAATTAAAATTAAACTAAGTCAAAATATAATTAATAATTAAATTAATAAGGGCGCGTAGCCTCAGCAAACGGCAATGTTAAGGCTGAAATACTGTAGACTGACTGATGGTCTTGGGGCTCCCAGTGTATTTATGTTGTCCCTGCCCCTCACACGTCTGTGGAAATTTGCAGAGCTCACGTCTGCTTATTTATTAACTCTATTTGTTATACAATGTAATAATCTTACTTTCTAAGTAATCGCGGTTCTTAACCGTCTGCGACCTACACCTGCAGTATCGCTTACTGTCTGGAATACAATGTATTGCATCCGTTCTTACAACTTGCTGGTAAACTTTCAATAACCTCTCTGGTTTATCTTTGAATTTACATTGTTGCATATACTTAAGTTTCTTTAACAATTTCTAATAATTCCTATAAATTCTATTTTATTATATATATATATATATATATATATATATATTACTCATATTTAGACCAGGGTAGAAAATTAAATAATCACATCAAATAATTTTCATCACCGTGTATAATGAATATTATTAGATAATACGCGTTATTAAAACCGTGAAGCATAAAAATTTATTAGTTTCAGTAAAAATAAGAGATTTAAATCATGTACAAGACGCTTTATATCAAAAGAAACAGTATTAAAAGCTCTACGTGTAATGTATTTATTCCGAGGAAAGAAACAAATGGAAATTACGTGCCAAATTTATATTAATTAACCTTATTTTAAGTAACCGGTATTAAACAAAGTGTACACATAATAATTAATATTTAATTTGTATTCGCTAAAATGAAAGGATAGAAGTCAATTTTAATTGGAGTTAATTAAACCATTATTAATAATAAGCATAAAAGCCTGTGAAAATCCAAGATTAAAATACCAGAAAATAAAGCTCTGAGAATTAATATTATGTTTGAACACCTGCGTAGTTTAAATGTCACGTACGGCGAAAATTTTGTAGATAACAAATGGTTTCAAAGAATCTTGGAGAAACCATCGCATAATAGTTACGAGAAATGCTAAAGGTGGGATATTTCACACTCCACATGGACTAAAATAATCGATAATAAGGAATATCAATTTGCACTAATAAGAACAGGGTAGATAGAGACAGATAATATGCGCAAGACCGAGACACATATAGTAAAAAGGCGTGAGTAGAGCAACGTCATGGGGTTGCGATTGGTTGAAAGTAAAAGGCAAAATTGAGAGGTAGAAATAACAGTTCTGTATAAAATTTAATTAGGTATTCTCAGACGTTGCGTGCCGTGTGGAAATTTTCTGAGATTTAACTAGGGCGAGTACAAAATTCGTAAAAACCGACGCGCGAGCTACGGAATGGGAACATAGAATGACGAAATTCTAGAAACTGGCCGTTTTGGGGAACAGACCGACAGACAGGCTAATCGCTATATATACGGAGGTTAATATGAACAAGCTCTCTGAGATCTTCGACTTGATTGAACGCGTTAAACAGTGCTTTTTAGTTTTCCGGTTTTAATATTAAATAATTTAAACAGTTTGCTCGAATATTATGTGATTTAAAACAGCTTGTTCTATACGTGCTACAATGAATGTACGTTAGTGCACTTAGAAAAGAAGATACAAGGTAATAAAGTTTAGTATCACTGTACCAATTGGTAAAATTTTACAACGACAAATATATACACAAAAGTAGGCAGTTTTGGCGTATATTGGTGAAAGAAGTATGAAGTTCTTTGTTATTTTTCGGGGGTATTAATACTTAAATGGTGCATAAACGGGTCTGGATCCACAAAACAAGGTTCAGATATACACAGATTAGTTCCGGAAAAGCCCTGAAACAACTTTAAATAAATGGTGATGGAGAAAATTTTAAAGCGTTGAGAATCAGAAGCCGTAAATATAACCCAGTTGGAATGGTGTGATTAACAAAAGGGACGATGTACATTGAAGCTACGAGTGCAAGTAACCTTCAGGTAAATTATACTATTTTGTTTGAACTTTGATATTGTTGTGTGTGTTGAATAACTTTATAATTGATTTACTCAAAATGGACAGTAGTGAAATGGTACTAACAATAATATTTTAATTTTAAGGTGAAATTTGCTTGTTTAAGTAGAAAGGGGTATTTAGTATTGATGTTCTGGATTATGATGAAAATTTAGGGTATGTCTTTGAGCTCAATTAGACGAACCTGGTTAATTAACGTAAAGGGTGGTAGATGCTCCTTTGTACTCTGCATATATTGTTATAGTAATTAGTAGGCATCCTACAAGGACTTTAATTCTGGATGCACATTAAAATGATAATAAATTTAATTTTGAAATTTTCCGATATTAAAATTTATGCTGAATATTAATTTTGAAATTTTAATGTATTGTGAATATTGATGTAAATAGAGTTGACGTTGATGTTTGTGGTAGGAATGTGTTTGTTTTTTTTATGTATGAGGATGAAAGCTATCTAGAGGAGCAGCCGAGGCGATTAACAGAAGAAAATCAACAGACCAGGTAATTCAAGAGGTATCACAGCATTCTTGGCGCCCAATTCGTGAGGCTCGAATCTAATACATGGAACACAGCATTCTTGATGCCCAATTCGTAGGGGCTCGATTCGAAAAGCGGAGTACTCGGATTTTGGAGGTTTCACAGCATTCTTGGCGACCCAAAAGTGAGGCTCGAGTTCCAAATAAAATTTTTTGATTTTATTCCAGGAAACTGGCGATCTGAGAGAGAGAGTTTCTGTGTGTGTATAAATTTAAGAGTATTTTAGAGTGTGTGTGAGTGATTAGAACGTATGCAGAGAAAGGAATGGTTAAGGAGTCAAGGAGTGGAAATTGGAAGTGACAATAGTGCATTGTGTGGGAAAAATTCGAAAATGGAAGAAGCTGGAGGCAGTAGAGATCAGTCGAGGACGGAATCAGGGGATCAAGAAAACGAGATGATAATGAGGATGCTTGAAAGAATGAATGAGACGTTAAGTGGGGTTAGAGAGGACTCAAATCGAAAATTTGAGCAAATGAGTGAAGAATCGAACAGGAAGTTAGAGGAGATTAGTCAGAAAATAGATAAGACGAATCAAGAAGTTTCAGAATTTAAAAATAGTCTTACCGTAAAGATGGGGGAAGTTGAAAATAGGGTTGATAAAATGAGCGTGATATTACAGGTCTTCGACAGGAAATGGGACATTTAAGGTCCGAAGTACGCATTTTTGTGAAGAAGAGATTAATATATAAATGACTGAAGTAACGGACTCATGTAGGGATCAGTTAGGCAGGGTAGAACGCGAAGTTAGTAGTATTAAATACAACGTGTCAAGTTTAACGGGGGATGGTCCCAGATTTTATACAGGTGGAGTATCATTGGACCAACACATGAAGTTTTATGGCGATAACAGGGTAAATCCACAAATTTTTATTAATAGTGTAAGAAATCTAGTGGGAAATTTATTTGACGAACAGACTAAACTGAATACGATAAAGGCTTTATTAAAGGACAATGCGGAAGCGTGGTACAATTTAGTAGGACAGGACATAGACACCTACATGGACTTTGAGGACAGATTTTTAAAGCACTACTGGAGTGACCACAGACAAGACCAGGTACGAGACGACTTAATCACAGGGAAATTTAAGGGAGAATTTTCAGGAAGTAGGGAGCAATATGCTATACGCAAGTATAGCATAGCTACAACTGAACCCACCACTGACGGACCGACAAATTATTAAGTATTTATCACGACACTTCGAGGTAGACATAAGACAACACGTAGCACTACAGAACATAGTGGACAGAGAAATGTTTCTAGAATACTTGCAGAGGTACGACGACGTAAGAAGTGGACGACCTCGGGAAAATAGGGAAAGACAGATCAACACAGTTAGGTTTGACAATAGACGGGACAACTATGCTAGAAGGGGGAATAATTACGGATACCAGCGACAGAATTGGGAACAGAGACGACCATACGTTAGGAGTAATAGTTTAGGAAGGGGACCTGCACCGAGACCGGAACCTACCAGAAGGAATAGTTCACCGGACATGAGGGGGACTGCTAACACAGACACGGAACGAGTGGAAACGCCTAGGACATACGCTGAGGTGACGGCTAGACCAGGACCAAGCAGGGAAAACAGACCTGGACAGGATTTTTAGAACGCGACAGACCACTAGATTTCAGTGTAAATGTATACGAACATCCACGTGAATTTTTCAAAATTGAGGAGGAAGTAGAGCCAGAAACTGAGGAAAAATTATGTTTGCCAATTATTAATATATAAATTTTTGAGAATAATGTAGAAGTATTACTTGATACAGGGGCAGAGGTGAGTTTAATATCGGAGGAATTCGTCAGCAAAATTAGGGATAAGGTTTGTGATAGAATTATGCCTATAAAGCGTAGTCATTTAGTAGCTCCAAATAAAAAGAAGTTTGCTGTAGTAAATAGTGTTGTGGTGCTTAGGATAGATATAGGAGGTTTGAGCTGTGAACAGGAGTTTGTAATTGTACCTGGACTGAAGTTTCAGAGCATTTTAGGTGTTGACTGTATGATGAAGTTAGGGGTTTTGATAGATATGGAAAGGAAGGTAGTAAGGATTAAAGATAGGGTAGTGCCATGGAAGGGCAGTTATGAAGTCACAGAGGATGACACGGGGTTTAGTATTAATGTAGTAGAGGTAGAGGATGATGAAGGTAAACAGATCAACACAATAAGATGTCCAGAGGAAAGGAAAGTAGAGGTTCAAGCTTTAATACAAAAACATGCAGAAGTAGTGGGGGTAGAAGCAGCATATCAGTAGCAGGTGAAGGCGAAATTAAGTAAAGATGGCAAGTTTGTTTTTAATCAAGTAGATTTAAGGGATTCATTCTGGCGGATTCCATTACATAAGAATTCTAGAAGGTACATAGGATTTTCCATAGAGGTCAAAATCGATAATTTTAAAGTAGTATCGTTTGGTTTGTCGGCAAAAAGGGAAACAATAATAAATGAGAAACAGACAAGTGTAGGGACTGAAGAAGAAGTAATATTTAAGAGTAAGGATAATAGGGATGATAAGTTTATTGTATGTGAGATAACAGGGATGTTAAGTATAGATATAGAAGGGGGAGAGATAGGGATGAAGAGTATTAGGATGGTAAGAAGAAAGACTTGGAGGGTCAAGAAGAGAGTTAGATTTAAATAACTTGATGAACAAAGAATAGAGATAGGTGAATTTTAGGATAGTTATAGAAAATAAAGCTAGGTATAGGATAAATATGGGAGATAATTAGAAATAGGTTTAGGATGAGAATAAAGAGTAAATGTAGGAAGAAAATAAGATAGGTTAAGTATAGATATTTCATATAAGATTAGTGGAGAGTTAGGAATAGAGTAAGAGTAGGATAGGCATATAGGATTAGGTAGGGGGAAGTAAAGTATAGTGAAGAATAGTTAAAAGTTAGGAATAGGATAGGTATATAGGATGTATATAGGATTAGATGGATAAGTAGGATGAAGTTAGGGATAATTTCAGTTTATAAAATTAGGTGAGAGTTAGGAATAGGATAGGGATATAGGATAGGTGTAAATATTTTTTTGGATTGGAGATAAGGTAGGTAAGATAGATAGATAAGGGTAGAGAGAGATAGGTAATTTTTTTTTTCTAAATATTTTTTGGCAGTCTAATTGCTTTATATTTGCATTCAAATAAGTGGGATTATTTGTATTCAAATAGGGGGAAAATACTCATATTTAGACCAGGGTAGAAAATTAAATAATCACATCAAATAATTTTCATCACCGTGTATAATGAATATTATTAGATAATACGCGTTATTAAAACCGTGAAGCATAAAAATTTATTAGTTTCAGTAAAAATAAGAGATTTAAATCATGTACAAGACGCTTTATATCAAAAGAAACAGTAATAACAAGCTCTACGTGTAATGTATTTATTCCGAGGAAAGAAACAAATGGAAATTACGTGCCAAATTTATATTAATTAACCTTATTTTAAGTAACCGGTATTAAACAAAGTGTACACATAATAATTAATATTTAATTTGTATTTGCTAAAAATGAAAGGATAGAAGTCAATTTTAATTGGAGTTAATTAAACCATTATTAATAATAAGCATAAAAGCCTGTGAAAATCCAAGATTAAAATACCAGAAAATAAAGCTCTGAGAATTAATATTATGTTTGAACACCTGCGTAGTTTAAATGTCACGTACGGCGAAAATTTTGTAGATAACAAATGGTTTCAAAGAATCTTGGAGAAACCATCGCATAATAGTTACGAGAAATGCTAAAGGTGGGATATTTCACACTCCACATGGACTAAAATAATCGATAATAAGGAATATCAATTTGCACTAATAAGAACAGGGTAGATAGAGACAGATAATATGCGCAAGACCGAGACACATATAGTAAAAAGGCGTGAGTAGAGCAACGTCATGGGGTTGCGATTGGTTGAAAGTAAAAGGCAAAATTGAGAGGTAATAAAGTTTAGTATCACTGTACCAATTGGTAAAATTTTACAACGACAAATATATACACAAAAGTAGGCAGTTTTGGCGTATATTGGTGAAAGAAGTATGAAGTTCTTTGTTATTTATCGGGGGTATTAATACTTAAATGGTGCATAAACGGGTCTGGATCCACAAAACAAGGTTCAGATATACACAGATTAGTTCCGGAAAAGCCCTGAAACAACTTTAAATAAATGGTGATGGAGAAAATTTTTAAAGCGTTGAGAATCAGAAGCCGTAAATATAACCCAGTTGGAATGGTGTGATTAACAAAAGGGACGATGTACATTGAAGCTACGAGTGCAAGTAACCTTCAGGTAAATTATACTATTTTGTTTGAACTTTGATATTGTTGTGTGTGTTGAATAACTTTATAATTGATTTACTCAAAATGGACAGTAGTGAAATGGTACTAACAATAATATTTTAATTTTAAGGTGAAATTTGCTTGTTTAAGTAGAAAGGGTATTTAGTATTGATGTTCTGGATTATGATGAAAATTTAGGGTATGTCTTTGAGCTCAATTAGACGAACCTGGTTAATTAACGTAAAGGGTGGTAGATGCTCCTTTGTACTCTGCATATATTGTTATAGTAATTAGTAGGCATCCTACAAGGACTTTAATTCTGGATGCACATTAAAATGATAATAAATTTAATTTTGAAATTTTCCGATATTAAAATTTATGCTGAATATTAATTTTGAAATTTTAATGTATTGTGAATATTGATGTAAATAGAGTTGACGTTGATGTTTGTGGTAGGAATGTGTTTGTTTTTTATGTATGAGGATGAAAGCTATCTAGAGGAGCAGCCGAGGCGATTAACAGAAGAAAATCAACAGACCAGGTAATTCAAGAGGTATCACAGCATTCTTGGCGCCCAATTCGTGAGGCTCGAATCTAATACATGGAACACAGCATTCTTGATGCCCAATTCGTAGGGGCTCGATTCAAAAAGCGGAGTACCCGGATTTTGGCGGTTATATATATATATATATATATATATATATTGGGGATACATAACTCGCGTTATAGTGCGGACCAGGTGTTGTTGTATCACATACAGCTATTAATGGTCTACTTTTAACATAAAGGTAGTCAGTAATAGACTATAGGTTAACTTCGCACTATGTTGTAACTCACTCACTCGTCTATTCAGTTAAGTAACTCACAATAATATATCCTGATAATTGCGTTGTTTCACACGAACATACCAAAACCCTTCAGATCCTTGAACATAGGTTACTTAGAACATTAGAAAATGTTTGTTTTATAGATTACATACAATAAACTATAGATTCTTCCTCCACCTGTCATAATCTACTTATACTACAAAAATAATAATGGGAAATCCCCTATAATCCAATTATTGAAATAAAGCGTGTAACGTCAAAAAAAAAGCGTAACAATCGCGTCAAAGCATTTAGAAAAATACAACAAAAAAGGTAAAAGTTTGTACGGGAGCTTACATGTTTGGAAAACTTACATTACATGTCTTTAGGCGACACCTGGTTTTTAAACCGTGGCAATTCTTGCGACACCGGGAAATAAAGAGAAGTAGCCACCCAATCTTCAGCCTATATTATCTGAGCATGCAGGAGTCTTGTTTGCCGCCACAGCGGTCGTATTAATTTAGTCTGAGTGTATGAGACTCAAACAATTAAATGCACTATAAAACGAAACACAAAATTTATTTTTCGTCATTGCTTACTAATAGATAAATAAATCCATTAAAACCATCAAGATATTCTCATAAATCAATCCAACTGCAGACTTGATTTTTGCAAGATAAAGACATAATATGTTGCAGCAATAAAACTACTATGATAACGATTCATAATTCCGAAATCCCATCCAACAAAATACAAAGCTAAAAGAAGGTTATCTTTTTCATTTATACAATAAATCTTAACGTTGGGCATAAATATCAAAGGTTCAGGACATCAAAGAAATGCGTTCTCAAAGGTATATTCAAAGAAACTGATATATAGATAATTTATATGCTTTGCAGCAATGGTAAGATAATTTAACATTTCAAATATAATACCAAAGACAAAGATAAATACATAACCACTTATGGTTTCACAGTATATTATTCAACAAGCGAGTTATGGTAGCCCATTAATCATTCGAAACGTGTGCTCCGGAGCCCATTAGGGCGAGCGGAATAATCCGAATGTGTAATGGCTATAACTCGCTAGTAGAATACTATACTTTTCCCACGACTACGCAAATCTTTATTATCAGATATTTTCTAAACGTTTAAACTAATATTGCAAACTCTGAAAAGCAAAAACTTATTTGCCAAAATGTAACAGCCTACTTCGCATAATATGAAAATTCTACCTCACGGATTATGAAAAATGGAGGCATATACTAATTGGCCAGAGGTGTTGCATTATAATCATAATCCACGACTTGGATGTTCCTGATTGGTTAAAGATGTTGGATCATAAATTCATATATACCTACAGAATAATGAGTACCATTATTGACCTATTCTTAAATGCATAAGGAATGCATTACTGGATAGTCGTGGGAAAAGATATTATTTAGATAAGGTAGTATCTCAACGATAATTCAAAGAGGAAGATAGATAGATAACCATTTATGGTTTGAAATAATATTTGGATAACATAAATTCTTCAATACAATTTCTAAGAGAAGGATATACACAAAACGTTGATAGTTTAACCTAAGAATAAGAGAAAATAAAATCTAAAGAAAAATTTTCAAATAAAAAAGTTAACGTAACAATCGTAATAGTACGAAGACCCTACACTTGGCAAGGCACGCCGCCTCTTCTATAAATATATATATAGCGTAAAGGAAATTTCAATGGAGTAGAATGATCCCGTAAGATTCTGAAAATACGTTTTTTCTCACGCCCTTCAAAAAGAGAAGTTTCTTGAAAAAGTACTCGTTTGGAAGCATAGCACGAGGGACCAGGTAAGTATGGAGATGCAGACCTTGCATTCCTTAGTCGGTTAAGATAGGATCAGACCTCAGGTCAAATCGATAACAAATTCATTATCAACAGCTTAAACATAGTCACAACGGACGACAGTGGCGATACAAACCTAGACGGCGCTCCGCACATACACGACCCATAATCGTGAGGTATTCCAACTATACTGCGACTTAGAAACTTAAGAAAAAAGTAGATAAAAGGAAAAGATAAAAGAGTGAGATGAGATGTTTGGAGCTTTGTAACAACCAGGTAGAGGTGAGCAAAAAAGGGCTAGCATTGAACTAACGTGAGAAAAAGACTGTAAATAGCAAAGCACTGCTCGACCAGCCAAGGTGTAATTGGCAGCTTGGTGTGGGGAGAACCACTCTTATGAGATTAATGTATAAAAAAGGAAGAAAATAGAGTTGAAGCGGAGATAGAGAAATATAAAGAACCAGAGTTTTATGATAAGCATCCTAGAAAAATGGCAGAGTTTAGAAAATGTTCTTATTTAAACAGACCCGTTTGAGAGACCACCTGCAACCTTAACGATAAGATAGTTCTATACCAGCGCGTCGATAATTAAAACAACCAGGCTTCAGACGAGAACCCGACAGATCATCTTTCTACTGATCGCATCTACTGCGATAAGAAAATCAGGCAATTAGCATTGAAGATTAAAAGGGCGACAGCCATTTACCAAAACGTTCAATATAAAGCAGAAAAATGTAGAAACATGACTATAATATAGAAACAGTTGATAAAGAAGGTCGTAAAAAGCATGATTGAGCGAAAGAAACTCATTCAATAGCAATTCTTTGTGATCGCAACTGTGAAAATCTATTTTTTACTATTGAGGCGAGATATGTTTTAGATCTCTTGGAGCGGCTTTTTGAAAAAGCTTCTTCAAACAACTTTTCTACCAAATTTATTTTATACAGAAATTACAATTAGTTTTAATTTACAAGTACGTTATATACGTGTGAGATCGAAATAATTCTAAGTTGACTTTCACTTTCAATTAATTAAACTAATAACTACAAATGAGTAGCTTTGAACGACAACAGTGTTTAAGTTTGGAGTTCGCAGACTGACTGGCTATCTTGGGCTCTCACGGGTATTTATGCTATCCATGCCCCTCACAATGCTTGTGGGAACTGCAGAACTCATGTCTGCTTATTTCTGTATTTAATACAAAGTATAACATTTTAATTGTTATAATTCTAATAATTGCTGTTTTATTACCTACTGTGACCTGCACCTGCAGTATCACGCTGAGTTAGGAATACTATTGGAACCCGCAAACGCACCACTATAGTTGGCCGAAGCATTCTTATTTTGTTGCGGGATTCTGCACCTTTTAGCAATTATAAATTTAAAAACTTAATGCTTTAAGCACCGGTAAGATGTTTTCTTACTAAGAATGGTTGACAATACTTGCCACAATTGTTTTAAAATTTTTTTTGTCCATTTGTGGCTCCTTGTTGTCATAAACAAGATTCGACTGACATATCATGTAATAGTTAGTTATAAAAAGACAAATTTTATTTGATGGATGTAATACTTGCCAGAACAAGCAAGTCAGACAAGCCAGTTTTCCAAATTTCAAGAGTCAAATAAAATGTTTCTTCATAACGTGTTAAGAAACTGATGTCCAATCCTTCTTTGAAGGAAATCAAAATACTTTTGATTAGCGTATTTGACTACCTTAAAAAGCCGTTCCCACGACGAAACACAAATTGAAGGTACTCATTCTTCTAAACTTTAAAATTTTCATCTAATGTATTCAAATCAAAAATTAATAAATCAAAGTCACCTTTAATTTGTGTCATAAATGACAACTTAAAATTTTTATTATTTTGACAACGATCCTAGGTCATGGATCGAAACGTAAATAAAGATCATTTTAACAAATATAAGTGGTTTTGTTCCCAAGAAAGATTAAAAAAAATAGCATTATAGTGTTTTGTACAAATGCACTAGTAACATATTCTGCACTACAATTATTAATTAATATTGCTTTACCCGAGTGTTACTATGGAGATCGAATGAACGAACACAATTATTTGTTGCAGGTAGTTGAATTTTAAAAGTAAAAGTCAGATACGAATATTTCTTAAGATTCAGAAAAAACTGCTTATTTGGCAGTAAATTCTATAGTACTAGCTGAATCTGGAAGAAGGTTCGAAGAGGCATACAAAAAATTTGAAAATGGTGTAAATATAGGAGCAAAAGCCCGAAAGTCTACTTGATCGCAGTTCATTGTTTCTTCGCCTGTGGTATCAAGTAGCATCTAGATTACAATGTAGTCGTTTCTAATTCCTATTTCTGATGTTATGAACTTTGATGCCATTTAATATATTACATTCTTTAATACAATATATCATGCTATAACTAAGACATAATAATTACGTTTAATTTTATATACATATTATTATGGGGAATATGTTGCTAGCGTCATAAAATAAATTTGAGCAGAGAGCCTTGGCAAACGAAGGTCTATTGTTATTATACACAAAGTTTTAAAGCATCACCGTATATGTTTCCCAAAAAAATCATAAAAACAATTTTGATTTCTACATTTAGAATTGTTTTAAATTAAAAATGTAGTAAGGACGTCGGAAAGTAAATTTAGGCAGAAAATCTGAACAAACGAGAGTTGGATTGTTTTATATACAATATTTTGCAGATATTGGAATGCTTGTCTCTGAAAAAATTCTTGAGAAATAATCATTTATAAAAATTTTTAAGATTCAAAAAATGAGGTTACATGAAAAAGTGAAATAAGATAAATCTCCGCAAACAATGTATGAACCATTATTAAATTCAATATTTTACACATCTTGAGGCTTTTGCTTTCTAAAACATCATTAAGAAGCGCGCTTGATTTTGAGATTTAAAAAATATTTGAGAAAATCTATAAAATAACATTAAAACGTCGAAAAGTATATTTGAACAGAAAATCTCGGTACACAAATGGTGGATTATTATTAAATACGACGCCTTACGCCCATTGAAACGCTTTTTTCCAAAAAAAAAACCTTAACAAATGGGTTTTAATAATTCCCATAAAAAATCTGATAGTGTTATGTCGGGAAATCTATGTGGCCATCAATTAGGGAATGCCTATCCAACGTTCTGAAAATTTTCATTTCACCATTCTGAAATGATAGTTGAATTATGAACAGGCACCTCGTCCAACTAATAGTACATTTCCTGTCGTAATAAAACTGGAAGATTATGCAGTGCGTCCCATGAACCTTTATGTAAAAATCCTAAAAAGTGTAAAGCATTTAAATTTTTTTCTAAAAAAATAATATATTATTTTGAAGTACAAGAAAGAAGTAAATAATGTTTAAAATAAAATGGGGAGGGGGGGAGGCAAAAACAATTGCGTAACTAGTATTACAAACGTTTAAGAAGAAAATTTTGTACCTCTACAAACCGTAAATATTACGTAATTTTTTGAAAACATTAGATGTCATATCTTAGAGTTCCCAAGTGTCACAAATTTGCAACGCCATCTATGTTTTATCCACAAAAATAAGAAACCTTGTAAATTTAAAGGGCTTTTTAGATCCTTTATTAATCTTTCTTTATCTGATATTTTTTTTAATCTTCTTTGGGAATTAAACCACTCGTAGTTTTTAAAATCTTCTTTATTTACGTTTCGATCCATGACCTTGAAAATTTTAATTATTTTGACAACGACACTAGGTCATGGATCGAAACGTAAATATAGATGATTTTAAAAACTATGAGTGGTTTAATTCCCAAGGAAGATTAAGAAAAATGCTAAACAAACCATAACAAACATACAGGGAGTACTTACCTGATATGACACATCCTATTGTTTTTTGTTCAGTTTGATATTAATCATTACGCTTTTCCCAAACTATATACAGTTAAATTGATTTTTGTTTCAGTCTTGGTATGACTACAAACTTAGATGGGAGCCCAAGGAGTATGGTGGCGTCAAGATGCTTCACGTACCGTCAGATCACATATGGAGGCCGGATATTGTTTTATATAACAAGTAAGTTGCAAATATTGCTATTCTGTTAAACTTAGGCTTATGTAGTGTAGAAAGTAGCTCTGTTAGATAATAATCATTACTTTACAGATACTGTTCGAACACCTTTCTGTATTATAATTGTTTAGTATGCTTTTTATATTTTGTTTTTTTTTATTACACGTAAGCCTCACTATATTATTTCGAACGCTTGGTATGTAACATAATATTTCATTTCTTAATCTTACTGAATGGTTTCATCCTGTCTATACAGCATTAACTGAATAATTATAAAACTCTGATACAATTAAAACTTTTCTAACACTCATTCTAACAAAATATTTAATGACAATACGAATAATTGAAGCACAATATTTTTTACTTATTTTGTTGCGCGCCAAAACCGCTTCACAAAATTACTTTAGTAAATCAGTATTGTAGGGATTTTTTATAGAATTATTTTATATATACCACACATAGCTTTGTGATATAGTTTTTAGCAACTACGGTATTACGTATAAAAATGCTGTTTAGATTTCCTGGCAGTGTTTTACGGGGAATAGCTCTTTATTACCATGTAAGCTTTTGGTGAACACGATTCGTACGGATCGTTGAACGGACATGTTGTTTTCCCTACCAATAAGGATATGCAATAAAGGGATGGCGGTTGATGGAGCTGTAGGAAAAGCACCCACTATGAAGGACTTTTGAATGAACCAGTTATCTTGATTGACATGTGTGGGGGTTCATTAGGAACTATGTAGTGAAGTGTTTACCTACCCTTTTATCGTATATTTACCTGATGTTCCCGTTTCTGCTGTAGCAATAGCAGCAAACTCCTTCACAGAATATAGACTAAAAAAGCATTGAGCAAACCTGTGCCGTAACACTGAGAAAAACAATAGTTATCTGTTATCCATTTTGCTAATATGCAATAATTTAAAAAGGTAAGCGAGTATTAATTAAGTTATATTATAAATGGCGCCTACGTTAGGTCTCATTTATTATTGCGGTAAACATAGGGGTGTACTAGGTTTCACAACAATTCCAAAGCAAGTAAAATGGTTCAGGCTTCAAATTTAAAACGTAAATTGATCAACACTCACCCACTCTTATAAATTACTGCAAATCAGCAAGTTAGGTAACGCTTTTACGGCGTGGGTTTGCTCAACGCTTTTTCTAGTCAATACTTTGTATAGGAGTTTGTTGCTATTACTACAACAGAAGCGGGAACATCGGATAAAGGTACGATAAAAGGATAGGTAGAAAAATTAAAAGGTAAACACTACACTACATAGTTTATAAGCACTCCTACACACGTCGATGAGGATAGCTGGTTTATTCAAGAATCCTTTATAATGGCTGCATTTCCCACAAATTTGTCAACCAACACCCCTTCGTTGCATGTTCTCATTGGTCGGGATAACAACATGTCGCTTCTACAGTTCATGTGAACCGTACTCACCACAAAGTTTCGTGATAATAAAGGGCTCTTCCCCATAAAAAGTTGACAGAGAACCCTAGACCGTATTTTTATGCGTAATATCCTAATTTCTAAAAACTACATTTCACAACTATGTGTAATATATCTAAATAAATTCTACATAAAAATCTCCTGAGATTATTATATACTAAAATAATTTTGTGAAGTGGTTTTAGCGTATAACAATCTATAAGACACTTTTGACGTATTTAAGAGTTACATCAAATTTTACGTTTATTAATTTTTTATTTAAAGTTCCATGGAACGTTTAATACGAATTTCGCAATTTACTTTGGCCGTTCACATTACTGTAAGGAGCATCCAGTTGTAATGACTTGTTCTATATTAATAAGAACTTGAAGTTCATGCATTCACTGGTGGCACTCCAAAGTACCCGAAGCAATAAAATCTATCATTATAATATAGCTGGCATCTGCTAATGGCATTATTCAAATACTACTTTTTGCTTTCCTTGTTAGAGGTTGAATTTATAGTACTTCAATGTTAAACCGTAAAACATTTTTCCCCGTGCTCATAAACCGCTATTTGTGTTTGGAATGACTCTACTAACTTAGCTGACGCGGTTCGGCACGCTTATGTGCGTTTGGCACTTAATAGATGCACATTAGTTGCATTCGAAAGAGTAATATCTCGACTTTTGTTACTAATAACACAATTATCTATAATCGGTACTGTGATGTTTAGAATTTTGACCGATCTCTAGAATATTTTTCTGCGCCCCTAACAGATAGACGGTGTAGTGGTAGATTTACTTCCACCAAATCTACTGATGTTATCAGACATAAACGGTTACAAAGGTATACAGTGTTCAGATCAACTCGTCGCTATCAACACGTTGCGTCCAACTAGATGTGTCAGACTTGACGCAAATTCAATTCGTCACCCGCATATATTTTTTGAACCTATACTTATTTTACCTAACCTAGCCATATAAAGTCATCCCCCTACAGGAACATTAACAAGTTTTTATGTACGTAATTAAATTGCAAATATCTTTAACAATAGAACTGAAAGCACTTTATTTTGTAAAGTGGTGGAATGTATTTCTATGCTGAAGAGTTGGATGCTTCAGCTATCGAGGTGTGGGTCTGATGCCGTGTAAGGAATGATGTCCATAACTATAAGTAATCCTGGTCCGGGTTAACTTGGTTGCAGTGCGACAACTCGTGGCGGTGATTGCAGTTTGATTTCCATAGCTTCAGTACCTAGCGGCTAGAGTGCGGTCACTGGCGTAAGGCGGTTTCCTGTGTTGGTAGAAATTGAAACGGGCTTATGACGGAATATTACCAATCCGAGCGTGCTTGTTAGCGTCAGCTTTGTACGAAGTCTCGATGCAGTGATTGTCTCTAAGGTAGATCGGTTCAAGTTGTGGCGGCATCCTGTCCATAGAATTAAGATAGTTCACGTAATTTTATTCTGTTAGATTTGGTGGCCACATCAAAATAATCTGAATGTGTTCCTTAAATGTGATAGTACACTTAAAACATTATACATTAAACGATCTTAGGTGAAGGGGAGAGTTACAAATTCTAAATCGCATCACTGTAAATTGCCATAGACCAGTCGCAATAGTAAAAGTAGTTGTCTTTTTAACATCGGGTTCCATAACCACTTGCCAATAGCCGCTTTTCAAGTTCAAGGTCTAGAACAACCGTGACCTAAAAGTGTATGTAGGGTGTCGTTAATCCTCAGAAATGGGTAACTGTGCTTTCTGGTCACGTTATTCAACCGGAGATAACCATCGTAGAATACTTCCAACCCATCTATTTTCATAAGCACAACAAGCAATGCCCTAGAGCTGTTAGAGTTCCATCACACCATGCCCTCTCTCTATTTCCTCAGCTTCCTCAAGCATGGTCAGTGGTAATTTTCTCAGCAGTTGTTCTATTGTTCTGGTAGCGCCGGTATTGATTTTATGCTTGACATTGCGGTTTTTCTTAACTGAATGCTGCCATTTGCAAACACGTCTAAGTATTGTCAGTTGAAATTTTAGGTTCAGCCAGATTTGGTAGTTTGAAATTCTGGCTTGGTTTTATTAACTGGTGCATTACTTTCACGAAACCTCATGGGTTAGCCACTTAAAGATGCCGATACTCGCCGCCGCATAAACTAGCGAAGAACACAACCCCACTATGGCATTCTTTTTTAATGCTACTTCACAGTTCGTGGCGTTTAGGATCTTAACTGGTACACTATCTTTTTGTCAACGCTTTTCCCACGAGCACGCCCTGTCCAAGGGATTCATCACGGACAGATTCAATAGCACACACAAAACCCTCCCGTAATGCACAATCCTGTACCCGAGTACCACGCTTTCTGTCTTTCCCGGTAGGAAAACGTCGCCCGTCAAACAAACTCCACTATTCGTCGTTTGCCTTAAAAATGGTGCTCTTCGGTTCCTACTCTCAGGACATCCTCTTTCACATTTAAAGAAAATCCCCATCTTTCAAGATGTACATTTCCAAGATAATTTCCTCGGTTATGTTCGGCATTACCACTTGACGGTCGAATACTTTGCTGCCAATCTCGATCTCTTCTTTTGAAATTCCGTGCATCCGATTGTCTTCACCAGCCACTGTCCGATGACGGATTGTTACAAGCGTTACTTTATCATGGCTGTGCACACTGAAAGTGTTCGCAATCGTTTTAGTGGCTTCGGTATCAACTAAACACTTAATAACCTTACTGTAATACTATACATATACGCAAATACTGTTCTTACACCTAGCTCGCGCAATGCAAATGGTATTTTGGAGCAGAATCCGTGCAGGTCGACTTTGGTCTCTAATCGTTGGTTCACTCCAGTTTTCCGTCTTTTATTGTTCTGTCCCTGAGTTGATTGGATATATAAATTCCCCACAAGTTCAGCATTTTGGTCCTTTTACCCTTTGATCGCTGGTCACGAAGAATCATTTCTCCATCGTGTGTTTTCCATGTCCTTTCGCAGAACATCTAATTTTGTCGCAACTATGATGCAATGCTTGTTTTGCTGCTTTAGATTACAAAGCATTAGCGAGCGTATTGTCCAGGGTCATGGGCTAGATCAGTCGTAATTTCTGCTGGATCCCTGTATCACGTATTCCATCGGGAAAGGTCTTTGCTGCAAGCGGTTCAAAAAAACTGTTCGGTGCTGTTAGATAACCCAGTCTGACTAAGACTTATTGCTCTAATTTTTTCTTTTTATGCTCCTAAAAAATAAAATTAACCACTTGGTAAGAGATTATCCGTACATAGTTGGCTGCTTCTCCTAGCTTGCAAACCTCTGATCAAGCTGGTTGCACTGCTCCGTGGCGTAGTGGTATGTGTGTGACTACTACGCCCAAGGTCCCGGGTTCGAATCCCGACACGGTCCGCTTGAAAAATGTTAGGCAAGCATTTTTCACAAAAATACACCCTCGTTCGGATGAGAGGTAAAATGGAGGTCCCGTGTGTAAGTGTTGTCACGCACGTTAAAGATCCCTACCTTGCTTGGAACAGCAAGGGTTCGGCAAAATTAAAAATTTTCCAGGTAAAAAAAACTCGCTTCCTGGCCAATGTAGTACTTTTGGGTGGAGCATTGGAAAATCACATGTAATGCTTGCACTAGCGAAACGGCTTGTTAAGCGTTTGGATGTTAGCAACGGAGTCTTTTTTTTAAGAATGAAACTGCTCTTTTTAAAATCACACGAGGCATTCCCGGCAAGCTTCAGACGGGTGAATCAAAATTGGACTTCCTTCATGTCGCTTTCCCTACGTAGCCTTTATATATTTAAATTTACATATTTTGGGTTTTACATGAAATCTGAGTCTGCACAAAACTATATATGACCTGTAGTTGTCTTTAGAGGAAAAGCTGTATTAATTACCATGATGACATCACTTTTAACCTTTTTTTGAAATCTGACGTGAATTTTATAGCCGTTGACTATGGATCAAATACGATGCAAAATATTTTTCTCTTAAATTAGAATTTATAACAACCTAAAACTAATATCTTCTAAAAGGAATAATCTAATCCTATTGGTGAACTTTACTTATACAAAAACTATTAAAATGGAATGTGATCATAATTGTTATTAAGGGAAAGTGATAATCGGTGGGGGAACGAAGATTAGGTTGACAACGGAGGGCTAGAATTCGCTCTTTAAACATCGAAGCGTCTTCTAAGTTACATGGTCTAACAATAATGGCGAACCGTGATTTATAATTCGCGTTTGAGTTAGTGACCGAAAAATAATAATCGTCTAGACAATTACGTGTTGGTATGGAATGAACCCGACTTTCATATTTTCGTGTTTTGTTCCAGGATTGCTGGTGTCAGTTATACAGAAACTATTTAAATGAAATGTGATGATAATTGTTTCTAAGGAAAGTCATAGTTGGTGGGGGAATAAAGATTAGGTGACCGAAGGGTTAGAATTTGCTTTTTAAACATTGAAGCGCCTTCTAAGTTACATGATCTAACAAGAATGGCGATCTGTGATTTATAATTCACGTTTGAGTTAGTTACCGAAAAATAACAATTGTCTTAGACGGATACGTATTACTTTGGAGTGAAACCAACTTCCATGTTTTTGTGTTTTGTCCCAGTGTTGTTGGTGTCAGTTTTGATATTTCACTTTTGGAAGCAGTTTTAGTACTTTACTTTTGGGGCTAGCTTTATTGCAAAAGCCTATCAGGGCCGTTGTGTTACGAACACCTAACGGTTCAGAATTACCTTAATCGCTCACTGGAACTTGGACACTTTCTTTGAAAACCTCAACGAATTACAAGGTACATGATGATATTATAACTGTTTTCAATCCAATGGTGATCTCCATAATGCCATAGCATTCGCTGCATCCTCTTCGACGTATTGTCTTTGGCGGCCTGTGCATATTACCAGCTCCAAGTGATTCTTTCATCGCCATATATTCGGACGTGCTCTTCGGTGCATTGCTACCACTACTAAGGCACCTCCACGAAACCTTTACGGCACCGTCTCGACAGCCTTCACGTTCTATTACCTATAGGAGCTTGTTAGATGATACTGCGTTCAACTGACATTGTGCATATTGTGCACTTTATGCTGAACTTGCATTTTACTCACATGTTGTGCGTACGTGTCTTGTATATAACTGTATGTATTTTGTGTTTTGTGACTTGCCTTTTTGTATATAGGATCATAAGTCTTTTGTAATAGCAGACTTTAGTTTTGTGTGTGCCTAAAGTTGTGTTTTATTTAAAACACATCCCTTTGCGTATAACAACTTTTTAGTTTTGTAAACACGCCTTCTTGATTGACGAAATAGCATTTGGTTCTTTACAATCACATGGATTTAACGCTCTAATATTTTTGTTAGAAGGTTTAATAATTAGAACGGAACGAAGTTGTCTCATGAGCTGTAATCGGCTTTGTTGTATGGTATGCAGCGAAAACCCGTTAATTATAATATACAGAATATCCTCACATCAGTGAGTTTATGTAAAGTTCTGTACGTAGTGTATCTCTGAGCGCTTCAGAGTTGTATGCGGCAAGGATTTCTGTAATATTTGCTAGAACTAATTGGATCTAAAGGGATTTGCGCACTTTAATTTTACGCTTGGTGTATGAACTTTTTAACATTTGTATTACATGTAGGTATTTGAACAGTAAGAATAATTAAGCCCGGTAGCACTTAGTTTCTATTACCAATCTTAACATTTATTTTAGTTAATTTAGCATTAGAGATTAAGTAGTAAAATTAGACACCAAAACGTTTTGCCAAAGTTACATTTGTGTCCTTGTTATTTCAAATCGTCTTGAAACAAAGAAGGTTTGCACAAAGTTATGCTGATTCAAAAAATGCAAAATTTCCTTTGCCGAGTGTAAATTAATGTTTCAAAAAGATAATGCTTACATGTGTTAGTAAAGAAAAACGACAAAAACCATTTCAATTTGCAGTCTTAATTCATTTATCCGAACTCTGCCGAAGATAATCTCGTCGTGTAAGGAAGAAGATAATTTTTTGACAAGCACTTTGTCATTACAATTGAAAAACAGCATGCAAACATGAGTGGCGTACAGTTAACCTTTGAATAATAAGGTATCGAACTGATTAATGTGATTGATCAATGCTTTATAAGATTGGTTACTTTTAATTTTAGGAACAATTGGTTTCCGTAAACTACAACTTCGTGCTGGAAAAAGGCATTTTAAATAAGAACATAGAAATTTTTAACGAAGTACCAAAAATCCCGTAGCATCTGGTTATAACAAATTGAATCAAGAATATTATTGATTTTATTTGTTTCGAGAGCTACCTACAAATAATTCCATGTATTTATGATAAAACTTCTGAAACTATAACCTATAGTAACAATAAATAGTTGAGCATTTTTTTTATTGTATAAACTTGTAAGCGTACGTGCTTGTTATTTGCATAAAAACCTAGAAAACAAATGTATTCGTCGAAAACTGTCTTCATTAAGCTAAGTATTTTTAATATATTTGAATTTTTTGTTTGAGAATGTTCTTTTCAGCAAACAGTGTTTAAATAGGTATATTATTGTCCTTATCGATAACGTTTATTTTAGCTATTTAGCATTAGTGTACTCCGGTCCGCTTAAAAAATGTTAAGCAAGCATTTGTCATGAAAATACGCCCTTATTCGGATGAGAGATACCAACAAGGGTTCGTCAAACTTTAAAATTTCAAGTTAAAAAAAATTGCCTCTTGGCCAATATAGTACCTTCGGGTGGAGCATTGGAAAAATCCAATGTAATTGTTGTTGTTAGATGTCCTTGTCTTTAATATAACAAGTAGAGTAGGCGTCGGGGTTTACAGTAAACACCGAAACGTGTACTACTAACCTATCATTCGATTACAAAACTTTGAATGAGCAGAATGCATACCTTTGGCGAATTTGTGAAGCATATTGCTCCTCTGCTCGAGCTGTCAAGGCTTTGACGTGAGAGCAGTATCATAAGGGGGGGAGGGGTCTCCGTGAACATAAAATTGGAATTCGCCATATAAACGAAGCAATTAGGAAATCAAAGTCTCTTGGTGATAAGCAAAACTGATTTACTTCCTTGGCAAGTTTAAAGACCCTACATTTGATTTTCTAATGCTCCACCCGAAGGTGCTACATTAGCCAGGAAGCGAGTTTTTTTTACCTAAAAATTTTGAATTTTGCCGAACCCTTGCTGTTCCAAGCAAGGTAGATATCTTTAACGTGCGTGATAACACTCATATTCTATTTTACCTCTCATCCGAACGAGGGCGTATTTTTGTGAACAATGCTCGCCTAACATTTTTCTAGGGGACTGTGTCGGGATTGGAACCCGGGACCTTGGGCATATTAGTCACACGCATACCAACTAGACCATGGAGCCGTCTCAAGCATAAAGACCATGCGATCACACTTTAAAGTACCCTAGAAGAAGGAAACGAGGCTTGAAGTTAAATAAGACTATGTTAACAGGCTAGTACTTTGGGAGGATTGCGCCCTAGCTTGCAAAGTACGCATCAGGACTGAAGTGATTAGCAATCCAAAACATAGAAGTATGAACGCGTTCCTGAGAGACTGTGAAAGTCTTTGCAAAAGGAGGATCTAGAACACTCTTAAAATGGATAAAACGTCAAAATCAGTACTGCGTCCTGGGAAGTAAATTGCATCTGGTTCCAAGCTTAAACAAGAACATAAATTTTTGATGCAGTTTAATGCTGCCATCTTCAGGGATACCGAGCTGGACAAGCGGATAATACTACAAAGTTAATAACAACGAAACTGGAGTATTTCCAAGAGGGAGATGGTGGATGGAGTTTAAAGAATATTGTTAACATGAGTGTCCGAATCAACACATACAATCCTATGCGTGTTAATTCGTTTATTAAACTACCGCTAGAGATGAAACTGAAACATACATGTGTTGGCGTGAACAATGAAGATCAAGCTTGTTCTGCATGATTGGTGATGAGTGCATTGTATCCTGTCGCTCGAAACCCTCAAAACTGTTTATGTACCCGCATTACTCCGAAGTGTTAAATTTAAAAGGCAAGCCGTTTCCGATAGCTCTAAATGTAGTTAAGAACCATGATTCTTAAAATGATATCTCCGTTAATGTTTACACCTTAAAACAAAAGAAGCTGAGGTATACTACTGTTCTCATATTAATATTGAACAGTAGAAAAGATAAAAATGTGAAATTCCTAATGATCCACAACCAGTACATGGCGAAGATATGGAATACTTTAAAAACGATTTAACAACTTTCAAGTCGCATTATGTATGGATTAAAGATTTGTTCGACTGTTTTTTTTCGCAACTTAATTTCAATAGAATTAAGAAGCGTTTATGTGATTGGTGTTTCCACTACTTTACTACAAAAAGAAAAATTCATAAATTATATCTACGATTGTAAAATGAAGCAAATCGGACTGCCAGCAGAAAAAAAAGATCTTTTGTTTCAAGAATTTCAAGAATAAAGCTAACGTTAGTTTTTCGTATATGGTGATCTGGAATGTATTCTAAAACCTACTGTAAACCAGAAGAGTTACCAAAAACATGGACCATATTGTGTTGAATATTGTGTGAAATGTTACTATGATCACAAATTATCGTTTTATCGATCAAATCGTGGAGGATATTCTTTAAAATAGTTTACTGGGGAGCTACAGTAGTTTGCAGAAGATGTTGAGACTGCTTTTATGTGTCCGTACAATATGACAACATTAAAGTTACAATAGGAGGTGTCCTTCAAAGTTGCAACACATTGACACATCTGTGAGCAATCGTTTAAACACAAAAGGTCGTGACCATGATCCTCTTATACCCTACATGTGATTTTCTAATGCTTCATCCGAAGGTACTACATTGGCCAGGAAGCGAGTTTTTTTTACCTGAAAAATTTTGAATTCTGCCGAACCCTTGCTGTTTCAAACAAGGTAGGGATCTTTAACGTGCGTGACAACACTCACACAGGACCTCCATTTTACTTCTCATCCGAACGAGGGCATATTTTTGTGGAAAATGCTTGCGTAACATTTTTCAAACGGACCGTGTTGGGATTCGAATCCGGGACCTTGGGTGTAATAGTCACACGCATACCAACTACGCCACGGAGCCGCCCGATCCTCTTATACCTACTAACAACTACAGAGGATCTGCACATTTAAGTTGTAACAAATTATCAAGATTCTAGAACAATCTCCACTGTTTTCCACAATATGAGCGGTTATGATATCAATTTCATAATTACCAGCCATCGCTGTGGATTTGAAAGGTCATGTAGAGCTGCTTCCAGTAACCAAGAAAAAAATATCTACTGCTCAAAACACATTTTTAAGAACCTGATCAACTTTAGATTCATCAACAGCTTTCTCTTTATGAGCTCTTCTTTTGGAAGCACAGGGTTTTTATATGAGCAAGTATACGTTGCAAAAAAAGCAAATTTTTACAATTAAGCGTTGAGTAGTATAAACTGTTAACTAGAAAAGGTATATGTGTTAAGACTATAAACAATCACGCATCCCTTCTACGTTTATTAATCTAGCATGTGACGCCCATTTTTGTTATGTAGAGTCAGTCGCTGTCGGGATGTCATTACGGAAACGTCACGTTTAAGAATGTTTAGTCAACACATAGTATATAATAAAAGATTTCTTAGCGTTATTTGTGTTTATTTCCGACATCTTACAGCTTCCAAAGAGTACAGTTAACAATATGCCTGTATAATTTTGCTGATTCTATTAAAAAATTGTATTACTTCTTGCTGTATATAGTCCACAAGAGTTATACAATAAGCTAGAAGATAAAGGAATTACTAAGAGGCATTATGCACACCCTCAAAAAGGTTGGGAAGCATTTAATATTTATAATTTCTGACAGTATTCTGATCTATATCGTGTGACCGATGGGACGTTAATACTAGAAATTTTTGAGGAATTCCGTACAAGTTGTCGTTTGACATATGGATTCACATAAGGCATGCGGGACAGGAACCTGAGTTGCTGACAGATATTGATCTACTTATGTTCATTACAAAGGGTGCACCTGGAGGTCTGAGCCAGGCGTGTTCAAAACGACGTACCTCTGCAAACAATAAATACTTACTAACATATAACCATCCAAACCAAATGTGTGTCTCATGTACTATCCCGTTAGTAATCAGTATGTGTGGACGATGAGTCAATATATACCATATTGAAGATTTGAATGGACT
Source organism: Platerodrilus igneus (assembly GCA_036346225.1). Taxonomy (NCBI): domain Eukaryota; kingdom Metazoa; phylum Arthropoda; class Insecta; order Coleoptera; family Lycidae; genus Platerodrilus; species Platerodrilus igneus. Next base: position 14,709,674 of record JARFIW010000791.1, read on the forward strand.
GACACCAACATAGGTGTATCGTCAGCTCCTGATGATGCTCCAGAAGGTTGCATATTGAAGATAAATTTGAAGTATTCTGAGCACGTTAATGACTTGTATAAATACATAACTTTTTGTCCTGAACATATTGATCTGAAAACTATACAGCCACCTGTATCGAAAGCTACATTAAATTCAATAGAAAGATATGATTTCACCACAGAAATCTCAAGCAAGCTATAGTGCGTGGACGTAAATTATGAAGAATGGACCGAGTGCTAAGATTTAAGAAAAGCTGTTGGCGAAAGTCTTATATCAACCAAAATACTAAACTTCGGAGATGTGCAGGAACTGATGAAAATCTATTCAGACTAATAAATAACGCAGTCTTTCCAAGAACGATGAAAAATTTACAAAAACATTGTAATGTAAAATTTATGCAAAACTGGGATGGTGGATATAGGACCGAAGCCACGATATCCAACCCCTATTTAAAAATGTTAGGATCTTCGATTATGGTAGTGGAACTGCTTACGTCAGAAATATATTTTAATAAACCCGTATCTGTCGGATGTGCATTCTGGATATAACCAAATTGACTATTTATGATTTTCACTATGAATATATGAAAACTGTTTTTGAAAATGGATTCTATATTCTTCACATTGACATCGATAGTCCAATCGACAAAATTATGAACCAAGATTCTTATGAAGCTATGAAGCGAGATTCTGAACGTTTTGATACGTCGGACTATTCGTACAACAATACTTTTGAAATCCTCTACTTAACAAGAAAGTATTGAGCATGACGAAAAATGAAAATAATGGGCGACTTATGACAGACTTTATTGAAATACGATTGAAGAAGCATGCGACGAGGATTTTGAAGGCAACTGAATGAGAAGAAGGGGCCGACGTCTGATTTTAAAAATATGGCTGGACAAAATATCAAAATGGCATTGCAACGTGATCGCCTAAAAAATACATAACAATAATTACTTACATAGTAGTGATTGCACAAGGCAAACTGATCCTCAACATTGCATTATCCAATAATATGAAATAATAACTTAGACTTCTATGTACAGCCTAAACAAGCATTTTATCTCGAAGTAGTAATTGAAAAATGGGAAACGCAAGGTCCCGGACAGAATTCGAATCTATAACTTCGACTTTCGAGGCCGATGCGCGAACCAATTGCCTCGGATGGGTGATGATAATTTGAAAATTATACAATCGTATCGATGTAACCAATCATACATCAGCCTTACTTTCAAAAATGCCAAACTTAATTGAAAGTTAAGTTGAATGTCTTTGCAATATATATTCCGATAGTAGTCTAGTTGGGTACATTCTGTCATCAGTTCAAGCGTATTGTCTGTCGATACTCGACGACTTTCTGTCTCTCCTTCCATTGAGTCACCAAAATGGTTCTATTTAGTGTGACCCTTCACATCTGGGCAATACCAACAGTTTACTCTTTATTTATTGCCAATTCCTTTTAATGGAATGCAAAATATTCATGGTCTGCAAGCGTCTGTGAGCACCTGCGTAGTGTGAAACTATACGCTGTCAATTTTTTTCAATCAATGGTTTCATACTTAGAATAAGTTGCTCGGTCCACTTTCCTCCGATAGTCGCGTCCCATCTAACTCAGCATTCCCTGATTAAAGTTCCTTGTTATATTCTAATAATGCTGTTCATTCCGGGTGTGGATTTTGTTTTGATTCTGCTGATTTTACGATCTTCCCTTGATCAGTGCGTTGAATGGCCATATTCTTGCACTGACCAATATAGCATTTGTTGACGTCGTTCTATATGTGCTGCTTATTCTAAGCACCATAGTTCATTGACATCTGTTGACCGTGTTCTTTCACCTTTGTATATTCGGGACATTTCTCTATATAGGTGCAAGATGTAAAATTGTGGACATCGCTGAATTATGTATGTCGTTCCATTTCTCCGATTTTGAGTTCTTTACGTTTGACATCATAGAGTATAGCGCTTCTATGACTCTCCTAGCCATATGTAGATCGTGAATCCGAGATACTCTACGGCAGGTTCGGCTTTGATTCTATTCGAACCGTATTTAAAGTTATAACCTTTTCTTGCTTTACGAATATTGAATACAATTTCCGTCGAATTCTCGGTCGCAATTTCCATGTAAATTATTCTCGATAAACTTGCTAACTGTATATAATATTTCTACATCTAAAAGTTTGATTTTGGTCGGGTTTTTAACTACCGTCAGTAATGCTAGATCGTCAGTTTAACGCATTAGAGTAGATAAGCTATCTTCGTACGAGCACAAAAAAAAACGGTTTTTTATGGGATTTAACATGGGAAATTCTAAGATCCAAAAAGACCATTTTTGTCAGATACAAAGGTCATTCACTCCGAGCGATTCTACATTCAAGGTTCCGTAACTTATATTTAACCATTTTATATTGGAATTTTGGCGCAGTCCGATTCACAATCCCCACCCCGATCCGTCCTCTCGCCCTCCTAAATAAAAAATAGGGAATCATTAAAATACTTTATTACACATTGCACTTACATACATTGATTTTATATACTATAACACGCATATTTTAATATTGTTTATTTGGATATCGGTTTATCACAATTAACATAAACATATATTGATTGCTTATATCTAAGTTAACATTTTTTAGACTAACATACCTAAATACTACATTAACAAATTCTGTGTAAGTAAAAACTTTAAATTAGAATGCATTTCCAAATTTTTTGTTTATAAAGATATTGCGATGAAATTTTGATATGAGTCAAGGTTGTTCAATCAGAACCAGGCTTTATTAAAGGGAGATTTTTCGATTTATTTTTTGAAATATTGCTTGCTTATCGCGTTTTAAGACCTCATGGTTAAAAAATGGTTGATGATAATTTGAAAACGGTTAGAGATAGCTAAATTTTGCAAAGGCAATTATTTGCGTATTTGAGTATGATTTATTGATTGGTGAAATTGTTATATTGATACGTAGTGCCGTTTTAGTTTTTTACACATAGTACATAAATGGTTAAAGATAACTAAATTTTGCAAATACAATTATTTTCGTATTTGAATATAGCGCATTGTTTAGAGCAATTGTCATATTAGTACGTTGTGCCGTTTTGGTTTTTTGATGAACACTTCAAAACCGTGCAAAATATAAAAATTTTGTAAAGGTGATTATATCCTTATTTTAGTAATACGCATTCATTGGTGTAATTGTTATATTTATATATCTAGTGCCGTTTTGGTATTTAATTTATAATTTGAAAATGGGTTATATTTATATTTTGTCTAGACAATTATTCACATATTTAAGTATGGTTTATTGATTTGTGTAATCGTTATGTTTATGATTAAGAACATTTGCCCGAGATAGTGGTGTAATTTCCGAAATATACACTAATATTTTTATTTAGTAAAGAAAATGATTTTGCTATGGTTAACTAAGTTGTTATAATTGCACTTCATGCTATGATAATTGCGTGTGTGGTTGCCCTTTGCATGTGCTTCTGACCGAAGCTAGATCCATGGTGCTTGTGGCATAGTTCCAACTCAACATCTAAAGTCTAGCGACTAAAATATAAGGTAAACGTTAATGCACTGTGCAACCTTGCATTCAAATATCATGCCAATAAGCAAACACATAGTTTGTAAAAATAGCATTATGATTGGGTATATAGCTACTGGGAAAATGAATTGGGGTTTGAACTAGTGATGGGCCATTCTTTATAAGACAGTTACCACAGTGTGGCAGTGTATCGGCATTGGATGATTTTTAGCCCTGATTACAAATCAGGTTGTCATCCACTAATGTCAGGTATATACAGTATAGAGAGAATGCTGTCTGGTGGCTATAAAGAACTACCGGATCCCCCTAGACTTCATTTTGTTGGATACTCTATAATAAGTAAGCATGTTTTAACATATAATAGGAATAAAATGATTGTATTATACTTCTTTTTATGTAACCGTGTAGGTTTGAAGGCTTGATGATGAATTGCCCTAGTTGGGTTACTTTCTACGAAGTCGTACCTTTGAGTTGGTGGCTTACTATGATGACTCGGCGGTAAGACAGGCCCAACCGCACCTGCTGCGAGTCAGAGCTACACCAATTCGCATTGATTCTGTCCTCGCCATTACTTTTTAATTGCACTGTTTCTCGGTTCAACCAGATATAGTACCAATGTAATGATAAAACGTAGTCATGACATCCATGTAAATTTCAAAGACAATTTATTTAAAGTTGTTGCGTATAACTTTGTGATATTGCAATAATATTAAACTAGTCCTTTATTTGCATAATCAGATCTAGGTCTGGTTGTGGGTGCTTTAATGGCAAAGTTCCCTGAATTTATCTCCATCAGAATATGGTGAGTGTCTTATCGGGCGATATTGCCTTATACAGTGAAAGTGCCTTAAAGAGTGAAATTTAATTATTCTCCGGTCTTATTTGGTTAACATTCTAGACGTTTCCATGCATGGACCGATACGAATATGGGTCTAAAGTCTAAGTTTATAATTATTTTGGATTTTTCTCCCCCACCAAATGCGTTCTTCCGCAAAGCGTCAGTTCTAGTTCAGCATTGTAACAAACAAGTCTATCTTTAAAACATACAACAGTTTTTATTAAGTGTAAAAAGTTGATCGTGTGTTATTTGTTGCGGAACGTTGAGCTGCCAAGATTAATCGTTTCTCGGAACTAATAAAAAATATTACTGTCCTCCTTGGGTTGGTGCAACACCATCATAGCATTGAACAGGTTGAAGAAGGGTTACGATTATGCAGGGTTGGAATGCATAGATTACATGATGCTATAAAGCATGTAAAATCTATTGGTGAAAACAGCAGTTACTGGCATCATCGGCTAATATTAAAACCTTACGTACCCAATTGAAAGTAGCACAAAAGAGAGAAGCAAGGTATCAAAACAAAAAGAAGACTGCGAACCATCGAGTGCGTTGGGAGGACTCGATTTTTGCTTTCAAATGACGTGTTCATACCGGTGTAATTAGTAATCTGAAACATAAAGATGTAAATACCTTTTAGCAGATTGTAAGAGTGTTTTCAAGAGAAGAATTCAGGCTACACTCGAGCAAAATAAAGCTCTTAAGATAAATACATCCTTCTGCGGGGAGTTTGAGCTTACATCCGGTTCTCAAGTTAAACGGGAGTATAAATATTTTACAACATCTAACATTGCAATATTAAGAACACGGATCTGGACAAGTGGTTTGAAACTAACATTACAAAACCAATAACGATGGAAATAGAACCCTTTCAGGAACGTGGTAGTGGTTGAACATTGAAAAGTATTTATAATTTATGTATTAATATAAATAAGTATAACCCCATGCGGGAATCATCATATATCGAGCTGCCATCTCAAATACAACGTAAAGAGGCATGTATTAACGTAATGAATAATGATCAAGCATGTGTTGCATGGTCTATAGTATCTGCACTTACCCTGTCGCTCGTAATTCTCAAAGACTCTGTAAAAGTCCTTATTATTCATTCATATTAAATCTAAAAGGAATCCAGTTCCCTGTGACTGTAAACCAAATTACAAATTTTGAATCTCAGAATAATAATTCAGTCAATGTATATACTCTTAAACTAAACAAACAAAAATTTACAATCGTTCCTTTGTTCATATCAGATAATAGAAAAAAACAAACACGTTAATCTCGTGATGATTCATAACCAGTGCTATGATGGCGATTTGGAAATCTATGATATAATTGAACCGTTTAATTCCCATTATGTGTGGATCAAGGATATGAGTCGATTAGTGTCTTCTCTACTTAATTCTGATCATGCCAAGAAACATTTTTGTGATCGTTGTCTCCACTACTTCACTACAGAGGAAGAATTGATAAAGCATATCGACGATTGTAAAATGAAACAATTTGGTGTACTTCGGTTGCCTACATAAGAAAATAAAATCCTCCGTTTTAGAAATTTTAGAAACAAAGTTAAAGTTCCATTTGTAGTATATACCGATTTAGAATGTCTTTTGAAGCCCACTGGTGATGCTCAAAAGTATCAAGAACATATACCGTATAGTGTGGGATATTATGTCAAGTGTGAGTATGATAACTCGTTATCGTTTTATCGGTCATATCGCTGCATAAATTGGTTTTCAAAAGAGCTACGACAGTTTGCAGAGGCTGTTGAAACAGGTATGATAAAATTCCATTAACATTTCAACAGGAAGCTGATTTTATAGCCGCAACGCATTGTCATATCTGTGATAAACCATTTAATGTTGGAGATATAAAGATTCGTGATCATAATCATTTTATACCAACTAATAACTATAGAGGCCCAGCACATTTGAATTGTAATAAAAATCATCAAGGCTCTCAAACAATTTTCATCGTTTCTCACAACCTAAGTGGTTATGATTGTCGTTTTATAATTAAAGACATTGCGGTTAATCTAGATGGTCGTATAGAGGTACGCCCAGTAACTAAAGAAAATTATATTTCTTTTACTAAATATATTCCTGAGAACTTGGTTAACTTTCGATTTATTGACAGTTTTCGCTTTATGAGTTCATCTTTAGACTCACTTGCTTCATATATAACTGATTATCCGCTGTTAAAAAGCCGATTCTCACATTTAAACGATGGACAGTTTCTATTACTGACTCGAAAAGGTGTCTATCTGTACGATTTCATTGATTCTTTTGTAAAGTTTAACAATACCTGCTTACCTAGCCAGCAGCAATTTTATAAAACACTAGAAGATAAGGCAGTCTCGAATAAACAGTATGCGCATGCCCAGAAAGTGTGGGGAGTATTTAATATTCAGAACTTGGGTCAATATTCAGATTTATACTGACGTATTGTTGTTGGCTGAAGTTTTTGAATAATTCCGTTCAAGTTGTTATTCCACTTACGGACTTGACCCCGCCCACTACTATACATTGCTTAGGTATAGTTAGAACGCAATGATGAAGCACACGCACCAGGAACTCGAGTTGTTAACGGAAATTGATCAACTCTTGTTCATTGAGAAGAGTAGACGCGGGGTCTTAGTCAAGTGTGTTCGGAACCAAATGCCTCTGCTAACAATAAATACCTACCCACTTATGATTCATCCAAACCTGATAAATATCTAATGTATTTCAATATAAACAACCAGTACGGGTGGATCATGTGTCAACTTCTTCCACATGGTGACTTTGAATGGACCGATACCAACATCGATGTGATACCTGTTCCTGATGATGCTCCTGAAGGCTACATCTTGGAGGTATATTTGGAGTATCCTGAACATATCCATGACCTACATAAGGATATTCCTTTCTATCCGGAGCACATTGATCCCAAGACTGGAGAACCACTTATGGAGAGAATCCAAAATACTAAATTAATGGCCACGTTGAATTCAAAATGGAAATATGTTATCCATTATAGAAATATGAAGCAGGTGTTGTTAAATGGACTCGAATTAAAAATCATTCATATGGTACTTAAATTTAAGCAGAGCTGTTGGTTAAAGTCCTACATTGACCTGAATACTGAACTTCGGAAACGTGCAAAGAATGAATTCGAAAAAAATTTGTCCAAATTAATGAACAATGCTGTTTTTGGTAAAACAATGGAGAACAAGCGAAAACATTGTAATGTTAAGCTTGTTCAAAATTGAGATGGTAGATATGGTGCCGAAGCTCGTATATCCAATCCTCTGTTCAAAAATCTAACGGTATTTTATGAAAATCTTGTACTGGTTGTATTACACAAATCAGAAACCTATTTTAATAAACCGATATATGTGGGGATGTATGTACTAGACTTATGATTTTCACTATAAATACCGCCAGCGGCTTTTTACAATTTCGGTGTAACTAAAAAGGTTAAGGGAATTAAAAAATCTGTCATTAAAAACCATATCACATTTGACGACTTTGCTCGTTGTGTAGATGAGTATAAAGAAAAGTTCATTTCACAAAATTTGATCTACTCATCTAAACATCATGTTCATACAATCATTCAATATAAAATAGCCTTAAGTCCACACGACGATAAAAGATATTTAATACCAGGATCATACAAGACATTACCCATAGGTCATTATTCCATAGATAGCATGGAAATTGAGAAGGTAGTTTAAATTATAATAAATTACTCTAATATATGCATGCAGAATGTAAGTGTAAATATGTTCATCTAGTAAATAAGTATAAATATCTAAATAAAATGTTAATTTATATGTAATAGGTGTAAAGTTATGTATTATATGTTGATTGAGTTGGTACCTACAATCCTATTGTAAATGTGCATTATTTGTTAATGTAGTATTTAGGTATGTTAGTCTAAAAAATGTTAACTTAGATATAAGCAATCAATATATGTTTATGTTAATTCAGATAAACCGATATCCATATAAGCAATATTAAAAATATGTGTGTTATAGTATATAAAATCAATGTATCTAAGTGCAATGTGTAATAAAGCATTTTAATGATTCCTCATTTTTATTTAGGAAGGCGTGAGAGCGGATTGGGGTGGCGATTGTGGATCGGACTGCGCCAGAATTCCAATATAAAATGGGTAAGCAAAAGTCACGTGAACCTTAAATGTAGGATCGCCCGGGGTGAATGACCTTTGTATCTGACAAAAATGGTCTTTTTGGACCTTAGAATTTCCCATGTTAGGTCCCATAAGAAAACCGGTTTTTTGTGCTCGTACGAAAGTAGCTTATGTATTCATTAGATCCATAAAGACGTTTAGCTTTATTACATCGTCGTCCACTGTGTTCCACAGGGTAGTTTCCAAAACCGATTCCAGTGAAACTCCTCCGTCTAGTTCGTATAATGTATCTTTATTTAGTATAGTTTTCCGGTTGTTCACATTCGTTTCAACTATTCAAATTAGGTGTTCTGGAATACCTAATACGCTCATTTTTAATAATTAACTTGTAGGAAGCCTTGTTAAAGGCATTCTTGACCCTAATAAAATCAAGCTAACGTATCACCCATTGTTGATGAAGTCCTATACTAATATTCATTATTTGACTAATGGCGTTTGCAGACTTCTGCCACTCCTGAAATCAAGTTCGTTTTTCATTCAGCTAGTTCTTCAGCCTTTAGCTTTTAAATAAGATACCTAGAACGACTCAGACAACGCCGGCACAAATATAAATTTTGCGATGGCATACCACAAGGTGAAGAGTTCTGTTTTGAAAATCAACGTTCCTTAACTCATGATTAAATGCGACTCAGTCCATATTCTTATAACTATTTATCAGTGAAAAGATTGAGGTATTACATCACAACTCTTAAATATATTTAAAAGATCATAACTCTCAGTTAGAATCAAATGCCATAGATATGGCTTCTTGTTATAAAACTAACAGCCATTACCAGTTCTATAGCAGCCACATTATGACTATAAATCTTTACCGAAACTTTAATGCGGTTCTTCAATAGTCATGATAATAACTTTCAGTGAGATGTAATACATCGTCAATGTAATTTATAACTACGATTCTTCTGTACACATCAAAGACAATTAACGGAAAAGCTACACAACAAGTATGCATTGAGCAAAGGCTTGTGTAAACAAACCGTATTCCTCTTTGTGGGTCATAAAAGCACCATATAGCACGCCCTAATAGAGTGCGATTTGTTATCCACTCTGCTTTCAGAGGATCGATGGGCCGTTAATCTGGCGCTTAGACTGAGATTTTGTTTGTTTTGAATACCCCTGGTGTCCTTAGGAGGAAATCAACGTTGTACTTACTGGGTCAATTACATTTCCATAGAGAATATCTTTCGCCTGCTGCTTACCTGAAAGGCATATTTGGTGTAAAAGTAATAAGCCTCTGTTTGAATGTTTTGTAATAACAATAAGTTTAGATTACTTTTTGCCCGAAAATCGTTTTGCACATCTTTCCTAATACATATAAATATAATTTGAAGCCCGTGACATAATTAAAATATAATAAATACGGTACGTGCAGTATGTAACAGATTTAATGATTAACAAATTAATTAGCTAGTGAGTACTTTTCAATTAAAATTGCCAAAATCGGTGACCTAGAATATAAATTTATCTATGATCAATAATTGTAACATTGTGCAGTGATACCTAAATATACCAGTGCGTATAACATTAAGATGATTTGACGTTCACTTGCTTGAATTGTATTTATTTAATCTTTCTTACGATAATCTCCAGAACGACCTTATCATCAGGACTAAACAGTGGGTTCTTTGTTTTATCTCTGCGATAGCATACACATGGAAATAATTTATCTCACAAGTACTTCACTGATTCAATTTGAAATAAGACAACAACGGGTAATATAATTAGGTATAATAATTGTAACTGTACCAACAAGAGTAATCAAACTTTATATTATTTTAGTAAAATAAAAAATTAATTTTTAACCAATTTCAATTCTCTTAGAGCTTGAACAAAACATGTAAATTTTACTTCAGTAAACTTTCTTTCTTTTCTTTTTAATAACTACAGAGTATCAAAAGTTAACAAAATAAACCGACGTGATATGAGCTCATGTCTTGGGGTTTTTACAAGATAACATTACAACGTATTAATTCACACATTAATTATAGCATTGCATTGTCACAATGCTATTAGTATTCAAACATTTGTAAAACAAACAATTATTATAAGTTTTTCTTTTATAAAAATTAAAACGGATATATACATAAATACCTGAATAAAGTATTTTCAAAGTCCTTGACCTCAACACACGTCGAGACAAAACGCGATCAGTGGAACTAACAACAGATGGTGTGGACCTCATGGCGACACCCAAACGCCTGATTCTCTAAACTAAAGAATATTAATCCAGAAAAAGCAAGCCTTATAGGATTCAATTCAAGATATAGAAACAATGTAAATTAGCTCAATATCTCTGCTAATATTTTCCAATTTACTCATTTTACTATACTCGGAGAAGTATTCAAGTTCACTTAAATGGCAATATAACAAAAACCATGTTGAAGTGAACAATACGTTTTTAGAAATTAAATTAATTTGCTACAACAGATAACCTTATTTTAAAATCATTGTATAATAAATAAAATCAGCTTACCCCTAGCCTGCGATTTAATTTATTTTTAATAGGGAAAGCTTCCCACAACCAAACTAACATTTGGAAAATAACACGCTTGCGCGCGTCCATCTTTTACCAATAGTTAAATAAGATAGCCCGATCTCAATAAGTGGGATTACGCAGAACACCACATTACGCCTTTTAATCCCTACCCAACAGAATTTCGACTAATAAGACAAAGGAGGCTGCTTCTACGTTTAACTTATAACCCAGATGCAGGTAAACAAAGTTGCCTAACTTCTAGATTCGTGACAGTTAAAACGAACTGTTTCACGTTTAGCAAACACAATAAAATAATATAAAATATACAATAAATGTGTGATTAGAACACGATGGTACACTGCACGCCATAGACTAGAATAAATAAACAAAGAAATACGGAGAACCAGTCGACATACAATAGGAATCCTATTCTTTCAGAAAAAGTAGTGTAATCTTTATCTATCGTTGTTTGATTATTTAAACGTGTGGGATTTTTAAAACTTTATTCCTTTTTTCCATACACGCTGAAAATTCCAATCTAGTGACAAGTTATGAGCCGACTTGATGAATCAGTCTTTGTCAGATCGAAGTCGTGGTTATTAAATTGAAAGTGGAAGTCAATTGCTGAATTGAGCAGACGCTTAACATGTTCCGAGTTCCATTTGTAAATGGGTCTCTGCATACGATTCACATAAGTCGCTTTGCAAGAATTACAATATAGCTTATATATCCTGCTTATGACTAGAAGAATAATAGGGTATAAAGTATGTTCTTTTTGGTTCCCCTATAAAGATTTGTTATTATTGCTTGACTATTTCAGATTCAGGTCTCTTCTAATAGAGTAGATCAGCAAGAGAATTTACTTTTTAATTTTACTTTGCGCCATAAAATATGAATAAACGACATATTGTTATGTTATTTGATATCAATTTTAAAACTCAAAAAACCAAGGTCAAGATGGAGCAGGACCCTCTCAGTCCGAAAATGCACGGTTAGAAAGTGTGACGTTTGATGCAGAAAAAATCTCTGTTGTTAGTATTCCTTTTTGCCAGGCGAATAACAATTTGAACGTAGGATATTACACAAATGACTGGAAAATTGATAATTTATTAAAACATAAACTTCTTGTATATCCCTGAACCCCAGACGAGTTTCCTGTCGGTAAACACGGCAAGTACTACATTTTATGCCGGCTCTAAGTTTCTAAGTAACGCACAGTTTCAGGAAATAAAATTTTAAAGTTTCAAGGACTATGGTTGGCTACTCCTTGGCTATCCTATACAGAACAGCATGGTCACGGAGCGCTTTGTAAATACTGTGTGTTCTTTTCAAGCGCATTTGTGCGCAAAGAACAAGACACAGAAATAGGTGCCTTTGTAAGAAAGCCTTTTTGTACTCATAAAGATGCAATAAAAAAATTTAAGAACCTGCAAAATTAAAATACCATATCAAAAGTGCTGTTTTTGCTAATAATTTCTGTAAAACCTTTTATAAATCACAAGATGATATAGTATCGAACTTAACAAAACTTATAGCGAGCAGGCGGCACAAAATTGCCAGAAAATAAAACCTATTGTGGAAACTATAATTCTTTGTGGACGACAAGAACTTCCCTTGTGAGGGACTTCAGACTATAGATAAAAAGATATTAATGATCCGGTGCTACATAATGAGGGTGCGATTTGGTTTTTTTTTGCCTTTTTGTGCTAGTGCTGGTGATCAAGTATTACAAGGAATTGTTTCGATAAAAGAAACAACGGGCGTTCTTTTACCCGCGGTTATAATTGATTGGTTGAAAATTTTTCGAAGTAATATGAATTATCTTGCTGGACAAGACTACGGCGGAGCGATGGTATTGTAAAGCAGTTTTAAAGGAGTACAATCAATTATTAAAAGATAGTACCTGACAGCTTTATATGTGCATAGTAGTGCTGATTCATTAAATTTAGCAATAGCTCAATCTCGTCAAAATCAATATATTAAAAATTGTATATGCACAGTTAGGCCCGTCGGAAACTTTTGAGATTCGCCTAAAGGAACTGAAAATTAAAAAAAAAAAATATAAGAAAATATTTGCCAAATTATAAATGGCAATAAGTTTCCGCTATATGTGCTACCAGGTGGGTTGAAAACCATAACGGTCTTTTACATTTTAAAAAAGTATATTAACCAATTGCGAACTAACTTGAAAAAATTACCGAAGTAGTAGATTTTGAAGTTTCTTCAAGGACTACCCAATAGTTAAGATGCATAGCCACAGGAGAATTTGTCGTCAGTATTAGATGTTTCTGACTATATATTTTCATATATAATAAACCTTTGCAAACTTTTGCAAACAGTCGAATGGTATTTGTCTGCCGCACTAGGCTATATTGAGGACGAAATAAGCTATATTATCATCTAGAGCACACATAAATTCGACGTTTGCAAAAATTTTCTAGAAGTCAAAGATTTTATTAGAAATAACGATTTGATTTTTAATCGCAATTATCCCACACGAATTATTAAGTTCCACTTTACAAATTCAATATTTTACTAACTTTATTCATCTTACTTTTAAAAGCAGCATTCACAGAAAGTTTCTTTATCGCCTCTTCAACACTTGCAATTAAACTATTTTCATCAGCTTCATTTATTATTTCCATTGCTTCAACATTATTCTCTATAGTTTCCAACAATTGTGAGATTTTCGCTAAAAACGATGCAACTTCTCTTATAACTTCACCAGGGCACTTAATACTTAAACTTCTATCTCCTTTACCTTCCATCTCCTTCTCAAATTAATTCAAATTCATACAATCTCCTTTTACTTCTATATGGACATCTTCGTCCCATTTAATTTTTTCTTCTTCTATAATCATCACTTTATTCTCGGTATCTATTATACCTTTTATCTTACTACAAAAATCCATTCTCAGAACGGCAACTTTTAACCATAGAACTATTAACCTCCATCTTTCCCAACTTAGCTTCCAAAATTATGACGCTATTAACTACTGCAAACCTCTTATTATTCGGCGGTACTAAATTATTTCTTTTAATAGGGATAACTTTCTGTATTAGCTTTTGTAACATATATTTAATAAAACCTTCACTTACTAGTGTTGCCTCAGTTCCTGTATCTAAGAGTAATTTAATCTTTCTTCCTCTGCTTGAAATTTTATTATAGGTAGTAAATCATTTTTTTCATTAATTTTTTCATCATTTTCCAACTCAAGTTTTATAAATTCACGCGCATGTTCATATTTATTAATTTCTATACTTTCGTCTTTGATATGTATCTTTCTATAAATCCTGCCTATTTGAGGTTCCAGACTGATTAACTATCTCTGCTTATGTCCTTCTGTTATCGTTGCTACCATTCATGCCATTTCTTTGTACGTTTGTCATATTTCCCCATCTTTGGGTAACGGTTCTATTCTCAATGGTACGCGATTCCTTATTCTCCTTTCCTTCGTCTCTCCTAATGGCATTTCCTCTACTCCAATTATTTCTTCGCATATTCCCCCTTTCAAATGGTCTGCTTTGATATCTCTCCTGTCCATTATTCCTTTGGAATCTAAATGTATTTATAGGCTGGATCCTTGACCTGGCCTCCATCTTCCTTGCTTGATCCATATCATCATAACGTTGAAGATATTCTAAAAACACATCTCTATCAACAATATTTTGTAAGGCTATACATTGCTTTACTTGCGTCTCGAAGTGACCTGCTAGATACTTTATAATCTGCTTGTCCTGTAAAGGAGGATCAAGTGTTTGGCAACGTTAAATTTCTTAATCGCATACAACTCCCTTGTCATGCCTGAATCGCTACTATATGTGCCCATCAATAAATTACCTCTTACTTTGAATTGCTGGTTGACTCCCCAGAAATATTCTAAAAATTTAATCTCGTAGTCATTAAAGGAACTTAACTCACTTTTTACCAGTCCAAACCAAATCCATGCACTTCCTTTCAATGTGGATCTCACAATATTAACTTTTGATTGCTCATTCCAGCTACCTTGTACTAAAGTTTTTAAGTTATTTAAAAATATTTTATGGTTAAGTTTATTATCCCCATAAAATTCTGAGTGTTGTTCCAACGGAACACTGGTTGTACTCCATCTTATCGGTTCCCTAACCTGAATATTTTTAACCCTGTCTTCTAAATTGTCAAACTTATTCCGTAAATCTGTTTTAAGCTTTCTTATATCATTTCTAACTGCTTTAAAACTAGCTGGGCATCTTCACTCTGTTTCATTTACTTTTTGATCTAAAGTTTTAATTTTCCCGTTAGTTTGGCTTTCAATTGCTTCCTGATGCGCCTTTAGTTGAACAATTTTCTTTTTGACATCATCCATATCTTCTGAAATTTGTACTACTTTTCCTCGAATTTAAAATTCTATTTTCTCAGTGTTTTTATTAGTTTCTTTTAAGCCTAAAGTTAGTTTCTCACTCATTTCTTTAAATTTCATTTCATTCTTTTTACTTTCGGATTTTAAACTTTCTCCAATTTTGCTATGTTCCCACATTTTGCTTGAAACTCCTTTGTATTTTTATCCAATTTGTCACCCATTCCTTTGATACATTTCTGAAACTGAGAATACGGGATGCGAGGATGCCCAGTGCAGTTGGTAAAACCTGTTAATACAATTGTTTCAACACAAGGTACTGGATCACTTGTTAATACTAACCAACTAAATTTGAATATTAATATAAATATTTTATGGTACTTATCTGATTTAAAGTTTTATTCTGAACTAAGATATATTATTTCAAATTACCTTAATCACGCTGCAGACGAAGAATTCCAATATCTGCGTACAGATATGGATTTGTGCGATTACACCTCCAAAAGAATAATATCCCACGATGTTACTAATGCAATTTCAAAGCCCCAAGTTTACAGGCTTAACGTGCAACTTCAACGCACAAACCAATACGGAATTTGTATCACAATAAAGGTCTAGTGGAAAGATCCCAAACGGAATAACCAAGATAAACCACCATAAAACTCCACTAGAACCATACCACACTGGACTCTTTGTCAGATCACACCACACTGTACAAGATAGAAGAAGGAAATTCATTTTTCCTAAAATACCAGCCAATCCTATTCAAGGCTTAAAAGAATTATTGTAAAAACTGAAATTAAGTCTGATTTATCCCGTACGCTTTTGACCCAACACGAAATTACAACCACACCCAAGGTGAACTGTAAAAGATTAGGGTTGCACTATAAAACTAGAAAGTCAATAGCATTAAAATGCAAGGACAGAATAGGCTAGACTCGACCAGAGGCGCAAATACAAAAAAAGTAACAACACCTAACAGCTTTAAAACCCGAATATACATATGAATTATTAGCACTCGTATAGGTAATCATAATAACCTTTACAGTTATTTATTCTATAACATCACAAATACATCAAATAACAATAATAAGTAAATTCTTAAATTAAATTCCACATGTACGCCCATGCAAAATAATACCAGAACTGAAAATAACAGGATTACCAAATAACCAAACTACCATTAAATTACAAACATTTACGTTACCTGATACAATGATTGAAGAAGTGACTATAGATACATACTAGTATAACAGTCAAATACATAAAAAATTTTACAATTAGACTCACAATTTATTGCAACGTTAAAACTCGAAAATAAACCTGTAACAGGGTGATGTAAGTTTTCCGCAAATTCCACGATTTTTATGATTTACAAGTATGGCAAGGCGTTGTCAAACCTTGTCTAATGCAAGAAGTTACATGGTACTATCTCCTTCCTTCGTATTGTAATACGTAGAGTAGTTGAACTTGCGTTATCTTATCTCGGTTCGATTTTACGATTTTGTAGTGGTCGCGGGTTGCTTTGTATTAAGGTGTTTATTCAATCATTACAACGAATGACATTGTGTCTTCACAAAATTGTAGGTATTGGTCTCAAGAGAATCCACATTTTCGCATAGTAACTAACAGTAAACGGTACAAAAAAGTAAATGTATGGAGTACAATAAGGTACGATAAAATTATTAGCCCATATTTCTTTGATACTAAATTAAACCAACATTCCTAGTTGAATGTGCTCGGAAACTTTTTTTACCTGCCAAAAAGACGTGAATTTAGAAGATTTTCATTTTCAACAAGACGGATGTCCAACTCATTCAACTTGTTTGATTACAAATTTTTTGAATTATAACTTTTCTGAAAGGTGGATTAGACAACATGGTGCAATACATTCACCTGTAAAATCGCCGAATTTGACCAATATGGATTTTTACTTATGGGGTTATTTGAAACAAGTTTATTCATATGATCTTTATGACAACATCGACTTATTAAAACAAAAAAATCACTGATGCTGTAGATGAGATTAACCCAAAACTATAGCGAAAATATACAAGAATTTTAGAGTTAGGATAGAGAAACATGCATATCTTGTAGAAAGTCAAATAGAGTAATTGTAGTTAGTAATCACCATTTTTTCTTCTCTAAGATTTATAATGTAATCGTAAATAATAAATAATCTTTTTTCTTTTTTCTATTTCTATTATCAAAGTAGGGCGATCATTCTTAAAAATAGCATAACGCCATAACTTTTAATTCTAAACAACTTTTATCAGTGACACTTTACCTGAAACGAAATTGACAAATGACGGATTTTTGCTGAACCGGTAACTATTAGCGTGACAGCAAAACCGTTCACTTAGCATTAGGCCAAATTTTTGAGACAAATTAAACCGCAAAAACATAAGTTTGCTATCTTTTTTCATTTTTTATGCAGGGACCAAAATGGAATTTTTCTAAATTTTGAATGGTTCCATATCTCATCTGTTGATAATAATTCAGAAAAAGTGTAAAGACATTTCTGATGCATTTTTAACGTAGAATCAATTGGAGTAGTTAATTTTTTAATTTGGTCGTCAATAGTCGAATAGCACAATAAATTTAGTTTTTTGTAAACGGAGACCGTAGTTGGTTTGGACTTCATTGAAATCTTTATTTTGTAAGCTTTTCAACATTACATAGTTTATAGAGGTTATTTTAGAAAATTACGGAATTACAAGCGAATTTGTTAGTTTTTACTTTCAGGGTAGGTTTAGATTTAAGGTTTGGTGTTGCTTAAAAGGAAATAAATTACACTATTGCATTTTTAGAATAAATCTTACCGTAGACCGACTATAGAATATATATATATATATATATATATATATATATTGTAATGTCAGGAGGAGCCACAAGGGTTCTAAGGGTGGTTTTGTGTAGAAGGTAGTGTATGCCAAATAAAATAAT
Source organism: Platerodrilus igneus (assembly GCA_036346225.1). Classification (NCBI taxonomy): domain Eukaryota; kingdom Metazoa; phylum Arthropoda; class Insecta; order Coleoptera; family Lycidae; genus Platerodrilus; species Platerodrilus igneus. The sequence goes on from JARFIW010000791.1 coordinate 14,728,030, forward strand.
CCATATATCAGATCCCGTAATTTTAAAATGTATGTTTGCCGTACTTTACGTACGTTAAAGTATTTAAAATGTTAGTTGAAATGTAAGTGCCAAGACGTAAATTATAATGACTTAATGACGTGATAAAATACACAGTGCTCAAGGTTTTATACTGAGTTATAATTTAATAGGCCATTGAACGTACATTTGCCAACCGAAAACCGGATGCGTCTATGGATGTCCACTATTAACCTCGCAGATCCAGGTTCATATGTGAATTATTTTGGCTTTTATTTTACTAGAATCAACTTTTGGACAAATATGTAATCTTAAAATTATAAGTAATAGCAGTGTCAAATATGATTGAAGGGTTGTGAAACATTTAGGACCAATGATAGAATATTATGTATAAAATAGGAAAGTGTAAAAGACAAAAATTAAGGTATTTGTGACACGGACTCAGTGATAAAATGTTATTGGATGGTTTTATTGTATATAATATGTAATAGAGTAGGCAGAAAATGTTGTAATTATCACCTAGGATAGTAAACAAAGGGAATCGATTTCGAATTATTTTTGTGTAAAGACGTGTTTTATGAAACTGCACTAAATTGTATAAATATTTCTGGAAGAGTAAATAAATGTGATTGAATTGTAAGAGTTTGATTTATAAAGAAGAGTAAAGAGAAGCATCAGTGTATAAAGAATTAATAGCGGCGACGAATAAAAGTAAATATTGGAATTAGTGCGACAGCGAACCGGCGGAAGATAAGTTTGAATTGGAACGAGATTATATAGGTAGAAGGCATCGAGTGAGAAACATAAGAGTGAAGAATATAAGGATTGATTTGGATATGGATTTATGTGTAGCGGGACATTGAGCGGTAAATAGGAACGAAGATAGATTTGGATTGAATGGTTAATAGGAACGAGGGTAGATTTGGATTGCTTTAGAACGAGAGGAGCTAAATTAGAAGGCAGCGTAAGAGTAGCAAGCAGAAGTGTACAAGTCAAGGAAGAAATTACTACGGAAGAATTAGCGCAGGGGAAGTAGATAAAAGGGTATTCTAAATTCTAAATTCGGGTTATATTTATTTTAGATTTGGGCGCAACAAAATTAAAGAAAAGACACCTGGAGACTAGACGGCAGTTCAAAGTGATAGTGAAACCTTGTGAAGGCGCATACGGCGAAAAGGTTTTTGAGCCAGCATTAAGAGAGGCCAGTAACGACGTATAATCCAGGTGAGTACAGTGTATTATAACGTCAAAGTCATAAATTTTGTGGTATTAATTAATTTGGCACAAGGCTACGTGGATCACATAAAATTTGGCATATACACAAGTAAATTCTAAAAAAGGTACTAAAACAAAAGATAGTGCAGTTTGGTTGGGCATTGCACATCTACTTACCACTGAACCCACGGTAAGTAGGTGGATACCCTGAGAAGAAAGAGTTCATATAGTCGAGGCCTATTAAAAGCAATTTTGATGTAATTAACCAACCAAACGTTGCTAAAATACGTGGCGTGAAATAAGTATTTGCACATCATATAAAATCATAAATTTCATAAAAAAAAGGCGCGCAACAACAAACAAAAGTGTGTGTGGGGGGGAAGCTTAAGAATATATATTGTGAGAAAATTTAGGCAATGCAACACATCTACCAATAAACCATTGGAAAAAATGTAATCGTTTTTCAAGATCGTTTGGATAAAGGTGTTGGTTTATATGAATCTTATAAGACTTTTATTTAATGTTTCAAGATTTTTAGCGATTTTGTTTTGGAAATACAAATATCTTATTCAAATTCTCTACTAGATGTATCTAGTTGACTTCAACACATGCTAAAACATTTAATGTATCATGTTCTCGATTTGCTGTTTCAGATGTGGACGGGTAAATGACCAAAAATTATTTTTCTACGCCCATGTCAGTATACGTCAAAAATCGCACTGTCGACATTCTTTGTAAGTGACATTTAACAATAACATGCACGTAATGAGGCCTCATAACACAAACGTGCGTTTTCACAAGAAAACTTAAATTTCTTGGTTTAATCAAATGGCAATCAAATTTTTATCTACGTACCACTTTATTTGGTCTATTTATATACATTTAATTAATTGAAAACCATAAAAGCTTTTAGCATTAGCAAGATACATTTTGGATTAAAAGAGTGATCGCCTCTAAATGTCGACAATACATTATACAATTTCTTTTAAAATAAATCCCGTTCTCTTAGCATGCTATGGAAATAAACGTCATGTCATTTATGTTGTCAATTTTTACAACAAAATACTATTGTATCCGAATATTTTCTCAACTTTACCTACGATTATGTCTATTAGTAGTGAAAATGATGAAATTATGAACACTTCGCCGGAGACTTTAGAAAAAGCTCAATCTGCCACACATAATTTGTTACCGCTAAAATCCAAAGAAAGGTACGAAATTACCTATCAAAAATTTATGGATGCAGTAGTACTGCAATTATAAATAACCGTTCATAACTATTAAATAATAAGGCACAAAGAATTTACAATAATTGTTCAATTATTATTAACAATTATTATAATAAAGTTTAAATAATTGCTATTTCCTTTACTTAATAGAAGAAAATAAAATGACTGGGAGTAGAAATTAGAAAAAGTATAGTACGTTACAAGAGTTGTAACTTACAACTCTTGTTACGTAATATACTATTAAATTACTTGTTAGCCTAAAATAACAAGAATAAATACTTAAGAAAACTTTAGCGTCCTTAACGCTTACTTACCTCATATATTTTTTTATCCACGACTAATCTATATTATGTTCATTATACATGTGTTTACTCATTAATAAAACTATCCATTATTCACTAGTGAATAATGATTTCATTATTCACTGATTTATAAAATCAATGCTTGCAATACAATTTTTACGTAAATGATAAAAAAATAAATGACTATGAAACGTCAAGTTCAGAGCGCTTCCACTGTTAATTTTAATTTCAAACGTCAAAAGGTTCGGTGTATTCAAATACCAGAATTTTGAAGTATTTCATTAGAAAATGGATACTGATGGCGAAAATGAGATGTCTTGTACTCCACTGGATATACTGCGGAAGCCGCAAACATTGTAAGCTGAAACATATTACCGAAAAAATCCATTTAATGATTTCTTTAGTTGCCTCTTAAGCAAAATTATAATTAACGCTCCTCTTAATATATCACCCAGGTACAGTTACACACATATTGGTAAGTGTGTGATAATGGAAGTAAATCGAAAACGAAAATGATTTGATTTAAACCGATTTGTGAATTTCGATTTTTTTTTCGATAAGTAATATTCACTTCTTTCCACTTTTCAAGAAATTTGAAATAGAAATTGTTCGTGTTATATTTAATTATTTGAAGGAGTATTGCAACGTATTGTTAATTGAGCTGGTTTATTTAATTATACTTATTAATTAACTTAATATTGTGGCCCCGCACTGAAGATTATTTATGAATAAATCGAAACCACTCTGTATATGAAATAAATATTAAAAACTCACGTTTACAAAAAAACAGCTCAATTATATTTAATTATTTGAATGTATCTTGTGTTGAAAAATATACCGAATACAATGTGATTAGGTTTTTATAGCTTTAAATAACATGGATATAGAAAATTAAAATGTAAATACTAAATAATATTCTATGTTGCGGCTCCTAAAAAAGTATAAAAAAAATCGTGATATTATAAATGGTATATACAAAAATAACGGAATAGAGTAAATATTATTTTAACAGAGGCGTCTCTAGCTGCTGCTATCTGCAGAGCTTAGGCCAATAATGGATATCCAGAAAATTTATAATTTGCTTTTTAGGTCGCATATTTTAAGCAGCTGTAGTAGTTGGTACATGCGGTTTTAGTTCAATTTTAGAGGTTTTTGCTCCATCGAACTTAATCCTATTAGGACTTATTTTCATTAAATTTTGCGAACTAGCAAGGAATGTACCTGATTCCAGCGTGCTTCAACAAAAGCCGTGTAAATTTGGATTTATCATTTCACTTAAGGTTTTAGTTACATTCCGGCCGGAATCGGCCCGGCCCGGCCCAAAGCCCGGCTCGAAATTCAAGCCGGGCTTCAAGCCGGGCCGATGCGTTTTGGTTCGGGTCGGGCCACCGGGCCGGGCCGGAGCGAATTATTTCGGGCCGAGCCGGGCCGCGTCTAAAAGCCCGGCCCGGCCCGGCCCGAATCCATCCCTAGTTCCATATCTCATTTGTTGATAAAAATTCAGAAAAAGTGTAAAGACATTTCTGATGCATTTTTAACGTAGAATCAATTGGAGTAGTTAATTTTTTAATTTGGTCGTCAATAGTCGAAATGCACAATAAATTTAGTTTTTTTTAAACGGAGACCGTAGTTGGTTTGGACTTTATTGAAATCTTTATTTTGTAAGCTTTTCAACATTACATAGTTTATAGAGGTTATTTTAGAAAATTACGGAATTACAAGCGAATTTGTTAGTTTTTACTTTCAGGGTAGGTTTAGATTTAAGGTTTGGTGTTGCTTAAAAGGAAATAAATTACACTATTGCATTTTTAGAATAAATCTTACCGTAGACCGACTATACAAATATATATATATATATATATATATATATATATATATATATATATTGTGAGAAAATTTAGGCAATGCAACACATCTACCAATAAACCATTGGAAAAATGTAATCGTTTTTCAAGATCGTTTGGATAAAGGTGTTGGTTTATATGAATCTTATAAGACTTTTATTTAAAATGTTTCAAGATTTTTAGCGATTTTGTTTTGGAAATACAAATATCTTATTCAAATTCTCTACTAGATGTAACTGGTTGACTTCAACACATGCTAAAACATTTAATGTATCTTGTTCTCGATTTGCTGTTTCAGATGTGGACGGGTAAATGACCAAAATTATTTTTCTACGCCCATGTCAGTATACGTCAAAAATCGCACTGTCGACATTCTTTGTAAGTGACATATAACAATACATGCACGTAATGAGGCCTCATAACACAAACGTGCGTTTTACAAGAAAACTTAAATGTGTCTTGGTCATTAATCAAATGGCTATCCAATTATTCATCTACGTACGAATAATGATTTGGTCTATTTATATCACTGATTTAATTAATTGAATCAATGCTTGCAATAACAAGCTTTTAGCGTTAGCAATGATACATTTTGGAATTAAAATGAGTATGAAACGCCTCTAAAGTGTCAGAGCAATACCACTGTATACAATTTCTAATTTCAAACGTCAAATCCCGTTCTCTTAGCATGCTATGGAAATAAACGTCATGTCATTTATGTTGTCAATTTCATTAGAACAATGGATACTGATTGTATCCGAATATTTCTCAACTTTACCTACGATTATGTCTATTAGTAGTGCAAATGATGAAATTATAACACTTCGCCGGAGAGTTTAGCAAACATTGCTCAATCTGACACACATAATTTGTTACCGCTAAAATCCAAGAGAAAGGTACGAAATTACCTATCAAATTTAAGTTTGCAAAATTACTGCAATTATAAATAACCGTTCATACATTAAATAATAAGGCACAAAGAATTTACAATAATTGTTCAATTATCTATAACATTATTATATAAAGTTGTAAATAATTGCTATTTCCTTATTTAATAGAAGAAAATAAAATGACTGGGAGTAGAATATTTAGAAAATACTAGTACGTTACAAGAGTTGTAAACTTACAACTCTTGTTACGAATAATACCTATTAAATTACTTGTTAGCCTAAAATAACAAGAATAAATACTTAGAAAACAGCTTTCTGCGAAACTCTGTAACGTATACTTACCTCATATTTCCGAATTTACTCCACGACTGAATCTATATTATGTTCATTATATCATGTGTTTACTCATTAATAAAACTATCCATTATTCACTAGTCAGCAATAATGATTTCATTGTGTCACCTGTGTTTATAATGAATCAATGCTTGCAAGTATCACATTTTGTTACGTCAAATGATAAATAATAATGACTATGAAACGTCAGTTTAGAGCTGTTCCACTGTAATTTCATTTGCGGAACGCGAACAGTTCAGCGTGCTATGTCTAATACCAGAAGTTTTTGAAGTTAAATTCATTAAATGTACTGGATGAAAATTGTGTGTGTTTATCACTTGATATTCTTCGAAGCGAATAATATGTAGGTCTGAATTTCCAAAAAGAGAAATTTCTCATTAGTTCCTGGAATTACCTCATTTGATTTTATAAATGAAAGCAGTTTCGTGATCATTTACCAAACTTGAGTTGTCTGGAACTACAAGTATCCGGATTCTACTCGGATCATGGCATATCATGTGGTATTTACCGACACGACAGGATGGTCTAACTTAACGCCATAAGTAATGCTCTATCTAGTATGCTCGTTACTAAATCAGTATGCTGACTTGGAACTCGTAGCTATCCCGTCCGACTTCACTTCGATTACTCATTCCTGATGATGTTCACCCCGTTCATAGTTGTAGAACTCCTCAGGTACTGTCAACCAGATTAACTCGCTGCTCACCTTTTAATCGCTCGGAGGCGAGTGGTACTTTGATTAATACTACGTTGCTGTTCGTCGGGTTGTCAACAACTCACTGTTTTAAAGTAGTGCATCACCAACTTATAAAAGTGAAAACTAACAAATTCGCTTGAAACTCCGTAATTTTTTAGAACAACCCCTATAAACTATATATTGTTGAAAAGCCTACAAAATAAGGATCATAAAGAAGTCAACGCCAACCATGGCTTCTATTTAAGAAAAACTAAGTTTGTGGCATCTCCATTACTAGTGACCAAATTAAAAAAAATGACTACTCCACTTGATTTTACGCTAAAAACTGCACAGAAAATGTCTTTACACTCTTTCTGAATTTTTATCAACAGATGAGATTTGGAACCCTATCAAAATACGGAAAAGTCAATATTGGTGTCTGCATAAAAAATGAAAAAAACATTTTTTCTTACGGTTTCAAAAAGTTGGCCTAAATGCTACGTGAACAGTTTTGCTCTAACGCTAATAGTTACCGAGATACCCTGCAATCCCATCGAAATCGGTCCACTCTGTACTTTAAAAAAGTTTAATCTTTCTTTCAGATTCGGTTAGTCTTTTAATATTTTCCTAACTGAGTTTGTTTAAAAACGGATTCTTAAATCTAGGTTTAAGATTGTTGAAAAAGTATTTTTGGTAATTTTTCAGGAAATACAGCAGATGCTGATCATCAGCATCGCAGCAATATATAAACTTTAGCTTATAAAATGAAATTATAACTAACACTTTCACATCGAGCTAGTAATTGAAATAAGGAAGACATAAACTTTCGGACGGGATTCGAACCTACAACCTTCTTAATCAGAAATTGTTCGTGTTTATGTTTTGCGATCCTTACTTTTAAACACATCAAGCAACAAATATCATATGTAAACGTACATTAGTTATACAAACTCCGTTCCTGTCTGTGAGTCGTAAAAGCACCTTCTCAGTACATGTCAAAGCAACGGCAATTTATTATCAGTTCCGCTTTTAACAGATCGATAACACGCATATCTTACGTATAACCTTCAACTTTCTTAACTCTAAATATCATCACAAAATACGAACTGAAAACTAGGCGATGCTTATTAGATTACGATCGTAAAGGTAGGGTATTATTATAATAAATTAAATAACTGCTATATAAATCTGTCTGAAAATTCATTTAGAACCGGAAACTTATAAAGTTTTTATGTCAAAGTTCAAATAGGCGCTCCAAATTTGAATTATCTTTATTGCTTTCGTTTTCGCTTGTACTCGGCTTATCCCTTCATTATATACAGAGAATGGTTTCATAGATTTGTTAGGAAAAAGAAATAAATCTTGATAGTAATCACCATTCCTGTGATTGCTTTTGATAAATTCCATCAAAATGTATCCTGCTCATTCCTTCTTTGTTAGTTATCAGCTTCAATTTTATGTTTATCCATGGGTGTTCGAATGATTTCATACAAGTTTGTCAAATCTTTGTTCATCATTCGTACCTTAAAAATTGTTCCTCGCCAAATGTTCTTGTTCGAGCGGTTTTTATGAACAATACAGTTTACGTTATCCGTAAAGCGGTGAACGAGTCGAAAGCGGCTTAAAAAGTTGCCTTAAAATATTTCAATTAAACTCATTTGTTCACTTAGAAGTCTAATTTGTAATGATCCGTTCCTTCCTTTCTATTTCAGGATAACTTCATTATACTGAAACCGTTGTAGCTGCCTCCGGCTTAAGTTCTTCAAATAAGTACCATTTAATAACGAATCTGAAACTAATGTTATAATCCTCTTAGTGCTGACTAATTTGAACATTCAACGAAACTTGTTTAGTAAATATAACTAATTTAGGTATTGTATTGTAAGAGCAGTATTTAGTATCTACAGTAGACCGTTTACCCTGAAACAGTATAAAGATTGTGCCTTACCATCAAGTAAAAAGTTCTGATCTCTGACTTGGAATGCTCGTTTCTTCGAAAACATCCAATCAATTTTGAAAAAAAGACTCGAATACTAAAACCACTTTATTCGTACATAAAAAAATTTATAGCTTTACAATAAGGCGTTAATTTTCTGAAGCCACTTATATTATAAAGCACAGTTTTGTGTAAAATTTGAATGTTACACGAATGTGGAAAATAATTACATGGAAATTATTGACTAAAAAATAGATACTTATGGATATGAGAAACAGTACAATGTATTATATAATTAAGTTTTGGTTACTTTTTATTGAATAGTTGAAGCACAGTTAAATAAACACTTTACCTACTATACAGGGTGTTTTGAAACATCGTTTAAAAATTTTACGATCGAAAATAAGGTTGAAAGTCATAATAAACATATGTCCACAAATTAACTGTTGATGAGATAACTGCGATTTTATAGCAATTGCAGAATAAGTTTGCTTTATTAAGATGTTATTGCATGTTAACATAAAATAGATTATAACTAAAGTTGTTCAAAATGACGTCCTTCCAATTCAACACACGATATACATCTTCTTTTAAAGGAAGTACGCACTGTTTTAAAAACAAGGGTTTTTCTCGAATTATCTGGCAACAGGGTTCTATTCGTTGGCGCAACTCTGGAAGATCGTTTACCGGTGCTGCGTACACTAAACTTTTCAAATAACCCCAGATACTAAAGTCCAAAGGGTTTAGATCTTAGAGGCCAAGTAATGGGACCTGCTCGCCCTATCCATCTCTCAGGAAATTTATTGTTAAAAAAAAGCTCGCCAAAGGCCCAAAGTCTATCTGGCGCAGCGATTGTAGGATTCCAACAGGGCAGTAGCGATTGAAAAATCGAGGAACTGGTGGTCGTGAATTTTAATGCTTTAACTGGAACATAAACCAACCAATTAGACAGAGTACAAAATCGGACAGAGTCTAATTAAGAAGGAAAACGAATGGAACTGACAATCAAACTATTGTAAGTACCAAAAGTTCATTTTCCAAACCAATTTCAATTGTATATTGATATTAGCTAGTGTAGCGAATATATATTCTGTGGCATTGGTTTTAAAGAGATCACATCTATTCATTGTAGATCTGTGATATCTAATGTTTTGTATTCGATATAGTAATATCTGAAGGAAACAATTTCACAATAGAACAGGACATTATTATCATTTAATTAGCTTTAAATGCATTACTAGGAAATATTGAATAGCAATAAACACTTTGAAAACGTATTTAAAAAGGACTACGTAACGATCAAGTCATTTGTGTTGCCTAATCCGTAGGCGGATTATATTCTTTCTGTTATTAAATTTAAATAGCGCTTACGTAAATAGTGTCACGAGGTGACGCGCAAGACATATCAGCTGTTTTCTACGTGGAGGATACTAAAAGGCAAATTCGCCATTGTGGTTTAACATGTGAACGAAGCTGCAAACTTAAGAGGATGCGGACACGATCCCGTGTCAAGTGGAGTCTTCGGATACCCATAATATAGTAGGGGGATAGGAATCGTGGTCGTTTTGGGGCCCCAGAATGGTTATCATTCTTTAAGTTTCGGCAAGACAATGGATCACGCTTCTTAACCAACATGGCTAGAGAGGTCGGTGACTATTAACGGTGAGACCACAATGTTTAAGTAATTTTTATACTAAAACAAAATATCTTTAATTCCTTAGCGTTTGGAATAACCAGATTTATATTTAATAATTAAAGCAACTTTCGTTATGGATGTATTTAAAGCTGTTGTTTGATATTTATTGGGGAAGACGTATTGAACAGATGTTGGTCGTCAACGTTATATCCTAGGCATCAAATTTTGTAAGCAGTACCTGAACTTGTGCATCGCAGTTCGTTTGGAAGAGGTAACTTCTTCGCTAAGTCCAGGTATTTAAACTTTCAGTTACTACGTTTGCTAGACTTTTAAAGGTGTTCACTGGATTGACGAACAATATTAAATTTTAATAGAGGATTGCTTAATCATGTTAAATTTTGCAGACGAATTAACTTTGCGTGAGATCATAAAATAGTAATATTTCTTTAATTTGATAACAAAGTTATTTGCTAAAAGTGTGCTAAACAAATTTAAATAACGTGAAATATGGTTCTTTAGGAAATAATATTAAAGTAATTTTGTAAGACACGTGGAATATACATGTGTTCAAAAATATTGAGATTCCAAAGTCCACTTCCTGTTTAAAAAGATTTAATTACAGATGTCTAATCTTTAGTAAGGTCATTGTGTCATTTCTATACCAGGATAAATTCGAAATTTTATTGACTCTAACTAGTTACGTGTGATTTAGATTTTTAATAAGGAATATAAACAATACACAGATCTGTTCGTTGGGAATTAAGAATCCTGTTTTAAAGTATTATTAAAAATAAGGTCTTGTTATGTCAAGACACATTTATAATTAAAATCAGAATTCAATTTTATTATTTTGTATTTGTAACTATATTTAACAAAAAAAAAGAGAGTGAAGCTGTATTTTTTTTGTATCTCTATATCTGCGTCAGTGTTACTAATTTTCTAAATGGGCGCCAGAGAACAAAGTCTTCCGACACAACTAGGGGTCTATTCCTTGGGCAGAGCTATGAGAAATGGGGGGGTAAGTCGAAATCTGTTTGTAGGTCAAACTTAAACTAAATCAAATAGGCGCCACCAAGTCCTGACTTAATTATGATAATTGCATGGCATATTTCTAAGGACGGACGTGAAGACCCAAAGAAAAAAAAAGATCGCCTTCGCTGACAAAAACCTGTCTTAATAAAATAAGACGCAGCTCCTGTAAGAAATTGTAATAGTTAAATACATAAAAGAGTGGAACACTATTTGTGTCCAGCAAAAATACATAAAGAAGTAGTAAAATGGTATTTCCAATATAAAGTTGGCATCAAAGACCTACTCATAAGGATGTTAGCTTTATGTGATTAGATTTGATCATACTTGATCAAAATAAAAAACTTTAATCCTGAACCAATTGTTTACTAAAAAGAATCTCTTTTAAAATAATATGATTTGTAACAAAAATTTAATCAATAACTGTATCAATCTATAGCTTTCAACTTCATGTTTATCTTAATTATTTTTAATCAAATACTTTACAGTATAACATGAACTTGTTATACAAATAGGGTTCCGACCTGTGCAGATCTGTTCAGGCAGATGACAAATTAATAAGTTCTAAAAATGTTAGCATTTAAGTTTTCTAAATTACATATGCAAGTTTTAATTTATATAAAGCTGATCACAAAAATAGACGTGTTTACATCTCTTGTACTAAAGCTGTTCGAGGCACTTGCCTTCAAAAATACATGTCAGCAGTACACAGCAGAAAAATATATGACGTCAGTAACACCTGTTGACGTTACCGACGATTCATAATGAACCACGCGTGTTGTTTTCTTAAAACATCAAATCAGTAAGCTTTAGTTTTAATACTGGAAAATCCAGCTCAGCAATTAGTTGAAACTTTTACAATATTCATGCTTTTACGCATTAAAACAAATTAACGTGTTCCTAGTTTGAAACACATAAAAAGAACTTATCGCTATCTACGAACCAAAACTGCATTTGTCGCATTGTTGCAAGGAAATATGAGATCCTCGTTATTACAAGCAACGATAACAGCGTTGTAGTGTGAAACAAATTCATCCAAAACAACTTCTACTATGAATTCGTCCGCCTTACTAAGGTAGCATCTTTACATTGTCCTTGTGTGTCTTAAAAGTTTGCATTGCAAGTGTCGTCTTCTAAAAATTGCCTTCTAAATTTTGTATTCTAAATTTCGTGTTCTAAGAGTTGCATTGTAAGATGTCGCCTTCTTAAAATTGCCTTCTAAATTTCGTATTCTAAATTTCGTGTTCTAAGAGTTGCATTGTAAGTTGTCGCGCGTTATTCGAAGATGTGTTCAGTCATTGAAGTGGATTCGCAAATTGCCGGCCTGCAATCTAGGGTACATGTTATTGCTTCTACTACATATGGCCGACTGACTACAAAACTAGCTCGGGCGGCCGAGGCGTCCGGAGAGAGACCGTCAAACAGAGATTTGTTTGTAAATAGCTGTAGATGACACAGATATTTAACCACAAGTAGAATACCAAAGGACGATGCGGGCTTAACGTATTACTATTGTTTGTTGAATGCAATTTACTATTGTTGTTAATAAAATTGTTATATTATTCTCGCAATTTTATGGAGGGATTTATTATCAAAAATAAAATTGTTACAAGAGAAACTACATTAAATTGCATTTTTGGATCCAAGTTTTTTATTCTATGAATAATAAGAATACCTTTGAGAAAATAAATTTTTTGAGTAACGAAATTAGACGAATGCTGAAACAATATAAAACTACAGACATGTTACAATTGATTTATTCTAGATATCCATTTTTAACTAAAATACCTTTGGTGTAGTAATCTCAAGATGATTAACTCATAATTATTATTATGCTCTTTTATTGAAAAGCACAAATAGTGTCTTTTTAATAGAAAATTTGTTGTGTAACCTTTTCTTTCAGGATCATCGTGATAGAAGAGGATGCAGATACGTTCAAGAGGTTTCCAGATGTGTTAGTTCATTAAGTTGTAAGTTTTTTTATAGTGCTTATATCCAATGAGTTTCTGTATCTTCTCATAGGAGTATTGAATTTCTTGTATTGTCCATATAGATACAGTGGCGCTCAATTTCCCTTTTTCTTTCTATGTTTGCTTATTATTGAGTTTACACCATACTCACGGCCATTCTCATTGCTTACCCTTGGGGTAATTCCCAAACTAAGCCGTGAACAATAAAAAAGGATAAAGCTTCACTTGTATCCAACGAGTGGAGTCGAAAGAAGTTTCACTAGTAAGAAACAAGAGAATTTTATATACGCATTTTTATGTACAATTTTATTATCATAATTATTATTATTATCGAAAGAATTTACTCATCAAAGCTTCAGGTTTATTGTATAACTACAACACAGTTCTTTGTACAATTTATTACAGCAATTATTACTGAAATAATTTATTCAGAAAATTTGAAACTTGATATTATAAAGGTTTAAGATAAACATATTTTGTGTATGTTATTGTTGCGACAATTAATTAATGAAACAATTATTTGGCAGAAGTTTGAAACCGATGCAATTATAACCAAGGTTATTATAACTGCATACAATATACGTAACGATAAGTGATTCTCTAAATAACTTAATACAAACTCGATTGAAAGTAACTAAAAAATTAATCAATATGCTGATAACATGAAACTGTACTTAGATTCAATTCCTATGAACGATGGTAACCAGGCTCTATTAAGTATTTTCAGTACAGCTTGTGAAACATTTTGAAAATCTATTTACAAACAAGGTGAGGTTGAACGCAAGTCTGGCTTTTACGCTTGATTTTAAGCAAGCTTTGACCATTATTGCAAATCGCGATGACCTCATGGAATGGGATGATTACAAACGGATATTAATAGCATATTTCGGCGATCAAAGAAATATCAAATGTCTTGTCAAAGACCTTATCAATTCGGTATGAAATGTTATGACGTACGGAGAGTAATATTAACCAAACTAAAACTCGAGGACACCTACATAAACGCATTATCCGAACGATTATCGGATACAATAAGATTTCAACACCCCAAAAATTTAGATGAAGCGATGAACCCAATTGTAGAAGAAGATAACGTAATGTACTACAGAAACAGAATCCATAATCCTAACGCAGATAAAAATCACTCACCGATGACAACAATACAATCCGCGAAACAAATACCAACACAACCGAAACTTATACCACTTAACGCACTAACGAATCACCCGCGAATGAACAATACAAACTTTAATAACACAAACTTCAACAATGAACCTCGATAATTTCCAAGACCAACATTTAATTCAACTTTTACAAAACCCACATTTACACCAAAATTCAATCGCAACGCGAATCGAACATGGCAACCTTTCGGCGCAAATTCGAACCGAAACACGCCTATGACGAGTAATAACAACAATCTTAATAATTATTACAAACCAACCCCGATGTACACTCCATCTGGTAACACCAGACAAAACACAAAAATATCGTAAATCAGACCAGACTATAACCAAAAACGAAACTTCACTTCTGAGGAACTATTCCACCAAGAAGTAGAAGATTTTAACAATTAAGATACAGATAATTATGCAAATCCAAGTAGAGATGATGAAACAAATCATTCGAAAAACTATGAACGTAACAACCTTTATGAAAACTACGAAAACGACGAAGAAAATGCGTGCTCAAGTTTCAAGTTGGCAGATTCAAATACGACTAAACATAATAAATTTAAATAACATTAATCAACAAATTTTACCCGACATAGAAATACCTCATGCAGAAATTAATTATTAATCGACACAGGATCTTCAAAAACCTTAATTAGACCTAAAACCGTGCAGAAACATTATTTAGATTTTGTAGTAAGAAAACCGTTTAAAATCAAAACGGCACACAAAACGACATTACACTAATTTATTGCAAACATACCTTTACCAAAAACTTTCAATGTAAAATGAAACATAAATTTTGCATCTTCGAATTTAACGACAAATATGACGGATAAATAGGCACAGATCTTTTAAAAAAAAATAGGAGCAAATATTTATATAAAAAAACTTATTATTAAGAACGAAACACGGACAGATCCCAATTAAATTTCAAAACAGTAACAATCAAACAAATCAAAATACATAATCGAACCCAAGACGGAGAAACAAGTAAAAGTCTTAGTAAATTCAAAAAACGACGAAGAAATTATAAATCACATTTCATTTCAACCAGGAGTAGAAACACCCACCGCGTTAGTACAAATAAAAGACAGTTACGCCAACACAACCATTTTCAACTCAAACGACTACCCCACAGAAGTGACGTTAACAAATTTAATAGACGTGGAAGAAGTAAACTTTAGCGAGATGGAAATCGACGAACACTCAGAAAGCAACTCTAACCCTACAGAGCACGATAGAACGCTAAAGGAAAATCTAATTAACATTCGTTATAATGGTGATATTAATTACGAAGAGGAGAGAGCAATTAAAGACTTATGTTTCGAATACCGAGATATATTTCATTGTGAAGGAATACCATTAACTTCACCAACGCAGTCAAACAATATGAGCTAACCGATGATAAACCGATTTTCATCAAAGCATATAGACTACCTCAAGCAAATCAAGAGGAAGCAGATAGACAAGTAGCAGACATATTAAAGCAAGATATCATTCCACATTCAAATACATCATTAATCAGAATACAGCTCAACGCAATAGAGACAGCGTCAATTGTAGATAACGTTGACGAAACAGAGATACGAGAAGACCCAGAAGAAAGAGACACCATCCATTCAACACAAAAAGAAGAACCAAAAACTGCTGAAAGTTTTTTTTTATTTTTAACTACTGCACGCCCCACGTTGGGTGGCAGTGAAACGAATTTAACTGGGCCCTAACCGTTGCCGGTGCCAGTGTTACAAATTTTCTAAATGGGCGCCAGAGAACAGTCTTCCGACACAACTATGGGTCTATTCCTTGGGCAGAGCTATGAGAAATGGGGAGTCGAAATCTGTTTGTAGATCAAACTTAATCTAAACCAAATAGGCGCCACCAAGTCCTGACTTAATTATGATAATTGCATGACATATTTCTAAGGGCGGACGTGGAGACCCAAAGAAAAAGATCGCCTTCGTGACAAAACCTGTCTTAATAAAATAAGACGCAGCCCCTGTAAGAAATTGTAATAGTTAAATAAATAAAAAGTGGAACACTATTTGTGTCCAGCAAAAATACATAAAGAAGTAGTTAAAAAGGTATTTCCAATATAAAATTGGCATCAAATTCCTACTCATAAGGTTGTTAGCTTTATGTTATTAGATTTGATCATACTTGATCTAAATAAAAAACTTTAATCTGGAACCAATTGTTTACTAAGAAAAATCTCTTTTTAAATAATGTGACTTGTAACAAAAATTTAATCATTAACTGTAACAATCTATAACTTTCAACTTCATGTTCGTCTTAATTATTTTTAATCAAATATTCTACAGTATGACATGAACTTGTTGTACAAATAGGGTTCCGACCTGTGCAGATCTGTTCAGGCGGATGACAAATTAATAAGTTCTAAAAATGTTAGCATTTGATTTTTCTAATTAACATATGCAAGTTTTAATTTATATAAAGCTGATCACAAAAATAGACATGTTTACATATTTTATACTCAAGCTGTTCGAAGCATTTGCTTTCAAAAATAACATCTGTCATCAGTACAAAGCAGGAAAATATATGACGTCAGTAACACCTGTTGACGTTACCGACGATTCATATTAAGCCACGCGTGTAGTTTGTTTTTTTTTAAACATCAAATCAGTGAACTTTAAGTTTACTACTGGTAAATCCAGCTTAGCAATTAGTTGAAACTTTTATTACGTACTTGTATTACGCATCAAAGCAAGTTAACGTGTTCCTAGATTTGAAACACATAAAATGAACTTATAACTATCTACGAACCAAAACTGCATTTGTCGCATTGTAGCAAAGAAAGAAGGGATCCTCATTATTTCAAGCAACGATAACAGCGTTTGTAATTTGAAACAATTTCATCCAAAACAACTTCTACTATGACTTCGTCCCACGTGTCGAATCAAATCCTGTTGCAAAACATTCTGCAGCAGTTGAAATCACGAAGTAGAACTACGCCGCCTTCCCCAGGTAGCATCCTTACTGTGTCCTTGTGTATCTTAAAAGTTGCATCCTACTTGTCCTTGTGTGTCTTAAAAGTTTGCATACTAAGTGTCGTCTTCTACCAGTCGCGCGTTATTCGAAGATGTGTTCACACATTGAAGTGAATTCGCAAATTGCCGGCCTGCAATCTAGGGTACATGTTGATGCTTCTACTACGTATGGCCGACTATCTACAAACCAGCTCGGGCGGCCGAGCCGTCCGGAGGTGAGCAATCAAACAGAGATGTGCTTGTAAATAGCTGTATATGACACAGATATTTAACTATAAGTAGATTGTTAAAGGACGATGCGGGCTTAACGTATACTTTTGAAGTTGAATGCAAAATATCATTGTTGTTAATAAAATTTGTTATATTATTCTTACAATTATATGGAGAGATTTATTATCGAAATTAAAATTGTTACACTGCGTATAAAATGTTAAACGAAGCAATACATACTAAACTAAACCAATTTTGTTACCGAAGTTTTTGCCAACCCCGACCCTTGTAAAATATACAAAAACTGACAATCGAAAAATATATCGAATCCAAATAACGAAAGATGACAACGAGGAGCAAATAATTAAAATTCTAAAAGAGTATAGCCCAGAGAAGAAACGTTTCTACTTTTAGTCCACCACAGAACATTCGTACAAAAGATTTTCGGAATTATATATTATATTATTTAATAATTCAGGACCCGAGATTATCAGATACACACGAAAATTAATAACTTTAGATGACCCAGACGAAATAAACGATGTAATTCGAAACCAACACAAAGGTAAAACAAATAATCGTAGAATAAACGAAACTTTGAAACAACTTATAAGGAGATACTATTTTAAAGACATGAAGGAATTAACCAGGGATTTTATTAATCAATGTAAATTATGTGACAAAGCAAAATACGACAGATCAGCACCAAAAATATCCTTAATGTTAACTAAAACACCCGACAACCCTTTCACAAATTACATGCAGACACTTTGGTAGTAGAAGCACAAAGCTTTTTATCGCTCGTTCACCAAAGTAGGCCAAGCGATACCCATTACTTCAAAAAACAGTATCGATGTAACCCAAGAATTTTTAAAAAACTTTTCATTTTAGTTACGCCCGAATCAATAACTTTAAACAATGGAAGCGAACTTAGGAATGCAACCATACAAAATACCCTCGAACTCCATAAAATAAATACTCATTTTATAACTGAAAATCACCCGGAATCAAATGTATTAATCGAAAGATTACTATTAACACTATTAGAACAAATTAGACAATTAAGATTAACCAATAAGTAAGAACATATCACTAATTTAATGTCATACGCCCTAATTGATTACAAGAACACAATTCATTCTTTAACTAACTTTACACCCCTTGAATTAACATTAGGACACTCAGATTCATGCAACCCTAACGATATACACTATAATTAAGAAATATATCAACAGTATTCCAAAGACCACAAGAAAAATTAAAATTACTTATAATACTCTCAAAAATAAATTAGATAACGATAAAGAACGTATCACAAAAACTTGCAATGAGAACGCCAATATAAATAGATTTTCAGTAGGACAAACCGTGTATGAAAAAAATTTTAAAAGCAAGAGACACGAAACGACCCCCCGAAATTTAGGTCCGTTTAAAATCAAAAAAATCTCGGACAGAAATGTAGCCGTAGTAGGCAACGGAAAACTATAAAATACATACATTTAAAGAATTTAAGACACCCTATAATTTCAGATGGACAGCCATCACCCTTGCCGTCAACCTCCATCCAGGTAGAACGGACGACAACGACTTAATAGTGGAAGATATCAAAAATAACCCCGGTATATTATCAGTAAAACACAGAGACTATTGGACTTTCGCACATAAACTTGATTTAAGGAATTAAAACAAGAATTTTATATAATTAGAGACAATTACGACAGACTAAAACAATCAATGTACACATACAAATTCAAAAAAGGGTATGCAGTAGAAATGCTTAATTACAAAAGTATAACGGAAAATATCCAAAAGAACATAAAAGACAAATTCAGTCGATTAATACCAACAGATCAAACCACAAGACAGAAACGAAGAATTATTAATGGATTAGGTAATATTATAAAAGCTTTCACAGGTAACTTAGACAATCAAGATGCTGAACGATACGACAACGCAATGCAACAATTAATTGACAATTAGAATGACATAAAAACTATTGTTAGAAACCAAATATCTTTAACTCAATCAACCATAATAAAATTTAACGATGCACTAAGAAACTTAGTATAGAACCAAGACAGTATAACAAACAGAATACTAACTCTTGAAGGAAACATACATACCACAATGTTAGGAATGCGTAATTTAATAAGATTCAACACGATATTTAATCAAATGGTATCGACCCTTACTGTAATTCAACAAATTTTAACTACACTAGAAAATGCTGCAACATTTGCTAAATTAAATACTTTATATGCTAGTATAATAGAACCACTTGATTTATTAAGCGAATTATTAGGAATTAGATAACTTATAACTCATAGTAAACTACCCTTTGAAGTATCAGAATCTAATATACTTGTATTTGAAAAAATAGCCATGGTGAAAGGTTATGTAATGAATCATGAAATTACGTTTTTAATAGAAATTTCCATTGTAGAAATTAACAATTACAATTATTATCATTTGTTTGCTTTCCCATAAAAGTTACTAGCCAATATCAAGTTATTATACCCAAAACCAAGTTCTTTTCCCTAAATGAACTTAGGTACGGACTTACCAATAAAAAATGCAAAGAAGTGGCATTCCCTGCCAATATTTATGTCAATCAATAACGACAACCGCTATTCAAAGAGATAGCCTTGTGAAGTACAATTATTAAGATTCTATAATCAATATGGAATTGTGAACCAAAATCAGTACAAATTACGGACATAAAATTCAGAAGGTTACGGACAACATATGGATTGCAGTATTTCCTCAAGAAGTAATAGCAACCGTCAAGTGCAACCAAGACGAAAACAGTTTAGTCCTAATCGGAAGCAAAGTGATCGTCATAAAAGAAGATTACTATTTAAAACTACAAAGTGATTTTATTCGAGTATATCAAAACCCAACAGTGACGAAGAAATTTGCAAATCTACCCGAACTACAGTTCAAGATGCCTCAAACCGAAGACAACGAATTTATCAATAAATCTATGCAACTAGAACATCTAGACCTAGACGATCTCAACCACCCAGTAAAATTAATGGACAATTATAAAGAACATTTAAGTGAGATAAAAGTGCCAAAATTACATTACGATAACATCAGTTTGGACAATCTATTGTATAAAATGTACCTTAGATATAAGAACAAAGAAACAAATGTAAGTAAAGAAACTACAAATGAATTTTAGGTACAATGAATTTTAAAAATTAAGTACAACCCTTAATTTTTATTTAAGTCGGGAGGAGCTACATATTCCCCAAATTAATATATGTATATTCAAATACAACTATTAAATCTTAAGAAATAGAATGTTACATTGTATAATTGAAGGACACGTCATAAAAGCTTAATGAAAGTTCATAATTAGACGTGAGAAAGGAAGCAACTACTTTATATTCCAGACGTAACATGATACTGCAGGCGCAGGTCACAATAGATTAAAAGACAGCAATTGTTAGAACTAATATTACTAAGAAGTAATACAATGTATTTTATCAAGAAGTAGCCAATATGAGATCTGCACTTCCCACAAGACAATGCGAAGGCAGGGATAGCATAAATACCCTGAGGAGCCCATGATGACCAGTCAGTCTCAAACTTCATAACTTTAACATTGTTGGTTGCTCAGCTACTCATTAATAATTACTAATTAAAACGTTAATGAACATAACGTCCAAGTTGTCAAAACATTATTGTAATTACTGTACAGTTAAAATACACTTGATAGGAGTGTTTGTTTGAAAATAGTCTTTTTTATAAGAAGCTCCCAAAGGCCCAAAACCTATCTCGTTCCTGTAAAATGAACTTTTTATTAATTTTAATGTCACATGTGTGAAAATTACTCACAAAGTCAACCTGAATCACTACCTTAAGGGTAAATTTAATACAAATTATGGACAAGTAACATACAACTCCGCATTTTCGTTAGAACGCTATCAGACTATAATAAAGTATCGTTTCTCTTTCGTCTATCGCACTCGTATGTATGAAGTTATAAACTAATTTTAAGGAGAAGTTGCCAACTTTCTGGAGTGTTATTCTGAGAACTAAATTGAACGTGACTCAGAACCTTTAAAGTATAGGTCTGTTTAGAAGTTTCTGTTGTACACCATAAACAGACGTATTATTTACGGATTACTGTACTATAGTAGACAAAAGCATTTGCTGATTAATTTTTCTGTTATTTGCGCTCACGTTTGAAAACCCTCTAGGACAAAATGTATCACATCTTCAGAGTTATGCAGCCGATTGTGTCCGTTAAGAAAACATGCAATTGTCTATTTGTCACAATAAAGGTAATCTGATGACCAAAGAAATTAGGCACTGAAGATGAGTAGATCAAAACCGCTTATTTGCGATCAGTTCCGTTCAAAAAGGATTCTTTCAGTAAAAATCGTAGCTAGTCGGTGCATTTTACATAAATTGCTGCAGCAATGTCCCCGTTCCTTCAGGGTAAAATAATACCAAATGCAATGTATTGCTCGGAATGACTTTCACTAACTTCCACTCAGTGATGCAGTCTACTTTCAAATTGAAGGGTGACTAATGGGTCACTGGGAGTCGGATTGTGGATGTGGATTGCCATATAGTTTTTAAACTAAAACTCCACTATGTTTTAATTTGCATTAAGAAGCAATTCGCTCAAATGTCACTTTGATCGTGCCTTTCCCTATTAAAATTTTGTGTCACAAAAACATTAGTATATGATTTCCTGTACTAACTTGAATGACAACATTTAATTTGTCACATTTAAATATGCAATAATTCGTTTAAGGGTTTTATACAAACTGCTTTACTTGCCATTTGGCACAGCTAGCAAAACATATACTAAAATCTCAAGGCATAAAAAAATTTAAATAAAGCAAGCCGCGTTTGTCCTTTTAGGCCTTAAAAGCACCTTTCCAGCACGCCTCTAATTGAGTGCGATTTGTTATCGGTTTCGTTTTTAAGTAGATCGATACGGTATTCATGCCACGCTCAAACTCAACTTTCGTTTACTTTAGTATTGTCGATTTTTACAAGATTATTTATACACGGAATGGTAAATTAAGGTAATGGTTTCTTAGTCACGCTCGCGAGAGACGGTTATAATAATAACGTATTAAATACCTACTCTATTAATTACTCTTGAATTTTATTTGGTGCTAGAATACAAACTCGTACGCAGTTATCAAGATAAGGTGTAAAGATCGAACTACATTTGAACCCTTGCTATGAATTTGTTTTTGCTTGCACTTCGTTTGGTCTTCCGCAAAGTATCAGTACGGAAAGTTGTACCTCCTAGACGGCCCTAAAGTAGCGTAAAACAACGATAAGGGCAAGATAATACGAGAAGAATGACACAAAAATCATAGAAGATACTTTATTGAAATGACAAATATACAAATTTAATTTGAAAATTCCAAATATACAATTAAATTCAAAACAAAACGTCACGCCACTATGTAAACAAAACATAAACGAATGCAAACTCAACAATGAAGTAATAAAAATTAAAATAAAAAATAAAAATAACAATTTGTTATGGTAAAATGAGCGTAACATTAATAAATTTTTATTTTCCCCGAAGGGGTGGAGAACTTTTAAAATATAAGGCAGCATCGGCTTACTGCAGTGGTGCGGGTGTTGCTTTCTATGGAAAAATTATAAAAAAATTAAAAATTTGAAATAAAGAATCATACCCATGACTGAAACATAAACAATCTACGTTACACTAATGACTTACATTGAAAAACTTTCAATCACTGAAGAGTTTATGGGCGCGAAACCGTCTGTCACTGCAATCCCTTCGATGTTATGCATACACTGAAAGTTATTCAGCATAGGTCCCCTTTGCTACGGCTTCTTAAATTCTTTTTTACATTATTCGTCACCTTTCTCTACACCACTTTAAGAATACATTAAATTTCTGGTCAGATTAAATGAAATTGAAAAATAAAATCTCGAAATCAAGGCATTTCTCAAATAAGGTTTCATTATTGAGGTGACTGGAGACTCTTTTACAATGGCCTAAATTTAGTTCCTAAATAAATATCAATAAAACTCAACCTTCACTTCTATTAACACAAAATAATTGCAATGAATTAGAAAACTTAATTTCACTGTTGCTAGATATTACTAAAAAAAATCCTAAGAAAATATTAAATTTAATCCAACAATAATAACTATTACTCCTCGCTTTTCTCATTTCCCATATTGAATTGCCTGACATATTAAATGTCCCTGTTTAGAAATATCGCTAGTAACAAATACAAACACCAGTTAAAGACCAGCGTTTTCATTATATTATTTTATTGTCTATTCTAAAATGTTACATTTTTATGCTTTAACTAACACTAATTTCTATCAATAAAAATGTGTATTTAAAATTTCATCCTTAAATATTTCCTAATATTTTAATATGTTCCAAAATTTCTTAAATAGTTACATTCTGCTTAACTATGACCTACACTAATTCCATCGCTAATTTATCTTTCAACGAAATAAATAAGCCATCGCGTTTAGTTCATTTCCTACTACATGTACACCAATCAATTTACGTTTAAAACCCACTTACATATTATCACAACGTATATACATAAAGGCTCATAGTATTACTAACTCTTCTAAATTCTATCGTTTTAAAAGCTAAAGATTTCCATAAACCATTAATATGTCTATTTCTGCTTTTTTCCAACTAACACGGTTTTTTTAACTCACTTTTCTAACTAGCACAACACAAAGTTCCAAATTATTGAAGGAGTACGCTCTCCGGGTCCGAACACCTTTGTGAGCCGCCACAACGACCATAATTTCACTAACTTGTGAATTAAAATCCTTTACCTTACTCGTGCAAGCGTACGTTCAAATAAACTTTCAACCCACCCCCTTCCCCTGCCTTCTACTTGGCGTTCGTATTACTACATGTTGACATTTTTTTATTAACTGTTCGCGCATAATTAATTAAATCTTTTTTCGTCTGGTCTAACTACTCAGGTATAAAAAATTCTGTTTACTTGCGGTAAGCATCCCCTACTACAATCTAACAACCGGAACCGTAAAGACAACCCTTTCTTGTGGACTCCCGTTTGTCAATCTGCCTACTTTTCTTTTAAATAACACCTAGTTTCTGCCCCCATTCTTTCCTGTTCTGACTTAACTTATGTTTCACTATCCAAACTGACGCCTCTCACTTCAGTTTGGTGCCATCCTTAGCCAATCCCATCCCGACGGCGAGAAAGTCGTTATCTATATCAGTCGTTCACTTACCAAGCCTGAGCGCAACTACTAAGTTACTGAGAAGGAGTGTCTGGCGGTGATGTGGGCGAATGAGAAGTTTCGTCCTTACGTCGAGGGTTCTCATTTTTTCGTTATCAGTGATCATCATTCCTTCTTTTGGCTCAATAAACTCCAAAGTCCCTTTGGTCGCCTAGCCCGTTGATCCCTCCGCCTCCAACAATATGACTTTGCCATTATTCACCGTAAGGGCAACGATCAAGTTGTTCCTGATGCTCTTTCTCGCTCTGTTTCAGCCTTTAAAACAATTTTTATCTCCACCGTCACCTCTCTTGAAGTCGCTCTTCCTACTACGGATCCCTGGTACAACGCTATGATCTGAAAAGTTTCTAATTCTGTTAAACGTTATCCTTCCTGGTCCGTGGTGGACAATATCCTTTTCTGTCGTCACAAAACTTCTATCGCAGCCGATTCTCTGGACGACTGGAAAATCGTCGTACCTTCTGAACAGCGTAAAAAAATCCTATATTTCTCCATCACGATCCTCCTACTTTTGGTCATTGTGGTGTGACCAAAACTTTTCCTCGTCTCCTTCAAAAATATTACTGGCTCTGTCTCAGAGCTGACGTCGCTCGTTACATTCGACGTTGCCCGATTTGTGCTGCTCACAAAGTTGAACAGTTATCTCTTCCTGGCCTATTCGCTCCTAGGGCCAAATCATCCTATCTTTGGCAAATCCTTTCCTCCGACATAGTAAGTCCTCTTCCTCGTTCCACTCGTGATTACTCCTATATTCTTGTAGTGGCTGATTACTTTACTAAGTTTCCTCTTTTTGTTCCTTTACACACAGCCACTGCACAATCCGTCACCAAAATCCTCGAAGATCAAGTCCTCCTTATTTTCGTTGTCCCACAATATCTTATCACAGATAACGGTGTCCAATTCCGCAACCATCAGCTTGCTTCCTTGTGCGCCCGTTATCACTCCAAAATCCTTTTTACCGCCCGTTACCATCCTCAAGCCAATCCTGCTGAACGTGTTAACCGCTTCCTCAAGACCATGCTTGCTTCCTATGTACACGACTACCGACGTCATTGGGATGTGGACCTCCCAAAAATTTCTTGCGCGATCCGCACCTCCAAACATGAAATCATAGCCTGCACTCGGTTCTTAGCTCTATTTGGTCGTGAGCATATCCTATCCGGCGATTATTTCGGGCAGCTGTTTGAAGTAAACGACATGTATATTCCTGACCCCGAGCATCCTTCACTAGTTCCTGAACATTTAAAACTATTCGTTCCCACATTCTCAAAAAAGTTTCTGCCAGTTATCGGAAAATTCACAGCCGTTATAATCTCCGCCGTGGTATTGTCCCTAATCAACTGGGCGATTCCGTTTGGCGCCTTAATTTTGCTCTGTCCGACGCTTCGCGTCATTTTAACACAAAGCTTGCTCCTAGATTCATCGGTGCTTTTCCCATTTTTAAAGTTATTTCTTCCTGGACCTATGAACTCGCTGATCCTTCTGGTCATAAATTCATTTGGCATGTTAAAGATCTAAAACCTGCCCATCCTGACAATCCTAATGCCCCCGCTCTCGCTCTGTTTTCCTTCTGGCGGCGCAAACGCCTTAAGTTCAGTACCTAGTCTTCGCGGCCCAGATTCTTATGCCGATTTTGCCCGCCTTAGGTTTTGATTTCTGGACTTTAAGCTTTCTTTGTTTTACTTCCCTGTTTGTTGCGTTTTCTTTCTTTTTCTTTACTCGTGTGGGTCCGGGAATAGAATAGCCTAAGGTACGTACGACCTGCCTGTCGTAAGAGGCGACTAAAGCGGTTCAACACATACACGCACACTTCATACACACACACATACACACTTCGTACACACGCACGCCCGCGCACACACACACTTACATACTCCTACTTCAACACCCATACACATTCACACACACCCGCGCGCACACGCACGCACATACTCATTCATAAGTAGACTGTGATTTGGTTTTATTTTCTTTTGGTTCGATTTTTTTTGTTTTGTTTTGGAAACGGGATTTGTTTTCTTCCTGCAGTTTTGATACTGCTATAATATGGTTTTTGTTTACTTTCCTGTTACTTTAAATCCACTTTCCTTTCCTTATCCTTTTGCTGGTCTTCTTTACTGTCGGTCCCTATACCGATTGTTTTACGTCTATCCGCTCCTGTGATAGGTGCTTTCTAGTCCGTTTTTCTTTTCTTTGGAAACCACGACTTAGTCGACTTTAGGACTAGTTACCATTTCTTTTCTTCGGATCTTTGGTTGTTGCGACTCTTGATTACCACAGTTTGTAGTACATCGTTTCTTTTATCAGCGCTTTTCCTCTCTTCCTCGCGTTCTCCATTTGCATACTTGGGGCTTGACCCTTGAGTCTTGTTTTGGTTGTCACTGCTCGGTTTCATTCTCGCATTCTTTTTTTCTTCTTTTTTTTCTTTGCGGGAAACCAATCCTGTTCTGGAGATTGATAACTTAACTGTTTCTTCTAAGAAGCAATCGTCCTTTGACGACTCTGCAGTGTCGATGCCGTTTCATCTTAGTCCTTGTTGATGGCTTATTACCCGGTTCCCTTCCTTCAATTTCTTCTATTGTTTTAGTGCCCGGTCACTCCAGTGAGTGTCCTGGGTCGCTTTCTCTGGTAGTCTGATCGTTTTCACTATTGATCGTTCGAGCCGGATGTAATTTTTTTTGGTGGTTCCTTCGGCTTTGTCGTTTTGTTGTTCCAGTGGGTTGTTCCTCTACTTCTCTCTCCCCATCCCAAACTTTCACTTTTTCTATGGGGGGGATTTGTTACATTTAATTAACAATGGTCAGTTAAAATCTACACTCTTTTTCTCCATTATTCATTTAGGTAGATTCTGCTAAGATCCTCCAACAACACCCGATATATTAGAATTTCCTACAATAAAATACGCTTGTAGTAATTTTCAATTTCAAATTTGTTTCTTTTGAAATGGAAAGTTTATTCTATAAATTAAATAGTCAATACCCTGTTTTAGGTATTCAGGAACTCGCTGTGCATTACGATGGCGTGTGGTTGCTTTCTTTATTGTTTCAATCGGAAACTCGTTGATATGAGGTATTGAACTATCCGATAAAAGCGTGTTTCAAGTTTCCTAATCACATTTGATAACAACAATATTACTTTGAGCTCTGGATATTAGTTAAACAAAATTAATATTGACTTTCTTTTTGATATACACAACGAAAACATTTGTTGTATTTTTGGTTGTTTCCGTTTTTCTTTGTGAGAATTTCTCGCACGCCCTACAGCGTGCTTCTTCTTTCGGGGGACTTAGCGACCCGTTAAATTGCCGCTCCTTTTTAGTATGGGAGGACACTAACACTACTTGGTCCCGAGTCCCTAAGTTCCGCCACGTCATTAGGGCCAACCCTACGCTCTGGATTCGAGGGTGAGTGTTTTAGCCACCATTTTCTGATATGGGTTTCACGTACTTGATGGAACTGCCTATTTATAAGGTTTTTCTATTGCCGACTAAATTTTGTAGGGGTATAATGATTCTCTTTACGTGAGATGACACGTATTAATAATATTGTATTATATCCTGGCCTTTTAGGGTGATAATTTTATGTAGTTAACTTGAATCTCACGATGGTGATTTAGAATTGTTATTGGTGCTATAATTGTAAATTTTTGTTAAATTATGGCCTCGTAGAGAAAACCTTATTGACTTAGTTTTATATTTACAATGCGAATTCAGAGCTGAGGTTTTTATAGCTGTAATTTTTCTTTTGGGAATTTAACGTAAGAGAGAGACAGGAAAACCACAGCTAGCTATTTTAGGGGGTTATTTTTTTTCTTTTACGTCCTATCTGATATGTGTATCTTGTAGGTATCGATTTTGTTATGATTATATTGCACTGTTATGTCACTTAGATTAATTATAAGTATTAATAACTATGTTTAATTTCTTATTTTTATTTCAGGCTTCCCTTTAATAATAATTCTTTTATGTAGTTATAATACCCCGCCGACTCACTGACGGAGCCCGGGAATTTTTTTTTGCTTTCCCTCTTTGTCTCTTAGGCTACGTAAATGTACAAGGCAATTTTTAGGACCTTTCGGCTTATTGTGTCCCTGCAAAGTTAATTAATATAATCGATTGTTTTTGATAACGCATGTTGATTCTTTTTTGCTTCGAAATTGTATTTTGAAAATTATTTGTGCAGTATGCACTATCGAGTTGAGCTTCAGTATATTGTTTGTTACATCGGGAGTTTTTATTTAATTGTTTAGATGCAGTAAATTTCAACAATAAAATTCTTTGTTAAATTCTTGTATGCTGTTTACCTCTGCTATTTCCCTAATATTCAATTGTCGAGTCATGGAAAAACTAAATAGGTTGTTTAATTTTTAATTTTTCTCCATAGGCTAGCTAAGAAATTTTCGATCTTTTTTACGAAATCTGCCAAACGTATATCTATAGAAGTAATCGCAATAATAGAATACGATCAGTCAAAAACATCCGATTCACAAGAACTATTTCGGTTTTATAGCAAATTAATGACGTGATAATGAGGTCACGAGAGGTCATTGAACACCAAATTCTATGAAAACTCACCACCCAAATAGAAGAAAAGTGAGAAAGTAAACTTTCCGTATAAGTACATTCAAATATTTGTAACATAAGTTAGAATAAGTTATTAATCTTATAAAAAATTTAATTTGTTATTAGGATAACTTCCAGCAAACTTTAAGGTCAGAGTTCGTAGCATTTAGACTTTTACTAAATTATTTGTGCAGCATCGTTTGCCAATTACACACACAAACGAGGTGATAAAAGATAGGTAAACTATCCACAGCAAAATTAAAACGAATTTTTGTAGTTCACAAAGAAGAGGTTTGAGATCTATAATTGTTAACAACAATTAGCTAAATATTATTTTAATAAATAACTAATTTTTAGGAAAAAGTTTCTATATGAGTTTAAGCTGTAAACTGTTTCATAAATATAAGAGATTCTTTTGTATGAATGAAAAATATACGTTTCTTAAAATTTTGTGTTTCCTTTCATTTTCGTAAATTCCACAGCATAATTTCTGTTTAGTTAGCCAGGCAAGAAAAGGACACATTTTCTATTGCATCCTCATTAAAACAATCTGCTGTACACGAGTCACAGGAAAATTAGCGACGATTAACGTGAAACAGCTTCCACAGCAATCTCACTAATAGGTTAAGGTATGTACATTATATTAAAGATGGGCTTCATATCTATTCGGCAGGTTCCACTGCACGCCTCCTGTAATAGACCTAGGAATGGTAACAGTCGGTAAATGAAGGATGAAGGATTTAGGTAGAGGTCTTCTGCAGCCCTCGTTGCAGCAACTTAGCACTTTAATGACATGTAAAGGTATTTCTTTTGCTGCCGGGAAAAACTACTGTATTTCTTCCACCCGCAGTAAAGGGTCAACTCTTTTTGGCTTACTATCGTCACGCATTCGCTGAAAGCCAATCACACGATCCCCAATAAAATGTCACGTATATGTTCAAAAAAAGCGTTTAACATAAACATAATGTTACAATAAAGTTATGTATGGAAAATAAATACTAAAACAGATTTGATACGTCTCAGAATGATATACAATAAAAATACAAGAACTCTACTGACAAATTAAATACTAATTAGTTTTATTTTTATCGCTGTTTTGTCAAAAGTTAGTGGTTTTGCAGCACCGCAGTTTCTGTAGAATATTCATCCCTGATTCGCTACTACGGTAGAAAAGCACTTAACAAAACTAAAAGTTATCAACGTCAGACCCCAGCTGCACTGATTGATTTTGGTGAGAAATGCCTCGTAATGGAAGACACTTTCACGCATTTTATTCAAAACTCTAATTACCGCAAGAAGAACGAAATCAGGACAAGGTCAAATGCCTTATGGAAACAAACCACGCAATAACTTCACAACTTCAGCACGTCCTAATAGGGCGCTATTTGACGTCCTCCTTGCCCTTACCGGATCGATTACGCCTTAATCTGGCTCTTAGTCTGAGTTCTTGTATTCCTTAAAACTCTTTGATTCTCTTAAATGGTTCTACGTATACCAATAGGAAACGAAATCAAAATAACACTTATTAAAACGAATTTAGTTTTATGGCTGCAAATCACTTGCCTCCCGCATAAATCTTGCTTAAAAACGCATTTGGAGCAAGGGCATGAAGTATTTGTTTCAAAGTTCTAATGGAGGACATTATATTTAAATCATCTTTGTTTGCTTTTGCTTCCGTTTATACGTTGGGTTTCTCTCGTAAGAAAACAGAAAATTGTTTCATTCTTTGGAAGCAGCCGTAATGACAGGGCCTCCTTTAGATGTATTGTTTTTAATCATTTAAAATTGAAATGCAAATTACAGTCTCTTTATTACATGTAGTATTTTAAAATATGTTGCTTCCATAATATGAAATACTTCAGAAAGATAAAAGGAGTACCTATGAAAATTCTTACTTTATCGAAGGTTTGTAATATCGCTTTCGAGACAAGAAAGCGTTTTGTAAAAAGGACCTAATTGCATTTTCAGGTATTTAATTTTAAGGGTTTAGCATTTTCTCACAATAAACTTTTTTTCACTGTTTCCTTATAATGACTACCATCCGAAGAAAAATTGGAAGCAGAGGCGTAGTTAGAAGAGAAGGGCGAGAAGGAGGGAATTCTTGAAAACATTAATTTTGTCGTTTAAAAAAGTTTTAAACTTTTCAAACTGTGTTACACAAACATTAAATAACTGCCTATGGAAAATATTCATTCGAAGAAAATATTGTAGCTAGTTGTTATTTGTACTAGGAGTATGGGGTGATGAGTAATTGTTGGTGTTTCTACGTCAATATCGAGTGTGTAGACCTCTTGGATTGCAATCTAGTTTTAATTTTTGAACAACACGTGACAAACCTATTGTAAGCGATATAATGACACGACGTACTACGATGTTACACGTTTTCATTTGATCGATCATCATCATTAGGTCTTCAATCCTGAAACTGGTTAGACGTGTACCTCTATTGTTTCCTATTCTGAGCTAACCTACACATTTTCCAGAAATTCTGCATCTTTCACTATCTGCGTGCAATTGTCTAATTTAGGTCTACATATGTCTCTCTTTTTCCTATATCTGCTTGTAAAATAACCCGCATTATTCTTCTATTCTATTCCTCCTATTTTTTTGTTTTCCATAGATTTCTTTATTAGCCTATTATTTTTATAACCTCTTTGTTATTAACTTTGTCTGTTCACGCTATCATCATCATACATCTGACGCATAACATTCCAAAGGACTTTTCCTATCCGCTTTTGCTACTGTCCAAGTTTCACAGCCGTACAGTGCTGTGCTCCACACATATGTTTTAAGCAATCCTTTCCTTGTTTCTAAGTTTGTTGTTTTTGAACACAGAAATTAGTTTTTCTTGTTAAACGTAGCACGACCTTGTATAATCTTTGTTTGATATCTTTTGCGCTTTTCCCATTTTGCGTTATTTGGCTTCCTAGGTAGCAGAAATCCTTAACCTCTTGTAAGTTCTTGTTTCCTATCTGTATTCTATTTTTGATTAATTTTCCCTCCTTTGCATACTAGTAGTTTAGTTTTGTTTGTTAATTTTCATACCGCGTTTCTCTGTTAAAACTGCTTTCATTTTATTAAGAGCAGCTTCTAACTCTTCCTTGCTAGATGCTAGTATCGCTAGAACATCTGCAAATCTAAGCATATAAATATTTTGTTCTTGCATAATAATTCCCAAAGTCTTCTGGTATTTGACAGTATTCATTGTCTTTTTGGCTTCTCTATGTTCCTGCTCTAATTCTATTACCGCTGTTTGCTCTTTGTATAAGCTAAGAACAATCCGTTTATCCCTAAATCTCATTCCAATCTTTTTGAGTATTTCGAACATTTTTTTCCATTTTGCATTATCGAATGCTTTTTCCAGATCTACAAACCCTATATACACGCTTTCTCCTTTATCTACTGTCCTCTTCATTATCACCCTTACAACTAAAATAGCCTTCTGTGTTTCCCTGTTTTGCCTAAACCCAAATTGGTCTTTTCCTAGTACTTCTTCAGCATGTTTTTCCATCCGTCTTTGTACAATAATATTTAATATTTTTGACACGTGTACTGTCAAACATATTGTTCGAAAATTTTTCGCATCTATACGCGCCTTTCTTTTTTGGCATAGTAACAATGATGTTACGTATGAAATCTTAGGGTATCTCGCCTGTCTCATACATATGGCTTACAAGTTAGAACAGACATTTTGTTACTGCTTGTGCAATGGCTTTTAGAGTTTGTTTCATTTTGTACCTTATCTATACCCGGTGCCTTACCATTTTCAGACCTTTTAATGCTAATTCAAACTCATCTCTATATATAGGATATCTTTTGGAATCGCGTTAGATGTATGATTCTTGTTCTAGTGATGTTAGTTCTTCTCCTGCGTATAAATTTCCAATATATTCTTGCAATCCTACAACTTATTACATCCCCGCCGCGCCGGTAAGCGAGCCACTGTCAGTTGGTAGCCATTTTAGATAATTATAAAAATGACGCGCAATTTATAGATGAAGTTACACAATATGCAAATTATTGCAACACATAAAAAAAGGACGAAAATACTACTCACATGAATTGCCGGGTTTCTTGCGGAATTACTCCATGATGTACAGCGGGGCTCCGTTATCGATCCTTTCCGGGCGTCAGCTGCTTCGCTAATCTTTCGGGCGTGGGAATTCTTAAGCCAGGTTGAATCCAAATTCGATTTGTCTTCTCTCTATATGTAGATACAAATAAGGTAAAGGAGACAGGGTAAGGCACGATAAATTTGGAATCACAGGAAACCTACATATCAGAAAAAGACACGATACGATACGATACAACTCCTCTTGTTCACATCTCGGAGGCTAGTTCTAACCCGTATATCGGAAATCCATCACTTCTTTCTTGGCCCACCGCATCGGCGCAAATCTCGCGCACGCCCTATCTGAAGTGACGGAAATACGCGCACAAGTCTTTTTAAATTCATTGGCGCGAAATCCTTACAAATTAAAACTTAATTAAGAATGTCTAGTGCCGAATTTTTCGGCACGTAACAAACTTTATCAACATTTTCCATAATGATGCCTTCTTCCGTGTCCCTTACATTTTTGCTATACGGTTTCATATCCCTAAAATTCATTTTAATTAGTTTGTTTGCTTTGTCAGCTTTTCCTATTTCCATTTTAGTTTGTACCTCTTTTCATCAATCTATTGCTCCTTAGCTTTTTTGCATTTGAGAATAATTTTCCATTTTATGGCTTTGTATCTTTGTTTTCCAGCTTTGTCTAGTCTGTTTTTGTGTTTGCTATCGCTGAGCTTAATGCGATATCAACATTTAATTTTTTGTGTATATTCCAGAATATCTGTGGCCGCCATTTCTTCTATTAAATTCAGGATATCTTTTGTTATCCATGGTTTGTTACTTTTTTTTGTATAGCACAGAACATCTCCTTAGTATCAGAAATTTTTCCGATGTCTTTCAGCAATTTATTTGACTTTTTTTTCGAATATTTTGTGGATATCTATACCTTTTAGTTTCTCAAAATCAAAGTACCTTTTTCCGTTCATTTTTTTCAAATTTTTAAATTTTACGAGAGGTCTTCATAACTGTGATGTTGCAGTAAGTGTCTACATCTGTTTCTGGGCACCCTTTCCAGTCTTTTACTTGATTCTTAAACCGTTGTCTAACAAAAATGTAATCTATTCGATATATTCCTATATTTCCTGGTATCTTCCACGTGTATCGTCTTCTAGCATGATGTTGAAGTAATGCGTTAAAATCTCCCGTAATTATTAAATTTTCATATCCTTTTACGTATCTTAGTTTGTCTTCGATACCTTTGTAGATCCCTTCTACCTCTTTCTCACTGTAGTAAGAGGTGGACATTATTACTGTTTTTACCGGTTTAGATTCTAATCTAACCATGAGTACTCTTTCGATCTTTTGTAATTGGTTTTCTACACAGTCTGCTATCTTTGTTCGCATAACTATACCTTTATCCAAATTTTCTTCCTCCAATTCTGTATAAATTACCCTAAAGTCTCCGCTCCAAAAATCCCACCCACCTTTTGGCCCCGAACTTCGTCGATACCTACTTTGTTTAATGCTCACCTATCAATTTTTAATTTTCAAGTTCTCTAGCTTACCTACTTGCACTTGCTTTATACTTCTGACATTCTACGCCCCGACTAGCAGAATGTACCCAGCTCTTTTTCTACACTGTTCGACCACATCCTCCAAAGAAGTCCAACCCCGCCCCCCGTCATCCGAATCGGTGACTATTTTAACTCGGCAATTTTTTACCCCAGAGGATGCCATCATCTTGAGTAACAATTTCAGCAGCCTGTGTACTTGGGAGGTAATGTAGTGGTTTCCCATTGCCTTCCACGTCACAGTAGTGTGTCTTAGAATGCCATACCGACCCCTATGGTTTCTGCCACTCTAAAAACCGAAAGAGCTGCTGCCCTCTTTCGGGACAATATGTATTACTTTAAACCGTCTTTTAAAGTGACAAGTACGCTATATTACTAGAATAGGATTGATATACTGTCAATTTATTTACGAAAACACCAGCCGACTAACTATATCATAATTTTCGTTGGGATTAAACGTATTTGTTTTAACAATTAAATCCAACAATTTATTTCATATCAATTGTGGGCTGAGACAGACTGATTGAGTTTCCGGCGGTTTGCATGGTTTATACATCGAGCTATAAAGTCTCCGTGCTATTCTATAAGACAACAAAGCATAAGCATATTTTCATTGTATTTAACCCTTGTAGATGTCAATCAAGCGCTGTTTGCTTTATCACTTTCATTCTTAAACGCTTCGGCGACAAAGTTACAATACATTATTTGATTAAATAATTGCTTGTACCTATTGTATATCCGAATTTAACACAACTGTAAATGATGTAAATCAAAGAAACAGATGTAGCAGACTGTAATGCTTGGTCATTGCATATATTTACGAAAAACATTTATCAATTTTAGCTAATTCAAGCTTTACTAAGGAAAATACCCGTAAAATTACATGGAAGTTGAGTTAGTGTACTTGATATAATGAGACCATTCAATTATATTAAGAAAGTAAAATACCAAAGTAGATAGTAACGTGCCTGGTACATTCTTTTCAACCAGCAATTAAAAACTGAGACTTGACAATAGAAAAACATCAACATATTCTCCACGACTAATTATCTTACGTATGTAAAGGTGAAAATACTTTCACGCATTGCAAAGACACCGAAATCATTATAAATTAGACAGAAATTAGACAGAAGTCGGAAAACGTCATAAAATTAAATGTGTAGAGGCTAACCCTGACGCAGCTGTGGTAGTAAATGGACAGTATGAAAATATCAATACACAAATTCTCATGTACCAGAAACACGCTCGACCTCAACGTTAAAACATTTCGAGTCACACAAACCCTGTGACATAGACTACCGGGAACAATTTCACTTATATACGCCGTCACATCGTAATAGAGGGATCATTCAAACACAGTCAAACAGTCACGCTTTTTAAGCGGTTATAATTCTATCGACCAAAAACTAGCGCCAAGCAATGACAAGTTTTTAGTAATTTGCGCACAATAAATTTATAGATTTGGATTTTTAACTGAAAAAACTCCCAGGCGCAAACGTGAGCGCGGAATTCAATAAATTACTATCACTGAGAAAGATTCGATTGTGAATTCTTTTATCAACATTATATGGATTTAATGAATTACTTTACTAACATCTGATTGTCGTGCACGTAATCGGTCAAGTTTTGAAAAAAAAAGCTGTAAATCGTTGAATTTTTTCCGCCTGCTATATATTTTCAACTATTATTTAATATTGAAAAGCACAAAACTAATTTGTCTTAAAGAGTGGACTTTTATGTTGAAATTACTGTTATTAGGTGGAAGTGATCTGGTAGTGGATGCTTACATCAACGTCAGTTAGATTTAAAAGATTGCTTTACTGACATCCTATTATTACTTAATATATAAATAGATGCAACCAATTTTTCTTATTAAGCAGACTCTTACAATTGTGCACGCTTGATTGAAAACAATTTATAATCAGGAAAAGCACCACAATTGTAATTACAGAAACTGATAGATACATATTTAGTTTAGTTAGATACTTAAATTTAATAAATTTACTCTCTTGGAAGATTTGGTCGAATAATAGAAATAATTGAATTAATCAATTTATTTTGTTAGCATGATATTTGTAAGTTTCAATACAGGTTAAGTGAGCAGCTTAGAGTTTTTGTTTGTGCATATTTTAAGTTAGTAGTTGCAAGGGAAAGACAAATGTACAAAAAGTTATACTAAGCTGTACTGCAGGGATTTAATAACTATTTTAGCAACGTCTTGGAGGTGACCAACCATCTAGCAAGATACAATAAATTGCTGGTGGGTTGGTGCCATCATTTTCTTATTAGACTGAAAGTTTAGGTACCTTTCCAGCTATTCAGACCAATCCAGAACCTTTAATAACTAGCTTGAAGCTTTCAGTTGCTACATATAAGTCTTAACTTAACAGAACATAGTATATGATAAACCATGTCAATGATTATTTGAAGTGCTGTACATTCAGACACGACTTGCCATAACAAAGTTAAAATAATGAAAGGAGGTGAATTGTAATGTAACAAGTTTATTTTCCAGCAGTATTTTGATGGATATTTGTACTATTATTTTGATAGAAGGTTAGTTCAAGCCTTATATCTCTGTAAATTTGTATGTAGTAACTAACTTTACGATTCTGTTTACCTCTTGTATTTATTGCTTGTTGTATTAATCTAACTTTATATTTCAAAACTGGGAGCATCATTTCAAATTGCCCGGTGACAAAAAATAACTCTTATAAGAGTCATTGTAAGATCTCCCTCCTCCTAAAAATAGAATGATCGTTATAACGGTCGAACTGACAATCAGTTGTCAAATTGAAATTACGTGTTAGAATTCATTTGTCGTTTGATAATACTGTTTGGTATCCAAACTTAGAAGTCATATAGTATTGGTAATGTAAATGAAGTTAGTAAAGAATTTAGTCATATAGTAATGTTGAAATCTTATTGTTTTGTAACTATTGGCTGCCATCTAATAGTCAAATTGTAGATATTGTAATGATATAATGCATATAGTTCCTGTCCTGCATATAAATTCCCTATATATTTTTCTATTTAACCTCTTTCTTTACATTTTCCATAAATATGTTTCCTCCTGCATCCCTTATATTTTTGCTATACGGTTTGATATCCCTAAAGTTCATTTTAATTAGTTTGTAGGCTTCGTCTGTGTTTTCTACTTCCATCATAGTTTATACTTCCTTATACTTTTCATTAATCCATTTTTATTTAGCTCTTCTGCATTTGGGAATAATTTTCCAAGTTATGACTTTGTGACTCTGTTTTTCTGCTTCGCCTGATCTGTTTTTGAATTTTTGCCTTTTTTCTATTAAATTCAGAATATCTTTTGTTATTCGAGGAGTCTTATTTTCTTTATATATATATATATATATATATATATATATATATATATATATATATCCCACAATATCTCTGGCCGCAATATCAAAGCTGGATTTAATGTTATTCCATTCTTTTGCTACTTTCTTAGTATCAGAGATTTTCCAGATGTCTTTCAGAACAATAGCGGCTGAGTGGCGTAGGTGATGTGCGTGTGACTATTATGCCCAAGGTTCCGAGTTCGGATCCTGACACGGTCCGCTTGAAAAATGTTAGGCGAGCATTTTTCACAAAAATACATTCTCGTTTGGATGAGTTGTAAAATGGAGGTCCTATGTGTGAGTGTTGTCACATACGTTAAATATCCCTACCTTGCTTGAAAGAGCAAGGGTTCAGCAAAATTACAAATTTTCCAGTAAAAGCAAACTCGCTTCCTGGCCAACGTAATACCTTCGGGCGGAGCATTGGATAATCAAATGTAGTGTTTTTCAGAACTTCGTTTTACGTTTTCTGAGATTTTTAGTGGATATCTTCATCTTTTAGTTTCTCAAAGTCAAAGTGCCTTTTTCCGTTCCTTTTTTCAAATTTTTAAGCCTGACCACGGCTTTCATAATTACTATGTCGTAGTCAGTGTCTATATTTGGTTCTGGGTAGCTTCTATAGGTTTTTACTTGACTTCTAAACCGTTGTCGAACAAGAATGTAATCTATTTGATATCTTCCTATGTCTCTTGGCATCTTCCACGTGTGTCATTTTCTAGCACGAATTTGAATTAATGTGTTCATAGTGGTTAAATTGCTTTTGTCGCAAAATTCTACCAGCCTATTTCGCTTGTTATTTCTCCTGCCTAAGCCAAATAAATCCACTACCGCTTCTTCCCTGCGCTTGCCTATCACTGCATTACAATCTCCCGAAATTATTAAATTTTCATGTCCTCTTAGAAATCTTAGTATGTCTTCCATATCTTTGTAGATCACCTCCTCCTCACTGTAGCTAAAGATGGGCATGTATACTTTTATTACTACTGTATTTGCCGGTTTAGATTTTAATCTAGCCATGAGTACTTTTTCGTTTTTTTAAGTAGTTTTCAAAGTTCTTCGAATTACGATATTATTCAATAATACGAAACTATGAATTGAACTAGTCTACAAAGCTTCTTGAATTTAGCTATTAATTAAACGACAGCCACGGACAGAATTGGATTCTGTGATTATCCAAGTCGTTCTTAAACCTTTTTTTTTATTTCAGAGAGCTATTCATTCACTGCACCCTCTGACTGCTTTAATGACATGCAGTATATGCGAAAAATTAACAACTAACCATTTGAATATAATTTGAATGTATTTTGGATCGAACTCAAAGAACTGACGTATTACAAACGGTTTTGGGGTGTAAAAGTAGCACCACGTTCCTTCCCAATTTTATGTAGTCCAAAAGCATTGAAGCGTTTTTTTTGTTTCCCCATTCTATATTGACCTCTTGCTGTAAAATAACCTTCCAGTGCTTACAATGCTCTGATATTGAATTTGGGTTAGACTTTTACAATAAACCCTATCGTTAATTTGCAAGCGCTTAAATTTGTAATATCTTATGGTTGGGTAAAATAAAACACGAAGCATGTTTGCCAACGTTTATTAAGAAAAATGAAATAGAGCTAATTTGTCACAACAGTATGTGGACAGTTCAATTTCTTAATACCTTATATCAAAACACATTTAACGACAACAGTTATTGTCAAGTTCTGCGTGCCAAAATTCGAATGTCACAAAATCAATTTGACCCTAGAGAACTTTAGCTTTCCCCAGGTTTGCTACATCGTTCAGCAACGCTCCGAATTTGATTACATTTCTAAAAATTAGTTGTAAAATGAAATCACAGAAATAAGGCATCTTTCTTTCTAAACTGCTTTTTATAATTCGAATCTAAATACGTATCTAAATGGGTTTTATTTGATAAGAACCGCTCGCTTTATTGTAATTAGACTATGCTGTATGTTCTGATTTATTTCATGTAAATATCGGAAAGCAATTTCATGAATGCCTCCTTCATAAGTTAAACGTATGCTTCGGCATCATTGGCTTCCGAAATGTTTGTACGTATTCGTTATAACTTGCTAGATTACAGTTAAAGTTGTGGGTAGGATATTAAAGACAGAGGAAAGATAATAAATTAAGTAATTTTTACATGCAGTTTTAGCTGTTCGTCGATCAATTGTGTAGAAGTTTTGGTGAATTGGCCCAACAAAGACGGCGTAGTAATTAAACGGCTGGGTAAAATTCGTCCTAGTACGGATGCAAATTTGTCTTAGCAGTGTGATGACTTTTCTTAGAAGGATGTCCACTTCATCCTGTAGTTGCATTTTTATTTGATCGAAAGCGTGTTTAGAAATTATTGTAAAGTGATGTGTTATAAGTGAGCGAAAACGGTTCGATAACATTTTGGCCATGAATGATGTTAATTCTAAACCGTGTAGCAGTAAGACAATATTCTTTGCTTGTGTGTTTGTTTACATGCAAAATTCTTCTATTACCATCGTTTTTCCCTGCCCAACCTCTGACTGTATTCGGATGGCCTTGACATCCTTCGGTTTCATCTATGCTTTATATAAACCCACTCCCACTAGTCTATAGTTATAATTCTAGTTTGTTGCATATTTATACTAAAGTCTAACAAGCAAAAATTTTTGGATGCAAACTCTGTTACGTCCACCTTACCGGGAAAAGTAACCTACGGATGCATTGGCCTACGCAGCATGAATCCTGCTCATGTACGTCGGAGTTTTAACGTTCGACTTTACGGTGGAAAATGCTATACCTGCAAACCCTGCGGTGTCACCTTCACCAGAATGTATAACATACGGAGGCACCTAGTCGAGCACCATAGTGTAACCTCTGCTACATCAAAGGATAAACGTTCGACTTTATCAACAAACGTAGAATCTAACGCTAAACAATAATCGAATTGCGTGCAATTTGGATGTGGTTAAGCCTGCGTATGGTAGACAACTATGGAGCACCTGGCATAAGAACGTTGCAGCTGCTACCACCAAGGAAAACTATATACGATTCAAACAATTAGCAAGACGTTTATGAACTACTTGGTTAGCTATCGCGTCGACACTGAATGCGACGGAATGCCCAAGTTTTTCGATCTAAAGAAAGAGCAAATTATTCGTTTATTTTGTGCAATGTTAAACAAACATATGGCGATACAGGTTAATTGCGAACTTTATGACTCCTGTACAAAAAATGGGGTATTAGTCCGAAGTTTACAGGTATAAAATCTTTTATCGCGAATTACATCTGCTAGCAATCTGCAAAACGAGTACGAGAACTTCTGCGAGGATATGTAACAAAAATTAGAAGAAATTGAGCACTGTGAACCGGGGTGGTCTTTAGAAAAAGTGTTCTACTTAGAAATAAGCATTAACAAGTTTAATCAGTCTTAGAAATTCTATGGTATCTAGTTAATCGAACAGATTAGAAGGTATGAGCCTTACAAGACGAGACCTCAGATTTAAATTTGATATCTAAAATTAAATCCTATTTCTTTATTTTATCCAATTTCGTAAATCTGTAATTAAAAGCATATAGACAATTATCCTGTGTTTTTACGGCGTGCATTGCTTGCTTAAACCTTAACATGGAGAAATTAGCGAGATTTTTTCTACAAAGTTGGCGTATCAACCGCATTGCTTAAGAAATACTCTGGCACTGCAGTTCATTCATGCGCACCCTTCCCTGTTCCCGTTCTCTCGATATTTCCAATTTAAAACTCCTAGCATTTCAATTGGTCTATCGAGACGATACGAATCAAGTTCTTAGTAGTTTTAAATAAAAGTAACTGTACTCGGCCGTACAAAGTTAAAAAAAAGTTAAAAGCTTAACTACAAGTAAGGAATATTGTAGTGACAAAAATTAAGGACTTGTTTTAATATTGAGTCAAAATGCTTTTTTTCATCTTTACAATAGTTTTACTTTTAATTATGTATATGAAAATATAAGTACAATTTTTATCGAAAAAATATGTAAGGCCATTACTGAAATAAGTAGAAACTACTTCAAGTAACGTGGAAAATCACATTGATGGCATTGCTTACCTGGCGCATTCGCTATAATATCCGGAAGTAACCGAGTTGTTACGAAAATATTGCTTGAACATTGACATAAAGGCATGCATCCACTCCACGTCTTCTACAAACCGATCGAAATGCCATTTAATGATTTCCATCCCTGTTAAACCGTTTGGATTGCCGGATTCACTAAATAGGTAATTAGATGCACGCAGATTGCCCTCCAATAGGATTTTGTTTCTATTCTGCTCTTCCGTTAACTCGATGCTATTAGCCTCTTGGTTTGTATTTGATCTGACTCCAACAAACTCACCATAAAACGTCAGAAAGTCTCTTAGAATTTATAACTTAGCATACTCTCTCGCTCATTTAAACAATAATATTACGACTTTTCGAAATTTTTAATTGGAACGTGTTTTCTTTCTATAAACCGTTTTCAATTAAAGCATTTCTAATTTCCGTCGTATCCACTTTAAACTAAAATCTTGATCAAGTGTTAAGTACTCGTCATTTATTCTAGCACCCTTTTGATTTAATTTAATTTTATTTAGATGTTGTGCAAACGGTATTACCTTAAATTCCACTTGAAAACTACAAATGCTTATCCATTCTTGGTGTTACACCATAATACACACCAACAAATTTAGTTTTGGGTTTTCGCGCTTGGGAGCTTCATTTAAAAACATTTATTTCCAAAAACCCTCTTATCAAATTTATTTTAATACAGTAATTACAAAATTGGTTTATTTCTTCTATAACAACTTGTAGGTTATGTTCATTAACATGACCTAACTTAGTTGACAAGAAAAATAATCAAAGCTAATATTGTAACAATCAATAATTACTAATGAATAGCTTGAACTACCAACAATGTTAAAGTTATGAAGTTCTAAGACTGACTGACGAGCAGGGGCTCCTTACAGTATTTATGAAGCCTCTGGTCTCACTTCATCTTGTGGGAAAGTGCAGATCTTGCTGTCTGCAATTTCTTGATACTCGTACAATGTCTTATTTTACGTAATTTTAAATAAGACTGCTTTATTGCAGTTTATTGTTTCTGCACCTGCAGTATCAGGTTGCGTCTGGAATACAAAGTAGTCGTTTCCTTTCTTATTTCTGACATGAACTCTGATTAACCTTTAATTATAACCTTCATTTAATGCAATGCAACATTCTATTACTAAGACATAATAATTACATTTATTCTTGTATGTATTATAATATGGGGGATATGTAACTCGCGGTACAAGCAATTATTGTTCGTTTGGTTATTAATATCAAAAAGTGAGAGAGAGTTTTTAAGCATTTACTTCAAAATCAGTACAATAGAGATTTACTTAAAAATTCACTAACTAGAAACAATTATATAATACTGAACCTAATAAAAATCAAAACAGTTTAGTAGCTTATTGCATTGATGTGCAGATTTTCAACAAGCAACAAGGCTGTTTTCCTGTAATATTGCATTTTATAGAAAATAAAATTAATGGATGTATGTCACTGTGCTTTGTATGATTCAAACAAAGTATTTAATGCGCATGGTGTTCAGGAAGAGAATGATAAATTTTGGCAAAACCAAATAATTTCAAGTCGCGCTAGTTATGGAACGCAAAAAATTTAAGGTCGCGGACAGGGCTTGAACTTGCAATTTTGAAATGTGTACTTGAACGCTCTACAAACGGAGGTACTGAGATCGATAATTTAATTGTACAAATGGTCAAATTTAAATCAAATACAGCACTATTATATCAACCTAATCTTTAATTACGTTCGGCACATTTTATCTGCCATTGTCAAGGTTCTGAAGTTATGTTAGATATAGACAGAAAGCGACACTAAAATTCATTAACGCAGGTACTTGTTCTGGTCGTTTTTTATAGTAGGATATTATATAATAATATGAAACTATAAATTAGACTTTTATATGAAACCTTTTAAATTGAACTAGTAATAAAAAGACAGCCACCGAAGGATTTGCTTCTGTGATTTTCCAAACTGTACATAGACCCATTCTTAGTTCAGAGCATTTTTCATTCACTTTACCCTCTGACTGAGTTAATGGTTGTAGTACGCGAAAAATTAACAACCAACCAAACCTTTGGTGATCTTTGACTATTTGAATACAATTTGAAAGTTTTATGGGTTGAATGAACATAAAAAAATTAATACTACAAACGATTTTGGGGTGTAAAAGTAGCAGAACGTTTCTTTCCAATTTTATGAAGTCCAAAAGCATTTGAGCGCTTTTCTTTGTTTCCCCATCCTATGTTGACCTCTTGCTCCAAAATAACCTTTCGGTGCTTACAATGCTCTGATATTGAATTTCTGTTAGATTTCTACAATCAACTCTATCGTTCATTGACAAGCGCTTAAATTTGTAATAATATCTTATGGTTAGGTAAAATAGAACACAAAACATGTTTGCCAAAGTTAATTAAGAAAAATGAAATACAGCTAATTTGTCACAACAATATATGGACAGTTCAAATTCTTATTATCTTATATCAAAATACAAATTAAACGACAACAGTTGTTGTCAAGTTTTGCGTGCCAAAATTCAAATGACACAAAATTA
This sequence comes from Platerodrilus igneus, assembly GCA_036346225.1. Taxonomy (NCBI): domain Eukaryota; kingdom Metazoa; phylum Arthropoda; class Insecta; order Coleoptera; family Lycidae; genus Platerodrilus; species Platerodrilus igneus. The sequence goes on from JARFIW010000791.1 coordinate 14,772,897, forward strand.
AATCGATCCTCGAGCGCTTCAGCCTTCCGCAGGTTTACTAATCCTTCAACAATGCTTAGAATTTAATTACATTTCCAAAAATTAATAATAAAATGAGATCACAAAAACAAAGCATTTTTCTTTCTAAATTGCTTTTTATATAGTTTGAATCTAAATATGTATCTAAATGGGTTCGATTTGATAAGAACCACTCTCTTTATTGTGGTTAGACTATGCTGTATGTTCTGATTTAATTCGTGTAAGTATAGGAAGTTAATTTCATGACTGCCCCTTTCGTAACTTAAACGTATGCTTCGGCATCCGATGATAATCTAGTTTTCTTTATATCAGCTAGCCATGCTGCATAACGCTAGAAAACTTCTATTTTACTAATGATAAGTTTAATTTACATTAACTAAGCAAGTTCTTAAAGCAACCCCCTTTAGTGTCTTTATCACGAACATATTTATGGCGCCTAACGTAATGTATTTATGGCGCCCAATTAAGGATTCAGTTGTTTTATTGCTAATCCCTTTGAAAAATTTTTAAGTTGGAGTTTGTGCAATTTTTCTAGTAGTTAAAAATAATTTTAGTATTGTGCTTGAATGATTGAAAGGTCTGACTGTTGTATTATTTTTATTGTAATGTACTACTACAAAATAATGTAAAATTCTGTTTGTGCTTCGTAGATTAATTAGAGAAGAATTAGTTTTGGATTATTGTTCTGCGGAACGCAACCGTCTTGATACAGCTAATGCTAGAAATTTAAACATTATAATTCGCAAACTTTTAGAACTATAAAGCTTCGGGTATAGTAAGTTCAAATTAATTTTGTAGCTTTAGTTGAGCTGTTCGTATAACCAAAAAACACAAACCAGCTAATACTTGGTTAGGAGAGCTTTGAACATAAAGCACGGTTAGGAATATGAAAAGTAAATTAGTTCACTAAATTAGTTCTAGAGATGAGGAAGGATTATAAAAAAATTTAAAATATTGTCTTTCCTACTATTTTCTTAGATTTCTAATAATCGAGCAAATATAAAAATTGCCAAATCTACATCGGAAGGAGTTTTCGATATCAGTTTGAACAATTAAAATACAAACAGTTGCTGTCATTATGCAGTGTAAATAAGTTTTCGTTCAAGTAAATCATACAAACGCTTTAAGAATATCATAAAATGTAACCTAATCCAAAATTAACAGTTAGCATTTAACATTTAATTCATATTATATACGTTATACAAAGGTAGAAGTATAGTAATTCATCGCGTGCTTGCATAGAAAGCGTACTAGGTTTTAAACAAGTAAATTAGTTCACATTCCCAAACCACAATGGAAATTAACTAATAATTCATTCGCCTCTCAATTAATGAATAGCAGCAAGTTGCTTAACCAATAATTGTTGTTTCACCTCAAAGTTGTACAAAGCGCGATTTGTTTAATTGCCTTTTCTTAGTTCATATTAACAGTGGAGTCGGTGATATTACATACAACATTCGCATAAATACCAGATAAGGTGCAATAAGAATAGATATAGAAACTCGACGAATAAACACTCCACTACATTATTTATAAAGAAATACTATCGTACGAGCAGTGAACGATATTATCGTAAGGACAAAAAATCCCATCATGGCGCTCTTATTCAAACTAACACTCCTCTGTAACCCATTCTACTAATTGGCGACACGTGTCTATTACGAACTATGAGAAGATATACTTTACAATTCTGCTTACGGTATAAAAACGATTGCTACGCCACCATAAAGGGTAATTCACACAAGCCTGAATTCTGAAACTGGATTACACAAATATTTGCAATACCCGTAAGTTAATTATACAAAAATTTCTTAACCGATTGTTTACTAGAAACAATTTGTTAGCACTTTTCAACGCATAATATAGAAAACTAACAATTTTGGTATAAATGAACTTTTTAGACCGAGTACTTGAACCAAGGGAATCTAGCGGTATTACCATGCTGGAGTTATTTGGAAGTTCAGTCAACTATTTGATTTTAATCTTTGAATTGTTCCAAAACTGTTGGAGTCGTAAACCACTTGACAATTTTTTCTGTTTTTACTTCAAATATGTTTTTGAAACCTCAGACAGTGCTATGCCCTTTAATAGTTTTAACTGTAGAGTAAAAAAGTTAAAAATAAGCACATGATAAGTATTATACATTCATTAATTAGAACGACACAAAATGCAAATCTAGTAAAATTGTAACAAAACAATTAGACAGAACATAAAAGATTTTAGTGGAAGAGATTGCTTTAGTACCAAATTTTCAATATTTGGCTTCAATGTAGTTAGGTTTAACCGTAAATGTCATTGATCGCTGATTTCTAATCTGTCTCTTTTTTTGGAAGAAGATTGGCAACATCACTGGAAATCTTTTCCACGAAGTATGGATATGAAAAATCTATCAAAAACTTTCTAGCAATAGTCCATAATGCAAAAGAAGTTTTTCTATAGTTACAATTGATAATATCTGTTTCTGAACTGTATGAGTTCTTGATGATGATAGGGCAGCAGTTTAGACATGAGGGACTTTTTAGTCAGGTCTTAGATTATAGACTACCAAATAAAACAGAGTAGGAAGGCCTAGACAAAGCTATATTATTTAAATTATTAGAGATTTAGGTTGTGAAGGGTTTGTAGACCTTTTTAGACTAGCTCAGAATAGAAAAGAATTTAGAGCTGCATCAAACCGACTTTAAGTAAGTTCGGAAACAAAACAAACAAAAAAAATAAATAAATAAAAACCAGTTAACTAAATGTCACCATGACATAACTCACAATTAGTTAGCGGTGTGATATGTTGGCAGCGATTCGCTGCTTAAGCCTTATCATAACATATAACTTAATAAACGTCTCCATGACATAACTCACAATTAGTTAGCAGTCTGGCATGTTGGTAGCGATTCGTGCTTAAGCCTGGCCATAACATATAATTTAATAAATGTCACCATGACATAACTCACAATTAGTTAGCGGTCTGGCATGTTGGTAGCGATTTGTTGCTTAAGCCTTGCCTAAACATATAATTTAACACTTTTATTTTTTTGGAGGGGATAACCAGGAAATATTTCATTTCCTTATAAATGGGAATCATGTAAACATGTTGGAGTTCTTTAACAACCATCAGGCTAATATCTATGTAGAACCAGGTAGATAGGAAAAAGATAGAGGAGTATAGGAAGACCTAGACCAAGCTATATTAGTCAAATTATTAGAAATTTTAACTGTGAAGGGTAGGTAAAACTTTTTAGATTAGCACAGAATAGAAACAAGTTAGAGCTGCGTCAAACCGACCTTAAGTAAGGTTGAAAACAAAATGATGATGATGATGAGTTCTTTGTTAGTGTGTTACGGTATTCTGTGCGGACAAGAAAAAAAAGTAACGTGCGCAAGGAAAATAGCCCGCACTAGTACCGCAAGAGAAAAGAAGCCAAAGAATGTCGTACTAGCTTGAAAGTCGTAAAGTGGGATGGGACTCAAACAAAAAAAAAGAATAAGAAACCTCAGGAGAGAAAATTTATTTACAACACCTTTAATAGAAACATGTTATAAAGAGGAAAACCAACCCGCGAGGAAACCAATATTTATTCAACATATCTCGGAGATTTACACAGTACAAAAGTCTTTGAAAATAATTAATACACTCCGTAGTTACCTCAAACTAATTTTTAACCTTAATTCTAGTATTGGCATAAAACAGAAATTATCAAATAAATACTTTACAGAATGCTCTCAATCACTTGTTAAATACAATTTGTTAAATTACTTTATATTCACATAGAACAGAAATTAATATATATATATATATATATATATATATATATATATATATATTTGTACTCTACTCCCCTCTTTTTTTTTATTTACTTATTTTTTTCTCGTCGCCCGCCCCTTCTTATAAATTTCAATGCTTTTTTGTATAATGTGCAAACACCTATTGCACGCCCCGTACTTTTGCAACGTTTGGTTGGTTATTTAATCAAAATTGTTATTAAAATGCCTCGACTATTTGAACTCTTTATTCTCAGGGTGTCCACCTACTTACCGTGGGTTCCGTGGTAAGTAGATGTGCAATGCCCAACCAAACTGCACTCTCTTTTGTTTTAGTACTAATTTTGAATCTAGTTTTGTATATGCCAAATTTTTATTATGATCAACGTTGCCTTGTGCCAAATTAATTTAATACCACAAATTTGTGACTTTTGACGTTATAAGATATTTCACAGCACTCACCTGAATTATACTTTGTTTCCGGCCTCTCTTACTGCTGGCTCAAAATCCTCGTCGCCGTATGCGCCTTTACACGGTTGCACTATCCTGTTGAATTTTCGTTTTGCCTCAGGTATCTTTCTTTAAATTTTAGTTGCTCCCAATATCTGAAATAAATGACCCGAATTTTAGAATTTAGAATACCCGTTTATTTTACTTCCCCTGCGCTAATTCTTCCGTCGTAGTTTCTGCGTTGACTCTTCCACTTCCAATTGCTGCTCTTACGTGTTCTCCTAATTTCGCTCCTCTTGTTCCAAATTAATACGTCCGCCTTTAATCCGCACTCAATCCAAATCTATCGTCGTCCTGTTCAAAATCACTCAATGCCCCGCTACATATACATCCATATCAAAATCAATCTTCGTCCCTTTTTATAAACCACTCAATGCCCTGCTACCTATAAATCTATATCCAAATCGATCCCAAATATTCTTCCTTCTTACAATTCCAATCCGATGCCTTCTGCCTTTATCAATATCGTTCCAAATCTATCTTACTATTAGTCGCTTCGCCGTCGCACTAATACAAATCTTTACTCTTCCTTGTCGTCGCTATTACTTATTTATGTTTCGATGCTGCTCTTTACCCTTCTTTAATAATCAAACTATTTAAAAATCAAACACGTTTATTAATCTTCCAAATCTTTACACAAATTAGCGCAGTTCTTTAAAATACGTCTTTATACCAAAAATATTCAAAATAAACTCCCCTTGTTTACTTTCCAAGGTGATAATTATTACATTACTTTCCTACTACATTACAAATTACATAAACTAAAATCGTCCAATAATATTTAAACACTAAATTTGTGTCGCACATACCATAAATTATGTCCTTTTACACTTTCATAGTTTTCGCATTATATTCTAGCATTGGTTCTAATTTTACAATCCTTCAATCACATTTGACATTGTTATAACTTATAATTTTGAAATTACATATTCGTCCAAAAGTTGATTCTAATTAAACAAAAGCCAAAATAAATCACATATGACCCTGGATCGGCGTGGTTGATAGTGGACATCCATAGACGCATCCGGTTTTCGGATGGCAAATGTACGTTCAATGGCCTATTAATACTAACTCAGTATAAAACCTTGAGCACTGTGCATTTTATCACGTCATCAAGTCATTTTAATTTACCTCTTGGCACTTACATTTCAACTACCCTTTTGAATACTTTAGCATATGTAAAGTACGGCAAACATACATTTTTAAATTATGTGATCAGATATATGGATAATTTTACTTGGCATACACTACCTTCTACTAAACAACCCTTAGAACCCTTGGTAGCTCCCTCTGACACTACAATATATATATATATATATATATATATATATATATATATATACATACATGGTGTTCACAAACAGTCCATAAAAGTAAGTCCTGGAAATAAATACAAAAGAAAATAATATAATAGTATACAATAGCAATAAAGAGAAAAGGAACCCATCTAATAGCCGAAACTCATTTCGCAGCAGCGGCATAGAATTTGGTATTAACGTCACCCTAAACAAGAGTGTAACTATAAATTTTTATATAGAACATTTTATGGACAGTCAATGCTGACCCTATTGTACAATTAATACTCAACTAATAACAGCTGTAGTCATTACCATGAATATACCATTAAACCAAAGTAATTAAAATTTACCAGATGGTTTCTACACAAATTTGTTTATTTCAGTGTGATTTAAAAACAATCACATATTCACATTTTATATACCTAACCTATATTATACTTAGAACTTAATTATGCAAAATTTCTCACGCAATGAAACCAAATGTCAGCAACGTGTTTTTACATCATTCTCTATAAAATAAACCTAGAGTGATAGCGTTGTCCTAAATTAATTTGCGTCCCAAAAAATTTAATATTTTTGTCTTGTAAATTCTAAGTGATCTAAATAGATAAAGCCAACCATGTAGGCTAACTTACAGAAAACCAAAATATCAATACACAGAAAGAAAATATATGCATACACTGATGAGATGATGCTTTCAAAAGGTGCACTTTCCGATATCTTTTCTTCGTCCCTGAAAAATTCTACGACACTGGAATCATCACCAAAGGAGTTCAGCAAAACCAACATCGCGGATTCCATTAAATAGTCGATCAGAATTTATTATATGTTTTAAAACTATACTCGACGATGTGTACAAGGACAGATTTAAAATATGTAGCCGCAGAAAAAAACATACTGTCTCTAAGCCATTAATAAAACACGAAATAAATAGGTCGACGGCGTATGTAGCTAATCAAATAATGCCGCTAGATATTGAGTGACTGACCGTGCATAAAGTTAAATTTTTGAACGTCGTTGCATCAACGTTGGTAGTAGTATAACTTTAATTTCCAATTTATTAACATCTACATCAATTTTGCTTTGGTTATATGTTTTATATATATATATATATATATATATATATATATATATATAAATGATGATATTCTTGACCTTTCTTTATGATAATATAAGAAATTAAATTTTTTCTTGGGTATTAAGGTCTAATTAACTACGTAAATATTCAATAGGATGGTTTATTTTTTATATTACACTCCAAACGTTTCGGCTGAACATATTAGCCTTTTTCAATGGATATTCATGTCTGAAAGTAGAATTACATAACTAACCAAACTTTTTTATATATAATCATATTTTTGTTTGATGCAAACAGTTTCTTACCTCAAATATAAGATTACCAATAATTAAGTTGCCTACACAATCATTTGGTTTCAATAATGTTAATGCATATCTTGCTAGGATTATACAAAACAGTTTAAAAATTTTTTATTTATGTACACTATTTGGTTTTAAATGATTCTTATATATTTTTGTAGTACAGCTATATGGCTGTTTGTCAAGTGCTAAAAAAATTTTTTTTTTTTGGATTTATTTTTGAATTTTAATACTGGGTAATATTAAAATTTGTACACATATAATTTCTAAACTATAAATTACTCTGTGTTAGTTAAGGTGTTGTATGATAACAAATGAGTTGAAATATTTAGTATCAGCATGTTTTAGTTTGTCCTTATCAATTGCACATTGAGTTAACATTATTTATAGGTAAACTTTTATGTATGCTAATTTTTCATATAGGATATATTAATTTGAAGCTTATTTTAATTTTTTTTTTTTGTGGGTTTTTTTTTTTTTTTGGTTGGTTTTTTCACCTTATTTTAAGATATTGTGATATATTTTACTTAGATTTTGTACATCTGAGCGGTCATTAATAGCAGTAGGATGTTTTAATATATATATCATTTCTAGGTACTCTCTTTTTCTTTTATTGTGTTCAATTTTAAAATTTTTGTTTCGTTGTAATTAAATTTGTGTTTTTCCTGGACTTCGTGTTTAGTTAAAGCTGTTTTATTTGTTTTATCATATTTGTGTCCGTTTAGTCTGCTTTCAAGGTATTGTATGCTTTGACCGATATAAACATGTTTGCAATTTAATTGGCATGGTATTTTATATATTGTATGGGTTTTTTTATTTTGAGGTGTTTCATCTTTTAGCTTACTGTAGCATTTATTTATAAGATTGATTCCTTTATAGGCTATTTTAAGATTGTGTTTGTTTAGTAATTTTTGAAAATTTTCGGATATGTTTGGTATATATGGCATGGTTATGTATTTTATGTTAGGATTGTTTATTTTTAAATTTTTTATTTGGCTGCGATTATAATAGTTTATGATACGGTTTTGAAAATATTGTTTATGAGATGTTGTGGATAATTATTTGCAACTAGGATGTTCTTAGCTTTTGTTATAGCTTCATGCCTGTATTCCGGATCTGACAATTTTATATCCCTATCAGTCAAGCCTATTATAACCGATTTCTTTTGTGTTAACGGATGTTGAGAGTTATAGTTTAAGTATGTACTCGACCAAGTTTTTTTAGTATACCAACAAGTTCTAATTTTATTATGTGTACGATGTAAGGTCATATCCAAAAAGTTAAGTTTTTCGTTTTTTTCTCTTTCAATTGTAAACTTTATTTTTTTGTTAAAATTATTAAATACATTTAATATGTGATTGCACTTATCCTTTGGTATTACACATATGCAATCGTCCACATATCTTAGATATAAAATTATTGGATATGTAATTTGCTTTATACATTCTGTTTCAAGTTCCTCTAGTACTATTTGTGCTATAACACTGGACAGGGCCATGCCCATAGCACAACCATCAATTTGCTGATAGAACTGGTTTTAAATGTAAAATATGTGGAAGTTAGAACCGTTTTACAGCATTACTAAAATCTTTACGGGTATGTCAGTATATTTTTATTTCCGGCCATTTGTTATTGATTAATTGTATAGCATATTCAATAGGTATGTTTGTATAAAGTGACACGACATCAAGGGATATTAGAATATAATCATCTGGAATAATAATATTTTTAATTTTTCTTTGAATTCCATGAGTCTTTTATAAAGTACTCATTTTGTCAGTTATGTTGCTCAAAATGTCTTTTAATAAGATGGATAATTTGTTAAATGGGGATTGGACAGTTGATACGATAGGTCTCATTGGGATATTATCCTTATGCAGTTTTGGTAAACCATATAGTTTTGGTGGTATTGCATTATTTGTTATGAGGTTTTACAGGTTTTGGGGATATGTAACCTTTATTCTCCCATTCCTTGGCTAAGTCGTTATTTAATTTTTGTAATTTACTTGTTGGGTTTTGTTTTATTTTTGATATGTATGTTGGTCATCTAATAATTCATTGATTTTGTTTATGTAGGATTCATTTTCCATAATTACCGTTGTATTAGATTTGTCAGATTTAAGTACTATGACATTTGGGTTTTCTTTTAAGTATTTCTCTGTTTTTTTAACTTTTTTTATTAATATATCTTGGTTAACTTTTAATTTGTTTATTTGGGTGCTTTGATTATTACTAAAATTAGTAATTATGTTACATGCGGTAGCTCTGATTTCGTCACGTGTTTCTTTTGGTAATTCTATTATGGCAGTTTCTAGACTTGCTATAACATCAGGGTAGGGTATTTCAGTTGTATTTCTAATGTGTATTGCGTAATTAGGTCCTAAGCTTAGGATTTCTGTTGCATAACTAGGCAACTCGTGTTGCGACAAGTTTTTAATCCATTGGTTGTTGGTTTGTAATGTCGTGGGTTTTATTTTTGCTTGTTAACAAGAATTTCTATTTTCTTTTGTTTCTTTCTTTAATTTTATTGAATATGGTCTCATATCTTGCTTTGATTGTATTTTCAACTTTGTACAAGTCTTTTATTACAGGGGTTATGTTTTTTAAATAATCTGTTATGTTATCTATTTCCTTTTCTAAAATTCTTATTTTTAATACGGTTTCCTTGATGAGTAAATTGATTGTGTTAAGCTTAAATCTATATACTACCTTATTGTGAAATTTCAATTTGAGGTTTACATCTGTAACAATAAACTGTTTCAAATATATATATATATATATATATATATATATATATATATATATATATATATCGTCCTACTTCTAACTAACACTTCTACGATTTGTATATTATTGGGTTTTTACAAGCTTTTATGCATATTATATGTTACTAATGGTTCAATTAACTCCAATTAAAATAATACCCTTTAATTTTTAGTGATTAAATATTCAATTTTTTTTTTGTACATTTTGTTTAATACTCGTTACTTAAACTTGAATTAATTAATATAAATTTTGCACGTAATTTCCATTTGTTTCTTTACTTGGAATAATCAAATTACACGTTGAGCATTTTAATACTGCTTCTTTTTATAGAAAGCGTCTTGTAAATAATTTAAATCTCTTATTTTTAATGAAACGAATGAAATTTTATGCTCCACGGTTTTTTTTTTAATAAAGCGTATTCTCTAATAAAATTCCTTATACACGGTGATTAAAATTATTTGATGTAATTAATTAATTTTCTACCCTGGTCTAAATATGAGTAATATATACAAATAGGTTTGGACAAATTTCATATCTATCAGTAGGTGTCCGATTCTACGCCTCAATCAATAACAATTCTTGTGCTTTATATGTAACATAAAAGATTAGAATACGCATGATATGTCAGCACTTGTAAAGTGATTGGATTTACCGTAACCTTTTTTTGTTTTTGTTTTTGAACGAGGTCGGATCAACGTTGGTAGTAGTTCAATTTTAGTATCAAGTTCATACTATTCAAATCAATTTTGGTTTGGTTGGGTGTTTTATACATATATGAATAGATTTGAAAAAGCTGCGTATCTATCAGTAGACGCCCTATCCTAAATTTAAATTACTCAATATTTCTGTAGCTTATATGTAATATAAACCATTAAAATACGCAGAATATGTCGGCAACCAGCAGTAATTGAACTACAAGTTCGTATTTGGTGTAGTAGTTTGGTCTGGAAGTATAATGCAGTGCAGTTTGCGGTACGTATTCGGACTACATGCCTAACTTGGTACAAGAGTTGTGTTAATTTTGTTATTAATAGTCGTAAATAATATACTCATTTGTTTATTGTTTATGTTACATTCAAAATAGATGTAACCATGTTTTTAACACAAATGTGCATGGCCATTGTATGTAAAAAAAATTTTAAATATTGAATTTGCATTATTAGAGGAAATTGCTATTTGAAATGGTACTATTCTGTACTCGTGGGGGTTATAAAGGCTTTCATATATTTTATGGATGCAAAAGAAAAAATTTTAAAAGTCATACACGTAATATTATTATAATAGTCTTCAAAAAATATTTGTTAATTTGAAGGAGCCATAAGTTTTTCAGCATACCTCGTCCAGTTCTGTAGGTAAAGTGCCTTTTGTTTACATTTTCAAGTTTGTTCGGTCACAAATTTTATTTTATATAATACGCATATTCACTTCATAAATAAAAGCATCAAACAGTATATATCTTTGAAAAGTGAACTTGAAACGAATTTTTTTCTAAAACAAATTTTTCATATATATGGCAAGCCTCACGCATGGGCGCCTGTGAAACTTATCTTTTCTTAAAGCACCTGCACCACATTGGGTGGCAGTGAAACTAAGTCTTCCGACATAACTAGGGGTCTATTCCTTGGGTAGAGCTATGAGGAATGGGGGAGTAAGTCGAAATCTGTTTGTAGGTCGAACTTAATGTCAGACAAATAGGCGCCACCAAGTCCGGACTTATTCAGGATACTGGCATGGCATATTTCTAAGGGTGGACGTGGAGACCCAAAGAAAAAAGATCGCCTTTGATGATAAAAACCTGTCTTAATAAAATAAGACGCTGTTCCTGTAAGAAATTATAATAGTTAGATTAATAAAAAAGTGGAACACTATTTGTGTCCAGCAAATATACATAAAGAAGTATTAAAAAGATATTTTCTATATAAAGTTGGCATCAAAAATTTACTCTTAAAGATGTTAGCTTTCAGTGGTTAGGTTTGATCATATTTGATCAAAATAAAAAACTTTAATCTTGAATCAATTATTTACTAAAAAGAATCTCTTTTAAAATAAAATGAATTGCAACAAAATTTAATTAATAACTGAATTACTTCGTGAATTTTAATTTCAGGTTTATCTAAATTATTCATAATCAAACATTCTACAGTACAGTGTAAATTTGTTACACAAAAAACTCCGACCCGTGCAGATCTGTTCAGGCAGGTTACATTTAAAAATGTTACTACTCAAGTTTTTTCTTTTTAAGTTACATGTACTAGTTTTAATTTCTAAAAAAGCAGATCACAAAAATATTCTTGTTTATTTAACTTGTGCTAACGCTGTTCGAAGCATTTGCTTTCAAGAACACATCTGTCAGCAGTATACTACAGAAAAATAAGTGACGTCAGTAACACCTGTTGTGTAACTAACAATTCATACTGAACCACGCGTGTTGTTTCTTAAAACATCAAATTAGTGAATTTTAATTTCGACACTGGAAATCCAGCTCAGCAATAGTTGAAACTTTTATAATAATCATGCTTTTACACATAAGAACAAATTAGCGTGTTTCTAATGTGAAACACCAAAAAGTACTTAAAGCTAACTACGAATCAAAAGCTGCTTTTCTCGCCTTGATGAGGTACTTGTTATATCATGCGAAGTTTACGGCATGTAGTGTAAACCAAGCTCATACTAAACATCTTTTACCTAATGGAGTTGTTCCAGGTGTAGAATTAAATACGGTCACGATACATTCGACAGCCGCTGCAATCCGGATGTTGAATCACACCGCCTCACCAAAGTAGCATCTTTACGCTGTATAACAAAGTGGTCTTCTTAAAATTGATTAAATTTTCTATCTTCTAAGTTGCATTTTTAATTGCTGCATTCATCACGTCGTATAACAAAGTGGTCTTAATAAGATGGATTAAATTTTCTATCTTCTAAGTTGCATTTTTGATTGTTGCATTCATCACATCGTACGCGCGCTATTTAAAGATGTGTCCCGACTCCTCAAAGTGGATACGCAAATTGCCCGCCTGCAATTTTTGATATATATTGCTTCTTCCACGTATGGCCGACTGATTACAAAACTAGCTCGGGCGACCGAGGCGTCCAAGGAGGGGACTGTCAAACCGAAACGCGCCTGCGAATAGCTGTAGAAGACACAGATATTCAACCACAAATAGAATACCACGGACGATGCTGCTTTAACGTATTACTTTAGTTGTTCAATGTATTTTATTATTATTTTAATAAAAGTGTTTTATTATTCTCGCACTTTAATGAAGGGATTTATTAATCAAAAATAAAATTGTTACAAACTGGCTTCTTGTTTGAATACATACAAACTCATTTACTGTTGTATGCTATTATTATAAAACTAGTTCTTAAATTTGTACCAATTCCGACTTAAAAGTCATATTGTGGAGGAGTTTGAGGTTTCAGGATTACGTTAAAAAAGATCCAAATATGTATACTTTTAGTGACTACTTCGGTTGAGTGCTGACTTCAAACCGACTCATAATTGATTCGTCAAAAATGTATAAATGTGGGTTCCTTGATAGGCGTTTCATTGTAGCAGTCCGACCTCAAGTGTAAAATACTAATGTCGCCGCAACATAAAAATACTGCCTGGGGCATTTTAGGGAATATTTTTTTGAGAAACTTTTTGTTTATCTCGTGCTAAATAATACCTTGCAATATTGAAACTTGTGTAAAAATAAACTTAGCGTTGTAGTGGTAAATGTTTTCTACATTGAGCACAATATATTATTGTTAAAACTTGTGACCCAAAATGCAGCGAAGTTTAAAGCCTGGATAACTCTTAATGGGTGCCCAGCTGTGCTCTCTAGAATCCAACATGCATTTGAGACTAGAGTTATAAAACAAACAATTTATTACAAAGTGAGCGTAAGTTTCTCATGGCAATAGCCATAGAGTTTTCAAATACAATCAATAGGAAATCATTCTGTTTCAAAAATCATAGTTATACTATAATGGTGCAATTGAATAGTTGTGTGAAGGACTTTACGACATCTTGTACAGTTTTAATAAAAAATCAAGTAAAGATACAATGAACAATTAACAATGTATCCTACCAAGCAGCACATCTTTGTGCCTACAATGCAGCAAAAGAACATATTCAAGTACTTCTTCAGAAAAGGAATCCAGGATGGACCCGTGTCTATCAGCAAAGAACTAAGAAAAGTTAAAAGAGAAAAAGGGAGAAAAGGAGATAAGGTACTCTTTGCAAACAACTATTTCAAAGCACCGGCATAAGGTATCCATATGTCTGCCGGAATAACTACGGTATTTTCTACATGCGGCAAAAAAATCAATCCTTGTTGATTTACAATAGTCACGGGATAGCTTAAAGTCGCATAAATGGTCAGAAAAGGCGGTTTATTTACATATAAAGTTACTTATATTATATATAAAAAAGGGATTTAACACCCGTCAAAATGCCACGTAACACTTTGTTTTGCCAAGTTATCAATAATTAAAATATTTTTAGAGGCGTAGACGGAAATGGCATACGAACTGAAGCCGAGATAATAAGCAAATTTTAAAAATTTAAAACCTTAATAAATTCTGATAGAATTTTTGAGTTCCTCAGACCTTGGTAACTCATTAATTAAAAAACTTTTAAGTTGATTACAACTAACTCCCCCTTTTTATTACTTAAAATTGATTGATTTGTGATTAATCTTCAAATTATTAGGAGGTAGATTAATAAGTTACGAAAAAGTCAAATATTTAAGTTGCAAGCTTTGGCTCAATATTTATTAAAGTATAAAGCTTCAGGTTACATTTCCAATTCCAAAATATATTACTTTTCAAGTGAACTTCAGGTTATTCTTCCAGTATTTTTAAAAATATATTACTGCTTGAGTGGGCTTCAGGTTATTCTTACGATATTTACAATATACACAAATGTATTGGAAAAAGTCGATCCAATTTAACTTTCAAGTAGCTCAGAGCTAAATATAAGCAAAGTCTGAAAGACAAATACTATTTGAAATACGCAATATCAAATTTCGCGTTTCCAATGCTAAATCTGATACGAATCCTCTCTTCACCACAGATTTAAAAATTATTAAAAAGCAATACTTTAAATAAGCAGCGCGATTCTTAATTTTGTACAAATCTTAATGCTTTGCGTCCAACTTGTATAATATACATGGTGACTACTATTCATACTGTAGCTTATTCTGGTAAATGGGGTAGCTATGATATAGACGACGCTTCACATGGACGAAACTCCCACACTTACCATACCAACGACTATTTTAAAGTTCAATTTACGAGAAGGCATGAGTTTGGGGATGGGTTAATTATGATATCTCAAAAAAATTAAAGGGAGAGACCAAGCCACCTTTGAATATGCTCAAAAATAAATTACCTTTGAGGGTAGATACAAAAACCCTCTGGCAATAATAAAAATAATATTAAAACGCCCGAAAAATATACTCCAAAGACAATCGGAGTACCAACGTACTACAACTCGATGTTAGGGATGACTCTGAAAAGAACATCACATAATTAAATTATAATTGGTGACACCATATGTGTCCCTTCAAAATTACAAAGAAATAAATTGTAACTAAAGTGAGGAAGGATTTTCTTTAATCGTATTCACAAATTTCCCTTAAGGGAACTATAATCAATTTCGGGTTTATAGGCAAATACAGGCCTAATTACCATCAACAAAACTCAAAACTTTACTTTACATATTTTTCAAGTTGAATAAAGTAATATATTATTATTACTCTATTATCTTTTCAAAAGTATCCTATGTGTGTCCTATTTAGATATAAATGAACGTTATAATGGCAAACTCAAAGTTCATACATACAAGTCAAAAGTTCGGTTAAACAAAATCCACTTCTAAAATGCATATATTCAAGTTTATTTAAAAATACCATCCGTTGACTAAAATACTACCTCAAAATTTAATCAAATAGAATTAAATTAAGCTCAACATCAGTCAGATTTACAGGGAAACAAGTTTTAGATTTTATATTGCCAGTGAACAAATTAATACTATATGGCAGTTAAATATTATACAGCGAAGACAAAACTTAAACAAATTACTTGAAATCTGGGAATATTAATTCTCGTAGGAATTAAATATGCTACAATACGGACAAATTCTGAAGGCGTTTTTTAAGTTATTCTAAAATTTTTTATACCTATTGATGATTTTCAGAAAATTATTTCATTCCAAAGGTTTTGGGCGATAAACATTTGTATTTCCTAGATAGTATCATTGCGTTTAACAAAAATGGAGACTGCTGCACCTACGTCGAGGTAATTCTTTTTTTGCTATTATGATTCATAAACTGTTTTTCCGTAAAATTACAAATAAAAAAAGAAATAATCGGCAAATGTACAACTCGTAACGCCACTAAACTTAGTCGGCGTTTATAATTTTAGTCCTTTAATAAATGTACGTGTTGATAAAACTTACCTTGGAAACGATACATTACAGTACTCTAAATTGTTTTGAATATTGGGAAGCGGGTGGAGGGATAACGCACCGGTTAGCAGAAAAGCACGCTCTGTCGAGTCTCGGCGAGTTGCAGTGGTGACGAAAATTATACAAGGAAGTCAGATGAATGGAAAAACAGTGACTATCCTGTCTAGGCCCGTAAATTATTGTGAACAGCAACCTTATCTTATCCAGGTTCTATCAAAATGATACGGATTGCTCGTCTTTATAAAAAGCCTTCAAGAGAATGAAAACCTTTGATTACCACAGGGAACAACCCACAAGATTCCAATTACTAACACCAAACACATCAATCAATAGCGGGGTCAAATTTGTTTACACTTCTGAACTTCTGGAAATATCCTATAAGCACTATTAGATATAGAACCGGTACCTATCAGCCCCCTCCATAAAATTCTATTTTATGTTGACGTTCTAGGATGACAATATCAGCAGATGGTTTCTATTAAAATTGGCATCGTTGTGGCTTTCAACCTTTTGGTCAACGAGTTTGAATTTTACCAAATAAACAAAAACTCAGTGCGTGACCCACATCTCATTAGATGTCCTACTACTTCTAGTAGAGTTGTTATATCGAAAGCCCGATAAAAACTTGTTCATAAAGTTACCTTGCTGCCTTAAGTTTTCTCATCTTGCAGCAATTAAAAAAGAGACACCTTTATCCAAACTGCTATAATAAAGAGCAAGACAATAAATATCTAAGCATACGAAAAAATATAAGCATGTGGAAGAAGAATTTCAATGGTTGTTGAATTCTGCATTATTCTCGACACACTTGGTCAACAAAATCAAATAAGCTACATTTAGTGATTCAGTGTAATATATTTTACTAATATATCTCAATATAACTGCTATATTAGTAAGATTTAAAATGGAAAGTTTGTTACATGTGAATTTGAATGCTTATTAATCAAACAAAAAGTTACAATGTTAACGATTACTTATCGTTAGTGGTAAAATTTTCTACCCCGAAGCAGCTGATCATGAATAGTATTACAAATATCTACTTGTCCGATATGCACTTTATGCATGGTCTCGCCAAAATGATTGCTTTATAAAGAAGGGAGTTGGAACATCGAAATATTCCTTTCTCAATCGAGCTATTGCTGATAGAGAAACCTTTGAAGGCACTGGAGGTACAGAAGGGACAATATAAATCATAAAAGAAGTACTAGAAGAAAGTCTGATCAACATTTTAGTGGAATAAAGGTATTTCTGATAGAAAAACTTGAGAAAGCATTCGTGGAAGTCTACTTGAAACAGAAATATTTAAATACATTGAAGACACAGAAATGCAAATTAAAATAATAACCGAAGTACTGGAAGAAAACGTTCTCAACATGGTAGCGTAGTAGTCCAATATTGCTGCAAGAAAAATTGAAAACGCTTTGAAAGTAAGTAACGGATCTGGCTGGGAAATTTTGAGGCATAAGTTGTGTCATTACCATATTCAGCGTTCAAATATTTCTTCCTTGCGATTTTTTACACGAAATGCATTTTACAATTGTTTTAACAATCATTAAGTCAAATATTCAAATGCTGTCGTAGACTCTTTTTATCGATGAAGCAAACATTTTAGGATACGCAATAACAAATTTCCAAAATAATCATGTATCAGCTGAACAGAGCCTCACAAGATACGTATAGATTGTTTAGTTTCTCGTTAGGTTCAGGTTGCAGTTTTGGGAGATCCTTTAATTAAACCTTCTTTTCTACCAGGATGACTTAATAGTGAGTCGTATAGAAAATTTCGGTAACAATGTGCTAATGTGGTTTGTGCACAATAGTTCGCTTGCGCAATTTAAGACGCCTTTCGTGAATTTTTAATTAAACATATTAAGGTCGCTGGACTGGTTGGGATTCACCTCACCCGTAGTTTGCTCTTCCTTACATGTGATTTCCTAATGCTCTACCCGTAGGTACTACATTGGCAAGGAAGCGAGTTTTTTTTTACCGGAAAAATTTGGAATTTTGCCGAACCCTTGCTGTTTCAAACAAGGTAGAGGGATCTTTAACGTGCGTGACAACACTAACACTCGGGCCTTCATTTTACCTCTCATCGGAACGCGGGTGTATTTTTGTGAAAAATGTTGGCCTAACATTTTTCAAGCGGACCGTGTCGGGATGCGAACCCGGGACCTTGGGCGTAGTAGTCACACGGTTTTCTATTCCCCTGATTTAAATCTCAAAATTTCTATCTATGGTAAATTTTTTTCTATAGTTATTAGTTTAGACAGTCCACGGGAAAATGAAGGAGATACAAAAATAAGATAGTTGATAGGTATAATTCAATAGGATGCAATCCTGATGCCTTTAAATGAGTGTGTCAGTCAATGAGAGGAAGATTGGAATTGGGCATTCTAAGTAATGGCGAAAAGAAATTTTACATGTAATTTTTACATACCGTATACTTTCCCAAAAAAATCTTTATAACATTGCAACTTTAACAGGAAGCGATTTTCAGTAAATTATTAAAGTAAATATTTTTAAAATAACTCAAAGCGCCACTTCTTGCATTTTCGCCGTATGTTGTAATATACGTTAACGAAAGATAAATGTACAGCAGTTAAGCACGTGTTCGCACAGAAAGCGTTGTATGTTTCATAGAATTTACAAAGTAAATAATTTACTTTTCAAATTTACAACTTAAATTAACTAATAATTCACTTAGCTTTAAACTAATGCTTAGTAGCAATCTGGTTAACCAATAACTGTTGTTTTATCTCAAGGTTGTACGGAGTGCGGGTTGCACGTGTTGAGTTTATATTCATTGCAATTGAGCTCGCTGCCACATCCTACAACAATAAACAGGAAACACAGATAATAACGGTAACAAGATAGGATGGTTTCAACATGTGAACACTTCTCTATATTTTACAATGCACTCCCGCACACGTCAATCAAGATAGTCGGTTCTTTCAAAAATCCATTATAATGGTTGCTTTTTCCACTTCATCAACGCTACCGCTGGTTAGTGCGCGGACTGATTTGGACGTCAATTACGAACCGTGGGAAATTATACTTAATATTTTGTTCCCACGCTATAGAAATGATTACTACGTAATTACAAAAGTAGTTCACAGAAACTTAATTTCTTAAACTAGATTACACGCAGTGTGTAATACACCGAAATCAGTTCTACAAAAATTCCCTAGCATAATTTTTTTGAAGAGAGTTTGGCGCGTAACGATGTTTAGTAAACGCCTTGAATATTTAGAATAAATATGTAGTTTTCTACAATTACAAAACTACACAATAAACTAAAACATTTCCAAGTTTATTCTCTTGTGTCAGAATGATTCTACCACTTGCAATTATAGTATACTATTGTCAGGTCAAACGTAGTTAAGTGAGCTCGACTGATAATCTCAAATCTTTGAGCAATTCGAACGTCAAAGCGATGTAATTATACCGATTGCGATACAGCCATGGAAGTGTGTAATGTAATTTACAGCAATCAATTTTGTGCGATAGATCCTGAAATTTGTAATTATAAGTTCTGTTTTACCGAAGCATTTACTTTCGTACATTAATGTGTTACCGGTATACCTTAATAAAATTAACCCTAATTAATGTTAATTTTATAAATACAAATACTCAAAGATGATATATTAACTAGAAAGTAATGCTAAAGGGGTTGTTAAAGTTTATGGAAGTTAATAGCAGTTCGTAATTGTTTTCAAAGTACTTCTACATTTTACTTATTTATGTTTAACCTCAATACCATTATCTTGAAATAGACAAGCATTTTAAAGTTCTAACTCGAAGCTAAAATATTGAATTGTAAATCAGTAAGTGTTTTAATTCATGAACGACACCGATGCAGTTAGGCATGTAGCTCTAATTTTTAGTAACCCTGTAATGCAGTAGATGGTGAAAGAAAGATGCCGAAAGAAAACGATTTGAACGATTTTCTGGATGATTCGGTGAAACGATCTTTAACATCCTATAGCGCTTCACATTTAAGAATAATAGGCGACCTGTGCTTTTCGATCATACATGTGGAACAGCCGAATGAAATAAATTCACTATTTCGGTAACTGTGCATATTTAAAAAATGCCTAATACCTCAATTTTAGATTAAGAATTGATGTTCTGCAACGAAAAAATGTGATGCCCTCGAATGACAGTTAAAACGCCCAATTTTTAATGGGAAATATGGGCTTGTGATATATTGTTTGAACGGTCTCTTTAGTAATGTTATTGTTTTTACATATTTTGCAAAAATTAACATAAAAAATTTAAATCACCCGATTACCGAAATTTGCCACAACACACTCAAAAACTAATAAGCAATACTGTTTATGTGTTCATAATTTAAAAAATTAAAAAAACACAAATGTCAATGAAGTAGATGTTCAAAATGCTTGCCGCGAGCTCCTCTGGATAAGAGAAGAACATACGCAATACCCTCAAAAGGTTAATGTTTGGAAGGGGATTGTTGAACATCATATTATTGGTCCCTTCTTTACTGAGGCAATTTGAATAGCGATAATTATTTAGCACTACTTAAAAATAATGTTGTGCCAACTTTGGCAAATTTATTTTCTGATCCAGGAAACCCTCAAGTTCCAGCGACTACGATATGGTTCCAGCAGTATGGAGCACCGCCACATTACCAACGAAATGTTCGACTGTAGATAGGAAGGCGAGGATCCATAGAATGGCCAGCACGATCACCTGTCTTACGTTATTAGCCTTCTTTTATGGTGATATGTGAAGAGAATTGTATACAAACTAAATTATTTTATTTAGATGACTTAAGAAGACGAATAATGCTTACGATTCGGCCGAACATGCCTGAGATGTTAAATAAAGCTAAAGACATTTTTATTTAAGATTAGGATGTTGCCAAGACATTCGCGGCGAGCAGTTTGAACATCTACTTCATTGGCATTCGTGTTTTTTTTTAATTATGAACACATCAACAGTATTACTGATTAGTTTTTGAGTGGGTTGTAGCGAATTTCGGTAGTCGGATGATTTTATTTTTTTATGTTAATTTTTGTAATAAATATGAAAACGATAACATTTTTGAATAGAGAATGAAGACACCTTTTGAACGATATATCACAAGCCCATATTTCTTATTTAAAAAATTGGGTGTTGTAGCTGTTACTCGAGGAGGGGAGTTCAATGTAGGGATCAAATGTTTTCGTTGCAGGATTCAAGTACATTTTCTTTTTCGTCTTTTGGTTTTGGTCTTGTAGCTGGTTGGACACGTACCTCCATTGATTTTTATTCTGCGCTAGTCTACACGTTTCCATGAAATTCCCACTACCTACATCTTAGACTATCTGTAAGCAATAGCATAACCTAAGGTCTACTTCCACCTCTCTTTTTTCCTATCTCTGCTTCAAATATTTTCCGCACTATTCCTTTACGCCTTAGTATGTGGCCTATCATCCTATCTCTCCTATTTTTTACTGTTTTCCGCATATTTCCTTCTTCCTTTACCATTTCTAGAACCTCTTTGTTCTTAACTTTTCTGTACATGCTATCTTCATTATAAGTCTGTAGCACTACATTTCAAAATCTTATATTTTTTTCCTGTCCTCTTCTCCTATTGCTCAAGTTTCACAACCGTAGTGCTGTGCTCCACATGTATGGTTTCAACAATCTTTTTCTTGTTCCAATGTTTGTCCTTTTTTAATATAGTAGTTGCATTTTCTTGTTAAATGCACCATATCCATATTTAATTCTTGGTTTTATATCTTTTGCACTTTTCGCATCTTGCGTTATGTGGTTTCCTAGGTAGCAGAAATCCTTAACCTCCTCTAAATTTTCGTATCCTATCTGTTTTCTGGTTTCTGACCTTTTTCCCTCCTTTACATACACGTACTTTAGTTTTATTTTTGTTAATTTTCATACGTTTCCTCACTGATATAACTACTTCCATTTCATTAACAGCTGCCTCTAACTCTTTCTTGCGAGATGCTAATACCGCTATATAATCTGCAAATATAAGGATATCAATCTTTTGTCTCTGCATAGTAATTACAAATGTCTTCTTGCATTTGACAGTATTCACTGTCTCTTTGATGTACAAGTTAAAAATTAACGGGGATAGGGCATATCTCTGTCTTACCCGTTTCCTAATATTTACCTCTCCACGTCCTGCTCTAATTCAATTACTGCTCTTTGTATAAGCTACGAACTATCCGTCTATCCCTAAAACACATTCCTATCGCTTTTAATATTTCAAAAATTTTTTTTATTCTACATTTTCAAATGCTTTTTCCATATCTACAAACCCCTATATACACCTTTTTTCCTTTTTCTGTCGTCTTCTCTATTATCATGCTCAGGGCTAAAATAAGTCTCCCGGGTCTCCTCTGCTTCGCCTAAACCCAAATTTTCGAATATTTTAAAACAATTTTAAACTGATTTTAGTAGCAGCTAAGGTGCATTGGGCTATTTCGCTTTACAGCTCACAGGCGCCGTATTTCACTATTTTATGTTTGCATTCTGTCACAACTTTGTTGGTCGACTCCAAAGAATGACTTTATTGCGTATTTGATTTGTAACGTAGCTAAAATTGCGGTGGTTCTTAAACAGTTTGGACTCTTTTTTGTCTGTACGTTTGTAGCTTAACTATTCGCTTTAGACCACAAGTTGATTAATAATTTTTGTTTGTCTCATTAATGATATAAAACTAATGCCACCCTGTATAGGTGTAGAAATGTGAGACGTTTTAGTTTCTCGGAAAACAAAGTCAACATCACTGCAAAACAGTATACAATCCTAGTCTTACGAAATTTGCTAATAAAATGTAATATGCCAACTTATTAGGCACTGTAAGATTGGAAAATTTGAAACTGAACTTCGTTAATTACTCGTTTGTAAAATTTATGTCCACAATAGTTCTCTATGATGAAGACATTCGTCAATGGGAAACAACTTAGTTAACACAATAGAGAAGAATGGATAATATAATAGCACCAGTGCGTAAGAGGACTCTTCAATTATTACAAGCTATTAATCCCGCGTACAGTATTGTCAATAGATAAGACAGAAATAATGATTTACCTATCCGTAATTTCTATATTCTTAATCTTAGGATAGCGTCCTTTTTAAAACATTCGTAGGTTGCATTGTTGATTGTTTAAATGAAAGATCGTTTCTTAAATCAGACTCTCTGATTCTTAGAATGAAGACAGAAATAAAAATGACGATCAGAATTATGGTTCCGTTGGCCGGGTTTATTGCAGCCGGTAGGTAAGATCAATTAACCGGTTTAGCTTCACAAAGTAGGTAATGACGGGTTTTTTGTGTCTTTTTAGTATAGCTCTGTTTTGCAGTGCGGTTGACTCTTTGTTTTCCGAGAAATTAAAAGGTCTCATATTTCTACACCTATACCGGGTGGCATTAAATGTGTAAGTGTTGGGAATCCTTGCAGCCACATGCTGCTTAACCCCTTTCACATACCACTGAATCTTGGTGAAATAGGGCATATAATTAGGAAAACCTAATGACGAAAGAAATAATTGCACTTACATCTGATGATTATTATAAACTACTACAGGTGTTCGGTTTAAAATATTTTCAACAAATGATGATTGTGCGAAAGAATATATTGGAAAACTATCAATTCGGCAAATGTTTATGAGTTGGGGAATCTTGGTACCCGCAGGCTGCTTAAACCCCTTCTCCACTACGTGGAAATAGGTTGTATTTTTATAAACAATAAAAAAGGAACCGAACTGCATCTAACAAGAAAGGGCAGCGGCTATGTTCGGGGATAGCAAGCATAGAAACAAGAAGAAAATTATCGAAGGCATTTGTGTGAAGCACAGCGCAGTACGTCTGTGAAGTAAAGACAGTAGAAGAAGTAGACAAAAACGGTAGAAACCTTTTGGAATGTTGTGCTTCAAATGTATGAGATTGATAGCATGGACAGACAAAGTTAAGAACAAAGAGGTTATAGAAATAGTAGAAGAATACAGGTGCCTGTGGAAGACAAAGAGAAAATAGGAGAAATAGAAGAGCAGGATACGTTCTGGGGCATTTTCGGGGTCTAGTGCAGGATATATTTCAAGCAGAGATAGGAAAAAGGAGGTTGAGGTAAACCTAGATCAGACTATTGCACGCAAATAGTGAACGATGCTGACGGTGAAAATTTTAAGAAATTGTGCAGGTTAGCACAAAATAGGAAACAACTAGTCTAACCAGATCCAGGACTGAAGACTGATAATGACAAGGTGGCATTAGTTTTATTTCATTAATTTGAAAAGGGCGTAGAGACCGATAAGCCAAACAAAAATTGTTAATCACCAGTAGTCTAAAACGAATGGTTAAGCTACAAACGTACACATAAAAAAGTGTCTAAATTGTTTTAGAACCACTGCAATTTTAACTATGTCACAAATAAAATACGCAACAAAATCATTCTTTGGAGTCGACGAACAAAGTTGTGACGTAATTCAAACATAAATTAATGAAATACGACGTCTATGAGCTGTAAAACCAAACAGCCCAATGCACTTTAGCTGCTACTAAAAACGGTTTAAAATTTTTTTTAAATATACCGAAATTCTGTTGATAATTACAACAAAGAATAAAATTTCATTATGCTGATTTGGATTAGGTCTCTGGCCCCATACCCTTGAGGTTCTAGCAAACAAATAATATTTCACTGAACTTGGTTGTACTTTTCAATAAACGATGTAGTTCTATTACCTGCTTTAATAATACACTGAAACGTAGTGTTGTGGCAGCTGAAATTATACCAGGTTTTAGATAATTAGAGATATTATGTGGTTTAGTGAATTGCATAGATGCGGTTGCAGTTTGGGGTACTCGTTGTGAAATTAATTCTTATGCGTGATGTGGTTCAGAATAATACTAACATAAGTGGGTTTTTTTTTTATACATTAATAACAAACCGGCAGTCCCAAAACTTTTACTTAAATTGACGGGTGTTTAAAAATCGATCCATGAGTAAAATGCCTTATAGGTTTTCTGTTAAGCCAATTAATCTCTATCACCTCTTCCTCTTCCTACAAATTCTAATCTAATCTAATCTATGCTATTCCAGTTAAAATGAAAATTTAAAACTTTCTACCAACTTTCCTAAGGTGTAGTAAGTACTTGAAATATATTCTACAGCCGCATTCAACAATTTTCTGAAATATTTGCTTATTGTTCAACAATTTCGTTTTAACAGTTTGTCCTTTGAAATACGTCCCGTACCTGCTTGTTATTTCCAATAGTTTATTCTTCGAACCACAGCTGCAGGATACACATACAAAAGCGTTTAATGGTTTGTACTGAGAGATTCTATTGCGTTATCTTGCACGTGTTGAACATGTTCACGTTTACAAGTTTACATTCTCGATATTCCCAATCGATAATATACAAATCGCTATTCGTTCTTATAACCTTTATGCAACCTGCTGTACGTTTCATTTCATTTGGCTGTATGTAGGGTTGTATATCTACCGGATCCTTTAAAATATACGTTGCTTTTCTATGCGAACAACAAATCTCAATGGAAGTCATTATAGTATGTTGGTTTGCATTAATTCCCCATTCTTCCATGAATATTTTGCAGCCGTTTTCTGGATAATATAGTTTTACTTGTGTTCGCAGAATATTTCACACAATATCGGTGGAAATGGTTTTAAAGTACGTTCGTCAATTTATATAAATACAATCTGAGCTTATAAAAGAAAGCTACTGTATTATATTCTATTCAATTCTAAACAGGCGCTATTCGACACAACATCCTTTTAGCGAAGAGAAATGTTGTGAGTCTCGATTTTAAGATGCTGTTTGTAAGTAGTGTTCTAATCTAGTTAAATTGGTTGATCCCGTATCCAACCGTAGACGAGTGCAGCCCGCACTTCCGAATTCTAATAGATGGTACTAGAGATGCAGATAGCTTGGTCAAAGGTACAGTTTTTCTGTTTTCTTTACCTTTGGTGCTGTTGTGGAAGATAGACATTTCTTTTTCTGGTTCTGTAGTTTTGTACGCATGCTTACTTAATAAATTGCAGACTGTATGTTACAACTTCGGGTTCACATTGCACGGGTAACTATAAATTATTCTCTGTCAAAATAAATATAAATCAAAACTTGCGTTAGAGCGCACTTTACTGATTCCGTTTTCTTAGTACAATAATATTAACGTCAACAACTTGCTTACCAAATTAGTTAACAGTTGGTTCACTTAAGTAAG
The DNA here is from genome assembly GCA_036346225.1 of Platerodrilus igneus. Lineage (NCBI taxonomy): Eukaryota > Metazoa > Arthropoda > Insecta > Coleoptera > Lycidae > Platerodrilus > Platerodrilus igneus. The sequence goes on from JARFIW010000791.1 coordinate 14,799,295, forward strand.
GGTTACGTTAGTTAAGTTTAATATTATGTTTTTATTCTTACGAATAGCGCATCCCAAAGCTGGTACCCCTACCAGGTACTGTATATACTACTATATATACTACTATATATATTTAGGGCTGAAACATTGTGTAAGCTTCCTTGTAAGTATTATTTAGATTTTAAGATTTTGTAATCGATGCCTAAATGTTTATGTTGAAATTATATTATATGCGCAAAATGACGCTTTGTTTACATTACGCTATTACAGGACGATTACGTAATTGTGCGTTTTTGATTTTTGTTAATATTCCTTTTGGTACTGAATGATTAACTAACGGTCTATAATAAATCTACTTACTAAGATTACCAATTTTTCTTTTGTATGATTCACCCCACTCTACGACATTTTGTACTAGCACGTAAATTAATTGTTTTGGATTTTTATTTTACCCTTTTCTCTATATTGTTGAGGTATTCGGTGCAGCCGATGTTCTTTAACTACTTTAGTGCTTTCTTTCTTGTCTGCACGGAATACAGTAACAAAGCAACAGATGTCCTTGATACAAAGCGGTATTTTCTTTTTTTTAATGCTTTTTCGGGGATTAATTTATGGGTACCTTAATTTGTTGAATTTGGTCATCATCAAAACATATATGAGAACACGCGAATCGTCTTGATGAAAAAAGAAACCTTTCTATTTTGAAATAGCTTTCTTCACATGAATTATTGCATCTAACCAACCGACTAAAAACTACAATACGTATAGTTAATCGCTTTACCTTAATCTTTTAACAAAATGCCTTTGTAATCAAAAAAAAAAATTGTTGCTCTAACCTTTCCTGCTGATGAAATCTTTACCTTGTTTGTAGCACTTGCACAGCTTCAATCCACTACTTAAACTGTTTTTTTACTCTAGTGGATCCAAGATTAATCAGCACTCATAAAACGACGCTTGAAATTCATTTTTATTAATTAAAATAGGCATGAATAATATACATTCGAACTTGTTTTTGGCCAATTGTTAGCAAATGTGGAATCTATACTCCACAATGCATTTACATATGAAAATATTTATGCAAGATATTTCCAATTGGTTTCTAGGAAATACCAATAGCCTCGGTAATTCACGTACTTTCACTCGTCGAACATGTATCACCTTGTCTTACTCTTACTGATGGTTCCTGATGTTATAATAGTTTTGGACTACTTTTACGTAGATTATCTTAGAGATTCTACAACCAAATTTTAAAGACAGCTTGTTTTTTCAGTATAAAGTCAAAGTAATGCATCTTTATACACTTTTAACGATTTGAAATGAATTTTTGTTGGTGCATTGTAACTACAGTTTCTAATGACATCTACATGACAGGCCGGGAACTTTTTAGACAGCCCTCGTGTGTGTCTGCGCGCAAGCGTATGTGTACGGGCACGCGCGTGTATCTAAAGGTACATTGTACAAGCAAGTTGATTATAATACAAGGATATTAGTTAATAATATGAATAAATAACTTAGACCTTTATACAAAGTCGAAATAATTTTCTCAAATCCAGCTAGCAATAGAAAGAAGGGAAATAAAGAGTTACGAATAGGATTCAAACGTGTATCATTTTATTTTGTACTGGGATGCGGTAACCAGTTAAGCCAGGCGGCTCCGTGGCGTAGTTGCTATGCGTGTAACTACTACGCCCAAGGTCCTGGGTTCGAATCCCGACACCGTTCGCTTGAAAAATGTTAGGCGAGCATTTTTCACAAAAATACGACTTGGTACGGATGAGAGGTATAATGGAGGTCCCGTGTGTAAGTGTTGTCGTGCACGTTACAGATCCCTACCTTGCTTGGAACACCAAGGGTTCGGCAAAATCAAAATTTTTCAGGTAAAATAAACTCGCATCCTGGCCAATGTAGTATATTCGGGTGGAGCATTGGAAAATCACATATAGAGTAACAAATTAAACCACAGAGATCGATAATTCAGTTGAAACGATGAATAAGTTTAAAGTATGCAACTGTGGTGGTCTGATTGTTCGAGGCTACCTTGTTAGTGCTTCATAGCAACAGAGATTTACAGGTTAAAACATTGATATAAACTTATTGTGCGTTAACATTAAAGGCATGTCGCACGCACACAAAAATATTTACAAGCATTTGTGTGCGTAATTAGCTTGCAAATGTACTTATCACTACAACTTTAGTCTGCAAAATTGGAAAACGTTTTTCTGTGTTGAAAAATTGAATGATCGGCTTCCTAACGGAGACTTGGATCTGGTTTCGTGTAGGTGATGCTGTCCATGATTACTCTGAATGCAATACGGCACCTCATGGCAGTGATTGCAATCAGATTCCCATGCTTTGGTACCGCGACTTGTTGGGTTGGTAGCAATAAGTAGGCTGATGGCGAAATGTTTCCAATTCTACCGTGCTTGTTGGCGTATCGTGCTTTATGAAGTGATCCTGTTGGTCGTGGTGTTGGAGGTGGATCGGTACAAGTTAAGGCAGGATCCTGTCCAAAACGTTGTAAGAGTTTACTTAATCTTATCCCATTAAATTTTCAGTCACAATGACTCTGTAGGAAAACCCTTAGTGTAAGGGGAGCTTGGTGACTTTCTTAAAGAGAGAAACACAAGAAGTGGTTTGGTATAGCGATTAGAGCTTTTTCATGCCGAGGTTTTCTTTGTATTTGGAGGGGTTTTGGACGAATCCATTATTGATTCAAGGGTGTTTTATGCGTGCATGCTATGTATTTGCATGCATTTGTCACTGCGTTAAGAGTATGATTGGTTGCATACTCCTACAGGAATATCTATCAACCAATTCTTCAATCCTGTTTGCAATTTTTTTCGATTGTATTTAACACCGTCAAGTTTTGACCATATATCCGATATTAACAAGAAGCGACGCTCAATTCCCTCCCGAGACCTCTTTTTTTTTCTTTCGATTACTAGCTCAATTTGAATTTTGTATTAAAGCTTAAATGTAACTTTCATTTTATAGATCAATAACCTAGTATTATACTCAACTAGTCTTGAGCAATTATATTTATGTTTGTGTATTTGATATAAAATTGACTGATCGTTTATTCCTATATCTGACGATGTCAAAAACATACCGCTATCAGATATGATTAACAAAAGTGTGAAATCTAATTTTTGTTTGGGCGATACATATTTAGGTACGAGATTTAAATTGTTTGTCGTTTCAATTGAATCACAACTCTTTAACTCAACTGATTGTAGTCTTCAAGTAGAAACTGAGGTCACAGGTTCGAATCTTGCCCGTGACCTTACATTTTCTTTCTTTAGGAACTATCCCGATTGAAATAATCATTTGAACTATTCCCAATTTCATCAGTGTAAAGTGATTAGAAATATATACAAAAATAAACTCATTGAGTTTCGTATTAATTTTGTGCCTACGATGCCAGTTGCATCACTACAATGATGCTGAAACTTTGAGTGCATTCTACTGCTGACCGAACGATGGATTCACACTGTATTCCCAGCTTCCTTTTTGTTCTATTTCCAATTACCAGTTGGATTTTTATATTGTGTCTATTTAGTAGTAAATTCAAATAGCATTTCATCTAGCATTTGTGTAGCTAGTATGTTTATTCCATACCTACTGATGTGAGGCAGAAACGAACAACAAACCTAAATTGCTGATGCCATGTAGGCAAAGTGTACGTGTCTCACTCACGTTCCTACAATGCTTATATGTCTCTTCCTAACTTGCTATAAAGCAAACCCGATATAATAGTTTTCAGTGCCTATATTTGTTTGCGAAACTAAACAAAGTGAACGGCGGGTTGTCTAGCAATCCAAGTGCAGGTTGCGGAATCTGATTTGGTATAGACTACTTGCTAATTCTACATTTCCTGCAACGCTTTCGTATTTAGTATGAAATCCTTTTTATGATCCGCAATTATTGTTCCTATGGATTTTTAACCCATCGGCAGGAACTGTTTCAGATTAAATTTAGTACTACAAATCTCTGTTATAAGTGTAGAAAGGCACCAGACGCTGGTAATTAATTTTTACATATTTATAAACTAGGAAAGTTTATTCCTTCTTTTTAACGCTTTTTATTTCAGTTTCAGCCTATACCTCAAATTGCCTTTTTATTTAAGTCTCAGTTTCTTCCTCAGTTTAAAATCTCAACAGTAAATTTATGGAACAGTTCTTAAAAGCAGAGTTGCAAAATTAAAGAAGGGGTTCCTAAGAAGACTACTAGAAAGAGTATAACCTTTTTGATCTTTTCTGCGTAATTAATTTAGTTGGATATATTATAGATCTCACCAACGTTCTGTGTATCCAATACTATAATTTGGTTGATAACAAGTTTGGATATTGTAACTCAATTTTGTGACCAGAGACTTGCACCATAGCTTTTAAGAATCCTATTAACTTAGCGAAAATACTTAACAGCAAACAAGTATGAAACTTCTTCTACTCTGGATACGTGTGATTTTTTAGTAATAAATTGGTCATATTTGAGTGTCATCGGAAAATTTTAATAGCGTCTACACGTGTATGAAAATTCAGTAACTATTTCAAACGCATCTCCTTAGTCTGATAGACTAATATAGACTAATAGACTAATATAGACTAATATAGCTTAAACCAAAATGTCTTTCTTAAATATCGGCAAAGTGTCCATAGATTGCTCTCTTTACTGGCCTTGTTACGCGTTAAATCGCTTCTCAATTTGTTACTTTAAATAATTAATAACTTAGGCCATTGCATAATCCGCTGCAATAGTATACAATACATTTTTTGTAAAATGCTTATCGGTGATTCCCTTCAGTATTTCATGGCAACAGTTTTAACCTCGTGGAAACTGCGGTATGAGTACTTTCCTATAAGATTTGTGGTGTCATTGAAATTTTTTGATCAATTACGACTTTTGAAGAGAAAGAAATGAAATTCTCGCATAATCAAACGATCAATCTCTAGCTAAACTCTGGCAGACTTATCTTTATCTTAACTACTCGCTGGCGGGACCTTAAATTCTTGTTGTGAAGTGTTACATAAGCTCTCCTACATATGCTTTTTCCAGTTTACTAGTTGGCTGGAAGGAGCAGTATGGCCACAGCAATTTGATCTACAGGGACGTCTATTTCGAAGGAATTTCCACCGGAGATTACCCCAAAAATATAATATACAAATCTGGAATAAATAAAGGTAAGTAATTTCAATTATCACCTATATATTTACAAACTTGACAATAATTTGTGTTACGCTTAGCGTCTTTTGTTTGTCAAACAAGGAATGTTGTTTAACGCAAGAATAACAGTGGCGCCCATACGTGAGATGATTTTAATGTACTAATTATCTGTGAATATACTAATTATCTGTGTAATCAAGTTTTAAATATCTAAAGGTTAATCTTTTCAAATTTCTGTAAATAAAAATTTAATTGTTTGAAAAGTGAATTTTTGAAATATACCGACATTGTACATTGTATTGGCTAACTTTAATTATTTGTAAACATGCGCAATGATAGTGCATAAACCGTATTAATTTATAACTTTTATTATTATTCAACTGAAATGGGCGTTTTGTGTTTACTATTTGATTTATCTAGTGAAAATCAGTATTTTCAAATATCTAACATAAATATTGGTGATTTTTTCTTTGTGTCTATAATTAAGGTGGAATTTTATCTTCAAAATAAGCTTTTGTTGGAAAACGTATTTAAATTAACTGGTAAGTTGCTATTTTTTATCAGTTTGATTGTATCTTTCCCTATATTTAAAAAAATTCAATTTCTAATAATTAAAAGTATAAATTACAGATTACTATATCCTAACCTAATTTTTTTAGACTCTTTTACTGTTTCAATATATTTACCTTAAAACTGTTTCAATGAAATTAAGTTACGGTTTATAAATTGGCTTCTATAAATCTGCACAATCATCTATTTTATTGGTAGTTAGAATTTTGCGTTTATGTCAAATAAAAACTATACTTTAGTAATAACCCTTTTGAGGTTTTCTTTAAAAATATTTTTATTTTTATTACAGGTGTCGCTTGTTCATCTCAGAGTGACGACCTTTAACCAAATTATCTTTATTGATTATTACTTGTACCTGTTCTGTTTAATTTTATCTTGCATTTTATCATTCATTACCATAAATTAGATACATTTAAAATCGAACGAAACTATCTCTGAACTTTTGAGAGAAAAGATAAAACCGCCGAAGACTCAAAGCGATCGACGTTTGCAACTAAAATCGGTTATTGCAAATGAAAAGGCGAACAATGTCATAATTTGTATATTGCGAAGGAATTTCACAACCTCTTAACAATATTAAAGATATAATTCACGATATAGATCCTTTGCCTATCACAATAGAATTGAAGTTTACCTTAACCCGTTTGATACATTTGAAACAACATTTTTAAAATTTTGGCTTAATAAAAATAAGGAATGTAGAAAAACAGAATTATACTTTTTTTCTGACATAGTTTTTGAAAAGCTAAATTTAGATTTCGATACGTCTTCGCTTGCCTCTAACGTAACTAACTTGAATATCTTACAACCTGTGATTTCCATACAAAAACAATATCTGTTTATAAATGGAATAAGTCTTCTCTGGATATAATTCAAGAATTAGCTTAATCCCTTTTCTTGAATTAATTGAATACTTAAAAATTGCTAGAAAGAGTACTGATGAACAATCGTCCCTTGCTGCTCCAGACCTTTTTAAGCACACGCATTAGATGTATGGCAGCATATTAAAAAAAAAAGATTTACACATGAAAAGAATTAGTTTATTAGCTAAAAGAGATTATTTTGCTCATGTTTGCATCTCTAAAATATGGAATGCGATTGGAAATCAAAACCAAGTCCTACTGGGAATATAGAAAATATACTATATCTGTTGAAGTCTTATACTTATATAACCGTTTAGGTTTAAAACGGGACGAAAAACAAATTATTCAACAAATTATGCGAAATTTGCACCCATATTTTTGCTAAACACTTAGCTTGTTCGCACCTTTTAATCCCCTTATTAATTTGCGGTCATTCGCTTTACGTCGTTAACCGCGACCCAGTATGACAACGACAGTCGTTTGTTACGATACTAATTCAACTCTAATAAAGAGTGTATCGCTTATAATCAGTAAAAACCTGCTCGGGTTACGCCTGTACAAAGTGTTTAGTAAAGGCTATACTTCCTTCTTTCCCCTCCTCAATTGCTTTATTTTAGCTTAAATGCGAACTACTGAAGGTATGTGATAATTTCCGTTTTCGTTTCTTGTAGTCTATACATTTTATTGTATTTAAACCGAATCAACTAACAAACCAAGCGCCTAGCTCCAAAAATCATTGAAGCAATTACATTTTTGTTCCTTACGAGAACGGATGTTAGTTTGAACGGTGATTTCGTGCAAACATTTCTTTCGTGTTTCAATAAATTATTTTAACATTCAAGCAGTATCTTGTCTAACAGGTCAACGATTATGAAAGCATTTCATAAACTTATGACGTTACCATAGCAACAGGTTTGTTTATATTCTAAGTAACAAATTGTGTTTATAAACATTACAAGCGTAATTTCTATTTGTCGCGATTTATTTAAGTATAATTAAAATTTATTATGGCAATTTAATTCAATTAATTAATTTAAATACATTCCCACTATTGTTAGTGAACTTTGCTATATTTTAATTGCCTTGCACTAAACAATTTTGTAAATCCTATTTTGTTTAACATTGTTTTAAATTATTATGGCTTCAAAGGCTAAATTAAAAAGCATCTTTAGTTTTATGGCGGAAATGGTAGATGATGCCAGTACTTCTAGTTTATCCAAGTTGCATACGTAGCAAGTTAGGGTATTACGCTTGGATGGGTCTGCTTCCGAAGATGTCAGACGCCATAAAATCGAGATATTTTAGCTTCGAAAAACGCTCTATCGCTGACTTTGAGCCAAAGCAATCAGGTACTGTAGATAATACTTCGGTAATCATTTGAAAACCCCCGAGATACTAACTTTTTCCCGTCAAGTGGCGCATTGGTCCACGTTTAAAACTCTTATTTGTTTATCTTGTGCATTTCTTTTGTTTATCTTGTGCATTCCAACTCGGCCTTGTCTAGCGCTACTAAATTGATAAATCTTCAAACATTTGCTAGTATTTCTTATCTTGAATGACTTCTGTAGCTATACGATAAGGCTTGGAAAAGATTGGTAGATCGTTACGACAATCTTTTTGAACAAAATTTTTCAATGCAAATATAGTGGCACTCTTTTTGATTTTATTAATGTTCATTTCAAAGCGGTAAGTACTATGAAGGCAGCTCCAAATGTAGATCTTTTTGGCGTTTCTGAAACTTTGGATAAAGAAATCCAAAGATTCTGAAAAGTGGAGGAAGTTGATATGCCTCGGATTATTTTTCCTGAAGATGGTTATTGTGAAGAACAATTTTTAGATACACATTTTTGTGACAAAACAGGGCGTTATGTAGTATCTTAACCATTTAATATGATCGTTCCTTTGCTTAGACGTAATTGTCTTAATAGTTATAAGGCTATGTTAAATTGGAATAACGTTTGTCTCTCTTCTCGAAACAGAAAGAAATTTATTAGGAATTTTTTCAAGAATACCTCTTTGTAGAACATGAAGATCGCTCATAAACCTTTGGACTATGTATTGCCGCAACATGCTGTTTTAAGACGAGCAGTAGCACTACCAAGTTTCGTGTAGTGCTCAACAGTTCTGCTCCTGATTCCTCACAATTATCGCTCAATGATTGGTTATACTCCGGTCCCAAACTTCAAAGAGGTTTGACAAAAATCATTTCTTCTTTTCTGCAATCATCCGTATGATGTTCCGGCAAATTTTGGTTCATTCTACAAATTGTCAATAGCAACACATTTTCTCGCGACCTTCTTCTGGGGAAAGCATCCTTGAATAAAAGCTATGGACTCTTACCTACGGTCTAGCTCTTTCTGATTTTTTAACGCAACGCGAGTTAAGGTTTGTGGTTTCGAGCGGTCCTTTTTAAAAAAACTCTTTGAACTTTAACACATTTATTTAAGTTTTTATACAGAAGTTAAATATTGAATTTAGACAATCTTGAATTATTACTCTAAGTCCAAAATTATTACTTAATTGTACAAGTGAGCTATCTACGAACTGCAATGCAAAAGCTGAACGTTTGATGAACTGCCTGCGAGTGGAGCTCCCGGGCCTTATATAATCTCCCTACCTTCTCACAGTTCTGTGGGAATCTGCGGACCTAATGTACGCTTACACTTGATTCCATTCATGATACATAGTTGCTATCTTAAAAGCTATTCATAATTACAATGTTGCAGGCTTACTTCTGCGTAATCTCGGTACGTGACTTCCTACGACCGTCTGTGACCTGACATCTGCAGTGTCACTTATCCTTGTGCTACTTTGTAGCGCTTCCGTTCCCATGAACGTTTATAAACTGTAACAAATTGTCTTTTATGACATTGTTGCACATTTCCTAATATTTCCTAATATTTCCTAATAACTTTCTTAGGTATTAGATTTATATTGATACAATAAATGGGGGATCACATAACTCCTCCCAACGTACATTAAAAATTAAGGGTTTTTACCTTTTCTTGATTTTTAATTAAATTTGTTTAATCTCATTTAAAATTTATATTTTCTAGGGGTACATTTGTTTCTTTGAGTTTCTTAAATCTAAAACTGTTTCCTTTATTATTCTTATATCTAATACATATTTTGTAAGTTACATAAATGATCAATAAAATAGTCAATATAATCAATATAATTGTCCATACACAAATATTATTGTAGTGCATTTTGGGCGTCTTCATCTCGTTCAGGTGTTCCTTGTAATCTTCCATGAGTTTCATGGCGTGGTTGAGGTTGTCTAATTCCAGGTGTTCCAATTGCATTGGTTTTTGAATTATTTCTTCGTCTTTGGGTAATCTTGATTTGTAAATCGGGTAGATTTGCTAATTTCTTGCTTTGTACGGGATCTTGGTAAACTCTAATTATTTCGTATTTTAGTTTCAAATAACGCTAAATTACTTTCATCTTGATTGCAATACATTGTTACCATTACTTCGGTGGGAAAAATGGCTATCCATTTTTTTTCCGTTACTTTCTGAATTTTCATGTTGGTGATTTGTACAGGTTTGGCTTCACAATTTTCATAGTGATTGGTAAATTTGAGTAGTTGTACTTCGCAAGGGCTGTCTTCTTGAATTGTTGTTGTCGCCAATGATTGGCACAAGTATTGATTGGGTGTGACTTCATTACATTTTTCATTCGTATAACCATATCTTTGTTCATTTAAGGATAGGAATTTGGTTTTTGGAATAATAACTTGGTATATGCTAGTCATTTTCATTGAAAAAGCAAATAAGTGATATTAATTGTAATTGTTAATCTCTACTATTGGTATTTCTATTAAAAATGTTATATCGTTATTTTTTACATAGCCTTTAACTATGGCAATTTTTTCAAATATTAAAATGTTTGATTCTATTACATCTAAAGGTAATTTACTATTAGTTATAAAAGATTTTATTCTCAATAATTCTTTTAATAGATCAATTGGTTCAATGATACTTGAATGTAGGGTATTTAATTTTGCAAAGGTTACTGCGTTTTCTAATGTTGCTAGGATTTGTTGAATTAAAGTTAGGGTTGATATTATCTGGTTGTATATCGTATTGAATCTGATTAAATGTCGCATGCCTAACATGGTAGTTCGCATGTTATTTTCTAACGTTTCTATTCGATTGGCTATACTATCTTGATTTCTAACTAATTTTCTTAGGGTTTCATTAAATTCGATGACCGTTGATTGTGTTAACGATATTTGATTACTAATTATAGTTTTAATGTCGTTTTGATTTTCTATCAATTGTTGTATCGCGTTATCATAGCGTTCTGCGTCTTGGTTATCTAAATTTCCGGTAATTGCTTTGATTAGGTTTCCTAATCCGTTGATTAGTACTCTTTTTCTTCTCGTCATTTGTTCTGTAGGTATTAGTCGATTAAATTTGTCTTCTATATTTTTCAAAATAGTTTCTGTTTTACTGTCGTAGTTCATCATTTCTATTGCGTATTCTTTTCCGAATTTCGTTGAGTCCATTGATTGTTTTAGTCGAAAATAATTATTTTTGATTATTTGAAATTCTTGTTTTAGCTCGGTTAAATCTAATTTTTGTGCAAAGGTCCAATAATCTATAGTGTTCTGCATACTGCCTAATTTTATTGGTAGTATACCGGGGTTGTTCTTTAAGTCTTCAATTATAATTTCTGTGTCCGTTCTACCTGGGTGGAGGTTGACGGTTAAGGTGTCTTAAATTTTTGAGGTGAACATATTTTGTTGTCTTACCGTCGAGGCGGCTCCGTGGCGTAGTGGTATGTGTGTGACTACTACGCCCAAGGTCCCGGGTTCGAATCCCGACACGGTCCGCTTGAAAAATGTTAGGCGAGCATTTTTCACAAAAATACACCCTCGTTCGGATGAGAGGTAAATGGAGGTCCCGTGTGTGAGTGTTGTCACGCACGTTAAAGATCCCTACCTTGCTTGGAACAGCAAGGGTTCGGCAAAATTCAAAATTTTCCAGGTAACAAAAACTCGCTTCCTGGCCAATGTAGTACCTTCGGGTGGAGCATTGGAAAATCACATGTAATGTCTTACCGTCGTCTATTGCGGCTACGTTTTTGTCGGATATTCGTTTAATTTTAAAGGGGCCTAAATTTCTCGGTGCCGTTTTGTGTCTTTTACCTTGGTAATTTTTCTCGAATACAGTTTGTCGTATGGAAAATTTATTTATGTCTTAGTTTTTATTACGGGTCGCAATAATGCGTTCTTTGTCGTTATCTAACTTGTTCTTTACTTTGTCATAAGTTATTTTTAGTTTCTCTTTATGATCTTTGACGTATTGCTGATAGATTTCCTTGTTATAACGTATATCGTACGGGTTGCGGGTGTAAAATTTGTCGATGAATGAATGGTGTTATTATACGCGATTAATGCGTATGACATTAAATTAGTTATGTGTTCTTTCTTGTAATTTATTCGTAATAATCTGATCTGTTCTAATAGGGTTGAATGTAGTCTTTCGATTAGTCCGTTGGATTCAGGGTGGTTTTCCGTAATAAAGTGAATTTTTATTTTGTGTAATTCCAAAGTGTTTTGAATTGTTTCGTTTTTGAATTCGCTTCCGTTGTCTAACGTTATTGTTTCGGGTGTTCCGTAAAATGTAAAATAGTGTAGAAATCCTTGGGTTACGTCTATACTATTTTTAGAAGTGATTGGTATTGCTTGGCCTATTTTCGTAAATGCGTCCACGATTGTTAGGTAACTTTGTGCTTTGTACTACTAGAGTATCTGCATGTAATTTTTGAAAGGGTTTGTCTGGTGTTTTAGTCAACATTAAGGGTATCTTTGGGGGTTTTCTGTCATATTTGGCTATATCACATAATTCGCACTGATTGATAAAGTCTGTAGTTAATTCTTTCATGTCCTTGAAATAGTAACGTCTCATGATTTGTTTTAGGGTCTCGTTTATTCCTCGATGGTTGGTCTTTCCTTCGTGTTGGTTTCTTATTACATCGTTTATTTCGTCAGGGTCGTCTAATGTTATTAATTTTCTTGTGCATCTTATAAGTTCGGGGCCAGAATCGTTAAATAGATTTATATATATTTCTGAAAATCGTTTGTACAAGTTTTCCGTGTTAAAATAAAAGTAAAATCGTTTTTTCTCGGGGGTGTATTCCTTTAGAATTTTAATTATCTGTGATTCATTGACATCTTTGGTTATTTGTACTTGGTAAATTTTCTTATTATCCACTTTTGTGTATTTTACAGGGTTGGGGTTGTTTAAAACTTCCGTGATTATGAATTGATTGGGCTTCATGTCTATAGCTTCGGGTAAAAAACTTTAATTGCGGTTTCCGGTTCGTCATTTTGTGTCGAATGTATGGTTTCCATTTCTTCTGGGTCTTCTCTAATTTCGGTTTCGTCTACGTTTCCTATCACTGATTCGGTTTCTAGTGCGCTAAGTTGGATTCTACTTAAAGCGTCTGCGTTATTGTTGTAAATTCCCCTTTTGTATATGATCTCATAGTCATATTCTTCTAGTCTAATTCTCCATCTTTGTAATTTCGAGTTAGGTTCTTTGAGTTTGCATAGCCATACTAATGGTCTATGATCGATGTATATATAAAATTTTCGTCCGTATAGGTACGGTCTAAAATACTTTGTTGCCCAAATTATGGCTAACAATTCTTTCTCTATCGTACTGTATCGTTGCTCTGTTTCGTTGAGGGTTCTTGATGCGTAACTGATGGGTTTATCGTTACCTACTGTTTCTTGACTTAATACTGCGCCTAAGGCTACATTTGATGCGTTCGTTGTTAATATGAATGGTTTCGAAAAGTCTGGGTATTCTAATACGGGGTGATTTGTTAAAATGCTTTTGATTTTGTCTACTGCTTTGATAAATTCTGGGGTATGTACAATTTTGTTTCCCTTTTTTAAACAATTGGTTAGGGGCTTTGTTTTTTGCGCATAACCTTTTATGAATTTTTGGTAATAACCGCTAAGGCCTAAAAATCCTTTTATCTCTTTATTCGTTTTGGGTATGGGGTAATTTAATACAGCGGTTGTTTTGTAGGGGTTCGGTATCACTCCTTGGGGTTGTTATTACGTGTCCTAAAAATGCTACTTCTTTTTGTAGAAATTCGCTTTTGTCTAGTTGTACTTTAAATTGTGCGGTTCTTAATCTTTCGAACACTTCTCGTAATCTTTCAATATGCTCCACTAATGATGTTGAATACCCTATTATATCATCTAGGTAAACAAGGTATTTTTCGTTGTGTATCCCTCGTAGTATGTTATCCATTACTCGTTGAAAAGTTGCGGGTGCGTTCTTCAGTCCAAATGGCATCCGTTTATATTCATAATGTCCTCTAGGTGTGCTATGGCTGTCTTTTGTGTATCTCCTTCTTCCATTTCCACTTGATGGTATCCTGATGCTAAATCTAGCGCCGAAAAATATTGGCACTTGTCTAACTTATCTAATATCTCTGCTATGTTCGGTAACGGGTATTTATCGACTACCGTTTTTTCGTTTAACTTGCGGTAATCTATTACCATTCGGTATTTCCGTTTTCCTGATGCGTCTAGTTTCTTCAGTACTATTAATACGGGGCTGCTCCATGGTGAATTGGAGTGTTGTATGATATCTTGATCTAATAGATCGGCTACTTGTCTGTCAGCTTCTTCCTGACTTGCGTTCGGTAATCTGTATGCTTTGGTGAATATCGGTTTGTTGTCCGTTAGCTCAATGTTGTGTTTAACCGTATTTGTAAAAGTTAGGGGTATTCCTTCGCAATGGAATATGTCGCGGTACTCGTAACATAATTTTTGTATTGCTTTTTGTTCCTCGTAATTTATGTCGCGGTTAAATCGGGTTTTATTTAAATTTTGTCTTAACATTTCGTCGTTTTCTACGGGGTTGTAATTTTCGTCTATTTCCATCTCATTAAAATTTAATTTTTCTACGTTAATCGCATTTGTTAAGGATAGTTCTACGGGGTAGTCATTTGAGTTTAATATGGTCGTTGTGGCATAATTGTCTTTGATTTTTACTAATGCGGTTGGGTTTTCTACTCCTTGTTGAAAAGTATGTGGTTTATTATTCCTAAGTTTTTATTTGAATTTACGGGGATCCTTATTTTTTTTCTGTTCGGGGTTCTAATGTATATTTTTCGTCTATTTGGGTGTTTTGAAATTTGATGGGGATTCGTCCATATTTGGTTCTTAATAATCGGTTTTTAATATCTATGTTGGCTCCTAATTTTCTTAGAAGGTCCATTCCTAATAGTCCGTCATATTTGTCGTTAAATTCAAATATGCAGAATTTATGTTTCATCTTTACGTTAAAGGTTTTTGGTAAAGGTATGTTTGCTACGAATTGGTGTTCGCGGGCTTATTAATGTTTTTGAAGATTCGGTATCGATTAGTAATTTAAATTCAGCGTGGGGTATTTCGATATAGGGTAATACAAGGTGATTCATATTATTTAGGTTTATTACGTTTGGTCGTTTATAAAATAGTCCATTTGAAAATTTGAACATGTGTTTTCTTCGTCGTCCTCTTCGTAGTTTTCTTATGGTTCTTTGCGTTCATAGTGGTTTGATTGATTTTCTTCATTATTCGTACACGGTCGATTGCTATTATTCTGGTCATCTTCATATTCTTCTACTTCTTGATGAAATAGCTCTTCTGAAGTGAAAGTGCGTTTTTGATTAGGGTTTGGTCTTATGTGCGTTATTTTCGTATTGGGTCTGGTGTTACCAGATAAGGTATCCAGTGGTGTGGGTTTATAATAGTTATTGGGATTATTATTGTTTATCATAGGTGAGTTTCTAATAGGATTCGCGTTGAATGCTAGTTTTGTTGATTTATATTTTGATTGAATCTCGGTTGAAATGCGGGTTTTGAAAAGTTCGAGTTAAATGTTGGTTGATATTCGGGTTTTGAAAAGTTCGGGTAAAACGTTGGTTTTGAGAATTGTTTGTATTGGTTGTTAAAGTTTGAGTTATTAAAATGTGGATTATTGGTTCGCGTTGGGTTTGTTTGTGTATTGAATGGGTTAAATTTTTGTTGTGGATTTATTTGTCTTGCGGGTTGTATAGTTTTCATTGACGTGTAGCTTTTATTCGCGTTGGGGTTATATAGTCGGTTTCTATAGTACATTACGTTCTCTTCTTCGATTATCATGTTCATTGCTTCTTCTAAGTTTTGGGGATGTTGAAACCTAATTTTGTCTAAAAGTCGTTCGAGTAGTGTATTTAGATAGGTATCTAATGCCATCTCGTCGTACATTTTCGTTTTTAAAAGTCTTACGTTTGGGTCGGTTTCTTCGATTTTGAGTTTTGTCAAGATTAAGCTTCTTACATCTTAGCATTTTATTCCAAATTGATATGGTGATGGTTGTGTTCCATCCTAAGGTTTGTCAAATCTCTCACTTAACATTTTAGGTTCCACTGATCGCCGAAATATGCAATCAATATGCGTTTGTACTCTTCCCATTGGTCTACGTGCTCGCGACTTGCAATTAATGTTAGTGTCCTTCCGGTCAGTTTACTGATAATAAGGCGGATAAGCAAAGTGTTTCTTTCGTTATCACCTGGCTTATAAAACGTTTTTAAGAATATTTCAGAGGCTGAAATATAGTTGTTAAGTAAACATTGGTCGTTCCCGTTAAAGCTGGGGATCATTTCTAAGTACAGTTTCATTTCATTAGTCATCTTGGCTGGGGTAATATTTGGGTAATTTTAAAAAAATTTAAAAAAAAAATTATTTTTTTTTTGAAAAAATTTGGATTTATTTTGTGATTTCTTGCTGTTATTTAATGGGTTTTACGCTTGGTATTGGTTTGGTTGAGTTTACTCTTGATTTGCCGATTTTTAATTTTAATTTCTGAAGTTTCAATAGGCTGAGTAATTTTTGTGGTAATTTATCGGGCTCGAATGTTTTGCGTTAGTTGCGTCAGTTAAAACTTCTCTATTTTTAATTTATGTCGAGTTTAGTTAGGTGTGTAATAATTATCTCTTTGGTTTATGCGATTGTAAGGTGTCTGCAACGCTTACAATGTTGTCAATTAATTAGTTGCGTTAACGTCTCTATTATAGGTTTATTTTTAATTATACTGTGGGTGTTATTCAGTACTCGCTGTAATTTTATACACTGAAATTTGTGCTTCGTCAATATACTGAAATATTTAATTAAAATTTTCACGTTTGAATGCGTTCTCAGTACCGTATTTATTTATCTTTCCTGAGCAATTTTAAATTGATACTTTAATAAAGTTTCCGATCGTAATTTTATGCTGTTTTATATTTCACAATGCTGAAAGGTTTTGCGATGTATTTAAATAGAATTTGATGTGATTCATTATTAAATTTTATGCGTATTTATCCAAGGTTAGATTTCATTCACTTTTGAAGATAAGAGATATTTGCGTTCAATTTGCGCTTTATTAATTCTCGTATTGAGGATGCGGTTTTTAATAATAGATTACAAGTTGTCTATTTATGGATTGTATTCGCGTTTGAATAGTTGCGTTGTTATAAGGGTTTTATTATTTAATTGCTCGTGATTTTGCTTTCGCTTGTTATTCTCGGTGATTTAAATTATTTTTATGCGCCAGTTAATTCTTTTATTGTTGAATTAGGAATTCTAAAAATTTCTTGCGCCAGTTAAGATTGCTGAATTAGAGGTTTAATTTTGTTTCTAAAAATTTTTCTTACGTTAGTTAAAACGTGTTCTAGTCTCTTGTGCGCTTTGCGACTTTTTTTTATTGTCTCTAGTTTTTGTGTCTCAGAATAGTTTTTCTCAGTTCTTTGTCTCAGAATTTTAGTTGTCTCAAGTTTTTATAAATCTTTTTCGTATACAAGTAAAATAATAATAAAATTTCAATAACAGCTTGAAGATAATCTCTAGCAATTGCTAAGTCGATTATTTTCAAAAAATTGCATAAAATATTCGTAACAATAGTTAATATACATATATAAATCATAAACTAGCAAATATCAAATGTCTTTGTTAATAATAAAATAAATTTTAATTGGTTTAAGAAAATGAACTTACACTAGTTGCTTTGTTGATTTCATTGATTTCTTTCTTTGTTTCTGTTTTTCTTTTGTTGAATTCGAACTATTCTTGTTTCTCCTAACTGCTGGACTTGAACGATGCGTGTTTCGCCTCCAACTTTTGTTTTGTTCTGCCAAATTCGGAATTAAAATTCCCGGACCACCAGTTCCTCGAAGTTGGATTCGCTAGTGCCCTTTTGACATCCGTTACGACTGCGGTCCTTTTTAAAAAGACTTTTGAACTTTAACACATTTATTTAAGTTTTATACAGAAGTTAAATATTGAATTTAGACAATTTTGAATTATTACTCTAAGTCCAAAATTATTACTTAATTGTACAAGTAAGCTATCTACGAACTGCAATGCAAAAGCTGAACGTTTGATGAACTGCCTGCGAGTGGAGCTCCCGGGCCTTATATAATCTGCCTACCCCCTCACAGTTCTGTGGGAATCTGCGGACCTAATGTCCGCTTACACTTGATTCCATTCATGATACATAGTTGCTATCTTAAAAGCTATTCATAATTACAATGTTGCAGGCTTACTTCTGCGTAATCTTGGTACGTGACTTCCTACGACCGTCTGTGACCGGACATCTGCAGTGTCACTTATCCTTGTGCTACTTTGTAGCGCTTCCGTTCCCATGAACGTTTATAAACTGTAACAAATTGTCTTTTATGACATTGTTGCACATTTCCTAATATTTCCTAATATTTCCTAATAACTTTCTTAGGTATTAGTTTTATATTGATACAATAAATGGGGGATCACATAACTCGCGTTGTCCGTCAATTAAAGATTGATGAAGGCAGTCCTCTTTAATTAATAGTATCTAACAAATGCAGGTAGCTTTTTGTTTACTTAAAATATGTATCCAGGACTCCTTGTTTGCAAGTAAATAAATCATCTCTTCTTTATTATGAAAAAACTTCTGAAAATAAGTATATCAATTCTTAGATGGGAGCAAAAAGAAAAAATAATCTTCCGTGTGGCTTATATTAAAATGTGGTTTATATTAAAAAAGTGAGATTATGTTTGCAGCTTGAAATCCCATTTCATATTAAAACCATTAGAAGCGGTTATTATTTTCTCTATGGGTTAAACCGTTGAAAAGTTATTAATTTTTGTAGAAAATGACCAATTGAAGTTTTTCCAAATACCTAAAACTGTTAAGCATCTAGGTGGATTTCTAAAAAAGGATCATGCTACTCGTAAATATCTGATTAACTTTGCTAATTTGATCAACTTTCTATCTTCTATAACAAAAAGTTATCCATATTCGGGAGTAAACTGTGGACACTTTTTGTATATACAGACTATGAAGCCGCGTATCGAGTTCTAACAAAAACGGCATATACCAGAAGTTTTCAAAAACCTTTTATGTCATGAATTTTATCCTAAATCTGTTCATGTATTAGAGCCAGCATCAACTGAGAGATTACGACTTTATTAGAAGTCCTTCAACGCCAACTTCTTGATTTAAATGTATTTTCACCCACTTACTAGAATTAGTGTGTCAATTTTGAGTGTAACATAACAATATAATTGAATTACATCTAGGCCAACTCTCTGTAACTCCCAAATCCCAAATCTCGTTTAGACGATAAGGAACTTCAATTATGATTGGCAGAGACGTGTAATGCAATTTAATATTATGGATTAGTTTTCTGCTTCACTCCCTAAGTTTGCCATCGGATATAATGTATTCATGCAAGCAAATTGGAAAATATTATAAAACTTAGAAAGAAATGTGCTGTATGGTTGAAAAACTGCTCGTTTACATTTGAAACGTTCTCATATACAAAATTGTAACCAGTTTGAAATTATTTAGCTGTGGAAATATACAGCTTTATCTGAAAAATTGTCTATTTTGTTGAACTTGGTTTACCTTACCTGAAAGGTTATTCTCAGCTTCAGATATGCCTTTTCTTTAAAATCGCGTTTCATAGTGTTGCGAGCTACTACTAGGCAACCCATCAAACGCACAAACGCTGTAGGATCTGCATAGTTTTCAGGATACGAGAATTCTTCTAGAAATCAAACACACAAGATGCCGCCGGCACTGTTTATTCTCAGTAGACCTGGAAGCTTCGCGTAATTACCAGAAGATGAGTCATCCTTTTAATCCGGAGTATATATAAGACCGCTAATGAATGCGGGAGTTAGTCTATACTAGAATGTCGTATATAAATTATAACGTGTTTAAGTAATAGTAGTTTCGAGCTTTTAGAAGTTTACATAAATGTGATATGCGGTGTCTAAGGTACATGCAGCTTGTAGTGTACATAAATAAATAGAAGTGTATAAACAAATACTTGTGTTAGTGGTTAATGGACCTATGATATAGAAGTTAGTTTAAGAAGATATAAGTGCTTGTAAATTCATTAGTGTAATAGTGCTTCATTGTTAAGTGGACTGAAAACATCTATAAATAAGGCATATACTGTTAATTAGACTTGTGAACAGTAAGTAATAAAGACGTTTGTTATTACTTGTTTTAAATTAAAGAAACGCGGTAGTAGTAGCCCGCTACAATAGGTTGCAAAGTTAGACTTGAAGTATTAGATAAGGCGTTAGAAGGAAGTGAGTGCGAAAAAATATGATCACTGCACTTTTACTATTGATAAAAGCTCAGAAGTACCGAAAGATTATTATTATGGATGATGCCGGTTCATTTTCGGATCCAATTTTTATTTATTCATTCTTTCCATTCAGTATTATAGAAATTAGATTGAGCGCAACTGTAGTCTCTTAGTACTCACTTTGAACGACTTTATATGGAAATTAGTAGTAGGTTATTACAGTAAATAGCGACAAAAATCAAGTTGAAAAATATTGTTTATTGTTTGACAAAAATGACTTGGTAATCAAGTAACAGAAAAAATATAAAGTCACTTAGTTAAATCTGTATTGCAATCATCGTTCAAACACTTGCACATTAAAATATAAATTAACCTTGATTTTTACAACTACAAGACATTTTTCCACAATTCGAATTACATTTACATGAACTTATTACAGATTCTTGTATCAATGGTTTAGTCATTTGCATTGATCACAAGTAACTACCTTGATTTTCATAGCCAAATAAAGTAAAAATCAATGGTTCAAGTAGCTGTTTTCTGTAAACTTAGAATTCAAATTTAACTGCTACTAGTCCTTACCAACAGAATGTAAGAATATTAACCGAATTTTCTCTAATACTGTTTCAAAGGTAGTTCTTTGTCATTTTCGAGAGCATAGATGTTTCCGAATTTGCGGATTTGATGTTTTAAATTCACGGTGTGGAAAGACATTTCAAGAAAGCGGTTATGGTTTGTTTGGATTCAAACGAGAAGAATGTTTTCAAAAATTATTCACCAATGCGCGTTACTGGGAAAACGGTGTTACAGTTTAAAACAGGTGTGATGATTTCAATTTTAGGTACATAATATTTTTACAAAGAGCTATATGAAGAAAGCTACACTTTTTTAATCACACAAAGATATTTTAAAGAGTTCTTTTTACGCCCCAGGGTCTGAGATTATTTTACGGCCGCTGAATTGTAATTTCTGTAATTCAAAGATATTTTAGAGTTTCTTTTTTACGCTCCAGGGTCTGAGATTATTTTTCAGCCGCTGAATTGTAAATTTTATAATTCAAAAAATTGCAACAATTCTTTTGCTTAATTAAAAAAATTGTTGGTAGAAACAACTTAAAAGTATAAGGGCAAGAGGAAGGAAAAAATTTAAAAATTTGCCAAGAATATTTGTGTGCAAAATTAGGTAGATTTTCAATTTTTAATAAGTCTTTGGTGCAATATGAAAAACAACCTGCAAGTTGATATTTTCTGATTTGGTTCAATTACAAGGCTAAGTTCAACATTTTGTTCCCACAATCATGTAAAAACAATTTAGCTATTTTGAAACCTGGTGTGTAAAGGCATATATAGCAATTTAATCTTCCAAAAGTCCGTGTAAACACCTTATTGTTCAAGAAATACCTCATGGTTTTCAACTTACTCCGTACACACTGCGCGTGGGCTTTTACCATTTACTCTGATAAGACTTCCTCTGGTTGAACTGTTTTTGCAAGTAATTTTTTGAATCCGCTCACTCCACATCATCTTGGAGTCAAGCAGGCTGGAAAGTCGTTGAGGGCGAGATTTACGATAACAAAATTAAGTGTCGTAATCGATTTTTATTACAGCACAAGCCCTCAGTAGGGCCAACTACTACAAAAGCCCTATTATGCCAACAACAATCAGGCTAGGCTACAACAAGACAATCGGCAGTAAAATCGGGGGCCACTTGCTAGCCCACATTTTTGAGCATCTTCGAGAGTGTTCATCAGTCTGGAGTCATCGCGTTTTGTTACTCAGCTGGAACCTGTGCCTAACCAGCCTAAAAATAGACGCCAGTAGGCAGTAGTTAAAGGTGAGTGATGTCTGTAGGATCCCAAAAGGATCTGTTACTTGTGTTTGCAACCCCTTTTCCACAACGGTTTTGTCTCGAACCGCAAAAAAAATTTTAATCGTTTCAGTCTGTAAGACCCTGTACTCTACTGTCATAATTGATAATCTTATGTTGACTATTTAATTTTTTACTTAGACGATACCTTTTTCTTAAAGTAATATTTGCCTTAAATATAGTATGTTTGAAATTTACAATAATGACGATTGTAAAATAATCTGAATAGCAGTTTTGCTTAGTCTGTACGTGCTTATTAGATCTGATGCTCATATAAATCATAAGAAACAAAATGTTGTCTGACTAATAATTTTTTATATAACAAACACGTAAATTTATTAAATTTTTTATTTGAAAAATGATATTTGTTATATAATAGATACGTTCTGATTTTAATGTGTTCCATTTTCTAAAAAGGGAAAATTTTAGACGATCCACTCAGATAGAGTTTCTGTATCTATCCTAAAATCTCATCTTTGCTAGATACAGTGGCATCCAACTTCACTTTATTTAGTTTTCCGTTTCACGAAGAATATTTCAATCCTGTCCTTTTCATGATCTTTCATGGGATAATAACCAAGCCAGCCGCCGGAACAGTATGTTTTACAGTTTTGCCTCGCACGCATAAAAAGTACAAATCCCATAAAATTCGGAATTGTCGTTCTATCTCTCCCTAAATTAATACTGCTACTCTAATTCTCGACGCTTTGAGACTCGAAATGAGTAATTATTTACGTACACGATCTATATAAAAATAAATTTGCAAAACTGGCTTAACAACGTGGGGCTGAAAAATAAATCTGCTACATGAGCGCTCACAACGTGAGACACAAATTATTTATCTATCCTCCTTAAATCAGATAATTTCTTGTAAAACTTATTTGTTACATTAGAGGCCGAAAATTCTTTTCAAATGAGCACATTAACCTTTATCAGATAATTGAACGATCTTTCGTTTATATCTAGTTGTCACAAATATTCTTTTAGCTTAGTACATTATCTCTTATTAATTTCCGTTTACCCTTTTGTTATACTAGAATGCACATTTCTTAAGTTCGAATCCGGATTTAATATAAAATTTTAGACACTATAAAAAGTACAGAGTATTTAGAGCTCACATAACTTGTTGGTCCACAATTCAAAGGATGTACTAATCCTTCTTGGAAAGTTGAAAATAAGGTTCTGTAACTAAGACCCGAATTTAAAGGTTCAAGTTGTTGTATAGGTTGGCCCTAAATAATCTTGTTTTATTCGTTGTTAGTAGATGATAGCAGTTCAAATTAGATTTTATGTGTAACTTGGTTAAAATAGGTACGAGGGTGGTCCATAAATACTTAGTCTACAAAAAAATGAAAATTTTGGGAAAGTGGCGATTTATTTCTCAACAGTCTCCTTTTAGCTCGATGCACTTGACCCAGCGATGCTCCAAATACTTTAAACCGTGTGAAAAATACTTTTTGAGGTCTGCAAAGTAGGCCTCCGTGGCGGGCAACCTCCTCATTCGATTCAAATTTCTGCCCGGCAAGTGAGTTTTTCAAGTTTGGAAACAAAAAGTCGCACGGAGTCAAATCTGAAGATCACGTAGGCAAATTTTTGATGACCTAATATAAATTCGTTTATTTATTTACGTTTATAAAATATGTTTGTTTTGAAAGATCTGTTTATTGTAAGCATTCATAGTTATTAGTGCGTAGAGTGTAAAAAAATCGTTTTGTGTTTGTTTGACTTTCGATGTTCCTGATGCGTATTTATTTAAAGTTTATGAATGCATTGCTATTCTTAAAAATGAATTAGATTGCGTACAAAGTTATTTATCTTACTAAATGTGATTGAATACTTGAAGGATGAGCTTCCTTTCATTGATTAAAGTTGGTTGTGAATTTCATAGTGTGTTTGATATTTGCTTTTTGTATAATTGGCGAATTGCGTACTTTTTATGATAAAAATGTTTAACTTTCTAGACTTTTGCGTCGTTTACATTGAGTGTACAACCCTTGTGACCCTATATACCCCCAAATAACCCTATTATCATAGCAATATATACAAAAAATATATAGTTTTTTGGACGTTTAGAATGTTTTCATTTTCGTCAGTTATATACCTGCACGTGGTCGACACCTATTTATATCAGATTTGTATTAAAATCAATTCCAGTGGGCTCGTAAAATCCTCATCAGCAGCTGATATATTATTGCAGTTTGTAGATAATGGAACAAAATTACAGTAGTTGTATTATATAATGATGGAATAGGAATTAAAATGTTACTGCTAGTGTGGACACTCGATGTGTGTTTTTTTGGTAATGCAAAATTTAATAGCAGAGTTACCACTGTGCTGCAACAGCTTACTTCGTAAAATTGTCTGCACAAAAGTATACCCTACTTTTAACCAATGTTGCTCTTTTCCATTTTTTAAAATTCCCCACGCCCGCTTCCACACGCGACCAAAACAAAACTTCGTGTCCGATTCGGCTGAAATTTCGACAGTAGCCGTCTACGAGAATGTACTACACGGTAGTAAATTTTTCTTGCAATAGTGGCGCCATCAGGCGGTGAGGCTAAACCCATCAGACCACCTTCGTAAACACACAAATTTTTAAGTGTATTTAATTTTGAAAAAAAAATTTGCATAAAATAGTCCCAGCAAAAAACACCTGGTGGTTTATCACAGTTTAAAGCAGTTGTTGTATTTTATTATCAAATAAATTTTAATTGGTTTAAGAAAATGAACTTACACTAGTTGCTTTGTTGATTTCATTGATTTCTTTCTTTGTTTCTGTTTTTCTTTTGTTGAATTCGAACTATTCTTGTTTCTCCTAACTGCTGGACTTGAACGATGCGTGTTTCGCCTGCAACTTTTGTTTTGTTCTGCCAAATTCGGAATTAAAATTCCCGGACCACCAGTTCCTCGAAGTTGGATTCGCTAGTGCCCTTTTGACATCCGTTACGACTGCGGTCCTTTTTAAAAAGACTTTTTGAACTTTAACACATTTATTTAAGTTTTTATACAGAAGTTAAATATTGAATTTAGACAATTTTGAATTATTACTCTAAGTCCAAAATTATTACTTAATTGTACAAGTAAGCTATCTACGAACTGCAATGCAAAAGCTGAACGTTTGATGAACTGCCTGCGAGTGGAGCTCCCGGGCCTTATATAATCTGCCTACCCCCTCACAGTTCTGTGGGAATCTGCGGACCTAATGTCCGCTTACACTTGATTCCATTCATGATACATAGTTGCTATCTTAAAAGCTATTCATAATTACAATGTTGCAGGCTTACTTCTGCGTAATCTTGGTACGTGACTTCCTACGACCGTCTGTGACCGGACATCTGCAGTGTCACTTATCCTTGTGCTACTTTGTAGCGCTTCCGTTCCCATGAACGTTTATAAACTGTAACAAATTGTCTTTTATGACATTGTTGCACATTTCCTAATATTTCCTAATATTTCCTAATAACTTTCTTAGGTATTAGTTTTATATTGATACAATAAATGGGGGATCACATAACTCGCGTTGTCCGTCAATTAAAGATTGATGAAGGCAGTCCTCTTTAATTAATAGTATCTAACAAATGCAGGTAGCTTTTTGTTTACTTAAAATATGTATCCAGGACTCCTTGTTTGCAAGTAAATAAATCATCTCTTCTTTATTATGAAAAAACTTCTGAAAATAAGTATATCAATTCTTAGATGGGAGCAAAAAGAAAAAATAATCTTCCGTGTGGCTTATATTAAAATGTGGTTTATATTAAAAAAGTGAGATTATGTTTGCAGCTTGAAATCCCATTTCATATTAAAACCATTAGAAGCGGTTATTATTTTCTCTATGGGTTAAACCGTTGAAAAGTTATTAATTTTGTAGAAAATGACCAATTGAAGTTTTTCCAAATACCTAAAACTGTTAAGCATCTAGGTGGATTTCTAAAAAGGATCATGCTACTCGTAAATATCTGATTAACTTTGCTAATTTGATCAACTTTCTATCTTCTATAACAAAAGTTATCCATATTCGGGAGTAAACTGTGGACACTTTTGTATATACAGACTATGAAGCCGCGTATCGAGTTCTAACAAAACGGCATATACCAGAAGTTTTCAAAACCTTTTATGTCATGAATTTTATCCTAAATCTGTTCATGTATTAGAGCCAGCATCAACTGAGAGATTACGACTTTATTAGAAGTCCTTCAACGCCAACTTCTTGATTTAAATGTATTTTCACCCACTTACTAGAATTAGTGTGTCAATTTTGAGTGTAACATAACAATATAATTGAATTACATCTAGGCCAACTCTCTGTAACTCCCAAATCCCAAATCTCGTTTAGACGATAAGGAACTTCAATTATGATTGGCAGAGACGTGTAATGCAATTTAATATTATGGATTAGTTTTCTGCTTCACTCCCTAAGTTTGCCATCGGATATAATGTATTCATGCAAGCAAATTGGAAAATATTATAAAACTTAGAAAGAAATGTGCTGTATGGTTGAAAAACTGCTCGTTTACATTTGAAACGTTCTCATATACAAAATTGTAACCAGTTTGAAATTATTTAGCTGTGGAAATATACAGCTTTATCTGAAAAATTGTCTATTTTGTTGAACTTGGTTTACCTTACCTGAAAGGTTATTCTCAGCTTCAGATATGCCTTTTCTTTAAAATCGCGTTTCATAGTGTTGCGAGCTACTACTAGGCAACCCATCAAACGCACAAACGCTGTAGGATCTGCATAGTTTTCAGGATACGAGAATTCTTCTAGAAATCAAACACACAAGATGCCGCCGGCACTGTTTATTCTCAGTAGACCTGGAAGCTTCGCGTAATTACCAGAAGATGAGTCATCCTTTTAATCCGGAGTATATATAAGACCGCTAATGAATGCGGGAGTTAGTCTATACTAGAATGTAGTATATAAATTATAACGTGTTTAAGTAATAGTAGTTTCGAGCTTTTAGAAGTTTACATAAATGTGATATGCGGTGTCTAAGGTACATGCAGCTTGTAGTGTACATAAATAAATAGAAGTGTATAAACAAATACTTGTGTTAGTGGTTAATGGACCTATGATATAGAAGTTAGTTTAAGAAGATATAAGTGCTTGTAAATTCATTAGTGTAATAGTGCTTCATTGTTAAGTGGACTGAAAACATCTATAAATAAGGCATATACTGTTAATTAGACTTGTGAACAGTAAGTAATAAAGACGTTTGTTATTACTTGTTTTAAATTAAAGAAACGCGGTAGTAGTAGCCCGCTACAATAGGTTGCAAAGTTAGACTTGAAGTATTAGATAAGGCGTTAGAAGGAAGTGAGTGCGAAAAATATGATCACTGCACTTTTACTATTGATAAAAGCTCAGAAGTACCGAAAGATTATTATTATGGATGATGCCGGTTCATTTTCGGATCCAATTTTTATTTATTCATTCTTTCCATTCAGTATTATAGAAATTAGATTGAGCGCAACTGTAGTCTCTTAGTACTCACTTTGAACGACTTTATATGGAAATTAGTAGTAGGTTATTACAGTAAATAGCGACAAAAATCAAGTTGAAAAATATTGTTTATTGTTTGACAAAAATGACTTGGTAATCAAGTAACAGAAAAATATAAAGTCACTTAGTTAAATCTGTATTGCAATCATCGTTCAAACACTTGCACATTAAAATATAAATTAACCTTGATTTTTACAACTACAAGACATTTTTCCACAATTCGAATTACATTTACATGAACTTATTACAGATTCTTGTATCAATGGTTTAGTCATTTGCATTGATCACAAGTAACTACCTTGATTTTCATAGCCAAATAAAGTAAAAATCAATGGTTCAAGTAGCTGTTTTCTGTAAACTTAGAATTCAAATTTAACTGCTACTAGTCCTTACCAACAGAATGTAAGAATATTAACCGAATTTTCTCTAATACTGTTTCAAAGGTAGTTCTTTGTCATTTTCGAGAGCATAGATGTTTCCGAATTTGCGGATTTGATGTTTTAAATTCACGGTGTGGAAAGAAATTTCAAGAAAGCGGTTATGGTTTGTTTGGATTCAAACGAGAAGAATGTTTTCAAAAATTATTCACCAATGCGCGTTACTGGGAAAACGGTGTTACAGTTTAAAACAGGTGTGATGATTTCAATTTTAGGTACATAATATTTTTACAAAGAGCTATATGAAGAAAGCTACACTTTTTTAATCACACAAAGATATTTTAAAGAGTTCTTTTTACGCCCCAGGGTCTGAGATTATTTTACGGCCGCTGAATTGTAATTTCTGTAATTCAAAGATATTTTAGAGTTTCTTTTACGCTCCAGGGTCTGAGATTATTTTTCAGCCGCTGAATTGTAAATTTTATAATTCAAAAAATTGCAACAATTCTTTTGCTTAATTAAAAAAATTGTTGGTAGAAACAACTTAAAAGTATAAGGGCAAGAGGGAAGGAAAAAAATTTAAAAAATTTGCCAAGAATATTTGTGTGCAAAATTAGGTAGATTTTCAATTTTTAATAAGTCTTTGGTGCAATATGAAAAACAACCTGCAAGTTGATATTTTCTGATTTGGTTCAATTACAAGGCTAAGTTCAACATTTTGTTCCCACAATCATGTAAAAACAATTTAGCTATTTTGAAACCTGGTGTGTAAAGGCATATATAGCAATTTAATCTTCCAAAAGTCCGTGTAAACACCTTATTGTTCAAGAAATACCTCATGGTTTTCAACTTACTCCGTACACACTGCGCGTGGGCTTTTACCATTTACTCTGATAAGACTTCCTCTGGTTGAACTGTTTTTGCAAGTAATTTTTTGAATCCGCTCACTCCACATCATCTTGGAGTCAAGCAGGCTGGAAAGTCGTTGAGGGCGAGATTTACGATAACAAAATTAAGTGTCGTAATCGATTTTTATTACAGCACAAGCCCTCAGTAGGGCCAACTACTACAAAAGCCCTATTATGCCAACAACAATCAGGCTAGGCTACAACAAGACAATCGGCAGTAAAATCGGGGGCCACTTGCTAGCCCACATTTTTGAGCATCTTCGAGAGTGTTCATCAGTCTGGAGTCATCGCGTTTTGTTACTCAGCTGGAACCTGTGCCTAACCAGCCTAAAAATAGACGCCAGTAGGCAGTAGTTAAAGGTGAGTGATGTCTGTAGGATCCCAAAAGGATCTGTTACTTGTGTTTGCAACCCCTTTTCCACAACGGTTTTGTCTCGAACCGCAAAAAAAATTTTAATCGTTTCAGTCTGTAAGACCCTGTACTCTACTGTCATAATTGATAATCTTATGTTGACTATTTAATTTTTTACTTAGACGATACCTTTTTCTTAAAGTAATATTTGCCTTAAATATAGTATGTTTGAAATTTACAATAATGACGATTGTAAAATAATCTGAATAGCAGTTTTGCTTAGTCTGTACGTGCTTATTAGATCTGATGCTCATATAAATCATAAGAAACAAAATGTTGTCTGACTAATAATTTTTTTATATAACAAACACGTAAATTTATTAAATTTTTTATTTGAAAAATGATATTTGTTATATAATAGATACGTTCTGATTTTAATGTGTTCCATTTTCTAAAAAGGGAAAATTTTAGACGATCCACTCAGATAGAGTTTCTGTATCTATCCTAAAATCTCATCTTTGCTAGATACAGTGGCATCCAACTTCACTTTATTTAGTTTTCCGTTTCACGAAGAATATTTCAATCCTGTCCTTTTCATGATCTTTCATGGGATAATAACCAAGCCAGCCGCCGGAACAGTATGTTTTACAGTTTTGCCTCGCACGCATAAAAAGTACAAATCCCATAAAATTCGGAATTGTCGTTCTATCTCTCCCTAAATTAATACTGCTACTCTAATTCTCGACGCTTTGAGACTCGAAATGAGTAATTATTTACGTACACGATCTATATAAAAAATAAATTTGCAAAACTGGCTTAACAACGTGGGGCTGAAAAATAAATCTGCTACATGAGCGCTCACAACGTGAGACACAAATTATTTATCTATCCTCCTTAAATCAGATAATTTCTTGTAAAACTTATTTGTTACATTAGAGGCCGAAAATTCTTTTCAAATGAGCACATTAACCTTTATCAGATAATTGAACGATCTTTCGTTTATATCTAGTTGTCACAAATATTCTTTTAGCTTAGTACATTATCTCTTATTAATTTCCCGTTTACCCTTTTGTTATACTAGAATGCACATTTCTTAAGTTCGAATCCGGATTTAATATAAAATTTTAGACACTATAAAAAGTACAGAGTATTTAGAGCTCACATAACTTGTTGGTCCACAATTCAAAGGATGTACTAATCCTTCTTGGAAAGTTGAAAATAAGGTTCTGTAACTAAGACCGCGAATTTAAAGGTTCAAGTTGTTGTATAGGTTGGCCCTAAATAATCTTGTTTTATTCGTTGTTAGTAGATGATAGCAGTTCAAATTAGATTTTATGTGTAACTTGGTTAAAATAGGTACGAGGGTGGTCCCATAAATACTTAGTCTACAAAAAAAAATGAAAATTTTGGGAAAGTGGCGATTTATTTCTCAACAGTCTCCTTTTAGCTCGATGCACTTGACCCAGCGATGCTCCAAATACTTTAAACCGTGTGAAAAATACTTTTTTTTGAGGTCTGCAAAGTAGGCCTCCGTGGCGGCGCAGACCTCCTCATTCGATTCAAATTTCTGCCCGGCAAGTGAGTTTTTCAAGTTTGGAAACAAAAAAAAGTCGCACGGAGTCAAATCTGAAGATCACGTAGGCAAATTTTTTGATGACCTAATATAAATTCGTTTATTTACTTGCTACGTTTATAAAATATGTTTGTTTTGAAAGATCTGTTTATTGTAAGCATTCATAGTTATTAGTGCGTAGAGTGTAAAAAAATCGTTTTGTGTTTGTTTGACTTTCGATGTTCCTGATGCGTATTTATTTAAAGTTTATGAATGCATTGCTATTCTTAAAAATGAATTAGATTGCGTACAAAGTTATTTATCTTACTAAATGTGATTGAATACTTGAAGGATGAGCTTCCTTTCATTGATTAAAGTTGGTTGTGAATTTCATAGTGTGTTTGATATTTGCTTTTTGTATAATTGGCGAATTGCGTACTCTTTATGATAAAAATGTTTAACTTTCTAGACTTTCGCGTCGTTTACATTGAGTGTACAACCCTTGTGACCCTATATACCCCCAAATAACCCTATTATCATAGCAATATATACAAAAAATATATAGTTTTTTGGACGTTTAGAATGTTTTCATTTTCGTCAGTTATATACCTGCACGTGGTCGACACCTATTTATATCAGATTTGTATTAAAATCAATTCCAGTGGGCTCGTAAAATCCTCATCAGCAGCTGATATATTATTGCAGTTTGTAGATAATGGAACAAAATTACAGTAGTTGTATTATATAATGATGGAATAGGAATTAAAATGTTACTGCTAGTGTGGACACTCGATGTGTGTTTTTTTGGTAATGCAAAATTTAATAGCAGAGTTACCACTGTGCTGCAACAGCTTACTTCGTAAAATTGTCTGCACAAAAGTATACCCTACTTTTAACCAATGTTGCTCTTTTCCATTTTTTTAAAATTCGCGCACACGCCCGCTTCCACACGCGACCAAAACAAAACTTCGTGTCCGATTCGGCTGAAATTTCGACAGTAGCCGTCTACGAGAATGTACTACACGGTAGTAAATTTTTCTTGCAATAGTGGCGCCATCAGGCGGTGAGGCTAAGTACCCATCAGACCACCTTCGTAAACACACAAATTTTTAAGTGTATTTAATTTTGAAAAAAAAATTTGCATAAAATAGTCCCAGCAAAAACACCTGGTGGTTTATCACAGTTTAAAGCAGTTGTTGTATTTTATTATCAATGCCATAAATTGTTGTTTTATAAGTTGTAGAAACTTGTCTTGAATCAGTATTTTTGTTTAGACAAGTGCTACATGAAAATTGTAGTACTTTAAATTTGTTGGTTTGGGAATTTGTTTGAAAAAGCTGTTAAGCTAAAATTATTAAAAATCTACCTGTACAAATTGTTTATTTTGTTTAAGGCATTAAGTACTTTGACTATTTGGTATTTTAGAAAGCAAATACCTTTCAGGTGCGCTATTTTTGTATAAATATAATTAACACTACGAATTTCATTTCCAAAGCTTATTAATATCTAAGCAGATAATAGATAACAATGTTATGTAATCGTTAAAACTGGAATAACGAAAGAATCAATGTCGTCTCTTGTAAATCTGGTACATTTCTTGACGTTCTGGTACCAGTTCCTTTTGCAATTTTGTTTCTTCCTAGTCACTTTTATTCTATGGGCATTGCAATGCAGTTTTTTATTTTAGTCTAGTCAAAACCCATGAAAGGGCAGTCGTTCTAGCTATTTGTGCATCATTCTCCCAGGCAGAATACTGTAATTTTTATACGTTGTAGTGCACCTCATATTTGCTTTAAGAGTTTAGTAACACACGTAGGGAAGCTAGTCAGAAAATTAAGTGGTATTTAACCGTTATATTAATCAATTTTTGTTTAAAACTTGTTTAATAAATTACAGGTAAAATAAACCCTTGCGTTTTAAAATATTTTTAAAATTTTTTAATCTTTATTCGTCGTACCCCATTCTCAAAGGAAAGTTTAGGGAAAGATATTTTCTGGGTCTGATTTGGAAGTTAGTTTGTTAAAACTCTAAAGTCCTATTTTTGTTCCAATTCCGATATTTCGGTTGGTTATCGTTTGGATTAAAACTCGTTAAATAAACTGCATCTATAAATTTGTAGGCTTTCTAATTTTATTTTATTTATGAAAATTTTATTGAAACTTTTGGTCAATGTTTAAATTTGCGTATATTAACATTAATTGTAAATAGAAGTTACTAACATTGTAACTCATCAATTCTTTCGTAAGTTTTTGTTAGATTTTCCTTTTTAGTATATTTGTGTTTTTGGTTGGATGACCAAGTTTGCGCATCAGCGATAAGTGGAAGTAGTCGTTAGAAAATCCTAATTAAAATTAAAAACTTTTTCTTGGTTCTTTGTAATCTTTCTTTGGAATAAAATACTATTCAACTTGTAGTGTAACCGACATGAAGGATGTCCCAAACGCCTCTATAAACTGTACACCGGGCTCCATGATTTAACATCTAGTGGCAGTGGCTCGACGATACCTAGGTTGTGTTGTCATATAGTCCAAATTCACATTGGAAAGATGGCGTTAAGGCGGGAAGGTTTGAAATAAAACTACAGAATTTACCTAACTTGATTTTTAATCAAAATAATAACCACTAAATACGTCATTGGCATGAAAGCATGGAAAAATGACAGTCAAAGCAATCAATGCCGTACTCAACCTGGGCGATTAAAGCAAGAGCACGGCAGAGAAAACCCCAAACTGCCCTCGCACTTACAACTGCATTTGGCACATCTCGACAAGGACGGGTAACGTACAAGTACACAGATCACCAACAGCAAAATTGACGGAATGTCTACTGTTACCCAGACATACCACACATGACAACTGAAGAAACGTTAGTGTAGGTCAGCTAGTCTTTTCTGACAGGTACTGAGGTTGGATAACCAATACTACCCAGCTAAAGTTGAAAGAGGGGGAACACCAGGAAGGTAAAATCTACCTTGACTACCAATGTTCCTCCCCGCACGGACATTAAATGTTAGTAATATTCAACAAGGCTCGATCACACGCGCCCACGTACATGCATTAACAGTTTCCAGTCCGTGTTACAAAATATTTCACAAACGCTACCCGCCTTCCTATTATTTGCAATAGTACAACTATAAGTACATTGACAAGACGCAGATTATTGAATAGACTACCTCCAACATAGTCATAAATGCAAACGCGAAAGGCACGAGATGATCGATCATACCAGAGGTTCAATTTAATTACATCACAACAATTATCACAAACGTTAAATACTAGTTAATTATATAGGAACATCGGCTAGATAATAGGATAAACAAAACAACAAACATATCGATAAGTTAAACCCAGATGTGAGCAGTGCAGTTGTAAATGTGATTAATATGCTGAAATAAGACAATTACACATAAAATAAAAATGTCAAATGCATCAAAAATATCAAACAGTATAGGCAGCAAATATATATCAAAATTTTACATCATAAATACAAGCCCAGATTTAGGACTAAATCTTTATATAAATGCATGTTAGTTAAATATATTAACTCTAGTGGACAAACAGTAAAAATTATTCATCATGATTGCATCGGTTAAAACGCACTTTTAATTAAGACATTGTGGCATTACAAATTACAAACAAAGAAATATACACAACAAACGTTTTGGTTAATTCAATTACGATCTTAAAACCCAAAACAAATATAACATAGAAATATAATACTGTTCATATGCAAACTTGCCTAATAATTTGATTCAATATGTCTAAGGGATGTTGGCACAAATTGCTCGTAAAATCATAGTAAGGGTACATTTACTATTGATTCAGTAACAGGTGCAATGCAATTGGAGTTTCAACTCTGTATTAAATACTAAATAAACATTATTTCAAATAAATAAATATTAGTTTTACTTTGATTTAGATACTAAATAAACAATTTCCTAAATAAATACCTATTAGTTTTCGATTGTTAAGCCAAACCACGCTCATTTATACATAAAACATATTTAATAGCATAGTAAATTCACCTGAAATTAAATATATTAAGCAATCCACATTAAATTCTAAGTCAAAAACAATAGGTAGCACATAAATATTTCCTTCAATGATTACATAACTAACGGTTTTACAGTAAGGACCAACATCACATTCAAAACAACGCTGGAATTACAAGTTGTAATCAGATTGCCTTAAATAGCAACTACATTATCAACATATAAACATTACCTGTAATAAAAAACCGCCAAGTAAAGTGTTTCAACTTGCCATCATGAAAACTCAAAACTAAGTCTGTCGACTTGATCGATTGTCACTACACATGCGTTCCTTTATAACATAATTTTTGACATAACGGAATGCGTTCAGAAACCTGCAAGTGGTTACCGAGCTATTCTAACAAATACCTTCGAATATCGAAATGTACACTACAATATTTTCAATAAATATCAAGCAATGAGAAATCGACTTAGAAACACTACGGATCGCTTCAAGCTGTAAGTAGTAGCGGTAATTGCAGCTAAATTTTGGTAGTGTTAAGAAATTTTCAGTTGAGAATTCTCGAAGGTTTTCTTCTGAAAGAAAATTTCTTAGTTTTGGGTTGTTTGGAATTTTGTTTTGTTGTGAAGAGTTGTTGAAAGGTAATCGTTTGTTTAAGTGTTATTTAGTCGTTTATAGACTGCTGAGTATACTAAGATTAAAACCCATATTTTGTCGAAAACTAAAATTTTTTTAGTTCATACTTCTGAGGGATAGAAAATCAACTCTTAGAAAAGTTTTTTCATAGGCGTATTCCAATGATAAATATTGACATTCAAACAATTTATTTTATAAAAATAGGTGGAGTTTTGCCCAAAGTTAAAAAATGTATACGTATAAATATATAAACCTCTTTTGAAGTTGTAGAAAAAGTTCTTCCTTTGTTCATTTCCTATAATGCCCCGTGTATTATGCAAATGTAGACATACTGATAGCGACATCTACCGATTGTAATGTATACCAATTTTCTCTTCTTTTGGACGTGTGGTACACGAAACTACGTTCACACTCGTTTATTCATTTATTCGTTTACTCGTTTATCTATTTTATCATTGATACATTTATTAATTTATATATTTATTTATTTACGCATTTATTCGTTGTTTAGTTTATTCCCTTATTAAATGATTCATTTATTAATTTTTATTCGTTGGCTTAATTCTTAATTTATCAATTAAACCTCTTGATTCCTTGACCTCACAACAAGATTAGAAATAAATTTTCAAATTTATAAATTTTATTCAGTAATTTTTCTAGTCCCTTGAGTCTTCCAATAGTCCAAGGAATTACAATAAAACAACAAATTTATTGGAAATAACTTTTTAATTAAAACTTTTAGGAATTCAGCTCTAATTGCTTTAATTTTTTTTTAATTCAGCTTGATACTGTTGTTTGCTTTTCTTTTGGAACTCATAATTTTTCTATTTTTTTTTAACAGGACTGTGTAACAATTGTTTTTTGTTTTATATAAAAATTGCTAGCTGAAACAACTTAGAGGTATAAACGCAAGAGAGAAAGGAAAAAATTTACCAAGAGTATTTGTTTGTAGAATTCGGTAGATTCTCAATTTTTAATAAGTCCTCGATCCCGTGTAGAAAACAACATGCGAGTTGTTATTTTCTAATTTGATTCAATTACAATGCTAAGTTCAACATTCTATAGCCACAATCATGTAGGAAACAATTCAGAAGTTTTGAAACCTGGTTTGTAAAATCATGAATAACAATTTTATCTTCCAAAAGTCTGTGTAAACGCCTCATGTTCGCGCCATTTCGCTTTCCCAACGTGGTATTCTTTATCAAGCCAGGCGAGATAAGGAATACCATAATTTAATAGAGTCGATTAACAACCATCCGCGAACGCGAACGTGTTCATTCAATTTCTAAATATTACTCTCTAATCTCTTTCCTAAAACAACCCTTTCCTGACTCCGTTCCTATTTACCTCTGGCCAGAAACAGTACTGAAAAGTGACGCGTTAGTGCTCCAGATGTCTGTGCTTCGGTAAGTGCTTTAAGTATTTATGTGACTTGTATTCCAATTCTATGTTTATTTCCTTCTAATCTATACAGTCCACTGTCTACCTTACAAACCCTGGTTTACTGCCTACTGCACTCCAGGCAATTTCTAATTGTGCCCCTTGACGTTCCAAGAGGCGTGTACATAAACTTTTTGATCCATACGAGCCGAATTAAGAACTACGTTATATCTCGTTCTTCGTCTCACATCCTCAATTCAAGCACATAAACACGTATGTCCAACATTAATTGTAATTTCGAATAACCATAACACTTTAATTCTAAAGATAATTAAATTGCTATAAAAGTTTCCAGTTTGAATTGCACGTGTGTACTTTTAAAAATACTGCATTTATACTTTAGTCAGATAACTTCGTTATCGCGTTGCCATTCAACACGTTTAAAACAATGACCTTTGTATTTGTATACAAACAATAAACTCTGCTTCAGAAGTAATCTTAATCTCAGATTCGTGCAAGTATTATTTGTGCGTAACAAACGTTTAATCATGACTACCAGAAACATTCTACAAAAGAAATTAGAGGATTATTTTTCTCGTTTAACGGAAATCCAAGACTATATCAAAACGGCAACGCGCTTTTCAGCAGTTGAAGCGAGATATGTTCGAATGGAAAGTATTGAGCAACAACTTGATACTCTTTACGATAAAATTTTAAGTTATAATTCCACTGTAGAAGAAAAGGATGAGATAAATTCTCAAAGATCTTCCTTCGACAATTTAATAGATGTTATTCGTTCTCGGTTTTTCGATATGAAGCAAAAGGCTTCTACTTCTGCCGGCGATACAGCAGTTATCGCAAGTGCATCTCAACCTGTTATCAGTTACTTAAAACCTCTTAGTATAAATCCGTTTGATGGTTGTTTAGACAATTGGCAAAATTTCATTACGTTATACAAAAGTTTAGTCCATGAGAACGATCACATTCCCGTAGTCCAGAAGTATCATTACATGCGCATGCTTCTTCGGGAGAAGCATTGGCTTTAATTTCGGATTTAGCTCTAGATGCCAATTTATATGAACAAGCGTTTACGAAACTTCAGGATCGCTACAATTCACCTCGTAGAATTACGAGTTACTACTTAAATAAAATACTTCAATTTAAAACTCTGGATCGCTCTCAAACTTTATTAATATTCATGTTAATGCTGTTAACACGTTAAAGGTAGCGAATAAAGTTGAAGATTTGGCTGATTTTTTATTGTTTTCTTTATGCTATCGCAACCTAGAATTCAAAACTCAAAACGCATTTGATTCAAACATAGGTTCGGCAGTTCCTACTTGTACTCAACTGTTCGATTTCTTAACTTTGCAAAGCAAAACTTCAG
Source organism: Platerodrilus igneus (assembly GCA_036346225.1). Classification (NCBI taxonomy): domain Eukaryota; kingdom Metazoa; phylum Arthropoda; class Insecta; order Coleoptera; family Lycidae; genus Platerodrilus; species Platerodrilus igneus. The sequence goes on from JARFIW010000791.1 coordinate 14,837,439, forward strand.
AGCTTTATGAAGATATTAAAAAGGAAAGAGCGCTAAGGCCAGGTGCACCTCTTCGCTTTAAATCTAGTTTAAACCAATCCTTCTTGGTTAAAAACTCGCAGACTTCAGTGGCGACTAAAACCGCTAGTATAATTTGTCCCTATTGTCGGGAAGTCCATAAAATCTATGGATGTTTGGCATTTAGAAAGCTTAGCGTTGACGATCGTCAAGTTGCTATTAAATCTTTAAATCGATGTTTTAAATGCCTAGGCAGTCATACTCCTCGTGATTGTAATTCTGATGGTAAATGTAAGTTGTGCCATTCCTCTTTTCATCATACTCTGTTGCATAAACCACTTGCTAGGGAACACATTAATGAATCTAACAATTCGAAAGCCGCACTCACAACTGAAGTTGTTTCGACATGCAACGTCACAAATTCACTAGAAAATTACACTGTTTTATTAGGTACTGTAGAAGCTCGTGTTTTAGATATAAACAATAAATTACAATCTGTGAGATGCATTTTAGATTCCGGATCTCAAATCAACGCAATTTCAAGTTCTTGTGTCCAACGCTTAGGGTTGGAGCGTCAACATGATTTTCGCCAAGTTGGTGGCATTTCAGGTTCTGCAATTAAATCCAAAGGAGCTGTAATATGCACTTTGTTTTCTAATCACTCGAAGCATCAATTTCAATTTTATGCTTCAATCTTTCCTAAAATAACGGGAAACGTTCCCGGTTGCTCACTGCCTTCTCGTATTTACCATAAATTTAAATGTTTGCAGCTTGCTGATGAAAATTTTCATAAATCATTGCCCGTAGATATACTACTGGGTGCTGAAATATGTTCCGAAGTGCTATTTTCTGATCGCACTAGAATCATTCCTGGCCAACCAGTAGCAATTGAAACAATATTCGGTTACGTGCTATTGGGACAGGTTCCTAATGTTAACACCGCAGTTAATGCAACTTCTCTTTTTATTTCTGATTCAGTAGATAAGGATATAAGGAATTTCTGGGAATTAGAAGAAGTCAAAATGCCCAAAGTTCCCTCTCAAGAAGATGTTATTTGTGAATCTCATTTTCTAGAAAATTATTCTCGAAACGCCTCTGGTCGTTTTACTGTCGCTCTCTTTCAATAACAATATTAAACCTCTCGGTAGCAATCGACATATTGCTTATAAATGTTATCTAAATTTAGAAAAACGTCTTTCATGTTCTCTGGAAAAACAAAATTCTTATAATATGTTTCTACAAGAATATTTTGATCTTGGTCATATGATTTTAGCCGAAAATCCATCCGATTATATTTTACCACATCATGCCATCTCGAAAATAACAAGTAGTACTACCAAACTACGCGTTGTTTTTAATGGATCCGCCGTGGATTCATTAGGTCTTTCTCTCAACAATAGATTATATGCTGGTCCCAAATTACAGTGCAATTTACCAGATATAATAAATACATTTAGATCGCATAAAATTGCTATTTGTGCGGACATTCGCATGATGTACCGGCAGATCTTACTTCGTAAGCAAGATTGTCAATTTCAGCATATATTTTGGAGACCAACTCCACAAGACAACATTTCTGAGTACGAGCTTAGAACTCTTACATATGGTTTAGCTCCTTCCGCTTTCTTAGCTCAAAGAGTTCTTCGGCAATTAGTTATAGACGAAGGGAACTCTTACCCCCTGGCTTCTGAAGCTATTATGTATCATACCTATATGGATGACGTAATTAGCGGTGCTGAAAGTATTGCTGAAGCGAAGCAACTACAGCACGAGCTAGTAAAACTTCTTTCTCTAGGCCGGTTTGAGTTGCGCAAATGGTCTAGTAACTCTGAGGAATTGTTACAGGATTTCGAACAAACTGAATTAGAAACTCTAATTCCTTTCTCTGATGACGTTAGTGGTATAAAGATACTAGGTTTAGTCTGGAACCCTGGAATAGACGTGTTCACTTATAACGTGATACCCTTTAAAGGTGAATTTACAAAACGCTCTGTACTTTCTTATATGGCCCGCATATTCGACCCTTTAGGATGGTTAACTCCCGTAATATTTGTAGTAAAGCATATGTTACAACGACTGTGGGTTCAACAAATTGATTGGGATGATACCCCCTGATCATAAGTGGTGTCAGGAATGGCAAGGCTTTTGTAACCAAATTACTATGTTATCCCAGCTAAAAATTCCTCGTATCTTGTCTCATTTTCACGGCACTTATCGATTGCTAGGATTTTGCGATGCAAGCGAAAGGGGATACGGCGCTTGTGTCTACTTGTATGTTGTTAATGATAAATCGGTAGATTGTAATCTTTTACAAGCCAAGAGTAAGGTTGCTCCTCTAAAGCATCTTACTATCCCACGCTTAGAACTTTCTGGAGCTCTTTTATTAGCCAAATTAATTCATTCTATGCGTTCAAATAAATTTCCATACCCTATTTTGGAAACCAAACTTTATTCAGACTCTCAAGTCGTACTTACATGGTTGCGTACGCCTACATATTTGTTAAAACCTTTTGTGGGAAATCGAGTAAGCCAAATTCTGGAATATACCTCCATTGATCAATGGAGCCATGTTTCCGGAGAACTTAACCCTGCTGACGTCGCTTCTCGTGGACTCACCCCTTTTCAATTATTACGCCACGATTTGTGGTGGAAAGGTGCATCTAATTTAAAGGATGTTTGTTTTAAGCTCAACTATTCTTTTGTTCCTTTGAGTGAGGTACCTGAATTAAAATCAATTACTACACTACTGGTTGCATTAGAACAGTGCGATTTTGCTGAATTCATGGGAAATTTTTCTTCTTTAAGTCGCTTGCAATATGCAACGGCATATATTATTCGTTTTATTTATAATTGCCGTCACCCCATGGAAAAAACTCTAGGTCCTATTTCTCGTGATGAATTACATAATGCATCACAAACATGCGTGAAACTTGTTCAACAACAGTTTTTTGCAGTAGAATTGTTGCAAATAAAAAATAAAAAACCTCTCTCCGCCTCTTTTAGAAAATTATCGCCGTTTATCGATACTCTAGGTTTGCTTAGGGTGGGCGGTCGCTTACAGCATTCACAATTAAACTACGATAGCAAACATCCTCTGTTATTGCCTAAAAGGGCAGCTTTATCTAAACTTATTTGCGACAACTATCATGTGTTATCTTTGCATTCCGGACCTCTTACCACACAAGCTCTGATTCTAAGAAAATACTGGATTTTAGGATCACCATCGTTAATACGACAACGAATACATCAATGCATACCATGTTTCCGATTTAATTCCAAGCCTTCTCAACCCATTATGTCTAATTTGCCTCCGTCCCGTGCAAAATTAACTCGTGCCTTTACTCACGTTGGAGTTGACTTTGCAGGACCGTTGCTTGTTAAGTCTTCCAGTCGGCGTAATGCTTCTTCTTTCAAATCATATCTTTGTGTTTTCGTGTGCATGTGCACGAGAGCAGTTCACTTGGAATTAGTTTCCGAACTTACTACTAATGCTTTTATGGCGTGTTTTGATCGATTTGCTTCTCGGAGAGGTGCTCCTGACACTATCTATTCAGATTGTGGAAAGAATTTTATTGGTGCAGCCCGTATGTTAGAGGAAGCTAGTGCGTTTCTTCATCAAAACCAAGATGAAATATTTTCCGCATTGGTTTCCCGCCAAGTTAAATGGCAGTTTGTAACATACTGTTTTAATAAGCTCTAATAGTTCTAGTATTCCTAAAAATAGTTAGTTTCTAGTTTAATTTTAGCATGCTAATTATTAGAATTGTAGCGGCTGCAGGATCACCCAAGTAGCTTCTCAGCGAAGTTCCCAGAAAGATCTAATCCAAGAGTTAATCAATTTTTCTAAAGGCACTTACTTTAAGGGCACTAAACATGTCAAATTAGTCCATATCTATGATTAGATGTCAATCATGCTTTAGGATCCTATTTATGTCAGGGTGGTCTGAAGCAATTTTTCAATTAGCTGAGCACTCAACTAAAATCAATTCTGAGAGCTACGGTTGTGGTTATCTTAGGCATTGACAGTTTTAATTAAAATTAAAGATTTACGACCGGCGCATCCTAAGCCGAGTAAGAGCGTCAAGAAAGGGGTTATTTTTCAATTAACCAAAATGTATATAAGGAGGCCAGCCGGTGGGAATCGGGGTTGTTTATTTCCAGACGCGTTAGAAGTTAAAGCTAACGGTTACTAGTGATGTGTTTATTTCTCTGCAGTCAAGTGCGGGCCGTTATGTTTTAAGTTATTTATTTCTCTGAGTAAGTAATTAGTATATGTGATATTACTATGAACTCAAGGCTGTGTTATGCAGCATAAGTCAGTTATTTGTTTAAAAACAGTATTTGTCGACTTCCATAAAATACAATTCCGGGTGAATGCCCATTTCAAGTAAATTGATCCGTTTTATTATTGCTTTGGAGACCGCATCGTTTTAGAAGGGTCTTCTATTATATTGTGTTTCGACGATGTCAGAGGTCGTTAATCACTAATCCACGAGACTACCTGAGAATGCAAAGCTCAGGCCCGAAGTCAAGTTACGGTACTATTTGACCGTTGAGAAGGTCGTATTTTTCATGGTGTAGATGACCCCGTGGTTAAAAGGGTCGTCGCACTATGCAAGTTAATTAGAATAGGGTAGCATTAATAAATTTTTGTTATTGGGTGTGTACACCTAGAACTGTATCTATTCAAAATATGTTTGTTAGTTAAGTTTAGTTAAGTTGTGTTTGTGCTAGCCGGAGACTATAAGTGACTTATTTTCTGTTCTGCCATTTTGGTTCATCGCCCACGAACAAAGTGCGACGAGAGCTATTACCGCGATTGGTCCATGGGCCGTTTAATTCCCATGGTGGCGCCCTTTTGTACATAAGGTTATTTACTTTATATTTTGTTATGCATATGTAATTAGTTGAAGTTTTAGTTAGTAGCTCGTTCAATAAAACAATCGAATTTTCGTCTCAGTGTGTTTGTTTAATGAACCCCCCCTTCACCGACTGCTGCAGCTTGCGAGGCAACGTCCCGAAACGTGAGGGTACGATGGTGTTAGAGGTCCTGTTATTTATTATTTATTGTTAATTGGATACCCTCATGCGGTAGGTAAATATTAAAATTACACTGGCGCATTAACGTGGTTAAAATTGTAATTATGGTAAACAACACACGGACGAATTTTTAGATTGTTTTGTTTTTATTTAGTGTTAGGCAGAATTACAGTTTAATATTAGTGATTTAGGAACAAGTTTCGTTATTGTTGGCTTTTACCTTTTATTTAGTCATGTATGTGGTAGAAGCTTTAAGAAGCGATGAGCTTAGTTATGAACTTTTAATTAGGAACGTTGAACCAACAAAGTTAAGTGTGTTAGAAAAGCGAAAATTATTGCGTAGAAAACTCATTGTTGAGAAAGTCGACAGTAATGTTTTTCTAAGTATGAGAAAATTGAAATCGTTCAAAAGGACGAAATTGAATTATTAAAACTTAAGATTTTGAATTAGAAAACTGTTTAAATTCTTTTACCATTCTTCCTAAAAGGACAGAATATATTAAACTTAACACGAGATTAATGCATGTAACACAGAGACTAAATTATGTCAATTTCGATATTGAATTTTTAGAAGTACACAAAGAACTGCATTCCAAATGCATTAGAGCTTTTGAGATTTTAGAACAGGTAAACGGGGAAAATGAGATTAACGATAACCCTCTTTATTGTTCGGCTAGCGGTAATAAAAATCCTACAATAACACCAACAGCAGAGGGTTCATGCCCTGAAGCATCAGCGGTTTCTTCCATTAATACCCCATCGGTCTCGATTTCTAGTAATGATTTAGGTACGCTAATTAAGTCCTTGAATAAAACAACGACATCAGTCCCGATCCACAAGTGGGGATTACAATTTTCGGGTGAATCTGATTCTATATCGGTTTTAGATTTTATTCAACGCGTCAAAGAACTGCAAGTTGCAAGAAAAGTTTCGTCAGATGACCTTTTCGAAGGGGCTATTGATCTTTTCACCAGTTCAGCACTGGATTGGTATAGAGCAACGCGGTGTACAGTAAATTCATGGGAACAATTAATTTTTAAATTGAAACAAGATTTTCTTTCAGCCGATTATGCAGAGAATCTTTTAATGTTAATTAAATCCAGACGGCAAGGCGCCGATGAATCACCTACCATTTATATTTCAAAGATGGTAAATTTATTTTCTCAATTAGAAAAGTCCATTTCAATCAGGGAACAAATAAAATTATTAAAAGAAATTTACAGACTTTTATGCCACGCAACTGGCGTTAATTGAAGTGACTGACATTTCCCATTTGATTTCTCGTTGTAAGCTTTTAGAAGACATTAAGCCTACACATTTTATTAAACAGGAACATTCGGATTCTGCCAACGTACCAGTTATCTTAGAACGTCAAGTTCGACAGAGTTCATTTTCTAATAATAATTTACCACGGTCCGGCGTTTCGAATTATTTTAAAACACAGCAAAATTTTCGACTATTTGTTTCAACTGTAAAGACGAGGTCACTCGTTTCATACTTGTCCGGAGAAACGCGGAATATTTTGTTATTCTTGTGGGCAGTTGGAAGTTACGTCCACAAATTGTCCAAACTGCTCAAATAATTCAAAAACTAAGGACAGGAAAGCGCGTAGTCAGCCGTTGCTTTTCTTCGTTTAATAATATTGCTGCTGACAAAAGACGTGGTCGGATTGGTTAGTAAAAGTTAAGAATTTTGTAAATCATCTAAGGTTTTTCAAATTTTTATAAAGTAAAAGATGATACAAGACCTTATATTAATATCGAGATATTTAAGGAAACTTATACTGCACTGTTGGATTCCGGCGCGAATACCTCTATTTTAGGCAGACATGGTTTGTGTTTATTGGATAAATATAAGTTAGAATTAATTAAAAATGTAAAACGTCTATATTAACAACCGCGGATGGCACTGCACAATCAATTTTAGGTTCAATTAATTTGCCCTTGACTATAAACGGGGTTACTCGGTCTTTAAATGTTTTAGTTTCCGACTCAATAGAGTGTACCCTAACGTTAGGGATTGATTTTTGTCAATTATTTGAATTGAAAGTAGATTTTTCAAAAAATGAATTTTATGCTCATTCTGCGGAAACGAATAAATTAAATTTCATTAAAGTCATGGCCGATTTAAATGAAGACCACAAATTTGAATTAAACAAGGTTATTTCTTTATTTCAATCCCTGGATCGTCCTACCTTAGGCCGAACCACTAAAATTTCACATCATATTACAACGGAAGACGTTGAACCAATTAAACAAAGGTATTACCCATTATCACCGGCGATGCTGGAACATGCTAATAAAGAAATTGATGCAATGCTTGAACAAGGCATTATTAGCCCAAGCAATAGCCCGTGGAACTCCCCATGCTATTAGTAAAGAAAAAGCAAAAGGTGAATTTCGTGTATGTTTTGACGCTAAACGATTAAATTCAATTACAAAAAGACGCGTATCCCATTCCGTTTGTAAATGACATTCTTGATAGATTACGCAATGCGAAATATCTCAGTTCAATCGATTTAAAAAGCTTTCTGGCAATTGCCCTTGAGTGACGAAAGCAAGGAAAAACAGCCTTTACTGTCCCAAGGCGCGGATTATTTCAATATAATGTAATGCCGATGGGTTTGGCCAATGCTCCAGGCACATTACAGAGGCTCATGGACTCTATTTTTGATTTTCATTATCCCAATCAGTATTTGTTTATTTAGATGATATAATTATTATTTCAAGCACATTTAAGGAGCATATTAGAATTTTGAACGAAGTGTATGAGAAGTTGAAAGGCGCTAATTTAACAATTAACAGTTCAAAATGTGAGTTTTGTAAACCAGAGTTACAATATCTGGGATATATTGTGAATAAAGATGGTCTCCGAACTGACCCAGCAAAAATTGACGCAATTGTAAATTTTCCTCAACCCAAGACAGCCACTGAAATAAAACGTTTCACCGGTATGTGTTCTTGGTATAGGCGTTTTGTTTTGGATTTTGCCACAATTATAGCACCTATTAATGATTTACTAAAGGAAAGAGAAAATCGCAAGCGATTAAATGGACGGACGAGGCTCTTATTTCGTTTGAAAAATTAAAGATGTTCTTACAAAGGCTCCTATTTTAAGGAGTCCTGACTTTTCGAAAGTTTTTTCTTTACAATGTGACGCCTCAAATTACGGCGTAGGTTGTGTTTTAACTCAGGGAGAAGGAGACGAAGAACATGTAATTGCTTATGCTTCTCGCAGTTTAAATTCAGCAGAGAAAATTATTCAGTCACAGAACGGGAACTTTTGGCGGTGTGTTTTGCTATTCAAAATTCCGACCATATATTGAAGGAACTCATTTTAAGGTCATTACGGACCATCATTCTTTAATTTGGCTCCACAACTTAAAAGATCCTGCGGGACGTTTAGCTAGATGGAGTGTGAAACTCCAACAATTTGATTTCGAAGTTATCCACAGGAAGGGTAAATTTAATGTGGTACCAGATACATTATCCGAGCTCCTAGTGGAGCCTATGCTATTAATTCTTTAAATTTTTCTTTACACGAGGTCGAGGATTGGTACAAAACATGTTAAATAATATTAAGGAAAAGCCAGATCTATATCCCGATTGGAGAGTAGAAGATGATAAAATGTATAAGTTTATTCCGAATAATTTGAATATCAAAGCCAATTTAATTGAGTGGAAGTTAGTAGTGCCGAAATCATGCCGTGCACAAATTTTAAAAGAATGCCATGATGATCCAGTTTCGGCCCATTTGGGTGTATTTAAAACATATACAAAAATCAAAGAGCTCTATTACTGGCCTAAAATGCGGTCATATATTTCTAAATACATTAGTAAATGTGTTACGTGCTGCCAAAGCAAATCCAGCACGTTCAACCATTATGGTTTTATGGGCAAAGAGAAAAAAGTTTCATTTCCGTTTCAATGTTTGTCGATTGATTTAATGGGGCCCTTTCCGCGCTCGAAATTGGGGAATACTTACCTTTTAGTTGTTACTGACTGGTTTACAAAATTCACTTTATTGCATCCCATGCGCAGCGCTTCAACAAAACAAATTTGTAATTACCTGGAAAATTTTGTATTTTTGGTATATGGGGTACCTCAAATTTGTATGATAGATAATGGCCCCAATTTAAAAGTAATTTATTTTCCAATCTCATGACAAATTATAAAATACCTTCGGTTTGGTTTAACGCCAGCTACCATCCTCAAGTTAATTATGTAGAACGCGTTAACAAGGTAATTGGAGCTGCCATTCGCAGTTACATTCAAGATTCTCATAAGAATTGGGACGATAATATTCACAAAATTGCCCATGCGCTTCGTAATGCTGTTCATGAATCCACAAAATATTCCCCAACATTTTTAGCTTTTGGACGCACGGTTCCTCTGTCCGGGGAATTCTATAATAAATTAAAGGATTTAAATCCAGAGGATCTAGCAATTGATACTCGAGAACAATTGGTTCAAGACCTTAATGAATTATCGCCCATCTTTAAAGAAGTTCAGAAGAACATACATTTGGCGTATGAACGTAATACGCACTCGTACAATTTAAGGCGCAGACCATTAAATTTCAAAGTAGGGGATTTAGTGTGGAAGCGCAATTTTATATTATCAGATGCTTCTAAACATTTCAATAAAAAATTAGCCCCGAAGTTCCTAGAAGCAAAGGTGATGGAAGTTTTAGGTTCTACCACTTATAGACTATCTTCCATGGATGGAAAACCGCTAGGGGTGTTCCACGTCCAAGACCTAAAACCTCACTAATATTTTATTTTTCCAATTTTTATTTTTCCTTCCGCCAATTTTCTGAAAAGACTCAGTTGTCTTAAACATAATTGCGGTTGGATGTGTTAATTTCTACATTTTTTTTTTTTTCAATTTTCTTGAAATTCCTAAGAGCAATTTCAATTTTTCGAGGGGGGCTGTGTAACATACTGTTTTAATAAGCTCTAATAGTTCTAGTATTCCTAAAATAGTTAGTTTCTAGTTTAATTTTAGCATGCTAATTATTAGAATTGTAGCGGCTGCAGGATCACCCAAGTAGCTTCTCAGCGAAGTTCCCAGAAAGATCTAATCCAAGAGTTAATCAATTTTTCTAAAGGCACTTACTTTAAGGGCACTAAACATGTCAAATTAGTCCATATCTATGATTAGATGTCAATCATGCTTTAGGATCCTATTTATGTCAGGGTGGTCTGAAGCAATTTTTCAATTAGCTGAGCACTCAACTAAAATCAATTCTGAGAGCTACGGTTGTGGTTATCTTAGGCATTGACAGTTTTAATTAAAATTAAAGATTTACGACCGGCGCATCCTAAGCCGAGTAAGAGCGTCAAGAAAGGGGTTATTTTCAATTAACCAAAATGTATATAAGGAGGCCAGCCGGTGGGAATCGGGGTTGTTTATTTCAGACGCGTTAGAGGTTAAAGCTAACGGTTACTAGTGATGTGTTTATTTCTCTGCAGTCAAGTGCGGGCCGTTATGTTTTAAGTTATTTATTTCTCTGAGTAAGTAATTAGTATATGTGATATTACTATGAACTCAAGGCTGTGTTATGCAGCATAAGTCAGTTATTTGTTTAAAACAGTATTTGTCGACTTCCATAAAATACAATTCCGGGTGAATGCCCAGTTCAAGTAAATTGATCCGTTTTATTATTGCTTTGGAGACCGCATCGTTTTAGAAGGGTCTTCTATTATATTGTGTTTCGACGATGTCAGAGGTCGTTAATCACTAATCCACGAGACTACCTGAGAATGCAAAGCTCAGGCCCGAAGTCAAGTTACGGTACTATTTGACCGTTGAGAAGGTCGTATTTTTCATGGTGTAGATGACCCCGTGGTTAAAAGGGTCGTCGCACTATGCAAGTTAATTAGAATAGGGTAGCATTAATAAATTTTTGTTATTGGGGTGTGTACACCTAGAACTGTATCTATTCAAAATATGTTTGTTAGTTAAGTTTAGTTAAGTTGTGTTTGTGCTAGCCGGAGACTATAAGTGACTTATTTTCTGTTCTGCCATTTTGGTTCATCGCCCACGAACAAAGTGCGACGAGAGCTATTACCGCGATTGGTCCATGGGCCGTTTAATTCCCATGGTGGCGCCCTTTTGTACATAAGGTTATTTACTTTATATTTTGTTATGCATATGTAATTAGTTGAAGTTTTAGTTAGTAGCTCGTTCAATAAAACAATCGAATTTTCGTCTCAGTGTGTTTGTTTAATGAACCCCCCCTTCACCGACTGCTGCAGCTTGCGAGGCAACGTCCCGAAACGTGAGGGTACGATGGTGTTAGAGGTCCTGTTATTTATTATTTATTGTTAATTGGATACCCTCATGCGGTAGGTAAATATTAAAATTACACTGGCGCATTAACGTGGTTAAAATTGTAATTATGGTAAACAACACACGGACGAATTTTTAGATTGTTTTGTTTTTATTTAGTGTTAGGCAGAATTACAGTTTAATATTAGTGATTTAGGAACAAGTTTCGTTATTGTTGGCTTTTACCTTTTATTTAGTCATGTATGTGGTAGAAGCTTTAAGAAGCGATGAGCTTAGTTATGAACTTTTAATTAGGAACGTTGAACCAACAAAGTTAAGTGTGTTAGAAAAGCGAAAATTATTGCGTAGAAAACTCATTGTTGAGAAAGTCGACAGTAATGTTTTTCTAAGTATGAGAAAATTGAAATCGTTCAAAAGGACGAAATTGAATTATTAAAACTTAAGATTTTGAATTAGAAAACTGTTTAAATTCTTTTACCATTCTTCCTAAAAGGACAGAATATATTAAACTTAACACGAGATTAATGCATGTAACACAGAGACTAAATTATGTCAATTTCGATATTGAATTTTTAGAAGTACACAAAGAACTGCATTCCAAATGCATTAGAGCTTTTGAGATTTTAGAACAGGTAAACGGGAAAATGAGATTAACGATAACCCTCTTTATTGTTCGGCTAGCGGTAATAAAAATCCTACAATAACACCAACAGCAGAGGGTTCATGCCCTGAAGCATCAGCGGTTTCTTCCATTAATACCCCATCGGTCTCGATTTCTAGTAATGATTTAGGTACGCTAATTAAGTCCTTGAATAAAACAACGACATCAGTCCCGATCCACAAGTGGGGATTACAATTTTCGGGTGAATCTGATTCTATATCGGTTTTAGATTTTATTCAACGCGTCAAAGAACTGCAAGTTGCAAGAAAAGTTTCGTCAGATGACCTTTTCGAAGGGGCTATTGATCTTTTCACCAGTTCAGCACTGGATTGGTATAGAGCAACGCGGTGTACAGTAAATTCATGGGAACAATTAATTTTAAATTGAAACAAGATTTTCTTTCAGCCGATTATGCAGAGAATCTTTTAATGTTAATTAAATCCAGACGACAAGGCGCCGATGAATCACCTACCATTTATATTTCAAAGATGGTAAATTTATTTTCTCAATTAGAAAAGTCCATTTCAATCAGGGAACAAATAAAAATTATTAAAAGAAATTTACAGACTTTTTATGCCACGCAACTGGCGTTAATTGAAGTGACTGACATTTCCCATTTGATTTCTCGTTGTAAGCTTTTAGAAGACATTAAGCCTACACATTTTATTAAACAGGAACATTCGGATTCTGCCAACGTACCAGTTATCTTAGAACGTCAAGTTCGACAGAGTTCATTTTCTGATAATAATTTACCACGGTCCGGCGTTTCGAATTATTTTAAAAACACAGCAAAATTTTCGACTATTTGTTTCAACTGTAAAGACGAGGTCACTCGTTTCATACTTGTCCGGAGAAACGCGGAATATTTTGTTATTCTTGTGGGCAGTTGGAAGTTACGTCCACAAATTGTCCAAACTGCTCAAATAATTCAAAAACTAAGGACAGGAAAGCGCGTAGTCAGCCGTTGCTTTTCTTCGTTTAATAATATTGCTGCTGACAAAAGACGTGGTCGGATTGGTTAGTAAAAGTTAAGAATTTTGTAAATCATCTAAGGTTTTCAAATTTTTATAAAGTAAAAGATGATACAAGACCTTATATTAATATCGAGATATTTAAGGAAACTTATACTGCACTGTTGGATTCCGGCGCGAATACCTCTATTTTAGGCAGACATGGTTTGTGTTTATTGGATAAATATAAGTTAGAATTAATTAAAAATGTAAAACGTCTATATTAACAACCGCGGATGGCACTGCACAATCAATTTTAGGTTCAATTAATTTGCCCTTGACTATAAACGGGGTTACTCGGTCTTTAAATGTTTTAGTTTCCGACTCAATAGAGTGTACCCTAACGTTAGGGATTGATTTTTGTCAATTATTTGAATTGAAAGTAGATTTTCAAAAATGAATTTTATGCTCATTCTGCGGAAACGAATAAATTAAATTTCATTAAAGTCATGGCCGATTTAAATGAAGACCACAAATTTGAATTAAACAAGGTTATTTCTTTATTTCAATCCCTGGATCGTCCTACCTTAGGCCGAACCACTAAAATTTCACATCATATTACAACGGAAGACGTTGAACCAATTAAACAAAGGTATTACCCATTATCACCGGCGATGCTGGAACATGCTAATAAAGAAATTGATGCAATGCTTGAACAAGGCATTATTAGCCCAAGCAATAGCCCGTGGAACTCCCCATGCTATTAGTAAAGAAAAAGCAAAAGGTGAATTTCGTGTATGTTTTGACGCTAAACGATTAAATTCAATTACAAAAAGACGCGTATCCCATTCCGTTTGTAAATGACATTCTTGATAGATTACGCAATGCGAAATATCTCAGTTCAATCGATTTAAAAAGCTTTCTGGCAATTGCCCTTGAGTGACGAAAGCAAGGAAAAACAGCCTTTACTGTCCCAAGGCGCGGATTATTTCAATATAATGTAATGCCGATGGGTTTGGCCAATGCTCCAGGCACATTACAGAGGCTCATGGACTCTATTTTTGATTTTCATTATCCCAATCAGTATTTGTTTATTTAGATGATATAATTATTATTTCAAGCACATTTAAGGAGCATATTAGAATTTTGAACGAAGTGTATGAGAAGTTGAAAGGCGCTAATTTAACAATTAACAGTTCAAAATGTGAGTTTTGTAAACCAGAGTTACAATATCTGGGATATATTGTGAATAAAGATGGTCTCCGAACTGACCCAGCAAAAATTGACGCAATTGTAAATTTTCCTCAACCCAAGACAGCCACTGAAATAAAACGTTTCACCGGTATGTGTTCTTGGTATAGGCGTTTTGTTTTGGATTTTGCCACAATTATAGCACCTATTAATGATTTACTAAAGAGAAAGAGAAAATCGCAAGCGATTAAATGGACGGACGAGGCTCTTATTTCGTTTGAAAAAATTAAAGATGTTCTTACAAAGGCTCCTATTTTAAGGAGTCCTGACTTTTCGAAAGTTTTTTCTTTACAATGTGACGCCTCAAATTACGGCGTAGGTTGTGTTTTAACTCAGGAGAAGGAGACGAAGAACATGTAATTGCTTATGCTTCTCGCAGTTTAAATTCAGCAGAGAAAAATTATTCAGTCACAGAACGGGAACTTTTGGCGGTGTGTTTTGCTATTCAAAATTCCGACCATATATTGAAGGAACTCATTTTAAGGTCATTACGGACCATCATTCTTTAATTTGGCTCCACAACTTAAAAGATCCTGCGGGACGTTTAGCTAGATGGAGTGTGAAACTCCAACAATTTGATTTCGAAGTTATCCACAGGAAGGGTAAATTTAATGTGGTACCAGATACATTATCCCGAGCTCCTAGTGGAGCCTATGCTATTAATTCTTTAAATTTTTCTTTACACGAGGTCGAGGATTGGTACAAAAACATGTTAAATAATATTAAGGAAAAGCCAGATCTATATCCCGATTGGAGAGTAGAAGATGATAAAATGTATAAGTTTATTCCGAATAATTTGAATATCAAAGCCAATTTAATTGAGTGGAAGTTAGTAGTGCCGAAATCATGCCGTGCACAAATTTTAAAAGAATGCCATGATGATCCAGTTTCGGCCCATTTGGGTGTATTTAAAACATATACAAAAATCAAAGAGCTCTATTACTGGCCTAAAATGCGGTCATATATTTCTAAATACATTAGTAAATGTGTTACGTGCTGCCAAAGCAAATCCAGCACGTTCAACCATTATGGTTTTATGGGCAAAGAGAAAAAAGTTTCATTTCCGTTTCAATGTTTGTCGATTGATTTAATGGGGCCCTTTCCGCGCTCGAAATTGGGGAATACTTACCTTTTAGTTGTTACTGACTGGTTTACAAAATTCACTTTATTGCATCCCATGCGCAGCGCTTCAACAAAACAAATTTGTAATTACCTGGAAAATTTTGTATTTTTGGTATATGGGTACCTCAAATTTGTATGATAGATAATGGCCCCAATTTAAAAGTAATTTATTTTCCAATCTCATGACAAATTATAAAATACCTTCGGTTTGGTTTAACGCCAGCTACCATCCTCAAGTTAATTATGTAGAACGCGTTAACAAGGTAATTGGAGCTGCCATTCGCAGTTACATTCAAGATTCTCATAAGAATTGGGACGATAATATTCACAAAATTGCCCATGCGCTTCGTAATGCTGTTCATGAATCCACAAAATATTCCCCAACATTTTTAGCTTTTGGACGCACGGTTCCTCTGTCCGGGGAATTCTATAATAAATTAAAGGATTTAAATCCAGAGGATCTAGCAATTGATACTCGAGAACAATTGGTTCAAGACCTTAATGAATTATCGCCCATCTTTAAAGAAGTTCAGAAGAACATACATTTGGCGTATGAACGTAATACGCACTCGTACAATTTAAGGCGCAGACCATTAAATTTCAAAGTAGGGGATTTAGTGTGGAAGCGCAATTTTATATTATCAGATGCTTCTAAACATTTCAATAAAAATTAGCCCCGAAGTTCCTAGAAGCAAAGGTGATGGAAGTTTAGGTTCTACCACTTATAGACTATCTTCCATGGACGGAAAACCGCTAGGGTGTTCCACGTCCAAGACCTAAAACCTCACTAATATTTTATTTTTCCAATTTTTATTTTTCCTTCCGCCAATTTTCTGAAAAGACTCAGTTGTCTTAAACATAATTGCGGTTGGATGTGTTAATTTCTACATTTTTTTTTTTTTCAATTTTCTTGAAATTCCTAAGAGCAATTTCAATTTTTCGAGGGGGGCTGTGTAACATACTGTTTTAATAAGCTCTAATAGTTCTAGTATTCCTAAAAATAGTTAGTTTCTAGTTTAATTTTAGCATGCTAATTATTAGAATTGTAGCGGCTGCAGGATCACCCAAGTAGCTTCTCAGCGAAGTTCCCAGAAAGATCTAATCCAAGAGTTAATCAATTTTTCTAAAGGCATTTACTTTAAGGGCACTAAACATGTCAAATTAGTCCATATCTATGATTAGATGTCAATCATGCTTTAGGATCCTATTTATGTCAGGGTGGTCTGAAGCAATTTTTCAATTAGCTGAGCACTCAACTAAAATCAATTCTGAGAGCTACGGTTGTGGTTATCTTAGGCATTGACAGTTTTAATTAAAATTAAAGATTTACGACCGGCGCATCCTAAGCCGAGTAAGAGCGTCAAGAAAGGGGTTATTTTCAATTAACCAAAATGTATATAAGGAGGCCAGCCGGTGGGAATCGGGGTTGTTTATTTCCAGACGCGTTAGAGGTTAAAGCTAACGGTTACTAGTGATGTGTTTATTTCTCTGCAGTCAAGTGCGGGCCGTTATGTTTTAAGTTATTTATTTCTCTGAGTAAGTAATTAGTATATGTGATATTACTATGAACTCAAGGCTGTGTTATGCAGCATAAGTCAGTTATTTGTTTAAAAACAGTATTTGTCGACTTCCATAAAATACAATTCCGGGTGAATGCCCAGTTCAAGTAAATTGATCCGTTTTATTATTGCTTTGGAGACCGCATCGTTTTAGAAGGGTCTTCTATTATATTGTGTTTCGACGATGTCAGAGGTCGTTAATCACTAATCCACGAGACTACCTGAGAATGCAAAGCTCAGGCCCGAAGTCAAGTTACGGTACTATTTGACCGTTGAGAAGGTCGTATTTTTCATGGTGTAGATGACCCCGTGGTTAAAAGGGTCGTCGCACTATGCAAGTTAATTAGAATAGGGTAGCATTAATAAATTTTTGTTATTGGGGTGTGTACACCTAGAACTGTATCTATTCAAAATATGTTTGTTAGTTAAGTTTAGTTAAGTTGTGTTTGTGCTAGCCGGAGACTTTAAGTGACTTATTTTCTGTTCTGCCATTTTGGTTCATCGCCCACGAACAAAGTGCGACGAGAGCTATTACCGCGATTGGTCCATGGGCCGTTTAATTCCCATGGTGGCGCCCTTTTGTACATAAGGTTATTTACTTTATATTTTGTTATGCATATGTAATTAGTTGAAGTTTTAGTTAGTAGCTCGTTCAATAAAACAATCGAATTTTCGTCTCAGTGTGTTTGTTTAATGAACCCCCCCCCCTTCACCGACTGCTGCAGCTTGCGAGGCAACGTCCCGAAACGTGAGGGTACGATGGTGTTAGAGGTCCTGTTATTTATTATTTATTGTTAATTGGATACCCTCATGCGGTAGGTAAATATTAAAATTACAAGTTTAATCCGCCATATGCTCCTAATTTTGGGGGTATGTGGGAAGCATCGGTAAAATCTGCAAAATCTCTATTGCTACGCACTCTTGGCAAACAACCTCTTACTTTTGAAGAGTTGTCTACTGTTTTCACTCGCATAGAGGCCGTATTGAATAGCCGACCTTTGTGTTTCTTTTCCTTGGACACTAAAGACCACCCTGATTATTTGACTCCTGGTCATTTCCTTATTGGAGGCCCTATATTAAGTATGCCAGAGATAACTCTGCCAGAAAATATAAACTTGCATTCGCGCTGGCTACGACTGCGCCAAATTACCCAGTCGTTCTGGCGGCGATGGTCCAATGAATATTTGCTCACTTTATCTCAACGACCCAAATGGAATCGTTCCTCCGATGTACCCAAAGTGGGTCAAGTTGTTTTTCTTCCCGGCATTAAAACTTCTCCTCTATCGTGGCCGTTAGGACGAATCGAGAAATTATTTCCCGGTAGCGATGGTGTTGTTCGCGTGGTGTCGGTAAAAACCATCCACGGTTCCCTCACTCGGCCGGTAAATAAAATAATACCCCTTCCTTTAGAAAACTAATTTTTTTTCTTGTTTCTTTCTCAAACTTAGATTTAGTTTTTTTTT
The DNA here is from genome assembly GCA_036346225.1 of Platerodrilus igneus. Taxonomy (NCBI): domain Eukaryota; kingdom Metazoa; phylum Arthropoda; class Insecta; order Coleoptera; family Lycidae; genus Platerodrilus; species Platerodrilus igneus. The sequence continues at coordinate 14,855,775 of JARFIW010000791.1, forward strand.
TTAAAAAAAATCGCGTTTTATTTTGCTTTTTTTTCTATCCCGAGCATCGGCGGGTAAACCGTAGTCCACTACTGGGAGGAAATGCCCAGTTGTAATACAATTTTCTTTTCAAGTTTCTAATATATCTCTTTTCAAAAAATGTTCATTTTTGGTGGGCGGTTATGTTCGCGCCATTTCGCTTTCCCAACGTGGTATTCTTTATCAAGCCAGGCGAGATAAGGAATACCATAATTTAATAGAGTCGATTAACAACCATCCGCGAACGCGAACGTGTTCATTCAATTTCTAAATATTACTCTCTAATCTCTTTCCTAAAACAACCCTTTCCTGACTCCGTTCCTATTTACCTCTGGCCAGAAACAGTACTGAAAAGTGACGCGTTAGTGCTCCAGATGTCTGTGCTTCGGTAAGTGCTTTAAGTATTTATGTGACTTGTATTCCAATTCTATGTTTATTTCCTTCTAATCTATACAGTCCACTGTCTACCTTACAAACCCTGGTTTACTGCCTACTGCACTCCAGGCAATTTCTAATTGTGCCCTTGACGTTCCAAGAGGCTTGTACACCTCATTATTCAAGAAATACCTCATGGTTTTCAACTTGTTTCATACACACGGCGAGTGAGCATCAAACGTTTATTTTGATAAGATTTAGTCCGTTTGAACTGTCTTTGCAAGTAATTTTCTATATCCGCTCACTTTCACATCATCTTCGAGTCAAGCTGCTTGGAAAGTCGTTGATAATAAGATTTATGATCAAAAATTTAAATGCTCTGGTCGATTTTTACTACAGCGCAAACCCAAAGTAGGGTCAACAACCATAAGCACTCTATAATGCCAACAATAATCGGCTACAACCAGACAATCGGCAGTGAAATAGGTCAATTGCTAGTCCACACGTACCCTATATCCTACTATCATTTTTGAGCATTTTCGAGTATATTCATCACGTACTACAGTTTGGGGCCTTCGCCTTTTGATACCTAATTAGAACCTGTGCCTAACTAGCAGTCAGTGGTTAAAGGTAAGCTATTTTTTCTGAATCCCAAAAGGATCTATTACTTGTTTTTGCAATACCTTTTTTCACCACGGCTATGTTTCGAGCGGCCAGTCTGTAAGACCCGGTAACCCACTGTCACAAATAATAATCTTACGTTAACTATTTAATTTTGTACTTAGAGTATACCTTTTCTTAAAAGGAATATTTCCGCTAAAACTAGTATGTTTGTAATTTTCAATAATAATAATTGTAAAATAATTTGAATAGCACTTTTGCTTAAGTCTGTACGTGATTATCAGATCTGATGCTTATATAAATCATAAGATTCATAATGCTGTTTGACTAATAATTCTTTTGTACCACTAAATTGTATGTAGTTATTTAATTTTTTTATCAGAAAAATGTTTATTGTTATATAATAGATACCTTTTGATTTTAATGTGTTTTATTTTCTAAAAGAGTAAATTAAAAACTTTAAACGATCCACTCAAATAGGGTTTTGATATCTACCCTAAAATTTTATCTATTTTGCTAGATACAGTGGCGTCCAACTTCACTTTATTTAACTTTCCGTTTCACGAAGAATATTCCAATCCTGTTTTTTACTTGGTCTCTAATGTTATAATAGCCAAGCCAGCCGCCGGCGCAGCAGGTTTTTGTATTCTACCTCGCAAGCATAAAAAGTTCAAGTCCCTTTAAATTCCAAATTGTTGTTCTATCATCTCTCTAAGGGTAAGATTACACAACGTTTTATTTAAAAAATCAATACTGTTATATTAATTTCCAATACCTCGGGGCACGAAATGAGTAATCATTTACGTACACCATCTAAATAAATACTCCCTGTATGTTTGTTGTGGTTTGTTTTGTATTTTTCTTGACCTTCTTTGGGAATTAAACCAATCATAATTGTTAAAATCGTCTTTATTTACGTTTCGATCCATGATCTAGGACCTTTGTCAAAATAATAAAAATTTCAAGTTTGACATTTATGACATAAGTTGAACGTGACTTTGATTTATTAATGTTTGATGTATTTGGTTTGAATACAAATGATGAAGATTATACAGTTTAGAAGAATGAGTGCCTTCAATTTGCTTTGCGCCCTGGGAGCGACTTTGGGGTAGCCAATACGCTTAACGTGAAATTAGCTGATTAATTTTTATATAGTTAAATTTTATATAAATTCAATAACTTGAGGATTAAAAACAATTTTTTGATGTTTCTATTTTAACGGTTGAGAGAATGGTTATTAAAGAAGTGTGCGAATACGTTACCGTAAGGCTTGAACAGCCGTATCATTACATTTATCTTGAGGAGGAAAACTCATTATGATTTAGGTTACCTATTTGATAGGCTTTAAAATGATTCTGAGGCGACCCTATGGTGGGTTTACACTTGTCAGATACCAGTGATATTATACGAATATTTTGTTGTTCTGCGGCGATCCTAAGGCGGGCTTACACTTGTCAGATACCAATGCTGTTCAACGAAGATTGTATATGGTTTTGAGGTAACCCTATGGTGGATTTACATTTGTCAGATGCCAATGTTGTTTTAAGGGAGCTGTTAATATGCTTATTGTTATGTAATTAGTTATTGTATGTATAAATAGAAATCATGTATGTAGGCTGTATTTCATGTTAATATCGCAAGGAAAACCCAGGAAAAAATTGCAATGCTACCTAGATATTGGGTATATTTGATTTTCATTTGTTATTACTTTTAATAATTCAATCTATTGTTTACTGAAAGTCACGGATTCGTTTGCTACGCAGTTACTTTTATGTAGGATTATATAAGCAGCTTCTTTGATTTTGCGTTATTGGTGGTTTTCTTCTTTGTCAATAATTTTTGCGTCCTCCCAATTTATTTTATTACTGAAGTCCCATGCACGTTCACAAATCATGGATTTCCAAATTTTGTATTTTTTGTATATGATTTATGTCCTTTTATTCGAACATCAAATGGTCTGGAACTTTCCCCTATATAAAACCTGTTACATTCGCACGTTTTTTGTAGATGCAGGTTTTTGAACTTTGTATTGCGTTTTTGGGTTTTGTTTTTGTATTGTTGGTGCTAAATACTGTTTTGATTTTGAATTTGTTTCCTATTTTTTAGGTTTTTTCTGAGAATCCTTTTATGTAAGGCATTGAGGGCATTTTTTGATGCGTATCGTTGTTTATGTTGCTTCTTTTTATTTTTTGAGTCTTTATTCATTTCTTTCTCTATTATTTTTTTAGGATACTTGTTTTTATTAATGTACCATTGATTAAGTCTTTCTCTTTTTTTAAAATTTCTTCAATTGATGATATTAATTTTGCTCTATCCTACATGGTTTTGATAATTCCTCGTTTAACACAGTGTGGGTAATTTGAATCGAATTTTAAGTATCTGTTTGTGTTTGTTGGTTTTCTGTATACCGATGTATTACTTGTTGTGTCGTTTTTGCTAACTAACATATCTAAAAATGGAAATTTTCCATGTTGCTCTAATTCATATGTGAATTTAGTAGTTGGTTCTATATTGTTATTTAAATCTACAAAGATTTTAATTAGGTCTGTATTATAAGGCCAAATAGCATAAACATCATCTACGTATCTCCACCAGATTAATTTTTGTGTGAATATTACATCTTTTACGAATTTTTCCATGAATATATTATAAAGATTTAGCGATTGTGCACTTCCAATCGCCATTCCGAAGATCTGTTTGTGGAATTGGCCATTTATTTGAAAATATGTGGTATTCGCACTTACATCAAGTAATTCCATGTTCGATGATATACTTTGTTTTGTTCTTTCTTTAAGGTTTTCATATTTGTGTACTTTGCTTTTTAAAATATTAAGCGTTTTGTTTAGAGGGACATTTGTGAAGAGATTTACTACATCGAAACTTACTATTGTGTGTGTATTTTCAATTTTGATGTTTGATAATTTTTCTAAATCATAATGAGTTTTTCGCAAGATAAATATAAAAAAACGGCCTTTCGGTAACGTATTCGCTCACTTCTTTAATAACCATCCTTTCAACCGTATAAATAAAAACATGTTAAAAAATGTTTTCCAGTCCTCAAGTTATTGAATTTATATGAAATTTAACTATTTAAAAATTTATCAGCTGATTTCACGTTAAGCGTTTTGACTACCTCAAAGTCGTTCCCAGGGTGCAACACAAATTCAAGGCACTCATTCTTCTAAATTTTAAAATTTTCTCTAATGTATTCAGACCAAATACATCAAACATTAATAAATCAAAATCACCTTCAATTTATGCCATAAATGTCAAACTTAAAATTTTTGTTACATTGACAACGACCATAGGTCATAGATCGAAACGTAAATAAAGACGATTTAACAACTATAAGTAGTTTAATTCCCAAAAGAAAAATACATCGAAATAAAGTTAAATTTGCAACACTGGCCTAACAATGTGGAGCTGAAAAAATAAATCTGCCACAAATTAAATACCCCTTTGCTTGTAAAAACGCATCAATACCGTGGAGACCTTTTAACTTCATACAATATAGGTTAATTAAACGAAAATTTTATAGTTCAGATGCTGATTCGCCAATAACAACTGATAGCATTCATGAAGAAAGTGATTTTTTGCATTCTGTAGACGACCTTATAACATCAGACACAATCAGCAATTGAATAAGAAATAACTTAATTGAGAGTAAAATTTTACATTAACAATAATTGATACTTTGGATAGAAAATATAATGAAAAAGCAGAAGCTATAAAGTTTTTTAAACAAATTGGTGCGTTATATTGCCGCAGGGTAGGAAAAAAATTCAGAAAGTATTGTCAATACATTTAAATATAGGGAGTACGCAAAAGATACACTTAATGGATCAGATTGGTTATAAAAAATCTTAAAAGTTCTTTTGAGATTCATATCGAAATGGTCAATGATCGAAAAATACTTTCAAAAATATCACCGTCCTTCATCGTGTAACTGCAAAAACGAAACGGAAAGTTTTCTAAACTCGTAATTGGACAGTATCCTTTGTTACGGTAAACCGGGTCAGGAAAAACCAAAGAAAACTCAATTAAAGTAAAGACGCGCACGAAATTACGGAGCCAAAGGAAGAGATGCCGGGCTAACATCAATCGCAGATTGGACGTGGGAAATTAATCTAAAACAAAGAAGAAAAAAACGAGTCGTCCCTCTGAAATAAAAATTAGTTGACTAATACAAACAAAGACAGAACATTAGTCTGTCAAAAAAAAATAAGAATATATATATATATATATATATATATATATATATATAAATAATAAAGAAAACACCTTTCTGGTATAAGCAATTTCTTTTCTGTATTATAATTTCAAAATATGGTTCCAAGATTAAACTGAATAGTGTTCGTATGCAGCACACAACACGTAACCGTATACTTAACACATACAACAAGCATATCACTTAATAGTAAATGAGAACCTAGATGAATGATTGTAAATCAGTACTAATAATTAAATATCCTACACTTTTAGGTAGTATAAGTCGCGTGACAAGAAGCACACGATCTCCGGCCGGTATCCGACCACATACATTTTAGTTATTTAAAACCTGCGTTGTTAAATTATATCAGGCTGAAAGCTAGATGATAAAACGCATCAACACCGCTGGAGTGTTTTTAACACTAATGAGTATTAGTAATGTTGGTTAGTAACAATATACAACGTGACAGCCGTAGAAAGTTTAGGAAGTCACGGGATTAGTAAAGTGTGAGATTTTCAAAAACTCACGGTTCCCTTCGCAAGGATTAAATAGCCAGTAGCAATACACAGTAACCAAAAAATTTTAGCTAAGCGAAACCGGATAAGTCGGCGTCACCAAATATGTTTCTTAGTCAGCAGTCCAGGTTGCAAACCCAGTGTACGAGAAGTGAGTCATCTCACGTAGCGTCGAGGAGCGAGAATGTAGGCAGAAAACCAACCAACTAATCTAGAAAATGTATCCTAAAACGAGCTAAAAGCAGATTTTAGATTAGTGCTACCTCCAACCGTTAACGAATACGTACCCGATACACACAACAGAAAGTAATTTGAAGGGAGGATGCATGTAACCAGCTCGTATAATTTCTTGTACAATCCCCACGGTAATTGTACAAAGGACAGAATCAGTACTTCAACGAAAACCGTTAATATTAGAAAACAGAATGAATAACTCATAAATAAAATCCAATGAAACAAGTGTTGATAGCTTATCTGTGCAACAAATGTTCTAGGAAAGTACTCGCGAAACTCGTATCAAATTGATAGTATAACCCAGTATGAATAAGGACCGCTTAGAATAAATGATTTAAATGCATCTAACGATAATTAGGAGACCGAAGATTAATGTTCAAATACTACGCTCGCCAGAACAAAATATGAACTAAGGCAATGATTCTATTCGGAATATAGACGAGATAATAATTAATGGTTTATCTTAGTCAAGTAAATTATAAAAGCAAAACTGGAACGTAACACTTTTTTATAATGTTATGCTAAAACTAGGACTTTTCTAAAAATAGAAACTTTAAACGAAACCAATGCTTTAAACAAAAATTTGAATTCACTCAAATTAAAAGAATTTTTTATAGTTCAGCTCATGCTCTGATCCACCCCTCCTTAGTGCGGCCATCATATCTAAATAGGTCCGTAAAATCTGTGTAACGCGCGACCCCGTTCGTCAAGAGATTGCTAGGAATATATGCACAACTGATTGTACGCCAACCCGTATCTATTGTCAAGCAGATCAAGTCCATTTCATTACAGTGCATGAAATTTCGAAGCTACACTAGTACAGCATTCCCCCATCTGCTTCAACCTACGCGACATCATTACGCCTTTCCAGCACCGCTATCCTCACTATCCTCACTCGACTACGCCACCAATCCATTTTTAGGATAGGGCCCTATCATATCAGTGAATAGAACTGAACGACATTTTGTGGGTGGACCGACGCAGTGAATTATTGAGTACGCTACCTTACACTGATAATGATACTTTATCATTGTAGCCTGTTAATTAATCTTTTTAATTTCTGCGTGTTAACTTGCTACGTGTCGAATTGACGTTAGGTTACTTAATTATTTTTATTCTAAGAAATATGAAATGACGTAACAGCTAATTAGTGCATCGGCTAGCCTTCAGTGATACGAGGATTGTTGCAGAAAACCAAAATATACAGCCCTTAGGAGTATACAGACACTTCTATCAACTACCCGTACCCATACTTTAGAAGGTTGTGACATGTTCACTTTCCAGAACCCCTATAATTGAATACTTTTGATTCAGTCATTTTTAGTTTCAAAAATATTCGTTTTGATAAAATATTTAATGTTATATAAGTATAAAATACCTGGTATATTTTTGTTCCTCATAAACAAAGCTTCGCTTTCGTAAAACCTTTAATTTACAATTAATTTTGTTTAAGTTCAAATAAGATTACCCCAGAAATCGTACAGTTTCGATAAAAGGTCACGCCTGATGTTGTTTGTTTTGCTATGCTACACACATCTCCAACTTTCTAGAACTAGTCAGTCACTTCTTATCTGTCGTAAAACGAGAATGTCTTTCCTGACTTCCAGGGCAGGCGATTGCAGAATCGCATTGTGTTTGCGACCTCCTAAGTTGTAGAAAGATCTGGGGTGATGTTAATCAATACGAAGTTAAATGAAGTTATTTTAAGTTATATCCAATTATACCAAATTAATTTAAACTATAAAATTTTATACTCTTTGCGGTTAATAACGTAATAAATTTTTACAAGTACAAGACACATATATAACATGCTCCAACTGTAAGTGATGGTTTGCAATACAAAAATTTTTTCGATGGCACTTATGCGAGGGCGTAACTTGGTGGTGATTTGAATAAAAATATTACTACTTCATATCTTTTGAAATGGTCATCAATGTCATTGGTTAGCACCGGTCTGAACACCCGTTCTACCCTTTTCGTAAAATCCGAGATTGATGCTGAGCCCCTAATGGGATACGGCTGTTATTTGTTTGTACGTACTTCAAGGTTTGCCACATTTTATGACGTAGAAATACATATGGTGGGTGTTGATAATAAAAATCTCTTTTGCTGTCCAAGTCCAACGATTTTACTTTTGAAGGTCATTAGAGTATAAAATTTTCGTTTTTAAATAAGACTAATTTAATCAAAGATTCAACGTATTAGACTAGAGAGTTGAATTTCCTCTAATGTATTCAGACCAAATACATCAAACATTAATAAATCAAAATCACCTTCAATTTATGCCATAAATGTCAAACTTAAAATTTTTGTTACATTGACAACGCCCCTAGGTCATAGATCGAAACGTAATTAAAGACGATTTAACAACTATAAGTAGTTTAATTCCCAAAAGAAAAATACATCTAAATAAAGTTAAATTTGCAACACTGGCCTAACAATGTGGAGCTGAAAAAATAAATCTGCCACAAATTAAAGACCCCTTTGCTTGTAAAAACGCATCAATACCGTGGAGACCTTTTAACTTCATACAATATAGGTTAATTAAACGAAAATTTTATAGTTCAGATGCTGATTCGCCAATAACAACTGATAACATTCATGAAGAAAGTGATTTTTTGCATTCTGTAGACGACCTTATAACATCAGACACAATCAGGAATTGAATAAGAAATAACTTAATTAAGAGTAAAATTTTACATTAACAATAATTGATACTTTGGATAGAAAAAATAATGAAAAAGCAGAAGCTATAAAGTTTTTTAAACAAATTGGTGCGTTATATTGCCGCAGGGTAGGAAAAAAATTCAGAAAGTATTGTCAATACATTTAAATATAGGGAGTACGCAAAAGATACACTTAATGGATCAGATTGGTTATAAAGAATCTTAAAAGTTCTTTTGAGATTCATATCAGAATAGTCAATGATCGAAAAATACTTTCAAAAATATCACCGTTCTTCATCGTGTAACTGCAAAAACGAAACGGAAAAGTTTTCTAAACTCGTAATTGGACAATATCCTTTGTTACGGTAAACCGGGTCAGGAAAAACCAAAGAAAACCCAAGTAAAGTAAAGACGCGCACGAAATTACGTAGCCAAAGCAAGAGATGCCGGGCTAACATCAATCGCAGATTGGACGTGGGAAAGTCGTTCCTCTGAAATAAAAATTAGTTGACTAATACAAACAAAGACAGAACATTAGTCTGTCAAAAAAAAATAAGAATACATATATATATATATATATATATATATATATATATATATATATCGATATAAATAATAAAGAAAACACCTTTCTGGTATAAGCAATTTCTTTTCTGTATTATAATTTCAAAATATGGTTCCAAGATTAAACTGAATAGTGTTCGTATGCAGCACACAACACGTAACTGTATACTTAACTCATACAACAAACATATCACTTAATAGTAAATGAGAACCTAGATGAATGATTGTAAATCAGTACTTATAATTAAATATCCTACACTTTTAGGTAGTATAAGTCGCGTGACAAGAAACACACGATCTCCGTCCGGTATCCGACCACATACATTTTAGTTATTTAAAACCTGCGTTGTTAATTTATATCAGGCTGAAGGCTAGATGATAAAACGTATCAACACCGCTGCGGTGTTTTTAACACTAATCAGTATTAGTAATGTTGGTTAGTAACAATATACAACGTGACAGCCGTAGAAAGTTTAGGAAGTCACGGGATTAGTAAAGTGTGAGATTTTCAAAACTCACGGTTTCCTTCGCAAGGATTAAATTGCCAGTAGCAATACACAGTAACCAAAAAATTTTAGCTAAGCGAAACCGGATAAGTCGGCGTCACCAAATATGTTTCTTAGTCAGCAGTCCAGGTTGCAAACCCAGTGTACGAGAAGTGAGTCATCTCACGTAGCGTCGAGGAGCGAGAATGTAGGCAGAAAACCAACCAACCAATCTAGAAAATTTATCCTAAAACGAGCTAAAAGCAGATTTTAAATTAGTGCTACCTCCAACCGTTAACGAATACGTACCCGATACACACAACAGAAAGTAATTTGAAGGGAGGATGCATGTAACCAGCTCGTATAATTTCTTGTACAATCCCCACGGTAATTGTACAAAGGACAGAATCAGTACTTCAACGAAAACCGTTAATATTAGAAAACAGAATGAATAACTCATAAATAAAATCCAATGAAACAAGTGTTGATAGCTTATCTGTGCAACAAATGTTCTAGGAAAGTACTCGCGAAACTCGTATCAAACTGATAGTATAACCCAGTATGAATAAGGACCGCTTAGAATAAATGATTTAAATGTATCTAACGACAATTAGGAGACCGAAGATTAATGTTCAAATACTACGCTCGCCAGAACAAAATATGAACTAAGGCAATGATTCTATTCGGAATATAGACGAGATAATAATTAATGGTTTATCTTAGTCAAGTAAATTTTAAAAGCAAAACTGGAACGTAACACTTTTTTATAATGTTATGCTAAAACTAGGACTTTTCTAAAAATAGAAACTTTAAACGAAACCAATGCTTTAAACAAAAATTTGAATTCACTCAAGTGAAAAGAATTTTCTATAGTTCAGCTCATGCTCTGATCCACCCCTCCTTAGTTCGGGCATCATATCTAAATAGGTCCGTAAAATCTGTGTAACGCGCGACCCCATTCGTCAAGAGATTGCTAGGAATATATGCACAACTGATTGTACGCCAACCCGTATCTATTGTCAAGCAGATCAAGTCCATTTTATTACAGTGCATGAAATTTCGAAGCTACACTAGTATAGCATTCCCCCATCTGCTTCAACCTACGCGACATCATTACGCCTTTCCAGCACCGCTATCCTCACTATCCTCACTCGACTACGCCACCAATTCATTTTTAGGTTAGGGCCCTATCATATCAGTGAATGGAACTGAACGACATTTTGTGGGTGGACCGACGCAGTGAATTATTGAGTACGCTACCTTGCACTGATAATGATTCTTTATTATTGTAGCCTGTTAATTAATCTTTTTAATTTCTGCGTGTCAACTTGCTACGTGTCGAATTGACGTTAGGTTACTTAATTATTTTTATTCTAAGAAATATGAAATGACGTAACAGCTAATTAGTGCATCGGCTAGCCTTCAGTGATACGATTGTTGCAGAAAACCAAAATATACTGCCCTTAGGAGTATACAGACACTTCTATCAACTACCCGTACCCATACTTTAAAAGGTTGTGACATGTTCACTTTCCAGAACCCCTATAATTGAATACTTTTGATTCAGTCATTTTTAGTTTCAAAAATATTCGTTTTGATAAAATATTTAATGTTATATAAGTATAAAATACCTGGTATATTTTTGTTCCTCATAAACAAAGCTTTGCTTTCGTAAAACCTTCAATTTACAATTAATTTTGTTCAAGTTCAAATAAGATTACCCCAGAAATCGTGCAGTTTCGTTAAAAGGTCACGCCTGATGTTGTTTGTTTTGCTATGCTACACACATCTACAACTTTCTAGAACTAGTCAGTCACTTCTTATCTGTCTTAGAACGAGAATGTCTTTCCTGACTTCCAGGGCAGGCGATTGGAGAATCGCATTGTGTTTGCGACCTCCTAAGTTGTAGAAAGATCTGGGGTGATGTTAATCAATACGAAGTTAAATGAAGTTATTTTAAGTTATATCCAATTACACCAAATTAATTTAAACTATAAAATTTTATACTCTTTGCGGTTAATAACGTAATAAATTTTTACAAGTAGAAGGCACATATATAACATGCTCCAACTGTAAATGATGGTTTGCAATACAAAAATTTTTACGATGGCACTTATGCGAGGGCGTAACTTGGTGGTGATTTGAATAAAAAGATTCCTACTTCATATCTTTTGAAATGGACATCAATGTTATTGGTTACAACCGGTCTGAATACGCGTTCTACCCTTTTCGTAAAATCCGAGATTGATGCTGAGCCTCTAATGGGATACGGCAGTTATTTGTTTGTACGTACTTCAAGGTTTGCCACATTTTTTGACGTAGAAATACATATGGTGGGTGTTGATAATAAAAATCTCCCTTGCTGTCCAAGTCCAACGATTTTACTTTTGAAGGTCATTAGAGTATAAAAATTTCGTTTTTAAATAAGACTAATTTAATCAAAGATTCAACGTATTAGACTAGAGAGTTGAATAAATTCTCAGTAGAAATTAAATAAACATTTAGTTTGATTAATCATTGCTTACATCAATTTTATGTATCATATTAATATAGAACTAAATTCTGGTGTAAATCCAAGGTATCTGATCTGCTGTCTACGATATTGAGGAATAATGTAAATAAAATTTATAAAATGCCCAAAAATTAATTATGGACGTGTTGTGCATTTTGCGGGAGCAATAAATGTAGGCTCTAAGATAGCGAATGTACTTTATTTAACTATACACAACTAGATAATTATATGTATTAATAGAGTTGCCATTGTACTTACTAGTACTCTGACAATTGACATAAAAACCTATCCCAAGGTAGTGTCACATGAATGTACGAAGTGAATATAATATATCACATCCCCTTGCCCTTACGGAGTAATTTACACTACACTACAAATTATTTATATCATTCACAAATCGAGTCTTCTAGGTGCTTGTACCTTACGACGTTCCCTGCGAGCGGCCAGAGAGGGTGAGCTTATTTCTGTAGATGACTCCTTAACTATATCTGCCGTTTTTTCCGGTGTATTTGTTGCTTCGTTAACGGAGGTTTCTTTAGATTCTGTAATTGCATTTGGTTCTTCTTGCTCGTGGGGTGTTTGCTGTATCGGTGCCACACATCCCATATTAGGTTTCGTAGGTGTCGTAGTATTCATCGAAATATCTTGTTTATTGTAATTACGAGATAGGTGAGGTACATCCGGTAGTATAGGTATGTCCATTCCAATTGCACGAATTTGTGCAGCATGACGACGCCACAATTCATTTTGCACTTGGACAGTGTATTGTAAAGCACCATCTTGAGATACGATAAAACCAAAACCCATCTTTGTTTGGATTGTTGTAATTTTTACAGCGACCTTTTGACCGTTGTAAAAATGGGATCATTAAAGGTATAATCTTTTCTAATTTTATGTTTAATTTGTTGGGGTATATTAGGTTGCACATTGACAATGAACAGTGTATTTCTCTTTTTAGAAACATGTGAGCCGGACTTTCTCCCGTTGTCATATGCGGTGCACGTCTGTATGACATTAGAAAAGTTTGTAAGTTACTATGTAAGTTATTATTATTATTGGACAGACATCGTAACGCTTGTTTCAATGTGAAAACATAGCGCTCAGCTTGCCCGTTTGATGCTGCATTATATGGAGGTGCGTGATGTGCTTTATTCCTTTTGATCTACTGAAACTTTGAAATTCAATTCCAGTAAATGTTGACTGGTTGTCTGTAACCAATACTTGAGGAATTCCATACCTAGCAATTAATGATTCCAAGACTTCAATGGGAGACTTGGCGGTCATAGATGGAACTATGAATATCTCTGGCCATTTGGAGTATGAGTCAACAATTACCAGAAATATTTTCCCAGCATACATAGCAAAGTCCATATGAATACGCTCCCATACCGTAGATGCGTACTCCCAAAAATGTGTTTTGATTGGAAATTTGTTTTCTTTATATTGCGCACATTGCGTACAATTTTTACACATATGCTCAATATCAGAATTTATACCCGGCCAATACACGTATGAACGTGCAAGCGCTTTCATTTTAATAATTCCTAAATGTCCCGTATGTAATTCATTTAAGATAAGTTTACGAAATTTTTGGGGAATGTAAACTCGTAATCCCAATAGAATGCATCCTGATTGTAAACAGTAGGCTGCATCATTAGCACACGATGTTTTCCTGTTCGTAACTTTTGTAATAATGGTATTAACTCTGCATCAGAGGCTGTAGCTTTTGCAATATCATTTACGCATATAGGTAAATTTGCTATGTGTTGTAGTTGAAATATTTCAACTTCATCTGTGAATAATTGTTCAGATGCTAAGGGTAAGCGCGACAGCGCATCTGCGTTCAAATGATCTGTAGATGGTCTATAACGAATGTCAAATGAAAATTGTTGTAGGAATAAGGCGTAATGTAACAATCTTGTTGCTGTTATTGTCGGAAGTTTATTTTCCCGAATATTGATAATAAAGGTTTGTGATCAGTGTATAAAATGAATCGTTTCCCGTAAAGGTAATAAAAGAACTTTTGTACCCCCCATTTTATCGCGAGTGCCTCCTTATGTATTTGTGAATAATTTTTTTCACTAGCACTTAACGTGCGCGATGCAAAAGCTATGGGTTGTTCCTTACCGTCTGAAGAAACATGAGATATAACGGCGCCTATACCCACAGGGCTGGCATCTACCGCTAATATAATTGGTAATTCAGGATTATAGTGAGCTAATGTCCTGTCGGAAATTATTTCTTTTTTTAGCATTGTGAAGCTTCTTTCACAATGTTTTGTCCATTTAAAAATCGCATTTTGTCTTTCTAAATTATATAATGGTTTAGCAACGGTGGCTAATTTTGGAAAAAACCGAGAATAGAAAGTGATCATGCCTAGGAAAGCTTTTACCTGTTGCGTAGTTTTTGGTGTAGGTACCTCGGCAATAGCTCTTACTTTTTCTAGTGATTTATGTATACCTTGAGCTGAAATTTTATGTCCCAGATAGTGTACTTCTGGAGATTGAAAAGAACATTTCGAACGATTTAGATGTAATCCAGCTTCTAAAAGTTTTTTGAAAACTTCTTGCGTCCTTTTCAATAATTGAGGATTGGATTTTCCCGAAATGAGAATGTCATCGAAAAACACAAACTCCTCAATGTGCCCTATGATTGACTCAATGTATTGTTGCCATATCGCAGGTGCAGCACTGATTCCATACATTAATCTCTGAGGTTCAAATAAGCCCTTATGAGTATTTAATGTCATCTTTTTTGCAGTTTCTTTTGAGAAAGGTAAACTTAGATATGCCGTACGAACATCTAAGGTTGTAAATACCGTTCCACCAGCAAGTTTTGCAAATAGTTCTTCTATACGAGGTACTGGATGCTGTGGTACTTTTATCTGTTTATTTAAGGTTTGCGAGTAATCAGCACAAATTCTTATAGATTCATCAGATTTAACCACAGGAACTATTGGTGTTGCATATTCAGAATGATCTACTTTTCGTAAAATTCCTTCTTGTACTAACCTGTTTAATTCTGCTTCAACCCTGCCTTGTAATGCGTAAGGCACAGGTCTTGGTTTTCTAAAAACAGGTGTAGAATTCTCCACCAATTCTAATGAACAAACAAATTCTTTTGCAATACCAGTCGTTTGATCAAAAATTGCTTTATACTGATTTAATATTGTAGAAAAATTTAATTCTCCACTTGATATGTGGTGAATCGCTTGCCAGTCTAAACGTAGCGACTGTAACCATTCACGACCTAATAAGGGTGGCAATTCCTGTTGTACTATATATAATGGTAATTTATATGTTTGGTTCATGTAATGAACATTTACTTCAGCAACCCCTAAAGGTACAATTATTCCGCCTCCGTAGTTACGGAATGTTTTATTTGTAATCTTTAAAATTGTATCAGGTAGTGTTTTAAACAGTTCGTAATTTATAACTGATATGGCACTGCCTGTGTCTATTTCCATTTTGACAATTTTACTATTTATTTGTACATTAACCATGTATGGTCCCGACGTATTATTGTACAGTGAATAAATTTGTAACGAATCGTCTTCGCAATTAAGATTTTCATTTGTAGTTAATTCGTGGATCGTATTCTTAGTTTTACAAACTACTTCCACATGTCCATCACGTTTACATTTATCGCAATGCAAATTTTGTTTATTACACTCCGGAGCTTTATGATTAAAATTTCCACAACGATAACAACGCACAATTTTAGGTTTTGCTTTACCTTTTGCTTTTTTTGTGTTTTTCTTAATTGTGGTTGTACTGTTACTTGAAACTTTATTTATTTCTGTGATGTGGGGTGTTAAAATTACTGATGTGCTAGCAGTTACACGTTTAATATTTTCTGCAATATCCACAACACGTTTGAAGTCCGCTTGATCCTCTTGAAATATACGTTGAAGAGTTTGTTTACAACGAAGGCCACTAACAAAAACATCTCGCATAATTTCTTTCAAAATGTCCGGATTATAATTACACGGAACTGAAAGCTTACGTAGTGCAGCTAGGTAATCAGAAATATTTTCACCTTCTTGTTGCTTCCGATTTAGAAACTTATGTCTACTAGGATTTCTAATGTTTTCGGCTTTAATAACAAGCATAAGTACTCTGTAATTTCAAGTAAAGGTACCTCTGTAAATGCTTTTGGATGTAAGAAATCCTTTAGTGTAGCAAAAGTAGATGCTGGTAGTAGAGTAACTAACGTAGCAACTTTTCTTTCATTGCTGAAATTGTAAACAGTTGCAAGAGCTTCAAACTTGGAAAGAAAATCTGTAAAATCTTCTCCCTCTTTATATGGTTGCATTGCTAAGTATCCAGACCCAGTTGTAGAAGTGGGTGGTGCTGCAGTCAGTGTACTAACTGATGAAGATAAACTTCCTAAATTGCGTATCGCCGCTGTTAAATCTGCTTGTACCTGTAAATTTTGCTGCATTAAATTTAACAGTAACGCAGTAGTATCACCACTCGTAGTCATTTTCTTAATTTTTGTAACAACGACACGAGGTTGTTTTTTTTTTAACGTAATTTTTTAATCCAAGTAATCCGCGTACTGTAATCACGAAAATACCGATTTTTTTTCTAAACTCGACTGCGCCAGCTGTTGTGTATTTTGCGGGAGCAATAAATGTAGGCTCTAAGATAGCGAATGTACTTTATTTAACTATACACAACTAGATAATTATATGTATTAATAGAGTTGCCATTGTACTTACTAGTACTCTGACAATTGACATAAAAACCTATCCCAAGGTAGTGTCACATGAATGTACGAAGTGAATATAATATATCACAGGACGATTCTGAAATTTAAAGGCCAGCTTATAAGATTTAATTGAAGTAGCACCTAGTTTGAACTTAGTAACTATCAACTAAAAATTGTTACGATAATATTTCAGTTATAATAAATGTAAATATTTTTGCATTAACACTTATTATTAGTGTCTTAAATGACACAAGGTATTCATGATTGAAGAATTACTAGCCATAAAATTTTATCTAAAATGTATTGCATCTAGCATGAAATGTAGCGACGACCCCTTGTGATTTAAATATTTAACCTTTTCTTACAAATACAAGGTTGGGAATGTGATAACAAAGCTTTTGTGCCCAGATGCACTTGTACACTAAATGGTTTTTACTTTTTTCTATTAGTGCTTTCTCGTTAGAAATAATAATTAACAAAGTAGTGGCGTCTTGGCATTATCCGTTAATACATCCCTCGCCCCATAGTCTCTTGAAACAACCGCAGAAGTTAGAGTTCAAACTTAGTCCGGAAGATTCCAGAAGTCGTCATTTTAAACGGATTATTTTACAACTTTGTTGTGGCCTTTATGAATGTAGAGGTGAGTTATATTTTCCTTGGCAACCACCTCGGGTCCAGTGTTCCGACTTGTAATATGTAGTCCATCTTAGTTCCAAATTATAATAATTACAGTGGATCAGTTTATGGTAACGTTACACGCAATAAGTTGTTTAAACTCTCTTATCTATTGTACCTTTGAGCGATAACCAACCTGTAAAAATAACACAAATAGAGCCAACTCGGAAGGTGGGTGTTCCAAGTAACTGCTTAGCGTTTCTCATTGCTGCTGGACATTGCTAGAGCCACGCTTACACTTTCCTCTTCATCTTCTACTAGTTTAAAATAAACAGAAAAGACCCACATTGTATATACCTAACATATATTTTGAAGCATGATTATAACAATAAACAGCAACAAAGAAAAAAGAACTATTATGTATTCCTATTGGCCAATATAATAATCTTAATATTATAATTGACAGAAATTTAACTAAGAAAATTTATACTGCTAGTTTGGGGGATACAATTGGACCCTTCTTTATAAGAATTCGGTATGTACAATACGCTTTAAATAATCGTGAATCAACGTTAGTAGTTTTTCTCAATACTTTATCGAAACCTAGAGCAGGAATTGTTGTGGGTAAAAATCCAACAGCGTCCGAAAACTTTTTGTTTAACTAACAGTTCTGGGTATAAATACTTTCACGCTTACTATAGTACCTGTTTCCAAAGTCATTGGATGCTATTTTCGTTCTCAGGCATTGTACGTCTAAACTATTTTATTTTTGATGTCATTATCATTGTGTACGTGTGAACCCTCGTTTATTCCCATAATTTTACATTCAATATTGATGGCTGTGTTATTCGTTCCGTTCCCAAGAGTATGAAGTTTCTGGGGTGTATCATACCATAGTTAACGTCTCTTAAATTCGTGTAAATTTGTAGAAATAATTTTATTATAAACGGTTGTTTCCCAGTTTCTATCTGTAATCTTTTATATCTAATACGAAGGGATGTAAAGTACAAATATTTACTGCTGTTTGTATTTAATGTACTGGGTGCTTTCCTTATTTAATTCTTCGTGCTATTTTAATCTTACGTTAAAATGAAAACGTTAGTAAATATAAATTACTAAAGCTTATACATTTTTTTGGATGCATTTTTACCAAAAGCTCACCTAACTAACCAAATATAATATATTTTTTCTATTACCAATATTTCTTTAGGAACGAATCAGCTTTACAAACTGTCTACTCTAAAAGATCACCACGGCCAACAAAAATTGCAAACCTAGCAGGTTTAAATTGATTTTTATAATAAAGTCGAGTGCAATATGTCTCAACGTTTGAGATTAACCCTGCAACTGTAAGAGACTGATTCTCATCATATGTGTATGTAACCTGCACATCCAATACACACACTTCGAGTGCCTATTTATATTGATTCAGTATAAGCAAAAAATACTATACTCATGAAACATATTTTTTAACAAACAGAGCAGTTAACTGTTTCTTTAGGCGTCAATTACCCTAATCAATCGGCTTACATTAAAAACTTCACAGTATAAAAGCTCTCTTAGTGACCTAAACTTCTCCGATACGGTTCTTCAAGAATTGATTGCACTACCAACTTGTCTCACAAAATTTAATATATTGCGAGTCGTTTCATCGAACTTTCCGGTTTGCCAACTTCTGTCGACTTTTATTTCCAAAACCAAGTTTCTATACCAACATTTAAAAATAAGAAATCCATGTGGTTTACAAGGTTCTCGGCAAATCAGGAGGATATTTTTATGTAATCTAGTAATTTCATTTATTAAATTGGCGCTAGAGATATAGGCTAAAGCTTGAAGAAACTTTGTTTTGTTGTGGTTATCGAAGTAGGTATATAACTTCACCTTATACTTTAGTGCGTCAGTTTTGCTATTACAACATAATTTGCCAACAAGCGCTAGTATGTGCCTATAATACGATATTTTATTACAATGTAATGAATTTATTCTCAATTAATTTTATACGAAAGGAACGTACCAATCCGAATGGATCTGCACTTTGAAAAAGTTCTAGATTACTGAAACGGTTGGAATGGTTTCCGAATTCCAATGATCTAAATACCAAAACTACAGATTCAACCAACTAGTAGGGTCTTTCGTGAGGAACCTGACTAAAACAGGTCCCTGAGAGAAGACATCGGTTCTTTCGGTACCTAAATTGGCAGAGACCATAGAAGTCGGTATGGCATTCTAAGACACACTACCGCGATGTGGAAGGTAACGGGAAACCACCACATTACCTCCCAAGTACACAGCGTACTTAAAATGTATTTAAGATGATGTCATCCTCTAGGGTAAAAGATTCCTGAGGTAAAATAGTCCCACATTCGGATCTCCGGGAGGAGACTGCTTCGGGGGATGTGATCGAAAAATTTAGAAAAAGAATCTGGAACATTCTGCGAGTCGGAGCGTGGAATGTCAGAAGTATGAAGTAAGTAAGTAGGCTAGAGAACTTAAAGATTGAAATGGATAGGTTAGGACTAGGCATAGTAGGGATCAGCGAAGTTCGGTGGCCAGAGGTAGGGGATTTTTGGAGTGGAGACTTTAGGGTAATTCATACAGGATCAGAGGAAGGAAATTCTAGTGTGAAGATAGTTATGCGAAAAAAGATAAGGCACTGTGTAGAAAACTACGTACAGCAGAACGAAAGAGTAACCATGGTGAGATTAGAATCTAAACCAGTAAATACAGTAATAATAAATGCCCGCCTCTAGCCAGAGTGAGGAAGAGGTAGAAGCGATCTACAAAGATATCGAAAACATACTAAGATCCATAAAAGGGCACGAAAATTTAACAATTGCGGGGGCTTTTAATGTAGTGGTAGGTGAGAGTAGGAAAGAGGCGGTAGTAGGTTTATTTGGTTTAGGCACGAGAAACGACAGTGGTAAAATTTTGTGACAAAAACAATTTAACCATCATTAATACATTATTTCAACATCATGCTAAAAGACTATTCACGTGGAATATGCTAGGGGATATAAGAAGATATCAAATAGATTACATTCTTGTTAGACAACGGTTTAGGAATCAAGTAAAAGAAAATGTAAAAAAAATGGTTAGATGGCAGGAATATATAGGGAATTTATATGTAGGAAGAGAACTAAAGGCATTAGAACAGGAATCAGACATTGAAAATGATTACTTCGGATATCCTATACTTAGAGATGAGTTTGAATTAGCATTAAAGGGTCTGAAAAATGGTAAGGCGCCGGGTACAGATAAAGTGCCAGCAGAAACTCTAAAAGCCACTGGAAAAGCAGTAACAGAACGTATCTTCCAACTTGTAAACTATATGTATGAGATGGGCGAGATACCCAAAAATTTCAAACGTAACATCATAGTCACTATACCAAGAAAAGGGGCGGGAATAGATGTGAAAATTTTCGAACAATAGGTTTGACAGCGCACGTGTCAAAATTACTAACTAGAATTGTACAAAGACTAATGAAAGAACCAGCTGAAGAAATATTAGAAGATCAATTTGGGTTTAGACGAAACAGTGAAACACGCGAGGCTATTTTAGCTGTGAGGGTGATAATGGAGAAAATAGAAAAAAAAAAGAGGGAATCGTGTATATAGGGTTTGTAGATCTCAAAATAGCATTCGACAATGTAAAAATGGAAAAAAATGTTCGAAATACTCAAAAAGATTAGAATGAGTTTTAGGGATAGACGGATAATACATTGCTTATGCTAAAAGCAAACAGCGGTAATAGAATTAGAGTAAGAACGTAGAGAAGTAAATATTAGGAAAGAAGTGAGACAGGGATGTGCCCTATCCCCATTAATTTTTAACTTGTACATCGAAGATGTAATGAATACTTTCAAATGCAGGAAGCCATTTGGTATTATTCAGGGACAAAAGATCGATATGCTTAGATTGGCAGATGATATAGCAGTATTAGCATCTAGCAAAGAAGAGTTAAAAGCTGCACAATAATGAAATGTAAACAGTTCTAACAGAGAGATACGGTATGAAAATTAACAAAACGATTTAAATCCCGACTTATGTCGGGCATATATCCTACATATACCAGTTTAATTCCGACATATGGTCGACAAATGAGGGTTTAATCCTGACATATGTCGATGCTATGACGACTGCAACTTTTTTTTTTTTTTGGTTGTATAGGAGCATACTTTTACATTGAGACCTATTCGAAGAAACTGACCCCGCCGAGTCGTTTAATTTAGACATACATTTTGAGGAATCTTTTAAAATGGAGGTAGCTCAAGCAGTTTTTTACTTTTTACTAAGCAGGAATATGTGTATATTTACGGCATATATATATATATATATATATATATATATATATATATATATATATATATATTACTCATATTTAGACCAGGGTAGAAAATTAATGGATTACATCAAATAATTTTAATCACCGTGTATAAGGAAGTTTATTAGATAATACGCTTTATTAAAAACCCGTGGAGAATAAAAATTCATTCGTTTTATTAAAAATAAGAGATTAAAATTATTTACAAGACGCTTTACATAAAAATAAGCAGTTTTAAAATGCCCAACGTGTAATTTAATTATTCCAAAGTAAAGAATCAAATGGAAATTACGTGCAAGATTTATATTAATTGATTCAAGTTTGGGCAACGAGTATTAAACGAAATGTACAAATAATAATTGAATATTTAATTAGGATTCACTAAAAATTAAAGAGTATTAATTTTAATTGAAGTTAATTGAACCGTTAGTAACAGATAATATCTATAGAAACTTGTAAAAACCCAAGATTATAATACCAGAAAATAAAGCTCTGAGAATTAATATTATGTTGAACACCTGCGTAGTTTAAATGTCACATACGGCGAAAAGTTTGCAGATAACAAATGGTTTCAGAGAATCTTGGGGAAAACGTCGCATAATAGTTACAAGAATTGCTAAAAGTGGGTTATTTCACACTCCATGTGGATTAAAATAATCGATAATAAAGAATATCACTTTGCATCAATAAGAACAGGTTAGATAGAGACAGATAATATGCGCAAGAATGAGACACATATAGTAAAAGGCGTGAGTAGCGCAACGTCATGGGGTTGCGATTGGTTAAAAGTAAAAGGCAAACTTGAGAGGTAAAAATAACAGCTCTGTATAAAATTTAATCGGTTATTTCCAGACGTTGCGTGCCGTGTTGAAATTTCTGAGATTTAACTGGGACGAGTGAAAATTCGTAAAAAACCGACGCGCGAGCGACGGACTGGGAACATAGAATAAGGAATTCTTTAGAATTACCCGTTTTGAGGACAAAAGCGACGTGCCGGCTTTTTGCTATATATACCGAGATGAATATAAACAAGCCCTCTTAGACTTTTGACTATTCGGTGCGTTAAAAGCTCTTACATCCGCGACTTGATTGAAGATGTTAAACAGTGCATTTTAGTTTGATAAAATAATTTAAAATTTTGCTCGTATATTTTAGTGATTCAAAATAGTTTGTTATTTACGTGCTAACATGAATGTACTTCAGTGCACTTAGATACAAGGTAATAAAATTTAATATCACTGTACCAATTAGCAAAATTTACAACGACAAATGTATACACAAAAGTAGGCAGTTTTGGCGTATTTTGGTGAAAAGGTCATGGATTTCTTTGCTATATTTTCGGGGTGTTAATAATCTAAATCGAGTTCAAATTTATCAGAAAATGCTGTTTAATTTCAACTCGGGATGCGCCGAAATCAGTCGAAGCTGTTTTTTCATCGTATTAGAAAGCCGGCACGTCGCTTTGTCTCAAACGGTGATTCAAGAATTCATTCTATGTTCCCAGTCCGTCGCTCGCGCGTCGGTTTTTACGAATTTTCACTCGTCCCAGTTAAATCTCAGAAATTTCAACACGGCACGCAACGTCTGGAAAACCGATTAAATTTTATACAGAGCTGTTATTTTTACCTCTCAAGTTTGCCTTTTACTTTTAACCAATCGCAACCCCATGACGTTGCGCTACTCACGCCTTTTACTATATGTGTCTCATTCTTGCGCATATTATCTGTCTCTATCTAACCATTTAATCGGTTATTTCCAGACGTTGCGTGCCGTGTTGAAATTTCTGAGATTTAACTGGGACGAGTAAAAATTCGTAAAAACCGACGCGCGAGCGACGGACTGGGAACATAGAATAAGGAATTCTTTAGAATTACCCGTTTTGAGGACAAAAGCGACGTGCCGGCTTTTTGCTATATATACCGAGATGAATATAAACAAGCCCTCTTAGACTTTTGACTATTCGGTGCGTTAAAAGCTCTTACATCCGCGACTTGATTGAAGATGTTAAACAGTGCATTTTAGTTTGATAAAATAATTTAAAATTTTGCTCGTATATTTTAGTGATTCAAAATAGTTTGTTATTTACGTGCTAACATGAATGTACTTCAGTGCACTTAGATACAAGGTAATAAAATTTAATATCACTGTACCAATTAGCAAAATTTACAACGACAAATGTATACACAAAAGTAGGCAGTTTTGGCGTATTTTGGTGAAAAAGGCATGGATTTCTTTGCTATTTTTCGGGGGTGTTAATAATTAAATGGTTCAAATACGTGTCTGGATCCACAAAACCAGGGTCAGATATACACAGATGAGTTCCGGAAAAGCCCAGAAACAACTTTAAATAAATGGTGATGGAGAAAATTTTAAAAGCGTTGAGAATTAGAAGCCGTAAATATAATCCTGTTGGAATGGTGTGATTAACTAAAGGGACGATGTACATTGAAGCTACGAGTGCAAGTAACCTTCAGGTAAATTATACTATTTTGTTTGAACTTTGAGATGTTGGTGTGTGTTGAATAACTTTCTAATTTGTTTATTTAAAATGGACATTAGTGAAATTGTACTAACCGTAAAATTTTAATTTTAAGATGAAATTTGCTTGTTTAAGTAGAAAGGGGTATTTTGTATTGATGTTCTGAATTATGATGAAACTTTGGGTATGTCTTTGAGCTCAATTAGACGAACTTGGTTAATTAACGTAAAGGGGTGGTAGATGCTCCCTTTATACTCAGGCTCCGGTCTGCTTATATTGTTATATTAATTAGTCGGCATCCAACAAGGACTTTAATTTTGGATGCACATTAAAATGATAATAAAATTAATCTTGAAATTCTTTTTAAAACTGAAATTTATGCTGAGTTTTAATTTTGAAATTTTAATGTATTCTGAATATTGATGTAAATAGAGTTAACGTTGATGTTTTTGGTAGGAATGTGTTGTTTTTTTTTTTATGAATGAGGAGGTTTATAACATTAGGTGAGCAGCCGAGGCGAAAAGAGGATCACAGCCGTTTATGACGCCCAATCTGTGGGACTAGAATTTTTTTGTTGAAAGGACCCAGTTCCCGCATTCAAAGGAGCATATCACAGCAATATATATATATATATATATATATATATATATATATATATATGATTGTTTAACCTGGTCAGCATCTACAGCAAAAATTAAGCTGCATAAGTTACGCTACGGAGATGTCTGTATTTATAAGTGAATGATCCTTTAAAAGCCGTGTAACGTAACAGTTTGAACATACTACTCACCTATGCTATTTGCGTATGTAATTATTTTAAGTATTACTTGTTAGTATTTTGTAGGCAAATTTCAAAGCTACTTATTTTAGATTCCAATAACACATAACTAAGTTTTTGCATATAAAAAAAATCATAATAAATTAACTTTCTAGCGGACGGGAGAGAGGCCCGGTTGATAATAGTTAAAATTGTTGGAAACGCGAAATCTTAAAAGTAAAAACGTAGACTATATACTTTACATTAAGAATATGTTTGCAAAATAAAAAAGTTAAGAAATTAGGGATGTAACTTGGTTTAGGGTTGGTCCTAGGTTAAAATTATTGGCGGATTCTTGATCCCCAGAAATTTTTAAAACATCCTTTTACTTTGTAAGCTATGCAAATGTTTATAATTAAAAAAGTTGGAAAATTTTTGGGAATAAATCTGTTAAGGGTGTGGTTCTGTATTAAAATTCATGGTTGATTCCTATTTGCTAGATAATTTTAGACCTAAAAATTTAAATTAGATGTAATAACATCTTACTATTTTACTGCGATCCGAAATCAGGTAGAAAAGCATTAAATAGAACATTGGTTTAATACAAAATAAGTTCATCATCAAGCAATATTTACACAGTAATTGTAATATTCTATATTAAGTAATTCGTAACAAAGATTGAATCATGTTTTCATCTTTTTGAAACCAAACGGTATTGATTGGTGATTTTCAGTAAATTTTTTCTTTAGAAGGCAAGTTTGGTATGTTTTAGTTTCTTTTTTAGTAACTACTTCATGTGTTTTTGTTCTTCGTATTTGCTCTTGCTCCACTGATATTGTCTTTGACTGCTGTGATTGAATAAGTGCCTTCATCGTTTCGGGGTTAATGTTTAGAGATAGTTGATGATTTAGGTAAAACCCCCTCACCTTACACACTTGATGATATGTGCCCGATGTCGGCGAAAATACTTTGTAACTGTAATTTTTTGGGGCAGCTGAAATAAATTCGCAAATGTAGCTGCCGGGACCGTACTCGTCTAGTTCGTCCGTCATATCTCCCAGACTGGAGCCGGTGGGTACATCCCATTCACGTTCTCTTGAAATACAAAATATACTGTCTGTATCGTTGTAAAGAACTCTATCACCCAACTTCTCGAGGTAACTATATAACTTAAGCCGGGCTTGTGCCGTAACATAGGCAGTCGCTGACACATTTACAGTATTTAGCGAAACAGCTGATTCTTCTTTATATATCCAGGAGACAAGCAAAACCTCTTCGCTGATATTCGTTATGTGATTTATATCGATGGCTGGATTGGCATCCATGACATACAGTTCAGAAGGTTGACGTATTATAAAACATTTGGGTTGATTTTCTCGCTGACCAAATTTTCCCCTGAAAACAGAATATAATTAGTCTCTAAAACACAAACAGCTAATAATACTTACCAAAAGCTATTTAGGATCAATTTGGCCAAAGACCGCAATCCTGTATTTTTTACAATTTTGTTGAATTCTAACTGTACACCCTCAGTGTTTAGGAATGCCTCTATATACGTATTTTGTTCTTTTTTTGTTGTGCAGTTGGAGGGCCAACCAGAAGCTTCCTGGTTGATTTTAATAAATTTGTTCATCATTTAAGCAAATAACCCGCCAATGTTTGTTTTCTTATCAAATTGTGTGACATCATATTGCCATATCTTGTACACTTCCATAATGCGGTATCCTTTCTCCAATGATGTTTTAACTTCTTCAACGACCCATGTCCCCAATAACGCACGGTCTTCATCGTTGTGATTACACTCATTTTGACTGAAACTTTCACCACACGTTCTACATAGAACAAACATCAATTTATCGTTCATCTTTAAAGGCAAAACGGAGTGATACAAATCTTGTGGAGGAAGAGTTTTGCATTTTATTAAACCCTCGGTGTGATGCAGATCAAGTTGTTCACATTCAGCACCGATGTGAATTTTAGGATGCCCTATCGGAAATTTACCATATTTACATACCCATGGGTATAATGAACAGACGTCCACATATTTAATTTTCTCGTTCGGTTTTGTTTTATAGTAGCTCCTGGAATATTCTGTCCTGCCCCCAAAATTGCATTACGCGCTTTCAAAGGCAAACATTTCAAAAGCGGGTGGTTGTTCAGTGTTTTTTTAGACGACTGTCCTTGTCTAGCACTTCGTGAAATTTATGCTCCCACATTTCAATAACTTCATACCACTTTTGCCTAAGTTTTTTGTTTTATTTAGAGTTCGCCGGTATCTAGCGTTTAGACTATCGGTGGGATCTTCGCGCATAGGAACGTCTGTATCATCAGCAGATGCATAGCATTTTGGACAACCGTGATGGTAACATCCATAAAACTCAAATATCTGGTTTGTTGCAGATGAAAACCCATCCACTTTGCTACCGGCTACAACGGTTTCTTTCTGTCTTAACGCATACTGTATATCAATTTTTCTTTTTATTTACTCATAAAGCAACCATTGACCAGCTATCTCGGACTGGTTATCAATATTTCGATAGCCTTTTGGAGAAATAATACCAATACTACTTGGTGCCAAAAAATTTCTTCTAAACACTTTATTGCATGCTCCTGCTATGGTAATTGCTTCGGTAAATGGAGGTACGTTACCCTGTTCCATAAACATTTTGTGGAATTTTACACATGCCTGTGTTAGAGTGTTTACATCACTGATACAATATTCTATCATTTTTCTTTGTAAATTAAAGACATTCCTTTTGTTCAGTTCATTCAATTGTAGAAAACTTTGACGATCTGCAGAGTTCATATTATCTGGGTTATAAAATTTCTGAGAGGGCATGGGTCCTACGTAATCTTTGTTTGCTTTGGTGTTAAACAGATGAGGTAAATATCCTTTTCTTAGCTCCGAAAAACCAAAAACTATGGGCAGGGCGGCAAGCTTTATTGGGAAATAGTTGAGGAAATCTATGAACTTTAATTTCTCTGCGGTCATCATTAAAATCTTGCTTCCTTTCATTATAACATCAGGTTTAAGATCAGTTTTTCCATGATGTATTTAAGTATAAACTGGTGATCGTATCCTTGACCGTTGTGTGAAATTACAACAACACTCTTAAACTGTTTTTTACTAACCGTCAATAAGTGATCAAAAAACTAGGCAACAACGTCTTTGTTTTTCAGCACATGTCTTCTTATTCCAAATTTAAGATATTCGATCGTTTTGCCAACTACTTGAAAGCATTCGTTACATCTCTGTTCAAAAACACAAAGAACCGGTGTATGTACATTTTCGCCTTTCATATTTCGGTCGTCTTGACGAGTTTCTAAATCATAGAAAATAAAAAGTGTGTTCGTAATTATGGGTTTACCCGTATCTAATTGTATATGGCAGTTATGTCCTGTAGGTTGGTGTTTCTTGCATATACTGCAAAATATTTCGCCACAGATATGTTTTCTACCGGCCTGTACAGTCTTGAGGCATTCTTCGCAT
The DNA here is from genome assembly GCA_036346225.1 of Platerodrilus igneus. Taxonomy (NCBI): domain Eukaryota; kingdom Metazoa; phylum Arthropoda; class Insecta; order Coleoptera; family Lycidae; genus Platerodrilus; species Platerodrilus igneus. Next base: position 14,884,350 of record JARFIW010000791.1, read on the forward strand.
CTTTTTACACGTTCACACGTGCTTTTAGTGTGTCTTCGGCCAGCCTTATGATTACCATAGCATTGCTGGCCTCTAAACTTTCGATTACAATCGATGCATATTATTTCGTCTTTTACTTTTGGACACGGTGGTTCTTGTCGGCATCCAGGACATTGACCAGTACATCTGTGCTTATTTTTGTGCTCATAAGGAATATGGCATCTCTCGCAAAAGTAACAACAACCAAATGCTCCAGTATGGGAAGTAATAACGTTAAATATGGCTGTTATGATGCAAGAAATTGATTTTGTTAGGTGCATCGGGACCATCAAATAAAATTTCTCTTCCCTTGGAACTATATACATAAACTGTGATTTTGAAATGTTCAAGATACTGTTGGAACTGCTGGAGTTCTGCTATACCAGCATCTTGCGGTGGAATTGGAACATTTGCTTCCTGAATAAATTTCTGAACCTCCTGATCCTGCATTTTGCCGATATTACGCTTAATTTGGTTTAGAACAGGAAGATTTAAAGCACAAGCTTTTGCCACCGTGATCGCTCTCGGTAAGCACAGGTTATCTCTATTTTTGATTGAAATTATACCTTTTCGCTTTGAGCACTCCTCTTGGAAAGTAGTAAATTGGTTATGGATTCCGCCAGAGCCTCGAAATGGGCTAAAACTTGTAGAAAGTATAGTAAAGGTATCGCTCTCTACAGCACTTCTGTTACTTTGATATAAATTTATCAGTAGTTGCCATAATGATTTAAACTTAAGATCGGACACAGGCGTAAAAGGAACTTGCAGATCTGATTCCAGTGTGTCTCCAGTAAACGTAATTCCAACTTTATCCTCGACATTCAGGTTATTCGTAATATATTGAAAAATTTGTTTAAAACCATTTTTTAACCATTCCTTTGCGTTTTCGACTTCTTTATCGAGAGCATTTAATTTAAAATTAACACAATGTTGGGTTAATTTGTAACGCTTATTGACTTTTGTAGACTGATTTACTACTGAAAACGCGATTGTTGGAAAAGAACACAATGTCAACTACCAACTTGTGATAAAAATATCTGCACGAATAAAAACTATAATTCGACCGACTGCTACCGCAGACTAATCAATACTGAAATTCTTTTAGGAAATTATGCGCGTTATATACCTGTGTGTCATCCTTACATTTCGCATAGAATTTTTGATACAATGCGTTTAGGTTCTAGTTTTAAAAACAAATATTCACCTACGCAGATATCCTACATTTTAATACAGCACATAGAAAAAATAATTAAGTATGTTATAAATGTTCCACTTAAATTGTGCACCTAGTGTAGCCTTGATCACTAGAACTCTTAGTCAAACCGATATATTACAATAAGAGTTGGCGTACAATACATATAACGATGCATTGTTGTAGGAACCGTTGCGAAAATAGCTCTGAAAGTTCTGACGTGCTTAGTATGACTCATACCTTCTATTAATCATAATAGCCATTTATAACGCATGTGATAGTTTACAAACATATCTATAATATCTGATGTACTCAGCACCAGCTGTTTGAAAACCCAGCAATTCAAAGTATATAGGTCAAACATAACATTCATTGAAGAAATTTACGCATGCATTAATTGAACTCGTAGTTCGATATGCATTATAATCTTCAATGTTATCCGGGTAAGAACCTCGTGCATGAACTTTTATGAACGCATTTTTTGTCATGAACGTCAAAATCCTACCTAGCATATTACTAAAAATTTTAAAATCCCAGCTGTCGTAGCTCTCACCTTCTGGCATCGGTAATTAATTAATCGTAGTACCATATACCTGTACACATTCTGTTATATCTTGCAGTACACATTCTTGTCATGGTCAGCTATCCAGCAAGATTTCAATTACTATACACATCATAAGAATAAAATAAAAAGTCCGCTCTCCTTTTTTCTTACTTATTACGCAATCTAAAACGACAAAATACTGCAAAAGCAGTGTACCAAACATATTTTTAAAATAGCTTGTATACCTTTGACGCCGTTGATTCATCACCGGTCTGGGGTCAACGACCAGGGAAGTCAATTTATTGTAGTACCTTGTTGGAAATAAAATGTGTACAAAAAAAGCAATTAAATTATTTTTCAGTCAGGGTCGTGATTTTGTACTGGAGGAGGTCGAGGCGTCATGGAAAATGATGGCCGGTGATTGGGCGGAGCCGGAAATTGGGAGATTTGACGTCTGAAAAGTAGAGTAGGGTCATCAACCAATCAGAACGCAGCGGGGATGTTTGGTCGGATCCATCGACCAATCAGAAAAATGGTGGGGTTGTTGGGGCGGGGTTACAGACCAATCAGAAAACAGGGGGAGGGGCTTGGGGCGGAGTCATCGACCAATCATAAAATATGGGGAGGGGCTTGGAGGCGGAGCCAACGACCAATCAGAAGCCAGGAAACCCCAAACTATATAGACGCCACATCTACTAACGTACAACGTATACAAATACTAAATATTGTATGTCGTTGACCAGGGTCCACACACGACTCCACAATATTTTCTAATTCAATAATTCGAGCATAGTTTGAAGAAAGTAGCATCTGTCTGCTTACATTCTATTTTATCACTATATTTATGCACCAGGGATATCAATCGAGCCTCTTCTTTACTATTAAAGTTAGCAGTTTTTTTTATTCCTGATGTAACACTTCATTTTATAACCTGTAACAAATCAGAATAATATTAGAGGACTTGCAAATTAAATATACCTAATCTAAAGTCATCATCTTGTTTTCCACCTTACTTAGGTCGGTTTGACACAGCTCTAACTTCTTTTCTATTGTGTTCTAATGTAAAAAGTTCTACATACGCTTCACAACCTAAATTTCTAATAATTTGACTAATATAGCTTGGTCTAGGTCTTCCTATACTCTACTATTTTTTTCCTATCTACCTGGCTCTACATAGATATTAGCTAGCTGATGGTTGTTAAAGAACTCCAACATGTTTACATGATTACCATTTATAAGGAAATAAAATATTACCTGGTTATCCTTTCCAAAAAAGGAAAAGTGTTAAATTATATGTTATGGTAAGGCTTAAGCAACGAATCGCTGCCAACATGCCAGACCGCTAACTAATTGTGAGTTATAAGGATGGATACGAACCGAACACGTTCGAGGTTCGGTTCGATTTTTCGAACCAAACCGAACCGAACCGGACATTTTACTCTCAAACCGAACCTCGAACCAAACCGGCAAATTTTTCGAACCGAACCGAACCTAGCGCAAGGTTCAGTCCGGTTCGGTTCGAAAGGTTCGATTTTTTAAATAAAAATTTAGTTTAAAAATTTAATTTTCACTAAAAACATGTCAATCTTAATTTCTCCCAAACGCACATTTTAAAAATCTCTAGTAGCAAGCATATAAGAATTAGAACGATTTTCTAATGTACATGGTCATCGAGTTTTAAGGCAATAGGTAGAAAATGTAATAGGTATTAGTGTTACATATCTAATAAATTTTGTCATCGAGGCACGTTTGTAGATCAAAAAATTCTAGATTAGTTCGATTTGTTTAATGCTCCTTATTTAAAATTTTTGTTTGTTAAATAACTAGTATTAGATATTAGAGAAACTGGAAATAATTTTGAAAATTTGATTTTAAATACAAGTTTATTTTATTTAATGAACAAAAGTCGTGTTGAAAACCATCTTACACATATCCAAGCCGAGGTCACGGTCCAGAGACTACAAAAGTTTTCAGAATAAACGAAACAATTTAATTTTTAATTAAGTACGTATTACTAATTTATCATTTTGAATTTTTTACTTTTATACGAAAACCAGCTCTCTATTAATATTAAAAAATGTGACCTTGTAGCAAAAACTAATCTTCTTTTTTTGTGTACATAATCGCTTAGCAAATGGTGTTACAAAACGCATGGTACCATAATATTTACTATTTATTTAGTGTGGCCATTACCACCAACGTCCTTAGAAGTAACCGATACTCCAGAAGAATAACCCCAAACTTTCTCTCACAACAAAGCGAACATAATGCCCGTGCCATAAATACTATTATATTTTATTATAAAAAACGTAAACGCTGTTTGTGGTAGATTTACGATTCTTTCCGAGAACCATCTGATATGGTCTTTTAAAAGAAATAATAATAATAAAGATAAACTGACAAACAGCTTTTTGTTTGTACTGTATAAGAAATCAGCAACACCTTATTGTTTTGATACTCTTTTTATACTAACTGAAACTAAAATAAAAGTAATTGCAAAGATCGTGTGATATCGTTCTTCACGGTAAAATGGCATTAGTAAAAATCATCAATTATTAACACATTCTAAATTTTAGAGGTGGCTTTCACTATTAACATAATTGTAATTACGCTTTGTTAAAGAGAGCACGTATTGAAAAATCAAACCTGGACAAATAGTATTAATATGATTTATGCTACTAAAATGTAAAACAAATTAATGTTGGGTTTATTTGAAAATAGCAGCTACTAAATATAAAAACTACATTAAACATTTAAATTGTTGTAGTTAAACGTACTAGTTGTTTAAAATATTAAAATGTCGAACCGGTTCGGTTCGGTTCGGGGTTCGGTTTGTTTTCGAACCGAACCAGACCGAACCGGAATATATTTTTTTGAACCGAACCGGACTAAAAAGTTTTCGAACCGAACCGAACCTAGGGCAAGGTTCGGTTCGCTTCGGTTCAAATCCATCACTAGTGAGTTTTTTCATTGAGACGTAAAGTAGAATAGTCAAATAAAACTTACCTGATTTTTAATTTAAATGATCAATTGATACTTGAGTAGTAAGTTTGCTGATACCAAAGCAAGGTTAAGCCAGATGTTAGAATTTAATGTATGTATTTAGAAAACATATGTTATTACAAAATGCGCATGACAGAAAGTACCTAGCCTCTGTTCAACTAAACTTTAGTTGTACAACAGAACTACCCGTAAGCGCGGTTCAAGAATTAACCGTGGTTCTTATAAACGTGGTTTAACCTGAAAGTTGTACAACTGGGCCTTATTATAAATCGGTCATTCGCTATACTATATTGCGGGCAATGGATATACTATAGCGCAATCGTTAAAGACACGTAATACCTATAACACGTATCACCACGTTTTAAGTATTGCGCAATAAACAAATTTACATTTACAATATAAGTAAAACGGGTACTCACTTGTATTTTTAACATCTCAGGATCCTTGTTGTTTTTGTGGGTAGGCTACGCCATTGCTGAGTCAAATTTCCAATCCGTCCAAACTCTATCTTGGATTTTCTAAGCCCGTAAGTGGAACAACAGGGATACAGGTAGGAGAAACGATAAGGCAAGATAAGAAACCTACCCCCCTAAAAAGAGAAAAGACACCAACACCACACAGAAAGATGTTGTTGGCTTCAGGTCTCGTAGCTTAATGGCGTCCTTTCACGCACTCCGCACCTGCGCATTCTTTTACACAAACGCAACTGTCCGACATGACGGAAATTGACAAGTTCATTAAAAAATATCCGCGGGAATTTATTTACAAATTATAAGAATGTACATTGCCAAATTTGGAATGTAACAGCCTTAGTGTTTTAAATTCACGGTGTGGAAAGAAATTACACGACAGCGGTTATGGTTTGTTTGCATTCAAACAAGACGAATTTCTTCAGAAACTATTCACCAACGCGCGTTACCGGAAAATAGTGTTATCGTTTAGAAGGGGTGTGTTAATTTCAATTGCATACAAAGTATCCCCTTAAAGAGCTACATAAGAAAAACTACGCCTTCTTAATTACACCAAGATATTTTAGATATTTTTTTTCTACGCTGCAGGGTCTGGTTTATTTTACAGCCGCTCTATTGCAATTTCTGTAATTCATAGAATCATAACTCTTTTGCTTGCAAAAACTCATCAAAACCGTGGAGATCTTTTAACCTTATGCAATATAGGTTATTAAAGCGAGAAATTTACAGCTTTAGATGATGATTCGCAAATAATAATTGATCGCGTTTAAGAAGAAAGTGATGCATTCTGTATACTGCCCTATAAAACAATTCCGAACTATCAGCCACCATGAAAAATTGAATAAGAAATAACTTGATCAAAAGTAAAGTTTTACATAAAAAATCACTGATACTGTGGGTAAAAGAAAGGATTGAAAAAACAGCAAAATTTTTTAAACAACTTAGTGTTCATATCGTCAAGGAGTTGTTATGGGCGGATTAGATACGACGAATTTAATGTTGTTAATAAAAAGGATTAAAAGCCTGTAACAAGAATTAAGGGTTTAATCTTGACTAGCTCGCGTAGGTCGTGGGTTTTCTTTACGATGGGGATTAATGCAAATAATGCCATAAATTACAAGGGTTAAAGTGCATACCACCGTTAATTTAATGTACCAATTCTGATTTAAATATCTTACCTGTAATCCTGCATTCTCTGGTCTTCTTTCATGAGGCGCCAGACCGTCGGTTATTGACTGGTATCAAAGGACGGTTACCTCAATACTAGTTATCAATTTTTATCACTCTTCTACTCACATCAAACTATAAACACTGCTAAATAATTACTGAAATACTTTTACGGAAGTTAATCCCTAAAAATATTAAGTATCCGCGTTCAATCTTTCAAATAACTTTGTCCATAAATTAACTAACCAATTAGTCTTAATGTAAAATTATACCTGAAATGGTAACTTCGATCGAACAAAAGCTCCCTTCACAATGAAATATTTTAAATTTTGAATATTCCACCACAAATTGTTATTAATGACAACTCCGTTGAATAACTTAACAAGCTACCTTATTTTTACAATTAATAAAATTAACGACAGTCACATATAACATAATAATAATATCTACAATAGCAAATGCACCCTACTGATAGTGCACTAAAAAATCCTAACAATAATTTCTAACTAAATATTAAACTACATTGGTACGTACTAATTCTACTTCTTCGATCAAACGTAAAGTCAGCAATATAATTCGGAAAGAAAAAAAGAGGTTTATTGACTTACAGTTGTGTACTCCTCCTCGTGTCCTAAACGGCAATTTCAAGAAAGCTGTTGTTGCATTCTGCTTTACAAACCCGCGTGCGTACCTTATGCAATGTCCAAAGTTATTGGTAGTGATACTACATTCACTAATACATCAAAGTACTGGTTTATTGTTAAACCCGCAAAGGTCCCTCGGGGAGTTTTCTGCGCTGGATGTAGACAACGTTTGTCTAATTACATAATTATCAAAAACCCAGTAACTTTCTTGCACCGCCACCAAAATTTAAACTTACATGCCTATTCAACTCTGCCGGAATCTGACTCTAAAATTCGCTTTCGGTTCCTAAGAATTATTTTTATAGTAATTTTTATGCACGCCTTTTCTTTCTATGACATCACTATGACATCGAACGTTCGCCAATGAAAAACAACATTCTTTTGGAAAAACACGTCCTCTCGGGTGTAGTTCTTAGAACTGCATTCTTGAAGAGATAACTTGTTATGATTAAAATGGCTATTTTCAATTCCTTACCCCCCTCCTCCTTGGTGTTTTAAAGACAGAATGTTGGTATTTCCTTGAAATTCTAATCTGTCTGTTAATGAGAAACGGATTTGAGTGACAATTTCGTTATGTTTGATAAAGAATCTACCTACTGCTAGATAATAAGTAATTTTACTAATCTAAATTGGAAACGTGTATCCATTAATGTTTATCTATGTTAGTGCTGGACGCTGAATGGTAAAATTTGAAATGACCAATACAACATGAAGCAATTTTAATTATTTTCAGAACCGCTTTCATCTACTTCGGTGACTAAGAGAGATTAGTGTCTGCTTCTTCAACCCTTCTCAATAATATATTGACTGAGTAATAACGATACTTTAAATGCTTGACGATTTTTCGTTCGTTTCGAAAATAGGAACTGACTGATGGTTAGTTGGTTGAGAATTTATTTAATAAAATGTACGGTTGCTTTAATTATTTTTGTGGTACTGAATTAGAGTAGTTGTTACAATTAAATTAGGAGCATGACATATTATCGGATTAACTTACGTTATCGTAATTATTTACAATAATGTTACAGAGTAAGAAAAAAGATGTAGAAAGTATCGCCAGTACATCTAAGTATAGTGAATACGCAAAAGACATACTTGATGGATCAGATTGATTATAAATAATCTTAGAGCTCTTTTGAGATCCATATCGGAATTCTCAAAAATGGAAAAAATTTTTAAAAATATCACGGCGTTCATTAAATTACTGCAAAAACATAACAGAAAGGTTTACCAAACTTGTAATTGGACAGAATCGCTTTTAAAATGTTATGGTAAATCTAGAACTTTTCTAAAAATGAAAACTTTAAACTAAAATGAAAAGAATTTTTCGTTTACTTTCTTTCCTATATTTCAGTTCATGCTCTGATCCGAACCTCATTGGCGCGGCCATCGAATCTGAATGGGTCGGTATAATCTGTGTGACACGCAACCTCATATACCAACAGGTTGTTCGGAATATAAATACAATTGACTCTGCGCCAACTCGGTATCTCTTGTCAAGCAGATCAAGTCCATTTCATTAAGGCACATGAAATATCTGAGCTATACTATTATGACATTCCACCACCTCTTGCAAACTCGACAGCATCAGTACACCTTTCCAGCACCGATATCGTCACCGGAATGTTTGACTCCGCTGTCAATCGAATACAAAGATAGGGCCTTACTATATCAGTGAATAAAATTGGACACCATCTTATGCATTGAGTCATGCAGTGAATTGTTGAGTACGCTACCTTCCATTAATAATTTTTTATTATTGCACTTTGTTAATTAAGCTTTCTTATTTCTGCGTGTCAATTTGATACGTGCCAAGTTTAACGTTACGTTACTTAATTATTTTTACTCTACAGAGGGCGGAATGACGTAACAGTTAATGGGTGCACCGACTAGCTATGGTGTGGGGGTAGGTTCAATGAAAGCACAATGCACTCCTCTTAGTGGTATACAAGCAGTGATGCTTTAGCTAGCCACCTGCACGCTTACCTTAAAAGGTCTTTAAATTGCTTTGTCCACGTTACGTCATAGAACGCCAATCCACCCGAAGAAAACAACACAAATAAAGCATACCCGGAAAGGTGGTGCTCCGAGTAACTGTTTAGCGGTAGGTTGATGGAGCCTCTCTTACACTATACTCGCTTCCTTCTACTAGCTTAAAATAAACACAAAACAATATTCAGCGTCGTGTACACTTAACCTATACTGTACAACATGATTATAACAGTAAATAATAACATAGAAGAAAAGTATGATCTACCTCTACTTGGCCAAAAATCTGTTTAGCAAAAGAATACTTAATGTGATCAACAATAGAAATTGAATCAGGTTGATTTATATGTGCAAATTTGCGTATACAATGGTGAACTTCGATTTGTGCAATATGCTTTAAATAAGCGTACATTAACGTTAGTAGTTCCTCTTAATAATAAGCTCCACGCATTACTATTACTATCAAACACAGTTATTAAATACAACAAGAACAGCATATAATGTTTATAAGCTTTATAACTAAATTCAATGGACTTACAGTATTTGTCCTTTTAAAACTTCATCGACACGTAGGTAAAAAATTCAATTAGTTGACAAAAGCTCCCTATTACTGGCAACTTGTATAAGATACGGTATATCCATCCACGTTTTTGTTTCTGCGTCTAAAAACCTGCATTCTTTAAATAACAGTTCCGGCTATGAAAACCTTCACGTTTACTATCGTACCCATTTTCGATGTCGTTCCGCACTGGATGTTTGCATGTCTATTGAATTCGCAAATCTCTGTTGAATGTCTGGTACTTAATAATCTGATCTGTTCCCTTCTTTAACTCTTCGTTAGTTTTTATAAGTTTTACTTTGCATGCTATTTTTGTACTTACGGGTTATGCGTCTAAACTGTACCTACTTATTTACTCACATATTCCCAGGAATTTTACATTCAATACCAATAGTCGCGTAATACTTTCGGTTCCCAACACATTTTTTTATTACTCTTTTCATGAGTATATAGTTTTTGAAGTGCTTTATCGCATGGTTAATGGTTCATGAACCCGTCTGAATTTGTACAATAACTTTACTGTGATCGGTTACTTTCCGGTTTGTTTCTACATTTTTTAAATAACAGTTCCGGCTACGGAAACCTTAACGTACCCATTTCCGATATCGTTCATCACTGCATGGTTGCGTGTCTATTGAATTTGCAATCTCTGTCGGATCTCTGGTATTTAATAATCTGAGCTAATCCCCTATTTAACTCTTCGTTAGTTTTCATAAGCTTTCCGTCGCATGCTATTTTTATACTTCCGGATTAAGCGTCTAAACTGTACCTACTTATTTACTCACATATTTCCACGAATTTTACATTCAATACCGATAGTTGTGTAATACTTTCGGTTTCCAACACATTTTTTATGACTATTTTCATAAGTGTGTAGTTTTTAGAGTGCTTTATCGCAGAGTTAATGTTTCTTGAACTCGTCTGAAGTTGTACAGTAACTTTACTATAGTCGATTACTTTCCGGTTTCTTTCTGTAATTTTTTAGATTTAATACGAAAGGATGCAAAGTAATCAGTGCTTACTACCCTTTGTATTTAATGTACTGGGTGCTTTCTTGATTAAATTCTTCATCCTACTTTAATATTATATTAAAATAGCAGCGTTATTAAATGTAAACTACCAAAACTTATACATTGTTCAGAGTGCATTCTTACTAAAAGCTCATCTATTTAACCAAATTTAATAAATTCATTTCTACTATATATTATTTCTTTAAGTAACGCATTATAACCTGTCTATTCTAAAAGATCACCACGGTTAACAAAAACACAAACCTAGCAGGTTTAAATTATATTTTATTATAAAGTCGAGGGTATCTACCTTAAAGTTTGAGATTGACCCTGCAAACATAAGAAACTGATTCTCATGATACGTTTATTTATCGGCATATCCAATACACAAATTTGTAGTACGTCTTTATACTGCTGCATTATAAGCAAGAAATGTTATACTCAGAAAGCAAATTCATAAACAATTAGAAAGTAGTTAAACGCCTTTTTAGGTATCAACTACCTTATTCGATCAGCTTATATTAAGAGTTTCACAGTACTCGTTTTGTCACCTCAATTGGTAACTCAGTTTTAATGTAGGGCAAATAAAAGTTATGTAAGCAAGACTAGGTATCTGAAAAAGTCAAACTAACCTTATTCGATACAGCTCTTCGAGAATTGATTGCATTACCAACTTGTCTCACAAAACTTAATATATTGCGGATCGTTTCATCTAACTTTGCGGTTTGCCAACTTCTGTCGACTTTTATTTCCAAAGTCAAATTTTTCTATTCGCATTTAGAAATAGGAAATCTTTATAGTTTGCAAGGTTCACATGGAACCAAGCGAAATTTTTGTGTTATCTAGTAATTTCATATATTGGATTGGAGCTGAAGTAAATGCTAAAGTGTGAGAAAACTTTGTTTTGGTTATCGAAGTAGATATATAACTTCAGCTTATGGTTTGTGCGTCAGTTTTTTTATTACAACATAATTTGCCAGAAAGAGGTATTATCTGTCTACAATATGATACCTTTTAGCAATGTAATTTATTTATCCCCAATTAACTTTATACGAAAGAAACGCATGGTTATATCAAACTTTGCGAAATATAACTTTAATTAAGAAAATTTGTATTTAACCTGGCATTGGTTGCTGTATGATATTTTTCCCTGTTAAGGGTAAAACTTATGTTACGTTACGAATTCTGATTTGCCTAGGAGAGGCGGAAACTCCGTATCAATTTTGAGAGTTCACTGGTTAACTTCAGTGGTGCAGGAGTGAATTCCTATGAAAAAAATTATAAACATAATAAAAATAAACATCCGATATGGCCGAAATTCCAAACTGCCTTATAAATACCACTTACCTTAAGAAACTTTGTTGGTTGCTAAATGTAAAGGGCTCCAAACGGTCTAATCCCAGCACTTCTTTTGATATCCTCACTACCCGGAAAACGGTTATTCCGGGTATGTCTCCTTGCTTTCGGTGTTTAAAAATCTCGTCATCTCATAATTTACCTTTTTCTATCTACTTAAAAAACTCATCTTTTGGTCAAACTAAAAAAATTCTCAAAATTAAGGCATTTCCCAAATATGAATTCATCACTGAGATGGATATCCTTTCATAATCGTCATCTTTATCTATGTTATAAATAACTCCATAATATAAAGATCCACCTAAACGTAAACTCTATTAACAGTAGATTCCTGAAATATAAATACACGTACATTGACCTTAAAAGAACAAACCTAGCCTAGCATCCAACTGGCTAGGTATTAGCAGAAATCACTAAAAAATATACATTAATTAAAAATTATACTCTCATAACATTGTTCTAGTTTCCAATATTGAACTATACGACATTTAGAACCGATTTTTGGAAATGCCCTTAATAAGAATACATAGAAAGCATAGCCCAATACTTACTTATTCTTGAACCTTTTCAATGTCTATTAAAAACACAAGATTTCCGTAATTTAACTAGCAATAGTTCTACAAATGAGCTTACATTTACATTTTTTTTACTTTTTTAGAGTTTTAAAACTTCGTTTCCTGATAATATTATATTCAAATGTAAACAAATTTTACTCCGCTGTTATATCGTAGTCCAACAGAATCATTATTTACAAGAATGTTAATTTCTTATCCAATAGGTGCGAACCATTTTCAGCTTATATTTACAATTTCACATGTAGGTATTTTTAAAGCATAAACAAAAAAATGCTCAACGGTAATTGTGGTAAAATTCTACTTCATGGTTATTTTATAAATCAAGCAATGGTTCATCTTATTTTCGTTAATCGACCCGTAGGTGTCCCCATTCCACTTATTTCAATTCCAACCTTGGTTGAAAGGCGAAATCCGTTCATCAAGCAATGATTCACCTTATTTTCCTTAATCGACTCGTAGATCAAGCCATTCCACTTATTTCAATTCTAACTTTAGTTGAAGGGAAAAATCCGTTCATTGCCCCTTTATTGACTAATACTATTATCCTACGCTTAACAAACGCGAATATAAATTCCACAATTCCCACGTACTTGAGCCTTCTACCCTACTTATGTAGCAAACTTCAAAATAATTCGTCGTCAGTCATCTACATGGAGGGACCTACCGTTTACCGTCTACACGCCTGCTGTAACTCAACTATCTTTATTTCTTAACTACCACAGTCTTGTCTAACTTAATAGTTATATTACAATCTACTTTTCTCAACATTCCGTTGTCACATTTTATGCGTCTAAACCATCCTGATTTCCAGGTCAACGCCGTTCTGCCCGCTAAAACGCATTAATTCTATAGCTGTATGATGAGTCTGTGTTCTTGTGGGGTGTATCTTGCACGATTACAATTCTTGAGCTCGAGACGGTTTTGTGGCTTGGTTGGTTCGCATGTGACTACTAAGCCTAAAGTGCCGGTTTCGATTCCTGTCACAAACCGCTTGAAAAACGTTAGGCGAGCATTTTTCGCAAAAATACGCCCTCCTTCAAATAGGAAGTAAAATGTAGGTCCCGTGTGTTGGTGTTATCACGCACGTTAAAGATCCTTACCTTACCTAGCATTGCGAGGGTATGGAAAAATTCAAGATTTCCAGGGAAAAAATCGCTTCCTGGTGAATGTAGTACGTTTGAGTGTAGCATTAGAGAATCTAATGTAAGGTCCTTGAGCTCGTGTGAATTTATACAAATATTATTATAAACGGTTATTTCTGTGGTAACTTTTTCTAAATTTTATACAAAGAGTTTCAATAGTCATAAACGTTTGTATTTAATATATTAAACGCTTTCCTGTTTATTTCTGTATTATAATTTAGTTTTGCATTAAAAAATCCTATATTGGATGAAACTATCAATGCTTCTAAATTCTTACATGATATTTTCATGCTAATAGCTCATTTAACTAGCTAAAATTAATTTATTCTTTTCTACTACTTGATGTTGATTTACTTAACGCACTAGCGTTGCACTTTCCTTACAAATAAGATTTTTTGTAAAATTTTCCACTTAAAACGCTAAACATGTCGTCTGTTTCGTTTAAGATCTGCGTTTGCAGTCATCCTTCTATTCTCAAAATAGGAAAGTCCAAGAATTCTTTATACAACTCTCTCAATGCCGTTGAAGCGAAAGATCGTGAAGCGGCTTTCTCTGTTCCTCGAAGGAATAGAAAATTGAAAAGGGCCATAGCGCTTCTTTTTTAATGCTGGAGTTCTAGAATATTGCTACCTGAGAAATTAAGCAAGCTTCATTATCCAGTCAACTAATACCCCAACCCTCTGGGTTTAATTTGTGATTAAACGATTGGCCAGAAGGTTCTTTTGCAAATCGATCTCAACTACCAGTCTCACTATTCCTCTTGTTTTATATGACCCATACAAAACAAATATACTTCTCGTACTCAACCGAAGTGTCCGCTCAGTACGAATGTCAAATTTAAAATGCATAGGACTATCATAAAAGTAAACAAAAAACTAGCTATAGTTACTAAACTACCCTAATCTAAAAACTATATATAATAGGTAACCAATTATTCGAACTAATCTGTTTCCACTTAAAATAGTGTTCTAATCAAAAATCTCTTACTTATTAAGTCCCGTTTGATTTTAAATTTTTACCACTCTTAGTTCATGGGGATCATCCTATATCATTATTAATTTATATATTTTCTTGAAAACGTTGTCAACGATCCTGAATAGCCCTAGAAAGGTAGGTACCCATCCGGCCTTAAAGAAGTCCGTCACATTTGAAAGCAAAATTTTCCCCAAACTTTATTTCCGATTCAATAACTAACTTTACGCCGTCGTAAACCACAATTATGTTGTTCGCAAACATTTTCTCAATTCGATCTGTCAAATCATTAATTTCTTTCACATCCTAGCTCGTAATTCACATCTCAATTTAATTTTCACTTTCTTTTCGATACTTAAACCAATTTTTTTCTTGCGACGATCAGTTCCTTTTTATCATAAAACCTCTCAAGATAATTTTTTTAATAGGAAAGAATTCAAACTAATCTGCTTATCAACCCTAAATTTAAAAAAAATGAGTATTAACAAACACAGCCAAAGGATTCCAAAAACGAAGGACAAGAAGTTGGGCACTAAAACTACTGTTACGGGTAAAATTAAATTTACATTACCAATTTGGATTTGTTCAGAAGGGGCAAGAACCACGTCCAAATTTTAAGGGTGCACCGACTACACTATTGCGAAAGTGGGTTCTTATGGAATAAATGATTAACATAAAAAATAAACATGCAACGTGGCCGAAATACTAAACTACTTTGCAAGTACCACTTATCTTGAAAGGCTTTACTGGTTGTCAAAAGTAATGGGAGTCAAACCTTCTTGTCTGAGAAATCCCTTCGATGTTTTCCCTATCCAAAAGATGGTTATTTCGGAGAGGTCTCTTTGCTTTCGGTGTTCTAAAATCTTGTCACATCATGTTACCTTTTCTCTACCACGCAAAAATCGATTTGCCTGACTGACGCAAATATAAATTTCACGATTCGCACGTGCTTAAGCTACACATCCAGCAAAGTTGAAAACAATTCGAGGGACCTACTTACCTTCCGTGGTCTATATTTATCTATCTATCTATCTATATTTATAAACGTGATAATAAAGCTTCCACTGTAGCCAACATAAAAAATTTAAACACTCACCGGAAATCGGCTCCCGCACCTATGAGGATTCCAAATACCTGACGTTCATACACGTAAAAGCTCCAGCTTCAGAAAAAAGATTTCCAAATAAAAAGCACCTGACTTCATCCTGACAACAAAATTTCGTCTATGTGAGTTCCGAAGTAAACGGCTGACATCATGAGGCACACTCTTCAACTAAACAAACACCATGTGAGCGATCCCAAATACTTCATGTTACAAAAATTTCTTCATAATAAAAAAAGCGCGTTAATGGATACCATGGTTAGATAACCACGTTTTTACGTTCATTTAACATGTAGGCCGTTTTACCAAGCCCGGGGAACCTTTAACATCCCGGCCCCTTCTAAAACGACCATCAGCCTTACGTCGACCTAAATAGCGGTCCTCAAACTCCAACTGGCACATAAATGCGCCAACATTTTCTTTCACTCGCACTGTTATCGTTGCACTCAAGAAAATGGCCGAGTTATCCTCGCTCCTATCAATATACGGAACAGCTGAGCTGTTTGAAGCGTCACCTCGTGACACTTTCCACAAGCGCTATATTAACTTAAAGATTCTTAAAAATAGATACAGACCGCCTTCGGAATAGGCAACACCAGTGACGTGCTTATAACGTATTTGTTAAGTTTGAATATAATTTTGAGGTAAATTCAAAGTGGATTAAATGGTAATAACGTTTATTTCTATTACGAAATTATACCTTCTAATATTATAATGCAAACCAATGAAATCAGATGCCACAGAACTGTAACAAATAAAAGCAACTTCGAAAGCTTATATCTTAGAATTTGTATTTATTGCAAAGGAAGGAAGTATGTGGAAAAGAGGAAATTGAAATAATCTAACACTAATACTCTTTTGCTCGAGTCACTTCGAGAGTTCTGCCTTCACTCGTTCACGTTCAAACATACGCGAACATTGTTCGTGTTGCTTCTGCGCGCCTATGTTCACGCCTTATTTTAATAAATAGTAATTCCGAATAAATAAAATATTTTACAATATAGCCATTGTGCGTAAACAACACACATTCCTTGGAGTTAGATATTTGTACAGTCTGATAGAAAAAACTATTGACCTTGAATCGATTATACTTTTTGAGTTTTCTGCTATTACGTTAACCCCAGGAAAGTTTTAAAGCAACCATGACGATTGACCAGCTGAAACCACGGACGTGGAGTTAGTAAGCATGCCCTTAAGGAAGGTACAAGTCAGCAAGATAAATAGAAATACGTGGAGAAAATAATTATGCCTTATTAAACAAAATATATGAGCAAACAAACTTCTCACATAATAACTACTGATGAGTTTGTGGTGCATTTTATTCACCCAGTATATTTTATTTTAGTTTAAATAGTATATGGTTGGTTTTTTATTAAGAATTAGGACCTAAGGAATTGTATAGGTGCTTTTAAATACTTGAATAAAGATATCACGGCGGCTGGAACTGGTTCGGTTGGATTGTGTCGTATCCGAAGTGAATTAAAGGTGAGAAAGATGAGTGGGAAGGGGTGGATCGAGTATGAGAGAGTCAGTCGTTTACGGTTTGCTTAGGTAGAATATATCGAAATGGGTCAACTGCTCCTAACGGTTTAATTAAAATATATGTGTTAATAGTACATTACAAAGTTGATTCCTGGTCAGGTACTATTGAAGCAGCAATTGAATAAAAAATATATATACATATAGAGACAGTTTTAGTGTTAGTAAAGTTAGGGTACTTTAGAGCATTTTATATTGTGCTACATAAATCGTAATTTTAAATAAAATTCACGGTATGATGACCATGTATGTCTCCAACAAAAGGGATGGTGGGCAAACACGGCAAAGAAAGAGCAGAAGAACGCGAAAGTCAAATTTCACTTGTAAATATTGTTGGTAAATTAGCAGATAGTATGGCTGAAATGCAATGGAGTTTAAATAAGCTAGCGAACACTGTCAACGACAATATCACGAAATCGACTAGTATGTGTTCTCAGGGGGTGGAGGATACGAATGAAAATTGTTCGAAGATAAGGCATGTGGAAACGGTTGATCGTAACTATTTCATTATGACGTGACTTGGGGGGTCACAATATTACTTTTAGCGCTGGGGAAATTTGCATCTTATGGCGTTTTTGAAGAAGTTATTTGAAGATGTTGGTGTTCTATACGAAAAGCAATTAGATTTGGCGGTAAGCAATTTACGTGGAACTGCGGGAGAAAGGTCGGGAGCTAAAGAAGGGGCGCTCGGTAACATCGATGGATTTTATTTTATATTTACAAACAGGTATTGGGGAGTTGATCAGGAAAGAGGATTGTTTTACGAAATCAAGTATGGAAAATGTAATACATATAATCAAGCTGATTATTTTTTAAGAATGGTGAGACAGGCTACTTTTTTATCGGAGGAAGTTGATGAGAAAAATTTAGTAGAATAGTTAATCAATCATTTTTTGGCAGAAGTTAAGCGAGGGATTTTATTGGCTGGGTTAAAAAAAGTTGATGATGTTGAGGAATATTTGAGAAAATTAGATTCAACGTTTCAGGGATCGAATAGGTGGGACACACCGAGATATGCAGAGAATAAGCGTGGGGGATGTCAAAGACGTTATGTGGGGGTCAGGAGGTTTCTCAAGGAAGAATGAACGGTAAAAGTAATTGGAGGCAAGTAAATAATACAGATGTGACCATAACTGGTAATCGTAGCAACGTTAATGAGAAAAACAGTCCCGGAACATCTGGAAACGCAGTCAGATTTATTCGCGTGGCGGAAGAATTATTGAGCGACTCAGAAGTAGGTGAGATTGACGAAGGAAAGAGCTTAGGGTCGCCCTTAATCGCGGCTAGTATGTTGGGAGAGAAAGTAGATGCGTTGGTGGATTCGGGCAGCCAGTGTTTGGCTGTTTCAGACACATTCCTTAATAAATTGAGAAAAATTAAAGCTAATTTACCAGTTTTGCCGGTGGTGAATATTGTTGTGTCTGTGGCGGTAGGTGCAACCACTCAAAGGGTGAAGAAGCAAGTGTTGTTGCCTTTAAGAGTGGAAAGTGTAGGTTTTGACGTGTCGTGTATTGTAGTAAGGAAACTAAATAAGGACTTAATTTTGGTGTCCAATTGGATGCTGAAGGAAAAGGTAAAAATTGGATTTGGTAAAATGTGGATGAATATTGAAAGTTGTGGGGTAAAAACAAATTTGTTACTAGAGGAATGGGAAGGAGAAAAGGTATCGATAAACTTTATCCGGGAACTGCAGAAGGGGCGACCGGTTCGGTATGAATACAGCGAACAGGACTTAAGAAAGGCAACGGATAAGGCCGGGACATTTAATATTGAACAAAAGAACGAATTGTATGAAATTTTGGAAAAGTTTTCGGTTGTTCTTTCAGAGACACCAGGGTTGATCAGTGGTTACAAACACGAAATTTGAATGCGTGACTCAATTTCGTTTTTCAAGGCTCTGTATCCTATAGCGTTCTGTTTTAGGGAGGAGGCGCGGAAGCAATTTCATGAAATTGAAGACTGCATCAATGGAGTGGGTCACGGTGCAACCGGGTTTTCGCCCTCGCTTTTATTCTTGGGAAAGGAGAAGCCAAATAACATCCGCGGTTTGTTGAAGTTTCCGAATGGATCAATAGTTGAACAGGCGAATTCTAACTCAGTGCAGAAGTTCGTGTATAAGCGATTAGTGGCTAGGCGTGAGAAAAAAAAATTAAAATACAACGTTCGTAATCAAGCAGTCATTTTTGAAAGGGGCGAACGGGTTTTAGTTAAAACCTGTTTCAAATCGAGTGCGGAGAACTAGAAAATTTGGAAGCTGTTTTTATTGTATGAGGGGGCCATAAACCGTTCGAGAAAAGTAAGGGTCTAATACCTATTAGCTAGCTAATGATGAGGGACAAATGGTGGGGCGAAAATACAAGAAATTGCCACCAGGCGAGTAATACTTTTACTTGCTGTTCTAGCTTCGCTTAGTTTGCACACCTACCTTTTTAGCTGCCGTTGTCAAATTTTTCAATTATTTTTCATAGCTTTTAAGCTTGCTACTTAATGGGGTATTAAATGATTTCACATTTTATCTCTAAAGGTGAACTAATTTAATAGGGGGGGTATTGTAGTGCATTTTATTCACCTGGTATATTTTATTTTAGTTTAAATAGTATATGGTTGGTTTTTTATTAAGAATTAGGACTAAAGGAATTGTATATGTGCTCTTAAACACTTAAATAAAGATATCACGGCGGCTGGAACTGGTTCGGTTGGGTTGTGTAGTATCCGGAGCGAATTAAATAGGAGAAAGATTAGCGGAAAGGGGTGGATCGAGTATGAGAGAGTCAGTGGTTTACGGGTTGCTTAGGTAACATATATCGAAATGGATCAACTGCTCCTAACGGTTTAATTAAAATATATGTATTAATCGTACATTACAAGGTGCTAACGGAGTTCATAGATAAACCTTTGCGTTATTTCTATATCACAGTGCGTAGTTTAGAGGTTCAAAGTGAAAGAGCGCTGTGTGGGATAAATGTTCCTCTTAACTACTAATTTGAGTGACGAATGTGTAAACAACCTAAAAGTAACCTAAGGGTATTATGTAATGTTCCACCACAAGTGATTGTTAAGGGGCAACGTATGTTTCAAGAAGTAACCGGCCAGTTACCTCACCTGGAGGGTTTGGAAAGCTACCTTACCGCGGCTGTTGTGAAGAACTGCGTAATCTTTGTATGTAAGTGTTGGAATTTAAGTGCATGTTTCTCAGCTGATTATTTGTTGATCGATCGCGGTTATGTTTACGTTTCACTATCTTTATGTAATTTAGTTTAATATAGTTGAATAAGGTTAAGAACGTTTCTCGTTTTATTTTACAGAAATAACAAAGGTGTTTTTGTTGGCTTGACTAGCGAGAGTTAGACTTGGTATACCTGAATTTAGAAGATGCCTTATTCACTTAATGAGTAGAAAAAGCTGTTTCAATACTTACCTGTACTCATTACCCTGAGCTTTCCGTGTTTTGTTATTAATAGGGAGTGGCACAATTGTTATTATTCTAAAGAAAAGGACATTAGAACCCTACCCTTTAATTAATTTAAATTATGCGTCACAAGTTAAATACCTTACATTCGAGTTTATTTACTCAGCAACAAATTCCCTTAATATACCTGCTTTGCACTTTATTTTAACCGTGTACATTGTGTAAGTGGAGTTCACAAGTTTAGTTTACAAAACATTTTTATGCAATATCAAGTTTACAAATTTTTACTCAGTTTTTACTTAAGCCGATTCCGTGTCTGAATTACAATGGCTATCGGTGTTCCATAATGTAGTACTCGCATCTTCAGATTCGCAGTATATATCGTTCATTTTATTCTGCAGTGTTGAGCACTTGCTAAAATAAATTCTTTTACTTGGAAGATCTTGGAAGTGGTAATTGTAATGTTGACGAAAGCCGTCTTCTTTATTAATTAATAAATTTTGCATTTCATGTTTACTTTTGCTGCTTAATAAATTTTGCCGTTCATGTTTATCTTTACTGCGGTGTCGATGATGATGACTATCTTGGTATCTTTCGCGTCTATAGGAATTTCCCCTAGGTAAACCAGCATCATAATTTTCTTCAGCAATAAACCTTTTCACCCTTCGTAAACTACACAAACTTTCTTCAACTCTGTCTAGTTCTTCCTGACACATTACTTCGATACCATTTAATCTCTCGCTGTAAAGATTTCCTCGATGTTCGGAAAAATATGAAAGTGGAACATCAGTGCAGTAGTGACTTCCACAAGAATCTCTACCGTTACAGTAAATTTGACCAATTGTCGCATTATTTTGTGTATAGTTTTCGCTTTCAGGGTACAATTCATTACAATGGTGATTTCCAGTGGGAACCTATTATTGTAAATTATAGAAAAAGGAAAAATAAATCTAATAAAAACGTTACCGAAGCTGTTTCATACAACCATGTTTGTGTTTTCTCATTCGCGAGTTCGTGCTTTTCTATGCAAAGCTTTTCTCGTAAATTGTCAATAAGCTCACGTACACATTTCACTCTATAGGCAATTGCACTGTTTTCGCAACTTGATACATCTCCAATTTCGTATTTATTAGATGTTTGCGAATTTAGTTTTGGTTTTGAGGAAGTTTTATATAATGTCTGATTATTACACTTACCAATTTGTGGCATTTCCATTTTACGTCAAAAGGTCGGCGAAATTATAATATTGTGACAATCATCATAGCATCTGTCACATTTGACAAACATTAAATTTACGTATAATTTAGAAACACAAATCACGCCAACTAAGAAGAAACTAATAAATAAATAATTATTGGTTAAGAATATCTTATATTTCAGAGCAGGAAACCATGACAGAAATGGCATTCCCTCTCTGAACTGCAAAACCAATCCGTTGAACTAAAAATAAACATGATCTGGACTCCTCTGTGTAATCCTAAAAACCACCGAGTTTAGACACGAAATCCAATGCTTCATTGCACCAAGGTCCTAACGTTATCCCTGAAAAGGTGTAAAAGCGAAGGTTGTTCCGTTACTGGTTAGTACTTCCTCTTTTTTATTCTTACTGCTTTTTTATCAACTGCATTTGCTTCCTTCAATGCCGTATGATTATTGAAGGGGGTTTATGCGTCCGAGACTGTTACGTCCCGCACTAAACACTGAATATTTTACCACGGAATTATAGTCATTCCATCAGCCCGCTTTCCGTCATCCGATATAGACCTGTTAGTTCCAGACAGTATGGAATTCCTTATGAGGATAAAGAGCGCATAATTATTGAGTTCATTTCTTGATATATGGAACAGTTCAAGCCATGTAAACCATTCACATCAACTTTTTTGCCATAAATGAACGTGAGGTAGGCAAATCTTGCACCTTAATCGTAGTCCTATTGCGAACCTGAAATTGTTGAAGTTCAGAAGAGTTTTCACTGATCTGGATGAGAGAACAAGAAGCCATGCGTTGGATTCGTACTCTTCTAGTGCTATAGGCACCGCTTTCATTTGGTCGTCGGTGGTAATGTCGAAAGTTATATTATGGGGCATAGGTATATGTTGTTCCAAAAGCGTTAAATTGATGGAACACAGGAAGAACTGATTGGGGGTTTAACTGACTCCAAACTGACATTGTTTCTCATCAAAGTACGGAATTGTTGGCTTATCTGACCGTTCAACGCTTAACATCTTGTTGACAAGCTTTAAAACTCCATATACTGAAAAAACAAAGGTCGGAAGGCATAAATTCTGAATTTTTCTTGCTCCAATTCCGCCAAGTTGATTGGAAAGCTAGTTTCATCGTGTTGAACTAGATCTAACTAACAATTGAGCAGTTGCTCCAGAGTTGACTTGATTTTAGAATTTACTGAACACAACAAGTCCCTATGTCGACACATAGACATAAATTTTGATAGAATTTTGGAATTCCGTAACGATGACGTAACAAGAAATAAGAAATGTAATATATTTTTAGTTGTCTTAGACGGTCGAAAAGAAATTATGCTTTTTCTTTCTTTCCGTCCAAAACTTCTTTAGAAGCGCAATTGGTGATAGAAACCCCAAGTAGTGGCAGTTCCGATATAATGTTAATTCCTAAAGATGTCTTCTTAAATCTAGATTAAAGGGTTTGTCACAATATATTTCGCATTTGGATAGATTAACACACAGCCAATATTATTGCACAGAATGACCATTAATGAAAAATCTTTCAGAAGTTCCTATAGATCCCCGCAATTGTACCATCATCCAAATAAAGCATCGTCTGTTAAGAGAGCAGCTTCTCGATAATGCGAAGAATTTAAAGGTAGAAGAGGAGAGGATCTGCTGAATTTCTTTTACTGACGCCCAGATTGAGAAGGCTATGTCCAATCTGAAAAAAAGGGACATGACGTGGCTGAGTATACCTTCCAAAAGAATGGAATAATTTTGAAAGCTTGAGATTCAGCGCAATTTAGCATTGTGTCTCTAGTTGCCGTGCTGACAACATTACTGAAACAGTTGCGCGAATAATGTTTAACACCCTGTTTGGTGGCGAATCCTAATTAAGTTGGTGTTAGCTAGTATTCTCTTTTAGAATTAAAATTTATTTTGTTTTGTTTTTTCCTTCATTTAATATCTTAGACTGTAAAAGGCTAGGCTGGGCCAATGGCCTGAGTATAGCCAAAAATAAAATAAATTCACACACATTCACACACTCTCCAAGTGGAGCGCGTTGGGAGAAACAGGCCAGTTCAGCCACAAAGCGTCGCAAAGTATTTGCAACTGCAATGCGGGCGCTATTCTTTATGCTTTTTGTTTAGGGCGCAGAGGTTAGCGCCATAGAAAATGTGTGCAATTTGAGGGTGCACTTTCTCAGTAAGTAAAAGTTAGTTAGAATGGCTAAAAATTAAAAACTAGCTTCTCCATTCCCTTGACAGATAAGTTGTTTTAACTACTAGGAGCGTAGGACATCAACTCTAGAACTCGATTTGTTGGGAGTTTGAAATTGCATCTCGAATTTCTTCTCGTCTGCGAACAGTGAGCAGTTATCATCAGTTGAAGGTTCGGGCAGAATCAGAGGAGAATAAAAAGAAGGATCTACCTATTTTCCAATAATTTGTTGTACTTTTCTAGAGGAACCGGTTCCAAAATATCTGATGATGGCAGAATTTTTAATGTTGCGCTAATGTACGCTTGCGCCATTTTTGAGGCCACTCTTTCAGTAAGAGAGGTAGTGCGTCTTTTAAAAAATGGGTAATTATTTTGATTTATATTTTGATTAACAATATGGATTTGATTCCTCTTCGCGGTGAATTGTTTTTGAAGACAGAAGGCAGAGAACACAAAAGTAAATAGGGCCGTTCACGATTTTGTCATTTTTTAGCATAATTTTCTAGAACTCTAAACAATTTTATGGCTGCTGAGAGTCTTGCGTTTTTGGAGATTTTTTTAAGAACACAGGATACTTTCTAAGAGCGTTCCTTAATTGTTCTGTGGATAGGTGGCATTTCTGTACAGGATTGTCTTCATTTTTGTGTTTTACTCCAATGTGAATCTTGAGTTCCCTCGCAGTATTGTACTTTCTCTAGCAAATGTGATACGACACGCCATTCATTACGGGAGCTTGTTTGCTGTTCCGTTGGAATATTTGTAAGTAATATGCATTTTTAACTAAACCAAGATGTTTCGCTGATCTCTAATTGCTTTACTTTATCGTCAATTCTAGCACAAGTTGGATAAAACTAGGTTGAACATTCGTTGCAGCAAATCCATAGGTAACAGGTCGAGTTTCTTTCACAAGAGCAAACTTCTTAGTTTCGTTCCATTTTGAAGTTGCAAACATCAATATTTTCAGTAATAGTTAAATTTAAATATTAATCCTACCATTGAGGCAAACAATTCCAATATTTACATATTCTCATATGACAATAAAGTGAAAAATGTATTAAAAGCGATCGGACGAATGTATGAAATACGCTCTCTTAGTCGCGCACAATACGAAACTTTACCTACGACCATACGACGATGAAAAACATTATAGATATATACTTATGTTCAGTATACACTGCCGTCAGATTCTTTCCATCGTTTTTTATTTAGCATGCTTTACATTAACGACACTAACCAAGTCAACACCTATAAACCAACAAACAACAGATTTCGACGGACGCTACAACTTGCCCAATACTACCACTCAGGTCAAGTTGACGTGATGGTCTAACTATACACTAGATTATCTCCAGCGTTCGCATAGCTTTGTGTGCTTTCATAAAACAAGCCGATTCTCGATACGTTTCGCAAGATTTGTGCGCTCCTGTATGCAAGTTTTACTATGTGCCTAGAGTGTGTTGACACTGCGCTACTGTATGCCTGTCAATCCACACCGGGTTCTGAAATCGCCAGCCCTCACCAGAGTTCAGCACTCACTCTCTGCATCTGGGAAAATCAAAATGTAATCTTTACGGGAACTATACAGAAACTACCAGATGGTCTGTGGTAGTTGCTAGAGTATTTCCTGCTACCGGCAGATCCATACTGAAACATTCCTGGAGAACTACTTACTTCTGCCTACTATATAAATAACAACTAAGTACCTCTGAATCACCCTGGCAATACAAAGGCATACGTCTTGTAAAGCGCGGCGTGTTTTTAGAAAAAAATGAGGTTAGTAACTCATTCTACTAATAATACTAACAGTAAAATTGTTAGTTTAATTCATGTAGGATAAATATTGTTAGTAAAGAAGTACTCTGTAATTTAGAAAATTTAGAGTGGTTAATTATAAGATGCATTGATATTTCGAATTACCTTTCTAATTTAATATGATTCTATTAAACAAAAAAATCGTCGTTAACACTAGAAACAATTTCATAAAGTTCGTTGGTTCAAAGAAGTATATTTGACACCCTACATTTGATTTTCCTATGCTGTACTCAAAGGTACTACATTGGCCAGGGTGCAAGTTTTCCTTTACTTGGAAATTTTACTTGCCGAACCCTTGCTATTCCAAACAAGGTAGAGATCTTTAACATGCGTGGAAACACTCACACACGGGCTTACATTTTTACCTCTCATCCGAACGTGTTTTTGTGAAAAAATGCTCGCCTAAAATTTTTTACATGGTCTGTTTTGGGATTCGAACCGGGAACTTTGGGCTTAGTAGTCAAACGCATACCAACTGAACCACAGAGCCGTCGGCTAGTATATTTGAACCTATATTTGATTTTTCCCATGCTCCATCCGAATCTACTACACTGGCCAGTAGGCGAGTTTGAAATTTTGAATTTTGCCTGCTATTGTAAGCAAAGTAGGGATCTTTAACGTGCGTAACAACACACACACGGGACCAACACTTTACGTCTCATTCGAACGAGGGCGGATTTTTGTAAAAAATGCTCGCCTAGCATTTTTCAAGCGGCCTGTGTCGCTGCTCTATCCCGAGATCTTGACTTTTGTAGTCACACACATACCAACTGAGCCACAGTACCACCTTTCAGTATATTTGACCGTGAGATAGCAATAATCAGTTCTAAGGATCCCCCCCCTATAAAGATTGAAGTTACATTTTTAATCGTAAACGACGGAGTGACCCTCAACTAAAAAGAAAATAATATGCAATATAGTAACCACAAATGGCATAAGCACTGTTATGAGAATGATGGACGACGCATGGCAAACATGGGGACGTACAAAATTATAAGGGTAGGAACATAGAGACCTTGGAAAACGTTAAATAGAGATCACACAGTAAAAAAGCCAGAGTTCCAAGGAATAAACCATGAACAAGGATATGTACCCGCGAGGGTTAGTTAAAAGTATGGAGACGACGATTTATTGTCGTCAATATTGGCATTATTTCAATACAAAACTTTTTTATGAAACTCTTATCTACATTTGAGAATACTTGAGTTTTTTTTTCTTCAGTTGTTTTTGAGTTGCACCTGTCCGCGTAATTTTTTAAATAGGAATCTGCTAGTTTTACTTTACTATTCGATAGAGTATTTTTTTCTCTTTACAACAGTATTTTTTTTAAATCTCTTTTAATAAAATTTTTACAAGAAAACACCAGTTCAAATATCTTCGAATAGTAGATACATCTCAAACAGACAAAAACAATGCGATAAACAAACTCGAGCGAGATAACATTATCAGTGGTTATTGTTTACGTCAAATACATTTATGGAATTTATTGTTGTTAATATTAGCCAGGCGGCTCCGTGGCGTAGTGGTATGTGTGTGACTACTACACCCAAGGTCCCGGGTTCGAATCCCGACACGGTCCGCTTGAAAAATATTAGGCGAGCATTTTTCGCAAAAATACACCCTCGTTCGGATGAGAGGTAAAATGGAGGTCCCGTGTGTGAGTGTTGTCACGCACGTTAAAGATCCCTACCTTGCTTGGAACAGCAAGGATTCGGCAAAATTCAAAATTTTCCAGGTAAAAAAAACTCGCTTCCTGGCTAATGTAGTACCTTCGGGTGGAGCATGTAATGTTAATATTAGCCATCGCGAGTTCAAGGTTATGGCGATAGACGTAGAAGTTTGCAAGACGTTAATAATTTATTTAACAATACGTATCCAAATAGAGATCCAATTTCTAAATCTGTTATTGGTAAAACTTTAAAACGCTTTGAACAAACGGGTAGTGTTAGAGATTTGCCAAGGAGTAGTAGATCTAAATCATCGAAAACCGATGATAAGAAACTGAATGTTTTATTGACTGTATCTGACGATCCCCATTTATCAACCAACCAATTAGCGGCCAACCTCAATTCACACTCGTCCGCCGTGTCAATGTTAAAAAGTGAAAAGTATAAACCTTATAAGGCACACCTTGTACACGAGTTGACGAAAGATGATTTGGATAGGAGACTACAATTTTGAGAAGAAATGTCAAATATTTGCAATAATAATGAAAATCTTATCAACAATATTCTTTTCTCTGCCGAAGCTACTTTTTGCCTTACCAGTGAAGTATACATACATAACTGCAGATACTGGTCATCTGAAAATCCGTTTTGGTTTTTGGAGCACCATGCGCAGAATCCCAAAAAGGTGAATGTTTGGGTTGACAGTGTAGGGGGGTCATATTATCGGCCCCTTTTTCATCAGTGACAATTTAATTTCGGTTCTGTATTTGCAGTTATTGTAAAATGAAATTATACCTGCTTGTGCTACGCTCTATCCACATGAAAACAACGAACAGCTTCCCAATAACAGAATCTGGGTCCAGCAAGATGAAGCCCCACCACATTATGGTTTAAATGTTTGTCAATATCTGGATAACGTTTTTCCAGACAGATGGATTGGGAGACGAGGGAGCATTGAGTGGCCAGCCCGTTCGCCTGATTTAAATCCTTTAGATCTTTTTTATTTGGGGATACGTAAAAAAAACATTTTCAAAGATAGACCCGATGATATCGAAAATTTAAAAATTCGAATTACCAGAACGATAAAAGAAACTCTCCGTAAATTTTTAAAGAATTCTCTTCTGGGTTTTGTAAATCAGTTGGGTCACTGTCAAATTACAAATGGAGGACAATTTCAACACTTAATTTAATTTATTTAGCTATTAAGTTGCTTTTAATGAGAAAATTATTACCGATAATTTTATTGCAAATAATTTACTATTCCTACTATTCGTAAATACGTAAACTGGTGTTTTTTGTAAAAATCTTATTAATACAAATCTCAAAAAACAAAAATATTGTTGTAAAGAGAAAAAATACTCTATCGAATAGTAGAGTAAAATTAACAGGTTCCCATTTAAAAAAATTACGCGGACAGGCGTAAGTCAAAAACAATTGAAGAAAAAAAATTCAAGTATTCTCAAATGAAGATAAAAATTTCATAAAAAACTTTTATATTGAACTAAAATGAATATTAACGACAATAAATCGTCGTTTCCATACTTTAACTAACCCCGTATATTGTCAATGATGGCGGTCACAAGACATTGGGACGTTTTGTTAAAAGAACTATTGGAAATTACGCTGTATATTCTAATTACGATAGTACAAAGAAATTTAGTTGTAAACGTTACCTGATCAACCTAGAGCTTGGTAAATTAGTGGAAGAACAACCATTTCTCTAATGAAGTATGTACCTAGTAAATCTGGGAATAATAGGACAATTTGGTTTTGTATGTGAAATAAGTTTTATTAATGCTTTGGAAATAATGTGTATAATATAGGTTACGTGTATTATTTACAAGTAAGGTGAATGCACCAGTTTTGTAAAAGAATATTCACCAACGTCAGCAACAAATTAATTAACAAGTAAAGAAAGAGAGTGGGACAATTTAAGATCTACTTTGAACACACTTTTTAAGTAGAAAATTGCCTGCACAAAACCGGTGGTTTAACGTCCATACAATTTTGACCAATCGCAAGTTAAAACCTTTCTAACTAAATGAATCCCAAAAGTAAGTTTGTAACGTACATTTTTGTCTCAGAAGGTCTAGCCGGTAATCCACAGAAAAACTTGGTGGAGTATTCCGCTAAAAAGCTTTTTTCCATTAAATATTGAAAACTTCGACTACACTAACAAAAATGGTTGCCAACTAACTCTGGGAGACGGGTGGTGTAAGTGTTTGAAGGGGGTTTCAGAATGCTATCTGGTATGATATATATCTTGATCGGGAAATATCTTTGAACGCCACCTAATCTCGTAGGGTTTCTGAGGAGAAGTCTGAGAAGAATAACAAGAGAGTGCCAAAGCCTGAGATCAGGAGAGTGATTCTGGTTTAAAAAAGTACCTGAAATATCATTAAGGACAATATTACTTAAACATAAAACAAACATAAACGCTAAAAATACCAACCTATTTAAAACTGCTAACTGTAAGGAAGGTTTCTAAAAGCAACTGTTAAATGACCTGAATATTCAATTCTAGGTAATTGCATAATTATTTATTACAGCTAAAGTGTAACTATTCTGTTACACTAATTGAAAAAAAATACACATGGTTTTGCTATTATACACGACTTGTTTCTAACTATATAGCATACTTACGTTGTCATTACAAATACATAGTACAGTTTTAAGCATGTATTAGAAATCAAATACATCGCAAATTTACTTATCTAAAATTTTAACCCAAACAGACAGACGTACTATAGGGACGTTCCATCAGTTCATGCAATAAATTTCAAACGTTTATTTAGCTACAAATTCTTCTCTGGTATAGCTTTAGTTGGATTCGTAAGTACCATGTGAGTAATTAACTATCGTTAAGGTATATACCATAGGATGTCTATGGTGACTTTGCCATCTTTATCGTCATTATCTCCAACGTATTGTCGTCAATCTGAGAACCAATGTGACCCTAAAATTAAAAATAACCCACTTAGTTTAGTAGGATATTATCCAAGATTAGACCACTTCCAATCTTGTTCGATAACCTTGTAATCAAAAGTAACTGATCAACCAAAGTGGTATGTTGATTGTTTGGATGTTAGGTACAAAGTGCTCTAAGCAAATGGGTTTACTGATTCTAAAATAATTTGAGACATCCTCGACAAACTCCGGACAGATGAATTAAGACTGCAAAATGAAAATTCCCCGTGTCATTTTCTTTGTGTTTATCTCCTACGTATAGTTGTGGATCTGGGAACCAATGTGACCCTAAAATTGAAAGTAGCCCACTTGAAGGGGTATAATTTAAACATGATTAAACTTCCAATCTTGTTTGATAACTTTTTAGTCAAAGTAAACTGATCAATCAAAGTAGTATGTTGATTGTTTGAATATTATATACCAAGTGCTTTAAGCAGATGGTTCTACTGATCCTAAAACAATTCGAAACATCCTCGACAAACTCCGAACAGATAAATTAAGACTGGAAAATGAAAATTCCTCGTGTTGCTTTTTCTGTCTAATATGTATGCATTCTTAACTAACTGAATGCACTAAAACGAAAAATCTGGATGTATTTGATTCGTCGCAAATCTATCTATGAAGTCTTCATGCCCAGCCGATGTGATGACCCAGTGGCAAGCGTAATACATTATTAATCAAAACTAATAAAGCATAAAACTGTAATAATTTAAAGCAAAATTAGGAAGATGACATCGCCTCTAACCATTAAAACTGACATAATGATTTTAATAACATTTGAGTATAAACTATATGTGTTACAAAATAGTTTTATCTTGTATCAAAATTATAGTAACTTAAAAATTGTGTTTTTTTTAAAACTACCTAATTTTATTTGTGGGATTTTCTAACACAGAAACTATTAAAATGAAATATGATTATAAGTATTTCAAAAGAACGTCACAGGCTCTATATTTATTGCAATTTTGCAAATTGTATATTTCCGAGTTGTATTTTTTGCGAGTAAAATAAGTTCAAAATTTGTATTTATATTTTCAATACACCAGCCAAAGCGTACTTCGAAGAGTTCTACAACACGAAAGCTACCGCACTTAATCTTTCCACGTAAGTGAAGTTTTCGTAGACATATTTGTGATTATTGTTCACAGAAGATTGTTTTAACTTGTTGTTCAAATTCATTAAAAATATACGACGTTCGCTCTAAAAAGATAAAATATTTTTCAAACAGTAATTAACATTCTACAATTTATTATGGTAATCCGTGCGGACAAAAAAATGAAAAGTGCAGTAAGCAACGGGGCAGTAAGCCGCTACGATACCGCGACAAAAAAAGAGAATAGTAAGAATTTAAACCGTGCCAGCTGAAGCGCCGTACACGAGGGTGGGTCATACAAAAAGCACAAAGGGAACCTCAAAGAAATGAACTTTATTCACACAAACCCCTAAGAAAGCAATATGGTATCAATAGTACATTGACAAAACCTTTTAATTACAACCATAATACACAAAAACAGTTACTCACGTAGAAAATAACCTTTACTTCTAAATATATTCTGAAGGATTTATACAGTATAAAGGTCAATAAAAAATAATAAGCTGTTAGAAAAAATTAAATATGGAACTGATTTTCAATTCCATGATGACTACAATTGTAAATATTAATTAAAAAAGGTAATTCACCTAGAAAGTAAATTTACCCAAAACATATCCCGAAGGATTTATACAGTATAAAAATCTATTCAAAATAATTGGTTGTCAGGAAAAAAGTTAAATACAGTATCTATATGGGGAACAGATTTTCAGTCCCGTGGTGACCACAAAAAATAAATATTAAGTTAAAGAAAGGATTTACTTACAGAACTACAGCAATGCTGGACACGATTATCGGTTGCAACGTATTCCACTCAGCCAGTCAACAACAAGTACACATATCCTTCCTGAACAGTAAGAGGTAAATAAAGAAAAAATATTAAAAAAATCGCTAAGCAGTAGGGATTAATCTTAATTTCTATGAGCAGTATACAAAAAATAATCTCTAAGCAGTAGGGGTTAATCTTAATTTCTACGATCAATACCTATAACCAGCTGTCACCACATTGTATTCCGACGGTCTCGCCCGAAGTGGATTCCATTTTCGGTACCAATAAAAAACTTAATATGGAATAATCCAAATGTATTGCTAGCAAAGTCAGCGACCGCTCTAGAAGATTTGGCCCTGGGGGTGTCGTTTGGTATTTCCTTATCTATAATGTTACAGCTACCGACATGCCAAAATTCACAGTAATACATCCCGAATAGTAAAAATAACTTTAGCGTTTTATTATCTCTTTGCTACTTCATTTTCAAAGTTTAATAATATGGTCGTATTCCACTTTTATGATAGATACGACAAACTGTTCTACAGTATTTAAAACGAATGTCCGCAAAATTTTCACTATAACATTCTATAAAATAATATTATAAAGGAGCAGCATTGCTTTAATTCAACACCATAGAAGCAGTTTTCTTAAGAACAAGGGTCCAAAACAGAAATAAGTACCTGCGATCGTATTCAAACGCACTATTAGTGGCGCGTTAGGCCATCGCTTACACAAGAAGCTCACTCCCTCTAGATCGGCACAGTAATGAATTTTATTTCTAGCGTAAATTCGCTTGAAAACCGTCCATGTTTCTATTAAACCCATCCGAAATCGTGTTTCAAAAATGTCGACCAAAACACGCACATAAACAATAGCTTCCAAAACATCGTCTGTTGATACAAGAACGGAGCGAACTGCCTCGATAAACATGAAAAGACGGTAACCTCTTGGCCATCAACATTCTAGTACTCATGTGCCTAAACAACTAAGACTGTCTGCAACCAGCTTTCGCAGATTCATAGAATTAGGTGTAAAATTGGTGGCCTACATCCTGTATGTGACCCTAGAAATTAACTATTATGGATATATGTTCGTACTCGATCTTGTAGAAAATACGTTACAACATTGTAACAAATGCTTGGATTATTAAACCTATTGAAGAGGCGCGTATATATAACCTTTTCAAAAACACCTTACAATTTTAGAGCACAAATTTTTGAACAAATAACAATAATGTCTAAACTTATTAAGCGAACACATATTGCAAGAATTTGTAGTTTTTAATAACCAAAATAAACTTCCTTATCTTGTAACAATAAGATCCTAAGTTTTTCACGTTATCAGAACAGGACATATTCAAAATATTTAAATTTATACTGAATAAAAATTATACAGGATGCTTGAATAAGAAATCATTTCAATTGAAAAGGTATTCGATACTTGTTAATGAAAATCCGTATGATCGTGAATACAATAAGAAATGTGAAAGTTATTAGGTAATGTACGGTGTAGAAACTGCACGTAACAAATTTATCTAGTGTTAGATTGATCAACAGTGGTTGCTACGAACACTGCAGCTGTTCTATAGTAAATGAACACTAGATTAGACATTTAGAGTGACCCACAAGAATCAAGATAAATACGTAACCAAATAGTTCGATTGGAAACGACGCGCAAGTTATTAGTATTGTGAGCAACAGCAAAGAATTATTAAATGTATTTATATTAGTTATTGATTAATGATTATTTATTAGTATAATTTTCCCTTTTAGGAATTTTATAATATTGGAAAATTACATAAATAAATAGTGTATGTCTAGTACAGACAAGAGTTGTGCTGTTCACCAATATTGTGAACTCTGAAACAAAAGTTACAAAATCCATTTACTCGAAGATACTGGTAGTATTAAGTAAACCCAGATTTATATTACGACCTTAAATGTTCAACATGAGTATACCTCCTCTAAAGTTACATTTAATTAAAAAAAGTACATCATAATACACGTGCATGAATCTTGATACAAACGAAATGCTTCAGTGTGGATTATGTGATTTGTAACATCATTACCAAAGTGAACATAGGCAATTAGGATTGGAAATGTGACACGTGTAACACTAGTTCAGCACATAAACCACATTTATCGATTGGAACACTGAGGTTGCCGGTACTGAAGACGGCTCTAGCAATTCTACCAATTCGGGCGGTTGTTGTGCACTTGAACTACAGCGAATCGAAGAACATCACTTAATGAAAGAAAATGGTGATTTCGATACCTCTTGAAAAAGTGCGGTCATAGAAAATAAAAGCAATGAAGAATTTTTAAACAAAATGTTTGAGATTTTGCTTAAAGTAGCCACGACAGATGATGATATTGGCTACAAGATCATGAAAATTTGCCAGCAGAACTTACTTCCATACAAGACAAATCTATAGAACACTGGGTAGGCAAACAGATTATTTTGCTGCCTGCGAATTTTAAAAAAATTTATTCAAATTGATGAATTATGCCGTTTTTGGAAAAACAATGGAAAACAAACCAAAGCATTGTAATGTTAAGTTTATTCAAAATTGGAAAAGAAAATATTGTATTGAAACTCGTATATACAATCCTCTGTTTAAGAATCTAACAACCTTTGATGAAAATCTTATATTGGTACAATTAAGTAAATTTGAAGTATATTTTAATAAACCGATATATGTAGGCGTGTGTGTCTTGCACTTATCAAAACTCACAATCTATGATTTTTATGATGGCTACATGAATGCAACCTTAGGAGACAACTGTGGTGTTTTATATACGGATACTGACAGTCTGATTTACAAAATTAATAATCACGATCCATACAAAGTTATTAAGCGTGACTGTCAACAACATTTCGGTACTTCGAACTGTTCGAACGATAACATCTATGGAATTCCTTTAGTGGATAAAAAAGTACTGCGATTGATAAAAGATGAAAAGAAGGGTGGATTATGACTAACTTTATCAGTCTGAGATTTAAAATGTATGGTGAAAAGGGTTTTGAAACGCAGATGAAGAGGAAGCTGAACGTTTGTGGGTTGAAAATGTTGCATTGCTACCAATTACTATATCTAATTTTGGCGCAATAAAAAAAAATGTTATAAAGAAAGCAGTCGTTAAAGTTAAAATTACATTTGAGAACTTTGTGCGTTGCGCGGACGAGTATAAAAAAGAAACTCATCTTAAAAAATTTAATGCAATTATCCCAACATCAAGTTCATGCCATCATTCAGAATAAAATAGCTTTAAGCTCACACAACGATAAACGCCATTTGTTACCGGAATCATACAAAACATTACCCCTAGGTCATGATTCCTTAACCAGTATGGATGTTAATTATTCACTCACGTTGTGGTATTATAAATTTACGCATTATAATTAAATATTATTATTGTAAATCTTTGCGGTAATTTTGATAGCTACTAATGGCAGAGAAAAGTGGACATGCATACGAAATAACATTGAAATACACAACCAACAAAACTTCAAACACTTACCTTGTGTATCCGAGCGTAGCGAAGCACATTCGTGCGGCCGTACAAACGGATAACGACAAAACAAACTGTAGAAAGCGTCCGTCATTTACGGGAAACAAAAGTCGAATCTTCTATGTGGTTCTACGTAAAACATGTAGTAATGCGGCCTTCTACAACGAAAAATCGATACTGCTATGCTTCGTGTGTTTTCCAAGGTGATAAAGAATGTTCTTGCACAGGCACGATGCCTGAAGTAATATACGGTATTTTTCAATAACAATTAATATACCGGGCGGACGCAAATAATCAACAAATTTTAAGGGCAAATAAATTTAGCTGTAAATTATGTACAATATAAACGGAACATACACTAGGCGATAAATTATATACACTATAAACGGAACAAATATATATGTATGTATCATTGTATATACTGTAGGTGTAAATGTGTATGGCTAAGCATAATAATGTGAAATTGGACAAATAGCTCTCATTATGTTCTAATAATTTATAAACATTGTAATGCGTAAGTTTAGTATATACGTATAAATATACGTATTACGCCAGAGTTAAGTAAATCTAGATACAAGGTTGTTGGCGATGATGTTGATACTGACGTTGCTGGTGTTGAAGTTGTTGTTGCTGTTGCTGTTGTTGTTGACGGTGTTGTTGTTTGTAGAAGGGAGGGAGGGCGTAAACCTAATGACATGTGGCATGCGAACAGAAGAATAATTCCCATTGGCCAATAAAACTTTCCCCAATGTTCTATAGTGCATTGATCCACGGCACCGCCGCACCCCAGGACGACGGATTTAAGCTTTTTTCAAAGTAAAGCGCTTAACGCTAGGTGCTTGGTAGGCACGAATAGCGGCATTTTTAGGTTATAATGTACCGGGACTTCCTGGTATTGTTTGTGTAAAAGGTGGATGCGTAGACTCAATGACAGGTGGCACGTTATCTTCGAATGGTTCAAATAGGCTAATGGGACATCCTTCTGCGATCCATCCGCCATAGGGCATCCCCCGAGACAACCGAAAGACTGATGTCATGTGATTCTTGGGGGGGATGAGTCAAAACCGTCATATGAGATTATATGTGGGCGTCTGCACGAGACGAGTCTTTTTTTATATTAACCTCCATTGAAACAAATGACGGTGCTCTCGGGTCGAAGCACTGACCCTGCGTGACCATGGGGTAATGTGATGATTGTGAAACTGAAGAATAATTTAAAATTAGCCAATGGGGTATCCACGACAATCCATCCGACAGGTGGTATCCACCACTACCCCACCGCGCCGCCACGTCTTAGCGATTAACGTCATGTGATTCTAGAATAAATTACTCAAAACCGTCATATGAGATTATAGGTGGGGTCTGCAGGTGATAGGTTAAATTCTCTTATGGGAAAATACATGTAATAATGAGCGACTTAGCCTCGAACTCACATAACATATCTACTTACTACTATATTACCTCTATGAAAACAATAAATGAAACAAATGCTCGAAATCGCGTTTTATTTACAAAGTCACAATGTATATTAACAAAACCACTTCATCATTTTTCATTATTTGGTAATTGTATTTATTTATAAGCCTCTATAATAAGAAATTAAAGGCAAGTATCGCATGGCCAACCCCCTTTCAAGTGCGTCTTTAGATGTTTGTTCAATTTTCGAAATAAGACATATAATAATTGCAAGATATCTGTACGTTTTATAAATTTTACTTTATTAAAAAATCCCCTAACACAACTAGCGATTTATCCTATTAGTGTCTAAATAGTGGTTACTAAAATAAAAATTATTTTATCTATAACAAAAACATTGTTATCTTAACATAATATTGCATGTCAAACACCCTTCATTCATATACAACATAATAAAATAACACTCAAGCTTTTAATAGATTTTAGATTTACCTAGGTTCTCGTGGCGTCCAAATGCCTCGAAATCTTCATCAATGTGCTATCAGTAAACTGTTCAGATGTTCCTTTCCTGCTGATATTTGCTTAATTTAATCCAATGCCATTAAAAATTTATTCATCATTCCAAATCCATAACATGGAATATACATATTTCTGTTTGACAATGTTCTCTTTCACTTGTTATTGAATTGAAACAAACTGTTCGACCGACATAAACGTTTGTATTTTTATTTTGTTCGATAAACAGCGGGCAGAGCTATTAAAAATGCTTAAAACCTTATAGCGATAGAAAGCTGTTAAGCTTAGCGAAATCAAGAAACTTAGAAAGCAATATCTGTTAATTACGTGCTACTTGTACTTGAGAAATCATAAGCAGATGATTCTTCTTTTTATATTTATCCAGAGTTAATTTGTACATCTATGTTGACCAAATTCAAGAATCCTAATATACAGCTGTGGATTAGTTCTGAATACGTGCTTTAAATTAATTTTTTCTAGGAATTCTGAGAACATAATTTGCTCTCGGATCATTAAAACGTTATTTGGGATCTTTTATATGTAGTTCTTGTTTTCTCACAATTTCCAAATGTAAGTATGTAAACTGTTTACTTTGAGCATAGTAAATTGCCCAAACTCAAGTGTGAAACTTTAAGACTACAGCGTTCTTAGTTTGAATTAATTTTATACAAATTAAAATTTTAGAACATACATATGTTTTAATGAATTCCTACCAGTAAGATATTCTTTGCACTATGCCTTGGTCTGTCTGTATTTTTTTTATAAAATCTATGTTTGTTTAATTTGCATATATGTAACTTTATTGGCTGTAACTTATAATTTCGTTTATTTCCATTATATTTTGTTTGCTATGTTATGGTTATCAGCAATCGGATTACAGCTGTTGCCGCTGTTGAGTTGTACCGTTTGCTGGTCCTTCTTGATTCCCTTGCAGCGCGGACGGTAACTTTGAGGTAACCCTTGCAACCAAAGCAACAATCTATCATCAGGGACTAGTTGAATGGAAGCCACCTGCTATATACAAGTCATCGTGTGAGATAGATGTCGAATACTTTCCATTTGATGAACAAACCTGCGTTCTCAAGTTTGGTAGTTGGACGTATGATGGATTTAAGGTAAGAGCATGATTCTTAGTAGTTGATAGTTTTCACTACACTTGTGAAGGCTGTCAGTTTAGATATAAAATTATTACCAATGATGACGCAGGTGTCAAAGCAACCGCCCTTTTACATTCAACCGTTTGATTTTTATTGCTTTGCCTATGTGTATCACAAAAGTAAGTATGTCTGAGATAGACAACTGTATTTTTCACAGCAGTTGTAGTTTGTAAAGGGGCGGTATAGTCTTTAAAATCGGGTCCCCGTGGACGGCGATATAAGCCGCGCGCTTGCATTGTCAATGTCTTTTATTGCAGCGCCGATGGAAACTATGAGGTCACACTGATGACAAAGGCTACTGTCTACTGGAACGGTTTGGTTGTTTGGCAGCCGCCTGCCGTATATAAATCATCATGTGCTATAGACGTAGAATTCTTTCCCTACGATGTCCAGACATGTGTTTTGAAGTTAGGAAGTTGGACTTACGATGGGTTCAAGGTTCGCGTGGTGTTTTGTTGAGTGATATTTGTTTAGAATCGCTCCCTGTACATACCGACTGTTTACACTTGGGAAAGGTATAAAATTGACATGGCTTACACTCTCACTGCCATCCATACGTTGGTGTAAACTTTCTATAGTTATACTTCAAAGCATTAAACTGCATGAAACATACTTCTCTATCCTATTATGTACTTGCGGGAATGTAAATTTATTTACTAAAATATAGGCATAGTTTTGCTGCTTCACTACTTTGCAGTGCTTAAGCTTGTCATGCATGATCACGTTTTTACCGAATTTTGCTAATCAATGAGATCATCATTGTCTAACACGTAACTATCCCACAAAATAAATCTTATGTGAAGTTAGTAATGTACTACTGCATTTGGCTATGGAATAATCAAACTTATTTGTGATTATCGAACATTTTGGTATGTTGTTCACGTAAGACAATCTGTCTGAGGAATGTATTTTTGGCGACAAAATCATGAAACGCATACTTTGTTGCAGAATATAAATTTTATAGTAAACTTGTAGGGCAACAACAAATTACATATACGGCTTACTATAAATAAAACTTAAGAATCGTTCAAAAAATGTACAATGTACAGTTTACTTGCAACCTGTATTAGGGTGACTGACTCAGTTAGTGTATTATTGCACGTAGAAAAATATCACACATGATTAGCGCCTGTTACGGGTTTGGAGTGTTGCATTACATATTAATAAAATTAACTTTTTGTCCACTTTTGTAGGCGACATCCTCAGGACAAAACTGAGCCACTATTTTGTTACATTTTAAGCATCAATTGCTACATTTTAGTCATTGCTAAACTTCAAAGGTGGAATATAACGTTAATTAATTACTCTATCTTGCCCAACACATTTCCCGTAAAGATGAAACGAATATTTAACAACATATTCTTCTAAATAACATAATTAAAAGTCTATAATACCGCAAAAAACACAATGAATCACTACTACAATACCTGAAACTTTCCCAAAACATATCCAAGCTCTTTCGGCAAATTTCCTTACATGCTTCCAGTAGACGAGGCATAGAATAAGATAAAGATAACGAGTGGGAAAAAGAAGGCAAAGGTCTTTCACAATGGCACTTGTTGCGGCTCGTGACTTTAAGGCACCACTAAAAGTACTTTACTTTCGGGAAAAATTAGTGTATTCCCCACTTGCTACAACGTAAGTTCTCAATTGGTTTCCACGAATCACACAGTTACCAACAGGAAATCACACAGTGTCAAAAAAAGCACTAGAACTTAAATATATTATGAAATTATATATAAAAATTAGATACTAAAAGGGATTTAGTACGCATCAAACTGACATGTAGCAACTTCTCAACGTGCAAATTCATACGCGTAAATGACGAAAAGTGTCTTGCAAAAAAATTGATCTTGCTGTGAAGGTTGCTATATGTTAAACAGAATCGCATGAACAGTCAAATCAAGATTTACTTTGTAGCAAAGAAACTTAAGAAAAACAGTAGGATGATGGTTTATGTTTTGTTACGTTTCTTGTTGATTTCGTGCTTTTCTGATTTGTTACCATCACTGTTCAAGTCCCAGCTGAGCATGAGAGACGCTGGTTCGCAACAATAAAATAAATTGTATGTATAACAACAAATGTGGTGAAAAATCTTACCGCATTTAAAAACTATCACAACACTATAACGCACCTGTTTAGACAGAAGGTTAAAAAAGGGTTAAATGGAAGGAAATAGGGTTGGTATCCGATATTAACGAAGCTGTTAAACGGGCGCGAGAGAGCTTCCAATGGACTGTATCGAGGTATACTAATTACGGCGATCTTTATTGTTGCGATAAAAGTCCCCTTTTCGTAGATCGACGTAAAATAGCGTGCGCCTATTTATTTACAATGGACAAAGACCTTAACAATAACACAAAATGTTTAACTAGCAATTTCGTTTGATGAAAGTTAATATTAAGACATGTTTCGTGTTTGTGTCTGGTCCTTTGTAAACGACTGTACCGACGTCGTTTATATTTATTTGAATGTATACCACGCCAAAACTGCACCCCTAGCTTATGATGTGGCATGATATACATTGAAGAAACAGTGCAATCAATATAAACCAGAAAAATAAGCATAAGCGGTATATTTAGACTAGTTTACACAGTAGTATAGCACTAGCCAAACACCAATTGATCAAACATAATTGATTCTTTCCATACAACTCGTCCAGTAAGCAGAACACATGATTATACCAAAATACCTAGGGCAAATGCCTCCATGCATGGACTAGCTAGTGAGCTGCATTCCTTCTATTATCTGACGCTATTTCTTTGCTAGATTTCTATTATAAAATAGGTCATCCTATCATTTTCGATCAAACAAAATTGAGAGCTAAAATACCTTTTCCAGAGCAGAAAAATCAAAGAAAATAGGGTTTATTAAGAATCGCGACAGCATTGACAAGGAGGACTTTCAATTTCGCGTTATATTGAAAACCACATTGAATGCACTGAACTACAAGCTATTGCTTTTACTAAAGCTCGCTAGACAACCACTCAGTTTGCATTTCTTTGCGAGTTAGTATACTTATATAAGCCATGACGACCCTAAAGTTATTCAGCTACTTTTCCACAAGACACCTTAAGTTTGTTTGAAAGTGAGAGTATGCTCGTCCAGAAGTAACTTTCCTTGCAAACACAACTTTCTGCCAAACAGTTTTGGGATTACTTGGGTGTATGGGTCTGCAAGTTTGAAAGTGGAAATCCACGCTGTGCCCTACTGATGTCCCTTACAGAGAATTGCCAACACAGCAAATTTGTTAGTATTTTATATGACACAGCATTTGTCCGAATTATGTACTATTAAACATGACTCCGGCCGTGGAAGCTTCCGAATATATCAAGTATGAACCAATTTTGAAAACTGTGTCCGTAGTCCTCCAGGCAAGAGTCTATTATCAGTTACAAACGCTACATTCTAAGACCAATTGTCAAATTCAATTTTAAGTACTGGTTTTTATACTTATATCTTTTTAAAGCTGCATATTAACATGAACTTTTAACAAATTGGAAGTGTTACCAATTAAAATTTGCTTTTGTGTGTGTGTGTGTGTGTGTGTGTGTGTGTGTGTGTGTGTGTGTGTGTATGTGTGTGTATGTGTGTGTGTGTGTGTGTGTGTGTGTGTGTGTGTGAGTGTGTGTGTGTGTGTCTATATATATATATATATATATATATATATATATATATACGGGTGTTCCATTAAGCGTATCGCGCGGCTGTATATCATAAAGTATGTGGCCTAGAGCTTTGCGGAAAAAAATTTATTAAGTAAAGTGGCCAAGAGAAATTGCTGGAAATTATTTTTAAGTTTCAATTACTACCGCAAGGGGGAGTATTTGCTAAGGTCAACAACAAAATTCAATTTTTCTCCCAAAATTTATGCACAAGGTATTATGCTCAAAACGCGAATAGGCAGTTATCTTTATTATTCACAACTTTTATTTGAAACTTTTTTCTGTAGATCGCACAAGAACAGCTGCAGGACCTGATGAATTGGTTTACATGTAAATAGGGTTATCTCACAATGCCCATGTTGGAATTTAATAATCTTAGAATCGTTTGAAAGAGAATTTCTCAGGGATCTAGAAAAACGACTAAATTGATTTTTCTAATGTTTTCTAAATATGTTACAGGGCGCTTTTTCCAATCATGCCAGTTTTTGTTCATTTACTTAAAAAAATTTAATGGAAAGACATATTTATCAAAGGGGAATTGAATGAAGGGTAAAAAAACAAAGATTTTAGTGAAAATCGCACCTCGATATCTTTAATGGTTCTTAAGTTATTGCAAAAAGCGTATTCATATTTAAAAATATGTACTTCCTTGAATTTTGAATTAAATAACGTTTTGAATTATTTAGTTATTCTTCATTTTAAAGAAAATGAAATACAGAATTGTGATTTTTACTTACATACATTATTACGCTAACAGAGTCTCAAAAACAATTACAAACAACGTTGTCTTTCCTTGTAGTCGATTAAACATTAATAATAATAATAATAAATCTGAGGAAAATGCGGGTGGGATTACTTTAGCATGATTGTCTATGAAAATGTTGTATTTTCAATGGCTTATGTTGTAGCCCTAAGAAAAGGCCGTTTTTGGTTACCAGTTTTAGTCAACTGGTAAAACTAAATACATATTTAACGCACACAAACAACAACTAAAACGAACAATAAACAACTAACATTAGTACAACACATGTTCAAAGTGCCTTCCATCATTAAAAATACATTTTTCTAATCTTCGATGGGTGCTTGACACTGCAGTTTCAATTTCGGCTCTTGAAATGCTTATTATGGTGTTTTCAATTCGAGCAACCATATCCTCGCGTGTGGTAGGTCGTGTTTGGAAAACCATATATTTTAGCCTTCCCCATAAATAAAAGTCTAAAACAGTAAGATGTGGTGATTTAGCCGACCAAGGAAATAAACTTCCTCTTCCGATCCAGCGATTTGGGAAGGTCGTTTCTAAATAATTTCTAACTTCCACGGAATAATGTGCTGGGCAACCATCATGCTGAAATTACATGTTCTGCCTAGTTTCTAGTAAAACAGCCTCCAAAAGTTCAGATAGATTGTTGACCAAAAAATGCAAGT
This sequence comes from Platerodrilus igneus, assembly GCA_036346225.1. Classification (NCBI taxonomy): domain Eukaryota; kingdom Metazoa; phylum Arthropoda; class Insecta; order Coleoptera; family Lycidae; genus Platerodrilus; species Platerodrilus igneus. The sequence goes on from JARFIW010000791.1 coordinate 14,928,444, forward strand.
ATGTTGCTCCATTCAAATTTCCATTAATAACAAATGGGCCTAAAATTCGGTTTTCAATAATGCCGCACCAAATATTTACACTCCACCTGTGTTGGTGATCAACTTGTAGCATCCAGTGAGGATTAGTTTCAGACCAATAATGCATATTATGTAAATTTACTCCTGCATCGCTACTAAAGGTAGCTTCATCTGTCCATAATATGCGGGACAAGAATAAGGGATATTCGGTGCACATATCTTTCAACCAATGGCAATGATTCAATCTTCTGTTGGTATCGATATCTAAAAGGTTCTGGTGCAAAACTGCATGATATGGATGCAATTTGTGGTTTATTAGAATACGATGCACCGATGTCGTAGGTATCCCTAAATTTGCAGAAAGTTGCCTGGTACTTACATGCGGATCTGCTTCAACGCACGCAAGAACATTTATAACACTGTTTTCATTTGTAATTGTACGTTTTCTTTTGGGAATATTAATTGGATGCACACGCCCTGTTTCTCTTAAACGTTTTGCCAATCGTGTAAATACCATTTTGGTATAATGTTTTCTTTCAGGATATGCCATTGCATATTCAAGCTCATAAATAGCCGCGTTTTCAAAACTTTGAAAGTAAATTCTAAGCATGTCATAAGCTTCAGCATTAGAGAAAGACATTTCTGTAGTTCAAAATTAACAAACAAACTTACACACAGAGCATGCGCGATTTAACTACTATAACAATAACTAGTACGACAGAGTTATACCTGTTGACGAATATGGATGTTTTTGTTTTCATCGCCTACTTGATACATTTTAAAGGGATCTATTAGCGACATATTATTAATGTTTATAAACATCGTCACTAAATGAAAGGCACTTTTGAACATCTGCTATAATAATATTTATGACTAAATAATTTCAAGTATTTGATCCGAAAATTCAGGAAAATTCTAATTAGTACTGGGACAAATCTCTAAAATGCACATACTTTTTGCAATAACTTAAGAACCATTAAAGATATCAAAGTGCGATTTTCACTAAAATCTTTGTTTTTTACCCTTCATTCAATTCCCCTTTGATAAATATGTCTTTCCATTAATAAATTTTTTTAAGTAAATGAACAAAAACTGGCACGATTGGAAAAAGCGCCCTCTAACATATTTAGAAAACATTAGAAAAATTAATTTAGTCGTTTTTATTGATCCCTGAGAAATTCTCTTTCAAACGATTCTAAGATTATTAAATTCCAACATGGGCATTGTGAGATAACCCTATTTACATGTAAATCCATTCACCAGGTCCTGCAGCTGTCCTTGTGCGATCTACAGAAAAAAGTTTCAAATAAATGTTGTGAATAATAAAGATAACTGCCTATTCGCGTTTTGAGCATAATACCTTGTGCTTAAATTTTGGGAGAAAAATTGAATTTTGTTGTTGACCTTAGCAAATACTCCCCCTTGCGGCAGAAATTGAAACTTAAAAATAATTTCCAGCAATTTCTCTTGGCCACTTTACTTAATAAATTTTTTTCCGCAAAGCTCTAGGCCTTATACTTTCTGATATACAGCCGCGCGATACGCTTAATGGAACACCCGGTATATATATATATATATATATATATATATATATATATATTTCTATGCAGTTTAAGGTTTTATGAACTCGAGCACCATCTTTGGGCGTCATAATTCTATGCAGTTTTACCAGGATGGTTTGTGCTCTGCTGAAAACACGGTTGGGATACCATAAATTTTGCGAATTTACCTAGGATGAAGCTTCACTGCTTGGGTCGACTTTGAACCTTACCTAGGCTGCTGAAAATAAAACTTCACCTAACTGCAACTATGCTGAAATCTGCAAAATACTTCCCTACTACTCTATACAAGAAACTCAACTATAAAAGTTCATCACAATTTATTTACACAGAAAAGTCCTACATGCAAAACCTTTTCAATTATTAAGGCTCTCATACATTAAATTACATACATCCTCGTTTAGGAAACAATTCATTTTATAATATTGTGAGTTAAAATTTTTTCTCATCATACAAATACATTATTTAAAGTAACGGGGCTTAACCTCATACCTGACATTAACCCCTGGCTTAATATGGGCTCACAGTAACACCCTTTTAAACATGTGTGCAAATTTTCGCACTGAAATTACAAGAAAAATCCCCTTTACTTTGTACATAAACAGCTATTACACAAGTATGTTAAATAACCATCCCTACATAAACATATTTTCAATTAATTAATTATAAATTTCAATACTAAATTCTTTAGTCCATAGAATTCAGAAAAATACACTCATAAAGCACAAAATATCAAAACACATCAAATAAACTCAAAAGACAATGTTTCGTAAAAATAAGTTACCGGGAAAGCATCACACCACATGTATGTGCAGTCCAACCATCGATGACGTTGCTTTCGACTATGACTATATGTTATGGAGCCACTCCCAAGTTGACTCACACCAACCTTGTTAGCACGCAGCTATCTAAATCTCTCTAACTATCAATCGATAGCACATCCAAACTTTTCAAACTCCTCTACTGGTCCATCCACCATCACCAAATCACTACTCAATGCATAAACAACCTCTACTCCAACTTAGGACGCCATACATGCCCCAACAACCAAAGTAAACTGGAATCTGTACTTACATATCTTCAATAAGTTTTGCTTTTGTTTTTGTAAACGTACTTCATTACTTTACAGGACTGCAAGTACCCCAGCACACCTACTTGTGTATGTAGTTATAAATTAAACTTCTTAAAAGCACTTGTTATAAACTGACAATGATATTGTTGACTACTATGTGTATGTACCTCGATGACAAACGAAGAAAAAGAAATAGCTCTGTCACCACCTACAGATGTTTATATAGACCAAAAATATCCCCCTTTCATTTAATTTTTTCGCAATTTACTACCACACACAAAGTAGCTTTCTTGGTAAATTTCAAATTGTCGCCACACTTCTCGAAACAAAATTCTTAACCGAAACAAAATTCTAAAGACACCCGAGATAATTTTCAATAATTCCTTGTATTTCTGTAAGCAAACATCAACGGACTTCAAAATCTCAGAACTTTGACACTCTAAAACAACAAACTACCGTGAACATAGCTTTCAACCGTACAACGGATTCTTTATTTCCTCGAACCTAGTCTCAAATGACATCAAACTTTTAGTTAACTCATGCCCCTTATACAATACGTGTTGGCCTAATCTCTCTCCATCTTACATACGAACATTTTTCATCTTTTGTTCCGTTTACGAATCCCTATCACATCTACCCTCTCTCAATCTTAAATTGTCGCGCGTCTCACTTTTATTTGTAAAGTCCAAATACCTTATTTTGTTTATAAAATAGCTTGAGTATAGCCTCCTTACCTTGTTTTTCATCCTCATTTAAATTGATGTCTTATATAAACATTCTAAATCTCATTCTTACCTATAGGCACTAATCTATCTTGGTTTCCTAGTTCGTTTTCAAGTCAAACCAACACCTGACAGTTTCATCTCACTCTTTTGTATGCTAAAAACAATCTGTCCTTGTTTCATATTGATCCCTGCTTGTTTTAACGGCCACCTTCATTCGTAGAAAATATAGATATTATTATGAGCTTGTTTAAAACGCTTCCTATTCTTGAAATAAATTGTTACTCGAAACGTACTGTAATACTGGACCTCGTAACCGTCGAGTTTGTTCATCGAAAACACTTTCATACATCTAATACTCAGAAAATATCTCTTTCTACCAACCTTATGCTAAACGCTATTTTATGCTAAGTTATGCAGCAGGAATATTTACACACGCTAAATGATACTAAATTGATATTTCAACTTCATTAAAATTATGCCCGTAAAATTATTGATTTTACGCTAAAGTAAATTGAAAAGCTTTTTAACTTTTTAATCTGGTATAATTGAAGCTGCATCCTTACACCATACACTAATCATTATACCTTTATGATATTTATGTAAAACTAACTGTTTCTGCTCCCTAAAATATTATAAAAATTCCTTGGGAATATTTGCAAAGCTGAAATTAAGGAAAATTAATTCCAAAATTTTTACTCTAACTTGTTAATTATTACACTAGATTTGTAAGACACATCTTAACCTTAATAAGTGGTATATACACGCGGCCACTTACCCTAAATTGTCCAATGACTTACCTAATTAATTTCAATCTACAAATTACATGGAAATATATTATATATATATATATATATATATATATGTGTGTGTGTGTACATATATATATATATATATATATATTTATATCTATATATAAATATTGCAGTTACAACGGCTGCACTTTGAAGCGCCGCTAAAGGAGTGCTACGACACCTCTCCTTAGAGAAGGGGCTAAAGTAGTGCTCTGACAACGGTACTGCAATGGGAAATTTGAAATTATTACCTTACCTTCCTTTTCTTTTCTTTTTTGGCTAACTCAACGAAAGTTATATTATGGAATTTACAAAACAGAATAAAACACAGCGATCTCAAGAAAACTTTTATACATTAAAAGACATTTGTCCTTCATACAAAACCGTTTATAAAACAATTCACAGTCCAGTTACACAGATAATAAATAAAGCTCTTACCTAATCTTTGCTAACACGTACACAATTTTTTTTAATTAATAAATAAATAATTTACCCATTCTTTATTGCCACGCCTGTAAAGTTGATTGGCCAATAATCCTTGACATAATCTATTTAGTAAAGTTCAAAATACCTCAAACTTCGACTTCAAACTTTGCTGTAAAATATGCCTATAAATAGATAACTACTTTAAATTACAAAATATTCTATTATTTTTATCAACTAACAAACAAAGAACAAACGTGTTATACTTGTGAAAAATAACGGTCATCAAAATTTTATTTCCATCGTAATTAATAGTACTAGATACCTCCTGATTTTATTTTTTAGATTGACGTTAAAATCCCATTGTTCAAGATCATCCATATTCCTTTAAATCTCCATTTAGAATACTAACTTTCAAATTGCATCTTCCATTAATTAACTCAGCGTATTCTTTTGCATCAGGATTATCTATATTGAAGATTGTTCAATTCACATATTGTCTTACAAAATAGTTATGTCCCATTTTTTGCAGAGTTACGTTTTAAGAATTAATTCTTTACTCAAAGTTACATCTTAAGTACCCAATACTGTATGCCTGTCGCATACTTAATGAATATCTTTACTCAAAGTAACATGTTCGACGTCTTAAAATGAATCGCGAATTTATAAATGTTACATGGTCGATCTTGGAAATTGAAATAAATCTTTAAATGTGGATTGCTTTAGCTTATATACAAAATTATTTTCATACGTCACATTCTCCAGATACTTTCGGATCCACTTGAAACATAATACATATAGGTGATGTAGTATTTCCGAAAGTACAACAGTTTCAATGATCCAATTAGTGTTATTTATGAATTATGTATCTAGTAAAATGTGTCGTTTATCCTTGTCTAACGTATAAAGTTAATGGTCGCGTCTTATCCTATCCTATTGCGATACAGAGAACTATAAATAATTCTTATCGATTTTTATTATACTTTTATGTTCTCGCGAGTTCTCTAAACGGGCGTTTATTCAATAGATAGCTATTTAAAGGTTTTAATATTATTTTCTAGTACAAATGACGAATGTTTCTTTATTAATCATGATAATTCCAGAACTTAGGCTCTAAATGCGTTTTCTATGTTCTGCAGACTTAATAAATGTATTCTTACGATAAACAAAGCAACTATTTTATGCATGAAAGGTGTATTTTTATGAAAAATGAATGACTTTATACCTTAAAGATTGATACTCGTTTTTACCAAGAAGGTTTTATTTACACACATGGAAAAATAATTCATCCTCGCGATTATTTTTTTATGCTTCTGCTAACGGCAAATGAAACGTTCTTCCGCACATTATGCACAGAATTTATTACATAAATAATTCAAACTTGCAATTGCTTTGCATGCTAATAAAAATACAGATTATTATCAAGTAGGCTTTATTTACGCACACGGAAAAATATGCTTTTTATTAACGTGAGTGAGTTTAATGGCTTTGTACATGCAATACGTTTATTTTTATACAGGGTAAAACAATGAATATTCAGATATTTAAATTTTTTCTGTTACTTTATCACATCAATACACGTACACGCACGCACGTACGCTCGCACGCACACGCGTGCGCGCAAAAAAAATAGAAATTTTCATATATGTAACTTCTCTGCCCTGAATAAATCCAAAGGTAGTGCCTAAATTTGGTTTAGACTGATTCACAGTGAGTTGACTTCGTTTAAAGATTTCTTAAAACATTTCTGTAAAATTCTGGGAAAATTCAGTCGGGATTCAGGCATGACAAAAGAGTTGTATGTGATTAAAAAATTTAGCGTTGCCAACCAAATCGATCCTCCTATAGAGGACAAGCAAACTATAAGGTACTTAGCAGGTCACTTTAGAATGGAAGTAATGCAATGTATAGCCTTACAAAGTATAGTAGATAGAGATGTATTTTTGGAATATCTGCAACGATACGATGAGATGGATTAACCAAGGTGGATGGAGATCAGACCAAGGGGTCAGCCCATGAATGCTTTTTGGTTTCAAAAAAATAATGGACAGGAAAGGTACCAAGCCAGTATATTTGAAAGGGAGAATACCAAAAGAAATAATTGGAATTGAGAAAAGCTATCAGGAGAACGATGGGAAGGGTGAACTATGACTCCCGCATTATTGGGATAAAATCGTAACCAAGGAAGAAAAAATGTGACACATATAGAAGGCATGAATAGTAGCAAAAATAATAGTAATAAGATAGTAGTAATAGTAGTAATAATAGTAATAAGAGGTTTGTGGTTATCAAGAGTATGATAATTATAAAAGTTAAGTTGAGGAGGATTGAGGTTGTGCAAGAATTTTTACTATTGCCAGGGTTAAGAGTTGGTGCCATTCTGGGAATGGATTTTATTAGTGACATGAAGAGTATAATAGATACAGAGAATTAAGTGATGATTATGGAGGATGAAAGGATTAAATAAGACGAGGAAGTTCATATAGAGTTAGAATGAGATTATATGAATTTGAATCAATTTGAGAAAGAGATGGAAGTAAAAGAGAAAAGAGTTTAAGTGTTAGGTGCGCTGGTGAAGTTAGAAAATAAGTTTTATCGCATTTAGATAGAAGTTCAGAATTGAAAACCCAAAAAGATAATGTTGGAGAGGTGAAAATAATAGATGAAACTGTTGAAAATAGCGTAACTGCAAAAGTTGAATGGGAGATAAACAAACCTTCTGTAAATGCTGCTCCTAAAAATAAAATGAATAAAGGTAGTCAAATTTTAGATAATGATAAAGTAATATGGAGAGCAAAGCTTAGTAATTCATTTTAGATAAATTTGATTAAAGAATCAAATCAAATGGCGTATGTATAAATATGGAGGAATGGCGTTTGGTTTGTCAAAACATTAATTTAATTAACCTGATGTTGGAAGGAATTGTAAAAGTAGGAAAAGAAATGAATTGATGAAGTGAAGGAGGATGATGGAGTTACTAATATAAAGACAAACCAGTTTGAAAAAGATATATAGAGGATAAAGTAGAAATGGGAAGAATTGTTGTTAAATATCCAGGTGTAATTCAGAATGAAGTTGTTAAAGGGGGAATCTTATGAAATAGAAAATAGAGTCAATAATTGCTACAGATGATGAAATAAATTAGAAGTTATGATGTTGAACCCTTTAAGACTAAAGTTTAGCTATATAATGAGGATTGATTATATTATGTTCATTTTGAAGGTAACGTAAGTAGGCTAACTAGGGAAATTCTAGGTCACATTTTTTATGACATGAGTATTATAACTAGGTAGGTGCTGGCCCAACGTCATGAAATTTTTATACCACATATTTTTCCAAGATTTTGATAGTTTAGAAAGGAATTTGTTACACTATGTTGAGTAGTGTATGCAAGTGAAGAGAATTTTGTTTGAGATGAAGCTTGATGAGTCCGTGTGTAAATATGAACAAATTAGAAATATGAAATAGTAATGTTAGATTAAAGGTGATGTTAGAATAGAACTAGGGGAGGTTTAATTAATTTTAAGATAGAAATAGATAGATAGTTAAAAGAAAGGTCACAGTAAGAAGAGGATTATGCGTGTGTATTATAAGCCTTATTGAAATAGTTGCAGATAGCACATAGTTAGAAATAGAAATGATAAAATTACTTATGCATGCGGAAATATGGCACAGATTTCGAATTCCATATTTTAATTAGGGGAAAAATGCGATAAAAAGTTACAAAAGGTCATTGATACCCAAATTCTATAAATAAAACCCACTTAAAGAGAAGGAAAAGGAAAATATTGCAATTTCCATATATTTAACTTCTCCAGCCTGCATAAATACAAAGTCATTCAATTTCATTGTATAAACAAACACCCTTGTTAAAGATACCTTAAAAAGAGTGCTTTATAAAGATGCAAAGCAATTGCGAGCTTTAACTATTTATGTAATAAATTTTCTGTGTAAAATATCCGCATAAAAATAATATCGATAGATTGCAAAGTATAAAAAAAAATTGACTTCAGCGTGTGTAGATAACATTTAAATTTATTTTAAGGGTTTTTAAATAAATCCATATTCTAGAATTCTCGGGTACTTTATTAATAGACAAACACGTCATCAAGTACTAAGAAATGTTATATAAAATAATAAACGCCGGTTTGAGGATAAACGACGCTTGTACGATACTCATAAATCATATCGACAGCGGTGAATTGATACAAATTAACTTATTAAAACGAGCCATTCGTCTAAAGATTACATCACCTAGAGTGGCCCATGCCTCCAAATAAATTGGAAAAGATCATAATGAGGTATTGAAATTATTTTGTATGTAAACGGAAGTAATTAACGTTCAGCATTCATTTCATTTTACGAGATTGACTATGTAAGTTTGGGTAAAAATCCATTCACGATTCGTCATTCTTTCCTAAGCCAAACTGTGTAACTTTAAGTAAAGATTGAAACATATAAGTTCGAGCAATTTATAATTCATTTTATGACATACAATAAGTTAGTAAAGCTTTGCATGAATATGAACATAATTATTTTGTAAAACACAAGGAGAATTGAACAATCTCCAACATAGATCATCTTCATGCAACAGAATACGCTGTTTAATTGATCAAAAGTAGAATGCACTTTGCCAACTGATATTTTTGGAGAAGCGGAATGGAACCAATGAATATCTAATGTCGTTAATTAAGATGAAGATAAGTTTTTGATAAGCGGTATTCGACAATAACATCAGCAAGTATAACTAGTTAATTTTCTTTGTAACCTATACAGATGATTTAGTGTTAGTGCTTAAGATTTAGAATAAGTTCTCATATTTATTGTTTTTGGAGCGGATAGTTGGCATCAAATTTTGATTTCAAGTTTGTACCATTTTGACCTTTAAAAAATTATCTGTGAAGAGTGTTTGGTCAATCACATTTCATGAACGGGGTAATCAATTATAGACAAATCATCTACACATCAATTAAAAAGGATCTTGTCTCTGTTAACAAAAAGTAGATAAAGATAATTTTAGTATATAGTTAATCGTTAGGAATAATTTTCTGTATAAATTTGTAACAGTTTTTTTGACCACTGCAAAACGTCAATGAATTTTTAGTTTTACAAACTCTTCTCTAGTTATTTATATCAGGTAAACCATTTTTAAATAAATAAATACCAGTATTGGTATTATGAGTGCTAACCGCCATACAGAAATGCTAGTTTGGTTGCTGACATCAGGCGTTGAATGTTAGTATAAATATTATTAAAGCCATGCAGCTTTCCAGTTTCGTGCATATTGCATCAGCACTCAATTTAGCTAGAGCTCTCGTCGAGAACCATCATGGAAACCAAAAGGGTTCTAGCATGTAATCTGCGTCTGGCCTTGTGCGGGTGTAGAGCCCTAGTGCGCTAAACACTAGGCGTAGTGGTTTTAACAATGTGCTCTTTTAATAATGTTTTTGGAGAGTTTCTTTTTATAACGTCTTTTTATAATGCCCTTTGAAAAATTCTTTAATAACTTCGTTTGAATAATTCTTTTGATAAATTCATTGGACACTTGTTTAAATAGCACTTCAAATATTTCTTTAATAATTTCGTAAAAGTTACAATAAAATATGCCTTTTAACGCTTCGTTAGAAAATCTTCGAATAAATATTTATTTTATAATTCTCCTGCAAATGTGGAGAAAGAACCTTTTAGGAAACCGTTTTGTATATCAATTGTAAGGCTTCCCCGTATATTCATTTGTTAGAATGAACCCGCCTTATCTGGTTTTATAAAAATAAGGCAGTCTGTAAGCTGTATTTCAAGAGGATATTAATTCTACTTTCGCACCTGCGAGTATCAAGTTATAGTTCATTCACGTCAACTTTGCGATATAAAATGTCGATCCAAGATGAACGTCCTTTAACTGTACGATGAATAGTTGAATTTTATGTAATGATATGCAAGAAAACAATAAGTTTGAATTTAAGGAAACGTTCTACAAAGTACGTAGAAATTTTTATGGTTTGGAAATAAAGTCCGATGATGAATTGAAATGGTATTTTTGAAGTTGCGAGTGTGAAATTTTTAGTAATTAGGAGGACGATTATACAATAGTAATTATTTTGGTCAAGATCTACACACCATAGAACATCTAAGTTTTATATTGAATTTTGGTTGGTCCAGTTTGTGCGCATAAAGAAAACGCACGAAGTTCATATGGTCCGGTCCAAGGATCACGCAGCTGTTTGTGTTCTGTAGAACATGTAGATTTTACGTCACTTGTTTTCTAAAGAACGTATGTATTAACGCCTGCCCTAACATGCTGTAACACCATCACTAAACAACACCTGCTAAACCAAGGTAAGAGATTAGTATCATTCTTACATCAAGTCTACATTTGGTGATCTTTGATACGAGGCTGCTTCAGAAAATATCTTTGCAACCACTTATTATCATTAACCCGATTAACAAACTGAAAAGGACTTTAGTAAACCTTTATTGTCAATACTAGTGCAGTGTAATCAAAGTTACTAATTTTAATGAAATTAATGAAACCTGAAGAGTTCTTATTAATGTTTCATATATGCATGATTTCACTTACAATTTCTGAATGATGAGTTTATAGACAATGTAGTTAAATTTTTATAAATATGTAAACAGAAAAACAGAAAAACAGATCTGATATTTCTGGTATAAATTCAAGTTAAATTTTTGTAACGAAAACAACATTTAAAGTTTTTAATATTTCCTTTGAATATATAAGCCTACCTTATGAGTAGATGAAACTTGTATTATCTTTTCTTAAATATGCATTTATATTTACAATTTTTATGAAGGAACTATTTTAATTAAAGAAGCAACATTTAAATTTCTTAATTAATTGTTTTATTCTGAACAAGTACGTTCAAAAGTAGAGTACCAGATATAAGATAAAATAGCGTAAAGTGGTAACCCCAATTTAACAAGAAGCTTTAATAGCCTTTTCAGATTTGGGAGCATAAAATCTGTGCTCAAAATATTGTTGACTGATTAATTTTTGTTGTTTTTTTATACGAGTTAACAAGAGAATACCTCTTGTGTCCTCATTTTTGTAAATTTAATTAAATTTTCTTTACAGTTTCTGCGTTAGCAGTTAATACGGTATTCCTCTCTAAGGATGCCCAAGTCCTCCTTAGGGAAACCCTGTGTTTAAAGTTAATGACTTGGTGGCGCCCTATTTAAACCCCTGTTTTGTTAAGAATCTAGCCCTAGTAAGAAAATAATGCTTTGAAAAAAAAACACGACCAATCCTCATAAGCTCTGCCCAATGAATAGACCCCTAGAATAGTCGGAAGATATTTGCGTTCCATCATTTTAAGGAAATCCTTTCTTATAGGTCACTGGTCACATTAGGGGATAAAAGGAACCCGTAACATATTACCCACCAGTTGATAATTAAGTAATAGATTAAACTATAAACAGTTTTATAAATTCTTTCGTATGAAAGAAAAACGTTTTGTATGTATAGATGTTTTCTTGAAATTGCTATTTCACTTTATTTTGTAAATTCCAAAATATAATTTCCGTTGAGCTAGCCAGGCAAATGTATAAAAGGAAAGTAAGATAAAAATTTCAAACTTTTCATCGCTGTACGTAAGTCACAACATTAGTTTGAGCACTCTTCCAACTCTTAACTTAATGCGTAAAACGCAACAATACATTTATACGGTGCATTTCACAAATATGTCTCTAATATCCTATATGTCAATAAATGGTTAAATAAATTGCTTCTCTTTAGATTTTGTCGAATTTATAAAATAAAGTGGTCGTCATACTCTATAATATGACTTTGTTATGATCTTTATTCACAGTACTATATATATATATATATATATATATATATATATATATATATATATATATTTATATATATTAATAGAGAAGTATAATCCACATTTGGAATGCAAATGAATGCTTAATATATATTAATAGTTATTAAGATGAATTGAAAACCCAACTTTATATTTAAAGTTGAATTACCATTTCAAATCGAACTAGTAATTGAAAACCACTAAAAGAACGGCTACAGCAGGACTTGAACCTGCAGCCTCTGATTTTCCGGATCAGTGCTCTAACCAATTGAGCTATCTAGCCCAATTGTTTAGATGATGTTATACTTAATACTACTGAAGCTTGGCCCTTGTTAACGATTTTCAATTACGTCTTGCATTTAAGGAAATTGAATCTAGTTATATACATAATTCATGTACTAATAACTTGATCATCCCATTTTTGCAACGTTCGGAATAATACAAACATGTAATTATATTATTATTAATAGAGAAGAATAATCCACATTTGGAATGCAAATGAATGCTTAATATATATTAATAGTTATTAAGATGAAATGAAAACCCAACTTTGTATTTAAAGTTGAATTACCATAACAAGGGCCAAGCTTAAGTAGTATTAAGTATAACATCATCTAAACAATTGGGCTAGATAGCTCAATTGGTTAGAGCACTGATCCGGAAAATCAGAGGTTGCAGGTTCAAGTCCTGCTGTAGCCGTTCTTTTAGTGGTTTTCAATTACTAGTTCGATTTGAAATGGTAATTCAACTTTAAATACAAAGTTGGGTTTTCATTTCATCTTAATAATGTTGCATTAGTGTGTATATTATAAGTGCATGTTTTGTGAGTATATGTGTACGCAGGCACTTACATATTTATATATAAGTTCCTTGTGTCTGCGTATGTATGTGCGTGTGCGCGTGTGTGTGAATATGTGCGTGAGTCGTGTGCGTGTGCGTATGCAGGGACGTGTGTATATGCATGTGCGTGTGCGTGACGTGCGTGCGAACGTGCGTCCGCGTGTGTGTATTCTTACGTGCGAGTGCGTGCATACTTGCGTGCCTTCATGCACCCGCGTACGTTCGTACTTGCGTGCGTGTGTAAATGCGTGTATTCGTGCGTGTGGGTGGGTGGGAAGAGCGTGGGTGGTTGTGTTAGGAAGTATATGGGTGTGTGTAAGTGTGTGTGTGTGTGTGTGTATGTTTATCAGTTGTTTCTAGATAATGTTGAATTATAACGACCAAAATTAATTTTTAACTATTTCAAATTATATGAACTATAGAAATTGAAACGAACGATTTAAAAAGAGCTTTTTTCGAAAGCGGCATAATTACAAAACTCTAAATCTATTAATAAAAGGATACAGATAATTGTAGTTGCACATATTCATATTTGTTAAATTTTAAAATATATTATAATAACCAATGATAAAATAAGTATTTGATAGAAATAAAATAAGAAGAAGAACAATAATAATACCAAGTTCTAAAACCACACGGACATTAGTACGTATTAAAATAGGTCATACTCTTTAAATTATTTAGAAACAACTGATGAATATGCACACATACGCTTATGCATGTACACACCTACCTTACACACACGTGTGCACACAGGCGCACGTACATACACCTGCACGCGCACAAGCACATGCACATGCACACGCGCACACACACACACAATGCAATCCATTTGTGTTAATATTAAAGCAAAAAATCAACCAAAGTAATACTATTGCAATGTTGTCTAAGCGCTTAAAACTTTCCTCAAAACTGATTGCTATTCCTTAAAGCTACTTGAACAAATTATTTCACAAATATTTACAAAGTCCTATAGTATATTTTAGTTAGATACATTTAAATAAAACTTTCTATAAAAATACCTTGCGCATTAATCGCCTAACTAATTAACTAACGACCTATAAAACTATATGTCTTGGCATTGTATTTGTTTGCAATTTAAATTGAAATGCACATATATCCAATTTGATATTCAACTATAGAACCTTGACATAAAATTTAAAATATTAGATTTAATTCTAACCAATGCAGGGTTAAAAAACTTGCAACCAATGCTTATATAAAGTCGTACTACGGTCTGTTTGCTTATTGCTCGATAAATAAGATGTTAATAAATAAATTAAAAGAATTTAAAAAAAGTTTTTAAAGATGACGTAAGATAGATTTTGGGCCGCTTGGAGCTTCTTTTTAAAAGACCTTATTTCCAAAACACTCTTATCAAGTGTATTTTTATAGTAATTACAATTATTTTGACTGTTGTACGTTATGTTCATTAACGACTTGGTTTCAAAAATAAACAAAGTTAAAATTCACTAGTTAAATTAATTAAAGCTAGGATAAGTAGCTTGAACATCCAACAATGTTGAAGTTGTGAATCTCGAGACTGACTGGCCATCTTGGGCTCCTAAGTGTATTTTATGCTATTCCTGCCCTTACATCACTTTGTGGGGAATGCAGATCTCATGTCTGCTATTTTTTGATACAATACAAAGTATTACATTTTAATAACCTTAATTCTAATAATTGCTGTCTTATCTACTGTGACCTGCACCTGCAGTGTCATGTTACGTCTGGAATACAAAGCAACTGTTTCCGTTTTCATGTCTGGTTTGTAAACTTTCATTGGCCTTTTATTATATGTCCTTCAATTATACAATGCAACAATTTGGGGGATATGTAACTCGTACTGTAAACAGAACACCTATTTTACAAAGCAGCTACATTCAGTTGAACTTTGGAGTAGAATTAATAGATCAATTTGGATCGTAAATATTGAATGGTCTCAGTCTTTATTGGGATTTGTACTAATGATACCTTAGTCTAAACCGTAATTCGTAATTTATATTTAAATTTGATTTGTGTAAGCGATTTCCATAATAAGGTAAATATTCATTGTTTATCTTCAACGTCAATGCAATTGCTAACCTTATTTTGCTTCTAAATTTTGCGCAATGTTTGTTTCAGTAGGGCATTTAGGTACGCGTAGTCATTTACTTTTACAAATTTTGTCTTAACTTGTTTGTCAATTTTTGGGGTCGATCTAACGTAACAGCATTTCTTGTAGATATGAAGGTATTGACCTTCATGCTGACTAAGCTTATTTATTTTTCTGCAGATGTGTTACTTTACAGTTATTATATAAACAATACATCAAAATTAAAACTCTTGCTAATTGTGATTTATTTATTTTTCTAAAAATTTTGTTATTCCTGCAATGTCTAGATAATACATCAGTAATTAAAATCTTGCTAACTGCGTACGATTATTTCTCTGCAGAGTTGATAAGCAATTTTAATCTTGCATTGGCTGATTACACATAAATTTTTCACTCTAAGCTTGTCGTACTTGGAATCCAAAGCAACGCAATTTTTACTACAACTGAATGGTTACCAAAATTATGCAACTGTAGTTACGCCAGCAGCTGCTTTTCTGACCTACTTTAAATTCAAAGTAACGCTGTTTTTAATAGGCTGTACTGCTAACTAGGCGGTTACCAAAATTATGCACCATCAGCAGTTTTGCTGTCTTTTTTAAGTTCAAAGCTGTTTTAGTCGGTTGTACTGCTAACTAAGCAGTTACCAAAATTATGCACCACCAGTAGTTTTGTTGATCTACTTTGAGTTTATAGTAACACTGTTTTTAGTTGGCTCACATACTTCGAGTTTAAAGTAATGCACTTTTCTAGTGATTTGACCTACATTGAATCCGCAGTCACGTTTCTTTTAGTAGATTGACCTACACACCAACGAAGAGATGGCAAAATTATGTACCACTTACAGATTTGCTGACCTACATAGAGTTCAAAGTAATAGTGGTTTTGGTCGGCTGACATACTTTGAGTTCAATGTAACGCACTTTTCAAGTCGTTTGACCTATACTGCCCTACAATCCATTACAGCACGTCGTTTCTAATTGAATGACCTACATTGAGTCCAAAATCGCATATCTTTTAGTCGCGTGACCTACATTGAGTCCAACGTCGCATAGTATTGCTACTTATATCTTATATTTATTAAAACATTTGGAAACTTATCTCCAACAATCCAAGAATGTGACTTAATATGTACATTCACTTTGAAGCTTTCTTAAAAATATATTACCACCATAATCACAAAGAATTAGATAATATCATCCTAGGATTAGCCATTTAAGCATCCGAAACGCAGATGTGGATTCTTTATTCCATTCTTGCAAATGATGCATAACGTTAATCATTCTCTAAAGAAATACTTTATCTTTAGGTTTATAACTGATCTTATAATTAATGCAAATGAATACGGTTCTACACTGTTCTATTTTCCCGGTTCTTGCTGCTACGTTAAACATAACTATGTTACTTCCATTTCTACTAAAGCCAATAATTGGCAAAGTGCCCGATTCAATTCCAAAGTTTTATAAGCTTATGTAACTAGATTCAAATTATTCTTTGATCTTAATTGATACTCTTAAAACTATTATTACAATTTAAGACCACCCTGAGTACTTAAAAGAGGCTCAACGTTTATGGCGCGTCTACGATCAAAACTTTATGTTTCACATCGCAGCAAACACAAGCCTACATCTATTTTAATCTGCGGTACAAACAAGTTAGGGAATAATTTATCCGGATACGCTTTCAGATTATTTCTACTAGTTTGCCGCCTGGTTCTAGAATAATTACCATTTATTACCGTAGCTTGCTGAAAATTTGCATACACAGCAAGACCTCTTCTAATTCTAATAAGACTACAAGATCTATAACAGTTTGGGTGCAGAAAAATAGTGCTAATGCCATTTGGGGTATGTGTTTTAGTGTTATATAGCAATGAAGCAGAAAAACTCGATAATGATTATACTGCAAACGATGTTGTTATGGGTAAAATGAGCGTTACCTTATAAATTTAGATTTGCTCTGAAGATAAGAGAACTCCATAACAATTTAAAGGGTGCACCGGCTAACTACAATGGTGCACGAGTGGGTTTCTATTGAACAAATAATAAAAATAGAAAATATAGAAATAAAAATAGCAAATTTGGGTGAAATATAAAACTACGTTACTATATTTACTCACCCTGAAAGGCATTTTTTCGTTGTAATATTCAAGGGGCGCCAAACCGTATAATCTCTAGTCCCTACACGTAAGACGGTTATTCTGAATAGGTCTACTTTGCTATTGGTTTCCCAAATTTATTACATTTTACTTTACTTTTCTCTAAAATACTGTAAAACGTTCATTAAATTTTTGTTCAAATTAAATGAAATTGTAGAACGAAATGCCTCTTCGAATTGTGATTACATCACTGAAGTGCACGACATTATTTCACCACTTAATTACTACATAGTTCATAAATAAATGCAAATAAAACTAACCTCTTTTGACATTAAAGGATTGCGATGTAAATACAAATAAACGTTTCTTAAAAATAAACCTAATTTCTTAAAATCCAACCGACCAGGTATTACACAAAGAAATCCTAAAAAAAAGATTATATTAAATCCTTCAATAATACTATCATTCCAATTTTTCCGTTTTGAGCTTTTAGTAATATTAGATTTTATGAATAAAACTTACATTTAAAATCAATTCACCCATATTTCTTAATATTTCTAAAACTTCCTTGGACAATAATATCATGTTTAAATTTAACCAATAGTAGTTCCGTCGCTAATTCATTGTTCAACAAATTAAGTACCTTCGCGGTTGATTCATTTCCTTATGCATGAATACCAGTACGTTCACATTTAAAGTTCACATGTACATAACTAAAAATATGGACATAACAACTCATTTAGTCACTGTTTGTTTAACATTCCTTGAATAAAGGAATCCAAGGACACCAATTGTTCAGATTTCAATTAGGTTAGCCAATCATAAAACAATAATAGGAAATTTCTATTTCTGAATAGATAAACACAAACGTTACAACCTTTCCATTTATTTACGTATTTTTCCGACGCAACAGAAAAATCCACGACAACGTGTAAGTAATTTCCTGCCTTTCTACAAATTAAACCACATAAAGACCGCGCGCAATACCCTCAACCTCTTCGTGACCTACAATTTGTGTGGTTACATTTCGTTTCTGTTTGGAACCTGAACGTCCAACGGTGTTGTTTAGTTATTATGTCAAATTTATCTTCCATAATAATTCTATTAATTGCGGTCAGCATCCGATAGTACAATCATCATCATCATTAGGTCCTCAGTCCTGGAATTGGTAAGACGCGTACCTCCATTGTGTCCTATTTTGAGTTAACCTACACATTTGCCTAAAATTCCCAGTTTGTATCTTTCACTATCTACGTGCAATATTTTGATCTACGTCTACGGTAGTACAATGTATCAGTTTTAATCAATACCTATGTACAACATTAATTACATAGCAGACACGTAATATCTAGTCATGTTACAAATATTGTCTTTTCTGTTTATTGTTTCTGCATTTTTACGTATTAATTTATTTCAATAATATGTACCCTGTGGTTTTGTTAATTCCACGATACCTTGCATTTCTACCTATTTAGTATTCCTGTACTACATATTTATTACACTATAGTTTTATGAAATCTTTTATTTCAGCGGTTTTTACTGTTGCAGCGTTTATCTTATTTAATGACTAATGCGTTATCTTAGTATTGTGTTTAATTGTACCAATTTATTATAAAAAAATCGAATTTTTATTGGTTTAGCTATACTCTAATCTCCCCTAATTTAAATTATATTTTCTAAAAGTAAAAGGGTTAAAATATCTTGATTAAATATGATTAGTTATTTACGAAATCTTTTATACAGGGTGCGTTTATATTTATCCTGTACCTTTAAGATTGCCTTCCTTCCCATCTAATTTATAGCTCGCGTAACGCAACGCGTTATAATCTGCTTGACTGTTTGTATCCTAATGTTTTAACAGAAATTAAAAGTAAATAAGTTGCCTTCTTGAAATCAAACTGGTTCATCTTAAATGTATCCTCCAATAAAAAAAGTGTAAGGTCCAAGAAGGCTATTTTTATTAGTTACAGAGCTTATTCACCCTGCTTGACCCTCTGAGGTCGAACGTCATGGTGGACACGAATTGTCACCCGACATGTTGCTCAGGGCAAATGACATAGGTCAAGTAAGGTGAATGGTCATTATATCTAATTGAAATGATCTTTCTAGGCCGTACATTTCTTTATGGGTAAATACGTATAAAATAAACGTTTATTATCTCGTACGAAGGTAGCTTACCTGCTGATGGACAAGTTGTAGTTAAAGAAATTACTATAACAGCTAACAATAATGCAAATAATAGAAACGACGAAAGAAAATATCAACCTCATGACCTAATTCACAACATACTTTCAAGGTTCTTTAAATGCTAACTAGTACATGCGCTAAAAAAGACATTGCGATTTTTATGTATTTTAATTAGAAATATGTTAATGCGTTCTTATATGAGAACAATAAATAAGTGTATGTGCCTGTATGTTAAGAAAGTATTTAAATTGTTAGAGGGTATAATTTGCTTACGGCGTTAATCTCTCAAATTTATTTTGTTACATAACCACATTTGTTTGTTCTAATTACGTGAATTTGAGTAGTAGAAAGCAACCGCCTGTGTAAAAATAAAATATTCTTGGCAACTCTGCTTCATTATGATTTGTTGTTGTAGAGCATTTTTTAGTCGTATCGCGTTTGACGTCATTTCTTTTGGATCGTTGGTTTTGGGACCCTTGCCATAAAATAATGATGACAAATGGAGCTCAGATTTCCTGTTTCAATATAAGACTCAGGTTTAATAGTGTTAAAAAATGGCTTGCGGAAATAAGAAAACCTAATTTGACAAAAGAACTAACTGATTCTCTAGGTCTGTGGAGAGCATAATATTTGCAATAAGAGAAACTTTAGATAAACGAGATGAAATTTAGTTAAAAGGTCTGATGGTTGAACTGTAGAAGAAGTAGTGGGCGCTACTATACCATCCGTCTGATGAAGATCTAAATAATGCACTGGAAGGTTGTACAAAAACCACAAGAACGACTAAGCACTAGAGCTTGAAATTCAAAACACAATTATCAAGCAACGCGTATATTTACTCCTTATCTGCAAATGAGCTGCTCTACAATGTCTTGAGTTGATCCTGTAACATAACATCAACAATGTATGGAATTTTGATACAGTATTCCGGGCAAACAAGAAAGAAAGCAGCTAGGTAAGTAAAGAACATCGCATACACCGAATACCGCAATGAAATAGGGACAGAATAATAGAATTTGACTCCAAAAGAAATTAGAGTTCGTGCAAGTTCAAAAACGTCGTAGAGTGGGGGAGGGGTGGTATAGAAAGAAAAAAATTGGAAACTTCAGTAAAACACTATAATACAACCTTTAAATAAAACATAGTCCCAAAAGATTATTTTCAAACGTCAAAAACACACATTTACGTAATCGTTCGTTAAAATGTTATGTAAACAAAACGTCAATCTTAATGAATAATTTTGCCTGGCTTGGGAAAACTAATTCGAGTATAAGAAACGAAGATCAACGTAAATTGTTGATTATTTTGCAAAATGAAAAGCGCATGACCGGTTTGCTGTTCTTGCAGATCGTCAGACGGACGCATCTCTTTTTGCAAAACAACCAGCTAAGTTCTAGAATTATACACAAATCAAGGTGTATTCATAATGAAGAAGGTTATTTGTTTATTTCCATTGTAACTTACATATTATACAGTATAAACCTATACATTTTAAAATATCGAGAATAAAATCTTATTATCTAAAAAATAGGTACATATATACATGCAAGAATAGCTACACGTTTCAACCCTAAATATGTACAAGAAATAATACAGTATACATGCGAGAAATAATACAGTAACAACTGCAAGAAATAATACAGTAACATTTGCTTTAGGAATTGCACCTCATATAATTTAAGAACGTAACATTAAATTTTAAACAGCTTGATTAAATAGTAACCAGCTAGTTATTGACGTTAACATTAATTTACACAGAAAAGTAAACAGTAAAATGTGCTCTAACGCAAGCTTTAAGAATTATTGCATAATTGTTCATGAATTGTGAGCGTGCATTTTAACGTACGTTCTTCAATTTATTGCAGAGTCAACAAAAAAAGAAGTGTATATCTTCCAAAACAGCAACACAAGTAAACCAAACAGAAAAATACACAGTACCTTTAGCTATCTTCTCTATGTACCTTCTTAGGATGAGGAAATGCAGGCTGCATTTGTCTATGTTTGGGTGCTGGAACCAACAACTTAACTATTCTAGCACCCTATTTACAATACACATTTTAAAATCGCAACTCTACAATGTTCAAAAGACGTTGTATAGCATTAAAATGATATACACAAGAGTCAGATAAGTAAGAGCGACGAAAAAGTAAGAGAACTTTTTAGAAATTAAACTTGTATCTATACGACTTTTAGAAAGACGCGGTACACAACATAAAATCATTTCTAGCATTAGAACATTAAATATTCTACAAAAGCAAGCAAAAATTTATATTCCAAACAACGGTGAAACATTCTTAGAATGCAAGTAGTAAAGAAAGCAAAATACGATAATTAATTCTATTGAATTTCGTCGCTAGAATGGGAAAGCAAAATATATTTTAAAAAATCTAAGCGAGTATACAACCAAGCATACGACCAAAGACAAATTAATTGCCTAACTTTTAAAAAGAATAGAGGTTTGTAATATTATCGATCCATGCTGCAATAACTTAATTAGCAGATCGATTTTATTACCCGTAAAACTTGAGCGACTTTACACGTGCAAATAACAAAATAGGATTTCACAGTAACGAGCAGATAACAACTCATTAAAGTATTTTATATTTGTAAAAAGTTTTAATAAAAATGGTTTTAACGACCAGCAAAATGTCTGCTACTTTCAACGAATAACTATTGGCAATAACAAGCGCATATTTCATGGAAGGAGAAACTATTAAGTGGTTTGAGAAGCAAACACTTCAAAGAATTTATAAACTGTTATAGGGTATATCTCACGTACGGAGGGAAATTTTTATACAGAACGGTTTAACACGTATTTATTGAACTTGTTAAGTTTGTTCATTTTACATAAAAATAGTTTAGAATATAGTGTTGTGTAGCTGCAACTGAGGTTTTACATCAATTCTGAATAAACTAGTTTGTCGCAACACAATGTGTGAATAAGAGTCGAAATATTTGCGTTCTGAACTATATAATACGTTTAATTTCAATGACAGCATAAGTGACATTTCTTCAAACAGTGACACTTGTGAATAATTGTTCTTGATTATAAATTCCAAACTATAATGTTAATAAGCTTAACAGAAGAGGATACATGTCAATTATAAGAAGCTAGTATTTATAAATATTTTTTTAAAAAAATTATTTTGAATTCCTGAATATAGAAAATGCAATAAGATTAGACAATAAATATTTGGAAGAATTTTCAAAATTAGTATGAATTACAATAAGAATATGAATAAACAGGTAGGAGAATATCATACTCGTTTGAGAAAGAGAAATATGGCAAAAACAGATGTTACACTTCCTCAAAATACGGATAAAAATCAGTCGAATAAAAATATTGATTTCTCAACTTAAAACCTACTTACATGCTCATTGTGCAAACCCAAATTTAAAACCAGAAAGGGTTATCAAATACACTATTCTAGAAGTCACAAAGACATAAAGAATTTAAACATTAAAAGTGAACCAATAATAATTAACAGTGCCAATTTTTCCCAAACCAATATTCTAATTTCTACAAGTGAATCGAATCATTACCAATACGAAAATGAAAGCATCAAACATCATACTAACCAATTTAAACGATTAATTGTCTACTATTCTGTATTATAGAATCAGCTTGAAAATACATTAATCCGTTTTAAAATGTCTATCGACCACTCCGAACGTCCACACCTCAAAGTCGAAGATATGAGACGAGATCCACCAGGTCGAGAACTTTTACTAACACCCGACGGTCTTGGGAACGATATGCGGCAAAAAAGACTGGTCAATGCCTACCGACGTAACCAAATCCCACCGACGCTGCAATTCCTTTTCGCGCACTCCACTCAGTTCCCTATCCTTTGGATTTTTAAAATTCTAGCATTTTTATTGTTCTACCGTAGAACATGTACAATGGGAACCGTTGTGCGCCCATTGGTTCTTGTAGTTTTAGATAGAAGTAAGTATGCCGAAGAAATTTAATGTACAAGACGCTAAAAGAAGCTTTGTTTAGTTCCTAAACTTAATTCTGAATTTGTTCGCTTGTCTTTGACATCCTTCGGGTGCTTCTATAATATGTATCTATCGACCATGTGATAGTAAAGCTTTGTATTAATCATTTAATTCTCTTAGAAGCTTTACCAGAGCTTTATAGTGCGGTTTTTACTTTGTAGTAAGATGGTACCTGCAAGCATTTTTAATTGCAACTTTTATTACCCTGCGTTTACCGGGATGGATACTCTCACTCTACACCTACTAAAACAGCATGACGTAATCACATTGGCATCGGTGCTTAAATGTCCGGTTCTACCAGCAGCAAAAAAACCTTAACTACCACTCCTACGAGATCATCTTTACCAGAATAAACAATTTATAAAAAAGCATTGCGTAACTTCGAGTACATCGATGGATATACGTTCGACTTTGTCGACCGTTGTAGAATCTACCTTGAAACAACAACAGGTTAGTATCCGGTGCAATGTGTGTAATAAGGAGGCGACAAAATCTGTGTACACTGCTCATCTTTAAAGCAATAGGCATAAGAATATTGCAGCTGCTGCTGAAGGACACGATGCGGTGAAAATAGTTATCGAAAAACCAGCTATCTAACATGTGATTTTCCAATGCTCCACCCGACGGTACTACATTAGCCAGGAAGCGAGTTTTTTTCCCTGGAAAATTTGGAGTTTTGCCGAACCCTTGCTGTTCCAAGCAACGTACGTGACAACACTCACACACGGGACCTCCATTTTACCTCTCATCCGAACGAGGGTGTATTTTTGTGAAAAATGCTCGCCTAACATTTTTTAAGCGGATCGTGTCGAGATTCGAACCCGGGACCTTGCGCGTAGTAGTCACACACATACCACTAAGCCACGGACGCCGCCTTAATGATTAGCTATCGCGTAAAGAACGTGGACACCGACGATCCGAGTTTTTTCGTCTACACAATCAGCTATTTATTCGTTTAATCGGCAAAAAATTATAAGAACATACGGCTCTAAAGGTTCATTGTAAACTTTATTGTATTTACCCCAAAACGGGTGTTGATCCTAATACATACTACTAACGCAAAATTCTTTAATACAAAAATGGTATAATCACATCTAGTAGCAATCTGCAAAATAAGTACGAAAACATGTGCGAGGTAATCCGGCAAAAATCAAAGGAATTTGAGCACCGTAGGTCAGAATTGTTTTCACAAAAGGTGTTTTACTTCCAAATCAAATAAACAACTATAATTCGCTGTGATGACCATCATACGTTATATTCAATGGATTAAAGAAAGGAACTACAGGACGAGAATAAAGATTTAAGTCGTATACCTAAAATAGCTTAAAAATTCTGTCTGTAGATATGTATACGTATTAAAATAGACGGAGAACGTAAATAGTTAATAGCGTGAACTATATATTTATAAGTAAATAAAAGTTTTTAACGATAATGTGCACTACTTTTTTGTCTAAATCAATACTGGAGAATTTGGAAGATTTTTAGACCTTGGATATGGGTTGGTTCAAGGTTAAATTAATTATAAATTTAGACTTCTAGGGAAATTTCAGTCCATACAATGCTTTACATGCTAGAAAAGTGTTTATAAATAAAATACTTAGAAAATTTGGGTATAGGGGTTGCCACTCGATAAGGAAAAGTCGTGCGTAATTGATAGGCGACGAGGGGTATCTCGACAATTTTAGAGAAAGGTATACCGATTTGCTAAGATTGTTCGGTAAAAAAATTATTTAAGAGATAGCAGAGCTAACCTAGGTTAGTTAGAATTTGTGCGGAACTGAACTACACGGCATTGTGACAGCGGTGCGCACTAAAAGCCTATATCATCTACTCACCTCGCTTAAATTATGACAGAACACAAAAAAACTCATTTGCACTCGTATCTCCTAATGCCAAACATTAGGTGGTATTGGTCAGTAGTAGTCATATCTGCTTGAAACTGTAACTAAGTTCCGCTTGTGGTAATAGCTTGTGCTAGTAGGGTGCGTAACTCCTTGGTTCATCATAATACAGCAGTCCATGGTTTGGGTCTGGTGTAAAGCGTAAACTGTTGTTGCTTGATGTGCAACCCAATTCAATTATGTTTGTTGTTTCATCGTGGGTGATGAAAGGAACAAAGCGAAACCTGATTATGACTAAACGAATGTTTATGGTGGACTAGTAGGTCGACAAAGAGTATAATTGGTGGAAGAAAACAAATGTATGACGACATCCATAATGAATGTGGTAAAAAGATAGGTAACAACTAGTTTTCGGGTTGGTTGGTGCACGCCTTGCCGTCGCGCATCTCAATAGTTGAAGATTGCGATCATGGACGTTGTGATCATTGAATAGAATTTACTAAAGCAGAATAGCACTGCTTACTTAAGTGTGATGATCAACTACCCACAATTGTATTAATTCTCCTATGGAAGATGTTTGCGCGCAGGGTGTTGGCACTGAATAATTTGCCTCTGCCTGTATCTTTCTACACTGCTAAAATCCTTACGTTACAACGAGGTAGTAGGTAGCATCTAATAGTCTCAGATAAATTGCGTATAAATAACTACTAATTGGTACTGCAGCTCTGCAAGGATTGGTTCCTAGATAAAAAATATGATCTGGTAGCGAATACATGATTATCCCATTAGAGTATTAATTTAATTGTGGCATTTTGAACTCCATCCGAATCGCATTATGTACTCAGTGTTTTGTTAGTTGCCTAGACAAAAGACCATTAGCAATTAATTATTATAACTTATTAATTAATGCTTTGATCTCAAAAATAAATGTTTGTGCACGTTTAAAATATGGCAATTTAAACCAACAAAATTTTAGTTTAACGATGAATCGTAGCTATGGTTACGAATTTACTGTTGTTATCATTCTCATCATTAGGTCTTCAGTCCTGGAACTGATTAGACGCGTATCCTCATTGTTTCCTATTCTGAACTAACCAATACTTGTCCCTGAAATTTGCACAGTCTACATCTATCACTATCTGATCTAGGTCTACATCTACCTTCTTTTTACTATCTCTGCTTGTAATATATCCCGTACTATTCCCTAAAAATGCCTTAGAACGTATTCTACCCTTCTATTTCTTCTATTTTTTTTCCACAGGTATTTTATTCCCCTACTATTTCTATAACCTATTTGTTATTAACTTTGTATGTCCATGCAATCGTGCTCATACATCTGAAGCACAACATTCCAAAAAGCTTGCTACCGTTTTTCTAACTGTTTTTCCTATTGCCCGTATTTCATAGGCATACTGTGCTGTGCTCCGGACATATGCTTTCAACAATTTTCTTCTTCTTTCTATGTTTGTTGTCTTTGATCATAGGCGCTGTTCTTTCTTGATAGATGCAGTTCGGTTCCCTTCTATTGTTTTACAATTATATACCCTATTTCTCCGACATTTAGTGGTTGTGAAGGGGGGTAAGCAGCCTTGGCTGCCAAGTTTCCCCAGCACTTGAACATTTGCCGATTTAATATTTTTTCCAATATACTTTTTCGCACAGTCAACATTAGTTGCAGATGTATCACAACCAACACCTGTAGTTGTTTATAATAATCATCAGATTTATAATCGCTTATTTATTCGTCATTATGTTTTTTGTCTCAAAACGTACCTCCACCTCCACCTATTTATATTCTGACTACACAGTTCCTTGAAATTCCCAAACAGCCTACATACAGCTCGGTTCCCCTTCTATTGTTTTCTAATTATATGCCCTATTTCATCGAGATTCAATGATATATAAGGGGGATCCCGACACGGTCCGCTTGAAAAATGTTAGGCGAGCAGTTTTCACAAAATACACCCTCGTTGGGATGAGAGGTAAAATGGAGGTGCCATGTGTGTGTTGTCGCGCACGTTAAAGATTCCTACCTTGCTTGGAATCGCAAGGGTTCGGCAAAATTCTAAATTTTTCAGGTAAAAAACTCGCTTCCTAGCCAATGTAGTACCTATGGGTGGAGCATTGAAAAGTCAGATGTAGAGATATGTGAGGGGGTTAAGCAGCCTGTGGCTGCCAAGATCCTCCAACACCGACACATTTGCCGAATTAATAGTTTTCCAGTAAATCCTTTCACACAATTAACATTATTCGAGAATATTGCACAACTAATACCTGTAGTTGCTTATAATAATCATAATGTTTAAGTGCAGTTATTTTTTTCGTCATTAGTTTATCCGTCTTGGGACTGGTTGGATGCCTACTTCCATTGATTCCTATTCAGAGCTAGCCTACACATTTCCCCGAAATTCCTACAGCCTGTATCTTAGACTATCTGTGTGCAGCAGTCTAACCTAGGTCTACTTCTACTTCTCTTTTTTCCTATCTCTATTTCTAATATATTCCGCACTATTTTCTCATGCCGTAGTATGTGGCTTATCATCCTGTCTCTCCTATTTTTTTACCGTTTTCCACATATTTCTTTCTTTCCCTATCATTTTCAGTACCTCTTTGTTCTTAACTTTCTCTGTCCATATTTTTATCATACATCTGTAGCACCACATTTCAAAGGCTTCTTTCTACCATTTTCTTGTTTGCTTCCCCTACTTCCAGACTTTACAGTCGTACAGTGCTGTGCTCCACACATATGTTTTAAGCAATCTTTTCCTTGTTTCTATGTTTGTTGTCTTTGAACACACTAGTTGCTTTTTCTTGTTAAATGTAGCACAACCTTGTGGTAATCTTTGTTTTATCTTTTACGCTTTTCCGATCTTGCGTTATTTGGCTTCCTAGGTAACAGAAATCCTTAGCCTCTTGTCAGCTCTTGTTACCTATTTGTGTTCCTGTTTTTGATTTATTTTTCCCTACTTTGTATACTAGTACTTTAGTTTTATTTTTGTTAATTTTCATACCGTATCTCTCTGTTAGAACCGTTTTCATTTCATTAAGAGCAGCTTCTAACTCTTCTTTGCTAGATGCTAATACCGCTATATCATCTGCAAATCTAAGCATATCATTTTTTTGTCCCTGCATAATAATTCCAAACGACTTCCTGCATTTGACAGTATTCATTTCCTCTTCAATGTACAAGTTAAAAATTAATGGGGATAGGGCACATCCTTGTTTTACCCCTCTCCTAATGTTTACTTCTCTACGTTCCTGCTCTAATTCTATTACTGCTATTTGCTCTTTGTATAAGCTAGGTACTATTCGTCTATTCCTATAACACATTCCAATCTTTTTGAGTATTTCGAACATTTTTTTTCCATTTTACATTGTCGAATGCTTTTCCAGATCTATAAACCCTATATACACGCATTCCCCTTTTTCTATTGTTTTCTCCATCATCACTCTCAGAGCTAAAATAGCCTCCCGTGTTCCCCTGTTTTGCCTAAACCCAAATTGACCTTGTCCTAGTATTTCTTCAGCTCGTTTCTTTATTCGTCTTTGTATAATTCTAGTTGATATTTTTGACTCGTGTGCTGTCAAACCTATTGTTCGAAAATTTTCACATCTATCCACGCCTTTCTTTTTTGGTATAGTTACAATGATGATACGTTTGAAATCTTTGGGTATCTGGTTTGTCACATACATATAACTTACAAGTTGGAAGAGACCTTCTGTTACTACTTGTCCAGCGGCTTTTAGAGTTTCTGCTTGCACCTTATCTGTGCCCGGCGGCTTACCATTTTTCAGACCCTTTAATGCTAATTCAAATTCATCTCTAAGTATAGGATATCCTAAGTCATCATTTTCAATGTTTGATTACTGTTATAATGCTGTTAGTTCCTCTCCTGCATATAAATTCCCCATATATTCTTGCCATCTACCCGCTTTCTCTACATTTTCTATAATGACTTTTCCTCCCGCGTCCTTTATATTTTTGCTATACAGTTTTATATCCCGAAAATTGATTCTAATTAGGTTGTATACTTCGTGTGTTTTTCCTATTTCCATCTTAGTGTGTACCTCTTTGCACTTTTCATCAATCTATTGTTCTTTAGCTTTTCTACATTTTCGAATAATTTCTCATTTTATCGCTTTGTATCTCTGTTTTCCTCTTTCGTCTGATTTGTTTTTGTATTTTTGTCTTTCTTCTATTAAATTTAAGATATCCTTTGTAATCCATGGTTTCTTATTTTCTTTTTGTGTATACCCCAGAATATCTCTGGCCGCCATGTCTAAGCTGTAATTAATGTTATTCCATTCTGTTTCTACTTCCTTAGTATCAGAAATTTTCCCGATATCCTTCACCAACTTATTTGACTTTTTTTCGAATCTTTCTTAAATATTTTTATCTTTTAGTTTCTCAAAGTCAAAGTGCCTTTTTCCGTTTCTTTTTTTTCAAATTTTTAAATTTAAGTGCGGTCTTCATAATTACGATGTTGTGGACGGTGTCTATATCTGCTTCTGGGTAGCTTCTACAGTCTTTTACTTGATTCCTTAACCGTTGTCTAACAATATTGTAATCTATTGATATCTTCCTATATCTTCTAGCATCTTCCACGTATAACGTCTTCTAGCATGATGTTAAAATAATGTGTTTGTGATGATTAAATTGTTTTTGTCGCAAAATTTTACCAGCTTATTTTTTAGCTTCCCGTGCCTAAACCAATTAAACCTACTACCGCGCTCCTTCCCTACCCTCACCTACCACTGCATTAAAATCTCCCGTAATTATTAAGTTTTCATGTCCTTTTACGTATCTTCGTATGGTTTCGATATCTTTGTAGATCGCTTCTACTTCTTCGTCACTGTAGCTAGAGGTGGGCATGTATACTTGTATTATTACTGTGTTTACCGGTTTAGATTCTAATCTAACCATGAGTACTCTTTCGTTCTTTTGTAAGTAATTTTCTACACAGTGCCCTATCTTTTTTCGGATAACTATTCCCACACCCAAATTTCCTTCTTCTGCACCTGTAGCCAGAAGTCTCCACTCCAAAAGTCCCCCGCCTCTGGCCGCCGATCTTCGCTGATCCCTACTATGTCTAGTGCTAACATATTCATTTCAATTTTCAGGTTTTCTAGCTTCCCTACTTGCTTCATACTTCAAGCATTTCACGCTCCGACCATCAA
The DNA here is from genome assembly GCA_036346225.1 of Platerodrilus igneus. Classification (NCBI taxonomy): domain Eukaryota; kingdom Metazoa; phylum Arthropoda; class Insecta; order Coleoptera; family Lycidae; genus Platerodrilus; species Platerodrilus igneus. The sequence goes on from JARFIW010000791.1 coordinate 14,959,096, forward strand.
AACTTTTCCGATTCTTATTCTGAACTTTCCGATCGCATCCTCCGAAATAGTCCCCTCCCGGAGATCCGAATGTGGGACTATTTTAACTCCGAAATATTTTACCCCAGAGGACGCCATCATGTTTATTACAATTTATGTACGCTGTGTACTTGGAAGGGAATGTGTTGGTTTCCCGTTGCTCTCCACATCGCGGTAGTTTGTCTTAGACTGCCATACCGACCCCTATGGTCCTTGGTAATCTAAGCACCGAAAGAGCCGCTAGCCTCTTTCGGGGACCTGTTTTAGTCTGGTTCCTCAATAACGACCCTACTACTTTGGTTCGACTTGTAGTTTGGTCCTTTAGCTCATTAGAACACGCAATCCATTTCACTTGTTCTATTAATCTAAAACTTCGGCAAGGTGCAGGTCCATTCAAAATGGTTACTGCTGTAAAGAACTTTAAGTTACTGTTCTATATTCGGTTCAATATAAGTCTGATTGTTTTCTATTATTTACAGAAAATTATTTATGTGCTGATATTCCGCTACAAAACCCAGTAATGATAATTACTAACACTAAATTCCTGCTTGACACGACGTTTACACAATTTTTATTACTAAATCCGACTACGCAATAACTTAATTTATATGAACATTAAACGTGTTTATGTTGACAATGAATTCAATAATTTATTTCAAAATGTCTACAGATTCATACTTAACTTGAATTAACCGTCGGATCGTGCAACTTAACCTAACTATAAAGCTGTTATGTGCCGAATTGACGTTTAGTACCTAAATTAATTTTACTCAGTCGGGGACAAAGTGACATAACTGTTAAATGGTGCACCGGCTAGCTATCAGTGGTGCGAGGTGGGTTCTATAAAAGCAAGTAACTTCTCTGAGTATATAAATTCCAAAATCTTTAATAAATATTGATACACCTACCCTAACAAGCCTATGAACCTTCTGTCTATTAAATCTTTTAGGTGCCAACCCAACTGCATAATACCTGCCCGGAATATGGGTGCTCCAACAGACGCTTTAATGATTTCCACTGCAATTATTAGAGGTTGAGAAAGCATTACTCACAACGTTATCGCCTCGTTCTACTATGAACAGATATATATATATATATATATATATATATATATATATATATATACAGTGTGTCCCAAAAAGTTTTATACAAATGGAGAAAAACTTTATCTTACATTTCACCCAAAAAAATATTCCTGATAAAAAGCTCTGCATGACCTGTAGATCCATAATTAAGTACAAAATTTTTAAAACATTGGCTGAAATACAGGGAAAATCAAAATTATGATTTTGGAGTGATAGTAAAATATGCTCAATTCGTATTGGAGAGCAAACTGTTCATTAAAATTTTTATTAAACAGCAATAAATTATACCCACTTTGTAGATAAAAATTAAAAGGTATTCAATAAACACATGAGCAATTGTTAAATTAATACGCAGTACGAAACATCGTAAGATCACGTTCATAATAAGCGCCTTAGATTATGTTACTCATACTTCTTACACACGTTCTTGATAGAATGCTTTGGAATATCTAAGAACTGTCAACAAATGTCAAATGTTACATAAGTGTGTGTTTGCAATAATTAAAAATGCCAGTCAAATTGAGTATTAAAGATAAAATTGAAATTGTTCTCATTGTTGGAGAAAATTATAAAACATGTAAGGAGGCAGCAGAAATCTTTAATAATCGACACCCTAATGAAAATGATACATTTCACAACGGTCAGATATGTCATAAATAATTTCACGAGTTCTGGAAGTGTTGAAAATAAATTTAGAAAAAAACATCGGGCATGGGTTCGAAATGAAGAAATCGAAACTGCTGTGATGTTATCGGTCGTGAAAAATCCAAAATATTCACTTCAAAGAAGGTCCAATTTATTGAATGTAAGTAAAAATACAGTTGTACGAATTTTAAAGTCAAATAAATTTAAACCATATAAACCCCAATTTACCCATACTCTAAAAGAAGGCGATATTGTACGAAGGTTTGAATTTTGTGCTCGTATGCAAAGAGAATTGGAAGATAACAGATTTATGACACGACAAGTACTGTTCTCTGACGAAGCAACGTATACATCTAATGGTACAGTAAGTTCTCAAAATTGTCGATAGTGGAGCGATGTTAATCCCAATTTCCATGTCTAAACCAGCGATCAATATTCATTTAAAACTAATGTTTGGTGTGGCATTTACAAATACAGGTTTGTTGAGCCATTCTTTTTTCGAAATAACATAAATGGAGAAAGATACTTACAATTTTTAAACAATCAGTTGTCAGACTTTCTTGATGAACTACCGCTAGATGAACCAGGAAAAATATGGTACCAACAGGATGGCGCACCATGTTACTGTAAAAGAACTATTAGAGATTTTCTCGTCCACGGTAAAGTGATCAGAAGGGACATGGAGTTACTTTGGCCATCAAGATCGCCGGATATAACTCCTCTAGACTTCTTTTTGTGGGGCTACTTAAAAGAAAAAGTATATCTTCAGAGGCCATTTTAAGATGTTGATCATCTTGAAAGAATCATTAAAGATACATATGAAGCTATAAATCCAGATGTGGTTAGAAATGCCATAAATGAATTTAATCAACGAACAATCACCTGTTTAGAAAGGAACGGTAGATACGTTGAAGTTCCATGGTATTTAAGTAATTTTACATGTTCTTAATAGAATTTATTAGTTGTGATTATTCATTGTTGATAAATTGATAGAAGGTTATCAATTGTTTATCATGTCTTATTCCTGTATTCAATAAATAATCTAATTAATAATATCTTGTAATTTTTTCTGGGAAAATCACAAATCTACAAAGTGAGCATAATTTATTGCTTTTTAATAAAAATTTCAATGAACATTTTGCTCTGCAATACAGTTTGAGCGTATTTTACTATCACTCCGAATCATGATTTTGATTTTCCCTCTATTCCAGCCAATGTTTTAAAAATGTTGTATTTAATTATGGATCTACAAGTCATGCAGAGATTTTTATCAAGAATATTTTTTTTGGAAAATGTAAGATAAACTTTTTCTCCATTTGTATAAAACTTTTTGGGACACACTATATATATAAAGAGACATGTCTTGTAGACCTAACGGATATTATCAATCATTAATATCACAGTACATAATAATAAAGAAAATTACTAAAAATCTACCTCTAATTGGCCAAGTGAGCGTCTAGCTAAAAAAAAGAACAACTTACATTATTTATCAATGTTCGACATTCAACCAATTTAGTTTCTACGTAACAATTTTTCTCCACAAAAATGACGTGTTCCGTACGTAAATTTATCTGTATATACACTGTTTTAAATAAACGTGCACCTACGCAATCGCCATTCTTACTAAAAAGTTAACACATCCCTATTATTACCACCAACTACAATTGTATGATACAAAACAGCATACAATATTTTTAAGATGGGTAAAAAATTCAAAAAATTTACAGCTTTGTTTGTTCTCAACAAGCCTATGTCGACCTTCACGGTGAAGGAACGACTGCAGGTAAATTAATTATTTCAACTCCAGGTTGAAATAATACTACCAATCCAGGCCACATCTGTGATTAACGATATCTTTATTTCTGCGGTTTTGACCGCGCTTGGACACCTTTTCACTAACTCTTCAGGTGTTTAGTACCAGATTTACAACATTATCTGCACGGCAATAGTGGCGTGTAAATCGATTTTAAGTTCTGCTTTGCTGCTTGGTCTCGAATAACTCAAGATGAATGTTTCTTATTTTATGATCCGTTGGTTTAGAAGCTTTTTGTCCCAGGGTCATTGCATGCAATGTTTGTTCTTTCAGGGCAGTGCGTCTAACTGCTCGATTTTTGAGGTTAGTGTCCTTTCGTTCTATTTGTGTGACCGGTTTTGTTCTCATACTTTTGAAAGCGGCGTCATTTGTTTACATTTGCAGTACCCCTTTTATGGTTGCAATTTACGAGTATGTGACTATTTGGCGTAATCTGCCATGGTTCCTTTCAATTGATGCAAGCTCTTAATTCGTTCCACGGTTTACATGTAGTGTATTAATTTTTTATGGCTGATTTTCGATTATTGAGGTTGTAGCGTCTGTAGGTCTAATTCTGTGGTTCAGTGGTTTGTTTTGAAATCGTGTGAACGTGTACAAATAAATTTTAGTTGCCTAGGTCTATGTATTTTTCTAAATTTAATACCTGGTGTGTAAAGTCCCAATAGTCATTAACGTTTGTATTTAATGTATTCGGTGCTTTTTGTTTATTTCTGCATTCTCATTTTATATTACGTTGAAATAGCCATGTTATAAAATGTAAATTATCAAAAGCTTCTATAAATTTTTTTAAATGCTTTTGTACTAAAAGCTCATTTAACTTATTAAAATTAATAAGTCTCTTTCTTGTACTTACTGTTAATCTACATAACGCGCTAGCGTTATAAAACTTCCACACTATACCGGAAATTACAGACTTATTCTATATTTATCTACTTTTATTTGTTAATATTGGATTTTAAATACACGCTTATAAACATCGATCATACTATTGTTTGCTAATGGGTTTATCTCTTTCAATTCTGGATTGTTTGGCATCATTGTTACACTATTAAGTACTGTAGAATTTTAATCATAATCGTAAATAGGTATGCTAATAAAATGATGAACTGATGGTTCCAACTTTTTTACTAGTGCATTTTTTCTGATTAAACGTCAGCGCATAAGAAAGGGAAATCTAAAAATGTAGAGAAATTACTTTTTAGATTAAAACTCCACGACTTACTACGGCTATACCAATAATGGATTAATAATAATCGAACAAACTAATCAACTACATAATTATATTGTATGTTAATATAGCACCAAGAATACGAAATTCTTTTTAAAACATGTAAAATTTACATTAGAATATAAACGAGATACTTGCAGCTTTTCAAAGTGTTGTGATGTTCTGCTTCTATACAGTAGGGCCGATAATTGGCTCAAAAGTATCAAAAAAACATTTTGGACAAAACTACTGTTACAGTATAACATGAATTAGTTTTAGTAGTTTAAAAATTTTCAGAAAACCAAGATGTCTAAACAGCTGTACACGCGTGTTAAACGTAGCAAACTCCTATTAGTCAAGTACACTTTGCAACATTCTTAGATTTAGCCAATGCAAATCAAGACTTGTAACTATTTCAAAATACCTAGGGTATAAATGATGGAAAAGGAACCCCTTTATCTAACTTTTGCTCTGGTAAAAGGAACCTGGGTCACAAGTGGTAAACGGCGTTAGTAGAAGGTACAAGCGTTACCAAGGCGTAGTTCGGACATGACCTCTGCTGTAGGCACAATAGTGGTCGTAAGTTTCTTGGTTACTTAGTCAAATAACGAGTAAAACGAGGGGATGAGAAGGCAGTCCTCCCTCTAATACTCTTACAAATGGATAGAACAATACACAAAGGGAGAGGTTGAAACCCTTTTGCACAGGATACTAAAACAAAGACACTCGATAATGGTTCCCACCAGAACGGATTGAAGCTGAAAGGGAAAATTATAGTTAGCACATACAAAGGCGCCACTATTTGTGATCCAAGATAAACAATAATAAATTCAGAAGAATTAGAACTTACTGACTTTAAATATTTTGTGTAAGATAACTAAATATGATAAAAGCATTTCCCATTAAAATATTTCTATTCCTCAAATTAAATCAACTTTGAACTTTAATTACAGATTTTAATAAACTATTCACAAAAATAGTTCATAATAGTTCGAACTAGATTTAAAATAACGGTTGAGTTCAATCATTTAATATAATTAGTGACAATAATGAGACACATATCATTTGTATGAGTAATGTTAACTTTCAGATCTGAATACCTTACAGACGGTTAACAAAATTTTTAAACTATTTACGATTAACATAGTGCTGTTTTTATTTTTAGCCCCACGCTGGGAGGCGTCAGTGATATCTTTTTGCCCAAGCGTTGAGCACTTGAGGTTCTTAATAATCAGATATAAGCCTATGGAAAGTTAAAGTTCGGCTTGCAGGCTAAGCTTAAGAATTACCTTATGCGGAGAGACATGAGCTAGGATTATGGGCTATTTTGTTGACTTTAAAAGGAGCGGGAGGGCGCCACTGCAATACAGAGTACCACAAAAGAAACGCAAAGACTCTCAGGTATGACCAAAAATGATTATTTGCATATCTCATCGATAGATCTACGGCTTGAGTATACAAAAACACTATTAAGTTAAACCTAAAAGATAAAACAACACAGAGAATACTATTTGTGTTCTCACAAGACTTTTGTTATATAGAAATATATTAAACAAATCCAAAAGAGCCACATTTTAATAATGCACTACCTTTAAAAACTATCTCAGATATATCTCTCTAATGGATTTGCAACACCTAATTTAATTTCGTACATAGATTTATTCTGTACTTCAACTAGATGGGGTATCGAGCCTGCATCAATATGTTAACAATTGAGATTATAAACAGGACATTAGCCATCATGAAAAGCTTTGCTTAGTTTATTAGTCAGATTAACTATAAGTTTTGAACTACTTTACCAAACAGGAATGATAAAGGATGAAATTCTAATTCTGCGTAATGGAATATGTTCACAACCAATATCTTCAGGTTTTCGTTTACAGGTCAGACGTGCACTTAGTGTTCTACATCTATTTAAAACACCATTACAACTAACAGCTGTTCCAACATAAACTATTCTAAATTAGCGCAATAAATAAGAAGTATTACTAATAATTAAAAGCAAACTTATCACGAACCATCAAGGAAGAGTTGAATTGCGTAATTAAGCAAGACCTGATTTGCTAAATTCAGAGGGCAATTCTCAGATTGCGCGTCTTTCAAAAAAGCTTATGCATCGTCACGAGGACTTAAAAGGACGCACAGTATCCATTAACATTTGTTTCTGGAAGACATGCATTACAGACGCAGGCGTGTGGAGATACTGGTACGTCTGTTTTAAAAACGACACACAGATGTTTATAATAAATAAGTTTTAGCGCCTGAACATGTACAACCTACAATACTTGAAAGTATATCTTGAAAGCCTTTTAATTTATTCAATACTACTAGTAGGTCGACTGTGTTTAGACTAAATTACTATCCAAAGAGTGCTATTTATACGTGCTACAGACTTACAAGCCTTTCTATATCCTATCCAATAAAAAATAAAGTTTTATACAAAACTGGTTTAAAGTATTTAAAGAAAATGCAAACATTATTAAACTATTAATTAAGAAATATCGGAATTGGTAATGCATAGAAAATACGTTATCTGAATCTTAGTAAATTGCAAAAGACTATGATATTTTAATGATAGGCAACGGAGCAATTCTATCCAGTCACATTTTAGCCATTCGCTATCTAATACAATTGTAAGCCACATTTAAAACTTACATGTTTTTTCATATTTGTCAAAGTGTCAGTAGTACAATAAATAACTTTGCAAAATTTATAAATATATCGTGTTTACAAAAATATAACCAATTTTCAGTTAGTAAATGGCTTGATGCAATCGAGTGCATCGTTTACTTTTGCCTATCGATCGTCTGATTGTTAAAACCAGACTTACTGCACTTTCTTTAATTAGTATTTTGCACTCGCTACGCTTTAAATACAGCAAAGTGCAGAATTTTTATTGCTTTTGCTTATTTTTTCCCATTTTTGCTATTTTCTAGTGGTGTAATTATTTTTGAAGCACCACAAATTTTATACCTTTTCCATGAGGGAGGTTAGTGTTAGAAATCTGAATGTTGTCTCGTATTTAGCGTTAACACATCGCTCATGCAGGTTGGGTTTAAGTTGTAATTTATTATTGTTTGTTAACTTGCATAGTATTTGATTTGCTTCAGTTAATTGTCTGTGGCTGTACACTATGATGCGACCGCTGCGCAAGCTTCCTGTTCATTGCTGTTTTTACCACTCTAACTGTAAAATACAACTGCTGTAACTATTTGAGTGTATATATTGCTTTTTTTTAATTAACTGTGCAGCATATGAAATAATTGTGTTTTAGAAATTGTTTTCCTGCTAATAAAAATACACTTTATCCTTCAAAAAACTGTATTCCTGAAATTTTGATACATCAGATTAACTGTAGTCTGGGGAGTGAAGCGAAGAACATCTCTAGCACCATTACTTAATTTTTATATTTCTGGATACCATTGCAAAATTTAGATTTGTATTTCTAACTAGAGTGTCAAATATGACACATCATCCACCTATAAACGATTCAAATAACATCTTAATTATGTAGATTTTTGTTAGTAGATTTCATCGTTTTATTTTATCATACTAGGTGACAGTTTTAAAAATGCTAAGGTAGATATCTATGCAACTATAAAATATACCACATAGCATTGGACGCGTTGCCATTCAACAATTATAATAAGCTAAGAAGTAACTAACATCCACATACTTCCAATATGCACTGCTCTGCCATTAAGAACGTTTAAGCTCGTGGCACGCTAGAAAAGTACCAGCGCAGGGACGTAGCGTCTCAGTGCTTAGGACATTATACAGTGCCTGTTTCTAGGCGGCTCCGTGTAGTATGTGGTATGTGTGTGACTACTATGCTCAAGGTTTCGGGTTCGAATCCCAACAGGGTCCGCTTAAAAAATGTTAGGCGAGCATTTTTCACAGAAATACGTCTTTGTTCGGATGAGAGATAAAATGGAGGTTGCGTGTGTGAGTGTTGTCATGCACGGTAAAGTTCCCTACATTGCTTGGAACAGCAAGGGTTCGGCAAAATTTAAAATTTTACAGGTAAAAAATCTCGCTTCCTGGCCAATGTAGTACCTTCGGGTGAAAAATTAAAAATCAAACGTAGTGTGCCTGTATCTAAATGTACTATCTCCCACTACCATTGTAACGTATTGATGTCGTTTCAAGAGTATCATTTGTACTGAGCGGAAGGGTCAATTCTAATGTCTTTTCCTTCTATATATTTCAAACAGATACAGCAGTAAGGGATTTGATTAACCTTACTGTTTTTCGCGTACTTAATTACTTATGACGCTGGTCATGGGTTATAAATGACGCTTACATTTGAATTTCTAATACTCTACCCGAAGGAACATATTGGCCAGAAAGCGGTTTTTTACGTGGAAATTTTACCGAACCCTTAATGTTCGAAGCAAGGTCTTTAACGTGCGTAACAACACACACACAGGACCAATGAGGACGTATTTTATGAAAAATGCTCGCCCAACATTTTTCAAACAGTCCGTGTCGGGAATCAGCATAGTAGAATAGGTACCGTCGTACAAGCACAAAAGTGCAATTTTTACATGTATTTTCTCATGGAAAAATTTAAGGTCCGTTTTGCACTTTTTTGTACCAAGCATTGGAATACTCATAAGGAGGATCTTAAGATCAATTCAGGTCACTTTTCAACCAAGAACCTCGACGTAAGAGTCTATTACATTCAATTTTTAAGAATAGGATAACACTACTATAAAAACTACCAAAAATTTTACGTCCCAAAATATTCAAAATCCAAAATCTTGAAAATTAAGTTAAATAGCGCCATTTGGGTTACAAAGAAGCACGAATCAGATCATTTGAAATCATATATCAAATTTTAGAAATTTTATTAAAAATTTTTTCGTAAGTCCGAAATCAAAACTGGTTTCTACGAAATATTAATAAGAACAATCAAAAACATGTGGCATAGAAAATTTTACTTTTTCGCTTACTATACTCAAAAGTAGGGTGATTGGATGGTCCTGGTGCAGCGCCTCATGCCTCAGCGCCTCTCAGCGCCTTACTATGTCGGACATATGGCGGATATTTGTCCGAGTTTTCCAATTAAAAGGCGATTAGTGTTAATGGGTTTTTAATGAGAAAACCCATTAAAAGCAATTAGTACTAATGGATTTTTAATGAGAAAACCCAATAAAAGAACGAGTAGTGCTAATGGGTTTTTAATGAGAAAACCCATTAAAAACGATTAGTGCTAGTGAGTTTTTAATGAGAAAACCCATTAAAAAACGATTAGTGGCGCGGTTGCGATGGCGCTGTCCTAGAACCATCCAATCCCTCTACTTTTGAGTATAGTGAGCAAAAAAGTAAAATCTTCTATGCAACATGTGTTTGATTGTTCTTATTAATCTTTCGCAGAAGCCGGTTTGAATTTCGGACTTACGAAAAAATTTTTAATGAAATTTCTAAAATATGATATACGATTTCAAATGATCTGATTCGTGTTCATTTGTAACCCAAATGGCTCTATCTAACATAATTTTCAAGATTTTGGATTTTGAATATTTTGGGAATATTTTGTAAAATTTTTAGTAGTTTATATTAGTGTTATCCTATTCGTAAAAGCTGAATGTAATAGACTCCTCCGTCGTGGGTGTTGGGTGAAAAGTGACATGAATTGATGCACGGATCTTCCTTATGGGGATTTCAATGCTTGGTACAAAAAGTGCAAAACGGACCTTAAATTTTTCCATAAGAAAATACATGTAAAAATTGCACTTTTTGTGCTCGTACGAAGGTACCTATTTACTCGGCGTCTTGGGATCAGCAGTTATACGCGAACCGTCTGATCCACGGGGCCGCCTCCTTTTAAGTGACCGTCTTTCAATGAAAAAATGAAACCGTAAAGATCAAGAAATATTAACTACGAAAAAAGCGGTACTTTAACTATATAAATTTCTATCGATTTCATACCTCAATTATGCATGTCTTTAGCCATGGACTTTTTACAATATCCTCAAAAAAACTAAACCCAAACCGGTTCGTTTCAAATGTATAATATTGCTATTCATTTCTGAATTTTGAGAGGGTAATAAACACAGTTCAATTGCATTGTAGGAGTAGGTGACAGCTTCCATGTCTGAAATGATTTGAGAACCTGATAAACCAACCTATTTTGAGAAATGCTGGAACGGATATTCAAGCATCGCCCAGGAAAGCAGTTAAGGTACGAATCTGCGTAGAGAGGTTTCCCTTTAGTGTTTTCAGACATAATTTTTCATATGTAGTTAAACACTACATCGCCCACTAGCGCAAAATCGTATCACTGCCGTGTCGGTGTCGTTTCTAGAATGATCAGTCGTACTGAACGGAACGGTGAAAGTCATATTTACTGCTGGTTCTATCGAAATAAATTCAGCTAAAAATTCAAAAGGTGGTTCTTTCTAATTATTTGCTAGTTCATCGTAGGGTTATGTTTCTCTATGAACATGTCGTTAGACGAGCGGCTAATTATATTGGTACAAGGTTATCCAGTTATTTATGACGCTAGTAATAAATTTAATTAGGACAGTATTCGAAGAAACAATGTACGGTCAGAAATAGGTGATACAAAATAATCTGTAAATTGTTCTCTAGTAGCATATCCAACATCGGCTGCTACTTCTCCTACTCTTCGTAGATTTTTTACGCCACAGCTTATATCTAACCCAAGGTGGGCTGCCATAGATTTTCTGCATCACCAGCAAGAAAATTATACAAACTTATTGTTCCCATAACAACTTTATCTAAGTGGTCAGGACTCATTTTCAATTTTCGTATATAAATTCGAAATTTCTTGCAAAGTATTTTCCAGGTATTTTCAATAACCTTTCTGAATCTACTATGCATACAGTTGCAGATTTTCTTAGATTCGTTGTTTCTTACTAGAGGCCTAAAGTATAGCCTCATAATATTCTCTTCAAGTGGGAAGGCTCCGTCGTCAACAATCTCATGTGGCAAAACTATACCAGGCGCATTAGGTAAACCTTTAGGAAATGCAGTATTAAGCGAACTTTGTGTTGAGCTTGTTCCTAATGCAGCCCTAGAAAAAATTCCACCATCGTATATTTTTCCATGCGCTACTACATCAACCACTATGACTATATAATCCGCATTCATCAACGTCAGAAGCACGATTTTGAAATTCTTCTTATAATTGAAGAATGTTGAACTACTTACTCCTGGTTTCTCATACACCATATACTTGCCGTCTGTTGCCCCGAGTACGTTGAGAATATTACCATTTATTCCAAATACGAACTGAAATATGTTCCCGCAGTTCTTTCGTACGTATAGACTTAACAATTGAGTTCAAAACGTCCGAACTAAGTTAACATGTTTCGAATACAAACGTACAGATGGTGAAATTACCCATTCGGTACGTTAATGCAATCATCCGAAAATAATCACCTTGTTTCAGAAGCCTGTAACAAACACAATATATAAAAAATTACGGAATATTTAACACGATGTGATTTTAAACCCGTAGTTGCAATGGTACATAGTTCTACTTATTTATTTTTAGCAAAAGTGTGTTAAAAAAACGAAACTTACTGCGAGCTGCACTTAGAAGGGTAATGATAAAAATAAAAAAAAAGTAAACAAGCGGTGGTGACACTAAAACCATGGAAACATGAAAAGCAAGTGACATTCTGAATACTTCGTCGCACATCCGACCTCAGCAATCGAATTTTGAGGTCATTCCAATAGAGGAAGAGCATACCGAAGAAGATGGGAGAATCGTTTTTACTAGAACACATTTCACCCCAGTCTCAACATAGTGCAGTATGATATCTGCCACTACCTCACCATTAAAGGCCGCTTTCTCCCTACAGATTCATCGTCAACTGCTGCGTCCAAGAAAAAGCAACTCGTCCGATAACATCCGAAGAAACGTTGAACAAATGTCTCGCATCAAAAATTGCAGAAAGTAAGACAAAGGAAGAACTTACCAATCATTTAACATAATTTTCTGCAATGGAGGACACCATTAGAACTTTGCCTATATATTTGCACGTCGATTCAAAAACAAATACCGTAGTAGCAAAAAACGTAAGGAAGTCGCTGGACGATCAACAATATAATTACTCGATATTACAGTATCAATCCCGTTGCGATCATCTTTCCGGAGAAACTCCTCATCCACCTCTCTAAGTGCAAGCGGCGTACTCTTCTTTCTCAGCTACTCCAAATCAGTTGCTGCCCATCCAATCTATACAAATCCCAAGTAGAGCGATACCAAATTTAAGCCACCAGCAATACGTCATTTTTCTCCCCTTTCGAAATGTACGAAGTATGCAAAATCACGCGGAGAAGTAAAATAGTACATTTCCACATGCGCATCTGCAGCAACGGGAGCCAATATAAGCGTTATTTAAAATAAGAGCAACCTATCTACTAAAATATACTTCACAGAGTATAATCAACTTCGGCGCATTCTATAATGTATCAATATATACTGATGATATGTGTTTGATTTTTATATATGACTATAACTTCTCCGCCACACTGTTTCAATCTAAGAAGCTTTAAAAAAATAAGGTCAAACAAAATGTGTACGTTGATGCGTGGTGTGTGAATTTGTGTTTTCGTTTCGTATGTTGTCATAAGTGAACCATTGATTTCTAATTTGGTAGTTAGATATATTGTAGATCAGAAAAAGATTCGTATCGTTTTCGATTTTGATTTCTGTCGCAATGACTGAAAAGATTAATTCGTACTTTTTGAACGGTTTATTACGGTCCGTCTTTGCATCTAAGTAATTTGGTTCATACGTAATTTACAATTTCGTATCCAGTACTGTCGTATGGTCATTTTGTGTGCTTATTAGCACGATCGACTGCCTTTCAATTTAAACGATTATCTGTCTAACAATCTGTAGAATTTTATTAAATACTCAGTTACAAAACTATATTTAAATCGATTCTATTTGAATAATGTGAAAACATATGATTTTATTGTTTACAATATCCGGAAAACTAGTACCTATTTATGAAAACATTTGTTTTCTGATATATTGCAATCATTTAACTATGTGTTTTGTAAAATGGGTTTTCTACATATTTGATTATCAAGGGCGATTCAATTCAAATTTGCCAGTTTCTTTATCTATATATGGATGTTTATTAAAAACTAGCATACAATGCAATAGAATAGAAATTATGAAATGAGTTTACCGTTATCAGTTGTTGTTGACTTTAAGTTTTCTAATGTGGCAGATTGGATGATTCGCGTCGAACTTTTATTTTAGATCGATCTCATAACTTGGATTCTGTGTTAAGACAGAAGTAGTAAGTTCGTGTCGCCAAAATAAACTAGTGGGCTCCTACACTTGCTGAATTTCTGGCATATGATTTCAAAATTAGTTTGTACGGAGTTGTTAATTTAGAAGATGGAATTTTTCCAACAACTACAATTGGTGCTAATTTAGTTTCAACTAATTTCACTCATCACTACCTAACATGTATAGACATATACCCTAAACCAGGTTATGATTTGCAACTAGATATTGGTAAAGGAAATTGAAGGATCACTCTGTTCAGCTTTACTGCTTCTGAATTTGATTCACTTGTTTTTCCAGGAAAGAAATGGTATGGTGTGTCCAGTGATTCCGCAGATATCGACTATAACTAGTTTTGGGCCGCAATGGAACGTCCACCCAAGCTGTAAGAATTTTTATTTCTTTTCTGCGTCGCTTTGATGACCTGCATTAGAAAGAATCGAATATAGGTTTCTTTTGTTAAGTTTTTCCGGTTGCTCATCGCACAAATAGAGGTATTACGGTGTTGTAATTAAACTTACTTCGCTCAAACTGTAGGAATATGGTAGGGAAGACAGCTTTTCTTGTTTGGGTATCAATTGTAAAATATAATTTTCTAACCTTATTTAGTGTACACTATGTTAGAGCGTGACATTTTTCTAATACTTTTTTCAGCTACGAAAGAAATGTATTTCGACTCCTAGCAAGTTTTTTTCTTGATTATGTAATTTACCGTTACTATTTTTATGTAATTCGTTATTCAGAATTACTTGTGGACAAAACGTAAGTACTGGATTTTATAATTATTATTTAATATTAAAAATTTAATATTAGATATTTACACTACTGAAAACAGTCCCATGTACATATATTTGTCTAATTTTTTATATAAATCTAGGATTAGGCCGAAAATTAGGTTAAGGTAATTAAAGAAGGGTATTAATTATTTTTGCGAAAATTTTTGCATTACGTAAATCCTCCTGGATACACTGAATAAATGCTTTTTTTCTAAGCGTGTTGGTTTTTTTTTTATAACATGCTGATTTCTTAATTGTTTATAAATAAATTTTCTTTCTTTCGGTTTCCTTTCTCTTTTTATATGACCCACTCTACTTTACAACGTTATAGCTAGCACGGCATTGCTTCTTCCGATTCCCCTAGTTTTGTTGCGGTTCTCGGCGCGGGCTACTTTCTTTGCTTACTTTACTGCTTTCTTTCTTGTCCGCACGGATTACTGTAACAATTTAAATCTTTTTTAAAATTGTGAATAATAATCGGTAGCGTATTTGCGGATGCGAATACTGCTTGTCTTCACCAGTAAAATTTTTAATATAAAGACCACTTCAGAAACTACACTGCAAATAGAATCAGTAAGTTTTTTCTATCTGAATATTTCTCTTTCACCTCTCACAAAACAGCTACTGTAATTTATGGAAACAAATATTACCATAATTAGATTCTGACTTCAAAAACAATACGTTTGAGCAACTAGATAATTTTAAGCCAATAAGAATCATACTAAATTAACATATCTGAAATTCTTTTGCCTTATGAGACAGCGTACATTTTCAGAAAATAATTAGTCACGAAAATAAGTTTATTCACTCGTTACAAACGACACACTTTGATTTTTAACTTTACGTAACAAATACGATTTTGAACAAGTTTATAAAGACCTGTCCTCAAACTTACTGCCAATCGTCCTCTTGGAGATATGAATTCTTAAAAGTTTGTATTTTTTTCTGTAGATTAGATTTATGATTGAACGTAATTTAGAAAATGTACTGTAACAAAAAAACTTGTCATCCTTAGTCAAATCGTTCAGTAATGTACGAAACTTTCCAAACTCGTTCTTCTTTTGTGTATAGCGTGTATTCACTTACGCTTTCTTGTATTTTCCTCAATCATTATTGCCACAACAGCTTCTTCATGGGAGGCGATGTCAAATCTGCCACTTCCGTTTAATACCTCATCAGTAGGTCTCCGTCACATTAGCATCCACCGGCAAACCATGATATAGATATTTTAGCACTAGACACCTTGCACCTAGTAATAACTAGCACCCTAGTCCTAAGCTACCACTATTCAATTACCGCCGAATATAACTATTAATTAGCGGGATGGGCTGGTGTGGCACTAGTCATCGCCAGTATACCAATAACTTCTAACCTTTAACACTAGATAGCCGACACCTAGCACTAGCTAGCACCCAAATCCTAAAGCTAACAACACTCAAAAAACCTAGATAGCACCATTGATTACCTGGGAGGATTGTAGTGCGACGCTAGCCGCTACTGGTATCCCAAATATAATCATACATTTAGTTCTAAATAGCCTACAGTTAGCACTAGCTGACACCTAATAGATACAAGCAAAATCTACAAATAAGGGAAAGAACTATTATACAAGTGAACCAAGAAACTTTGTTCATTAAGAAAGCCAGACAACTCTCCTTACACGTCGTCTATAAGTGCTTGAATTGTATGTATTTTCGTGGTTAGGAGTTTACGACCGGTTTCAATGCATAAGGTAAACGTGGTTTTTCAAATTATCGTTTGCTTGTTGAAACAATTTGATAAGTTCTAATACACAAGGTTACCTACCGACTTACCAACATAAGCTCAATGCAATGAGTCTGATGTTTCTCTTATCTACATAACAGACGTTGCGATTGAAATAAAATGATTATTGTGCCTGTTTTCATGTCTTGAAAACGAAAAATAGAAGTGTTTTCCTTTAAGGTGGCTTTAAATTATGCGATTTTGATGCACAGCAATACAAATTCAATATACTGCGCATGCCTTTGAGCAAGTTTTCAGTCAGCTGTTGCAACTTTAAAGAAATAAAGCATTTTTTAATTTCTAGCAATGTTTATGCAATTCCAATAATTTATTTTAGTGATAAATAAAATACCAAATTAAAAATAAAATTATCATAAGCGCAAGATAATCTATCTTTTATTATTTGATTGTTGAACAACATAATAACCAAATTACAACAATGTGAGGAAATTGAATTTTCTGTTATATTGATTTGAGTAATAAATTCAAATTTTCCTGATGGAATGTTATTTTCATCCGTTGGTAACACTGATCATCAAAATAAAATTGCATAAAAATTGCACAAGTGTAAAAGGAAACGGCAAGCAAGTGACATGCAGTGCAATGGCTTGAATTGTTTCAAAATTGCATAATGTAAAGCCACCTTAATAGAAATGCGTGTTGTTTCGAAGTCCGTTACGTGATATTTGTGTTGTAGTTCGTTCTAAGTTTGCTAATATTACGGGTCGAGTTATTGTTCTCTGTCATATAAGTAATTCAGCTTACGCCATTTAAAATATTAAATATGCTTCAAAAGCACTTAGTATCGGTTTGCATACATACAAATACCCAATTGTACTACACATCTTTGTGTATTTCCGCGAGTTACGTTTCGGGCCTTAGGAGCGGTCTGTTTAAAAACTTCTTCCAAAACTACTTGTAACAAATTTTATTATTCAAACAGATATTAAATATGGAATTTTGACAAACTGGAGTAAAATATTCTAAGTTGAAATAAAATAATAATTGAATTAATAGTAGGGCGAGTAATCTAAGTAAACGGCTTTGTTAATGCAGAAATACTGTAGACTGACTGATGGTCTTGGGGTCCAGGGCGATTTATGTTGCCGCTACCCCTCACTAGCTACTTCATGTGCAGCTCCAACTTGCACCCAACTATAAAAGGTAGCACCTCAAACACAATTTTAAACAACACAGTTTAAAAAAATTAAAACTCAACCGGCTTATCGCTTATAGCTAACATCGCAGTGGGAAAGCTAGTACAAAAGACAATTCGGAAATATGGCCTATTTTATTCGGAGCGGGCAACTTTACGCTGGGTACCCGCCGTTGCTCTAATTTGCTCCAAAACCTAGCATTAGGTAACTCAGGTCTAGCAGCAACTAACACACAACTGAAAAAGCTAGCATCTGAAAAACAAGATGGCAACAAAATTTTTTGAAAATTAATCGTCAGCCTCTGCAGTTGTTTAAAAAAATTGAAACTCAAAAACCTGCTTGTTTATAACTAGCACCAGGTAGCACCGAAGCCTGAAAGCGAGCACCAGAATTGTTTCAAAACCATTGCCTATTTTATTCGACGGCAGTCAGCTTGACGCCAGTCCTTCCGTTACTCTAATTTATTCCAAAACTTGACACAAACAGCTTAGACCTAGCATCAACTAGCACCTACATCGGTGAAATTTTGTTGTTGGTAAGTTGTAATGAGCTATCACTTTCTATTTGCCGCTTGAAGCGAGCGGACGTGTTTTTGCCGAGCTCCCGCTTCAGCAGTAACAGTAAGTTTTTATCTAGGGTTTTATTATTTATTGTTGAATTATTTTATTTGAAGCTTTGCTTTTTATTGTGTTTTATTTTTATAATTGTGTGCCATAAAAACTAAATAAATCGCGTTTTCTTTGTAATTTAAACTAAATCCGCGTTTTAAAATAAAATAAATAAATTACGGGCCAACAAAACAAAAATCTACTAAACTAATACTCAAAATAATTTCGGAATAACTTAAAAAGGCATTTTTAATAATAAATTTAAAATAAAAACCGCGTAAATCGAGTATAAAACCGGGCAAAACAACCAAAAAGTGTGAGACATTTTTATAGTGCGCGTATAATAAAATAATAACCAAAAAAAAACAAAAATCTAAGCCTTTTTAAATCAAATAAATATCTCAAAAACTGTACTTTTTAAAACAATTTTAATATAAATTTTCCGTAATTTAAGTACACGCGTACTTATAAGTTCCTCTAAGATCGATTTTGGTGTAATTAAGCGGTGTAGCAGTTACAGTTACCAAGTGATTAAGTGAAAGGTCATTTCCGGTTACCTCATTCCGATTGCGCTCGACCTTATTTTCTTAATTACACGTTTAAAAATAAAGTGTTGTTGTTTGTAAATTAGATATTTTAATATTTTGAAGTAATTAGTTTATTTAAATTGATTTGGCGGTTTTAAAAATTTAAAATAAATAAATAGTGTTCTTCGCGGTACATTTTGAATCGAATTGCGCTAGGGAATTTATTTGATTCTAGTTGTTATTTTGACGCTTGGTGCTTGTTGTATTTTTGTTAAAATTTGATATTTAATTGGGCGGTTCGAAGTTTAAATAAATACAAGGTTGCTTACGGTTCACCTTTAAACAAAACATTTTTATTGGACCAACGTTTTGCGTTCTTCTAGCGTCTTTCTTTTAGCGTCGTAACGGTCAAGTGGTTTTTGAGCTGCGTTTTAGGTGTCATTTTTTGTCGTTTGTTTTGTCAGCATGGTGGTCCACCGCGACGAGGACCCGTTGCCCAGGAAGAAGAGGGGAGATAGGTCGGAGTCTAATAGGTCGTAGGCTGAGGGCACTGTTGGGGGGAAACAGCTAAAAGTAATTTTAAAAGACGTTAGGTTAGGGATTCAGGAGGAGGTACAGGAGGTAGAGGAGCCTGTGTCTGCGGCGGTCGTGTTGGGGGAGTCGGGGCCCCCTGGGGTGGCTGCGGCGCCTGAATCGCCCTCAACTTCGGGAGCCCAGCGAAAGATGTCGACTAGCAGTGACGTTAGCGTTGCAGCTAGCGACCTCGATGAGCTGGACCTCCTGAGATTGAGGGTGAGGAAAGCGCACTGGGTCATCTCCGGGAAGGTGCCGACGACCTCCGCCACTATCGTCGTGGAGAACAGAAAGAGGATTCGCTACGCCCTGGATGATTTCCTCGACGCGGCGAATCAACTTATAGGTATGGTTAGGGCGCTGCGGCTTGTGGCTAGTGATTCTGGGAGAGCTAATGTTGTCGGGGGAAGTCCAGCGGTGGTTGCTTGTGTTTCAGGGCAGCAGTGTTCCAGGAGCCAGGAGGTGCCGATGCCGCGGAAGGCGTCGTATGCTGCAGCTGCTGCAGGTGCGACGCCCACCTTTGCAGTTAGGGTCGACGCCAGGCCAGGAGAGAAGGATGACGTCATGTCGACCCTAAAGAAGAAGGTCGATCCCGCTCGTGATGGTTTTGTTGTGGTCGGAGCTCGTAGAACTCGCAAGGGCGGTGTAGTTGTCGAGTGTGCAAACCGAGAAGATGCGAAGAAACTGCAGTCGAAGGTTGTCGGTGACTGCAAAGAGCTCGTGGCGAAGACCATCGAGAAGAAGCGCCCACGGGTCGTTCTTCCGGGGTCGAAGCGGGATGAAGGCGGAAGAGCTGGTGCGGTTGATCGCGTGCCAGAATCCCGCTTCGGCGATTTGAAAATTGAAGACCACCTAAGAGAAGTTTAGGTTTGGCGGAAAGGGCCCTAGGGATCCCTTCGTCAACGTAGTCTTCGAAGTGAACCCAACACTTCGGAGACGCATATTAGCTGACGCTATAAACCTTAGGTGGCGAAGAGTCTGGGCCCGGGACCACTTCTCGATGACGCAGTGCTACAGGTGCTACGAGTACGGCCATAGATCGATGGAGTGCAGGGAGAAGGTACAGTGGTGCGGTAACTGTGCCGAAGTCGGTCACGAGTTCAAGAATTGCCGGAAGGCAGTCCCCTGCTGTGTGGTTTGCGCTAGGGCAAACGACAGAACTGGCGGTGGCGCGAAGGTCGATACGCGCCACGACGCCAAGTCGAGTAGATGCCCCACGATGCTGAGATTGAAGAACGCAATCACACGCAACATCGATTATGGACCGTAAAGAAAAAGATAGATTTAAAAGAAGCAAGAAGATTAAATTCGCGCAACTAAATCTCGGGAAAGGAAAAGGGGCTACAAATAACTTCGTAAAGTTATTCAGCGAAAATAATATCGACATCGGGCTTATACAGGAACCGCACCTGTATAGCCACAAAATAACAGGTTTTGGGAAGGGGTTACCGTTTTAAACGCAAACAGCGAACGACCGCGTAGCGGGATAATAATAAATAACGGGACGTGCGCCGGAATAATCCTAAACAATCTGTCGAATGAGTTCATAACCACCGCAGAAATAAAAACGGGATTGCATACGTTTTACGTGATAAGCACTTATCTTCCGCCGATCGTTTCCCGGCGGGAGAATCCTCAAACAGAGGACTTAATAAATCAAATTAAAGGAATCCTTCGTAAAATCGGTAGAAATAGAAATTTAATTATCGCGGGAGACTTTAATGCCATTATGGGGCAGCCCTATCGAAGACGATAGAGGCTCGCAGGTTGCTGATCTTTTTACGGGATGGGACCTTAGTGTGATAAACACTAATGATTCGCCTACGTTTGAGACGCATAGAGGCAGCAGTTTTATAGATATTACTGCAGTCTCGCACGAAATGTTAGAAACGATTTGTAATTGGAAACTAAGGTCGGACGAGGAAACGCTCTCTGACCATAAATTAATAACATGGGACGTTGAAACCAAAACAAGCGCAAACGAGCAGCTAACTATATTTCCGCGGTTCTGTAATAAAAAAGCAAATTGGGAGCGGTTTAAAGAAAAATTTGGCGAAAGTATCCCTGCGCTCGAAAATGAGCTATTTAACTGCCGAGAGGCAGACGAAGTAGAAACACTCGCGAAAAAATTGAACGACGCGGTGGTAGACGCGTCGTCGTATTCCATGCCGCAAAAGAAAACATTTAAAGACAGTGTACCCTGGTGGATCCGGGAACTAAGCACCAAGCGGGCAGAAACGCGTAACCTAAGGCGCCGCTATCAACGCGCCTCGGGAGATATAAGAGAACAACGGAGAATAGAATATAATCAAAGTTACCGCGAATATAAAATATTAATAGAAGAAACGCGAACGAATAAATTTAAAGAATTCTGCACGCAAAACTCAGAGAAAGAACCCTGGGGAACCGCATACCGCGTAATTAGAGGAAAACAACAAAAAATCGCGCTCAGTAATATAAAGAAAACAAATGGCGAATACACGGAAGGTTTTAAAACCACAGCGGAATATTTACTAGAGAAATTTTTCCCATCGGATAATCCCGAGGGGGATGAAGGGTCGCACGATTTAATACGTCGGGAAGCTGCAAAGGCGCAAGGAACAGGTGCCGATAAGGCAATCCTAGTTCACAAGGTCGTCAGGGCTCTTAGGAGGATGAACCCTAAGAAGGCACCGGGGCATGATGCAATCACTTCAGACGCAGCTCTGCAGGCGTGCCTTTTAGCCCCGTGTGTCTTTGTTGGGTTGTTTAATCTTTGTTTAGAAAGGGCGTTTTTCCGCGTTGCTGGAAAATCCAGAATGTGAAATTTATACCCAAACCTAAAAAGGCGGATGCGTCAGATCCGGGCAGCTATCGTCCAATTAGCTTGCTACCGGTGCTGGGGAAAGTTTTAGATCGCGTTATGACTACGCGTGTTGAACACCTAGTGCGAGACAGCGGCGGTTTTAATAACCGACAGTTTGGTTTCGTGGAGGGCAAGTCGACTATCGACGCGTTAGGGTTCGTTGTCGGGGAAATTAAGCAGGCAAGAGATGCCAAAGAGTACTGTGTCGTTGTTGCTTTGGACATTTCAGGAGCATTTGATGCTGCCTGGTGGCCATTAATCGTTTGCGAGTTAGATCGTAGGGGTTGTCCGCGAAACTTGATGTCTTTGGTCAAGAACTATTTCTCGGGGGCGATTAGCACAGGTTGAAATTCCGGGTGAAGTTCTGGCGCGTGAGGTGGAAAGGGGATGCCCGCAAGGGTCATGTTTTGGTCGCACATTTTGGAAGTTGTTGTATGAGAGCATCTTTAGGGTCAAGTTGCCCGCAGGATGCTCAATCGTTGGGTTTGCAGATGACACACTTTTAATTGTAAGATCGAGATTGTTAATGGATATGCGCACAAAACCGAACGAGGCGCTTAATAAATTACACGAATGGTCGCAGGCGGTAAAATTAAAATTTAACACGGCGAAGTCAGAGGCGCTTTATTTCGGCACGAAACCAGGACCGAGACCTCCTAGGTTAGAGCTAGGAGGGGAGAAAATCCCGTTTAAAGATTGTATTACCTACCTCGGCGTCAAGATCGACAAAAAAAAAAAAAAAGATAATTATACCAAAATGTCCAATATGCACGAGAAACCCCCACTCCATTAATACAATCACTGCCTATCTTCATAATTATGTGCGGAAAATCGGGAATAAATAATACCAAATAAACAATAACAAATAAATCATAAACCCTCATTAAATTAAATCAATAAAGTAAACAAGGATAATAAAACAGAGCGCAACCGCGCATCCCCAGGACTTGAAAGTGAAGTGATAGTGATAGTGATTGTGATCCCCAAGAACATTTAGTGCATACCCACCAGGACTTTAGCAGTGCACCCGTCCCACCTTTAGAAGTAAGTTACAGACGACCAGATCTTCGGATGCTGGAGAATTTTATTATCGAGGTAAGACTTAAATTGTGGCGGCTGTACTCGCACAAGCATTGATTTACATTAATTAGTAGTTTTGAAATAATTTAAGAAGCACGTTTGGTGTGTAAAGGCGCTAGCCGACATAATGCTTGTGCGAGTGCACCTGATAAATAGGGTGATGCTTTCGCTATTTTGTGCACTGCTATATACTTAACGCTTATTAAACATTTATTTATATATTTACATAATTATATTTATTTATATTTTATATTTACACTTTATATTTATTTATATATAGCATGTATTATGTGGCTTATTTGTTTTGTTTGACGTTCTGTCGCCATTTTGGTTGCAGTATATATTTGGGAAGGACGAGCAGAATTGCGAAGATTGTAATCATAATGTAAATCAGTTAGGGAACGATAGGGAAAGCTAGGGATGGATTTAATTTAGTTAGCTAGATTTGGATAGTTTTAAGACGACCCTTCAGGTCGCACTAGTAAGCAGAACCGGCGTCTGCTATCCGGTATTACGGATCCCTCCCCCTCTCATTTTTGCTTGTTGATCGGGTACACTCGAAAGTCAGCGCTAGGGATACCATTATTTACAACCCTGTTTTTAGTTTTTGTTTTGTTTTTGTTCCAGTTTTTGTCAGATTTTTAGGTTTGTTAGATTGTTAGAGTTTGTTAGGTTTGTTAGATTTTTAGGTTTGTTAGATTTTTATTTAGTTTTTATTTAGGGTGAATCAACTATGAAGTAAGAATGAATTAGGAGCACGACTATTTTTCGCGTTTAAACCCAATGTAGTACCTCCGCGTGGAGCATTGGGGACGTGGCCGCAAGTATAGCGGCCCTAATTCAAATTATAATGTAATGAGCTATCGTAGGTCTAGCCTGGCCAAAGAGCCTAGAGGAGTCGGAGAAGTGGCTAACCAGAAGGCGTTCGGTACAGCCTTCAAAGAATTTTCGGTAAGGGTCGCAAGATTGGACGGTGATAACCCTGCGTAAATCGGAGGTTGAGGAGCAGAGGAAGGATTGGAAAACTAGGATTTGACTTAGCACGATATATCGGCACGATTTTTAACCTGTTAAAAAATTTTTAAAAAATTTAATTGCAAAAAACAAAAACAAAAATCATCAACCAAAATCTATTATGCACGACAAACCCCTCACACCACTGAAACAATCACTGTCTCTCACCTTAAAAGCGGGGAATTTCGGGAATAAATAATAACAAATAAACAATAACAAATTAAATCAGAAACCCTAATTAAACTAAATCAGTAAAATAAATAAAGATAATAAAATAGAGTGAAACCGCGCATCCCCTAAGATTTTTATAGTGATAGTGATAGTACATACCCACCAGGACTTTAACAATGCACACTAACTCCCCTTAGAAGTAAGATATCAATAGACGTAAGAAGACGACCAGATCTTCGGATGCTGGAGAAATTATATACGAGGTATGAATAAAATTGAGGCGACTGTACTCGCATAAGCATTGACTTGTATTAATACGAAAATTTCCAAATAATTAAACGAGCACATTTTTTGTGTGTAATGGCGCTAGCCATCATAATGCTTATGCGAGTACAACTGATAATTTGGGTGATGCTTTTGCTAATTTATGCACTGCTACATGCTTTTGTTTATTTAGATATTTATTTATTTATTTATATATTTATTTTATGTTTATTTATATATTTATATTATGTATATTTATTTTATATTTTTGCCTGCATTGTGTATTATAATATGTCAGGTTAGGGAGCGATAGGGACGAATATAGGATTCGCTTAGAATTAAATACTTAGACCAGGGAGCACAAATTTGTAAATTTATATACTAGGCCAAATAGCTGGATTCACTATTAAAATATTTGGCGAATACTTAGAAAATTTAAATCCTTTTTTAAAATTAGCTAGCTAGATTTGGATAATTTTAAGACGACCCTTAAGGTCGCATCGGTAAACAGAGCTGGCGACTGCTATCCGGTATTACGGATCCCTTCTCTTTTACTTTCGCGTATGTCTTGTTGATCGGACACACTCCAAAATCAACGCTAGGGACACCATCATTTAATTTAATTTAATTTAGATTTAATTTGAAGCACGTTTATATTTACGCGTTTAAACCCAATGTACCTTCGGGTGGGACGTGCCTGCAGACATAGCGGCCCTTATTCAAATTATAATGTCGGTAAGTTGTTTCAAATGGGAACAATCTCACTATTCGCTAGGAGAATTTATAACTATGCCACGTTGCTTGTAGCTAGCACTATTTTGCATCAAATAGAGAAGTAGTACTAAATCCACTTAGAAAGTGTTCTTATATATCGCGTCGAGACCAAGATGAGAGCCCCGTCGCTGCTACTGCGAAAGAATAACCTATATATACGTTAAATTAGATTTGAAATTTTTAATTAATTACATATTTATTGATATTATTGAGTACTAACAATATGTTTTACGCATCCTTTACTTAATAATACTAATAGCAGGATATTTAAATTTTATGACCGATTTTGTAATCAACTAATGAGAAACAGATTTTTTAGCAAGAAATTGGAAATACACGTTGAATGGAGGGGGCGCAACTTTGAAAAACGGCGCCACCTTGCTTTTGCGGGTTACTTGGTGCTAGATGCGAACTCATGGTGCTAGATATTGAAGCAAATCAGAGCAACGACGGGTACCTACTGTTAAGTTGCGCACTTCGAATAAGTTAGGCCCTATTTCCGAATTGGCGTTCGTGCCAACTTTTCCATTTCGGTGCTTGATATAAGCAATGAGGCGCCTGAGTTTTGATTTTTTGAACAACTGAGGGTGCTGACACGAACATTTAAAAAATTGCCGCCGTCTTGTGTTTGAGGTGTTACCTTTTATAGTTGAGTGCTAGCTGGTGGTAGATGTGAACTTGAACTAGCTAGTGCAAGGTTTTGAAACAAACCAGAGCATGGAGGGTGTCAAGTTGCCCCCTTTGGGGATAAGTTAGGCCGTATCTCCAAAGCGATGTTAATGCTAACTTTTTAAATTTGGTGCAAATGGTGTAGCTATAAGCAATGAGGCCCTAAGTTTTGGTTAACTGGGGGAGGCGCAACTTAATGGATGCCCCATTAAAACTTTTTCTTTCACAATATCATGTGATAGTAAGTTTTAGCAATAACAAAATTTTTCAAAATGGAAGTTATTTAATGAACAAGTTTCTTGGTCTACCTGATAATTGTTCTTTTTGTCTCTATTTTTAGGTTTTGTTGGTATTTAATAGGTGCCAGCAAGTGTTAACTGTAGGCTATCTAGAACTAAAAGTATAATTATTTTCGGGATAATATTAGGGGCTATTGTCACACTACAGATACACCCCCTGGTAATCAATGGCACCATCGATGTCGTTTGAGTGATGTTGGCTTTAGTATTTAGGTGCCACCTAGTGCTAGGTATTTGCTATCTAGTGCTAATGTTTTGTAGTTATTAGAAAACCAGGGGCTAGCGTCACACCACCCTCCCCCTCCCCATCAATAGCTGTATCGACGTTATCTGACTGGTGCTAGGTTAGGAATGGGTGCAAGCTAATGCTAGCTGTAGGCTATCTAGTAGTAAAGGTTTCAAGTTATTGAAGTACTGAGGGAGGGAGGGGCTAGCGTCACATCAACTCCTCTCAATATTAATAGTTATGTCGGTGGAAATTGAGTGGTACTAGCTTTAGGACTAGTCCGCTAGCTAGTGCTATGTGCAAGGTATCTAGCGCTAAAATATGTATATAATTGGTATGCCGGGGTAGGGAGAGTGGGTCAATGTAACGAAACTCATGAGCAGTGTGCAGTGTGCATTAAATTACATATTAACGAATTCAGAAAACATCAGGTTGAGCGTGTCCCGCTCAGGCATATGGAAAGAGAATAAAACAGTTCCCAAAACGGTTCTAATGTGCGGACTTCTTTCAGACTTCTTGAATTGGGTGCGACACTATACTACAATAAAGCTATGGTAGTATGTGACGAGCTATAACTTACCGGTCAGTAAAAAATGCTTTTCATTAGTATGGTGTAAACCATCATTTGCATGAAGATTTATTTGAAAGAATACCTAAATAAATGAATTTCATTACTTTATAGGAAAAAATAAAACCTCCCGCTGAACCTTTATTACTGTATCGCTTTAAATATGACGGTAACCTCGATTAATTATCCTATTCCGGTTTACAGGCAAACTTATTTAATATTAATAACTATATTTTTTAGGTAACCTTACAAGCAGAAGGGACAGATATTCCCTCTAATTGCAACTTTACTAAGCTTCTGTTAAAAAATCTTTTTTAATCAAAGTCTCCTTAGTTCTCTAGCTTCTGACTTACAGAAGTGTTTATCGTTGTTTACACACTACCGTAAATTTCACCATTTAATTTTCCAGCATTCCCATTTTCTGCACACACATTAATTTTTTTAGGGTGTTGTTAATGACCTCTGAAAACAAGGGTTTCTCACTCAAATAACAGTGGTTTTGTTTGTTAGTGTTTCCGTTTATGTTAAAAGCACACTTGTCACTGAACCAAATGTTTTTTACGAGTTAATCAGTCATTCCGGTTCTCATTATTACACAAAATAGACATAACGGATCATCATCGTCAAGTTTTTCATATATCTTCGTTCTATATTGAGTGTGAGTCCAGTATATACACGCTAGGTTCACAGCAAATTACACAAAAGCTTTGAATGTTAGCCACTGCATTCAATAACTATAAATAACTTTCAATTCCTTGTTTGTGACAGCACATGTCGATAAATTTAGAAAGCAAATTCTAAGCATAATCGCGACTTATATTATTCTCTGGATGTTTTTGTTGTAAACTAGCTATAGTTAAAACCAACGAACGTCAGCACCAGGATCGAAAATTACTATATACACTTTTAAATACCAAACAAAATTTTGAAACATAGGTAACGTTTGTCTTTTGCATTGAAAATGTTCTTAACATAACCTCATACAAGACAACTGGAAAACGCAAACTTAAAGTTTTGAACTAATTGATAAACTCAATAAACTTCAACATATGCGCCACGTATAGCACGCAAAATATCCAACCGATATTCGATTTCACGCCATAATTCTGCATCATTTGTAGTGTGATCCCTTCAATTTCATGTCTGATGCGTTGCTGCAAAGTCGCGGGATCTGGAACCACTGCTAAGGGGTATAATGGACGGTGATTTGGGAGACCTTGGGATTGACCATATCTGCCATTCCACCGATTTGGTAAGGTTATATATAACACAGTAAGAAGGAGTACCATCTTGCTGAAAGATGAGGGTCGGTTACTTTTCCTCTAGCAGAGTAATGTCATAGTCTATTGTAACACTTTAGTTTTAGACAAGCCCGGAATCCGCTCTATGCTATGTGGGTTGCCGGAGTTAAGGCGAAATAATCTTTGTCGAAATATTTGTGAGTCCGCGCAGCCGCAGGCTGAATGCTCTAGCGCACCGGTCAGACAAGGAAACGATTATTCTGGTCGTGACATGTAGTCCGGAAAGACGTTTTTCAGAAGAAAAGCAAGGACTTTTCAAGCTATCATGGGTAATAAAAAGTATCAATCGTGGCAGTTACGTATTGCTTGGGTTAGGGGCCAGAACTCTTCGGCTTTGCTAGCCAAGAAGAAAGAAGATGAATTTGAGATTTATAAAGTGCAAGCAAGTTTTAGATATCAAGAGATGATTGTTAACCTTTAGCGAGGAAGTCTTGTTTTTCTGCATTAAAGATGGTGAATTCGCGAGGTTACGACCATAAAAGGCGTTTGGTAATATTTTCTTGCACTAAATGTCGCCGAGCTGGGGTGAGTGCTATTCCTTTTTTCAAACAACAAGCATCAAGTCGTACCTTATGTTAGAAAATGCACTTTACTATACTGAAAAATAATTAGTTCAATAATATAAGATTAAGCAAATTCTTTGAAAAGCGAATGTGAAGGTTTTCTTAATAAAAGAAGTCGTATTTTATTTACTACAGATAAGATGATCTGGCAAAATTTTTTGTAGCCATTTTCTAGTATCGGATAGTCGTTGAGGACGACATTTCAATCTAACATCTGTAAAGATAAACATCTAGTTTTCCATGTTTGTTAAAACAAAATTGCACTTAAGTTCTTAAATAAGTTTTATAATAAAATAATTCTTGATATAGACGAAATTTACTAAAACATAAGAAAGAATAAAGTTTAAACTAAAAACAATTTAGTGAGCCGAATCAAAGAACTATGATTACAGCATACGTTTAATGTAATAAAATATTGAGTAATTTTTTTACGATAGGCCTAGCCTATTAGTAACTATAAGTTTTGCCCACTTAATATTTTTATCGGCATTCAATTTCATGCTATAGTATTTACACAGTATTACAGTTTTCTTAATTTTTTTGTACATAAAACGAAAGAAACAAATTTCATTAGATACTAGTCAAATTTCGTAATAGTTTTATTTTCGAAAGTTTAATATAAGAAATGAGAGGACTATCTCTATTTGTTGGGATAATAAAATAGAACGAAAAGAAATTATGTTACTGCAAATTTATTTAGGCATATGTAATTCCCTTAAGGTTTATCTGCGTCTATCCATAGAACGAATTTTTTTGTTAGATTTATTGACGCAGTGGCGCCCTAGTTTGTTCAAAGACAGGTTCAATTTTAAAACAAAACCCCGACCATCTCATGCCTGCACAGGAACAGACCTGAGTTTAGTCCGCAAGCTTTCTATTATTTTGCAGCCCCGTTACATGCTCGATAAAGACCATTCTCAGAAAAGCGGATTAGGTGTAAAAAGAAATAAAATAACACTGTTAGCATATTCAAATACAAGTTTGCATTGACTAACTTTTCAAAGAAGAAGAAAGGGTCAATTGCTTTATTATGCATTAGTCCACACCACACTTTTATTTTCTGTCTCTAATGCGTTCTCTTATCATATATAGGTTTTCTGACACCCAGATTCTCACGTTATGCTTGTTAACTACTCCGCTTACATAAAATGCAGCCTCATTGGAAAAACAGATACGTTGTTAAAAGTCACTATCCTCATCTATTCGCTGTAGCATGTCGTTAGCAAATTCTTTACGTTTCGGACGATCATCCTGATATAAAGCATAAACAATTTGGATTTTGTAAGCATACAACTTAGATACTTACGTACCGCTTTGTGGACTGTACTCCGTGGTACTTGAAATTCGCGTCAAGCACGCCTAATTGATTATTGAGATGACCTAAAGGACGACGTTTGAATCAATCCCAAAGTTTCTTGAAGAACTGATGGTCTGTCACTGCTTTTACCCTTATGCATAAACCTGTTGCTAAAAAGATTGTCATCCATAACTTTATTAACTTCACGTCATGTGGGTTCTTTCTGTAACGTGTCCTAAAGATTTGCGGCACTCGAGTTGTAGATTTCGTTTCTGCAAGCGATATAACATATTGAGCCCTTTCCTACCGAGAAGTCATTTTGAAAATACCAGCGACTGCGCTCTTAGCGGTAACGATGCTGAATTGAACACACCTGTAACAAAACGTTATGGGTGGTCAGGTTTACCTGCAACAGAAAAACTTCAGTTGTTATCATGGGTAAGATTTTATAAATTATTTCTATCAGGGTAATTATTTATAGACATCCTATAGTATAAGATACAGCACACAGAAGAGCATGACCATGAAGGATTACTGTTTGATATAGTCTCTAACGGCCAAATCGTTTTTCAAAGACAAAATGATTGTAATGGATGACAGAACATATAAGATCTGAATTGAAGAACAATATTGGTCTTGACACAAATAATTTACAACCTTGTTCCCGTAAGGTTAAACACAAATCGAAGAAAAGCCTTGAGGGCATTATACAAAACAGAGTCTCTAAACATTACCAAGAACAATCCATTTAGTGCACTTTGCATTTGACTTTCCAATACTCCACCCGAGCGTACTACATTGTCCAGCAAGCGAGTTTTTGAATTTTACAAAATCCTTGTATTCCAAGCAAGGCAGGATCTTTAACGAGATATCCATATTATACCTCATCCGAACGAGGGAGTATTTTTGTGAAAAATGCTCGCCTAACATTTTTTACGCAGTCCATGCGGGGAATTGAACCTGTGATCTTGGACTTAGTATTCTTATGAAAATCAACTAAACCACGAATCTGTCTCATCTAATGTACCATTGGCACAACGGATCAAGTTTATTTTGTGTACGCGTAAGAAAAATGTGAATAAATATACTTAAAACCCTAAATTATGCCCAATTGAAGCGTAGGATTCTGCAAAAGATTGAAAATATAAATATTAACACCGTCAAAAGCATGATGGAGTAAGTTAGATCCAAAATGCACAGTATTGACGAAAATATACATTGTCATTATGTTTTAATACTGATTTACTTAGAAACAAAGCAATATCGGTAGAGTTATAGATATTTGCGTTATATTTATTTTAGAGTCTTAGTAGCGTTTGCCAAAATTCATTCGACGCCTTCGTCGCTAGTTTCGAAAATAACCGTCCTGCATACAATAGGAGGCAAAAGATTTTTCTTAGTTATCACTTAATCGCCCTACAACAGCAATCCTTAGTTAACCTTAATCATCTAAAATGTCAAAATACGAATTGTAAAAACTTGACAAAAGGAAAATGTATGCATCCTGGACAGCGGATCTTGTAAATCCAGTGAAAATTTTCGTAACGACGTGAAAGTTCCACAAGGAGGATTCTCCTTTTATATACAGCTCCGCACTGTTGTTAACTAACATAGGCTCACTCTACTGTTTTTTTAAATTATTTCTTTATTTACGATCCCTAAAAAATCTGTAATCGATACTTAAAATTTTCAAGACACCTTTGGGCGTCTCCGACTCAGCATGCCTAGGACCAACTGCTATCAGATTTGCAACCTCTAAACGCTTACTTTTCTACTTATAAACACTTTCTTAGCGTGTAAAGCACTCGACAGACTTAGATAACTTTAGAAGTCCATATCGGCAATTAACTTAACTTTGAAAAAGCAGTACACATTTTTTTTTAACTTTTATTTACTGATAAATATAGAGTTTACACTACTAGCGATTTACGCTTAGCATCTATTTTAATATATATATATATATATATATATATATATATATATATATATATAATATAGTTACGAGGTTTTGCTGGATAAATCGTGCCCCACGAATTGGATGTCATGATTCTATGGTTTAGCTGAAAACAAGCTGGAAAAAGCCCCACGCTTGGGAAGCCATAATGTTTATGCAGCTTTCTGCCTACCTCGAACACCACCGTTCGGTCGACATTAATTCTATGCAGTTTTTTTTAGTTCGAAGTATACCTTGACTCTGAAAATCAAATTTCTACTAACTGTAACCTTGCTGCAATCTGAAAAATAGGCAACTACAAAGATTCACCACATTCTATTTACACAAAAAAATTACTACTTCCAAAATCTTTTCAATTATAACAGTTCACATACATAAACTTACATATCTTCGACTAGGAAACAATATATTTTTAAAAATGTAGTTAGATAAAAATGTTCTCTTATACAAATACTCTATTTAAAGTAAGTGGACTAACCTCATACCTGATTTTAAGCCCTGTGTTAATATGAGCTCACAGTAAAACCCTTTTAAGCATGTGTGCAAAATTATAGTACAGCAACAACAAAAAGTCCTCTTTACTTTGTACATAAACAACCTTTATGTAATTATTTTAAATATTCATCTCTACATAAACATATTTTCATTTAATTATAAAGTTCAATAAATTCTTAAGTCCATAAAATTCATAAAATGCACTCAAAAAGCACAAAACGTCAAAACACATCAAATAAACTCAACAACATTGTTTTTATAAAAATCAGTTACCTGGAAAACATCACACCGCATGTATCTGCAATCCAACCGTTGATGATGTAGCCCTCGACAATGACTATAAGTTATGGAACTGCTCCCAGGTTGAGGCACACCATTCCTGTCAGCACGTAGCTATCCAAATCTCTCTAACTAACTATCGATAATGCATCCAAACTTCCCAAACTCTTCTACTGTTCCATACACCATCACCAAACCACTACTCAATGCATTAACAATCGCTAATCCATCTTAGAACGCGTTGCAAACCCTAAACAACCAAAGTAAACTGTAGTCAGTACTTACATGACTATGATTAGCTTCGCGTTTATTTCTAAACACACTTCAAGATTATCTAAACGACAAGTACTACAGCACACCAAATTGTTTGCGTAATTATAAATAACAATTTCTTAAAAACACTGAATAATATTGACTACTACTTGTATTAAGGTGGATGACAAGCGAAGAAAGAAAGAAAGCCTCTCACACCACCTTCTGGTGTTTATATGGACCCAAATGCACCCCACCCCCTATTATTTTCTTTTCTCACAATTCACCACCCCACGTGAAATAGCTTTCTTAGTAACCTTCTAGCCGTTGCAATACTTCTCAAATCTCAAAATCACAACCGAAACAAAATATTAAAAATCCCAAGTTAATATTCTATAATTCTTCGTAATTTTGTAAACAAACATCAACGATTTTGAAAATCCCGGAATCTTGACACTTGAACACAACAAATTACCGCAAAAATAATTTCCAACCGTACAACGGTTGTTTTGCTTCCCCAAAACTAGCCTCAACTGACATCAATTCTTATTAGATTCACGCTCCACATGTGAGACGAATCTAGCCTGATCTCACTCTATCTTATATCCGAAAATTTTCCCTCTCATGCCTTTTCATACCTTCTCTTAATCTTAAACTGTCGTGCTTCTCATTCTTACTTGTGAAGTCCAATTACTACTCTTTGTTTCTCAAATGCACGCTAAATCAGTCGTTAAAACCATTCACCACTGCTAAATAATATAAACCCTACATCTGTCTTACTCTTATCTGACATAATCGAAGAACTAATAGCATATCCACCTGCTCATTAAAAAAGAACTCCATAATTTGCTAGCTGCCAAAATTACATAACAGTAATAGCAATTAAAGCAATTGCGTTAAAGGAAACGGTACAAAAGCAAACCGAAGCTTACAAATTATTGTAACATTTACTGTCAAATGTGCCAAAAATTAAAGTGACACAATTGTGTTTTATGACATTTATGTTTATAAATATGGTTTAGCAGTGTTTGAGAAAACATTTTTTCCCTCAAAACTAAGGGAAATACAGAGCTTTTACAAAAGTCAAAAATGAGATGACGGGTAAGTCTTCTTTTTAAAATAGTCTTAGAACGGTTTTACCACCCCCTAAGAAAAGTATACCAAAAATTGCGAAGGGTGAAGGTTGTTTTAACCCTTCTACTATTTCCTTTGGATTTCTCTAATTACTGAAAGTAGGGTAGTCCTCTAAAATGCACTTTAATCGAATTTTAATAAATTTGTTTTACACATTTCTGTACTACAAAAATGTGATTTCTTAAGTAAACTTTGAACTCTTCTCACGGACACACGATACATTTCGGTATATAGGTAAATTGGGTCCAATCCACTTATTTTGACGTCTACAATACGTGATAGCTTTATTTCTCAGAAATTTAGGACACCCTGTATATATACACATTTATAAACACGATCTTTTTTAACCTAACTTAGGTGTAAAAATTAAATCTTTATTTTCGACTTGAAATGTTCTTCTTTTTAATCCACTGCATAATGAACGATGCTTACACAGCGACTTATTAAGTATAGATTTTTGGAAAACGGTGCAAGCTGGCTTTAATAGCGGTACGAGTTCAAGCCATTAAAGTATTTTAACCCGATCGATTTTATTATATAATTCAAACTCATTTGTAATAAGGAGATTGTTATGCAGAAAATAAATGAACCGATGAAAACTATGCGCCATCTTCGGGTGAGCGAAATAGATCGATAACAAGACTTGTTGTTGATGGAATTGGGGAATTTCATCGAAATAAAGTCGGTTATATTTGCAGATCAAAAATGTAGACATACTGCACATATTCAATTACTGGCTAGAAAAAGATGTAGAAAACGAACTCGTAGACGTAAATTTAAAAATAAGAATCAAAATAGTTAGGCTACAACAACCAGCAGCAAATATAAAGAACTTGCGGCTGTGCATTACATAGTTTTCTTAATAAATTAACTTCAATGGTATCTTCAAACAGAATGAGCACAATATGCGTCCTACATTACCGAAAACCTGATTCTTGTGAATAGTTTTATTATAACAAAAAAAAATTTCCGATTCCATGAAAAACATGGTTAGCAGGTATGTTAGACTGAAGGAAAACTCGATTAATTTTATTAACAGACTGGGTATTTTGTAAAGGGACTATTAACTTCTGGCTAAAAAGTAGTAAGTGGTTAGGAGTAAGTACAAGCTTTTCAATCTGCATTACGATCTCTCTCGGGAAATTGAATGTCTTGGTGGAAACCAATATCAGCAACGGCTCGTTGAGGAACAAGTTACTGATTGACGGCATATTCAAATTTAGCCTCTCTCTACCACCTGGTATAATCTGAAGAAGAAATCTAATCACGTTACATATTACCCATTGGATGTATTGTTACGTGTAGCTTTCCAGTTTTGAAGTTATTCTGTGTTTTCTGTAAAATCTTATCCGGTTCTCGAGGTTAATTTCCAACTCGCTTTAATTCTTTGTCTATTTCTATTTCTGAATGGGTCGATTATCTTATCTAGTAGGTGTAGTGTGCATGATGTCGATATTCATTGTTTGTTTGAAGCTTGTAAAAGAGTAAAGTAAACGCTCTTGGTTTTGTTGTGTAATATTATAAGTGCGTATGGAGCATTTGTTTTAGCATCTCCTTGGGGAGGATCTGTAATTATACGACAGAAGTTAGTGGCGTTTGTCTACTTCCGTTTGTGGAATTTATTTGCGTCTCCGACTCTTCGCTTTTGCGATAAGGCCGTCCAACGTACGTAATTATTTAGGTACAGTATTGGTATTCTAATTATTTTTCTCTCATTTTAGTGGCCTTCGGTTTTTTTTGTACCATCTTTTAGTACTACCTGCTTTAGACTGCCGTCGGTACTACTTTTAGTAGTACCTTTTGTTTTTGCTTTCGATCACCGTTCCTGCTTGTTCCTTGCTTTTGTTTACAAATTTAAATTTGCTGTTCTGGAAGGAAGCAATAATCGCCCCGCCGATTATCGAGCCCAGAGCTGTGTTGCTACTGCTAAGAGTACTCAGGACACCTGGATCTCGAAGGTCGTATACCTATTTACTTTAATACCTGTTGTTTTTTTTGGTATTGCCTCAACAACCAATTTGAACTACGTTATCAGCTAAATTTATTTACTCTTTAATTATTACAAAATCCAGTTTTATCACAACGAAAGTTATATTTTTACATTTTTGGAAATTAGAAGTAACGTTTGATAAATTCTGTTGCTTTCCCCTCGGTGTTTACATGTTTAATCAGTATTCAGGCGAACTATTGTGTGTACTTTTTCT
Source organism: Platerodrilus igneus (assembly GCA_036346225.1). Lineage (NCBI taxonomy): Eukaryota > Metazoa > Arthropoda > Insecta > Coleoptera > Lycidae > Platerodrilus > Platerodrilus igneus. Next base: position 14,995,941 of record JARFIW010000791.1, read on the forward strand.
TTAGATACCGAAGTTTTGTAGTAACAATTGTGACCTACAGTGTGTTTATACTTTTTTTGTGATCTGCTTTACTATTAATTTCACCAGAATATGCTATGTATTTTGCCTTATTTTTCAGGTTTATTTTTATGCTACGATATTTTGTTTTGTAAAAGATCCACCAACGGACGCGATATATTTATAAATTTTAGAGAATATTTATCTCCGCGCCTTTATATAACGGATGAGCGGCATGCCTTTCGTCGCGTTTTAACTTGCGTTAGTTACAACTTATTCATTCGCCTATTTTGCGGTACCCCGTGTATGTACCGAACCGTTTGTGGGTCTCCACGCATCACTTTATTTTCTCTTTTTTGTTGTGCATTGTGTCACCTGTATTTGTGCCAAGTAAATATTATACGTGTTCCTTGATTATTATTTTTATTATTGTTTTGAGTTAGCGCGTGACGATTGTGCCGCTTTGTGCTGCTTGGATATGGTTTTTGGGAACTTGTGTATGAGTTGGAACCTTTGAGTCACGGTTCTATATTTTCTTTGTGGCAAGACTCTGGCGCCCTTACTCTTCGAGCTTCGCCATTCTGGTCCTTAGTCGAAGACGTCAGCCCACGACCTCCTGGCTGAGCAAGCCACCCTTCCCTTTTGCCATCGTTACAACAGGAACCAATTACCTATCGTTCTATTTCTGGTTTACCATCAGCGGTGACAGTATCAGAAAACGATAACAATCAGATTAGTCGATCATCTGAATAAATTAGAAATTTTTTTACCGGAAACATATACCTGCAGCAAGCTGGAAATTAAAAGCACCTAAAAAAATTTTGTAAATAAAACGCGCTACCATGCCTTACACAATCAGAAGTTGTTACGTCAGAGCAAAAAGTTGTTAAGAGAGATACAGCAGCATATGTCAGTTTTTTGCAATCATTAAAATTGAAAGTTATAAATAATGGTTAGCGGAAGTAAACGCAGCTTAGATACATGTAACAGAGATAACATCAAACTTGGTAGACTCGAATACGAAGATGTACGTAAATTGGATGTGTTCGGAAATTACAAATGGTATCAAAACATAATAAAAGAGAATTATTATACGTAGTTACTAGGTTTCTACCATCTACATTAATTGCTAAAAACAGCGATCGAATTTTTATGAAATCCGGCTAAAACGTACGAGTTCACTTAAAATGTATTCTTCTTTTTGTTTGAAGAAATTCAATAAAAGTTAGGAAATAATCAAATAATTAGACATCAGTCCGGAAATTACTCGGACCATTAAAGGACTTTTGTCGCTAGAAGAGTCAGTGTAAAATATTGCGGTAAATTTCAAATAGCTAATTAGGAGAGAAAAGTGGACTGTATCAAAAATTTAAGTGATATTGAACAAACAACAAATAATTAATGTTTTTAACCAAATCAAATGTTTACTAAAAGCACTCACCTGGTGATTTGTGAAGCCGTGGCTACGAAAAAAACGATGTAACAAATACTACTCTTCTCTTTGGCTAGTGTAGCAAAGCACATTTATAACGATAGCGGTGTTCTAAATACTAGCGGTTCTTGTAAATAATTTGTTCTATATAGAACGTGTAAAATAGCGATGCGGGCCGTTCGAACGATAAATAGATTCTCTACTGCTGAGTTTCGTGGATTTTCCAGTCAATACACTGTGTTCTTGCGCATGCGGAATAGTCGTTTATCACTCGCGACACATGTTTGCGCGTGCTTCTAGTAAACCATAAAAATTTTACTAACAAATTTAAATATCCCGAGGCGGATGTAAATAATTAACAAACTCAATAGAAAATAAAATGTAACTATAAATTATTTACAATATAAACGGAACAGTCAGAAATAAAGTCAATCGCGCGCACCGGTTAAAAATCAAAAGCCTTATTCCAAAAAAGCCGCTTAAAACTAATTTTGGCTTTTTTAAATACTACAAGAAGGTTATTGTCAACATGCCGCAAGAACTATTTTTAATAATATCCAAGTTGGATATAAATAGTTACAAGTCGGTTGAAAGCACTATAGCCTTTATTATACAATGCATCTCATGGGAAGTTTCGCATATAGCAATAAGAGATATTGCCAAGGCTTTGATACTATTAAAATTCAGAATGAATCAAGCATAATAGTAACATTGAGAAAATGGAAAGTACTCGAATTACCATCTCTAACACAAGCAAAGTCACATGCGCGGAGAATCAAACTATCAAACGAAACAAAAAAAGGTCGATGAATATTACTAGCGCTTCAATAAAAAAAGTACGACAGAAAGAAGAAAATTCAATAAGTTTTACGAATGCCAATATAACCGATGTCAATGTATCTTTAAATTCTCAGGTCTTCCCTCATGGACGATTTTGATCTATGTGGCTATCCGCCTGCGTACCTGGTGTACGCAACCTTTATGAAAAATAACTACACTTAATGCTTCATGTTTGAACGCAATCTGTTTACCAAAATTGTTAATGGATTTATGCACTATTAAACAATCTCTAATGTTTCGCATTATCTTTTTAAATAAAGTTTGTATAAGAATTGTATATATTCCTGTTTCATGGATCGAAACGTAAATAAAGACGATTTTAACAACTATGAGTGGTTTAATTTCCAAAGAAGATCAAGAAAATGAATTGTTAGTTTTAATTGTATTAAAAATATCATTTTTACTGACTTATTAAATACACCAAAATAACCAATGCCCTACCCACCACCCACCCAGCCGCCTAATGGATATTTATGCAAACATTTTAAAACTCGAGTCAGTTGTAATATAGCATGCTAAAGAATACGCGCAAACACTAAACCTCATACCAGAGATGTACTGTTATGAGAAATAAATAAAATTTAGCAAAGTGTAATCAATATTCGCTTTGCTAGTCACAAGTATAACATATCAAGAACAACGTGCTACGTACCTAGACGTAGCCGGAAGAAAAGTAAATACCAGGTTAACTACCAAACGCGGAAAGTGGGGGATTCACCGACATACCAAACAAAGAACCAATTTGGCCTCCAGCTAAGAGCTAAAAAGAGAATCTGATTAGAATGGGTAAACGCGGGAAAATTAACCAATACATGCAAAATACCTCCTACTTGTCGAACAAAAAAACGTGCATTGCTTTTAAAGTACTGTGACGAATAATGTAGAAAATACTTTAACGCACAAGCTGCAGAATCAAATTCAAAATGGGTTCAAATAACACGAGTTCGAACTGCAACCCTCGCGTTATTGAAGCGCGATTAGCAAACTGGAAAACACGTTATCAAATAATACTAGGGACTACTATTTCGACAAGTGTTTAAATGGAAAACACAAGCGAAAGCAATTATACGTTATCAGAATGTTTAACAAATTAACGAATACCTGTAAAAAGGTATTGACTATTTAATTTATTGAATAAATTTTGGTTTTAAAAGCAAAAGGAATTTGAGTTAAAATAATGTTAACACGGGCTTAAGAGAAACGAGTAAAATAGATAGGATATTGTTGAAGAATTTAACAATAGAAATGAAATTTATTCGAGCGGCTAATGACTTAACTAGGGGAAAACGGGTATTTAATTGATGTTGAAAAATAAACGTAACAAACGATTCAAGACAATCTTGAACAACCTTTTACCCATAGAAAAGTGCTGTTCCTAGAGAAAATGTAAAAGAGAATCGGTAGACGTCGAGAGTTATTTCGAAAATTTTAAGGGTTGGAGAGTAAAAAAAGGCTTTTAAAACTGTAGAACTAACCTAGGTTAGTTAAAAATTATGCGGAGCTAAACAACACCAGGAGTATTCTTTTTGTGTAGCCTCCACCTCCTTATGGGAATTTTGCAATGAATCCACTGAATTCATTGTCCCAGAATGCCTGTATTCTCCTACTTTTTACTAATTGAAAAATATGGTGCCTTGGGTCTTTGACAAAGAAACAAAAAAATTACATTAGACTGATTGACAACATTAGATAAAGAAAATATTTGAGCACAAAATCTTGCCGCATTTAAGCTAAAGTTTTAAAGAATTCCTTTACATTAACCAACGTCGTTCCTTAATATTTTACTTGTTTATATCGAATATATCCTTTGTAGTTGTTTTAAAGACAAAGGGTAAACATTTACTACTTGCTGACAAACAATTACCACCCTTGATAATCCCAAGTTTGAAAAAAAATTTCCTTTAACTAATGCTTTATAAGTTCACTACAAATAGTATGTGCTCCTTTGAAATAAATATTGTCTCAATACATTAAACAATTTGGGAATACTGTATTGCTTCTGTAGCATATAAGTTGATGATTGTCAACGTATTTAAACCTTTATGCCCTTTAATGTATTAGGAAGCTGACAGCATCGTAGTTAAATACAGTGCCTAAATGGCAGTAACTATATAATTAATCAAAATCTAATTTGACAGGAAGCAAAGCGGTATTACGGCTCATAAAAAGCAAAGGTGTAAAACTTTATAGAATGCCCATCCTGAACCGTTTACACTAAATTTTTTGATTGATTTGCTAGCTTATCTAATACGTTCTCTTTGTAGCACTACTTGAAGTCTTTAATATTCATATGTCAATTTGCTGTTGCAGTTTCCATTTCTGTGTCGTCGCTTAAAGGTTGTATCTGTGAAGTTGGCAAGGCATTCTTTAAATTTTTAAAAACAATGAAAGTTCTAGTGGCACTTTTCTAGTTATAGAGTTCTAGATAGAAAAGAAAAAGGGTTTCGTACCTTTAATATTAAAATAGGTTTTCCTAACTTCGCGAGTCTAGAGCAAAACCACCCTCTCTAAACTAAAAGACAGGAAATATTACAGTGTTCAGCAAGAGTTCCCGTAAGTTCTATTTGAGCTGCATCTCTGTATATAATTAAAATAAAAAATTGCAACAATTACGTTATTTATATATTCAACATATATTGTACGTAGAACGACACTAGGTGAAAAAGCGTCTTGCTGATGATTTCTTGCATTTTTTGCTGCTTACATGGATAGTTGTCGATGAGTTCCAATGAGTACACTCATTTCTAAGCAAAATTCCGACGCAGCAGGACACTTAGTGAAAAAGTTACTGATCATTTCTCACATTTTTTGCGGTGTGTATCGATAGTTCTCCATGAGTACAATCGTTGCTAAGCAAAGCTCCGACGGCTAACTATTATTCAATAATTCTTTAACATTTGATGCCAGCAGGGCACTCGGTAAAAAAGTGTTCTGCTAAAGATTTTTCGCACTTTTTGCTACGTCGAGGGATAGTTCTCGATAAGCTCCAATGAGTACAATCATTACTAGCTAAGTGTTTCGACGCGTTGTACTCGTCCTCAAGTACACCACTGTTATGGTTGCGGATATAAAGGAGTTTCTCACCGCAACTGTTCAGACTGTCATCCTACTACTAATAGGTATTCGAATAATCCTTCAAATTCTGGCCTCACCTCTAGATGCCTAATTCCTTCTGCTCCTCACTCTACGTTCCTCAACCAGGTCATCTTGCTACTACTATCAAAACCTACCCTTCTTCGGCAAATACAGCTTCGAACAAAATTTTCTCCGTTTCTAGTTCTGAGTCCTATTCTACTCCTCCTTCTTCTCGCCCTACTTATTCACTCTCACCCCGAACTGTGCCTCCACCACCATTGCAACCCATACTTCAAATTAGTGACTTGCAGGTAGCTTGTCAAGAGATCGTTCCCGCTTTCTCAAATGATTCCACCTAAGAAATTCCTATCGTATCTGCAAGCACACATGTCGCTGAAGTGACGATAAGTGACGATAATTTCTAATTCAGTCAGAGAGGGCCCTGTTGAAGTTCACGAACCTGTATCTTTAATGTCTGTTGCTGTTGCTGTCAAAATTTTACATGTTCCTGCTTTCTTAAATTGTTCTACTCAAGAAATTACTGTCATGTCTACAGTAACAGCTGTAGCTCAACTGACGATAACTCCTAATACGGATAGAGAAGGTCTTGTTGAAGTCACGAAACCCGTGGCTGTAGTGCCTGTTGCTGTTGAGGTTAAAGTTATACCTGATCCTGTTTCGTTATCTACTATTGCGAGGGAATCAGTTCCTACTGTGGTTGAAGTTTTGTCTGTTTCTACTATCCTACTCCGTAGTCTATCAGTGATGAAGTCCTACTTGACCCTACTTCTTTATTGGAAGTTGATGAAACTTTACCTCTTATTACTCATTTTTCTCGTGCTGACAAAATTCTTTTTGCTTCTGTTCTTTTAACTAAGGTTGGTGGAATCTTAGACGAGGTCCTGTTATCTAATGTTGACGAAGATCAACCTGATTCTGCTTCCTTATCTATCGTGAATGAAGCTGTTCCTGATGCTGTCTGTTCGTGTAACGTTGATGAACTTCTACCTGATTTTGTTGTTTTATGTAATGTGGTTGAAGTGTTATCGGATTCTGCACTTTTTCTTGGGGTTGGTGTTCCTGCAGACAATGCTGTTTTCTTTCCTAACTATGATACTTCTAGTCATATATCTGACGTCGATGAAATTTTATCTACTTCTGTCCATTTCTCTAATGTAACTGAAGTGTGCTCCGCTTGTGTTTCTTTTCGTAAGGTTGATTCTCGTACAGCTCATACTTTTTCCTTTTCTACCGTTGACTTTCTTACCACCATTCCTAAAAACAAACAACCTTCTTCCATAACGTGTTTTGAGTTCCATAAATTACGACAAACACCACTATCCCCACCTTCGCCACCTCTTTCTCAACCTCGTGTTACAACTCGTGCACCCCCTGCTGTTCCTGTTTGGCAGAAAGCTACCCACAAAAGGCAGCCATTATCTCCTTCCGAACCTGAGGATATATCCTGGCGAAACCCTAATGTCCTTGATCTCGTTTCGTTCTCCTTCTGGCGGCGTAAACGCTTAAAGCCCAATGTCCAGTCCTCGCGCCCGTTTCTTATGCCGACTTTGCTTTCCTTCGGACTTAATTTTTGGACGATACGATTTCGTTTTACTTTCCTGTTTTGCTGGGTTTTTTGTGACCTCGTGTGGTTCCGGAAATAGAATAGTTCCACGGTACGACCTGCCTGTCGTAAGAAGCCACTACAGCAGTCCAACACATACACACACACACACACACACACACACACACACACACACACACACACACTGTATACACGTCCGATCTATACCTACACACTACATACACACACATACACCCGCACACTTCATAAACACATAGTTTTACTTGGTTCTCTTTGCTTTCATTTTCTTCTTGTACTCCTTGAACCCGTGTGGGTCCGGGAATAGAATAACCCCATGGTACGACCTGCCTGTCGTAAGAGGCGACCACAGCGGTCCGACACATACGCACACGCACACTTTATGCATGCACAACACCTACACACACACTTCTTACACACCCACACACACACTTCTTACACACCCACACACACAATTACACACACACGCGCGCACACGCCCACACCTACTCATACATAACTACATTGGGAATCTGTTTTTTTTACGATTCTTAGGTTTTTTTTGGGTTTTGTACTTGGTGTTGGCATTAACTGGATAATTTATCAAAATCTAATTTGGCAGGAAGCAAAGCGAAAATTACGGCTTATAAAAAGCAAATGTGCAAAATTTTTTAGAATGCCCATCCTGAACTGTTTACACTAAATTTTTCGATTGATTTGCTAGCTTATCTAATACTTTTTTTTTGTACAACTACTTGAAGTCTTTAATATTCATATGTCAATTTGCAGTTGCAAAGTCTTCATTTGTGTCGCCGCTTAAAGGTTGTCTCTGTGAAGTTGGCATTCTTTAAATTTTTAAAAACAATGAAAGTTCTAGTGGCACTTTTCTAGTTATAGAGTTCTAGATAGAAAATAAAAAGGGTTTCGCACCCTTAAAATATCAAAATAAGTTCTGCGAATCTAGCGCAACACCACCCTCTTTAAACTAAAAGACAGCAAATATTACAGTTTTTAACAAGAGTTCCCATAAGTTCTATTCGAGCTGCATCTCTGCATATAATTAAAATAAAAAAATTGCAACAATTACGTTATTTATATATTCAAGGTATATTGTACTTAGAACGGCACTAGGTGAAAAAGCGTTTTGCTATTGATTTCATGCATTTTGCTGCATATATGGATAGTTATCCATGAGTTCCAATAAGTACACTCATTTCTAAGCAGAGCTCCGACGGCTAGCTATTACTAAACAATTCTTAAACTTTTGACGCAGCAGGACACTCAGTGAAAAAGTGGCTGATCGCTAGTTTTCCATGATCTTCAATGAGTTCAATCATTACTAAGCAAAGATCTAACGGCTAACTATTATTCAATAATTTTTTAACTTTTGAAGCCAGCATAACACGGTAAAAAAGTTTTCTGCTAATGATTTCTCGCACTTTTTGCTACATCGATGGATAGATTTCGATAAGTTGCAATGAGTACAAGTACAGTTCCGGCGGCTAACTATTATTAAATAATTTTTTTACTTTTACGTCAGCAGAACACTCGGTAAAAAGGTATCCTGCTGATCATTTCGCGCATTTTTTACAATGTGGATCAATAAATCTCGATTAGTTTTAATAAGTAAAATCATTTTAGACAGAGTTCCGACGACTAACTGTTAATAAATAATTTTTTAACTTTTGTTCCCAACAGGATAATCGGTAAAATAGTGTACCAATGATGATTTCTAGAATTTTTGCGTCGTGAATCGATAGTTTTCGATGAATTCTGATACATACCACCATCTTTACGCAGAGTTCCTGTGACTAACTATTAGTAAATAATTTTTAACTTTTGACACCCTATATAAAAGTGTCCTACCTATGGTTTCTCGCTTTTTTGCAGCGTAGATCAATACCTCCTACAAGCTATACCGATTCTTTGCACCGCACTACCACTAATGCCTTATATCGACTTTATAATGTCTTGTTTTCTTGATATGCAATAAAACTGCTCTACTGCCCATAAATTCTGTCATTAGGTGTCCATTGAATTCGTACTTGAACTTGCCCAGTACTTTTCAGTTCACTAACGGAACATTGCACTTATTGTCCACGGTGTAATCACTAGTGTTGAACTATTCTATATTTACATTAATATCACTGTACCAGTCCTCTGTCTCTACGCAATATACTAAAAGATCAGTATCGGTATATAGGAGCCGAATTTGATTACCATAGAAAGATTTCATTGTCTTATAATGAAACTCGTACATTAATGTTTTTGATAACTCATGAATTGAAAAACCTGCATACATAGGTTTGTTACAGGTGCTTTTTATTCGATTTATTTGGATGATAACAAAACCCTCAGCCAATATAGCATAACTGTTTATATTTGGCCGGGCGATTAGTTTACTTGCCAAAAACTACATACCAGAAGCCTTCACTTCAACACGCTTCTTCGCGTTCTTCATGATCTTTCGGAACACCGCATTGTTCATTAGCTTAAAAAGATTTTTTTCAGATCGTTTTAAACTGTTTATAATAGTTAGCATTTCTAGCTCAAAGCTATGTAACTTCGATTCTGTTAAGGAAGTACGCTGGCTAAGATAAAATACATGATGGAATGAACCATCGTTTTGTTTTTGTATTAATATACCACTATAATCTAATGAACTATGTTACAAGATAGCAACAGTTTTGTTATGTGTATCTTGGTCTCGGTGCCATACAGAGATGCAACAAGGTCTGGAACCTAATGAAACGATGTACATCTGTTCTGCAGCTAGTCAGAAGAACAAGGGGTCGGGGTTTAGGAAAGCGAGATTACACCATGTATCATTTATTGAGCGCCAAGGTGGGCTCCGCGCAGACCACAGCTGAAAGCAAAAAACAGCCTTACCTGCCTAATTTGCCGATTCAGAATCCAGAAACCAATGCTAATTAATTTCCTTTTGAGTTTATGAGAAACACTATAACAGGGCACACTCTACATATGTTTATATTAAACAACTATCAATGTGAGGTAAATCAATAATTTCAATAATGTATATAGAATGGAACGCAGTTGATTACACCTGCAACCTTATACATCAGTTGTCTAAATATATACCTTTATTATAAAAGTGCGTTTGCACAAAACAACATCTTGTATGTATAGTGAAGTTACTTGGCTATGTATTTTCAGCTACCTTAACAGCAAGAATGTGAAACATCAGATAATATTTGTATCTAAGACTTGACAATCGCAAAGTAAGCAATTAAATTCATAAAAGTTGTTCTTGATAATCTCACTGGGACTTTCCATTTAACCGATAGGAGAAAGAAATCCCTGACGTACTGCTATTATATATATATATATATATATATATATATATATATATTCCTGTAATTAAGGGGTCATTGGGATACATAAAGGCACAAGTTAACTCATAGGTTGAAAGCTATTGGATAAGATAAAATAAATTTATTCAGTTAGGGAGTTAGAATATTTTTTAACAATAATTTTTTTCAGCTTAAGTAGTGTATAATAATGTAGGATCAATTTAATTTAGCAAGGGATAATGTAACATAGTACTTGTGTAAATATAGGGCATAATAAATAATAATTAGTGTAAAATTATTCTAACGTATTTAAATTTGTAGTGAAGTATTATATGACAATCTAAAAGCGTGGAGCAGGTGTCAAAATAACATTTCTATTTTCAAACGTAAAACCCAACACGTTTAAAGCAAAACAAAAAGGGGAGATAATATTTTTGGGTAAGCTTGGCAACAAACAAACTTTGATGAGTTATTGGAAAAGAACGGCCGTTGGAATTAAAGTTACGCAGTTTGTGGGTTAAAATATTGATTTCAATCTTGAAAGTAGTATAGGTGAGAACCGAGAAAAGACCAAGGTAGAATAAAAATATATTGAGTACAAGAAAGATGCATATAATTAATTCGGAGACACTATAGTAGGGAGACTTCAATAAAATCAATAATTTCAAGGATATTTAGAAGCAAGCACGCGTCTGTTAAAAAGTGGCAGAATGGATTCAAGCAAATTGGTGTAAATTGTACAAGATGGGCAGAGATCCAGCTGGTGGAGGCATATGTGTGAGATAAAGCTATAGATACAAGAGAGATAAAAGATGTTTGTTAGAGTTGAAGGCGTAGATAAATTGAAAAGTAGAGGCTAAATTAAAACGGCGGTTGACAGTTTTGAAGCGGTTTACCGAGTATTGTTGTGTTCGTTATGAAAATTCACAAGAAACCGAGGTTCGTTAGGAAGTTTTCGCTGGAACACCGGACGGTTGGAAAACAATTTCAAGAATTATAGGAACGGGTATACAAGCGTACGTGCTAATTTTAAATTGCATTTACTAATATTTTGAAAATTTCATCAGTTTTATAGTTTAGACAACATTAGACAAAATGTGTGTTAACGTAGCAAAAGAGCAGATTTTTAATTTTTGTGAAAATAGTTAATGTAAATTTCTGATTGATTACCATTAATCTGTCGGACATTTAATATGTAAAAGATACATTCACAGAAAGTATCAATTTAATATTATTTGTTTATTAGAAATGTATTTTCAAACACTTTTCCACGGTTTAGCTATGAACAATGTTCTGGATTATAAGGGTTTTGAATATGTTGATGGATTTTTATTAAAACTCCCTATATGACAGTATCTATACTGTGCCGATTCTGGTTCGTATTAAAGCTGTTGAATGTGAAACTATCTTCAAAGTAATATATTTTTAGAAAAAGAAAACCGGATCCAGTGCGGAACTGGTTATTGTACAGGTTTGTCTGTATCTGGATAAGATGTGGGTGAATTCCATTTCTTTTCATTGCATATATTTCTGCATCAGTCTGCTATCAGTCTTTTGGCTGGGTGTAATTATTATTAAAGATTTTCTAAATCTACAGCAAAGGTGCATGACCTTCTTTTATCTTCAAGGGTATCTAATTTAAGATCATGTCACGTTTGATTGAAATTATTGTCCAATGACATAAATTTTTTTAGATCAATTGTGAATGACTTCTATTTACTTTCATGTTCATCTATTTCCAAAAGGGTATTGAAAAAATACTTAATCAAAGTGAGTAGATAAACTACCTTCGTACAAGCGCAAAAAGTGCAATTTTTACATGTACTTTCTTTTGGAAAAATTTAAGGTTCGTTTTGCAAATTCTTGTACCCTTCAAGGTCATTCGTTGTATAAGCACGTGACGTCACGAAGGCGGGTCTATTACTTTCACTTTCACTTTTTCATATATAAATCCTACACAACCACATTATCATCTCAACCAATGAGAGAGCTCATATAGTACAGATACCAATCATTGGATATCACAAACACTAAGTAAGAAAAAGAAATCAATAAAATTATTAAACAATTTATACACAGCAATGATCAATACTTTTTCTATATTCATATATACAATAATAGTACTAGCTTTTACATATGTTTTATAGATACGTTTATAATTAAATTTATGGGCAAATATGTATAAAATTTACGTATATACAATATAATTTATATTTAAACTAACATATAATGATATATATCTAATAGTGAATGAGAGCTAGTATATTAGCAATTGTATATGCTATATTTAAATGTATCCTAACAGCATTTATATTTATATGACTATATTTACAGCTTGTATTCTAACACTATATAATACAATTTATATCCTAACAATAAATATTTCATATAACAGTCTAATCGGCGTCCGTGATCGAATAGTGTTCAATAGGTAGTGTTGCATACGAACAGGGAAGCAAGTAGCGCTTGTCATCGTGCGGACTTAATTCGAGCTTCTCGTGAACGATGATGTAACCTGATGCTAAGACGACTGAATTAATTTCTGTGTGACAAATACCTCCTTAAAATCTTCTACGCAGCCGACATAAGCATGTATGCTTTAACATTGCCTGCCACGTGTAACCAGAAAACGTGTAGTAATGGGCGGGGTCAAGCCCATATATTAAATGACAACTGGTACGGAATTGCTCAAAAACTTCTGCTAGTAACGTTACATCAGTCTTGAGATATAAATCAGAATATTGCCTTAGGTTTTGAATATCAAATACCTCCCACACTTTCTGGGCATGTGTGTACAGGTTCTTCGTAATACCTTTACCTTCTAGCTTATTATAAAAATCTTGCTGTTTAAGTTTTTCAAAAAGATCAATGAAATCATATGGATACACGCTTTTTCAGGTCAATAAATTAAACTGCTCTTTACTGAATTGATTAAATTCACTTTTTAGTAGTGGAAATGTGTTCAAATAAGACCCACAGTGTTTCTAAAGATGAGCTCATAAAACAGAAAGTATCGATAAATCTATAGTTAACCAAGCTCTCAGCAATACATTTTGTGAAGGAAAAATATTTTTCCTTTGTCACAGGCAATACTTCCACACGACCATCCAAATCTACGGCAATGCTTTTAATTAAGAAATGACTATCATAACTACTCAGATTATGGAAAACAACGGGAATTGTATGACAATTTTGGTGTTCAATATTACAACTCTCATGTGCTGGACCAGAAGAAATATCAAAAACATGTGCCATAAGGTGTCGAGTATTATGTAAAATATGACTATGATAATTCATTATCGTTCTATTGGTCATATCGAAGTGAAAACTGTATTAAATGGTTTACTGTGGAACTTCGACAATTTGCAGAAGACGTACAAACTGTGTTTATGTGTCCCTATGATATAGCTCCATAGATATTAGAGCAACAAGTTAATTTTGCAGCAGCAACTCGATGCTATATTTGTGAAAAACCGTTTACTTTAGAAGATAAAAAGGTGAGGGACTAAGACCATTTAGTGCCCACCAACAACTACAGAGGATCAGCATATGAGAGTTGTAATATTGAATACCAGGATTCTCATACAATACCAGTTGTTTTCTATAATCTGAGTGGTTATGATAGTCATTTCCTAATTAAAAGCATTGTCGTAGATTTGGATGGTCTTGTGGAAGTATTGCCGGTGAGAAAGGAAAAATATATATCCCTCACAAAATATATTGCCGAGAACTTGGTTAATTGTAGATTTATCGATAGCTTTCGTTTTATGAGCTCATCTTTAGAAACACTGGGGGTCTTATTTGAACACATTTTCACTACAAAAAAATGCATTTAATCAATTGACTGAAGAGCAGTTTAAATTATTGACCCGAAAAGGCGTGTATCCATATGATTTTATTAATTCTTTTGAAAAACTAGATTATCCTTCAATACCTAGCCAGCAAGATTTTTATAGCAAGCTAGAAGGTAAATGTATTACGAAGAAACTGTACGCACGTACCCAGAAAGTGTGGGAGGAATTTCATATTCAAAACCTATATCAATATTCTGATTTATATCTCAAGATCAATATGATGTTACTAGAAGAAGTTTTTGAGCAATTCCGTACAAGTTGTCATTTAACATATGCGCTTGACCCCGCCCATTATTACACGTGGCAGGCAATGTTAAAGCATACAGGACAGGAGCTCGAGTTGTTGACCGACATCAATCAGCTATTGTTTATAGAAAAGGTCATACGGGGAGGTCTTACTCAGGTGTGTTCAGAACGACGTGCTACTGCGAACAATAAATATTTACCAACGTATGATCCTTCCAAACCCGACGTATATCTCATGTACTACGATATGCATAATCAGTACAGATGTGCGATGAGCTAGCCTCTATCCTACGGAGGATTTAAATGGGCCAACACCAACATCGATGTGACGTCAGTTCCAAATGATGCTTCTATAGGCTACAACTTAGAAGTTGATTTGGAGTATTCTGAGCAAACGCATGATGTACATAAAGACATCCCCTTCTGCCCTGAGCATATTGATCCCAAGACTGGAAGACCACCTGTATCAAAAACTTGAAGAATCAAGTTGATGACTACATTAAATTCTAAAACAAAATATGTGATCCACTACAGGAATCTAAAACAAGCTTTGGCAAATGGACTTAAATTATCGACAATCCATCGAGTATTAAAATTTAAACAAAACTGCTGGTTAAAATCCTACATTGACCTCAATACTGAACTTCGGAAACAAGCAAGGAATGAATTTGAATAGAACTTATTCAAGCTAATGAATAATGCTGTCTTCAGGAAGACGATGGAGAATATACACAAACATTGTAATGTGAAACTGGTGCAAAACTGGGAAGGAAGATATGGTGCTGAGGCTAAAATATCCAACCCTCTGTTCAAAAATGTTATTATTTTCGATGAAAACCTGCTGCAGATTACGATCAAAGATGTATTTTACGAAGGTTTCTAAAACAACTGAGGAAGATGAGGCTGAACTTTCACGATTAATAGAAGAGGATAATTCATATTTATAATCACATACACTTCAAAAATTTGGGATACCACGAATGTACAAAGGGGTTAAAAAATCTATAATAAAAAATACAATTCCTTTGATGATTATGTCGCCTGCGTAGAAGATTTTAAGTAGGTATTTGTCACACAGAAATTAATTCAGTCGTCTAAACATTAGGTTAACATATCATTCACGAGAAGCTCGTATCAAATCCGCACAATGACAAGCGCTACTTGCTTCCTTGTTCGTATGCAACACTATCTATTGAACACTATTCGATCATGGACACCGATTAGACTGTCATATGGAATATTTATTGTTAGAATATAAATTGTATTATATAGTGTTAGAATATAAGCTGTAAATATAGTTATATAAATATAGATGCTGTTATGATACATTTAAATATAGTATATAGAATTGTGAATATACTAGCTCTCATGCATTATTAGATATATATTGTTATATGTTAGTTTAAATATAAATTATATTGTATATACGTAAATTCTATAGATAATTACCCATATATTTAAATATAAGCGTTTCTATAAAACATATGTAAAGCTGGTACTATTATTGTATATGTAAATATAGAAAAAGTATTAATTATTGCTATGTATAGATTGTTTAATAAATTTTATTGATTATTTTTTTACTTAGTGTTTGTGATATCCAATGATTGGTATCTGTACTATTTGAGCTCTGTCATTGGTTGACATGATAATGTGGTTGTGTAGGATTCATATATGAAAAAGGAAAAGTGAAAGTAATAGACTAACCTTGGTGACGTCACGTGGTCATACATACTTAAATTTTTCCATAAGAAAATACATGTAAAAATTGCACTTTCTGCGCTCGTACGAAAGTAGCTTATCTACTAAAATGGTTTATTTTTTGCCTTCTCAGTCGTATATACAAGTCTCCTTGAACATGTTAGTTCAGATACGTTTGCGTTAAATACAATTGTTTTTAACATAGTTTATTTTTTGATCATGACTGAAAGAAACTTATGAAA
Organism: Platerodrilus igneus; assembly: GCA_036346225.1. Lineage (NCBI taxonomy): Eukaryota > Metazoa > Arthropoda > Insecta > Coleoptera > Lycidae > Platerodrilus > Platerodrilus igneus. The sequence goes on from JARFIW010000791.1 coordinate 15,012,221, forward strand.
GAAATCGGGAACATACAGACCGGTATAGGATCAACAGCCCGATAGGTAGACAGACTGGCAAGTAGATAAATAAGCAGGCATGTTATTTAAAAAATTTGATGTTTAGAATCTGACACACAATGCAGGAGGAATTAAAATATTAGGGAGCATGGTGCAATTCAACCAGAAATATTAAATATTGCTGTATAGAATTTGGAAGAACGGTGGGTGCTTTTACTTCAAAATGGAAGTCATATCCTGTACTTACGGTAACCACACAAACTGCATTTTATTTCTTTCACGTTGTGTTCTTAGCCTTGTATGTAAATATATAATAGATTTAAGTGTTTCCCTTATATTATGATAAAATTGTATATACGTATGTATTCTCCGAAACTAAATATTGTTTGCATCTGTAGAATCATTTTATTTAAATTAAAGTTCAGAGATTCAAATGAAAATGTGCTTTATGTAAACTGAAGGCTATACATTTCTCTTTAATATATTCCAACATGACTGCTTGAGCTTTTTGAAAATTAATTAAACTCGTTTTGTGTAACTTCAGGAAGATAAATTGCAACAGTGCTCGCACAAACTGAACCCCATATCTATTAGAGTTTCAAAATTAATAAAACATGCTTTCAAAACCTCTACAAGGTTAAAGTGTCATTACAGCGGCAGTTTCTCTCATGGAATTTGCGACTCGTAAAGTCTATCTATGCGAAGCTTTTCAATTAGAACTTCAATATAGTTCTAGTGAATTTATGTTGTCAAAAGTTTTGAATGTATTTCGAAACAAATCCGTTGTAAATGAGATGTTCAAGCTGGCAAATATCAAAATTAATGGTAAGAGTACATAATAACTCCAACCGCTGCTAAGCTAAGCATGGCTTGCTGTAGTATTGCTTATTGGTAAACGGTATAAAATACAAGCGTGGTAATATCTGCTTTTGAAAGTTTTTCAATAAAGCCAGCTTTTATTTTGTAACCGCTGTAAGCATCCTGGTAAGCGTAGTAATATTTTACCACTCACCCTAATAGGCAATAATTCCTAGTGTCAGAACATTAATACAGGGATTACTTGAACACCTACAAATTAAATACATGGCTAAACAACATCCAATAAATAATACACTTTCCAAGGGAAAATTAAACACATCATGACACCGCGCCAGTCGGTGTTAACGCATGCATATAAAATGAAATCGATTAAAATGGAGTTTAAACTACAACTCAACTGCATTAAGTTGAGTTTAATATTCATTGTCTGTAGGTGGTGATTTCTGTTTTAATTAAAATGGAACAGGATAAATCGTAATTCCTTCCTATACTGGGTTTGAGTGAAGTGCTATAGTTTTGTTTAAAAGTGCATTGTCTATTGCCGTATACTAGATATTAAGGTGTACATACAAATGAATGTCAGCTATTAATGTTGAAAAATAAGTTTTGAACATTCTGCTTATAGAATTTCTTTGTACAGGTTGACTTGCGACATATGGATGAAAAAGCTGGCAGCAACGTGGTCGATATTGGAGTGGATCTTTCAGAATTCTACATGTCTGTGGAATGGGACATTCTTGAAGTACCTGCTGTTAGGTAATGTAATTTGTATCACAAGCAGTGAATTGCATTATGCATATAGCAAATCAGTTGCTCTTTAAAATGGTAGTTGAAATTGTTGTACAGTCTTAATCTTAGTAATTTTCTATGGGGGTTTAGTTCATCAATATATAGCGAGGGAAAAAAGTGTGTAACGGTTTTAATGCACCAAATATATGTTTTATGAAAAAGTCTTTCAAAAATGTTGCGATTAAAATTATAAAATGGTATTTTGGAGTCAGCGTTTTCTAGTTCACAGATGTTTTTAAACGTCAACGTAAGATGTGTTTGACATTGAATGAATAGAGCTTTCGTTGATCTGCTTGTTCATAAGAGAATTTTCGAAATAGTGAGACAATAGAACCAAAAAACAATAACTTACCGTTATAAAAATTGCAAAATAAATACACATCGGAAGGTTTTAGATATTTAATTCAAATACCCACCACTTATTTAAACAGTGATCATTCTTGCACGCTGATATAGTTTTAAATATTTTCTGTTACCCTGTATTTTCTTCATGAATCAACAATACATTCATAGTTTGTTGCGCAAATGAAAAATTAAGGTTTTTTTTGCTTAATTTTTTTAAATTCATTGTTTAAAATTCATTGTCCCTAAGGGTACATCTTTTATTTCTTTGTTTCCTTATGTTTAAAATTTTTCTCTTTATTCTTATACCGAAGATACATTTTGTAAAATACATATATGATTAATAAAATAATTAAAATGAATAATACAATTGTCCAAACGCTTATATTATCGTAGTGTGATTTCGGCACTTTTAACTCACTCAAGTGTTCCTTATAATTGTCCATTATTTTCATGGCATGGTTGAGATCGTCTAGGTCTAGGTGTTCTAGTTGCATAGATTTCTTGATTATTTCATCATCTTCGGTTTGCATTATCTTGAATTGTAGTTTTGGTAAATTTGCGAGTTTTTTGGTTACTGTGGGGTCTTGATATACACTGAGGATTTCGTTCTTCAATTTTAAATAACAGTCTCTTTAAGGGTGATTAATTTGCTTCCGGTTAATGCTAAGTTATTCTCATCTTGATTGCAGTGTACGGTTGATATTACTTCTGTTGGAAATATGGCAATCATTTGTTTTCTGTAACTTTTTGAATTTTCATATTGGTGATTTGTACTGGTTTTGCTTCGCAGTTGTCATAATGCATTGAAAATGTTAGTAATTGTACTTTGCAAGGGCGTCTTCTTGGATGGTTGTTGTCAATGATTGGCATAAATATTGATTTGATGTTACTTCGTTACATTTCTCGTTTGTGTAACCATATCTGAGTTCATTTAAGGATAGGAATTTGGGTTTGGGTATGATAACTTGATACATGCTAGTAATTTTCATTGGAAAAGCAAATAAATGATAATGATTATAATTGTTACTTTCTACTATTGGGATTTCTATTAAAAATGCGATTTCGTTATTCTTTACATATCCTTTCACTATAGCTATTTTTTCAAATATGAAACTGTTTGACTCTATTGCATCAAAGGGTAATTTACTATTAGTTATAAATGATCTAATTCTTAATAATTCTTTTAATAATTCCGTTGGTTCTATGATACTAGAGTGTAATGTATTTAATTTTGCAAATGTTACAGCATTTTCTAATATGACTAAAATTTGTTGGATTAAAGTAAGGGTTGATATTATTTGAGTGAATATTGTATTGAATCAAATTAAGTCGCGTATTGCTAACATGGTAGTTTGTATGTTAGTTTCAAGTGATATTAGGTAGTGGAGATTTGTCATCTACCGTTTTCTCGTTTAGCTTTCTGTAGTTTATTGCCATTGGATGTTTTCTCCTGACTGAGGTGACTAATTTCGTGGGTACTATTAGTACGGGGCTGCTCCATGGTGAGTTGGAGTGTTGTATAATATCTTGTTCTAATAAATCTGCTACTTGTCTGTCGGCTTCTTCTTGGTTTGCCTGAGGTAGTTTCTATGCTTTTGTAAAAATTGGCTTATTGTTTGTTAGTTCTATATTATGTTTGACTGTATTAGTAAAGGTTAAGGGTATTTCTTCACAATGGAATATATCGCGGTATTCAAAGCACAAGTTTTTAATTGCTCTATCCTCTTCTTTGTTAATGTAGGTATTGAAGCGAATGTTACTTAAATTTTCTCTTAACATCTTGTCATGTTCTACGGGGTTGTAATCGTTTTATACACTTTCGTTTATTTCCATTTCGTTAAAATTTAATTTTTCTACATTAATTGAGTTTGTTAATAATAGTTCTACGGGGTAGTTATTTGAGTTTAGAATTGTTGTAATGACATAATTATCTTATATTTGTACTAGTGCTGTGGGGGTTTCTATTCCTTGTCGAAATGTTATGTGACTTATAATTCCTACGTTGTTTTTTGAATTTACTGGGATTTTTATTTTTTTCTCTGTTCGGGGTTCTATCGTGTAGTTTTGCTCGGTTTGGGTATTTTGAAATTTAATGGGAATTTGTCTGTATTTTGTTCTTAATAAACGGTTTTTTTATATTAATGTTGACTCCTAATTTTCTTAGAAGGTCCATACGTATTAGACCGCCGTATTTATCGTTGAATTCAAAAATGCAAATTTTATGTTTGATTTTTACCTAGAATGTTTTTGCATCCATTTCTACTTGATGATATTCTGATGCTAGGTCTAGTATTGAAAAATATTGGCATTTACCTAATTTATCTAAAATTTCGGTTATATTGGGTAGTGGGTATTTGTCGTCTATCGTTTTTTCGTTTAATTTTCTATAGTTTATTACCATTCGATATTTTCTCTTGCCTGATGCGCCTAATTTTTGGGTACTATTAGTACTGTGCTGCGCCATGGTGAGTTGGATTATGTCTTGTTCTTACAAGTAAGCTATTTGTCTGTCAGCTTGTTGGAATGCTATATGATTTATTATTCCCACTTTGTTGTTAGAATTTACTGGGATTTTTATGTTTTTTTCTGTTCGGGGTTCTATCGTGTATTTTTGTTCGGTTTGAGTATTTTGAAATTTAATGGGTATTTTTCCGTGTTTTGTTCTCAATAAGCGGTTTTTTATGTAAATGTTGGCTCCTAATTTTCTTAGAAGGTCCATTCCTATTAGTCCGTCATATTTGTCGTTGAATTCGAAAATACAAAATTTGTGTTTCATTTTTACATTGAATGTTCTAGGTAGAGATATATTAGCTACGAATTGGTGTAGGGTCGTTTGACGAGCTGTTTTAATTTTAAAGGGTTCTTTTTGTACAAAATCTAAATAATGTTTTTTTCGGTTCGGAGGCTGATTAGTGTTTTTGAGAATCCGGTATCGATTAGTAATTTAAAATATGCATGGGATATTTCTATATATGGCAATATTTGTTGATTGATGTTATTTAAATTGATTACGTTTGGTCGTTTATAAATAGGTCTACCTGAAAATTTGAACATACGTTTTCTTCGTCGTCCTCTTCGTAATTTTTGCCTTGGTCGTTATGTTCGTAAGTCTCTAAATGATTAAATTTATCGTTAGGTTCTTCTACTTCTTGGTGAAATAGTTCTTCCGAAGTAAAATTTTGTTTCTGGTTATGGCTTGGTCGGATTTGCGATATTTTTGTGTTTTGTCTGATGTTACCAGATGATGTATCCATAGCGGTTGGTTTGTAATAACTGTTAGGGTTGTTATTATTATTTATCATCGGTGTATTTCTAATGAGGTTTGCGCTGAATGCTGGTCTTTGTTGGTTACGTTTTGGTTGAATCTTGGTATGAATGTGGGCTTCGTAAAATTTGAGTTGAACGTTGGTCTTGGAAATTGTTTAAATTGATTGTTAAAATTTGTGTTAATAGAATTTGAGTTATTACTTCGCGGTTGGTTTATTTGTGCGTTGAATGGTATAAATTTTAGTTGGGTGGATGTTTGTCTTGCAGCTTGTATGGATTTTATTAATGAATAGCTTTTATTCGCGTTAGGGTTGTATAGCCTGTTTTAATAATACATTATGTTTTCTTCTTCTATTATATTCATGGTTTTTTTTAAATTTTGGGGATGTTGGAATCTTGTTTTATTTGATAGTCGTTCTGGTAATGCGTTTATGTAGTGTCCAGTGCCCCTTTGTCATATATTTTTGTCTCTAGTAGGCGGATATTTTGGTCGGGTTCTTCGATTTTTGATTTTGTTAATATTAAACATCTTATGTCTTAGCATTTCATTCCGAATTAATACGGGGATTGGTTACTTTCCATTCTTAGGTTAATTAGGTCGCGGATAAGACATTTGATGTTGCGTTGGTCTTCGAAATATGTTATTAATATGCGTTTAAAATGTTCCCATTGTTCTAAATCATCTAGGCTGGCAATTAGCGTTAGTGCCTTTCCGGTCAGTTTACTTATTACCAGGTGTAAAAGTAATACATTGCTTTCGTTATCTTCTGGTTTGTAAAAGGTTTTTAAAAATATTTCGCACGCGGTAATGAAATTTCCTATAATGCCGCCTCTGTTGAATTGTTTTAATTTTCTAAAAGGTTTTTTATGGAGTTAATAATTTCTTGCAATAATTTGCGTTATACTTTGTACGTTTTGTTGCGCCAGTTATAATTTTATTTTATTTCTGTCCTGCTGATTAATTGAGTCTGCTTTAATTATCTCGTCTCTGTAGGTGTTGTAATTGATAAGTGCATAAGAATGCTTCCTTTCAATTGTATTGTCTAGTTACCTTGAATGTTTAGTTATACAATTGCAAGTTTTCAGTCCATTGTTTTTGTTACAATAGTTGCATCAACGTTTCCTTTATAATTTATACAATAAATTGTTTAAATTATAAGTTTTAAGTTCCTGACAGATTTTATTTTTCAGTCTCGTGATAAATGAATTGCGTCTTTTACAATTAATTGCCCCGTGCTGAAGTATTTAATCATAAACTGTCACGTTTAAATAAATCTTTTCAGTGATGTAGGTATTTAATTATAGAGTTTGCGATGAGCAAATGTTTTTATTCAATGATGAGAATTTGCGTTGTGGATTTGCACGCTTTGTTTTAACTTGTGATGGATTAATTTAACAAAAATGCTTTTATAATTTAGACACCGAGTGTTTAATTTATATATTTTGATGAATGTTAAGTTTTGAATAATTCGTTTCTATAAGCTTGCGGTGATAAAATGGTATAATCAATTGCTTTCTATTTTTACGTTTCACACTTGCTGAATTGAATTTGTTTTCGTTTTGTATTAATAATTTGTGCCCCAGTTATGTTTTGGTTTATTAATAATTCGTAATAATTGTACTAATTTGCGCATGTAAATGCGTCTTTTTAGTTCTTTGTTTAAGAATTCTCTTGTTTAAAAATAAGTTCTCATAGTTGAAAATAATTTCTCGTATTTGAAAATAATTTCTTTTAATAGATAAGTAAATTATTTTTATTAAATGGCATAAATTGCAATAATTGCAATTAAAATCTGTACATACATAAAATAATAATGAAAAAAGAAATTTCCTTTACTAGCTAATATCAATAAATTTCTAAAAGAATCAATTAGTTGAGGGAAATAAACTTACATAATTTTCATCGTCGATTTCTTTTGTTTTCTGGCTGTGGGCTCGTTCGATTTGTGTACTTCGTCCACGTTTTTGTTTCTTTGGGCTTGGTCAATTCTTGTACCTCATCCAAATTTGTTTGGTTGGGTTCGGTCGATGCTTGTATCTCGTCCAACTTTGTTTGAGTTTTTCCAGAATTGGGAATTGAAATTCTTGGTCACCAGTTCTCCGATTTTTGAATTTATAGTGCCTTTTTGGATCCTACCGACTGCGCCAGTTACGTTTCGGGCCTTGGGAGCCCTCTTTTTAAAAACTTCTTCCAAAAACTTCGTTTTAATTTTTATTATTCAAACAGATATTAAATATGGAATTTTGACAAACTGTATTAAAATTCTAAGTCGCAATAAAATAATTAAATTAATACTAGGGCGAGTAGCCTAAGTAAACGACAATGTTAAAGCTGAAATACTCAAGACTGACTGATCGTCTTGGGCTCTTGGGGTATTTATGTTGTCCCTGCCCCTCACATGTCTGTGGGAACTTGCAGAGCTCATGTCTGTTTATTTCTTAATTCTATTCATTATACAATGTAATAATCTTAATTTCTAAGTAATAGCGGTTTTTAACCGTCTGTGACCTGCACCTGCAGTATCACTTACTGTTTGGTATACAATGTATTGCATCCATTCTCATAACGTGCTTGTAAACTTTCAATAACCTTTCTGGTTTATTCTTGAATTTACATTGTTGCATATACTTAATAATTTCTAATAATTCCTCATAGATTCTATTTTGCTATACATACATAAATTGGGGGATACATAACTCGTGTTACTTTGCTAACCCTTATTTGCAAAAAAACCTTTCAGATACAATGTCATTACGAAATCATAGTATTGCTTTATTATTTTTATCAATTCCGGTTTTGTAATTACACATGTAGGAGATGAGAAAGTTTTCGTTACAGGAATCAATATTATAATTCGATTTTCCAAAATATCTAGATCACTTATTTTCATTTTTAGCAGTTCATCGCACCTGCAGACTCCAGAAATGCCAATAATCAAAGCAACCTAAAAGAATTATGAATTAAACATATAATTAATATGCCCTGAAGAAATTAAAATATATATCTTTTGAGGAAGATTTCTATCGGAGCATCATCTAGAAATTTATATATGCCTGCTTCTGATAATACGATTTGACTTTTTAGCTTTGAAACCCACATTCTGCCTTTTTAAGTACGCTCGCAACTTGACATAATTACTGATATCAACATTACACCTAATATTTAATACTGCTCGCAACATCGAGTATCTTGACCATAACGTGGAGACTATTTTGTTTAACTAATTCAGAAAAGTACGCAAGAAGTACTGTTTCAAAAGTATGCTGCACACCTTTAGTTACGCACCATTTACTATATATTTCGTATGTGCTTTCGTATCTTGCCTTGCTTTTTTCTGGAATCATGCTTTCAGTAGCCTTTTCTGCAGCATCCCGCCGCTCGGGTGGAGTACAATCAATGTCACTATCAGACATATTTTGTGTCAAAGTACAAATACAACCTTTAACAATACGGTATTGACGTAACTCATACAATATTATGTCAAAATCAACAAACATAATGTACCTTAGCAACGGATGTCTTTGTTGAAATAATTTATCAAATTATATAAAAATTAAAATGATTTGACACTTATTTATATTTACTAACCAATTGTGAGTAAAATAGTATACATACCTCGCGGGAAGGAGCATTACAGCTTCGTGTCTATAGCTACCCTCGGCGCTGCGCCCCTCGGGCATCTAACCGGCACTCGGGTGTAATGATCTACTTCCCTGCTCAGTATGTAATATACTATTATGCCTTATTGTGTGAATTGCCCTTATAGAAACAATACTTGAAATATCATGCTTAATTAATTTATAAAATCTATTATACAGGGTATACCTAGGTATACCTAGCACTTGATCAAATGTTGTTATTTTTAAAAGAGTACACATTACAAGACAAATACCAATCGGGTTTCCGTGCGAATTATAGTACATGTACTGCGCTTCTGCGGGTAACTGATGATGTCAGAAATGCCATGGATTGTCAAAAACTAACTTTACTGATTTTATTAGATTTCAGTGCAGCCTTTAACAGTGTTGACCTTAACATCCTTTTAACTAAATTAAAATGTCTAAATAATTTTTCAGAGTCGGCAATCTCTTGGGTAGAATCATACTTATCACAACGCACGCAGCAAGCTAAAGATGAAAATGGTCACATCTCACAATCTGTTGACCTTGTTATAGGCGTACCTCAATGCAGTGTACTCGGTCCCCTTTTGTTTAGCTTGTGCATTCAAGACTTTTCCACAACATTGAAGTTTTGTCGTTACCACTGCTATGCAGATGACGTGCAGATTTATTTCCATTTTTCTCCAACAGAAATAATTGAAGCGTTCCAGGCAGTTAATGATGATCTATCAAGGGTTGACGATTGGTGTAAAAATAATTTATTAACCATAAATCCGGCCAAATGCCAGGCTTTGCTTCTGGGAACACAAAATTTAATTAGATTAGTTCAGTCCGTGGATCTTCACATGTTAATGCTTGGAAAATCGAACATAAACTTTTCACCTATAATTAAAAATCCAGGTATCCTGTTGGATCCAAATCTTAGATGGAAAGATCAGTTATCAAGCGTGTGTAGAAAAGTTCTATTTACTCTGAATACTCTTAAGCGTCTAAAAGGGTTTATATGGACTAAATTAAAGTTAAAGTTAGTACAATCATTAATTCTTCCACATTTCGATTATTGCGATGCATTATATACCAATCTTTCATTTAAACAAGTTTACGTTTACAACGCTCGCAAAATAGTTGTGTACGGTTTATCTTCGAACTAAAATATTGGGAAAGAGTCACCCCATTTTACACAAGAATGTCGTGGCTTAAACTAAACAATAGGCGAAAACTTCACTTGGCAGTGCTTGTCTATAAACTTATTTCTAACCGAAACCTGTTCTACCTAAGCCAACATTTTTCTTTTCTTTCAAATTGGCGCTATAACACTAGGCGAGATGACTTGCTATCTATCCCCATACACCATACCCATACATTCCATTTGTCTTTTCTTGTTTCCGGTTCCCTCTTGTGGAATACTATTCCTCTTGATATTAGGCAGGCTCCGACCGTGCCACGTTTTCGTAAACTCTTGCAGGAACATGTTTTAAACTTTGAGGTGTAGAGGCAAGTGCATTTTCTAAACTGATGCTCGATGAGTGTGTGCGTGGGTTTGTATGTGTGAGAGAGAGTTGTGTGTGCAAGTGTGTGTGTGTTGTGTGTGCATGTGTGGGGTGTAGGGTGCGTTCGTGTGAGGTTGTGTGCGTGTGTGTAGTGATTTTTTTTATTATTTATTTTTTTACATTATTCAAGAGTACAGCTGTATGCAAGTTAGGTGTAAGACAGGGCCTAATGGCCCTAATTGCGCTTAATGCAGTTTGTATCAATAATTTATATCTTATAATGTACATTTAGTTTAATAATAAAGACGTTTCAATTCAATTCAAAAGGTGGATTGAAGAAAATATATTTTAAGTATGTTCTACATGTGAAAGCAAAAACAGTAGATTCTTTGAAGAGGTTATAGCAGTGTTTGGAACAATGGAAGACGCGGATGCAGCGATAGATAGAAGCACAGTTGAACATATAAATTAACCACATGCCTCGCATCAATGTCGTTATTTAATTGTCACCCCGCATATTAGGGTTCGCAAGATCCGCACGGTGACCTTTTTATTTTGGGCACGTATAAATAAATCAAACATGTGTATAAACCTTCTACTAAATTCGACAAATACCAAAATTGGTTTTAAAACAGAAAACTCCCGGGAAGTTTATTTGGAATAAAACAAAATTGTAGTTGGGAATACATTTGGGGAGTACAAGTACAATGCAGAATTTACAGTAAATGCTATATAGGTCAGATCGACAGAAACTTCAAACTGCGAACCAAACTACATAAACACAAGGCTAATTTTAAATATACCAAATATTTTTAAAAAAATTTAATTTATTTGACAATTTTGAAATACTTCTCTTAATAATAGCAGGCACAAAGTGACTTTATTAGAAATTCAAGAAATGAATAAGCTAAAATTCGATTTTGTTATTTTTTAGAAAATCCCAATTGTACTATTTTCAAGTTACTGTCACTGTATATAAAGCTATGCGCCTACAAAGCTATTTATTGTTACACAGTTATGCTCGCAAGTGATAAAAGTGTCTAGGATAGAAAAGGATTTCTAATGATATGTAACGCTTTTACACTTTCCAACTCAAGAATTCACACTGGTATTTGCCTTACAATGTATACAATGGCAACGTTAGAAATTTAATTTCAGCAAACGCTGCAGATCTGACATTTTTCCTTATAAAAAAAATAGTAATTGTATTTTGTCAAATGAAAAAATGAGAATATGCTTTTTAGCTGATAGAGTTAATAAACCTTAAATAACTTTTTTTTCCTGATTTCAGAAACGAAAAATTTTACACATGCTGTGATGAACCGTACTTAGATATCACATTCAATATAACAATGAGGAGAAAAACTCTTTTTTATACAGTCAATATCATCATTCCATGTATGGGCATTTCATTTCTTACAGTGCTCACGTTCTATCTTCCATCGGATAGTGGAGAAAAGGTAAGATCACTTAGTAGCATGTCACACATATCAGGAACATTAAGAGCTACAGTTTTATTGCAATTTTATTACTGAACTACACCCTTATTTATAACCCTAGAAGTGCCCTCTATATTTACGGCTATAAATAAAAGATGGTTTCCTAAACGGACTTTGGGTTATGATGTGGTTTAACGACAAGCTTCTAAAATACGGTTTGCATTATTTGCAGTTTCAACTATGCTGAAATCGTACACAGGGCGACGCCGAAACCTTTTGCACTTGTGTGCGACTGGCTACCCCTGCTTCCCAATAAAATTTCAGCCATTTTTGGAATACCTTAATACATAAATACATATAATATTTTGGTAGGCCCTTATATATGGAAAATTTAACATCGAACTAACTTGACAGCATATTAATAGATATTTCTTTTTAGTAGCAATAGACTAAATGAAATTATAAATTATAACAGACATCGTAGGTATAAACATATATAAGGTGATACGCAACTTTATAGAAATATCAACAATGTTGTGCAAATAAATTTTATGAGCAGTGGACGTAATTGATGATATAATGACAATGGATATTTTTACCTTCTGAATTGTGTTATCTCACGTTTACTGCGGCTATAGGAACCAGGACCATAAACCAAATGTAAAGCTGTTTTCTCGTAGCCGTAGAGTAGCACTTAACGTTTGCACAAGAAGAAAAGAATGAGTTTAAGAAACGGACTTAATTTTTAATTTAACACAAATTGTTCACTATTGTGAACACCGAGCAACTTTTACTTTTATTTTTTAAAAGAAATTGATAAATGCATCTGCCGTACAGGTCGCAAAACCAGTATCATCACGGCTTTTATGTATTTTATTATCAAAATATATATATATATATATATATATATATATATATACGTGCGAAATTTATATTAATTAATTCAATTTTTAAGTAACGGGTATTAAACAAAGTGTACAAATAATAATTAATATTTAATTAGTATTCGCTAAAAATTAAAGGGTAGAAGTTAATGCCATTCGTTATTATTTTAATTGGAGTTAATTGAACCATTAGTAATATATAATAAGCATAAAAGCCTGTGAAAATCCAAGGTTGGTAACAAACAGCTAAAAGGAAGGTTAAAATACCATGAAACAAAGCTCGGAGAATTATATTAAAACGTTCATTAGGAGCACATACCTGCAAACTTTTAAATGTCAAAGTTCTAATAAATTTTAATAGATAAACATGCAGCTTCTACGAATATTGGAAACGGTCGGATGTTTTAGCAAGAAATGCTAGATGAGGGGTTATTTTACTCATGTAGGAATCCACGTGGATTTAAATAGCAGATAGTAAAGAATATCGATTTGTACCACTCAGACCAAGGTAGAAAGGGACGGATAAAACACGTAAAGCAGAGACACTGATAATAGAAGGCGTGTTTTGTGAAGCTTCACTAGGTCTACGATTGGTTGAAATAAAATGCAAACATGAGAGGGGAAAGCATATCAGTTGGTGTATAAAATTAATTAGTAGTGCTCGGACGTGTTGCAAACCGTGTGGAAATTACTTAGATGTTCAACTTGGACGTGTGCAAATTTTTAGTAGAATCGCTGTGCCGAGCCGTCGGAAGGGAAAATAGAATGCGAAATTCTAAAAATTGTCCGTTGCGGGACAAATTCGATTTGCAAGCGGGCCATTATATAAACCCGGCCTAATAGGTGTTTCGCTCTCTTAGATTTTTGATTTTATTCAATACTTTAAACAGTTTTGCTCTTTTTTTTTTTATTATTCGATACTTTAAGTAGAATACGTGGTGATTACGTGCTACAATAAAAGTTATTAGTACACTTAGAGAAGATACAAGGTAATAAAGTCTAGTTATATTTGCGAGTATTACTGTACCATTGTCGGAGGCTTTCACGGCCGGAGTCATTATAATTATTTATGGTTCCGGGTTGGGACCGTGTCATTAAGTTACTTCGCCACAAGACACCTTTTGGCTATGAATGGGCTAGTGAGTCTGCTAGTTCAGGAGTAACTCTTTTCTTTACACTGTGACTTGTCTATTTAATATTATCATTCTTAATTTTTTTTTTATATTTATTGTCCTGATGAAGCCCCTTACAAAAGTGGGCGAAACGTCAACCTTAATTTATAAAATGACACGGTCCCAACCCGGAACCATAAATAATTATAATTACTGTACCAATTATCCAAATTAGTAACGATAAATAAATAAATAAAAGTAGGCAGTTTTGGGTATAGCGTGAAAGAATTATGAATTTCTTTGCTATTTTTCGGGAATGAGTAATCAAGTGTTATTCGTAAACGTGATTGGATCCACAAAACAAGATTTAGATACACATAGATAAGTTCCTGAGAAGCCCTGAAACAATTTAGACGAATGGTGGTGTAGAAAAATTTTAAAGGCAACCAGGAATCCTAGGACGTAAACATAACCCAGCTGGAATGGTGTAATTAGCAAGGACAATGTACATTGAAGCCACAAGTGCATTAACCTTCAGGTAAATTATGCAATTTTGTTCGATTTTAGATGTTTTGGTGTGTGTTGAATATCCTTATAATTTGTTTGATAAAAATGGACAGTAGTAAATTTGTATAAACAAATTTTTAATTTTAAGGTAAAATTTTCTTGTATAAGTAGAAAGGAGTATTTATCAGGTTATGTTTTTGATTATGATGAAAACTTGGGTCTGTCTTTGAGCTCAATTAGACTAACCTGTTAAATTAACGTAAAGGGGTGGAAGATGCTCCCTTTTATTCAGAATTAGGTCTGCACATATTGTTAACTTAATTAGTATGCATCCTACAAGGACTCTAATTCTGGATGCAAATTAAAATGATGACAAATTTTAACTTGAAATTTTATGATGCTGAAATTTATGCTGAAATTTAATTTTGAAATTTTAATGTATTATGAATATTGATGTAAATAGAGTTTTTTTCTCTGGTAAGGTTTTTGTAGGTTTCACAGCAATATATATATATATATATATATATATATATATATATATATTTCTGCGAATTCTCTATCTGCTAAATACAAAAAACCCGACAGTTGGGCGTCATTAATTCTCTGTACTCTACCTTTGGGAAGCCCTTATTATTGTGAAATCTCCGATTGCTGAAGTAAGCTACGGCAGCTCTTCTGCTGTCTGAAAAATAAACTAACTACTCTACAAAAAAAAACGCTGCTACGGTAACTCACCTAGACTTATTTAGAGTTCCATGTAATATTATACACCAAACATTTTCACCAACTCCTTGTTTACACATCGGTTATATTACATACATCTTCCTTTTCAAAATAATATATTTCTAGCTCACTTATTACCCAGATTAATTATTTCCCATTTAAAGTAACAGGGTGTTACCATAAACCTTACGTTACCCCTGGATTAATACGAGCTCATAGTAACCATAACCACTCGTGCAAATTTCTGCATATTACATTATCAAAAATTCCCTCGCACCTTGTACATAAACAAATAGTACAAATATCATAAATCCAATTTTTATACACATAAGTTCCCACATACAAATATAGTAAATTAATATATAAAAATAAATTCAATTATTAATCTTAATAATTTAGTCCGTGTAGTTCATAGAAAAATACCCATAAAGCACAAGAGTCATTACA
The DNA here is from genome assembly GCA_036346225.1 of Platerodrilus igneus. Classification (NCBI taxonomy): domain Eukaryota; kingdom Metazoa; phylum Arthropoda; class Insecta; order Coleoptera; family Lycidae; genus Platerodrilus; species Platerodrilus igneus. The sequence continues at coordinate 15,027,664 of JARFIW010000791.1, forward strand.
CCAGTTATACACAAAACAATTTAAAGAGACATTTGTTACCTGGATTTCATTATTGCACATGGATCTGCTATCTTCCATCAACAAGTACTGCTTTTATCAATGACTGCGCCTTCGGGAACCGCTACAATCTCGATTGCACCAGCCGCAACTGCGCGCTGCTATTGTATCCTCACATCTACCAATTTTACAGCACATCTGAATTCCCCCATTTCTGCTACGGATCCCATTTATGATTGGTAAATAACCAAATCACTAAACCACTGACCTCTACTCCATAAGTGCATGCTTTGTACCTTCCATACAACCACATAATATCAAGCAGTCTCTACTTACTTATTCACTTTTACTGCTTATAAAAACATTTATAATTACTTAGCTGACTGCTAGTCTCAACTCAATACCAACTTGTATCGGTTGTATATTACAAACTTGTCTTGCAGCTATAAGCTGGTTTACAACGAAGAGCGTAAAAAGTCAGGGAGAGCTCCACCACAAACTCCTGGTGTTTATATACACTTCTCTGCCCCCCTAAAACTTGCCAATTCCTCAAATTTTGTACACTACACACAAACAACTTCCAACCGTTTTCAATCTCCTCGTAAATTTGTATCCAAACACCAACCACCATCGAAAACTTATAAATCGTACAATGCACAAATAAATTTTACGTGTATCTTTCAACCGTCTCGATATTCTCTGAAAACACAAGTTTAACTTCTTAACCGACACTCACTTCTTTGAATTCTAAACGCTACTGCCAAAAGTTATCGTTAAAACACGCCTCTACTGATATATTTGTCTGCTTCTAACATAAGCACTCAATCTCCTATCCCTTACTTTGAATAACCACCAATTTGTTTTCACTCTACTACCTTATCTGAATCCCAAGGTAAACGAACCCCGCGATCCGTTTCTCTTTCTTCCACTCATACTGCCCAAAATAACCCCTCTTTATTTACCATTAGCAACGTGCATTTCTAACCGACAAAATGCTCCACTCAACTATGTCTATGTTGATGCATGGTATTTCTCTCCTCCACGCTCCATCTACTATCTTTTACTTTTTTCCTCCATGTTAAACGATCACTTAATAAGAGATATCCCTATCCTATTTCTATGCATACCATAAACACAATAATCCCTCTTTGTTTTATGTTGGCATCTGTATTGGAACAATCTAAATATTACCCACTCCACAAACAATAAATCCCTTTAATTAACACCATTTACCACCCTACCTAGAATTGCCTGTCATTTGTGTCGCCTTATCTACTACCGATACTCGGAACCAGCAACGCTAGATAGATTTTGGGCCTCTTGAAGCTTCTTTTTAAAAAGGCTTTCTTCCAAAAAACTTTTCTATCAAATTTATTTGTACAGAAATTGCAAATGGTTTCAAAAAATTAGTACATTATGTTCATTAATGTATTAAATCAAGATTATTCAAAGCTATCATTCAATATTTAATTTAATTAAAACTAGGATGAGTAGCTTGACCAACCAACAGCGTTAAAGTTGTGAAGCTCAAGACCGACTTGTCTTTAAATCAATAACTAATAATTACAAATGAGTAGCTTTGAACCACTAATAATGCTAAAATTATGAAGTTCTCAGACTGACTGGCCATCTTGGGCTCCTGAGAGTATTTATGCTATCCCTGCTTTTACATCACTTGTGGGAAATGCAGATCTCATGTCTGCTATTTCTTGAACAATACAAAGTATTACATTTTAATAATTTTAATTCTAATAATTGCTGTTTTATACCCTACTGTGACCTGCACCTGAAGTATCATTTTACGTCCGGAATACAAAGTAACTGTTTCCGTTCTCATGTCTGGTTTATGAACTTCCATTAACTTTTTGTAATGTAATTGTAATGTAAATTGTAATGTAACAATTATTTCTTAAGACAATAGTTTCATTTAAATATATATATATATATATATATATATATATATATATATATATATATTAATATGGGGGATATGTAACTCGCTCCTTATTAAAGTTGTTAGAAAATTTTCAACGGTTACTCTCATTTATTTTGAAATATACTGGGAAACTATCTTCTTCCACAAAATGTTTAACAAATAATGTAACGACCACTTAGAATTAACCGCTTAGAAATGAAGCTAAATAGCTTTTAACTATTTACACCTAAACGCTACACTTTAACAAATAATATACTGTTTCTAGGACACTATTCTTCCTTGCTATAATTACATCCCAAAGTTAAATATAACATTGACAATGTTAAAGCTTTCTACTAATTACATCTCTACACTTAGGAACTACGTTTTAAATATCTTTTTTGTTTATAATATGACCTTTGAAAATGCTATATTACACATGCTATGCCTCAAAAATGTTTACATTGAAAAGAATTATGCTAAACTAACTTCTAACTTACAGAAATTTTCCAGTAAAATTATTAATTTTTATCCGAAAAGAACTTGAAAAGCGTTTCCAATCGTAGATGCTTGTTTCTGCATACTGAATCACTACCTAAATTATCAAATGAGTTAATAAAGCTGTTTAACAGTCAAATACCACAGAATATATATATATATATATATATATATATAATAATAATAATAATAATAATAATAATAATAATAATGAGGCACGCCTAATAGACACATGGGCGTGCTTTAAAACCAAAACAAGATTTTTGACTTACCAGAAATTGTAAATATAAAATATATATAATAAAACAAAATAACAGTTTCCTCCTAAATTAAACAAAATATGTTAACTGATGCTCAAGAAATGGACATAGATTGATATTTACGTGTTGGGATTCAGAGTTTGTAAGTAATTAATTTAGGATTAGTTGTTTTAGAATAAAGAATGACAGTTTTGCAAAACCAATGGAAATAGCAGTTTACGCTTTCATCCAATAAACTGGACCAAATTTTAGATCAAAACCAGATCAGTATATAAACGTAAGGCTTTGTGGAACGTATTCATCCAAAATATAATCTACTTGTTGGGTTAGATTTTTGAATTGATGTTGGATACGGCCATTGAAGAACTACTTAGTGCAGAAGTCGTATGTGGATGAATAAGCTACCTTTGTTCAGTAGGTGTTATCCACCAAATCGATATCAAAATTTTCTCACATTTAAATAACTGTCATCTTAAATCTCCCTCCCGTATAAATAACATTGTCATCTTAAATCATCAGGACCTAATAATTTTCTTTAACTAGCCATTTTTATCCTCCGGCATGGACCATGCTCTCAACATTCCTGCTCTGGACCGCAGTGTCCCTCAACTGGACCACTGGACTTCGGCATCTTTCCGCTGAATCATTTTGACGTCACAAGATGGCTGCCCATTTTTCCTAGATTACAATTGTCATCCGCCGTTTTTCCTATCAACCCGAAAAAAATTGAGCCAAGCAGGAATGGAATGAAGTATCCAAAAGCCTGTTATTCTATGTAAATACGTTATACCCACTTGACCATAAAACTAACATGGTTATAGTGTTTTACTTCTGATACTGATGACAAATAATAATAACTGTTATAAATTTATTATTAGTTTGTATTATAACTATACCTGTACTGCTAAATTTAAATATTTTTAACTGATGTTTAAAATCTAGGATTAACATAGTCTCCGATTGGATTTAATTAATGCATCATAAACCGTAACCTAATAATTACCACACCCCACCCCCCAATTATGTGCAAATTCCGTATTAACTGTGACTGCATTTTTATGGTTATTTACTTTTGAATTCAAACAAATCTTATTATGTTTAATACCTATTACCCGTTTAATAACAGTATCTAGGAATACACATGCAAATTCTTTGCAATATCAACACAACCTTAAAACATGGCAATGTCCATTTATTACCAATATAAGAGATAAACATACATTAACTTAATTACACTAGCTTGTCGGTCTCACAAGCTCTAGGGCATTTTATTCACTATTATACTTATTCCTTTCACAATATTAGCACATAATTAGGTTTTAAGTTGCCAATAATTTGCGTGCACAATCAATTACTTGTCACGTGACCGTTATATGTTTTTTTTATTAAACTATGCTAAACCAATTCTAGCAGTTTGAAATTTTAGCACATCTAGTAACATTGGATATGTGTAATATCTTATGCATGCTTAATTACACCAGCTAGTCTATCTCACAAGCTTGAGGACATTTTGTTAACTAGCTCTTTTAACACATCATCCCGGAGTTAGCAATGTTACCTAATATTAGCACAAAGTCATCTTTAAAATTTGGTCCATTTACTTCCTATATGAGAGATAGACATACATTAACTGAATTACACCAGCTTGTCTTTCTCAGGCTACATTTTGCATACTTAACCTGTCAATACCAAAAGTTGTACGTAGTTGGATATCAGGAATTTTTAGAGCTATTCCTGTGTAACATATAAAGTAGCAACCCATGTATTTATACTAACTCACAGAAATTTTCCTATATTAGACATATCCTAATTAGAACTTGTACAACAGTCTAGCAAAATTCAAAAATAAATTACAGAATAAATTATTAGAGTACAGTTAATCAGTAGTGATTTACTTCTTTAACATCATAAATTGCTACCGGTCATTATTACTGTTCACAGGAATCTATTAGCGTATTTAAATAATTGGTTAGCATAATTACGGCATCTTATAGAAATATAAACTTAGCTTTTTATTGAATAGCGCGATTGAAGATTGCAAACTTACGTCTTCCATCACCTATGTTCTTTACAAGATGCTTGTAAAAAAAATTAAAATATTCGACTCCTATCAATGGTTTAAATACTCTATCCCTAAACTTGGCTTCTGGTAGCACAACACTCACTTACTAATTGTTATCTAGGTCTAGGATAGGTGGATAGGAAGTGGAGTTTAACTTGCTTAATTTATTTTAGTAAACGAGAGCGTGATAATAAGGAGGAGTTTATTATCCCGCGGTCCGTACGGAACTTTTGCTTACTCGGTACTAACTAGGAGCGCGATAACGTCAAAGGCCGTCGCAGAGGAGGTGCGGGTGTCCCGAACGGCGCGTACATACCGCCCATCTTAAAATAACCTAATTTTAAAGAGAAACGAAGGAAAGAAAAAAAATTAAATGAAAATACATAGCAATATATATATATATATATATATATATATATATATATATTAACTGAAAATTATTTCTGAATTATTTTGACAGATAATTATTGTTAGTTTCTGAATATTCAATTAATTTTTATATCTATTGTTAATCTTGGGCAATTTTAATAAAAAAGCAAAAGTCTCTAAAGCAACTAGGCACTATAAATGTAATTAACATGATTATGAAAGTTTTTATGTCACCTTTTTAGTACTGACAAAATGACTCACATACAATAAAAATAGGTTGGTAATAAGATCTTTAAAATTAGTAAAGTTAACTTCGTAAATAGTTATCGTGTATAAACAAGTGCATGATTGTATTATTCGTAATGCAAATTCATAAAACTTTAGTTACATAGACAATTTTATAGAGCATAAATTTTGATAAGAAGCACGTTTGAAAATTTATATTCTTAGTTTAACATTATCACAAAGATGTTAAGCTCCATGGGTTCACACAACCAAGGTTAGATTTATACATGACGTTATACGTCAAACAGATGATTGCTGCACAAATGGATATCACTTACCACCTTGACCATCTAACAAACAAGTTCAAACCACACGTGGACTTCCAGCATTTGACAAACACATAAAAAAACAGTTGTCTCATCGTTGTAACAGAGCCTTTTAAACTGGAAACACATTGTAAGTTTCCAATGCGTAATCGCTTTATACGCAATTACATTAACTTCCTACAACCATTAGTCAGCTCTAACTATTGCCTCTCAATCATAACAAATTTTCCATGATGAAATTTAAGGACCGCATATATTTTAGACGCAGTAAAAATTTAACAGCCTAATTTAACCATTCTTGCTTCAGTTATTAAACGTTATATCTTCCGGATTTTAGTGTTGCTTTAATTTATTTTAATACATTAGTTCTTTTGTACGTTAGTTTTAGTGTTGCGCTAAAGAACACCAAGTACAGTTTATTTAAATTATTTAAATATAGAAAATACAAACCATGATGAGTTTCTAATAATCGTATCGATGCATTTATCGAAACTAAATTGCGACTCGCAAGTCAGCCTTAGATATGAACTTCGCCATATTGACGTTGTAAGGATCAAAAGCCGACTGGTCGACTCGTGGACAAGAGCCTTAGCAAGCAGGTGCGCGCAAACACGCTATCGTTATTACCTTGGGATACGTTGTAGAAATTTTACGATACAGACTGGACATTTATAACTATGCGCATTATTTACTATATGATTAAAAATAAAGGACAATAATTGGGGTGTTCCGAAATTATGATACTCTATTTTTAATTTTGTATTAACGATTTATATTAAATTATGGAAGTAAATTTAAAAAATTTTATAACACAGCACATAATTTTTATGCATTAATTTAGCAAAAGAAAAATGAACTGTTACAATGAACCACTTTTAGTTATGTGGGAGGTTACTACAGCTGAAAACTAGATTTTTGTCGTTGAATGAAGCGTTGAACAACTGCAGACGTTGTCTGACTGCACAACGACCGGTTTTGTAATTCAATATGCACAATCACTACCTGTTCTAAAAGTGGTTGATAAATCAATCAGAAAACGTTAAAGGGTTAAAAGCATATTAGTTACTGAAGATGATTGTACTATTAATTCAAATATAAAGTAGAATCATCTCCATGTCAGCTATTAAGTTCTGTAACACAATTGGCATAAGATAATGTAGCTAGAAGGAATAAAAAATGCACGTTAGTTTCATGTTCATGACTTAGAGTAGTTCAAAGATATCTATTTCTGTGTCGCTTAACATTGTTCCTTATTATAGATTCAACGTGCACTTTAAAATATCAAATCAATAACTTACAGCTTCTCAGTTGTAGTAGCACTTAGAGTGTTGATTTAATTTATTATTTACAGGTTACATTGTCAATTTCAATCTTAATTAGTCTCCACGTCTTCTTCCTGCTGGTTGTTGAAATAATTCCACCAACTTCACTCGTCGTTCCGCTATTAGGAAAATATCTTATTTTTGCGATGATTCTCGTTTCAATTAGGTAAGTTGAATTTACTTTATACTTAAAGTTAGTGTTCTTTAATAATTTGATCCGAAACCTAATTTAAATTTATTCTTGAGATTGTAAAAGCTCTAAATTACTTTAAGATGCAGAAACTTTCTTCAATATTGTAAAACTTTGTCTGCAGACAACCACTAGAAACTTTCTCAATAATCTTATTGGATTAATTACGTCTTACTAAGTAATGAAATGGATGTCTAAAATTGTTTGCGGTACTCATTGCTGTGAATAATTAAAGAAAGAAAAATTAATATTTGGAGCAATTTGTTTTTCGTTAATCATCTCTTAATGAGCACTGGTTGTGAAGTTTATTACGGGTTGCCAGATGCAGCTGTGAAATTCAACGTTTGTGCCCGCATAGTTTAGCCCTGACAGTTAATCTAAATTTACTCTCCGCACATCCGCTAATACTGAGGGTAGAAGACTAGAACCTGTTTTACGTTGCGTATGCAAAATAATATATGCGCTGCAGTAAACTTCAATAGCTACAGATGGTGGGAAAGTAGACCTAAATTAAGGATAATTAAATATCGTCACCCTCAAGCTTAACTTAATATTATGTTGCTGTAGCACATTTGGATGTCAAACGTGACTACGCTAGATTCCAAACGCAAACACCGCTTAGAAAGCGTGCGTGGATGTGATACCCATTAACAAGGCGTTGCTCGAAGGCTAAAATCACGATGACAGTAACTCAATGTTCTATACACAAACGGGATTGAATAGTACCTACAAGCTATACATTTACTACTAATGTAAAATAATTATTATCTACTAAAGCAGAACATATCACTTAAAGATGCATCTCATTCTTCTTACTTACAATACAAAGAGAGCGATGGACAGAGCTTTGTGCACGGATGCTTTAACTCGCCATTAGGAAATTTAAACGTCCCGGTTGAAAAGCGTTTAGTTTACGAGAACAATGGGATTATTACATATGCTTAATTAAAGTAATCGAATCGAATCTGGAGTATTTTCCTCTGGGAATCTTACGTTATGAATAATGCGAAAAATGCAGGCAATAGTATCAAATCTTTAGTTAAAAATAACTCCTAAAATATTGATTAAATAGCATTTATTCATTAAAATAATCATGGTATATTACCAACGATAAGGCAATATGCATTATGCATTTTCATGACCCAACAGTCTCGAGTCTCAAGTCTCGATAACAAACAGACGATTCTGAAAATTCAGGAAAATTTATAGTCGATAGGCGACAAGTCAAAAGAATATAGTACATGATGTTTCACAGTCCATTGTGATACATGTCATGTGGTCTAGAGTTATGGTATTTGTAATTTTTCAAGTGCATTCTATAAATACCTGCAAAATGATTCGCTATTATGGTTTCAACGGGGCAAGTCCACCATACTGCCACCACAATCTTTCTTGTATTAAGTCCTGGCCTCGCCTAACGTCTTGAAGCTTCAACACGATCCAACTATTGGCCAGAACGTTTGCGGTTGTTATAAGGCATTCGCTTTCATTGGAAGTTGTAATGTATTGGAGAAATGATACAGTTTTGCCAATGAAGACAATACATAATCGTGGCAATTTTTTTAGACATTAACACCTAAGTAGATAAGCTACCTTCGTTATGAGCACAAAAAACCGGTTTTCTTATGGGATTTAACATGGGAAATTCTAAAGTTCAAAAAGATCATTTTTGCAAGATACAATGGTCATTCACCCCGGGTGATCCTACATTCACAGTTTATGTGACTTTTGCTTATACGTTTTATATAGGAATTCTGGTGCAGTTTGATCCACAATCTCCCCCCACTCTGCCTCACCCTCTCCACCTAAATAAAAATGTGCATTCATTAAAATGCTTTATTACACATTGCACTTACATACATTGATTTCATATACTCTAACATACATATTTTTAATATTATATATATTGTATTGGTTTATCCCAATTAATAAACACTACACATATATCGATTACTTATATCTAAATTAACATTATTTAGACTAACATACCTTAATACTACATTAACAAATAACAGTACATTTACAATGGGATTGGAGGTATCGATTCAAATAACATATAATGTAGAACTCTACATGTATTACATGTAAATTAACATTTTATTTAGATATTTACACTTATTTACTAGATGAACATATTTACACTTACATACTACATGTATATATTAGAGTAATTTATTATAATTTAAACTGCCTCCTCAATTTCCATGCTATCTATGGAATAATGACCTATGGGTAATGTCTTGTATGATCCTGGTATTAAATATCTTTTATCGTCGTGTGGACTTAGGCTATTTTATCTTGAACGATTGTATGAACATGATGTTTAGATAAGTGGATCAAATTTTGTGAAATGAACTTTTCTGTATACTCATCTACACAACGAGCAAAGTCGTCAAATATGATATGGTTTTTAATGACAGATTTTTTAATTCCCTTGACCTTTTTAGTTACACCGAAATTAGAGAGAGCCGCTGGCGGTATAGAAGTATCTTCTTGTATACGCAAGCGTTTAGCTTCCTCCTCTTCCGATGTTTTGAAAACCTTCGTCACATACATTTTGGATCTCAACCCGATAAGGTTGGTCATAATCCACCCATTGTTCTCATCTTTCATCATTCCCAATACTTTTTTATTTACTAGAGGAATTTTATAGATTTTGTCTTGTGGATAGTCTGAAGTATCAAAATATATGTGACAGTCCCGCCTCATAGCCTCATGGGGATCATGGTTTATTATTTTATAGATAAGGCTATCGGTATCCCTATATAAAACACTACAATCGTTTCTAAATCTGGCACTAATATATTTATAATAGCAGTTATAGATCGTGAGCTTGGATAAATCCAAAATACACATGCCCACGTATATAGGTTTATTCAAATAGATTTCTGATTTGTGTAATGCAACCAGTACAAGATTTTCATCAAATACCGTTAGACTTTTGGATAGAGGATTGAATATACGAGCTTCGGCACCATACCTACCATCCCAATTTTGAACAAGCTCAACATTACAATGTTTTTGCTTGTTCTCCATTGTTTTACCAAAAACATCATTGTTCATTAATTTGAACGAATTTTTTTCGAATTCATTCTTTACACGTTTCCGAAATTCAGTATTCAAGTCAATGTAGGACTTTAACCAACAGCTCTGCTTAAATTTAAGTACCTTATGAATGGTTTTTAATTCGAGTCCGTCTAACAACACCTGCTTCACATTTCTATAATGGATGACATATTTACATTTTGAATTCAACGTGGCCATTAATTTAGTATTTTGGATTCTCTCCACATGTGGTCCTCCAGTCTTCGGGTCAATGTGCTCCGGACAGAAAGGAATATCTTTATGTAGGTCATGGATATGCTCAGGATACTCCAAATTTACCTCCAAGATGTAGGCTTCAGGAGCATCATCGGGAACAGATATCACATCGATGTTGGTGTAGGTCCATTCAAAGTCACCATATAGAAGAGGTTGACTCTTGGCCCGCGCGTACTGGTTATTTATATCGAAATACATTAGATATTCATTCAAACACAATAGCGCCATATAGGTAAAATCAGCACAACGCTATGCTCTCGGCTATCTAGTTTCGGCTACTTATCCAGGGTCGTGGTGATGTCATAGTCTTTTATAAATAAAGAACAATGTAATACTATTCTAAAATTTTTATTCTGACATTATACAGAACAAAATTTAAAAATATTTAATGCTAAGCATGAAGCCATTTAAACATAATTTTAATACAAAGTTATACACAGAAAACAGTCCTTTCTTTATGTTGTTTGGAGTGGTTTTAATTTTATATAATTTTTTTCGTAGCCTAAAATTTAAATCGACACCCAAGTCATCTATCTCTTTTTCTAGCCAATAATTTGATACATAGAGACCGTTTAGGTTTTCGAATTGTAAAATGTACTGAAGTTTGTTTTTATATACATAAAGTCTTTGCAGCTTGTGACAATCTTTTAATCGCGGCGCTCCCACTATACCCTGCATACTTATCTTGTTAGCTTGATCGACTTCTTCTTGTCGGTATTGGAGGAAATCTTTATCCTCTCACTCACTGTTGCGTAGTTGCATGTCCACCACTTTTGGAAATGTATGGTTGTTATAGGTTGTAAGACACTTGGTTTTGAAATGATCCGAAAGGTTCTTTGCTAGGCAAATATACAATGTGTAACGGAACCCCTTTGCGTGTGATGTACGCCAATGTTACGAAACCCGCATTCCTTAGTTCGTCTATGTTATCTGCCATTTCGATAAATACGTTTTTAGAATAACATTTTAAAAAGTTTACGGATTTAGTACCATCATTTTCCGCAAGGACGCCTACATAACTAAAAGAGTTTTTCTTACTAACCACAAATGCATACAGCTTGCTGAACCCAGATATATCTAAATCAGTCTATCGGCACATAAAATAATTTTTGAATTCTTTCTCATTTTTTCTAATAAGATGTTCTTTGTCTAACACATCTTTGTATTGTTCGCGTATTGTCGCAGTGTTTTCTATGTAGTCCAACTTTCGCCTTTTTGCATCCATTTACTCTAATTTCTTTTTTTTTCACTTACAGCGTATGGCGTGCATAATGGGGCAATTTCCTTTAGCGTAAACGGATAGAGTTTACTGCCAATATTTACGCGTTGTCGTACAACTTCTGGACGAATGTCAGGCGTATTTATCAACCCCAATTCCAAAATGATTTTTTTTTTAATTGTAGAATATGGTGTTGCAGATTGTGTAAAATATGTACTACCTGCTTTAATGTAGCACTTGTGTAAGATTTTTATTTTATCTTGGCTGTCTTCCTCATCTACTATCTCCAAATAGTTAAAAGTAAAAGCCGAAAGTACATACCTTATCAATTTTTCCCTTTTCTTTGGTTTTTCGGACAACTTAATTTGCAAGCCAGTCAATTTCTGTATTGCTATTCCCCCACTACACGTACTGTGGTAGGTTATTATACACTAGACAGCAGCTATTTTGTAGCTTGTCCGATAGCTTATTCCACATTCTAGTGGTACCAAGTACATTGGCGCCTTTAGGAAGTATATCTTACTATCTTCCAATTAGATTAAACAGTCTATTAAGGGATTATACATCTGTTCCGCACTGACATAGTTTCCAATTGTACAGTTGTATATTGTCGTTTCCAATCGCGTAACACCATGTTTTTTGGCCGAAGTAAACGCGAATGTTTCCCTTAAACGTGCATTTGGACAAAGTAAAAAATCTAGTATATGATTGCCAAGTTGTTTATTAACACCAGGACTTGTTATCTGACACAAATTTGTTGTGTATTTTAATTCTTGCATTGGTTGTTAGCCATGTTAAACCATCGATTCCCACAGTTTTATCGTTGTCAACTATAATATTGCAGTTTTCTTCGTATTCACCCTTTTATCAAAAGTTATGGTTTGTAGTTAAATAATTACACATCTCCATCTGGCTAAAAATGCCAGCAAAATCTTACATCCATGTCAAAAAGATAGTAATAATCTTTTTTGAGTCCGTTTAATATATCTGGTAGTTCTTCCAATAAAGTTTCCAACTTAACATCTGCTAGTTCCACTTTGTATGGAATCACGTATAGGATTTTGGAATTTTTGATTGATGCTTTTGAGGCCTTCTTTTCCGATAATTCCTTTTACTCCCTGGCCCATCTTGTTAGTGCTTTCCAGAGAAAACGGAAGCTTAGCTTTAACACTATGGCTAGCGGAAACAAAAAAGACATGTGTTGTGTAATTGTAAAATGCTGTTGAGTCGCGAAAGCATAGAGATAAAAAAATTGTTTTTGTTAGACATGGGATTCAACGCTAAAGTTTTTCTTCCTGCAGAGCGAAATTATAACAAAATGGTTAATAGATTAAACAGAACCAAATTTACAAAATTTTTAAACAGTTCTTTGGGCGAGCGGGCAAGGTGGTCGGTGAGTGCGTGGGTGAGTATAAAAGACTGCTTTTAGAGCCAATACTATTTAAATAGATGGCGTTGCTTGCACCAATACAATTATTTAGCTTTTTTAATTCCATCCTCCTGCAGATCATTTTTTCCTGCAGAAAATACCAACTAACCTTAGTTCGCCATGGCAGGCGGGGTAAAATGGCCGCCATGACGGATAACATGGCCGCCATGGCGGGGTAACATGGCCGCCTCAGGGCGGTTGCACATTTTGTCGGGTGTATTCTCAAGTAGTACTAACCTGGCTACAGACTCCTTCATATTGGCTCAAGCCATTTGTAGGAAATCGAGTTAGCCAAATTCTGGAATAGACTACTATTTTTCAGTAGCGTTATATTTGCGGGGAAAATAATCCCGCAGACGTGGCTTCAAGAAGTCGTTCTCCACTTCAACTATTGCACAACGAATTGTGGTGGTATGGTTCGTGCAATTTCAATTACGATTTTATCAACCTCAACAGCTCTTTGCCTCCTATAGGGGAAGTTTTCGAATTGAAACAAATTCCTGTCTCGCTTATCGCTACAGAACAAAATGAATTTTGTGATTTTATGGAGCGATTCTCTTGTTTATCTTATTTGCAATACAGCGTGGCATATGTGAATCGGTTTATTCACAATTGTCGCCACCCCCGAGAAAAAATGTTAGGCCCCATTTCCTGCGACGAATTCCGAAATGGTCTGATGACTTGTGTAAAGTTGACTCAACGTCAGTTTTTTACTTCAGAATTATTATTCTATGAAAAAAATAAGGATCTTCCTCTCTCGTTTAGAAAGTTATCGCCATTTATTGATTCCCAAGGCTTGTTTAGGGTGGGCGGTCGCTTGAAACATTCTCAGTTGCCCTATACTAGCAAGCATCCTCTATTATTGCCTAAACGGGCGAACTTATCTAAATTAATTTGCAAACATTATCACCTTTTATCGTTACATTCAGGCCCCTCTATGACACATTCTCTTATTCTCCGAACTTATTGGATTTTTGGTCTGCGCTCTTTAGTTCGGCAAACTATTTACCATTGTTTGTCCTGTTTTTGATTAAACGCTAAGCCCCCTCAGCCAATAATGTCCGATCTGCCTGCTTCTCGTGTACAATTAACTCGCGCATTTACTCACGTCGGAGTTGATTTTCCTGGCCCCTTTTTAACGAAAGCTTTGTTAAATCGAAATTCTTCTAATCGAAAATCTTATCTATGTGCCTTTGTTTGCATGTGCACAAGAGCTGGTTTCTGAACTTTCTACAAACGCCTTTATGGCATCCTTTAATCGTTTTGTTTCTCGTCGCGGCGCTCCTGATTCCATTTATTCAGACTGTGGCAAAAATTTTATTGGCTCCGCTCGCATGCTGAAGGAAGCCAGTGAATTTTTGCGTCAAAATCATGAGGAAATATTTTCTGCAATGGCTGTTCTTCAAGTTAAGTGGCAATTTAACCCCCCATATGCACCTAATTTTGGTGGCATTTGGGAAGCTTGCGTAAAATCTGCAAAAGCTTTATTACTACGAACTATCGGTCATCAGGCCCTCACATTTGAGGAGCTCACAACTATATTTGCTCGTATCGAAGCCGTGTTGAATATCCGACCTCTAGCTTTCTACTCCTTGGACGCTACTGATAGCCCTGATTACCTAACACCTGGTCATTTTCTGATTGGGGGTCCAATTCTGAGTTTGCCAGAAATCACTCTTCCCGAGAGTATCAAATTACATTCACGTTGGCAACGCTTATGTCAAATCACTCAATCTTTCTGGCGCCGGTGGTCAAACGAATATTTACTTACACTCACGCAGCGGACAAAGTGGAACCGTTCCTTGGATAACGACTTGAAGCTGGGTCATATGGTTTTTCTCCTAGGAATAAATACCTCGCCTTTGTCATGGCCGCTAGGCCGTATCGAAAAGCTATTTCCCGGTCGCGACGGAGTTACTCGTGTTGTTTTAGTGAAAACGTCTCGTGGTACCTTCGTTCGTCCCGTGAATAAAATTCTTCCCCTTCCTTTAGAAAAGTAATGCTTAAATTCTCGTTAGGATATTTTTAATTTTTTTTACGATTTTAGTCACTCGTTTAATTGTTTTCATTCTCTTTGTTTTCTTCTCCCCCACCCGAGTATCGGCGGGTTAACCGTACTCTGCGGCTAGGAGGAACTGCCTAGCTCTAATTATATTTCTTTTTTTTTTGTAAAATTTTTTCTTAATTTTAGGTGGGCGGTATGTACGCGCCATTTCTGTCCCCGGTCGGGGCATTCCCTCTCTCCGCGCGAGCGGGTCCGAATGGTTCGCGCCAGTTAATACAGTCGGTCGTCAAGTCTCGTGATAGCCACAACTAGTAAAAATAAGTCTGCTCTCTTCTTCTAATCCGGCATTGGACTCTTCCTGTCCTGTCTCCCTCCTTTCCTTCAACCCTTGGCCAAAAGCGGTAGTTACAGTGTTTAGTGCCTCTCAAATGCCCAAGGAACTTTCGGTAAGTGTTTTTATGCCTTTGTATGATTCTACTCCTATAAACTGTTCCCACCCTCACCCCTTAATAATTACAGTCCACGTTTTATCTCGGAACCCCTTGTTTACGGCTTGTTGCACTCAAGGTGGTTCTATTTGTATCCCGTTACGGAGAACGGGTATTCGATAACAATACGGATACCAATAGCCTTATCTATAAAATAATAAACCATGATCCCCATGAGACTATGAGGCGGGACTGTCACAAATATTTTGATACTTCAGACTATCCACAAGATAACATCTAGTAAATAAAAAAGTATTGGGAATGATGAAAGATGAGAACAATGGGCGGATTATAACCAACCTAATCGGGTTGAGATCCAAAATGTATGTGACGAAGGTTTTCAAAACATCGGAAGAGGAGGTAGCTAAACGCTTGCGTATACAAGAAGATACTTCTATACCGCCAGCGGCTCTCTCTAATTTCGATATAACTAAAAAGGTCAAGTGAATTAAAAAATCTGTCATTAAAAACCATATCATATTTGACGACTTTGCTCGTTGTGTAGATGAGTATACAGAAAAGTTCATTTCACAAAATTTGATCCACTCATCTAAACATCATGTTCATACAATCGTTCAAGATAAAATAGCCTTAAGTCCACACGACGATAGAAGATATTTAATACCAGGATCATACAAGATATTACCCATAGAACATTATTCCATAGATAGCATGGAAATTGAAGAGGCAGTTTAAATGATAATAAATTACTCTAATATATGCATGTAGTATGTAAGTGTAAATATGTTCATCTAGTAAATAAGTGTAAATATATAAATAAAATGTTAATTTATACGTAATACATGTAGAGTTCTACATTATGTGTTAATTGAATTAGCACCTCCAATCCTATTGTAAATGTACTGTTATTTGTTAAAGTAGTATAAAGGTATGTTATTCTAAATAATGTTAACTTAGATATAAGTAATCGATATATGTGTAGTATTTGTTAATTCGGATAAACCAGTACTATATATATAATATTAAAAATATGTATGTTAGAGTATATGAAATCAAGGTATGTAAGTGCAATGTGTAATAAAGCATTTTAATGAATGCACATTTTTATTTAGGTGGAGAGGGTGAGACAGAGTGGGAGGAAATTGTGGATCGGACTGCGCCAGAATTCCTATATAAAACGTATAAGCAAAAGTCACGTGAACTGTGAATGTAGGATCACCCGGGGTGAATGACCTTTGTATCTGGCCAAAATGGTCTTATTGGACCTTAAAATTTCCCATGTTAAATCCCATAGGAAAACATGTTTTTTGTGCTCATAACGAAAGTAGATTATCTACTCACGTGTGAAACTCTTTTATTCAGTTTTCTACTTTCACTAGCTGACTGAGATAACTTTTTTATGCGTTGAATATCTTTCAAAACTTTTCTAGCGACTTCGACAAATTTCGTTCAACGTGTTCCCGTAACGCTTCATCGTTTAAGATCGTAATTGGCCGACCACGAACAAATTTTCGGACCAACTGCGCAAGCGTTTTTTACCTGGTTAATTCTACTAGTCGCTGCAGTGGCGTTTCAAGTCTTTTTAAATTGTAAAAAAAGAAGTTCTCAAATATCAGGAGCCAACAACATTTTTGAGTTGTTGAGCAGTAACTATTATGTTTACTGTAGTAAGAAGATAACATCAGCTTTTTCGGTACTTAGAGTGGCAGAAACCATAGGGCTCTGTATGGCATTCTAAGACACACTACTGCGATGTGGAAGGCAAGGAAACCACCACATTATCTCCCAAGTACACAGCGTACTTAATTTTTTATTAGAGATGATGTCATCCGCTGGGGTAAAAAATTCCGGAGTTAAAATAGTCCCCCATTCAGATCTCCGGAAGGGGACTACTTCAGTGGATGTGATCGGAAAGTATAAAAAAAGAGTCGTGACATTGTGCGAGTCAGAGCGTGTAATGTCAAGTATAAGGCAAGTAGGTAAGCTAGATAACTTGAAAATTGAAATAGATACGTTAGCACTAGACATAGTAGCGATCAGCGAAGTTCGCTGGCCAAAGGCGAGGGATTTTTGAAGTGGAGACTTTAGGTTAATTCATACAGGATTAGAAGAAGAAAATTCGGGTGGGGATAGTTAGGTGACAAAAGATAAGACAACGTGTAGAAAACTACATACAGAGAACGAAAGAGTACCCATAGCTAGATTAGAATCTAAACCGGTAAATACGGTAATAATACAAGTATACATGCCCACCTCTAGCTACAGTGGGGAAGAGGCAAAGGCGATTTACAAGGATATCGAAGAAATACTTAGATACGTAAAAGGACATGAAAATTTAATAATTACTGTGGATTTTAATGCAGTGGTGAACCATTTTCGCCTCCACTCGTTGGATACAAGTGAAGCTTTATTTTTTTTTACTTGTTCGCGGCTTAGTCTGGGAATTACCCCAAGGGTGAGCAATGAGAATGGGCGTGGGTATGGTATAAACTCAATAATAAGCAAACATAGAAAGAAAAGAGAAATTGAGCGCCACTGTATCTATATGGACAATACAAGAAATTCAATACTCCTATGAGAAGATACAGAAACTCATTGTATATAAGCATCTTAAAAACTTACAACTTAATGAACTAACACCTGGAAACCTCTGGAACGTACCTACATCCTCTTTTATTACGATGATCCTAAAAGAAAAAGTTACACAACAAATTTTCTATTAAAAAGACAATATTTGTGCTTTTCAATAAAAGAGCATAATAATAATTATGGGTTGATAATCTTGATATTACCACACCAAAGGTATTTTAGTTGAAAATGGATATTTAGAATAAATCAATTGTAACATGTCTGTACTTTTATATTGTTTCAGCATTCGTCTAATTTCGGTACTCAAAAAAATTTATTTTCTCCAAGATATTCTTATTAAAATTAATTATTCATAGAATAAAAAACTTTAATCCAAAAATCTAATTTAATGTCGTTTCTCTCTCTTCGTTTTTTTTTGTTAAATATAGTTACAAATACAAAATAATAAAAATGAATTCTGGTTTTTCCTATAAATCTGTCTTGACATAACAAGACCTTACTTTTAATAATACTTTAAAACACGATACTTAATTACCCAACGAACAGATCTGTGTATTGGTTTACATATATAAAACATAAGTTTAGTTCATATTCTTTATAAAAAAAATTTAAATCGCATGTAGCTAGTTTAAGTAAATAGAATTTCAAATTTATCCAGGTAAAGGAATGACACAATGACCTTACTAAAGATTAGAGATCTGTAATTAAATTTTTTTAAACAGGAAGTGGACTTTGGAATCCCAACATTTTGAACACATGTATATTCCACGTGTCTTACAAAATTACTTTACTATTACTTCCTAAAGAACCATATTTCACATTATTTAACTTTGTTTAGCACAATTTTAACAAATAACTTTGCTATCAAATTAAAGAAATGTTACAATTTTATGATCTCATGCAAAGTTAATTCGTGCACAAAATTTAGCATGATTAGGCAATCCTCTATTAAAATTTAATATGAACACTTTTAAAAGTCTAGCAAACATAGTAACTGAAAGTTTTAATACCTGGGCTTAGCAAAGAAGTTACTTCTTGTTACCGAACTGCGATGCACAAGTTCAGGTCCTGCTTACAAAACTTGATGCCTAGGGTATAACGTTGTCGACCAACATCTGTTCAAAACGTGTCTACCAAGAAATGTCGAACAACAGCTTTGCATACATCCTTAACGACAGTTGCTTTAATTATTAAATATAAACCTGGTTATTCCACGCGCTAAGGAATTAAAGATATTTTGTTTTAGTATAAAAATTACTTAAATATTGTGGTCTCACCGTTAATAATCACCGACCTGTTTAGCCATTTTTATTAGGGAGCGTGATCCATTGCCTTGCCGGAACTTAAAGAATGACCATCATTCTTGGTCCCCCAAGACGACCACGACTCCTATGCCCCTACCATATTATGGGTATTCGGAGGCTCCACTTGACACGTGCTTGTGTCCGCATCGTCTTAATTTTGCAGCTTCGTTCACATGTTAAACTACAATGGCGAATTTGCCTTTTCGTACTCTCCACGTAGAGAACAGCTGATATGTCTTGCGCGTCACCTCGTGACCTTATTTACGCAAGCGCTATTTTAATTTAATAACTGAAAGGATATAATGCGCCTACGGATTAGGCAACACAAATGACTTGTCCCTTTTTAAATACGTTTTCAGAGTGTTTATTGCTATTAAATATTTCCTAGTAATGCATTGAAAGCTAATTAAATGGTAATAATGTCCTGGTCTATTGTGAAATTATTTCCTTCAGATATAACTATATCGAATACAAAAAATCAGATATCACAGATCTACAATAAATAGATATGATCTCTTTAAAACCAGTGCCACAGAATATATATTCGTTACAGTGGTAGGTGAGGATAGGGAATGAGCGATAGTAGATTTATTTGGTTTAGGCACGAGAAATGACAGGAGAAATTGGCTGGTAGAATTTTGCGACAAAAACAATTTAACCATCGTAAACACATTATTTCAACATCAAGCTAGAAGACGATGCACGTGGAAGATGCCAGGAGATATAGGAAGATATCAAATAGATTACATTCTTGTTAGACAACGGTTTAGGAATACAGTAGAAGACTGTAGGACCTACCCAGATGCAAATATAGACACTGACCACAACATGAAAACCTCTCTTAAATTTAATAATTTGAAAAAAGGAACGGAAAGAGGCACTTTGACTATGAGAATCTAAAAGATAAAGATATCCACGAAACATTTGAAAAAAAGTCAAATGAGTTGCTGAAAAATATCGGGAAAATTTCTTATACTAAGGAAGTAGAAACAGAATAGAATAGCATTAAATCCAGCTTAAACACTGCGGCTAGAGATATTCTGAAGTATACACAAAAAGAAAATAAGGAACCATGGACAATAAAGGA
Organism: Platerodrilus igneus; assembly: GCA_036346225.1. NCBI lineage: Eukaryota > Metazoa > Arthropoda > Insecta > Coleoptera > Lycidae > Platerodrilus > Platerodrilus igneus. The sequence continues at coordinate 15,048,231 of JARFIW010000791.1, forward strand.
TATCCTGAATCTAATAGAAGAAAGATGAAAATACAAAAATAGATCAGATGAAATAGGAAAACAGAGATACAAAGCCATAAAATGGGAAATTATTCGCAAATGCAAAAAAACTAAAGAACAGTCAATTGATGAAAAGTGCAAAGAGGTACAAACCAAGATGGAAATAAAAAGACATGCAAAGCATACAAACTAATTAGAATGAATTATAGGGATATAAAACCGTATAGCAAAAGTATAAGAAACGCGCGAGGAAACGTCATTATAGAAAATGTAGAGAAAATGAATAAATTGCAAGAATATATAGAGAATTTATATGCAGGAGAGGAACTAACAGCATTAGAACAGGAACCAGACATTGAAAAGGATGACTTGGGATATCCTATATATAGAAATAAGTTTGAATTAGCATTAAAGGGTCTCAAACCTGGTAAGACTCAGGATACAGATAACGTGCAAGCAGAAACCCTAAAAGCCGCTTGAGCAAGCAGTAACAGAACGCCTCTTCTAACTTGTAAGTTATATGTACTAGATTGGCGAAATACCCAAAGATTTCAAACGTAACATCATAGCAACTATACTAAAAAAGAGAGGTGCGGATAGATGAGAAAACTTTCGAACAATAAGTTTGACAGCACACGTTTCAAAAAATATTAACTAGGATTATACAAAGACAAATGGAAAAACGGGCTGAAGGGGTACTAGGAGAAAATCAATTTGGGATTAGACGAAACATAGGAACATGGGAGACCATTATAGCTCTGAGGATGATTATGGAGAAAACAATAGAAAAAGCGGAAAGCGTGTTTATAGGGTTTGTAAATCTGAAAAAAGCATTTGAGAATGTAAAATGAAAATACATGTTCGAAATACTCAAAAAGATTGGAATGAGTTTTCGAATAGACGGATAGTATATAGCTTATACTAAGAGCAAACATCGATAATAAAATTAGAGCAGGAACGTAGAGAAGTAAACATTAGGAAAGGGGTGAAACAGGGATGTGCCCTGTCGCTATTAATTTTTAACTTGTACATCGAAGAGGTAATGAATACTGTCAAATGCAAGAAGACATTTGGAATTATTATACAGGGACAAAAGATTGATATGCTTAGATTTGCAGATGATATAGCGGTATTAGCTTCCAGCAAAGAAGAGTTAGAAGCTGCTCTTAATGAAATGGAAACAGTTCTTAAAGAAAAATACGGTATGAAAATTAACAAAAATAAAACTAAAATACTAGTATACAATGGAGGGAAAAATAAATTAAAAACTAGAATACAAATTAGTAACAAGAACTTACAAGATGTTAAGGATTTCTACTACCTAGGAAGCCAAATAACGCAAGATGGGAAAAGCGGAAAAAATATAAAATAAAGATTCGCACAAGGTCGTGCTGCATTTAACAAGAAAAAGCAAGTACTGCGTTCAAATATAACAAACGTAGAAACCAGGAAAAGATTGCTTAAAACAAATGTGTGGAGCACCGCACTGTACGGCTGTGAAACCTGGACAGTAGAAGAAGCGGAAAGGCAAAAGGTGGGATGATTTGAAATGTGGTGCTACAGACATATGATGATAATAATGGACAGACAAAATTACGAACAAAGAGGTACTAGAAATAGTAGGGGAAGAAAAAAGTATGTGGGAAAACAGTAAAAAATAGGAGAAATAGGATGATAGGCCACATAATAGGGCATGAGGGAATAGTACGGAGTATATTAGAAGCAGAGATAGAAAAAAAGAGTTAGAGGTAGATCTAGGCTAGACTATTGCACACAGATAGTGAAAGATGTAAGCTGTGGTAATTTCAAGGAAATGTGCTGGCTAGCTGAGAATAAAAATCAATGGAGGTACGCGTTCAACCATTTCCAAGATGGAAAACCTAATGAGGAAAAAAAATAACTGTACTTAAAACTGATTATTACTATTAGCAACTAAACTATTGATTTTGCTATGCTCTCAACTAATGTTAAGTGTGTGAAAGAATTTACTGGAAAACTATTAATTCGGCAAATGTCTAATTGTTGTGGATCCTTGGTAGCCACAAGCTGCTTAACGCCCTTCACTTACCACAAAATCTCAGTGAAATAGGCCATATAACTAGGAAATAACAGAAGGGGAACCGAGCTGTAAGCTAGCTCAAAATAGAAATAATTGAAGGTACGCGTTCAACTAGTTTCAAAACGGAAACCTAATAATGAAAAAAATAATTGTACTTAAACCTGATTGTAATGACAATATACTGATGTCAACGTGAAGTTTCAAGTAATTATAAGTTAATTGTATGCCTACTACATGGTATACCGCTGTTTGGTTAATAAATACACAAATCGAGTCGGCTAAGCAGCAGTATAAATCAACGCCCTTTTGCGAGAGAGACCAGTCTGCTTTGCCGTCTCGCTCTGAAAGGTTAAAGACTCTTTTACTACTGTGCCCATAGTCAGTGTTAAATAGTTAGTAGCGACCGCACCGTGTCATAGCAGGTGCTCCGAACTCATAGGCGTCGTGTCCATAGCCAACGTCTACTCTCTTTTCTCGCTGCGCCCAAAGCCAGCTATTACCACTGCCGTGCCCACAGCCAGTATTCAGCATCGCCCGGTGTCGTGTTCATTGCCGACGCCCATAACCCCGGTATAAGGTTCGCCGTGCTAACTGTCGGTGCCTTTATACCTTCCTTCACCTACCTTAGTTTCCTCTTGTCACAAAGTACGTCGATAGACCTAGACTCGCGCAATGGAGCCGGTAGGTCTGGCAACGGATAGACCACTGTAGTATCATACCGGATACTAGTTAGTGACTGCTGCCTACTGCCACGCCGGTGATTTAGGGTGGGATCATTGCATGGTGTTTATTATAAACTAGTGCAAGTGTTGGTTTTGAAATATTTTCAACTAATGTTGATTGTGCGAAAGGATATATTGGAAAACTATTATTTCGGCAAATTTTCAGGTGTTGGGGAATCCTGGTAACCGCAGGCTGCTTAACCGCCTTCTCATACCACTGAATATTGGTGGAATGGGGCATATAAATAGGAAACAATAGATGAGGAACCGAGTTGTATCTAGGCTGTAGGAATTTCTGGCAACGGCTCAGGGTAGCTCAGAATAGAACTAAATGAAGCTACGCGTCCAACCAGGTTCAAGACGGAAAACCTAATGACGAAAAAAATAATTGCACTTAAATCTGATTATTATTATAAACAACTACAGATGTTGGTTTTGAAATATTTTCAGCTAATTCGGCAAATTTTCAACTGTTGGAGAATCTTGGTATCGGCAGGCTGCTTAACCCCCTTCACATGCCACTGAATCTCGGTGAAGTAAGGCATATAATTAGGAAACAATATAAGGGGACCGAGCTGTATCTAGGCTGTGAGAATTTCAGGGACCGGTGTAGGCTGGCTCAGAATAGAAATAAGTGAAGCTACGCGTCTAACCAATTTTAAGACAGAAAGAAAACCTAATGACGAAAGAAATAATTGCAATTAATTCTGATGATTATTATAAACAACTACAGGTTAATCCCCTTCACATACTACTGAATATCGAGGAAATAATGTATATATTTATAAACAATAGAAAGGAAACCGAACTGCATCTAACAAGAAAGAGCAGCGGCTATGTTCGAAAACAACAAACATAGAAACAATGAGAAAATTGTTGAAAGCATATGTGTCGATCACAGCACAGCACTTCTATGAAATAGAGGCATCAGGAGAAGAAGACAGAAAAACGGTAGAAGCTTTTTGGAATGTTATGTTTCAGATGTATGAGGATGATAGCATAGGCAGACAAAGTTAATAACAAAGAGGTTGTAGAAATAGTAGAAGAATAAATATATCTGTAGAAAACAAAAGAAAATAGGGGAAGTAGAAGGGCAGGATGCGTACTAAGGCATTTCTGACAAATAGTGCGGTATAGGAAAAAAAGAGATAGAGGTAGACCTAGATCAGACTATTGCACAAAAATAGTGAAATATGCAAACTGTGGGAATTTTAGGGAAATGTGTGGGTTAACATAGAATCGGAAACAATTAGGGTACGCGTTTAACCAGTTTTAGGTTTGAAGACGTAATGATTATGAGTAAGAAGATTGAGAGCGATACTACTACAAAAAAAGATTAGAGATCCAAATACTCGCACATTAATAAAACGTACAGTTTGAGAACAAGGTATTGTATAAGTAAACAAGTTTCTAAAGCAGCAAAGCGTTGTAAAACTAAATTCAGACTACCAGAAAAGAAAGGTTCGTTATCGGTAGCATAGCGGCATAGAAGCCTTGATCACTGCAGCAAAGAACAAAGTGGTTCTCAATAAGAACATCTCCAGGTGTGAAAAGTCTAGAAACATGAACATTTTAACTGCCAAAGGTGATACAAGTAATAACTAATATGTTCGTTCCCAAGTAACCAATCAATAAGACCAAATTAAACGAAGTGTTGACCAGTTAGCTAAACAAGCAAATGTTTCAGTAGAAGTATTATTAGTAGAATTGTCCTCAAAAATATTAAGTACAACAGTTTCCTAAGTAGTAATAGATGAAAGAGTATCTATGACTCGTTGTGCGCGTAGTCCTATATATTAAGGGCAATGCGGAGTAGTGTGAAAACCCAAACGTTTTGCGTCTTGCGTTATTGTGCTAAATAAAGGAGATTATGCTACCCGATTCCGTCAAACAGCGAAATTTCTTAAAAAACCGGACTTCTTAGCTATTTTCACTTGAAATGTTTCCTCATCGGCAAGTGAGGAACTTTATATCGAAAGCGGTAGAGCTCAGAGAAAGTTTGCTGGAATAGTAACTGAAGCGAGTTTAGACTGTTGTCGACGTTTTAATACCATCGATGACGTTGATTGTTGCTCTGTATTTATTTTTTGATTTCTTTTGACGAAGCACTTAAAGGAGCAGAAGAAACTATAGCAAATTTATCACAACGGTAAAGAGTGTTATCGTGTTGAAGAGGCGGATATTTAGTGACGTTAGGCTTGTTGTGAACTAAAATAAACAGACTTGCTCAAAACCTAGACAAGTTGTGACAATAAATAACCCTGTTGACACTTTTTGAAGGAAAAAATAGTTCAATTAAAGGAAGTACAAAAATAACGAAACCGATCATTAGTTGTTTTATCTTTACAGATTACCAATAAACACACCTCATTTGTTTAAGTGAGATTTATGATTGGCGGACAAATTAGATAAAGATTTACAATTTTTTTCTAAATAAGCAATGCGAACAACTTTAGGTTCAGAAGCAAAGGCGACGTTTTTGAGACAACGCAACACTTACGAATTAAAAATGTTGAATATCTACGTTTACTTTCACGTGCTAAACAACGAACGCCTGCTGACCTATAATAAGCGATTTAAAAGAAGACGGTATAAATAAAATCTTAGGCTTTTAAGATACATCGCTCGGTTATTCTTTGCGACGCCTGTGTTTTTGATACGAGAATGGAAGAAGATAATTCCAGGACCACCACTGCAACGTCGACTTAGATCACTAAATCACTTGACGTTCTCTTCAGGGTTTAAAGCGAAGAGCAAACGAGCATGTAGACGACATGGGCTCGGGGATGAAATACCAATCTAAGGAAATAACGACGGGACCGGGAAGACCACATGAAGGAGACCGCCAACGACAAGCCTAGGAAGCGATTACGACAAACGACCATTAACACCTATAAAGAATAGCTGCTGAACTCAGACACAAACGCCCATACCACGTCACCAGAGGACCTGGCGGCGTACGCTAACAAACGCGCACGACAGGAGCCATGACCATCAACCCCCCCACAAGACTTGATGTGAACGACAAAAAAAGCCAAAAAATATATATATTGCTACGATATCGCCGTACTTGCCAGATGCACAACGACCAATTGCCTCCTGCTCGCCACCTCTCTGTGCCTTTAAAGTGATATAAAATTAACACAATTAAATTTGTGTCTCGATTAGCTCAGTGATACCACGCACAGAGTGAAACGATGATATGATAACAAAGAATTTTTATCCACCTCTCTTTAACGCTCAATTCACCTGAATACGACAAACGCAACTGACCAAAAATTTATTTAATAAACTCAATAAAACTTTGTCATATTATAATTTACAAATCTACGCCCTTTTTAACATCGTTTACTTTTTATGGAACTTTTAAATCAAAATTAAAGTAAATATTCCTATCGAATTAGCTCTTTACGAAGATTATAAATCTTTACACTTTTTAAAGCAATTGTAGCCAGCAAAAAAAATTGTATATTACCACGAGTAGTTTCGTTAAACGTTCAAAGAAATATCTCCTTTTTTTAAACATAATTCTACGTACCAACCAAATTTTTGTTGACCTTTTACACACTATATCTTAATCACATGCAAATTTTAAGCTCACTTCTGAATACACAAATTATGAAAAATTACAAATGCAACGTGCTATAAATTGAATAAATAGTTCTGACTTTATAGTTCTCCTGTTTTTCTCTTGCTGGAGATTGCTTGCCCAAATTCCCGCTTCTTCTGGAACTTCCAACAATTCGGTTTAGAAATCACTCTTAATTGAATAACGGTCGTTTATTCAGTAGCTTGGAGTTGTTGACCAGCAATTTACCGTGTTAACCCAGTAATTTGAAGTATTTACTAGCAACTTGGAGTATTAACCATTGACTTAGAGTGTTAACCATTTATTTAGAGTCGTTTGCCAGTACCTTGGAGCCGGAGGTTTATTACAACACGCGCTCTACTGTTTATATCATTTGAAATTATAAAGTTTTTTTAAGTTTTAACCTTTAAAATTATCAACTTTTACTAAATTCTATTCACGTAATAATTTTCTTTCAAAATAGCACAATCGGCGCGTAAATTATAAATATGATCCTCCTTTATCTGCTTGGTTAGTATTATAAAATCAAATTTCTTCTCGAATATTTCAGGCGTTCTCATTGGTTGACAGAATGCTATCAGTTGTTCGTATGTGAAAAAGACGTTTCAATTATGGCTATATCTCTAACCTGTTGGGTTTTGGATAATCTAATATGTACGTTTTAAATTGCACTAATTACCGTCGCCTTTAATATCCATACTTCATTTAAATATGCTGGTTATATTAAATATTGTATTTTATGTACCTTCTAAATTGCACGTATTTATTAACTTTTTTACGGAAATGCGTTTAGATTGAAAGAAATTTCATTTCACGGTTGTTCTTCTTCGAATATGTTGAATTTGTATTTGTTTTGAGCTTATGAATGTTTTTAACTGTTCTAAGATGATTGAATTGCTTTCGCAAACATTTATTTTAATGAATGTAGTGATGTTATTGCATAATGAGCTTCCTTTAATTAATTGTAGCTTGTTATTAATTTTATACAGAGTGATTGTCTTTGCTTTTCTATAATGAATGAATTATGTACATTTTTGGGTTTTAATGTTTGGTTTTTGTGCTTTTTATGAAATTTATATGAGGTAGTCCTCTTTTGTGACTTTACATGACCTTAAATAACCTTATAATCATAGATATATATATATATATATATATATATATATATCTTGGTTATTTACATTATGAAGCATAAGTATAGCTTTTTATCCAGCACGCATAACATTTTTTAGAACTTGCTACTTAATCAATTTCTAGAAGTAAATGAAAGTGGCATTGATATAATTGCTCTATCAGGTATAAGTCGGTACATCAATTAGAGTTTTGCTAATACTTTAATAATCGTGAATCTCGTTCTTATATACAATCATATTAATCAATTTTAGTGTCATATTTGTAGAAAATATTTATTGTAACACACTATTTTGCTGCTTTATTTTTCAGTATATGCGTGACTGTGGTAGTCCTTAATGTTCATTTCCGTTCTCCTCAAACGCACAAGATGGCGCCATGGGTTAAGCGTGTGTTCATTCATATACTACCTAGATTACTTGTAATGAGGAGGCCGCAGTACGTTTTTGAAAACCACAGGTATGTCGTAGAAGTAAGTTAGTATTTGTAAAAAAAAATGTTGATATATGTCATGACCAATAAACAGTTCTTAGGCTTCGCAATTCACCATTTGATATTGCTTCTTCATAATAAATATGACAATGAAGTCTATTTTAGTAAACATGTTCTGTAGTTAGAGATTTCTATACATCGTGTTCCAGGCCTAACCATGATTATTTATTTTGCTATTTAATTTGATTTGTGTTTTTCTTCCAGAGTCCTACATTGCGTTTTCTTAATTTTAATATGCTATGTTCTGTTAGGTAGTAAGAGTTAGCACGCGTTCTCTTATAATAAGGTTTGTATACAGAAAAGCTAACTGATTCGATAGGAGTGCGCGGTTGAATAGGACGGACAGTAATCGGTAGCCCGTTGACCGCGAAGGATAAGTTTTACCTTGCGGGTGTTATGGGTAGATTGATAAAAGTGTGACGTTTATTTCATACAGTTAAGCGCACGGTCTTGGTATGCAAGTTCAGGATTGAAGTAGTGTAATCGTGTTGGTCTAGCGCTTAAGGTTTGCTACTGACTGATTCAGGAATGTATTTAGGGATTTACTGAAAATGTAGGACGCTTGGGACAATGCAAGTAACAAGCTTACGAGAACAGGAACTCAGCCACTTCTATTTCTTTTAGTTCATAAGCTCCAGTCAACACCTGAAATACTGGTTGGTTAAAAGTTTGGAACTTTTCGGGAGTGTAAACACGCCGCCTGAAGCTTTTTTGTATACGCTTGTTTGATTGCCAGTGAGTATCCACTGTTTTTGTAAGAACTATTGAATATTATATTTCCGAGGCGTCGGTGTATTGGGGCCCCTCGCGAACTAAACATTGCGCTACATTGAGCTCATGTTTTTGGTGCCAACGGATGATTGTGTGGTGAACGAAGTTATAGATTAAATTTTTAAATCTATTTACTTAATCAAGGATAAGGAATCCTTTTAAGTAAGTGCTACCTTATAGTAATTAGAAATAGCAGGCGCTAGTAAATTGCGCCTCGTAGTTGTTTTGTTTATTGTAAATGACCTTAAGGTTTGGTTCTTGTGTTTTGTTAGAATTATTGGTGGAGGAACAGATTTCTTCATCTTCGTGCAGTTTGTACGTAATTTGATCAGTTTATTGAAATTAAATTAAATTGAATTTAGGCCTGTTTTGATTTTATATTCATAACCGCAAGAACCTCACGTAGTAAACCCGTAGTAATGGTTAGTTCTTCCTGAGCCTAGTTCATTGGCGTCCCAACTTAAGGAGCTCGAGGGTAATAAAATTATGTTTGAAGGGAAGAAAACAGAACTTGTATTTTATTGCTATTATTGTAGAGTAAGAGTATAGATTGTTACGGTGTCGGAAAGGGGAAGAGGAGAAAGATCAAAGAAAGAGACGGTAGAAGTAGAAGTGAGAGATAATGTAGTATTAAAAAAATTGGGTAGCTTAGTGAAAGAAATAAATTTGAGTTTAAGAGCTAATAAGGAAGTTTTAAGCAAAATTTTGAAATGTTAGATGAAAATAACAAAAAAATTTAATATTGATAAAGAAGGTACGGAGAGGTTCATGGAAATGGCCAAAAAGAGTAATATTGTTGAGAAACTGGAGGACAAAGCTTTTATCGCTCAAAGCACAAACAATTTTCAGTATTTGAATATGTGGAAGGAAATTCGGGGGGAAGAGAGTGATTTTCAGACCTGTCGGGAGATCATATTCAGTTATGTTTAAATTTAGAACCGTTTTTTTCAAGAAGCAGAGGTTCCGGTACAAAGCGGGTAGCTTTCGTTTTTGAGAATTTGTTGGAATTGGCAGCAGATTCGGGGTAGATTAAAGCTCGATCATGTAGAAATTTCGCAAGTTCTAAGTGGAAATTTTTAGATAAGTTTTGGGATGCACAAATCCAACGGAAGGCGTTCCAGCATTTTAAGTATGGTAAATAGGAAAGAGGATCGTGCAGCGATTATTTGAAGCGTTGTAAAGGCGCAGCTTATTTAGTGAGACCTCTATATGAGGAAGAAGTTAATGAAATTTTGAGGCCGATATTTGTAGTGGTATCAGAAATTTTTACGTAGGATTGATAAGCTTGATGCCAATAGGAGATTGGCGTATCCGACAGTAATTCGAGGGGTGCCTTAAGGCTGGACCTGCATTATGAAGGGAGAACGGGAGGTTGGTATCCTGACAATCCTCATTGAGCTTATAATAGACCACTGGAACCGAGGATGGTAAGTGAGGATAGTCGAATTTCGCCTGAAGGAGACCGAGAAAGAAATAGAGTAGTAGCCACGCTTTTTAACCGTTGTAGGGATCATTCAGAAGAAAAGAAAGGGGTGACAGATGGGGATATTTTACTTCCGGTGATAAAGGCCAAGGTGTAATTACTGGAAACTAATGTTTTAATAGATAGATGATCGGTGATGATCTGGTTAGTGACGAATTCTTTGAAATGATTTTAGAAAGGGAACCGAAAATTCCCTAGCTACTTGCGTCAGGTGTAACTGTATATGGGGCTCTGCAAAAGGACAAATAGTAAAACAACAAGTTTGTTTGGATTTTCAAGTTAGCGGAGTGGTCTGTCGTCATTCCGAAATTAATAAGAGAGGGATAATGGGTTGCAAGTAGATGACGCAGTGTACGGTTCGTATGGATTTTAATAAATATTTGTTGACTGCTGAGTTTAATGGAAAAGAATATAGAATAAAATTGAATAAAATGAGTATTAGGAAAGATTTAAAAAAATACGATCGTTTTTAAGACTAATTAATTTTGGAAGGAAGCTTGTGGAGAATATTTCAAAGCTGACGTATCCTTTCCTTCAATTGGTAAAAAAAATGGAAGTAATTTGTTTAGGGGGCTGAAGTACAAGGGGTTTCCGAGGAGGTAAAGATCATGTTTTTAAGAATTATTGTGCAATCACATCCCGATCCCTGTAAGAGGTTGTGTTAGTGCGGATTTTTCGGTTTATGGATTAGGAGCGTGTGTGTATCAATTATCGGAAGAAAGTGATAAGAAAATTATTGTTATTTTATAGTCGTACGTAAAACAGAGAAAGAAGCTTTTGTCATTTTATCCGCGTTAAAGTAATGGCGAATATTTGTGCTTGGTCATCGTACGGATTACAAAACTTTGTGGTTCATTCGAACCTACAAGTTATTAAATTCGCGTTTATCTAGATGGGTCTTGTTCTTACAAGAGTATTCTTTTGAGATACAGTATCGTAAGGGATCAGAAAATGTTCTTGCGGACGCTTTATCCCGCTTTTCTAGGGTTGGGGAAGGCAGATGCATACAGAACGTCCTGTCGTGACTTGATAGAGTGTTAAAAAAGAGATTCGACCTATTCAAAGGGACAGTCTATGGACCCTCTGTGGAAATCGATTAAATTCAATTTACGTTAAGAGAACGGTGTGAAGAAGCGGTGGGCGGATTGGTATGTTATACATAACGAGGTATTATTTAGTAGAGGCGTTATAAGAAATGTAAAATGTTCTCGGATTTTTATTCCGAAAGACTTGAAAACCCCAATTATTCTAGAGGATCGAAATCATGGCCATTTTTGGGCAGAAAAATGTTTTTCATATTTGGGTCAGTATTATTTTTGACCAAGCATGAGAAAGACAGTACGTCAAGTTGTTGCTGGTTGCAATACGTGCCAACAAAACCAAGTTTACGTCCCGTTGTAAAGTATGATCCCTCAAGGGCATCATGAATCAGTTTCTTTGGATTTGATTGATCTACTGGCAAAGGGAAGGGTAGGGGTCACCCAATTGTTGGTCGTTATTGTCAGTTTTTCGAAATTGATCAAACTCTACCCTCTTCAACGCAGAATGGTGCAAATTATTGTGAATAACCTATAAAATACATAGTTTTCTGAAGTCGGAAAACCAAGTGCTATTCCTAGCGATACTGCTACCTGTTTTACAGGAAAAGTGCGAAAGAAAACCTTATGCGGATGAGGGAATTCAGGCGGTTCATATATCGGTTTATTTCCCTCAAGGAAACAGTACGGAGGAAGTGAATAAACAAATCATGAGCATCACTCGAAATGGGCTCAAGCAGTAGGTGAAGTTATCGATTGACTAAACGAGGTAATACATGAAAGTTTGCGATGTACCCCAAATGAAGGTCACTTTTGACTATCGCGAGAAAATTTGTTTGTTAAAGGGGTATAATTTTCCTTTAACTCTGGTGAGGTGAAGAATTTTTGTATGTTGGCAAGGGAAATATTTGTACTAAAACGAGTTAAGGTTCGTGGCTTCGAGCGGTCCTTTTTAAAAAGACTCTTTGAACTTTAACACATTTATTTAATTTTTTATACAGAAGTTAAATATTGAATTTAGACAATCTTGAATTATTACTCTAAGTCCAAAACTATTACTTAATTGTACAAGTGAGCTATCTACAAACTGCAATGCAAAAGCTGAACGTTTGATGAACTGCCTGCGAGTGGAGCTCCCGGACCTTATATAATCTCCCTACCCCCTCACAGTTCTGTGGGAACTTGCAAACCTAATGTCTGCTTACACTTGACTCTATTCATAATACATAGTTGCTATCTCAAACGCTATTCATAATTACAATGTTGCAGGCTTACTTCTGCGTAATCTCGGTACGTGACTTCCTACGACCGTCTGTGACCTGACATCTGCAGTGTCACTTATCCTTGTGCTACTTTGTAGCGCTTCCGTTCATGGGAACGTTTATAAACTGAAATAAATTGTAACAAATTACATTGTTGCTCATTTCTTAATATTTCCTAATAACTTTCTTAGGTATTAGTTTAATATTGATACAATAAATGGGGGATCACATAACTAGCGGAGCACCGAAAAGAGCTTTACCAAAAAGCTAACCGTCGGTTAGCTGTTTATAAACAAGACGATAAAGTTCTAGTACGATCTCAGTTTTAGTCCTCCCTGGATAATAAAACCGTTAAGAAATTTTTTCTGCTCTATCGGAGTCCCGCTACTGTCATTAGGGTAGTTAATTTAAATTCGTACCTTATTGTAGAGGATGCGACAGGCTTGTTGTTAGGTGTCCACAATGCTATCAATTTAAAGCCCTTTATAGTGCCTGCTGACTTCGTCATTGCCATGGGGTAATAAAATTAATCAGTCAATCCTTCTGATGACTAATTCCTTTAGGAGGCAATGTGCCAGACCCGACCATGGATATTTATGTTGCCACTTAATTTGATTTGTATTTTTTTCCTGAGTCCCACATTGCTATTTCTTTATTTTAATATTGTTCTATTAGATAGTAGGAATTAGCACGCGCTTTCTTATAATAAGGAAAGGTTTGTGTACCGATAAGCTAAATGGTTTGTTAGGGAATAGGATGGACAGTAATTGGTAGCTCGTTGACCGCGAAGGACGTACATCACCTCGCTACTGTTGCGGATAGATCGACAAAAGTGAGATGTTTATTTGATACAGTTAACCTGATACGGTCTGGCTATGCGAGTACCGAATTGAAGTGTAATCGTGTTTGTGTGGTGTTCAAGGATTTTTCTTGAGTGATTCAAGATTGTAATAAAGAATTTACAGAGAATGTACGACGTTTGGACTACACAAGTAGCAAGCTTACGAGAACAGGAACTCAGGTACTTCTATCTTTTTTAGTTCATAAACTCAAGCCCGTAACCTGAAATATTGGTTGATTAAAAGTTTGGGACGTTTTCGGAGTTTAAACGCGTGAGTGAAGCTTTTCTGTATATGCTTGTGCGATTGTCAGTGAACATCCACTGTTTTTGTGAGAACGATTGAATATTGTATTTCCGAGGTGTCGGTGTATTGGGGCCCCTCGCGAACTAAACATTGCGCTACATTGAGCTCATGTTTTTGGTACCAACGGATAATTGTGTGGTGAACGAAGGTATAGATTAAATTTTTAAATCTATTTACCTAATCAAGGATAATGAATACTTTCAAGTAACTGCTATGTTATAGCAATTAGAAATAGTAGGTGCTATGAAATTGCGTTTTGTTATTATTTGTTTACCGTAAATGACTAGGTATGGTTTTTGTGTTAGTTTAGTAGAATTATTGGTAAAGCAACCGATTTTTTTTATATCTTCGTGCAGTTTTTACGTAGTTTGATCCGTTTATTAAAAGTAAATTAGGTTGTTTTTGGTTTTGTACTCATGACCCTAAAAGCCTCCCATATTAAACCCATAGTAGGAGTTAATGACTCCTGTATCTACTTCGGTTGCTATTTGACTTTTTTTCTTAATGGATAACATTCAGAAAGGACTGCAGTGTTTATATTTGCATTGCACTGGTTTGGGGAAAATTATGCTACATGTGGAATCGCAAGTATACTGAAACATTCATGTCAAAGTAATAAACAATTTCATTACACTCATTTGTGCTTATACAATTTCTTTCTTGATTCATATAGCGATTGACAATTTATCCGATGTGGTAGATCATAACAAAATTGTCTTTTTTGTTAAAATGTGGTTCTAAAAGCGTGTGCAAAAATATTACACACTACTAAAAGTTGCTGAAGTCATCTTAAAGCACAAAGTGCAAATTCGAAATCAAACAGATCATCATTTTAATAAAGGCATGTTACGTGCCGTTCCTGCACGCGAACATTTTTGTCTTTGTGTAATTAAATTTCATATTTCCTACTGTATTCACGGTCATTTGCAAATTTGTTAAGCGTTTCCGACTTGACAAAATTGAAATGATTACTAATTCATCGCCCTGAAGAATCTTATTCTATTTAGTATAATTTAAAGTACCTCAATCTATCTCTATTTTTGATATAGCGTTGAAAATGTATTTGGTTATTAGCTATAAATTTAAATACATCAAATCTGTCTTAAACGAGCGTTAAAATCTTAATTTTTTTACTAATAAAGTACTGCAATTTATTTTATTGTGATGGCGTTAAAATGTGGTTTGATTATTGAAACATTTGTTTTCAGAGAAATTACAATGTTACACATGTGTTTTCCTGAGGTTTGTTTACCGACACACATTTTGTAACATTGTAATCTCTCCCAAAACAATTGTTTTGATAATCAAATGACATGTTGGGTGACTAATTGTTTAGTTACGGTATTCCGTGCGGGCAAGAAAGAAAAATTAAAATAAGCAAAAGAATTAGCCCGCACCGAGTATCGCAACAAAAAGAAGAGAAAAAAGGGATGCAAATAAGTAATGCCGTGCTAGCTAAAACTTCGTATAGTGAGGTTGGTCAAATATAAAAAAAAATAAAGCTTTATTAGAGAAATTTTATTTATAAACTTCTAGTAAAAAACGTAATACCAAAAAGCAAATTCGCATTGAAAACAACATTCATCCAAAGTATATCCCGAAGGATTTACACAATATAAAAATCTATGCAAGAATAATTTATCGCAAAAATTTTATGCGCTCTTAAATTTTATGTTTAGTTTTAATATGTATATAAACAAAAATTGAGAATAATATATCGTGGACCGTTTTTAGTCTCGTGGTTATCCAATTTTAAATATTAATAAAAATATTTATTTATAATTTATCGCAAAAAGAATGCATACCGTTCTATAACTGCCTAAAGCTAAATTTTATGCTCTGTTATAATATGTAATCAAAGATTAAGAAAAAGTATTGTGGACTGTTTTCATACATGTGGTTACTCGATTTTGAATATTAATAAAAAGTATTTACTTACATAGTTACAGCAATAAAAAGAGAGCAACTACAGGCTGAAATACATTTCATCCGCAGGCGGTTTAAGATGATGAACTAATGTCATGCCTAAACAATAGGGTAACTCTAAAAATATTATTATAAAATCGTCACACTTAAATAATAGTGTACTGTAAATTTTTATATATAGAAAATTTTATGTTTCGGTTATTGTTAAATTAATCTCTAAACAAATGCCTAAATAGTAACAGTCATCGTAATAAGCACACTTTCCGGATTGGAGAGAAACAAGTTCAATCCCAACACCGGAATATCTCTGGTTGTGCGAAAAGTAATCTGAAAAACTTTACCAGGAAAATCTAGACCCTATTTATTGCTAATGGAAGTCATCAAACGACTCAGGGAATAAACAACAAATCTTACAGCTAGACATGACGTTCTGTTGGAGTACACCAACCTTTTGTAGTCGACACATGATGGAACACATGGCACCGTATACTTGCATCTATGTTGCTTTGATTATACAGGATTATTCCTATTCGGTATTAAAATACGCTAATGTGAGGGACAAGTAACAGAAAGGTTTTTCATTTTGAAAAACATAGCAACGTTTACTTTAAAATAACCGTCAGACAAAATGAAACCTGCCTATTAACCAGAATTATTGTTCTTAATATTTTAAAACGGTAAGCACTACATTATTTATATCATAGTTACACGTTAACTTACTTCACAATGAAAACCAGTACAATAATCCTCTTTCATTACCACCACATTACCTCCCAAGTAAACAGCGTACTTAAATTGTTATTAAAAATTATGGAATCCTTAGGGGTAAAAAATTCCGGAGTTAAAATAGTCCCCCATTCGGATTTCCGGAAGGGAACTATATCGGGGGAAAGTAAACAAAAAGAGTCGTGAAAATTCTGCGAGTCGGAGCGTGGAATATCTGAAGTATGAAGGAAGTAGGTAAGCTAAAGAACTTAATAATTAAAATAGATACGTTAGGATTAGACATAGTAGGGATCAGCGAAGTTCGGTGGCCAGAGACGCTAGATATTCGGAGCGGAGACTTTAGGGTAATTCATACAAGATCCGAGGAAGGAGATTCGGGTGTGGCGATAGTTATGAGAAAGAAGATAGGGCAACATGTAGATAACTACTTACAAAAGAAAGAACGAGTACTCGTGGCTAGATTAGAATCTAAACCGGTTAATACAGTAATAATACAAGTATACATGCCCACCTCTAGCTACAGTGATGAAGAGGTAGAAGCGCTCAACAAAGATATCCAAGACATACTAAGATACGTAAAAGGATATGAAAATTTAATAATTACGAGGGATTTTAATGCGGTAGTAGGAGAAGGTAGGGAAGAAACGGTGGTAGGTTTACTTGGTTTAGGCCCGAGAAATGGCAGGGGAAATAGGCTTGTAAAATTTTGCGACAAAAATAATTTAACCATCACAAACACGTTATTTCAACTTTATGTTAGTAGACGATGTACGTGGAAGATGCCAGGAGATATAGGAAGATATCAAATAGATTACATTCTGGTTAGACAACGGTTTAGAAATCAAGTAAAAGACTATAGAAGCTACCGAGAAGTAGATATAGACACTGACCACAACATCGTAATTATGAAGGCCGCTCTTAAATTTAAAAATTTGAAAAAAACGAATGGAAAAAGGCACTTTGACTTTGAGAAACTAAAGATGAAGATATCCACCAAAGGTTTGAAAAAAGTCAAACGAATTGCTGTAAGATGTCGAAAAAATTTCTTATACTAAGGAAGTAGAAACAGAATGGTATAATATTAAATCCAGCTTAGACATGGCGGTCAGAGATATTCTGGGGTATACCAAAAAGAAAATAAGAAGTCATGGATAACAAAAGATATCCCCCTGGAAGTCCCATGCAGAAATAGGGAGCCCATAATCTGAAGGCTTTTCTCCGTGTCATTCGAAAGGTAAATCGCTTTGATTTTTTTTGCCGATTCAACAAGTTTAGAAGTCCGATCATACAGTTATTGCAGCATATATTTGTAGCGCAAGACTTATTTTAATCACTCACGTCGCATCAAAAATAACAATGATACGCTTTTTAACCATATGAGTTAAAGAAGTTCTTGCTACGCAAAAGTCACTTTATTTTAAAAGTAACAAAAGCAATCGGGATTATTAATATTTGTAACGCTTATTTTTAAATGCATAATATACTAATATTATATACATATAATGTGTAATATATAATATATAATATAAAATATAAATTTTTACAGAGTTTAACTTCCAACTGGGGGTGAAATGCATCTCGAATTTTGAAATTAACACTTACCCCGTGGTTATTTTAATCACGGTGCGACTTTTATCTTAGGGGTTGTCCGGATGTCCCTTTGTTTGGTTGGCGGTAGCTCTACTATCGGCGATGCGCCGAAATGTTGTATAAAAAGGCAAAAGGTAACGAAAAGAAAGGCACCACTTCGTCGACTGTCTGAACTACGAAGCACACCTGCACTCGAGAAAGCCCCATAGTAAAGTTTTTTTGTTTCGACACAACGGATCCCACGAGCCATTGTTTCCTTCTAACATAAGTTAATGTTCCTGCGCAATCTGGATGCATATTAAGCATGAGAAATGCAATCCTTGCGGTTTCCCAAACCGGCGGCCCCGTGACGTAGTTGGTATGCGTGTGACTACTACGCCCAAGGTTCCGGGTTGAAAATGTTAGGCGAGCATTTTTCACAAAAATACGCCTTTGTTCGAATGAAAGATAAAATAGAGGTACCCGTGTGTGAGTGTTGTCGCGCACGTTAAAGATCCCTACTTTGCTTGGAATAGCAAGGGTTTGGCAAAATTCACAATTTTTCAGGTAAAAAAAAACTCGCTTCCTGGCCAATGTAGTACCTTCGGGTAGAGCATTGAAACATCACATATAGGGTTTCCCAAACCACAAATTATAAATAAATGTCCGGACTTATGTGAGGACTAAACTTCTGTGTGGTTTTCACGTAACACTTATATTAAGCATCATAATACTGCAAAATTTCCTGTGCGTGGTTTAAAAATTCCCTGATCTTAACTAAAACAATAACAGATAAAGCCTTTTTGAAAAAAGATGCAGCAATATTTATGAACGTGACACACTTTTGGCGAATATTAAGTGTTTGTATATGGAAGTGTTTATTTAATTTGGGGTATGCTCTAAACAGTCATTTTTCATTGAAATTCCATACGCGTCGAAATAACGCGTAACAATATCACAGATCTTAATGTGAACTACAATAAAATATATCTGTTGTTTTCCTATTTAGGACACCAAAATTTAAAAGATTTAACAATTTCATTTAATGTATTTTTGAGCTCTTGTTCAGTAACTAGATAAATTTGATTAGATTGTGATATATTCATGCAATAAATATGATGTGCAGACCGTCCAGATACTTCTTGTGCATTTTTGCACCTTATATTGACTTATTCTGTAAACATTTCCCAACGTAATTGAGAATTAGTCATGTTACGATAATTAATTGCAGACAATTACCAAAGCACTAAATTTAGTGTTTCACTTTGAAACGTTACGAGCAGTAATTATGCAAATCTGAATTATACTGTTAACTAGGGCACACACAGCTTTGATACGTCAGTTGAAATTAGATAAATGTAACGACTGACGCTGAAAATAGAATTCTACGTTTGTGTTCAAAAATTTGTTTTATGTTATGACTGCTTTACAGGTGTTTATCAAGACGTTTGTTACTGCGAGACAGAGAAGTGCCGTACTTTTATCCATACCATACCACCGCGGATGTCGGCGAAAGGCTGCCAAAGCAATATTTTAGTCGCAGTCCTTCGAAAGAGGAGTTATCTCCAAGGTAAGCGTAAATTTATTTCAATGCTGTAATGTAAAATTCTCTTATGTAACAGTTTAGCAGCAGGTGGACAATTTGGAGGCAGTTGTCAAGTTCATGGACCTGTTACAATGCCTCATTCAGACTCAGAAAACTTGACATATTCAGGCGACGAAGCAGTTGCAGGGGTTAAAAGTCCTATTATTAAAAATCCAGCATTTTCCCATTCGCATTGTCCGCAAGAAATACATAAATCATGTTTTTGTGTTCGTTTTATCGCTGAACATACAAAAATGTTGGAGGATTCTACAAAGGTAAGTAATTTCTATACATCTTACATATGAATAGATTTTTATGAAACTTAAAGCTTCGCCGAAAAGTTAATATTTAGCCAGCGTGTTTAGATAATTTTAATCCGGAGCTGCTACAACATTTAGTAAGTGTAAAACCTTTGCATACAGATCCATTACTGCTGAACTGGCTGTCCACTCACACAACAAACCTGTACGGAGTTACTGCAGAACAATAATTTTGTCTCACAATCTTTTTTTCTCAAAGTTTATCAAAACTATTTTATTGTAAATAACATGTATTTAAAGCCACTTTACATATAAATGTAGACTTCTTAAAATCACAAATTTTAATACCTTTTCATTAACAGGTAAAAGAAGATTGGAAGTACGTTGCAATGGTTTTGGACAGGCTATTTTTGTGGATATTCACACTGGCTGTTCTAGTTGGTACCGCAGGAATAATTTTACAAGCACCGTCACTCTATGATGATCGTTCTCCAATAGACATTGAACTATCACAATTTGCTTCGTCATTCGTTCGTGGACCGCGCCATTAAAAATGCTTTAAAAAATGCCTTACTCTAGATATATTTTCATATCAGCAAAATTGTATGCAAAACAGGAATGGCATACACATGATATTCAGTGGGCATGGATTTTACTTACACGACTTAATCACAGTAAACTGGTTTTAAAATTGTTATATCTACGTTCTTTTCCTGTTTTGTGAAATTCCTATGTTCGAGTTTGCTCTCCAATTGAAGGCACAAAATTTGGTTTATATACTGTTTTGTATTAAGTTTATTACCAACACAAAAATTTGTCAAACAGGGTATTACATACAAAAATTCAAGATGATGAATACATTACCTAAACATGTCCAATTCTAAATAGTACCTCATTTAAATGTCTGTGTCCACCGTCCATTGCATAAGGTCAAAACAAAATGAATATAATGAGCGTGAGTTAACCTACTCATTTCGCACAAAATAGTTTATGAAAAGATAGTACAATTTAGCTTATCTGCGTATACGTCGGTCAACGTGTAAAATAATGTTACAGCATACGCCATAATTATGCTTAGTTCGCGATCGTATTGCATAGTACGAGCTACCACCAGTCTGTTCGAATAACTAATGGGCTAACTGTCTCAAAGCCGCTGCAATTTTATAATACTGTTAGATATTGTTAGAGGTATTAAATTATTTTTAAACACTTAGGCTAGCTCTGAATAGAAATTAATGGAGGTACGCATCCAACCAGTCCCAAGATGGATAAATTAATGACGAAAAACCAACTGTACTGAAACATGATGATTTTTATAAGCAACTACAGGTATTGGTTGTGCAACGTTCTTGAATAATGTTAATTGTGTGAAAGCATTTACTGGAAAACTATTATTTCGGCAAATGTCTAAGTGTTGGGGGATTTGGCAGCCACAGGCTGCTTAAGCCCCTACACATACCCTACATGTGATTTTCCAATGCTCCACCCAAAGGTACTACACTGGTCAGGAAGCGAGCTTTTTTAATCTGATACATTTTGAATTTTGCTAAACCCTTGCTGTTCCTAGCAAAGTAGGGATCTTTAACGTACGTGACAACACTCACACACGGGACCTCCATTTTACCTCTCATCCGAAAGAGAGCGTATTTTTGTGAAAAATGCTCGCCTAACATTTTTCAAGCGGACCGTGTCGGGATTCGAACCCGGGACCTTGGTCGTAGTAGTCACACGCATACCAACTACGCCACGGAGCCGCCCCCGGACTACCTTACATGTCATTTTCCAATGCTCCACCCGGAGATACTAGATTTTCCCCTCGGACTACCGTCGAACTTAGAACGATCGTGTGAATTTGACTGACGAATGACAAATTGCTGCATTGAAAAATTAATCTCTTCGTTTGGACCCGTGGAAGGTGCGTGAAAACTAGCACTATTTACAAAGTCTTTTGTGTTCGTGCAGATAGCTAAAGTATGGGCGTTGTTACTTGAATTGGCGCATGAGAAGGGTTATCGTTTCTGATTACACTAGACAGCCGTTTTACGCCGGGGATCAATTATAGTTTAGCAAGTGGCTGCCCGTGCCTCATTGACCTTTGGTTCTAATCCACGATCTCACCAGCATGCTGCGAATTCATAAATGACGAAGCGTAGCTGTGTGAGTTATGGGTGTGGACATCTAGTTCGTGCGTGTCGTTCGTTGTTGTGCAACCTCTTTGTTATCACTGTTCGTTCGACAACGACTACTTTCGTGGCCGCGTTTTAAAATTTCGTGCTTCCTTCATAAGTATTTCACTTGCAACAAACGTTCTTCTTCGAGCATGTATGATTCTAGTTTCTGTTTTCTGGTAGCTCTAGAAGTTAGCGATTCGGATTTGTGATTTCCCTTATTGCTAGCGTCGCTTTCTGAACATGAGCTATTTACATGCGTAGTGATATTCGGTGCGTTTTCAACATTCTGACTCATCATATTTTGTAACTGTTTACTTTCATCTATCATTAGAGCTTTGTTCGTATTGAGTCCAGAGCTCTCCTGTACTTGTGGAAGTTTATAATGACAACTACGACAAATCCAATTTCTGTTGGTATTTCTGATTGCAACTGTAAACAAGATATGTGATATCGCACTCAACTTAATGAACACACCACCATGGGGTCACTATCACATTATTCACATTTAGGGCATTTTTCCTTTTGCATTGAATGCGACGTAGACAACATTTTGCCTATTTTTTCTATTTTGTCAATTCAGGACTAAGTGACTGAATAGCGGTCACTAACCAACCACTGAAGGTAGAAAATGTAAACTGCTTCAGCAAAATTGTCCAGATAAAAAAACTCGTTTCCTGGCCAATGTAGTACCTTTGAGTGGAGCATTAAAAAATCACATGTAAGGCCAGCTGGGTGCAAGGAGCGTGGACGTAAGGATGGCTGAGAGCCGGGATAATTGGGTCTAGGACAGCTCGCGCCGGAGTAACTAGACACTGGACCAACTTGACGCTCCATTGATATGTTTAACCCTATTTACGTTACAACATTTATTAGAAAACAGTCTAAAGAATTTATAATTAAGCTATAGAATGCCATCTATAAACTAAAATATTTATTTTCTTATGACGTATTTAATTTTGAATTTTTTTATTAATATTTTTGGAACTTAGCAGTATAGTGAACTAATGCATTTCGCAATTGTTTGCAATATCTGGTAAATATACTACAATACCTCTGTTGTGGTAATCATTCACTATTCTATCAATTCTAGTATCAGCTTCTCTACCCTTCCGCTTCTTTCTTGTGGCTGTTGTCATGCAGATAGCGATTCATAATAGATATCGCGAACAACACATACCTTTTTTTATCGCAGTAAGAAATTTCCATATTTTTGGATACTGCGTTCCTAACTCGGTTTCTAATCTGCGTGTGCTGCCTTCGCAAAATTATTAGTTTAATTACTGCCATTCAGCACCTTTGCATAAAGTGAACTGTTATTCTCCCCTATGGGGCGGTTACCGCGAGTTGAATTACACTAGCCTCTTTCTGTGACTGAAGATCACTGAAAAGAGGTTTTTTCCGGACTAACTCGGAGTCTATTCCTGCGGAGGCATGAAACATGCAAGGCGGGGTCTAAAATTTACTAAACAAATATACCGCTGACCTGATTGACATAAAACTAATATGGCACCACTGCGTCTGATCCAAATATTTGATAATTTAAGGGAAAACGCAGAAAACCCTCAAATATTTCCTTTAATATAAAAACCTCAATAAATAGAACACTACTGCTATTACCACGGGACCTGTACTAAGTGCAAGATTATAATTATCCAAAAAAAACTAATAGGAGCACTCTCTGTGTCCCCAAACAAAACACAGTCCATCCCAATTAGATGGTGTCATCAATTGGCTAATCATTTAACCTTTGTACCATTAATTTCAAACGCAAAACCATAAGGAAATAAACATGCAAACTTAATGTCTCTATTAATTTCTCTCGTATTTTACAGATGTTTTTCACAAAGTTTCAAACTGTTATATACAAATGGAATTAATCCTTTCACTACTGAAATGATTCATTTCCTTTTATATTAATTTATAATGCAAATTTGTAATGCAAATTTGTAATGCTTTCCACTA
The DNA here is from genome assembly GCA_036346225.1 of Platerodrilus igneus. Classification (NCBI taxonomy): domain Eukaryota; kingdom Metazoa; phylum Arthropoda; class Insecta; order Coleoptera; family Lycidae; genus Platerodrilus; species Platerodrilus igneus. The sequence goes on from JARFIW010000791.1 coordinate 15,072,118, forward strand.
ATTTATTACTGAAATACTAAAAGTTACTGGACCTATCTGATCAAAAATCTTTGATAAGGGTACACACAACTAAAATATTGTTAAAGCTATTTCATAAGCAGATTCATTTTACGCATAAGTTTAAATTAAGTTTCTTAATTGACAGTTATAAATCATCCTAAGTCGAATTTGCTTTTGAATTTACTTACTTTTAAAAATTCAGAATTTTAGTGAAATGTACGAACTGTACGCATATTAAATTATAGACTCTAAATTTATTCGATTAGCAATAATTAAAATCTCATTATCAAACTTCAAACAAATTGCTGAGTTCTGCCCTATCAATCAAAATGAAATTTTTAAACACAAGGAAATGCCTGCCTTCTACCATGTGAACGACGAAGTATTCATGCCAAAATTTCTTCTTTGTAATGGGTATAGGTGTAAACACATTACCTACGTCCCGATAGAAGCGGACCTTGACCTGATGCTTTATCCTTACGCTTGCGGATCAAAACATCTGTTTCCCTTGTACTCAATACGGCGAAATTTATTGTTAAGCTGTACCAATATGTTTGAATTACAACATTACTTTAACGAATGGGACATCTTCTGTTGAATGTAAAAACGACCAATTTTATTGCATCTGTTGAATTTCACCAAATAGCTGCATTAATTAACAAGAACGAATAATTTCCCAGCATATCATTCGTAGAATAAAAATTCAAAGGACATCAAAACTTGCAACAAAACTCGCATCAGCTCATAAAAAAACACGCATAAGCTCATAAATCAAAGCAACAAAAAAAACTTGCTAAAATAAATTTGAATAAATTTTCTTGTTTTAAAAAATTTATACCAACCAATTCTAAACTAAAGTATGTGTACATCCACGCATGCTTTTATAGTAGCACATCACCACTATTTAAATAGCAATTCTCATTGCTCACGCCAAACACAAATTCATTGTGCTTTCTTGGACGAAATTATTCTTATCTTGACTACATCTGGAATGCAAGTCCTCGAAAATACGAATATCTGATAACGTTATTTCCTGTATAAGTGGGGTATAAGCAATCTGCAATAATGGCAGCGCTTATACGTTTTGCAGTGTGCTTCATTGCGGCGTTTTCCATTGAATATGTGGTCATGAACACACAATAAATTTTATTAAAATGAACCCTGGAAATTTGACACGGTTCAAAAGGGTCCGCAGTTGGAGTGAAAACAACGGTGCTCGTCTTCCCCACCTGAACGGTTTCTACGACCTAAGTAATTACCCTCGAAGCAGTCGAAAAGGGGCAGTTGTGCTTGTGGTAGTTCTTCTTCTAAAACTTCCAAGTCATTGTCCAAATCGTTTTCCGGAACAAAAACAAGAGCAGGTAGTATTTTTGCCTTTAAACTAAAATCGGCATCTGAGTTATATTTCCCAATCAGTTCCATTTCACAAATTTCCTTCCATATGCTGTGGGTAAGATAATAAAAGCAGCCATTTATACAAACTTTAGGAAATCATTCTCTGAATTAATTAACGGCGATGGTTTTGCAATTGCAAGAAAATAATGTAAGTGCGAAACAGGTTGCAGTTGACATAGTTGTTGGAACAGTCGCAGATATGTGTGTTTGTTTAGTAGGTGGCAGTGTAAATATAATCGTACAAACTCCGCCGTGCAGTATAAATATCGAAAATAGTACAGGAACTGTCTTAATTGTACCGTTACCATAAAATAAGTGACCCTAACGAAACATATCTTACAACGACGTCCAAAAATTTAAATTCTGGTAACATTAAGTCGCTGTCCCAAAGCAAAAATTCTTCTTGGACTCTCCTTTCAAACGTATATATTTTATATTTATCCGGAACTGCAATCTCGCGAAGGTTTTGCAGTACTGGAAATGAAGGCGTCTCCGTGGATGAGACAGGTTTTTTCCCCGACACGGTCCGCTTGAAAAATGTTAAGCGAGCATTTTTCACAAAAATACGTTCTCGTTCGGATGAGACGTAAAATGGAGGCCCCGTGTGTGAGTGTTGTCACGCACGTTAAAGATGCCTACCTTGCATGGAACAGCAAGGGTTCGGTAAAATTCAAAATGTTTCACGCAAAGGAGCTCGCTTCCTGGCCAACGTAGTACCTTTGGGTGGAGCATTGGAAAATCACATCTAGGGTGTAACAGGTTTGCATATGACTGCTGATCTGATGGTCACGGGTTCGATTCGCGACGAGACGTTTGAAAAATATTAGTGAGTATTTTTAACAAAAAATTGCCCTCGTTTGGATGATAGATAAAATGTAGGCTCCATGTGTGATTCATGTGACGTACGTTAAAGATCCCTACCTTGCTTCGAATTGCAAAGTCGCGCCCAATTCAATATTTCTAAGTAAAAGAAAACTCACTTGCTGGCCAATGTAGTACGTTCGGGTGGAACATTAGAAAGACAAATATAAAGGAGCTCGAGGTGCTGCATTGGCTTCATTTCTCTTACGCCGTACCGATTTTTTAAAGCGTCTGGGGCACGTAATATGCCCTACACGGATTGAGACTGTTATAACTGATTTTTGCATTGTTAAAAATAACTAAAACTTGCCTTTGTTACTGCCTGAAATTATCCATTCGTGCATTCATTTATAACTTGTGAAGCACATTCCTGAGTAGCCACAACACGTTGCTTTATTTGTATTATCTTAGCAGCATCAACTTTTGGCGCTTAGACATTATGACTGTACGTTCACTTCTTCCCCAATTGTATGTAATCTTGTTATACCCTGATTATTCTTTTCTGTACATCTTCAGTATTTAATTGTTCTATCACTATTGTAGGTATTAAAAACATAAGTGGAACCGTCGTACACAAAGTCTCTGTTTCTATGTAGAGAAATAATTTCTAGCTCCATTTCAGCTTGACAACAAATACAGAATGAATTGCAAATCGATGCAGGGTGAACAGGTCCACCGGGACACCGGGACGATTTCCTGTGGCCCACTACTTATTGCACCGGTCCCGCGGCGTTGATCAAAATTTATTCATTTTTAAGTGGTTAAGATAAACAAACCAACTTGCTTTGAAATTCTTTTGAATATTATAAAAACACTTTACAAATATATGCAATTTTCATAATCCCTTACTAGGCCTGCTAGAAATGGTCATTAAATACATATTATTATATAGTTCGTGTTAGAGGAAGTAGTATACAATCAATACATGTAAATACCTAACCAAACCTTTTGTCACCCGAGAAGCTGTTAACTGTAAGTAACTTTGAACCCGCCGGGGCTTTGTCTGCTTCGTACAAGCACTGGCTCAATCTCAATCACGATCAGCCTCGTTTTAGTTACTCGATAATAGTCTATTTGTGCAGTATACATTATTTTGGGTCGGGATCGGTACCGTGTCTTTGTTTACGTACACTTTAAGACGACGAGTTACGAGGTCAGTTTTATACCTGAAAAGTTACAAAACTTTACTTTTCTGAGCAAACTAAACATATTTTCCGTTCACTTTTAATTAATCATTTTTCCATTCACTGAAGAGCGAAGGTATTTAACTGAAAAGTATTAACAGGTGAATAAGAAATAATAACTACTTTCTACTTTTCAAGAAAAAATATCCCCTGTTAATAATTATTTGTCATTAGCACAAATGCACAATATAAAATTATCTTAATAGTGTTAAACTTCAAAAGTATTAATTATAAACTCACACTCTAATAGTCTTTAAGAGCAATATGAATATAAATTTAAAAATTTATTGTAACAAAAATTTAGTTAAGCATTTCACGGGTGAACCGTAGTCGTCCCAGCGACTAGTTAGACCGGCGCCCAACTGTCCTAGCGCCCAGTTGGCCCAGCGTGCAGCTGTCCTTTCGCCCGCTTGGTCGCTCCCAGTTGACGGCGCCCGGACGGCCGCGCTTAGAAGTTCTAGAGGCAATTTATTTTGTAGGACTTCTGTTAGTGGAGGATTTATTCATCTCTTAACACCCATATGGAATAAGAATATGATGATCGTATTCTAAAGATTTCAGCAAGTCCATTTTTTTTTTATAGTTATCTGAACCCAGTGGATTAGAAAGATTTTATAGCCAAAGTGTGGCACTATCCTTGCAGGATACCCACTAAAACCACTACCCCTAGCGGATGCGTCTGCCAAACGGCTCTGCCGCACTACAGCCTAAAAGGCTTATTGTGCTGACCTTGGTTAAGTATATACTCCCTGTATGTTTGTTGTGGTTTGTTTAGCATTCTTCTTAAGCTTCTTTGGGAATTAAACCACTCATAGTTTTTAAAATGATCTTCATTTACGTTTCGATCCATGACCTAGGATCGTTGTCAAAATAATAAAAACTTCAAGTTTGACGTTTATGACATAAATCGAAGGTTACTTTGATTTATTGATGTTTGAAATATTTGATTTGAGTACACTTGGTTAAGTATCATACCCAGTCTGCAAAACCTGCACCCCGGTTTATGGCGTACAGTTCCTCGATGAAAAGGTATCTACTTCCTTCGGGTCTAACTTTAGTCGCCCGAATAGACGTTGTCTCGTTCTACCCAACGCCTCGCATCTGCATAGTACATGCATTGCAGTCTCCGGTTCCTCTAAGCAAAGTCTGCATTCGAAGTCTCCGGTATTTTTGTGCATCCTCTGGAGGTGTACCTTGACAGAAGTATGTCTTGTCAAGAACCCCACAGTGATTCTGAGCTGTTTCCTGCTTAAACAAAGCAATACCTGGGTTCTGCATTTGCTAGGCCCCTTTACTAGCGTTTTGGTATGTGTTAGTCCTGATCTGTTCCGTCAGTCTCTTAGGTGTTGGTTGCACATCCATTCGCTAATATAGTTACGGTTGGCAGCTTTTATAGCTTCCAAGGCAGGTTCGGGACCGATAAATGGCCCTGTTGCCCCCTGTCTTGCAAGTTCGTCTGCAATTTCATTTCTCTTGAGTCCTTGATGGTCTGGCACCCACTGTAACAGAGTTCTGCTGTGCCAGTCCATTAAGTGCCTCAATATATTCCCATACCAGTCTTGATGACACTTTCTGACTTATTAAAGCCTTAAGTGCCGTCTGACTGTCAGACACAATATAGAAATGTCTTTTAATAAAAACACCTCTTATACTTTCCCGCACACTTTGCAGTATGGCGTGTATTTTAACTAATCATTTTTCTATTGACTGAAGACCGAAAGTATTGAACTGAAAATTATTAATAGGTCAATAACAAATATAACTACTTTCTACTTTTCAAGAAAAAATATCCCCTGTTAATAATTGTTTGTCATTAGCACAAATGCACAATATACGATTATCTTAATAGTGCTAAACTGCAAAAGTATTAACAATAAACTCACACTTTAGTAGTCCTTAAGAGCAAAATGAATATTAATTTGAAAATCTATTGTAACAAAATTAGTTAAGCATTTCACGGATGAGCGGTCCAGTCGTCCCGGCGACTAGTTAGACCGGCGCCTAGCTGTCCTAACGCACAGTTGCCCGGCGTTCAGCTATCCTTTCGTCCGCTTGGTCGCGCCCAGTTGACGACGTCTGGTCGGCCGTGCTCAGAAGTCCTTGAGGCAATTTATTTTGTAGGACTTCTGTTGGTGGAGAATTTATTCAGCTCCTAACACTCATATGGAATAAGAATATGATGATCTTATTCTACAGATTTCAGCAAGTTCAATTTTTTTTAATAGTTATCCGAACCCGGTGGAGTGGAAAGATTTTGTCGCCAAAGTGTGGGACTCTTCTTGCGGGATACCCACTAAAACCACTACCCCTCGCGGGCGCGTCTGCCAAATGTTTACATAGCACAGTAGACTAAAAAGCGTATTGTGCTGACCCTGGTTAAGTATCATACCCAGTATGCAAAACCTGCACCCCGGATTATGGAGTACAGGTCCCTCGATGAAAGAGTATCTACTTTCTTCGAGTCTAACTTTGGTCGCCATAATAGACGTTGTCTCGTTCTACCCAACGCCTCGCATCTGCATAGTACATGCATTACAGTCTCTGGTTCCTCTAAACAAAGTCTGTATTCGAAGTCTCCGGTATTTTTGTGCATCCTCTGGAGGTGTACCTTGACAGAAGCATGTCCTGTCAGGAACCCCACAGTGATTCTGAGCTGTTCCCTGCTTAAACAAAGCAATTTGTGGGTTCTGCTTTTGCTAGACCCCTTTACTAGCGCCTTGATATGTGATAGTCCTGGTCTGTTCTGTCAGTCTCTTAGGTGTTGGTTGCACATCCATTCGCTAATATAGTTACGGATGGAAGCTTTCATAACTCCCAAGGCAGGTTCGGGACCGATAAATGGCCCTTGCGCCCCCTGTCTTGCAAGTTCGTCTGCAATTTCATTTCCCTCGAGTCCTTGATGGTCTGGCACCCACTGTAAAGTATCAGACTTCTGCTGTGCTAGTCCATTAAGTGCCTCAATACATTCCCATACCAGTCTTGATGACACTTTCTGACTTATTAGAACCTTAAGTGCCACCTGGTTGTCAGACACAATATATAGATGTCTTTTAGTAAAGGCACCTCTTATACTTTCCCGCACACTTTGCAGTATGGCGTGTATTTTACCTAATCATTCTTTCATTCACTGATGACCGAAAGTATTGAACTGAAAAGTATTAATATTTCAATAAGAAATAATAACTACTTTCTACTTTTTAAGAAAAAAATCTCCTGTTATTAATTATTTGTCATTTAAACACATGCACAAAATAAAATTATCTTAATAGTGTTAAGCTACACACTAATAGTCTTTAAGAGCAAAATGAATATTAATTTGAAAATCTATTGTTACAAAAATTTAGTTAAGCATTTTACGGATGAGCCGTTCAGTCGACCTGACGACTAGTTAGACCAGCGCCCAGCTGTCCTAGCGCCCAGTTGGCCCAGCATGAAGCTGTCCTTTCACCCGCTTGGCCGCGCCCAGTTGACGACGCCCGGCCGGCCGCGCTCAGAAGTCCTAGAGGCAACTTATTTTGTAGGGCTTCTGTTAGTGGAGGATTTATTCAGTAAATTCACCGTAAAACTTTTGATAACTCACAAACGCATTTCGTATGTTTCCAAAACAATAAGTTCGGAGCAACTTCCCTACTTCTCTATTCACACGTTCCGTGGGATTTCCTTGAGGAAAATATACGGATATATAGTCTCTTTATATTTTCTTTGTTAAGACTTCCTCCAATTTTTTGAACAAAATTGAGTAGCATTATATGTTAAATAGCTTTTAGGATTAAAACCTCATTAAAATAACCCCCAACTGGTTTATGGATTATGTTCTACTCGTGGCATGTTGTAGCGGAGACAGTTTCGTATAGCGTGTGAAAGAATCTACCACAAGAAACAACTGAGTACAACCCCCAATATGTACGAGCAAAGAACCCATTAAATCTAGACAAATAGCTGCTCCAGTTTTCTACATATTATTGATTTGAAAGGACCCCTTTCTGTCTTCGAAACTTTAAGTTTCCGACAAATTTTGCATGATCCTACAATCTGCCGCTTATGCGTTAACATTTTTAGGCTAAAAATGTCTTACGCTTGTGCGCGTGAGTTTTCTTGTACCCAAAATGGCCAATATCGGCATGTTGCTGCAAGAGTAATTTGCTTAGCTAATTTGTCGGAACGCATAACTGAAAATACCTCGGTTTCCTAATCATCTCTTATGAACAGGACTTCCATGAATTTTATACCAGTTAGCTACCCTACTTTGAACTTACAATACTCTTTCCCCAATTCATGGGCCATTAACTTAATTTTGCCTGATCGTTTTTAAATGGTTTTTAACACTCTAAATTCCTTCGTCAACTTTTGCATAAATAACTCAGTGAAACCACCATTGACTGGCTCTTTAGCTTTCCTTGCCATTATAGATTATCGAGATAATGCATCCGCCTTTAAGGTTTTGCTACCCTTACAATACTGGATATTCATATCATATTCTTGCAGAAATAATACCCTTTGTGTAAATCTGGGCGTTTTTAGCGAATGTTATTTAACTACAAGCTTCTTTTCTCTAGTATAGTTTTAGATGGATTTATAAATACCTGACGAGTAATTGACTGTCGTTAAGGTGGAAACCGCAAGATGCCTGTAGTGACTTCGACATCGTCAACACGTTTATCTCCACCGCCAAGTTGTGTATCTGGAAACCAATGTGCCTCTAAAATTGAAGATATCTCACTTGGTAGGGTATTATCCGAGCATGAATTGACTAATTTCAGTCTTGTTCGGCAACATTATAATTAAAGGTAACTGACTTACTAAAGTGGCATGTTGATGGTTTGGTTGTCAGTAACCAAGTGCTCTAAAAAAATGGACCTACCGTTCCTAAAATAGTTGGCGACATCCTCGGCAAGCTTCGGACGGATGAATTAAGATAACAGCGAAACTAGCCCCAGAATCCGGTGCTCTTTACTTATTTGAGTAAGCACAAACCTACCTATGAAATCTTAATGCACAGCCGATGAAGTCACCTGCGCGCCAGCGTAATACATTATTAATCTAAGTATTGAATTATGAAACTAATAATAGTTTAAAATGGAAATTACAATGATGACATCATCTCTAGATTTTAAAGCCCGATATAATAAATTTGAAAGCCTTTGAATAGAAACCATATATGATACAAAATTATTTTACCTTAGATCAAAATTGTAGCAAACTAAAAATTATATTTTTTAAAGAAAATTGCTCAATCCCATTAGTTGAATTTACCAATACAGAAGTTATTAAAATGAAATATATTATAAGTATTTTAAAAAAACGTCAACATTTGTACAAGTTATAGTAACCTACGTTAGAGTTTTTTATACATAATGTTGGTAGCTCGTACTAGTGCCTAATTCATCAGAACTAAGATGTGTTCAAGACTTGCAGCAACTGCCAAAAACTTGGTTTAGTAATGGGTTGGGAATAAAAATGGTAGATAATATTTGTTTTCTGTGATAATTTAGTAGTATCAACATATACACAGATTAGAGCGTATAGTAAATTATTAATATAGCACAAATCAACGTTAATGTAACAAATGTGATTAGAATTTTGTGAATTAGTTATAAATGTTGATAATGTAATAGTGGTAGTTACATGTTCTCCATTTTAATTAATAGCTGTTGAGTTATAGACTGCCCACTAAACACAAGGGAACATAAGGTTTATAGAATGTATTTAATAGCAAAAATACGTGTTTTAAAAAGATATTGTAGTAAGTTGTTGTATGTTGTTTGTTTTATAATTATGCTTCTTAATAAATATTTAATTATCTTATTTTTTCAATTCCTGTAGTTACAGATACATACTAGGTGTGGAAATTAAATAACGACACTGTTTACACACGGCTACATACCTGTTTTCTATTGTTCAAAACAATGATATAGCTCATAACTTGTCAACCTCTTCAACAACTCTCACGTCTTACGTTTATATATTGAAGAGATTAAAAACGTGTCTACCTTTAACGCACTTTCCACTTTAAAAACATGCAGTTGTGACACAATGTGAGATCAATATGTATATAAATTTAAAAGCATTTATTATGCCTTAGTATTAGCATGTTACATTGTATTAATTGAAGGTAACAATTTAAAAATTAATCAGAGTTCATATCAGACCTGAAAACGGAAGCAACTACTTTATATTCCAGACGCAACCTTATACTGCAGGTGCAGATACAATGAACTGCAATAAGGCAGTCTTAATTAAAACATTACCTAGAACAAGACGATGAGATCTGCACTTTCCCATAAGATGATGTGAGAGTAGGGATTACATAAATACCCTGAGGAACCCCTGATGGCCACTCAGTCACCAACTTCATAACTTTAACATTGTTGGTAGTTCAAGCTACACATTGGAAATTATTAAAATATCAAAACTTTGATTAATTTTTTAAATTAAAAGTCACGTTAATGAACATTACGTACAAATTGTTAAACCATTTTGCAATTACTGTATTAAAATAAATTTGATAGAAGTGTTTTTTGGAAAATAAATGTTTTTAACAAGAAGCTCCCAAAGGCCCAAAACCTATCTCGCGTATTCGCTAAAATCTACATGTTGTGAGCTGACGCATTATCTTGGTACAAAATCCACAAGTCGTTCTTCCACAAATCCAACTTTCTTCCTTACTCTTGATTAGGACTTTTTATAGTACCTCTGAATAATGGTTTTATCCTTGGGCAGTCATTCGGTCATGCAGCACCCTTGATATTGGAAAAAACAATCAGCACCTTCAATCTTTTCCCATTCTTTAGAAATCGTTTCTGTCATTCGAAAACTCACGGATGGAGAGAGTATTATCACCAAACACCTTTAACATTTGTAAACATTTCGGTGGAGATTTTTTTAATTTCACATGAAGTTCGCTACTGGTTTTTTATGTCAACCATGATCGCAGCACAACTGCACAACAGTTCCTCCTACAACTAACACTTGAAAACGTAAAGCAGACGAAGATGAAGAATTTCTGCTTCGGAAGTATCAAAATCAACGACATTACAATTACAACCTCGCACAATGCGGCTGTGCGGTGAAAAGTGTGCAGTTCTCGTTACTTAGTTGCTACACCTCGTATATACTAACAGAGTTTAAGTATCTTACAGAGCGCAAACTTCAAAGGGTGCAGTAGGTGGTAAGTTAATCTATCATCAATGTTTAAACATCGACAATTTTCCTAAAAGTGTATTACTTCATAAACCGTACATCTAGAGCAAACTTCAGGGTTTTACAACGTACAAAACTATCTAGATTGTGCTGTTATACGAAAATTTTAACTAACCGTTTAAAAGTCATTTGACATTTGCAACGAGCCGCATTGCAGAAAAATAGTTTGGAAAGGTATTCGCTACATGGTGGCATAGCCATTCCGCATAAATTACTATTTGAGTCTGATTAAAATACAATTTATGCTAATTTATAGGGTGGTTGCAGTTTTTCTGGAAACGGTTTTAAATAGGACCTTTTGTAGGCTCATGTCATCAATTATAAGCTATAGTCCACAACTTGGTGTGTTTTTTATTTACTACAGCCGTAATAAAACAAGTGCTCGTTAACCACTTCAAGTAACTTGAAATCTGAAGTTTTTGTAACCGAAAATATCAGTGTAGACAATTCTATTACATTTTGTAAAGTAATCTTTTAAACAGCACAGAAAACCTTTTACTATAAAAAAAGATCTTTAATGTAAGTCGATGGTAAAATAAATAAACCACCATACTGCCTTACTAAAATTATGTTATTCAAAGGAGCAACTGGGATGCGTTGTTACAATAAATCCAGGTTTATAACAACTACAAATATTCTGATTCAAGTAACCATATTACTTTTTATTATATAAGCAAGGATAAATTAGAGGTTTCAGTTACTCGCGTACCTGCACAGAGGGTGTACTAGATATCACAGAATTTATAAATAAGATAACATAATTTACGTTTTAAACTAACAATGTGAAATAATTGATAACCCTGCTTACTTTCTAAATTAATGAATATTTGCAAGCTGGGTAACAGATAGTTGTTCATTTATCTCAGGCTTGTACGTCATGGATGCGGATTACCATTCTAAACCACATGTCCTTGGCAAAGTTTATTGCTAGCTTAAAACTTAAAGAGAAAATCGACGGACAAAACTTCAACGGTCTATAATGCATTTCCGATCGAGCAGTTAAAGATAAGTTAGTCACGACAGGAATGAATCAGGGCGGCTGCTTTTCAACTAGTAAGACCACCACTCCTCCTTATTCACTGTACTGTTTGGTCGGAAAATGCGACATATGTCTATTACAAACCACGAGAAATTATATTTAATGTTCCTTCTCACTGTATTACATGATAATAAAGCTAGTTTTAAGTATAACCCCGAATATAATTCACAGGATCTTATTTTCTAACTATATTACACAAACATGTGTAAAGCCCTTAAATTAATTATAAAGAATCTCCTGCAATTAATTATTTACTAAAAATAATTTCTGGAGCGCTTTTTAAGACGTAATATTTCCTTAAAATAACAGCATCTAAAAACTGTCTATAATATACAATCCATTTAAAGCAGCCAATAAAAGCTTCTACACAGGCTAACTTCTTCTAAATACTATAATTACAATAAAATTATGCACAGCCATGCTTTATCGGCATACTGTAAAATTAAACTAATTGAAATTAATCACATTCAAAGCTATCACATCGTTCTTCGTAAAACAGTAGTATCTGAAAATCATCAGGTCTCCAAAGCGATGATTTATCATGTATTAAAACAGACTAAACTAATCAGAACATAGCATATTTTTTGGTTCTCCAAAAATTGCTATATTTAAAACTAGTCAAGAATCATATAAATCCGATATAAATAGACTGCTAAAAAAATTCAATAAAAAAACCTAGCAGCTTCTATTAAATAAACGCATGTAAATGTATCCTTGAGTACATAATTTCACCCCGGCGTGAACTTAAGAAGTTAGTTTACAGCAACGAATTTACGAGTTTTGCCGAACGACCGGTGGCGTCGGTAAAGAAGGATACGCACAAACACACTGCTCAACTGAAAATTTCAAAACACATTAAATCGTATAAATGGCATTAAATGCGCTGCCACTCAATTTTAATTAATCTTATTATGATATTGTCGGAGTCTTCCACGACCGGAGTCATTATAAATATTTATGGTGCCGGGTTGGAACCGTGTCATTTTATACATTAAGGTCGACGTTTTACCCAATTTTGTAAGCTTCATCAGGACAAGAAAAGAAATAAGTAATAAAATAAAAAATAATAATAATATAAAAAAGATAATATTAAGTAGACAAGTAGACAGTTACTTCGCTACAAGACACCTTTTGGCTTTGAATGGGCTAGTGAGTCTGCTAGTTCAGGAGTAACTCTTCTCTTTACACTTTAACTTGTCTACTGAATATTGTCTTTTTTACATTTTTATTATTTTTTATTTTATTACTTATTTCTTTTCTTGTCCTGATGAAGCCCCTTACAAAAGTGGGCAAAACGTCGGCCTTAATGTATACAATAACACGGTTCCAACCCGGAACCATAAATATTTATAATCTTATTATAATGCCACAAATTCAAATTATGAACAACTTTATTAACTATTCTTGAGCGAATTTATAATTCCATACACCTTCAGTCCCACTAAATAAAAAAGTTTGTTTCGCAGATTTTTATTTATAAAACCCAATTATTAATGACACACAACAGAACAATTTAAAGTAAATAACATAAAACATTTTAAATAACAATTCACATTTAAACCCGAGGATAGACCATTATTCTAATATACTAGATATTTACAAAGATATATATAGAATGAAACTGATGAAAAAATCACATACAACATGTGCAACAAGCCCCGAATAAAAGACACCCGTAGTTCAGACAAAAATGCAGATCACCATGGGCAAAACTTCGAGTGTAGAGTTGTCGATTCTGGCCTAACTATAAAAGTTCATTATCGTTTTTTTAACTGCGTAGGTCGGATCTGATCCAAACTATTTAGGTCGATCGGTAACAAGCCCCGAATAAAAAAAACACACCCAATTCAGGCAACAGCAGAACACCACGTGCAATACTTCGAATTTAAAGTTGTCGATTCTGGTCTAACTACAAAAATTCAGAAACGTTTTTTTTAAACTGCGTAGGTCAGGCTCGAGTTTAATGTCGATTCTGGTCTAACTATAAAAATTCATAACCGTTTTTTTAAACTGCGTAGGTTGGACCCGATCCAAACTTTTTAGGACGATCCGTAGCACGCTCCAAATAAAAGAAACATAACTGCAATTCAGGCAAAACAGAACACCATGAGCAAATCTTATTCTGGTCTAACTATAAAAAATTCAGAACCGTTTCTTTTTTAAAACTGCGTAGGTCGGGCCCAATTCAAACTCTTTAGGAGGATCGGCAGCAAGTCCCGAATAAAACAAACTTAAAATTCAAACAAAAACAGAGTACCGCGGGCAAAAACTCGAGTTTAAAGTTGTCGATTCTGGCTTAACTATAAAAATTCAGAACCGTTTCCTTTTATTAAACTGCGTACGTCGGGCCCGATTCAAACTCTTCAGGACGATCCGCAGCAAGTCCCGAATAAAAAAAACATACCCGCAATTTAGGCAAAAACGAAATACCACGAGCAAAATCTTCGAGTTTAACGTTGTCAATTCTGGTCTAGCTATAAAAATTTATAACCGTTTTTCCTTAAAACAGAGTGGGCTGGACCCGACCTAAACTCTTTAAGACGATCTGTAGCAAGCCCAGAATAAAAGAAATATACCCGCAACTCAATCGAAAACAGAATACTACGGGCAAAACCTCAAGTTTAAAGTTGTCGATTCTAGCCTAACTATAAAAATTCAGAACCGTTCCTTTTATAAAACTGCGTAGGTATGACCCGATCCGACACTTTAAGACGACCCGCAGCAAGCCCCAAATAAAAGAAGCATACCCGCAATTCAGGCAAAACAGAATACCAGGAGCAAATCTTCGAGTTTAATGTTGTCGATTCTGGTTTAGTTATAAAAATTCATAACCGTTTCTTCCTTAAAACTGCCTGAATTGGACCCGATCCAAACTCTTTAGGACGATCCGTAGCAAGCCCCGAATGAAAGAAATATACCCGCAATTCAATCAAAAACAGAATACCACGAGCAAAACTTTGAGTTTAAAGTTGTCGATTCTGGCCTAACAATAAAAATTCAGAACCGTTTCTTTTTTCAAAACTGCGTAGGTCGGGCGCGATCTAAACTCTTCAGGACGATCCGCAGCAAGCCTCAAATTAAAGAAACATACCCGCAATTTAGGCAAAAACAGAATACCATGAACAAATCTTCGAGTTTAAAGTTGTTGATTCAGGTCTAACTATAAAAATTCATAACCATTTTTTATTTAAAACTGCGTAGGTCTGATCTGATCCAAACTCTTTAGGACAATCCGTAGCAAGCTCCGAATAAAAGAAAAATACCCACAATTCAATCAAAAACAGAATACCACGGGCAAAACTTTGGGTTTAATGTTGTTGATTCTGGTTTTACTATAAAAATTCATAACCGTTTTTTAGGGTTCCGTACCTTATAAGGTATAGCGGAACCTTCATAAAATCACTCTCGTGTCCGTCCGTCTGTCTGTCACAGAGGTTTTCGTCAAAAACTATGTAACATAGGAATTTGAAATTTGACATAATGCTAGGTCCTTATGACGCGCACATATATCGACAGTCAGAAAATAGAACAAAAATATTTTTAGATTAAAATGGCGTGAGTTAATTCGGTCAAAAGAAAAAAAGTTTTAATAAACATATCGTGTGAGGCATCGTTTGAAAGAGGATTCTAAAAGGCTTTTAAATATATCTTTTTTAAAATTTTAGGTCCAGTAGTATTCATGATATAGCTCAAAATGTGCGAAAAATGACCCCCCCTGTTCTCCTACATTTCCAAAGCTAAAATTTTGATTTTAATAGGGATAGTAGCTATTGAGTCATAGATTATCGGAAAACTGCAGTTTTTTTTGACAGTGTAACAGCTGCTGGGAAAGATTTTTTAAACACAGTAATAGATAACGTATTTACTAATGTACTAGTACAATGTGGGACAATATATTCATTTTTCAGTTATCACAATCAAATTTGGATAAAATTTAAATATACATAAAAAATAAAAACTGCTTAATTTGGTTTATTGATTGCTCACTGTAGTATTGGTACGGAACGCTAATAGTGCGAGCTCGACTCGCTCTTAGCTACCGTTTCTTTTCTTTAAAACTGCGTAGGCCGGACCGGACCCAAACTCTTTAGAACGATCTGCAGTAAGCTCCAAATAAAAGTAACAGACCCGAAATCCAGGCAAAAACAGAATACCACGAGCAAGCCTTCGAGTTTAATGTTGTTGATTTTGGTCTAACCAACCATAAAAATTCATAACCGTTTTTTTCTTAAACTGCGTAGGTCAGACCCGATCCAAACTCTTTAGGATGATTCGTAGCAAACTTCGAATAAAAGAAACATACCCGCAATTCAATCAAAAACAGAATACCACGGGCAAAACTTTGGGCTTAATATTGTCGATTCTGCCCTAACTGTAAAAATTCAAAACCGTCTTTTCTTTAAAACTGCGTAGGTCGGACCTGATACAAACTCTTTAGGACGATCCGTAGCAGGCTCCGAATAAAAGAAGCATACCCGCAATTTAATCAAAAACGGAATACTACGGACAAAACTTTGGGTTTAATGTTGTCTTCATAGATAAGTACATTTTAAAAAAACTCTTGTCGTTTACTTAACTATTAAAAAACAAAGTCTAACGCAGATTGTAATATTTTTAGCAGTGAATTCTCAATTCAATAATATTAACCTTCCCCCGCGTCGTCAATCCTGCATATTCTTGACGTAAAAAGGATTACGCCGACAAATTGAGTTGCGTAAATGGCGTTGCGGGTGAAATACAGAAATTAATAAATACGAAAACTTACCGGGTTGATCACTAAAGGCCCGGTGCATCCTGCTTCTCAGCTGTTAGTCATAGGCTCGTGGATTCTTCGGCGGGATTTCCAAATTTATTCGCCGACGAGGTGAAGTACCTACACGGTAGCGAAGCACAATACTTGGTAAATAGAAGGAAACGGTATAAACAGAAAGGGAATCACGTCGTCGAACTGAAACTTCACGCACCTCTGTTGTCGTTAAATATCGATAATCCAGTTGTCTCCTTTAAGAGGCTTAGTTCTCACTAGTTTCTACCATTTTTTTTCATGCCCCTACGCCAAAACTGTTAAACCCAGCTGCATTTCTATCGCCTGGGAACGTATTATTTACAGTTTCGACACCACAACTATAGGTTAATGTTCTGGAATGCGTGAGAAACTAATATTCGTGGGAGTTACACGTAAAAGCATAAATTAAAGATGCGAGAGGAAAACTATCCTATACTGAGTTTAAAAATTCCTTAAACTTAATTAGTAAAATAAAATTTAAAGCGTTATAAAAACGGCACTCCAATAGCCTTAAAACTTCAAAAAGAAGAACAAATAGAAAGAAAAAGTTCCTTTATACGAAAGCTCACAAGCACGGAAAACTTAGATTAAATTTGTGTATAGGCGCCACCTGGTTTTTTAACCATAGCAATATTTGCGGTACCAATAAACGGCAAAGGTAACCATTTTATTTTAAAGCTAAATCAACTAAGCGCACTTAGGTCTTGTTTGCCGCCGCACCGACTGCATAAATTTAGTCGGGGAGCAGGAGACCCAACCAATTAAATCTAGCACTTAAATCCACTATAAATTTCAATACGAGGTTTATTTGCATACGACAGCATACACGTTTTTAATAATATCATTTAAGATAGTTTCTTAAGCTAAACAGGTTTCTTGCTGACCTTTAATAGGATAAGACACAATATTATGCAGCAGTTAAAACGTTAAGTGCACAAATTAGCCAGTGGTACTGCATTAACGATACATAATTCTTTAAATTCTATATCCTGTCAAATACAATACTAAAACGCAAGTTACCTTTTTCGTGTTTCAATAGTAAATCCTGTCTTGGGTCATAAATGCCAAAAGTTCAGAACACTAAATAGGTAAGATAATTTCAAAAAGACATTTTACAACGAGAGATTTAGATAATTTATTTACTCTAAGGTAGGGGTAAGATAGAATAACATCTCAAAGATAACTACAGAGAGAAAGATCAGTACCTAGCCATTTATAAGTTACAGTATTGCTTAAAGTACGATAAAATCCCGAAAACAGTTTTGACGAAAAAAATACATAACAAACCATTTGCGGTTCAAAACCTTAAGCAAGTAATGTAAGATCTCTAAGATATTTTCATGAAAAAGTAGTTAACTATTTATGGTCATATTATTAATTTTTGGTCCAGAGCTTATACTTGTCAAAGCACACCTCCCCTCCTGTAAATATCATTACAAAAAGAAGTGATTCCGTTAGAACTTGAAGTGAGGTTTTTACTCATGCCCTCCAAAAGAAAAAGTTCCGTGAAGCGGTACTCCTTCATACGAATTGCATGTGGGGCCAAATAAAAAAGGGAACGCAATTCCTGCATCCCGGCATCGATTAAGAGAGAAGCGGCAAACAGGCCAAATTAGATAACAATTTCACTGTCGATGGCTTTAATGTATGTCAGTGGAAAACAGTGGCGATACACAGCTAAATACATAGCTAGATAAAATAAAATCTCTAAGATTACTTCGAAGACAAAGATAAATAACAAACCCTTTATGGTTCGAAATACTAATTAGTTAATGTAAAGTCATCAAGATATTTTCAAAGAGAAAGATAAATATTAAACACTAATGATGTAACTTAATAATTAACATAAAATAATGTCTTAAGAAAAAATTTAAAGAAAAGATAATATAAAACTTAATTTTTGGGTTAAAAGACTTTATACTTGTCAAAGCACACCACCTCTCCTATAAGTGCAACAACAGAAAAAGGGGCAGCCGGGAGAGTAGAATAATCCCGTGGGAACGTGAAAAGAGTTTCACTCATACCATTCAAAAGGAAAAGTTTGTTGAAATGACACTCGGTCGTACGGACAGCATCAGGGACCAGATGGAAAAGTGGAATGCAATCCGTGCACCCCGGCGTCGGAAGGATCGACGCACAGGCCAAATTAAATAACAAATTCATTGTCAACGGCCTTAATGTAAATCAGCAGAAAACAGTGGCGATGCACAACCAGACGGACGTCCCAAATACCCATGGCCCAATTTCGATAAACAACAACCCTCTAACTAAGCAGCGACTTGAAAAGTAAAAGAAAAACTAGAAGGTAAAAAAAATTCAAGAAGAAGATAAGATGTTTGGAACTTTATAACAACCAGGTGGAAGAGACAAGGGGAAGGACTCAGATTGAGCAAAAGCCATAGAAGGACGATGGATCGCGACGCACTACACGACCAACCAAAGTGTATTCAGCAGCCTAGAATGGGCAAGCGCCACTTTTATATGATGGATGCTTGTCTCGGAACTAAGAGAGGTCCGCCAGAGCAAAATAGTAAGATTGAAAACGAAAATAAAGTGGTAAGAAAATAGTAGAGTTTTAGGATAAGCATCCTAGAGAATGTGTAAAGAGTACGTCCCTATTAAAACAGATTGGTCCAAAGGATCACCTGCAACACTAACGATAAGATAAACCCTATACCATCACGTAGATACTTAAAAACAATTAGGTTTCAAAAAAAACTCAGACAGATAATCTTGCTAGCGAGCGCATTCGCTGTGATAAGAAAATCAAATAAAAATAACGCATTCAACTTAAATATACTCGCACAATAATTTCAAATGCATAGATAACACAGCCATAATTGAACGATAGGTCAATCTTTTAAAACTCAAAACTATATACAACCTGACAAAGGGTACTGTTTATTTAAGTGTACGGTAGGAAAGATTATAAAATAACTTTACGTAAGAGGAAACGATATAAAAGATTGATAATTAAATATTTATGCGGGGAAGGTAATGTTAAAAGAAAAAATTTATGGAAATAAGAATGTAAAAGGAGAAATATATTTAGATGTCGGTATGAACACAACGTAAGTAAATACTACTCGTTAGGGGTAGACGAGAATGGTTTTAGGTCTTTAATGTGTCAATGTTCTTGAGGTTTGCCGTTTGAATCTTGTAGTTCATACATCTAGGGAGAAATTACGCGAGAAATGGTACAGAGTATGAATTTAGGAACTAGCTTAGCAGAAAACCTTGTAGTGGCATCAGATAGAACATGATTTTTCTTCAATACTTGTTCACTCAGTTCAAAGAAAATACCTCTTTTAGGCAGGTTGTAACAATTTTATTTTTGGTTAATAAATCCCTTCATCAAAGAGCGAGAATAATAAAACACCTTTATTAAATAATGTTAAAATACATTTAACAAGTAAAGTAATACGTTGAAACAGCATCTTGATTTGTTAGTCTATTTGTGGTTGGATATCGGTGTATTCTACAGCCATTCGCAGGCGCGTTTAGGTTTGACAACCTTCCCCTTGGATCCTCCGGTCGTCCGAGCGAGTTTGATAATCACTCGGCCATACGTGGAAGAAGAGACAAGATGTATGAAAGAACGATGGCCGGTAATCTGCGTATCAATTTTGATGAGTGAGGACACATTTTTGAATAGCGGTTGGTAAAGTATAAAAGTTATTATCTTATTTAATTTGGGATAATTTGTTTAGCGCGACGAGAGACATTACTACAATCAACTATGCACTTAGAAATTTGAAAACTTTAATCGATTTTAAGAAAACCACTTTATTTTACGTTCGTGAACAATGCAACTTAGAAAATAGGAAATTAAATCCCGGTTGTTGATACCACTGTGTTTTACGACGTGTATGGTGCAACTTTGAAGATGGAAAGTTGAGCCAATTTAAAGAGGATCGCTTTGTTATACAGCGTAAAGATGCTACTTTGGTAGAAGCTGTTTAGGATGAGCTGGATCCATAATATATGCAGTAAATTTCGCATGGTAGAACAAGTACCTCATCAAGGCTAGGAAAGCAGTTTTTGTGGTTCGTAGTAGATCTAAGTAATTCTTTTGTGTTTCACTTTAGAAACACGCTAATTTGTTCCAATGTGTAAAAGTACGAATATGATATTTGTTTCAACTATTGCTAAGCTGGAATTTCCAGTGTCAAAATTAAAATTCACTAATTTGATGTTGTAAGAAACAACACGTTGCTTCAGTATAAATTGTTAGTTACAACAACAGGTGTTATTGACGTCACTTATTTTTCTGTAGTATACTGCTGACAGATGTATCCTTGAAAGCAAATGCTTAGCACTGCGTTAGCACAACTAGTGTAAACAAGAATATTTTTGTGATCATTTTCGTTTGAAACTAAAACTTGTATTTTTAACTAAAAGAGGAAAACTTGTATAGTAACTTTTGTAATGTAATCGGCCTGAACAGATCTGAACGGGTTAGAGTATCTTTGTGTAATAAGTTTACACCTTGCTGTAAAATATTTGATTATGAATGAGGTTGATAAACCTTAATTTAAAATTCACAAAGTAATTCAATTATTTATTAAATTTTGTTGCATTGCATTTTATTTAAAAAAAAAAGAGATTCTTTTTAGTAAATTATTAGTTCAAGCTTAAAGTTTTTTATTTTGATCAAGTATGATCAAACCTAACTAATGGAAACTAATATCTTTAAGAGTAGAATTTTGATGCCAATTTTATATAGAAAATATCTTTTTAATATTTCTTTAGGTAGTTTGCGGGACACAAATAGTGTTCCACTTTTCTATTAATCTAATTATTACAATTTCTTGCAGGAACAGTGTCTTATTTTGTTAAGACAGGTTTTTGTCATCGAAGGCGATTTTTTTTCTTTGGGTTTCCACGTCCGCCCCTAGAAACATGCCACGCAATTATCATAAATAAGTCAGGACTTGGTGGCGCCTATTTGTTTTAGATTAAGTTTGACCTACAATCAGATTTCGACTTACCCCCCCATTTCTCATAGCTCTACCCAAGGAATAGATCCCTAGTTACGTCGGAAGACTTCGTTACACTGGCGCCCATTAGAAAAATACGCTTCACTGGCACACAGGTGGGGCTAGTGCTTCAAAAAATTTGTTTCAAGGTTGCAATGGTTTTTGCTTTTTTCATAAGCTTTAAATAAATTCTTTCTAACATCGGGAAAGATAGAAGGTAGTAGTTGTTGATCTTTGTGTCATAGTATTTTTTCATCAAATTCAATTACATTGGTATTGTCAGGAACATACCCATAATAACCACCATCAATTGGAGTATAACCACCAACAACTAAAGATGAGAACTGAGTGGCTTCATACTTCGTGTTATACATAGCTTGTGCAATTTTAAATACATTGTCGTTTCATTTAATATGGTTGGATCTCATGAAAATAGATAGCAGGTAATAATTACACGATCAACGCGTTCTATTGGATTTACTTGCGGATAATACCTCGCATTTAATCAAACTTTCTGAACTTTATAACCTTTTACGAAATTTTGAAATTCTTTTGAGATAAATTGTGTACCATTCTTTCAAGAATAATTCAACACCCGCCGAAAATAAGAAAAAAATTGTTGCTCTAAAGATTTCATAATCACCGAAAAAATAGCCTCTCTTTAAAGATAAACGAAGACAAATTTGGAAAACCAATCCATTACAACCAGTAGATATTGGTTACCTTCCTTAGATCGAGAAAAAGATCCTAATGAATCGAGAGAAATTAATTGAAAGGTATAAAATGCTATTTTAAACGCACCATTCAAACCATGTTCTCGTGAACTTTTCTGTGCGCCACAGATTTTACAGTTTCTAATACATCGGTAAACGGATTGCATTAAATTGGGCCCATAATAAAAATCAGATATTTTTGCTGTACTTTTTGTAACGCCTAAATGCACAGATATAGGATCATAATGGAACATTTTCAAAATTTCAGGTCTATTAGCGGTAGGTATTACTAATTTCTATTCAAGTATATTTGAAACGATCTTCTATAATACGAAGTGATGGGTAGTTTTCGAAATGTTCAGTAACTGTTTTTATAATATAAAATACCAAGTATCGGGAGTTAAATTAATAAGATTTAAGCAGCCACATCACGAGAAAGAGCGTCAGGTATAATTTTTAATTTTCCAGGTCTTTGACGAGCAATGAAATTGAACTGGGTGTTTCGTAAACTCCTTCTGGCTAAACGGCCAACAGGTTGTTTTAAATTGTTTAACCAGGTTAGAGCTGCACAAGTGGTAATTACTATAAATTGAGTTCCTTCGACATAACCCTTAAAATTTTCACTTAAAGATTACTCCGCAGAGTTCTAGTTCCGTGGCAGAATATTTTTGTTCAGTGGTAGTTAAAGTACGACGAGCATAACAAATAAGGTGTTCTATAACATCTTTTTCTTAAAATAAAATGGCTCTTAGGCCAGTAGATAAGGCATCATTTTGAATGTAAAATGATTCTTGGAAATTTGATGAAATTAGAATGGGGGCAGAATTACTTAAATGTTTTGTTTCTTCAAACTATTTGGGCATTAGAATTCCAATGAATAGATTATCCTTTCTTTTGATTCTTAATTAGAGCGGTAGTTGCAGCAAAGATAGTGCAAAGGTTGGGTAAAAAGATAATAAGAGATAATAAGGTATCATTTCAATTAAAAGTTTAAATTCAGTAACATGTTTAAGTGTATTAAAGTTAACGATGGCATTTACTCAGAATTAGCTTGTAATCCATTTTCTTCTACAATAAATCCTAGAAAGAAATTGCAAGCGGTTGTCATTTGACAAAGCTTGTCACTTTCGTTCAGATTTTGTTAGGGAGTCGAGTGAGTTTATCTACTAATAACCATGATCAAATGAGCCTGGTCTGGGAGAAGCAAAAAGTTATTTGTGTAAGATAATAATCGTTGGCATGGGGCACTTGCAGAGTGTTGTTAAAAGAGAGATATAAATGGATTTGGAGGCACTAGTTGTGCATTTTCACATTCACGGTGACTGATCCTGATAAAACTTCATTAAGCATGCATCTATCGTCTTGTAACTTTCAAGTAACAGGGAATTTCGAAGTAGCATGAAACTAGTGTGGGGCGTAAATAGGAGGTTAAGCTGATTCTTATTTCAAGAATTAAAATTCAACTGTAACGCTGCATCAAATCTGGTTTTGAGATTAGATGTTTGGTGTTCAATTAGAATGCTTGGGTTAAATTCTACAGACTGTTAGAATGAACTTCTTGGTGCATCGCTGATCTTGGTTGGTTCAATTTACAATATTTGGTAAGAATGTTCCACATTTTCCTTTGTTCTTCTGTATATTAAACTTTTATAAAGGTTTAAAAGTTTTGTATTAGTGATAAATTTTTATGTTAGTAAAATTCTATGTATCTGCCTCATTAAGATAGAATCTTTAATAACCATAACTTAAAATTTCTTATACTGTAAATTAAATGTTTAGTTGTAGACACATGCAAAGCCAACGCACATTTAGCGGAATTTTTTTGAGAATCACTTCTATGTTGAGTTAAACGACTATTTAATTATTGGTTCGTCTGCCTAATGTAACTATTATTACAGCTACATGTGATCTCTGTAAACGATGCTACCCTTTAATAATTTTGGAGTGCGATCCTTCAATTTCGTGAATAAACTCTGGATGGAATTGTTACATGTATAGACCTAAGCAGGCTATCGTCTATGAATTATAATTCCATCCAGAGTTTATTCACAAAATTATTGTACTACTCTACCCTCTGAAGATGCTCTTTGTGTAGGACGTCAAACCTCCAGCTTTCTGCTCAGCTTCCTCGGGGATATTCGCCACGGCTGCTCACTTGCTTTCTGACAATGCTACCCTACTTATTTAAAAAGAAAATTTGACTACCAAATTACATCATACTTTATTGCAACATCAAATCGCTACTCAAAAATTTTGCCTCTACATTCTTAGTTCATACTACGAATATTTAACAACCGTCATCAATATTAAAATAAAATAACTTCAAATTTATCTATTTACATCTATCATTAATAAAAAGTAACTGGGCTTATCCCTAAAGGTTATTTTAAAACCCCAGGTCTAAGACGAGCTCATAGTAAAAACCTTTCTGTACCTAAGTGCTAATTATTGCACTGAAACTTTACCAGAAACTCGTTTACTTTGTACAGAACTCAATATTACACACTCATTTTATAATACAAAATTGTACATGAATATATTTTCATATAATTCTTTTTCAAAGGTTAGAAAGTCAATTAGAATGTCCATTAAATTCAACAAAAATTCACCAAAAAAGGCACCAAATGTCATATGCCCCAAAAACCACAACCGTCAAAAAGTCTTATAAAATTCATTACTTGGACTGTAGCACAACCAGCTCTCTGTTTTGAAATCCTCTTTGATATAATCTTCCTTCGTGACTGCACGTACATGAATCAGTCCATGTTGACTCCCACCATCAGTAACAGCATTCCTCTACCCAGATCTCACAGCATTCAATGTACCGTACTTCCAAACTCTCGTACATCCGTTACTGGTTCGTCAAACATCCACTATTCTAACCCATTGCACACCAAGCGCATTCAACCATAAATAGTAAGAAGTCTACTTACGTTCAGCAAGCTTCGCTTTATATAACTTTATACAACTTACAACCGCTACATTACACTTGCGCCAACTTGTGCATAATTAATTAATTGTAATTAAAAATCTCAACTCACTTAGTCACATTTACTATCGTAGTTCAAAGCTTGGCTGAAGATCGAAAAAGAATGTAGAGCTTCTACTGCCTTGTTTTCGTTTATATAGACTCTAAATTGTCCCCAGAATCGTTTTATACGATACCCCTTACACGCCTTCTCGGTAACGTTTTTCAAACCGTCCACCGATTCCACAAACTCATTCACACCACAACCTCTAACCGTCGTTCAATTCTGCTAAACCGGCCATTATCTTTCAGTTATTCCCGGTAAACTTGGCAACCATCTTCCAACCGCCTCAAAAATCTTGGAATTTCTCTCGCAAACAAGAATTTTACTTGGAAACCCTCATTAAAAATCTCCAACGGCTGTCGACTTCATCGAAATCCTTCGGCAACTAACTCCCATCCAAGCATCCAAAACACGCCCCCTTCACAAGCGCACATCATATCACCTCACTCTAACTTGCATTCAAAATGTTTTGTTCTTTGTCTTCTACCCTTTCTCAATTTTCTACGTCTGTTATCCATTTCTTGTATCTTTATCTAACCCGTACGTTATTACTCTTTACTTTTATCCCCGCTGTTAACAAGTTCCATTCCACCCTACCAATCTACATTATCGTCTTTCTCGTTATTATACATACAGTCTAACAGTCCTGCTCTGTCCGTAGCCTTCTACCTTTCAGTCAATGTCTAGCTTATTTACCTTAAAAAATTTCTTTGTCTTACAGACGTTTCAAACCATACATCAACCTAAATTTCAAATACGTTTGGCGTTTTTGTCAATCATATCTGACAGTGTCAAGTTTTTGACTTATGTCAGGTTTTTTTTTTCTGAACGTGATGGTAAGAGGCTTTCGCGTTTTGTTGTTTACAGTGTTAATTCCCTATTGTTTTTCGTATATTGAAAATTCTATCTACTTCTATCCTTGAACAACTGCTTATCGTTAAATTACTTCTGTATGTTGTGGTATCAGTCGTTTCCGAAATTATCGAAAAAGTATACTCAAGTAAATTGTTTTATTTTTGTCTGATTTTCTTATCACAGTGAATGCACACAGAAGGAAGATGATTTGTTTAGATCACATTTGGAACCTAATTTTTTGTTAGTTATTAAAGTGTTAGTGTAGGTTCATTGTAATGTTAATGTTGCAAGTGGTCCCTCAAACCAATATGTTTTAATAGGAGCATTTTCTACTCACTACTCTTTCTCTAGGATGTTTATCCTAAGACTCTACTTTTTGTATCACTCTATCTCAGTTTGAACCTTATTTAATCGTTCATTGGGCCTCTCTTATTCCCGAGACAACCGTCCATCGCTTAAGAATGGTTCTCCCCCACTCCGGACTGCTGACTACATTTCGACTGATCGAATAGTACTTTGCCATCTACCGCTTTTTCATGTCTCATGCACAATGCAAGCCCTTCTTTTTCTCTCTTCTACCCGGTTGCTATGAAGCTCCAAACATCCCATTCCCCTCTTTTATCTTTTTCATTTTTTCTTTCCTTTCTAAATCTCTACATAGTTTAGAAGGATGTTACCTCATGGCATTTGGTAATGAGTGCGAGGATCTCCGTTTAGCTTTGTATCGCCACTGTCTTCCGTTAGACCTACGATAAAGTCGTCGATAATGCAATTTATTATCGATTTTGCCTGCGGGCCGATCCTCTCTAAATGGACGTAGAGGCGCAAAGTCTGCATCTACTTTTCCACCTGGTCCCTCGTGCTTTTCTTATGAAAGGGTACTACTTTTCTTTCTGGAGGGCATGAGAGAAATCCCTTTTCAGGATCGTACGGGATCGCTCTAGTTCTTGGGTGTCTTTTTATGTTAAAGGGACGCTGTACCTTGTCAAAAATAGCGCCTTCAAATCAAAATAACTGTTTTGTGTTACCTTCTACTTTGAAATTTTTTGAGATCTTATCTTATCGTATTAATAAGTTAAAACATTGAGGGTTAGTTATTTATCCTTGTCTATGAAAATATTTAAAAGGTTTTATTTTACGTAGTTAATATTTCGAACCACAAATGATTTGCTATTTATCTGTCATTGAAAATATCTTGAAAGTTTTACCTTTAGTTAATAAATACTTTTACGTTATAAATTGTTAATTATCTATCTTTTTCTTTGAAATTATCTTTAAGATGCGGCCTTATCTTACTGTTGCTGCAAAGCAAAAACTGTCCACGTACCTTTCTCTTTGAAGTTATTTTTGAGAATTTATTTAATCTATTTGATGTTTTGAGTCTTTGGTATTTATGTTTAAATATTGTATAAATGAGAAAAGCTAATCTGGCTTTTAGCTTTGTATTTTGGTAGGATAGGATTAAGAAATCCGTAAATCGTTTAAGCAGTAGTACTAGCTAATTTGCTAATGTAAAGTTTTTTATTGCTGAAACATATTTTGTCTTGGTAGTAGCTAGAGTTGTAATTTGTTTGATATAGTCGAATGTATTGCAGATTTTTAAGAAAATTTGTGTACATTAGTATGCAATGATAAAAATTAATGTTGTATTTAGTTTTAGAGTGAAATTAAATATCGGTTTTGAATATTCGAGTCTCATACCCGCTCCGATTTAATTTTGCATGGTGGGTGTGGTGGCAAACAAAGCCATTGCGCGTTCAGATCATGTAGCTTGATGATCGGTTGGCTACTCATTTCTGTTTGCTGGCATGGTAGGAATTGGTACAGTTTGAAAACCAGGTGACGCCTAAGGACCCTATTTAAAACATAACTTTTCTGTGTAGTATGAATTCTCGTAGACCATTTTCTTTTTAAAGTATTCAAGCTATTGTTACGCCGCATTAACTAGACAAGCTTTATTTTAATAACTAATTTTAGAAGATTTCCAATTCTCAATTGGCGATATATTTTCAATCGTAATTTAGCTAGTAGTAGTTCACAGCGCATTATAAATATGGTTTTTATGTTGTCGGCCTGCTCGGGACTTTTCTAAATATTTATTGTGTTTATTATTGTATTTTGTGGAATGTGCGTTTCCTCACGGTTCGGGGAATATGTGTGATTACTTAAACCTACGATGACGCGCGATATATATGCGAGGAATTTACGAATTTGGATAAACGAGCGCAATTAAAGCAGATTACTCGGGTTACCTTACCAAACGGACAAAATGACCAATCAGTATGAAATGCAGCAGACATTCTGGTAGTTGAAGCCACAAACAATTATCATCATGCATTTCTAAGGATCTAACGTTCTGGTCAAAAATTTTACATTGCAGCTGTTTAAGTATTAAACGTCCTTACTCACTTACAAAACAAAAAGGTCGACTATCCAAAAGACTCATCGCGGCATAAATCCTCTAATCAATATTTCAATCATATAGAGAAAAAATTGAAAGCTTGTAGCTGCATTCTAAAACAAATAATCTAGTATACTGTCATTGTTGCCAAATTTTTGTAAATCATCATGATATCTATTTGGCTCAATGATGATTTAAAAATTTTAAAAGGTTTTATTTTGAAAACTGATAGTGTTTTGCTAGAGCTTCAATCTGCTTCAAACCGCAAAACTGTCGCACTTCGGGTTTACGATATATTAGCCGTTAAATTTTTGAACATTTTTCTTTTGTGCAACTTTTCCAACTTTTTTGTTTTAAAAACTCTAAAAGGATTTATTGTGAAAACTTATAGTGTTTTGCTAGAGCTTCAGTTTACTTTAAACGGCGTTTACGAGATATTAGCCGTTAAATTTTTGAACATTTTTCTCTTGTGCAACGCTTCCAACTTTTTGATTTAAAAATTCTAAAAGGGTTTATTGTGAAAACTGATTGTGTCTTGCTAGAGCTTCAATTTGCTTCAAACCGCAAGACTGTTGCGTTTTGGGTTTACGGATATTAGCCGTTAAATTTTTGAACATTTTTGTCTTGTGCAACTTTTCCAACTTTTTTTATTTAAAAATTCTAAAAGGTTTTATTGATAAAACTGATAGTGTTTTGCTAGAGCTTCAATTTACTTTAAACCGCAAGACTGTCGCACTTCGCGTTTACGAGATATTAGCCGTTAAATTTTTTAACATTTTTCTCTTGTGCAACGCTTCCAACTATTTTGATTTAAAAATTCTAAAAAGGTTTATTGTGAAAACTGATAGTGTTTTGCTAGAGCTTCAATTTGCTTCAAACCGCAAGACTGTTGCGCTTTGGGTTTACGGATATTAGCCGTTAAATTTTTGAACATTTTTGTCTTGTGCAACTTTTCCAACTTTTTTGATTTAAAAATTCTAAAAAAATTTATTATGAAAACTGATAGTGTTTTGCTAGAACTTTAATTTGCTTCAAACCGCAAGACTGACGCGCTTCGGATTTATGAGATATTAGCAGTTAAATTTGTAAACATTTTTGTATTATGCAACTTTTCCAACTTTTTGTTTTAAAAAATTCTAAAAGGTTTTATTTTGAAAACTGATAGTGATTTAGTAGAACTTTAATCTGCTTCAAACAGCAAGACTGTTGCACTTCGGGTTTACGAGGTATTAGCCGTTAAATTTTTGAACATTTTTGTCTTTGCAACTTTTCCAACCTTTTTGATTTAAAACTTCTAAAAGATTTTATTGTGAAAACTGATAGTGTTTTGCTAGGGCTTCAATTTGTTTCAAACCATAAAACTGTCGCGCTTCGGGTTTACGAAATTTTAGCCCTTAAATTTTTGAACATTTTTGTCTTGTGCAACTTTTCCAACTTTTTGTTTTAAAACTCTAAAAGGTTTTATTGTAAAAACTGATAGTGATTTAGTAAAGCTTTAATCTGCTTTAAACCGCAAAACTGTCGCACTTCGGGTTTACGACATATTAGCCGTTAAATTTTTGAACATTTTTGTCTTGCGCAACTTTTCAACTTTTTTATTTTAAAACTCTAAAAGGTTTTATTTTGAAAACTGATAGTGATTTAGTAGAGCTTTATTCTGCTTTAAACCGCAAAACTGTCGCACTTCGGGTTTACGACATATTAGCCGTTAAATTTTTGAACATTTTTGTCTTGTGCAACTTTTCAACTTTTTTATTTTAAAAATTCTAAAAGATTTTATTGTGAAAACTCGTAGTGTTTTGGTAGAACTACAATCTGTTTCAAACCGCAAGACTGTCGCACTTCGGGTTTACGGATAATAGCCGTTGAATTTTTGAACATTTATGTCTTGTGTAACTTTTCCAACTTTTTTGTTTTAAAAATTGTAAAAGGTTTTATTGTGAAAACTTATAGTGTTTTGCTAGGGCTTCAATCTGCTTTAAACTGCAAGACTGTCGCACTTCGGGTTTACGGATATTAGCCCTTAAATTTTTGAACATTTTTGTCTTGTGCACTTTTCCAACTTTTTTGATTCAAAAATTGTAAAAGGTTTTATTGTGAAACTGATAGTGTTTTGCTAGAGTTTCAATTTTCTTTAAACCGCAAGACAGACGCACTTCGAGTTGATGACAGCCTCTATGTGAATATTTAAATATTCACAAAGTAGGTAAATTTTGCGAGAGTGTTATTAAATTGCAAAATTTTTTTATTAGATTAAACACAAATCAAATAATTTATTTTAATTTTTAAACCCCACTAGAAGGGGAAAAAGTACGTAGAAATAATTCATGAATGTGACTCACCTACGTGCCAATCAAGAAATAATATGTATATGCTTCATTTACCTGGACGAAAGAATTCAAAACAAGTAATCAATTCGATTAGCAAACAATATTAAATATAAAGTATTAGATCTAACTAGAAATATTAAATATTTTTTAATGGTTTTAGATTGGACACCAAATTGTAGTCACTAAGCACAAATTTTGCTTTGTGCAGAATATGTTAATATGAATGTCACAAAAATTAATGTAGAGGAAGGAACGTTTTTATATCTTTTATCCTTATAGAAACAGGTATAACTTTAACAAACTTCTTTTGTTAGTATTTAAACATCAATAATTTGGGAGGTCTGGGGTATGGTAATGAAGCAAATAAATTTGAATTCGAAAGTTTTCTTTATTTCATGTAGCAACCGTAGCATAAATCTAGTTGTAAACGATACGGCAAAGTGAAGTACTATTTAAGAAACTGAATATTTGGAATTTCTGAAGTCTCTTTCTTCATACTCGTAACACATTACCACACAAAAACCTTTATTTAATGTAATCAGTATCTACAGATGGCATTTTGTGATAATTTAATATTTAATCACCCCGCCATAGCCTAGTATTAGATTCCTTACTGTTATTTTCAGTAACGTGCAAAGAATTTGAAAATTGCTCCTATAATTTAATTACTAGAGGCTCAATAGCGTGGGCAGAAATGAAACTGGAAATTTACTGCAGTTGAAAGGTGCTATTCGTATTCAACAGCAGTATAACTGAAAGGGGATTTGGCACTCTAATATATACTGTTCTTGTGATATTTTAGTAGAAGAATACTTCAAACAATGCGGATGCGGAAAATAACTACATAAGGGTTTGCTTTTGGTGGAAGAGATGTCTTGGTTTATTTATGTGTAGTGTTGTCAAATGTAGCAAGTAAATATTTCATTACGAACAAAAAGCATTAACGGTTTGATCTGATGCCAGTGACATATTTAGCATGCTGAAGGAAATCTAGTATTTTGTAGAAAGAATTTAGTAAGCCACGTCAATGCTGGATTGCAATTCGGGTTACAGAAATAATAGAGATATAGGTGTTACGTCGTCATCGAACAATTCGGTATTTTGTGACAATAAATACTTTGTGCGTGCATCCTACAGTTTAAGTGAAACATTTTATATACCGGCAATAACAGTGCATAAAGTGACAGTCGTACTCGAGCCTTTAGAGAAGCAAGTCGCCTTCGAACCCTTGAAAGGGACGGTCGTATTAGAGCTTTCAAAGCGAGACCGACACCCGGTCGAGCGTGTTACTGGTTCTCCGTAAAAGCTTTTGTGCGTGAAAGTGTCTATTGCCCCAGCGGCGCAGGACAAAGCTTTGTGCGTGAAAGTGTCTATTGCCCCCAGCGGCGCAAGACTTAAGGTATTTATACCCTTCCTTAATTAGTTGGTAGTTGTCTTTTTTTGTTATCACATAACCGCTCCACCATTATCGTTATTGCTATAAAAGCAATTGGTCCTTCATTGTAATTTGCATATTTATATTTTTATCACACATTTATATCAACCTCCTTAACCCCAATCAATCATTGGCCCTATAAGTCGATCCGGATTCATTAGTCCTGTGGTTACACATGTCCTAAATTAAATATTATTGTGCATTTCAGCGAGTTTTAATTAATTAATATTTCAGTTTTAAATTTGTGCTTAAAGCCCATATTTAGCGGGTTAAAATGTGTAAACATTATTTATACTGTCTTTAGATTAAATTAAGCGATTTCGCCGTAATTGAAACCAGCAAGCGTTTTAATTACAAAGAAATTCATAATATAAAATTTGTCAGTTTTCAGTTTTAAATTCATTTTAGCGGCATAAAACAGAAAGCAACCTGAAAACTATAAATCGCTTTATACTTCTTAAACAAGAAAGGTAAAGGGATTTGCTTTGTATTTAAAAGCTATTGCACGTTTTGTATTACAATATTGAAAATATCTGCAGAGGAATAAGGTTGTAAAGTTGCATCTTTCGGCAAATATGTTAAGCCACATGTTTTAAACGTTTCTGTGAGCTTTTGATGGTAAGCCGCTCGGGTTGTTAAGCGGTACATCTTATATTCACGCTTTTGTTTGACGAACCGTTAGTCATAAAACGTGATTTATTGGTTATACCCTATTTTACATTTTTCGTGCTTTGAACAACTCATAATATTTTAATATTTCTCAGTGCACATTTAGCTTTACCGTTTTACAACAGTTTATTGTAGTCCTTTCAGAATCTTTGAGAATGGCTCCAAAGAAAGCACATGTGGTAGAACTCCAATTACTGAAAACACGGATTTTAGAAATATTTGAGCTTTGTAATTCTATACAAAGTGACCCAAGTTTAAAGGCATTGTTCCTTATTCAAACAAGGGAATACATGACCTTTATGCAAATTTCAATACAATTTTAGTCGCTGTCTTGGCCTCATGTGACGAGGTAGACTCATTAACTTACAACGCTGTACGGAAGGAAGTAGATTCCGCTTATTTTTCATACTGCTGCATCTCGATACGATGCAAGAAATGAAAGCACCACAAATCATCGAAAATGCTCCAAGCAGCACGGTATCAAAATTGTTACCGTTAAAGCTCCAAATTTTTAATAATGAGGTAACTGAATTTTCATCTTTCATCGATTTATTTGACAGCCTGGTCTATAATAACGCGTCGCTGTCCAATATCGAAAAATTAAATTATCTTATCAGTTGTTGTACCGGGGAGTCTTTAAGAATCGTTAAATCTGTACCCATTTCGGGGATAATTTTATTATTTCCTATAACGCCTTGCGTGAGAGATTTAGCAATCCGCGTTTATTGGCAACTTTGCATTGGAAAGCAATGAAAGACTTTCTACCTTTAAAATCAGAAGACCCTAAGAAACTTAGGGCACTTATTGATTGTTTTCGGAGAACCTTGCTGTTCTAACTAACTTAAAGTTTCCCACTGAACATTGGAACTTTATTCTGGTCGATTTGCTTTTAGAAAAACTTGATCCGTTCACTAGAAAACGCTTCGAACTCCAATCGGATCCGAAGCAAATACCTAATTTCGAGGATTTGAGATATTTTTTAACCCAACAATGTGCAGCGTTGGAAACCTTTTCTTCAACCGCACCTGTTTCTTATTCGACGACTGTCCATACATCGCACACATCGGTGCCTAAGAAATCCTCAGCGTTTCAATTTAAACCAAAGGTTTCTTCTAACGTAGTTTCACTGGACACACCAAGTAGCTCCAGTGACTCAAATAATTCATTTTCGCACCATTGTCCTTCCTGCAAGGGCAATCACTTAATTTATAGATGTCAATCGTTTCTAAAGAAAACTCCGACAGAACGTTTCGACATTGTCAAACGCTTACGCCTTTGTTTAAATTGCTTACGAACAGACCATGCGTCCATGCAATGCAAATCTTATAATTCCTGTCGAACTTGCGCCAAGCCGCATCATACCTTGCTACATTTTGAATCGCAACCTGCTTCTAGCCGTTCAGCTGAACCGACCGCTACACACATGCATAAAAATGCCAATAGGACGCAGTCAGCCTCTCCTATTCCGGCAAATGTTTTGTCTTCACAGACGAATTCAAATCTTGGGGTTACTGTCTTACTCTCCACTGCTGTTGTGGAAGTTCAAGATCGTTCTGGTAGATACAAACCGATCAGGGTACTCTTAGATCCTGGTTCCCAAGCTAGCTTTATTCGAGACGATTGCGTGAGCAAACTTTGGCTTCCACGCATACGTTCTCAAGTTCCGATTTATGGACTTGGGCAGACAACTTCAGCAGTCAATAGAGGTGCCGTCAGCTGCACTATTCGCTCTATGTTAGACTCTGAAAAATCTCTAGAAGTCACAACTTTTGTGCTTTCGTCAATATCTGGCAAATTACCTGGCGTTGAAGTTCCTAATAATTGGGAACACTTATGCGGCCTGCACTTTGCAGACCCGACCTGGAACTCTCCAGGAACTATTGACATGCTCCTTGGAGCAGATGTTTATCCGTTCATCATCAATGGCGGTGTTATACATGGCAAATTTCTTCAGCCTGCCGCCATAAATACAATTTTGGTTGGACTATTATTGGTCCCACAAAAGCTTGCAGTCTGATACTGTCCAAGCATTTTTACTTCTGTAGAAGATCCTATCGACCAGACCCTAAGGCGGTTTTGGGAGATAGAAGAATTACCATCAAGCCTTATACTTCTCCAGAAGAAGAAAAGGCAGATTTGATTTTGAAAACACGTTTTCTCGTGACCCTAGCGGTCGTTTTATTGTTGCGTTACCGTTCAACGATACTTTGCCCGTTTTGATAATTGCTTTGAGATGGCTAAAAAGACTATTTTCGTTGGAGCGCAAATTACATGCTCAACCGGAGCTACGCGCCCAATACAACAATTTCATGCAGGACTATCTTGATGCGGGTCATATGGCATTACTCGATTCTCCGCCCGTTGGGAACGATAATTACTTTTACCCCATCACCCTGTGTTTAAAGAAGAAGGTCATACTTCTAAAATTCGTGTGGGTTTTGACGCCTCTGCAAAGGCTAAAACAACGTGTCACTTAATGACACTCAATTGGCTGGACCTAGTCTCCAAAACGACATTTCGTCAATCTTACTGAAATTTCGTACTCATCGTTTCGTTTTACTTGTGATGTTCGCCAAATGTATCGACAAATTTTGGTTACCGAAGAACATCGAAAGTTTCAATTAATTGTTTGGCGGTTCTCCGCAGAAGAACCCATCCAGACATATCAGCTTAATACAGTGACCTACGGTATTAAGTCATCGCCTTATCTAGCATTAAAACTCTTCAGCAATTAGCCATTGACGAAGGCAAAGGTTTCCGTTAGCCGCTGACGCTATACGGTCAAATCTATATATTGATGATTTCGTCGCCGGTGGAGATTCTATACAATCGGCCCGCGAAATTAAAGATCAACTTATTCGACTTTTACATTTGGCTGGTTTTGAACTTCGAAAATGGAGTTCTAATTCAGTTTCTATTTTGGAAGGCATTCCGTCAGATTTTTGCCAATATACTTCTCTCGATTTCGATTCGGACGAATCAATAAAAATATTAGGTCTTCAATGGTCACCTACAGAAGATATTTTCTCGTTTCGGGTTAAACCATTAAACCAAATATGTACAAAGCGCAACATACTTTCACAAGTTGCCAGAATATATGATCCATTAGGATTTTTAGCCCCACTAACACTTTTGCAAAACGCCTAATCCAGCATCTGTGGATGTTAGTTTTAAATTGGGATGACATCCCACCAGCAGACATTTCGTCTCAATGGCAGCAGTATCAAGAAGAGTTGCCGTTATTATCGTCATTAAAGTTACCACGTTGTTTACCCCCTTCGGATCCTTTTACTTGGCATTTGCATGGGTTTTGCGATGCTAGCGAGGTAGGGTATGCAGCGGTAGTGTATTTTCAGTTCATAAATCAAACTACCGGAGAAATAACTGTACAAT
Source organism: Platerodrilus igneus (assembly GCA_036346225.1). Lineage (NCBI taxonomy): Eukaryota > Metazoa > Arthropoda > Insecta > Coleoptera > Lycidae > Platerodrilus > Platerodrilus igneus. The sequence goes on from JARFIW010000791.1 coordinate 15,108,390, forward strand.
TTGTAACCGCTAAAACAAAAGTAGCTCCAATTAAGCGCATTTCAATTCCACGTTTGGAATTATGTGCCGCCGTTTTATTAACCGATTTACTTTCTTTTACCATTCGTTCTTATCAAGGCTTGATTGACATTTCCGATGTTTCAGCGTGGAGTGATTCTACGGTCGCTCTCACTTGGATACGTTCTCCACCTTTTCGTTGGAAAACTTTTGTGGCAAACCGTGTTAGCCACATTCAAGAAATCATTGCACCTAGCCGATGGTTTTATATTAAATCTTCGCATAATCCGGCTGATCCTGCATCTCGGGGATTAATGCCAAGCGCGGTTATTTCATGTTCGCTATGGTGGGCGGGGCCTGAATGGCTTCACTACCCTAGTGACTCGTGGCCGCCTCAACCAACATTGTCAACCTCAATTGCTGAGGTAACTACGGAAAAGAAGATCCTAACATTTGTCGCTCAAACAGATCCAAACGTCATTGACATTTTACTAAGTCGCTTTTCATCGTTATATAAAATCCAAGGCATCGTGGCTTACATTTATAGATTTTCTAAACCCATGGCTCAACGTCATACGGGTCCCTTAACAGACATTGAACTACACAATGCTCTCATGATTATCGTTCGGCATGTACAAAATGTTACATTTTTAAAGGAAATAGCTTCGATTAAGGCAAACCGTAAATTACCTAAAAGCTTGCGAAAACTTTCGCCATTTGTTGATCCACAAAACATCTTAAGAGTAGGTGGGCGCTTGACACATTCTTCGCTTTCCTATTCCGAAAAGTTTCCGGCGTTATTGCCTCAGCGGCACCAATTAACCGAACTTATCATTCTGTCAACTCATGAAAGGTATTGCCATCCCGGTGTTAATACCACAGCGTATCTTATCCAACAGAATTTCTGGATCCTTTCTATTAAACATTCAATCAGAAATTATTTATCATCCTGTCATAGATGTTTTCGTACCAAACCGGTCCTGGTAACTCCTCCTATGGGAGACCTACCGGCAGCACGTATTACCCAAATCAAACCGTTCAGTATTGTTGGTGTTGATTTTGCTGGCCCTCTTTTAATAAAGGCTAACCGCCTGCGAGGCTCTAAAACTCTTAAGGCCTATATTTGTATTTTTGTTTGTTTTGCCACTAAGGCAGCACATATTGAACTTGTTTCGGATTTGTCGGCAGACGCGTTTCTTGCCGCTTTGCGACGATTTATAGCACGTCGAGGACGCTGTTCTCAAATATTTAGCGATTGCGGTACTAATTTTGTAGGTGCCTATCGTCAGCTTACGAGTTATCTGCATAGTGCAGTAACCTCAGAAAGGATAAAGTGGTCGTTTAATCCACCTAGCGCCCCTCACTTCGGTGGCTTGTGGGAAAGCGGTGTTAAGTCGGTAAAGACACACCTATCTCGCGTAATCGGCGAACAAAACTTACCTTTGAGGAACTGTACACAGTTCTTACACAAATTGAATCTGTGCTAAATTCAAGGCCACTCTGCGCTTTGAGTTCGGATCCAAATGACTTGCGTTGCCTAACACCAGGTCATTTCCTAACTATGGAGCCTCTTTCTGCACCACCAGATGAGGACCATTTAACCAACGTTGTACCATTAAAAGCAGGTGGAAACTCCTGCAAAAACTCCACCAAGATTTTTGGGCTCGCTGGAGCCATGAGTACTACATACTCTGAACCAGAAGGTTAAATGGCACTCTAAGGTAGGTGTCCGACAAGTGGAAAAGGACACTATTGTCCTCGTCAAGGACGACCAGCTTTCTCCACTTCAATGGAAGTTTGGTCGTATTATTAATACTTTTCCCGGTGCGGACGGTATTATACGTGTCGCTGAAGTCAAAACGGCACATGGCACACTAAAACGACCTTTGGTCAAACTAGCGCCGCTACCGGTATTTTAATTTTATTTTTATGTTTAGATGTATATACACATTTTTACATGTATAGTAGTATATTATTTTTACATATTTGCTTATTTACATATATATTTTATTCTTTGCATAGTTGGTAATATCGCTCGCTGTAGTGCACCACCCTATCTTTCGTTACCTCCTTTCCTAGCAAGGTCAAATCCCATGTGATTTCCTTCACCCAACCTACTTCCCTCCTTTTCAAAATTCTATGAATTTGGTGGGCGGTATGTTACGTCGTCATCGAACAATTCGGTATTTTGTGACAATAAATACTTTGTGCGTGCATCCTACAGTTTGAGTGAAACATTTTATATACCGGCAATAACAGTGCATAAAGTGACAGTCGTACTCGAGCCTTTAGAGAAGCAAGTCGCCTTCGAACCCTTGAAAGGGACGGTCGTATTAGAGCTTTCAAAGCGAGACCGACACCCGGTCGAGCGTGTTACTGGTTCTCCGTAAAAGCTTTTGTGCGTGAAAGTGTCTATTGCCCCAGCGGCGCAGGACAAAGCTTTGTGCGTGAAAGTGTCTATTGCCCCAGCGGCGCAAGACTTAAGGTATTTATACCCTTCCTTAATTAGTTGGTAGTTGTCTTTTTTTGTTATCACATAACCGCTCCACCATTATCGTTATTGCTATAAAAGCAATTGGTCCTTCATTGTAATTTGCATATTTATATTTTTATCACACATTTATATCAACCTCCTTAACCCCAATCAATCAATAGGTGTTAGTATTCACGCATTAAAATCAAAAGTCAGTGCTTTGAATAGGAAGCTCCTTGGAGGAAGTTTTAGACAATGACCGTAGTTATATCACATCATCCCTGAGCTTTGATTTAACAATGATAAATGACTATATTCCTGCACGGTTCAAATTAAATACCCTCTTCAGCAAAAAAGAAAACAAAATTCGTTTTTCCACCTCTAGGTGGCCATTATCAGTAGGAAAATTATTTAAAACGATTGAAGTTCGTTCACAAACGATGGGAACTAATAAATTAAATTCCTAGTTCGAGCTCATAAACGTCGAGGTTAACTAAATTATTAAGACATAACTCTACACACAAAAAGCAAGAAATACTAACGAAATGGTATACAAGAACTACATGACCTGCAAGATAAATTAACTATTGTTCACAACATACTCTATAAAAGTAGGAGGTTGCAAAAATCTAGCCGATAGGACTATCCGAAATATAAAGCAACTTAAGACTTTACATGGGAATACACTTGTCTTGCTAAAAGAATCTGATGAGGGTTAAATTAAATATTGGAAGATTTTATTTTTCCCTTCTTTGAAAGGTTTCTTCTCAGAGTTTCGCTTAATGACTCTTTTACGTTGTACATAATAAAATACTTCCAATACCATAAATTATCACACAAAAATATTAAAAATAACCAAACTTAAATATTCCATCAGAAACTTTCCCCTTTTTGCCCTTTTAGTTAATATACAATTATACACCCAATCCACAAAGTCATTTATTACATATTTACACTCGTACAACAATAAAGCACAGTTATCTTACACAAAAAGCCTGTTACCTGGAACTGCTGCATGCACGAACAACTCTAGCTTGAATTGCTTCATCCAACTTCTGCTGTAACCAAATTTACTACGAAGTCCTCTAACGACCATCGCATGTGTACTAATGTTTTCGTAGTATTTTTAAAAATCGATACTCAAAACAACCTTGGCATTTACCCCAAGTCGACGACAACTCTAACATCTAAGTTACGCCTCTAACAAACACGTGTTATCTCCATCTCATTCTTACCTACACACTCAAATCACCTTTCTCTGTTACCTAGTTTTCAATATTCGTTGTATAACGGACGACTGTTCTCCGTACTATTCTGCTTATACTCAAGTTTTACGTCCTTCTTAGAAGTGATAAATTTATTCCTCGCTCCACTAATTGACGTCGGTATCTAAACTGACTGAAATCTCCGTTGCTTGTTCAAGTCTTATATTCCCTATTTAATAATACAAGAAAAAATAAAACGGTTTGAAACGGAGCTAAAAGCTTTTAGAAATATTCCTACCAACTTGTCTGTAATTTAATAAAAAGGTTAAATCTGTGTTTAAAAATGCGAATTTTAAAAGCCGTATTATACACGGGATGTTTCTTGTATCTCATCCGCTATATTTTCTGAGTAATTATTTGAAAGACTATGAAAACTAAATTTTACTTTCCTGAAATTTACTACAAAATTGTTACAATCTATTTACTTTAAAAGAGTTATTTGATGCCGCCAAATATCACAGTATATATATATATATATATATATATATATATATATATATATTAATAGATAAGTAAGTTTAATGAGTCTTAAATTAATACAAAGTAAAAAAGAATTAGTGGCAAGTGACTCAAATTCAGCTACGAGCGCACTCTGTCGACGCGTTTCGCCCTAATTGGGGCTTATCAGCACAGAAGTAGCAAACTTGTATTTTTTTTTACAGACACATTATGGGAAGTACGGCATCACCTTGCTCACAATTTGTGTCTTCGTATCGTTACACTTGACATCGCAGGTTTTAACAACAGTCGTCGCGGAGGAGATCCGGCTCAACTGCTTTTTGCATACCCAAAAGTTATAATTTAAAAGATAAGTAAGTGTAATGAATATTAAATTAATACAAAGTAAAAAAGAATTAATGGCAAATGACTCAAATTCATCCATGAGGACATCCCGTCAACGCGTTTTGTCCTAATTGGGGCTCATCAGAACAGGAGTAGCAAAGTTGTAATATTTAATACAGACACATTATGATAAGTACACCATAACGTAGCTCACAATTTGCGTTTTCGTATCGTTACACCTGACATCTCAGGTTTTAGCTACGGTCGCCACGGAGTAGATCTGTCTCAACTGCTTTTTTCATAGCCAATGGTTATAATTTAAAAGATAAGTAAGTTTAATGAGTCTTAAATTAATACAAAGTAATAAAGAATTAATGGCAAGTGCTTCAAATTCAGCCACGAGGGCATCCTGTCGACACGTTTCGCACTAATTGGAGCTCCTCAGAACAGGAGTAGCAAAGTTGTAATATTTAATACAGACACATTATGGGAAGTGCAGCATCATCCAGCTCACAATTTCTGTCTTCGTATCGCTACACCTGACATCGCAGGTTTTAGCAACAGTCGTCACGGAGGAGTTCCGGCTCAACTGCCTTTTTTTATAGTCAAAAGTTATAATTTAAAAGATAAGTAAGTTTAATGAGTCTTAAATTAATACAAAGTAAAAAAGAATTAATGGCAAGTGACTCAATTCAGCCACGAAGACATCCTGCCGATGTAGTTCCCATAATGTGTCTGTATTAAATATTACAACTTTGCTACTCCTGTCCTGATTAGGGCGAAACGCGTCGACAGGATGTCTTCGTGACTGAATTTGAGTCACTTGCCATTAATTCGTTTTTATTTGTATTAATTTAAGACTCATTAAACTAACTTATCTTTTAAATTATAACTTTTGGGTATGCAAATAGGTAATTGAGCCGAATCTCCTTCGCGACGACTGTTGCTACAACCTGCGTTGTCAGGTGTAACGATACGAAGACACAAATTATAAGCTAGGTGATGCTGTATTTTCCATAATGTGTCTGTATTAAATATTACAGCTTTGCTGCTCATCTCCTGATGAGCCCCAATATGAGCGAAACTCGTCAGCAGGATGCCCTCGTGGCTGAATTTGAGTCACTTGCCATTAATTCTTTTTCACTTTGTGTGTATATATATATTATATATATATATATATTTATATATATATATATATATGTATATGTATATATATACTCAAATTTAGACCAGGGTAGAAAATTAATTAACGACATCAAATAATTTTAATCACCCTATATAAAGAAACAAATAGAAATTACGTGCGAAATTTATAGTAATTAATTCAATTTTTAAGTAACGGGTATTAAACAAAGTGTACAAATAATAATTAATATTTAATTAGTATTCGCTAAAAATTAAAGGGTAGAAGTCAATGCCATTCATTATTATTTTAATTGGAGTTAATTGAACCATTAGTAATACATAATATGCATAAAAGCTTTTAAAAACCCAATAATACCAAATATGAGACGCGTTGCTAGCATACAAATCTATCAAGAAAGTTAAAATACGTGGAATATCCAAATCGTAGAAGTATTATGATTGAACACCTGCGTATTTTAAATGTCACGTTCTGTTTAATTTGTTTGGAATAGATAAACATGCAGATTCTACGTATATTGGAAACGGTCGGATAAACCGTAGCTTATATTAACGAGACAGGCTAGTTGAGGGGTTATTTAACTCAAGTAAGTCACGTCGCGGGCCCACGTGGATTCAAATAACCCATAATAAAGAATATCGATTTGTACCACTCAGATCAGGTTAGGAAGAGACGAATAAAACAGGTAAAACAGAAACACAGATAATAAAAGGCCGGATTTGAGCAACGTCACGAGGTTTACGATTGGTGCAAATAAGATGCAGATATGAGAGGTGTAAACGTAACGATTTCTGTATAAAATTAATTAGTTGTTCGCAGACGCGTTGCGTGTCGTGTGAAAAGTTTTTAGATTTTCAACTGGCGCGTGTGCAAATTTTTAGAATCGCTGTGCCGGACTGTCGAAAAGGGAACATAGAATGCGAAATTCTGAAAACTGTCCGTTGCGGAACAAATCCGACGTGCAAGCGCGCTATTATATAAACCCGTGTTTATAGGAGTTTGGCTCTCTTAGATTTTCGATTTATTCAATACTTTAAACAGTTTGGCTCTTAGATTTTTGATTTAAAACAGTTTGCTCTTTATTCTTTGCTGTTATATCATACTTCAAGCAGAATACGTGCTACGATACAAGTTAGTATGCAGGTGAAGGCAGAATTAAATAAAATGTTGGAAGATGGCATAATAGAGGTCTCAAACACTCATTTCATAAATCCGTTGGTGGTAGTTAAGAAAAAGGATGACAGTATTCGTTTATGTTTAGATGCACGAAAAATTAATCAACGGACCAAACCGCAATTCCATTGTCCACCATCCATGGAAACACTTTTGACGAGGTTAAGTGGCAAGTTCGTTTTTAGTAAATTAGATTTAAGGAATTCATTCTGGCTGATTCCATTACACAAGGATTCTAGAAGGTACACAGGATTTTCCGTAGAGGGAAAAATCTATAATTTTAAGGTAGTACCGTATGGTTTGTCAACGTCAAGTGCAGCATTAATTAAGGCAATGCAAGCAATTTTAGGAGCATATGAGCAATTCTGCATACACTATGTGGATGATATTTTAATTTTTAGTGAAACTGAGGAACAACATTACTCTCATTTAGAACGAATATTATTAGAGCTTAAATTAGCAGGATTGAGGCTGAATATAGAAAAATGTGAATTTTTTTCAAAAACTGTTAAATTTCTGGGGTATGTGGTGAACACCCAAGGTATGTGTATCGATAAAGAATGATTGTCCGAGCTTTTGACATATCCGAGACCTAATAACATTAGGAAATTAAGAGCTTTTTGGGAGTCCTTAACTTTTATAAGAAGTTTGTACCGGGATTTGCTGAAAAAGCGAGTCCATTGTTTAAACTTCTGAAGAAGGGAGTAAGATGGAGTTGGACGGAGAGTCAAGAGGCAGCATATTTAACACTGTTGGAACAGTTTCATGACCAACTAATTTTGAGGCATCCCAGATTTGAAGTAGGTTTTGTACTGAGGACGGATGCATCGGATAGTGCTTTAGCAGCAGAGTTGTACCAAGTACAAGAGGGGGAAGAGGTGCCCATATCTTTTGTTTCACGCAAACTGAAGCCGCATGAAGTAAATTACACAATTAGTGAAAAGGAGATGGCTGCAGTGGTGTTTGGTGTTACAAAGTTAAAATTTGTTTTGATCGGAAGACATTTTGTAATCGAAGCGGATCATTCGGCGTTGTGTGCGTTGATGAATACAAGATTTTCGAATAATCGAGTATATCGATGGGGGTTGTTACTACAGGAGTTTGACTTTGAGAATAAATATATCAAGGGAGAAAACAATTTTATAGCAGACGCGTTTAGTAGAAACCGAGACGAGGATAACAAAAGACCGTGTGACATCATGATTGCTAGGAACAGTCTACTACAAAACGATTCAGTATATGGAGAAGAGGAGATCTTGAGGAACCAGAGGCAGAGTGAGGAGCTGCAGACTATTAGAACAAAGTTAGAAAACGAACCGGGATTCAAAAACTTCCATATGATAAATGGATTTTTGTGTAAAAAAATTCAAGACTTGGAAGTGTATGTAGTAGATAGGGTACAAGCAAAATTAATTATCAAAGATCTGCATTTAAGATATGGTCACATAGGGATCCGAAAGACTTGGTTAATTTTTAGGGAAACGTTTTTTTCAACTAAAGACTTAGGGTTGGTAAAGTCAGTCATCAACACTTGTCACTTATGTACTTTAGGAAAGTACAAAAATAGTACGAGTCAAGATGTAGTACAAAGTATACAGGTACAAAATCACCTGGACTTAGTTGCTATTGATTATTTGAGTAATTTAGTCCGAAGTACAAAGGGACACAAACATGTGCTGATTGTGACTGATGTGTTTTCGAAATTTACAAAATTACATCCCACTCGGGATTGTAACACAGTCGGAACAAACAAGAAATTGGAACAATTTTGTAGGGAAGTAGGAACTTTTAAACGAGTATTAGCAGACAATGCTACATATTTTAATAATCAACGGTTTAGGGATTATTGGGAGAGGCAAAACATCAAAGTGGTGTTTTGTAGCATAAGGCATATTCAAGCTAATTCAGCTGAGCGATATATTCAAGAGACGGTTAAATTCTTGCGTTTGGCTTCACATAGGAATCATCGTTTATGGGAGGACAATTTGTCCAAGGTTGAATCTTTTATCAATGAAACCCCTAGTACCGTGACAGAAACCAGTCCCATTAAGCTTATCAAGCAACAGTATCCCGAAAGACCATGGCAAATTGTGCCTAGGGACGATGAATTTCAACAACTTTTGGTAGATGTGAGGGAGAGATTAAGGAAGAGAGCTGAAAAATATACAAGGAAGATGAACGCGAGAATAAGAAAGAGGGTAAAATTCAAAGTGGGAGACCAGGTAGTAGTAAAAAGCTTGATAGTAGGGAAGAAAGATAGAATGACATGTGCTAAATTACACTTGCCCTATGAGGGACCTTTTGAGATAGGTGAAGTAGTAGGGGAGTGCACGTATTTATTAAGGGAAGTAGAGACGGGAAATGAGAGGGGACGGTTTCACGTCAACCGACTATTCCCTTATACAGGAGAACCAGCACCACAGTAGAAATAGGTGTATATAGAAGAGCAGAATTAAGTGTTTATAGAAAATAAAGCTAGGTATAGGATAAATATGGGAGATAGTTAGAAATAGGTGTATAGGATGAGAAGGAAAATTAAATGTAGGAAGAAAATAAGATAGGTTAAGTGTAGATATTTCTTATAAGATTAGTGGAGAATTAGGAATTGAATAAGAATAGGACAGGTATATAGGATTAGGTAGGGGGAAGTGAGTATAGGTACGATTAGTTAAAAGTTAGGGATAGGATAGGTATATAGGATTAGATGGAGAAGTTGGATGAAGTTAGGGATAAATTCAGTTTATAAAATTAGGTGAGAGTTAGGAATAGGTTAGGGATATAGGATAGGTGTAAATATTTTTAGGATTGGATATAAGTTAGGTAAGTTAGAAAGATAAGGGTAGAGTGAGATAGACAATTTTTTTTTGTAATTTTAATTTTGCAGTCTAGATGTTTCGTATTTGAATTCAAATAAGTGGGATTATTTGTATTCAAATAGGGGGAAAATACTCAAATTTAGACCAGGATAGAAGATTAATTAACGACATCAAATAATTTTAATCACCCTATATAAAGAAACAAATAGAAATTACGTGCGAAATTTATAGTAATTAATTCAATTTTTAAGTAACGGGTATTAAACAAAGTGTACAAATAATAATTAATATTTAATTAGTATTTGCTAAAAATTAAAGGGTAGAAGTCAATGCCATTCATTATTATTTTAATTGGAGTTAATTGAACCATTAGTAATACATAATATGCATAAAAGCTTTTAAAAACCCAATAATAACAAATATGAGACGCGTTGCTAGCATACAAATCTATCAAGAAAGTTAAAATACGTGGAATATCCAAATCGTAGAAGTATTATGATTGAACACCTGCGTATTTTAAATGTCACGTTCTGTTTAATTTGTTTGGAATAGATAAACATGCAGATTCTACGTATATTGGAAACGGTCGGATAAACCGTAGCTTATATTAACGAGACAGGCTAGTTGAGGGGTTATTTAACTCAAATAAGTCACGTCGCGGGCCCACGTGGATTCAAATAACCCATAATAAAGAATATCGATTTGTACCACTCAGATCAGGTTAGGAAGAGACGAATAAAACAGGTAAAACAGAAACACAGATAATAAAAGGCCGGATTTGAGCAACGTCACGAGGTTTACGATTGGTGCAAATAAGATGCAGATATGAGAGGTGTAAACGTAACGATTTCTGTATAAAATTAATTAGTTGTTCGCAGACGCGTTGCGTGTCGTGTGAAAAGTTTTTAGATTTTCAACTGGCGCGTGTGCAAATTTTTAGAATCGCTGTGCCGGACTGTCGAAAACGGAACATAGAATGCGAACAAATCCGACGTGCAAGCGCGCTATTATATAAACCCGTGTTTATAGGAGTTTGGCTCTCTTAGATTTTCGATTTATTCAATACTTTAAACAGTTTGGCTCTTAGATTTTTGATTTAAAACAGTTTGCTCTTTATTCTTTGCTGTTATATCATACTTCAAGCAGAATATGTGCTACGATACAAGTTAGTATGCATTGGTGCACTTAGAAAAGATAGATAAGTAGCGATAAATAAATACATTTAAGTATGCAGCTTTGTATAGCGTGAACGAATTATGAATTTCTTTGCTATTTTGTTCGGGAGTGAGTAATCAAATGTTATTAGTAAACGTGATTGGATCTACAAACAAGATTTAGATATACATAGATGCGTTCCTGAGAAGCCCTGAAACTGTTTAAACAAATGGTGTTGTAGATGAATTTTAAAAGGCGACCAGGAATCCTAGGACGTAAACAGAACCCAGCTGGAATGGTGGGGTTAGCAAGGACGATGTACAATGGAGCCCCGAGTGCATTAACCTTCAGGTAAATTATGCATTTTGTTCGATCTTAGATGTTTTGGTGTGTGTTGAATATCTTTATAATTTGTTTGATAAAAAATGAACAATAGTGAATTTGTATAAACAACAAATTTTTAATTTTAAGGTAAAATTTTCTTGTTTAAGTAGAAAGGAGTATTTAGCGGTTTATGTTTTGATTATGATGAAAATTTGGGTCTGTCTTTGAGCTCAATTAGACTAACCTGTTTAATTAACGTAAAGGGGTGGGAGATGCTCCCTTTTATTCAGACTTAGGTCTGCACATATTGTTAACTACATTAGTATGCATCCTACAAGGACTTTAATTCTGGATGCAAATTAAAATGATGACAAATTTAAACTTGAAATTTTATGATACTGAAATTGATGCTGAAATTTAATTTTGAAATTTTAATGTATTATGAATATTAATGTAAATAGAGTTAACGTTGATGTTTGTGGTAGGAATGTGTTTGTTTTTTTTTATGAATGAGGATGAAAGTTTTAACTAGGTGAGCAGCCGAGGCGGAAAGAGTAAAGAGGCGATTATCAGAAGAGATTCAACAGGGCGAGAATCACAGCAAATCTAGGTGCCCAATTCGAGAGGCTCGAAATTTTTTTTACTCTGGTGAAGCTTTTTGTAGGATTCACAGCAAATAATCTTGACGGCCCAACGCTGGGGCTCGATTCGAAAACCTTAGTTCCCGAATAATCGTGAGGTATCACAGCATTATCTTGACGCCCAATCTGTGGGGCTCGAATGATCAGCAGAAAGTACCAGTTCCCGTGACCAAAGGAACATTTCACAGAAATATATATATATATATATATATATATATATATATATATATATACCTGTATATATTATTGTGGCGTTTTTCTCTGCTATTTGATTTATATTCCAAATCAATGAAACCAATGTGACAAACACAAATGTAATATTACACAATTATCCTCTTACAAACGATTTTTTAAATACGAATATAATGAGTCCACAATATCTCCTTCTCACACACAATATTCTTAAGTACAAATATAATGAGTCTAAAGTCTCCTTAACACTTACACACTTCTCAATTATTCTACTACAATGTTACCCTAATACAGAAATTTTTAATCATTGATAATCATTCATTAATAAATCCTTAATCAAATTTTCATTATAATTACTATATACCAACTATTTTTGGAGGTCATCTAATTTAATATCTAATTTCTTAGAACCGTATTAAACGAAACTGAATTCAGTATGTTTATTATATCTTATGTAACCACACATGCTCTGCGTGAATTTGCAAACCCTAACAAATTATATTTGATTTGAACTCATATCTAAAATAACATTTAAATTTTTAATCTAAAAATAGTCTTTCATGAAACCACTTATTGAAAGAAATGTATCTAATTTTTCCGCTAAGCGTCCAATCGTTGTTTGTTTTTAATTTATCAGACAACATAACAATTACCAATTCTTATGAATGCTTTATTCTCTCTGAAAATCGTTTTAAGAGGTCCAGCCTCCATGCAAAATTAATTTATCTGTTTCTTATAAATCAATACCAATTGTTTAATTACTTCCATTACAATCAATTTTCAATATTTGATTAAATTCCAATCTTGAAATTGTTCTTAATTTGTTTTAAATTGTAAGTTTTGCATTTTCATTATTAATATATTTTAAATAACCATTAGCTGCCAAATATTATACAGATCATGTACGAATTTAATTGTGTGACAAATCTCGACCACTGACAACAACATGCATACGTCAGCGTTTGAAATAATACCGATTCTGATTGCTACGCGCATTGATTTTTACATAGACTGACCCCAATTTGACGTTATTTTTTCAGCACGTTCCAGCAACCTCCGAAATTTTGTGGAAACATCCACTACATTTTATTATAGAAATTATGATTATTATGTCAACGTACGAAAGCTTTCTCGTAATTTCTGGCATGTTGTGGAAAAACATAAATTGCTATTGAAATTTGATATACTTTGATTTAATGGTTTAAACTGCTCAATACTTAGAAATTAATTAAATTAAAACGCTTTTACATAAACTAAAAATTTTTGTTATTAACATAATTATAATTTTTTTAAACTATTCACAAATGCGACTTTGTCCTTATTACATATAATCGAAATTTTCTAAAGACATGTCTATGCATTAAACGTAACTGTATTTAAAGTACTACTTTCTAATAAAGAAAATGAGTCAAACTTATTTTGTAACTGCGCTTCTATACGTCAAATGTAGCTAATATAAATGTGTTCCTAATGTCTTGTATGTAAATAAATGGCTAAATAAATTGCTTCTTTTGGCATTTTCTTAAATTTATATATAAAAAAAACTTAGTCAAAAGACAAGATGAAAAATAAATAAACAAATGGCCGATTACCTACCTAACATTCTATGAAAGTACTACAGCCAATGCTAATTGAGGATGTTGGCTTACTGAAACTAATGCGTTACTAGTTACTTGTTAATATATAATTTTGTCTGGCATTAGGAAAGTAGTTTGAGCATAGTGGGCAAAAATTAAGAGAAATTAATAAAAATGAAATTAATAAAATTCTATAATTTTAAGATCTTTGTTGGTTGTTTTGCAGAGAGAAATGGTTCAATCTGAGCAGCTGCAATAACAGCAAAACCGGTCATTGGAATTTTCTCTTTACAAAATAACCAACAATTTATATTAATTTTCATATGCTCGAATTACTTTTCAAATCCAGACAAAATTATTCGTTATCATGTTAAATTTAGAGCATATTTTTGCAATCACGGCAGATTATAAATACTTATTTTGCGTGAGATTAACGTAATTCTGTAAACGGGAAACATCAACCTTACCACCAAACTAGAATACATCTTTCAATTTCGTAACTAAATACATTTTTTAAGTATTAAAATAGCACCAAAAATATAACTTTTTCGTATTTAAACCGGTTTTTGTAAACAATAATATTAATGCTTGAGCTTTTAATAAGGTGAATGAGTCAAATTGCTGTTTTTTTGCGAACAAGTTAACGTATTTGATGGCTATTTAAATGTAAAGCTTTAACATTTTGTACTTAATAACACTTTCAGTTCTCGTGTTTAATACGTGTCCCTCAAATAATTTACTTTCGCAATAAGCCTTGTATAGGTTAACTTATTTTGAAATACTAGTAGGTTTACCTTAACATTTTTTAACGAATGACTTTAACTCATCTGCTATTTGCCTTTGTCAAATAAAAATGTTTTATTTTATATATTAAAGTATACTTATGTTTATGTAAATTTCCGTGGAATTATTACTCGTGATTTTTGATAAACCTTTAAAATATTTACCTTACAGTGATTTTTACTTATGCATTTAAATAGTTAAAACACTTAAATTTTTCTAAATTACTTTACTTTTCTGATAAATTGCTCAAACGGTTTTTATTTTTATGACCTTGATTTCCTATATGTACAATTTGCCTTTAATTTTTATTTTTTTTTTACTTTTTAAGTACTTTAAATATTCAAAGTACCTTTACAAATCCCTCCACTTATAATTGTTATATCTTTGGCGTAAATAACGCAATACATTTTTAAGACTTGTCGGAGATGATGTTGATTGATGCTTTTCAAATTGAGTAAACATGGTAGTTGACAACCCCTCTATTTTGGAAAAAATCAATATTCGCCGTTGCAAAGATAGAAAGTTTTCATTTTTTGTGTTTTCATTCTGGAATTTTCACTCATTATCTCATTCCGATGTCTTTTCCTTATTCTTTTATTAGGGGCCTCGAAATTCTATTGCACTTTTTTATCAAACATATGGTGAAGGCTGCCGCGTTTTACATAAGAATGGTTGCATTCCTGCTCCAGGTTACTGACTCCTATGCGGCAAGTTGAATAGCGCTTTTTATCTACCTAGTCTACCATTTTGCTCAAACCGAGAACTTTTTTTTCCCTTTTCGTCTCGGAAGCTATTATTGCATCTAACTGATTCCAAACTCCATTTAATACCTTTATTTATTTTTATCTACCTTTTTCTTTCTGTTAGTTCCGTATGATCTGGGGACCAAGCAACCGACGGCAATAGGTCATGATGTGCGGACCTCGTTTTCACCCTTGCGTCGCCGCTGTTTTTGCCTTAAGCATGTGGCAGTGTTGTCAATTTGTTTGCCGATAGTATTCTTTATTCACTTCATACCTG
Organism: Platerodrilus igneus; assembly: GCA_036346225.1. NCBI lineage: Eukaryota > Metazoa > Arthropoda > Insecta > Coleoptera > Lycidae > Platerodrilus > Platerodrilus igneus. Next base: position 15,123,733 of record JARFIW010000791.1, read on the forward strand.
GAGCATGCGATCTCGTACTCACGGTAAACCAGTTCCCTGTACGTTAAACGGAACGGGTATCGCTTTTCAAATCTCGGTTTTAGACACAAGAATACTCCTTTTTAATGGTTCTACGGGCACTCTCTGAATTTAGTTTTAAATATATCAATGTCTTTATCTTGGGTATATCTTTAAAAGCTATCTTAAAATTTAATTTTTATCGCGGGATTGTTTTTAGGAATTATCTTGGAATTACACCCATATCACGAGCTTATCTTGAAAAATTTTCTTTTTGTTCTTATGGTTGAACAAATATTTTGGAAATTTTAGTTGACAGATATTTTGAAACTAAGATTTATATAACTTGGAAAAAAGTAAAAGTTGAAAAAAAAACCTAACTGACTTTAGCTTCACAATTAGTTAGGGCAGTTAGAGAAATTTTTAAAACAATTATTTGATTCATCGTTTGATTCATATGCCAAATAGGTATGGTAGGATTTGAATAGTTACAAGGTTTTTGTAAATATCTTGTGCAGAATGTTTTACATATTAAAATATTTATATTTCAGAAGTTTGAAAAGTAACTAGTTAAACTAAGTTGTATATTAAGATTTAGACTCCAATTTGGAGTTGAAAATTTTTAAGTTGTGTTTTCGAAGTGCAGTTCTCGTCTGTGTTCTCGATATAGGCTTCCAGTTTATCGTACCTGCCTGTTTTGCTTTTTTTTCCTTTATGGCACTGCTAAAAATTGAAGACATTAGTGTGAAACAAATTTAAGAAAACTGAGCCACGAAACCCAGAGACTAGCTCAACGCCGTGGCATAAACTATAAATGTTACTAACTTGGTAAATTTTAAATAGAAATTTGCATTATTGAACTTTAATATTTGATTAAGTGAAAGGTCCGTAGCAAGATTAATAAATGTTAAGAGAATATTTGTGTGTACATTGCAATTATTCTATGTTAATAATAGTTAAATGTAAGTTGACATTTATTTGCAGTTATTTAGGAACTAGAAAAAATGTAGGTCATTGTAAAAGGATATCCGGTCACCTCTGTAATGAAATCTTTGTTGAGAAATGCCTTGATTTCGAGAATTTTATTTTTCAATTTAAGTGTTTATAAGGTGGTATAGAGAAAGGTAACGTATAACTCGATAAAATTTAGGAATAATCGTCTTCCGTGAAGGAATAATATCGAAGGAATTGCTGCGACAAACAGTTTGGCGCCCTTAACTATAAAAAGAGAAAATCTTATCAAGGTAAACGATTAGAGTAGCGGAGTTTCTTATATTTCACCCATTTTATATATTATTTTTATTAGTTTTATTTAAAAATTTTCTATTTTCTTTTATAATTTTTTCCACAGGCACCCACTCCCGCACCAGTGCAGTTAGACGAGACAATGTTATATTGTTACGGGGTCGCCGCCCCTTCAGGGCAAATTTAAATTTATTAACGTAACGCTCATTTTACGTGTAACAAATTTTTAAAATACATTTGTACATACTTGTTATGTATGTGTCTAGTACAACTAAAAACAACTTGCTAAAGTTTAATAAATATTTAATAAAAATAATTCTTGGTTTTGTTATATCTATAGGATACTTTTTATCTACTGTTCGGAAGCTGTTACTTATTCCATCAAGGGTGCAAACTAGTACAAGTCGGTAATAATCTTTCCATAAAATTCGATATAGTATTATTTTTTTAATTTATTCTCTGAGATTAGAGTTTTGCGTTTGACGCACAAGATGACACAAATATAGTTTAAAGTAGCACAGTTAATAGAACTCGAAAGTGTAAGACAGTTTAAACCTTTTTAATTGGAATTTGGGCACAATACAGTACAAACCGAGCACATTGTTGCAAAATCAAGAAAAATGCAAATTTTTGAAAGGATGGGACAAACTTCACGAAAGTCAGTTGCACAATTTACTTAGAAAAATAGAAAATTACACAAATGTGCCAGTTCATAGATAATAATAAATTACAATTTAGGGCATCTAGTACACCCTCCCAACCTCACAATCACACCAACAAAAACAATATATTAAAGTTAATTGGAGCATAGCGTTTAGATTTCGAACGCTAACCCTTTCGTACAAAGGGTATAAAAATTAAACATAAATAGCACATAGAAATAGTTCATCAGCACTTTCATAAGAACGGTTTAGGGTACGCAAACTTGGGCAATAAAAACACGGCATTTTGCTGGAAGTATTTAAAGCACAGATAAAACAAAACACTCGAGACAAAGGGATGTAATACCTTCAGCGTTACAAATGATACGATTGCTGGATTTATAGCCGGAACAAGCAAAAGAAGGGTCCGCATCCCATAAAATCCAGTTATTTACAACCCCGCAGTCAATTGCAATTTTGTGGACACGACGTGCTATAATTCTTATAACTATATGTGTGACACTATTGACACCGTGGCAAAGATGAAAGACGTATAACAACGAACTTAATAAGTGTTTCAGTTGAATTCAATGCTATGTTTTATTGATCGCATGTTTTTAAGTTGCACCAATAATAAACTGCATGCAGGGTGTTCGGAAATACGTCTACAGTATGAGAACAGAGACCCTTTGGCTCAAAATAGACTGATTTGGGTCAACGTACCTATTATATAAGTTGCTTGATTTAACCGCTAGAGAGCTTTAAAATTTTTTAAAAATTCTTATTAAAGTTATTATCATTTTTAAAAATTAACAGCTTGGTACAAGTGTTGAACAGATACAATAAATTTTCAGAATAATCGCTACCTTTTTCAATGCACAAATTAATTTTTCGTAAGTAGTTATACCGAAACCTTTGCATTATTTGTGCATTATATTTAAAGAATTAGCTGCATTTAAAATTTGTCTATGTAATTCTTCTGGGCTATTATCGAGTGGGTACCCCACAAAAAATAATCACAGATCTACAGATTCGATGATCCTGTTGGCCAATTTGTATTATCTTTATCGTCCCCCTCCAGACTAAGTTTTATCCTCCGGATATGCTGTTCTTGTGGTACGTTGACGTCCTCAATCCGCATTTCTTGACTAAAAGCTACAATTTTCACGAAGACGCGTTTAATATTTCCAAACTTTTGGTGATTTGGCATCCGGTGATTAAGGAATCTTTTCTTGCTGATTTTATTGCTTTCACAACCATTGCCTTAACATCTGAAAATCAAAAGCATATGTATCTGTTCGGCGTTTGTAGAATAATCATAACAAAAGGTGAAAGACGCAAAATTTTATTAAACTAATCCGAAATTCGTGATTTGATTGATGTTGAATGACTTAAATTGAATAACAAATAAAAAGCACGGTCTTCTACCATACCAATGCTCTTTTATTCGCCCTGTTTTAATTTGATGCAGCAACGATTACGATTTGAAAAATTTTTCTTTTTGCAAACAGCATATCCAGCCGAAATTTTGTATTACACAAAAAATTTCTAAATTTAGTTTACTATTCATAAACAGCAATTGGTAATTATTGCATCATCATCATTAGGTCTTCAGTCCTGGAACTGGTTAGACGCGTACCATCATTGTTTTCTATTCTAAACTAACCTACAGATTTCCCTGAAATTTGCACAGTCTGCATCTATCACTATCTGATCTAGGTCTACATCTACCTCTTTTGTCCTATCTCTGCTTGTAATATATCCCATACTATTCCCCAAAATGATTTAGAACGTATTCCGCCCTTCTATTTCTCTTTTTCCCCAGATATCCTTGTTCCCCTACTATTTCTATAACCTATTTGTTATTATCTTTGTTTGTCCATGCTATCGTCCTCATACATCTGAAGCACAGCATTTCAAAAGGCTGCTACGGTTTTTCTGTCTGCGTTTTGTAGACTGCCCGTATTACATAGGCATACTGTGCTGTGCTCCACACATATGCTTTCAACAATTTTCTTCTTGTTCTATGTTTGTTGTCTTTTCTCATAGGTGCTATTCTTTCTTGTTAGATGCAGTTCAGTCACCATCTATTGTTTTACAGTTATATACCCTATTTTCCTACCTTCAGTGGTTGTGACGGGAAGTAAGCAGCCTGTGGCTGCCAAGTTCCCCCAACACTTAACCATTTACCGATTTAATATATTTTCCAATATATCTTTTCGCACAGTCAACATTAGTTGCAGATATTTCGCAACCAACAACTAGTTGTTTATACTAATCGTCAGATTTATCTGCGCTTATTTTTTCATCATTAGGTTTTCCGTCTCAAAACTGGTTGGACCCGTACCTGCACTTATTTATATTCTGAGCTAGCCTACATAGTTCCCTGAAATTCTCACCCAGCATGTGTATACAGCTCGTTCCCCTTCTATTGTTTTCTAATTTTATGTCCTATTTCACCAAGATTCAGTGAAGGGGGTTAAGCAACCTGTGGCTACCAAGATCCCCCAACACTTACACGTTTGCCGAAATAATGGTTTTCCAGTAAATAATTTCACACTTAACATTATTCGAGAATATTGCCCAATCAATTCTTGTAGTTACTTATAATAATCATCATGTTTAAGCACAGTTATTTTTTTTCGTCATTAGTTTATCCATCTTGGGATTGGTTGGATGCGTACCTCCATTGATTTCTATTCTGGGCTAGCCTACACATCTCCCTGAAACCCCTACAGCCTACATCTTTTACTATCTGTGTGCAGTAGTCTAACCTAGGTCTGCCTCTTCTTCTCTTTTTTCCGATCTCTGCTTCTAATATATTCCGCACTATTCCCTCATGCCGTAGTATGTGGCCTATCATCCTATCTCTCCTATTTTTTACTGTTTTCCACATATTTCTTTCGTCCCCTACCATTTTTAGTACCTCTTCGTTCTTAACTTTGTCTGCTCATGATATCTTCATCATACGTCTATAGCACCACATTTCAAAGGCTTCTACCTTTTTCTTGTCCGCTTCTCCTACTGTCCAGGCTTCACATCCGTACAGTGCTGTGCTCCACACATATGTTTTAAGCAATCTTTTCCTTGTTTCTATGTTTTGTGGTCTTTGAGCACAGTAGTTGCTTTTTCTTGTTAAATGTAGCACGACCTTGTGCTAATCTTTGTTTTATATCTTTTGTGCTTTTCCCATCTTGCGTTATTTGGCTTTCTAGGTAACAGAAATCCTTAACCTCTTGTAAGTTCGTGTTACATACTTGTATTCTTGTTTTTGATTTATTTTCCCCACTTTGCATACTAGAACTTTAGTTTTAGTTTTGTTAATTTTCATACCGTATCTCTCTGTTAGAACCGTTTCCATTTCATTAAAAGCAGCTTCTAACTCTTCTTTGCTAGACGCTAATACCACTATATCATCTGCAAATCAAAGCATATCAATTTTTTGTCCTTGCATAGTAATTCCAAATGTCTTCCTGCATTTGACAGTATTCAATGCGTCTTCTATGTACAAGTTAAAAATCAATGGGGATAGGGCACATCCCTGTCTCACCCCTTTCCTAATGTTTACTTCTCTACGTTCCTGCTCTAATTCTATTACTGCTGTTTGCTCTTTGTATAAGCTATGTACTATTCGTCTATCCCTATAACTCATTCCAATCTTTTTGAGTATTTCAAACATTTTTTTCCATTTTACATTGTCGAATGCTTTTTCCAAATCTACAAACCCTATATACACCCTTTCCCCTTTTTCTATTGTTTTCTCCATTATCACTCTCAGAGCTAAAATAGCCTCCCGTGTTCCCCTGTTTCGCCTAAACCCAAATTGGTCTTCTCCTAGTATTTCTTCCGCCCGTTTTTCCATTCGTCTTTACACAATTCTAGTTAATATTTTTAACACGTGTGCTGTCAAACTTATTGTTCGAAAATTTTCACATCTATCCGCACCTTTCTTTTTTGGTATAGTTACTATGATGCTACGTTTGAAATCTTTGGGTATCTCGCCTGTCTCATACATATAGCTTACAAGTTGGAAGAGACGTTCTGTTACTGCTTGTCCAGCGGCTTTTAGAGTTTCTGCTTGCACCTTATCTGTACCCGGCGCCTTACCTTTTTCAGACTCTTTAATGCTAATTCAAACTCATCTCTAAGTATAGGATATCCTAAGTCATCATTTTCAATGTCTGATTCCTGTTCTAATGCAGTTAGTTCCTCTCCTGCATGTAAATTCCCTATATATTCTTGCCATCTACCCACTTTCTCTACGTTTTCTATGATGACGTTTCCTTGTGCGTCTCTTATATTTTTGCTATACGGTTTTATGTCCCTAAAATTCATTCTAATTAATTTGTATGCTTCGTCTGTCTTTCCTATTTCCATCTTCGTTTGTACCTCTTTGCACTTTTCATCAATCCATTGTTCTTTAGCTTTCCTGCATTTTCGAATAATTTCCCATTTTATAGCTTTGTATCTTTGTTTTCCTGTTTCGTCTGATTTATTTTTGTATTTTCGTCTTTCTTCTATTAAATTCAGGATATCCTTTGTTATCCATGGTTTCTTATTTTCTTTTTGTGTATACCCCAGAATATCTCTGGCCGCCATGTCTAAGCTGGATTTAATGTTATTCCATTCTGTTTCTACTTCCTTAGTATCAGATATTTTCCCGATATCTTTGAGCAATTCATTTGACTTTTTTTCGAATCTTTCTTGAATATCTTTATCTTTTAGTTTCTCTAAGTCCAATTGCCTTTTTCGATTTCTTTTTTTCACATTCTTAAATTTAAGTGCAGCCTTCATAATTACGATGTTGTGGTCAGTATCTATATCTGCTTCTGGGTAGCTTCTACAGTCTTTTACTTGATTCCTAAACCGTTGTCTAACAAGAATGTAATCTATTTGATATCTTCCTATATCTCCTGGCATCTTCCAAGTATATCGTCTTCTAGCATGATGTTGAAATAATGTGTTTGCGATGATTAAATTGTTCTTGTCGCAAAATTCTACCAGCCTATTTCCCCTGTCGTTTCTTGTGCCTAAACCAAATAAACCTACTACCGCACCTTCCCTACCCTCACCTACCACGGCATTAAAATCCCCCGTAATTATTATATTTTCATGTCCTTTTACGTATCTTAATGTGTCTTCGATATCTTTGTAGATGGCTTCTACCTCTTCGTCACTATAGCTAGAGGTGGGCATGTATACTTGTATTATTACTGTGTTTACCGGTTTAGATTCTAATCTAACCATGAGTACTCTTTCGTTCTTTTGTAAGTAATTTTCTACGCAGTGTCCTATCTTTTTCCGCATAACTATCCCCACACCCAAATTTCCTTTCTCTGCTCCTGTATGAATTACCCTGAAGTCTCCACTCCAAAAATCCCCCGCCTCTGGCCACCGAACTTCGCTAATCCCTACTATGTCTAGTGCTAACCTATTCATTTCGATTTTTAGGTTCTCTAGCTTATCTACTTGCTTCATACTTCTAACATTCCACGCTCCGACTCGCAGAATGTTCCCAACTCTTATTTTTAACTTTCCGATTGCATCCTCCGAAGTAGTCCCCTCCCGGAGATCCGAATGGGGGACTATTTTAACTCCGGAATCTTTTACCCCAGAGAATGCCATCATGTTTGTTTTAATTTAGGTACGCTGTGTACTTGGGAGATAATGTGGTGGTTTCCCGTTGCCTTCCACATCGCGGTAGTGTGTCTTAGACTACCATACCGACCCCTATGGTCTCTGCCAATCTAAGTACCGAAAGAGCCGCTGCCCTCTTTCGGGGACCTGTCTTAGTCTGGTTCCTCACTAACGACCCTACTACTTTGGTTGGACCTGTAGTTTGACTCTTTAGCTCATTAGAACGCGCAAGCCATTTCACCTGTTCTAGTAATTTAGAACTTCGGCAAGGTGCAGGTCCATTCGAAATGGAATTATTGCATAAACAGTAAAAAAAAAATGTTGGTGGGATATTTACACAGCTAATCATTTTTAGGGCTATTCAAAATTGGGTTAGAACGCCACTCTTAATTTCAATGTTGTTCATTTTAAACAGTTAAGGTTTTGTTTGCGATAAACCAGGCGGTATTATCTAGCACTGGTTTTGTACACTCGTTTCGAAGCATTCGGCCCGTGCGGTCATGTATTAAAACAATATCCATTTTTTGGTGTGTGTGTGTGTTACTGTGCTACTACATAATTCTGTCGGCAGAGATGTTTTTCTGGTTTGGATGCTGCCAACCACTTCCATAGAAGCCAACAGTATAAACATTAAGGTAAGTGCATGATCGTTGTTAGATTTACCGCTAAGAGTATTTTATCGCAACACTACCCCCAAGTCACAGTCCACTTACTCTAAGGAAATAATCTGAGGATTCACGCATTGTGTAAATTTTCCCATTATTTCTCCAACATAAACATTTGTGATCACTTCTGAGCACCGGATCCATATGTAAATTTTGTGTAGAGATAAAATGCTATTATATTGAATTTTATTAATTGCATTGATACATGTGCATAACTCTAATCAAAGCTCAAAGTTTGTTCTTGAACTTGCAAAATAATATAGTTCACCTTATCGCCAATTGTGATTGTTGCCAGGTTCATTGTTCGAAATTATAAATTACGGCTCGCGTTATTGTTATTGTAAACAATAAATAATTTAGCGGTAATTTCATTCAACTCTGGTTATTGGCTTCACTATGGAACCCGATCAGCAAAGTATTGCTAATTTTAAAAAATTACACAATCGGAAGGAAAGGTTATTTAGGCGATTACAGGACTGTTTTGATTTGATCAAAGATTTACTTGCTAAATTAGATCATTTTAAAAGTTGGTTATTTAATGCCGGTTAGAAATGAATTTCTACAAACTTAAGATGCATTGTCAGATTTATCGAATGTACATGCAAATTTTAGAACAGATACGGTATCATTAGAATCTAGTTTTGACGGTTTATACTTCGAGATTTTAAGCGTTGCTGGTCGATACACCACAACCACGAACGATAATACAACACTGAACAGCGATTCGAATGTTCGCCTACCTGAATTAAAATTGTATAAGTTCGAAGGTAATCCCGAAAAATTTGACGCATTTAGATCTTTGTACGACACCTTGATTCACACAAACAATACGTTGAGTGACATCGAAAAATTTTTATATCTGCTTTCTTACCTGGAAAATTTCGCTTTAAAGTTAGCACAAAGTGTGCGGTTTTCACCAGAAAATTATTCATTGTTCAGCAGCTAGACGTTTCATTGGAATTCAGGTATTAGTTGTATCAGTGTCATATTTTAAACACTTAACCCGTTATACTCGATTGCAATCTTAATTTATTAACCAATATAAACTGTTTACTGTGCGTATTTTTCAAGTAATTGTTTACACTGTCACATTTAGAAATAGCTTATGTAGAATTAACTAGAGGTCAATTGACTGGCAGTGTCACGTACATCTGTATACAGTTCAGAACTCACGCTGTATGCAGATATTGATTTATTCACAAAATTAACCTGAGATATGAGTTTCATTGGTCGAGGCGCAAATCAGTTAAAAAAAACAGTAGAGAAGTTAGTAACTTATTAATTAAAGAAAAATTTCATACATACTTGCTATTTATTATAAAATTTCATATATATTAAGCGTATGCGCAAAACAGGGCTAGAAAAGAAATTATAGGGGAATTTAGTGCATGCAAATTTGCCCATACATTATAATATATATATATATATATATATATATATATATATATATATATATATATAGATCTGTTGGTTTCTTGGGATGTACGAACGAGTGCATCCCAAGAAACCAACAGATCTATATATATTACTACCGTTCGAGAAACTACCTATTTTATATATATATATATATATATATATATTATTGTGTAAGGGAGGGGTTAGAAGGTTTCTAAAGGTATATTTGTATTAATAGGGGTGTATGCCAAGCGATAGGGTAAATATTTCAGATTTAATAAATTTAAAAACTATAAATTTTGCTATACTTTACATACGTTAAAGTATGTACCATTTCAGATTGAAACTTATATGCCAAAAGGTAGTAACATGACTTTATGACGTTGATATAATGCACGGTACTTGAGGTTCTATACTGAGTTGATATTTCATGAGCCAGTTGAGAGTACATTTGCCGTCGGAAAGCCGGACGCATTTATGGATATCTGCAATATAACAAAGCGTCCAGGTCGTGTATGAATTATTTGGCTTTTCTTTTTATAGAATCAAACTTTTAGACGAATTGTAAATCAAAATTTAAAGTGAATCAAAATGTAAAGGTTATTGGAGTTTAGTGAAGTGTTTTGGACCAATGGTAGAAATTTAAAATTATTATAAAGACTATAGCGAAGGTATGTTGGACACTGAAAGATAGGAGATTTGTTATTGGATGTTATATATGTAAAAAATGTTATTGTAGTAAGCTAAGTTTGTTTAGTTAATAACTAAGCAATATAAATAAGAGACTTCTTTTTTAAATTTGTTCAGATACAGACCTATTTATGAAACCTGCGTTAAAATTGTAAAATAGTTTTGAAATAAAAGTTTATTTGTGTATTCATCGAGTATTATTGAATTCAAGTATAAAAGGAGTTGTAAAAGTTTTAAAAGAACAGATAGGGAAAGTCAGCGTGTATTTAAAGAAGATTTTGGAAGTGGTTATTGGTGTAAAGGAGAAAGCGACGGATATTATTTGAGAAGATTAGTGTTGGTTTTGGGATAGATTTGGGTATTACGGCAGCAGGATATTGGAGTGGATAAAGAAGGCATCGACGACGTAAAGAATTTGGATTGATTTGAGAAGATATAACGGCAGAAAGGACATCGTATGGACAATTGGAATAGCAGGATTAGGAGTGATTTGTATTAAGACAGCGGGATTGATTTGGTTGTGCGAAGAAAGAATTAAGCGGGATACGGAGCAGAGGAACAGGAGATAGGAATACGGCGAGGAAGAATTGACGCAGGGAAAGTAGATAAAGGTTTTTACTAAATTCTAAATTGGGGTAACATTATTTCAGGTTTGGGGCATCAAAATTGTTTTACAAACACCTGGAGGCAGTGCGCAAGAGGACAATTTTGGAGAATCTTGTGTGAAAGTGCGTACGGCAATTTCGAACTTGAGCCAGCAGTCAAAGGAAGGCCTTCAGCGCAGTATATTTCTGGTAAGTACCGTGAATATATTAGAACGTCAGAAATTAAAGTCATAAAAGTTACAAAATTAATTTGACATCAGGCATCGTTGATCTATTAAGATTTGGCATATCAAAATAAAAATAGTACATTTCAAAAGTGGTAAAACAAACGAGGGTGCAGTTTGGTTGGGTATTGTACATCTACTCACGATTGAACCCACGGTGAGTAGGTGAGAAAACCCTGAGATTAAAGTTTCAAATAGTCGAGGCATATAAAATATAGTAATTAGTAAAAGAAAAACCAACCAAACGTTTGCTAAAGCACCTCGATTTGAAATCATAAGGGACGACGAAAAAAGTCGTGTAATAAAATCTTGTTTAAAGGAGGAGTAATTATATTATAAAAATAAAATTTGGATTCCAAGAAGGAGTAATTATATACAAGAAGGTGGCAAACCCAACGTGAGGCTCGAGAAAAAGGTTAAAAAGGTGTTAGAGTGAAAGAGAGTAGAATCCGGGAGCCCGAGTTAGGTGGGGCCCGCAAGTTTTTTTTAATTTTTTCAGGAAACGAGTTCAAAACAAGGAAACGGAGATGACGGACGAGGACACAAAAAGAATCACAAGATCGGGACTAATATACGGGGTTGAAATGGATGTAAGGAGACAAGACATAGAGCTAGACGCAAGGGGCGACCTACAGGAGACGGACACGATGCAGACAGAGTTGGAGATGACAGACACGGACTTGGACCAGGCGACGGTACCGCAGGTGAGAGCAGCAGAAGCCGACGGAAACCAGGACCTTAGGAGATTTCTGATGAGTTTGCAGAAAAATTTAACAGACAAAATTACAGAATCACAGACGGAACTAAAAATGGAGTTTAAGACATCACACACAGAACTGACAGACAAAATTAATGAATCACGCACGGAACAAAAAGAAGCGAATGCGGCGTTAGCCATAAAAATTGTGGAATCACATACAGAACTGACAGACAAAATTAATGAATCACGCACGGAACAAAAAGAGGCGAATGCGGCGTTAGCCATAAAAATTATGGAATCACATAACGAGTTAAGGGACGAATTTAGGACAGCGCATGCGGACCTGACGGCGAAAATGAACCACACACAGGAATACTTACTAACGCAAATACAGATTGCAAAAGACGACGTGCGGACAGAGGTCCAACAACAAATAGACAGGGTTGACGACAAGTTAGAACACACACGGGCACACTTGCAAGGAGACTTGAACGCGACACGGACTGACTTAAGAACTGAAATTAAGACACGGGTCGACACAGTGGAAGAAACAATGATTAGCGGGTTTTCAAATTTAAGCACAGAAATAGAAACATGTGACAAACGACAAGGGACTAACTACAAAAATTTAGGACAAACACTAGAGACCATACAAAACGAAAACGTACACGGTAGGACAAAACTTGACGACAAAGTCACGGGATTAGAAACCAGGGTAGGACATGACGTTAGACAAATTTACGAGAAACTCGATGACATAGAAAGGAGGCGAATTGGACTGGACTACGGACCGCACTTTCGATTAAACCGGGACGCTTTACCGAAGTTTGAGGGACGTAAGACAGAACAGCCCATGGGATTCCTGGACCGACTAGACGAGATCGTAGGGACAGAAAACGAACGAACAAAATTACAGATTGTGGGGGCGAGTTTGACAGGAAACGCCGAAAAGTGGCATAACATTATTCGTAAACAGTATGACACGTACGCGGACTTCAAACGACTATTTATAGAACAGTTTTGGAACACTACACATCAGACCGACATAAGGACGAACCTAATTACAGGACATTATAGCAGGACTCACGGTACACGCGAAGAATACGCGATTGACAAGTTCAATCAGGCGCAACACTTAACACCGAAACTGAGCGAGGACGACATTGTACTTCTACTGGCAGGTCATATGGAACCGGAGGTTACCAGAGTTGTAGTGGTACAAAATGTCAAGACATTAAGGGAATTCTTGGGAGTAATGAGAAATTTTGACCTAGCGACAGTACTGGAAGCGAAAACGCGGACACACCATTGGGAACAAAACAGGGGTTACAGGGAAGACAGTCGACGACCACCGTACCACGAAAACAGACAAAATTATAGACAGGAAAATTTTAACTACGGACATAGGAATCATTGGGGACACGAGGCACATAGACGACCGTATTTCAATAGGGACCACCGGGATAACGCCTACAATGGACAGAACAGATACCGGCACGACAACGACGAGGATGACGGCCGGACGACTGGGGGCGGAATACAAAATGGAAATAGCCGGACGGACAGGGACGTAAACGTCCAACATATGACGACGAGCGCAAGTACAACGGACCCGAATAGGATTGAGGTGGTGGAAATTCACGAGTCGCCTCAAGAAAAAAAAACGCGAATTTTTGGACGACCGACTGCTTAGGAGTAAAGATTGATGTTTGCTATAGTATAAGGGATTTGTTGTTAAACAGTTACATTTTTAATAAAAAGAATTTGTTATTTATAAATATTAGTTTAAGGGACCGTGTTTATGTTGCTTTAGTGGATAGTGGGTCACAGTTGTCGCTGGTAAATGATAGGGTAGTAGTCGAACATGGAGAATTTTTAAAGGAAAGAATAGGAACAATTGAGGGGGTTAATTTATGGTCAGCGATGAACAAAAAGCTTACGACGATTTATAATGTTATCCGTGTACCGATATATATAGGAAATAAAGAAGCAGGGAATGCAGAGTTTTAATTACGAAAGGGTTACAGTTAGACTTCATATTGGGTATGGATTTTATAGAGGATTTTGGATTGAATATAGATGGAAAGGATAGGTCAATTAGGATATTTGATAAAGATAGGTCATGGGTGGTGCCTACGGTTAGTGAGGAAAATAGGAATGGAAATAATATAGATAGTACAGGATTAGGAATGATTAAAGAGTATAATGATGGACAGGTTAAAGTACGATTATGTAATATGTTTGTAAGATTAATTAATGATGAACAGATAGGGAAAGTGAGTATTGATACTAAGATGAAGCTAGGAGAATTATTTAATAAATATGTAGGGTTATTTAATGAAGAGCCAAGATTTGCGAGGCGGTACACACATAAGTTGGAGGTCACGGAAGACATCGGATTTAATACAAGGGTGTATCCAATTCCGTTTGCCATAAGAAAAAGGGTTAAAATAGAGATAGACAGGATGTTAAAGGAGGGTATTATAGAACCAGCGAGAACTCAATATGTGAACCCAGTAGTTATAGTACCAAAACCAAATAAAAAGGATATAAGGATTTGTTTAGATGTGAGGAAATTGAATGAGATTACAAAACCGCAGTATGAGCAACCACAAGGGTTGGATAATTTATTGTATAAAGTATATGAAATGAAAGTTTTCAGCAAATTAGATTTAAAGAATTCGTTTTGGTTAATTCCGTTGCATGAAGACAGTAAAAAGTTTACAGGTTTTAGTATCGAAGGCGAGATTTATATGTTTTCTGTAGTTCCATTTGGTTTAAGTAGTTCTTCAGCAGCACTTGTAAGAGCGATGCAGAAGTTGTTTAATGAATATGTTTCTGTTCACATTATGTCGATGATTTGTTAATTTTTTCAAGGGACGAGCAAACACACCTGGAGCATTTAGAAAAGGTGATCCAACGACTGGACGAAGGGGGTTTAAAGCTGAACGTAGAGAAATGCGAGTTTTTTAAAAGCAAGGTTACATACTTAGGGTTTGAAATTAGCGAACAAGGGATGAAAATTTGCAATAAAAGATTGGACGAGTTGAAAAACATTCAGCGACCAAAGAATGTGAGAGGACTGCGAGGATTTTAGGGTGCTAAATTATTACAAACGGTTTATACCGAGGTATTCTGAAGTGTGCGTACCGTTGGTGAGTTTGTTAAAGAAAAGGAGATGGAAGTGGACTGCTGAACGAGAGAAGGCGTTCCAGGATTTAAAAGGTGCATTTACAAGGAGTTAGCATTAAAATATCCAAATTTTAAAGATGATTTTATTTTGAGGACGGATGCGTCGAAATATGCAATCGGGGCTGAGTTGGTGCAGATACAGGATGGAGTTGAAGTACCAATTGTTTTCATTTCTAGGGTGTTGAAAGACTGCGAAACCAGGTATGCGACGGCAGAGAAGGAGATGTTGGCCATAGTATACGCGGTGAAGAAGTTGCGTTTTTATTTGTTAGGTAAGAAATTTCTAATAGAATCCGACAACACGGTGGTAACGTTCATGAAGAAAAGGAGTTTTAAACAGCAGGTTGTATAGATGGGCATTGGTGTTACAGGAATACGACTTCGAAATTAAGCATAAGCCAGGAAAGGAGAATGTGACGGCGGATTTTCTGAGCAGACCGCAGGTGGAATCGAATCAGGACATAAACGGGTGTTTAATTGCTTTGCAGGAATTCAGGGATGTTGGTCGATGGACAAACACCAAACTTATAGAGGCGCAGAGGCACAGCGAGGTGAGCTCGATACGAGAGAAACTTACAAGAGAAAATATGGAAGAGTACAGGGATTTACCATCGTAGGGCAGTTTGTGGTAAAAAATAGGGATGCAGAGCTGGTAGTGCTATCAAGAGACGTTGCCGCTGAAATCATAAACGAAATTCATTTAAAATTCGGACACATAGGTATCAGGAAAACATTTTTAGTATTCAGAGAGGCGTTTTACGCAAAAAATGATATAACGGTGATAAAGGAAAGGATAAATCGGTGTGAAATTTGCATTCTAGGTAAAGACAAGAACGTGGTGCTGCAGAATATGCCGATGAGCGTGAGCGTAAATGGACCATTGGAATTGGTGGCGATTGATTATTTAAGCAACCTGATCACGAGTGAACAGGGTATCGACATATTTTGGTGGTGGTCGACGTTTTTCTAAATTTGTAAAATTATTTCCTGCAAGACGGAGTAACACGGTGCATGCATTGCAGTCAATTGGAGAATTTGAAAGCCAGGTCGGGAAGATAAAAAGAATTTTGGTAGACAACGCAACGTATTTCAACAATCAAAGATTCAGGAACGGGTTAAAAGGAAAATATTAAAGTATCATTTAGTAGCATACGACATCCGAAAGCTAATCCATGCGAACGTTACATACGAGAGGTGATAAAATATTTACGATTAGCGACACAGGAGCATCACGACAGATGGGTTAGGTATCTACCACAAATAGAAAATTTTATGAACAGCGTACCGAGTTCGGTTACGAAAACATGTCCGGTAACATTAATGCGAAGGATTATACCAGCTAGACCATGGAGGGAGGAAGTCGAGGTACAAGACATAACAGAGTTGCTAAGTAATGCCAGGCGCAGAATCGAAAGGATGCAGCGTAGGGACATCGAACGAAGGTGTAGGAAAATTAAGAAAAGAACGATTTTTGGAATAGGGATTTGGTAGTCGTCAAACGATTAAGGGTTTCAAACCGCGACAAAACATTTGCGCGAAGCTGTTGTTTCCTTATGAAGGGCCGTACAGGATCACGCGTAGTTTTGCTGAAGGCAATACGTTTGAGCTGGAGAATATGACAGGGGGGTATCGCGGGCGTTTTCATTTGGAGAATTTGTATCCATATAGAGTAGTACAGGAAGAGGGTTTAATAGGATAGGTTAAAATGTGGTTCATGCAACGGAAAGTTTAGTTTGTGTTTTTGTTTTTGTTTTGTTATAGTAGTATAGTATAGGTTAGAAAATAGCGTAGTATAATAGATGTGAGAGAAAGGCGAATGCGGGTTGCCAAAGTAAAATAGAAACAACGAAAGGATGGTTTTGAATGAAAATCAGAAATTTTTGCACACCAGGGGAAGAGAAAAACATATGAAATTTACAATTTCATTAAAAACCAGTGGGGCCAAATATTGTGTAAGGGAGGGGGTTAGAAGGTTTCTAAAGATATATTTGTATTAATAGGGGTGAATGCCAAGCGATAGGGTAAATATTTCAGATTTAATAAATTTAAAAACTATAAATTTTGCTATACTTTACATACGTTAAAGTATGTACCATTTCAGATTGAAACTTATATGCCAAAAGGTAGTAACATGACTTTATGACGTTGATATAATGCACGGTACTTGAGGTTTTATACTGAGTTGATATTTCATGAGCCAGTTGAGAGTACATTTGCCGTCGGAAAGCCGGACGCATTTATGGATATCTGCAATATAACAAAGCGTCCAGGTCGTGTATGAATTATTTGGCTTTTCTTTTTTTTATAGAATCAAACTTTTAGACGAATTGTAAATCAAAATTTAAAGTGAATCAAAATGTAAAAGGTTATTGGCGTTTAGTGAAGTGTTTTGGACCAATGGTAGAAATTTAAAATTATTATAAAGACTATAGCGAAGGTATGTTGGACACTGAAAGATAGGAGATTTGTTATTGGATGTTATATATGTAAAAAATGTTATTGTAGTAAGCTAAGTTTGTTTAGTTAATAACTAAGCAATATAAATAAGAGACTTCTTTTTTAAAATTTGTTCAGATACAGACCTATTTATGAAACCTGCGTTAAAATTGTAAAATAGTTTTGAAATAAAAGTTTATTTGTGTATTCATCGAGTATTATTGAATTCAAGTATAAAAGGAGTTGTAAAAAGTTTTAAAAGAACAGATAGGGAAAGTCAGCGTGTATTTAAAGAAGATTTTGGAAGTGGTTATTGGTGTAAAGGAGAAAGCGACGGGATATTATTTGAGAAGATTAGTGTTGGTTTTGGGATAGATTTGGGTATTACGGCAGCAGGATATTGGAGTGGATAAAAGAAGGCATCGACGACGTAAAGAATTTGGATTGATTTGAGAAGATATAACGGCAGAAAGGACATCGTATGGACAATTGGAATAGCAGGATTAGGAGTGATTTGTATTAAGACAGCGGGATTGATTTGGTTGTGCGAAGAAAGAATTAAGCGGGATACGGAGCAGAGGAACAGGAGATAGGAATACGGCGAGGAAGAATTGACGCAGGGAAAGTAGATAAAGGTTTTTACTAAATTCTAAATTGGGGTAACATTATTTCAGGTTTGGGGCATCAAAATTGTTTTACAAACACCTGGAGGCAGTGCGCAAGAGGACAATTTTGGAGAATCTTGTGTGAAAGTGCGTACGGCAATTTCGAACTTGAGCCAGCAGTCAAAGGAAGGCCTTCAGCGCAGTATATTTCTGGTAAGTACCGTGAATATATTAGAACGTCAGAAATTAAAGTCATAAAAGTTACAAAATTAATTTGACATCAGGCATCGTTGATCTATTAAGATTTGGCATATCAAAATAAAATAGTACATTTCAAAAGTGGTAAAACAAACGAGGGTGCAGTTTGGTTGGGTATTGTACATCTACTCACGATTGAACCCACGGTGAGTAGGTGAGAAACCCTGAGATTAAAGTTTCAAATAGTCGAGGCATATAAAATATAGTAATTAGTAAAAGAAAAACCAACCAAACGTTTGCTAAAGCACCTCGATTTGAAATCATAAGGGACGACGAAAAAAGTCGTGTAATAAAATCTTGTTTAAAGGAGGAGTAATTATATTATAAAAATAAAATTTAGATTCCAAGAAGGAGTAATTATATACAAGAATATATATATATATATATATATATATATATATATATATGTATATAAATTGACGCTTTATGTACAACACGTGGTAATGAACGATCACGCAACTATGTATTTTCGAGGCTTGTAAATATTATTTTGGCACTATATGTTTTTCTTCACATGCGTAATACAAATTTTTTGTAAATACTTCCCGTATGTTTGTTGTGGTTTGTTTTGTATTTTTCTTAATTTTTCTTGGGTATTAAAACACTCTGAGAAAATTGTCTTTATTTACGTTTCGATCCATGACCTAGGATCGTTGTCAAAATAATAAAAAAATTTGAAGTTTGACATTTATGACACAAATTGAAGGTGTCTTTTATTTATTAATCTTTGATTTGAATACATTAGGTGAAAATTTTAAAGTTTAGAAGAATGAGTACTTTCAATTTGTGTTGCGACCTGGATCGGCTTTTTAAGGTAGCCAATACGCTTAATGTGAAATCAGCTGATTAATTTTTATATAGTTAAATTTCATATAAATTTTCTAACTTGATGATTGGAACATTTTCTTAAATGTTTCCATTTATACGGTTGACGGGATGGTTATTAAACAAGTGTGTGATTACGTTACCGTAAGGCTTAAGCAGCCGGGGACTGCTAATATACCTATTGTTATGTAATTAGTTGTTGTATGTATAAATAGAAATCATGTATGTAGGCTGTATTTCATGTTAATATCGCAAGGAAAACCCAGGAAAAACAAAAAAAAGACAATTTAAAAACTCTGAGTGGTTTAACACCCAAGAAAAATTAAGAAGAATAAATTTCTTGGTTGCTGAGGTTTCCAAGTATTTTTTTTCTAAGTCACTCTCTGACGTTTTTGAGCTAGTCCAAACTCAGATTTGGAGTTCGATTCTGTCTCTCTGCTTTGTTGCGGTGTTCGGTGGAGGCAATTTTCTACTACTTACTGAGCTGCGTTCTTTCTTGTCTGCACAGAACACCGTAACAAACTGCTGAAAATCGCAGAAGAATAAACCATCTGAGTTATATGCGCTCTCAGTTAAGTGGCCGGTTGGGTTCTAATGTCAACCCAGCGAGAACAACTGCTGGAGATTTTATCGATTGAATAAAAGATAGTAAAACGGATAGTTTGTATCTACATTCTCATTAGTAGCCCATAGAGATTGCGATTTTTTAAGTTAACCGGTAGATTGAGTTTACGAAATAGTATTACCTCGTTTAAAACCCAGTAACTAACCTTGATGCTGGATTAATTAGCCGACGTCTAGATCGAGATTTCTAAACCTTCTGACAATTTAAACCGTAAATAGTTACATCGCAGATCGCGCTCTTGTATTTTAGCTAATGTCGGGTATATCTAACACATGTGAAAACCTCTCGAACCGGATATTTATACTATATTTAGCTATTTTTGCGCCCATTTCATTCAGAGTTCGGTCGTGCTTCTAGAAAATAATAAATTTGAAACTTCAATCTCAATCAATTGCATCACATATTACTGCATGGCAACCTTAAAACTTTATAAAAGGATGCTATATATTTTGTATAAAATTGATGCGAATGGCTTTATGTTACTTTTGACGCTTTGAAAGAATAGGCTAACTCAACATCTATTTGCCATCGAAAAAAGAGAAACATGCAAATAGCAAAATTTCAGAATTTTTATAAATCTAATCAACCCTAGTTTTTATTTGGGAGCCATGATGTATCAAAATGCTATCCAGCTACACGTTAATGGCTTATTTTTATTCATAGCACGTAGTTGTGATATGAAGTTGAAAACATGTACGCTATGAGCATAAACGAGAACATTAATTAGGAAATGGAACGTAATTTCCGTTTTAAAAGCACATTCAATTTTCCCTAACACTACTTGGATACTAAATTGATTTACTACTACTGTTGGAGATGCAAATTACAACAGGCGAAATACAGAAATGGATTTTTAAAGGGATTACTTTAGAAACTTCATATATCATCTATAGCAAGATTTATATGAAGTAGTATTTTTGTATTATACTAATACTTATTATATCTTTTTTTAGATTTCCATTAGAAATGTTTGTTAACATCAAATATAGGAAAATATTTCTGGATAAAAAGGTGACTATATTTTAAAAGTTTGCTTCACGATTGTTCGATATTACCTACTTCCCATGGATAATTGTCAATTATGACATGTAGCCTTTCCAGTACCTATTAAGATGGCAGTTATTAAAAAAACACTAAGGAGTCACCTGCAACTCGATTTAAATTAGTCGAGTCCCACACGGTGCTTATGGCTTATAAAAACACTTACCCCCAGTACCAACCTGGTTGGACTTACGGTCTGGCTAAAAAAAAGAACATGAGACTTTCACAACATGTCTTTAAAGTGGGTTCGGACTTTATACTCAGCAATAGCGAACGCTTGATAAATAAATGGGTTCAACGTGGTTATCACTTATTTTACCAAATAAAACGATGACTCCCGGTAGACGGTGTTATATTAATCACCACAAACACAATACAAGTATATTTATAAATGTATATTCAATTCCCACTGGGAATACTATATACAAAAACTATTTCTATCAACTATACGCAAATGAGCAATATTAGAGGACGGCAATATACTCGGTTAAATAATAATTTAATAAAGCATTCAAATTGATAAATAAATAAAGAAATGTTTACATTCGATTATAAGAGACCCATGATATACATTTTGTACATATTAATACATCATGACTAGTGTATAATTTCAAGAACTTGCTTGGTTGTTTTGCAGAGTGAAATGGACCAATCTGACGAGCTGCAATAACAGCGAAACCGGTCATTGGATTTTTCTTTTTTTAAAATAACTAACAATTTTATATTAATTTTCGTTCGCTACGCTTGAATTACTTTCCCAATACCAGACAAAATTTTTCATTGTTATCTAGCTGGAAACGTATTAGTTTCTGAAAACCAATTTCGTCATTTAGCATTGAGTGTAGTACTTTGTTAGAAGGTCCGCCCGTGTTAAGTAAGTAATCGGTGATTTCTTTATTTATTTTTCATCGTGTCTCTTGACTAGTTATTAAAATTTTATCTGACAATGCCATGTATACTATCATGTCGGAAACTTAAAAAGTTACCGAGAGTTAGTTGTTTACATTCGAATATAAAGGGTGTATGAAATACATTTTATGCATATTAATACACCATGACTTGTGTATAATTTCAAGAACTTGGTTGATCATTTTGCAGAGTGAAATAAACCAATCTGACAAGCTGCAATAACAGCGAAACCGGTCATTAACATTTTTTCTTTTTAAAATACCCAACAATTTTATATTAATTTTCGTTCACTGTACTCAATTTCTCTCTTAATTCCAGACAAAATTATTCATTATTATATAGCTGGAAACGTATTAGTTTCTGATTACCAACTTCCTTGTTTGGATTGGGTGTACTACATTTTTAAAAGGTCCGCAGTGTTAAGTAGGTAATCGGTGATTTCTTTATTTATTTTTTGTGTCTTTTGACTAGTTATTAAAATTTTGTCTGGCAATGCCATCTATACTATCATGTCGGAGACTTAAAAAGTTACCGAGAATTATTTGTTTACATTCGAGTATAGAGGGTGCATGAGATACATTTTGTTCATATTACTACACCATGATTTGTGTATAATTTCAAGAACTTGGTTGGGTGTTTTGCAGAGAGAAATAGAGCAATTTGACGAGCTGCTGTAACAGCAAAACCGATCATTGAATTTTACTCTTTTCAAAATAACCGACAATTTTATATTAATTTTCGTTCACTATGCTCAAATTACTTTCCCAATACCAGACAAAATTATTCATTATCATGTAGCTGGGAACGTATTGGTTCTCGATGACCAACTTCCTCATTTAGCATTTGGTGTAGTACTTTCTTAGAGATTCCACCAGTGTCAAGTAGGTAATAGGCCATCTCTCTACTTATCTTTCATCTTGTCTTTTGACTAGTTATTAAAATTTTTTCTAGTAATGTCGATAATTAGTTGCTTACATTCGAGTATAAGGGCGCATAATATATATTTTGTACATATTAATACACCATGATTTGTGTAGAATTTCAAGAAGTTGGTTGGTTGTTTTGCAGAGAGAAATGGACCAATCTGACGAGCTACAATAACAGCGAAACCTGTCTATGGATATAAATAACCAAGAATTTTTATTAATTTTTGTGCACTAAACTCGAATTACTTTTCAAATACCAGACAAAACTATTCCTTATTATTTAAAATGATAGTTAATAAATGGCAAAAAGTACTGGCTTCCGGTTATAGTAAAGGAGCTCACTTCCCAAAACATAGTATTACATTATAGTTAAACTAAATCCACGAGAAATCTCTCTAATAAAAGTGTTGAACTACTAGATCATTTAGCAATTTTTATGCAGACTAAATAACTTGGAAAGCAACTTGTATAACTATAGTCTACATGAAATGCTAAATTGTTCGTCTACAAACAATTTTAGCTAAAGTCAAACTGTCACTTTTTGAAATAGCAGTATATAATTAATCCTGGTTGGTATTATCCTAAAGTATTAAACGCACCTTAAGATATCATAAATGTGTAACGTGCATTTTTAATAGTTTAACATTTTACGCTTTTTTTAACCAATTAGTAAATACTTTCGAATAGTTTTCAGATTTGTATGCAATTTAACTCGCGTGTATTAATTTTAAAAGTAGTTTAATTGAAGCTTGATTTTCATTAATTATAAATAGCATCGTCCTTGTCTTGCCGTTGGTATAAATTTTGTTGCTTATGTGGATATACAAGTCTAGATAAGAGACGATAAGAGGTTGTTGTAATAGCAACGAGTTGATATAAAACAGATGAGCAGTCGTAGTTCGTTCTTGGTTCCGATATATTAATTACGTTGAAAAGACTTTTGCTTTGACAATAGTGAGAATTAATGCGGTATGAATTTCGAATTGTTCATGAACCAGCACGGCACGATTTTAGTTGTTCTTCTTGTGAAATGAAACTTGTATATTAACTGTAGCAGAGTGTAGTTCTGATTACATTTGAAGGAAGTATGCTTTATAAGTGCGGTTGTACGGAACATTGACGGACTTACTTATTGCTTACGCGTTGCTTTACTAATTGGTTTTTTTGGTTGCTTTTCTGTTGGAAATAAAAGTGATAGAACTTGTCGTGCGTTTTATGGAACATGGACGGACTTACTTAGTGATTACGCGTGCTTTACTAATTGTGTTTTTAGTTGAGTTTCTTTTGAAATAAAAGTTGTAGAACTCGCTTGCTAAACTTGACCGATTCTTTTAGGATTACTGTGTGTGCGATCTAGTTTCGTGGTCCTTTTTTATGTGTACAGAGTACAGAGTTGTACAGAATTTTTAAAGGAGTCACATTAGTCAGGTTTTAAACTCCCTTTTTTTTAACTCATTCCGTAATAATGATACGTTAAATTTACCTTGCATTTAAAAATAAGTAAATAAAATATAAACGTACATTTTTTTTAAAGACGAGATTGGGAGAGTGATCGTGCTTTTAAATGTTTTCCCGTATTCAAACAATGCCTTTACCAACTGAAATTAGCTTCAGAAGTTGACGAAGTTCTTTCTGCTGAAGCAGATCCGCAATACGAAAACTTCTTGACGGATGTTTGGATCGGAATTATACTAACTTTAATTGTTCTTAGTTGCGTGTGTTGCATGTGTTCCTGTCTGTTGTACCACAAATTCCACCCCCGCGAATAGACAGTGAATCTTTGCCAAGCTACACCAGTGCATCCGGCTTACCAAGCTATCAAGAGGCTTTCGATCAGTTACAGAAAGTAAAAGAAGAATCTGCAGTTGCTAGTAGTGTCAAGTTTCAAATTGATAATGGGATGGAACCATGGACACCCCACACTCCACCAACTCCAACTGCAAGGCTATCAGTAGCCGAATTAGTCCAACTCTATAGACACTCTTCCGGTGCTCCTGGTTGTGTAAGTTGAACTATTTCATACTTGTTATTACTTTAAATATCTATCCGTTGGTTTTGCAATATTCTTTGTCGTGTTGATACCTTTTACAATAGACTTGCCTGCTATTAAAAAAAAAACGAAAGAAAAAAAAATCAATACTACTGAATTACTCATATCTATTGTGTCTTATCTATTTATCTTTTGTTAACATTTTGTCTGATTTATGTTTAATTGGTGTATGAGGAAACGTTTCTGCTACTCTCCAATATTACCTCACTTTGTAATAAAAATTTTTGTAATGCTTTGATCGTGATTATATTATATAGTTTATCTAAACAGTTTTATTTACATTCTACAAAGTACTGAATAACTTAGACTTTTCATTGCTGCTATGCTTATTCTTTTTTTCCAAGTTTGCTTAACTATTTTTCTTGCAGGTATTATCACTAACTCCTTACAACCGCGTACATGGTATGTTGGTCTGCTTTCTACAACCCCCCCCCTAATCTCCGATTGAGCCCGGTCATTTCTTTGATTTTCTTTGTGTTACGCACGGCTACGAGCCAACGTAGCATAACTTTGGCGCCCGAACAGGGACTGCCACGAATTAACGTAACAAATGGTATCATAATGCAAGTACTAACAAAAACAAGAACATATGGATGCAACAACCTTGTACTTCACGACTTTAATCCTTCAAGGGCGGCAAGGTGTGAATTCCTAAGCCTGTTCAGTTTATGATATGAGATTAAGGCCGCTAACGTTCTTGATGCGTTGTTGACCTTTGCAACTAATATCCGTCTTTGAAGTGCAAACTGCCATGTGGACATAGTTGGCAAAATTGGTGCTACTAATAAAACAGCTACTAATTCCAGTCACTCTAAATTGTTAATGCGACGATTAACCAACATTAGGCACTGGTCCTTAGCTTCGGGTCGTCCTCTTACTGAGAAATTCTGCTATAGCCCTACCTCATACCGATCTCATCCTCTTGCAATCGCATCCGTATAACAGCTAAAAATAATAACACGCCCGTTGGTGAATTTTTAAATATGACACGAGTTATGTAACCCCCAATTTATGTATGTATAACAAAATAGAAGTTATTAGGCAATATTAGAAATTATTAAGAATTATAAAGAATTACTTTGTTAAATGCAACATTGTATCTTAGGAATAATTAAATTAAGAATAATGAAAGTTTACTAGCAAGTTGTGAGAACGGATGCAATACATTGTATTCCAGACGATAGTGATACTGCAGGTAGCAGGTCACAGACGGTTAAGAATCGTGTGTACCTAGAAAATAAGATTGTTACATTATATCATGAATAGTATTAAGAAATAAGCATACATGAGCTCTGTAAGTTCGTACAGAATTGTGAGGGACAGGGACAACATAAATACTCCGAGAGCCCCCAAGACCAGTCAGTCAGTCTACAGTATTTTAGTTTTCACATTGCAATTTGCTTAGGCTACTCAAAATATTAAACTCCAATTATTATTTAAATTTCGACTTAGTGTTTTAAACCAGTTCGTCAAAATTCAATTGTAATTTCTGTCTAAGTAAATAAATGTTGTTACGAAGAATTGAAAGAAGTTTTTAAAAAGACAGCTCCCGAGTCCCGAAACGTAACTTACGTCACACTTACCTCAAGTCTGCATATAGAAACAATTTTTAATAAATTAGAAATTACTGGAATTGCAATCGTTTCTTACTAAATGTAAATCTAAAAATATAGAACCTGTTACAGGTAAAATGAGCATTGCATTCTAAGTTTCGATTTGCACTGAAAGGGGCGGGGTCTCCGTAGCAATTTAAGGGTGTGCCGGCTAACTACAGTGGTACGGGAGTGAATTCCTATGGAAGAAATAATAAAAATGGAAAAATAAAAGAATAAAAATAATAAAATGAAAAATGAAACCATTGAAATACAAACAATCTACGTTTCACTAATTACTTACCCTGAAAGTAATTTTCTACTGTCATAATAGTTTGGCGTCAGGCCAACTGTTACAGCAATACTTTCGATATTATCCCTACACGTATAATGGTTATTTTGCATAGGTTTCCTTTGCTTCGGTTTTCTAAATTTATCTCGTTATGCTTTACCTATTTCTAAAATATCCAACACACGTATTAAGTTTTTGTCAAATTAAATAAAATTTAAAAATAAAATACCTTCCAAATACGATATTGTCACTAGGGTAATTGGATATTCTATTTTTTAAATTTTAAATTAAATTTTAAATTAAAAATAAATCACAATTCAGGTTGAAATTTACGTTCATTAAAAATTAATTTTAATTTTGAAAATCACAGTGAAGGACAGGGGAGCTATATTTGTTAAGTACAGGGTATACACCATGTGCCAAACTGAAAATTTAAAAAGGTTGATTTCCTTGGTTGACTCTTTTGGTAATTGTAGGGTGGAATATGATTTGGGCAAAATGGTGTCAAAATTATGTATTTAGGCACAATTGAATTGGTTCTTTCTTGGTCAACACAAATTGCTACTTATGGGAAACATGTTGGATAATTTGTATAATCCTGGTTCGGTGCTACCAAGAATTCTAGAAGTTGCATATAGTGAATTTGTAAAATGTTCCCAGTATAGTAGGGTTTGTATTATTAAAATCGGGTGGGTTTATATAAATATCGGATTGGGTATTAGTTTAAGGTTTGAATCATGTATAAAGTTAAATAAATTTTATTAGTAGGTTTTAGATATTGCCATGGGAATTTGTGAAAAAGATGGATAAAGAAACAATGTTTTAAAAATAATAAAAATGAGTGTGCTTATTCTGAATGCGGGCCTGGGTAACGATGGCAATATAAACAAAGTGAGATTTATTTTTGATTTTGTGAAAGAAAAGACGTGTTTTGTAGATTGAGTGAAGAATTCTTAGTAGGTTGTATACCAGTGAAGTGGTTTTATTTGAGATTACGTTAAGTAAAGAAATGAGGCAGCAATAGTATAAGATTAGGAAGTCGTAGTATAACAGGAGGAGAAGTTAAAGGAGTTTTAAGGTAGCAGGTTATTGAATTGGTATTTGGAAAACAAGAAAAGTTTAAAGAAAGAGTAATATAAAATAAATTGAAAAGTAGAAAAGTTTTAAACCAAACCTATACAATTTATTTAGTTAAAACCCATTGTAAGTATGGGCTACAGAAACGATTTTAGAGTAATATAAAGACGGTAGCAAGAATCAATGAGTTAAATAAGTCTTTGGAAAGCAAGTAGAAAGAGTGTTCATAATTCAAAGAAAAGGGAAGAAGATTTGAATTTATTTGGGTGACGCATACAATTGAATCTGAGGCAAGGATTTCGTTATTATTTTAGCGGTTAGTACAAAAAGAAATAATGTAATGGGATTTTATTAGCAGGAAGTATAAGGAGTAAGTAAATACTGGTAAGCAATTTTGGTAGGGAAACAAAGTTTAGTTTTCAAAACTTTATTTAAATTCTTAAAAAGGGCTGTAATTGACTTCTGTCGGTGGGGTTTAAAATGACCAATTTTGAATATTTACAACTAGTGTAAGTTAGGGCTGCGATATTTGCAGGATACGTGCGTTACCGGACCCTCGGCGTACATATCTGAACCATGTTTTGTTGACGCATTTCGGACTCTGAGGTAGGAGAAGAACCTTAGTAGAAAGGAATAACAGAGACGAGCATCCAACGAGATTATAATAGCGGTTTCACTCTGTCGCGTCGGAAGAATTATTGTAGCCGGGTGTTACGTTCAATTCCTGAATTTACTTCTTTTCAATATCCTTCATTGATAAATTATTACCTGTTTAAATAAATATATTAATTCGCTCTTTTTGACTATTTTCAACGATATACCTACTATAGATAAAGCACATTAACATATCAGTTTATTCATAAAGCAGTTTGGTTTCTCTATTCATATTAATTTCTTATCACCTATACTACAATTTAGTATCCAAGTTATTGTCTTTATCAGCGCTTGTTAATTTCTTGTTTTAACGATATTACCTTATGATGTTATCAGAGTGGAGATTCTAAATTGCTCTGTTGGGAATTAATTCATTTTTACTTTGTACTTTATTACACGTTGAACAGATCCTTTTGAACAGTTCTTAATTCTGAACCAACAAATATACGACCATTCCTTTCTGTTTCTACTTCTTGTATATTTGGTAAGTGAATAAAATGGTTGATAAATTACTGACTTTCATGTATACTTTCTAGCTCGTATCTTATGGTCATATCGTAGGACTTAGAAGTTATTGTTCGTACCCAAGGATTAAAACTTTCACGTAGGTGTAAAATTTTATCGTATGGATTTGATGTTGGACCACGTGGATTGCTAACTACTCACAACTCTTTTGGTTTACCAGAATCCTCGACATACCAGGTATTGTGACTGTAAAAGAAAAGGCATTGTTCCGGATCTTGGCTGGTTACTGGTATGTTAAACATTTCTTTGTCTCGTTATAAGTACGTAGACGAAAGTAGACTATTTTTTTTAAATTCTATTTTACTAGTAGTCCATACAATAAATTATTTCTCACATATATGCTAATAATTGCGTAACACTTTCCTCAGCAGCAGTGCTTTACTATAGCTCTGAAAGTTACAAATTTTACTGTGATGTTTAATGAGTTTGAATCATCCACAATCCTTCAATACTAATAGGTTATAGTTACTATAGTAGTTACTTTTGAAATACTCACATTCTTTATGCATCATTAATATTCCAATATAAACATAGTTAAGATCAGTGTTTTAGGTGGACCCCCTTTGTATAAAAATAAGTATTCCATTTTTTCCTTCTTTCTATAAATGTGTTGGAATGTAATTACACGAGCTCGTTAGGGTTATTAATTATAAATTATTTTCTTTATCCTGATTGCGACAGGGGGGTACTTGTAATATTTTATCATAACGCCAAGTGTCACAGACGCACAAACGTACTTATTGATTAGTGAACGTTCCTTAAAAGTTTATTTTGTGCATTTACCAATCATATATATTTATTACTGAAATGAATATTGAATACAAGTTTTATAATAAGCAAATAAAGTATATTTTTAACTTGAATTTTTTTAACAAAGTTATTTTCTATTACCTATATGTTTTGGTTGGAGGGACTGGCGCCTTGTCATTAATTATTGCTTTTCTTTTGCAGGTACAAACCTTATTTTATTTAAATGACTAATTTTCTCTTTGTTGAGTTACTTCAGTTTTAGCTTACTCTCCCCCACTCCCAATCTTCGGCTGCAGCCAAGTCGGCACATCCTTTTACTTACGGTACGAGAATATCGTGACATGGGTAGCTGAGTCGCATTAGGATTGTTGTAATACTAGAGCAGTAAACTCATAGAGTAGACGTTAGTATGTAAAAACCGCTCAAAGTAGCATCGGCTTGCAGTTGCAGAATTTTAGAGTGCTTCCCCTAAAATTAACATGTCAGCGTATTGATCATTAGCGCAATGAGTCATTCGTTTTTATTTTTTTAGCAAAATTATTAGAGCAATTTAAGGAAACCAACAATGTAGTGACAACAGATGAAATAGCTCGACAACTGGAAAAAATATCCCTGTATGTTTGTTGTGGTTTGTTTTGAATTTTTGTATTTTGCTCGATCGTAGGTAATGGATTGAAACCGTAAATACAGACCATTTTAACAATTATGAGTGGTTTAATTCTATAGAAGATCAAGAAAAACTGGAAAAAATTAATGGCATTAACCTACTTAATAAAGAATCCGTGGATAGTCGAACCGGAGGTTGAGTTTAGCAATAAACCGATGACTTCGAACAATTGCTGTAAATAAAATAAAATATTAATTGTTAAAAATTGTTAATCGATAAATTATTATAAAAATCATATCGCTCTTATGATGCAACTTTTGCAAATGCGTTTTAGATTTAATGACCTACTTTTAAGGTGATTAAACGCCACTTAAAAAAATCACAAGACTGCAGACGCCCGGTATAGTTTTATTATTTTTTCCCTGGATCAATAAGTTTTAGATGTACCAAACTTTATCAGGTTATTCAACGCAATATCTATTTTAATAAGTTCTTTAGTATAAATAACCGAAGGGCACCCACAGATTGCTTTCAAAACCGTATACATCTTTATTCGGACATATAACGAGAAGCTCAAAGCATGAAAGGTGCTTTTCAGTAAGTGCTAAATATTTGAGTAGAAAACTTTGTTAACAATGAAAAACGAAACCATTTTGACTAGTGTCCTTCAAGAATATTCTATTACAGAAAGTAGGCCAGCATAAACATAACAAAGGAGTTTCTAAAAGCAGGTCTGAAGCGAAAAAATTAATTTAAAGTTAAAGGAGTGAAGCTGCATCGTGATGTTCCATGAACTTTTCAATAGAACGAGAATGCTTTTAACTAAAGTTTTTAAATATCTCAAGCAGGAACTGAACAAATGCTAAATGTTAAAAAATTGACGAATTTTTAATATCAGGTGATATACGAGTACTGCGTATGTTAAAATGAAATTAATTTTTACGCGCGCTGAAAAACCGGAAAACTGTAAAACACAGGAAAAGGACACAAATTAAACGGTGCTCAAAAACCAAGGGAAGATTTAAATTCTATTTTAATAATATATCAATCTGAAAACCTACTTCGCTTTTTAATGGCAATTGTAATATTTCAATTTATGTTCCGACTAACATACTATCAAATTATTTGATTTGTTTTTTGACGAACTGTTAGAACTTTTGTGATGTGTTCGCGTTACGTTAACTATAAATCGGATAAAAAGATATAAATATAAAATTTGGATTGACAGACAAAATATAGACGCAACATTTATAGTAGATTTCACGAATAATTAATTTTAATTAAGCATGATATTTCAAATGTTGTTTCTATAAAGGTAAATTAGATAATAAGGTTTAGCATTATTTATTTTAAACACATTGTAAACACAATAATCCAGGAAGATGACTTAACTTGAAACCGCAAATTGAGACATGTTTTAATATTACAAAACACTCCGTTTGCATTATTTATGTAAAAATAATTTACAAAATAGATATCGTCCGTACACTAATATAATATCATACTACAACAATAGTAAAATTTACATACACAGTAACGTGGCAAAAACTTTTTTCAGCATAGATAAAATTTGTTGTGAAAACGAATTTTTAAAGAGGAGAAAAATCCAATGTAACAGCTCAGCCCCACAGTTGAAAGTTAATTTCAGAAAGTTATATAGAAACGACGAAATTTGTAATACGAGCAAATAGTAAAGAGGTGAAGGAAGTTTAAAGTTGTAAAAAAACACAGCTTTAAGATGTAACTATAGACATACCTCAAGGGAAAAACACGCGACGTGCGACTTATTTTCTTTTAACTAAGCTTACAAGGGCATAGTATGTTTTAATCACGGGCTCGTGAAACCAATGTCGTAACGACCGATTAAAAGTAGCTAGGCATAGAGAGTTTACCTTTCTGATCATTTGGATTTTATGTTCTTTAGTGTTAAGGGAACTGTGTTAGCTGGAAAGAAAGAAAATTAAAATGCTGAAAATTTCTGAACATCTAAAAAGTTTTAAAGAAGAAATTAAATTTTAGACAGTGAGTAAAATATGAGTTTTTGTATCCATAAAATATAATTGTGCACATGTAAATTTAAATGTAAAAGGGCTTTGTATTAATGTTGTAAGTAATTAATCAAACGTAGAGGTAATTATTTAGTTAGACAATGAATCAAAGGCGGAACTAGTTTTGATTAAATTTACGTATGATACTATTGTGCAAAAGAATTGGAACACTTAAAAAATTAAGAAATATGTGCGTATTGATTTCAAATATAAGCATTGTAATTAGCATTTAGTATTAATCGGAGAACGAAAATTTAGTATTTTTAATGGACAATGGAATGA
This sequence comes from Platerodrilus igneus, assembly GCA_036346225.1. NCBI lineage: Eukaryota > Metazoa > Arthropoda > Insecta > Coleoptera > Lycidae > Platerodrilus > Platerodrilus igneus. The sequence continues at coordinate 15,156,226 of JARFIW010000791.1, forward strand.
TAAAAAGGAAAAGTTGGTCTTTAACTGTTTTGTACGTGTTATTATTAAAGACATTTTTAAAAATGGGATATAAGATGTCATGAGTTTTAATATTCGAAACGAAAAAAAACGGTGTGATTGTAGTATAGATTGATTTAATGAATTCTTTAGGATTTATTTTAGTAATACCTGACCTGTTTGATCCTAGAAAATTAAGTGTTTAAGGAAAGTATATTTGTGTTCATATAGCAATTATGTAATATTAAAGGAAGCTAAATTTGGGTTGAATTTTAATTGCGTTTATTTAGAAACTACGTTTAAATTAGCTAATTGTAAAAGCATACTCGGCCACGCCTGGGATGGAAGCGTATTTGAAAAATGTACTTTATTTTCAAAAGTTTTTTGGTATGTCAAAATTTAATGATTGTTTTTATGGTATTTTAAAAAAAGGTAAAGTATACCGTGATAAATTTAAGAAACCAAAAGCAAAGAAACATATCTGGAGTAACCGGCTTTCGTATAAGGAGAACGTCCAAAGCTATTGCTGAAACAAGACGTTTTGGCACCGAGATTACAACAATAGAAAAACCTTTCCGGATTAGTGTTTAGTGTAACGCAACTTTTTGTTCTCTATGCTTGAATCACTTTCCCAATGTTAGATTAAATTAGTCAATCTATTTAATTGGAAACGTATTGGTTGATCAACTTCTTTATTTAGCATTGGATGTAGTACTTTATTATAGGGTCCACCAGTGCTCAGTAGGTAATCGGTCACTTGTTTATTTTCGTGCATCTTGTCTTTTGACTAGATCTTAAAATTTTGTCTGGCAATTTTATCTATACTAATATGTCGGAAACTTGAAACAGTCACCGATAGTTGGTTGGCTACATTCGGGTATACAAAGCGCCTGGAAAGCATTTTGTATTTATAAATACACCTTGATTTGTATATTATTCAAGATCTTAGATAGTTGTTTTACAAAAAGAAATGCGTCCGTCTGACGAGCTGCAACAACAGCGCAACCGTTCACAGACTTTGCTTTTTGCAAAATAACCAATAATTTTACATTAATTTTCGTTCTCTGTGCTTCGAATTGTTTTCCTAATTCCAGGCAAAATTAATCAATACCAAAAATACAAAATGTAAATACTACAAGCTGGATATAGAACTTAAATAAATCGTCTTACAATTTTAATCGTATTGAAAAGTTGCATCGACCATCCGTGCGGAGAATTGGTTGCAAAACAAATCCAACTGCTGATAGAGTTCGATCTCGGTTTTAGCGATTTACGCGAGGTTGGTAATCATCACATCCACGTGAACCAACGCGTTCGAAAATCTACCTTTCGCACTTAATAGCATCCAGTCTAGACACTGCCGGGTTGCACTGCAGCGTCATTCCCACCCCGACGGGTGTCCGCATGTCGACAGGAATTCTAAAATCTTATGTCTGGTTTCTACTGTCTGATCTGATCTGACCCCTCTTTTACTATTCATGGGTTTTTATAAATTACAACTTCCCGGGATTACTGCATGAGCTCGTCGTTCTTGCGCGTTGTACATCTAAACTGTTTAATGTTCGAGGTTGTTGTCATTCTGTCCGTGTAAACCCTAATTTATTCCTACGATATTACTTGCAACACCGATAGTCTGCGACATTCGGTACGTTCTCGACACATTTTTTATAGCTTTATGTGCAATATGGTTTTTGGATGTCAACGCCCTAGTAAATGTTCTTTGAACTCGTGCGAATTTGTACAAATAACTTTATTATAAACCGTCATTTCCTTGTTTCGATCAGTAGTTTTATAATTCTATACGAAGGCAGTTTAGAATCGATATTTCCTAACGTCTGTATTTAATATACAGGGTGCTTTCTTAATGTAATTGTTCAACCTAATTTAATATTGCATTAAAATGGCAACGCTATTAAATATAATTTGCTAAAACTAATAAATTTTACAGGGATTTTCTTTCTAAACACTCATCTAACTAACCTAGTTTAATGAATTATTTTCTACTGCCTACTGTTTACTGTAGTAAAGCACCAGCGTACATGACCCATAAATAAAAATCTAGGAGTGTCAGATGTGACTGTGAAAGCCACAGAACAAGACCACCTCGACAAATACATTTGTTTTCAAAGGCAACCTTCAGATGCTAGCGAACTGTGCGACTAAGGTGCGATATTGCACCATCTTGTAAAAGCAGTATTTTTAACGTACATCCAAAGGGACCCTTTCTAAGAAAATAATAATTTCCAATTGTTTGATGTGGAAGCATAAAAGAACCAGTTGGCCGTTAACAAATCCGTCCTAAACCTTTATCGAAAATCTGTGCTGGAAATGTTTGCGATGAACAGCAAGGGGATTTTTGTCAGCCCAAATATGAGTATTATGTTTAATATTTATGCTGTTACATGTAACAGTTGCTTCATCAGTCGCCATTACAAACAAGGTAAGGCATGTTTTTGTAGAATCCATCTGCAAAATTGCAAAAGAAGCGGACGATCTTCATATTCTAAAGCTTGCACTTTTCAACGAACTTCGTTCGTTTATGAAATCGATTTGTCGTCCGTCTGTCCGTCCGAGGCCTTTCTAATGGTCGGACATCAATGTGTGATACATCAATCGATTCAGCTCGGTGTCCTGAGCTTAAGTTTTGATGTCAGTTGAAATCGGGCCACGGGGACACCGTGCCCCCGCGATATTCCGTCGGGAAAATTAAAATTTCAAATAGGTCCAAAATTAATGTGCGATACATATTTGGACTCCCCTAACATAGTTGGGTCGAAATATGGTACCCCCCACAAAATCTGACCACGGATACCCGACCCCCGGAATTAATTTTATTTTATCTGAATACTTATAATTATTACAACATAATAATTTTAATTTCTTTAAATTGTTTTAAAGTAAGTCTACATTTGGAAGTTCGTTGCGACAATGCCTTGCATTTTCAACTTGTTGTAAATGCAGGTGGTACTATTGATTCTCACGCGGTGTTCGTTAGCCCATCTGATGTGAGATCATCTTCCAAGACTAGCAAAATGATCTTTTTCAGCTAGGCGTAACACTTCTTCTTCGGCATCCAAAATTCGTCGATGTCAGCCAGGTTTGCCATCACATCCTTAACGTGGTTACAGAGCGCCAGTCTCCTATACAATATATTGTACTGAATGATTGATCCGGTAGGGGGATTTGGTTAATACAGGGTTTACATCATGTGAGAAACAAAAAATTTAAAAAAGTTAATTACTTTGACTGAACTTTTTTGTGGGAGTGGAGTATGATTTGGGCATGATGGAGTCAAAATTATGTATTTAGGCACAATTAAATTGGTTCTCTCTTGGTCACACATAAATTGATACATTTCGGAAACATGTTAGAAAATTTGAATAATCTTTGTCCGATATTGATAAGATTTCTAGAGGTTGTATGTAGTGAATTTATAAAATGTCACCTGTAAAGTGGGGTTTGTATTACTAAAATCGGGTGGGTTTATTTAAATATACGGGTTGGGAATTAATTTAAAGTTTGAATCATGTGTAAAGTTAAATAAATTGTATTAGTATGTAAGTTGTAGATATTGCCTTGGGGATTTGGTATAAAAGAATGAGTGAGGTTATTGTAAATGCAGGGCGGGGTAACGATGTCAATATAAACAAAGTGTGATTAATTTTTTCATTTTCTAAAAGAAAAGACGTGTTCTTTAAGTTGAGTGAAAAATTTAAAATAAAAGGTTGTATACCAGTGAAGAGGGTTTATTTGAGATTAAGTTAATTAAAGTAATACGAAGCAGCAATAGTCAAAGTGTAGGAGGTGGTAGTATTGTAAGAGCAGAAGTTGGAAAAGTTTTATGTTAGCAGATTATTGGATTGGTTCTTGTAAGGGACGAAAAGTTTAAAGAAAGAGTAATACAAAGGCGTTAGAAAGAATCAAGTGTTACGAGAACAGGTAAAATAATTCAAAGACAAGGGAAGAGGATTTGAACTTATTTTCGTGGCGCATACTATTGAGTTTGAGGAGAGGATTTTTTTATTATTTCAGCAGGTGGTATAAAAAGAAATATTGTAAAGAGGTTTTATTGACAGAAAGTATAAGGAGTAAGTTGGTACTGGTAAGCAATTTTGGTAAAAGCAATAGGGGAACCAAGTTTAGTTTTGAAATTTTGTCCAAATTCCAAAAGCGGGCTCTGACTGACTTCTGTCAGTGCGGTTTTGAATAACCAATTTTGAATATTTGCAACAACTAGTGCAAGTTAGGGCTGCAATATTTGCAGGATACGTGCGATACCGAACCCTCAGCGTACGTATCTGAACCATCTTTTGTATGCGCATTTCGGGACCTTGAAGTAAGAGCCGTAGTAAAAAGGAATAACTGGGACGATCATCCATCGAGATTATAATAGCGGTTTCGCCCCGTCGGAGATGACTGTTATAGCTGGGAGGCTGGGTCGTATTAGGATTGTTGTAATACTAGGGCATTAAATTCTTGTAGACGTTAACAATATGTCAACGTATTGATTACTAGCGCAATGGATCATTCGTTTTTACTTCTTTAGCAAAATTATTAGAACAATTTTAAAAACCAACAATATCGTGACAACAAATGAAATAGTTTGTCAACTAAAATTACTGGCATCAACCTACTTAATAAAAAATTCGTAGAGGGGCTTCGAACAACTGCTGTAAATAAAATAAAAAAATATATGCCGCATGTACGTCATACAACCAAACTTAAAGACGGACGACGGCGACCACGTAGCGATCTCATTAAATTTTTTTATAAAATTTTTCGAACATATTTTCAAAGTCGAATAACTCGAAAACCAATCGACATAGAGTATTGATGCTATGGAAAAATATGCTCAGGAGGTCGATATTAACCTAAAAATAATATTTATATTTTGTTATATTGAAGTTTTATATAACAAAAATTTCGACTTTAAAGTCGAATTACTCAAAAACTAAATGAGATATCAAAAACTGGCTAGCATATTCTTAATCATCGTAAAAAACTGAACAAGATCCATATATCAAATGTTTGTAAAACGAAAAAAACGTGCTACGGACGACGGCGGCGACGACGGCGACGTAGCGATCTTATTAACCTAACTTACTTCGTAAGTTTGGTTGATATTAATTGTTAAAAATTATAATAAAATTCATATCGCTCTTATGATGCAGCTTTTTGTAAATGCGTTTTAGATTTAATTACCTCCTTTTCAGGTGATTGATCACAAGAATGCAAACACCCGGTATAGTTTTATTATTTTTCCGCTGGATCAATAAGTTTTAGATGTTCCAAACTTTAACAGGTTGTTCAGTGCAATATCTATTTTAATGAGTTCTTTAGTATAAATAACCGAAGGGCACCCACAGATTGCTTTCAAAACATCCTTATTCAGACATATAACGAGAAGCTCAATGCATGAAAGGTGCTTTTCAGTAAGTGCTAAATATTGGAATAGGAAAGTTTGTAAGCAAGGAAAAACGAAACCATTTTGGCTAGTCTTCTTCAAGAATATTCTATTATAGTAAGTAGGCCATCATAAACATAACAAAGGAGTTTCTAAAAGCAGTCTGAAGCGAAAAAATTAATTTAAAGTTAAAGGCGTGAAGCTGCATCGTGACGTTCCATGAACTTTTTACTAGAACGAGAATGCTTTTGACGAAAGTTTTTAAATATCTCAAGCAGGAACTGAACAAATGCTAAATGTTGAAAAATTTAGCTTTGGAATTTTTAATATCAGGTGATATACGAGTACTGCGTATGTTAAAATAAAACTAATTTTTACGCGCGCTGAACACCGGAAAACTGTAAAACATAGGAAAAAGACACAAATTAAACGGTGCTCAAAAGCTAAGGGAAGATTTAAATTCTATTTTAATAGTATTTCAATCTGAAAACCTATTTCGCTTTTTAATGGCAATTGTAATATTTCAATTTATGTTCGACTAACATATTATCAAATTATTTGATTTGTTTTCTGACGAACTGTTAGAACTTTTGTGCAGTGTTTGTGTTACGTTAACTATAAATCGGATAAAAAATAAAATATTAAATTTGGATGAACAGACTAAATATAGGCACACCATGTATGTTTTGTTTCTATAAAGGTAAATCCGATAATAGAGTTCAGCGTTATTTCTTTTAACTACATTGCAAATGCAATAATCCAGGAGGATAACCTAACATAAAACCGCAAATTATGACATTTTAATATTACAAGACACTATGTTTGCATTTTCTATGAAAACATAACAGAAATCGTCCGTTCCGACCACTAAGGAAGGATACTAAAATAATACCATACTACAACAACAGTAAAAGTTACATACAAAGTAACGTGTTAAAAACTTTTTTTCTGCATAGATAAAATTTTAAGTTGTGAAAACGAACTTTTAAAGGGGAAATGCAATATAAGAAAGAGCTAAGCACCACAGTTGAAGGTTAATTTCAGAAAATTATTTAGAAACGACGACATGTGTAATACGAGCAAATAATAAAGAGGTGAAGGAAGTTGAAAGCTGTAAAGAAATACAGCTTTAAGATATAAATATAGACGTACCTCAAGGGTAAAGCACGCTGCGTACGACTTAACTTTCTTTTGACTAAGACTAGTACGGGGGTATATTTCAATCGCGGGCTCGTGAAATTGATGTCGTAACCGCTGGTTAAAAGTGGTTGGAAATAAAGAGTTTACCTCTCTGATAATTTGGTTTTTGTGTTGTTTTGCGTTAAGAAAACTGTGTTAGCAGGAAAGAAAGAAAATCGAAATGCTGGAAATTTTGAGACATTCTGAAAGTTTTGAAGTAAAATATAAGTTTTTATATCTATAATTTATAAATATATACAAATAAATTTTAAATGTAAGGGGGGGTTCGTATTAAAGTAGTAAGCAATTAATCAAACGTGAAGGTAATTATTTTGTTGGACTATGAATCAACAACGGAACTAGTTTTGATTAAATATATGTATGACATTAATGTGCAAAAGAGTTGGAACCTTCAAAAATTAAGAAATATGTGTATATTGATTTCAAATATAAGCATTACTGTCGGCATTTAGTGTTAATCGAAGAACGAAAATGTAGTATTTTATTGGACAATAAAATAATAAAAAGGAAAAGTTGGCATTTAACTGTATTCTACGATTGTATATTAAAAGCGCTTTCGGAAAAGAAATAACAGCGTGATAGTACTATTGATTGATTTAATAAATTTTTTAGTATTTACTTTAGTAATACTTGGCCTGTTTGATCCTAAAAAATTAAGCGTTTAAGGAAAATATATTTGTATTCATATAACAATTATGTAATCTTAAAGGAAGCTAAATTTAGGTTAAATCTTAATTGCGTTTATTTAGAAACTACGTTTAAATTAGCTATGATGGAGGCGTATTTGAAAGCGGTACTTTTAAAAGTTCTTTGGTATGTCAAAATTTAATGAGTGTTTTTATCGTATTTTAGAAAAAGGTAAACTATACCGTGATAAATTTAAGAAACCAAAGGCAAAGAAACCTATGCGAGTAACCGGCTTTCGTGTAAGGAGAATTTCGAAAGCGATTGCTGAAACAAGACGTTTTCGCACCCCTCAATTACCCTTTCCGGATAAGTGATTAGTGTAATGTAATTGTTTATTCTCTATGCTCGAATTACTCTCCTAATGTCGGATAAAATTAATCAATACTATTTAACTGGAAACGTATTGGTTTCTGTTGACCAACTTTTTTATTTAGCATTGGGTGTAGTACTTTCTTAGCAGGTCTGCCAGTGCTTGTAGGTAATCGGTCACTTGTTTATTTTCATTTATCTTATCATCTTAAAATTTTGTCCATCAATGCCATCTATACTAATATGTCGGAGACTTAAAACAGTCACCGATAGTTGGTTGGTTACATTCGGGTATAAAGGGAGCCTGAGAAGAATTTTGTACTTATACATACACCTTGATTTGTATATTTTTCAAGATCTTAGTTGGTTGTTTTGTAAAAAAAAAATGCGTTCGTTTGACGAGCTGCAACAATAGCGAAACCGTTCACAGGCTTTTCTTTTTGCAAAATAGCCAATAATTTTACATTAACTTTTGTTCTCTATACTTCGAATTCTTTTCCTAATGCGGGCAAAATTATTCAATACCAAAAATACTACATGTAAATTCTACAAGCTGGATCTAGAACTTGAAAAAAATCGACTTACAATATTAATCGTATCCCAGTTGTTCTTTTAAAAAGCTCTATCGACCATCCGTGCAGGTAATTGGTTGCAAATACAAATCCAACTGCTGTTGGAGATTGATCTCGGTTTCAGCAATTTACGCGAGGTTGATAATCATCACATCCAAGTGAACCAACGCGTTCAAAAATCTACGTTTCGCACTTAACAGCATCCAGTCTAGACACTGCCGCGTTGCACTGCTGCGTTTTCCCCACGCCGACGGGTGTCTGGGATGTCTGGTTTCCTCTGTCTGATCTGATCTGATCCCCTGTTTTACTATTAGTGAGTCTTTATAAGTTACAACTTCCCGGGATTATTGCATAACTCGTCGTTTTTGCAGGTTGTGCATCTAAACTGTTCAATGTTTGAGGTTGTATCATTCTGTCCGTGTCAATCCTAATTCATTTCCACGATATTACATGCAATACCGATAGTCTGCGACGTTCGGTGCGTTCTCGACGCATCTTTTTATAGCTGTTTTTATGTGCAATGTGGTTTTTGGATTTCAACCCCCTAAGAAGTGTTTTTTAACTTGTGCGATTTTTTACAAATAACTTTGTTATAAACCATTATTTCCTTGTTTCTATCAGTAGTTTTTAATTCCATACGAATGCAGTATAGTATCGATATTTCCTAACGTCTTATTTAATATACAGGGTACTCTCTTAATTTAATTGTTCATTGTAATTTAATATTACATTAAAATGGCAATGTTATTAAATGTAAATCGCCAAAACTAATAGATGTTACAGGGTTTTTCTTTCTAAAAGCTCATCTAACTAACCTAGCATAATAAATTATTTTCTACTACCTGCTGTTTACTGTAGTAAAGCACCAGCGTACATGACCCATAAAAAAAATCTGAAAGTGTCAAATGTGACTGAGAACGCCACAAAACAGGACCAACTCGACAAATACATTTGTTTTCAAAGGCAATCTTCAGATGCTAGCGAACTAAGCGACTAAAGTGCGGTATTGCACATATTCTAAGTGTTTTGGCAAATGATTTTGCAAAAAAAAAAAATTCCAGTTGTTTGATGTGGAAGCATAAAAGAACCAGTTGCCCGTTAACAAATTCGTCCCAAACCTTTATCGAAAATATGTGCTGAAAATGTTTGCGACGAACAGCAAGTGGATTTTTGTCCGCCCAAATATAAGTATTACGACTATTATTTATGCTGATACGTGTAAAAGTTGCTTCATCAGTCGCCAATACACACAAAGAAAAGCATGTTTTTGTAGAAACCATCTGCAAAATTGCAAATGAGGTGGACAATTTTCAGGTTCTAAAGCTTGCATTTTTGTAAATGGAGGTGGTACAAGTGATTCTCGCACGGTTTTCGTAAGCCCATCTAATTTGAGACACCTACTTGGTGAGATCTTCTTCGAGGACTAGTAAAATGATCTTTTTCAGGTAGGCCTAACACTTGTTCTTCGGCATCCAAAATTTCTCAATGTCATCCAGGTTTTTTTGGTTACAGTGCGTTAGTCTCCTACACAATGTACTGTACTGAATGAGGGGGGTTTGGTAGTGGTGGTGGTTATATTTGGTTAATACATGGGTTAAATCTTGTGAGAAACAAAAAATTTAAAAAAGTTAAATTCTTTGGCTGAACCTTTTTGTGGGAGTGGAATATGATTTGGGCAGGATGGGGTTATAATCATGTATTTAGGCACAATTAAATTAGTTCTCTCTTGGTCGACACAAATTGCTACGTTTGGGAAACATGTTAGAAAATTTGTATAATCCTTGTTTAATGTTAATAAGATTTCTAGAGCTTGTATATAGCGAATATATAAAATGTCACCTGTAAAGTGGGGTTTGTATTATTAATATCGGGTCGGTTTATTTAAATATAAGGGTTGGGAATTAATTTAAAGTTTGAATCATGTGTAAAGCTAAATAAATTGTATTAGTATGTAAGTTGTAGATATTGCCATGGGGATTTGGTATAAAAGGATGAGTAAAGAGACAATGTTTCAAATATAATAAAAATGAGTGTGCTTATTGTGGATGCGGGGCGGAGTAATTATGGTAATATAAACAAAGTGAGACGATTTTTTTGATTTTTTGAAAGAAAAGACACGTTTTTTAAATTGAGTGAAAAACTTAAAATAAAGGGTTGTGTACCAGTGAAGAGGGTTTATTTGAGATTAAGTTAATTAAAGAAATACGAGGCAGCAATAGTCAATGAGTAGAAGGTGATAGTATTGTAGGAACAGAAGTCGGAAGAGTTTTATGGTAGCAGGTTATTGGATTGGTACTTCTAAGGGACGAAAAGTTTAAAAAAAGAGTAATATAAAGGCGTTAGAAAGAATCAAGTCTTAGAAGAACAGGTAAAATAATTCAAAGAAAAGGGAAGAGCAATTGAATTTATTTTTGTGACGCATACAATTGAGTTTGAGGAGAGGATTTTGTAATTATTTCAGTGAGTGGTATAAAAAGAAATATTGTAAGGAGGTTTTATTGACAGGAAGTATAAGAAGTAAGTTAGGTACCGGTAAGCAATTTTGGTAAAAGTTATAGGGGGAACCAAGTTTAGTTTTCAAATTTTTGTCTAAATTCTAAAAGGGGGCAGTGACTAGCTTCTTTCAGTATGGTTTTAAATAACCAATTTTGAACTTGTTGGGGACGATGTTATTGGATGGTTTTTGTATACAATGTAATAAAGAGTAGGCATATTTGTATTGTAATTATCACCTAGGAAAAGTAAACAAGAAGTCGATTTTTAAATATTTTTGTAATAAGACGTGTTTGTAAACTGCGCTAAATTGTTTGAATATTTTGGAAGATTTAATAAATGAGTTTGAAAAGAGTACGAGTTTAATTTATATCAAGGAAGAGTAAGGATAAGCGACAGTGAATGAATAATTAATAGCAACGACGAGTAACAAGCTTAAGAGTGGAATTAGTGCGACAGCGAACCGGCGGAACATAAGTGGATATTGGAACGAGATTTATATAGGCAGAAGGCATCGAATAGGATTTATAAGATTGAAGAAGGTATTATTGGGATTGAATTGGATATGGTTTTATGTATAGCAGGGCATTGAGTGGTAAATAGAAGGAAGGATTGATTTGGAACGAGCGGATTAAAAAGAAGGAAGTATTGATTTGGAACGAGCGGATAAAGAAAGCAGTGATTTAGAACGAGAGGAGCAAGATTTAAAGACAGCATTGGAGTAGCAAGAGGATTCGTACGAGATAAAGAAGATATAACACCGGAAAAATTAGCGCAGGGGAAGTAAATACAAAAGGTTATTAAAAATTCTAAATTTGGGTCATATTTATTTTAGATTTGGGAGCATCAAAATTAAGTTAAAGAAACCTGGAGGCTAGACGGCAGATTTCATAGTGATAGTGCAGAACTTGTAAAGACGTATACGGCGAGTAGGATTTTGAGCCAGCATTCATAGAGGCCGACAACGAAGTATAGAACAGGTGAGTACTGTGTGATATAACGTCAAAGTCAGAAATTTTGTAATATTAATTAATTTGGCACAAGGCTACGTGGATCTTATATAGAAATTTGACATATACAAGGGTAAAATTATCAAAGGTACAAAAAAACAAAAGGTAGTGCTGTTTGGTTGGTGCATTGCACATCTACTTACCACTGAACCCACGGTAAGTAGGTGGATACCCTGGGAAGAAAGAGTTTTCAAATAGTCGAGGCATATTTAACACAGTTTTGATTTATAAACCAACCAAACGAAAATAAAGCACGTAACATAAAATAAATACTTGCACATCATATAAAATTAAATAATTAATAAAAAAGGCGCGAGGGGGTTGAGCATAAGAATATATATATATTTAACAAAATTATTAAAACAATTTTAAAAAAACCAACAATATAGTGACAACAGACCAAATAGCTTGTTAACTGAAACAAAAGTTACTGGTATCAACCTACTTAATAAAAAATTCGTGGATAGTCGAGCCGAAGGTTGAGTTCAGCAACAAGGCGATGACTTAGAACAACTGCTGTAAATAAAATAAAATATTAACGGTTAAAAATTATTATAAAATCATATCTCTCTCATGATGCAGTTTTTTGTAAATGCGTTTTAGATTTAATTACCTCCTTGTAAGCTGATTAATCACAAGAACGCAAACACCCGGTATAGTTTTATTATTTTTCCCCTGGATCGATAAGTTCTAGATGGTCCAAACTTGAACAGATTGTTCAACGCAATATCTATTTTAATGAGTTCTTTAGTATAAATAACCAAAGGGCGTCCACAGATTGCTTTCAAACCGTCAGCATCTTTATTCAGACATATAACGAGAAACTCAAAGCATGAAAGGTGCTTTTCAGTAAGTGTTAAATATTTTAGTAGGAAAGTTTGTAAGCAAGGAAAAACGAAACTATTTTTGCTAGTCTGCTTCAAAAATATTCTATTACAGAAAGTAGGCCAGCATAAACATAACAAAAGAGTTTCTAAAAGCAGTCTAAAACGAAAAAATTAATTTAAAGTTAAAGGCGTGAAGCTGCATCGTGACGTTCCATGAACTTATCTATAGAACGAGAACGCTTTTAACGAAAGTTTTAAATTTCTCAAGCAGGAACTGAACAAATGCTAAATGTTAAAAAATTGAGGAATTTTTAATATCAGGTGATATACGAGTATTGCGTATGTTAAAATGAAACTAATTTGTACGCGCGCTGAAAACCGGAAAACTGTAAAACACAGGAAAAGGACACAAATTAAACGTTGCTCAAAAGCTAAGGGACGATTTAAATTCTACTTTAATAGTATTTTAATCTGAAAACCTATTTCGTTTTTTACTGGCAATTGTAGTATTTCAATTTATGTTCCGATCAAATTATTTGATTTGTTTTTTGACGAACTGTTAGAACTTTTGTGATGTTCGCATTACGTTAACTATAAGTCGGATAAAAAGACATAAATATTAAATTTGGATGGACAGACTAAATATAGACGCGCCATGTATAGTAGATTTCACGAATAACTAATCTTAATTAAGCATGATATTTCAAATTTTGTTTTTATAAAAGTAAATCAGATAACAAGGTTTAGCATTATTTCTTTTAAACACATCCAGAAAGATGACTTAACTTAAAGCTGCGAATTAAGACATTTTAATATTATAATACACTACGTTTGCATTTTCTATGTTAAGATAATTTAAAAAGCATATATCATCCGTAGCGATTACCACGTACACTAAAATAATACCATACTACAACAACAGTAAAAATTACATACATAGTAACGTGACAAAAACTTTTTCGGCATAGATCAAATTTGTTGAGAAAACGAATTTTTAAAGAAGGGGAAGTGCAATATAACAGCTGAGTTCCACAGTTAAAGATTAATTTTAGAAAGTTATTTAGAAACGACAAAATGTATAATACAAGATAAAGGAAGTTTAAAACAAAGCTTCAAGATGTAACTATAGATGTACCTCAAGGGAAGAACATGCGGCGTGCGACTTTTCTTTTAACCAAGCTTACAAGGACAGGGTATGTTTTAATCACGGGCTCGTGCATTTAATGTCGTAACGTCTGTTTATAAGTGGTTAGGCATGGAGAGCTTACCGTTCTGATCATTTGGATTTTGTGTTGTTTAGTGGTAAGGGAACTGTGTTAGCCGGAAGGAAATAAAATGGAAATGCTGAACATTTCTGAACATTTAGAAAGTTTTAAAGAAGAAATTAGATTTTAGACAGTGAGTAAAATATGAGTTTTTATCCATAAATTATAATTGTGCACATGTAAATTTAAATGTTAAGGGTGTTTGTATTAATGTAGTAAGCAATTAGTGAAACGTAGGAGGTAATTATTTTGTTGGACAATGAATCAACGACGGAATTAGTTTTGATTAAATTTACGTCTGATACTATTTTGCAAAAAAGTTGAAATACTTAAAAAATTAAGAAATATGTGCGTATTGATTTCAAATATAAGCATTATAGGTGGCATTTGGTGTTAATCGAAGAACAAAAATTTAGTATTTTTAATGGACAATGGAATGATAAAAAGGAAAAGTTCGTATTTAACTGTTTTCTACGTGTTATTATTAAAGGCATTTTTTAAAATGGGATATAGGATGTCATGAGTTTTAATATTCAAAACGAAAAAAACGGTGTGCTAGTAGTTTTGATTGGTTTAATGAATTCTTTAGGATTTATTTTAGTAATACATGATCTGTTTGATCCTAGAAAATTAAGTGTTTAAGGAAAGTATAGTTTTGTTCATATAGCAATTATGTAATCTTATAGGTTGAACTTTATTTGCATTTATTTAGGATCTAAGTATAAATTAGCTAATTTTGAAAAGATACCTAGTCACCCCAGTGATGGAGGCATATTTGAAAGAGTCATTTTATTTTAAAATTTCTTTGGTGTGTCAAAATTTAATGAGTGTTTTTCTGGTCTTTTAGATAAAGCTAAAGTACACCGAAATAAATTTAGAAAACCAAAGGCAAAAAAACCTATCCAGAATAACCGGCTTTCCAAAAGACCAGGCGCTAGCTCAGTATGCACCTTTACACTTGGTTTTCCAATGCTCCACCCGAAGGTATTACATTGGCTTGAAGGCGACTTTTCTTTACCTGAAAATTTTGAATTCTGCCGAACCCTTACTATTTCAAACAACGTATGGATCTATAAGCTACATGAAAACTTTCACACACGGGACCATCATTTTACTTCTTATCTGAATGAGAGTGTGAATTCGTGAAAAATGCTAGCCTAACATTTTTCAAACGGCCCGAGTCGGAAACCAAACCGGAAACCTTGGAATTAGTAGTCATACGCGAATCTATCTAATCCACGGAACCGCCTGTGTGAGTATGCACCGCAAGAGGTTAGGAATTTGGCTTATCGTTTTTGTAACGGGGTAGTTAGTCAATATGGAAGTACTAGCTTACACAGTCGAATCTGTGAATGTAGGTATGCTTGCAAAGACGTCGCTGTGAAGATCGCCTGTATCTTTCGTATTATTAGCTGAAGTGTAGCATTTTTGTAAGTTGTTTGCGCTATCGAAAAACATATCGCACTTAACAGCGAAGAACAAAAAATGTACAAATAGCTTTCTGCATTCTAACTTGCCTATAATGATTCATAGTATTTTGGTTTAGGAGAATTAGGTTTTTAAAAATAAGTTGCACAATATTTATTTACTGAGGTGAAGATAATTTTGAGCAAATTATTTTTTCCTGTCATAGGTGTCTAAAAGGCTCAGGAAATTTTATGATTAAGATATATAAGCTTTATAAATATGTCTCCGAAAATATGTTTAATGAAGTTGAGACAAATTTCGTAAAAAGAATCTATTTTTGAGCACGTTGAAAATTAAATATTCCCTAATTACTACAGCGGAGATTTTGTAGTAAATTGTCCCGATAGTTCGGAAAACATTAATTTGGTAAAATAGACGTTCATTGAAGTAACATTGAAACGATTCTTTAGCCCACAATTCATTTAATCAGTTGAAAGCGCGAAAAGCTGTATACAGAAGATTGAACACAGATTAAAAGGTGACTAAAAAAAAATTACATGGATATCCTGTCGACGCGCTTTGCCCTAATTGGACCCTATCAGAACAGTAGTTGTTAAGTTGTAATATTTAACACAGATACACTTAGAAAAGTACAACATAACCTAATTCACAGTTTGCGCTTTTGTGTTGTTCACCCAACATCGCAGGTTTCGGCAAAAGTTGAAGTAAAGGAGATCCAACTCAGCTGTCTTTTACATACCCAAAATTTAAAAGTGTGAAGAATAGGTATGTGTAATGAGTCTAAAATCAGTACAAACTACGAACATTTAAGGGCAAGTAACTCGAAATAATTAACACGAGCATACTGTCGACGCGTTTCACCATTAATAGAGCTGATCAGGACAGGAGTGGCAAAGTTGTAATACTTAACACAAATATATTATGGGAATTAAGTGCATCCACTAGCTCGCAGTTTTTGCTTTGATGTTGTTTGATACTACCAGGTCTGGTGATAACAATTGGAAAATTTTACAAATCTAAATCCTGTAAGTACATCAACCCAACTTTCAATTACGTTTGGCATTTTTGTCAACCGTATCTGATTGGCAAAAATACCAAACGTAATTGTAAGTTAGGTTGATGTACATAGACGTACAGGATTTAGATTAATAAAATTTTCTAATTGCCATCACCAGTTCCAGTAGCGTAATTAGTATATATATATATATATATATATATATATATATATCAACCGCGAAAGCTAAAGATACAGATTTGAATCCTGTCTAGGATCATATATTTTCCATCTTTCAATTATTCCTGCAATTGGAAATGATCATTTAGGCTTTGCAAAAAAGTCTAAGTTATTATTTCAAAATTATTAATTAATATCTTAGTACTTGCCCTTTTGGAATTACATAATATAATATATATTTATTTATGTATATATATATATATATATATATATATATATATGTATTGCTGTGATATGGTTGCAATAACCCGGTGCCCCCTTTTTGTGAAATAAAAAGGTTAAAATTTTTCTTTTTGTCAATTTTAGTTTTTAATTTTTTTTATTTTAATTTTTAATACCTCGGCTAGCTCAGTTTTAACCACGCACGGAGCTTGCGACATTACGACAACAAAGAATTTTAATTTTCCTTTTACCTCTACCTCTCATGCCTTTAAGTCAAAACACCATTAAGCACAACTACTATAATATTCTCAAAATATTTACAATGCACAAAAACGTTTAGGAATTCTTTGAATAGAACCTCCTTTAAATAATTAAACTAATTGTTTTAATAATTATCATTCACATTAATTAAACAAAAAGGCAGCAAAAATCACCCTTATTATTCTTATTATTTAAACCCCTATGAACGTTCATTAAACTTCCTTCAATCTTTACGTAATTTATAACGTGTACTAAAACGATCTTTATTGACCCTCACATAAAGTTTTCATAAAAGCAGTGTTTAAAATATTCAAAAATAAAAATACAACAAAATATTCGGACTGACTAACCTGTTGTCTCCAGTTTAAACCAGTTTCTGCTCCAACTGCTCCCGTTTCAGCTTAGTGGTTTAAATAGTCCAACGTTAAATCCAGATTTACTTTAGATATGGTTTGCATTTTTCTTAGTATAGTTTCTCCTGATTAATTCATAAATTATTTTAGCGTCCTTGTTAAACTTCCTGGTCGGATCCAGTAATTGTTTGGATGCCTATTATGTTTCCCCGTAAGATCCAGTAATTGTTTAAATACTTGTTGAATTTTCACATCGGATCCAGTAATTATTCAGAGTCCTTTTGTTAATGTACAACTTAGAATTTATTTAAAAACAACCTTTTGTTACTTACGTTTTTAAGGATTAAAATGACAAAACTCATTTAATTACGCAGTGTAACAATTTTATTTTAGCAGTAAAAGAACCTATTCATTAAACGTACAATGAATATTGAAATACCTTTATTAACTAAAATAAAGATTCGAGTAACAATCAAATTTTTATAGTATTACTATATCTAGGATTAGTAGTCTATTTGTTTCGGAGTTCGGTGCAATTCCACAGCCACTGGCGCGCGCGTGAGAGGTTCGAGAACCCCACTTATGATCCTCCCACCATGCAAGAACGCAGCGAGCGCACTCGTCGATAGTTAAAGGCAGCGTGAAGATGCATTCAAAAAGAATGGCGAGTGACCTCCGGGTCGCCTTATTTTGGTGAAACACTTCCTGAGTAACGCGCAACAATACGTCAGAAATTGCAACGATAAATTAGAAACCGCACGACCACTTTGAAGTTACAATTTAGAAACCTTAACTTATGGACTACGCAATGAAAGATTATATTTGTAAATAAAATTAGACAACGGAGGAGTACGCTATGAAGTAATGCTGCCGTGAACCTAATGTGAAATCCGCTTCGCTCCTACATCTGTATTAAAGCATGGAAAACAAGCATATTTAGCTGCAGGCCCCGCACTGCGAAGTTGTTTCCATTGCAACCAAGGACGACAGCCGGTATTGGGTTCGTAATAGAATTAAGAATTTCCTCAGTACTTCCTTCTGAAAGTACATTATTTCATTTTGTTTGTTGGATATACAAAATTGTTATTCAGTTTACCTGTGATTAGACTGGTTTTCCCCAGTATCGGGTTTGATTTCACTTAGTTCCGTAAATATGTGACTACACGTGGCTACAACGTAAATTAACAGCTGCTATTACGTCACCTGTTTGTTTGAACAATGCCGTCAACAATTGCACAATGGCTTACAGATGTTTAGCATTACAGTACTGCCACTTTTGATAAAATTAGAGAATATCTTGGTGATTCTTTTGACTTCAAACTAATATTAATTTTGTTAAATTAATGAGAAAATTTCGTATATTCATTTGTAAGTGACCTACACAGATCTGGTTGGGTTATAAAAAACTTAATATTGTTAGTTACACTGAACTGTAATATATTTGAGTAAGGATCAGTTGATAAACCTTACAACAATTTTGCAAGAATATCAAATATTCATTTTATTTAATTATAATGAAATTTTATTTACTGAAACAAAGAAAATTCTTTCTAGTAAATTAATAATCTACATTTAAAGTTTTTTATTCTGATCTAGTTTGATCAGACCTGATAAACAAAAAAAAACAATAAGAATTAAATTTTCATAACTCCATTATGTAGAAAATATTCTCTATGCATTTTAGGTATACTTGAGGGACGCAAATAGTGTTCCCATTTTTTTTAGGTGACTTAACTATTATTTTTCCTAACAGGAAAAGCTTATTCTATTAAGACATATTTTTGTTAAAGAAGGCAACCTTTTTTTGGTTGGGTTACCACGCCCATACAAAAAACCAACGTGGGGCGTCGAAATTTGTTTGTTCAACGTTTGGGGCTTCGAAATTTGTTTGTTCATAATTTGATTAACCTCGAAATTTGTTTGTTCATAATTTGATTAACTTCGAAATTTGTTTGTTCATAATTTGATTAGCGTCGAAATTTGTTTGTTCAAAATTAATTCTACTTCGAGATTCGTTCGTTCAAAAATTATTTTTACTCTGAAACTTGTTTGTTCAAAAATAATTTTACTTTGAAATTGTCTGTTCAAAATTTATTTTTGCTTCCAAATTTGTTTGTTCGGGATTGATTTAGCTTCGAATTTGTTTGTTCAAAATTTATTTTGCTTCGAAATTTGTTTGTTCAAAAATTGTTTTACTTCGAAATTAGTTTGTTCGAAAAGTAATTTGCTTCGAAATTTGTTAGCTCAAAATTTATTTTGCTTTGAAATCTATATGTTCAAAAATTATTTTGCGTCGAAATTTTTTTTGCTTAAAGTTTATTTGACATTTAGATTTGTTTGTTTGCTTTTGATAAAGGATTGGTCGTAACGTTAATCCCAATACAGTCAAGTAATTAACTTGGTCAAATTTACTTTTTGACTTTAATTCTGTTTTGACCCCTTAAATTTTTTTTGATATTGTTTTGGCAAAAATAATTTTACCACAAACATTTTTTTGATTTTTACCTTTAGCAGTACGAATTTGTTTTGATCACTTTTGTAAGGTTCAGATCATTTAGATCTTTCAGTTTGATTCAATTAGGCTTTTGTAATCATGTCGGATATTCCGAATTGTTTGTCTGCTTAAAGAAGAACGGGAGTAGTGAGTGAGAAACCAGTTTTGAGGAAAATTTTAGGAAGACTGTCAGCTAAAGAAGCTGATAAGCCTGTTGTTTGATTTGTTTGAGTCAATAAAGAACATCTTTGTCGAAATTTGATGATAAGGCTAGAGATTCTATTTTGAAGGTACATTGGAGTGAGCTGTCGTTGTGTCGTTTGAAAATTGCTCTTGTGCATAAGCACGTTTTTGATTTTGTTAGCAGATTTTTGTTTAGATCAGCATTGCAACGCAATTTAGTCTAGGCGGAACTTGTCGTCGTGGTTGGTCGCTCAGCAGTATGTCAGTCCAGACGAGACTCAGGAAGAGTTGGTCGCTCGGCTTTACATAAGTCTAGACGAGACTCGAGGTGAGTTAGGCGCTCTAGAATTTTTTTTTTTTGCATCTTTTTTTTGATTTGATGTAAATTTTGGTATTGTTAGTCTAGGTGAGACTCGTAGAGGGTTTGTCACTCTAGCATATTTAGGCGTTGTGAAGCTTTATAGTTGTTTCGACAGTTCAATTGGTAGTAGGATGAGAGTGTACTTGAACACTGATTTTTTTGTTAGCTATCGTCTTGATTAGTTTTTTTTATTGAAGACTCATAAGCAGGTAAATGGCATTTGGTTGTTTGTGACTGGTTCTCGAAGTATTCGATTTTGCAACCTTTACGTAGTGCCACGGCACATTTGATCGAGAAATTTTTGGAGGAAAAAGTATTTCTTGTCTACGGAGTACCACAGTTTGTTATTTGTGATATTGGTCCACAATTAATTGGACGTATTTTTAAAGCTTTGTGTGCAAGGTACGAAATTCAAAAGATTTGGTATAATGCTGTTTATGCTCCTCAATGCAATTTTGTGGAAAGAATCAATAAGACAGTTGGTACAGCAATCCGTTCATACGTAGAAGAACATGATACGTGGGATATGGAGATATCAAAGATCCAATACGCGATCAACTCAGCAAAACATGAGTCCACCAACTATTCGCCAAATTTTTAGTTTTTGGTCGTCAAGTACCTTTAAGTGGAAAAGCTTATAATGATAATTTTATACCGGGTGAGGATGTTGATGTCGTCTCCAGTAGTAGACCTTCTTATGTTTTGGATCGTCAACCTTTGTTTGATATTTTGGAAATGTCCGTGAAAATTTGCATGTAGCTTACCAACGTTCGAGTAAACGCTACAATCTTAGGAGAAGAGACATTTCATTCCGAGTCGGAGAATGTGTTTGGAGAGCTAATAAGGTCCTCTCGAGTGCTAGTGATAAATTTTCCGCTAAGTTAGCCCCTAAGTTCGTTATGAGTAAAGTTCGGAAAAACATTCCAATTTAGTATATGAGTTAGAGAACGAAGATGGGACAAGAGCAGGGAAATGGCACGTAAAGGACTTGAAACCAGTTGAAGCATCATATCCAAATGAAAATGATGATCCTGACGATTAATTCCGGTCCGATCATCTCTTTGATATTAAGTAATGACGTAGTGGTTTGTTTTGTTTTGTTCCGATTTTTGATTTAGTGTCGTTTCACTAATTTTGAGTATTTTATTTGAGAAGTGAAATAAGTGGTTAGAGATTTTGTAAATTTTGTAGGTTTGAGGTGTGCCTTGGTGTGCACGCTGGACATTTTGCTCGCGCGTTGCTCAGAGATGTGTTTGAAGGATGTCTTTGACAGATATCCTTACAATGTAGAAGTAGGTGGGCTATTTAATTGTTGGTCCTGATTTCTACATATCGAGGTAGAGAATATTAGATTATTCTTTCCTTGTTCCTTTTGACCGTTCGAAGTTCTTTGATTTGATAAGGTCAAAGTTGGCTTGGTGAGTCTCACCATTTGCTCCATCACTAATGAGATCAGTTGTTTGTTAGAACTTAGTGATAGGATATTCAGTAGGGTGTAGGATAGTACAGCCCTGACTGGCTCAGTTTTGTATTTGAATTTGATAAGTAACCTTATGGTTAGGTTACCTTTGTTTTGATCATCTCTTTGCGATGAAGCGATGATATTTTGTATTTGGATTAGATAAGTAACCTTATGGTTAGGTTACCTTTGTTTTGATCATCTCTTTGCGATGAAGCGATGATATTTTGTATTTGGATTAGATAAGTAACCTTATGGTTAGGTTACCTTTGTTTTGATCATCTCTTTACGATGAAGCGATGATATTTTGTATTTGCATTTGATAAGTAACCTTATGGTTAGGTCACTTTTGTTTTGATTATCACTTTGTGATGATGGTGTTTAAATATAGACCTATTAGTAGGGTCTTACTTTTGATTATCACCTTGTAGTGATGATGTTTTGAATAGTTATGCTGTCTTGATGAGGAAGCATTCCTTTTTTTTGTAGATAGAGCTAAATGAGCTCCTGGAAGTGAAGTTTTTTTTGAAATTAGAAGTAAATCGTAAGTGTTTGGTTATAGGTAAGAAATATTAGCCTTGTTAGAAGTATGAATCTCAAGTCAGGAAATATTGTAAATTTGAATTTTTTGTCCCGTGGAGTGTTTGACTTTCTAATTTGACCCCTCCCAATTTTGATTATTACCGATTGTGACTCCCCGATTTTGTCTCCCGATGGACGTCAGGTACGCGTAGTTACCAACACACTCATTTGTAAATATTTGTCCCCCCCATTTGAATAAATTTATAAAATTGCATAGTTAGTTAGGAATGTAGGAAAGGCTAGTATTGTTATAAAAATTTTTTGTATTTGTTATATTTGAAGTTTTTCTAAAAAAATTTTTTCTTTTAGGAAAGGGTAGTGTAACAATTTTATTTTAGCAGTAAAAGAACCTATTCATTAAACGTACAATGAATATTGAAATACCTTTATTAACTAAAATAAAGATTCGAGTAACAATCAAATTTTTATAGTATTACTATATCTAGGATTAGTAGTCTATTTGTTTCGGAGTTCGGTGCAATTCCACAGCCACTGGCGCGCGCGTGAGAGGTTCGAGAACCCCACTTATGATCCTCCCACCATGCAAGAACGCAGCGAGCGCACTCGTCGATAGTTAAAGGCAGCGTGAAGATGCATTCAAAAGAATGGCGAGTGACCTCCGGGTCGCCTTATTTTGGTGAAACACTTCCTGAGTAACGCGCAACAATACGTCAGAAATTGCAACGATAAATTAGAAACCGCACGACCACTTTGAAGTTACAATTTAGAAACCTTAACTTATGGACTACGCAATGAAAGATTATATTTGTAAATAAAATTAGACAACGGAGGAGTACGCTATGAAGTAATGCTGCCGTGAACCAATGTGAGAAATCCGCTTCGCTCCTACATCTGTATTAAAGCATGGAAAACAAGCATATTTAGCTGCAGGCCCCGCACTGCGAAGTTGTTTCCATTGCAACCAAGGACGACAGCCGGTATTGGGTTCGTAATAGAATTAAGAATTTCCTCAGTACTTCCTTCTGAAAGTACATTATTTCATTTTGTTTGTTGGATATACAAAATTGTTATTCAGTTTACCTGTGATTAGACTGGTTTTCCCCAGTATCGGGTTTGATTTCACTTAGTTCCGTAAATATGTGACTACACGTGGCTACAACGTAAATTAACAGCTGCTATTACGTCACCTGTTTGTTTGAACAATGCCGTCAACAATTGCACAATGGCTTACAGATGTTTAGCATTACAGTACTGCCACTTTTGATAAAATTAGAGAATATCTTGGTGATTCTTTTGACTTCAAACTAATATTAATTTTGTTAAATTAATGAGAAAATTTCGTATATTCATTTGTAAGTGACCTACACAGATCTGGTTGGGTTATAAAAACTTAATATTGTTAGTTACACTGAACTGTAATATATTTGAGTAAGGATCAGTTGATAAACCTTACAACAATTTTGCAAGAATATCAAATATTCATTTTATTTAATTATAATGAAATTTTATTTACTGAAACAAAGAAAATTCTTTCTAGTAAATTAATAATCTACATTTAAAGTTTTTTATTCTGATCTAGTTTGATCAGACCTGATAAACAAAAAAAACAATAAGAATTAAATTTTCATAACTCCATTATGTAGAAAATATTCTCTATGCATTTTAGGTATACTTGAGGGACGCAAATAGTGTTCCCATTTTTTTTAGGTGACTTAACTATTATTCTTTCTTACAGGAACAGCGTCTTATTCTGTTAAGACAAGCTTTTGTGTCAGCGAAGGCGATCTTTTTTTCTTTGGGTTTCCACGTCCGCCCTTAGAAATTCGCTATGCCATTAATATAAATCAATCTGGACTTGGTGGCGCCTGTTTGTTTTAGTTTGAGTATGACCCCCCTTCAGATTTCGACTTACCCCCCCATTGCTCATAGCTCTACCCAAGGAATAGACCCCTAGTTATGTCGGAAGACTTTGTTTTGCAGACACCTGACTTGGAGCATGGTGATAATAAAGTAGTGTTTTAGTAAGTCAAGAAAATATGTTTCACTGGTGCCGGCAACGTCAGGCTATGAGTTAGAAAAAAAGGTTTCAGCACTATCACCATTATATACTTTATTAATTACAAAATCACTTTTAATTCTTTCACGTGAATATTTTGTTTCAGGTGATGTGGACCATACCTTAATTCAAGTTAAACTGATGTGTTTACAAATCTTGTCGTATTTAAAAGGAACGCCTATGTGTTGATAAGCGCAGAGTTCAGCGATTAAAAGCTTTGTACGTGATTTTTACATACAAGATTTTGGGTATTTCTACTAATTTTTGTTGTATAACGAAATTGATTCGCTATTTCCTGCACGTAAGATTTCAAGTTATTGCCATTGGTTATCTTGGATTTTCATTCCTCTTGGTCACATACGTCTTGTTTGTACAGTAAATTTGATGAACCTTGCTTTTATTACCATGCCGTAATTATTGCTAATCTATCAAGGTGTTGGATTTTACCTTTCTGGTCACGTATTCTTAATTGAATTTATGTATTAAAATATATACGTTTTCTATCTTACGCATTTTCAAACCTGCTTGTTTAACTGGGATTCTTAGTGTAATAATGATGCATTACTCACGCGTATTGTGTTGCAGCTTCCGTCCACGTCGTTTTATAACTTGCCAAATTGTTTATTTAATTAAATCTTCTAGCCTACTTTTCATTTCTTAAAATAATTATAACCCTAGTTTATATACAGGGCTTTATTACTTGCTTTCCTGCCTAATCGTTGAATTCCTTATTTTCTTCGTAAAAATGTCTAGTTTTCTGAACCATCATGGTGTTTTCATGAAGCACACTATACTAGTGACTCTATTTACCTGTAAAGGATCCTATTAACATAGCTATATATATATATATATATATATATAATATATATATATATATATATTAGGAAGTTAATTACACAAGGAGATATTTAGGGGTTAAAAGGGCATTAATTATTCATTTGGAAATTTATTCCGTGGTTCAGCATGTGAAAATAACAAACAACGTTGAGACGCGTTTTTAAAGTCATTAGTTTTAAAATTTAATTTGTTTCAAAAAATTTCAAGAAGCTAAAATGTAATTTAGCTTAATTCTTACAGATAATTACTCATATAGAAAAAAGCATGGTATTTCGTATTTAATTTGTATTCTAAAAGGCTTTAACTTATTTCAAACTGTTGTAGTTTCCAAGTAGTGTTAAATGAAAGCAAAGTTGACGGTTATATTATTTGTTGGAGGAAGCTAGTTTCCTAGTATCATTAAATTATAAACGAACGTAACCGTCGCATTTTTCCTTGTATAGGGTAGATTAGGACTGCACAAACAACAGCAAACTCCTGGAGTTCTTAGTTCCGTCGTCAATTAAAGAAATTTATAGCTTCTTAAAAACGATATGAAACTGGAATTGAACTGAATTATTGTGTCCGTTACAAATAAAAAATAAAAACAAAGTAGGAGGTGATTTTAGTTCGTATGCAGAAGTGGGATGAAAATAACAAATGTCAAGATAAGCGTAGTTTAAACGGTACACTTTCGTCAGCTGGATTGGATATACACAACGTTATTGGAATGATTTAGTACGGATGTGTTGTTGTGAGCTTGAAACTTGTGCTTTCGAAAAAAATCGTGTCGGTTAGAGGCAGTTTTTGGAAAACTGTAGCCGTTGGAAGTGAAGTGATTTTGGAGAATTGTGTACGAATGTTTGTATTGAAGGAAATTTGAGGAATTGTGGCAAGCTTTTAGGGGTGGAGGAACTAAATATAAATTGCCATACATAGATAGGAGGCTCTTTTAGTTTTCAACTAGCTTACAGCTCTTATGTTTTGACAAGGGTACGCTGACGGCTCCAAGGCTAAAATGCTTTTACTTTTGTATAAAAGTTCTATTAATGTACGCCAATTGATGTAAGTAAAAACTGTTTGATTTTAATTTGCACGGAATGTGGCAAGTATGCAATTTGAAATGGTGTAGATGTCAGTATTTGGTTGGTTTGGTTGAGTACCAACAATTTATGGTATTAGTAAAAGATGTTTGGAGTTGGATGCCTTATCAAATTGGTAGCCAAGATGACTTCTTGGTGATATGGTTGCAGCTTGCAGTTGCGGTTATAACAATCCAGATTGGGATTCTTGAATGCAGCAGTTCTCGATACAATGGTAGCTGGCCCGTGGGTGAACATGAAATGAAAACTGATACTTTTCGTTGTATATGTGTTTAAATAAGTGCTTAATGACTTGGTGCATTGGTGGTATAATTATATGAACTAAAAGGATAAAGAGGGGAAAGGGGTACAGATTGATATTTTCAAGTTGAGTTATTTTTACTGTATTATATGTGGGAATTTATGTTAAGGAGTGATTTATGACATTTGTAATATTTAATTTATGTACAAGGTAAAAGGGTCTTTTTTATTATTGATGTGCAAAAATTAGCACGAAAGGTTAAGGTTTTACTATGAGCTCATATTGAACCAGGGTTAAAGCAAGAAATGTGGTAAAACCCTACTACTTTCTATGATTTACTTAGAAGGAAAAATTTATCTGGGGTAATTATTCATATTGAACTGTACTGTTAAGAAAATATTTTTAAATAGGATGTATATAACTTATAAATAATGTGTGAAGAGTTTGATTTTGAATTTGGCGTGTATATTTTCTGTTTCGTATGTTAATAAATGTATGCTATTTACCGTCGCAGCGTTTTATTGTCGAGTAGTTAGTTTGTATTTGAGAGAGCAAATAAGCAGCTGTAGAAAACTTCATTAAGGACATGTAGTATTTAAAATAGGTAGAACACATCACCACAACAGTCGAGTGTGTATTCCGACATTGTAGCAATTAAATGGCAACCCCAACAGTGGGGCTTGTTGTATTGTCCGACATCGCAGTATTAATTATCGCCCAGAACGTGCACACAAAAAAAACGCACCCACATACACACACATACATACATACATACATACACTCACAGTGTTACATGCAGATATATACACAGAATAGTTATAATAAACATTTTTTAAGGTTGCCTTTTAATAATAATTTCTATCAAACTTTTGACTTTTATTTATTATCAATATTTTATTTACATAATACTTTTACCTCTTGTTGTATTTTGAAGTTGTTATATACATTTTAAAAGATTTATAACAAAAATAACTTTTTATGTTGATCACCAATTTATTATAACCTCGCCTTAGTGAGTATACAATATCATTTAATGTTTATTTATCAATTCTGTTATTGTAGTACCTTTGAAAAAGGATTAAAATAAATCCGAAAGCTCAGGTTTATAAAAAAGAGTTTTCTTAAATAATCCAGCCGACCTAAAACCCACAACCATTTTAAAAAATTATACATATATATATATATATATATATATATATATATATATATAATAATGCTGTAATCCACCAAAATCAGGGAACTACGGTTTTCGAATCGTGCCCCACAGATTGGGCGTCAAGAATGCTGTGAATCCATCAAAATCCGGGAACTACGGTTTTCGAATCGTGCCCCACAGATTGGGCGTCAAGAAGGCTGTGAAACCTACAAAGAGCCTATTAAATTAACTGGTCCGTTGACTTTCTTCTGTTAATCGCCTCTTTACTCTTTTCCGCCTCGGCTGCTCACCTAGTTAAAACTTTCATCCTCAATCATAAAAAAAAAAACACATTCCTATCACAAACACCAACGTTAACTCTATTTACATCAATATTCACAATACATTAAAATTTCAAAATTAAAATTCAGCATAAATTTCAGTATCAGAAAATTTCAAGATTAACTTTGTTATCATTTTAATGTGCATCCAGAATTAAAGTCCTTGTAGGATGCCTACTAATTAATATAACAATATATGCAGACCTGAGTCTGAGTACAAAGGGAGCATCTCCCACCCCTTTACGTTAATTAACCAGGTTCGTCTAATTGAGCTCAAAGACATACCCAACTTTTCATCATAATCAAGAACATAAATACTAAATACCCCTTTCTACTTAAACAAGAAAATTTCACCTTAAAATTAAAAATTTGTTGTTAGTACAATTTCACTACTGTCCATTTTAAGTAAATAAATTATAAAGTTATTCAACACACACCAAAACATCAAAAATCGAACAACAAAGCATAAGTTACCTGAAGGTTAATGCACTCGTGGCTCCAATGTACATCGTCCTCTGTTAATCACACCATTCCAACTGGGTTATGTTTAGGT
This sequence comes from Platerodrilus igneus, assembly GCA_036346225.1. Taxonomy (NCBI): domain Eukaryota; kingdom Metazoa; phylum Arthropoda; class Insecta; order Coleoptera; family Lycidae; genus Platerodrilus; species Platerodrilus igneus. The sequence continues at coordinate 15,184,713 of JARFIW010000791.1, forward strand.
CCTCGGATTACTGGTCGCCTTTAAAATTTTCTACACCCCCATTCATCTAAAGTTGTTTCAGGGCTTTTCCGGAACTCATCTGTGTATATCTGAACCTTGTTTTGTGGATCCAGACACGTTTACGAATCATTTAATTATTAACACCCCCCGAAAAATAGCAAAGAAATTCATACTTCTTTCACGCTATACGCCAAAACTGCCTACTTTTGTGTATTCATTTGTCGTTGCAAATTTGACTAATTGGTACAGTACTCGCAATTATAACTAGACTTTATTACCTTGCATCTTCTTTTCTAAGTGCACTAAATTACTTTCATTGTAGCACGTAAAGAACAAACTGTTTTAAATCACCAAAATATACGAGCAAACTGTTTAAATTATTCAATCAAAATCGGAAAACTAAGAGCACTGTTTAACGCATTGAATCAAATCGAAAATCTAAGAGAGAGAAACTCATATTAACCCGGGTATATATAATGGTTAGCCTGTCTGTCGGTTTTGTCCCCAAAACGGCCAGTTTAGAATTTCGCATACTATGTTCCCATCTCGACCGCCCGTGCGTCGGTTCTTATTAAATTTGCACTCGCACCAGCTAAATCTCAGAAATTTCGACACGGCTCGCAACGTCTGGGAATAACTAATTAATTTTTATACAGAAATGTTATTTTTACCTCTCATGTTTGCCTCTTATTTTCAACCAATCGCAACCCAGTGACGTTGCTTAACTCACACTTTTTACTATATGTGTCTCTGTCTTGCGCATATTATCCGTCTCTATCTACCCTGTTCTGAGTGGTACTAATCGATATTCTTTAGTATCGGTTATTTTCAAACCACGTGGACTGTGAAATAACCCACCTTATTAGCATTTCCCGTAAATATTAAGCGACGGGTTCTCCAACATTCTCTGTAACCATTTGTTATCTGCCAAATTTACGCAGAACGAGACTTTTAAAAATACGCAGGTGTTCAATCGTCCTACTTCTAAATAACACTTCTACGATTTGAATATTATTGGGTTTTTACAAGCTTTTATACATATTATATGTTATTAATGGTTCAATTAACTCCAATTAAAATAATGCCCTTTAATTTTTAGTGAATCCTAATCAAATATTCAATTATTATCTGTACATTTTGTTTAATACTCGTTACCCAAACTTGAATCAATTAATATAAATTTTGCACGTAATTTCCATTTGTTTCTTTACTCGGAATAATTAAATTACACGTTGAGCATTTTAATACTGCTTCTTTTTATAGAAAGCGTCTTGTAAATAATTTAACTCCCGTATTTTTAATGAAACGAATGAATTTTTATGCTTCACGGTTTTAATAACGCGTACCTTTTCCCAAAGCTTCTACACGGTGATTAAAATTATTTGATGTAATTAATTAATTTTCTACCCTGGTCTAAATATGAGTATTTTCCCCCTATTTGAATACAAATAATCCCACTTATTTGAATTCAAATATAAAACATTTAAACCGCAAACAAAATTTACACAAAAAAATGCCTATCTCTCTCTACCCTTATCTATCTAACTTACCTAACTTATATCCAATCCAAAAAAAATATTTACATCTATCCTATATCCCTATCCTATTCCTAACTCTCAACTATACTCACTTCCCCCTACCTAATCCTATATACCTATCCTATTCTTATTCTATTCCTAACTCTCCACTAATCTTATATGAAATATCTATACTTAACCTATCTTATTTTCTTCCTACATTTAATCTTTATTCTCATCCTACACACCTATTTCTAACTATCCCCCATATTTATCCTATACCTAGCTTTATTTTCTATAAACACTTACTTCTACTCTTTTATATACACCTATGCTATCCCTATATATTTAAATTTTACTCTATTGTACACCTATCTACTCTCTATTCTATATCTATACTAAAATTCACCTATCTCTATCCTTTGTTCATCAAGTTATTTAAATCTAACTCTCTTCTTGACCCTCCACGTCTTTCTTCTTACCATCCTAATACTCTTCATCCCTATTTCTCCCCCTTCTATATCTATACTTAACATCCCTGTTATCTCACATAAAATAAACTTATCATCCCTATTATCCTGACTCTTAAATATTACTTCTTCTTCAGTCCCTACACTTGTCTGTTTCTTATTTATTATTATTTTCTTTTCTGCCGACAAACCAAACGATACTACCTTAAAATTCTCGATTTTTCTCTCTACGGAAAATCCTATGTACCTTCTAGAATTCTTGTGTAATGGAATCAGCCAGAATGAATTCCTTAAATCTACTTTATTAAAAACAAACTTGCCACTTAACCTCGTCAAAAGTGTGTCCATGGATGGTGGACAATGGAATTGCGGTTTGGTCCGTTGATTAATTTTTCGTGTATCTTTAATTAATTCTGCCTTCACCTGCTCCCGATATGCTGCTGTTGCTTCTACCCTCACTAATTCTGCATGTTTTTGTACTAAAGCTTGGACCTCTACTCTCCTATCCTCTGGACATCTTATTGTGTTAATCTGTTTAACTTCATCATCCTCTACCTCTACTACATTAATACTAAACCCCGTGTCATCCTCTGTGACTTCATAACTGCCCTTCCATGGCACTACCCTATCCTTAATCCTTACTACCTTCCTTTCCATATCTATCAAAACCCCTAACTGCATCATACAGTCAACACCTAAAATGCTCTGAAACTTCAGTCCAGGTACAATTACAAACTCCTGTTCACAGCTTAAACCTCCTATATTTATCCTAAGCACCACAACACTATTTACTACAGCAAACTTCTTTTTATTTGGAGCTGCTAAATGACTACGCTTTATAGGCATAATTCTATCACAAACCTTATCCCTAATTTTGCTGACGAATTCCTCCGATATTAAACTCGCCTCTGCCCCTGTATCAAGTAATACTTCTACATTATTCTCAAAAATTCCTATATTAACAATTGGCAAACATAATTTTTCCTCAGTTTCTGGCTCTACTTCCTCCTCAATTTTGAAAAATTCACGTGGATGTTCATATACATTTACACTGAAATCTAGTGGTCTGTCGCGTTCTAAAAATCCTGTCTCGTCCTGTTTTCAGTGCTTGGTCCTGGCTGAGCTTCTGCAACCTGTGCGTATGTCCTCCTTGTATTTGTATCCACGTCCCTGTCTCTATTCGGCGTGCTCGTCACAGTCCTGTTTACTTCCGGTAAACTGTTCTGTCTCATGTAACTAGGTTTTGGCGTCGGTCCCCTAGTCGCACTATTGCTTCTGTATTCCTGTCCTCGTCGTTCCCAATTCGGTCGAAAATTCCTATTGTAGTCCGGCCGTCTTGCAAAATTCTGTGTCCTGTTGTCAAACCTAACCGTGTTAATGTTTCGTTCTCGTATTTCTCTTGTCCGTCCTACACATACATCGTCATATCTCTGCAAATACTCTAAAAAGGTCTCCCGTTCTGTGATATTTTGTAAGGCCACGTGTTGTCTAATTTCCAGTTCAAAATGTCGTGATAAGTACTTGATTATCTGTCTGTCCGTCAATGGTGGATGAAGTTGTTTGGCCACGCTGTACTTTCGAATGGCATATTGTTCCCTAGATCCTGCAAACTCTCCCTTAAATTTTCCTGTAATCAAATCGTCCCTAATCTGGTCCTGTTTGTGATCACTCCAGTAATGTTGTAAAAATTTGTTTTCAAAGTCCTGATATGTGTCTATGTCCTGTCCTACTAAATTGTACCATGCTTCCGCATTGTCCTTTAATAAAGCCTTTATCGTATTCAGTTTAGTCTGTTCGTCAAATAAATTTCCCACTAGATTTCTTACACTATTAATAAAAATTTGTGGATTTACCCTGTTATCGCCATAAAACTTCATGTGTTGGTCCAATGATCCTCCACCTGTATAAAATCTGGGACCATCCCCCGTTAAACTTGACATGTTGTATTTAATACTACTAACTTCGCGTTCTACCCTGCCTAACTGATCCCTACATGAGTCCGTTACTTCAGTCATTTTTACATTTATTTCTTCTTCACAAAAAATGCGTACTTCGGACCTTAAATGTCTCATTTCCTGTCGAAGACCTGTAATATCACGCTCATTTTTTTCAACCCTATTTTCAACCTCCCCCATTTTCATGGTAAGACTATTTATAAATTCTGTAAATTCTTTAGTCGATTGCTCTATTTTATCCCCTAATTCCTGATTTAATTGGTCAAATTTCTTATTCGATTCTTCCCTTGCTCTATTCGATTCATCGCTCATCCTCTCCAGCATTCTCATTATCATCTCGTTTCCTTGATCCCCTGATTCCGTCCTCGACTGATCTCTACTGCCTCCAGCTTCTTCCATTTTCGAATTTTTCCCACACAATGCACTATCGTCACTTCCAATTTCCACTCCTTGACTCCTTAACCACTCCTTTTTCTGCATACGTTCTAATCCTTCTCACACACTCTAAAATACTCTTAAATTTATACACAAACAGAAACTCTCTCTCTCTCTCAGATCGCCAGTTTCCTGGAATAAAATCACAAAAATTTTATTTGGAACTCGAGCCCTCACGTTCTGGTCGCCAAGAATCGAGCCTCACGAATTGGGCGTCAAGAAGGCTGTGAAACCTGCAAAGAGCCTATTAAATTAACTGGTCCATTGACTTTCTTCTGTTAATCGCCTCTTTACTCTTTTCCGCCTCGGCTGCTCACCTAGTTAAAACTTTCATCTTCAATCATAAAAAAAACAAACACATTCCTATCACAAACACCAACGTTAACTCTATTTATATCAATATTCACAATACATTAACATTTCAAAATTAAAATTCAGCATAAATTTCAGTATCAGAAAATTTCAAGATTAACTTTGTTATCATTTTAATGTGCATCCAGAATTAAAGTCCTTGTAGGATGCCTACTAATTAATATAACAATATATGCAGACCTGAGTCTGAGTACAAAGGGAGCATCTCCCACCCCTTTACGTTAATTAATCAGGTTCGTCTAATTGAGCTCAAAGACATACCCAAATTTTCATCATAATCAAGAACATAAATACTAAATACCCCTTTCTACTTAACCAAGAAAATTTCACCTTAAAATTAAAAATTTGTTGTTAGTACAATTTCACTACTGTCCATTTTAAGTAAATAAATTATAAAGTTATTCAACATACACCAAAACATCAAAAATCGAACAACAAAGCATAAGTTACCTGAAGGTTAATGCACTCGTGGCTCCAATGTACATCGTCCTCTGTTAATCACACCATTCCAACTGGGTTATGTTTAGGTCCTCGGATTACTGGTCGCCTTTAAAATTTTCTACACCCCCATTCATCTAAAGTTGTTTCAGGGCTTTTTCGGAACTCATCTGTGTATATCTGAACCTTGTTTTGTAGATCCAGACACGTTTACGAATCATTTAATTATTAACACCCCCGAAAAATAGCAAAGAAATTCATACTTCTTTCACGCTATACGCCAAAACTGCCTACTTTTGTTTATTCATTTGTCGCTGCAAATTTGACTAATTGGTACAGTACTCGTAATTATAACTAGACTTTATTACCTTGCATCTTCTTTTCTAAGTGCACTAAATTACTTTCATTGTAGCACGTAAAGAACAAACTGTTTTAAATCACCAAAATATACGAGCAAACTGTTTAAATTATTCAATCAAAATCGGAAAACTAAGAGCACTGTTTAACGCATTGAATCAAATCGAAAATCTAAGAAAGAGAAACTCATATTAACCCCGGTATATATAATGGTTAGCCTGTCTGTCGGTTTTGTCCCCAAAACGGCCAGCTTCTAGAATTTCGCATACTATGTTCCCATCTCGACCGCCCGTGCGTCGGTTCTTATTAAATTTGCACTCGCACCAGTTAAATCTCAGAAATTTCGACACGGCTCGCAACGTCTGGGAATAACTAATTAATTTTTATACAGAAATGTTATTTTTACCTCTCATGTTTGCCTCTTATTTTCAACCAATCGCAACCCAGTGACGTTGCTCAACTCACGCCTTTTACTATATGTGTCTCTGTCTTGCGCATATTATCCGTCTCTATCTACCCTGTTCTGAGTGGTACTAATCGATATTCTATAGTATCGGTTATTTTCAAACCACGTGGACTGTGAAATAACCCACCTTATTAGCATTTCCCGTAAATATTAAGCGACGGTTTCTCCAACATTCTCTGTAACCATTTGTTATCTGCCAAATTTACGCAGAACGAGACTTTTAAAAATACGCAGGTGTTCAATCGTCCTACTTCTAAATAACACTTCTACGATTTGAATATTATTGGGTTTTTACAAGCTTTTATACATATTATATGTTACTAATGGTTCAATTAACTTCAATTAAAATAATACCCTTTAATTTTTAGTGAATCCTAATCAAATATTCCATTATTATCTGTACATTTTGTTTAATACTCGTTACCCAAACTTGAATCAATTAATATAAATTTTGCACGTAATTTCCATTTGTTTCTTTACTCGGAATAATTAAATTACACGTTGAGCATTTTAATACTGCTTCTTTTTATAGAAAGCGTCTTGTAAATAATTTAACTCCCTTATTTTTAATGAAACGAATGAATTTTTATGCTTCACGGTTTTAATAACGCGTACCTTTTCCCAAAGCTTCTACACGGTGATTAAAATTATTTGATGTAATTAATTAATTTTCTACCCTGGTCTAAATATGAGTAATATATATATATATATATATATATATATATATATATATATATATATAATAGGTAGTTTTTAACACAAGGTAAGTTAATAAATACAAACGTATTGCAATTAATAAGATGAAATAATAACTTAGACTTTTGAAATGATCATTTGGGCTTTACTTAAAAAGTCTAAGTTATTTTTTCATCTTATTAATTGCTATATATATATATATATATATATATATATATATATATATATATTACTGTGAAGTTTACCCGGAATCAATCCCTAGAATCGAACCCCTACTGATTGGGCTGTCATAAATTTTCTGAAAGAAAATATATTTCCAATATCTCTGGAAAAGCTCCCCTAAATCAGCATACCACGGCTAGCTCGGCTTTCAGCTTCTTCAGAGATGCTTACCCATCCTATGCTTACTCTCTCTCACTTAGACTACCAATTAAAATTACCAATCAAATAATTCAACGAAACATACAACCTTTTTATTCATACAATGTTACGTTTCAAATTTGGAAATGTACACTGTTAAATATGTGAGTAAATTCCCGCGAATATTTTCAAATAAACTTGTTAATTTCTGTCATTCCGGACAGTTGCGTTTCCGCAAGAGAATGCCCAGGCGCGGAGTGAATGGCGCAAGTGTGTGATACGAGGCCTGAAGCCGAGAACAGTTACCTGTTTCCTGCCTGTCTTTTCTTTTTTCAGGTGGTAGGTTCCTTATCTCTACCTTCTATCGTACCTCTAGCTGTATCCTTGCCGCGTCCCTACAAACAAAGAGGATGGACAGATGAATCTGTAACAACGATGGCGTAGCCGACCCACACCAAACACATGGAGATGGCCCTGAGATATAACTAAGGTGCGATTTAAGTGAGTACAATGCTTTATCTATATGGTTAATTGAGAATTGTATCACTTTTAACGTGTTTGGTATTTGATAAAAATGTCGCGTAATTTGCCGCGTAATCATGTTATATTAAACGATTGCGCAATAATTTGTAACGCGGGAAACCGCAGCAACAAATCAAAAATTTACGTCACACCAACTCAATATTTACAAAATTGGATATAAACATCTTCATAGATTTTCAAAATATTAACCATTAAATCCTTTTAAATTTAATGAATTTAATTTATTTCAACACTTCTTTATATACAGTATAAGTAGATGGGCCTACCGTGAAACCCTAAAGTGAAATTGACCCTGGTGTATGGTGAGCTCAGTATAAACCCTGTTACTATAAATGCATAAATAAATTGCATTTTGTATCAAACTATTCTAAGGACCCGTTTACTCTTTACATCAAAATTAAACGTCATGTATTTTTACTTTCAAATAATAAATTCAAATTGTCTTTTTCATATTATTTTCAAATTAGATTTTATGTTCATAAAATATTCCCCAAATATGTTAAATCACTCTAACACAAAATACCAGCACAAAATGTTTAAGCAATAACAAAAGAAAACAAATTTCTTTACCTGGTGTATACTTTTGCACCATCACTTCTGAAAATGTCGTCCACCAAATCCTCGTCGTTGCATTCCATCAAACTTCCCTCTGCTATATCTACATCAAACTCATTTCCATTTGTTCATCCAATTCAATGCAGACGCCTTCGATACAGCTACCCATATAATTGTACAAATATGTTAGTCAGCTTCTGAATCTTCCATGCAAACAGCACCCTCATTCAGAAAAATAACTAGGTTCGCTTACCTTAGTAACATCTTTTGTTCGTTATTCGTATTTAATTTCAGACCCGTTTATAACATAGCACCTACTCGTGTTTTCAAAAACTAGTAATTTACATTAAACGGACTGCACTAACACCGATTTACAAAATTTTAACTTAGATGTTACACCATGTAGGTCTAAAGCAAACAGAAGCAATAAGAGAGCCTCACTACGTTTCCTAGTGTATTTATAAGCGTTCCAGCCTACCTGCTGTACCCTACTTTCATCGAAATTCACCTCTACCTTTACCAATTCTGAAAATTCCAAACACAACGATCTTTTAAAACTCAGAAATTTCTCATTCCCTGTAGCTTTAGTCTGAAACTACTGATTAGCAAGCACAACAGTCGCAGTACTTATAGAAACGTCTCTCACTCCACTCGCAATCAGCCAATCAAACATCCCCCGCCCCCATTGTATTACTATCGTCCAAATATGTTATCCTCGTCTAACTCATATTTACTGTCTTTATTAAAATCCCACTATAGCAACTTAAAATTAATATTCTTGTTAGCCTCTACAAATTATTGCGTTCTTTAAATGGTTGTTTTATCGCGTGTTTTAAATAGCTGTTTTATTGCGTGTTTTAAATGGCTGTTTTATGCAACGTCTGTTATTTTTCATTTTTTTCTACCCTATGCTATTTATATCCCGTCTCCACTTTATTTTCAAACCACTTGCTGTTTCTCATCCTTTGCTTCGGTCGTTAGCTCAAATTTTTAAAGAATTATGTTTCAACGTACATTATGATTTCTTGAATTGTTTATTTGTCTGCCAGTCCTTTCTATAAACTGTTTGCCAGTTTGAAATTGTATTTTTCCAAGTTGTTTAACCTGTAAATTTTTTAGGATTTGTTTTAACGAACGCTTTGTTAGTTAGATGAACACATGCGTTTACATTATCGACTTTATATACTCTGTACACAAAAGCTGTCCCCTATTATTCGATGTGCTCTATTTACAACCTTAGAATATTAAAGCTAATTGTCCTCGCATTCTTCTTGAGTTTTTATGCCCTACCAAGCTTCCACACTATGCAACTTTAAAATTACGATTTATTTATACAAATGTATGGTATTATACGTTTGTTTTAAGGTCAAAACTAATTAATTTGAAGAGTAAATAATCTATTCCTGTTTTCTATATACCTGTTTATAGAAAACAGGAATAGATTAATTACGCTTCAAATTAATTAGTTTAATTAGTTCTTACAAAATTACCCTCTTGACTTATCTATCCCTCTTTACATATAACTTACACGATAATATATATATATATATATATATATATATATATATAAAATAAAATATCTATAATAACAGGCTATTAGGTCTGCTGGTTAATAAAATAAACTCTTTATTATAGTCCAAGCTTTCGGTTTTATTTTAAACCTTTTCAAGAATACTAAAATTGTGAAACGTTAGTATGGGCGTACAATAATTAAATACTTACTAATGTGAGGTTTTAAATCAGAATCGTTGACATAGATAAAATTCATAAATGTAAATAAAAAGTGATGTATAAAGCTTTAAACAAAAATAAAAATAATGTGGTATTCTTATTTACATTTGAATGTTTCAGAATGACAATTCCTTTATAATTTTGACAATTGCTGAGATAACTTTCTAGATGTAAGTATTTTTCTAATAAGTTGATCGAAATTAGCTATATATATTTTAATGATGTATGCATGTATGTATTTATATATATACACATATATGCAAATATATACATATGCGAGCGTGTGTGTGTGTGTGTGTGTGTGTGTGTGTGTGATGTGTGTGTGTGCGCATGTGTGTGTGTATGTGTAAGTGTGCCTATGTTGCGATTTGTTAAGTGATGTGTCCATTTACATTGAATTTGTTTTTTGATTTAAAATGAAGTAGATAGGTGTATATGGAGCTTAGTGCGTTGATATCAGTTTTTTTATTAATAGTGTTAGCGTTTTTAAATATGTAACACATTTCTAAGAATTCTCTTTTGGATCGTTTACTTTCAATTTGTAGTATTATAGGATTATCGAAATCTATTTTATGTTTGTTTGTATTTGCGTGTATGGTTAAAGCACAAGCGTTTGGTTTAACACGAATGTCACTTTTGTGTTGGGTTAAGCGTTGTTTTAAGTGTTGTGAGCTTTGACCAATGTAGGTGAGGTTGCAGTCTGAACATTTTATTTGGTATATAATATTCCGTCGTAGAAGGGATGGTGTTTTATCCTTTAATTTAGAAAAAAGACTGTTTAAAGTTAAAAGGTTTCGTTTAGCAATTTTTATGTTGAACAAATCGCAACATAGGCACACTTACACATACACACACACATGCGCACACACACACACATGCACACACACACACACACACACACACACACACACACGCTCGCATATGTATATATTTGCATATATGTGTATATATATAAATACATACATGCATACATCATTAAAATATATATAGCTAATTTCGATCAACTTATTAGAAAAATACTTACATCTAGAAAGTTATCTCAGCAATTGTCAAAATTATAAAGGAATTGTCATTCTGAAACATTCAAATGTAAATAAGAATACCACATTATTTTTATTTTTGTTTAAAGCTTGATACATCACTTTTTATTTACATTTATGAATTTTATCGATGTCAACGATTCTGATTTAAAACCTCACATTAGTAAGTATTTAATTATTGTACGCCCATACTAACGTTTCACAATTTTAGTATTCTTGAAAAGGTTTAAAATAAAACCGAAAGCTTGGACTATAATAAAGAGTTTATTTTATTAACCAGCAGACCTAATAGCCTGTTATTATAGATATTTTATTTTATAATTTGAAGGTCGTTACACCACATAATTATATATATATATATATATATATATATATATATATATATATATATATATATATATATATATATATAGTAATGAGTTTCTTTTCTTTTTCGAACGTAATATACAATTGGAATAATAGAGAATGTCAAATAATTTTTGGGATGAATTTCGTTCGGATGGTTTTTTTTATAATATTTAAATGAAAATCATTTGTTGATAATCAACGTTTCGGACTTTATTTAGACCTTAATCTTGATTCTAAAAGTATAATACATTAATAGCTAGAATAATGGTTGAGTACTTACAAAACTTGATTTCTTAAAGAATTAAATAGACAAACATTTTGACATTTGAGAAAATTATACAGTATGAACGTCAAATTGAAGTAGACTACTTATTTAAATGTATTTAATATGTAAACGTTTTTTTAAAAAGGTTGTTAGAAGCAAGGTTGTAGGTAGTATTGTGTTTATCAACAAAGCTATAGACTATTGATTGAAATTATATAGTAGAGTGTAAATATTTGTGAGATTGTGTGTGTCTGTTTTAAAGTTTAAACTATTATTGTCTTTTGTATATAGTATGATTCTAAAACAATCTGTTAACATAGTTACATTCTATATCTAAAATCTTAGTGTCATCCCAGTTGACTATGTGTTTAGTCTCATGTATGTGTGATGCAAGAGCACATGATTTTTACCAATTTTGGCGTCACTTTTGTGTTGTGTGAGTCGAGATCTTAGCCACTGATTTGTTTGTCCTATGTACGTCATGTTACAAGAACACTTGATGCTGTATATTAAGTTACTACATATTGGTTTGATAGTTGCATTTTTAATTTTGTAAAAGATTGTTAATAGATTTATTGTATTGATAAACAATTTTGATATTATTGTTAATTATTATTTTATGTATTGCCGGTGTAAGATTGTTAATATAAGGTATTTTTTTGTAAATAACGATGTTAGGAGGTTCTGTCTGTGTCGGTTCTATTTGTGTCGGTTTTTGTGTTTGAAAAATAAGTTTTTTTAAAAGTATTTTAGGATATGCATTATTTTCTAAAATGTTTTGTAATAATTTAAGATTTTCAGCTACAAACTGAATATCACATATTTTTATTATTCTATTTTTTAGGGCCAGTACAGTGTTTATTTTGTGTTGGTAAGAATGATTAGAAAAATAATTTATATAGCGACCAGAGTTTGTTGGTTTTTTATAATAGTTGAATATAATATGATTATCATCGTTTCTTATCACAAGCGTATCTAAAAAAGGGATGCTTTTATTTTTTTGATTATCAACAAATGATTTTCATTTAAATATTATAAAAAAAAAAACCATCCGAACGAAATTCATCCCAAAAATTATTTGACATTCTCTATTATTCCAATTATATATATATATATATATATATATATATATATATATAGTATAGCAGCTGTGTTATCGGACGTTATAACTAATAATAATGTCAAATGTTTAAGGTGTTAGAATCTTCTTTGGGAATATGTTCGTCCACTCATTAATAAAACGCTCATTTATAAATTTGTCGATGTTTCGGATAATTTATTTCCTTAGTCATGACCTATAAGTGATAGGCTGTAATACAAATATACAAAATAGATGTTACTTACAATCTATGTGAGCTCTGAGTAATTCGAAAACCATCAATAGAATAAAAGCAGTTACTTTTAAAACATGAAACAAATTTTAAAAAATAACAGTCATAAAAATAAAATTAGTTTAAAACTTAGAAACTATAACATATAAGAACGGTCACTAATTCAAACAAGATTCTCACAATATAGTGTTGTTGGTTTGCATGTTAATACTGATTAGTTATCGCAATTGAGAATTGATATTTTATATGAATTACATTTTAACGATATACATGGTGAGTGTGAATTAAGGCTTTGCTGTCTTTATGCGCCTACTTAATTTATATAGTAATGAATAAACTGTATTTAAATTATCAATATCGGATTTGAAATTTATTGCAAAATTAATTAATAAATAACGGTTATCCTAGAACCCTACTACAAAAAATAATATTTAATACCGCTACCGGAAGTAAAATTGATAAGAGAGCTACCACAACCTTGCATAAAAGCCTCCCCTATATAAGAAACTTAACTCCGAGCTTAATAAAACTATTAAATACACCGGATATGAAGATTGCGGTAAATTATAACAGAACCCTAAGAAACCTCTTCACTCCGCTAAAAGATCCTACAAACAAAAAATTATTAAGTAATGTAGTGTATATAATTACTTGTGAATGCAATCAATGCTATATCGGGGAAACTAAACAATGGTTACGCAATCGTATAAGCCAGCATAAAAGCGATAATAAAATAAATAAAAAATCGTGTTGCTCTTGCAATACATCTAAATAAAGAAACACATAACGCTAATTTTGACGATATACAAATTTTAGAAATAGAAAACAATTACAAAAAACGATTATTTTTGGAATCTTTTCATATTAAAAACAACAATTTTGCAATAAATTTCAAATCCGATATTGATAATTTAAATACAGTTTATTCATTACTATATAAATTAAGTAGGCGCATAAAGACAGCAAAGCCATAATTCACACTCGCCATGTATATCGTTAAAATGTAATTCATATAAAATATCAATTCTCAATTGCGATAACTAATCAGTATTAACATGCAAACCAACAACACTATATTGTGAGAATCTTGTTTGAATTAGTGACCGTTCTTATATGTTATAGTTTCTAAGTTTTAAACTAATTTTATTTTTATGACTGTTATTTTTTAAAATTTGTTTCATGTTTTAAAAGTAACTGCTTTTATTCTATTGATGGTTTTTCGAATTACTCAGAGCTCACATAGATTGTAAGTAACATCTATTTTGTATATTTGTATTACAGCCTTTCACTTATAGGTCATGACTAAGGAAATAAATTATCCGAAACGTCGACAAATTTATAAATGAGCGTTTTATTAATGAGTGGACGAACATATTCCCAAAGAAGATTCTAACACCTTAAACATTTTTATATATATATATATATATATATATATATATATTGCTGTGATATACTCCTTTGAATGCGGGAACTGGGTCCTTTCAACAAAAAAATTCTAGTCCCACCGATTGGGCGTCATAAACTGCTGTGATCCTGGTTTCGCTTCAGCTGCTCACCTAATTTTATAAAACTCCTCATTCATAAAATTAAACAACACATTCCTACCACAAACACCAACGTTAACTCTATTTACATCAATATTCAGAATACATTAAATTTTCAAATTAAATTTCAGCATAAAATTCAGTTTTAAAAAGACTTTCAAGATTAATTTTATTATCACTTTAACGTGCATCCAGAATTAAAGTCCTTGTTGGATGCCCACTAATTAATATAACAATATAAGCAGACCGGAGTCTGAATATAAAGGGAGCATCTACCACCCCTTTACGTTAATTAACCAGGTTCGTCTAATTGAGCTCAAAGACATACCCAAAGTTTCATCATATTCCCGAACATCAATACTAAATACCCCTTTCTACTTAAACAAGCAAATTTCATCTTAAAATTAAAATTTTATGGTTAGTACAATTTCACTAATGTCCATTTAAAGTAAATCAATTATAAAGTTATTCAACACACACAAAAATGTCAAACAAAACCAAAATAGTATAAATTTACCTGAAGGTTACAGCACTCGTAGCTTCAAGGTACATCGTCCCTTTTGTTAATCACCCCATTCCAACTGGATTATATTTACAGCTTCTGATTCTCAACGCTTTTCAAATTTTCTCCATCACCATTTATTTAAAGTTGTTTCTGGGCTTGTCCGGAACTCATCTGTGTATATCTGACCCTTGTTTCGTGGATCCAGACACGTATTTGAACCATTTAATTATTAACACCCCCGAAAAATAGCAAAGAAATTCATGCGTCTTTTACCAATATACGCCAAAACTGCCTACTTTTGTGTATACATTTGTCGTTGTAAATTTTGCTAATTGGTACAGTGATACTAAATTTTATTACCTTGTATCTAAGTGCACTGAAGTACATTCATGTTAGCACGTAAATAACAAACTATTTTGAATCACTAAAATATACGAGCAAACTTTAAATTATTTTATCAAACTAAAATGCACTGTTTAACATCTTCAATCAAGTCGCGGATGTAAGAGCTTTTAACGCATCGAATAGTCAAAAGTCTAAGAGGCCGAAATTCATATTACCACCGGTATATATAGCGAATAGCCGGCACGTCGCTTTTGTCCTCAAAACAGACAATTCTTAAGAATTTCTCATTCTATGTTCCCAGTCCGTCGCTCGCGCGTCGGTTTTACGAATTTTCACTCGCCCCATTTAAAACTCAGAAATTCTCACACGGCACGCAAACATGTCCGAGAAAAACTAATTAATTTTGTACAGAAATTGTTGTTTCTACCTCTGATATTTGCATCCTATTTTCAACCAATTGTGACCCTCGTGACGTTGCTTAAATCACGCCTTTACTATATGTGTCTTTGCTTGACGCATTTTCTCTTTCCTTTTCTAACCTGTTCGTATTGGTGCAAATTGATATTCTTTATTATCGATTATATTTTAGTCCATGTGGACTATCTGGGTTTAATAACCCCGTATCGCACCTTCTCGTGAATATTAAGCCCCGGTTTCTCCAAGATTCTTTGTAAACATTAATTATCTGCAAACTTTTCGCCGAATGAGCTTTTTAAATAAACCCTGTTTTGTATTTCGTGCTAAAGCATCTGACCGTTTCCAATATCCTTAGAATCGACATGTTTATCTAAACAAATTAAACTGAAATTGCCTTTTAAAATACGCAGGTGTGTTCAAACATCCTACTTCTAACTAACACTTCTAGGATTTGCATTTTATTGGGTTTTTACAAGTTTCTGTAGATATTATCTGTACGTTTTGTTCAATACCGGTTACTTGAAATAGAGTTAATTAAGATAAATTTTGCACGTAATTTCCATTTGTTTAGGAATAATTACATTACACGCAGAGCTTTTTAATACTGCTTCTTTTGATATAAAGCGTCTTGTACATGATTTAAATCTCTTATGTTTAATGAAACTAATAAATTTTTATGCTTCACGGTTTTAATAACGCGTATTATCTAATAATATTCATTATACACGGTGATTAAAATTATTTGATGTGATTATTTAATTTTCTACCCTGGTCTAAATATGAGTAATATATATTACTATAAGCACTAAAACTAAGTTCAAATAAAGTTTAATTTAACAGCCAAAAGCGGCATACCTATAATTTAATACTTTATCATAATTTGAAGGGCAACAAACGCTTTTTGTTATAACTTCAAATAACGTTTCCTATTAACAGTATTTTAAATCAAATGTTCAAGGAAGTCATGAATGTTGAATTCGTATTAACTATTAGTCTACATTTTATCATTGCTCTGAAAATATCATAATAAAAGAAGTTTGAAGTAGAAATAATATTTTATTTCAATAGTTTAAGTTTCAGATATACATTTATAAAAGTAACATATTTTAAGCCTCAAGCAATGTCTATAAAGGATAAGAATTTTTATCAGCTGAAATGAGATAAAGGTAGAAATGCGCTTGTACATATTAACATTGAGAAGAACACAAAACTATTATAGTCTGAGTTAGGGAGAGTAAACATGATGTTAGTGAGAGAAGAGCATTTATATGAAATAGAAGACTAAACACATTGGAAACGCTTGGCGATTTTTAAATTTATTTTCTTAATATTCTTTTGCTTCTAGAGATCGCCATTCGCTGCAAGAAATATAACAGTTTGTGAGTTTTTTTCTAGGCGTTTCAAGAAAATTATTTTTTATTATTGTTTTTGGTAGGAATGTCGAGGTGCCGTATATTAGAATTTTGAGTGATCATCCAATGGGTAGTACTTCTGCCAGGATAGAAGTTTATACCTGAAGTCAGAATGTAGCTGAAACTTTTCCATACTAAGCCAAGTAGGGATCTTTAACGTGCGTGATAACACACATACGCACGCGCGAGCGCGCCGGACATCTGTGAAGATCAACAGCCTGCATTTTGAAGAAAATATCATCGGGTGTTCAAAGCAACTTTAATTCATTGTCTCTCGGAGTGGTTCACTTCCGCCTACGTAGTAAGGACAGAATCTTAAAAAGAATGTCTGAGCAATCCTTAAACGTTTCTTAAAGTGTTGCTCGATGATCACCACCTAGTTGTGGAAATACATGTCTAGTTAATCGTTAAAGCAGTTTTGTTACATTTAGTCTTAATCATCTTAAAAAGGCGAAGTTTTATTACCATGCTAAATTCACAGCAATATTGTACTTCAAATTCTCATTCGATTATGATTTCATTGAATTACTTTGGTAACTTCTCATTCTTATTATTTTCCTTCCACAATAATTGGATTTGATCTTTTGATGTAATATTGCAATCCTTTTAATGCGGCAGCTTTTCTAGATGTAGGTGAATCTTTACAAGTGAGCTGACTTTGTTTTGCAACGAAAGTTTCAGAAGCTTTACTTGTTTAAAGTTGGAGTTTGTTAAAACTTTGAAGAAGGAAGTACAATACACTGCCAGTTACTTCTAATTGGATTATTTTGACACGACACTTTGCTACCTTAACAGCTTTTATGAATACGTTATGGCGACCTTTTTTATTTAATAGCTTAAGGAAACGTTTCAAAGCAGTCTATCAGAAGACGCTATACGGATGTTAACAAGAAATTTCTAGTATAAAGTAGTTCGCAGTCAAATACAGTTTGAAATGATAGTCAACAATGTATAGAAAAGTTTCGGGAAACTTATGACTAGCAAGGGTCAAGTCCGCGAAAGCATGAGCGTGTTGGAAAGGGGAGATGAAAGATTGTTAAGGCCAGTTTGAAATTGAGAGAAATTTTTATTCAAGATTCTCAGCTAGCAAACAAGAGAAGTAAAGTACTCTACCAGTACGCGTGCGATTAAAAGCTTTAGCTTTTGGCAAGTAGATGATAACCAGCAAATAAATTCTAAAACAAAGAATACAGGGTGATTATAAAATAATTAATCGTTTCAGTGATATCATTATCAAATATTTTTGCAGGCAACGTGTGACAATTCTTACAACAGAACAAACAGCCTTTGTACGTTGTCGTCTGCGTGGATTGTCGTATGAAAAAATGGGGTCAGATTACGCCCGTAGGGTTCAGAAGACAGGGTCCATCAGACTAACCATCTAGTTCATGCGAACAAGTAGTGTGGAGCACGAACAACAGTCAAGGAGAGCACCGGTACCATCCGATATAGGCGACTCAGCGGATAAGTTGGTTACCGTGTGACTACTAAGCCCAAAATTCCCAACACGGGCCACTTGAAAAATGTTAGGCGAGTATTTTTCACAAAAATACGTTCTTGTTCGGATGAGAGTTAAAATGTAGATCCCATGTGTGACTGTTGACGCGCACGTTAACAATCGCCACCTTGCTTAAGATAGCAAGGATTTGACAAAATTCAAAATTTCCAAGTAAAAACACTCGCATTCTGGTCAATGTAGTACCTTCGGGTGGCGCATTCGTAAACCAAACGTAGGGGTACCATTACAGTACAACGTGTGTAAAGGAGGTCATAACACGCAGCCCATCCGCATCGAATCGGTGTTCTACAACGCACTGTATGAAAAACGCTACGTTACACATGGAAAAAGCGTATCACATCCAGGTAAGCATAAGCTAAAGGAGGAGAACAATGCAGTCGAGCACGCTTTGTATCACGACTCCTGGAGGCACTCGAATATGGTAATTTGATACAGCATATCCTCTTTAGTAATGAAGCGACATTTCACACGTGTACGCATATAAACAGAAACAACTACCGGGTATGGACTAACAAACAGTCAAATGCGCTGCGGGAGTGAAAATGGAACACACGCAAAGAGAATGTGTGGATGGAGTTAACTAGGTCAAAGTTCTATGTGCCTTTTATGTTTGCCGAGGAGACCATTAATGGTAACACGTGGTTACGTTCCATTTCGTATTTGAAAATTTTCTACCTCCTTACTTTAAAAACCATTTCAGTTTCTACTTATTTCCATTTACGGGTTGCTACAACTTATTATTACAAAGCCGCTTAATTGGACAGCCAACCCAGACCGTTCTTTCTTTACCTTTGTTAGTTCAGGTTAGCTCCGTTAGGCAACCAACGTTGCCCGCTTTTATTTAATTCATCAGTTCACTTATTTATATTCTTTCTGGTCCCGTATTTAGGCCTGTATTTTTACTAATTAGAAATTTCCCGAATGCTGCTGGTTTAATAGTAACTAGGTAAAGCAGCTGTGTTTTCTTTGAATAATAAGCATATGCTCAAATTTATTTATATTATATATGGAAAGTCCGTGATTATTTCTTCAGAAAACAATTTTATAACTACATTGATTGAACGAGTTTACTAAATATTTAGCGTTAGTCTACGTTGGTTCTAATATGCTAAATACAACAAAGTTATATTACAGTTACAGTTACAGTTATGATGAAAACGTGCTTTCTCTTTTTACGTGACTGCCGGATTTGTAGCTAATTTTCTTCGATGCCTCGAACTAATGTTTGCTTGATCGTAACAACAAAACTTGTTTTTTCGTTGGCACACATTTTGTCTGGCTACCGTATATAGATCAACTTAGAATGAGATGTGTACCCATAGTAGCTGTCCATACACTTTACAGTCGACGTGAAGGAATATTCATATGATGATAATCAACAGCTGTCTGCTTCAATTTTGGACGGTATTTAGTTTGCTTTTATTCTAGATATGTTATGAGCAACACTTTATGCTATAAAATTTATCTAGTAATTTGGGGTTTAGTATTTAAATGTGCTATTTTAAATATGTGCTTTTTGTGTACTTGTAGGTTTCAGTAGCTTCTAGTTAGATTGATTTCAGTCAGCATCGGTATAGTAAGTATTTAGATTATGTAAGTTTCTGCCGCTGCTATATATGATCAGTATTAATTGATTGCTGTGCCAATACAGATTATTATTAATTACGGTAGCTAAATCCACTTATATTTGTTACCCTAAATTATGCGGTTTTATTTAGAAGGTATATACTGGCGTTGTTTCGTTTGTCTGCAAAACACCCCTTCGATTTGATTGTTACCATATAATTAGTATTAAAGAACCAGTGGGGAATACAGATGTTTGTTCTTAACCCACCAATTTAGTATTGTTTTGCCAGCTAAGTTCATAAAAGTTATTTGTTAGAGTTATATTTTACATGTATTCTGTGTTTAATTATTTTTTCAGGCACAGGTGTTCGAAGAAAAAGACAAATTTGTTTACGCGTACTGTCGTTTAGTTCTTCAAACTCCCCACTCTACGACTGTGTTTAACGCCGTACTCGTTTTTTGCTCTTCCTCAGCCTTCCTTTGTTATCCCGTAATCGGGCGAGCATTTTTTTATTGATTTCGTTCATTTCTTACCTGTTCGCTCGTGTTGCGGATAGCAGCGTACCTCGACATATTGCAGCAATTGCTGGAGCCATAGTTGCGAGGCGATGTGATTAGAGACAGCTGCCTTGGAGGATATTACACTAGCGATATTGTGCAATGTTTTCGTGCCTCGGTAGATCGCGGGTGGCAATGCGCGAGATGTGCAAGAGGGACACACTAAAATGTACTAATGGTGCGTCCTGGTTTGATTTATGTTCTACGTTTAATGCAATTGACTCAATAAAACTGGATTATCACCCAAATGACTAGTGATTTGATAATCGCTCTGTGTATGATTACAAGCTGCGGTACAAACTTTTAAACCTTAAGGCAAAACAAACAATAAAGAATATAGATATATAAACTGAACAACGTAGAAACCTGCATTTTTATAAAAAAAATTATCACAAATTGAAATATGTTTGTTAGTTGTATACTAGATCTAGCAGCAACGCCCAAAGGCGTTGATTTTTAAATTCACCTTTACTAGACGATTCAAAATATACACGAAAAATGTGAAGTTATTGTTTCGATAATTTAAAACGTGTACATAAAGTAAATTTGGTAATAGATGTGTAAACCGATAAAATAAAAAGTAGTGCAACTTTTCAAATAAGTACGAAAAGTAAAGTAAGCAAAGAAAATACCCCACACCAAATACGGCAACAAAAAAAGAGGAATCCCAAAGAATGTCGTGCTAGCTAAAAAGTCGCAGATTGGAGTGGGTCACAAAGAAAAGAAACAGAAAACCTCAAAAATGGAATTTTATATACATACCTCTAACTAAAAAGATATGTTACAAAAAGGAAAACCAACTCAAAAAAAAAACATTTATCCAGAACGTCCGCGGGACTTATACAGTATAAAACTTGACGCAAAAATAATTTAAACCTTTCTATATTTACCTCAACTAATTTTCTACTTCAATTCTAACATATACATAAAGCAAAAATTAAACAAAAATAGGTGAACTGGACTGTTTTCAGTTCTGTGATTACCACGATTTTAAATCTTTATAATGTAAAATATTCATTTGGAAAAGTATATACTTACATAGTGGGCAACAGAAATACAAAGAGAGACCCATTTACAGATTGAAATGCATTTCGCTGCAAGCAGCACAGACTGATATACCAATATCGCACCTAAACAGTAGAGCGACTTTAAAATAAATTTATATAAACAAAGTTATAGGATAGTAAATGCCGATTAATTATCTAATAAATACTCAAACAACAACAGCTGTCCCCGTATCATATTCGGCAATTGGAGCGAAGTATGTTCTATTTCAAATCCTGTACCATATCCAGATGAGCGATGACTAACCTGGAAACTTGACCAAGAAAACGCAGACCCAATTTATTTTACTAATCAAAGTCATCAAACGATGCAAAGGAAAAAAACAAGTAAGTTTTACAGCTTGGCAAGACGTTCCGATTTTAACTTTATCACAGTGTGATCTTGTAAGTTCTGCTAATTCATTGTTGCGGCACAATAACATTTTGTATTCGACATCTGATGGAACACATGGCACCTCGGACTTCCATCTATGTTACTTCGATTATTATTCTATTCGGTATAAAATATGCCAACGTAAGTGCTTTATAATTTTCAAAAACCAATCGAATACTCTAGCGTTGGATATTCGGTATTTGTTGTTTACATGAAACACTTTACGATAGACTTCATCAAGATAGATATAATTTTTACGACATGACTAGAATTGTACTAGTACTTCTTAGCGTTATTATTTGTTAACGCTATTAATGCTACTAAGGAAACGACAAAGACCACTGTTTTACGCTATGGAATTATAGCAACGTACCCCTATACATCACTCCAAGAAAACCGGCACAATAATAATTTTATTTAGATTACAAAGTCCCTTGTAAACATCACGCGTAGATAAGAAGAACATCAGACTCATTGCATTGAACTAACGTTGGAAAATCCGTAAGTAATTTTGTGTATTAAAACCTATCCTTTTGTTTCAAGAGGCGAACTACGATCGATTATGAGGAAAACCAAATTAACCTTATGTAGTAGAACCGGCTAAAGCATTCTAAACACCGAAGGACTTATAGACGACGCGTAAGAAGAATTGCCTAGCTTTCCCATAAAATTATAGAAAATGTCATATAAATCAGTGTATAATTTACCTTTTATACGGTGTAAGGATAAGCAAACCAGAAACTTTCAATAAATCCACACCTGTGTTTTCAAACAACCTTGTAGGAAACACGTATATAGCTGATTTCAATATTTCCGAAAATAAATGTTCTGATAACCAAATACCAGATAATAAACTTTTTATAATTTTAAAAAAAAAAATGTGACTAATAATAAACTACTAGCTTTTAATGTTATATTGAAATAGAATAGATTTGCAGTATTTAAATTTATATCTAAATATTTAAGAAAATCGTACAAGCTGATGAATAGACAATCGTTTAAATTGAGAAAGTGGTTGAAACTGTTAATGAATACTCATATGACCATGAACAGAACGCAATAAATGTAGGATTTAATTACGTAACAACGAAAATATTTCCATGCAGTGAGGACACGTAAAAAATTCCCAACGCAAAATTAAAAGATCGTGTTGGAAGCAAAAGTGGCGGAGCAATACACTAACAAGAACCAAAAGCAAATTTTTTTCAGAAAACTCATGAAACAACAAAAAAAGGTTCATTTTGCTAGAGAAAGCAATATACAGGTCCAAGTCAATAGACGTAAAGGATATAGGGAAAGGAAAGGTTTAAGGTAGCAAGCACCGAGGACAAAGATATAATAGCCTAACACCGCGAAAGTCGGACGAGGGATACCTCTAGTAAAGAAATTATAAAGCTTTCCCAATTTTAGAATAGGATTGGTTTCTCACGAGAAACCAAAAGTAATAAAAATATCAAAAAGGGAAACCAACAGCAAAGGCCAAAACGAGACAATAACTGTCAAATCTCAAAATATGTAAGAGAACGACAAGAATGCTGTATAAAAAAATTGAGGTACTTCATGCTGTGGTAACAAAGACTCGTATCAAGTGAACAACCGAAGAAAAAGTAGCTAGCTAGGCCAAAAAATCAACTAAGTAGTAGTTTCTGAAAAGAACGGGAAAGGAATGTGGAACAAAAGAAACGAAGAAACAAAACTGAAATGAAAAAAAAACACTAAAGAAACAGCACAAGATCCAAAAGAAGAAGATACGAAGAGAGAAACTAAAGGAAAGGAAACCAACCTAAAATGTGTATGTGGGTATAGAGTGTGTGTGCGCTCATGTGTGGGTGTAGGTGTGTGTGTGTATGTGTGTGTATGTGTGTGTGTGTGTGTGTGTGCTGTGTGTGAATGTAACAAGTGCGTGAGTGTATGTACGAAAGGGTGTTGAAAGAATGTATTGGATAGCTTCAATCGCCTCTTACCACTGGCTGGCCGTATCGTGGGCCTATTTTAATCCAAACCCACGCCAGGTTGGATACGAGGAAAGAAGCGTAATAAGACAAAACGAACAAGACAAGAAAGCCATCCAATAGCGAGTACCAAATCCGGGAATCAAATAGCAAAGAAATACGAGTCAGGGTAGATATCTGGGGACGTAGAGGACCAGGAATGTGGTTTAAGACGTTTGCGTCACCAGCAGGAAAACCAAGTGAAATTGGGGACATTAGGACTGTTGGGATGGGCAGATTTAAGTTGTTTAACATGCCAGATGGTTTTGGCACCGGAAGAATCGGTAAGTGTATAGGTCCAAGGAGAAACAACCTTACCGATGGGAAAAGTACCAAGTAATTTTAGGAGAGACCTTAGCATTGAAGTGACGTAAAGCGTCGGACAGTGCGAAATTACGGTGTCAAATAGAATCGCCTAATTGAAAAGAAGCAAGACGACGACGTAGGTTATAAATATTATGGGTATTACGGTAAGCAGCGGAAAGTTTATTAAAGACGTGGAGGGCGAATATTTTTGTAGTGTTCGGGATTTGGTAACGAATGTTCAGGAACAGGGGGCTATATATATATATATATATATATATATATATATATATATATATATATATTTATATATGTCGTTTATTTTGAACAGTTGTCATAATTAATCGACGGAGAGAATGTGTTCACTACCAAACAAAACAAAGAAAGGAGAACAACCAAGGGTCGCATGTTTGGACTTTCGGATGGCGCAGAAACTTTTGGAAGAGTGATTACTCGGGTACGCTGGTTCGCACGGATATAGGAAGCAAGCATTGTGTTAAGGGATAGATTAACACGTTCGGCAGGATTTACTTGGGAATGGTAACGAGTAACGAGAGGGGAAAATGATTTTGGCATAATAACGAACGCACGAGGAAATGAACCGACAGCTGCGGAATTGTACACCGTTATCGGTAATAAGTTATTGGGGAACACCGAATAGTAGGAAGACTTGATCTTCAAGGATTTTGGACCCCGACACTGCAGTGGCGCTACGCATAGAAAAGAAAAGAGAAAACTTAGTAAAGTAATCGGCCACTGCCAGGATATATGAATAACCACGAGTGGAGCGAGAAAGAAGACGTACGATGTCACAGGAAATGACTTGTACGGATAGGATGATTTGACCCGATGAGTAAAGGGACCAGGAGGAGGTAACTGTTCAACTTTGTGAACAGCACAAATGGGACAACATCGGATACAGCGGGCGACGTCATCTCTGATACAGGACCAGTAACATGTTTGGAGGAGACGGGCAGAAGTTTTGATAACGCCACAATGACCGGAGCTGGAAGGATCGTGATGAAGGGATATCAGATGTTTTCGCTGCTTGTGAGGTTCGACAATTTTCTAACCGTCCGGAGAATCAGCAGCGATAGAAGTTTTGTGACAACGAAAAAAGATATTGTAAACTACTGATCAGGAAGGATAACGTCTAGACGAGTTGGGAACTTTCTGGACCATAGAGTTGTACCAAGGATCGGAGTAGGGAGAGTGACTTCGACGGAGGTAATGGCAGTTGATACGTTTATTTTCAGCATAAATTAATTACCCTATTTTCTCTCTTATTAATTCATTACTCGTTCGAATAAACTCAGTTTCAATCCTTAAATTCTTCAACAACCCCCTATATAGTGTACCTGTTTAGTATAAGTACGCTTAACATAATTTTAACTCAAATCCACTCTACTTTTAAAACGAATATTTATTTTATAATTAAATAGTTCATATCCTGTTTTAGGTATCCGTTAGTTTGTTAAACATTCCTATAACGTATAATGGCTTTCTTATGTGTTTTCCACCTAAACCTTCGTTCAAATAGTTATTGAACCATCCGATAAAACCGTGTTTTCCTGTTTTAATCGGGCTTTCAATAAGCGAGGATTTGCAGTTTGAATTCGTGTTATTTGAACCATTGTTGAATTTGCTTTTACATTACATGTGATTTTCCAATGCTCCACCAGAAGGTACTACATTGGCCAGAAAGCGAGTTTTTTTTACCTGGAAAATTTGGAATTTTGCCGAACCCTTGCTGTTCCAAGCAAGGTAGGGATCTTTAACGTGCGTGACAACACTCACACACGGGACCTCCATTTTACCTCTCATCCGAACGAGGGTGTATTTTTGTGAAAAATGCTCGCCTAACATTTTTCAAGCGGACCGTGTCGTGATTCGAACCCGGGACCTTGGGCGTAGTAGTCACACACATACCACTACACCACGGAGCCGCCTAATTTGCTTTTACAGCTTGTGCGTCGACATATTTCCTACATTATTCGTCATCGTATTTCAAAAGAAATGCACGTTTGTTTTTTTTTCTGTTCGACAACTAGGAGCTGTCTTGCGTGGATTGTTTTTTTTTTTTTAGTTAGAGGCCAAATGGGTTCTTTCTTTGTGTATGCCCACCTGTTCGTTGCCGTGAACCAGCTGCTGTTGTCTGTGGATCGCTGCTGTAGTTACAATGGTACTGTGAATGAATCCTGAATACCGCGGAGTTTCTGTGTTGACTCATCCCCGGCGGTTTGCAAGTTAAGTATTCGGACAACTACAGGTATGCAACTCGTTTTCTTTTGTGTGTGTCAATGGCATATTCCGTATCAACGTTTGGTGTAGTTACGTGACAAGAAACGTAACATTGTAAAACTATTGTTCGTTGCTCCTAAATTGTTTGTACACTATAATTGTTTGCTGCGAAATAATAACAATTAATTTATTTTCTTTTTGCTTGTTTGTACAGAATCCTTTATTTATTTGTATGTGTTAGTAGATAATCGTGGGCGATGTGTGTTTTTTTGTTTCTTTTTGATATGTAGGCAAATCCCCCCACTCTCCGCGGGTGGTAGTTAGCCTGGTATTTACTTTTCTTTCGGCTACGTCTAGGTACGTAGTACAGTAATGGAAATGGGTTTAAGTACATGAACAAAACGAAAAGAATGTTATCAGGGACAACATGATCTTTGTCGATATGGTGGATAATGAAAGAATCATATTGTTGGAGGCGAAGAAACCACCGGGCTACGCGACCACAAGGACTTTGGAGTTTGTTGGGCCCAATGAAGGAACGGTAATCGGTAATGAGGAAAAAGTGGGTACCCTCGAGGTAAGGTCGGAACTTTTCAATCGCACACAGCACTGCTAGGCACTCCGTCTCAGTAACTGAGTAGTTGAGCTCAGACTTGGAAAGCGAACGACTGATGTAGCTGACGATCTTCTCACCGTCGGCAGAGGACCGGCGTAAGATGGTACCCAAACCAAAGTGGGAGGCATAAGCTTGGATAGTGAAAGGCAAAGTAAAGTTATGGCAAGAAAGGATGTGGCGGGAACTAAGTGTTGTTTAAGGGAAAGAAACGCCGGCTGATAATCGGGAGACCAAGGAAAAGGAATATTTACGAGGAAGGTTAGCAAGTGGGTAAGTAAGGGTAGCGAAATTCGGAATGAAGCACCTATACCAACTTCCAAAACACCTACAAGGAAAGGACCACGATACAAAACATATCGATTTGACAAGTAGCATTTAACGAATGTGCATTTAAACACCTAAAAACCCTTACTGGCACAATCACAAAAACTATGTACAAACGTTACCTCGAGAGGCAGACAGTACACCGACGACTACACTGAGAAGAGCACACCATTTCACAAACATTCACTTGGCATTCCAGGAACAGTTTGCTTTTGATGACCGTGAAACCGAAAAGTAAACAACACACAAAACACACACACACATTCAAACAGGAACTCAAAACGCAACAACACCGACATTGTTTCAACTGGTTCCGGCATATTTAAATTGTCAGAGAGCATGCCAAAAACTGGTTAGAAAAATGAATTGGTGCCACGCGGTGCCTATTTAAAAAATCTAGTTTTTGAAATTCCTCCAATAAAAGCGCTACTAATTGATGTTAAACTTTAGAAACTTTTGAAATTTCTAAAACGTACTTGTGTTAAATTTCTTTTTAAAAAGATGCATTCTTTATCTTCTACTTTGCAAAAACTTGAACTCTGCAAAAAATTTAATTTCTCAAGAATTTTGTGTAAATAGTTCTATGGTATTTTTACATTTATACAGAATATTAATTAGTGTTTAAAGTAAATTCAACTCACCGCAAACAGTACGATTAGTTGTTCAAAACATATTTCCTGTTTTGTGAAAATAATCTGTGGTATAAACTCGTATCCATCAAACTAAACGGCTTTGTATCAAGCAACCCATTACGGTGGCACGTTAAAATCGATTTAATACCAACTTCAGTTTCGATAACATACATTAAGGGTATTAGTAAGGCACGTTATTATATAATCCCTTTGTGTTACCAAATCTAATTTACAAAAGGAAATGAAGCGAATATCGAATTATTATTAAAAGTCAATGCATAGAAGTAAGCTATAGAGGAAAAGTAGAAATTCTATCTGTTATTAACCTATACAAACCGTATTCAATCCGTGTAAATAAACTTGAATAAGGATTAAGAAACTAGCACAAAATTGTTTTATAGTTGGAAACCTTTCGACGTCTGTGTCGCGAGTATATTACAAAATAAGTGTGTAGCGCGTGCATTGACGTGTAAACCTTTTAACTATCCTTTTGGGGAAAACTTTGTACGCTCGCTAACATAGAAACTTGTGAAAAGATGCTTTCAAAATGAATTGCTAAACCATGTACAGAATTGTTTTTCGGAACCTACAATTAAGCAGCACAGGACAGTAGACGGTGGATTGAAACTAATAAAATCGAAGATTTTTGCAGCCAAGATTTGTTTTTATTTTAAATGAATAAAAGTATTGTCATTCGCTTTTCTCTTTTATATATAAAAGCTTCATTTGACGATATTCATTATAAATTTGTTTGATTTCAGAATGAATATGCAAATTACAAATCAATGTGTTGTGAACGTGGTCCAATTCTCATTTATAAACATTTACAAATGTTAATCAATTTTTTTGTGAAATAGATTGCTCATCATCTTTAGGTCTTCAGTCCTGGAACTGGTTAGACGCGTACCCTTATTGTTTCATATTCTGACTTAACCTACACATTTCCCTGAAATTTGCACAGTCTGCATCTATCACTATCTGATCTAGGTCTACATTCACCTCTTTTTCCTATCTCTGCTTATATATCCCACACTATTCCCCAAAAATTCTATAGAACGTTTTTTTCCCTTCTACTTCTTCTTTTTTTCCACATATATCTGTATTCCCTTACTACTTCTGTAACCTATATGTTATTAACTATGTCTGTCCATGCTAGCCTACACAGTTCCCTGAAATTCCCACACAGCCTATATACAGCTCGGTTCCCCTTCTATGGTTTTCTAATTATATGCCCTATTTCGCCGAGATTCAGTGGAATGTGAAAGGGGTTAAGCAGCCTGTGGCTGACAAGATTCCCCACACTTAGACATTTGCCGAATTAATAGTTTTCTAGTAAATCCTTTTACACAATTAGTATTATTCGAGAATATTGCACAACGAATACCTGTAGTTGCTTATAATAAGCATCATGCTTAAGTACAGTTATTTTTTTCGTCATTAGTTTATCCCTCTGAGACTGGTTGAATGTGTACCTCCATTGATTTCTATTCTGAGCTAGCTTACACATTTCCCTGAAATTCCTACAGCCTACATCTTTCACTATCTGTGTACAATAGTTTAACCTAGGTCTTCCTCTACATTTCTTTTTTCCTATCTCTACTTCTAATATATTCCGCACTATTCCCTCATGTCGTAGTAAGTAGCCTATCATCCTATCTCTCCTCTTTTTTTACCGTTTTCCACATACTTTTCCCCTACCATTTTTAGTACCTCTTTGTTCTTAACTTTGTCTGTCCATGATATCTTCATTATACGTCTGTAGCACTACATTTCAAAGGCTTCTACCTTGAAACGCCCTGTTTTATTTTGTCATATTCCGATATTTATTAAGTATTTTTTAGATTACTTAGTAACTCTACTGTTATACTTTTTCTCATGGGTACTTTTTAATGAGTTTTCTCATTAAAAACCCATTAGCACTAATTGCTTTTTAATGAGTTTATCCATTAAAAACCAAGTGTGGGCCTAGGTTAGATAAAAGGAAAAATTAATAGGTTAGGTCAGTGCCGCGGCGCTGACCTAACCTATTAATTAATTAATTAATTTAATTAATTAATTAATTAATTAATTAATTAATTAATTAATTAATTAATTAAAAAGCAATTAGGTCATATGGTCATGTGGTCATATGGTCATGTGGTCATGGGGCAATTTTACCCTATGGGGTAATTTCACCCTAACTTAACATCCTACATATATCCGGATATATGTCGATGCGCATCCCTGTCGGCTTAGGTCGGATAACAACATATTCGACTATCTTCGGCAATATACGCCCCCACTCTGTAGAATACATAAGAGAACAATTTTTCGTATTCAATTTAGTATTCGATAGTAGCTAGAACGGTAAACATGAGCGTCTCCAAGGTGATTAACGTTTCTCAACTTCTTGGGAATAAAGTGAAACCGACAAATGAGCGATTTGGATTATGGCTGTTGACAGAAAATGTGTGCAACAATAATCTGGTAACAGATATTGGTAATATTTGTTATGTCGAAGGCGAGCAGATGCTGACTGGTGGACTACACACCAATTACAGAACCATTTTGTGACAATATAATGTTGGTTAAAATTTGCGACTTTTCTGACGCCGAACAAACCTCTGCAA
Source organism: Platerodrilus igneus (assembly GCA_036346225.1). NCBI lineage: Eukaryota > Metazoa > Arthropoda > Insecta > Coleoptera > Lycidae > Platerodrilus > Platerodrilus igneus. The sequence goes on from JARFIW010000791.1 coordinate 15,215,611, forward strand.
GCAAAAGGATGTTTATCCTAAAAAGAAATTTGTGGTGCATTTAACAGCTATCTACGAAGAAAGTTTGACCGATTTGTTTCCGCTAGGCATGGTGTTAAAGCTAAGCTTCCGTTTTCTCTGGAAAGCACTAACAAGATGGGCCAGAGAGTAAAAGAAATTATCGGAAAAGAAGACCTCGAATGCATTAATAAAAATTCCAAAATCCTATATGTGTTCCATACAAAGTGGAACTAGCAGATGTTAAGTTGGAAACTTTATTGGAGGAACTACCAGATATATTAGACGAACTCGAAAAGATTATTTCTATCTTTTGACATGGATGTAACCCAAGATTTTGCGGGTATATTTAGCAAGATGGAGATGTGTAATTATTTAACTACAAACCATAACTTTGCTATAAGAGCGAATACGAAGAAAAGTGTAATATTATAGTTGACAACGATAAAACTGTAGGAATTGATTGTTTAACATGGCTAACAACCAATGCAAGAATTAAGATATACAACAAATTTGTGTGTCAGATAACAAGTCCTGGTGTTAATAAACAACTTGGCAATCATATACTAGATTTTTTACGTTGTCCGGATGTACGTTTAAGGGAAACATTTGCGTCTACTTTGGCCAAAGAACATGGTATTACGCGATTGGAAGCGACAATATACAACTGTGCAATTGGAAGCTATGTCAGTGCCGAACGGGTGTATAATCTCTTAAAAGACTGTTTAACGTTATTGGAAGATAGTAAGTTATACTTCCTAAAGGCGCCAATGTACTCGGTACCACTTGCCAAAATGTGGAGTAAGCTATCGGACAAGCTACAAAATAGTTGCTGTTTAGTGTATAAAAACCTACTACAGTACGTGTATTGGAGGAATGGTAATACAAAGAAATTGACGGACTTGCAAATTAAGTTGTCCGAAAAACCAAAAGAAAGGGAAACATTGATAAAGTATGTGCTTTCGGCTTTTAGTTTTAACTATTTACCTGTAAATTATTTGGAGATAGTAGAGGAGGAAGACAGCCAAGATAAAATAAAAATCTTACACAAGTGCTACATTAAAGCAGGTATTACATATTTTACACAATCTGCAACACCATATTCTACAATTCCAAAAGAAATAGTCATTTTGGAATTGGGATTGATAAATACACCTAACATTCGCCCAGAGGTTGTACGACAACGCGCAAATATTGGTAGTAAACTCTATCCGTTTACGCTAAAGGAAATTGCCCCATTATGCATGCCATACGCTGTAAGTGGAAGGAGAAGACAACTGGAATTAGACCAAAATGGATGCAAAAAGGCGAAAATTGGACTACATGGAAAACACTGCGACAATACGCGAACAATACAAAGATGTGTTAGACAAAGAACATCTTATTAGAGAAAATGAGGAAGAATTAAAAGATTATTTTATGTGTCGATGGACTGACTTAGATACATCCGGGTTGTACAAGCTGTATGCATTTGCGGTTAGTAAGAAAGACTCTTTTAGTTATGTAGGTGTTCTTGCAGAAAAGGATGGTACTAAATCCGTATACTTTTTAAAAGGTAATTCTATAAACGTATTTATCAAAATGGCAGATAACAAAGACGAACTAAGGAATGCGGGTTTCGTAACCTTGGCGTACACCACACGCAAGGGGGTTCCGCTAAACATTGTATATTTACCTAGTAAAGAACCTTTCGGATCATTTAAAACCGAGGGTCTTACAACCTATAACAACCATATATTCCCAAAAGTGGTGGATATGCAACTACACAACGGTGTGTGGGAGAAAAAAGGATTTCCTCCAATACCGACAAGAAGAAGTCGATCAAGCTAACAAGATACGTATGCAGGATATAGTGGGAAAGCTGCGATTAAAAGATTGTCACAAGCTGCAAGAATTACACGAAGGAATGGATCTGGTTGTCGGTGGAATCAAAGACTTTAAATATAGAGGCAAACTTCGGTACATTTTACAATTCGAAAACCTAGACGGTCTCTATGTATCAAACTATTGGTTAGAAAAGGAGATAGAAGACTTGGGTGTCGATTTAAATTTTAAGCTGCGAATAAAATTAGATAAAATTAAAACCACTGCAAACAAACATAAAGAAAGGACTGTCTTCTGTGTATAACTTTGTATTAAAATTAAGTTAAATGACTCCATGCTTGGTATTAAATATTTTTAAATTTGTTATGTATAATGTCAGAATAAACATTTTATAATAGTATATAACATTGTTCTACATTTATAAAAGGCTGTAACGTTACCCCGAAATAGCAGTCGCACAGAAAGGGGTGCTCATGGGCAGGGGTGCGCACGCGCATGGGCGCGCATGGGCAGGGGTGTGCATGCGCAGGGGTGCGCATGGGTTGGAATGTGTCTGGGCGTACACGAAGGAAGCGGAGTAAAAGAATACGATTTGCATACGCAGCTTATTAATAAAATTAGTTTATCGAGGGAAGATGACAAAAGGTACATCATTCCTAATAGTACAACAATCTACGCATGGGGGCGTAAAAATATAAGATAGTTGTTTATATTTGTATGGATTTATAAATCTATTGTATATATTAGTTTTAAGATTCCATAATTTTTAAGTTCTTCTCCCACCTTCCAAATTCTTCCGGCTTCTATCCTGGTTGACAGAGTATACGTGTTATCTCCACGTGGTATTCGCGGGACACTGCGGTTTTAGATTTCTAGGGAAACGGTTGGTTAAAGCATATGTCTTGCGTAGCAAAAAAAAAGGTTTTAAAGATGGAATTAAATAAAGATGGGTAAAAATTAGAGGTTTGGGGTCATTAAAAGGCATAACTTTGTATGGGGTGGTTCTATTTAAAATTTATTTACAGATTTGGGATCCCTAGAAAAATTTAATATTAGTTGATACCTAGCAAAATATATTTATCTTAAAAGAGTGACTACCCGCGTATAATAAGTACAATATAACACTTGTCAACAAAAAAAAAAGTTGTAGGGGAAATTAAAGACATATTTAATGGTGGTCCAGTATTAGAATTTGTTGGTAGTAATGTTAAGTCCTACTGTATTGTAGGCGAGAAAGATACGATAAAAAAAATTAAAGGGGTCTCACGAATTGTAGTTAAGCAAAACCGAGGGTCTTACAACCTATAACGAGCATATATTCCCAAAAGGGGTGGGCATGTAGCTACGCAGCAGTGCGTGGGAGAATAAGGATTCTCTCCAATAAGAAATTAAAGTCATTGGGTAATGGTAGAAATGTGGAACCTATAAAGGCGATTATTAATTGTGGATTAGAAAAATAATAATTTTCTTGGACTAAATAAAATAGCTTAGACTGATTAATGTATATGACATATTCTCGTACACATCCACAAACATCTGCCTACGTCCACAATGGCAATACCGGTAGTTTTTGTTTAACAACTAGTAGGAAAGATACGTCAGATGTTAGTGTGCGGAAGCCCATAGGATCGTTGGATTCAAAAAGAACGGTGCGGTGGGATGTATGGTGGTTCCCCGTTAGAATAATCGAAAGTGGTTAATCGGTCGTATTAGATGTTTAAATAAGCGAAAGTGTAAAGGCCTACATAAACAAAAATTTAATTAACCGACAAAAAAGTGTGCGATGTGCTACACTTATAAAGAAAGTATGGAATGGTGTTTTTTAGCAGCCCTAGCAGTAAAAAGGGCGACTGACTTTTCCAAGCAACTACAAGAATAGCAGTAGCGCAGAGAAGGGTATGCATGTATTATACAGTTGCTGCAAAATATGTTAGTTTACGCGTAGCTCAGATGTGTAATTGATCACGACTTAAAGATCCCTCGGAGGTTTAAAAATTCTCGGCCCATTGTCGTTTGAAAAATGTTTGTAAATTATCAGAACAGGAGCGGGTTGAAGTTTAATGGATGATTGACTGAGTTTTTTCTACCTTTTACGAGGGAATTGGAAGTTGACAGACATCGAGCATCTAATTCTCTATTTGGACGATATCAAGTACTTACCGGTTCTAGAAATCATTACGTGCGATCGACCGCTATGCGAAAGTGTAAAAACCTACAGAAGCAAAATTTAATTATCATACGAAAAAGCGCGCGATGTGCTATAGAAAGTATAAAAAAAAATAGTGCTTTGCATCGGTCCTAACAGTAAAAAGGAGAGTGACTTTTTCTAGCAATTACAAGAATAGCAGTAGCGCGGCGAAGGGGTATGCATGTATTATACAGCGCATTGTTGCTATAAAATATGTTAGTTTACGAGAAGCTCGAGCGTGCACAAATTAAATTTTAATCTATAATTAACCACGGTCGTAAAAATTGGAAATTAATGGTTAATTTTAATACTGCTAAGCATATACTTTCGCTTGGTGATTCATTTGGAAAATATTCAAGCCTACCATTTCCTAAAGTATGACGTAGAAGTTATTTAAAATTAAATTGCTTTATTAGTAAGTATCCTGTAGACAGCAAGTTGGTATTTTCTTGGTAATGGTTTAAAGTGTTTTTGGTTATAGTAGCACTGCATCTTCTACAGCACGACTTGCACACAATTTGTGTGCGTGTGCTACCACCCTTTTGGATTTTTAATATGCACGCGATCCGTATAACATGGAAGACGTTTTTCGGTGTTTCTACTAACTGCATTCACACCATCGACAATGCGAACCAGGTGCATGCATTGGCGCTAAATGTACTGGACAAGCAGCAAAGATTATGACGTCATTTAGTTCCCCGCTGAATCCTCAACATCGTTCGGGTGTCTTCGGAAACCTTCGGTTTGCATTCTATAGGGTACATAAAGCGGGTACGCAAGAGTAAACTCTTTAGTTATAAGTTAGTTCGCTTACAAGTCAAGTCTTATAGTGCGGATTTTGTTTTGTACTAAAATGGTACCTGCAAACGTTTTTAAATGCAACTCTTGCGGTGCTTCCTATACCTGGAAAAATGCTCTCAAACGGCACCAGAACAAATGTCGTGGTGTAACATCGCCCAGGGTTAAGCTTATACATCCGTCTGCAGCAAAGTACTTTAACTGTGGGTCTTGCGGTATCGCTTTTACGAGAATGGGTAACTTACACAAGGAAAATTAGCATGGTATGTCATTAAGCCGTAAACGTTCAGCTCCGCCAGCTGTTAAAGGGCCTTGTACGAAACAACCACGAATTATGTGTAACGTATGCGATTTCGAAATGGAAAAAACTACGTATGCCGCACATTTAAGGAGCAACAGACATAAAAATGCATCAGTTACCGCTACTAGCGACGATGGTGTAGAAATGGTTAGCACTGCGTTTAACAACCGTATGGCTAGCTATCGCATAAAGAACGCCAGTTTCGACGATGGGGTGCCCGAGTTTCTTTGGAAGCAGAAAGAGCGATTTATTCGATTAATAAATGAAAAAAGAATACAACATACAGCAGTAAAAGTCTATTGCGAACTCTACGGTGTTTACACCAAAATGGGGGAAGAGACTACCGATGTAAAATCCTTTAACACAAAAAATGTGGTTATAACGTCTTCTAGTAATCTGGAAAATATGTACGAGGTCTTAAGCGAAACCATGCGAACAAAATCAGAGGAATTTGAAACATGCGGGTCCGGTTGGTCTTTGGAAAAGGTGCTCTATTTAGAAATAAATATTAATAAGTACAAGTCGATATGAGAAGTTCTAGGTTGAAAATAAAAAATTGTGAATATGTATTTAGAAATGTGGTTTACAAATTTAAACTGTATTAGTAAAAATTGTTTGTAATAAAAAGTTTTAAAAATTGTTTTTAGATTTTCTTTTAGGTATAAGCTGCAGGAAATTTATAATTTAGAGGGTGTGTGTAAAATGGTAAGGGGTGGTCCTGTTTTAAATCTATTTACAGATTCGGATTCTACATAAAATTCTAGACTAACAAGATGTATTGCATGTATAAAAAAATTTATAAGAACGATCAAAAGTCGCTACAGGTAAGAAATCTTAAAATCAGGGTAGCTCTCGGGGGGATAGCGCTATCTAAAAAATTTAAAGAGATTCGGGTAGCTGAGAAAAATCTAATGTTAATTGATACCAAACAAGATAGGTTTATCTCGAAAGATGCAATGGTTAGACGAAGAAAACTATTTGGTTCAGAATGTTGGCTGTAAAAAAAATCTTAAAATTCGGGTAGCCCCCTTGGGGGTGATGCAATCTAAAAAATTCTTAGAGATTCGGGTAGCTGAGAAAAATCTAATATTAATTGATACCAAACAAGATAGGTTTATCTCGTGGGTGGAAAAGTAGAGAAAGATTTATCTCACGGGTGAAAAGAATGCGGGTGTGACGTAATCAAAATGGTTGGGGGTGTCCGAGCAAGGAGAAGAGCAAGGCAGAGCAAGGAGAGAGTCACTCCACCACATTTCCTCCTTATGGGAATTTACATGTAAATGTGGGAGGAAATGTGGGATTTGGGAGGAAATGTGGCGGTGGAACGTCACTAAATGGTCTACTGTTATTTTATCGATATATTTGTTGGTTATTGATCTTGACCCTAGGTTAACTTGCATACGCCAACCTTGCGGTTGTTATTCCTAATTCAATTAGAAAAAGTGGTTATATATTTATTTGTTCGCAACGTTATCATCACCTGCATTGATATTGAGGAGGCTTTACTGGGTTTCCTGTTATCAACGTTCATTTGCATTTCAATCGAGAAACGATATCCTAGTGGATGTACTTCATATTTGATTGTATGAAAACGCTTTATTCTGCGGTTTTAAACATCCACTTGGGATTTAGTTTAATTACTTTATTTGTGTTTGGTTTAAGGTATTTAATTAGGCTTTTAGCGGATTGAAGTCGTTTCTGTTGGTGAAGAATTTTGATTGTTAATTGTCTGCATTCTAAGTTGCTTTGTTACCCACTTGTAGTGGGCCTTTATGTTCAGAGCATAAAGTTGCGTGTCAATAAATATTTGTACTCCTGGATTCGTGATGTTATTGGTTATTATTGTCATTACTGTTAATTGTTGGTTCGAATTGCAGTTAGTTTCTGTTTAAGTGCTGTCCTTATTGAGATTACTGGTATACCATTCCTGTTTAGAAGAGCCTTCTACCGATTACTTTCAATAGAAGTTTCATCGTAACGTTAACCTTACTTATTTGAAACCTGTCAAGTTATTTGCATGAAAATTACTGTTCATAAAATTTATTGGATGCTGATACTTAATCACCAGCCTTGCTGAATTATCAGGAGATAACGCTGCCCTGCTGTAAGAAGTCTTTGAAGCCCTGGACCCATTGCAATTGTGGAGCTTATCTTAATCAGGTCGCATGTTAATTCTAAGCATATGTCATGCATGTTCAACAGTCAACTTAATTGACATCAGTGAAATTTAATAATTCAACTATCCCTTTATTAAATTAAAATTTACTGCAGCCACCCGTACACTTTTGCCGGACGGTGGATTGCTTTTATTAAATTAAAATTGTAGTAGTTGACACCTATTTGTTATTTAGGGTGTCATTTGTAAAGGTAAAATATTGTGTGCTTTAAGTTCCTGCAAATTAATTATTTTCATTCATTATTTATGTAAATCTGTTTACGAGTTTGAGTTTGAGAAAATTAGTAGTGGTAGAAAACTTACCAACCATATTGCAATTTTGTGGCCATAAATTTGTATATATTTATTTTGCTTTTTATGATTTACAGGATCAGGTGCTGTATCCTGTGGGCTCGTGTCCAGATATTTAAGTCAGTCGTTTTGTATATTACTTGTGCAATAGTTCCCCTCCATATTATCATTGTGAATTTTTTTTTACATCTTTGCGTTACTAATTAAATTTAAGTATTTCCTTAAAGGTAAATGTTTAGAGGCTTAACCTCTATAGCTATATTTTGTGATTACATTTGTGGTAACTTGTTAAGAAATAAGTTTGAATCAATATATTTTGTAAAGTTGTACTTTAAATTTGGTCTGATATTTTGTGGTACTTTAGGGTTTGTCCGAGAACGTGGCATAATCCTCGCAGCTACTTTTAGCTCCAGTTCTTGACGTCCTTTTATTATAGCTGCTGCTAGGAAGTTTCATCTTGAAGAGTCTTATTTGAGCTAATCCGGAGCAACTTATTGTCACCATACCCCTAGGAACGTCTTGTATCATTCAATTTCTAAGTTTTACTGTAACAACCTTTTTCTTGTTCATTTCTCCTACTGTCCAGGCTTCACAGCCGTACAGTGCTGTGCTCCATACATATTTTCGTTGTTTCTATGTTTGTAGTATTTGAACACAGTAGTTGCTTTTTCGTGTTAAATGTAGCACGACCTTGTGTTATTTGGCTTCCTAAGTAGCAGAAATTCTTAACCTCTTGTAAGGTCTTGTTACCTATTTGTATCCTTGTTTTTGATTCGTTTTCCCCTCCTTTGCATACTATTATTTTAGTTTTATTTTTGTTAATTTTCATACCGTATCTCTGTGTTAGAACCGTTTCTATTTTATTAAGAACATCTTCTAACTCTTCCTTGCTAGATGCTAATACCGCTATATCATCTGTAAATCTAAGCATATCAATTTTCTTTTCCTGCATAGTAATTCCAAATGTGTTCCTGACTGTATTCATTGCTTCGTCAATGTACAAGTTAAAATTTAATGGGAACAGGGCACATCCCTGTCCCAACCCTTTTCTAATGTTTAGTTCTCTACGTTCCTGCTCTAGTTCTATTACTGCTGTTTCTCTTTGTATCGGCTATGTATTATTCGTCTATCCCTATAACTTATTCCAATCTTTTTGAGTATTTCGAACATTTTTTCCAGTTTACATTGTCGAATGTCTTTCCAGATCTACAAACCCTATATACGCGCTTTCCCCTTTTCCTATTGTTTTTTCCATTATCACTTTCAGAGCTAAAATAGCCGTGTTCCCGTTTCACCTAAACCCAAATTGATCTTCTCCTAGTATTTCTTCAGCTCGTTTTTCCATTCTTCTTTGTACAATTCTAGTTAATATTTTTGACGCGTGTGTTGTCAAACTTATTGTTTGAAAATTTTCACATCTATCCGCGCCTTTCTTTTTTGGTATAGTTACTATGAGGTTACGTTTGAAACCTTTGTTTATCTCGCTTATCTCATACATATACCTTACAAGTTGGAAGAGACGTTTTGTTACGCTTGTGCAGCGGCTTTTAGAGTTTCTGTTTGCACCTTATCTGTACCCGGCGCCTTACCATTTTTCAGATCCTTTAATGCTAATTCAAACTTATCTCTAAGTATAGGATATTTCAGGTCATAATTTTCAATGTCTGATTCCTGTTCTAATTCTGTTAGTTCCTTTCCTGAATATAAATTCCCTGTACATTCTTGCCATCTATCCCCTTTCTCTACTTTTTCTATAATGACGTTTCCTTCCGCGTCCTTTATATTTTTGCTATATGGTATTATATCTCTACAATTCAATCTAATTAGTTTATATGCTTTATCTGTTTTCCTTATTTCCATTTTAGTTTGTACCTCTCTGCACTTTTCATCAATCCATTGTTCTTTGGCTTTCCTGCAATTGCGAATTTTTTCACATTTTATGGATTTGTATCTTTGTTTTCCGGTTTCGTCTGATTTATTTTTGTATTTTCGTCTTTCTTCTATTAAATTCAGGATATCCTTTGTTATCCATGGTTTTTAATTTCTTTTGTGTATACCCCAGAATACCTCTGGCCGCCATGTCTAAGCAGGATTTAATGCTATTCCATTCTGTTTCTACTTTCTTAGTATCAGATATTATCCCGTTATCTTTGACCTTTTTTCGAATCTTTCTTGAATATCTTTATCTTTTAAGTTTCTCAAAGTCGAAGTGCTTTTTTCCGTTTCTTTTTCAAATTTTTAGATTTAAGTGAGGCTTATATAATTACGATGTTGTGCTCAGTGTCTATATCTGCTTCTGGGTAGCTTCTAGAGTCTTTTACTTGATTCCTAAACCGTTTTATAACAAGAATGTAATCTATTTGATATCTTCTTATATCTCCTGGTATCTTCCACGTATATTGTCTTCTAGCATAATGTTGAAATAATGTGTTTGTGATGATTAAATTGTTCTTATCGCAAAGTTTTGCCAGCCTATTTCCCCTGTCATTGCTCGTGCCTAAACCAAATAAACCTACTACCGCTCCTTCCCTACCCTCACCTACCACTGCATTAAAATCTCCCGTAATTATTAAATTTTTTATGCCTTTTATGTATCTTAGTATATCTTCGACATCTTTGTAGATCGCTTCTACCTCTTTGTGACTGTAGCTAGAGGTGGGCGTGTATACTTTTATTATTACTGTGTTTACCGGTTTAGATTCTAATCTAACCTTGAGTACTCTTTCGTTCTTTTGTAAGTGATTTTCTACACAGTATCCTATCTTTTTCCGCATAACTATCCCCACACCCAAATTTCCTTCCTCTGCTCCTGTATGAATTACCCTGAAGTCTCCACTCCAAAAATCCCCCGCCTCTGGCCACCGACTTCGCTGATCCCTACTATGTCTAGTGATAACCTATTCATTTCGATTTTTAGGTTCTTTAGCTTACCTACTTGCTTCATACTTCTAAGATTCCACGCTCTGACTCGCATAATGTTCCCGACTCTTATTTTTAACTTTCCGATCGCATCCTCCGAAGTAGTCCCTTCCCGGAGATCCGAATGGGGGACTATTTTAACTTCAGAATCTTTTACCCCAGAGAATGCCATCATTTTTATTACAATTTAAGTACGCTGTGTACATGGGAGGTAATGTGGTGGTTTCACGTTTCCTCCCACATGGCGGTAGTGTGTCTTAGACTGCCATACCGACCCCTATGGTCTTTGCCAATTTAAGTACCTAAGGAGCTGCTACCCTCTTTCAGGGACCTGTTTTAGTCTGGTTCCTCACTAACGACTTTACTACTTTGGTTGGACCTGTAGTCTGGCTCTTTAGTTCATTAGAACACGCAAGCCATTTCACCTGTTCTACTAATCTAGAACTTTGGCAAGGTGCAGATCCAGTCAAAATGGAGTTAAGAGTAAAACCTATTAAAATTCGAAAAATCTTGCATCAGTAACTTGTGGTACGTTTTGGTGGCGCAGTCCTTAGCTAAGTGCGAGGTGCACGAAAAAGTAGTGGACAGTCTGCCTTCAGCACTTGGGTCGGTGAGATCGGATCCCCAAGTGTAACAGATGGCGCTACGACCTAATTGTTCGTGTGTCCAGTGTGTGCCCTTGAATTATTATTATTAGAAAGTTGCATTCTAAGCGTCTTGATTTTAAGAGTTGAGGAATTTATTTGTGTTTACAACATACTAAATGTATGAAGTTAGTTAGTAATGTGAATATACGATTTTTGCTACACAACTTCCTTCCATTTAAGCCAATGTGTAAGAGAAAGAACTCTTTTTCATAAAATATACATTGGAATCTTCTATATATGGACTATATGTGAGTGCGTGAGAGATAGACATACATTAATCTAATTACATCGAGAGATGGACATACCTAATTACGGCAGCAAGTTTTCTTCAAATAGGTATAACCACCACAACGCCGGCTTTCGGCTACTTTTCCAAAATCGTGGTGATGTTATAACATTTTATAAATAAAGAGTAATGTAATACTATTTTTAAATTTTTTGAGTAGACGTTGTCGATATACAATTGGATCAAGATTTCAAATTGCAGCTGACCACAGTCTTTAATAGAAGTATATGGCTGTTGAACAAAAAATAATATTACATTGCTCTTTATTTATAAAAGACTATGACATCACCACAATCTTGGAAAAGTAGCCGAAAGCCGACGTTGTGGTGATTTTAACTAAATGAGTGAATTTTATAGCAAATTGCCTACATCTGGGTTTAAATTCCCTAAGTTTGGGCGTAAAATTCACTCGAACAGGCAAAATCACCACAACGCCGGTTTCGGCTACTTTTCCAAGATCGTGGTGACGTCATAGCCTTTTATAAATAAAGAGCAATGTAATCCTATTTTTTTGTTCTACAGCCATATACTTCTATTAAAGGCTGTGGTCAGCTGCAATTTGAAATCATGATCCATTTGTATGTCGACAACGACTACATAACAAAATTTAAAAAAAATAGTATTACATTCTCTTTATTTATAAAAGGCGTTGTGGTGATTTAACGTATTTGATTGAATTTTACGCCCAAACTTAGGAAATTTAAACCCAAATGTACGGAATTTGCTATTTTCACCAGAATTCCCTAAGCTTGGACGTTAAATTCACTCAAATAAGTAAAATTACCACAACGCCGGCTTTTGGCTACTTTTCCAAGATCGTGGTGACGTCATAGCCTATTATAAATACTGAGCAATGTAATACTATTTTTAAATTTTGTTATGTTGTCGGTATACAATTATATCAAGATTTCAAATTGCAGCTGACCACAGTCTTTAATAGAAGTATATGGCTGTTGAACTAAAAGTAGTATTACATTGCTCTTTATTTATACAAGACTATGACGTCACTACGATCTTGGACAAGCAGCCGAAAGCCGGCGTTGTGGTGATTTTACCTATATGAGCGTAGGATCACCCGGTGGTCGTGGAGGTGGTGGTGGGTCTAGAACTGAAATCCTCCCCAGGGTCGCCATGCCGGTCTCGGGGTGAATGACCTTTGGAACTCACATAAATGGTCTTTTTGGACCTTAAAATTTCCCATGTTAAATCCCATAAGAAAACCGTTTTTTTTTATCTCGTACAAACATAGCTTATCTACTTTAGTTTTTTGTTCATTATTTACCGATTGACTAGACCTAGGCATTATACATCATCCATAGATAATATAATATTTCATAAGAGTAGTTGAAAAAACTTCATCATTAGTCAGTTATTTCTCAATACCAAAAAGTGTCACGCAATATTATTTACTAAGGAGTTTATGTAGGATTAGATATAACGACGGCCTGATTGGCAAACTATTAGATAAGACTCAATCTATCCGTGACTTGGAGGTAATGTTTAATTAGAAATTAAGCTTTAATCAACTTAGCGATTTAACTGTCACTTAAGCATATAGAATACTCAGATTTATTAATAAGATGTGAAGAAACTACAGATTGTATAATACATACGTGTACAGTCAATTAAGGTATTGCTCTGTGATATGGAACCTTTTTTACTTGCAGAACATTTCGCGGATAGAAATGGTTCAAAGGAAATTTGTTAAATGCTTTTGCTATCGTATTGGCGACATACAAATTACAAAAATGAATTATGTCGTTATAAGATGCTTGAAGTCAGCCAGCGTATAATGCTGGTTGATATTCTGTTTGTTTATATAGTTTGTCATAATCACATTAATTTCCCGGGAATAATTCGAATGCTAACGAGCAATTAGTATTCATTTTGCAATTTGTTTCGTTATTTAGCATGTAAAAACAACAAAGTACAATTTGAAAACGCTTTTCAAATTCATTATTTAAGAAATTAATAATTCTATAGTAATAGTTCAAAAAGCTAAAACGTAATTTTGCATAATCCTTTAGCGTGGATTATAAACATTCCACGTGTAAGATAGCATTCAAGAGGTCATAAACATATTTTAACAGTCGTATTTAAGTATAGGGATATGTTCCAAAAGCGTTTAGAACGTGTAGGAGAAGAAGCGAGTATCTAAATTTCATATCATAAACATATTTAACCGTTGTATGTGAGTAAATAATAGGGATATTTATTCAAAAGCTTTTCTTAGCATTTAAAACCGTTTTAGTTTCTGCGTATGGTTTATAATAGCAACGGGGCAGTTATATGTGTTAAAAGTTTGAAGCTGTTTGTCGAAGTTTTCCTAGTAACAATAAAGTAATAAACGAATGTAACCGTCTTAAGTTTTCCCGGTATATTTTAAGGAGCGTAAATAACGTTGAACAAACAACAGCAAATTCAGGTAGCATTAGTTATCGCTGTCAATTAGTTAGATTTATAGGTGGAATGAGTGTATAACTTTTGTCAGTTACAAATTTAACTTGCCAACAAGAAAACAAAGAGAGAGTATTAGATAGAATAGGTACAAGTGAGATAGGTGTAGATTGAACGCTCAACGTTAGTCGACAACGGGGAAGGCAGATGAAGTAAAAGATAGTTGCTTTAGCGTGTATTTTAGAATGAGATGAGGATAATACGTGTTAGGAATACAGTTGGAGTAAGTACAAAGTAAGAGAGAGAGAGAGAGAGGATTTTTGGAGCGTAAGTTAGAGAGAGATAGACACTACACTTTTCATTAGGGGCGTGTTAAATGCTAACTTTGTCAGTTCGGTTTAAATATACACAATGTGATTGGTGAAAGATGTTTTGAATACGGGGAAACAAGTCGAGTAAAGTGTGGGTTAGGAGCGTTAGTTGAATTTTCAAGGAAATGTTTTGAAAAATCGTGGCGTTAGAGAAATTACAAGGAATTTTGAACCTACGTTAAAATATTACTGGATAACGGTGGTCGTTGGAGTTGTTTGTGTAGAGGAATTTTAAGAATTGTGGACTGTTGAAATTTTATGTGGAAGTAAATGTTTGTATTGAGGAAAGTTGCAGGAATTGACAGACTTTTGTGGGGTGATAAACAGGATATAAACCCCAACAGATTATTGTGAAGCTTTCATAGTTCGGTCTGTTAGTTCTTCTAAGTCTCCGAGTTCGAATAGTGGAAAGATTTCACTTAATCTACAACCAACTGATGGCTACAAGTATAAAATACGTTACCGAGTAAAAGAGTACTTTACGTAAGTAAAGATTGTTTTAAATTTAATTTGCACTAAATGTGCAATAGCATACAAATGGAGATGGAGTAGATATCAGTGGTTGGTTAATTTGGTTGTGTATCAATATTCAGTAGTATTAGTAGCGGAGCTTAGGGGATTTGGATCCATCCTTAATGTGATAGATAAGTTGATGTCGTCGTTAAATGGTTGCTGCTGGCAGTTATGATTATTGCAAGTCAAGATGGTGTTCCTGTATACCGCAGTCTCTGAGGGAATTGTAGCAGGCCGTATGCAGAAATGGTATCCAGGTAACTGTTGCTTTAACTGTTGCTTTTATTGCCTATGTGTACAAACTGGTGTTCAATGACTTTTGTGCATTGTGGGTATAATTTATGAACAAAAAGGACAAATTTGGAAAGAGTTACTAATTAAATCTTTTTATATTGTATTATTTTACTGTATTTTTATGTGGGAATTTATATTAAGAGAAAAAGGTTTAGGATATTGGTAGTATTTGTTTATACAAAGTAAAAGAGACTTTTTGCCGTTTGATGTGCGAAAAGTAGCACGAGGGGTTATGGTTACTAGAAGCTCTTAGTAAACCTAGGTTAAAATAAAACATAGGTAAAGCCCTGTTACTTTCTTGGATAATCAATGGCAAATAATTAATCTGGGGAATTATTAATCGCGAAATGTATGATTTTATCAGGGGTTGTATATAATGTATAAATACTGTGTGAAGGAGGGGTTTACTTAAGATTTGTCGAGTACATTTTTTCTATGAGTATGTAATAAATGTATGCGATTTACCGTAGCAGCTATTTTTTGTTTGTGTGTTAGTTGAATTGCAGAAAGCAGCTGAGCAGTCGTGGCATGTATTTCTTTTTAAGCGTTTCAGGCATAGCATAACAACACTTCATCCGCTCCGAAGGTCGTAGCAGTTAATGACGCACAACAGTGAAGCTTAAAGGACTTTGGCAGAATTTTGGCACTTTGAAAGAGGGGCTTTTTGTGTTAGTGAGTGACGTCCAGCAACAGCTTTTGCAGCAAGATGACGACCAAAAGTTGGGCTGAAATTAGCATAAGAGCAAGCCCCGGCCACCGATAAAACTTCGTGACTGGCATTTGTCGCTCGTCTAGCAATGTTGGTCGAAGGAATATCTAACGCCAACTCGACCACTGGCACGTTAGAGGCGCAAGTGGACGGCCTCGTGAAGTGTATACAAAATTTGGTCAGTATAGCCACTTCTATGAAACCGGTAGCGGTTAAGAGGGACATTCTCCCTCTGCACATCCGTGACCTCATCCGCGAGAAGAACCGTGCCAAGTGTCAGTGGCAAAGAACCTGGGATTCTGCAGTACGACTCCGGTATAATAGATTAGTAGTTCAGCGGCATCAAAACGAGGCCTGGGAAACCAGACTAGAGGAACTCCGAGCCGAAGGTAACTTTCTGTAGAGGATGTTGAAAGTACTGAGGAACAAGGCATCCTAAGTGTCTCCTATTCATGGCGAAACAAGCTTAGCCTACTCAGTATCTGAAAAGGCAGAAGTTTGAGCCGAACTATGCTCACGCAGACTTTTGGCATATCAAACAGGTTCACCGCGACATTCGACGGAGGCTAAGGGACGACGACCCTCAGGAAATCGATCCCACCACAGTTGATGAAGTCAAGGATCTTATCAAGTTTTTAGGGGTCAAAAAGGCTTTTGGACCGGACGGAATCTCCAACCGGGTTCTGAAAGCGCTGCCGGTAAACGCCCTTCGAATATTAACAGGAATCATCAATACCATGTTAAGATTCGGCCACTTTCCATTCACGTGGAAGACGAAGGGCGTGGTAGTGCTCCGGAAAGCAGGCAAATCTGCGACATTCCCACATTACTACGGGGCCAATTAGCTTGCTGTCGGTGGTCGGGAAGATAACGGAAGCCGTTTTCCTAAGGAGACTCCAGGCAGCGATGCAGGACCATCACGTGATCTAGGACGAGCAGTTTGGGTTCCGTAAAGGGCATTCCACCGTTCACCAGATACTACGAGTGGTGGAGCACATCGCGGAAGGCTTCAACTGGCGACAGTCAACAGACGCAGTTTTTCTGGACGTGTCGAAAGCGTTCGACAAGGTTTGGAATTATGGCCTACTCTAAAAGATGCTGGAGAGGGGGTTGTCACGCGCTCTCGCCTAACTGACTAAATCATATCTTCACGATTGATGGTTTTGCGTCAGTCTGTACAGAGTGCGGTCGACGAGGCGAGATTCAGGGCTGTGGTTTCCTAAAGCTTTCTCCTCTCACCGGCACTCTTCAGCATCTTTGTCAGCGTCCTACCGAAGACAGTAGACACCAGGGCAACACTATATGCCAACGACACGGCCATTCCAGACACGTTCCGTGCTCCGCACCTTTGGCGAGTCGAGGTCAATCCAGAAAAGAACACGGTAGTTTTCTTCTCGAAGCGACGTCACCGACCTGGAGACGTCGTCAGAGCATTCGACAAACCGATACCTTGGCGTTCAGACGTCAAGTATCTTGGCGTGAGTCTTGATTTAAAGCTCACTTGGAAAGCTCACATCGAGTATGCGGCAAACAAGGTCAAGGAAGTTATGGCTATGCTATACCCCTTGACCAATCGTCGAAGCAGGCTAAACGATTCAAACAAGCTTAGGCTCTATAATGTGATAACCAAACCGACGTTTGCACACGCATCATCGGTGTGGGGCCACGCAGCGGAAACGCACATGCGGAAGCTCCTAGTGATCGAGAACAGAGCGCTAAGGGGACTCTTTGGAGCTCCCTGGTTCGTTCAAACCGCTCAACTTCACAGAAAGTCAAACCTGCAGACCGTCAAGGAATGACTCCGGTCGAACGCAGAGAGGTTTTTACGGATCTCTAGAACATCACGAAAACCAGCTCATGCGAGTCCTGAACAACGACATAGACACCCCAGGGAGATGCTCCGGCAATGATCTTTGCTGCGATTCCATCAGACTTCCGAAAGGAATAAACTGCGCGTAACGCCATGTTTTTTTCCAATTCGCGACGGCGGTGAAGGACCTAGTCCAGGTACGCTAGTCACGGGATCCGTATAAAGTCTATGACAAGGGATTTGTTCCGACAAGGAAGAGGTCCCACACATCGGATATTTAATCTTTTACCACTATAAAAAAACAAAATTTGGGATTTAAACTTGCTAAACTTGTTAAGCGAACATAAATGTCTACCAAGCATTCAGGCGTAAGTGTAGTAAACCAAGGAATCTACCTATTTATAAGTCATGGCAAAAAGACATGTTTCACTACGCTGTTGAACAGAAAATAGCGCAACTTTAAGATTTAATAATTGCCAAAGGTATGTATTCACAACTTGTACTATCCGATAGTTTCCCACGTCTAGGAATACAGAAGATAAATGAAATACGGCTCAAGCAATTTAAACAACCAAAAATAAAAATAAATGATAGTGCTGTTTAAATGTTGCTTGCGTTTTACAGAACTTGAATTTCCGCTTTAAAACAAGTTCTAAAAAATTTCTACGCTTTAGTGAGATTACATTTATGGTGAGCTTTAGGTATTAATTTCAGGATGAGTTCCAAAATAAAATTTATTTTTGTGAAAGGTATAATTTTAATCAGGTACAATTTGCTGTTGAAATTCTCAAGAGTTATTAAGTGTTTAAAAGCGGACTATCCAGCTTCGTATAATTTTAACCTCAGCATGAAGTTGATCCAGCAATCCGTGGCAATTACTGAAGCGAGCTTCGTAATTACAGTCCATTCAGTTAATTTTCTACTTCAGCTCAGTAGAATTCATTCCACTTCGTTTACTAGTATATACTTCAAAATGCATAGTTGAATGCAATTCATTCTAATTCTTGGCATTAGATCCATTTTACACAATACTCAATTCCTATTTAGCTTTAGCATAAATTTGCTTCAAAATTTTCAAATAAATTCAGTCATGTGTAACAACAACTATTTTGAACAAAATATAGTATTGCATCATGAATGGAATCAAGTAATATTACACATCCTAAACTCAGTTATAAAGCTAACAAAAATACTCTGAAATGAAGATAAAGGCAAATTTGCAAAATGGATGAAGACCGGTAGCGGATAAGAGGAACATCCTCCCTCTGCACATCCGTGATCTCATCCGGGAGAAGAACCGTGCCAGGCGTCAGTAGCAAAGAACCTGGGATCCTGCGGAACGACTCCGGTATAATCCATTGGTTGTCGAAATGCGATTAGCAATTCGGCGGCACCGAAACAAGGCCTGGAAGCCAGACTGGAGGACCTCCGAGCCAAAGACAACTCTCTGTGGAGGATGTCGAAAGTACGGAGGAACAAGATGTCCCCATTGCGAAAGAGGCTTAGCCTATTCTGTCTCTGAAAAGGCAGAAGTTTTCGCAGACAGCGTGGAGCGTCAGTTCGAGCCGAACAATGCTCACGTAGACCACCTTCGGCATATCGAACAGGTTCCCCGCGACGTTCGACGAAGGCTAAGGGACGACGACCTTTAGGAACTCGACCCCCACCACACTTGAAGAAATCAAGGACCTTATCAAGGCCTTAAGGGTCAGAAAGTCTCCTGGACCAGACGGAATCTCTAACCGGGCTCTGAAAGCGCTGCCAGAAAACGCGCTCCGTGTGTTTACCGGAATCATCGATGCTATGTTGAGACTCCGCCACTTCCCATACACGTGGAAGACGGCGGACGTCGTAGTGCTTCAGAAAGCAGGCAAATCTGCGACATTTTCACAGAACTACCGGCTAATTAGCTTGCTGTCAGTGATTGGGAAGATAGCGGAAGCCGCTTTCCTAAGGAGACTCCAGGCAGTGATGCAGGAACACCACGTGATCCAGGACGAGCAGTTTGGGTTCCGTAAGGGGCATTCCACCGTTCACCAGATACTGCGAGTACTGGAGCACATCGCGGAAGACTTCTACTGGCGACAGTCAATAGGCGCAGTGTTCCTGGACGTGTCTAAAACTTTCAACAAGGTTTAAAATTATAGCCTACTCTAAAAGATGCTGGAAAGGGGATTATCACGCGCTCTCGTCCAACTGACGAAATCCTATCTTCACGAAAGATGGTTTTGCGTCAGGCTGTATGGAGTGCGGGCCACTTTCTAGATGCCGCTTGAAGCGAGCGGACGTGTTTCTGCCGAGTTCCCGCTTCAGCAATAACAGTAAGTGTTTATCTAGGGTTTTATTATTTATTGTTGAATTATTTTATTTGAAGCTTTGCTTTTTATTGTGTTTTATTTTTATAATTGTGTGCCATCAAAATTTAAATACAGGGCAGTAAAATAAAAATTTTAAAACAGAATTTAAACTAAATAAAAACTACATAAATCGCGTTTTTCTTTGTAATTTAAACCAAATCCGCGTTTTAAAAATAAACTAAATAAATTTCGGGTTAATAAAACAAAGGTCTAATAAACTAATATTCAAAAAATAATTTCGAAATAACTTAAAAAGACATTTTTAATAATAAATTTAAAATAAAAACCACGTAAATCGTGTAAAAAACCGGGTAAAACAACCAAAAAGTGTGTGAATTTTTTATAGTGCGCGTATAATCAAATAATAACCAAAGAACAAAAATCTAAGCCTTTTTAAATCAAATAAATATCTCAAAACTAGAAATTTTAAAACAATTTTAATATAAATTTTCCGTAATTTAAGTACACGCGTACTTATAAGTTCTTTTAAAATCGATTTTGGTGTAATTAAGCGGTGTAACAGTTACGGGTTGTGCTAGTTACCAAGCGATAAAGTGAAAGGTCATTTCCGGTTACCACATTCCGATTGCGCTCGACCTTATTTTGTTAATTACACATTTAAAAATAAAGTGTTGTTATTTATAAAATTAGATATTTTAATATTTTGAAGTAATTAGTTTATTTAAATTTGATTTGGCGGTTTTAAAAATTTAAAATAAATAAATAGTGTTCTTCGCGGTACATTTTGAATCGAATTGCGTTAGGGAATTTATTTGATTCTAGTTGTTATTTTGACGCTTAGTGCTTGCTGTATTTTTGTTAAAAATTTAATATTTAATTGGGCGGTTCGAAGTTTAAATAAATACAAGGTTGCGTACGGTTCACCATTAAACAAAACATTTTTATTGGACCAACGTTTTGCGTTCTTCTAGCGTCGTTCTTTTAGCGTCGTAACGGTCAAGTGGTTTTTGAGCTGCGTTTTAGGTGTCATTTTTTGTCGTTTGTTTTGTCAGCATGGTGGTCCACCGCGACGAGGAGCCGTTGCCCAGGAAGAAGAGGGGAGAGAGGTCGGAGTCTGATAGGTCGGAGACTGAGGGCGCAGTTGGAAGGAAACAGCTAAAGGTAATTTTAAAGGACGTTAGGTTAGGGATTCAGGAGGAGGTAGAGGAGCCTGTGTCTGCGGCGGTCGTGTCGGGTGAGTCGGGGCCCCCTGGGGTGGCTGCGGCGACTGAATCGCCCTCAACTTCGGAGCCCAGCGAAAGATGTCGACTGGCAGCGACGTTAGCGTTGCTGCTAGCGACCTCGATGAGCTGGACCACCTGAGATTGAGGGTGAGGAAGGCGCACTGGGTCATCTCCGGGAGGGTGCCGACGACCTCCGCCACTATCGTCGTGGAGGACAGAAAGAGGATTCGCTACGCCCTGGATGATTTCCTCGACGCGGCGAATCAACTTATAGGTATGGTTAGGGCGCTGCGGCTTGTGGCTAGTGATTCTGGGAGAGCTAATGTTGTCGGGGGAAGTCCAGCGGTGGTTGCTTGTGTTTCAGGGCAGCAGTGTTCCAGGAGCCAGGAGGTGTCGATGCCGCGGAAGGCGTCGTATGCTGCAGCTGCTGCAGGTGCGACGCCCACCTTTACAGTTAGGGTCGACGCCAGGCCAGGGGAGAAGGATGACGTCATGTCGACCCTAAAGAAGAAGGTCGATCCCGCTCGTGATGGTTTTGTTGTGGTCGGAGCTCGTAGAACTCGCAAGGGCGGTGTAGTTGTCGAGTGTGCAAACCGAGAAGATGCGAAGAAACTGCAGTCGAAGGTTGTCGGTGACTGCAAAGAGCTCGTGGCGAAGACCATCGAGAAGAAGCGCCCACGGGTCGTTCTTCCAGGGTTCGAAGCGGGGATGAAGGCGGAAGAGCTGGTGCGGTTGATCGCGTGCCAGAATCCCCGCTTCGGCGATTTGAAGATTGAAGACCACCTGAGGGAGAAATTTAGGTTTGGCGGAAAGGGCCCTAGGGATCCCTTCGACAACGTAGTCTTCGAAGTGACCCCCACGCTTCGGAGACGTATATTAGCTGACGCTATAAACCTCAGGTGGCGAAGAGTCTGGGCTCGGGACCACTTCTCGATGACCCAGTGCTACAGGTGCTACGAGTACGGCCATAGATCGATGGAGTACAGGGAGAAGGTACAGTGGTGCGGTAACTGTGCCGAAGTCGGTCACGAGTTCAAGAATTGCCGGAGGGCAGTCCCCTGCTGTGTGGTTTGCGCTAGGGCAAACGACAGAACTGGCGGTGGCGCGAAGGTCGATACGCGCCACGACGCCAAGTCGAGTAGATGCCCCACGATGCTGAGATTGAAAAACGCAATCACACGCAACATCGATTATGGACCGTGAAGAAAAAGATAGATTTAAAAGAAGCAAGAAGATTAAATTCGCGCAACTAAATCTCGGGAAAGGAAAAGGGGCTACAAATAACTTCGTAAAGTTATTCAGCGAAAATATCGACATCGGGCTTATACAGGAACCGCACCTGTATAGCCACAAAATAACAGGTTTTGGGAAGGGGGTTACCGTTTTAAACGCAAACAGCGAACGACCGCGTAGCGGGATAATAATAAATAACGGGACGTGCGCCGGAATAATCCTAAACAATCTGTCGAATGAGTTCATAACCACCGCAGAAATAAAAACGGGATTGCATACTTTTTACGTGATAAGCACTTACCTTCCGCCGATCGATTCCCGGCGGGAGAATCCTCAAACAGAGGACTTAATAAATCAAATTGAAGGAATCCTTCGTAAAATCGGTAGAAATAGAAATTTAATTATCGCGGGAGACTTTAATGCTAAGTCGCCATTATGGGGCAGCCCTATTGAAGACGATAGAGGCTCGCAGGTTGCTGATTTTTTTACGGGATGGGACCTTAGTGTGATAAACACTAATGATTCACCTACGTTTGAGACGCATAGAGGCAGCAGTTTTATAGATATTACTGCAGTCTCGCACGAAATGTTAGAAACGATTTGTAATTGGAAACTAAGGTCGGACGAGGAAACGCTCTCTGACCATAAATTAATAACACGGGACGTTGAAACCAAAACAAGCGCAAACGAACAGCTAACTATATTTCCGCGGTTCTGTAATAAAAAAGCAAATTGGGAGCGGTTTAAAGAAAAATTTGGCGAAAGTATCGAGAGGCTATCGATTACGTAATAAACCATACGGGCAGAGACGAGTATTATATAATCAGTGATAGTAAATCGGCGCTAACGGCTTTAACAAACATGAACACCTCGACAGATCTCCAAGCGGACGTCTGGAGGATAGCGCGTACGGCGCTAGAGTTTCGACGTTTAAAGTTCTGTTGGGTCAGGTCGCACAATGGTAACGTAGGAAACGATAGGGCTGACGAATTAGCTAAAGAGGCCGCGACGGGCGACTTTCGAATATCACATTCGTCGATACCGAGGTCTTTAATCAAAAGAAAGCTGCGCGAAAAATCAATTCGACAATGGGAAGAGAGGTGGAACAACGCTGCCACGGGCAGGTTGACCCACAAATTCATACCGAGCATAGAAGCCAGAGGTAAGATCGAGGTTAAGCTCGATCACAAAATGGTGCAGTTGATAACAGGGCACGGCGCCCTGAAGGCGTATTTACAAAGGTTCGGTCTAACCAACAGCGACCGCTGCGAATGCGGTGAGGGCGCGGAAAGCGCAGAGCACGTGCTCTTTGACTGCCCGCTTGAGGCGAGAATTCGAGGGTTGGCTGATAGCAAACTAGCTATCCTAGGTCTGGCATGGCCAAAGAGCCTAGAGGAAGTCGGGGAAGTGGTTAACCAGAAGGCGTTCTGGACAGCCTTAAAAGAATTCGCGGGAAGGGTCGCGAGATTAGACAATCAATGACGACCGCGTGTAAAAATTCGGTGGGGTTGGTGGGAGGATTGAAAAATTTTAGATTGACTTGGCGTGAGTTAGGATACGAGCATAACCAAAACCTGATATTAAATAAAAAAAAAAAAATAAATAATTATACCAAAATGTCCAATATGCACGAGAAACCCCCACTCCATTAATACAATCACTGCCTATCTTCATAATTATGTGCGGAAAATCGGGAATAAATAATACCAAATAAACAATAACAAATAAATCATAAACCCTCATTAAATTAAATCAATAAAGTAAACAAGGATAATAAAACAGAGCGCAACCGCGCATCCCCCAGGACTTAAAAGTGAAGTGATAGTGATAGTGATTGTGATCCCCCCAAGAACATTTAGTGCATACCCACCAGGACTTTAGCAGTGCACCCCGTCCTGTTACGGCTACTTTTGATTTATAAGTTGCCTTCAATGTAATAATAACTGGGAGGGTATAATCTTGGTAGTTACCATTATAAATTGTGCCCTCAACTAGCTCATATGAGGCCGCACAAAGCTCTACACAAAAGGGGGGTAAGTTAGTGGGTTGACGCAAGAAAAGTTTTACAACACTTACAGGTTTAACGAATATATTTAATCAGTATAACATTAGGAGAAACAAATTTGTTCGATTCTTACCTTATCTATTAATAACCAGCTGGTGTACGCCTGAACTTGTTTCTTATAAGTACCTACAGAATTTACATTCAATATACGCATTTATACATATTGTAAAATGCAACACAGTAAAACAATCTTATCAAGAGGATCCAAACCTATTTATAATTACATAATATACCTTACTTTGCCTAAAGGATCTGCTCAGCTTGGCGACCTGAATATACTTCGGTGGATACGGATGCACAGAATGGAATTGCAAGCAATCAATATACAACGAGAGCGTTGAATTTTGTAGCCACCACCAGGCTGCACGCACAGACTCCAATTGCAAGGTTACTTTTAATTGCGACCTGAACTTGAAATCTTTTCCCGAAGGTTGAAACCTACGAAAACAATTTGCTAAAACAATTGACTAAGTTTGGGTGCAACACCCTTTTGTGTTATTATTAAAAAAATTTTTGTTGTTAATAAAAAAACATATAAAAAAGTCAACAGCCATAGTTCTGTAATGCAACTTACACAAATTAATTATTCTGATTTATTTACCTTTTCTGGATTGAAGCAATGATCAGAGAAGTGTGAGCGTTATAATAATTCTGCAGAAAAGGTTTCTTATAACGGCCTCTAGTCGCTGTCAAAATGGCGGTCAAAGTAGATTCGTAAAATCCCCAATAAACGGGTGGTCCAAGTTTCCAACGGCTAAACCACAAGCCAGACGATGTCTTCATACACCAAACGGAAACTCGTGTAAAAGTTGCAAGTATAAAAATCCCAAATTGGAAAAGCTCAAACACAGCTTTCAAAAATACCTGAAACCACGTTTCTACTACGACCTTCTTGTCCAACAACGAACTTTCAAATATCCCACCGACCATCCACGATCGCACCAGGTTGGCTGGTTACCGAAACACGAATTAGAACATTCAAAAATGACCAATCAATAATTAACACGCTCTAGTCAGATCGCTCAAATCCAATAACAATCACGATTATACGGAATACACCACTCAAAACAAAAATACACTAGGCAACATTTTTAAGGAATGACCTCCAATTTCATTCACGATTACCAACAAATAAGGCACGAAATTGATTGTATTCTTCGACTTATCAACCAGTGATAACATCAAGGACTTTGCATTAAATTACTAATGGAAATAATTGTATTGTTTGAAATGATTTTCTTAAAGCCAAAAATAACCTGTAACACACCACCTCTCCTCCCTTGTCAAAAAGAAACTTGTTTCTTTTTGACTAGGTCCAAATGCCGCGACCTACTCCGACGAGTCGCCATCAAACGAATGTGGGTGTGGCTTCAAATCTTTAACATGGTACAATCCAATGGATTTACCACCTTCTTCTAACTCATAAGTGTTTGTGCCAGTTCGATTTAAAATCCTACAAGGACCGACAAACTTCTTCGCTAACTTAGCTGATACAAAATCAACCTTACTGGGTAATATGTGATTTTTCCTCCAGACAAGGTCGCCTTGATTATACACAACCGATCGACGTCGTAAATTATATTGCTTTGATGAAGCACTGTATGATTTTTTAAGCTTATCGCGAACCCACTCTCTTAGTTTTTCGAAACTCTTAGAGCGTTCTTCAAAAAATGTATCATCTTTGTCATCGTTGGGCACAGAGTTAGAAATTTTAAACTTATACTCTTTGGCATGAACTATCATCTCATTACCAAAATTCACGAAATAAGGAGATTGATTTGTCGTTTCGTGTTTAGCACTACGTATAGCGCAACCTAATTCAGCAAGATGCTCATCCCACTTACGATGATCTTCATTAACATACGCCGATATCATAGTCTTTATTACCCTATTCGACCTTTCCGTAGGGTTACATTGGGGCGAATAAACCGGATTGAAAATAATCTGTACACCAAAAGTATTACATAAATTTCGAAACTGTCTACTTATATATTGACCGCCATTATCACACTTTACAATAGCAGGAACACCAAACAACATAAATACATGATCCCTTAATAACTTGATAACTGCTTGTGCGGTAGCATTTCGTAAAGGGTATAATAACGAAAACTTACTAAAAGTATCGGTAACCACAAGAATAAATGTATGACCAGAAGTACTTCTGGGCAAAGGACCGCAGATATCGGTACTTATTATTTCCCATGGCCTAGACGCCACTACGGGTTTACCCATCAGTCCGGCAGGTTTCTTTTGTTCCGGTTTAGTGCTTAAACAAGTGTGACATCTTGATATAAATTTAGATACATCTTGTCTTAACTTAGGCCAATAAAAAAGATTGGCTAATCTATTAAATGTTTTATAAATACCCAAGTGTCCTGCAGTATACGACTCATGATATTCTTTATACAAATTTTCCCTAAAGTCCTTTGGAACAACTAATTTCCAGCAATCTTGTTGTTCTCTTAAATCCGAGTACTCCACTCTTACAAATTTATATAAACGATTATCCTCAACTCGCCACTTCATAAATTGTAAAGGTTTTTCCTTAATCAAATCCAACATTTTCGAATACCACTGATCGGTAGTTGAAGAAAAATCCATACTAGGAGAATTATGTTTCAATTGTACGACATTTATACTCGGGGTTTCCTCTTTAATAACACGTGCTCTAGATAAGGCATCAGGGAATGCATTTTCCGTTCCCTTTCTATGAATGACTTGATAGTCAAATTGCTGTAAGCGTAAACACCAACGACCTAATTTGTTCTGAGGGTCTTTTAAATTTTCCAGCCACAACAGCGAATGACAATCAGTGATTACAAAAAATTTATAACCATCGAAATAGCATTTTAATTTCTCTGCCGACCATAAAACTGCTAGGCATTCTAATTCAACTGCTGAATAATTTTTTTCCGCCTTATTCAAGGGCCTGGAGAGATAACATATTACATGCTCTATCTCGTTATAACGTTGCGTTAGAATAGCACCTAAACCTACGCGAGACGCATCGGTTGTAACATACTGTTTTAATAAGCTCTAATAGTTCTAGTATTCCTAAAAATAGTTAGTTTCTAGTTTAATTTTAGCATGCTAATTATTAGAATTGTAGCGGCTGCAGGATCACCCAAGTAGCTTCTCAGCGAAGTTCCCAGAAAGATCTAATCCAAGAGTTAATCAATTTTTCTAAAGGCACTTACTTTAAGGGCACTAAACATGTCAAATTAGTCCATATCTATGATTAGATGTCAATCATGCTTTAGGATCCTATTTATGTCAGGGTGGTCTGAAGCAATTTTTCAATTAGCTGAGCACTCAACTAAAATCAATTCTGAGAGCTACGGTTGTGGTTATCTTAGGCATTGACAGTTTTAATTAAAATTAAAGATTTACGACCGGCGCATCCTAAGCCGAGTAAGAGCGTCAAGAAAAGGGTTATTTTTCAATTAACCAAAATGTATATAAGGAGGCCAGCCGGTGGGAATCGGGTTTGTTTATTTCAGACGCGTTAGAGGTTAAAGCTAACGGTTACTAGTGATGTGTTTATTTCTCTGCAGTCAAGTGCGGGCCGTTATGTTTTAAGTTATTTATTTCTCTGAGTAAGTAATTAGTATATGTGATATTACTATGAACTCAAGGCTGTGTTATGCAGCATAAGTCAGTTATTTGTTTAAAAACAGTATTTGTCGACTTCCATAAAATACAATTCCGGGTGAATGCCCAGTTCAAGTAAATTGATCCGTTTTATTATTGCTTTGGAGACCGCATCGTTTTAGAAGGGTCTTCTATTATATTGTGTTTCGACGGTGTCAGAGGTCGTTAATCACTAATCCACGAGACTACCTGAGAATGCAAAGCTCAGGCCCGAAGTCAAGTTACGGTACTATTTGACCCTTGAGAAGGTCGTATTTTTCATGGTGTAGATGACCCCGTGGTTAAAAAGGGTTTTCGCACTATGCAAGTTAATTAGACTAGGGTAGCATTAATAAATTTTTGTTATTGGGGTGTGTACACCTAGAACTGTATCTATTCAAAATATGTTTGTTAGTTAAGTTTAGTTAAGTTGTGTTTGTGCTAGCCGGAGACTATAAGTGACTTATTTTCTGTTCTGCCATTTTGGTTCATCGCCCACGAACAAAGTGCGACGAGAGCTATTACCGCGATTGATCCATGGGCCGTTTAATTCCCATGGTGGCGCCCTTTTGTACATAAGGTTATTTACTTTATATTTTGTTATGCATATGTAATTAGTTGAAGTTTTAGTTAGTAGCTCGTTCAATAAAACAATCGAATTTTCGTCTCAGTGTGTTTGTTTAATGAACCCCCCCTTCACCGACTGCTGCAGCTTGCGAGGCAACGTCCCGAAACGTGAGGGTACGATGGTGTTAGAGGTCCTGTTATTTATTATTTATTGTTAATTGGATACCCTCATGCGGTAGGTAAATATTAAAATTACACTGGCGCATTAACGTGGTTAAAATTGTAATTATGGTAAACAACACACGGACGAATTTTTAGATTGTTTTGTTTTATTTAGTGTTAGGCAGAATTACAGTTTAATATTAGTGATTTAGGAACAAGTTTCGTTATTGTTGGCTTTTACCTTTTAGTTAGTCATGTATGTGGTAGAAGCTTTAAGAAGCGATGAGCTTAGTTATGAACTTTTAATTAGGAACGTTGAACCAACAAAGTTAAGTGTGTTAGAAAAGCGAAAATTATTGCGTAGAAAACTCATTGTTGAGAAAGTCGACAGTAATGTTTTTCTAAGTATGAGAAAATTGAAATCGTTCAAAAGGACGAAATTGAATTATTAAAACTTAAGATTTTGAATTAGAAAACTGTTTAAATTCTTTTACCATTCTTCCTAAAAGGACAGAATATATTAAACTTAACACGAGATTAATGCATGTAACACAGAGACTAAATTATGTCAATTTCGATATTGAATTTTAGAAGTACACAAAGAACTGCATTCCAAATGCATTAGAGCTTTTGAGATTTTAGAACAGGTAAACGGGGAAAATGAGATTAACGATAACCCTCTTTATTGTTCGGCTAGCGGTAATAAAAATCCTACAATAACACCAACAGCAGAGGGTTCATGCCCTGGAGCATCAGCGGTTTCTTCCATTAATACCCCATCGGTCTCGATTTCTAGTAATGATTTAGGTACGCTAATTAAGTCCTTGAATAAAACAACGACATCAGTCCCGATCCACAAGTGGGGATTACAATTTTCGGGTGAATCTGATTCTATATCGGTTTTAGATTTTATTCAACGCGTCAAAGAACTGCAAGTTGCAAGAAAAGTTTCGTCAGATGACCTTTTCGAAGGGGCTATTGATCTTTTCACCAGTTCAGCACTGGATTGGTATAGAGCAACGCGGTGTACAGTAAATTCATGGGAACAATTAATTTTTAAATTGAAACAAGATTTTCTTTCAGCCGATTATGCAGAGAATCTTTTAATGTTAATTAAATCCAGACGGCAAGGCGCCGATGAATCACCTACCATTTATATTTCAAAGATGGTAAATTTATTTTCTCAATTAGAAGAGTCCATTTCAATCAGGGAACAAATAAAAATTATTAAAAGAAATTTACAGACTTTTTATGCCACGCAACTGGCGTTAATTGAAGTGACTGACATTTCCCATTTGATTTCTCGTTGTAAGCTTTTAGAAGACATTAAGCCTACACATTTTATTAAACAGGAACATTCGGATTCTGCCAACGTACCAGTTATCTTAGAACGTCAAGTTCGACAGAGTTCATTTTCTAATAATAATTTACCACGGTCCGGCGTTTCGAATTATTTTAAAACACAGCAAAATTTTCGACAATTTGTTTCAACTGTAAAGACGAGGTCACTCGTTTCATACTTGTCCGGAGAAACGCGGAATATTTTGTTATTCTTGTGGGCAGTTGGAAGTTACGTCCACAAATTGTCCAAACTGCTCAAATAATTCAAAAACTAAGGACAGGAAAGCGCGTAGTCAGCCGTTGCTTTTCTTCGTTTAATAATATTGCTGCTGACAAAAGACGTGGTCGGATTGGTTAGTAAAAGTTAAGAATTTTTGTAAATCATCTAAGGTTTTTCAAATTTTTATAAAGTAAAAGATGATACAAGACCTTATATTAATATCGAGATATTTAAGGAAACTTATACTGCACTGTTGGATTCCGGCGCGAATACCTCTATTTTAGGCAGACATGGTTTGTGTTTATTGGATAAATATAAGTTAGAATTAATTAAAATGTAAAACGTCTATATTAACAACCGCGGATGTCACTGCACAATCAATTTTAGGTTCAATTAATTTGCCCTTGACTATAAACGGGGTTACTCGGTCTTTAAATGTTTTAGTTTCCGACTCAATAGAGTGTACCCTAACGTTAGGGATTGATTTTGTCAATTATTTGAATTGAAAGTAGATTTTTCAAAAATGAATTTTATGCTCATTCTGCGGAAACGGATAAATTAAATTTCATTAAAGTCATGGCCGATTTAAATGAAGACCAGAAATTTGAATTAAACAAGGTTATTTCTTTATTTCAATCCCTGGATCGTCCTACCTTAGGCCGAACCACTAAAATTTCACATCATATTACAACGGAAGACGTTGAACCAATTAAACAAAGGTATTACCCATTATCACCGGCGATGCTGGAACATGCTAATAAAGAAATTGATGCAATGCTTGAACAAGGCATTATTAGCCCAAGCAATAGCCCGTGGAACTCCCCATGCTATTAGTAAAGAAAAAGCAAAAGGTGAATTTCGTGTATGTTTTGACGCTAAACGATTAAATTCAATTACAAAAAGACGCGTATCCCATTCCGTTTGTAAACGACATTCTTGATAGATTACGCAATGCGAAATATCTCAGTTCAATCGATTTAAAAAGCTTTCTGGCAATTGCCCTTGAGTGACGAAAGCAAGGAAAAACAGCCTTTACTGTCCCAAGGCGCGGATTATTTCAATATAATGTAATGCCGATGGGTTTGGCCAATGCTCCAGGCACATTACAGAGGCTCATGGACTCTATTTTTGATTTTCATTATCCCAATCAGTATTTGTTTATTTAGATGATATAATTATTTTTTCAAGCACATTTAAGGAGCATATTAGAATTTTGAACGAAGTGTATGAGAAGTTGAAAGGCGCTAATTTAACAATTAACAGTTCAAAATGTGAGTTTTGTAAACCAGAGTTACAATATCTGGGATATATTGTGAATAAAGATGGTCTCCGAACTGACCCAGCAAAAATTGACGCAATTGTAAATTTTCCTCAACCCAAGACAGCCACTGAAATAAAACGTTTCACCGGTATGTGTTCTTGGTATAGGCGTTTTGTTTTGGATTTTGCCACAATTATAGCACCTATTAATGATTTACTAAAGGAAAGAGAAAATCGCAAGCGATTAAATGGACGGACGAGGCTCTTATTTCGTTTGAAAAATTAAAGATGTTCTTACAAAGGCTCCTATTTTAAGGAGTCCTGACTTTTCGAAAGTTTTTTCTTTACAATGTGACGCCTCAAATTACGGCGTTGGTTGTGTTTTAACTCAGGGAGAAGGAGACGAAGAACATGTAATTGCTTATGCTTCTCGCAGTTTAAATTCAGCAGAGAAAAATTATTCAGTCACAGAACGGGAACTTTTGGCGGTGTGTTTTGCTATTCAAAAATTCCGACCATATATTGAAGGAACTCATTTTAAGGTCATTACGGACCATCATTCTTTAATTTGGCTCCACAACTTAAAAGATCCTGCGGGACGTTTAGCTAGATGGAGTGTGAAACTCCAACAATTTGATTTCGAAGTTATCCACAGGAAGGGTAAATTTAATGTGGTACCAGATACATTATCCCGAGCTCCTAGTGGAGCCTATGCTATTAATTCTTTAAATTTTTCTTTAGACGAGGTCGAGGATTGGTACAAAAACATGTTAAATAATATTAAGGAAAAGCCAGATCTATATCCCGATTGGAGAGTAGAAGATGATAAAATGTATAAGTTTATTCCGAATAATTTGAATATCAAAGCCAATTTAATTGAGTGGAAGTTAGTAGTGCCGAAATCATGCCGTGCACAAATTTTAAAAGAATGCCATGATGATCCAGTTTCGGCCCATTTGGGTGTATTTAAAACATATACAAAAATCAAAGAGCTCTATTACTGGCCTAAAATGCGGTCATATATTTCTAAATACATTAGTAAATGTGTTACGTGCTGCCAAAGCAAATCCAGCACGTTCAACCATTATGGTTTTATGGGCAAAGAGAAAAAAGTTTCATTTCCGTTTCAATGTTTGTCGATTGATTTAATGGGGCCCTTTCCGCGCTCGAAATTGGGGAATACTTACCTTTAGTTGTTACTGACTGGTTTACAAAATTCACTTTATTGCATCCCATGCGCAGCGCTTCAACAAAACAAATTTGTAATTACCTGGAAAATTTTGTATTTTTGGTATATGGGGTACCTCAAATTTGTATGATAGATAATGGCCCCAATTTAAAAGTAATTTATTTTCCAATCTCATGACAAATTATAAAATACCTTCGGTTTGGTTTAACGCCAGCTACCATTCTCAAGTTAATTATGTAGAACGCGTTAACAAGGTAATTGAGCTGCCATTCGCAGTTACATTCAAGATTCTCATAAGAATTGGGACGATAATATTCACAAAATTGCCCATGCGCTTCGTAATGCTGTTCATGAATCCACAAAATATTCCCCAACATTTTTAGCTTTTGGACGCACGGTTCCTCTGTCCGGGGAATTCTATAATAAATTAAAGGATTTAAATCCAGAGGATCTAGCAATTGATACTCGAGAACAATTGGTTCAAGACCTTAATGAATTATCGCCCATCTTTAAAGAAGTTCAGAAGAACATACATTTGGCGTATGAACGTAATACGCACTCGTACAATTTAAGGCGCAGACCATTAAATTTCAAAGTAGGGATTTAGTGTGGAAGCGCAATTTTATATTATCAGATGCTTCTAAACATTTCAATAAAAAATTAGCCCCGAAGTTCCTAGAAGCAAAGGTGATGGAAGTTTTAGGTTCTACCACTTATAGACTATCTTCCATGGACGGAAAACCGCTAGGGGTGTTCCACGTCCAAGACCTAAAACCTCACTAATATTTTATTTTTTCCAATTTTTTATTTTTTCCTTCCGCCAATTTTCTGAAAAGACTCAGTTGTCTTAAACATAATTGCGGTTGGATGTGTTAATTTCTACATTTTTTTTTTAAATTTTCTTAAAATTCCTAAGAGCAATTTCAATTTTTCGAGGGGGGCTGTGTAACATACTGTTTTAATAAGCTCTAATAGTTCTAGTATTTCTAAAAATAGTTAGTTTCTAGTTTAATTTTAGCATGCTAATTATTAGAATTGTAGCGGCTGCAGGATCACCCAAGTAGCTTCTCAGCGAAGTTCCCAGAAAGATCTAATCCAAGAGTTAATCAATTTTTCTAAAGGCACTTACTTTAAGGGCACTAAACATGTCAAATTAGTCCATATCTATGATTAGATGTCAATCATGCTTTAGGATCCTATTTATGTCAGGGTGGTCTGAAGCAATTTTTCAATTAGCTGAGCACTCAACTAAAATCAATTCTGAGAGCTACGGTTGTGGTTATCTTAGGCATTGACAGTTTTAATTAAAATTAAAGATTTACGACCGGCGCATCCTAAGCCGAGTAAGAGCGTCAAGAAAAGGGTTATTTTTCAATTAACCAAAATGTATATAAGGAGGCCAGCCGGTGGGAATCGGGTTTGTTTATTTCCAGACGCGTTAGAGGTTAAAGCTAACGGTTACTAGTGATGTGTTTATTTCTCTGCAGTCAAGTGCGGGCCGTTATGTTTTAAGTTATTTATTTCTCTGAGTAAGTAATTAGTATATGTGATATTACTATGAACTCAAGGCTGTGTTATGCAGCATAAGTCAGTTATTTGTTTAAAAACAGTATTTGTCGACTTCCATAAAATACAATTCCGGGTGAATGCCCAGTTCAAGTAAATTGATCCGTTTTATTATTGCTTTGGAGACCGCATCGTTTTAGAAGGGTCTTCTATTATATTGTGTTTCGACGGTGTCAGAGGTCGTTAATCACTAATCCACGAGACTACCTGAGAATGCAAAGCTCAGGCCCGAAGTCAAGTTACGGTACTATTTGACCCTTGAGAAGGTCGTATTTTTCATGGTGTAGATGACCCCGTGGTTAAAAAGGGTTTTCGCACTATGCAAGTTAATTAGACTAGGGTAGCATTAATAAATTTTTGTTATTGGGTGTGTACACCTAGAACTGTATCTATTCAAAATATGTTTGTTAGTTAAGTTTAGTTAAGTTGTGTTTGTGCTAGCCGGAGACTATAAGTGACTTATTTTCTGTTCTGCCATTTTGGTTCATCGCCCACGAACAAAGTGCGACGAGAGCTATTACCGCGATTGATCCATGGGCCGTTTAATTCCCATGATGGCGCCCTTTTGTACATAAGGTTATTTACTTTATATTTTGTTATGCATATGTAATTAGTTGAAGTTTTAGTTAGTAGCTCGTTCAATAAAACAATCGAATTTTCGTCTCAGTGTGTTTGTTTAATGAACCCCCCCTTCACCGACTGCTGCAGCTTGCGAGGCAACGTCCCGAAACGTGAGGGTACGATGGTGTTAGAGGTCCTGTTATTTATTATTTATTGTTAATTGGATACCCTCATGCGGTAGGTAAATATTAAAATTACACGGTCTGCAAATAAAATGCTTCTTCAAAATTTGGGCTGCTGAGTATTGGGGCAGATATTAACGCATCTTTAATTTTCTGAAATGATTTACCGCATTTCTCATCCCACAGAAATATTTTATGTTTCCTCAATAACTTCCTTAATGGAGCAATGGTTTTAATTTTACTCTCACAAATCAAAATTTCACTTTCAGCATCCGGAGCAGTAAACGAATTTGTAGATAAACCACATTTTTCCGCTGCTATACAGCCTCTTAAACATTTACGAAGTTCGTCTACATTCAGATCTGGTTCTTGTATACCCCGAACTAGCAATTCGTATTCTAATTCACCTTTATCCAATCTATCAATATGTAATTTGAAAGACATACTAGCGAAAGCTATGCAGATAACAAAATTTATACACAATTAAGCTAATATCATATACTTATTGTTAAATAATACCAAATTGAATTTCTAATCTTATCGTCAAACCACTAGCTATGAGCCAACAGATGGTTGGGCGCTACTTATGTTACGGCTACTTTTGATTTATAAGTTGCCTTCAATGTAATAATAACTGGGAGGGTATAATCTTGGTAGTTACCATTATAAATTGTGCCCTCAACTAGCTCATATGAGGCCGCACAAAACTCTACACAAAAGGGGGGTAAGTTAGTGGGTTGACGCAAGAAAAGTTTTACAACACTTACAGGTTTAACGAATATATTTAATCAGTATAACATTAGGAGAAACAAATTTGTTCGATTCTTACCTTATCTATTAATAACCAGCTGGTGTACGCCTGAACTTGTTTCTTATAAGTACCTACAGAATTTACATTCAATATACGCATTTATACATATTGTAAAATGCAACACAGTAAAACAATCTTATCAAGAGGATCCAAACCTATTTATAATTACATAATATACCTTACTTTGCCTAAAGGATCTGCTCAGCTTGGCGACCTGAATATACTTCGGTGGATACGGATGCACAGAATGGAATTGCAAGCAATCAATATACAACGAGAGCGTTGAATTTTGTAGCCACCACCAGGCTGCACGCACAGACTCAATTGCAAGGTTACTTTTAATTGCGACCTGAACTTGAAATCTTTTCCCGAAGGTTGAAACCTACGAAAACAATTTGCTAAAACAATTGACTAAGTTTGGGTGCAACACCCTTTTGTGTTATTATTAAAAAAATTTTTGTTGTTAATAAAAAAACATATAAAAAAGTCAACAGCCATAGTTCTGTAATGCAACTTACACAAATTAATTATTCTGATTTATTTACCTTTTCTGGATTGAAGCAATGATCAGAGAAGTGTGAGCGTTATAATAATTCTGCAGAAAAGGTTTCTTATAACGGCCTCTAGTCGCTGTCAAAAATGGCGGTCAAAGTAGATTCGTAAAATCCCCAATAAACGGGTGGTCCAAGTTTCCAACGGCTAAACCACAAGCCAGACGATGTCTTCATACACCAAACGGAAACTCGTGTAAAAGTTGCAAGTATAAAAATCCCAAATTGGAAAAGCTCAAACACAGCTTTCAAAAATACCTGAAACCACGTTTCTACTACGACCTTCTTGTCCAACAACGAACTTTCAAATATCCCACCGACCATCCACGATCGCACCAGGTTGGCTGGTTACCGAAACACGAATTAGAACATTCAAAAATGACCAATCAATAATTAACACGCTCTAGTCAGATCGCTCAAATCCAATAACAATCACGATTATACGGAATACACCACTCAAAACAAAAATACACTAGGCAACATTTTTAAGGAATGACCTCCAATTTCATTCACGATTACCAACAAATAAGGCACGAAATTGATTGTATTCTTCGACTTATCAACCAGTGATAACATCAAGGACTTTGCATTAAATTACTAATGGAAATAATTGTATTGTTTGAAATGATTTTCTTAAAGCCAAAAATAACCTGTAACAGTCCCACCTTTAGAAGTAAGTTACAGACGACCAGATCTTCGGATGCTGGAGAATTTTATTATCGAGGTAAGACTTAAATTGTGGCGGCTCTACTCGCACAAGCATTGATTTACATTAATTAGTAGTTTTTGAAATAATTTAAGAAGCACGTTTGGTGTGTAAAGGCGCTAGCCGACATAATGCTTGTGCGAGTGCACCTGATAAATAGGGTGATGCTTTCGCTATTTTGTGCACTGCTATATGCTTAACGCTTATTAAACATTTATTTATATTTTATATTTACACTTTATATTTATTTATATATAGCATGTATTATGTGGCTTATTTGTTTTGTTTGACGTTCTGTCGCCATTTTGGTTGCAGTATATATTTGGGAAGGACGAGCAGAATTGCGAAGATTATAATCATAATGTAAATCAGTTAGGGAGCGATAGGGAAAGCTAGGGATGGATTTAAATTAGTTAGCTAGATTTGGATAGTTTTAAGACGACCCTTCAGGTCGCACTGGTAAGCAGAACCGGCGTCTGCTATCCGGTATTACGGATCCCTCCTCCTCTCATTTTTGCTTGTTGATCGGGTACACTCGAAAGTCAGCGCTAGGGATACCATTATTTACAACCCTGTTTTTAGTTTTTGTTTTGTTTTTGTTCCAGTTTTTGTCAGATTTTTAGGTTTGTTAGATTTTTATTTAGTTTTTATTTAGGGTGAATCAACTATGAAGTAAGAATAAATTAGGAGCACGACTATTTTTCGCGTTTAAACCCAATGTAGTACCTCCGGGTGGAGCATTGGGTACGTGGCCGCAAGTATAGCGGCCCTAATTCAAATTATAATGTATGGAGTGCGGTCCACGAGGCGGAGCATCAAGGCTGGGGTCTCCCAAGGCTCTCTTCTCTGGCCGGCACTCTTCGGCATCATCGTGAGCAACCTACCGACACCAGACAACAGACACCAGGATGGCAGTATACGCCGACGACACAGCCATTCTAGCCAGGTCCCGTGCACCGCACCTCATCATGCAGAGACTGCAAACGGCGATGAACGCTCTCGAAGAGTGGCAAAGACTTTGGCGAGTCGAGGTCAATCCAGAAAAGAGAACGGCAGTTTTCTTCTCAAAGCGACGTCACCGACCTGGAGACAACGTCCGAGCATTCGACGAACCGATAGCTTGGCGTTCAGACGTTAAGTATCTAGGGGTAATCCTTGATTTGAAGCTCACTTGGAAAACTCACATCGAGTATGCGGCAAACAAGGCCAAGGGAGTTATGGCTCTGCTATACCCCTTGACCAATCGCCAAAAGCTTAGGCTCTACAAGGCGATAACCAGACCGACGTTTGCATATGCATCAGCGGTGTGGGGTAACGCAACGGAAACGCACATGCGTAAGCTCCAGGTGATCCAGAAGAAGACCCTATGGGGAATCTTTGGAGCTTCCTGGTTCATCCGAAACGCTCAGCTTCACAGAGAGGCAAATCTAGAAAACGTCAAGGAATGGCTCCGGTCGAACGCAGAGACGTTCTACGGATCTCTAGAAGATCACGAAAACCAGCTCATACGAGCCCTGGGAGCGTATAAAGATGCCCTATGGCAACGACGTAGACACCCTAGGGCAATACTCCGGCAAGATTTTTTGCTGCAATTCCATCAGACGTCCGAAAGGAATAAACTGCGCGTAACGTTATGTTTTTTCCAATTCGCGACGGCGGTAAAGAACCTACTCCAGGTACGCTAGTCACGGGATCCCTATAAAGTCTATGACAAGGGATCTCGAATCCGACACTAAAGTGGATTTTTAGTGGGTATGTTCTTGCTCCGGCAAGGAAGAGTCCCACACAGCGGATATAAAATCTTTTACCACTATAAGAAAAGTAAAAGAAGTGCGACAATTTGTTTGTAGAAGATTGCCGAAATGTGTAAAAAAGTAAAAGAACAAGGAGAAAATGGTAGTTATGGCTTTGGTTACTAAGACATGGAAAAGATATGTTAGCTATGTTAAATGTAGAGGTAAAAGTTGAAGTTACGGATAGTTACAAGAACTTCCTTCGACTATATACAAAGAAAAAGATTATTTATCAGGTGTTCTTGAAAATGATCTAAAAGGGAATGGTGCATTTATAAGGGATGCAATATCTGTACGCAGCAATTAAGCAGTCTATTCCAAAATGCATTTGCAAATATAATATAGTTTAATAATTTCTTAAAGATTGAAGTTGAACTTCGCTTTTTGGCTACAGGAAAGTCTTTTCCGTCCTTAGTGTGCAATTGTTGAATTCATAAGGATACAGTTTGGTTATTTGTGCTCTTGGTGTGTAGTGTTTTGAGACTAATCTTAAAGTAACATAACAGTGTCTGTGCGTTTCATACTCAATCTAACCATAATTATTCTATTACTAAATTGTAAGTACTCTTTACTTTTACGTCCTAATCTTTTACCTAACACTATTTCTACACTTGCCTGTCCATTAGTAGAAGAAGTTGTAATTATTTTATAATTATTTTTCCAAAAGTCATTACTATCTGGCCATCTCACCTCACTAATATCTAAAATGTCCAGTTTTTCCTTTCTCATTTCGACTAATAAATTCGTTAACTTATCTACTCTAAGTAATGACCTTACGTTCCAAGTCCCTATCACTAAATCGAACCGATATTTTAAATTCTTACGATGATGAGCCTCCCCGAGATCCGAATGAGAAGATATTTTACCTTCGGACAAAAATTTTACTTGTGAGCTCTCCATCATACATAGTTTGTGTTTTACGCAACACATACCTGGGAAATATTGTGGTAGGTTCTCATATCTTTCCACAACGCAGTTTTTAAAGATTTTAGCAAAAAGCCGTATCACTCACGGCCAACCCCCAACAACATTGTAAATTAACGAGGATCACCCGAGATCAACCGACTCTTCTCCAATATCTTTTAACCAGCAAGGCTGCTGCCCCTTGCTGCGCCTTTTAATTGCCTTTTACGATAAGCAGGCTTACTATAGTAGTATTCTTTGTCCCCTACTATAGGGATAGCACTAAGATAGTACCATAAAATGGCAAAGGCATAGCAGTTCAGAGTTGAGAGCCTTAGGCGATGCTGGTCCCAATGAGTTTTTAAATTTATTTTTTTGTACCTACTAGTACTAACATAGCACTATCATTCCCATAGTCAGCATCCAAAAAATGGCAAATATAGCTGTTCGAAGTTTAAGACCTTAAGCGATCCCCCGCCCCCACTAGTAAAAGCACACCATGTACCACCAACCATTCCCATTGCTAGCATGCATAAAATGACAAAGATATAGCACTTTTTAATTTTTTTCTTGCACCCCTGCTAATATTAACATAGCATCATCAGTCGAATAGCTAGCACCTACAAAATGACTAAGATATAACAATTCAAATGGGGATGGACATAGTGGTACCAGTCCTTCATTGCATTTGTCTTTAATTTTGTCTTTTGTACCTGCTAATACTACCAGGCACCGCATTTCACCCCAAATTGCAAAGCAGTTAATGGAACTGATATAATAGTTCAAAATAGCTTCAGCCTCCAAACACGTGGTCATTGAATAATCATATAATAAGTGCGCAACGCATTCTATTGTGTTTATTTACAGCAGATGTATAGCTCAATATTATTACGATCTTCGCGAAATAACCAATTTAGGAGATATTAAACTTTATTTAGACATCAGACACATAGTAGTATCGTAATCTATAAAGAAAACAAGATATTTCAAATTTGACTAAATAATTGAGATATTGTATGTTTTAGCAGAGGAACAATGTTTTGGAAGTGTGTTCTTGTTTCTCATTTAGACAAATGTTTCCTTAAAAACTTGTAGAAAAGTTTACTTAATGTTTAAACCATCTGGTACCGCTCGCCCAGAAATTGGAATCCGTATAATATTTTTAGCCTAGGGCCATATACCTTGAACAGTTATATTTTTGACATTATTTTGGGTACTAGCTGTGGAATGGTTGTGATGTGTGGTGCCATGTTAGTACTAACAGGTGCAAGAGAATAAATTAAAACGTGCAGGGGGTGTCTGGCATCCAACAAAAGCTCTAAACTTTGAACTACTATTATATCTTCGTTATTTTATTTAATAAGAACCTTTCGAGGGGGAATCGTCTAAGGTCTTGCACTTTGAACAGCTATATTTGCGCTATTTTTGGGTACTAACTACCGAATTAGTGGTGCTATGTGGTGTAATATTGCTGCTATTACGTGCTATTTAAAAAATTGTGGTGGGGTCAAGATTATCTCGCCCAAATAAGTCCATTACTTCGTATGTGCCAAGACTCTAATCTGAGCAACTCTTTGCTACAAATACCTCAAGATTGCTAGGGCAAATATTTATCCAGTGCAGCACTATCTGTATCTTATACCAAAGAAATTGCCCACCCCAAATAACTTTTGATATATTGACTTTTATAAAATAAGCAAACACAAGACTAAATAAGTCTTAAAAGGGCTTATTTTGCAAAACACAGGTTTGGTGTAACTTCAAATCCCACATTTACAAGACCAACTCCCAATTTTTAAATATTATATTTATTTTTAGATTCTTCTCTTTGTTACAAATTATTGATTTCCAGTTTGGAGTGAATTATTATGTCAACCCCAAGCGTAGTTTATTACGTCTTAAATTTGATCGCAAATTATAGCCGTCAAACTGTTATAGTGTAAGAATTACAGCAAAAATTAGGATGTAAATAAATATTCGGAGCCCGTCGAATAGTGGTGGTTTACACCTATATTAACAAGTAGATAATAATGTGTATTACAGGAGAAATGAATAAGCAAATAAGGGTTAGGGTTCCCTTTTTTTTGAAATTTGTGTGACATTATGCAATTGTCTTTTTTCACCGTCTTCTTTTTAAATCAACACCTACTATACTAAATATATCGTTTTAACGGCAAAATCAGCTTGCCGCCCCCCACGGCAAATTATTTTATTTTCTTATAGCATTTGATTGCACCAACATTGCACCACATAGCACCACAAGACTTGTAGCTAGCACCCAAAATCTATGTCAGTTATTACAGTTCAAAGTTTGGGGAGGCTAAGATGATGCCAGCCCCCCCACTACACTTTTTTTTTAATTTTATTTTGCATCGGATGGCACTAACATAGCACCACATAGCACCACCATTCTGACAGCTAGCACCTAAAAATTGGGGTAGTTATAGCACTTTATACTTTAGGGTCTTATGTTATGTCAGCCCCCACCCTATATTCTTTTCAAATTTTTCCTCTTGCACCTGTTAGAACTAAATAGCACTACAAAGCACCACCAACCTTTAGGCGATGTTAGCCCCCACTCCACTCTTTTTAATTTGTTTTTCTTGCATCTGCTTGTACACACAGCACCGCATAGCACCACCAATCGAATAGCTGGCACCCAAAAAAATGGTGTAGATATAACAGTTTAAAGTTTAATCTTTTTTCTTGCACCTGCTAGTACGTCAGCCCCCCACACACACTTTTTTGAACTTTTTCCTTTTGCAACTGATAGAACTAATATAGCACCACATAACACCACCAGTCCCATAGCTAGCACTCAAAAAATGACGTAGATATAGCAGCTTAAAGTTTATGCCCTTAGGCGATGTTAACCCCCCGCACTCCACTATTTTTAATTTCTTTTTCTTGCATTTGCTAGTACTAACATAACACCGCATAGCACCACCAATCGTATAGCTGGCACCCAAAAAATGGCGTAGACATAACAGTTTAAAGTTTAATTTTTTTCTTGCTGCTGCTAGTACGTCAGTTCCCCCTACACACACACACTTTTTTGAAATTTTTCCTCTTGTAACTGTTAGAACTAATACAGCACTACATACCACCACCAGTCCCATAGCTAGCACTAAAAAATGACGTAGATATAGCAGCTTAAAGTTTATGCCC
Source organism: Platerodrilus igneus (assembly GCA_036346225.1). Lineage (NCBI taxonomy): Eukaryota > Metazoa > Arthropoda > Insecta > Coleoptera > Lycidae > Platerodrilus > Platerodrilus igneus. The sequence continues at coordinate 15,258,584 of JARFIW010000791.1, forward strand.
TTTGGCGATGTTAGCCCCCTCCCCCAATCCACTTTTTTTAATTTTTTTTCCTTGCATCTGCTAGTTCTAACATAGCATCGCATAACAGCACAGATCGTATAGCTACCTGTGCTTTAGAAAACACTATATTTAATTCAGGTTTATAAGTGTACTTTTGGTATAAGTCACTTACAAGTTGCACAGCGTTCTTATTTGATTCAAATTATTTGTTATGAAATATATGTATTATGACCTTTGTAATTTTTTCTATGCGGAAGGTGTACGATCAATTATGTTGTAAGTTAATCCAAGAATTTTAATAGTAAAATTTGTAATTAACAACTACGAAAGAGTTTGCCTTATCTACCCTTTATAATTGTTTAATACTTGCTATGACAATAGCATCCAACTTTGGATTAAATTCTTTTCTGTTTAACTATGAAAAATTCAACCCGACCCATCTTTAAATCGACAAAATAGTATTTAGCCTCTCCATCTTTTAAGCAAAAGAACTTTAATTTTTTAATGTATTTTACTATCGCGTGTCCCGTGCAATAATTGTGATAATTATAGGAAGATCTTAACGTTTCCTTAACACGCTCGATTTTATAGAAAACCAGTTTCAATAACGTCCACAACTAATTCTTATGATAGATGGCTTTTTATTTATACTATCTTCGGCGTTTTCTTTTAGACTATGTTAAACTATTATCGAATATACACATAAAACTAAATATTAAGCTGCCATATTCAAAATGAAAGTTACTTGAGTCAAATTCACTGTTAAAAGCTTCTTTGGGCAAAAACATTATTTCAAGGTAAGATCTTAAGATAAATTACTAATACACAAAACCACTATACAAGATATTCGATCAAATTCCTACAAGGCAGTTGAAGCTACAACATGAAAAATAATAGGACCACGCAAAAAAATTCTCTGCATATTATTGGAATTATTTAACATTCTAGCTTTGCTTCTTAAGTTTTAAAACAGTAGATTCATAGTGTTGGGTATAAAATGATACTAAAATAGAATGACTATCTGAAGCACTAAATAGCTACACTAATATCTTATTAATTATTTGTACTTAAAATTTCTACAATATTAGCAACTTATCAATGGTAAGAAATAATTAATTAATTTGATTAACAGGTATTAACTACTTTGTATTCCAGACGTATCATGACACTGCAGGTGCAGGTCACAATAGATTATAAGAAACTTATTATTAGAATTAAGATTACTAAGAAGTAATAAGAGCAGGAATAGCATAAATACCCTGGGAACCTCAAGAGGGTCAGTCAGTCTCGGGCTTCACAACTTTAACATTGTTTATTGTTCAAGCTACTCATCCTAATTTTAGTTAAATTAAATAGTGATTGACAACTTAGAATATTTTTGATTTTAATACGTTACTGAACATAACGTACCTGTTGTTAAATTCATAATGTAATTTCTGTTTAAATAAAATTAATAAAAGAGTTTTTTGGAAGAAAGCCTTTTTAAGAAGACGCTCCAAGGGACCCAAAACCTATCTGGCGCAGTCGGAATAGATTCCAGAAGGGCACTAGTAAATCCTAAATCGAGGAACTGGTGGTCGTGGATCTTAATTCATCATCTGGAAAAACAAACAAAATTTGGACGGGGTACAAAATCGACCAAGCCTAACAACACAAAGAAAGAAAACTGATGGAACTGGCAACAAAAATTTTGTAAGTTCATTTATCCTAATCATTTTCAATTATTGATATTAACTAGTAAGCAACGAAAGAATTTATATACGCATTTTTCCCCAATTTATTATTACATCTTATCGGAATTTAATCAGCAAAAGTCTGAAAATTAATTATAACAAAGGTGTATAAATACACAAGTCTATGTACAATTTATAACAGCAATTTTATTATTGAAACGATTTACTCATCAAAAGTCTGAAACAAAAACGTGTAATTATAACGCAGTTCTTGTACATTTTATTGCAGGAAACTATTACTGAAATAAAATTAATCAGAAAAACCTAAAACTCAATTCGCATCACTTGATAATCTCTACAAAGGTTATAATTATACACTTTAACGCAACAGTAATTAATGAGACAATTACTCAGCAGAATTCTTCAATGTAATTATAGCACTTTATAATTACATATAAAATATACGTAAAAGATAAGTGATTCTTAAAATAACTGAATACCAACTTTTATACAATCTTAATACAATACGAACTCGACTGAAAAATTAACTTTTAATTAATTAATAAACAATGAACATGGAAAACATGCGACTATATTTAGAATCAATCCCAGTATATGATGACAATCAAGCATTATTAAGCATCTTTATGAAAGAATGCGAAACATTCTTAAAATCCTTTTATAAATAAGGCGAGATTGACCACAACGTCATGCTTTTACGCCAGATTCTCAACAAATTAACCGGCAGAGCATTAACATTAATTACAAGCAGAGATGACTTCGAACAGTGAGAAGACTTCAAACGATTATTAATAAGGTATTTCGGCGACCAGAAAAATATCAAATGTCTGGTGAGAGACTGAATAAACCTTCGAATGGAGCTCAATCAATCACCCTACCAATTTGGTATGAGATGCCAAGATGTGAGGAGCCTAATCTTAACCAACCTGAAAATTGACGAACCCGACCAGAACATACGTTTATTAAAAACGAAAATGTACGACGAAATGGCATTAGACGCATACATAAACGCGTTACCTGAACGGTTATCAGACAAGATAAAATTTCAACATTGCCAAAATTTAAAATAAGCAATGAACATTATGGTAGAGGAGGAAAACGTTATGTACTACAGAAATAGGATATATACCTAATGCAAATAAAAATTACTCGCTGTATAAGACTACACAAGTGGCAAGACAAATACAAACACAACCGAAATGTACACCATTTAACGCACCAATGAATCAACCGCGAATTAACAAACCAAATTTTAATAACACAAATTTTGACAACCAATTTCGACAGTTTCCGCGGCAAAAAGTAAATTCAAATCTTATAAAACCCGTATTTACACCAAGATTTAATCAAAACGTAAATAAAACATGGCAACGTTTGGCGCAAATTTCAACAGAAACACACTTACGACAAATAACAACAACAGCCCCCAATAATTAGCACAAACCGACCCTACTCCAGTAAAATATACAAAAACAGATAATAAGAAAATATATCAAATTCAAATAAAGAAAGATGATATCGAAGAGCAGATAATTAAAAGTTTGAAAGAATATGCCCCAGAGAAAAAACCTTTCTATTATTATTTCACCACCGAACATTTATACAAATGATTTACAGAATTGCATATTAGATTATTTAATAATTCAAGACCCGAGATTATCAGATGTATGCAGAAATTAATAACTTTAGATGACCTTGACAAAATAAACGATGTAATTTGAAACCAACGCGAAGGAAAAACAAACCATCGTGGAATCAACGAAACATTAAAACAACTCATAAAAAAATACTACTTTAAAGACATCAAGGAATTGACCACGAATTTTATCAATCAATGTGAACTATGTGATAAAGCAAAATACGACAGATCACCTCCAAAATTACCTTTAATGTTAACTAAAACACCCGATAAACCTTTTCAAAAACTACATGCAGCTACTTTGGTAGTAGAAGCGCAAAGCTTTTTAACGATCGTAGACGCATTCATGAAAGTAGGCCAAGCGATACCTATTATTTCAAAAAAAAGTATCGATGTAACTCGAGGATTCTTACAATACTTTACTTTTATGGCACACCCGAATCAGTAACTTTAAACAATGGAAGCGAATTCGGAAACGAAACAATACAGAATACCCTAGAATTTCATAAATGAACATTCATTTTATAACAGAAAATCACCCGGAGTCAAATAGACTAATTGAAAGATTACACCTAACCTTATTAGAACAAATCAGACAGATTAACCTATAAGAAAGAGCATATCACTAATTTAATATCATACGCACTAATTGCTTACAACAACACAATCCACTGATTAACTAACTATACACCCCTCGAACTAACATTAGGACACTCATATTCCCGCAACACTTATGATAAACACTATAACAAAGAAGTATCCCAACGGTATGCAAAAGATTACAAAGAAAAATTAAAAATTACTTATAATAATGTCAAAAGTGAATTAGATTACGATAAAGAACGTATTACAAGAACCCACAATGAGAACGCCAATATAAATAGATTTTCAATAGGACACCGTGTATGAGAAAAATTTTAAAAGTAAGAGACAGAAAATCCCCCCCCCCTCGAAATCTAGATCCGTTTAAAATCAAAAAGATCTCAGATAGAAATGTAACAGTAGTAGACAGCGGAAAAAATCGTAAAATACATTCACTTAAAGAATCTAGGACACCCTGTAATTTCAGATGGACAGCCATCACCCTTGCCGTCAACCTCCACCCAGATAGAACGGACGACAGTGACATAATAGTGGAATACATTAAAACAAACCCTGTATACTAGCAGTAAAATTGGGAAGTATGTAAAATACAATAGACTATTGGACTTTCGCAAAGAAATTTGATTTAACCGAACTGAAACAAGAATTTTATATAATTAGAGGTACTTACTACAGACTGAAACAATCAATGGACACAGCCAAATTCGGAAAAAATACGCGATAGAAATGCTTAATTACAAAAATATAATGGAGAAAATCTTAAAGAACACAAACAGCAAATTCAATCGATTAATACCAACAGACTAAATCACAAGATAGAAGAGAGGATTTATTAACAGACTAGGTTATTATAAAAGCTATCACAGGTAATTTAGACAACCAAGATGCTGAACGATACGACAACGCAATACAACTAATTGATAACCAGAGTGACATAAAAACTATTATTAGAAATCAAATATCCTTAACTCAGCCAACCATAATAAAATTCAATGATACATTAAATAAATTAGTAAAGTGCCAAGACAGAGTAACTAACAGAATACTAACCCTTGAAAGTAACATGCAAACCACAATGCTAGGAATGCGAGATTTAATAAGATTCAACACGATATTCAATCAGATGATAGCAACCATTACCATAATTCAACAAATTTTAGCCACGTTAAAACGCTGTATCATTTGCTAAATTAAACACATTACATGCTAGTATTATAGAACCAATTGATTTATTAAATAAATTATTAGAAATTAGATCACTCATATCTAACAGTAAACTACCCTTTGAAGTAACGGAACCCAATATACTTTTATTAGAAAAAATAGCCATAGTAAAAGGTTATGTAAAGAATTATGAAATTACGTTTTTAATAGAAATCCCGATTGTAGAAATTAACCGTTATAATTATTATCATTTATTTGCTTTCCCCGTGAAAGTTGCAAGCCAGTATCAAGTTCTTATTTCCAAAACCAAATTTCTTTCCTTAAATGGACTTAGGTATGGCTTCACGAATGAAAAGTGCAAAGAAGTGGCACCCAGCCAATATTTATGTCAATCATTAACGACGACAGCTATTCAAACGGTTAGCCCTTGTGAAGTACAACTATTAAGATGCTCTAATCACTACGAGAATTGAGAGTCGAAACCAGTACAAATTACAATATTCAAAAATTCGCGGACAACAAATGGATTGCTATATTTCCACAAAAAGTAATAGCAACCTTTCATTGCAACCAAGACAAAAATAGCTTTAATTGGAAGCAAGGTAATCATAATAAAAAAGATTGCTATTTAAAATTAAAAGCGAAATTATTTGAGTATACCAAAACCCAGCAATAACGAAAGAACTACACAAACCGAAGACGACAAGATCATCAAGAAACCAATACAACTAGAACATCTAGACCTAGACGACCTCAACCAAGCCGTAAAATTAATGGACAGTTATAAAGAACATTTAAATAAAGTGAAAGTGCCGAAACTACACTACGACAATATCAGTGTTTAGACAGTTTTATTGATTATTATATTAATTTTATTAACTATGTATTTATTGTACAAAATGTATCTTAGATATAGAAGCAAAGAAACAAATTTTAGTCATAAAAACAAAGAAACAAAGGTAAATAAAAAAAGCATAAAAGATCCCTTACGGACAATAAGTTTTAAAAATTAAGTACGACCATTAATTTTCATCTACGTGGGGAGGAGTTACATATCCTAAATTAGTATATAGGTATAATCAAATGGAACTATTGAATCTAAAGCATAGATTGCTACAATGTATAATTGAAGGACATATTACAAAAGGTTAATGGAAGTTCATAAACCAGACATAAGAACGGATGCAACTACTTTGTATTCTAGACGTAACATGACACTGCAGGTGCAGGTCACAATAGGTTATGAGAAACTTATTGTTAGAATTAAGATTGCTAAGAAGTAATACTTTGTATTGAATAAAGAAACAGCAGACATGAGATCTGCGTCTCCCACAAGTGATGTAAGAGCAGGGATAGCATAAATACCCTGAGAACCCCAAAAGAGTCAATCAGTCTCGAGCCTCACAACTTTAACATTGTTGGTTGTTCAAGCTACTCATCCTAATTTTAGTTAAATTAAATAGTGATTGTCAGCTTAGAATATTTTTGATTTCAATACGTTACTGAACATAACGTACCTGTTATTAAATTCATATTGGAATTTATGTTTAAACTAAAATTGCTAGAAGAGTTTCTTGGAAGAAAGCCTTTTTAAAAAGACGCTCCAAGAAGCCCAAAACTTATCTAGTTCTGCCTGAAAATATTGTAGAACTTCAAAAAAGATTATTTCCATTTGCAGCAATGGACGTGATCTCTTTATATTGGTATTGTCGATTATCTACAAAATCGGAACGAAGCTTGTTTGTGTCGCAATAGCGCGGATTTTAAATATTTGAATTATGAAAACTAAAAAAATCAACATTTATTTTCATTTTGAACAATACTGCGTTTAAAGTTTGAGTAATGTTTGTCGGTTTGCCTTCGGAGATTAAAAGCGAGTTTTTCTACCTAATCGTGATTTTGTGACTGTCAAAATTTTATATAAACTGTCATTCCCTACTTTCCTTATACTTTTCTCTAATTAATTTAGTTTATTTTTAATACTAAACTTTCTGTTCCAAAAACTCAATTCTTTACTCTACTCATAAGCATTTCATTTGTAGTTGGCAAAGCCTTTATAATGTTTAAGAAGTGGTGGCAGTTGTAGTTGGTTATTAGTTTCTTGCACATAGTAAACTAATTAAAGACCTCTAGAAGCTTCCAAAAGCATACGGCACCCTAAGATATCAAAAAATACGCAGTAATGACCTATTTTATGTGGCATCAGCTACGCCTGCGTTAATAAACCTTATTGAGCTTCTCCACTTCAATTGAGAGTCACATTGCTCCCAAGGGAAACATTTAATCTCTAGAAAAACTTTCGATTAAAAGTGTTTTTTCAAGTAAAAGTGTGATTATATAGCCGCTTCTCAGATAGCATTATTGTCTTAGGGAAGTTTTAACTGTTCTAATTATGCGTTTTATTTCTATTCAGCATGGACTACCACGTCTTCTATAATATGATATAGGTACATGAAGAGAAACTTGTAAAATAGACACTTTGCCAAGCCTAATACATATTTATGACTAACGTTTATCTAGGAAACTATTTGTACAAAGTTGACACGAAACGTTTCAGTTATTCATGTTAAAATTTACATTACCTTACGGGAACAGAATAAAATGCGTTAAAGCAGCGGATTGTCGAACTAAGGCTTTTGCTGGAGCTGTTCAAAAGAACTTCGAATAAATGAATGACATTAATAATTTTTAATTACTTCTTTTCAAACATATTTGCAAGTATAAATCACAAGGACCGTGTTTTAACTAAAATTAAAATTTTGGCATATACAATGACTAAAATGCGCCTATCTTAAAGTATACAACCTGCCCATGTTTGGTTTGGAATTCGAAATAAACACTCTGAGCTTTTTTTCTATTTAAAGTATTATGTGGGTTATGTATCTCCCAATTTATGTATGTATTATAAAATAGAATCTAATAGGAAATTGTTAGAAATCATTAAGAAATTATTAAGTCAAGTACAACAATGTAATTCAAGGGTAGATATAAAAAGGCTATTAACAGTTCATGAGAACGGATGCAATACAATGTATTCCAGACGATAGCGATACTGCAGGTAGCAGGTCACAGACGGTTAATATACCGCGATTACCTAGAAAGTAAGATTGTTACAATGTATTAATGAATAGAATTAAAAATAAGCAGACATGAGCTCTGCAAGTTCCCACAGAATTGTGAGGGGCAGGGACAACATAAATACCCCGGGAGACCCAAGACCAGTCAGTCAGTCAAAGTACTTCAGCTTTAACATTGCAGTTTGCTTAGGCTACTCACAATATTAGTTCATTTAATTATTTTATTTCGACTTGGAGTTTTATAAACTAGTTTGTCAACATTCAACTGTAATTTCTGTTTAAGTAAATAAATATTGTTACGAAGAATTGGAAGAAGTTTTTAAAAAGACACCTCCCAAGGCCCAAAACGTAACTTGTGTTACTTAAACATGTCTGGCATTTTTTTAGTATTTATTTTTGAAGTAACTTTATTATAACTATATATTTAAATTAAGCGACTTCTTCTAATTCCTTGTACGACTTCCTGTTGGGAATTGTGCAACTAACTGTCAACGATTACGTGTCCATCGTAGACCAATGATTCTGTAGCATTGGCGGGGAATGAGATATTCTTTCTCATGGTGAAGGAACACTTTCAGTGGTCAAGAGCTGATGCGGGTACTGCGTAGACAATGTAACCATGTTCTTTTTCCTGTTTCTATATACCTTTTTCCGAATTTTTACAGGAAGCGCAACGGGATTTGATCGCTACGGACTCCAATATAGAGATCGTCTTGAGGAAGTTGGGTTTAAAATCGTAAGTACTAAATTTGCATGTGGGTACTCTATCTATTATGTTAATTATTCATTTAATCTAAGCGTGATTTTAATTTTTAATATTGCTTCATGTGATGTAATTTATACCTGTTTGTACAACCGTTGAAACGACGTTTAAAATATAATAATTTGCTCTGAAGTGTAACAAAAGTTGGTTTCTGTATTTAGAGTTTAAAGCAGCTGCAGCAAAAAAATTACATCGCAAAAGTATGATACTTTAATAAGCGAAAAGTTACAAGACAGTTGACTACATAAATTTGCTGATGACAATAACAGAATTTTATCGTTCTAATAAACTTTAAGAACTATGTATCGGTTGCTCTTCTTGCAGTGGTTAGCGCAGTAAGTGTACCTTCAAATGGATTTATTACCCACGTTGTTCAGTAATTCAATTTAATGTTTTCTTTTGCCAAAAAGTGTTTACTGAAAATAGACTCAAGTTTTCTAAACAACACTCATTGTTTTTAGCACCTTTTTGTGCTTCTTTTTCGACGGGTAGCTGTGAATAAATTCACACACTAGTAAATAATATCTCAAACAAATTTTCTGTTAGTTCATTGTTCAACAACTGCAGTTTTTACAAAAAGTGCTAACCGTTTTACTTAAATCAGATGTTTGTAATATTTTCCTAAAGTTTAAGAATGAATAAATTAAGTTGTTAAATTTATCTTCCAAATGGAAGAGCTTCATTAAAAATAAATTGAGGTAAATTCTTTTTTCTCACGCAAGAATATGTTCAGACATTTTTTGTACAAGGCTATGCTCAGCAGCATTACATTTTGGCAATTTCTTTTGTTTCCCATCAAGCCATTTTTTACGGCATTTATGACGTTTCCAAGGTTTTCATCATTATCATCATCATTGTCTTCAATCCTGGAATTGGTTAAACTCGTACCTCTATTTTTTCCTATTCTGAGCTAACCTACACATTTTCCTGGAATTTCCAAACTGTATCTTTCACTATCTGCGTGCAATAGTCTGATCTAGGTATATATTTTCCTCTCGATTTTCCTATTCACGAGCGTCTACACATTGCTCAAGCTCCACCGTTGCAATTTTTGTAAAATTAAGACAGACTTTCAATTTAGCCTATAATCGTTAATTACCAACGCTATAACATTTGCACTTATTTATGGGAAGATCATGTATGATGATAGTATTCTTAATATTTACAGCATACACGTCTTAGCAACTCGGAGCTTGAGCAATATGTAGACGCTCGTCACAACTCCCACGTATTTGTCCTTCTATTTCTCTTATTTCTTTGTTTACAACAGATATCTTTATTCCCCTACTATTTATATAACCTCTTTGTTAATAACTTTATCTGTCCATGCTATCATCATCATACATCTTGTTACGTTCCAATTTTACTGTAAAAATTTTCCTTGTTACTTCATAAGTCCGCTTTACGATAATTTTGTTAAATCAACTACATTGCTATTCTCATATCCGTCAACTTAATTAATAATAAATACGCTGTCTAATGCTTTTCAACTCAAATCCGCTTTGCTTTAAAAACGACAAGTTTATGCTACAATAAAATAGTTTACATCCTGTATATTTTATTTTCTCCAATAAATACGCTTTCGAATAATATCTCAACTTAAATTTAATTGCTTGGATACAACAAGTTTATGATAAAATTTAAATTACTCTAGATCCTGTTAGGTATCTGTGAGCGCGTTATACCTTCCGATAACATATAATTTCGTTCTAGTGGGTTTCCCACCTAAAGATTTGTTGAAATAATATATCCTACTATTCTCCGGTAAAACCGTGTTTTCCAGTTTGAATTGCGGTTTCGATAACGCGGCTGTTTGCTTTTCGAGTTGGTGTTATTTTGAACTCCTTTGATACTTCAGCTTGTGCGTTGATGCACTTGTAAAAACTACTCGTTCTGTTACTCCAAGAGCGATGCACGTTTCTCCTCTATCAAATGTGTAGATTTGGTGTGGATCGGTAAGCGTTCCTGAGTTGTTAATATTAGTAAGATTTTCCTTTTTTTAGCTTGTTGCGTAGCACGAATATCTGTTAATGTAGATAGATCAACTCCTCTTGCATGTAGACCACCGGTGCAATTACGGTAGTAGCATAGTTGTGGCTGACTACCGCGGCGATGATGCTGTCAATTCGTTTCCGAGGACTGACCAGATAAGTATCCCAACACATGTATGTGACTTGTTTTCCTTGGCTAACATACGCAGGGATAAACCCAATTTGAAGTTAGATACGCTAATGTTTGTTCTGGTAAAATCTTTACTAGAAAAGTTTCGAATTTTAATGCTTTTGCTTTTTGTACTTAACCCATCTACTTATACGAAAGTATCACCAGTATTCTTTTTTTATTGATTAGAGTTATAACAAATGTTTCGTATAGTAAAATTTTTACTAGAAAGGTTTCTAAATTTAATGTTTTTAATTAACGCATCCGCTTATGCGAAAGTATCATCGTTGTTCTTTTTGTTACTGATTAGATTTATTGCATGTTAGCTACGAACTGCGTACTTCGTGGAACAATTAGTAAGTTTGTCCATGGAGTAAAATTGTTTTATTAAATAGTAACCTTAGTTAATTTTGTTTTGCTGTTTCGATAGAAATTTCTATATTTATGTTTTTATTATTGTAATACAAAATCGTTGGCAATGTATTATATTGTGTTGCTAGGAACCCCTCCCTTCTGCGCATTGGTAGTTAGGCTGGTATATTTACGTTTTCTTCCGGCTACGTTATTGTACGTAGCATAATTACTGACGCCCTGGCGTGGGGCCGCGATTTATTTTGTGTTTAATTTCTGCTCAGAGTTTGTTTTCGTTAATTTTTGCTCCGATTTTTTGTTATTGTTAGTGCCATACTTCCTACATGACCCGCATTTTCTCGGCCTGATACTACTTATGTTTCGTCACTTACGCTTAATATTATTGGTGGGTTAATTTCAGATTATTGGACTTGTGTTTTCGCCAATAATCCTAGTCCATTGAAAACGCTGGCGCCCAAGATTTTTCTTTTTCTTCCTTCCCTCTCGGTACATTTTGTTCTCCCCATCGTCCAGAGTTGTTTTCTTTCTCCGATTTTTCTTTTATTCTACAGCCCTATTTTAATTTCTATTTTGTTGTTTCGCTTCCATTGGTGTTCCGGAAGTTTTCCGTCGGATATGTTTTAGATTGCCCTGTATTCGCAATAATTTTCTTTTGGCTTCAATCGAGTTACGGGTAGCCTTTATTTAGGTACTTTCAACCAATTTCTTTTCTTTATTCGTATTCAAAATGACATATGGGAAAAAGACTGTTTGATGGTATCTGCAATAGACAGCAGAGGTCCTTAGAAAGCATTACTGACTGTGTCGCGTGTATGACGGTCCTGTTTCAGTGGTATGAATCTTTCAAGGAGGATGATAAATTATCCATTGTACTTCGTAACCTCGCTCCATTCTATCGAGCCCATTTGCCTACCGACCGCTCCTTACAAGAATTAAAGGACGAATGTCTGAAGTTAGAACCGGAAAAGATTCTGTCCAGTAATGTCGTATCACCTAGTCAAGACCAACATACTGTTACTGCTAAACCGGATCTTGCTTATAAATCTGCAACAGTTAAGAAAATACTTTTACTTCACATGACCGAGTTGTTGGGGTTTCTCCTACGTTTACGCGTAGATCAGATACTTCTTCCGTACTTTCTACTGCTCTTATTCCTAGTTCTGCTTCTACTCGTCAGGTCATATGCTTTAATTGCGAAAAACCTGGTCATGTTTCGACACGTTGTACTCGTCATCAAGTACTCTATTGCTATGGTTGCGGACATAAGGGAGCTACACGCCACAACTGTCCGAACTGTCATCCTACTACTGATAGGTCCTCGAATAATACTCCACGTTCTGTTTTCAGCTCTAGAAGCCAAATTTCTTCTGCTTCTAATTCTGCGTTTTCTTCTGTACCTCATCCAGGTCATCCTGCTAATACTAACAAAACATACCCTTCTTCGACAAATATAGCTTCTACCAAAATTTCTTCCGTCTCTAGTTCTACCTCCTTTTCTGCACCTCCTACTGCTCGCCATACTACCAGCACATCTTACCCTTTTCAACCATATGTGTGTTCCAATTATAATATTGATTATTGCGGCTATCACGCCCCTACTAACCGAACCTCTACTAACAGGAACCAAACTTCTTCTGCCCGTTGCGATTCAAACGATGATAAAATGGATCCTACGTATTCACGTCCACCCAAGACTGTGCCTATGCCACCATTGCAACCCATACTTCAAATTAGAGATTTACAGCTAGCTTCTCAAGAGTTTATTCCTGCTTTTGTAAATAATTCTACTAAAGAAATTTCTGTCTGCAATAACAAATGTAGCTAAAGTGGCGATAACTTCTAATACGGATAGATATGGTCCTGTTGAAGTTCATGAACCTGTATCTTTAATGCCTGTTGCTGTTGTTGTGAAAATTTTACCTGTTCCTGCTTTCTTAAATGGTTCTACTCAAGAAATTTTTGTTGTGTCTGCAATAACAGTTGTAGCTGAAGTGACGATAACTTTTAATACGGATAGTGATGATCCTGTTGAAGTTAGCGAACCCGTAGCTATACGGCGTGCTACTGTTGTCGCCAAAGTGTTACCTGATCCTGTTTCTTTCTCTACTATTGTCAAGGAATTCGTTCCTATGATGGCAAAAGTTTTGTCTGTTCCAACTCCGTTGTCTAACACTGATAAAGTCTTACTTGATTCTACTCTTTTATAGGACGTTGATGAAACGTTACCTGCTCTTACTCATTGCTCTAATGTTGACAAAATTCTTTCTAATTGTGTTTCTTTATCAAGTGCTGACAAAATTCTACTTGCTTCTGTTCTTTTATCTAAGGTTGGTGAAATTCTAGCTGGTGTCTACTTTCTAGTGTTGAGGAAGTTCTTCCTGAAGTTGTTTGTTTTTATAAGGTTGATGCAATTCTGCCTAGTTCTTCTCCTTTCTTTAATGATAATAAAAATCATTCCGCTCCTTTATCTAACGTTGACAAAGTTCTACTTGATGCTGTTTATTCTTGTAAGGTAGACGAAATTCTACCCGATTCTGTTTCCTTATGTAATGTCGCTAAAGTGTTATCGGATTCTGCTCCTTTTCCTAAGGGTGATACTCTTACAGCCAATGCTGTTTTCTTTTCTAACTGTGATACTGTTAGTCCTTTATCTAACATCGATGAAATTTTATCTGTTGCTGTCCCTTTATCTACCGTAACTGAAGTGTGCTCTGCTTGTGTTTCTTTTCGTAAGGTTAATTTTCTTACAGCCAATATTTTTTCTTCTTTTACAGTTGATATTCTGACAACCCATGATGTTTTCAACGATTACTCGTCGTTACCTTTTTTATTTTTCGTTAAATGATAACTGTGTGATAAGTACTTTTATTGTTAAAAACATGCACTTTTCTTCGTAAAGGATCCAACTGTTACTCGTAATTATTATAGCTTCTTTCGGTGGACAAAACGATCCGTTAAATGACCGATCCTTTTGGTATGGGAGGACACCAGCACTACGTGGTCCCGAGTCCATTTGTTCCGCCCTGTTATTAGGGAGGGTGTGGCCAAACTTACATCTTGGACACGCGGGTAAGTGTTTTTCCACGATTTTTCTTTGTACTGATCCTGTGGAATGGTCGAAACAATATGTTTATCAGGTTTTATTGAATGCCTAAACTTTGTAGCTTTAACATGATTATCTTTATGTGAGATGATATTTACTATTAAGATCGTCTTTATTGTGACCATTCTACATATTTAATTGTAGACTCATGAGGGTGATTTAGAACTGTTGGTCTTCTTTTTTTGGGGGGGTTGCAGATCCGTTTTTTGTTAGTTTAGACATCGTAGTGACAATGGATTGTATGTAACTTTATGCTTACCATGATGATTTAGAGCAGTTGTTTTTAATGTTGAATTGTTTTTTTTTGTGGTTATTTAAGGTTTGTAGTGACCTAAAACTGCAGCTCGCCATTTCAAGTGATCATTCTTTTTTTGGTTTTTCTGATATACGTTTGTTAGAGTTATTGATTTTTCTTTGTTTGGTTATAGTGCGCTTTATGTCTTTTTAAAATGTCATGTATAATAGTTATAAGTATTAATTATGCTTGTGTACCAGTGGCGTAACTACACCCCTGCCTGCCCCCGCTATGCGGGGGGGGCCCCAAGTGCAAGAAGGCCCAAACGATAATAAACTCAACTTATTCATCTTCAACGTATTTGGCAGGTAAGAAACGGTCAAGAAAATATTGCAGATAATTCAGAAACCGCAGGTTAACGAACGTTTTCTCGATGTTACTACTAGGAACTGCTGAAATACAAGAAATAATAATTAAGATAAATACTGAACACCACCTGCAGCCTGCATCCTTTCTTCTTTCTATCCGTTCTGTCCTATTTTGTAAGGGTTAATAAACAGATGAAAGAGACTGTAAACTTTAATAACAAAGATGTCTATATTATTCTTAAGTGATAAGTTGTATAAAGTGGTAAAGCATTATTAAACGACGTATAGTAGGGTTAGTTTGGTTTGTGGGATTTTAAATAGGAATAAAGGGCTATTGTCTGTACAGTACAGATTCACAGGATGGCAGGTAGCTTAGTAACCTTCGCTTTCTAGAAATATAATACTAGAAAGAAATTCATTTTGTGGTTTCTAGTCAGCTGGTTGCAACGTATTTGCATTAGCTGCATTATATATAACGGAAAGGAAGTAAAAAGCATTCCAGTACGTTTTACTCAATAGTGTTGTGTTCGTATTACAGGAAGTCTTTCATATTTAAACGTAAGTATTTATATCTATTTTTATTAAACTACTATTGATTTGATCATAGTTGAAGTCGCGCTGAGAAATACATATAAATAAATCTTTAAGCATTCAATAAAAATCATTTATATTTTGTTAATTAAAGCATTTAAAGCAAAGTATGTATGTGTTATTTGTAATTTCAAAAGGCTTTTAAATAATTATTACTTATCTAATTACATTATAATTAATTTCATTCAAAATTGCAGGAAATAATATACAATGAGCACTACAAGCGGCGCTGCAAAAAACGAAAAAGGAAACTATTGGAAGAATCAAAGAGCAAGATTCCAAAATAAGTTCCTTTTTACTTCTAAAGAGTCCGAAAAACAAGAACAATCTATGAAAGAAATTGGGCTTTCGACAGTAGCATCTACTAGTTCCGCTACAGACGAACAGCAGTCGTCAACAATTTTAAAACTCTCACCCAGGGCGCAAGTACATCACATAATGACGGCCGCGATAGAAATTTGGAACTAGATACCACTACAATTACAGAGGTAAATGTGAGTAGTACTTTTCACTTAATGAACTATCTATGGATCTGACGAAAGAATATCCAACCGATTTTGCACATTTTTAAAATCAATGTTTTACAACATGACAATTTAAGAAAAGAAATAATTAATTACGGATTGTGTAGACCAGATGGTGCGTTTCCTAAAGATAATAAAATAGAAGTTTTTCAGTTCACTATTATTACTTAATAACTGCAAGCGAAAATAAAAGCAATACGTTAAACTTACCACACAATTCAAATGGGTGGTTGTGTTATTCTAAATTAAAAATTGTGTTTATTGTCAACCATGTTGGCTGTTTGCTTCAGTAAGGTCAAGTTGGACGACCGGAATTAATGATTGGCAGGGTTTATAAAAAATTAAAGAGCATTTGCTTGCTCAATCTCATTTAACTTGTTGTTTTATTTACGATATGTGGAAAAAATTATACCATAGATAAGAAAGATACTCTACTATTAAAACAAGAAACTGAATTTTGGAAAAATGTTTTACACAGACTTTTCAATGTTACTTTAACACTATCCCAGCGCATGCTGTCATTTCGAGGACATAGAGAAAGTTTTCTGATTCAAAAGACAGTTACAACGGTAATTTCTTAAGTTTAGTTCATTTAATTAGTAACTATGATCCTATATTACAAAAGTGCTTGAACGACCCAAAGGTTCAATTAAATATCTTTCCCAAAAATTCAAAACGATATTATTAATACTTTAAGCGCACACTTAAAAATATTTTATTAAATAAAATTAGATCCGCTCCTTTTTCTCAATCATAATAGACACTACACAGGATATAACTAAGATTGATCAATTAAGTAAAATTGTAAGATATATTGATTTTAAAAAGACAGCTTGGGAGAGGTAACCAAAATAGATATTTGTGAAACTTTTGTGGGTTTTACAAAAGTAGAGTCCCAATCTGCTGAAGGACTATGTAATACTATATTAAGCAATTTAACCAACATGCAATTAGATATAAATAAATGTAGAGGGCAGGGCTACGATGGAGCTAACGTTATGAGCGGTACGTATTCTGGCGTGCAAAAGAGAATTTTAAACATAGAGCCTGCAGCCTTATATATGCACTGTAGTGCCCATAACTTAAATCTAGTCATAAATGATGCCGTTAAAGGTATAAAAGAAATAGAATCGTTTTTCTACTTTTAGAAAACATATATACATTTTTGCTAATAGTATAGTAAGATGGAATTGGCTTTCTGTTTTTAAAGAAAATTTCACACAATTGAAACGCTTAAATCCGACACATTGGGCGGATCGAGTAAAATCTTTAGCTGCCATAAGAATTCGGTATAAAGATATAGTAATGTCTCTTAATAAAATTATTATGATATCAAAAAACAGATGAACGAAATGACGCAAAGCAAATATTAACTAGCATGGATAATTTTAATTTTATTTTTTAAGTGTTTTTAAGTCAAATTCTAGAAGAGCTTAACAAGCTCTCACAAACTGCTCAGAGTGAAAAGGCGAATATTAATCAGATAACTCTCTTATTTCAAAAACTTTAAAATTTTTCAAGGAAACAAGAAATAACTATTCCAACATCAAGGAGGAAGCAGCGAAAGTTGCAGGGCAATGGAATATTAAACCGGAATTTATAAAAAAGGCAACCAAAAATAAAAAGCATTACGATGAATTATCCAATGATTATCGATTTAATGATGGAGAATTTAAATTTAAAATAAATGTATTTTATCGCGTAATGGATATTATAATTTCACAGCTGTCGAATCGTTTTAAATCGCTTTTTCATGTAAACGAAAAGTTTAATTTCTTAGAACCTAATGTATTTTGAATTTAACTGCAGACGATATTTTATCTAAGGCAAAACAATTGCAAAATTTTACTACAAAGATTTAAATGATGCTATAGGTATAGAACTTACTACACTCAAAAATAATAGACTTATTTGTGATGAATTAAAAATGTTAACGGTATCTTACAATTTTTAGAATATCTAGTACTTTCCAAATCTACAGGTTTTCCAAACACCATAACAGCCTTAATGTTATACCTAACTTTACCCGTTAGCGTTGCAAGTGCGGAGAGATCTTTCTCAAAATTAAAATTATTAAAATTATCTTAGGAACCGCACTTCACAAGATAGATTAGACGATTTATCCCTCTTAGCAGTAGAACATGACACGGCCAAAAATATGAATATAGAGGATACAATAAACGCGTTTGCAGCAAAACATGCAAGAAAAACAAAATTTTGAATTTGATTTGGAATGTCTGCTAGCTCATAGGTTTTTTACTGTATCAAATTTTAGGTGTAAATAATTTTGTGCGGCGTATAAATATGTAGATTTAATATTAATTAACTTATAAGTTTGAATTTATGTAATTTGGATTTATAATTAATAAAGCACTTGATTAATATAGTATATGTATTTAATTCTATACTGCTTCCTTCTCTACATGTACTATAATTTAAAAATATGGCTAAATATAAGCCAGTAAAAGTAATACATTTTAAAGAGAGCCCACTTTAAAATTTTTGCGGGGGGGCCCAAAAATCGTAGTTACGCCACTGTTGTGTACAAATTTTTTTTGTGCTACTGTTCTTTTGTAACATGTTTTTTTTAATTAGAGGTTTTTTTATGTTTTGTTGTGAGTAATGAACGAGTGTATGTATGTTTATTTCCCGCCTCACCTTTATTTTTGGTAATTATAAAACCCCGCCTACTCGCCGATTGGAGCGCGGTCATTCTTATATTGTCCGTCCAGCTATGTCGATGTACGTTGCATAACACTTATTCCAAATATCCTTGTCTTTTACAGTTTTTCAGACATTTCCATTAAAATGGGAAGCACAAGCCGGAAAGCACTCACGTTTCGCTTTTCCGATAGCATTAGTAATCGAATTGCGTAGAAACTTAATACAATTTCAATTTTCTTGTATTTAGGTTTTTTAAATTTCACTAACACGTTTCCGATTTCAGTAACAATCATCCACATGAAAAAGTAAATTGAAATACACAATGTTTATTTTAAACTGTCATCATTCTAACTTTGTTAATGTTAAGATTAGATATAATTTTGATTTTAATAGTCTACCAAGTACATTAGAAATTCGTACAATTTACTGCATCTTCCCTCATAAGTTTTCAGATGTATTTCATTAACATGAGTTGGAAAACTTTTGACATTTGCCAACTAACAAAAATTCAGCAACGAGAAATCATTTGGGGGTCTTAAGAAAACGCTTATATTGCCTAATAAACATACAAAAAGCAACTTTTAGATATTAATTTAAAAGATGGGAGGTCTTTTTTACAAAAAGCGTTCATTACTCCCACAATGCCATAATTAAAAATATACTAGGTGACGAGCTCGGCTGTTCATACGAAACGAAGCCAATAAAATAACCGCTTACCGTACCCCTTTTACGCACAAGGTGTATTTCCAATAATAATTGACGCTATAATGATATACTATAGTCGAGATTAGGAAAGAAGGCAGTCATCTGACTAATCTCAGTCTGCAATCGACACGCGTATTTCAAAATATTTCGATTTTATATGAGTAAAATAAAGACAAGGAATCAGCGCGTCACATTTCTATCACACACATATGTAACGAACTTTTGTTCTATCAGCTTGAAAGTGAGAACTGTCACATTAACAAATTATATCAAAACACTATATCGACTAGTTTTGTACTTGGAAAACCTAATCTCACATTTGTCCGTTTTTTGTTTAGATCTGTCAGCATTTAGTGTATTTTTCTTTGTGTCTATTTTGATTGTTTATATTTATTGCTAGTTTATTGAACATCAGTTCTTATGAAAACTAAATTATGTAATGGAACCTAAAGGTACTACCTTAGGGATGCATGTTCAAAGCCGGTATTGAATCTATTAGACTACTTTAAAAATGAGAAGCAGAATGGAGGTTCTTAAATTTCAATATTATCATTACAAGAGGTTATTGCGTGTTAAGTGAATTAACCCGCAACGTGCATTGTTTTTAACCATTGTGTAACCAGTTTCCATTCTTATAATTATTAAATTTATCGTATTTCGTTTAAAAGCAACAGTAATTTCCTTTGTTTCTTGGCGCTGGCCTTGAGTAGGTTATAAATTAATAGTTAAATTGTAAGCGTAGAATTATGTAAAGTGTATAAATGTTAGAATGCCCTCGGGCGTTTACATCATTATCGTGAGATGTTTAATCGTTCTCGGAGAAATCATGTGAAACTTACTGGACCTTAAAAAATTCTATCTGGAATTACGTGGATACTTTAGTATCGGTATTCGACTAGAGGGGTTGTCTATTAGCGGGGAGTACAGTTTAGTGCATGTTCACCTGACATGTCAGGTGAAGCGGCACGAAGACACAAATTGTAAGTTAGGTGATGCTGCACTTCCCATACGGTGTCTGTATTAAATATTAGAACTTTGCTACTCCTGTCTTGATGAGCCCCAATTATGCCGAAATGCGTCGACAGGATGCCCTCGTGGCTGAATTTGAGTCACTTGCCAATAATTTCTTTTTACCTTGTATTAATTTAAGACTCATTAAACCTACTTTTCTTTTCAAATATATATATATATATATATATATATATATATATATGTTCTGAGATTTTGCTGAAAACCAGCTGGAAAAAGCACCACGCTTGGGTCGACATAATATTCTGAGGTTTACCTAGATGAATCGTGTCCCACAAATTGGGTCGACATATTATTTTGAGGTTTTGCTGAAAACCAGCTGGAAAACCCCCCACGCTTGGTTCGATATATTGTTCTGAAGTTTAGCTAGATGAGTCGTGCCCAACACATTGGGTGTCATAATACTGCGAATCTTGCCTCAGCTGCTCAGCGGGTACACCATAAATCTTGCAAATATATCTTGGAAGCTGAAAATAAAACTTCACCTAACTGCAACTAAGCTGCAATCTGCAAAATACTTCCATACAATCCTATCCAAAAAAACGCAACTACTAAAATTCATCACATTCTATTTACACAAGAAATTACTACTTCCAAAACTTTTTAATTATAACGGTTCACATATATAAAATTACATATCCTCAACTAGGACACAATTAATTTTCAAAATGTAGTTAGATCAAAATTTTTTCATTATACAAATACCCTATTTAAAGTAAGTGTACTAACCTCATACTTGACTTTAACTCCTGTCTTAATATGAGCTCACAGTAAAACCCTCTTAAACATGTGTGCTAAAATTAGCACAACAACAACAAAAAGTCCCCTTTACTTTGTACATAGATAATTTTTTTACAATTATTTTAAATATCCCTCTCTCCATAAACATATTTTCATTTAATTATAACGTTCAATAAATTCTTAAGTCCATAAAATTCATAAAAATGCACTCCAAAAGCACAAAATTTCAAAACACATCAAATAAATTCAACAACAATGTTTTTATAAAAATCAGTTACCTGGAAAACATCACACTGCATGTATCTGCAATCCAACCATCAATGATGTTGCCCTCGACAATGATTATATGTTATGGAACCGCTCCCAGGTTGAGTCACACCATTCCTGTCAGGACGTAGCTATCTAAATCTTTCCAACTAACCATTGATAATGCCCCCAAACTTCCCAAACTCCTCTACTGTTCCATACACCATCAGCAAACCACTACACGATGCATTAACAATTGTTAATCTATCTTAGGATGCGTTGCAATCCCCAATAACCAAAGCAAGCTGTATTCAGTACTTATATGACTTTGATCAGCTTCGCTTTTATTTCTAAACATACTTCAAGATTTTCTAAACAACCAATACTACAGCACTCCAACTTGTGTGTGTAATTATAAATTCTTAAAAACATTGAATAATATTGATTACTACTTGTATTAAGGTCGATGACAAGCGCAGAAAAGAACAGAACCTCACACAACCTCCTGGTCTTTATATAGACCCAAAAGTAACCCCCTATCTCACAATTCACCACATTACATAAACTAGCTGTCTTGGTAACTTCCTAACCGTTGCAACACTCTTCAAAACTCAAAATCACAACCGAAACAAAATTCTAAAAATCCCAACTTAGCCTTCAATAATTTTTCGTAATTTTATAAACAAACATCAACGGTTTTGAAAATCTCGGAGTCTTAACACTTGAACACAACAAATTACCGCGAAAAAACTTCCAACCGTCCAACCGCTGTGTCGCTTTTCTGAAACTAGCCTCAACTGACATCAATTCTTATTAGATTCACGCCCCACATGTGAGACAAACCTAGCCTGATGTTTTTCTATTTTACATCCGAAAATTTTCCTTTTCATGCCTCGTTTACGAATCCCACTCACATATGTACCCTCTCTTAATCTTAAACTGTCGCGCGTCTCGCTCTTACTTGTGAAGTCCAATTACTTTTCTTTGTTTCTTAAATGCACTCTAAATCAGTCGTTGAAACAATTCACCACTCCTAAATAATATATACCCTACATCTGTCTTATTCTTATTAATACCCGATCTAATACGTTTTTTCGTTCATCTTTAATAACTTGATTATAACTTTCCTACCTTAATTCTTATCATCCTTTTAAATCGATATCTTATACAAACATTCATATCCATAACCTCGGATTTATCCTTGTTTGCTAGTTAACCCAACACCTAACAATTTCATCTCCCTCGTTTATATGCTGAAACACTCTGTCTTTGTTTTCATATCGATCCTTGGCTGCTTTAACGTCCATTTCCATTCGTAGAAATTATTTATTTTATTTTGAGCTTGTTTACGACGCTCCTTAAAATAAATCGTTACCCAGAACATGCCTATCGTAACCGTCGAGTTTTGTTTATCGAAAACACTTTCATACTTAGGAACTGTCTCTTTCTACCAATCTCATGTTTTTAAATGCTATCTTATGTTAAATTTTTCCTTATAATATTTACATACGCTAAACGATACTAAATTAATGTTTTTACTTCACTAAAATTATGCTCTTGAAATTATTGATCTTACGCTAAAGTAAAATGAAAAAGCCTTTTGACTATTATACGCCGATTCTACTATAATTAAAGCTGCATCCTTACACTGTACACTAATGAGTTGACCTTTATGATAAATACTTAACATTAATTGTGTCTGCTACCTAATATATTATGAAAATTCTTTGCAAATAACGGCAAAGCTGAAATTGAAGTAAAATTAACTCTAAATTTCTACTCTAAACTAATTAATCGTTACACTAGATTTTCAAGACGCCTATTTTACCTTTTAATTAATGGTATTTACACACGGCAGCCTATCCTAAATTGTCCTATAACCTATCTACTTCTAACCTACAAATTACATAGAAATATATATTTATATGTATATATATATATATATATATATATATATATTGTATATATATATATATATATATTTATATGTATATATATATATATATATATATATATATTGCTACGAGAACGCCCCTCATCAGGTGTATAACGATTAATTGCCTGCTGATCCCCGCCTTTGTGCCTTTAAAATAATTTAAAATTAACTCAATTATTATGCCCCGACTAGCTCAGTGATACCCCACACAGAGTGAACGACGATATGAATTTTTACCCACTCCCTTCTAACACTTTATATTCACCAAAATTTGTATAATAAGCGAAAAGAATTTACAATGTACTGTTTACATAACTTTTGAATCAGAATTAAAATAAACATTCCTATCAAATTTGTTCATTACGAAGATCATTACCCTTTTTACACCTTCTGTAGCAATTAAAGTCAGCAAAAAAAATTGTATTTTCACCCTGAATGTTTCGTTTAACGTTCAAAGAACTATTTCTCTTTTAAAACGTACTTCTGCGTATCAACCAAAATTTTGTAGACCTTTTACAGAAATATTTAAATTATATGCAAATTTTAAGCTCAGCAAATATTTAAAATAATAAATGAAACATACTATAAATTGAATAGATAACCCTGACCTTATGTAGTTTCTCAGTAAAGCTTCCTGACCCAAATCGGTTGCTTGTTCAGTGGTATCGAGTCGTTGGCTCGCAGCTTGGCGTGTTGCTCAGCACTTCGAAATGTTTACTAGCAATTTGGAGACGTTTTTGAAGTACTAACCCTGTACTTCAAGTATTATACCATTCATTATGTAGAGTTTCAACCCAGTGATTTAGTTTTAACGTCGTGGTTTAATTAGCCTTCATTTTGTTTCTTATTTATTGTGTCCGTACTTAGATCCCTAAATAAATTATAAGATTTTGTTTATATTAATTAAATCTAGACTTACGTTTTACATCAACAGCAACGTTTTATACACATATATTTCAACGCGTACTTTTACTATGTACTTCACTTGTAATTCTTAATTTCTATTATTTATCACTTTCACTGAATTGAAATTTACGTAATAATTTGGTTTCAACTATTACAGTTAGCACGTCGATCATGAAATGCCTCCTTTATATCTCATGCAGTTGGTTTTATAGACAAATCCTTCCTTAGCGTTTCGCGTGCTCTTATTGGTTGATAACCCGCTATCTGTTAATAGACCATGGCAAAGACGTTACAATTATGTGCTATCTGCAACCTGTTGGGTTTTATTCGGTATTGCACATTTTATACGTTTAAATTTGCACGTACATCAAAGCTTTGTATTGGAATTTGTTAACGACTAGTATATCATATATGCTTGAAACTGCACGTAATTGTAATTTTAATTTCCATATTTTGTTTATCTATGTTGGGTTTTATTGAATGTGGCAACTTATATACATTTCAAACCGCACGTACGCTTTCGCTTCAGTATCTACACTCTTTTTATTTACATGCGCTTATTGATTTTCTGCGTTATGAAATACGCTGTTTTAAAAAGTAAGTTTATTATAAACACGTATTGATTATTTTTTCACGCAAATGCGTCTTGAAAGAAATTTCGCTTTGCAGTTATCGTTCTTGAAATATGCCAAATTTATATTTGTTTTTGAGCTTAGGATGTTTTAAATGTTTTAAAATTGATTGAATTGCGTCCGCAATTATTTATTTTGATGAAAGTGATTAAGTTATTACTGAATATGCTTCCATTAATTATCTGTAGCTTGTTCTTGATTTTATACAGGATGATTTGAATTTGCTTTTGCATAATGAACAAATTATGTACATTTTATGATTTAAACGTTTGGTGTTCGCGGTTTTTATGATATTTACATAATAAAGTATTCCTCTCTTGTGAACTTATGTACCCTTGAATAACCTTATTATCATAGCAATATATATATATATATATATATATATATATATATATATATAATAAGTGCAATGTCGAACTAAGATAGAAATAAGAATAATACATATAGAACAAGCGAACAGGTATGAATGCCAGGATGACAGGTATACTCGACATGAACATATAAATTATCGTCGTCTTTGTGTAATTTTAGTAAATAAATGTAAGTAGTAGATGAGAAGACGTTTAATTGTCTTAAATCGCAGCAACACAATATATGAAGAATATCATTGCTCTTTTGGACTTCTAATTGAAAAACATAATAAAAGGTTTATGAAAGTTCAACAAGCCAGACATGAGAACGGATGTGCATACATTGTATTCCAGACGTAAATTGACACGGCAGGTGCAGGTCACAAAAGAATATAAGAAACTTATTGTTAGAATTAAGATTACTAAGAAGTAATACTTTGTATTATATTAAGAAAATAGCAGACATGAGCTCTGCAGTTCCCGCAAGCAATGTAATGGGCAGGGATAGCATAAATACCCTCGGGAGCCCAAAATGGCCAGTCAATCTAGAGCTTCACAACTTTAACATTGTAAGTCGTTCAAGCTACTCAATTTAGTTTAATTAATTTAATTAGTGAAAAGTATCTTTCATTGTTAAACGTGAATGAATATAACTCAACCACTTGTCATATTCCATTCTAATTTCTGTTTTCATAAAAATTTGTTAAAGTTTTTGGGAGTAGCATTTTTAAAAATCCGCTTCACGAGGCCTGAAATCTAACTAGCGGCGAAAATTTATTATAGCTGGGACTGAACTGAACTGAATAAAAGCTATTAAAAATATTAAAAATTAAAAATGAATTAAAAATCGAAAATAAAACATTTTTACCGAACAATGCAAGTTTTTCTCTTCTTTCGGGTTTTAAGATCTACTCAATACAATTAAATTTCAGGTGATAAAATAAACTTCAATTCTTTGCTGTACTTAAATGCAGCTGAAGCTTTTACATCCTAATACATTTACTGACACGGATTTGCTTTTAATCATCCATTAATAGTGTAGGGATTTTGTTATAGAAATATCCTGAATTAATTATTCTCCAGTTAAGTGCTGATCTTATTTCATTAGTGAAATTTCTTACTTGGAATAGAGATTTGAACACGACCTTTGCATTAATAATGCTTAAGGCAGAACTATTTTTCTATTTCAATTAAAATCCATTTAGAGTAGGAAGACCGCTAAAAGAACTGTTAAGCTATTTCTCATTGGAGAAAGTGTTTAGCATGCAGTGTAATAATATGACTCATGTTCAAGCGAAAACCTCACTGAGTCAATTATGTCCACGTTCTTATCAAGGTAAATATTTCCAAATGGTGCGTTGATAGTCTTTATCTTGAACATTGATGTCCTAAATGATAGAAATCATGCAATTTAACGAATAGCTTCCTGTTTTTCGAAACAACTACATTTAGTTTCTGCTTTTGTTCTACGTAAGTAGTCTGTATTCCACAGTGCTGTCCACTTGGAACACCGATGCAGTTTTTCCAATAGAGAAATGCATTTAGTGTGCAGTTTAGTTCTATAGCTCAAGCTCGGGTACAAACCTCGATAAATTAATTATGTCTATGTTCTCTTCAAAGTAAATATCTGCAAATCATGCGATGATATTGTCTTTATTCTGAGTAGGTATTGACGTCATGAATGGAAAAAAAGCATGCTATTTATCGAATAGCTTCCTGTTTTCTAAAGTCACAGCAGTGTCTGCTGTTGTTGTACCCAAGAAGGTTTTATTCCAAAGAACTATGCACTTGCTACACTGATACGCTATTTTCATCGGAGAAAGGTATTTAGCACGCAATTTATTTCTGTGACTCCGACTTAGCACAAATCTCTATAAGTCAATTATGTGTACGTTCTCTGAAAGTAAAAATTTCCAAAGGATACGTTGATGCTGTGTTTATTTTGAGCATCAGTGATATGAATGGCAACAACCATACCGCTTAATCAATAGCTTTCTGCTTTTCTAAAGTCACTGCTTGTAGTGTCTGTTGTTGCTGTACATAAGTAGGCTTTAATTCAAAGAGCTGCCCACATAGACCACCAAATCAGTGTTTACATTAAAGATAGGTATTTAGCTTGCAGTTTAACCGTGACTCAGACTCAAACACACATCTCAGTAAAACGTGCTACTTTGGCTCTACGTTAATTTTTCTACTTTTACTCTAAAGGGGAGAGATTACGTATCAGCTTAAACGGTGCAATGATTAACTTAAAGTGGTGCGAGATGGGTCCTCTAAAAAACCTCATGCCGGTATATAATTTGCAAAACCCCTACTAAATTCCAGTTCACTTGCCTTGAAAGGTCTTTTAAAATTTGCTTTGTTTACGTTGAACGTTGGAAGTTAATCCACCATCATAAAAACAATTTCCACTCTGAAGATATGGTTTTTAAGCAATTTCTTGTCAATACTTACTCCCTCCTGAGTTTGATGGGAGTCAATTAAAGATTAGGCAAAAACTAAACGAAATCGCCTCAAACACGAGGATGCCATTCAGGAACGCGCTGGACCTTTTTGCCGCTTGTGTGCGAATGAGGTACTTCCGCCTCCAATACCTTTTGATTTTTTAACCGATTTTTGGAATTTCTTAGTACATAAATACGAACATCAAATTCGATATTTTGTTAGTACTTATGAGTAATATAATATCAAATACACTTTATAGCATTTTAATAAACAATTCATTTTAATATCAATGAACCAGATGAAATTATGAATTATTACAATCATCGTTATAAACATACAAACTATATACAAACCAAAGTCATTAAATATTGAACTAATAAAATA
The DNA here is from genome assembly GCA_036346225.1 of Platerodrilus igneus. Classification (NCBI taxonomy): domain Eukaryota; kingdom Metazoa; phylum Arthropoda; class Insecta; order Coleoptera; family Lycidae; genus Platerodrilus; species Platerodrilus igneus. Next base: position 15,286,915 of record JARFIW010000791.1, read on the forward strand.
ATACATTCAAAAAATAGCTCGTCTTGCTTTTTTTAGTGCAAATTTATTAATTATTTCTTCTTTGTCTAATTCGTTACAAAAGTCAGATTCGATTGAAGTAGTGACCAGGCTTGTCAGTCTCACCTGACTCTTTGTAGAACGGAGATGATCTACATTTCTGCAAATATTTTAGAATATTTAGAATATTTTAAAATGTTTATCCCAGGTTTTTGAAGTGTTTTACTTGCTCATCATCATCATTAGGTCTTCAGTCCTGGAACTGATTTGACGCGTACCCTCATTGTTTCGTTTTCTGAACTAACCTACACATTTCCTGACATCGGCACAGTCTGCATGTATCACTATCTGATCTAGGTTTATACCTACCTCTTTTTACCTATCTCTGCTTGTAATAAATCCCATACTATTCCCCAAAAATGCTTTAAACGTATTCTACCCTTCTATTTCTCCTATTCTTTCCACAGATATACTTGTTCCCATACTATTTCTATAACCTATTTGTTATTAACTTTGTGTCCATGCTATCATTCTCATACATCTGAAGCACAAAAGGCTGCAACCGTTTTTTTGTCTGCTTTTCCTACTGCCCGTATTTCATATGCATACTGTGCTGTGCTCCACACATATGCTTTCAACAATTTTCTTCTTGTTTCTATGTTTGTTGTCTTTCATCATAGGTGCTGTTCTTTCTTGTTAGATGCAGTTCGGTCCCCTTCTATTATTTTACAATTATATACCCTATTTCTCCGACATTCAGTGGTTGTGAATGGGGGTAAGCAGCTTGTGGCTACCAAGTTCCCCCAGCACTTGAACATTTGCCGTTTTAATATTTTTCCAATATATCTTATCGCAAAGTCAACATTAGTTGCAGATATTTCACAACCAACACCTGTAGTTGTTTATAATAGTCATAAGATTTATCTGCGCTTATATTTTCGTCATTAGGTTTTCTGTCTCAAAACTGATTGGACACGTTCCTGCACTTATTTATATCCTGAAATTCTTACACAGCCTATTACAATCGATTCCCCTTCTGTTGTTCTATAATTGTATGCCCTATTTCACCGAGTTTCAGTGAAGGGGGTTAAGCAGCCTGCGGCTGCTAGGATTCCCCAACACTTAGACATTTGCCGAATTAATAGTTTTCCAGTAAATCCTTACACACAATTAACATTATTCGAGAATATTGCCCAACCAATACTTGTAGTTGCTTATAATAATCATCATGTTTAAGTAGAGTTATTTTTCGTCATTAGTTTATCCATCTTGGGACTGGTTGGATACGTACCTCCATTGATTTCTATTCTGAGCTAGCCTACACATTTCCCTGAAATTCCTACAGCCAACATTCACTATCTGTGTGCAATAGTCTAACCTAGATCTACCTCTACTTCTCTTTTTTCCTATCTCTGCTTCTAATATATTCCGCACTATTTCCTCATGCCGTAGTATGTGGCCTATCATCCTAACTCTCCTATTTTTTACTGTTTTCTACATATTTCTTTCTTCCCCTACCATTTTAGTACATCTTTGTTCTTAACTTTGTCTGTTGTCCATGTATTTTCATCATACGTCTGTAGCACCACATTTCAAAGGCTTCTACCCTTTTCTTGTCCGTTTCTCCTACTGTCCAGGCTTCACAGCCGTACAGTGCTGTGCTCACACATATGTTTTAAGAAATCTTTTCCTTGTTTCTATGTTTGTTGTCTTTGAACACAGTATGCTTTTTCTAGTTAAGTGTAACACGACCTGGTGCTAATCTTTGTTTTATATCTTTTGCGCTTTTCTCATCTTGCATTAATTGGTTTTTTAGGTAGCAGAAATCCTTGACCTCTTGTAAGTTCTTGTTACCTATTTGTATTCTTGTTTTTGGTTTATTTTCTCCTCCTTTGCATACTAGTGTAGCAATTTTATTTTCCACCTAATATATATATATATCTGTATAATCAATCCTTTTATTAAATATTAAATAATATAATACATTATAATGTTATCCAATCCACTTAATTTAATAACATCGATTGTCCAATAAAGAACTAGTATTTAGTTCATGTTAAACGTTAAATTCTACGGAGACAATATAAAAGCTTTTGTTTGGTATCCTTCTTAAAGCCCCCTCTACTCAGGAACTGAAGGTAGCTTTGTTACTGGGCAGCAACAAGCTCGGCCGGCACTTCTAACACAGCTGGGGTTCAAGCAGGTCGAAAGTTGTTCTTAGGAGCGATGTCCGTCATTGATTTTTGCTGTTGGAAGCGTGCACGATGGAAGATTGCACGTGTATGCTATCTTCATAAATTGTTTTGGATGGTCCATTTTTGTGTTGAAACCAGTCGTGAAGAACGATGAAGTTTTTGTTAAAAGACCATTAGGAACATGTAACTTTGGGAATAATTTATTTTAAAATATATTGCTACGTAAATTATAAATAAGCACTTTTCTGAATAGTATTCATGCGAAAATTAAATAAAAACAATTCTATTCTTGTATAATATGGAATCACATTTATAATTTATTCATGTTAATTACAAACAACATTTGCTTTCTTGTGGTGTGAATTACGCCTGGAACATCTGTAAATTGAAACGCAGATAATGGAAGCCAAATGACGTGTTTTTCAGTATGCAGCGCAGCTGTTTGTTTGGAATGGAATTTTCCGTTGTTAATACATGCATCAGCTTTCAAGCAGGTATTTAGGTGCAATTTGGAGTTCTGGTATGTACAAAAAATTATGTTCGTATGTTGTTTGAACTGTCGACGTAGTAACGAGATAAATTTTACTTTAACCGACTTGTGTTAACTTTGAACAGGTCAAGGACAGACCTCAATTATATTTTTCGTAGTTATACGATATGAATCTGTAATTTGTTCCTACAAATTCTTTTATTAACGCAATGAAACATCAGAAGATGTCACTACTAATTAGATAAAGTAAATTCTCATAATTTTGAACCTTTAGAAATTAAATTTCTACATTTGATATTTTATGAACAATGATCTGTAATTATCTACTGTGAAATTAAGGTAAATTTACCATAATTAACTCTTTCTATAAATAAGCAATTTTATGCTTTGTCAATTTGTTATATAAACTTCATTAAATAGTAATTGGTACGGATATATTCAGTACCATTGTAATTAACTCTTCCTAATTTAAATTAACTTATAAAGGAAGACATATTTTTTGTAGAAAATTACTTATTTGGATACTAAAAAGAATAGATTCTTATTTTCGGACTAAAGACTATCTTTTATTTAAGAGGAATGAAAGTCGATTCTGATTGTATTTAATTATTTTTGAGTTTGAATGCACAAACAGTGCTTTTCTTTGTTTAATCTGTTCACAGGTGCAATGGAGGATTGCTAAGGTCAAGGTCGAGCCATAAGGTAAGAAACTTCAAAGATTAGGTGGTCTTTGAAATTATATAGCGGTTATAGGAGAAAGGTTTCCGCATTAGCCTTGTACAAGGGACTTGTATCAGGTCTTCTCAGTATAAAAAAATACGGTGGCGCCTTATTTTTATTATTAGTGGTTGCAATTACACCCCGACCCACAGCTCATTCTCTACCCAGAGCATATAGTTCGACTAGCCGCTTTGCCTTTGAGATTTCCTCAACTTAGAGCCACCTTCCATCATAATTTGCCGTGGGCTCCATTTTTAATTATCGGAAATTCTCGTTAAACTAAATCGGAAAGTAAAAAGGCTTCAAATAGCGCCCAGCGTGTAGGCCTCGATTGCTGTACCAATTGTATAAGCACATAAAGTATAGGCTTCGATTGACTTTGGTTGTTTGCACTTGTGGTTTGTAATTCATTTACCTTCAGGTTGGTTTAGTCTATTGATGTTGTTGTTTAATTGAGTTTAATTTGTAATTAGTTAGTTAGTCTGTCCCATGATGGCTGAGACGTATCAAGTAGTTTATTTGCATAAAGATAAGTTGGATTATGAATTGAAAATTCGTGAATTGTTAGCAGCAGACCGATGCAGGATAAGAGGAAAATGTTAGGCCGATTATTAGCCAAAGAAACAACATTACCTGATTTTATTTGTCAATTAGCTCTAACGGAAATTGATAGTATGTCTACATTAATAAAGTTGTGTAAGAAATTAGAAGAAGCTTTCTTATATGGTAAAATTGTTCGATAGGAATATTATTGTTCTTTTAGTCGCAGCTTGTAGTATTTCAGTGAATAATAATTCACAGTGTAGTTGATAATAGTGATTTGTATTTAGGTTTTTCTTCCATTTGTATTAGCTACAATAGTTGTTTGATAAATTTTTTATAGTAGAGATGATAGATGTTTATAATTTGGTACACTAGTTTTTACTGTCGGTAAACCGTTTCAAGATTGCTCTTGTGCATAGGCACGTTTTGTTTTGATATGATTTATTTTGATAGCAATTTTTGATTTATTTATATCCGCATTGCAACGCAGTATGTTAATTGGTTGTAAGTCTAAGTGAAACTTGTCGTCGTGGTTGGTCGGATTAGCAGTATGTCAGTCTAGACGAGACTTAGGAAAAGTCGGTCGCTCAGCATTACATTAGTCTAAACGAGACTCGAGGTAAGTTGTCACTCTAGAAATTTTGGCATCACTATTTTTGAGATTGGTGATGAACTTATAATTTTTTTGTTTATAAGTCTAGGTGAGACTCACAGAGGAGTTTGTCACCCTAGCAAGTTTATGCGTTGTGAAGTACTTTTGTCTATCTTGACAGTTTGATTTTGAGTAGTGTAAGAGTGTACTAGAACATTGATTTATTGTTATCCTAGATGGAAGGTTGAGAGTAATCTAAATTATAAATTTATTATGTTTAAAATTGTCATTGTCTGCGAATTCAAAAGAGAAGGTGTTCTTAAAGTTTGAAGTTCATTGGTTTAATGTTTGAAATCATGTTGATAATTTAGTTGAGATCAAGTTAGATAATGTGGATCCTTGGTATGTGTCTCTTCGAAAAAAATTTTAGCTTTACCTGATGATTACCCACAATGGAAGGTAGAAGATAATTATGTATTTAAATTTCTTTCATCAAATTTACCACTCTCGTCGAATGTAAGGGAATGGAAATATTTAGTCCCTAGATCACAGAAGGAAGAGGTTATTCGGATAAATCATGACCCTTCAGTGGCCGGACATTTCGGTTTTTTTAAAAACATTGGCACGCATACAAGAGAATTTTTATTGGCCAAAAATGCGTATTGATGTGTTGAAATTTTGCAAAAATTGTTTAACGTGTGGTGCACAGAAGGCATCGAATAGAGGACCCCTTGGTTTAATGGGAAAGGAAAAGAAGTGAAGTTCCCCTTTCAGATTATCGCTATAGACCTTATGGGCCCATTTCCACGGTCCAAGGTTGGACACAAATGGTTATTAGTTATTGGTGATTGGTTCTCAAAATTTACGTTATTGTTTCCGTTACGTAGTGCAAAAGCGCATATAATAGAACGTGTATTGGAGGAAAAAGTTTTTTTAGTTTATGGTGTTCCCAAATATATTATTTGTGATAATGGCTCACAATTTAGTGGTAGAAATTTCAAGGCAGTATGTAAAAATATGACGTTCAAAAATTTGGTTTAATGCAGTTTACTCTCCCCAATGTAATTTTGTAGAGAGGATAAATAGAACAGTCGGAACAGCTATACGTTCGTATATTAAAGAACATGATACTTGGGACATAGAGTTACCCCAAATTCAGTATGCGATTAATTCTGCAAAACATCATGCCACTGGTTATTCGCCAAATTTCTTAGTTTTTGGTAGACATGTTCCTGTGTCTGGAAGATTTTATGGTCTTGATGTGGAACCCTCAGTTGATATTGATTTTATTTCTAGTGATAGACCTTCGTATGTGTCAGATCATCAAGGACTATTTGATATTTTTATAGACGTACAGAAAAGGTTACATTTAGCTTACATGCAGTCTAGTAATTCATATAATTTAAGGAGACGTAACCTTTCTTTCGAAGTAGGTGACAAGGTTTGGAGGTCAAATAAAGTTCTTTCGAAAGCAAGTGATAAGTTTATAGCTAAGCTTGCGCCAAAATATGTTTTGAGCATTGTTAAAAAGAAGGTTTCGAATTTAATTTATGAATTGATTAATGAAAATGGTTCAAGGGCAGGCAGATGGCATGTTAAGGACTTAAAACCTTATTCAGAGTTCAGTGGTGATATTGAAAATGAGAACGTTTCTGAACATTAATTAGTGTTGTTGATATATTTAATGGTTGATAGTAGGAATTATTTCTGTCTTATCTTTTAGTTAAGGATTTAAATATTGTATTGGAATACTGTTTGGTAGTCTAAAATTTAGATGTTGGATAAGAAGTATAAAAAGAATTTTTGTAGTGCAGTAAGGTTGATACTAGACTGTGCTGATATTGTTAGTTGCAAGTTATTCATTTGGGTCAAGATAAAAAGTTACATGTTTCCGTTTGTCAAATGATTTCATTTGTCGTATAATTCTCTAGTTCAAGGTTATAAAGGAATGTTTAGGTATTTTTATGATTAAAGTGGTTGATAAATAAAGTTGTATATATTTGGTTATTATTTTCTTTCGGATTTAAGATTAAGGTGTTTGATAATTATAATGGGAATCAAGTAGTTTGTGTCCATATTAAATATTGGTTGGAGGTCAATATTGTTAGTAACTATGATAGTTATGTTTGATTATGAATATTGCGTGAGATAGCAATGTTCTATGTTTAATATGAATATTGTGTGAGATAGCAATGTTCTATGTTTAATATGAATATTGCGTGAGATAGCAATGTTCTATTTTGTTCATTCATGCGTGAGTGAGATTTGTGAGAAGTAAGACGTGGTGACGTTTTACTTGTCTCTTCTGGGAAAGAGATATTTCTACATTTTGGTTGCATATACATGCAGTAGATTGTTGAACGTTAGTGATTTCAAGACTTGTTTGCCGTTTTGAAGTTATGTTTGGAGTGGATCTCAAAAGTAGTGAGAGTCCTTTTTTTTCTTTTGTAAATATGTAAATTACGGTTAATATAGTAAAAATATGTTTGTCATGATAATTTGATATTTTCATTAAGGAATCATAATACGGCAGTATTATATGTTTTGTTGTTTAAGTTTCGAGTATAAATGAGTGATATAATAACCCCGAATATGATTAAACGATAATGACACCCTACCGATTAAGACTTCCCGAATTTGTCGCCTTGTGGCGTATAGTACGCGTAGTTACTCGTCACTCATTTTCAATTATGTTGTACCTTAAGTGGTAATTTTTGTTCTATTTTGTATAAATTAATAATAATAAGTTGTGAATATGTAACAATAAATTCAAAAAAAATTCTTCGTATTTATTCCAGAATTTTTTCTCTTAGAAAGAGGCAGTGTAGCAATTTTATTTTCCACCTAATATATATATCTGTATAATCAATCCTTTTATTAAATATTAAATAATATAATACATTATAATGTTATCCAATCCACTTAATTTAATAACATCGATTGTCCAATAAAGAACTAGTATTTAGTTCATGTTAAAAGTTAAATTCTACGGAGACAATATAAAAGCTTTTGTTTGGTATCCTTCTTAAAGCCCCCTCTACTCAATAACTGCAAGGTAACTTTGTTACTGGGCAGCAACAAGCTCGGCCGGCACTTCTAACACAGCTGGGGTTCAAGCAGGTCGAAAGTTGTTCTTAGGAGCGATGTCCGTCATTGATTTTTGCTGTTGGAAGCGTGCACGATGGAAGATTGCACGTGTATGCTATCTTCATAAATTGTTTTGGATGGTCCATTTTGTGTTGAAACCAGTCGTGAAGAACGATGAAGTTTTTGTTAAAAAGACCATTAGGAACATGTAACTTTGGGAATAATTTATTTTAAAATATATTGCAACGTAAATTATAAATAAGCACTTTTCTGAATAGTATTCATGCGAAAATTAAATGAAAACAATTCTATTCTTGTATAATATGGAATCACATTTATAATTTATTCAAGTTAATTACAAACAACATTTGCTTTCTTGTGGTGTGAATTACGCCTGGAACATCTGTAAATTGAAACGCAGATAATGGAAGCCAAATGACGTGTTTTTCAGTATGCAGCGCAGCTGTTTGTTTGGAATGGAATTTTCCGTTGTTAATACATGCATCAGCTTTCAAGCAGGTATTTAGGTGCAATTTGGAGTTCTGGTATGTACAAAAAATTATGTTCGTATGTTGTTTGAACTGTCGACGTAGTAACGAGATAAATTTTACTTTAACCGACTTGTGTTAACTTTGAACAGGTCAAGGACAGACCTCAATTATATTTTTCGTAGTTATACGATATGAATCTGTAATTTGTTCCTACAAATTCTTTTATTAACGCAATGAAACATCAGAAGATGTCACTACTAATTAGATAAAGTAAATTCTCATAATTTTGAACCTTTAGAAATTAAATTTCTACATTTGATATTTTATGAACAATGATCTGTAATTATCTACTGTGAAATTAAGGTAAATTTACCATAATTAACTCTTTCTATAAATAAGCAATTTTATGCTTTGTCAATTTGTTATATAAACTTCATTAAATAGTAATTGGTACGGATATATTCAGTACCATTGTAATTAACTCTTCCTAATTTAAATTAACTTATAAAGGAAGACATATTTTTTGTAGAAAATTACTTATTTGGATACTAAAAAGAATAGATTCTTATTTTCGGACTAAAGACTATCTTTTATTTAAGAGGAATGAAAGTCGATTCTGATTGTATTTAATTATTTTTGAGTTTGAATGCACAAACAGCGCTTTTCTTTGTTTAATCTGTTCACAGGTGCAATGGAGGATTGCTAAGGTCAAGGTCGAGCCATAAGGTAAGAAACTTCAAAGATTAGGTGGTCTTTGAAATTATATAGCGGTTATAGGAGAAAGGTTTCCGCATTAGCCTTGTACAAGGGACTTGTATCAGGTCTTCTCAGTATAAAAAAATACGGTGGCGCCTTATTTTTATTATTAGTGGTTGCAATTACACCCCGACCCACAGCTCATTCTCTACCCAGAGCATATAGTTTGACTAGCCGCTTTGCCTTTGAGATTTCCTCAACTTAAAGCCACCTTCCATCATAATTTGCCGTGGGCTCCATTTTTAATTATCGGAAATTCTCGTTAAACTAAATCGGAAAGTAAAAAGGCTTCACTAGTACTTTAGTTTTATTTTTGTTAATTTTCATACCGTATCTCTCTGTTAAAACCATTTCCATTTCATTATGATCAGCTTCTAACTCTTCCTTGCTAGATACTAATACTGCTATATCATCTGCAAATCTAAGCATATCAATTTTTGTCCCTGCATAGTAATTACAAATGTCTTCCTGCATTTGAGAGTATTCATTGCCTCTTCAATGTACAAGTTAAAAATTAATGGGGATAGGGCACATCCCTGTCTTACCCCATTCCTAATGTTTACTTCTCTACGTTCCTGCTCTAATTCTATTACTGCTGTTTGCTCTTTGTATAAGCTATGTACTATCCGTCTATCCCTATAACTCATTTCAATCTTTTTGAGTATTTCAACCATTTTTTCCATTTTACATTGTCAAATGCTTTTTCCAGATCTACAAACCCTATATACACGCTTCCCCCTTTTGCTATCGTTTTCTTCATTATCACTCTCAGAGCTATAATAGCCTCCCGTGTTCCCCTGTTTCGCCTAAACCCAAATTCATCTTCTCCTAGTATTTCTTCAGCTCGTTTTTCCATTCGTCTTTGTACAATTCTAGTTAATATTTTTGACACGTGTACTGTCAAACTTATTGTTCGAAAATTTTCACATCTGTCCGCGCCTTTCTTTTTTGGTATAGTTACTATGATGTTATGTTTGAAATCTTTGGGTATCTCGCCTGTCTCGTACACATAGCTTACAAATTGAAAGAGACGTTCGGTTACTGCTTGCCTAGCGGCTTTTAGAGTTTTTGCTTCCACCTTATCTGTACCCAACGCATTACCACTTTTCATACCCTTTAATGCTAATTCAAATTCATCTCTAAGTATAGGATATCCCAAGTCATCATTTTCAATGTCTGATTCCTGTTCTATTGCTATTAGTTCCTCTCCTGCATATAAATTCCCTATATATTTTTGCCATCTACTCACCTTCTCTACATTTTCTATAATGTCGTTTCCTTCCGCGTCCTTTATATTTTTGCTATACGGTTTTATATCCCTAAAATTGATTCTTACTAGTTTGTATGCTTCATTTGTCTTTCCTATTTCCATCTTAGTTTGTACTCCCATTTTATGCTCTTGTATCTCTGTTTTCCTGTTTCGTCTGATTTATTTTTGTATTTTCGTCTTTCTTCGATTAAATTCAGGATATCCTTTGTTATCCATGGTTTCTTATTTTCTTTTTGTGTATACCCCAAAATATCTCTGGCCACCATGTCTAGGCTGGATTTAATGTTATTCCATTCTGTTTCTACTTCCTTAGTATCAGATATTTTCCTGATATCTTTCAGCAATTCATTTGACTTTTTTTCGAATCTTTCTTGAATATCTTTATCTTTTAGTTTCTCAAAGTCAAAGTGCCTTTTTCCGTTTCTTTTTTTTAAATTTCTAAATTTAAGTGCGGCCTTCATAATTACGATGTTCTGGTCAGTGTCTATATCTGCTTCTGGGTAGCTTCTACAGTCTTTTACTTGATTCCTAAACCGTTGTCTAACAAGAATGTAATCTATTTGATATCTTCCTATATCTCCTGGCATCTTCCACGTATATCGTCTTCTAGCATGATGTTGAAATAACGTGTTTGTGATGATTAAATTGTTCTTGTCGCAAAATTCTACCAGCCTATTTCCCATGTCATTCTCGTGCCTACACCAAATACACTCCTTCCTTACCCTTACCTACCACTGCATTAAAATCCCCCGTAATTATTAAATTTTCATGTTCTTTTATGTATCTTAATATGTTTTCTATATCTTTGTAGATCGCCTCTACCTCTCCGTCACTGTAGCTAGAGGTGGGCCTGTATACTTGTGTTCTTACTGTGTTTACCGGTTTAGATTCTAATCTAACCATGCGTACTCTTTCGTTCTTTGGTAAGTAATTTTCTACACAGTATCCTATCTTTTTTCGCATAACTATCCCCACACCCAAACTTCCTTCCTCTGCTCCTGTATGAATTACCCTGAAGTTTTCACTCCAAAAATCCCCCGCCTCTGGCTACCGAACTTCGCTGATCCCTACTATGTTTAGTGTTAACCTATTCATTTTCATTTTTAAGTTTTCTAGCTTACCTACTTGCTTCATACTTCTAACATTCCACGCTCCGACTCGCAAAATGTTCCCGACTCTTATTCTGGACTTTCTGATCGCATCCTACGAAGTATTCCTTTCCCGGAGATCCAAATGGGCGACTATTTTAACTCCGGAATCTTTTACCCCAGAGACTGCTATCGTGTTTGTTTCAATTTAAGTACGCTGCGTACTTGGGAGGTAATGTGGTGGTTTCCCGTTGCTTTCCACGTCGCGGTAGTGTGTCGTAGACTGCCATACCGGCCCGTATAGTCTCTACCAATCTAAGTACCGAAAGAGCCGCTGCCCTCTTTAACATTAAATAAAATATTGTACCAAACTACTGTGGAACATACAAATTTAAAGGATTTTATTTTTAATGCAATTGACTGTGCTACTGCTGAGGTTTTGACATTTCCACTATAAACTATTTCTAAAAGCGAATCGTAAATTTCAGGAAGATAATATCTAAGGGGTTTGATGGCTTCAATTCTGCTTCCCATCGAGTGTCTGAAAGTGGTTTCAAAATTAATTATGATACATTCTTTTTTTAACATTACACATATTAGTTGAAGCCCAGAAAAATGTATACAATTCTTGGATTATCCTTAAAAGCAAACCGTTTCATGTGAAATTTTTATGACGCAATTTACATGCAAATTCAAAGTGTGTGCGGAGCAAGGGACAAAAACGCTCTAGAATTAATATCTAATATCTTTTTTTACTCCATTATGCTCGCCCTCCATATTGCTTCGTTACCATATTCCTGTTTCCAAATGGTATATATGTTAATATTCTCATTTTTAAGAAAACCAGTTCAAGATTACGCTAAACGTACACCAGATTGGTCTGAAAAGCCCTAAAAAATGTTCTTGAATTTCAAGTTTTTGACATTTGTTTGTTATACGAGGCTTGTTCAATTGAAACCCATCTTTGGTCAGGTTAGCCTTAGAAACAATTGTAATCACTCAACTGACGTTTTTGCAACATTAGTGGTGTTTGTAAACTTCCCACTGGTCAGTTTCTCTCGGATATATTTGACAGGAAACACGCAAATTCTCTGCCGGTAAGGTCATGTTGACATTTTTTTTCAACCATGAAAGACCCTTGTTGATAGAATTTACAAAACCTCGGGTTCATATCAACGCAAATCTGTGTAATGAAACTTTGAACAAGCTCCATCAAGCAATAATACGAAAACGTCGAGGGTAGCTTTCACGTGGTGTCATTCTGCTTCACGACAATGCTCGACCTCATGTTACTAACGTAGTGAAAAAAAATCTACAGTAAAGAAAATGGAGGATATATAAGAGCATCCACTGTACTCCCAATTTATCGCCTTGCAATTTTCACATCTTTGGGCCACTGAAAAAATGCGTTAAAAGGTAACGATTTTCAGTCGGACGAAGATGTACAAAACGCCGTGAAAGAATTCTGCGAGCAGCAGTCACAAAATTTCTTTAGGCAGGGTATACATAGGTTGACGAAACAATGGGATATGTGCCTTAATCGTAGTGGTAATTATTTGTAAATTTAGTTGTCAATAAATTTTTCTTGAACTAAAGATGGGTTTCAAAAGCCTCGTATTTACACGATATTTACGCGCGCTTTTCACACTTTAGGCGCGGCTCTAACGCCATTGTTATAACATTCACAGATCACGTTTTACCGGCTGATGCAATCGCCGTCTAAGCAGTGGTGTTGTGCTAATTTTTTTTTACCGGAACGCGTATATATAATTATATAGACAGGGCCGATCCTGGGTAGGCGGCCGCTCTGTGCGGTCTCATGTCCCAAATTTAACGACCGGAGGGGGGGGGCAGAGATTTTCCATGATAATCCTGGCGGCGACGTTTTTTTTAGGTCTCATGTCCCAAATTTGACGACGGGCGGAGGGGAGGGGGAGATTTCCCTCAATTTTCGCCCGTCGCCAGGATCGATCCTGTATATAGCATAAAAAGGAAAGAAAACGAAAATCATTACGAAACCCATTTTGTGTATATGTATCAAACCCTTGTTTATAATAATACATATAAAATTCGTCAAAAATTAGAAGAAAAAAATCAGCAATTCTTTTTAATTTTTTTTCAATACGTCAGCCAATTCTCGTTATCAGAAATCCTTTAGTTCCGAAACGCGTTCCTGTCTAAGAAGGAAGTACCGGAACGACGTTCTGGAGCGTTCCTGCTCGACAACACCACTGCGTCTAAGTCAAATTTACATGTACATATTTAGATAAAATCAAATGACTTACGTGAGGTGTATCTCAAAACTTCATCAGGGTCTAGCACCTGGTTGGGTTTGTACGCCATGTTGAACATCAAATTTGCTATCCGTCACTAAGCTTCCATTGCACTCGTAGGGGATTGAGCGAGATAGGTAGCGGAACGGTAAAGGCAAGGTACAGGAAACCTTCATACCTGTTTCTTAAAAAAAATTAACTACACTCTGACACTTGTTGTTTAGTCCATGTCTCGTGGCTTAATGCCGCTTCTTTGACGCGCGCACATCCGCATTCCTTCTGCGCAGACGCGACTGTCAGCGACGACGGAAGTTAACGTTATTAATTTAAAAATACGCGGCAATTAACCTACAAATTATATCTAAACCTAAAAATGATACATGGTCAGTTTGGCATGTAACAAGTTATTAAATTGAACAAATCGTACAATAAAGGTTATTTGATCTTGATGGGGTACAGTCTAATATCATGGTTGAATTCTTTGCTCTGTGCAAGTTACCAATAATTTTTTGTTTGAGTTTTTCACTTAAAATATGAATAATTTCATTTTGAATTTTGTCACCTAAATTATGTGGCTTTGTTTTTTTATTTCAATTGTATTCTTTATACATGATCGCTCATAATAGAGTCAAATTTACCAACTGTTTTAATAAGTTGTAGAAAATTGCCGTTGTTGTTACAAAAAAGTTTATTATTTTCTCCCCTTAGCGCTAAAATTATCTGTTGAAGAACATCCCCTCCAACGTGCTTTCTCTTGATTACTAATACGCTCAAAAACGGAATCAATTTCAATTGTGGAACCAATTTTTAGTGGTTATTGAAGTTCAATTAATTTTTTTCAACAGTCGATGTGCATATTCGATTTTTCAATCCGATTCAAATGTTGCGTAAGGTTTGAATAATTACTAAAACCATCACCGTTTCCTAGGGGTGTCATAACTATTTCTAAGTATTTTGTACGGAAAGCAGAAAACGCTATCTTTTGTTTTAGACTATATTAACCACGTTCTGTGAAGTCGTTTACCATTATTCAATTTCTGTCAGTAATATTTTATAAAAAACTTCTTCCTTCTGAATTTTTTGGAAAATTAAACTTAGAAATTAGCGTCGACTCTATTTTTACCGAAGCCGTTTTTTTCATTCGCTAACGTTTTGAGGCCACAAGGCGGGATCTTCGGTATTAAAAAATCGATTTTCTTGAATTCTGGAAACTGTAATACACGAAGAACCGTTTCAATTTCACTTTTCGTATCATCGCTAGAGACGCTAAAGTCCAGTGTCGATAATTTCGTTGAATGAGACGAAAGCGTTTTAAAATATGCGAGGACACCTGCTTTACTTACCTCAGCTACAACTTCAAGGTTAGGGGTTTTAGACGTATATGCTTGCTTTTCGGTTAAAAGCCCCACAGTGTCTACTTGAGGTGTTTCTTTACTGAAAAATTTAGTAACCTTAGAAGTATATTTTTCTGTTTCTATCATTTTGAGCCGTATAATTTTACGATACTCTGCATCCCATAGTCGTTTTCTCTTATTTGGTATCTATTGATAAATTAGTTATTGTTCGAAAGTGTCACATTTTGTTTGAAATGTTTAAAAAAATTTATATACAATCTCTTAATAAAATAGAATTTTTTTAAATAATTGCCTTTATTAATGCAATAAACAGTGAGTCAATTTAAAAAGTAAAAAATTTGACAATTATCAAACTGAAAGAAGGCTTCTATTTACAGGTTGCTATAGACGACGCGTGTTTTCTAGTTTTTATCGCTCTCCGAGCATAAAATGTCCTCAATAAAGTCAACTTATAAATTATATACAATTATGATAATCTACTAAAACATTATAATTAATAAAGTGTTATCATTTATATACAGTTGTATATTTCATTCTAATGTGTTTGTAAGTGTGCGTGTGTGTGTGTGTGTGTGTGTGTGTGTGTGTGTGTGTCTATTTGTGTGTTTGTGTGTGTGTGTGTTGTGTATCTAAATAACAATTTATATCTCTTATTCACACACAATATTTAAAATAAATTATAATGTATGTTTGTGTGCGCGCATGCATGTGTAGGCGCGCACACACACACACGCACATTATAATTTATTTTAAACATTGTGTCTAAATAAAATATAAATTGTTATTTAGATACACCACACACACACGCGCGCACACATACACGCACACACACATAAATAGACACATACACATCATCACCCTTCAACATACTACCTCAATCTACTATTCCTTACCTTGTCTAACCCCCAATCTGTTCTTATCCCACTGCATAGTCTGAACCCCAAATTAATCCCTCTTTGTTTAGTCAACCACTTGCATGCCAATCCAACAAAATAACCCCACTCAAAATATGTCTATATCAACACATTATATGTCTTTCTCATTCTTGTCCATACTTAACCAAATAACCCTTCTTTGTTGCGCTTGTTGTCCACCTGCAGAAGTAATCAAACATTACCTCTCTAACCAATATTCAAAGCTATACTTGTTTCCGTTCCCCACTTACTTTGTCTGATAGTCTTTCTTTGTTTCTCTGTTAGCAAGTTTCATCTGTCCTTGATGAAATACCCACTCTAAATAACATTCAAATAAGCTCAACTCCTTCTTATCTATATGCATTAATATCTATCCTTATTTTAGTTTTTCTTCATGTTAAACTAATACTTGATACGTTACGTCGCTATCCTATTCTTACTTATCGCATAAGTTACCTTCCTTGAACCCGATGTTTGTTTGTTTTGCCTTATTTACAACTTATACTCGGAAACCTTATTAAAACTATAACCGACAGTTTGTTGTTACCCACACTCGGTAGAATTCCAACGGTTTAAAATGCTCACCTCTCTCCAATAGACAACCTTGCTTGAAATCTTAGAAAAGCGTTTTAGCAAATGCTGCTTTTCACTATAACGTAACTTTTGAAGGTTACATATTTACTTGAAAACTATAACCGTCAATGTTTGCTTTTAGAAACATTACTTAGACAGCAATTTAAATATGAAACAAAAATCGTTACAGCTTTATATTTACACCCTATGCTACACCTACAATGATTATATATGTTTGTGATTTTTAAATACACTCTAAGAATATTTACATTATAACCCACGCTACTTTAATTGGTATTCATGGTTATACCCTTATGCTATATTGCATTTAAGCATCCTGAAGGTTTTTTGAAAAATTAAATCCTACACTAGTGATTTGCAAAAGCGTTACAAATTGTTGCTTTTTTGTATTTACATGCTAAAACTTGAAATAAATTATCAGATAAATTTATCTAACCCTTTTTACCATTCAATTACCACAAATATATATATATATATATATATATATATATATATATATATATAAAGTAAGATGTATCTGTAAACAAACTCTTATGAAAATAATAAGAGCCATTGACAAATACAAATCAGGCTGGTAGTTATATAGCCATTAACAAAACATTAGCTTTATTACTTCATAGGGGAGGAAACATCCACTGACCAATGGTTTCGGCTTGTTAGCCTCATCAGAGTAGAATAGTTCCCAAGAACCCTATGAAGTAATCGAAGCTATTATAATGATATAATTTCGAAACAATCACTGTACTATGGCAAAAGTAAATAAAACCGCCATCAGGTGATAAAACACCAACACTACTAAAGTGTGGAAGTACAGAATTGAACCGAAACTACATAATAAATTTTAAAAATGACTATAAAAGTACGTTTGGCCTTTGAGATTTGCGGAATGTTACAGCAAAATTTATTTGCTAACGTAACAAACCTTCTCGTGGCGACACCCGGGTTCATGCCCCAAAGGCAATTCAAATAAACAAAGACAAGTTATTTGCAGTCCGCAATAAGAAAATTGTATATAAAGTAAGATGTATCTGTAAACAAACTCTTATGAAAATAATAAGAGCCATTGACAAATACAAATCGGGCTGGTTAGTTATATAGCTTCATTATACATAATACATTGTATTATTGCGACTGCAAATGGCTTGTCTTATTTATTTTCGATAAGGTTGTTACGAGATAGTTGTTACGTTAGCAACAAATTTTGCTGTAACATTCCGCAAATCTCAAAGGCCAAACGTACTTAGTCATTTAAAATTTATTATGTAGTTTCGGTTCAATTCTGTACTTCCACACTTTAGTAGTGTGGTGTTTTATCACCTGATGGCGGTTTTATTTACTTGCCATAGTACAGTGATTGTTTCGAAATTATCATTATAATAGCTTGATTACTTCATAGGGTTCTTGGGAACTATTCTACATGATGAGGCTAACAGCCGAACCATTGGTATGGATGTTTCTCCCTATGAAGTAATAAAGCTAATGTTTTGTTAATGGCTGTATAACTACCAGCCGATTTGTAGTTTGTCAATGGCTCTTATTATTTTCATAAGGGTTTGTTTACAGATACATCTTACTTTATATACAATTTTCTTATTGCGGACTGCAAATAACTTGTCTTTGTTTATTTGAATTGCCTTTGGGGCATGAACCCGGGTGTCGCCACGAGAAGGTTTGTTACGTTAGCAAATAAATTTTGCTGTAACATTCCGCAAATCTCAAAGGCCAAACGTACTTTTATAGTCATTTTTAAAATTTATTATGTAGTTTCGGTTCAATTCTGTACTTCCACACTTTAGAAGTGTTGGTGTTTTATCACCTGATGGCGGTTTTATTTACTTTTGCCATAGTACAGTGATTGTTTCGAAATTATATCATTATAATAGCTTCGATTACTTCATAGGGTTCTTGGGAACTATTCTACTCTTTTGAGGCTAACAAGCCGAAACCATTGGTCAGTGGATGTTTCCTCCCCTATAAAGTAATAAAACTAATGTTTTGTTAATGGCTATATAACTACCAGCCCGATTTGTATTTGTCAATGGCTCTTATTATTTTCATAAGAGTTTGTTTACAGATACATCTTACTTGATATACAATTTTCTTATTGCGGACTGCAAATAACTTGTCTTTGTTTATATATATATATATATATATATATATATATATATAAAATACTCATATTTAGACCAGGGTAGAAAATTATATAATCACATCAAATAATTTTAATCACTGTGTAGAAGCTTTTGGAAAAGGTACGCGTTATTAAATAACAGCATGAAGCATAAAAATTTATTAGTTTCATTAAACATAAGAGATTTAAATCATGTACAAGACGCTTTATATCAAAAGAAGCAGTATTAAAAAGCTCTGCGTGTAAGGTAATTATTCCTAAACAAATGGAAATTACGTGCAAAATTTATATTAATTAACCCTATTTTAAGTAACCGGTAGTAAAACAAAGTGTACACATAATAATTAATATTTAACTTGTATTCGCTAAAAATGAAAGGATAGAAGTCAATTTTAATTGAAGTTAATTGAATCGTTAGTAACAGATAATATCTATGGAAACTTGTAAAAACCCAATAAAAAGCAAATCCTAGAAGTGTTAGTTAGAAGTAGGATGTTTGAACACACCTGCGTATTTTAAAAGGCAATTTCAGTTTAATTTGTTTAGATAAACATGTCGATTCTAAGGATATTGGAAACGGTCAGATGCTTTAGCACGAAATACAAAACAGGGTTTATTTAAAAGCTCTGAGAATTAATATTATTTTGAACACCTGCGTAGTTTAAATATCACGTACGGCAAAAATTGTGTAGATAACAAATGGTTTCAAAGAATCTTGGAGAAACCGGGGCTTAATATTCACGAGAATGTGCGATACGGGGTTATTTAACCCAGATAGTCCACATGGACTAAAATATAATCGATAATAAAGAATATCAATTTGCACCAATACGAACAGGTTAGAAAAGGAAAGAGAAAATGCGTCAAGCAAAGACACATATAGTAAAAGGCGTGATTTAAGCAACGTCACGAGGGTCACAATTGGTTGAAAATAGGATGCAAATATCAGAGGTAGAAACAACAATTTCTGTACAAAATTAATTAGTTTTTCTCGGACATGTTTGCGTACCGTGTGAGAATTTCTGAGTTTTAAATGGGGCGAGTGAAAAATTCGTAAAAACCGACGCGCGAGCGACGGACTGGGAACATAGAATGAGAAATTCTTTAGAATTACCCGTTTTGGGGAACAAACCGACAGACAGGCTTTTTGCTATATATACCGAGGTGAATATAAACAAGCTCTCTTAGACTTTTGACTATTCGATGCGTTAAAAGCTCTTACATCCGCGACTTGATTCAAGATGTTAAACAGTGCATTTTAGTTTGATAAAATAATTTAAAATTTTGCTCGTATATTTTAGTGATTCAAAATAGTTTGTTATATACGTGCTAACATGAAGGTACTTCAGTACACTTAGATACAAGGTAATAAAATTTAGTATCACTGTACCAATTAGCAAAATTTACAACGACAAATGTATACACAAAAGTAGGCAGTTTTGGCGTATATTGGTGAAAGACGCATGAATTTCTTTGCTATTTTTCGGGGGTGTTAATAATTAAATGGTTCAAATACGTGTCTGGATCCACGAAACAAGGGTCAGATATACACAGATGAGTTCCGGAAAAGCCCAGAAACAACTTTAAATAAATGGTGATGGAGAAAATTTTAAAAGCGTTGAGAATTAGAAGACGTAAATATAATCCTGTTGGAATGGTGTGATTAACAAAAGGGACGATGTACATTGAAGCTCCGAGTGCAGTAACCTTCAGGTAAATTATACTATTTTGTTTGACATTTTGTGTGTGTTGAATAACTTTATAATTGATTTACTTTAAATGGACATTAGTGAAATTGTACTAACCATAAAATTTTAATTTTAAGATGAAATTTGCTTGTTTAAGTAGAAAGGGGTATTTAGTATTGATGTTCTGAATTATGATGAAAATATGGGTATGTCTTTGAGCTCAATTAGACGAACCTGGTTAATTAACGTAAAAGGGATGCTCCCTTTATACTCAGACTCCGGTCTGCTTATATTGTTATATTAATTAGTAGGCATCCAACAAGGACTTTAATTCTGGATGCACATTAAAATGATAATAAAATTAATCTTGAAATTCTTTTTAAAACTGAATTTTATGCTAAAATTTAATTTGAAAATTTAATGTATTCTGAATATTGATGTAAATAGAGTTAACGTTGATGTTTGTGGTAGGAATGTGTTTGTTTTTTTTATGTATGAGGATGAAAGTTATCTAGGGGAGCAGCCGAGGCGATTAACAGAAGAAAGTCAATGGACCAACACAGTTAAAGTAATGAATAGCTTTTCGTAGGATTCACAGCATTCTGGACATCCAATTCGTAGGGGCTCGATTCGAAAAGCGGAGTACCCGGATTTTGGAGGTTTCACAGCATTCTTTGGCGACCCAAAAGTGAGGCTCGAGTTCCAAATAAAATTTTTGTGATTTTATTCCAGGAAACTGGCGATCTGAGAGAGAGAGTTTCTGTGTGTGTATAAATTTAAGAGTATTTTGAGATGTGTGTGAGTGATTAGAACGTATGCAGAGAAAAGAGTGGTTAAGGAGTCAAGGAGTGGAAATTGGAAGTGACGATAGTGCATTGTGTGAAAAAAATACGAAAATGGAAGAAGCTGCAGGCAGTAGAGATCAGTCGAGGACGGAATCGGGGGATCAAGGAAACGAGATGATATTGAGAATGTTAGAGAGGATGAGTGAAGAATCGAATAAGAAATTTGACCGAATGAATGAGACATTAACAGGAGTTAGGGAAACCCTAAGTGAGAAAATAGATAAGACGAATAAAGAAGTTTCAGAATTTAAAAATAGTCTTACCGTAAAATGGGGAGGTTGAAAATAGGGTTGAAAAAATGAGCGTGATATTACAGGTATTCGACAGGAAATGGGACATTTAAGGTCCGAAGTACGCATTTTTTGTGAAGAAGAGATTAATGTAAAAATGACTGAATTGACGGACTCATGTAGGGATCAGTTAGGCAGGGTAAAACGCGAAGTTAGTAGTATCAAATACAACATGTCAAATTTAACGGGGGATGGTCCCAGATTTTCTACAGGTGGAGTATCATTGGACCAACACATGAAGTTTTATGGCGATAACAGGGTAAATCCACAAATTTTTTATTAATAGCGTAAGAAATCTAGTGGGAAATTTATTTGACGAACAGACTAAACTGAATACGATAAAGGCTTTATTAAAAGACAACGCGGAAGCATGGTATAATTTAGTAGGACAGGACATAGACACGTATGAGGACTTTGAAAACAAATTTTTAAAGCACTACTGGAGTGACCACAGACAAGATCAGGTACGAGACGACTTAATCACAGGGAAATTTAAGGGAGAATTTTCAGGAAGTAGGGAGCAATATGCTATACGCAAGTATAGCATAGCAAAGCAACTGAACCCACCACTGACGGACCGACAAATTATTAAGTATTTATCACGACACTTCGAGGTAGACATAAGACAGCACGTAGCACTACAGAACATAGTGGACAGAGAAATGTTTTTGGAATACCTGCAGAGGTACGACGACGTAAGTAGTGGACGACCTCGGGATAATAGGGAAAGACAGATCAACACAGTTAGGTTTGACAATAGAAGGGACAACTACGCTAGACGGGGGAATAGTTACGGATACCAGCGACAGAATTGTGAACAGCGACGACCATACGTTCGAAGTAATAGTTTAGGAAGGGGACCTGCACCGAGACCGGGACCTACCAGAATGAATAGTTCACCAGACATGAGCGGGACTGCTAATACAGACACGGAACGAGTGGAAACGCCTAGGACATACGCTGAGGTGACGGCTAGACCAGGACCGAGTAGGGAAAACAGACCTGGACAGGATTTTTAGAACGCGACAGACCACTAGATTTCAGTGTAAATGTATATGAACATCCACGTGAATTTTTCAAAATTGAGGAGGAAGTAGAGCCAGAAACTAAGGAAAATTTATGTTTGCCAATTATTAATTTAGAAATTTTTGAGAATAATGTAGAAGTATTACTTGATACAGGGGCAGAGGCGAGTTTAATATCGGAGGAATTCGTCAGCAAAATTAGGGATAAGGTTTGTGATAGAATTATGCCTATAAAGCGTAGCCATTTAGTAACTCCAAATAAAAAGAAGTTTGCTGTAGTAAATAGTGTTGTGGTGCTTAGGATAGATATAGGAGGTTCAAGCTGTGAACAGGAGTTTGTAATTGTACCTGGACTGAAGTTTCAGAGCATTTTAGGTGTTGACTGTATGATGAAGTTAGAGGTTTTGATAGATATGGAAAGGAAGGTAGTAAGGATTAAAGATAGGGTAGTGCCATGGAAGGGCAGTTATGAAGTCACAGAGGATGACACGGGGTTTAGTATTAATGTAGTAGAGGTAGAGGATGATGAAGGTAAACAGATCAACACAATAAGATGTCCAGAGGAAAGGAAAGTAGAGGTTCAAGCTTTAATACAAAACATGCAGAAGTAGTGGGGTAGAAGCAGCA
This sequence comes from Platerodrilus igneus, assembly GCA_036346225.1. Classification (NCBI taxonomy): domain Eukaryota; kingdom Metazoa; phylum Arthropoda; class Insecta; order Coleoptera; family Lycidae; genus Platerodrilus; species Platerodrilus igneus. The sequence continues at coordinate 15,309,886 of JARFIW010000791.1, forward strand.
TATCAGGAGCAGGTGAAGGCGAAATTAAGTAAAGATGGCAAGTTTGTTTTTAATAAAGTAGATTTAAGGAATTCATTCTGGCGGATTCCATTACATAAGAATTCTAGAAGGTACGTAGGATTTTCCGTAGAGAGAAAAATCGAGAATTGTAAAGTAGTATCGTTTGGTTTGTCGGCAGAAAAGGAAATAAGAATAAATGAGAAACAGGCAAGTGTAGGGACTGAAGAAGAAGTAATATTTAAGAGTAAGGATAATAGGGATGATAAGTTTATTGTAGGTGAGATAACAGGGATGTTAAGTATAGATATAGAAGAGGGAGAGATAGGGATGAAGAGTATTAGGATGGTGAGAAGAAAGACTTGGAGGGTCAAGAAGAGAGTTAGATTTAAATAGAATAAGGGATAGCATAGGTGTATATAGAAGAGTAAAAGTAGGTGTTGATAGAAAATAAAGCTAGGTATAGGATAAATATGGGAGATAATTAGGAATAGGTTTAGGATGAGAATAAAGAGTAAATGTAGGAAGAAAATAAGATAGGTTAAGTGTAGATATTTCATAGAAGATTAGTGGAGAGTTAGGAATAGAGTAAGAGTAGGATAGGCATATAGGATTAGGTAGGGGGAAGTAAAGTATAGTGAAGATTAGTTAAAAGTTAGGAATAGGATAGGTATATAGGATGTATATAGGATTAGATGGATAAGTAGGATGAAGTTAGGGATAATTTCAGTTTATAAAATTAAGTGAGAGTTAGGAATAGGATAGGGATATAGGATAGGTGTAAATATTTTTTGAATTGGAGATAAGGTAGGTAAGTTAGATAGATAAGGGTAGAGAGAGATAGGCAATTTTTTGTAATTTTTTTTGTCTAAATGCTTTATATTTGCATTCAAATAAGTGGGATTATTTGTATTCAAATAGGGGGAAAATACTCATATTTAGACCAGGGTAGAAAATTATATAATCACATCAAATAATTTTAATCACTGTGTAGAAGCTTTTGGAAAAGGTACGCGTTATTAAATAACAGCGTGAAGCATAAAAATTTATTAGTTTCATTAAACATAAGAGATTTAAATCATGTACAAGACGCTTTATATCAAAAGAAGCAGTATTAAAAAGCTCTGCGTGTAAGGTAATTATTCCTAAACAAATGGAAATTACGTGCAAAATTTATATTAATTAACCCTATTTTAAGTAACCGGTAGTAAAACAAAGTGTACACATAATAATTAATATTTAACTTGTATTCGCTAAAAATGAAAGGATAGAAGTCAATTTTAATTGAAGTTAATTGAATCGTTAGTAACAGATAATATCTATGGAAACTTGTAAAAACCCAATAAAAAGCAAATCCTAGAAGTGTTAGTTAGAAGTAGGATGTTTGAACACACCTGCGTATTTTAAAAGGCAATTTCAGTTTAATTTGTTTAGATAAACATGTCGATTCTAAGGATATTGGAAACGGTCAGATGCTTTAGCACGAAATACAAAACAGGGTTTATTTAAAAGCTCTGAGAATTAATATTATTTTGAACACCTGCGTAGTTTAAATATCACGTACGGCAAAATTGTGTAGATAACAAATGGTTTCAAAGAATCTTGGAGAAACCGGGGCTTAATATTCACGAGAATGTGCGATACGGGGTTATTTAACCCAGATAGTCCACATGAACTACAATATAATCGATAATAAAGAATATCAATTTGCACCAATACGAACAGGTTAGAAAAGGAACGAGACAATGCGTCAAGCAAAGACACATATAGTAAAAGGCGTGATTTAAGCAACGTCACGAGGGTCACAATTGGTTGAAAATAGGATGCAAATATCAGAGGTAGAAACAACAATTTCTGTACAAAATTAATTAGTTTTTCTCGGACATGTTGGCGTACCGTGTGAGAATTTCTGAGATTTAAATGGGGCGAGTGAAAAACTCGTAAAAACCGACGCGCGAGCGACGGACTGGGAACATAGAATGAGAAATTCTTTAGAATTACCCGTTTTGGGGAACAGACCGACAGACAGGCTTTTGCTATATATACCGAGGTGAATATAAACAAGCTCTCTTAGACTTTTGACTATTCGATGCGTTAAAAGCTCTTACATCCGCGACTTGATTCAAGATGTTAAACAGTGCATTTTAGTTTGATAAAATAATTTAAAATTTTGCTCGTATATTTTAGTGATTCAAAATAGTTTGTTATTTACGTGCTAACATGAAGGTACTTCAGTGCACTTAGATACAAGGTAATAAAATTTAGTATCACTGTACCAATTAGCAAAATTTACAACGACAAATGTATACACAAAAGTAGGCAGTTTTGGCGTATATTGGTGAAAGACGCATGAATTTCTTTGCTATTTTTCGGGGGTGTTAATAATTAAATGGTTCAAATACGTGTCTGGATCCACGAAACAAGGGTCAGATATACACAGATGAGTTCCGGAAAAGCCCAGAAACAACTTTAAATAAATGGTGATGGAGAAAATTTTAAAAGCGTTGAGAATTAGAAGCCGTAAATATAATCCTGTTGGAATGGTGTGATTAACAAAAGGGACGATGTACATTGAAGCTCCGAGTGCAGTAACCTTCAGGTAAATTATACTATTTTGTTTGACATTTTTGTGTGTGTTGAATAACTTTATAATTGATTTACTTTAAATGGACATTAGTGAAATTGTACTAACCATAAAATTTTAATTTTAAGATGAAATTTGCTTGTTTAAGTAGAAAGGGGTATTTAGTATTGATGTTCTGAATTATGATGAAAATATGGGTATGTCTTTGAGCTCAATTAGACGAACCTGGTTAATTAACGTAAAAGGGATGCTCCCTTTATACTCAGACTCCGGTCTGCTTATATTGTTATATTAATTAGTAGGCATCCAACAAGGACTTTAATTCTGGATGCACATTAAAATGATAATAAAATTAATCTTGAAATTCTTTTTAAAACTGAATTTTATGCTGAAATTTAATTTGAAAATTTAATGTATTCTGAATATTGATGTAAATAGAGTTAACGTTGATGTTTGTGGTAGGAATGTGTTTGTTTTTTTTATGTATGAGGATGAAAGTTATCTAGGGGAGCAGCCGAGGCGATTAACAGAAGAAAGTCAATGGACCAACACAGTTAAAGTAATGAATAGCTTTTCGTAGGATTCACAGCATTCTGGACATCCAATTCGTAGGGGCTCGATTCGAAAAGCAGAGTACCCGGATTTTGGAGGTTTCACAGCATTCTTTGGCGACCCAAAAGTGAGGCTCGAGTACCAAATAAAATTTTTGTGATTTTATTCCAGGAAACTGGCGATCTGAGAGAGAGAGAGTTTCTGTGTGTGTATAAATTTAAGAGTATTTTGAGAGTGTGTGTGAGTGATTAGAACGTATGCAGAGAAAAGAGTGGTTAAGGAGTCAAGGAGTGGAAATTGGAAGTGACGATAGTGCATTGTGTGAAAAAAATACGAAAATGGAAGAAGCTGGAGGCAGTAGAGATCAGTCGAGGACGGAATCGGGGGATCAAGGAAACGAGATGATATTGAGAATGTTAGAGAGGATGAGTGAAGAATCGAATAAGAAATTTGACCGAATGAATGAGACATTAACAGGAGTTAAGGAAACCCTAAGTGAGAAAATAGATAAGACGAATAAAGAAGTTTCAGAATTTAAAAATAGTCTTACCGTAAAAATGGGGGAGGTTGAAAATAGGGTTGAAAAAAATCAGCGTGATATTACAGGTATTCGACAGGAAATGGGACATTTAAGGTCCGAAGTACGCATTTTTTGTGAAGAAGAGATTAATGTAAAAATGACTGAATTGACGGACTCATGTAGGGATCAGTTAGGCAGGGTAGAACGCGAAGTTAGTAGTATCAAATACAACATGTCAAATTTAACGGGGGATGGTCCCAGATTTTCTACAGGTGGAGTATCATTGGACCAACACATGAAGTTTTATGGCGATAACAGGGTAAATCCACAAATTTTTATTAATAGCGTAAGAAATCTAGTGGGAAATTTATTTGACGAACAGACTAAACTGAATACGATAAAGGCTTTATTAAAGGACAACGCGGAAGCATGGTACAATTTAGTAGGACAGGACATAGACACGTATGAGGACTTTGAAAACAAATTTTTAAAGCACTACTGGAGTGACCACAGACAAGATCAGGTACGAGACGACTTAATCACAGGGAAATTTAAGGGAGAATTTTCAGGAAGTAGGGAGCAATATGCTATACGCAAGTATAGCATAGCAAAGCAACTGAACCCACCACTGACGGACCGACAAATTATTAAGTATTTATCACGACACTTCGAGGTAGACATAAGACAGCACGTAGCACTACAGAACATAGTGGACAGAGAAATGTTTTTGGAATACCTGCAGAGGTACGACGACGTAAGTAGTGGACGACCTCGGGATAATAGGGAAAGACAGATCAACACAGTTAGGTTTGACAATAGAAGGGACAACTACGCTAGACGGGGGAATAGTTACGGATACCAGCGACAGAATTGTGAACAGCGACGACCATACGTTCGAAGTAATAGTTTAGGAAGGGGACCTGCACCGAGACCGGGACCTACCAGAATGAATAGTTCACCAGACATGAGCGGGACTGCTAATACAGACACGGAACGAGTGGAAACGCCTAGGACATACGCTGAGGTGACGGCTAGACCAGGACCGAGTAGGAAAACAGACCTGGACAGGATTTTTAGAACGCGACAGACCACTAGATTTCAGTGTAAATGTATATGAACATCCACGTGAATTTTTCAAAATTGAGGAGGAAGTAGAGCCAGAAACTAAGGAAAATTTATGTTTGCCAATTATTAATTTAGAAATTTTTGAGAATAATGTAGAAGTATTACTTGATACAGGGGCAGAGGCGAGTTTAATATCGGAGGAATTCGTCAGCAAAATTAGGGATAAGGTTTGTGATAGAATTATGCCTATAAAGCGTAGCCATTTAGTAGCTCCAAATAAAAGAAGTTTGCTGTAGTAAATAGTGTTGTGGTGCTTAGGATAGATATAGGAGGTTCAAGCTGTGAACAGGAGTTTGTAATTGTACCTGGACTGAAGTTTCAGAGCATTTTAGGTGTTGACTGTATGATGAAGTTAGAGGTTTTGATAGATATGGAAAGGAAGGTAGTAAGGATTAAAGATAGGGTAGTGCCATGGAAGGGCAGTTATGAAGTCACAGAGGATGACACGGGGTTTAGTATTAATGTAGTAGAGGTAGAGGATGATGAAGGTAAACAGATCAACACAATAAGATGTCCAGAGGAAAGGAAAGTAGAGGTTCAAGCTTTAATACAAAAACATGCAGAAGTAGTGGGGGTAGAAGCAGCATATCAGGAGCAGGTGAAGGCGAAATTAAGTAAAGATGGCAAGTTTGTTTTTAATAAAGTAGATTTAAGGAATTCATTCTGGCGGATTCCATTACATAAGAATTCTAGAAAGTACGTAGGATTTTCCGTAGAGAGAAAAATCGAGAATTGTAAAGTAGTATCGTTTGGTTTGTCGGCAGAAAAGGAAATAAGAATAAATGAGAAACAGGCAAGTGTAGGGACTGAAGAAGAAGTAATATTTAAGAGTAAGGATAATAGGGATGATAAGTTTATTGTAGGTGAGATAACAGGGATGTTAAGTATAGATATAGAAGAGGGAGAGATAGGGATGAAGAGTATTAGGATGGTGAGAAGAAAGACTTGGAGGGTCAAGAAGAGAGTTAGATTTAAATAGAATAAGGGATAGCATAGGTGTATATAGAAGAGTAAAAGTAGGTGTTGATAGAAAATAAAGCTAGGTATAGGATAAATATGGGAGATAATTAGGAATAGGTTTAGGATGAGAATAAAGAGTAAATGTAGGAAGAAAATAAGATAGGTTAAGTGTAGATATTTCATAGAAGATTAGTGGAGAGTTAGGAATAGAGTAAGAGTAGGATAGGCATATAGGATTAGGTAGGGGGAAGTAAAGTATAGTGAAGATTAGTTAAAAGTTAGGAATAGGATAGGTATATAGGATGTATATAGGATTAGATGGATAAGTAGGATGAAGTTAGGGATAATTTCAGTTTATAAAATTAAGTGAGAGTTAGGAATAGGATAGGGATATAGGATAGGTGTAAATATTTTTTTGAATTGGAGATAAGGTAGGTAAGTTAGATAGATAAGGGTAGAGAGAGATAGGCAATTTTTTTGTAATTTTTTGGTCTAAATGCTTTATATTTGCATTCAAATAAGTGGGATTATTTGTATTCAAATAGGGGGAAAATACTCATATTTAGACCAGGGTAGAAAATTATATAATCACATCAAATAATTTTAATCACTGTGTAGAAGCTTTTGGAAAAGGTACGCGTTATTAAATAACAGCGTGAAGCATAAAAATTTATTAGTTTCATTAAACATAAGAGATTTAAATCATGTACAAGACGCTTTATATCAAAAGAAGCAGTATTAAAAAGCTCTGCGTGTAAGGTAATTATTCCTAAACAAATGGAAATTACGTGCAAAATTTACATTAATTAACCCTATTTTAAGTAACCGGTAGTAAAACAAAGTGTACACATAGTAATTAATATTTAACTTGTATTCGCTAAAAATGAAAGGATAGAAGTCAATTTTAATTGAAGTTAATTGAATCGTTAGTAACAGATAATATCTATGGAAACTTGTAAAAACCCAATAAAAAGCAAATCCTAGAAGTGTTAGTTAGAAGTAGGATGTTTGAACACACCTGCGTATTTTAAAAGGCAATTTCAGTTTAATTTGTTTAGATAAACATGTCGATTCTAAGGATATTGGAAACGGTCAGATGCTTTAGCACGAAATACAAAACAGGGTTTATTTAAAAGGCTCTGAGAATTAATATTATTTTGAACACCTGCGTAGTTTAAATATCACGTACGGCGAAAATTGTGTAGATAACAAATGGTTTCAAAGAATCTTGGAGAAACAGGGCTTAATATTCACGAGAATGTGCGATACGGGGTTATTTAACCCAGATAGTCTACATGGACTAAAATATAATCAATAATAAAGAATATCAATTTGCACCAATACGAACAGGTTAGAAAAGGAAAGAGAAAATGCGTCAAGCAAAGACACATATAGTAAAAGGCGTGATTTAAGCAACGTCACGAGGGTCACAATTGGTTGAAAATAGGATGCAAATATCAGAGGTAGAAACAACAATTTCTGTACAAAATTAATTAGTTTTTCTCGGACATGTTTGCGTACCGTGTGAGAATTTCTGAGATTTAAATGGGGCGAGTGAAAAATTCGTAAAAACCGACGCGCGAGCGACGGACTGGGAACATAGAATGAGAAATTCTTTAAAATTACCCGTTTTGGGGAACAGACCGACAGACAGGCTTTTTGCTATATATACCGAGGTGAATATAAACAAGCTCTCTTAGACTTTTGACTATTCGATGCGTTAAAAGCTCTTACATCCGCGACTTGATTCAAGATGTTAAACAGTGCATTTTAGTTTGATAAAATAATTTAAAATTTTGCTGGTATATTTTAGTGATTCAAAATAGCTTGTTATTTACGTGCTAACATGAAGGTACTTCAGTACACTTAGATACAAGGTAATAAAATTTAGTATCACTGTACCAATTAGCAAAATTTACAACGACAAATGTATACACAAAAGTAGGCAGTTTTGGCGTATATTGGTGAAAGACGCATGAATTTCTTTGCTATTTTCGGGGTGTTAATAATTAAATGGTTCAAATACGTGTCTGGATCCACGAAACAAGGGTCAGATATACACAGATGAGTTCCGGAAAAGCCCAGAAACAACTTTAAATAAATGGTGATGGAGAAAATTTTAAAAGCGTTGAGAATTAGAAGCCGTAAATATAATCCTGTTGGAATGGTGTGATTAACAAAAGGGACGATGTACATTGAAGCTCCGAGTGCAGTAACCTTCAGGTAAATTATACTATTTTGTTTGACACTTTTGTGTGTGTTGAATAACTTTATAATTGATTTACTTTAAATGGACATTAGTGAAATTGTACTAACCATAAAATTTTAATTTTAAGATGAAATTTGCTTGCTTAAGTAGAAAGGGGTATTTAGTATTGATGTTCTGAATTATGATGAAAATATGGGTATGTCTTTGAGCTCAATTAGACGAACCTGGTTAATTAACGTAAAAGGGGTGGTAGATGCTCCCTTTATACTCAGACTCCGGTCTGCTTATATTGTTATATTAATTAGTAGGCATCCAACAAGGACTTTAATTCTGGATGCACATTAAAATGATAATAAAATTAATCTTGAAATTCTTTTTAAAACTGAATTTTATGCTGAAATTTAATTTGAAAATTTAATGTATTCTGAATATTGATGTAAATAGAGTTAACGTTGATGTTTGTGGTAGGAATGTGTTTGTTTTTTTTATGTATGAGGATGAAAGTTATCTAGGAGAGCAGCCGAAGCGATTAACAGAAGAAAGTCAACAGACCAGGTAATTCAAGAGGTTTCACAGCAATATATATATATATATATATATATATATATATATATATATAATTGATCAAACGTTTGATTAATTCAGAATTTGTTAGTTTTCTGAACCAATCTAATAAAAAAATGTAATTGATATCTCCAAGAATTTTCACATCTAAGAATGAAATACTGTTGCCTTAATCTTGTTTCAATATAAGCTTCATATAGGTTCATTAAATTCATTGTATTTTTTTGGCAAATACTGAACAAATTATATCAACAATTTGATTACATACATGCTAGGCCAAACGGCAACCAAATATTACATTATCAAATCAAGTAGCATAATTATAGTAATTGGGTTTAAAAATTGTGTCATAAGTTGTTAAAAAATTTAAAAAGGCAAAATTTTAGAAGTAATAGGAAGGAAGGAACGGTATCATAAGTTATATATTTACAAGAAAGTTCAGGTATAAATGATTGTAGCCATTAGGTTTGAAATTCATGTCTCTTGCTGATTGGTTGCATAAAAATAGTGTGTTAACTTATGCTAATTTGTATCTTCCCTTTATTAATCTATTATTGCACTTGGTATGGTTATTTTTAAATTTGTAGCCGTTTACATCTTGAATGTCAAAAAGACTGTTTGGTTAGAGAGTAAAAACTAGTTCATCTTGTTTAACAGTTACCACATGAAGCGTTATAAAGAATGATAAAAGTATCCCTTTTTGCATATGCCATTCTCGTTTGCATTCTGGAGATAAATGCCGAAAGTAAGATCAAGTTGTGTTTTTAATAGGTTATAGTTTACTAGAATTTTACAGCGTACTATCTTAAACAAGGCGAAGTAATCAACAGAAGGATTTCATTACCCAAAACAGATGATGTAGAAATTTATTGTTATGAAGGAAAGCCCAAGTTTATAGTTTACTTGTGGCAAAGTGTTTGGGTAAGTTGCTTTTAGTAAAGAAAAATTTCTGTTACAAATTGGCAACTACAATTAATTTACTATACTTGAGCTTGATGTAGATAAAGGCAGTAGTTCTAGACGACTATCTAATTCATTATTTAATTCTGATCTGTTATTTAAACAAATAGGTTTGCTGCCATGATTGTGATTGCATTTTCCTTACTGCATGTATAGCAGTGAGATCAGTTATTAAAATTATTGATACTGCTTTGTATTTTGTAAGTTGGTGGTTTCATATATTACAATATAGTTGGTAATTCATTAACAATGGTCCCATTTGAGGGAGATTATGCATACAAATCGCATTATAAAGAGGAAGTAGTAGTCAATTTGCATTGAAATATGCCAAACTTATAATTCTAACACAAAAATGTACATTTTTATCTACAATCACCAGATAAGAATAACTTATCTAATTCATTTTAGTTAGATAATGACATTTTATCGCACTCAGTGGTGTAATATTTCATAACGGTACATTACCGCACTCGAGTCAAACAAAGTAGCTAATACAAACCCAATACAACTATAAAGAAAACTATTTATTGATACACATTCTATTTTTGTAAATATTAAGTATGCATTGATCGCAAAAATTAGAAGGGTTTGGTAAGGATGAAGTTAAATTTATTATATTCAGCTGTTTATTATCCATTTAATTGATATTTTTCAAAATTTATAATTTGTTAGTTTGACAACGTCAATCAGTTCCATGGTTACCATCACAATTCACCATTTAGAATATGTATAGCTACATTTTGAATTTTAGTAACTACTTTACTTTACTATTATCGCACTCATTTGGTTACACAAGTTGGGCAAATGCCTTCTTTGTGAAAATTTCATATTGCATGCGTTAATAATGTCCATATCCCACTGGTATCATAAATAACTATTAGAAGATACCCATAATGTTTATATTTGAAGTTGGTTTGCCTTATTGTTAACACGTTAACTTCCAACTACAAGTTAATTCGTATATTGAAGTTAGTTATTAGGCACCAGCCATAAGTTAAGTCGTAGAATGTTTTTGCATTCTCTATGCCACATGATTAACGCCTTAGTATACAAAAGTTCTTTTAAAATATCTGGTGTCAGGATTAGAAAAAACAACAACAATTTGGAGCAATTGCAGATATTATAATTTAATAAGTCATTAGAAAGTAATATATATCTTATTCGTGATAAATTTTAAAACAATTTTTGATACACAGAATTCTTAATACGTAGGGAGCAATGATATATTTTGTTTCTCTTAGTATTTTTTGCTTTGCGCATACCTTACTTAGCTTTGTGGAATGAAACTCTTCTCACTTGGCGAAAAGTGTGTTGTTGCAGAATTGTAGTGCTCCAGTTTTAAATTATAATTACAAGTGTTGTAAAAGTAAAATTGTGAATCATTATATGTATAATAGTTGTCTTGCAATATACCATAACAGTTGTTTTCTAAGAGAAACAAAAAACACACTGTACAAGAAAATATAATAGTTTGTGAATCCTGTGCAAGTAACAAATGGGCTCATACCAAGGTTATATCTGATAACACAACCTGTACGTGGACAATTTAAAAGACCTGATAATAACATTACAACAAGAAATTGAGTTGAAGTATAAATATATTAGGGTCAATCCATATCAAGTGATCCAAAACTGAATTAATTTTTTACCGGAACTTATGCCTTTTGTTTTGTTTATTCTATAGTAGGTATCAAATTATGAATTTCAGATTTTTATGTTGTACAGTTGGTTTTAGTCTAATTTTAAATTTAAGAAAAATTGCAAATTTCTACGCTGTAAAAATACACGTTTTTTGCTCATATCTCGGCTTTAGGATAAAGGTAGGTGCGTGAACAAACTCCATTGCCTTCAGAATTTTGCAATTTGATACGTTGCAAGGGTGAGTTTGAAATATTAATATACCGACGAAACATGGAAGGCATACCTGTGAAATAGTCACTGATATTCTGATGGACCCTATGTCCTACTTACGATATCATTAAACAATCTTTGTTCACTCTTTAAAAAAATCATGGATAGTAAGTACATTAGGATTTCTGCTAAATTTCAAATTCGACTTTGATACTGGTTGGCTATAATTGGAGGTAGGAATGGAAATAGGGATTGACCTAGACTCAGAAGCAGGAACCAGGTTAAGTTCCTCATCTGATTCTGATTCGGAAGAAATAACGAAGGTTTATCCGGCTCAGCAGTTAACATGTGAGTGGGACTAGAAGTAGCTGCCAGAGTTAGTAGCATGATGGAATGTTTTTATTTTAGTTTCTTAAGAACTGCTGAGATTGGCCAAAGTAAAAAGTAATTGAGAATGGATTTTACATTCCATTTCTGTTGGACACATCTTAGTACAGCGACGTTCGGTGTGGAGTCACATGGAACTAATGGGTTTGAACGCAAGTGAAGACTTGTCACCATCAAATTCAACAAGGGGTGTTGAAGCTCTTGTATAGAAGTAGACTGTTGCATATTTGGAAGCGAAATTGGATTCAATGGAAATAGAAGAAAGTGTTTAATTGTGTTTCATGCGATAAACACTCTGCACAGACCCGCAAAGTTCATCCCTAATGTTCTTGGAATTAAAGCAATGAGAATCTATTGTATACTGTAGTTCGATTTTTTGCAAACGGTTCACATGAATATGCCAATAAGCCATCATGAATAAGAATTACTAGAGAATGAAGAAAACAAGTAACTGCCAACCACAAACCAACAAGAACTCACATCAACAAAAAAACTTACTGCAAACCACATAAGAGATTAAGAGGTACCTGTGAGAATAATTATAAAATTTGTATTCGTATCATTTTATTATTTAAAAATTAAGTTGGAATTTCTTTGTCAAAATAACTAAAAATGTCTAAACGTAATATTCATGATAATATAAAGTTTTGTGCATAAGGGGGGGGGGGGTGCGGTTTACCCAAACTAATGTGGAAACCAATCATAGTGTTTGGCGGAAATTTGCGATATTTAAATTTCAATTTCATTATAAATTAAGTATGACTTCTGAAAATTTTGATGGTAAAAATACATTGGAATTTGCCAAGTTACAGAGCAGTAATAAATACCGTGAGTGGCAAATTGATGTGGAAATGCTTTTACATTCGCATAGACTATATGGTTTTATTACAAATGCAGAAAGTGATATTGAAGTCCCACTAGCTGTAGATGCGCCAGGTAAAGAAAAGAGTAATTATGCTAGACACCATGATAAATCATTATCTATGATTTATTTCTCACTCACTGTCCAAGCTAAACCATTTGTAAATGGGATTACCGATCCTAGAATAATGTGGTTGACATTAGAATCCAACTTTGAACGATCATCAAAAGCGGCTTCTTGCAGAATTTTACTTAACGGTTGTGCAAGAAAATGAGTCAATCTTATTATATATAGTCAGGCTTCCAGATTTACAGTGAAGATTGAATAACTTGAAATGTAAAATTAAAGACTTATATGTGGCCTACAAGATGATTAGTGGACTACCAGAAAGATTGAACGTAATCGTGCAGCAGTTATATCAATTACCCGAGGAACAGTGCATGTCCAATGCAGTTGCAACAGCCTTATTAGCAAAAGATGCTCGTTTGCAAAACAGTTTGCCAAGTTTAGCTATTCATTTGAACTATGTTTCTGGAGTATTTGCGATTGGTGATGACATCCTGTTGTTTAATGTTATTTTGTGAATTTCAATGCGTATTTGTTTTTAAAGTGGTTCAAGAGAATTTTGTTGTCATGTTATATATACTGTAGGTAGAGTTTGTACAAATAAATACTTATTATACTTTGCATTATTTCACAGTTAGATCTATCATATGCAATAGTGACCTGGGGTCAGTTCCCGTGTGCAAAGCATTTATTTTTATTGCAGAGAAAAGTTGTACAAATAATATCCAATTTGGGAATAGGGAAAATTGTAATGAGAATTTTTCAAAACTTAAGATAATTTACTTTGTCCTCATTATATGTATATTGAATTGTTTGATTTATGTACACAAAAGCTTTCATAATTATACAAATAATCGGGATTACAAAATAATACATAAATTCTTGGGGTATACAGTGTGTACAGTATAAAATGCAGTACATGGGGATCTTGGAAACTGTAGGAGATACGATCTTGGTTAAATGGGACAAAAGTTGCATAATCATGAGGGTATCTCAGATCGGTTTTCAAATTTCAAAAATTTTTCATAGGTTACTAGATAGAGGCAAAAAACACAAAATTGACGATTTTTTTATTTGCTCGTAGTTAGTCTACTAATTGAAATAGAATGTTCAAATTTGGTACATCATGGTAATTCCCCATTGCGCTTCAAATTTTCAACTTAGATTTTGTCTAGGGCATCTAGATTTTGCGTGACGATGTTCAACTTTTTATTTTTAAATAGCCGCCATATTGGATTTTTACATTTTCGAAATGCTGACAAAAAACCTTTTCCAAAGAGGTATAACATGGCTATGTTTGATTGAATCAAAACACTAAAAATCACATAATTATGTTTTGGTCGTAGTAGGCTTTAATTTCCATTATGACAAAGAGAAACAATTGCTCTAAAAATTTTAAACTCAATTTTCAGTGGTAATAAAACAGTAAAAACGTAGAAAATTGAAAATAAATCTGTATTAATCAGAACTTACATAACTATGCGTTAACAAAGAATAAATACAAACTAGCATCTATTCAATACAAAATATTATTAAAGCTGTTTTTAGTTGTCATTCATGTTCAGACAATTGCAAATTAACAATCAAGGAAAAAAAATATAACAATAGTCAGCCACATGAATTCATTATTTATTTTAAATGTTCAAATAACCCCCCATTTTGTTGAACACACAACCAACACCTTTTATAAACATCTTTACAAGATGGTCTTATCATAGTTGGAGTTATTTTATTTACGGCCTCTTGGACTGCTTGTTGTAATTGGCCAACATTATCATACGTTTTTGAGTACACACGACTTTTTAAATGGCCCCATAGAAAGAAATCTAGAGGAGTTAAATCCGGTGATCTCGCCGGCCACTTAATTGGTCCCCGATTTCCAATCCAGTTTTCATTATACCCAGAATTAAAAAAATTTGTAATAATCAGAGCATTGTGGGGTGGAGCACCATCATTTTGAAAAATCATATTTTGGAAAGTAGCGAGTGGAAGCTCCATTAGTCTATCTGCCACATTTCCCTGCAATAAATCTAAGTATCTCGCAGAGCTTAAATTTGCATCATAAAAAAACGGACTTATAATGTACCTTCCAATAATACCAATCCAGACGTTGAATCCCCATTTAACTTGATGTCTAACTTGGCGGTTCAAATGTGGATTTTCATCTGACCAAAAAATTGTATTTTTGCAGTTGAACATACCACAATTCGTAAATCGATTTTTGTCAGACCACAAAATTGTATATGCAAAATTTGAATTTTCGTTACACTTTCTGATGTACCAAGCACAAAATTCCATTCTTCGAATTTGATCTTCAGTACGCAATCCCTGACATGGTCGTTCATGATATGGATGGTACTTGAAACGTTTTAAAATAGCTCTTGCCGTAGAATGAGCAACACCTGTTATATTCTGAATTTGTCTAAGAGAAGTACGAGGATTTTCGACAATTGTTTGTAAAACGCTGTTTTCATTATTTTTTCAATTTGCCTATTTCTCTTAGACAAGCCAAAACTACCATAATTTATTAAATTATTTTGTAATCTCCGAAACATACATCTGTTTGGTTGATGGTTTTCTGGGTATTTATTTAAATACAATTCAGCGGCTTTAACATCATTCCTTCCAGAAAGAATAAAACATTCTAACATTTGATATTTATCACGGTTAGTAAAGCGATCCATTTCAAGCGCAAATGCTTTGCTTAAATTTCTATGTAAATTAATTAACTGTTTTTTTAAACTGCACTACTTGAAACATAAAATAAAGAACAAACTTTGATGTTTCTCAGATGTTGAGCAATTGTTTCTCTTTGTCATAATGGAAATTAAAGCGTATTACGACCAAAACATAATTATGTGATTTTTAGTGTTTTGATTCAATCAAACATAGCCATGTTATACCTCTTTGGAAAGGGTTTTTTGTCAGCATTTCAAAAATGTAAAAATCCAATATGGCGGCTATTTAAAAATAAAAAGTTGAACATCGTCACGCAAAATCTAGATGCCCTAGACAAAATCTAAGTTGAAAATGTGAAGCGCAATGGGAATTACCATGATGTACCAAATTTGAACATTCTATTTCAATTAGTAGACTAACTACGAGCAAATAAAGAAATCGTCAATTTTGTGTTTTTTGCCTCTATCTAGTAACCTATGAAAAAATTTTGAAATTTGAAAACCGATCTGAGATACCCTCATGATTATGCAACATTTGTCCCATTTAACCAAGATCGTATCTCCTACAGTTTCCAAGATCCCCATGTACTGCATTTTATACTGTACACACTGTATAAACAAACATTTATTAGTAACTGCAGGTTAATAAGTCATTTATACATAATTGGTAAAGTCCTCACAAGTGTAATTTTAGTTGCTGATAGTGCCATCAAGGTTTTGATGTTTAATCTTCACCACGTAAACAAGTTTCACAATTTTCAACTGAAAACTATGATGATCTTGGCGGCAGCCAATATCAGCTGTGGCGCGAGACGCTTGTGTATTGATGAACAACATGTGGCTGAGTCTGTTTCAAAATTGATTCAGTTCCAGTTACCGTTCCTTTCAAATATACACTCGATGAAAATTCCGAAACATGGAAATATCAGGAGGTACTTTGGAAAGATGGATCACGTACCGGCATCTATTATTGGTTAGGGAAAGAAAAATGTTATTCCAAAAATGATTTAAAAGTCTTATGTTCAGAAAGGGGCAACATATGATCCAGATGAATGTGAATGAATCGCGGGTTGTCTACCTTTATAAATTATAAGAGTTTTTACAAATTGCCCACGATTCAATATTAAATGCTGATGGGAATATTTCGAACCCTTTATTTTGTTGTATGTTAACGACAGTCAATTAAAAACCAAGTCAAGAAGTTTGATACTTTTATTACATCTAATAATTTCAAATGGGATATTTTATATCTAAATGAAACTAGCTGGCATGATGAGGAATTACAATCTTTAATAACCATGCTCCCATACTGTAGAAATATGTTGTCGGAGGGGTCTGGGAATAATGTCATCTCTACTCCAACGCATCTGTAACGTATCAATAAATGTTTAATTGATCTATATGTTGACTAACTGCCATTATCATTCAAGCATTAAATCACTATTTATAGATCTCCAAAGAAAGGATCTATAATAGTATTATGTGAAACTTTTCATAAATTGTTTAATCTAATTAAGCCTCTTAAATTCAAAAACATTATTATTTATGGTGACTTTAATATGCATTTTGGCAACAAACTGCACTGCAGCTGCTGAATGAGGTCAATGAACAATAGAACCCGGACGTATGTTTAGACAAACTTTATATGGTATACAAGGATTTATTTGTTGAACCTACTTTAAACTACCTGCACAATTAAACAGAAGCTATTTCTTTGTGTTATTTATAGTGAGTCAATATATTATTGAAAAATATTGTTGTAATTAGTTCAAAAAAGACTTGACAAATTGGTTTGTTCCACAACAAAATAAATTTACATTTGTGTAGTTTAGCCAAAATTTAAAAGTACTGAAGAAATAGCATTTATTTTAGTTAAAGTTTTATGTTATATGGTTTACTGCATCTGTGTAGGTTTAAAATAATAGCCCAAGTAAACAGAAATTGTTAGCCTTATCGTCTGATTCGTTTATTATTGGAATATTTTCTGTCATGTCGAAGTCTGAATTAGCATCAGTAAATGATTGTTCTTTTTGCCATTTTAAATTTACTCGTTTACATTTGTAATCTGTGATTTGTACTAATACTGAGTTTTGTGCCGATTCTTTTTGAGGAATAATTTCTCCGATTGTAGTATTTTTTAATAATTTCATTTGCCCTTGTTTATGAGAAAGAATATTTGCCTTTAAAGCATTTTTATCTTTATATGGGGTTTTCGTAATGGTTAGGTCTCGTTCAGTAACGAAATTTGAATTTGGTACAAAAGAAAAAGCTTTAGGTATTTTCTTACACATGAGTTTTATTTGAGTCTTAACATTGTGCTATACGGTAACATTTTCTGCTAATTGAACTTTTGTAGGTTTATCATTATCGATTTTTTCATAATATTGATTTTTGAAAAAGTTATCTGTTACTAAAATATCTTTAGAAATGTGTTGTCCAGTCCTTGTGCTTGCAAAACTTATAGTCCTATTTTGAAAATCCAAAATGGCTTCGTTATCTTCTAAAAATTTCAATCCTAATATAAGAGGTACAGGTAGTTCTCTGATGACTAACGTAGGTATTGCAGTATTTCGTCCCTCTAAATTAATAGTTATATTGGATTTTCCTAAAACTGGCAGGTTTCTATTGTCTGCTGTTTTAAGTCCTAAATTCGTTTGCGGGTGTAATGAAATATCATTGAAAAATTTTCTCGAAGCGATATTGTAGTAAAAACTGCTGTCAAGCAAAACTGAAATTTCCTGATTTTTGTAAAATGCTTTTACAGTATATAATTTGTCTGTATCGGCATTTACAAATAAAGGACTATTTTTATATTCATAGTTTATGTACTGGGATTTCCTACCTTTATAATTATTAAATGTATACGTTTCCGTATCTTTCCGATTTCGGTCGGAGTAGAAAGTATATGCATTATTTCTCGCGTCTCTGCTATATCTAAAATTAGATGAAGGAAATTTATATCGGTTATTCCTATACGTATTTTGTTGATAAGAATACTTATTTCTGAAGTTGGAATCTACTAAAAAATTATTTTTAAAATTGTAACTTTCTTGAGTGAGATATTTATTTTTCCTACATGAAGAAGTATAGTGTCCAGTTTTATGACACGTTGAACATTGTGGTTTAAAATTATGTGCTCTACTATTAAAATGAAAATATTGTCGTGGCCTATATTAATGTGAATTTCTTTGTAAATGCGTATATTGGTTCCCTGTGTACCAATTTTTATAAAAAGTGTTAGAGTCGAGCCAATCGAAATTTCTCCGTTGTTTGTCTTTTTGAAAAAAATGAATCCGTTTTGTATTTTGTGAAAAGGTAAATAAATTTGCTTGGTTTAGTAATGGATCGTCTAAAGAATTAGACTGGATATCTGACAAAGTATATGCTATACTTTGCAATAAATTTTTAGTAATGTCACTATTTGAAACTAATAAAATGAAATTATTCCGTAATTTGGGTAAAAGTCCTCGTGCGAAATAGTCTGAAAAGTCAGAAATTGAAATATTGGGTGTCACATCCATAAGTAAATGAAGTGCAAAATAATAATTTATAGCAAGTTCTTTTGACATTTGATGTCTTGAGCGAAAACGATTAAATAGTTGTTGCGGTAATTTAGGTCCTCCATAATATTTCAAGAAAGCGTCCTTTACGTCAGTCCAAGTTTTATTACTATTTTCAGGGTTTTTAATAACGTTTTTAATCCACACTTGTGAACTATCTAATAAAAAACGAGAAAAATAATAAATTTGATGAGAGTTATCCCAAGAATTTAAATTAGCGCATTCTTCAAAGTTTTTTAAGAATTCAAAACAATTGGTCTTGCCTGGACTAAATATTTTTGGCGTTACAGATATAGGTGCCACCGGGTTTAATATAGACTGCATTGTGTAAGTAAGTGTATGCTTCGCCATTATCAGTTGTGATAAAAATTTGTGGTTTATATGTTCGACGGTGATTTATTTATTTCTCTGGTTATGGTGAAAAATTTGTGTTACAGGAAACTTTGGTAATGATAACTATAGATTAAAAATAAGCGAGGTGAGAAATTTTACTGTCGGTTTCGTATTGTCTAAAATTAAATTACTTATCTATAATTGTGTTTCCTACTTTCTTTTATTTTAATGTTTGATAACAAACTAAAATAGAAATAATAGAGAATGTTTTGTAACTTTGATAAAATCAATGTAACAGAAACGGTTGCACTGAAATTTAAATAATAAGAAATAAGTAATAAATAACTTTAAATATGGGTCCTTGTTATTGTTTTACGTTGTCAAACTCAATTAATAGTAAAGTACTTTCTGAATTCGATGAATATTTATAGAAACAAAGAATTGAAACGCGTTTTGTTTTAAGATACAAGTTAGTTAAATTTAAAAAAATAAAAAATGTTAAAATAGAGGAGTCGGCGCTTCCGTCAAATGTTAATCGTGGCATAATAAGGTATGATGTTAAACACGGCGCCTCCACCAAATGTTAAGTACACTTTTGTTGATTGTTAATTATACTTTTGATTCTGTTAAACGTGCTTGGGCGTGATGGCATAGATGGGTGATGTGATAGTAGAGTCTTTAGTAGCGAGAGATGGTACTTAACTTAGGTCGTAGGGACCTTGGGATCTAGTATTGAGTAGAATAACAACATGACGAAATCAACAACAGTATTTAATGAATAATAAATAAACTTAAAGCTAAATGACATGTTAACAAAATGTGAAGCAGTAAAAGAGTTAAACCATTATAATAATAAAGAATTACTTACGTGATCATCTTTACTAAAATGTCTCAGCAACCATAAAAAATCAAGTCACCATTCTGATGGTTGGCTCTGAGCCGACTTGCTTCACAGCAAAGGATCAACTAGGGTCATACTCATACACAGACTACTCAACTATTCTGGTGCTTCGTTTTTTATAACTGCTGATAACAAGAAATGGGTTTTCTGCCGAAGGTTGTGGCAGGCGATAAAAATGTATGTCTAATGGTAGTAAGCCAAAACTTCCCTGAGTTCTAGGACATCTGTAGGAAACCTAATTGTGTTTGTTACAAAGTAAAGACACGGTAAAGTCCTGACCAAAGGATTAAATATACAAAAAGACAAGTGTGGTGAGGTAATTTCAAGAACATGACATTCGATAAGCATGATGCAAGTTTTCCTAGAACAAAGGATGTGCGGCTTACTGATTGTGTTACAATGTACCGTTTTAAAAGTAATCTAAAATAATGGCTTCGCTATATACAACAATATGTACATTACTGTGTCTTCTGTATAACCACACTTTAAAGTATATTTACCTGTAGCTGCCATTGGCCTATAATAATTTTGGCTCCAAATTCGTGGTTTTATTTTTAACTGTCTGATTATTTATTATAGTTTCTATCTCAGATTCACTCTTTTCAAAGCATAAATATTAAAGAAACGATATATTTAAAAAAGTTGTTTCTTTTATTATATTTAAATTACCAATATTACATTTATCTGTAAGCCAGCTTAAAACGATGACCGCCGTGTTGAATTAAATATTTTTAACTGATGGGATTATTTGTGTATTAAAAATTGTCTGCGCTATTTATAAAAAATTGCCAGTTTTGTGATTAGTTATTCATAGATTTGCCTGTTTTGTGAAAATATACGTATTAAAGTGTATATTTAGTGTTTTTAAGAATATATTTTGTATATTTCTTTATATGTATATATAGTTTAAAACAATAAAACTTGCTATCAGTAATCAACAACATAACCTAAATTTAAATTTTTCTCTTTTTAATTAAAAATCTTTAGTTAATAAACTTCAGATTGATATTTGCCTGTATAAAAATTTGTAATATACCCTATTCACGATAAATATGGGATGACGTCGTAAGCAGTAATAAAGTGTTAGTAATTGTATAATGTGGGCATAACTATGAACGCAGCTTTAATGATATTACGATTAGTATGTTACAGTTGGCAGTTTTGTGCGGTGTTGTGACATTTTCTGCTTCTGTATCCTTAGATGCAAAATTTCTTTACAGTGAAATTTTAAGACACTGCTTTTATTACTTGAGAAATCTTACTTATGCATCTTGAGTTGCATTGCTACCACAATTCACTACCATATAGAAAGAAGGTATTTTAAAAATAACATTACAATTTAAAATATGCCAACTTTTAATAATTATTTAATAATAAACAAAACTATACAATTCTAACTATTAAATAGGCATAGAATAAATCAACCATGACAACACAGTGTTTATTTATATTGTGACGTCATCCCATATTTATCGTGAATAGGGTATACCATTTAATTTAAATAAAGGCTTGACATAATAGGTGGCATTTTGTGAAAAGAACTCCATTTCACCAGGAAGTTAAACTAGTTAAAATATCCCAGAAGTACTTATCTACGGCATTCTCGCTAAACTAGACTAGACGAGTTGATGCTCATGATTTGATAGTGCCAAAGGTCTTTCAAGATAAGTGTTATAAGAAACATAGTATTGAAATTGCATTTAGCGAATTGTCACATTTTTCTATTTTTCTGGTATTGTTTCTAGAGGAACCCACACTGTAGTTGGCCGGTGCATCCTTATTTTGTTTGGAATTCCAGTCTCTTGTGGGCAATGAAGCGTTAGGCTTCTTTCATCTGTAATAAATTTAATTATTGAAATTTCCTTAGCACGGAAGCTATTCATTGAAATTAAATTTAGAGATAAATATGTAACCTTGTAGGAAATTAGCAAAATAAGTTTAAAATAAGCTGTTCCAATACAATTCCTCTATATACAGAGTTCAACAACATTGAACAAACTGCACAACTGTACCCATTTAACAAAATTTTGTATTTAATAATAAGAATATGCCACTCAGTTTAATAGTATATACCGATTTGAATACCTGAGTAATATTTGCTTCATAGAAGTCTTAATACAAAATTTTTTTGTAATATTCAATCCAATAATAATTTGTATTGCAGTTGGAAATCAATCTTAATTCAGACAACTATGTATATTATGAAGCTGCAACACCCGAACTTGTTCATAAAGAATATTTGGATCAACGCAGTAGTTGGTCTATTAATTTGTTTTCATGGAAGCAGAGATCATTTCGATTGGACCCATTTAACAATAGCTGCATCGGAATTAGTACAAAAGAATTTTATACAATAACATTAAGTGTTATAAGTAAGTAAAAGGAAGTGTATTGTATTAAATTATAATTATTGTTTCTGTTTTAGGAGTTGACTTTTGGAAAGTGTTGTGCCTTATTGTTGGAGTCATATTGTTTTTTAGTGCAGATAAACTAAGTAATAATGTGATATTTTATTATCTTTGTGGAATCACTTTTGGAATATGTGCTTCTTTTCTTATTTTA
This sequence comes from Platerodrilus igneus, assembly GCA_036346225.1. NCBI lineage: Eukaryota > Metazoa > Arthropoda > Insecta > Coleoptera > Lycidae > Platerodrilus > Platerodrilus igneus. Next base: position 15,332,557 of record JARFIW010000791.1, read on the forward strand.
ATCTACTTTTTAAGCAAACTATTTCCTAAGGTAAGTTAAAACTGTCATATTTCTGCTGTAGAGTACAAGCTGCTGTTCACAACTCATATAACAGTATTTTGATTTCAAAATATGCAGTGCTATTTCACAAATCCTCTACAATCAAACTACAATTTAATAACATTATTTGCTTTGAGCTTGCACATATTTTAAAACTACTTACTATTCATATGTAAACGTCTCCGTGTTCGTAAAACTTTTAACTCTTCTTTAAAATGTCGATCACATACATAATATGAAGTATAAACTTGTTTGGGAGTTAAGTTCGCAAGCTGCGGTTTATTGATGTTTACAATCCATGTCCTAAAGTGGAAAACTGTGTCTTTTGCTGATTTGATCAGTACAGTTTATAACACAAGTTCTTTTTCTTGTATATGTGGGCATGTTTATCACAGTAACTAACTACACCAATGGAAACTAATAACTGTACAACACTATAACAATAACCAGTTTTCCCTAGCAACAAGAAACAAAAAAGGAGTTTTTAAATAATAAATTGTAAACAGAAACACTAACTGCACTACTAGAAACAAACTCGCAAACTCTACAAACAATATAGTAGTAAAAGAATCACTTCAATAGACAGAAGAAACAATTTTAGTAATACATTAAATCATTGCAAAACCTATCTTAACAATGCAAAATTGCAAATGTCATATCAATCATATGTTTTACGAGTTTGCAGTGCTAATTGTGTTTGACCGCCACACTAAAACCATTTTTGATTTTTGACATAGTTCTCAATGTCACATATAGTTTCCTTTCTAAAGGTTTTCTATGATTCTCATTCTGCAATTCAACCAACAAACATACTATTATCAAGATGCGCATTTAGTCAACTACACTATTGCTAACTTCCTTGTTACAGGAGCTACGAGGTTGGTTAAATTAGCAAACTAGTACCATTTTTCCAGTGATTAAAATGGTGAAAGCGAAAACACAATGGAATTATGCGTTTTATGAGTAATTTCAAAAAATTGGTTATTTTGCAATGGGATACCCTGTAAATTCTTTGACAGATCGATAGCAAATAATTTTTTATTAATAGAGTTTATTTGCACTACTGGTTGAAACTTAAAGATAATGAAGTGAGATGCTTTATGGTCTATTTTTAGATACATTATTAAAAATGAATCTAAACAAGATTTCTTTTTTAAAGCAAATCTCTATTTATAGGAAAGTAACCAACTAAATAAATTTTACATAAACAGTTCACTATAAATGAACGAACACATTACCATCTTCTTCTATGCACTTTCGGGTGCATTCTAGCACACGCTTTGTCACCTTTAAAATAGTTTTGCCGTCGATAGCTGCGATTATCCTTCTGATATTATTTTGAAGTTCATTGATGTTTTCATATTTTTTCTTCGTCTTCGTCTTTGATGTATCCCCAAAAATAAAAATCGAGCGGTGTCGTCTGGGGACCTATGTGGCCAACGAATTGGACAGTTCGTGGCTATCTATTTGTCTGCAAACAACTTCTGTAGCAACATTCCTACATCACGAAGTTGATGAGGTGGTGCCTCATCTTGTTGGAAGTAGATCAATCGATGTTTCGCCAAATTGATATAATCCAAATTACTCATCCAGCACTCGAGAGATTATCTGATCAACTTATCTCCGTCCTGTTAAAGTGCAGGTTCAATTATTCGGTTACCCATTAAACCACACCAAACATTTACATCAAAATAACTGCGTAGCAAACGAATCCGTGACTTTCAGTAAACAATGGATTCCATTACTAAAAAAAAAATAACAAATGAAAATCAAATGCCCCCAATATCTAGATAGCATTGCAAGTTTTTTCTGAGTTTTCCTTGCGATATTAACATGAAATACAGCCTACATCATGATTTCTATTAATTATTTATACATACAATAACTAATTACATAACAATAGGTATATTAACTCTGCAAATGTTCGAGTGTTATGGATCTTGGTGGTTGCAAGGCTACTTAACCCCTTTCACGTATCACTAAATATCATGGCAATAAGGTAGTTTTCCTCCTCAAGATAAATATAAAAAAAATTGCTGCCTAAGCCTAACGGTAACATAATTGCATACTTCTTTAATAACCATCCCCTCAATCATATAAATAGAAACATGTTAAAAAGGTTTTCCAATCTTTAAATTATTGAATTTATATGAAATTTAACTATATAAAAATTAATCAGCTGATTTCACGTTAAGAGTATTGATCCTTAAAAGTCTCTCTCAGGGCACAACATAAATTGAAGGTACTCGTTCTTCTGCACTTTAAAATTTTCACCTAATGTATTCAAATCAAACATTGATAAATCAGACACCTTCAATTTGTGTCATAAATGTCAAGCTTAAAATTGTTTATTATTTTGACAACGATTCTAGGTCATGGATCGAAACGTAAATAAAGACGATTTCAACAACTCTGAGTGGTTTAATTCTCAAAGAAGATTAAGAAAAATACAAAACAAACCACAATAAACATACAAGGAGTATTTACAAGTCGGGTATGGGCCTGAAATTTGTATTTGTTTTAGACACCTAGACAATGTAAACCTAAAGCTATCGCACTCCAAAAATTCGCTCACGTCCATAATAAAATGCAGAAACAACGAGATAATACCAAAAGGATTCAGAATCAAATTTGGTCGAACAAGCAATAAACTATCAAGGATGCTTGAAAGAGCAAGTTACAGTATGATGAGAGAAAGACTACAAAACCATCGACACATTATTTATAAGTTAAAAGAATATATTGAGGGTATTATAAATTTCATACGAATAACGGTAACAAAAGACGATTTTGATCAAATTCTCGTTAGTGCAAAAACCTACTACGAATCTGAATTTTCCAAACAAAAAGAAATTCACACAAAGAAATTTAATAATCTATTTATAGAGAAAATAACACGCACACTAAAATGTTAAAAACAGCAACACAATGCTAAACACCATCATAAATTTAACAAACAGTACTATTAACGACACAGAAAAACTAATTCTATCAAAAGGCCTGAACTTTGCATTAACACCAAAATCAATACCAACATTTGGAGTAATCAGCTGTATTGAGAAAACAGCGAACCAACTCGAAGAAGATCAAGCAAACGAATTTAGAGTACGGTGCAAAATTGAAATAGAAAAGAATCACAAAATAAAAACAAATGTTAGTAGTAATGAAATAAAAGCAATTCGCAATCTAAAAAATGATAACTCAATTATAATTCTACCTGCTGACAAAGCAGTGCAACAGTAGTAATGGATAAAAACGATTACAATGCAAAAATCAACAAACTGTTAAATACTGAGAATTACATTAGTTTAGAAACGGACCCAACAAAATCAATTGAAAATAAAATATACAAAACTCTGTATAAATTTAAAAATGAGTTTGAAAACAATGAAAGAAGCAAACTGGTTCCACATTACAGTAAATCATCCTACTTTTATGGTCTAGCAAAAATTCATAAAACAGACATTCCTTTGGTACCTATCGTAAGCTCCATAGATTCACCATGTCATAATTTAGCAAAATCTCTCCTAAAAATTATAAATACGATAGCAGGCAAAACGAATTCTTTCATAAAAAACAACCCTTTTTAGAAAAATTATCAAACATCAAAATTGAAAATACACACACAATGGTAAGTTTTGATGTAGTAAGTCTCTTCACAAATGTCCCTGTAAACCAAATGCTTAATATTATAAAAACAAACTACAAAAAGATGACAATCTTAAAGAAAGAAACTAAGTATATCATTGATCATGGAATTACTTGGTGTATAACCAAATACTGTACTTATACCTGCTGGATGAACACCATCGCCAGGAATGTAACCATCTTGGATAATATGTGTGAAAACATCTGCCCCTAGCAATATATCAATTGGACCCGGCATAAACCATCGCGGGTCTGCGAGTTTCAAATTAGAAAATGATTGCTGGGCAGGCAGCAAAATACTTTGCAAATCTGGTCAAATGTTAGGTAGAACGATTGTGGAAAATGTAAGTGAAAAATCTGACGATTCCACTGGACGAATTTAACATTGCATGGTTCCATGTGAAGAATCTACAGCAACTTAACCTAATCCTTTAATAGGTGCGGAAGCCTGTTGAAGAGGCGGTCCTAAACGTTTTCAGCAACGATTAGTAATAAAACTTGATTGACTTGCCGAGTCACAAATTGCTCTTACACGTTGAAAACTATCCCATTTATCTTTGACCTTAAAAGCAACAGCAAAACTATATGATTAGAATAAAAAAAGTCTTAGCCTCCAATCGAAGATATTGAAATTTGTGCTGGTTGCGAATTTTTTTCTGTAACATTCTCTGCAAGAGGTGCGCTGGGAGTAACGTTCGACAAATGTTATAGTGAATTATGTTTAGCCAAACAACGCCTACAGGTACATGTTGACTTGCATGCATTTAACAAATGCGACGAACTAAGACAATTGATGCACAAACTTGCTGATTTTACAATATTAAAATGTGCAGTTGTAGGCAAGTGTAAAAAAGACTCACATTTATAAATTGAATGTGTTATGGTCTTGCAATGGGAACATTTTGATTTTGGAGCTCAACTGTCAGTAGAAGCTAAAAATACTTGAAGACGATCCTTAATATTTGGCCTATATAAAGATTTACTAGCCGGTACTACTAGTACTGAAAGCACTAGCCAAAGAATTATTTTCTAATGCGTGACATCTGTCTGATAAAAAAGCCTCGTTCTCAAAAGTAGCAATTTCCAGATCTGCGAATTTAATTTCAAAAGCTTTGCGAGTAGAATTGTTTACCATTCGTATTAACCAATTAAAAAGTGTGAATTCCCAAAGATCTATGTCTTTGTACTGTAAAAGTGTGGTTAAGTTTTCATCGAAAGTGTTTAGTTAATTTCGCAATAATTGAACTGAATCATTGTTGCATTTTGGTGCGTTAAAAATTGATAGCCAATACATGGTTGCTAAAACACGTTCATTTTGATATCTGTACAAGAGAGTCTTATATGCTATAAAATAATTATAGGAAGTCAAAGGCAAATGCTTAATAGACAAATGTTCCTTAGACAAATATTGAAATTTAACCACGGGCGTTAAACTTGCATTATTGAGTATAAGTGCATTGAATAAATCTATATAGGTAGGCCACTTGCTATGCACACCTGAAAAACGAACCAATTCAATTTTATGCAGTTTTACATTATTACTAGTAGTTGGCGCTTCCAAAGCCACTGATTCTATATAATTAAAATGTGAAATTGTCACTTGTGTTTCAGTCATTTGAGTTTGTACTGGATTTCGTCAATTGTGTTTCTGTGGACTAACTTTTATGGTCATATACACTACTTTTAATTCACAAAAGAGCAGGTCCATTTTAAATATATAATTACGGAATTCAATCCAAATATCAGATGATTCATCGATTAGCGTACTATGATTAATAGACTAAAAGTCTTCATACAATTGCTTTGCACAGCTGTAAACTTGAGACGATTTTGCATATGTTCAATATTGTTTGAGAATGCTTCAAAGATTTTTAGATGCGCGACAGTCTGTCTAGCGAAAATGACATTTATCTAATGTGTAGTTCATTATTGTGTTTCAATAACAAAGCTATGAAGTTGAAACAATACTGTGGGTTGCGGGTATTTTAATGCAAAAGCTTAAATAGAAACGAATCAAAATAAAATGTGTGTGCTAAAGCGACATGCACAAAATTTACCCCTTAGCATTTATAAAATTATTATTTATACCTAAATTTCAACAGCTTTAAGTATTTTTTGTAAAGCTAACAAAATATGCTTAACGGCTTGAAACTAGCAAACTCGGTTACTACCTTCAAATTATTCGAAAAGGTTTACAAAATTTTTGCTGCCTAACTGTAAATAACACATACAAGGATCTGCAGGTAAACTAGATTTGGAAACAAGTTCTTTCACTAAATATGAATGTGGAATTTGTGTAGATGTACACATTGCTTATATTCTGCGCTTCTTAAATAATTAAGCAATGAACTGTAATTAAAACTTAGGGCTAATCCAGGTCGAAGGAACAAGAAATTGTGCGAGGGATTAATTATGAAGGTGTAAGGTGGGTTTTATTTTTATTTATTTATTTATTTAATTAGCCCAATGCTATTTACAGTATACAGAAATGAATTAAAAAAAACAATTTAATTTAAGAACTAATGAAAAGAAAATGTAAAGTGCTCACTTCTGTAAATAAGTCAGATCCTTAACTAAATACAATCGTCTTGCAAATGCACCACTACCATTACATAATTTCATATTTTCCTTTTATATGAGTCCTAACTTTCTTAGAAAATAGTTTCATGTCTTGAATATTTTTAATATCAGATGGAAGATTGTTAAATAAACAAAATCCCTTATGTATAATTGTTTTCATCGTCAAACTTCTGTTCACTCTACTCACATTAATATAATCTTTGGTTCTGATGTTATAGTTGACATATGCTGATCTATAATGTATATATTGCAAAAGATATTCCGGTGCCTGATTGTATTTAATCCTGTGGACTAGGACCATAACAGCATGTTCAACTTGTGCTTCTAGAGGCAACCAGTTCAGTTGCCGTAACATACTGTTAATTGGAGTCATAATGTTACATTTTAGTATTACACGCATTCCCTTGTTCATCAGAATTTGCAGTCTTTGTATGTCCTTTCTTTTGTACATAAAGAGCACAGTCTGGCAGTAGTTGAAATGTGGCAAAATTATTACATTATAGACAACACACCTAGCCCATAGTGTTAAATGGGTTGAGAGTCTACTTAAAAAGCCAATTTTCTTGCCCATCTTCTTACATAATTCATCAACATGCCCAGTAAACTTAAGTTCTGAGTCAATGTAAATCTCCAAGTATTTGATTGACTTTACAATCTCAATATTACTACCATTTAAAGAAATATGAATGCCACTTTCTACAAAATCGTTGTATTTTTTTGTGGAACCAATGAGCATGCCTTTTGTCTTATTCACATTCAGTTTCAATTTATTTATACATAACCATTTGTAAAACTTTTCTAGCTGATTATTAAATACTGTTATTAGATCCTGTATGTTATAACCAGTTACTGACAAAACTGTATCATCTGCAAACGTATTCACAAAACACTGGTCCACACTCAAGTTCATATCATTCATGTAAATTATAAAAAGTAACGGCCCAAGAACACTGTCCTGTGGCACTCCATATACACTAGTAGTCACTTCTGATAATCTGTCTCCGTACTTTAGTTTATGACCTCTATCATTCAAATACTACATCACTCAATAAGTCCGTAGGATGATACATAGATGGCGTTGCTATGTAATAATCCATATGATTTGTAGGAAGTACTAACCTTAAAAAGATATCTGTCAAAATTTCATGACAATCCGACGATTAGTTTACAAGTTACAGAGGTTCTAGTGACGATACTTTTGAGTTTTTCAAAAAAATGAATTCCAAGCAATTTCGCGTGTTGATTTATCATTGCTTTTTGATGGGTAAAAATACCATCGCAGCCAAAGCATGGCTTGATAAGTGTTATCCGGGCTCTGCTCCATCGAGGCAAACGGTGGAGAAGTGGTTTGCTGATTTTAAACGTGGTCGTACAGACACTGACGATGCTGAACGCTTTGGAAGGCCAATTGAGGTGGTTACACCGGAAAACATCAAAAAAGTCCACCGAATCGTTTTGGAAAACAGAAAAGTGAAATTGCGTGAGATAGCTGACACCTTGAAGATATCAGAAGGCAGTGTGCACACTATTTTGCATGAACATTTGTCCATGAGAAAGCTGTTCTCAAAGTGGGTGCCGCGTTTGCTCACAGTGGACCAAAACAACAACGTGTCGATGATTCTGAGAGCTGTTTGGAGCTGTTCAACCGGAATAAAAGGACTTTTTGCGTCGGTATGTGACAATGGATGAAACATGGATCCACCACCACACTCCAGAGTCTAATCGGCAGTCAGCTGAGTGGACTGCAGCCGGAGAACCACGTCCAAAGCGACCAAAATCGCAAAAGTCGGCTGGTAAGGTTTTGGCGTCTGTATTTTGGGATGCGCACGGAATTTTGTACATCGACTATCTTGAGAAAGGAAGAAGAATCAACAGCGAATACTACATGGCATTATTAGTGCGTTTGAAGGAAGAAATTGCCAAAAAACGGCCACACATGAAGAAGAAAAAAATTCTCTTTCACCAAGACAATGCACCGTGTCACAAGTCGATCGCAACGATGGGCAAATTGCACCAATTGGGCTTCGAATTGCTTCCGCACCCACCGTATTCTCCAGATTTGGCCCCCAGCGACTACTACCTGTTCGCAGACCTGAAAAAAATGCTCGCCGGAAAAAAATTTGGCTCGGATGAAGAGGTGATCGCTGAAACTGAAGCTTATTTTGAGGCCAAAGACGAATTGTTTTACAAAAAAGGTATCGAAATGCTAGAACGGCGTTGGACTGATTGTATCACTCTTGAAGGAATGTATGTTGATGAATAAAATCGAATTTTGCCAAAAATGTGTTTTTCTTAGTTATCCTACGGACTTATTGAGTGATGTGTTAGCTAACAAACCATTTTAAAGCAATTCCTGTTATACCATAATACTCCAATTTTCGTATCATAATGTCTCTGTCTATAGTTTCAAAGGCACGTTGCAGATCTACAAATACACTCAAGATTGTCATATTATTATCCATGTCCTTTTTCCATTTAATAATGGCACATTGTACAGCCATTTCACATGAATGACCTTTACGAAAACCAGATTGGTACACATGCAGTAATTTATTAGTTTCACAGTATTCAAGTAGTTGTTTATGCACAATAATCTCTATTATTTTTTCAACAACTGGCAAAATATTAATTGGTCGAAAGCTTTCAGGTGTAGATGCCTTAAACACTTTTGGAATAGGAATAATAATACTTACTTTCAGTTCAGTTGGTATTTGACCTAGTCTTAATGACATATTGACTAAATTTAAAAGTGGACAACCGATAATGTCAAATAAGTTTTTAATAACTTTTACATTTACTAAATTAGGAAACGCCTTATGTTTAAGGTTCTTGACAATTTTAGTTAACTCACTTAGGGTGATAGCTTGAAACTGTTTGAAACATCCGATTGAACCCTGTACCCCATACTGCACCCAGTTACTATTCACTACTTCTATAGACTCAACAATATTCTTAATACTATCACAATAAAATTGATTAAATTTGGTTTCAATTATCCCTTCCTGCTTATCAAAGTGAATATCATAGTTTAGTTCCTTCTTTGTGCCAGATATTATTGTTTTTAATGTTCTCCACATTTTCTTACTATCATGTTTACATAAATCAATGTTCCGTTCTAAAAACGATCGTTTCTTTCTTCTTATTAAATTTGCCACTATATTTCGCTGTATTTTATACCTATCCCAATTGACATTTGTGCGATTCCAAGTGAATCTTATATAGGAAATATCTCTTGCTTTTTGTGCCTTTCTTATTTCACAGTCAAACCACTCATTTTTCTTATTTAAGAATAATTTCTCATGCTGTGGCGCTGCTTGATCAATCACACTAGTAATGTTGTTATCGAAATTGTGATAAATAATATTTATATCAGCAGATTCATACAGCCAATCTTTAGTAACCAATTTTTGTTTAATCTTATTCATATTAACATCTGACCAATCTCTTACAGAGTGTTTTTGTCTTATTTACGTTTCCTGTAGTACTAGCAATAAGTGTTCCAATGATATCATGATCAGTAATTTTAGGCCATTTATGATTAGTAACTGGTTTTATTTCAAAGCAGTTTGTTACAATTAAATCAATTAAAGTTTGTGACTGTTTTACTATTCTGGTAGGTTGCGAAATTATCAGTGTGTAACCAGCTGTATTTATGATATTTTTTAACTTTCTGGTATCACTATCCTGATTATTATTATAGTTAATATTAAAGTCCCCTAATATAATCACCTCATTCACCAAGTAGTTATCAGAATTCAATAATGACTCAAAATAGTCCAAAAAATTTCCAAATGAACTACTGGGAGATTTATATACACACCCAAGTACAAGATTTTTACCATGTATTTGCATCTGAATGGAAGTAAACCAAAAGTCATAGTCAATATTAACACTATCCTTTACTTTAAAACTATAAAATTTGCTCACATAAATGATTACTCCTCCTGTATGCCTGTTATTAGAAGTACAACAAACTATTTCATATCCAGGAATTGCTATCTCATGTAATTCAATGCATTCTGCATTCTGTAATATGTGTTTCAGATAAACATATAGCAGTAGGTGCAATATCCTGAATAGCCTGGGATATCTCCAAAAAGTTTGTTGTTAAACCCTGGATATTCAAGTGCAAAATTAAACCTTGGTTTTCAATTGATAATTTCTTCTGTTCAGTCTCTAGTTGCTATATATAATTTACTTTTTTAACCTTGACATTTCTTCTTCTCTTAAAACACGCACAATCTAACGACCACGTCGTATGATTAATGTCAATATCAACTCCATATCTTTGTTTGGCCTCCATACAGTTAATACATTGAGCTATTGTACTACTACACATAGACTGCTTATGTTCACCTGTACATTTTGGACATACTATTTTATTTCTACAATGCTGTGCCATATGACCATATCTAAAGCAATTAAAACACCTAATTACTGTAACCAACTCGGCAACTTTACATCTAGACCATCCTATTCTTAAAACCTCTTCTTTCATTATGTACTTGAAAGTATTTGGGTCAAATGATATTATTAGGTTAAATCTATCTTTAACTTGCTTGGTTTTATGCACTAATTCCATATCAAATGTTGGTTCGACATCATTCAATCTATTATGGTGAATAATTCTCTGAACAAGGTCTTCACTATCATTTTCAGCCAAAACACCTAGGACCTTAATTTTTGAATTTCTTTTAGGCAGTACCTTCACACAATAATTATTACCCATTTTCTGTTCAATATCATTTTTACTATTTCCAACGATTTATGATCATCACATCTAATCAAAATACCTTTTTTCGTAGAGTGTCCCATTGTAACATGCACATCCAATGATACTGGGTCAATAGCTTTTTTTACTTCTTTGCGAACTATATCAACATTTTTGTCGCCTGCTTTGGATTCCACTATCAATACTGGTGTATTTTTAAGTACATCAGAGTACTGTTTTGAAGAAGTACTAACTTTCATAGCCTTTACATCTTCTACTAATTCATGTACTGCCGTTTTTAACGCTAACATTTCTTTTAATTCAGACTGCAGAACTTCCATTCTTTTAGATAAAATTTATTTTTCACACTACACTGCTTTATTTATTGCCATCTCAATTATACTGTTCTCGCTTTTATCAGCACCCAAAAAGTTTAAACATTTATTACAAAAAAATTTTAAAGCTCGTTCCTTTTTCAGTTGCAGTACTCTTGATTCAGAGGATGTAAATTTTTTACTTGAACATTTCTCACATATTAACCTTTGACAACCACACAGACAAAGCATTTCTCACCAGTACATTTAACATCAATCTCTTTAAACCATTCCAATCAATGCAGAAATCCTTGATCCTGGCCTGTCTAATAGTAAGAATTATTATTTTAAATACAAACAGCTGATATATTCCCAGCTGTTGTAAAGTTAGTGATAATAATTTATTGCTATAACAATTTACTATTACTTTAGTTAATAAATTTCCTTGCTTTTGCAATAAATGACTCATTAAAATATATCCAGAATAAACACCACCTCTTGTTACTATAGTTCTCCAATTTTCAAAATTTTTGTTTATGTATTTCCGCTGCAAAACACCATTTATTCACTGAGCATCACAAAACAAAACACTTTACTTTATGGTAATCACCACAATGTTGATATAAGTGGATATTTGATGAGATGCAAAAGCAATGTTTTATAGGAAAGGACCACCCAATATGACTTAGGATGCGAAGGATGTAACAATAGTGTATGCCACAATGTACTTACCGAGAGCGTGTTTGTTCTATGACGACCATACACTGTGACCGAACGAGAACTTGCGGGTTTTCAAAAAGGTGCACCTGTCTTCACTTTGCAATGACCGAACGAGAAGTCTAAATGTTTTGTGTAGAATGGTGTGCATAAACGAGTTACCATCTCGCTCCCTCTCTAATACCCTATTGTTTGAGGAAACAGGTAAAGGTATAAGGGTTTAGGGACGAAACAAATTTAATGGTTTAAACTTAAATCAATGCTTTCAATTAACATAAATTCTTTTAAAAATTAAAATATTTATACACTTGGATTTACACAAAATTGGCATTAAATTGTAACTGAAATCTTTTAATACCATTTTCACGTGCGAGTTTTCCATTATTTATTATTTAAATGCATTTGAATGTAATAAATACCTTTAATTTGATCTAAAACATGATTAAACCATGTAATAATTTTAGGTGAATATTTTTCACAAAAATATGCCCTCGTTCAAATGAGAGGTACATCATCGGTCTTGTGTATGTTGTCATGCACGTTAAACATTTCCAGGTAAAAAAACTAGCTTCTTGACCAATGTAGTATCTTCGGATGGAGCATTGAAAAAATCAAATGTAGTGGAGGTCACGCCTAGTACAACTTATACAATCTAAATTAATAAACGATAAATTGAAACATGTCAAATCTTGCAATAACAATTGTAACTGAATGAATGATGAAAAACTAACAAATGAATGGCTAGATGAATCTGTGGCTGGTAAATATTGGCATATACACCAAACATAACCCTTTTCAACCTGCAGTTAACAGTCGTTTATGGTGTCCATTACGCTTTAAATTGATGCTCCTTAATTTCCATTATTGTCCTTCCAAAAATTACACCACTGAACACCTAAGTAAAGTGAGTTGCAATTGGTATGTAAGTCAATTGTTTCTTTTTATACATAATTTTTCATGGCAGTTCATTGTATCTCAGGCGAACATTATTAGTAATTTATGAGTGTGAATATTGGTATGGTGATAGTAGGCGGGTCTGTGGCATAGTTGGTATGCATGTGACTACTACGCCCAAGGTCGCAGGTTCGAATCCCGACACGGTCCACTTGAAAAATGTTAGGCGAGCATTTTTCACAAAAATACGCCTTCGTTAGGATGAGATGTAAAATGGAGGTCCCGTGTGTGAGTGTTGTCATGCACGTTAAAAATTCCTACCTTGTTTGGAACAGCAAGGGTTCAGCAAAATTCAAAATTTTTCAGGTTAAAAAAACTCGCTTCCTGACCAATGTAGTACCTTTGCTTGGATCATTGGAAAATCACATGTAAGGTATGGTGATAGTCTTGTACAAAATGAATTTTCAAGCAGTGATAAATTCCTGATTTTAGAAATTCAGCTGCAAACTAAAAAAATATTTATTTGATCATTGAAGTATCTGATTGGCGAGCTTGTGCTATGTTTTTGAGATTAATATCTGTACTTCTATTTGCTATTAATTATAACAATTTTGTTTTATTTAGAGACCTGTTATGTATGGCGTTGCAGTCTGTGGCTGGACAATCGGTATATACATTTTGCAAATGCTATGGGAAAATATAAGAGTAATATTATTGAATTACCAAAATTATGTATTATGGTATGCATTTACTACTGGATTGATTAGTTTTATTAGTAAGTTTCTTTACAAAAATTATAAAATATGACAGCATTTTATTTTAGTATGTTATCGCTGGGGACCGGTTACCAATGTTCGTACAAAGAATCTTATAAGGTGGAGTTTACAGATATTCGGATTAATATCTGTGTTTCAAAGCAGTCAGTTCCAAGAAGCAGCAATGGGACAAATTGTTATTATTATTTTAGTTTATAACTTCCCGCAAAAATGGTTAGCAAAATCTAAAACATACTGGTAAGGTACATATGTTTTTATCTGTTATTATCAGTAACAGTTGTATGTAAAGTAAAAACTCACATTTACTTTTAAAATGACATTTTCTTAATTCATATCACTATAAATATCTTATGGCGGGAAATTTGTTATGGAAATGTCACATTTAGAAGGGACCACAGCTAACTGCAGCCAAGGATTAGGAGTGTGGGAACAAAGGAAAACCCAGGAATAAACTTGCCTAACTATAATAAAGGAATTTATTACCGTACATATAACTGTTTACAAGGAATGACTAAGCACTAATCCGTCCAATGAAATTTAGAAATACTCAAAATAAGGAAACAATGGTTGTAGTAAAGCAATAATTTTCTCTTTATTTATTTATTGAGAAATTCTTACTTTTTAAGTGCTCAGTGTTACTTTTAGCAATAGCAATCAAAGTATCCCACCGTGTACACTACTACGAATCACTACCCGGGTACCACGGATACAGGCAGGAAAATAAACTTAAGCATTATTACTTTTTTATTTATTTATTTATTTACCTTATTCCACAGTTCGAAACCCAAATGAATAGTAATATACATGCTATAACTACATAAAAAGTGCAATTTAAAACTAATCTAATATTAATTGTCGCAGTGAAGTTAAGGTACACTTACATGTGATTTTCCAATACTCCACCCGAAGGTACTTCATTGCGAAGTTAAGGTGCATTATAATTTGAATAAGGGGCCACCATACTTGCAGCCACGTCCCTAATGCTCCCCCCGAAGGTGCTACATTGGGTGAAATTAAGGTGCAACTGTAAATATTAATCCTAGTATGTAGTTCATTATAGGAATTACACAGACGATAAAGAGGAGAAAATTTAAGCCTGTTTGTTCGGGGCGTCGGAAGGTAAAAAATAACATGGAAAACGAGGCGGTTTCAAAGACGTATTACATTGCAACAAATTTTTAATAGTTGAACATTGAATGCGATTGGTTACTAAGTTGTGCAAAAAGGTCAGCAAAAGGTAACGACGACGTGTAATCAGCTTATGATAGTTGTGTTTTTCTAAGAGAATACTTGTTACGTGCCGAAATCGGCACTAGACATTCTCAATTAAGTTTTAATTTGTAAGAATTTTTCGCCATAAATTTAAAAGTACGTGTGCGTATTTCCGTCACTTCAGAGAGTGCGTTGTGCGAGATTTGTGCCGACGCGGTGGGCCAGGAAGGCAAGTGGTGGATTTCCGGATACGTGCGTGGAACTAGCCTCCGAGACGTGAACAAGGGTAGTTGTCTTGTATCTTATCAGGTCTTTCTTTGTTATGTAGGTCCCTTTTTCCCTTATCTTTGACTATCGTCTCTTATACCAGTTTCCTGTCGTTCCCTACATATAGGAAGAAGACAATTAAATTTGGATTTGACCAGGGCCGACCAATCACCCACGCCCGAAAAAGATTAGCGAAGCCGCCGCCGACATCATGGAGTAATTCTGCAAGAAGCCCTACATGTTCACGTGAGTACTCCGTTGGGGTTTTCTTTAAAATTTGTATAACTTTTAACTGTGTTGCAATAATTCGCATATTGTGTGATGTCATCTATAATTTGCGTCAATTTTTACATTATCTGACATTGCTACCAACTGACGTAGTGGCTCGCGTACCCATGCAGAGGGGGCTTAATATAGTATGTGAGAATCCAATAGATGGGTACACTCCCTCGAACTTAAAAGTTTGGTACTTTAAGAACCTGTGCTGAACAGCTTCTAAGCAGTGTATATACACTTCATAATGTGGCTCCCAGGTTATAACTGCATACTCCAGGATAGTTCTGATGTACCAGTTGTAAAGCAGTGTTAGAGTATCCTTGTTGGTGAAATCGCGGCAGTTTCGAATGACAAAGCCAAGCATCTTGTAGGCCCTCGCAGTAGTCTGGGTTATGTGTTCAACAAAAGACAATGTAGGGTCGAATAGAACCCCCAAATCTCTAACCCGAGGCGGTCTGGAGAGTGTGTCAGCCCCTACTTTATAATCATATCTGACTTCAGAATGAGCCAAGGTAAAAGACATAATAAAGCATTTACTGGCATTTAAGCTAAGTTTGTAAGGTAAGTTTGTTATCTTTTTTTTTTTTAATTTTTTTAATGTTCAGGAACAAATGAAATATAATAGTATGCTTTTTATATATAAAATTATAAATGGTTTGCTGCCTTCGTACTTGGTTAGCAACTTAATTAAAGTGTCAGATATACATAACTACAGCACAAGACAAGCAGACAATTACTATATATACAAGAAGAATAAAACGATAACCACAAAAAATGTATTTCATTATGGCATTAAGATATATAATACATTACCAAAATCAGTTACAAATCAGCCTTCTCAAAGAAAATTCAAGAATAATTTTAAAAAATATATTTTAAGTTGTAGAAATGAAAACTAATTATATTATTAACTGTATTTTAATAATTTGCTTTATAGTATAATATTTTGTTTTATACTTTATTAACCTATATTGAGTTATGCAATAAATCTACTTACTTACTATCATGGCACCACATTATAAGCTTATTCAGATTTTCTTGTAACATTAGGCAATCATCAACATTTGCTATTCTTGCATATAACTTATGATCATCAGCATAAAGGAGGCAGTGTATATTAGGATCCAGTATAGATAGGATGTCAATGATATACATCTCAAATA
Source organism: Platerodrilus igneus (assembly GCA_036346225.1). Lineage (NCBI taxonomy): Eukaryota > Metazoa > Arthropoda > Insecta > Coleoptera > Lycidae > Platerodrilus > Platerodrilus igneus. The sequence goes on from JARFIW010000791.1 coordinate 15,349,154, forward strand.
AAATCGGGCCCAGGACAGAACCTTGTGACACTCCAGATGTAACAGTGATCAGGTTAGACTTTGTACCATGAATTGTTGACGTTCAGCGCAATAAGATGCCAGTAGAGTGCAAATCTCCTTGGAGAGGCCACAGTCTGATAATTTACTTATTAGTAGATTATCTATTCGATCAAATACCTTCATCATGTCTGTGTATAACACATCACACTGTAGTCAATTATCTAACGACTGGGCAATGAATTGCGTGATGCAAAGCAGGTTAGTAATTGTTGAGCGTCCACTAATAAATCCTTGTTGATTCTCAGCCATTATGCTTAAGAGGCATTCCATAATTTTGTTTTAAATAACAATTTCAAATACTTTGCTAAAGTTATTTATTATGCTTATAGGCCTATAATTGCCGATTCTAGATCTTTCTCCAGACTTAAAGACAGGGTAGACTTTTGAAACTTTCCATTTTTTTGGGATAAAAACCAGTGTACAGACATGGATTAAAAATTCTTGTCAACAGTTTGACGAGGATGTAACGGCAGTCTCTTACCAAGAAAGAAGGAATTTGATCAGGACTGGCTGTTTGTTTACCTGTGAGGCTTTTCAATGCCTTCAGGACTTCATCTTCAGAGAAAGAATCAGTAGGTATATTATTTTGCTCCTTCGTCGAACTGGTATTTAGGTGACTACAATGAATATCAATATCAGATAGAGTATATGATCTAGTAAAATGATCTGCAAAGGCATTTGCAATAATTTTATTGTCACTGTTACTGTGTATGACAAGTGAATGTGGCATAGCACTGACAGATTTCTTTGAGGATAGAATTTCCAAAAGTCGCTTGAATCTAAAGCTATATTACTTTCCACATGTTGTAGATAAGTGATTTCTGCAATTTTTATGTCTTTTTTTATTGTGGAACGAAGTGGCTTAAACTGAAGTAGAGCAGATTCATCTGAAGAGTTTTGTTTGTATTTCTTCCACTGCTTATTCTTCAGCTGGATGTTACGAATAATAGAGTAATTAAACCAGGGAGGATATCTAGGTTTTTTTTGTACAGGTTCTAGATATGATGGCATCAAATATCCCACTTAATTTGTCATATATATAGTCAAATGCAAGGTTGGGGTCTTCACAGAAAAACAGTTCCCCTTAATCTAGGTGGCACAGAAGCTCATACAGCACGCGAAAATTGCCTTTCTTAAAGTTCCAGCAGTGAGGATTCAAATTTGATATACAGTTCTGCACTGATCTCCTTCTATGTGTGAGGGTCATATGTACACTCAGAGCTGGGTGATGAAGGTCTTCACTTATTATAGGGTCATTCAACACTTCTACAGTACATACAGTACATTACGATTAAAGTTTTCATCAAATCGGTGTAACTATCGGTTGAGGATGGGTAGAATTCTTCGTAAATGCAATTCCATAGAAGCGCATTCTGTATTAATTTAAAAATAGTTACTAACAAGACGAACTGTAAGATAATGCCTACAAAATAATCCACACGAAATCAACATTACACATGTACAACATAGGCCTAAAAATAATCAACATAACTGTCATAAACAAGTCCTTTAATTCACTACTTTTAGTATACATATATTTGGGTCACTGTTATCGACAAACAAAGCATTATCAGGAGGTTGTACATAAGACATTAACAATAGATCTGGTAAATGTATGTGCACTTACAAGTATTTTTATAAAAGGTTAGAATCAGTGTGTTATTATTGTTGCTTTAATTTATAATGGAATCTTTGCAGAACGTCGTGTATTTTGTACATATTACAAGTGGTATGGGAACGTAGAACCTACGTGTCATACATATATATATATATATATATATATATATATATATATATATATATGTGTGTGATAAAGGGCTGTTTAGGGGTGTATTGAGTCGTAAGGGTCGCGTAGTAACTGTAAATAGCAATAGGAATCAGAAAACTGCATTTATTTAGCAGGAAAGTAAATAATTTGCACATTATGTAAGTAGCAAACATTTAACATCCTGTATATGGACTGCAATTAACTTTAATCAATACCAGTAAGCATATCTTTCAATAATAGAACACATATTCAACAGAGAAATAATTATACATGCAATTATTTCTACTTCAAGAAGCATTCAACAAGTTTATAAAATATAGATACGCACGAGATAAGATAAAACTTGGTAAATCTTCATGCAATTACGCTTGTAATAAAGAAGGAATAATAAAGCGCTTTGATAAGAAACGCACTTTCAAAGATAAGTTTTAAATAGAGACATAAACGAAAACATCACTCATGTTACATCAGTTATTTTGTTCAATTCTCCAAAAGCTTTATCTACATAAACAACAGGCATAAGCTAAATGAAAGTCCAACAATAATAACAAAACAGGCGGTCAAAGATCGTAAAACTATAGCAAATACCAGCATGATACGGAACTTCAGAATGGTTTCGTCAGAAATTTGTAAGGAGTCAACAAAAATAGTTAATACGTTGAAATTTACGTAACGAGCATAAAAAGGGTCTTGAACGTTTCAGATTTTTTTAGTAGAGGTATCGTTTTTTGTGACTTTAAATTAAATTAAAGGGATATAATTTTTGGGATAAATGATACAAATAATATTAATTAATTGAAGGGTGTATTTAAGGGATTACAAAAATTGTGAAGTGTAGATATTATTTCCTTTCATTATGCGAATATTGATTGACTTCGTTTTATCAATTCAAACAGGTAAGCATTAAAGGGGTAAATTAATTTGATCATCGTAACGTTGTGCACTCTGTGTAAATTAAACTGGGCTAGTCGTGGCATAATTAAATTAGAAGATTATAGAAAAACACAGAGCGGTGGCGTTCAGCAGGAAACCGACGTTTATTTAATCGGCTGCTTAAGCATGGGGGAGTGCTTCAGCAATTAATCCGACGCAACAACGTGGGACCAGAATATCATAGCAATATATAACGCTAATATCTAGAGTAACGGATTGTAAAATTATTACATTCAATTACACCTTGCCGAACGGTTTTGTTTATTTTAGGGATCCGTATAAATCCTCCCGCACTGTTGTTTCAATATTCCGTAACTACCCGTCATAAGAAATGCCTCTAAAATGCTAGAAATAAATGCTTATTAAACATCCTGCATGTTTTTAAATTTTACAACAATTATCTTGTGAGTATAAACATTGCTCTTGTAATAGAACACCAGTTTATTTATCAAAAACGTGGCTCTCAGACATATTATTCTAGCAAATATATTGGATTATGTACAATTGGCGATTTCTAAAGCATGCATTGGTTCTATTTTTAAACAGCAATACGTGTTTGAATAATATAAAATTCCTTCAAAAGAGCAATTGAGGTCAAATTTGCCGGTTTTGTTATCTAACAACGACCTTTGAAAGTGTTTTGACAACACATGTTAATAAAATATGGAGATTACTTATCTTTTCGTGGTTCGAAATTTCATTCAATTTCAATCCTGCTCTCGGTGGTGCAATACACACCCTCTATAAGGTTAACACCGTTCTTGTTTTCAGGAGCAATGCAACCATTTTTCGGTTTCACGAACAAAGAGATTGCTGGATGCATTGCTCTTCGGTATAGTCTGATTTGTCATTAGTCACAGGCCCTTTTGGTCTTTACTGTAACCACTAAAAAACTTATTATTGTCGTCCAAAATGATTCCACCAGAGGAATTTTGGTCGGGTCAGACACGATAAATGTAACAAAAATGATGGCAACGTGTAATGTTGAAAGAAAATTGCTGTGAAGATTTTGTCTGCTCCTATTCGTATATCTGATATTGTCTTAGTCAACTGCTGTTGGAAAAGAAGCAAATCCTAACGCTGCTGAAAGTCCAGGTTTTTTTCCTTTTTGTTGTTGATTGTGCTAATTAAGTTTATCTGCTACCGCTTATGGTTTTTTTTTTGTTTCGTATGCGACCTGTTTCAGACTTTCTACTTCTACACATGCTGACGACCAGAGTGCATTCCGACGGTCATCTGCTGGTGATCATGAAATTCAAGTACGTAATTTATTTTCCAGTTACTCATAAACGGTTGTAATTCTTTTTTTTATTGTGCGTAGTACTGTAAAGAAATCCTTTGCTATAATTTGTCCTATATGAATTAATGTTTTCGTCGTGGGCTGATTTTGAATTTCGTTATTTTATTTGTGTATACCACCTGTTTCTCTTGTACAAATGATTTCTTGTGAATAAAATTTATACCTGATGTCGCTTGCTTTTTCTTAGGTAAGAAAATTTGGTACACCGTGACTCACCCCACTCTCCGCTTTTGCAGCTAGCCCGATTTATCTAGATTTTTTTACTGATTTTTTTTAAATATACGTTTCCCCTCTTTTCAACGTAACAAAATGATATCGCAATTAGATAGAAATCCCAATGAATTCAGACTAGTTTCCTACAGCAAGACCAAGTATGTTATTCATAAGACTGCCTATACTTTTGTAAAAGAGACGAACTACAATAGAAATGATATTTAGTAACTTGTAGCAAGGCTTACTTACCAAACACATGCGACAGAAAATACCTCAAGAAAAAGATAGAGTATTTGTTCATCTAAATGATAGGACATTAATAATGATATTACAATTGTCAGAATGGCACAAACCAAGAGTTCTTGCAATTTGCAAAAACTAGTTGCAATTGTCAACTATTTTGATAAACACTGTTCAAATGCCAATCTCAAACAGCTATGTAGATAAAATGTAACAAGTATTCACATTTTTAAAAATGACAAGTGCCGTACTTGACATTAATTTTTTTTTATGCCAGCTTAATTTTTTTGAGACATTTCAACATTATGATACATGGCAAAATTTGATATGAAACCCAATATGCATTCGTTGACAATGTTCAAAAAATTAATTAAATCATTAACAATTCAACTAATTAATACGTGTTATACATTCAAACATTATAGATGCTGAATCGGTTCTAATTAATTTAAATACCGGTGTAGATCAGACAAACCAACCCGAATTGAAAAAGCTATTTAATGTTCAACCCTATACAGTATCTGCTTTAAAATATCGGGCTTCCATATAATAATTTGGTATGCTTCATTTCATACATTTAAATATTGGAAATCTTTTGAACTAAATTTACGCAACTCAGTTTATTCATACTGTGAATACTTGCTGCATTTTATCTACATAGCTGTTTGAGATTGACGTTTGAACAGTGTTTATCAAGATAGTTGTCGATTGCAACTAGTTTTTGTAAATTGCGAGAACTCTTGGTTTGTGCCATCCTGACAATTGTATTATCATTATTAATGTCCTACCATTTAGATGAACAAATACTCTATTCTTGTGCTTGAGGTATTTTCTGTCACAGGTGTTTGGTAAGTAAGCCTTGCTATAAGTTACTAGATATCATTTCTATTGTAGTTCGTCTCTTTTACATAAGTATAGGCAGTCTTATAAACAACATACTTTAAAAATAGGTGAAGTTTCTCTAATGGACATCAATTGACACCTTTAATACATTACAAGTTCTATCAACAAATTACAATTCCAATCAAGGTTTGTGTTGTGTTATGGTACATCTGTTAAACTGTGTATTCTGTGTTCCATCTAGTACTTTGTGTTAGGTTGTTTGATAACTGGAGTGATGGACACAGCAGGGGGGACATTCCGCAACTCATGTACTTGTTAGGATAGAAGATGAATATTAATTAATTGAAAGAATGTTAATTTATTTTTGAATTATCTTGATGTAATAAAAGTGTGCCAATTATTAAATGATTTATTTATTACTACGTGACAAATACACAACATTGGCGACGAGGAAATCAAATGTAGGGTTATAATTCCACGTGTCTTAAACCTTCGTGAAGATTAGAAATCCATATATTTTTAAAATTACCTTACTACAATGTCAAATACGAATACTACTACATCAACGACTTCAGCATCTTCAACGATCGTATCGATCAGTTCTTCATTGCAATTAATATCAATTCTATAGACGGCAGAAAAGCAGACATTTTAATAATACACCTCAAGGTCGATGCATGTATAGTGTTAGTGAACTTATGTTTACCAGATCATCCTAAGACTAAGTCATTTGAACAATTAATGCAATTATTAATGCAACAATTCTTACCACGTAAGTCACTTTTCGCGGAATGATATAAATTCCATTTAGCTAGACAAGAAATCGGTGAATCAATTACAAATTTCAGTACTAAATTGTTAAGTCTAGCTACTGATTGTAAATTTATTACTCAGCTAAATGAAAATCTGCATGATAAGTTTATAGGTGGTTTACATCAAAGCCCCACTCTAGATAAATTGCTAAGACAAGGCAAAAATCTGTCATTTAAAGAAGCTGTGAATATAGCTGCTGATATAGAGGCAGTCAGAATGCATTCGTCCACATTTATTACTAATATTAATGCCTTACAGTCCACTAGACTGCCAAATATTACAACCACACAAACGAAAATTCGGTCGCAGAGCCCACAAATATTAGGAGCATCTCACAGCAGTAATACCTTGGCTGCAATGACAGGTTAGGTTACTGTTAGAAATAGATATTATTATTAAAAAACACTTATTAGATATTATTATTAAAATACACAAAACACAAATCACTTAACACGCATATCAGAACAGTCTGCAATAGTTTTAGCAACAACTTGTTGTGATATGCGTGTTAAGTGATTTGTGTTTTTTAATAATAATATCTATTTCTAACAGTAACCTAACCTATCATTGAAGCCACGGCATTACTGCCATGAGATGCTCATCAAATATTGACCGAGATTCAACTTTTAACTTCAGAAAGGAATCCGCTACATTTAGGTCAGTACCTGGTACTTTAAAACAAATTAATGTTAAATCAAACACTCCAAAATCACGGCTACATTGTTTTGCTTGTGGGGGCGAAAATAGCCACAACTGTAAAAATTGTAAATACAAAGCTACAGTTGCTCTTTTTCAAGAAAATGGGTCATATAAAAGCTGCATGTAAGGCCTATCACAACAATAAATACAAGCATAACTATATGGAAACCGATAATTTTGAAAGCAACCCACAAGAAGCTTGTTCTAGGGACGACAATTTCGACTTTACCTATCTACAAGACCAAGAAAATCCGGTTCATATGTTTACTGAAAGCAGCTGCACCACTACAGGTTTTAAAATGCCACCACTAGTTATTCGACTACTGGTCAATAACGTGCCATTAGATTGGAGATCGATAGTGGAGCTGGTGAATTGGTGATATCATTCGATAAGTTTGCAACATTATTTCCTACGCTATTAGGTAACTTAGTATCTACACTTGTATCATTTTCGCCTTATTGTGGTGATACATTCACACCTAAAGGTAGAATATCTGTTGAGGTTAAATTTAAAAATGCAATAAGGAAATTAGATTTGTATGTTATAGATTTGTCTAAAAATAGTTATAAGAAGCCCGCAACTGCTAGTAGGGATTGGATTTGGGCTCTTGAAATACTTCCAAAAAATTTCATGAAGTCACATTTCATAAATTGTCACCTCACCATAGCTTAGATCTACAGGCAGACACGTCAGATTTTTGCTACAAAACATTTAAAATATTTACTAACAAAACTCTGAAAGGTGTTTACTGATATTATAGGTAATTTTAATGGAGAACCTTTATCTATAAGATTAACTAAGAACTGCGAACCCAAATTTTGCAAATTCTATATGCTGCTTTTCGCTCTTAAAGAAAAAACTGAAACTGAACTAAACCAATTGGTTAAAGAAAAAAATCTTACTCCAGTTACAACTAGCTCATGGGACATACATCCCTATTGTCCCAGTACTAACTCGGTCAGAATATGCAATAATTTTAAAATTTTAAATCCCTATATCGACAATGATCATTATCCACTTCCTAGGATCGAGCAGTTATTTGCAAAGTTAAACGGATGTACTACAAGCTTTACTACCTGTACTTGCACGCTTAGGTCTTCCGAAAGTCATAGTTAGTGATAACGAGCCCCCTTTCGATTCTACCGAATTCAAGAATTTCTTGCTACGTTTAGGAATATCTGCGATTTTAACGCCACTGTACCATGCTCAAAGTAATGGTTTATCAGAAAACTGTGAAATATTTCAAGCATAAACTTGAAATTTCCAGTATCGAAAACAATTCTAACTTAGATTTCACCATTTACAAAATTCTGTTTCAATACAGAAATGCTGCGCATTGTGTCACTAATAAAGCACTAGCATCGTTAATGTTTGGTTGATCATTAAGATCTAAATTAGACTTACTATGCCCAAATTTCGAAACAAAAAACAAAACTATAACTAAAAATATAAGAGAGCTGATCGTTAACGATCTAGTGTTAGCGCGAAATTACAGATCTGGGGGAAAATGGCTAAGGTCTAAAGTCATTGAAAAACTTAGTTCATTAACCTACTTGGTTACCCCCGAAGGCTATGATCTAGTAGTTTGGAAGAGACACATTGATCAGTCGATCAAGTCTAACGCTAGTGATTCTGATTTTCATGTCGTTTCTAACCAAGATTCGGATAAACATTCAAACTCACCTATTCCCTTAGAAACTACCCAATCTTCGGAAGCAAACATAATCCCCAACAGTCCCGGCACTCTATCTGATCCTATAGTTTTACCCCATTCTGAGCGAACCGTATCAAGTGAAAACAGCTCACCAGAAACAGAGATTAACATATCACCTGATCCAACAGGAGTCACTACTAGTGGTCCCAGTTCTGAAACTTTTAATTCGCCCGAATATACATCTGCAGATACAGCTAGACGTAGGTATCCTATACGTATTCGACAACCACCAAAGCGGTTGGATTTATAATATATTTTTTACAATTGTTATTCATTCTTAATGTGTAATCTTAGCTGTAAGATTAGGGCACTTTAAGGGGGAAGGTGTTGTGTTGTGATACATCTATTAAGCTGTGTATTCTATGTTCCATCTAGTAACTTTGTGTTTGGTTATTTGATATCTGGAGAATGGACACAGGGGGGGGCAGTCATTCGGAAGCTTATGTTCTTGTTAGGCTAGAAGACAAATATTAATTAATTGAAAGAATGTTAATTTATTTTTGAATTATCAGGATGTAATAAAAGTGTGCCAATTATTGAATGATTTATTTATTACTACATGACAAATACACAACAATTTGGACAGAAGCTCACATGAATTTCTAGTTATTCGCTAATGTATACGAAATCTCAAATATTGGTCTGTCAAACTATAATCCTTGAACAAGATACTCTGCAATACGAAATTCACTTGCGTCGGGTAATTATAATATAAATGATTAATTACTCCTCAAGTAAAGCAGCTAGTGAATTTAACAATAATCTCAAACACTTATGAAAGTTCTTGCGAGTATTATAATTTTAAATTAGTGTCATATTACAGTGGTTAGAAAACCATTAAATAACTAATCCAGTCACATTTGTGCACTTTGGGATATGCGCTCGTTGTAGTTATTCAGTAAAAAGGGTTGCCACAAGTATTAGTGCCTCATTAGTTAACCAAAGTCTGTACAAGTAGTCAAGTAATTTGTACAGAACTATTCCGGTAGTACGTAATAAGATTTTTGCATAGCAATCCCTTTGCTCAAGCTGGTGTTTCCATATGATTTGTTTAATACATCAAAAGTATTGTTACTAGACTTAGTTATGTAATTGTGTACCCTATATTTGTTTGTAAATAGACATACCTTTATTTTATGTGCTTGTTGTTAGTCTTATTGGCTCATCTACGAATCACCCTAAAATACAGTTCATCTTAAGGTTGGTCCAAACATAAACCAATCGCACATTGCGTGATTTAAGCATTTTTCTTAAAAATAATAGCGTTTAACAATCAAGCATCTAACAATTAAGTTTTAAAGCAAGCGTGCTTATCACTTCAAGAATTTTTAGGCATAAGAAGATATGTATCTTTAAATGATGTGGTTGCCACTGGCCTGATTTATTTTGTAACAATCTTTTTGAAAGGGAAAAATTGCTGGTTGAAACAATTTAGATATCTACTGGAAGAAGCTAAAGGAAAAAATTGAATAATCCGTCTAGACCGCTTATTTACAGCATTAAGTCAATCCTCAATTTTAATGTCTTTGGTCCCATATGGAAAACAACAAGCTCGCTATTTTCTAATTTCATTCAATCACAAGGTTAAGTTCAATATTTAGTATGCCTAGTCTTGCAGAATACGATGCAACTGTTATGAAACCTGGTTTGTAAAGTCAGAAATAACAATTTAATCTTTCAAAAGCTCGTGTAAACACCTTGTGGTTCAGGAAATACCTCCTAATTTCCAACTTGTTTCATACACACGGCGCATGGGCATTGAAAGTTTTGTTCTGTTAAGACTTCCCTCACTTGAACTGTCTGGCGAAGTAATTTTCTTAATCCGCTCACTTTCACTACATCTTTGAAACAAGCGGGCTGAAAAGTCGTTGATGGTGGGACTGCTGTTCACAAACTTTGGTTCCTTATTTGGTTTTTATTGCAGCGCAAGCCCTCTGTAGGGTTAACCACCACAATACTGAGACAACCATGTCGCAAATGTTGAAGAAGATCCATCCCATACCGCATTAGCTTCGGGCCGACGCCTTGTGACTATACAAGCGGGACCTGTGGCAGACCAACTTGAGTGCTGCCGCCAACCACTAGAGATTAAGGGTGAGTGACTATTTGCTGGACCGCAAAAAGGTCTATATATTGTTTTGACAGCCCTTTTTTCCACTAGGCCTGTCTCTAGCCACCAAGTAGTAGTCCATAAGACTCGGCACCCCTATCGTTAAAGGTCGTAACAGTACTAACAAGTAAATTTTCTTAATCAAAGCATTTGATTCTTTAAAAATGATAATTGATTAAACTTTTATATTTAAGAATTTACAGCTATAACTATTGTAAAAAGCTTTAAATTAAAGTATGTTTGTTGTTATAGTCTCGGGTATAACCGTTAAAGACCCACGTAAGCGTGTTCAGAGCCACTACAATAGTTGGCAATACATACTAAAACGTACATAATATTGCGCAACAGATATTACATCATAATTGTATCTCAAATTGTATCACATACCAAAAATGTGTACAGTGATACAAGAGGCGCCTTAAAGGAAAAGATAAAATGTACTCACTTAAATGTGGAACTCTTTACGACCTAGCGGTTATCCTTGCGGCAGGAGCGTGCTGATTTCCATTGATCTCGTTGTTGTTGGGTGTGGGTCGGACTGTGCTCTCGTTGAAACCAGATTGCCTTGTCTTCCCTCTTCTTCGTCTGTAGCGGTATGATAAGGGATAAGGTAGGGAACGATAGAAGGTAGAGATACGATAGAGGAACCTACATACCAAGAGAAAAGACAAAAAATACACAGGCAACGTCACTATTCGACGTCTCGTTGGCTAATCCCCCACGTGTCGGAAACCGCGCACTTCCTTCCTCACTCTCCGTCTGTGCATTCTCTTGCGCCGACGCAACTGTCCCAAGTGACTGAAATGCACAAGTCTATTTTTAAAAATATTGGCGCGAATTCACTTACAAATTAAAAAGTGTGCAATACCAATTTTTGACATGTAACAACGTGAGTATCAGATCTGATGCTCATTCAAGTCTTAAGAGACAAAATGCTGAAAAAATAATAATTTTGTTTCATATCACTAAAATTTGCGAATTGATTTAATTTTTTTGGATACAATTTATTTGTTATACAATAGATATTTTCTAACAGGTTTAATTGTCTAAGTAAAGTAAATTAAAAGTTTTAAAACATTAATTTCAATAGGGTTTCTGTATCTGCCCTAAAACACCCTCTTGAATACGTGCTAGATGCAGTGGCGTCCAACTTCACTTTATTTAATTTTCGGTTTAACAAAGAATATTTCAACCCTGCCCTTTCTCATGATCTCCCAGGGGTAATAACCAAGCTAATGGCAAAAGTGGCAAGTTTTTATAGTTCCAACTTCTCATTATTTAATTCTCCTACATTGACATGTTCAATGTGGGACAGGGAGAGTGTAACAACTTTGGTTCGCTATGAAGAATAAAAATAACTCGCTATAAAAAATAAGCCGTTACAATTTGTAACCATGGTATACAGTAGTTCATATTAAATAATATTCTGCACAAACTAAACTGTTTACAACATAATCTCGCTCTGCATAAATCACGAGTTGTTTGTGATTCCCATAAGTCTCGAATCTACTTTTCATGGCATAATTCGATGGTCCTGGACTAATAAAATACTCTTTCCTAATTGGTTGCTTCTCCCTTGAGACACTCTGTTCGGCCTTGATATGCCTCATTTTTATTATTTCTCCTATCACTTTTAATTACCTGTTAGGACATTTTTGTATATGTTTGAAATTTTGCATATTTGCATCATGCTATTATACTATTGAATTGTTTGTATACCACTAAAGCAAACTGCTCCCCTCCAGAGTTTTATGCTTGTAGTCTTGGCTTCGTGATGGTCAGTCCGTAAAGATGCTCTTACCGTTAGTGTATAAAAAAATTGATTTTACAATCGCAAGTGTATTTTTTTAGTATTTGTAAGCGCTGAAGACACATCAAAGGTATTGTTTTACAAACAAAACAATTTTTCAATATATTATTGACTGGTCTATCGTATTCTTACTTAATTAACAACAATCAGCACTTTTAATACGATTTCATACATACCAAAAAACTACAATGTTCTAGTTAGTATTGTAAACATAGTAGATCCGCTCATGCTTCCTTATTCTAACCCTGAACAATACTTAAGGGGATCCGTTGCAACCACAAACTTATGTGTTTCATGTAAAGCAGTGAAGGTATTGAGTCATTTTGCAGTACTTCGTCATGGGATGAAGAATATTTATAGCATTCATGTTATGTGTGACCGCATAATGTCAATAAAATGTTTGTAATTTGATTTCTATCGTTATATTCAAGTAACGGCAACTAGTGTTTTTTGTATTGTGAATAAGGAGTGTTGAAATTAATTTGGCACAGTAAAACCTCTTCAATATCTCCTTATGTTCCTGTTCGTATATTATAATAGAATTTGCTCTAGGACGAGCTTGACAATAATGGCATATTTTTCCATTTGTTGAAAATATTGTCTTGAAGTAAATGAAAGTGTTTGAATAGATAACATATTTATTATACATTAAAGTAAATGATGACTTCAAACGAATTTAATTAATTATTACATTATTGCTAAACTGATACGTTCTGAATACAAATACAAGTGTGCTCACTCTGAGTCAAGCACGGAATCTTAATGAATGTAGAGCGAAGTTAAGATCAAACTAAACGAAAAATATGAAATGCGGTTGGACATCAACCCCACGCATGCCTCTATTGATACAATATTTACAAATTCCTAACAATTATTTTTATTCACTACCAATAAGATCGTTTATATAGTATTGGTCGGAATAATTTAGTTAGAATAATTTCAACTAACTTACTTGCGCATGTGGCATAATTTTTAGAATTGAAATGAAGTATCGCACATTAAGTTTACCTTTAATTTAAGGAGAAGGAAATTTCCACCGAAAGTGAAGTTTCTCACAAATGAAGAATACTATCAGCAAGGTGTCTGGGAGACATCCAAGGGGCTAGAAGGATTACGTAAATATTGCTCTAGCCCAGAATGTAATCAGTGGAAAACTGTTTTAAAATTATCAGATGTTAAAAGGTGGAATATACCTGTGATACTTAATTTGTTTAACACAATTATTTTTACAGGTTTGCTTCGTTCGTAGAAGGAGTTTCACCTCATTTAAATGATTCTGAAATGTTAGAATACGAAACATCAATACAAAATACAGAATTAACAGATGATGAGATACTTACGGATGAAGACGAAGACTGACTACCACTTGTACTTGTAAACTTATTAAAATTGGATTTTTTGTACATTTTAAATTAATTTAATAAAACGAAATGCAGTGTAATTATAACTGATCATAATTGTATTCGTAATGTGTAATATACGTATATTTTATGACTTTGGCATAGGAGATTTTTCACCTATTACATTCTGGGAATGGTGTGATAGGCTTTCATTCATCGTGTTATCTTCATAAGCCAGTGAGAATTTGCTTTCTAAAAGAATTTGTTCACTTTATTTAAACATAGTAATATCAGTTTAAATAGAAGAGCTTTTCTACGTGTGTGATAAGCAAAGGCGATTGCATTTGCATTTGCCTGTTTTCTTTATCTATTTATGCATTAAAAAGACAAGACGTGTTCTTTTAACATGTTACCCTTATATTTCAATCGATTATCATATTGTTTTCAAAAACTGGGTTCACTTTAATCGTGCCTTTCGTCCTAGCATGTGCTTTCTGCGTGGCTAATTCTATTGCTTTCACGAGAAGCTTCTATCTTCAATGCATCGTTTTACGTACCTAGACGTGACCGAAAGGGGTGTAGAAATATATAAGGTTAAAAACGCACGGGTCTGACAAAGAAAAAGGGGCGATTAAAGTGAGGGCCTGCACGAATCACAGTTACAAAAAAAATAGAACCAAAGAAACGTAGAAATACCAGGCTAACTAAAAACGCGGAGAGTGGGAGGGGGGGATTCACATAAATACCAAAAGCACATCGCCAACGATTTTCTATTAACAACAGCAATAAATAAAAGATTCTATACAAACAAGCAAAAGAAATAAATTATAAGTTACTATTTAAAAGCAAACAATTATATTATACAGGCCATTTAGTAATTTAGATACGAAGTGCGCATCTCGTATTTTACATTAAAAAAAACTAATCCATAAAGAAAATAAACGTGTGGAGCTTTTGACAAACACTTTTAAAATTGTACATAATACCTGTTGAAAACTAAACTAATCAGTAAAGAAAATAAAACGTGTGCGTTCTTTTGACAGCATGTTTAAAAGTGGTACCTCGAACCTGTAGAGCGATTCTAATATCGATTCACATCAACAAACAATATTCCTACAGTTGCACGTTTTTTTTTCACATAACTACACCAAACGCTGATAAAGAATAATCTCTTGATATACACAAAAAGAAAACAAGTCATATATCTGCACGTGTCTGGATACTTAGCTTGCACACCATCGGAAGGGAATCGGCACAGCATCACCACGGTAGTCAGGATCTATTTACCCTGTTACCATAAAGGCACCAGCGATCTACAGGGAAAAACAGTTGGTCTGGGGCAAAGAACAGTCGGGCCTACATAAACGCAATTTGGCCCAGAGCTAAGAGCTGAAAAGAGAATCTTATTAGGATGGGTAAGTATGGAAGAACTTACCGATGCACCCAAGATATCCACTACTTGTCGAACAAAAAAAAAAGTGCATCGCTCTTGAAGTACTAGGACGAGTAATGTAGAAAAATACCTCAAAGCAAGAGCTGCAGAATCAAATTAAAATTCGTTTCATAACCAGAATTCTACATTCAATCCCTGCATTATCAACCGCAGGTGTTAAATAGTAACTTGAAACAACTTTAACAAATAAGTACGATCCGTTATTTCAACAAGTCTTTATGATTGGTTATTATAAGAAGTAATTATACGCTTTAGCAAAGTGTATCAAGCCAACGAATACCTCAAACAAGGTACCGACTATTTAAATTATAGAGGAAACTTTGTAATTCACAGCAAATGGGTTTTAATGAAATTATAATAAAGCCTACTTATTATAGGAAGATAAAATATACAGGATGGTGTTTGAGTATTAGAAGCAGAATCTTTGTGAATGAGGAATGAAATAAAAAGGGTACGGTTTAATACATCGTCGTAAGGTGAACGTAACAATCGGTAAGTTTCAAACGTGCTGTATAATACTAGTAGAGTTCTCTTTTTTTAGCTCTTTTATATAGGCCTAATTGCTCTTCTGTATAGGCCCACTGTTTCAGCTATACTCCTGACTAACATGAAGGCAACTCCTCAGTGATCGAGGTCGTGATGTCTTGCTGGTACAACTTCACGGATGATTAAGCGTGCAAAATAAGGCGAGAGCATGATGTTAGTTGTTTCACCTCATCGGGTGTGGATACAAAATAAGTATCTCGACACATGGAGATATGTGCCAATCTTTTCTCATTATCTTGTTTGCCCGCTTTTTGCTGTATGTGCATAACAGATCAACTGCAGATAAATCCAGGTTGCGTTATGCCGACGTACGTAATCAATGAACCTCAAAACCCATTTAAAAACTATCTTCACTAGTGTTCCTTATTACTTTGAACTGCTTAATAGAGAGTATTCTAAATGTGCTATGTTTATCTTAAAATGTTTGTCTAAAAAAAATTCTAAGATTTAATTTTTTGTTCATTATCAATCCTTTGTTGTGTTACAATACGTTATGCGCACTTTGTATCCCAATTATTAAATTGTCCGTAGATTATAATTATTTTTTGTTTAAATAGAAATGTTTGTGTTAATTGGCAATAAAAATTCGATGGCGATGTACTTTTTCTTATTTATGTGAACCACCCCACTCTCTGCATTTGTATTTAGCCTGGTATTTCTAAATTTCCTTACTTCGTGTTCCTTTCTGTTTCTGTCTGACCCGTGCACTTTACCGTTGCAACCTCATTCCTTTTCTTTGCTTTATCTTATTATCTTTTCCTATACAGAAAATTTAAGAAAAAGTGATGAGATTCTGAACTAGGATGATATATCTTAGGGGACCTAAACATGTGTCACCTTAAAAATCATCTGGAATCATGATGTCTAAGGAAGTAATAGGAGCCCAAAACCTTCTTTTTGTAGATGGTGGTCAGGCAAATATAAATTGTGATTTTGAAATGTGAATACCTCGTTAGATGAACTGATATAGTAAGAAAAATATATTTTTGTGTATGTAATTTCTTATTGCAAAGCTTTGGATGTTTAATATTGTAAGTGTATCAATAATATTTTTACTAGAATATTGCATAGGAAAAAAGCATAAAAAAATGTCTATTGGGGCACCGCACTTTTAATAGGATTCTTTTTTTTAAGCTAATTGGCTTATGTACAAGTACAACGGTTTTAACCAGGAACCTATAAGTTACTTTACTACTGTATTAACTGTAGAATGTCAATTTTAAGATTAGAATTTGATTGTTATTACAAGTTTGCTCCCAAGTGTTAATAAAATTACATGATATGTATGTATCAGCGTTACAGTAGATAAAGACCAGAGACAAAGGGCAAGATTTTTATTAAATTGACATATTAATGTTGAAGCATCCTGTATAATTCTGATTTCATGTATAATAGTGTTCAGTAAGCACGGCATTGCAATAAATTAATACTTCTATTCAAATCATAAACTGAAAAAACACAAAAACATTGTTTTATTTCTGTTAAATACAAATTAGGAGGGAAGTTAGGGTCATAAATTATTTTAAGCCACAAAAGAGATAAACCTAATATTGATTTTGGTCAAGTTTCACAGCGAAATACATCATTTTAAGGAAAGCTTTAGAATTATGAAATAACAGTGAGTTCATTTACAAATTTTAGTTAAACAAATTAGAATCAACGTTACAAAGTTGAAATACAAAGGAAACCCCCAGACAATACAGTGTAAAAAAAGCAGATGCCAAGTAGTAAATTTCACATATAATACAGATATAATTTAATCATTTTGTTCAATATGGTACAATGAATTCATTTCTATTGCAAGCAGAACAAAACATTTTAACCTAAGTAAACCTTCAAGCAAGATGGCCGACAATGTGAATGGTAAGATTCTTGCTCAACAAAAATTATGCTTATATTGTAAAAAAAAGTGTAGTGAAAGAAAAAGTCTAATTAAGGATGATAATGGTATGAAAATATTTACAAGTTTAGATTACCATTTGATAAAAGGAGGAACTAACTTCTTCGAGTACTATCACTCAATCTAAAGTCTTAATTGTACAAAAAGGGTCACTAACCGAAGATTCAGATGGCGTTGAAGCATGATTTCACTAAGTTCTTGCAAAGTAGTACATTTCAGTATTTAATTAATAGTGCAATTAAATCTGAAACTGCAAAGTTACACCACAAACTATGTGAGCTTCAGACTGAAATAGAGATCTTAAGAAATAGTAACATTGATCTAATCAGGCTATTAACCAGTAATATCAAATCCACCAAGTATGCTAAATCTACAAGTTTAAAGAATTCAAATGTAGAGATAGGGAAAGTTGATTTAAACCCAACACCAGAGAAAATTAATATGGATCAAAATAAGGCACGTGTAGATAGTGAGAATGTCAACAATGTTTATGATAAGAGTTCAATACTTTTATCAAGTGTTTACAAACAAACTTCTATTAAAAATATAAACCATGCTGAAGCACAAGTAATTCCACAGAAATGTACTTCAGTGGCTACTAGTGAAACTAATATTAAAATTCCTGTAGAAAAAACTGAGGGATGGAAAGTTATAACTCGTGGAAAAAGGAAACCAAATGTTATTGTTGGGTCTCCTCCGATAGTTGACCAAAACCGATTGGAGGCCTTAACTGGAGTTCAAAAGCGGCAATGGTTACACCTAAGTAGAGTTAGAGGCAAAACACTTTAAGAAGAACCCAGGATATTTGACAGATTGCGCAAAAATGTAGTAACAGTGGCGTAGTTGCGTTATTACAGTGATGTTAGGAGGACGAGTTTTATAAATATTCCCGCACATAATAACAAAACGACATAATCTAGTTCTAAAGAGAAGTGTTTTATAGCAGAAATTGAGATATTATACAAAGCATAAAAATAGCTAATATAAATTGCAAAATGTCAAACCAACAGAAAACAAAAACCCTTGACACCTGGGCTGAGTTCTACAACGCAAGTGTAGGCGGACGCAAGGTAATTTCTGATTGGTTCATTATATAAAACCCACGCCACTGAAACCTGAATATTGCAATCCCTAATTACACATAATGAACTTTCCCAAACCGATTTTTGTTTCGTGCGCATTATAAAGGTGGGTTCTTCTTAAAGTGATTTGCCTCTACCCATATGATTAATGGTGAGCCGTGTGAACCTAAAGACATTATTGATTACCTCCGTGAGGATGCAGCGGATGTAGTATACTATCGCATTAGCAGTACAAAAACATTTAGTACTCTCAAAATAGGTATTCTTACAAATATTAGAAATAAACTTATGGATTCTTTGTATTGGCCGGCTAATGTACAAATTAGAGAATTTATTTTTAAGTCACCTAAAGGAAAGTTGCACAATACTGTTAAAACAACTGCTTTTTTTGGAGGAAGGAACAATACCCGATCACTCTACAAAGTAAATTTTATTAATGAGCAAAAGAGTACGTTTCAATTGTCCCATAATGATAACAAATATATCTTTGTGTTACTTCCAAAATGTCCGTGGTAGTACCAAACTTCTTACTTTCTATGCGTGTCTGTTCATGATTGTGAATATGACGTTATAGCATTAGTTGAAATTTGGCTTGCAGATGATATTAGTGATTTTGAAGTATTCCCTGAGGTATATGCTGTATACAAATCCGATCGTAGCTATGAAGTGACTGGTCTTTCACGAGGTGGAGGATCGTTGCTTGCCATTAGGCATCGCTATGCAGTGCTGAGACTTGATATTTCCAGTGTTAGTAGTTCTTTTGGTGGAATTGATATCGTTGGTTGTAAATGTAGCTTTCAGTTCGGACAATTGTATAATTTTGTGATTTACATTCCACCTTCAATATCTATGTGTATACTTGAGACTTTACTTGATGTTACCGTAAGGCTTAAGCAGCCGGGGACTGCTAATATGCCTATTGTTATGTAATTAGGTATTATATGTATACATAGAAATCACGTATGTAGGCTGTATTTCATGTTAATATCGCAAGAAAACCCATTAGAAACTTGCAATGCTACCTAGAAATTGGGGGCATTTGATTTTCATTTGTTATTTCTTTTAGGAATAGAATCCATTGTTTACTGAAAGTCACGGATTCGTTTGCTACACAGTTATTTTTATGTAGGGTTATATAAGCAGCTTCTTTGATATTTTTTGGTGGTTTTCTTCTTTGTCAATAAGTTTTGCGTCCTCCCATTTTGTTTTATGACTGGAGGCCCATGCATGTTGGCAAATCATGGATTTTTCAAATTTAAATTTTTTTATATATGATTTACAGTCTTTTAATTGATCTTCAAATGGTCGGACCGTTCCCCTATGTAGAACGTGTTACATTTGCATGGTATTTTGTAGATGCAGTTTTTTGAACTTTGTTTCCTATTCTATGGAATTTTTCAAAGAATCCTTTTATGTATGGTATTGATAGCATTTTTTGATGCATATCGTTGTTTCTGTTTTCTCCTTCTTTATTTTTGGCACTTTATTCATTTCCTTCTTTATTATGCTTTTAGGATGCTTGTTTTTTATTAGTGTACATCTGATTAGGTCATTATCTTTCTTTAAGATTTCTTCGTTTGATGATATTAATTTTGCTCTATCATACATGGTTTTAATAATTCCTCGTTTGACAGTGTGGGTGGTTTGAATCTAAGTTTAAATATCTGTTTGTGTGCGTTGGTATACCGATGTATTAATTGTTGTATCGTTTTTTGTAACTAAAATATCTAAAAGCGGAAGTTTTCCATGTTGTTCTAATTCATATGTGAATTTAATAGTTGGTTCTATTTTGTTAATTGAATCTACAAGGTTTTTAATTAGTTCTGTATTATGAGGCCAAATAGCATAGACATCATCTACGTATCTCCGCCAGACTAGTGGTTTCAATTCTTGTGTGAATATTATATCTTTTTCGAATTCTTCCACTAGTATATTACTGAAGATTGGTGGTAGTGGAGTTCCCATTGTGTGTGTATTTTAAATTTTTATATTTGATAATTTTTCTAAAAAGTGTTGGTTGTTTTTTATGAAAGAGTCCATTTTGCCTGCTAATGGATTTATAATTTTTAGGAGAAATTTTGCTAAATTATGGCATGGTGAATCTATTGAGCTTACGACATGTCTCAAATGAATGTCTCTTTTATAAATTTTTGTTAGGTCGTAAAAGTGGGATGGTTTGCCGTAATGTGGGACCAGTTTGCTTCTTTCTTTGTTTTCGAACCCATTTTTAAATATATATAGAGTTTTGTATATTTTATTTGTAATTGATTTTGTTGGGTCTGTTTCTAAACTAGTGTAATTCTCAGTGTTCAACAGTTCGTTGACTTTTGCGTTGTAATTGTTTTTATCCATTACTACTGTTGCATTGCCTTTGTCAACAGGTAGAATTATAATTGAGTTATCATTTTTTAGATTGCAAAATGCTTTTATTTTGTTACTATGTACATTTGAGTTTATTTTGCGATTCTTTTCTATTTGGATTTTGCATCGTACTCTAAATTCGTTTGCTCGATCTCCTTCGAGTTGGTTTGCTATTTTTCAATACAGCTGATTATTTCAAACGTCGGTATTGATTTTGGTGTTACTGCAAAGTTTAGGCCTTTTGATAGAATTAGTTTCTCTGTGTCGTTAATAGTTCTGTTTGATAAATTCATTACGGTGTTTAACATGGTGTTGCTGTTTTCTAACATTTTAGTTTGCGTGTTATTTTTCTCTATAAATAGATTACTAAATTTCTTTATGTGAATTTTTTTTTGTTTGAAAAATTCAGATTCGTAATAGGTTTTTGCACTAATGAGAATTTTATCAAAATCATCTTTTGTTACCGCTATTTATATGAAATTTATAATGCCCACAATATCTTGTTTTAAATTATAAACAATGTGTCGGTGGTTTTGTGCTCTTTCTCTTATCATACTATAATTTGCCCATTCAAAAATCCTTGATAGTTTATTGCTTGTCTGACAAAATTTGATTCTGAATCCTTTTGGTATTATTTCGTTGTTTCTGCATTTTATTAGGAACGTGTGCGAATTTTTGGAATGCGGAAGCTTTAGATTGTTTAAGTGTCTAAAATAAATACAACTTTCAGGTCCATGCCTGACTTGTAAATACTGTATATTTGTTGTGGTTTGTTTTGTATTTTTCTTAATCTTCGTTGGGAATTAAATCACTCATACTTGTTAAAATCGTCTTTATTTATGTTTCGATCCACGACCTAGGATCATTATCAAAATAATAAAAAATTTCAAGTTTGACATTTATGACATAAATTGAAGATGACTTTGATTTATTAATATTTGATATATTTGACTTGAATCATTAGGTGAAAATTTTAAAGTTTAGAAGAATGAGTGTCTTCAATTTGTGTTGCGTCCTGGGAGCGACTTTGAGGTAACCAATACGCTTAACGTGAAGTCAACTGATTAATTTTTATATAGTTAAATATCATATAAATTCAATAACTTGAGAATTGGAAAACATTTTTTAACATGTTTCTATTTATGCGATTGAGAGGATGGTTATTAAGGAAATGGGCGATTATGTTATCGTATGGCTTAAGCAGCCAGGGGGGGGGCCTGCTAATATGTCTATTGTCTATTGTTATGTAATTAGTTATTGTATGTATGCATAGAAATCACGTATGTAGGCTGTATTTCATGTTAATATCGCTACCTAAATATTGGGGGCATTTGATTTTCATTTGTTATTTCTTCTAGTAATGGAATCCATTGTTTACTGAAAGTCACAGATTCGTTTGCTACGCATTTATTTTTATGTAGGGTTATATAAGCAGTTTCTCTGATTTTGCGTTTTTGGTGGTTTTCTTCTTTGTCAATTATTTGTGCATGCTCGCATTTTATTTTATAAGTCCTATGCATATTGGCAAATCATGGATTTTTCAAATTTTCTATTTTTTATATATGATTTATGTTCTTTTAATCGAACTTCAAATGGTCTGTAACTTTTCCCCATGGTTTGCCAACTTGCATGGGACTCTAGTCATAAAATTATTGACAAAGAAGAGAACCACCAAAAATGCAATATAAAAAAGCTGCTTATCTGACCCTACATAAAAATAACCGCAACAATGGATTCTATTACTAAAAGAAATAACAAATGAAAAGCAAATGCCCCCAATATCTAGGTAGTACTAGCAAGTTTTCCTTGCGATATTAACATGAAAACCAGCCTACATACGTGATTTCTATGTATACATTCAATAACTAATTACATAAAATAGGCATATTAGCAGCCCCCGGCTACTTAAGCTTTATGGTAACATAATTGCACACTTCTTTAATAACCAACCTTTCAATCACATAAATAGAAACATGTTGAAAAATGTTATCCAATCCTCAAGTTATTGAATTTATATGAAATTTAACTATATAAAAATTAATCAGCTGATTTCACGTTAAGCGTATTGGTTACCTCAAAGTCGCTCCCAGGGTGCAACACAAATTGAATGCACTCATTCTTCTAAACTTTAAAATTTTCACCTAATGTATTCAAGCCAAATATATCAAATTTAAAATTTTTTAGGTCATGGATCTAAACGTAAATAAAAACGATTTTAACAACTCTGCGTGGTTTAATTCCCAAAGAATATTAATAATAATACAAAACAACCCACAACAAACATACAGGCAGTATTTACTAGAAAAAATTTTGTTTGGATTATTGAAAAGAAATTTACTTTTTGGTGAAAATTAAATTGAATTATGAGTTAGCGAGTGAAAGAAATTAATGATTTGACAGTTGCCGAATTGAGAAAAATTTGGGAAGAACGTAATTATGATTTACGATTGCGTGAAGTTGAGTCAGAAATAAAGGGTTTTTCATGACTATTGACAAAAGCGTCATGTATATGTATAAATTAGTGATGATACCGGACAATCCCAATGAATTTTGCATTGAGAAAATTTAAAACTGAACAGGATTTATAATGAAAATAAAGAAGATTCTTCATCAGAAAACCATCTTAAGTGGAAACATAGGTTCGTTAGAATAAGGTTACTTTCTACAATCTTTTTTTGAAATAATTTTTAGATCAAGGTAATTTGGTAACTATGGCTAGTTTTTTTTTAATTTTTACAAATGAGATTTACATTTTGAATTTCAGGAATAGAGAAGGCCACCTCAAGACCTTTTGCTTCAGCAGCATTTAGAGAGCTGTATAAGAATCTTTGGACTTTTTTATTTTTAGCATTAAGCACGGCTGTAGACGTAGCACTTGAATGAAACATACGAAATGTTTAGTGTTTAGGGTAAATGATTTTTGGAAAAATCTTGTTTCTAAGAGAGGTGCAAGCATGTTAAGTAAATCAACATTAAGCAGTAGAAAAGAGTATATTAATTTCAGGTAGTTTTTAGCACGAAAACGCCCTGTAGAAATTTAGAAGCATTGATTGTTTACATCTAACAACTTGGCTATTTCGAAGTAATGTTAGACTAGGATACAGACATAAACAGAAAAATACCTAATATTTTCAATACAAACGTTAATGACAATCAACACTTTGCACTTGTATGAAATTTAGATAAATTATAAGTAGACATTGGAAAAATAACCATTCATAATAATATTTGTATAAATTCACGCGAGTTCAAGAATCGCAACCATCTGAAATACACTCCAAAAAGGCGCAGACTCATAATTCAGCCATAAAATTAATGCGTTGTGACTAACAGACCAATGAACCTCGAAATCAGGATATTTAAAACGCACAAAATGTTACAACGAAATTTTGAAGAAGAGAGAATGGAATACAACAAATAACTTCGACAAAATTAAGTTAGATAAAAAGTAAAAGATGGTTAAGCGACAGCACATGCGTAAACGGCGTATGGTAGGCTCCTCGAGGTAGGTGGTTGACGACGACGAATTGTTTTGAACTTTGCTAGATAAGTAGGTTAGAAAGATTAAGCATGTGGGTATTGTGTAATTTATATTTGCGTCGGTCAAGCATCGTATAATGTTATTAGTCAATAAGAAAGCGATGAACGGATTTCCCTCTTCAATCAGGGCTGGAATTAAAATAGATAAAGTGAGGTGACCTATGTGTCGATTACGGAAAACAAGATGAATCATTGATGTTCGTGCATGTACTTGATTAAAGAAAAAACAGCCAAGAAGTGGAATTTAACCATGAGTACCGTTGAGCTCTTCTTTTTTGTTTACGCTTCATAAATGCGTACATATGAATTAATAAATATAGGCTGTAAATGATTATTAGTTTTTGGATGAGAAATTAGTATTCCTGTGACAAAATAAGTTTTATTTAAATTTAAGTATAATATTATCGTGAGAAGTTTGAACATTTTAAAAGAGTAAGTAATCTGTAAATAGAAGCTTGTGTGTGGAATTATTGTTAGTCAACGAGTGAAAACTCGGTATTTTAAATGGGCATTTGAATAGTTAAAGAAAGCGTTGGCATAGGCATTTCCAAAAATAGGATTTAAAATGTCGAATAGATGGATCTTGTAAATTAGAATAGATTAGTAGTACTATTTATGAATTAATTTTTCTTTTTTAAGAATTTCTGTTAATACTTTGTAATATTCATTTAAGTTCTGTACTTTACCGGGCAAGTTGTTTTTAATTTTATGCCCAGGGATTTTATTGTCATATCAAAAGTCTGCCAATTAAATAAACCACACGTCATGCCCTTAGGCTCTCACAGATATTTTAAAGGATATAGTCATAACATCCTGTCATTTCAATATAATCAACGTATTATATTAACGCCTACTTTGTATAAAGCACTGTTGGTTTTATGTATAATCAAACAGATAACTTTTCGTGAGATTCATTTGAGTCATCATTATACACCCTGTCAAATTACGTCGTTAATGGTTTTGACTTGCACGTGCAGGGTCGAAGGTTAATTTATTATGGAAGTCCTACTTTTGGATAAATGGAAGGGGTTATGATGCTGCTCTTTAAACGGATAGTTCTTATGTAGAGAGTGCTTCGGATTAAGTCATTCAGGCGGGTTGCGTTTCTAAATAACTTTCGCGAAAAGATTTACGTGAGGTGCGAAGTACAATTTCATTCAAGTTATTCTTGCGGTCAAGAATTTAAAATAGGCCGTACAGTTAGACGACTCTCGGTTATTGTTTAATTTTGAAATTGATACGAGTACAATTCCGGCGCCGTAACGAGGCAGGAAGTTCAGTATTTTTTTCTGGAAAGAAATCCGCATCACATAAATCAAAAGAAGGATTGGGAAGGTCAACACGTCCGCATGGTCTCGATCTAGAATTACTCATAGCTCTGTACTTAATTGGAAATAGTTCACTGGAAGTACACGTGGGTGTAATTTCAATCCAAAAATACCCTTAGTGCATCAGCAGTAGAGATAAGAGAAGTGTCAGCTGGCCACTACACGAATACACCTCCGAAAACCAGGTACCGAATTCACACTTTATTTTTGTTTTGATTTTATGATTGAACTCTTTTGATTCAACTTAATCTGCCCGTTTGGTGGGTTATCAAAGTAATAAACTTGGCTGTGTAGCCACTCTAATTTTTAAGATATGAAATTACTTAGACGTCCTAAATAGTAAGAGAGCTTCTCATTTGACAGTTAGTTTCATATTTAAGAATTGTAGAATTTTCTCCAAAGTAATGATTATGTAATCGTGAACAAATTTTGGAAGTTCTTAATAGAAAGTGTTTATCAGATTTAAGGAGTGTACTAATTTTTTCTATATATATATATATATATATATATATATATATATATATAAATATATCAAAAGCAAAAGGTAAAATCCAAACTAGCGATGTAACAAAAGGTTCAATCTGACCAGCATTTAATTTTAAACAGGCGATTGGCCACAGTTTGGTGTAGTGATCGAGCTGACGGGAGGTATATAAATTATAGGTACAGTTAGGTTGCATCAGGTTGTGCAAATATTTTTGTTTGGTTCTACATTTTACTTAGGTCATCCGAAGCGATTTTCCTAGTTTTTAGCTTCAGTTTCCAGGCCATAGAGAACTAGGTGGTGCCCAAAAATTCTCTCGACTACCATTTTCTTCCTAATTAGGTCGCAGCAGCCCTCGTCAAACCGCTATTAGACCACGACCTCCCAATATCTAGCCGGAAAATTCCAGCTTGTCGTACACTGCAAGCCTCCTGGCCCAAAGTGTACATAACAACTTGGATAATTAGATGTTACATTAGGTTTGTTTTTAAGATCAATCTATGTGTATTTATATTTCCAGAATTTACTGTTAATGGAGTTTAAGCTTAGGAGTTTTATTTGAAGTTATTTATAATATTTATAAAGATAATAATTGAGAAAGGATATCCAGCTAGCCCAATGATGCCCTATTCGTGAAACCCATTTGACCAAAAGTTAATGAGTGGTTTTAAGTAATGGTATAGAAAGGTAATATATGATGTGACAAGATTTTAGAACACCAAAACGAAGGAGACCTATTCGGAATAATAGTCTTCTGGATAGGGAAAATATCGAAGGGATGCTGGGACAAGATGGTTTGGCACCCCTTACCTTTGACAACCAGTAAAGCCTTTCAAGGTTAGTGGTGCTTGTAAAGTCATAAAAACCCTGAAAATTCTGGAAATCCAAACGAATACTAAAAACCGTGAACATTCCTGGAACTCGGAAAAATTCTGATAATACTGAAATTTCTGTAAAATTGAGAAAATCCTTGTTTAATTTATAATTGTTGTTATGTTTTGAAGTATTCTCGTGTCGCAATTTGAATTTATTACCCTAATTCAATTATAAGGGGTTAAGTAGTATATTTTATCTTGTAGCATGTGTCCGTCCAAAATAACAATAGTTTCTAAAAGCCTAATGTCACGTGATAACGGGTACCGCGTGCATTCAATAATTGTCTCCTCGCATACATTAAACTCATCATGTTTGTTGTATCAACTATGTGACAAAAGAAACTATCTGCAAAAGTATATGTTACTAATTATTTTGCTCAGAAGCTGATGTTAACTGTAGAGCGCTCTACATTACCATCAGAAAACTCTACAGTAGCACTTTTGGTAGGTTTCCCTTTTTGGGTGTTTCCTTCTTGAATTCATTTTTGTTGTCTGTATTATTATAGTGAGCGCTAAACAACACACAAATAGTTATACTGTGTTCTTTATGCACGTCAATGAGCTACCCGATGAACTTAATTTTGAATTTTCTCACATATACAGTAGAAGGCATAATTTACATGTATTGTGCATATATCGCTCACCGAATGGCAATATCGATATTTTCTTCAATTCGTTGGATAAACTTTTGTATTCGATTACATCTACTTTTTCTAATATAATCATTACTGGGGACTTTAACATTAATTATAACAATAACTTGGATAGACATATTATCTGTCTAAAACAACTTTTACTATATACAATTTAGTTATGCAAGTAACATCGGATACTAGAATAACATCAAATAGTAACTCCAGAATCGGCTATATAATAACGAATATTAGTCCAAACCTAGTTATTAATACTGAATTGATCAGCAGTGACCTTTCCGACCACGAGGTGGTTCTTTTTAATACATGCATAAACCATTCTGATACTAGTGTACCTTTCTATCCTAGACTCTACTCTTGCAAATGAGAAAAATTTTATAAGCTCTTTTGGAAGGGGCAATTATAGTTCGAACTACAGCGATCTTAACAGCAACTTCAATTTCCTAGTCTCAAAAATCTCACATGCAGTTGAAAAGTCCTTTCCTCTTAAAAAATTTAAGCCTAAAAATAAAAGCTGGCTAACTGAGGGTTTGTGAACTTCGGCCAAAAACAAGAAAGCACTTCACATTATGTATAAACATTTCTCTAACTCACCTTTCATCAAATCTTACTACCTCCGTTATAAAAGGATATTCAACAATTTAGTTAAAACTGCTAAGGCGCTTTATTTGTCAAATCTAATTGTAAACTCTAAAAATATTCATAAGGAAACTTGGAAAATTACAAATGAGCTGACAAACAGATTGGATATTCAGAAACAAAATATTTGCCTAGAAAATTGTCAGGAAAACTGTTGCAAAGGAACTGGTGTCAAACAACAATTCCCATGTTTTGAATCAATTGATTTTTTGCATGAGCATATAGAAATAAACCAAAACACTTTCTTACTTTACCCTACTGATCACCATGAAAATGTCAAGGTACTAAACGCTTTCAAAAATAAAAATTCAATTAGACACGATAAAGTTTAAGTAAAAATTTTATTACTTCTTCCACTACATGTTATTAAGTATCTTTCTGAGCTTATCAACAAATCTTTTCAGCACGGTATCTTTCCATCTTGTTTAAAACATGCCATTGTTATCCCTTTGCATAAGGGTGGATCCTTCATAGTAAACAACTTTAGACCTATATTTTTACTGTCAACTTTCTCAAAAATATTAGAAGTACTTGTAAAAAACCGGATTATTAGTTTTGCAAACAAATTTAAACTTTTTTATGTTTGTCAGTATGGTTTTCGTTCTAAGAATTCCACAACAGATGCTATACAAAATTTCTTATTTAGTGTTTATTCCACTCTTAATAAAAGACATGCAGGATCAGCAGCTGCTTTGTTGACATTAGTAAAGCTTTTGATTGTGATCATCATAGCATACTTTTACACAAACTTGACCATTCGAGGTATTGCAAATCAATGGTTTAAATCATACGTACAGGACAGAACTCAGTCTGTCACACTCACTACTCAATATAACAACTCTATCGGATAAGGTACACTTAAATTTAGGGATGCCCCAAGGTTCTATCCTGGGCCCTGTTTTATTTTTATTTTATATTAATGACTTTACATTTTCTATCCATTATGCCAAGTGTACTCTTTTTGCTGATGATATCACTTTGTATTGGGACAGTTCCTCGTTGTCGACATTACAAGACCTTACTTCGACTGATCTTGAAACTGCACAAAATTGGTTTTGTATAAATAAATTCTCCGTCAACTCGAAAAAAACATGTTGCATTTTTTAGACATCATAGTATTGCTGAAAATAAATTATCATTAAATTTAGTTACCTCTACTAAGTTCTTAGGTTTAAGCATAGATCAGAGCTTAACATGGTCGGAGCATATATCTTATCTTGCTGCTAAATTAGTTTCTGCATGTTATGCCTTAAGAACTGTAGCCAGAGAATTGTCAGAAGACACTTCTCTTAAGGTTTATTATGCCCTTTTCGAGTCCAGACTTCGATATGATATATGTTTCTGGGGATATACGTTAGATAAAATGTTCCTTATATTTAAACTGCAAAAATGTGCGCTTCATATTATTTGCAACAAACCAAGAGACGAGCATTGCAGACCACTTTTTAACTGACTCAAAGTGTTAACCTATTTCTCTCTCTTTATTTTTGATACCATAATGCTCTTCCGCAAAAATCTACATTCATGTAGTAGCGCTAGTTCATTACACTTGTATAACACAAGAAATGGTAGCGACTATTATAAAATTACACCTACATCGACATTAGTTTATAAATCTATTATCTATATGGCCCCAACACTTTACAATAGACTTCCAAATAACATCAAATCTATTCAGAGCAATTATAAATTCAAATCGACAGTGTTGACCTTGCTGCATGAACGATGCTACTACTCAGTAGAGGAATTCCTTAATGAAGAGCTGTAGAATAGACTTACTACTGGTATAGGACATGATACTTTTTTTTTCACTTTATTCGTATTGACTGTGATATCTTTTGTATATTTTCACATCTTAGACGATAAGATTTTATTGTTTCATATTTTGTGTAATATTTTCTGTAGAATTTGAACACTACCATGTTAAATGGGGAAAAATAAATACTACTACTACTACAATTGCCTTACAAAAGCACGATCCTCATTTGATAATCAGGGTTTAATATATCATCAACAAATTTAATAAATCAAAAAGCAGTGTAATAATTTTTAATAATTAGTATCTACAATGTTTAATGTACAAATATTCATAAATTTGACAAAGAAAAATTTTGTTGTCTTACACTTTCTGGTTGGAAGAAAATTGTTTCTACAGAATCAAGTTCTTGCTGAAAAAATAATTGTGTAAGCATTATGTTTTCGTTTTGTATGTCAGTTTCATCCTCAGCTGATATAAAATTTCCCCTGAAATTTTATACATACTTTGTATTAACTTTACAGGCTGGAAAGAGACTTACAAAACACCTTTGAGGTTAGTTTGACTTTGTTTATCAACCAATATTGGTTTTTCTTTGCATTTTTGTAATTCGTTATTTGCGATTTTAATAACTTCTATGGCATATTTGACTTTCGACTTGTAATTTAAGTATTTATTTTGATACTTCACTGCATCTTCCTTTGCATTGGTGGTTTCAATTTCTTTCATTTCTAATTCCTTCAGTTTTTCTGCAAGTAGTTCATTGTTTCGGTTCAACTCTTGCTTATTGTCATTACTAATAATTTTCAGTGGCTCTACCTGTCAATAGGGTGATATATTAGAATTATTTATTTAAATTTGTTATTTAACAAAAAAGCACAAGTATGAAAATGTAGCTTTTCGTTTCAATAGTTAACAAATGTTATTATTCAAGTAATACTGATGCCCGGAGTTTAAGAGTTAAATAAATTCATAGTCACAAAGTCTTAAACTTACTGAAGTATAAATAAAAGCTGTTTATATCTTTCAAATGTAAATAAACAAGATACGCTGTTCAAAAAGCGATATATTATATTACAAGCGAGTTGGAAAATGTTTAATCACTGCCATGGCGACGTTGCTGACCGATTTGCAAAGCATGAAGGTCAGCAAAACCCTGAAAGAACAATGAAATTTCCAAGGAACTTTGTTTACTATTTTGTTCACTATTATTATTTATGTATTTTAGTTAATAACTTTGTGGTGTCAAACGTCTTGTCAAAATTCTATGAATTGTGTAACATCTCCTTTTAATTTAAATTAAAAGTAGCTAATATAAGGACATGTGGCCCGACCGCATGGCACCGCACGGCAATGTGGTGCTTATGATTTATAGTCACCGTCCATAAATATGCTAAGGCATCACCAGATTGGAATAGCCCGCCATCTTTTTATCAACACGTAGGGGTTTTACTTAATTAAATAACTAATCAAAATTCTATTCAGGAAGTTTTGTAAATCACGATTTTTAGAGTAATTTGATAATAAGTCCGTGTGAGGGGGAGTTAAATTACGTTAGTTAATAGTAATAAATATTTGCATAAATTTATTGCCAA
The DNA here is from genome assembly GCA_036346225.1 of Platerodrilus igneus. Taxonomy (NCBI): domain Eukaryota; kingdom Metazoa; phylum Arthropoda; class Insecta; order Coleoptera; family Lycidae; genus Platerodrilus; species Platerodrilus igneus. The sequence goes on from JARFIW010000791.1 coordinate 15,381,210, forward strand.
CATGTTTAAGTAGGTCAAGTTTAAACGTAGTTTACAAATAAGGAGGTAATAGTAAGATATTATGTAGGAAAGTGGACCTTAACCCATCAATAAGGGTGCATTTGGAAGGAAATTAATAGGTTAAGAGTACCCCGAAGTTCTTTATGAACACTTTAAAGCTCCAGAAAGCTTAACAAAGGACCGAAATTGATAAATACCAGCGTGTATTCAGTTTAGGATTATTATTATTTTTGAGTCTCAGATAGGGTAGTACGAAACCATTCGCTAGTAATCATTGATTAATATAATATTAGAAAGAAGAAAAAAAGCTTTTAATTGAGGTGAGCCTCGATTAAATACAAAGAGTACTTAATATTTCGTTGACCGCATCGAGAACGATTCATTCCCAATTTTAAGCGATTTATCATCCCAAGTGTAACTGATTAAATAAATTGTGGGCGCGATTAACGGTACAGATAAACAGATTGCACTAAATTAGATTGGAGAGCGAGCACGGATTGTAAAACATCCAAGGACCCCAATCTTTTCACTTTCAATGTACGAAAGTGAAGGTATTTATAAACTCAACTAAATACCGTTAGCCCGACAAAGCAACCCTGTGGTGCAACCTTTAGCAGGTAGTTGTTGGTATGGCCACTTGATATATGCTATTAGAGTAAAAAGTGAAAGTGTTTCGTGCAAGGACAATAAACTACCCAAATACCGCGAGGGTATTACAAACAACGGCCACACACGTCAACCAGGACGCTGATCCAGGCTCTGGAATTTGCACCTGATCGTATACGCAACGCTGGTAGAAAAAGCGGCGCATGTAGTGTAATTAATTTTAATGTTAAATTGAACCTTAAGGCGATTTATGACATACGTGTCTGTAGTATACAAAATAACTAGGTTAAGAGTACCTAGCTAGGAATTAGATATGCATAAAAAATAGATCCAGGGTGTATTTTGTTTTTACATCCTAGTAAAGAAGTTGTTTGTAAAGACTTATTTTTTTATTTAAATAAGGTTGAATACAGTTAGGTAAAAGCTTGTAAGTGGCTCACGAACAAGTACTGGAAGTCAGGGTAAAGCTTTTTTAAAAATTTAAATTCTGAAAAATTTAAGGGGTTAGACGCATCTCCTACCGTGTTTAATAAGGGATAATGATTACCTTTTAGAAATACTCTGTTGCAGGATTATCATAAAAGAAAGAGAAATAGGCTCAAGAGCTTATTTTGTAGATGGAAACTGTAAGTACCTGTTTTAGGTGTTTTATTTGTCACCAATACAAAAAAAAAAAAAACCAATATATAATAAACAAAAAAGGGGAGACGTTACAATTGATTAAATATATACGTTGCACTTGTTTCAAAAGGCATCAATCTCGATATAATTTTTTCTAAGCCTTCTCATATTTTGGTTTGCTTTTATCTAGCAATAAATTTGAAATCATAGTTTCTGCAACTTCCTTTAATTGAGGAAGAATACAATACTCAAATTCGTTATCGAACCTACTTGGTTTTACCTCTATCTTTACTGCTAGAACATGGAACTTTCACTTGGACATTGACCACTGAAAAGCTTTTCGACTGAGGGATATAACGCTAATCTACAACTGACTCAAAGTATGTCATGAGACAAAGAATCGCTGATTTGTCAACTTCCCGTAGGTTAATAACATGCTCATTGTTATCATGATAGATGGATTTTATATAAACCCATATAGTTACGTGGTAGTTAATGTTTTATAATTGTAGTACATAAAACAAAAAATACATTTTATCCTTGCCCTAACTACAATAAGTACTAAATATTATAGCCAATGCGTATCAGTACTTAATAAGGCCATCATTCAAAAACTCCTGTAGATTGTGGTAATCCCTCTTGGTAAGGAGGACATGCAAAGCAGATTTAAATTCTTTTAGCATGGATAATGCTTTCATTCTATTGTTAAGCTTGTTAAATTGTGTGGGAACTAGATAAATAAATTATTTTTGAACTTATTGAAGTGTGGTGATTGTTTATAGAAGTCGATGTTTCCAGTATTATGATTCTGAATAGTATTCGTGGTCAAAATGTTACCCATATTTTTGTAGAATAATATGAGTGTCTCAAATATAAACATACCAACGAACGTTGGAATAGCAAGTTTCTTAAATAAAGGTTCATGATGTGTGTCCTTGTCTGCACGAAGCATAATACACAGCCTTTTTAAATTTTGAACATGGAGGATGTCTTCGGCTGTATTCCCCCAGAAAACTATACATTTTAAATTCGAATAAGATATGATATATTTTGCAACTGAAGTATATTTCATTTAACACCGTTTTAATTGCAAAACAAGCAGAAGTGAGCTTTTTGGTTGATGAATTAATATGGTCTGCCCGCATTAAGCCTTGGTCAATAGCTATACCTAAAAAATTAGTAGCTGAAACTTGATTAAGAGATATATTAGTGTCAGTGATATTATCAAGGTGTGTAGGTCTAAACACGATACACTACATTTGATTTTCCAATGCTCCACCTAAAGATACTACATTGGCCAGGAAGCGAGTTTTTTTTACCTGGAAATTTTGAACTTTCCAGAACCTTGCTGTTCCAAGCAAGGTAGGGATCTTTAACGTGCGTGACAACACGCACACCCACAGGACCTACATTTTACCTCTCATCCGAACGAAAGTGTATTTTTGTAAAAAATGCTCGCCTAACATTTTTTAAGCGGTCTGTGTTGTAAATCGAACCCGGGGCCCTGAGCTTAGTAGTCACACGCAACGGAGCCGCCTTCTAAACAGGATACGGCAGGTTTTACATACATCCACAGAAAGTTTTGTTTATTTTAACCATTGGTGTGCTGACATAATATCAACCGTCATCCTCTGAGAGAGAAGTGCTAGAAGAAACTTCCCATAGCAGACTAATATCATCGGCATAAAGGCTACATTGTGCATTTTGGATTGCCGTGATGAAATAGTTTATATAAAATAAAAATAGTACAGGACCCAGAACTGGTCCTTGTGGTACTCTATGTGTAGGAATACTCTGTTTGAAAAGTAACGATTGTATTAGACACTAATCTAACAGATTGTGATCTATCACTGATGTATGATTTCAACCATGAATTAGTAATACCTTGTACTCCAGAGAACTTAAGTTATGTAGAAGTATATTGTGAATAAATAGTATATTGTACACTTAGTAGGACAAACTTAACATTTCCGGACGATGTGAAGATTTGTGTGTAACCTTCGGTTTATTTTATCAGTACACATTATCAATCTTACAAATTTTCGATTTTAAAATCCACAGTCAATGCAAAATTGTTAGAAGATAATCTTCTAAAAATTAAAGTTTCATTATCTTATCTTCGTTAGGGCATATGGTCAATATTCCAAAATATATCACGCCATCAGTACATGTCCAGTTCCGAACTTTCTAACTATCTGCTATCTCCCTTAGCAACAGTAATAGGTTTGTTGGCGTCACTTACCTGGGGTTACAAGAAATGGGAAGAGGAGGTTAATTGCCATAGTTTTAAGTTAGTTGACGTTGGTATTAAAGGAGCAAAGAGGTGACGAATTTGTAATAGTTGGAAGGCAAGTATTGAAAGCGAGTGATGCACGTGGAAGTTATAGTTTATGCAGTTCGTGTCAGAGGTCTGCTTCCTTAAACAGATTTGCCACTTCTTAGGTATATTTGAATAAAGACATGCTCTATTTGACAGAAGATAAGGGCTGTGACTGAGTTATTTCCCACAATTTAAGACCATTGTCACTATTTATCACTTCTCGACCCACTCCCGTCATGACTGCAGCGAGTTGAGCCATGGTTAAAGTTTGTTCTCACGATTTAGCTTACCGTGTTTCTCCATGTCCCCACCCCCCATCTTGAGATAAATTGGTATGTTGTTATACTCACGAATAACTACACGTCATTGTCATAATTTAACGCATAATTAAGCGGCAAATTTACCCGCCATATTGTAACTTATACCGACCACGTTTTTAAGGTGATGCAATCGCTATCTAAGATAAATTTGCATGCACAATTTAAATCAAAACAAATTACTCACATGGTGGGTATCTCATAGCTTACTTAGGATCCAGCGATGATTTGCAGGTTGGGTTCAGTTACGCCATGTTGAATCAAATTACCATCCGTCCTTCCTTTTACTGCACTCATAGGGGGTCGGAAGGATTAGGTAACAGGTACACAAAGGTAAAAGGTACAAGGAACCTACATACCTAAAAGAAAAACACACACCACGCCAAAATAGTTGTTGCTTCTTCGAGGGCACGTGGCTTAGTCCCCTTTTTGACACTCGCGCATCTATGCACTGACTCTGCGCAGGCGCGACTGCCCGCGACGACGGAAGTTGGCGTTTTTAATTAAAAAAATATACAGGAATTACCTTATAAATTATAACTAAATCTAAAAATGTACATTGCCAATTTTGGCATGTAACAATGTAGCAGATTGCTAGTCGAGGTGCAATCCGAGACAAGCTTTTCCTGTGTGGTACGCATACTATCCTGCAAATTGTTTAAAAACGGAAAACCGTATTTAATTTTAAAAAGAATGAATAATTTTATTTTTTCTAAATAAATGGTGCCGTGATATTCTTTGCAAAATTTGTTGTGTAATTATGGAAATTTATCAAATATATAGTTGTCAAACTTGAAAGCTTTGAAATTTGATTGCTGGTATTTTCGAAAGTATTGAAAGTACCGAAAGAAATGATTATGAGTTATACTGAATTATCCACTTCTGAAACTCCTCCTGAACTAGCAGAGGCAGTAAATACCTGCTGCATTAGGTTTACTACCAAAAATTCAAGAGAGAAATACGAATATGCTTGCAATTGTTTTATGGACTATCGCAAGAATAAAAATGCGAGTGCGCAAATAATTTCCTTACAGTACAGAATAGTACATTGTATATCTAGTATAAAAGCAATACAATACATGCAAATTGTTGGCCTCTGCTAATGCCTCAGCCAACAAACATTGAGAATCCAGGAGTGTGCTTTTACTACGAGGTGCACATACTCTTTCTCCGAAATTGCATTCAATAGTGCATCAATAAATAAAATATTTAAAGAAACACACTGACAAGTGCGCACAAAATTTACAGGTAATTTTCTTTCTTTGTGGTAAGGTTAATATTATTTACCTCCATTTCTTAATAATGGGAATGGGGCAATTCATAATAAGGATAGCCACCTCATAAGAACGAGACTAATTTTACTGTAATTAAAGGTACTGAAATTCACTAATTTAGTGTAAATTTTAGCTCTCCTCAATAGTATCCCCACTTGAAACAAGTAGACAATTGGAATGTAATACGAATACAAAACAATCGCAACAGAAAATCCTGAAGCAGGTTTACTGGTTCTCGAACAATGTACTGAGAATCAGCAGGTAAACTAACTAGTAATAGCTTTTTTAGGTTACAAAATGTTATTTTGTAGAATGCAATTCAAGAGGAAGATTTCAATTCCGATGACTCAGTGGTAGACAAAAATTATGAACTTTCCGATGTAAACTCAAGCACCGACAGTGTAGGGGAAAATGAAAATGAATGAAGATATTATAGAAAACCATCATACAGACAATGAATTACAAGAACCCGGTAATAATGAAACAGAGGAAATGACTCAAGAACAGATTTTCCTGAAGAAAACTCATAAACTACATCAGTGGAAGAGAAATGTAAAGAAATTAAAAGTCAACTCGGGTCTGCTTTATATAACGGAAGGTAACAAACAGAAAAGTGTAAGGACTTTAAAACCTCCTTGGTGCGGCAATTGTCGAACAAAATGTAACGGAAAATTTAGTCGTGAGGCCAGAAAGAATATTCATTCGGGTTTTTGGAATTTAAAAGACAACGCTCTACAAAGACAATTTGTTGCTTCTCATTTGGAAAAACTTTGTGTAAAATATTGAAGAACTCTTGAGGGAAGTAACTGTGGTATGAATTTATCGTACTTCCTAACACTAGATGGAATGAAGGTTAAGCTATGCAAAAAGTTTTTTATAAATTCTTTGGACATAGGCGACAAATTTATAAGAGCGACATTGAAAAAGTCTGAAGGTAAGGGATCAGTCGAGGGAGACAAGAGAGAAAATTTTATGAATCGAGAAACCGTTGCTAGTGTAGTAAAAGATAAAATAAGGGAACGCCTAAATTCTTTCCCACGAGTAGAATCTCAATATCTTAGGATGCAATCAACGAAAGAGTACATAAATGGTTCGCTCACACTTGCGCAAATGTACAGATACTATAAATTACAGGAAGAATGTGAAGGGAGAACCGTGGCAAAAAAATGCACATATGAGCACATTTTTAATTATGAGTTCAATATTACCTTCTTTCAGCCTAAGAAAGATAAGTGTGCCATCTGCAAATCATATAAAAATTCTAGTCCCGAAAAGCAAAGTGCACTTGATGATCATTACAAAAAGCACATTTATAATAAAGACAGAAGTAGAGAAGAAAAATCACAAGACATAGCAAGGGCAAAAGATGATCCTCAGGTATCCATAGCTTGTTTCGACTTGCAAGCAGTTCTTCCCACTCCATGCGGAGATGTCTCCACTTTTTATTACAAATGCCGTCTTAACTGTTTTAATTTTACAATTTTTGAAAGTTTCAAAGAATGGGTACTGTTTTTTTGGCATGAAATAGCTACATGTTTATTAGATTACCTTTCATCATTTTGTGTTAATAAAGAAGTCATATTTTGTAGTGACAACCGCGTTGATCAGAGTAATAATAAATTCATTGTGACAATGTGCCTTTATGCAATCGCGGTTAATATAAAATCTATCACACACAAATTTCTTACTGTGGGACATACGCAAAATGAAGGGGATGCGATGCACTCGATAATTGAGAGACAGAAAAAAAAAGGTTTTCAGAACTGGGGACCTATTCTCAGCAAGTAAAATTAAGCGTTTGCATATGCCATTTACATGCGCATTTGAATGTCATTCCTCATTCTTATTCACTCTGAAATGTAGTTCGTAAGCAATTACGATTGCTTATTTTAATACGCATAGATAGAACAGGCAATGTAGCATTTTTGTGTCAAATTACTAACGTCAAAGCAAAAACTGTTGTCAATGTGTCAATTCTTGTTAGAATTAGAATAAAGTATTTAGACATTTAACTGGTTAAATTAAATAATTAATTTAACGCAATGAAAATAGATGCAAGCGACAGCTCAAAAGGTGTGTATATACTTATTTATAATATGACTAATTCCACAACAAAATGGTATTCTTTATCCTTTTGCTTTGTACTATTCTTTTTGTATATTGCAGTAGTAAATGCCAAGAAGGGCGGGCATGTTAATAAAGAGCAAAAGCAGTTGTTGCTGGAGATATTAAAGAAAAACGCAAATATATTAACAAATAAGTTTAGATCTGACTTTACATACAAAGACTATAAAGAAAAGTGGATAGAAATATCTGAGATATTAAATTCGGTACCAGGGGGAGCTCGCAAAGACAGTTGGAAATCTTGGAGAAAAGTATGTATTGACAAAATGTATGAATAAAAGATAATACATTTTCCATTTTAGACATGGCAAGGTAGTAGCAGTCACGCCAAAAAGAAGCTGCATGAAAGTAAACGGCATGCAATGGGAACAGGTGGAGGTAAACCTTATACCGACACCTTGGATGATTGCGAGCTAACAGTGTTAGACATTATTAAAAAAGTTTCGGTTGGAGGCACTGTAGGAGTTAGTGAATCATGCGTAAACTTTAATTTTGAAAAATAGCTCTGGTAAGGCAGACTTATTGCAGGAAGATTCAGGCAGGGACGTGGTCGACGATATTACATCTGATCTCATAATACCTCCAGTTCCACAACCTACCAAAAATTCATTAAATGAGACGGAAGCTGCAACACCACTCCCAAAAAATAGATTGAAGGCGAAACAAACTGCTCGAGCTGTTCGACATTTTGAACAATCTACGAATGAGCAGAATGGTAATTATAAATATTATACAACCGAAAAGTTAAGGCTTATGAAGGAACATCAAGCAGAAGTTTTGCAATTAAAGCGCAAAAAATATGAAGCTCTGGAAAGATTAGCATCTGCTGTTGAACTGCTAGTAGAAAATTTGCAATGAAATAGTTTGTATTATAATTATCCTGGAAAATGACTTTTTTAATTCTTTTGTGTTGTCGTTAATTTTAATTTTATTAATAAGACACATTTGAATAAACAATTTATTGCTTTTTAATGTAAATGTTGTATAATTCTATTTCTAACAAGTGTTGCTGCTGCAAGGTCTTCATTCACACACTGAGCTACTCTGTTTATATCTTGTTGATTTTCTTCGTATTTCTGGTTATACATACCAAAATCAATATCAACAGGGAGATCATCATCAACAATTTCTGGTAGGCCATGATCTATGCATAAATTGTGCAGCACTACACGTGCATTTAAAATTCGACCTGCAGTATTTGGAGCATAGTGCAACACTTGATCCCGGAGTAAGCATCGGAACCTCTTCTTTAATGCTCCATTGCAGCGTTTGATTGTACTATAAATTGTTTTAAATTTTGAATTAAAACACTGCTCCGGTGTCCCACGTGCTGGCAGAGTGTTTAATGGTATCATTAACCGTGGTTGTAGTGGATAACCTAAATCTCCTATAATCATGTGATTTATCTAATTATTCAGATTATATAGCTTATTATACCACCTAACATATAACATATTATAACATATTAACATTTGATGCTTGCCATATAAATGCATCATGGGTACTCCCAGGAAAAGCTGCCAGTACATTTAATATTTTTAAACTGTTATCGCATATATGTAAAATAAGATTTCTCAAAAGATATGAAAATACGTACTGTACTTTATTTTAAGAGTTGTACATTTAGGGAATGATAATTTTTTCTATTCACATAAACGTGTTGAGGATGGTTCAGATCGTTTTCAGTTGGTGGACCAACTGCAACATGCGTACAATCAATAACAACAATTATTCCAGGAAGTGATACTGCCGGTAGAAACTGTAATAAATTATTAACATCTTGGTTAGGATTATGCACACCTATACGTACTTCGTTCATACAACATTCTGTTCCTGAATAGTATGTGGAAATTTTACAAAACGATTAAAAATAAGAGGTTCATTTAAAGCATCCGTAACTTCTTGTAGACATCGGCTTACAGTTGGCTGAGAAACACAAAAAAATTTATTTGCACCCACGTCCATCTGATAGCTACCGGCAGCATAAAATCTAAGAGCAATCAGTACCTAAAATAAATGAACTTTCTATTCATTTACTTTTTAAAAGTTGTATCTTACCTTAGAGCTAATGTCTATATCGATATCTTTCTTAGGAGCTTTTAAATAAGGTGTTAACACTTGTATTAAAAAATGCGTTAATTCTTTGGACAGACGAAACATTTTGATGGATTTCACGTCCGATAATTCGTGAAACGGATTCCGCCTTCTATCGTACACTTGCGGTGCTCTTTCTTCAGCATCTTCCAATCCTTTTATTAGAAGTAAACGCAAAAACTCTCGTGCCATATTACCACTGTATTGATTGACACATTCAAAGCGTTAAACAATAATAAGGTAATACCACCTTTTGTATCCCAAATACACTTGAAAAGTACCGTTCGCTGCATTTTACGAATGCATATCCGAAAACGTATGCACAAGAATAACACCCCTTTGAATACCTACAACAGGCATTCGTATGTCAACATTCAGCATGTGAGAATGTCCCCTGGCCCCATCTACGTACCAGCACAATGGCCTGTTATTATAAGATGTGCCAAAAAAGAAGGAAATTCTTACAATGTGAAAGAAATATCTACAGAAGAGTTTTATGATTTTAAGGATCTCAGTTTTAAAATAGGAAGAAACTTTACAAGAAGCACAACAGATAAAACAGTTATTTGGAACAACATTCAAGTTATTAAAGTTGATAGAAATAGCCGTAATTCATTTTTCTACAAAGTTGATTGCAATAATCATTTTGAAGAGGTTTGCATTAAAGGAACCACAAGGCAGCACTCTGCTTCTTTAGATACGGCTTTTAATTTGAAAAAAGCTTACACGAAACCACCTTCAATCTCAGAGAAAACTAAACATCTTTTGGAGTTATGTAACAACAATTTAATTACACCCGTTCATCACAAATTTTATAAAGACCTAGTTAATGATAAATGAAAAACATTACACTTTAGTTTACGCATTTTTTATATTTAAATAAAAAAGAATAATAATATAACAGTGTATTTTATTTATGTTCAACATGGCCATATATCAAGCAACTAAATAAGATGATGAATTCCTTGTCAGTGCAATATCGTCATAAATATCAAAATTAAAACTCAATACGTAACTGTAGAATTCTGTAGACACAATACACTTTTCAAAATATTAATTTCTAAAATCAAATTTGCAGAGCCCATAATGAGGTTACCCTACACTGTTTTATTAATTTCTCAGCAGTTTGTATTTTTGCACTTGTCGCACTATTGAATAAGATGAACGATATGTCAAACTTCAAAACTCAACATTTTTCAATTTATTCACTGGCTTTCGTAAAAAAGTTGTTTTCAATGCATGTATGTATGACCATATTAACATGATGTGACCTTGGATACGTCACTATTTTGACATCAGTGATTGCTAATTAGTTTTATTCTCGCTCTAGACAGCTAAGGATCATTTTAGTATGTATTTTTTGTGAATTCTAGGTCTGACAGTAAAGTGAAGATATACTGAGAGTAACAAAATATAGTGATTCCTCATTGCTGAACATCTTCCCTGTTCGCAGAATGATGAAGTACACTGCACATAATACTTTACCCCACTCCACAAGTCATAAATTCGTTAGTTAGGTGTGGTGAACCGCTTACTTAAAGTACAAGGCTCATAAGGGTAAACTAACAAATATCCACATTCGAACGCTACTGTTGTGAAAATTTCAAAAACTGCAAATTTGCTATTTTTAGACAATTCATGCTTACTTTATTAGCGGAGGTACAGATTCAATAACTTACCAAAATGTGCTCAAGTATAAACTACGACTTCATATACAGATCGTTAATTTGACATTTTCGCTACTTTACCAGCATTGTCACGATATAATGCACTAACCAGATAGTTTAGAAAGTGTAAACATTAATATACTTAAAAACCAGTTACAAGAAATGTACCCTAGGTACAGGAATCTTTAACGCTTGCTTGCAACTATGTATTTAACACATTTTACATTGTTATGTTGAAGATGGAGTGAATGTATTAGCTTTGCTTTGCTAAGTGAATAAATTATTATTATTATTATACCTATTATTTGCTCCTAGTTTTCTTAAAAATTCAATAATAAGAAAAGATTTCATTGCAAATACATAAGAAATACAAACAAAGCTGTACTGTAAATAGTTCTTTGTTATGTATTCACTTCTGCCGTAGACCACGAATGAAAAAGAAATAAATATGTTACCAAATAACTCGCTAATTTAAAATACCTCATGTTGTGTTTCTGACAATGGTTGAGCTATTGCTTGAAGTAATTCATCATGTTCTTTTTTGAAATTATTTATAACTGATTTTTCTATTTTCAAATTTGAAAGTTTTTGCTGTAAGACTGCACACTCTTGCGATAATAACATATTTTCACATTCTGATTTTGCCTTTTCATTTATTGCTTTATTTAATTCGTAAAGCAGTTGATTAATTATTCCTTGCTGTTCTTCATTTAATGATAAATAATTTCCACCAATTTTGGATGCCATAGTTGTTATTTCATATATTGTTGACAGATGTCGTTGAATTAGAATTCTTTGAAAAAAATTTTGTAGCAGTCTTTGGTATTAGCATGTCCTGCTTTTTGTCTTGTCTTATTAATTATTATAAATGAGAGAATGTTATCAAATAAACAAAAATGTTAGTACTTTTGATTATATAGACTTTAAGGATAGTTTTTACATTGTCCATCAATAATACTCTTTATGGTGCTATCTACTTCAATATCAATATCTTTTTTGTATATTATATACAAATTTGGCGACAACTTTTTAATTCGTATTTAAACTGCACCTTGGAGAAGTTCTAGAATGTTAGAACAGGTAGAATGGCTTGAGTGTTTCAGTGATCTAAAGAGCGAAATATAGGTTTAACCAAATTAGTGGGGACTTTAGTGAAGATTTGGACTAAGACAGGTCCCTGAAAGTTGGCAGCGGCTCTTTTTGTACTAGAGTGGCATATACAACATGGCATTCTAAGACACACTACTGAGATGTGGAACACAACTGGAAACCACCACAATATTTCCCAAATACACAGCATACTGAAAGTTTTTAAAATGATGGCATCCTCTGGAGTAAAAAATTCCGGAGTTAAAATAGTCCCCCATTCGGATCTCTGGGAGGGGACTGCTTTGGAGGATGTGATCGGCAAGCTCAATAAGAAGAAAAGAAGAACTGGGAACATCTTGTGAGTCGGGGGGAATGGAATGTTAGCAGCATAAAGTAAATATGTAAGCTATAGAATTTGACAATTGAAATGGGTAGATTAGCATTAGACATGGTAGGTGTTAGCGAAGTCCCGTGGTCAGAGGCGGGGGATTTTTGGAGCGGAAACTTTCGAGTAATTCGGATGAAGGAAGTTTGAATATGTGACTAGTTATACAGAAAAAGATAATACATTTCTAAAAGAATTACTTCCAAAAGAACGAAAGAATTATAAATGGTTAAATTAGAATCTAAATCAGTAAATACAGTAATAATACAAGTATACATACCCATCCCTAGCTACAGTGAGGAAGAGATAAAAGCGATCTACAAAGATATTGAATACATTCCAAGATTCGTAAAAGGATATGAAAATTTAATAATTACAGGATATTTTAATACAGTGGTAGGTGAGGGTAAGAAAGAAGCGGTAGTAGGTCTAATTGCTTTAGGCACGAGAAACAACAGGGGAAATAGGCTGGTAGAATTTTGCGGCAAAAACAATTTAACCATTACAATCATTATTTCCATATCATACTAAAAGATAATACACGTGATAGATGCCAAGACATAGGGAGATATCGAATAGATTACAATATTGTTATATTATGATTTAGGAATCAAGTAAAAGCCTGTAGAAGCTACCCAGAAGCAGATATAGACACTCACCACAATATCTTAGTTTTGAAAGCCACACTTAGATTTAAAAGTTTGAAAAAAAAGGAAGAAAAAGGGCACTTGACTTTGAGTAACACACAAATTTTAGAAAAAGTCAAACGAATTGCTGAAATATGTCGGTAAAATAAGTGAAACTAAGAAAGAAGAATCAGAATGGAATAACAGAGATATTCTGGGGTATAAATGTGTAACATTTTAGTTTTTCAATTTATTTGTAAGCAAATTCTGGCATATATTATATGTAATGTTTCCTTATCCCTTTATCAACCAATTACGAAAGCTCACATTTTTGTTTCAGAAAGTGTAATATTATCAGTAATTTGGATGCATCTTTAAATTTCAATCCTTGTAGTTATTGGTGTATAAATTATTCTGTTAATCTAACATATAATACGTACACAGATGAGATTAAAATCTGTTGTAGGAAGTTTGTTAGAGGATTCTGACATGTAATATGGAGCAGATAAGAACTCTAAGAAAAGATTGCTGGGGCGCATTTGGGATGTTTTTGCTGGATCGCTTTTGGAAGTTTAATTCGCATAATGAGTGTTATCTTTAGGCCACGGAAAATATCAGAGAATGTTCCAGTAGTTAGACGTAATGATCCCTAATTATTGATGATTAGAAAGTATTAGCCATTTTAGTTTGAAAATATGGTTGCACATGCTACCATGCATTAGTTATTTTTAGGCCATGGAGAATGCCAGACAATGTTCCAGTAATTGGATGCAGTAATTCCTAGTTATTGATGGTTGGAAAGTACTCGCCACTTTAGTTTGAAGATATGGTTACACGTGTTGTACCATGAATTTGGATATTTGCACGGACGAGTCTGATTAAATTAGTAATAGTATGGCTGATTGGGTTATTACCCCTGATTTGTGTGTTGCCCGAAGTCATGAAGTAAATACTTAAACGAACTCTATATAATGTTCCGGTGCTGGACTTATAAGGTAAAACTTTCCTTTATTTATATAAATCAAACTTGAATAACAAGATCAATGATTTCCGTTTAATGTTACTAACTGTTAAAATTTCTAGTTTAAGCAGGGCCGGTCTGAGGCCCATGCGTCTGTCCTTTTTAAATTTCTCTCTCTCTAAAAATAAATTTTCAGTTTTGGCACCACGCCACAACGAGCCACTAAAAAATTTATAAATAGGTGAAGTAAAGCACTTATTACAGATACTATTAATAGCACTTAGCGTGTAATTACAATTTGATTCAATAGGAACAGGGCGCCATGAACTGAGGATTAGTTTGTTTTGTAACATATTTAAGATTTTGAGCGTTTGCCATAACAACGCTACTTTGTTTCAACGCGTAAGTATTTGCCTCCGGCTATTAGGCGCTTCAGGGTGCAGCTCTTGGTCTTAATCTTGATTATACTTTGTATAGTGTTGTCATAGCGACAACAACAAGCAGGGTGACTCATTAGTCATTTCACGGAATGTGTGCGCTTTGTTTTCCTATCGCAACAATAAACCTAACCATAACTGAACCCTGGACTCCAACGATCATTAAAACTGCAGTACTTTTATTTAATAGTGATCAGTACTGACAAGTGAAATACACCTTCTGCCCAGTTTTTTTATTGTGGCTTTATTTTTATCTAGTGAGCGGTGTAGATCGCAAGTGAATATAGAATAACTGTTTGTGTAATTTGATAAGTTTGTGTTTACTTTATATATTAATAACATGAAGCATTGCTGACTTGAGTGTTTTTAGACAGTTATTTATAAATTTATACATTATAGTGTAGTATAAGTGGTATGGTGTTTGGCCTATCATGTCTGAATGTCTCAGAAAATTAAGCCCTCGGGTTTCTTTTATAAAAAACGAAAAGCAAATTTGGAACAACATGCAGAGAAGCAGGCCAAAGTGATGAGGCAATTTTTGTCTAAGTCGGAACCATCATTTAGTGAGGCAGATGCTGAAGTAGTTGAAAGCAGTGTAACATATTTTTTTTCCTAGTTACACTTCGGTCTTTAATATAAAATAATACAGTAATAATATAAAATAAATAATTTATAAATTTCCGTTCAGTAAAATTAATACATAAAATTAATAATAGCATATAGACTCCTTTACCTTTATGGTCTAAGATTCGTTATTAAGCTCCGTCGAGTTGTCAATTTGATCACTTTGCTATCAACGTTTGAAGGGACAAGCTGCGATAAGCGGCGTAGTAAAGTCAAGATGGTCGTGTCTAGGCACGTGGCCTGTAACACAGTCCGAAAAAGAATAGATAATTGATTGAAATGGAAGCTCACCTTCATCATTAATACAGTTGGTATAAATTAATTAAATAAATTATATTAATATTTTTCCCTATAGTGCAATATCATATATGGCTACATCTTATGCAATATCAGATATGATAATGTTTTATGCAATGTGATGTATGGTGATATCATGTCATGCGGTTTCATATAATTCAACATCATAAATAAGTAACATCGAATAAGCAAATTTTGGATCTAGAAAATTCGTTGGAGTACTAAATTTAGTAAGATGTAAAATCAAGCAGAGGTTAGTTTCGTGAAATGAGGTTGTATTCAGAGGAGTTCTCGCAATTTCAGTAATAAATTTTGTAAGTATTGATGTGGTTTCTATTTGTACGTCGCAGAAAACCGATGGTTATGGAATTTCCGACAGCTGAGGTTATAGTCCAATTTCTTTCGTTCACAGCAGTATTTCTACACGTGAGTGTTTATAGCATTTAATCACTTTGAATATTAATTAAATTGCAATAGGAAGATATTACATTGAACTTTAGTTACGTAAATATCGTTTAAGGAATGAAAGAATTAAATAACACATTTATTGCTTGTCAGAATGTTTGCACATACAAATAAAGTCAACTAAGCTAAAAAGTTGTGAGTGACATATTATGTCAGATATAAAAAACATAGATTCAGTTGTCCTATTTAGACCTCACATGTCATCTTACGTTAATTTAAAAATGTATTTAAATATTATGAGGTCATGAACTTTGATTCTTAGTCAACATGTGGAATTTGTCTAATAACTGTTAAGTAAAAGTAACTTTAGGTTGATACATGCTAGTTTATCAGCATTTAAGTAATTAAATTTCATTGTTAAGGTCGAAGTAGTACTACTCTGGCTTGGAGAATTGGTATTATAAATAATTAAGAAAACTCAAATCCTTACATTTAAAGTATTAAGAAAGATCCATTTAGAGAACTTTATGTTGTTGAATACAAATCATTATTAGCATATTTCTGTTCCATGAAAATTATTAATTGAAAGATTATAGTAAAACAAATTGAAAATATTATAGTAAAACAAATCTTGAAATTTATTCAAATAGAATCTATTTTTTTTGCATGACTTTTTTATTATTTAAATTTAAGTAAAAACTACCAATCATCCCTGATCAGAAATTGTGTTTAATGGAAACAAATACCCTGGCTGTATATTTTTGAAAACTAAATTCTATTATTTTATTTTTTGGTAAATGTTTTTGAGGACACAAATGGTGTCGATGTTGTACATTTATTTGTTCACAGGTCAAGCCGAGACATCTGTATGACATATGGTGTTTGAGGTTTTGGTAAGTGTGTTTAAAAGAGTGAAATTCAGGTTTTATGGCTATGTTAGTGGTGTTGATATAAGGTTTCCGCATTCCCCTAATACAAGCACAGTTAAATTTTGTTGGTTGTTGTATTGAAAAATACGGTGGCGCTCATTATTTATATCTTTGGTCTTTTGACAACCCATGACCCAAGCTCATGATCTACCCAGAGCTAACACTCTACTAGCCGTTTATGTCTAAAGAGTTTTTCTTTTCCTCAAGCCGTTTTCCATCCAACTTTACCTTGGGCTTTCATTGTTAATAAGAAATTCTCAACCTTGTGATATCAGGTTAGGGTTTAGGAAATATAATAGTGTGATTTATTCGCTGATATTCACGAGGGTAAAATAAAAATAAAAAACAAGTTAAACATTTTTTATTACAGCAGTGTTGAACCTCAATGCAAAGGCGCTGAACAACATTCACTGGTAACGGTAAGAAAGAATGTATCGATTAGTAAAATACTATTATTAACATACTGTTATTAGTGTTTTATTAAACGTACTAATAAAAACACACACACCCACGATGCATAGTCTTAAATACAATTTCTGTTCCAGAAAACAACAGAAAAATGTTCTTCAACTGATGAAATTGATTGTGCAACACCCAAGAACATTTTTTAATTAATCCAAATTTTAAATATTTTCTGCCAATCACAGATAATTCTATCTAAAATGTAACCCATCACTGACCAGAATTAATATAGTTACCCAATCCTAGTTCGACTTTGGGTGACAATTGACACTTTAAATGAACATAACCTATCAACTGATATCTAACATCCCCTGAAATTTAGAAGATTTTAAATTAAGGCGCCAAAGGAAATGCTAGTTTGTTCTAGAGAATTCGAACCCGGAAGTGCGTAATAATATGTAATTTTTCGCGATATCTATAAAAATATTAACAGGAAGTACTGTAGAATATTGCAGAATAACTTAAATTTAAATATAGGGTAGTTTCAATTAGCAATGGCAATAATAAAAGTTGATTTAAACCATTAACCTAAAAGCACATGTAGGGATGATGTACGATTGTGAAATATGTAAAATTTTTGACTGGCTAGAACAGTCACGTGATCAAAGGTATATAAATATGGGAAGTGGAAAAATTCACACACACGACACACAAAGACTCACCAAGACACACAAAGACAAAAGATATGAAAGAAGGTACGAAATGAAAACTAACTAGCCCGGAGCTAGTGTGGAGTAGGCTGCAATGTCGCGTAGTAGTATTGGTTATATGGCCGTGTAAATTAAATCAATGGTTAGTGAACAGAGCTAAAAAATTAGTATGTTTAGTACGGGAAGAATAGTGAATTTAAGTAGTGGACAAAGAGCACAGATACGTTTCGCTCTTAAAGTAGAATTAAATAGTAATAAAGTTGAGTGTAATCAGAAGACGAAATGGTTAAGTTGTAGGGCAGTTAATGGTTGGAGGCGCCGGCTTATTAACGGCAGAGAAGGTGATAACTAACCACACTATACGGTTCATTTTTGATTGATTGTGGAAGTTTGGATTCCGGAAGCCCGATTCCAAACCAAGTCGGTACAGCAGTAGTGGGAGATAAAGAGTTCGAGCACAAAATTTACCAACACCCTTGTTAAACACTATCAACCCTGGTGAGGATAAGTTACCTCGTTTGGTATTGTAGAGATTGGGGCAACAGCGGGTATTGCATACCCGAAACAGGTATTGAGTGAATCTTTGAATAAATGGTTCGAGAGAACGGACGTGTATATGCATGCATACACGTGGGGTTGTAAGTATGAACTTTTATATAGCTATACCCATGCTTTTACATGAATATGTTAAGGTGCTAGATTAAGGTTGGAATTTTTGACATTATTATTAACGTTACCGCTCATTATTATGAATTTTGTGTAAAATATCAAGAGTTATTGGCTATGTTTAAGTTGGAGCCAATTTGTTTTGATTGTATAATTTGCAGTGCTTAGTACAATATATAACCACCCGACTTAAAGTAACTTTAGTTAAGTAAGAGATATTTTTTTATTGCATTCAAGTATGTCAATATAGTAAATGTAAATAGTTAGATCACCATATTAAAGATTATGAAATTCATTACTTGATACGAATGTTGAGATATATGTTACAATTAAAAGGGATTTGTTGAAATACATTTAGGTACAGATACTTTGTAAACTTTTGGGTAAGTTAACTCACCAGTATAGGTTTCAGAATTCTATACCTAACCACCCTGGGACATGTCCATGTACTCTCCACTGTAGAGTAGCCGAAGCGTTTGAGGGAAGTAGAGTGAAGACTATTGGATCAGAAATAGTTGACAACTGTAAGAAATAGGTAAGTGGACCCTTGTATTGCAATTTTGAACCATAAAAAGTGAGATATAGTTGGATTTCGATTATATATGTATTAGGTAACTCGGTTCTTGTTTCTTTGACTGCTACATAGGTCAGGGTAGGAGGGCGAAGTGTTACAGTTGTATCCCTGATTCACTTACTGAGCTCGTACCTTTAGAAGGAAACCCATCATTCGAGGTTTGATTCAAATTTATTTAATCACAAACTCTCACTAAATTCTCAGATACAGAATTGTTCTAACTCTTAAGTTAGGTACCATTTTCTAAATTTTATTTCGCTGGATTAAATTAAAATTTGAATCCCAGATTGTCATTGTCAAAACAGTCAGAAAAATTTAAGTGTTTTTTGCATATTTTTAAAATACTCAAAACAAAATTAAAAAAAAATTATTTTCACAGTCCTTTGAATAACATATTTATGTTTCATGTCTAACGATAAAATGCACCGGTTATACTTGAATTTAAGTTCCACTTTAGTATAGTTATACTTATGGTATAAGTGGAACTTAAATTCGTAAGTATAACCAGTGCATTTCGCCGTAAAAAGTACCCCATCATTATGAGCATCGTCCAACACTGCTGTATACTATTATTTGTAGATGTATATTTTTATTAAATTAAATTTTTGTGTTCCAAATTTGCAAGGGAAATATGGTCATTCTATCATCGTCAATAACGTCATTGAGCTAATATCAAGATTGCAGAGAATGGCCAGCCAAAGTTACGGATAATATTCGTTAAATACTCATCAAAAAAGGTCCTGTTCAGGTAAAAGAATTTAATTTTCCAATTGATGGTAAAGGCAGAAGGTTCACTCCTGCCAATTACAAAATGTAATTACCGAATGCAGAAGAAATTCTGAGGGAATGGCTTGTGTACTCCACATCAAAAAATTCAATATTTTATTTTTTGCAAACTTTTTAGTAATGAAAATATATCTCTTTCTGGAACTAATGGTTACTTTGATCGGCAAAACATGTCCGGGTTTTTGTCCCAGCATGAAAAGTTGCTTACTCAATAAAGGCTTCCATATCTTATCGAGAACTTTTTCAAAGATTACTGTTAAGAGAAACTATTAATGATAAAAACTAACGGCTTATTAAATCTGAAACTCAGTATTGGTATGAAGTTTTGAAGCGACTCCTTTGCATTGTGCAGTTTCTCGGTACTCAAGGGTTAGCATTTCGTGGTACAAATGATGTGATTCTCAAAGAAAATAATGGTAACTTTTTAAAATTAGTAGAACACATTTCTAGATTCGATGCTGTTCTAGCTGAACATCTACGCAGAGTAGCTTCTCACGAAACTCATGTAAGTTATTTAAGCAAAAGTATTCACAATGAGTTCATTGAGCTACTTTCTTCTTAAGTTAATGAACATATACTAAGTGAACTAAAGAGAGCTACATATTATTCTATAATTCTCGACTGCACACCTGACGTAAGTCGCAAAGAACAAATGACAATTGTAGTTCGGTTTCTTCATGCAGTGTCGGAAGAAGTAATAGTGAGAGAACACTTCCTCGGATTTGTTCAGGTTTCAGGAAAATCTGGTGAAGGGTTGACAGCGTGCTTGTTAGACGAACTGTCAAAAAGAGGAATATACTTAAAAAATATACATGGAAAGAGAATGACAACGGGTCCGACATGAAGGGGAAACAAATAAGTGTTCAAAAAAAAATTCTTGACCTTAACCCACAGACCTTTTTCGTCCCATGTGGAAGCCATTCACTAAATTTGGTTGTCAACGATGCGGCCCTTTCCTGCTCTGCAGCTGTGAACTTCTTTAGTAACGTTCAAGCGATTTATAATTTCTTTTCAGGATCTACTCATAGATGGAGTATATTAACAAACCATGTCATAAATTTGACTGAAACCTCTTAGTGAGACCCGTTGGGAAAGCAGGATAGATGCCCTTGAACCTTTACAATACCAAATCGGTAAAGTATACAATGCTGTCTATGAGGCCACTACAGATGCCAAGATTGATCCTTTTGGAAAAACACAGCCATTGGCATTGCCAAAAAACTAACAGGTTTTTGACTTCTCTGCTGCTTAATAACATGGTATGATGTTTTGTTCAAAATAGATTTAGTTAGTAAAACATTACAGAAGAAAGTAGTTAATCTGCACAGCGCTTTGAAGTTGATTGAAAGTGTTAAGGGATTTTTGCAAAATATGAGGTCTGAAAATGGACTTAATAGTGTCATTACAGACGCAAGGAACTGGCTGAAAGTCTGGGAATCAGTTCGGAATTTATATAAGCTACAATGAGGCCAAGAAAAACCAAGACAGTTTTCCTAAGAAAGTAAAGATGAACCTTTGAAGCCAGGACAAAAATCTTTCAAAGTTAATTTTTGATGTAGTCCTCGACACAGCAATAAATTCACTAACGGAGTGGTTTGAACAGATGGAAAATCATAGCAAATATTTTCGATTTCTCTATGACATCGAACAATTACAGAAATGTAAAAAACTGTCATTAAAAAACAGTGGGAAGATCTACAGTCAATATTGATAGCAGACTATAATGGTGACATCAATCAGGATGAACTGCTTGAGATCTAATTTTGGCACCAATGTTGTCTAAAATAGTTGTCCTGAGACAACATTAACTTATGTAATAAAAAACTGTTTAATTGACATCTTTCCCAATGTTTTTGTAGCTTAGAGAATACTGCTCACACTACCAATTTCAATAGCCAGCGGAGAAAGTTTTTCAAAACTAAAACTCATCAAAAAATTCCGGCGATCAACCATTTCTAAGGAGCGACTTAGTGGATTGGCAATGCTAGCTATTGAAAGTGAAGTTTTGGATTTAATTGATACGGATTTAATTTTAAAAACTTTGCTAAATATGTGTTTAACGTTTGTTGGTTTTAAAGCTTTTTCTCTTTTTTCATAGATTGAAGTAAATGTATCATTTAACGTTTATTTAGTTTTTATGATTTCATTAAATTTATAAAACAGGTGCGCCTATTTGTTTCTTTATATATAGTTTGGGGGGCACCAAATTTATATCTTGCATGTGCCAGAAAAATACCTCGGATCGGCCCTGGGTTTAAGCCTTGTGATGGTAATCAAATTTACGAGCAACTTTCATATTTATATCTCACTGGTATTTAAATAAAGCTCTCGTTTAAAAATCATAATAAAATTTTTATTTAAACAAATTTCATGTTGGTGCAAATTATTATTTTTAATACATAGAAAGTGCAAGGTTGTAATGATAAAAACAACATTTGTTTGGTTATAATTTTTTATGTAATTGTTGAATCAAACAACATGCACTATTGTGCCATAAGGCGATTTTTCGTGACATACTTGAATTGTTCGAGTATGGTATGTTGAAGTATCCCCCCACTATTTACGAAACATTTACTCATGCGGCACTGCAAAAACGTATTGTAGTTTCCTAACCTCACTTTGAATAATTACCCGGTAAAAGTCAAGTGTTTAACATACACAAGCATAACCTGGTACAGAACAGGGTATGTTCGTTTATCTGATAGAATAGTGCCGTACAATTTCTCCTCCAGTAAATTTTATCGCCAAAATGCAAGTTTAACACATACACATATAATTAAGTATGTTAGTTTACGTCGCAAAAAATCGCCTATAGTTCATGTAATCTAATTGTCAGAACTGTGAATTAAAAAATTCATAAAATTAAATCTCTGAAAGCTTTTGAACAAAGTCAAAATTCAATTATGTTTTTACTTCTTGTAAAGGTACATATGCGAATTATAAAAAAGAAACAGTAAGACTTCATTATAAATTTCAACTGGATAGCATTTCTTTTTATTACTAAAGATTTGGAATAAATGGAGTACCTAAAAATTAGACAAGGACATGGAACTATAAACTAAATTTATCCAAATTCAGTTGAAGTTTTTTTTATAATGAAAATCGCGAGTATAATAGAAATCAATATTCCTCCTTAGGCAACAAGTTTAATTGAGTAGCTCCAGAATGAACTGTTCATTAGATATTATTCCGTATATTATATAAGCCACAAAGTGACCTCGATGATTGGTTTTTCTTGTATGTATTCCTCTGTTTCAGGTTCAACCAAATACGAATAGATGTTGAAGTTCATCATAACCTAAAGGTTTCTGCATCTTACATTTCGGTTTTTTGCAAGCATCTTAGATGCAGTGGCGCCTCCTATCATGTTTTTGCTTTAATAATCTTATCGCACGACCACTTTTATGCTCCCGCATAATGTAAATATCAAGTTAGTCAGGAAGTACATTCAGCGATTCCATTACTTTCAAAGACACCCTTCTAACCTGCCCAAGAGCAAGGTCTATCTCTATTTTATGGGATCCACTGATCCCTATATATATATATATATGTGGGGCACCTTCAACTTTTAAGAAGTTAACGTCCAAGGCAACAAATGATAAGAAAATAAGAAACCATAGGTGACTAAGGAAATTCTAAATTTAATAGAAGAACGGTCAAAATACAAAAATAGACCAGACGAAGCAGGAAAACATACAAACCATAAAATGGAAAGTTAAAGAACAATAGATTAAGAAAAAATGTACAGAGGTACAAAATAAGATGGAAATAGGAAAGATAGATGAAGCATACAAGCTAATTAGAATAAATTTTAAGGATATAAACTGCATAGAAAAATATAAGAGATGAGTGAGGCGACATCAAATGCAAACAAACTATTTCCGTTGCTGTATGAACCACCAGTACTCACAGTTGTAAATTTCGCTACTTGATTGTTTAAATTTATTAAGTACATCCGGGAACACCAATGATTCACCTGTTTACTAACTATCAACATGTAGGTCACTCCATTTCATCTCTTCAAATTTCAGGGTGTGCTAAAAGAGTGAAAAACTACGTATCACCCTTGTATGGACTAATGCCCTTTTACCGATGTATATATAATTCCACTATACTACGTGTATAAGCTTCCTACCCTGCTTATCCAGAAAAGTTCAAAACATTTCACTGTCTGCCCCCTTGTCCAAGAGGATGGCGCACGGTCTTCTGTCTATCTTCGTTGTAACTTCACCATCTTTTTTCGTAACTTACTAATTCCATAGATACTTTCCATTTCTTCTACCGATTCCGTTCTCACACTTTGTGCTTCTAAGATGTTTTTTATGGTCAATTTCAATGTCTTGAGTTTGTGTGAACCCATTAATTTTATGACGTTTTATGATTCTTTGGTTTCTTGAACCCCATTTGAGTTTATACAAATATTATTGTGGACGGTGACGTTGTAACATATCAAGCTCCCTTAGTTATATATGGTTGCGGTAATCACCCTGTAGAAATAGAAATGTAACCTAGTAGGTAAGAGGGGACGGGAACCTGTAATGCTGCAGGTACTCAGCTCAGCTTGGGGAGGCAAAGGGTAGAAGTTGAAGTGGTCAGATGTGGCAACGCTTCCGCTAGAGGTAATTTTAGCTATTAAACCTACACCAGTGCGATTCAATTGGTAAAATCTGTGTACTAGACTTCGTAAGATAATTGATAAGCTTTAGTATTTTTAATCGCAGTGGCGGCCGATGCCGGTATAGTAATTTAGGTCATATCTTGTATTACTATGATATTGAATTTTCATTAAAACTATAATTAGTGTCAAGTTAGTGCCTCATTTAAATTGGTTTTGATCCTGCACAATTTTTAGGATTCACGAACCTGAGGTAAGAGGTCTCATTTTTTAGTTATTAGTTACGGCGCCCAACAATTATTAATAATTAATCGCGTTATAACTAGCATGTATCATGTTAGATTTAATTTGTAAATAAATTCCCGCATATTTTTTAAATTAAAAACGCCAACTTCCGTTGTCCCTGACAGTCGCGTCTGCACAAAAAGGATGCGGGCTGCACACATGGTGTAAAAAGCCGCTAAGTTACGAGCCCTCGACGAAGCAACAACTATTTTGAGTGGTGGTGTGTCTTTTCTTTTTAGGTATGTAGGTTCCTTCTAACTTTATCTTTTATTGTACCTGGAACCTTAATTCGTCATTCCCCTACAAGTACAGAAGTTACAGGAAGGACGGATGGTAATTTGATTCAACATGGTGTAGCTGTGAACCCAAACTGCAAACCATCGTGGAACCCTGAGATTAAGTTCCAAGATGCCACCACGTAAGTAATTTGTTTTGATTTAAATTGTGCTTGCAAATTGACTTTTAAAGCGAAGTTCAATATGGCGGGTAAAATTGCCACGTAATTATGCATTAAATTATAACAATGACGTGTAGTTATCGCGAGTATAACAATTGCGCAGTATAACAATTGCCTGAAAGTGTAACAAAGACAACATCCCTGATTTTTGTTGGTAGTTTTTCTAATTAAATAAAAGTGTAAAATTCCAAGCATTATTGCTGTTTAGAAAAAAAAATGTACTAGATGCTTTTCAGTTTATTCATTTGTCCTTATTTAATATTCTATTAAAGTAGCCATGTTACTGAAAGTATAAATCACCCAATCTTCTAGAAATTTTTCAGAGTCCTTTCATTGATAAAAGCTCTTGAACTAACAAATTATATAAATTTATTTCTACACCATATGTGTACTTAAGTAATGCATGAGTGTAACAAACTGTGAAAGAAGTCAATAGTACAGAGGTTAGCTATGCCACTTACCTGCACTAAATGAGGCAAATTGCCATGATCGATGTGTGTAACAGACCCGGGATGTATAGTAAGCCTAAATATACATATGAGAGTATGTAAGTTTAATTGTAACGTAGCAAGTTATCAACTTAATTTATACATCTACAGAAATAATGCAAACACACATACATATTTATTATCATATTTACAGTTAAACTAGTAACTAACATTAATAAAATATATGCATTTATTAAAAATTGTAAATATATAAAGCTTTAACAATCTTATTGTTAAAATATTCATAATTATTAAATACTTTTAAGTAAAAAGGCAGTGTTAAGGCACTAAATATTAAACCCTTTAGATACTACTCTTATGTATATCGTATATCAATTACTATGGCAATTTAAACAACCTATAAAATAAGAAACCTCTTCAGACAAAACAAAGAAAATATAACAACACCATGAAAAATCTTACTCGTAGATACATAGTATAATGACTAAATAATCAACCATTGTGTTGATATTATGATCAGTTTATATTAACGCAAAATATCTTTTTAAATTATTACATTTGCGATAAAAAATACACTTTCTTGTCATTTAAAGCAAATTACTGTACTCTTATTGGGAAGTGGTAAACCAGTCAATATTTTGATGGCGCTTTTAAATATCTCTATAACACAATTTTTGAAGATATCATATATCAACAAGCAGTTTTTAAGATGTTTATGATTATTCTTCAATGAAAATTTTAATTTGGAATTTCTGCCAGAAAAAGCTGTACAAACGGTGTTTTGACATCCATAAATTGTCAAGAAACTTAGAATTAATTCTCAGTTGTAAACAATTTTATACACCACATTCCTTTTTTAGTTTATTTCGCTGTTTACAAAATGATACCCCCTCGCCGAACATAGCTACAAAGAAAATACTACAAGTTGTAATTTAAAATGGAAGCATAGTATTATTTCAGTAGGGTGGCTGTCAAGATTAATTGTTTCAATTATCAGGGATATCGATTCATATCACTGCATAGGAATTTTTTTCTTTAAATAAACAAATCATGATAATTAAATACAATTTGATGAGATGAATTTCATGATTAGGAAACTGCACAATGAAATGGCATGAGCAGAAGTTAGATGCGGATAAAACCCTGCATTCTATTGCATGTCATATGTTAATGAAAGATCGCACCATCGACATGGAATTTTCAGTTGACACTGGTACAGATCTTTACATTTATTCATGAAAGATCGCAACCCAAACGTGGAATTTTTGGTTGACATTGGTACAAATCCTTGCATATGCCATAAACACACAGAAATATGCAGAAACAAACCCACAATCTACCACCTGTACTTTGCAAATGACACCATCATACTACCAAATGCATTTTAGATTAGAGGCTGAGGCGAACTTTCATTAAGCAATTCGTCATTGCAAACATCAAGAAGTTAATTATTAGTATGGATTTCCTTGCATATTGTGCATTACTGATGCCAAAAATAAAAGGACTGTCGACTCAGAGACCAAGAGTGTACACGTCAATAATCAATCTACTAAGCTATCCAATTATATGTACAACAGTCTAATGGAATAGTAGAATGCTTCCACAGACAATTAAACAGCTTTAACTTGCTGTATAACATAGCAATGGGCGAGTTATTATCACTAGTATTTCTTGGTATTAGAAACAGATGAGAATGCTGAAGGAATGACAGTCACAGATTTAACATTTGGTGAACCTCTACACTTACAAGATGAAATTCCTCCCATTACCTGAGGCAACTTCAGATCGAATTCTCCCAAAGGTCCTCGAAACACACCCCACCTTTGCTTTCAAATATGAACAGCTATTGGTGCAAAACATCTCAAGGGCACAGTTTCTTATTCAAAGAATTAAATAATGCCAGTGAAGTTTCATATACTGAGGAGGCAACAAGAATTTTTACAAAAAAATATATAAAGACGATTATGCCTCGCTGCACAAAGCTTTCGTTTTAATAGTACAAATAGGGGATCTTATAATCTGAAAGAGAAAGCTATTTTCCATCTTTAATTAAGTTATTATGATAAAATTGATGTTTTCCATTCTCACATATTATAGGGCAATAACCTACAATTTTATTATATGTATTCATTTAAGCACACATTTTCCAGGCAAAAGAAATGTGTGGTTATCGTGCTTAACCAATGAGAGATGTTTTATGGTGGGGACGCCAACGAGTTCATGCGAACGACGGGTTTTAAACAAGGACTCGACCTCCAACTACGGGACGACATCAATGTGTTAAATGCGAGTGCACGTTAAGTACAAAGTGTACGCTTTGCATTCCCTCATACCTGTCCAATTAGCTCTGTGTTTTCTAAGAATGTATGTGCAACGTACTACGCAGAAGGTATCTGAACCAAAATTAAGAAACCGACTCCAAGTAAACCGGATCTACTTGACGAAAAGCGGAGGATGACTTGGCTCACACTATTATGCCAGGTAAGTCTTTGGCATATTTTTAATTGCTATTTTGATGGCAATTCAAATTTAGGGGTGTAATTTCGTCTGGGGTTAACGTAACAATTAACGCCAAACGGGGAAACCAATAATTCGTAACAAGACCCATACAAAGTCATCCATAAGGATAATAAAACCATCACTATTGAGAAAAATACTCAAAGAAAAGGCTCCAAACGACAAAACAAAACCTGCATACCTAAAAAGCCAACTAAGTGAAACTGCCACGAGTAACTTCAAAACAGGAACAGATCCATCATGTACAACCATTAGAAGTGAAAAAAAAGTAAATATCCCTAGCGATATCATAACGTATCAGAACAAGTTGCTCACTAGCAAGGGAGTATGTAACACACTTCATCCATCAAACGATAAATAAATAAACCTTCATGACAACACTACATCTCTGGTAAATAAAATTTACCACATCAATTTTCCGATAGCACTAAATCGTAGTTTATTACACAAAAATATGAAGTAGGCCAAATGCTTAAATATTACTGATTATTAGAAGCACCTCGGCAACGCTCTGAAAATTATTAACGACCAATATAATAGGTGCATGACTAATTCCAGAAATCCATAAAACTATTTATAACGAGCAGTATAATGTGCTGAAATCACTTCATGTATAAGTTTTCACTGCTGGACAAAAGGAATGAAAATATTAAACATCTAACACTCTTGGCGTCATCCTCCATGATACCATACACAGATTATCTGAAGACTGCGGCAACTTCAACAACTCTACCACTCAAAACCCATTTTAGCGAGTAAGTAAAATAAGGTGTATGCACAAACTTGCCACTTTATGAGTAAGTAGAAATACCCATGCCCCAAGTGCCTCATCCATTGGAGTTTTAGATTTCTCAATTTATTCTCCTCGTGCATCATCGGCAAGAGTTTATAAGATGTTTTAAAGATCTATAAGTATGTAGATTATGGCAAACGTGTACATATATGACTAAGCAGGTCATTAGTGAGTAATAATCACTTTGTGAAATCTTTCAAAATTGTGTATTTAAAACATTTGATTTTAGTTTAGTTTTGTAATTATGTCTCTATACTGTTATCTACGATAGAATTGTAGTGAAGCACACTACGGTAGACAAAATATCAATATGGTCATTGTTAAAAATTATAATCCTAACCAAGGTGGTCTAGCTATTAAAACTGCTGCTGATCAGGTATTTGACAGTATTTCAGATGAACTTGATATGCTTTCGGATATTTCTAATTTATCTTTTTCAATTAAACGTCACAAAACATTAAAGGCATACAGAATTCAAAGACAAGTATGTGTACCTTACTGAAAGTATTTATAGTCTGCTGTGATGAAATCTATAAAGAAATAACGTTGACTTTTAAAAAATTCAAAGTGGTAAAAATTATATGCTGCAGTTTGGATTTGAATCTGCAAACTATTGTCTGGATTTAAAAGCTTTCCTAGTTAGTAAATCATGATTAACTATATAACGGTGGTTTTCAATCGTTGTTTTCTCACAAAACATTTTTAAAATATTTTTAAGTTTGCAAAAATGTTTAAATAAGGTTAATGATAGGCCAACATAATTAATTAATGTCTACAAAAAGGACATTGGAAACTTAATGCAAAATCAAAAAAAAATTTCAGAATGCTTTATTTCAAACTTTGACTAAACGACTAGAAGCCTGCTGCGATTCATTTGTGCCACGATGCAGTCATTGAAAACCACTGCTACGTAAGAAACAAATTAAAATCTTATACATCAACAATTAGAAACAGTAACTATGAAATTTGCAAAATATTACTAAATAGTGTTAAAATTTTAGATTAGACTAAAGTAAATTCTTAGTAGAGTAAAAAAAAGAATTAAAAGACAAAGGAAAACACATACTCAATTTCCAAATTTTTCAGACCAGTTGAAATCTTGTCAATACATAAACTAACGAATTCGTGATGTCTTCTTAGCCTTGTCAATGCATGGTGGAGGAATAGCAGGTTTATTTGTCAAATAACGATTGTACAATCTAAAAAGAATTAACCTACTTGTATGTTTATTCACGACGCAAAATGCCTTACATGCGGTAAGTTTCACTGCGAAGATATTCCATCAAATGTCCAATACCGACTTGTAACTGGTCTGCAATTGGAGTGACCCATTCATTTCCATCCAATCTAAATACAGCTTTATTGCTGATCATGTCTAGAGCACCTATTTCAGGTGGCAGAATAGTTAAACGATTACCTTGTACGTTTAATTCTCGCAAACGACTTAACTCCCCAATCTCTTTAGGTAATTCGATGAGATCATTTTCTCTTAGAACTAGCTAAATATTTGAAACAATTATAACAATAATTACTTATATTTAAGATAAAATTTTAAAAACAATTCGATAAGCAGGATTGAAAAGGCACTTCTGTATAGTTAAGTTTCTAACTTTTCTGCCATCTAACATTCTGTGGTGCGAGACAGTCAGAAGGTGTTTACCATGCATGTTAAGACCATGAACATTACTATGTCTCTAAAAGCTTTGAATATTCTTATGAACATAAATTAAGCATTCCAATATGAAAATACATGGGAATGTAAAAATCTGAAGAAGAATAAAGTGGGTGTGACAGGCATCCTGATAATCGAGATTAGCAATGACTCTTAATATGCATCTCAGAAGCACATGGCTCCGAGCAATCACTGCATATTGAATGTGACAATTGTTCGAGGTACAATTAAGTTCCACATCATTTTCCTGACACAATAAAAAAAATCCCCAAGAAGGTATCTTCGCATATTTATGCATATTAAAACATTTAATCCTTACAATATAATTAGTAATTTATAAACTAAACATATCCGAAACTATTAGACAAATAATAAATTTAATGAATGTAAAAAGTAGGAAACTAATTAACAACAATTAAAAAGGCAAGTTACAGATTAAAACACGTAACACATAACATCTAGTAAAGGTTGTTTTATAAAATAAGTACATTACAGTTACATACTATAATCAGTTGCTTGGGTTGAAAAAGAGTAACTGCTGTATGTTTCTACTTGAAAGAATATCATATCATTTATGTTCAGAAAATAAAAATGAGAAGTATTTTCATACCAAACAAAATGCTTATCAAATTGTTTTGTTACCGTTTATCAATTAGTACATACTTACAATTTGTAAATTTTTGAGGTTTTTAATGTCAGGTGATAAGTACTCAAAATCATTGTCGCCCAAATACAAAGCCCGTAATGTTTCTACAAAAATATCCGTAAATTGTGATTAAAAACTTCTTCTTACCTAACATAAAAAAATTTCCAGGTAAATTTTTTTCGTTTAAATTGTTATACGTTAAGTCTAGAACCTCCAGTACAGGAAATGCTCCAAAACCTCTTGGCAGACCATACAACTTATTAAAAGATAAATTTAAAAGTCGAAGTTTAGGCATTGATGATAAAGACAAAGGAAGTTCTTCGATTTGATTATTCGCCAAATTTAAAATTTCCAAATTTATTAAATTGGCAAGACCAGGTGGGATAACTACAGAAAATATAAAGAACTTACTACATAATAGTACAAAAAGCTTACCTTTAATTTTGTTATGACTCAATGTTAATCTGGTTATGTTGATCATACTCACTAAAATAACAAATCAGATTTTAAACAATAAAAATATTTTATT
This sequence comes from Platerodrilus igneus, assembly GCA_036346225.1. Classification (NCBI taxonomy): domain Eukaryota; kingdom Metazoa; phylum Arthropoda; class Insecta; order Coleoptera; family Lycidae; genus Platerodrilus; species Platerodrilus igneus. The sequence continues at coordinate 15,413,087 of JARFIW010000791.1, forward strand.
TATTTAGTTATAGAAATGTAATAAAATAAACTATTTTTACAGGTTTAGTAGAATTTCCATTGTCTGGATCACTTGAGATCAGACTCCGTCCAGATGATCAAAAATTCAAGTAATTAGATAGTTTATAAAACAGAGATATTTCTTAGTAAAAAAAGAAAATTTCTTTTAAATTGGAATTTAATATAATTTAATGACTATAAATGCAATAGTCCTTAAAATTTGTGCTTAGATACCGCATTTCAAATAACGGGCATCCGACAATTATTTCAGTGGATGACTGTGAAATCCAATTCCAATGTCGATTATTACTTTACATTGTTTAATTGATGTTTCAAATTTTGAATCCAAATAACAAATTCCTGTTTACACATTTAATTTTGTGGCAATTTGAAACAATAATTGGTTAACAATGTTTACACAAGAACAGAAAATATTTGTTAGAAGCATATGTCATCATTTGGAAAATAAAGAGTGGGAGTATTGAATAGAGCATGTAGATTTTCTGCAGATATTTCCAGATGTCATTGTTAACAACGGCATTTTTTCATGTCGTATGAAAATTGTGCAAGATATCACAAAAAGGCAACACAAAAAAGGTGCAGGTAATTCTTTTGTTCTAAGTGAAAATCTTGTACAAGAAACACTATCGTAAAGCAACCTTCAACTTTCGTTCAACGATAAGCCTACGTTTAAATGTTAGCAGAAAAACAATTACAATATTATCTCCAAAAACAAAATGCTAATGTGCCAGAAACTTCTATCGCCAGAATATGCACGACCAGTACAATGCTGTTGATTTTTCTTCCAAATTCTTAATAATAGTGACATATTCGAAAATAAACAATGACCCATTACCTAATTTACACTAGGGGACCTTCTAAGAAAGTACTACACCCAATGTTAAATGAGGAAGTTGGTCAATAGAAACAAATTTTGTCTGGTATCGGGTAAGCGATTCGAGTATAGTGAACGAAATTAATTTAAATTGTTGGCTGTTTTACAAAGAGAAAAACCAATGACAGGTTTCGCTGTTGTTCCAACTTGTCAGACACATTTCTCTTTGCAAAACAACCAACAAAGTTCTTTAATTATACACAAATCCTGGTATATTAATAAGTACAAATGTTTTTCATACACTCTCTATACTCGAATGTAAACAACTAACTATCCTATCGGACTTTTTCAGGTTTCCAACATTATAGTATATTCAAGAACTTTGTTGGTTGTTTACAAAGAGAAATGCGCCAGTCTGATGAGCTGGAACAACAGCAAAACCGGTAATTGGTTTTTCTCTTTGCAAAATAACAAAAAATTTTAATTAATTGTTGTTCACTATACTCGAATTACTTTCCAATGCCACACAAAATTATTCATTACTATTTAGCTGGAAGCGTATTAGTTTCCGTTGACCGACTTCCTCATTTAGCACTGGATGTAGTACTTTCTTAGAAGGTCAGCCAGTGTTAAGCAGGTAATCGATCCTTAGTTTATTTTTATCTTGTCTTTGACTAGCTATTAAAATTTTGTCTGACAATACCATCTATACTATTATGTCAGAGATTTGAAAAAGCCACCGAAAGTTAGATGTTTACATTCGAATATAGAAGGCATGTGAGAAACATTTGTACTTATTAATACACCATGATTTGTGTATAATTCAAGAACTTGGTTGGTTGTTTTGCAACGAGAAATGCACATCTGACGAGAGGGAACAATAGCGAAACCGGCCATTGGCTTTTCTCTTTGCAAAATAGCCAACAATTTAAATTAATTATCGTTTTCACTATACTAGAATTACTTTCCCAATGCCAGAAAAAATTAGTCAGTGACATTCGATCGTATACTTTCCTCACAAATAAGGTCGTAAATGAATATGTAAAATCACAATATGCAAATGTGGTCAGTAGATAACACAATTTATTTTAGGGAAGTTAGCTTGCATTCTGTCAAAATAGGAGTCTGGTGTGTTTTGGTGGGATTTGGAATTCAGCATGTGAAAATACATCAAATAATTCTTTTAAAGTAAATAGTTTAGAATGTAATAATTTTTCAGTAAATTTCAGGAAGTTAAAATTTAATTTTCATAATCTTTCAGGTAATTACTCATAAAATATAGTGCATGAGATACAAGAAACATCCCGTGTATTATATGGCATTTAAATTTCAGATTTTTAAACACAAATTTAACCTTCTTATTAAATTAGACAAGTTGGTAGGAATATTTCTAAAGGCTTTTAGCTCGATTTCAAACCGTTTTATTTTTCCATGTATTATTAAATTGGGGAGATAAGACTCGAACAAAACAACAGCGATTCCAGGTAGTTTAGTTACCCACATCAATAAGTGGAGCGATAAATAAATTTACGACTTCTAAAAAGGACACAAAACTTGAGTATAGGCAGAATATGATGGGGTAGCAATCGTCCGTTATACAACAAATATTGAAAACTAGGTAACACAGAAAGGTGATTGAGTGCGTAGGTGGGAGTGAGGTGGAGATAACACGTGTTCGTTAGAGGCATAGCTTAGATGTTAGTTGTCATCGACTTGGGGTAAATGCCAAGATTGTTTCGAGTATCGATTTAAGAATACTACAAAAACATTAGTACACGTGCGGTGGTCGTTAGCTTCAACTTGATTTTCAGAGAAGTGTTTTTAAATTGTGTAACTAAAAGTTACAATTGGAAAGGAATACGCAGAATTGTTGTATACATGCGTTGTGAGTGTTGAGCGGTTTCTGGTAAGCAAAAATTTGGCCTCGATGATTTTAGGAATTGTAACAGTCTTTGAAGGTGGAGGACTTGGATATAAGCTGCAGGAGTTTGATTGGAAGCTCTCTTAATTTTCAACGCTCTTAGGCTATTATTATACTACGGCTCTGAGACTCCGATATGCTTATACGATTGCATAATCTTTTGAACTACAATAAACGCTTTTAACTAAAAGCAATTTGATTTTATTTTGCACTTATTGTGAAAATAATGCAATTAGTTTGGAGTAAATGTCGGCGCCTAATCAATTTGGTTTATTATCAAAACTATGGTTATAGAAGAGGAGGTTTGAGGTACCGCAGTAGTTTGGTTGACGATGGAGGATATCATGGTAAATTTGGTTACAGCAGAAGTTGGATGAAGTAATCCAAGTTAGAGGTATTCGTGCATGCAGCAGTTCCAGGCAGCAGGCTCCTGGTGTAAATATGTATCTCAGGTAACTGTGGACAAAAAAATAAGGGAAAGTTTCTTCTAGAAAAGAGATAATTTTTGTATATAAACCGGAACTTTGATTAAAAAGATTTGTTAATAAATTCGATCGCGAAAATGTTGCTTTGAGAAGAGATTGTTTTGAAGTATGCAATACGCATACCGTAATTAATAATTACCATGTAGCAGTGAATAAAGAAGAAAATTTTAAACATAACCTGCATAAATATAAAAATAGGTAAATGCAATTATTTGATTTTGTAATATACAATGAAGATGGGAAATGCTTCGATATAAAAAGTTATTTAAAATTTTATTGAATAATTAAAATGAGGATGCACATTAGTTTCTAAATGAAGATGTAAATAATATGTAAATGTTGTAAACTGGGGTTTGAACGTCAATTTAAAATAAAGACAAAAAGCAAAGAATATCTAATCACGAATTTGAGAAGCGCTTCGTGAGTTTTTTCAAGCATTACTATTAAAACATTGTTTGTAACTGATATTTGAGTACTTGTTATTTAAATTTAAAGTAGTACTTAATTATATAATAATTTATTTTGTAAAGGTATTTACCAGGAAGCTTATGATCAGAGTTCGAAACACTCTGACCTTTTAATAGATTATCTGTCAAGGATTTGTTGACCAAACAAACCTTACAAGCGTGGGAATCAAAGCCAGGTAAACTATCCATAAGAGACGAGGTTTAGTTCTGTAAATTTAAACCTAAATAAGATAAGAGACATTTTGACAATTAAGTAAATAGGTACTTGTTAGAAATAATTTGACGTTTTGTAATAGTTACATTTATTCCTAGAGTACCTTTTGGTATGAATCTCTTCGAAAGACAACTTCCTTCTACACGCGAAATATTTTTTATTCTTATCTAAAACCACTTCGTGATTGAGAATGAAAATTCTTTAAAGAAGCACAAGTTTACGCCATTATAATAAAATATACCAAACGCTTCAATGCATTATTATGAAAATGAGTATGAACTTCTTTTAAAATTTCTTTATTTTGCTCAGGAACAGAATGTTGTATGTTCACGGAATGGTGCTATATGACTTTCAAATGATCCCTAATCACATCTATATATATTCTTGTAATTTTAAATTTTATATAATATATAATTGCTCCTCCTTTAAACAAGATTTTATTATACGACTTTTGTCGTCGTCCCTTATGATTTCAAATCGAGGTGCTTTAGCAAACGTTTGGTTGGTTTTTCTTTTACTAATTACTATATTTTATATGCCTCGACTATTTGAAACTTTAATCTCAGGGTTTTCTCACCTACTCACCGTGGGTTCAATCGTGAGTAGATGTGCAATACCCAACCAAACTGCACCCTCGTTTGTTTTACCACTTTTGAAATGTACTAAATTTATTTTGATATGCCAAATCTTAATAGATCAACGATGCCTGATGTCAAATTAATTTATGTAACTTTTATGACTTTAATTTCTGACGTTCTAATATATTCACGGTACTTACCAGAAATATACTGCGCTGAAGGCCTTCCTTTGACTGCTGGCTCAAGTTCGAAATTGCCGTACGCACTTTCACACAAGATTCTCCAAAATTGTCCTCTTGCACTGCCTCCAGGTGTTTGTAAAACAATTTTGATGCCCCAAACCTGAAATAATGTTACCCCAATTTAGAATTTAGTAAAACCTTTATCTACTTTCCCTGCGTCAATTCTTCCTCGCCGTATTCCTATCTCCTGTTCCTCTGCTCCGTATCCCGCTTACTTCTCTTCGCACAACCAAATCAATCCCGCTGTCTTAATACAAATCACTCCTAATCCTGCTATACCAATTATCCATACGATGTCCTTCTGCCGTTATATCTTCTCAAATCAATCCCAAAATTCTTTACGTCGTCGATGCCTTCTTTAACCACTCCAATATCCTGCTGCCGTAATACCCAAATCTATCCCAAAACCAACACTAATCTTCTCAAATAATATACCGTCGCTTTCTCCTTTACATCAATGACCACTTCCACAATCTTCTTTACATACACGCTGACTTTCCTTTGCACTTTTAAACACTTTTATAAACTCTTTTATACTTGAATTCAATAATACTCGATGAATACACAAATAAACTTTTATTTCAAAACTATTTTACAATTTTAACGCAGGTTTCATAAATAGGTCTGTATCTGAACAAAATTAAAAAAGAAGTCCTTTTATTTATATCGCTTGTTATTAACTAAACAAACTTAGCTTACTACAATAACATTTTTACATATATAACATCCAATAACAAATCTCCTATCTTTCAGTGTCCAACATACCTTCGCTATAGTCTTTATAATAATTTTAAATTTCTACCATTGGTCCAAAACACTTCACTAAACTCCAATAACCTTTTACATTTTGATTCACTTTAAATTTTGATTTACAATTCGTCTAAAAGTTTGATTCTATAAAAGGAAAAGCCAAATAATTCATACACGACCTGGACGCTTTGTTATATTGCAGATATCCATAAATGCATCCGGCTTTCCGACGGCAAATGTACTCTCAACTGGCTCATGAAATATCAACTCAGTATAAAACCTCAAGTACCGTGCATTATATCAACGTCATAAAGTCATGTTACTACCTTTTGGCATATAAGTTTCAATCTGAAATGGTACATACTTTAACGTATGTAAAGTATAGCAAAATTTATAGTTTTTAAATTATTAAATCTGAAATATTAATCCTATCGTTTGGCATACACCCCTATTAATACAAATATACCTTTAGAAACCTTCTAACCCCCTCCCTTACACAATATTTGGCCCCACTGGTTTTTAATGAAATTGAAATTTCATATGTTTTTCTCTTCCCCTGGTGTGCAAAAATTTCTGATTTTCATTCAAAACCATCCTTTCGATGTTTCTATTTTACTTTGGCAACCCGCATTCGCCTTTCTCTCACATCTATTACACTACGCTATTTTCTAACCTATACTATACTACTATAACAAAAACAAAAACAAAAACACAAACTAAACTTTCCGTTGCATGAACCACATTTTAACCTATCCTATTAAACCCTCTTCCTGTACTACTCTATATGGGTACAAATTCTCCAAATGAAAACGCCCGCGATACCCCCCTGTCATATTCTCCAGCTCAAACGTATTGCCTTCAGCAAAAATACGCGTGATCCTGTACGGCCCTTCATAAGGAAACAACAGCTTGCGCAAATGTTTTTGTCGCGGTTTGAAACCCTCAATCGTTTGACGACTACCAAATCCCCTATTCCAAAAATCGTTCTTTTCTTAATTTTCCTACACCTTCGTTCGATGTCCCTACGCTGCATCCTTTCGATTCTGCGCCTGGCATTACTTAGCAACTCTGTTATGTCTTGTACCTCGACTTCCTCCTCCATGGTCTAGCTGGTATAATCCTTCGCATTAATGTTACCGGACATGTTTTCGTAACCGAACTCGGTACGCTGTTCATAAAATTTTCTATTTGTGGTAGATACCTAACCCATCTGTCGTGATGCTCCTGTGTCGCTAATCGTAAATATTTTATCACCTCTCGTATGTAACGTTCGCATGGATTAGCTTTGGATGTCGTATGCTACTAAATGATACTTTAATATTTGCCCTTTTAACCCGTTCCTGAATCTTTGATTGTTGAAATACGTTGCGTTGTCTACCAAAATTCTTTTATCTTCCCGACTTGGCTTTCAAATTCTCCAATTGACTGCAATGCATGCACCGTGTTACTCCGTCTTGCAGGAAATAATTTTACAAATTTAGAAAAACGTCGACCACCACCAAAATATGTCGATACCCCTGTTCACTCGTGATCAGGTTGCTTAAATAATCAATCGCCACCAATTCCAATGGTCCATTTACGCTCACGCTCATCGGCATATTTTGCAGCACCACGTTCTTGTCTTTTCCTAGAATGCAAATTTCACCGATTTATCCTTTCCTTTATCACCGTGATATCATTTTTTGCGTAAAACGCCTCTCTGAATACTAAAATGTTTTCCTGATACCTATGTGTCCGAATTTTAAATGAATTTCGTTTATGATTTCAGCGGCAACGTCTCTTGATAGCACTACCAGCTCTGCATCCCTATTCTTTTCACCACAAACTGCCCTACGATGGTAAATCCCTGTACTCTTCCATATTTTCTCTTGTAAGTTTCTCTCGATCGAGCTCACCTCGCTGTGCCTCTGCGCCTCTATAAGTTTGGTGTTTGTCCATCGACCAACATCCCTGAATTCCTGCAAAGCAATTAAACACCCGTTTTGTCCTGATTCGATTCCACCTGCGGTCTGCTCAGAAAATCCGCCGTCACATTCTCCTTTCCTGGCTTATGCTTAATTTCAAGTCGTATTCCTGTAACACCAATGCCCATCTATACAACCTACTGTTTAAAAACTCCTTTTTCTTCATGAACGTTACCACCGTGTTGTCGGATTCTATTAGAAATTTCTTACCTAACAAATAAAACGCAACTTCTTCAGCGTATACTATGGCCAACATCTCCTTCTCTGCCGTCGCATACCTGGTTTCGCAGTCTTTCAACACCCTAGAAATGAAAACAATTGGTACTTCAACTCCATTCTGTATCTGCACCAACTCAGCCCCGATTGCATATTTCGACGCATCCGTCCTCAAAATAAAATCATCTTTAAAATTGGGATATTTTAATGCTAACTCCTTGTAAAATGCACCTTTAAATCCTGGAACGCCTTCTCTCGTTCAGCAGTCCACTTCCATCTTTCCTTTTTCTTTAACAAACTCACCAATGGTACGCACACTTCAGAATACCTCGGTATAAACCGTTTGTAATAATTTAGCACCCCTAAAAATCCTCGCAGTCCTCTCACATTCTTTGGTCGCTGAATGTTTTCAACTCGTCCAATCTTTTATTGCAAATTTTCATCCCTTGTTCGCTAATTTCAAACCCTAAGTATGTAACCTTGCTTTTAAACAATTCGCATTTTCTACGTTCAGCTTTAAACCTCCTTCGTCCAGTCGTTGGATCACCTTTTCTAAATGCTCCAGGTGTTTTGCTCGTCCCTTGAAAAAATTAACAAATCATCGACATAATGCGAACAGAAACATTCATATTCATTAAACAACTTCTGCATCGCTCTTACAAGTGCTGCTGAAGAACTACTTAAACCAAATGGAACTACAGAAAACATATAAATCTCGCCTTCGATACTAAAACCTGTAAACTTTTACTGTCTTCATGCAACGGAATTAACCAAAACGAATTCTTTAAATCTAATTTGCTGAAAACTTTCATTTCATATACTTTATACAATAAATTATCCAACCCTTGTGGTTGCTCATACTGCGGTTTTGTAATCGCATTCAATTTCCTCGCATCTAAACAAATCCTTATATCCCTTTTATTTGGTTTTGGTACTATAACTACTGGGTTCACATATTGAGTTCTCGCTGGTTCTATAATACCCTCTTTTAACATCCTGTCTATCTCTATTTTAACCCTATTTCTTATGGCAAACGGAATTGGATACACCCTTGTATTAAATCCGATGTCTTCCGTGACCTCCAACTTATGTGTGTACCGCCTCGCAAATCTTGGCTCTTCATTAAATAACCCTACATATTTATTAAATAATTCTCCTAGCTTCATCTTAGTATCAATACTCACTTTCCCTATCTGTTCATCATTAATTAATCTTACAAACATATTACATAATCGTACTTTAACCTGTCCATCATTATACTCTTTAATCATTCCTAATCCTGTACTATCTATATTATTTCCATTCCTATTTTCCTCACTAACCGTAGGCACCACCCATGACCTATCTTTTTTTTTTTTTTTTTTTTTTTTTATTTTTTAATTTCACTTTTATCCGCTTCCACCTTTACAGTTATTAGCGGAGGTTGGAGGTATTATTTATAATCTATGGTACAAATATGTTATCTTTTATATAATTTATATACGATGTAGGATTTCTATGTCTTTAAGATAGTTCAGCAGTGGTTCAATATTGGGTGTGTCTCTCAGGATAGTTTGTACATCTTGTTGTATGTTGTATTTGAGCCTTTTTTGTTGATATTTTCACAATTCGTTAGGATATGCTCTACTGTTAGGTTTGTTTTACATTGTTCACATACAGGTTGAGCTTCTTTTGTCATCAAGTAGTTGTGTGTATATGCAGTGTGTCCTATTCTTAATCTTGTTAATACTATTTGTTGTTTTCTTGATTTTGGGATGTGTGCATACGGTTCGGTTTTGGTTTTATTTGTCTAAGCTTGTTATTTTGGGTGTTCTTCCAGGTTTCTTCCCATTTTTGTCTATTTTGCTTGAGATAATTGCATAGATGTCTGTTATTGGAGTTTTGAGTTGGGTGTTGGTATTAGTTATTCGTTGTTTAGCCAGTTTATCTACTGCTTCATTTCCTTGGATTCCAACGTGGGCTGGAGACCAAATCAGTATTATTTCAGTTCCGGTTTCTTCTGTTGTTTTGTGTAGAGCATCATGTATGTTGTTCGTTATTGGATCTGTTGTGTACCATTTTCGAGTGATTTAATAGTGCTTAAAGAGTCTGTGCATATTGCATATTTGGTGTGTGTTGGGTTTGATGTTATATCTTGGATGGCTGTTAAAATTGCTACTTTTCTGCTGTATAGCTGCTGCTATATGGATGTAGTGTTATTTGGATTTGTTGATCTTGTCTGAGTACAGCTGCAGTTACTTGTTGGTAGTTTTCGACCCATCTGTGTAGATAAATTCATGTCTCTTGTGTTGTTCCTTTAGTTCTTTAAATCGTTGATGATACTGAGCTTGGCTTGTATGTTTTTTGAATAATTTGATGTGATATATTTTCTAGTCCATGGTGGGAATATAGGTAAATATTGTGGAAGGATTTCAGGTAGGGATAGTTTTATTTGTTTCATTATGTTTTTTATGTGTGTGGCTGTTGGAGTACTGGTATCTAATCTTGTGTTACATGATTTAATTTTAAAGATGTCCTGGTTTGCTTCTATTTTCTGGTTTGATGCTAGTTTTGCAATATATTTTAGGTTCAATTTATTTCTTCTTATCCATAAAGGTGGTATATTTGCTATGCATTGTAGACTATTGACTGGGCTTGTTCTGTAGGCACCTGTTGCTAATCTGAGAGCTGTGTTTTGAATGGTGTCTAATTGGTTTATATTAGAAGGTTTGGCTGTGCTGTATGTGATACAACTGTAATCAAGTCTTGATCTGATGGTAGTTGTGTATATCTTTAATAGTTGTTTTGTGTCGCTCCCAATCTGTATTCGAGAGCATTTTAAGATATTGATCTTTTGTTGCAGTCCTTTTTAATTCTGTTATGTGCTTTCTCCATGTTAATTTTTATCAAAGTAGATGCCTAAAAATTTGATGTTATCTGTATATTCTATTTGGGATTTGTTTATTAGAAGTTTTGGATCCATATGTTGTTTTCTTTTCTGCAGAAATGTATTGCTTTTGTTTTTGTGGATGAGAATGTGAAACCTATTTCTTTTGCCCATTTTTCTATTTCGGTTATGTTTTGTTGTAGATTTGTTTGTATTGTGTTGATGTTTTTGCCTTTGTGGTATAATACTATGTCGTCAGCAAAAGCAGTATTTGTGTTGGTTTCTTCACAATTTTTGTTATTTTGTTTATTATTAACAGAAATAGTGTGGGGCTAAGTACTTCCTTGTGGAACTCCATTTTCTTGCTTTCTTGGTTCTGATAAGCATCCATTTGTTTTGACTTGGAAAGAACGGTTTTCCAGGAAGTTTTTATGTAGTGTAGTATTTTTCCTTGTATGTTATGTTCTATTAGTGTTTGTATTATCGCATATTTCCAAGTGGTGTCATATGCCTTATGTAAGTCTAAGAATATTGCTACTAGATGTTGTTTAAGTTCGAACGCTTTTTCTATTTCTATTTTTAGTTTAAGTGTTTGATCTGTTGTTGTTCTGCCTGTCCTAAAACCTGCTTGGGTATTGCTTAATATGTCATTATTTTCTATATACCACATTAGCCTTTTATTTACCATTTTTGCATTATTTTGATAATACATTTGACAGTGCTATAGGTCGATAATTTGCTGGGTTTGTCTTATCTTTTGATGGTTTTAATATTGGTATTGTAATGACTTTGTTCCATTCTATAGGGTATACATTGTTGTTCCATATGAAGTTATATATGTCTAGTAGGTGTTTCTTATTTTTATCTGGTAGGTGTTTGATCATTTCTGGAATTATTTGGTCTGGCCCTGAACTTTTTTTGTTTTTGTTGTGAAATACTGTTTTCTAGTTCGTCCATTGTAAAGGATTTGTTTAATGGGTTGTTTTGTTCTTCAATTTTGATAATTTGATTGTCTTCTGTATTTGTTTTATTGTATTGAAGTCTTTATTATAATTTGAATTGCTAGATATTTTGGCAAATTCGTCTGCTATTTTTCTGCTATTTCTTGGGGGTCTAAAATAATTTTGGTGGTTCCTATTAATATTACATCTGTTGCACGTGGGATGTTATTTATCCTTAATTGCTTTTATTTTGTTCCAAATTTGGTTATCAGGCGTATCACAGGTTATGGAGGAAACATAGTTTTCCCATGTTTTTCTTGCTCTGTTTTATTGTCGCTGCTAATAGCTTTTGTTCTTTTAAGTTCTATTTGGTTTTCTATGTTTTTGTTTTCCGATATTTGTATAGCGCTCTTTTATTGTCTGCTTGCTTTTTTCGCATTCCTTATTCCACCATGGTACTGTTTTTTTATTGTTTCTATTGGATAACGTGAATGTTTGTTTGGCTGTTTTATTATGTCTTTAAAAGATTCTATGATTTCGTTTATGTTTTGGTTTATGCTGGAATATTGTTTGTTTTGGTATTGTTGGTTAGCAATGTTTGGAATTGGGCCACTTATTCTCTTCTATTCTCCATTTTGAGTATGATGTATGGGGTTTGAGGTTTGTATGACTTTCTTGTGAGCTAATAAGTATAGGAAAATGGTCACTACCATATAGATTTTGAATTACTTTCCATTCTAGATTTGGTGTAATTTTTGGGTCACAAATCGTTAGGTCTATATTTGAAAATGTACCTGATTTTGAGCAAAAATGTGTTGATGAGTTGTCATTTAGTATGATGAAATTGTTTTCATTTATTATTTCTCTATCATTCTTCCTCTTTTGTCAGTTTGTTGGGAACCCCATATTATATTGTGCCCGTTTATGTCACCTAGTATAATGATCGGAGGGGGTAACTGTTTTAATAAATGTTCAATGGACTCTTGATTGCAGTTTGGTTGTGGTGGTAGATATATATTACATAAGGTTACTTTTGTTTTATTTGGTGTCAAGATTCTTATAGCTATTGCTTCTAAGTTTGTTGTTAGGGGTATTTCCTCTATATGTTTTTTGTTGTTTACTAGAATTGCCACCCCTCCGCTAGCTATATGTGTGTTTAGTCTGTCCTTGCGATATTGTATAAAATTGTATGTATTTATGTTTTGGTGTTCTTTGAAGTGTGTTTCTTGTAAGCATATGTAATGAGGTTGTGTTTCTTCAATTTTTTGGAATTCAGCTTTATGGGATTGAAGTCCATTACAATTCCATTGGATGATGTTCATATTATTGATTATCGACTGAGGAATCAGACATTTCTGACTCAATTTGTTGTTCCTCCATTGTTTTAGTTATTCTTGTTATTGTTGTTTTAATTTTTTTGTCATCAGTATTGTTTTGGATTTCATGCATCATTTGTATGAGTTGGTTTGTATCTTTGGTATAGTTTTTACTTAATTGTAGTATTTTTTGTGTTCCGATCGTGTTTTCTAGAAAGTCCTGAAATTTCCGAATGAGATAATGTATTTGGCTGGATCACTTTCTATGATTTCCTTTATTGTATTGTGTTTTGGGGATTCAGTTTGTTCCAAGTTCTTCTTTTTAATTGTAGGATCCTTTTTTTGTTTTTTGTTTGTCCGTTTGGTTTGTGATAAATTCGACAGGGTTGATTCTTGGTTGGTTTCTTGTTTTTTCTTTTGTGTTGCTTCTCTTATTTGATGTTCAATGTCAGTTACATTTAGTTCTTCTGTAGGTGTACTGTCAGATGACTGATTTGGTCTTTTATTTCTTATTGTTTCATGTAGGTTTGTTATTTGTTCAGGTTGTTTTGTTTCACTCTGTATATTGTGTTCCTCGCAGCTTGAGGTTGAATGGCCGGTTTGTTTACATGTATAGCAGTATGTTTCTGTAGATAAAATAGTCTGTAGGGGTTTCTTCAAATAATACTATTATTGATTCTGGGATGTTTAAATTTGCAGTTTGTTTAACATAGATTTGTCTACGAAAGCTAAGTATGTGCTTAAATTTTATATCTGATAAAGCAGCTTTTATAAATGACATCTTGCCTGTTAAATTATTTTAGCTTAATAAGTGAGTCTTCTATTATATTGTGTGGTATGGATGGGCTAACATTTGAAATAACCACCCTTATGGTCGGCGTAAGTAATTTACGAATTTCCACTTCTGTGTTATTTACTGTTATATTAGGATAGTTGTTTACAAACTGGTCAGCGTCTTCTTTGTATTTAAATAAATACAGATCCGGTTATTTGCTATTCTTGATGCAAAGATTATATTTTTAGGATCTATTATTTCCGTGATTGCATTTAAATAATCTTCTAACTTCGTGTTTGGCAATGAATTTAATAAATAGCATTTTCTTTTGACGGGAAACTGCTTGCAGATGTTTGTTTATTTGGTGCATTGCTTTTACTGCATTCCAATATGTCCCTTCTTTTATTGTCTGATGGGTGAGTGGGTTTTTTGTTTGGCTGGTTGAATGATTTATGGTTGAGGGTGTTATTGTTTGTAAAGGATACATTTCAGGTAGTTTTGGTAAATGGTTTGGGTTAGGTTTATTTAATATAGCTGTAATAAAAGGAAGAGGAATGTTTAGAAAACAATACCTGTTTTGGTTTTATCACTTATTATTTCCGAGGTCGTATTTTATCTCAACGAATTCACATAGAACTGTACTGTTGAACATATGGTCGCGGAATGACCTATCTTTATCAAATATCCTAATTGACCTATCCTTTCCATCTATATTCAATCCAAAATCCTCTATAAAATCCATACCCAATATGAAGTCTAACTGTAACCCTTTCGTAATTAAAAACTCTGCATTCCCTGCTTCTTTATTTCCTATATATATCGGTACACGGATAACATTATAAATCGTCGTAAGCTTTTTGTTCATCGCTGACCATAAATTAACCCCCTCAATTGTTCCTATTCTTTCCTTTAAAAATTCTCCATGTTCGACTACTACCCTATCATTTACCAGCGACAACTGTGACCCACTATCCACTAAAGCAACATAAACACGGTCCCTTAAACTAATATTTATAAATAACAAATTCTTTTTATTAAAATGTAACTGTTTAACAACAAATCCCTTATACTATAGCAAACATCAATCTTACTCCTAAGGTCGGTCGTCCAAAATTGCGTTTTTTTCTTGAGCGACTCGTGAATTTCCACCACCTCAATCCTATTCGGGTCCGTTGTACTTGCGCTCGTCGTCATATGTTGGACGTTTACGTCCCTGTCCGTCCGGCTGTTTCCATTTTGTATTCCTCCCCAGTCGTCCGGCCGTCATCCTCGCCGTTGTCGTGCCGGTTTCTGTTCTGTCCATTGTAGGCGTTATCCCGGTGATCCCTATTGAAATACGGTCGTCTATGTTCGTGTCCCCAATGATTCCTATGTCCGTAGTTAAAATTTTCCTGTCTATAATTTTGTCTGTTTTCGTGGTACGGTGGTCGCCGACGTCTTCCTGTAACCCTGTTTTGTTCCCAATGGTGTGTCCGGTTTTCGCTTCCAGTACTGTCGCTAGATCAAAATTTCTCATTACTTCCAAGAATTCCTCAATGTCTTGACATTTTGTACCACTACAACTCTGGTAACCTCCGGTTCCATATGACCTGCCAGTAGAAGTACGATGTCGTCCTCGCTCAATTTTGGTGTCCAATGTTGCGCTTGTCCCTGCAATTGTACCCGTGTAATTTTAGTCTCGTCATCTACGCAGTCTACGTTGTCTTGTAATTCCGTCCCGCGTTCGTCCTTTGTCCGCGATTCTTCGATTGCGTCTATTAGGTCCGTTTGTAGTTCCGTGTGTGTTTCTGTAATTGTGTCAGTTACATCGGTTTTAGTGCCGTGCATGTCGCCTTGATATCTGTCCGCGATTGTTCGGTTTTGTCTGTCGATTTCGTGTGTAACTCTGTAATTGTGTCAGTTACATCGGTTTTAGTGCCGTGCATGTCGCCTTGATATCTGTCCGCGACTGTTCGGTTTTGTCTGTCGATTCCGTGTTAGTTCGCGTGTGATTCTGCAGTGGTGTTCGTTACATCCGTTTTTAGTTCCGTGCATGTCGTCTTAATATCTGTCCGCCATTCGTCAATTTGGTTCATTAAATCCTTGTGGCCTCTCTTTGTTCCTTGCGTGATTCATCTATTTTGTCCGTTAAATTTTTCTGCAAACTCATCAGAAATCTTATAATGTAGTGGTTTCTGTCGGCTTCTGCAGCTCTCACCTCCGGTACCGTCGCCTGGTCCATGTCCGTGTCTGTCATCTCCAACTCTGTCTGCATCGTGTCCGTCTCCTGTAGGTCGCCCCTCGTCTAGCTCTATGTCTTGTCTCCTACATCCATTTCAACCCCTATATTAGTCCCGATCTTGTGATTCTTTTGTGTCCTCGTCCGTCATCTCTGTTTCCTTGTTTTGAACTCGTTTCCTGAAAAATTAAAACTTTGGGGCCCCACCTAACTCGGGCTCCCGTTCTACTCTTTCGCTCTAACACCTTTTAACCTTTTTCTCGAGCCTCACGTTGGGTTTGCCACCTTCTTGAAATCTAATTGCTATATATAATTACTATGTTTTTTTTTTGTCTCTACTATTTTTAACTTTAATCTCAGGGTTTTCTCACCTACTCACCGTGGGTTCAATCGTGAGTAGATGTGCAAACCCAACCAAACTGCACCCTCGTTTGTTTTACCACTTTTGAAATGTACTAAATTTATTTTGATATGCCAAATCTTAATAGATCAACGATGCCTGATGTCAAATTAATTTATGTAACTTTTATGACTTTAATTTCTGACGTTCTAATATATTCACGGTACTTACCAGAAATATACTGCGCTGAAGGCCTTCCTTTGACTGCTGGCTCAAGTTCGAAATTGCCGTACCCTTTCACAAGATTCTCCAAAATTGTCCTCTTGCGCACTGCCTCCAGGTGTTTGTAAAACAATTTTGATGCCCCAAACCTGAAATAATGTTACCCCAATTTAGAATTTAGTAAAACCTTTATCTACTTTCCTGCGTCAATTCTTCCTCGCCGTATTCCTATCTCCTGTTCCTCTGCTCCGTATCCCGCTTACTTCTCTCTTACAACCAAATCAATCCCGCTGTCTTAATACAAATCACTCCTAATCCTGCTATACCAATTATCCATACGATGTCCTTCTGCCGTTATATCTTCTCAAATCAATCCCAAAATTCTTTACGTCGTGATGCCTTCTTTAACCACTCCAATATCCTGCTGCCGTAATACCCAAATCTATCCCAAAACCAACACTAATCTTCTCAAATAATATACCGTCGCTTTCTCCTTTACATCAATGACCACTTCCACAATCTTCTTTACATACACGCTGACTTTCCCTTTGCACTTTTAAACACTTTTATAAACTCTTTTTATACTTGAATTCAATAATACTCGATGAATACACAAATAAACTTTTATTTCAAAACTATTTTACAATTTTAACGCAGGTTTCATAAATAGGTCTGTATCTGAACAAAATTAAAAAAGAAGTCCTTTTATTTATATCGCTTGGTTATTAACTAAACAAACTTAGCTTACTACAATAACATTTTTTACATATATAACATCCAATAACAAATCTCCTATCTTTCAGTGTCCAACATACCTTCGCTATAGTCTTTATAATAATTTTAAATTTCTACCATTGGTCCAAAACACTTCACTAAACTCCAATAACCTTTTACATTTTGATTCACTTTAAATTTTGATTTACAATTCATCTAAAAGTTTGATTTTATAAAAAGGAAAAGCCAAATAATTCATACACGACCTGGACGCTTTGTTATATTGCAGATATCCATAAATGCGTCCGGCTTTCCGACGGCAAATGTACTCTCAACTGGCTCATGAAATATCAACTCAGTATAAAACCTCAAGTACCGTGCATTATATCAACGTCATAAAGTCATGTTACTACCTTTTGGCATATAAGTTTCAATCTGAAATGGTACATACTTTAACGTATGTAAAGTATAAAAATTTATAGTTTTAAATTATTAAATCTGAAAAAATCCTATCGTTTGGCATACACCCTATTAATACAAATATACCTTTAGAAACCTTCTAACCCCTCCCTTACACAATAATATATATATATATATATATATATATATATATATATATCATCCCTAGGTCTTCAGTCCTGGAACTGGTTAGACATGTTCCCTTATCGTTTCCTATTCTGTGATAACCTTCACATTTCCTGAAATTTCTACAGTCTGCATCTTTCAGTATCTGCTGATCTAGGTCTACCTCTATCTCCTTTTTCCTATCTCTGCTTGTAATATATCCCGCACTAGTCCCCGAAAATGCCTTAAAATGTATCCTGCCCTTCTATTTCTCCTATTTTTTTTTTGTTTTCCACAGATATCTTTATTCCCCTACTATTTCTATAACCTTTTTGTTCTAAACTTTGTCTGTCCATGCTAGATCCTCATACATTTGAAGCACAACATTCCAAATGGCTTCTACCGCTTTGTCTGCTTTTCTTACTGTCCCATTTCATAGACGTACCATGCTGTGCTCCATACATATGCTTTCAACAATTTTCTCCTTGTTTCTATTAAGGACGAGCAAACTTCTTCTCCACAATGGTCTTTGGGGAAGGTGGTGAAAAAATATTCTGGTCATGACTAATGTTCCAACTTTCAATTCAAGTAAGTCCTGCAACCATTTGCCTTTCTGATTCAAGATATGCAAATACTCTTTGCTCTGCTGGTTCCAAAAGAACTGTTGTATGTGCTGCAACAGTGGGCATTGATTTAGTCTAGATATCTTTAGATCTAACAAATTTGGGTCAGGTATAACTGACACTGGGTCCAAATTTAAGAAACGGCCTGGGGTCAAATAAGAAAAATCATTCGGATCTGAACTCAGAGCACATAATGGACGCAAGTTTAAGACTGGCTCTATTTGGATTAGCACCATATACAATTCCTCGAATGTTAATATCTGATCACTAATTACTCGAGTTAGGTGATTATTAACTGACTTTATACCCGCACTGGGAAGATTGAAAACAAATTCAATGCCTTGCAATTCTGCCAAATCTGCAATAATTTCTTAAAGATGTTAAGCGGCCTACAAAATTAGGATTTTCTCTAAACGATGTTCTTAACGATAAAAAACTTTTAAGCGCAATCGTTCAATGAAACTACGAATCTACCATTTTCATTGCGAGTGTAATTTTTACTAAAATCTTCCTCACCCCTTTCTGAAGAAATATTTTCAATTTCCCAAAGTCTACGAAAATCTTGGTCAAGAGTTTCTACAAAGGCACAAAGCGAAGTATATCAAGTAGAAGGAGAAACTACCTTCCATGTTAACATCCATCCAAAGGTGGTACAAATTGACACCGGTTGATTGGCCTTGTTCAAAATTATGTGGGCAAAAATGTCTGCTCCCAGTAGCATTTCTATTTTTGAAGGAACATGTAAACCTGGGTCAGCCAATTGTAAACCTTCTATATGAGGCCAGGCATCTATGGTTAACGGAATCGCAGGCAAATGATCGCATATGTTAGGAATTACATAAACTTCATTGTTATATTGTGGCTCTTGTGCTAGACTCGGAGTAATGACACAAGATAGCTTGCCTGATACTGAAGAAGAATTTGAACCCAAACCTTGTACCATCATATTTGTTCGGGACTTCCTTAAACCTAACTTCTGACGACACCTTTCCGTAATAAAACTTTCTTGGCCATCATTGTCAATCAAAGCTCAAACCCATTGCAATTTGCCAGTTCCATCCTTTACTGAAACAATCGATGTTGCCAAGAATGTTGCCGTACGATCGGACTAAGTCGAAATCAATGAATTAGTGACAGAATTTTGCTGCACTATTGTAGTTTCAATTGATGCGGTCCCTTCTCCAGGAGGGACAGCGGTTTGACGAGGCGATATAGATGAATAGTCAAGATACCAACCTTGAACGATTTTCAAAGTGTAACAACGAATTGTGTTCTTTAGAACACTTTTTACAAACCAACTAGAGTAAATAATTTTTATTGCATGCGAATCATTAAAACAGTGAACACATAGTTTGTTTTTCTTCACAATATCATATCTAACTTGCAGTGTTTTATCAACAAACTGTTTGCACTTAAACAAAGGATACATGGCGTTGCATAGGAGACAACTTTTTCCGGCATTAGTCATAGCAAACAACGTTGTAAATGAACCTCTATTTTTTCCCTTTCCTAAAGAACCTTCTTTCACATTTTCTTTAGATTTCGAACTTTTATCACCTGACACCATTTCGTTTATTTCTAAATCCTTACAACGCTTTTCAATAAATGTTTTTAAATCTTCAAAAGACAGAACTTTTAAAATGTTTTCTAATTCAAATTTTTTCATAATGTCACTATCTAGTTTCTTACCTAGTAAGTCAAAAAATGCGAAATCTAGAATATCAATCTCCAGTTTTTTCAGTGCACGTACACTTCGTGCACACAACTAATTTAAATTCGCAACTCTTTATGGGAATTACTATCCGCTTTAGGGCATTGTTCTAACGCATTCCAATAAGTTGAAACGAGCAATGTTTTGGATTGAAAACAATTCAAAAGAATTGAATATATTTCCTCACCATTATCTTCATGCATAGATAAATGTTTTACCAATGAGTGGCTGCTAGAATTAAGCGCGTTCAAAAGGAACAACAATTTCTGTAAGCGATCCAAGTTAATTTATTAAACATGGAATTAAACGCCTTCCAGTCGTGAAACTTTTCTGAGAAGCTAGAAATTTTTAACTCCGGCAAACGAATATTAGTACCTAACGAATTTACATTTTTTTCAGCACAACCTGCATTTGGAATCACCGGTTTAGTTTCTACTAAATCTTGAATCTGCATGTCCATTGACTTAATAACTGCTATATGACGGTCTATTGCTAAACACAATGAAATCAGTTTCAGATAATCGGAGGAATCTTTGTCCATTAACCTGGACCTTTGCATGGTTTCAAAGTTTTATCTTATGTACGAAGCGATTTGACAAAAAGATTTTATTAAAGCAACATTAACCTTATCCATTGTAAGATCTTTAATTTCACTGATAATGGATGATAGCCTACTATCAACCATCTTGGCTTCTATAACCAATTTATCCCATGCATAGCCCATTTTGATAAACGATATTAATCAAAATTCAACAATTAAATTAATGCCACCAATTATCACAAAAAACTTGTATGTATTTAACTTCAATGCTCCTAAATAAATTCAAAATATTATGACCAATCACTACAAAATACCATCACTTATTTTTAGTACAAAAGCAAAAGAATCCTAAATTCAATTTTAGTGTTTTAAGAATCACCAAACAAACTGTGGAAGATAATTATTAATTAATTTGTAAAAGCAAGATAAAACAAACACTGTTTGGCTCTCATGCACTGCTGATAAACATTGAAACGTTTAAAAATTTCTGTCTTATTCAAACTTTCTCCCAAGACAAAAGTTGTGAACAGGGTTTTGTTAAAAGCCACTTCTGTAATGCTGGCTGAAGGATTGGTATTTTTTTACTTTTTAGTGGCCCAGAGCCTACCGTACGTTATACAAGATCTACACTCTTTGAAGGTTTTTGCGTTAGAACGCTGGTTTCAGTAGTCATGAATTTTATTCATTATATAAAAATTTTATTAAAAATTACATGGAAAGTGATCATGTAACACACAAGTCGAAACTCTTGTCTGCAATTCGCAATTTAGTTTCCAGAATTCAATCTAGAAGCTCAGCTTAATTTTTTCTACCCGCTGCACTACAAACATGTTGCACAAATCATCTGTATATAGATTTCGTTTATATTATAATAATATAAATGCAGGTTGTGATATTTTACACTAAAATTAATTGTAGATGAAACTATAACCAATACTTAGTTTAAAGAAATCGTTATTCTGTATTCAAAATGTATGCATTGTTAGCCGGATTTCCTACAAAAGAATTCATGTAACCTGTAGAAAATAAATAAATACGACACCCTGTTAAATGCTTTAGTGACATCAATGTAGATTTGCTATAGTTTTACTGATAATGTTTATAAAATTAGAGCATCATCCACAACTACCAAAAATCTTTTCAATATATAGCGCCTACACTGTACAATAAATTTCCTGACACAATACAAGTTTCAAAGTCACCCTCATTTTTTAAATCTGTATTGCTAGCCTTGCCACGAGATCGTTATTACTATTTAATTGAGGTTTTAGTGCTGTGACGTAAAATACATATCATGTATTGTTATATTGTATACATTAGCATATGACCTATTAATATTTAGTGACAAATGTAGTACTTTGTAAATTTTATTGTGTAAAAAATATTACCATATTGATTTAAAGGTACAATAAAATACATACATATCGTGGGCTAACTGCCAAAAATGACCAAGTCAAATTTATATGAATTTATGTTAATTTGTTCAAGTCAATTAAAAGTAGTTACTAGACATCAGGAAAAAGTGACCAAGTAAAATATGACTCATAAATGTCGCTATGTTTAGAAAGTCTCTCACATTGTATAGTACATATATAGTTTTCCTAAGTCCAGTTATTAGCATCTTTATATGAGCATCCCACTTTAGGCAGGCATCGATACGTACTCCTAGGTAATTTAGCTCGTTAGCTTTTCCAATTACACTACAAGAACAGCTGGGATCATTGTTACAATCATAGTTATGCAATTTTAGTTCAAAAATATCCGGTTGATGATTTTTATATATAGTAAAAAGCATAAAGTTAGTTTTATCAATGTTTAATGAGAGTAGGTTAAGGTCTAAATAATTTTAATTACTTTCATTCCAGTTGTTGCTCTTTTCACTGCTTCCTCCCAGCTCTCCTTCAAAATCAATACTGTGTCATCAGCATAAGAAATGAATTTGGCACCTACATCTATCGAGTATAGATCATTAATATATACTAGGAATAACGTGGGACCTAGTACAGTTCCTTGTGGAACACCACAATTTATTAAGCCTTCATCGCTGACAACATTGTTAATTTTACCCTTTGAATACGGTTTTAGATAATCGTTAAAAGCATTAATGGTGTTCCTCGGATACCCATGTTTTGTAATTTAGTTAATAACAAGTCATGCTGTACAGTATCAAAAGCTTTTGCAAGATCAAGAAAGACAGCTAATTTCTTTGTGTTAAGATCCAAACCTTGTAATATTATTAACTAGTTCATATATAGCTCTATCAGTTGACATGTTACTTCTAAATCCATATTGGGACTTTGATAATAAGTTATGCTTTTCGAAAAATGATAATAATCTAACATTAATAATTTTTTCAAATATCTTTGCAATATTACTAATAAGTGAAATAGGACGATAATTAGAATTTATAAATTGGTATAACAGTTGCATGTTTTAAAGAATCTGGAAATTTTCCTTTGGATATAGCTAGATTAATTATATGCTGGAGCGGTTCAAGTATATATGTACATATATATTTTAATATTTTACTGGAAATGTTATCAGGACCAGAGGATGTATTGTTGTTAAGAGATTTGATATGATTTTGAATTTCTTGTGTTGTCGCTGGACACATGTACATAGAAATAGCTACAGGTTTTGCCTTAATGAAATCCTTGTGTATATTGGAAGATTTGTTTATTTTACTGGCCAGATTTTGTCCCACGTTTAAATAGTGTGTATTGAATATGTTTGCTTTTTGTTCGTCACAAACAATTAAATTTTGCTCATCCCCTAAGATGTCAGGAATACGGTTTATGTTTTTGTTTTGTTTGTTTAAACTGTCATTTATTATAGACCAGATTTTCTTTGGATTATTGTTGGACTCTGTAATTTTGGTAAGGTAATACTGATTTTGCATTTCCTAATTAGTTTAGTAACATAATTTCTATAATTTCTGTATTGATCAGCTAGTCGAGTATCGTATGGATTCTTAAGAAGTTGTTTCTTCATAGAGTCTCTATGTGATATAGATACTGTTAGGCCCAACGTTATCCAAGGATTTCTTTTTTTTGGTTGGCGGTAAATTTTATATGATGTTGCTTTCTTAATTTGTATTTGCAATATTTGCAAGAATTTATTTGTGGCCATATTCACATCAGTTTCATTTATAATTTCAGACCATTTAATGTCTTTGCAAAAGGTTTCCAACAGAGAATAATTTATATTAGAACAGATTTTGTTATCTTGTAGTTGACAATTCCTGTAAGTGTTTTGTTGATAAGACATGCATGTTAAAATTGAAAAGTGATCAGTAATACTTGTTTGAATTGTATATGAATTTATTGTTTTTGTTATATCTTTAGTATTTTTAGAAAAACGTACAAAAAAATGGTCAATAGCAGAACTCGAGAGATGCGTTACTCTAGTTGGACAAGTTTTATAGCCTAACTCAGATAAGAGGTTATTGTATCTAAAAGTATTAGTGCTAGTACTTTGTAATAAATCTATATTAATGTCGCCTACAATAATTTCAATCTGTTGAAAGACAATTGATTGTAAGTAATGCTCAAGGTCAGTAAGGAAAGTATCAATGTTTGTGCTTGGAGTCGATATATAGACGTCATGCCGTATTCTATAATTAATAAAAATTAATTAATTAATAATTAATAAAAATAATAATTAATTCCAATGTAATAGTTATGTATTTACATTCAGTTGATGTATGTTTATACTATGTTTATTCTTCATCAGTAAACTGACATTAATTTCTATTGTGGTTTTGCTTCTACTGAAAGTCGAACTCGCTAACAGGCTATGGGCCCAGATGTCTGTCGCGTGGAAGATATCCAGAACCACATAAATCAATGTCACGCAATTTTATTAATGGAGTTTAAAACATGGAACTAAAATTGGAAAGAATAGAAAATATACGACTTTGCATTTGTATAATCGAATAAACGAACTCGTTTGAAAGTAACAGGTGTTGTTTGTGATAGTTGTGTCGGAATTCTTATTGCTTACAAAATGAGCAATGTACTACGAATTGAAACATTATTTAAGGATAACTTTGATACGTAGAAAATCCAAATAGAAGCCCTGTTGATTAAAAACGATGCATGGAATTACGTGAACGGCAAATATTTGAATCCCAAATTTGTTGATGGTGACAAAGAATGAATAAAAGATATCGAAGCCTGGGAAATCGGTGACAGTAAGACGAAATCAGATATTATTTTGTCGATTAGTCCACCGGAACTTAAACAAATTAAGGGACGTGTAACCTCTCGCGATGTTTGGTTGAAATTAGAAAGTTTATACCAATCTAAAGGTCCTGCTTGAAAAGCAACGTTTCTTGAACAATTAACGTTGAGTCGTATGGAAGATAACAGCGACGTGCCTGTGCATATCAAAAAATTTTTTGATGTTGTTGATAAGCTTTCTGAAATGGGAGTGGACATTAATCGCGATTTACTGTCAATTATGTTACTGCATAATTTGCTATCGAATTTGGAAAACTTTCTTTGTGCAATCGAGTCGCGTGATGAATTATCGACACCTGAAATATTGCGTACCACAATAATTGAGGAAAGTGATGTGCGGAATAATGATGCTCGTGGAAGTTTACACGACGCTATGCTAGTGAATCGAAAAGTGTATAAAAAGTTCAATTCATTCAAGAAAACAGTAGGAAAATGTGATCTATTAATAGCAGTGACACACCAGGATTTGAAAATTTTAAATTCCGTTGTCACATATGTAGGAAGGTAGAACTGAAACCCTCGGAATGCAAAGGTAAGAATGTTCCTATTACTACTATTGCTGGAAATTCACATAAAGTTGGCTATGTTACTAACGAATCTTATCACACTAATTGCTTAGTTGAAAAACAAGATTGGTGTTTGGACAGTGGCGTGACATCTCATTTATGTCAGAATTGCGAAAATTTTACCCAAATTTCTAGTTCTTTGAATGAAAATTTGCATTTAACGAATCATGCATCCACGAAAATTATAGCTAATGGAACTGTTTCACTTACGACTGACATTGATGGTTATTCAAAAAACGTTACACTAAATAATGTATTATGTGTACCTTACTTACGTACGAATTTAATGTCTGTTGGAAAAGTTACGCAGAAAGGTCATGAAGTTTTATTTAAGAGAAATAATGTTCTTGTTCTTGACAAAAAGGGCAATGTTCGGTTAATTGCTGATCGAATAGGCGATTTATATTATATTCGTGAACACCCTAAACATTTGGCAAACATAACGAATTCTGAGCACAAGTCTGACACGACTTTGGAAAATCTCAAGTTATGACACTGTCGACTTGGTCATTTAAATTTGAGAAATCTCGTTGAAAGTACAAAAAACGGTTCAATAAAAGGTCTTAAATTTGAAAAAGTAAATAAAAATTATGTTCTCGAATGCGATACCTGTTATAATGGTGAAATGACTAGATTTCCGTTTCCAAAACGATCGGAACACGAAACTGAGTTGTTGGAAATAATACTCATGGACGTTTGCGGAGCTATGAGAGTTGAAGCGATCGGACAATATAAATACTATGTCGAATTCATAGACGATCATTCAAGATTTTGTATGGTTTATTTTGTTAAATCAAAAAGGTAAGTTTTTAAAAGACAAAGGAATATATTAACTTTGTATGCTGAAGAATGTAAGAAAGCCAATAAGGAATATGCATCCCAAATAACTTACCGCCGCACATTTTATAACAATTTCAATTTGTCCTTTTTTAAGAATAAACAGGATTGTTAGCGCCATGTGCGATGCGACTGTTATGAGCCATACTCAAAGCGTAGATACTTGTGAAGGTCAATGTTATAGTTGTCTTATACCTTGCGACAACTTCAAGAAATCGATAACATAGGCAGTATGAAAACCGATGTTCACGTAATGCACAGATAGTCATTTTGAATATGTCATCTAATATGAATATATAATTAATTCCAATGTAATAGTTATGTATTTACATTCAGTTGATGTATGTTTATACTATGTTTATTCTTTATCAGTAAATTGACATTAATTTCTATTGTGGTTTTGCTTCTACTGAAAGTCGAACTCGCTAACAGAATAGAATAGAAAAGTTTATTAAATAATAAATTATAAACATAATAATTATTTAAATGGTACAATGTCAGCAAAGCTGATTTTCACAGAGTACCTCTGTACACCAATTATATGTGGTTCTGCCTTTCAATAATTCTAATTAACAATGCCTTTTTGAAGGTTTGAACTGAACTTGCTCTTAAATATAAATCAAAATATTTATTAAATATTATTGCAGCATGATATTCAAATGAACACTTGAACTTAGTTGTTTTATGGATTGGAATTGTTAATGTACTGTTGCTGCGAAGTTATTGAAAGAGTAGGAAAATTATTATTAATAAATAACTAGGCTGTTTAAATTTTAAATTCATTGAACAAAAGGAAGAAATTGAAATTTTAGCTTAAGAATGCCCAAATTATTATATACGGGTCACTGTTCCTTATGGCACATTATATGAACTTAAAATGTTCTGTAAGATTTGTAACTTATTTTATAGTGTTCTGAAAGATAACTAAAGTATACTGTGTTGCAGTAGTAAATATGACTTAGTATAAGACATTGACATAATTTCCACTTTAATTTGCTTTAAGAATCTTTTATCTGTAGAGCGACTTGAGTTTGAAATATTTCACTTAAATTCTTAGGCTTTTCAAAAATTTAAATTTGTGTCATAAATTATACCTAAATTTTTGTTTTCTGACTAATAATCTAATACACAATTGTAGAACAATATTTTCACTTTTAATTGCTTGAATATTGTACTATTGTAGGAAGATCCTATGCACTGGCAAACAGTTTTCCCAGGATTTAGGAGTAGTCCATTGGATAATGACCATTGATGCACTGCATTTAAATTAATGTTAAGCTCATTAACAATCCAATTAGCACTGTAAGGATTACCTGACACATACAACTGCGTGTTATCAGCATACATATGGATGCCACAATTTTCGGTTACTCGGAAAGGACTGAGTATAATTTTAGAATTTACAGAGCTAGTATATTCGAGGAACTTGAGTTCGCTAACCAATCATTGGATCCTGAGCAAAATGGTATTGCTGAGAGGAATAACCGCACACTGTCCGTCTCGTTGTTTATCAATTGAATCAGGTTTCCAACCTATGTTTTGGGCATTAACTGTACATACATTATGGTATTATTAAATAGATGTCCTAATCCAATATTAAAAGGACTAACACCCTTATTCAGTTTGGTTTGGAAATCGTCATATATCTAATTTGAAAGTAGTTGGTTGTAAAGTTTTGTTTGAATCGTGAACCTAATAAAGGAAAATTTGACAAACGATCTAGCAGAATTTTTATTGGTTATTCGTTAGATACAAAAGGCTATAGAATTTCGATACCTGAGGAAAGCAGACTTATTGCTCGAGATTGTAAAATTGGTCGAAAATAACATTTACCCGAAAATTTTTGATGTAACTTTATATATGTGTAATGAACCTAAACCAGAACTTTCTACTGTGGAATTTAATTGAAGAAGTATCAGAAAGTCCTGTTGAACAAATATTTTCAAAAATGAATCAGCACCTGAAGCGTTTGAGGAGAAGCTGACTTATGGTCATGGAAGACCCAGGATTACTTAGAACTAGTTCAAAAGGTCAGTCTTCACAAAGCCAAATGTGAAACGTTAGTAAAAGTAGGTTGAAAATTTAGAACAAGCTGCTGTATTGGAATTCCTATAAAAAAGCTATTAGAGGAGCTGATTATCAGAATGGTTTTGAAGCCATGCATTTTTAGGTTTTTCTGTAATTAAAAATTCCACATGTTTTTGGGTACATAGACCAGCTGATAAACATTGGTTATTGGTAGTAATATTGTTTTGACAAATAAATACGATAACAATGTAAATTGTGAAGAAGTAAGGCTATATTAGGTTGCCAAGGATTTTCTTGCCTGAATAAATTCTAACCAAACTTTTGTTCCAGTCGCTATCTTTCTGCAAAGTTCGATTAGATCCTGGTTTGCTGTTCGTTATGGTATGGAAATTAGACACTTGCACGTAACAAAAAGTATTTACATGGTGAATTAAATGAACTAATTTTCATCAACCCATAACAAATGGATCAAATTTTGAAATTCTATCACTGAAGATGAAGAAAGTGATTCCATAATAAGAAATAAAACTTTAAATATTGTCAAAGGAAGTTAAGTCAGGAACTAAAGTATGTCTTATACACAAATCATTATACACATTATGCCAATCAGGAAGAAGTTGGTATTCTAAATAGACTAATTTTTGAAACATTGTGGGTCAACACCTACAAAAACCAACCCATGTTTGTATTATACCTGCAGTGAGTATCGCTTACATTAATTGTCATATGCGCTTACAATAATTGAGTCATTTCTAGAAAAGCTGCCAATATAAACAAGGAGATTAAATATGTTGTCCCAAAGTTGAATATAAAGATCTTGGAGACGTTAGGTTATTGTATTGGAATGGAATTTAGTTAAATGGCAATGCGATATCACGTACTAAAAGGATATATTTAAGAACTACTCAAGCATTTTGGAATTGTTCCGAATTCAATGCAGTAACCATAACGATGTTCTACAATTGCAATTTGTAAAACCTACGGAAAGGGCCACAGAAGATGTTAATAGTTGCCATGTCGAAAACCTTAGGAGGCTCTAACTTATTTATCTACTGCAACCAGACCTGATAACAGTTTTAGTGTTAATAATTAGGTCAGTTCAACAATGTTAGAAGATCGCAAGAATGCTGCGAAGATGTACTACGATACTTGAAAGGAACTATTGAACTTGGTATTGTTTACGGAACAAATTCTGATCCCATTAAAGGATTACGGAAGATGGGTGAAATTGCCGGATATTGTCACATTTCCATTACACCTTTATGCTATCTGGTGGGCCTATCTATAAAATATTGATTAATGTAATTCGGATCGTTACTTGCTAAATTAACATATTTTTAGGTTTGGTGTGTATATTATATTGCTCAAAAATTCCATAGTTTTTAGGGTTTTTATATTTGCTAGAACTTGGTATCTGTAGAATGCCTGTTTTTCATTCCTAACAGCTTGTGTAATGTAGTTTCGTAATTCTTTATAATAGTTGTAGCTTGTTGTTTGTTTTGTTCTAATAAACTTTTCAAGAGCTTTGTTCCTTAACTTAATCATTTCTGCTAAAGTTTCAGTTAGCCATCCTGGTTTTTGCTTTTATTCTTTAATATATGAATAGGGCATGTATGTCAAAAAGTGAAGTAACAGCATGATTAAAATAAGATAATTTCTCATCAATTGTCGTATAGGTACAGCAATGTAGCCAGTCAATGTTAATTGCATCATTGGCAAACTTCTGTTGATTGAAGTATCTAAAACTACGGATTGTTTGTAACTCAAGTTGTTGTTTATCAAGAGGAATACACAAACTGCAATACACCATTAAATGATCAGAGATATGACCCAAGCCATAATAGCCAATATTTACACATTGTAGGGTTTCACTAGCACAAATAAGGTCAAGAAGTGAAGCAGTAGTGTCAGTGATTCTCGTTGGCTTATAGACATGTTGTGTCAGCTTAAATGTTGAGAATATTGTTTTTAAGTATTGAGAATTGTAGTTTTCTTTCAGGAGATTAATATTCAAGTCCCCCATCAGTAATATATTATCATATTTTAGGTATAGTATTGAAAGGGCACGTTCTAAGTCTTAAAGTGAAGATAAGGGACTAAGGGGTGGTTTGTAAATAACGCCTACAGCATATGTTATTTTCTTAATTGTGAGTTTTAACCATAACTGTTCTACAATTCCCATTTGTATAAACTCAGCTTCGATAATTTTGCAATTTACTTTATTATGCACATAGCAGCAAACACCTCCTCCTCTAGTGGGCCTGTCTTTTCTGAATAGAGTATAACCAGGAATTGTAATTAATGTAGAGGGAAAGTCTACTGAGAGCCATGTTTCAGAAAGTGAAATAA
Organism: Platerodrilus igneus; assembly: GCA_036346225.1. Classification (NCBI taxonomy): domain Eukaryota; kingdom Metazoa; phylum Arthropoda; class Insecta; order Coleoptera; family Lycidae; genus Platerodrilus; species Platerodrilus igneus. The sequence continues at coordinate 15,443,610 of JARFIW010000791.1, forward strand.
ATACAAAATTTTTATCTTGAACAAAAGTACAAAATTCATCAAAATAGGTTATGAGTGATCTAATATTATAGTAGCAGATTTTGATTTCACGGGAAGACTTCTGTGGTTGCTATTTAGATCCATAGTCAATTTTGGAATTTAGTCTCTCAAACAGTTTTATATAAAAAGGACACTGATGATCTGTTGCACTATGGTCAGTTTTGAGATGTAATTGTAGGTTTTTATTAGCTCTGACACAATTAACACCACAATTAACACATGTCATAGTATTAATTTCACACGACTTATAATCATGGTTCCCTGAGCACTTAGAGCAACAAATTGCTTCTTTACAGTTTTTTGCATGATGGTAAAATCCCATACACTTGAAACATTGGGCAATATTCAGATGGTTGGACACGTATCCCTTTGACCACCCGATTGCTATTTTTCCAAGGTTTCTTAATATACTATGTGTCAGAGGATCGGCTTCCAATACAATAGTTGACCTATTTGCAAATTTGCTTTTTAACACTGTTATGACCTTCAAATGAAAATCCTGTAATGTGTTGTCTATATTATTTTGCTTTAAAATCTTTGCGATAGTAGTTTCATTATCTATTATGTCTTCATTTTCCACATATGATACTCTTACTCTAGGTTTCATAAGAACGGGGATAACAACCTTGTATTTATCACCAAGCTTGTCAGTTATATTGTCTTTCAACAGTCTTTGTTCGCTTTTGTTGTCGACTTCAATGAGTACACCACCTTTTGAGACTTGCTTAATTTTAGAAACATTAATCCCTATACTAACAGGATCAACTGAATTTTTTATATCAGACTTTGTCTTTTTACTTTCTTGCACTTGTACTGGCTTAACTATCAGCACAGGTTCAGATTTATTCTTAGCTATATTGGCATAACTGGGTGTTTCTACTGGCGACAAGTTTTCCAATATGTTCTGTTTGAGCAGTGTAATGTCATTTTCATTTCAGTGATTAGACTGATTAGCCTTGGCAGGGTTTTGATAAAGTCATCACATGTGTGACAAACTAACTTTAACACTCTCTTTGCAATGGCATGCATTTGATCTCAGATGCTGTTAGAGTAAAGCATTTTATGTACTAATCTATGACAAATATCACAATTGTAGCTTTCTTCTACACTATTAACTATTAAATTGCATTGGATGCATTTATCATTTATAATATCCATTCTTAACAGTGTAGTACAGTTTTCTCTTATGATATTATGAAGTACTTTGTATATATGTATATTTCCATAAATCTTTGAAGTACTAAAAGTATACACTTGTTGATAATGATTCTGGTTTTATGATAACAATGTTTATATTTTAACATATGTTAAATATGGATCTATAATTTGAATCTATAATTTTCAATTACATTTTGATATTGTGATGTTGGTGGTTAATTGTTAAACTAGATTTTTTCACCACTAAAAAGCCCTTCCAGACTCCTTTCAGTGGACACCAAACTTGAGATTTATAATGCACTTTAACTTGTTGAAAAATTGTAATTTTTATAGAGCACCTTACTACACTTTACTACACTTTATCAGCACAGGTTATGGGCCCAGATGTCTGTCGCGCAGAAGATATCCAGAACCCCATAAATCAATGTCACGCGATTTTATTAATGGAGTTTAAAAACATGGAATTAAAATCGGAAAGAATAGAAAATATACGACTTTGCATTTGTATAATCGAATAAACGAACTCGTTTGAAAGTAACAGGTGTTGTTTGTGATAGTAGTGTCGGAATTCTTATTGCTTACAAAATTAGCAACGTACTACGAATTGAAACATTATTTAAGGATAACTTTGATACGTAGAAAATCCAAATAGAAGCCCTGTTGATTAAAAACGATGCATGGAATTACGTGAACGGCAAATATTTGAATCCCAAATTTGTTGATGGTGACAAAGAATGAATAAAAGATATCGAAGCCTGGGAAATCGGTGACAGTAAGACGAAATCAGATATTATTTTGTCGATTAGTCCACCAGAACTAAAACAAATTAAGGGATGTGTAACCTCTCGCGATGTTTGGTTTGAAATTAGAAACTTTATACCAATCTAAAGGTCCTGCTAGAAAAGCAACGTTTCTTGAACAATTAACGTTGAGTCGTATGGAAGATAACAGCGACGTGCCTGTACATATCAACAAATTTTTGATGTTGTTGATAAGCTTTCTGATATGGGAGTGGACATTAATCGCGATTTACTGTCAATTATGTTACTTCATAATTTGCCATCGAATTTTGAAAACTTTCTTTGTGCAATCGAGTCGCGTGATGAATTATCGACACCTGAAATATTGCGTACCAAAATAACTGAGGAAAGTGATGTGCGGAATAATGATGCTCGTGGAAGTTTACACGACGCAATGCTAGTGAATCAAAAAGTGTATAAAAAGTTCAATTCATTCAAGAAAACAGTAGGAAAATGTGATCTGTTAATAGCAGTGACACACCAGGATTTGAAAATTTTAAATTCCGTTGTCACATATGTAGGAAGGTAGGACAGAAACCCTCGGAATGCAAAGGTAAGAATGTTCCTATTACTACTATTGCTGGAAATTCACATAAAGTTGGCTATGTTACTAACGAATCTTATCACACTAATTGCTTAGATGGAAAACAAGATTGGTGTTTGGACAGTGGCGCGACATCTCATTTGTTGGAATTGCAAAAATTTTACCCAAATTTCTAGTTCTTTGAATGAAAATTTGCATTTAACGAATCATGCGTCCACGAAAATTATAGCTAATGGAACTGTTTCACTTACGACTGACATTGATGGTTATTCAAAAAACGTTACACTAAATAATGTATTATGTGTACCGAACTTATGTACGAATTTAATGTCTGTTGAAAAAGTTATGCAGAAAGGTCACGAAGTTTTATTTAGAGAAATAATGTTCTAGTTCTTGACAAAAAGGGCAATGTTCGGTTAATTGCTGATCGAATAGGCGATTTATATTATATTTGTGAACACCCTTAACATTTGGCGAACATAACGAATTCTGAGCACAAGTCTGACACGACTTTGGAAAATCTCAAATTATGGCACCGTCGACTTGGTCATTTAAATTTGAGAGATCTCGTTGAAAGTACAAAAAACGGTTCAATAAAAGATCTTAAATTTGAAAAAGTAAATAAAAATTATGTTCTCGAATGCGATACCTGTTATAATGGTAAAATGGCTAGACTTCTGTTTCCAAAACGATCGGAACACGAAACTGAGTTGTTCGACATTATATACACGGACGTTTGCAGGTCTATAAAAATTGAAGCGATCGAAAAATATAAATACTATGTCATAGACGATCATTCAAGATTTTGTATGGTTTATTTTGTTAAATCAAAAAATGAAGTTTTGTAAAAGACAAAGGAATATATTAACTTTGTCGAGAATCAAATCGGTAGAAAAGTTAAGTGCTTTGCAATCCGACAATGGCACTGAATATACTTCTTATAAATTTACAGATTTTTTGAAAAATCGAGGAATTTCACATCGTCTAACCAATCCTTATACCCCTGAGCAAAATGGTATTGCTGAGAGGAAAAACCACACACTCTTAGATACCGCTCGTTATGTATTAATTGAATCAGGTTTACCTCCTATGTTTTGGGCAGAAGCTGTACATACAGCGAATTATATAAGAAATAGATGTCCTAATAGGAAATTAAAAAGGATAACACCCTATGAAGTTTGGAGTGGAAATGCGCCTGATATATCTCATTTGAGAGAATTTGGTTGTAAAGTTTTTGTTTGAATCGTGAACTTAATAAAGGAAAATTTGACGACCAATCCAAAGAAGGAATTTTTATTGGTTATTCGTTAGATACAAAAGGCTATAGAATTTGGTTACCTGAGGAAAGCAGAGTTATTATTACTCAAGATGTAAAATTCATCGAAAATACAAAAATTTTTACCCAAAAATTTTTTGATGTAACTTTGGAAATGTGTAATGAACCTAAACCAGAACCACCTACTGTGGAATTTATTGAAGAATTATCAGAAAGTCCTGTTGAACAAATATTTTCAAAAAAGGAATCAGATGATGAAGTTTTTGAGGGAGAAGCTGAGGCTTATGGTCGTGGAAGACCCAGGATTATTAGAACTAGTTCAAAAGGTCGCCTCACAAGGAACATGTGAAACGTAACGTAAAAGTGGTTGAAAATTTAGAACAAGCTGCTCTTACGGAAATTCCTATAAAAGAAGCTATTAGAGGAGCTGATTATCAGAATGGTTTGAAGCTATGCGTACCGAAATTACTTCTGTAATAAAAAATGATACATGGATTTTGGTACATAGACCAGCTGATAAACATGTTATTGGTAGTCGTATTGTTTTGACAAATAAATACGATGCCAATGTAATTTTCGAAAGAAGGAAGGCAAGATTGGTTGCTCAAGGATTTTCTCAGCAGCCAGGACTACATTCTAACCAAACTTTTGCACCAGTCGCTCCCTAAGTACGGTACGATTAGTTGCTGCTTTAGCTGTTCGTTATGGTATGGAAATTAGACACTTTTCACGTAACGTGTGCTTATTTACATGGTGAATTAGATGAACTAATTTACATGCAACCCCAAAACAACTGGATCAAATTTTGAAATCTATTACTGAAGATGAAGAAAGTGATTCCATAATAAGAAATAAAGCTTTAAATATGTCAAAGGAATTGAAGTCAGGAAATAAAGTATGTCTTCTACAAAAATCATTATACGGATTATGCCAATCTGGAAGAAGTTGGTATTCTAAATTGACTAATTTTTTGAAAGAATGTGGAGCAACACCTACTAAAACCAACCCGTGTTTGTATTATACCGGCAGAGGGGAAGAGCTTACATTAATTGTCATATACGTTGACGATAATTTAGTCATTTCTAGAAAAGCTGCCAATATAAACAAGACTGTAAAACTGTTGTCCAAAAAATTTGAATGTAAAGATCTTGGAGACGTTGGATTTTGTCTTGGAATTGAATTTAGTAGAAATGGCAATGCGATATCACTACATCAAAAAGGATATATTTCAGAACTACTCAATCATTTTGGAATGTCCGAATCCAATGCAGTGTTGACTCCAATGGATTCCAATTGTAAACTGACAAAACCTACAGAAAGGGCCACAGAAGATGAAAAAAAGTTGCCATGTCGTGAACTTATAGGAGCTCTAACTTATTTATCTACTGCAACCAGACCTGATATAAGTTTTAGTGTTAGCTACTTAGGTAAGTTCAACAATTGCTATAGAAGATCGCACGGGAATGCTGCGAAGAGAGTACTACGATACTTGAAAGGAACTATTGAACTTGGTATTGTTTATGGAACAAATTCTGATCCCATTAAAGGTTATACAGATGCAGATTGGGGAAATTGCCCGGATGATTGTCACTCATTTACTGGTTACACCTTTATGCTATCTGGTGGGCCTATTAGTTGGGATTCGAGGAAACAACGTATAGTAGCTCTATCTTCAACCGAAGCGGAATATATGGCACTTACAGATGCTATAAAGGAAGCAATATTTTTGCGAAAACTGCTTTTGGTATTAGATTTGAAAAACTTAGCACAAATCAAATTGTATACTGATAGCCTTAGTGCACTTAAACTTACAGAAAATCCGATTTATCATACTAGAAGTAAATACATTAATGTTCGTTATCATTTCATTCACGAAGTTTTAGAGAATAAAATGTTCCAGAAAAAATGGTGGCTGATGTGCTTACGAAAGGATTGTCTAGAATCAAACACTCTAAGTGCATACAAATGTTTGGACTTAATAAAAGTGATCGAAGTGACGCTCTCGTATCGAGGGGAAGTGTTAGCGCCCTGCGCGACGCGACTGTTATGAGCGATACTCAAAGCGTAGATAATTGTGAAGGTCAATGTTATAGTTGTCCGATACCTTGCGACAACGTCAAGAAATCGATAATATAGGCAGTATGAAACCGACGTTCACGTGATGCACAGATAGTCATTTCAAATATGCTATCTGATACCAATTTATAATTAATTCCAATGTAATAGTTATGTATTTACATTCAGTTGATGTATGTTTATACTATGTTTATTCTTTATCAGTAAATTGACGTTAATTTTTATTGTGGTTTTGCTTCTACTGAAAGTTGAACTTGCTAACAAGGCTCAATGCTTGACATGTGTGAACTACATGAAAACAAAAGCAATTGATTTAGAACAAAATTACCAGTCTCGTATTCAAAGAAGAGACGAAGGAAATGCAGCAAAAAAATCAGATAAGAAGCGTGCACTGACTGATCATAATTTCATAAGCATCACATTTGATTTACAAAGCGTTTTGCAAATACCATCTTCAGGTGTCTCTCTCATGTATTATAGTAGAAAGCTTTATGCATACAATCTCACAATATACAAACAAGCTTCTCACAAAGCCCATTGCTATGCGTGGACAGAAATTAATGGTCAGAGAGGCAGTGCAGAAATAGGCACATGTCTGTTTCAATGGATTCAAAATTTATCACAAAATATCCCCGAAATAAGTTTGTTCTCAGATACTTGTTGCGGGTAGAACAGAAATCAATTTATTGCCGCTTGATTTGTGTTCATAGTACAAAACAGCAATTTAAATATTATACAGCACAATTTCTTAGAGTCTGGTCATACTTACATAGAAGTCGGTTCCATTCATAGTGACGATCTTAAACTGTATGCCAATATTTTGAATGTTGACGATTGCTATAAGCTTCAATTACAGCTCAATAAACTTCAGAACTGGTGCAATACTAACTACTTGCAACTTAACACAAGTAAATGTAAAATTATTTTCTTCACTCGTAAACATCAACCAATTATATTTAACTATACCCTTAACAGTGTTATTTTGACACGTGTTACGAGTGTTAAGGATCTTGAAGTTCTATTTGATTCGAAACTATCATTTTCGGAGCACATCATATCGTCCGCATCTGATGCATTCAAACTTTGTGGCTTTATAATTCGTAACTGTAAGATGTTTACCAACATTCGTGTACTGAGAACGTTGTATTTAACTTTAGTGCGGTCAAAATTAGAATACTGCGCTCTTATTTGGAACCCTCACTATAAAGTTTATATAGCTTTATTAGAAAAGTGCAACGTAAATATTTTAAATTTGTTGCGTTTGTCGAGACCCATACGCACCATGCCAAGGTATAAGTCAGACTTTGTTACTATCCAAATATAACGTTCTACAGCTCGATGTGCGGCGAATTAATGGTCAGTTGTTTCTGTATAAAATTATTCAAGGATTTATTGATGCACCATACATTTTAGCAAAGTTAAATTTTAATGTTCCGTCTGTTAATACACGTACAAGTATAACATTCTATAATAAAATATCAAACACTAATTTATTATCCAATTCTCCAATATATGTTATATCACAAACATTTAACAAGTTATTTAATAATTGCGATATTTTTGCTATGTCGTTCTCAGAATTTTTGGCTTATACTTATACTCACTTTTCACTTGACGAATTGCCTTAGTTTAGATCATTACTTTTACTAACGTACTCTATTATAAAAGTTGTCTATGTATATGTAAATTTGTATTTTCTTATTTTCTTTCTATGTTAATTTTATCCTGTAATTGGATTTATTCTGTTGGATAATAAAGCAATAATAATAATAATAATAATAATAGTGCAATAGAACATGCCAAAAAGAATATTTCCGTATATACAATGCATGATTGTTGACTGGTTAAACATTTTTCGACTGGCCCGCTCCAATCGGGGCCGAAATAAAAGAAATGGTCAATACAACGTACATGAGTTAAAGTACAATGATTTCCTTAACATAAAGACAGTAGGAAGACTATTAAAAACAGAACTATAGACGAACTTGGAAACCGTGTTAATTGGTTGAAAATTAAAATTATGCGATTTGAAAGAGATAAACCTGGGTATGTGCTGTTTAAGTACAATTACAGTAATCCAGCATTTCATATGCTCAATGTAGCTGGGTGCAGCAGCAGAACTGCAAACAATATGCCACAGGCAATACTGCGACTGTACTCAAAAGAAATTCCTATTTCTGTTAAGAAAAAGCAACATCTTTTGAAACTGTGTAGAACGGGAGCAATTCCTTATGAATTTCATGCCTGGTATCAGTCAATACCGACAGAGAATGCAAAGAAAGATGTAGCTCCCAGCCCCATCGCTATGGTCTGATTCGGATTAGGATTAGTTCTCGTACAGTTTCTACATTTTGGTTATAATTTTTAAAATTAAACAATAATTACTTTCGTTTATTTTCTTTCATAGCATTCCACCGTTAACGAATAACAATAAAGCTTATCTTCTTGTTTTTTTATTGGATAAAAATAATCTGCTTGACCATGACTGCAATATGAGTGAATTTGTACATGCAAAAATGACCAACTCGAACTTAATTTTGAAAACTAACAGTGAATCACAAGTTGATGAGTTATTCTAAATCATGAACTACATATTTAATATCTACAATAGAAGAAACACGGAGTATTTCTTTTAAATTCCTTAACAAAATATATTTAAAAAACGGAAGAGTTTTCAAAATTAGTTATCCAGAAAGTATGGTTGTAGACTTGGTCATTTCTGGCAGTAAGCCCACGATATAAACTATGCTCTAATCAACAGTGAGTTTTCTTGTGCGTGATTTTGATAAACGGGTTGGGTATTATTGTGGAAATTCAATATCTATGTTAATTTCGAGATGACAAAATATCACTATATGAGAATGCTTTTGCTTCGTAAAATGATAATATTTACATTACTGCAGATATAAGTTTAGCTACCAATAGAATAAAATATACAGCATGGCACAGCACATTATACTGGTCCAATGTAACCAAAACTTCAAGAACTCTACTGGGTTGAAAATTTTGCATATGTCTAATAATTTAATTATAAACATTAACATCCATGCTTTTATGTGAATTTATATGAAAAAATAAAAAACGTAAACAAATTCAGGAAGTTACAATAAACATATAACCCTCTTTACTATTGTATTAAAATAAACTGTTAAGACTCCTCGAGTTTCCTTATGGGATGTGATTAACTAATTTAGGTTGTTGCTATAGGTTCTGACTAATTTTCAGTCAAAAATTTTAAATCCCAAGTGTTCCTATTATATCCGAATAATGCTATCACAACACTTTCACTTATAAAACTTTATCAAGCTTAAGATTTGTTATTATTTTAAATAATAAGCGATTCTAAATAGAATTCGATATAGAAGGGCCATTTTAAGCTTATTTTTCAGAAAGGCAAAGGCTTTTCAAGTTAAAAAAATAATATCAAAACAAACAAACAAAAATGAAACAGATGATTCAGTACACACCACGCCTACTTCTTGCAAGCGGTTTAGCAACATTCCAAATTTGGTCATCTTTAAAATAGGAAATTATAATTATATTACTTACATAAACCTGACATCTCCTCAAAGGTAGAGATTCCTTTTTCCGCCAAATCTATCTCGGGATTTTGAATTTCCCGTGCTTCTTCTAAAATCTTTTTAGTCCTAGACATTTTACTAGTGTTTGGTATACATGAAACAGGAGCTTGATTCATTGCGCGCGCAGTTTTTAAAAGTCCGTAAAATTTGAATTAGTTGCTCGCCAGGAGATGAAACTTAAATGAAAGCATGAACACTTGTAACCACATTAAATAAGAATAACCTTGCTTTAATGTAAATTAGTCCAGTGAATAACAGTAAGTACTTTTTTGGATTGCTAGCTTTTAGCTTCAGGCAATTTGCCAATTTCTGTCATCTAGTTATAGTAATTACAACAGCAAGAGATGTAAAATATTCGAAACTTGCGCTATATTGTTTACATACAATAGGCGATTTTTCGCGACATACTTGAATTGTTCGAGTATAGTATGTTGAAGTATCCCCCCGCTATTTAAAAAATATTTACTTGTGCGGCACCGCGAAAACGTATTTTAGTTTCCTAACTTCGCTTTGAATAATTACACGGTAAAAGTCAAGTGTTTAACATACACAAGCATAACCTGGTACAGATCAGGCTATGTTTGTTTCTCTGATAGAATGGTGCCGTACAATTTCCCTCCAGTAAATTTTATCGCCAAAACGCAAGTTTAACACATACACACATAATTAAGTATGTTAGTTTATGTCGCGAAAAATCGCCTAAGTTTTATATTGTTTCGGTATGACCACTGGTTGAAATAAACGAGAATGTTAACATCTTAGGAAAAATATAGCATAATGAACGGGTAATTATCATTTCTACGATGGTAATATATTCATTTCACATTATATACGTTATTGGAACTTCCAGGGTTAATTATATTACTTAGCAAAGCAACAGAAGGGAACCGTTCTGTTATCATTTGTCACCGCATTCATTTACTTTCTGTAACTGGTTATGGCTACCTTTTACCTGCACTTGAAGTTTTTAAAAGCATATTAATATGTTAGAATTTGTTCAAGTACTTTATGAAACATATTAGAATAAAATCATTGTTTAATTTCTATTTTAATAGTTTCCTAATGTCGCCAGACTAAATGATGTAACGTATATATTGAGATGCTATTTTTCAAAATTGCAATAAGGTTTGTCTGTAGGTCTGTTTTGCGTCTGTATTTATGAGACTTTAATTTCAGGTGTAGATGAATTATTTTGTGAGTTCTAAGTTGCTTCATGCCATTAATAAACTAAATTATTACCCAAAATAACAATTTGGTAATCGATGCTCGGCTTCCATATTTTATTCGTAATAATCCACATTTTCTGTGTTTGTGTTAAGTAGTATTTTGTCGCCCATAAAATTTGACATTCTATGCAGCCGGTTGTTTTCTTATGTACTTTGAGACGCCCTATTCCTTCAGTTGTATTATATTTTGACTTATAAAAATCAGTTACGATTATGGAAAGGACTGTTATTACCGTACACATAACTTTCAACGGTAATTTGAAATCCGAATGGTACAGAAGCGCTTTTCGGTATGCGTCGTATTGGTAGTGTAATTTAATTTTACTATTAAGAAAATTATAACAATAGCTAAGCATACAAAATATTAATTGACGTTTTTCAGAAACGATGAATGTACGGAATTACCCGAACCTTCAAGATAATATTGTACAGCCATCGGTTAATTTTGTACATAGCTACTCTATGAAAGAAATAGCCATGAACCTATCTTTGTAATTTAAGAATAGTGGTACCTACTTTTGTATTACTTGCAAAGTGAGTATACATCTACGGTTTTATTAAAAGAACGCATATGTTAAGTTTAAAAAAAATATGAATGAAATATATAAGCATGGTTTTCTGCAGAGTAAAGTATGAATCCATTTTACGCAGAGAACACATCGGTACGGCAACTCATTATTTTTTCCATATACACCGCATATAACACAAATGTCACCAAATCCTTTTCACCCCACATTCTCCCTCTATCATCGAATTCTGCTTCGTCATCGTATATTAGATATGTCTTCGTCATCGGATGAGGCGCTCTTCGGTTTTCTTTTTTTTTGGTTGACACTTTTTTTATTGTTTTCCTTTTTCTATTTTTGCATTTCTTTGGTTTTCAACCTTCTATACTTTCAGTTGCTCCAATAAAACCTTTATATGCGTCACTGTTGCAATTATCGAGTGTTTTTTATTGTGCTTACAATTTTACTTTCTTTTTACTATAATTACTTCCCAGTACCATCATTTTAGTTGGCTTCTGGCTTAAGTGGTATTAAGTTGAAAAGTAGATTCAAAGTTACGTACAGAGCTTGTATAAACCTCTCGTTTAACTCTTTCCTCTTTTTAATTATATATTGTAGTAATCCGTAGTGTTTCTATATCGATTTCTCATTAGTCGATAATTATTGCAAATATTATAGTGCACATTTTGATATTTGTAGGTATTTTCTAGAATAGCTCAGTAGCCACGTACAGGTTTCTGAACGCATTCCGTGACGACAGAATTTACATTAAATAGGACGCAAGTGTAGGGACGATCGATCTAGTCAACAAGGTTAAAGGACTTTGTTTTTAGATTTCAAAATGGCAGGTTGAAAAAGCTTCCTTGGCGGTTAAAAAGGTAATGTTTTATAAGTTGATAATGTAGTTGCTATTTCAGGTAATCTGATAACATCTGGTAATTCCAGCCTTGTTTTGAGAGTGATGTTGGTACTTATTATAAAACCGTTAGTTATTTAATCATTGAAGGAAATATTTATGTGTTATCTGTTGCTTTTGTTTTAGAATCGGATGCCGGTTGTTTTACTTATGATGTTTATTATAGATGAATGATAAATGCATGTACGTGGGCACGTGTGATTGAGCCCTGTTGAATATTAATAACATTGTATGTCCGTGCGGGGAGGAACATTGGTAGTCAAGGCAGATTATACCTTCCTGGTGTCCTCCCTCTTCAACTTTAGCTGGGTAGTATTGGTTATCCGACTTCAGTACCTGCCAGAAAAGACTAGCTGGTTTTACACTAACGTTTCTTCAGTTGTCATGTGTGGTATGTCTGGGTAACAGTTGACATCCCGTTAAATTCAGTGTTGGTGACCTGGATAATTGTACGTTTCCCGCCCTTTTCGAGATGTGCCAAATGCAGTTGGAAGTGTGAGGGCAGTTTGGGGTTTACTCTGCCATGCTCTTTCTCCAATCTCCCAGGTTGAGTACAGCACTGTTTTTTTGAGTGTCAATTTCTATGCTTTCATGCCAATGACCTATTTAGTGGTTATTACTTTGTTTAAAACTCAAGTTAGGTAAATTCAGTAGTTTTATTTCAAACCTTCCCGCCTTAAGCGCCATTTTCCCAGTGTGAATTTGGGTTACATTATAACAACACAAGGTAGATGTCGTCGAGCCACTGCCACTAGATGTTAGATCATGGAGCCCGGTGTGCCGTTTATAGAGGGCGTTTGGGTCAGCCTTCTGGTCAGTTACACTACAATATTTCGGCTGATGCAGAAGACTGCGGGGGAAAACTTAAGAGCATGTTACAGAGAAGGTTCTGTATCGACGTTTTAATCTTCGGATCGTTTGACGCATTATCTAAATTCTCCGATTTTCGTATCTGCATTGCTTCTTCTGCTAGTACATTTTCTGAGGAGCTAGATTTCCCTCTTGGATGAGCTGATTGCAATTAAAAGTCCAACTGATTTGAAACCATTGGAAGCTTTTTCTGCATTTACTATGTTAATATAGGCTTTTATAAAAAAAAGAAATAATTGAAGAGATGTCAGCTTCTCATATTGGTGAATTTTAAAATACATGAACCACATTATTTATGTAACGCGATCTTAAGAGACGACGAAGTATAGTGATCACAACGACAGCAATTATATTGTGATGTTCTGATTGTTTGGGATCATCTTGTTAATGCTTCCTAGCAATAAAGATGTACCCTATTCACGTTAAATATGGGATGACGTCATAATTCAAATAAATGCTGCGTTGTCATGGTTAAGTTATTTTATATATAAACATTTGATTAAAAAATATAAGTTGTAACCTCACTTAAACCTAACAATGACACAGTGCACTTTCATAATAGATCTAATTTTCTACTCGATATGAAAAATTATACGTATAACAAAAAATTCAATTACTTACGTCTCTTACAGCTTTTAAAGGGAAAAATAGACCACCATTATCCCGTTCTACTTTAAAGTAGTAAATTAGAGAAGTAACCATTTTTGTGTGCGCGAATCCAAATATTTAGGTAGTCTAAATGTTAAATACTCGAAACTTGCAATATATAAAGTGTTTTAGTTATGAAAAGAACCGTTTTATTTAGCGAATATAAAGCAGAAACGATTAACTACAAAACTAAACAATGACAATAAAATGAGAAATGTCAAAGTAATAGAAGTAAAAAATGTTGCAATACCGAACAGAACTGCCAACTGCTACACACTAAATCCTAATATCATTAAATCTACGTTTACAATCTCTAGCACTTTATTACTGTTTATGACATCATACCATAATTATCTTGAACAGGGTAAAACGGTTATTTACAAGTTAAAATATCGATCTGAACTTACTATACATAGACACGCAGGTTTTTGTGTCTGTAATTAAATTGCAAATGTCTTTAACACTACGAACGAAAGCGCTTTGGTTACGGAACTTGTTTTGCTGCTTCATGGCTAAGACCTGGTTTGTGTCGTGTAGGTGATGATTCTTATCGTTGTAAGTAGGTATTGCTGGCACCGGGTTACACTGGATATGATGCGGCATCTCGTGGGAGTGATTGAAGTCGCATTTCATGCTTCGGTATCCAGCGGCTGGTGGGCGGAGACGCTGGCGTACAGCAGGTTTTTGATTGGTAGAAATTGAAGTGGTTTAATGGGGGAATGTTTCTGATCTTGGTGTGCTTGTTAACATCACGTGCTCTAGGAAGTGGTGCTGGTGGTTTTGAAGGTAGATCGGTGCAAGTTATGGCGGGATTCTGTTTATCGCGTTGTGAAGGTTTGATGAATTATGTTACTTACATTATTACTAAAAGTTTGAGCAAATTTACACGTAATAGTTTTATCGTAGACTTCAGATATATGGCATTTAATAAAATCATCTATACTTTGTTTTTCTGCTTTTCCCATAATTTCGTTTATTATATTTCATTTTATTCCTTTAGATTTGGTCACAATGTGGTAATCTGAAAAAAGCACTTAGTGCACGAGAATTATTGGTGACTGCCACCTTGCACTATTTTTCAGTTCTTTCAAGAAGCTTGGTGGCTTTCTTCAAGAGAGAACAAATAAGAAGTGATTTGCTCTAGCGTTTGAAGGTTCTTTTATACCGAACCTTGTTTGTATGTACGAATTGCATTATGATGTAGCATCGCTAGCGCCATGGAAAAATTTGTAACTATCCGTACAAACAAGTGCCTGTTATAATAATCTAACCTATTGTTAGAGGTTATAAAAAGAATTCAATATAAAATATATTCTATTCAATCAAATAGTATATTTATAGTGTAGATACATATAACTAGTAACGTATACTTCATTTTTTAATATTTATTACCATGTCATCTCTTCTGAAACGCACTAATGTTAATAAAAGTTTATCTTTATCGAACAATGTGGCACTGCTCGTTCTTTTAGTTTTTGTTCCAATCGGTTGCATTTTTAAAAATTGTATTTTATCTAGACCCAGGAATGTATATAAAGTGCTCAATATTTCTAAAGAAAGGGCACAGAAAATAAATTTTTCTGGAGAGGTTGATAAAATTTCGTAAGACCTTTTCAACTCTATATGTTTATGACTCTGCTCAATTGATCTAGTATCTTCTATATTTTTAAATAGTTTGAGAGCATATTGAGCACCACACATTTATTTACTTTAAGATTGGTTTTGTTTATATTCGATGTAGAAGCGTCTTGATTATCCTTCCATATTCATCAGCCGTGTCCACGATTGCTGGAAACTCCTTAACCTCAAATTCTACTGAAACTTCCTGCTTTTTTTAGAGATTTTCGTGAACCCTGCCTCTCCTTAAATTTTAGTTTCTCGTTTTCGAATGATGCCTCTGTTTCCTAAAAGCACACAGATTATAAACAAATAACTACCTAAGTATAAACTGCAAGAAACTTACTTTGTGTTGCAGAATTGGTTCAGGGTATTCTTTAGTCGGTCCTTTGCAACCCACAAAATGTTTTGTACACATATATTTATTTAATGAAACATTGTTAAAGGTAAATCCACTTCAACCACAAACATGCACCCATTATTTACATTTATTAATGTTTTCATGAGGCTTTGGAAATAAAATGAAATCCACATCTTTCATATATTCTTTGTGTCTATATCTTGAACCACTATTACATTTACCATAAGCACACCTCGTTTATCCCCTTATTCTTTTAAGTTAACCCTCTAGGTAAATGTCAATTCCATTTGTTTGTACTGATGGTTACGCATTTTGCCGTGGGCGCTGCGGTCGATTTCTTATTGAAATTCATCCATTGTTAGGTCTTTCAAAATCTCAGCGACCTGCGCAGAAATCCCAAATATTACTGAGGCTAATACTAAAGACCAAAATGAAAATATAGTGTTGTGGAATGATAGTCATGCCTCCAACAGCGTTGACGTTACTGTAATATAATTTTAAAATCGATGTTACCATATAACGATAAGATTAAACTTATATTTATTAGATTACTCTGTTCTAAATCATATTTATTATTTTGATTAAATCTATGTTTATTAATGTAGTAAAAGTCACGTGCTTCTGTTATGAAAGTGGCTTATCTATATTAACCTTATCTAATCTATGTTCTTAACTTACCGCCAAGCCGATACTGCATAATAAATATCCCATAATCTTTCTTTAAATGATTTATTTAATTCACTTAGTTCCACGAAGTAATATACAACTGAAAAGTGAATGCGCCTTGCCTTTTATCATAGATTAGTAGTAGGTTAAGTATTCGTTTACACATTAATAATTTGACATTATATTAAGGGTTATTTTAGCCAATCGTGACGTTTTTAGGTTGAACTGAAAACACCCTGTTATATCCTTTTCTAAAGGTTTCTCACTTCCTCCATTGCGCATCCTAGCTCTACGTTCTGAAGGTTCTATTGGTGTTTCTAGAGGTGTCGGTCGAGTCCATTATTGGTTGAAGGGTGTTTTATACGTGCATGATATTTATTTGCATGCTGTCTGTTTATTGGTCAATTAACTAGGAGTATGGTTGATTGCATACTCTTGCAGTATAAATGTGACTGGTGTGGTTATTTGACAGTATTAGACAGAATTCTGAGAAATTGCTTTTACAAAATAAACTAATCATATATCAAATAGCTTCTGATCCATCCAACCAGATTGTGTACACTTATAAACAGATCCCTTTGAACCAGCTTGCTCCAGTAAAGGGTGTATTCGAATACAAGGATATATAATCATTGGAGGGATGTATTCTTCTATAGCACTGACATAACAGCAAATCGTATTCTTGTTTCATAACTCGTATCCACCAAATTGTTACATTCCCTTAGAAGCTTAAATTTTACCTGATTTGTGGGCGCTATTCACACCAGTCTATTCATGATTAAATATTCTATATGGAGCAAAATTGCACTTACCCACAGTTGAGTGTAGATTAATAAAAAATAACTTAATCTTAGTTGCGTTGAATGCCAAAATTCTGTTCACGCTTGTAGCTTCAGAACGCCTAATGCTTATTTCTGGATTTCTTTTGAAGAAACCATATAATGAATCAGTCTAAGTCAGCCTGTTTAATTTCTTTGTTGAATGGATTTTTAATATTCCCTTTTCAGAGTACTCAAAAGCAGTTACTCTTAATGATAATTGTTGCGGTTGGCTAATCCGCAAATTGGCAATCGAGATGCAAAGAAATAGAACCTCTACAAGATTAGGCGGGAGGTGTAGACAGGCAAGGTACACACAATAAAAACTATAAATCTTGTAGTTTAGGGCAAGGTTTATTTCTGATATGATTTCTCTTTACAAAAACTAATGACAACTATCTGACAAATTTAATTTATATAAAAACCATGGCATCAACATATGCCTTCTTAAACTTTCATAATTCAACACAAACCAAAGTCCACTATTATTTATGTTGCACTGCAACATTTCCACCCACCGTAAAGCTATCAAGCTTTACTTATCACGTCGAGTTTGGCTAATTTTGACACAGGACGTTTTAAAACACCGCTGCTCGTCCTAACTTCAACTATACGTATGTGCCCATCTTTGGCAGGAAAAGTATTTACTATCACACCTTTCCGCCACTGACTTCTGGGAGAGGCCTCATCACAAATTATTACCAGGTCCCCTTCTTTAAACGGTTTTTGGGGCAAAAACCATTTAGTCCGCTTTGTAAGAGTTGGCAAATATTCGCGTATCCAGCGACGCCAAAAGCAGTTCTTTAGTTGCTGGCTTATCTGGTATTGCTTTCGGCTACTAGATGCTGTCTCTGATCCTGGAGTTTGAGTAGAATTTGTTGTACCCAACAAAAAATGGTTAGGCGTAAGCGGCTCCGGGTCATCTGCATTTATCGGTATGTGAGTAAGTGGACGGCTATTAATAATGTTTTCAGCTTCTATCAAAAGACTGCGTAAAGTCTCCACCTGTGGAGCTACTTCCTTCAGCACTATCGCAAGTACCCTTTTGATCGACTGGACAAGCCTTTCCCAACATCCACCACTGCTGGGGTTGGCTGGGCAGTTAAATTCCCATTTTATATTACGAACTGAAAGTTCGTTCTGAATGTAGGCCATGTCGAATATATCTTCAACCTTATGTAGCTCGCCATCAGAACCTACAAAATTAGTGCCCATATCTGAGCGTATCTTGATAGGGACCCCGCGACGATTAACAAAATTTCTTATGCATAATATGCAGGCATCTGTTGATAGATTAGTGGCTAGCTCTATATGTACCGCGCGAATTGTCATGCATGTAAATAATGCGGCCCACCTCTTTCTCTTCTCCTTCCTATAGTAACTTGCAACGGACCAAAATAATCTAGACCAGTGTAAGTAAATGGTCTTACAAATGGTGTCAAACGATCTGCTGGTAACTGCCCCATCATAGGAGGTTTTGGTGTAACCTTTCTAATTTTGCACTGAATGCAGTTTGCTTTAATTCGCTTCACAACTACTCTGACATGCAATATCCAGTACTTTCTTCTTATTTCATTAATCACTAATTCTTCGTTCTGATGGTGAAATCTATTGTGATACCATGAGGCGACTAAATCGGTGAAAGCGTGGTTCTTAGGGAGTATGGCTGGTCGACGTGCAGACTCTGGTAATGCTGAAGCATAATCAGTTCTCCCATATGCACAAAGTACACCTTCTTCGTTTAGCATAGGGTTAAGTGTAAATATGCTGCTGCTACTTGAAACTGACCGATTAGCTTTTAGATCATCAATTTCGCTACTGAAAACTTGACGCTGGGCTAACTTACATAATATTTTTTCAGCGAGTTGAACCTCTTGCACAGATAGAGCGGCTATTGTGTTTTTTAGGCTCCCATTTCCACTAGCTTCTCGAATAACACGAAGAGGTCTCATCACCCAAGCAACTGTTCGTACTAAACGAAGAAAATTGGAATATTTAGTAAAATCTATAATAACCGTATCTAAACTAATCACATGACATTGACGTTTCTCTTCAAAACATTCAATAGGTATTTGTTTGTCAACAAATCTGGGCCAGAACTCTTCAGTTTGTTTTAAGAACTCGGGTCCCATTAACCATGTGTTATTCCCTTCATAATTTATCGGGTACTTAGTACGAGTTCCCGCATCGGCCACATTCAATGCTGTCGGCAACCAATTCCAGTCATTCTCATGCGTTGATTCTAATATTTCACATACTCGAAGTGCTACAAATGTTTTAAATTGTCGATGGTCTGATTTTATCCAGGAAACTACCGTTTTAGAGTCGCTCAGGAAGTAAGACCTTTTTGGCTGCACATTGTGATTTTCTATAATTGCATTTCGCAAACGTGTACCTAATAACGCCGCTTGAAGTTCTAAACGAGGAATAGACAAGACCTTTAGTGGTGCACACTTAGTTTTCCCCGCAATAAAACAAACTTCAATAATATCTTGCCATAGGACACGCCAGTAGGCGACTGCGGCGAAAGCAATCTCACTCGCATCGACAAAACATGGAGCTCGAGAATTGTGTCAGGTTGTTTTATATAACTCGAATAATGGCGATTCCAGTGGAAGTCCTTTACCTTTGTAAAGCTCTTACAAACTGTCTGACCTTCATATGAATTTCATTAGGAATCATTTCATCCCATTTGACACCTACGCGCCACAATTCTTGCAACAGTGCCTTTCCATAAATTGTAAGGTTGGCAAGCATTCCAAACGGGTCATATATTGACATCACCAAGCTCAAAAATTCACGTTTGGTCGGGCACTGCTCGGCTTTGATAATATTCGGGTTAACTCGATGTAAATACAATTTAAAGCAGAACTGATAGTTGCTACTGTCCCAGTACATTCCTAGCACTTTATCTATAGTATCAACTGGATTAATTTTAATTACGGCACTCATAGGGCTTTGATTGCCATTTAAAACAGATTCTACTGTGCTAGAATTGGACACGAAACCTCGAAGTTCAAATCCAGCTTTTGCGTGCGTATCCCTAACGCGGCCGCCTATGCGTAGCGCTGTCTCCTCACTGTCAAAACTTGAGACCAAGTCGTCCATATAGTGATTGACTTTTATTGCTGTCATCACTTCCGACTCGCTACTTGCCGATTCCTCGGCATTCTTATTCCTAACATACAAGGCACTGTATGGGGAACAAGAGGCTCCAAACACCATTGACGTCATTACATATGTTTCGACTGGTTTTTCCATATTTCCGCTCCTCCAAAGAAATTGTTGCGAATGCAGGTCTTCTTCTTTTATTTTAATTTGAAGGAACATTTCTCTTATATCTGCACACAAGGCGATTGCATTTTCGCGAAATCTAAACAATATGCCATTCAACGGTTGATTTATATCTGGACCTTTTAATAAAACTGAGTTCAACGAGATCCCGTTTACAGCTGCAGCGGCGTCAAATACGATGCGTACCTTCCCTGGCTTATTTGGATTGACCACGGCAAAATGAGGGAGGTACCAAGTTCTATGCGTTTTGACAGCTATCTCGTTTGGGCTTAGTTTTCTAGCATATCCTTTGGATATGTAGCTAGTCATCGCGGCGTTGTATGCTTCGTAAAATGACTGATCTTTTTTCATTTTTAGCTCTATATAACGCAAACGATTAAATGCCATTTTGTAGTTATTTGGTAACGTCACATCGTCTGCTTTCCATAATAAACCAGTTTCAAATCTGTCACCGATTCTTTTAGTTGTCAACTTCAATATTTTCCTCGCTCTGAGTATTTCTTTAGATTCAAGAGGTTCAGCTGACGGCACGGCAACACCAAAATTTTCAGTAGTAAAATACTCTTTTATCATACGGTCAATTTCAAATTGCTTTGCCTCTTGAATATGCATAACAGTTGACAAGTGGCAACCGTCATACGATTTTCCGCTAGGCTGCACACCATAAACAACCCAACCTAACGGAGTTTTCGCAGCAATAACTTCACGATCACAACGTACTGTTTTCAAGCAGCGCGTTATATGACAATTATCGATACCAATTAAAATTCTTGGATTGGCTTTGGCGTATTCACAAACTGGAAAAAATCCTTTTATCTCGTGGTATCGACTGTGTAAGTCATTCAAATTTACTGTTTGAGTTGGCAACTCTAACGTAGGCACGGTGCATGTCTTTAATTTTTACCAATCTTTTCCTGATTCAACACCCTTAATTTTTAAATTCACGGACATAGATGTTACTTCCACTACCTTTCCTTCAAACCACTGCAAAGCGAGTGGCCGCTTTTCTGAGGTTAAACCCAAATCTAACGCCAGTGCTTCATCCATTAGTGAAATAGCCGATCCTTCGTCTATAAACGCATAAGTTTTTTTGCTGCGATTACTGGGGCCAACGAGGTGAACTGGTAATATTTTAAACAACAACTGCGTGGTTTTTGGATCGAATGTTGCACGTGTTGTTGTTACTGGATGGGCACTTGTAGTTTCTTCCCGGCATGTTTGTGAGGTATTGTCATGCAAGGTCGGATGGTGAACTCTTTTACAGTCTTGCATTTGGCAGGATTTTTTGCATAGGCATCTTTGAATGCTATGGCCTTCAGACAAGCAGGAAAAGCACAACCTGTGTTCTTTCACTAACTGCCATCGAATATCTGAAGAACCATTTAAGTATTCGTCGCACTGAGACAAATGGTGCAACCCAGAAAACTTAATGCACTTCTTGATTTGACTTCCAGTGGCTTTATTCTTGTTCATGGTGAACACCTGTTTGGAATTATACTTTGGCTGTAGTTGTTGCGATCTCGTCACTGCTGTTTGTGTGTTCAGTGTTACCTTTGCTATAATTCTAGCCAGTTGTTTCAACCATTCACTAAGATGCTCTAATGATGGGAACGGATTTATATTAGCGGCATACGTGGCCCATTCTATTCTTTTGGACATGGGCATTTTGGAAACAAGCTCATCTAGCAAAGTGGGATTACACAAGTGTTGAGTTGCCTTTGCGTTCTTCAAAAATATAGTTAGGTTTTGAACCTTAGAAGCAAAACTAACCAGACGTTCCAAATGGTTTTCGGAAATAGGTTGAATATCCCGAGCCTTTTCAAGCTGCGATTTGATAAGAATTTCAGGTCGACCATATTTGAATTCAAGTTGTTCAAGAACGTCAGTTACTCCTTGTGGACTTATTAACAAACTTTCCACTTCTTCACGAGCCGCACCTTTTAAACTCTTTTGAAGACGAAACGTATTTTCTAAAGAGGTATACTGATATGCAGCCGTGGATTCTTGAAACGCATTTATGAAAATTGGCCAGTCTTCGGGGCGTCCGCTAAACTCTGGAAGATCATATAATTTACGAAATTTTGCAATGTCCTGGCTCGACTTTACTGCTACTTGTGGTGACATAAACATATTTTCTACAGCAGTTACAGGATATGCAGCGTTAGATTGGCAGTAGGAATGTGTCGCAGGTTCATTGGCTAAACTTGTTGGAAGATCATTGATTCTACTGAATGGCATTGATCTCTGACAAACTGGTGGTTGGAAGCAATGCGACGGTGTATGCAAGATAGCAAGGCTTTCCGGTTCGTTGACGTTTAATGGCATTTCGTTATAGCTCGTAGGTGACATTCTAGACACTGACTGCTGACCTGAAAATACGACGCAGGGTGCTTTTATGCATGTCGCGGCAGTAGTGTAACTGTTTACAGGCATTGCATTTACCGCTTGACTAGGTAAGCAATGAGGCCTAATAAGCGGATCTTTTGGAACTGACGGCAAAGTTGCATTATATTGCTGACTTTCAAACTGTTTTCTAATGGTGTTTTCTAAGTCTTGATTCCTAGCTTCTAAAATACCCAGGCGGTCAACGAGTTGTTTAAGCAAGTTGTTAACCTCACCGTCGGAATCGTTTTTGGCGGTGTTCTTTGGGCGATCAGCGCCACCACTGTTAAGGCTCTCTTCATCGCTTGTTGGAATATTTGGCATTTGACTAATATCCATATGGAAATCTTCTAAATATTTCGGCTTTCTTTTTAAACGCCGGCCTTGTCTTGGTATGTAGACACAACTTAGTTGCAAACAGAAATAAAGTTGTATCAGAAATAAAGATGTTGCGGTTGGCTAATCCGCAAATTGGCAATCGAGATGCAAAGAAATAGAACCTCTACAAGATTAGGCGGGAGGTGTAGACAGGCAAGGTACACACAATAAAAACTATAAATCTTGTAGTTTAGGGCAAGGTTTATTTCTGATATGATTTCTCTTTACAAAAACTAATGACAACTATCTGACAAATTTAATTTATATAAAAACCATGGCATCAACATATGCCTTCTTAAACTTTCATAATTCAACACAAACCAAAGTCCACTATTATTTATGTTGCACTGCAACAATAATGGAGTTGGCTTAAACTAGTTTCGTAAGAACTAAACCGAACGCTAAAGAGGACTGCAGTTACTCTTAGCTTTTTTTTTCATTTTGTACCACAATAACTGCAGCTTTCATCTTTCTTAAGAGCATCTTTTATTTGAAGACATCTGTAAGAAATAACAAATGTGGTTAATAAACGAACAACAATCTAGTCTATTCACATTTTAGGAATTTAATTCAGCGGGTATAATTAAGGACTTAAATGAAGTCCTTTTGTATTGCGCACAGAACATAATATAATATTTATTGCGGATAATATCGTACAATGTACGAAATTGCCGGAAATACTAGTTTGAAATTTGATATTTTTCACTTTCATGAAATGTGTGAAATTACTTCAAAACCAATGTAATCAATTAATTCAGTCATCTACTTACAGCTCATTTTCCGGTTACAGAAACTTATATTGCTAGACGTAATGCGATGCAATATGCAGACACTTCGAAATGCGAGGTGCTACTATAATGTATAGATATCTCGCGGCGGTGTCCAACTGAGCAAAGGCACAGATTATCCACCTCTTAAGAGGTGGATAATCTGTGGCAAAGGCGGCCAGGGGTGCGTTCATAAAGAATACCCCGATTGATTGATGAATGGTTTGGCAACACACTAGCGTGTTTATGTATTATTTGTCTATATTCTTGTAACCTTACTATTTAAACTTATTAACTATAGAATAAGAAGCGACACTCTAGTAATATCCTGAATCCTGTTCAGTGCGCAGGTTCGCCAAGAAAATGGCCGGAGCTAGAAGGATATATACTCTAAGATATGAATGCCATTGTTACATCTGCTTGTCAATAGAGCACTGACCCCCTATTTATCAGGTTTTGACCATAATAAAAGCCAACCACAGCTAATTATCAAAGAATATTAACTATAGTTAATATTCTTTGTAATTATTATAAACAAATTGTCGAACGCAAAGGGCGTTTTTGCATTTATTGTGTTGTCTGAATACATAAACTGTGTATTTTATTGTAAAACTGTATTGCATTTTACTAAAGTGTACTGGTTTTGTTCCTTAATAATCATAAACTGATTTCTTAACAAAAAATGAATCTTAATATTAACGGTGTTTATGAATTTTGAATAATTTTTAAATTAAGATATATACATATAAAAGGAAGTATAATTTATGTTGAGGTGTATTGTTTTGTTTGATTTCTTTACTAGGATGTATCCAATTTTCAGTGGCTGCATTGTATATGCGCATTTTTTGTAGTTAGAATATTATCTTGAATAAAATGGAGGTCTTTTAGAAAGAAAATCGCAATATATATGTTAAACCTATTAATTGAAATATCTAATACAATGCATATTGTGCCCACTCATTAATATAATTGATTGGTATTTTTCTGATAAAAGGAACACAAGTGTAAAAAATTCCATAATTCAGAATTATAAATAAATGTCAAATTTTTCTGAATTATAATTTTGAATTTTACCGCCATTCTTGGCACCCCAGCAAAATGGCGAAACACTTCAAGGTCAGATATTCTTTCCACCATTAAATACTAACAATTCGCCGGAAGTGTCGCTTCTTATTCTATAGTTAATATTCTTTGATTTAAATTTAAAGGAATTTTTCAGGCAAAAAGTTGTTCCAGTTATTTGTTTGTCGTAAAAACCTAGGCAATGAGTAACGTTTTTAAAAAAGTAGAAATTATAAATATTTAAATGGATGTAGACTGTTTTAATGGTGGTAAAATCAATACAAAGCAGTAGAAATTTGAATACTCTGCGTCGTATTTCGGATTACATTGAAGGTGCGGCGTGGATATATAGTAAATAGTGCATTGTGCATGTCGGGTAAAATTTATACCACCTTAAGACAGGGTTAAATATAGCGCGCTCGGAGTGCGCCTTCCCAGCCATTTGTGAACGTATTGAAATACATAACTAGAGCGTCAAACCGAGTAGGTGTTATTTATGAACGCGCCCCAAGACGAGCAATGGTATCTCTGTCATATAAGTCGAAACTGTACTGTACCATATTACCAACAATTTCCGTGGATATTACCCTCCGTACGACAACGAGCGTCTCGCGGTAGAAATAACGCGGCTGTAATGACAGTTGTAAACAGATTGAGGTTACGTAATTTTTTTTGTTTACATAAATTGGATGAGGTCTGTGTTAATGTTAAATTGATTGTTTATCTCCTTATTTATATAGGAGAAGTAAAAAATGAATATTTGCCTAGATTGTGGTTCTGAATTTACGTAAAATAAAACTTTGTATGGCCACTTAAAAAAATTTCATGATTTAAATATAAGAGACCAGTTTCTATAAGCAACCAACTTTGGATAAAAAAGAAGTTAAATTTAGTGCAATGAAGGAAATTAACTTTGCACGAATGTTATCTATATATGTTAACTCTTGTATGTAAACAACTTAGTATTTTGTACTAACTTGTTGCTATTCTAGGTATCTTTCGTACTTGTGTCAATATGCAGTTTAAAGGTACTTTGCTGGGATTTCTTTAATTTGATTTGTAAATTATTAATTACTTGAGTGAAATGTGTTTAATAATAGAATTAGAGGCTTGAGGTTTCAATAATTGTATTTTTATTTTTTAAAAAGTAAACACGTTATGTACCCATATACATTCTCAATAAATACCTAAATTAATTAAGAAAGAAACTAATTTTATTTTGTCGAGAATTTTGTTTGCACTGTCAGTCGACTAAAATTTGTAAAAAAACAATGTAGAAAATTAAGATTATTTTGGTACTCCGACTAAAAGTAAAACTAAAATACTGCACTGTTAATATAAGAACACTCCATCCGACAGATTTGACGAAATTACAATAACTTACCAGCGCTTGTAACACTGATAAAACAAAGTGAAAACTGAGGATTAAATTAGATTAGTCGCGTACTTGTAGGTTTCCCATCAAAATCGTTGGGATTGTAATAATTTCCAGTAATTTGTACATGTATTTCTGCGAGTGGTTTCCCCATCGGATTTTATTCCCAAACAAGAGAAAGCAGAACAAAATCCAACCTTATAAGTTTTAGTGTTAATTAAACCTACTTTCTACTGAGATAATACACTGTCTTATCTTAACATAAAATCAGGTGATGTATGATCAGATCTTGTATGAACATTAACATTAAGGTTTGAGTTATTAACCAAACCATCCCTAATAAAAATTTCTTCAGTTAGGGTAGGCTTTTTAAGATCATTATTCCTTATTGATTTCTTCTTTGTTGAAAACAGCCGCACCTGATGTTCAACTTTTTTTATAAATATTAATCTCCTTTGTAGTTTTAGATCAATAGATTTTGCTTGATTTAATGTGTCAATGATTTAATCAAATTGACTCATTATAGCCAGATGTACATCGTCAGTTAACGAAGCATTCTCACATAGGCCTATTATTAGCTCGGCTCTTTTTTTTAATAATATTATTTTTTGAAGATTTTGCTTCATGTAAAATATTACTGCTGAAAAGTTCATTAACGTTACTAATATGCAAAGGTGTCAAGATTCGATTTGTAAAACTGTATCGCACAAGCATGTACGTGTTTGCAAATGTTAAGCTTTATCATGTTGTCAATACAGGTGTATTGAAATGTATGAACACATATGCTGCACTTTGTACAACTTATACATGAACCTTCACAGGCCTCATCTACTCTAGTAACTTGATACTGTTGAAAAGCACAAGTAGACGACGTAACTAAAAATTCCT
This sequence comes from Platerodrilus igneus, assembly GCA_036346225.1. Lineage (NCBI taxonomy): Eukaryota > Metazoa > Arthropoda > Insecta > Coleoptera > Lycidae > Platerodrilus > Platerodrilus igneus. Next base: position 15,470,858 of record JARFIW010000791.1, read on the forward strand.
TATCATTTTCAAGACGACTAATAAAATCTGATGTAATTGTTAGACTTGCTTTATGACTTTGTTTAATTCTATTAATTTTGTCATTGGAAGTATTCTTTGCAAGTTTAATTATACGTTTAAACAAGCTATCTCGAGCAATTTTCATTACTGCATTAATGCTTTTGTCCAAACGATTTACTTTCCGACCTTCCAAATACACATACTTCAAAACTTTGTGCATCGATTCAAGATACATGTTAGTGTTTATTCCTAAACCCAATCGATAGCAATATGCCCAAGATGTTGGACGATTTGCATAATTATTATGAAAATATTCAGCAAATGATTGTGTATCAACATCGTCATAAAGATCTTCTACTACCTGATTTAAAATGTCATTTAATTCATCAATAGATACACACTGTAATAAAACACGAAAGGATTTATATACTACTACTTTCTTTTCAATCCCTCCATTGATTTTTGACAAATTCTTGCACCAATTACGATCCACATGCCAGGTACATAACAACTGGTGAGGTACCTTGGCCATAACATAAGACCGTGCATTATAAAATGCTGGAGCATCATCAGACATAAAAACAGTAGTGATATAATACCCACTCTTGATTTAATTTTTCCAAAAAACAACTTGAAAATCATTTCGTCAGCACGATTTGAAAAACAAAATGCCACCGGGCACCCTGAACCAAATTCCTGAAAACCGTAACTATTTATACCGTGTGTACCATCAACGCACAATTTGTCGTTCCCAAATTTAAGCAGCTGTTCACATTGAAAAGACGTCATTATGACTAATGCAAAATCTTGAACATCTAAAATTATTTCTGAGTCATTTGGGTTTCCTTCTACACCTTGGCTTTTATAATATAACACTGGGCAGTCGCTTGCTAAGTTCATCATCTCCTCTACCCAGAGCCGTACGTTAATTGCATCATTTAGGTGACGTTTCACACCATACTCAATATTGAAGTCCCTAACAATATTGTGCATATCTTTTGTTTCTAACAACAAAATTCTCTGTGAATTTTCTTGTTTTAAAGCAGAATCACGAATATCATCCAATATATGTTGAAATGTAACACCTTCCTTTAATTTTCCTGAAACACATCAATTGTAAAATTTCAAACTAGAACTTTATGTTCGAAATTACCCGCAATTTCTGTTTTACTGTCTTTACTTAAAAAAACTCGCCCAATATCGTTGGTATGTTCAACATGAGTTGTCCAGAAGTCTACTGCAACAGACCCATCGTTCTTTGTCGTCGCCTCCATTCTTGAGAGACAAACACTTCCAATTTTATTAGTGCCTGTGCTTTTTAAGCTTCTAAAACCCTTGCCTTTTGGAATGTAGTTGTACGATCGATGGCAATTATAGTACTCCTTTTTGGTGCCATCAGACAATAATTTAGCTGAAGTGTGAAGTATATACATTGCCAAAGCTTTTTCCTGTTCTTGGTTTTTCCAGTTTTTGAACTCTGTTAAACAGAATAAAATTAGTATATAATTAGCACTTTGCATAAAAATCTTCAAACCTAATTGTGAATTAAAATGTAGTTTATCAAGTTTAGTTTCAATTTGATGTTCATTTGCCTAATGTTGTCGAAGTTTTTTATATCCTTTTAGATGTGTTGAACAATTTTCATAAAAGCACTTGATTCTTGACGTGTTGCGAACTATTGGAATACTTTTATGAACAGTTCTGCAATGACGACGTAAAGTTGCTTTACTGGTCAAGGATTTGCCACATATATCACACAAAAATTTACTAGTTAAAGTAACTGGTTTCCTATATTCAAAATTATTAATCTTTCTTAAATGGGCATACAAATTCTTCTTTTGTGTAAACTCAAAACCACAATCTTTGCAAGTATTCATTTTACTACTCGTTTACAAATAACACGCTAAACAAAATTAATAGGTAATTCCCATAGATCTCATTCACTATATGTAAACAAAAAATTATGTAACCTCAATCTGTTTACAACTGTCATTACAGCCGCGTTATTTCTACCGAAGAGATGCTCGTCGTACGACAACACCTGTTCTTCCCATATACTTGAAAAGTTTTGAAATAAGCTTTGCGTATTTCATAGGTCTATTTATGATCGGTGTAAGTTTGAAATACCTTGGAGTTCTAGTTGTCAATCTCATTTGCGTATTTGGCAACACTGCTATTTTTTGATTTGTGTCCTTGTGACCAAAGAACTTTGTATATGTTCTATGCTGGTGACGACCACCATTACGCATTTTTAGCAAGTATCATTTAGTGTTCGAATTTCAAGGGTAAAATATTTTCTTGATTTGGTGGTGAAATTGCATAAGTTTAAATTTGGTGTTTATACAAATATAAAAACCATATAAGAGTTTTATTTACCGTAAGTTAAGCATCTGCACATTTACAAATTATTTCTATATTTTGTTTCAAAAATGGCGACACCCATAAAACGTAACTCATACGCAGCATTCGCCCAAAGTTCCTCTGAGGAAGATAGCGAATTGAAACTACGCTATGATTATAGAAAAGTAAATAATTCAAATCTAATTAGACTTAATCATCGTAATGATACGTTTCAGGACAATATACAGTTGAATGAAGTAGGAGATTATACAATCAGAAAACCAAAATGCACGTCTAGAAGTGCTGCTATGGCTAGAGAAAATCGTCAAAAGAAGAAGGTATATATAGAAAAGCTGAAAGTTGAAGTTAAGTATTTAGAACAATATAATGCGGAACTCAGTGGCAGGGTAAAAAAAGATTCTTATAAAATTAAAAAACTGCAAAAAGAAGTGTGTTATTTGAGGAGTGTAATAGCTAACAGTGGTGACTTGAAAAATTTGATAGAAAAGTTTCATTCTAACACAGGTATGCTAGTTACTACGCCTTTAGGTGCACCGCTTCAAAATAATACGGGTGTTTCTAAATATGATATAGTTGCCAAGAAAACCACACATCCTTGGGATGACCAGCCGTGCATGCCCATTGAAGCTGCAATGATAACAAATGACATAGGCCTGGATAATAATTTCACAGAGTGTTTGCCTTTGAGTGAGGACCCGCTTCCAGACTTATTTGATTTAGATATAGACGACAATAGTACTAGTGTCTCAGTTACACAAGTAAAAGATTGCAATGATCTTTACAATGAACATAATTATACGCTTCCGTTAGAATGTTTGGATGTGTCAAACACAATCTATGACAATCCTGGAGTTTGTTTACATGCTTCTCAACCTCATTATCTATCGATCGAATATTGTGTATCGTGCAGCGAAAATTCCCGTAAATCTAGGAAACCACGCTGAAAGCTGCTAAACCTAGTAATTACTTTAAAATGTCTGTATCCATTAATATATTAATACTTTTATATATATTTAAGTTAAGTAAGCTTTTTCATATACTAACTAACTTAGAAATTGATGTTTAAATGCTATTGCTTATATATTTAAATATTTTACTATAAAGAATTATACGATGTCTTTTTTTCAATTTTCAGAAACCAATATGGAACGAGAAGCCTGAAAGAATGGATAACTCGTCTTTTCAAGGTGGGGTAGATTTTACTACCTTGCTTCTAGCTGTTTGCTTAATGCATGTACTAGAAACAGGGTAGAAAAAATATTAAATCTTGATTTCATTTTATTGTTGCTTTGTAATTTGATTTCAGTTCATGTGGTTCGCATGTGCTAATGATATGAACAATTGACAACTGGTTGAGTATATTACAATTGTATCGTTCCATGTTAAAATTTAGTATTTTTACACTTTTTGACTTATTTTAAACTTTCAAAATTTTGTTTTTTTTGTTTTTGACAGTTGAACAAATTTTATTAATCCAGTTGATTTTAAGTTTGTTGCAGCTGCGAGAAACCACATGGCCAGATTGTTTGTTCCAGTATGGATTTATGAATAGTTAACATTTCATGTATCTGTATGCCTGATACTTTAAATTTTTAATTTATATAGGATTGTGCCGAATAATGGACATAGTCACTAGTTCCTGGTCGCATATTTTGACTAGTAGATTAAAAATTAATATTTCATCTTAGAATAGAAAGGTGAAGGACTATTGCCGTCACAAAAAATAAAATTCACAATTCGTAACTTGGTTTGGGATCAAATACCAAGATTGAAACTTTTACAGTAGTTTACTATCATAAAGGTGCATCTTGTGTAAAAAATTCAGATTTTTATATTTTCCCCCACCAGAGTTATTGTCTCGAAATTTCAAAGAAATTCAAAATTACGTTTTTTAAAAAATTATAGAAAATTGAGGGAGACATATTTTAACCTTCTTTCTCTAAAACTGGTAAGTATCCTATTATATTTTATACTCATACAAATAGTAACTTGAGTATTTTATTCTTTCATTGAAATTTTCAGCCTTAAAAAGTCAAATTTGTTAAAATTTGATCATGAACTTTGGTTGTATTTTAAGTACTGTATTCGAACATAGCCTCTGCTCTTTATTGTTAGATGCATCACGGCTCTCCTCTCATTATTTTCTAAAAATATACCCTATTTTACCGATATTCAGTGGTACGCGGAGGAGGTTAAGAAACCGTATGTCTACCTAGATCCCTCGACATTATACATTTATTGAATACTATTATTATTATTATTAATAATTTTTGTCTTTCATAATTATTAGATGCCGAATCTGGATCTAACCCCATGAATATCTCGTTCGACAATTGGAAGTGTATTTGAAACGTTTTTTAAATTGTTTTAGGCGCTGAATTCGGATCCAACCCTCGCAAATATTATATTCGACAATGACTGTAAGTGAATTGGAAACGCTTGTTTTTTTTACTACTTCCATAACATTTTGTAGCTACTTATCTTTGTTGTAATTATTTCAATTGTTGTTGCTATTATTCATTAGTAGATTTCCATTTAATCCTTTTACACAATCAACATTTATTGGGAATTTTGCAAAACCAACATCTGCAGTTGTTTACAGTATTCATCGTGTTTAGGTACAATTACTCTTCATCATTAGATTTTTCATTTTTGAACTGGCTGGATGCATACCTTCATTAATTTGTATTTGAAGTTAACCTGCACATTTCTCTGAAATTCCCACAAACTATATCTTTCACTATGTGCAATAGTCCAACCTAGGTCTATTTCTACCTCTCTTTTTTCCTATCATCTCTGCTTCTAATATATTCCGCACTATTTCCTCATGCCTTAGTATCTGACCTACCATTCAATCTCCTATTTTTCACCTTGTTTCACAAATTTCGTACTTCGCATACCATTTTTAGAACCTTTTTGTCCTTAACTTTGTCTGTCCATGATATCTTTATCATACGCCTGTAGCACCATATTTCAAAGGTTTCTATCTTTTTCCTGTCTTTTTCTCCTACTATCCAGGTTACACAGCCATACAGTGCCGTTCTCCACACATATGCTTTAAGCAATCTTTTCTTTGTGTGTGAATACATTACCGTAAGGCTTAAACAGCCACATTTTATATTGATCTTGAGGAGGAAAACTGATTATGATTTAGGCTAACTCTTTGGTAGATTTTAACATGGTTCTGAGGCGACCCTATGGTGGGTTTACACTTGTCGGATACCAATGATGTTCTACGAATATTTTATATGGTTCTTTGGCAGCCCTAAGACGGTTTTTCACTTGTCAGATACCAATACTGTTCAACGAAGATTGTATATGGTTCTGAGGTAACCCTATAAAAAGTTTACACTTGTCAGTTACCAATGCTGTTACGGACGCTGTTTATATGTTTATTATGTAATTAGTTATTGTACATATAAATAGGAATCATGTATTTAGGTTGTATTTCATCTTAATATCGCAAGGAAAACCCAGCAAAAACTTGCAATGCTACCTAGATATCAGGGGCATTTAATTTTCATTTATTTCTTTCAGTAATGGAATCCATTTTTTAGTGAAAGTCACGGATTCATATGCTACGCAGTTATTTTTATGTAGGATTATATAAGCAGCTTCTTTAATTTTGCGTTTTTGGTGGTTTTTTCTTTGTCAATAACTTTTACATCTTCCCATTTTATTTTATGACTGAAGTACCATGCATGTTGGCAAATCATGAATTGTTCAAATTTCTTATTTTTATATATGGTTTATGTTCATTTAATCGAACTTCAAATGGTGTGGAACTTATATAAAATGTTACATTCGCACGGTATTTTGTAGATGCAGTTTTTTTGAACTCTGTATTGTGCTTTTGGGTTTTGTTTTTGTTAATTGTGTTCTTAGTGTATTGTTGGTTCTAAATACTGTTGTAACTTTGAATTTGTTTCTATTCTTTGAATTTTTCGGAGAATCCTTTTATGTATGGTATTGAGAGCATTGTTTTATGCTAATTCTTGTTTCTGATTTCTTTTTTTTTATTTTTTGGGACTTTATTTATTTCCTTCTGTATTATTCTTTTAGGATACTTATTTTTTATTAGTGTACATTGGATTAGGATTTTCTCTTTAAAATTTCTTCTTTGGATGATATTAATTTTGCTCTATCATACATGGGTTTGATAATTCCTCGTTTGACACAGTGTGGGTGATTTGAATCGAAATTTAAGTATCTGTTTGTGTGTGTGTGTTGGTTTTCTGTATACTGATGTATTAATTGTATCGTTTTTGCTAACTAGAATGTCTAAAAATGGGTTTTTCATGTTGCTCAAATTCATATGTGAATTTAAGAGTTCTATTTTGTTAATTGAATCTATAGATTTTTTAATTAGTTCTGTATAATGAGGCCAAATAGCATAGACATCATCTGCGTATCTCCACCAGATTAGTGGTTTCAATTCTTATGTGAATATTACATCTTTTTCAAATTCCTCCATGTATATATTACTAAAGGTTGGTGATAGTGGACTTTCCATTACCATTCCGAAGCTGTTTGTAGATTGGGTCATTTATTTGAAAATATGTGATATTGACGCACACATCAAGTAATTCCATGATTGATGATATTTTTAGTTTTTTTTCCTTTACGGTTGTCATCTTTTTGTAGTTTTTTTTATGATATTAAGCGTTTTGTTTATGGGGACATTTGCAAAGAGATTTACTATATTAAAACTTACCACTGCGTGTGAATTTTCAAATTTGATGTTTGATATTTACAAGTCAGGTATGGGTCTGAAATTTGTATTTGTTTTAGACATTTAGACTATCTAAACCTAAAGCTGTCGCACTCCAAAAATTCATTGGCTCACGTAACTAATAAAATGCAGAAACAACGAAATAATACCAAAAGGATTCAGAATTAAATTTGGTCGGACAAGTAATAAACCATCAAGAATTCTTGAAAGAACAAGTTATAGTATGATGAGAGAAAGAGTACAAAACCACTGACACATTATTTATTAAGCTAAAACAAGATATTGAGGGCATTATAAATTTCATACGAACAACGGTAACAAAAGATGTAAAATTCTTGTTATTACAAAAATCTATTATGAGTAGGAATTTTCCAGACAAAAAAATTCACATAAAGAAATTTAATAATCTATTTATAGAGAAAAGTAACACACAAACTAAAACGTTAAAAAATGGCAACACAATGCTAAACACCTTCATAAATTTATCAAACAGCTATTAACAACACAGAAAAACTAATTCTATCAAAAGGCCTGAACTTTGCGTTAACACCAAAATCAATACCAACATCTGAAATAATTAGCTGTATGGATAAAACAGCAAACGAATTTAGAGTACGATGCAAAATAGAAATAGAAAAGAATCACAAAATAAAACCAAATGTAAGTAGTAATGAAATAAAAGCAATTCACAATTTAAAAAAGGATAACTCAATTATAATTCCACCTGCTGATGATAAAGGCAATGCAACAGTAGTAATGGATAAAAACTATTACAATGCAAAAGTCAACGAACTGTTAAACACTGAGTATTACACTAGTTTAGAAATGGAACCAACCAAATCAATTGAAAATCAAATATTCAAAACTCTATATAAATGTAAAAATTAATTCGAAAACAAAGAAAGAAGCAAACTGGTACCAAATTACAGTAAACCAACCCGCATTTACGGTCTACCAAAAATTCATAAAAGGGACATTCCTTTTTTTTAACACGTCATTGTATACAGTGTGGCCTTTTCTTCACACTTTGCATCCCAAGTAAATGGAATGTTGTTTCTTGTTAGATTTGTAATGCAAGCAACTAATAGAGAACATGGGTGCAAATTTTCTAAAATAACTGGCAAAACCGACAAATTGTCATATTTGTTTTACATTTGCAGGTGCTCAGCTTTCTTTGATTGTCATAACTTTACTCATATGGTCTAATGCCCTTAAAAGATATTTCATGACCACGTACTACATTTGATTTTCCAATGTTCCACCCAAAGATACTACATTGGTTAGGAGGCAAGTTTTTTTTACATGAAAATTTTGAATTTTGCTGAACTCTTGCTGTTCCAAGCAAGGTAGGGATCTTTAACGTGCATAGCAACACTCATACCTCTCACCCGAACGAGAGCGGATTTCTGCGAAAAATGTTCACCTAGCATTTTTCAAGCGGACCATGTCGGGATTTGAACCCAGGACCTTGAGCATAGTAGTCACATGCATACCAATTACACCACGGTGCCTTCCATGACCAAGGTAGCGAATTTTGTTTCTAAAGCAGCGACTTTCGAATATTGACTGAGAATCCAGCTTTTCGTATAGCATTTAAAACTAGTTCTAGTTTGGTGAATTCTTCTTATATGGTCGAAGAAGTACGAGAATATCAACATACACTAATACAATGTCGTATTTCAAGTTACCTAAACCTAAACTGACTGCTCTTGAAACACAGAACCATTGGCTAGGAAGAAAGGTAACCAGCGTAATTCATATTGCCTGACCTGAGTTACGAAAGCAGTTTTTGGGTTGGAATCAGAAGCAGTAGGAGCTTAATGAAATCCTAAAAACATATCAAACGAAGTAAAATATTTACCCGTGCCTAAGCAAATTAGCTGATCATCTATGTGCCCGAAAATCTACACAAACGGTGTCTCGTTTTTTTTACATGAGAATTATGGAGCTAGCATAAGGTGAATTACTTTTGCGTACAATACCTTTCTTAGTGAGATCATGAATCATGTCACTAACTTTTAGATGTTTCTATTGTGACATAGGGTAAGGGTTATTATAGTAAATGATTTTATGTTCCGTTACAGTTATTGTTAATTTGACTACATTTACAACTTTTACAGTGTCGGGAGAAGCAAATAAATTTGCAAAACACGTTTAAATTAGTAATCACAACATTGAATCCCATCAATATATTATTAGTTGGTGTTTTTGGAACAATTTTCAAGATGTTTTTTTTTTTTATTAAGGTTACATTATGATCGTAGATATTCCCACCAATAACAATGTAATAATTCGAATAATGTGGGAGTACAACGATATCAAGGAATTTTATCAAAGCATTCGTCATAAATTGTGGGTAATGCACAGTACTATTAAAACACCATAAGGCAATAATGCATAGTATTCTTTCAAGGTTGAGTTTGTTATGGTATTCCATGCAGACAAGAAATATTTAGAAAACAATGGGAGAGAAGCCGTGCTGTATCTAACAGGGGGAGCAACAAACATAGAAACAAGGAAAAGAATTGACAGCAGTGTATGGCTAGGAAATGGGGACAGTAGGAAAACAAGCAGGAAAAAGGTGGGAGCTTTTGGAATGTGGTGCTTCAGATGTATGATGATGATAACACGGATTGACAAACTTAATAACAAAGAGGTTCTGGAAGTACTAGTGTGAGGCGTATTTCAAAAGAAATACGAGAAATAGATAGGACACATTTTAAGGCATTGGGAATTAGTACAGGATTACAAGCAGAGATAGAAAAAATGAGGTAGACATAAACTACATCAGACTATTGCACACAGATAGTGAAAGATGTAGGCTGTGGGAATTTCAGGGAAATGTATAGGTTAGCTCAGAATAGGAAACAATGGAGGTACGCGTTTAACCGATTCCAGGACTGAAGACCTAAGGTTGATGAGCGAACAGCAGCACTAAAGAAAAAACTATCTACACACGAAAATCATTTTGCTGTAACAAAAAATTATGTAATTTCCTTAAATAATAGTGTACTCTAAATTTATATATAGAAAATTTGTATGGTCAGTCAATGTAAATCAATCTCTACATAAGTACCCAAACAGTGACAGCCATTGTTATGAATACACTCCGACGATCTGAATGAAGTAAGGTCAATATCAACACTTCTGGTTGTACAATGAGTAAGCTGTGAAAAATGTAGACCTAATTTTGCTCGATGGAAATCATCAATGCAGCAATCCCCACAACTGGGAATATGTGCTGCATCGTATGTTAACTCAACCCCCAGGATTAATCTGATCGGTACATTTTACATTAGTAGGAGCCTTAAATGAAGTCCGCAATCATTTTTTACTACTTGACTAACAATTTTTTTTTGGTATAAAAAATTATTTTTTAAAAAAGAGGTATTACGGCTTAGAAAAAATGTAATAATTCACCACATTTATTTATTTGCAAATTTAGATGGATTCAAGTTCGTGAAACACCTTATTATTTACAATATATCACAAGGTTTTCAACTTGTTTTATACACACGACGTGTGGGCATTAAACATTGGTTCTGATATTTACCTCGGTTAAACTGTCAGTGCAAAGTCCGTAGGGCCAATAAAATTCTTCAGAGTCTACAAAATCCTGTAGGGCCAACAAAATTACCATTGAGCCAACAAGTATCTCCTAGTCTACATGTACCCTCGAGCCTACCAGCATTGTTAATATCCCAGTATCCTTGAGTCGACAATCTCCCTCTAGCTCACTCGTCACGGGCTACGAAATCAGTCTAGGGCCATTGCCCTTTTCACCACAAGCAACCATAAACGGCTAAGTTTTGAGCCGCAAAAATCTATCATTCTAGTCTGTAATACCCGGTACAATACCTTAGTAAAAAAATTTTTGATGATTAATTAGTTTTATTTTACTACGACTGTATATTTTCTTGAAAGTAATATCCTGGTTCATACTTTGTTATATTCGAAAACTCACCAATAAGTTTTTTAACATTACTTGAAATACTGTTTTTGATTAAAATTGTACGTGATTATCAGATCCCATGCTCATTTAAATATTAAATAACGACGTTTTGTTCAATTAATAATTTTTATATGCCTAAAATATGTGAAACTATTTATTTATTTTGTTAAATATTGCTGTTTGGATACAAACTATTTATTATAGAATAGAAACATTCTGATTTTAGTATGGTCAATTTTCCAAAAGGGTAAATTAAAAATTTTTTAAATACTTGTTAGGTACATTGGCTTCCAACCTCACTTTATTGCGTTTTCAGTTTAACAAAAAATATTTTAACTCTGCTCTTCTCATACTCTACCTTGGGGTAATGGCCAAGTTAGCCGTCGGCACAACGGTTTTGTATTGTTTCATCTCGCACGCATTAAAGTTTTAGCTCTGCTTACCAGTGCGACCTGAAGGGTTCCGAATTACCATGTCTCACGTGCACTATTATTTTAAAGGGGTTTATATTTTATAATTAAAAATTTAGATCTGTTACAATCATTTCAACTTGAAAACTTACAATTGCGCTCCCATTGGGAGGCCCGAATTTTTGTTCGATCTTTTCCCTTGGTGTAAGATCTCGAAATGCGGTTTAAATTAATTGAATACCAAAAATATCATCTCACGAATTTATTTATCTCCAGGCACTGTTTTTCATTAAATAAAAGTTTACATAAACGACCAATTAGCAAATGTTATTGTCATATAATAAACGCTATATTATTAGCACACTTCATATCTATATCGCAAACAACTCGTCAGAGCGTTTCTTCTTATCACTAACAACATGAATGAAGTTCAAACCAACAAAGCGGACAGTACAGCAAGGTTCACATTAAAATTGTTGATTTATCAAATCAGAAATGAGTAACATCAGTAGTCGCCAAACAATAACACAAAACTACCGATTGAAAATTTCCAGGTCACATTAAAGAGTTTCACCCTAAATTTAGTACAATCGTCACAGATATGAGAGTGCGTATGTTATTCCCAGCTCTTAGTAGACCTAACACTTACACTAAACATTACACAATCATATTCTTCCTTATTGAAGGACATAGAACATTCTAATGTTACACAAACGAAATGAAACTCGTAGAATATCATTTATTATTATTTCCATAAAAACTGAAAGCAATTCAGCTCTGCGAGGAAAATGTGCTTAATCATTGTGGAAAACCCACGTTTTTCTCTTGTTCTGTTGAACAGGTAAAACGATTTAAGCAACACGAGAATATCTCAATATTTGTTACTATATAAGCAATATCTGCAATTAAACTTTTAGCATTATGGAGCGTCTAGGATTGGTGATCTAACTTCTCGCATAAAATTACAGCAATTTAACCACACTAACAAGTCGTATAAAGATAGCGAGCAGAAACTCTCTTGAATCAAAATTTGTGTTTGTAAACAACCTTGCAGCAACATGTACACAGCTAATAGCAATATTTCCAAGAACAAATGTTCTGATAACCGATACAACGTTCACAAACTCATGAGAAATATCAGATTTTAAGGCTATATTGAAATAGAATAAAATGAAGCACTTTAAATTTATATCTAAATATTTTAGTAAAAATCCTACAGGGTGATGAATAAGCAATCGTTTAAGTTGAGGAAGCTGTCGAAATCATTAATGAAAATTTGCAAATGACCAGGAATACAGTAAGGAATATGCAATTTAATTAAGTAGGTGCTAAAATATTTACATGCTAGTATGGTCCGTAACAAGTTCTACTAGTCCCATTTTATTAAAGAACATGTGAAGCCAGTGTCAGTTAAGCAATTTGTTTTATAATCGGCAATTAATATAGCTAATGTTTTAAAATGCCTGGAACAGGAGGACAATTAATGAGCACACATTCTTGTTTATTTTGCTTATTAAACGATCGGCAATCTATTTCTGGTTTATCGCTCCTTGAACTTTGTTTACTTTGTCGACGAAAAGAATTTTCAAGATCTGACCTTGTTTTTTATAATACCTACAATAGGTGTCAACTCTGTTTTTACGCAAACGTGAAATTTTACTATTACGACAAAATAATCGTGGGAAAGGTGACCTTTCTTGTGGCAATTACAGCAAGTAACATCTTATACAGAAACTGACATTGTTGAAGAATCTCTCTTTCGCGATAAGGAATCTGAATGAATGTTTTTGCTAAGTAATGGCTCGCTAACTATATTACATAATTTGCTAAAAGTGAGGACAACTCTGCTACTGTGGAAGATGGCTGCAAAGACGGGTGGAGTGTTGATGACTAATAAAATTATTTGTAAAGTGTGTGTTAGGGAAGCTTCCGGCAGCCCTAAATGTGTTTTATGCAAAATGTGGAAAACAGTTTTCCACAAAAGTTGTGCCGAGCAAAAAAGCTGTATTTTCTCAATGATTCCAATATTAATTGTATTAATATAATCGATCCTAGTTCGGCTTTATTGCCATTCCAGATGCCATTGAAAAATCTGATCCTAATAGGGTTTGTGATATTCAAAGGCAACTGATATCTTAACTTTATAACGAAATTTGTTTACTGCACGAAAACGCTGTTGTTATACTGCAATTACAGAATGATTCATTTAAGGCTTATCTAAATTATGATCAACCGGTTTCGAATGAATACATGTGCACCGAGTAGATCTCGTACAAGTGAAAATTCAAATTCAATGCACTTTGACTCTGATCTTAAACACAGTAAGCAGATGGGTGTGTCATATTCAACTAATACGGTTGCCATTGCTAAAGCTATTAGCAATAACGAATTGTCGAATATGACAGTTGGATTAGATAAATTTAATAGGCAGAACAAACATAGTAAACATGTAGGTGACTCATATTCCACCAAAGCAGCTGCTGTTGTCAATAACAATGGCGAATTGTTGACTGCATTACCTGAAGTAGTAAAACCTCAAGCTGTCTTATGAATACAATTATTAATTTGGACACTCAGGATTCTGTCCCATTGCCTAATTTGAAAAAACCACTTTGTTATGCGGTTCCTCTTAATACAAGGCAGCTCCATGGTGTAGTTGGTTTACGTGTGACTACTATGCCCAAGGTCCCGGGATCAAATTCCGCCACGGTCTGCTTGAAGAATATTAGGCGAGCATTTTTCACAAAAATACACCCTCGTTCGGATGAGAGGTAAAATGGAGGTCTTGTGTGTGTGTTGTCATCCACGTTAAAGATCCCTACCTTGGAACTGCAAGGGTTCAGCAAAATTCAAAATTTCCCGCTAAAAAACTTGCTACCTGGCTAATGTATCTTCCGATGGAGCATTGGGAAAAAACAAATGTAGGGCTCCTGTTAATACACAGGCGGCTCTTTGGTGTAGTTGGTAGGTATGCGTGTGACTATTATGCCCAAGATCCCGGGTTCAAATCCTGACACGTTCCGCTTGAAAAATCTTACGAGCATTTTTCACAAAAATACGCCCTTCGGATGAGCGGTAATATGGAGGTCCCGTGTGTGGGTATTGTCATGCATGTTAAAGATTCCTACCTTGCTTGGAACAGCAAGGGTTTGGCAAAATTCAAAATTTTCAAGTAAAAAAAAGCTCGCTTCCTGGCCAGTGTACCTTCGGGTGGAGCAATCGAAAAATCAAATATAGTGCTTCTGTTAATACATACTGCTAACTTAAATAAAACCACTTGTAAGAACACCTCTCTAAATTCTAACCTTAATCGAAATAATAACGTACTAATTTATGGTAATAATGCAGACTCTGACATTCAAGGAGTTGAAAAATCCAGATTTATTTTTGTATCTAGAGTACATCCTAAATTTAGTAATGAAGATCTATTGGGATTTCTTAGTGAAAATGGCATTGAAGCTTCATCTTGTGTTGAATTAACTATCAAATTTAACAATTATGTCTTTTAAAATTGGTGTAAAAAATTTACATGTAAGTAAAATATTGTCAAATAACTTATGGGGTAACCGTGTTGCAGCCAAACCATTTAGGTTCAAAAGTAATCAAGAATAGGGGTTTTCAATAAACTATGACAAATCAGTTTTTAATAAAATACATGAGGATAAGTTTCATAAATTGCCATGGGTCTCAACCATAAATATTTTTTGTTTGAGTATTCAATCATTAAGCAATAAAATTAATGACATTTGTTTTTATATATGGTTAACACCATTACCTTAAATTACAATACAATTATCAATACAGGTAATTTAAATAACATTAAGCAGATTTTAAACAACTTGCATATTAAATTATATCAAATGCACTAATTAGATTAGTTTATACAGGATAGATAAATACGATAAGTGAAGTGCATAAGCAAAAATGAAGTGTACAACAAAGTAGCAATTGGATATTAAAGATATTACTGCATAGTATAGCAGTGACGGATCCAGAATTTCCTTTTGGGAGGGGCTAGAAAGGCTGTGAGATTTCTTTCAAAAAATAAATCTGCTCATTGCATCTAACTACATATCCTACGCAATTTTGTAAATGTTAAGTTTTTTTAAGGACAAATGAGAATAATAAAATGACAAATATTTTAACAATTTATTTTTCATAAGACATTGCTAGTCGCCTAGGATATCTTCGTCCAAATTCTTCAACAACTGCAGCAGGTTGTAGATGTCTTGTTATGTTCTGGTGTATAAACTTAGCAGCCAAACCATTTAAGCGTTCTTCTGTCATTGTTGTACGGAAATAAGATTTTATATGTTTTAATGAAGAGAAGCTTCTCTCAACACTGCATGTTGATATTGGTACAGTTGCTAGAAGTTGAAGGAGTATCTTTATATTTCGAAAAAAACTCATTCGCCTCTTGGTGTGATTCTGCAGCGGTATGGGGTTGGCGTTCTCTGCTCCTCCAGAGCTCCTTCCATAGCGTAATCTCCCCTGCAAGCAAAAGCGTGCAGCTGCCACAACCGCTGCTAGATTGTCAGTCTTTATAATTAAACGGGGGATAAGTGTAAATAGATCAATAATTGAAGTGTTCGCTTTCTGAAAAACGACTTCTCAATTGCTCTAACACAAAATCGACAAAAGTTATGAACACATTCAACCTGAAAAATAAATTAATGTAAAGTTATGCACACTTTTAGAAAAAGACTTTCTCTAATATTTGAGCATAGGCTTAATAATTGTATTCTTAGCTCTGTTGAAAATGTGAATGATTTAGGAATTCATTTTCACACTTCTCTTTCATTTCATTACCATGTACAACTCATTGTTAATAAAACATTAAGGAATCTTGGCTTTATCAAAAGATTAACAAAAGATTTTAACAATATTAATTCAATCAAAATTCTATACATAACTATTGTTAGACCTGTATTGGAATATTGTAGTTCAATATGGACTCCATATTATTGTAGATACATCAACATGATTGAAAAGGTTCAACATAAATTTATGCGATATGTGGCTTTTAAATTAAATTATACTATTATTGACCATAATTATTCGGAATTATTGCAGACATTGAGAATTTCCGAACTTTGTAAGCGTATGATTCTGTTTGACCTTAAATTCATGTTTAAATTACTAAATAATAATATATGCAGCCCTCCACTTTTAAAGCTGATATATTTCAATGCACCAACTCGTAGATTTAGAAAATAACCTCTTTTTAACATTCCTACCTATCATTTGAATTGTGCATACTATGCACCCATTCCTAGAATATTAAGGTTGTGTAATTATTATGATATGATTAATTTTTTAATATCTCTATGTCCCAATTTAATACTTTACTATTGGAATATGTTTTTTAAATTATGTTCAATGTATATGTACTCTAAGGGTACCTTTAGTGCTATGGAGATTTGGCGATTTGGATATTTGGAGAATGATTCTATTGGTTAAAGCGATCAGGTGACACCGCCGAGAAACGTCAAAAACGCCGAATCTCCAATCTCCCAAAAGTTGGTTCAAGTTCAACTTTTCTGGCTATTTTGAGATCGGAGCATGCGCGTTTGTTCAGAAAAGCACGTGATGTGTTTGTTTTGTTACAACCTTAACCCTACATTTTCGTTCGACGTTATATAGTTTGCGTTTTGCCTATTAAACATATTGGAAATGAATAGGAATTCTGTTATTTCTTTAGATACTCATAGCTTAGTAACAAACATTGAAAACTTAACATCCAGTAACTCAAAACAATAACAAATATCATCTGTCAAACTTCTCCAAATACCCGAAGCAGAAAATACCCTAGATGATTAAAAGTGAAAATATCTAATTCCCCAAATATCCAAATCGCTAAATCTCCATAGCACTAAAGGTACCCTAAGTATCCTATATTATAATGTTTGTATCTAAAAAAGGGCCTGACCCGTAAATATATATAAATAAATAAAATTTATAGAGATGCAGCAGTTGCTGCACATAGTTAACAAGTAGCAAGTTGTAATTAGTTTGCTTGCCTGAGGTATTCTTTCACATCAGGAGCATCAATGTTCGAGCGGTATGTTGATCTTTTGGCTAGGCTAGGTGTCTGTCTGCACAAGAATGTTCAGCTGTTCGGCAATAAGAATTGTTTCTTAAAAAATTTCTTCAAACTGTTTCTCTGTACTCTTCTAGTGTTTTGATTACTGTTTCTACCATTTCGTAGCAGAGGTTCATTTAAGTCTAATGCAACGGCTTGTAGTTGACGTGAGAGTGATACGGCAATTTCAAACACAGAAATGGTTATTGCCAGAGATATGACGAAGCTAAATTGTAGAACCGCAGTAAGAAGACCTTCACATTTGGCAGATGGTGATACGCTGTCCATTTCTTCGAGAAACAACACGATTGAGTCAAAATGTTCTTTAAATTACAGAAGCGCATCATGCTTTTCAAACCAGCGTGTATCACTAAGGCTCTTTAACTTGAGTCTCTTCTCCTTTGGATGTTTTTCGAGAATGGACAGTTCCATAAGTTCCAATCTTTTAGTCGATTCTCGTACAAAAGTATCAACATTACTTACTACTCCCACCATATTCCGAATATTAGGTTGGCTACAGGCATTCACAATAGCCAAATTTAGTTTATGCGATGCACGATGCGTGTATATAGCAAGTGGTTGGATTTGCTTTAACTTAGCTTGTACTCCATTAAACTTTCCAGCCATGGAACCTCCATCGTAGCCTTGACCTCTTAAATTTTCAATATGCAAACCGGTTCGGTTTAATTTTTTTAGAATCTGATCGGTTAAAGCAGCATCATTCAAGTTGACTGCAGATGAAAAGCACATAAAATCTTCATGTATTGTGCTGTCTTGTAAATTCAAGTATGTTATGCATATACTCAGTTGTTCTACTCTGCTTGCGTCGGTTGTTTCATAACCCAGTATCGCGAAATATTTTGCTTTCTTTACATTATTTATAATATCTTACATGATTAGAGTGTGGCAACAGTCAATTAGCTGATTTTGTGTAGTTTTAGTTAGGTATGTAGCGTTTCGTGGAATTGTCTCTAAATGTTTACGAAATTGTAAAAGCGCTCAAAATGTTCCTTGGCCTTTTTCAGTGCTCAGCTCACCATCATCTCGGTGACCCCTTAAAGGTATATTGGAATTAAGCGCTCCCTATTCAAGTTTATGATTTTTATGTTTTCCGATTCCATAAAATGTTAATAGATTTGTCAGGGCATTCATATACTTTTTTAAAATTTGAACTTTTTAGCATTGCCATTTTGTGATACTTATTGACAGTGTCTCTTGAAGGTTTCTAGTGCTTTTTTGTATTTAACGAGTGTGCGGGTTACTAAACAACCCAAAGCAACAGAATGTTTTCCTCCACTATCAGAGGTAGCAAAAAGTACGCAGGGTAAATAAAATGCCCCATTTTTTTGTTGGCTATAGATCAACCACGGATATTGTTTTAACCAATTTGCTTGGAAGTTTCTTTTTTGTCCACTCTCCAGCTGTTTCGGATAGTTACCGTTTTGAGCTGGTTCTGTGCATTCTATCAAGAGTTTGTACTTTTCTTCATCTCTGAGAGCTTTTCCTACAGCAAAAGATATATTAAAAGGCTCCTTGTTGCAAGATGTAGATGTGTTAGAGCTAATTGCTCCATAGGCTCTGTAAAAAAACTTATGAAATTAAAATGAGGTTAAGTTGCTTAATATGTCAAAATAAGGGAGAAATAAGGTATACCTAAACTGTACATAAATAAGGCCATTCATTATTTTTAGGATCAGATTATAAAATAACGTTAATATTAATAGTGTACGACAGAATTTTCCCATGCAAAAAATTTCGGTTGTAACCAACTCCTATATTAAAATTTATTAAATATCAAATGTATTGCAGTCATGAATATTGTACATTATGTACCCCTTCTGTGTACCCTAAACAACTCCAATACAACTCACGCCAATGCCATCTACGCAAAAATTTAAATTAAACTTGCCTTGTTCTTGCACTAGCTTAGTACCTGCACCACCCACCTGCAGTAATAAATTACTATTATCATCAGTTTCCAGCATCTGCTCCAATTCATCATCTACCTTATTCTTTTACGAAAAAAGAATGTACGTAAATCACTCTGTTTTTGTTTGGGTGTCGTGGTACACACAACAAATCAGAGTAGTAATTGCTAATAAGTTATTTGTAAGTTAAAAACTTTACAATATTATTACGACTATATATTTAAGTAGTGAAAGAAATAAGAAATTAAGTTTATCAGTTATACTACAACGCAATGCTAACGAATACAGCGAATGACTGACTTGCTTTGCTCCCGTTAGAACAAAAACGAGGTAGCCTGAAAATACAAGCGCTTGTGCTTTTCTTAATACTTGTTATAAACACTTTGGGGTCTGAATGCTTTTGCATGTTCTATGTCCCCATTAAGTCTCTTAGAGCAAAATAGCATTCTATACATTTACTTTAGGAAATTATACATTCAGGTTATTGCCTATGGTATACTTTATATTATACGATATACATGTTTGCTTTTTTTAGAGTAGCATGTATGTAAGACGGTTAAATTCCAAAGGCATGACATGCACTCGTGCGTCCGGCAGTTGAATAAATTTTGGTGGTTGGGGTGGGGCTAAAGCCCCTTGCCCCCTCCCCCCTCTGTGGATCCACTGCTCTAGTATAGTAATGTAGGTATAACTAGAACCTACGCTATTTGAATGAGACATAACGTAATGATTTCTTTAATGAATATAAAGTACAATCAAACAAATGGAACGAATTATTATGCTTATTAATTAGTCTACGCATCCTATCAATAGAAGAAGAATAACCAAAGTTGGTTCTATGAAACCCAATAAACAAGATTTCACGATTCCTAGTAACTCTAGAAGGCACGTGTATACATATCTTCTGTAAAAGTTCAGGGCAGATAATATAACAATTCAAGACATTGAAGACAAAACATCATTGATACACCTCCTTTCAGATAGAGAGGGTATATTCAAAACTGGAATGACGGTGTGCTTGTTATTTAAAGTTACTTGAAGACTCAGCTTAGATAAAATATATTTAAGAAATCTATTCTCAACACATTTAATCAAGTCAGAATAACAATGGTAGATTGGATTCCAAGACATCGACTCATACTCTAAATCTGAACGAACCAGAGAGGTGTATAATATTTTTATTGAGTTAATATTTGTGAAATGTTTAGTATTTCTTTTAATAAATCCAAGCATACGCATTGCTTTGGCTGAAATTTTTTGATATGGGAAACAAATGTTAGGTCCTTATCAATTAACACTCCTAAATCGTTCGTCTCAGTTAAGATCTCTAAAGCTCGATTATTTAAAGTATAAAATGTTATGAATGGATTGTTTTCTCTAAAATCTTAGGCAATAACATTTATTAATGTTTTGCTGTATTTCGTTATGATCACGCCATTCACAAAATCTATCCAGATCAGGTTGAAGTAACAGATGATCCTTAGGAGAATAAACAGACATAATATATAAGAAACTTTGAAAACTTAAAAGTTGATTTAATATCATCAATATAAATAAGATTGGACCAAGGTGAGAACCTTGCGGAACACCTGATTTAACTACAATTTCCTTTGATATAAAATTTCGGATTTTAACAGACTTCTCCCAGCAAGATTACTAGAGATCCAATTAAGCAAAAATCCTCCAATGCCAATTGTTGCAAGTTTAGTCAAAACTAGTCTATGGCTGACAGTATCAAACGCCTTTCTAAAATCACCATAAATACATTCAACTTGATGACCCTCTTTCAAAAGCAGTGGTAATAAAATCTACAAACAGTAGGTTGGTTGTGGTAGAGCGTTCCACACAGAAACCTTGTTCATCAATAATTAAATTTCTAAATGTTAAGGTTTGGTGATGAGATTAAAGCTTTCAAAAGTTTTTGGTATACAGCTTATTATGGAAATAGGTCTATAATTAGAAATATTAGACTTATCACCTAACTTATGAACTGGAGTAACAAAGCTAGCTTTCCAATAAGCTGGAAACCCCTTCACTTAAGGACATATTAAATAATATGAATGAGGGGTTTGAGATAGTACAAACACAATTTTTCAAAAATATAGGTGGAACTCCATCAGGACCAGGAGATATATTTACATCAATATTGTTTAATTTTCAGTAAATGTCTGCTAAATCAATATTAAAATGTGTTACATTGATATTAGATGTATTATTGTTTACAGTAGACATATTATGTCCACTGCTACTAACATAAACAGAAGAGAAATTGGTTGCAAATAAATCTGCAATCTCGTTGCCTCCACAAGCGACCTCATTATTATAAAACATCCTGTTTGGAATTCCTTCATAATCATCCCTTAGTCTACTAGTGAAACTCCAAAACCGTTTAACACTCTGAAATAGAGTTCTCAATATTACATACATAATTTTTATAACAAATGGTTGCTAAATTTTTTTGTCTTCCTTAGAAGAAATAAGATATTCATGAACAGAGTTTGTAGACATATATTTTGTGGGCTATTTTCTTTCTATAAATTAGAGATCTGAGTTCTGATGAACACCAAATAGGGAAATTGGAACGCTTGGATTTACAAAGAGGATCATACAGTTCAATTGCTTCATAAATAATGTTATAAAATACATTTGCGGCCTCATTCAGTGGCAAATTGGATAATATATCATCCCAATGAAATCCAGCTAATTATTCGGTATGAGACTGTAGTTAGCATTCCGAAAATCGTAAAAATAATCATTATTATTTTCTGTCATTTTTGATTGTATAAATAGGTACAAATATATAAAATGTGGGATGACAGTTATCACAAGGTAATGATATATCAGTTGCATAACTACTATAATGTTAGACATGCTGGAAAATGCAAGATCCAATAGAACATTGTTTGCATTAACTACATGATTAAGCTGATAAAGATTAAAATAGCCAAAATGTTAGATATGTGAAACAAGGAATCTATCTCAGAAATAGTACTATTGGATTGAGAAATTGCGTAGACACCAAAGTCGTCATTACACCAACTTGTATGTGGTAAATTGTAATCCCCAATCAAAATGAGCTGTGCGTTGTCTTACATATTCATTATATGTGGATTGTTAAGTAATGAGCTAGGTAGACATCCGATGAAGATTTTGGTGGCAAATATATAGTTCCAATGATTAAAAGTGATTGAACACACTCAATTTTAACAAATAATTGTTCTACTGAATCACAATCTAATGACATAGAACTACTAAGATAATTGGACTTCACAGCAATCATCACACCACCACCCCTACTAAATTTACTAGTGATATCACCACGATCCGTTCTATATATTACATACTCTTTTGAGTTCAACATTAGTAACATCATTAGACAACCGAGTCTCACTAAAAACAGTTTTCAGAACGACCCATAACTGCAACATATAATTGATTCAATTTAGAACAAAGATCATGTACATTTTGATAGTATATAAAAGAAAATCAGTTTTTTGTATGATTTGCATTAACAATAGTAGGAACTCCATTAATATATCGAATAGTTTTTTCTTTCACGCTCTTGCTTATTAAATTTTTCAAGTCTTGTTTAACTTTTTTACAGTATTCTCGCTGCATCACTGTTAAATCAGAACCAAACCGTATATCTCCAGTATATTTATTTTTTATTCTTGAGCACTGTTATGACATCATTGGCATTGCTTAATATTACCTTTATTGGCCTGTAGCTACCACCCTTTTTTTTACCCTTACATGTGATTTTTTTTCCAATGCTCCACCCGAAGGTACTACATTGGCCAGGAAGCGAGTTTTTTTTACCTGGAAAATTTGGAATTTTGCCGAACCCTTGCTGTTCCATGCAAGTTAGGGATCTTTAACGTGCATGACAACACTCACACATGGGACCTCCATTTTACCTCTCATCTGAACGAGAGTGTATTTTTGTGAAAATGCTTGCCTAACATTTTTCAAGCGGACCGTGTCGGGATACGAACCGGGACCTTGGGAGTAGTAGTCACACACACCACTATTTCACGTAGCCGCTCGCTAGTAAATCCCCAAGATCGCAAATTATTTGTCCGATTTATCAGCAAACTCAAGATTTATGCTTGTAAACTCTTTGCAAGATTGGACTTTCTGAGTGACATGCTTTAATTAAAAAATTACAACGTTGCACTAAATGCTTAGGAAAGCTTTTAAAAGCAGCTACAAATCTACTGGTATTTGCACATTTTGTAAGTCGCTTTATCACCACACCTTTTTGCATGATCTACCCTCTGAAATAGTGCAAAATAGCAACTCATAAGCCATCCCATTAACCCCCCCTCTCCCAACCGTGGAATTCAAATTCTCAGTGTAATTTTTCTACTGCGAGCACGGTATTGTTAGGTACACTTCAAGCTTTGATTATCGATTCCATGGGTAATTTGCAACCTATCAGAGTCGTTTTGGACACTGACAGTCAAATCAATGTCGTTTCGCTTGCTTGTGCTCAGCGTTTGGACTTAAAATTACTTCCTGGAATGCGACAAATTTTTGAAATTGCAAACTCACTCGGCAGTTCTAAGGTTCGAGTAAATAGTATCCTTCGTTCGAAATAACATGGCATCATAAATTAAACTGAAGCATCCGTGCTTTCGGATATTTCCAGTGAAATCTCTACAGCTAATATTCCTTCGCATAAACTTCAGCAGTATCAGCATTTAAAATTAGCAGACAACGAATTTTATCGTCCTGCTAAAGTGGATTTATTATTAAGCGCTGGTGCCTTTTCTGAGATAATGACAGTCAGTGTTTATGCATAAACACACTCTTTGGTTATGTTACTATTGGTCATATTTCTACTCCGATTCGCTGCATCTCCAACTCAAACAATTTTGGGAATTAGAAGAAATTCGTCAACTCGTTAAAACCTATCTATTTCTTGCAAATTATATACACTAAATCTTAAAGTAACTAGGTATCCCAATAGCAACTAGCACTGCGTACTGTATTATTCTAGAACGACAAATGTTACAACAAAACCTTGTTTTGTGGTAATATTTCCACAAAAATCTTACAAAAATATAAACTGTAACCTCTAAATATCGATGGCAGAGCATGCTCACCTACACGCCGGAATTGTATACAGCTGTTTTACTTATAAATTTTCTTAATGTGCTGGTAATAGCTGTTGGGTGACTTCTAGAATCTTGTCATTTTCAGTACCAACAAAGAATATTGCAGATTTAGCGCTAATTATCTTTATATATTCTCTCGACTCCACAAAACATTTCCATATTCTATGGTCGACTCATTGTCTACATCTAGCATCTGCCAGCGGCTGTTGGCAACTACGCGTTCCTACTTCCGTTGCTGCTTCAACCTAACATCCTTTGTGTATCTGCATGCCTGTTCGTACTCATGTATATTAGTTTCAAAATTTGGCAGAAATATGCGTATACACCACACAATATATTATATTCGTTGTTAGTCCTTCATTTTGTGCTTGCGTTAATTCCTTTTCTTTTAATTTCCCATGTTGGGTTTGCCAATATTTCTACACTGTAAGTGCTTGTCACTCACTCAGTATCATGCATCCTTTTCTTAACAGTGTTTCAGCTAGTATTTTACTACTGCTCATTAAGTTCCCTTTAGTATTATTTTTCTAATTTGTATGCCACAGCACTTTTTCTTGAACACGAGACTTACAGACGGTTTTTCCTGGACAAGGAAATTACTTTTAATTTAAAAAAATACATAATTAATATTTACCTACGTAATCGATAAAAATCCCCAATTTGATTCATTTCCTTACAAAATCAGGAATGCAAAATTGCCTGATATACACGTTGAGGTTAACAACTAAGATAACAAACGAATTGAATATGTTATTAATAGGTTTACACATTAATTATAAACATTTGAAAAGAGGTATATAGTTCTTTTTAAGATAATAATAATAATAAATTTGATTTATTGAATATATACAAATACATATATCCAAAAGGACATGGTTCAGCAAGGTTGATTTTCAACCACTCCTAACTATAATTTAGCACACTTATTTAGATTATGTTTCATAATACTTATTTAACAAAATTTTTTTCATTTCTTTCTTAAATGTACATTGATTTTTACAACTTTTATACAGATTTATATTTTGATTTATAAACTTAGCTGTTGTATGTTCAAAAGAAGCTTTAAATTAGGCTACTTGATGCCTAGGTACAGTAATCATGTCTACTGACCTTAAGTTTAGATTATGTATGTCACTTCGCTTCTTTAGTAGTTCATACAAGTAATTTGGTTTTTTTGTAATAATAATTCCATACAGTAACACCGTAAACAACAAATCACACACACCTACTGTTTTTGTAGGATTTAAGAGTAAACCATTTTCTTTTGACCATTTAGATATTTGTTCCAAATCCATATTTAAATATTGAATAGTTTTTTTAATTTCTTCTGCCGTACATGATACATACACTTGCACATCATCGGCATACATGTGCACTGAACATACCTTTATCACCTCTGGTAGATCTGCAGTAAATAGGGAACATATAATTGGTGCTAAAATACTTCCCTGTGGCACTCCTTGCTATAGTGGTAAAAATTCTGAGAACCTATTGTTGAGGTTTACTTGCTGATACCTTTCACTGAGATAGTTTTTAAACCATAATAAAACTGTCTTACTGCAACCATATAATTCTAGTTTACGAAGCAAAAGTTGTATATTTACTAGTTCGAATGCTTTGCTATAGTCTAACATTACCAATAGAGTAACCTTGGCTTCATTCATAGCTCTCGTACTGTCATTAACAATCTTACATAGCGCTGTTGTCGTACTGTGCCCCTTTCAGAATCCAGACTGTGCTGATGGCAAAATATATGTATTGATATACTCACTATACTGATCATAAACTATTTTTTCTGTTATTTTTGACATTATGCTTAAAATATTAATTGACCTTAGATGAGACAATTCTGTAGCATTAGATACTTTTGCAATAGGCGTGACTATTGCGTACTTCCATATCTTAGGATAGGTTCCTTCATTTAATGCGCATCTTAAAATATTAACCAGCACATCTATACAGAAAGGTAGTATATATTTTAGCATTTTTATGCCAATACCATCCACACCAATTGCTTCTGATTTGATACCAAATATAATTTTGTATACTGCATCATGTGTAATTTTTTGCATATCAAATTTAAATTGTTGCTTAAACACTGGATAATCTAGTTTGTTCTTTATATCTGTTTCTATGCTTGAGGCCAAATTTTCGGCAGCCTTAACAAAGAATCTGTTTAGGTGATTGGGGTCGTTCAAATTTTCTTGGATTGTATTTTCTGGTTTAAGATATATTTGTCTTTTCCTAAAGAAGTCCCACAATCTTAATTTCAAACTTAAAGTATACAGCTTTCTCTGCCTTAATTGCAGTATTAGTAATATTACGTAAATCTTTATAATACCCAAAATGACCTGCTAATTTAGTTCTGCGATAACGAGCATATGCTTTGTCACGCAGCTTAATCATATTTTTTATAGTTGTAGTTATGTAAGGTTTATTAAGACTACTAGTTCTAAATCGTTGCATGGGCGCATGTAAATCAAATATTCCCTTATCATATTATTAAGACAACTCACTTTGTCTTCAATATTTTGCATATTTAGAATTTGCTCCCAATTTAACAATTTAGCATCATTGTTAAATAATTCCAAATCAAAATACTTAAAATTTCTTGCTGTATTATATTTTACAAAGACTTGATATGTATCTGTTTTTATATTTCCATATATAAGACGATGATCTGACATGATATTCATATCCAGTGTATCACACTTTTGGATACTGATGTTGTTGCTAACACATAAAATGTCGAGTAGTGTTTGTGAATGTTCTGCTACTCTTGTAGGTTCTATATTACATCTTATTAAGTTGAAACATTCTAATATCTGATTGAAATAATTACTAGCTCTTGTAGTTTGAAGCATATCGATATTAATATCACCCATTAATATTGTGTTATCGTATTGAATGCTACAATCACATAATACGCTCTCCAATTCTTTCAGGCATGTTATGGATTTTGTGGGACATCTGTATATGACACCCATTATATATGACTGAGATTTAATTTTAAATGTAATCCAGTGCTGTTCTAGTTCAGCTCCAGTTATATAACTTATATCAACACTCTTCCGATTGATCCATGACCTTACGTAAAAACATACTCTGCCTCCCCTACTTGGCCTGTCTAATCTTGTTAATGTATAACCTGGTAACATGATTAGTTCAGACGGTATATCCTTTGTGAGCCAAGTTTCTAATAATGCTATGATATCAAACTTCTTATTATTCACTAAGTCTGTAAAATATGAAAAGCACGATAGCAACGAACGTATATTTAAGTGACATACTGATAAGGTTTTAACATTTTGATTTTTGATATGTACATATTGCTTATCCCAGGTACTGAAACACTGTTGTTTATGCTGTGATTGCTAAACTTGTTTGCCATAGTCAATTTTGGAACGAGCTATTTGCAATTGCTTGCACCATGTGTGACAGGTTTTATCAAAGGGTGATGGTTAATGTTGGGCATTAATGAATATTTGGTATTCATTTCTTTGCAGTTCGGACATTGTGTTTCCAAATTCTTACACACTTCCCCTGGGTGATTTTCATATCCACATTTAGAACAAACTGGTTGTTTTGACAAACGTTTGCATAGTGGTTATGCCCATAACAATTAAAGCATATTTTAAGATTAATATGTTCATAAACCGCACAAGCTGAAAATTCAATGCAAAGAGCACCATTATCTAATATGCTATTATATGTGTCAATATCCACCTGTATAATTGCAGTCAATTTACTATTGTTATTTACCATCCTTTTTATATTAATCACTTTGATTTCAGCATTGTCACTAATACATCTGTTTTGTTTGATAATAGCATTTATTAGAGAATCAGGTGCAATCTCTTCTAAAATACCAACAATTTTTCCACATGGTTTTTGTTTACTCAGTGTTTTGATTAAATATTCACTATGTAATTTATTTTCGGTTTCTGTTTTCAGCTTGATTAAATCTTCTTTTGATGAACAACTGATAGCAAGTCCGCCCTTATTTGTGCCTCTAATTCCTGCAATAGTCGCCCCTAATTCACTAACTCGAATCTTTTCTTTAATTTCATTTCTGGTCTTGTTTGAATTTTGGTCTTTTTTTCACTTGATTAACAAAACATTATCATTGGTTTTTAGGGCATCTGCAAAGCTTTTTGATTTCCCACTAGTAACATTTTCATTTTTAACATTTGGATCCACATTATTATTTGTTTGTATTTTCAATGTTGTTTTTAATTAATATTCTAGGTCATTTACCTTAACTTGTAACAATAGTATTATTTTTTTCTTATCAGTTATGAGAGCATCTTTCTGTAGATTTAATTCCTTTAATAGTAAAACCTGTTCCATTAACCCATTGTGATTATCACCATTGAAGGTTAAGGTATTTTTATCCATACAGCACATGACTTTTGAATTATTAATGATTTTCACATTTTCCCATCTATCTACACAACTCTGGTGAAATATTGCATAACAATTTACACAAGTTACTAATGTACATACTTTATTTTTACAGCATTTAAAAACTTTCTCTTGAGCACTTTTAGAACCATTTACATCAGTGGCCATCTTGAATAACATTGGTGTGTATGTGTTTAAGTTATTTGGATTTCTTAAGAATTCCTTTTGTATCTCGAGATCTTCCAAGAAATTTAGTTTTTGGCATTTTTGATAGTAAATGTTACAATAATTTGTTCGCTTCATTCTACTTGCGTACTGTTTTCTTTAATGCAATCTCCATTATTGCTTTAATCGCTATTACTGTTGTGTAATTTTGGCAGCTAGCAAATTATGGAGTTCCCTTTTATTGAGCAGGTGGACGTGTTATTAGTTCTTGGATTCTGTCAGGGTGACTGCCTTGAAAGTGTTCGTGTGTATCAAGAGAAGTATCCAAACTGGAGAATTCCAAATCACAAAACCTTTGCCCGAATTGAAAGACGTCTTTGAGAAACTATTATACCCCCGTAAACGCGGTACGCAAGCCACTATGTCAGTTGATAGCGATATTACATAATGTAAAAATTGACGCGCAAATTATAGATGACGTCACACAATATGCAAATTAATGCAACATAATTACACAAATTTTAAAGGAAATAAATTTTAAAGAAAACCCCCAAAGGGGGCACTCACGTGAACATGTAGAGCTTCCTTCAGGATTACTCCATGATGGCGGCGGCTTCACAATTTCGAGGAGTTGATCGAATCAAGACCACTTTGCCCTAGTACACTTCTTTGAAGCGACTTCCGGGTGTTTATCGGATCAACATCACTTCGTCCTAGTAGACTCCGTTAAAACGACTTCGGGGAGTTGATTGAATCAAGATCACTCCACCCTAGTACACTTCGTCGATAAAACTTTGGGTAGGTGCTCAATAGAAAAAAAATTCAATAGAAGTCGATAAAATTTAAGAAAAATCGATAAAAATTTAAGAAAAATTGATAAAATTCAAGAAAATTTGAGAGATCGAGGAAATTCGAAATATCGAAGAGATTCGTGAAAATTCGAGAAGTCGAGAAAATTCGAAAACAGTCTAGCACAACCGGGAACAATCGAAAATAATAGAGAACATTGGAGAATAGACTAGGACAATCGAAAATACCCGAAAACAATTGAGAAAACCCGAAATCAACCGTAAAAACCCAAAGACAATCTACAAAACCCGAGAACAATCTACAAAACCCGAGAACAATCTACAAAACCCGAGAATAATCTACACAACCTGAGAACAGTCTACCAAACTTGAAAACAATCTACAAAACCCGAAGACGATCAAGAAAAGCCGAAGACAATCTAGAAAACCCGAAGACCATAGAGAAAATTTGAAGACAATCGAGAAAACCCGAGACAATCGAGAAAACCCGAAGACAGGCGAGAAAACCCGAAGATAATCGAGAAAAACCTAAGACAATCGTGAAAACTTGAAGACAATCGAGGAAATCCGAAAACAATCGGAAAATCCGAAGACAATTGAGAAAACCCGAAGACAGTCAAGATAACCCGAAGACAATAGAGAAACCCCCATGACAAGCAAGAAAACCCGAAGATAATCGAGAAAATCCTAAGGCAATCGAGAAAACCCGAAGACAATCGAGAAACCCGAAGACAATCGAGAAAATCCTAAGGCAATCGAGAAAACCCGAAGACAATCGAGAAAACCCGAAGACAATCGAGAAAAGCCGAAGACAATCGAGAAAACCCGAAGACAATCGAGAAAACCCATAGACAATCGAGAAAATCGGAGAACAATCCACAAAACTTGAAACCAATCTACAAAACTTGAAACCATTCTACAAAATTTACAATCTACAAAACCCGAGCAATCGAGGCAATCAGAAAACAATCGATGCAACCCGAAAACAATCGAGGCAACCCGAAAACAATCGAGGCAACTCGAAAACAGTCGAGGCAACCCGAAAAGAATCTATGCAACCCGAAAACATTCGAGACAACCCGAAAACAATCGAGACTACCCGAAAACAATCGATGTAACCCGAAAACCTTCGATATAACCCAAAAGCAATCGAGAATAGTCTAGAGAAAAACCGACAGAAAACCCTAGGGAATAGCATAGAGAATGCCGAAAGTAAAGCCCAGAGTAAGGTCGAGAGTAAGACCGAGAGTAAAGCCGAGGGAATGCCGAGAGAAACCGAGAAAAGCTGAAAAAGGCGAAAAAGCCGAGTACAGCATAGAAACCCCAAATAATCAAGATTGATAGTTTTACGTTGCACTTTTTGCGTAATATTTCTGGTGTTAATTTTTTTCCTTTAACTTCTAACTTATACTTTTAAAGTTATACTTCGCACACTATACTTCTTACGTTATACTTATTACGTTTTGGTTGTAGAATGCTTAAGAAAGCGCATGTATCAATTTGGTCATGTTTCTTTCCGCACGTCGGTTTGTCAAAGTGATTGAAATATAAAACAAATAGTCAAGTGCATTTGTTTAATTCGTGTGCAAGGAATGTACTTTGAAATTTAATAAAACTATTGTTTATGATAATTTCTTCTTAAGCTGTAGAAATTGAAAATAAGATAACTGTTTTAAATAGCCGTTGGCGAAGTAGCAGTTGAAATGTAAACAATGCTCTTAACAGTATCCAACCTTGAGTTTCGAAACTAGTTAACTGTTGCAGTCTCCCACCCAAAGTTCTGTAGCGGGCTACTACTTACGCGTTTCACTAATTTAAAACAAGTAGTAATAAAAGTCTTTATTACTCACTGTTCATAAGTCCAATTAACAGTATATGCCTTATTTATAAATGTTTTCGGTCCAATTAACAATGAAGCACTATCACACTAATGCTATTTAAAAGCACTAATATCTTTTTTAACTAAATTCTTAACCATAGGTTTATTAACAACACTAAACTACTATAATTTATCTATTACACTTTGTCTATTTATGTATTCTACAAACTGTCATTATAATAGACACGTTCACATAATACAGATTCATATTTACAAAAGACTTTCAGAACGTAACGAACAACTAACTAAATACGAGATGATTTATATACGACATTCTGATATAGACTAACTCTTACATTTATCAGCGGTCTTATTATACCCTGAATTAAAAGGATGATTCATAATCCAGTTTATCCTAGAAAATTCTAGGCTTCTGTAGTATATATGTTGCTTACGGCGCTTGTATGTGTTTGGCGGGTTGCCTAATAGTAGCTCGTAACAGTTCTCATTATGTTTAGCGTTCTCTGTAAATAAAGGCTTTGACAGCGGCGAAATCAAAGTATATTTTTACTTCTTATTGTGAAATTCTCAAAACGAAACCGGACACCTTATGTTTATATTATTTGTTGTATTCGAGACGCGCGAGTTTTATTAAAGTGAATTTAATTATAAAGGGATTCTAAAGAAATAGAAATCAAAGAAAAAACAGAAAGTGTTCCACATTTACCTTAAATAATAACTGCGTATAATTAAAAAAATGTAAAAGGAAGTTGCAATACAAATGGAAGGACTGGTAATTGTTTTTAAACGAAGAAAAAAATAGACGTATCAGAGCACTGAACCTTGCATTTTCTTCATGGTAGCTGGAATGTTTATTCCAGCGCTATTGAGGTTATTGTAGAAAACAACGCATGTTTTCGTCCGCATCCAGTTATATGAAATTTTTATTTTTTTTTCTTATTAATATTAGACCATTAATATTAAAAAACAATAACTTTTTAAATAAAAATTAAATACAGCCGAATAGCTATAATTCTTAGGTATTTAATTTGGTCGTATTACAATTCTGCTACTGTAGATTATAGTGGTACCTGCTTGTGCGCCTGCGCTAACCCTGGCTTCTACAGTTCCCAAATTAATAATAGAAACTATATTTAAAATTTGTAAAAAGGAGTATAATACTTGTGCGTAAACGGTATTAAAGTTAGGTTTTACAGTTATAACAGAGTCTTTTTGCACATATTTGGTATTTTATAAGAGTTTACAGGTAATTTTGGAAAGCAACTGATTTTGCCTTCTCCGTCTAACTTGTACGAATCAACATCATGCCGACTCTATTGCACCGTGTTTTTGTCTTGTACATTAGTACTAATGAAATAAAACAAAATCAAATTAAAATACTGACAAAAGCTCTGTTGCAAATGCCTTTTCAATGAAAATAACGAATCATCATTTTGTTTTCGATCTTACTTAAGGTCGGTTTGACGCAGCTCTCGCTTCTTTTCTATTCTGTGCTAATCTAAAAAGTTCTACATACCCTTTACAACCTAAATTTCGAATAATTTGACTAATATAGCTTAGTTTAGGTCTTTCTATACTTTTCTATTTTTTTATATCTACCTGGCTCTATGTAGATATTAGCAACCTGATGGTTAGCGAAGAACTCCAACATGTTTACATGATTCCCATTTATAAGGAAATGAAATATTACCTGGTTGTCCCCTCCAAAAAAGGAAGTGTTAAATTATAATATTGTTGCGAGCTACTATTATGCAACCCATCAAACACACAACCGCCGTAAGCACTGTAAATTCTCCATGGACCCAGAACCTTCTAGCAATTACTGGAGAAGAGTCATCTTTTTAATTCAGGGTATATAAGACCGCTTATTAATGTAAGGAGTCTATATCAGAATTTCGAATATAAATTATATCGTGTAAAGTTAAATAGTTGAGCTTTTGGAAGTCCAAGAGAGTAAACATAAATGTTATAGTATGTGAACGTGTCTAAGGTACATACAGCTTGTAGAATACATAAATAGACAAAAGTGTAATAAATAAATAGTTGTGTTATTGTTGTTAATGGACCTATGGTTAAGAAGTTAGTTTAAGAAGATATTAGTGCTTGTAAATTCATTAGTGTGATAGTGCTTCATTGTTAATTGGACTGAAAACATCTATAAATAAGGCATATACTGTTAATTAGACTTGTGAACAGTGAGTAATCAAGACTCTTGTTATTATTTGTTTTGAATTGCTGAAATGCGGTAGCCCGCTACAATATGTTATAGTAACGAAAAATTAACATATTGTACACCGTATTAAAGCGTCTAAAAATTGTGTTTGTATACTCTTGCGTATATTAGATGATGTTGGTTGCAAAAAAATTCATATAGATTAAAAAAAAAGATTTAACAGGTCACTGAACCCTGGATTTTCCGCATGCCAAGCCTAGCCCTTAACTCTGTGACACGGACGTTTGTTGAAGTGACGTTTGTTGTATGCTTGGATTTGTTCATGTTACATTAGAAGTATAGCTTTTGCGGAATAATTCATGTTCGACTGTAGTCGTTCGGCCGTATTCGTACGCTTAGATCAAATTCTGTTTTCTTTAAAAATAGACCACGTATATTAAAAAGTGATACTTTTTTCGATTCCTAATCAACTTATAATACTAAAAGTATATTATGTATTGTATAAGCTTCAGTTTTAGAAATTTGTGAAATAATTGTGTCACCAAAGGTTTTGAAACTTTGGTCTTCGTAATTAGCTTTTCACATTTTTCGAATTAATTATAGAAATTGCAATTAAAATTAGGTATGGTGCCAGCGCGTAAACGATACAAAAATCAGGTTTTACAATATCGATCGTGTCTTTTAGTATATATTAGTCATTTTTTACGGACCTGATACGAATTTTGGAAACCAACTCGATGGTCCTTCTCTCCCTCACCAAGTTTATTTGACACGTTGTTGGCTTTGTTAGTTCGGGTTTTAGTTTGGAAAAATTTAAGCAATCTTTACTTTTTTAACACGTGAGCCGGCACCTTGCTGCAAAATCGACTATTCCCGAAAAACCCTTATTCCTCCCGAAGTATTCATTTTTTCGCAACAAAAACCTGCCTAAGCTATGTAACTTTTAATTCTGAGCCCGTCCTGCCCTAGTAGCACCGACCACCTCGGAGATCTTCGATTAGCGGCGCATTTGATTTGAACCTCTCAACTTCCGATGGAAAGCTAGCTATCACGTTTTAATTTATCGAGGGCGTTTAGTACATGGAATTTATATGTTTCAATGTAAATTTATATGTTTGAATATAGCATTTAGTGTTTAATAAAATGTAACCTTTGCTGTTGAAAAGGGTTTTAACTTTAGTTTAGCTTCAATTAGTCATAAAAAACAATTACTTACCAAATTTTACTTTCCTAATATTATTTAAGAAGGAAAAACCACTGGTGATGAAACGCAAATTTTACAACTACAATTTTCGATTTCGTTTTTCTATAGGTATGCTGATGTTTTTAGTCATACCTAGAAAATAATGTGATTATGTATTAAATTTATTCTTCTTTATTATGCTACAATTTACAATGGAAATTGAAACAACATAATAGAAAAATTAAACTCTAAGTTAATAGTTCTAAAGCCAAACAGTAAATAAAACAATCATTATGAGTTCGGCGGAAATGCAGATATGATAGTGGACTAAGGAGATGCAACCAAGGTCTGGAGGTTGTTTGGAAAAAGCTGAGGAAATAAGAGAATCTAATTAATTATGTTGGGTAGGCGTAAGGTCGGACACAATGTGAGCAGGATCGGGAGTAGTGATGACCAATGAAGAAGGAGAAGCAAAGATTCAGTGGTCATCGCAAAAATTTGGAACACATTGTAGATACCGATTTCAAAAAATCGACACCAAGAATGAGTTCATGTGAAATTTCAGGAATCACAAGCACGCCCAGATTAGAGACTTTTGAAGAGCTACAGGAAGAGAAACGGATCTTAAAATGGTGCATTTAGAGTTATCAGCAATGCTGCATAGAGAAAGAGTGGAGAGCTAGTTTAAGAGAACAAAAACAGTGCCAACTGGGACCGTCAAGAATAATATGCGTAGCACCGGAATCAAGAAGACCAGTAAGTACCAAAAATCTGGACTTTTAAAAAAGGACGTTCGTCGTCCCGTACATGCGTACTTATGAAATCTAAGTAGAATCGAGATTGATCATCCCTACTCATGAAGGAAGAATCTGAGGACATCAAAAGTACAGCACCCTTCCTTTGAACTAAGAGCCCTTCCGCCGGTTTAACGAATTGCCATATTTATTGCGTAGTTCGATAACAGTTACCAACAAATGTCACTGTTTGGACTCTTCCGCGGCTGAAGTAATATTTATCCGGTGAATTCTACCTTCCAGATGTATAGCGAGTGAAATAGTATGTTTGCATCTTAATTAGCACGAGATTTACAGAGTTCCTTCAAGGAAAGGGCTCTGTACAGAATCGCCTCACTTTCAACGCTCAGTCTGTATTTATAGCGAGGGAAAAGTGTTTTGTTTCAAAAACAATTCCCATCATAAAATGTGAAGTATTCTGAGAACCACACCTGTAAATATTTTCAATGCAACAGCTACGAAGCATTCCTAGAACATGGCTCGCAAATAAGAGCCAATTAACGATAACATAACGATTTCCAAGAATTTTTCTGCATAGGAAAATAATATGTTCAAGCTAGTAGGTAAGTTTGCAACCTTAAATGCAGTTTTATGGAGTAAAGTGTATAACAGATCGCCCATCTGTTATAGAAAACGATAGAGATTTACCATTTCTAATTATGCTACCGAGAATTTCTAACAAGGGGTTAGTATTTCGTAGGAAGGGTATAGATAACAAACCCTTAAAATTAACGATATGCAGGTGTTTGTTTACTTCAGAGAATTTATAAGGTGAAGCTTTTTAGCCTTTGCAAAGCACAGCCAATTATCATTAAATAGATTCCAAGTATTTAACGTCGAACTAAATAATTACGAAATTTTTAAATAAGTTCTCATTTTAATTGGAAGGCTACTTGTTAAATAAAAATGTGTATGATTTGAAATAACAAAAAGTGTGCAGTCTTTTAAGTTAGAACTTCTAGGAGGCGCTTCTTAATAAGAAGTAAACGAAATAGATAGAAATTAATATCATATACAGCATGCAGAAATCACGCGGTTTCAGAAATTTAACGTAATAATGTTCTCAATAAGCTCCGATCTATACAATGCTACAATAACTATATCTCTACACTTGCCTTTCAGATCAATACCAATGCTAAACATATTTGGAAATATGTTAATTCTCTGCAATTTGATCAGGGTCGTATCAAAAAGTGTTTTTTGCGATTGCGGAATCTGACACGTCCTAAATAGCAAATTTGTTTGCCCAGCATTTCGCTAGTGTTTATCCTAACCATCAATTTAACCTAACTAATAGTAATATGTTGACACTGGGTATCTTGGATATTCCGTTTATTCAGTTTACTCGTTTGAAGTGTTTGAGGCAATTACCTCTCTAAAACACAAAGTCAGCTGTGGACCGGACAATATCCTTAACGTCTTTACAAAGTTGTGCCCACGGTCTATTTCAATCTTTTCAACTGCTACATGGGGTGCTCGATATACATCCGGAACTGACAACACTAGTATTGCTAGGTGCGATCTGATGTTTCTAACCTAAAGTTTGACATTTCTGACAGTATACATACTTATATCATTTTCCCATATGAACACTTTTTGTTTTGTTTGATTTGAAAATTTCGTCTCAGCCAAAAAATAGAATTAAATCGTGAATATTTTCATGCGATTATTTTTTACGATTTCCGACATGGAATGCCTGAATCAATCTATTTCGACTTTTGATGAAGAAGCTCCAACAAAAACCACTGTATATCGTTTGTATAATGAATTCAATCGTGGTCTTAGTTTGCTAGAGGATGAATTTAAAGAAGTTTGTTCAAAATCGGCTGTTGTGCCAGAAAACAACAATGCCGTGCGCGAATTGATAATGCAAGATCATCATGTAACTTATCGTGAGATATATGCATCCCTAGGTATTAGTATGACAAGTATACATTTGTCATTACACGAACATTTTAGTTGTGAAAAAGCTATATGCGTGTTGGATCCCACATAATTTGACAATCACTAAAAAAAAGTCTCGTGTCGACTGGTGCAAAGAATTGCTCAAAAAATTGCGATTGCGGTGCTAAAACGCAGTGTATAACATCTACATAGGTGACGAATCTTGGATTTATTCGTATGAACCCAAAAGTAAACAGCAGTCGACTGTATGAGTCTTTCAAGATGAACGAAATCCAACAAAAGTTGTCCGCGCTCGAAGCACTTCGAAGAAAATCGTTGCTTGTTTTTCCGGAATAAATTGACATGTCACGATCGTTGCTATAGAGGATCGTAAAATAGTAACTTCTGCTTGATATACAACGATTTGTTTCGCACAAGTTTTTGGAGAAATAACAAAAATAAACCGATGCCGCCGAATCATTTTTTATCATGACAATGCAAGCTCTCACACATCGGTTTAAACAAGTGACTATTTGAGAACTCAAAACATCGAATTGATGGGCCATCCGCCATATAGTCCTGATTTGGTACCTAATGATTTCTTTTTGTTCCTACACGCGAAGAACAAACAGCATGGACAATGATTTTCAACCTATTCAAAAACGATGTCATCTTTCGGTATGGGTACCCAAGAACGATCCTCACCGACACCGGGTCCCAATACGTATCTCGACGATGGGACCGGACACTGGATCAATGAGGTGGTCACCACTGTACTACGCCGATCTTCCACCCACAAGCAAACCCAGTCGAACGCCGAAACCAGGAAATCAAAAAAGCCTTGCGAGTCTTCGTGACCCAATACGACGCACGATACTGGGACCCTATCTTACCTAAATGACAAAATTCAAATATGTTACAAACAATTAAGACTTGCAAAAATTCACGAAGCGCTTTTTTTTATCCAACTCGTTATTTAATATCTTCTTATTTTAAATTGACGTCCCTATCAGCTTACCAGATCTCCATTTAGAAACCAATGTGTATCCTCAGTGTGATTATTCAATAAAAATTATAATAGCTCTTTATATCGAAGCATTGCCCATTTTTATTGTATATAATTAAATTTACTAATTTCCATTTTTTTAACATCAGGTTACGTTTAAAACATCACTTCATTATTCATTGTAGCAAACCTAGTTATTAAGTTACTTACTGCATACTTCAAATATCATATTCGTCGAGCAACTGCTCGCCTCTTAAATCAACATAACATTTCGCGATCGAATTTATGAATTACTTTATTTAATAAACGTTTCCTTATATATATACAAAATTATCTCTTTCTAGAATGTAGTAGTATTTGCGCGATTCCATTTCCAATAATATACGCCGATCATACGTAATTTTTTAGGAAATCCTCATTAGCGTCCAAAATGCCAAGTTTTATTACCTCGTTATATCGTTTCAGTTATTAGTGACGTGCGTTGCTCGTATTTGTTTAACACCTAAGGTTATTGTGGCGTCGCATACTAATCTAGTAATTGCGAAAAGTAATAAATAACTTTTATTAATTTTTGTAAACATTATGGGATTTTTAATTGTTTCGCACGTTTCGTTGAATAAACGTTTATTTATTAATAAGTTCAACGAAGTTGACGTATTTCTTCTCAATTCCTCTTGAAAGTACGAGAACATGTTTTATTTAAATTGAATTTAGGTAATACGCAGGGTAGTTAATTTAAACTTTAATGGATTTATAATGCAAATTAGTTGCATTTTATAGCAAATATTTGCTTTCACGGTAAAACGTGTTTTAATATTAAAATTACAGTTTTAAATATAAGATTGATTGTAGTTTTTATTCTAAATGCGTACAGCTAGCACTATTTTATGCTATTTACAGCAAATGAAAAGTACTTTTTATCAAAAATGAATTGATTTGCGTTCGCATTGAATGCGTTTTTAAGGTATCTTAAAATTAATTATTTTTACATATACGGCTTACATTATTTGCTATGTCTTTGGAATTCTCTTATATAATTCAGGGTGATTATTTATACACGCGGGACTTGCGTTTTTGCATGGTATT
The DNA here is from genome assembly GCA_036346225.1 of Platerodrilus igneus. Taxonomy (NCBI): domain Eukaryota; kingdom Metazoa; phylum Arthropoda; class Insecta; order Coleoptera; family Lycidae; genus Platerodrilus; species Platerodrilus igneus. The sequence goes on from JARFIW010000791.1 coordinate 15,510,787, forward strand.
TTACTGAATAAAAGTACGCTTGTATTATACAAGGCGTAACCACGAATTTACCGAAATTAATTTTTTTTCTGAATTCTTTTATGTTTGATCGGATTTATTTATAGAATTTGGGTTTCAATGACTTCCCGTGATCCCCTTATCACGTCAGTGTATATACTTTAGAGTCCACAAGCACTCCCTAAAAGTAACTCTTTATAAGTATATACTAAAACAAATAGTGTAATAGTACACAGGAGCAATAAAGGAAAAAAAACAATCTAGCAGATGAAATGCATTTTGCAGCAGCCGTAAAGAATTATGTAATAATGTCACATCTAAACAATAGTGTAATTCTAAATTTTTATACATAAAATTTTATGGACAGTTAATGCCAATTTTATTTTATAATTATTACCTCCGTAATAAAAGCTACCGTCATTAGCATATTCATAACATTAAATCAAAGCAATTCAATTTTACCAGATTGTTTCAACACAAATTTTGTTTATCTCATTGTGACTTGAAACAATCATCTTACCACATTCTGTATACCTCAAACTATACTTTATAATTAATTAAAAGCTGAATCTGTAAACTTTATCATACAACGACCATATGTAAACAACATATTTTACCTATTTTTTTTTTAAAGACAATGTTTGCATAGTATAAATTAATTTTTATCTAAAAAATATATATATTTTTGTCCTGTAAATTATAAACCTGAAATAAATAAAGCCAATTATGTTAACTGACTTAAAGAAACCAAAATATCAATACCAGAAAGAAAGTCTAGTATACATATGCTGTTGGGCTTGATGTGTTCAAAATGGGCACTTTCCGGTTTCCTTTCATCGTCTCTTGTAAATTCTACGACACTTGAACCATCTTCATAGGAATTTAGCCAAACGAACATCGCCACTTCTGAAATATGTTTGCTTAAATTCCACCATATGCTTCGAAACCATGATCGACGATGTGTACAAAAAAAGCTGTTCTTTCATGAAGTTGAATGCAAACAATAATTAACTTAACAGTTTTATTGATTAAACGCGTTTGTGGAAACATAATCAGTTGAAAACTACAATGCATCTACAACAGTTACTAACCGAACGAACATCACTTTTTTTCATTTTTAACAAACGAAACTACAATACTATATTGCGTAACAGGACTTTGAAACAACGTCCATTTTTATATTCGTATCGGAAAGTAATTCTATTCCGTTCAAGCAAGGAAACCCTACCCAATAATAAATTTGTTGAATCGTATCTTCCTTCGAAAACATCCAGGAGGAGATAATATATAGCATGAATGGCATTTTCTTCAAAACATCTCTGTCGATAAGAGAATCAGAAAACTTATTGAGTCGCACTCGTCTTGGAAAGTCCTTCGCTAATATCGTACATCAAAACTAATTATATTGAAGCGGGCTGCTACTACCGCGTTTCTCTAATTTAAAACAAGTAATAACAAGAGTCTTTATTACTCACTGTTGACAAATCTAATTAACAGTATATGCCTTATTTATAGATGTTTTCAGTCCAATTAACAATGAAGCACCATCACACTAATGAATTTACAAGCACTAATATCTTCTTAAACTAACTTCTTAAGGATTGGTCCATTAACAACACTAACACAACTATTTATTTATTACACGTTGTCTATTTATGTATTCTACAAGCTGCATGTACATTAGATACGTGCACTTAACATTTATGTATACTCTTGGCCTTTCAAAAGCTCAACTATTTCTACTTTACACGATATAAATTTAAATTCGACACTCTGATATAGACTAACTTCTTACATTCATAAGCGGTCTTATATATACCCTGATTTAAAGATATGACCCATCCTCTAGTAATTACTAGAAGAATTCTCGAACCGTGAGAAATAAACAGTGCTTACGGCGTTTTGTGTGTTTGATGTGTTGCCTACTAGTAGCTCGCAACAATATTATTATAACAAGCGAAAGTGCGACCAATAATGGGAAACCCAATTAACGCCGGTTGAAACTTTCTAAATTATAATGAATATACATTAACGTGCGTAAATACGAAATAAGAAATATATACAACCAACCTCCCGGAAATTATGAGGGACGCGAGATAGGTTTTGGACCTCATGGAGCGTCTTTTTAAAAAGGCTTTCTTCCAAAAAACTTTTCTACCAATTTTATTTAAACAGAAATTACAATATGAATTTAATAACAGGTACGTTATGTTCAGTAACGTATTGAAATCAAAAATATTCCAAGTTGACAATTACTATTTAATTTAACTAAAATTAGGATGAATAGCTTGAACGACCAACAATGTTAAAGTTGTGAAGCTCCTGGGGTTCTCAGGGTATTTATGCTATCCCTGCTCTTACATCACTTGTAGGAAACGCAGATTTCATATCTGCTGTTTCTTTATTCAATACAAAGTATTACTTAGTAATCTTAATTCTAACAATAAGTTTCTTATAATCTATTGTGACCTACACCTGCAGTGTCATGTTACGTCTGGAATACAAAGTAGTTGCATCCGTTCTCATGTCTGGTTTATGAACTTCCATTAACCTTTTGTAATATGTCCTTCAATTATACATTGTAGCGATCTATTTTTTAAATTTAATAATTCCATTTGATTATACCTATATACTAATTTGGGGATATGTAACTCTCGTAGGATGAGTTACCTAACTTCCTTCATTGAAATTATAGAAACATAACATAAACCATTTAATACTTTATATTAAGTAAGGTGTAGAGATAAGCGAACCAGACATTTTACTGGATCGGAATTTATCATTGAATATAACCTTGATGAAACACGTACATAAACTCGTAATATTTAGAAAAGCGAACGTTGCTGATAACACAACACCACATTTTTAAAGCTGTATCAAAATAGGATATATTGAAGTATTTAAAGTAATTTGAAGTAATTAAATAGCGACCGTTTAAATTGAAAAGGCAGTCAAGATCGTTAATAAATATTCAAATGCAGGAACTGCATGTAACAAATCCAATTATTGTTGTTGTGTCATATGGAAGTTAATCATATTGTTGCGATCCACTATTAGGCAACCCGTCAAACATACAAACGCCCGGGGCACAGCGTATTCTTCAGCATTCGAGAATCCTTCTACAAAGTTCTAGATAATGAGTCATATCTTAATGCAGGGTATATATAAGGCCGCTTATGAATGTAAGAGTTAGTCTATTCTTGAATGTCTAATATAAATTATATCGTTGTAAAGTAAACGTAGTTGAGTTTTTAGAATATATACATAAATGATATGCTGTGTCTAATGTGCATGCAGCTTGCAGTATACATAAATAAATAGAAGTGTATAAACAAATAGTTGTGTTAGTGTGGTTATTGGACCTAGGGTAAAGAAGTTAGTTTAAGAAGATATTAGTGCTTGTAAATTCATTAGTGTAATAGTGCTTCATTGTTAAGTGGACTGAAAACATTTATAAATAAGGCATATACTGTTAATTAGACTTGTGAACAGTGAGTAATAAAGACCATTATTATTACTTGTTTTAAATTAAAGAAACGCGGTAGTAGTAGCCCGTTACACTGGTGTCAGGCTGTGTTGGGTGATTAATTAAGTCTAAAGACATTTGAGTAGTTTGTATATGCCAGTGACAAGAAGTCAGAGTAAAATGGAAACAGAAACTTTAATGAACTTCCTTAAGGATTTTAAATCCGAAATGCAAGTGACACTTAATGAAAATGCTGAGAAAATGGAGGAGAGGTCGGCTAAACTGGAAGTGACACTAAATGAAAAGTTTACTGAAAATGCCGCAAAAATAGATGAAAGGTTTACTGAAAACGCTGAGAAAATAGAGGAGAGGTCAGTTGAACTGGAATCAAACCTTACCGAAAGGTTAAGTGAAAATGCTAAGAAAATAGAAGAACGCTTTAGTGAAAACGCGATGAAAATGGAAGAGTTGAATGAAAAGACGGCCACGTTAGAACAAAGATTAATAGCAAGCTCCATTGCATTGAAAGAAGATGTCACTGAACAGGTAAAAACAGTTGAGCAAAAGTTGGACAGTAAATTGGTAAAAATGGAAGAAGATATGATGAGGCTGCAAGAACAAGTGATTTCACTAACAACACAGCCACTTGAAATAGCAAACCAAGTTGTAAATCAGAACATTCCAGAAATAAGAACCATGGAAAGAAGCGAGTCAATATCGTCTAAATTTAAAGTGAAACCACCCACGTTCGATGGTAAAACACCTTGGCCCACATATTTGAAACAATTTGAAGCTGCTGCAATAGCCAACGGTTGGTGCAACAAAGAGAAGGCTATCTCCTTAATAGTGGCCTTACGGGGAGAAGCTCTTAACATCTTACAAACGATTCCCGATCACCAGCAGAATGATTACGGTCTCTTAACATCGAAGCTTGAGATGAGATATGGAGATGCTCAGCTTCAACAGGTTTACCACGCACAAGTTAAAAACCGCTCGCAAAAGACAAGTGAAAGCCTGCAAGAATTCGAAGCTGACATTGCCAGGTTAGTTAGATTGGCATACCCAACGGCACCAGACAGCTTCCTCGAACAACTTGCTGTCCAAACATTTGTGGATGGCGTTAAGGATGGCGAAATACAGCAAGCGCTAAGACTAGCACGGCCAAAGATGTTGGATGACGCACTGGCTCATGCGCTTGAATTTGAAGCAGCTAAGCAGACATCACACAGAATGGGTCACAAAGTTCGGTCTGCCTTAGAGGAACCTGATCAAGCGCAGAACAGCATAGATGAAATAATCAACCGTGTGGAAAAGCTTGAAAGACAACGACCGCGGAGATGGGGTCTGCGATGCTGGAACTGCGGCGAAGTTGGTCATATACAGAGACTCTGCACTCAACCAAAAAAACAACCGGTTGAGCAGCAGGAAAACTAAAGCAAGTCGACGTAGGGGGGCGAACGTCGACAGCACAACGTAGTGCCCCGGAGATTATCATCCGTGCTGCATCGTCGGTGGAAAGTCTGGACAGCATTTATATCGATGGTAGAATTAATGGTAGGGGTGTCCGATTACTCGTGGATACAGGAGCGACAAAATCTATTATGAGACCAGATTTGGTTGGTCGTGAAAAAGTGCTACCTGTATCGGTGTGTCTTCGAACGGCAAGTGGTGAGAAAATTTGTACTCACGGAGAGACTGCCGTTATGTTGACAATTGGGGACAAATTAATTAATCATCGAGTGTTGGTAGCTGAAATTACAGAAGAAGTGATCTTGGGAATGGATCTCATGAGAGAATATGGGTTTCATGTGAACATGAAAGAAAATGTGCTTCGGATAGATGATGATGAGATTCCATTTCAAGGTAAGAGTAACCAGACGATGCAAGTTCGAATGATTTGCGATATGAAAATACCCGAGAAGGCGGAAATGATAGTAATGGGACGCCCGGATGGTACGCTCCGGGAAGGACAAGTATGCATGATGGAAGCAACTGAATCGGGAATGGGTCAGGAGGGACTTCTGATTGGAAGAACGCTGGTAAAGTCTCGAAATATGGTACCAGTAAGGGTGCTGAACATTAATCCCCATACAGTGACCCTGAAGAAAGGCATGATTGTGGGGAGTTGCATTCCAGTATGTCATATTAAACGTTGTGTGGACGACACGAAAAATAAACCAACCAACGGTTGCTCACAGAAATTGCTGGATATGTTGATACCCTCGTGTCAAGGATTAAATGGCGACCAACTGGGCAAGGTAAAAGAACTGGTCGGACGATATCGAGGTGTGTTAGCACTGGATGATAGTGGGAAAGGAAGGACGAATGTTGTGCAACACAAGATCAATACTGGAGATGCGCAACCGATAAGACAACACCCCAGGCGGCTTCCTTTGGCAAAACGCCAGGAAGCTGAGCAAATTATCACCGATATGGAAGAACAGGGAGTGATTGAACCCTCGAATAGTCCATGGGCATCCCCGGTAGTGCTTGTCAAGAAAAAGGACGGGTCGACAAGGTTTTGTGTAGACTACCGGCGGCTTAACAATGTGACAAAGAAAGACAGCTATCCTTTGCCCAGAATTGATGACACCTTAGATACTCTATCCGGATCTAAATGGTTTTCGACCTTGGACTTGAAAAGCGGATACTGGCAGGTAGACTTGGAGCCAAACGATAAAGAAAAGACTGCCTTTACAATTGGAACGGGATTATGGCAGTTCAAGGTCATGCCATTTGGATTATGCAATGCTCCTGCTACTTTTGAACGATTGATGGAGTCGGTACTGCGTGGACTGTCCTGGAAGACATGTCTGGTGTACCTGGACGACGTGATAGTGTTAGGCCGGTCTTTTGAAGAACATCTTAAGAACCTAGAGGAGATAATTCCAAAGATTACGCGGGGCAAACCTTACATTAAGCCCCAAAAGTGCCACCTATTTGGAAAAGAGGTGAAATACCTAGGACATGTCGTCTCAGAGACCGGAATAAGAGCTGACCCTGACAAAATAAAAACGGTACAAGAGTGGCCTACACCAGCAGATATACACCAACTACGCAGTTTTCTAGGATTGTGCACATATTACCGACGTTTTATACTTGGGTTTGCGAACATTGCCAAATCGTTAACAAAATTAACCGAAGATGGACAAGAATATGATTGGAATGACGACTGCCACAGAGCATTTGAACAACTGAAACGGCTACTAGTTACAGCACCAATTTTGAGTTATCCGCGGATGGAGGGAAAATTTGTGTTGGATACCGATGCCAGTAACACAGCTATAGGAGGCGTTCTTTCTCAAGTGCAGGACGGACAAGAAAAAGTTATTGGGTATTTCAGCAAGGTCTTGTCGCGACCAGAAAGGAACTATTGTGTGACAAGAAGGGAGCTGTTGGCCGTCGTCAAATCCGTAGAGCACTTTTATAAGTACTTATACGGCCGTAAATTCCTGTTGAGAACAGACCATGCTGCACTGAAATGGTTACTGCAGTTTCGAAATCCTGAAGGGCAAGTGGCAAGGTGGATAGAGCGGCTGCAGGAATATGACTTTGATACGGAACATCGTGTAGGAACTAGCCATCGGAATGCAGACGCTCTATCAAGGAGACCTTGTCCGATGGACTGCAATCATTGCTCCAAGATGGAAGAGAAAATAAGTGTCATCCATAGAATGACGGTAACCGATGATACTTGGCAACTCGAAAGAATACGAGAAGACCAGGAGAATGACGCCGAATTGGGACGTATTATTGAGTGGAAAATAGAGGACAACGACCAGCTTGGGAAGAAATTAGTATTTCAAGTAGGAGCCTGAAGGCATACTGGGCACAGTGGGACTCCTTGATGATGGAAAATAGAATCTTGAAACGACGCCTGGAATTTGAAGATGGCACTGAGAGACTTCAAGTGATAGTGCCGAGAAGCAGAGTGCCGGAAGTGTTGCAGCACTTGCACGATGGTATTTCCGGAGGGCACTTTGGCGTGAAAAGAACTCTCGAAAGAGTGAGAGAAAGATTCTATTGGGTGAACTGCAAAGAAGATGTGAAGGAGTGGTGCCGGAAATGTGAATTGTGTGCCTCTGCAAATGGCCCGGTCTCAAAACGGAAAGCCCCAATGAGACAGTATAACGTGGGAATCCTTTTGAAAGGGTAGCCATTGATATAGCTGGTCCGTTTCCTGAATCAGAGAAAGGGAATAAATACATCTTGGTTGCAATGGATTATTTTACCAAATGGCCGGAGGCATATGCTATACCTAACCAAGAAGCCGAGACCGTTGCAGATGTACTAGTGAGGGAGTTGTTTTGTCGCTTTGGAGTTCCGTTGGAATTACACTCCGATCAAGGTCGGAACTTCGAATCAGCGTTGTTTCAAAACGTCTGCAAGCATCTTGGAATCAGGAAAACTAGAACCACGCCACTTCATCCTCAATCGGATGGAATGGTTGAAAGAATGAACAGAACGTTAGGAAAGTACCTGGCCAAAGTTGTCTCTGAACATCAACGGGACTGGGACCAATATCTACATTTGTTCCTACTGGCGTACCGATCTTCGGTACATGACAGCACAGGATACTCGCCCGCTTGCGTAATGCTAGGACGTGAATTGCGGCTACCATGTGATCTTCAGTTTGGATTTAAACCTGGAGAAGAGATCGCAGGTGAAGATTACGTTAGTAAGCTTCGTGAAAGATCAAATAGTATTCACGAAAACGTCCGAAAGAATATACAGGCAGCAAGCGATCGAATGAAATCACAATATGACACGAGAGCACGAGAAGGTGGTTATCAACCTGGAGATTTAGTGTGGCTGTACAATCCACAAAGAAAACGTGGATTGTCGCCAAAACTACAAAGACAATGGGAAGGGCCGTACGAAGTGTTAAAAAGGATTAATGATGTAGTGTACCGGATCAGAAGATCCCCTCGTGGTAAACCAAAAGTGGTACACTTTGACCGTTTAACATCCTACGCTGGCAACAACCAGGAAGACTCGAATAATGGTGTTCGGCAAGTTATTAATCATGAGCCAAATGTAGATTTTGAGAGTTTTATGGCGGCGTATGGTGGTTCCGCTAAAGCGAGATTTGGCGTTGTTGTTGAAAAGCAGCAAGATCTGTTTAGAGCACCAGAAGAGTATTCCTTGCACATTGCGTAGCTCAAGATTTGGCAATGTCAAGGGAATAGCTGTTGTTTTAAGAAAAGTTTGGATGTGTGGATGAATTAGTACAACAGCAGCCAACTGTAGGAAAAGCTTTGGTTCTTCAAGATAAAAATCGTTATGTTTACTATCTGGTCACCAAAAATTCTTCATGGCAAAGACCTAGTTATGGACATCTATGGGAGACTTTGCTAAATCTTAAGGCGCAGATGATGGAAAATGGAGTAACGAGACTAGCGATGCCCAAGTTGGGCTGTGGACTGGATCACTTAGATTGGAGGATAGTCCGAAATATGCTAGAAGTAGTTTTCCAAGAAACCAACGTCCAGGTTCTTGTTTGTTGTTATCAACCGGTTGCCTACCAAGACCATGAAAAGAGTGTTGACTGTTACTTCCAACGACGCGGTGGATGCACCAGAGGAGATAGCTGCCGATACCGTCACCAGTCATCGAATTGGCGTCAAGATGGATTTACAGTTACGAGACGTAACGGTTTTAAAGAGGGGGCAGTGTTGCGATCCACTATTAGGCAACCCGTCAAACATACAAACGCCCGGGGCACAGCGTATTCTTCTGCATTCGAGAATCCTTCTACAAAGTTCTAGATAATGAGTCATATCTTAATGCAGGGTATATATAAGGCCGCTTATGAATGTAAGAGTTAGTCTATTCTTGAATGTCTAATATAAATTATATCGTTGTAAAGTAAACGTAGTTGAGTTTTTAGAATATATACATAAATGATATGCTGTGTCTAATGTGCATGCAGCTTGCAGTATACATAAATAAATAGAAGTGTATAAACAAATAGTTGTGTTAGTGTGGTTATTGGACCTAGGGTAAAGAAGTTAGTTTAAGAAGATATTAGTGCTTGTAAATTCATTAGTGTAATAGTGCTTCATTGTTAAGTGGACTGAAAACATCTATAAATAAGGCATATACTGTTAATTAGACTTGTGAACAGTGAGTAATAAAGACCATTATTATTACTTGTTTTAAATTAAAGAAACGCGGTAGTAGTAGCCCGTTACAATATGTTTGCCCAGTAGTTCGTTAGTTCTTGTTTCGAGATATGTTTGAGAAGCTAATATATTGAAAATACATTGCTAAGTGTAAGCAATCGTAATTGTATTGTGCATAACTTATTATAGTATTGATGTCAATCCAGTCGTAAAATTAGATAGAGAGGTAGATTTTTGGGAAACTTCTTGCATGTCAGTGTTACTTTTGTATAGTTATTATTAAGCGTTTCGTGCATATTTTGTTTATGTAATTTGAAGATGTATAGTTATCGTGTTTTATTAAATAATTTGTTGTTTAAAATCGTTTTAAAATTTTATATTCGACCCTATATTTATTTTTACAAATAACAGTAATTAAAACCTGAAACAGTGTAGGAGACAGACTGAAGGTTATTAAAATTATTGATATTATAGGAAGTACTTGCAGATATTGGTTGTCATTGGCAGTTACATCATGCATATTGTAACACTCGCACTCTAACATCTGCTTATTTTGTTTAATTATTTATTTTTAATTTCTGAAATGCAGTTAAAAACACAATGGTAGTTGCAATACAAGACCTATTGTTACTTTTTATAATCGGGTGTGTCTCTGGGTATAACACTTCCGTTGAGTGTACTCTAAAAGAAACCTATACTCTTGAAAGAAATTGTATATTTCGTCTTGACAAATGTTTACATCAAGTCGACTGTACTTAATGTCAACAATAACCAACCAACAACAAGCTTATACCTTCATCCCTGGCTACTATTAAGTTACAGAAAAACGTATACGCCTCCTTCGTGAAAGGTTTATAATGCCTGCTTTGCGATACAAATTACCTCCTTGCACGTATGTTAATAAACAAATGAATCAGTAAGGTACAAGTCTGAACATCCAAAGGTTTAAATATAAACTGAAGAACACATGGTAGCCGCAATTCACGTCCTAACATCGCGCAAGCGGGAGAGTATCCTGTGCTGTCATACACCGAAGATCGGTACGCCAGTAGGAACAAATGTAAATATTGGTCCCAGTCTCGTTGATGTTCAGAGACAACTTTGGCTAGGTAGTTTCCTAACGTCCTGTTCATTCTTTCAACCATTCCATCCGATTGAGGATAAAGTGGCGTGGTTCTAGTCTTCCTGATTCCAAGATACTTGCAGACGTTTTGAAACAACGCTGATTCGAAGTTCCGACCTTGATCGGAGTGTAATTCCAAAGGAACTCCAAAAGCGACAAAACAACTCCCTCACTAGTACATCTGCAACCGTCTCGGCTTCTTGGTTAGGTATAGCATATGCTTTCGGCCATTTGGTAAAATAATCCATTGCAACCAAGATGTATTTATTTCCTTTTTCTGATTCAGGAAACGGACCAGCTATATCAATGGCCACTCTCTCAAAAGAATTCTCCACGTTATACTGTCTTATTGGGGCTTTCCGTTTTGTAACCGGGTCATTTCCAGAGGCACACAACTCATATTTCCGGCGCCACTCTTCACATCTTTTTTGCAGTTCACCCAATAGAATCCTTCTCTCGCTCTTTTGAAAGTTCTTTTCATGCCAAAGTGCCCTCCGGAAACACCATCGTGCAAGTGCTGCAACACTTCCGGCACTCCGCTTCTCGGCACTATCACTTGAAGTCGTCTCTTAGTACGATTTTCACTTTCCAGGCGTCGTTTCAAAATCCTATTTTCAATCACCAAAGAGTCCCACTGTACCCAGTATGCTTTCAGGCTCCTACTCGAAATACTAATTTCTTCCCAAACTGGTCGTTGTCTTCTACTTTTCCTCTCAATAATACGTCCCAATTCGGCGTCATTCTCCAGGTCTACTCGTATTCTTTCGGGTTGCCAAGTATCATCGGTTACCGTCATTCTATGAATGACACTTATTTTCTTTTCCATCTTGGAGCAATGATTGCAGTCTACCGGACATGGTCTTCTTGACAAAGCGTCTGAATTCCGATGACTAGTCCCTACACGATGTTTTGTGTCAAAGTCATATTCCTGCTGCTCAACCGGTTTTGGCGTCGCCGTGGATCAATGTAGTAAGCGTAATCTAATCCCGACACGTCCGACTGCTTGAAAAATGGCAAGTGAGCATTTTTCACAAAAATTACGCCCTCGTTCGGATGAGAGGTTAAATGGAGGTCCCGTGTGTGAGTGTTGTCACGCACGTTAAAGATCCCTACCTTGCTTGGAACAGCAGGTGTCGGCAAAATTCAAAATTTTCCAGGTAAAATAGGTCGCTTCCTGGCCAATGTAGTATCTTCGGGTGGAGCATTGGAAAATCACATGTAAGGTCGTTGTCTTTCAAGCCTTTCCGCTTTTTGCTTTTCAAACACACGGTTAATTATTTCTTCTATGCTGTTCTGCAATTGACCAAGTTCTTCTAAGGCAGACCGAACTTTGAGACTCTTCCTGTGTGATGTCTGCTTAGCTGCTTCAAATTCAAGCGCATGAGCCAGTGCGTCATCTAACATTTTTGGTCGGGTTAATCTTAGCGCTTGCTGTATATCGCCGTCTTTAACGTCATCCCTAAATGTTTGAACAGCCAGTTGTTCGAGGAAGCTATCTGGTGCCGTTGGGTATGCCAATCTAACTAATCTGGCGATGTCAGTTTCGAATTCTTGTAGGCTTTCATTTGTCTTCTGCGAGCGGTTCTTAACTTGTGCATGGTAAACCTGTTGAAGGTGAGCGTCCCTATATCTCATCTCAAGCTTCGATGTTAAGAGGCCGTAATCATACTGCTGGTGATCGGGAATTGTTTGCAAGATGTTAAAAGTGTCCCACCGTAGGGCCACTATTAAGGAGATAGCTTTCTCTTTGTTGCACCAACCGTTAGCTATTGCAGCTGCCTCAAATTGTTTCAAATATGTGGGCCAAGGTGTTTTACCATCGAATGTGGGTGGTTTCATTTTAAATTTTGACGGTATCGACTCGCTTCCTTCCATGCTTCCTATTTATGGGAAGTTCTGATTTACAACTTGGTTTGCTAATTCAACTGGCCGCGTTGTTAGTGAAATCATTTGTTCTTGCAGCCTCGTCACATCTTCTTCCATTTTTACCAATTTACTGTCCAACTTTTGCTCAACTGTTTTTACCTGTTCAGTGAAATTTTTTCAATGCAATGGAGCTTTCCATTAATCTTTGTTCTAACGTGGCTGTATTTTCACTTAACTTTTTATTTTCTCAGCATTTTCACTTAACTTTTCTTTAAGGGTTGATTCCAGTTTAACTGATCTCACCACTTTTTCAGTAAGTGTCACTTCTAGTTTAGCAGACCTCTCTTCCATACCGGATTTTAAATCCTTTAGGAAATTCATTTAAGTTTTGCGTCCATTTTACTTTGGTTTCTTATAACTGGAATATACAATCTACTCAAATGTCTTTAGACTTAATTGATCACTAACTACCCCACAGAGCCTGACACCAGTGTAGCGGGCTACTATTAATGCGTTTCACGTTGGTTACCTAACTGAGCTGGCTTGAAATGATCCCACACCCTAAATTTAAACGTGATAACCGCCTCTCCATCCAAAGTTGAGATGTTCAAATGCGCCGCTAATAGGGGATCTCCAATGGGGCGGTCGGTGCTGCGCGGTGGAAGACGCGGGGTTTGGCTTGGATTTTGGACCTACATTGCTTAGGCGAGTTTTTGTGACGCAAATGTTGAAACCTAGGAGAAATACATAATTGAACGCAACCCTGGTCGATGATTTATTTAAAAACCGCAAAAGACAAACAGGTTTTAATGTTACGCATTACGAATCAGAATGCAAAGATGCAAGTACGCATAATCACCATAGATAGCTTTGGGAAAATAGACCAATTGTAATTGTGAATTTTTTGTAACAACGCGTACTTGAATGATTTTTAGAATAGAAATGGTTAAACTACAGTATGTTTGTCTATGTTTATGTTTTCATTATAATTGCCGTGTATTCAGGGAAGTTTTTATACTTTTCATTTGAAATGATTAAATGTAACGTTACAAAGAAACAAATGTAACTACCGTTAAAGTATAACCAGATTAGATAAAAGTAACTTTGTTAAAATATCCTTGCTAAGCAATGCCATATACAGCGTTTAAATTTAAAATTAAATAATCAAGGATTACGCAAACGTCCATAATATGATGCCTTGCACACTTTTAGCTGCAAATGATCATTTTCACGTTCTGTTGCTTTCCACTATATCGATACAAACCATATACTACTAACATTTAAAATCCCACAAATACATATTTATAAATTATAAACAAAAGAAAAGTTCGTATTTTAATTATGGTTTAATTTCTAATTTATCATAAAAATTTAAGGAAGTCCAGAAACACCAGCTTTTCATTGTTCTACTTCTAACAACGGCTCTAACACAAAACAAACCTTATTCTTTCAGCTATCCCGCAGGCACAAAAGCTTTTTATTGCCAGTATCCATGAGTTTACAACTTCCCATACACGGCTAACATTCCTTGCCAAACTTGTGATCGAAGTTACACAAAAACTTGCGCACCGTTTAATTTCTCTCTTCACATAAATCTACGCTATATCTTGAAGTTGTGTTTCGTTTACTAATTTTTAACTCGTCTTTATTCCCACCCACGCGTTTGTCAAAATCCACGAATTATGAGAAAATTCTTTCTGCCTTTGATCGCAGTAGAGGTTCCAACAAAAGTAACGTGGACCGCCACTTTCCTGCCACCTATGAAATGCTCGTACTATTACTTTTCGACCCTTCTAAATAATTTTCTGAACTTAACTTCTTGAAGTTGTGGTGCTTAGTTGTTGGCGGCTCTGTGGTGTAGTTGGTATGCGTGTGACTACTATGCCCAAGGTTCCGGGTTCAATTCCCTACACGGTCCACTTGAAAAATGTTAGGCGAGCATTTTTCACAAAAATATGCCCTCGTTCGGATGAGAGGTAAAATGGAGGTCCCGTGTATGTGTTGCCACGCACGTTAAAGATCCCTACTTTGCTTACAACAGGAAGGGTTCGGCAATATTCAAAATTTTCAGGTAAGAAAACTCGCTTTCTGACCAATGTAGTATCTTCGGGTGGAACATGAGGAAAAAATTAAATGTAGGGTGCTTAGTTGTTATATCTCATTTTCCCTTCTACAAATTTCGTTCATACAATTAGCACATTTTATCTATGCTGAATAGAATGCAATTGTAACGTTAACTATGTAAAAGTTACGTACTTTTATGTAATTTGTATTATTGTAGTAAGATGATATAACTTTAACGTCCTTGATGGTCGAAACGGACGACAACTGTCATATTGTAAATTATCTTTTTATGGGAAGCACATACGTAGCATCTTATAACATTTAGATATGTTTTTCTTTAGGGTTTAGAAATAAGTCATCGTCCTGGATAATTACGTTTACAATGTATTTAAAGAAAATACTGTTACACTTTATTATCTAATTTACCTTTATAGAAACAAAAATTTGAAGTATCATGTTCAAGTTATATTATTCTCGTGAAATCTACTGTACAGGGCGCGTCCGTATTTAGTCTATCCATCCATATTTAATATTTATATCTTCTTATCTGATTTATATTTAAAGTAACGCGAACGCTTTATATAGCCAAATTATCCCTGGCGTTTCAATAAAGTGCCATGTACACAGATTTTTACTACAAAAGGGTATACTCCTAGGTGTTACCTACGGATTTTTAATTGCATTAGGTATAATATATATAATGCATATAATACATATGTTGGTTTATATATAAATAGTCAAATTATTTAGCGAACCACAACAAAGCGCAGTGCTCAAAGTTTTATACTACAAAGTAACACCTATGCGCACACCCTTTTGTAGTATAAATCTGTGTACATTTCACTTTGTTGTGGCTCAAGAGATGGTTTGGCTATTTGGTAATAAAACTAAATTGCTATGTCACAACAATTTTGTACTCATTATTTTTTTACTCTTACGTGCAAACTGATTTTGGGCGTTGTGGACCTATACAAAAGTTGTGCGAAGTGTTTGGGGTGTGTTACGTGCTAAACTAACGTTAGGTACCGAATTAATTTTACTCTACCGGGAAAGAAGTGACGTAATAGTTAATTAGTCCACCGGATAGCTTTTAGTGGTGCGGGATGGGTTCTACGAACGCAAACAGCTTTTAAGGGTATACAATTTTAACACATTTACTAAATACCCTTACATCTATCTTGAAAGGTTGTTGAACTCCTTGTTTATATAAAGTCCAGCGTTAACTTACCTGAAAAGGGTCACCTCTAATTAAAGCCTACCAGGAAGATGGGCGTTCCAAGCGGCGGTTGGCGGTTTTCAATGCTACTTGAGGGGGATGGAGCTCCAATTTTACCATTCTTACGCAAACAAACGCAAATAAAAAAATTTACGTCTTGTACGCCTAACCTGTATTAACATACATGATACATGATTATCACAGTAAATAACATTAGAAAAGGAATACTAAGATCTACTCATATTTTGGTCAAATATGTATGTAGCTAAAACACAATTTAAATTTATCAATGATAAACGTTTAACCAATTTAATTTATACTTACTATTTTGCCGTTACAACAATAAGCTTTTATGTATAAAAACTTGATGCAATATGCTTTAAATTTATAGAAGCGTGCGACAACAGTAATAGTTTTTGTTCAGAAAAAAGCTCCACGCAAATATAAATGTTAACAATCAGTTACAATGGTTAGAAACAATAAACAGCATGTGATTATTACATTCACTTACAGGTTTTCGTTGTGTTGCATTCCTCAAAGCGCCATCTACATCAATGGGTAAGACTTCTTGTAGGTAACATTCCAACCAGTTATGGTTGATCAAAAGCTTCCAAAACACTAATAATTTTTTCACGAGATCAGTATGTAATATTCACGTTTACTTGCGTCCTAGGCTTTGTTTAATCCTGGACAGCCTCGATTTATGATTAACGTCCTGCACTTAACGCACCCGTCTTTCAAAGTCTTGCACCGCAATCGAGTTTTGAGAGCTTGCTGGTTTGTGTCTAATAATCTGATCCGGACTGATCCCCTCCTTCCATTATCTGGCGGTTTTATAAATTACAACGTCTCAGTTTTATTACCCAATGTTTTCGTTCTCACGGATTGTGCGCCTAAATTATTCTAAAATCGAGGGCAAAATCATTCTTTTTGCGTGAACGATAATTTGTTCCCACACTTTTCAATTATTACCAAAAGCTACGTCATTTGTCGTTGCCAACTGATTTATTTTTATGGCAGGTTTTATGGTGATTGTGGTTTTATGGAGTGTCAGTTTAGTTCCATGATGCAGTAGGTAGTTGTTGAACTCGTGTGAATATGTACAAATGAACCTTTTCTACCCCGTGATTTACCGGGATTTATCTTGTAATGTTTCTAAATTTAGTATAATGAGTGTAAAGTTCCGATCGTTAATAACGTCTGTATTTAATATATTGGGTGTTTTTCTGTTTATTTCTGGACCCTAATTTAATAATACATGAAAATAGCTACGTTATTAAATGTAGCAACCAAAGCTTCTATCAATTTTTTAAGATGCTTCTTGCTAAAAGCTCATTTACGACTAAATTTCCTAGTGTTTGCTTAAAGTAACGCACTCGCCTTACAGATGGGCGTTGTGTCTCTAGTTAATAAGTTGAGAAAATGGTCCTGTTTAGAGTTGTAAACTTAGTAAAAAGTTAGTCGAAGTGGTCGTGTTCAGCGTTAAGCTACATATAAAAAGTTGGAAGAACTGGGTTCTCAGGTGTGATATCGGAGGATGTTGTCGTCGGTAGGCAAAGTGTCCCGCTACGTTTTGTTGTTTGCGGGTTGCAGAAAATCTTGTGCGTCCGAAAGGCATCGCATGCACTACTCCCTGACAAGTATGTAATACATCTTACACAATTTACTTACCCGTTAAGATTTACCAATATAAACGAAGTTCAGAAATTGTACCTCAAAACAACTAAAGGACGTTTGAAGTAGATATTTATTCAGCATAGACCTAATTAATCATAACATAATTATGTAAACGGCATTTTTATTTTATAATCAGTCGTTGTTCGCACATACGATTTGCCTGATGGCATTGGAACTCTATCCACACTACCTGGGAAAAGCGTAGCGATCTTTTCTTCTGGTACATTTGGAAGAATCATTACTTTTTCACCAGGCTACATTAAAAATAAAAACATACGTTCTCCAATGTGGAAATACTTACCATCCAATTTGCAGGGGTTGCAACTTGTGGAATTCGATCGACCAATTGCAGTGAGTCAATTACTCGCAAAACTTCTCTAAAATTCACTTTCTAAATTAAACTATCTTCACAAACAAATACTTACTCAACGTTACGTCCAGTTGATGCAGGGTAGTGCATAGACAAACGCAGTATATGATTAGGATCAATTACATACAACGCCCTAACCGTAAGGGCGCGACTTTCATCATTTTTGTACTTCCTGTCGATCATATCTAGAAGTACTGCAAGTTCCCGATCAGGATCCGCTACGATTGGGTAGGGAAACTGCCCACAGATATCAGTACAGTACGATTTGATATCATTCACCCAATCCAGGTGGCTCTGAAGAGGATCACAAGAATGTGCCAAAAGTTTAACGTTCCGTTTTTGAAACAAAGGTGCATGTACAGCTATTCTTCCGAGCTCGGTGGTACAAACTGGAGTAAAATCAGATGGATGAGAAAATATTACAGCCCATCTGGAACTGATCACTGTCATTTAAAGGAATAATTGGAAACTACTTACGATTTTCCTTGCCAGTTGTAAAAGTCAATTGGACCCTGGGTTGATTCGGTTTTGAAATTTGGAACAGTTTCACCTATGTGAAGCGGCATATTTAAATACAGCGTTTGCAAAATATAGACTTGAAACGAATACTGTAAATTGCTCGCGTGTCATGTAATTTATAAGTTTTGTATTGAAGGTTATCAAGTTGTATCAATAGCTTGTCGGTATAGCGTGCTTTTACGTTCCAGTTGGTTTATCGCTTTACAAGAAAATAATACAAATAATTTATTTAAACTAGTATCGCTTGATCTATTGTCATTTTTCCGTTAAAGGATATTCTAAAGAGATGTATAAATGCAAGACAATGACCCTTCATCTGTTTTATTCATCTGTTTTATAAATATCCCATCAATATCAGATCATTTTATGGGCAATTCTCTGCAAATGGAACTATTAACAGCCCGGTCCTTTTTTAAAAGTCTGTTTAAATCGTTGCAGTCATATACATATATTCACAGAGAATTCGTATATATTATACATAAGCAAACTAATATTTGATATTACGTACACACTGATACTCAGGTAAAAACTACACTATTTTCCGATTTATGTATCACTCCCTCATTATGTTCCAATCTCGCAATTGCAGTATAATCAATCAATTGCCGGGTGATAGTGTGTTTAATATACTTTTCTGAACCAAATTTATTAAAGAGAACACGTCTAAGAGTGTGTGAACTCAGTTACACATACTTTGTCTTAAAAGATAGAGTAAATAAAAAATTTTTAATATTGTCCTAGGAGAAACAAATCACATGCATAGTGTTTTTTTAAGATTTCGCTCCCACCCAGCAAATATTAAAAAGAAGGTAATTATATCCAGTTGAAGTCTTTCATTAATTAGTGTGAATGTAGATGTAGTAGTAGCTGTACAATTATAACACCTAGAGGAAGTCGGGGAAGTGGCTAACCAGAAGGCGTTCTGAACCGCCTTCAAAGAATTTTCCGGAAGGGTCGCGAGATTGGACGGAGATAACCGCGCGTAAATTGGAAGGTAAAGGGAGGTCGGAGGAAGGATTGGAAAACTTTAACTTTGACTTTGTGTGAGAAATGATATGAGCATGATAACCATAACCTGTAAAAAAAAGATTTAAAAAAAATAATATAAAAATAATAATCAAAGGTCTAATATGTACGGCAAACCACCCACACCACTAAAGCAATTGCACCCCGCTCTTTTTTCGTGCCTTTTCTTATTAATTTAATGATTTTTATATAATGTGCAAATATTTATTTTACGTTACGTACTTTAGCAACGTTTGGTTGGTTAATAAATCAAAAATGTTTTAAATATGCCTCGACTATATGAACTCTTTCTTCCCAGGGTATCCACCTACTTACCGTGGGTTCAGTGGTAAGTAGATGTGCAATGCCCAACCAAACTGCACTATCTTTTGTTTTAGTACCTTTTTATAATTTACTTTTGTATATGCCAAATTTTATATGATCCACGTAGCCTTGTGCCAAATTAATTACTACCACAAAATTTCTGACTTTGACGTTATATCACACAGTACTCACCTGTTCTATACGTCGTTAACGGCCTCTATGAATGCTGGCTCAAAATCCTACTCGCCGTATACGTCCTCACAAGGTTGCACTATCACTTTGAAAACTGCCGTCTATCCTCCAGGTATCTTTGACTCAATTTTGCTGCGCCCAAATCTAACATAAATATGACCCGAATTTAGAATTTAGAATACCCTTTTGTATTTACTTCCCCTGCGCTAATTCTTCCGATTCCACTTGCTACTCTTACGCTGTCTTCTAATTTCGCTTCTTTCGTTCTAAATCAATACTTCCGCCTTTAATCCGCTTGTTCCAAATCAATCCTTACTTCTCTTTAATCCGCTCGTTCCAAATCAATCCTTGTTCCTATTTACCACTCAATGCCCCGCTACACATAAAACCATATCCAATTCAATCCCAATATATTCTTCACTCTTATAATTCCTATTCGATGCCTTCTGCCTATATAAATCTCGTTTCAATTCAATCTTTTTTTCCGCCGGTTCGCTGTCGCACTAATTCCAATCTTAACTTTTACTCGTCGCCGCTATTAATTATTTATTCACTGTTGCTTATCCTTACTCTTCCTTTATAAATTAAACTCGTACACTTCAAACTCATTTATTTAATCTTCAAAAAATATTCAAAACAACTTAGCGCAGTTTATAAACACGTCTTATTACAAAATTATTTCGAAATCGACTTCCTTGTTTACTTATCCTAGGTGATAATTACAATATTAATCTGCCTACTCTTTATTACATTGTATATAAAAAACCATCCAATAACGTCGTATCACCAAGTTCGTGTCACTAATACCTAAAACTTTGTCTTTTGCACTTTCCTATTTTTATACATAATGTTCAATCATTGGTCCTAAATATCGTACAACCCTTCAATCATATTTGACACTGCTATTACTTGTAATTTTGATGTTACATGTTTGTCCAAAGGTTGATTCTAGTAAAAATAAATGCCGAAATGTTACACATATGAACCTGGATCTGCGTGGTTAATAGTGGACATCCATAGACGCATCCGGTTTTCGGTTGGCAAATGTACGTTCAATGGCCTATTAAACTACAACTCAGTATAAAACCATGAATACTGTGTGTTTTATCACGTCATCAAGTCATTGTTTTTACGTCTTGGCACTTACATTTTTAACTAACATTTCAAATACTTTAACGTATGTAAAGTACGGCAAACATACATTTTTAAATTACGGGATCTGATATATGGCTTACTTTATTTGGCATACACTACCTTCAACACAAAACAACCCTTAGAACCCTTGTAGCTCCTACTGACACTACAATATATATATATATATATATATATATATAAATTGCTATGTTCCCTAAATTATTCGCGCCCCATCGTTTGTTCGACATATAAATATTGCTATGAATAAACAGGAATTAAAATTATCGTTCTCCGACGTTGGGCTGTCTTATTAATATTGCTATGAACTCCCTCAAGGAACTTGACTGGATTTTATCTTGAACCAACCTTGTCGACCAATAACAAAACTTGATATGTTACCGCCTTACTCGTTATCAATTTCGTATTCAACTTATAGCTCCTCCTTGATTGTTTAAATTATCAAATCACTCCCATTAACTTTATCTTATGACCTCGACTAGCATTTATTTGGAATTATAAAATTCAGTTAATTCGATTCTATATAATGAAACAAATATTATGTACAGTTTTTATGAATTATTAAAAATGCACTTTTCAATTAATTAATGTTGTGAATCTCATTTATTAAAAATCATATACTTTTTAATCAAACCCAAAGTCGCCAAAAAACCTATTATTTTTATAAAAAAAGAAATGTGGAACGTTCAAAACCTCTTATCATATCACGCACTTTATACGTATGCAAGTCCTCTGTTTTGTTGACTTTTTCACATTCATTTATATTAAGCAAATTCAATATTCAAATAAAAAAAACTAGAAAAAAATGTCATATGACTAAAAATCTGACCTGGTCTATTTTTTTCGCATTGACGCTTCCATAATCAGCTAGTATTTTCCATGCATTAAGCCATCCATTTGAATAAAATTTATTTTCCCCCAATTCAGGATTATTACATGCCCATTCGAAATATTGTCTATCCACACGCTTGAACCATTGCATTTACATTATTGCCATCACCCTCTGGACTACTATTATTAACTTATACTTATGCACCCTAATTTGTTGTCATCTTATTCAGACTTATTACTTATTATCAATTTCCCCAAACTTAGAATGCCAGCTATTCTCAGAATATCACTTATTTTTCCCAAATTTGAAATCGTAGTTTATTCTCCCCGAACTCAGAGCCCTATTATTATTGTGTTTTAGTTTAAAATAAAATTCCTCAAAATCTACTTACGTTTAATCGGCAATCATAATTTTCATCTTCGCACTTATTACAATTTTTCACTTTAAATTATTACGTATCACTTTATTTCATAGTGGCGCACCTCGGCCTTTGTTGAGTTGAAAACTGAGTTCGTTATCACTGTACCTGTTAATATATCATTGATCTCCTACTCCGTCAGTGGGTATGGTCTACAAGCTCGTCGCTCATTATAACCAATCAAATCTTTGCATTTAAAGTAGTTTCTAATGTAATTTTCTATGCTTTCCAATAATTGTGGCCTGCTCGCAGGTGCTTCGTTATCAAACATGCGGTGTTTTGATGAATCTAATTGCTTTTCCATGCTGCACATAAACAACTGATGCAATTCGACTTTTAATTTTCATATCTGCATGTTATTTACCCAATTTTTAATCTTCTTTCTTATTAAAAATCGTTAACTATTTGTACGCATTTACACTATGTTTCTCGAAGCTCGATTTCTTATCTCCGTATTAACCTAATTGTTTGGAACTCTTTTGAATGCGTGTTTAATTACACTTTATTATGTTTACTTACAAAATACGCGTGCTTCCACTGAAATATCATTATCTGCCTTACCTAAATTAACTAAAACTCTATCTACATGGTGTTAAATATTTACTATCTACTTAATGCATGTCTTCCTTATTCCTACGCTAACTATGCGTCTTCCTATGTCTATCTGCGTTGCTTAAAACTATTTATACTTTATATACAGGGTGTTGACTGCTTACTATTTACAAACTATCCCTATTTCTCAATTCTTTACTAAATAAATGCAGTTTTCTGCTGCCTATGGTAATTTCTCATTTCTAAAACGACCTTTACTATAAAGTACACCCTTAAACAACCCCTTACCACAGCAATATATATATATATATATATATATATATTACTCATATTTAGACCAGGGTAGAAAATTAAATAATCACATCAAATAATTTTAATCACCGTGTATAAGGAATTTCATTAAATAATACGCTTTATTAAAACCTTGAAGCATAAATAAACTCGGTCGTTTCAGTAAAAATAAGAAATTTAAATCATGTACAAGACGCTTTATATCAAAAGAAGCAGTATTAAAAAGCTCTGCGTGTAATGTAATTATTCCTAAACAAATGGAAATTACGTGCAAAATTTATCTTAATTAACTCTATTTCAAATAACCGGTATTGAACAAAACGTACAGATAATATCTATAGAAACTTGTAAAAACCCAAGATTATAATATCAGAAAATAAAGCTCTGAGAATTAATATTATTTTGAACACCTGCGTAGTTTAAATATCACATACGGCGTAAATTTTGTAGATAATTAATAGTTTCAAAGAATCTTCCAGAAACCGGGGCTTAATATTCACGAGAATGTGCGATACGGGGTTATTAAACCCAGATAACAGTCCACATGGACTAAAATATAATCGATAATAAAGAATATCAATTTGCACCAATACGAACAGGTTAGAAAAGGAAAGAGAAATGCGTCAAGCAAAGACACATATAGTAAAAGGCGGGATTTAAGCAACGTCACGAGGGTCACAATTGGTTGAAAATAGGATGCAAATATCAGAGGTAGAAACAACAATTTCTGTACAAAATTAATTAGTTTTTCTCGGACATGCTTGCGTGCCGTGTGTTGAAATTTCTGAGATTTAAATGGGACGAGTGAAAATTCGTAAAATCGACGCGCGAGCGACAGACTGGGAACATAGAATGAGGAATTCTTTAGAATTACCCGTTTTGAGGACAAAAGCGACGTGCCGGCTTTTTGCTATATATACCGAGATGAATATAAACAAGCCCTCTTAGACTTTTGACTATTCGATGCGTTAAAAGCTCTTACATCCGCGACTTGATTGAAGATGTTAAACAGTGCATTTTAGTTTGATAAAATAATGTAAAATTTTGCTCGTATATTTTAGTGATTCAAAATAGTTGGTTATTTACGTGCTAACATGAATGTACTTCAGTGCACTTAGATACAAGGTAATAAAATTTAGTTTCACTGTACCAATTAGCAAAATTTACAACGACAAATGTATACACAAAAGTAGGCAGTTTTGGCGTATATTGGTGAAAGAAGTATGAAGTTATTTGCTATTTTTCGGGGTGTTAATAATTAAATGGTTCAAATACGTGTCTGGATCCACGAAACAAGGGTCAGATATACATAGATGAGTTCCGGAAAAGTCCAGAAACAACTTTAAATAAATGGTGATGGAGAAAATTTTAAAAGCGTTGAGAATTAGAAGCCGTAAATATAATCCTGTTGGAATGGTGTGATTAACTAAAGGGACGATGTACTTTGAAGCTACGAGGACAGTAACCTTCAGGTAAATTATACTATTTTGTTTGACATTTTGTGTGTGTTGAATAACTTTATAATTGATTTACTTTAAATGGACATTAGTGAAATTGTACTAACCATAAAATGTTAATTTTAAGATGAAATTTGCTTGTTGAAGTAGAAAGGAGTATTTAGTTTTGATGTTCGGTAATATGATGAAAATTTGGGTATGTCTTTGAGCTCAATTAGACGAACCTGGTTAATTAACGTAAAGGGTGGTAGATGCTCCTTTATACTCAGACTCCGGTCTGCTTATATTGTTATATTAATTAGTAGGCATCCAACAAGGACTTTAATTTTGGATGCACATTAAAATAATAATCAAATTAATCTTGAAATTCTTTTTAAAACTGAAATTTATGCTGAGTTTAAATTTTGAAATTTTAATGTATTCTGAATATTGATGTAAATAGAGTTAACGTTGATGTTTTTGGTAGGAATGTGTTGTTTTTTTATGAATGAGGAGGTTTATAACATTAGGTGAGCAGCCGAGGCGAAAAGAGGATCACAGCCGTTTATGACGCCCAATCTGTGGGACTAGAATTTTTTTGTTGAAAGGACCCAGTTCCCGCATTCAGAGGGAGGATATCACAGCAATATATATATATATATATATATATATATTGCCGTGAAAGTTTTAGATATTAAGGTTTTCGACTTGAGCCATCATAGGATTGCCGTGAAACCTCAGAAAAATTCTTGGACGAAGCTGGGCCAACATATAATTTTCAAAAATGCAAAAATTTCAAAAAAAAATTCCTTACCATTTTATTTCTGCTTCTAAAACCCTCTGCAGCTAGCTCAGCTGTGTCTTTTCTCGGATACCTAAATTTACAACCATTCCTCCTTCACACTCGCACACCATTCAATAAAATCGCCAAATAATACAACAATCATACAACGTTTTATTTACAGCTCTTAACAGATAAATTATTCACATGTATAAGAAACAGTTTGATACACTCATTACAAAACTCAAAATATGGTATATTTTTAAAGTCCTTGATTTTTCTAATTATTTTCAAACAAATTCAATAAGATATGAGTAGATGGGCCCCACATGTCACCCTAAGTTGATTGTACACTGGAGTATGGTGAGCTCATAATAACCCAGTTTAGTTTATATATGCCTTTTACACCTTGCATAAATTAGAACAAAACTTATAGACCCGTTTACTCTTTACAATCCAATTTATATCCAGAATAAAATTAAGTTTTAAATACACCCTTTTTCAATATTTAACCTTAATAAATTGTCCAGTACATGTATCTTTTCCAATCAGTTTCTACAACCCTAAATAAACCCCAACAAGTTAATCACACAGCACCAAAATTTCACAAATGTTTATCAAACAACAGATGTTTCAAATAAATTACCTGGAGAATTCTTCAGGCTTCCATTCCTTTGAAGATGATTGCTAGCACCCCTCGGCTTCGTTACAATTCGCTGTGATACTCAGCGCATCCACAGACGATAACATCATTTGCGAGCCAAGCGCCTCGTCTTATAGTACAATTCCATTTATCAGCATACAATCTTGGTTATTTGTAATGCTTACCCCACATATATCATGCTTCCATTTATTGATTTTCGTGGTTTGTAGTGTAGTAGCCGGACCTCTATTAATTTAATATACACTACACGTACTTCGCGTTAATAAATAGATGCCCGTTACTACTGAGTTACACTTGTAACCACTATATTTAATGTATTATTAACACATACAATACTCACAAAAAAGCTCTACTATTATAGCAGTCAGCTGTAAGTACTTTATCGTAGTAAAGTAATATACAAGCGAAGAGAAGACAAGAGAACGTTAATAATTTTGATTGAGTACTTATATCGTTCCAAACCTCACCCGGGCCACACTTCAAGAGAAAAGCTTATTTTCAAATTTAAATTTTAAAAATTTTTAATACAACCATCTTGAAATTCCTGAAATTTACCCCGCTCTACGTGCCGTGTCCAAAAAGCGCTCTCAACCTTCGCGTGTGTCTACGTTTGGAAAACTAGTCTGTTTTTAACCAATGATAAAATTCTCTGTCATCACAAACCCCACCTGAACTATATTCATCTCAGTCTTATGCATGTCTGCTGTCGCGTTTAAAATCCCACTTGAGTTACAGAAAATCGATATTGATGACAGCTCATCTCCACTCCACGTGTATATGGAACGAGCATTTTCAACCCCAACGCCTCTCTACCTGTCTCTATCTGTTGTATATAACCGATTGTGCATTTTCCTCGCTCTTTAAGAAGTTTGTTAGCCTTGCTGTTTATACCAACTGACGGTTGAAAATATTTCTATGAAATCCTATCATAACACATGCTCGATTTTTTCGGATGTAACCTTTTAAAATGCAGGTGTTCGTTAATTATCTAACGTTTAGAACAACAATTCCTAGACTTTGTATTTCGTCGTATTTGTATAAATACCTTGATTTTGTTACGCAATCACGTTTTCTTATGCTTATATGTGTTGGATTAAAATAAATTAAAATTAATTATGAATTTCTATTTGTTTTAAAACTGTTTTTTCTTTATGTAATTTCTAACATACCATTATTAATTATAAAAATACGTCAATGCGTGTCTATTTTCCTTAAATGACTCAAATTAATTTTGCACATAAATAAATCCTTCTTTTCTATATACAGGGTTGTTGAAATTTTATTGTTTACCACTGATTTAACCCTTTGAATCCACAACAATATATATATATATATATATATATATATATATATATTTATATTCATTTATATTTATATTTTATATGTATTTGCATGTATTATATTATTTTGGGGCTTATATTGTTTTTTCTGACGTTCTGCCGCCTTTTGTGGAGGCAGCATTTTAATAAGAAGGGAGAATGTACAAGAGAACATTGTAATTATAATATAAATCAGTTAGCGCATGATAGGGAAAGCTAGGGACGGATTTAGGCTAAATTACTTAGACCAGGGAAGAAGAATTTGTAAATATATAGCGCAGGCAAAATAGCTGGATTTACTATTAAAATATTTGGCGAATGCTTAGAAATTTGAATCCATTTTTAATTAGTTAGCTAGCTTTGGATAGTTTTAAGTTGACCCTTTAGGTCGCACCGGTAAGCAGAGCTGGCGACTGCTACCTGGTATTACGGATCCCTCCTCTTTTACTTTCGCGTGTGTCTTGTTGATCGGACACACTCCAAAATCCACGCTAGGGATACCTTTATTCAAACCCTATTTTTAGTTTTTGTTTCAGGCTGTTAGATTTTTATTTAGGATGGATTAATTTTGAAGTTAGGTTTAATTTGAAGCACGTTGTGTTTTCGCGATTAAACCCGATGTAGTACCTTCGGGTGGAGCATTTGGGACGTGGCCGTAAGTATAGCGGCCCTTACTCAAATTATAATGTA
The DNA here is from genome assembly GCA_036346225.1 of Platerodrilus igneus. Lineage (NCBI taxonomy): Eukaryota > Metazoa > Arthropoda > Insecta > Coleoptera > Lycidae > Platerodrilus > Platerodrilus igneus. The sequence goes on from JARFIW010000791.1 coordinate 15,538,866, forward strand.
ACATTATAACCTTAAAATGTTAAGGTGTTTTCCAATGTTGCCTGAATTATGTTTTTTCCATCACTCCCTCGCCAGTCACTACCTCATAATCTTAAAAGATGAGGGAGTGATCTCTACTATGAGGTAGTGATTTTTAACTATATTAATGATTTTTTTATTATATCTTAGAAATGGTACTTAGCAAAGAAGAAGCTGGATTACGCAAGAAGGGGTATGATAGAAGGAGAAGAGAAGACCTGAAAAGTAACCCAGAAAAGTTGGCATAAATGAGAGAAAAGAAGAGTGGAAATACTTCAAAAAACGTGAGAAAGGAACAATTTGGGCCAAATTGGTTGCAAACATGAGTAATAGGAAACATTGGCAAGTTAAAAAGCAATGGCGGAAGAGAGCACACACTTACAGACAAAAAAAAGGGAGCAGCACAAACTTAATCAAATGCTTACGGATAATTCTAAACCACCTTCACCAGGTTAACTTGAACAGCCATATTATAACCCATTGGACAATGTAATAGTTGCACCTTTTAACTCAAATGCTCCTGTAACTTCACATATTTAGACTTCTAGGAAAAAAGTGGGGCGCAAACGAGTTAAAAAATCGCGTTCAAAAATGTACAGGCAAATAATTGATTTACAAAAAAATTTAGGGCATCTGAGAAATACAGAAAAAGATGTCAACGGCTGAAGCAAAAACAATACCAAAAAAATTGTGTTCTAAGTCCAAACTCGAAAGTTAATCAGCTATTAGGAAAGGAATCAATTTCCGAGCCTGTAAGAAGAAAACTGTTATTTGGAGAATTGTTGGAACGTCAGCTGAAAGAAAATTATCAGAAATTAACTGGTTATTTAAATAAAAGAATTTACAACAAATATATGCGGTATAACTTGTTGAATAAGTAACGGCTTATGAATATAGCAAATAGGTCAAAGATTTTAAGTCATTAAAGAATTGTAATAGGACAATTCATCCCAGTGTTACGTGCCGAAATCGGCACTAAACATTCTTATAAGTTTTAATGTAAGGATTTCGCGCCAATAAATTTAAAAAGACTTGTGCGCGTATTTCCGTGAATTTGGACGGCGCGTTGTGCGAGATTTGCGCCGACGCGGTGGGCCAAGAAGGAGGGTAAATTTCCGAAAGACGCGTTGAAATAACCTACGAAACGTGAACAAGAGTAGTTGGGGGTATCTTACCGTGTCTTTTTTCTGATATGTAGGTTTCTTGTGTTTCCAAATTATCGTACCTTTTAATTGTCTCTCCTACCTTATTTTTGTCTACATATAGAAAGAAGACAAGTGAATTTGGATGCAACCTGGCTCAAGAAATCCCACGCCCGAAGATTAGCGAAGTAACCGACGCCGGAAGACTAGCGGAGCCACGGGCGACCATCATGGAGTAATCCTGAAGAAAGCCGCCGCCATCATGGAGTAATCCTGAAGGAAGCCGCCGCCATAATGGAGTAATCCTGAAGGAAGCTTTACATGTTCACGCGAGTGCCCCCTTTGGGGGTTTTCTTTAAAATTTATTTTCTTTAAAATTTGTAGATTATGTTGCATTAATTTGCATATTGTGTGACGTCATCGATAATTCACGCGTCAATTTTTACATTATCTAATATCGCTTCCAAGTGACATAGTGGCTCGCGTACCTCGTTTACGGGGGTGTAATAGTGGCACCCGAAACGTGGCTAGGTTGTATAATCATTTGTTTTATACCTTATAATGTATTAATTAACTATAACTCTAGCTTTTTCATTAAAAAAAAATATATAATTAGGAACATTTTTAATATCTATTAACTCATAAAATTTAGGGTGGAAGCTCTGAAACTTACTGTAGAATTACCTGAAATGACATGATAGCTGTTATAATAGTTTAACAAAAACGGCCATATTGACTATTGATTTTCCTGGTATATTTTTTTTATATAATGTTTTGCTAATCCAATTAATTCTCTTGTAACTATAGAATAGTGTGTTTTCTAACTTGAATTCTCTTAAATAATTTGTTTGGAATGGAATTAAAAGTACTTTTCTTTCAGCAGTGTTTATTATATAATATAACCTCACTTACATACATGTTTGGATCATATAATTTTGAATGTAAGTATTTTTAATTATAAGTAAATAGCTTATTTTCTATCCACTATGAAAAAGAAGAAGAAAATTTTTTTCAAAATTGCTGTAAAATGTAGTTAAAATAATCCCTTTACTTTTGAAATTTTTTTAGTCTATCTTAACTTGATTTTGATATAAATTTTTAAAGCTACCGTTTAAATAACACATATATTGTATCTTTCTATAATTTTGAGTGTATTTTTATAACCTAAATAATCAATTGTAAATTACAATTACCTCCATAATAAAATTCCATCTCCAAATATAGATTTTGTAATTAACAGTGTTTTTAGTATGCTTTTTAAAGCGTTATATTAACCTAATGTTTTTATATCTGTTCCTTTAAACACTATCTTGCTTTGATACCGCTCTAAAAGTGTTTCCTTAGTAATTTAAATAGTTGTAATCTACAAATGCTTTTTTAAAAAATTTTGTTTTCAAATACAGTTAACGCAATTATCTAACTATATCTTTTACCGTCTAAAATGCTGTACTAAACTGGATCTCTTTATATCTGCTCCTTTAAACACTGCAGTAATGAAGTTGTCGTTAACGTTTTATATTTAAGCTCATTTACGATAGTTGTTGATAATTTCCGTGATATTGAAAGAATATTTTAATAATTTGGAATACTGTTTCTTTATACATGTATCGCAGAATATTTCTTTTGTGTAGTGAGTATGATTTTGTCTTGATAGCATATTTTTTAGATATATCAATATTTCAACGCAGCATTTTAAAATCTATTAAGCGAAATTTACTGTCGAATTTGGTCGCCCAGCTGTATGTAAGTCTAGACGAGACCCCATCAAAGGGCCGGTCGCTCAGCTTTACGTAACTCTAGACGAGAGTTTGGTTGGTAAGTTGTCGTTTTAGCAATTTGTAAATCATTTTTTAAGAATGATGTTGAAATTTTTCTTTATTAGTTTGGGTGGAACTCAAACGAGAGCTTCTCATCCTAGTAAATATATGTGTTATAAGATACCTTTCCGTTCTTCAACAATTTTATCAGTAAATCGAGTTTTGATTACTCTTATCTCTTCACATATCGATTTAAACCACATTAGATGGCATAAAATTATCTTTAAAATCGTTCAACCCTACATACATCTAAAAGTTTTTCACGTTTTATTTCCTTAACAATGTATCTAATGTTTTTAGTCCCCACGACCAAGTAGTTAACTTTAATTACTTATTCCCTTTCTTATACAGTATATACCTTTTACACGTTTAACTTATTCACCTTAAATTAGCTATCTTTTTCCTTTTGGTCGACTTTCCCTTGAATTTACCGTTAGTTATATATCGCTTTATTGTTTAGATTTCCCAGTATAACTCTGTCACTTCATTTAATCAATCCTCGAACTTTTCCTACAACAGATTATTTTATTTTTTAGTATTTATCTTACATCGTTTAATTGTGTGGTAATTGTCATAACTTTGGTTGCAATAACTCGTTGAATTTTTGTGATTGGTTTTAGCTGATGTTGAGGGGATGCTTTTTTCTTTGGGCTCACATAGGAGCCGCGGCCTATGCCATTGTAAGAAATAGTATATTCGCAGTTGCAAAAACTAGGACTTTCTATTCCATGCGTTTTTCCTCTGAATTATTACAGTCCCCCACATTATCCGATATCATAATTTGTTTCTTTTGCTACTAAATCTACATAACTTATAAACATTTTTTTTTATTGTATTTTATTGAACTTCGTGGTGAGGTGCTATTGCTTTCTATTGATATCTTATTAAATTCTCGGTTGTTTTCGCATATTGGGACAGTGTGTCTGTATTTAACTGCTTATAATTAGGCATCTTTGTGTGTTTAGAGCGTTACCGTTTTAAAAACTACCTTGAAACAGTTGGTTATTCGTGTGAATGTATCTGTAGTGATACTTTTAAGTTGTTGTGTCAACTTTTGTCTGATTTTTTTATCGCAGTGGATGCACTTGTTAGGAAAGTGATCGTACTAGTTCTCTTAAGAGTCTAGTAAATTTTTTAACTTATGATATACTTTAACTCGTCGGATTAATATCGCAGGAGGTCCTTCAGACCGACCTGTGTTTTAACAGGGACAATTCTCTACCTTCTCTCGGACGCTTGTCCAAAAGCTCTACTTTTTCGTATCCTGCTGTCTCCGTTTCTGCCTTATCTTTCTTTCGGTAGACTTGTTCTCGTCCCGGAACACCCGTCTACCACATAAGAGTGATTTTTCCCTCACTCCGGGCTACTGACTACATTGGCTGGTTGAGTAGTGCTTTGCTATCCACCTTCTCTGTCTTTTTAGCTCAATGCGAGCCCTTCCTCTATTTTTTTTTCTACCTGGAAGTGCCTCATGCATTCCAAATACCTACCTCCCTCTTTCTACCGTTCCTATTTCTCTGCCTGTTCATTTCCGTTAGTCACCGTGTGGTTGCGCGGGGGTTTTCACAGACACCTGGACCACGTCTTTGGGAATCTTTCGTGAGGTCATGCGGTGCCGCTGTCAGCGCACATGGTCGCTAACAGTGAATGTATGTATGAGTGTGTGTATGTGTGAGTGGATGATTATTTATATGTATCGTTATATATCGTGTGATTATCTCACCGATATCGATTAACGCCGGGTGCAGGAATGCACTCAAATGTTTTTGCCGATCCCTCGTGCCGTTTATTGCAAACGGGCCTGCTTCACACAGGTCGCTCTTTTTAGAAGGCGCGAGAAATTCCCATTTAACGGCTCCAAGGAGCCACTCTATCGTTATCTTATCTATTTAATATCGTTATCTTACCTATTATATTTAATAATAACTTTAGTTTAATATCGTTATCTTACCTAGTATCTCTAATAATAACTAAAGCTTAATATCGTTATCTTACCTATTACCTTTGATAATAACTTAAGCTCAATATCGTTATCTTATCTATTATCCTCGATAACAACTTGAGATCTTGTTTTATCTTTTTATCTTCCTAACGTTTGGTATTTATGACCAGACGTGGGAATTATTTTTCTTGAATATTAAGTGAAAAAGCTAACCTGATGGTAGAAATGTAATTTGTTAGGTTAGCAATGTAAGGATTTAGTACGGTGGTACTTTTGGTAAATTTGTTGATTCACAACCATGTCATGGACAAGTTTTGATGTGTATTGTTTATTAAACCAGAGTACCAGTAACTAAAAATTTGCTAGAGTGTAGGGTAACTCACTCTTATGAACATTTTTAAATTTGGGCACTTTTTTGCCAACGAAGAAACAGTCTAGATGCAACGCTCATGTGCGTCTACATTTAGGAAACTGTAATGTTAGCTTTAGTTTAGTATATAGGTTAGGCGACTTGTCGCATTTGTTTTAGTTTAAGTAGTGTTTCATGCTCCCCGACAAACTTGTGCTGTCGATTATAACTGTGCCACACCAAAGACTCGGGTGTGCACTTTTCCGTTTCCTGGTAATCCGGAAGACGTGTTATCGGTCGGAAAAAACCAGGTGGCGCCTCAAATAAACATTTTGTAGGATTTAAGTTAGGATTCATGTAGGTTAGTTAGGATTTATGTTGGCTAGTTAAGATTTAGATTTTAAGATGTTACTGTGCTAACAGTCATTTTCTTTTTTTAAGTTTTTTCTTTTATGGCTTTGTCGCAACTGTTACGTGCCGAAATCGGCACTAAACATTCTTATAAGTTTTAATGTAAGGATTTCGCGTCAATGAATTTAAAAAGACTTGTGCGCGTATTTACGTGACTTTGGACAGCGCGTTGCGCGAGATTTGCGCCGACGCGGTGGGCCAAGAAGGAGGGTGAATTTCCGAAAAACGCGTTGGAACTAGCCTCCGAAACGTGAACAAGAGTAGTTGGGGGGTATCTTACCGTGTCTTTTTTCTGATATGTAGGTTTCCTGTGTTTCCAAATTATCGTACCTTTTACCTGTCTCCTCTACCTTATTTTTGTCTACATATAGGAAGAAGACAAGTGAATTTGGATGCAACCTGGCTCAAGAAATCCCACGCCCGAAGATTAGCGAAGTAACCGACGCCGGAAGACTAGCGAAGCCACGGGCGACCATCATGGAGTAATCCTGAAGGAAACCGCCGCCATCATGGAGTAATCCTGAAGGAAGCCGCCGCCATCATGGAGTAATCCTCAAGAAAGCTCTACATGTTCACGTGAGTTCCCCCTTTGGGGGTTTTCTTTAAAATTTATTTCCTTTAAAATTTGTGGATTATGTTGCATTAATTTGCATATTGTGTGACGTCATCGATAATTCACGCGTCAATTTTTACATTATCTAATATCGCTACCAACTGTCATTAGTGGCGCGCGTACCTCGTTTACGGGGGTATAATACCAGATGTCATTATTTGTCCCTTCGTGTTAATCAAGAAATAAAAGATTTTTTTGAAAGGGATGACATATCGCGAATGACTGCTGGTAAAAAAAGAATATATAATTTTAAAAAAGTTTAAAAGCAAAAGCGATATTTGTTAGAAGCTCTAAAAGTATTGCATAAAAAATTTCTTTCCTCCTCAACTTACCATGTTAGTTACCAATCCTTTTTCCATTTAAAACCATTTTGGGTTTTACGGCTCAAAGTAGAGGATAGAGGTACATGTGGATTCATTAAACATTTAAATTTTGTGTAACGCCAAAATTATAGACACACGCTGTTCAAACGAACTTGTGAGTCTTTTTTGCTGTTCACCTTTAAAGCCCAATTGCCTTTACAGAAAACAGTTTAAGAATAAGTTGGTTTCCTACAACAAATGGACTTCAAGTTCAGTAAAATGTATCTCGCATGCAACGGAAAAACTAGTACGGAAAACAACAAAATCAAGCTTTTCAATCACATTGGTGAAACTGTACAATGAACTTATCAATAGTATAAATAACTTTCTGAAACATACAGATAATATATTTCATCAGTACCAAGCAATATCATCTTTAAAATCATCACTTAAAAATTTAAGAATTTTTCATGTAAGTTTGGGGAAGAAATATAGTCTTTTCATTTTGGCGGCTCTAGGAAACAAATAACTCTGCACATAGTGTAACTTCTCCTTTTAATTTAAATTAAAAGTAAATATTATAATGATATTTTGCCCGACCAAACCCACGGCACTGCAATGTGGATGCTTTATAGTCGCCGTCAATAAATATGATAAGGCATCGCCAGATTGGAGTGGCCCGCCATCTTTTTTATTCAACACAGGGGTTTTACCGCTTAATTAAATAACTAATCAAAATTCTATTTAACAAGTTTTGTAAATCACGATTTTTAAAGTAATTTGATATTAAGTCCGTGTGAGGGGGAGTTAAATTACGTTAGGTAATAGTAATAAGTATTTTGATGAATTTATTGTCAGCATGTTTAAGTAGGTCAAATTGAAACGCAGTTTGTAAATAAAGAAATAATGTTAGGACGTTAGGTAGAAAAGTGGACCTTAACACATCAGTAAGGGTGATTTCAAAAGGAAATTGGTAGGGTAAGAGTACCCCAGGGTCCTTTATAAACATTTTGAAGCTCCAAAAAGCATAACAAAGAACCGCAAGTTTATAAATACCAGCGTGTATTCAGTTTGAAGATGATTATCATTTTGAGTCTTAGAGAGAGTAGTTAGAAACTATTCGCTAATAGTTGCTTATTAGATTATTAGAGTTAAATAAGTTTTTATCTTGCGGAGATCCTCGAGAGAATACAAAAGGTTATTAAATTTTGTTGACCGCATAGTTAGATTTTAAAGCGATTTGTCATTCAAACCGTATAGTAACTCAGCAACCCAAGGTGTAACTAATTAAATAAATTGTGGGCGCGATTAACGGTCCAGGTAAACTGATTTCACCAAATCAGATTGGGGGAGCGCGTATTGTAAAGCAACAAATAACCCCGTCGGGTTCAAAGTCAATGAAAGTGAAAATATTTGTTGAACCTGAATAAATACCGTTATCTCGACGAAGTAACACTGCGGTGAGACCTTTAGCAGGTAGTTGTTGGTATAGCCACTATACACATTATTAGAATAGAAAGTGAAAGTGTTTCGTGCGAGGACAATAATCTACACAGATACCGCGAGTATATTACAACCAACAGTGTCATCACGTCAACCAGATCACTGACCCGGACCCTAGAATTTGCAGCTGTTCCTATACGCATCGCTCGTGGTGAAATGCTTTAATGTTGAATTGATCCTTAATGCGATTTATGATATGCCTCTCTGTAGTATACAAGATAACTAGGTTAAAAGTATTTAGTTAGGAGATTAGGTATTAATAAAAATAGATACGTTGTGTATTTTGTTTACATCATAGTAAAGAAGTTGCTTGTAAAATGTTATTTTTTCTAAATAATTTTGAATACAGTTAGGTAGAAGCTTGTAAGTGGCTCACTAACAAGTACTGGAAATCAGGGTAAAGCTTTTTAAAAATTAAAATTATGAAAAGTTTAATGGGGTTAGAAGCATTCCCTACCGTGTTAACAAGAGATAATTATTATCTTTTAGAAATCCTCTGTTGCACGATTAAGTTATAAAAGAAGGAGTAGAAGGCTCAAGAACTTAGTGTTTATTGAACTGTAGGTACCCGTTTTAGGTGGTGGTTTGTCACTAATACAAATAAAACAGACAAATAGATTAAGGGAAACATTACAACAGGCATTTTATATATGCAAAACAAACAAAGAAATGTTACTCCACATTCATTTTGCACTTTATCAAACTCACTTCGACATGGCTATATTGCTATATGGGCCCATTTAAAGATAGTGTTTGATTGGCTCGTCGAACTTAGCAAAGAAAATATAAATGTACTTCACTTTCTTACCAATGGGCCGTCAGCACAGTATAGAAATCGTTCAATGTTTTATGTAATTTCAAATTTTGCCAAAGAGTTTTCACTAAATATTAAAATGCTTATCTGGAATTATTCTGAGGCTGGCCATGGAAAAGGAGCCGCGGATGGCATTGGAGGAACACTGAAAAGGACTGCAGATCAAGCAGCAACTGAAGGAAAAGATATTTCAAATATTTCACAGCTACTATATATTTTAAAAGAAAGATGTTCCAAAATATATCTTAAAAAGCTGACAACTGATGTGTTGCAAGAAATAGAGCTAACGTTTTCCAACATTTCGGTTCCTGCATTTTTGGGCACTACCAAAGTTCACCAAGTGGGTTTTAGAGAAGAGTATGATAATATATATTTTAACAGACTTAGTTGCTTCCCTACTTAGATTCTTTGCCGTGTGTTTATTTTTATATGGGAAAGGCATATCCAAGAGTTAAGGCTTCTAAACCATAACCAGATACCAATGAAACCTAGTGTAAAATTGAAGTTCAAGCGGCCCAACCAATTTCTCTTGATAAACCAGTTGTCGATCAGGGAGTAGCTGTTGTATATGATCAACAGTGGATTCCGTTGGTAATCGAAAAAGTCAGGAATGATACGAGTAAATTTTATGAAAGTTGTTGGTTGTAACAGATTTATATGGCCTACTACAAAAGATGTAGATGTTATTAACTCTAACTACATTTTAACAACTATTAACAAATTTCCAGAATTAATTTCCTATACTGGTCGATCAATCCATTTGTTACAACCAGCAGAATTCACACGCATAACTGATATCTTTTTGGCATCGTTTTAATCCTTTAGTTTGGATTTATGCTTAATATTCTATAAATGTAGCTTTTCTTATTTTGTATTTGTTTGAATATATTTTAATAGAAACTTAATGTTGTATCTGAATCATTTATTTAAAAAATTAATAAATAACCCATCTATAAGTCACTCCCTCATACTGCCCATCACTCCCTCATTTCCAAAATATTACAAAATTTATTTAAAACAATGAACAAACCAATAAAACATCTTGAAATTATTTTTTTTCTTTGTTTTGTTATTTTAGACTAATCTGGAAGCAAACTCCTCTATCCGAGATACTTTGCTGTATTGCCACATGTAAAACTGAAATTGATTAATATGCAGAGATTTATCCTTATATGTTTTTGTTTCAAGATACTAGGAATACGTATTTTTATGTATGGGTTTATGTTCCCAGCACCTACTTTTAAATTTTTTGTTTCAAGCGTCTCATACTTTTCTAAATATACTTTGAATTTTATCCAGTCGGTTCTAAATTTTCTACAGCGCCCTATGTATTGCTAAACAATTTTAATTTTGAAAGACTGTAAATATTAAACTACTTGCACCCTTTTTCAGCATAACTCTTATTACATTATAACACACATATAGAAGAACAGCACTAATAGACGTATATTGGTTGTTCTTTTCGCCTTCTATTTGAAAAATAAAATTATTTATAAATAATAAATACTACTCTCTGTTATGTTACGGCATTCTATGCAAACAAGAAAGAAAGTAGTAAAGTAAGTAAAGAAAATCGCTCACACCAAATACCACAACAAAACAGAAGGGTAGAATAGAAATCCAAAGGAATTGAATTCTGTGCTAGCTCAAAAACGCCGTAGAGTGGGGCGGGTCATTCAGAAATAAAAATTGGAAACCTCAGTAAGAAATTTATTTACAAACCGTTAGTTGAATACAATATAACAAGGAATATCTACATAAACCAAATCGAGCATTTACGTAATCGTCCTGTTATAACATAATAGAAAAAAAAGCGTCAACTCGCATATAACACAACATAAAATTATGTATTTAAGCAAACCTATATTAAGAATTATTTTCCAATCAAATAAAATCTTAAAATCGAAATCACACATATAAGGATATTTACACAATATTTCCGGCCCTAAATATATACAAGAAGAAAATTAGACATAATATACACAGTATTTTTACCCGCTCTTTGAAGTGCACGTTCTAAAAGTAAACAGAAGTAACAGTAACTTCGCCACAAAACATCTTTTGGCATTGAATGAGCTAGTGAGTCTGCTAGTTCAGGAGTAACTCTTCTCTTTACACTTTAACTTGTCTACTTAATATTATCTTTTTATATTTTTATTATTTTTTATTTTATTACTTATTCCTTTTCTTGTCCTTATGAAGCACCTTACAAAAGTGGGCGAAACGTCGACCTTAATTTATAAAATGACACGGCCCCAACCCGGAACTATAAATATTTATAATGACTCCGGTGGTGAAAGCCTCCGACAATATCAATGTCTAGAGGCCTTCAGTGTTTCAATTTCAGCTAATCAACTTCGTTAACGCAACACAATCCACTTGTTCGAGCTATTCACATAGGTAGCCCTTTTATTATGGCACACACGAGTTTTTAAAATCCCTCGCATGGAAAAACATTTCTTGTCAAAACTGCATACGACGTATTTTTAAAAGCCGTGCGCATCGTTTTAAATTTTCCTTTGAGGAGAAGGCCAAGTTACATCTTGAAGCTGGTTCAACCTCATATCAACTCCCAACCAAGCGATAACGTCCGCTTTATTATGTTTTTTGTAACCACATTTTCGATGTGTTCTTAATATCAGTTTACGAATAATTAATTTCAACCTTTTCCGTCTGGTCCAACGAATCTAATTCTTCTCACTGTAAAATAATATTCTTTGCGGTCAGCATTCAATATACAATGAAACATTTTAATCTACGCTTAATAATGAGGTTATTATTCCGTTACTTTGTATGTGATGTGCATTATGTTGTAATATGGTAGCATTTTAATGTTTTTATTGGTCGAGACGGACAATATGTCTATTATAAATTATCTAGTTCATGAGAAATGCGTACGCACTGTTTTTGTCATATTGAGATCGGTTTGCATTTGCGGTTAATTGTCTACATTAGAATGTATTTTAATGAAATAATGTTGTACTTTTTTATTTGAACTATTTCTATTGAAACAAAATTTGAAATATCATGATTAATTAAGAATAATATTTAGGAAATCTGTTATACAAGGCGTTCATATATTTTGTCTTTCCACATTTTAAGATTTTTTTTTGCTATCTAATTTATTTCTAGCGTAACGCAACGCGTTACAAAACGATTTAAACCGCCAGGCAATTCTTGAGTATATTTTTGAGAATCAATTATTTTCAACGTTTCCAAATACTGCAGTAGCAATACGAATTTTTTAACGCTACCAGTATCCGTATCATCGGGGGAAAGCTCTTTCTCAACATTGAAATTAATTAAAACGTTTTTAAGATTGAGAGTGGTTCAAAAACGACTAAACAATTTAGTTAGTATGTCCATCAAAAATAATCTTGTGGATTCCCTTCCTTTCGACGATTTTTGCCCATAAAATTGCAAAAAAGAAAATCTTGAATGAGCGATTTTTGCTCATCATTTTAACTATTGCATTGAATTTTTAATACTTGTAATTTTTTTTTGGTTTTGCACCTTTTATTTTTAATTTTTTGACGTTTGTTACGTTTATTTTCAACATAATTAATAATAAATACGCTTGCTACAAATTTTTATTTTGAACTTATTTATTTCGAAACGACAAGTATATGCTACGATTAAATAGTTTATACCCTGTTTTAGATACCTGTTATCTTGGTATGCATTGCAACCGCATATAATGGTTTTCTCTATTGTTCCGATGTGAAGACTTGTTGAAATAAGGTCGCGCACTATCCGTTTCGCTAAGCGAGGATTTGCAGTTCGAAATCGTGTTAGTTGAACCATTGTTGAATTTGATTCTACATTACATGTGATTTTCCAATGCTCCACCCGAAGGTACTACATTGGCCAGGAAGCGAGTTCTTTTTACCTGGAAAATTTTGAATTTTGCCGAATCCTTGCTGTTCCAAGCAAGGTAGGGATCTTTAACGTGCGTGACAACACTCACACACGGGACCTCCATTTTACCTCTCATCCGAACGAGGGTGTATTTTTGCGAAAAATGCTCGCCTAACATTTTTCAAGCGGACTGTGTCGGGATTCGAACCCGGGACCTTGGGCGTAGAAGTCACACACATACCACTACGCCACGGAGCCGCCTAATTTGATTCTACAGCTTGTACGTTGAAATAATTTTTACAGTATTCGTCACCGCATTTGAAAATTAATGCATGTTTGTTTTTTTTTTCTGTTCGACAACTAGGAGGTGTCTTGCGTGTATTGGTGAGTCTCCCCGCGCGTACCCATTCTAATAAGATTTTCTTTTTAGCTTTTTTTAACGGGAAGCCAAATGGGTTCTTTCTTTATGTAGACCAACAACTTTTGTCCGTAGATCGCTGCTGCAGTTATGGTATCAGGGTAAATGTATCCTGACGACTATGACATTGCTGTGCTGACTCACCCGCGACGGCGTATAGGATAAGTATCCGGACACCTACAGGTATTCAACTCGTTTTCTTTTGTGTGTGTCAATGGCGTATTCCGTATCAACGTTTGGTGTAGTTATGTGACAATGTAAGACTATTGTTTGTTGCTGGGATCCGATATTATCGCTCTACAGGTGCGATGTACTGTTTTTGAACATGCTTGTCGAAAGAACGCACACGTTTATTTGCTTTACTGACTAGTTTATTTTACAAAAAGTATTAGGTGAAATTTTAAAAACGTTCGACAACAGCTCTCACACGTTAATTCTTTCCTACTGATTAGTTATTTTACAAAAAGTATTAGGTGAAATTTTAAAAACGCTTGACAAAAGCTCACATGCTTGTTTACTGCTGATTAATTTTATTTTGTGTAAATACGAGATGCGCACTTCGTATCGAATGTACTAAATTTTCCATACAATATAATTGCTTGCTGTGAAATAATAACCCTTAATTTATTTTCTTTTTGTGTATTTGTACAGAATCCTCTATTTATTTTTATGTGTTAGTAGATAATCGTGGGCGATGTGTTTCCTTTTTTTTGGTTTTTTTGGTATTCAGGCGAATTCCCCACTCTCCGCGGTTTGTAGTTAGCCTGATATTTACTTTTCTTCCGACTACGTCTAGGTACCTAGCATAATTTCTGGCACCCATGTGGGTCCGGGAATAAAATATTCCCATGGTACGACCTCCCTGTCGTAAGAGGCCACTACAGCGGTTCAACACACACACACACATACACACATATCATACACACACACACACACACACACACATATAGATCCACACACTTCATAAACACACAGTTCTACTTGGTTCTCCTTTTTTTCGTTTTCTCCTTGTACTTCTTGAGCCGGTGTGGGTCCGGAAATAGAATAGTCCCACAGTACGACCTGAGTGTCGTGAGGGGCGATTTCAGCGGTCCAACACACACACACACACACACTTTATATACGTCCAATCCATACCCACACACTTCATACACACACATATACACCCACACACTTCATAAACAAACAGTTCTACTTGGTTCTCCTTTCTTTCGTTTTCTCCTTGTACTGCTTGCACCCATGTGGGTCCGGGAATAGAATAGCCCTATGGTACGATCTGCCTGTCGTAAGAGGCGACTACAGCGGTCCAACACAACACATACACACACGTACACTTTATACACGCACAACACACACACACACACACACATACACATACACTTCTCACACCCCCACACACTTTATACATGCACAACACACACACACACTTCTTACACACCCATCTACACACACACACATATACACACACACGCACGCACACGCACACACCTACTCATACATAATTACACCGGGATTCTGTTTTATTTTCTTTTGTACGATTTTTAGTTCTTTTCTGGTTTTGTACTTGGTGCTTGGTGTTGTTCCTTTTAGTTTTTTTCTTTATTTCTTGTTCCTTTCGTTCCACATTCCTCTCCTTTTTCCTGTTACTAGTCTTTTTTGCTGTCGGTCCCTAGTCCGATTGTGTTTCGTCCATACGCTCCTGTGGTAGGTGCTTTCTATTCCGTTTTTCTTTCTCCGGAAACCACGACTTAGTCGACCTTAGGACTAGTTAGCATTTATTTTCTTTGATTCTTTGGTTTTGGTTACCACAGTTAGTAGTACATCGTTTACTTTTAGCAGCGCTCTCCCTCTCTTCCTCTCATTCTCCCTTGTTGTCCACTTGTTTACTTGAGGCTTGACCTTTGGGTCCTGTTTTGGTTGGCACTGTTGGTTTTCTTCCTCGTTCCTTTTCTTCTCTTAAGGTTGATAACCTTACTGTTTCTTCCGAGAAACATCAGTCATTTGACGACTTTCTTAGTGTTAACGCCATTCTACCTTTGTCCTCGATAATTGCTACCTTCTACTTTTCCTTTTCCTATATCATATAAACCTTTTGATTTAGTCGGGTATACTGGTTCGTCGAGCCGGATAAGAATTCTTCTTTTTTTGCTGCTTTTGGAGTGTTTTCCTTTGTTTTTTCCTTTAAGAGAATTTTTTTTGTTTTGTTTGGGTTTTTTTTGGGTTTTTTTTTTGATCCTGCCCACTCCCATTACTTTTGTTTTTCTACTCCGATCTGCTAATGTTGGTGGGGGGGGGTGGGAGGGATTTCTTACGTTAATGTTCAACATAAATAATAATAAATACGCTTGCTACAAATTTTTATTTTGAACTTATTTATTTGGAAACAACAAGTTTATGCTACGATTAAATAGTTTATAGCTTGTTTTAGGTACCTGTTATCTTGGTATACATTACAACCGCGTATAATGGTTTTCTCTATTGTTCCGATGTAAAGACTTGCTGAAATAAGGTCGCGCACTATCCGATAAAACCCGGGTTTTCCAGTTTCAATCGCGCATCGCTAAGCGAGGATTTGCAGTTCAAAATCGTATTAGTTGAACCATTGTTGAATTTGATTCTACAGCTTGTACGTCGAGATATTTTCTACAGTATTCGTCACCGTATTTCAAAAGCAATGAACGTTTGTTTCTTTCTGTTCGACAACTAGGAGGTGTATTGGTGAGTCTCCCCGCGCGTACCCATTCTAATCAGATTCTCTTTTTAGTTTTTTTAGCGGGAGGCCAAATGGGTTCTTTCTTTATGTAGGCCAACTGCTTTTGTCCGTAGAACGCTGCTGCAGTTATGGAAGCAGGGTAAATGTGTTCTGACAACCATGACGTTGCTGTGCTGACTCACCCCCGACGGCTTCCGAGCTAAGTATCCGGACACCTACAGGTATGCAACTCGTTTTCTTTTGTGTGTGTCAATGTGTAACGGGCATTTTTATAGTTTTAACATTTTACACTTTTCTCAATTAGTAACTACTATTTCTATATTTTATATTTATTAACTCCTTAGGCGAATGCGTCGTATTATAGTGAGTGGATTGCATCGTTCTTGTCTTGCCGTTCGTATAAATGTTGTTGCTTATGTGGATATACAAGTCTAGATAATAGACGATAGGAGGTTGTAATAGCAACGAGTTCATATAAACAGATGAGGAGTTGTAGTTTGTTCTTGGTTCCTATATATTAATTACGTTGAAAATACTGTTTTTTTTGCTTTGACAATAATGAGAATTAATGCGGTATCAATTTTCGAATTGTTCATGAACAAGCACGACGCGATTTTAGTTGTTTTTCCTGGGAAATAAAAGTTGTATATTAACTGTAGAAAGTGTAGTTCTGATTACATTTGAAGGAAGTATGCTTTATATGTAACGTGTTTGTTTGACCACAAGTGCGGTTGTAAGGTCATTGACGGACGGTTTTAGTGATGCGCGTTGCTCTACTAATTGGTTTTTTTAGTTGATTTGTCTTTTTATATTTGAACTGTGTGTGCGATCTAGTTTTCGTGGTCCTTTTTTTTATCAGAGTAGTGCATACTTTGGATTATCCAAATCCAGTTTTAAGCTTGAGTGCTTAAAAAAAAATGATGATACAGTTGTAGCAGGTTTAGTAGAAAAAAGGTTGCTTCTTATAAACAGGTATCTTATTCACATGTAAAGACAGTTGATACTGTAGTTTCTGAATTTTCTAACCCCAACAAATCTAAAATAGATCGTTGTTTGCGCAAATTTCGTTATTCAAAAGCATTAGATTTTTCTTTGTTACCATAGGTAGCAAATAAAACACCTCACGTTACTGTTAGTTTAATGCATTACATCGTGCCTTGAAAGCCCGTGATTCTAAATTTTTATTACCATTTCTTTTTTCGATTTGTGTAACAAAATATTTCGAAATTATTGTCTCAGGAAATAGAATTAACAAGAATTTATCAATGCTACATAGTTCCATCAGCATGATAATGTCTGCTGCTAACACCAGTGAACTACGTAGGTGTGATTAGTGTAAAGTGTAAGAAATTCCATCAACACCCTCACAGTCAAGGGTGAAGTGCTTCGTTAGTGCAGGACATCGGGAATCCCACACTTCAACTGCAAGGAAGCGTTACTGAAGGACTTTTTGTAAGTTGAACTATTTCCTACTTGTTATTACTTTAAATATCTATCCGTTGTTTTGCCATATCTTTGTCGTTCTGATACCTTTTATAATAGACTTGCCTGCTATTAAGAAAAAAAAGAAAGAAAAAAAATCAATACTACTGAATTACTCATATCAATTGTGTCTTACCTATTTATCTTTTGTTAACATTTTGTCTGATTTATGTTTAATTGGTGTGTGAGGAAACGTTTCTGCTACTCCCCAATATTACCTCACTTTGTAATAAAAATTTTTGTAATGCTTTTATCGTGATTATATTATATAGATTATCCAAACAGTTTTATTTACATTCTACAAAGTACTGAATAATTTAGACTTATCATTGCTGCTATGCTTATTCTTTTTTTTTAGGTTTGCTTAACTATTTTTCTTGCAGGTATTGTCACTAACTCCTTATAGCCGCGTACATCATATGTTAGTCTGCTTTCTACAACCCCCCCTAATCTCCGATTGAGCCCGGGTCATACCTTGACTATCTTTGTGTTACGCACGGCTACGAGCCAACGTAACATAAATTTGGCGCCCAACGTGGCTGCCTCGAATAACGTAACAAATGGCATATTCATATCAACGTTTGGTGTAGTTACGTGACACTGTAGGATTATTGTTTGTTGCTACGATTCGATATTATCGCTCTACAGGTGCGATGTATTATTTTTAAACATGCTTGTTAAAAGAACGCACACGTGTATTCGCTTTACTGACTAGTTTATTTTACAAAAAGTATTAGGTAAAATTTTAAAAACGTTCGACAAAAGCTCTCATACGTTAATTCTTTCCTCCTGATTAGTTATTTTACAAAAAGTATTAGGTGAAATTTTAAAACGCTTGACAAAAGCTCACATGTTTGTTTACTGCTGATTAATTTTATTTTGTGTAAATACGAGATGCGCACATCGTATCTAATGTACTAAATTGTCCATACAATATAATTGCTTGCTGTGAAATAATTACGCTTAATTTATTTTCTTTTTGCCTGTTTGTACAGAATCCTTTATTTATGTTTATGTGTTAATAGATAATCGTGGGCGATGTGCCTTTTTTTGGTTTTTTTGGTATTTATTCGAATCTCCCCACTCTGCGGTTGGTAGTTAGCCTGGTATTTACTTTTCTTCAGGCTACGTCTAGGTACGTAGCATGTTATTAAGTATTTTGCAGGTATGTTAAGTTGGAGTGTACTTATCTATGTATTAATCTTTAAGGAAAAGGCGCATGGCTTAGCGCGGTCCTGTGTTAGGTATCAACTCGAGATTATTTGTTTCCCTAGATATTTTGCGCATATACTTATGTTGTTGTAAAAATTGAGAAGATGGACTGACATCATCGTCATAGACAAATTAAACTTAGATGTCATTTATGAAAAAAACAAAACAAAACCTAGGAATGACGTTTGTATTTTTTAAGATTAATCAAACGTCATTAATAAGTTTAAGTGTATTTGGTTCGTAATTTATACATTGTGAATTTCGCCGAATCATCGTAATTTTGCTTTAATGTGAAATGGCCAATCCTCTTTGTTGTGTCGTATGGTTTATTATATTGATAGTTTTTGGATTTCTAGTATCTGGAATTTGTGCAGTACTCTACATAATAGTAAATACTTTTGCAGCCTGCATACCGCCTTGTAAGGTAAATATCCAACTCAAATTTTACTTACAATAGATGTCTAAAAAAGTATTGTTACTCAACAAGTAGCGCATCTCAGACATATGGTTTCATTGGCAGTTTTTATTTAATAAGTGAAATTGTGATTTCTAAACGCCATTGAAAAATATGAGCTCCGGTCGCTACGAGAGAATTGCCTCCCTTGTGCAGATTAATTTTTGCTGCCCTATCTACTAGTTTTACAAACTTGTTTGTTATCAAATGATCAATATTTTCTAAAATGTAAACTGATTCGTATGACTTACGTAGGTAGACCTTTAGGACAAGCGCGGTTCAATATTTACAATAGGTCCTTAAAATTAAAAAAATAACAATATAAGCGACACCAACAATATTTATATTTCAGGATTTTTATAGTGCAAAAATGCACACAGTTTAGAAAGTTACATTTCGCTCTTTTGTATCAGAAAACTTGTTACGGGTGAGAAAATCGTTAGACTTAAATTTTGAATTGCACGTATGGGAATTCTATAACAAATTAAGGGTGCACTGGCTAACTTGAGCAGTGCGAGAGTGGGTCCTTATATAACTAATTGATAAATTGTGAAGTGTATTATGGTTAATGATCTGACTATCAATAAATACGTAAAACTTGGTTTTAATTACTACATATATTGTGTTTTCCTTTTATAGGATCGGACAGCTCCGAACTGCCCAAGAGCTTCAAGGTCCGTGTTCCGTTCGTTTGAGCGCCAAGCCGGAACTCTTCCTTTTCTGTTTTCCCCCTTTCCCTCGAAGACCACCTCGGCCGGTGAGCAAAAATTTTATTCTTAACCATCCTCCCTAGTCTTTACGCTCGAACGAGTCCCGCGATAGGCTTTTTGAGGTTAGGTTACTGTTAGAAATAGATATTATTATTAAAAACACAAATGTCTTAACACACATATCAGAACAGTCTTGTCTTTTTGTTGCTAAAACTACTGCAGACTGTTCTGATATGCATGTTAAGTGATTTGTGTTTTGTGTTTTTTAATAATAACATCTATTTCTAACAGTAACCTACATAAGGACTCGTTCGAGCGTAAAAACTCGAGAGGATGGTAAGAAAAAATTATTGCGGCCGGTGGTACGCCAAACCCTATGTTATGATTTTATGAGTTAGGTTATGTTTGTATATTGCCGTAATACTCGTAATCCGTGGTATTCTAGTTGTTTACAAAATTCCTTTATGGCTACCACGAAATTAACTTTGTTTGACCCAGAAAATGAACAAACCTATACAGTGTTTGTTAATCAGGACTATCTTAGAACTACACAAGGTAAAACAAAAATGTAAATATGTAACTAAAATTACAATTATTGTTTGAAGATGAAAGGTTTGCTCAATCCTTGCTAGTACATGCGGGAATTACCGCAAGGGTTGAAGCAATGTTTAAAGCTTCAGGGTGTAAACATGATAGAGATCAAAATAATTCTAATTTTACCGATGAGCAGCTAAGAGAAAATGAAACTGAACCACCTGACAATTCTGATCGAGAAAACATAAGAATCTAACATTCCTGGCATTATGATACAGGAGAGCAGCTGATAAATGCAATGGGAAATCATTTGCAGGACAAATCACTCCCAAAAAAAGAAAAGATGTGTATGAACTTCTTGCAAATGATTTGGTCAGTATGAAATTTACTGTAGATGCCGGTATGGTTCAATGCAAAAGGAAAAGCCTAGTAAAAAGCAAAGGATAATAAAACTAGGACAGGGCATGTCCCTTCCAGATTCAATTTTTTGACATGATGGAGGAAATTTTGGGTAGCAATCCCACTAACGCTTGTTCCCATTTTATGAATTCTGATATGGTGATGAATATGTTTCTGCATTAACGTTAATAACCAAGGAACGTCTTCCTATGTCGGAAGTCTTGCAGAGAAGAATGGGCATAAGGATGTATATTTTTTAAAAGAATTTTACAAAAACCTGTTTACTAAGATGTACGATGAGAGAGAAAAGTTTATAAAAGAAGGATACGTGTTAATTCCTTTTAACGGATTCAATTTGATTTGCTTGCCTACAGAAGAGCCTTTTGCTACTGTCAATTAATTAAACTTAGATAATGTGCTGGCGCGTCTTATTTAATCGTGGACTGTAATGCGAAAATATAACAAAACGCGAGCTTTAAATGCGTAAGTTGTATGCATGTAAAATTAACAAACAAAAGGCATAAATTCACTCACCAATATTGTCCTTGGTGTGCGGTCCTCTTCAATGTTGCTGGAATGCCCCCGGGGGAGTCGGTTGAATGCACTGTTGCAAGCACTATACTTTATTGGGTATAGCTTGTCACGTACAACCTTCCCGTTACTAGGTCGAAAGAAGAGTCGTCGATAAACGTCACAAAACCACTTTCGCACGCGTTTTACTTTAAGAGGCGCAAGCGCACTGCACAATTTAAATCCACTATAGTTTGAGTTTTAACTAATACGAAACATTCTGCCCACCAAAATAGCTTTGGGCTATTTTTTTAAAACTTAACACGAAAATTTAACTTTGACCGAGTCTTGTATGTATGAAGAACTAAATAAATATAATAATGCTTACGAAACTATAATAAAGAACACTAAAATAACTAATATTTATTATTGAGACGGCAATGGGCATAGTTTGACCATTGGTCTTTTCAAATTGCCTCGTGAAGTTTTTACGGTGGCTACACGAGGTACCCCATCGCTTCCAGGATGAAGCTCTACAATTCTGGCGAGTTTCCAATTTAAAGGAAGAACACCCTCTTCTTTGAT
The DNA here is from genome assembly GCA_036346225.1 of Platerodrilus igneus. Taxonomy (NCBI): domain Eukaryota; kingdom Metazoa; phylum Arthropoda; class Insecta; order Coleoptera; family Lycidae; genus Platerodrilus; species Platerodrilus igneus. Next base: position 15,560,652 of record JARFIW010000791.1, read on the forward strand.
GAGCACTAAAGTACCAATGTCAACGCCGTCGAGTCTCTTGGACTTGTACCACCGGCCACGTTGATACAATTGGTGTAAATACTCATTGTGCCATCGAACCCAAAAACTTTGATGCATAGCTTGAATCAACTGCCAACGAGAGAGTCTAGAGATTTTCAAATGAGACAAGTCTGGGTCCGGCGGTGCTGTCAAGGGTTCTAAAGTTAGAAAGTGACCTGGGGTCAGTGACGAAAGATCATTGGGATCCGAACTTATGCTGCACAAGGGTCTTGAATTCAACAATGCTTCAATCTGAGTGATTAAAGTATGAAACTCCTCGTACGTGAGCACTTGGTTTCCAACAACACGAAATAAGTGAGTTTTCACCGATTTAACGGCGCTTTCCCAAATACCTCCGAAGTGAGGGGTAGACGGGGGGTTAAAATGCCACGAAATGGCTAACGATTCTGCACAGTGTCGGAAATCCTTTAAAAGTTGGCGAATAGCGCCGACGAAATTTGTGCCGCAGTCGCTGAAAATGTGTTGACACCGACCACGACGAGCAATAAAACGACGATGGCAAGCGATAAAGGCATCAGTCGACAAGTCTGATACGACTTCCAAATGAAGAGCCTTAGTGGCGAAACAAACAATCACACAAAGATATGCCTTGCAAGTCTTGGTGCCTCTTGCACGATGCATGTTAATCGTAAAGGGGCCGGCAAAATCGATGCCGACGGAACTAAAAGCCTTGGCTTGAGATACACGAAATGAAGGCAATTCACCCATAACTGGACTGACAGGAATAGGGCGAAGACGATAACAATGATAACATTTAGACAGTATTCTACGAACTGCGCGAAGAGATGAGATGATCCAAAATCGTTCTTGGAGCAAGTACATCGTTGTGTTTACTCCCGAATGTAAATTTTGTGTGTGCACTTGCTTAATCAACAAATCTGTTATACGGTGTTTATTGGGTAATACCGCTGGATGTTTTGCGGAATCTGGAAGACTGGAATGAATCAGTCTCCCGCCTACTCTTAAAATGTCATTCGAATCAAGAAATAAGCTTAGACGTTGCAGATGTTTAGGCAAAGGCTCACCTTGACGAACGGCTTCGATTTCAACTTTAAGTGAACTAAATTGGACCACCTTGACAATAACCATAAGAGCAGTGTGAAGCTCGACCGACGATAAAAATAGCGAATTGATGGTAGCTTTTCTAACATTAAAGATTCTCAGACAATATGCGACTATACGTTAGTAGAGTATAATTGGGAAACCCACTACCGCATTTCCTCCAGAATCCCGCATTTCCTCACACATCTGGACCAAAAAGTTTTCTTCGACTAACCATTTTTCATCTTTCGAGATAAATATATCTTAAATTTTTCATCTTTCGAGATAAATGAGCATCCTCATTTCCTCCCACATCTGAACCAAAAAGTTTTCTTCGACTAGCCATTTTTTTATCTTTCATCTGAACCAAATAGTTTTCTTTGTCTAGCCAATGCATCTTTTGAGATAAACCTACCTTGTTTGGTATCAATTAATATTAGATTTTTCTCAGCTACCCGAATCTCTTTAAATTTTTCAGGTATCATCACCCACAAGGGAGCTACCCTCACTTTAAGATTTCTTACCTATAGCGATTTCCGACCGTCCTTAAACATTTTTTTAGTCAGGCGATACATTAAATTTTACGCAGAATCTGAATCTGCAAACAGATTTGAGATCGGACCACGCCCTGCAAAGTTACACATATACCCTCTGCGAGATAAATCTTTCTCCACATTTCCATCCACGAGATAAACCTACCTTGTTTGGTATCAATTAAGATTAGAATTTTCTCAGCTACCCGAATCTCTTTAAATTTTTTAGATAGCGCCATCCCCCAGGGACCTACCCTGATTTTAAGATTTCTTACCTATAGCGACTTTTGAGCGTTCTTATAATTTTTTTATACATGCAATACATCTTGTTAGTCTAGAATTTTATGTAGAATCCGAATCTGTAAACAGATTTAAAACAGGACCACCCCTTACCATTTTACACACACCCTCTAAATTATAAATTTCCTGCGGTTCATACCTAAAAGAAAATCTAAAACCCATTCTTAAAACTTTTATTACAGACAATTTTACTAATACAGTTTAAATTTTGTAAACCACATTTCTAAATACATATTCACAATTTTTATTTTGAACCTAGAACTTCTCATATCGGCTCATACTTATTAATATTTATTTCTAAATAGAGCACTTTTCCAAAGACCAACCGGACCCACATGTTTCAAATTCCTCTGATTTTGTTCTTATGGTCTCGCTTAAGACCTTATACATATTTTTCAGATTACTAGAAGACGTTATAACCACATTTTTTGTGTTAAAGGATTTCACATCGGACTTCTCTTCCCCCATTTTGGTGTAAACGCCGTAGAGTTCACAGTAGACTTTTATTGCTGTATGTTGTATTCTTTTTTCATTTATTAATCGAATAAATCGCTCTTTCTGCTTCCAAAGAAACTCGGGCACTCCATCGTCGACACTGGCGTTCTTTATGCGATAGCTAGCCATACGGTTGTTAAACGCTGTACTAACCATTTCTACACCATCGTCGTTAGTAGCGGTAACTGATGCATTTTTATGTTTGTTGCTCCTTAAGTGTGCGGCATACGTAGTTTTTTCCATTTCGAAATCGCATACTTTACACATAATTCGTGGTTGTTTCGTACAAGGCCCTTTAACAGCTGGCAGGGCTGAACGTTTACGGCTTAATGTCATACCGTGCTGTTTTTCCTTGTGTCGCTGTAAGTTGCCCATTCTCGTAAAAGCGATACCGCAAGACCCACAGTTAAAGAACTTTGCTGCTGACGGATGTATAAGCTTGTAGCCTTTTTACTTCCAATTTAGTTTAACGAGAAATTCCGATAATTAGAAATGGAGCCCACGGCAAATTAAGATGGAAGGTGGCTCTAAGTTGAGGAAATCTCAAAGGCAAAGCGGCTAGTCGAACTATATGCTCTGGGTAGAGAATGAGCTGTGGGTCGGGGTGTAATTGCAACCACTAATAATAAAAATAAGGCGCCACCGTATTTTTTTATACTGAGAAGACCTGATACAAGTCCCTTGTACAAGGCTAATGCGGAAACCTTTCTCCTATAACCGCTATATAATTTCAAAGACCACCTAATCTTTGAAGTTTCTTACCTTATGGCTCGACCTTGACCTTAGCAATCCTGCACTGCACCTGTGAACAGATTAAACAAAGAAAAGCACTGTTTGTGCATTCAAACTCAAAAATAATTAAATACAATCAGAATCGACTTTCATTCCTCTTAAATAAAAATAGTCTTTAGTCCGAAAATAAGAATCTATTCAACTGGTATTCAATAATGTAATTTTCTACAAAAAATATGTCTTCCTTTATAAGTTAATTTAAATTAGGAAGAGTTAATTACAATGGTACTGAATATATCCGTATTTACTATTTACTATGTAATGAGGTTTATGTAACAAATTGACAAAGCATAAAATTGCTTATTTATAGAAAGTGTTAATTATGGTAAATTTACCTTAATTTCACAGTAAATAATTACAGATAACTTGTTCATAAAATATCAAATGTAGAAATTTAATTTCTAAAAATTAAAGTTGTAAGAATTTACTTTATTTAATTAGTAGTGACATCTTCTGATGTTTCATTGAGTTAATAAAAGAATTATGTAGGAACAAATTACAGATTCATATCGTATAACAACGAAAAATATAATTGAGGTCTGTCCTTGACCTGTTCAAAGTTAACACAAGTCAGTTAAAATAAAATTTATCTCGTTACTACGTCGACAGTTCAAACAACATACGAACATAATTTTTTTGTACATACCAGAACTCCAATTTGCACCTAAATACTTGCTTGAAAGCTGACATATGTATTGACAACGGAAAATTCCATTCCAAACAAACAGCTGCGCCGCATACTGAAAAACACGTCACTTAGTCTTCGTTATCTGCGTTTCAATTTACAGATGTTCCAGGAGTAATTCTCACCACGAGAAAACTAATGTTGTTTGTAATTAACTTGAATAAATTTATCTATGTGATTCCATATTATACAAGGATAGAATTGTTTTCCATCAATTTCGCATGAATACCATTCAGAAAAGTTTTTTATTTATAATTTACGTTGCAATATAATTTAAATTTAAATTCAATTATTCCCAAAGTTACACTGAAAATTTCAATTAATATTATTATAGAAACAAATTCACTTACTGTTCCTAATGGTCTTTTAACAAAAACTTCATCGTTCTTCACGACTGGTTTCAACAAACAAATGGACCATCCAAAACAATTTATGAAGATAGCTTACACGAGCAATCTTCCACCGTGAATGCTTCCAACAGCAAAAATCAATGACAGACATCGCTCCTAAGAACAATTTTCGACCTGCTTGAACCCCAGCTGTGTTAGAAGTACCAGCCGAGCTTGTTGCTGCCCAGTAACAAAATTACCTCGCAGTTATTGAGTAGAGGGGGCTTTAAGAAGGATACCACACAAAAGCTTTTATATTGTCACCGTAGGATTTAACTTTTAACATGAACTAAATACTAGTTCTTTATTGGACAATAGATGTTATTAAATTAAGTGGATTGGATAACATTATAATGTATTATATTATTTAATATTTAATAAAAGGATTGATTATACAGATATATATATTAGGTAGAAAATAAAATTGCTACAAGCTTTACCCTGGGCGATGTTACACCACGACATTTGTTCTGATGCTGTTTGAGAGCATTTTTCCAGGTATAGGAAGCACCGCAAGAGTTGCACTTAAAAACGTTTGCAGATACCATTTTAGTACAAAACAAAATCCGCACTATAAGACTTGACTTGTAAGCGAACTAACTTATAACTAAAGAGTTTACTCTTGCGCACCTGCTTTATGTACCCTATAGAATGCAAACCGAAGGTTTCCGAAGACACCCGAACGAAGTTGAGGATTCAGCGGGAAACTAAATGACGTCATAATCCTTGCTGCTCGTCCAATACATTTAGCGCCGATGCATGCACCTGGTTCGCATCGTCAATGGTGCGAATGCAGTTAGTAGAAACACCGGAAAACGTCTTCCATGTTATACGGATCGCGTGCATATTAAAAATCCAAAAAGGGTGGTAGCACACGCACACAAATTGTGTGCAAGTCGTGCTGTAGAAGATGCCGTGCTACTATAACCAAAAACTTAATAAAAACACTTTAAACCATTACTAAGGAAATACCAACTTGTTGTCTACAGGATACTTACTAATAAAGCAATTTAATTTTAAATAACTTCTACGTCATATTTTAGGAAATGGTGGGCTTGAATATTTTCTTTGGAAACAATCGAAGATTGCCGAAAACACTCGAAGAGTGCACAAACGCGGTCACTAAACCACAATTAATAATCGCCTTTATAGGTTTAACATTTCTACCATTACCCAATGACTTTAATTTCTTATTGGAGAGAATCCTTATTCTCCCACGCACTGTTGCGTAGCTGGATGCCCACCCCTTTTGGGAATATATGCTCGTTATAGGTTGTAGCACCCGCGGTTTTACTTAACTACACTTCGTGAGATCCCTTTAATCTTTTTTAATCGTGTCCTTCTCGCGTACAATACAGTAGGACTTAGCCTTACTACCTACAAATTCTAACACCAAGTCACCGTTAAACTCGTCTTTGAATTTCTCCACAATTTTTTGTTAACATGCGGTATATTGTGTTTATTATTTGCGGGGTACACCACTTTAAACCTAAAAATAAAAACAGGATAGTTTAATACGTCTATTAATAATTTATGGTAATGTTGGCGATACAAATATGTAAAAACAAACTTTATCAAGAAATATGTTTTAATAGAATACATACACGTATTGATAACATCTATAAACCGCTGTGGTAACCAGAGTCTGACGAATCTGGGATAGCCAAATCTCTAAACATTTGCGCAAGCGATTGCCTTGCAGTTGCATCTTTTAAGTACTGAATGGGGAAACATTTAATAAGTTCCAACACCGTCAAGTAATTTAAATTGCTGCAATCATTAGACAGAGAAATACTGGTACTGCTCTCTCCCTCTAATAACGTTTGAACCCTTTCTTCCTCCGTTGTATTTCCACATGCTTTTTTTATATCACCAACAAATTTTTCGTAAAATTCTGGAAAGTTTCTACACCTTAACTCAGCCATTTTAAAACAGATCAATTCTCGCAAATTTAATAGCTTGATGCACTCGTACGCAGGTAGCACAATAACATTCCCATCTTTCGTAATCTCCATATTATATAAATTCTCTTTTCAAAATTGTTCAAAACCATATACTTCTATTAAAGGCTGTGCTCAGCTGCAATTTGAAATCTTGATCCAATTGTATGTCAACAACATCGTTTCCAGTAGTCAGACCATTTAATCGTACTTGTTTTGAGTCACGAGAAAATTGGCGAATTTGAAATTCCACTTGGAAAGTACACAATTTCTTCCAATCGAAGTAAGAGAATGTTATCGTAGAATCAGCACACATACCACTACAGCAAATAACTTGGATGGCAGGTTGAAGACCACCATATAAATCAAAACCAACTTCTAATATATGGTGGTGATAATTTGGAGAAAATTCGCCTAACCTATAGGTTGACTTACCAACTAGTTGGTTGATATTTAATTGTGGTACTCGCACATCACTTGTAACGTCAACACAAGAAAAATCCATCTTTTATTTATAATTTTAATCAAACTCGACGATACTTTGACGACTAATGCACTGGAACATGGCTCTCGCCTTTTATGCCGATGGTCGAGCGTGCGCAGCTCCTTATTATATTAGTTGGCGTTATATGCAAGTCTTGACTGGAAAAGTGACGTCTATAATTGTTTTATAGTGGGTTTTACCTGTATGTATTTAACCACCAACGCTATTTTTAGAATTATTAAACAAAATTACTCTTAGCAGTATTTTTAATATACCATCGTGTAAGATTTCAATTATTATTGTGTTTTCCTCAGGTTTTCAAATCCTCGGAATTTTTCAAATCGAATGACACCTTACTGATTTGCGGAATAACCTTTTGCAAGCATCGTATATAATTCATCTTTAATCTATTTCTAAACCGTATCGCTCTGTCTTTTGAGAAAAACCCTGGTGTAACCTATAAATTAGTATAGAATTTTCCTGGGAATTGAAATTAATTATCACGTCTTTTAAAATTAGTTCCAACAAAGACCTGTATATATTGTATTAATATTCAAAAACCTATCAGCAAAACACCTTTGCATTTTATTTAGATTTAGCTCGATAATAGAGTTAAACTCAAAATATTTATTAGTGGCTAGAATTGTTAAAATTTTCAATTAGTGAATCCACATACAAATGATTAAACCAAAAGGTATAATACATATATTAATTCTGTACGGTGACCTAGAAAGTGGTTCGATAATCTATTTTAAATGTAGTTCAACATAAGACGTATATTCTAAATAAATTTAGTGAAATGTATGATCATTAGCCTTGCATTGTTTGTCGATGACGTCTGACTATTAATTTAATAAAGCACTTTCCACAATTCTAGTTAATATACGGGAATAACATTCTATAATTTGATTTAAATTGGGTTAATGTAAGGACAAATTATACTTATACTTTCTCCCTCAACGTATTTAGGAAGTTTATATCAAATCTTCCGCACATTATACACTGTGGAAGTTGGCATGCAAAATCAGATATGCAAATTCGAGAACTTGCGTTTTATTTAAATAAAATTCTTTAGTGAAGATGATGACATTTGATGGGAATTATATGATATTTACCAAAGGAACTTTAGAGCACTTTTGGGTATCTCAGATCGTTCTCAACCATGCTAATACTTTAAAGAACTAACGGAAAAGGGTACTCTAATATAGATCTGTTTCTGTTAGATGTCGCAATGGAAAGATATAATAGGAATGATGTCCTACAGAATCTCGCACATGATGTAATTAAAAGCAAATACAGTAATAGTGATATTGGGATCATATTATGCAATTTATAAGAACCTACCCAAGATTGTTTGAAAACAGTATTTGTAAACAAGTTGAGTATATGGAAGAATACAACAGGTTTCCATTCCACGCATTTACGAGCGATGTTTAAATTTTAAGCCGAAGACTGAAAATTTTGTAACACTATTAATTACACTTTTGTTTTCTTATACGTTTCTAAATTGCTGTATTTCAACACAGATATTAATAGATGTCAATAAAATTATGTTATAGTTTTAAATAAAACAATTCTGATTAATAATTTTGTAAAACGTTTATAACACCCTTTTAAAATAATACACATCTTTGTTATAATTCTTTTCATAATTACTTAGATACCCATTTCAGTTACGTGTACATTTGAAAAATTAAACAATACCAATGTCTTTATATTTTAAAACATAAACAAGCTAATATATACAAAATAATTTCTAAATTCATCATTCATTTCTTATGATAACAGTTGTGGTGGTTAAATTGTTATTTTAAAACTTACAATTTAGTATATATTCCATTTGAATATCTGCCAACAGTTTTATAAACCCCATCTCCTCGATTATTTCCATAAAATCATCCAGATCCTCAGGCATTGATAACACTGCAGTACAGTGCTGTATTGCTTCCTATGACTGACACATAAGACATTTTCTCCTTCTATCGAAGCGTTGCCACATTCTGCTTTTTACTCGTAGAGCATTGCGAAATCTTCGAATAACCTCTCCAAAGTCTTTATACATATTTGTATATTGTCTCTTTAAACCGTACAATCAACAAATAATAACTTCTACGCGAACAGTCCTTTTATATGAGCTACTCCTATTCGGATATGTACCGATTGCACCCGATTTGTGTGCACGCACGAAGCAACAGGTAGGGAATGTATTCTATGAACAAAATCATTACATTTCTTAAGAAAAATGCTAAGGACTTTAAAAATAATTATAACTCTTGTTAGACCTCTAGCCTCCGGATAAACGTTATTATTTTAGGTTGTGTCACTGTTTTCTGAATCAACTTCCTACACACTTTTCCTAAACTATGCGTATCAATTGGAGGTTTATACTTTACTCCATAACCGACTTGTATATATTTTCGTATTCGTCTCTAGCTAACACGTCCGTATAATAAAGATGTACAGACTCGTCGTCAACTGGTAACTTAATCTTTTTTTAAAAAACTAGCCATTGTTTTCAAGTTTAACCCTTGTTGTACGTGTAAGATTCTTTCCGCTATTTCTTGTGACTAGGAATCGGTAATTTTGCAGGGATCAATCAATTGTTTGTGCACCTCTTCGATTTGTAGAGATGTAGCGTCTCCTTTTTGTATACCGCAAAGTTCTTTCGTACAGAATCCTGCATAAAATGAAGCTCACGTTTATTTACAATAAATTGTTAACGTTCGTCATCATGAAACTTTGGATGGGAACTAACTTTTTGAATAATGTTAAATATTTATATACTCGTCGAAATTCTTCCTATATCGACCATTATCCAAATCAAAATCTTTCACAACAGTTATAAAATTATGTTTGAGTCACCCCAACACTGTAAACACATTTCTTTAAATTTCGGATATGTCATGTCACCACTTATGATCCGAAAAGATATGTCCGAGATTGGTTTCATCCTGTTTCCATAATGCGATTACATTGGCGTTATCTCTGAGTCTATGTTTTAAGGCACTAGCGTAAGTTTGACATAGATAGAACGAATCTATTGCATGTCGACCGAACGAGAAAAACTGGTGATTTTACTTTGCTCGTTTGCAGGTATATCATCGAAAACCATAATTGAATCTTCTTTGGTATCTCCGGGTTCGATCAAATCATCGTAATTCAAACTCATGGTAACCAATTTCTTCTTTTAATGGTGTAAAACGTTTCTTAACAATTCGTATTTCGGTTGATACAAACTCTTCGAAAATACATAGACATTTTGAAATCTAAGACCGTTCTCGTGCAAGATCAGAGATATTAAAGCGTTGGTCTTCCCACAACTCGATGATCCCACGAATATAGCTCGTATGTTGAACGGGAACAATGAACCATGTTTACCATCCTCTTTTGCATTAGCAAAAAGTTATCATAATTCTGTATGGTATTCTAACTTCTGGTATAACATCTCTGGATGCATCGTTGGAATTATGTAATTTCTTCACGTTCTGCAACCTTTTAACATATCTGCATAACGTTGTTCTAGGTATATTATATTTTTACAGCGTAGAAACTCGAGCTATCCAGGATATCCTCTGCTGCTTTGTAATAGATTGTTTGGAGCACCACTGATTGCTTGAATGCGACATCTTTCGAAAATGTCTTGCTATAACTAGCTCAACCCAAAACTACTTCCTTATATACCAAATTTAATCTCCCTGCTCACATAACCACATGACAATATGGCCACATGACCATATGACCACATGACCACATGACCACATGACCATATGACCATATGACCACATGACCATATGACCACATGACCACATGACCATATGACCACATGACCATATGACCATATGACCATATGACCACATGACCATATGACCACATACCACATGACCATATGACCGCATGACCATATGACCTAATTGCTTTTTAATGAGTTTTCTCATTAAAACCCATTAGCACTAATTGCTTTTAATGAGTTTTTCCATTAAAACCAAGTGTGGACCTAGGTTAGATAAAAGGAAAAATTAATAGGTTAGGCCAGCGCCGCGGCGCTGGCCTAACCTATTATATGGTCATGTGGTCATGTGGTCATATGGTCATGTGGTCATATGGTCATATGGTCATGTGGTCATGTGGTCATGTGGTCATATGGTCATGTGGCCATGTGGTCATATGGTCATATTGTCATGTGGTTATGTGAGCAGGGAGATTAAATTTGGTATATAAGGAAGTAGTTTTGGGTTGAGCTTAGTTATAGCAAGACATTTTTCGAAAGATGTCGCATTCAAGCAATCAGTGGTGCTCCAAACAATCTATTACAAAAGCAGCAGAGGATATCCTGGATGGCTCGAGTTTCTACGCTGCTAGTAAAAATATAATATACCTAGAACAACGTTATGCAGATATGTTAAAAGGTTGCAGAACGAAGAAATTACATAATTCCAACGATGCATCCAGAGATGTTATACCAGTAGTTAGAATACCCATACAGAATTATGATAACTTTGCTATTGCTAATGCAAAAGAGGATGGTAAACATGGTTCATTGTTCCGTTCAACATACGAGCTATATTCGTGGGATCATCGAGTTGTGGGAAGACCAACGCTTTAATATCTCTGATCTTGCACGAGAACGGTCTTAGATTTCAAAATGTCTATGTATTTTCGAAGAGTTTGTATCAACCGAAATACGAATTGTTAAGAAACGTTTTACACCATTAAAAGAAGAAATTGGCTACCATGAGTTTGAAAATTACGATGATTTGATCGAACCCGGAGATACCAAAGAAGATTCAATTATGGTTTTCGATGATATACCTGCAAACGAGCAAAGTAAAATCACTCAGTTTTTCTCGTTCGGTCGACATAAAGCAATAGATTCGTTCTATCTATGTCAAACTTACGCTAGTGCCTTAAAACATAGACTCAGAGATAACGCCAATGTAATCGCATTATGGAAACAGGATGAAACCAATCTCGGACATATCTTTCGGATCATATAAGTGGTGACATGACATATCCGAAATTTAAAGAAATGTGTTTACAGTGTTGGGGTGACTTAAAACATAATTTTATAACTGTTGTGAAAGATTTTGATTTGGATAATGGTCGATATAGGAAGAATTTCGACGAGTATATAAATATTTAACATTATTCAAAAAAAGTTAGTTCCCATCCAAAGTTTCATGATGACGAACGTTAACAATTTTATTGTAAATAAACGTGAGCTTCATTTTATGCAGGATTCTGTACGAAAGAACTTTGCGGTATACAAAAAGGGAGACGCTACATCTCTACAAATCGAAGAGGTGCACAAACAATTGATTGATCCCTTGCAAAATTACCGATTCCTAGTCACAAGAAATAGCGGAAAGAATCTTTACACGTACAACAAGGGTTAAACTTAAAAACAATGGCTAGTTTTTTAAAAAAAGATTAAGTTACCAGTTGACGACGAGTCTGTACATCTTTATTATACGGACGTGTTAGCTAGAGACGAATACGAAAATATATACAAGTCGGTTATGGAGTAAAGTATAACCCCCAATTGATACGCATAGTTTAGGAAAAGTGTGTAGGAAGTTGATTCAGAAAACAGTGACACAACCTAAAATAATAACGTTTATCCGGAGGCTAGAGGTCTAACAAGAGTTATAATTATTTTTAAAGTCCTTAGCATTTTTCTTAAGAAATGTAATGATTTTGTTCATAGAATACATTCCCTACCTGTTGCTTCGTGCGTGCACACAAATCGGGTGCAATCGGTACATATCCGAATAGGAGTAGCTCATATAAAAGGACTGTTCGCGTAGAAGTTATTATTTGTTGATTGTACGGTTTAAAGAGACAATATAACAAATATGTATAAAGACTTTGGAGAGGTTATTCGAAGATTTCGCAATGTTTCACGAGTAAAAAAGCAGAATGTGGGCAACGCTTTTCGATAGAAGGAGAAAAATGTCTTATGTGTCAGTCATACGAGGAAGCAATACAGCACTGTACTGCAGTGTTATCAATGCCCGAGGATCTGGATGATTTTATGGAAATAATCGAGGAGATGGGGTTTATAAAACTGTTGGCAGATATTCAAATGGAATATATACTAAATTGTAAGTTTTAAAATAACAATTTAACCACCACAACTGTTATCATAAGAAATGAATGATGTGAATTTAGAAATTATTTTTGTATATATTAGCTTGTTTATGTTTTAAAATATAAAGCATACATTGGTATTGTTTAATTTTTTCAAATGTACACGTAACTGAAATGGGTATCTAAGTAATTATGAAAAGAATTATAACAAAGATGTGTATTATTTTTTTAAAAGGGTGTTATAAACGTTTTACAAAATTATTAATCAGAATTGTTTTATTTAAAACTATAACATAATTTTATTGACATCTATTAATATCTGTAGTTGAAATACAGCAATTTAGAAACGTATAAGAAAACAAAAGTGTAATTAATAGTGTTACAAAATTTTCAGTCTTCGGCTTAAAATTTAAACATCGCTCGTAAATGCGTGGAATGGAAACCTGTTGTATTCTTCCATATACTCAACTTGTTTACAAATACTGTTTTCAAACAATCTTGGGTAGGTTCTTATAAATTCGTATAATATGATCCCAATATCACTATTACTGTATTTGCTTTTAATTACATCATGTGCGAGATTCTGTAGGACATCATTCCTATTATATCTTTCCATTGCGACATCTAACAGAAACAGATCTATATTAGAGTACCCTTTTCCGTTAGTTCTTTAAAGTATTAGCATGGTTGAGAACGATCTGAGATACCCCTAAAAGTGCTCTAAAGTTCCTTTGGTAAATATCATATAATCCCATCAAATGTCATCATCTTCACTAAAGAATTCTTATTTAAATAAAACGCAAGTTCTCGAATTTGCATATCTGATTTTGCATGCCAACTTCCACAGTGCGTATAATGTCGGAAGATTTGATATAAACTTCCTAAATACGTTGAGGAGAAAGTATAAGTATAATTTGTCCTTACATTAACCCAATTTAAATCAAATTATAGAATGTGTATTCCCGATATTAACTAGAATTGTGGAAAGTGCTTTATTAAATTAATAGTCAGACGTCATCGACAAACAATGCAAGGCTAATGATCATACATTTCACTAAATTTATTTAGAATATACGTCTTATGTTGAACTACATTTAAAATAGATTATCGAACCACTTTCTAGGTCACCGTACAGAATTAATATATGTATTATACCTTTGGTTTAATCATTTGTATGTGGATTCACTAATTGAAAATTTTAACAATTCTAGCCACTAATAAATATTTTTGAGTTTAACTCATTATCGAGCTAAATCTAAATAAAATGCAAAGGTGTTTTGCTGATAGGTTTTTGAATATTAATACAATATATACAGGTCTTTGTTGGAACTAATTTAAAAGACGTGATAATTAATTTCAATTCCCCAGGAAAATTTATACTAATTTATAGGTTACACCAGGGTTTATCTCAAAAGACAGAGCGATACGGTTTAGAAATAGATTAAAGATGAATTATATACGATGCTTGCAAAAGGTTATTCCGCAAATCAGTAAGGTGTCATTCGATTTGAAAAAAATTCCGAGGGATTTGAAAACCTGAGGAAAAACACAATAATAATTGAAATCTTACACGATGGTATATTAAAAATACTGCTAAGAGTAATTTTGTTTAATAATTCTAAAAATGGCGTTAGTGGTTAAATACATACAGGTAAAACCCACTATAAAACAATTATAGACGTCACTTTTCCAGTCAAGACTTGCATATAACGCCAACTAATATAATAAGGAGCTGCGCACGCTCGACCATCGGCATAAAAGGCGAGAGCCATGTTGTAACAATTTTATTTTCGCATTAAAAATCTCTTCATTAAAGGTACAACGAATGTTAAAACACCTTTATTAACTAAAGTAATAATACGTGTAACAATCAAATTTTTGCATTAATACAGTATCTAGAGTCGTTAGTCTATTTGTTTCGGAGGTCGGTGTATTCCACAGCCACAGGCACGCGCGTGAGAGGATTGACAACCCCCCTCGGGACCCTCCCACCATGCAAGAACGCGGCAGGGGCACTCGTCGATAGGTAAAAGCAGCGACAGCATGCATTCGAAGAGAATGGCGAGTGACCTCCGGGTCGCATTAATTGTGTGACACACTTCCTGAGTAACGGTTGGTATTGTATATTCGTTATCATAGTATCTAATTTAAAAATTTGTTTAGCGCACCTACGACTTACAAACTACGACTTACAAACTACGACTTACAAACTACGACTTACAAACTACGACTTATAGACTACGCAACGAAAATTATATTTATAACTAAGATTAGACCATGGAAGATTACGCTACAAAATTTATGCAACTTTGAATCAATGTAAGAAACCCACTTCGCTTCAACACCTGTATTTAAAGCATGGAAAGCAGGAATAATTAGCTGCAGACTCCGCACGGCGATGCAGTTCCCAATCTAGCCAAGGACAGCAGCCCGGGGTTTGGTTCGTAATAGCTTTAAGATTTCCTCAGTGCTTCCTTCTAAAAGCACGTTATTTCGTTTTGTTTTATAGAAGCACAAATTTGTTATTCAGTTTATCTGTAGCTAAGCTGGTTTTCTCCAGTATCAAATTTAAATTTCACTTAGTTTCGTAGATATGTGACTACACGTGGCTTCAGCATAAATCAACAGCTGCGGCTACGTCACTTGTTTGTTTGAAATATGCCGTCAACAATTGCACAATTGCAAGCAGATGTTTAGTATTACATTACTACCACCTTTGATAAAATTAGAGAATATCATTGTGAATATTTTGACTTCAAATCGATTTTAATACTGTTAACTTAAAAAGAAAGTTTTGTATATTAATTTGTAAATGACCTACACACATCTGATTGGGTTAGAAAACCTTAGTATAACCAGTCACACTGGGTTGTAATATATTTGAGTAAGAATCAAGTTGATAAACTTTACAATAATTCTTCAAGTAATTCAAGTATTCATTTTATTTTATTGCATTAAATTTTATTTACAGAAACAGAAAAATTCTTTCTAGTAAATTTATAATCCACGCTTAAAGTCTTTTTATTCTGATCTAGTTTGATCAGACCTGATAAACAAAAAGCAATAAGAGTTCAATTTTTATGGTACCCTTATGTAAGAAACATTCTTTTTGCATTTTTAGATATATTTGAGGGACACAAATAGTGTTCCCATTTTTTTATGTGACTTAATTATTATTTTTCCTTACAGGAACAGCGTCTTATTCTGTTAAGACAGGTTTTTGTCAGCGAAGGCGATCTTTTTTTCTTTGGGTCTCCACGTCTGCCCTTAGAAATTAGCCATGCCATTTACATGAATCAATCTGGACTTGGTGGCGCCTGTTTGTTTTAGTTTGAGTGTGACCCCCCCACAGATTTCGACTTACCCCCCCATTGCTCATAGCTCTACCCAAGGAATAGACCCCTAGTTACGTCGGAAGACTTTGTTTTGCAGACACCTAACTTGGAGCATGGTGATTATAAAGTAGTGTCGGCCAGAAGTATAGAAAAGCGTTTCACTAGCGTGGCAATATGAGGCACTTGAGGATACGTTTCACTAGCGCCCATGCGTGAGGCTAGCGGAGCCAATTAGAGAGAAAAAATCGTTACACTGGCGCCGGCAACGTTTGGGGCCTCGAAATTTGTTTGTTCATAATTTGATTTACCTCGAAATTTGTTTGTTCATAATTTGATTTACCTCGAAATTTGTTTGTTCATAATTTGATTTACCTCGAAATTTGTTATTCATAATTTGATTTGCTTCGAAATTTGTTAGCTCAAAATTTAATTTGCTTTGAAATCTACTTGTCCAAAAAATATTTTGCGTCGAAATTTGTTTGCTTAAAGTCGATTTGACATTTAGATTTGTTTGTTTGCTTTTGATAAAAGATTGGTTGTAACATTAACCTCATACAGTCAATTGATTAACTTGGTCAAATTTATTTTTGACTTTCGTTCTATTTTGACCCCATATAATTTTTTTGATATTGTTTTGGCAAAAATTATTTTACCAAAAACACCTTTTGATTTTTACCTTTAGTAGTACGAATTTGTTTTGATCACTTTTGTAAGGTTCAGATCAGTTAGATTTATCGGTTTGATTCCATTAGGCTTGAGTAATCATGTCGGATATTCCGAATTGTTTGTCTGCTTAAAGAAGAACGGGAGTAGTGAGTGAGAAACCTTGGAGAAAAGGAAAATTTTTAGGAAGACTGTCAGTTAAAGAAGCTGATAAGCCTGGAGTTTGATTTGTTTGAGTCAATAAAGAACATTTTTGTCCAAATTTGATTATAAGGCTAGAGATTCTATTCTTGAAGGTACATTGGAGTGAGCTGTCGTTATGTCATTTGAAAATTGCTCTTTGTGCAAAAGCACGTTTTTGATTTTGTTAGCAGATTTTGTTTAGATCGGCATTGCAACGCAATTTAGTCTAGGCGGAACTTGTCGTCGTGGTTGGTCGCTCAGCAGTATGTCAGTCCAGACGAGACTCAGGAAGAGTTGGTCGCTCGGCATTGCGTAAGTCTAGACGAGACTCGAGGTGAGTTAGGCGCTCTAGAATTTTTTTTGCATCTTTTTTTTGATTTGATGTAAATTTTTGGTATTGTTAGTCTAGGTGAGACTCGTAGAGGGTTTGTCACTCTAGCATATTTAGGCGTTGTGAAGCGTTGTAGTTGTTTCGACAGTTCGGTTGGTAGTAGGATGAGAGTGTACCTGAACACTGATTTTTTTGTTAGCTATCGTCGTGATTAGTTTTTTTATTGATGACTCATAAGCAGGTGGATGGCTTTTAGTTGTTGGTGATTGGTTTTCGAAATATTCGATTTTGCAACCTTTGCGAAGTGCCACGGCACATTTGCTCGAGAAATTTTTGGAGGAAAAAGTATTTCTTGTTTACGGAGTACCACAGTTTGTTATTTGTGATAATGGTCCACAATTAATTGGACGTATTTTTAAAGCTTTGTGTGCAAGGTACGAAATTCAAAAGATTTGGTATAATGCTGTTTATGCCCCCCAATGCAAATTTGTGGAAAGAATCAATAAGACAGTTGGTACAGCTATCCGTTCATACGTAAAAGGACATGATACGTGGGATAGTGAGATATCAAAGATCCAATACGCAATCAACTCAGCAAAACATGAGTCCACCAACTATTCTCCAAATTTTTTAGTCTTTGGTCGTCAGGTACCCTTAAGTGGAAAAGCTTATAATGATGATTTTAAACCTGGTGAGGATGTTGATGTCGTCTCCAGTAGTAGACCTTCTTATGTTTTGGATCGTCAACTTTATTTGATATTTTGGGAATGTCCGTGAAAATTTGCATGTAGCTTATCAACGTTCGAGTAAACGCTACAATCTTAGGAGAAGAGACATTTCGTTCCAAGTCGGAGAAAGTGTTTGGAGAGCTAATAAGGTCCTCTCGAGTGCTAGTGATAAGTTTTCCGCTAAGTTAGCTCCAAAGTTCATTATGAGTAAAGTTCGAAAAACATTCCAATTTAGTGTATGAGTTAGAGAACGAAGATGGAACAAGAGCAGGAAATGGCACGTAAAGGACTTGAAACCAGTTGAAGCGTCGTATCCAAATGAAAATGATGATCCTGACGATTAGTTCCGGTCCGGTCATCTCTTTGATGTTAAGTAATGCAGTAGTGGTTTGCTTTGTTTTGTTCCGATTTTTGATTTAGTGTCGGTTCATTAATTTTGAGTATTTTGTTTGAGAAGTGAAATAAGTGGTTAGAGATTTTGTAGATTTTGTAGATTTTGTAAGTTTGAGGTGTGCCTTGGTGTGCACGCTGGTCGTTTTGCTCGCGCGTTATTCGGAGATGTGTTTAGAAGATGTCTTTAACAGATATCTTTACAATGTAGAAGTAAGTGGGCTATTTAATTGTTAGTCCTGATTTCTACTTATCTAGGTAGAGAGAATATTAGTTTATTCTTTCCCTTGTTTTTTTTGACCGTTCGAAATTCTTTGGTTTGATAAGGTCAAGGTTGGCTTGGTGAGTCTCACCATTTGGTCCATCACTAATGAGATCTGTTGTTTGTTGGAACTTAGTGATAGGATAATCAGTAGGGTGTAGGATATTACAGCCCTAACTGGTTCGATTTTGTATTTGAATTTGTTAAGTAACCTTATGGTTAGGTTACCTTCGTTTTGATTATCTCTTTGTAATAAAGTGATAATATTTTGTATTTGGGTTTGATAAGTAACCTTTTGGTTAGGTCACTTTTGTTTTGATTATCACTTTGTGATGATAGTGTTTTAAATTTAGACCTATTAGTAGGGTCTTCCTTTGATTGTCACCTTATAGTGATAATACTTTGAATAGTTATGCTGTTTTGATGAGGAAGCATTCCTTTTTTTAGAGAGAGCTAATTGAGCTCCAGGAAGTGAAGTTTTTTTGTGGAATTTGAAATAAATTGTAAAATGTTTGGTTACAGGTAGTAAATATTAGCCTTGTTAGAAGTAAGAACCTCAAGTTAAAGAATTATCGTGAATTTGAATTTTTTGTCCCGTGGAGTGTTTGACTTTCTAATTTGACCCTCCCAATTTTGATTAATACCGATTGTGACTCCCGATTTTGTCTCCCGATGGACGTCAGGTACACGTAGTTACCAACACACTCGCATTTGTAAATATTTGTCTCCCCCATTTGAATAAATTCATAAAAATTGCATAGTTAATTAGGAAGGTAGAAAAGGCTAGTATTATTATAATAAAAAAAATTTTTTTTGTATTTGTTATATTTGAAGTTGTTCCTTAAAGGAAAAAACTTTTTCTTTTAGGAAAGGGTAGTGTAACAATTTTATTTTCGCATTAAAAATCTCTTCATTAAAGGTACAACGAATGTTAAAACACCTTTATTAACTAAAGTAATAATACGTGTAACAATCAAATTTTGCATTAATACAGTATCTAGAGTCGTTAGTCTATTTTTTTCGGAGGTCGGTGTATTCCACAGCCACAGGCACGCGCGTGAGAGGATTGACAACCCCCCTCGGGACCCTCCCACCATGCAAGAACGCGGCAGGGGCACTCGTCGATAGGTAAAAGCAGCGACAGCATGCATTCGAAGAGAATGGCGAGTGACCTCCGGGTCGCATTAATTGTGTGACACACTTCCTGAGTAACGGTTGGAATTGTATATTCGTTATCATAGTATCTAATTTAAAAATTTGTTTAGCGCAACTACGACTTACAAACTACGACTTACAAACTACGACTTACAAACTACGACTTACAAACTACGCAACGAAAATTATATTTATAACTAAGATTAGACCATGGAAGATTACGCTACAAAATTTATGCAACTTTGAATCAATGTAAGAAACCCACTTCGCTTCAACACCTGTATTTAAAGCATGGAAAGCAGGAATAATTAGCTGCAGACTCCGCACGGCGATGCAGTTCCCAATCTAGCCAAGGACAGCAGCCCGGGGTTTGGTTCGTAATAGCTTTAAGATTTCCTCAGTGCTTCCTTCTAAAAGCACGTTATTTCGTTTTGTTTTATAGAAGCACAAATTTGTTATTCAGTTTATCTGTAGCTAAGCTGGTTTTCTCCAGTAACAAATTTAAATTTCACTTAGTTTCGTAGATATGTGACTACACGTGGCTTCAGCATAAATCAACAGCTGCGGCTACGTCACTTGTTTGTTTGAAATATGCCGTCAACAATTGCACAATTGCAAGCAGATGTTTAGTATTACATTACTACCACCTTTGATAAAATTAGAGAATATCATTGTGAATATTTTGACTTCAAATCGATTTTAATACTGTTAACTTAAAAAGAAAGTTTTGTATATTAATTTGTAAATGACCTACACAGATCTGATTGGGTTAGAAAACCTTAGTATAACCAGTCACACTGGGTTGTAATATATTTGAGTAAGAATCAAGTTGATAAACTTTACAATAATTCTTCAAGTAATTCAAGTATTCATTTTATTTTATTGCATTAAATTTTATTTACAGAAACAGAAAAATTTTTCTAGTAAATTTATAATCCACGCTTAAAGTCTTTTTATTCTGATCTAGTTTGATCAGACCTGATAAACAAAAAGCAATAAGAGTTCAATTTTTATGGTACCCTTATGTAGGAAACATTCTTTTTGCATTTTTAGATATATTTGAGGGACACAAATAGTGTTCCCATTTTTATGTGACTTAATTATTATTTTTCCTTACAGGAACAGCGTCTTATTCTGTTAAGACAGGTTTTTGTCAGCGAAGGCGATCTTTTTTCTTTGGGTCTCCACGTCCGCCCTTAGAAATTAGCCATGCCATTTACATGAATCAATCTGGACTTGGTGGCGCCTGTTTGTTTTAGTTTGAGTGTGACCCCCACAGATTTCGACTTACCCCCATTGCTCATAGCTCTACCCAAGGAATAGACCCTAGTTACGTCGGAAGACTTTGTTTTGCAGACACCTAACTTGGAGCATGGTGATTATAAAGTAGTGTCGGCCAGAAGTATAGAAAAGCGTTTCACTAGCGTGGCAATGTGAGGCACTTGAGGATACGTTTCACTAGCGCCCATGCGTGAGGCTAGCGGAGCCAATTAGAGAGAGAAAAAATCGTTACAATGTTCCAGTGCATTAGTCGTCAAAGTATCGTCGAGTTTGATTAAAATTATAAATAAAAGATGGATTTTTCTTGTGTTGACGTTACAAGTGATGTGCGAGTACCACAATTAAATATCAACCAACTAGTTGGTAAGTCAACCTATAGGTTAGGCGAATTTTCTCCAAATTATCACCACCATATATTAGAAGTTGGTTTTGATTTATATGGTGGTCTTCAACCTGCCATCCAAGTTATTTGCTGTAGTGGTATGTGTGCTGATTCTACGATAACATTCTCTTACTTCGATTGGAAGAAATTGTGTACTTTCCAAGTGGAATTTCAAATTCGCCAATTTTCTCGTGACTCAAAACAAGTACGATTAAATGGTCTGACTACTGGAAACGATGTTGTTGACATACAATTGGATCAAGATTTCAAATTGCAGCTGAGCACAGCCTTTAATAGAAGTATATGGTTTTTGAACAATTTTGAAAAGAGAATTTATATAATATGGAGATTACGAAAGATGGGAATGTTATTGTGCTACCTGCGTACGAGTGCATCAAGCTATTAAATTTGCGAGAATTGATCTGTTTTAAAATGGCTGAGTTAAGGTGTAGAAACTTTCCAGAATTTTACGAAAAATTTGTTGGTGATATAAAAAAAGCATGTGGAAATACAACGGAGGAAGAAAGGGTTCAAACGTTATTAGAGGGAGAGAGCAGTGCCAGTATTTCTCTGTCTAATGATTGCAGCAATTTAAATTACTTGACGGTGTTGGAACTTATTAAATGTTTCCCCATTCAGTACTTAAAAGATGCAACTGCAAGGCAATCGCTTGCGCAAATGTTTAGAGATTTGGCTATCCCAGATTCGTCAGACTCTGGTTACCACAGCGGTTTATAGATGTTATCAATACGTGTATGTATTCTATTAAAACATATTTCTTGATAAAGTTTGTTTTTACATATTTGTATCGCCAACATTACCATAAATTATTAATAGACGTATTAAACTATCCTGTTTTTATTTTTAGGTTTAAAGTGGTGTACCCCGCAAATAATAAACACAATATACCGCATGTTAACAAAAAATTGTGGAGAAATTCAAAGACGAGTTTAACGGTGACTTGGTGTTAGAATTTGTAGGTAGTAAGGCTAAGTCCTACTGTATTGTACGCGAGAAGGACACGATTAAAAAAGATTAAAGGGATCTCACGAAGTGTAGTTAAGTAAAACCGCGGGTGCTACAACCTATAACGAGCATATATTCCCAAAAGGGGTGGGCATCCAGCTACGCAACAGTGCGTGGGAGAATAAGGATTCTCTCCAATAAGAAATTAAAGTCATTGGGTAATGGTAGAAATGTTAAACCTATAAAGGCGATTATTAATTGTGGTTTAGTGACCGCGTTTGTGCACTCTTCGAGTGTTTTCGGCAATCTTCGATTGTTTCCAAAGAAAATATTCAAGCCCACCATTTCCTAAAATATGACGTAGAAGTTATTTAAAATTAAATTGCTTTATTAGTAAGTATCCTGTAGACAACAAGTTGGTATTTCCTTAGTAATGGTTTAAAGTGTTTTTATTAAGTTTTTGGTTATAGTAGCACGGCATCTTCTACAGCACGACTTGCACACAATTTGTGTGCGTGTGCTACCACCCTTTTGGATTTTTAATATGCACGCGATCCGTATAACATGGAAGACGTTTTCCGGTGTTTCTACTAACTGCATTCGCACCATTGACGATGCGAACCAGGTGCATGCATCGGCGCTAAATGTATTGGACGAGCAGCAAGGATTATGACGTCATTTAGTTCCCCGCTGAATCCTCAACTTCGTTCGGGTGTCTTCGGAAACCTTCGGTTTGCATTCTATAGGGTACATAAAGCAGGTGCGCAAGAGTAAACTCTTTAGTTATAAGTTAGTTCGCTTACAAGTCAAGTCTTATAGTGCGGATTTTGTTTTGTACTAAAATGGTATCTGCAAACGTTTTTAAGTGCAACTCTTGCGGTGCTTCCTATACCTGGAAAAATGCTCTCAAACAGCATCAGAACAAATGTCGTGGTGTAACATCGCCCAGGGTAAAGCTTATACATCCGTCAGCAGTAAAGTTCTTTAACTGTGGGTCTTGCGGTATCGCTTTTACGAGAATGGGCAACTTACAGCGACACAAGGAAAAACAGCACGGTATGACATTAAGCCGTAAACGTTCAGCCCTGCCAGCTGTTAAAGGGCCTTGTACGAAACAACCACGAATTATGTGTAAAGTATGCGATTTCGAAATGGAAAAAACTACGTATGCCGCACACTTAAGGAGCAACAAACATAAAAATGCATCAGTTACCGCTACTAACGACGATGGTGTAGAAATGGTTAGTACAGCGTTTAACAACCGTATGGCTAGCTATCGCATAAAGAACGCCAGTGTCGACGATGGAGTGCCCGAGTTTCTTTGGAAGCAGAAAGAGCGATTTATTCGATTAATAAATGAAAAAAGAATACAACATACAGCAATAAAAGTCTACTGCGAACTCTACGGCGTTTACACCAAAATGGGGGAAGAGAAGTCCGATGTGAAATCCTTTAACACAAAAAATGTGGTTATAACGTCTTCTAGTAATCTGAAAAATATGTATAAGGTCTTAAGCGAGACCATAAGAACAAAATCAGAGGAATTTGAAACATGTGGGTCCGGTTGGTCTTTGGAAAAAGTGCTCTATTTAGAAATAAATATTAATAAGTATGAGCCGATATGAGAAGTTCTAGGTTCAAAATAAAAAATTGTGAATATGTATTTAGAAATGTGGTTTACAAAATTTAAACTGTATTAGTAAAAATTGTCTGTAATAAAAAGTTTTAAGAATGGGTTTTAGATTTTCTTTTAGGTATGAACCGCAGGAAATTTATAATTTAGAGGGTGTGTGTAAAATGGTAAGGGGTGGTCCTGTTTTAAATCTGTTTACAGATTCGGATTCTACATAAAATTCTAGACTAACAAGATGTATTGCATGTATAAAAAAATTATAAGAACGCTCAAAAGTCGCTATAGGTAAGAAATCTTAAAATCAGGGTAGGTCCCTGGGGATGGCGCTATCTAAAAAATTTAAAGAGATTCGGGTAGCTGAGAAAATTCTAATCTTAATTGATACCAAACAAGGTAGGTTTAATGTATCGCATGACTAAAAAAATGTTTAAGGACGGTCGGAAATCGCTATAGGTAAGAAATCTTAAAGTGAGGGTAGCTCCCTTGTGGGTGATGATACCTGAAAAATTTAAAGAGATTCGGGTAGCTGAGAAAAATCTAATATTAATTGATACCAAACAAGGTAGGTTTATCTCAAAAGATGCATTGGCTAGACAAAGAAAACTATTTGGTTCAGATGAAAGATAAAAAAATGGCTAGTCGAAGAAAACTTTTTGGTTCAGATGTGGGAGGAAATGAGGATGCTCATTTATCTCGAAAGATGAAAAATTTAAGATATATTTATCTCGAAAGATGAAAAATGGTTAGTCGAAGAAAACTTTTTGGTCCAGATGTGTGAGGAAATGCGGGATTCTGGAGGAAATGCGGTAGTGGGTTTCCCAATTATACTCTACTTACGTTGAATTTTGTGTAACGACGAAAATTTGTTTGATAAGTCTTCCAGCCAAGTTGACTCTACAGTAACAATCAAAGTAATGCGTTTCTCCTCAGAAGATGCTTCCAAAGAAGGGACGAACAATTTTGGCAAAGGCCAATTTTCTTCAGACAACGACAAGAATTCAGGACCTGCCCACCATAGCGGATGCGCGGGCAATACCGAAGGAAATAAACCTCTGGTAGCACAATCAGATGGGTTGTTTGAAGAACTAATGTAACTCCACTGTTCGGGAGAAATACGTTCTTGGATGTAACTAACACGGTTAGCTACAAACATTTTTAAACGATAGGTAGGTGACTTAATCCAAGTCAAAGCCACAGAAGAATCAGTGTAACAACAGATTTTTTCAAAGGTTACATTTGAATATGTAGTTTTAACAAAATGAACTAATTTATACAAAAGTACGGTAGCACATAGTTCTAGCTTGGGTATGAAAGACATTTCAAAGGTGCGACCTTTGATCTAGCCATAACAAAGTGAACAGATATTTTTCCTGACGGAAATACTAAACGAAAATATGCAATAGCCGAATATCCTTTCTCGGACGCGTCACAAAACCATGTAGTTGTATACTACAGGCTTCATCAATAGGGATATAACGAGGAATTTGAATTGAATCAATATGTGAAAATTCAGCAACAAATTTTTCCAAAATATGACAATAGATTCAGGTGGAGGATCATCCCAATCCAACCCCAGCACCCAAAATTGTTGAATGAGTTGTTTGAGTGAAAAGGTAACTGGTGTAATAAATCCTAGAGGATCGTAAATCCTAGCAACTGTCGACAGTAAAATCCGCTTGGAAAGACGATTTTCTAAAGACTGCATTTCAAATGAAAAATTATCAGGTATCGAGTGCCACTGAAAGCCGAGCACTTTTATGGTAAACTTAAGATCATTTGCGACTAAATTTGGTTTTACTTGTTGATACTCAGTAGGAATATCTTCTAACAGTAGTGGACTGTTGCTAGCCCATTTGCGTAGTTCGAAGCAGCCAGCACGTAGTAGTTCGATGAGTTGACGTTTTAGTTCATGAGTTGCCTGGAGAGTGGACGACCCAGTCAATACATCATCAACATACAAATTGTTTCTCAAAGCATGAGCAGCCAATGGATAACTATTTTCTCCTAGTTCAGCTAGTTTTAAAATAGTGCGAATGGCAAGAAAAGGAGCGGATGAAACTCCATATGTAATTGTGTTCAACTGATAGGTTGAAATTGGTTCTGAAGGATTCCATCGCCATTGTATCAATTGATAAGAACGATCCATTTCTGATATCAATATTTGCCTGTACATTTGTTTTATGTCACAGACAAAACGAACTTGGGAATACGAAATGCCAAAAGTATTTTACAATATCATTCTGGAGCTTAGGTCCAGTGAGTAAGGTATCATTCAATGAAATACCATTCGAAGCTCGAGCCGAAGCATCAAAAACAATTCTCAATTTAGGTTTATTATTTTCTAGTTTGAACACTGCATGGTGTGGAATAAAATACGCATTATTGTCAGCTGGAGGCGTTGATAAAAGCGACATGTGACCAGGGGCTTCGTAATCACGCATGAAATCTACATACAAATTTCGCAAGTCTGGATTAGTTTCGAGACGACGCTCTAGTGACAATAGACGTTTAATGGCAATAGATTTCGAGTCCGGAAACTCACGAACATTTTCTCTAAATGGAAGGCTCACGCCGAACCTACCATTGGGTAACCGATGCAACGAGTTATCAAAAGATTGTTGAGCAAGGTCATCTTCCGGAGACGACAAACTCTTCGATGGAATGTCGTCAAGCTCCCAAAAATGTTTAAGATCAATATCCATACAAGGATCGATAGATACAAAGAACGAATGAATAACATTGGTTGAGATGGGATCGACAGTACCAAATATCATGTAACCAAATATGGTATTGACAGCAACAGGCAAAATTTCTTTGCCATCAATTTTCCCATCGAGCAAAATACGACTGGCAACATCAGAGCCCAATAACATTTGTACTGGAGAAGGATGTCTCCAGTTTTATCTGCGAGTTTTATGTTTTCCAAATGAGACCAATACGATTGAATATACTTGTTTGGAAGATTACCGCAAATAGACGGCAAAACCATTAAGTTTATTTTCAAATTGTTGTCCGTGGGGACTGAATCATATTCCTGAATGGGACGAATTGTTCCAGATATCACACCTAACGTTTGGTGTGAAGTCTGGCCCAAACCAGAAATAGGAATCGAAGAAGGACGAGACGATATACCAATAGACTTACGACAAGACTCCGTAATAAATGAAATTTGACTCCCAGTGTCTACTAGAGCACGAATAATTTGAGGTTGATTTCTCTTGTCGAGAATTTCCAAACAAACCGTGGGTAGCAGAGCTAGACAAGTTGTGGCCTCAGACCCAACTGTTGTAGTACAAGTAGCATTATTAGACGAACTGGTTTGCAACTTTTCTTCACGAGCTGGAGTTGAAGAAGGTGGTGACGTAGCAATCGACGGCACAAAATGTAACAATGTATGATGATTTTTATTGCAAGTTCTGCACGAAACTTTTGACGGACAAGACGACATGTTATGATTTGGTCGAAGGCAGTTCAAACATAACCGAAGATGTTTGGCTTGCTCGTGACGCTTGTTTGGAGACAATTTAAGAAATTGCTCGCACGAATACAATACATGATTTCCCTTGCAAAGGATGCAGGAGAACGAATTGTTCTTAGGAGAAGTGTTAGTTTCAGTTAAGAATGTCCTAGGCTTCAAGTCAGAATTCGAACGAGCGAGACCTTGTTTATTAATAGTACCTTTAAGCACTTTCGGTTATTTGCTTGAGACAAGATTCTCTAAGGCTACACATTGTTTTGACAAAAAGTCTTTGACGCAATTGAATGTAGGCACATCAGTAGAATTGAAATGCAATTCGAATCGTTTACGAGTTTCCTCATCGAGTTTACATAATAAAAGATCTACAAGAACGAAATCCCAACTTTCAACATCAAATTGTAATGATCCCAAAATCGATAAGTTTTCTGTGAAACAGTCAATTAAATTTCGAAGTTGTTTTACGTTTTCCGCATGCATAGGCGGGAAGTTTTTTATTAAACCCCAATGGTGATTAGCCAAAAGACGTTTATTATTATATCTAGAACATAAAGTGTCATATGCTAGTTTGTAATTTTCATGACAAAGAGGAATAGACCGCAACAAGGTCAATGATTCACCCGACAAGCTTGAAAGAAGGTAGGAATGCTTTTTGATGTCCGTTAAATGCGGTTGTTTATCTATCAAAACATCAAACATATCCTTGAAAGTCTTAAAGTTTTTTGGGTCATTATCAAAACGGGGTAGAGTAATTTTTGGTAATTTTACTCTAGGTGTAAAATTATTGTCTTGTCGACTTGTGTGATTCGCAGACGGAGTTTTCACTTCAGCAGAAAATATCTCTTGCTCTATCAAAAGAATAGAATTATATTCGTCATCTACGTTTCGACACAAATTCTCTAAAGCTGGTTGCAATTCTGATTCTGTGTTTACAAATACACTGACATACTTTTCAGTAAAATCCTTGTAGAGAGATTCCACTATACGACACTTCAATTTAAATAACTTGTGTACTGAATCATTGTATTGTGCCTTTTCAGAAAGTTCGAAAATTTCATGAATCCTAGCAGCGTAAAGCTTTAATAAAGTTACAGAAGTAGTTGTGTCAGGCATTTTGTATGAAGAAACAAACGACAATTATTCCAATTAACAACAACCGACAATAATCTTTTTATAAATTCAATCACCGAAAATGATCCAATAAAGTCATTACCCGATTTGTAAAGTAAAATGCGAAATGAGTAATTAAAGCTTCCTATTGTATTTTATACGACCTGACAACCCTTAACAAGTAGGTTTATAAAACGCCCTAAGGGTTTAGTCATTCAAACAAGAAATATAGTTAAAATATTTAGTGGTTATAAACCCTTAAACATTCAGGTAGGTTATACGATAAAACTGGAATGTCGTTTGCAGCTGTACATAAGCCAAAAGGAGTGACCTACTACACAGGTATACAAAATTTTACTATAGAACAGCTTTGAATCCAACATTTGCAACAGCTTTTCTATACGAACTATTTAACTATCTGTAAAATGCATAATAATGCTCTCTAACTAAACTATTGCTAAATCGTAATATATCTATAATCAAATAATGATTTCTAATTAATAGACTTTAGTGTATCGAATTTTTTATATCTAAGTAAATAGAAATATGATGCGAATATTGCAAATCGAAGTTCTACATACATACAAGCTAAAACGAAATGAATTAATTTATTCACCATGGACTGTTCTATCACGCGAAAAAGGACCAAATGTCAATTAATTAAACTTAGATAATGTGCTGGCGCGTCTTATTTAATCGTGGACTGTAATGCGAAAATATAACAAAACGCGAGCTTTAAATGCGTAAGTTGTATGCATGTAAAATTAACAAACAAAAGGCATAAATTTACTCACCAATATTGTCCTTGGTGTGCGGTCCTCTTCAATGTTGCTGGAATGCCCCCGGGGGAGTCGGTTGAATGCACTGTTGCAAGCACTATACTTTATTGGGTATAGCTTGTCACGCACAACCTTCCCGTTACTAGGTCGAAAGAAGAGTCGTCGATAAACGTCACAAAACCAATTTCGCACGCGTTTTACTTTAAGAGGCGCAAGCGCACTGCACAAGTTAAATCCACTATAGTTTGAGTTTTAACTAATACGAAACAGCTACATTTAAAACAAATGGTATTACAACATATAATGGTTACTCTCTTTCTAAAGTAAAACGTTTAAGATTCTTTTCGGATGTCTGGAAAAACAGAAATAGAAAGAAGTAGAACAAATGGACTAAATTCTTATGCAGAAAGCAAAGGGACATGTAAACATTAATGTGTCGTAGACTAGAGCAAATAAATGCAGAAACAGAACATGTTATTGTTGGAATTAAAAAAGTGGAACAGAGAAACAAAGTTCACTATATTTCGCAGTTTGAAAATCAAGACTAGCTGCGCTGTA
The DNA here is from genome assembly GCA_036346225.1 of Platerodrilus igneus. Lineage (NCBI taxonomy): Eukaryota > Metazoa > Arthropoda > Insecta > Coleoptera > Lycidae > Platerodrilus > Platerodrilus igneus. The sequence goes on from JARFIW010000791.1 coordinate 15,590,689, forward strand.
CGTCTCCAATTACTGGCTAGATAAAGCATTGCAAGAAGAAGATGTGGATTTAAATGATAAAATAAGGATTCTATTAGAAAAGTTAAAAACAACTCCCAGTAAAAATAAGGAAATGGTCGTGCTTTGTGTATAGATATGTATGTATTACGTTATGTACTTTATGTTAAAAAAATTAAAATTAGATGTTATTTATTATTCTACTGTACTTTAGGCTGTTACCTGCAGAAGCACTCTCTTTCAAAATATTTGAGCAAACCGATTTAAAAGAAAAAAACTATTATGTCAAAGTTGATTTTAAAACTATAATTGGTTTGTGCGGTAAAACTTATCATTAATTCTACCAGAAATGGTATTTCCATATTGCGTAGTATGTAGGAATCTCGTGGACATTTGGCCGATTAATGGGTGGTCTGTACACATTTTTGAAAAAGTAGAGTCCAAATTGAATTTTATATTATCACGCTATTTGGGAATGTAATTGCTTGTCGCTTATATCTACTAAAGCAAATAACTAACAGAGATAGTAAAAAGTTAAATCTTAAGCACACAACAAACCTGGTCCAATTAATTACTCAAATGCGATAACAAATAAGCTGGAAATATAAAAAACTATTTAACCTTTGGATTATACGAACAGAACAGAGTATATGCTCTTTGTTTGCAGTTTAAAAACGTGGTACGAGCGGCTACTACTAGCCGAAATAAAATAATCTTGTGTTTTGAAAAATTAAAAACTATAGAACGAATACAGAACAAGGTAATTTAATTTTTTGAAATTGTCTAACGTAGTGGTACTCGCAAATAAAAATATACAGGGTGGTTCTATAAATTGTACTAATATAGTGTTTATAAATGAAAATGGCACATGGTACCCGAAGTTTGACTTCAAACAAAAAAAACGTGGTGAACCAAGATGGATGGCAGAAACTAAACCATGACGCTGATTACGTAGTTTTAAAAATAAAAGATGGTTGTCAAGATGGTCGACAAAATTATAGGTTAGAACATATAAAACCCGTCGAAGCAGTCAGCTACAACTACCGTACATGTGATTTTCCAATGCTCCACTTGAAGGTACTACATTGGCCAAGAAGCGAGTTTTTTTTAGCTGAAAGGTTTTGAATTTTGCCGAACTCCTGTTGTTCCAAGCAAGGTAGGGATCTTTAACGTGCGTGACAACACTCACACACGGGACCTCCATTTTAACTCTCATCCGAACGAGGGCGTATTTTTGTAAAAAATCCTCGTATAACATTTTTCAAGCGGACCGTGTTGGGATTCGAACCCGGGACCTTGGGTGTAGTAGTCACACGCATACCAACTACGCCATAGAGCAGCCCGCCACAACTACCGCTTGTTTTTCTAAAGTTTAAATTTTTAAGATCCGACGATGCCATTAGGTGTCCTCTCAACATGGGGATATCGCAATTCTATTGGTCCACACAATTATAAATAAAAATTAAAATTAGATATTGTTACGTGCCAAATCGGCACTTAAACATTGTTTCTAGGTTAAGTTTTGATGTACGGAAGTTTCGCGCCATAATTTCAATAGACGCGGTGCGCGGGAATTTTAAATAGACTAGGCGTACTTCCGATACGTCATAGTGAGTTTGCGCAGATCGTGCGACACTAGAGGGGTAGACGAATAACTTCGTGCGGATGTGAAAAAGACAAAGAGTGGGGACAAAGTGGGGAGAGGTTTGGGTGACGCTCTGAAACGTGGCTGTTTTGCCTGATTCTTCAAGGAGTGTGGTCGTGCGGGGTATCGTATCTTCATTTTTAGTATGTAGATTTCCTTTGTTTATCTTTGTTTTGTCTTTCCTAATTAACCTTTCCTGTCGTTCCACTACATTTAGGAATCTGATACGACCCTGGAGCAGCCCGCGACCCGAGATGAGTTGGATGTCTCATGTTCCGCTGAAGCACCGGAGCTGTATTACCATCTGAAGTTACCGAAAAAGGGCTTTGGGTAGCCTGATGGACTTTAGCGAGGCCTACCTTAGCTCAACCCTGTCCGCAGCGCCGGATATCTTATGTGAGTATTCCTTTTGTTAAATTTATTCGATGTATTATGTATTATCTTAAATTTATGTAAATTTCCGATTATGGCGCAATATAAATTATCGGTGACGTCATGGTAGTTGGCCACGCGAAACCTGTAAAAGGGTTCGCGCTGCCCTCCGCTGGAGGCGTCACTCGCTTTATTCATTGCGCTTGCGCGATGTATCTTATGAACTTTGGTAACTGTATTATCGACTTTTAACTGTATTACCGACTTTAAAGAACTATCACCATATAAATGTATCACCAATTAAAGTGTAATAAGAATGGCGCCCTTATTAACGTGGAGGTTAGGAACCTGGGAATTTTCCTTTGTTTTTTTTATAAACATTCAATGTATTATCAATGTTATTTAAAAATAGTTTTTTCACTTAAAACCAATTACCAAATATCTATAACCTTGAATTTTATACCCGCATTTTGGAACATGCCTCATTCTTTTTAGATGTCAAAAAATTAGTTGCTATGGCAATTGAAAAGTGAATACCGCCATTTTGAAAATATAACTGTTGTTTATAAAATTTGTTTTTAATATAATGTTTTTCTAAATTTAGAATGTGCGATCTGTTTGTTAACTTCAATTATGTTGTTGTGAGTGATGGGTTTATTTTCGGATTCAAATATGACCTTTAGGAAATTATCTAACCCTATTTTTTTTTTATGCATGTAAGTATAAATAAATAAGCATTTACCTTATTTTATGCCTTAAAACACCATTTATTAAAAAATTATGTATGTATTTTAAATTAAAATATAACCCTTGTTTGTTTTCTCAACTTTAGAAGACGGTTTTGAAACTTGAATACACTGTCTTGTATGTTACATTTTAAAAAATGCCTTAGTGATTTACCGATTTAATAACAAAATTGTTTGCCTAAATATAGATTTTCTATTTACCTAAGTTTTTAGTGTCTTTTAAAACGTTATTTTGACCTAACCCTGATATATTTTTTTCTCTTAGATATTATCTTGTTTGGATATAGTCTTAAAAGTTTTCCTGTTGTATGTTTTAAACAGTATAACCTATAAATGCGTTTTATAGAGGTTCTTGCCTTATATATAGTAACGAAATTACCTAGACCATATTTTTACCTTTCAAAATGTTGTAATAAACTGCATCTCTTTATATCTGTTCCTTAGAATACTAAAATAAAGAAATTTCCGTTAACGTTTATTATTTAAACTCATTTACGATACTTGTTGATAACTTCTACAATATTGAAAGAACATTCCAATAATTTGGAATACCTTTTGTATAGGTATCGTGGAATTTTTCTTTCATGTAGCAAGTATGATCTTGTCTTGATTGCATATTTTTTTTAGTTATTGATATTTCAACGTACCTTAACATGCGTAAGCGAAATTTACTGTCGAATTTGGTCGTCCAGCTGTATATAAGTCTAGACGAGACCCAAGAGCCGGTCGCTCAGCGTTACGTAAGTCTAGACGAGGATTTGGTTAGTAAGTTTGTCGTTTAGAATTTGTGAATCATTTTTTTTAATGATGATGTTGAAATTTTTCCTTATTGGTTTGGGTAGAACTCAAATGAGAGCTTCCCATCCCAGTAAATATATGCTTTATAAAATATCTTTTTGTTTTTCAACAATTTTATTAGTGAATCGAGTTTTAATTACTCCTATCTCTTCACATATCGATTTAAACTTCATTAAATGCCTTAAAATTATCTTTAAAATTGCTCAACCCTACTTACATCTAAAAGCTTTTCACGTTTACTTCCTTGACAATGTACCTAACGTTCTTAGCTTTCACTTGGCTTAATAACTTAAAACAACCCGCAGGTCGTTTGGCAAGATGGAACTTGCGTATCTCTCAATTCACTTTTGATGTTAGGCATAGGCCTGTCAAATTAAATATCGTGCCTGATGCCTTATCTCGTGATGTTGTCTCTCTTAACATTCCAAATTTAATTCCTGATACCTGGTATCTTAATATGATTAAACCCTTACGATTTACCTAATATTTTTTGTTCTCACTAACAATTGGTTAACTTTAATTATCTATTCCCTCTCTCATACAGTATATAATCTCTTACACGTTTAACTTTACTTACCTTAAATTAGTTATCTTTTTCTTTTGGTTGACTTTTCCTTGACCATACCGTTACTTATATATCACTTCATTCTCTACACCCCCAATATAACTCTGTTCTTTCATTTAATTAATCCTCGAACTTTTCCTACAGCTATTATTTGGTTTTTAGTATTTTTCCTTACGTCATTTAATTTTGTGTGGTAATTGTCGTAACTTTGGTTGAAATAACTCATTGAATTCTTATGAGTGGTTTTAGCTGATGTTGAGTGAATGTTTTTCTTCTTTGGGCTCACATAGGACACGCGCGATCTATGCCATTGTAAGAAATAGTTCATATTCGCAGTTGCAAAAACTAGGATTGTCTATTCCATGTGTTTTTCTTCTGAATTATTGCAGTCGCCCACATTATACTACATCATTATTTTTTTCTTTTTCTATTAAATCAACATAACTTATAAACATTTTTTTTCATTGTTTTTTATTGAACTTTGTGGTGAGATGCTATTGCTTCTTATTGTTATCTTATTAAATTCTCGGTTGTTTTAGCATATTGGTACAGTCTATCTGTATTTAACTGCTTATAATTGGGCATTTTCGTGTGTTTAGGGTGCTACCGTTTTAAAAAACTACCTTAAAACAGTTTGTTTACGTGTGTTTGTATCTGTAATGATACTTTTAAGTTGTTGTCTACCTTTGTCTGATTCTCTTATCGTAGTCGAAGCACTCGTTAGGAAAATGATCGTACTAGTTTTCTTAGGAGTCTAGTGAATTTTAAAAATGTGTATACCTTATCTTGTCGGATTAATATCGCAGGAGGTCCTTCAGACTGCGTTGTGTTTAAATAGGGACAACTCTCTACCTTCTCTCGGACGCTTGTCCAAAAACTATACTTTTTTCTTAACCCGCTATCTCCGCTATGCCTTATTCTTCTTTCGGTGGACCTGTTCTTGTCCCGGAACACCCGTCTGCCACATAAGAGTGATGTTCCCTCACTCCGAGCTACTGGTCACATTGGCTGGTTGAGTAGCGCTTTGCTATCCACCTTTTTTTCTGTCTCTTTTGCTCAATGCGAGCCCTTCCTCTACTTTTTTCTACCTGGAAGTGCCTCTAATGCATTCCAAAAAACCAACCTCCTTCTTTTTACCGTTGCTGTTTCTACTGCCTTTTCATTTCAGTTAGTCACCGTGTGGTTGCGCGGGAGGTTTTCACAGACACCTGGACCATGTCTCTGCGAATCTTTCGTGGGGTCATGCGGTGCCGCTGTCAGTGCATGGGCACTGGCAGTGAAGGTATGTATGAGTGTGTGAATGTGTGAGTGGATGTGTATATCTTATATACCGTGTGGGTATCGAGTGATAGTGTCACCAATATCGATTAACGCCGGGTGCAGGGATGCACCCAAATGCCTTTGCCGGTCTCTCGTGCCGTTTATTGCAAACGGACCTGCTTCACAGGTTTCTCTTTTTAGAGGGCACGAGTCAATCCCCATTTAAACGGCTCTACTGGAGCCACTCTACTTTACTTTATTCATTGTCTTGGGTAATAATTAGCCCAATACCTTTGTCTTCTTTATTATCTTGGATAATACCCTTAGTTTTAATATCGTTATCTTACCGATTACCTTTAATAATAACTTTAGTTAGTCTCGTTATCTTACCGACTACCGTTAGTAATAATTTTGGTTTAATTTCTCGTTATCTTACCGACTACCGTTAGTAATAACTTCGAGTTATTTCGCGTTATCTTACCGGTTATCTTTAGTAATAACTTTTGGGTTAAATTCATGTTACCTTACCTACTATCTCTAATAATCACTTTAGTTTAATATCGCGTTATCTTAACTAGTATCTCAAATAATAACTAAAGCTTAATTCCGTTATCTTGTCTATTACCTTTGAGGATAACAATTTAAGCTTAATATCATTACCTTATCTATTATCTTTAACAACAATTTGAGATCTTGTCTTATCTTTTTATCGTCCTAACGTGTGGTATCTATGACCAGACGTGGGAATTATTTTTTTTGAAATTTGAGTGAAAAAGCTAGCCTGATATAGACATGTAATTTGTTAGGTTAGCATATAAGGATTTAGTAAGTGGTACTTTTGGTAAATTTGTTGATTCACAACTATGTCATGGACAAGTTTTAAATATGCATCGTTAGAAAGCCAAAGTACCAGTAACAAAATTTGCTAGAGTGCAGAGTGACGCACTCCATGAACATTTTTAAATTTGGGCACTTCTTGCCAAAAGAAGAATAGTTTGATGCAACACTCATGTGTGTTTGCACATAAAAACTTTTATGTTAGCTTTAGTTAGATAGGTTTAGATAGGTTAGGCGACTTGCCGCATTAGCTTTAATTTAAGTAGTGTTTCATGCTCCACGACAAATTTGTGCTGTCGATAATTAGTGTAGTCAAAGACTATGGGGCTACCTATTCCGTTTCCTGGTACTTCAGTAGACGTGTTATCGGTCAAAAAACCAGGTGGCGCCTTATATAAACATTTTGTAGGTTTTAAGTTAGGTTTTATATAGGGTAGTTAGGTCTTAGATTTTAAGCTGTTACTGTGCTAACAGACTTTTTCTTTTTTTTAAGTTTTTTCTTTTGTGGCTTTGTCGCGATTGTTACGTGCCAAATCGGCACTTAAACATTGTTTCTAGGTTAAGTTTTGATGTACGGAAGTTTCGCGCCATAATTTCAAAAGACGCGGTGCGCGGGAATTTTAAATAGACTAGGCGTACTTCCGATACGTCATAGTGAGTTTGCGCAGATGGCGTGACCCTAGAGGGGTAGACGAATAACTTCGTGCGGATGTGAAAAAGACAAAGAGTGGGGACAAAGTGGTGAGGGGGGAGTTTCCGGTTCTCTCTATAACGTGGCTTTTTGCCTGGTACTTCGAGTGAAGTGGACGTTTCTTTTGGTAACGTATCGTTAGGTTTACCTATGTAGTTCCATGCTTGATTATCTTTTGTTTGTCTACCCTTACCTGGTTTTTCCTGCCCATTCCCTACATAGGTAGGTGACAATCTGAGAGCCACCTAGGCGTACCGATCTCCACGACTCTGGGTGAAGACCTCATGACTGCCGTAGCTGGCCGGAGCTGATCCGAACGCTTTTGTAGAGCGTCGGCGTATCATCTCTAATCCCTCCGGGAGGAGCCCTGATGGACTTGGTTAGAGGCCTGCCCTAGCGCAACTTCGCGGGAATCTGGACCTATTATGTGAGTACTTCATAGTTTATATTGTTCGCTTTTATCTTTGTTTTAAAATTAATATGTAAAATTCCGAAGTATTGCGCAATATTGGGGACATCATTGGTAGATGACCGCGCCCAAATCTGTATAAGATTAGCGCTGCCAACCACCGATGGTGTCTAGTAAACCTCGCTTCCGGTGTTGTATTTATCGAACTTTTTAAATGTAACTACCGTTTAAATGTAAGAATATTACTTATTAATATAAAGCTCTCAACAACAGTTAAATAGAAGCATACTTAAACGCGACCTTGGAAAGCAGTAGTACCTATATAAACATATCCAGCACTTTACGCGTTAAGGAAATGTTTATAAATAAAAAAGTTATAAAATTACGGTTTGAGGGTTGTAAGGGTTGGTCCTAGATTAAAAGTAATGTTGGATTTGGACTTCCAAGGAGAAATGAGCATATCCAATTTCTTTATACACTAAGAAATATTTATAGAATAATAAAGTTAGGAAATTGGGTTGCCTAACTGCGACAGCGCTGCCGCTGCCGCAGCACCGCCGCCGCTGTCATCGCAGCCGCTGCCGCCGCAGCGCCGCCACCACATCCGTCACCTGGAGGTTAGACAACCCAATTTTATAACTTTTTATTTTATAAATATTTCTTAGTGTATAAAGAAATTGGATATGCTCATTTTTTCTAGAAAGTCCAAACCCAACATTACTTTTAATGTAGGACCAACCCTTACAACTCTCAAACCGCAATTTTATAACTTTTTTATTTATAAACAATTTCTTAACGCGTATAGTACTGGATATGCTTATATAGGCAATAAAATCTTAAGTAGTTGAAATTTCAAATCCTTACCAAGGTCGCTGTTTAAGTATGCCTCTGTTTAACTGTTGTTGGGAACTTTATATTAATAAGTAATATCTTATTTAGTTTTTATTTATAATTGCATGGACCAATAAAATAGCGATATCCCCCTTGTTGAGAAGACATCCAATGACGTTGGATCTTAAAAATTCAAACTTCCGAAAAACAAGCGGTAGTTGTGGCGGGCGGCTCCGTGGCGTAGTTAGTATGCGTGTGACTAGTACGTCCAAGGTCCCGGGTTCGAATCCCGACACGGTCCGCTTGAAATATGTTAGGCGAGCATTTTTCACAAAAATACGCTCTCGTTTGGTTGAGAAGTAAAATGGAGATCCCGTGTGTGTGTTGTCACGCATGTTAAAGATCCCTACCTTGCTTGGAACAGCAAGGGTTCGGCAAAATTCAAAATTTTTCAGTTAAAAAAAAACTCGCTTCCTGGCCAATGTAGTACCTTCGGGTGGCGCATTGGAAAATCAAATGTAGGAGGTAGTTGCGGCGAGGCGGCCCCGTGGCGTAGTTGGTATGCGTGTGACTACTACGTTCAAGGTCTCGGGTTCGAATCCCGATACGGTCCGCTTGAAAAATGTTAGGCAAGCCTTTTTTTACAAAAATACGCCCTCGTTCGGATGAGAGGTGAAATGGAGATCCCATGTGTGTGTTGTCACGCACGTTAAAGATCCCTACCTTGCTTGGAACAGCAAACTTACATCCGTAAGATATTTTCTGGTTATAAGTCGGATTGCTGTAGAATGATATGTACCATCTAATGTTAATTTTTAATTACTTAATATAAAGTACAGTAGATAATAAATAACATCAAATTTTAATTTTTTTAACATAAAGTACATAACGTAACACATACATATCTATACACAAAACACGACCATTTCCTTATTTTTACTGGGAGCTGTTTTTAACTTAGCCAACAGAATCTTTATTTTATAATTTAAATTCACATCGTTTTTTTTGCAATGCCTTCTTTAGCCAGTAATTGGAGACGTACAGCGCAGTGCGTCTTGATTTTCGAACTGCAAAATATAACGACTTTGTTTCTGTGTTCCACTTCTTTAATTTCAACAATAACAAGTTCTGTTCCCGCATTTATTTGCTCTAGTCTACGACACTTGTTAATGTTTGCATGTCCCTTTACTTTCTGCATAAAAATTTCGTACATTTGTTCTACTTCTTTCTGTGTTGTGTTATTCCAGTTATCCGAAAAAAATCTTAAGTGTTCTACTTTCGAAAGTGAGTAACCATTATATGTTGTAATACCATTTGTTTTAAATGTAGCAAAAGGCTCTTCTGTAGGCAAGCAAATCAAATTGAATCCGTTAAAAGAAATTAACACGTATCCTTCTTTTCTTAGCTCTTCTCTTGCATCGTACATTCTAGTAAACAGGGATTTGTAAAATTCTTTTAAAGAATATACATCCTTAGGCCCATTCTTCCCTGCAAGAACGCCGACATAGGAAAACGTTCCTTGGTTATTAACCGTAAATGCAGAAACATTATATACACCAGCTGTTCTCAATTTTTCCAGTTGGTTTTAAAATGATTTACTAGCCTCTTCTGTATTTGTGCCATCTTGTTTCCTTTTCCTATTACATGTTTATAGTGTTGCTTTAATGCGATAGTTTTTGATTCGTACTCTAACTTTCTGCTTTTTAAATCCACTTTTTCTAATTCTAGTTTTCTTTTCTTAGTCGATAGTAAATTGTCAACACCGGTTCTATTTCTTTTACGTTGTATGGTAAAAGTTTGTTGCATGTGTTGTTTCTTTTTCTTAAACCTTAGAGGGAAACATTATTTGTAGCAATCGGTCTTTATTCGTCGATGTCTACATTTTTCGGCATTGTCGAGAAGGCCGTTCCAGGCTTTGCGAAAAACATGTCTCGGGCTTTAATGTAACACTTCTGCCTAATTAGTACACTGTGTTTGTTTAATTTATCTGCCACAACTCCTATGTAATTAATTGGTATGCAATTAGAACTGAATACTGAAATTGCGTAATTTATTTTGTTTCGGTTTTTAATATCGCTCGGTAATTTAAACTGTAATTCGGTAAGTTTTTTTTGTATTAGTTTACCCAATAAATGTGTTGCAGTATGTTATTAAATACAAGACAGCAACTGTTTTGCATCAATAAATAATTTTACATGGCGTGGGAAAAGTAATTTGAGCATAGGGAACGAAAATTAATATAAATTGTTGATTATTTAGCAAAAAGAAAAGCCCTTGACCAGTTTTGCTGTTCTTGCAAATCATCAGACGGAAACATTTTTTGCAAAACAACCAACTAAGTTCTGAAATTATACACAAATCAAGGTGTATTTATAATGCAAAATGTTTCTTATGTGCCCTCAATACTCAAATATAAGCAACTAACTATCGATGACTGTTTCTGGTCTCCGACATGATAGTGCAGATGGCATTGCCAGACAAAACCTTAATAGCCAGTCAAAAAACAAAATGAAAAATGAAATAAACAGATGACCTGTTACCTGCTTAACAGTGGCGGACCTTCTAAGAAGATACTGCACGCAGTGCTAAGCGAGAAAGTACGGAAACCAATATATATATATATATATATATATATATATTGCTGTGACAATCTCTGTGAGTTGGCGCGCCACTAATTTAATGTTGTGACTTAGGTACAGCAATAGTAATTTTAAAATTACTATCATACCTTCCTATTCCTTTTCTTTGCCTCTAGCTAGCTCAACCGAAATTATACTGGGGAATTTACAAAATGAAATAAAACACAGCACTCTCAAGAAATATCTATACATTCAAAAACATTTTGCTTTTATACAAAGAATTATAGAACAGTTTACAGCTTAAGTTCATACATAAAATTATTCCTAAATTGTTACTAACAACCTTTACCTATTCTTTGTTAATAAAAATCTAAATATCTCCTCCTCTAACATACCAAACAATACTTTTTAATGAACAGGAGGCTAATTTGCCGATCCTTTACTACCCTGTACGTGAATGCGATTGACCAACAAGTCTTCACAGATAATTTATTAAAGGTCAAGATGCTCCGAACTCTGACCTCAAAATTTGTTGCAAACTATCCTTCATAAATAATAAAAATAAGAACTTATTTTAATTTAAATGACCGATATTCAAATATTTTACCACTTATAAACAAATAACTTTTAAATTCATACTTGCAGTGGTAGAATAGCGCTTATCAAAATCTCATTTCCAACGTAATTAACGGTATTAAAAGCTTCCTGGTTCCATCGTAAATCTCCATCAGTTTATCCGTTTGCAAAGTGCATCTTTCATTTTTAATCAATTAATTTCAGAGTAGCTTTAATATCGAAGAACAGTTCAATTTTCTTAGTATTTTACAAACAATCATGCTCCATATTCATACAAAGTTCTACGTTACTTATTGCATCTCGTAACATAAATTATAAATTGCTCGAACTGACACGTTCCAAGAATTAATCTTTGCTCATAGTTACATATTATTTGGTTCAGGGAAGAATGATTGATGAATCGCGAATACTAAATCTTAAATCTTACATGTTATTTGGCTTTAGAAAGAATCACCCTGTTCTTATTTAGATCGGTTTATATACAAAAATTGTCTCCATACGTCATTTTACTGATTTTTCCTAATCCATTTGGAAGGATTAGTTACCGCTGATGCAAGAATTTACACCAATTTTGCAGTTTTACGATCTAATTAGTGTCAAGCTACCACGGTCGATATGATTTATAAATTTCGTATAGCGCTGTCTATCTTTTTCTAACGTACGAAGTTAATGTGCTATCCCTTCTTTTATATTGTAACACAAAAACTATAAAATATTTTTTATTCATTTTATGGCACCCTAATGTTCGAGCGGTTCTTTTTATCGGTGAGTTTATTTATTTAGGTGAAATAATTGCTTATTGATGACGTTTAAAACATTTTTTAGTAACTGACATATTTTTTTATTAACAAAGAAGATTCTGGAGTTTGTTTGGTTTAAAACTCTTAAATCAATTTAAATGTTATCTACACACGGGATAATTATTTTATGCTTTTGCAAATGCAATAAATTGATATTGTGTTTTTAGGATAAATGAAGTGAATATTTTATACACCAAAGTCAATTGAAAGGTGCTTTCATTTTTATTACACAACCTAATGACGAAACAATCATGTTTTAAGATAAGAATAATGGTATTTACGATATTCAGCGCGTAGGAAGACGTTTTTCAAAGAGTTTCATACACATTTTTGTTATCAAAGTAATTAATTGGGTATAAATTACACGCAAATGCGTGGGCATATTACAAAAGATTTCCATTTTGATCGTATTTACGTTCAACGAAAATATTGCAAATGCTGAACCGCGTGTGTAATATTCATATGGAAAAGAAATTTTCAAACGACAAACCGCATTAAATTTAAAATCATATATTTAAGTAACTGCTAAAATGAAACATAAGTGAATGATGAAATAGCTGGGGCGACGATAAAAATCAGTAAAAGCGATAAGATAAAATAAACTAACGCTGATTACAACCACAAAATTTTAATATTGGTAAGATAGGAAAAGGGCATTAATTACGGCATAGTTCGAAACCACTAGAACGATAAATCTTCAGTTGTTGTATCACGCCTTCTAGAACCAGCCAATTATTATCAACTAGAGTTAACGCGAAATTTCTAAATGTTTACGTCACAAGTGCTCGTTCTTATAAACACAATGGATGTCGGGAACGCTGATCAGTTCCGATTCAAACGTCACCATCTTAAACTGATAATACACTACATAGTATTTAGTAGTGGAAGTTATTATTGAAGTAGACGATTTTATAGAAATAAACGACGTCACAATTTTATTGTTACTCAGAAGCGAGTAGATTATTTGAAGTACTTAGAATGATTTTAAATATGAAAATAAAAAATTCAAAATTAATTGAAACTACCGTAAGAATCTTCTTAAATGGAATAAAGAATATGTAATGAGAATAGTTTATTACATAGTACAAGGAGCAATCTGCACGGAAAGGCGTATTTTGTAAAACATTTGAGCGATTTAAGAGCCGTAATTGATAATTACGGTATGGAAAAAGGCAACAACAAGCAGATTTTTCACTGTAAAGAAAATTACATTATTTAAAATTTTAAAAATAACATATCCGTTGACTAATTAAGTTATATAAGATTTTTATTGTGTGCAAGTCTTTGTAAGAGGGGTGTCTGTACAAGTCGATAATTTGATTAAAAAAAATTGGCAGTCTATAGCAATGTGTTTGCAAGTATATAAAAAAATAATTAAACCTAACTGATCAGATATGTTTGAATCCGATTCTAAAGGGAGTGAATATTAAATTATCCGACTTATCTTGATACATTTTGTACAAAATGAGATTTAATTAGCAAGTTAAATAAAATTTCTTTATTTAATCATATGATAAATTGTACACAATTGTAAATTTATATTAATTTTGCTTTCAGGACTTGGCTAGTACACTTTTAAAAGGAGTGCAGTTTTCAGGATATTGTGCAAGGAAAATGGTTAAATGCGAAGGATTTTAAGTTTATGTTTATATTTGTATTCTTAGAAGAATAAAAACTAAATTAACATTTTACTCTTTATTTATTTATTATGTTTTCACATGGTTTCAAGCATGATTGCACAAACTATAATTAGCTTAACAAAAGAAAACTAATTGCACATAGAAAAAACACTTGTAATTTCAAGTTGAATTTGAATTAAAGTCTGTAGTGATCTGTACTATTTATTTAGGCAATTCTCATTGGTTGATAATTATTGCAATTATTATAGTGTATATTTCAATATTCGAGAGTATTTTTGAACAGCACATTAACCACTTGCAGATTTCCGAATACACTCCGTGATGTCAGAATTTACCCGTTGTAGGGGCGATCGATATCGGGTTTTGACAAGTCTTCACATGTGTTTTCAGATTTGCTTCAGATTTTAAAATGGATGGTTGAAAAAGCTTCACTGGCGGTTTTATTTAAGGTAATGTTTTTAATTGTATACTATTTTTAAGTTATCTAATTGCATGAAAGCTTAAGTAATTATTTAATGTTATTTTTTTGTTTTAAGATAGTAATTGAATTAATGATCCAGTTGTGCAGATTTCTTGTTTATAAATTTAATTCCACGATGTGTTTAATTTTTAAAAGCACGTGTTAGCCTGATGCAATTATAATGAATAATTCTTAATTTGTGCTTACCAAATTAAACATATTTATAAACATTCATTTATATAAAGATTTAGCGCTTGTATTGTTTCTGTAAAATTTTTGGTATGTATTTGTTACAAGAATATTTTATAATTTGTTTTCAATGTTTTAATGATTTGTTATGATTATGTAGATGTTTATTTCAGTTTTAGCTGCGCGTTTATAACTGTATAATTCATGTCTCGTTTTTATCACCTAACTATATGTTAGTTTGAAGGGTCTGACGTATTATAACCTGCAATTCTATCGGTAACTAATATTGAGATTTATTATTTTTGTTATGATGTGATTATAGCGAACCTCTGCTATGACCCCATATTAACGCGTTTGTATTATGACTATGTAGGAGATGGTCGATTCAATTTGTACCCTTTGTATTGAGCGCGTGTGATCGAGCCTTGTGGAATATTACTAACACTATATGTCCGTGCGAAGAGGAACATTGGTAGTCAAGGTGCAGGTCATCTTCCTGTTGTCCCTCCCTCTTCAACTTTAGCTGGGTAGTATTGGCCTAGCCGACCTCAATACCTACCAGAAAAAACTAGCTTGTCTATACTAACATTTTTCAGTTAACATGTGTGGTATGTCTGGGTAACAGTTGACATCCCGTCAATTTCAGTGTTGGTGATCTGGGTACTTGTATGCTACCTGCCCTTGTCAAGATGTGCCAAATGCAGTTGGAAGTGTGAGGGCAGTTTGGGGTTTCCTCTGTCGTGCTCTTTCCCCAATCGCCCAGGTTGAGTATGGCATTGTTTGCTTTGAATGTCATTTTTCTATGCTTTCATGCGAATGACTTATTTTGTGGTTGTTTGATTAAAAGTCGTTAGGTAAATTCTGTAGTTTTATTTCAAACCTTCCCGCCTTAACGCCATCTTCCCTGTGTGAATTCGGGTCACATGATAACAACACAACGTAGGAGTCGTCGAGCCACTGTCCCTTGATGTTAGATCATGGAGCCGGTGTGCCGTTTATAGAGAACGTTTTGGGTCATCCTTCAGGTCGGTTACACTATGCTTTCAGAAACAGTAAGTCAACTAAAGATTACAACCGGTAATAAAAATACACAAATACAAAAAAGGAATAAAATTATACCATTATCCGTCTCCTCGTTTTTACTGTCACTAGAGGCACAAAATCGTCATCAGATTTTCCGTCATCTTCTATATCCGATCCTGAGTGATATAAATAGTGAAACATTCCATCATCATTCAGATTATTAGGATCTCTAATATGTATTTTTCTCCTTTTGTTACCAAATGGACCGACAACATTAGATTTAGCTTGCTCCATTACGAAACACAAAAACCACCAACGAATAATAAATTTCGTAATTTCAAACCCTATAGAATATGTGTCGACAATCACAAACAACCTGCTACGTTGCATAACGAAAATTAGTCAGTGTAAAAGTACATACTACTTGATACTACTAAAGCGCACAAGCGCGTCTTCCGCACATAATGGAGAGATAGAAGAAATACGCGCTTGCGCGTCATCTGAAGCGAATGTGTTAATGTGATTATTGCGCATATACAATAATTAAACTAATAAGAATTACAGTCCGGTTACCAAAATTTGTTACTCTGTTGAATAAAATAAATTGCACGGCCACGTAATAAGCAATACTCTGTAATTATTCTGCATGTAGTAAAGGTTCCATCAATCCATATGTCTTCACACACTAATGTGCGATTACCCCGCATCATGAAAGTGTACTCTAAAAAGCTATTTCCAGTTGCATACTATGAAAAATCTATATCCATGCAACTTGTGTGATTATTCTGTAGCACGAAAAGGTGATTTATTAAGACACGCTGTCGCATCCTAATAAACGTGTATGCACACCCAATTTGTACGATTATTCCACATCGCAGAAAAGTATTCCAAAAGAGCACACGATGTCGGGTCCTTATAAAAAAACATTTCTGTGCAATTTGTGTGATTATTCTGCATCACAAAAAAATAATCTGAACACACATATACGAATGCATACTAACGAGCGTCCATTCATATGCAATTTGTGTGATTATTCAGCATCGCACAGAAGTAGTCTAAAAAATCATTTGCTAACGCATACTAAAGAACGTCCATATTCGTGCAGTTTCTGTAGTTATTCAGCAATACGAAAAAATAATTTAAAACTACATTTGCAATCGCATACTACGGAACGTCCTTTTACATGCAATTTATGTAATTATGCTGCATCACTTAAAAGTAATTTAAAAAGACATATGCGAACGCATACTAACGAACGCCCATTCGCATGCAACTTGTGTCGTTATACCGCATCACAAAAGAATCATTTACAACTGCATTTACGGTGTCATACTAACGAGCGTCCATTTGTGTGCAATTTGTGTACTTATGCCGCACCACACAAAAATACTCTAAAACAACATCTTTTTTCGCATACTAAGGAACGTCCATTTCCTTGCAATTTATGTAGTTACTCTGCATCACGAAAAAGTGTTTTAAAAACACACATTCAAACCCATATGAACCAACGGCGATTCTCATGCTATTTGTGTTATTATACCGCCTCACAAAAGAGTCTTTTAGAAGATCATATGCATTCGCATACTAGCGAACGTCCATTTTCATGCATTTTGTGTGATTATTCTGCATCACGAAAAAGAACTTTACAATACCATTTGCTGTCACATACTAAGGAACGTCCATTTTCATGCAATTTTTGTGATTATTCTGCATTACGAAAATGTGATTTAAAAATACATATAGGAATACATACTAACGAACGTCCATTCACATGCAATTTGTGTAATTATTCTGCATTACGAAAACGTAATTTAAAAACCCATTTGCTATCGCACACTAAAAAACGTCCAATTTAATATAATTTGTGTATTTATTCTGCATCATGAAAACGTGATTTAAAAACATATACGAATGCATCCTAAAGAACGTCCACTTGTATACAGTTTGTACGATTATTCAGTGCCACAAAAAATATTCTAACATACTAACGAACGTTCATTTTGTTGTGATTTCTGTGATTACACAAAAAGTCATTCACGAAGACATATGCAGTTTCACAGTAACGTACGTCTATTCGCTTGCAATTGTGTAATTATTTCGTATGACGAAAAAATAGTCTATTAGACCATACTAACGAATGTCCTTTTATATTACATTATATTGCTTCTTAGAAATGCACTTTACCAAGGCATATACAGTCGCATACTAACGAACGTCCATTCCGATGTAGTTTGTGAGTTTATACCGCATCACGAACATGTACTCTAAAAAACCATTTGCGTACCAAGGATTGTTCAGTTGCAGGTAATTTGTGTGTATGATCTGCATTACTAAAAAGTACTCTAGAGGTCCATTTGCTATCGAATACTAACGAATGACCATTTTCGTACAATTTGTGTAAATATATCGCATTACGAAAAAATAGTGTGACAAACAATTTGCTGTCACATATTAAGCAACATCTATTTGCATTTAATTTGTACTATTCCGCAAGTTAAGGTTCGCGGCTTCGAGCAGTCCTTTTTAAAAAGACTCTTTGAACTTTAACACATTTATTTAATTTTTATACAGAAGTTAAATATTGAATTTAGACAATCTTGAATTATTACTCTAAGTCCAAAACTATTAACTAATTGTACAAGTGAGCTATCTACGAACTGCAATGCAAAAGCTGAACGTTTGATGAACTGCCTGCGAGTGGAGCTCCCGGGCCTTATATAATCTCCCTACCCCCTCACAGTTCTGTCGGAATCTGCGGACCTAATGTCCGCTTACACTTGATTCCATTCATGATACATAGTTGCTATCTTAAAAGCTATTCATAATTACAATATTGCAGGCTTACTTCTGCGTAATCTCGGTACGTGACTTCCTACGACCGTCTGTGACCTGACATCTGCAGTGTTACTTATCCTTATGCTACTTTGTAGCGCTTCCGTTCCCATAAACGTTTATAAACTGAAATAAATTGTAACAAATTGTCTTTTATTACATTGTTGCGCATTTCCTAATATTTCCTAATAACTTTCTTAGGTATTAGTTTTATATTGATATAATAAATGGGGAATCACATAACTCCTCCCAATGTACATTAAAAATTAAGGGTTTTTACCTTTTCTTGATTTTTAATTAAATTCGTTTAATCTCATTTAAAATTCATATTTTCTAAGGGTACATTTGTTTCTTTGGGTTTCTTAAATCTAAAACTGTTTCCTTTTTTATTCTTATATCTAATACGTAATTTTGTAAGTTACATAAATGATCAATAAAATAATCAATATAATCAATATAATTGTCCATATACTAATGTTATGGTAGTGTACTTTGGGCGTCTTGATCTCGTTCAGGTGTTCCTTGTAATCTTCCATGAGTTTCATGGCGTGGTTGAGGTTGTCTAATTCTAGGTGTTCCAATTGCATTGGTTTTTGAATTATTTCTTCGTCTTCGTCTGGGGTAATCTTGATTTTTAATTCGGGTAGATTTGCTAATTTCTTGCTTTGTACGGGATCTTGGTAAACTCTAATTATTTCGTTTTTTAATTTTAAATAACAATTTTCCTTAAGGGTGATTAATTTACTTCCGATTAATGCTAAATTATTTTCATCTTGATTGCAATACATTGTTGCGATTACTTCGGTGGGAAAAATGGCTATCCATTTATTTTCCGTTACTTTCTGAATTTTCATGTTGGTGATTTGTATAGGTTTGGCTTCACAATTTTCATAGTGATTGGTAAATTTGAGTAGTTGTACTTCGCAAGGGCTGTCTTCTTGAATTGTTGTTGTCGTCAATGATTGGCATAAGTATTGATTGGGTGTGACTTCATTACATTTTTCATTCGTATAACCATATCGTTGTTCATTTAAGGATGGGAATTTGGTTTTTGGAATAATAACTTGGTATGTGCTAGTCATTTTCATTGGAAAAGCAAATAAGTGATAATAATTGTAGTTGTTAATCTCTAATATTGGTATTTCTATTAAAAATGTTATATCGTTATTTTTTACATAGCCTTTAACTATGGCTATTTTTTCAAATATTAAAATGTTTGATTCTATTACATCGAAAGGTAATTTACTATTAGTTATAAAAGATTTTATTCTCAATAATTCTTTTGATAGATCAATTGGTTCTATAATACTTGAATGTAGGGTATTTAATTTTGCAAAGGTTACTGCGTTTTCTAATGTTGCTAGGATTTGTTGAATTAAAGTTAGGGTTGATATTAACTGGTTATATATCGGATTGAATCTGATTAAATCTCGCATGCCTAACATGGTAGTTCGCATGTTATTTTCTAGGGTTTCTATTCGATTGGCTATACTATCTTGATTTCTAACTAATTTTCTTAGGGTTTTATTAAATTTGATGATCGTTGATTGAGTTAACGATATCTGGTTACTAATTATGGTTTTGATGTCGTTTTGGTTCTCTATTAATTGTTGTATCGCGTTGTCATAGCGTTCTGCGTTTTGGTTATCTAGATTGCCGGTAATTGCTTTGATTAGGTTTCCTAATCCGTTGATTAATTCTCTTTTTCTTCTCGTTATTTGTTCGGTGGGTATTAGTCGATTAAATTTGTCTTCTATATTTTTCAAAATACTTTCTGTTATACTGTCGTAGTTCATCATTTCTATTGCGTATTCTTTTCCGAATTTTGTTGTGTCCATTGATTGTTTTAGTCGAAAATAATAATTTTTAATTATTTGAAATTCTTGTTTTAGCTCGGTTAAATCGAATTTTTGTGCAAAGGTCCAATAATCTATAGTGCTCTGTATACTGTCTAATTTTATTGGTAGTATACCGGGGTTGTTCTTTATGTCTTCAATTATAATTTCTGTGTCCGTTCTACCTGGGTGGAGATTGACGGTAAGGGTGATGATTGTCCATCTGAAAGTACAGGGTGTATTAAATTTTTGAGGTGAACATATTTTGTTGTCTTGCCGTCGTCTATTGCGGCTACGTTTTTGTCGGATATTCGTTTGATTTTAAAGGGGCCTAAATTTCTCGGTGCCGTTTTGTGTCTTTTACCATGGTAATTTTTCTCGAATACGGTTTGTCCTATAGAAAATTTGTTTATATCTGTGTTTTTATTACGGGTCGCGGTAATGCGTTCTTTATCGTTATCTAACTTGTCCTTTACTTTGTCATAAGTTATTTTTAATTTCTCTTTGTGATCTTTAGCGTATTGCTGATAGATTTCCTTGTTATAATGTATATCGTACGGGTTGCGTGAATTTGAGTGTCCTATGGTTAGTTCTAAGGGTGTAAAATTTGTTGATGAATGAATTGTGTTATTATACGCGATTAATGCGTATGACATTAAGTTAGTTATGTGTTCTTTCTTGTAATTTATTCGTAATAATCTGATCTGTTCTAATAGGGTTGAATGTAGTCTTTTGATTAGTCCGTTGGATTCAGACTAGTTTTCCGTTATAAAGTGAATTTTTATTTTATGTAGTTCCAAGGTGTTTTGAATTGTTTCGTTTGAATCCTTGAGTTACGTCTATACTATTTTTAGAAGTGATTGGTATTGCTTGGCCTATTTTCGTAAATGCTTCCACGATTGTTAGGTAACTTTGTGCTTCTACTACTAGAGTATCTGCGTGTAATTTTTGAAAAGGTTTGTCTGGTGTTTTAGTCAACATTAAGGGTATCTTTGGGGGTTTTCTGTCATATTTGGCTATATCGCATAATTCACACTGATTGATAAAGTCTGTAGTTAATTCTTTCATGTCCTTGAAATAGTAACGTCTCATGATTTGCTTTAGGGTCTCGTTTAATCCTCGATGGTTGGTCTTTCCTTCGTGTTGGTTTCTTATCACATCATTTATTTCGTCAGGGTCGTCTAATGTTATTAATTTTCTTGTGCATCTTATGAGTTCGGGGTCAGAATTGTTGAATATTTTTACATATATTTCTGAAAATCGTTTGTACAAGTTTTCCGTGTTGAAATAAAAGTAAAATCGTTTTTTATCGGGGGTGTATTCCTTTAGAATTTTAATTATCTGTGATTCATTGTCGTCTTTGGTTATTTGAACTTGGTAAATTTTCTTATTATCCACTTTCGTGTATTTTACAGGGTTGGGGTTGTTTAAAACTTTCGTGATTATGAATTGATTGGGCTTCATGCCTATAGCTTCGTTTAAAATTTTAATTGCGGTTTCCGGTTCGTCATTTTGTGTCGAATGTATGATTTCCATTTCTTCTGGATTTTCTCTAATTTCGGTTTCGTCTACGTTTCCAATCACTGATTCGGTTTCTAGTGCGTTAAGTTGAATTCTACTTAAAGCGTCTGCGTTATTGTTGTAAATTCCCTTTTGTATATGGTCTCATAGTCATATTCTTCTAGTCTGATTCTCCATCTTTGTAATTTCGAGTTAGGTTCTTCGAGTTTGCATAGCCATACTAATGGTCTATGATCGGTGTATATATAAAATTTTCGTCCGTATAGGTACGGTCTAAAATACTTTGTGGCCCAAATTATGGCTAACAATTCTTTCTCTATCGTACTGTATCTTTGCTCTGTTTCGTTGAGGGTTCTGGATGCGTAACTGATGGGTTTATCGTTACCTACTGTTCCTTGACTTAATACTGCGCCTAAGGCTACATTTGATGCGTCTGTTGTCAATATGAATGGTTTCGAAAAGTCTGGGTATTCTAATACGGGGTGATTTGTTAAAATGTTTTTGATTTTATCTACTGCTTTGATAAATTCTGGGGTATGTACAATTTTGTTTCCCTTTTTTAAACAATTGGTTAGGGGCTTTGTTATTTGAGCATAACCTTTAATGAATTTTCGGTAATATCCACTAAGGCCTAAAAATCCTTTTATCTCTTTATTCGTTTTGGGTATGAAGTAATTTAATACAGCGTTTGTTTTGTCGGGGTTCGGCATCACTCCTTGGGGTGTTATTACGTGTCCTAAAAATGCTACTTCCTTCTGTAGGAATTCGCTTTTATCTAGTTGTATCTTAAATTTTGCGGTTCTTAATCTTTCGAACACTTCTCGTAATCTTTCAATATGCTCCACTAATGATGTTGAATACACTATTATATCATCTAGGTACACAAGGCATTTTTCGTTGTGTATCCCTCGTAGTATGTTATCCATTACTCGTTGAAAAGTTGCGGGTGCATTTTTCAGTCCAAATGGCATCCGTTTATACTCGTAGTGTCCTCTAGGTGTGCTAAAGGCTGCTTTTGTGTATCTCCTTCTTCTATTTCCACTTGATGGTATCCTGATGCTAAATCTAGCGTCGAAAAATATTGGAACTTGCCTAACTTATCTAATATCTCTGTTATGTTCGGTAACAGGTATTTATCGTCTACCGTTTTTTCGTTTAACTTGCGGTAATCTATTACCATTCTGTATTTCCGTTTTCCTGATGCGTCTAGTTTCTTCGGTACTATTAATACGGGGCTGCTCCATGGTGAATTGGAGTGTTGTATGATATCTTGATCTAACAGATCGGCTACTTGTCTGTCAGCTTCTTCCTGACTTGCCTGGGGTAATCTGTATGCTTTGGTGAATATCGGTTTGTTGTCCGTTAGCTCAATGTTGTGTTTAACCGTATTTGTAAAGGTTAGGGGTATTCCTTTGCAATGGAATATGTCGCGGTACTCGTAACATAATTTTTGTATTGCTTTTTGTTCCTCCTGATTTATGTCGCGGTTAAATCGGATATTATTTAAATTTTGTCTTAACATTTCGTCGTTTTCCACGGGGTTGTAATTTTGTTTAAGTTTTCGTCTATTTCCATCTCATTAAAATTTAGTTCTTCTACGTTAATCGCGTTTGTTAAGGATAGTTCTACGGGGTAATCATTTGAGTTTAATATGGTCGTTGTGGCATAATTATCTTTGATTTTTATTAATGCGGTTGGGGTTTCTACTCCTTGTTGAAAAGTTATGTGATTTATTATTCCTAAATTATTATTTAAATTTACGGGGATTCTTATCTTTTTTTCTGTTCGGGGTTCTAATGTATATTTTTCGTCAATTTGGGTGTTTTGAAATTTGATGGGGATTCGTCCATATTTGGTTCTTAATAATCGGTTTTTAATATCTACGTTGGCTCCTAATTTTCTTAGAAGGTCCAATTCCTAATAGTCCATCATATTTATCGTTAAATTCAAATATGCAGAATTTGTGTTTCATCTTTACGTTAAATGTTTTTGGTAAAGGTATGTTTGCTACGAATTGGTGCAGGGTTGTTTGATGGGCGGTTTTAATTTTGAAGGGTTCTCTTTCTACATAGTTTAGATAATGTTTTTTTACTGTTCGCGTGCTTATCAATGTTTTCGAAGATCCGGTACCTATTAGTAATTTAAATTCGGCGTGGGGTATTTCGATATAGGGTAATACAAGGTGATTCATATTATTTAGGTTTATTATGTTTGGTCGTTTATAAAATGGTCCATTTGAAAATTTGAACACGTGTTCTCTTCGTCGTCCTCCTCGTAATTTTCATATGGTTTTTCGCGTTCATAATGGTTCGATTGATTTTGTTCATTATTCGTACACGGTCGATTGCTATTATTCTGGTCATCTTCATACTCCTCTACTTCTTGATGAAATAGCTCTTCTGAAGTGAAAGTGCGTTATTGATTAGGGTTTGGTCTTATGTGCGTTATTTTCGTATTGGGTCTGGTGTTACCAGATGAGGTATCCATTGGTGTGGGTTTATAATAGTTATTGGGATTATTATTGTTTATCATCGGTGAGTTTCTGTTAGTATTCGCGTTGAATGCTGGTCTTTGCTGATTTATGTTTTGATTGAATCTCGGTTGAAATGCGGGTTTTGAAAAGTTCGAGTTAAGTGTTGGTTGATATGCGGGTTTTGAAAAGTTTGGGTAAAACGTTGGTTTTGAGAATTGTTTGTATTGGTTGTTAAAGTTTGAGTTATTAAAATGTGGATTATTAGTTCGCGTTTGGTTTGTTTGTGCATTGAATGGGTTAAATTTTTGTTGTGGATTTATTTGTCTTGCGGGTTGTATAGTTTTCATTGGCGTGTAGCTTTTATTCGCGTTGGGGTTATATAGTCGGTTTCTATAGTACATTACATTTTCTTCTTTGATTATCATGTTCATTGCTTCTTCTAAATTTTGGGGATGTTGAAATCTAATTTTGTCTGAAAGTCGTTCGGTATCTAATGCCATCTCGTCGCACATTTTCGTTTTTAAAAGTCTTACGTTTGGGTAGGTTTCTTCGATTTTGAGTTTTGTCAAGATTAAGCTTCTTACATCTTGGCATTTCATTCCAAATTTGATAGGGTGATTGGTTGTGTTCCATCCTAAGGTTTGTCAAATCTCTCACTAAACATTTTAAGTTTCTCTGATCGCCGAAATATGCAATCAATATGCGTTTGTACTCTTCCCATTGGTCTACGTCCTCGCGACTTGCAATTAATGTTAGTGCCCTTCTGGTCAGTTTACTGATAATAAGGCGGATAAGCAAAGTGATTTTTCGTTATAACCTCGCTTATAAAAGGTTTTTAAGAATAAATCAGAGGCTGAAATATAATTGATTAACAAACATTGGTCATTTCCGTTAAAGCTGGGGATTATTTCTAAGTACAGTTTCATTTCAGTAGTCATCTTGGCTGGGGTAATATTTGGGTAATTTTAAAAAAGTAAAAAAAAAATTATTATTTTTTTTTTGAAAAAAATTTGGATTTATTTTGTAGTTTTCGGTGTTATTTAATGAGTTTTACGCTTGGTTTTGGTTTGGTTGAGTTTACTCTTGATTTGCCGATTTTTAATTTTAATTTCTGAAGTTTCAATAGGTTGAGTAATTATTGTGGCAATTTATCGGGCTTGAGTGTTTTACGTTAATTGCGTCAGTTAAAACTTCTCTATTTTTAATTTATGTCGAGTTTAGTTAGGTGCGTAATAATTATCTCTTTGGTTTATGCGATTGTAAGGCGTCTGCAATGCTTACAATGTTGTCAATTAATTAGTTGCATTAGCGTCTCTATTATGGGTTATTTTTAATTATACTGTGGGTGTTATTCAGTACTCGCTGTGATTTTATACACTGAAATTTGTGCTTCGTTAATTTACTGAAATATTTAATTAAAATTTTCACCTTTTTGTCATCAAAATAGCTTTTTGCTGGGCGCCAGTTTGCTTCGACTCCTTGCGTGTGAACACCTGCAACAGGGGTTTAAAAAACAATTAATTAAAATGAAAAAAGAAATGCAAAAATAACTTACCAACAAAGTATTTCTTATGATTAACTGCTTTGTGCCAATAAGCATGACTGGGCAACGACAAATAAGCGCACCACTGATCAGTCTAGATGAACGATCCGGGAGCAACGTGCCGTTCAATCTCAGGCATTAAATCGTCTGCGCTGCGCTTATTATTCCGACAAACAACCATCCGAAAATCATTGCTGTCTCGCAGTACATCCCGAGCATTCAGTGGCCTTCAACTATAAGGTCTTTATTGTTTTTACGCTTACCAAACTTTGACTCATCAATTTGAACAACAATGCCAGGGCCACTAATCTGTCCTCTGTCATGCTGTTCAGTTAATAAGTGATCGACAACCATTTCTCTAGCGTATTTGTATCTAAAATAAATCAATAACCAAAATTAGATTAAATTAACCAAATACTAAATAAATTTATCTGGCAGCAATTGTTTCGGGAGACAACAGAGTTTCCGAGTCATCTTACATTTAATGCGTTTCTGTACATATAACCGTCGACGCGGTATATGCGACGCAACGTCAGTTGGTAACGCTAATCTATAATACAGATTTTAGCGCGCCCATCTGTCAATGACGTCACACAATATGCAAATTATTACACGTAATGACGAAATATATCAAATTCATACAATATGTTATTAAAGCGAGGTACTCACATGAATAGGTACAGCTTCCTATCGAATTATGTCCTTCCGGGTTGCCCGTAGCTCCCTTCCGGATTATTTACAGATGGGGCTGCGACCTCCGGGATTGCTCCGGCTAGCGACTGCGGGGTGTGGGCTGCTCCCAGGTTGTATCCAGATTTATCTTCTACCTATGTAGCGGTAATGACAGGAACAGGTTATAAGGAACGATAAAAAAGATAAGCAAAAAGGAAATCTGCATACTAGAGATAAGATACGATACCAGACACGACCACTCTACTCGAAGTTCAAAGGCAAAAAGCCACGTTTCAGCGTCTGCCGGAAACATTCCCCCTTTTTCCCTTCCACGCGTTGGCGCAAAGCTCGTCCAACCCACTTCTGACGTGACGAAAATACGCGCAAAGTTTTTCAAATTTAAGGCGCGAAACTTCCGCACATCAAAAGTAAACTAAATATGTCTAGTGCCAAATTTTGGCACGTAACAGTCATCGTCTCTGCATTCAAGAGTAACGCGTCGATACTCTTCGCTGTGAGCAAATCCATAAAGCAAGCTCGAAATAGAAAGAAAAACGAAAAATATAAATTTCTATCAAGATTAAATAATTGATCACTTACCGAATCTCATTGTGCGGAGCTAGATGCGAACCAAGCACTTTTCAAAAGACTAACTTTCTGGCATTTTGTTCGGCCACTAGGGCAGTAAAATGCACCGAGCTCATGTTGGCAAGGGTCAAACTGCATTTCCTTGCAGTGAGAGCGGCATTATTTACTAGTTGACAGAAGACCTTGCGCCTGTGACCAAGAAACAGAAGAGTCTTTGGTGACCGGGAGCTTGCGACAATTCCAAAACGGGACTGCAGCAGCCATAACCTAAACAATTAAATTAATTAATTTAGAAATTATTTAAATATAAAAGCAATTCACTAAATACTTACTCAATAGAACGCTAATTGAGAAGAATGAAAAGTTCGACCTTTCCCTTCGAAAGCTGAGATCACACTGACTTTAAAAACAAACGCCACCGGCTTCTTTTGCTCTAACTCGGCGCCATCTGTTGTTTAAAGTAATTTTAGCGGGAAATTTGAATATTAAAAAATGTTTTATAAGTTTCAATAGACTTACAATGGAACAGGATTTTAACCATCACTTTAAAGGGTCGTTTCCGCACGAAATGAATAACAGTCTTGCTCAGAGGAAAAATCCTTATCGAAATAAATATTACGACCCCTAAAAAAAGTGTCTTTCTAAAACGAAGTCCCGCATGCTAACTAACGCGCCACTGTATCATTATTTTCCATCACAAAACAGTTTGTTACAAAGAAATGTGCAGTACTGTAGCCATGACCTATACAAATGCATATTAATAAATGTCCAGTCGCGTGCACTTTTTGTGTTTATTGCGCACCAAGAAATGTTTTCTAAGTTACTATTTGCCATCGCACACCAAGAAACGTCCATATCCGATTAATTTGCGATTATAGGTATCATATAAGACAAGTTGAAAATGCAAGGCATTGTCGCAACGAACTTCCAAATGTAGACTTACTTTAAAACAATTTAAAGAAATTAAAATTATTATGTTGTAATAATTATAAGTATTCAGATAAAATACAAAAATTTATAAACAACAAAAGAGACATTTTAATATATTTTATTTTATTGAATAAATATTTTAAAAGCTATTATGTGTGTGTGTATGTATGTATGTATGTATGTATGTATGTGTGTTTGTGTGTGTGTGTGTAAATAAGGGGGCATCATATTTCGATTCAGTTTTTTCAGAGGATTCTAAATATGTATCGCACATTAATTTTGTACCTATTTGAAATTTTTGATAAAAATTAATTCCCCGGGGGGGTCGGGTATCCGTGGTCAGATTTTGTGGGAGGTACCATATTTCGACTCAGCTATGTTAGGGGAGTCCAAATATGTATCGCACATTAATTTTGGACCTATTTGAAATTTTAATTTTCCCGACGGAATATCGCGGGGGCACGGCGTCCCCGTGGCCCGATTTCAACTTACATCAAAACTTAAGCTCAGGACACCGAGCTGAATCGATTGATGTATCACACATTGATGTCCGACCATTAGAAAGGCCTCGGACGGACAGACAGACGGACGACAAATCGATTTCATAAACGAACGAAGTTCGTTGAAAAGTCTTTTACAAATACATATGAGGTCGCATACTATAGAACGTCGGTGCGCATGCAATATTACAGATGAGTTATTTATAAACATATATTCGGTTACATATTAACCACATGCATTTGTTTGTATTACGTGATTATTTCGCATTAGAAAGAAATAATCTGAAAAGTCATGCGCAATCCCATACCAACAAACGCACATTGGCATGCAGTTTGTGTGATTGTTCCGTATAAGAAAAGTGTACTCTATAAATTATACTATCGCATACTTTTGCATGTTTATTCGTATGGAACTTGTGTAATTATTCAAGAGGAAATGAAAAATCTTATTTTTAAATATGCTACAGCACCTACCTTTATATACCGTTTGCAATTCAAAATTTCGCTCCAAACTAAATTTGAAACAGATTTGCCCAAAAGACATCAGACTAATTTATCCCCAGACATACTAGAAACTATATACTTTTAATGATTAAAATAAAATCTTAGCAGTTTTTAATATTTTTTTTACTGTTTCAAGATCATGTTTGACGTGTAAATGTTAACCTTTGCACTCTTCACAAATAATTTCCTCTTCCATAATACTTATTAACAAAACTTATTATCTAATCCTAATTCTAATAATTCTATGCAAGGTTAAAACAAATAAAAATCAAATTCAAAACCTATATGGCGCGGTGCGGTAATGTTTTATAATTATAATATTTATGCGAAAAGTATGTTTTATTTTATGTACAGATCTATACAATATAAGTGGAAGAGGCGTTTTAGCAGTTAGATTCCGTTACCGTTCAAATTAAAAAATACTATTATAGATAGTTCAGTTTTAACGGATAATTTAAATGAGTTTAAACTGAAACGTCAAAGTTGACATTGAAACAGCTAAAAATAATTGTGTTCCGAGACGCGTGTCAAATTTCTGTCGGTATGTCCCCTTCGGTAACTTGCAACAATCTGATTTCCAAATCTTGACATAGGTATTACAATTTGTCCATGCTAAGCAGCTAACCTGGAGCGCATTACATCTAAATATATACAGAACTCGATGAAAATTACCAAAAACATTCTGTAAATTTATTAACAACAAAGCAAGTATGCCATTACACTTTAATTTTCAATATCTGAACTAACTGGACTGATATAGCACGAAGCGCAAATATTGTTACCTTTAGAATACCAAGATGTTGTTAAGCGCGTACTTAGGTCTGACCTAGTTCATTACTAACAGATTATACAAAAAGCTAATCATTAAGAAAATTGAAATAGGCTGATGCAATTGTAATAAACATCGGTTGATAGAAACAAAAAACTCTCTAACAATAACACGCCTTATCTAAAGTGATTATTAAGCTAGTTTATATTATATGTCTGGAATAATTTGATAATAAGCAATTACACCGAGCATTAAGAATGCATTTGAGATTTACCGAACTTAAGAGGTTTATCCATTCGATGCGTTCTTCTGTAAAGACTAAACGGAACTAGCTTGAACGCTTTTTTTTCGTAAAAAATCGTAAATAATTTGCAAATCGGGTGGAATCTTGTAGTTTTTGTTAAAAGTTTCAAAAAGAATGTTTCCAGAAATAAAAGGGCTACGCACTGGTATCCAAATTAACTACAAGCAATCGACCTGCAGTCTACACTGTTATATTGAAACGATTAAAAAAATTGCATTTTTGAAGTTTTAATTCTCCGCATTTTAAATGCCTCCGAATAATATACGTGAGCAATCAAATGGTAATAACAAAATTCGAGAAAAACTGTAGTGATCCGTAGTGTTTCTAAGTCGATTTCTCATTAGTTGATAATTATTGCAAATATTATAGTGTACATTTCGATATTTGAAGGTATTTGTTAAAATAGTTCAGTAACTACTTGCAGGTTTCTGAATGCACTTCGTGACGTCAGAATTTACATAATAAGGGGCGCATGTGTAGGGACGATCAATCGAGTCGACAAGGATTAAAGGACTTTGTTTTTAGATTTCAAGATGGCAGGTTGAAAGATTTCACTTGGCGATTTTTTATTAAAGGTAACGTTTTATGTTGATAATATAGTTGCTATTTAAGGTAATCCGATTACATCTTGTAATTCCAGCTTTGTTTTGAGTGTGATGTTCGTACTCATTGTAAATCCGTAGTTATTTAATCATTGAAGAAAATATTTGTGTTACCTGTTGCCTTTGGTTTAGAATTTGATGCCGGTTGTTTTACTTATGATGTTTAATATAGGATTTTATTGAACGTTTTATGTACAAATGAGTGTGGTTTGGTTTAGCAACCGAAAACTAATATTTATTTATCTGAATTGTTTATTTAGTATCTAAGTCAGAGTAAAACTAATACACAAAACGCCGCAAGCACTGTTTATTCTCCACGGTTTGAGAATTCTTCTAGTAATTACTAGAGCATGAGTCATATCTTTAATTCAAGGTATATATAAGACCGCTTATGAATGTAAGAGTTAGTCTATATAAGAATGTCGTATATAAATTATATCGTGTATAGTGAATGTAGTTGAGCTTTTGAAAGTCCGAGAGTAAACATAAATGTTATATGAGCTGAACGTGTCTAATGTACATGCAGCTTGTAGTATACATAAATAGATAGAAGTGTATTAAATAATAGTTGTGTTAGTGTTATTAATGAACCTATGGTAAAGAAGTTAGTTTAAGAAGATATTAGTGCTTGTAAATTCATTAGTGTGATATTGCTTCATTGTTAATTGGACTGAAAACATCTATAAGTAAGGCATATACTGTTAATTAGACTTGTGAACAGTGAGTAATAAAGACTCTTATTATTACTTGTTTTAAATTAGAGAAACGCGATAGTCGTAGCCCGCTTCAATATGCTTTTTTGTAATAATGTTTATTTAGTATTTAATACAGCGTTCGAACTTCTATTGTATTGCACTTATTGCAGAACCAAAAGTAAATGTACCATCACTGTGATTTTACGAGCAATTAATGAAAAGTACCAACATCATTCCTTAGATATAGTGCATCAAATTATTAGACAAGTTTGAATATGAACAGTACTATATTTCTATGTTACATTTGTTTTGGTTTTAAGATGGTAATCGAAATATACACAAACTTGTGTATATTTTTTTGTTTGTAATTTGTAATGCCACGATGTGTTTTATTTTTAAAAAGTTTGTTTTAACCGATTCAATCATAATGAATAATTTTTACCATTTGCTTACTAAAGTTAATGTATTTAACTAACATGAATTTATATAAAGATTTAGCGCCCGAATCTGGGCTTGTATTTATGCTGTAGAATGTTGTGTATGTATTGGCTGTCAACATATTTTATAATATTTGATATTTGTGATGCATTTAACATATTTATTGTGTGCAATTGCTTTATTTCGGCATATTAATCACAATTACAACTGCACCGCTCATATTTCGGTTTAAACTTAATCATATTGTTGTTGTTTTGTTTATTCTATTATCTAGCCGATGTTCCTATATAATTAACTAGTATTTAACGTTTGTGATAATTGTTGTGATGTAATTAAATTGAACCTCTGGTATGACCGACCATCTCGTGCCTTCGCGTTTGCATTTATGACTATGTTGGAGATAGTCTATTCAATAACAAGCGCATTTTTAACCATGCGCAATCAACCCATAAGTTCAATTTAGCGATTCATGTTGTCTTGTCAATGTACTTGTAGTGTACCCTTTTGCAAATAATAGGAATTTCAGTGTTGGTGATCTGGATACTTATATACTATCTGTCCTTGTCGAGATGTGCCAAATGCAGTTGGAAGTGTGAGGACAGTTTGGGGTTTTCTCTGCCGTGCTCTTTCCCCAATCGTCCAGGTTGAGTACGGCATTGTTTGCTTTGGATGTCATTTTTCTATGCTTTAATGCGAATGACCTATTTTGTGGTTGTTTTAATTAAAAGTCGTTAGGTAAATTCTGTAGTTTTATTTCTAACCTTCCCGCCCTAACGCCATCTTCCCTGTGTGAATTTGGGTGACATGATAACAACACAACGTAGGAGTCGTCGAGCCACTGTCACTAGATGTTAGATCATGGAACTGGGACCTTGGGACTCTAACTTTGTCGCAGCTGTCCTTATCGGTGTTTGGTGAAGCCGAACGTCTTCCATCGCAGTTTCCATGGCTTCTTCTAAATAGCTCAGGAACGAGTCCTTGGCTTCAGGCATCTTCTTTACTATGTCACAGCAGACGTGAAAAAATAAGTAGCATAAATATTGCATTTTATTTAACCCTTATGTTTCATAATAGATTGGACAATACTAAGTAACTTATACAAAACAAAAAAGGTTCCAGGCCAAAATCTTATAAAATTAAAATGTTTTTTATTTTAAACTTTAAAAACTGACTGGTTTTGCCTTAGCATTTTTAGGTAAAATGGCGCAATCATTAGCACTTTAAGGACAAATTAAAAATGTCTAGCACCCACAGTGTTTAATTAACCTAATCCACCTAATAATTACTTAAATGTAAAAAATTGTGTCAAAAGTTGACCATAGCTTGTATCAGTAATTGACAGTGAGGTCAACTACTGAAACGAGACGCTCTAAGAACAAAATAGTCAGAGACAAGCTCTTCCCTACACCTAGGAACCAAGAAATTGTGTACAAATAAATAAATTATGAAAAAGTCCATTTATTTAGTGATTGACCACCACGGTCAAACTCTAGAGCAATCGTGAATTGTGGATTTAGTAGTTAACCACCCCCACAATATAGCCAGAGCAAGGTGATGACATCAGAATCCTATGATTTATTGCAGATAAAACATTATAAGAATAAATCAAATTAACTACTTACCCAATATTCTTCGTTGAAGGTGTTTCCCTGTTGCATACTAAATTCCTCAAAAGGTAAATAGTATGTTTACTCTACCTTACAGGCGGTAGAGCCTCGATAGATTACGAGGGGTTCCTGTTTGACGTTTAAGTCCAGGGTAAAAGGATGTTAAATGGCTTTGAGAGAAAAGGTCCTCTAAGGAGATCTTCCAGCCAGCTAAGCTTCTTCAACTTAGGGCAGAGCTATGAGCTAGGGTCGTAGGATGGTATATGATACAAAAAAGAAATTTTATTGGACGCCACCGTATCTTAATGAATGTTAAAATAAGAAACTATCCGAAGATCAGATACGGAAATCTTCGAAAGAAAAAAAACTTAAGACGAGCAACATATAAAAAAATACTTACTTTTGACTCTGCAATCTGGGATAGGAACGATGATCTCGTACTATCTGAAAATTTAACCACATCTAAACATTTTCAAACTAGGACTACATTAGAGCCTAGTCGCTTCATCACCAAAAAAATAGATTATAAATAGATCAACTAGTCAAAATTATGCTTAAAAAAAAACTTTTAAATTCAACCCCAATAATAGCATTCTTCAATGCCAAAAACTCATATTTGTGATTGTTTGCTTCTATAGGACAATTACTGCTGACTTCAAAGAAAGAAAGCTTTATAACAACTTATTATTCTTTCTATTAATTTAAAATATATATATATATATATATATATATATATATATATATATACGTCTTTCCATCAAGTTGAGATCCGAATAAATTGAGGACTACCCGAGATCCACCTTACATTAAATTAGTATGAAAGTATATTTTCTTTTCTGATCTTAATAATTTATATTATAATTGGAATCCGCTTAGAGGGGTAAAGATATGTCAATTTTAATATTATGATAAATGTTTCACAATACGTGTAGGGATAAAGGGATGAACTAATGATATGGAATTCACCTACCTTTAATGACTGCGATCTTGATTCAACGCTGGTCGATCAATGTAACGAAACTATTAATTGATTGCGGACTGTAGTAATGTTAATTAGCACACGAACCGATTGTACGGCACTAATTACTGCAAAATAACCACGACAACATATTGCGTACATGTGACGCTTGCTACGACTTTCGAAGCACTGGAATTTCTGTCCTTTCTCACCATTTAGTCCCTTTTCTTGTAGGTAGGTAGTGGATAAAACCGGATTATAGGAAGGGGTTAAGTACTGTTAGGTTAAAGGATAAGCGACATTAATTAATATCTATAAGCTTAAGGTACAACGTGTAAATAGGGTAAATAAGCCTAAACATACCGCCCACCAAAATAAGTGTGAAGCAACTTATTTTAAAAGTAAACGACAACAAATACTTATACGTATACACTTACGAAAAATACAGTTTGAATATGAACAGTACTATATTTCTATGTTACATTTGTTTTGGTTTTAAGATGGTAATCGAAATATACACAAACTTGTGTATATTTTTTTGTTTGTAATTTGTAATGCCACGATGTGTTTTATTTTTAAAAAGTTTGTTTTAACCGATTCAATCATAATGAATAATTTTTACCATTTGCTTACTAAAGTTAATGTATTTAACTAACATGAATTTATATAAAGATTTAGCGCCCGAATCTGGGCTTGTATTTATGCTGTAGAATGTTGTGTATGTATTGGCTGTCAACATATTTTATAATATTTGATATTTGTGATGCATTTAACATATTTATTGTGTGCAATTGCTTTATTTCGGCATATTAATCACAATTACAACTGCACCGCTCATATCTCGGTTTAAACTTAATCATATTGTTGTTGTTTTGTTTATTCTATTATCTAGCCGATGTTCCTATATAATTAACTAGTATTTAACGTTTGTGATAATTGTTGTGATGTAATTAAATTGAACCTCTGGTATGACCGACCATCTCGTGCCTTCGCGTTTGCATTTATGACTATGTTGGAGATAGTCTATTCAATAACAAGCGCATTTTTAACCATGCGCAATCAACCCATAAGTTCAATTTAGCGATTCATGTTGTCTTGTCAATTTACTTGTAGTGTACCCTTTTGCAAATAATAGGAATTTCAGTGTTGGTGATCTGGATACTTATATACTATCTGTCCTTGTCGAGATGTGCCAAATGCAGTTGGAAGTGTGAGGACAGTTTGGGGTTTTCTCTGCCGTGCTCTTTCCCCAATCGTCCAGGTTGAGTACGGCATTGTTTGCTTTGGATGTCATTTTTCTATGCTTTAATGCGAATGACCTATTTTGTGGTTGTTTTAATTAAAAGTCGTTAGGTAAATTCTGTAGTTTTATTTCTAACCTTCCCGCCCTAACGCCATCTTCCCTGTGTGAATTTGGGTGACATGATAACAACACAACGTAGGAGTCGTCGAGCCACTGTCACTAGATGTTAGATCATGGAACTGGGACCTTGGGACTCCTAACTTTGTCGCAGCTGTCCTTATCGGTGTTTGGTGAAGCCGAACGTCTTCCATCGCAGTTTCCATGGCTTCTTCTAAATAGCTCAGGAACGAGTCCTTGGCTTCAGGCATCTTCTTTACTATGTCACAGCAGACGTGAAAAAATAAGTAGCATAAATATTGCATTTTATTTAACCCTTATGTTTCATAATAGATTGGACAATACTAAGTAACTTATACAAAACAAAAAAGGTTCCAGGCCAAAATCTTATAAAATTAAAATGTTTTTTATTTTAAACTTTAAAAACTGACTGGTTTTGCCTTAGCATTTTTAGGTAAAATGGCGCAATCATTAGCACTTTAAGGACAAATTAAAAATGTCTAGCACCCACAGTGTTTAATTAACCTAATCCACCTAATAATTACTTAAATGTAAAAAAAATTGTGTCAAAAGTTGACCATAGCTTGTATCAGTAATTGACAGTGAGGTCAACTACTGAAACGAGACGCTCTAAGAACAAAATAGTCAGAGACAAGCTCTTCCCTACACCTAGGAACCAAGAAATTGTGTATAAATAAATAAATTATGAAAAAGTCCATTTATTTAGTGATTGACCACCACGGTCAAACTCTAGAGCAATCGTGAATTGTGGATTTAGTAGTTAACCACCCCCACAATATAGCCAGAGCAAGGTGATGACATCAGAATCCTATGATTTATTGCAGATAAAACATTATAAGAATAAATCAAATTAACTACTTACCCAATATTCTTCGTTGAAGGTGTTTCCCTGTTGCATACTAAATTCCTCAAAAGGTAAATAGTATGTTTACTCTACCTTACAGGCGGTAGAGCCTCGATAGATTACGAGGGGTTCCTGTTTGACGTTTAAGTCCAGGGTAAAAAGGATGTTAAATGGCTTTGAGAGAAAAGGTCCCTCTAAGGAGATCTTCCAGCCAGCTAAGCTTCTTCAACTTAGGGCAGAGCTATGAGCTAGGGTCGTAGGATGGTATATGATACAAAAAAGAAATTTTATTGGACGCCACCGTATCTTAATGAATGTTATAATAAGAAACTATCCGAAGATCAGATACGGAAATCTTCGAAAGAAAAAAAACTTAAGACGAGCAACATATAAAAAAATACTTACTTTTGACTCTGCAATCTGGGATAGGAACGATGATCTCGTACTATCTGAAAATTTAACCACATCTAAACATTTTCAAACTAGGGCTACATTAGAGCCTAGTCGCTTCATCACCAAAAAAATAGATTATAAATAGATCAACTAGTCAAAATTATGCTTAAAAAAAAACTTTTAAATTCAACACCAATAATAGCATTCTTCAATGCCAAAAACTCATATTTGTGATTGTTTGCTTCTATAGGACAATTACTGCTGACTTCAAAGAAAGAAAGCTTTATAACAACTTATTATTCTTTCTATTAATTTAATATATATATATATATATATATATATATATATATATATATATATATATATATATATACGTCTTTCCATCAAGTTGAGATCCGAATAAATTGAGGACTACCGAGATCCACCTTACATTAAATTAGTATGAAAGTATATTTTCTTTTCTGATCTTAATAATTTATATTATAATTAGAATCCGCTTAGAGGGGTAAAGATATGTCAATTTTAATATTATGATAAATGTTTCACAATACGTGTAGGGATAAAGGGATGAACTAATGATATGGAATTCACCTACCTTTAATGACTGCGATCTTGATTCAACGCTGGTCGATCAATGTAACGAAACTATTAATTGATTGCGGACTGTAGTAATGTTAATTAGCACACGAACCGATTGTACGGCACTAATTACTGCAAAATAACCACGACAACATATTGCGTACATGTGACGCTTGCTACGACTTTCGAAGCACTGGAATTTCTGTCCTTTCTCACCATTTAGTCCCTTTTCTTGTAGGTAGGTAGTGGATAAAACCGGATTATAGGAAGGGGTTAAGTACTGTTAGGTTAAAGGATAAGCGACATTAATTAATATCTATAAGCTTAAGGTACAACGTGTAAATAGGGTAAATAAGCCTAAACATACCGCCCACCAAAATAAGTGTGAAGCAACTTATTTTAAAAGTAAACGACAACAAATACTTATACGTATACACTTACGAAAAATACTAAAACTATTTTTACAAAGGAAGAAGACATAGTTTAACAAGTGGTCTTTTGAGAAAACCTTGCATTGTTTTCACACCTGCCACGCGGCTAATATTGTCTGAACCAACATACAGTTTTTCTATGCGCCCTAATTTCCAATGTAAAGGTGCGACTTGATTGTCATGAATTAAGACTAACGTTCCAATTTTCGCCTCAGAAGTAGGGGTAAACCATTTTGCCTTCTGTTGCAAAGAATGCAGATATTCATTACGCCAACGCTTCCAAAATGATTGTTGGATGCGTTGAATAAGTTGCCAACGATCTAATTTTGATATTTCCAACTCAAGGAGAACTGGATCGGGTATGACAGAAACAGGCTCTATAATCAAAAAATGGCACGGACTTAAAAATGAAAAATCATTCGGATCTGAGCTCATGGGGCACAGAGGCCTTGAATTTAAAATGGCTTCAACCTGAATTAAAACCGTGTTTAATTCCTCGTATGATAATATCTGGTCGCCGATCACTCTTTTTAAATGTGTCTTGACAGACTTAATTCCAGCCTCCCACAACCCTCCAAAATGAGGAGCTGAGGGAGGATTGAACACGAATTCAATTCCTTCAGCATGCGCTGTTTGAGTCATCAGTTGCGAGATTTCGTTCGATGCTCCAACAAATTAGTACCGCAATCGGAATAGAGTTTCAGGCATTTACCCCGGCGGGCTATAAAGCGTCGTAACGCGGCTATAAAAGCATCCGCCGACAAACTTGACACAAGCTCTAAATGAAGAGCCTTTGTGCTGAAGCAAACAAATAAACAAATGTAAGCCTTTAGTGACCTTACACCTCGATTACGGCTCATGAGAATACAGAAAGGACCTCCAAAATCAACTCCCGTGTGTAGGAAGGCCTTTACAGAGGTAAACCTTGATGCAGGCAAATCACCCATCGGAGGACAATAAGCAATTGGTTTCACTCTAAAACATCGAATACAAGATTTTAAACACTGACGTATGACTCTTTTTGCTGACAAAATCCAATAATTTTGGGTTAGTAAAAATTGTGTGGCTTTAAGACCAGGGTGTAAGTATGTTTTATGGCAGTCCAAGATGATTAATTCTGTTAATCTGTGAGTGCGAGGAAGTACCAATGGAAATTTTGTTTCATATGGTAATTCCGAGTTTCTGAGCCAACCGCCCACCCTCAACAAACCACGCGAGTCGATAAAAGGGGTAAGAGGTCGAAGATGTTTACTAATTACCTTACCCCGTTTAATATTTTCTATATCCTGACCAAATGATTCTTGCTGAATTCTCTAATCAATAATTCCATAGCGTGTTGCTGAGACACAGACACGTTATCCAAATTCTCACCAACTGCCTGTCTAGAAAATTGTAACTTACGAACAAACTGGTAAACATATGAAACAATTCTACATATTTTTTGTAGATTTGAAAATCTCTCTAGTAATGAATCTAAAAAATTATCTGTCACAACAACATTTAATACCAATGTACGTTTCTCCACATCTATTGGAGATGTATCGATTAACTTTGGCATGTGGGTAACCGGCCAATTTTCTTCTGGAAGTGACAACCAGGAGGGCCTGTCCACCATAACTGATGATTGACTAAATCTGATGCTAACATCCTCTACAGGCGCAGTCTGCGGGGTTATCATGTGACCGAACATGGTTCCAAGATGCAGGAGGAACGCGATCCTGAATATGCGAAATCCGATTACTTATAAAAGTTTTCCAGTTATAAGATGACGATCGAATCCAACACAGAGCGACTGTAGAATCGGACCAAGCAACTATACGATCTAACGACAGACGAGTTTTATATGTATTTTGGACAAATGCCACTACATGAGACAATAACACAGCACCGCACAATTCGAGTCTTGGCAACGATATGCACTTTGTGGGCGCAAGTCTAGATTTTGCACATACTAAGGCAACCTTTATATCACCCTGTATGTCAACAGTACGAAAGTAAATCACAGTAGCATACCCTGCCTCAGAAGCGTCACAGAACGCATGCAGCTGTAGATCTTGAACATCATCAGAAATAATCCACCGAGGAATTTTAAGGTCTGATAATTGCGACATTTGTTGCAAATAAATTTTCCACTTTGAACTTATGGTCAACGGGGGACTGTCATCCCATTCAAATCCTAAAATCCATAACGATTGTATTAAATGCTTGGCCAAAAATACTAAAGGCGCTAATAGCCCTAACGGATCAAAGATCCTTGCTACTTCGGACAACATATTTCTTTTAGTACATGGTCTGTCTATGATATTTGTATCATAGAAGAATTGATCAAGCGACGGTTGCCAACGCAAACCTAATACCTTTTGGGTAACATTGTTAGATTCCTGAAAGGAAACAGCTTGTTGATAACGATAAGATTCTGGTAAATCATCAATGATACTAGCAATGTTACTATTCCATTTTCTCAATGTAAAACCTCCAGCCTCACAAATCTGATTTAATTCAGAAACTAGACGTTTAGCTTCATCAGGTGAACTGCACCCGGTAATCAAATCATCGACATAAACATCAGACAACAAAACCTTGGCAGCGTTTGGATATTTAGGTGCTTCAGCATTCGCAAGCTCCTTAATAACACGCATTGCCAAGAACGGTGATGAAGTAACTCCGTAGGTAACAGTATTCAATTGGTACTCGACTATTGACTCTGATGACGTTGGTCTCCAAAGTATTTTTTAATAAGCCCGATGATTCGGAGCAACAAAAATCTGCCTGTACATCTGTTTAATATCGGCAGTTAATACAATGGGATATAAACGAAAATCCAACAACAAAGCAAAAATATCTTTCTGAAGTGGAGGTCCTGGCATCAAATGTTCATTCAATGAACCACCACTGGGACAAACCGCGGATGCGTCAAACACCACTCGAATTTGTGTAGTAGTGCTTTCCGGATTCATAACCGCATGGTGCGGAATATAATATTCCGGAGATGGAATATTGCTACTAATTGAAGCATTTACTGGTGTCATATGCCCACTGTCGGAATAGTCTTGCATAAATTGTTTATACAAAGTGTATAATTCCTGATTCTTTTCCAAGCGACGTTCTAATAATAAAAACCGATTAAGTGCGACATCCCGAGACCCAACAAACAACGGTTCAGGACCACTAAACGGCAACGATACAACGAAACGACCTGTTTTGTCTCTCGAATAATTGCTACGAAAGTGTTTTTCACAAATTTCCTCTTGTGGGGATAACTTGTGTGTTGGGATGTCTGGAATGTTTTCCAGTTCCCAGAATCTAGTGATACTGGAACTCTAAGGGTTCTATGAATGCACACAATGACGTGCCACTTGTCACTGGAGACACAAATTTGCCTGTCAGTAACCAACCAAATGAAGTGCGAATTGCAACTGGTTCATCAGGTGAACCCGAACGAGTTTCATTACCCAAAGTGCGGGCAAAAATATCTGCTCCCAACAACAAGTCTATATTACCTGGTTTATCAAAAGAGGGATCGGCTAAGTCTAAACCTTTTATATGTATCCAATTTTTCGAAGAGATTGGAGCCGTTGGTAACTTTCCACAAATTTCTGGCAATACAAATGCTTGAACTGAATATTCTGGCATTGTGTGTCCAACGGGTTTAATTTTACAAACTACCTTTCTGGTAATATGAGATGACGCTAACCCCAACCCTTCTACCTTTAATGCAACCTTTGATTTATTTAATCCAAGCCGTTGACGGCATTTTTCCGTTATAAAGGATTCCATACTTCCACAATCCAATAATGCTCTTACGATTTGCGCTTGTCCAAATTCATTGCAAATAGAAACTTGAACTGTTGATAACAATGTAGAAGCACTTGACACTTTCGACGAGAACAATGTACTACAATTTGAAGTAGAGGCAACATTTGAAACATCTGCAGCAGCAGGTTTTGTTTCAACAACAGACGCAGAATTTTCAAAATGAAGGAGGGTATTGTGACCCTTTTTGTGACATTTTTTACATACCGATTTTGAAGGGCATGTTGCAATTTTATGTGTATCTTGAAGACAATTGATACACAAATTTTTATCCTTTGCAGTATTATACCTTTCTTGAGGAACCTTATCCAAAAAATTTGACAACGATAAATCTGATGATTACCATTGCAAACCAAACATTTTACCGCGTTTGAAGTTGTAAGTAATGAGGTTTTAACATATGACTTCGGATTAAAAGAAAACCGCTTTTCCTTAATGTTTGTATTCAATGTGTGTTTTGAACTTGACTTCGATGGTTCGGACGAAATCATACTACTAATTTCCAAAGCTTTACACTGTTTTCAAGAAATGATTTCAATTGCTCGTATGTAGGTATTTCTTCATTATTTTCAACCTCAAATGCCTTTAAGAGGTCAGCATCAACCTTTTGCTCAACAAATTAAACAATATTAAATTAAGTAAATCAATTTTTATTTGACGTAAACCTGACAAATTCTCTGTAAAACAATTCAACAAATCCCTAAGTTCTGTATGTGATTTTGCTTTCACCTTAGGACAATTTTCAAGAGCTGACCAATATGTATTGACAATCAAACGACGTGAGTCATAGCGTTGTACTATAACGGAGTATGCAATTTCATAATTGTCATTATTTATTGGTAGATGACGAATTAAATTTCTGGAATCTACATCCAACGCTTCAGTAAGAAATAAAACTTTTCGATTGGTAATAACTGTGTATTTAAATGAATGAGATTTTTATACAAACTATGAAACGATTCCCAATGCTCTATGCGTCCAGAAAAGCTCCCAATTGCGACCTTTGGAAGTTTTAAATTACTGGTGATACCTATACCAGCGGTATCATACGACGATCTACTTGTAGAAAACGGTTTCGCTTCCTGCTTACTTTCAACCAAACTAACAAATTTTGCGCCAATAACTTTAATTGATATTAAAGTTTTATCCAATTCAATTCTGATTGCTGTAATTTGACTCAAACTGTCCGAATCATCCTCGTCTAACACACACCTTTTGTAGGATGCATCAAATTCTTCCTTTATCTCTACAGCTGACTGTACCATCATCGAAGCGATTGCTTGGTTTTCAAGATTATATTCCAACTTTGAAATACTTTCAAACAAATTTTCTATTCTATCCAAACACCCTTTTCCATCTACTATAAGACGGTCCATAAGCATCTGAGTCATTTCGAACAAAATAGCTATTCCCCTAAACACGAGTACCCTTGTCACAAAAATAACAAATCTTAAAGATGTAAACCCAAACTAATTATGAACATGTAACCACTCTACCACTTTTCAGAAACTAGCAATTATGTAGCTAATCCTGAGTGACACTTTAATTTAACGTTAAAATGAGACTTGTGTTGACCACAACCCTTAAGATACCTCGAGGAATAACGGTTCTTTAAGCTCTCACCAAAATAGATTAGTGCAGCTTCAGGTATACAATGCAAGTTCTTAGAACAGGGGTATCGCAATGATGTTTTTCCTATTTGTATACGCTTAATTTAAATTAACTGCTTTTTTCATGCACTTAAATTTTAAGAAGTAACTTTTTAAAATGCAACGGCATGCACAAATATTATGAAATAAGCCTAACTGCAATTACTATTAATGTGTAAAACTGCCCTGATTACTCTAATTGTTTGATTAGATAATCAATTTTTATATGCAAATATTAATTAATCCGGCTCGAAGGACCAAAATGTAGGGATAAAGGGATGAACCAATGATATGGAATTCACCTACCTTTAATGACTGCGATCTTGATTCAACGCTGGTCAATCAATGTAACGAAACTATTAATTGATTGCGGACTGTAGTAATGTTAATTAGCACACGAACCGATTGTACGGCACTATTTACTGCAAAATAACCACGACAACATATTGCGTACATGTGACGCTTGCTACGACTTTCGAAGCACTGGAATTTCTGTCCTTTCTCACCATTTAGTCCCTTTTCTTGTAGGTAGGTAGTGGATAAAACCGGATTATAGGAAGGGGTTAAGTACTGTTAGGTTAAAGGATAAGCGACATTAATTAATATCTATAAGCTTAAGGTACAACGTGTAAATAAGCCTAAACAATACGGGATCCAGTACAATATCATCAAGTTGAGATCCGATTTTGTATATAATGAAATATATAGACTAAGATGGGATCTATCAACGTTGCCACGCCTTAACTTGGGACCATACTCCTGTCAAGGTTATAGTTTCTGCTGTAAATGTCTACATCTTACAGTTTTTAAGATTTTGGTATTTGTTAAAGTGAGAGGATAAACACTCGCGTATTCGCTTGCACTCGGTCCGGATCGTTAACCTTCAACTTGGAATGTGCTTTTTATGATTTATGAAGTGTACGTCACATAGCATCTGTGGTATATGTTTTTATATTAGTTTTCCGTGTATTGTATTCTACATTATACGAACGGTATAACATAAATGGTTGGAATTGTCCACAAATGCTTTTAAGTTTCGCGGAATAATAATTGTGTGGTATTACCATTTTTAAGTGAAATGTTATCCCGTGGAAAGAAGTTAGTACAATTAGCGATAATGCGAAAAGGTAAGCTTCATACAGACTTTATTTATATCATAGTGGCTTGAAT
Organism: Platerodrilus igneus; assembly: GCA_036346225.1. Lineage (NCBI taxonomy): Eukaryota > Metazoa > Arthropoda > Insecta > Coleoptera > Lycidae > Platerodrilus > Platerodrilus igneus. Next base: position 15,635,138 of record JARFIW010000791.1, read on the forward strand.
ATTTTGCTGAATAATTACTAACTACTCAAAATTGTAATATGTATGATTTATGATTTACGAGGTTATGAAATTTAACAAATTCATTTCTTTACAAGGCGGTCATCCTTATTAAAATTTTAAATAGAATTACCACTATTAATTCCGATTAGAATTTAGTCAAATTATTAATACTGCTGACGAAGATTGTTTTGATATCTATAACCCTGACTTGACGAATCAAAACAAATCTTTTAAGCTTTTTGTCATGATTGCAATGACCTAGTGAAATGTCCCTTTTTATAGATGTGTAGGTACTTACAATTTCGTGATTAAGATGGTATACCTTTTTGAATTTATCAGTAATAACAGGTTGTTAAATATTTGCTTTATAAACTTGTTGACTATTTTAATGCCAAATAATCCAGTTATGTTTATTGTGAAATAAAATACATTAATATTAGCTATAGCCAAACGTTAGCAGAAATACTTACAATAAATTTTAAATAACAAACAACAATTTATGCTTTCAGTCAATAAATATTGCTAGAACATCCCAACAATGCAGTGTTCGATTTAATTATGTACTTAAAACAGGAACATACATCTTAATAAAGAATAGGGTGTAGAGTGTTTGGTTTGAAAGAACTTTGGAAAATTTAGCATGAAAAATGTCAATTCTTTTAGGATTAAAATAAAACCATAGAACCATTTATTTCATAACTTTGTAATTTAAACTTATGAAATTTATTATGTGTTGTAAGTTTTTAATGTAAGTAAAAAATATTCTTAACATATACGATATTTTACGCAATGTTATTGGCTAAACTATTAGAGCTGTAGCCTAAGCTGTATTCATTTGCAGTTTTCTTTTTTGAGAAAAGTTTGAAATTTCTGATTATTATTTTTAGTTTGATATTTTGAAGTTCATGCTTTCTGAGTGACTTTCACATTTTCTTTTAATTTAGTACTACTGGTTCTCGAAATATTCCTATACCATTTGAATATTAGTTTAATAAAATCAAATTTTAATAGATTCACCAAACGTGTTTGAAAATTTTAACCAATTCAAGGAAGAAGATCCTTGGATTCATTATAAAGAATGGAAATCTTAACAAGGAATCACAAGTACACATACAAAGGATATTGACTTTAATATTAATGACAGAGAGATTTTACTGAAGTTAACAATGCCAGAGACCCATCAAGAGTTAGAGCAAAAGGATAATGGTAAATATTATTTATTATTATTATATAATTACTCGATACTTTCAACACACACAATATTAACGAGATAAATTTCAAGTATTTTGTGGGATAACTATATTGGTAAATACATTAATTTATATTTATTCCTAATAAAATGCAACATAAATGACATACTGGGTATTATTGAAACATGTTTTTTGGCTGTTTCATATATTTTAAAGAAAATTTAAGAAATTTCAAATAAGTAACATTATAAATATTTTGATGTTATATAATCAATTATTTCAAATTAATGACTTAAAGGATTGTGCTGCGGTGCAAGAACAGATCATAAGGGGATGTATGAAGGGACCTATATTTGGTATTTTATTAGAAATACAGACAATATAGTTACAAATATGTTTATAGTATGTAGCAGATTAAAGAAACTTTGAATTTCTGCACATGACATAATGAGCTTATCAAAAGATTTAACAATAAATAATTAATAGACAAACAGTAAATGTTTCCTTATTTCACTGGAAACATGCCTTTCAACATCTTTTTTTAAATAGGTATTTTATTGTCTATATTAGGGTTCGGTAGTGGAGTGGATAAATTTAAATTATTTATTACGTACTTTACATATGTATACTTGTGTTGGAACTAAGAAAATTCTATTCAACATTGAATGCCATTTAGTAAACAAGAAGTGGTGGTAATGTATTCATTGTGCTTTTTGTGTTAAACAGTTTCATTCTTATAACATTTAAATTATTAGAGTTCTCAGATATGATTTGAATTAATTTTTGCCGAGAAATGTTATAGCATTTGAATGACGATTAAAACATGATTTAGCAAATGCTTATTTTGTCAGATAGACGCCATTCTTATTTAAATGTATATATAAATAAACGAAATGGTCTATATTAAGAGTCTGTATACCCATACCACTTACTTGAAAAAAAACTGATACAAAATCCGTAAACACTTTACTGCTGTATGTTACACAAATATGGTCATACATACAATTTTGAAGACAAGAGTTGGTCAGATTTCTACAAATTATGTGGTAACAAGATGGTTCAGCAACTCGTGCTGCTTCTATTTGTTATTATTGCTTTGAAAGAAATCTTTTCAGATCGTTACATACACATATGAAAAAGTTCCTTGGCTAGCTAGGTCACCAGACTAAACTGCTGACTATTTGATTTTTCAGGAACAAAGTGTATGTTGAAGGACTGCAAACATTAGAACTGAAGTTAAAAATTCAACAGCTACAATGTTATGGACGTTATGGAACATTTTCGGTAATGATTTACATAATTGCAGAGATCATAAGGACGGTCATATTCAGTACTTGATATTATTTGTAAATAATAAAATGACATTTTCTTGTCAGCAAACAAGTTCAAAACTTTCCCAATTTACTAATTGATTTTTAATTTTTTTTTAGAAAGTTTACATAACAGATTCCAAAAATTTTTTAAAACAATGATTAATAAAAAACGCTTTTGGATTTTAAGTATAGTATTTTCCTTTACTGCTGTGCTCAAAATTCAATTAAAAACTAAAAATTTTCAAGTTGATAACTGAACATTTAATTTTTCGAAATACTTTGTACGGATTGTAGCTAATATTTTTAATGGATTTTTGAAGACTAGTGGATGTCGCATTTACAATACTGACTTACTGTGTTTTTTCATCAAGAAATTGTCATTGAAAGTATATCCTGTACTTGCAAATGATGCTTTTGTAGAATTGAAATTTCAGTGGTCCACTTCAAATCATCCCATAAAATTTAGCTATAAATGTCAAATTTGTAGATTATTTTCAGAATTAATAAATATATTATTATATTGACAATTAGAGTTTTATGCCATTGGTTGAATAAGATGATCTAAGTAATAAATAAACAATATAAAAGCTATCACTCCCAGAAATTGTAGATTCAAATTATAAAATTTACAAATTTATGACATCATATGAATTCAAACAATTATTTTATTTTAATAATTTCAAAATTGTTTTTCTTTTCAAGTATTGTAAAAATATATATCTAATATTTTTATTTACAATTGGCAATTGTTAAGGTTTAAAAAAATGATTGTAAGATCTGTCATATTCCTAATGTTACAATTTAGACAGTACTGTTAAACACCAAAGATATGTGTAGGTATATAAAATGTTTTCAAAGTGACCATAATAAAATTCTTAAAGCACTACACTGTTTGTCATCCTGAGGCTGTCACCATTCATATCCTACTGCCTTAAGTATTTAACATAACAACTTTGAAAACAATTTATATATGACGTTGTTTCACAGTTTTATCATCCTAAAGGTGGTTGAAATTTTATCTTCAATTTTTGCACGAAAACAATTATCAATTGTCCACAATAATATATTTTTGAATATTTGGAAAGAAAAAATTTTTTAGAAGGGTACCAATTTTTGGAACCGTTCATGTAGAATACATGCAATAGTTTGAATTTATACGTTGGTGTTATAAATATTATAAATATTAAAATTTGGATATACAATTTATGCTAGAGATAACCTGTTATTCTATGTGCAAACAAAAATGGACATGCTCTAATATAATAAAATAAACAAAATGAATATAATTAGTGTGATTTATATTTTCCTTGGGACTTCACGATATTATTAACAAAACAATATTAATTTTATTGTACTGTTACATATAATTTATCTTCGTGCAAGGGATAAGATAATATAAGATAATGCACTTCAGAATTTTTGAAGAAAAAAGTTTCCTTATTTTTCTACTCTGTATCTTCTATTCGTGCTTATAATAAAAGTTTAGTAAACCCATTTCTGTTGTAGATATTTCAATATTTGAAATAGTACATGCTAGTAACGAAGACAAAGCAAGTAATTAAAATAAAAAAGGCAATTCAAAATCATTGCATAGAAATGTAATAGATGAAGAAGCGGAATACGAAATAGAGAATGAAACTAACGAATTTGAAGATTCTCTTGTAAGTTTAAATATATAACTAAGGTAGATAACACAAATGATGTAAATATGTGTAGGATTCTTGGCATCCAAGTACTGAAGATTACATTTCGGAAACTGAAACTGAAGAGGGAAGTACTGGTATAGCAATTTTAGAAAATATTCCTCCGACAACCAATGTAACAAAACAGGTATGCATTTTATAATTTTACACATATTCAAAAGTATTAAATTAATATTTTAATGTGAATTTAAACCTAGCCATTAGTCACGTATTTACATGAACTTTAAATAAAATTCCTTAATAAGTTTGCAAAATAATAATTCTAAGAATTTCTGCAAAAGCTACACTATAAGTAGTTGATAGGATTTTTGATATATAGATAGTTAATATCTACTGGAATAAGATCAATTAAGCGCATCTATTAGCTTGAATAATAAATTAAATAGATAGATGCACCCCCATTACCCCATTCTTGTTAAAAAATAATAATAAGAAATTGGCAACTTTTTGCTTTGAACTTTTTGCCATATTGTACCCACACAATTATAAAGAAGTGGTGTCTTCGCTATTGTACTAGTGGCTTTTCTTCGAATAGATTTGAAAACAAGCATAATATAAAATATAATAATGTTCAATACTTAACCTTTAAAGTTATTATTAAACATCAAAATTGATTTAAAAGCACTTTAATAGAAAATAAAATTTACCAATCCAACTGATAACAGAACATTGGAGTTAGAATCAGAAGCAGTACCGAGTTAATTTGATATATATGGGATGTTTTTATGACAAAATTCAATTTAGAATCTACATACTATAGACATTTTATTTGTGTCTTGGGAGTCCTGTGTATTGATATTATTGGTAACTGCAATTTCAGAGTTCCTTAAAGTAGTAGTACAGTTCATCCGATATACAGACACATAGGACCAAACATTAGTAGGTTTGTACAGATTTTTGAGTTTAATAAATAAATTATATAGAAATGTCAAAATACGTACAAAATCATATTGAATGATTTTATTAATATAAAAAATTAGTAGGTTATATGTGCCTATAGCTTTGAAGTGGAATTAGTAATAGTAGTAACTTGGTTTACTTTTCAATTTTTTTTATAACAAAGTACATCTATATTATTTTTTAACCAAATGAATACAAACTGAAAATGATTTCACTGATTTATTTGTAGTTTTGGATTATGTACTATTGTCCATTTATCATTGCTTCTGGTAGCATTTTACATCTATCAATGAAAAGGCACTGCAAATTAATGTTCTACCAATATTTAATTTGTAATTATGCAAGTTTGGAATAGAAATTTTTCAAATAATATGCGAAACCTAAGAACCATGGTATACCAAATTCACTAACATCAAATTTTTTTTGTATGAAAAAGTTCTATGGTTGCTTAGATTTCGAATATCTTTGAGCAAGAAAATATGTTTAAAATAAACGCAGCTTATCTATAACATTGTTTCAATTGCTTAGGGCAGTGTTTCAAAAACGAAAACAATGAAGTGCATAAGTGGTCTTTCAAAAGGGAAAATGGTGGAGTGCAGCTTACGAAAAGGAAGAGTGTGGAACAAAAAGGATTGCTGCTTATATTGCAATAAAGATGTCACAAATTTTTCCAGACACCTTCTAAGGAAGCATATGGATGAGGATAGTGTTAAGAAAGTTGCAGCATTAAATAAAGGAAACCGCGACCGAAAACATATGTTTGATCTCTTAAGGAAACAAGAAAATTTTACTATTTTACATGAGAGGAATATAATTAGACCTGTACAAAGACCCACGTCGACAGCTACAAATAATACTGCATCTAATGCTTATTTGCATTGTAAATATTGCAAAGGTTTGTATAAAGTTAATTCATTACAACGCCATGGCAAAACCTGCTTTTATAACAACGAAAAAAAGTCTGGTATAAAATATGCAAGTGAAGGTCAGACTATGACAGCCTTCACAGAATCAAGACAACAGTTCCTTGACAAAATTAGGTTAAAATCTGAAGTGTTTCATACAATGCAAGCTGATAGGATTTCGTTCCTTGGCAAGAATGACGTAGTAATTTGTCAGTATGCAGAAGATTATTTAAGAAAACACAAAAGGCCTCATATAAAAAATGCGGTGTCAAATAAGATACGTGAATTGGGTAGACTCTTAGTACCATTACAAGATAGTTATGGAATAAATACTATGTTGAAAGCATTAAATCCTGAGCATTATGATAAAGTAGTAATGGCTACTCGAATAATTTCTGGTTATGACGATGTGACACAAACATTTGCAGCACCTTCGTTGGCATTGCATATGTGAACTTCCTTGTTAGCAGTTTGTGCTGCTGCAAAATCATTAATTCTAAGAAAAGAGCCAACTTTACCAGTCACTAATTGTGAACAGTCACTAAAAAATATTAAAAGATTTGCTAGTTTAGTAGGTTCTAACTAGAAATTTGCTATGGGATCCCTTGCACTTAAAGATCTCAATGATAAATATAGTGCTAAGCCACAAACATTACCCATAACCGCAGATATTATTTTATTTAAAAATTATACTTTTAAAATTGCTGAAGCATGTATGTACGATTTAAACCAATATATTAATAACCTAGTGTCATTTAAAAAACTAACTGAAACTTCTCTTGCATTGACTATTGTGTTGAATAGAAAAAGAGTGGGTGATGTGCAGTATACTAAAGTGGAAGCTTATAACTGTCATTTAAAAGATACAAATCAAGAGGAATGTGTAGTAGCTCTTACTGAAGAGGAAGTTGCTCTGTCGAAACATTTTAAAAGAATAATAACTGTTGGCAAAGGAAGTAAACCTGTACCAATACTATTTTCACAAAATCTGCAACGATATGTGGATATGATGCTTTTAGTTAGGAAAATCACAAACTTTGTACCAGAAGAAAATCCATTTTTATTTGGCCTAACGGGAAGTAGTTCAAAATGGGTAGATGGTTCAAAAATATTGCAAAAATTTGCCATGGAATGTGGTGCTAAAAATTCTATTGCTCTAACCTCATCACGTTTACGAAAACAAATAGCAACTGTTTTACAAATTTTAAATTTAAACGAAACGGAGAAGGAACAAGTAGCTGGATTTATGGGCCATACAAAGAAAACACATGATGAGTTTTATAGGTACTATTTTTATATTAATTTTGTTAGCATATTTGTTATTATCCCTTGAAAATATTATAATGAAGTTAAATCACATCTTAAAAATATCAACATTTTTTACTTTACATTTTTTATTAAAAGTAGTACATTAATTTTAAAAAGATGTTTCTACTAGGCAATATTTATTATAGTAATCTCAAACGTTCTTTTAGTTTCAGGCCAACTAGGCTGCATAATGTTGTTAATACTTAATATCCATATTCAATTTATGAATATTAATTAAGAACTTCTGGTCAATTGCCTTTGATGTTGTGCACTTGTGTTAATATAGTAATTTGAAAAATTAGTTTGCTTTGTATTGTAAGTTTTTTCGATGCAACTTTTGCACTGTAAGACTAACGTCCAATAAATAACTATTATGTGCTATTTTTTTGCCAATTTTACACATTTTGAATAGAGACGAAGTTTATGATATTAGTACTTGATCTTCTTTGATCCTTTGCACGATTGCCAAACCCATGAACAAATTTTTCATAATTATGAATACATTTAAATACTAATTCTGTACTATCATTTTGTCACAAACAAAGAAAACTACATGTAAAAATATTATGTTTAAAATAAAAACTCTTAAGACGGGTAATAAGATTGGAATTTGGAATAAATTTATAGTGAAATGAGATTCCTGGAAATTAATTATATATATATATATATATATATATATATATTAAATGCTTTAATGGGTTTGAGGTCAGCTGGTAAAAAGAAAACTCTTTTATAATGCCTAAATTTTCGGATATATTTAATCCTTGATCACAGGCTTCTAAAAATGTTACAAACAACTAGGCTAAATTATATAAATATTAATTGAACTTACAAGATGAGTTGTTAAAAAATTAACATCGAAGTATTAAACATAACTTTTTAGTTTTTCACTTTTAAATGTAAGAAGGATATATAATTTGTATAAGAAAAAATGTAAAATTAAAAATTATGTCAGATTTTGAAATATTTCAAATTTTCTGTTTTAATAGGATACCTGATACCTTTGTTTAATGTATAAGTTATGTTGTATGTGATAGTTGTTGTTTGTATGCGTGTGCGTTTGTGTGTGTGTGTGTGTGTGTGTGTGTGTGTGTTTGTTTGTGTGTGTGTGTGTGTATGCGTATGCATTAGGTTGTATGGTGTGTATGTGTCTATGTATTTATAACGTTAAACATATTAACAAATATTACATTAGCTATGTAGCTATGTTTTAAAATTAAGTAAATATGTGTAAATCGAGCTCAAACCACTAATATCAGTTTTTTTATTTATACTATCTTTTGAAATAAAAATGTGATACATTTCAAGAAATAGTCTTTTTTGTTTATCTTTCTCTAATTCTAAAATTTTGGATTTTGAAATCTATTTTTTGATCTAAAATAGCTGAATGACTCGCTAAAGCACAGGAATTTGGTTTAACTTTTATGTCACTTCTGTGTTGTGTTATACGTTGATTTAATGATTGACATGTTTGTCCAATATACAAGCCATTACAATCTAAACAATTAATTTGGTACACAATATTTTTTTGAAATAGTTTGGGTGTTTTATCTTTTAATTTTGAAAAGAGATTGTTGACTGTTAAAATATTTTTCTTTGCATACTTAAAATTATAATTTTAAATACTTTAATTAGCTTATGAGTTAATTCATTGTCTATATTTGGTATTGTTTTATATATTTCTAAATTTTGCTGTCGTTACTACTTGTGTTGGTTTTGTTTATATTACTGTTACTGTTGCTTGTGTTTTTATATTCTTCAGAGGTATATAGTAATTTTGTTATTAAAGGAGTAGGATAGTTGTTGTTTTTTAAAATGTTTGAAAGTTTTTTTATATTTTTATTGTAGAATGTTGGATGACATATTCTTTTAATTCGGTTTTTTAATCCTAAAATGAAATTTATTTTTGTTTTGAAAGGGTGATAGGAATGGTAATTTAAATACCTGTTGGAATGGCTTTGTTTTTGATACCAATCTAAAATTATTTTATTTTCATCGTTTCGAATTAATAAAGTATCTAAGAAAGGTACCGATTTATTTGATTCTGTTTCTATTGTGAATTGGATATGACTATTATAGCTATTAAAAATATTAAGGGTTTCAACTATTTTATTTTCTGGGATAGCCGTTATTAAATCATCAACAAATTTTTTTAAAAATGGAAGGTTAAACGGAAGTTGTGGAATAACACTATTTAATAATTCATCCATAACTATTTGTGCTATAATAGGACTAAGATTTGATCCCATTGGACATCCAAAAATTTGTAAATAAAATTTGTTATTAAAGGAAAAATAACTGTTATCAAAAAGAAATTCAATGATTTGTAAAAAAATAGTTTTTGAAAATTTACAATTTGGTTCAATTGTATTCCAAAATTTACTAATGTTGTTAATAACTAAGTCTTTAGGGATATTTGTAAAAAGAGATACAATTTAGATCACAAAATAGATTTCAAAAATCCAAAAATTTTAGAATTAGAGAAAGATAAACAAAAAAGACTATTTCTTGAAATGTATCACATTTTATTTCAAAAGATAGTATAAATAAAAACTGATATTAGTGGTTTGAGCTCGATTTACATATTTACTTAATTTTAAAACATAGCTACATAGCTAATGTAATATTTGTTAATATGTTTAACGTTATAAATACATAGACACATACACACCATACAACCTAATGCATACGCATACACACACACACACAAACAAACACACACACACACACACACACACACACAAACGCACACGCATACAAACAACAACTATCACATACAACATAACTTATACATTAAACAAAGGTATCAGGTATCCTATTAAAACAGAAAATTTGAAATATTTCAAAATCTGACATAATTTTAATTTTACATTTTTCTTATACAAATTATATATCCTTCTTACATTTAAAAGTGAAAAACTAAAAAGTTATGTTTAATACTTCGATGTTAATTTTTTAACAACTCATCTTGTAAGTTCAATTAATATTTATATAATTTAGCCTAGTTGTTTGTAACATTTTTAGAAGCCTGTGATCAAGGATTAAATATATCCGAAAATTTAGGCATTATAAAAGAGTTTTCTTTTTACCAGCTGACCTCAAACCCATTAAAGCATTTAATATTACTAGAAGGTCATTATCTTTAAAATATATTATATATATATATATATATATATATATATATATATAATTAATTTTGGGTTTTAGGTCAGAAGAATTGAAGAGTTCTCTTTTTTATAAACTCAAGCTTTCGGAAATTTATTTTTCCATTTTCAAGAGTACTAAAAGTAAATACAAATGAATTAGTTACTTGAACAAGGTTGACTAATTATCATTCATATCACCCACTGAGTATGAAAATTAATTTTATTTTAGGATTAAAAAACAGAATAAAAAACATAAGCCATCCTTCTTTATATCAAAAAAATTTAAACAAATTATATAATATCCTAAAAGATAACAGTTATCCTGCTCCTCTAATAAAAAGATTGATATTTAACCACACTAATAAAATAAATTACAAAAATTCTACCGATACAAAAACCAGTACAATTCCTAGTTACAAGGTATTTCCATATTTTGATAAGTTAACTTCCCAACTAGATAATATTTTTAAAAATTTTAATATAAAACTTGCAAAAAAACCCGATCTAACACTAAATAACCTTTTTTCTAAAATTAAAGATAAAACCATTCCTTTAGACCAAAGGAACATCGTATATCAAGTAAATTGTTCAAATTGCCCCAATATATACATTGGGCAAAGTTCACAAAACCTCAAACAACGGTTAACACAGCACCAAAGTGATATACGCAATAAACCAAATTCAACTGCCCTATCAACACACGTAAACACCACCAACCACAAAATTGATTTTAACAGTCCAAAAATTTTACATGTAGAAAATAATAAATTAAAACGCGAATTTCTTGAAATGTGTTACATCTATCAAAATTCTAATACACTTAATAAAAAAACCGACATTGGAGACTTGAGTTCTATATATACCTACCTTTTAAATTTAAAAAAATGTATTTGAATATAAAAAATTAAGAAATAAATAATTAAGTTATAATATTATTTTGCTTACAACCATACTCACACAAAAAATTATAAAGATAACTAAATAAATTGATAAAAATATTTTTAAAATGTAATATATTTACAAAAAATGTCATTCCAATTAATGCGTTTAATTAATACATATAAAGATACCTTTCCCAAACAAAAAAAATTCTCATATAAACAACTATTTACAAAAATTAAATTTAAAGACAGTATACATCATAATAAAAAATTTTTTACCCTTTTGATGATATAATTATTATTATTTTATTTTTAAATTTAATTATACCATAGCCTTATACACTGTACATTATTATTGATCGTCCAATTGTAACTTATCTCACTTTAGTAAATATCAGTTAATTATAATTTTTAGCTATTAGTCAACCTTGTTCAAGTAACTAATTCATTTGTATTTACTTTTAGTACTCTTGAAAATGGAAAAATAAATTTCCGAAAGCTTGAGTTTATAAAAAAGAGAACTCTTCAATTCTTCTGACCTAAAACCCAAAATTAATTATATACACTTAGATAGCAAGGTCGTTACCAAATTTAGTTTATATATATATATATATATATATATATATATATAAATTTTCTTTATTTTTATCTTTTGTACTGTATTGTATTGTATTATTGCTTTGCAATTACTGCAATAATTTTTTTAGATTGCCACAAGCTGTATTTCAGACAGCAAAAATAACGAAGTTACTTTTAATGATGGAAAGGGGGGATGCAGCCGATAATGTGGGAAAACTTTAGATGAAATCGATATGGAACTAAATGCATGGGACAGTAAAGAAGATATAGAAGGAACGAGTTTATCTGAAGCAGAAAAGGATGAAGATAATTGTAATATGGATGAAGAATTTGAAGCTGAAATAGGTACATAAAATATGCTGTTATTAGAGTTGTTCAATTTATTATTTTTAATTCTAGTCTTGAAAAACAGCAAAACCAACGATTCTATAGAAACCAGAAATGTTATGAACAATTTTCGAGGAACGTGGACTACAAAACAGAAATCTGTTATATTATCATATTTTAAGGTGCATCTTAAAAGAAAGCAAGCTCCAAAGAAGGCAGACTGCCTAAAGCTTATTAATGAAAAACCAGATTTATTTGGTAACAAAACGTGGGTTCAAATTAAAGTTTTTATCCACAATTCATATAAAGCTCACCAACTTTGAATGGCTTATAATTATTGTGGTAAATTGTAAAATATTAATTATTCATTATACCAAAAACTTTGTTATTCTAATATTTTTATAAGAAATAATTTTGTGTATTTTGTTGTGAATAAATTCTGTCTTGCAGTGAAATTAAAATTATTGATTCAGTCTAATTGTGGGTTAGCCCAGATACTGTAGGAGAATTGTATTGTAGAATATTATGTAAGCATTGGACCTAAAAACAATTTAATTATACCAATTTGAGGGTATTTTGTGAGCTACATAGAAAATGCAAACTGGAAATTTAGTTACATTTTTTGGTGATGTGTAACATTATGTAAGTGAAATATATTTTCATTCCTTGAAGTTAATAAGGTAAGGAATTTCAATTGGAGCATGTGTATAAATGTCGATGGGATTGTTTACAAAACAGGTTTAATGTCATAATAGTTTTTGATTGTAGTAGCAAGAAATTTAGTAACCTGATTTTAATTTATCCAACTGTTTATTTTGTTGTTGTAAAGTAAGTTAATTGCAAAGTGTATTTAAGTTTAGGCTAAGAATTATGGTAAATACAATTTTTAAGTGACTAAAAGTTAACTATTTCAGATATACAGGTATAGATTATTTCAACTAACTACCTTTGCCAGACATTTTTTAAAACGATTAGTACATATTGTTTAATAGTTCTTTTAAGAGTATGATTAATAATATTGGTTAAAATTTCGTTTAATTGGATAAATATTTTAATGGTACAAAGTATAATTGAAAACTGAATTTGATTTTCAAAGTATTATTGCTTCTATAAACATATATATCATATTTTCATGATACAATAAGCTCAAATTCGTTAACGGACTTGCTGTCTTTTGTGGCCCGGGTATATTATTAAACAAACTTTCTACACAAAATGTACAAAGCCGAATAACATTTGCTTGCAGAATTCAGACCACAGTTAATTAATTATAATTTCCTGACATTGGCATTTGCAATTTTTTATTGAGGTACGATTTTGCGGCAGGCAGGAAACGAGCTTTACTAGAAAGAAAGCAACATAATTTTTTCTATACAACAAAGATGTGATGGATTTGGGATGTTCTAACTTGCCGAGTGTATTCTACAAAGTAAAAAATTATGTTAAAACTCAAATACAGAATATACATTTATAGTGTGTTTAGAAACAAAGTATGTGCCTGCTGATGGATGGGTATCCATTAGAGAAAAACGCAAAGCAATGATTCAAAAATCTGCAAAACTTTTATATACAAAAACAACATCGAAACGGTTGAAAACAGAAATCTAGTATACGATACTGAAAGTATTGTGTTTATTTTATAGGCAACGATACAACGTTGCCAGATTCCATTGATCTCGCCTATCTCTAAAATGTATATTTCTGTTATATACAGGGATTCTACATCTGCACCCTCTGAGTATACTTTCCATGAACTGTTGTAGTATAAATTTCAACAAATTGGGTAAAGATGAGCTCCAGGCTAAAATTTGAAATTCCTTCCCTTTTTGTGTTCCTGCCCAAATGGCACAATTTCAACATCAATACAAGATGAGATCCAAAAGCGGATCTCACCTTGAAAAAAGGACCTCACCCTTATTGAATAAAACACAAAAAGATCTCGACTTGTACTTAAGATACATATATATATTGCTGTGATATACTCCTTTGAATGCAGGAACTGGTTCCTTTCAACAAAAAAATTCTAGTCCCACAGATTGGGCGTCATAAACTGCTGTGATCCTCTTTTCGCCTCGGCTGCTCACCTAATTTTATAAACCTCCTCATTCATAAAATTAAACAACACATTCCTACCACAAACATCAACGTTAACTCTATTTACATCAATATTCACAATACATTAAAATTTCAAAATTAAAATTCAGCATAAATTTTAATATCAGAGAATTTCAAAATTAAATTTATTATCATTTTAAAGTGCATCCAGAATTAAAGTCCTTGTAGGATGCCTACTAATTACTATAACAATATATGCAGAGTACAAAGGGAGCATCTTCCACCCCTTTACGTTAATTAACCAGGTTCGTCTAATTGAGCTCAAAGACATACCCAAATTTTATCATAATCCAGAACATCAATACTAAATACCCTTTCTACTTAAACAAGCAAATTTCATCTTAAAATTAAAATTTTATGGTTAGTACAATTTCACTAATGTCCATTTAAAGTAAATCAATTATAAAGTTATTCAACACACACAAAAATGTCAAACAAAATAGTATAATTTACCTGAAGGTTACTGTCCTCGTAGCTTCAATGTACATCGTCCCTTTAGTTAATCACACCATTCCAACAGGATTATATTTACGGCTTCTAATTCTCAACGCTTTTAAAATTTTCTCCATCACCATTTATTTAAAGTTGTTTCTGGGCTTTTCCGGAACTCATCTGTGTATATCTGACCCTTGTTTCGTGGATCCAGACACGTATTTGAACCATTTAATTATTAACACCCCCGACAAATAACAAAGAAATTCATACTTCTTTCACCAAGATACGCCAAAACTGCATACTTTTGTGTATACATTTGTCGTTGTAAATTTTGCTAATTGGTACAGTGATACTAAATTTTATTACCTTGTATCTAAGTGCACTGAAGTACATTCATGTTAGCACGTAAATAACAAACTATTTTGAATCACTAAAATATACGAGCAAACTTTAAATTATTTTATCAAACTAAAATGCACTGTTTAACATCTTCAATCAAGTCGCGGATGTAAGAGCTTTTAACGCATCGAATAGTCAAAAGTCTAAGAGGCCGAAATTCATATTACCACCGGTATATATAACAAAAAGCCTGTCTGTCGGTCTGTTCCCCAAAACGGGTAATTCTAAGAATTTCTCGTGCTATGTTCCCATTCCGTCGCTCGCGCGTCGGTTTTTACGAATTTTTCACTCGCCCCATTTAAATCTCAGAAATTCTCACACGGCACGAAAACCTGTCCGAGAAAAACTAATTAATTTTGTACAGAAATTGTTGTTTCTACCTCTGATATTTGCATCCTATTTTCAACCAATTGTGACCCTCGTGACGTTGCTTAAATCACGCCTTTTACTATATGTGTCTTTGCTTGACGCATTCTCTCTTTCCTTTTCTAACCTGTTCGTATTGGTGCAAATTGATATTCTTTATTATCGATTATATTTTAGTCCATGTGGACTATCTGGGTTTAATAACCCCGTATCGCACCTTCTCGTGAATATTAAGGCCCGGTTTCTCCAAGATTCTCTGAAACCATTTGTTATCTACACACTTTTCGCCGTCCGTGATATTTAAACTACGCAGGTGTTCAAAATAATATTAATTCTCAGAGCTTTATTTTCTGGTATTATAATCTTGGATTTTCACAGATCTTTTATGCTTATTATTAATAATGGTTTAATTAACTCCAATTAAAATTGACTTCTATCCTTTCATTTTTAGCGAATACAAGTTAAATATTAATTATTATGTGTACACTTTGTTTTACTACCGGTTACTTAAAATAGGGTTAATTAATATAAATTTTGCACGTAATTTCCATTTGTTTCTTACGTAGAGCTTGTTAATACTGTCTCTTTTGATATAAAGCGTCTTGTCCATGATTTAACTCTCTTATTTTTACTGAAACTAATAAATTTTTATGCTTCACGGTTTTAATAACGCGTATTATCTAATAATATTCATTATACGGTGATTAAAATTATTTGATGTGATTATTTAATTTTCTACCCTGGTCTAAATATGAGTAATATATATATATATATATATATATATATATATATATTACTCTAATTTAGAACAGGGTAGAAAATTAATTAACGACATCAAATAATTTTAATCACCGTGTATAAGGACGCTTTGGGTAATAATACGCTTCATTTAAAGGTATATTGGATAAATTCGTCATTTACTTCTAAACATAGGGTTTATATTGTTTAGATAATGTTAAACACCGTGTATATCAGAGCAGTGGAAAATAGAACGCTTAATTAAAAGCCTACTGTATAGATTTAAATCATTCAATTAGAATGTAGGGTTTGTATATAATCATAATCAACGTGTAGAAGGAAGTAATGTAGAATTTCATTAGATAATACGCATTATTAAAACCATGGAGCATAAAAATTTATTCGTTTTGTTAAAAATAAGGGGTTTAGATTATTCACTGGACGCTTTCTATAAAAAGAAGCCGAGTTATAATGTTCAACTTGTATTTAATTTAATCTTTCCAAGTACTAAAGCTATCGAGAAATTATAAAGACGTGGGGAAGTCACGTAAAAGCCTTCAGCGTATTAGAACTAAGAACACCTGCAAAAATAACGATGTATACGATAGTCGATAAGCTCCAAGCTATATGAGTGCAAGTAAGAAAGCAAGTTTGTGGTATAAAGACAAGCGAGAGGGAATGCATTGGTAGTTAAATGATGGGAAATATGTAAAACAAGAGCACAGGTTGTAGATAGAACGAACAGACTAGATTGGCGATTAAGGTTGAAATAAGATGCAAACATGAGAGGTGGAAGTATAACAATTTCTATGTAAAATTAATTAGTTGTTCGCGGACGTGTTGCGAGGTGTGTGGAAATTTCTTAGATTTCAACTCGGACGAGTGCAAAATTCAGAAGAATCATTGTGCCGAGTCATCGGTAGGGAAAATAGAATACAAATATCTGAAAATCGTCCGTCGCGGGGCAAATTCGACTTGCAAGCGAGCCATTATATAAACCTGTGCTGATAGGAGTTTAGCTCTCTTTATTTTTGATTTTATTCGATACTTCAAGCAGAATAGATGGTGATTACGTGCTACCATAAAAGTTATTATGCATTAGTGCACTTCGAGAAGATAGATAAAGGTAATAAAGTCTAGTTATATTTGCGGGTATTACTGTACCAATTATCCAAATTAGTAACGATAAATAAATAAATAGAAGTATGCAGTTTTGGTATAGCGTGAAAGTATTATGAATTTCATTGCTATTTTCGGGAGTGTTAGTAATCAAGTGTTATTCGTAAACGTGATTGGATCCACAAAACAAGATTTAGATATACATAGATAAGTTCCTGAGAAGCCTTGAAACCTTTTAGACGAATGGTGGTGTAGAAAAATTCTAAAGGCGGCCAGAAATCCGAGGACGTAAACATAACCCAGCTGGAATGGTGGGATTAGCAAGGACGATGTACATTAGAGCCACGAGTGCAATAACCTTCAGGTAACTTATGCATTGTTGTTCGATCTTAGATGTTTTGGTGTGTGTTAAATATCTTTATAATTTGTTTGATGAAGATGGACAGTAGTAAACTTGTATAAAGAACAAATTTTGAATTTTAAGGTAAAATTTTCTTGTATAAGTAGAAAAGAGTATTTATCAGGTTTATGTTTTTGATTATGATGAAAACTTGGGTCTGTGTTTGAGCTCAATTAGACTAACCTGTTAAATTAACGTAAAGGGGTGGGAGATGCTCCCTTTTATTCAGACTCAGGTCTGCAAATATTGTTTACTTAATTAGTATGCATCCTACAAGGACTCTAATTCTGGATGCAAATTAAGAATGATGCAGCAAATTTGAACTTGGAAGATTTTATGATGGAGAATTTTCAAATTAGACATTTAAGAGGAATCAAGCATATATAGAGTTAACGTGATGATTTGAAATGGATATGGAATGTATTTATTATTATATATATATATATATATATATATTGTTTGTATAAAGTTATCTGTACGGAGACCTTCAAAATAGTTTCTTTATTACAATTTAACATTAATCTCTGAATATTCATGGGACATTTTTAGTTGAATAAATTACATTAATTCTTTATAAGAAGTATATGATTTTCATTTTTATGTTACAATTAAATCATGATACTTGAATAGGATCCTGTTCAGTTTACAAGAATCAAGTTAAATGTTCAAAAATTATTTCTGTAGATTATAGAGCTATATTTTTAACAGATATATTTAATGGAATCAAAGGTCAAAAAATACTTATTGTCGGTTTAAGCTGTACTTCAGGTGTACTGTCAAAATATATTGTACACCATGATTTGGCAAATAATTCTTATCGTACCACATGTTTAGTTATGCAAACATTTTAATATAACTTTGTAACTTCAAAATTATCTTATAGAAATACCTTGAAAATAATAAGGACATTTATGCCTTATTCAAATATTAAATTTTGAACTAAATTTTAAGTGTATCAATTGAAATGACCATAAAACTTTCACCAAAAATTTCGAGTATCAACTTTAAATAAACATTTATGGAATTTTCAAAAATTATTTGTACATCGCAAATGATTGTTCCTTGAAATGAATACAGTTATAAAATGGAGGATGACTCACCGTTGACGATCTGCTTGGCAGCCGAATTTTTTTATACATCTACGTACTTACAAATGTGGTTGCGCGCAGCTGACGCAAGTGTCTGAGCTTGACCTCAATCATAACCAATCATATGTGGAAATTTCCACTCTATAGCCTAGCAACAATTGAAACTGCATCTAAAGCTCAACCAATTTCCATACGGTTAACAGTTGTTTAATATAATCCATAATTCTTATTACTTTAATACTTAAAACGTTGAAACTGTAAAACTAACTTCATAACTTCATACTTGATAACTTGCAACATTCCAAACCCCGAAACTATACAACTTTAAGACTTTATAACTTTAAGACTTTAATACTTTAAAACTTCAAAACTTTAAAACCGGGAAAAATGAATTTAAAGGTAAGTTTGAGAATTATTTACCTACCGTAGAAATGTATTTATGACTATATTAGGTCGATGCTACAACGAAAAATGAATACATGGTATCCGTTTACTCCACCTTACTTCCCTCTGGGACGGCATGTTTTATCAAAAAACCTGCAGGCCCACGTGAACACTTGTATTCAGATTACATGCTGATATCAAAATGGAGCTTGGCCACGAGACTACGTTGCTTATCCTATCTACGCGCAGGAAGGGGGATATTGTATCAAGATACATACAAATAGAAGAGTGCTAGAATTTTACTTTGGCTATTTATATGTAGATGGGGCCCTATGTATGAATTCGTAACATTATTTTTATTGCAATTTACTATTTATTGAATAGATACATGGACCAAAGTGTATTTTTAAAAAAGCAGAAAATCGTATTTGTTACATCCCTTTAGTAACAACACACAGCTGTTCTTAGGTAAAAAGCTAACAAATTCATGTAACACCATCAAACTACTAACACTTCTATAAACAAGCAGTAGCCACAATGCACAGCATATTTAGTTCTTCTAACCACGACCAATAGAGGCCAGCACCAGTCAAAATATATATTTTGTAAAAGCTATTGCAAGTTAGGAACTTATTAATAACTGTTAAGTGTCAAAATTGTCAAGTACTAGTGCACAGCCAACTACTGGTGCCGAACCATTATTTCATTTTTATTATTTATTTCATTATTTATTTTCATTATTCTATATAAATAAATAGTGTTACTGTATCAACCTCAAAAATAGCTTCGTAACATTTTATCTGCCATAAAGTGTGCTTATAAATTTGGCGAACTAAAAAAAAAAAATAATTCGAGTTATGTGTGTATAAGATCACTAATGAATCATACACTGGTTGATTATTTTCATCTTTTATTTGAAAAAAAATCATTTATAAATTATGAACATCACTTTCTGTCAGAAAAGGAACATTCTCTTGCTTATTAAATTTCAACCTCAATTGACATACAGAGAATACCACATTCAACCACTAAAATATAAGTACTATGATCCAAGAAAAAATGTCTAAAATATGTATGTTTTAGAATTAAACCAGTAGAGTTTTAATTAAATTCGCACAGCTGCTGCTGCATTTGAACATCTAAATATTGAACAGTAAAAATTATTTCTATTTCTATTATCGCTACTCAAAATAAACACAAAACTCAACTTCAAAAATGGAATAGTTACCGGTATCAATTAGCACAAAACTGCTTCAACTAAGAAGGAAAATGGCTGATAACTTCACTGACATGTGTTTAATTGCTGCTGATGTCTTTGATGATATCTCCGAGTCGGAAACCAATCTGTCATTAATTCTTCCAGCTGTGCCATCGCCTGGGTCCATTCTCAGTAATGTCTTTGCCAATCATAGTAGAGCATTTAATTGTTGTCACATTAACACTGGGTCACTATTATCGAATTTTGATGAATTTTCTTATATATTTGACCATAACCAGCCTCACTGCATTGCAGTTAGTGAAACATGGCTTTAACCCACGTTACAGAGCACGTTGGTAAAACTGGTCGGTTACAAATTAATAAGGAACGACAGAACGGGGAAACGAGGAGGTGGTGTTGCTCTGTACATCCGTAATGACCTAAAATTTAAATCGGTTGTTCATTCACCTTCATTATATAGTGGACGTCCTGAATACCTGTTTGTTGAAATATTCTGTAATTGTATTAAAGTACTTGTTGGGGTTGTTTATAAGCCACCACATGTGGGTCTTATGTCTAATATCGAAACCGTCTTATTTCAACTCTTATCTCATCATACTGAAATAATTATTTTGGGGGACTGGAATATCAATTTATTAGCTGATACATCATGTGTTCGTCATTACAAGGACATGATAGATTCATGCACCTTGTCAATACTCCCACTTAATCCAACTCATCATACCACACATTCCTCATCCACCATCGATCACATTATTGTTTCAAAAATAGAAAAAGCGTTAAACTTTGGTCAGATACATGTTCCAGAAGTATCTAATCATGACTTGATTTTTGTTTCATACTCAATTCGGACTCCTAAATTTAAGCTGAAAACAATACCTATCGTAATTTTAAGAATGTAGATTTACTTAAACTCCAATCGGATGCAAAAACTACTAATTGGTTCGAAATAGATCTCGAAACTGATATTGATATTAAACTATCAAAATTCAATTCCTTTATTAATAATCTGTATGACATACACGTTCCCTATAAAACAGTTCGAGTAACCAGGCCGAAATCTCCATGGTTCACTTCTCAAATAGCAGATATGAGGCGCCTTAGAGACGCGGCACTTTCTTATTACAAAAAATTTTAAACCCCTACAAATTTCGAGCGCTATAAGGCAATGCGCAATAAGACAAAGCAACTTATTAGGAATTCCAAACTACGATATTATTATAAGCTCTCAACAAGCTCAAATACCCGTGAAACTTGGAAAGTTTTGAAAAAGGGCCGGTATCGGTAAAAATCAAATAACGTCAGCCTTAAATACAAATTTAGAGACTCTTAATAACCATTTTGCAGATATCAGCCAACTGGATGACACTACGAAGCTACACACTATTTGTAAACTGTCTTTGGCCCAATCTTCTAAATGTATTCAGCCGTTTTCATTTGTTGATGTTACAGAAGATGTGCTTCTAAACGTGGTTCGTCGTATTAAATCGAATGCTGCTGGTTTTGATCGAATTTCGGCATCAATGTTTCTTCAAATTTGCCCTTCACCTGTTACATCGCTCACATCAATTATCAATGACTCGTTTAGGTCGGGTTCTTTTCCTCTGTTATAGAAGCACGTGCTTGTTAGACCACTACCTAAAAATTCAAAACCTCAGAATCCCTGTGATTACCGGCCAATTAGCATCCTACCTGCGCTGTCAAAATCTATAGAATATTTAGCTTTAGATCAAATGTTGGACTTTTTACATAGTAATAACCTTCTAGACAAATATCAGTCAGGATTTCGTGCAAATCATAGTACGTGTACAGCAATTTTAAAAGTTATTGATGACTTAAGACATGCTATGGATACACAACAAATTACAATTCTAATTCTCTTAGATTTCAGCTCAGCCTTCAACAGTGTAGATTTCGATATTCTTTTGACAAAACTTAAATATCAATGTAATTTTACGGAGCTATCATTGAAATGGCTTAGGTCATATCTCAATGAACGTACACAGCAAGTAGTTGATCACAACACATCAACTTTTTCAGCTTCAAGGAACCTAGTGTCAGGAGTTCCACAAGGGAGCGTCTTAGGCCCGCTTCTATTTAGTTTATACATTCAAGATATTTCTACCTGTTTAAAATTCTGTGCTACCACTGTTATGCTGATGATGTCCAATTGTATCATCACTTTAATCCGAACAATGTCATTCGGGCATTTACCGAAGTTAACAATGATCTAGCTAGAATTCTTGAGTGGGATGCATGTATGAACTTCACCATAAATCCAGTAAAATGTCAAGCAATCTTCCTGGGGACGCAAAAAATGTTACACAAACTTAACCTTGATGATGTTCCTCCTCTACTGATAGACAAATCAATTATCACCATTTCTTCTACCGTTAAAAATCTTGGAATCCTTTTAGATTCTAATTTAACCTGGTGCGCTCAAATATCTGACGTCTGCAAAAAAGTTTTTTTAACTCTTCACACACTTAAGCGACTAAAGCGTTTTTTACCACTTAAACTCAAACAGATGCTAGTTCAAGCTATTATACTACCCCATTTCGATTATTGTGACTTAATCTATACAAATTTATGTTCAGACCTTCGTATGCGTTTACAGCACGTACAAAATACATGCATTCGTTATATTTTTGATTTAAAGTATTACGTCAGAGTTAGCATTTTCTACTCTCAATTAAATTGGCTTAAGCTTGATGAAAGACGTAAACTTCACCTAGCTATTTTTATTTATAAACTACTGATACAACAGTCGCCGTCATGTTTATCATCTCAGTTTTCCCTACTTTCAAGCAGGACTTACAATACCAGGCAAGTGGATGTACTATCTATTCCTATCCACCATTCTCAAATGTACCACTCTTCGTTCCTGGTCACAGGTTCGCTTCTCTGGAACTCTATTCCACAAAATATTAGGAATGCCCAGTCAAAAACAAAATTCCGTGAATTATTGTATGATTATCTCAACAAAGACACTAACAGTCGTTCATGAATTTGCTAAAACTCTACGGTGTGTGTGTGTGTGTGTGTGTGTGTGTGTGTGTGTGTGTGTGTGTGTGTGTGTGTGTGTGTGTGTGTGTGTGTGTGTGTGTGTGTGTGTGTGTGTGTGTGGGTGTGTGGGTGTGTGTGTTTTGTGTAGTATAGTTTGTTTATGCATGTATTATACTTTGTGTATTTTACATGTCTGCCTTGTGCTTTTTTCCATTTAATGCAATATTATATATAAATATGTACCAGCAGGCTATAAGTTAGATGTAAGACAGGGCCGTTTGGCCATAATCTTGCTTATGGCTTGCATTAAAATAATTGATTTTGAAATGATAAAGTCGATAATAATAATAATAATAAAAATATTATTAATTACTAAAGTCTAAAGGTTCATTAAACAGATTAACCGAAAAAAAATAAAAACAAACAACCATTACTATTTGAAAACCTACAACTAATTTTTCTCATCATCATCATTAGGTCTTCAGTCCTAGAACTGGTTAGACGCGTACCATCATTGTTCCCTATTCTTAACTAACCTACAGATTTCCCTGAAATATGCACAGTTTGCATATATAACTGTCTGATCTAGGTCTACATCTACCTCTTTTTTCCTATCTCTGCTTGTAATATATCACATACTATTCCCCAAAAATGCCTTAGAATGTATTCCGCCCTACTATTTCTCTTTTTCCCCAGATATCCTTGTTCCCCTACTATTTCTGTAACTTATTTGTTATTATCTTTGTCTGTCCATGCTATCGTCCTCATACATCTGAAGCACAGCATTTCAAAAGGCTGCTATCGTTTTTCTGTCTGCGTTTCAGACAGCCCGTATTTCATAGGCATACTGTGCTGTGCTCCACACATATGCTTTCAACAATTTTCTTCTTATTCGTTTGTTGTCTTTCCTCATAGGCGCTGTTCTTTCTTGTTAGGTGCAGTTCGAACACTTTCTATTGTTTTACAGTTATATGCCCTATTTCTCAAACCAATGGTTGTGAAGGGAGGTAAGCAGCCTGTGGCTGCCAAGTTCCCCCAACACTTAACCATTTGGCGATTTAATATATTTCCAATTTATTTTTTCGCACAGTCAACATTAGTTGCAGGTATTTCGCAACCAACAACTAGTTGTTTATACTAATCATCAGATTTATCTGCGCTTATTTTTTCGTCATTAGGTTTTCCGTCTCAAAACTGGTTGGACACGTACCTGCACTTATTTGTATTCTGAGCTAGCCTACATAGTTCCCTGAAATTCTCACACAGCATGTGTATTCAGCTCGTTCCCTTTCTATTGTTTTCTAATTTTATACCCTATTTTACCGAGATTCAGTGAAAGAGGTTGAACAACCTGTGGCTACCAAGATCCCCCAACACTTAGACATTTGCCGAAATAATGGTTTTCCAGTAAATCCTTTCACACACTTAACATTATTCGAGAATATTGCCCAACCAATTCTTGTAGTTACTTATAATAATCATCATGTTTAAGCACAGTTATCTTTTCGTCATTAGTTTATCCATCTTGGGATTGGTTGGATGCATACCTCCATTGATTTCTATTCTGGGCTAGCCTACACATCTCCCTGAAACCTCTACAGCCTACATCTTTTACTATCTGTGTGCAGTAGTCTAATCTAGGTCTGCCTCTTCTTCTCTTTTTCCTATCTCTGCTTCTAATATATTCCACTATTCCCTCATGCCGTAGTATGTGGCCTATCATCCTATCTCTCCTATTTTTACCGTTTTCCACATATTTCTTTCTTCCCCTACCATTTTAGCACCTCTTCGTTCTTAACTTTGTCTGTCCATGATATCTTCATCATACGCCTGTAGCACCACATTTCAAAGGCTTCTACCTTTTCTTGTCCGCTTCTCCTACTATCCAGGCTTCACAGCCGTACAGTGCTGTGCTCCACACATATGTTTTAAGCAATCTTTTCCTTGTTTCTATGTTTGTGGTCTTTGAGCACAGTAGTTGCTTTTCTTGTTAAATGTAGCACGACCTTGTGATAATCTTTGTTTTATATCTTTTGTGCTTTTCCCATCTTGCGTTATTTGGCTTCCTAGGTAGCAGAAATCCTTAACCTCTTGTAAGTTCGTGTTAAATACTTGTATTCCTGTTTTTGATTTATTTTCCCACCTTTGCAAACTAGAACTTTAGTTTTAGTTTTGTTAATTTTCATACCGTATCTCTCTGTTAGAACCGTTTCCATTTCATTAAGAGCAGCTTCTAACTCTTCCTTGCTAGACGCTAATACCGCTATATCATCTGCAAATCTAAGCATATCAATTTTTTGTCCCTGCATAGTAATTCCAAATGTCTTCCTGCATTTGACAGTATTCATTGCCTCTTCTATGTACAAGTTAAAAATCAATGGGGATAGGGTACATCCCTGTCTCACCCCTTTCCTAAAGTTTACTTCTCTACGTTCCTGCTATAATTCTATTACTGCTGTTTGCTCTTTGTATAAGCTATGTACTATTCGTCTATCCCTATAACTCATTCCAATCTTTTTGAGTATTTCAAACATTTTTTTCCAATTTACATTGTCGAATGCTTTCTCCAGATCTACAAACCCTATATACATGCTTTCCCCTTTTTCTATTGTTTTCTCCATTATCACTCTCAGAGCTAAAATAGCCTCCCGTGTTCCCCTGTTTCGCCTAAACTCAAATTGGTCTTCTCCTAGTTTTTCTTCAGCTCGTTTTTCCATTCGTCTTTGCACAATTCTAGTTAATATTTTTGACACGTGTGCTGTCAAACTTATTGTTCGAAAATTTTCACATCTATCCGCGCCTTTCTTTTTTGGTATAGTTACTATGATGCTACGTTTGAAATCTTTGGGTATCTCGCCTGTCTCATACATATAGCTTACAAGTTGGAAGAGACGTTCTGTTACTGCTTGTCCAGCGGCTTTTAGAGTTTCTGCTTGCACCTTATCTGTACCCGGCGCCTTACCATTTTTGAGACTTTTAATGCTAATTCAAACTTGTCTCGAAGTATAGGATATCCCAAGTCATCATTTTCAATGTCTGATTCCTGTTCTAATGCAGTTAGTTCCTCTCCTGCATATAAATTCCCTATATATTCTTGCCATCTACTCACTTTCTCTACGTTTTCTATAATGACGTTTCCTTGTGCGTCCCTTATATTTTTGCTATACGGTTTTATATCCCTAAAATTCATTCTAATTAATTTGTATGCTTCGTCTGTCTTTCCTACTTCCATCTTAGTTTGTACCTCTTTGCACTTTTCATCAATCCATTGTTCTTTAGCTTTTCTGCATTTTCGAATAATTTCCCATTTTATGGCTTTGTATCTCTGTTTTACTGTTTCGTCTGATTTATTTTTGTATTTTCGTCTTTCTTCTATTAAATTCACGATATCCTTTGTTATCCATGGTTTCTTATTTTCTTTTTGTGTATACCCCAGAATATCTCTGGCCGCCATGTCTAGGCTGGATTTAATGTTATTCCATTCTGTTTCTACTTCCTTAGTTTCAGATATTTTCCCGATATCATTCAGCAATTCATTTGACTTTTTTTCGAATCTTACTTGAATATCTTTATCTTTTAGTTTCTCTAAGTCCAAGTGCCTTTTTCCGTTCCTTTTTTTCAGATTTTTAAATTTAAGTGCGACCTTCATAATTACAATGTTGTGGTCAGTATCTATATCTGCTTCTGGGTAGCTTCTACAGTCTTTTACTTGATTCCTAAACCGTTGTCTAACAAGAATGTAATCTATTTGATATCTTCCTATATCTCCTGGCATCTTCCACGTATATCGTCTTCTAGCATGATGTTGAAATAATGTGTTTGTGATGATTAAATTGTTCTTGTCGCAAAATTCTACCAGCCTATTTCCCCTGTCGTTTCTCGTGCCTAAACCAAATAAACCTACTAACGCTCCTTCCCTACCCTCACCTACCACGGCATTAAAATCCCCTGTAATTATTAAATTTTCATGTCCTTTTACGTATCTTAATATGTCTTCGATATCTTTGTAGATGGCTTCTACCTCTTCGTTACTGTAGCTAGAGGTGGGCATGTATACTTGTATTATTACTGTGTTTACCGGTTTAGATTCTAATCTAACCATGAGTACTCTTTCGTTCTTTTGTAAGTAATTTTCTACACAGTATCCTATCTTTTTCCGCATAACTATCCCCACACCCAAATTTCCTTCCTCTGCTCCTGTATGAATTACCCTGAAGTCTCCACTCCAAAATCCCCGCCTCTGGCCACCGAACTTCGCTGATCCCTACTATGTCTAGTGATAACCTATTCATTTCGATTTTAGGTTCTCTAGCTTACCTACTTGCTTCATACTTCTAACGTTCCACGCTCCGACTCGCAGAATGTTCCCGACTCTTATTTTTAACTTTCCGATCGCATCCTCCGAAGTAGTCCCCTTCCAGAGATCCGAACGGGGGACTAATTTTATTCTGGAATCTTTTACCCCAGAGAATGCCATCATTTTATTGTAATTTAGGTACGCTGTGTACTTGAGAGGTAATGTGGCGGTTTCCCGTTGCCTTCCACATCGCAGTAGTGTGTCTTAGACTGCCATACCGACCCCTATGGTCTCTGCCAATCTAAGTACCGAAAGAGCCGCTGTCCTCTTTCGGGGACCTGTCATAGTCTGGTTCCTCACTAACGACCCTACTACTTTGGTTGGACCTGTAGTTTGGCTCTTTAGCTCATTAGAACACGCAAGCCATTTCACCTGTTCTAGTAATTTAGAACTTCGGCAAGGTGCAGGTCCATTTGAAATGGAAATTTTTCTAGAACATCAATTATATATTTCCTGGAAGAGTTTTGTTGCATTGGTAATTGTAACGCTTACTACTTCAGTACCCCAAATAGCAAGATGTGTGGATTGCCGTACCATTATGATGTCATCTTATTCTATATTAAACACCTTATTCATTAATTTTTGTCACCAAAATATATTTATTTACATTCCCTCACAACTCTAGATATTAAATACCTTACATGTGATTTTCCAATGCTCCACCCGAGGGTACTACATTGGCCAGGAAGTGAGTTGTTTCTACCTGAAAATTTTTGAATTTTGCCGAACCCTTGCTGTTCCAAGCAAGGTAGGGATCTTTAACGTGCATGACAACACACACACGGGACCTCCATTTCACTACTCATCCGAACGAGGGCGTATTTTTGTAAAAAATGCTCGCTTAACATTTTTCAAGTGGACCGTGTCGGGATTCGAACCAGAGAC
The DNA here is from genome assembly GCA_036346225.1 of Platerodrilus igneus. Taxonomy (NCBI): domain Eukaryota; kingdom Metazoa; phylum Arthropoda; class Insecta; order Coleoptera; family Lycidae; genus Platerodrilus; species Platerodrilus igneus. The sequence continues at coordinate 15,663,901 of JARFIW010000791.1, forward strand.
CTTGGGCATAATAGTCGCACGCATACCAACTATGCCACGGAGCCACCAGATATTAAATACCACTTGATTTTTTCATATTTTGAGCAAGAATGACATAAGCGAACGTCTTCATAGGTATAAGTGAGACACAAGCATGAAGAACAATTGATGTTTTATAATTATTAGAAATACTATAATTGCAATGTTGTTTGAGGCGCTTAATTGGTGTATTTGTAAACCCTAAACTCTACTGTTTACCATAAAGACTATGCACTAAATAATAAACCGTTCCACTCTATGAAATATTATATTTATTAAAACAACTGCTACATTTGGTTTAGATATTGTTAAAGTTTTAAGTATAAGAAAACAACACACGAAGATAATTGACAGTCAGATAATTACGAAAACAATTTAAACGATTGTACAATTAACTCTTTGTATCTAGTTCTTTCGACGAATTAAATAAACGACACGATCAAGAGGTAATTTTATAGGAAAAACTTATAATGTGTGTGTTAGTTTTGCTTAAAATTAGGATTTTAAAGAAAATAAAGCCAAATATGCGAGCTGGCTTACACAAAACCAAAATATCAATACATAGGAGGAAAATCTGATACAAATACACTGTTGGTAATGGTGCACTTTTTGACTTCCTGTTTTTGTCCCTTGAAAATTCTACATCACTTGAACCATTTTCAAAGAAATTCAGCAAAACAAACAACGGCGCTCCTACCATATGGTCACTCAGATCCTACCATATGTTTCGACCCCTATTTTATAATGCTGATATCTAAAAGCAGTTAAGATTGGTTTCACCAAATTATCGGCTTGCAAATAGAAATCCCACATGTTATTTTTGCTTAAAATTAGGATAATAAGAAAGAATTTATTAAATTAGAGCTGGTAAAATAAATAGAGAAATACTCTGTATAATAGGTAATATTTAGTGCAGTTAAGTATGGAAAACATTTGGGGTTCAAATTCCTTTCTTATTAAATGTAGTTTATTAAACGAGAGAATAACATCCAACCCAGTAATATTTTCATAAATTTCAATAGCTCAAGGTACGTTCAACCGTGAGAAAGCAATAATATCATTTAAATAAGTTAGAAAAAGTTAAAACGTACTCATTTGATGGTGGGACAATCTACAAAAGACATTCTTTACCAACACCAGAAATACAAGCAATAGTGGTCACAAAATATCGAAAATACATCGAATGTCACATAACGCACGTGTAGGGTAGACTAGAGGATTGCCGCCACCCGGGGCATTGCCGCCACTCCCGGTATGCTAGTCAAAGACACCAGTTAGCCGGTCTGACAGCTCCCGACCTCTAGCAAACGATGCTACAACTAATGCCCCGAGTGGATGGCAGCTATTGCACACATTGTTTTGTTTTTACAGTGACAAACGTTGTTTTAAAGAAGTTTGATCTTATTTTTCCACTTTGAATAAGCTGAGGTATGTACCTTTAGATGTTACAATGCCTGCATTTGCTATGAATAACCTTTAACTAGATATTTTAGCCTACATTTTAATCAACAATATTGACCACTTCCATTTGTTTGATGTCTTTAAATCTACGTTTCCTTCATCTTGTCGGAACGGGGTTATGACGCCACCTCTCCAGGGGCGATGCCGCCATTGTGGCGGCATTACCCCCGGACGCGCCTTTCCACTGTATAGGTCAAAAACAATTTTGTATAAGTGACTATTACATCCTTTATGGTAAACTAATAAAGATTCAATTCACTCTATTAGTAAATAAATTTCTTATAAATATAATTGATTTCAAAGTTAAATGAAAATTGTTGCAAGTTTCAATACAATAATTCTTTATTTAAAATAGGAGTTTCAGAATTAGTTATTAAATTTAATTTAGAAACGAAGATAATTCTTCTATCATATATTTATATTTTCACAAAGAAAATATTAATGGTGTCAAATAAAATTGAAGAATTAGTCATACAATGGTAATTTCTTATTCGCATTGAAATTGGGAATCAAGATTTTTGTCTTAGTTTTCCAGTAAATTAAAAAAAAAATGTTTTGGAATACTAAACGTTTTAGTGTGTGATTAAAATTTTAGTTTTTACGCTTCTTATTATTTTGGATAGCTAACACAATTTTTTCGTTTATTTTCTAGATGCCTAGAGTTCATAAAAGGTTTACCGATAAGGCTAAATGGTCTGAGCAAGATTTGAAAGCAGCTTTGCAGCATGTGTCTGAAGGGAAATCAGTGAAAAGTGTTGTTCTACACTTCAATATTCCACGATCGACTCTTCGTGATAGAATAAAAAATAATAAACCATCCACTCCTACCATGGGCAGAAACCAAGTTTTTAACAGAGAACAAGAAGAAATATTGAAGGACAGAGTTTTTACAATGACAAAACCTATTCTATGGAATTACGATCACAGAATTAAGACGTATGGCATTTGAGGTGGCAGAAGACTTAAATATCAAACACAAATTTAATCGCACAACAAGAACCGGAGAGAATTGGGTGAATGGTTTTCGGAAAAGAAACCCTAAGATTTCTCTAAGAAAGCCCTCTGCAACAAGCATGAACAGCGTAATGGGTTTTAATAAACAAGAAGTTGATATTTTCTACCATAATCTAGAGTCTCTAATGAATAAGCATAGCTTTGAACCGACACGCATTTTCAATATGGATGAAACGAGAATAGATAGTGTTCAAAAGCCTGTTCATGTCCTTGCACCTAAGGGGAAAAATCAAGTTGGAGGAATCACCAGTTGGGAGAGGGGGTGTAATATCACAGTTGTTTTCTGTATGAGCGCGTCTGGCTCATTCATCCCTCCATTGTTTATCTACCCACGGAAAAGAATGTTACCATTGTTGGAAAGGGGGGGGACCTGCTGGTTCAGTATATACCTGTTCCCATAACGGCTGGTCCAATGAGAACATTTTTTTAGATTGGCTCAAGCATTTTCAGAAAAACGTAAAATCCTCAATGGAATATCCTGTTCTACTTATCCTCAATAACCATGGGAGCCATGTGTCCCTGGAAAGCTATAAATTTTGTCGTGAGAACTATATTCACATGCTCTCAATCCCCCCATATACCTCACACAAGATTCAAGCGCTCGACGTCTCATTTTTTGGACCTCTGAAAAGAGCATTCAATAAGGAGTGTGACAAGTTTATGAGAGCAAGCACCTACAGAAAAATCACTCCTCATGACATAGCATCAATCTTTTATGGCGCTTATATGTCAGTTGCAACAATAGAGGAGGGAGTATCAGGATTTCGCAGCACTGGGATCTTTCCCGTAAGCTCAAACACCTTCCAGGAAGAAGATTTCTTCCCTGTTTAAAATCTGGAGCCAATATGCGTCGATGATCCAGATAACACAGAATCTGAAAATCAAGAACAGGCAGAAAAGATGATCGTAGAAGAAACTGGTGAAGAAAATAATCTTGTAAATGCGAGCAACATCTCTGAAGTTGGGTTACTAGATGTAGAACCTTGCTCATCAGAGACCGTTCAGGAAGTGCCTCAAAAAACGTTTCTTCAATCGCTAGAAAAGTTTTCACCAATTCCAAAATTGGCAGCTGAAAGGGTAGCGGAAAGTTCTAAATGAAAAGGTCACTCGTCAATTCTAACGGGAACCCCAATGAAGGTAGTTTGGAAGAAACAGTAGCTAAAAGAAAGGAAAAGATATTAAAAAAGAAACAAGTCAAAAGAAAATCTGCAGCTAAGGTTTTCGGAATTTCCATCAAAACTGAATCCAATGCAAGGAAAAAAAGCAGTGACAACACGGCAAAAGAAAACGAATAAATTTGTTACGAAAAGGGGCAAGCGACTTTTTAGTTTTGAAAACTCTTTAGATGAGGACATCGACGTCAAAAGTTGTGTGACGACAACGATAATGATGACCTTTTTGATCCAAGTGATCCAAACGTTCAACTTTGTGCCATATGCAATGAATATGGAACCAACGAACTGTGGTACAGATGCACTTGTTGTGGCAAGTGGGTGCATTCAGAGTGTAGCGATGCTGAAACAGCTGAAAACTACATTTGTGCTTTTTGTAAATTTTAAGAAATCAGATAAATTTAAAATACATGTTTTTTCACTTGTATTCACTAAAAATGTCTTTTATTTTGCTTTTCAATTGCTATATTGTAATGCTAATTGCATGTAAGATTTTCAATAAATTTTCCCTCTTAGTATTTTAGTCATATTGTCTAGTGGTGTCATTACCCCAGCTCCCTGGGTAATACCGCCACAGTGCAGAGGTTAATAAGTTAATTTTTTGTGACTATTTCCTTTAAAGATTTATTGATAACAAATTTTGTATACATTCTTAAGATTGCGTATTATGTTCAAAAAATTTATGTAGCTCATAAATACGAATTTTGATGGTGTTAAAAAGTGGCGGCAATCCCCCAGTCTATCCTAAGTTAACAACACATTGGTACAGTTAAACAAAAAATCGTGTGAAACCAGAGTTCACGCAAACATAGGATGAAAATATCCAGAATTTATGCGTGGATACAAAACTCAGAATGAATGGAATATACAATGACTTCATAAACAGAACGTAATGGATGTAAAAAATAAAAAAATATAGGATGCGCTTCGTTACACCTATACTAAGATAATAAGGCGCGATCTTATAAAACAAGCAATGATGAGAGAGGGGATTCACAAAATTTAAAAGGGTAAGTGTCGACCTATAAAGCAATTATAAAAAAGCAGAGAATGGAAAGATTGCCCACTCAATAATTCAGTCGAGTTTTCCCTATCTGCTTTGCAGTAACCAAACACAACGTTGATGGAATTGCTTATTAGGAAATAACCCTGCTGACAACAAAACTGTGTGCTACATTCAGCGACGTAGTTTAAAAAATGAAAATAAAAACTAGGAAAAAAAAAGAAGAAATTGACCGGGCTCAATCGGCGAGTGGACGGGGTGTTACACCTACAAATAAAATTAAGGGAAGCCTGAAATAAAAATATACTCACGCACAATCAAACATTTATAAACTAAAAACCTCTAATTTAACAAACACAAAATTATATATAAAACACAACGGTTTCAAAAATGAACAATTCGTTGGTACACACACAATATACATATTTACGAATAAAAAAAAATCATTTTTAACATGGCGAGCTGCAGTTTTTAGGTCACCCCCTATATTAATCTTCAAACAAGAAAAAGGAACAAAATTACGCCACTAAAAATCACAGCTCGAAATCAGCATTATAAGTACGGAATCCTATACATAAAATTATCCTAATAAGGAAATCAGTAAACGTTATAATATCCTCGCACATACAAACAACTAGACATTTTACTACCAACAAGGTGATGCATCCGTAGACCCATGTACATATGTTGTATCCAACAACTACCGGGTACCCATATAAGAAAATTAGTGTATAAACACTCACCCTGGAGTCACCACCGTCGGGTTGGCTTCTACCATCTGTAAAAACGGTGCAAAACAGAGGTGCGTGTGATCCCGCCTTGAGGTGGTCCTCCCATCACAACAAAGGGCGACCATTCATTGTGGCTTTAAGGGCCATCGGAAGGAGCTATAGTAATTATAAATAAAATTAATTTATTGTTGTCGAAAAGAACAATTTTACATAAATACTCACCATGCTGTAAGGCGTGCGTGAACTTTTCATACAGAAAAATGAAAACAACCAACCATTCTACACGTGTTTTCGTTGTGTAGATTGAAAGGCAAGTGAATATTAATTTCGTTTCACTAATGACCAGATCTCAAAGTAATATTGTTGTTAAGGAAATAGAACTGGAAAAACACGGTTTATTGGGATAATACGCAATTTAATTCGACGAAGCTTTCAATGGAAAACACATAAAAATCAATTATCAGATACCTAGAACTAGCCATTGCCTGTTTAATTTTAGCATAAACTTTACGTTGAGGAATTCTTAGGAGTATTTATTATTCATTAGGCTCTAGGATGTAACAGTGGGAATCGAATTTATACAAATAGATAAACGAATTAACACGTGAAAGGGTTATTTTAATTTACTGAATTAATTTTCGTTTTTAACGCCAAAGGGATTTGAGTTGAAAATTATTAGACCGCGTATTTCTTATTAACAGAAAAAAAATGTACGGGATATTCAAAATAAACGTAACATGTGTTATATTATTCTAAAAGGCTTATAGAATCACATCACTTTTTATACAGATAAATATTATTTACAGTTACTAACTATGGTGGTAACATATATGTGACCTTTTTTAATTTAGAAAAGACTCAAGCGTTAGTGCATGTTTGTTCGTATTGCTAGAAAGGAATTACGGAAGTTACAATGTAACCACATTACTGAAAATTTTATTATTTGATCACACTAGATTTCAGTAAAAGTACTAAAATTTTATTAATTATTTTCTGACACTTGGAAAATGATACTTGATTACTTTTAATGTTTTAAATTGACTATATTTCAAAATATTCTTTCTGATATCGATCAAGAATGTTTATTTTGTCAGTTCGAAATTTAGTGTCAAAGTGCACTATTCCAGTATACGTCAAAAATACTTTCCCGTACAGTTCTTTATCCTCATTTCAAACAATATAATGCACTCTAACAAGCAACCTCAAAGTATACACAAGTGAATTTTTTTTATTAAAAATATTACACCTATACTACGTACACATATAGTACAACAACTAAGATTTATTTATATTTGCAATTTGTACAACCATGAAATGATGGCTGAACTTTTCCAGAAAAGCTGGAAGCAATACTGCTGTTTATTGATAGTAATTCTTTGGTGTGTTTCTTTAAATATTTTAATTGCTGATGCAGCAATAGTTTTTAGCAAAAATATTGAATGCGATTTCAGAAAAAATAGTATGTGCACCTCGTAGTAAAAGCACATTACTGTGCTTGCTGAACTCGGCTAGCACCTCGGCCAACAATTTGCATTGTCGTTCAGGAATGTAATGCTTCTACTACAATCAGTGCATTCAGCAGAGGTAACAGTTTCCGATCATTCTGCTGGCACAACTGCTATTTTCCAACATGTTAGGTAGTGCCCACCATTTTTAGTAGCATACAGAAATCATGTTCACTTTTGGTAGCGGTGTATGTAAAATGGAGGAAAATAAAACGTACAGCGTAACATACGAACATTAAAAATGGGTATTATAATGTACAAGCACCAAGAGAAGTTCGTGAAGTGTTTACAAAAGGTCAGTAAAACCTCAATAACCTATTTACATGTGGAGGAACATCAAAATTACAAAAACTATCTTAAAATTAAACGAACATAAACTTAAAATTTTTGTTTTAGATATAAATTCATTTAAGAATCATATTCCTGACAATGAAGTCACCGTGAATAACATTACTGAAGATACTACAAATAAAACGATAGACGAGTTTCTAACAAACTTACTAAAAAATGCGAATGACAAGTTACAAAGTACTTTTTCAATTTTCATTATGGTTATTTTGAGCTTAAATGTTAACGACTGGTTGTTTTAGATACCCCAAAATATGAAGATCCAAATTATAGCACTTTTAAGTGGACAAAGCGAACTACAATGTTAATGGTTAAATTGTATAAAGGCAAACAAGACGATTTCCGCAACCCAAAAATTAAGAAAAAAGGGATTATGGACATTAATGAAGAAGGAATTTAATAATCAGGGTTATATTTTAACAGAGGAGGACCTTGACAGAAAGTGGCGTAATTTAAAGAAAACCTATACCAGCATATAGGACAATATTAAAACCACAGGAAGGGGAAGAATTTTCTGGGACTACTTTGAGGATTTCCAATAGATTTATACGGATGATAAAACGATTCATTTACCCCGAACAATTTCTTCCTTACAACCAATATCATCTGCACAATCTACATCATGTAACTTGACCCTTCAACTATTTCCGAAACATATGTAACGTTTCTTTCAACTTCCCAAAATCCTATTTATTCTGGTCCAAATTTAAGTACTCAACCAGATAAAAAACCAGTAAGCAGACGTAAAATAAAAATTCATATGCGCTTTGAAAGCAATTGGCCGAAATTGAGGAAAAACGTTTAGAAGGATTACGATTACTTCGTCTAGCTACTGAAGAATCGAACAATATACAACGAGACAGAAATAAACTTTTAAATGCATATTTCAAAAAACAATCGTCCAACTAAATTTTCTTTCTAATTTCTACTGTGCTATAGATAAATTTAGAGTTCATGTATTATTATTTATTACTATAAATATTTTTTACTAACCATAATATTTAACTATTTACAATAATAAACAAGAAAATAAACTATAAAAATAAAAGTTCTGCTAATTGTGACATCTTCTGTAGGGCTTTAATTCTATTTCCATCCGCTTCGTCGCCAACATCTTCATTTACAATATCAACATCAGGTTCAAAGTCATCATCACCTTCTCCATCTATCAAAATTACAAAATTATGTAATACGCAAGCAGCACTAATTATCTCACTGCCAAGGTCAGGATTACCAATATCGAGATATTTTAGTCGTCAAAATTTACCCTTTAATCGATCAAATGCTCTTTCAACTATGGCTTGTTTTACTATGAAGAATATTGTAATTCACTTCAATGTCATTTAACGATAGGCAATCATTACATTCACGGCTAGCGGATATGCAGAATCTCCAAGCACATGTAAATTGTGAGGTACAGCATGAATTTGATTAAATATGGCCAACATATATCCACGAATTTCAGTGAATGATCACATATCTCTAAAATAATTACAACTTAAATATTGACAATAAACATTTATGTTAATACACACCTTGTAAATTAATTGAGTGATAACTATTGCGACTATAATAATCATGAGCATTATTAGTAGGTTGCTTAATTTCAACATGGTAACCGTCAATTGTTCCTACAATACCTGGGAAATGATTTTTATTATGAAATGTCTATAAAAATATTTATCGGTATGAAACATTTTAATACTAAAAATATACACAATCTCCTCGATGCTGTTGTAGTTTGCAGGCCCACATATATACTGTTGGATTAAATTATAAATCACTGCAATAATTTCTCTGAATATATTATGGGCTGTACTTCGTGCTATTCCAAAGCAGTCACCCGCTGCCAAAAAACTTTCTGGTTTTGATACCACCCATATTGTAAATAAAACCTTTTTCTCTGAAGGTATTTTGCTCCGTTCCGCCAATTGTGGTTTTGTGTTCGCAATCACAAGTACTAACTCTCAAAAGAAATTTTTACTACATCGCCATTTCTATGCCACTTTACCTACATTAAAAGCTACTCTAGACATTCTAAAGTGTTCTCTAAATAAATCATCCTGATATAATGGTACCGTAACTTTGAAAAAGTCTTCATTTTTAGGTACAACCCTTCGTTCTTCATTATATAATATGTCCAAAGGATGTGCTAAGTTATTTACAATTTCGCCAACTACATTAAAATTTTTAGGTGGTTCATAAATTATAGCCAATTATAAATTATCCATGGTTTACAAAATATTAGAATCAAAAATGTCAAAAGTGAAAATACATCTTATGTAGCGGTATGTTCAGCAAGTTAGTAAGTTCTGATAGGTAGCGGTAACTATTTATTCTATCGAATGTGACTAATATACTATTATAATAGATAGAGATCCATACTGAGAGTCTTTACGGGCAGTCTGCTAAAACACTGCATTTCCCCATGACTACGTCTACCCACTTTCAATTTCTGACATAATTCACAGTGTCAAAACGTCAGGTAACAATTATTAGCACCAAAATGTTCATTGTCATTATGAACAAATTCCATTAACCCCTTGATCTGATCCTTAAGAACAATTAATTTATAACCAGGCTTGGTCTTGAACCCTTTTTTGAATAACATATCTTCATGTACAAGAAACCATTTCAACTTTCAAATTCATTGTCTGTACAAGTTAACACTCGGGACTTAATCTTAGAACAAAATTCATCACCACCTCGTGTTTGGCAAATAAACTTTCTATTTTTAGTCATTTTTACAGCATTTATTTGTAATTTTTTATCGAACCGTTTTACTAAGAAACTCCTCAACGTTAAGAAATCGTGATAAATTATCAGTAATCTTATAATCTTTACGCGGATAATATTCAAATTTAACATCAAACTCTTGTACAGACAGCATCCATCTGCTCATACAATTATTTATGAAGCGACAACAGTCGAAAATTCAAAGCTGTTTGATCTGATCTCAAGATGGTCCGCCTACTCACAGTTAGTATCTGCCAATAGTTCAAAGAAGAAAAAACTGCTAAAAGTTGTTTTGTGCATACCGAGTACCGAATTTTGCCATTGCTCAAAACCCTACTACGATATGATGTTACTACAATTTTATTATTTATACTTACTTGAAATAAATGAGCTCTGATGGCATATCCACCTGCATAAGTATTCATTAAAAGCTCCCTACACGCATCGGAGCGATTCAATGAATTAACGTTTAATAATTGTTCTTTTATCATCTCAAAAGCATATTGCGCTTCGTCTCCCCACTGCCATTTAGCATTCTTACTTAGCAACCTACTTAATGGAACCATGTATGGCTAAAAATTGTTAATAAACCTGCTATCATATTGTACTAATCTGCAAAAAGCTCTTAAAGTTTTAATATTGATTGGAGCTTTAGTCTTGAATTATTTTTATTTTCACTGGATCTATTTCAAACATGGCGTTACAGAATTACCCACAAATGGTAATTCTTGTTTTAGAAAATGATGTAATAGAGGTGTAGTTTCATTTTTAAACAAAGTCAAAACACTACATTTTGTAAGACGAGCTTCATTACCCTCAGAGTGCTAATTAATAAAATATGTCAACTTAAAATAACCACCTTTTGAATGGATAGTGGTTTCACGATAATGGTCCTATGGCACCCTTTAATTGTGACAAAAACAAAAACAAGTTAAGCAAACTACATTTGTTGGAAAGTTTAAAATCATGTTTCATTTTAATAGTTTTTGTATTACTAAATCCCACCAATAGGGTTAAGTTATTTTCTTTAAGGAATATAATTTTTAGGTTACATGCATTCTTGACCTAAGGAATGATTAATTTTGTACATTATATTGTTGTAAGTTATATATGAAACAGACGAGATACCCAAATATTTCTAATGTAACAGCATAGTCACTATACCAAAAAAAGAAAGGCGTGGTAGATGTGAAAACTTTCAATAAGATTGACAGCACACGTGTAAAAAATATTGACTAGAATTGTCCAAGACTGATGAAAAAACGAGCTGAAGAAATACTAGAAGATCAATTTGGGTTTAGTCGAAACAGGAGAACATGGGAAGCCGTTTTAGCTTTAAGGGTGTTAATGAAGAAAATAATAGAAAAAAGAGAAAGCGTGTATATAGGGTTTATTGATCTGGAAAAAGTATTCGACAATGTATAATAGGAGAAAATGTTCGAAGTACTCAAATAGATTGGAATGAGATAGACGAATATTACAAATCTTATACAAAGAACAAACAACGGTAATAGAATTACAGCAGGAACGTAGAGAAGTAAATAGTAGGAAAGGAGTGAGGCAGGGATGTGCCCTTTCCCTGTTAATTTTAACTTGTATATTGAAAAGGCAATGAATAATGTCAAATGCAGAAAGACATTTGAAATTATTATGGAGCGGCGCAAGATTAATATGCCTAGATTTGCAGATGATATAGCAATATTAGCATCTAGCACGGAAGAGTTAGCAGTTCTTAATGAAATGAAAACAGTACTAACAGAAGGATACAGTATGAAAATGAACAAAAATAAAACTAAAGTATTAGTATGTACAAGGGTAAATAAGTCAAAAAAAAATCAGAATAGAAATAGACGAGGTTAAAGATTTCTGCTACCTATGAAGTCAACTAACATAAGCTGGGAAGAGTACAAAAGATATAAAACAAAGATTAGCACAAGGCCATGCTGCATTTAACAAGAAAAGCAACTACTATGTTCAAAAACAACAAACATGAAAACAAGGAAAAAATAGCTGAAAACATATGTGTGGAGCACAGCACTGTACGGTTGTGAAACATGGACAGTGGGAGAAGCAGACAGGAAAATGAAATGTGGTGCTTCAGACGTATGACGAAGATATCATAGACAAAGCTAAAAACAAAGAGGTTTCTAAAATGGTAGGGGAAGAAAGATATATCTGGAGAACAGTAAAAAATAGGAGAAATAGGATGATAGGCATGAGGGAATACTGGGTAATATATTACAAACAGAGAAAAGAAAAAAAGGGGGAGGTACAGGTAGTCCTAGATTAGTTTAATTATAGAGATATTGAAAGATGTAGATTGAGAATTTCAGCAAATGCGTGGATTAGCTCAGAATAGAACACAATGGAGATACGCGTCCAACCAGTTCCAGAATGGAGAACTTCAAGATGAATAAAAGTAATTGTATTTAAACCTTATGATTATTGTAAGCAATTATAGGTATATATTATTACATGTAACAAAATAATTAGTACGCTATAAAATTAATACTGTGTAACGTTCCATTAGCAGTAATTACAGCTTTAATAGTGGTGATAATCACATACAGATTTAACAAAATAGTTTGACTCGGATGGCTTAAACTTTCTTTACATTTATATATTCTATCCAGTTAAGAATAATGATTCGTATAGCAATAAAAGTTACGTTTAAATGCATTAGTCCTAAATTTGTAGGTAGATTAGCTACAAGTTTATCGAAGTGTTGTGGATTATTAGTAGATTATAGTTTATTGATCAATTATCTAAACATTACAGATTAATTATTTTATAATGAACCATCAAAGTTGTAAAAAGAAGGCAACTCGATTAAGTTTTTGTTTATAATAATTTTTTATGTGAATATTTGAATTAAACGGTTTTTCTTGAAAACAGATTGGACTATCAAACATAGACAATGTTTTTTATGTAAAAAGGGTGGCTCTTTGTGATTTCGAAGTCGGTTCTATGCTAGATGTAGAGGGTAAAAGTTATGGATAATTAATCATAAACATAATTGTAGGTAGCACCCTCTACGACCAAAGTCAAAAATAGTATCATATTCTTTTTCTCTGTTCCTAAAAACATAAAGATGCCAATTTTTAAGTCAATAACCCACAAAATTTCAGAAATTGAAATTAGAAGTAGTTTATGAATGGAATTTTATTTATAGATAATTCTGACGAAACTCCAGTTATTTATAAATAGTAATCTTTGCGACACATTTTCAGAAACTGCAAAACTATTAAATATACCGTGTTTGTTGCCTATAATAACAGTCGATGCAATGATTGAGGATTCACATGGACAAATTAGAGTACGTGGCCCACTGTAGGATAATTTCATAAATTTATTTACACCTCTGAAACTAAAAAGACTACATTCAGTAAATAGTGTATTGTCAAAATTGACATCCTATGGAATTGATGACCAACCACCACCGACTACAAATTCACAAAGGCCATCGGCTTCACATTTTGAGAAAGAAGATTTTTAACTACTGTCTACTTGAAAGTGTTTTATCTAACTAGAAAAATGGGTGTGTTAACCCTACACTGCCTAACGTATCTGATCTGATACAAATTTTAAAATCTAGCGCACATGAAAACTTTAAGTACCGGGAGTTCATCGTATCTTATCATATACAACCTTATTTTAACGGTACATAAAAGAGTTATATTCGCATACTTGTAAACATGCAATATTAGATTTGTGTCGGTTTGTGGTAGTGCAACAAGTGCATTCTCTTATACGCGTAGCATACTGTATTTATAAAATTTTCAGTGAAATAAGTGAAATAATTAGTGTTTTTGTCTTTGTACAATTGATAAAGGTAAGATAATAATTATAATCTAATAGTGTGTCTGTTTTTTAACAATTTCATTAGTTTATGGTATGTTTGAAGTGATGTATCTAATTGTATACATTGGACCTATAAGAATGAATGCTGCATATCTACTATATAATGTATAAAATCAAATTTAATTTTGTCATTGAGGCAATAATATTACTTTGCCTAAATGATAGCAAGACATCTAAACGAGATGCTGTGTGGACATATATTTTTACATTCCCCATGTACGTAGTATAGTAAAAGAATGTATTGTTTTCGGTCAAAATTTCATATGGTCAAATTTCAGTGGATAAGCACATTTTGCGACCATTTTTACAATGAGTTTGTGTGTATGTGTGTGACCAACTAAAACTCGCAGACGGTTTAGCCGATTTTATTGATTCTTTTTTTTATTGTTTATTTTCAGACTGAAGCTATGTCGCGTGACATGAAAAGAGCACTTAGAGAAAAAGAATTAGAAGAGATAGTTTCACGTCTTTGGGAGAGCGAGGATGACTTGGACAATTCAGATAGATAGATAGATAGATAGATATATTAATAATAATAATAAGTACAAGTAATGCTAACAAATTATTTCTTATTTTATATTTTAAATATATGCTTTAATATGGAGTAACAGTATAAATTAAGATAAGGCACCTAAGAACAAAGAGTTCTTGCATGTGCCGTATGAAGTGATTAGTACTATAATATTTCAATGTAGCACATTTGTAGGTTTATTTCTCCGTTGGTGGCACAACCGTCTACAATTGCTCTTCAGTTTCATTATTTTCTAAAATATATCTAGTAATTTTTTTGCGGAATAGATTATGGTTGTTTATATTCCGTAATTGAAGTGGTAAAAGATTGTATAACTTAAGGCCCTGATAGGCGATAAATTTCTGCTTAACAGATTTCTTAATTTTGGTACAATACAGACTTGTTTTAATTTATCCCTTGTATGATACATATGAGTGAATAAGCAGTTTCTTATTTGTGAATTTTTATGTAGAAAGCAATAGATGCTTTTCCTGTATTTCTGTTTTACGTTTAATATATTACTGTCTTTATATAACCCATTAGTAGAGTACAATTTAGGTTTGTTAAACATAATTTTTAATACTGACTTGTGTGTTATTTCAATTGGTTTCAAAATTTCCTCATATGCCGAACCCCAACAAACAATACCATAATTGATAAGGGAGTCAACAAGTGCATAATATAAAACCTTGAGTGCCTTTATTTGTAATACATTTCTAGTTTCAAAAAAGACAGGAATTGTTTTACGTATCCGCTTTATCAGTAACTCTACATGTGCATCCCATCTAAGATGTTCATCTATTATCACTCCCAGGTACTGTATTTTGGTTGCCTTATAGATTATGTCCTCACAAAAGCAGTTAGCGTGCATCCCACATTGGAAATGATGAATTTTGATTTCATTCAAGTTAGGTTGTTGGGGTTTATATAAGGAAAAAGTGATAAACTTTGTTTTATTCATGTTTAACGTTAGTAGATTTGAATCAAAATAATTTTAATTATCTTCATGCTTGTGTTAAGTTTATTTATGGCTTCATCCCATGTTAGGCCTTCAAATGTTAGGGCAGTATCATCTGCGTATGATGTTATTTTACATTCTAATTGTAAGCTTTCTAAGTCATTAATATATAGCAGAAAAGAAGGGGCCTAGAACAGTTCCTTGTGGGACGCCACATGTGATTATTGACGCTGCACTTACATAGTTATTGATTCTAACAAACTGAGTTCTGTTCGATAAATAATCCTGCAATAGTAATTTTGGCAAACCTCTAATACCTAGGTGTTCTAACTTCTGCAATAGGATGTGATGTTGTAGAGTATCAAATGCTTTGGATATATCTAAGAACACGCCAATTTTCTTATTGTTCGAATCTAAAGCATCAACTACATTACTTACAAGTGAGAAAATAGCATTTTCCGTAGATAATTTTTCCTTGAAACCAAATTGAGACTTTGCAAATAATTTATATTTAGTTAAGAACGACACTAGTCTCTTTTTAATCGCTTTTCAAATACTTTAGCCACACTGCTTATTAGTGATATAGGACGATAATTATTAATGTCATGTTTATCTCCTTTTATATATTGGCACCACTACTGCACGCTTTAGAATCTCCGAATTGACCATGTTGAAATCCTAGATTTATGATATGTTTAAGGGTGAAGCAATTACTGTTTTAATCTCTTTAGTGCCCTATTTGGTATGGAGTCTAGCCCTGCTGCTGCGTTACTTTTAATGTGTCAATATGATTGATGATTTCGTCGTCCGTTGTTGGCTCCAGGTATAATGAGTTTCTGCATCCCTAATTTTAGCATGTTTTTCCCAAATTGGATCAACTCGTTGTATTTTTTGTGACATTTAATCCCCACTGTGGAGTAATGATTGTTGAACAAAGTTGCAAGAAGTAGCTGATCTTCTATTTTGTCACCATTATCATTACATATATAATCTATCGACTGTGATTTTGTATACCCTTATTTATTATCTCGCTTACTATTCTCCAGATTTGTTTTGGATTGCCTTTAGCTTGAGATATCTTTTCGCGATAGAAATCATATTTTGCTTTTCTTATCATTTTGGTTACAAAATTTCTATAATGTTTATAATATGCAGCAATATGTGCATTTGTAGGATCTTTTAGAACTAATTTTTAGCGAATCTCTTTGCTTAATCGCACAAACAATAGCTGTTGTAACCCATGGCTTTTTTTATGTATTACAAATTTAGTATCTATTGAATTATTTAAGTTAGTTTTATTATGTTTATGAAAGTGTTAGTTGCAAAGTTAATATCTTCACTATTAAGTACAATATTCCAGTTCTCTTCAGTACATAACCTTACATACTTACTATAATTTATAGTTTTAATATTATTATTACATTTTGACTTGCAATCAATCTGATTCCTAGTATGTAATGCAGTTTTAGCTTGTAGATGTGTGAATGTTGAATAGTGATCAGTTATTGAATTCTGAAGTATGTATGTATTACTGAAAATTGCGATAAATGGAGTGTAGTATGAACTCTAGTAAATACATGGTCAATGCATGACTTTGTAGTTGATGTTACCCTGGTTGCTTTGCTGATTGCTACACGAAAATTATACTCGTCTAAGGTATTAAGATATTTTAGCGTTACAGGATTCACTGAATCACACAAATCTATGTTCATGTCCCCTACTATAAGTTCTACTTGCTCAAACTGTATATTAGCTAAATAGTAACGTAAGTCTGCGATAAAAAAGATCTACAGATGTTGATGGTGGTCGATAGATACAAGTCAAACCGTAAAGTGTATTATGTTTTCCACAAATCAATCTTGAAAAGGTTACCTCATTGTATTTATAAATGGTATAGCTAGCTGTTATGTTGTGTCTTGTGTAGATTGTAACACCATCATTTTGATTGAAACTTGCCAAAGTGTAATAGCCATTGTAATTAGGAATACTGTGATAGTCTGGATTGTTTTGCCATGTTTCCGTTAATACAATTATATCTATATCAATCTCACCAGCTGTGAGATGATGGACTATTTGACATAGAATCGATGCCAATTCTTTTTGACGCCCGGGAACAGAAATTTTACTAAATAATAAACCCGTTTATGACGTAGAAAAATAAATACAAAGCAA
The DNA here is from genome assembly GCA_036346225.1 of Platerodrilus igneus. Lineage (NCBI taxonomy): Eukaryota > Metazoa > Arthropoda > Insecta > Coleoptera > Lycidae > Platerodrilus > Platerodrilus igneus. The sequence goes on from JARFIW010000791.1 coordinate 15,681,391, forward strand.
AGATGTCCAAGAAGAAATACAAAGAACAAATAATTTAAAAGAAAAAGCACCCAACGCTTGATGGTTTCATAAACATCTAAATTTGAATGAAGAAAATTTGCAGTTTTTGAGAGATGACAATCTACCCCAAGAATTCTTGAATATGGATTCTCCATACAGTTTTTTCCAATATTTTTTTGGAAACAATTTGATAGATAGAATTGTATACGAATCAAATCTTTCTTCTACGCAGAAAGATATAAACAAACCTGCTCTTTTAACATCTGAAGATATCAAGAAATATTTGAGTATTTGTGTTTATATGTCACTAGTACATCTACCTAATATTAGAGCATACTTGTCCAATAATCTAGGTTACCCTCAAATACAAAATATCATGGGGCGATCCAAATTTGAAAGAATTCGCAAATTTATACATTTTGCTAACAATTATTCCATGCCTGACAATAAGTCCCGCCTTTGACAAACTGTATAAATTATGCCCAATTATTGGCGAGCTAAATGCAAAATTTGGTTCTGTGCCATTAAAACAGTGCCTAGCTGTCGATGAGCAATTATGTGCTACGAAAGCTCGGCACCACTGCAATATATGCCAGCAAAACCTCATAAATGGGGTTATAAATTCTTTTTATTATGTGATAGCGACGGATTTGCATACAAATTTGAAATGTATACTGGCAAGGAAAATGATCCAAGTTTCCAAACAGCAGATGAACCAGATGTAGGGGCTTCTGCAAATACTGTTGTACATCTTTACAGAATTGTTCCAAAAAATAAAAGATATAGAGTGTATTTTGATAATTTCTACTCTTCACTCCCATTAGTAGTGTATCTTGCACAGAATGGTATTCATAGCTTGGGTACAGTTGGCCGACCAAGGATACCAAATTGCAAGTTGCCCAAAGAAAATGAAATAAAGAAGAAAGCAAGAGGAACGTTATTTGAAAATGTGACAGACATTGAAGAAGTTGAGGTGTCTGCAGTCTTGTGGAAGGACAACAAGATTGTCACATTATTATCGTCCTCTGTAGGAAAATTACTGACGTCTAATGTTTCACGATATGACCGCAAACAAAAATGTGTGGCTAATGTTGAATGCCCTTATGTTATTACTCGATATAATAAGCATATGGGTGGCGTGGATCTTCTTAACAGCTTAATTGGTCACTATAAAATCCAAAAAATGGTATGTTCGGTTATTCTACCATCTCCTAGATATGGCACTCATCAACAGTTGGCTACTCTACAAACGAGTAAAAAATAAAAAACCAAACAGCGATTTGCCTAGCTGACTTTCGAGCCGAGGTTGCCTATTGGTTATGGCACTTCAATATAAAAAATAACACGAACAAAAGTGTAGACCATCTACCTCCTCTCTCCATAATTTAATTCAGGAAAAAAAGCAAAGATCTGCTATAACTGCGTATATACCTCCTGTTAATGACAAGATCGATGCAACTACGCACTGGCCAATCCATGACGAAAAGCGTCAAAGATGCAAAATACCTAAATGCACCTCATTTTCCTGGAATAAAATGTTGCAAATGCGGTGTACATTTAAAAAAAACAGCAACTGCTTTATGACATTCCATACATAAAATGTATTATTAATAATTTTGTTGCACTAAGCCCAATGTATCTAATTAGATACATCTAATTTTTTTCAAAATATATATTCAAAAAACAACAAAGGATTTTTTATTATTTTTCCCATTGTTAGTCCCATGTAATAACTGAAAAAAAATTATTCTCTTAATATTAAAATTGGGCAGTGTAGGGTTAATAGGGTAATTAAGAAATGGTTAAAGACCAAAATAATACTACAAACAATCATTTACTTTAATATTTTTCAAAATCTTTTCTATTTCATGACTAGGAAGTTCGATATAAGTACAGTTAAACTCTTCGCTAAAACACTTTAGAAAATTAGGAATTACATCATCTATACACACATTTCTTTGCAATTCTTTGGTTAACGATGTAACTCCTTTATCATCAATTCCACATGGAACTATATGATCATACCAACTTAAGTCAGTGTTGCAGTTTAAAGCTAATCCATGAGATGTAATATATCTACTACCGTGAACACCTATGGCACATATCTAAAAATAAAGTGATCTTAAAAAAATATTCCAGTATAATTTCATAAAAAACTTACCTTATTTTCTCCAATCCAAACCCCTGTGTGAGGTGACCTTTCAGCTGCCAATCCTAAATTTCTACATAAATTTATAATTGTCTTTTCTATATGACAGACATACCATCTCATTCCCGCCTTAAAATGTTTCAAATTTATTATTGGATATGCAACAAGTTGTCCTGGACCGTGAAATGTTATTAAACCACCCCGATTTGTACGATGGAACTCTGCACCTGAAATAGAACGGTTGCATTTTGGTACACGTGAATAACATGCAACATTACACTTGCAATATTAAATAATTACAAGATAATAGTATATTATTTAACAAGTGAGCTATGATAGCCATTACTCATTCGGAAGGTTTGCGCCACGACAGGGCAAGCCGTGTAATTCGAATGAGTAATGGCCATAACATGCGAGTAGAATACTAAACTTTTCCTACGACTACACAAATCTTCATTATCCGATATTTTCTAAACATTTAAACCAATATTGCAAACACTGACAAGCAAAAATTTATTTGTCAAAGTGTAACAGCCTACTTTGCAAGATACGAAAATTATACTTCGCGGATTATGAAAATAAAGTATTGTACCGATAGGTCAGAGGTTTATTTATTTATTTATTTATTATAACGACACACAGATAACAAGATCCAGTTATGAAGTCACAGAAATATATTACAATAATAAAACAATATAAATAAATAATATAAATAATAATAATATAATAATATAAATAAATAAAAACAAGGAGGAATGGATAATAGTATTATTAGCATAACAGGAGAAAGAAAAATGAGAAAACAGTGATGATGTTAGTAGAGAGCATCTAAGATGGCTAGTCGGAAATGTGAGGGAGGAAATGAGAAATCTAAATCGGCAGAATACTTATCGAAGGAGCTGGACATTCTACAAATGTAGTATTGGGGTAGCATTATTACTATAGGACAAAACAATGCATTTATCAAAATTAAGACATAATTTACTTGAATGACACCATTGGAGTAATTGGGAAATATCGGTTTGTAGTGATTCACAGTCGGCAGTAGAGTTAATTTTGGTAAAGATTTTTAAACCATCAGCAAAAAGAAGTTTATTATTAGAAAATATTTGAGTGGTCATTTATATATAGGAAAAATAAAAGAGGTCCAAGTACACATCCCTGGGGTACTCCACTGGTTAGGTGAAGATGTTTGGACTGTATGCCATTAAACTCAACAAATAATGAGCAATTTGTCAAATAAGACTTAAAGAATGTTAGCAATCCGAGAAATTAAATTGATGTAGTTTGTGCAATAAGATGTTGTAGTTAAGGACATCAAAAGCTTTAGTGAAGCCAAAACAGATAACATCACACTGGGATCGAGCATTCAAACATTCCGATATGAACTGTGTAACAAAACAAAGGTTAGTTACTGTAGATCGCCGCTTTATAAGACCAAGTTGGTATTCGGACAAAAGTTACAAAACTTGAAGAAATAGTGATTTAAAAACAATTATCTCAAGGACTTTGCCGATGTTAGAAATAATAGAAATTGGACGAGTTTTGAATAATGGATTTATCGCCTTTTTTGAAAATTGGTTGCACACGAGATGATTTCCAGATATCAGGAAAAATGGATTTAGTTAAGCACAAATTAAAAATACGAGTCAAGGCAGAACTAATTACACGAGAGGTATGCCATCAGGCTCATAACAAAATGATGTTGACAATTTTTTGATGGCTTGTATTACAGCTGATTCAGTAATTGTAGGAATGTTTACAGAGTAGTTGACATTTTGAAAGACTATAACGTCTTGAGGAGTGCAAAGTGAGGAGGTGCAACATGAAGCAAAGAACGATGCAAAAGCCATAGCAATGCTTTTTGAATCAGATTTTTCACATCCATTATATTTAAATATATTAGGGTAAGAAAAGTTTTATTTGTTTTTAAAAAAATTCCAGAATTGCTTGGGATGCTTTTTAGAGCAGCCTGGGTACTATTAATATATTCTTTATACGCTTTTTTGATTGAGAACTTCAGGTTAGCACGAAGTTCCTTGAATTTGTGGTCGAAAATTTGAGAATAGAGACTACACTTGTGATTACGAGCCAGAGAATGATATAAACTTTTCTTTTTAAGGCCAATAATAATTTCTTTAGTGTACCATATTGGATAAAATGATTTGTAACCTTTTGTCTTAGGGACGGTAGTCGAAAAAATATGAGATAAATTATTTACAAGTAAGTCTGTAGCTAATTGGGGATCATTACTAGAGAGAATGTTTTGCCAAGAGGATTTCCCAATAAGATCATACATAAGACGAAAGTTAGCTTTTTTAAAATTAAATTTGCAAGAGCGCGGTTTATTGAGTATATGACAAGGAGTAGAGTGACTGGTACATAAAGATAAAGATAAGATCAACGCTGGATGGTGAGGGTCTTCAGGGACTAAGGGCGTTTTACACCTGACAGTGATGGCAGATAGGTTGGTTGAAAGAAGGCACACGAATGAAAGATCAAGCAAGACGCCTCTATGGTTAGAAACAGAATTTATTTGATCAAAGTTATGAAAAGATTGAAAGTCATGCAATAGTTTTGCATTTTTTGATGCAATCAAATTACCAATATTGATGTAATCGGGCATGTTGAAATCACCTATAAGAATAATGTTGTAGGGTATTTTACTAATAAGGGCATCAAGGCATTCAACCACAGCACTGAGGAAAGAAGAAATAAATGGCGGTAAGTAAAGACAAATAATTACATAGCAGCGATTAAATAGGATGATTTTAACAGCTAAGATATCTACGGCCGGATGTCCAAAAAAGCAGTTCCAAGATCAAAGAGTGAAGATGTAAGTTTACTATTACCGGAGATTCGTACACCGCTACCTCTGGTGCGATTACAACTATGAAAATCACGGTCTTTTCTATAGGAGCTGAAGCATTGATTGAAAATCTCGACAGAGCATATATTCTCGTTAAGCCATGTTTCAGTCAGAATTAAAGTATCGGCATCGAGTAGATTGGCGGCAAGATACAGAGTATCCAACTTAGTACCAAGACCACGAACATTTTGTTAGTATATGTTATAAAGATGTTTGCTATTTATTTTACTGGGAACAAAAGGAACATGGGTCCTGAATGACACCTGTCAAAGTATTTTTTGTTGGTGCGGACATAATAGGCAAAGTCTTGATAATCTTAAAGATTAATAATGGAAGTATAGGTTTAGTTTGAATACTGTATTTGTACTTAGTAAAAAGAATTGAGCATACCAGAGAACTAACCTTATGGAGAAGTAGTGATTTATCTGAATTATTGATGTGAAAACCATGTTTGGAATAGTTAAGGTTGGTCAATATATCCAAGGGATCAATAAAGGATGCACAAGACTTAAAGATGGAGTGTAACGGTAGATTATTTTGGAAGATAATGTTATTGAAATCAAAGTTATTATGCCAATAGGGAGGAAAAATAAAAATAACATTTGTATGGGCCAAGCAGTTGTATAAGGTACTAAGATTTTTCCTGTTTTAAGATGATACCTCTTAGAGCCAGCAAAAATAACAATAAAGTCCTTAACTGAGAAATCTTTAGATAATTGATCAATGTCAGCGACAACTTGTTCAAATGATGCATTAGGTTTAAAAAAGGCAGAAATATCAAAATGCATCTTATTAAGCAGATTGTGAAGTAACTGACCACAACTATGACCTTGACTGTCACTTAAAAACAAAATTTGTGGTTTGGAAGATATGGAAGTACGTAATTGTGGAGTAATATCCAAAGCCAGTGTAGAATTTACGACAGTAGAACTTTTAGTATAAGTGGGCGAATAACCAAACATTATTGAAAACCACTCATCAGAAAAGGATTTATTAGAATCACTTTTTAAGTTAGGCGAGAGAGATTTTGTAACTGAGTTAGTTTGTATATCTGATCCAGCGCATGTACTGGTACCAGTGACAGCGATTTGGGTTTTTGTTGACATGATTGAAGTAAGAGATAATTTAGAATTTAACTGATCAACTAAGGATTGAAGCATTATAATCTTGAGTTTGGCATCCTGCAATTGTTGTTTGAGGTAGGTTTTTTTGCCACAGTATCCTGGATGAACGAGTTGTGTTCTTGATTTAATTTTGCTAAACGGTTTATCAGTTGATTTTTATCCTCTGTAAGTCGGTGAAATGAGGAAGGAACATCATTAGTAGTATTAGAAACAGCAGCAAAGCTTGTTGACGATGTGTTGCAGTTTTCGCAGAGTGGAAGGTTATCGTTTAATAACTTTTTATTCTTGACTCTATCCAAGTAGCTCTTATGGTAAACATGATGGCAGTGAATGCAGACACAGTTATTAAAAATCTTCTTAGGACAACATATAAAACCCGAAGAAATGGTAGTATCAATGCATAAGTAATTTTCAGTCATATTAAAACTCATAAATCAGAGTTTATGAAATATGCAGAACTTGTAATTAAATGATGTAAAGTTAATTGCAAATAAGTTAACAAGCACTGCAAGAAGCCAGGTGTTGTTTGTTTTGATAAAGATAAATAATAAAATGCAAATATAACCTTTGATAAAGAAACAAGAAATAAAAACCAGATGTGCAAAGTTTTGCAAATATATAATGAACTGCTAAACTTATGGAAACAATAATGTATCAGTGGTGTAAGCTTTGAACTGGTCTGCCAACAGTACACCAGGAAGAATAGAAACTTCACTACAGTTTAGTATACTTTTCACTAATTAAACAACACTAACTACGCAATTAAAATCACAAAATGATAGAGCACATTAATAAACATGTTATCTTAACAACAGACATACATTGAATTAAGCACTATTATTGATCCATTTATACATACATAAGAAATGAATTACTGGACAGTCATGGGAAAATAAATAAATAACTCAAGTACATCAATAATATGTTAGTAAAATAAATAGTCAAATGTAATTTTTAACTTTTTATGAAAAGTGCAGTAGTGACCACTAACCAGACATTACATATCTAAATGTAAATGAACATCTGTGTTTAATGAAGGTAGTACAAACATATACTGTTTAAAACTTTTGAATATAATATTATTGTGTGTATAATAATGAAATAATAAGAACATTCTGAAAATTGTACCGTGAATGAACTAACTTGTTATTGAAGCACCCTCTATAATTATAAATTTTCATATACAAGACGCAAGTAAATTCGTATTTTTATTCCAATTCAACTGACAACTACAACCATAATAGTTTTATTTTTTAAATACATAAGGGAGCTTGAAAGATGGTTGTAGATTATTTTAAACCGCAAGAATGTACACAAATCTATTATAACCATCAAATTTTATAGTAAAAACGTGTCATAAAAAGCTTTCAGAATTATAAAAGGAAATTCGTTGATAAAGTCCTTATAATTTCTAAATAAACCTGCATCATCGACATTTGTGACGTCAAATCGTGGCGACGTTGTCACTATCAAAAACTGTTACCACGCAAGTATAATAACGCTATCGGTAGAATACGAGCGTTGAAAATACTTAATAGTAGGTGAAGAAATGTGATTTAATCCTTCTTAAAATATATTTTTAGAATGATTTTCTATTGACAATATTGCAACTTAAACTCTTAAAATTAATAATAAATGAGCATATTTTAAATGATTGATATATTCTATGGATCTTAATTTTATAGCCATGTGCATATTTTACCAGACACTGTATAATTAATAACCACATTTATTCAAGAGGTTATGCTACCTCCTTACTAATTTGTGTTTATACTATTGACATAAATTACACTACTGACTAAACATGGATGTATATAATTATGATTTCTCGTATAAAATATTCTTCTAGAAGTCATAGAAGAGATTAAAAGCTTGTAATTTAGCATTAAAACATATGTAGGTATAGGTACTTGTTTATTATACATAAAATTAAAGGTATACCACTCATGTAATTTAACAAAGTATAATAATAGGACACGTTGTCTAAAATTATTGCAGATGGTTTTCCAAATTCTTTAATAAATAATTTTCAAATCAATATAAGAAATTTTGCTCATTCACTTCTCTGTAGTAATTTAGTTTTTTTATAAAGAGAAAATCCATTCACCCGCTCATCATACTTTAAATTCTACCATAAAGTATGAACAGAAACATAATAAATCTAAAATAACTACATGTTACACTACTGGAAAAAGAATACTAACGATTTTCATACAACCTGTAAAGGTGATCAAACTAGCAACAAGTAGCTTAGTTCTGCATCTAAATGAATCCCGTCCATGGTCTTCGGTGATTAGAATTCAGTTTAATACTCATATGAGTTATGAAAAGAACTGTTTGAAGCAAACCAGCCAAATATCAATGTATAAAAACAGAAAAACTTACAAGGTCGTTGACACCAACTGAACAATGATTGACATAACCTAAAACTTAAATGTCAACATTTATTATTTGGCTTTAAAATTGTTGGTAACATCTTACATTGCTACTATTCAAACCAAAACTGTAACATAGATATTGCACGGTATTAAGTTGACAAACATTTGCATAAATAGTTGGTACTTGTGTGACGTTGCAGATGACAAGGTCTATTTAGAAATTGCAAGGACTACATACACCCCAAATATGAGCTTTAGAAGTTGGTTTAATAATTTCCATGCAATATGATAGTTGTTAATAGACAGTTTCAATAAAGGGAAACCACAAATGGTGTGGCAATTATCATAAAGTAAATCACCAATACACTTTACTACAATGTAATAAAAGACACTCAATAAGAAAAATACATAGCATAGGGTTACAAAGATGATGTAATCTTTTATACAATAGACTACAATGTTTGCAATTATATGGTATCAGATAAATAAATAAAATATACACCTACGAATATTACATGGTAACAGAGACTTTCTACGTGTCATTTGTCATAAATTCACTAGCAAATTGTACAATAACATGAACAACCATTGACAACATATGAAGAAGAAGGTGGAGAAACAAATAAGGGGAGGTTTGGAAGTGATAGAAAACAGTTGTATAGAACTCAGTTATCTGAAAACATTCAAAATGTAACGATACCCATGAACAGAATCGGGGGGTTAGCAGAAGTGAGTTGGTATATGGGGATGTGATAGAAGATACAGAAGCTCCAACAAAATTGTATGACAATTCCTGAAGGGAATAAGCAGCAAGCGACAGAGATGAAATGCCTTTGAAAGGAGCAGGGTAGGTTGAAAGTGTCTTGGCTGTTCAACCGTTTTGAAACCAAGAAGTAGCAATCCCTCCATTCGGTTGGTACTTTGTAATGTCAGAGTCTAGAAGTTACTGTGCATTATAGTGTTGATTTGTTCATTAAATAAAGGTACAGCACACGAGCAATCTTTATTTTTGAGATGTTTTGTTACTATCTATTGTTTTGTAGTTGTATGTTATCGAATATTTTAATAAGGAAACGATGAACAAAACACGAACAACTGGTCGGGCATCTCCAACGTCAATAAAACTGATTCATGCAAGTAGTAATTATTTTTTCTTATTTATTTGGAGTTACTAACAATGACGTGGGCATAAATTAGATAAAAAAACACAACAAATATTTTACCAGTGGCAGAAAAGAAAAAAATATTAAACGGTAACTAAAATATTCAAATGAACCGTCAATTACTAAAGTTATATTGATAAATTTTGCTATTTAATTGTGCACATGTTTAACTTAAAGGTGTAAATGTAGTAAAGTGCATTTACATTATAAAAAGGCATGTCAATATATGGCAGAAGGGTCTTATTTAGTGAAAGCTGGTAAGATGAAAAATTTAACAGGACAGGCATTATTGGGTGTATTAGAAATTTCGACAGTATGGAAGAGTCGTGGTCTTTATACATCAAAAGATTTGAATTTTTTAAGAATGTAACGAAATGAAGACAGAGAACAGTTTGCACTTCATTATTGATAATCGGTCTACGTATAACTTACTGAAAAATTTGTTTATCCCAGTAAAAGTAAACACGAAAACTTTTAACAACATGGTAAACATGATTAGACAACCATCTATAGCCAAAACCGCAGTTACAGCTGTTAGGTACAAGAACAGTTTACGTAATCAACTAGATCATGAAACAATCAGAGAAATATATTCCCCAACTATTCCAAATCTCAGCAACACCCCCAGTTCCTGCCAAACAAAAAGATTGGAGAAAATGTCTAATAGTGATAGAGAAGTAAAGCAGTGTTTTTGTTGTAAGTAGGCCATGCGACCAACGTTTACAAATTTCACAATTATGTGTGTCATTATTGTGCTAAAATACGATATTTGGAAAATGTTTGCAAGTCAAAATTCTGAGATAACAATAGGAGTAAGACATGTTTGGTGATTATAATAACCCAAGCAGTTCTACTAACAAGAGGAACTTTTATTGCAATAATAATAAACATATTGAGTACCCTACAAATACGAATTATTTTATACAGAACACTAGGGGTGATTCTAGTACTAATGCTAATAATAAGGATGAGATTATTGACCTGCCAGGCTTGTTTATGTTACAAAATATAGAACCAGTACAAAAGGTGCATTTGTAACCCCTTGCAAACAAATCACAAGTAGAACCAATAATTATGAATTTAATAGTTGAAAATAAAATTGTTCCTTTCGAGATTGACAGTGAAAGGTGTGTTTCTGTCATCTCTGAAAAATATTTGTAAAATTAAATTAGAACCTACTAAACATGTATTAAGTTCTAATAATACAATTAAACCAATAGAGAAACTTCTGCAATGGTAATTTTTGAGTCAAAAGATATTAGACTTTTATGTAATGGCTAATGTGGCCAACCCACTCCTACGAAGAGATTGGTTTCAAGAGTTAGTGTTAACAATAATTATTCCCAAAATAATTAAAGTTAAAATATTTCAAAGTACCTATCAATGCAAAAATTTGTCATCTACAAATGATTTTGTTAACGAATTTCCTGTGGTGTTCAGTGATGATCTAGAAACTTACATAGGTGAACCTGTTAAATTAAAATTAAAGAAAAATGTAGTGCCTAAACATTTCAAGCCTAGACCCATACCTTTTGCTATAAAAGATGAGCTTGTATTTCAGTTAGATCGATTGGTAGAAAAGAAATTTTAACACCGGTTAATATCAGTGAATGGGGTAGTTCCAGCATTAAAACCCAAAAAGGTAAACTAAGATATTATGTGAATTATAAGTTGTTCTTAAACCCCTATCTTAAAATTGACAGGTGTCCGATCCCAGAATCGAAAACTTATTAAATGCTCTAGAAAAGTGGAATGTCTCAAGCTTACACTCAAATAAGGTTGTATGGTAAAATGCACGGGTCAGGCAGAAACTGAAAGGAAAGCAAAGTAAGGACCCACACAAATCACAATAACATATAAAAAGAAACTTAGAAATGCTGCGTTAACTACAAACGCAGAGAGAGAGGCTGGGTTCAAGGACAAAGAAAGGAAATTGCCATCGAATTTTTATTTACAGTAACCCAAAAATTTCTATTTAAAAAATGATATTCTACAGACAATGTTTAATAATTGATCTACGAAGTGTGCATTTCGTATTGAAACATTTAGAATTGATCAGCAATAAACAAAAAAGGTAATGCTAATGGTTTCTTCTAAAAAAAGCATTTTCAGTGAAATATAGTAAATTTAGAACAATTTCTAGTAAGCAATTTAAAAGTAACAAGAAACACTAGAGAAGCTAGTTTCGAAGCGGATTTCGTAAACTTGCTCCCCCGTCGGAGTAATGTGACTTGAGTTTATTTGTGGTTCATTTGTTACGCACAACATCACATGCTGATAAACAATAATCTCTGGTTATGCAAGAACAAAGTAACATACTTTCATGTGCCTAAATACTTATCTTGCACCTAAATCAGATGTGGTGAAACAGCTAAACATCTTGATCTCGCTCACTGATGAATTGTCACAACGGTAGCAAGACTTGCCAATGCCACAAACATAGTTGAACCAGTGGACCTACGCAAAATAGCTAAAACGAAATTCCTTTTAGTCATTAATAACAATGTAAGAAACGTACCAATGCACAGAGAATATAAACTTATCAGAGGATGTGCATCGCTCTCAAATTAACAGCATCAGCAACAAGCATTTACATGTGAGGACGAAATGCAGAATAAAAGTGAACCCAGTTAAGGAAACGATATGGTAATCGATTGAAATATTTGGATACCACATATCAAAGAACACTCCTAGAATATTTGTAATGCATATATAAATAAAGAAACCGACAAATTCGAATTCAATAGCCTTCACTAATCACACATGTAGAAAATCTATTCTATTACAAAATTATGGTACTACTGTTAATAAAGCGAGTATATCCTTTCAGAAAGCAGAGATTGTTGATAACCGAATACATTTGCGATGCTATATCAAACGATAGAGATAGATTGGGGTACTTGGACATAAACTAAATATACTAATAACATTATACAGAGTGATAATCACTTATTTCAACTGTATTAGAATGGTTTTATGGAAACAAATCGAGTTATTAAATTATAATATGTGATCAGGAGCGTCTCCTATAACAAGTAGTTATACCAAATATCGAAGTGGAAATTTGAGAATATTTGAAAAAGTAGTAAAACAAACGAAAATATTTAGAAGGGTCTTACTTTCCATGAAACTTTTGTCCTGGTAGGCAAAAAGCAACACAATTTGAAGCCACATGCATTTATTACATCACTCAATAAGTCCGTAGGATGATACATAGATGGCGTTGCTATGTAATAATCCATATGATTTGTAGGAAGTACTAACCTTAAAAAGATATCTGTCAAAATTTCATGACAATCCGACGATTAGTTTACAAGTTACAGAGGTTTAAGTGACGATACTTTTGAGTTTTTCAAAAAAATGAATTCCAAGCAATTTCGTGTGTTGATTTATCATTGCTTTTTGATGGGTAAAAATACCATCTCAGCCAAAGCATGGCTTGATAAGTGTTATCCGGGCTCTGCTCCATCGAGACAAACGGCGGAGAAGTGGTTTGCTGATTTTAAACGTGGCCGTACAGACACTGACGATGCTGAACGATCTGGAAGGCCAATTGAGGTGGTTACACCGGAAAACATCAAAAAAGTCCACCGAATCGTTTTGGAAAACAGAAAAGTGAAATTGCGTGAGATAGCTGACACCTTGAAGATATCAGAAGGCAGTGTGCACACTATTTTGCATGAACATTTGTCCATGAGAAAGCTGTTCTCAAAGTGGGTGCCGCATTTGCTCACAGTGGACCAAAAACAACAACGTGTCGATGATTCTGAGAGCTGTTTGGAGCTGTTCAACCGGAATAAAAGGACTTTTGCGTCGGTATGTGACAATGGATGAAATATGGATCCACCACCACACTCCAGAGTCTAATCGGCAGTCATCTGAGTGGACTGCAGCCGGAGAACCACGTCCAAAGCGACCAAAATCGCAAAAGTCGGCTGGTAAGGTTTTGGCGTCTGTATTTTGGGATGCGCACGGAATTTTGTACATCGACTATCTTGAGAAAGGAAGAAGAATCAACAGCGAATACTACATGGCATTATTAGTGCGTTTGAAGGAAGAAATTGCCAAAAAACGGCCACACATGAAGAAGAAAAAAATTCTCTTTCACCAAGACAATGCACCGTGTCACAAGTAGATCGCAACGATGGCCAAATTGCACCAATTGGGCTTCGAATTGCTTCAGCACCCACCGTATTCTCCAGATTTGGCCCCCAGCGACTACTACCTGTTCGCAGACCTGAAAAAAATGCTTGCCGGAAAAAAATTTGGCTCGGATGAAGAGGTGATCGCTGAAACTGAAGCTTATTTTGAGGCCAAAGACGAATTGTTTTACAAAAAAGGTATCAAAATGCTAGAACGGCGTTGGACTGATTGTATCACTCTTGAAGGAATGTATGTTGATGAATAAAATCGAATTTCGCCAAAAAAATGTGTTTTTCTTAGTTATCCTACGGACTTATTGAGTGATGTGTTATATGGTATAAGGCTATCGCTGGCTGGAAAAAAGAAGAACTCATAAGCTGTTTCCATGAACTTTTGATACAACATAGAGACGTAAAACACATTTTCTTATGACTCGATAACTGCTCAAACCAAATTAAAAAATGGCGCTTCTTCAGTTATTTCGTTTATGTAGTAAATTCCAATGAGATCAACACTGATGAAAATTTACTTAAATACTTTGAAACATGCCACACCTTTATGAGTGGCGACAGTTTTCACCATCAGGTGGAATTATCAACGAATCAAATGCAAAATATATGATTTTGTTTTTTAAGAATGCCGTTCGAGACACAAATTCTGGCAAAGTTTATGTTCATAAAATGAGAGCTTCAGACGACAGACACTGAGTTGACTCGTCTTCGCAAGGTAAACTTAAAAGCATGCTTCTCTTCCATACGTAGGTGATATGTCCAAAAGTTTACGCAATTTAATTTATCGAAAAAATCATGATGGCGCTAATCATGATGGTGTTAATAATATTTAGGATGGAAGTTACATATGTTGACATTATGCTCGTTGGACATGCTTGTTTGTGAACTCTGTAATAGACATTAATTTTCTTTATTCTTTAATTTACTTTTTATTTCCTGGACCCCATAACCTGTTGAAATTTTTTAACAATGTATGTTGATGCTTAGGTAGATTCTTTAAATTTAATCTCAAGACACAGTGAAAATATTTTATTAATCATTTTGAACAAACACTTGACAGCATAATTATATTTTAAAAACCTGAAAAGGTAGTCATGGAAACACAAAGGGAACTAAATTAAGTTTATGGTAGAACAAGACAATCATTTTATAAAAATACAGAATTATAATACACCCTTATACAACACTATTCATAATAAGGACATTTATGAATAACAACACTGCCAAATTTACACTTAATTACTGACCTATCTAAATTATCGCTAAGTTAAATTTTTTATGTATTTTTATGTTTTTATTGACTATAAAATGATTATCATTAAATGCTTTCTATGACAATACTTGGTTTCTTTTCACTTATTTTCGTTAAAAGAAGGTACAAAATTGAATCCTGGAAAGGTATTAACTATAGTTATAGGAAATTTTGTATAATCACTAAAGGACAATTTGCATACATTTCCAATCTGTCGGTTTATTAAATGTGCAATATAATACCAGTAATTGATAGAAGTTCATTCCCACCATTTTATAATTTTGAATTATCACTTGTTTTGCTTTTTGTACCATAGTAACATATGTAGTGGTTATTGAGTTTTTGAAGTCAATGTTTAGTCGGTGTTCGCATCATTTCGCTCTCTCAACGTTGTATTCGTCATCAAGCCAGACAATTAAAGATAAGGAATAACATAATTAAAAAAGAGTCGATAAACGACCATTCGCGAGCTCGAACGTGTTTCATTCATTTTCAATATTAACTTCTTATAATGTCTTTTCTACCATAATCATTTCCTTACTCAGTTCCTATTTACCTCTGTCCAGAAACAGTAGTGAAAGGTGCCACGTTAGTGTTCCAGATGTTGTGCTTCGTCCATGCTCTACCTCACAACATACAACATACAGTTGAGTTTAGCTATATGTTAAACAATAGACATTTCACTTTATGGTGTCCAATAGCTACATGTACAAGCGCTCGTCAAAGCTATCATCATACAGGACAAAGTGAGTATTTGTTTGATTATTGTATAGAACCCAATTGTGATAACATTGTCTCCAACTCTTGAGATTTCATTTATTTTGTTAATCAAAACCCTATTGCAGTATATTATATCTGTTAAGTTTGTGTGTTTACATATTAAGATTTAGTTAGGAATTGTCAATAAGCCATTAGATACTTTTAGGTCTTGCCAAGTATTAAAGTGATGGTTGTAATAAAGAATTATTCTTATGGATTGATTATAAAGTGTTCAATATAGTAGTAGTCTAATGTATTACTCTTCACTGTTCTCAGTATAACGATATAACATATGTGATAAAAAGAGGATAAAAAGAGGATAAAAAGAGAATCCAAGTCTCGAAATAATTAATAAAAATGAATTCAAAGATTGTGATACAAGAAAACAAAAAATGGATGAACCTGTAAATGTGACAGTAGTCAACACTGGTAACCTGGCAAATATTAAATCCTTTATGGTAGGAGATGACTTATTTTCGGAGAAATTAGATCAATATTTAATAGCAAACAAAGTTGAAGAAGAACATAAAGTCACTATTTTGATTACTTCTGTTAATGAAGAAGTATATAAGATTTTAAAAATTCTTTGTTGTCCACAAAAACCACATGAAAAGAGTCATAGAGATTTAAATAATTTGTTAGACAACCAATTCAAACCTAAAGTATCACTTTTTCGCAAAAGAATTGTTTTCGACAACCTAAAACAGAGCAGCGAGTATATTAATGAATGGTATGTCAAAGTACGTAGGGCTGTGGCGGGTTGTGATTTTCAAACTTCATTAGATGAACGAATCGAGGACAAATTTATTGTTGATATGAAATCGGGGTCGGTGTTAGATCGATTATGTGAATAAAGCCTTACTAAATCACTGAACGAGCTTTTGATTGTAGTGTTGGCAAAGGAGGCGTTGGGACAGACATTCATAAAATTCAAAAGTAAGAGGTTATGCTAGTCAACTGGGGAGAAGAAAAAGAAGAAAATGTGAGTAAAGAAAAGAAAGAACAACAAAGCTGCGTGCACGAAAAGAGGAGTGTAGAGGTAGGTGCATTGTGTTTCCATTGTAACAGGGTCATCGCGATTTTAAAAGGTGTCGTTTTAAGAAATATAGATGTATAAACTGTAAGACTGTAAGGCATATTGCTGCTGCCTGTAAATTAGGACCAACTAGTAGTAATTTTGTTAAGGAAGTTCAGGAGGATGAACAGGTTGAAATGTTACAGGTTGACATATCTAATATTCAAGATAATGATTTTGTTAAGCAGAGCTGTGTTGAGATTTGTATAAATAATGTAAAAATACCTATAGAGGTGGATTCAGGTGCTGGTCTGTCATGTATATGTTTAGGTTATTATCTGAAACACTTTCAATGGGATCCCACTAAGGATCTGTTGCGATATTATAATCGTCCTGTTGTAAAGCCGAGAGGTCAATTCCTGGAGAACGTTAAAATTGGTGACCAAATTAAAAAATTTAGTTTAATCGTAGTCGAACGTTCTCATAGGGCATTGTTAGGTAGATATATTTTACATGATTTAAATTAACATTAAAAGGCACCGAAGTTTATTATGTTAATAAAACGTTGGTAAGAGCATCGACGATGCGGCTCCGTGGCATAGTTGGTATGCATGTGACTACTATGCCCAAGATCCAGGGTTCAAATCCCGACATGGTCCGCTTGAAAAATGTTAGGCGAGCATTTTTCACAAAAATACACCCTCGTTCGGATGAGAGGTAAAATGGAGGTCCTGTGTGTGAGTGTTGTCACGCACGTTAAAGATCCCTACCTTGCTTGGAACAGCAAGGGTTCAGCAAAATTCAAAATTTTCCAGGTAAAAAAAACTCGCTTCCTGGGCAATCAATGTACTACCTTCGGGTGGAGCTTGGAAAATCTCATGTAGGAGTAAGAGTTTTGGCATTTATGCCTATTTCTAGCCGTACTATTCATCGAGTTGCCAACGAAATCCTTGAATAGCCCATCGGATGAATTGAGGAATCTTTTAAAGACACATTCTGATTTGTTTATGATGGAGTTGGGCACTTATAAAAACGAGAAAGTTCACATAGAAGTAAGCGCCGACGTAAAACCTGTTTTTGTCAAACCGCAACAAATACCTTTTGCATTTCGGAATAAAGTTATATCAGAACTTGAGAAATTAGAAATGGAGAGTGTGATTGAAAAGGTAAGTATTGTAACTGTGGCACACCTCTAATTCCGTTACTGAAATCCAATGACGCAGATATTAGAGTCTGTGCAAACTACAAAATTACAATTAATAAACATTTAAAGGATGTCAACCACCCATTGCCTTTAATTAAGGATATTTTTGCCGTTTTGAGTGAGCGTCAGAAGTTTACAAAACTAGACTGTATAAATGCTTATAATCAGCTTGAAGTTGATCAGTGTACGTCAGAACTATTAGCATAGAGCACCCCTTTCTGAATTTTTAAAATAAATCGACTATCATTTGAAACAAAACCTGCTTATTCAATTTTTTGAAATATTGTTAAGAAGGACTTATTAGGTATGTCCAGGGTGTGTGAACTACATGGATGATGTGGTCGTCATCGGTAGTAATGGTGCTGAACATCTGTGAAATTTGTCTGTTTTAAAAAAATTGCAAAGTGCTGATTTTAAAATGAATCTTAAAAAGTGTGAATTTTTTCAATCTTCAGTTTATTTTTTAGGTCAGAAAATTTCAGCTCAGGGACTCGAAATCGATTCAAGAAGGTAGCTGCTATTTTAAAATTACCCAGATCAAAAAATATTAGCGAATTACTGTCTTATTTATGCCTTATTAATTATTACTCTAAGTTCATTAATAATTTAGCAATAAACTTGCAACGGTACTGTAGTCTTTTTAAAGAAAACATCTAAACTTAATTGGGACAAGCAGTGTGACGAAGCATATAATTATTTAAAAAGGAAGATAGCGTCAGACAGAATTCTAATGCACTTTGATGCTAGGAAGCCGTTAAGATTATACTGTGATGCAAGAAGTTATGGTATTAGGGTTATATTGTGTCGTGTAATACCAATCTGTTTCGTATCTAGGGTGTTGACGGACGAAGAAAAAAATTACGCAATGATCCAAAATCAAGCTTGTAGTATTTATTGGGCAGTACAGAAGTTATATCAATATTGATAGGTAATAAATTCAAAATTGCATCCTATCATAAGTCCTTACAAGCATTATTCGGTGAATTTAAAACTTTGCCTAAGATGGCAGCAGGTAGAGTGCAAAGATGGTCCCTTTTTAGGGTTCCGTACCTTATAAGGTATAACGGAACCTTTATAAGATCACTCTCGTGTCCATCCGTCCGTCTGTCATAGATCAAAAACTATGTAACGTAGGAATTTGAAATTTGGCACAATGCTAGGTCTTTATCACGCACACATATATCAACAGTCAGAAAATAGAAAAAAATAATTTTTAGATCAAAATGGCAGAAATTAATTCGGTCAAAAGAAAAAAAGTTTTAATAAATATATCGTGTGAGGTATCATTCGAAAGAGGATTCTAAAAGGTTTCTAAAAATATTTTTTTTATAATTTTCGGTCTGGTAGTCTTCATGCTAGAGCTCAAAATGTGCCAAAAATGACCACCCCCTGTTCTCCTACATTTCCAAAGCTAAAATTTTGATTTTACTAGGGATAGTTAGCTATCGAGTTATAGATTATCGAAAAATTGCATGTTTTTTTGACAGTATAATAGTTGCTGGGAAAAATTCTTTTTAAACACAATAATAGACAACGTATTTACTAATGTACCAGTACAATGTGGGACAATATATTCAATTTTCAGTTATCACAATCAAATTTGGATAAGATTTAAATATACATAAAAAATACAAACAGCTTAATTTGGTTTATTGATTGCTCACTGTAGTATTGGTACGGAACCCTAATAGTGCGAGCTTGACTCGCTCTTGGCTAACTTTTTCTTTCTGGGTTTCATTATATGTTTAAATATGTCAAAGGGAACGAAAATGTTCAAGTAGATGCATCGAGTCATCTGCCTATATCCACTGAATGTGAAAGTGAGGACAATATTGATTATTTTCATTTTGTAGAAGGGTTAATTCCGATTAACTCCCAAAAGTTACGATCAGAAACAAGAAGGATCCTGTTTTAGGAATGGTCTATAATTATATTCGTTACGGTTTTCCGGATGGAGTTGGGGAGATTATTAAACCATTTCAAATTAGGTGAAATGAATTATGTACTGGTTTTGGAATAATAATATGAGGGTTTAGAATTGTTGAACTGGCGAGTTTACGAGTTCAATTATTGAACCAATTGCATAGCACACATGAAGGGATGAGCAAGATGAAAGTCACTGCTCGATCTTATTTATGGTGGCCCTTGGACAAGAAAATCGAAAAGTGGGTAAACCATTGTAATGCCTGCCTGTCAGTGAAAGCTGAACCCGCCAAGGAAATGATAATACCTTGTGTGTAAGCGTCTTACTTTTATGAATGGGTGCATGCAAATTTCATGGCAAAACGATCCTTATAATTACGACATGTATTCCAAGTGGCCGAAGGTTTTTACTATAAACTCTACGGATGAGGTCTCTAGTATTGAGAAGTTCCGTAAATGTTTTGCAAGGTTTGGGTGGTCTAAGGCAGTGGCCACTGATAACTGGTTCCATTTTTTGCTCAACTTTTCAAAAAAATTTTATAACGATGGTGTCAGACATATATCATCACCATCTTACTATCCAGCAAGTAATGGTATTGCAGAAAATGCAGTAAAATCCATAAAGCATGGTATCATAAAAGCAACTCGTGACCAAAATAATTCAAATGTGTCTTTACAAACCATTATAAATAGGTATTTATTTCATTATAGAAATTTCATTCTCACGAGTACAGTTGTTTCCCCAACAAGCATAGTTTTTAAAACAAAGATAAGAAATATATTTGATTTACTAGCTGCAAGGGAAGAAAAAAAGCTCAATATTACACAGTATAAGATTTTATGTTTAGTTATGTTTCGAATTATTTGAATGTGGGACTGCTGGTTTTTCTTACTATACTAGAGCGACTTACCTGACAGTACATTCAAAAGCATCACACAACTAGTTCATTATTTTTAAACAGAAAATTCAGTGTAAATTTTTTAAAAATATTTACCTGTTTCTCTAAGCCTTCTTTCATCTAAATCTGTATAATCTTTCGTGCGTATTCCTATTGTGTATACTGGTGGATGTTCAACCAATAATAATGTGTTCGCTTCATAGTTTGATTCGTTGTTGTGATGCAATTTAACTAAGTATTTTTGTAAATTGAGGCTAGGTAAGTAATTTACTTTTCCAAGTTGCCATACTTTTACTAAAGGTTTCATTTACGAATTCCGTTTTAGTAGATAATTTAGTTTAACGAATTATATCACCTGCACTATTAATTAAAGTTTCGTAAAAAACGAAAACTAATTATAGAACTAACCTTAATTTCCTGATATTTTATAGGTTAGGTTTATATCATAGAGACCATACAGTTATTTATCTATGGTTTATATCTTCTACTTTGCATCAGGCGTCTCCTAACCCAATGCTGTGTACCAACGTTTTTGAAAATGTTTGTGTGTACTAATTGAGTAAACATATTTAATTCCATTTTATGTCAGCACTGATCAAGATTATTATGTTGTATCCCATTACGAAAACCGCATAATTTTAAAAACCTACATAATGCGTAATACGCTTACTACGTTTATCTCGATGCGTTCAATCCGGTCGAAGCCAACCGGATCGAAGTTAGCGGATTGGAATAATGGATATAAGCACTTTTTCGATCGGATCGAAGCCCTGAACTCAACCCACGAGGGTTGAGTTGACTTTACGGATCGAAATTGACTCTACGTATATCTCGGCATAGTTGAACACGATTGAAAACCGACCCGATCGAATTTGAACTCGATCCGAACACGTTTATACCAAACGTATCCAACCCGCTCCAACGAATTGGTTATGTGTTCCTTTTTATAATTTATTTTTAATAATCGAATTTGTTCTAACAGGGTTGAATGTAGTCGTTCAATCAGTCCGTTTGATTCAGGATGGTTTTCCGTTATGAAATGAATTTTTATTTTATGGAGTTCTAAAGTATTTTGTATTGTCTCATTTTTAAATTCGCTACCATTATCTAGAGTTATTGTTTCGGGCGTTCCATAAAATGTGAAATACTGTAAAAATCCTTGGTTCACGTCAATGCTATTTTTGGATGTGATTGGTATTGCTTGGCTTATTTTTGTGAATGCCTCTAAAATTGTTAAATAGTTTTGCGCTTCTACTACTAGAGTATCGGCATGTAGTTTTTGAAATGGTTTGTCGGGTGTTTTGGTTAACATTAAGGGTATCTTTGGGGGTTTCCTGTCGTATTTCGCTTTGTCGCATAGTTCACATTGGTTAATGAAATCCGTGGTCAATTCTTTCATGTCTTTAAAATAATATCGTTTTACAAGTTGCTTTATTGTTTCGTTAATTCCAAGATGGTTGGTTTTTCCTTCGTGTTGATTCCTAATTACATCATTTATTTCGTCAGGGTCGTCTAGTGTTATTAATTTTTTCGTATATCTGATAAGTTCAGGGACAGAGTTACTGAATAATTTAACGTATAATTCTGAAAACCTTTGGTATAATTGCTCGGTGTTGAAATAGAAATAAAATCGTTTTTTCTCGGGGGTGTATTCTTTTAGAATTTTAATTATTTGCTCCTCGTTGTCATCTTTGGTTATTTGAATTTGGTATATCTTTTTGTTATCTACTTTTGTATATTTTACGGGATTGGGGTTATTTAAAACTTCGGTAATTATAAATTGGTTGGGTTTCATATCGATTGCTTCGTTTAAAATTTTAATCGCGGTTTTAGATTCTTCGTTTTGCATCGAATATATAGTGTCGATCTCGTCTGGATCTTTTCTTATTTCTGCTTCGTCTACCATACTAATGGTCTATAATCGGTGTATATGTAAAATTTTCTTGCGTATAAGTAAGGTCTAAAATATTTTGTTGTCCAAATTATGCCTAATAATTCTTTTTTTATGGTGCTATATTTCTGTTTGATTTCATTTAGGGTTCTAGATGCGTAGCTGATGAGTTTATCGCTACCTACTTTTCCATGGCTCAATACTGCGCCTAATGCTACGTTCGATGCGTCTGTCGTTAGTATAAATGGTTTTGAAAAGTTTGGGTATTCTAATACCGGGTGATTTGTTAATATATTTTTAATTTTGTCTACGGCTTTAATGAATTCCGGGGTGTGTTCAATTTTGTTCCCTTTTTTAAACAATTTGTCAGGGGCTTGGTTATCTAAGCGTAACCTTTAATGAATTTGCGGTAGTAAAGTACTAGAAATCCTTTAATTTCTTTGGTTGTCTTTGGTAAGGGGTAATTTAGAACTGCATTTGTTTTATCGGGATTTGGCATTACTCCCTGGGGTGTTATTACATGTCCTAAAAATGATACTTTCTTTTGTAAAAATTCGCTTTTGTCTAATTGCACTTTGAAATGTGCTTGTCTTAATCTTTCAAATACTTCTTTCAGTCTCTCTATGTGTTCTACCAAAAGATGTGGAATAAACTATAATGTCGTTTAGGTACACAAGGCATTTTTCATTGTGTATTCCTCGTAGTATATTGTCCATGACTCTCTGAAAAGTAGCGGGTGCGTTCTTTAATCCAAATGGCATTCGTTTGTATTTGTAGTGTCCTCTAGGTGTGCTGAAGACTGTTTTTGATATATCCCTTTCTTCCATTTCTACCTGATGGTATCCTGATGCTAGGTTTAATGGTTGAAAAATATTGGCATTTGCCTAATTTGTCTAGAAGTTTGGTTATATTTGGTAGTGAATGTTTGTCATCTACCGTTTTTTTATTTGACTTTCTGTAGTCTATTACCATTCTGTACTTTTTCTTTCAGGTTGCGTCTAACTTCTTAGGTACTATTAACACGGGGCTGCTCCATGGTGAGTTCGAGTGCTGGATTATGCCTTGTTCAAATAAGTCTGCTACTTGTCTGTCAGCTTCTTCTTGGTTCGCATGAGGACCTCTATTGTAAAGATTGGCTTGGCTGTTAGTTCGATGTTATGTTTCACTGTGTTGGTGAATTTTAGGGGTATTCCTTCGCAGTGGAATATGTTGCGGTATTCAAAACATAAGTTTTTAATTGCTCTTTGCTCTTCTTGATTGATGTCGGTATTAAAGCGGATGTTACTTAAATTTTCTCTTAACATTTTGTCATGTTCTATTGGGTTGTAATCGTTTTCTAAATCTTTGTCTATTTCCATTTCGTTAAAATTGAATTCCTCTACGTTAATTGGGTCTGTTAATGATAATAATACGGGATAGTCGTTTGAATTTAATATCGTTGTAGTGGCATAATTATCTTTTATTTGTACTAAGGCAGTTGGGGTTTCTACTCCTTGTTGAAATGTAATATGATTTATTGTTCCTACTTTCTTGTTAGAATTTACTGGGATTTTTATTTTTCTTTCCGTTCGAGGTTCTATTGTGTATTTTTGTTCGATTTGAGTGTTTTGAAATTTAACGGGGATCTTTCCGTATTTCATCCTTAATAAACGGTTTTTTATGCCAATGTTGGCTCCTAATTTTCTTAGAAGGTCCATTCCGATTAGTCCATCATATTTGTCATTGAATTCGAATATACAAAATTTATGTTTCATTTTTACATTAAATGATAAGGGTATATTAGCTATGAATTGGTATAGTGTTGTTTGATGGGCTGTTTTAATTTAAATGGTTCTCTTTCTACATAATCTAAATAATGTTTCTTCACGGTTCTGGGGCTAATTAATGTTTTTGAGGATCCGGTATCGATTAATAGTTTAAATTCGGCGTGGGGTATTTCTATGTATGGTAATACTAGGTGATTTAAGTTTATTAAGTTTGGTCGTTTATGAATCGGTCTATCTGAAAATTTGAGCACGAGTTTTCTTCGTCGTCCTCCTCGTAAGTATCGTATTGTTCGTCGCGTTCATAAGTTTCTGCATGGTTTGATTCGTCGTTCGTACAGGGCTGAATGTAATTATTCTGGTCATTGTCAAGTTTTTCTACTTCTTGGTGAAATAGTTCTTCCGATGTAAAATTGCGTTTTTGATGAGGGTTTGGTCGTATATGGGTTATTTTTGTATTTTGTCTGGTGTTACCAAATGAGGTATCCATTGGTGTTGGTTTATAATAGTTATTAGGGTTGTTATTATTCATTGGTGTATTTCTACTGGGGTTCGCGCTGAATGCTGGTCTTTGTTGGTTTAGGTTTTGATTGAATCTTGGTTGGAGTGCGGGTTCCGTAAAATTTGGGTTATACGTTGGTTTTGAAAAATGTCTATATTGATTATTAAAATTCGTATTGTTGAAATTTGGGTTATTAATTTGCGGTTGATTTGTATGTGCGTTGAAGGGTGTGAATTTTTGTTGAGGGATGTTTGTCTCGCGGCTTGTATAGTTTGCATGGGTGAATAACTTTTATTTGCGTTGAGGTTGTATAGTCTGTTGCAGTAATACATTACATTTTCTTCTTCTGTTACTAGGTTCATGGCTTCTTCTAGGTTTTGGGGACGTTGGAATCTGATCTTATCTGATAATCGTTCTGGTAAAGCGTTTATATATGTGTCCAGTGCCATTTCGTCATACATTTTTGTTTTTAAATGTCGAATATTTTGATCGGATTCTTCGATTTTTAATTTTGTTAGGATTAGACTTCTCGCGTCTTGGCATTTCATTCCGAATTGATATGGGGATTGGTTGTTTTCCATTCTGAGGTTTATCAGGTTTTGTACCAGGCATTTTATGTTACGTTGGTCTCCGAAATATGCGATTAGTATCTGTTTGAATTCTTGTCATTCCTGTAGATCGTCTCTACTGGCAATTAAGGTTAGTGCCCTTCGGGTCAGTTTGCCTATTATCAGGCGTAAAAGCAATGAATTCCTTTTGTTATCTCCGAATTTGTAGAAGATCTTCAGAGACATTTCGTATGCTCCGATAAAGTTTACGAGATGGCCTTGCTGACCATTAAAGATTTGAATTGTTTCCAAGTAAAGTTTTATATCTTCATTCATTTTGGATAAGGGTTGCTTTTGCTTTTGAGTAATTTCAAATTTTGTAAAAATTGAGATTTATTTCGCTATTTGTATCGTTATTTTTGGGTTGGATTTATTAATTTTCAGTTTAGATTGCGTCGGGTTATTTTTAGAATCGTACTTGCTGTTATTTGTACTTGCTTACACGGTGCGGTAATTGATTTGTGGGCTTTTATACTCGATAATGTTGGTTTAATTGCTGTAGCTTTGAATTCGCTTGCTTTTATTTCACGGGAGTTAATTTGTCGTGAGTTCTACTTGAGTTTTGTTTCCTGAAAGAATCTGGTGTGAATAAATAATTTCGCACGGTATTTACTTCGCTTTGTATGTTTTGAGTTAGTTATGGCTTTGTCTTCGTCCAGTTCTGCTGATTTTATCAGTCTATTGTAATTATATTTTTTCCGTGGGTTTTAATTAAATTGCATAAACGTATAGTTGGTCTGTCTCGTCTCCTTGAATTCTAAATATAACTTGCAGGTTTTCAGTTAATTACTTTGTTACACTTTATCTTTGTAATTTAATCACAAAGTTTTATGTCTACTTGAAGATGTAGTTTAGTCTCTTGGTTATTTAATTGCGTAAGTTTTGTAAAATATGCAATTATACTTATTGGAGTTACTTTTCTGAAAGGTGTTATTTTAAGTTGGTGTGTGAATTAGATAATTCGCTTTTTTTACTTCGTTAAATACTTGCATAAATGTTGCGTCTGATTATTTTTAGATATCTCCGTATTAATAATATTCAGTTATGCTGCACGTAATTGTAGCTCTCCGTAATGTAGGTTTAAAGTTTGCAATACGCGTTTTAATATAGCATTTATGATAAACGTTTAACTTTATTCAGTATTGTACTGGAATAATAGCGTTTCAGTAATGCAATTTATTTATAGGTTTGTGGTGATGAATAGTTTCCGTTCAATGCACTCTATTCTACTTCGTGATGGATTAATTACTTATAGATCGTAATGCAAAATGCGTTTGTTTAATTTATAGAAAAGGTTCTAAAAGTTATTTCTTTAAATGGTCGTTTCTCTAATGAAGTTTTTAATACTGGAGTAAATCGTTTCTGTTGCGTTTTTGATGAATAATGTTTTATTCACCGGTCTTATTTTATGTAAGGATTGTATAAATTTGCACGCTGATTTTTAATTACAATGGTTTAAGTTAACAATAGATTTGCAGAGCGCTTTGCTGTAATTTATAATGGTATGATAGAAGTCAAATTTATAGGTATTACGTTTAGCTTTGGTGTTATATGATGGAGTTAATTTGCGTTCTGTTTTTAGTTTACTGGATTAACCGTAGCGTTTTTGTATTGCGCTAGTTAATTTGTATAGTACTTCGGTTACGTTTGGTATTATTGGATGTGCGTCAGTTATTTTTGGTTTAGTTTTCGGTTTGTTTTAATAATTGTAATGAAAAAATCTCTTAAAAATCAAATCTCTTTTGCTTTAAAAATCTCTTTAAAATCCAAGTCTCATAGAATTTTATCAAAACAAAATTCTCGTTTGAAAATAATTTCTCCTTGTAAACTATTTTCAAAAAATATTGGCATAAAATAAAATTCTGTACATAAATAATAATAATAAAATAATAAAACTAGCATATATCAATTATAGTTTGTGAGATCAATTTGGTTTTAAGTAAATGAACTTACATTAATTTTGTCATCTGTTTCTTTTGTGGGCTCGATCGATTCTGTATCTCGTCCACTTTGGTTTGTTTTGCTGGATTCGGTGGATGCGTGTACTTCCTCCAACCTTGTTTGGGTTCTGTTAAAATTGCGAATTGAAATTCTTGGTCACCAGTCTTTCGATTTTTGGATTCTTAGTGCCCTTTTGTCATCCGTACGATTGCGCCAGTTAAGGTTCGGGCCTTTGGAGCAATGTTTTTAAAAAACGTTTCCAAACTCTTAACAATTTATTTATGTTAAACAGAAATTATCATGGTATTTTGAATAATTGTATAAAATAACTTTAAATCGAAAATAATTAATTAATTGAAATAGGGCGAGTAGTCTAGGTAAACAACAATGCAAAAGCTGCAGTACTTAGACTGACTCAATTGAGTAGCTTAAACAATCAAGTATGGAGTTCGAAGACTGACTGCCGGGCTTTGAGCTTCCGGGCTTTTTATAATATTCTGCCCCCTCACATGGCTGTGAGAACTGGCAGATCTCATATCTGATTTACTTTTAATTCTACACTTTATTACATTGTAACAATCTTATTTCTAGGTAATTGCGGTATGTAAACCGTCCGTGACCTGCCACCTGCAGTATCACTGTCGTCTCGGATACAAAGTTGCATACTCGTTCTCATGAACTGTTAATAACCTGTCTAGATTATCATTGTATTACATTGTTGCAATTGACTTATGATTTATTTAACAATTTCTAATAATTCTTATTAGATTCTATTATTCAATATATATATATATATATATATATATATATATATATATATATATATAGGTAAATTGGGGGATACATAACTTGCGTAGAGGAAAATCACTTGTCATTTATTCAGACAATGGTACTAATTTTCGAAGGGCTTCTAACGAATTGAAAAAGTTTAAAGCATATTTGAGAAAGGATTCACATGCTATTGTTGATGAATGTTCAGAGAAAAACATTATATGGAAATTTATACTTTCCTATATTCTGCATTTTGGTGGGCTGTGGGAATCAGGGGTTAAGTCCATGAAAGTTTACATGAAGCACATACTACAACATTCTTTATTAACTTACAAAGAATTCAATACTATTTTGGTGTAGATAGAAGGAATGCTTAACTCACGTCCGCGTACCTCCTTATCAAATCATCCGACTGACCTTAGTCCAATTACGCCAGCCCACTTTCTCATCGGTCTGAGGAAATCATAGACCCAGATTTAACAAATATTAAAGAAAACAAACTTTCTTTACATCAAAAGTTGCAATACTTAAAGCAACATATATGGAAAAAGTGGTTATTAGAATATATTGCCGAACTTCAGCAAAAATAAATCCAGTGTCATGCAGAAATCAAAATACGTGTAATGGTTCTCGTAAAGGATAAAAACCTGCAGTCTTTGGATTGGCTCCTTGGACGTCTCGTCAATCTACATTCGGGATTTGATGCCATTAATCGTGTCGTTACAATCAAAACAGCCAAAGGACTTTTGAAGAGAGCTGTTTGCAACGTATGCCCATTACCTACTATAAACAGCACTGAAGATTATTTTAATGTGCAGTGTACCTAGTTTTTTAGTTTATTGTGTTAGATTAAACGCGTATATTTCTTTGTTATTGTTACTTCATTTGTTAAAGGTGTCCCTTCAAGGTGGGGGGCATGTTGGAATTTGGGTTCAAATTCTGAATTTATTTGTGTTCTGTAACTTATATTCAAACATACTTTGTATTTTTATGTATCAAGTAATGATCTAGTAAGATGTAAAAAAGTCAGTTGTCTTGTTGTTGATCAAATGTAATGTGACATTAGCAGTTTGGAAATGAACTTTAATCTCATGTATGTAATCAATTTCAAATAAATAGGAGAAACGAATTCAGCAAATTACAGTCCGCTTAATGTTTTTCTTACAAATTCCATTGAATTTCGTTGTTCATTTGGGAAAGCAAAATACATTTTAAAACGTTTCTGCGATTTAGACAACCAGAAATACTGTCAAGCAAATAAAGTTGCCTGACTTTTTAGAAAAGAATAGAGGTTTGTACGATTATTGATTCACGCTACAAATATACCAAGAAATAACTCAATTAGGAGGATGATTTTATTGCTTATAAAATTTGAGCGACCGAACACGTGCAGAATATAACGAACTAGAATTTTACAGAAAACATGCAAGTAACAAATCATTAAATCATTAAATCTTTTGACGAATAACTATTTAAAATAACGAGCACGTATTTCAAGGAACGAGACATTATTTAAAGTCGTTTGAAGAGCAAACATTTCAACAAATTAAAGAACCTGCTTGTTTGTTTAAAGAGTTTCTAAACGATTATAGGATATATATTTATAAAAACCAAAACGAACATTTACGTAACGTCCTGTTAAAACACGATATAAACGGAAACGTCAACTCGCATATAACACAACATAGCTTCAATATATACATAAAAATTTTAACAAATATCAATTAAGGATTATTTCTCAGTTATACAAAATCTTGAAATGTAAATAACAAGTACAAGTATACTTACATAATGTTTCCGGCCCTAAATAAATACAAGAAGAACATTGGACAAAATATATACAGTAATACAAAGCTGTTTACCTTTACCTTAGTGCACTTCCTAAAAGTAATAGCGTGACACTAAATTGAAGGTAACCAAGTGTTAAACTTAATCTAGATTATAACTAGTAAACAATTTGTTAAGGTTAGCATTTACCAAATCTTACGTTGGAATAAGTAAAATTGCTTCAACGCGACCTTCTATATCTTAATTGTGATTGAAACAATCGCGTGATCACTTTGTGTACTTACACGTGAAAGTGAATTTTAGTACCGCAGCCTGTAATTTATTGTGCAATAACCACGAGTAAGAAAATAACTCACTGGCGTGTTTCAACAGTAAAAAAAGAATTAACTCTGTTTTATTGAAAGCATAAAAAAAGAGCAGAGTATTCGTACCTTAAGTCCGTTTGTGTGCCAAAAAGGAGTAGCTGCCTTCCGAGGAGACTATTCGCTCAGTATGTACACTACCGTGTATCGCCAGCCAGCCTCTGGTACTATTGTAGCAGATCTGAAAGTGCGTAATTACAATTGTTGACGGATGGGATACTTTCATAAAACAATTTTACTAGTTGCAGAACTTGACTAAGTTCAACTTAAAAAGCTAAAGTAAAGCAATGCCTCTTAAAAGAAAGCATCTTCAGTAGCACCCCAATTCTTGAGAGTCTCTTCACATAAAAAAGACGTTGCATAGAATAGAATTTTTTTTTGACGCTCAGCATGTAGATATAGGAAGAGTAAGTACCAGATGGTAATGTGTTTTCCTTTCGAAAGCATTTTTCATCGGCCAAATACCATCTGTAAGGTATTCTCAGAACACTACCTACAAACAAGTGCAATTAGAAAGCAAAATGCCTCTATACAGCATGGCGACTTCCTCGAAATATGTTCGCTTGAAAAACCCCTGCCTGGTAGCATCCAAACAACGTCTGTTCAAATTGTTCGATATACCTGCAACCCGCCTTACAGCATTATGTAGTTAAGTGTATAACAGGTGGCTTACCTCTTGTATAAAACTATAGAGATTTACTATTTCGAATAATACTACCGGGAAAAGATAAGCAGGTGGGCAATTTTTATTGCTCACAATCAGTGTCCCTGAACACCTGTGTGATAACGATATATCGCGTTAGTAGTAACAGTATGGATAATTAACATTTTAAAGCAAACACATTAAACGTATATATGCATGTCTTTTA
This sequence comes from Platerodrilus igneus, assembly GCA_036346225.1. NCBI lineage: Eukaryota > Metazoa > Arthropoda > Insecta > Coleoptera > Lycidae > Platerodrilus > Platerodrilus igneus. Next base: position 15,712,775 of record JARFIW010000791.1, read on the forward strand.
AACTTATTTCAGATAACCCATAATGCTAGAATTTTTTCCCATTGCTAACTAAAGCAAATTAAGATAGGATAGATTCTAAATACCTAACGTTGTAACTAAACATTTAGTGAGATTTTATAGGATACTTGAATAGCAAATTATTTCGATTTGAAAAGTGGTTACGTCTATTTCTCAACATAAATTAAATACCCTTTTTTCCCCTGGTTAAGTCATTACCCGCTGGAATAAATTTCATTTCTATTCTTAAATTCTCCAACAAAACCCTATGTAGTGTACCTGTTCAGAATAAGCCGCTTTAACAAAATTTTAACTCAAATCCATTTTGCTTTTAAAACGAAAATGTTTTCGACAAATTAAATAGTCAATACCTTGTTTTAGGTATCCGTTAATTTGTTAAACATTCCGATAACGTATAATTGCTTTCTCTTGTGTTTCCCATCTAAAGACTTGTCGAAATATGGATCTTACTATTATTTGATAGCGTGTTTTCCAGTTTGCTAATCCTGCTTTGATAACGCGAGGATTGCAGTTTGAACTCGTGTTATTTGAATAAATTTTAAATTTGATTCTGCAGCTTGTGCGTTGAAATATTTTCTACATTACTCGTTTCAGTACTTCAAGAGCAATGCACGTTTTTTTGTTCGACAAGTAGGAGGTATCTTGCATGTATCGGTGAGTTTTTCCGCGCTTACCCATCCTAATCAGATTCTTTTTTTAGCTCTTAGCTGGAGGCCGAATTGGTTCTTTTTTATGTAGGCCCAAATGTTTTTTGCCACAGATGAACTGCCGTCGCCTGTAGATCGCTAGTGCCTTTATGGTAACTGGGTAAATAGATCCCGACGACCGTGGCGATGCGGTGCTGATTCATTCCTGAGGGCGTGCAAGCTAAGTATCCCGACACAAACAGGTATACAACTTGCTTTCTTTTGTGTATATCAAGGGCATATTCCTTATGAGCGTTTGCTGTAGTTACATGATAAGGAACGTGACACTGTAGGACTATTGTTTGTTGCTGCGAATCGATATTATCGCTTTACAGGTGTGATGTGCCATTGTTAAAAATGTATAACAAAAGTTCCCACACGGGTATTCTTTTCTACTGATTAGTTTATTTTACAAACGGTATTATGTACAATTTAAAAAAATGTTTGACAAAAGATCTCACACGTTAATTCTTTTTTATTGATTAGTTTATTTTACAAAAAGTATTATGTGCAATTTTAAAACGCTTGATAAAAGTTCTCACATGTTTATTTTCTACTGATTAGTTTTATTTTGTGTAAAATATGAGATGCGCATTTCGTATCTAAAGTACTAAATTGTTTCTATCACATAATTGTTTGCTTTGAAATAGTAACGTTTAATTTATTTCTTCTGCTTGTTTTGTACAGAATCCTTTATTTATTCTTATTGTTAATAGATAATCGTGGGCGACGTGTTTTTTTGATATGTAGGTGAATCCCCCCACTTTCCGGGTCTGTTAGTTAGCCTGGTAATTACGTTTCTTCCGGCTACGTCTTGGTACGTAGCATAAATTCTGACGCCCTGGCGTGGGGCCCCGATTTTGTTGCGTGTAACTTTGGCCCCGATTTTGTTTTAGTTAACGGTTACTTCTCCTTATCTTTCTTCTGATTCCAAGGAAGAATTGGATACCTCCACTACTGTCGATACTATGACCCTTACTAAAGATACCCGCTCGCTAAATCGAATGTTTATTTTTCAGGTGAAGGTTCTCTACCGGAATTCTTGTTTCGTATTAAGGAATTCAGTTTTTCGCGTAATATTTTTGCTCAGCAACTTTTTCTTTTTACTCTGGAATTACTTACCGGAAAGACTTTATTTCTCTTCCGAGCACATCGGCGTTCCTTCAAATGTTGGGACGACGTTGTTACTTTATTAAACTCAGAATTCCTACCCCTGGATTTTGCTTATAAGTCTGCTACTATTGAGAAAAATACTTTTACTTCACATGACCGAGTTGTTAAAGTTTCTCCTACGCCTACGAGTAGACCAGATACTCCCTGTTCTTCTACTGTTCTTCCTTCTAGTTCTACTTCTACCCGTCAGGTCGTAATGCTTTAATTGCAACAAACTTGGCCATGTTTCGACTCGTGGTACTCGTCCTAAAGTACTTTATTGCTATGGTTGTCGATATAAGGGAGTTACTCGTCACAATTGTCTACACTGTCATCCTACTCCTAACACGTTTTCGAATAATCTTTCAAATTCTGCCCTCACATCTAAATGCCTAATTTTTTCTGCTTCTTACTTTACGTTCTCTCCTATACCTCACTCGGGTCATCCTGCTGCTACTATCAAGACATATCCTTCTTCAGCAAATGTAGCTTCGAACAAAATTTCTTTCGTTTTTAGTTCTACATCCTATTCTACTCCTCCTTGTGCTCGCACTACTTAGTCACTCTCACCCCAAGCTGTGCCTCCACCACCATTACAACCCATACTTCAAATTAGTAACTTGCAGCTAGTTTCTCAAGAGTTTGTTCCCGCTTTCTTAAACGATTCTACCCAAGAAATTTCTGTCGTGTCTGCAAGCACACATGTCGCTAAAGTGACGATAATATCCAATTTAGTCAGCGAAGGTCCTGTTGAAGTTCATAAACCTGTATCTTTAATGTCTGTTGCTGTCAAAATTTTACATGTTGCTGCTTTCTTAAATTGTTCTACTTGAGAAATTTCTGACGTGCCTGCAATAACAGCCGTAGTTAAAGTGACGATAATTCCTAATACGGATAGAGAAGGTCCTGTGGTAGTTAGTAAACCTGTAGCTGTGATGCCTGTTGCTGTTGTCGTCAAAGTTTTACCTGACCCTGTTTCTTTATTTACTATGGTCAAGGAACCCGTTCCTATTGTGGTGTAGTTTTGTCTGTTCCTAGTCCGTTGTCTAGCAGTGATGAAGTCTTACTTGATTCTACTCCTTTATCAGACGCTGATGAAACGTTAACTACTCTTACTCATTTTTCTTATGTTGAAAAAATGCTACTAGCTTCTGTTCTTTTAACTAAGGTTGGTGAAATACAAGCTGATGTCTTGTTATCTAATGTTGACGAAGGTCAACCTGATTCTGCTTCCTTATCTATCGTGGATGAAGTTCTTCCTGATCCTGTTTGTTCTTGTAAGGTTGAAGAAATTCTGTCTGGTGCTGCTTCTTTCTTTCATGTTGATAAACTTCGTTCTACTCCTTTATTTAAGATTGGCGAAGTTCTACTTGATACTGTTTGTTCTTGTAACGTTGATGAACTTCTACCTGATTCTGTTCCCTTATGTAATATGATTGAAGTGTTATCATATTCTGTTTCTTTTCCTGTGGTTGATGCCCCTGCAGCCAATGCTGTCTTCTGTCCTAACTGTGATACTGCTAGTCCTTTGTCTGGCATCGATGAAATTTTATCTGCTTCTGTCCCTTTCTGTAACGTAACTGAAGTGTGCTCTGCTGTGTTTCTTATCGTATAGTTGATTCTCTTACAGCCAATACCTTTTCTTTTTCTACTAGTGATATTCTGACAACCCATGATGTCTCCCTTTCTATCGTTGACTTTTTTACCACCTATTCTAAAAACACACAACTTCCTTCTATGACGCGTTTTGAGTTTTCTAAACTACCCTTGCCATCTCCTAAACAGTTTGCTACAACGGCTACATCTCCTACTGTTCCGGTTAGCAGAAAGCTGCCCATGAGAGGCAGAAATTTGTCTATGCTCCTTCCGAACCGGAAGATGTATGTTGGCAAAGTGCTAATGTCCTTGATCTTGTTTCATTTTCCTTCTGGCGGCGTAAACGTCTTAAGCCCAATATCTAGTCCTCGCGCCCCAGATTCTTATTCCGACTTTGCTCTCATTCGGACTTGGTTTTTGGACGGTACGATTTCGTTTTACTTCCCTGTTTGGTAGGTTTTCTTTTCTTACCCCGTGCGGTTCCGGGAATAGAATAGTCCCACAGTACGACCTGTCTGTCGTAAGAGGCGACTACAGCGGTCCAGTACATACACACACGCACACTTTATACACGTCCAATCTATACCCACCCACATACATCACAAACACACAGTTCTACTTGGTTCTCCTTTCTTTCGTTTTCTCCTTGTACTCTTTGACCCCGTGTGGGTCCGGGAATAGAATAGCCTCATGGAACGACCTGCCTGTCGTAGGAGGCGACTACAGCGGTCCAACACAACACATACATACACGCACACTTTATACACGCACAACACATACACACACTTCTTACACACCCACACGCCCACACACACATACACACACACGCACGCACACGCACTCATACATAGCTACACTGGGATTCTGTTTTATTTTCCATTGTACGATTCTTAGGTTTTTTGTTGGTTCTGGTACTTGCACTTGTTGGTGTTACCCGTTTTGGTTCTTTTTTCTTTTTTTCACGATCCTTTCGTTCCACATTTTTCTCCTTTTTCCTGTTGCTGGTCTTCTTTGCTGTCGGTCTCTAGTCCGATTGTGTTTCGTCCATCCGCTCCTGTAGTAGGGGCTTTCTAGTCCGTTTTTCTCTCTTCGGATACCACGGATTAGTCGACTTTAGGATTAGTTATCATTTCTTTTCTTTAGTTACCACAATTAGTAGCACATCGTTTTCTTTTACCAGCGCTCTCCCCTCTACCTCTCGTTCTCCCTTGTTGTCCATTTGTTTACTGGAGGCTTGACTTTTGGGTCCTGTTTTGGTTTGCACGTTTGGTTTTCTTCCTCGTTCCTTTTCTCCGCAGTGCTGAGGCCGTTCCACCTTAGTCCTCCTTGATTGCTTATTACCCGTCTTCCCTTTCTTCCTTCTTTTTTTCTCTCTTTCTCTCTTTCTATTATTGGCCTTCGAGCCGGATTTTGTTTGGTGGCTGTTTTTGTTTTCTTTTCTATCCGGAATCTGTTGGGGTAGGTCTTGTTTTTATTTTGGAGGTTTCTTTTTTTCTTTTTCGGTCTTTTGTTATTTCCGTAACAAATGTTCTTTTAGTTTGGAGCGAATTTTCTTTTTTTTTCGTTTTGTTTGGGGTACTTTATGGGCCCTACCCATTCCAAAATTTTGCTTCCCAACCCCGACCTGTTAATTTTGCGGAGGGTGGGGGGTGGTTAAGTTTATTTTTTAACATAAATAAAATACCCTTTTTGCCCTGGTTAAGTCATTACCCGCTGGAATAAATTCCATTTCTATTCTTAAATTCTCCAACAACACCCTATATAGTGTACCAGTTCAGAATAAGCCCGCTTTAACATAATTTTACGAAAACTTATTCGATAAATTAAATAGTCAATACCTTGTTTTAGGTATCGGTTAATTTGTTAAACATTCCGATAACGTATAATTGCTTTCTCTTGTGTTTTCCATCTAAAGAAATATGGATTCTACTATTATTTGAAAGCGTGTTTTCCAGTTTGCTAATCGCGTTTTGATAACGGGAGGATTGCAGTTAGAATGCGTGCTATTTGAATCAATTTTTAATTTTATTCTGCAGCTTGTGCGTTGAAATATTTTCTATATTACTAGTCCCAGTACTTCAAGAGCGATGCACGTAATTTTGTTTGACAAGTAGGAGGTATCTTGCGTGTATCGGTGAGTTTTTCCGCGCTTACCCATCCATATCAGATTTTCTTTCTAGCTCTTAGCTGCAGGCCAAATTGGTTCTTTTTTATGTAGGCCCAACTGTTCTTTGCCACAGATGAGTTGCTGTTGTCTGTAGATCGCTAGTGCCGTTATGGTAACAGGGCAGATAGATCCCGACGACTGTGGCGATGCGGTGCTGATCCATTCCTGGGGGCGTGCAAGTTAAGTATCCCGACACATACAGGTATACAACTTGCTTTCTTTTGTGTATATCAAGGCATATTCCTTACCAGCGTTTGGTGTAGTTACGTGATAAGAAACGTGACACTGTAGGACTATTGTTTGTTGCTGCGAATCGATATTATCGCTCTACAGGTGTGATGTACGATTGTTAAAAATGTTTAACAAAAGTTCCCACACGCTTATTCTTTTCTACTGATTGGTTTATTTTATAAACGGTATTATGTACAATTTAAAAGAATGTTTGACAAAAACTCTCACACGTTAATTCTTTCCTACTGATTAGTTTATTTTACAAAAAGTATTATGTGCAATTTTAAAAACACTTGACAAAAGCTCTCACAGGTTTATTTACTACTGATTAATTTTATTTTGTGTAAAATACGAGATGCGCACCTCGTATCTAAAATACTGAAAATAAAATAAATTGTTTTTATTTTTATTTTTACCCTCGTGACTATCAGCTAATAAATTACACCTTTATATTTCATAAACCCTAACCTGATATCACAAGGTCGAGAATTTCTTATTATCAATGAAAGCCCAAGGTAAAGTTGTATGGAAAATGGCTTGAGAAAAAGAAAAACTCTTTAGACATAAACGGCTAGTAGAGTGTTAGCTCTGGGTAGATCATGAGCTTGGGTCATGGGTTGTCAAAAGACCAAAAATATAAATAATGAGCGCCACCGTATTTTTCAATACAACAACCAACAAAATTTAACTGGGCTTGTATTAGGGGAATGCGGAAGCCTTATATCAACACCACTAACATAGCTATAAAACCTTAATTTCACTCTTTTAAAACACACTTACTAAAACCTCAAACACCATATGTCATACAGATGTCTCGGCTTGACCTGTGAACAAACAAATGTACAACATGGACACCATTTGTGTCCTCAAAAATATTTGCCAAAAATAAAATAATAGAATTTAGGTTTCAAAAGTATACACCCAGGGTATTTGTTTTCATTACACACAATTTCTGATCAGGGATGACTTGTAATCTTTTACTTGAATTTTAAACAATAAAAAGTCATGCAAAAAAATATATATTTTATTTGAATAAATTTCTGGATTCGTTTTACTATAATATTTTCAATTCGTATTACTATAATATTTTTAATTAATAATTTTTATGGAACAGAAATATACTAATAAAGATTTGTATTCAATAATATAAAGATCTCTGAATGGATCTTTCTTAATAATTTAAATGTAAGGATTTGAGATTTCTTAATTTTTCATATTAGATATTCTCCAAGTCATACTAGTACTACTTCGACCTTAACAATGAAATTTAATTACCTAAGTGCTGATAAACTAGCATGTATCAACATAAAGTTACTTTTACTTAACAGTTATTAGATGAATTCCACATGTTGACTAAAAATCAAAGTTCATGACCTCAAAATATTTAAACATATTTTTAAATTAACGTAAGATGACATGTGAGGTCTAAATAGGACAACTGAATCTGTTTTTTTATATCTCACATAATATGTCACTCATAACCTTTTAGCTTAGTAAACTTTATCTGCATGTGCAAACATTCTGACAAACAATAAATTTGTTATTTAATTCTTTCTTTCCTTAAACGATTTTTACGTTACAAAAGTTCAATGTAATATTTTCTTATTGCAACTTAATTAATATTCAAAGTGATTAAATTCTAAGAAACACTCACGTGTAGAAATACTGCTCTGAATGAAAGAAATTGGACTATAACCTCAGCTGTCGGAAATTCCATAACCATCGGTTTTCTGCGACGCAAAATTAGAAACCACGTGAATACTTGCGAAATTCTTACTGGAATTGTAAAAACTTTTCTGAATACAACCATTATTTAACGAAACTAACTTCTGCTTGATTTTACATCATATTAAATTTAATACTCCAACAAATTTTTTAGGTCCAAGATTTGCTTATTCGATATTACTTGTTTATGATGTTGAATTATATAAAACTGCATAACATGATATTACCATATATCATATTGTATAAAATATCGACATATCTGATATTGCACTATTTGATATTGCACTAAGAGGAAAATATTAATAAAATTCATTTAAATAATTTATACTAACTGTATTAATGATGAGGGTGAGCTTCCATATTTTCTCATTGCTATTTAATTCTATTTCTTTCTCGGACTGTGTTACAGGCCACGTGTTTAGACACGACCATATTGACTTTACTTTGCCGCTTATAGCAGTTTGTCCCTTTAAACGTTGATAGCAAAGTGCTCTAATTGACAACTCGACGAAGCTTAATAACGAATCTTAGGCCTCAAAGGTAAATGAGTCTATATGCTATAATAGATTTTAAGTTTTATTTTAATTGTACTGAACGGAAATTTATAAATTATATATTTTATATTATTGCTGTTTTATTTTATATTAAAGAACAAAGTGTAACTAGGAAAAAATACGTTACAGTACTAAATTGTTCGTATCACATAATTGTTTGCTTTGAAATAGTAACTCTTAATTTATTTCTTCTGATTGTTTTGTACAGAATCCTTTATTTATTCTTATTGTTAATAGATAATCGTGGGGACGTGTTTTTTTGTTCTTTTGGTATGTAGGTGAATCCCCCCACTCTCCGCGTCTGGTAGTTAGCCTGGTATTTACGTTTCTTCCGGCTACGTCTAGGTACGCAGCAAGGTAGTCAAACTTGTTAATAAAAATTTATATGATCGTGAATATAGTAAGAAATGCAAGATTAATCAGAAAATGTACGATGCAGAACCTGTACGTAACAACTTTATTTTGTGAAAATTTGCAGTTTTCTATAAGCTGTCTTAAAAAAGATTAAATTTCGCAATCAATTCAATTAATTTTACAAAATTTCCGTTATGGCGAAATCCAAATTTTTCTATGCGACTTCTGAACGGCAAGCCTTTTTCGATAAGTATTCATTACAGCAACAACACGCATTAACATATTATAAAATATTAGGTGTCATTTTTAATGTTCCTGAAACTGTTTATCAATGACATTCTTGCTTTCCTTTATGCTTTAACTAGGTTTTCTCGTGACTGTTTAAAGTCCTTATTATGTGTGCCCAATCGGAATATTCAATGGTTACAAGAGTTATTTGTAATTTTGAAAATATTTTACATTCTAAACATACACGTAGCCCAAATTATTTGAGTAGCACAACCAAGATATAATCACCTTTTGTTCATTTTTTAAAAGGTTATCGAACTATTTATTGGTAAAGAGTCTATTATGATCTTTCTATAGTTTGTTACGGTATATCACGCAAACACGAAAGAAAACAGTAAAAGTTAGTAAAGAAATCGCTTACGCCGAATACCGCAATAAAACAGGGACTGAATGGTAGAATTCGATGTAGCTCATAAACGTCGTAGAGAGGCGTGGGTGAAATAGAAATAACTCATTGAGAACCTCAGTAAAACTATATTGTCCACATACATTCTCGAAAGACTATTTACAAAACAAAGAAACCAATAATTTGCGTAATCGTTTGTTACGTGCTAGTAAACAAAGCGTCATAATATAAAAATATAAAATTGGTAAGCAAATATAACATCTTAGAATCTAGATACTTATTTATTGCTTCACCTTAAATATATACCAAACAAAATTAAACATAAAATTTACAGTAATTCCAGGAAAAGAAATATACATAATTTATACAACCTGCATTGTGAAGTGCACTACTTCAAGAAATAGTGTAACATTAAACTTATACATCCTAACTTAAATTAATCAAATGTTAACTACTTTTAAATTGAACGCAAGCTGTTGACGTTAATATTTATGTAAAAAGGCAAAAGAAACAGTAAAACGAGCTCTAACACAAACTATGATTAACTAATTTTTAACTTGAAGAATGACTACATAGTCGCTCGTGCATTGTGAACGTGAGTTTTGTAACGTGGCGTCGCCAATTTACCGAATATTCATAAGTAATAACATTATGAACAGCAAATGAAATGTCTATTCTTTACAACAGCATCAAAAATAACGAAAACAGAAAACTGTATCTTGAGCTATCGGTATATTACTGGTATCACCTTATGATGAGAAAATGCGGCTGCATTTCTCTATGGGCTGGATGTTGGAACCACCAACTTAACTCATACTAGCACAGAAAGTATTTTTGCTAGCGCGACTATGCAACGTGTCTTTGCTATAAAAGGATGTTATATTCAATGTACCGCTTTCAAAGTACGGTCTCTATTTTATAAGGACAGAAACATGTATGGGGGTAAATATTTGGCTTTCAAAGATATCGCCGAAATATCAAGTGTGCAGAATTCTCAGACAGCAGCTGTAAAAATCTACAGCTTGCCAACAAGGAGATAACGCAATTAACAGAGGATTTTTAAACAAAGGAAATACAATCTTATTACTTTGAAACATCTTTACAGCTGCAGGATAACAAATAATAAACCCATTGTAAATGTTCTTTTACTAGGCAGATGGTTAAGTGTCCTTATCTTTTAGAAGAAAGCTGTGCATTTATGTGCAACTGTAGCTAAAATGTAGTCACAGCAGGTGGTAGAATTTATTTGTAGCCGCTTTGTAATGTGGAGTTTTTTAAGCAGCTGTTTGATTTTATAAGGTAAAATTTTATATAGAGTAATTACTTAAGAAATTTTATAAATTAACACTAATTTCAAATGGTGGGAAATCGAGCTTCTTGAGAAATTTTAGGGTGTTTTAAATAGAAGTAGGATGAATAAATATAAGCAGAAAAAGTTACTTTCAGGGTTTTGAACGCAACAAGTTCAGTTGAGTCATTATAACAATTGTTTTCCTTCTATTTCGAAAAAAGACATTTGTTTTGAGAGACAATTATTAATAAATTCCTGATTAATAGGTAAGGTCATAATGCTAAATCTATATCTTTATCAAACTTTTCAATTTTTTCAATTACATGGGAGAACTGGTTTTTAATAAATAATTTATATGTTGGATTGACCTCTTGGTTATATCTTGTTTCTTCTTTCTCGTTTTCTTCAGTACTAGTTTATAAATTTTCTTTTTTAATTGCTTTGCTTTCCATGCTTTCATCTAAAGTCGAAGTAGAAGGAACGGGGGAAAAACACGAAATTATCTTCTTATTCTTCGGGTACAATCTTAGATATGACTTTTTTTTTTAATTGTGAAAGTGGTGTTGGTGTTAAAAAGAGCGAAAGAAGATAATGACAAAAAATAAAAATTTTGAGTTTGATTTTGAATATTTTGGAATTTGTTTATAACCGAATTAAATAAAATATTGTTGAAATTTTTATACCATCATCTTTGTAATGTTTTTTAGTTATAAAATGAACCAAATAATTAACTGTTTTGTTGAATTTTTTATCTGTAATTGTGCCCAAAGTTTTCTCCATAAGCGTAGTGTGCATATAAATAAGTCAGCATGCGGGAACATTCCAATCAGTTCACCAAGTTTTACGAAGATGTCACTAGGCTATTTTCATTAAAGGGGGTGTATCACAATCAGAAGTGACTGCAACAACATATTCTACATCCGTCAAAGTAAAAAGGACTAATAAGACTAGTGAATAATAATTTCATTATTCACTGATTTACAAAATTAATCCTTGCAGTACATTTTTGTACATTTTAAATATAAAAAACAGCTGGCTATGAAACGTCAAGTTCAGAGCGCTTCCACTGTTAAATTTAATTTGAAACGTCAAAAAGTTCGATTCATTTAAACATTAGAATTTTAAAGTACTTCATTAGAAAATGGATAGAGATAGAGAAAATGAGTTGTCTTATACACCCCCAGATATACGAGACGTCACAAAAATTGCAGGTTTGAACTTATTACCGGAAAAATCAAAAAAACTTTCACGTTTGCATATTACGTGTTTAGTATCTTATAAAACTAAAATATTTGTGATAATTTTAGCTAAATTTGTTTGATTGTCGTCGATAAAGTAGTATTCTACTCGCATATAAAGATATAATGCACTCGTTGAATAATATACTATTATAAAGATAGAACTTTTTCTTATAAGGATTGTAAATTCGCCGCCCCCCAAAATTGGCCGCCTACGTGTTGAACACGCAATACACCCCGTTAGAAACGCCCCTGAACCAAGGTATATTCTACAGAAGTCTCGAACTTTCCAACAGAATATGACTCATCTATTTAATTATAGGGTATAAATAGGATCGGTGATGAATGTAGAAGTTAGTCTATATCCAAATGTCGTATATAAATCATATCGTGTATTAGTTGGTTATTACGTTTTGAAAGTCGTATAGTAAATATAAATTTGTGTTATGTGAACGTGTTATTGTACCGCCAGCTTGGGCATAAATAGACAAAAGTGTAGTAATAAATTATAGTAGTGTTTAGTGGTGTTAAGAAGACTTATGGTTAAGGATTTAGTTTAAGAAGATATTAGTGCTTTTAAATAGCATTAGTGTGATAGTGCTTCATTGTTAATTGGACTGAAAAACATCTATAAGTAAGGCATATACTGTTAATTAGACTTGTCAGTAGTGAGTAATAAAGACTTTTGTTATTACTCATTTTAAATTGGTGAAACGCGTTAATAGTAGCCCTCTACAATATGTAAAAAAGAGCACACAAAACGACGTCCACAACGGAATGTACTAAGTAGCGGAAACACATTTAGCATTCATTGATTGAGTGATATGCAAAATAATGTGAAAATGGATGTATTGGAAATAGGTTGGGGTCGTAAAGCGCCACATCATCTGCCTTTTACAAATTAAATTCTCCATTCTTTTTTCAATTATGCAGACCAATGGTCTGACTTATTTATTAGACTGCATGCCTTTAAATTACATTAGAACAGTAAGACCAAAATGGCCTTTTGCTGTTTTTCTTTTCTCATTGGAAAGACGCGATTGAAGTGATCAGTTGGACGAGAGCACAAGTTGAGTATATGAAAATTCTTTGGCTGTGTTCATAATATTATTCATATTATTTTAATCACCATTTTCTCTTTGGCTCACCGGAATTTATCCCGGTATCCCGGTAGGCCAGTCCACCCTTGGCTAGGACTTATTTTGGTGAAGTACCATCTCAAAATTGCATTTAACTTTATTTCGTTTAAAATGTGGGTTAGGCCCTTTTACGCATCAAGGGACGATATGAAAGGCGGAATAAAGTAATTTGAAGGTGCATAAGTAGATAAGCTACTTTCGTACGAGACCAAAAAACAGGGTTTCTTATAGAATTTAACATGGGAAATTCTAAGGTCCAAAAAGACCATTTTTGTCAGATACAAAGGTCACTCACCCTGAGCGATCCTACATGCACAGTTTACATGACTTTTGCTTAATCGTTTTATATAGGAATTCCGGTGCAGCCCGATCAACACTCCCTCTGCCTCACGCTCACCACTTAAATAAAAACGTGCAATCATTAAAATGTTTTATTACACATTGCACTTACATTGAATTTATATACTATAACATACATATTTATAATATTACATATATTGTATCGGTTTATTCGAATTAACATATATTACACACATATCGATTGTTTATACCTAAGTTAAAATTATTTAGAGTAACATACTTAAATACTACATTAACAAATAACAGTACATTTACAATAGGATTGAAGATATCAACTCAATTAACATATAATATATAACCCCACATGTATTACATATAAATTAACATTTTATTTATATACTTACACTTATTTACTAGATGAACATATTTACACTTACATAGTATATGCATACATTAGAGTAATTTATTATAATTTAAACTGTCTCCTCAATTTCCATGCTATCTATGGAATAATAACCTATGGGTCCTGTAAAATTTAGTTATCTTTAACCGTTTTCGTGTTATCTGTTAAAAACCAAAACGGCACTACGTATCAAAATAACAATTACACCGATCGATGCAGCATACTCAAATATGCAAGTCATTGTCTTTATACGAAATTTAGTTATCTTTAAGCGATTTCATGCTATCTGTAAAAAACCAAAAAGGCACTACGTATCAATATAACAATTACACCGATCGACGCGACATACTTAAATACGCAAAATTTAGCTACCTCTAACCGTTTTCAAATTATTATCAAATAACCACTTTTTGATCATAAGGTCTTAAAACGCGATGATCTCGAAAAGCAAGCAAAATTTAAAAAAAAATAAATCGAAAAATCACCCTCTAATAAACGCTGGTTCTGATTGAGTAACAATGACTCATATAAAAAACTTCAATAGCATTATCTTTTTAAATACTAATATTGGAAATGACCTTAAACATGCATTCAGAGCTAAGTTTCTACTTACACAAAAACACTTTGGAAACTTTATGATAGATATATTAACCACGTTGTACACTTTTATACAATTAAATTTGCAAGTATTAATGCAATCATTAACTGAACAGAATGGCATAAATTCAAGCTATTTCTGAATATTCATTATCATATGGATGGTGATTGAACTCATTTTATCCATCTGATAGTGCATGCAGAAAACATTAACATAATGTTTTATACGAAGTAGGAATCAAATCATAATGGTTACATTAATTACCACTAGATAGAGATGGGTTGTTAGGTTTGGTCAGTGATGCGCGTCCCGATGATTGTTCGAGGGTTACATATTAGAAGTTGATTTGGAGTATCCTGAATCCATTCATGACCTACATATGAATATTCCATTTTGCCCCGAACATATAGACCCAACGACTGGAAGACCACCTGTAGAGAGAACCCAAAACGTCAAATTAATGGGGACGTTGAATTCTAAGCAAAAATACTTGATTCATTACAGGAATTTAAAACAGGCGTTAGCAAATGGGCTTAGATTAAAAGCTATTCACAGGGTACTTAAATTTAAACAAAGCTGCTGGCTAAAGTCATATATTGATTTAAATACGGATCTCCGAAACGTGCTAGGAACGAGTTTGAAAAAAATCTGTTCAAATTGATGAACAACGCTGTTTTTAGTAAAACAATGGGGAACAAACGAAAACATTGTAGTGTTAAGCTCGTTCAAAATTGCGATGGTAGGTATGATGCCGAAGCTTGTATATCCAATCCTCTGTTTAAAAATCTTACAGTTTTTGATAAAAATCTTGTATTGGTAGAATTAAATAAATCAGAAATATACTTTAATAAACCGATATACATAGGCATGTGTGTCTTGGATATTGTAATGCAATAAACAACATCAAGTTTAAAGAAAGGTTTATTTAAATATAAAATCAAGCTAAACGACTACACATCTTGAGAGCTTGTTACGTTCTTGTATTTCTGAACAACAAGTTACAGTAACCCCTTACTTACTCCCTCTACTACCCTTAGGTCTATCGACGCACGCAGGAGGCCTGAAATATTTTACACATCCTCCGGCGCGGCGGTACAACTTAGCTTATCACTTCTTATTTCTAAAGGATACAATAATTATATTGGGCGCCTAATTACGGTGCCATTCGCAATCTTAACGTAACAGGCACGCACTTTGCCATTACGGCCGTATATCACGTCTTTCACCAACCCTAATTTCTACAATAACCGTCGCTTATCATTTCCATGTATTAATACGACATCCCCTTGCTTAATCGCACACTTACGCACATTCACGTTATGATGAGCTCCTCTTAATAATTGTAAATATTCTGCGCTCCATCTTTTCCAAAAGTAGTCGATAACGTTTGTTCTCTGCTTCCATAGCCTACGAATCTCATCTCCATTAATAACACGGTCAACAAAAAGAATAGTAGCCAAAGCGGGTCCCAATAAAAAATGCGAAGGGGTTAACGGCATTAAATCCATAGGTTCACTACCTAGGTATGTGAGCGGGCGGGCGTTTATTGTTGCTTCAACCTCGGTAATGAGTGTATTTAGTTGATCTAAATTTAGTAAAGAACGTCCTATCGTAGCCCTAAGGGCGTCTTTACACTTTTACAAGTCGCTCGTAAAATCCTCCGTGCCAAGCCGCTCGCTCTATTATAAATTTCCACTTAATTTGGTGACTGTTTACAAACTCGATCAATTCTGTACTCGCCATCACTTCGTTTAAAGTCGATATTTCACGTGATATTCTTTTAAATGTTTTAGCGTTATCTGAGTAAATGACCTTAGGAATCCCTCTACGGGCAAAGAACCGTTTACATGCACTGATTGTAGACGCAACATCCATTTTCAAAACAATCTCTAGATGAAGTGCTTGTATAACAGCACAGGTAAATAAAAGCACATAACATGACTTTGAGTGATAACCATCTTTAAAATACAACGGTCCGGCGAAGTCTAAACCTGTCACTTCAAAGGGCTTTGTTTGCTGTATTCGATCTCTAGGTAACGGCGCGAAGGAATGCGACCCTGATTTTCCACGAAGTCGTTTACAGATAACGCATCTTGCTTAAACGGACTTTATTAATTGCCGTCCTCGTACAATCCAAAATCGTTTACGTACTTCATAAAGTGTCGCATTAACACCACTAAGATGAAAAGTTTTATGAAACTTCATTATTAGTAGTTTACTTAAATGTGCATTTTTCGGTAGAATAACGGGATGTTTGAGGTCGAAATCTTCTCTTAAATTTTGAAGACGTCCACCCAAACGCATCAATTCATGTTTATCTAAGAAAAAGCTTAAAGTTGAAATACTCGATTTCCGTTCAATGCCCTGACCCTTTTGTAAGCTGTTAATCTCCGAATAATAAATCTCCCGCTGAGCCTGCCTCAGCAAACATATCTCGGCCCTTTCAAATTTGTTTACGGTTAAGCTCTTCATTTCTTTATTATTTCTGGTTCTTAAATTTCCTATAAATCGTAAAACATATGCCGTTATTCGCACTAAACGATCAAAATCACTGTATCTGGAGGAATCTATAAATTGATTGCTACCTTTTATAATGTCGTTAATTAGTAAAGACATTTTCGATACTATATCTATCGTTGACGTAGCTGTCCCTATTGTATTATCTGGCCACGTTTGTTCACTTTCTAGCAACCACTTAGGACCGTGTAACCAAGTTTCGGAATTTATTAAAGTACTTGAACTTATTCCGCGGGTTAATAAGTCCGCAGGGTTCTCGCGACCCGGACAATGTCTCCATCTTATATCTTTCGATAAGGTCTGAATTTCTTTAACACAGTTAGTCACATATGGTTTCCATTTTGACGCATCGCCTTTAATCCAATGTAACGCGATTAGAGAATCTGTCCAACACACTACTTTATCGATTTTAATTAACACATTAGTTTTTATAAATACCTGTAACCTAGTTGCTAATAACGCGGCAGTTAGTTCCAAGCGCGGCAAGGTTAGCATTTTATCGCTACAAGCCTTAAGGGGCGCAACGCGATTTTTTGAATACAGTAACTGCACACCAATTTTCCCGTTACGATCGTTTTGTCTTAGATATGCGGCCACCCCGTATGCTCGTAAAGATGCGTCCGAAAAAACATGTAATTGCGATTCGTTTGGATGGTTCGACACACCTACGTAACGCGGTATAGAAAAATCCACTAATTTCATTAATTGTTGACTACATTCCTGCCATTCATTTTGCATATCTTGCGGTAACAAATCGTCGCAACCAATTTTTTCAACCCATATGTTCTGAAACAAAATTTTAAGCTTTATTACACATGGTGCAAGAAGCCCTATCGGATCATACACACGAGCAATTGTCTGTAACACGTGCCTTTTTTTCACCATCTTAACGGAATGTATGTACTCGGTCACACTACTCAAATCGACACTTATTCTATCGCTCTGATTGCACCAGTTAATTCCTAACACCTTTGATCTTTGTGCATTTTGCGATTCAACCTTGCTGTTTACTTCGAAATCGTTAATCGTCCATTTGCGTAAATTCATGGACGCTCCTTGAAAAAGCTTACTTGAAAAGTCTTTTAAATGTTCTGCAACATTTCGATTGTTTACACTGACCACTAGATCGTCTACATAAAATCCCCTTTCTAAGATTTCAATAAATTCAGGGTTTTGTTTTCGATTATTGATTAAATGTGTTCGTATCACCGAATTTAAAAGAAACGGGCTACATGTAACTCCGAATGTTACTCTATTCATACGGTACGTTTCCAGTTCATTGTCGTTATTGTACCATAAGAATCGATGTGCGTCTTTATTGTCGGAATCTAAATAAATTTGTAGAAATGCTTTCTCAATGTCAGCCGTAATTCCGATCTCGCCTACACGAAAATTAAGCAAAATCTTAATTAAATCTGGACTTAAATTAGGCCCCTTTTCTAATAAGTCATTCAACGATTTTTGTCCCGGGGCATGTGAAGAGGCATCGAAAACCACTCGTAAACGCGTTGTTTGTTTATCTTCTCTAAAAACCGGCCTGTGTGGCATGTAGTAAACACGATCGCCATTTGTTTTTTCAGCATCACCGCGTGAAATTAACTCGGCATAATTATTATCCGACATTCCTTTGACAGCAGCGTTATATTCACATATTTTGTTAATATTGGTCAATTTAAACTTTAGCCTCTGAGCACGAACTCGCGCGCTAATTAAATTATCATTTTCAATGACTGCATCCTCACTCTTCCACGGTAACGCTACTAAATATCGATCATCACATTTATGAACGTTATTTTTCAAAAAATTATCGAAAAATTTCTTATCGTCTTCTACTTCTTTGGTTATACCTATTGTTTCCAAATCCCACATGCTTTCGATCGCGGCTTCTGTTTTTATAACTGGCATGTAACACTGTTTGCAGATTTACTCCTATGGTTGTAGCATCAACTGGTATGGGGCCATGCAAAGCATAACCAAATTTCGTGTCCACCGCTACTAAACCTTTGTTTAGACAAATATTCTCTCCTGTCACTACTGTCCAGTAATTGTCTGCCCCAATAAGGATACTACTTCCATCAACAATTAACGCTCGATCTATATTAAACGGGATATTGTCAGCAAGCTGCAAGTTTTGATACTCTACCACGCTTTCTTTAGGTATATGTAAATCATCCATGCAAATTTCTGGAACTTCCACAGCCTCAATCGTTAAAATTTCATCTGTATATTGTCCCTTCAAAGTAATTAAAACGCGGTTGTAAAGCTTAGACGGTATTGAACTATTTCCAAACGCGGCAATACGAACCCTATGTTGTCCTACAACAGGTAAATTTAATACCCTTGATAGATTCTCCTTAATAAATGAAAGTTGACTTCCTCCGTCCATTACTAATCTAATTAACTTCTTTGAATTTTCTCCAAAGGCATAAACATAAGCCGTTTGTAATAGCACATTTTTGTTTATGTTTGTCATCAAACTGGACACCGACGGCGCCGAAGTGTTCATTGAACTCTCGCCTTTCGTTAATTTCATTGTAATACCTGTCGTCTCAGCGTTGTGTCTATCTTTACCTGGCTTAAAGCTTGGGTCGCATGTTGTTGTAGCATGCCTACCGCTGCATTCCTTACATTTTAAGAATCTATTTTTACAATATTTAGCACTATGGTTATTTCTCGTACAACGGTAACAATTTCCTGCTGCCTTTAGAATTTCTTTCTTCCTTGTCAAAGGTACATCTGTGTCAAACATTTCGGTTTTATGGTCTTTCTTGCAGAAAGCACAGCATTCAAGACGTTTGTTCGGCGTGACTAATAAACTAGCCGCAGTTCCTTTGTAAGGCGTTCTCTTTTCTGTTGGGAGCATCTTTTCTTTACAACCTGCATCCAGCTTTAAAGCTTGTTCTAACCACTCAATTTCGTTTTTAAGAAACTGCAATAAATCCTTTACCTGGCGATCTCCATCTTCCTCTGACCTTGATGATGAACTTTCTAAATTATTCGTAATAATTTCTAGATGATTGGATGATTTCATTTTCATTTGTCGATAAAATCCTAAACGCAATTCCGTTGGCAACGACTTAGTGAGAGTCGACTTTACGATTATGTTATACTGAGAACTAGATACTTCTAATATTTCAAGAGCACGCATAGCTGAAGTGATTAGATTGTAATTCTTCCTTAAAGTGCTTACGTCATTTTTAGATTTTACAGGTTCGATTTTCATAATACTATCAATATATTGTTCAATTAGCCGTTCCCCATTTCCAAATTGATCTTTTAATATATTTAAAGCTTCTTCATAGAATGCTCGAGATGGAGGAAATCCCTCAATTGCTTCAGCGGCCCTTCCCGTCACATACATTCGCAGGTAGTTGAATCGATCTCCGTTTGTTAATTGTTGATTGTCGTGATCATACTTCAGAATTGTTCCCAGAAAGGAAGCCAGCCCTTTGCAGTACCATCATACTTTGCTAACTGTACACGTTGAAGCTTCACTGACGTAAAGGACGGCCTATTTGTTTCGTTACTTACTGGTACCGTATTCGTTAAATTCGAGTCTACCTCTATCTGCAATTTTTCTGGGCATTTTAATCTAAATTCCAACTTAGACATCGTAGTTACAGCAACCTCTTCATATTCATACCTTTTCATTAACTCGTCCTCTAGATTTTCTTTAAGCAGAGGTTCAATTTGCTTATCAATTTCTTTCAGATTGTCACTCGCAAGCTTTAACTTTGACATAGCTGTATAAATGTCTTCAACACTGAAACTATTTTCTAGCATAGAATTTATATTATTAACTGTTTTAGTTAAGTGCGTTCTACAAATTGTCCGTTTTACTTGTTCCATCATAAAGCCTCGATAGTATAGCCGTCTGTTAAATATTCGCGCTCCCGTTCCGTTATTTCGAATATTTACGTTAAAGCTTGTTTATATTTATCACCTGATCTTCCCGGGTTTCGGCACCAAAGATGATGTAATGCAATAAACAACATCAAGTTTAAAGAAAGGTTTATTTAAATATAAAATCAAGCTAAACGACTACACATCTTGAGAGCTTGTTACGTTCTTGTATTTCTGAACAACAAGTTACAGTAACCCCTTACTTACTCCCTCTACTACCCTTAGGTCTATCGACGCACGCAGAAGGCCTGAAATATTTTACACAGATATATCCAAGGTCACGATCTATGATTTTCATTATGGCTACATGAGTACTACCTTTGGAAACGACTGCAGTGTTTTATATACGGATACTGAGAGTCTTATTTACAAAATTAACAATCACGATCCATATGGAGTTATAAAGCGGGACTGTCAACAACGTATTGATATTTCTGTCTATCCAACCATAACGTTTATAAAATTCCTTTAGTCAATAAGAAAGTACTGGGGATGATGAAAGATGAGAACAATGGACGGGTTATGACAAACTTTATCGGGCTGAGATCCAAGATGTATGTGACGAAGGTTTTCAAAACATTGAAAGAGGAGGAGGCTGAGCGTTTGCGTATACAAGAAGATACTTCTATACCGCCAGAGGTTCTCTCTAATTTTGGTGTAACTAAAAAACCAAGGGAATTAAAAAATCTGTCATTAAAAATCTTATCACATTTGAGGACTTTGCTCGTTGCGTAGACGAGTATAAAGAGAAGTTCATTTCACAAACATTCAAGATAAAATAGGCTTAAATCCACACGATGATAAAAGATATTTAATACCAGGATCATACAGGACATTACCCATAGGTTATTATTCCATAGATAGCATGGAAATTGAGGAGGCAGTTTAAATTATAATAAATTACTCTAATATATGCATATAGTATGTAAGTGTAAATATGTTCATCTAGTAAATAAGTGGAAATATATAAATAAAATGTTAATTTGTATGTAATAATACATGTAGGGTTATATATTACATGTTAATTGAATTGGTACCTTCAATCCTATTATAAATGTACTGTTATTTGTTAATGCAGTACTTAGGTATTGTTGCAACTTTATTGTTTTATTTCAAATATTCGTTGTTTCCCGCTAGTTGTTATTATACGCTCTGGTGGCAATGTCTCACACTAAGATTTTGACACTTTAAATAAAATAGCAGAACATGGCTGCTTTACCTTTGTTCCCTGTTAAATTTAATATTTAATAGTTGTAAATGAATTCAATATACTAATCTTCAAGCATTTTAGTTACTTTACTGTAACACAAAGAAGTTTAAGCTGCAATTATAGATCCACTCCACTGTGCAACAGCTACAATAGTATTTGTGCATTCCAGTCAAGGCAGAAGATTCTCATCAATTGTACTGAAATTCTCAACATGGGACTTCGAGCCGTATGTGAATACAGCGGTATTATTAGCCTAATTACAAGAATCACTCATTAAAGGCAGTGCATTTGTAAGTAAAAATCCATTTTATTGATTAAAAGAAGGTTAGAGTGGACTAGTACTACAAGCGTCCAGTTCATGCTGCAGACCAAATAAGTATAGTGGACCACTACTACAAGCGTCCAAGCAAGTACAGTGGACCAACACAAGCGTTCAAGCAAGTACAGTGGACCAACACTACAAGCGGCCAAGTCAAAATAATTCTAAATACTTTCGAAGTATTTATTCGTGTAATAAGTTATCTTTACAGAGGTGAGTCCTTCATATTCCTGTTTTCCTTTGCCATCAGCTTCTATCTGAGTAACAAGCGAGGAGGATGAAGTAGCTGAAAGGGAAAGTTCTGAGGATGATCATTGTTCAGTTTTAGTTCTAGCACAGGACATACTTGATAAAAATTCTAAAAGCCAATTGTCACAAAGCGCACAAATGCATAGAGTGCTTCACATGGTGAAAACGAGTCCAGCGTCGGTATAAGACTTCCGACCATAGCGTTGCCAAGCTTCTCTGGTAAGTACAATCAATTCTTAGAATTTCGTGATACATTCAAATCACTTATTCATGATAATCAAACTATCAGCAAAATCAATAAATTTCATTATTTGAAGGCGGCTTTTCAGCCACCTGCCAGTGACGTTATTAGCTCGCCGGAAATATGTGAAGACAATTACGATATTTCATGGGCGGCAGTGTTAGAAAGATTCGATAATAAACGCATTATCGTGAATAATCACATTAACGCAATCTTTAATCTGCCCGCAGTTTCTAAAAACGATTATGTTAATATTAGAATACTTCTAGGAGACTTATTCAAACATTTTAGATGCATCCAAACATTGAACCAACCCGTAAATGAATGGAGCACACTCTTAATTTTCATAATAACCAACAAGTTTGATTTTGAATTAAAGCAGGAGTGGGAATCATTTACAAGTCAAAGTAATCTTCCCGCAATGGATGATCTCAAATCACTCCTAAAGGCAAAGTGTAATGTTCTTGATGCTCTCAATTGTACTCAAACTCCTCAAAAACCTAAATTCAAAAAAACGCATTCGTTTGTAGCAAGCGCGCTGCTGCAAGGTGTATGTTTTGCAAAGGTACAAATAAAATATACTATTACGATAAATTCAAAGCACTTTCAGTTAATACCAGAACAGCAGAAATCAAGCATTTAAAGCTCTGCATTAACTGTCTTAAGCCAAATCACATTAGCAAAGACTGCAAGTCAGGCAAATGTAGGGAATGTGACAAATCGCACCACACCCTTGTTCACATTAATTTCAAAAACGAAACTCAGTCGTCCTCCAGCGATGCTCAAGCTGAGAAATCAAGGGTCGAAACGGTAGTTGTTAGTACTACAGCAGCATGCCATTCTAGGGGTATGTTGTATGACCATTCATTATTATCTTCAGTTATGGTTAAAATAAAAGATGCGTTGTGTACTTTTCGCAAATGCGGTGCGTTGTTGGATTCTGGAAGTCAATCTCATTTTATAACGAACAAACTGTACAGTAAACTAAAATCAGCTAAGGTTCCAATTGACTTTTTAGTAAGCGGCATTAGTCGAATCCTTGCTAACGTTTCGCACAAGGTTGACGTAAGCATTCAATCATTGCATAACTCATTTCAAGCCAATTTAAGTTGCATTGCGTTACCTGTCATCACGGGTAATCTTCCTCATGATACGTTTGATGCCTTAGGCTTGGGCATTCCAAGCAATATAAAATTAGCAGACGCCAAGTTTAACGTGTCTCGTGATGTTGATTTGTTTATCAAAGCATCCTTATTCTGGGATCTACTATTCTTCAAAAAACTAAATTTGGTTGGATAGTTGCGGGCCCGGGTGGTCCTCTAACCGACAATCCCAAGCATTGCAACCTCGTGTCTGCCTCTAGCACTGCTGATATTCAACGGCAACTTGAAAACGTTTGGCTGCTAGAGCAATTTCCATCCAAGCGTGCGCATTCCGCTGAGGAAAGGGCTTGCGAGAAACATTTTCTGAATAACACAGAACGTGACTCAAATGGCCGTTCTGTCGTTTCAATTCCTTTGAAAACAGAATCCAGCAATCTAGGCTATTCTCTTCAAAGTGCAACAAAACGTTTTTTAGCGTTGGAAAATAAATTAGCCAAAAACGAAAGCCTCGGACAGCAATATTCAGATTTCATGCAAGAATATGAAAGGTTGGGTCACACGACTAAACTATCTGAATCTGAAATTGATACGGACTTCCCAGTTTTTTATATGCCTCATCATCATGTCGTTAAACATGAAAGTTTAACTACTAAATTGCGCATTGTCTTTGACGACAGTGCCAAGACGTCAAGTGGTCTATCTCTAAATGAAATACAGATGGTAGAACCAGTTATTCAAGACGACTTGTTTGCTATATTGGTTCGATTTCGGCAACATAAATATGCGGTATCAGCCGACCTAACAAAAATGTATCGTCAAGTTCTGATTAAGCCCGATCAACGCAATCTGCAAAGAATATTGTGGAGAAGCAGCCCAAACGATCCGCTAAGACATTTCGTTCTAAATACCGTCACCTTATGCGTCTTCAATGATATTAAACGACTTCTATGTTGATGACCTCCTTTCTGATACTGATTCCTATCAAAAATTGGTGTCTTTCTGCCACGACGTGACGACGATCTTAACTCAAGGTTGTTTCGAAATAAGAAAATAGGTAACAAATGCACCAAACGCTGTGCACCCATTGTCTGGGTTAGATTCCGAATTTGCGTGTTTAGATCCTGACAAAATAGTAAAAACTTTAGGCATGCTGTGGTTAGCGTCGCACGATTAATTCAGCTACAACATAAAGGACTTGTTGTTGAAAGGATCTATAACAAAACGATCAATATTAGCCATCACTGCTGCTATATTCGATCCGTTAGGTATATTAGCTCCAGTGATAATTATTCCCAAATCAATCATACAGAAGTTGTGGCAGCACAAATTATCATGGGACGAATCAATTCCGTCTGATCTACATTATCAGTGGATTTAGTTTTGCAAAGATTTGCCTTCCTTACATTCGTTAGCTGTTCCGCGTCGACTTTTCGCTGACGACGTTGTTAATATACAAATACATGGCTTTTCTGACGCTTCGCAGCTAGCCTACGGAGCGTGCGTATACTTGAGGAGCACTATTAGCACTGGTCATGCCACTGCCAACCTAATTGCTTCCAAATCTAGACTGGCCCCATTGAAATCGGTTTCAGTTCCTAGGTTGGAGCTATGCGGCGCCTGCTTCTAGCAAGTCTTGTCTCCAAAATCATCAACGCTTTTTCTATCAATGTCGACTCAGTCACTTATTGGACGGATTCAACCATCACTTTAGCGTGGTTAAGGAATTCTCTTAACGTCCTAAAAACGTTTGTTTCAAATCGCGTATCTGAGGTACAAGAGTTAACCAAATCTGACCAATAAAAACATGTTCCATCTGTTGATAATCCAGCTGATCTGATATCTCGTGGTGTCCGACCCAAACTCTTAATCGCCTTCGAATTGTGGTGGAACGGTCCAGTATGGCTGACCAAGTCTTCTGATCAATGGCCTTCACTTGGGGCTCAATTAAGCAGTCACACCTCTGATCACATTGGTCTAGAGCATAAATCAATAAGCACCCTGACCGTGCAAAACGTTGATAATATTTTTGATCAATTCTATTCATATAAGAAATTGCAAATGTTCGTTGCAAATGCCAAGCGCTTCAAACATAACGCCTGCCAAGATAAAGGTGAAAAACGTTCTGTTTTCCTATCACTTGCAGAGCTAGATGCAGCTACAAAAACACTAGTGCGCTTAGCGCAAATGCAGAATTTCAAACGGAAATAACTGATTTAAAGAATAACAAAGATCTAAAAATAAAAAGTCGCTTGTTATCACTCAATCCATTCTTAGATGATGATAATTTACTCAGGGTTGGTGGTAGAATTCAATATTCACACTTTTCGAAAAATAAAAAGCATCCACTTTTATTGCCTCCGAAACATAAATTGACATATCTGATAATAAAGCACGAGCATGAGAAAACGTTGCACTCTGGCTCTCGGGCTTTATTGTATCATGTGCGTGAAACTTTTTGGCCAATTTCAGGACGAAATTGCGTGAGGAAGATCATAAGGGAATGTAACGTTTGTTTTCGCGCATCTCCCAAATCACATGCGCCCATAAGGGGCCCCTTGCCAAAGGAACGTCTAATCATTGATTTTCCTTTCTATACCCGTGGAGTCGTTTATTGTGGTCCCGTACTAATTAAAAACAAAAAAGGGCGTGGGTTCAAATCCTCAAAGCACTACATATGCATTTTTGTATGCTTTGTGACAAAGGCAATCCACGTTGAGTTGGTATCCGATCTAAGATCAGGAGCCCTTATTGCTTCTTTAAGACGGTTTTCTGGTAGACGCGGCAAACCTGCCATAATCTATTCTGATAACGGGACTAACTTTGTGGGAGCTAATGCTGAGATAAAGGAGCTACTTAAAACAACGTATTCAGGTACAGAAAGCAATAAAATTAAAAACGCTTTAAGTAATGAAGGTATATCATGGCGCTTCATTCCTCCTCCCTCATTTTGGAGGTCTCTGGGAATCAGGAGTCCGTATAATAAAATATCACCTGAAAAGAGTAACATATAATTCTCTATTTACTTATGAAGAATTTTATACTATATTAATTCAGTTTGAAGCTGTGGTTAATTCGCGACCATTAACACCTCTATCCTCTCTGCGGTTAATGAAAATCGTATTTCGCACTTTCAAAGAGTGCAGCAAGTTGTACAAATTTTTTGGAAACGGTGGTCCAGAGAATACATCAATGAGCTCCAGCAACGTCGGAAATGGTTCAAAAATCCTGACTGCACCATTGTTCCTGGTACTATGGTCTTACTAAAAGAAGAAAACCTACCACCCGCCAAATGGAAATTAGCACGCATCGTAGAAATTCATCCTGGCCAAGACGGTATAGTCCGAGTTGTATCAGCGAAATCTGTAAGTGGTGTCCAAAAACGCCCTGTGACCAAACTTTGCATCTTACCTGCAAGTTAGTGAAATAAGATTTAAGTTTAGTTGTTATTACGCTTTAGTAGACATTGTTGTTTCTTTCATTTCAGTGATAAAACTAATTACATTATTTTCATATTTAGTTACTTGTTAATTTGAGGCTATACCTCATTGGGGGCAGTTATGTTGCAACTTTATTGTATTATTTCAAATATTCGTTGTTTTCCGCCAGTTGTTATTACACGCTTTGGTGGCAATGTCTTACACTAAGATTTTGACACTTTAAATAAAATAGCAGAACATGGCTGCTTTAGCTTTGCTCCCTGTTAAATTTAATATTTAATAGTTATAAATGAATTCAATGTACTAATCTTCAAGCATTTTAGTTACTTTACTGTAACACAAAAAAGTTTAAGCTGCAATTATAGATCCACTCCACTGTGCAACAGCTACAATAGTATTTGTGCGTTCCAGTCAAGGTAGAAGATTCTTATCAATTGTAATGAAATTTTCAACAGGTATGTTACTCTAAATAATGTTAACTTAGGTATAAACAATTAATATGTGTGTAATATATGTTAATTCGGATAAACCGATACAATATATGTAATATTATAAATATGTATCTTATAGTATATAAAATCAATGTATGTGCAATGTGTAATAAAAAATTTTAATGATTGCACGTTTTTATTTTGTGGCCTGAGTGAGACAGGGGGAAGGGGGTGCGGATCGGGTTGCAACGGAATTCCTATGTAAATCGGTTAAGCAAAAGTCATGTGAACTGTGAATGTAGGATCGCCCGGCGTGAGTCACCTTTGTATCTGACAGAAATGGTCTTTTTAGACCTTAGAATTTCCCATGCTAAACTCCATAAGAAAACCGGTTTTTTGGTCTCGTATGAAGGTAGGTTATCTACTTGCATACATGACAGTATTTTTATAAATTATCTGAAAAGAAAAAACGACTCAAAATCATAAAAAGAAAACAAAACTTTTCTATTAAATGGATGAGCAAGGTCTTGGGTGTCTGTATGATCAGGGGCCTGATGCTGCAGTATCATAAGCATCTCTATAAATTTATCCCTGTAACTGGAGTAACAGGTGACACAATGTCAAACTGATTGTGCGGTTTTATACATTTACTTGACTTTCTCCACATTAAAATTATACTTTAAATAAAGTTCGAAATATGGAATAGTAAAACACAATACAAAGAACCTTGGTTCAAACGATGCTGTAAAATTGTCGGTATTATTAGTTATTATTTTTCTTGGCACACTGGAAGTCGCTACTTTGTTGGTAATAAATAAAACAAAAACAACGTGAACATGCCAAAAATTCCGGTATGTATGTTATTGAAATGATAATAATACAATTAGAATGCACTTGTACGAATTTCATACATTATGTTATTTATAGCAAGCCTGAAATTACTATAATATTTTAAATCATATTACCATTACTACTTAATTACTAAAGAAAAGGTAGAGTCAGCTCTATATTACAGGACTTTCCAAGAGCAACACGCAACACGCATGCCACTAGAAATTATCTACATTGTTATTCATTTTAACGCCGGTTCTCCTTCTCTTACTACACACGAGTCCAGTATCGTGAACTTTCCGAACATTTCGAGCGCGCAATTTGACATTCAGTTATACAAGGAAATTATCGACACGAAAACAAAATAAAAGCAGTTTTATATGAAACTGTATTACGTGTAGTACCGGAGTATTCTTTAGTTTCCTAGTGGCGTTATTTTTGTATATATTATACACTGTAGCCTTTCGCTTCCATTAATTAAATAACAGGTAAGCCACATTGTTTGTTTGTATGTATATAGCTATTTGATTGTTGTTTTGCTTTTGTTATTAAAATAACAAGTGATAGTTATTTGTTTAATGATAGTACTGGGAAATATAGTGTATCAAAATTTGTTTTAAGTAATTTGCTAATAAGCGTGAAGCAGGAAGTAAAAAATTAAAGTGTTGAAATTGTATTAGATCATACAGGAACTGGGACATACGTTTTTAACTATAATTAATTCATTATATACAAAAATATACAAGGTGTTTCCAGCTACCGTACAGAACATAGCTTTTAAATTATTTGAGGGTTTCAATACACGAAAATTAGTAGTAACTCGGTTGTTATAGTGTTTGTATTTAGGGGGAAATTGTCTAGGGGATTTCTGCAATAGTTCTATAACATACAGAAATTTAATAGCGGCCAACTAATATCTATGATGGCACTTACAATGGACAAGAGATGCATAAAAATGTTTTATACAAAAGTATTGGAAAATGTCGCGGAATATCACCCAAAAATTTTTTTGTTTAAACAGAGTGGCTCAGAAAAGAGTGACGGTTCAAAATTTGTTTTTTTTAAATGGAATACCATGTATATTGTTGCATGTTTGAATCTTACCTTAGTTTTTAAAACTTTATACTTCATGCCCATCTTTAATTTTTTTAAGATATTAAACAATTTCCCTATAGTAGGGGATAATATAGTAGGGGATAAAGAATACTAATATAGTAAGCCTGCTTATCGTAAAAGGCGAATAAAAGGCGCAGCAAGGGGCAGCAGCCTTGCTGGCTAAAAGATATTGGAGGAGGGTCGGTTGGTCTCGGGTGATCCTCAATAATTTACAAGCTTGTTGGGGGTTGGTTGTGACGGATACGGCTTTTTGCTAAAATCTTTAAAAACTGCGTTGTGAAAAGATATGGGAGCCTACCACAATATTTCCCAGGTGTGCGTGGCCTAAAACACGAAATACATATGATGGAGAGCTCACAAGTAAAATTCTTGTCCGGAGGTAAAATACTCCCTCATTCGGATCTCCGGGAGGGGGTACTTGGGGCTCGTCATCAAAAGAATATAAAACAACAGTTCGATTTAGTGATAGGGACTTGGAATGTAAGGTCATTACTTAGAGTAGATAAGTTAACGAATTTATTAGTCGAAATGAGAAAGGAAAAGCTGGACATTTTAGGTATTACTGAGGTGAGATGGCCAGATAGGAATGACTTTTGGAAAGATAATTATAGAATAATTACAACTTCTTCAACTAATGGACAGGCAGTCGTAGGAATAGTGTTAGGTAAAAGATTAGGGCATAAAGTTAAAGAGTACTTACAATTTAGTGATAGAATAATTATGGTTAGATTGAGTACAAAACCCACAGACACTGTTTTAGTACAGGTTTACATGCCAACAACTCAGTACAAGGATGAGGAAGTAGAAAAGGTATACGAGGATATAAATAGTATAGTGAGAAAAGTAAAAGGAGATGAGAATTTAATAGTTATGGGCGATTTTAATGCGTCAGTGGGAGAAGGTAGTGAGGGAAAAATGGTAGGAAAATTTGGGCATGGCAGACGAAATGATAGAGGAGAAAGATTAGTTGAGTTTTGCCAGGAACATAGATTAGTAACTGTAAACACCCTATTCGAACAACATGTTAGGAGAAGATATACCTGAAAAGCGCCAGGTGATGGGGCTAGATACCAAATAGATTATATTTTAGTTAAACAAAGGGGCTGACATTGATAGCGATCATAACTTAGTTAAAATGAAGTGTAAACTAAAATTCAAAAAATTGAGAAAGGTTAAAAGAGAGGGATGGGATCTAGGTAAGCTTAATGATAGTAGGGTAAAAGAGAAATATAAACAAGTATTAGATATTAAGAGCAAAGAGATAGCTGTAGGAGGGAACGTAGAAAATAAATGGAAAGAAATAAAACTGACTGTACATGATACAGCAACACAGACTATAGGTAAGAAAAACATAGAAGCGAGAAAACCGTGGGTAACAAAGGAGATATTAGACTTAATAGAGAATAGAAGAAAGCTTAAACCTTTCAGAGAAGTGGATAGTGAAAGTAAGCCAAAATATAATACAGTTAGAAATACGATAGTACATGAGTGTAGAAAAGCTAGAAATAAATGGATGGAGGAGAATTGTAAGGGAATACAAGACGATTTGAGAGTAGGTAAGACAGACAGGGCTTACAGGGCAGTTAAAATAATGAGCTTCTAATAAATAAAGTTGAGATAGCAGATAGATGGAAAAGATATTTAGAAGATTTATATAAGGGAGACGATATAGATGAGTTAGAGAACGACCAAGAAGAGGATGTAGAAATAGGGTTCTCAATATTAAGAGAGGAATTTGATAAAGCTGTTAGGGATCTTAAACTAAATAAAGCGCCAGGGATAGACGATATTCCCGCAGAATTAATAAAATATGCAAGTCAGAAAACTTTAGACAGATTATATGAACTAGTAAAAGTAATATATGACACAGGTGAGGTTCCAATAGATTTCGAAAAAAAATATTATTATCCCAATCACAAAAAAGTCAGGAGCTGATAGGTGTGAGAATTTTACAACGGTTAGTTTAACTTCTCATGCTTCCAAAATACTAACAATAATAATTAAAGATAGAGTAGAAGCTTTGACTGAGAATTATTTAGGCGGAGACCAATATGGTTTTCGTAAAGACAGAGGGACTAGAGAACCGATACTAATGATTAGGCTAATTATCGAAAAAAGGTTACAAGAAAATAAGAAGACTCATTTCGCGTTTATAGATTTAGAAAAAGCATTTGATAGGGTTAATTGGATTGTTATGTTCAGGGTTTTGCAAAAAAATAGGAATCTCTCATAGGGATAGAAAATTATTTACAGTCTATATAAAACCAAAGCGTAGTAATTAGATTTGATGAAATAGAAAAGGAAGCTAAGATTAGAAATGGTGTTAGACAGGGTTGTATACTGTCTCCTTGATTTTTAATGTTTATATTGAGGAAGCTTTAAACTTAGCTAGAGAGAGAAAAGAGATAGGTATTAGTGTACAGGGACAAAATAGACATGTTACGTTTTGCAGATGATATAGCCATTATAGCAGAGTCTAGAAAAGAGTTAGGAGAGTTTTAAATATTTTAGATGAGATACTACGGAGTAACTATAGTATGAGAATTAACTCAGTAAAGACAAAGATAATGACAAGTGAGTTACAGCCTAGTTCTAAACCAAAATTAAAAATAGGTAATACCGAGTTAGAGGAGGTAGATGAATTTTGCTATTTAGGTAGTATAATTACAAAAGATGGATGTAGCAGAAGGGATATAGTAGCTAGAATAGCTCAAGCTGGAAAAATGTTTTAAAAGAAAACTTACTAATAGCTAATAGTATTAGTTTAGATAATAGAAAAGTTTCTTAAATTCGTATGTATGGAGCGTTCTACTATACGGTAGTGAGACTTGGACAATTAAAGAAGTATATAAGAAAAAGATAGAAGCTTTTGAAACTTGGTGTTATAGGAGAATGTTAAAGATTAGTTGGACAGATAGAGTAACAAACGAGGAAGTTTATAGAAGGATAGGTGAGGATCCCTGTATGTGGAAACAATTGAAGGTCAGGAGAGATAGAATGATAGGGCACCAGTTAAGTCATGAGGGACTATTTAGTAAAGTCTTAGATTATAGACTACCAAATAAAAATAGAGTAGGAAGGCCTAGACAAAGCTATATTAGTCAAATTATTAGAGATTTAGGTTGTGAAGGCTATGTAGACCTTTTTAAACTAGCTCAGAATAGAAAAGAATTTAGAACTGCGTCAAACCGACTTTAAGTAAGTTCAAAAACAAAACAAAAAAAAATAAAAATCAGTTAACTAAATGTCACCATGACATAACTCACAATTAGTTAGCGGTCTGGCATGTTGGTAGCGTTTCGTTGCTTAAGCCTTACCATAACAGATAATTTAATAAACGTCATCATGACATAACTCACAATTAGGTAGCGGTCTGGCATGTTGGTAGCGTTTCGTTGCTTAAGCCTTACCATAACATATAATTTAATAAACGTCACCATGCCATAACCCACAATTAGGTAGCGGTCTGGCATGTTGGTAGCGATTTCTTGCTTAAGCCTTACCATAACATATAATTTAATAAACGTCACCATGACATAACTCACAATTAGGTAGCGGTCTGGTATGTTGGCAGCGATTCGTTGCTTAAGCCTTACCATAACATATAATTTAACACTTTTCTTTTTGAAGCGGATAACCAGGTTATATTTCATTTCCTTATAAATGGTAATCATGTAAACATGTTAGAGTTCTTTAACAACCATCAGGTTGCTAATATCTACGTAAAACCAGCTGGATAGTAAAAAGATAGAAGGATATAGGAAGACCTAGACCAAACTATATTAGTCAAATTATTAGAAATTTAGGTTCTGAAGGGTATGTAGAGCTTTTTAGATTAGCACAGAATAGAAAAGAAGTTAGAGCTGCGTCAAACCGACCTTAAGTAAGGTCGAAAACAAAATGATGATGATTAAACAATTTACGGACAAAATACGGAAATATCATCATACATCATTTTGTTTTCGACATTACTTAAGATCGGTTTGACGCAGCTCTAACTTCTTTTTTATTCTGTGCTAATCTAAAAAGTTCTGCATACCCTTCACAGCCTAAATTTCTAATAATTTGCCTAACATAGCGTGGTCTAGGTCCTCGGCGCCGATGATCAAGATGTAAGAAACTACCCTGTTACGGCCCCTTTGGCCAGCTCACTTGCTCTGTCGTTTTCTTGATTACCGTCATGCGATCTAATTCAATAGAACTTCAAATCCAGAAACCCAAGTGCGGCGTGCGTTGTCTTCCAGACGTCCCTTTTAAGATTTGTCGAGGTGTTAATATCTGTCAGCTAATGCTAGACTAATGATAGACTACACACTTGTACCTGAGTGGTTGATGACATACTTTATAGCTTCCCTTATAGCTACCAACTCGCATTGATAGATTGTGCTCCAATGCGCAAGCTTATTTGGAATTGGTAAACCTCCCTCTTCTTCTTATATACAATGAAAGCAGCGCCTGTCTGATCTACGCTCAATCGCGAGCCATCTGTATAAATTATGACCCGCGACGTGTTGTCATCACCTTCGACATACCCGATCACTTTGATATCGGCTGAATGCCCTAATTCAGAAATAACAATTTTCTTCTCAACCTCCCTAGACTCATGGCAAAGATTTCAACGACTTCCCGCGCTTTCCCTGTATTTACAAATCTTTGATCTCTAACGCTCCTAACGACGAATTCGATTCGAAGAATCCTATAAATCATCAAAACCTACTCCGTGTATGTGGTCTTCGTCACCTGGATCGCTGGTTAGCGCTGAACGCTCGTCAACTGATAAACTTCCTTGACCTTGCAACCCTCCTCCTATACAAACGTCGCATACAACATCGCCAGTTTGATTGCTACGGCTTACACCATTCTTAAAGATTCACCTTTAATACCCAGTTTATCTTTGCTGTCACAATTATTCTATTCGATATTTAGCTGACCTTGCGTTTGGAAAACTTTATGTGCGCCCACCAATTCAATCTATTATCTAACTTTACTCCTAGGTTCAGACTAGGTTTCGCTCCGAAATAAAGCGTTTTCGGCTTCGGCGTGTTAAATTTCAATTCTATTTTCCGTGCTCAACGCCTCGTTCGGTTTCGTTCTCATCTCTTTTA
Source organism: Platerodrilus igneus (assembly GCA_036346225.1). Taxonomy (NCBI): domain Eukaryota; kingdom Metazoa; phylum Arthropoda; class Insecta; order Coleoptera; family Lycidae; genus Platerodrilus; species Platerodrilus igneus. The sequence continues at coordinate 15,747,323 of JARFIW010000791.1, forward strand.
ACTATCTCGACCTGATAATCAAAAGCGTATCATCAACAAATCCAACAATATTGCACCAATTAGGCAATTTTTCACTAAAGATGCTCTCAAATAACAATTTCCAGAATGTGGAACTCGAGCATCACCCTTGCGGGCTTCTACTATCTATTACTCGCGATACAGTTTTCACTAAAATTTCGAGCTGTACCGATCGCTCCGAGAAATAATTTTTGACGAACGACTTTAGGTTTTTCTATCATTACCTTCGTTCAAACGATAGATGACAACCAGGCATTATCAAATGCTCCTGAAATGTGCAAAGCCACGACGATGTACTGCTCCTTTGCTTTCCTAGCCTGTCCGATATCTTCAACTACTGATTCTAACGGGTTGAAAGTCGACATACTCTCTGCGAATCTAAACTGTCGCTTATCAAAGCCGCTGCTGTCTTGTACCGCCTGGTCAATTTACGTGGTCATGTCTCGAATCAAAAGTTTTTCTCAGTACCGGTAGCAAGATAATTCGACGACAGCTGCCCAGGTCTGTTGTACCCGCTTTTTTAGGTTTAAGAATAAACTTCACGTTCTGGACTTTCCAGCAACGTGGAAATACTCTCTTCTTCAAACAAAGATCAAACATCCTGGCAAAGAACGCGGGACCAATTGGCACGTCTTCAAAGCTGCGTCTGAGGGGGATTCCAAGGTGTCCAAGTGCCTTTTTACGGTTCATCCTTCTAAGAACACTTTCGGCCTCGTAATGGAGAATTGCCTTATCATCACCTATCTCGTACGGCCCTGTAGCTCCTCGACGTATTATGTTGCGCAACCCCTTATACCCCTTTGGACTCTCCGATGGAAAAAATTTCTCCAACAAATATTCCGTCGTCGTATTAAATATAACCTTATTCTTTTTTGACGCTGCTGAGTGCAATCTTTTGTTGTTTCCTGTTTATTACACGATACGCCATCCCCAAGATTCTTTTTCAGAGTTGCGCCTGCACAATTCTTTAAATTTATTCGTCTGCGGTTCTTTTATCAAAATTTTATATTCTCAGTTACATTGATTATAGTTCATACTCGAGCGCGGAGATAGTTTCGCTGAATTTTTGCTTAAATCACTCTCAATTTGTATTTTTTTTACAGAACCGCGGGAAGATAGCTATTTGCTCGTGTACGCTTGCTTTGACTTCAACTTCTCATGTTGTTAGCTTCTGATCGCAGAGAGCGACTTCGTCCGACCTTAATTCTCATTACAAACAACCTGAAACATCTTGTGTATACTGTAGTGGCTTCGATGAAATTGCTGCCTCTATGCCTCTCGAACGTAGGTGAATCATTGTTGTTTGACACGTCCAAATCCCATTCTGTTAATAGATCAGCGATTTTCAACTTCCTGACGTATTCTGTCTGACTGCTTCGTAATGGAGACTTGACATTAAAATCCTTCCCAATTATTACTTTTCGGTTTCGCGGTTTTCGCGCTGCAAGTCGATCGATGGACGGAACGTGCTTATAACGTTAAAAGTGGTACCATTTATTATTTCGACCGCCATTAAAAAGTAAGGATAAGTTATGTTATAGTATCCCCGCTCGCTGTTTGCTTGTAAAATGGTGACCCCTCCTCCCAAAACCTGTTATTTTATTGTTATACAGGCGAGGTTCTTGAATAAGCTCGATATTGATTTTATTTTTCGCGTATAGTTATAAAAAACTGCTAGTCGCACCTCTACCTTTCCCTAAATTTAAATGGGCACATTTAATAATCTCACTTCTCTCTATTTTTGTATGGGTTTTACAATCCATTGTCGATATTGCGTGTAATTGCGATCTTCAATCGTAGCATTGTTGGGCATCTGCTGCACTTAGTGTCGTACTGACCTTTGCGCCACCGCTCATTTTGTTGTTTGCCCTTCCGCAAAACACGGCAGGGGATTGCGATCCGGCGATTCTTTAATTTGTGTCCGACTTCTGCGCAGTTATCACACTACTGCATCTCATACTTACACTCCATGGACCTATGGCCGTACTCGTATCATCGATAGCACTGCGTCAGTGAGAAGTGATTTCGGGCCTACGTTGGCGAAGGGGTATCTAGAGTCCCCTCCGCCAAACCTAAACTTCTCTTTCAAGTGAACTTCCAGTTTCAAATCGTCCAAGCAAGGTATCTGGCTGGTGACCAGTCGTTTTGGCTCATCTGTCCTGACTCGCGTTTCGACCCCTGAAAGAACAAACCGTGGTCGCCTCTTTTCGATTGCGTTTGTCGTCAGCTCCTTGCAGCCACTCCTAACCGTTGATTGTAACTTTTCTCGTCCAGTACACTCTACCATGAAATTCCCTCTTTTAACGATGTTCATCGCGTCCTTCTTCTGGCCCGACTTAACGTCAACACGGGCCGCGAACTTTTCTGTAGCCCCAGACAACTTGGACTTTTACGTAAAGCCCAAATGATCATTTCAAATCGTGCTAGTTATTGAGAGATGGAAAATATAGGATTCCGGACAGTATTCAATCTTGCATCTTAGGCTTTTGCGGTTCATTCGTTTTCCAACTACGCTACCGAGACTGGTGACGGCAATTGAAAAATTATACAAATCTAAATCATGTACACAACCATACATCAACCTAACCTTCAATTACGTTTGGTATTTTTGTTAACCGTACCTGATATGGTCAAGTTTTTTTACTTATGTCAGATATAGACAGGAAGCGACTCCCAATATTATGGTTGATGCCAACTATTAAATATACATTTTGCAAAATTATTGCACAAGGCAAGTTTATTAATACTAAAGTATTCGTTAATAAGATGAAATAATAACTTGGAGATTTATGTAAAGCCTTTTTCTTATCTACCTGGCTCTGCATAGATATTAGCAACCTGATGGTTGTTAAAGAACTCCAACATGTTTAAATGATTCCCGTTTATAAGAATATGAAATATTACCTGATTATCCCCTCCAAAAAAGGAAAAGTGTTAAATTATATGTTATGGTAAGGCTTAAGCAACCAATTACATGTCAGACCGCTAACGAAAATAGAGAGTTAAAAAATGAATTATAGCGTGCGGTAGTTTAGTTCTGAATGTTTTTACGGTTTCCCGCGTTTCACATTATTGCGCAATCGTTTATTATAACATGATTACGCGGCAAATGTATCAAATACAAAACACGTTTAAAAGTGATACAATGATCAGATTTACTTTTAAAATATAAATAAAAGCAATGTACTCACTTTACTCGCACCTTACAGTTATATCCCAGGGCCATCTCGTTGTGGGTCCATCACGCCATCGTTGAGTCCAGATTCTATCCGTCCATCCTCTTTTGTTCATTTGTAGGTAGGGCGCGAAGGATACAGGTAGAGGTACGATAGAGCAAGATAAGATGCGGAAAACAACATCCTAAAAAAGAGAAAAGACAGACACACGACACAGGTAGCTGTTCTCGGCTTCAGGCCTCGTAGTCTAATCGCGTCGTATCACACACTCCGCGCACTGTCGCCATTCACTCCGCGCCTGCGCATTCTTTTGCACAAACGCAACTGTCCGGAATGACAGAAATTGACAAGTTTATTTAAAAATAATCGCGGGAATGTATTTACATATTTAACACTGTACATTACCAAATTTGGAATATAACAATCGCGACAAAGCCATAAAAGAAAAATCTTAAAAAAACAAAAAGACTTTCAGCACGATAAAAACTTAAAATCTAAAGCCTGACTAACTTACATATACTCTAACTTACATTCTAGTAAATGTTTATTTTAGGCGCCACCTGGTTTTTTCAACCGATAACGCGTCTTACGAGTAACCAGGAAACGAAATGTGTAGCCCCATTGTTTTTGAACTACATCTATAAATGCACACACGAGTCTTTGATGTGGCGCAGTTATAATCGACAGCACAAATTTGTCGGAGAGCACGAAACACTACTATAACTAAAACAAATGCGACAAGTCAACATGTATACAATAACTAAAGCTAACATTACAGTTTTTAAGTGCACACGCACATAAGCATTGCATTTAAACTGTTTTTTTCTTGGCAAGAAAATGCCTAAATTTCAAAATGCCCAAGAGAGCAAGTTACTATGCATTTTAACAAATTTGTATGTACTGGTACTGTGGCTTAATAAACAATACACATCAAAACTCTTTAATGACATGGTTGTGAATTAACAAATTTACCAACAGTACTTTTTTACTAATTTCTTACGTTACTAACCTAACAAATTACCTTGCCTACCATCAGGTTAACTTCTTCACTCAATACTCAAAAAAATAATTCCTACATCTGATCATAAATATCAAACGTTAGGAAAGTAAAAGAAAGTAAGACAAAATCTCAAGTTATTATCAAAAACAGTAGGTAAGATAAAGATATTAAGATAAAACTAGATAACAATAGATGGATCCGAAACGTCCCAGCACGCTAAGGCACGCTACGACTACATACATTAAAGATATAGCGTAGAATTCCCCAGCTCACCAAGCCGTTTTGTCATCCATCACAAAAATACAAGAGAGAGTGGTTCCTTGAAGCCGTTATACAGGTAAATTAAGACACATAATAAGTTAAAAAATTACTAGACTTTTGATGAGAACTAGTATGATCATCTTCCTAACGAGTGCATCCACTGCGGTAAGAAGATCAGACAAAAGTTGAAACAACAACTTAAAAGTATCACTACAGATACCCTTACACAAAAAAACCAACTGTTCCAAGTTAATTTTTAGAAACGGTAAGCCATAAACACACAAGAATGCCTAACTATAAGCAGTTAAATACAACCATACTATCCCAATATGTTAAACACAACCGCGAATCGATAAGATATCAATAAAAAGCGATAGCACCTCACCACGAAGTTCAGTAAAAAACAACAAAAAAATGTTTATATGTTCTATTATATGTTCTATCTATTATATGTTCTATATGACTTATTAGAAGAAAAGACAAGTAATGATAATGGATAAAGTGAGCGACTGTAATAGTTCAAAGGAAGAACGCATGGAATAGAAACTCCTAGTTTTTTGCAACTGCAAATATGGACTATTTCTTACAAAGGCATAGGCCGCGTCTCCTATGTGAGGCCAAAGAAAAAAGCATCCACTCAACATCAGCTATAACCAATCATAAAAATTCAATGAGTTATTGCAACCAAAGTTACGACAATCACCACGAAATTAAACAACGTAAAACAAATGCTAAAAACAAAATAATATGATGTAGAAAAGGTGCCAAGATTGATTAAATGAAGTGACAAAGTTATATTAGAGAATCTAGATAATAAACAGATATATGGCTAACAATAAATTCAAGGGAAAATTAACGGGCAGCAAAAAGATAGCTAATTTAAGGTAAATAAGGCAAAAGTGTAGATGGTGAATGTTGTATGAGAAAGAAATGGATAAATAAAGTTAACTAATTTCATAGCAGGGACAGAAACATTAGGTCAACCGTTAAAGAAATGAAACGTGAAAATTAATTAGCATTCGGGTCAGCAGAGAACGGTTTACGGTCTTTGATATGCCACCTTCCTTGACGTTTTCCTTCGGTGTCTTGGAGTTCGTAGATAAGTGGACTAATAACACGAGTGACCTAACATAAAATGAATTTTGGGGATTATTTCGAAGAAAATTTTTTCGTAGCATCAGATAAGACATAATTCTTTTTCCAGACCTGTTCACCTAAAGCAAAAGCAAATATCTCGTTTTCGCAGATTGTAGTCATCATTACTCTTTTCGTAAGCTTTTAACAAATTTTTTCTAACGTCGTTGAATATAGAAGGTAATGATTGTTGGTCTTTGTCCCAGCGTACTTTCTCGTCAAATTCAATTACGTTAGTATCATCAGGAACTGAACCGTAATAACTACCATCATATCTTCCAAAAACAAGAAATGAGGGAGTAAATTGGGTTGCTTCGTGTTTAGAGGTACGCAAGGCTTGAGCGATTTTAAAGATATTTTCATCCCACCTAGTGTGGTCTGAATCGATATATGAAGAGATAGCAGTGATTAAGACTCTATTTACTCTTTCGGTAGGGTTTACTTGGGGATGGTATTTTGCGTTAAACCAAATTTTTTGTACTTTATAATTCTTGGCGAAATTTTGAAAATCTTTTGAGGTAAATTGCGCCCCATTATCACAGAGAATAATTTGAGGAACACCAAAGATAAGAAATACATATTGTTTTAGGAATTTGATTATAGCGGCAGATGTGGCTTTACTTAACGGTTGTACCATAACAAATTTAGATTACGATAGTTGTGTTTAAGGACAAAATTTTCTCTAAGAAAGAATCCGTAACCTATAGTTAATTATATAGATTATAAGAAAACGGTTTAAAATCATGGCAAAGATAATATGATAGTTAACTAAAATTTATACAAAAAACACGCTTTCAATAAACCAACCGAAATTGGTTAAAACAGGTTTATACTCAACTTAATGATATTAAAATTTTTTTATAAGAAATAGCAAATACACAATTAAGGTAACTATATATAGAGGTACTTAAAAAACGAATTATTTAATCTAAAAACCACATTTTTGTTCACTCACAAGTGAGGTTAAGGTAATTTTAAACACATTTCAAAGGTACACAACATTATTTTTATAAGGAAATATACATAACACGGTTTTTGCAAAGAAGGAATAAATGACAGTACATTTAAAACTGCATGGTTAAGGTAACTTAAAAATGTAAACAAATACTTAATGAAATTGACAGTTTCAACGTGTTAAATTAAGATTTATGGTCCCTCCAATAGAGCCAACACATAAGGTAAAAAAATAACTAGATTCGATGTTGCCAAGTTGTATTTTTTCTACTCAAAAACCACTAAAAATTAAAAAAATTATTAATTATTAGATATCTGAGTGAAAACCCTAATTTTCCTACAAGGATATAAATATATTCAAAACTAACATCTTACAAGATAAATTGGAGGTTAAAACGGACTTATTTTCAACACACGTGTACTGGGCGCCACTCTTACGGTTTCCCACGTTTCACATTATTGCACAATCGTTTATTGTAATGCCAGACCGCTAACGAAAATAGAGAGTTACAAAATGAATTATAGCGTGCGGTCGTTTAGTTCTGATTGTTCTTACAGTTTCTCGCGTTTCACATTATTGCGCAATCGTTTATTATAACATGATTACGCGGCAAATGTATCAAATACAAAACACGTTTAAAAGTGATACAATGATCAGATTTACTTTTAAAATATAAATAAAAGCAATGTACTCACTTAACTCGCATCTTGCAGTTATATCCCAGGGCCATTTCGTTGTGGGTCCATCACGCCATTGTTGAGTCCAGATTCTATCCGTCCATCCTCTTTTGTTCGTTTGTAGGTAGGGCGAGAAGGATACAGGTATAGGTACGATAAAGCAAGATAACATACGGGAACCTACATCCTAAAAAGAAAAGACAGACACGCGACACAGGTAGCTGTTCTCGGCTTTAGGCCTCGTAGTCTAATCGCGTCGTATCACACACTCCGTGCACTTGCGCCATTCACTCCGCGCCTGCGCATTTTTTTGCGCAAACGCAACTGTACGGAATGACGGAAATTGACAAGTTTATTAAAAAATAATCGCGGGAATGTATTTACATATTTAAGAATGTACATTACTAAATTTGAAATGTAACAATGTTTATGTTAACACGGTTAAATAACAATTATTTAACCTATCCAAATTGCCCACTATAAAATTGGTAGTATCTAAATTCCGGACCAGACAAGAAGACCATCACGTGATTATTTGTATTCGTCTGAATCAATATGAATTACTGAAATCAAATGACTATCTACTTACATTTATCGAAAAGGGTTATAGGAGAAAGCAGTTTGCCAATTTTATTTTATTTCCAAACATTTCGAATATTGTAGAATTTAGTGCTCATAACTAACAGGTTCTTGTTTCGTCATCATCATTAGGTTTTCTGTTCTGGAACTGGTTAGACGCGTACCTCCATTGTTTCCTATTCTGAGCTAACCCACACATTTCCCTAAAATTCTCAGTCTGTATTTTTTACTATCTGTATGTAACAGGAGTAAGATCTGGACCAGGGTTTTATTATTTTTAAATTTTTGTGCAATACGATTGGCATCTCGCATGTAAAAAGTTTTGTATCCTTTTTCATCACGTGTATTTCAGGTCAAGTCTGTTCTGGATGTTCCGCATATAGTAATTGAATTTGTTTCGCTGTCTTTTACTGCTAAGATCAAGCCGTGGTCGGATCTTCAGTTTATATACTGCAATTTGGAATCCCTTTCCCCAAACGTCATTATTTATTTCCGCACATAGACGCCTTAGAACTTCCTATTTTTTCTTATTGATATATCCTTTTAACTATTTTTTTAACTTGTTTACATGCATGCATCTTATGTTTCCTGTTTCTTCTGCTCATTAGCATTATAGCTATTTGCCTCGTGCATTCTTTTACGGGCAACATTGCACTCTCGCCGATTATCCGCAATTTCTTTGATCCACCAGTATATTGGTTGTCGTCCAATTATATGCGTAGTCTTCCGGGAGAGATGTTTATTGCACTCTTCTATAATAAATTTCCCATGGATTTATTTAAGAGCAATTTGTACAAAACAGCTAGGGATCTGGAAGTCAATGTAAGCTATTTAGAAATTGAGTGCCCAACAAAAATAGACTTGGCGGGAACATGCTGATAGGAAACGGTAAGTGGTCTTTTGTCAGCAATATATTTGTGCGGCAGAGCGCCAGGAAGAACATTCAAATGTTAAACGGTTCATTGGAAAATTCACAGGAGAATTATTACAGCAGTAATGTTAATGTAACTAAGTTATTCAAACTGAATTATCAATAAACAGTCGTTTAACGCTTAGTTGACTTAATGGTCCGACGGCTAATAATAATATCTGTGCGCTATTTCAATGAAATTTGTGGATAATTATCAACTTATAGTATATGGCCGTGCATAAATATAATTATGCACAACTCAAAGAATAATATATAAGTATGGAGCAGAACATTTGTAGCCATAATCTAACGCACTTTGCTCTAGCATAATTATTTTTTTCTAAAACTACGCAGAAAATTAGTAGCAAGACATTTTAGACTCACACAATTACTGTTCTTAGAATACTTTGGAACAAAGATCTTTTGTTTTAGGCTTTTTAACTTTTCGGTCTTATCCTAAGTACATTAGTCCTATCTCCCTGTATAAGACACGACCTCAGGCGATCAAAAATAAAGCAACGATCTAACAAATAATAAAGGTATGAGAAAACGTCGTATGACATAACAGTATTGACACTACTTAAAATAAAGTTGATATGATATAAACGGCGGATGTATATTCACAACGTCTTATCAAAAGCAAACATCGGTGATGTACACTAAAGCGGCATTATGATAGGTTTTAAACAACACAGTAAGCTTGTTAATCAAGCCCAAGCACCGACTATCGTGCAACGATACATTCAATATAGATAAAAGTTTGAAAATCATCGATTACTTGAAATACATCGAATAAGTGAAAGTATCTGATAGTAAAAAAATCGTTAGTAACAGTAAGTTGCTTAAATATTTCTCTTTGAATATGTAATATACAAGTGCCAAACGACACCTATTTGCTTCGTACTCCTGACATTCCACGGCCCGACTCGCAGAATATTCACGACTTTTTTTTTTTACTTTCCGATCACATCCCTCGAAGTAGTTCCCTCCAGGAAATCCGAATGGGGGACTATTTTAACTCCAGAATTTTTTACCCCATAGGATGCTATCATATTAATACCAATTTAAGTACGCTGTGTACGTGGGAGTTAATGTGGTGGTTTTCCGTTGTCTTCCACATCGCAGTAGTGTGTCTTAGAATGCTATACCGACTCCTATGGTCTCTGCCACTCTAAGTACCGAAAAAGCTGCTGATCTCTTTCGGGGACCTGTCTTAGTCTGGTGCCTCGCTAAAGACCCCTCTAATTTTGGTTGTACCTGTAGTTTGGCTTTTTAGATCACTGGAACGCACAAGCCATTCTACCGTTCTAGTAATCTAGAACTTCTTCAAGGTGCAGGTCCATTCGGAATGGATAATATATTTAAAAAAAATATATGAATATTCCCACTGGCAGATGTTGAATAACAAATACTTCGATTTGCAAGAGAAATTGGTAACAACCTTCATTATGTTAAATGACAATATCCTTCAAGATCGACTCCAGGTATTCATTTGCATACAGCTGCCAATACTTCATTATTAAATACTCCTTGTATGTTTGTTGTGGTTTGTTTTTATTTTTCTTAATCTTCTTTGGGAATTGAACCACTCAGTGTTAAAAATCGTTTTTATTTACATTACGATCCATGCCCTAGGATCCCAGATTTTAACAACTATGAGTGGTTTAATTCCCAAAGAAGATTAGGAAAAAAAACTTCATTACTACATTTGACGTCATCCTAAAGCTTAAGCCAATGGACTATAATGTTGTGATGTGTTTGTAAGCAATACCGTAATTCATGTCTGTACATATCTTTATATATTCGACCAACTCAGTTTCTTGATCATTGGTGAAAACTTGAGCAACAGAATATTTTGTAGGTGTGGCATCATCCTGGCCACTACCTTCGTTGCCAGAGTCGTCATTGTACATCCTAGCCAAATGTTAGGAAGTGAAGTTTTTCCTTAACTTTGCAATTCATGAATGCAAAGTTCTCCGTTTTACATCAAATTGTCGGGCATATTGTAACGTACCGAATTGATATTACATTACTTACTTACTTTTACTCCTCAGGGGACAGAGTGACGTAACAGTTGATTGGTGTACCAGCTAGCTTTCAGTGGTGCGGAGTTGGTTTCATAGATGCATATATAATACTCTTAGGGGTATAGAAGTTGTGACACTTCTACCAAATACTTGTATGCTTACTTTGAAAGACCGTTAAACTCCTTTATCTGTATTAAACTTTTGAGCGCCAACCCACCTGAGGAAATTAACACAAAGCTTTTTGGGAAGGTGGGTGCTCCAAGTAACTGTTTGGCGGTTCTCAGTGCAGCTGAGATTGATGGAGTCTCGCTTACGCCTTTCAGAATAAACAAAATAACTCCATCCCGTATACCTAACCTATATTGTAAAATTTGATTTTAACAACAAATAGTAATAGAAAAAAAAGCACTATGACCCCAATTGGCCAAATATGCGTTTAGCAAAAAGAACTTAATACTATCCATGACTCGACTTTATAAACAATTAACTAATTTGATTTTTACGTTATAATTTGCTTCTAAAATGGCAACTTTTCTTTATGAGAACTTTGTACGTACAATACGCTTTAAATAAGCGTGTTTCAACGTTAGTAGTTGTTTAATAAAAAGCTCACATTATTAAATAATAACAAAACAGCACATGATGTTCATAAGCTGCACAATAAAATTTATTCCACTTACAGCTTGGTTCCCTTAGAACTCCGTCGACACCCGGTGAAGGAGATCACTGCAGGTAAAAAATATAACTAGTCGTTGAACAAACCTTCCATGTTAGCAACTTTCACTAGATCGAAATATTCAGGTCCATGTACGAAATCTTGTTTTTTCTCACTTACTGATGAAGTAGGACATCCTTTCATAAGTATATATGTAACATTTCTCTACTTTACGAGTAGAATAAATTTGTACCTATATTCATTTATCAAAGTTTAGGAAAAGCCAACATGCAAAAATTGCATGGATACTGATGTTAAGCACAACGGCGAGGCTGAACACAAAACAAAAATAAACACTGGAGTTTAGTAATAATATCAATGTCTTTTATGTAGTGCATAACAAAAGATGGAGATACCAAGAGGTATGTAGTACACAGAAAAATAATAAACAAATAAGATAGAACATGCTAGGTAGTACTCTAGAAAAAGGTATAAAGTTTAGCTACAAGCTATTCTTGCATATACCTCTTTTAAGGACAAACGTCTATACAGTCTACGCGTTCATGTTCACATAAAAATATTAAACAATAGAATGTCAAAGGTAGTATTCATAAGCACACTAAGTCAAATTCGCCTAATGAGTGAAAGAGAAAAGCAACTAAATATGAATCCACCCATGTAGTACGCCATGTAATAATAAAGATGTAACTTGTAATAAACTAATAAAGCAATGATCAAAAGGTATGCGTTCGTATAACTTAACAGCTGTATAGGTGAAAACATTTCTAAATGTTATGTTGAGGTACCGTGAACAAACAATTGCTCCTCAAATTCACCCAGTGCAGCACCGACCTAAGGAACCATTTTAGTTTTTAGTATGTTTGATGTTGATTCCGATAGCAACTTAAAAACGAAACAGATGTGATGCAGCGGCCTTACAATCTTCCATCCTTAGCCCCCACATATGACTTTCCAATACTCCACCCGCAGGTATTACATGGGCCAGGAAGCGAGTTTTTATTACCCGGAAATTTTGAATTTTGTTGAACCCTTGCTATTCCATGCAAGGTAGGGATCTTTAACGTGCGTGATAACACAGACACGGGACCTACGAAGGAGGGCGTATTTTTGTGGCAAATGTTCGCCTAACAGTTTTCAAGCGGTCCGTGTCGGGTATCGAACCCGGGACCTTGGGATCAGCAGTCATATGTGAACCTGCCTGATCCATGGAGCCGCCTTCCATCCTTAGCCGGTTGAGTTTCTGAATTTTAAGTGAAATGTAGTTAAATTTTCTTAAACCAAATACAAAATCGTAGCACGCATTTTGTAATATTTAGATCCGTCTATTGGCAGCTTTGTCAATACAAGGTCTGTAAACCGAATTACAGTAATTGGCTCACGAGAGTACTAAGGATTCGACTAGACTTTTTTGGGATGTCACTTACTTATGCAAGCCGTATATTTGAAAGGAAGAGCAATTCTTTAAGATGAACTCTACATGGAAATGAACTTATATATCATTGTCAAAAATGATACGAAGAATTCTAGCTTACAACTAGTAAAGGAATATCATTTCTGCATATATCCAAATTTAAGGCGACTAGTTCGTATTTATCTCTACTATAAAATATAATCAGCTTGAATTTAGACGAATTTAATAGTAAATTACACAATTAAATTTTTACTGTGATTTAGGTCTTCATTTATAAGACCTTGTGCATTATCCAAGTCAGCACTAGAAAACTAAAATTAAGATGCATGTCCTCAGCATAAACTTGGATTTAAAGCTCATGTGTCATGATGCTCACAGTTCATGGGAATTCTCAGCACTGTCAGCGCGGCGTATCAACCATGCATATCCATGACCATTACTCTTTATTCCAGAACAGAGATTTGTGTCAGATTACTCTCTTTTAACTACATATTAAACTATTAACCCATCTTACTCTCGCAATATCCTTTATAAGTTCTAAATAGCTTCTTTCCGTTGGTATCGTGCGGAATGCTATGATATAATCCTTTGTGAAACTGATTACTGCGTCATGCTTTAGTTTTAAATACCAATATTTAAAATGTATTAAACGCTGAACACATTTTTCAATTGCAGTGCAAATTTGCTAATGATGCAGTGCCTAACTTGACTTAGAATAAACCGCCACTGTAAGTGGGAATCGGCTTCCAACGTCGTATATATTTTACTATGTTTGCTGTATTACACATGCTGCATATTAATTAATTGCTCAACTGCTTCTGAGAAATTTATAGTATCCGTAAACAAATAGCAGAATGTAATAGACTAAACATAAACTGAATCACACAAAAATCACTGGCGTTGGCGATTAAAGCACCCTTCCCCGAATTTGTTTCATTATTGTTTCTTTATAAGCAATCGTGCACAGCTGAAAGATATAACGGTACAAAACTAGCACAATTCAATGAATAAGAAAAAATTGAAAACTCCAAAAAAGCGGACTAGTGGTCAACTGGGTCTCCTGATTTGTTTTCACCTTTTTTTTTGCTATAAGAAATTGAGCACAATTGAAACGAACACCGGCAAATTTAAGCACAAAACGAGCACAATTCAATAGACTAAGAAAAAACTCAAGCGACGAGCCAGACGTCAATTTGGTTCCTCTAGTATGTTTTCATTTTTTTGCTATAAATAAATGAGCACAATTGTAACAACCATCAGCTCAACTGAGCACAAAATGAGCACAATTCAATAGACTAAGAAAAGATTGAATAACTCGAAAAAGCGTGGGGGCTCATTAACTTGGCCCCCGGAATATGTTTGCATTTTTTCGCTATGATCAAATGTTCACAATTGAAACAAACACCAAAGTAGTAGGAATGGGGAATCCGAACGCTGCGCCGCCGCTAATCGCTATATCTAGCCTAGGTTTTTACATGTAAATTCCCACTATAAAGTCTTATTTTTAAGGAATTTCCCCGTTGCTTCCGCTTTGCTCCCCTCCTTGCTCGGACACCCTAATTTCCCGAACATTCTAACCCTGTTTGAATTTTTAAAATTGGACTATCCCTAATATATACCAGAAACTGCAAGCTGTGGAAATTAAAATTTTGAATAATTAAAAGTTGAAAATACAAACATTTTAACTTTAAACAAAAAATTACCAACAACCGAAAAAATTCCAATGCTTGTTTAACGATAATGTAGAAATTGGAAGATCAATTGATTTCGTGCAATGTTATTATTCTTCCTTACGTCACATCTTTCATTACCACGATAGCACCACCGCTACTTAAATGCTTGCAACCCACGATACACACACAACTTAGGTAGGACAACCCACGATGCACGGACAGCGCCTCTCGGTACCTAAATGTTTGCAATCCAACATACACGTTCACTATGTCACGAGCGCCATTTTAATCACTTTTACACTGGGTAATATGTTAATTGGACAGTTAGTGATTAAAGTCTAATTTGTTATAAATACCGGCAAGCTTGAAATGTCAAACAAATTATAGAATGCGTATTCCCATATATTAACTAGAATTGTCAAAGGCACTTTCACAATTAATCGTCAGACATCAGTGACAAAATAATGCAAGCAATCATACATTTCACTGTTATTAAATTAACGATTTACTATGAAAACCACTTATAAGCTAATTTTAACGTTGTCTAATGACACAGCTATAGTTACCAATACGAGGTCAGTTTTGTAAATACTTTGGAAGTGAAACTAGAATTTCCCTACCAGATGACTAATTGTATTTACCAGGATTAAAAATTGCCGCCGGCCTTACTGCTCATTTTGAAAAAATTCCCGTACAACTTTCCAAAACTATTAACCGCATATTTGGTGACGCTAAAAGGAATGAAATTATTGGCTACGCCACTTTAAACCTAAGAATAGAAACAAAATAGTTTAATACGTCTATTATTAACTTTTGCTGATGCTGGCGATACAAATAAGTAAAACAAACATTATCAAGAAATATTGTTTTTAATAAAATATATACATGTTTGATAACATCTATAAACCACTGTGATAATCAGAGTCTGGTGAATTTGGGACAGCCAAATCTCTAAACATTTGCACAATCGATTGCCTCGCAGTCGCATCTTTTAAGTACTGGATGGGGTTACATTTAATAATTTCCAACACTGTCAAGTAATTTAACTTGTTGCAATCATTAAACAGAGAAATACTCGCACGGTTCCCTTCCTCCAATCACGTTTGAACCCTTTCTTCGTCCGTCGTATTTCCACATACATTTTTTATATCACCTATAAATTTTTCGCAAAATTCTAGAAAATTTCTACACCTCAACTCCTTCATTTTATAACAGATTAATTCTCGCAAATTTAATAGCTTGATGCACTCGTACTCAGATAGCACAACAACATTCTGATCGTTCGTAATTTCCATATTATATAAATTTTCTTCTTGGAATTTATTCGTCACACATACACTTCTATTAGATGTTTTGGCAATCAGTTTCAATCTGAATTCACGGTCCAGTTGTAAATCTAAAACATCTCCGCCAGAAAAACAATTAAATCTTACGTTTGCTGTTTGTGCGATTCTAAATTCCAATTGAAAATTGCAGAACTCTCTCCATTTAAAGCAGTTTATTTTTATAGCATAATTTTGGCACATTCTACTATTGCAGATATTTTGTACGACTGGTTGCAGACCACCGTATAAATCAAAACCAACTTTTACGTTATGGTGGTGAAAATTTATTGTAAATTCACTTAACGTATAGGTGGTTTTACCTACCAGTTTGTCGATACCTAATGGCACTCTTATATCTCTTGTAACGTCAACACAAGAAAAATCAATCTTTTACTTGTAATTTTGATAAACTCGACGACACTTTGACAGCTAATGGTCTGGAACATGGCTCCCTCGTTTTTTATGCCGACGGCCGAGCGTGCGCAGCTCCTTATTATGTTGATTGGCGTTATATGCAAGTATCGATTGGAAAAGTGAGGCTTATAATTGTTTTATAGTGGGTGTTCATCTTTATTCTATTTCTAAACAGTATTGCTCTGTATTTTGAGATAAACCCATCGTGTAACCTATCAAATTAGTATAGAATATCCTGGGCATCGAAATCAATTATCACGTCTTTTAAAATTAGCTTCAACAAAGACCCGCATAGTGTTTTAATATTCAAAAACCTAACAGAAAAACACCTTTGCATTTTAATTTAGATTTAACTCGATAATACAATTTTAAAAAATATTTATACAATATTTATAGTTATTACTATTTCTATGCACCCGTCTGCGCGGACAAGTCCGCATTTACTTTAAATAAAAATATTTAAGTCCATACGTTTTACTAATATGGAATCTCAAGAATGTAAGTGAGGCGCGTAGTTAAATGCGATCTTGAACCAGGTAATTAGATTGCTATATCTTTAGGGTAAATGTTTTCACGGTGAGAGAACTAGTAAAATATTATAAAACTTTTCAATACTTTGGTTATTTATTGTAATTCGAAAAGATATGACGAATAGCCTTGACGTATTAATTTTTTCTCCTTTGAAAATTTCGGCGTAAGACAACATTTTCAAACTTGCATGTTTAAACTGCGATTTTGTAGTGTTATTTTGCAACTTTACCTGCAAGACACCTTTTATATTATCCGCTTGCAAACGTTGTAGAAATTAATATTCACTTGTATAATGCAAAAACTGTTAATCATTATTTTTTCTAGAATGAACATCTTAAGTATCTCATGCAGTGCGTGTGAAAACGTTTTTACTGTGAAACTTCGGATTGGAACTGGCCATTAATGTCTTCTTCAATATTTATATACTCATCGAAATTTTCCTATATTGCCCCAGACGCATCTCGGTGCGCACCTATGTACATTTCTGCCCATGCGCACCCCTGAGCATGCGCACACCTGCCCATGCGCATTCCTGATGGAAAGGTTAAGTTGTTCAAATTTAAAGCTTATTGGAATCATGTTATACGAATTTATAAGAACCTATCCAAGATTGTTTGAAAACAGTATTTGTAGACAAGTTGAGTATATGGAAGAGTGCAACAGATTTTCATTCCATACATTTCGAGCGATGTTTGAATTTTAAATTATAGATTTTAGAGAAATTTTTGTCACTCTAATCCTGCATATTACAGTTTATTCTCTTATACCTTTCTAAATTGTTGTATTTCAACTACAGATATTAATAGCTGTAAATAAAATTATGTTATAGTTTTAAATAAAACGATTCTGATTAATAATTTTGTAAAACGTTTATAGCACCCTTTTAATAAATACACATCTTTGTTATAATTCTTTTCATAAGAACTTAGATACTCATTTCAGTTATGTAGATATTTAAAGAATTAAACAATGCCAATTTATACTTTATATTTTACAACATAAACAAGCTAATATATACAAAAATAATTTCTAAATTCACATCATTCATTTCTTATGATAGTAGTTGAGAGGTGGTTAAATTTTTGCTTTAAAACTTGCAATTTAGTGTATATTCCATCTCAATATTTGCCAACAGTTTTATCAACCCCATCTCCTCGATTATTTCCATAAAATCATCCAAATCCTCGGGCATTAGTGACACAGCAGCACAGAGCTGTATTGCTTTCTCGTATGTTTGACACATAAGACATTTTTCTTTTTCTATCGAAAACCGATGCCCGCATTCTGCTTTTTGTACTCGTAGAGCATTGCGAAATCTTCGAATAACATCCCCAAAGTCTTTATACATATTTGTTTAATCGTCTCTTTAAACTGTACAATCGACAAATAATAACTTCTACGCGAATAATTCTTTTATATGAGCTACTCTTGTTGGGTTATACCCCGATTGTATACGATTTGTGTGCACGCACGAAACAACAGGTAGAGAAAGTATCATCTGGACTAATTTATTACATTCCTTAGGAAAATGCTAAGGATTTTAAAAATAATTATAACTCTTGTTAGACCTCTAGTGCCAGGAGAAACGCTATTATTTAAGGTGATGTCTCTGTTTTCCGGATTAATTTCCAATACACTTTTCCACAAACTCCATGTATCGGTTTCGGCATTATACTTTACTCCATTAAGCGACTTGTATATATTTTCGTCTTGATATTTTAACCAATATGTCCGCATAATAAAGATGTACAGGTTCGTCGTCAACTGGTAATTTAATCTTTTTAAAAGTGCGCCTCTGTTTTCAACTTTAATCTCCTTTATAGGTTATAGCATCTTTTTCGCTATTCCTTATTGGCTGGGAAGCGGTGATTTGTAAAGGCTCAAGCAATTGTTTATGAGCTTCTGTGAATTCTTGTTGAGACGTAGTATATCCTTTTTTGTGTTCCACAAACTTCTTTCGTACGACATCCTGCAGAAGATGAAGCTTACGTTTATTTGCAATAAAATCTTTAACGTCCGTCATCATGAATCTTTGGATTGAGGCTAACCATTAAACGCCTTCTTCTATATTTATGTACTCATCGAAGTTTTTCCTATATCGCCCCTTATCCAAATCAAAATCTTTTACAATAGTAATAGAACTATATTTCGAGTCACCCCGGAATGTGCCAAAATTATGCTATAAAAATGAACTACTTTAAATGGAGAGAGTTCTGCAATTTTTAATTGAAATTTAGAATCAAACACTTTACCCAAGAAGCAGCAAACGTAAGATTGATGTGCTACATGAGTAGCAGTGCATCAAGCTATTAAATTTGCGAGAATTAATCTGTTATAAAATGGATGAGTTGAAGTGTAGAAACTTTCCAGAATTTTACGAAAAATTTATAGGTGATATAAAAAATGTATGTGGAAATACGATGGACGAAGAAAGGGTTCAAACGTTATTAGAGGAAGGGATCCGTGCGAGTATTTCTCTGTTTAATGATTGCAACAATTTAAATTACTTAGAAGATGCTACTGCGAGGCAATCGCTTGCGCAAATGTTTAGAGATTTGGTTATCCCAGATTCACCAGACTCTGGTTATCACAGCGGTTTATAGATGTTATCAATACATGTATATATTTTAATAAAAACATAATAGTTCTTGATAAAGTTTGTTTTACTTATTTGTATCGCCAACATCAGCAAAAATTAATAATAGACGTATTAAACTATTTTGTTTTTATTCTTAGGTTTAAAGTAGTGTAGCCGATAATTGCATTCCTTTTAGCGTCACCAAATATGCGGTTAATAGTTTTGGAAAGTTTTACGGGAATATTTTCAAAATGAGCAGTAAGGCCGTTGGGCAATTTTTAATCCTGGTAAATACAATTAATCATCTCGTAGGAATATTCGAGTTTCACTTCCAAAGTATTTACAAAACTGACCTGGTATTAGTAACTATAGCTGTGTCATTAGACAACGGTAAAATTAGCTTATAAGTGGTTTTCATAGTAAGTCGTTATTTTAATAACAGTGAAATGTATGATTCTTTGCATTGTTTTGCTACTGATGTCTGACTATTAATTGTGAAAGTACCTTTCACAATTTTAGTTAATATATGGGAATACGCATTCTATAATTTGTTTTACATTTCGAGCTTGCCGGTATTTAAAACAAATTAGACTTTAAACACGAATTAGACTGTCCAATTAACATATTACCCAGCGTAAAAGTGATTAGGATGGCGCTTGTGACACAGTGTGCGTGTATGTTGGGTTGCAAACATTTAGGTACTGAGAGGCACTGTCCGTGCATCGTGGGTTGTCCTACTTAAGTTATATATGTATTTTGGGTTGCAAGCAATTAGGTAGCGGTGGCGCTATCGTGGTATTGACAGATGTGACGTAAGGAAAAATGATAGCATCGAACAAAATCAATTGATCTTCTCAGTTGTACATTATCGTTAAGCAAGCATTGTAATTTTTTCGGTTGTTGGTAATTTCTTGTTTAAAGTTAAAATGTGTGTATTTTCAACTTTTAATTATTCAAATTTTTAATTTCCAAAGCATGCAAGTTTCTGGTATATATTAGGGATAGTCCGATTTTAAAAATTCAAACGGGGTTAGATTGCTCGGGAAATTAGGGTTCGAGTCTAATTAATCAAAGAAGGCTGGTGTGACCTAATCAAAAAAGGCTAATGTGGGGATGTCAGTGCAAGGAGGGGACTAAGGAGGGAGCAACGAGGATATTCTTTAAAAATACGACTTTATAGTGAGAATTTACATGTAAAAACCTAGGTTAGATATAGCGATTAGCGGCGGCGCAGCGTTCGGATTCCCCATTCCTACTACTCACCGAAGCAATAGAGCAGAAAACGAGAACAATTCAATGGACTATGAAAAATTTGAAAAACAAGAAACGGAGGCTAGGTGTTAACTTGGTCCCCTCGGAAATGCTTTCATTTTTCCCCTATAATCAAATGAATATAATTGAAACAAACACCGGCACAATTGACAACAAAACGAGCACAATTCATTGAACTAAGATAGAATTAAAAACCGGACTGGCGGTCAATTCGGCTTAACTAATCTAATGCAGCTATGTATACCACACAGCATGTGACAGACAAACACATGATCATGTCATACCGAGTGGCGATAAATTCAAATTAAAATAAGAAAAGGCGCCGATTCATTAAATGCGCCCTTTGGTTGCATCTGGCCCTCTTTCTTCTACTTGGAATTAATGTTTGTAAATTCGTTGCGAGTTGTGAAAAACTTTTTATATATCATTTTCCAAGCTGCTCAAGTTTTAAATTGAGAAGTTGTATTCTACTCCGGGATAGCGAAAGGAGGTTTTATGTCCTGTATTTTAAGGAAAGGTGTATGGAGATGCAGAATGTAAAGTTTCCAGTACGATATGTTTATACTGTATATTTTAAAATGGCACTTTCTATTTTAGGAAACCGTTGCCGCTACTTTAATTAAATCAATATTACTTCCTCTTTTATGAACCAATATTTTGGATAAGAAATTAATTTAGGCGCGTTTCCTCATAATATTTCTTTGCTCTCAATATTTGATGTTTATTTTAACTATTGAAAACGCCCATCAATAGTCCGAGATTAAGGTATCGTTTTGATAAACAGTTTATTGAAACAATATATGCCTAAAAACGTCATCAAATCAGGCTATACGGTTTGAGTGTTTCCAGATAAAATTGAGTACTCTCATGAGTTTGAATCGTAAAATGAAATCAAATACTGTAAGACGAAATCTGTGTGAAAGTAGTAGTAAAGCTTGGGAATAAGTTTGTAAAGAAACTACATTTGAAGTGCAGAACTAATGGAAAAGCTAAAATTAAAATAGTTAACTCAAGCAAAAAATATTTCAATATATTTAAAACCCGATGAGGAGGTGAAAGCAGGTGGGTTTTGTAGTTAGCCGTTAAGTTGAAAGACGAAAGGTCTGTACATCTTTTTTCAAATTTTCATAATCCTAAGAACACGGAAGTAACTAAAAAAAGAGAAACGTGTCACACAAGTTAAAGCACCCTTCTTGACTGAACCTTCTGGTAACTAGAAAAATATGAACTTTGTATCAAAATTTGAACAAAATTTGTCTATTTATTAAATAGGCAGAAAGATCCACAAATAGTTTAGACGATTTTTTTCTATTTTTTACTCGTCCTTAAATTTTATGTCATGAAAAAATTGAATAACAAAAAAGAGGATGCTAGGTGTTAAATTGGCCTCCTTCGGAAATGCTTTCATTTTTTTGCTATAATCAAATGAATGCAATTGAAACAAACACCGGCACAATTGACCACGAAACCAGCACAATTCAATGAACTAAGATAAAATTGAAAAACCGGAACTGGGGGGGGGGGGTGTCAATTCGGCTAATCTAATCTAATGCAACTATGTATACCAAACTTTATGAAAGCATGTGACAGACAAACATGATCATGTCATACCGAATGGCGACAAATTCAAATTAAAATAAGAAAATGCGGCAATTCGCTGAACGTGTCCTTTGGTTGTATCTGCCCCGCTAATTAAAGTTTGTAAATTTGTTGCGAGTTGTTTTTATATATCATTTTCCAAGCTGCTCAAGTTTTAAATTGAGATGTTGTATACTACTCCGGGATAGCGAAAGGGAGGTTTTATGTCCTGTATTTTAAGGAAAGGTGTATGAAGACGCAGAAAGTAAAGATTCTAGTAAGATATGCTTATACTGTATATTTTAAAATGGCACTTTCTATTTTAGGAAAACGTTGCTGCTACTTCAATTAAATCAATATTACTTCCGGTATTCTCTATCTTTTATGAACCAATATTTTGGATAAGAAATTCATTTAGGCGCGTTTCCTCATAATATTTCTTTGCTCTAATATTTGATGTTTATTTTAAGTCTCCTTAACTGTTGAAAACGCCCTTCAATAGTCCGAGATTAAGGTATCGTTTTGATAAACAGTTTTAATATGTTGTCTTCAAACGAATCATGATGCCACTCCTTTGTGTGCACCACACAACGTTTGTTTTTGATAAGACATTTATGTGAAAATAAGCTCGCCTCGTATTTCCTGTCAATATTGTTATGCCACGCAAAGGTTTTGTCATGGTTTTATTTTCACAACCCAGTCGCATTTTTATAGAGGAGACATCACTTTGTACGCATTTTACTGTAAGATCTAAAAATGGAGTTCGTTTCAGGTAGCAAAACACATCAGGATAAGCTGAAAGTTTTTATTTGAGATAATTTTTCCTAAGTAAAGTTCTAATCTTGTGAGTACTCCCACGCGTCATATATATGTATAATTTTCTTCGGTATATAAGGTATCTTCAATTGAAGATGTTTCTAAAAAAGTATTTGTGATTTCCATTTCTTTTGACATACGTTTTATTTGATATTAAGAAAGGAATTTGCCCATAACTTTATTGAATGCAATAACAATACATCTGGTATTTAATAGTACCTAGTAAAGATAATTTTAAATTTTGTGTGATTACTCGATTAGCGTTAGAGTACTAAATAGCCGCATAGAAATAAATTCCTTTCTCATAATTATAAAAATCTCTTAATATGAAATAATATTTTATAACTAATCCGATAATAATAAGAGTGTGAGACAGCCTTCCCCTCTCATAATGACAGTCGAAAAAAGCATTTCACTATAAGTGAATATTGGGACGTAGTTTGTTGGCATTTCAGCCATTTTATTATTATTTTTTCGAATTTTTCTATCGTCTTTCATTATTTCTTCCATAGAAACCTATTCCAACACCACTGTAGTTAGCCGAAGCACTCTTAAATTGTTACGGGGACCCCAATTTTCAGGGCAAATCTAAATTTATACATAACGCTCATTTTACCCGCAACAGAATTTTTGGCTCCCAATCACGGGGAACCTTTTTAAATCATAAGACTTGTGATTTTGTTAATTTTTTTCTGTGGTGAAGATTTTTGGCGCCCAACTTCGACCTTGTTTTTCAGTAGAGCAGTTTTAACCTGAAGTCGTTTTTTTTATCGTTAGGGCAGTTGCTTCTTGCTCAGGTAGTTTTTCACTATATTACAGTAACTTTTCCACCTTTAGGGCATTTTCTTATTGTTTCGTTGCGTTTTGGTTTTTAAATTGTTGAACATTCTTTTGTGTCAACGTATAAGCCGTATTTTTTGTTGTTTCCATTGTGTAACGATAAAAACTTTTTTCAATAAGAGTTTTTGTATTGAATTTTTTTAAATTGTTTGTCATTTTTCTAGAATCAGTTGTTAAAAGTAACTTTTTTGAAAGATTTTTTGAAAAATTATTTTGAGAGATTTTAAGACAAAAATCGACCGATCGCGACTAGCGAAGCACGAGGACTTTTTAAATTTCAGTATTGAAATGGAATTTACACGTAATGTAGACTTCTTGATTGAAAATCGAATTGACATAAGGATTACGAGATAAGAAGTGAAAGAAATTTAATAATTTGACAACTACCGGATTGAGGAAAATTTTTGGAGAAAAACACGATTATGACATGACGCACGACGACATGGAGTCTTGGTCTCAGACGCGACAGGCTTCTTCAAGACTGGACGGGTAGTTTTTCAAAAGTGCATGAATTATTGATGATACAGGTCAATTCTGAGAGATTTGACACGGAAAAATTTATAACCAAACGGGACTTATAATGCAAATGAAGACAAGAATTTAAATTAAAAATATTTTAAATCGACAGGTTAAACAAAAGGTTGCGTATTTTTATTATGTTTTTAGTTGAATGTAGGATAACCTTAGCTAGCTTTTTTGTTACAATAGGGATTTACATTTTCACCTTGACACACTGAAGAATGCAAGGACATTTATGTTAATTTAGGGGATAACCGGAGGGGGTTTTTCTTTAATGACAAAATGGATAAAGACTGGTAGCTGAGGTCGATTTGCGGAGCGACTTTCTGACTAAACATCCAATCGTAAATTATGACCAGATGGTTGGGGTAAGTACGTCACGGGTGGGCGGTGGGGTAGCTTGCTACATTTCTCGGATGGTATTATTATAGCGATTCAACACCAGGTTATGAAAAACCTGACCCCTATGAGTGGTCTATTCCACTCCTAGTGTTGCTTCTTTTAGGGTTTAAGGTATATCTTTTACCTTTACGTTTTTTATTTTTTTTGGATTGTATGAATTAACCGACAGCTGACGTAATGTTTGAACTGAATCGATATGTGGGTTGTTAGGTTAAAAGATTTTAGGAAAAAATCTCGTTTGTAAGTAGGGTGTAACACTTTGTGTTATGCCAGCTATAAATCAGGTGGTAAAGAAGAAAATTAATCTTAAGCGGACAAAATTAATATTGATGTACCTTGAAAAGTAGATTTCATGAATAACTAATATTAATTAAGCATTATAATTCAAATTTTGTTTTTATAAAAGTTAATTATCTAACAAACTTTAAGTTTAAAAGGTATAACATTATTTCTTTTAAATACATTACAAACGAAAAAATTTGGGACTGTGACTTAATTTAAAACCGTACATGAAAACATCTCGATATGACAAGACACTGCGTAAGAATTTCCCATAAACAAGATAATTTACAAATGATATATATCGTCTATCCCGAACAACAAGGACATGGAAATAATACCATACTACAGCACTAATACTAATTACCTACAAAGTAATGTAACAGTAACGTTGTATATAAGCATAGATCAAAATCTATACATTGTACTACCGGATGCTGATTGCAATTAACAGGATCTTTATAATAAGAAAATGGCAGGAGTTAGACACCCGACGGAAAAAATTAATTAATTATTCGCGAGCAGGGACGTAGAAACGTCAAAATGTAGTAATACGGATTAATAGTGAAGGAAGGGAAATTGAAAGTGAACGAAACACAGCGTTAAGAAAAAATATAGACGTTTCCACAGGAGAAAATGCTGCCTCACTTATTTTTTTGAACTTGCGCTTGCATGGGCAGGGTACTTTCAGTTTGTGTTGTGGAATTAACGTCTTTACGACCGGTTAAAGGGGCTAGGACTTGGAGAGTTTACCCCTCCAATTACTTGAAATTTTGAATTGTGTTGAGTTGAGGGAGCTGAGTTAGTTGGAAGACGAGAAATTGAAATGCTGGATGTATCTGAATAACCTGAAAGTTTTAAAGAGTGGAATTTAAACGGTGAGAAATAATATTACGAGTTTTTTTGTTTAAATTTTTTAATGTATGTATGAATTTTAAATGTAAACGGGTTTGTATTTATGTAGTAGAAAATTAATCAAACATGAAAGTAATTATTTTGTTGGACGATGAATTAGCGACGGAGCTAGTGTTGGTTAAATTTAAACATAATGTTATCGTGCAAGGAAGTTTGGAGCATTTTAAAATATTAAGATATATATATATATATATATATATATATATATATATATACTCATATTTAGACCAGGGTAGAAAATTAAATAATCACATCAAATAATTTTAATCACCGTGTATAAGGAATTTCATTAAATAATACGCGTTATTAAAACCATGAAGCATAAATAAACTCGGTTGTTTCAGTAAAAATAAGAAATTTAAATTATTTATAAGACGAAGCAGTAGTGAAAAGCTCTGCGTGTAATGTAATTATTCTAAACAAAGAGAAATTACGTGCAAAGTTTATATTAATTAACTCTATTTAAGTAACCGGTAGTAAAACAAAGTGTACCTATAATAATTAATATTTAAGTTGTATTCGCTAAAAATGAAAAGGATAGAAATCAATTTTAATTGGAGTTAATTAAACCGTTAATAACATATAATACCTATAGAAACTTGTAAAACCCAAGATTAAAATACCACGGATTAAAGCTCTGAGAATTAAT
Source organism: Platerodrilus igneus (assembly GCA_036346225.1). Classification (NCBI taxonomy): domain Eukaryota; kingdom Metazoa; phylum Arthropoda; class Insecta; order Coleoptera; family Lycidae; genus Platerodrilus; species Platerodrilus igneus. The sequence goes on from JARFIW010000791.1 coordinate 15,773,938, forward strand.
ATTATGTTGAACACCTGCGTAGTTTAAATAACACATTCGGCGTAAATTTTGCAGATAATTAATGTTTCAAAGAATCTTGGGAAAACGTCGCATAATAGTTACGAGAATTGCTAAAGCTGGGTATTTCACACTCCATGTGGACTAAAATAATCGATAATAAAGTATATCAAGTTGCACCAATAAGAACACGGTAGAGAAGGAAAGAGAAAATGCGTCAAGCAAAGACACATATTGTAGAAGGCGGATTTAAGCAACGTCACGGGGGTCACAATTGGTTAAAATAGGATGCAAATATCAGAGGTAGAACAACAATTTCTGTACAAAATCAATTAGTTTTTCTCGGACATGCTTGCGTGCCGTGTGGAAATTTTCTGAGATTTGAATGGGGCGAGTGAAAATTCGTAAAATCGACGCGTGAGCGGCAGACTGGGAACATGGCATGAGAAATTCTTTAGAATTACCCGTTTTGGGGAACCGATCGACAGACAGGCTTTTTGCTATATATACCGAGATGAATATAAACAAGCTCTCTTAGACTTTTGACGATTCGATGCGTTAAAAGCTTGTACATACGCGACTTGATTGAAGATGTTAAACCGTGCAGTTTAGTTTGATTAAATAATTTAAAGTTTGCTAGTATATTTTAGTGATTCAAAATAGCTTGTTATTTACGTGCTAACATGAATGTACTTCAGTGCACTTAGATACAAGGTAATAAAATTTAGTTTCACTGTACCAATTAGCAAAATTTACAACGACGAATGTATACACAAAAGTAGGCAGTTTTGGCGTATAGGGGTGACAGAAGCACGAATTTCTTTGCTATTTTTCGGGGGTGTTAATAATTAAATGGTTCAAATACGTGTCTGGATCCATGAATCAAGGGTCAGATAAACACAGATGAGTTCCGGAAAGGCCCAGAAACGACTTTGAATGGATGGTGATGGAGCAAATTTTAAAAGCGTAGAGAATCAGAAGCCGTAAATATAATCCTGTTGAATGGTGTGATTAACTAAAGAAACGATACTTTGAAGCTACGAGGACAGTAACCTTCAGGTAAATTATACTATTTTGTTTGACATTTTGTGTGTATTGAATGACTTTATAATTGATTTACCTTAAATGGACATTAGTGAAATTGTTCTAACCATAAAAGTTTAATTTTAAGATGAAATTTGCTTGTTTAAGTAAAAGGGGTATTTTGTTTTGATGTTCGGGAATATGATGAAACTTTGGGTATGTCTTTGAGCTCAATTAGACAAACCTGGTTAATTAACGTAAAGGGTGGTAGATGCTCCTTTATACTCAGACTCCGGTCTGCTTATATTGTTATATTAATTAGTAGGCATCCAACAAGGACTTTAATTGTGGATGCACAGTAAAATGATAATAAAATTAATCTTGAAATTCTTTTAAAACTGAAATTTATGCTGAGTTTTAAATTTGAAATTTTAATGTATTCTGAATATTGATGTAAATAGAGTTAACGTTGATGTTTTTGGTAGGAATGTGTTTGTTTTTTTATGAATGAGGAGGTTTATAACATTAGGTGAGCAGCCGAGGCGAAAAGCGTAGTTCACGGATTTTAAAGGTATCACAGCATTTCTTGACGCCCAAACTGTGGGGCTCGAATGTTTTTTTGAAAGGGCCAGTACCTGCAGATATGAGAAGATTCACAGCAATATATATATATATTGATATGATAACGCCGTACTCGGTGTAATGAACGTTTTACTTAACGCCACCGCTCTGTGTTCTCACTTCAAATTTTACTGATTTTATTATTATGCCAACGGCTAGGCCTTTTTAATCTACACAGAGTGCACAACGTTACGATGATCAGTTTTCTCTTTTCACCTCTTTATGATTTCCTATTTGAATTGATAAAATGAAGTCAATTAATTTCATATAATGAAAGAAAATATTATTTACAATTTTTGAAATAGCAGTACACCCTGCAATCAATTAATATCATATGTATCATTTATCCCAAAATTTATATACTTTTAATTCAATCTAAAGTCACCAAAAACTACCTCTTTACAAAAAAAATCTGGAACGTTCTAGACTTCTTTATGATTTATTACGTAAGTTTAACGTATGCAATGTTTCTTGTTGACTTCCATACAAGTTTTGGATAAATTGAATAAATTCAGTATTAAAATTTAAATTGAAAAATATCTTAAAATTAAGTAGATCTGACCTGTGATGTGTTGTTTCGTGTTGTGGATCAACATCCCCTTGTTGTCTTCAATCGTCTACCAATGCTCTGCTTAGTTGAACCAATGTTTGAGTACAGTTACCCCTTGTTTTCCAAAAATTACCTCATGCTTCTTTATTTTATATTTGTCTGCATGTGCTTTGAATCTCTTCCCTTAAATGCTTTCGACGCAGCTTAGAATTGTACCAGAATTGTACCAAAATTCGATTAGAAGTGTTCCGTTAGAATCCAATTAGAATTAGAATTTTCCCTTTAGAATCCACTTAGAATTAGAACTTCTATATACCATAAGTATTATTGTCGACGCAGATTTGAATTGTTCAGAAACATACCAGAAGTATTATTCTCGACGCCGATTTGAAGCCCTATCATTATAAATATTTAATTTAAATTAATTACCCAAATTCTACTCACATTTTCTATAAAACACGACAAAACTCTTCATATATGCTTAACGTAGTTGTTGCACTATTTTCACTGTAACATAAATTTGATCTATTTTACTTCATTTATTTTACGCGTAGATTTCTGGTTAACAGTGTCGTAGCTTTGACGTGCATCAATGTGGACTGCTTTGTGTTATCACCGAATGGGTGTTAAATAGCCTTTTACCACTACCTCTGGGTTGGGTTTTCAAGCAGTTCTTCAGATTATTTCTACCAACCAGGTTTTGTATTTAATATTCCCTATATTTTTGTTTCTGATGTAATTAATTCGGATTTCCGTGTAATGGTGTTTATTTGCCATCTTTGATACTTCATTATTTATTATCTTTGCCAGACGTTCAACTGTAAGTCTGTTGTTTTGTGTTTTGTGTTGTTTTGGATAATTGTTCAAAATAAATGATGTAACTTTAATGCTGTATTCGTTTGTGTATTTATGCATCTTTGAAACTGCGTTTTCTTATCAAAGCGTTTATTGCATGAAGCTTTGTTAGGTTTTTATCTACTCTACTGCGTATTTATTTTATAAATTGTAGACCACTTCTCAATTACATGTACGATTATTTTTCTGCTGAATACGCGTTCTATTGTTGAAAGATATTCTTACTGGCATTACTTAAAATTAATAATGGTCTATATACAGGGTGTTAAATGCTTGCTATTTACGTAATGTACGAATTTCTTGTTTTTCTGCTAAATATATGCAGTTTTTTGATTCCTATTGCTATTTATTGTTGCTACACGATCCTTACTACTCAATACACCCCTAAACAACCCCTTATCACAGCATTATTTATATATATAGAATATATATGAAATTTTAAATATATATCTTATTGGCGAAATTTAGTTGTTAGTTAAAACATTGGTGTTTTCAATGGACAATGAAATGATAAAAAGAGAAGTGGTATTTAGCTGCGTCCATGTTTGTTAATAAAGGCATATCCAGAAATTGGGAGCTAGAATTTCATGTAATTTAATATGGTAAACGGGAAAATTGGAGTGATAGTTCAAGGATTAAGTTCAAAGGCAGAAGTTTATTGAAACAATATATGCCTAAAAACGTCATCAAATCAGGCTATACGGTTTGAGTGTTTCCAGATAAAATTGAGTACTCTCATGAGTTTGAATCGTAAAATGAAATCAAATACTGTAAGACGAAATCTGTGTGAAAGTAGTAGTAAAGCTTGGGAATAAGTTTGTAAAGAAACTACATTTGAAGTGCAGAACTAATGGAAAAGCTAAAATTAAAATAGTTAACCCAAGCAAAAAATATTTCAATATATTTAAAACCCGATGAGGAGGTGAAAGCAGGTGGGTTTTGTAGTTAGCCGTTAAGTTGAAAGACGAAAGGTCTGTACATCTTTTTTCAAATTTTCATAATCCTAAGAATATGGAAGTAACTAAAAAAAGAGAAACGTGTCACACAAGTTAAAGCACCCTTCTTGACTGAACCTTCTGGCCACTAGAAAAATATGAACTTTGTATCAAAATTTGAACAAAATTTGTCTATTTATTAAATAGGCAGAAAGATCTACAAATAGTTTAGACGATTTTTTTCTATTTTTTACTCGTCCTTAAATTTTATGTCATGAAAAAATTGAATAACAAAAAAGAGGATGCTAGGTGTTAAATTGGCCTCCTTCGGAAATGCTTTCATTTTTTTGCTATAATCAAATGAATGCAATTGAAACAAACACCGGCACAATTGACCACGAAACGAGCACAATTCAATGAACTAAGATAAAATTGAAAAACCGGAACTGGGGGGTTGTCAATTCGGCTAATCTAATCTAATGCAACTATGTATACCAAACTTTATGAAAGCATGTGACAGACAAACATGATCATGTCATACCGAATGGCGACAAATTCAAATTAAAATAAGAAAATGCGGCAATTCGCTGAACGTGTCCTTTGGTTGTATCTGCCCCGCTAATTAAAGTTTGTAAATTTGTTGCGAGTTGTGAAAAACTTTTTATATATCATTTTCCAAGCTGCTCAAGTTTTAAATTGAGATGTTGTATACTACTCCGGGATAGCGAAAGGGAGGTTTTATGTCCTGTATTTTAAGGAAAGGCGTATGAAGACGCAGAAAGTAAAGATTCTAGTAAGATATGCTTATACTGTATATTTTAAAATGGCACTTTCTATTTTAGGAAAACGTTGCTGCTACTTCAATTAAATCAATATTACTTCCGGTATTCTCTATCTTTTATGAACCAATATTTTGGATAAGAAATTCATTTAGGCGCGTTTCCTCATAATATTTCTTTGCTCTAATATTTGATGTTTATTTTAAGTCTCCTTAACTGTTGAAAACGCCCTTCAATAGTCCGAGATTAAGGTATCGTTTTGATAAACAGTTTTAATATGTTGTCTTAAAACGAATCATGATGCCACTCCTTTGTGTGCACCACACAATGTTTGTTTTTGATAAGACATTTATGTGAAAATAAGCTCGCCTCGTATTTCCTGTCAATATTGTTATGCCACGCAAAGGTTTCTCATGGTTGTATTTTCACAACCCAGTCGCATTTTTATATAGGTGACATCACTTTGTACGCATTTTACTGTAAGATCTAAAAATGGAGTTCGTTTCAGGTAGAAAAACACATCAGGATAAGCTGAAAGTTTTTATTTGTGATAACTTTTAGTACGCAAGATTCTAATCTTGTGAGACTCCCGCCCGCCATATATATAATTTTCTTCGATATAAGGAACCTTCAATTGAAGATGTTTCTAAAAAAGTATTTGAGATTTGATTTCCATTTCTTTTGACAGACATTTTATTTGATATTAAGAAAGGAATTTGTTCATAAACTTTATTGAATGCAATAACAATGTATCTGGTATTTAATAGTACCTAATAAAGATAGTTTTAAATTTTGTGTGATTACTCGATTAGCGTTAGAGTGCTTAATAGCCGCATAGAAATAAATTCCTTTCTCATAATTATAAAAATCTCTTAATATGAAATAATATTTCATAACTAATCAGATAATAATAGAGTGTGCGCCCCCCCCCCCCCGACCCCCAAAGACAGTCGGAAAAAGCCTTTCACTGTAAGTGGATATCGGGACGTAGTTTGTTGGTATTTTAACCATTTTATTATAATTTTTTTGAATATTTCTATTGTCTTTTATTATTTCTTCCATAGAAGCCCATTCCCACATCACTGTAGTTAGCCGATGCACCCTTAAATTGTTACGAGGACCCCAATGCTGCAGGGCAAATCTAAATTTATACATAACGCTCATTTTACCCGCAACAGAATATTTGGCTCCCAATGACGGGGCACTTTTTAAATCATGAGACGTGTGATTTTGTTAATTTTTTTCTGTGGTTAAGATTTTTGGCGCCCAACTTCGACCGTGTTTTTCAGTAGAGCAGTTTTAACCTGAGGCCGTTTATTTATCGTTAGGGCAATTGTTTCTTACTCAGGTAGTTTTTCACTATATTACAGTAACTTTTCCACCTTTAGGGCCTTTTCTTATTGTTTGGTTGCGTTTTGGTTTTTAAATTTTTGAACATTCTTTTGTGTCAACGTATAAACCGTATTTTTTGTTGTTTTCATTGTTTAACGATAAAAACTTTTTTTATTAAGGGTTTTTGTTTTGAATTTATTAAATTTGTTTGTCATTTTTCTAAATTCAGTTGTTAAAAGTATTTTTTTTGAAAGATTTTTTGAAAAATTATTTTGACAGATTTTAAAACAAAAAATGGCCGATCGTGACTAGCGGAGTACGAAGACTTTTTAAATTTGAGTATTGAAATGGAATTTACGTGTAATGTAGACTTGTTGACTGAAAATCGAATTGAGATAAGGATTACGAGATAAGAGGTGAAAGAAATTTAATAACTTGGCAACTACAGGATTGAGCAAAATTTTGGAGAAAAAACACTATTATGACGCACGACGGAGTCTTGGTCTCAGACGCGACAGACTTCTTCAGGACTCGACGGGTAGTTTTTAGTGTATGAATTATTGTTGATACAGGTCAATTCTGAGGGATTTGACACAGAAAAATGTATAACTAAACGGGACTTAAATTAAAAATATTTTAAATCGACAGGTTAAACGAAAGGTTGCGTATTTTCATTATATCTTTAGTTGAATGTAGGATAACCTTAGCTAGCTTTTTCGTTACAATAGGAATTTACATTTTCACCTTGACACACTGAAAAACGCTAGGACATTTATGTTAATTTAGGGGTTAACCAGAAGGGGTGTTACTGGTAGCTTAGGTCGATTTGCGGAGCGACTTTCTTACTGAACATCCAATCGTAAATTATGTCCAGATGGTTGTGGTAAATACATCACCGGGGGGGTTGTTGGTATTATTTTAGCGATTCAACACCAAGTTATGAAAAGCTTGACCCCTATTAGTGGTCTATTCCGTTATGGAATAGAGAAGACCGCTTCACAACTTTTCGTCTTCAGCAGCACTCACAGTGTTGCTTCTTTTAGGGCCTAAGGTATATCTTTCACCTTTAGGTTTTAAATTTTCTTTGACTGTATGAATTAACCGACAGTATTTGAATTGAAACGATATGTGGGTTGTTAGGTTAGAAGATTTTAGGAAAAAATCTCGTTTGTTACAGGGGTGTAACGCTTTGTGTTATGCCAATTAATCTTAAGCGGACAAAATTAATATTTATGTACCCTGAATAGTAGATTTCATGAATAACTAATATTAATTAAGCATTATAATTCAAATTTTGTATCTATAAAGGTCATTTAGCTAACAAACTTTAAGTTTAAAAGGTATAACATTATTTCTTTTAAATACATTAGAAACGAAAAAATTTGGGACAATGACTTAATTTAAAACCGCACATGAAAACATCTCGATATGACAAGACACTGCGTATGAATTTCCCGTAAACAAGATAATTTACAAACGACATATATCGTCCACCCCCAACAACATTGACATGAAAATAATACCATACTACAACACTAATACTAATTACCTACAAAATAATGTAACAGTAACGTTGTATATAAGCATAGATTAAAATCTATACATTGTACTACCGGATGCTGATTGCAATTAACAGGATCTTTATAATAAGAAAAATGGCAGGAGTTAGACACCCGACGGAAAAAATTAATTAATTATTCGCGAACAGGCAAGCAGAAACGTCAAAATGTAGTAATAGAAATGAGTTAGTGAAGGAAGTTGAAAGTGAACGAAACAGCGTTAAGAAAAAATATAGACGTTTGCACAGGAAAATGCAGTCTCACTTATTTTTTTTTTACTTGCACTTGCATGTACAGGATACTTTTAGTTCACGTGCTGTGAAATTAATGTCGCTACGACCGGTTAAAGGGGTTAGGACTTGGGAGTTCACCCCTCCAATGATTTGAAAGTTTTTATTGTGTTGCGTTAAGTGAACTGAGTTAGCTGGAAGACGGGAAACTGAAATGCTGAATGTTTCAGAATAACTTGAAAGTTTTAAAGAGTGGAATTTAAACAGTGAGTAATATTATTATGAGTTTTTCTGTTTATACTTTTTAATAATATATGTGTGAATTTTAAATGTAAACGGATTTGTATTCATATAGTGGAAAATTAATCAAACATGAAAGTAATTATTTTGTTGGACGATGAATTAGCGACGGAGCTAGTGTTGATTAAATTTAAACATAATGTTATCGTGCAAGGAAGTTTGGAACATTTTAAAATATTAAGAAATATATATATATATATATGTATATTTATATATAGTTATTTTAAATAAATATCTTGTTGGTGAAATTTAGTGTTAGTTAAAGCATAAAACATTAGTATTTTGAATGGACAATGAAATGATAAAAGGAGAAGTGGTATTTAACTGCGTTATTTTGTTATTAAAGGCATTTCCAGAAATTGGGAGCTAGAATTTCATGTAATTTAATATGGGAAACGGAAAAAGTAGAGTGATAGTACTAAGATTAAGTTCAAAGGCAGAAGTTTATTGAAACAATATATACATAAAAGCGCCATCAAAAGAAGCTATACGGTTTGAGTGTTCCCAGATAAAATTTGGTACTCTCATGTATTTTAGTAGTAGAAATATCGGAAAATTAATTTTATTTAAATAAATTTTGATTAAAATTATTCTGCTCTTCTCGGAGTATTATTTGGTTAACTTGTCCTTTAGAGAATTAAATCACAAATTTCATGAATCTAATTAACCTCTTACAAACCCACAGGAAAACGTTTTCGAATCTAAATAGTCGTTTAACTAAGAGAGAGAAAAGTATCGTAACTATACATAAATCTGTACTCACTACACATCAAATTAAGTTGTTTACAAAATTGAGAAATACGCTTTGTTGCAGAAGAAGTTCCAGATAATTCATGCGAATTAACACAGATGATGCTGTTCTACGAAGAATGTCTTTTATGTTTTACATACTGTGACATAGAGGGCGCGGCGCCATTACTCAAATATTAGTGCTAAAAATTAACCTTCATCTTTAATTAATCTAAACCCAAAGTTTCAGTACGATACGTGTAGTGTTGTAACTACAACGAACTGTCGCAGTTAACAAGTTAATCTAAAAATGAATAAAAATGCTTGATCAAAAGTTCCAGAAGAAGCAGCCGATGCCTTCAAAAATGTAATTTTGACTGTACCAACAAGCGAGTGGAATAACAACTGCTTCCAGAGTTGATTCGAGTGCATGCAAAAGTGCATTAATCTTTGCTGAGAATACTTCGAAAAACAATAAGGTCTTTAAATGCTATCTACTGTTTTATTCCATCTCTATTTGCAAAACTTAGGCAACCCTCGTACTTGGGTCTGTAATATTAAACACTTCGAAACATCCTTTGTTCCATGTCTACATTTTATTTTTCCGTTTGAGTATGGAACCTGTTAATGAATTAACTTTAGTTATTTTTGTTAGGACTTGAAATCCAGTGTTCCTAACTCTACCTTGATTCATTTAGAATTTCTTTATAAAGCTTCACTACAGCGGTTAAGACATGTGTTTGCGTTTAGTTCGGATGAAGCCCTCTATTAGTTTTATTTTGTAGACAGCACGTAGTCATGACCTCCCCACCACTTAAAACTTATGTAATTCTTTCACACAATGTTTGCTTGCTTACACAAGAAATACACCAGTCGGCTACTAAACAGTAAAAATGCCCAGTACACAAAATCCCACAAGATAATCGGCACAAGAAAAGTTAATCAGCGGAATTTCTATGAAATACGGCACCGATCTTGAAGTTATAAATTAATAATCTTGTAAAAAATAGCTCTTGTGAAGCAGTAAAATATTGTAATGAATTCTCTAAAGTTCTTTATTTACAATAAATACAACTCTAATAATTATTTTTCGCATTCACAAATATTTACAGTCTTGTTTATATTAACACTTGCTTAATCACTATTTATAGACACTAATTTAGTCTTCTAAGTACACCGAATTAAACACTATTATAGCACTAATCTTACTGATAATTTATTTATCTAATACATTTATATCACATAAGCGAATTTTTTTACATTAATTTATGTACGTTGAACGTTTATTAGGACCAAGATCAAACTAAACTAAACTGTCACAACGAGGTTCACGCTTAATATACGGTAATTCTTTATACGAGAAAAACTTTTTCAGAACAACCCTTTTGTAAATACTCCTTGTATGTTTGTTGTGTTTTTTTTTGTATTTTTCTTAATCTTCTTTGAGAATTTTGACAACAATCTTAGGTCATGGATCGAAACGTAAATAAGGACGTTTTTAACAACTATAGCGAAGATTAGGAAAAACCCTTTTGTATTGTGATACCTGTCAATAATTCTTATCACTAGACAGACATGAGGCAGCTTTACTAAAAACTGAATAAGGCTCCTTTTCAGAATGTTCCATACATTTCTTAATTACTGTTACACTGCCTTTCTCCTATAACTGTTTTGTCCCAAAACATTCTGCGGGTCGGAAGTAGGATGTCCCCATGCGATAAGAACAACTGAAGCCATTCTTAAATTCTCCTATTGATCGAAGTAGCAATCGACACTCTTAATAGCGGGTGCGGTCCCATTTGGATTAAAGCCGCATACCAAGATTTGGACCCCGGTTTTCTACAATAGTACCTCCAGTCTGTTTCGTACGATCCTCTAATCCAATTCTCGAGATCGCATCCAATTTTGGGTATGGCCAACTTCTTGTCTCCAACTCCTGGTCTTTGAGATTCACTAATGCCTTCCGCAGGTGCTGGTAACTGGGTTTACCAGAGGATTTATCTTTGTCACTAGGTAATATAGTCAACATGGCAATCTCTGAGGTGTGTGGTTTTGCCCACCTCTGGTTGTTGTTTGCGGAGCTGCTTCACCACCAAATTTACTTTGTAACGCCATAGTAATCCCTCCGGTCATATTGAGATCCGCCGCTACGCAAAATGCAAGAGAGTATTTTAACGGGACATCAAATAATTTCCTGTTGGCCTCTTCGGGAATCCCAAACCTCGCGTTGCCGGCACCGCTGTACACGAACATGAACCATTAATAATTTGGATCAAGCCTTGGTTTATCTTTCTGGCTTTCTACTTGCTTTCGGCTTGTCGTAGTCATCACCGTCGTAATGTGCCATTCTATCGATGCGCACCACTATTGTTCTGCCATTTGGAAGCTTACGAGTCCTGTATATAGTATATCGTTGATTGTTTCAATACTTCGTAAGAACCCTTCCTATTTCTTTGTAATATGCAACAATCCACGCGTCTGTCTGGGACTGTACAACCCTATGCGGACTCCCGCTTGAAAACCAAAATCATGTGCCTCGATGTCGTACCTGGTCTTTATTCGGGCGCTCGAAATCTAAAGTCTCCATGGATGTCATGCATTGTTCGATTGAGTCCCTCGACATAAGTTTCGCGTACACGTCATCACCAGGCTTACTACCGAACTCAAGGTTACATGGTGAATGTATCTCGCTTCCCAGTCTAGCACATGCCGGAGTCGGTCCAGTACTCTTGTGAATCGCAGATCCGGAGGTTAATAAAATAAATCTATGTATTGGTCCTAGCCCTTTTGATGTTCGGAGCTACTTTGGAGAGATATCTCCCCAAGATGCGGTTCATACGTTCCACCATTTCATCCAATCGAAGGTGCAACGGTGTCGTACTAGTCTTTTTCTTTCCCAGCAACCGGCAAACTTCTTAAAATAGCGCCGACTAAAAATTTCTGCCCTAGTAAGCGTGTAGCTCCAAAGGTACTTCTAAACGCCAGAAAAACTTTTCGAGTAATACGTCCGTGACGGTTGCCTCTTCCTGGTTGAAATACGGACTTTCTCTAGAGTTTTCTTGACGCCGAAGTGCTCTCCTGACGCCACATTATATAGATGTCCTCAAACCTCGGACACTCGGCTCGATCTATCGTCCCTTTTCAAGAATCGCATCTAGATTTCGTTCTCTAAGTTCAAGGAATTTCACCGTGTCCAGTACGACTTTAGAGTGTTAGTTAGTAGGCTAACATTTTTTGACCATGGGCCCTTTCCTCGAATTTTCCAATTCATAGTGATGCCTAGTCCTGGATCATTCTCTAGTTCGGTCTGCGGCTGCTGTGACTGCTAATAGTCGCTAATCACGATTGTCCGACAAGGAAGACCACTTTTCGTCTTTAGTCGTGAACAATGACTACAATCTGCAGGACAAGTTCGTCTCGACAACGCATCGTCGTTACGGTGAATTGAGCCCGCTCTATGTTCAGTGTCGAAATCGTACTCCCGTAGCTTTTCCTTTCAGACTCTCGAACCTTTTGGTGCAGGGTGATCTATTCTCAGGTGAAGCTTTTGACCATAGAAATGCTTATAAAAGTGCTATACTGATTTCACTATAGCCAACAGGCCTTTTCTCGTAACGCAGTAGTTTCTTGCCGACTTTTCTTGTTCTTTCTAAGTTTGCTTGCACTGCCGCCCGATATGCTCAAATTCTCCGCAGTTTCAGTATTTATATAATTTCCTTCGTGCTGTTTTGTCTCTGTTCTTTCATAGAGGATCTTACTTTGCCACTACGATGTGATGCTTGCTTTGCCGCTTCGAACTCTAAAGCACGAGCCAGCGCATCATGTAGGGTCATTAGTAGGACCAGATGTAATGCTTACTGGACCTTTCCATCCCGTATTACATCGATAGAGGTCTGTACTACCAGCTATTCCAAGAAAATGTTCGGTTCTGTTGGGTAGGCTAGTCTCACCAAGCGAGCAACTCTTGTGAATTTTCTTTGGCCTTCTGGTAACGGTTCTTTACTTGAGTGTGGTATACTTGTTGCAACTGAATCACCGTACCTCATTTCAAGCCTTAATGTTAAGGCCCCATAATTTCTTTGATCATGTCGGTATAGTTTGTAACTCAAAGCTTTGCGCCGTAGTGCGACTATTAACGTAGTTGCCTTCTCATAATTATTCCAGCCGTTAGCTATGGCGGCAACCTCAAATTGTTTGAAATACGTTGCCCAAGATGGCTGATTTTGATTTGAACTGCAATGACGACTGTTTTTTTACTCGGCATTCTTATATTCTGATATGAGCAGTAACAGAACGTCTCTTCCGACTGGTAAGCTATATGTATGAGACAGGCGAGATACCCAAAGATTTCAAACGTAACATCATGGTAACTATACCATAAAAGAGAAGCGCGGATAGATGTGAAAATTTTCGAACAATAGGTTTGATCGCACACGTTTCAAAAATATTAACTAGAATTGTACAAAAACGAATGGAAAAACGAGCTGAAGAAGGAGAAGGCCAATTTGGGTTTAGGTGAAACAGGGGAACACGGGAAGCTATTTTAACTCTGAGGGCGATAATGGAGAAAACAGTAGAAAAGGTGGAAAGCGTTTATATAGGGTTTATAGATCTGGAAAAAACATTCGACAATGGTAAATGGAAAAAATGTTGCAAATACTCAAAAGATTGGAATGAGTTTTAGGTATTGACGGATAGTACATAGCTTATACAAAGAGCAAACAGCGGTAATAGAATTAGAGCAAGAAAGTAGAGCAGTAAATATTAGGAAAGGGGTGAGACAGGGATGTGCCTTATTCCCATTAATTTTTAACTTGTACATTGAAGAGGCAATGAACACTGTCAAATGCAGGAAGACATTTGGAATTACTATGCAGAGACAAAAGATTGATATGCTTAGATTTGCAGATGATATAGCGGTATTAGCATCTAGCAAAGAAGAGTTAAAGCTGCTCTTAATGAAGTGGAAACAGTTCTAACAGAGAGATACGGTATGAAAATTAACAAAAATTAAACTAAAGTTCTGGTATGCAAAAGAGGGGAAAATAAATCAAAAACAAGAATACAAATAGGTCACGAAAACTTACAAGAGGTTAAGGATTTCTGCCACCCAGGAATCCAAATAACGCTAAATGGGGAAAGCACAAAAGATAAAAAACAAAGATTAGCACAAGGTCGTGCTACATTTAACAAGAAAAAGCAACTATTGTGTTCAAAGACAACAAACATAGAAACAAGGAAAAGATTGCTTGAAACATACGTGTGGAGCACAGCACTGTATGGCTGTGAAGCCTGAACAGTGGGAGAAGCAGACAAGAAAAAGGTACTAGAAATGGTAGGGGAAGAAAGAAATATGTGGAAAACTGTAAAAAATAGGAAATATAGGATGATAGGCCACATACTAAGACATGAGGGAATAATGCGGAATATATTAGAAGCAGAGATAGGAAAAAGAGAAGTAGAGGTAGATGTGGGTTAGACTACTGCACACAGATAGTGAAAGATGTAGGCTGTGAGAAATTCTGGGAAATGTGTAGGCTAGCTCAGAATAGAAATCAATGTAGGTACGCTTCCAACCAGTCGAAAGATGGAAAAATTAATGACAATAATTATTACTGTACTTAAACATGGTGTTTATTATAAACAACTACAGATATTGGTTTTGCAATATTCTCAACTAATGTTAATTGTGCGAAAGGATTTACTGGAAAACTATTAATACGGCAAGTGTCTAAGTGTTGGGGGATCCATGGCAGCCACAGGCTGCTTCACCCCCTCCACATACCTTACATGTGATTTTCCAATGCTCCACCCGAAGGTACTACATTGACCAGGAAGCGAGTTTTTTTACCTGGAAAATTTGGAATTTTGCCGAACCCTTGCTGTTTCAATCAAGGTAGGGATCTTTAACGTGCATGACAACACTCACACAAGGGACCTCCATTTTACCTTTCATCCGAACGAAGGTGTATTTTTGTGAAAAATGCTCGCCTAACATTTTTCAAGCGGACCGTGTCGGGATTTAAACCCCGGACCTTGGGCGTAGTAGCCCCTTCACATACCACTGAATCTCGGTGAAAAGGGCATGTAATTATAAAACAATAGAAGGGAAATCGAGCTGTATATAAACTGTTGTGAGAATTTCAGGGAACTGTGTAGGCTAGCTCAGAACATAAATAAACTGAGGTATATGTCCAACCAGTTTCAAGACTTAAAGCCTAATGACGAAAAAATAAGTGCTCTTATATCTGATGATTATTATAAACAACTGCAGGTGTTGGTTGTGAAATATTTTCAACTAATGTTGATTGTGCGAAAGGATAATTGGAAAAACTATTAATTCGGCAAAGGTTCAAGTGCTGGGGGAACTTGGCAGCCAAAGGCTGCTTACCTCCCTTCACATACCACTGAATATCGGGGAAATAAGGTATATAACGGTAAAACAGTAGAAGGTGACCGAACTGCTTCAAACAAGAAAGAACAGCTGCTATGTTCAAAGGCAACGAACATAGATACAAGAAGAAAATTGTGCAAAGCGTATGTGTGGAGCACAGCACAGTACGTCTATGAAATAGGAGCAGCAGTAAAAGCAGACTGAAAGAACTAGAAACCTTCTGGAATGTTGTGCTTCAGATGTACGAGGATGGTAGCATGGACAGACAAAGTTAATAACAAATGGGTTTTAGAAATAGTAGAGGAATAAAGATAAAAATAGGAGAAATAGAAGGACAGGATACGTTCTAAGGCATTTCTGGGGAATAATACGGGATATATTACAAGCAGAGATAGGAAAAGAGAGGTAGAGGTAGACCGAGATCAGACTATCGCAAGCAGATAGTAATAGATGCAGACTGTGGAAAATTCAGGGAAATGTAAAGGTTGGTTCAGACTAGGAAACAATGAGGGTACGCATCAAACCAGTTTTAGGACTGAAGACCTAATAATGATGACGAGTGACAGGAATGCAAAAGAAAATCGTTCAAATGTCTTTTTCACCACTATTCCACAGCGGACTTCAGTTGTAACGAATTCTCTAATTGTTCCTTCCAGAATGTATATATTTCTTAATTACTGTTACAATATACAATGTAAACATATTGAATAAGAGCTTGAAAAGATTAATAGTGCACCCAATGAACGAATTAAAATTCCTATAAAATCTACTAAATGAAATTAAAGTGGATCAAGTATAATATAATTTGAACTAATAGAATCATAAATCCAAATCGTTTGGGTAAGGTATTGGTTTTAACTAAATATTTTTCACAAAATAAGTAATTATAAAATTTTGTGTATTTCCTGCAATAAAAGATTCATTAATGAAATTCAAATTTGATTGCAACATTTTTAAATAAAAGTTGCACACATTTGAAGTCAACGAATCTAGGTTTCTTTCATTTTTTCAAGGTTTTAAGTATTGGTTATATACAATATTTATCATAAATCCTGGTTGCCTTATATTCTATAAATAGTACTAAAGATTGCGATTAAATAATGAATCATTTCCTAGCGATTGGAATAGCTTCAATTAACATTGGAACCTACAAAGTGTAGATGAAATTGACTCATTTAATTTTTAGAATTGAAGTTTTTTTCTAATCCTAGTTTTAAAATTAGTTTGGAATTTACTAATTGCGGTCCTGTTTAGTTATAATGAATGCGTTACACAACGTTATGATAATTTAATTCTACATAATAACGAACTGTCCTTGGTCTGCGGAAACATTGAAGCACAAACACATGATGCTAAGGTGAACATTAAACCTTGAAAAATAACAATACACAATTACGAGATAAAATTAGATTAACAGAATGTGATCACAACGTGATTAATACTGAATTTGTTTTCCAATCAGGAATAGTATAATTATTTTGATTCTATTATGATTATGACAAAATATTAATATTTTTCTATTCAATTTCTCTCATTTATATACTAATCTTTTAACCTAACAAAAGGTTATCGTTGTTTATGCAAATGCTGGTTATGTCATTTGACGTTTTAACAAATTTAATAGCTCTAGCAGTTGCCTAGGGAAAGGGGATATTTTAATGCTCCTACCTTCTTATACAGCGTTGGAATATTTTTAGCACAAAAACTACTACTTCTCTATTACATGCGTGCATTATTATATTGAGAGGGAACGTTTTGAGTTGGCATCATTCTAATTTAAAATAGTTTGTAGAAGTTATCCGTTGAGTTTCTATTTTTGCAAATGGCCTAAGTTGCCTACACCACGGGTAATCTAAGATTCTATTCTTTTCACGTTCTCTGGCGTTTTACTAAAACTTATTCAACAATAGCCAGGTGTTTTGTTCCCAATCATAATATCAATGAGCACATCATTAATCTATGGAATATTGACGAGAGAACGATTGCTTAGTCTCATGACGAATATAGAGTCAGAAGTTTGCAAGTCAAAATTGCATCCCACGGTCAGAAGGTATTCAGTTATCATGGTCTAACTGGCAATTCCACATTCAAGCAGCAAAGTTGTGCAAGGTAGATTTAATACTTAGCCTGCCAAAATAGCGAATTTCTGTCTTGTATTCCTCCTGAATTAAAGGAATGGCTTGTTACGTACAGCTTTTGGCCCTCAGAATATCTAGCAGGCGATTCTAAGAAAATTCAGTGAATTACTCGGTGCATTTACATTTTCAATGTTCCACCCGAAGGTACTACATTGGCCAGGAGGCGAGTTTTTTTGTTGCCTGGAAATTTAGAATTTTGCCGAACCCTTGCCGTTTCAGTCAAGGTAGGGATCTTTAATGTGCGTGACAACATTCACACACGGGACCTCCATTTAACCTCTCATCTGAACAAGGGCGTAATTTTTGTGAAAAATGCTCACCTGCCATTTTTCAAGCAGTCAACTGTGTCGGAATAGTGAATTACTCTGCTAAAAGTTCCGTGCTGGTAAAATACCGAAAACCTTGTGAAACCTTGTGAAAAATGCTCACCTGCCATTTTTCAAGCAGTCGACCGTGTCGGGATAGTGAATTACTTCGCTAAAAGTTCCCCGCCGGTAAAATACCGAAAACCTCGACTGTACGAATAAAAATGTGTTGTTCCGCCGACTAACTCAGTGGGAGGGGTGTTGTAAGTGTTTGAAGAGGGTTCCAAAATGCTATCAGGGATGAAATGTGGTCGGAGACGGGGAAATACCTTGGACGCCACCTAATCTCTCAGGGATGCTGGAGGAAAACCCTAGAATGAATAACAAAGGGTTGATATAAGTTTGAGATCAGGAGAGTGATTCTGACTTACAAATATATCTGAAGATTTATTGAAACAAACAGTTTTAAATCCAAAACAAACTTAAACATATAGACCTACTTTAGACTGCTAGCTGCAAAGAAGATTTCTGAAAGCAAATGTTACATTTAATCACGCCTCAAACAAAATTCACAAGGTAATTCATTTTGGCAAAGCTGTAACTCTACCGTTTACAGTAATGGAAAAACCAAATATATATTCTTTTTCAAAATTTGTTGGGACTTTATTTATTCTATAACGTGTTACGTACATTGACGTAGCCTATAAAAAAACCAAAAAAGAAAGAAAGAAGTATGGCCGGGCTCGATCGGCGAGTGGGCGGGGTTTTATACATACAACAAAAAATTAAGGGAGACCTGAAATAAAGAAGGAAAAATTATATGCACTCACACATTCACACTCATTCGCGCTCAAAACAAAACATACCCAAAAAAGAAACCTATAATTAAGCACAATATGTACACAGTATAGTGGTACCAAAAAGAAACAAACAAAAAAATTACTTCTTTAACACTAAACCTAGCAAGAAAATAAAAAAACCAAATCATTTTTTTTTAAATGGTGAGCTGCCGGTTTTAGGCTACTACCCTATCTTAATATCCAACCAAAAGAAACAAAATTACCACCCTAAAACCAACAGCTCTAAATCCTCGTAAATATAAAACTTAACCTATATATAAGAATGGCCACACTTTTTTTTAGTTATTTAAAACCAAATAGCAATGCATCCACACAATGCCAATAAATACCAAAAGGGTTCAACAATGGTCGTATTGACGAATTAACTTTAGAAATGCAGGATAATTTTTGTATAGAAGAACTAAATGTGGAAATGCATGCGCCTAAACAGTAAAATCCCCATCGATATGGTTGCAACGAGAGCAGTGACGGAAAGCACTTAACCTCGAAGTTGCTGACGTCGGGGTTGAGTCACTAGCTGGTTCACATCAACTGGTAGGGGGAGCCTAAACCCATAAAGAATGCGTTTGGCCTCCCATTACTACAAGGGACGACCATTCATTGCAGCTTTAAGGTCGCCGGATGAAAGCTAAAGCAATTACAAATAAAATTAATTCGTGGTAGTCGGAAGGTATAATTTTATAAAAACCTTAAATACCCACCACGCTATAATGCGTGCTTGAAATTCGCATCAACCAAAACGGAAACAACCAAAAATTCTACACGTATGTACTTGTGCAGATTGCAAAGCAAAATGAATATTAATTTTGTTTAACTAAGAACCAAAGCTCAACGTAATCTTGTAGTCAGGCTTAAAATGGGAAAAACACAGTTTATAATGGGGCAATACGCAACTTTAATTCGATGAATTTTTTCAACGAGAAAACACATAAGCATTCATTATCGAATACATGCCCCTAAGAAATAAACTGAGCCGCTTGGTAGGGGATTAACCGAACATAATAGGCTACTTATCCTGGCTCGCAATCCTCTAACCAAGGTACTTGGCCCAACGAAGCGATTTGTTGAGCGTCATGATGTTAGCAACGGAGTATTGCATCGAAGAAAGAAACTGCTCTTTTTAGAACTACACTAGGCATTCTCGGCAAACTTCAGACGGATGTCGCCTACTCTATCTAACCTTTTATATATTTAAACTTACGCATTTCGGATTTTGCATGTAATCTGAATCAGCGCAAAACTGTATATGACCGGCTTTGTTCTTACATGGACGAAATCATCTGCGCCATTCGTTACTTTCTAGCCAAAACAAATCAAGCTGTATTAATTACCAAGATGACATAATCCCTAACCTTTTTAAAAACTGACATGAATTCTATAACCTTTGACTATAGATCGAATACGATGCCAAATAATTCTCTCTTAAATTAGAATTTACAGAAACCTAAAACTTGTATTTCCAGATTGGAATTACCCAATTCTATGGGTGGATTTTACTTATACAGAAACTATTAAAATGAAATGTGATTACAATCACTTCTAAGGGAATGTCACACGCTTATTAATTATGTCAAGATCGGTGCCTCTCCAAACAAGGGGAATCAGTACGTAACATTTTGATATGGCTTTTGTGACCACAAAGATCATTAACTGAAATGCAAAATAAAATAGTGTGCACAGCTTGTTGGCAATTTTATTGCCGCCTTGGGCTTTTGTTGATCTTTACGCATCGAGTGGTCCCTGCAATATCTCTCTCGGCAGTAATAAAACATCCTCCAACTGTCTATTACGGAATCACAGATTCATTTAAATCTAGAAGTGATGCACTATAAACAGATTTAAGTACTGTTAGGCGCCAAAACCGCTTTACAAAAGTATCTTAGTACATAATTTGTTATAACTCCGGCGTCGTGTTCAGCGCCACTACTACAGTTGGCAACACTGATACGATCCACGTACACAATATTGCACAATGATATTATCACATAATTGCGTGTCAAATTGTATCACATACCAAATACTTTTACAATGATACAAGTTGCATCTTAAAAAGATAAAAAGTACTCACTTAAAAATGTGGAACGCTTCACGATTTTGCGTGTCATCCTTGCTAATCTCAGGGTATCTCGTTTGGGTGTGGGTGCGTCATGCCATCGTTGATACCAAATTTATCGTCTTCCCTCTTCTTTGTTCGTAGGTAGGGCGAACGAATAAAGGTAAAGGTATTTGAAGATGCAGGTAAAAGGAAACCTACATTCTGAAAAGAGAAAAGACAAAAGAACGACACAGGCAAACGTAACCGTTCGACGTCTCGTCACTAATAATCCTGTCGTGTCCAAACCTTGCACTTAGGCCACTCCGTGCCTGCGCATTCCTTTTGCGCAAACGCAACTGTCCGAAATGACGGAAATGAACACGTCTATTTTAAAAATAATGGTGGGAATTCACTCACAAATTTAAAAGTGTACATCTCCAAATTTTGAATGTGACAAATTATTGTAGGGGATTTTTTTGTAGAATTTAGGTATATTACACATAGGTGTGTAATAAAGATTTTAGAAATTAGGGTGTTAGGTATAATAGATTTGGTCTAGGGTTTCCCCGCAATGTATTACGGGACATAGCTCTTTATTATCATGTAACCTTGTGGCGGAGACGACTCGTATGGGTCGTGGACCGACACGTTGTTTTTCTGACCAATAAGATTGCGCAACGATGGACTCTTGAATAACCAGATATTTTGATCCACGTGAGTGGGGAATGCATTATAAACTATGTTGTAGAGTATTTACCTGTTAGTCTCTTACATATTTTTTTATAGTACCTTTACCTGGTGTTCTGGTTTCTGTTGTAGGAATGGCAACGAACACTTTTACGGAATATGGACCAGAAAAGGTGTAAACCAAACCCACTGCGTAACACTGATCTAAACAATAATCATTTCTTACCTAGCTTGCTAATATGCAGTAATTTAGAAAAGTAAGGTAGTATTAATTAATTTACCTTGTGAATCTTAAACGTAAATTATATTATTTCGTTTGTAATTTCTGTGGAACCTAGTACGCCCTCTATGTAAGTACGCAATTAACTACCGTACTAACCTTTGTTTAGCGCTTATAATAAATGGCGCCTATTTTTGTGGTTCTAGTATTTATATGCACTAATTATATAACCTATTAAGTTTCAATGGCATAATTAAGTCTCTTTTCAAATTTTATTAAAAAAATAAAATTTTAAAAATTATTTGGTTTGAGGCATATTTCAAGTAACGCCGGATGTGTTACGTAATGTTCGGAATGCTTTTTATTATTGATTCGGATATTCTCGGCAACAAGGTAAATGCCAATTTAAACATTTTTTTGCATTAAAGTAGTTTTCTTATTTTATTTTTTTCGACACATTGTTTATAGAAAGTAACACAAAATGCGAAATTGTATTTGCAATTGAAAAAGCTTTAAGATATAAAATTAATCAACCTACCTTTCAACGTAAAAAAAGTTGGGGGTTTGCTGCAGTAGCCCCTCTGATAATTAAACAATTTTGCGACAAATCTTTATTTATTAAGTTATATTTGTTCCAGGTAAAGTTTCTACTCTATATAGTAGTTCTCTCCTACCAGTGTAATATTTTATAAACCAAGCCTGAATTTCTTGCGTTAAAGAATTATTTTATATTATATGACGTATAGTATATCGATTATTCAATGCTGCAGCCTAGGGAATGTATATTGCATGTCTATAATTTGAATTAATTTACATCCTACAAAAATGAATCATTATATTCCCTTTGATCAATGTTAAAAGAATTTTTTAGAACCTACATTTATAGATTCATAGGAACAAACTAATTTACCCTTAATATACACTGTTGAATCCAAAGTATGTTCATTATCTGAACCCATCCAAAATTGTACCAAGCTAACAGAAGTTCATGTGGTACAAATTATTTAAAACGTTTCATGGTGCTGAATATGGTGACACGAATAAAATTCGTACATTAACCTTAGTTAAAACACCAAGTATTATATGCAAAATCGTTGCTGATCACGCGAATAGCTGGAAATTGTTCATAGTATTGAAAAGCAGGCGTTTTCTTTTCTTCTGTAGGATACTTTCTAGGGAATCAAGGAGGCCTTACGAATTGTCTTGCTCTGCGAAGGAGTGAGCATTACAACATATTAATTATTTTTGTCACAATAAACAACAAATAAATTAAATTGTGTAACACACCGGCGCCTGTGTGTGCTCGTCTTTATTTTAGGGGTTGGGTTGGGTTGGTTTGCTTGGATTAGTATGAGTGACGTCTAAAATAGCTTTAATTAATACAAAAATAAGTATTTACAATTTGGAGTTACAAAAACATATACAATCTAACGTTAATTAATACTCGCATAGTCCTTAGATCTTAAATTGTACTTATTTTTACATCAAATCGCGCCTCGATCCTCTCTTAAAGGTATATCGTGTCGAATTCTCTCCACTTCTAATTTGGGACTGCACTATAGAGCTCAGAGTGTCAACTTAATGTTAATTTTTTATGTGCTGCTAAATTTGTTTGTACGAATAAGCATCTCCCAAGTTTATCTTTCTAAAGGAAAGTGGTGGTTACATTGGTTATATTGAATTGAAGAGTGTTGAATTGAAGCTCCTTTAGGTAGATGATTATTTGCGCAAGTAAGTTTATCAGACATTGTTTTGTAATGGAGATACGATTTTTTAAGATTTATTAATTCACCCACTACCCTTACTTTAACGACGATGGTTACATTGAATTGAAGGGTGCTGAATTGAAGTTCCTTTGGGTAGATGAATATTCGCCCAAACAAATTTAGCAGACATCGTTTCATAAAGGAGATTTGATTTGTTAAGGTTTATTACTTTACCCCTTACCCTTACTTTAACGACGGTGGTTATTTTGAATTGATGAAGCTCCGTTGGGTAGATGAATATGCGTCTAAACAAATTTAGCAGAAATCGTTTCGTAAAGGAGATCCGATTTTTTAAGTTTTATTACTTTACCTCTTACCCTTACTTTAACGACGGTGGTTACATTGAATTGAACGGTGCAAAATTGAAGCTCCTTTCGGCAGATGATTATTCGCACAAACAAATTTAGCAGACATAGATTTTTTTACTTCACCTCCTACCCTTACTCCAACGGCAGTGGTTATATTGAATTGAAGAGTGCTGAATTTAAGCTCCTTTAGGTAGATGAATATTCGTGCAAACAAATTTAGCAAACATCGTTTCTTAAAGGAGTTACCATTTTTTAAAGTTTATTACTTGGACACTACCTTTTTTTTTTCGGCGTGGCCGTGGATCAATGTAGTAAGCGTAAGACTACGGATCCCAAGGTCCTGGGTTCAAATCCCGACACGGCCGACTGCTTGAAAAATGGCAGGTGAGCATTTTACACAAAAATTACGCCCTCGTTCGGATGAGAGGTTAAATGGAGGTCCCGTGTATGAGTGTTGTCACGCACGTTAAAGATCCCTACCTTGCCTGGAACGGCAAGGGTTTGGCAAAATTCTAAATTTCTAGGCAACAAAAAACTCGCCTTCTGGCCAATGTAGTACCTTCGGGTGGAGCATTGGAAATGTAAATGAACGGACACTACCTTTGCTTTAACGACGGTGGTTACAAATTGAAGGGTGCTGAATTGAAGCTCCTTTAGGTAGAAGATTATTTGCAGAAACAAATTTAGCAGACATAGTTTCGTAAAGGAGATATGATTTTTTAAGATTTACTACTTCACTCGTACCCTCACTTTAACGACGTTGGTTACATTGAACTTGAAGCTCCTTTAAGTAGATGCTTATTTGCGCAAACAAATTTAGCAGACATCGTTTCGTAATGAAGATACAGTTTTTAAAATTTATTATTTCCCCCTACCCTTACTTTAACAACTATGGTTACATAGAATTGAAGAATGCTGAATTGAAGTTCCTTTATGTAAATAAATATTCGAGCAAACATATTTTGCAGATATCGTTTCCTAAAGGATATACAATTTGTTTGCTTACTTTACCCATTACCCTTACTTAAACAACGATGGTTACACTGAATTGAAGGGTGCTGAATAGAACCTCCTTTAGTTTGATGGTTATTCGTGCAACAAATTTAGCAGATATCGCTTCGTAAAAGAGATACGATTTTTTACAGCTTTATTACTTTATCCCTTACCTATACTCTAACGATGGTGGTTACATTGAATTGAAAGGTGCTGAATAGAACCTCCTTTAGTTAGATGATTATTCATGCAACAAATTTAGCAGATATCGCTTTGTAAAGGAGATACGATTTTTTAAAGTTTTATTACTATACCCCTTACCCTTACTTTAACGGCGGTGGTTAGATTGAATTGAAGGATGCTGAATTGAAGCTTCTTTTGGTAGATGATTATTCGCGCATACAAATTTATCAGAAATCGTTTCTGGCAGACATCGTTTCGTAGAAGAGATTTTTTACTTCACTCCTATCTTTACTTTTACAACGGTGGTTACATTGAACTGAAGCTCCTTTAGGTACATGGCTATTTGCGCAAACAAATTTAGCAGACATCGTTTCGTAATGAAGATACAATTTTTAAGATTTATTACTTCCCCCTACCCTTACTTTAACGACTGTGGTTAGATAGAATTGAAGCATGCTGAATTGAAGTTACTTTAGGTAGATGAATATTCGCGCAAACAAATTTAGCAGATATCGTTTCGTAAAGGAGATTCGATTTTTTAAGTTTTATTACTTTACCCATTACCCTTACTTTAAAGGCGGTAGTTACCTTGAATTGAAGGGTACTGAATAGAAGCTCCTTTAGTTAGATGATTATTCGTGCAACAAATTTAGCAGATATCGCTTCGTAAAGCAGTTACGATTATTTAAACTTTTATTACTTTACTCTTTACCGTTACTTTAATGGCGGTGCTTACATTGAACTGAAGGGTGCTGAATATAATCTCCTTTAGTTAGATGATTATTCGTGCAAACAAATGTAGCAGACATCAGTTCGTAAAGGAGATTCGATTTTTTTAAGTTTATTACTTCACCTTACCCTCACTTTAACTACGGTGGTTACATTGAATTGAAGGGTACTGAATTGAAGCTCCATTAGAAGACATCGTTTCGTATAGGAAATACGATTTTTAAGATTTATTACTTCACCATACCCTTACTTTAACGACGGTGGTTACATGGAATTGAAGGGTGTTCAATTGAAGTTCCTTTAGGTAAATGAATATTCGAGCAAACAAATTTTGCAGATATCGTTTCCTAAAGGATATACAATTTTTTAAGTTTTATTACTTTACCCCATTACGCTTACTTTAACGACGGTGGTTACATTGAATTGAAGGGTGCTGAATAGAAGCTCCTTTAGCTAGATGATTATTCGTGCAACAAATTTAGCAGATATCGCTTCGAAAGAAGATACGATTTTTTAAAATTTTATTACTTTACCCTTCACCCTTACTTTAACGGCGGTGGTTACATTGAATTGAAGGGTGCTGGATTGAAGCTTCTTTTGGTAGATGATTATTCACGCAAACAAATTTAGCAGAAATAGTTTCTTACAGGAGATGCGATTTCTTAAATTTTATTACTATACCCCTTACCCTTCTTCAACGACGGTGGTTACATTGAATTGAAGTGTGCTGAATATAAACTCCTTTAGTTAGATGATTATTCGTGCAAACAAATGTAGCAGACATCGTTTTGTAAAGGAGATACGATTTTTTTAAGTTTATTACTTCACCCTACCCTAGCTTTAACTACGGTGGGTACATTAAATTGAATGGTGCTGAATTGAAGCGTTTTTAGGTACATAATTATTCTTGCAAACAAATTTAGCAAAAATCGTTTCGTAAAGGAGATACGATTGGTTGACATTTATTTGTTTACCCCTTACCTTTACTTTAGCGACGGTGGTTACATTAAATCGATGGGTGCTGATTAAAAGCTCTTTTAGTTAGATGATTATTCGTGCAAACAAATTTAGCAGACATCGTTTCGTAAAAGAGATACAATTATTTTAGATTTTTTACTTTATCTTTACTTTAACTATGGTGATTATATTGAGAGAAAGGTGCGGAATTGAAGCGTCTTCTGATAGATGATTATTCGCACAAACAAGTTTAGCAGAAATCATTTTGTAAAGGAGATACGATTTGTTAAGATTTATTACTTCACCCGTTACCCTTACTTCAATGGCGGTGGTTACATTGAATTGAAGGGTGCTGAATTGAAGCTCCTTTAGGTAGATGAATATTCGCGCAAACAAATGTAGCAGATATCGTTTCGTAAAAGAGGTACAATTTTTTAAGTTTTATTATTTTGCCCCTACCCTTGCTTTAACGACGGTGGTTACATTGTATTGAAGGGTGCTCCTTTGGGTAGATGATTATCCGCGGAAACAAATTTAGCAGACATCGTTTCGTAAAGGAGATACGATATTTTAACATTTATTACTTCACCCCTACCCTTACTTTAATGACGGTGGTTACCTTGAACTGAAGCACCTTTAGGTAGGTGGTTATTCGCACAAACAATTTTAGTAGACATCGTTTCGTATAGGAGATACAATTTTTTAAAATTGGTTTTTCTATATTTTAAAAAGTGTGGATGAGGTTTCATCCACACATTAATGACATATAATAGCCACATTTTGTGTGCCATTGGTATTAAATGTGTGGATGGATTGAGTGTTGCTAACTTCACACCGGTACCTCATTTTAAGCATTCAATGTGAATTGTGGTGAGAATCCTTCGCCACTCTCTTTTTAAACCTTCACTGTTGGTTTCACAAACATTTTTAGTAGGTGTTTGTATATTTTCAACGGAATGTAACAAAAAACTGTCTAAAATGTATCAAAGTTTTGGTAATAAAACGCAAGATTTAGTCATAAAACTCTGCATTTTCTCGATAACTGTTAACTTCTTTGAAGGATGAAAAATAACGAAGGTTGCTATAAACTTTATTATTGATATAAACTGAAAAAAAGAATTCAGAATAATGGTACACGTGATACTACTCATTATTATTAACCTATAACAGAACTTACAAGTTATAAACTTCAACTAAACTACGTAAATTCTAAATATGAAAAACGACTTTCCTTGCTTTCTTAATGGAAAATTCTTTATATCTAACGTTTCGCAGATTTTTTCTCGATGCATATTACAGTCAAATTCTTAAGTCTATTCTGGCTCATAGTAAATCTCAAATGATTTTCAGTTTTAAAAACGATCTCTCACCTTGTGCAACAGTGACAAGCGTCGTTAAAAAGATTTGTATGGTTATAGATAAATTCGGAACGTACTAATTAAAATCATTACCCACAAGATATTCTAAAACATCCTTGGGCAATTTAGGTTTTTTGTGATTGGGCAATATTTCAATTTCATTGCACAAATCATTGCATTAACGTCCATTTGTTTTGTAGATGAATCCTTTAATTTAATTTGTAAATCCATATAACAGTTCAATAATGTGTCTTTATCTATAACAAAGAGTCTAAATTATTTAAAAATTCAAAGTCAATCATTGCACTCGTTCAATAGTTCAAATCTGTCATTTAATTTTGATACTACGATATCAAAAATATAAAAATAAAAATTAACTTTAAAATTCAACACTGGTTGTTCGACTGATTAATCTCTATGTTCATAATTAAAAAATCTTTTTTTTCTCGGTCTAACCAAGCCGATCGCTGGAAAAACAATTTCTCAGTTTATATCGCCAGCAATTTTTTTACATGATTAAAAATTGCTGTAAAACTACTATCAGATCGTACTTCAATGAAAATTCTGGATTTCTTTCAACATTTTTACAGCTTCTAGTAAAATAATATTAGACATTTGCATGATTTTACTTATTGGGTTTATTTTTGATAAAATATTGTACCAAATTACTAAAGAACACACAAATTTATATGATTTGATTTTATCAATTAGTAACCTTTCAAAGTTTTTGTGCCGTTGTCTCTTGTATCATTAAAAAAAAAAGAGAGAGCATCAGAAATTTTTCTAAAATAAATCTAAGGCTTTTAATGGCATCGACTCTACTCTCCTACTGTGTATCAGATAAAGGTATTACAGTTAATGTGGGAATTTTCTTTATTAAAATATGCCAACGATGGGTGGAGACGGAAAAAGAACAATTCCTGTATAATAGCAAAAAAATTGTTACCTCAAGAGAATCTTTGCAGCATCATTTACAACTAAATTAAGGCTAGGAGCTGCACAAGGGACAAAAAATCTTTAGAATTCATATTAAGGATTCTTTTTTGTAGACCAATATGTTTGTTTTTCATATTGGCGCCGTTGTCATATCCTTGCCCTCGTATGTTCATTATATCTATATTTTAATTCTTTTAAATAATTAAATAAAAAGGCTGTTAAACCAGTGGTATCTGTAACCGAACAGAAAACTAAAAAATTACTCTCTAAATTCTGTATTCTTAGAAATATCATTAACCAAGACGAATCTGACAACTACGGTTATTTGTTCTTCGTAACTAACATCAGGAGTACTAGCTAATATAATTGAATAATATTTGGATTATATTATGGTTAAAATTTTCATCTATCAGATAAATTAATTTATTTTGGATTTTATCACCTAAATAATGTGGCATGAAGTTGCTATCTCTTTGAATTCGGCTAATATGTTCCGCAATTGCATTATCCAATTTTGCAATATTCCACAAGCTTCAAAAAATTGCCATTACCTTTTTGAAAAATTTTCTGATTATTTTCTCTAAAAGTTAGATTTTGCTCAGCTAAATATTGAATGACACATATGATTCTTTCAATAATTGACATCCATCTTTTTTTCCAACCGAATTAAATTTTGATTAACTGTACCTGTCGATAGATTTTTTAGTTCAACCCATTTCTTAAAACTTTCAGAATATCCCTTACTTTTTCGTGTCTGTCAGATGTGTCGCTAGTCAGTATAACCATTATCATCACAAAAAACTATCGATACTTTAAATAATTTGCAACAAAGGCAGAATACAGAATTATTTGACTTAGAATAAACTAGCCATACTCTAGGACTTTTTCATTATTGCTTAATTTTTTGTCATAATAAGTATTGAAAAAGATCTATTTGAATCGTCTAATGGAAATGCAATATCTTTCATTTGTAATGGTCCTATTTCTAGAATAGACATTTTAATCGTATCTGTTAAAACTTGCGGCCAAAGAGCTGGATCTTTCAAAATTTCCATCCCAGCATTCTCAGCAGCAGCTTTGGTTGGTGAAGGTGGATTTGTCTATCGTGCATTTTCTTGGTGTTGTCCTATTTGCAAATTTTTCGTATACGTGTCTTAATTCAAATCAAGCTATTCCATCCACTTCCAGAGGTTTATTGATAGTTGTTGTGCGGTTGCAACCGTGGTAGATACAATAAATTTTTTTAAAGAGCCAACCGATAATTTTTTTAGTTCTTCCTTCTTGAACTTTATTTTTTGCCGAAATGTCTTTTTCTACCATCAGCCATCTGAATCTAGTATAAAAAACCGTTGAGAATAGCGAAACGGACAAATAAAAATAAAAGTTTAAATATATAAAATAGGGAAAGACTAAGAATACTTGCGTTTTTAAACTTTAAAAAGCAAAATACTAAGCCTATAACGCTTGATTGCAGCTTTTAGCCTTCTTTTATGCTAAGTTCAGTACATTCACTGGCAAGCTAATCTAAATTAACTTTCATTTACCGTTATAAATTTGTTAGCATAAAATGCAGTCTGCAGGTGCAGAGCAGGTATGATCTGACAAAGCACAAATACAGTTTTTTCTCATTATTTTTGTCTTTAAAGTGCACCGTCTTATGTACTGATTTCACCGAATCTATATAGGTTCGTATTTCATTATTCGCACTATAGCGAAGTGATAAAGCGGCAATCTTGTGTCTTCAGCCGGCACTGTCGGCATATTCACTGTGTATAACTTTGTATTTATAACAGCAATCGGCACGGCACGAATGTGTTTATAATAAAAATGAATTATAAGTAGTAAATTATTCAATGCTTGCCCACTTGAACAAAATGATATACTTTGTATATCAAGTTCCCTTTATATCAACTAGGTCAAACACATTGAATGATATGAAGAATAATGTGGTGATTGCTGTGGACTTTTACTTATAAATTTTCTGAAGAAGCATACTTATGTATGTGTATGTACATTTAGTTTCAAAATAATAGAGAATAAACAAGACGACTTCAGTAATATCGTTTTCTACTCTTTATGTACATGACCCGATTTCACTATTTTTTATTTAGCCGTCCCTACTAGGTTGCTGCCCTTGTGCTGGTCACCCGTTGCACTACCGACACGGCTCATCCTGATAATAATATTAATATTTTAATAGACATTCCTAACTTTACTTTTCTAGATTTGGCATTCGCAAATAAGCCTATAATTTCCTCATAATTTAAGCTTCTTGCCGTTTTCTTTTCGATTCAGATGTCCCAAAGAGCGCAGATACGATTTAATTAATTTGAGTTTACCGAATGAACGTTCGCAGCTAACTGTTGTTACAGGCATGCATAGAAGAATGCTCAGTGTGATGACTAAATTTGGATAGATGTTCTCCAATGAAAGTAGAAATATTCCTTGCTATAGATCAAATGAACCAATTTCCTTGAAGTCTTGCAGTAACACAATTTGTTGGAATTTGAAACTTTCAACTTCTGAAACAAATTCATAGGGGACTAAATCAGAACAATATTTTAGTGCAAGGTCCTCAACTATTTGAATTAAAATCTGAGTTAACAAGCGCACGCCCAGTTAAAAACCGAAATCTTGAGTAACAGAATTTAGAGCAACAAATCGGGTATAGGTTTGAATTATTGCGGAATCTAAAACCTGAAAAGTTCTGTTCTAAATTGGGTTTCGGCATATAGCAGATATCCATCACCTTCGGTTTGCTCTCCCTTTTTTCTCGTCCGAGTCCGTTGAAATGGTGAAATGCCTATTCCATCAGTTATAGTGTTCCAAGACTGTACTACTGATTGAAAAAGATCCCCTGATTCTATCATAGATAATAGTCCACGTATCGCTTGAGCTCCTCGACCTACATCAAGATTACTTTTTTGTAATGATAAGTTTATTCTGTTAATTTTTATAAGAAGTGTGTTCCAAAAACACAAATAAGCAATAAATGCATACGTCTTTACGGATTTTAATATCGACTTAGCTTGTACAATCGTATCACCTGTATTTTGCCAGTTATCCATATTAGTTTTAATATTGTTAAAATTCTAGGTAGTTATGATTTTAATGCACGCACAGTATTTGCTTTTTATCGCAACGTGTATTATAACTTCCTTTCAAAGTTATTTTCAGTTCTTCTTTAAGTAATTTTCAGCGAGCAATCGAGTCGACAAAAAAGTTGTGTTTGTTGAACAGTTCCAAAAAAACACGCAACGACTATCGTGAAGCAAGTGCGAGGTCAATGAAAGTATAGTGCTTAGTGATGGTAATTAACATAAACGTTCAAGTAGCTGTCTGGCTCTCTCTTTCCTGCCGACGATCGCGGTCGCCCGTGTATGGTTTTCAAGAAACATTTACATTTCCGTGCCAGACAACTTTCGTTTTTGTCGTGTCTTTTGCTATGATGCGAGTTAGATTTTGGACCTCCTGGAGCGGCTTTTTAAAAAAGGTTCTCTCAAAAACTCTTCTAACAAATTTTTATTAAAACAGAAATTACAATGGAATTTGACAAGTGGTTGCGTTATATTATAGCCTTTTTACTTATTATGGGATTTTATTTTACGAGAATTTCCAGTAAGAGAATAGAGCCCACGGCAAGTTCTGATGGAAAATCGCCCAAAGTTGTGGAAATCTCAAAGGCAAAGCGGCTAGTCGAACTATATGCTCTGGGTGGAACATGAGCTGTGGGTCGGGGTTGAATTGCGACCAAAAATATGAAGAATAAGGCGCCACCGTATTTTTCTATACAGAGAAGACCTTACTTAAGTCCCTTGTACAAGGCGAATGCGGAAACCTTTATTCTATAACCGCTATACAGTTTATTAAAGACAGCATAATCCCTAAAGTTTCTTACCTTATGGCTCGACTTTGACCTTAGTACTTCACTGCTTCACCTGTGAACAGATTAAACAAAGAATAGCACTGTTTGTGCGTTTATACTCAAATTTTAAAATTCAATTCGAATCATCTTTCATTCATTCTAATTAAAAAGAATAGTCTTGTTCAAAAATAAAAATCTATTCCTCTTGTATTCAATTAACGTGCTTTTTTACAAAATATTCTTTCATTTATTATATACTTTTGATTAAATTAATTTGTGAAAATTATTTACAAAGGCACTGGATATAATCAGTACCGTTCAAGTTAAATGTGGTTATTTCTGTAAGAAATATCTAGCCAAGTTTTATTAACAAATTGATTAAGCATAAAGTTGCTTTCTAAACTGTTACTTGCTGATAACAAAATGTTGGTTTGGGTAGATCTATCATAACCTCACAATAAATAATTCCAGTTAGTTATTAATGAAATAGTAAACATAGAAGTTTAATTTCTAATTTTTCTTAAATAGAAGAATTTACTTTCTCTATCACATAATGACATCTTCCGTAGTTTCAGTGAATTAATAAAAGATTTAGAAATGTAAAATTTACAGATTCCTATTGCTTAATATTGAAAAATATATTTATAGTCTGTCCTTGACCTATTTTGAAGTTTAAATAACTTGATTAAACAAAAAATTATCTAACTGCTATGTCCATAGTTCAGCTAACATACGAAAACAAATTTCTATATACCAGATGTCCGTCTGACAGAAAAATACCTGCTAGGCGTCTTTCGTCAGCATTAAAATAAAGAAATCTCCAATTCAGAACAAATAATTTTGCTGCTTACTGAAGCTCCAAACTACTCGGCATCCATTTTAAGTAATTAAATCTCGCCAGATCCACACTCGAACAAAGCGTAAATTCCTATATTTTCTTCTTGTGCATTTAATTAAAATTACGTTAAACCAGGCTTCTGTTAACTAAAGGTTGTATGTTTTTTCCAAGCTAAACATTATTTCCAATTTTCACATTATTACCAAGCTGCATGTTAATTTAAAGTTGCTTTACGTATAAATTAAAACTACGAATACTATCAAACGTTGCATGTTAATTTAAAGTTGCACTGAAAATCTTTACTTAATATGGTTACAGAATCAAATTTTACTTACTGTTACCACGGCCCTTCAACCAAAAAAATTTCTCGTCATCTACGAGCTATGTCCCAGCAAGTGGACAATACAAAAGTGCTTTTCGGAGATGACATTCTCTCCTAAAACAACTTAAATCGCACGTGCTTCCAACACGAAAAAACTGCAAAAACCATTGTCCTCGGATTCAAGGAACAATTCGACTTGCTTTCACCACAGCTGTATTGGAAGTGTCCAGGTCAAGCGAGGTACCGCTCGGCAACAGGATTACCTTACAATTTCTTAACAGACGGAGCTCTAGGAATGATACTAAATGAAAAGTTTATTTTGTCACCGTGTAAATTAAATTTTAATTTGAATTGAATGCTAATATTTTATTGGGCAATAGGTAATATTTATTTAGTGGATTGTGTAGCGTTTTTACATGCCAAAACAAAAATAACTTCTGAATCAACTAAGATACTGCATACCTGTAAATGAGTGACCAGTAACTACGCGTACTACACGCCAAAAGGGGACAAATTCGGGAAGTCGTAATCGGTAAAGTTTCACTATTATTTAACACATATTCGGGGTTATTTTATCACTCATTTTACACTCAAAACTTAAGAAACGAAACATAGAATACTGCCGTATTATAATTCCTTAATAAAGATTTAAATTATCATGACAAACATACTCTTACTTTACTAACCATAATTTACATACTTACAAAAGAAAAAAGGACTCCCACTACCATTGGGATCCATAACAAACATGTCTCGAAATCATGAATGTTTAACAATCTACCGCATGCATATGCTAACAAAAATGTAGAAATATCTCTACCTATGAAGAGACAAGTAAAACGTCACCACGTCTTACTCCTCAAAAAATTTTCACTCACGCATGAATGCACAAAATAGAACATTGCTAACTCATACAATATTCATAATAAAATTGAACATTGCTACCTCACACAATATTCATAATAAACATAACTATTTTAGTTACTAACAATATTGGTCTCTTACCAATATCTAACTTGGACTCAAGCTACTTGCTTTCCAATATAATCTCAAGAGATACAATTCTGTTCAATTTTCCTCTTGACTACAATATTACTTTCCAAACACTATATCCAACTCATTAACCAAACTAAACGAATTAAATGAAACAAGCGAATTATTTTATACCTAATTCACCATAGATTAATATGACCATACATACATAAATCCAAACGAAATTTTCAACTAAATATATACAAAATTTATCAAAATTCATCACCAAAAGTATTAATAAACATCCCTTACTGACATTTGACCATTATGTTAACATGCAACTTATAACATCTCAACTTAAACAAATAATTTGCAACTAACAATTTCAGCTCATACTAATATTAACCTTACTGCACTACAATATTTCTTTATCCTTCTTTACTTCATATCCAACATCTAAATTTTTAGATTACCAAACAGTATTCCAATACAATAATTAAATTCTTTACTAAAAAGATAAGACAGAAATAATTCCTACTATCAGCCATTAAACATTTCAACATTACTAATTAATGTTCAGAAACATCACCTTTCTCAATATCATTACTGAACTCTGAATAAGGTTTTAAGTCCTTAACATGCCATCTGCCTGCCTTTGAACCATCTTCATTATTCAATTCATAAATCAAATTAGAAATCTTCTTTCTAACGATACACAAAACGTATTTGGGTGCAAGCTTAGCAGTAAACTTATCACTTGCTTTCGAAAGAACTTTATTTGACCTCCAAACCTTGTCACCTACTTCGAAAGAAATGTTACGTCTCCTTAAATTATATGAATTACTAGAGTGCATGTAAGATAAATGTAACCTTTTCTGTACGTCTACATACGAAGGTCTATCACCAGAAATAATATCTATATCAACTGAGGGTTCCACATCAAGACCATAAAATCTTCCAGACACGGGAACATGTCTACCAAAAACTAAGAAATTTGGCGAATAACTAGTGGCATGATGTTTTGCAGAATTAATCGCATACTGAATTTGGGGTAACTCAATGTCCCAAGTATCATGTTCTTTAATATACGACCGTATAGCTGTTCCGACGGTTCGATTTATCCTTTCCACAAAATTACATTGGGGAAAGTAAACTGCATTAAACCAAATTTTTTGAACATCATATTTTTTACATACTGCCTTAAAATTTCTTCCACTAAATTGTGAGCCATTATCATAAATAATGAATTTGGGGACACCATAAACTAAAAAAACTTTTTCCTCCAATACACGTTCTATTAAATGCGCTTTTGCACTACGTAACGGAAACACTAATGTAAATTTTGAGAACCAATCACCAATAACTAATAACCATTTGTGTCCAACCTTGGACCGTGGAAATGGGCCCATGAGGTCTATAGCGATAATCTGAAAGGGGAACTTCACTTCTTTTTCCTTTCCCATTAAACCAAGGGGTCCTCTATTCGATGCTTTCTGTGCACCACACGTTAAACAATTTTTACAAAATTTCAACACATCAATACGCATTTTTGGCCAATAAAAATTCTCTTGTATGCGTGCCAATGTTTTAAAAAAACCAAAATGTCCGGCCACTGAAGGGTCATGATTTATCCGAATAACCTCTTCCTTTTGTGATCTAGGAACTAAATATTTCCATTCCCTTACATTCGACGAGAGTGGTAAATTTGAAGAAAGAAATTTAAATACAAGATTATCCTCCACCTTCCATTGTGGGTAATCATCAGGTGAAGATAAAATTTTTTTCGAAGAGACACATACCAGGGATCCACATTATCCAACTTGATCTCAACTAAATTATCACATGATTTCAAACATTAAACCAATAAACTTCAAACTTTAAGAACACCTTTTCTTTTAAATTCGCAGACAATGACAATTTTAAACATAATAAATTTATAATTTAGATTACTTTCAACCTTCCATTGAGGATAACAACAAATCAATGTTCCAGTACACTCTTACACTACCCATAATCAAACTGTCAAGATAGACAAAAGTACTTCACAACGCATAAACTTGCTAGGGTGACAAACTCCTCTGTGAGTCTCACCTAGACTAATAAACAAAAAAATTTTAACCTCATCACCAATCTCAAAAATAGTGATGCCAAAATTGCTAGAGCGACAACTTACCTCGAGTCTCGTTTAGACTAATGTAATGCTGAGCGACCGACTTTTCCTAAGTCTCGTCTAGACTGATATACTGCTATCCGACCAACCACGACGACAAGTTTCGCTTAGACTTACAACCAATTAACATACTGCGTTGCAATGCGGATATAAATAAATCAAAAATTGCTATCAAAATAAATCATATCAAAACAAAACGTGCCTATGCACAAGAGCAATCCTGAAAGGGTTTACCGACAGTTAAAACTAGTGTACCAAACTATAAACATCAATTATTTCAACTAAAAAAATTAATCAAACAACTATTGTAACTAATACAAATGGAAGATGAACCTAAATACAAATCACTATTATCAACTACATTGTGAATTACTATTCACTGAAATACTACAAGCTGCGACTAAAAGAACAATAATATTCCTATCGAACAATTTTACCATGTAAGAAAACTTCTTCTAACTTCTTACACAACTTAATTAACGTTGACATACTATCAATTTCCGTTAGAGCTAGTTGACAAATAAAATCAGGTAATAGATTCTTTTTTACCATTCTAACTTTTGTGCATTCCGCAGGTGATTGGGGTAACCTACTAAACAAATTCTCCATATGGGCTATATATATGACTACAGATTCTCCTTTATGTTGATGACGCGACCTAATTTTTTCCTCTTATCCTGCATCGGTTTGCTGCTAACAACTCCTCGGATTCTCAATTCATAATCCAATTCATCTCTATGCAAATAAACTACTTGATACGTCTCAGCTATCATGGAATAGACTAGCTAACTAATTACAAATTAAACTCAATTAAATAATCTGCACTAAAACTTCAGTCGAACAACATCAATAGACTAAATTAATCTTAGGGTAAATGATTTACGAATCAACAAGTGTAAACATGAAAAGTCAATCGAAGCCTGCACGTTATGTGCTTATACAATTGGTACAGCAATCGAGGCCTATACGTTGGGCGCTATTTATAGCCTTTTTACTTATTATGGGATTTTATTTTACGAGAATTTCCAGTAAGAGAATAGAGCCCACGGCAAGTTCTGATGGAAAATGGCCCAAAGTTGTGGAAATCTCAAAGGCAAAGCGGCTAGTCGAACTATATGCTCTGGGTGGAACATGAGCTGTGGGTCGGGGTTGAATTGCGACCAAAAATATGAAGAATAAGGCGCCACCGTATTTTTCTATACAGAGAAGACCTTACTCAAGTCCCTTGTACAAGGCGAATGCGGAAACCTTTATTCTATAACCGCTATACAGTTTATTAAAGACAACATAATCCCTAAAGTTTCTTACCTTATGGCTCGACTTTGACCTTAGTACTTCACTGCTTCACCTGTGAACAGATTAAACAAAGAATAGCACTGTTTGTGCGTTTATACTCAAATTTTTAAAATTCAATTCGAATCATCTTTCATTCATTCTAATTAAAAAAATAGTCTTGTTCAAAATAAAAATCTATTCCTCTTGTATTCAATTAACGTGCTTTTTTACAAAATATCCTTTCATTTATTATATATTTTTGATTAAATTAATTTGTGAAAATTATTTACAAAGGCACTGGATATAATCAGTACCGTTCAAGTTAAATGTGGTTATTTCTGTAAGAAATATCTAGCCAAGTTTTATTAACAAATTGATTAAGCATAAAGTTGCTTTCTAAACTGTTACTTGCTGATAACAAAAATGTTGGTTTGGGTAGATCTACCATAATCTCACAATAAATAATTCCAGTTAGTTATTAATGAAATAGTAAACATAGAAGTTTAATTTCTAATTTTTCTTAAATAGAAGAATTTACTTTCTCTATCACATAATGACATCTTCCGTAGTTTCAGTGAATTAATAAAAGATTTAGAAATGTAAAATTTACAGATTCCTATTGCTTAATATTGAAAAATATATTTATAGTCTGTCCTTGACCTATTTTGAAGTTTAAATAACTTGATTAAACAAAAAATTATCTAACTGCTATGTCCATAGTTCAGCTAACATACGAAAACAAATTTCTACATACCAGATGTCCGTCTGACAGAAAAATACCTGCTAGGCGTCTTGCGTCAGCATTAAAATAAAGAAATCTCCAATTCAGAACAAATAATTTTGCTGCTTACTGAAGCTCCAAACTACTTGGCATCCATTTTAAGTAATTAAATCTTGCCAGATCCACACTCGAACAAAGCGTAAATTCCTATATTTTCTTTTTGTGCATTTAATTAAAATTACGTTAAACCAGGCTTCTGTTAACTAAAGGTTGTATGTTTTTTCCAAGCTAAACATTATTTCCAATTTTCACATTATTACCAAGCTGCATGTTAATTTAAAGTTGCTTTACGTATAAATTAAAACTACGAATACTATCAAACGTTGCATGTTAATTTAAAGTTGCACTGAAAATCTTTACTTAATATGGTTACAGAATCAAATTTTACTTACTGTTACCACGGCCCTTCAACCAAAAAAATTTCTCGTCATCTACGAGCTATGTCCCAGCAAGTGGACAATACAAAAGTGCTTTTCGGAGATGACATTCTCTCCTAAAACAACTTAAATCGCACGTGCTTCCAACACGAAAAACTGCAAAAACCATTGTCCTCGGATTCAAGCAACAATTCGACTTGCTTTCACCACAGCTGTATTGGAAGTGTCCAGGTCAAGCGAGGTACCGCTCGGAAACAGGATTACCTTACAATTTCTTAACAGATGGAGCTCTAGGAATGATACTAAATGAAAAGTTTATTTTGTCACCGTGTAAATTAAATTTTAATTTGAATTGAATGCTAATATTTTATTGGGCAATAGGTAATATTTATTTA